>CM057838.1:39314600-44162100 GCA_030068075.1 Paguma larvata
GCCGCCTCTCTCCATCCATTGTCATCGAGTTTTATTTGGAAACTGGATCAAAAAGAAAGCAAACGAAGCTTAATAAGCTGAATAAATACACTGATAACTACATATACCCACCATTCATCGAACACTTACATTGTGTCTTAGTACAATCATTAAGACATATTAAATAATACCCACAATAACACTACGATATTATTTATCGTAGTATTTATTTGTGAAGTATTTATTTATGATGTAGGAATTTTAATTACCCTCATTCTACAGATGAGAAAACTAAGGCAGAGAGCCGAAGCTGTCTGGCTCACAGTCCACCTCCCTCACCACCACACTACGTCGCCCACAATGGCAACGGTCATAATGATGATCGCTTATGTTTAGTGAGTATGTGCAATACACTGGACACTTTACAGATGTAATATAAAGAGGGAATTCAGTCATTAAAAAAAAACAGCTTCTAGAACGTCCACATTTTAAGGAAGGAGCAAAATCTCTCTCAGAGATGCATGGTATTTGTGTTTATTCCAGTGGTTTTCTACTCTACTTACATATTAGAACCACTTGGTAGCTTTTTAAAAATACCAACATGCAGAGGCACCTGGCTGGTTCGGTCGGTTGAGTGTCCGACTTCAGCTCAGGTATGATCTTGCTATTCGTGAGTTTGAGCCCCACATCAGGCTCTGTGCTGACAGCTCAGAGCCCGGAGCCTGCTTCAGATTCTGTGTCTCCCTCTCTCTCTGCCCCTCTTCCACCTCTGCTCTGTCTCCTTCTCTCTCAAAAGTAAATAAACACACACACACACATATATATAGGCATATAGGTAACGTTATATGTAATGTAACATATATATTCATACATATATAAGAATGTTGCTTTCTTGAGAAAAGTACTGTGCCAGCTGATTTCTCTTTCAGATTCTAAAAGTCCAGGCTTGATTTTACCTCCCTGGTCCTCCCCGGATCTCCAGAGGGTGGGAAAGAGGACACTTAAGCTCATTAGACGCCCATCTGCTCGGTTTGCACACCTCACAAACACACTCTGTGGCCTGGAAAGACCGAGAGCTGCAATCCCCTTAGGCCCAGGCAGAGAATGTAATCCTTACAGCACGACGAGAGCCTTGCCTTAGGAGCTCAGACAGGTCAGATAAAAATTAATTGAATGTGAAGCACCTTCTCCTCCTGCTAATTGCAAAACCGGTTTCAAGCCTCACATCTGTAAGAAGGTTTTATTATCATTAATCATTTATTTTATGGGAGGGCAGCTGTGGACAGCTCGATTCGGGTCCCTGGGTTTCAGAACCTGCCTGTGAGTCTCTCCTGCGGTGACTCACACATGCATGTCTCACACCCATCTCTACAAAGGCCATGACTTTCCTCCATTAGCATCTGTCACCCGAGGGTGACTTCACCAGCCTTCGGAGCCTCCTTTCCTGGGGCCCTGCGGCTTGTGGAGTCATCTCCGGACTGCTCTGCTTACTTAGCCATAACTGTTCCCGAGCTGGCTACCTTAAAAGGTCCCTTTGGAGCCTCTGCACATCCCACACACTTCCTGTTGCTAACAAGTGAGTCCAGGCTGATCGCGGCAGCTTGCAAGATAATTAAAATCCAGGGCCTGGAGGGTCAGCTATGATGGGCAATTAGGACCCCAATTACCAGCCACCCACCATAAAGCACCATCTGTGCTTCACTCACGCCCGGTAAACTCGACCTTACTTTGAACCCGAGTGTGGAAAGTCACAGGAAGGTACAGCGGGACACAGTGGAGGGAATGGGAAGGTCCTGGGTTTGAATCCTGCCCTGTGGCCCTCTGGCCGAGGGCCCTTGGGCAAATTACTTAACCCCTTCAAGCTTGAGGCTCCTCATTTGTAGAATGGAGGCACTACTCCCTGCCTCACAGGGTGGTCGTCGGTGAGATGAAGGCCTAACAGCAGACCACGGGTGTGAGTGACGCTTACCCACGTTGCTGGGCCAGCTCTGCATCCCGCCCCGGGAAACTAAGGTCAGACCTTAAGGCTGGCTCCCGGTGTCAGTGATTAGTGAGGTGACCAAGATCTAGCCCCTTTAAACCTACACTCTGCATCTGCCTGGGATGCACCCCACTATTTTTCAGCCTTCCCAAATGGCATGAGGCTAAGCAGAAGCCCCAAGGCAGGGGTGCTCCCCAGCCAAGGTTAATTTGTTCTCAGAGCTTTCAAGGGTTGGGTAGAGGGAGCATCACAGGCGGCTTTAAGAAGAGGAAAGTCCTCTTGGTTGGCCTGAGTGTGGGAGCAGGGAGCCCAGGATGGCAGGCAAGGTGGGGGGGGGGGGGTGAAGGGAGGGTCTCGCCCCCAGAAGCGGCTTCCCCAGCCAGTGCACGACATCTCTTCTGGAAAACTACAGGGTGCCTTTTGGCCGACTCCGATCGGGACCTCTGGATCTATGGGACCTGGGGTGTCTCGGGAGCCTTGGGTATCTGACGTATCTCCCCCATGAAGACTCTGGTTCAGACCTTCAACCCCAAGGCAGGGCCTGGCCAAAGCCTCTTCACACTCAGCTCCTAGGAGTCCTGTGGCTCTCTCCCCCCCTCCAGTGGAGCCCAACCTTCAGCTCTGCAGGACAGAACAGATTCCGCTGTGTCCCCAATCATCTCACTCAAAGATCCCAGAAGACAGCATAGCATAGCCGCAGAGCAGACCCAGCATCAAATGCCACTGACAAGCTGCACGATCTGTACGAGGCCCTCAACTTCTCTGAGCCCCAGTTTCCTTCTCTGCGAGATGACAACAGTCATAGTACCTACCGAGGTGGCTGAGATTTCCCTAAGAATGCACGTAGCAAGACCTGCAGTAAGGGCTTGGCAAGCGATAGCTATTTTTCCACTGGGCGGAAAAATCTGGAAGGAGGGAGCCTCATAGACCCTAAGGAGGAGAGTCATAGACAGCAGCTACAGAGCCGAGAGCACAAGACTGAGAATCAGCAAGTCTGGATTCAAATCCAGTCCTGCTGCTTAGTAGCCACGTGGCCCTAGACGAGTCACCGGCGCCCACACGGTGGCAAGGATGACACATCTCACCGTGCAGTCATGGTAATGCCTGTGAAAATGCAGCGTTCAAGGACTACAGTAGGAGGCGTTATATTATAGACTCAGACAAGAGACCTTGGAAGTCATCTTCACAAGGGCATGTGTCTTGCTTTATTTAATGTCACATCCCTCTAACGCAGAGCCTGGTGCCTAACCAAAGCTCAGTAAATGTTTATTTTTGAATTAATAGATTTATCCCAACACTTTTCACTTTACCAAAGAAAAAACAAAAGATTCCCAAATCAGTGGCTGGACTCCCAGCCATGCCCTGGGGAAGACAAGCCTTTGCCCGCCCCGCATGCATCTGCTCCTAATCCCTTCAAGCCACAAGCCTGTCAGACACCCAGCCTTAGCAAACCAGACACTTGGCCAAGGTCATGCCAATATCTGTCAGGCCACGGAAGCCACCCACAGAAGCCTCTGTGTTTACAGGGACCTCCAAAATGCAGCTCTACACAGGTTTGTCATGGCGAATTTAATCAGGATAGGAACATCGAACCTATCGGGTGTATGTTCTTGCTACTTTAGAAGTATGCTCTCCATTTGTGAAAGCTGGGAGACCAACCTGGAGTTTCAGAGACTGAGCTCTTTCTACCCTCTGGAGACTTGTTAGGCCTTTGTCCCAGGTCTAGACAAGGCTCATCAAAGTATGGTCAGAAGACCTGCTGTTTCAGACTCTCCTGGGCAGCTTGTTCTGGGCCCCATTCTGGTGCTGAAGCGGAACCTCTGGAGACAGGGCCGTGGATCTTTAAAACCCCCTGGGGCACCGAAGTTTGACTACCAGCCTGCAAGCCCCGAACCCCAAGTGTTGGTGCTGGATCGCTGTGTTCCAGAGGAGGGAATAGAGGCATCGATGCTTTGAGGTAAGAAACAGAAATTACTCAATGTCAAATGAAATTGGAGTCCCAGAGCTTGTGGAGGAGATGGGGCTCCTGCGGGGCCGTCCCAGGCTTCCCTTGCCACCCCACAGGCTAGCGGACTTCAGTTTGGGTTTGGTTTCCTGGATGCCTGCAGAGGCAGGATGCTAAGAGATTTGGGAAGCTTGTGCTAAGGCTGTGCCAAGAGTCCTGTGCCAAGGCTAAAGTCAGGAAAGAAGAATACAGTGGAGGGCGTCTTAGGAACCCACCCAGAGTGGCAGTGCCCAATACATGGTGGGGACCAGCATCCAGGGGGATACGGAGTATCAGAAAGAACAGTAGTGGTAAAGGTAACCATTCCCTAAAGACTAGTTCTTGTATTTATATAACGTACCTGGAATAGTCAAGTTCACAGAGACAGAAAGTAGACGGTGGTCGCCAGGGCCTCAGGAGAAGGGGCATGGGATGTTATTGCTTAATGCGTACAGAGCTTCAATTGGGGTATCTGAGAAAGTTCTGGAGAGGGTGGCGGTGATGGTTGCACAACAATGTGAACAGGCTTAATGCCACTGAACTCTGCACTTAAGATGGCTAGAATGGGAAGTTTCATCTTATGCATATTTTCTCACAATAAAAAAGAAGCCTATTTCACTTTCTATAAACAAAATTTCCCTGGGTGTATTTGACCACGGACTTCTCCCTTTCACCAGAACTCTACATGAATACCACACAAGCAAGGATCCCAGAGAATATGTCATTGTGGCTGGATCTTCAGGATAAAATCCCTCGGTGGAACAGAGCAAGGGTCTCACCGAACACAGGGAAGAAACACTGGGCCGGTCATCGAGGGAAGGCAGACGGCTTTGTGTCAGTCAGTAAACTGGGATTAAGAGGGAAAGCCCTCACTAGCAGAGAGCGGAGGAGGCATCTGCTTCTCTGGGTCTCGATACCAAGATATCGATGAGGTAGCTCCCGAGCGGGAGAACTTAGAGGATCCCTCTTTTGGAAGCAGGCTTGGAAGATTGGAAACAAGAGAGCCAGGCAAGAGTTCTGAGACAAAGCACCCCAACGTGCATCCCCAGGGACTGGGGACTAATTGCCCCCGCCATCATAGACTGTACTGTTTACACGCAGAACACGAGTTGCTTAGCAATCTCAGACTTTAAAAAGGCTTTTTGAAATGTTTAGCCTATTCTCAGCCACTGAGTGGAACTCCTTTGGCAGGGAGTTTGGTCCACCCCTTGGCCAGGACATTCGGACTGAATTACCCATCCGAATGGCATGGAGATTGCCTAAGGGAAAGATGACAATTTAGGATAAGAGTGTAGAAAAGTCTCTTTTTAAATAGCCCCTCCTTAGTTCCAGGTTTCCTCCTAAGAGTGCTCCTTGAAGGCTCTTGGTTTTTGTTTTCATAAAGAAAGTAATAAAACATATTCAAAGCGTTGAGTTCTTCATCACGTGCCAGCGATTGACTTTGTATGCGTTTTCCTTTTCCCGTGAAGAACTAAGAAGTAGATAACTTTTTAATTCGTTTCCTCCATATCTTCATTCAGATGAAAAACTTGAGCCTAGGAAACATTAAGTTACTGTTCCAGGTTTCCCAGCTGGGAGCCAGGATCCAACCCAGGCAACTAGATCCCAGAATCCAACCCTTTTCCTCGGCCACTTCATCCCATCTTTCCAGCCACCTGTGTGTAGGGCTACACAGTCTGCATCTTCCCTCTCAGTCACAAAGGAAGTGGATTCTTTATGTCCACTTTCGTCTTCTTCTTACATGCACAGTTACAACGGAAGCTCCTGCAGAAGCCTCAGTCCCATTTATCTGTTGCGTGGAGCACTGGTCCGCATAAAAGCAGGGAATGGACAAGGTCACTATCAACCTGATTTTTTATGAGTCAAACGTCCTCATCTTCAACACCTAAAATAGCATTTCTCATTGCCCATTGTCTGTACAGAGACTCTCAAAGACACAATTAAGGAAATCAAATTAAGATTCCCTGCTTCTGCTGCCACAAGAAATAGCATTGGCAGTTTCCCAACTGCTAAGGTTTTTCGGCTGGTTTTATACATCCCAAGAGACAGTGGTCAGGGCCAGTCCAATATATCAGCAAAGCAGGCGAGTGTCTACATGCTGGGATCCAAGGGGTGAGCTAGGAGAGGCACTGAGAGACCCATCTATTTCAAAAGCTCTTTCCCACGTGCCAGTCACACTCATACCTGTAATTCTCCCTCAAACACTGTCGAAGTAACCGATGTGCCCACAAGCCCTAAGACCACCTCATATGTGTAAAACACTTTAATAACCCCGTAGAGATTTGAATTTTCTGGGGTTGCAAAACAAAACCTAACACGTTTTGTCATCTTAAAGACGCTGTGAGGTTCGTATCGCTCTTCCTATTTTATATGAGGATTTTAGAGCTCACTAGTAACCAGCAAAGCCAGGACTAGTATCTAAGGCTTTTAACTCCAAGACCAATGCTCTCTGGATATAAGATATTTTCACTTATCAATACCTCGTATACAATTCCTTCATCTGCCGGAAGCCTGAGACTAAGACAGGTAAGTTTCAATAGCAGGAAGAGCCATGTCTGGTTTGAATTAACCAATCCAGCCTTAGCCTGGGAACCCCAAAGCAAGAACTCTAATAAAGGCACATGCTCTGAGGCCTTCCTCTCCTTCTGTCTGCACCCTGCCTTGACCTCCGCATCCGGCCCCTCGAGGCATGCCTGGTTGGTACTTTGTCCAGGACTTGTGCAAAACTCAATTTCAATTTCTCTTGCGCTCTGTTTTTGAACCGTGGCTCCCTATCTGGCACCCTGTACTTCCCCTGAGATATGTTCACTTAAAAGGTTGTACCAATTAACACTACCATCCTTATCAACATAATCTTGGCAGTGACTCCGAGTAGTTACAGTTAATAGTGACCACTCAAACGTGCCCTTCACCTGGTGCTAAGAGAAGGCATACTCGGGCACCCGCCTGCTGGCCCGGGTTGCTTACTCACCGTCTTGCAGTTCTCACCCAAAGGACACCGGGTTTCACCTTTTTTCGAACTCACTCAGACTGCGTTTGTCCAACCATTCCTCAGATAGCCCAAGCTCCTCACGCTGCTGTTTCCAAACAGCAAAACACACGGTGGCAGGCCACCAGCTCCATCATGTAATCAAACAGATGAATCCCAAAGCAATTTCCTTTGGATTTTTTTAATAGGCTTTCCACTCCTACCTCATGGCCTTGTCCAGTCTAACGTTTATAAAAAGAAGAAATTACTGCTTTCAAGTACATCCGATGGCGTTTGGTGTTTTTTTATTTCGTTTTGGTTTTTTTAGTCACATAAAAGCTGACTGACTGCTCGAGTTGCACTCCTCACAACCCTGCGCCTTGCCCATTTTCTGATGTTTGCACACTTGCTCTCGCTTTGTGTCTTGGGGTGCTCCTGGTAAGTCCCCTTGGCCAACACTCATCCGAAGGCTGTAATCCCTCAACAGATATTTATTTCAGAGCATCTGCTATCTGAACGACAATGATTCCTGCTTTTAAACAAGGCTGCTGTAAACGTGGACGCGTGTGTGTGAACACACACGTACGCACCTGTAGGTATGGTTGTATATGTATGTATGTATGTGTGTGTGCATATGCATGTAAAATTGCACACGCCTTTCAAGAAAGTGCCTCTCAAAACACTCAAATTCCCACAAGGCAGCCAGATTTCCCCTAGTCAAACAGCTGCCTGAAGGCCTCCGGTGATACCAGGAAGAACACTTCTCGGTACCCCGGTTTCCATTTTTCTAAAAGCCTGACAACGAAGGGGAGCTTCTTCAAGTAGCTAAAAACTCCAGCGTAACGGAAGACACAGGCGCATCTTTGTTGTGACTTACTTGACCACAATCCCAGCAAACTTAAATTACAACTCGTCTCGGGGCGCCCAGGGGCTCCGTTGGTTACGTGTCCGACTTCAGCTCAGGTCGTGATCTCACAGTTTGTGAAACTGAACCCCGAGTTGGGCTCTGTGCTGACAGCTCAGAGCCTAGAGCCTGCTTCGGATTTGGCGTCTTCCTCTCTCTCTGCCCCTCCCTCACTTGTGCTCTGTTTCTCTCTCAAAAATAAACATCAAAAAAAAAATTCTTTTTGATTACAATTTGTCTTTAATTTTAGAAAGGACATGCATCTCCTGAGTACTCCATTTCCTTGGAAGGCACTGAAATAAATAAGACCACTGACCACAGCGCCATTTGGGGCATATACTGAAGAGTAGAGCAAGATGAGAGTCCGGTTCATGTTTGAAGTTACCCTACTTTTCCTTTAACTGTGAGGCATCTCCTTCCCGCCGCCCCACCCCCGGACCCCTTCCCAACACACACACCTATACACGCACACTCGCACACCTGCGTGCCCACACGTGCACACCCATGCAGAGTCACCTGCGCATGCAACAGCATTCTTTTGCTAAAAGCCTCAAGTCCCTGTCTGCAAACACGTTTCCCTATATCACAAGGAAAGCAGGCGTGCGATATTTACTTCCTCATTTCCCCAGAAGTTAGGCTGGACAAGGCCTGACGGTTTAGGGTCTCTGGTTTTGTGACTGTTTTCCGGGTCGTCAAGGTCCGAATCCCCGCCCTCACCCCGCAGTGCAGTCTTGGAACTGGGGCCTCGGCGGACCCTTGGGACTGCCCCACTCGGCTGCCTTCCCTGGCCCTGACCCACCGCTCACATGTGCTCTGCTATCCGCTGTTGTAAGGCGTCGGGCCTCATTGCTCTGTGAGCTCTCCTTGTACAAACCCTGAACACGGCCAGGTACAGATACGTGCTCTGTAAGCCCATCTTCGGACTCGCTGAGGGGCCGCTTCTCCTAATGAATGAACAGCTCCTTCCCTCCGCCTACAGCGCAGGAACTGGGCACCAGGCTAGGTGCTCGGTGGCTTCCTCGCTGATCGCCTCGCAGTGGCTCCTGCCAGTCAGCCCTCCTGAGCCGTGTCCTGAAGCGGTGCCACTTGGTCTGTCATGTCCTTATTTGGAAACCTTCGAGGGTCAGCGTTGCGTTTGGAACCAGGTGGAAACTTCTCAGGCTGAAGATCGACATATTCTATAACCGCTCTCCATCTTCTCTTGCAGACCGCTCACTTTCCACCTCCTGGACAGACAATAAATTAAGCGCTTTACATTTAATCCTCACAATAATCCTTCATCCTTGTTTTTCCGATGAAGAAATTGAGGCTTATAGATGCTAAGTAAGTTGCCCCAAATAACCCAAAGTATTTCGTTTCCTAGGGCTGTGAGCTTACCTTAAACGTGGTGGCTTAAAATAACAGAAATGTATTCTCTTGGAGTTCTGGAGGCTAAAAATCTAAAACCATGATGTCAGCAGGGCCATACTCCCTTGGAAAACATTCAGGGAGAATCCTTCCTTCCCTTTGCAGCTCCTGCTGATCCCGGATGTTCCTCGGCATTCATTGGCTTATGGCTATATCACTCCAGTCTCTCCTCCCATCTTCACGTGGCCTTCCTCCCTGCGTGTCTCTTCTGAGTCCAGATCTCTCTCTCTCTCTCCCTCCTTTGTCTTGTGAAGGCACCACTCATCAGATTTAAGACCATCCTAACTCCAGAATGATTTCACCTTGAGATCCTTAGCTAATTACATCTCCAAGGACCCTATTTCCAAATAAGGTCACATTTTGAGGTGGATATGAATTTGGAGAGAACACAATTCAACCCACTACACCCAGCAATGAGAATTTGAAACTACTTCTATCTGACCCCAAGCCTCAGATGCTTCACTTAACCATCTTCTAGAATGTTCCTGGCCACATTGAATTTCTCTCATTTTTCTAAACAGATTTTTCTCTCTCCTGCTCACTGCCCTTGCTCAAGCTGTATGCTATTTTCTTTACAAAACCAACCTCTCCCTTTTTCTTTTCTTCAGCCAGTCTTACCTGTGGAAATCTTGAAAAGCTTTCATGATCAGGTTCAATGCCACTTCCTCCAAGAAGACATTCATGATTAAACCAACCAAGCAAGGACTTCTCTCTCCCACCCAAGCTCCAACTGCCTTCCCTCACATGCCGCTGCCGGCCCAGCTGATCGTCTACATCATTCTAGGGTTTTGTTCCATTGTCCTCATTCACCGCCGTGCCCACTTCCCGCCAACATATCACAGCTCTGTCACGAGCTTCTTAAAGGCACGCCTACCTTCTCACACTATGTCTTCTCCACAGTCCTTTGCACAACAGGAGCTCCTTACAGTTGCCTCACACTCATCAAGCGAACTCATAATCCTCTGTCTCTCCCTGTACTGAAGAGCTCACGTGTTAGTGAGCAAAAATGGAGGATGCCTTGGAAACCAAATTTCCCCAACGTTCCCACTTCTCCAAATGGAATTTTTAAAAATAGCTCAATTTACTTTTCCACATTAAATAATAACTTTTCCCTTCATTTGAATTTTGTCTAATGGCAGGAAATCCAGCCCCTTCCAGGTATAATCCTCCCGTGTTTTTTTCCGTTTCTTCTATCTCCGATGCCACCTTCTCTGGCTTCTCAGGACAGGCAAATATGCTATTTTCAGGGGCTCTGAGGGCCAGGATAATGGCTTAGTCCTTATATCCCCAGCACCCAGCGGTGCCCGGGTGCCCAACCACGTCGGAAGGGTGCGTGCAGTAATGAAGGCATAAATGCTACATTAGATTAGAAGTCCTCGGAGTCCTCCTGGGATGGTCACATCTGCAGGCCTCACACCATCCTCTCTGCAACCCTTGGGAAGTAGGTGTCATGGTTATTCCCATGTCACAGATGGGAAAACTGAGGCAGAGAGGAGAAGGAAGTTCCTCCTGGTCACACATCCAAGTGATGAAACCAGAGTGAAACTCAGGTCAGTCTGACTCCAGAGCTGTGGCTCTTAACCAAAAAGCCTCTCCAATTGGAATGTACCCGTATTGTCCTGCCCTGGCTCCAAGGGAGCCCCGGTATGACAATCCTGAACACACTCTTAAGCTTGAGAGTCTTGGCAGCTGTTGGCGCTTTGACTGGAAGGTCTGAAATACATGATAGGATGGTTGAATCTATAGGACAACAGACAATAGATAATAAAGAATAAAGAATGTGGGGGCGGCTGGGTGGCTCAGTCGGTTGAGCGTCCGACTTCAGCTCAGGTCATGATTTCACAGTCTGTGAGTTCAAGCCCCGCATCAGGCTCTGTGCTGATGGCTCAGAGCCTGGAGCCTGCTTCAGATTCTGTGTCTCCCTCTCTCTCTGCCCCTCCCCCACTCATGCTCTGTCTCTCTCTGTCTCAAAAATAAATATTTAAAAAAAAAAGAATGTGTATGTATACGGTGTGTGAGTGCATGCGTGTTGTTGTATATGGGGATGTGGTGTGTGTGGTGTGGGATACACATGCTGTGTTTGCTTTATGGATATGTTTAGGTGTGTTCTGTGCAAAGGGTGTGTGACATGGAGGGTGTGGTGTGTATGTGGTGTATGACATGGTATGGGGTATGTGGGCTGAGGTATGGGGTGTGTGGAATGTGTGAATGGTGTGGCATGTGTGTGGTGCGTAGTGTGCAGTGAGGGGTGTGATATTGCGTGGAGTGTGTGAGGTACGTGTGGGATATATATGGTGGGGGGGCATCATGAGTGGTGAGTGGAGTGTGGTGGTTTCTGGGGATGGAAAGAGCTGTGTCTATAGGAAATAGTTTGGGATACTAAAAGATGCAAATGACTGTGAGTCGCATCGGACTCTACTCCTGGTCCAGATATTTACCATCTGAACAAACTGGGGTAAGGCACCTCTCCCTCTGAACGTGTTTGCTGTAAAATGGCCTTTCAACTTTATGGGGCCACTGGGAAGGTCTATTCAAGAAGAAACATAATAGGGGTGTCTGGGGGCTCAGTTAGTTAAACGTCCGACTTGATCTCTGTTCAGGTCTTGATCTCACGGTCGTGAGTTCAAGTCCCACATTGGGCTCTGCACTGGGCATGAAGCCTATATAAAAGAAGAGGAAGAGGAAGAAGAAATATGAGCAGAAGAAACAACCTTATAAAACCCAATACAGTGGCACCTGAGTGGCTCAGTCGGTTAAGTGTCCGACTCGGGCTCAGGTCATGATCTCAAGGTTTGCAAGTTTGAGACCCATGTCAGGCTCTATGCTGACAGCTCAAAGCCTGGAGGCTGCTTTGGATTCTGTGTCTCCTCTCTCTCGGACACTTGCCCACTTGCACTCTGTCTCTCTCTGTCTCTCAAAAATAAACATACATTAAAAAAAAAAAAAAGCCCAATATACACAAGGGACTATATTGAAGAGTATAGGGATAAAAAGGAAAAGAAATAGTGGTCCCTGATTTTAAGGAGTTTCCATTCTGTTGGGGGGAAGGCAGACATAGAAAATGGACTTATGCAGAATGGAGGGGATGACAATGAAGACAGACATCTCTTGAGCTCTTCGTGGCATGGCAGATTAAAAGATGTTCATCTCACAACCTTACAAGGTAGGTATTATTAGCAACCCCACCTTACAGATGGGAAAACTGATGATTGCAAAGGTTTCACCTGTACTCCAAAGACACTGATGTCAAATAGTACTGTTGTTAAAAGGCCTGTGAAACCAGAATCTTCTCTCTTATCACCTGCCTGTATTGTTTCCTTGAGCAATCCAAAGAGGCAAAGCACATGGAGACGGGAACCTTTGCACTCAATTTGGAAAAAGGAGAACGGATCAGCAGAAGGGAGTTGTAAGACTGTCACTTTAGGCAACATTTGAGGTCCCATGATTGTCGCTATTACCGTGTGTCTGATTACAAACTCAGAAACACAGCGAGGGGCAGTGAAAGAGGGTACACGCAGGGGCCACGGAAGTGAAAGTGGGACACCAGGTCGTTCCATTCCAGCCAGGGGTCACACACCGCCACTGGACAGGAGCCGCGTGAGGAAGGTCAAACCATATGAATGAGAGAGAGGACAATGTGCTTAAAGCCTTGCCTGGCCGGATCTCAGGCGAAAATCACCAGTTTCCATTTCATTTATTTTTGTCCCATAATCCTTTATAATTTCCTCTAATGCTTTAGTCTAGCTTAGGACCATGAGCCTTCAGGGAGCAAGGACACATCTGTTTCAGTCAGGAATTTGCCAAAGTAAACGATCAACCCGGCTTTTACTAGAACTTAGCATTCTAGAGGACCCCAAATACTTCTCAACTGTACTACCCCAAACTAACTTTGCATTGTTATGAATCCTGATTCCAAAGGAGAGATGAAACAAATAACAACTGGGCCAAAAGAAAAGAAGAAATAAGATACTAGGTATGTGTCTTTACAGTGTGCTTGTTCTAAATATGGAAAGAATCATATGGAGGAAAAACATTTAAGAATGCCTTTTTGTCCCAAAGATTTTATTTTTTTTATTATAAGACATATAGATAAAAACTTGCATATTCTGAAAAAAGATAGAAAATGGTAATAAAATGGACATTTTTTCCTATTAAGAAATATGTTCATAAATATGCTTTATCAAATGTTAAAATGGTTATTATTTTGCAAAATAACAATAAATAGCAGAGCTGTGGCATACAAGGGTCGACCCAAAGTACTGGAAATATTTATGTTTTGTGTTTATAAAAACTCAGACGTTTGATCCTGTTTCAAAATTTGGCATTTGGCACTCCAGGTTATCAAGATTCGGATTTTTAAAATATTTTCATGATGGTCCCATGACTTTAAAAACGATGAAACATAAAAGGTAGTTTGACTAAGTAGAATTTGATTAAAATAATTTTCCCCAAACAAAAAATTACAAGACACAGAAGAAAGATACGATTTTTGATCCCAAAGGTAGTATCTGTATCAGTTTCCCGATTCTCTACATTTCTGGATCCCCGACTGCGGGCACTGAACAAAACTGTTCGCTAAGCTTTAGTTTCCAGCAAGGTCCACCATTTCTTTTCACAGCTTGATGATGGTCCTGATTGTGATGAGCCCGGTTCTATAATCCTAGCTCCATGAGTACAAGGTACAGAGAAGGAAGTTCTCCCTCCTTTGAAGAAATCCTTTGAAGGGTTTCCTAGATTTGTTTATGACCTAATGGCCTCAAATTCATGTCTCAGAACATGGCTGAAATTTTAATAATGAAAACTTCTCGTTCTGAGCATTCTTTCGTAGGCTTCAATCTCCACTATCCAAAGGAGAGAGAACACAAGTGAACACCAAACACGTCCTCTGGTTTGGGTGTTCAACTAGCCAGGTCAGGCTTTTCCTGTTAATAAATACTGATTTTACAAAGATCTTTCATTTCCCATGCATTATGTTGCCCTTGAGGCTAACACATTAATTCCCAGCTATAATGGGGGACACCATATGTAATAATACTTAAGGATCCAATCTAATATAGATTATCAGTCCCAATGGTGTTCGATGATGTCCATGGGGGGACATCTAGGTGACCCTGGGTGCCTAGAGCACAGAGAGGTCATGGCAGGATTTGGACTTGAGCTTGAAGGCCATATTCTTGTTGTTTTTGGCCACGATCTTGCCCCAGAAGCGTCTGGCTTTCCTGGGGATGCTCTCCCTCCTTTTCTGGTAGGCCAGCCGCCGCTCGTTCTTCTCCTTGCTGTCCCGCCGAAGGCGGACCTGCCGCACGATGCCCTCAAACAGCTCCTTCACGTTGTGCTGGACAGCCGCAGAGGTCTCGATGAACTTGCAGTCAAACACCACGGCACACGCTCTCCCTTCTGGAAAGGAAAGGAGGGGAGAAGATCGTCAGAGGAGCTACACAGCACACAGCCAAGCTGATGATGGCTGACTTCACGCTGTCCCAAGGTAACTCTAAGTCACTCGTACATGTGATGGATATAGGAGGCCACTGTGACACATGTCCTCCGAGGCACAGACAGAGGCAGAGTCACAGGAAGACTCCTGGAAGCAGGAGAGATGGGCTTTAGATCTGGCTCATCATAAATTCTCCATGTGAAGGTCCAATTTCATCAAATACAGCGAATATTAATTATAGCAATAAAAACCACAGCCCTAATTTATTGTACTTACTATGTGCCAAGAGCTGAGTTAAATACTTTTTTATAAACATTTTTTTAATATCAAAACGATCTTGAAAAATACATTATCCCTTTCAGATGGATGAAGACACTGAGGTGGGGGGTGGTCTTTTAAGAACACGAGGGCGTTCGCAAGCCTGTAAGTGGCCGGGTGAAGCCTGAAGCTCAGATTCTTAACTCTTTCTCCTAACTCAGTTTCCTGACTTGAAAAAGAATCCCGCTATTTGACTTTCCTCTCTTAAAATTAACAATCTTAAAGCTTTGATGAGGTACCTGAAAAACAATTTGACGATTTCACACGTGTACAATACAGTGATAACAAACTATACAAACAAACAGGCTTTTCTGGAGCAGCCTCAACGTCAAATGTTCCATTGTGTTCAACAGCCATGTATCCAAGTTTTGGTTAGAAAAAAAAAAGATTACTATAGATGGTCCTCTCCTAAGAGTACGACGTCCCCAAACTAATTGTATACATTAAGTCTTCATCAGGTTTCTTTCTCCTGAGTGGCATCTGGCAATGGGGTATTTTTTACCACTGTACCAGGAACCAAATCTGTGTTAGGCCAAAAACCACCTAAAGGGCCCTGAAACCAAATAGGCACTATCTCTGAACTAGGCATAAAAAGTGTATGTGACAGCATCAGGCTGATGCCTTAACTGAAATTTAGGAAGCCAAAGGCAGGGGGCAGGAAGGTGGTTCTAGGGTCTCCAGGAACCAGAGGCAGCCGGAGTAGAATTCTTATTCTCAATGAAACGCTCAGAGGTCTCATCTTTCTTGCATAAAGAAACTACTTTTATTTCCCTGAACTCTTGAGAGCTCCCTGGAGAACAGGAAAGGACAAGGAATCAAGGCTGGGGAGTGCCAGTAAATCCCTGAGCATGATCTTTCCCCTACGGGAATTACAGCGCGGCGAAAAGGGGAATCCCTGCAAGTCCACCAGATCGGACCAGGGAGCAACAGTCAGCACGGAGACCATCTGCGGGGATGCTGGCGTCTCGGACACAAAACTCCGTGGAGCATTTTAACGAGTCCCCGGTTCCGGTTTCGTGATGGAAGAAAAGAGCACGTGTCTGAAGAAAACCAGGGGACCCAAGAGACGGTTTCTACGGCACCAGCACCGCTCCCCTTACCTGATACAGACACTTCCCGGCACCGCACCAGGTCACTCTTGTTGCCGACCAGAATTATAGAATGTCCTCTGTCTGCCGAGCCCGGCGGAGCTGGATTCGCAGCTCGGATGCCTTCTCGAAGCTGGCTCGGTCCGTGATGGAGTAGACAATCAAGTAGGCGTCCCCACCTGCATGCAGTGGTCCTGGAGCCACTCATTCTCTCCCTGGGAAAATGAGAAGAACCTTCCTGAGCTCAGGCTGGCCTGGTAAATGAAGCATCCGTGTGCAAAGAAACAGTACAGGTATCCTAAGTACCCTTGCTGACATGAGGAAGGAAGGAAACGTATTCCAACTCCCCAAACGCATGTCGTCCGTGCCTGCACCATGTCCGGTGGCTCTAAAGCCTGGCTTAGCCCATCAGGTATTTCTGCCAAAACGTTTTTACTGTCCAGTTCCTCCTACAGCTCGAGTTGATAAATTATACAACGACTCTGCCAAACCACATTTCCAATTTCTATCCAATCTACCAAAAATGAGCCTTTTTTGATGAAATTTAGAATCCTTCTGTGAGAATAGGAGAGTTCTCAGTAAACAGAAGGTCTAGCATATATGCTCAGGAGCCCAAAATCTTTGAAAAGCACATGTTGAAGACTAGTATTAAGACTGTCAACGCCACATAATCTGGTTTTATACGTAGCTTTAAGTTATCATCCGTCCTTGTTGGCACTTGCCCTAAAGCGGATATATGTTTTTGTATTTATTTTAATTGAACTGAGGGTAAGTCACTGCCACTTGCTTATTATTCGGAGCTCATCTGTGAACGGCCTGCTCCTCAGAACACCCTCATACTTCAGAAAAAGCAAGCTTTTAATCAAGAAAATGAGGCCACCTCACCTAGAACACTAAGGACAAGGTTGCCCTCGCACCAGACGCCTGTTGGGAGGCACGCCTTAAAGGAACTTCCAGAGAGCTCGGGCATGAGCGCTGCGTACCTTGTTCTCCCACATGTCCAGGAGGATAATTGTTGCACTCTCCCCATCGACGATCAGTGTTCGCTCGTATGTGTCTTCTAGAAAGGCAAGAACAGGGACACTGGCGTCAGGAATTAGGCGACACTTCTCTGTGAGCGTCATGCAGAAAATCACACTAGAAAATCAGCTTACTAAATATGCAATAAATGAGGCAAACGTGCAGATATTCACAGAGGCAAATTACTATTTTCGATCCCTTTAATGACATTCTACGTATATTCCTCCAGTACTTCCTAAGCAGAACACTTCTGTCTTCTGAATGCGTCTCACCAAAAACCACTTGAAGTGGTAGGCTTTCGTTTTCATCATTCCTGGACCTTTTCTATAGAAAAACCATTTATGAGGATAAACTCACTGAGAGCTTTTGACTCCGATTCGGTGGAGGATGCCACGAGAAAACACTCACTGCCCAGTGGAACTATAAGCCTCACATGGAAATCCACTGCACCTTTCGGTGGGGTGATTACTGGCAATTTCAGGAAGCTCTAAGCTCAGAGACATTTTTCCTGTTTTGAGACGTGCAAGAAAAAAATCTTGTGACTATCCCTGTTGTGGCTGAAGTTTTCTTCCTTAAAAAAAAAATAGAGCTCCCTAGGAATAAACAGGCCTATTCTTCCATCTCAAGTACAGCAGCAGGACAGCCTCCAGCTGTACTTGGTAATGGAAACTTTCCTCCCTACACTTGAGCCCAGACTGAGTGTAGGTGAAGGGTGAGCAGTACCATGCGCCAGCGCAGCTCCCGCCTGGAGAAACCAGGGGGCCAGGGGTGGGGGGCGGGGGGGAGAGTTGGCGGAGTTCGCTGGGATTTTGCAAGAGGGATTCCCATCAACTCCATACACATGAGCCCATCCCCACTGTTTCCACAATGAGGTTTCCTGTTTCAAATTTCATCATTTGAGAATTAGGATTTTCATAATGTTTTTTTTTTTCTTTTTTACCATTTTTCCTGCTGCTCCTTTTGCCTGAAACCTATTCCCTGGGATATCCAACAGGCGTGTGCCCTTACCTCTTTCCAGGGGAAGTGTTCCCTCACCATCGGCTTAAAATTGCAACACATCTCCCCTGCCAATATTTCTTACTCCCTTCCGTTTTCATTTTTTTGCATCGTACTTGTAAGCACCCCACACACAATCCACTTAACCTATTTTATTCACCTATTTTATTCTTTCCTGTCCCTCTCACTCCCCAAATATTAAGGCAGAGATCTGCTGCTATGCCCCCCAGCACCCAGCGCGGTACTTAGCACACTGCAGGTGGACAACCAGCACTTATCGAATGAATGAATGAATGAATGATGAATGAATGATAACTATGGCACTGAGGATACAAGCACGAGCAAACCTGAATTAGAATCTGGATGCCATCTCTTATTAATTATATGGCTCTGGACCATTTCCTGAAGTGCTCTGGGCTTCAGTTTCTTCACCTGTGAAATGGGACCAATAACGGTATTCGTGCCTTCGGGCAATTACGTAGGCTAGGCATGGGCACAGAGTAGAACTGCATTAAATACCAGCTGTTGTCGTCACTTGCTCAGATGGAAGAAGCCGGTCCTTGCCATACTTGGTGTTTCCTACCATAGGCTAAATTCTAGCTTTTAAAAGCATTACACTGGGGAGACCAGGACATCTCTTGTTTTATAATAACAAGCAGTTTATAAAAGGCAAGCTCCTGGTTTAAATGTTTCCTCATCTATGAAATGGAATCAGCAGGAAGGAGGAAGGAACGGAGGCAAAGGAAGGAAAACGTGGATAAATGAAAAGGCTCTTTCTGTCAATTTCCGTGCCTCCGTAAGGTGTCATTCTAATCAGTGGTAATGGCGTCCCACCGGGGGATTAAGTCTGTTATCCCATCCGGTCTGCCATCCACAACGGGCAGCATGAACGGGATCGCAGTGGGACGCACAATCTGGCTTACTGCAGAGTAGGGCCTCGACGCAACAGGCAAATTTTACCACCAACTGGAAATGATCAGAGCCTGAGCACACACAAGGGGGGCCGGCTGACTGCCCCGTACTACCTCAGAGTTTTTCTCTTTTCCCTAAAAGCCTTCCCTGTGCTCAGAAAATCCAAAGCAGCACTTTCTCTGCCCTCAGCCCACCACTCATCATCCAAAAGCAGGTACAAGGGACTCACTTGAGTCTCCAGCAGTTCAAACAGGAACATACTAGGTTCCAATAGCTGGGGGGGGGGGGGGGGGGGGTAGAGCAAACTCACACTTCCCCTTGGTTTAAAGAGATATCTGAACATTAGCCGAGAGAAAATGTTGCGAACCCTAAAACAATATTATCTCCATCCTGCTTCACTGCATATGCCCCACACCTTGGTTTACTTGTATTTGGGGGCCAGACACACACACACACACGAGTGGGGGAGCGGGGGAGAGAGACAGAGAGAGAGAATGGTAAGTAGGCTCCATACCCAGGTAGGAGCCCAATACAGGGCTCAATCTCACGACCCTGAGATCCTGACCTGAGCTGAAATCATGAGTAGGATGCTTAACCAACTGAGCCACCCAGGCGCCCCCACACCCAGATTTAAATACAACCTCTGGCTACTCCCCCCACTCCCCACGGATTCTTCAGACACACAGAGTATCCTGCTTCCCGGCCCTCTGCTAACCAGGAGGGCCTGCCTGCAGCCAAAGTTCTAGCTTCTCTTCCTCCCCTCTGTCACTCACCTTTTAGCCTTCTCAAGGGCTAATCAGGTGAGGAGAAGAGAAACAAAAGAATATGAAATTCTAGAAGAGTCCTTTGAAATCTGCCCTGGGTTAAGGGGTGTGGAGAAAGGGTCAAGGCCTACTGGCTTATGGAGCTTTTCGGCATCGTGGCTCTGGGGAAGCCCTCACTCCTCCAGCGCGTTCAGGAAAAGCTGGGGGTGCACACACTCGCTCTGTGGAAGAGGAGAGGGTCACCCTGCGGGGCGGGATGGATTTCCACGGTCGGGTGGCAGCAGCTATTCTCCCTGGACCAGTACACCTTAATGTGCCTTTCACTTGACCCCACCATCTTGGAGGGCCGTCCGGTCCAAGCCTGGTTCTCGTGCTGTGCGGAAGCTGCTTGGGAGTTCTCGCCCGCACCAGAACGGGCTCCTGCAGCCTCCCAAAGGCTCTGAGGCCCCAACATCCCTCTCCCCCAAACTCTCAACTGCTTGCAGCTTCCGTAGCCCAGGAGATGCCAAGAAACCCTGAAGGGACGCCTACTCTAGGAACACCGTCCTCTCCTCTTGGGGCGCGTCTCCTCTGCGGGTCTCACGGCGCCCCTAGCCAAGGGTGGCCCAGTGGATGGGGACTACAAGCAACAAAAGAGCCAGTTTGAGAAGATAAATCCAGGACAGGAAATGGTAGATTCAGAATCAGCTCTAACTAACACTCGTTCTGTACGTCTCATGTGCCAGGCACTCTGCTGCATGCTTAATGCGCGTTACCGCCTTTCACCCTCCGGGGCCTGTGAGGAGGCAGTGTCTCCGCGTCCCTGATGAGGAAGTCTGAGGAGGGTCGGCACCTTGGGCAGGAGCACTCAGCTACGTCGGTGTCCAAGCCGGGCTCCAAACCCACACCGTCCGACTGAAGCCCAGTGCTCTTCCCGTCCTCCCGTGTGCACGTGCAGCCCTTGCTCACCGACCTCAGGGCTTCCAAATCCCAGGCGTCCCTTAGGATCCAGCCCAGAGACCACCTCTTCCAGGAATCCTTTACTGACTTCCACAGCCAGAAGTAATCTGTTCTCCTCTCAGTTCCCAGAGCCGGTCCTGTACCTCCTTCAAGCCGCTCGTCACATCCTACCTTGATTTAAAGTGGGTGCCCAACTGATCTCTATTGCTATACTGGAAGCGTCTTTAAGGGAGAGCCCTAGGACCCTTCGCGTGCCCCGTAGCGTTTCACCGAGTTCCATGGTGTAAGTTCAGGAACTACTTAGGAATGAGTGAATGCATGGATGGAGGGATGAATAAATGAATGAATGGCATTACACGCGTACAGAGAGTCATAAGATTACTGCGGTAGAGCTGTAACAACACCCATCTTTATTAGGAGAAACACCGAAGAGAGTATCGTGTAGAGGTTTTTTACGGTTAATGCTGAAAAAAGAACAACACGATGGCATGACTTGGAAAACCCTCTTCTTTAGAAACACAAAACCAGTAGTGATTCGACAGCTGCCTACGGATAAGAGACGCAATCCTAGACTGTATAAATGAAGTTACTCAAATAGGACACATTAAATAGGATGGGTCGCCTGAGGAGTCTCTGGCCAAAGATTCTGTTCGAGGAGATAAGGAAAGGATTCCCCCGCCCCCCCCCCCCATTAAACAAAAGGAGCTTTTCCAAATATAGAAGCCTGTCTTCCCAAATTCCAGACACGAGTCCATCTTCTCGACACTGTATGTCTATGGGGGTACCACCACCCTCCGGGTAAGTACCACTCCGCTCTGACTGACAAACATTTTGAAAGTCTGCTACCCACTTCTTTTAAGACCTCCCTCAAAAAAAAAACAAAACAAACAAAACCCTGCTGGGTCTCTTCCTTACGTCAATCTCCCCAAACACTTCACTGTCACTTCTAAGGTATTCACTAATTTTACCTTGCTCTGAATCACAGCCTCTGACACTTCACCCCTTCCTAAGAGGGTACACTATCACCAGGGACCCCAGAGCCCAGCCCGGAGCCAGGCACGGGCCTGACACTAGCAGCATTCAGATGGTAAGCCCACGGGCTGCAGGTACAATGAATACACACAGCTAAGTCTGACCCCTGGCCATGCCGCGAACTAGCTTTATCACCCTGGGAAAGTTACTTGAGGTCATAAGCCTCCATTTCTCCACCTGTAAAATAGGGATATTAATACCAAATTGGTTCAGTTTTTGCATTAGCAGAAAACACTTACGAGAAGTACTTAGCATAGTGCCTGGCACACGGCAGCTTCCCTGTCAACAGCAGTCTAAGAGTAACACCAAACGAAGATTATATAATGCTGGGTTCTCTTTCCAGCTACCCTGCTGGGTCTAGTAAGCCACTTGGTATCCCTGGAGACTCAGTTTACTCATATGAGTACAGGGATTTTGTGGGTACCGAAATAAACAGGCTCAAACAGAAGACGCCCAACAAGGCACCTCTCCCACTGCAAATGTGCTTTCTAGACAGTCGCCCCTCCCTCCCTTTCTCCTATACCGACGGGCAACCGCCGGCCTTTACTGAGAAAGAGAAAATCAGCCTCACAATACTGAGGTCACTATTTCTCCTTGACTCTCGCTGAGCTACAGTCCCTGAGACTTGCAGAAGTGAGGAGAGAAATCAACGTCCCATCAATGAGTCATCATTTAGAGTCCAGTCCAGGAGCTGCCTCGTAAGCTCCGACACTGGAGACGATCAAGACGAAACGCTGAGCCGAGGCGGCCTGACGGCAGCAGGGAGGAGCACGCTCCTGGGCTTCAGGGAGAGGGCAGAACTGACGCCTCACCAAGGCATCTTCCTCCCCTGGGGGTCTGTGATTCAGCTGTGAGTTGCGACTGAGAGCACAGACAGATCATGCCTCGTGGGGCAAGCCCTGGAAGGTTCTTCCTTCGTTTCTATAGCTGCGGATAAGGACCTGCAGCGCCCTGGTCATGTATGTGAAGATGGAAGCTGTGGCCAAAAGGCGCTGGACGAACACCCTTGAGGGTTAGGACCTTCATATTACTTCCCAGAATGCAGCCCTAGGCTTCACATGTATCCGAGGAACACGTGCACTTTTGCAACTATGTCGCCTCAAATCGGTTTTGGAAATAGGCAGGTGTTAAATATTTTCATAAGATTGTACGTGGAAAATTGTCCTGAAAGCCTGTAAGCCTCTTACACACATATTTATCAGCATTGTTACACTTGAAAATATGTTTTTTAATATTGTACTATTTCAAATAAAGATTTAAAACTGTTTTATACCCTCAAAAGACTCTAATAATGGTGGAAACTGATGAATCCATCCGAATACTTTTTCAAATCGGCTTGGTATTAGGTATAACCGTGGGAAAAAGCCATGTCTACACTGAGGTCTAGAAAAATCTGGGTCAGCATTGGCAAAAACCCTGAGGTGGGATCCTGACCCTCTGACTCTGCCCTCTTTAACCACTCTACCCCCCAGTCCCTGTGGAGCTGGAATCTGAGAAAAAACCCCTTCTGGCCCAGGTTCCATTTGGAACAGGATGAATCTTCATTCTCTGGTCCTGAGGACCCATGCCAGCGCGGTTCTGGGGACTCAGCCTCCCCAGCCAGTGCCAGGAATGCATATCGCCACTCCAACTCTGCAGACAAATGGCGCACCCCCTCGCTCCTTCAGACCGGACCGCCGCTAACGGACAGAAGCCCACTGGGGCCAGGGCCACCTACCTCCCAGCACCTCGCAGTCGCTGTCCATGCTGTCATGCACACCTGCAAAGATGTTGGCCAGAGTGGACTTGCCCACCCCCTGCTCCCCTATGAGCACCACCCGGTAGTAGGTGTTGCCCGACTCAGAGGAGATGACTGAGTCTGTGGAGTCGGAAGACCAGCTCCGGCGGCAGGGGTCGTCCGGGGCAGCAGAGTGGCGGCTGCGCTGGCTGTACTGGTGGGGCTCCTTCTGAACCATCAGATGCCTGCCGTCCGCCGGGACGCTCCAGCGCTGCTGCTGCGGCTGCATGGCCACAGTGCCCTGGCGCATGGTGACATTGTTCAGAGTCATCGCTGGGTCCTGGAGAGCAAAGCGGCCAAGATGTAAGCATTCGTAAGCAGGACCAAGAGCTCAGGGGGCTCATATACACAGTCAGTCATCAGTGATATTTGACCAGGCGGGGTGAGACCCAAGTAACCTTGATATGAGGAACTCCAAGGAAACGGTCCCCAAAGCCAAAAGGCTTTCAACTGCACACACATACACACATACACTTAGTAACCGGCTCCTCAGGAGGCCTGTCATTTGCAAAAAGAAAAAAGTACCGTCAATATCACCCACTGCCCTCGGGCTTCCTCCATCCTCAAGGAAGCCTCGGGACTCCCACTCAGCACTGACACAGGGGCCCCGAGAAGAAACTAACAGGCCTCAGAGATGGCTTGAAAAGCAACAAGTTACTGGAGCTGGGGACCAGCTGGCCAGGTTAGCTGCTCTTGTCTAAACATGGCTCTTAATTGCACCAGCGTCCAGCGGGCTTTTGTGCCTGGGTGGGAAACACGTGGCAATGACATCACTCCCTCTGGCTGGACTGGACAGGCACTATTGGAACTTCCATGTTTAGTAAAGTCGCCCTGATGCTCTCCAGCTGCCTGAATAAGCTATTATTTGGGGGCAAAAAAAAAAAAAGAATTTCTGTTTGAGGTTTATGCCTCAGCTCTGCCCTCTTGCCCACAGACACCGTGTTTAAAAAGTCCCAGCCCCAAGCCGTGTTGTTCTCGCAGGGAAATGACCCACTCACGTTCAGATCTATCATATTTGCAAAGAAAATGCTTCACTCTTCTGAAACCACATCCACTCCAAGAGTTTTAGAATGCAACGCAGATTTCCACCTTCTTGAAGAAATGCAGAAGGCCAAAGACTCTCCCAAATGACATGGGACAACTTTGCTACAACTTTCCCTTTGCAAGACTCCCTCCCCTTGCACGGAGGTCTGTTCCCGAAGGCTACTTGAGACGAAGTAGAAGCCATCTCATTTTGATCAGCGAGATCATTCGTGAGAGTGAGAAACGCACACTCCCCTTCCCACACTCACACCCACACTCCGCACCCCGAAATGCCGGCCACTAACGGGGACGACCGGCCGGTTTTTCGGTCGTCTAAGCAATGCCTCAGTTGGCTGACTTGCATTCAAATAACAAAAGCATGACGTATCCGTCAGGGCTGCCCTATGACCACACAGTCTGTAGGAGGAGGTGACGCTCCTACTGAACCGAACTAAGGAACCTGCTAATGACAAACAGCAGCCTGAGCACTTACGCTCTGCCTCCCGACCGGAAAACCACAGCCCACACCGCAAGTTCCAGGGGCTCTTTCCCCAAGTTAGAAAGTTCTGCGGGCTGGGAACGCCCACTTCGCGTCCGCGCGCCCCGCGCCCCCCGCCCCGCCCGGCTTCGGGAGGACCCCCCGCCCCAAACCGCCGGCTTACTCCGCTCGGCCGCGTGGGCGCCCGCGGGTCCGCGTGTGCTGCGTGGCTGCGCGCTGCGATCCGGGACGCCGAGCGCGGGGTGCGCGCGCCGTGCCTGCCGTCCGTGCCGCCGCCCGCAGCCGCCGCGGCCCCGCCGTTTATAGCGCGCCGGCCGGCCCGCGCCGGGGCTTTTCCGTGACGTCAGCGCCCCCGCCGGGAGGGGGCGGCTCTGCAGCAAACTCCGACTTGCGGCCGCTTCGCTGAACCGGTAACTCGCAGTCATGTGACCCCGCCTTCTCCCCTTTTAAAAAATAACAGCAGTTCCATCCCGGGCCCCTTTCTTTTCTTTTCTTTTTTTTTTACTAGGCGGACACGAGAAGATGGGAAAATACACTAAGTGCCACTTAATCGCGCTTCCCACGATGGCGAGCTCTAGGGATACAGGATGCAGGAGGAGGCAGGTTTGCGTTGCGAACCCAGCTTTGAAGGAAAACAGAGATGGGCCAGAAAGCACGGAGACTTTGGCCTCTAAGACGGGGCTGCAGCCACCTTGAGTGGCGAGGGCTTGTGTTAGCCGCATCTTCTGCCCTGAAAACTGCCTCTTCCTGCGTCCTGTCACCCTCTCTCTGGAGGACAGAGGGAGGAAAGCCCCACACCGCTTTATTTCTCTTCTCTGGCAGGAAGGGACCCACAGAGAAGGGGCCAGAGAGAGGTGACGAAAAGGGACAAGACCTTGAAAAGGGCAGTTCTGAAAAATAACTTAATTAGGGGCCCAAACAGATTGTGCTAAATGCTGCTGGCCGCGCTGTCGGCCAGGATGCCGAGGCTCCTCTATCAGGGAATTTAATCAGCGCCACAATCAGCCGCATCTCTGTACCAGGCTCCCTGGTACTGCTGGGCCTGGGCATGGAGCCCAGGCCTCCCAGCCACGGAGAGGAGCCCTGAGCCAGACACTGGGGCCCCGTTCCGCATCCCCACCCCAGAGACTCCTGTGAATAAAGGGCACAGGGTTAATGAAAATAATAACTACTGCCACCATTTACTAAGTACCTCTGAGTACCTACACTCAGTAGGTGCTGTTAGGTCTCTGCAGTACCTCAGTCCCACTGCAATTCTGCAAGGTAGATGTATTGCTGCCACGTTCTATGGAGAAAAATGACACTTGGCCAGAGAGCTCGCCCAAGGTCACACAGCTCTTGTAAGTGGCAAAGTCAGGATTCAAAACCTGGTCTGCCTGACTCTTTGCACTGCACTACCAGCTGAAGGGTGTCGGTGACCTCTTTCTGGGGACATGGGCATTTCCCAGACGCTGAGTTTGGAGAGGACACAGGCCTCTCCAGCGCACCCGTCCACTTTTCCAGCCAGCTTCATCTCTGGGTTGGCTGGTGGCTCCGGGAAGCAGCCAAAGGCCCCAGCACCTCTTTGAGTGGCTGGCCTCTGCTGTGCTTACAGGCCATTCTCAGCTGTCCTGCGGGCAGTTATCTTGGATTATCCAAGTGACCAGCTGCGGAGACCCACCAGGCCCCGGGTTGGCAAAGGTGGGACCCACAGACGAAGGAAAATTGAGTGTTCATTCAGTCCCAGGGGCCTTGGCCCCAAACTCCTACTTTGTACATAAGGAAGCTGAGACCCAGAGGGATGGCTGCCAGGCAGCAGTACCTGGAGCTGGACCTAGAAGCTCGGTGTCATAATTTCTTGGATGGTGCCCCTCATTACCATCCAGTTTTCCGTCTGGGCTTAGCCAGGAGGGGACGGCCGCAGATGCGAGGAGAGGAAAAGATCGGGGTGGGAGTGGGGGGTCACATGGGGGAGGGAAAGAGAGAGATCATCCAAGAGTAATGAACTGACTTCCTGCTAAAACACACGTAAAGTACTTCGTGAACTGCCTGCATTTCCCAGTTTACCGTGCTTTTTCCGTGCCACACCTCCCACTCTGTTAAGTGGTCTCAACAGAAACATTATGTGGCTAAAAACTAAGACTAAATCAGAGTCTATAAGCATCTCATATAGCCTCTCAATTCTACTTTTGCCATTGATGAAGAACCCAATTCTATGCCTGGGTAATACCTACTGCGAACTGTTTTTCATTGGTATGAGTGAGGTACACAAAAGAAAACAACTTCTAAAGATTGGTGGGGGTTGGGGAGGGGGGCTTTCAGTTCACTATTGGTTGGGTAAGTACAGCAATGTTGTGTTTGAGTAAAAGAGTCTGCCTTCTTAAATTTTCTGTCCCATAAAAAGGCCGATGGGAAAGCAACTACTTAGCAAAAGTTTCAACTGAACGACAGTTAAGTTGGAGTATTTAGACAAAAACCACACCTCACAAAAAAGCACATTTCAGAGCCGAATCTTAGCCAGCAGAAGCCCAGCTACCTTGTCCAGGATTCCAACTCACTGGAACCATCTGAGGGTATGGAACTGGAGGAAAAAAGGTAGAATCAGGGCATTTGGACAAGTGGCAAGTTCTGAAGAGGAAAATATTGGCAGCATATTATAGTTTCTTGTTCTATGAATTATTCTCTCCATATTCCTTCTGGCAGCATCTGAAGGCTTCCTCGGGTTCTAACACGAAGATGAGTATAGCTAGGAGGCAGAACTCCAAACAACAGAAGTAACTAACATTTACTGAACAATACGCATGCCTGGTCTCAGTTACTCCGCGTCACCACTGCACTGCTCCGTGTTTTACGGATGAAGATGAGGAGGAAAGAGGTGGAATCACTTGTCCGACGTCAAAGAGCTCTCCGGGGTCACAATCTTAACCTGTTCTACCCAGAGTAGGAGACGGACTTCAGCCCCGTTCCCATGCTAGCCCCACCTCCGCCCACACCCTCCCCCCCCCCCCAAAGAGGAGTTTTTATCTGATTGACCAAAGCCCATGACCTTCACTGAGCCTCATTTTACTAATGGGCAGGCTTTTTCTACATTTGTAAATACAGTGGGCCATCCTCTTCCTCTCTTTCTCTGGGCCCCATGCCCTGGATGAGAACGTGAACTCGGGGTTCCTTTAAGGCGCTGACTACCTCTCTGTCTCTGTCACTGTCACTCTTTCTCTCAGAATATAGACCTGAGCAACCAAGTCCCATGACTTCAAAAAGGGATGAGAGACGGTAGAAAGAGGTGGGGATGAAGGAGTAGAGCCTCTGATAAGGGCTGCAGGTTAGGGCATTACCCTTGCACCACCATTAATATAATAGTACTTTGAATCTCTTTCTTTGAAAACTCTAAAGGATGCGAGATGATGGGTAGACCCAAGATCTGTACGTTCATCAGTCGATAACTCTACACTAAGAGCAAGGGAATCACTCGGTTACTCAGTTAGGTTGGAGTATTTAAACAAAAGGCTAGACAAAAGCTTTTAACATGTCATACTGCCTCATCTACCCTGGAGACCTACTGCAACTAAGGTGTGCTTACTCATGCCACCAGGCCATGATACTCCATGGGAAAGGTGACATGGTCCACATGCTCTCCCTTTTCCACCAGCAAAAAATAGACTGTAGACTGGGCACTGAGTAGGTGATAAAATAAATGGGTTTTTTAACTACTTTGTAAATGTATCGCATTACAACGCCTTTAAGCAAAGCATGTTCTCCAATTCCCCACAACCCTCCCTACCCCGGCCAGCTCCTTTCATTCGATTATATAGCTGGCCCCAAGGGCATCCGACTTGGTAACCCCTGCAAGAGCTGTAAGAAAAGGTACAGAAGGGATTTAGCATCAGAAAAGCAAGTTCAAACCCAGGCCTTTGTCCTTAGACACCTGATGCTGGGGATGTCACCAGACCCCCGAGGTCTTGGCTTCTATCTTTCTGAAGACTCAAGAGCTACTGAGTGTGGAAGGGCTGTGTCAACATGGAGCACCATGTCAAAGCGAGTGATTATGATTATGACGCAGGAACCAAAGACTAGAGCTAGGCCACCTGCCCTCGGTTCTGCTGCCTCTTAAGGCTCAAGTTAAATTAAGCCAGCAGAATTCAGGACACGTGAGGCACAGAAAGGAAGGGCGGGAAATGTACTCATATTGATGTAACTAGGAAA
This sequence comes from Paguma larvata, assembly GCA_030068075.1. Classification (NCBI taxonomy): domain Eukaryota; kingdom Metazoa; phylum Chordata; class Mammalia; order Carnivora; family Viverridae; genus Paguma; species Paguma larvata. The sequence continues at coordinate 39,343,808 of CM057838.1, forward strand.
AAAATAATTATCAAGGAGAATGCTATGGTTAAGTTCTCTGGAAACAAACAAGGAGATGGGGTCAAATACTCAGCTCACAGAATAGGTCTCCACCAGTCACAAAAACACTCGGGAGGAGCTGGGTGGGAGGCAATGTGCAAAGTGTCTGAGCACAAAAAGAACCACCCACCCCCTCCGGGAAGTCTAAAGAAGGAAAGAATTACTATATGGAAAATCATTGCTTTACAGAAGGGGAAAAAAAGGCTCCAATTGCAAAATCAAGAGAGCCCTGATTAAGAGAAAATAAAGACTGAAGAAAAGATGGCTAAGAATAACCTCTCGACACCCAGAGGCCTGTGGGATCCAGATGGACACTCCTTCCAGCTGCATCCTCCTTCACTGGCCCCAGCTTCTCATCAGGATTCCTGCTGAGCAGATTCCATTTTCCATTGAGAAAATTCTTAGCTTTCACCCTTCCTCCAGTGTTAGCTCAGAGCCAGCCGGCTGCAGGCTTACTACTCCGGTGGCAGAGCTTGCTAGAGCCCCTCCTTCTAAAAGCCTGCAGGATAAGTGAAGAGCGCGGAGTCCATCTCAGAAAGCCAAGGGGCGGCTCCTCAAGAAAGCAGCTGTTCTCTGACCAGCATCCATCCATCCATCCTTCCTTCCTTCCTTCCTTCCTTCCTTCCTTCCTTCCTTCCTTCCACAACAAATAACTACTGAGCATCTTACCTTATGCCAGGACCTAAGAATAGGTACTCACAACTCATGGAACTTAAATTCTGGGGGGAGAAATAATAAACAAAGAAAATACCACCATATGCATTCATTCATTCATTCGTTCACTCATTCACTCATTCTGTGAGCACCCTACTCTTTAGTCTCAGTTTTCTCATCTATAAAAGGAAATGACAATACTGAGGAGAATGTCTAAAGTCGGGGTCAAGTACATACCCATTCAGAAGTCTGGCCATGCCAATGCTGGTGAAAATGTAAAGGGAGGTTCTTTGGCCTCGTTGGGGGTAGTGTGAGTTGGTATGGCCACTTTGGAGGTCAACCATCAACATCCAAGATGTGACCTAGCAATTCCACTTGTAATTGTGCATATCCTATGTTATACAAGGAGATGGGTTCAAGAATGCTCCTCAAAGCCCTGTTTGTGAAAACAATCCCCTAATGATCACCAGTGAATAAGTACATGGTAGTATGTTTACACAATGAATTTATTATGCAGTGGTACAAATGAATGACCCAGATCTGCTTGTATCTACAGGGATAAATAGCAAGATCATAAGAGTAACTTGAAAGAGCAAATAGCAGTTTATTTACAGGGTAGTAATTTATATAATTGTTTAAAACTCCACACTAATATTTTATGTTTAAATACATTTAGTAGGGGCACCTGGGTGGCTCTTGGTTTCGGCTCAGGTCATGATCTCACAGTTCTTGCGTTCGAGCCCCACCTCAGGCTCTGTGCTGACAGCCCAGAGCCTGCTAGGGGTTCTCTGTCCACCTCCCCCCCCCCCCCACTTCCCCTCCTCTGCTCGTGTTCTCTCTCTCTCAAAATAAATAAACATTTAAAAAATAAATACATATATACATTTAGTAATAGTATAAGAGCATGGATGAGAAAAATACACACCAATATCAGAATAGAGATTACCTCTGAGAAAAAGGGGAATGGCAATTAGATGGACAGCAGACTTCTGAAAACAACCAAGAAGCCAATAGACAGTTGCTTATAAGATCAAAGTGCTTAGCAAAACAAAACAAAACAAAACTGTCAACCTGGAATTTTGTATTAAGCCTAACTGTTGTTCAGCGGTGTGAGTTAAACAAACATTTATGGAGTACTTATTATTACAAAGCAACATCCCAAGCCCCAGGGACACACAGTTATATAAAACCAGGTTCCTACCCTCAAAGAGCATAAAGTCTGGTGTTCTGTCCCTGGCAACTACCAAACCCATGAAGGGAATCATCCAAGAGTTGCCCAAAGTAATCTGGTTTCCTAACCGACACAATGCTTTTCCTGGAGTTCCTTTCTCCAGCAACAGAAAAATCAATGAGACTCTTTAACCCAAGGAGACAAAATCAGCCTAAGACAAAGGCCTTGATTTAACCAATTAGAGTGACATAAGAATTCTTTAACAATATACTTAAAAAGGCCAAAAAAATGAATAGGTGGATTGAGGACATGCACAGTTAACACCTTTCATGCGTGGGTATAAGTATTCCCGTTGTCCTGCTTCCTGATTGCCTACATTTAACAATTGGATGGTTTCTCCAACACCTAAAAGGCACCAAGACTTTTTGGCTTTGATAGAATGTATTTAACTCATCCCTGCAATGAATATCATCCAGATTTTTTTTGATGAGTCAAGCCCTTAATGATGAAAATGTAGAAGTCTAAGTTACTGTTATTTTTAAAAGATTCCTGAGGCACCTGGGTGGCTCAGTCGATTGAGTGCCTGACTTCGGCTCCGGTCGTGATCTCACGGTTTGTGGGTTCGAGCCCCGCGTTGGGCTCTCTGCTGACAGCTCAGAGCCTGGAGCCTGCTTCGGATTCTGTGCCTCCCTCTCTACCCCATCCCTGCTCATGCTTGGTCTCTCTCTCTCTCTCTCTCTCTCTCTCTCTCAAAGGTGAATAAACATTAAAAAAAAATTTTTTTTAAAGATTCCTTCATAACCAATTTAAAAATCGGGCAAACATCTTTGACTAACAAATATATGCTTTGCTTTCTACATAAGCAAGTGCTATCATTTTTTACCTGAGAATGGTGCATTTATTGGAGACGTGAAGCTAATAATAGAAAACTGTAAGAGTGGCTGACGCACATTATCTATTCCCATTTTGCAGATATGGGTGAGATTAGGGAAAAGGTTTTGTAGCTTGGAATTGGCAGATTCAACCTGTCTAACTCTCATCCAACACTCTGGCCTGTGTGATGAGATTCTCTACGGCTCCTTAAGGACAGACACTGGCACCACTCCCTCCCCTCACCCCACCCTCTGGAGTAGCCGGAAGAGAGCAAGCAAAATCGGACTCTGCTACATTAGCAGGTGCAGAAGTGGAACAAGAGTGGGAGCCGCTCAGACGCAGGGAGACCATCATAGCCACCTCTGTACCCCAGCTCCTAAGAGCAGACCTGGCACACAAGAGGGATTCAATATGTGTCTGTTGAACTAGTGAATCAATAAACACCATGCACCACCATGTTATCTGGTCTGTTATTTAAAACCCCCATTGAGACAACCCACCGTGACCCTTGGGCAGACCAGACCATTGCAGTCAACAGGACTGAGTGCAATGAGCCACCGTCTGAGGCGATGCAGCTGGGCGATCCAAGAACCATGTGCTGGTCCTTACTGTGTGCAAGGACATAGGTGAGGTGCTGGCAGAGTGCACAGTCAGGGGTCCAGGGCCTCGCATTCAAGGAGCTCAGGACCCAGAGGGAGAGGAAGCCAGGGAGCGTGATCAGATGCAGCCGATGGTGAGAGGCTGGGAGAGACGTACACACAAGGAGTAAGATGGAGACCATATAGTCTCCGGTGCAGGAGAACCTTCCCCCTGCTCCCAGCATGCCTGCCTGGGCTCCTGCAGCACAACATCCTAATTTAGTTTCCTCTCCCTTGCGGAAAACAACGCTGGGAAGCACCTCTGCCCTGGACTCCTTGCAATGGGGAAGGAATGACCTTCATAACTGGTAAGATCAGGAAAGAAACTAACATGTGAAATCAGTCTCCTTACTTCTTACTCCCTGGGGCCAGGCTGCCTGGGGGAGTGGGTGCCGGCCCTTTTCCTCCTGCTGTCCTTCCAGCAGCATCCAAGCCGTGGTAGGGAAAGTTGCGTGCGCTCTGCGGGAACAGCGTAGCAGTCACTGAGATGGCCTTCAGCAGCTCTTTCTCCCCGCTGGCCTCTGGTAGAGGCCTATACTGGGAGTAGAGAGAGGGCCCCTGCATCAGAGAATGAAGTGGTCTGAGCTGGGCAAGGTAAGCTCACCCCGTTTGCAGAGGATTGGTGTAAGTATGTCCCGGCCAATGCCATGTAAAGGGATGTCTCCTGAGAAAGAATTTCCTCACTAATAAAAGGAAAGCCCTCGCGGCCATCTTGCACTTCCCCCTGGGAATACAGGTGTGAGGATAGCTCCAACATGCAGCTGGAGCTACCATTTTAAGACAACAAGGCAACACATGGATGGTTAAAAGCAAGAGTCTGGGTCTTTAATGATACTACTTAGCTGCAGAAGAAACCTGAAATCACCCTCCTCCAGACTTTTTATCAGGGAATAAGCCACCATTAGCTCAGTTTTCTATTAATTACAGTCAAAACGAACTGATAGACAAATGAGTTTAATTCTGTAAGGAAAGTAGTGGAGAACGTAACCACGTCACGTTCCCCAATCCAGCAAAACCAGCTATAAAAGGATATTTTGATCTCTATCTGTCTCCTGGATCAATATCTCAATGGGTTTAGAACTCTGAGAACAGGTTAAGGTTTATCACTCCCTCAAACCCAAACGTACACCAAGGTGAAAATCCTATCTGATATATTTACCACTACACAGCTGGTGTCTAGCCTGGTGCCTGGTTTCTGGTTGGCGTTTAATAATTACATTGGATAAAGAATGAGATCACTTCCAGCCAGAGTGACTGAGAAAGACTTACTCTTAAGTAGTGATATTTACGATGAGCCTTTAAATGAAATAATTCATAAGATTAATAAGAATAATATTAACTAACATTGATTGAGATCTTTCCACATTCCAGGCACTGGGAAAGTGCAGTATCTCTTTAATCCTCCCAACTACTCTATGAGCTAGGTACTCTCATAATTACCATTCTGCAGATGAAGAAACTAAAAGTTTAATTAACTTGCCCAAGGTTCCACAGCTAGAAACTGGTAAAATTAAGATTTAGACCCCAACTTCTGATTCCAAAGAACATGGACTTAATCTAATAAGCTACTGGGAGCCATCAGGACAATTCAACTCAACAAAAAAAAATTAAAAGATCTATGACATGCCAGTCTCTAAAAATATAGGGTATGCAAGAAACAGTCCCTGTGCATGGCTGGGAAAAAACTAAGGAGTTACTAATATTAATAGCTGTCGTTCATTGAGTTGAATATTTTGCTAAGTGATTTACACATATCATCTCACTTAATTTTCCCAACATTCTTCTGTGGTCATTATTAATTCTATCCCCATTTTACACACTAGGAAACTGAGGCAGACAGAGATTAAGTAACTTGCCCAGGATCCCACAGACCATGATAGAGCTATGATTTGTAACCAAGCAACTTGACTTCAGAGCCAGAGCTCTCACCCAAAACTGTCTTTGCAAAGTGACATGACAGACACTGTCATAGAATATGTGTACAGAATACTGGGGCAGCAAGACAGAGGTGATAACGTATCCAGTGGGCCAGAGAGCACCTCACAGAGAAAACTTTGAGTCTTGAGTTTTAAAGCACGCAAGGAAGGGGCCCCTGGGTGGCTCGGTTGGTGAAGTGTCTGACTCAGGTCATGATTTCATGGCTTGTGAGTTTGAGTCCCGCATTAGGCACTGTGCTCAGAGTCTGGAGCCTGCTTTGGAGTCTGTGTCGTCCTTTCTCTCTGCCCCTCCCCTACTCACGCTCTCTCTCTCTCAAAAATCAATAAACATTTAAAAAATTTTAAGTATGCAGGGAAACTGACAGGATGGTGTATGTATGTATGTACTCACATGTGTGTCTGTGCACATGGACACACTACTAAGTGAACAGGGGCTGGAAAGAGGAAGCGCTCTAAGCTAAAAAAAAAAAAAATAGCAGATGCAAAGGCTCAGAAGTATGGGCATTTGGGGGACTGCAAGTAATTTGGGGGTAGCTGGAGAACACGGAAAGTGTGGGAGGAATGAGAGATAGGGCCAGAAAGGCGGTCACGGGGGACTTCTGCAAATTCTGAGTTACAGACAGACAAGCCCAGGGCTCTGTTTATTGTGACCGCAGGAACTCAAAGTTCCAGCAGGAGCTCAGGTGATGGGAGGCAGAGAGAAACTTCTCAAGGCCCAGGGGCAAACAAGGAGCAGCCAGCACTGTCCGCTTCGAAGGCCGAATGGGCATGAAAGCCACAACACACAGGTACACATCCACCCTTTCCCATCCAAGGGGCGAGAGGCACCCACAATCTTTATGAGGGAGCAGCTCCATAAAATGGAGCTAAGAGGTTCACGAGGCCCATTGACTGTGCTCCCAGAGGAAGGAGGGAGGGCTGGGATCCACTGGGACCCACGACACCCAGGAGGGCCCCACCAGCCCCAGCAGGGAAACACCCATTTTCTCTTCCCGACTCCCTTCTTCACTCCAACCCACTTCTTTGTCCTTGATCTACACTATTTTTCTGAGCATCCAATAAATAGCAAATCTAGTATGCACTCAGCCAGATTCTCATCTATACCCAATGCGAGCATCACGGCTGGATGGGGAACAGATGTTTCCTCCCATTAAAATTTATATGAAAACTATAAACGTTCCTCTGACAAGTGAAAAAAGTAGAAGCCTCCAAGACACTGTGAAGCCTTCTCCCCTGGGGAATTCAGCAGGAATGATGCGTGACTTGGTAGCAACTGGGCTTGCCATCTTTCTTTCAAAATTAAAGCATGGTCTGAGGGAGAGAAAAACAAGCTCCCCGCAAGTGACACATAGACCCAATGTTCTTATCTATGTCCCCACATTAGGGAATTCACACCTTGACGGCTAAGAAATTGCATAGCGAAAATATCATCATTATAATTAATACCCTAAAGAATTTTATGAGGCATCTATTCATTTTTATGCTCAGGTTATATAACTTAATAAGTGGCTTGGTTTCAGATTTTACTTTCTGGTTTCTGTACCTCCAAGTTGCCATTGACAAAAATGATTTATTCAGTCTTTCACTCAATAAATTTTGATGAAGGGCCTATTAGGTATTGGGCCAAGTGCTAGGCTCTAGGGCACACGAAGGAAAGCAATACAATCCCTGTCTCAATAAAGTCACAGTCATCGAACCCACGTTTAGTACTGATGTCTCTGTTCACCAAGAATACCAAGGCCAGTCACAACAGATGGGCAGGGCCTTCAGTGGGGAATCCCTGAACCTGAGAACTTAGGCATTAGTCTCCCCCATTCCTACTGCACTGAGAGGGCCTCTGCCCTCCAAAACCAAACATATATACAGGAAAGGGTAATGAGAAGAGAAAATAGCCAAAGTATTCTCAAACAGAAGTCGGTGTTTGGTGTTTGAAGCTCTAACACCATTAGTTCCACATCCCATTATGATGATGGCAGGTTCTCCAGGCATGTTCGTTTGTTAGTCCCTTCCAGATTGCAAGAAAATGACACATACTTAGCTAGGAGCTTACTGTAAGAGATGCAAGAAACCATATTGACAGTTGCCCTGCTGGGCTTCATGGAGAACACAAATTTCATACAAGTTACCACACCAGCTCTGTGTTCTCATGGAGATTCTTCGCTGAAAACACTGGAGACTACACCTCAAGCCACTTTAATGAAAAAAAACAAAATGGTGGTATGCATTATAAAAATACAAGGATCTTGGGGCTCCTGGGTGGCTCAGTCAGTTAAGTGTCTGACTTCGGCTCAGGTCATGATCTCACGTTTGTGAGTTCGAGCCCCATGTCTGTGCTGACAGCTCAGAGCCTGGAGCCTGCTTCAGATTCTGTCTCCCCCTCTCTCTGCACCACCCCCACTTGCGCTCTGTCTCTGTCCCTCAAAAGTGAATAAACATTTTTAAAAATTTTGGGGGGCAGAGGGCACCTGGGTGGCTACAGTCGGTTAAGCATCCAACTTCGGCTCAGGTCATGATCTCATAGTTCGTGAGTTCAAGCTCCACATCGGGCTCTGTGCTGACAGCTTGGAGCCTGGAGCCTGCTTCTGATTCTGTGTGTCTCTCTCTCTGCCCTTCACCTGCTCACATACACACTCTCTCTCTCACTCTCTCTCAACAATAAATAAACATTTAAAAAAAATTTTTTTAATTTTTTTAACTACAAGGATCTTGAAGCCCTGAGGGACTTTTTTGTGGGATCAGAACCAGGAAATGGAAAACCAGCAGAATACGAGACTCTCCTGCTCTCTCCCTCTCTCCCCCTCTCTATATTATCTTCTCACTATACATCTGTTTCTCCATTTTCTTTCTACATACCAGCTTTGTCTTCTCATCCCATAGCTCTACTATATCCCTTTGCTCCAGCCACAGGCTGAGGCATACTATCTCCAAGACTCAATTCTAAAGTCCCAGGAGAGAGCATTTGATTGGTTCAGCTTGCATGACACTGCCACCCTTGGCCCAATCAGCGATACGCAGCACACACCTGACTGCCCCGGGGGAGCCTCAAGAGTGCGAAAGAAGGACATCCTGAAATGAAAGCGGTTGCTGTGAACTGAGCGACACCACAAGAAGTGTCTACTAGTCCCTGGCTATCCTGTCATCTCTCCATAGAGGCTTCCCTTGTTCCCCGTCCTGGGGCACTGTTTTATAGTGACCCAGGTACCGATGGCTTCTACATTCACTAAGTTTCTCCTCTCTCTTATTTTCTACCTCATGGCTTCTGCTTACCTTTCACTCATACCGTTTCACGTCTTCTCTTCATTGCCTGTCTCCATGTCTCTTGGCTTCTGTGCCACCATCTCTCTGAGTGAAGGTAATTTGCTGTCCCCCAAAGTATATTGGATTGGATCTCAACTGACATGTAGTTCTCTTTGGGTCAGTCATTGTCAGCCCATGAGCCAGTCCATCAATCCTGGGTCCCATCAGTGTGGCCAGGGTAGTGGGATTACAGGCAACAGAATAGAAACAAAAACAAGGAACTATCTGATTCTGCTTTTCCCAGAAAAGAGCTATGGGCCTGGCAGGTTTATATATATACATATATAAAATAATAAACAAAAAATATTTGTTTTATATTTATATTTGTTATATATATAATAATAAACAAAAATATTTATAAAAATATTATATAAAAATATAAAAAATTTATAATTATATTTATATTTGTTAAATATATATATAATAATAAACAAAAAATATTTGTGAGAGAGACAGAGCATGAGTGGGGGAGGGACAGAGAGAGACACACACACAGAATCCAAAGCAGTCTCCGGGCTCTGAGCTGTCAGGACAGAGCCCGACACAGGATTCAAACTCACAATCATGACCTGAACCAATGTCGGATGCTTAACTGACTGAGCCACCCAGGCACCTCCTGGCAGTTTTCCTCAAAAAGTGTCGTGAACTTCTAGCACTGAATCGCTGTCTCCAAATACTCTCTGGACATAAAATGGTCTCCTTTGGAATCTCTGTGAGCATTTTAAATTTTCAAACAATAACTAGTTTGGGATTTCATATATATTTAACAAAATTACTACTGTTCTATTCAGTGTACTATTGTATCCTCAGCTGGTATTTTAATAAGCCTTGTTCTCCGCAGATACGTACTTCTGAGAATCTCAAAGCGAAATAGGGTAAGTAATTGATAGATTAAAGCAAAAAACTTCTCTCACTTCACAAAATAACTTATGACTGCTACATAACTTTTCGGTGACTAAGGCCTCATGATCTTGGTGGTAAGATTGTGAGTCTTCTTGTAAAATGTTCTGTAAACTGCTTTTTTAAACAAGTAGAGACAAGCAGTATACTCTCGCTCCTAGAAATATGAGCTAATTAATATTAAATGTTACAATGCCTCAGTGCTTGCCATAAATTAGGAATAAATGTAACACACAAACACCAAGAGGAAAGAATCTATCACTGAGAACCGATGAGAATCTAAGAAAAAGACAGACATGTCATGTCACACAAAAGATCCTAAATATTTTGATCTCCTAGATACAAGCCCAGCTTCCAATTCATTTATGACCTAAAGTATCTAGTCACTGGTAAGTGTGTCCCTATACCAAAGAAGCAAATTCTTGCCAACAGGAAGTAATATTATTCACAGCACGCCAGCCTAGATGGGGCCTCTTGCTAGGGAAAACTCCATTAGGGTATGGTGAGTTTTATCTGATTGATCGCCACAAAAGAGCAGTCCCTTCTCCATGTCAGGCAAAATTCAGATTTCCTTTGAGGGCTCGTTTGCATCCCTGAAAAGTAAAGTACTATTTTAAGTGGTAGTGGAGCACAAAAGCAAGATCCAACTTCATACACTCTTTCCATAAGGCCTCATGCTCAGGCCCAGATGAAGGACTCTAGAACACTCACAGGCTCAGAAGTCAAGAGAAGTCACCTGTCCAAACACTACAGCCCTGTTTCTTGCAATGAACCCAAATCCAGATAAATATTCCCTCCTAGCAACAGCTCCCTCCCCCCCAACTTAGTATAAAACATCTTTTTCTTAGATTCTCATTGGCTAACATATTCCTAATGTAATTTCTCTTAAGATGCTGGATCCAACATTGAATAAATCTTATTAACAAAACCCAAAGTAGCTCATGATAACCAGACAACCTGGACTAAAGGGCAAAAAGACAAAATACGATATGTCAATGTAAGAAATCCAATGAGTTGAATTACCACAAACCTAAATACAGAGTTCCTAGGTAAATCTTTTAGAATTAAAAAGCCATTGGAAAAACACTCATTAGACAGTGAGCCTCTCAGTGGCAGTTGTATATTGTGTTATTACAAACAACCTTGAAATTTTAGTGGCTTAAAACAACTATAATTTCTTAGTTCATAATACTTTGGGTGTTCACTTTGGGCTAGACTCAGAAGGGTGGTTCTTTGCTGGGTCTCATTTAGGCTTACTTATGTCACAACTATCAGCTGGCAATTCAACCAGGATTGGATGATCCAAAATGGCCTCACTCATAGAACTGGAAGTTAGTGTTGGCTCTCAGCTGGGCTTCTCTCTGTCTCCATGTGATTTCTCACTACCAACGAGCCTGGCCTTGGCTTCTTCCCATAGCAGGAACAGAATTCCAAGAAAGCAAGACTAGTGGCTACAAGACCTGAAACTCCCATAGCTGAGAACTCCCACAAATGTCTCTCTTGCCACATTCTATCAGAGAAAGTGAGTAAGAAGTTCAAGCCACATTCAAGATGGTGGAAACTAGACTTCGCCTACTGATGGAAGGAGAGGCAAAGTCACATTGCTAAGGGAACAGGACACAGGGATGGGGGGAATTCTTAGCGATTTATTTCGCTAAGTTTGGCATACATAGAAGATATGCCAAGTTCTGCCATTCAATGAATACACAAGTCTTTGGAAATATATCCCATCCGTTGCCAACTAGGTGAAAGACAAATTTCAAAATGATAACTGCCAGTACTTTTTAAAACTATGATACTAACATCTCAATCAACTCCCATGCGATTATATTTCCCTCTTTTCTACTTGCGTTGGCATGAAAAATTGTTTCCTTCAAATAACTAACCTTGGATGAGGCTAATTTTGACATGCCCTTGAAAAAATGTGCTGGTTCCCTATAACCGCTTCTAGTATTATCAAAATATCACGAATTATTCTAGATATGGTTCGCTAAACTGTTTGTAAATATAACTGGCGTTCTCTTCCACACCATCCGGAAGCACCTGCAACCACGATCCATTACCGAAAGAATGCAGGTGCACCCGTAGCTCATCACAAACCCATTTCACACCAAGTCCATATAGGAAGGGAACCCACAGATATCCTACTTTCTTTTCCCCTTTCTTGAAAGGCAACACCCGTTTGCAGCTGAGTAGTTTTATTGGCATGCTTCCCACTTCTAGAATTTTGGGGGTCCAACAGCCTTTTCTCATTTCATTCTGTCCCTTTCAGTCGGAGCTGTATAGAATTATCAAGAACATTGTATGTGGCAGGGTTAGGCAAGAGGCTTCTCCACAGATCTTTGCTAGATAATCCCATCTCTGTCTTCCCTTTCGCTGAAATGGTGGAGGGACATTGCCCTTAAGCAGCCTTTTGTGTGACTGAAATACTCTGACCTTTTAATCTTTTTGAGGTAGTAGCAAAAGGTTGTATAGCCACACCCTCGGCTTGTTCTTCGGAGCTTTCCAAACAATAAATCTCTCAATTTTAGCATTCTTTTGCAATCTGGATAGTCTGTAACTTCCCCAAAACATTAAGTCTTGGGACTTTTTTGTTTAACCATTATCTCTCTCCTCTTGTATTTTACTATAAGCAGCAGGGAGAAACTAGGCTGCACCTTCAACACGCTGCATGAAATCTCCTCAGCTAAGTATCCGAGTTCATGTACTAGTTCTGCTTTCCACAGAAACACAAGTCACAATTCTGCTAATCTTTCTGCTACTATGTAACAAAGATCCACTCTCCTCCGTTTCCAGTAACATGTTCTTCATTTCCCTTGGAGTCCTCATCAGAGGTGTCCTTAAAGACAACTATCCGCAGTCTCTTTACAACCATGTAGGTATTCTCTAAGATGATTCTTCTGAACCCTCATAGCAGAGACTTTAATACCCATATTTCTACCATCAGTATGTCTAAGGCAATCTAGCCACCTCAAAATTCTTCCCACCTGTGTCCACTGCTCAATTCCAAAGCCATTTCAACATTTTTGAAAAAATTTTTTAAATATTTATTTATTTTTGAGAGAGAGAGACAGAGTGTGAGCAGGGGAGGGGCAGAGAGAGAGAGGGAGACACAGAACTCCAAGCGGGCTCCAGGTTCCGAGCTGATAGCACAGAGCTTGACCCGGGGTTCGAACTCATGAACAGTGAGATCATGACTTGAGCCGAAGTCCTATGCTTAACTGACTGAGCCATCCAGGCACCCTGCTATGTCAACATTTTTAAGTATTGGTTACAGCAGCATCCTTCTCTCGAGTACCAAAATCTTTATTAGTGTTCTATTGCTGCTCTAATATATTAACACAAATTAAGTGCCTTAAGACAACACATGTTTATTTTTTGGAGTTCTATGGGTCAGAAGCAGGGCTAAAATGGAAATGTTGACAGGGCTATGTCCTTCCTGGACATTTGTGGGAGAATCTATTTTCTTGCCTTTTCCACCTTCTAGAGGCCACCACATTCCTTGGCTTATGGTTCCCTTCCTCTGTTTCCAAAACCAGCAATGACAGCAGGTTGAGTCTTTCTCATGACGATCTCTCTGACCCCCTTTCCTCATCAAGTCCTTCTCCAACCACGGCCAGGAAAGATTCTCTGCTTTTAAGAGGTTACCCAGATCTTATAGGATAACCTCCCCCATCTCAAGGTCTGTAACCTTAATCATATCCGCAAAATTCCCTTTTCCATATAAAGTAATATTCGCAAGTTCTAGAGATTGAGACATAGGTATTTGGGGGAGGCCATTACTCTGTCTACCACAGAAATTTCCATCTTGCCAAAGCCACTATGACTTTGGCCCTTGCAACAGCAACTGAACTAGTACAATCTTCCTGCCCAGTTTCAAGTTTTTGAGTAGTGACTTCCTGCCTTTTTCAAGTGGTGTCTATAAAACAGAACAAGATAACAGTCCCCTGAGAAGAAGAAATAAGCAACAACACCCTGTGTAATCCAAATGTACCTCACTTTATGCAAGAGTTACCTGAAATCGTATTTGTGATTGTTATAAACTGAATCATGTTTTAAATACACTAAGAGAACTTATTATGGAGAATCATTTATAAAGTGAAACATTTTGTAAAGTGAATAAGCATTACCTAATACCTTGTTAAGCCGGCTTTTTACATATTTTGTTTGGCTAAAGTAGGACATACCATACCTACAGATAAGATATAAATGTATTATGTAGCAACTCTTTCTTTTGGGACACCTATAAGATACTTGGTGTTTCACACATCCACTCTAGGTGTTTCGTAAAACTCAAAAGATTTTTAACAGAGCATGCAACATGTATTTTATTTTTGAGAATTTTCAGCTCTGCTAGAAAAGACAATAGAAACAAGTGGGATAGATGAAACCCCCCAAATGGAAATAAGCTATATGAGATAGAAGTTAAATTCCTAGGAGAAGTTAAAGATAGATAATGAGTCAACAAGTAGACTTGTAAGAATTCTTAAGATACATTAAATATGAAGAATATGTAAATCAGTAACCTGTCAGATCTGTTAAAAAGGCAGATAATAAATGGAATATAGGCTACAACAAGCAAGAGTGTTACTTATAGATAGAAAAAAGGATCAGGGGCCCCTGGGTGGCTCAGTCGGTTGGGCATCCGACTTCGGCTCAGGTCATGATCTCACCGGTCCCGAGTTCGAGCCCCGCGTCGGGCTCTGTGCTGACAACTCAGAGCCTGGAGCCTGTTTCAGATTCTGTGTCTCCCTCTCTGTCTGTGCCTCTCCCCTGCTCATGCTCTGTCTGCCTCCCTCTCTCTCTCTCTCTCTCTCTCTCTCTCTAAAATAAATAAACATTAAAAAAAAAAGAAAAAAGAAAAAAGGATCAAAAGACCAAGTCATAAGGTATGGTTATGTTGCCTTTTTTGAGCTACCATTGATGGTACCCCTAAATTGGCCAACCAGTGGTGGCAGTCACCATGCTCTCATCCCAACCCCATATGTGCACAGACAACATTCATCGGGATAGGCCAGTTAGCTGGTAAACTCCAGCTGTGGCCAGGACCTGTCACTGTTCCTTGTTGATGGAACAGGATATGTGCTGGCCCCAGGTCCCTTTCCTCTGTTGTTACTCACACTTCCACTTTGTCCGTAACATACCATCAGCGGGGATGGTAATGAGGCAGAGAGAGACAGGGCGTGCAGACACAGGCTCACCCAGGACTGGGGCAGCATGGTCCCGGCACCCTATCTTAAGTGTGTAACCCACCCCGCATCTTTCTCTTCGCTTCTTGCTGTGTGTTTTAAATGGGTCTTAATTTGTTCCATGAGCTTTTTTGGGGTTTTGGGATGACGTGCATGGTGTTGTTTTTGGAGGCAACCATTGCACAACAGAACAAAATCAGACAGAATATAAAAGGGGTGGCAGGAAAAGAGACCCAAAAAGGGAGAACCCTAAGACGGACTCCTGAGCTGCACTGGAGGGCTCGCACTGTCAGAAGGCGCTTTTTACCCTTAGGTCAACCCCTCGCTGAGTTCCCTGTCTCAGGGGATGCGCTCCCATCTATTTGACTACGAACAGAAATTCAGGAGTCAGTCTAGACTCTTCCTTCTCTCTCCTTCCTCACATCCAATCCATCACCAAGTCCTATGGATACTACTTCAAAATAGTTCTTGATGTCCTGCGCTTCTCTCCATTTCTCCCATGATGACCCTAGTCCAAGGAATAGCAGCAACTGCCCCCTACCAGCGTTCTCTCTGAATTCGCAGAACACAGAGTTATTACTTAAAAACATAAATCTCAGAAAAAAAAAAAATAAGAGGAACCCTCTTGCACTGCTGGTGGGAATGCAAACTGGTGCAGCCACTCTGGAAAACAGTATGGAGGTTCCTCAAAAAATCAAAAATAGAACTATCCTATGACCCAGCAGTTGCACTATTAGGTATTTATCCAAGGGAAACAGGGGTGCTGTTTCGAAGGGGCACATGCACCCCGATGTTTATAGCAGCACTATCAACAACAGCCAAAGTATGGAAAGAGCCCAAGTGTCTATCGACAGATGAATGGATGAAGAAGATGTGTACACACATATACATATACGTACAATGGAGTATTACTCGGCAATCAAAAAGAACGAAATCTTGCCATTTGCAACTACATGGATGGAAGTAAGGGTAATAAGCTAAGCAAAATTAGTCAGAGAAAGACAAATATCATAGGACTTCACTCATATGTGGAATTTAAGATACAAAACGGACATAAGGGAAGGGAAGCAAAAGTAATATAAAAACAGGAAGGGGGACAAAAACGTAAGAGACTGAAATACAGAGAACAAACTGAAGATTGCTGGAGGGGCTGTGGGGGGGGGATGGGCTAAATGGGTGAGGGGGATTCAGGAGGACTGGGTGTTACTCATAGGGGGTGAATCACTGGAATCTACTTCTGAAACCATTATTGCCCTATATGCTAACTAACTCGGATGTAAATAAATAAATAAATAGATAAATAAATAAATAAATAAATAAATAAAATTTAAAAAAAAAGAAATAGAGGGAAAAAACATAAATCTTGGGGCATCTGGGAGGCTCAGTCAGTTGAGCATCCAACTCTTGATTTTGGCTCAGGTAGGGATCTCATGGTTTGTGGGTTTGACCCCAAGCTGGGTTCTGTGCTAATGACAAAGAGCTTGTTTGGGATCCTCTCTCTCTCTCTCTCTATCTCTCTCTCTCTCTCTCCCTCTGCCTCTTCCCTGCTCATATGCACACACATTATCTCTCTTTCTCAAAAGTAAATAAATAAACTTTCATTTAAAAAAGAAAAAAAACCCATAAATCTCATCTTGACATTCCCTTGCTCAGAGTCCTTCACTGGCTCCCACTTACTCTTAGGTAAAGACCCCAACCTTTCTAAAGTTCCCTAAGCCCCTGTCACACAGCCCCTGCCTCCCTCTCTACTCCTATCTCCCTCCATGTTCCCACCACCCCTCTTGCTAAGCTATTCAAGTAGTCTTTCCTCCTTTCCACTGCTGAAACATGCCAAGTTCTTTCCTTCCTCAATCCCTCAACTTGAAACACTCGTTTCCCGCCTCTTCCAAGTTAATTCTTACTCATCCTTCAGAACGTGGTTCAAACACCACTTGCTCAGGGAAGCCCACAACCCTCAAAGCTCTGCTAGGTCCCCTGACATTTACTCTTGGACCTTTCTGCATTTTTCCTTCCTGCGGATCACCACAAGTTTGACAAGTATTTATTAAGCGTTTATTGAGCATTCTAGGCACCATGAATGCAGCTGTAGCAAGATACACACACACACACACACACACACACACACACACACACATACATATATACATAGAATGAATACATATTATATATGTATGTATGTGTATATATATATATTCATTCTAAGTTCCCTCCCTTTCCTAAGGCTAAAATGTCATTTAGCTGGTAGGTTATCAGAATGCAGGGAAACTAAGTCTTTGAAAATTTAACAGATCCTCATTTATTTCTTTTGGGAGATGACAGAAAGAAGTTTTCCTTGAAATTTAGCATCCAAGCAAGCATAAAAGTCAAGGGAGAAGACGAATATGGAGAGGTCTGTCAGCACTGAGCTCAGCCCAGTTGGCAGAGGATAGTGGGAAACTATGGGCCCTTGTACCTGGATCAATAGAAGGCCAGCCGATAAAATCTAAACATAGCTTTACATAAATAGTAAATCTTCCCTCCATCTTGAGCAAGGAAAAGGCTAGAGGCTTCCCATCTAATGTTCAACAAATGTGGGTTATTTGCCAAGAACAAAGAAGCCATTAACATCAACCGTCCGTGGAAATATTCAAAGAAATCAAGAGATGAATCTATCCACTGACACTTCGGATACAAGATGGCAGACAGAATGGGACTTTACCTCCCCTCTTCCTAAAGTCACAGTGACATGACAGTGAAGAAGAAAAAAGGGAATATATCACATAAAGGAAGGCTGTAGAAGGTCAGACATTTGATATATTTTTCAGAATAAGGAGAACAGACAAGATTGTCCTGGCAGATAAGACAGAGAGGAAGCAGCAACAGCCCAGAATGTAAAGCAGAGTAAGATCTAGCTACGGTTTGAGCCATTCTGGGGGGCTCTGAGGTCAAGGTCAGCAGGCATAGAGAATGGAGGGAAGCAGAACAGAAATCAGCATGGCGAAATGAAGGCCTGTCCCTGGTCCAACTGGAGAGTAGGGCGCATTCCCACCTTTACCTCTGGAGAACAACTGGAAAAAACAACTTGGAAAAAAACAAGACACACTTGACAAAGAGGGTGAATGATTTTTTTAGGGATAAGGAATAAGCTCACTGGTTCACAAGCTGGATCCTGCAATGGGCACCGGGCGTTTTGCCTGCCCTGCATTTATTCCTCTTTCTTTTAGAACCCAGATTTTGTTTTGAGGAACCACTCATCTAGCATTGCCTCTAGTCTGGTCAATCAAGAAACTGTGGACCGAACTACTTTCCTCTCTTGGCCAAGGGATGGACACCTGCCCCAAGTAGGCCAATCAGATCATCTCTCTAATAGACGGACACAAAGACTCAACATGGCTCAAGTTCTTTCTTCCAGCCTGAAGAAACCATTGGTTCCTAAACCTTGGTTTTTGCCTAGAGGTAAATCTCTGGAAATGTTCTGGTTCCTGTGGGTCCCAGCTCCTGTCCTGCCCTGATTCTGGTTCTTTCCACTTACCCTAGGCTTTATACACTCCTCCCTATCTTTCTTGTAAGTTTCCCCCACATCCAAAGAACCATGACTAATATATAAACCTAGAGTAAAGCCCTTCTCAGTAAGCATTTGCCTCCTCACCCACCTACCCTGTGAGCGAGGCTGCCAGTCTCTGCGCGCACTAGTTCCTGGCTGACAACGGGAGCTTCCATTCAAAGGAGTGACAGACCTACACAATAGGGAAAAGCCAACAGCACAAAATAGAAGGACCTACCTAAATGACCCAATATCTGACCTCAAAAGAAACAGCTAATTAAGTGACAAGAAGACAACCCAAAACTAATTGTAATCTACAGTATACCTAGAGAGATTTAAGACAACGAAGCCTAAAAAACCTAGGGCAGACTTCAGTAAAAAAGAAACAATAAAAAACAAATAACTACATTTTTATTAAGTTACTAAAAAGGCCACAAGAAAAAGTCATAGAGATCTCTTGGAATATAGAGCAAAAATCAAAGGAATGGAAACTATAAGCAGAATGTTAAGAGTCATAGAGAGGACTCGTGCTGGAAGTCTCCCCAACAGGAGTTTCAGAAGGAGAAAATACTGCAAATATGGGCAAGGAAAATAGGAAATAAATAACAGAAGGAAATTTCTCAGAGCTGAAGAAAGATATATGGCTTCGGATTACAAGGGCTCAGCAAGCACCGAAGAGAGAAATAAAAACGACCCACACAAGGATACATCACTGTGAAATTTCTGAACGTGGAGGACAAAGAGAAAATCCTTTTGTCCCAAGACAAAAACAAATGAAGGCTAACTATAAAAGAACGAGAACTTGACTGGCGTCACATGCATCAGCAACAATAAGTGTCAGAAAATAGTCTCAGAGTTCTAAGGGAAATATTATTTTTAACCTAATATTCCGTACATAGCCAAACTCTCGATGAAATGTCAGGTAAAAATAACGGCATTGTTTCCCATACAAGAACTCAAAAAAAAAAAAAGAAAAAAAAAAAGATCTCCCACTGTAACTTTTTGGAAAATAAATCTTTTAAAAGTAACCAGCAAATGAACAACAACAACAAAAAGAAAAAGGAAAAACACGGGACCCAGTAAATAAGGGCCCCAACCCAGGAGCTCATTAAAAACAAAACAAAAGGGCCCAAGGTAACATTTGTCATTTGTGCAGCAGTAATCGGTCTCAATCAAAACAGGAAATCGGAGAGCTCTAAGAATAAGCATTCCAGAAGGAATGAATTCAAGTTAAGATTCTGATTAAGCAGCTGGATGGTCTTGGTGATAACACGAAGGTATGAGCTTCTTCTGTCAACAGGAAAAAAAGACAAACAGAAACTCCAGCGGGAGGGGGAGGACGGGAGGGGGGCAAAGTATCAAGGTAAGAAACTCACAACCCAAACATGAAGCTAGCTAAAATGCAGCATGATTTTGAGTTACTTTGAAAGTGAAAAGACAATCCATCTGATGTCGATGTTCAGAACCATCCACCTTCGGAAGCCCAGTTTTTGTGACAGAGGACTGCATTTCCTTCCAATAGCACGTCAGTGTTCGATGTGAAATAATATTTACAAGAATCATAACATGATAAACACTTTTTACTAGTTCCTCCTTCTTATTGTAAAATAAAGCTACAGAAAACCCACAACACAGCAGTAGAGCTTAATGAATTACTGAGGAGTGTATCCACGTAACAATCGCTCAGCTCAAGGAATAGAAGTTTGCCATCCACCCAGAAGCTCCCCCATTTTTACCATTCCAATCTCAACCCTCCCTGCGATGATAAGCAGCCATTTCCTTGGCTACTAACCATTATATCACCGAACGTGCATCCCCAAACATCATACAGTCGACCTCAAACAACACACGGCTTGGGGAGCTGACCCTGCACAGTTGAAAATCCAAGTACGTATCACTTTTGACTCCTCAAAAACTTAACTACTAATGGCCTATTGTCGACAGAAAGCCTGACCAATAACATAAACAGTTGATTAACATATTTTCTATGTTATATGTAATATATAGTGTAATCTTACATGAGAAAGAAAATGTTATAAAGAAAATCATAAGGAAAACACATTTATAGTATTGTACTGAATTTATCTATAAAAATTTGCATGTAAGTGGACCCGCAGAGTTCAAGCCTGGGTCGTTCAGGGGTCAACTGTACAATGTGGCAGCTAGAGTCTTGGGCTCTGAGGCCAGAAAAATGTAGGTTTGAATCCTAGCTGTGTGACCTAGGCAAGTGAGTGCAACCTCTGTTCCCAGGTTTCCCATCAGTAGAGTGGAAACAATAAGACTACTACCTCGGAGGGTCATTGTGAGAAGGAAATTAAACAATGCATGTAAAATGCTTTCAGCACATTGCCTGGAATGTTGTAAGTTACCAGCTATTATCCTCATTACATTGAGGACGTAACTTATATTTCATGTCCCTGCGAAGGGCCTGGGAGTCACTCCTGGTAAAATCTTAATGAATCGAATCAGTTGTAGCTTCTGGAGAGAAGAAAAAGGCGGGAGGCAGCGGGGAACCTAAGCAAAAACAGTCAGTATGTTTCAAGGAAAGCAATTAAGGAAAATAGCCCCAGTTAACATGAACCAGCTACTAAGATTTGCAAGATACCTAGAGATTTCCTAACAATGAGTGCCTTATGAAAAGTTTTGTTTGTTTCCTAGTAGGATTCTGAGATTTTATTTAATTACCTTGATTTGGGTCCCAGGTCTTAGTAATATTCTAGCATCCTCTGCTCCATGGGGCTTCAGCACAGGCAAGTAGAAACACAGCCCTCGAGGATTTTTGTCCTTCCCCCAAAGGAAACCCAGCAATAGCCTCTCCATTGTTAATTATTCTGAGGTTTTTAAAGGAGTGATTGTTTAAGGGATAACCCCCCTTGGTTTTGTGAGCAGTCCAGAACCTGGCTAGTATCAGAAGCCAGTTCAGGAAGGAATCAGCCCTACAGCCGGGGAGACTTCCAGAGGACCAACCTTTCTGAGTGTCTCTGTAAACCCAAATGTTTGACGGATCCAGGAGATAGCACATAGGACTTGAATTCCAGGAGATGTAAATTCTAATCCTCATTCAGGCACCCAGAGCACCTTCAGGGAATCTTCCTCCCTCCCTTACTCCCCA
Source organism: Paguma larvata (assembly GCA_030068075.1). NCBI lineage: Eukaryota > Metazoa > Chordata > Mammalia > Carnivora > Viverridae > Paguma > Paguma larvata. The sequence continues at coordinate 39,365,141 of CM057838.1, forward strand.
CCTCCTTCCCTTCCTTCTTCCCTCATTATCTGTTGATCACCAACCATGCTAAGTACTGGAAATACAGAGATGAATAAAAACAGTTCTTTCTAGATTATATAGATTCAGATATCAGAGCTATAGATGTCAGCATCCTCCAATGTGTGAAAACTAAGTGGTACAAAAGATCCTTTATGCTTTGAACGCAAATGATTAAATGATAGAGGGAAAGGGAGGAATTCTCCTTTCAGATCCCTTTCAAGCCTTCTGATTATATCAAGAAGAAAGTTTCCTTTTGCTGCTAGCCTGAAACAAGCCTCTACCATTTCCTAATTTCCTTTTTTAACTAATAAAGAACAGGCCTCCGGCTCAGTTTTCTGCAAGTAACAATAGCTACAAGTTTTTAATGTTTTATTCTTTACTGTGTTTATTGCTATGGGTACCTATTATTTATGGCAGGTAATACTGGCTCTTAATTTACAAATTAAGTAGTACAAAGTTTTGTTTTAAAATGTATTAAATGGATTTAAATAAAAAGTGACAGAGCCTGGATGGCTCAGTGGGTTAAGTGTCCAACTCTTGATTTTGGCTCAGGTCACGATCTCACGGTGGTGACATTGAGCTCCATATCGGGCTCCCAGCTGGGTGTGGAGCCTGCTTAAAATTCTCTCTTCCTCTCTCCCTGCCCCTCCCCCACTCACGCTCTCTCTAAATAAAATTAATTAATTAAAAGCGGCAATCATCATAATAAAGTAAATAGCACAGGTGTAATGGGGGGTAAGGCAATAACCTTGAAGGTGTTAAGCAAGTAACTGGAGTTTGGAAGACAAACAGGTATAAAGAATCCTAGTCTATCTTCCTTACAAGAACCATTATAAAGATTAAATGTAAAAAGAAATGTTAATAAGCTTTGAGAAGAAACTCAAAGTCATTCAAGCTAAGGCACCGAGGAAAATTCAGATACAAACCTGTATGTTAACAACCATATTAATTTGAAATAAAGATGAGAGCACAAAGCTTCACTGCTCGACTTTTCTTAATATTTATATGACATTCTTTCCCTCACTTAGGATATTTCTTTATAACAGCTGAGACTTCATTTGAACATATCTATGTCCCATTCTGGCACAACTCTATCCAAATTACTTCATTTCGAGTCTCTTGAAGATAAGTGTTTTCAGGATTAAGTTGTTTATCCAGAGGTCAAGGCTCAAATTTATCCTCTTGCATCACTGGGGACTGCTGGCCCCTGAGTGTCTGTGATGATTAATTTTACATGTCAACTTGACTGGGCCCTGGGGTACCCAGACACTTAGCCAAACGTTATTCTGAGTGTTTCTTCAAAGGTGTGGTTGGGTGAGATTAACATTTAAACTGGTAGCCTTTAACAATAGATGAGATTACCATTTTAATCTGTAGAGTAAAGCACACTGCCCTCCATAACATGAGTGCGCCATGCCACGTCTAATCAGTTGAAGGAACGAAGAGAACAAAAGCCCAACCCTCCCCCAAGTAATAATGTCCCGGCTGACCGCTTTCAGACTTCATCTGACCTCACCTAACAATACTGGCCCCTCCTGACTGACCACCTTCAAACTGGAACATTGGCTTTCCTTGGGTCTCCGGGCTGTTGGCCCACCTTGCATGCTGGACTTGTCAGCCCCTATAGTTGCAATTTACGTAGAACCAATTTATACGATTTTTTAAAATTTTTACATATATCTTGCTCAACTTACAGTGGAGTTATGTCCCAATAAACCTATTGCGAGTTGAAAATATTGCTACGTCAAAAATGCACTTAAAACACTTAACTTACTGATCATCGGAGTTTAGTTCAGCCTACCTTAAACATGCTCAGAACACTCACATTAGCCTACGGTTGGGCAAAATCGTCTAACACAAAGCCTATTTTATGATAACGTGTTGAATATCTCTAATACTTTACTGAATACTGTACTGAAAGTGAACAACACGATGGTTGTCTGGGTGCAGAATGACCTGCATGTATCGGCGGTTTAGCTGCCTGATTGCCTGGCTCACTGGGAGCCGGGGCTTGCTGCCGCCGCCCAGAATCATGAGAGAGTGTTATACATCCTATCGCCAGCCTGGAAAAATATCAAAATTCGAAGTGTGAATGCATATCTCTTTCGTGCCACTGTTAAGGTCAAGGTCAAAAGATAGTAAGTCAAAACATCATAAGCCGGGGATCCTCTGTTTCTATCTCCTATTGAATCTGTTTCTCTGGAGAACCCTGACTAACACAGCACCCTTCTGAGAATTCGGAGAAGGTATCCTAGGGGCACCTGGGGGGCTCAGTCAGTTAAGTGTCCAACTCTTGATTTCGGCTCAGGTCACGATCTCACGGTTTGTGAAATCGAGCCCTGGGTCAAGCTGTACACTGACAGTGTGGAGCCTGCTTGGGATTCTCTCTCTCCCTCTCTCTCTCTCTACCCTTCCCCCACTTGCACTCTCTCTCTCAAAATAAATAAATAAACTTTTGAGACACCTGGGTGGCTCAGTCGGTTAAGCATCTGACTCTTGATTTCAGTTCCGGTCATGATCTCACAGTTTGGGAGTTCCAGCCTCACATCAGGTTCCGCGCTGACGGTGTGGAGCCTGCTTGGGATTCTCTCTCTCCCTCTCTCTCTCTCTCTCTGCTCCTCTCCCACTCACTCTCTGTCTCTCAAAATAAATAAATAAAACTTCAGAAAAATTAAAAATAAATAAATAAACGTTAAGATAAAAAGAAGAAGGTATCCCAAAGCTGCTACTGACCCCCACTGGGGGAGGCAGAAGGTACCGTAGGGCAAACGTGACTTGCACAACTGTACACAACAGCTGTGCACACATGCTCCATGCCCAAGTCATTTTCAAACAAAGGTCTTTAGTCCTTATTGCTCTTAATACTAGTAACAGCATATAACAACAGATACATGAACCGTAACCTGGAAAATGTTATCATATGTTTGGTGCTACCTGTACAGACGGTGACTAGCAAAGAACCACCATGAGAATGGATCCGAAACTCCAAATACAAGTATGAGAAACTGGGAGAAATATTTACAACTACGTGACCGATGAAAAGAAAGATCACACACCAGCGAGAAAAAAGTAGATAACACATTGCTTAAGTGGGCAACGGACATGAACAGACAGCTCTGAAAATGAGAAATAAAAGTGATGTTCATGGCTCCCGGGTGGTTCAGTTGCTTAAGCGTCTGACTCTTGATTTCAGCTCAGGTCATGATCTTGCGGTTTATGAGTTCGAGCCCCATGTCAGGCTCTGCACTCCAGGCTGAGAACATGAAGCCCACTTGAGGCTTCTCTCTCTGCCTCTCTCTCTGCCCCTCTCCTGCTCTCTCGCTCTCACTCTCTCTCAAATAAATAAACTTTAAAAAAAGTGATGTTCGACTTCAGTAATAATCAAAGAAATGCAACTTTATAATAATAAAATCCATCGAATGGGCAAATAGCGGCCAATGTGTGTGGGGTTCGGGGTAACGGGCACTTTTGGGGCTGCGTGTGGGAGTGTAAGCTGGGTCAGTGCTTGTTTCTGCAGAACCATTCGAAAATAAGTCTCAAAAGGCTTAAAATGTTTATAACCCTTAGCCCAACATATACACTTACAGGCATTTATCCAAAGGAATCAGAGATATAAAAAGATTTATGTATAAGAGCGTTCATTAGAATGTGATTTCTAAGGCTATAAAATTGGAAATAATCTAAATGCCCAACAATAAGGAATGAATAAGTAAGTTACAGTTCATTAATACAATGAAATAGGATGCAGCCATTTCTTCAGGTGTTTTTCTGTATTTTTCTGCCCTGTTCTCTTTCAGGGACTCAAATTACACACATATTATAGACCACTTGAGTTATACCATAACTCAGTGATACTCAGTTCATTTTTTTTTTCAGTCTTTCCTCCCTGTGTTTCCTGAATTAATGCCCTGGCATTTTGAGCCTGCCCGACACACAGGAAAAGTGGGGCTTGGCAGCCAAACTTCCTCCGGTGAAGAAGGGCAGTCCTGGCATTTGGAAGTAAGACGGGCATGAACAGAAATGGTGAGAGCCAAGGAGATACAGGCACCGTTGCCACAAGGCCCTTCTACAGTTCCAGGTCCTACCGTGGCTCGCGAACCGACTTCACAGTCCACGTAGATTCCGAGCGCATCCCCACGCCCGGGTAAAGAATCATGACCCTAGCAGGTTCAGGGACAGGAAGGAATGAGGGAAGAGAAGACCTATTTCCAGGCGGAAGCTATGCCATGGGGAAGGCTGTACATACGAACCTGGCTACCCTCCACTCCTGCTGGGCTTCTTCCTCTTTGTCACTTTCCACAGTCGTATTGGTGGCCGCAGTTTGGCAGGTTACACCTCACACTGGGCAGGCAAGGAGAACAGCTGAGGCCTGCCTGGGCCTGTGAACTATGGTTCCGGAAGGCTAAAACAGGAGTCAGGTGGGCAAGGTGGAATCTGGCTGACAAGGGAAAGGGTGTCAGGCAGGCCACCGTCCTCTGCCACAGTTTGGGCAAACCAGCAGTCCAGAAAAGGCGGGGTTTAGAATGCCAGCTCTGCACCAGGCACTGGGAAGCCGAGGCTTCTTCGGTGCTTTTCACTGAAGCCCAGGTTTGCCTGGGAAGAGAGAAATGAGGCAACAGGAAGTAGGAGAATGAGCCGCAGCTTGTCCACAAACCATGAGGCCACAGCTGGACTGGCTGTGGGCTGCTGGTATCCTTGTAGCCAAGTGCTCAGAGTATGCTGTCAGTGACTAGTATTAGGCTACATTAAAATTCTTTTCCATGAGATGCTGAAGAAACATTCCCAGGCACTAACCAGGTTTCTGGCAGGGTTTCCTCATAATGCTCATGTTTTCGGTTTGTAGAAAGTTCACCAGCTACCTATAATTTATTCCTTCAGCTTTATCTCTCACTTCTCCCTCACGCAAGCTCTCCATGCCGAGCAAACCCACCTATGTACTGATCCTCAATGAAGGCGTCCATTTCCTGCCTCCTCGCAGCTTGATCTGCAAAGTTCCACCCCTTCCCCAGTGCCTTCCCAATTCCCCTATGTCAGGCTCCATGGGAAAGGACACACACACACCACTATCAAGAACTACAAAGGGTCTGAGATTTTGCCCCACTGTCAAACTAACAACGGAGTCAGCTACAGTTTCATGGATGCTGGCACAAGACAAGACCTGGGTCAGATACAAAAAAAGCACTATTACTCACAGTACAGCAATCAACCTGAGCATCAGCATATTCCGTGCTGGTTCCCCAAGCTCCAGTTCCCACAGGACACCACAAAGAGGGCCAGTGAAAACCTACTCACAGAGGAGGTGGCACTACAGGAGAGAACCCAATGCTTAGAGAACCTGAATCTTTTCTAAAGAGCAGTGAGGATGCCTATACCTTGTTCTGAAAGGAAACACAACTGCTATCTTCCAAGACTGTGCTGTGAAAACACCTTTGAAAAGATAATGCCAAAGAAGAGCCAAGTCCACTCCCAAGACACACAGAAACAAAGATACACATGGAGAGTGCTCTCCCAACAGCCACCAGAAGATAAAAATAGAGATTCTGGAGCTAGACTCACTATCATTCAAATGCTAATTCCCCTCTTACTGGCTGTGTGACTTTGGACATGTTCCTTAATTACTCTGATTAGTTTTCTCATCTATAAAATAGATATCGTAGTATTCACCATAAAGTTGTTCTGGATTAAGTTAAGAATATCTGTTTAACACCGAGTAGCCCAGTGCTAAGACCTCACTAAATGGCCGCCATCATTGGTATTACTAGTATCCATCTGTTCAATGCCGTAAGTCTTTAAAGCCCAGCAGGGTGGATCCTTTTGTGGATACCTTCCTTCCCTTCTCTATTCCCACTTCCTATTTCCCATAAACACAGGAAGTTCAGCCCTCCCTCATCATGTCATCAGACTCCTCAGTTCAGCGTGTTACAACTGGAAATGACACTTGCTCTGTTGTTGAAGTCTTGTCGGCTCACTGCAGATGGTGTATGTCTGGTCTTCCCAACTGGATTATTCTATTCCAGGCAGCAGGGATTCTGTCTTCTACCTCTCAGTATTCCCACAACATCCAGCTTGTACGTTACAGCTAGTACACACTCCAGAAAACATTGACGGGAAGATTTTCCAGCCCAAGGAAACTGACAAATAGCACATTCTCGGGCAGTTAGGCCCCTCTCCGCTACACAAAAGAAGTGTATCTGAAAAAAAACAGGACCGAGGCCCTTCTCAGCAGCACAGAGGGCGCAGCCTGGCCTGTCGCCTGAGAACTGCCAGCCTGGCTCTGGCAGCACACACCCCCTCCGACTCCCGGCCCCGGAGCCAGACCCTCTCCGTGACTCATCTCCAGCACTTACAGGAGAGCCTGTCAGGAACCCCAGGAGGAGCTGCTCCCTTGGCAAGGGAAAGATATCCTGGCCAGGAGAAGGAATTATCTGAAAAGAGCCAGTTGATTCAAAGTCAAAAAAATGTTCTCCCCTGAAAAGCCAACTTCCAGCCAATCTCTGGAATGCAAAACAAACCCCCTCTGATTAAACGCCATGCCCCGGGGTGGCAATACACACATACCTCTAACCCAGCTATAAACTGGCAAGCCGAAGACATCTGCTGGGGGTGTTTTAGTATTTAGTAACCATCGGACAGCTGATTAAATCCAGATGTGCACTGCAGTCTTCTCTGGTCAGCGAAGAACAAACAGGCCTTCCCGGCCATGCCCACCCTCGCCGGGCCAGGCCTCGGAGCTGCCACACTCAGGCTCCCAGACGATCACAGCCTCTCCTCTTGTCCTCTGAAAGCAATCACCACACCCAGCCAGGGCCACTTCCGAGAAGAGATGCCTCGCTGCAAAATTCTGACAAATCTTCACCTGTCACCTACCTAGAAAACCCCCTTTCTTCTAAAAGTCAAAGGACTCACGACTAATGGTCATAGATGCTGCAAAACACACTGCTAGGGACAGCCCCGGCCTGTGGTTTTGCACAAGGGCTGCAGAGTTGGAGCAATCAGCCCCCTCCTTTCTCTCCCTGCAGCACTGGTGGCTGCAACCGAGGGAGTGCAGCCGGGGAGGGGGAGCATGACACTCTCCCTCTGCCCCGAAGTGGGAAAGGCCTTGTGTATCAGGCATTTTTACTCCCTTGTGAAGCCAGAGTCATTCCACAGGCTGTCCTAGTGTGTTTGTGTGTTTAGGGGTGGAGGAGGCACACAAGCGAAATACGACCAAATTAGGAAGGACCATTCCAACATGGAGACCACAGCTCCACTGTGGGCAGCTGAGGAAGAGGAAGGAGACTATGAGAGAGAGCATGGGGCTCGCTTCACACAGCTGTTGGAGGCTCCTCATCATGAATCCAAAAGCTCTCGAGTCAGACTTAGGGTCCCGTTCTAGCTCTGCCACTTACAAGCTGAGTGACCTGGGTCAGGTTGCCTACGTTGGTTAGCTTCAAATTTCCTCCTCACGTGGAATGAGGGAGGAATGGTAATACTATCTCTCAAGGCTGTTGTGAAGATGAGTGCTCGGTACAGAGTTTGGGACTGGTAAGGGCTGAATAGAAGAGAGTGCTTTTTAAATCTCCTTCAGCTGACTCCATTACCAGAGGGTTACTAAGTAAGTTTCAAGGCACAGAGCCTCCTCCCTCCCCAGAGATTATGTGAGAGGAATTATCTCTGTTCATCACCTAGGGCAGGGAGCAGGCATAGGGGACGGCAGTTCACTGAAATCACCTCCCAGTCAAAGACTGACCATCACTCTCTCCATCCTGATAAAGTCCTGCCCCTGTCACCACTCCGCACCTGCCACCACCACCGCCACCCACGAAGCTTACAACCGAGAACCTGGGGGTTCCTGGTCTTCTGTTGGAATCCCTCCATTTTTCAAAAACTTTTTCAGTGAATGCTGCAAAAATATATTCTCTCTGGATTTCTCAAGCTGGGGTCCACATGGACCTGCTGTCGTGGAAGCTATAGACTATACCTGGTGTCTTCCCAAACCATCAAGTTCACTGGAGGGTGTTAATGTAATACCTTTTACTCCAAAAAGAAATGCGGGTTTGTCATGGAAGAGACATGAGGGACGGGGTCGGTCTGCTGATGTGAGGGAAGTTGGGGTCAAAGCCACCCCAGTGTTAGTAACGCGGATGGCATGGATGGCCCAAAACACGGCCATGCTCCTATTCCAGAGCTACAGCTAGAGTCTCCAGATACCAACGCAGCCTGCCTTGGAGAGAAAGCCCTGTGCTGGGACCCAGTCCTGGCCAGGGGGTTCTGAGGGGAAGGCTGCTGGGGGAAGCAGGGGTCAAGGGGCTTCAGGGGAGGGTGTTTCAGCCCCAATAAAAAGAGATCCATGGGAGGAAATGCCCTCTTGTTCATGCAGGTGACCCTTCACACCTGATACCTGAGGCGGCAGCAGCCATGTTTCAACCCAAAAGAGATAAGCTCATGAATGAGTCAATGGCCAAGGACCCCGAGACGACAGATGGAAGAGACTGTCAAGCTCTCAATTCACCAGCCCTGGAATCACCAAATCCAGACACTCGTTGTGTAAAATACTAAATGCCCTCATCATGTAAGCAGTTTTTTGTTGGGTCTTTCAATACCTGGAGCTGATAAGAGTCAATATGGAGGTGGCAATTCTGGATTCATCCTCCATGTCTCAAAGTTCAGGAGTCTTCCCTGAGTCTAGGAGATACAAAAGCAACACACAGGGATTCCTTTAATGTTGATGCCCACTCCTGCCTGAGCTCTTGTATGTTTCCAGATCATGGGTTTCATCTTACTTAATTCTCCCAACAACCCATGAGACTCATCAGCAGTGCTATTACCCTCAGTCGTTTACAAAGGGGGGAAACTGAAGCACAGAGAGGTTAAGTAACTTGCCCAAGATCACTCAGCCAGTTTGTGGCAGACGCAGGCTTCGCACCCCCATGGTGTAACACCAGAGCCCACGTTTCCACACCTCCTCTACGCTGCCACTCAACTCCTCAGAGAATCCCAAGAGCCCTCGAAGGCAAGGCAGCTCCCCAAACACAAAAGTAGAGAGAATTCTGTTAAACATTTCCCAGGGGGTTACTTTATAAAAGTAATTAAATACTCCTATGCCCTCTCTCTGCTTTAAGGGAAGTATCGGTGTTCCACAAAAACAGTCAAATTCACTGGCTTCCATTGCCCTTGTGTGAAGCCATTGGAAATTCACCAGGTATTGCCAAACCCCATGGAAGTCCCCTGAAATTACAGGGGCTTAAGGACATTTTTCTTGGGAGAAAGTCAACAGTTTTCAAAGGGATCTGGTTATCTGAAGAGATTAAGAATCCGCCTCCTTGGGCCCGTGTTCATTGCAGCATTATTCACAATAGCCAAGGCATAGAAACAACATAAATGTCCTTCAGCAGTTGAATAAAGAAAATGTGATACAAACACACACACACACACACACGCACACACACACACACACACACACACACAGAGGAATATTATTCAGTCATAAAAAAAGAAGGAACTCCTGCCATTCGCTACAACATGGATGAATTTGGGGGGCATTATTCTAAGTGAAATAAGCCAGACAGAGAAATAAATCATATACGATACTACTTACATGTGACATCTTAAACAAGCAAACCAATTTCATTGAAACAGAAAATAGAATAGCAGTTCCCAGGGACTGAGGAGAGGGGGAAATAGTGTGAGATAGGTCAAAGGGCACAAACTTTCAATCATAAGAAAAGTAAGTTCTGAGAATCTAATAAATGCATGGTGACTATAATTAATAATACAGTATCATATAGTTCAAAATTGCTGAGAATAGATCTTAAGCATTCTCACCACAAAAAAAAAGGGGTGAGTGATTAACTATGTGAGTTGATGGATGTGTTAGTTAACTTGACCTGGTCACCCTTCCACGGTGTGTATGTACATCAGATCATCACATTGCACATTTTAAATATATACAATTAGGGGCGCCTGGGCGGCTCAGTCGGTTAAGCATCTGACTTCGGCTCACGTCATGATCTCACGGTTTGTGAGTTTGAGCCCCACATCGGGCTCTGTACTGACAGCTCGGAGCCTGGAGCCAGCTTCGGATTCTGTGTCTCCCTCTCTTTCTCTGAGCCTCCTCTGCTCATACTCTGTCTCTCTCTCTCTCTCAAAAATAAATAAACATTAAAAAAAATTTTTTTTAAAAAGAACTTTAAAAAAAAAGATTAAAAATAAATAAATAAATAAATAAATATACACATATATATATATATATACACAATTATATTTGTCAGTTACTCCTCAAATAAAAAATTAAATTTTAAGACAATCAGTGTCTTCAAGAAAGAACAGATGTAGCCAGTCCTCACCAAATGTTTTACCATTTGGAGGGACCTTAGATACCATCAAGACCAAGGCCCTTATTGCGCTGAGAAGGAAAACAAGGTCAAGAAGTAAACTGACCTCCGAAAGTCACTTGGCTAGTTAGGACCAAGGCTGGGACTGGGACCCGAGCTCATAGCGCCAGCCTCTCCCACGGCAGCCTGTTGCATTGCCTGAGATTCTACCCTCAGAATTTCCCTTCTGAATTAAAAAGCGGTGGCACGCCTGGGTGGCTCAGTTGGTTGAGCGTCCGACTCTTGATTTCAGCTCAGGTCGTGATCTCACGGTTCACGAGTTCGAGTCCTGTGTCGGGTTCTATGCTGACAGCACCAAGCCTGATTGGAATTCTCTCTCCCTCTCTCTGCCCCTCCCCAACCCGTGCTCACCCACTCTCTCAAAATAAAGAAATAAACTTCAAAAATTAAAAAAATAATAATGTTTGAATTAAGAAGCCCTGACTCCACCTATAAGCAACCAGATGTTCCTGCCATAAGCTCTGAGGCCCAGTGTCCTTCCCTTTCACACTGTCCTGTTATCACCTGCTTAACCATCTGTCCTGCCCTGTCAACAGACCCTTTTATCAGCTCCGTCAGTGTGAAGAACAGGTAGTATTTGCTTGCCATTGTATCCCAGGATCTAGTACATGGTGGGATCTTAATTAATATTCACATATTTGAAAAAAATGAATGAGTCAATGAATGCATGAATGATAATCCCCTCCTTATAGAATGGCCTTTGTAAGGCTACACGAGGCTTCTTATAACCAGCACTTTCCTCCTCAGTGCTAGCTGAGCCAAGACTCACAGGGGAATGAGGACTGTTGATGGCTTGAGGAGGAGGAGAGAAAACAAATCCGCAACAGTATTTTGAGGAGGGCAGGTTGAGGCAAGAAGCCCAGTAGATGTAAAAAAGAGTCCAGAGAACCTGACTCATATCGAGAGATGCAAGTTGAGTGAAATGGAGGTGTCCCTGAGACCCTCACTCAAACTGTTGGGCCCACAATGTAATGTAGGACTCACCAGTTCTGCCAAACCAGGGCCCAACCTCCCCAGGTATCAGCAGGTACTTTCCAGTCAGGAACTTTGCAGTCATTGCTTGTGTCCTTCTTCCTCACCAAACACAACTTCAGAGCCGTTAATTTTCTTTCAGCGTGCAGGGAGCATGCCAAGAACTTCCTGTAGCTTATGAGTCATGGCCTCTGAGCACAGAACATCTCCCGAGGGAAGCGAGGGTTGCAGGGCCCCCAAGCCCTAAGGGAAGCTCTGCCCAAGGGTACACTGCCCAAAAGCACCCTGGAAAGGCCCTGTGAGAGATGCTGGGATAAATCATTCAGAGTGCCATGGAAACCTCACTGAGGGGCCAGGGCTGAAAGAACCCAGAGCAGACAGGAAACCAGGCACTGACCTGGGATGGGAAGCCTGATGTTTGTTCTTGGGAGCCCCGGGCTTGACAGGATTATGGAGGTAACCAAGTGAGAAAATGTACGTGATAGTGTCCTGCAAGCTTTACGTACCGTTACTCCTGGTTGCTGTGATTAAGCAAAAATCAGACGTCAGACCTACAAGACGTAATGTTCCCGGTCTCTCCTTTATATTCCCTTTGAGTTCCATTCTCCAAGAAAGATTAATAAGTAGGGAGTGCTCAGGATGTCTTGATTGGGGAATTGAATTCAACTGGATTTGCTACAGGTAAAGAGACACAGTCTCTTCGCTAATGGGGAGCTTCAAAGACCAGTAGAAGGGGCAGTAGAAGAAAGGGTGACATTCATGGCTGCAGCTGGTACCCATAGAGACCTGCAAACCAAACGCAGAAATCGCAGCCTATTAATTAAGCACATATTTTGCAAGGTTGCCTTTACATTGTGGAGCATGCCTACCTGTTATAAGGCTACTTGAATCAACCAGCAAATATTTATTCAGCTCTCGCTGTGTGCCAGAACTGTGTTCGACACATGGTTTCCAGAAACTTTCTAGAATTTTTTTTCCCTTAAAACTCTAATATATTCCCCATCTAACACGAGCTTTGCACACTAATATTCTCATCACTCCTTTGCCTCAGATGATGAGGGTGACCGAGACAGTTTAGAAATTTACTTCCATCTCAAATGCTATTGTTTTCCCAGTTTCCAGTATATCTTTTTCTGCTCTCTACTTTCTATAGAATCTACTCTCTTTCACTTCTTCCCTTCTGTTTCTCACACAGCTAGGTACACACAAATGGAGCTGAAATGCCAACAATTACAAGACACTTCACTCTTGAGGGTCTCAGTTTCCTCACCTGAAAAACGGGCATGTTGAAGAAGATACATTCAAAGGACCCTTCCAGTTCTATCCTTCTGAGATCCCAAGGTTCCAAGTAGGCAGGTCTTCCATTTTTCAATGAGGAAAAGAACCTCAAGGCAGGGAGGAGGACCCATGCCACCGGCAAAGTTGAGATCAGAGACGCTAAAATTGTTGTGTTACCAAGTTGCCGTGCTCCACGTCCAGCATGTAACAGCCTGAATTTCAAGAGACCGTGTGCACAGTTCAACCACATCCAGAACAAGAGGGCAACTAATAGATTAGGGGGGAAGGAAGAACTATTAAGTGAGAAAAGGGTCAACGTTCTTTAGGTAGCAGTTTTTCATTAGGTCTTTACCAAGAAGTTTGACTCCGGTCTGAACTGGGGCTAAGAGCCCTGGGATGGCAGCAATGCAAGAAGAAGGATGACTTCCGATCTCTCTTTTGACCAGACATCAGCCAGGCAGCACTGATGCCTGGCCCATTGGACCCCTCTTCAAAAGATAGGTAGTCCAAAACTCAACCCACCTCTAACATTATAAAACAGCACAGAAAGTACTCCAAAGTGGCCATAGCCTTGTCCAACCTCACCAGTCGTTAGAGTGCAACTCTGAGAAATGGATGAAGGGACAGACAGAGAAGGGAAAGAATGGCCTAGAATGACTAAGTTGATTTGCATTAAAGGGCAAGGGCGAAGTACCAAAGAAAATAACTCCTTCCTGGAGGAGGAAGCAGCTGAAAACTCAGCCAACACAAGGTGGAGTTAGAGGCGGACACCCAAGAGAGAGCAAAGACAGAGGGCCATCCTAGGTGGGGCCAGTGCAATGTGGAGACGTGACACTCAAAAAGGATTATCTTGCTATGCGTCACGAAATGCAATGTGAAATCCAGGGATTTCGATAAAGACTTTAAAGACTTTACAAGATTTTCTTGAAGCTGGAAATGTTTCTTTGAATGCTCCCCTTTTGTGAAGACTGTTGCAAAGGCATCCCAGCCGCACTCTGGTGAGTGAGCTCTGGAAAAGCACTTTGTCTCAGGTGGCCTTAGATCTGTCACAGCTGGGTTCACAGAACGAGCAGCAGGGAAAGACCTTGGGTTTGAAGTTGAAAGATATTGGTTTTGATTACTAATTACGTGAAGGAATTGTTTGGTCTCTCTGCTTCTTCATTTTGGGGGAAAAAAAAAAAGATGATTTCTAACCTGATTTAGCATATCAGTATATTTGGTGGTCCTCTAACCAGAAAGCCATGGAATCACCCTGAGCTTTTTGCAAGCACATGCGGCCATAAAAAGGAACAAAGTAGTGTCACACGCTACAATGTGGATGAATCTCAAAAACATTATGCTGAGTGAAAGAAGCTGGACACAAAAGGCCACGTATTGGATAATTCTGCTTATATGAAAATCCAGAAAAGACAAATTCATAGGGACAGGGAGTAGATTGGTAGTTGCCTAGAGCTGGGGGGTGCGAATGGGGAATGATGGAATGGGAATGAGGTTTCTTTTTGGGGTGACGGAAATGATTTAAAATAAGTTTATGGTGATGGCTGCATGACTAACACTAATAACCACTGAATTGTACACTTAAAATGAGTGGGTTTTCTGGTTTGCGACTTATATCTCAATAATGCTTTTTAAAAATCCACAGGCCCCTCATTATGCCCACTTTGCTAGCTCTTGTGGGGGAGACAGGGAATGTGTATTCTGAAAGAATTTCCTTCAGGTGGTTCCTATATATACCTTCTCTGCCTCCACACAAGAATCACTGACAGAAGCCTTCCCCCCCCCATCCCCGGAACGGGGTCCACGGGGCCAGCACCGCCAGCCATCCCCTAGGAGCTGGTTGGAAATTCTGAGTCAGAGGCCCCACTGCAGAAGCATGATTGTTGTTTGAAATTGGTGAGAACATGAAAGTCTGAAAAGCAATTCTGTCCCTGTAAACAATGAGAGTCGTGCCCTTGCAAGGTCTTGTCTCTTGTCATGACTTCATCCTTTACGAATCCAACATTTGCGAAGGGAAGTCCTTTCTCTGAGAACATTCTTGCCTTTCAGAAACCAGGTAACAGGGCTTTGCGGGGAACCAAATATTCTTTTCAAATTAAGGTGATTCATTATTGGTTACCGACAACACTAATCAATGCTGCCTGCCTGCCTGCCTCAAAACCTTGACTAGATGTTTATGTGAGGTTGGAACAGAGGGTGAAATACCGGGCATCTGAGGAATGCGGGGTCGCCTCTCTTTCCGGAATGGACGTTGGAGAATCCAAATGCCCATTTCCTGTAGCTGAGAGACCTTCCCACAATCTGTCATGTTGGGAAGCTGCCCCGCTGATATTTCTCTCAGTAATCCCACTTAGCACAAACATCAGATGGTCGGCATTGCATGCTGGAAAACAACCTAAACACCAGCGACATTTCCATATTTTGATGCTGCAAAGCGAATGATGCAGCAGGGACCTGGTTTCTAATTGCTCTGCCTCTGGCCTGGAGGACAAGCAGAAATTGGGTTTTGGAAGCTGCTTTGGGCAGTTAGCTGCAGATGCTAAAGGCTTCCCATCCCCCAAAAGATACTGGCATAGGGTATCAAATACCTACATAAATAGACTTTTCGATGCAATTTTTACTTTAAAAGATGAGAGACATTTATCTCAGTTATGTCAGAGGTTTTGACAATATCTAAACAACAAAACCGCTTAGAAAGCATTACGTTCTTTAAGCACGAAGCACAACCCTGTTGTGTTAGGTGAGGCTTTTAGAGAGTCCTGCCGTGGTCTGTTACTCAAGGCGGGGATCCAGCCCAAGTTCCGCTCCTGCCTTTCTGTGGTCCCGTGGGCATCTTCATTTTGATCATTCTTTCCTCAGCAACGTCACCTCTAAAAGAGGAGAAGCAAAGGTTACCAAGCTGGGTTAGTTAAGTCTCTGCTCTTTTGGAGGTCTGGGGACAACAGGGGACAATATTTCCATTTTCCCTGTGATGATCTTCCCTGAGTCAGAGAAGTCAAAATCGCAAGAGAATTCAATATAAGATGATAGATGGAGCCAAATTTTTTTAAAAAATCAAACACTTTAGAAACTGATACAAAAGTACATTGACTCACTCTTTCCAACAGTGAGAAGTGTAATGGATTTTCTAAACCTGCCAAAGTGCAGAAAGCTTTTTTCATGTATTGCCTTAGTATGGTTGATGTGGGAGGAGAAAGAAGAACAGATGGCCTTTGCGGATCTCAGGCCACAATGCAGAGACACAGCTGGAAAGGGGGAGTAAGGGGGGAGACGGTTTGGAGCTGGGACCGTCTGTGGACATCGGATGAGGCTGCTCCAAATACAGCAGCCAAAGAGCAGCTCGATGATTTAAGGCCCTTGTGGTGTCTTCTGCACACGGTGTGCCGCTCATGGCCCCAATTTTACTTCCCAAGATTTGAAGAGATACACACTGTACTGTGAGATTGGACTGAGAGGTCTTGCAGCCCAAACTCCCAGCCCTAAGAGCCATTTCCTTTTTGTTTTCTTTTAGCATTTTTAATATTTTTTTATTTTTAAGTCCAATGCAGTTAATAATATACAGTGTTATATTCATTTCAGGTGTACAGTATAGTGATTCAACAATTCTATATATTACTCAGTGTTCATCATGAGAAGTGCACTCTTAATCCCCTTCATCTGTTTCACCCATCCCCCCCACCCCCACCTCCCCTCTGGGAACCACTAGTCTTTTCTCTAAAGCGTCTGTTTTTTGGTTTGTCTCTTTTTTTCTATGTTTGTTTTGCTTCTTATATTCCACATATGAGTGAAATCATATGATATTTGTTTTTCTCTGGCTTATTTTGTTTAGCATTATGCCTTCTAGATCCATGTTGTTGCAAATGGCAAGATTTCATTATTTTTATGGTTGAGTAATATTCTACATCTGTCTGTCTATCTATCTATCTATCATCTATACCACATCTTCTTTGTCCATTTAGCTATCAGTGGACACTCAGGGTTGTTTCCATAATTTGTCTTTTGTAAATAATGCTGCAATAAATATAGGGGTACATATATCTTTTCAAATTAGTGTTTTCATATTCTTTGGGCAAAGAATAATTCCAGTAGTGGAATTCCTGGATCATACAGTAATTCTATTTTTAATTTTTTGAGGAAACTTCCACAGTGGCTGCACCAGTTTGCAGGAACGATGGTTCCTTTTTCTCCACATCCTTGCCAACACCTGCTGTTTCTGGTATCTTTGATTTCAGTCATTCTGAAGGAGTAAGGTGGTGTCTCATTGTGGTTTTGATTTGCATTTCCCTGATGATTAGTGATGATGAGCATCTTTTCATGTGGCTATTGGCCATCTGGATGTCTTCTCTGGAGAAATGTCTGTTCATATCTTCTGCTCTTTTTTAAGTGGATTATTTGGTTTTTTTGGTGTTGAGTTGTATAAGCTCTTTATATATTTTGGATACTAACCCTATATTGAATATGTCACCTGCAAATATCCCCTCCCATTCAGTAGGTTGCCTTTTAGTTTTGTTGGTTGTTTCCTATGCTGTGCAGAAGCTTTTTATTTTGCTGTAGTCCCAATCATTTATTTTTGCTTTTGTTTCCCTTGCCTAAGGAGGTTTATCTACCTAAAAGTCATTTCCGGCAGAGTCTGACTCTTCCACCACCTACATATCATCATGAATAACGGTACTGATCCTATTAGAATTGATCCCAGAGATTGAAGCAACTACAAAAAATAAAAGAATTACAACATCCAAACCAGGGTAGCTTTGGGTGATTAAAAAAAAAATTTAGCCACTTCCATCAAAACCACATTCTATCATAAACCAGGTTTAGGCAATAAGTCCCACTTTTGATTTCTCTTCCTGTAAGAAAGATGGTGCATTACAGTCTGTACCTGTTTAATATTATATATCTGGCAGCTGAAACCCATAACTCTGAAGCAAGGCAACAGCTTGGTAATTTATTTGCACACTGTCATTCCTCCAAGGTTAAGTGGGTTTGGTGGCGTATAATACAGCTAAAAAGACGGTGGGGAAACATCTGCTGTATTCTCCATGCTGAAGGCAGGGAAAGAGTGCATTGATTAGTGCCTACACTGTTTGTCCTGGAAGTTGGATCCTTCCAACTTGGCCCAGAAACAGAGTTCAGATTCCAATTGGTCAGAATCAGACACACCTGGAACCTGGCTCTAACCAGGTGTAACATAGCTGGGGGCCACACCAGCACCACTTGGCAATGGATAGAGCCTTCTGCAGGTTATGAGAGTCTCCTCCGAGAAACCCAGAATAGAAATAAAGAGTTTAACATATTGGAATTTGGGGAGAGATAATAAATTAAATGTCAGTATGATGGAGTAAGTAAAGGAACATTATTGGGGTAAATTATAATCGGAGACCTGGGGAGAAAACAAACTGCATTCGGCAGCATGAAGAAAACTCACTATATGCGTCAAGGTTACTGAAATATCTATTCTGTTTGAAGGGGGCACTTGCACTGGAAGCTGAAGGGGGGCTACTACCTTGGATAGGAAAGAGAGAAGGACATTATGAACTTAGAGTGGAGAATGAACGTGGTATGTTTGATCCCAGCTAAAGTAGAGAGTTACTGCTAAAAATAATGAAAGAGGAAGTGGCCAAGCAAGGTGGGACCTGACTGAGGAGGTTGGCTTTTTATCTTCTGGTTATGACGACATGAAAAATTTTCTCTTGCCCGCCAACTTCACCTGGTAGGGAGCAGCTGCCTGGAAGGCTGTGTCAAGGATTCGAAGGCAGCATTTGAGCTTTTGAGGGAAGAGCCGTGTCTGCCCTAGGAGTCGGATGGGATACACTAGCTTCATGTCTGCTGGCCTAGTGCTGTGAGGAGCACCATGAGAGGTCTGAAAGCAAAACTAACTCGATTAAACAGAGAGATAGTGTTGATATCAACATGCCTATTTACAAGAAAAAATTCACCCCTAAAATCTTAAACTTCAAACCTGGTGTTGAAAAAAAGGATGTAACATTGATTGTATCTTGACTTGAACTTGTTTATTGATTCATTCAACAAGTGCCTTTGGGTGCCCACCAGAACTTTGGCACCAGGAATAAGTGATAGGCAAGGCGAATGCTTCTGAGTTCCAGGAGTTCACAGTCTAGGAAGGGAGACAGACAAGTAAACTGACCTCCTGAACTACAGAGGGGTAAGCTACAGAGGGGTAAACTGAGGATACTGCACAGAAGGCTGAAAAATGGCCACCAAAAGATATCCACAACCCAATCCCTGGAACCTCTGAAAGTTAATTTATATGACAAAAAAAAAAAAAAAAAGTTTTTGCAGATATAATTAAGGATCTTAAGATGGGGAGTTTATTGTGGTGATGTGGGTGGGTCCCAAATGCATTCACATGGATCTTTATAAAAAGGGAGGTGGAGGGAGATTTAACACACAGAGAAGAGAAGACAATGTGACCCCAGGAGCAGAGCCTGGAGTGATGCAGCCACAAGCCATAGGCCAAGGGATGACGGCGGCCACAAGGAGCTGGGAGCTGGAAGAAAGAAGGAAGGGATTCTCCCTTTCTGGAGCCAGCATGGCCCACCCAACACTTTGATTTGGGCCCAGGGACACTGACTTCGGACTTCTGTCCTCTAGAACTGTGAGAGGCCAAATTTCTGTTGTTTTGTTTTTTTTTTTTTAAATATTTATTTATTTTTGAGAGAGAGAGAGACAGACAGAGCATGAGTGGGGGAGGGGCACAGACAGAAAGGGAGACATAGAATCCAAAACAGGCTCCAGGCTCTGAGCTGTCAGAACGGAGCCCGAGGCGGAGCTCGAACTTGGGAACGGTGAGATCATGACCTGAAGTCGGATGCTCAACCGACTGAGCCACCCAGGTGCCCCTCTGTTGTTTTAATCTACAAAATTCATGATAATTTGTTAGGAGAGCCATAAGAAACTAATAGCAATACCTTGGGAGCTCATGAGACAGTGGCTTCTCCAAAGCTCCCGGCTCAAGCCTGGGAACTACTTCTGGCCGGTCTAGGCAAAGAAAAGGCTTGTCTCTCTGTCAGTCACTCACAATCCAAAATGGCAGAAAATAGAATCGGATTGGATGAGACTTGGACTGCCAGAGGGTGGGAGAGAAATCTGCCCTCATTCAGCTTCTTGCATGAGAAGAGGAAGGGATCCCACAAATACTACATGTAAGGGAACTCTGCCCCAAATTCAGTAGAGCTTTTGGATGTTAACCAGAAATAACAACAAATATCCATACCGGGAGACACCTAATCCACTCTTGGGAGGCTTTTAGGGAAAAGTGATATTTAGGCTGAAACCTAAAGAACCAGTAGAAGTTAGCCATGGGTGTTCGTAAAGTTAAATTATTTCTTTCTACCCTCCCCCCCAGCCCCCTATACAGACACACAGCCAGGATATATTGATATCTCAGCTAACGGACATACTAAGCACGAATGAAACAGCGCATTAGCGCCCTCTCCCATTCTTACACAGCCTATTTCACTCCTGATTACATAGGGCTAAACCCGTCCAAAGATATTTGGGAAGGAGAAAGGAGAACATGGGGTTCAAACCAAACGATACCACGTCTGAGCCTTCCAGACCTCACTGTACCCATGTCATCAGGACTTTAGCTTGGAATCCCCCACCTGTCACCGCACTGAGAGCAAACAACTCCACTGCTGCAGCTAATGAAGTGTGTATTACATTGCTTAGCAACCCCTCACTGTTTGTGTGACGAACTCCTTGCCTGGACACACACGAATAAAAGTTTGACTCTCTGGAGAATGTAACTGAGTCACAACTCTACTTTTATGAGGTCAGGAAAGAATAAAAACATTATTTACCTATGTGGTCGCCCACTGCGCCTGAAGCGGAGCACAGCTCTAAGACCTTCAGGTGAGGTGACTCAGAAGGGCGTGGGGAGGATAATGAGGACGAATGTGGATGGCAAGCTTTAAGAACAGGCTAGAAATAAATGTGATTAACATCAGCCCTCTGAGGAAGCAGAATAAATCCAGTCTAGGGGTCTCTGTCAGCCAGGGCACCAATAATTACGGCATGAGGGCTGAGATGGTCAGTAGAGCCAGTAAAATTTATGTCAGGGCTGAGATGGTCAGTAGAGCCAGTAAAATTTATGTCAGGTCTAGACCTTTCTACCTAGAAGCATCTTGGGAAGATGTAATACTCGGGACCAATGGGTAAGATTAAAAGCAAATTTACTGAATATTTAGCTAAAGCACACCCAACCATTTACATACATCCTATATTGCTACGGCTACAAACAAGACTATAAGCAACCAATTGCCATTCGGAGCGCTGGAACCCACCGTCCCTTCACACCACAGGTTACTCCTTGGTTCCCTGGTCGGTCTCACCCTTGCCCCGACACCTCTTCCATCATCAAGAGAAGCAAACTCAGAGAAAGGGGTCAAATGACCATCCGGCCACTTGGTGCTTGTCCACCACGAGCAGCTCTCCAAACCCCAGATTCCTTATCTGTAAACCGGGCAAAACGACAGCAATGCATAGGGTTGTTCTGGTGACTTAAGAAGAGAATATAAATAAAGTACTCATCACTGCCCCAAACATCCAATAAATAGTAACTATTTACATCAGGGCGGAACCCTAGCCCTACGACTTACTGGCTGTTGACCCCATACGAACTACTTCCTCTATATGAGTTTGCACTTTCTCCTCTGTAAAATAGTGATAGCGATGCCCGTCTTACAGAGTTCCCGAGAATATCCAACAATGTAACATATATAAAAGACCATGGCACAGAATGGATAGTCAACTAATATTCCTTAATCTGTGGCAATAACTTTTCTGTTTCTACCCATTGTTCCCTTTCATGTGGATTTAGCTAATGCTTGCATAGGTGGGGTTATCTGGCTCTTTCCTCCAAAAGGATAAATTTCTCTAAGTCACTAAGGCCTTTATAAGCAACTTGGAGAGAACATTTCTTCCCTAGCTTGGTGTCCCTGATGCCTGACACCAAGTAGATGCACAGTAAAATTAAAATTAAATTTAAATTTGTCTTCTGTTCCTGACTTTTGCCCTGCACCACCTCCCAACAGAAAGAATCCCCTACTCCTACTACACGTCACTGTTTCTTGAGATTTTATTTACTGGTTTTATGAAATCAAGGGTAGGTCTCAGAAAGTACAATATTGATAACAAAGATTAAATTCTGAAAATTATAGATCATTTCTTCTCCCATGATTAGGATTAAAAAAGTATTTTTTAGGGACACCTGGGTGGCTCAATCGGTTAAGCATCCAACTTTGGCTCAGGTCATCATCTCACGGTTCCTGGGTTGGAGCCCTGCATCAGGCTCTGTGCTGACAGCTCAGAGCCTGGAGCCTGCTTTGGATTCTGTGTGTGTGTGTCTCTCTCTCTTTCTCTGCCCCTCCCCAGCTTGTGCTCTCTCTCTGTCGTTCTCAAAACTAAATAAACAAACATTAAAAAAAAAATTTTAAGAAAATATTTTTTTAAACCTCTTTTTTAAAACTAGTTAACTGTTTCAACCATTATGTGAAGTTGGTGGGATTGGTGACGGAGGGGGTTCCTGTATCACCAAATACATAAGTTGATCCATTAAGGTAGGGGAGGAAAATATGAGAAGTTCAATTTAATTAGTACTGCAGTAAATGTATACAGTGCATAAATAAATAAATTCCACATATTAAGAGTACATACTCAAAAATTGTGATGGAGCGGGGCACCTGTGTGGCTCAGTCAGTTGAGTGTCTGACTTCAGCTCAGGTCATGTTCTCCCGGTTCGTGAGTTCAAGCCCCACATCGGGCTCACTGCTGTCAGACCAGAGCCTGCTTCAGATCCTCTTTTCCTCTCTCTATGCCCCTCCTCCACATGTGCTCTCTCAAAAATAAAACATTTTTTAAAAATTGGATAGAGTTACAACTTACATAATCAAAAGTGGTTAGAGATCATTGACTTAAACTGTGCATTTAACATCACAGTTTGCCATTAATCTTATATCCAAAATTTGCCATGACATTTTAACTTCATTACTTTATAATTAAAGATACCCACATGAAAGCCATATAACACAGCTCTAAAAGTCCAGTATCTCTCAATCGAAAAGAATGAAATCCTGCCATTTGCAACGTGAATGGAACTAGAGTAATATTATGCTAAGCAAAATACATCAGAGAAAGACAAATAAACAATTTCATTCATATGTGGAATTTAAGAAACAAAACAGATGAGCATAGGGGAAAGGAAGGAAAAATAAGATAAAAACAGAGAGGGAGGCAAACCATAAAAGACTCTTAAACACAGAGAACAAACTGAGGGTTGCTGGAGGGGAGATAGGTGGGGGTATGGGCTAAATGGGTGATGGGCATTAAGGAGGACACTTGTTGGGATGAGCACTGGGTGTTATATGTAAGTGATGAATCACTGGGTTCTAGTCCTGAAATCAATAATACACTGTATGTTAACTAACTTGAATTTAAATTAAAAAAATAAAAGGTCCAATATCTTCATTACACATATGGTAGGGAGAGAGAAGAGAAGGGAAGGGAAGGGAGGGGAGGGGAGAAGAAGAGAGGGGAAGGGAAAGAAAGAAAAGGAAAGAGAGGGGAAGGAGAAGAGGAGTGAAGGGGAGGGGAGGGAAGGGACCAGGGGCTTTAAAATATTTTATCTCAAGAGAGTAACTTAAGCACTTCATGTGTCTTGCTTACATTTCTACAACTAACACCCAAGTGTTAGCCATTGTAGAACAACACACAAACAAAACCCAAGTTTTGTCAGCCAAGGTTGAACAACTCACAGACACTTGGTCCAAATGGAGTCACCAGAGATAAGAGTTCTCTCACGGTAACACAAAGCTCAATGGGTCACGGCCAGATGTCCAATTTGCCACACTCTTTGCCTGCTGGCCTCTCCCGGACCCTCACCTGCTCATGGTCCTTGGCTCTTGGCTCCTGAAGTTGTTTGTAATGATCTGCCTTGCTGCCCTCTGCTTCTTCATTCTTTAAAAGGGTATTAAATCATGGCTGCCCCAGGCTTATGTTGGGCAGGAGGCCATTAATTCAAATTGCCTAAACAGAACAGTTACACGAAACTCTCTTCTTAGAGGAATGTTTTTTGTTCAATATTGAATTATTTTTAAAGTTTCCTCCACTTCATTACAGAACCTTCTCATTCCCCTGTCTAGCCACACAGGCACAAATTTCAGTGCAGTATCTACTGTCTACAACTGCCTAGAATATGGTAGACACCCCTGCTCCTGTGGGCAGTTCTTGCCCCAACATTCAGGGTTACCCAAGACCTATTAAGTTGGTTTCTAGGCATACTCATCATCTGGGAAGTATTCCCCTTCTGTTAGTTGAATAACCATTATTAATAAAACAGACCACTAATGAGTCACCCCCAGTCTCAATTGTTTGGGCAAGTCATGAGTGACTAAGTCACTTCTCAGACTTGTGACCCAAGGTTTCAGTGCCAACATGGAATAATTGTTTTCTCTATTTTGTCGCTTTAAAGTCAAAGTCTTAGCCAGCTGTAATATAAACTTAACTAGTAACAGAGACAAAATTTAAAATCGTTTTTCAATTCAAATAAGGTCTCTCCTTTAAATGAAATTTCACATTTTGTGTTATTGTTAAAATGCTCTTCTGACCCTTTGACACGTCATTAAAGCTCTTCGTAAGGACCTCCATATTTTCCCCTACCCAACCTCTTACACTTGGGATTCTCACTCTCTTCTAGAACATTTCTCCTCTCCTCTGATGTCCTGAATCCCGAGCCATCTGATCCGCTTGTCCAAGCCAACCCGATTGCTGAAGTCTAATTCAGATCACACATCCTCTGGAAGCTTTCTTTCACTGATGTCTGCAGCCCACATGGATCTTCATATTTGTAACAGCCTCATGCCCAGCCTGTCATTTATGCCATCCTGGGCTGTTCTCCAATGATACAGGGAAATCTTGGATGAACTGAATAATTGTGAGCACATTTGCTTTCATCACACTATAAAACTCAACATTCAATATCATACTAAGTGTTTGTAAAGATGCACTTTAATCATCATATTTAAAACTCTGACCTTGAGGTTGCCTGTTTCTGTGTTAATCAGAGGAGATGTGCTACCATGCAAAGAGCCATGGTATGAAGGAAAGACAATGTTCCTAGACACAAAGCATGCCGGATTTTCGGGTTATTAACCTAAACCTCCCTATATATATTTTAAATTTTTATTTCAATTCCAGTCAGTTAACATTGTTATATTACTTTCAGGTGTACAATATAATGGTTCAGCACTTGCATACATCACCCTGTGCTCATCACAAGTGCAGTCCATAATCACCACCTATTTAACTCATTCCCCCACCCAACCCCTCTCCCACTAGTAGCCATCAGTTTGTTCTCTATAATTAAGTCTCTAATTAAGAGTCTGTATAATTAATTGTTTCTCGCTTTGTCCCTCTCTCTCTCATTCCTTTGCTTTGTTGTTTGTTTCTTAAATTCACATGTGTGAAATCATGATATGTCTTTCTCTGACTGACTGACTTTGTTTAGCATTATACTCTCTAGCTCCATCCATGTCATTGCAAATGGCAAGACTTCATTCTTTTTTATGGCTGAGTAATATTCCATTGTGGATATATGTACATGCCACATCTTCTTTATCCATTCATCAGTTGATGGACACCAGAGCTGCTTCCGTATCTTGGCTATTGTAAGTAATGCTGCTTTAAACATAGGGGAGGGCGTATCCCTTTGAATTAGCATACCTGTATTCTTTGGGTTAAAAACCCAGTAGTGTGATTGCTGGATTATAAGGTAGTTCTATTTTTAAATTTCTGAGGAAACTCCATACTGTTTTTCACAGTGGCTGCACCAGTTTGCATTCTCACCAACAGTGCACGAGGATTCTTTTTTCTCCACATCCTCACCAATACCTGTTGTTTCTTGTGTTGTGTTTCTAGCCATTTCTAGTGTGAGGTGATACTTCATTGTAGTTTTGATTTCCATTTCCCTGATAATAAGGGATGATGACCACCTTTTCATGTGTCTGTTGGACATCTGCATATCTTCTTTGAAGAAACGTCTATTCATGTCTTCTGCCCATTTTTAAGTTGGATTATTCATTTTTTGGTTGTTGAGTTGTATCAGTTCTTTATATATTTTGGATACTAACCCTTTATTGGATATGTCACTTGCAAATACCTTCTCCTATTCCATAGGTTCCCTTTTAGTCTTGTTGAATGTTTCCTTTGCTGTGCAGAAGCTTTTTATTTTGATGTACTCCCAATAGTTTATTTTTGCTTTTGTCTCTCTTGCCTCAGGGGACCTATCTAGAAAGAAGTTGCTACAGCCGATGTCAAAGAAATTACTGCCTGTGCTCTCTTCTAGAATTTTTTTGATTTCAGGTCCCACATTTAGGTCTTTAATACATTTTGTATTTATTTTTGTGTATGGTTTAATCGAGTGGCCCGGTTTCATTCTTTTGCATGTTGCTGTCCAGCTTTCCCAACACCATTTATTGAAGAAAATATCTTTTTCCCACTGGATATTCCTTCACTGCTTTGTCAAAGAATAATTGACCCTATAGTTGTGGGTTTATTTTTGGATGTTCTATTCTGTTCCATTGATCTATGTGTCTATTTTTGTTCCAGTACCATACTGTCTTGATCACTACAGCTTTGTAATATAACTTGAGGTCCAGAATTGTGATGCTTCTAGCTTTGCTTTTCTCTTCCAAGATTGCTTTGGCTATTCACGGTTCTTTTGTGATTCCATACAAATTTTACAATTGTTCTGTGAAAAATGCGGTTGGTATTTTGATAGAGATTGCTTTAAATGTGTAGATTGTATTGGGTAGTAGAGAGATTTTAACAATATTTGTTCTTCCAATCCATGAGCATGGAATGTGTTTCCATTTCTTTGTGTCACCTTCAATTTCTTTCATCACTGTTTTATAGTTTTTAGAGCACAGGTCTTTGACCTCTTTGGTTAGGTTTATTCCTAGGTATCTTATTATTTTGGGTACAATTGTAAATGGGATTCGTTTCTTAATTTCTCTTTCTGCTGCTTCATTATTAGTGTATAGAAATGCAACAGATTTCTGTACATTTATTTTGTAACCTGCAACTTCACTGAATTCACTAAACCTCCCTATATACTAACAACTAGTATTTAATGAACTTTTGAATTAAAAAAAAAAAAGTATAAAGGGTAATGTTATAATACCTGTCATGTTTATTTCAGATTTAGTTTTTAGAGAAACACAATGTTTAGGTGTACTGAAAATTCTTTTTTTCCCAGTCCCATTGCTCTCCCTTCCCAGCCATTGGCAACTAGTATCATAAATTTGTGTGTATCCTGACTACATTGCGTAGTCGCACGCGCGCGCGCGCGCGCACACACACACACACACACACACACTGTGGTGCTCTGTTACATTAGCTGCCTCCAATGAATTCACACCATTCAGTAGACCCCCTTCCTAGAGCCTGAGCTGGTCTGTGAATGGTAGGACTGACACAGGGCCAAGTCCATGACTAGGCTTTAAGAATTCTTGGCTGCTTCTACTTTTTCACTCTTGGGAGTCCTGACCCACCATGTAAGAAATACAGCCTATAGGAGAGATCATACATAGGGTCCACATGTCAATGGGACTACATATGATGACTAAGTGGGATTACATGGGAATGAGAAGTTCCAAAACCATACGCAGAAAGAGAACATTTCGGCTGTTCCAGGTACCACCGACCTCAGCTCCAGATGGCCTGCCAGCCACCAAGTGAGTGACTGACTAGTAAAACCAGCAGAACTGCCCAGAGTTAAGTCCAGAATGCAGAATTTAAGGCCAAAAAAAAATTGTTGACTTAAGCCATAGGTTTTAGGGTGGTTTATTATGAAGCAATGGATAATCAAAACACACATATTCATAAATAATATGTGGTAATATTTTATGTGATTTTTTTACTTCACATGAGCGTTGTTAATATATATAACATTCTGTAATTTGCTTTACCTTAGTCAGTATTGTGCTTTTAGGTTTATTACTATTAAAACTATAGATCTAGTTCATTCATTTTAATTCCTGTATTTTTCACACTAGCTCATTCATTTTAATTCCTATATTTTCCATTGTATGAATAACACAACTTCTTTTAAAAATTGGGTGGTTTCCAATTTTTCTCCATTTCAAAGGAGCAATGGACAGTCTAATGAAGGTCTCCTGTGGTTGTGTGAGAGAATTTCTCTAATTTAAATACCTTGATATTATTAAAAATTTGCCATGCACCAATATTATCCCCATTCTACCAGTGATGAACCTGAGACTCAGGGAATTTAAGTGACTGGCTTAAGGTCACACAGCAAATAAGTCACAGAACTAGGATTTAAATAGGTTTATCTGACTCCAGAGTCTACATCTCAACCTCTATACTGTTCTGTATACAAGTGTCCTATAGATCTATGTCTGCTGATTTTGTTTCTCCACCAGAATTATAAATCCTTTGAGGGTTTATAATTATAACATAATTTATAATAGTAATAGTTTATTATTATAATTTAATAGCTTAATAAACACTTATTATGTAACCACTTACTATGTGTCAGATGCTGTGCATAACATTTAAAATATTATTTAATTTCATTTAATTCTTACACAACCTGATGATCGGGGCACTATTCCAATTTTACAGAAGAGGAAACTAAACAGTGAATTTCAATACCCTACCCAGAGTCATACGGATAGACAATGGCCAAGATAGGAATGAACCCAAGTTTTGGAGGGCTTGAAGCTTATCCAAGTTAGATTAGGGAGGCTCTCAAAGAAATAGAATTCAAACATACAAATACAAAAGTGAGTATGAAAGTGAATATTCAGAATGAAAATAGAAACCACCACTAATTACTTGACTCTTAGATATGCAAATCCCTTTCTTCAGAGATAGGTTTAAACAATTCACCTGGAATGCTTACATAGAAAATGCTTCCTGGTTGCTACCTGGTTCTCACCACCTAGAATACTCTGCAACTCCCTTTGTTCATAGGGGATATGCAAGGGAAGGGATACCTTCTGAGGCTGAAGCAATATTAGTTTATGATAAATCTGCTTGCGTCCAAGCAGAGCTATGAGTTTAATCCAGGTCTCTCTTCTCCAAAGCCCATCTTAGGTACCATTTTGGATTCACATGAGCCAGAGGGCTTGGCACCAATCGTCAGTATGTATTAGGGAGCCATGCTCTTGTATGCTGCCCACCTCAG
Source organism: Paguma larvata (assembly GCA_030068075.1). Lineage (NCBI taxonomy): Eukaryota > Metazoa > Chordata > Mammalia > Carnivora > Viverridae > Paguma > Paguma larvata. Next base: position 39,394,010 of record CM057838.1, read on the forward strand.
TCATTCTTCCTCATATTACACACCTAATTTTCTTCAGAGTATCTATTATTACCTACAATTATCTTACTTGTGTATTTGCATGTTCATTGTCTGTTTATCCCACTGGAATAGAACATACAGTCCATGAGATGAGAGACTTTGCCTTCTTTGTTTCACACTATATCCTCAACATCTACAACAGGGCCTAGGCTGCATTTATAGAATCAGTGAACATCTGTTGAATAAAGGAGTAAACAAATGTTAGCTGAATGAATAAATTAAAATGCTTTTGAAGTAAGATAGCTCAAAGCTTAGAGAAGTCATACAGAAAAAAAATTATAACGGAGTTTGCAGTATTTGAAACGAGTTCATGTAATCTTCTTAAAAGCAAATTTATATTTTGCACAAATCATGCATTATATTAAGCTCATTTTCTTATGAAAAGGTTAAATATTTAAATCCCACATGCAATCCACAGTTCTTGAGCAAGGGTTATCAATCTAAAATAATAACATTCAAGAATTATCTTTATTAACATGGTAATCAAAAAGTTCACATCACATTTACTGGGAATCAAATCTAAAAGAAATAAGAGTAGCAGCTTCTTTTTCCAGTGGAGAAATGCAAATTTTGCCACTTCATGGATGATTTATCTTAACTTGGGAAGGAGAAATGTTTGTTTCTAAACTATGAATCATATAAGAGAATTGCAGCAACTTTGTGTTTTATACATTTTCATACTGGTCTACTTGAAAGACTATTTCATTTTTTATCCTCATTTCACATCTAACTAACATGATTAAAATTCAAAATAACAACTTTGTTTTCTTAAATTTCATAATTGTTATTGAGGAAAAAGTACAAACTACATAAAGTTATTGTCTGAGATAAATATTTGAGGTTAAATTGTCTTTTGTTGTCTGCTCTTGTATTAAGCATGGCAAAAAATATCCTCAGAATAACCATAATTAATGTTTCATTTGGGAATGGTTCACTTCCCTGCTGCCTTTCCAAGCATCCCACAAATCTCTGTTTCTGTTTATTTCGATTAGCAAGATTTCCAAATCTTCTTCCAGTATTCTGATGAGTTTTAAAAGTACACTTTAAGTATCCATTTATTTACATTACTGCCAAATGTATGGGATTAACAGTGTTGGGACAATTGACTAACCATATGGAGAAAAATAAGTTAGATACCTCATTCCGTACACCAAAAGAAATTCCAGTGGAATCAGAAACTTAAATAGAAAAACAGAAAGAAAAAGAAAACAAGGGGCACCTGGGTAGTTCAGTTGGTTGAGCGTCCGACTCTTGATTTCGGTTCAGGTCTTGATCTCATGGTTCGTGATGTCGAGCCCAACATCGGGTTCTGCACTGACGGCGTGGACCCTGCTTGGGATTCTCTCTCTCCCTCTCTCTCTGTCCCTCCTCTGCTTGTACTCTCTCTCTCTCTCTCTCTCAAAATAAATAAATACACTTTAAAAAAAGAAAAAGAAAATAAAAAATATAAACCACAAACATACAAGAAAAATATATAGGGAACTTCTACTTCTTATAATAGTAACTTAGGTAATTCAACTGACTATCCTGGATGAGACACTAAGGCAAAATATTTTTAAACGCACCCATGCTACCAGACCCAATTATTCCATGCCTAGATATTTGCCCAAGAGAAATAAAAGTATATGTCCACACAAAAGACTTTAGGTAAATGTTTTATTTGTAAGAGCCTAAAACTGGAAATAATCCAATGCCTATCAACAGATGAATGGATAAACAAATTGTGGTTACATATACATAAGGGAGTACTACTCAGTTTTAAGAAGGAGTGAATGATAAGTATATGCAACAATACAGACAAATCTTAATTATGCTGAGTGAAAGAATCCAGACCAAAAAAAGGTAAATACTTTCATGCTTTCATTAACATAAAGTTCTAGAAAATGCAAACTAGTTTACAGCAACAGAAGGTAGATCAGATGAGTGGTTGCCTGAAGATGGGAAGTTGGGATGAGGCAGAGAGTAGGGAAAGAAGGATTACCAAGGGACACAAGGAAACTTTTGGGAGTGATAAATGAATTCATTATTTTTATTATGGTAATGGTTTCATGGTTATATACATATATCGAAACTCACCAGGGGCGCCTGGGTGGTTCAGTCAGTTAAGCATCTGACTTCAGCTCAGGTTCATGGATTCCAGCCCCGCATCAGGCTCTGTGCTGACAGCTCAGAGCCTGAGCCTGCTTTAGATTCTGTGTCTCCTTCTCTCTTTGACCCTCCCCCTCTTGCATTCTCTCTCAAAATACATACATACATACATACATACATACATATTTTTAAGAATCACCGAATTGTACATTTTATACATATACAGTTTACTATATACAGATTATACCTCAATAATGACCTCAGCAATATTTACAACAATGACTTCAACAAAATATCTCAACAAAATAAGTCTACTAGAACACATTGGAGATCTTAAAGAGCCCATGAAGAATGACATAGTGAGGATCCAGGAGAAAGAACTCCAGAAGGTGAGCCTGGCATTTGGGGTCACTTCTCCCTTTGGGAAGCACTATAAATGTTTGCCTTAAAAAGAAGAAATAGTGAAAATGAATGGACAAAGTATTCGACTTAAAAGGTTAGAAAAAGAACAACAGAGCAAGCCCAAAGACACATAAAGAATAAAAAGTAAAGTAAGAAGAGAAATTAATGAATCAGAAAACAAGAAGTTAATAGCATAACCAACAAAACCAAATGTTGGGTTTTTTAAAGACTAATAAAATAGACTGTGGCAAGATTTATTAGGAAAAAAGAAAAAAGCAAACATACTAGGAATGAAAAAGGGGGCACAACTACAGAGAAAGATGTTAAAAAGCATAAGAAATATACAGCTTTTGCCAATATATTTGAAAATGATTTGTAGAAAAATATTACTTACCAAAATTGACTTAAGGAGAAATTTTTTAAACCTAAATAAACCAATAACCATTAAACAAAGTGTTTCAACTTTTTAAAAATCTACCCCTCTCTGGGCAAGTGAGTGGTTGAGTCGGTTAAGTGTCTGATTCTTGATTTTGGCTCAGGTCATGATCTCTCAGTTTGTGAGATCAAGCCCTGCACTGACAGTGCAGAGCCTGCTTGGGATTCTCTCTCTCTCTCTCTCTCTCTCTCTGCCCCTCCCCTGCTTGTGGTTTCTCTCTCTCAGACCAAACAAAACAAAACAAAACCTACCACTCTTGAATACACATGCGCACACACATGTGTGCCATATACACTGAACCTAAAGAGTGTCACAGGCAAGTTCTAGCAAATACTCAAAGAATAGGCAATCTCAATCTTATGTTCCAGAGCATAGAAAAATAAGACAAATTCTACAGTTCATTTAATTAAGCTAATGTAACCATTATGCCAAAACCAACAGAGACTATGACAAAAGAAAACTATAGGCTAATCTCATTCATGAACATGAATGCAAAAGTATTAAAAACTGTTTCTTAAAATCTGAATACATAAAAAAATCTTCCTCTAAACTGTGTTTACTCCAGGGATACAAACATGGTGTAATATTAGAAAATTTATTAATGTAATTTACCTCATTAACAAAGCAAAGAAAGTTATGTAATTTTTTAAATAGTTGCGGAAAATGCATTTGCTAGAACTGAAAACACATTCATGGGGTTTTTTTAATCCTATTAATAAGAATATAAAAATATGCTTAATTTGGGAATGGGAATCAACCAAATACCTAAAGCAAATATCTTATTCGATGGTAACTATTAGAAACATTCTTTTAAAGTAGAAAAAGTAGGGGCGCCTGGGTGGCTCAGTCAGTTAAGCATCTAACTTTGGCTCATGAGGGTCATGATCTCACGGTCTGTGAGTTTGAGCCCCGAGTCGGGCTCTGTGCTGACAGCTCAGAGCCTGGAGCCTGCTTCAGATTCTGTGTCTCCCTCTCTCTCTGTCCCTCCTTCGCTCATGGTCTTTCTCTCTTAAAAAGAAATAAATACAAAAAAAATTTTTTTAATAAATAAATTCTTTTTATTCATAGGAGAGGTCTCTCCAGTCCTGGAACCACCAAAGGTCTTTACGCAGGTATAATTCATCAGCTTTGCTAGCTTGGAACCCAGATAAACAGTCTCTGTTGACAGAGATTTTTGCTCATGGCCACGAGGCACGGCAGCGCTTCTCACAATGGGTCTGATAGCATAGAACTCTGAAATTTCCGCCCTGAGTCGGTGGTGAAGGAACACAATGTGGCAAAGCCACGAGAAGAAGAAAACTGGATTCTGTTCTGGCTACGAAGGAATTTATTCCAAGGGAGACACTGAAATGCTCTCTGCGAGGGAAAGACACTGAGCCAATCTGATTATCAGAGCACTGAGAGTTCTCAGTGGAGACGTGGGTAGCTCCGAGCAGAGCACCACCACCCCCCAAATCTGAATTTGGTATTTGTCTAGAAACATCTCGCCACTGCTTGTTTATGTGTTCAGGTTTCCATGGATTTTTATCAGCATTATAAAATATACTCCAAACATCAGTTAAAATTGCAATCTGTATTTATTGGAGGGAGAAAACACTAACGTTGACCTGGACAGAAACTCCTAGAACACAAAACGACCCCATCAGCACTTTAAGCAAAGTAGAAGTTCTAAGCTTTTCTACAGCATTTTATGGGTGTGTCCAGCTAGCAGGCTTACCAAAAGCCAAAGAGACAATAGAATTATAGCATCGTAGGGTATGGAGAAACTCACCTTACTGTCCATAGAAAACAAATCAACATTCATCCTAAGTGTTAGGTATGTCAGAACCACACTGTTTTACTCAAGATTTGAGAAAGACTTAGGCTAGACAACAACGAGGTAGAAGGATTATGTCATATGTCAGCTCAGAGAAACAAAAAATCCCAATATGGTTTCAACCACTAAGATTTGGGGACGAAGATCAATGTGGGCTATTTTGAGAAAATCTGCATTTAAATAGCTGTATGCTGGGATTATAATTTATAACATGTGACAGAGCTGAGCTGCTAGAAAATGTTCAAAGATTGATGCAGAAAGAAGGAAAGAAAGAGGGCCAGGGATGAAAGTGAGGAAGGGGAGCAGGGAGAACCAAGCTTATCATTAAAAAACTAAGATATAGTGTACAAAATAAAATCCAAGAAAATATACAACTGTATGGCGGTTTTCTGGGGTGATAAGATATTCTTCTCGAATTTTTCTTAATACATTTGTATCATTATTAAGATCGACTAAATAGAGAGTGAGTAACCAAAGAAAAATGTCAGGACCTCTGTATAGCTTTATAAGCTGAAACTAAAATTCATGGAAAAGAGCAAAACATGAAGAACGAGTTAGTACAAATTTTAAGCCTAACAGGTGAGGCTTTCCTTTCATTTGTCAAGACTTATTATAAACTTATGTTAAGAGAATGGGGTATTTTTAGTCAGTCAGAGAAAGACAAATATCATATGACTTCACTCACATGAGGACTTTAAGATACAAAACAGATGAACATAAGGGGAGGGAAGCAAAAATAATATAAAAACAGGGAAGGGGACAAAACATAAGAGACTCTTAAATATGGAGAACAAACAGAGGGTTGCTGGAGGGGTTGTGGGAGGGGGGATGGGCTAAATGGCTAAGGGGCATTAAGGAATCTACTCCCGAAATCATTGTTGCACCATGTGCTAACTAACTTGGATGTAAATTTAAAAAATACATAAATTATAGAAAGTAGTAAAAAAAAAAAAAAAAAAAAGGCGAGAGAATGGGGTATTTCATCAGGGTTAGGTTAACAAACCAATGCAAAAGAATATGAAATGCAGAACTTAGGCGTGCAACTGTGGAAACTTGAACTATGTGCCACATTATATTCCAGTTGGAGGGGACGAATTTGTACACAATTATTGGGGCAATTAATTATGCAAGCAGAAAAAATACACATAATTCCTATCTTATAGCACTTTAAAAGATAAATTCCAGATGAATTAAAAACTTAAACATTGAAACCTAAAACTTAAAACTTTTAAAAGAAATTATAAAACCTCTTTATGACTGCAAGGCAAGAAATTTCTTCAACAAATGAACAACTAAACAAACAAAAAAAATCACATACTCAAAAAGAAAACACAGATACACTTGGGTTACATTAAAATTCAAGAATTCAATATATAAAGAAATACAAACTGCCAGAAGATATATTGGTAATGCACACAACTGACAAAGGATTAGTAACCAACTGAAATATTAAATATTATTAAATAAATATTAAATTTTTAAATCAACCTAAATATTTAAAATTATGTATCAGTAACAGAAAGAAAAACAAGGAAGTAGACAACATAAACGAACAGGCAATTCACAGAAGAGGAAATCCAAACATCCTACTTAACACATGAAAATATTTACCTGATTAGTAATCAGGAGAATTAAAAAAAAAACAAGATTTCAGTTAAAACCATTAAAATGGAAACTTCAAAGTCTATGCTATAAACAGGATGTTTGTATCCCCCAAAATGAATATGGTGAAATCCTTTTTAAATTTTTTTTAACATTTATTCATTTTTGAAAGACAGAGCATGAGTGGGGGAGGGGTAGAGGGAGAGGGAAACAGAATCTGAAGCAGGCTCCAGGTTCCAAATTGCCAGCACAGAGCCCGACATGGGGCTGGAACTCAGAAACTGGAAGATCATGACCTGAGCCAAAGTTGGATGCTTAACCAACTGAGCCACCCAGGCGCCCCTCATATATTGAAATCCTAACCCCCATATTAGGAGGTAGAGTCTTTGTGAGGTGATTACTGGCATTAGTGCCCTTATCAAAGAGATCTCAGAGACTTCTCTGCTCTCCACCATGTAAGGATACAATGAGAAGTCAGCAGTCCGCAACCCCAAAGAGGACCTTCACCAGCAAGTGATTGTGCTCACACCTAGATCTCAGACTTCCAGCCCCCAGAACAGTAAGAAATAAATTTGTCGTTTAAAGCTACCCAGTCTATGATACCTTGTTATATAGCAGCCTAAACAGACTAAAGCAGTCAGTCTATCAGCACTAAGTGTTGTCAAGGATGTGGAACAAGAAAAGTTCTCATATCTCACTGGGGTACATATACTCTACAGAGCAATTTGGCAACAGCTAACAAAGATGAAGGGGCACAGCGAATCCACTACCAGTATGTACGAGTATTTTCAGTAATTATAGAACAATTGTTTTAAATGTTCACCAATAGGAGAATAAACAAATTGTGTTTCATTAACCCAGTGTTAAAATGAAAGAACTAGAGATACATATGTCAGCATGGGTAAGTCTCTAAAATGTAATGTTGAGTGAAAAAAAAGACAATTTATAAACATATATATGCATACATACTCACACGCATATATATATTTACTTATATACACATTTTCCATGAAATGAAAAAATAATAGCAAACACACCTGAAACCAATAAGAGCAAACCGTTCTATACAGTGTTTATATTACATAAATATGAAGCAAAAGCACATGAACATTTATTTTAAAAAACTTTAAATTTTTACTCAAAGAGAGAAGAGGAAGAATTGGATTGGAGATAAATACAAAGCAGCCTTCAATTAGCTTTTCATTTCTTTAAAAATGAACCTGTAACAAATATGGCAAAATGCTAAGATTTGAAAAGGATGGGCAGTAAGTACAATTCAGCCAACAAATATTCATAGTAGAATGTGGCAGGCACTGTTGGGAGCTGAAGATACGGCAGTGTCAGTAGGACATCCAGTCTCCTCTCACATCCTACCAGGGGAAAAAGACCATAGACAACGTGAAACAAATATTTATGTCAGATAGAAAGCGCTATAAAGCAAAATAAAAAGTTATGGGGGTAAAGGGAATACTACTTAATGGCATGGTTAGGAAGACCTTTCTAAGGAGGTGAGGAATGAGCAGACATATGAACTCCTAAGGAAGACAGCAATGTTTAGTGTTTTCTTCCACATGATGAACGACATTTCCTAGGAATATAAAAGAAGACACAAATATCTAGAAAGACATCTCACATCCCTGAACGAAGGCTGTAAATACACCATTTTCCCCCAAATCGGCAAAATAATTTTAGCCCACCTAGAAAAATAATTGGTATAGAATAACCAATGAAGTATTGAAAAAGAATACGAAAGAGAAATTTGGCCTACTAAATACTAATAAATTTTGTAAAGACGTATTAATTTAAAAGACATCATAAAAAGTCCAGAAATAAACCTATAGGATATGGGTGACATATCATAGCAACAGAGACAGAACGGATTATTTCAGTGTTGTTACAAGCAACCAAACTATTTTCTAAAACTTAGATTCCAAATTCATTCCTCACACCAAAATGACACATGATAGAACCTGCAGAAATGAAAATAAACATCCCCGAATCTAGGGTTTTTTTTAACAAAAAAACTAGAATATCATAAGTTTTCAAACAATGTATGGCAAGTGAATGAATAAGTGAATAAGACATACAGCACCTTAGTGAAGAAATGAAAGAAGTTCTCTTGCATTATACGATTTGCCTTATTCATTCATGTCTTCATTTCATTCACCTACATTGAGCACCTGGTGCCATCGACATCTCAAGGTGTAGGAACGATTGAAGCCTCATCGTGTCCTTCCGGGTCAACCACATTTTTCCTGTCACATTTGGCTCCATCCAGATCCAATTCATGCAGACCCCTTTCGCCTACAAAGGCATCACATCTCTCAGCCTCAGTGTGTTTGTTCCTTCCATTGGAGGAGCTGAGATGAGGTCCGCTGACTCAGAAAAGGTGGCCTTTCTATGTCTTCTTCCTCAGCAGCACTGGAGAATCAGAAACCTAGGGAATCGTAGGGAAGCCTACGGGGCTAAGTCACCCAGAGAGGAAGTAACATTCAGGTCAAAGCATCACTGTCTGACCATGTGAACCTTCTACACCTGGGCGTCTGAGGACACAAAAGAGAGACAGCTCCTGGTGCTGACCTGAGGCTGGCCTTCATCGACGCTCACAAACTGCAAAATTTTCAATTTCTCTTTAGGAGCACTTCCTCGGGCATAAATAGAAAAACCAAAACATTCATTTATCATCTAGTATTTATGGAATAAACATTAATGTTTCCATGTTCTCAAAGCCATCTGAAAGTCAAAGAATCCTTTAATAATGTTTATGGAAGAAAACTGAAAGAATCATTGGAGATCTCTCAAAACATTCTCAATAAAACAACAAATCTTTCATCCCATGCAAGTCAGTTTATTAAACCCATCTTTAGCTTACAACAAAATCTGAAGTTATAACTAAGGTGGTGTTCCTGATTTCCATGGTCTATTCCATCAGTTTTTTAAAGGCTTGCTCTCGGTCTCATTTAATTAATAATTTAATACCCGCCTCTTTCTACCCCTTGTATCCACCCCCTTCTAATCCATGGGGGGGGGGGGGGAATGAATGTAAAATTCTGGTAATATAAAATGTTCTGGAAAATAATCCTGTCAGTCATATTGATGGCTAGAATGATTTGCCAATTTTTATAGCTATCATAACAGCAGCCTGTGATTTGAAATCTTATAAAAACAGGAAGCTGTGTGCTTTAAGACGTGCCTGGAATTCCTAATGCAATGAGGGACAATTGCTGTGAACTGTTGCTGCCACCAGCAGGCAGGTCATGCTCACAGAATGACATCTTCTCCTTTGTTTTGTTTTGTTTCCAACTCATCTATAGGTATTGCTTGACCACCAAATGCTTTAATAAGGACGAATCATTAGATAAAATAGCAAATCTCTTCGTGAATATCCTCAGCAACAATTACTTCTTAAAAATCTATGACACGCCTTTTTTTTTCTTTTAGAAATAAGCTAAATCTTTTTCCTTATCTCTAATTCCTACTTGCATTTTTCTTCATAAACTCCCAAATTCTTACTTTTTGAGACCATTTCTCTGGCTAATGTATCTTAATCTGAGAATAAGTAATCCAGGCATGGAAGGTAGAGGCCCACAGTCCATTACACTGATGATTACTACAAGATATTCCTTAAATTTCCATTAAGTTTGCAAGTCTAAGCCTGGTACGTACAAGTGAGTTCTAAAGCCACATGGACCTGGGATTAGATCCAGCTTCTACCGCTAACCAGCATTGTGCTCTTGGAAAAGTATTTAATTTTTCTAGGCCTCTGTTCTTCCCCTTTGGCCATAAATTGGAGATAATATATATATTCATCTCAGGATTGTCAAGAGGGACAAATGAAATAATGCATATAAAGCATTTAGTAAAATGTCTGGCACATAGTAAGCAATCAATAAATGATTCATTATTATTATTGCCAGAAAGTGCAAAAATTAAGTGACTTCTATACAATCGGAAGCCAAATCAATGGGACCAGCTGACTAGAATCCCCAGATTGCTGATTCCCACACCAGAGCTCTGACAATCACACTGCAATGATGTGGACTTTGTATTTGCCCAGTTAATATTAAGACTCTGGTTCCCGTGGGATAGGCACAAACATACTGCAAGCATCATTTTTAAAAAGTGAAATCCTTCATAAGCCCAGAATTATACCAGCCATTAGGCCCAGCGGACATCCCTCTAACACCCAACAACAGCTTTCTTCCAGATGGATGACAGAAGTGATGTTTCCATGGTGATAGTGCTCATAAGAAGCAATTACATATGATTTCCCTCTAAGCCTGGAAATTTCCTTCCTTGGTGGAACTTCAGAGAAATAAAGCAGCTGTCCACTATTTGTTTCCCTCAGATGACACTATTAAATTTAACCATTGTGGAGTTTAACCACGAGGGTTGTTCCCCAGTGCAATTAGTGGAAATGGTCTCTAGTCTAAGCTAAGACAGTAACCAAAAAAGCCATAGTCTCCTTGCTTCCCAGTGACTGGGACTGACTCCTTGGATGGCTCACTGAGGAACTTCTGTGCAGCACAAGACAAGACAATATGAATTTGCATCTAGACTTGCTGCTAAAGATTGGTGGATTCAGGAGACAAGGGAAGGCCAAAGAAGGTTTATTTGGCTACAGAGAGTGGAGGGTTTGTGCCTCAATGATAGTAAGTCTCATGTAGGCATTTTTAAAACATTCTCTTATAATCAGATTTTCATCTTTCCTTTTCTATTTGAATGGTAATCATTCTGGATTCGCTGTCTCATCAAAAGTTAAATTATTTCTGGGGCGACGACTGTGTGGTTCAGTCAGTTAAGCATCCAACTTCAGCTCAGGTCAATGATCTCATGGTTCGTGAATTAAAGCCCTGTGTTGGGCTCTATGCTAACAACACAGAGCCTAGAGCCTGCTTCAGATTCTGTGTCTCCCTCTCTCTCAGCCCCTCCCCAGCTCATGCACATGTTCTCTCTCTCTGTCAAAAATAAATAAACATTAAAAAAATTTTTTTTAATGTTAAATTATTCCTATATCAGCAGGTACTTTCTAACCAAGGATTTCCACAGGCTTTTCCACACTTTGGAGATTAACTTACTTCAGAGAAACTAAATAGTGGAGGCGAGTGAGTTCTAGGACTAGGGAAGGAATTTACAGGGTTTGCTTCTCAAACTAACTTCATTAGACTAGAGAGTTTTATAAAACATCATGGATCCTTACCAAGTAGCAGAAAACTCTGGCTATTGATCTCAATCCCATCTCAGCACACAGACAACAGACTCTTCTTGATTGCTCAGTATTTTTTTTTAGGCTCTATAGCTCTTCACAGTTAACAGTGCGTCCTAGTGTACGGGGGGAAAAGGCCATCAGTGCTCTTTGGCATCTAGTCAACCCTCTGAATCATACAGTTCTTTCTTAATTACCTTTCAAGAGTATAACCAGACCTGTGACTTTTGTCCCCAGTGACAATATGACAATCTGTGTAACTGACCACAAAAGCCAGTGTCTTAACTACAAAGTTAGTCTTGGAACTCATCAAATGGCTTTTTCCTCTCTCACAGTTCCCCTTGTTTCCATAGAAAATGTTAGACACCACTGGCCACTCCTTCCTTCAATTCAATTTCCCCACTAGTTCCTGAGAATCTATAGGTCAGGCCCCAGGGCACCAGGATAGAAGTATGCTTAGTATTCAAGTAACAACAAAGGGACAGTGGGAGTGAAGTATAGTTGGTGAGAGGGAGGTGAGGTCATAAAAATAATGGGGCCAGAGTATGTCAGACTATAGGCCATTGTCAGGACTTTGACTTCTATTCTGAGTAGAATAAGGTTTAGAGGGAAAAGGCAGTAATTGTTTTTCCTTTGATGGTAAGAGCTAAATTACCAAATGATAAAAAATGGATGCCCCAGGGCACCTGGGTGGCTCAGTTGAGCTCCAACTCTTGATTTTGGCTCAGGTCAGGATCTCATGGGTTCATGGGTTCGCTGACACTGCAGAGCCTGCTTGGGATTCTCTCTCTCTCCCTCTCTCTCTGGCCCTCCCCCACTCACCCATGCTGGCCACGCACTCTAATTCTCGCTCTCTCTCAAAATAAATAAACTTAAAATTTTTTTTCTTACAAAAAAAATATGGATGCCGCAGTATTAACTGCCATGCCTCCATCACCCTGGGCATTGTCACAGGGGCTTCCACAGATACCCTCTAGCACCACAGGATTGAGTCAGAGGTTCAGAGCGACCCACAGCCTGTTCTTATAAATTAGCTCCTAGACTGGAATCTGTACAGGAGCTGTGGCATCATACCAACCACCTCCTTCTTGCTTTCTTACACTTGCTCACTCTTCCTTCTTTCCCTAATCTCATCTCCATTAGCTTCTCATAGACTATGAGATCGAGCACAGTAGGGGCTGCTGTGTGGGACGAGTGAAGTCCCTTAGCCTAGCTGGAATGCCAGAGACATGGGCCCTTCCTCACAGACTATGAGTCCTGGTATCCCTGTGAGTTGTCTTAGCTTTGCCCCTGAGTAGAAGAGCGCATAAAAGTCAGGAAGAAAGAAAAACATGGACCCGCAGCAGCCTCAGTGCTACCTTTTTTGCTGGCCCATGAATTAGAGACTGATTTCCAAAGCCAATCCTGAGGGGAAACATGGCTACATCTCCCTCTTGACCATATTTACTGAGGCCTTGTGAAGAAAGCACAAAGTTGTTCCTTGGTAGGAGGATCCTACCTTCCTCCTATGGTAGAGGATCTGAATGAATAAAGGGAGAAAGATGAGAGCAACTGGTTTCATACAATAAACTGTTGTCTGCTCTCGGCCAGTGATTGAATTTTAAAATATGAACAGGATTCGGAAGATAAAGGTTAATGTGACACCCTATTGTGATGGTTATTGCTAACAGAAAACAGTCATTACTGCATTAACATTTCCAAGTGCTGATATAAGCCACAGGCTATTAGTATTACTGCTGCACTCCTTAGGGCAGATTAAATAGCAATCAATATAAATAATCACACTCTCTCCAAAACTTGAAAATTAATTCAACAATGACTAAAAAAAAAACTCAGCTTCTATGTACATCAGCCTTCTTTACAAAATCCTTGTATAAGTTACTTTTTCACAGTTTATTGGATACATTTCCCACCCTTCCCCATTATTTAATAAATGACTCTACTTCTATTGATGTTCATTAAGATTGTGCAAACTGCCCATGATTAGGGGACTGTGCTTCTTCCCAGTCACTCCAGTGAAGAGAGCCCAATTAATGTAACCCTTGGCCTTCCTTTGCACCTTCACTCACCAGAGTCACTGGGGGAAGTGACTTATTTGATTGGTACATTTGTCAGGAATAGCTCCACTTTGGCAGGTGACTAGTTCCAGCCAATGGGATGGAAGTGAAAGTAGGCATGTAATTTCAGGGACAGGTCCTTAATTAAGCAAAGGCTTGCCTATCTCCTTCCTGTCTGCTGAAATGTGAAAAGGATTGCTAGAGCCAGTCTGGACTAAAAGGTGGAAGCTGCATAGGAAGAACAGAGAAGTAGCAGAGAACCTGGGAGCCTGGGTCCCTGACAACTAAAATTATCACACTAGTGTGAACTGCCAATCTAGACTTTTACTTAAGAAATAAAGCTATGCCTCATTTTAGCCCCTGTTATTTTGTTCTCTGACAATCACAGCCACAGAACGGCAACAGAGAGTATAGGAGTGCAGGGGTGGGGGAGGCACAGCCCAGGAAAAGGCCACTCTGGACCTTTAGGTTCAAATGAAAGAGTGAGGTAATTAAGGGTGAACAGAAAGTAGATAAAAGGGGGAAAACAACCTTACAAGCCATGAACTAATACTCATACATTAAGATTTGTATTCATGTACCCATATAATGGATTCTCATTAGTAAGCATAAGCACGTAAAATGAGTTAATGTTTATGAAGCACTTAGAAAAGTCCCTGGCACACAGTAAATACACAGGTGCTATTAACTAAAAATAAATAAATAAGAATGAATAGTGTGATGGTTAATTTTGTGTCAACCAGATAGGCTATAGTGCCTAGCTGTTTTAGTCAAACCCTAGTCTAGAAGTTGCTATGAAGGTATTTCTTCAGATATAAATAATATTTATAGTCAGTTGACTTTAAGTAAAGGAGATTACCTTCCAGAGTGTGGGTGGACGGATGGCCATAAGAGAAAAAATTCTCAAGAAGGAATTCTGCCTGGGGGCCCTTAGGGGGCTTAGTTGGCTGAGCATCGGACTTTGGCTCAGGCCACAATCTCACTGTTCAATAAAAAAAAAGCAAACACACAAACAAAAAACGAAACACCTCCACCTCCTTCCTTCTGGGAAGGAGCCTTGAGCATGCTTATAGAAAGCACAAGCTCTGCTCTATCCTCCACATCATGAAGCTTATCCAGGGAAAGCATTTCCTTGTGGGATGGACAGAGTTCTGTATTAAGCCCACCTGGGTAATAGGCCTCAAGCCGAGTCCATCAACTAAGCTGTTACCAACTAAGCAAGGGATATTTTGGCCTCCATATTTGCTCTTTATTTCCCAACCACAGCGAGGTACAAAGACTGAAGGGTCCCAAAGCTGCTGACTTCCAGTAACTGAGATTGTCCACGTCCCCTTGGTCCTGTGTCTCACAAGACCACGGGCATCCCAGGGGCAGAGTGACTGGGACCTGTGGAAGCCTTGCCTAAATCATGAAACTTCTGCAATACGTGTCTTCTTGGTACCTGCGATGCGTGCGTCCCCAAAGAGAACTAAATCTAAAAAAGGACGCAGCCTGTTGTGTCTTATAAATTTGACTGTCAATCTGAGCAAAATGGGTGGCGCAATCAAATCGACTGAATCAATTCTAAAATATCATTTCTATTGTTCTGTGGCAGTATAAATACCAATGGGTACCAAATGTTTCTATCAAGATAGAGAAAACAACAAAGATGAGGGATAATACTCCCACCCCCTGCTATGTTCCTACCAGTAACATTAAAACTACTCAGAAAATGTCTTCAGGATTTTGCTGACATTTCCTCAAAACATAAAGGAATTATTTGTTTTGGTCTGTTTTGTTGGATTTTCATTACTTAAAAAGAGACTTATGGGGTTTTTTAATAGTCTAAAAAAACTTATAAAAATTAAATTATATTTAACGTTTCAGGTTTTCCAGTAAGTATAACAAACTACAACAAACCATTCTGTGTCAATAAGGATTCTTCTTTCATATTTTCTTTTTAAATCATGACGTTTGTATTCTGAATTGGTATTGATTTTGTGGACAACAAAAGATCTCAGGGAAGGTACTTTGTAATGGTTTAAAGCAACAGGCCAGCTATAGAAGAATGCCACAGGAAACTAGTCTCAATCAAAAAACCCTATATCATACAAGGTAAGAAGAAAACAATATCCCTTTGTTGAATCTTTCCTTTAACGACAAAAATAGCCATCTCTACAAACCCCTCGAGAACCCAGTATTAATTTGGGGCCAGCTCAGAGAAACAGTGCCATCTGCTGATTATACATGCTATTTGCTGCAAATCATAGAATTTCAATCATGCCAACATATTACAATACTAACTTGCCCAGGCAATGTGACGCAGGCCAGGACTGCACCACTCAGAGAACGACAGCGGGGATTCTTGACTTGCTCCTTTATCATTCGCCCTGTGGAATGGACAAACAGGCTGTTGGGGAGTTGAATTCTGCTAATCAGAGCTGTCTGCCTTTTAATTCATCATTGGTGATTTGGTCTTAATGAGAATGTGATTAAAATATATTCATATTATCATTTAGAACAAGAATTCACATGACCATGGGTCAAAGGTATATTTGTGTAATTAGAAATGACTGAAATATGTGACTCAAATCCTACCCGTCACACTGAGAGCTTTCATTAGCTCATGCAGCAGACAGTTAGGAATCATGGAAGGAAAAATGGAAGTCTATAGCTTCCAGAAGGCAAGAAAAAACTGTTGGCTCTGCTTTCTTCATGGTCCAGCATACCTCCATGCTAAGCTTAACAAATACCTTGAAACTTACTATGAGCAAGGAACCCAATCATGTTGGTTATGGGAGAAAAAGAAGTGAAGTATCTCACTCATTCAATCAATCAATCAATCATTCATTCATTCATTCAATCTCCTACTTAAGTAGGAGATTGTGCCTACTTAAGTAGCCATTTTGTGCCAGAGACCATACAAGGTCATTCAATCCTAGGATGAGTAAAATAAATCCCTGTCTTCAAAGAATTCAGCCTGGTGGAAGAAAGAGCCAGGTAAATAGTTACAGACCATATGTTAAGTGCTGTATCACAGACCTATATGGGCAGGGGAGCACAGAGAAGGGGAAAAGAAGGGAATTCTTATAAACTAAGTATCTGCCACAGGAAAGGTGCTTTATATAAGCAACCCATATGTTAACTGGATGCCCTGTAACATCTAAATTAAATGAGTTTGAACCCCCCACAAACTGGCCTGTCAAAATCCAAAGCCATCCTCAATTCGCAAGGGCTTACCATCACCTGTGCTTCTCAGCCTCTGGGCTCCCATGTCACACTTGCTGCCTTTGTCCCACGTCACAGGGATTCCCTCATGAAACTCAGCCTCTTCCAACATTTCAGCAAGATTTCATGGCAGGAAGAGATAAAGAGAGGGCTGCTTCCAGGACTATGTAGCAAACACTACATGAAGAACACCTGTAATTCAAATATCCTCCAGTTCTGTCACTGGCCGTTTCTGTCTAACCCAGTCCCAGTCTCCCTCTGTAATCTCATTTTTCTCTCTTCACCCTTCCTCAGATTGCCTGTAAAATTCCAAATTTTTCTCCCTCATTACACTTTGACAGCAACCAACACCCAAGGCTTAGTCCCTCCCACCCAAGTTTTAAGAAGGTGTTTTTCCAAATAAAAACTAAGAAGAATTCTTGCATCATATTATTCTCAGTTGCAAAATCCTTAAAAAAATACAGTGATAGGGACTAGTAACCTTATTGTCTATCTTAAACTGTAGTGGATGCTACAGCGTGCTGTCCAGATTGCCAGTGTATTTATTTCCCTAGCTGTCTGCCACCACTCCTAGCCAAATCTCTGCCTAAGTTACAGCCCTGAGCTGAAAAGTGCTGCCTCATCCAAGGTTATGCTCCCTCCCCAGGGTAGCTGTCATCTAGTGATTTGTTGATGCAGGATGGAAAGGCCCAGCTCCAGAGATCTTCAGCTGAGGCCTTTACTGCAGCTTTAGTGCAGTTCAGCTTCTCTCTCTGTTCAGTCATGCGTCCCTCACTCCATTACAGATGTTGTTCCAAAGAGCACTTCCCAACAATTTCCCTGCCAACAAATCTGCCTTGGCATATTTTCCAAGGAAGCTGACCTACGACACAATCTGTGGAATATTGCTGAAGAAAAGCATTTTAATAATTATAATTGATGGCATCCAATTGTAAATACTTGTAGGCAGAATCATCATTTAACTGGATGAGCTGATATGAAAGTTTAAAACATATAAGTTTTGCTTTATACCATTTGCTTTATACTATTTAAAAAAACAGACTCTGCAGAAAGAATTACCACTTGTACATTCGCAGTGTTGTGCAGTCATTACCGCTCAGAAGAGTTCTTTTCTTACTATCTTCCTTCCTTTGTTTCTTCCCCATCACTGTCAACCCAAAGCTGTTGGCCTCCGTCCCAATAACTTCCTAATTGATAAATGCAGTGAACTCTTTTCAGTCTTTATCTCGGCTTTTTTTCACAAATTTGGGCCTAGACTGCCTGTTCATGAATCCTGGGTGTATAACCGCCCAGGAATGGCACTAGAAATCTGAAGAACTCAGATTTCCTGATACATAATTGAGTCTTTACTCAAGACCTCAAGACAACATTCAGTCTAAAAGAAATATTCCTAAATGGAAGCAGACGCTGACTGTAGAAGCCCCAATTGGAGACTGAGAAATTCCTTTCTCTTTGTAGACTTCAGTCTTCTAAAGCTTGCTTTATACATTAAAACTCTTCTTTTTAATGTCAAAAATTACTACAGACAACCCTCGACATGATGGTAGCTGAACCTTTCTTTATTCAGAGTACAAAGTTCGGTGGACATTGCTTTATAGACTGCTTGTCCCTGCACCATGAGTCTGAGGTCTCAGATTAGGAGCTAGTGTTCAGAAGTGGCCCATCGTCCTTCGTCTCCTGCCCCAAACTACTGACCATGCTCACTCCAACCGCTTTGCAGCAACTAGTACATCCAGCATCCTCAGCCTCTGCAGGCCTCGTTGCTGATTCTCTTGCTCCCTAGAGCTATAGTTTAAACTGATCAAGTTTTTCCATGGTCTCACATCTGTGTCTAATATTCCTAATCAGATTAGATTTCCCAAAGACAGAGACTAGGTATTTTACCTTTTATATTCCTTATATATTCCTTATAAAATTTCTTTTATATTCCTTATAAAATTTCTTTAATGGAATTTAATATAAGTGCATTACGGAACATTAATAAATAATAATTTGATGATAGAAGTATGTCTTTAACGTTTCTCAACATTATAGCACACAAAAAATTAAGCAACTCAAATTTTGACTACATATCAAAATTATATTTTGCAACAAAATATATAACTTAAATAATTCTATTAGTTTTCAAAAATTACATTTAATTACTATATTAACTTTTTTAAAGAGCTGGCAAGGGAATGTCATGAAGTAATCTCTTCTTATGTAACAGTCCTTTGGTTGGTTATATTCTGAAAAAAGAATGAGACATTTTCTCGTATTCTTTCAAGAAAAGGATCTGTAAGATTTAAATGATCTCCAGAAAAATGTTTCCATTGCTTCAGCTGTGACATGGAGAGAGGTTTCAGAGAGCTAGACTTCTGGTGATGTGGACCAAGCTGACAATCTCTAGAGATAGGGAATTTTTCCAATGAATCACCTGAAATAAGTAAAACAATGAGAAAATCCTTAGGCCAATCAATGCCCTGCTGTGATCAATACTTCTTAATTTTATGACATAATATGCTTATATAATTTATTATATTTTAATCTACGGCTTCAAGGGCCTCGTGGTCTAGTGAGAGATACATTAAACGAATGATCAAACAGATGTATTACAGGCCTATAATCCCTTATCTAAAACCTTTGGGGCCAGATATGTTTCCAAATTCAGAATATAACTGGAACAGTCTGGGACAGCACTCCATCATCGAACACATTAATATTCTGCACAAGTCATATGAATAGTCTTATGAAATAGGTTAATGACTTCCGATAAGTTCACATTGACTTAGGTAAAGTTTTTGCCACCCATTAAGTTTGTTACAAAATTATAAAGAAAAAAAAAACAACTTTTGGTCTTTCAAGCTTTCTAAATTTCAAAATTGAAGACAAGGAACTGTGGAACTGTATCACAAACAGTGTAAGGGTAAGGAATTAAGATACAGGGGACTCTGAGCACATGTAACAAGAACTGACTTGTTTTATTAAGATCTGAAGGATGAGAAGGCAGGAACCAGACAAGGAAAGGAGGTAAAGTACTCCAGGCGAAGGAACGAAAGTGAAGGGAGGCTGGCACAGTCTGAGGAACTGACAGGAGACTAAGGCAACCAGAGCACAGACAGCAAAGGCAAGAAAGATGCAGGAAGCTGAGTAATGCAGGGTAAGTACATTCAAGGACCAGACGCAAAACACTGTGATCGAACGCTGAATGCAGAAGCTGGTAGTTTTTCATGAAATCCCGATCTCTTTCCTCCAGGCCCACTCAGCCACATTTCTGAGTCTCCCTTGCACTTAGATGCAACCATTGAGTCTGCCTATGGAACATGGATAGAAGTGCTCCAGTCACTTCCAGGTCTGGTTTAGAAGAATCCCCCACATGACGTGGTTTTCTACCTTGCCTCTTCTCTCACCTGCTAGCTGGCAGATGTAGGGATCCCAGCAGGGAACTCTAAGGCCTAAGGGGATGGTAGAATGAAAAGTGGAAGAAGACTAGATCACTAAGTCACATTATAGAAGGCTGTCCATTAGGTACTATCATGTGCCCTGTTACATGAACGAGAAATACACTTCTATGGTGGTAGGCCACTGTACCTTCCTGTGTCAGCATTTACTCTACCCTAACTAACCACTTTAAAGATTTTAGTCTTAAATATATAAACAGAGCATCTGGGTGTCTCAGTCAGTTGAGCATTTGACTCAGGATTTTGGCTCAGGTCACAAGCTCACAGTTCCTGAGGTCAAGTCCTGCATCAGGATCTGCACTAGCTGTGTGGAGCCTGCTTGGGATTCTGTGTCTCCCTCTCTCACTGCCCCTTCCCCGCTCACTCTTGCACTGTCTCTCAAACATAAACATTAAATAAATAAATAATAAAATAAATGTTTTAGTCTCAAAAAAATAATTGATTACCTAATTAATTAAAAGGAAGACTGCCTGAGTGGCTCAGTTGAGCATCCAACTTCGGCTCAGGTCATGATCTCACAGTTTGTGGGTTCAAGCCCCATGTCAGGCTTTGTGCTGACAGATCAGAGCCTGGAGCCTGCTTCAGATTCTGTGTCTCCCTCTCTCTCTGACCCTCCCCTGCTTGCGCTCTCTCTCTAAAATAAATAAATATTTAAAAAATTTTTTAAAAATTAATTAAAATGAAGATTATAGTCTCTATCTTTAAGAGTACTAGAAGCCATGAAAGGGTATTTTTAAACATTTTATTTGTGGGGGCACCTGGGTGGCTCAGTTGGTTGAGCATTTGACTTTGGCTCAGGTCATATTTTCACGGTTTGTGAGTCCAAGACCCATACCAGACTCATTGCTGTCAGCATGGAACCTGCATTGGATCTTCTGTTCCCTTCTCTCTCTGCCCCTTCCCCACTCATACTCTCTCAAAAATAAACATTTTTAAAAAAAAGCGTTTTATTTATGGGAAATTTCAAATATATATAAAAGTTGACAAGATAGGAGTTATCTGGGTGGCTCAGTTCAGTTAAGCGTCTGACTTTGGCTTAGGTCATGTCTTGCAGTTCATGAGTTCGAGCTCCACATCAAGCTCTGTGCTGACAGCTCAGAGCCTGGAGCCTGCTTCAGATCCTGTGTCTCACTCTCTCTCTGCCTCTCCCCCATTCACACTGTGTCTCTCTCTCTCAAAAATAAATAAACATTAAAAAAAAGTTGACAAGATAGAAATGAAGAATCTAAAGGTTTATTATGCACCCCACCTTCAGTAACTATCAACTAATAGCCAATCCTGTTTTATTTAGACTGCTTTCTCTACTTCCTTATTATTATGAAATAAATATGTACATATCATTTCAATAGTAAATATTCACTTCACATTTCTAAAAGAAAGATAAAGACTTCTTTTCAAATTTTATCACACTTAAAAACTGACTTTCCTTAATATCTGAATCTTGCCAATGTTCAAAATCATTGTGGTATTAAGAGATTACAACATGAAGAATCTAGAAGACAGTAGGATAATACCTTCAAAGTACTGACAAAACAAAAACAAAAACACCCTACTGACTAGAATTGCATACCTAGCAAAGACAGCATTTGAGAGAGAGAGAAAAAACAAATACACTTTGAAAAATCAAAGATTGAGAATTAACCACTAGTAGGCCTTTGGTGGAATAAGTAGAACACAAAAAGACAATAGGTGGTTCAGTCAGTTAAGTGCCCAACTTCAGTTCAGGTTATGATCTCATGGTTCGTGAGTTCAAGCCCCACATTAGGCCCTCTGCTGTTGGCATACAGCCTGCTTTGAATCCTCTGTCTCCCTCTCCCTCTGCCCCTCCTCTGCTGCTCGCCTGTTCTCTCCCTCTCAAAAATAATAAACATTAAAAAAATAATAAAATTAAATTAAATTATAAATGTACATATTCTCTGACCCAACAGCACTGATAATTTACCTTATAGATATACTTGAACATATGGGAAAAGATGTATGAATAAAGATATATACTGAGTGGAAAGAACCTAATTAGTATACCTAATTACACCCGTAATTATACCTAATTATACCTGTGGGGGACCTGTATTGATATGGCATATCAACAGAATGGAGGATTATACAAGGGGAAAAAAAGAATAATGAAACTTTCTGTAATGATATGGAAAGATCACAAGATATACTATTAAGTGAAAAAGGTCCAGACCTATACCTCCTACCACACTACCCTTTCTTGGTAGGAAAACTGGACAAGAATACATATTCAGAGTTCCTTGCATGAGCATAAAAATATATCTAGAAGGACACACAAAAAGCTAATAATGGTTATGGGATAAGGGCTAGAAATTAGGCAGATAAGGGTATCAATAGAAGAGTTTTCATATATACATTTTATATATTTAAATAGTTGAACCATGTAAATATATTAGCAATTTGTAAGTTAAAATACTTAATTTTTAAATCTGTAACGTAAGATAAAACTGATTTGGTAACAGAAAATTTGACTAATATGGCAGAACTCTAAACTAGGTAATTAAGAGAATATACAAGGTTTTCATGCACAAAAGGAACATTTACAAAGTGACCACCACACACCACATCTCGATAGTTACCAAAGAATCAATATCTCGCAGACCATATATCTGACTACACTGCAGTAGCTAGAACACAATAACAAAAAATAAAATACTAATTTAAAACATACTCATATAACGCATGAGTCAAAGAAGAAATCATGATGGAAAATATAAAACACTTAGAACTGAATAATAAAAAGACTGCATATCAAAATTTGAGATTCAACTTAGAGGAAAATTTACAGCCTTAAGTACCCATTTTAGAAAAGAAGTTTTAAAATCATCAAGCTAAGCATTCAACTTGAAAAATAAGAAAAATAACATTAGAATAAATACAAGGAAAAATGAAGAGAAGAGAAAATAAGAGCAGAAATTATTAAAATAGAAAAAGCATACAAGAGAGAGAACCAAATGTTGACTTTCGTAAAATATAAATTTTTCCATGTCAGTCTTGTACAGCCTAACTTCTTAAACCTTTTCAATACAATTTAACCAAGGGACTTCTAACTACTGGATATTGCTTGCTCAGGTCCTACTCCTGATTCAGTTCCCTATCTGAACAGCATCAACTCTGCAGGGCTGTCATTCTCAGGCTCACTCAAGCAGCACTAGGAGTCCGTCAAGTGCTGAGGAGCATGGTGGCCCATGCTAACTGCCTCAGAAAGTACGACCATGGTATAAATAAGCTCTAAACAAACAAACAAACACGAAACACAAAACACAGTAGGATTATTCTGTCAAGTATATGTTTTTTAGGAAACAGAAGAATTAAAAACATTTTTGTAACTCCAAAGCCATTATACCAGAATTTGAAAGATTTTCCTAAACAAGTTTTTTTCACAGCTAATTCAGAAGCAGCTAAATTGAGAGAATAAGGTTTAATTAATATTTCCTCAAATACTCATCTGGCAGGTCCCCTATGACCTGAGGAAAAAAAGAAAAGTAATAAATGCAAATGGTAAATATTTCAGTTATCCTGTATTTAAATATTTTCAACTGCTAAAGAGATAAATTAACTTTACCATCATAATAGAATTGAAATACAACTAACCTGTGTGATCTTTTTCTCCTGTACATTCACAGTCAAGCAGGTCATGAGTAACACAATGTGAACTTTCATGTAATGTGAACAAATTTTTAAGCTCCTCTACTGAAAACTGGATATGTTCAGAGGTCTTGGTTAGGTCTACAACTGCCCCCGAAAGATCTTGCTTACTGATTTGTCTCTGATAAATCTTTTCTTCTATTGTACCTAAAGAGAAAACATTGATTAGATGGATTAGATTTCCTTCAGATCTTTAAGTCTGTTATTTTTGTAGGGTAAAACGTTTATTATCATACTAGTTAACAAAGTAACAGTATTTCTGATATCAAAGCACAGACTGACCAAAACAAATTTTTTTAATTCCGCAGACTACATTTTTTTGTCATACTGAAGGGTCATTACCTGTGGTTAGGAGCCTGTAAATATGTACAGGATGTTTCTGACCATCTCTCCATACTCTAGACATCGCCTATAGAAAACAGATGAGAATTCTGAGAGCACAGTAGAAACCAGTAACTCTGTCCACGTAAGCATATTGCTTATACTAACAAGATAAGCAGATGCTTATCGTAACACATTTAAGATTAGGAATTCTAGATTTCACTTATAGCTTCAGAAAACAAAGCCCAGGCGTACCCAAGCATTCTCCACTTCTTATTCTTTTCCTAGAAAGAAAGGAAGGGATGAACACTCACTGTCGTACTGTAAAAGAGCTTTAGGGCTGTCACACAACAGTGAGGGGATCTATCTGCATCAAAGAATAGGACAGCAAGTTTGGACAGCAGGAACGCAAAGAACCAAGTACAGCATGGGCATGGAGGGTTTATTCTCAGTCCAAGTAGCTTATTAATCCCTAAGATACCTGCAATCAGTTCAGGCTCTAGGTAGATTCCTGTGGTTTCACAATGTATCAGTAATAGTGTAAACAGCTAGTGTTAAAATCCCGCACATTCCAAAGAAATGTCTCCCTTTCAACCAGCTCCTGAGAGATAAACTCTTAAGCCCTTGTCAATTCCTGCCTGATAAGAGCATCTTAGTTTACCTAAGGCCTTGGGCCACAGAAGATATTTTTTGCTGACAACGTGACTCAGGTGTGGGCTGTACACCAGTCTGACCTGTGGTGGGGTTGGAGACTGAGCAACTTAGGCCAGCCACATTGGTACCCCATGCCTACATGACCGACCTCCAAGAAAATCTCTGGACACCAAGACTTGAGCAAACTTCTCTGGATGGCAACACTTCCATTTGTGTTGTCACTCCTCAATGCTGGAAGAACTAAGTGTTGTACATACAACTGCAGTGGAAGAGGACAACTGGAAGCTTGTGCCTCATCTCTCCCGAGCTCTCCATGTGCCTTTTACCTTTACTGATTTTAGCCTATATCCTTTCACTGTAATAAACCATAACTATGAGTAGAGCTGTTTTTCTGGGTTCTGTGAGTCCTTCTAGTAATCGCTGAACCTGAGGGTTGTCTTCGAGTCCCCCAACACAGACAGACACTAAGTGAGGTGCAAACTGTAGGTAGAAATCTGAAAATATGTGAAGACAGATTGTATTCCAAAGAAAACAAAAGCTGCTTCTGAAATATTTTCCTAAATCAGCTAACTTAACATCTTTACCATACCCTGCACGAACATTGCTCATAGCATCTGTAGCACTTTGTCTTTCCCTGATAGTCATGAGCATTCTAAAGACCCAACTGTGCAGTAGAGAACATAGAAATACAGGTTTGGGTCTGAATCCTGGCTCTGCCTCTTCTAAGCTGGTGGCCCAGAACAAGTTCCTTATCTGTAAAAGAGGGTTAATAATATCCACACTTGCAGGATTATTGTGAAGATTGCATAGATGTAAAGCACCTAGCAGAGTGCCTGATAGAAAGTAAGGGCTCAACATGCGACAATTATTATATATCCTCTTCATCTTCATATCCCCGGCAGGCACTGGATCCCCAGTATGCAGCCTACGATGCTTATTTTTTTTAATGTTTATTTATTTATTTGTTTGTTTAGAGAGAAAGATGGTATGAGCATGCACGCAAGAGAGACGAATCCCAAGATCCTAAGCAGGCTCCACACTGTCAGTGCAGAGCCTGACGCGGGGCTGGAACTCACAAACAGTGAGATCATGACCTGACGCAAAATCAAGAGTTGGACGCTTAAACAACTGAGCCACCAAGGCGGTTTATTCAATTCATATTGAATATTCAATTCAATTGAATAATGTTTATTCAATTCATAAGTAGTCATACCTGGATATCAGTGGCTGGATTCCAATCAATGTCATATAGAATTAAGTGAGATCCTCCAATAAGGTTAAGTCCCACACCACCAGCCTTTGAACTCAACAAAAAAATAAAATCAGAGGAGTATTTACTATTAAAGCCATCAACAATCTGCTGTCTTTGAGAGACCGGGGTTTGCCCATCAAGTCTTGTACAAGCATATCCATGACGCTTGCATACTTCTTGTAGAATATTCAAGGTTTGTGTGTAGTTAGACACCAACACCACCCTGCCAATCAAAAAAAAAGATATATATATATATAATTTTAAAAATTATAATTTTTAAATTATAATATATAATTTATATTTTATATACAATATATTAAAAATAATATATAATAAATATATTTTATATATTTAAAACATTTAATTTTAAAGCAGTATTAGGTTTATTAAATTGAAGGGAAATACTACAGTGATACTATCAGGGATATTTATAGAACATGCAGCAATGACCTTGCACAATTAAAACACAGGTCCTCCTTAAAATTCAATTTTTAATTTTTTTATGTTTATTTATTTTTGAGAGAGAGAGAGAGAGAGAGAGTACAAGCAGAGGAGGGGCAGAGAGAGACACACACACACACACACACACAGAATTTGAAGCAGGTTCCAGGCTCTGAGCTGTCAGCACAGAGCCCGACACACGGCTCAAGCTCACGAACTGTGAGATCATGACTTGAGCCAAAGCTGGGACGCTTAACCGACCGAGTCACCCAGGCACCCCTCAAATTCAGTTTTTAAATCAATATCTAAGAGACTCCCAGTATTAAGATAGTGGAAGAAAGACCTTTCTGCTTTCTTCACCTCTCTGAAGCCACCCTAAAAACAGCAGAACAAGAAACAGAAATAACTCTACCTTTGATAAAGCCAGGAGATAGTTATATATGAAAACAGAGAATAATGGAATGGTGACCTGCTTAGGAGTACAGAGAACATGAAACCTAAGTGCCCAGGGAGGTAGATTCTAACAAGAAACAAGCACAGGTTTATTCGCATCAGAGAATCTTAAGACACTCAAAAGGAAGGAGTTTAGACTACAGCTGTTATAAGAGCACTGGTGAACAGAATCCAAACTCTACTCCCATGGCTATTCTTTCTTGGCTAGAATGTTTATATTCTGGAGAAAGTAACGCAAAGAAAACTGAGACCGAGGGACTCTAGAAGGTAAGGATGTGGTGAGAAGTCAAAAGGAGAGTCTGCATACTGGATGTAAGATCCCAGTTCCCTTTCACTGCCAACTCCCGGAACACCAGCAGCCAGGCATCTTCTCACATCCCACGTTGGAAAGAGAGTACCGGAAGATTCATCTCTGGAGTGACTTAAATGACCCCGAGGAAAAGGTCCACAGAGAAGGAGTCCCCAAACAAAAAAGTTAGCTCACTGCTTAATTGCCCAATGAGGGCCACCAGTCCACCAGCCCTACCTGGGCACAGAGAGTGTTCAGTTAAATGTTTTACTACATCATTCATAAATATGAATAGATCATCAACTATTTCAGGTGAGGTTCCAACATGAAAAACAGAAACTAAAACAAATAAACAAAAAAAGAAACCTGTATAAAACAGAGCAGCAGAGGAAACAAGACAATTTTAAGAAAATAATTAATATCCTCCAATAAGAAACAGCAGAGGCACCTGAGTGGCTCAGCTGGCTAAGCATCTGACTTCAGCTCAGGTCATGATCTCATGGCTCGTGAGTTCAAGCCCTGCATCGGGCTCTGTGCTGACAACTCAGAGCCTAGAGCCTGCTTTAGATTCTGTGTCTCCCTCTCTCTGCCCGTCCCCTGCTCACACTCTGTCTTTCTCTCTCTCTCTCTCTCTCTCAAAATTAAATAAATGTTTAAAAACATTTTATAAATAAATTATTACTTATAAATAAATGAAAAGAACCAGAGAGAAATTCTGAGATGAAAATGTGGGTATGACAAGAGAGCACTGACAGCACATGATCGATCTGGTAATATGCTGGGGGAGCTGGGGACTGCACTGAGAAACAGGATGCAAAGGCAGAGAGGAACTGGGTGCTGTTGTTTTATAATGAGCCTTTTAAGACCTCGAAAAATAAAATTTAAAACAATAAAATAATGTAAAAAGTAAAACCAGTATTTATTACAATAACTAAAGTTCAATAATTAAGCAAAAAATAAAAATAAGGTCAAGAATCTTTCC
The DNA here is from genome assembly GCA_030068075.1 of Paguma larvata. Taxonomy (NCBI): domain Eukaryota; kingdom Metazoa; phylum Chordata; class Mammalia; order Carnivora; family Viverridae; genus Paguma; species Paguma larvata. The sequence goes on from CM057838.1 coordinate 39,422,358, forward strand.
TATACATTTATATTAGCACTGGAAGTCTAAAAACAATAAAATAACAATTTTAGGTTATAATTTTCTTAATTATCTATGCTAAGGAGGGAAAGATAATCCAACAATATATTTGTATTTCTGTATCAGTTACTTTTTGTTACATAACAAACCATCCCAAAATTCAGGGGCTTAAAACAACAACCATTTATTTTCTATTTAGCTTTTAAAAAGAAAACCACAGACCCAAAATGGCATCACTTAGGTCAAGACTCCCAGTCATTAATCAAGACTTGATAACTAACCTAATTGCAATTTCAGCCCCCAAGGAATGTAACCTTTAACCAGTCAACATGGAATTTCCTGATCGTGCTAGGAAACTTACTGATAGACCCCTTCTGCTCCCCTTAGGAGGGCAACCCTGCTTAAACAATGCATTCCTTGCTAATAAATTCCTTTCTTCCCAACCCCCCACCCCCCACCTCACTCAGCCTTGAAAACCTTTTTGTTAGTTTAGCTCAGCAGAGCTCTTCTCTAGTTACTTGCTAGATGGGATGCTGCCTGATTCAGGAATCATTTAATAAAGCCAATTAGATCTTCAAATTTACTTGGTTGAATTTTGTTTTGGTTTGCTTTGTTTTGTTTTAATATTTATTTATTTATTTTTGAGAGACAGAGACAGCATGAGTAGGGGAGGGCCAGAGAGAGAGAGGGAGATGCAGAATCTGAAACAGGCTCCGGGCTCTGAGCTGTAAGCACAGAACCCGATGCAGGGCTCGAACCCATGAACTGTGAGATCATGACCTGAGCCGAAGTCAGACGCCCAACCGACTGAGGCACCCAGGTGCCCCTGAATTTTGTTTTTTAACAGTTGATTGGCGATTCAGGCTGGGCTCAGCTAGAAGATTCCTCTGCTGATCGTGGCTGGGCAGACTCGAGCATCTGCAGTCAGCTGGCAGGTCAACTGGGGACTAGCTGACCTACTCACCACGCCAGCCAAGGTTTATTCACATGGTGACAGAAAGTTTCCAGGAACCCAAGGGAGGACAAGCCCCAACACACAAGATCTTTGCAAGTCTCTTTTTTGTGCCATATTTGCCAACATTGCATCCAATGCAAGTCATGCGGCTCAGCTCAGAGTGGGAAATCACCCACAATTATCTGGCAAAGGAACATGGATAATGAAGAACTTAGACCATTTCTTCAGTCTACCACAATCCCTATACTACTATTTCAATCATTTTTCCTTCCTCTTCCTCCTCTATTATTGTTAGAGTAGGCAGCTAGTCAGGCTTTAACAGGATGCCTAGAGGCCAGCAAAGGGGGTGTCAAGGCCAGTTATCAGGAAAGTTAGCAACCTGTCCCGGCAGCATTCCACAAAGCCACAAAAAGCCAGATCAAACCAGACAGGCCCAAGACCAAGAAGGTCAGAGACACTGACCAAGTAAGGAGAAAAGAGGCAAACCCCTGCTCCCAAAGAAATCCTCTCCCCAAACAATAAATAGCCCACCCCTCAGTTAACTGTCTATAGGAGAGACTCAAACTTCCCCCTTGAGCTCGCCCGCTCTCACACCTCCAGAGTGTTGTCTCACTTGAATAAACTCTTCACTTCCACAGCCTAACCACTCTGACTGGTCTGTCCTTGAATTCTTTTCTTGTGACCAGACTGAGAGCCTGCAGTGATGTTTTGGGACAGGCTGGCTGGAGGCCTCAGGGCCTGAGGTCTCCCCAGTTCACCCAGCAACATTATAGGGATGAATAACATTATCTAAACATAGTTTTTTCTGATATAACTTCACTAGACAGAAAAAGAAACTCTGGCTTAATATTTTTCCCCCAACAAATCCTTACAAAGTAGATGCAGACTGATGGGACAGGTGACTGTCTTGGTAAGGAATCTCGGACAATCCTCTTTTAGCGGTCTAGAGCAGCTCCCCACACACAAGTACACACCACTTGGAAACAGGCTATTATTTTCATGTTTACTAGACTCTCCCCTAAAACAACTGAAATCTGTAGGTGAGGCATCAGGTATAGTACAGTGCAAGGTGTACCCAGCAGGAGAGTCCCCAACCAAGAGAAGCACGGGGGCTGGAATGCAGCATGAAGTCTGTTCACCAAGCCATGGAGCCTAGCGCATGAATGCAACAACTAGGAGGAAAAACCAATGTTTTTAAATTCTGAAGTTTCCTTTTTAAAAACTGCATAAAAGGGTCACCTAGTGGACAAGTCAAGAGTTTTCAGATATGCCTCCACCAGTTCTAACACATCTTAACTTGCTCAGAAACACTGTATATGCTAGAAGACCTCTTCCTGAAGACCTAAAATATAACTATCTGGTTCAAGTTAATGGTAACACAATAGTTACAGTGAAGAGGGTAATACTTCTCCTGGAACCAAACACTAACTATTTAAAGGTTTAAAATGCTTGTGCATAGGCAGCCCTGGAAAGCCTGGCCTCTACACCCAAATGGCCATATTAAAAAAGAGCTACAACTCAACACCTAAAAAACAACCCAATTAGAAAATGGTAAAGGAATTGACTAAACATATTTCCAGTGAAAACATACAGATGGCCAGCAAGTATATGAAAAGGTGCCCAACATCACTAGTCCTTAGGGAAATGCAAATCAAAGCCACAATGAGATATCACCTCACATCCATTAGGATGGCTATTATCAAAAAACAGAAAATAACATTGCTGGTGAGAATGTAGAGAAATTAGAAACCTTGTGCACTGTTGATGGGAATGTAAAATTCCCATCCCAGTGTAGCTGCTATGAAAAGCAATATGGGAGGCACCTGGCTGGCTCAGTCGGTTAAGCTTCTGACTCTTGATTTCAGCTCAGGTCATGATCTCACAGTTTGTGAGTTCGAGCCAACTCCACAGTTTGTGGAGTGCACTGGGCTCCATGCTGACAGTGCAGAGCCTGCTTGGGATTCTCTGTCTCCCTCTTTCTCTGCCCTTCCCCCACTCATGCTCTGTCTCTCTAAACAAGTAAATAAATAAATAAACTTTAAAAAAGAAAAGAAAAGCAGTATGGTGGTTCCTCAAAAAAATTTAAAAAGACTTCCCAAATGAGCCAACAATTCCACTTTGGGGTATATATCCAAAAGAACTGATGGCAGGGTCTCGAAGGGATATTCGTACGCCCATGTTCATAGCAGCATTATTCATAATAACCAAAAGGTGGAAGCTACCCAAGAGATCTTCAACATATGAATGGATAAACAAATATGGAAAATACATACAATGGAATATTATTCAGCCTTGAAAAGGATAGAAATTCTGACCCATGTTACAACAAGGATGAAGCTTGAGAACATTAAGCTAAATGAAATAAGCCAGTCACAAAAAGACAATATACTGTATGATTTCACTTTTATGAGGCACCTAGAGTAGTCAAATTCACAGAGGCAGAAAGTAGAAGGGTGGTTCCCAGGAGTCGGGAGCCGAGGGGGAGGCAGGCCTGGGGAGTTGTTACACACTGGGTACAGTTTCAGTTTTGCAAGATGAAAAAAGTACTGGAGATTGGTTACACAATAATGTGAATGAACCTACCACTACTGAACTTAGAAATCATTAAGATGAGGGAAGCCCAGGTGGCTCTGTCAGTTAACCATCTGACTCTTGATTCTGGCTCAGGTCATGATCCCAGGGTCATGGGATTGAGCCCCATGTAGGGCTCTGCACTGACAGCATGGTGCCTGCTTGGGATTCTCTCTCTCTCTCTCTTCTCTCTCTCTGTCCCTCCCCTGCTTGTACGCTCTCACACACTCTCAAAATAAATATTAAAAAAAATTTAAAATAGTTAAGATGGCAATTTTATAGGTGTATTTTACAATTTTTTTATTTTTTATTTTAAAAAATGTTTTACTGTTTATTTTTTGAGAGAGAGAGAGAAAGAGAGAGAGACAGAGCATGAGTGGGGGAGGGGCAGAGAGTGAGAGAGACACAGAATCCGAGGCAGGTTCCAGGCTCTGAGGTGTTATGACAGCACAGAGCCCAACGTGGGGCTCAAACTCACAGTCCAGGAGATCATGACCTGAGCCAAAGTCAGATGCTTAACTGACTGAGCCACCTAGGCACACCTCACCAAAATTTTTTAAAAGACTTATTTATTTTGAGAGCGAGAACATAAGCACACATGGGGAAGGGGCAGAGGAGAGGGAAAGAGAGAATCTTAAGCAGGTTCTCTCATAAACCATGAGATCATGACCTGAGCTGAAATCAAGAGTAGGACGCTTAACCAACTGAGCCATCCAGGCACCCCTTACCACAATTTTAAAAAGGCCAAGGAGGGGATTGGGGGGAGTGGAATCTCTTCAGATAATGGAAAGCAACAGAACAACAACAAAAAAAGCAAAGAGTTAAGTCTGAGTGAAAGTTTACACTCATAAAATTAAACTAGATCACAATCTGCACATCTATATTACACGTGTTCTTTTATACATATGAAATACTATCTAATGAAATACTTTAACCAAACTGTATTAAACAATTTATAGAAAGGTTCCTTATTTTAACTCCTTCAAAAAATAAACCTAAAACCATGCACAAGTCAAGTGATATTCTAAATGCTCCAAAGAGGTTACGCAAGATCCCTTGACAATTAAAAGTAATTACTATTTTGCAATCTTTTCTGTTTTTTTGCCTTAATTCACAAACACAGTCTGATACAAAGATAATGAAGACACACTCCCTGCACTATAAACACTCATATACAAGAGAACTAACGTGAGAATATAATGTGTGAAGAGCTCCAGAAGAGGTAGGACACAAAGGGAGTACAGAAGAGGGGCATGTACTCAATCTGAGGTCGGGGCTTCCGAGAGGAGAGAGTATTGGATCAGAGTCTGAATGAACAGAAAGCGATGGTCAGATGAATGAGAAGTGAAGGCAGGGGAGGCATGGGAGCTCATAGCGTGTAAAGCAGAGGTGAGAACCAGAGCAGACGACAGGTCCTGCAGGTGTCTGGTGTGACTGGACACACGTAAATGTGAAGCAGTGGTGGCAAATGACAGCAGGAAAAGGAGGCATCAGCCGGGTCATGAAGAGCCTTGCCCAGTGTGCTACAGATTTCAGAAATTCCTGGAAGACAAGTAGGAGTCTTTGAAGGACTTTTACAGAAGAGAGTGATACATTCGCATTTGTAGTTTAGAAATATAACTTAGGGCAATGTTGAAATGTAATGAGGTTTTACAGTAAGAGGGAAGTAGTTTATAAGAGACCATCATATCCTAAATCATTAATTATAAGAGTCAAAACAAAAATCTTGGTACCAGAAAGGAGATATATTCTAAGATTAAGAAATAACGATCTAGAATTTAGTGACTGATAACGTTGGGTGAGTGAAAGAGAAAACTGAGTCTAAAATGACTAGATTTTCTGCTTGGATTATAGTGCCATTCATCAAGCCAAGGAATGATGGAAAAGGATCAGGTGTGCAACGGGAAAGCTATTGGGGATATCCGCACCTTAAAGTCTTACGTGACATCAAGAGAGATTTAGACGTCCATTAAACAGTAAGAAATACAGACATGGGAATGAGAAGGGAGAGTTGGACCAGAGATAGAGACTTGGAATCAAGACTGTGAGTGAGAGTTGAAACGATGGGGAGTAGAGGAAACCAAGGAAGGGTGTTTAGAGTGAGAAGAAGGCTATGGAGAAACCCCAAGAAGTATTGACATTTGGGGTGCCCGGTAGCTCAGTTGGCTGAGTGTCCAACTCTTGATTTTGGGTCAGGTCATTGTCTCAGTTTTGTGAGCCCCACAAGGACTCTGAGCTGACATGGTGGAGCTTCCTTCAGAGTCTCCCTCTTTCTCTCCCCCTCCCCAACTCACACTCCTTCTGTCTCTTTCAAAATAAATAAATGAACTTTAAAAAAAGTATCAACATTTGAGTGACAGAAAAGAAGAAAGGATTCTGAATGAGATTAAGGACTAAATTAGGTGTTAGATATCAAAAGACGTCTCCAGGTTTTTGTAAACCTATGTATCTACTTTAGATTTAGTTTTTCTTAAATAAAGACCATGACCCCAAAGAAGGAGGAAGAAGAGGAAGTAAGGCAATAGTCTTAACCAAAATTCCATGAACACTTACAGACAAGTTTATTAAATTGACCTCTTACTTTTCAGTGGGACGAAGTTCACGGATAACGGCTAAGAGCTTCAGCAGCACCTGAAGTTTTCCTGACTCTTCCTCGGTAAACATGAGAGGGTTGTAATCAGCAGGGAACACATCTACCAAGCCTTCATATAGACTCCTTTCTTCATTTTCATTCCAAGTTGAGCTACATTCTTTTTCCTATTCAAAAGGATAATTGTTAACACTGACTCATATTTGTTTTGTTAACTGGGAGGGAAAGAAATGCCAAAATTATGGGGGGAAGTGAAGATTAATAGCCACCTGAAAAGACCAATTAACTATTATGTAAATCTTTATAAGTTTCGACTTGGTCATTTTTGAAAAAGGTAATATGCATCCTACTGAGTTAATTACAGAGCCGTTCCAATGCGGTCTCCTAGTGCAGGCAGTCTTTACCCCACAAGGGCAGCACCACTGCCCACGTGTTCCTTGGGACGGGGAGAGGGGACAGCAGAGAAATAAGAGAGGAAACTAGAGTACAAAACAGTGATACAACTGTTCTCTCCGAAACCTCTCTCATCACTGATACCTCTTTTCCTCTCTTCTCTTCCTCCTCCCTCTATTACTTCTCTTTACTGATTTGTGGGCTTCACACAGCACCTCCCAGGTTATACGCGGAATCAAGCATAAGAGTTTACTCACTCTTCTGAGCAATTTCTCGTAGCAATTTCTTCCACAAGAAGGAACAATTCTGCCATACTTCTTCTTATATTTCTGTTCATATTACCAATAGTTTTTAGAATAATTTATTCTTACATATATTTCTGTTCATATTACCAATAGTTTTTAGAATAATTTTATTCCAAAGTGATTATCAGCACCTCTGAAATTCCTCTTCCAAAAGTGCCTAGATTACATGTGAATACTTAACTAAAAATATACTTACTAATAACTACAGCACTTTTTAGGTTACAAATTTGAGACTGGCTGGTCTCCTCACTTTCTTCCACATTTACCAGATTCATCACTGTTTTTAAAACTCTGTTCTACCTACTCCACTTGTCTGGAATTCTTCCTCATTTTTCTGTACAATTATCCCAATCCTATAGATACTTAAGGACCCCATGTAAATTCCACTTGATTATTTATAGCTCTTTTTTGGGTGGCAAAGGGGGCACTGAGTCTTAACCTTTATGATAACATAAAGGTTAACATAGAAGTTAACTATACACTTTATTATACTTCCCTATGTTTTCATGGGTGTGGTATTCCCTCTTTAACAATTCCAGAAACACTGTAAGGGCAGTGAATCCTGTAGTGTAAGATGCTGGGCACAAAGACATTGGTCTTATTTCCAAAATATAATAATAATTGGGTAAAGCTGTTTGATTAAAAATACCTGAAAACCGATGACACTAATATCACTGGGATAAACAAGGAGAAAGAGATGGTTGCTGGCTGCTTCAGCGTAGGTCTGCTAAAATGCCCGTACCTTGGAGAGGTCATCAAAAGACCACAGACCCAGGATCTAGTCCACAGCTTTTCATGTTCAGAAATTGAATAAGCTTAACCTCTAGGCAAATGAGCCATACTAATCAAATTAAGAAACAAAGTCAGAATGTAAATTTATTGACACTCAAAGGAGACCTGCATATTTAAACCAAGTGGTCGATGCATTCCGTCACATGAAACCACAAGGGAAGCCAAATCATTAGCAGAAAGTTGTATGGTGAATATTAAATCAAAATACAAGGGAGACGGTGATCTTATGGCACAAGTTCTTAGCGAGGAACATGTAATCAGAATCACTTGGGGAATCACTTTTTCCAAATCCTCATACTTGGGTCCTATTCTCAGAGATTCTGAATCAGTCCATAGGTGTTGAGGTCTGCACAAATGGAGTTTTAAAAGCTTTCCAGATTATAATGCACAATACCCCTAATTAAGAATCAACCAATAGACAATATATTTTCTGTGACAGCCTGATGAATCACTTCCATCATAGGGGAGTTTAACAGTTAGACTTCCCGAATCGGCTAGTCACGGCACTCACTCTTCTCACTCTCTGTAGCCTTTGGTTATCAGTTATACTTTTGGTTATATTCTGCTCACATTTCCTGAAAGGAAACCCATCACCTTGAATGAACTTGGGAAAAAAAACTAGTCTCAACAGGAACACATTTATAAAAACTCTGCTTAAAGCTTATCTATACATTTGAAAGGCTCATTTCAGCCATTTTCTATTGATCCTCATTTGCTATGATGTTAGAGGACAGGCTTTACCAAACAAGACTCAAGACTGTAAGTCATGCACCCTATCTGAAGCCTGTGGTGTCCTGTGCCTACTGGTGCATTCTGGGCTATGATAAAGTCTACCTTTTAAGGAAGAATTTTTGGCTTCTATTTTTGCTGGGCGTCATGCCCAAAGGGTTTAATTTTTATCACTGTATATAAAATCTGTTCCTTAAAAAGTTGATTAATAAATTGTTATAATCCTGCTTACTGCAGAGTTACAGAAAGCTGACTTCTCCTATGATAAACTACATAAATATAACTCATTGAAGGATAAACTTGAAAAATTCTGGTAGAACACTCCATTTTCCAAGCATATAACTAATGACCTTAAGTGTGATGCACCATCCATGGGTTTTCTTTTGTTTTGTTTGTAAATTATGATTTTATTGCTTAAAGAAAAAAATAAAAGAATAAAAATTGTTCCAAAAAAGTGTTAAGAATGAGCTGTGGATAACAGTTTTCATAGTTATTGTGTAACTTCTACGGTCAGGCATTCTGCTACGTTGTTTCCACACTATTTCATCAAGTTGCCACAGGAAATGGATGAAATAGTATGTTCACAGGAAGTTATTATTGTCCCTGCTTTAGAAATAAGAAAAATAAAGGCTCGCAGATGTAACTTGACCATGGTTAAATTTGCCCTTAAAGGGGCACCTGGGTGGCTCAGTTGATTGAGCATCTGACTTTGGCTCAGGTCACGATCTCATATCTTGTGGGTTCAAGGTCCACATCCAGCTTTGTGCTGACAGCATAAAGCCTGCTTCAGATTCTCTGTCTCCCTCTCTCTTTGCCCCTCCCCAGGTCACAAAAAATAAAAATAAAACAATAAAAATTTGCCCTTAAAGAACTGGTAAGCAGTAGAAAAGGGACTGATACCCAATTCTAACTCTGAAACAGAAAACTCCCACTATACTCCAAACTGCCTTAGGTTTATTAAATATCCAAATGGTTAGCTCAACTATGCAATCATTAAAAATCATACTTGGAGAAAGTATCTAATTTGGGAAAATGTTCCCAATTTATTTAGTGAAAAAAAGTAGATTTTAAAATAATAAGCATCACATCATTAAAATTAAGTTTCTCTAGAACTAGATTATATATGCATATCTTTGAGTCCCTGTTTCCTCACCAAAAAAAAAAAAAAAATGGGGATGGTAATAACAATACTTATTCCACGGTTTTATAAAGAGTAAAAAAAATGATGCTAGAAAAACATTTAGTGTTGGGTACATTTATGTGCTTAATAAGTATTGGCTAAGATTATTAATATCAAAATATGGGGTTTTTTTCTGGCTAGAGAGCTTTATTTCTTTATAATAAATTCCTAAAAGTACTGCCAGGCCACAAAATATATACAATTTTAAAGCTTTGATACACTCATTGCCAACTATCTTTCAGTTACATCAATTCACATTCTAACCAGATGACTTTAATTTTCTTCTGATTTTCTGAATTTTTTAAGTTTCATACAATATGTATATAGCATATATTTCTTTTATAATGGGAAACAATTAAATTATTTTCAACAATAAATTTTCTATTTTTTGCACCAAACAAAACTGATTGGCTACATATCTATAAAACAAGGAAGGAGGACCACAGCAGAGTATTAATTAGACAAGATACCGAAGGACATGGGGCAAACTCTAGAAGGCAGTGTCTCACATCCATCTCATCCCTTGTTCAGTCCTATATGTATGGACATGCTCGGAACAAATAGAAGGCTAGATAAGCTGTACAGATGAAACATATAGGAGAGGCTGTCGAGCTTCTGGAAACCCACAAATGCAACCTCTGGGGTTGGCCCAATCTGCCCTCTTAGATTCACACAACACAGAACCCTTAGCTCGTATCCCCAACACAGTCTCACATACTACTTACCTTTATAGAGGTGAACAAAAGGCAGGGGTGATTACACAGTTTTTTAAGAGCTCCTATACATATTAGATGAGGACTATTTCCCAACAACCCTTGAAGGCAGAATCTGACAGCCTGAGAATTCAACAGCTTTCGATATAGCTCAATCTGTAGTGCTCCTGGTCGGCAAAAGACTACATTCTCTATTTTAGGTGGAAGATATTTATTTATGACTTCTTGGGTTCTTCTAAGGATAAAGAGTCCAGTGAGGCAAGTAAGTTCAGCTGCTCTTTTCTGTCCTAACTCCTTTTCTTCCTATGGAAAAATTGCAGACTTAAAAAGTGGTATAAACAAAGAACAAATGCAATTAAAAGGAAGATTAAACATTTTATAACAATAAACGATTTACTAATTATATCCCTTCCGATTTTTTTTAACAGAATAAATTCAGTATGATTTGGGATTGAAAAACCAACAATCACCTCTGTATTTTTTTATTTTAAATGTTTATTTATTTATTTTTGAAAGAGAGAGAGAGCACAAGCAGGGGAGGGGCAGAGAGAAAGAGAGCGAGAGAGAGAGAGACATAATGCAAAGCAGGCTCCAAGCTCTGAGCTGTCAGCACAGAGCCCCATGCAGGACTCGAACCTGTGAAGATCATAAATCCAGCCCAAGTCAGGTATTTAACCGACTGAGCCACCCAGACACCCGGTCATCTCTTTAAGTGTTCAGCATAACCATTTAATTAAATGAAGCCAGTCTCCTAATCTTTGTTTGGCTATCAGCACCATTGAAAGCCATCAGAAATCAACAATCTACAAATTAAATTATTCTAAAAGTAAGCTTTTATGTGAAGACTGTCATGGTACACAGTCTTAAAATCATCAACCAAGAACTAATTCAGCAAATTCTTGGAAGCAAATATTTTGACAAGTTATTGATCCTATTATTAAACCTACAAGAAATTATTGGCAGAAAATACAGCTAGTTCTTTCAAAATCTTTACAACATTGTTCATTAGAAATGTCTGTTTCCAATTTGTTTGTTTTTGTTTCTAAGTTTTTACTCCACTACTTTTTTAAGTCAAAATACAGTATGATTGAAATACATGTTTAAATTCTTTTTTGGGCACACATAACTTCACAGCGAAGCTTAAAATAAAATCCCATATGTATATATTCATTTCTATATAAATCATAAAAAATTTAAAACTATTTTCAATTTTTATTACAAAAGATATAGGTTCACCAAAGAAAAGTCAGAAAATAGAGGTATGCAAAAATAAAACTGAAACCAAGTTTAATCAATCAGAAACAACCACCACTGTCAATACTTTTACATATATCTTCCAAGTCTTTTTTCCTTGTATTAACATATTAATGTATTTAACAGTTTACTTTTACTTTTATTTGTAACAAAAACAAGATCTCTATAGTTGAAGCTCCATGGGAACAAGGAACCATTCAGTTTGGCTTTTCACTGTATTCCCTAGGATCTAACACTTGGCATTTGGCCCACTTTAGATGTTTAACATAGAAGCGTTGGGTAAATAAATGAATGTGATTTTATTTTTAAATAATTTATGATTAACATTTTCCATGCTATTAAATATATTCAAAAGCTATTACTGTGTATCATCTCTGGTTCATGGGAAATGTTCAATAAATATTTACTGATTATCATTTAATTCTGAGACTTTTTTTTTTTTTACACTTTAGCTTCTCTAAGACGGGATGCTTTTCAAAATTTGTTTTTAATGTTTCTTTTGAGAGAGAGAGAAAGAGAGAGAGTGGGGAAAGGACAGAGATAGATGGTGACAGAGGATCCCAAGTGGGCTCTGTGCTGACAGCAGAGAGCCCGATGTGGGGCTCGAGCTGTGATATCATAACCAGCGCCAAAGTTGGACATTTAACCAACTGAGCCACCAGGTGCCCTGATATAGAATGCTTTTTTATAATCAATGATTTCTTAAACTATATTTATTAGCATGTTTTCCTTAGTGGTTCATAAAACAATGATGCATCTTACAATTGGTATTATTTTAGATTCGATGAAATACACCGTGTAAACAACATGCAGACTCCGCTTTAACCATTTTCCTACGTTTAGAAATGTCTATTTCCAATTAGTTTGTTTCCTTTAGTTTTAGAATTTTTTATCCTTACAGCTATATATTTAAGCACATCTATGATTATTTCTTTATAATAAATTCCAAAAAGTGGTATTGCCACACAAAATATGCACAATTTTAAGGCTTTTGATACATAATTGCCAAACTATTCTCCAACTATACCAATTTACATTCCAACCAGTTGATGACAGTACTCTCATCTATACTTGCTATTACTATGTAAATTGAACCAACTAAAACACCAATAGAAGAGCGAGGCACCTAGGTGGCTCAATCAGTTGATCATCCAACTTTGGCTCAAGTCACGATCTCACGAGTTCATGAGTTCAAGCCCCACATGAGGCTCACTGCTGTCGGCGCAAAGCCTGCTTCAGATCCTGTCTCCCTCTCTCTGCCCTTCCCCCGTTTGCGCTCTCCCAAAATAAATAAAACATTCTGGGGCTCCTGGGGTGGTTCAGTCAATTAAGCGTCTGACTTTCAGCTCAGGTCTGTGATCTCATAGTTCGAGAGTTGGAGCCCCACATCGGGATCTCTGCTGTCAGCGTGGAACCCACTTCGGATCCTCTGTCCCCACCTCTCTCTGCCCCTCTCCCGCTTGTGTGCGTGTGCTCTTTCTCACTCTCTCAAAAATAAACATTTAAAAATAAATAAATAAATAAAACATTTTAAAAAAACTGGTTTTTTTAATGTTTTATTTATGAGACAGAGAGATACAGCATGAGCGGGAGAGGAGCAGAGAGGGAGGGAGACATAGAATCTGAAGCAGGCTCCAGACTGAGTTGTCAGCACAGAGCCCAACGCAGGGCTCGAACCCATGAAATGCGAGATCATTACCTGAGCCAACTCTGGACACAACCGACTCAGCAACCCAGGCACCCCAATAAATAAAACATTTTTTAAAAAAGGTTATTTTATGTTTACTTTCTTCAATATCAGTATAAAAACATATTTTTATATGTTTACTATCATTTATAATTCTTTGTGAGGTGCCTATTTATGACTTTTTTGATGTGATATTATTTTCTAAAATAAAGAGTGCAGGAAGAGTTGAAAGATTATGGGAAAAATAAAGAATTCACTAACTTAATTTTTCCTGAATTAAAATACTACCCAAGTTGTGGATGACTTTCCTGGACCTACAGCCTTTTTTTAAAAAACTTATTTATTAAAGTAAATTATACCTCAGAAGCAGAAGGTTGTCTCGATAAAATGATGGGTTCTTCATATATTTTTCTATAAGATGACAAAGAGCCTAATATTCCTGGATTTACAAAATCAATTAATGCAAAAAATTCTTGAAGATCATTCTGAACTGGAGTACCTAAAGAGAAAAAAAGTGATGAAAAGGTCAAGTTTGTGTTTTACAGTCACAGGCATTTGTAGAAATTTGTACCTTCTTCCCTAACAAAACTAAAATAAAGGCTTTAGAGATGAGAAAGAGCAGCCAAATCTAAATGAACAAAAAATATTAAGAACCATATAAATTTTTAACTCTGGCATTAAATCTGGTTTTAACTTCAGCACAGTGGCTGTGTCCAGGCTCTGGAGTCTGACTAGCCTGGGATCAAATCCCACCTGTATCATTTACTCTCTAAGTGATCCCAAGCAAGTTATGTACCTTGGTTTACTTCTAGAAAACGGGGATAACAATAGTAGCTCCTAGGATTGTCAGGATCTAATGAGTTAATCCATATACTAAGAACAGTGCCTAAAGCACACTAAATGTTCCATAACTGTTAGTGATTCTTAATATTATTATAACTGTATGACTCTGGACAAGATTCTTAAGCTCTTTAAGTAAATTCAGGATTTTCTCACTTATAAAAGTGGGAAGATAACAATTTCCCGGGGCTATTACAATGAAAACTAGAGACCTATATGCATATTGCAGCACAGTGCCTGACACTTAGTAAATACTCAGTGAATGACACCTATCGTTATTACCTTTCAAAGTTTTCAGATCAAATTGAGATCCTCACTAATCCTAAAGGTTGACATAAATATACCCTGCATAAATTACATACTCAATAACTTTTGGCTAACTAATTTTCAAAGAAACATTAGCATGTTTCAATAAGTAAATAAAAAAACATGTAGGGGCGTCTGGGTGGCTATGTCGGTTAAGCATCCGACTTTGGCTCAGGTTGTGATCTCACGGTTCATGAGTTCGAGACCCACATCGGGCTCTGTGCTGACAGCTCAGAGCCTGGAGCCTGCTTCAGATTCTGTCTCCCTCCCTCTCTGCCCCTCCCCCACTCGTGCTGTCTCTCTCTCTCTCTCTCTTTCTCTTTCAAAAAAACAAAAAAAATCCATGAAAAAAAGCATTCAAATAATAGACTAGAAAAAGTTGTCAAAAAATACACATAAGAGGTAAATAAAAATGCACTTATTCATTAACATAGACAACATAAATTTTATAATGCCAGGGAATTTAATGATCACACCCCTCAAAATTAAATGGGTCAACCCCAGGACCAATGTTTATTAATTATTTAATACATCTAGTCAGTTCTAAATTTTTAGACACATAATAGAATTTAAGAAAATATATTTATGTTGGTATGCATTTTGTAAAGCCTTTAAACAAATATCCGTGACAATGACTAAAAAAGATAGGAAAAATGAGGGGGGATGCCTAGCTGGCTCAGTCAGTAGAGCATGTAACTTTCGATCTTGGGGTTGTGAGTTTGAGCTCCATGTTGGGGGTAGAGTTTACGTAATCAAAAAAAAAATTTTTTTTTTAAGAAGATAGGCAGAATGAGAAAAGCAAGCAAGTAAGAGGGGAAACAAAGGTATAAAGATCCTTATGGTTGGCTTCCAGACATTCATCCAACTCCAGCTAACTAATCTAAGCCACTCATGATAGCTGGATCCCATTTGCCAATGATAGCTGCAAGAAAGGATTTATGTCTTAGATTGGGTTCTCCAGGAGCAGAACCTGAGACAGGGATTTGGCTGCACAACATTTATGGAGGGAGTGCTCTGAGGAGAAACAGAATAATGCAATCAGAGAATAGGAGGGGAAGATGGCCTCCTTGCTTGAGATAAATTATAGCGAGTCTCAGAGCATAAACTGCACTATAAAGCTGGTCCTGAAATTACCCTAAGGTAAGGGCTCTCGAATTTTCCACTTACCTCTATGAACTAATCACTGACCAAGACGCAGAGGAGAGTGGAGGCTCTCATTCAAACAAGGATAATTCTCCAGAAATTGGAGGGCCACACAAGGCCAAAGTGAGGTGTGCGAGGAAAGCTATACTGAGCGACTCAGGCTTGATTCTAGTCTAGGCTAAAAGGGAATAAAGACTCCTGTATTTACATATGGGCCATCCTACCTTTCCAGACAGTCTGGACCTGCAAGTTTGGCCAGAAATAAATTATGCATGCAACATACACATATAAAAACAATGGATACTTATATCAGGCATTCACCATGTGTCAGGTAGTCTTTCAAGAACTTTACATGAATTAACTCCTTTGACCTTTACAATACCTCTACAGGGTAGATGGTATTATTATTCCTTATTTCACAAATAAGGAAACTGAGACACAGAGAAGTTAAATAACTTGCCCAAAGTTGCCCAGCTATAAATATCAGACTTAGGAACCAAGAAGAGACAATGCAGACCCATCTCCTACATTCTTTACCATGACAGCATTGTATTTTTCCTTCAAAACCTCTGAAATCTAAATGGCAGAAAATTACATAGGGATCTGAAAATTCAGAATCCTACCAAGATTTAATTACCACAGGTTTATTAGTATGAATTCCATCCAGCAACACCAATTCTTTGGATGCCAAGCATATAACAAATCCTTTATGGTAAGTAGGCAAAAATTCCATCAAATCTTCCCCAAAGTAAATACTGACCAGTTAGAATTACTCTTTTCTCACAAGAAAGGCTAATGAGGGCTGTAGTTGTCTTAATGGCACTGTTTTTCAAACGATGCCCCTCATCACAGATTAGAAGATCAAATTTAACATTCTTAATTTGATCCAAGGAACGAAGTAACATTTCATAACTGATGATAAGAACAGAATAAAATGGAGATTTGATGAATTCTTCTACTTTGTGGTCCTAAAGAAAAAAAAATAGTATTTAACAAATCATTGGCTAAAATTATAAAATCAAATTTGAACAGCATATTCCTGACAGACATTAATTATAACATGTTAATTCAAAGCCAAATTGTAAGCTAAAATTCCATTTTTCTGCAAAGGAGTTGGAGAGTTATATGCACGTGAAAAACTACCATATAGACAATGAAAACTGCAATGTTGATTTGAAAAGCAGAGAGATATATGGGGCGCCTGGGGTGGCTGTTGGTTAAGCATCTGACTTCAGCTCAGATCATGATCTCACAGTTCGTGAGTTTGAGCCCCAGGTTAGGATCTGTGCGGACAGCTCAGAGCCTAGAGACTGCTTCGGATTCTGTGTTCCCTCTCTGTGCCCCTCGCCCACTCACACTCTCTCTTTATCTCTGTCTCAAAAGTAAATAAACATTAAAAAAAAAATTTAAGAAAAAAAAAGCACAGAGATTTAGAAAATGAGTTAAAGCTAAACTGTTGAAATCTCTTACCTGATCAACAGGAAATATCTTGATCCTCTCACTTCCTAGCCATTTTTGAAATTCTTTCCTCCAATTATTCACCAAGCTTCCAGGTGTGACAATAAGTGTCTTCTTAATTACTGGCTTGCCTCCATAGGGTCCCTGGCACTGTAGAGTCCAGATGAGTGAAATACACTGCAATGTTTTCCCTAAACCCATTTCATCAGCAAGAATAGCTCCACATCTGCCATTCACTCTGTTAGAAATAATTATGCTTCTTTTAGTCACAATAGAAAAATATTTTATGCCCCTAATATTGTCACTTATTAGTCAAGAATCAGAAACTGATAGTTTTGTAATTAGGACAAACTCTACCCCCCTCTAAACCCTTTTTCTAGAATTTCATGCATCTGATTTACAACATCTCGCTTTTGCAA
Source organism: Paguma larvata (assembly GCA_030068075.1). Taxonomy (NCBI): domain Eukaryota; kingdom Metazoa; phylum Chordata; class Mammalia; order Carnivora; family Viverridae; genus Paguma; species Paguma larvata. Next base: position 39,439,693 of record CM057838.1, read on the forward strand.
CTTCGATAATTTGTAATTTTATTCATTACATATTTATTGTCAACTAAATTACTAAAACAAATCTGAAAATCAACAGTTGAATCTAAATTATCTGATATTATCATACAGATATATTTAGAGAGACTAGAAATGAATCCCAAATTTATATCTACATTTGAATAATTTAACTATAACTGTGCTTCTCATCACTAACAGTTGAGCAATTTTTATCAGTTTCAGCATCAGATATCAAAACAGTTTAAAATATATTGTAATCTTAACCAGAAAGACCAACAGAGCTGTATTTATAATTTTCAAGCAGTAAATGAAGTCCTCAATCATACACTTCCCTGCACTGTAAGAAAAAACACTAAATCTTGATCTAATACATGTAACTTAGTAATAGTCTTATCCTACAGACCTACTCAGTTAATGCAAATTAAAATTAAATATAATAAGGAATATTAATTAAGTGGCATGTTTCTATCACTTCATAGTTTTTAAAGCTCTTCATATACATATGTATGTTTATATATATCAAATACATATATACATATATATTTTTTAAGTTATAAAATGCAAAAGAATTAAGGATAGTACCAAAATAAGTACGGTTTTGTCTTTCTCTGACTTATTTCACTTAGCATAATACTCTAGTTCCAACCATGTCACGGCAAATGGCAAGATTTCATTCTTTTTTATGGCTAATATTCCATTGCCTGTATATGTATCTTTATCCATTCATCAGTCAATGGACAACTTGGGCTGTTTCCATAATTTGGCTATTACAGATAATGCTACTATAAACATTGGGGTGCATATATCCCTTTGAATTAGTATTTTTATATTCTTTGGGTAAATATCCAGTAGTGCAATTGCTAGATCATAGGGTAGTTCTCTTTTTAGCTTTTTGAGGAATCTCCATACTTCTTGCCAGAGTGCCTGCACCAGTTTGCATTCCCACCAATAGCATGAAAGGATTCTCCTTTCTGGAACGCCTGGGTGGCTCAAAATTAAGCATCTGTCTTTGGCTCAGGTCATGATCTCATGCTTCATGGGTTTGAGTCCCATGTTGGGCTCTGTGCTGACAGCTTGGAGCCTGAAGCCTGTTTTGGATTCTGTGTCTCCGTCTCTCTCTGCCTTTTTGCCATTCGCACTCTGTCCTCTCTCTTAAAAATAAATAAACATTAAAAAAAATAAAAGAAAAAAAGAGGGTTCTCCTTTCTCCACATCCTGACATCTGTTGTTTCTTGTATTGTTGATTTTAGCCACTCTGACAGGTGTAAGATAATACTTCATCGTAGTTTTGATTTGTATTTCCCTCATGATGAGTGATGTTGATTTCACTCATATGTGGAATTTAAGAAACAAACGAGCATGGGGAAAAAAGAGAGAGACGAGGGCAAACCAAGAAAGAGACACTTAACTCTAGAGAATAAACTGATGGTTAACAGAAGGAAGGAAGGTGGGGGGTGGGTGAAATAGGTATTGGGGATTAAGGAGTACACTTGTGATGAGCACTGAGTGTTGTATGTAAATGTTGAATCACTAAATTGTACACCTGAAACTAACACTAATAACACTGTATGTTAATTGGAATTTAAAATTTTTAAAAAGTGGAGCTTTATTATGGTTTAAGTTGTTTTATTTATTTTGAGAGATACGGGAGAGTGCATGCACGTGAACGTGTGCAGGGAAGGAGCAGAGAGGGCTCAATCTCATAAACCATGAGCCAAAATCAAGAGTCGGATGTTTAACTACCTGGGCCACCCAAATGCCCCCAGTTTTATTATAGTTTAATTCATTCTATTTCTTATTAGTAAAAATAATAACCAAAAATCAACTGTATATTTTCCATTTCAAAGTACAGAAAAAAATCACAAACATGAATTATAGCCATTATCATTTTATTTTTTTAAGATTCGTTTTAGGGGGCGTCTGGGTGGCTCAGTCGGTTAAGCATCCGACTTCAGCTCAGGTCATGATCTCACGGTTCATGGGTTCGAGTCCAGCGTCAGGCTCTGTGCTATCAGCTCAGAGCCTGGAGCCTGCTTCGCATTCTGGGTCTCCCTCTCTCTCTGCCCCTCCCCTGCTCACACTCTGTCTCTCTCAAAAATAAATAAGCATTTAAAAAAATTTTTAAGATTTTTTTTTTTAAGTAATCTTTACACCCAACATGGGGCTCAATCTCACAACTCTGACATCAAGTTGCATACTTTACCGACTGAGCCAGCCAGCCAGGCACCCAGGAAGTGACCATTTTAGATCAACAACTTGCCAATGCAAAACCAAATGCCAGCTGAGATACAGAGTGGCAGAGAGAGAATAGTGATCCATCCTTCTACAGGGGAGGAAAAAGAACAGGAAGCCTTCACTGGGAAGACGGACCTTGTCAAAGGTGAGTAAGAATTCACTACATGAATCAAGTAGTTCAACATAGTAGGAGCTTGAACTGAATTCCAAACAAGGAAATACAAAGGCTACAAATCTGGCAAGAGAGCCAGAGACTAAAGATGAGCATACCTATCCTTGAAAGCTCAAACTGTATCTTGCAGGCCAATGTCTCCCAAACATCAGTCTTTCGTGACTACCATCACAATTTTTGCCATATATGTGATACTGTATGTTATTATTTATTTATTTTTAAGTCAACTCCCTTTTGTACTTAGATTTATTTGAAAAGTCTAAGTATAATTAATGAAACCAAAAAATTTTAATGTAATTTTTTCTAATAATTAACTATACTACTATCAGAATTAAAAATCAAGGCTTGTCTGCGTCCACCTAAAATGATCCCTCAGACCACCAGCAGAGTGCATATTACAGATCAGGAAACACTCCTCTAAGTTCTGAGAGTCTGAAACATTTTAAGCAAGGGAATGCCATTTTCAGATCTGTTTTTCAGAAAAGTCAAGCTGGTGGCAATAAGAAGAATGAATCTGAGGAGCATCAGAAGCAGATAGTTAGGTGTCACTGCCAAAATCCAGACAAGACATAATTGTATGATGTCAGTTACTGGCACTGCTGCAGCGTGGTGCCAGAAAAGATTCGGAATCAAAGGATATTTAGGAGTTCAAAATAATTAAAATTTAAGGTTTGATTAAACTGCAAAAGTGAGAGATGAAATTAAAGATGCTTTCCAGGCCAAACGAGATACGATCTCCAAAGGAAAGAGCGGATTTGAGAAAGAACAGGAGTCTAGAAAGTTTCTGGGATACAGAATTCCCTTAACCTGTCATCATTCAAAGGGTTCTTAAGAGTGTGAGGGAATTTACATTCCCAACTCCCTATTAAATGATCAATTTAAAACTCAAGGGCCTATGCATTAAAAGCAAAACAAAAAGGACTAGAAGGAAATATAACAAGATGTTAGCAGGTTCCTTGGATTCCTTTTTACCTGCTTTATCAAGCTTTTGTGTCTCTGTGTGTGTCCTCTAAAGTATCTTTAAGAAAGGATACTACAGTTCTTTACCAGAAAACTCCATTTAAAAGGGAATGAGGGAGACTCATTTTTGGGGGTGGTACCTGGGTGACTCAGATGGTTAAGAATCCAATTCTTGATTTCCGCTCAGGTCATGAGGTTACAGTTCAAGAGATCAAGCCCCAAATCCCCATAATGCTGTGTGCGGACAGCATGGAGCCTGCTGGGGATTTTCTCTCTCCCTCTCTCTCTGCCCCTTCCCTGCTTACACTCTGGCTCTCTCTCAAAATATATAAATAAATATTTAAAAGGAAGTCTTTTTTTTTAGGTAGAAGTGAGATAAGAAAATCTTTTTTCAAAAGCCTCATACACAGAATTAACGGCTACTTCCATTTTGCCCCCATAAGCCTTTTTCATACTAGTGAACTCTTATTGTACCACATTAAGGTTGACTGTATTTACCTATTTCTTCAAATACTTTAAAAACTTCATACGGCAAGGAACTACGGTCCTTGACTCCTGTATGCCCAGCTCCCAGCAAGGTATCTGGCACATAGCATCCATCAAGAACCACTTTTGGAATAAATGCACACATTAAGCATCATTCATGATGTACTGAGACTCATCATATCAGACTTTTTCTAGAAAACCATTATGTTACAGGTTAAATCAAAAGTCAGAATAGACTAAAATTATTTTCCTACCTCATTCCCATTACACATTCATATAGGAATAGGATTCCTTCCTTCTGATGTGGTCGAAGATGATATACAAGGTGAGGATCTACCACTACATCCACAATAGGAAAACAGTTCTTATTGAACATCCACTGGTGATTATTGTCGGGTCGTGACATTACGAGAGAATCTTAAGAAAAAGATGATAGTTTACCTATTAATATATTGCAATTTACTTTGTCAGCAACTACATTATCTTGCTTTTAATTACTCAGAAATGGCTGCCATCCTTTGTGGCAAAAACGTTGAAGTTTAAGAACACTGATACTAAGCAAGAGTAGAAAATTTAAAAACAAAACCTCATGCCTTACTGATGTAAGATTTCAGGCAGAGAATTTCAAAGGGCTTTCCAGACTTCCTATGCCCCAAAGGCTTTCGAAACCACTGAAATTGGGGCGCCTGGGTGGCTCAGTAGGTTAAGTGCCTGACTCTTAATCTCATCTCAGGTCATGATCTCATGACTGTGAGCTCGAACCCCGCCATTGGGCTCTGCACTATCAGCTCAGAGCCTACTTGGGATTCTCTCCCTCTCTCTACCCCTTCCCTGCTTGCACTTACTCACGCATACTCTCTCTCTCTCTCAAAATAAATTTTAAAAAACCACTGAAATTCACTATTGTTTAATAGAGTATTCAGTAAGGCACACATTTAACAGTTCAGTATTCGGAACAAAGAGAACGATTTCCAACTAAAAGCACAGGTTGGAATTTTGCCAAGTTGCACTTGCTAATGCTCACAGCTTCTTATTTTGGAAAGGCACTCCAAATTTAACATAAAGGCTCCCATTATTTTCACTCTTGTACACACTAACAATGACTATTACTTCTTCTACTAACCAGAAGAAATGAGAAAGGATGACAAATTTTCCACTGACTTCACCATCATTACTTGCTTCAAGTTAATTACTACATTCAGAAATGTCAAATTCATGAGTCTTTGCAAAGCAGCAAATAAAAGTAACCATCGAATAATAATGTAATGCTTTAGATATATGCTAATACAGTTTAAGATTTATTAAAATATCACCAAAAAAATATAAACTCAAATATAACTAGAAAGCAGGTCTCAATCTAAAGTCAGATAATAAACTCCTCAAAATTATTTTTGGGATATAGTTATATGTCTATATCATGGTTAAAAAATGAAATAGATTTTTAAAATAAACCAAAAGAAAAAAGAGAAGAACAGAAAGGAGAAGGGGAGATAAAGAAAATAGGTTCTAGTAGATTAAAACAATATCCATCAATGCAGAAATATACAGTCACAGGAATGAGAGTTTGGTCATGTTTACCATTAGTGATCACCCAGAGGAAAAGTGTTCTGTGGATCTTCCTAGATTTCTGAGCAACTAAAAGGAACTCCCATTTCTGAGGTCAATTCCTGGCAGGCAGAGGATTAGGGAGTGAAAATGGAAAACTTAGCCCTTGGCTTTCCTCTATATTCCAGTAGCAAAGCAAGAGTATATTCCTTGTGGATTTCTAACTAAGAAATGTCCCCGTTTTGGTTTTCTCTTATGAAAAGCACAAAGGGGAAAAAAGAGAAGACAAGCAAGGAGCACAGGATCTAAATCAACTAACGGAGCATCCATCTTCAGGAAAGATAAAACCTGAACCACCACCACCACAACAGGACACCAGTTCAAATTTTAAGATGCCTCTCTCTCTACCTTCACAATAATGAGGCACCACTTAATGCTAACAAAATCTTTCATGCTTTCTTTTTAAGTCTACAACTTAGTTCTACCCTTGGCAAGATAAATAAATGAGAATTATTAACTACTTATCATTTATACAAAGGGCCTTTATTATATTACACACATACATGTACATATAAACATATATGTAAGTTACAATAAAATTTTTCATTCAGTCAACAAATATTTATTGTACATGACATACAGCAGACACTCTATGTCTCTATGGTAATGATGAGAACCCACATTGTAGACTTGAGGAGACAGAGACATTAGTGAGACAAGTGACTACCCCAAGAGGTCAAAGACCCAGTTAGTTCGGTGGGAAAATGGGACTCTAACTCAGATCTTTAAATAAGCACATTATTCTTCTTGGTTCCCCACACCCCTCTATTATGTAATAGGAAGACAGAGAAAAAGAATAAAGGAGAAGGAAGCCTATTGAAAGAGCCGGTGAGACTGATAAAATATTTGGATAAAAGAAAAATCAGAAGCAGAAGCTTCCACTTTCTTTCAGTTAAGTTTCAGGTAAGCTCATATAGAGCTAGGAATTTTTAATTTGGGGTTTTATCCCAAATATGTCAATAATTCTTTGAATTTAGGCAAGTCAGTTCATCTTTCTGGGCCTTAGTTTCTTCAAATGCAAAGAGAAGAGACTGATCTCAAAGGTCCCTTTTATTTCAAAAATTCTATTTCTATAATACTTGCAAAAAAGAATTATGTTGCTTTATGTACTTTTTATCTTACTACTATGAAACCAGCCTACTCTATACCCCAACGTCGACATCTACTACTGCTCTGCAATTCACATTTACTTGTCTGTCTCCTCAACAAACGAGATCTCTGATGACAGTTTACCCCTGGGCGCACTGCAAAAAAGGCACTGAAGAAATCCCTGTGGAGTAAACAATCAAAAACAGGCAAGGTTTTATTTTTTAATGTTATTTTTAAATTAGACTCATTAATGTGAAAATTAAATCATTAAGTTTAATGCTTATTATAAGTAAAATTTAAATTATTTACATGACATCCCATCATTCAATATTTTAATACATTAATCCATGTGATAAAAACAGTAGCCAAAAAAGAATTATAAACATAATCCTGACTCATGAATTGACTATATTTCTTCTTGCTGAAGATGTCAAATATTATTCAAAATCATATTATATACATCTCCAATTTGTATATTTTTCCTTCAACACAAATATTTTCACCACTGTATTCTTAGAATTAGGCATTTATTTATAAAATGATTCTCAAACTATATTGTTCTACAGCTTCAACATTATTCCTTATGTCAGTGGTACACCTGAATAATACATACTTTCACTCGAAAACTTTAAACAAAACGTAAACTTTAAATTCACATGCCAATATGCTTTGGCAGTAAAAACAGAATATTCAAATTATTTTTTACATCTTACTTTGTGCATGTGGGTCGTGCCGTGGTTTACAATCTTGGAAACCGTTTGGTCTATTTTCCTTTGAACTTGGTTTACAAACACTTCTGAAGGGGGTAGAGAAACACTTCCTGGCAGCTTGAGAAGAACTTGAGATAGCAAGGCTTCCTCCTCCAAGCTGAAAACATCTGCCACTGTTGAAATCATCTGGAGAGATTATACCCATGACTTCCACTTCTTTTCCACCAATCATCACTCTGTGGCCCTCTTCAATCTTTTCAAGCTCTTTGAATTTATATGCAAGGCCTTTAAATTGAGAAGGGAGTGTGTGAATTTAATTTACTGACACTCTATGATGACATAATTAGTGATACCATAGCCACCTTCTCATAACTGTACAGAATGAAAACTGTATTTTCAAGGGGCAGAATGAAAACATACTTTATCATCTTGGCTTAAAAAAAAAGAAACACTAAAAAAATCAGAAGGAATAAATAATAAAGCTATAAAAATTAGTCAAGCTTTGAAGAAAGCAAGGCCTTTTATAATTACTGAAAATACAGCAGGGATACCTGAGTGGCTCAGTCGCTTAAGTGTCCAACTTCAGCTCAGGTCACAATCTCACGGTTCATGAGTTCGAGCCTCACATCAGGCTCCATGCTGACAGCTTGGAGCCTGGAGCCTGCTTTGGATTCTGTGTCTCCCTCTCTCTCTGCCCCTTCCTCGCTCATGCTCTCTCTCAAAAATAAAAAAAAACATTAAAAAAAAATTTAAGAAAATATAGCCTAGGGGTGCCTAGCTAGCTCAGTTGGTAGAGCATGAGACTCCTTGATTTCAGGGTTGTAAGCTCGAGCCCCTTGATGCTTCAAGATTGCTTAAGAGAAATAAAATGTTAGGGGCGCCTGGGTGGCTCAGTTGGTTGAATTGTCTGACTTCGGCTCAGGTCATGATTTCAAAGTTCGTGAATTCAAGCCCCACATTAGGCTCAACACTGTCAGTGCAGAACCTGCTTTGGATCCTCCATCCCCATCTCTCTCTGCCCTTCCCCCACTCGTGCTCTCAAAAATAAACATTTTTAAAAAATAAAATAAAATCTTAAGAAAAAAAGAAAATGTAACCTACTATACTCACAGTTTTGCCATCTGTTGTCTGTTGAAAATCAAGCCAAGAAGAGTTTTGTAGGCTATATGAGACCCTCCCTTCTTGCGAATAAACTAGAGAAATACCATGCATCTCTATTTCCACTTAGAAAGAAGTGGAAATGTGGAAACAAGCAATAAATGCAACTGCTGCCACAATCAGTACTTTACTGTCTCACATGAGATAGCAAAGTAAAAATACATTTGTGGCAAAAGGTCGTTGATAGTCTAAGTTCTAGCTCTTGAATTAAAAAGTGGGGTATTTTATAATATCAAGCTTGTTTGAATTATTAATTCAACAAACATATTTTAAATGTTGCCATATGCAAGGTGCTAATGAAATATAAATATGAGTAAGTCTGTCACAGTCTGCTCAAAATGAGCTCATTAACCAGAGTGATGGAATCTTAGACTTATGTGCTGGCCTACATTAAATGTATAGTTACTTGGCCATTATGAGAGGCAAGAACTGTGCATACCATAAATGTTTTTAAGTCTCTAAAAATGAAAAGATTGTCACATTTTAGAAAATATGACATAACCCTTTTAAACTAGCTATAAAGTGCTACAATTTGCCCTATTAAAAATGGGCTAAAATTTATAGTCTGGGCCAAACATTAGCCAATATATCTTCTTAAATTACTTATGATAGAACCATTTTTAATTTTAATGCTCTGATACAGGAAGAAATTACTTAACTGGTGTTCCTAAATGCCAAAGACTCATCCCTCCATTCTCCAAACTATCTCAATTCAACTGCAGTCTTGACCACTCCACATCAATAAAGATTTTCACCTTCATATAGAATCTAATTACTATTCATTTGTTTTACATGTAAATTGGAGACAAGAATAAACTTAATTTTGAGGCATCTTTAGAAGCCTCCGTAACTCCAGAATCTCTCCTTTCACTTTGGTCTACAGCAGTGACTCTCAAACATCTCTAAATCTCCAGAAGACTTTCTTAAAAGTCTTGGGCTTTGTTTCCCACAACTCCTTTTTTTTCTGGGTATCACGTATGACGGTCAGTTGAACTTGACCAAATTACCACAAGCTATTAGAACTGCAGCACTCCCGTCTTTGGTTTTATTCTTGAGGCTCTATCCCTACATTAACAACATTTAAATGTTGTACATCCAATTTATTTAAAAGAAAAACTGCTTCCATTATAGCTAGTAACTTACAAAATTAACTCTAAGTTGATACACTTATTGTTATAATTAAGCACCAAAGCCTTATGTTTGGATGTTTCCATTTGGAAAACCAATAAAATCCTCTTTATTGCTTAAAGCAGTGCTTCTCAACTCCTGCTAGATACTAGAATCACCTGGAAACCAGGGCGCCTAGGTGGCTCCATTGGTTAGGCATTCGACTTCGGCTGAGGTCATGGTGTCAGTTCATGAGTTTGAGCCCCGCGTCAGGCTCTGTGCTGACAGTTCAGAGCCTGGAGCCTGTTTCTAATTTTGTCTCTGCCCCTCCCCTGCCCATGCTCTGTCTCTCTCAACAATGAATAAATGTTTAAAAAAAAAATTTTTTTTTTTTAAAGAATCACCTGGAAACCTAAAATACATTTATGCCAGTTCCTCTCCCCACCATCCAGGCCAAATAAATCACAACCTCGGAGGTCAGAGCCTGGGCACCGGTATTTTTTAAAAACACCTTAGGTGGGGCACTGGGATGCTCATTTGGTTGAGCAACCAACTTCTGTTCAGGTCATGATCTCAGGGATCCTGAGTTCCAGCCCCACATCAGGCTAGCTGCTATCAGCACAGAGCCTGCTTCAGATCCTCTGTCTCCCTCTCTCTCTGCCCCTCCTTCATTCACACTCTCTCTCAAAACTAAACATTTAAAAAATAAATAAAATAAAATAGTACCAGACACACAGAAATTGGTATTTCCTATGATCATTATTAATAATACTTAATAAATAAAAACACCTTAGGTGTTTACTTGTGCAGAGTAAAAACCCACTATTTCAAACCTAATTTGCACTTTTTGCTACATGCAACTGAAAGACCATTTTATTATACACTACACATACACAAAACCACGTATACCATGCCTTATGGGTAAGGAATATACCATGGTAATCTTGATAATTTTGTCTCTAGCTAGCTTTAGATTTTTAATTTTTTTTTTAACGTTTATTTATTTTTGAGAGATACAGAGTCAGAGTATGAGCAGGGGAAGGGCAGAGAGAGAGGGAGATACAGAATCCGAAGCAGGCTCCAGGCTCTGAGCCGTCAGCACAGAGCGCACCACGGGGCTCGAACTCACAGACCGTGAGATCATGACCTGAGCCGAAGTCAGCCGCCCAACCGACTGAGCCACCCAGGTACCCCTCTAGCTGGCTTTAGAATGTAATTTCACTATATAGGTACGAACAAGTTCTCCCAAAATCTAGCCCCAATCTACCTTAACCAACAACATGGAACAAGTACTGTAATTTTCTTTTAATTCCTCTAAAAGCTGAGCATAATAACATATATAATAGTTCACTATTTTTATAAAAAAGTTCTGTTGCAGACAATTCAGCTCAGCCTCTACCCTTGTCACTCTGTCACTGATCTTCACAGACTACATTCCTGAACACTGAATTAGTTTTACTTCTCTCCTGCTTCTGTGCCTTTGCATATACTACTCCCTCTTATGTATGCCCCTTTCTCATACCCGACACAAAACTATTTATCCTTCAAATAGTACCTTAAGCAATTAATCCTATGAAGCTTTTCCCAGCCTACTGGGCAGATCTAAATGGCCCTTCTATCTCCTATTGCACTGAGTACAGATTCTCAATGAAACAGTTCTCTTATTGCCTCCTGGTTATCAATTATATTGCTCTGTCCTCTCTAAACTATAAATCATATCCATTTTTCAATGTTTACTCCTAGCATAGTGCTTGGCACATAACAGTTACTGAAAACTGTAAACTACATTATTGAATGAATGAATGTAGACAATGCTAAAAAGCATGGTTGGTGCTAAGCATCCTGAATTTGTGAGCTAACATGTATTAGTACAAATCATGCAGGCAACATTTTATAACAGAAATAGTGATAACCTCCAATTTAGATGTATTAATCCAGGTCATGCCTAGTCATTCCCTCCTTTTTGTTTTCCAAAACTTTACTGGGTATCATTGAAATTAGATATTCCACTCCTGGTACCAACATCTAATTTTAATCATTTAGCATCCTGGGGGGAAAAGTACACTAAGACAAACTGCTTATTCTCAGAAAAATACCAGAATAACTGTATATACCTTGACTAATCATTTCATTTTAGAGAAAATGAATCCATGGGATGGGATTTGCTTCAGTGAGTTAGTATACCTAAGACTGTCAGACTACTATAATTTAGATATGCAAGTTAAAGAGCATCTTAATCTAACCCTTTATAAAATCCAATCATTTTAATTATGTAACCTCAGATACATGCTAATTTTAGGCCAAATCATACTCATTAGGTTAATATCACAATACCTCTTCCAATGTCTTTGCCTTCCAAATCCTTTAATATAAATGACTTTCCTTTTACAATGAGAACAGCATCACCTTCCCACTTTTTGTGTTTTTTCTTTGAAGCCTTACACCAAACAACACTGAAATATTTAACTAGGCTATCAGGTTCTTCCTCTTCTTGTCTCTTAGGCACTGTTATTTCTTTAGGGGCTGAGTGAACTAGAACAAAAAAATAAAATAAAATAAAACCACATTATTAGAGATGACTTTAAGTGGTAAGATCATTTGACCAAAAATAAAAGCATAAGAAAATTAGATGTTACTAAAAAGTATGAAGGAATATTTGATCATACTCCTGTTAATATTTTATAAATTGAGAAATTCAAACATCAGGTGCGAGCATTACGAGTACAATGAATATAAATTCTTATCATCTCAAAGTCATATAAACTCAGTTTAAGTAGAACATAATCATTACCACAAACATCTTATTTTACTGCTAACATTTTAAAACCCTAGGAACTAAAGATAAATTTTCAACATCCACGGAAAAATATCTAGTTCAAATTTTGAATTTTGGTCTTTTCCTGGGCTAGCAATATGTAGCCTAATCCTCTCTTGTGAAGCTGGACAGCAGCAGCAAACCACAGACAGCTCCCTGTCTGCCATCAAATCATGAGGGTAAACAACAAACACACTCACAACCATTCTGCTTTTCACTCTCACTATTCAATAAATTACATGATATAGTCAACACTTTGTACAAAACAAGGCTTGTATTAAAGAATTTTGCCCAGGGGCACCTGCATGGCTCAGGCAGCTAAGCATCTGACTCCTGATTTAGACTCAGGTCATGATCTCACGGTTTGTGAGTTCAACATGTCAGGCTCTGTGCTGACAGCGCAGAGTCGGCTTGGGATTCTCTCTCAAAATGAATTATTATGACTTTTTGAAAAATGATTTTGCTCAACTATATGCTAATGTAAATGTTCTGAGCACGGTGACTGCTGGACTAGTTTAGCTGGACTAAACTATGATGTCTGGTATGTTAGGTGTATAAATGCATTTTCAACTTGCGGTATTTTCAACTTATGATGGGTTTATCAGGACAGAACCACATCGTAAGTAAAGGAAGATCTGTACTCCAATCCGGTTTCCAGTCCAGTCCTCCCCCCAAAACTACCCTGTTAAAGGCCACTCACGAACTCCTTGCCAATTAATCCACAAGATACTTTTTTAGTCTCATCAGAGTTCTCAAAAGCATTGGACAATGCTGACTACTTCCTCCTTGAAATACTGAACTCTATTTTTACTTAGGTTAGCTTCTCTAACACATTTCAACTTTTCCTCTTACTTCTCTGGTTGCTTCTTCTTAAACATGTTTTGTCAGTTCATCAGATCTACGTTCTACATCCTCTTCTCACTGTGCCTTTCTCCTTAAATACTACCCCTGCATAAACCTGTATTTTTTTCTCTACCCCAGATCATAACTGTAGACCTATGTATCTGTACATAACTGCCACTCAGACCACTCTACATGAACATATAAACATCTCAATTCATCATGCCCACTTGTTTTCTCTCCATAAATTGCTTCTCCTTCAGTTTATTCATTTTTCAGTAAGAGTACCACCAACCCTGATTCACGTCAAAAAGTTGGAAATCATCCTTGACAATTTTTACTCTCAGTTCCATAGCCAATCAACCACAAATCCAGGTGATTCTAGATCCCACATGGCTCTCAAAGCTTTGTACTATTTACTTTCTCCATACCCTCCACTCTTCAAACCACCATCTCTGGACTATTGTAGGATCTTCCCAGAAGGCTTCCTGAAATCTCTTGCCACCTCTACTCCCTAAAGCCATTTCCCATATTTACTAAATTTATCTTTTTCTAAATGTAAATCTCATTATGTACCTTTTTTTGCTTAAAATCTATTAGTCTTAATGGTCTCTAGGAAAACATGTTACTTCTAGCCTTCTAACTCTTCCTCCAACATGCTATTTTAAATTAACTTCTATTCACCCAGTCATTGAGTTTAAATTTCCTCACCGCCAAGCTAGATCTTGCTTTATTTCAGCATTATGTCAGCAATTAATTATGTGACAGATTACTTCCCCACTGAAATATGAAGTCCTGAGAGGAAGGGTTTTGATCTTGCTCATCACCATATGCCCAGAACAACAGGTACCTTTCAGAACTGCCATTTTGATTCAAAGTGCATTTGACTTCATATTTGCAAAAATATTAAGACAGAATTATCTTAATTTTCATGTGAAAGTAGCTTTAGAAATTAACTTTCAACTCATCTCCAGTATTGCCCATTTTTGTTTTCATTTTTAGAAGTTGTTACCTTCAGGATTATTTTCCAAGTAAACTTTATAACAAAGATTTGACACCTCAGTCACTTTTTTATGTATCATATTTTACAGATTACAGCTTTTGCCAACATGAGTTTTTATAACCATAATTTCTACCAAATGCAGTTTTGCTAAGTTAGATTTTGATTATCTAAATGTTACCAAAATTGTATTACTCCATCGGCTTTTTAGTCAAGAAAATTTACCAGGTTTCAGATAACTAGTAGTTGTCATTTATTGATTTATTTTTGTTTTTCCAAACTTGATTTTCCCCAGATTAAGTCTGGAGGTTTTTAGGATTAAGAAAAATTTTTAATTTTCCTTAAATTTTCTTCATCCATTTTTGAACTCCAAAAACTTTTGTGGTATGTAATTTTAACCAATTTTAATTTTGTTTTTGCATTATTTCTACCAGTAGTAGTCAAAGTGCATTGAATGAAAAACTGATACTATTCTGCACTTTAAATTTTTTTTTTAATGTTTATTTATTTTTGAGAGACATAGAGGCACAGCGTGAACAGGGGAAGGGCAGAGAGAGAGAGAGACACAGAATCGGAAGCAGGCTCCAGGCTCTGAGCCATCAGCACAGAGCCCGACGTGGGGCTCGAACTCGCAGACCGCGAGATCATGACCTGAGCCGAAGTCGGCCGCCCAACCGACTGAGCCACCCAGGCGCCCCTATTCTGCATTTTAAAACTTTGCTCTTCTCTCTTATTACATTATCCAAGAAAAAAATATGATTCCACAGGATTGCAGTAAAACAAAGGTAAAAATTATGTCTTCATCAAAATGGCTGGAAAAACATCCACTCAAATACCCTGTTGTATTCCCAGAGCCTAAAGAGTTGACTTGTTGTGTCCAAGATCCTTCCAGCACCAAGAAAAAAATGAATAGAACAAAAGACAATAATTAAACTGAGAATTCAGAAATTACCTATAATTAACATTGAAATTCCAGAAGATTCTCAGATGTAGCCTTTCTTTTTCAGAACAGTAGGAGGAAGACAAGGGCATGAACTAATTTGACTGGGTGTGAATTTTGAGTCTTCCCACTTAAAAGCTAAGTGACCCTGGATAAGCTACTTCCCAGTCTATGCCAGTTCGTAAATCTGTAAATGAATGTAATACTAATACCTACCTCACAGATTTGTTGTGGGCATTAGATTAGCTAATATATGTAAAACACTTAGAAGAGTACTTGACATGTACTACCTATTAACTACCATCATCATCATCTTGTCTTTGTCCCTTTCCCATTCAGTCCCATTTTAAATGTAGGTCATTACGGCAGGGAAGAGAGAAATTCCAAAAAGAATAAAGATATTGGGAATTAAACACATAAGGAACATAACCTCCTACATCTAGACTATCTATAATACATAAAATACTAATTTGCTACATTCCAGACTAATTATCCTCCAACAACTTCACTCTAACCGTAATTTTTATTTCTAAAGTTGGTTCTATTTCCCCCTTGACCCTGCAATGTACTTTACAAATCGATACCAAAAAATAGTCTGCGTAAGTAAGAGACTTGAATGTCTATAAGCTATAAGCCCAGTTTACAAGGTAAGCATGATGCTTAAAACCATGCTTTGATAAAAGAGGAAGAGAGAGATTGTCATTTTAATATTGATAGTGGACAGTATCATCTTACTGATTCCTAAGCATAGTTACTCTACAGCTGGATGGCTTAGCTATACATTCCATACACCCAAGTCTTTAAATATTCTTTTCTTTCAAAAATTCCAAATACATTGTTTCAACAGAGCAAATGAAATTTAAAATGTCTCATATAATCAAATTCAACAAAGAATATAAATACTCTCCCAGATTATATTTTGAATTAAAATTACCAAAACTGAAAAAAAATTACCAAAACCTACCAGAATTTTTAATATAATTAACATATAACTGCAATATAAATTTAAGATTTGAAACAGTTTTATTACACTAAAAAATTTACAATCATTAATATACAAATTCCTCCAAACCAGTAATCATTCAGTTTTCTTTATCTAATAAGAGATTTAATATCATCTAAATATCATTATGTATAAAATAAACCCAGAAGATATTTCTTTGCATTAAATATCATTTTCAGAATACTTTATAAGCATGACAAGGACTATACATTTCATCACATTTCTCAATACTCTTACCAAAACATATACGCAGTAGAGTCTAAAATAGAAAAAAATAAAACTACAATATTCCCAGATATGAAAACTACATGATCAGCATTTTTCTACTCAGCATTTTAAATTCATCTAAATATTTGAAAAGGTATTAATTTCAACTCTGACATTCTAATCATTGAGCATGCAAAAGTTTATTAAAAAAAAAAAAAAAAAGAAACCCACACACTATTGATGAAAGCATAAGATGGTACAATCACTTTGGGAAAAGGTCTGGCAGTTTCTTAAAAACTTAAACATACAAATCTTCCCCAATTCAGCATCATATCTACAAGAAATTTATACAAGAATACTCAGAATCTTTATACATAATAGCCCAAATCTGGAAATAGCCCAAAAGTCCACCAAAAGCTAATGAATACACAAACTGCGGTATACTTCTACAATGGAATACTACTCAACAAAAAGTAATGAGCTACTGATAAGAGGATGAATGAACACGGATATTAAAAATATTAAGATAGGTGCAAGAAAACAAAAACAAAAGGTACACAGTGTATGATTCCAATTATATAAAGTTCTAGAACAGGCAAAACTTATCTATGATTTTTTAAAAATTAGAACAATTGCCTGATGTGCGAAGGAATTGATCAGGAAGGGGCAGGAGAGAACTTTCTGGGGTGAGGATAATGTTCTAAACCTTGATAGGGATATAAGCTACACAGGTGGAGTCACCTGTCAAAACTCATCATTTAAAACTTGTACATTTCACTGTTTGCAAATCTTACCCAAAACACACATACACACACACACATACACAAATAAATATTGAATTTCAGTTCACGATACTTATGCTTAAGTGTTCAGGGGTAAAGTATTTTAAATAATTCTCCAACGTTTTAAATTACTGTTTTATTTTATAATTTTTTAACATCTTTTTTTAAGGTCATTTATTTTGAGAGAGAATGAGAGGGAGGGAGACAGCTCAAGTATGAGCAAGTGGAGGAGGGGCAGAAAGAGAGGTAGAGAATTCCAAGTAGGTTCAGTACTATCAGCGCAGAGCGCCCAACATGGGGCTCAATCTCATGAACTGTGAGATCATGACCTGAGCTGAAAAGAGTTGGACGCTTAAACGAGTCACCCAGGCATCTCATCGTTTTATTTTTAAAAATGAATTGATGGATGGATAGATAGATGGATGGATGGCCACACGATAAAGCAAACAGAGTAAAACAACAATCGCAGAATTTAGGTGGTAGGTATATGAAGGTTTACTGCAAAATGCTTTTAACTTTTTCTATTTGAAGAGTTTCTTAATCTTTTTAATGAGGTGAATTCCCACGTAATTTTAAGACACGAAAGATCTACTAACAAAGTGTAAGTCTAATGATATATCTCTTTTAATTTAAGTTTTGGGGGCTAACTTTGGGTGGTATTTTTATTTTAATTTATTTGGCTTTCTATTACTTACAAAGCAACTGAAAACTAAAAATAATATAAATTCAAATTATACCTACTAGTTTTAATCAATTTAAAAGATATATAAAGGGGCGCCTGGGTGGCTCAGTCGGTTAGACGGCTGACTTCGGCTCAGGTCATGATCTCACGGTCTATGAGTTCAAGCCCCGCATCAGGCTCTGTGCTGATGGCTCGGAGCCTGGAGCCTGCTTTGGATTCTGTGTCTCTCTCTCTCTCTGCCCTTCTGCTCATACTCTGTTTCTGTGTCTCTCAAAGATAAATAAATGTTAAAAAAAATGAAAATATATATATATAAAATATACTGACTCAATTTCTCAAAATCATATGCAAATATGACTGTTAACATTTAATTAGATTGTATATCTTAAGAATTTACTTTTTTGTATTTAAGCATTACAACCATATTTCATCTAATTATTTTTAAATATTTACAATCAAATTCACCATCGAACACTTAACTGAGGATTTGTGGATCTTAACATTTGAAAAAAATATATATATATTATGATATTTAGACATGGTACATTTAGTACCCACTATAAACATAATTACTTAAATAAATTTATTTCAATTGTGCCCCATCAAAAAATTTTTGTCTTAGTACTGAATTCTTTGCCTTATGGCACATAAACAGTACACAAATCAGTACAATGTATTACCTTCTATTTAAAAGAGTATGTATTAACAAAGCATTTAACCATCATCTATAGTATATATTAAACACAATTTGTCACACTCTGAATTATTTACATGTCTATTTAAAATTTGACATTACTCTAAAAGAAGGCACATGGAAAATAATTCATAGTCTAAACATTTTCACATAAGCAAAGATGAAACGGGATAGAGTGAAATCTTTCAAAAATGAAGGAACAGTCGATGTCTCATAAAAAAAAGCAAAGCACTCGATTTGAAATTTTTAAGAACCCTAATAGCATTTTCAGAAAGGTTTGTTAACTTTTTCAGGATGCCATTATAAATCATACCTAGTTTAGAAAAATCAAGTTGCAAAAGTAACAATTTGTCTTTTAAGTTCATGTAGATAAAACATAAGAAGGTGGCAAAAATAGACTGTTATCCAAATTACTAATATACTCAATGAAAGAATATTTTGACTTAGCTTATTTTCAAATTTAATATGCTTTCACAGAATCAAATCTACATTTTTAAAATAAAATCACTCTTACCTATGTTTTCCACAGCATTACATTTCATAGGTAAAGTTCATGGCATTTAAATTTTTGCAAATTACAATTAAACGAGACTGACTCAGAAAAATGCCACAGTAAACTCACTGCAATGAGTTCGATTCTGGTGTTTGAATATATGCAAAAATAAAGTGTTTTATTCTACTCAGTCCCTAAATGCTAAGGAGGCTGTCACCTGACACAACCAAAAAACAACAATCTTGAACACTGCTGAAGGAAAAGATGACTGTAGAAGACTATTATGGGCAGCAAAAAAGACTTTCAAGGGCAATTCTGTATATATTTTGTTACCTTCCATGCTGATTTTAGAACCTAACCACACACAAAAATAAATGTATGTTGCACTTTTTTGAACACTAAATTCTCCTAGAAAACATCTCACGGATTTAACACTGCACAGAGCAGAATTTGGAAAACTGATTTAGCTGTACAAAGTCAACATTCACATTGAATATTAACATGAATTCTGAGCACCAGCATGCTAAGATTATGAATTATATTACATATGGTAATATGCTTTCAATAATCTGAAAAAGTTAAAACTGACTACTTCAAGAATGTATTTATTAAAATTATAATGTAAAAACATTAAAATAGAATTTTAAGATTCTAATCTCGAGTCCAGTTTAGACTTAAAGAAAAATCACAGCATAGATTAAAGATGGCAGTATTGAAAAGAGATATTTTACACATGCAAGGCATTTTTATAATAAAATATTTAACTCTAATAGCAGACATAAAATGCCAATGAAATTACACAATCAACAAGCTAAACAGTACCAAGAGAGTTTTTGTTTTTTTAATTCTATTTCAATAGCCATAACCTAAATTTTGGATTTAATTTCCTCTCATTAAATGCCCACCCCAGAAATGCTATTGCAACACTAACTCAGATATCTAATTTAGAACATTCTATTTCAAATCATTCAATGACTACCCATTGTACATTCAACTGTGATTATTTAAAAGTAGCATTCAGTGTCATCCATAATCTGGCACCAATCAACTTCTAAACTAATGTCCCTCAATTCACCTTCACCCACTCCTCTTTTCAACAAAATTTTTTGAGAATCTAGTGTGATTTAGGCAGCAAGCGACATTCCAAATACTCTGTTCTAGTGTTTCTCAAACTTTAGCTTCTATCAGAATCTCCAGAGGTTTATTAAAACAGATTGCTGGACGTCACCTCCAGAGTTTCTGATTCAAAAGGAAATGGATTTACATCTGTAACAAAGTTGTCAAGTGGTGGTGATATTGCTGGTCAGTTGTACTCTTGGTGAACCATTACTGTACTCCAAAGGCAACAAACTGAAGTCCAGTGGCCACTCACATGTTTTGTCTGTGTAGCTTTTAAAACATTTTGAATTATTTGCAAACATTTTAAAGTTGAAAATTTTCACATAAAAATGCAGATTTCTGGATTACTGCATGTAAAAATCTTGCTGGAGCTAAAAAGTAGCTATTCATTTAATTCTAGTCCAGATAATCAAGTCCTACTTGGCCCTCTCTATACCCACTTAAAATCACCTGGCCTACCACTGTATTGTGCTTGTATTCCCTGATTCACTTCTCCTCATCCTCTAAGTCCTTTTCCATGTTGCTTACTCTGACTTAAACATCCCTTTTCCACTATACAGAAATACTGAAATTCCACCTGCCCATTTCTAAAGATTGGCTGAATCCTTCTTCAACGAAGCACCAGCAAAAATATACATACTAAGATTTCATTTAAAATTAATGTGTGCTTTAAGAATTGAGATTTTATTTCTGCAAATACTAGAATAGCAGTATTTACAGTAATAGATATTAAATCATAAGTATTTTTTGCTATTTCTATGTAAAATTTTAATTTTGTTCATTAACTTTTTTACCATGATTTGTACTGTGAAACCTTTTTCAGAATAAGATATTAAAAATGAATTAAGACATTAAATCTTATAGCCAAAATATATAATAAGTTCAAGAGAACATCTTATTTTGCTGGACAAAAAAGGGAAGAAGGCTAGGGGTAACTACAAGTCCCTTGATTTCATAACCTATGAATCTTTAAAAGCAATTTTAATGAAATAAACACATCTATAATTTTTTCATATGGAAAATATTTTAGTGGATTTTTACTTCTATGAAATAGCAGGGGGAAAACCTACAGAGAAACAAAAATTGAGTGCTGGTCCTTGCATACAAAGCTTTGTTACATCAAGTCACTGAGTTCTCCAATGGACCTCAGACAAGCTTCTCTTATCAGGCTAGTATTGCTTCTAAATTAGACTGACTTGAAAACCTTGAACTCCGGCTTTCAAAGCTCTCATTTAAAATGCTGAAGACTGAAAACTTTGAAAGAATATGTCTATATATCTATTTATGTATGTTCTATTTTAATGATCAAAATAAGACATCTTTTGTTAAGGCCATCAATTAAATTTCTTAGGGAAAAAACTGAAACTGAAAAATACATAACCATGCCAACAAATGCATATGTTTTAATATATCTCAAAAGAAAATTAAATAATTGGATAATGTCCAAAAAAGATTTTTTCACAATTGAGACTAACACCACTTTTTAAGAGTACGTATCCTGCTTAGGATATTCTCAAATGAAAGTAATTTGACCAAAATTAAAATCATCAAATTGCAAGATTAAAAAAAAATATATTAGAGACTATTATATTCAGGCAGATCATGCCGTAAGCGAACTGCTTTCAGCTTCTCCACTTCAATTTTTGCTCTTAGCAGCTCTTCCTCTAGCTGCTGCCTTCTTTTCAATCCATCCCTCTTCTCCTGAACATACAATCCAAAATTTTTTTGATTTTCTAAAATTATCTGATGCTCCTCTTTCAGCATTTGCAGAATCTGAGGGTCATACCCTAATTGTGACCTAAAGTGTTCTCCACGCTCATGCCGAAAAAAATCATCTCTCCTTGGGATAGAAGATGGAGACGATGTCATTCTCATGTCAACAGAGGAAAGTGACGGCGACAAAGATCTCTCCATAACATGTACTAATTCATGGTCTTCTCTTTGCTCTAAAATATCACTCTGTTGAGAATTTAAAACCAGAGGAGGAGGGGGCTTAATGTCTTCTTCTTGCTTCACCTCCACTGTAATAGCAACCGGATGGTGATCCAACATTACCTGTAGTGAACTCGTACCAGCCTGTGCTTCCTCATCCAAGTTTGCACTACAGCACACAAAAAAGCATTAAATGTAAATCAAATGAAGACAAGAGCATATTTATAGCAACATTTCATATTTAGTATACACCGAATTGACAAGCTTTAAAGCTATAAAGAAAATTGTGAAACAAAAAAATGTAATCCTTGAAATTTAAAGTGATTAAATTTAAAATTTCAATAATATATGCATATAGCTCTCACCGCATCGTTAACTTTAAAATTGAGCTCTTAAAAGGACAAAAAATTACAAATACTACCCAAGGCCAAAGAGGTAAATAAAAAAGAAAGGCCTTTCTTAATGCTCTCAAAGAAGATACCACATGTTCCCACAAGCCTGATGTTCTTAAAAGGTATAAAGGGACATTTATTGCACTTTGGGCCCTGCTATTCCCACACCTTAGCCCTAGATCCCCTACTTCTGTTCTCCTAGGCTGATCTAAAAATCACCAAGGTCCATGACTTCTAGAATAGTAGAAGGCCATCTATAGGAGGTACTGATTTCTATATCTGTCCAAAAAAATAAAAACAAAAAAAATCAAGTTTTTGTATGGCTTGGGGTATACCCAACTATCAGAATGTTATCCTAACTATACAATTTTAGATACCAAGGTGTTTATCCTTCACCTATCCTAAATCTCATGACTCTGTTGGCTGCCTTTCAGTCTTTCAACCATCGGCCAGGTAAGGTGTATCCCCAACACAGAGCAGAATACTGTACTTGGTATATAGTAGGTTCTTATCACATGTTGAATGATTAAACAAAAGGTTTAATGAAATATTTTTAAATGGCTTCTAACAGTCCTGAAAGTCTGTTAAATTTACATGTAATTTCCATAAAATATGCACTTCTATCAAAGAAAACCAGTTTTAGCATAATTTAAACTTTGACATAACAATATTTGTTATGACATAAAACACAATGTATCTTAAAATTCTACTCTTTTAAAAAGCCAATTTAAAAAAAATAACCAATTTCATGAATAACATGAAGCTACTGATTAAGAATATATAATTTTGTTTCTTGGTTTGTTTGGTTTTTTAAATTTATGCTTCTGCCTAACTTAAAAATAAGTTATAGAGGGGAAAGAGATTACTGGAACATTATTGAAAAAATACTACATTCAACATTATTTAAACATTTTCCAAATGATAACATAGTAAAGAATGCATTCTACATGGATGATTAAAATGCTGGAATAAGTTCAAGTAGAACATGAGGAACAAAATTAAAACTCCCCATATGTCACTTACTAATGAAATTAAATTGCCAGAATTATCATATTTAAGAGATACAAATGAAATAATAAGATATACAGTATGTTATGAAAAATCTATTTGCAGATTACATAAATTCCTTAACTTTCATTCTTTTGGTCATATTACAATTTTCAAAAGTAAAGCAATACAATATCAATGTAATCCAAAGTAATAAGTCTTCCCTTTATTAACTCTCTAAAACCTAGCAAGGAGAAAGGTTAAAACTACAGACAAAAATGAAACTTTTAAAAACTCACATAATTGCTATTCCGAATTAGTATGAATAAAGGGGTATAAAAACCACTATTATATATAGACATTACACTACCATGTAAATTTAAAATGCTTTTATCTGAAATATTCCATTTTCATTGAAACATTACAAGTAAACATAACGAAGTAAAAATTAAAAAATGTTTTAGAGAAGGTCACAAAAAATTATAGACAGAAGGACTTCTAAAATTTATGAATTTTGAAAGTCAAATAAACTGCAAAAACACAAAATACAATGTGATATTAGAGAGAAGTAAAAATAAAGACATATATCAATGTGTTATAGAGATACCCTTACAAAATAGGTATGTGTCTTTAAATATGTTAAATATAAGCAGTACTATTTTCCTTATTAAGAATGGGAGAGTTTGGTGACATTAACAGGCATATTTTATACTGAAGCATAATTAAGATTATAGATTATAAACTTCTGAGAATTATGAAGATTCAAGATATCATCAAATAAGTAAAAGCAAAATGCTAATACAGAGAAAATGGAAACGTGCACACTAACACCAGCATTTAAATGGCTTATTTCTAATAATAATTAAATTCTTCCCTTTAAAATATGAAAAGTTGTTCTTGTTTGAACAGTGGGTTTTGTAATGTATAAATTAATGAACTCATTTATCAGAACAATGTTGTTATCCCAAAAGATTGACTGTGAATATGTTCACAAATAGTCATAATGTAAAGATACTTGTATATTACTTCTCTTCTATACTCACTTTATTTTTAAAATATGCAACTAATTAAAATTAGTTTCTATATGTAGTTTTCAAATTACAAAAGCCTATACTTAACACCCAAAAGGTAGTTTTATACCTGTAATGCAAAGGCCACTTTTCTCTATGGGTTGGGGGGGGAGGGGAGTTTTTAATAAATAGTACAGTATAAAAGTCTCACCGTGGAGTTTTTGGACACTCAGCAAATTAGGATTTAATCATTTCTCATCACAGAGAACATTTCAAGCACTGATGAATTAATGAACTGAGTATCCAAGTCCCAGATTCCCCCTGATTTTCTTTCTTGTTTTTTTTTTTAACTATATTATCTACTAGAAATAAGTAGTATATGTTAAGAAGCTGGTCTCAAAAAATTTACCCCAGTAAATTATAAAAATAAGTTTGGCTATAAAGTTTTTCCTCCCCTGTTTCTCTCCTAACTTCAAAAGGATTTCACAGGTAATCAGTAATTTAGCTTATGTAATGACTCTTCCACCAAGAAGAAAGCACTGTAAACCTTTGTTTGGTATGTCCCTCAACTCACAAGTTTACAATTTGTTTAAATAACCCTAAATGGTCCAGAAGAATGCAGCTGCCATTTTTATCTTTTGTCAGGGGTTAAAATTTGAATTAATAATAAGATAACAGTCTTGAAGGTTCCAAGTTATTCCCAGATCATAAACTTAACCAAAAAACTGTTTCTAACCCTTTAAGAACTTAGTTGTTCACTCATATATTAAAATGCAGTTTGTATCTTTGCAAAATACTATAGGAGAGCTTACCCTTCTTTCCTATATGACTCAAGATCAAAGTGAAACTACACCATTAATGAACAAAAACAACAAAAACTTTTAATTTTATTAAGTAATCTGAATCCCTAATTAAGCATCAACTCCTTTCTTTGTATTTATCTTTTTTATTTTGAATATGTTGGAAAATAATTTAAACTGTCTTAATATATACAATCATGCCATTGATAACTTTACTTAATTTTTGACTTTAGGTTTTTAGCTCAATTAATATCACTAAGTGTAGACAGTAAAATTCATTAAAAAACAAGAGTTCTTCCATTTCTCCTGAAACTGCTAACTTTACATAAAATTGAAAATTCCAATGAAATAGAATCTTACATGAAATAAGAAAAAGATATCTCTCAGAAGCTAATTAGCAATTTAAATTTAAAGCTTAAAAAGTTTATGAGGTTTTGTTACAAATTTCATCCCATTTATTCCTCCCTAACCTTTACTTTTAGAAACTATAGAGAGAAGGAAGGGGGAGGGGAAGACAATAAAAAGTGGCTTAAATCAAATGCAGCAGAAAAATTCCTTAAAGCCTCACTTTTCTTTTTTAAGAAAGCAAAACAAAGACACTATTCATTGCTCCCGTAGTGGGGATGCTTACTATGCATATCTCTATCACAACTAAGCCAGAGCCCAATAGATAGGAGGCGCCATAATTTTCCACAAGAAAATAAAATAAAGCTTACCTTTGTAGGTGGTTCCTGTCTCTTACCAGGCAAAAACTGGAAATCTGGGGAATCATCTCCATAACTTTCTTGGTTGGCTCAGATATATTGCTTTTAAAATCTGATTGGGTCTCTTTTTGCTGCAATAGCTCCTGTTTGGCATATTCTTTGAGCCTTTTGTAAAGGGTGCGTAGGCCCTGGGCTGTTCGAGGAGGGCGATCTACTCCAATTGCATTATAGTTTACTGCTATGATATCCCAACATCTATTCTTTTCCACTATTACTGAATGTTTATTAGTGTGTTCTTCGAGAATTTTAACATATGGCTTCACAAGCTTTAGCAAATCAAGCTTTTCAGATAAGGTAAAATTGGAAGATCTAGCCTTTCCTACCATTGTTCTTTTCAAATTAAGTAGGCAGTTTCTGAAACCACCATGCAGCCTTCAGCTCTGCTCAGCTCTTTTCACAAACAGAAAAAAAGATCAGGCTTAACTAGGCTAGCCTCATTTAGGCCCACGCCTACAGGGGAGGGTTTATTAAAATTCCTCCAGCTTAAGCTGACGCAGGTTCAGGAAATCTGCTTAAGCCAAGCCTGACCTACATAAAGCTTCTCAGTGAAGAAGACAGGAAGGCACAAGCAAAACACACTTGTGTATAAAGAGAACAGCTCGAGATAGGATTTAATACACAAAGGTCTAGAGATAAACATGGAACACAGCTAAAAATTAGCTAATTTAGTGAGAATATCGAATTTCCACACATGTATGCCTAGCTGATAGACTGAAACTGCACTGCAGTACCATTTTAATAAAAACAAAAGAGGAACTGTTTTGTGCTATTTGTTTACAAATCCAGTAGACAGGGAAATGAAAAACTAAAGATATGAGTGATGAATGTAGTGATTCCTAACAGAGCCCCTAATCACTGTTTTCTGAGCTGCTGTTCTCTTACAAAAATCTGCATAATGCTGGTCCTGCTGTCAATCAGGAATTGCATATCCTCTAGCTAGTTAGGTTACACCCAGACTCAGACTTCACAGTAAAGCTAAGCTTCTCCTTCATTTTACAGCCTACAGTAGCCACTACACTTTTTCCAGTTACTTATGAAAAAATTTTTGTTGAACATTAAATCTAAAAAGCATTTAAAAATTATGTTTTTAAAGCAATGGATTATTCTAGCTGTAACGTATGTGAATATGCTAGCTTGCTTTATCATGTGTAAAAAACACCATTCACAGTGAGAACAGAATAATCACCCCTTAAGACTGCACACAACAAAATGACATTTGCTAATATTACAGAGTAGGATTTTTATTTAGCTATATTCATATAATTTGGACTCTTTAAAAATGAGACACCAGGAGGCGCCTGGGTGGCTCAGAAGGTTAAGTGTCTGACTCGATTTAATTTCAGTTCAGGTCATATCTCACGGTTTGTGGGATCGAGACCCGGAGTCAGACTCTGCACTGGAAGCTCAGAGCCTGCTTGGGATTCTCTCTTTCTGCCCCTCCCCCACGCGCGCGCGCGCGCGCGCTCTCTCTCTCTCTCTCTCAAAATAAACATTAAAAAAGAGAGAGGAAGAGAGACCTCAGGCTCAAAATAGAGTCACTCATGCTAAGTCTCATGTCACCTAATTGCAACTTAATTACACTTTTGGCTCTTCCAAAAATGGAATTTTAAACCAGTCAATCAAGAACTATGTGATCAGCACTAGTGAGGCAATCTGCCTGACAGATCCCTGCGACCATTAAGGAAAATGAACACAACCAATCCACTTTTGGCTAATTTCCTTGTTCGCACTTACTTCTGCCTATGAAAGTCATTTGGTTTTTTTGTTCCTCAGAGCTCCTATCTATCTGTTAAATGGAATGCTGCCCAATTCATAAATCACTGAATAAAGCCATTAAGATCTTCAAAACTTACTCAGTTGAATTTCGTTTTTAACCACAGTAAACAGCTAGTCTAGCCATTTGCAAGGCCAGCAGACTGTAAATTTAGAATGTACTTTCTAATCCCTGTCTGAAAACATAATTAATGTATGCATAACAATATTTAACAATGTAACACAAACAAGGTTAAAAAAAAAAAAAAGGCCTAATTTTCCCCTGATATACAAGTATAGGGGGCTAAGGGCAGCCCCCTAAAAATGGGCCACTTTGGATGAAGATTATTTTGATTTAAAAGCAATCAAAACTCAGCAGATTCAGAAAAAGCTCTTAACCTCCCCCTCAACTGCCTAAATTTACATTGAAAAGGAGAACCTGTACCAAGAAGAGAAGCTACTAAATAGACTGCTCCTTACTTAAGAAAGGTATCTACACTAACAGGGAAACCTTTGTTTTCCACACATATACTCTTACCTTCCTGCTAAAGGTCTCCCTCCCCTTTGGAGCCCCAGACCACTAAACCCCCTCCTTAGCTCAGTATGTTATATAAGCCTCAAGTTCCCTGACATTGAAATCTCATGTCTGTGTGGATTCCCCATATGCATAAAAATTTGATTTTCTCCTGCTAATCTATCTCATATCAATTTCTTAGTCTAGTGAAAAAGACCTAAAGGGCAGAAGATATTTATTCCTCCCGAACATAGCTGTTAAGCAATTTTATTGCTCAGTAAATTGCAGTAAATAGAAATGCAAATGATATTTGTTCATAGAGATGTAAACCGAAAACTGACCCACCCAAACAACCTGACCAAAGGTACTCAAAGGGAACCAAGAACACAGGATATATGCTGTCTTTAGATAATAAACTTTGTTAATTTTGCTAACTGGCAATGTATTAAAAAATGAAATGCTCGGGCACCTGGGTGGCTTAGTCGGTTAAGTGTCTGACTTTATGAGCTCAAGGTTTCTTGAGTTCGAGCCCTGCATTGGGCCCTCTGCTGTCAGCAGAGCCCTCTTCAGATCCTGTTACCTCTCTCTCTGCCCCTTTTCTGCTCACGCTCTCTCAAAAATAAACATTAAAATTTTTAATAAAAATATGAAATAGTAATAAAAATATGAAAAACAAATAAATCTCAAATTATTATCAAAAATGTATACTAAAAATGATTTTCATCCACGAGGCTGGCAAAATTCTTAAAGATTGAAAATGTCAAGTAGATGAGGGTGCAGGGCAAAGGGTTCTCTTTGGTACTACTCATGGGAGTGTAAAACAGCACTCTGGATGGCAGTCTGAGAGTATTACTATTTCACATGTGTAAAACCATCTAAAACTGCAGCAATCTTACTTCTCAGAATCTAACTTAAAAAAATATTCAAATACAGGGAAGAATAAACCATTCCCTGTAATAGTATAGTGTTGGAAGCAATATAAGAGCATATCAGGTGGGGACAATTAAAATCACTAAAATAGAGCCGCCTGGTGGCACAGTCAGGTAAGTATCCAACTCTTGATTTAGGTTTAGGTCATGATCTCACAGTTTGTGGGTTTGGACCCCGCATTAGGTTCTGTGCCTGAAAGCATGGAGCCTACTCAGAATTTTCTCTCTGCCCCTCCCCATCCCTCTCTCTTTCAAAATAAATAAAATTTTTAAGAAAACTGTTTTTAATCACTAGAATACATCTATAACTCTAGGCAGCACTAAAATAAAAGTGGCAGATTTCTATGTATTGACACAGAACAAACTCCAAGATATATGGTAGGTGAAATGAGCAAGTAAAAGAAAAATACATACAATATAACCCCATTCTGTTTACCAGAAACAACCAAAACTAAATATCTACAGGTACAGAAAAAATATACACAGGTATAAAACGTAGGCAGGCACATACACATGTATGAAAACTCACTCCCAAAAGGTCTAGAACTCCATTGTCCAATTCAGTAATGTTATGAAGAAAACCACAGGCCCTAATGGTATCACTTAGACTGAGTTCCCAAACTGGGGCTTAATTGCAATTTCAACCTCCCCCCAGAAACGTGGCCTTTACTAGTCAGGAAATTTTTCTTTCCACCAGCGCCAATGAGTCTGTCATCTGGGTCCTCTCTCCCTCAGAGAAAGAAAAGGTACTCTGCATGATAAGACCCTTCCTCTAGAAAACAACCTGGTCAAATCCTTTTCTTTTGCTAATAACTTCTATAAAAACCTTTCATTTTATACAACTCTTTGGAGTGCCTCTCTAACTCACTAGAGGAAGTGGGGCCCAATGCATCAATTCTTCATTAAAACCAATTAGATCTTTAAACTTACTTGGCCAAATTTTGTTATTTAGCAGTAGCCATGAACCACGTGTAGCTACGGAGCATTTTAAATGTTGTTAATGGAAATGAGAAACTGAATTTTAAATTTTTATTAAATTTTAATTAATTTCGGGTTAAAAATTTAAATTGAAACAGCATATTTTTTCCATGAAATACAACTTTACTGTTTCGGTAGGATTACATTTTACATAACCTTTTGATCCCATATGATACTACTGTTTCTAACATTACTGACAAGAACAACCCCCTTGACCAAATTTTAGTCAGGCTCCTCTGAGCCCTCTTCTCAACAATGTCTTGGCAGCCTGCCAGGCCCAGATTTGGCAAGAATCCTTCCACCCTTGATACCTAACCAAACTCTTCATACCTTCACCCCATCCTAACCAATTTTCTCTCAGTAATTTTTCACTTACTTCCTTATCCTGCCCTTTAGCTATAAAATCCCTGTTGTTTTGGAGTTAAATTCAATCTCTACCCTCTACCACAAGAGTTGTGAGTAAAGTCTTCTTGCTTATTTTACTTATCCAATGCAATTTCTCTTTGATATTACACATAATCACATCGCCAGTGTAGACAATGTTTTTTTTTCTTTTTTTTTTTTTAAGTAACTCTACACCTAATAAGGGGCTTGAACTCACAAATCTGAGGACCAAGAGTCATATCCTCTACCAACTGAGCCAGCCAGGCGCCCTTCCACCAGTATATTCGATCTTAACAAATGGATTACGTTTGAAGGATTATTTTCTATGCACTGATGTAACATCTAATGGACTTGTCAGCATATTTTATCCAGACAGTACAAATTACAATGATACCCTGTGTAACTATAAATGATTATTATTCTGAAATATTTATCACAGCTTTAATTGCATAATAATTAAATTCTTCTAGCCAAAAACATTTAAGAATAAACAAATTTTTTTTAATATAAAAGAAAATATACTACTGATGCAGAACCAAGTGGAGATGCAGAAGCTACTACTCTCATTGGAACAATGAAGAATAAAGACTGGACTAAGGCATATCGCAAATTTCACAAAAAAACACTAAATACTAATTTGATATAGGAGAACAGAAATAAGCTGTTCATTGTGTAAAAAAATGTAGATTATAAACCAGACAACATTAAGTGACACTGTCAACAAATACATA
Source organism: Paguma larvata (assembly GCA_030068075.1). Classification (NCBI taxonomy): domain Eukaryota; kingdom Metazoa; phylum Chordata; class Mammalia; order Carnivora; family Viverridae; genus Paguma; species Paguma larvata. The sequence continues at coordinate 39,470,960 of CM057838.1, forward strand.
GTAAATCTAACACGAAGTTTCCTCTCAACAAAAATGAAGTTTAGTCACCTAAAAACAGAATTAAATATCCAGAAACGTTTTTAAATAATATATAACAAGGTATAAGCTTGTCACTTTGGCCAGCCAAAAAATGGCTTGGTTTCTTGCACAAAAAAAGAAGACCATTTTTATATGAAGAGCTGGGGAAAAGAATTTTATTTCAGTTAGGGACATTTTGTTTAGAACATTATGGGGGGGAAATTTTGTAAAGATATTTTTAAGGGCGTCTGATGGGCTCAGTTGGAAGAGCATGCAACTCTAGATCTTAGGGTCATGAGTTCAAGCCCCATGTTGAGTGCACAGATTACCAAAAAAGACAAACTTAAAAAAAAACAAGATATACTTTTAAAATGAAGGATTAATTAAGCAAACAATCGCCTACAGACTATAAGACCTAACACACTGATTCAATGATTCTGTATTTTTAAAATTACAAACACTTTTCTTTAGATTTAAATAAGCTGCACAATATAAGAGATAAACTTTCCTATGAATATTTGGGTCACATCTTATCTCAAAGGATTTCCAAACTGACAAGAAATGCTACCAATTCATGACCAAATATTCATGGCATAGATATCTGCGTATCTTCTATATCTGTAAAAAGAAGAATTTCAGTGAGACGTGGAAAAAAAACTTCCTCCACAATAAATGGTTGCTCTATTAGGTTAAAACTGATTTATCAAAATTTTAAAACAAAAAACTAATGTTTTGGGGCATCTGGCTGGGTCAGTCAATAGGTCGTGATCTCATGGTTTGTGGGTTTGAGCCCTCTATGCTGACAGCTCAGAGCCTGGAGCTGTTTTGGATTCTGCATCTCCCTCCTTCTCTCTCTCTCTCTTTCTCTCTCTCACCCTCCCCCGATGCGCGTGCGCAGTCTCTCTCTCTCTCTCTTGCTCAAAAATAAACAAACATTAAAATAATAAGAATAATAATAAATAAATGTAAGACAGTCTGGGGTGCCTGGCTGGCTCATTCGGTAGAGCATGTGACCCTTCATTTGGGGTTGAGTTCAAGCCCCATGTTGGGCATAAGCCTCCTAAAAACATTTTTTTAATTAAACAACAAGACTGATAAATGAGGAGATGGGTATGTAATAAAGCAAATATAGTAAAACTTTAATTGTAGAATACAGGTGATGGGTATATGGATGTTCAGTGTACAATTCTTTCAACTTTTATGTTTAATAATTATAAAATGTTCAAAATTATCTTTAAGAATAAAAATAGTAGTTAATATATTTTAATTCTTTACCCATTAAAAATAGAACTTAGATAATTACATCTATTAAATTTAACAATAAAAAATAACTGTGGAGTAGGGGTGATTTTTTTTCCATGAACTTTAAGCAAAAAGAGCATCGGGACTACTGAAATTATTTCTACATCTTCGGATAGTCAAAAAAAAAAAAAGGTAAGAACTTACACCTTATTAATCTGTCTTAGCCCAAACTCTCTGGCAAACAAAGCCTGAAGCAATGATTAGAATGCTGGTGGCTTTATTTGGGAGTTGCTTACAAAGGACATTAAGGTTAATAAAAAAAGGGGGTGGGAGCTGAGGCAGGTACTATGTAAAGCAAAGTCACTGGCTAGCACTTTACAACAGCTATGAAGAGATACAGTAAGTCACCTGGCAAATGCATCTACTTGGTACTCTCCTTGGAACATCTACTAATAATATGTCTACAAAAAAGAACATACCTCAGAGCAGTCCACAGAGGAAAGAGAGGAATATATCTGGAAGGTTCTCTCTTGTCTCCTATTTCCCATTAGTCAAAGTTCATGCCACACACAGCAAACTTCACTGCATTTCCAGATGGTGTTATCCAGCCTCCACAAACACGCAGGGTACTAAGCCCTGTGCTGTGGAAATGGACTGGAAATGGCAGGAGGAACAGACACTCCCAGAGTATACCTCATCAGCCTGGCTGGATGGTGGCCACTAAGGAATAGGACCCTGCTGCTCAGGTTAAGCAAAAGATCAGGCTACAGAGACAGCAGAGCCATCTAGGAGCCAGGTGGTATTGAGAGAATCTGAGGAGGCACATAAAATTATATTCAATATTTCATAAGAACATAATACAACATGTGAGGAAGATGAAACAACAAAAAAAATGTGCCACAAAAAACAGGGTGAAAACTAGGGTGAATGCAAACCCTAAGAGTCATTCTGCTCTAGCATTTATATCTCATACTTCATCGCTGTGCTTTGGTGATGACATTCTGTGATATTAAGCACCTGAGACCATCAAAAATTAGATTTCAGGGATCTTAGCAAACCTTACAGAACTGAAGGAGTCTGCGTAAGAAAAACTCAGTCCTCTTCCTGTGTTACACCTTCCTCTCACACAGCCACCCCACTCACCACACTTCTGATACAAGATACGGGGTTTTCCCCACCAAGCGATTCTATGACACCAACTGGGTGTCCTACAATTTAACTCAATTCTATCACTATCTACCCGCAGACAGCATCAGACCCCACAAGTTAAAGGCTCAGTCCCACAAGCCTACCCCCTCCCTTCAGATGGCAACCGCATCTATGCTTCTGACCAAGAGGCCATAAATCTGAGGTTCCCACGACCCAAGAGATTCAATTAATTCGCTAGGGCAGTTCAGAGAACCCAAGACAACAGTTTACTTACTATTTACCAGTTTATTATAAAAGGATACGACAAAGGATACAGATGAACATCCAGATGGAAGAGATGATAGAGCAAGTCACATGGGAAGGGGCGCAGAGCTTCCATGCCCTGTCCAAGCAGCCAGTCTCCCAGGATCTCTACATGTTCACCAACCCAGAAGCTCTCCAAACCTCACACCATGTATAGAGGCTTGCTTGTGTTAAGCAGGATCTATTATTTAACTCCATTTCTAATCCTCCTCCCCTGTCTGAAGAATGGAAGTGGAGCTGAAAATTCCCAGCCTATAATCATGGTTGGTCTTCCTGAAAACCAGCCCCCATTTTGGAGCCCACCAAGAATCACCTCATTAGAATAAAAGACACTACTATGACCCAGGAAATTCCAAACGATTTAGGAACTCTATGTCAGTAACCAGGATCAAAGACCAAATACTAGAATAAAAAAATGCTCCTAGTATTGTCATCACTGAAGAAATTAGTAGGGTTTTAGGAGCTCTATGCCAGCAACCGGGGTCAGAGGCCAATAAATATATTTTATATTATCTCACAGAGTCAAATTATAGAATTTACAGCAAACATGCTACATGAATCACAGACCTACTCTATATAATCTAGCTTTACATTCATCTTCATAGAATACCTCCCTGTTTGGCCATGTCTTATTCTTGGGGTAAAAAATATTTTGAACTAGGAGTACCTGGCCCAGTTGTTACAGCATGTGATTCTTAATCTCAGAGTTGTGAGTTCAAGCTCCATATTGGGTGTAGAGGTTTCTTAAAAATAAAATCTTTAGGGGAGCCTTGGTGGCTCAGTCAGCTAAGCATCCCACTCTTAATTTCAGTTCAGGTCATGATGTCACAATTTAGGGAATCAAGTCCTACATCAGGCTCTACGCTGACAGCATGGAGCCTGCTTGGAATTCTCTCTCTCTGCCCCTCTCCCACTCATTCTCTCTCGTGAGCGCTCAAAGTAAATAAACTTAAAAAAATTTTTAGTAAAATCTTTAAAAAATGTAATTTTTCCACTAAAGGAGCCTCTGCCCCAGAAGCTGGTTGCCAGGAACTTAGCCTTCAGTTAAATTTCATATACTAAAAATGTTGCTAAGCTACTCATATTTAATTTACTCATTTATTCAACTCATAACTTCTCAGTATAGTTAACATTATGGATGTTGGAGGTATCTAACGTCCATTCCATTCCTCCTCCATTGTGCAGGAGCCAGGAAATCAGGATGAGATTGCTCTCACTCCAAGGATGGAGATGAAGAATGTGTATCTGACTAGTACACTGATGATCCTCAGAAACCAGTAAATCTTTACAGTGGTAATTCAGGTCTAAAGTTAGGAATCCCTCTGATCACAGTAAAGTGGCACAATATCAGCATGAAGTTAAGAAACTTTATTTAATGATTATGAGTAGGGCACATCTGTCTGCCATCAGATAGATGAGAAAAAATGAAGCATATGGCCCCAATGACTACTGAAATCTATTACTTAACATGAGGGAAGCCAGTTTAACAATGAAGCCAATCCTGTGGATGACAGATGAGAAAAAGAGAAAGAATTGGCCTCATGATGACATCCTTTAAACTGCTAGATAGTCAACCCTGAAGCCTGGAATTTCTAGCTACACATGCCAATAAAATTCAGTTACACAAGCCAGTATTTTTATTAATACTTGAACCAAAAGCATATCAACTGATATTTTAAAAACTGTGTTATCTCTCTTTCCACCGTGCTTATCCTATTTGCCTATTCTATCTTGCTTAAATCACCACTTCACACTATTTTTAAATGAGGCTTCAAAGAAAAGGCAACATATGAACACACACAATTCATTCCCCCCAAAACTAGACGCTGAACACCATTATTTCAATTACTCTACATCAGCCCTCCCAAAGCATAAAGCGAATTCCCAGTTTAAAGCTGTGCTCAAACAGGAATACTCCCATTTTGCACCCAGTCCAAGTAACTGAAGAAATTTAGACCAAACTTAACATGCTAAATATGCTAGGCAATGAAGAAACTTTCCAAAAGGACTTGGTAAATACATCCCGCAAAGTTTATACACCATGACAAGATGGTGTAAGACTATTGGAGAAATTCAGTAAAGCTCCTTAGAAAAATGCATGTCTCCTTGTTTTAACTGCCTCTGTATTTATCGACTTGGTGAGGAAAGGATTCCTGTTCTCGGGTTATAGGGATGGCCAAACACACAACACCTGATACTGAACAGGTATGCTCACAGTGTGGGAGAGGAAGACTACCATGTAGGGTCACACATGGGCTGCCCTCCAGAACAAAGTGAACCACCAGGGGCGTGGGAGGCAGGCTTTGCAGTACCAAGAGGGCCAGGTGTTCCCCAGCTCCTACAGGCTTATAGCAGTAATTCTTGCAGCTTGTAGCTGCGATTCTGCAGCCAGGAAGGAAATGAAAGCTGTTACTCGCAGATAAACAGAAACTGCACCTGATCCATTTAATAAGGAGAGCGGTTCAACAACGGGATCTTATCCTCAGGAGCAAAGTAGGGAACATTCTCAAAATATAACACTAAAAGGTTTAACTTAAAAGGCACAAAATAACATTTTTTAACAATTAGATTATCAAATATCGAAAAGTATAAGTATATACTCATATATAGATTAAGCATCACAATAAATGATACATGCATTGCTTGTACACTGCTGGCGGAAGGATAAACTTCTACTAACCTCTACAGAGGGTAATTTACTATTATCCATCAAAATGATAATGCACATACCTTGAAGCCAGCACCCTAGTCCAAGGTATTTATCCTATGGGTATATTCTCACATATGTATATAATATATAGACATTAGGTGTAGCTTTGCTTGTAACAACAAAAGATCTCAAATAACAAATATCCTTTAATAAAGCACTGGTTAACTATATTTGGCATACCCATACAATGAAATATTAGTAATTTTTAAAAAGCATAAGGTAGGGTGGTGGAGGAGAGGAAAATGAGTGATAGGCATTGAGGAGGGCACTTGTTGGGATGAGCACTGGCTGCTGTAATGTAAGCGATGAATCACAGGAATCTACCCCCAAAACCAAGAGCACACTATACACTGTAAGTTAGCCAACTTAACAATTCATTTTAAAAATAAAAAATAAAATAAAATAAAATAAAAAGCATAAGGTAGATCTAAATGTACTGACAAAAAGATTTCTAAGATATACTATTACAGTAAAAATGCAATATATAGAACAGTGCAAGTGAACAATCATTTGTATGGGGAGAATATATACACACAAATATGATTCAAAATGTATAGAATATCTCAAAAAAGATACCCTAAAAATTGAAAACTGGTTTGCTTCTAGAGAACTAGATGGTTAGGGATCAGGGAAGGGAGCTTTTTTACTATATTCTTCATGCCTTCTAAGTTCCTTACCATGTGATGTATTATTTGGTTTTCTAAGTCATGAAGAACTACATATTATAATTCTATTCATATGAAATATCCAAAACAGACAAATCTATAGAGATAGGAAGAAGACTGGTGGTTGCCACGGGCTATGCAGAAAGTAGGGAGTGGAAAACAGACTGGTTAATTGGTCCAGGTTTTCTTTTAGCATCACGAAATTAGAATTAGATAGTGGTGACTGTTGCACAACATTGTGAATATGCTAAATGCCACTGGACTGTACACTTTAAATAGCTAAAATGGTAAATTTTGTGTTATGCATATTTTATTACAATAAAAAATTAAACATTTATAAACTAAATATAAAAACCAATAAAATTCAAAATCACATTAATTTAATATGATAGTAATATCTTACTGAAATTAAACTGTTATTCACGACATAAATACTGTACCAACAGCTTAGGCATAGGTTTTTTTTCAACAAGCTTTCTTTCCAACAGGACATATGATAGGTCAATTGTTCGACCATCTTAAGTGAATATATAAAAACTGCATTTGGAAGCAGACCACTAACACATTCTGTTCAGCCCTGTTCTCATCTGAAGACATGAAAATTTACAATAATTATATAAGGTGGCCATTTAAAAGATCCAGCATATGCTTACATGCATTTATTCACATCAGTTAATAAAGAAACTACAAAATTCTAAGCTTTTCTCTAAGAATTTATAAACCCCTGAGAATACACCCAACCATCTCCAGGGACTTCAAATCCAACTGAAAAACACTTGTCTAATATCTACACCAGAGAGAGATTTTATACTTCCTTTTTATATCCTTAATCTTCTCCTCTTCACTACTTCATTCCTCACAGACTATACCATACTACTTTTCTTTTTTAATTTTTTTTTAACGTTTTTATTTTATTTTTGAGAGACATAGAGACAGAGCGTGAGCAAGGGGAGGGCAGAGAGAGGGAGATACAGAATCTGAAGCAGGCTCCAGGCTCTGAGCTGTCAGCGCAGAGCCTGACGCGGGGCTCAAACTCACAGACCATGAGATCATGACCTGGGCAAGTCGGCCGCCTAACCGACTGAGCCACCCAGGCGCTCCTATACCATACTACTTTTAAACATGAGAAAGACAGAGACAGTGGGAGCAGGGGAGGGTCAGAGAGGGGGAGAGAGAAAGAGAAACCCAAGCAGTGCAGAGTTCTGTCAGTGCAGAGCCGGATGTGGGGCTGGAATCCAAAACACCACGAGATCATGACCTGAGCCAAAACCGAGAGTCAGACACTTAACCAACTGAGCCACCCAGAGGCCCAAAGCGTGCGACTCTTGATCTCACGGTTGTGGATTCAAGCCCCATGCTGGGTGTAGAGACTACTTAAAAAATCAAATCTTAAAAACAACAACAACGAAACACAACCACCACCACTCCCTGGTCCCCTGCTCTCTCTCAGGAATACTATTCCTTCCCTTCACAACCAAATTTATCTTTACATACTTCATTTACTTATATTCATTAATTTCATTTGCCTGTTTCCACTCATTAGTTATCTATTACAGTATGACTTTTATTCACTTTTTGGAACTGTTCTCTCAAATATCACCAAACCCTGAAAACTATAATGTTCAAGTAGCTTCTTCTTGACTACTTGACTTCTCTGAAGTATTTCAAAGGCAAAGGACTTCCCAAGGGACTTAACTACAAGTTTTCCAAGATCCTTTCATTCAGTCATAAAATGTTTTTGAATTCATACTGTTTGATTTAAAATCCGAACAAGAGGGATGCCTGGGTGGCACAGTCAGTTGGGCATCAGACTCTTGATCTCAGCTTAGGTCATGATCTCACGGATTTGTGAATTCAAGCCCCACATCAGGCTGTGCGCTGATGGCATGCAGCCTGTTTGGGATTCTCTCTTTCCTTCTCTCTGCTCCTCCCTTGCTTGTGTTTATTCTCTCAAAGTAAATAAACTTAAAAAAAATTGTTTTAAAACCTGAACGAGAGAAGTTCTCGCATTAAGTGAAACAGAGTCAGGTAAACAAACATAATATAGTACAAGATAGTATGGCTGAACTGTTTGAGGGAGAATCAGGTCTCATCTTCATCAGAATGAGAAGGAATCAGAAAGAACGAAACAATTTCTCTGTTTCTAAAGAAAGTAAGTACAGTTCTGAATATCAGGAGGTCGAGAGCTACCTGTATTAATTTTTGAGAACTGCTATAACAAAGTGCCAAAAACTAGGTGGCACTAGATTATTCTCTCAAAATCTGGAGACCAGATGTTCAAAATCAAAGTGTCGGGAAAGTCTGTCTCTCTCCGAAGATTTTAGGGGAGAATTCTTCCTTGCCTCTTTCTAGAAAGAGGTGGTTGCTAACGATCCTTGGTGCTCCTTGGCTTGCAGCTGTATTACCCCTATCTCTGCCTTCATCACCATGTGGTCTTCCCCTCTGTATTTCTGTGTCTCTCTCTCCTCACAAGGACACCAGCCCTGTGATTTAGGGCCTAACACAGTATGACCTCGTCTTAAGTTGATTACAACCGCAAAGACCTAGGTCTAAATAAGGTCACATTTGCAGGTCCCAGAGGTTATAACTTAAAGACATCTTTTTAGGGGACACAATTCAACCCATTATATTTCCCCTCTTCCAGGCTTTACTATTCTCAAGCCTAGGCAAAACAGTACAGGCTGTAGACAAAAAACATTTTAAGACAGAGTGGGCCTTTCTAGCACAACCTCCAAATAAGGCACATACCCTGAGCCTTGGGTGGAGTTATTAGTGGTAGATCTACATCTTCATTCTCACACAAGGACTACTATCTGCAAAGGAACAGAGTTAGAAAGAAACCTGAAGTGCTTAGTGAAGTTCAATGAAGTGACGACATCCTCTTCAGGTAACTTTCAGTTGAGAAAGAAACCAAACAAACCAGCTTATGCAAAAATGATATTACTGATGAGTAGATATTAAATATTATGAATTATTAAGAAATTTTAAAAATATATACTGAAGTATTTAGAGATGATGTGGCATGATATCTGCAACTTATTTTCAAATGATACAGAGAAAAAATGGACATATAAGGGAGGTAGAGGCAAAAGATTAACAACTACAAAATTTAGGATAGTAATTATTCTTTCAACTTCTCTACATGTAGGAAAATTTTCAAAATAAAAAGTGATGGGGGAAAATGAGGACATATTTTAACTGGGACAAACAGACTTGGACCTCACTTCAAGGTGGATTATGTGTAGGATTAAAAAGATGCGAAAAGGTGAATGTATAACTACATGGATCTCTCATCTCCATACTTTTCCACACACAACATCCTTCTCCAATAATCCACCACAAAAAGCAAGATGTTTCTCACAATGCTCTTTTCCCCAATTAACCTCTCTCTGAAGGAGAGGCAGGAGGGTGTCAGGAGGCTGGCAAAGGTTCCCCAGTCCAGTGACTAAATCAGAGAAGGGATTAAGGGATTAAGGGTTGAGTAAATTAACTCCCTCTTCAATTTATCTTAACTCTTAACTCCCTTCTCATATTTAGCAGGTTAGAGAGTAAGAAACCATAGAACAAAAATAAAGCAGCAAATCAAAACACAGAATGTATTATAGAGTCTAAATATCATTCTCTGGTGAAGAGATTAGCTACCATAATAGAAAAGGAAGAAGCATACATGGATCATAATCTGCCACAGGCTTGACATAAAGAAGAAAACCTGGGAAAACAGGATATTCACTTAACAAAGATGGCAGGAAAATAAGAGGAAGGGAGAGAAGGAAAAAATAAGGAAATAGTAAATCAGTGAGACAGCACAGCAGCTAAGTGCCATAGCCAGAGCTGTCCCTAGGAATCTCAGATCCCTGGATCCAGCTCCAAAAGCCCTTCTCAACTTTGTCCTGACACCAGTAACAGCTTTTGAAAAGTTACAAGGAGCACATAAATGAAACTAAAGATCCTAGCCAGTTGGGAAAACACAGAATTCCTTTCTCTCCCAACAAGAAATTAATCCATTCAGAGGTAAAATGTATTAATCATCACAAAGCTCAAGAACTTCCTTCAAAAGGAAGTGCTTAAGGAATCACATTGATTTGCACTGGTATCTTGAGGATGGCAATTATTCTTCTATAGACCACCAGATGGGGCTCTCGCCCTGAATCTGTTTATTCAACCAAAAAAATGAATAAAATGTCATTTGGAAAAATGTAGTCTTAATGAATGTTGCCTTTCACAAGGCCAAATAAACACTAGTAAACAACTATTTTTTTAATTACTTGTAAAATATTAATCTCTGACAGGTACAAAAAGAAACGTAATCATTATTTTAACTCAATTCAACAATGCAGGAGGGAGCATCTGTTAAATCCTTGGTTCTCCTTCAATTATGTACCCTCATAATACAAATTGGACTTGGAGGTACTCCATGGACTATTATGAATTAACAATTTTATTCATTTCAAGTTCACCTCTCCAACTTAGCACGTTAACATGGTTTTAAATTTGTTTTTGATTTTTTTTTTGCCATGCTCAACATGGGGCTTGAACTCATGACCCTGAGATTAAGAGTTGTATGCTCTATCTACTGAGCCAGCCAGGTGCCCCAACATGGTTTTTAAAAAAAATTTTTAACCAAACCTTTAAACAGAATTTATTTTGGTACTTGAAGAAAAGACCATATTTGACTAACGAGTTTACAATGAAGAGTCTTAGACAGATATTTACTATTAAGTACAAGATTTGAATTACATGGCTATCAATCCAATCATTTATGACAACATAGGGTGCCTGGGTGGCTCAGTCAATTAAGCATCTGACTCTGGATTCAGCTTAGGTCATGATCTCAAGGGTTCTAGCCCCACGTCGGGCTCTTCACTGACAGTGTGGTGCCTGCTTAGGATTCTCTCTCTCCCTCTCTCTCTGCCCCTCTCCTGTACATGTTCTCTCTCAAAATAAATAAATAAACTAAAAAAAAAAGAAAGAAAGAAAAAAATTATGACAACAAAAAAATGAATTGCCAAGAACCTAGGGGTATTAAAACACTATTCAAATAAAACATTCATTCTTGAAAATAATCAATTTAAATAATACTGTACTACAACTGGTCAAGTATAAATCTAGTCAACAAAAAGCAGTCTTACCTATATGAGATGGATCTAATGTTGCCATTACAGATGCTTCAAGACACTGTTTTCCACTGTTATTATGCCCATGATTAATATCTCTTGCACTTCCCTCAGTAGGCAGATTTAAACTGCACACTTGGGGATTATTTTGTAACTGGAGAAAGGTATTCTTATTTGCAGCAACCTAAAAGAAGAAAATATGTATCTTATGCAGAAATTAAATCTAATTTTTCATATTTTTATAAAATAGATTCCTAATTTAAAATATGAGCTACCAACTTCTCTATATCTTAAAAGGAAATAGGCATTTTAAAATAAATTTAAAATCCAATTTTACTGTCTATTAAACTATTAAACTTTTAAGTATGTTATAAAAGCTAAAAGACATAATAAAATGAAAATTATAATTATAGTGTATTTTAAACGACTTATCAGAAGAGCTTTTAAACATGTCATAACAAGCCATTCTCTGAGTTAACTGCACTTTTTTCTTGCCAAATTTCTCAATATTAAAATCAATACTTAAATATTCTCTATTTTTCATATGGGATAATGGTACTGTCACTGTGTTGGTTATAGAGACAAATACTGAACTGTTTACAAATGAAAAGATATTCCTGGGATTTGCATCAAAATAATGAATAGGTTGCACCAAAAGTAATAAGATACCTAGGAATAAACCTAAGCAAAGAGGTAAAAGACCTATACTCTGAAAACTATGAAACACTGATGAAAGAAACTGAAGACAACACAAAAATAAACAATAAAAAAAAAATCATCTAAAAACAAAAGTATGTTGTGAGAAGATGCTTGAATCTATTCAAGTATCTTATTTCCTCATTCACATACTAGTTTTGGTAGCCACTGAATTTTTTTTATAGACTAGTAAACACAAACACCTGTCTAAGGCCAACAACTGCTGTGGAAAGCAAGGTAGATAAGCAGAAACAGAAGTAGTTCTAGCCAATGTCCACATATCTAGGAGGCAATGGCATTTACGGTTTTCCATGCCTCAAAGTTCCTTCCAGAGTTCATACTGACCAGTTGAGTCCTTTACATTGTTTTAGGAATTATACAGTTAAGCATCTGACTCGATTTTAGCTCAGGCCACGATCTCATGGTTCATGGGATCAAGCCCCACATCAGACAGCAAAGAACTGGCTTTGGATCCCCTCTCCTGCCAGTGCTCTCTTTCTCTCTCTCAGTCTGTCTCTGTCAAAATAAATAAATAAACTTAAAAAAAAAATTACACAGATTGGTTCTGCTCAATGGATTTAGAACTAATGTGCCACTCTTTGTTATAGTGCACATTAATATTAAATGTATTAACTCCACTTTAAAATTCTGTCACATCGGGGCCACTTCTCATGGTTTGTGACTTTGAGCCCAACATCAGGCTCTCTGCTCTAAGCACAGAGCCTGCTTCCGATCCTCTGTCCCTCTCTCTCTGCCTCTCCCCCCGGTACACACACTCACTCTCAAAAATAAATAAACATTTAAAAATTTTATAAAAAATAAAATCCTGCCATATTGTAGGTGCTTAAATGTATTTCCATGTAATAAATACACAACTTAAAATTCCTCCTTTATCCCGACGAATTATTCATAAGCAAATATTATTTTATACTAACAAGCTCCTTTAACTGGAGTACTGAAGGCAGTTTTCTCTTCAGCCCTGGCTTAAGATATGCCTAACCTTTTTTTTTTAATTGCGGCTTAAATGACATGTAACATTTTATCAAGTGTACAGTGGAATGATTCAATATTTGTATATACTGCAAACTGATCACAATTAGTTAATATCCATCACCATAGTTACAAAAAATTTTTCTTGTGATGAGAACTTTTAAAGTCTACTTCTTAGCAACTTATGGAATCCATTATATTTCCTAACACTGTCACTTCTATTATGATTGAGCATTCCACCTTAAGGAAGAGTTTACTCTTCTCCCCATTTACTTACTCATCTTAGTATAGATTCAGACTCCTATATTATTCAATGAATTACTACCCATGAGCACACTTATTTTGACAATTTGTTCTTGATTTTTATATTTAGCAGACCAAATAAAAACCTCTGAAGTTACCAAAACAATACTTTTTTAATATGGAATAACTCAATCCAAGGTAAATATTTTAAGAACAAAAAGTTAGGAATAGAATGGACTAAGGTGAAGGTAAAATAATTGCTAAGGCTTCTCATGTTGCCTTGCTTACAACAGCTGTATAATTTAAAAAAACCCTACTTAAAAAATGCCTAGTTTTAAAAAATAACTATGTAGTTTCCTGATAAAATTAAAACAAGAATAAATCAGTGGGTCTGGTCCCAAATTAGTTCTCAGAAACAACATTTAAAAAAACATGGGGTGCCTGGGTTGCTCAATTGGTTAGGCGTCTGAATTTGGTTCAGGTCATGATCTTGCAGTTTGTGGGTTCATCCCCACGTCGGGCTCTGTGCTGACAACTCAGAGCCTGAAGCCTGCTTCTGATTCTGTGTCTTTTCTCTCTCTGCCTTTTCCGCACATATTCTGTCTCTCTCAAAAATAAATAAACTTTTTTTAAAGTTTTTTAAACACACAGAAAAAAAGAAACAACATCAAAAATTAAACCTTTAAGACAGGGTGTCAAAATGACTAACAGGTAAAGAAAACTATTTAACATCTTGGAACAATGAGGTATCCACATACAAAAGAATGAATTTGTACTCCTACCTCACACCACACACAAAAAGGAATTCAAAATGGGTCACAGACTGAAATGTAAGAACTAAAACTACAAAACTCTTAGAAGAAAATATAGGAGAACAGGAAAAAAAATTCTGTAACTATGTACAGTGACAGATAATAACTAGACTTATCATGATCATTTCACAGTATATACAAATATTAAATCATGATGTTATATCCCTGAATATAATGCTGTATGTCAATTATACCTCAATAAAAAACAAATTAGGTTTTTTTTTTAGGTCTTATTTTTAAGTTATCCCTGTACCCAACATGGGGCTCAAACTCACAACCTCGAGATCAAGAGTCACATGCTCTACCACCTGACCCAGCCACGCACCACGAAAAACAAAATTCTTTAAAAAACAAAATAAGGGGCATCCAGGTGGCTCAGTCAGTTAAGTGTCAGACTTCAACTAATGTCATGATCTCCCAGTTCACTGGTTCAAGCCCCGCGTTCGGCTCTGTGCTGACTCCTCAGAGCCTGGAGCCTGCTTTGGATTCTGTCTCCCTCTCTCTCTCAGTCCCTCCCCCACTCCTACTCTCTGTCTTTCAAAAATTAACATTAAAAAAGTAAAAAATAAAATAAAAAACAAAATACAGGAGTAACTAACCATTCATCACCTTCTTAGATATACTACCAAAATCACAAGGACAAACGTAAAAAAAAAAAAATCAGATAAATCTAACTTAGTCAAACTTAAAAACTTCTGTGCTACAAATGATACTATCTAAAAAGTGAAGAATAACCAACAAAATGAGAGAAAACATCTGCAAATAATATGACTGATAAGAATCTGTAGCTAGAATATATTTTTTTAAAAAACACTCTAGTGGTACCTAGCTGGCTCAGTCAGTGGAGAGTGAGACTCATGATCTCAGGGTTGTAAGTTCAAGTCCCGCATTAGATTTAGAGATTACTTAAAAAATTAAAATCTTAAAGAAAATTAAACTCTTACAACTCTATAATAAAAAGCAAATAAGCAAATTTTACAAAGGTCAAAGGATTTGAATAGACAGTTCTCCAAAGAAAATACACAAATGGCCAATAACACATAAAGATGCTCAACAATATTTAGCCACCAGTGATACACAAATGAAAACCACTAATGAGATACTACTTCACCCACTAGTATGGCTACAATCAAAAAGATAATAATAAATGTTGACAGGGATGTGGGGAAACTGCAACCCTCATATACTGATGGTGGGAATGAAACTACTGCAGCCGCCTTGGAAAAGAGTCCGGTAGTTTATTAAAGAAAGGTTAAACGGAGTCATCATATGATCCATCAATTCCATACCTAGGAATATAACCAAGAAAATGAAAACATATGTCTACACAAAAACTTGCACACAAATATTTGCAAGCATTATTAATAACTCATAATTTTAGGAGAGCCTGGGTGGCTCAGTCGGTTAAGCATCTGACTTCGGCTCAGATCAGCATCTTGTGGCTTGTGAGTTCAAGCCCCTCACAGCGCTCTGTACTGACAGCTCAGAGTCTGGAGCCTGCTTCGGATTCTGTGTCTCCCTCTCTCTGACCCTCCCCCACTCACCCTGTCTCTCTCTCTCTCAAAAATAAACATTAAAAAATTTATAATAACTCATAATTTGAAAAGTAGAAACAATCCAAATGCCTGTCAACTGATGAATAAATAAATAAAATGTGGTGTATTAATATATTATACAGTATGGTAAGCAGAATAATGCTTCCCAAAGATATTATACTAATCTCCAGAATCTGTGAATATGTTACAAGGCAAAAGAACTTCACAGATTTAAGATGTGCTTAAAGTAATCTCTCGTGAAATGTAAAGACTGTCCTGGACTATCCAGGTGGCCCAGTCTAATCAAATGATTCCAGTTTGAGAGAACCAGACAGCTAGCAACATGGCAACAGAAACTATCACTACTGGCTTTGAAAATTAAAGGGGGTCGGGTCATGAGCAAAAAAATAAATAAATAAATATATGTTGGCGCCTGGGTGGCTCAGTTGGTTGAGCAGCCGACTTCGGCTCAGGTCATGATCTCACGGTCTGTGAGTTCGAGCCCCGCATCAGGCTCTGTGCTGATGGCTCGGAGCCTGGAGCCTGCTTCGGATTCTGTGTCTCCCTCTCTCTCTGCCCCTCCCCTGCTCATACTCTGTCTCTATGTCTCTCAAAAATAAATAGGGGCGCCTGGGTGGCTCAGTCGGTAGAGCGTCCGACTTCGGCTCAGGTCATGATCTCGCGGTCTGTGAGTTCGAGCCCCGCGTTGGGCTCTGTGCTGACAGCTCAGAGCCTGGAGCCTACTTCGAATTCTGTGTCTCCCTCTCTCTCTGCCCCTCCCCGCTCATGCTCTGTCTCTGTCTGTCTCAAAAATAAACAAACATTAAAAAAAAATTTTTTTAAAAAATAAATAAACATTAAAAAAAAATTTAAAAAAAAATGTGGGTGGCCTATCGAACCTAGAAAAGGCAAAGGAAATATATTCTCCCCTAAAACCTCCAGAAATTAATGCAGCCCTACCAACACCTTGATCTTAGCCCAGTGAGACGTGTTTTGGACTTCCAACCTACAGAACTATAATGGATTTATATTCCTTTAAGCCACCAAACTTGTGATAATTTGTTATAGCAGCAATAGAAAACTAATAAATTTGGCAATAAAAAGAAATAAATCATTGATACATTCTAAAACATGGATGAGGAAACTATTATACTAACTGGAAAAAGCCAGTCACAAAAAGCAAGGAACATGATAAATGTATAATTCCATTTATATGAAATG
This sequence comes from Paguma larvata, assembly GCA_030068075.1. Classification (NCBI taxonomy): domain Eukaryota; kingdom Metazoa; phylum Chordata; class Mammalia; order Carnivora; family Viverridae; genus Paguma; species Paguma larvata. The sequence goes on from CM057838.1 coordinate 39,487,658, forward strand.
TCCCTAATAGGCAAATCTACAGAGACAGAAAAAAGATTAGTGGTTACAAAGCACTGAAAGAGTTTGGGAAAAACAGAGAATGACTGTTAACATACATGTTTTCTTTCTGGAGTGATGAAATGTTCTTATAATTTTTTTTTTTTTTTTAAGAGAAACAGAGAACGTGCACACGGGAAAGGCAGAGGGAGAAAGAGAGAATCCCAAGCAGGCTCCACATTTAGTGTGATGCTGGGATTATGACCTGAGCCAAAATCAAGAGTCAGATGCAACCGGCTGAGTCACCCAGGAGCTCCAGTGATGAAAATGTTCTAAAATTGATTTCTGTGATCACTGTACAACTCTGCAAATATACTAAAGACCAATGAAGGGGTGCCTAGGTGGCTCAGTCAGTTGGTTAAGCCGACAACTTTGACTTAGGTCAGGATCCCAAGGTTCATGAGTTCAAGCCCCATATCAGGCTCCAGGCTAACAGCTAGGAGCCTGAAGCCTGCTTTGGATTCTGTGTCTCCCTCTCTCTCTATCCTTCCCCCTTCCTGTTCCATCTCTCTCTCTCAAAAATAAACAAACAAAAAAAGACTAATGAATTGTAGTAGTGAGACTGTGTGGCATGTGAATTCTATCTAATTAAAGCTGCTTTTAAAAAGAATAAGAAACCTTATTAAAAAAAATCTTGTTAAAAAACCTATGTTTTCTTCTGACATTGTGGCCAGAAAGAAATGTACACTAAAACAAACACATGCAGACCAATAAAAAGAGTTAAAAATTATCAGACCTCTTTGGGGCACATGGATGGCTCCGTCGGTTAAGGATCCGACTCTTGGTTTCAGCTCAGATCATGATCTCACAGGTTGGTGAGTTTGAATCCCACATCAGGCTCTGCACTGAACCTGCTTGAGAGTCTCTCCTTCTTTCTCTGCCCCTCCTTGTCCCCAAAATAAACTTTAAAAAATACTAGAGCTTTTTAACCACAAAAAGACAAACAATTACAACAATCCATTAAAAACCAGGCAAAGGGAACGTCTGGGTGGCTCAATCAGTTAAGCAGCCGACTTAAGCTCAGGTCATTATCTCACAATGAGTTCAAGCCTCACATCAGGTTCACTGCTGTCAGTGCAGAGCCCACTTTGGATCCTCTGTCCCTATCTCTCTCTGCCCCTTCCCGAATTTGTTCTCATGCACACTCTCTAATAAATAAATAAAAACTTTAAAAAAAAAAAAAAGGCAAAGAACTTGAATAGGTATTTCTCCAAACCAGATATACAAATAGCCAATTAACACATGAAAAGATGCTCAGCACCACTATTCCTAAAACAAATGCAAATCAAAACCACAATGAAATGCTCACTTACTAGGATGGCTATAATCAAAAAAACAAAACAAAATAAAACAAAACAACAAGTGTTGCTGAGAAGCAGAGAAAACGGAACCCTTACACAGTGCTGATGAAAATGTAAAACAGTGCAGCAGGAGTTACGGAAAAGTTTGGTAATTCCTCAAAAAATTAAATACAGAATTACTATGTGACCCAGCAATTCCACTCCTAGAAAAATGAACACAGGGATTAAAATAGAAACTTGTATGCCAATGTTCATAGCAGCATTATTCACAACAGCCAAAAAGTGAAAACAACCCAAGTATCCATCAATAAATGAATGGATAAATAAAATGTGGTATATACATACAACTAAATATTATTCAATCATACAAAGTTATGAAGTTCCGACACAGGCTACAACACAGATGAACCTTGAAAACATTATGCTATCTGAAATAAGCCAGAAATAAAGGGAAAATACTGTATGATCCCACTTATATAAGGTAACAAGAAGTCAAATTTATGAAGAGAGAAAATACAATAGAGATTACAAGGGGGTAGGTGAAGGAGGGAATAAGGAATCACTGTTTAATGGTTATAGAGTTGCTGTTTGGGGCAATGAAAAAGTTTTCAAGTGAAAACAGTGATGATGGCTGCAAAACAGTAAGTACAATTAATGCCATTTATTTGGCACACTTAAATGGTAACACAGGAGGCACCTGGGTGGCTCAGTCAGTTAAGCAACCGACTGGCTCAGTTCATGATCTCATGGTTCCTGATTTTGAGGCCCCCCTCATCTGGCTCTGCGCTGACATTCGGAGCCTACTTGGGGTTCTCTCTCTCTCTCTGCTCCTCCCCTATTTGTGCTCTCTCAAAATAAATAAACTTTAAACTAGGGGGGCACCTGGGTGGCTCAGTCAGTTGAGCATCAACTCTTGATTTCGGCTCAACTCAAAATCCCAGGCTTGTGGGTTCAAGCCCACCTTGGACTCCAGGTTCAGGCTCCTCACTGACCGTGGAGCCCGCTTGAGATATTCTCTTTCTCTCTTTCCCTCACTCCGCCCCTCTCCCTGCCTCTCGCTCTCTTTAAAAATAAATCTTCTAAAAAACAAAAAAGGTCAAATAGCAAATTTTATGTTATATATAAATTACCACCGTAAAAAAAAAGGAGGGGCACCCGAGTGGCTCAATCAGTTAAGTGTCTAACTCGTGATTTCGCTCAGGTCATGATCTCAAAGTTCTCAGGGCTCAGGAGCGTTGGGCTCCACGGTGATGGTGTAGAGCCTGCTCCGCATTCTGTCCCACCCCCCGTGCGTGCCCTCTCTCTCTCAAAATAAATAAATCTTAAAAAAAAAAAAAAAAAAAAAAGAAAGAAAGAAAAAGAAAAAAGGAAACATGCAGAATAGTGACAGAAATCATTACATACATTTTCCCCTCAAATCACCTTATCTAAGGTTTTCACTTATATGGTAATTTTAAAAAGAACACTGGCTAGAATAATTTATTTTTACAAGAATCTCCTGGGGCGCCTGGGTGGCTCGGTCAGTTGAGCGCACCTGACTTCAGCTCAGGTCATGATCTGACAGTCTGTGAGTTCGAGCCCCGCATCAGGTTCTGTGCTGACAGCTCAGAGCCTGGAGTCTGCTTCAGATTCTGTGTCTCCCTCTCTCTCTCTCTGCCCCTCCCTCACTCACGCTCTCTCTCTCTCAAAAATAAACATTAAAAAAAATATCTCCAGCCTTTCCCTTGCAGAGGTTATTTTTTCCTGTTAACAGAAATTTATTCTAGAGTTCCAACTGCATATCATTCCTTTAAAAAAATTAATTTAATCATTTTTCTAAGGTGTGGGGAAGACTTTGTCAGAGATACTAAAAATTCCTGTAAGCGTAAGTGCCATTAACTCCTTAAATGATTAAAAAAAACAAAAGTGCTTCTCTATATTATGCTTCCTTTACTTATTTTTTTACCTGAAATAATTTTACACCTGGACTCATCTTTGTAATCTCTTCATCTGGACTTGGATTACTCCTTCCTGGTGGTATAAATTTTAGTTTTTTGAAGGAATTCCCTTGCAACCGACTCGGTGCTGCAGATCGTCTCATATTCGGCAGTACCAACCTAAAAAACACCCAAAACAGAAATCATCATGAATCTGACGGAATTAACTCGAAACATAAAAGCAGCTCATCACTACAACCATATCTTTAAAAATATAAGAGAATAAATCTGTAAAAAGCCTTAGAAAACAAGTTTAACAGATAGTAAGATTTTATTTTCATCACAAAGGGCTACTAAAAAGAATATAAGATTTAAATTGAACGGTGTAAACTTGAGCGTGTGGATCTTGATAATACTATGGATAAGGATGATGTAGTCTTTGAAGAGTGCAACCATTAAAACTCTAAGCAACAACAATGTCAATAAAACAGCCAAGAACCAGCCACAGACCGGGTGTGTCTACTTTTAGCCTTCCAACTACCATAGGCAGCAGTTACACTTCGTGAGTTAAGTCCTTTCTCTGCCTTTGTGGCCCCGCCAACCGTGCCTACAGACATTGCCTATTAATCAATCAGTTAATACCGTGCAAGATAATGTAGACTAGTCCTGGGGGAAACAAACCCAAGCAACACAGAAGCAAAGCGGGTGGACCGCTGAGGGACCACTACCCAGAGTCGCCTCTCCCTGGGACCTCCCCACCACAAACGCACCCCTACCGCCGCCTTCGCACCAGCCACCCCAGAGCCAAGAGCGAGAGCGTCCCTCACACTTCAGACTGCTCTCCCCGCCCCGCCCGCAGGAGACGCCCGCGGCCGCTCTACCGCCTTCCTTTCCTCCTCCCTGGAGGCCTGCTCCGGCGCCTCTCCTGTTTTGTCCCACACGAGCACACAAACTACCGCAGCCTCACAAGCTTTCCCCTCCATGGACGCACCGGCGACGATCGGATAGAAGCCGCACATCCAGGGAAGAGGAACTCGGGTAGACAGGGACCCCCCCCTCGCCACCCGAGGAGCTTAAGACTCCCGCCTCGGCGCAGCCTATCGCGAACGAGCTAGCCGCGCGTGCGCACCACCTTCCTGCAGCTGCGCCTTGTACAGCCCGACTCTGATTGGACGACCTTAACTGCGCATGTCTCTTGCGTAAGTATTTGTAATTTTGTTTAGGTATACGGTTCAATTCAAAAATATTTATTTGGAAAAATATTTATTTGTTTGTTACCTATTTCCCACAATCAGACATGCTGTAGGTGCTGAGGCTACAGACGAAATCAGAGACCACCTACATGGATATGTTCCTACAGTTAGATGGTCTGCTTAGAAAAATAGTAGGCAAATACAATGACTTTACCATAAAGCTCCTAAAGCAGCATTTTAGGAATGAAGTGACTTCAGCAACATGGTTAAAATAATATAGGCCCTTAAAGTACCTGGCCCAAATAGGTTAACTAACGTTTTAAAAGTGGTCTGATACCTTTTAATATGGTGACAAGGCATATATAAGTCATAGGCCTTTTAATGTAAAAGTATCTCCAAACCACGTCACTGTCTGTAGTTTCTACAAAACGATTACAGTTTGAATGAAACACTTAGAAATGTGTGTAGAGAATAATTTTTATCATTTAGTCTGATTTTGAAAAGCACTTACCTTTAAAATATAGGTGAAGAATTAGGGAATATTAAATTTACCAAATTGTAGTAGAGTAGCTATTATTTTTTGAAATTTTGTACTTTATTTTATTTTATTTTAAAAATTTATTTTGAGAGGAGTGCCTGGGTGGCTCAGTGGGTTAACCGTCTAACTTCAGCTCAGGTCATGGTCTCCCAGTTTGTGAGTGCAAGCCCTACTTTGGGCTCTGTGTTGACTGCTAGGAACCTGGAGCCTGCTTTGGATTTTGTGTCTCCCTCTCTCTTTGTCCCTCCTCTGCTTACATTCAGTCTCTGTCTCTCTGTCTCTCTCTCTCTCAAAAACAAATAAACATTTAAAAAAAATTGGTGGGGGTGGTATGCCTGGGTGGCTCAATTGGTTAAGCCACGACTTTGGCTCAGGTCATGATCTCACAGTTCGTGGGTTGGAGCCCCTCGTCGGACTCTGCTCACAGCTCAAAGCCTGGAGCCTGCTTCGGATTCTGTGTATCCCTCTCTCTGCTCCTCCTCCACTCACACTCTGTCACTCCCTCTCTCAAAAATAAACAAACATTACAAAAATTTTTTTTAATTTTTTTAAATAAAAGTTTATTTTGAGAGAGAGAGCAGGGGGAGGGGCAGAGAGAGAGAGAATCCCAAGTAGGCTCCACCCTCTTAGCACAAAGTCCAGTGTGGGGCTTGAACTCACAAACAGTAAGATCATGTCCTGAGCCAAAGTCAGACATTTAAACAACAGAGCTACCTATGTGCCCTGTATTTTATTTTATTTTATTTTTTTATTTTTATTTTTATTTAAAAAAAATTCTTTTTAACATTTATTTATTTTTGAGAGACATAGAGACAGAGTATGAGCAAAGGAAGGGCAGAGAGAGAGAGAGAGAGAGATACAGAATCTGAAGCAGGGTCCAGGCTCTGAGTCGTCAGCACAGAGCCCGACGCGGGGCTCGAACTCACAGACTGTGAGATCATGGCCTGAGCTGAAGTCGGAGGCCCAACCGACAGAGCCACCCAAGCGCCCCTATTTTTAAGTAAACTATATGACCAATGTGGGGCCTTAATTCAGACCCTGAGATCAAGAATCACATACTCTACCAACTGAGGCTAGCCACATGCCCCTATATCATTTTTTTATATACTAGATTGCTACAATTTTTTGGACTTTATTTTAGCAATATTCGTGGGTTTTTTTTTAATTTTTTAACGTTTTTATTTATTGTTGAGAGACAGAGAGAGACAGAGCATGAGCATGGGAGGGGCAGACACAGAATCTGAAGGAGACTACAGGCTCTGAGCTGTCAGCACAGAGCCCAACGCGGGGCTCGAACTCACAAACCGTGAGATCCTGACCTGAGGTGAAGTCGGACGCTCAACCGACTGAGCCACCCAGGCACCCCAATATTCGTGTTTTAAATAAAGATGTTATGAGTTGCATAACAGCAAAAGTTAGGGTTAATTTTCTATAATAAAGATAGGGACAAACAGCAAAATTATAACTGATGAGCATAAACCAAAAGAAATATAGTCTTAGAACACAGCAAATAAAATAACTTTTCTTTGAAACAGTAAATTTCAAAAGGCTTATTTATATTTTATAGGAATCATCTATGGAGGAGAACTCAATCTCACTTTTTATTCTTTCTAATAAAAATTATCATCGTGAAATATTTCATTTACTTCACTTAATTATTTTATGGTATTAGATAACAGTGGGCTAGAAGAAAAACAGATGGTGTAGAAAGATATCCGTCATTGTTGTCAGAAAGATTACAACTACTTCTCAATAGTAACATAACTTATTACATAAGTAAATGATTTTAATTTTCTGTATTTTAATCACAAAGTCTACCACTTGCATCTAATGGTAAGATAAATGAGTAAACTATATAGTGTTAGACAATGAAATGGTGTAAGGAGAAGAGTAAAGCTCAGATGGGGGGTATTGAAACTCTAGACAGGGTAGCCAGGGACGGCCTCTTTGAACAAAGGTCCTGAAGCAATAATGTACTTTGGGCCAATAGGAACTGTCTGAAGGTGGTAGCTGAAGCAAAGTGAGCTCAAAGAGTAGTAGATGAGGTCAAAGAAATAACAAAAAGGGGTGAAAACAGGTAGAAACCTGCGGACTATTGTAAGAATTCCAGCTTTTATTCCGGAATGGGAGGCCATTGAAGGGTTTTGAGCCAAATTTGGAAGCTATTATCGTAATTCAGACAAGAGACAATGGTGGCTTGGCAACAGAGATGGAACAATTGGAGTCTAGATATGGTTTGATGGTAGAAGTCAAGATCAGAAGCAGAGTATGAGAGAAACATAGTAGGGAAGAATGACTCTAAGGGTTTTGGTGTAAGAAATTGGAAGTATGGAGTTGTTGTTAATGAAAATTTAAAATAGAAGACAGCAAAGGAGTAACGACCACAGCAGAGGAATATTCAGCACTCAGTTTGAGTATGTCAAATTTGAAGTGATTGCTAGACATCTGGTGGAGATGTCAAGATGCAAATCTGGGTGTCAGGGGATAGGTCTGGTTTAGAAACTTAGAGGAATCAATATGTAGAGATGCTATTTAAAGTTAAGACACTGAAGGGTGCCTGGGTGACTCAGTCAGTTAAGCGTCTGACTTTATTTCAGCTCAGGTCACGATCTCACGGTTTGTGAGTTTGAGTTCTGTGTCAGGCTCTGCAGTGACAGTACAGAGCCTACTTGAGATTCTCTCTCTCTCCCCTTCTCTGCTCACATGCTCTCTCTCTCCTTCTCAAAAATAAACTTAAAAAAATCTTCATCCAGGCAATTTTGTGGGTACAGATATCTTTGTAAACAAATGTTCTGATAAACTTTAGTTCATTTCCTTCCCTTCTTTAATCATTGAGTAAGTACTAAAATGTTATCGCCACTACTTTCTGTAAGGACATTATACTGTGTACCAGGTTCAGTTAACATTAGACATATCAGAAGTAAAAGTTTCTGGGGCACCTGGGTCGCTTAGTTGGTTGAACATCCGACTCTTGATTTCAGCTCAGGTCATGATCACACGGTTCATGAGTTCCAGCCCTGCAATGGGCTCTGTGATGACAGTGCAGAGCCTGCTTGAGATTCTCTCTCTCTCTCTCTCTCTCTCTCTGCTCTTCCCCCCACTCTCTCTCTCTCAAAATAAATAAACTTAAAAAAAATAAAATAATAAAATGAAAGCCAAGCAGCTCAGCATAATTTTTTCCAAATTAATACCTCAAAGCTATGTTCCTTCCATTTCAAACCCAAAAATATATAATGATAAATATACTAACCAGAATAGGGTCATTAAAAAAGTATACGTCCAAGATATTTAGGCAGCATGAAACAATGCAGCATAATTAAGAACATCTTAGATATGAAAAACGTATACAGAAGAACTTAGAATACAACAATCAGAAATGCAATTTCCAGGGTGCCTGGGTGGCTGAGTTGGTTAAGCGTCTGACTCTGGCTTTCAGCTCAGGTCACAATCTTGTGGTTTGTGGGTTCGAGTCCCACATCAGGCCCCTTGCTGACAGTGCAGGGCCACTAGGAATTCTCTTTGTGCCCCTTCCCTATTTGCACAGTCTATTTCTCTCTTCCAAAATAAATGAGGAAAGAAAGAGAGAGAGAGAGAGAAAGAAAGAAAATGCAATCTCCAAAGCAGTCTGTAGTCAAGTATGGAAGCACAGAAAACAAAACTAGCTTCTGCAGATACAGTCTAGCACCACAAATATAAAGGCAAATTTTATACAGAACAAGTTGGGGAAGGAATAGCTTTGGTATACATAGCTTTTAACAATCTCTCCTCTCTTCCCCACCAGTCTGAAAAAATATTCATTGCCCATAGTTTCTCGCTTCTTGATCGTGCAACAAATAGTCTTATGGATTCTGCTTACCTTCCTCCAAATTCATACTCCAAAAAAACCACCATACAGTTCTCAAATTGTAGGGTGCATCAAGTTTTAGCAGAATCATGTGCAGGGCTTTTTAAAGCACACATTGCTGGGCCCCAGTGCCAATTTCTTAGGTCTGGGGCTGTGCCTGGGAATGTGCATTTCTAACAAATTCCCAGCTGATGCCACACTGCTGGTCTGAGGACCAATCTAAAAATCACTGATTTAAATCTTTGCTGTAATTGCTTAATTGCTGTTTCTGCTCAGGCTCTTCCCTCTCTAATCCATTCTCACTGCACCAGACCTATTTTTTTTAATGTTTTATTTATTTTTGAGAGAGAGGGAGAGAGATAGAGCACAGAGGGGAAGGGGCAGAGAGAGGGAGACACAGAATCCGAAGCAGGCTCCAGGCTCCAAGCTGTCAGCACAGAGCCCAACGTGGAACTTGAACTCAACAAGCCCCAAGACCATGACCTGAGCTGAGGTCGGATGCTTAACTGACTGAGCCACCCAGGCCCCTCGAGCTATCTTTCTAAAGCATAAATCTGATTATGATTAACTTATGGAAAACATCTTTCAGTCACTGGCCATTAGTAGATGCTTATAAAGGGGTGCCAAGTTTGAAAATGTCATTCATAGTAACAAAAATTCTTATTTTGTTGCTGAGCACAGCAAATAAGAGACCTTTCCTAATTTAGCCCGTCTCCAAGTACACATTCCCTCCACTTCTTCTACCCCTGATCCCTGCATCCAACACTAACCAAAGGAGACTACTCACTGTTCCCTGCATATTCATATCATCTTCCACCTCCTTATACTTAAAAATATTACTACATGCCTCTGAGCATCCGGGGACTTATCAGAAACTGAACTATCTTAACTTAGAATGTATACTATAGGACCATTATAAAAGTGTTCCCAAACTAAAAACCTCCCTAAAATCCGTATCAAAATGCTTCAGTAGATCTACAAAGAGCTGTAACTCTATTCCATAACTTCTACATTATTTCTCATGCAGGCACTAATTTCTAGGACTTCAGAAATAATTTAGTTAAGTATGTAAAATTTTCCAGGCAGTAGAGGTTCTCAGGTTAAATAATATTGCTCTACACATCAAAAAAAGAAAAAAAATGAAATATATATTTTCCTTAATCTTCAAGACATAGTGAAGTAGGTAAAAGCAGAGAGATTTAGGACCAGAGATTAAAGTTTCACAGCTAATAGATGATAAAGCTGGTTCTGACACCCAGACTTTTTGGCTCCAAAGAACTCTATGGCATCATGTCCTACCACAAATTTACTTGGTAAATTTTACCATCTTAAATGAAGATAAGTTTTTGCAGTAATCCAGTTCCAATTTCTAAAATAGATGCTGTCAAACTCTTCAGGATGGAATGCTCTGGCCACATTTTGCCCTGCACTTGTGTTTTGTTTGGCTCGTATAGTTATTAATGACTGCATTTGAAAATTGTCTACACACACACACAAAGGAAAAAAATGTTTACACAATGATCCAGATTTTGGGCTTCTGTTTATTTTTTTTTTTAAGTTTATTTATGTATTTTGAGAGAGAGCAGAAAGTGGGGGAGGGGAGAGGGAGAGAGAATCCATAGCAGGATCCGTACTGCCAGTGCAGAGCCTGACAAGGGACTCAGCCCCACAAACCATGAGATCATGACCTGAACCTAAAACAAGAGTGAGCCACTGAACTGCTTGAGCCATCCAGATGCTCTTTGGCTTCTCTTTGAAAGACTCACAAGTGAGGCCCCTTAATAAAAAACTTTTTTTTTTTTAAGTCAGAAAACGGGGCCGCCTGGGTGGCTCACTCAGTTAAGCATCTGACTTTGGCTCAGGTCATGATCTCACCCTTCCTGGGTTCAAGCCCCACGTTGGGCTCTGTGCTGACATCTCAGAGCCTGGACCCTGCTTTAGGTTCTGTGTCTCTCTCTCTCTCTCTCTGCCTCTCCCCCACTCACACTGTGTCTCGCTCTCTCAAAAATAAACATTTAAAAAAATTCTTTTTAAATAAAAAAAGGCAGAAGATGCATCAGCATTGGATTTATCAGTCTTCCAAGTTAGCAATCAGCTGAAGCTGAAGCCTAGTCTCCTTTAACACTGCAGGCACTCTCCAGAGCCACGTGCTTCAACTTTCCCAATTTTCACTCTGGTACTGAAGCCAAAATGCCAACTAACAACTCTTCTCTAGTTTTCACTGCTCTTCAGCTGGTTCTCTCCCCACATTTGTTACTTTCCAGGCCACTGCTAGTAGTTGAGTTTGCAACCTTTTCTCTAGCTTATGAATTTATAGGACCTTTAGAAAATCTTGCTCATTAATTACTAATCTATCTGTCCTATGAATTTAAAAATAAAAATCACATAAGTTTTTCACCTGAACTAGTGTTTATGCAAAAACAATTTCAGAGATGTTATATATGATCTACCATATATTTTTTATTTAGCTGTTTAAAAAAGTTACTTTAAAAACTCATTTGAATTTGTTTTATTTATTTTTGAGAAACAGAGTGTGAGCGGGGAAGAGGCAGAGAGAGAGGAAGACACAGAATCTGAAGCAGACTCCAGGCTCTGAGCTGTCAGCACAGAGCCCAATGCAGGGCTCGAACTCACAAACTGTGAGATCATGACCTGAGCTGAAGTCCAATGTTCAACAGAGTGAGCCACTCAGATGCCCCTAAAAACTCCAATTTGAGATGTACTGATTGGATTATTCAAAAATTGAGTTGTTCCATGTTTATACACTAACCTATTAACTTTAAAAAAATTTTTTATTTACATGAGTGTTTCCTTCACTAGATTGTGATCTTGAGGGCAGAAAATAGATCCTCCTTATCCTTATATTCCCCAGTCTGGCCTAGGGAATATGGAACACAATAGATGCTCAAGAGACATACCCTCATTCCTACATTCTCAATCTGCAGGTTTTTGTATTTTTACACAAAGCAATAGTTTACACAATGAAACTAATAGGACATGCTATAGTTTCACACACAAATTACTACCAGAAATACTGTTTTTAAATGAAGCATAGCAATATTTTAGAGCATTTCTCTTTTCTTATTCCTTTTTAAGCTTATTTATTTGTTTTAGTCATCTCTACACCCAACAGGGGACTCAAACCCATGACCCCAAGATCAAGAATCTTATGCTCTTCCAACTAAGCTGGCCAGGGGCCCTTCTTTTCTTTGATTCTTTTTTTAAATATTACAAGTAATCTCTACATCCAACATGGGGCTCAAACTCACAGCTCTGAGATCCAGAGTTGCATGCTCTACCTACTGAGCCAGCCAGGCGCCCCTCTTTTTTCTTATGAAAAAATACATTCTATTACAGATTTAACTCATTAACTCAGTAACTCCTTGTATTCTATATTAGAGTAAGTTTTATTCTTAAAAGTACTCTCCATTTTTCATTAATTTCTAAATACCATCCAAAACTTTTCCTGAAATGTCTTACATAAAACAAAGTAGTTTTGCAGATAATGCATATACCCATTTTAGCAAAGTATACATAATATAAAATTTTTTTTGAAGGTATGTGATCTTCCACAAAGATCTAAATATGAGCGCAATCATCCCCCAGTTATCTATCTGCCTCACTTCAGAAATGACTAAAACACAATGTTAAGCCTTTGTAATTCTTCCATATGATAAATTAATTTTGATCTTTATCATCATTCAACCTAAAAAATGGCTTCATACCTCTCCAAGATGTAAACAAGAGGTATAGAATTACAAGCTAGCCAACCTGGTTCTAAATCCTGCTTCTGTCACTTTTGAGTCAAGCTCCTCTACAGCTTTCTCCATCTGTAAAATTATGGTATCTCTCTTTTGCTGGATTGCTATAAAAACTGAGTGATATATGCATGAAACGGGTAGTCAACATGTTTATCTAAGACTCTTAATTACTCAAGACATTTTAAATTTGCCTGGTATTAATTTGCATTTATGTTAACTTATTATCTTGTCTGGCCTGAATTATTGGGTATTAATCTAAGACAAAGAGCAGAAACAACTCTCTGATTCTTTCTCAGAGATTATATTCAACTTAAAGCTAAAAAACTAGTCAAGTAATTATGTATCTATATATAGCCATGTTATCATTTAAGAAATTCAGTTACTTAAAAAACAACTATTTTTTTGTGTACTTAGGTCAGACATTAGAGACAAACTTTGAATTCTAGCTAATGTGAAAAATGCATCTTTAGAGAGAATGAACTCATTAGGTTTCAGGATTGAAAAAGACTTAGGTTATCTTGGGTTTTTTGAGGCTACTAGTTATGAAAGGATTTCCATTACCTTTTCCCTAAATCAGAGTCTTCAGAGCTTAGCTTTCTTTAAACAGATATACTTTATATTCCCACAAAGTTTGGCAAAACAGTAATATAGGCATGGCATGAGATTCGTACACCTCTGTTGTTTAAGAACTCTATATTTTATGCCAGTTATAGAGGCTGATTCAAGATACCCTTGGGAAAAATATGGCTATTTTCTCAAAGTTATCAACTTTATTTCTGCATATAAAGTCCAGACTTTATTAGATGTTTCTGATTCTCAAAAGACTACTATTAGGGTATGTCTCATTTAGGCTTTAAAAAATTGCATAATAAAATAGTGTAAGTAGGTATAAAGCTGAAACACAAAGTACACACGTATTTCTTTCTAATACGAAGAAGGGTATCAGGTTTCTTTGGGTACGGCCAAAAGATTCTCAAAACTGTGTACCAGGGCATCCTAGTAAATTAACACAGATGTCACATGGTATTTTAAATTTTTGAGAGTAACACATCTGTTGGACACAACACAAACTACTAGTTCAAGGTACTTTAATTAGCACTAAAGTTTTCCATGACAGTGTATCTTTGCAAAACCAGGTTTTCAGCAGTTCTGATAAAAAGTACTGTGCAAAAAGCATTGTGGAACAGGAAATGATACTGGTGGTGTCCAAATTGATTCCAAAGTCTAAGAAAGGGGCAGTGTTCACAGTTACTCAGGGTTATGATATAAATTCTTATTAAGTTGTTTGGACCCAACTGTTAATAAGTAGAAGTATTAGGTATTTCTTTTGGCTTAGCTGTGCGGTGAAAAAGTTACTGCAACACTAAAGGGCACCATGAGCTGAGAAAGTATTGGGACATCTGTGGCACAGGCAAAAATACACTAAAACCAAAGTCACTTCATTGTCATTTTCTATCTAAGAAATTTTGTAAATAGTTATATATGAAAGGGAAAAAATATATACAAACGTACATAACAAAGTTTGGATTTTTATTGAAATCTTGTGTTAGGTATCAAACAAAATCTGCTTTCTTCAGATAAAAATATTCTCTCAGATGTCTCCAGATAACTGCTAAGTCTAAGTTGGTCCTTTATTGTCTTATTTATTTGTATCGTCCTCATGAAATGTTCGTATACACTCAGGATGTTTCCAAAAGAATTTATCGTGTAAAGGATCGCACATGACGACCTCTACCACTGCCTCCACTAACAAACTTTCCTCTTGAGCCTCCACTGCCGCTATTTGCACTTGCCCAGGAAGGTCCAAGTCCCCCACGACCTCTGGAAGCACGGTCACGAGGACTTGGGCGGTAGCCTATAAAAAAGAGAATATAGTTTTTAGTTATAACATCCTTCACGTTCCTACTATAGAAATAGTAACCTATAAAACTGAGCTCAAACAAAGACAGGAATTACTCTTTGCTCCTTTAAGATTCATGAGCAGGTTATGTGAATGTGGTAAAAACTGCTGAACTGTCCACTTTAAATAGGCAAATTGTATGATATGTGAGAATTACATCTCAAAGCTGTTATAAAAAAGAAAGTGCATGTGAAACCAAAAGCTACTTCTGACCAGAAGAATTCTGGACTTGACATAGTAATGTCTGAGGAAAAACAGGTTATGTGCCTACACACACACGACAGTATTGTAAACAAAAAAAGAATATACTGTATGAAGCTATCTCTATTATTAAAATACTTTGCTCATAAAAGTATCTTAAGGATTGGCTTTCATTATCAGCACATCACTGTGAAACTGCTCAGATCATACACATAGTTCAGAATCCAGAATTTTGATTATTCCCACAGAATATGTACATTGGGCATTCATTTGCAGATATAAAATTAAATTGACTTTAGAACTGTATAAGTCTATGTTCTAAGATAGTCTCTCTCAGAATGAGAGTATACGACATCTGACATCTTGAAAAGGAAGATTCACCTCCCTCCCATAACCCCCCCCACCTCAGCCGTATCAACTCGGAAAGATGTATACCTGTAGAACTAAGTGGTCGTAAGGGTGGAAGAGGTCCCCTGTTAAAATTGCTCTGTCCTCCACGACTTTCATTATAAGTTCCTCGAGGAGTATTCTGAGCACTCCAACTGGAGCCTCTTGTTCCCTCTCGACGACTGTAGTTTCCTAAAAACAGAAAATATAATCAAACTCTATTTTCACAACTTCAACTAGATTAAAAAAACATTTGACAGGTTTTTCTTATTCTTCAAAGTAATGGAAGAGAAACTATGAAATTCTGGACATGGCTTATATAGAGTGTGGCAGCATCGTATGTGGTTAGAAGCAGAAGCTCTAGGGCCAGACTACCGGTGTTCAAATACTGGTTCTGCCACTTACATTTAATGTCCTGGTCAGCTGATAGTTTTCTCTTTTGTAAAATGGGTGTACTAACAGAATCTACCTCAAAGGGGTGATGTGAGAGTGTTATATATAATAGTCCTAACACAGCTATGTGTTTGCTACTAATATAAACTGCTATTCATTTTCACTGCCAGTCTCCTAACTCAGCAGCATGAAAACATGTCAACAATCCACCAGTGAAGTATAATTTCTACAAGTATACAAAATCTTGAAATTTTTAAAAATAAGGAATAGTGTTTAATGAATCACAAAAGCAAAAAATATCATGCAGTAGATAAAAGTAGCCACCTTTAACAATGAATAAAACACATTTTGTGGTTTTCTGTTATATTCTATAACAGTAGGGGTGCCTGGCTGGCTCAGTTGGTGGAGTCTCGGGGTTGTGAGTTTGGGTGTAGGGATTATGTAATCCACACTGGGTGTAGGGATTATGTAAAAATAAAATCTTAAAAAATTTTTTTTCAGGGCACCTGGGTGGTTCAGTTGGTTGAGCGTCGGACTTCAGTTCAGATCATGATCTCGCAGTTTGTGAGTTCAAGCCCCACTTGGGGCTCTGTGCTGACAGCTCAGAGCCTGGAATCTGTTTCAAATTCTATGTCTCCTTCTCTCTCTGTCCCTCCCCCTGCTCGTGCTCTGTCTCCCTCTCTCTCAAAAATAAACATTAAAATTAAAAAAAAAATTTTTTTTCCACAATAGTAGTTTAAAAAAGAAACAAGATTTGTATTTAAAGTTCTGCTGTGCAGTGGTCTCCCTAGATCCCATAAGGAGGGTAGCATTCTGAAACACGTATGACAC
This sequence comes from Paguma larvata, assembly GCA_030068075.1. Lineage (NCBI taxonomy): Eukaryota > Metazoa > Chordata > Mammalia > Carnivora > Viverridae > Paguma > Paguma larvata. The sequence goes on from CM057838.1 coordinate 39,503,959, forward strand.
AGGTGTGCAGTTTCAAATGGAATTCATTCACAGGTAAAATCTTGAAACAACTTAAAACAGATTAAGTAGGGGTGTCTGGCTGGCTCGGTTGGTAGAATGTACGTCTCTTGACCTTAGGTTTGTGGATTCAAACCCTATGTTGGGTATAGAGATTTAAAAATAAAATCTTAAGGGGTGCCTGGGTGGCTCAGTTGGTTAAGCATCCAACTCTTGATTTCGGTTCAGGTCATGATCCGAAGGTTGTGAGATCAAGCCCCGCGTCAGGCCCTCCACTGAATGTGAAACCTGCTTAAGATTTTCTCTCTCTCCCCCTCTGCCCCTTTCCCCTGCTCGTGCATTCTCTCTCTCTCTAAAATAAAATTTTAAAATAAGTAAATAAATCTTAAAAAAAGAAAACAGATTAAATATAACATCAAGAAGCAAGTAGATAAGAGAATCAATGGTTAACTACAGAGAAGAATGCTAAGGAAATTATTGGTTAAGTAGAACTGTGAGAATGTATAGATACTATTCAGAAAGGATAAACATAATTCTCAATATAAAAAGAAAAATAATTAGCCAACTGATTTCTTTTGAACTTATCACTAAGTTTATCACTAATTAATGCAATTAATTAAATAATAACTTAAAATAGATTTTTTTCTGGGGTGCCTGGGTGGCTCAGTCAGTTAGGCGTCCAACTTCAGCTCAGGTCATGATCTCACAGTTCGTGAATTCAAGCCCTACATCGGGCTCTGTGCTGACAGCTCAGAGTCTGGAGCCTGTTTTGGATTCTGTGTCTCTCTCCGTCTGCCCCTCCCCTACTTATACTCTGTCTCTCTCTCTCTCTCTCAAAATAAACATTTTTTAAAAATTAAAAAATTGTTAAACATTTTTTAAAAGTTAAAAAAAAAGAGATTTTTTTTCTATCCAATAAAGTACTCAGCAAATAGTTACCAGAGGTCTGAGAAGTAGCTTAATTATAGTAACTGAAAAGCACTTCATCTGAATCACTTACATCTAAATCACTTCTATTCAATATGCTAATATTCCAATATTCTAACCCACTAGAAAATATACATAGTTACCTTTTGAAGCAGGTGGTGTGAAAAACCTATTCTGACTGTGAAATGCACCCCGTCCTCCTCGATTGCCTGAAAATCCACCACGAGAAGAAATCTTCTGTGATACTTTGAGTGGCCGTTTTGGTGGGGGTATTCCGTCTTGAGGAACCACTTCTTTACTTTCGGCTGCAACGAAGTCATCCACATGCATAGATGGTGGTCTGCTTGTGTTCTGTTTTCTCTGACGAAAAATGTCATGGGGTCGTATACCCTGTCCAAATCCTCCCCTGCCCCTTCCTCTTGGTGGTGGCACAACATGAGCTCGTTTGGCAGGTTCGATGTACTCAGACTTCCCACTATTAAAACAAAAACACTCATGAAAACTTTTTCTTTTTTTTCCTATGTCCAGTGAATATGTACGTCGGTCTTTGTAATATTGAAAACTACATTTCAATTAGTTCTTATTTCAATTGTGTTAATATTGCAAATATATCTACTACTTTCCAGGGATGGACAACAAAACTAGCTAAGAACGGTACTCGTTTTATGATATGACTAACAATTATTTAAAATAATCCAGTTCACCTCTTGTTCAAACCTTCCAAACTCTCATAAAGTAGAAGAACCTAACAAACGTACCGGGGATATCTTAAAAACAATTCCAAACAATATTCATGACTCAAGTATTATGTCAACTTCCTTTTTTCTCTAATAGTTATGTGTCTATCTTAAAATACATTGCAGTAAAAGAAGCTTCCATGACTACAATCAAGATCTTCAATAGAATAAATTTTACCTTGAAGTTATAAAGGTCTCATGCTTGTGCTTCCCAAGTTTGAATCCTTTAGTAGTCTTAGTTCTCCCTGGAGATGATGGTTCTGACAAAAATGAGCGCTCTAATTCTGAGTGCAAGTCAAAGTCACTACAGCATTTTTCAGAGAGCTCAATTAGGTCAACCTTTACCTGCAGTCATAAAAATGAAACAAAATGAAACATACATCTTAAATGTAATTATTAATATAACATTTATTAAAATTCTTATTTCCTATAAATTATATTTGACTCTCATAATAAATAAATTATAGGTTGGCCTCTTTCCCTCATCTTTTTTTTTTTTTTTGAAGTTTATTTATTTATTTTGAGAGAGCGAGAGAAAGAGAGGAGAAGAGAGAGAATCCCAAGCAGGCTCTGTATTGTCAGCGGGGAGCCCAGCGCAGGGCTTGATTCCACAAACCAGAGACCATGATCTGAAATGAACCCAAGAGTCAGACGCTGAACCAACTGAGCCATCCAGGGACCCCCCCTACCCCCCACCTTTTTTAAAGATTTTATTTTTAAGTAATCTCTACATCCAGCATGGGGCTTGAATTCACAACCCCAAGATCAAGAGTTGTATGCTCCACTGACTAAGCCAGTCAGGCATCCCTTTCCCTCATCCTTTCAAGAAGCAACATCTGGGGCGCCTGGGTGGCTCAGTTGGTTAAGCGGCCGACTTCAGCTCGGGTCATGATCTCACGGTCTATGAGTTCGGCCCCGCGTCGGGCTCTGTGCTGACGGCTCAGAGCCTGGAGCCTGCTTCAGATTCTGTATCTCCCTCTCTCTCTGCCCTTCCCCTGCTCATACTCTGTCTCTAGGTCTCTCAAAAATAAATAAACGTTAAAAAAAATATATTAAAAAAAAAAAAAGCAACATTGGTAGTTAAAGAAAAAACATAGAATTCAGCTACATTTTGCAGGGATGGAAGGGAGTGGCATTCCTCCTCAAAGAAGGGCTGTCAATTTTGGGAGGCTTCTGCTGTCTGACAAGGAACTCAGAATTTATCTATACAAATTAACAATGTAGCATCTCCAGACCTTTTCCAAAACAATCTGAAAATAACATACTTTTGTAAGCCTTGTATAGTCGACATATCTATTACAAAAGGATTCTGTGCTACAGATCTCAAAGTTCCATGCATTTAATGAGGGTCTGATCTAAGTTTACTTCCAAGAAATAAACATTATGTTTACTTAAGTTTTATTTAAATTTAGCAAACCTAAAACACCCAATTTTCTAAACCACGTAAGGTTACAACAAGACAGTTATAATTCAACATAAAAGTTCTTAAAAAAAATCTTTTACAAATATTTTAGATCTATGATGCTGAATATAGTACCTAGCCCCTTAACCTCCTGTGTCTATTTAAATTTAAATTAATTACAATTAAATAAACAGTAAAATTCAGTTCTATAGTCACACTAGCAACATTTCATTGCTCAGCAGTCACATAAGGCTAATGGTTACTGTACTAAGCGGAGCACATTATTGAACATTTCCATTACTGCATAAAGTACTATTGGAAGAGCAGTTTTAAAGAATCGTTGAAAATGTACAATGGAGAAATTAATTTTTTTTTTAATTTGAGAAGAAAGAGAGAGAGGGAGAGCACTAGTGGGGGAGAGAGGCAGAAGGAGAGAACCTTAAGTAAGCTCCATGCTCAAGATGAGCCCAACATGGGGCTCAATCCCACAACCCTGAGAACATGACCCAAGCCGAAATCAAGAGTCAGACATAACCAACTGAGCCACCCAGGCGCCCCTTTTCATAATTTTTAAGGAAGCTTTACACCTAATGTGGGGCTTTAACTCACAACCCTAAGATCAAGAGTCACATGCTCACTCTATTGACTGACTAAGCCAGCCAAGAACCCCAAAAGAAATTAATTCTTTTTTTAAAATGTTTATTTACTTTTGAGAGGGAGAGAACAGGGGAGGGGTAGAGAAAGAGGGGGAAAGAGGGTCTGAAGCAGGCCTTGCGCTGACAGCAGCAAGCCTGATGTATGGGTCGAATCACAAACTGTGAGTCCAACCAAAGTTGGACGCCCAACTGACTGAGCCATCCAGGCACCCCAAGAAATTAATTCTTTAATGAAATTTAAATCAGATTTTATGTGACATTAAAAAATTTTTTTTCATACTTATTTATTTTTAAAAGAAAGAGATAGTGTGTGAGAGGGGGAGCACAAAGAGAGAGGGAGGCACAGAATCCAAGCAGCTCCAGGCTCTGAGCTGTCAGCACAGACAGGGCTTGAACTCACAGATGGTAAGATCCTGACCTGAGGCAAAGTCAGACACTTAATCAACTGGGCCACCCAGATGCCCCAGATTTTATGCAATAGTTTAAAAGAAGGGAAAGGGGCTCTCAAATATACTAAATACATCTTAAGCGTGAAGTAAATAATTCTTTTAGTCTTACTACATATGATAAATACTAACGCTTTTTGGACCAGGGAATATCCAAATATATTTATTTTTTTGACCAAGAAAAAAGTATATATATAGGACAATAATATGTGGCTGAAATCATCCTCCCCAATACAGCTCTGAGAAACATACGTCAGTGTGCTTTTAATTTTAAATGTTTAACTATACTCTTACATGTTCAGCATTATGTTTAAATGTGAATTCCCATTTGTACCTGTATTATTTTAACAAATAGATTCTTTACATTTGCCCCAAATTAAAAGTAGACTGTCACAATACCATTACTTTCCCTAAACCCACAAACAGAAATGAATTATAATTTTGTGAGATACTTATCTATACCCTACAAATATAAGAAAACAAAGTGCTTCAGAGTCCTTAGGCAAAAACATAATTTTTCCCCAAAGAATCTCATCCTCAGGGCACCTCGGTGGCTCAGTCAACTGAGCATCCGACTCTTGATTTTGGCTCACATCATGATCTCAGGGTCGTTGGATAGAGCCCTGCATCGGGCTCCACACTGAGCATGGAGCCTGCTTTAGATTCTCTCTCTCTCCCTCTGCCCTCTCCCCTGCTCTCACTCTCTCTCTAAAATTAAGAAAAAAAAAAAAAGAAAATCTCTTTCTCAAATATACAGATCACTAACTAGAAAGAAGTAAAACAAGTAGCATAAGATACTGAGTGTCCTGGATACCATTAAGTGGGCAGCTGATTAGGAAATTATGCAGTACTGGTCCCCAAATGGGCTTTTTTTTTTTTTTTAAGATTTTATTTTTAAGTAATCTCTTACTCACTGTGGCTCAAACTCACAATACAATGAAGAGTTGCATGCTCAACGACTGAGCCAGCCAGGCACCCCCCAAATGGGCGTTTAACAGCCATACAACATGTAACTTATTTTAGTGCTAACAAGACACAAAAAACCAAAAAAATCAACAATATCTTTTTTCTAAATATTTAGTAATAAAATTACTTATACCAAATCCAGATCTGTATCAATCTCCTCAGCCTGAAATGGAGTGAACCACATGGATTTCAACTGATCATCCATGACATCAGCTAGCACATACGCAGTCCTACAACAGAAAAGGTATTTGGTAAAAAGCAGAATTCCAAAATCAAATATTTTAGCTTATCTGCTAAGCAAAATCTATAGAATGTACAATTAAAAATGTTGCCCTCAAAACTGTTAGAATTAGTACTTAAAAGCCAACTTTATTGTACTGTACCAATGTGTACAGAAACTGCCCATATTTAATTTTTCTAAATTTAGAGAGTAATTCCATCACACTGAATACTTATGCTCTAAAAGTACAGTGCTCCAAAGATCAAGAGGCATATAACCTCTAGACCAGGGATCAGTAAACTATGGCCTCCAATCTGCCAGCCTGCTTGTGTTGTGTATAGCCTGCAAGATAGGAATGGTTTATTATTTAAGTTTTGTTTCACTCTTTTTCAAGTAGGCTTCACGCTCACCACAGAGCCCAACATGAGCTTGAACTCGCAACACTGAATTCAAGACCTGAGCTGAGATCAAGAGTAGGATGCTTAACTGACTAAGCCACCCAGATGCCCCTATTATTTAAGATTTTTAAAAAAACATAAGAAACAAACAAAATGCTACAGAAGAATATACAACAGAGGCTGAATGTGGCCTGTAATGCCTAGAATTTTTATTATCTAGCCCTTAACAGAAAAATAGTTTCTTGGCCCTCTCTAGACCTCAAACGTTAAATATACAATATTTACTCAACCACAAAACATTGCTTGTTTTACCTATTATTAAACAGATTCTGGAGAGATTCTGGAGCTGAAAGTACTGGTTCTATATCCTGGTCACCAAGAGGTAAAGGATCACCAGATGACTCCAGCATCTGCTTAAGTCCAACTACATTGTCCAACAAAGAATCCAGATTGTCATCATCTTTTGAATGTTCCTAGACATAGACAAAAGCAGAATAAGATGATACGGGTAAAACTCAAACACTTATGCCCATAATCTACTGACTCTTTAGTAGAAAAGGTTTTATTTTTTGATTACTAAGAAATTTGGGACACCATCAAAAACTTATCAACTTAACATTAAATACATTCAAATAAAACAAACACCAAAAACATTTGTCATTTTACTTCTAACAAATGGTAGCAGGGGATACCCTGCATTCAAACAGATAATTCAAAAACTATTTCCTTCTTCCTTAAGATTCATAAAAGTATGGAGGACTTCACTCCCAATTATTAATTCAAAGAGTTATTTCAAACTTTATTGTAAGTATCCAACTGAAGGTTCACTATTTAAAAAGGTCACTATGAAAAACTTGCACTAGTCAAGAAGAGAAAAAAATATATCTTAGGAATGAGAAAATGTTTTTATTTTGTTTCTGTTTTTCTTTCTTTTTTCTTTTTCTTTTCTTTTCTTTTTTTTTTTTTTTTTTTTTTTTACCAAAACAAGCTTCTCTAGTTCAAGGAACAAATTTTCTGGACTTTCTTCTTTGCTTTGTAGAAGCTGTTTTAACTCTGCAGCATTAATACTCATTGTCCGTGACGGATGAGCTCCCTCTACTTCCATGAGACCACTATCATCTCCACAACATCCCTGTAAATGTCACACACAAGTTAAATTTGAGAGCAGAGAAATGTGCAATGATGCTTCCAAACTTATACAGATATTTAAGCCATTTGCTGCAATCTTACCCTCAGTGTTTTGGTTTTATATCAGTATAAATGGCTAGTTTTTGGAGTTAATCAGCTTAAGGCTGAAATGCATTTTCTTTGAGTAAGACTCACACATAAATACCTAAACACACATATTCGATTTACTAGGAGCAAGGTTTCTTAACAAAAATATCCACTGGCAAATACACTGGCACTTCCTGGGCATGTAACATACTGATTGATACTTAAATTAATAAAATGCCTACCTACTATAATAAAAAACTGATGAAACCTGAATTTATCTTTCTAGAGATAAAACAACCACAGAAAACAGTAATCATTGTATTTAAGGCTATATTCTGTAATGAAAAAAGTTACTACTTCCTGTTTTAAAAAAGTAAGCCATATAGTAAATGGTATTAAGATAGTGATACTCCCAAACTTGAGCTACAGATTCAATACAATTCCTATCAAATCCCAGCAATCTTTTTGCAGAAACTGATATAGAAATGGAAAAGTAGATTAGTGATTGCCATGGGCTAAAAAGGAGAATGGGGAGTTTCTGTTATGCACACAGAGCTTCTTTTTTGTATTATGAAAGAATTCTGAAATTACATAGCAGTGATGGTTGCACAATACACTGAAAACTAAAGAACTGAATTTTATGAGATGTAGATTACACTTCAATAAACACGTTATGAAAAAAGCAGCAAAGAGGAAATCTAAGATAACAGTGGCGAAATACAAGAAAATGAAATATGAAAGGTATTACAAATAAAAACTGACATGAATGACAGCCACTGAAGAGGATGAAGAAAAGGAGGAAAGTTAGCTACGATTTCATGATTTCTATCTTGAAGGTCAGAGAAGATCATGATAAAAAAGTAGGGGAGATAAAAGATAAATCAAGTTTATGGGAGAAGAGAGTAAATTTGATTTTGGATATTCAGAGATTCTATCATGTAGCCAAGGGCAAAGAGAGACAGAAGGAAAAGGTGCCAGATAGGATATTAGAAGGTGTAAGATCTGTCATAGATAGAAATGAAGTGGATGCGAGGGGTGGGGTGAGGTAGGGGGTATTCTCCTCTGACTAAGGAAGGAAAAAATAGGTTAGAAAGAACAGAGAAAGAATCTAAGGGACAGTGAAAATATTCAGAAACCAAACAGGATGGCCATGATCTTCTCAATGAAGGAGGTAAGAAAAGGAAATGCACTGGTGAGAGATGAATAAAAGCATTAATTAGCAGTCCTCAGGGCCCAGCAGCTCCTGGATAATAGAAATGAACACTGGTTAGTGGTTTTTGATTAGGAACTGTTTAATTGATGACATGTGTAAGAAAATCTGTCAAACTGATTTATTAACAACACACCACTTAGGATCTGGTAAAATTAATAAGTAGTCTTTCATTACATAAAAACTCCTAAAATTTCTTTAAGGTAGCTATACTCCCATCATTAAATAGTCTCTTCATCTTTCAGAATCAAAATCTGATCTTTCAGGATCAAAGCATCTGGTAAACTTAATCACTTTAATAAAGTATATCTGACACAAAGGAAACACAAATCTGTCAATAAAATCCACACAAAAATAACTACAAAAACAACAGGCAGCCAATAAGTACTTACTAGAGTCAAAAAAAAAAAAAAAAAAAAAAGAATTTTTTAAGCAGGCTCCATGCCCGATGTGAAGCTTGAACTCATGATCTCAAAAACAAGTCTCATGCTCTTCTGACTGACTGAGCCAGCGAGGCACCCCTTACTGGAGGAGTAGATATTCTTATAAATTACATGCATAAGAGAAATATACTAAACAGTAAATTTAATTTTGTCTTATTAAATCATCCAATATTATATTTATTTTGGTAAAACTGAACTAAACAGGTCCTCCACAATTCTTCCCAAACACAAATCTTAAATATGAGCTCAGTATCTTTTTTTTTTTTTTTTAATTTTTGAGAAAGAAAGTGTGAGCAGGGGAGGGGCAGCGAGCTGCGCTGACAACAGCAAGCCGGATGCAGCGTTTGAACTCATGAACCATAAGATCATAACCTGAACCAAAGTCTGAAGCTCAACCCATCGAGCCACGCAGGTGCCCCTGAACTGAATTTCTTAAACCAGTGTTGACAGAATACAGACCCACAGAATGTTAACAGTAAATGCACACCTGCACATACACACACACACATGCAAAAGTATTTTGCAGGCAATACATTTGGGAAAGGCTAGATTAGGTTGCAGTACAGCAAGTTTCTATTTATCCAGGAACTTTTAGAACTTTTACTATACTAATAGGCACAGTTAAGTTCCATCAGGGGAGACTTTTCCAAACTTATCTGACCGCAAACCTTTTTAAAGGCAAGCCTATTAAAGGGTTCTGGAATTGTGTCCACAACATATACTAGATTTTGGAAAATACAATGGGAGAAATTAGTTTTTTTAAGTTTGTTTATTTTGAGAGAGAGAGCACATGCGCCCATGTGAGTAGGGGAAGGGCAGAGAGAGATGGAGACAGAAAATCCCAAGCAGGCTCCACATGGTCAGCACAGAGCCTGACATGGGGCTCAAATTCACAAACCGTGAGATCATGACCTGAGCCTCACCAACTAAGCTATCCAGGTGACCCAGGAGAAATTCTGAATTAGATTTTAACAATAAGATTTTTAGAGTTGGGGAAATAATCTTTACCTAAGTCTATGATGGGTCCAAAATACCCTAGGATACTAAACTTTACAATCATCACAAAATCACATTATCTAAAACATAATCAATAAATGCTCAATTAAATAACAGAAGGTAAATACCTGATTAAGAGACCAATAAAATTTGACTGCCCTGAGTATCCCTGGCAAAGTAACTCAATATAAAAAATTATGTAAAAAATGAAGGCTCTATTTAAGTTGCCAAGTTATAGAGTATTCACAAATTAATGCTGTTTAATAAATTTAAAGAGTTCAGTAAATTCTAAAACACCTATCTTGTTTAGAAATCAAAACCTTGCATTTACAGTGGGGTAAGGGCATGGGGAAAAAAACACTATTCTAAGTTCAAACTTCCAAAAAACATTTCATGATATTTTTGAATGCAAGTGATTTTTTTTAACTTATGACAAAAGTTATAAATTTAAAAAATACCAAATACATACATATACATTTATGTACACTTACCATTGTGTCAGAGTTAAGAATCTGTCTCATAAATTCCAAAAATGAAGATGCAAGTTCACCTGTGTCCTTACTAAATGTGCTGACAACTCGTTTCAGTAAACTATGCAGAGCATTACTGTTTTTCCTTAAAGAACTGTAAATAAAGAGAGAGTATGTCTCGAAATTTGAACATATAAATCCAGTATGAGAAAAAATGATCTCCAGTTCAGACAGAAAAAAATTCAATTCACCATTTAAAAAATGTATTGATGTGGCTATGCACACAAACCATTTAACAAAGCAATATCTACAGATACCTCCTTTTAAAAATAAGCTTCAAGCCCCCCACAAAAAAAGAAAAGATTTTCCCCAAATAATAAAGATATAAAACTTAGCAAAAGAAACTTCAGGGTTCTTTTATATATAGCCTGAGGATTTTTCTAATACAAGGAGGTTAATACTGTCTTAGAAGCCTGACCAGAAAGCCTGCTGTCACATAATAATTATTATGTAAATTATTTAATAATAATTATTATTACTTTAATTTGACAGAAGGAAATCAAGGGTATAGACTGAGGGGTCTGCAAACTTTTTATGTAAAGAACCTAATGGTGCATATTTTATTCCTTGCATGCTATATAAAAACGCAGTCTGCTTCTCTCTGTACACAACGGCAGTGTCAATCGCAACTACTCAACTGCTTCGTGTAGTAGGAAAGCAGACATAAACAGCACATAAATGCCGGCTATGCTCCAACAGAACTGTATTTACAAACACTGGTGGTGTTTGGATTTGGCCTGTGGCCCATAGTTTGCCAAGTCCTGATATAGGTAGATTTAAGTTTAACAATCAACCATGACAATATACAAATCCTGCTAAAATTATTCTATACAATTACACAGCTTTGTTGATCAAAAGAGAATTTCAAGGGCAAAGTATTCTAATATTCAACTGTGTCCTTTGAGTTGTAATAATTCATAGTCAAAATGAAAATAAGATTACATTAACACTAAACATGCAGTGTTTACACTTGAAAAGTATGGCTGGATTCTGAGATGCCATTTAGAAGACTTTGGTAAAGCAATACGAGAAAGAAAGAGAAAGACTCCTACTCTTGAGAACTTTATAAAATATGGAATGGACAAGGTACAACAAACAGGAATGAGATTATATACAAAGATAATATGATTAATGAAAAAAGCATGGATTTAAAACTGGACTATGCCAATTTCTAGCCTCTACATATAATCTTAAGCAAATGAGTCATACTTCCATGATCTATTAAAATCTGGAGTCCACTACATACCTATTAGAATATCTAAAATTTTAAAAATTAACAATGCCAAAATCTGGTATTTTTGTCACTCAACTTTTTTTTTAAGTTTATTTTTTATTTATTTTGAGAGAGAGAGAGAGTAAGTAGGGGAGGGGCAGAGAGAGAGAAAGAGAGAGAGAGAGAGAGAGAGAATCCTAAGGAAGTTCCAAGCTGTCAGCATAGAGCCTGATGCAGGGCTCGAACTCATGAACCGTGAGATCATAACCTGAGCCAAAGTCAAGAGTCAGATGCTTAACCGACTGAGCCACCGAGGCACTCCTGTTGCTCAACCTGTAAAGAAGTTGTCTATAAAAAGGTAGCACACTGAAATTTTAGGGTGATGGAACTGCTCTGTATGCAACTGTGGCAATATTGGAGTCAAAATGTCAGTATGGACTCATTTAAAACAATACGTACAAAGTGATGAATCATGGGAATCTACCCCCAAAACCCAAGAGCACACTATACACACTGTATGTTAGCCAACTTGACAATAAATTATATTAAAAAAAAAAAAAGGAAGGCGCCTCAATCAGGCAGAGCAATGAGGCAAGCTGGCTCCCCTACCCCTACCCCTTGCTACAAACAGTCAAGCACCAAGCTCAGGGACAGGAGAGCTGTTCTCCTTTGGGATATCCTGTGCTAATGGCTGTTACTGAGCATAGAACTGAGTGGGAACCAGACGCCCATCCCTGGAAGCCTGCTGAGTAAGTGCCAGCTCCATGGCTCCTAAGGGTGACAAAGACAGAGTCAGAAACACAGTAAGGGAGAGGGAATGGCTGCAGCCAAGACCAAAATGCATTCAATATTTCCATCCAATGGGAATGTGATCAATGTGGAATGGAGATGTTTAACTTTATCCTCCTTAGGCCCAGCAAGGAGGCCAGCTCCCTGCTAATACGTCTAGCCCAGCCTCCACACAAACAGCTATCTGCTGGACCCCTTCCAATACCCTAGGGTTCTACATGCCTATGTAGTCCTAAAACCAAAAGGCCAGGCTTTCTTTGGCTCGACCTGTCCCACAGTCACAAGGGCTGGTCCACATTCGACATACGCAAGCCAGAGACAGTACTCTGAAAGACTGAATTTGTATGGACCCTGAAATAAACCCTGATAATAAAGCAATGTCACGAAACTTGAAAATAAATAAATAAATAAATAAATAAAACATACATACAAACAAATAGATACAAAAACAAATGTAGACATATGTATGTATGAGTTAGGACACGTGCATATATTTCCTAGCTCTATCCAATAAGAAGAAACAAAATCAGTGACACAAGTTGAGCAACGAAATGAATAACAATAATATCAGATTATCATACAAAGAGAAAAAAATATATGTCCATAAATCCATACTGATATATATCCCTGAATAAGTAAATAAATGAGGGAAAAGTGATAATTCTTCCTTATAGAAGAATAATTAACAAATTAAAAAGGAGTAAGAGAGAGGCGCCTGGGTGGCTCAGTCGGCTAAGCCTCCTGACTTCGGCTTAGGTCATGATCTCACAGTTCCTGAGTTTGAGCCCCATGCTGGGCTCTGTGCTGACAACTCAGAGCCTAGAGCCTGCTTCAGATTCTGTGTCTCTCTCTCTCTGCCCCTCCCCCGCTCATTTTCTTTCTCTCTCTCAAAAATTAACAAACATTATTATTTTTTTAATTTACATCCAAGTTAGTTAGCATATAGTACAACAATGATTTCAGGAGTAGATTCCTTAATGCCCCTTACTCATTTAGCCCACTCCTCCCCACAACCCCTTCTAACCCTCTGTTTGTTCTCCATATTCAAGAGTCTCTTATGTTTTTACCCTCCCTGTTTTTATATTATTTTTGCTTCCCTTCCCTTATGTTCATCTGTTTTGTATCTTAAAGTCCTCATAGGGGTGAAGTCATATGATAAAAAATAAATAAACATTAAAAAAATTAAAAATGGAATAAGAGAAATAGGAAACCAGCATTAAGGACACTACAGTAGAAACTGCCCATGCCTAGATTCACTGATGAATACTAAAATTAGTGGACAAAAGGGTTTTTGTTTCTTTGTTTCTAATAATTTTTTTAAATGTTTATCTTGAGAGAGAGAGAGAGAGAGAGTGTGTGTGTGTGTGTGTATGAGCAGGGGAGAGACAGAGAGAGGGGGAAAGACAGAGAATCCCAAGCAGGCTCCACACTGTCAGTGCAGAGCGAGACCTAGGGCTCAAACTCACGAACTGTGAAATCATGACCTGAGTAGAAGTCGGATGCTCAACCGACTCAACCAGGTGCCCCTTGTGGACAAGTTTTACACAGAAATAATAAGATCCTGTATTTGCAGAGTCTCAAAATATATTCTCCAAAATATTTAAGTTTATTGTTAAGTTTACAGTGCAGAATCCTGACAGACAACACCTCAGTCAACTGATCAAAATGAGTATCATCAGAAATAGATCAAGCATTTCCTGATACGGTGTACTAAAAGAGGTATCTCCCTCTGTGTAATCTTCTCAATAAAGCATAATCTCAATCTAATTATGAGAAAACATCAGACGAAGCTAAATTGAGGAACCTTCTACAAAATAACTGACAAGTACTCTCCAAAAATGTCATGTCATGAAAAACAAGGATACAGGAAACAAAGGATACATTACAACTAAAAGTAATGCAGGATCCTATCTTGGATCCTAAAACAGAAAAAGAACATTAATGGAAAAACTATAAAATCTAAATAAATCTTATATTTTAGTTAATAGTATTATGCCAAGCTTAGTTTCTCAGTGTTGATAAATATTCAATGATTATATAAGACATTAACATAAAGGTAAGCTGGACTAAGGGCATATCTGAACTCTGTACTATTATTTTTGTTATTCTTCTGAAAGTACAATTACCTCAAAAAAGAAAATTTTTTGAGATGTGCTTCAGGGTTGTTATGAGAACTATATAAAAAGTGTAATAGTGACCTACTTATAAAAAAAAAGGCAGATAAAAAACCAGATCATTCTTTGCCTCTGCTCAAAACCTTACAATGGTCCTTATAAATAACCCTAAAGGCCCTTGATCTGCTACCCCCTTCTCCCCCCAATATTACTTCTCTGACCTATGCCCTATCATTTTTCTCCTTGCTCTCTCATTCCAAAGATAGCCACCATGGCCTCATGGCTGTTTCTCAGATACATTAGGCATGCTATTTGCAACTGTTCTCCCCTAGGATATTAACATGTTTCACCCTTCACCTCCTTTGGGTTTTGGTCATTATTGGAGGGTCACCTTTTCAGTGAGGACTTCCCTGATCACTTCCCCATATTTCAAATGACAACTCCCACCCTCACTCTGGCACTCACCAGCAGCATGAACTGCTCTACTTAATGTTTTTCTGTAATATACTATGTATTTTATTTACTGAATCCCTAGTACCTAGAACAATATCTGACCCAGAAGAGGCATTCAATAAATATTTATGGACTGCATGAATCTAGTGTCCATTTTTATTCTTTCATAGCGCCTACTATGTACCAGGTTTCTAGGTGCTGGGAGACTAAAGTCAAGAAGGCACAGTCCCTGTCTTAGTGTAGCTTATATTCAAATAAGCAATAAATCTATGTAATGTAATCTCAAACAGTATAAATATAGTTAAAAATATAATGGGAAATAAGGAATGGGGACACAAAAGATAGACGTGGGGCTTGAATTCATGGCCATGAGATTAGGAGTTGCATGCTTGGGGTGCCTGGGTGGTTCAGTCCGTTAAGCATCTGATTTTGGCTCAGGTCATGATCTTGTGGTCTGTGACTTTGAGCTACACGTCGGGCTCTATGCTGACAGCTCAGAGGCTGAAGCCTGCTTCAGATTCTGTGTCTCCCTCTATCTCTGCCCCTCCCCTGCTTGTGCTTTATTTCTCTCTCTCAAAAATACATAAACATTAAAAAAAAAAAAAAGAGTCGCATGCTCTACCAACTGAGCCACCCAGGCACCCCAGGATAGACTATTTTAGACAGGTATTTTGACAGGAAATATATTTATACGGATACATGAGTAAAGTGAGAAATAAGTCCTGTAAGGATCTAGAGGAAAAACATTTTAGAAAAACGAAACAAAACGAAAAAGTCTGGAGGTAGAAATGAGCTTGACAGGTAGTATAACTGAGGATAAAAGAGCTATGAGGTTAAGTCAAAGAGATGAGCAAAGACCAGATTGTATAGAGCCTTAAAGAACCTTATAGAGCCTGGATTTCATTGCAGCATAATAGGAAATCACCAGAAAGATGTAAGCAAAACAACAAATGTATCTGTTTTAAGTTTAAAAAATCAGTCTGTATGCTCAGAGAACAGATTTTAGGGGGACAACAGTGGAAGTAAGGAACAGATCAGAGGCTACTGAAATGAGTCATGCACGAAATGACAGCGAACAGGACAAGGGTGGTAACTATGGAATGGACAAAAATGATCAAGTTAGGGATACATTTTGGAAGTATAATCCACTGGGCTTACTGATGGATTGCCATGTAGGGAGTAAGAAAAAGAGAGAATCAAGAACTTGGTGTTTTGGTAGTACCCCTGTGTGGATGGTTAGTGTGATAACACTGGGATGAACAAGACAGAAACATGCTTGAGAGCAAGAATATCAAGAGCTCTGCCTTAAATCTGTTCAGTTTGAGATGTCTAGTAGAAAGCCAAGCAGAAATGTTAAATAAATAAATGGATGGGTTATTTGAAGCTTAGCAGAAAAATTAGAGCTAAAGGGAGAAAAGGGAATAGGTTAAGACAACTTACAAAAAGATTACAAATAGAAAAAAGACCAGAAACAAGAATCCAGCAAAGCCAAAAATATCACACATAACACTATGGCAAATGTATGCAAAGGGTATATATAAGAGCTTAGGAATGGAGGAATCAAGGAAAGCTTTTCGACTTTCTTTCCTAGAGCTGGAGAGTTATAAGATGAGATTTAAGGGTATAGAGTAAATACCCAGGCAAGAGGAAAAAGGACATTCCAGAAGTAAAATGTAAAGACTATGGTGAGAGACTAAGGAAGGGATGAGATGAATTGGAAAACTTGGATCTTCAGCAGGTGCACCAACTGAAAGAGAATATAAAAGAGGAGACAGGTTTATCAGGAGAAAGAAGTGGACAAGGAAGTGGAGAAGGTGGGAGCCAGCACCAAACAGTATTTGGAACGTAAGTTTTCAGCCAATGTTACAAGAATTAATGAGAGGCACAAACATGTTTCCTCCTCTTTTCTATCTCATAATCCTATATACTTCTACAAATTTCCAAGCAAATCTATATAACATCTAGCTACCTTCCTAGTGAAGAAAAAGATGAGAGCATGGACAGAGAGACTGAAGCAGAAATTACACTTGAGGTTTACAACAACTCTAATTTTATCTCGGCCATTCTGCTACAGAATAAAAAAACAGAATCAGCACCAAACATCACACCATCATCACTTTTGTTTGTTTGTTTGTTTGTTTTTTAAATAGGCTCCACACCCAACGTGGGGCTAGAACTTACAACCCTGAGATAAAGAGTTGCATGTTCTACTGACTCAGCCAGTCAGGCACCCCACGCCACCATCACTTTTGAAGGACTACAGGTAAATGTATCAACAAAACAAAAACAGTGTGAATGAACATCCCTGGAACATTAATATTCCCTTCTTAAATACTGTAAAATGCCCACATTAATTTGTCTATTCAATTTATATTTTTAATGCTGAAGATTGCATTACTAGCACACTTCACTACTAAAAAATCCTGTCCATAAATACAAATTTCTCCACATGAAAGAAATCATATCTTTAACCTTCTACGATAGCAATGAATTAATTAATTTGGGGAGGGATGATAGAGTGAAAAATTAAATCCAAAAATATATTTAATTAGATAAAGCATTACCTTTTTAAGTGAAATAATCCATAATCATGCTCTGCAAGAAACATCATTGTTCTGACACATGTCAATAAACAGCTATAACTGCTCTCAGAGTTAGCTAGCATAGCCAGTAGACAGTCACAGATTGACGCCATCAATTCTTTGTTGGGCAGAGAATTGGAGAGCTGCTCCAGTTCAGAAATAGAACCTTCAGAAGAGTTTGGCAAAATAAGTGCAATGTCCTGTGAGGGTGGAGAGGAGTAGGGAAAAATTTTTCTTTAATTATCATCACCATCAATTAAAATTTTTATTTCAGAAATACACAGCAATTAATACTTAGTAATTACCTCATCAAACATTGTCACCTTCCCATCCCAAATATAAATTCAAACACAATAAGAACAAAGACGTCATTTTGTTCTTCTATAAAAGGTAATACAAGGATACACACTTAAAGAAATAAGGACAAATATTTTACAATATTTTTACTTTAAAAGAATATCTCTTTTTAAGCTCGCGTTTATTTGTTTGATTGTTTGTCTGGCTCTATGCCCAACCTGGGGTTTGAACTCATGACCCCAAGATCAAGATTTGCATACTCTACCAAATGAGCCAGATAGGTGTCCCTAAAAATGTTTCCTTTTGTACTGCACTGAGTGTAGTTTCTAGTGGTTATGTTCTTTTGGTACTAAAAGATTTTAAATCATCGTATTATTGATTCATTTGGATATCTATTTAACTTATAAAGAAAGCATTCAGTGAAATGAATTTTTTAAATATTTATTTTGAGAGAGAGAGAGAGAGCGCACGTGTGGGAGGGGGCGGAGATAGAAGGATAGAGAATCCCAAGCAGGCTCCAACTGAGCCACCTAGGTGCCCCAGTGAAATAAATGTTAATAAACATAGCCATACTGGAATTTAAAACATCACAAAAAGAAATGGATACAGAAATAAACATTTAAGCACAGTCTTCCAGCTAAATATTTTCCTCTAATTTTTATATACTTTTAAAATTCAAGTTTTTCAATGCTAAGCAAGTTTAACCAACAATAACTAAAAACTCCCATCACTCTTTTTATAGAGGTAAATAAAGTAGATTTTACAGAAACATTTTTAGGTACATCACATTGCGTTTAATCACTTCAATGTACTGTAAACTAGTATTCAACATGGGTTACAACTACAAAACAAAGTTAGAATCAGAAGGCAAATATAGTAAGATGAGGCCAAGTATGAAGTTTACGTGATCAGGGCAGATACAGTGCTATAGTGTCATTCAGATTAGTCATAAAACCTGACATGGATTATACAGTACACACCAGTCAAATGGACATTTTAAGGTATAAGGACTTAAAATGTCCTCTCTACCAGGTCCAAAACTATTTTCTACCAGGTCCTCTTTTTGTGAAAACAAGTCACACCAAAAATGCTCCTTCTTAGGTGTTAAATATAACCAAACTGGATTTTTGTCGGCTGAAGAAAGATAATCTTCCAACATGGGATCCTATTAAAAATATTCTGCCTGGGGGTGCCTGGGTGACTCAGCTGATTAAGCATCCAACTCTTGATTTCGGCTCAGGTCATGATCTCACGGTTCGTGAGACTGAGCTCCCTGTCAGATTCTGTGCTAACTGCATAGAGCTTTGCTTGGGATTCTTCTTCTCCCTCTCTCTCTCTCTCTGCTCCTTCCCTGTTCGTGTACATGTGTGCACTCTCTCTCTCTAAATAAATAAATATTAAAAGATATATATTTGGCCTGAAAAAAAATCACATATGATTAGACAGAAGCATTATGATAAGCTAAAGTACCATTAGGTATAGAAATCTTCAAAGATCTCAATCACAATGGGCTTTAAAAGTTAAAACAATTTTCATTAACTCATGGAATTATAAACTGGAAGTCAATAACATACACAGGGAGAAATACCACTACTTTCAGTCAACATCTATAAGGAGAGTAGTCTGAAACACACTAAAACTATAGTAGCCTATGATACCTTCAAAAGTTGTCCTAACTAAAAAACACATGGTACTAATTCAACCAATCAGAAAACTATAAAATTCAAGAATGAATCTGTGTATAAGTGGAACAAAAATGAACATACTAGACATAACCAACCCCAAAGAATATAGTGGCACATAAAGTAACTATCCAATGATGCGATGTCATAGAGAAGAGCTCCTCAGAAAAACCTGTGAAGTAAACACCCAAAGAAAGCTATGAAGCACCAAACCATTTTATTATTGGTTCACTAGTCAAACTGATCTCCCTAAAACAATAGTAGGAACAATAAAACAGATGAGATCTCTGTGTTCACAGCCAAAATTTATATCAAGAGAAGCTTTGAAACCATACACAAACACAATGAATTTATAAAATAACTATAAATACCTGATCACAGAGAGACTGCAAAATGGATGTGATATATTCAACACATTGTTGGCGAATAACACTGTCTCCAGGAGACCGCACCAAAGCTAAGAGATCCTGGAATATCTCTGCATATCTTTCATCACCTTTAATAGTTCCATTAATTAGATGCAAAATAGCTAATTTACAAGCTTTGTGTGAAGCCAGAGCATCAAGAAGAGCAAGCAACCTGGTGGTTTGGCTAGTGTACTGTTTTTCCTTATCTTCTGAAGTGCTGAAATAAAATCAATACATTTAGTAAACAAAATTCTTAATTTTAAGGCATTATTTAACTAATATTTATTTTTCAACACATATATCATCTTTTACAAATCTTGTATAAAACATTTCAATCCTTGGATATGATGACTTCTCTGGAATTTTTGCAATTACTATAAAATTTTATAAATTCAGACATCAGTATCTTTTTTTAAAATCAGAGTACTTTATATCACCTTTCAAACACCCAAAATCAAGACCTTCAAGGTATCTTGCATGTGAAATAAAGTTTTCTAATTAAAAACAATCTACATATATTCATACATACATAAACATGTTTACGTATGTATATAGACATATATACGTATATGTGTATATTTATATGTATATATATTATCTGAGCATTCTAAACCCTTGTTTCTAAATTCTAAGTGAAAAAATGTATCTGTGTCAAAAATAACTTGAGGAAAAAATTTTTAATACCTTTGCAAGTCTTCTACAATCAAATCCAACACAGTTCTCATAATCAGAAGTGCAGTTGGTGAGGCAAGATCACACAATTGAACACAAATACGCCGTAACATATGTTGAATGGGCTGGCAGGTTGTGCCAGAGAAAGAGCGAACTATTTCTTGGAGCAACTTTGCTTGAACATGAAGGTGCATGCTCCACAATTTTCGGGTGTTGAGTGCCACTGATATATCATGTGGCTCAATAACCTGTTAAAAAAGTATATTGTGTGTGTACGTAGATTTTCTTTAATATTTATTTATAGTCACAAAAATTGTTCAGGAAGAACTGTTATGAAAAGAACATCTTTACTACATGCTGAAAACATTTTCTATTATACAATTAAACATTTGCTTGAATTGAATTCATCTAGAAAATCTTATTGTTCTCAGGTTAGCAGTCAGTAGAGCAGAGTCCATTGGTGAACCAACCTAGTCAATGGCAAATTCTAACACATGATAAAGGGAAAAAAAGGATTTAAAAATAACAAAAGTACAAGTATACATAACAGCATAATAAAATTCACATTAACAAAAATTTATTAAAATGTTGCTCCCCATATTTCTTTAATGACCAGCTTGCTTCAGTTTTATCTCACCCTCATCCAGTTACTTTATGTCTTTTTTAGGGGAAGGGTATGAGGGTTGTAGATTTGTTTTTTGTTTGTTTTTTTTTTTTAAAGAAATCACTGGCTTTTTTTAAAGTGTTACTGCAGTCATTTATAAGATGCATGTTATATGGAAGTGATACCTGAGTTGTTTGCATGGGCAATGGTAGAGGCAGCAGCTCTGAAAGTAGTATGAGTCCAGAAAAAAATCCTTCAGGAACCTTCAAGATTGAAGAAAGAACTTCTTTTAACATTAAAGACCAAGTATTATTGGCCAGTGTCTCTTCTGAGATTGTGAGTTTTTCATTAACTCCTTGTGTAAAAGTCAGTAAGATATCAATGATATCATTTTGAATTTTCTGTTCATCACTATCCAAACGACCTGAGAGAGGGATAGAGCACAGGAGCATGTGTAAAGTCACAAGTGCTGAAGGAACACGCATGTCCTTAAACTCAAAGGATCCACCTCTCAGGAGTTCCGTTAACATAGTTTTAAGAAGAGTGAGTGTGCAGCGAGCCATTGAAATAGTAGTAACTCTGTGAAGGGTAGTCCCCATGTTGACATGGAGCCTCCAGGGCTGAGTCAGAATACTGTTCAATTTTTGTAGAACCCGAATAAAGGTGTCCATTCCTTCAGCGGAAAAAAGCTGAATAACGGCAAGATTCCATTTCAGGTCTTTCTGTTGACCTTTATATAGGATAAGGGGGAAAAAAATGAATTACTTATGTTAATAAACACTTAAGACTTTTGAATATTTTATTTAATAAATTACATTTATACTAGGCTTTAAGAATAGTTTTTAAAGTATAATAGCCATACTACCTTCAACAGGAGGTGGTGGACATGCCACATTACAGAGAACACGCAAGGCAGTGGTAAGGCCAACTCCTTCTGGGGTCATCAAATTATCGATATTCTTTAAAAATAAAAAAGAACAGAAAGTTTAATTCTTGGTGCTTTGATACAAATCAAGAAAAAATTCCTAAGAAGACATCAGTTAAAAATATAAGTTTCATGATAAGTACTTACACTTTAAAGTTTCTTAAGTAAATGTAAAACATGAATAAGGCTTATGAAGTTTATAAAAGTTATTTTATAAAGTGAATAATTACAAAGTACAAGTACATTAAACAGTACTGATTAAAATGAAGGTAACATACAAAACTGAATGAGACTCCTTGTATTAAGAATTTAAAAGAATTCTTTTTCATATACTCTTTCTAAATACCCTCCATCCCAAAAATGAAGCAATAACTGATTTTACAAAGCCTTGTGTGTACTAAACCTCTTTCAAAACTGAGGAAGCAACAGGGTAAGTTTTAGCACTACATAACACACTTAAATGCAGATACCACGGGAATCTAGTTGTGATGGTTAGTCAGGACAAGGTTAAAGGAAAAAGATATACAGTTGCCTATGTCCTTAGCATCTGCCCATGCATGTTTCCTGACAATAAATAGTTATGTTTGTTTTTGTAGTTTCTACAGAGAAGCATAGATGATTTTGAAAAACCTCAGAAGAAATAACATTTAAAAATGTTACTCTTTCAGCTTCTAAAACTCAGAGGAGGAATTTAAAAATCAGAAAATTCCTTTCCCTTGCACATTTTCCACCTTACATTATCTTTTCCTCTAATTTCTTCCTTGCTGCCTTACCACGATAATTCCACAAATTACATAAGGCAGCATGGCGCCACTGGGGGAAGTTTCAGTCTCGGATGAACTGCTTTTGGTATATCTTGGAATAAGAGTCATTTATTATTAACTATAAGTAATAAGGATTTACATAAAAATCAAAGTTCTTTTCATTACAGCATGTAATTTAAATTTCTAGAACTAAATTTCTTACTGGTTAAAAACTTGTACCCAAGTATCTGATAGTTTACTGGATGTTTCCTTCTGTATTTCCTGACCACGCACAAGTACCCTGAATACAGGACAATTTAAATTTATAGACCTATTATATTTCTGCGAAATAAAAGACTGAATAAAATGAAAAGCTCTAGCTGTCTTCCAAGGCATAGAGTAAAGAACACAGAAGAATATAACGGCACCACAGGAGATTAAAGTACTCTTAGGAAAGACAGAGTAAAGAAGGAGACAAGTCAGTAAAGAAAAAAATCTAAAGAAGGTAAACCCAAACAGTACTTTGTTGCTATATCAGAACAGCAACAGATTAGGAATATATGTATGTTATTTCAACTCCAAGACCAAGATGTTTTACACATTCATATACACATAAATACACAGTTTACCTGTTAAATGAAAGAGGAGATAATTCAGGGTTCATTCTGCCCCTCAAGCTTAAACTTTTTATGCATCTAAGACCACTTTTAGCCCTTCTTGCTAAGTTACACTAACTTCTAAAACTGACAATACAACAATCTTAGTGAATTTTTAATTACTATTTGAATTTCTGAATTTTTCAAATGTACTATTGTAAGTTTTAGGATTTTCAACTTTCATGAATATTTTATTTGTAGATGTGGCCATCCCAAATTAACAGTGTTAGAACCAGTCCCCACTGTAATTATCTGGAATTGACTCTTGTTAATTTCTGCCTAAAAATTTTGAAGAAGTTCTTTTTTCACTAAAGTTTAACGGAAACAATTATATGTTAAATTACTTAACTTTAAAACACTGTTGTAAATATCTTCAAAATGGCAATGATATTACTCCAATTGGAGAAAAAAAAAAAAGATAGAATCTGGTAGTGAAAAGCAGTATGTTACACAGGGTTGTGTGCATGTGTATTCCCATATATACACCGTCATATACCCATCTACCTACATGTACAAATCCGTACCCCATAAAATCTAGTAAATCAATCTAGTACACGTAACAATTACTGCATTATCTACATAAATGATGTAATGTAACACTACTATACACTATCTTACAGTTTCATAAAATCAAGGCACTTTACTTACCTGTTTAACATATTCAATTAGGTTTGGGATGCAGTTAATTTCGAATCTAAGGTTTTTCAGAGGTTCAAGCCACTTGCCAAGTTCTTAAAAACAAAAAGGTCATTTATAATATAATACTTTAAATAAAAGCCTTTATAACAAAGGAAGTAAAGGTATTCTTTTCCAAAGAACATTATAGGATTCATACTGATTTCAATAATCTAAACTTCATACAGGGATGAACTTATGTGTAATTTTTTAAATAAGCTTTAACAAGAAATGCAAATGCATTACTATACTGGTTTAGAAGTAAGAAGTAACCATTCTTAGTTACTTGGTTTCTGAAAACTCAAGTGTTTACATGCTTAACAGGACAATCAACCTACAACATTAAAAAAATTTATAAAATTGATTTTTTAAAAACTAACATAAAAAAATAGTGTTTATTCACTTAATGCTACTACTGCCTCCCATACGCCCAAAAATACATGCAGGATGTGAGGGCGATCTGGCTGCGACATCTGTCACCCCATTGATCGCCAGGGTTGATTTGGCTGATCTGGCTGGCTAGGCGGGTGTCCCCTTCCTCCCTCACCACTCCATGTGCGTCCCTCCCGAAGCTGCGTGCTCGGTCGAAGAGGACGACCTTCCCCGATAGAGGAGGACCGTTCTTTGGTCAAGGGTATACGAGTAGCTGCGCTCCCCTGCTAGAACCTCCAAACAAGCTCTCAAGGTCCAAAAATGCATGCAGAAAACACATTAATTTCTAACGGGATCAACCCTATTGGGGGAGTGGTGGACATTTGCTGAATGCCTTTTCTCTTAACATGAATTTTAAATTTTGTCAATTTCTTAATTTGCCTTTATAAAATTAATATCCCAAAATAATAACAAACTTTGCTTATAAAACAATCATAAATGAAATATACCATTTGCTACAAATGAATTTGAAACTCTCCTAGAAAAAAACAAACAAACAAAAAAAGCAAAACCATATCCATAAATAAAGAGAAGAAACTGGTGGGTTGCCAGAGAGAATGGTGGTGGAAGGATGAGCAAAATGGGTGAAGGGGAGTGGGAGGTAAAGGTTTCCAGTTATGGTATGAATAAATCACAGAGATGAAAGACACAGCATAGGGAAAATGGTCAGTGGTATGATAATAGCATTGTATGGTAACAGATGATAGGTACACTTGCAGTTAGCATCGCATAACTCTACAGAGTTGTGGAATCACTATGCTGTACAATTGAAACTAATGTAATGTGTGTCAACTATACTTAAAAAAAAAAAAAAAAAAAAAAAAACCCGAGTAGGATAATGTAGGAAAAAAACCCTCTCCTAGAAGCTATGCTAGAATACCTATACTTTATCACCAAAAATGTTTTAAGAAAAGCATTCTGATGTTAAAAGTGATATGCCATTTCCACACACTTTATAGGAAAAACTAAAGGAAACTGAAAATAGAGTCATGTCTCTCCTTGGTTCTACACTCCTCGGAGGATGAGGATTACAACTGTATACATCAGAGTATTTTCCCTATGTGTGTTTTTTTTTTTTTAATGTTTGTTAATTTTTGAGAATGAGAGTGAGAAAGACCATGAGCAGGGGAGGAGCAGAGAGAGGGAAACACAAAATCTGAAGCAGACTCCAGGCTCCAAGCTGTCAGCACAGAGCCTGATGCAGGGGTTGAACCCATGAGCCGTGAGATCATGACCTGAGCTGAAGTCAGACGCCCAACTGACTGAGCCACCCAGGCACTCCCTCCTATGCTTTTTAAAATTAACTCTTTCATATATACAGAATATACTGTCCGAATGAAAGATACAAGGAATAATAATAAAACAAATCTGTGTATCCATCACCCAGAATAAGTAGTAAAGCATTAATAATATCTTTGAAGATGTTGTGTGACCTCCTTTTATAAAAGCACACTACAGGGAAAAAATCTGTTTCCTATATGGTAAGCTGAGCTTACTACCCAACTTTTACTAGTAGTACCACACATAAAATTTAAGATTAAAAAGAAAAAAGGCCACATGCTATTTACAATATTTACTCAGTGTTTTCAAATTTTCTATATGATAAGTTCAGAAAGCCAAAAATCAAAGCAAAATAATAAAAAAACTGTGATTAGATACCTTTGATTTTTCAGGACTGCCCATACAAGTTTTGACATAAACTTCATTCACCATACATTTAAATATTTTAGAAAATAATGCTCGGGGTTCCTGGGTGGCTCAGTCAGT
Source organism: Paguma larvata (assembly GCA_030068075.1). Classification (NCBI taxonomy): domain Eukaryota; kingdom Metazoa; phylum Chordata; class Mammalia; order Carnivora; family Viverridae; genus Paguma; species Paguma larvata. The sequence goes on from CM057838.1 coordinate 39,530,113, forward strand.
TAAGGTCTCAGGTCATGATCTCGCTGTTTGTGGGTTCGAACCCTGCACTGGGCTCTGCAGTGACAGTGCGGAACCTGCTTGGGATTCTTTCTCTGCCCCTCTCCTGCTCACATTCTCCCTCTCTCTCTCAAAATAAATGAATAAATTTTAAAACAATACTTAGGGGCGCCTGGGTGGCTCAGTCAGTTAAGCGGCCGACTTCAGCTCAGGTCATGATCTCACAGTTTGTGAGTTCGAGCCCTGCATCAGGCTCTGTGCTGACGGCTCAGAGCCTGGAGCCTGCTTCAGATTCTGTGTCTCCCTCTCTCTCTGCCCTTCCCTTGCTCATGCTCTGTCTCTATGTGTCTCAAAAATAAAATAAAAACTTAAAAAAAAATTAAAACAATATTTAAAAAAAGAAAAGAATGCTCATATTCCCTATCCTTCACTTTTAAAGATAGCACAATGTGTTATTGACAAATAGTTTGTAAATTGTACTTACAGTAGTATTATACTTAGAAATATATATATAGGGGGCGCCTGGGTGGCCCAGTTGGTTAAGCTTCTGATTTCAGCTCAAGTCATGATCTCATAGTTCACGAGTTCGAGCCCTGCGGCAGGCTCTGTGCTGACAAGCTTAGAGCCTGGATCCTGTTTCCCATTCTGTCTCCCTTTCTCTCTGCCCCTCCCCCGCTCATGCTGTCTCTCTCTGTCTCTCAAAAATAAACATTGAAAAAAAATTAAAAAAAAAAGAAATATATATATAGAAAAACACACATATGCAAACCACACACAAAACTGAACTTCTGAGTTCACCTTTAAGCTACTTCTTCCACGTGGATTAGTAACTTCAACCAACCACCGATTACCATGATTTTCCAGGAAAAGGTACTTCCAACAACTTCCTAATAATCTTTTTAAGAACACCATATAAAACACTTTCATAAAAGGTACCTTCAGGCAATAACAGAGTATTACTATGTATGTTATCAAAACATGATAAAGTACTAATTATAGATATTCAAAGGCTTTTTCCTTCACATATCATAAATGCTTAAATAACTCAAGTACCATACCTTGTAATTTAGCATTATTTTCATCTGCTTTACAAAGCTTCAAGAGAGATGCTGCATGCTGTTCTAGCATTTGGACATCACTGGAAGACTGAACCACCACCAAAATAAGTATGCATGCATAATTATAAGCTACTGACTTCTTAGACTTGGAATCACTGAAACAAAATAAGGTTTTATATTTTTTAGTATGAAAACAAATCTTCCAGGAACAATTTTAAGCACTTTTTTTCTATTTGGTTTTAAAGAGACCAGGGAATTTTACACTGAAACATGACTTCTTGAAGACATGAAATCAGATTTTAACGTTCACCTCCAATTCACCTGAAAACATTACTTAAATATAAACGAAGCACGTGCATAACAATAGAAAGTGAAATTCTATTAAGAAATAAGATCAAAAGAACAATGAAATATTAACAAGTAATGAAAGATTCAGAAGTATACCTCAATAGTCTCCTTTCAAATGTTTGTCTACTCTAGATAAGTAGGAACAAGTGTGATGAGTCAATCTACTGCCATCATCACTCAGTCTTCTACTATAAAACTGCTGAGGTAGAGCTAGGCATGGAAGCCGATGTTGTTTGCCTTTCATAGGCCCCCCAAAAAGACCTATCACTCAAGGAGTCACAGCAAGACCCTATGGTGAGGCCAGTTACCTGGATGTCACTGCTTTGTATGACATGACCCAAGAAGAGCATGTTTACGTCCTCAGACACTAAAATCCTCTGCCCTCCTGGGCAGCTCTTGAAAACTAATATCATTCCAAAATCCCTCACACCCATTCAGTCAAAGTACTTCTGAAACCAGAGTACAAGAGTTTAAAGGGTGAGGGAAAATTCAAGAAGCAAGACAGTCTTCATTACTCTGCATGTATATATTTTGGTGCCTTAGAATTACTCTACACAAAAATTAGCAAGAGTACTATAGTTGCAATCTTGTCAACACCAAGGAGAAACTGGAAGAAGCTGCTAAAAGATCCATTTCGTTGCTTTACAGCACATCTTATATTTTAGAGATTTCTGTCATTCTAATCCTTAATTAACAAATTATGTATTATGTCAAAAAATAATTATAGTTTTTGCTTTCAAATACAACACCTTCTTTTAAGAAACTAGCCCTTTACTGACACCGTTTTCCAGTATAATAAAAAATTTAACAAGTAAAAAGAAAATTACCCTAAAGCTTCTTTGGAATAGTACTCCATTAGAGTAATAAGACTTTGGAGATTTTTCTCAAGACTGAAAACATGACCAACAGCTGATCTTCCCACAGGATTAAAAGTAATCAAATAAAGATTGTGAAGCGTTCCCAAGAGATCTGAATGGTCAGTTTCTTCACTGGCTGTACAACGCTGAAAATGGCTGAAGAGCTCTGTAATACACTGTAATGTCTGTGTTGAGTCCTGTAGCCACAAGGCAAATGCATCATCAATAACACCATCAGACTGAAGACCCTCCTCTTCATCTTGATCATAAAGGTGACACAGAGCTCGGATCAACAAATTTGTCGCTTCATATTCCGACATAAAAAAAAGAAGACCCTTTTGTGACTGTGCAAGAAACTTTAAAACATCTTTTGTGGCTTGCAGCACACCAGGGTGGGCACTTGTTACCGGAATTGACAGAAGCAAGGTAACTAACTCCAAGAAGTGATGACTATGAAGATACCTGTAGAAAAATTAATTGATATGTGTGAAGTCAGTGCAAAACATTCTTCATTTACTCAATATGCGTTAGATAGAGAGATAAAAATGTTAATGGCCACAATCCTTATCCTCAGCAATATACTACTTTAACTAAAAACATAATCCAAGCAGCAAGTCTTCTCTCCACTAGGTCAAATAAAAGTAAAAGTTGTGTGAAGTTTTATTCTAGTTAACATTCAATGGATGTTCAACGAATAACTGTGGACTAGTTTTCTCTTTCCAGGATCAACCTTGACTTTAAATTCTGGGTCTTCTTTCCAGGCCACTATCAAATACTTCTTTTTCGCCATGATCCTACTCTACTCATGGTATACCAGTGTATCTGAATTAAGTGTATCTAGGAAAAATACAGTACATATACTACAAATAATATATAGTTTATTCAGATTTAGTATAAGTTGTATATCTGAATTAGTACTTTCTACTAGAGTAAACAAATTCAAATTATCAATGTTTAGTATCTGAATAGTTAATACTATTATATAGCACTTTTATCAACTTCTAAGAACCATTTTTTAGGATATATATACTTTTAGTAGAAAAAAAGCATGAACTTACTCAACACCCCAAAATAGAGACAAATGCTACTTCACTGTTCTAAAAATACTGTGCTCCATGTATTTATCCATCTCCGTCCCCCCAACTCCTGGCAATTGCTGGTCTTTTTACTGTCTCCATAGTTTTTGCCTTTTTCAAAATGTCTTATATTTGGAATCATACAGTATACAACTGACTCCTCATATTACTCCTTAAACGCAGGCTTCTACTTCAGAATAAACACCCACCAGTAACTTCTTGACTAGAAGGCAAACAGAACCTCAAGAAGATAAAATCCCCAAACTACTATACTCTAAGAGAATCTTTAACCACTTTGTGGAGTATTCAGAAAACAGTTAATACTGTAGGCCTCAGACTGCTTATTCTTAGAAACACCTTCTTTGAGGCTGGCCCTTGGCTGGCATCTGGGAACCTGGATTTGGGGAGGGTTTGCATCACCCAACTGGTAAGAATGTTCTCTCTGCCTAAAATGTTTATGCAAACAACATGGTTTATACTGAGCACCTGCTTTCCTTCTGGAAGGCTGGGATTCTGTTACGCGGTAGGTACTGGGGACCCACGTGGCTATCCTCCAATAAGCTCTGATATTGAGATTCTAACGAGCTTCCTCCATAAGCAACATTTCACATGCACTGTTAAAACTTGTCACCGTGAGAACTAAGTAGGTCCTGTCTGACTCCACTGGGAAAGGACTCTGACTGGTTTCCTCAGGCTTCTCCCCATATACCCTTTTCCTTTGCTGGGTATGCCTTGTATCCTTTTGCTGTAATAAATCATAGTTGTGACTATAGTGCTGAGTCCTGGGAGTCCCACTGGCAAGTCCTGAGAGTTATCTTGGAGACCTATACACAGAACATTAGAACCTTGCCATCACTTCAAACTAATCTCTCCAAAATGCAATTATTTCTCCTTTCGAAATTCATTGCCCCTCCTAATTTACCAGTTTCTATCAATAAAACCCCAGTTCTAATAGTTACCCTAGCTAGAAACCTCAAAACATCTTTGGCTTCTTCTCACTTCCTCTTAGCTATTTCACTTTCTCTTAGCTATTAGGTCCAGTCGCCAAGTCCTAGTAACTGCTCTTTCACAAACCCTGTCACTATTAGCACAATATTTGTCTTTCCATTCCCTGTAAGTGCTACTATATTAGGTAAGTACTTAACATAGTACAATCTAGACTGGCTTATCTACTCCGTTAACTCCAATTTCTTTTCCATTTGATCTTAGAATGCTATTTTGATCAGATCAGATCTACTACTCTGAAATAGTCAAGATGTTCCCACATTCTAAAAAAATCCAAATTCCTTAGTATTCAAGGCCCTTTATTTCCTCAAGTCCAATACTTAAATGTACTTTCTCCCATTACAGAGGAGAAAACAATATTTAATAAACCTTTAATTACTAGTTTCCCCTCAGTAACTATGAGTATCACTCCCTTCCTTAGAGTTGCTATCCTCAGGTATCCTCAGTACATGACTTCACCTCCTACCTTATTAAAAATAAAGTGGTCAGTGTGAAATGTCTTGGCTCTTTTACTGTCTCCATGCTATAAATGTATCTGTATTTGTACACATAAGGCTTCTTTTCTCCTGTTCAAAGCCAAACCCGTACACTTGTACTCTTGACCTCATCTCTTACCAGACCTTGTTCTAGCATTATCATCTTTTATTACCATAAGAACTCAAACTAAGGCAAGATCTAATAGTTTCAGCTAAAAACAGGAATGGATAGGTACAGATTTTATAATGGTCAAGCATCTCACTTTCTGTTAATGCAGTATGCCCTAAGTCAAGTGAAAAATTAATCACCAAAATAAAGAAGAATATAATAAAAATGCCATTTTCTCATTAGCTACAAAATTATTTATAGGCAAAATGCCAGATAAGAAATTATAAAAAAATTAAAACAAAATTTAAAAATCTACTGTGGGTGCTGATCCTAATAATGTCAAAACTCTACCAACAAACAGAGTTAAATAGGGGCACCTGGCTGGCTCAGTTGGTAGAGCCTGCAACTCTGATCTCAGGGTCATGAATTTAAGCCCCACATGGAGCATGGAGCCTACTTAAAAAAACAAAACAAACATAAAAACAAATAGAGTTAGGCAGTAAGTGGTAATTGAACCTCAAAGATTATTTAACCAGGTCTGTAAAAATAAGTTAGTAAAATGTAACTTTAACCTGCAATGAATTAAAATGATGAAGTACAAAAAGGTTCACACAGAAAAGCTCTCTCCTTCCTGGGCCATCTTCTTATACCACCTTCCCAGAAGCAACGCTACAGTTTCTCAGTTATTCTTGCTCATAGATATGCTTATGTAAGCACTGTTGTTAACTATCGCTATCTTTAACTTAAATTACTATCACTAGTTTAAGTACTAATAAAATGCAGCTGTCTCACAGTAGCATACTTCTGTTTCACTACTATTTTGAAATACAGAGTATTTTTACATAGATATGCACTGCCTACAGATTTGAAAAACCAAAATCAATCACATAAAATTGCCTGTAGGGATTTGTGAAATGTATTTTCCCAAACGAAAAATGTCTTACCTAAAGAGAACCGGGTATGGATCATCCCTTTCTGGAGGTCCAGTAATACGTGCCATCGTTGGGAAAGACTTAACAGGAGGCTGGATCATTGTATGAGGTGCAGTTTCCATTAAATGGAAAACTTCTTCCAGGAGGTTAATAAGCTTTTCTATTTCCCCTTCACTTATATTTGAGGATTCCAAAAGATCCATATCCATTGAAGCCTCTACCTCATTTTCATATTCTGGGTGTGTTCTCTCAAGTCCTGCATCTGTGTCATGATCAGGTTCACTGTGGTTAGGAACAGACGAAGTCTTCTCTGCTAAATGGTCACCAAGTCTTTTAATCTCTGACAAGATTTCATAGAAATGGCACTTCTGAAGAATAGCCGAACCAGCAGTGACAACTCTCACAGTCTGATCTAAAAGTATGAGCTCCAAAAGTTTTTGATAGCCGCTTTTTTCATTCTGCCTACCTCTTAAAAAAGCTTCCATTCCTTCTGTCATACTAATGACACTGTCCAAAGCTTTAAAAGCATTTAACTTAAGAGAAGATGAGACATGATCAGCAAACAGGAGCTCAAATAATCCATTGATCACTCCTGCTTGTAGCAGTCCCACGACCCCTTGAGCCCCACATTCTGCTAGTGAGGACACTAATTTGGTCCCAGCTTTGAGTTGACGGACATTTAAGGCAATGGGTTGGCGAAGAGCTACTTGTAAATTTAAAGCTTGCATGGTCCAGTCTACCAACTGGCCAAGAGAGTCTTGTTTTGTGTTTTTCAACTGCAAATAACTTAATCCTTTTATTATTAAACTTGGAATTTCTTCTAAAGCTGTTACCCATTTTGCACCTCTATCTTCCTGATACAAATCTAATAGTTCAGTTAACTTCACTGAGGCTTCTACTGCTCCTGAATTTTCTTTATCTGGACCTTGATCCTTCATTCTACTGATTTCAATTTCAAAAGTAGTCTTGTATGGACAGCTGAAGTATAAGAGTGGCACAAGTTCCCTGTCATATGGATCATATGTCATAGGAGGAACTGAAGCTAAGTCTTCAGCAGTGTATTCAACATCAAAGTTTGGATACTTAAATGTTTCACGTTCCAAGTCAGCAATTCCATCTTCATCACTGGAAATTTGTTCATAACCATCATCCCCTGAAAATCAGTTTGAATATTTAAATATTACTGTTGTTCAATGCAAAAAAAATCCAATTAATCAAAAACATATTTTATTTAGTAGTATGGCAAAAAATAAGAATGATTTCTTCAACAAAATTAACTTCTGCTCCAACATCTTAACAATTACCAACATTTTATAATTTCTAATAGAATAATTAATAAGAAACTTCATAAGCAAAGTCTTCTATCTATTCAACTTTACAACTGACTCTGCTATGGATATCTTCTCCTCACAGAAATAAAATTAGAAATGTCTTGTGGTGCCTGGGTGGCTAAGTGGGTTAAGCAACAGACTCTTGGTTTTGGCTCAGGTCATATCTCACAATTCATGAGTCAGAGTCCCACACTGGACTCTGCACTGACAAGTACAGAGTCTGCTTGAGATTCTTGCTCTCCCTCTCTCTCTGCCCTTTCCCAACTTGTGCATAAGTTCATGCACGCTCTCTCTCTCTCTCAAATAAATACACTTAAAAAATGTCTTAAAATAACCAAAACACCTCTCCCAAGAGGGAAGAGGTTAACCTTGCCCGCTTGAGAGTAGTTTTAAGACAGGAGAAAAAATTGACAGGCAAAGATTATTAAATTTAACTATAACACCAAAATCACAAAGCTAAACCAAATTTTTCAGTGAAAGCATTTTAAGTTTTTTTTTAACATTAATTTCATATTCCTAAATTTTTTTTAAGTTAGTACATACAGTGCAATATTGGTTTCAGGAGTAGAATTCAGTGATTTATATACTATCCAGTGCTCATCACAACAAGAGTCCTCCTTAGTACCTACCATCCTCTGTCAAACCACACTTCGTTCTTTATCATTAAGAGTCTCATGCAGGGTGCCTGGGTAGCTCAGTGGATTGAGTAACCAACTTCAGCTCAGGTCATGATCTCACAGTTCGTGAGTTCAAGCCCCTCATCAGGCTCACAGCTGACAGTGCAGAGCCCATTTCAGATCGTCTGTTCCCCTCTCTCTCTGCCCCTCCCCCACTCATGCTCCCTCTTTCTCTCTCTGTCTCTCTCAAAAATAAACTTAAAAAAAAGAAAAAAGAGTCTCTTATGGTTTAATTCCCTCTTCTCTCTTTTCCTCTTCACATTTATTCATATGTTTTGTTTCTTAAATTCCACATGAGTGAAATCATAAGGTATTTTTTTCTCTGACTTACCTTTTTAGCATAATACATTCTAGCTCCATCGATGGCATGTAAATAGTAAGATTTCATTTTTTTTTAATGTTTATTTTTGAGAAAGAGAGAGGGAGACACACAATCTGAAGCAGATTCCAAGCTCTGAGCTGTCAGCACAGAGCCCAACTTGGAGCTTGAATGCATGAACCACAAGATCATGACCTGAGTCAAAGTGGGATGCTCAACCCACTGAGCCACCCAGACACCCCAAGATTTCATTCTGTTTGATGGCGGAGTATCATATTCCTGAATTTTTATTTCTCTTCATTTACCTGTCATACAGACCTGTATTTTAATTTTTTTTAATTTATTTATCCTTGACAGAGAGAGAGAGAGAGAGAGAGAGCGCGAGCACGTGCACATGCATGCAGGGGAGGGGCAGAGAGAGAGAAATAAAATCCCAAGAAAGCTCTGCACTGTCAACACAGAGCCCGATTGAGACACTGAAGCACCCCTCCTAGGTCTGTATTTTAATTTTACAGAAAATTTATTCACTTAAAATGCTCAGCTGGACCAAAAGAAAACTTTCTTCTCGTTATACAAGTGCAACTTTTCCCTCTTTTCAAATACAACAAAATTAGAGACAAAACTTGGTTTTACTTTTTAACACTGTTATTGCCTGGTTGTGGGAAAACTGGAATAAGTAATAATTGCCTACAAAGAAAAGGAAATGTTTCTAGAGTATTCTTCCAGCATCAGCCATCTAAGGACATTCTTTTGCTCAAAACAAGTTAGCCACATACTCATCATATTTGAAAAGATAAAAGTCTACAGAGGCCTGACTCTGGGATATGCCAGATATCTTCTTCTTCTTTTTTTTTTTTTAATTTTTTTTTTAATGTTTGTTTATTTTTGAGACAGAGAGAGACAGAGCATGAGTGGGGGAGGGGCGGAGAGAGAGGGAGACACAGAATCCAAAGCAGGCTCCAGGCTCTGAGCTGTCAGCACAGAGCCTGACTCGGGGCTCAAACTCACGGACCGCGAGATCATGACCCGAGCCGAAGTCGGCCGCTCAACCGACTAAGCCACCCAGGCACCCCTACCAGATATCTTCTATTAAAAAACAAATTAACCAGCCTCTTCCTCTCACCTTCTCTACAAAAATGATTAGAAAACAGACTGCCTGAAATCTAACTACTATTTGCCAGTCAAATACAATAAATATAAAAAATATTATTTGCTAATCTGGGAATGGAGGAAGCTAAAAAAGTATCACTCAATGACCTAATTATTTGTATTCTGTAAAAGGGCCCCTGTGATACCAAAATGACCCTCATTCTCATGAAGAATGATCCTCACCCTCACTATTTTAGGAAAAAACAAGGCAGTTTATCTGTTATTTTATATAAATGCTTTAACATTACATGCCATCTCTTAGACAAATTAAGAGTTAATTAGCTTGAGTTGCTCTCACTTCTTGCTTTCAAAGGAAAAACAAAGCTGAATGAAAGGACTGCATCATGCTGTCATACAACCCTATATAGTTGAGATTTTTTCCCCCCTGAATTTCTGAAAATGTAGCATTTGCTACAATATCTAAGTGGCAGACATCTTTAGAAATTCCACCCAACTTATACCATGTCTTTCTGAAAACAGCCCACCAAATCTCTAACCATCTATTTCCTACATGATCTTGCTTCCCTGGCCAAAGCTGAAGGTACCAAGGGACAAATGATATTGTAGCAAGCCAAACAATCTCTCTCCCAGAAAAATGCAAATAAGACTCAGCGCAGGGAGCATAGGCTGGGTGGTTAAAAAGAGATTAAACCTGGAGTGCCTGGTTTAACAGCCAGTTAACCAGTTAACCATCAGTCAGTCAGTTAACTGTCCAACTCTTGATTTCAGCACAGTTCTTGGGTTCGAGACCCGTGTCAGGCTCTGCACTGCTAGTGGATTCTCTCTCTCCCCTCTCTCTCTCCTCCTCCTCCTCTGTTCTCTCTCCCTCTCAAAATAAATAAACTTAAAAACAAAAAAAGGAGATTAAACCTGTGGAGTGAACGGAGAAACAATAGTTGGCTGACAGAAAATAAGGTAGAAACCTAAAGCAAACAAAAAATGGAAATCCCAGTTGTAGTCAAGTCTTAAGGTGCAGCTACAGTCTATCCCATGAGTTTCTTGAAAACCATTTATCTTTGCTATAGATTCTCTTGGATTGCTGAAAACAACATCGAGTCAGTTCCTAATACTTAAAACCAAAAAGTCCTAACAAATATAACCCACCTTCACCTTCTTCATCCTCTTCACCTTCTTCCTCTTCATCTTCCTCTTCCTCCTCAGGGATACTGTCTACTGTATGGCGATCATCCTCATCCTCATCCTCTTCTTCTTCTACATCCACATCATCTTCATCATCTTCTCCTTCTTCTTGCTGTTCCTCTTCTACTTCTCCTTCATCAGAGTATTGCCCTTCTTGGGGAACAGAATTCCGATCAGGAGAAATGGGTTCAAAATAATCTTCTCTGTGAGAAGCATCCTCTTCCTTATCACCAGATACTGAAAAATTGAGATTTAAGGCACAGATTGTTTTAATGGTTTAAATAACTTAAGGCAGCAGGACTGGAAACTGCAATTAGTTAATGACATTTTGGTTGATTTAGCTCATAAATACTCTTTTAAAAAAAGGGGGTAGAATTACTTGCTTTTAAAAATATTAAGAGTATACATTGTACAATTTTATACGGTAAGAATTAATAAAGTACACTATTTTATATTCTAACACCACATATTAATCTTTTTCTTTTTAGCTATTAAGTACACAGGTTTTCACCTCTTCCAATATATACTGCTTATTTTTAACTGGTACTCTTCTGTATATACCACTATAGCACATTATTTTCAAAGCAATGCTGGTACAGCTTCAAATGAATTAACCGAGATTTCTTTTTAAAACAAGTTCACTTGCCAAAAAAAAAAAACACAAGGAAATATTGCATAGGATAAAGGTGGGGGGAGGTATGCATCAAGATCTGATTAACGATATCTAATTTTTTTCTTTAATCAAAAAGCACTATAACATTAATCGGGGGATGAAAAACTAGCACTGATTTTGTTCACACCTGGCAAAGGTATGGGCTCATCCTCATCATCATCAGGTGGAGGTGGTCCTGGAGGAGTTCTTGGTCCCCTAGGCTGTGGTCTTGGAGGGCTTCCATTAAACTGATCTTCTTTCTCCCCATCAGCTTTTTTATTAAAGACAGAAAAAGAACTTTCAAGTTATTAAAGTGAAATGAGTGCATGACAAAAATGCTGTTATTCATCTGAGTCTTTCATCTTCAGAATACCTAAACTTGTCTCAAGTAGTAGTGGTTATGAAAGGCTACACATGAATAAAACTGCACACAGCTACACACACACATATAGACAAAGTGCACATATAACTGGTGAAACCTGAATTAAGTTCTACAGATTGTATCAATGTCAATTTTGTTTTGATATTGTTCTACAGTTACAAAAGATGTTAACAGAGGGGAAGCCTGAGGAAAGAATGCAAAGGACTTCCTCACACATTTCTCTGCAAACTTCTATGGACCTATAATTATTTCAAAATAAAAAATTAAAAACATACATATATACATATAAGTAAAGTGTATGAGCACAAGTACCAATTTTAAAACAAGTCAGTAAATTTAACAAAAATTTTACATAGCCACTATATATGCTAGGCACTATGTTAAGACTAGATGTGATTAAACCAGAAATACAAAATATAAGTAAAACATACTCTCAGCCCACAAGGAGCTAAGAGTCTGGTTAAAAAAAAAAAGACAGATGAGCACAGAAAACTGAAGGATTAAAGAAAAGTGAAAGATTAACTGTACTTAACAGGTAAGATTTAAGAAAAGCAATGAAAATATGGTGTGTGACCATTAAAGACAAAGAGCTCACACCACACTATTATATCATGTTTATTTATTCATAAAATGCATTGTAAAGCAAGATTTTTCCCTAGTTACCTCAGTTATAATGTGAAAATGTATTCTGAATCTCCATATTTCAACAGTTTATGGTGAATAATACTGGAATAAGGAGAAGAGACCCTGGGAAAGAGAAGTTCAGCTACCTGCCTTGGAGAGTCAGTTTAATGGAAGTTTAATGGAATTCTTATTTTTCTTGTCTCCAGTTAATGAGCAAAGGGTTCTCAAAACTGGAGAAAAAAATCTGCATTCAGACATCTAACCAAATCTGAAATGCACTCCTGAAAAAAAAAAACTACCATTAACGTAAGTATTCTAACAATATATACCAAACTTAATGCCTATTCTTCAATTTCTTTAGAGATAATTGTGATATTAAACCATGAATAACCACGGGAATACATTTCATTTACATATTTAAAAAACCCTCAGATCAATTAAAAAAATATTCCAGGAAACTAGAAGAAGAAAATGCAACCACTTCAACAAAAAAAAGAAACTCTTACATAAGAATTGTGAGACTGACAAAGATATTTTCTCAAGTTTTAACTTAAGGAAGTTTCAAAAGGTAGAAGAGCTACTTTGATTACCTTTTCTTATTATAAAGAACGTAAGTGTCACTGACAAAGACAAATTTAAAATTCTTACCATGTTTTGGATTCCTTTTCAAACTTGGCTGTGGCTGGGGAGGAGGAGGAGGTGGAGGTGGTGGTGGTGGAGAGTCTCTGTCATGACTTATCACTCTATCCACTGATCCATATATTGCCAGTGTCAGACAATTATACCAGCCTCTTAGCACCAAACCATCAGTATTCACCTAATTTGTTGGAGGAAAATATCTTTCAAGTTGATGTTTTAATATGCCAAAAGTAAACTGATATCAAATTACTCTATGGTTAAACTAAAGTCTTTAAAAGTACGCTGAAAGTGCAAAGGTCAATATTGATGGAAATACATCCAGAGGCATAGCTTTTATATGGCTCTCCAAAATTGCCATACCTAAACTTGTCTCAAGACTACATCTCCCCTCTCTGATACTTTATGTCAACTCTGTTCAAAATGCATAACCAGATTCCCAGTCAAGAAAAGGGACAGGAGAATGAAATTAAGTGTGAGTTACTGCCAATTAATAAATTAAACTCCAATAGTTACAGAGGTCACAGAGATGCACAAAAGCATTAATTGTGCCCAGTCTCAAGATTATAATCTGTAAAATTGTATGACATTCTTTTTATATGCCAAACTCATACCTGCAGGTATATTTTATGTAGCCATATTGTATTTAAAAAGTAAGAGTAACCAGAAGCATTAAATGAATTGTTTTTGCAAAGAAACTTTCTCTTAAAAAGATCAAAGACTTTATAAATGCCATCAAACCTCAATATTTTCTTATAAAATAAAACAACTTTACTTTTCAATGCTTATCTACATTAATTGCCATATTTTCACAATAACTATGAGAGGTAGCCAGAGTGAGTACCAATATATAAGAAAATCAGAGTGTCAGTAGAAAAACCTGAACCAGAAACCAAAGCCCCTGACTTATGAGTTATTTCCATTCTACCATGTTGAGTAAAGATGAAGAAATAAGTAGTAATGGGGCCCATTCTGGAGGCACGATAAGGAAGAAAGAAATTATTATTCTCCTTGCTAACTCTAGCAAACTCCAATAAAGGGAAACTGGGGACCGAAAGAAAGGCGCAGAGACTATGCCAGGAATTGACAGATTCTAAACAGAAGCCCCACTGGAAGACAAATAAAGAGATAAGAAAGATAACTGTTAATCCAAACAGTAAATGGAGGATTAAATACCCACCTCCCCACCAAAAAAACAAACAGGCTAAGTAGTCCCATACTACATCAGTTTTTTTTGCATTTCAGATCATCCATAATTTAGCTCTTCTAGATGCTTCTAGAATGGCATTTGTTATATCAAGAAAAAAGACATACTTTTGATCTGAAAGGAAGAAATATAAAATATATGTTTATTAAGAAACCTAAGGCACAGTGATGTCTAAAAACAATTTACCTTCCTGTCATCTTCTAAACTTGCTCACCTAATGAAAGGTCAAGCACAAATGCTGGCCTCTTCCTGACTCACATTAAAATCAGAGGAAGAAAGAGCTTTATAGGTAGACAGTGACATTACAATGTCTTTGCTCCATTTTAAAATAGCTTAAGGATATAAGAGGAATCAAACAAGAAACGATGTTATCCTGCAGCGCTAGAACCAAATAGGCTGATACTCTGCATTATTGATTTATTTGGATCAAAACTCTCAATGAAAGTGAAACAAACAGTAGTAACAAGATGAAAACTGACTTCTGCAATTACCTTTGAGTTGGGTCTAAAGATGATAGAAGTATTCTCATCATATTCCAGGCTGCCAAAAGAGTAGGAATAAATATATAGGCTCAAACACTGAACATCATTATTCATGAAGAAGCCTTTCTCAATTTATATGTTTTAATAAAACCAAATGCTAGATTATTGTTTTAATAAACCACTAGGTTTAGTTTAAATTTACTCCCCCCAAAATGTTATCAAGTATAAAACAAACTCCCCAGAGATTCTGATTTAACTGGTTTGGGGTAAGTGTAGGTATCAGTATTTTTTAAAGAGCACCCCCAGTAATTCTAATATACTGTCAAAGTAGAGAACCATTGCATTATTATAGCCTTACTAAAATGTATAATGGGACCAAATAGAGAAAAATACCTATTTTTATCAAGTAGGTACTGACATAAGAAAAACATTCTATAATATTAAAAATTAACTACTTCAGATTATCTAGGTTCCCTTCATTTTAAAAAAAGTTAAATTATCAGTATAAATTAATAATAACTGAGTGAAAGATCAATAAAATAACAAGTGAAATCTAAAAAACTTAACTTCTGACAAGGACAGAAATTTTTCCATTTTTAAGCTGCCTTTACATTTTTTTTATTTTATACATGAGTTCTAGGGGCACCTAGGTGGCTCAGTAGGTTAAGCATCTGACTCTTGGTTTCAGCTCAGGTCATGATCTCAGGGTTCGTGAGTTTAAGCCCGGCGTCAGGCTCTACACTGACAGTGGGGAGTCTGCTTAGGATTCTCTCTTTTTACTTCTCTCTCTGCTCTGCCCTTCCTTGCTCTCTCTCAAAATAAAGAAGTAAATAAGTAAAAATTTATAAATGAGTTCTTACTAAACCCATTTAATGGTCAATTATTTTGCAGATAGCAAAACAACTAGTTTTAGTGATACCTGGCAAGTATTAAGTAACCTAAAATGGAGGTTTCTATTAACAAAATTCTCATTTTACAAATTATGACCATGAAATTTTAAATTATGTAGTACTCTGATGTAAAAGACACAAATTATTAGCTGTCAAAGTGTTTACGCAGTTCTTTTAAAGAAATCAAAAGGCAATTTTTTCCAAATTAGGTTATTAAGTCATTTGATATGTATAAGAAATATATACACCAATAAAAAGCAAACAAAAGATGGCTAATATTTCACACGTTTACATTTTTATCCTGTAAAGAAACTCGACATCTTCCTAGGAGCCTGACATTTCTTTAATAATGCCAATTGGTAAAATAAACTCCGAGTTCTTAGGTCTACCAACAGATATATCCTTTTCTTCTACCTAAAGAATAAAAAGGTTTTGCCTATTAATTCCTAAGTTTCTGGTGAAATTACCTAGTAGGTACATACCTTCCCAACCTATCGAAAACTGGGGCACTTGGTTTGCTCACATTGTTAAAGAATAAGTCTAATTGAAATGTGTGCGGAGAGGTCTCCCTGTGAATGAAACAAAGATGAAACATCAACCTTGCAATGATCAGTTCCTAAATTAAAACAAAAGACAAAGTAAGTACAAATTTAAAAGCAAGTCTAGAATTATATCTTAAGATTTAAATAATAAATATACAGTTAATTGTAATTATTTTCTGTAATATTTTTATTTATATTCAATTTTCAAGCAGACATCTATTCACTTTGAGTATTACTGAAAATGAAATTTTAATCAACCAGTATCTTTAGCCTGCTACTTGGGCCATTCTAATACACATAAATATTTTAAAATCTTAATGTGTTATAAAGACAAATGCTAATTAATTGTAACATCTACTTTTATAATTCATTATAGCATGATTCCCTTCCATTAGCAGAAAAAACCAGGAGTTAGCTAATTTCAAATTATATAATTACAATTTGATTTCAACTTAACCCACATTAATACAAGATTATAATAATAATTTTGGCATCAGGGCCCTAAATTCAAATTTGTATAGTAGCAATTTAGATAAAACACAGTGATTTTTTTGTAAACTTATATACTTAAGAGTAAAACCTACTTAATTTGTGTTAAAATGAAATCTTACTTGATACATATTTTACCCTTGGCTGAAATTTCTTAGACTCAACTAAAAACGTTGATTTTTAAACATCACATATTTTCTTATTTACAAAAAATTTAAATGGTAAAAGGTGTAATGCCCGAAGTATATCAAATAGGTTCCCTTATACACTGATATAAGTACAAACAGGTACAATTGTTCTGAGAGGCAATATGGCAATAAAATTCAAGAGAATGAGAAAATCTGATGCGGAAATACCCTTTTTCTACGAAGTGTTTCTATAGAAATACTGATACACAAAAAAAGATTTTTTTCAAGAGAATGCTCATCATACTCTTATTTATAATTTGAAAAGTAAAAAACACCTAATGGTCCCCACATAAGGAACTAGCCAAACAAATTACAGTACAGTAGTACCCCCTCATCCACAGGGGATACATTCCAAGACCCCCAATGGTTGCCTGAAACCATGGATACTACCAAATCCTAAATATACTGTTTTTTCCATATATGTATATGGAAATATATGTATATATATGTGTATACATATATGGTAAGGTTTAACTTAAAATTAAGCACAGTAAGAGACTGACAATAACTAATAATAAAATAGAACAATTACAACAATATATTGTAATAAAAGTTATGTGAACGTAGTCTCTCAAAATATCTTATTGTACTGTACTCACTCTTCTTGTGATGTGAGATGATAAAATGTCTATGTGATGAGATGAAGTGAGGTGAATGACATAGGCATTGTGACTTAGCATTACGCTACTACTGACCTTCTGACGATCTGTCAGAAGGAGGATCATCTGCTTCTGGACTGCGGTTGACCGCAGGTAACTGAAACCCGGAAAGTGAAACCATGGATAAGGGGGGACTACTGTACAGTCATTCATTAGATTATGCAACCATTAGAAATCATATTTTCAAATAATATTTAATGATATTAAAGTACTCCTAACATAATGTCAAGTAAAATGAAGAAATACACAAACCAGTATATACTCTGGGTCAGAGTAGCATATATCTACCTACCCCACACACAACTGTATGTGCTCAACATCTCTAGTCTCTCCTTCCTATTATTTCTTTAAACTAGACCCTGGCCTTCAATATCTCAAGGAAAGGAAAAAGGGATCAAATGTAAATACTTTTGAAACTCCGAAAACTCAGATGCTGGTCAATGAAAAGCAATTTAAAGAATCAATGGTGATTTGACTGCACTAGACTTTCATCCTAACTAAAAGTTGTTGACTCTAGGGTGGCTCAGTCAGTTAAGCATCTGACTTCGACCTAGGTCATCAGAGCCTGGAGCCTGTTTCGGAATCTGTGTGTGTATGTGTATGTGTTTCTCTCTCTCTCCCCCTGTCCCCCGCTCATGCTCTGTCTCTTTTAAAAACAAACATTTTAAAAAAACTTTTTAAGTTGTTGACTCTAAAACCTAACCTCGCATAAGATACACTTATTAAAAATAACAACAAAATATACAAATGCCACATATAACAACAAAATATACAAATATACAGATATATATTAAATAACACGCACCAAATTTAAGGATTTTCTCAGGATGGAGGAATTAAAGGGATTTTAATTTTATCTATACATTTCTGAAATTTATAATGAGAAAAAACTTCATGTTAACTATTTTAATTTGTTGGCGGGATGTATAAAGATGTTTATAATGAGGAAAAAACACTGCTATAAAGTATGCTGCACAAATATTTCTCGATCTCTAACATTACATTCTGACATCTTACGTTTGCATTACACCTGACATTTTATTGTTCTATAACATATTAATGATGTATAAAGTTGTTTCTGATAATTTCATATTTGGAATTATTAAAACATGACTGCCATTTACCTGCAGCTAAGTAATACAAGAGAGAAAAAAGGAGGGAAAACTTCACAATACTCCTACCCATTGGAGCTAATGGAAGAGATCCATTTTGCCTGTTCTGCTAGCCAGCCTCCAAGACAGCCCCAAAGACCCCTCATTCCTGGTATTCACATCTTTGTAGTTCCTTCCAACACCATACCAGCAGAACATGTAATCAAGAGAATATGATAAAAACGACAGGACGTCACTTCTGATATTGGGTTAGAAGTGTGCTCTATCACTCATCCTGGAGAAATTCATGTTGTGACATGAGCAGCCCCTTAGAGAGGATATCCTGGCAAGGAACTGAAGTCTCCTCACAACAGCCATTGAGTCAGTTTCTAAGCAAATTCTCCAGTGCCAATCAAATCACTGCAGCCCTGGCCTATATCTTGACTATAATCTCATGAGGGAACTTGAGCCAAATAAGTTACTTCTGGATTCCTGATCCTCAGAAAGAGCGTAAAATAATGTTTACTATTTTAGGGTGCTAAATTTGCTGTAATTTGTTATGTAGCAATAGATAACTAACAGGCCTCCTTTGACCAAAAGCAGTACAATTAGAGAAAACTGCCAGATTACACTATTATCACCCCATCTTTTCCATTCCTATACACATCTCTCTTTATAGGAAAAAATAGGAAGAAATCATTGGAAAACATGTTTTTATTTCCTTAAACATGAATAAAAGATATATGAAGTCAATGCTGATTTCTTATTATAAACATTAAATATTTTTATTGCTTTGTTTTGTATTTGTTGAATTTTTTAATGGCCTGAAAAACCTGTAAAGATTTTATATCTATTTCTACAAATAACTAACTACTTTTCATACTTTCAAGTAACAGAAATTAAGCTATCAGAGCATGCACAGAACATGTACTGAGACTACAAGCTAAAAACTCACATAAATATATTTACTGTATATGTTCAGGTTTCCACAACCAAAATTTGGCTTACATACTTCCAATTAATGTAATTAAAATAATAATAAGATAATGATTATTTATGTTACAATAAAGATCAAATTCCTGTTTTAGATCAGGTGTTAAAATTATCAACAACTCCACATCAGGGACCATATCTTACATTTTGCTTATTTCCCACAGAGCCTAAGAAAGAGAAAGCATCAAATAACTGCTTGCTAATTAAAACTAAAGGCTAGGGGCGCCTGGGTGGCTCAGTTGGTTAAGCAGCAGACTTCGGCTCAGGTCATGATCTCACGGTCTGTGACTTCGAGCCCCGCATCGGGCTCTGTGCTGACGGCTCATCAGAGCTTGGAGCCTGCTTCGGATTATGTGTCTCCCTCTCTCTCTGCCCTTCCCCTGCTCACACTCTGTCTCTATGTCTCTCAAAAATAAATAAATGTTAATAAAAGTTAAAAAAAAATAAAAATAAAAAAAATAAAAATAAAGGCTAATGTGAAGCTACAAATTTATAAAAAGACACATGTATCAGGCTAAGAAGATCACCATTAAGTCATGAAAACTCATAATATAAAATAATATAAAAGATATATTTCTAAATATTCAGAATAATTCTTACTTATTTTCAAGGAAAAACCCAGGCTAAAAATACTTCAATTACTAGATTGTGTCACTCTAGAATATTTGAGAAAATATAAACCTATTTCACCAATTAAAAAAAAATGAAGAAAAAATTTTTTCTGCTACTTAGATCAAATAATTGCTCTTTTCAAATTTATAATAAAATATGGATCATATAGAAAACCTATATACTCAATCACAATGCAACATAACATAATTGAATAAAGCTTTAGGATGTTGTTTGTTTCACTTACAAAATATTACCTCAAAGTTTTGCATTTAAGAATATGTCTAGGACAATCTTTAGTCACACTTTTAAAAAGTAAGTTCACTTACCCATACGCTCTATTATCTGGCAGGCTGCTATGGGCTCTTACTCCTGGAGGTATGACTCGGACTTCATTGATATAAACCACACATGGAAAACGTACTACATCTATATGAGAACTTTGCTTTAAAAAAAAAAAAAAAAGGAAGGAGAGGGACATACTGTAAGCAAAACACTTTATTCAAAATTTACTGATCTTCAATTTAATTTCTTTCAAAATGTCACAAATAAACTCCATATCATTAAAACAGTGCTGTTATTTACAATATTGTATAAATGATTATTTTAAAAACAGTTGATGATAAAACGTACCTAGTTAAATCTCTCCATTTGTACAGTAATATTTTCCTCAGTGCCCTCTCCACTGATATACTGCTTAGGCCAATACAGACCCACAAACCCTTACTGGAAACCTCTAGTGCCAGATGCTTTTCACAGTCCTGAATTTCTGAGTTTTTAGAAAGGCAATATGATACAAATACTGCATACTATTTAACACTCCCTGCATCTGCTTTTGATTATCTTGTCATCAAAACATTAATATTTCTGCAGCTACATGTATAAATATTCACACTAAAAAAGATTATAACTACCATGTCAGTTCAGATTAGACTGCACGACCAAAGGAATTCAGGGCAGACTTTTCTGCCATTTTTGAATTTCTGAATTATAAAGAAGAGACTGCAGATCTATACTTAAATTAGCTTAATTTACTAAACTTACATACAACTAATAACAAGAGATCAAGGAGAGTCATTTAGGTACTTAATAGTTGAAGTAAACCCTCCGTGAAATAATTCGAATCCACAAACTGTTTATCAAAAATAAATGGATAGCATTATATTTGGCATACACTTATTTCTATGTATTATTTAACGCAATATCAGACAAAGGTAGCTCTTGTGATCAATAATTTAAAAAAGAATGTTTCACATTATTTTTGGACTATTTTACATCAACTTTTCCTAGCAGTTCAGCCAACCATGATTACTTACTGATCAAAATTCATGAAAAAAATGGCTCATATTATTTGTATCTAGAAAGACTGAATCTTGAGTCTCTCTTGAAAGCTGCAAAGAATATCATGCATATCAAGAGACCAAAAGATTATTTAAGTTAGTCTTTCCTAAAATGTGAGAGAAGATGACTTCCCAATTTTGCATTTTTTTAATTTAATTTAATTTTTTATTTTAGAGAGTGGCAGAGAGGGGCAGAGGGGGAGAGAGAAAGAATCTTAAGCAGGCTCCACACTCACCATGGAGCCCAATGCAGGGCTCAATCCCACAATCCTGGGATCATGACCTGAGCCAAAATCAAGAGTCACTCAACTGACTGAATCCCCCCCCAATTTTGCATTTTTAACCTCAGAGATTATGATTAAATATATCGGCATAGAAATCTTAATGTAATGTTTACTATTCAAATACATTTAAAAAATCTCAAAGTAATAAAAGAAATAAGATGAATGCAAAGCAAAGCTGATTACTAGCTGTCTTGCAATACCAATTTTCCTCTTCTGCTAAAGAAGACTGAGCTGGGTCCTAGTGAACTAAAAACTGGATTTCCCAGACTTCTGGGAAGCCAGTGTGAACTCATGCTAACTTTTTTTAAAATTATTAATGAGATATTTTACATTCATGTTTTTTTAAGAGTATTCACTTTGAGAGAGAGTGAGTGTGAGCATAAATGAGAGAGAGGCAGGCAGAAGAGAAAGAGAATCCTAAGTAGGCTCCGTGCTGTCAGCATGGAGTCTGACATGGGGCTCGATCTCATGAACTGTAAGATCATGACCTGAGCCAAAATCAAAAGTTGGATACTTAACCAACTGAGCCACCCAGGTACCCCAAGATCACTAACTTCTAACTGATGGTATGGAAATGGAAATGATGCAGGCAACTCCAGATCATGTCCTTAAAGGGAGGGTTCAGACTTTAGAAATTCCTTCTAATTCTTATTCCAAAATTCTGCTGTCTTTCTAGGACACAGATGTTATAGGTGAGCTATCTTGGACAATGAAGACAACACCCTAAGGATGGCAGAGGAAAAGGACAAAAAGAATCTGCGTCCTTGACACTGTGGAACATAGCCTTAGAACACTTACAACCAGATTGAGAGAAAATCATATTTTATCAAATCCACTGTTATTTTGACTTCTGCTACAGCAGCTGAACTTGTATCCTTTTTATTACGAATATACTGTAAGTATTCTACATATACTACAACAGTTTTACACAAAAGAAATTAGCATTTTGTCTCAAACTTTGGTGCTATGTTTCCTTCCTGTAAGGAACGTCTCTACTCATAAAGTGTACTATATTGAAGCTCCTTTGCTTATATGTTATAAATTCTCATTAATATGTACAAAGGAAACTTGGAACAAAACTTCATTAATTGCATCCTCCTCTACCCTGCCCTCTACTGATTAATTAATGGTATTAGTTGTTAGGGTGTAATCACTGTAGAGCTAAAAAAAAATGAACTTAAAAGTCTTATGAACAGCTTTTCAAAATCTATTTTGTTTGTAAGTAGGAGAGTTTCTGTACTAATTGCTACCCCTTTTATTCAATATTTATTTCTTTTTTTTTTAACGTTTATTTATTTTTGAGAGACATAGAAACAGAGCATGAGCAGGGGAAGGGCAGAGAGAGTGGGAGACACAGAATCTGAAGCAGGCTCCAGGCTCTGAGCCATCAGCATAGGGCCCGACACGGGGCTCGAACTCACAGACCGCGAGATCATGACCTGAGCTGAAGTCGGCCGCCTAACCAACTGAGCCACCCAGGCACCCCTCAATATTTATTTCTAAACATTTATTAAATATCTATTATGTTCCAAAGAATGCCAGGTCCCAAGGATACCAAGACAAAGACATAATCTCAGCCGTTAAGGAAGAGACTATCTATTGTAGTAGACAAACAGATAACATTGCTATGATACAGACTCACACAAGATACTGTGCAAAGTCAAAGGGGTACTTACCTAACTCAGACTGTGGGCAAAAATTTGTGGGGAGGAAAGGAGGAGTGTCAGGAAAGATCTCCCCAAAGAAACAGCACTTGAGCTAAGTCTTTAAGGAAAACAAGAATCCGTGGGAAAGGACGAGAAGGAACAATTTTCCAATCAAAGGGAGAAGAAGCACGCACATAAGGAATGCAAACAAGAACTTGGAAGGTTCAAGAAATTGCAAGCATAGTTCACCATGGCTCGAGGGCAAAATAGAGGAGAAAAGTAGGGCAGAGTAGCTAAACACAATAAAATGATAAGAAATAAAAATTTCATCCACTGCCATAAGTCAACTCCAAATCTAAATCTCCATTTAGGACCTCTCTCCCAAGCCCCAGACCACTATAACCAACTGCCAACTGGACATCTCCACTTGAATGTCCCTCTGACACCACAAACTCAAGAAGCCCAAAACTGAATTCTCCTATATCAGTGTTAACGACATCACCCAATGGCCAAGACAGAAACCATTATTATCCTTTGCTTCTTTCTCATTCTCTCACCTAAACCATTCATCTAAATATCAAGTGATTAAACCTCTAAATAGCTCTCAACTCTGGTATTTCTCTCCATTATTGCCTCACTTCTCTAGTTCCAGACACTATTCACACTAACCTGGATTACAGCAATAGGACCCTAACTGGTTTGGGCTTCTTTCTTGCTCCCCTCCACCCATTCTCCTGTTGCAATGTGGTCCTTCTAGAAGGTAAATATATCACTCCCCTGCTCCCGACAGCCAAATTCCTTGTCTTATAAACAAGTATAACCTCTTCTTATTAGTTCAAATTTATAGCCCCAACGTATCATGCTCTTTCTCACCTTCGTGCCCTCACTCATGCTATTATCTCTGCTCCCACTGTCCCAAATCCTCTGCCCTAACTCCTTTTAGAGTCCATTTTCTCTTTTTTTTTTTCCTTAAGTTTATTTATTTTGAGAGAGAGAGAGAGAGGGAGAGAGAAAGAGGAGGGACAGAAAGAGATAGAGAAAAAGAACCCCAAGCAAGCTCTGCACTATGAGATCATGACCTGAGCCGAAATAATAATAATTATTATTATTATTATTTGGGGGCAGAGTGGAGAGAGAGCAAGAGCACAAGCAGGGTAAGGGCAGAGAGAGAGAGAGAAAAAAAAGAGAGAATCTCAAGGAGGCTCTGCACTGTCTGAGCAAAGCCCGATGCAGAGCTTGGTCATGAGATCATGACCTGAGCTGAAATCAAGAGCCATACACTTGACTGAGCCACCCAGGCACTCCTAGAGTTAACTTTCTCTTGGAAGCTGTGCCAGAGCAAGTCTAGATAGATGCCTCTCCTTGTGAATCAAAAGCCTCTTATCACGCTAAATTGTAATTGCTTCTTTTATCTCTCCCATTAGAGTTGTATCGCAAGAAGACAAGAACCAACCTCAGTTTACTGTTATATTCAAAGTGCCTAGTATGTTCATTTAATGAATGAATTTAAATAAGTGCTTAATAAAAGCTGATTGAACTGTGTTTTCAGAGAGTTAAAAATATTACAGTGAAGTAGGAATTTAAGATCTCTAGAGGAGTACGTAAACCTAGGAGGACAAGAGGAACCATGGAAGGTTTATGATTACGGAGATAGCAGGAATGTGAAGAATAAACTGGTCAAATTTCAGGACTCTGAACCACATTTACCTTCAGAAGGAGTTGCTGTGTGCTTACAAGTCACAGTAGAGCAGTTTTTCCTTCCTTACTCTTCTATCCCTGCAAATATTTTCCCTTCTGTGTTTATCCTCTCCTTAAGGGTAAGCTAAAGCTATCTCATCTATTCCTACCACTTCCATTATCACTTCTGTTTAGATGAGTTCTAAATTAGTTTCTTAAAGAAACTCTAAAATGAAGTACTACTTCCTAGTATCACTCACTATTCTAAGACTGTATTTTAACCAAGCGATTTCACTCTAGAAAGTAATATTCATAGAATAACTTTAATACTTATAATTTAAATACGTAATATTACATCATTGTAAAAAGGCACCTGGATGGCTCAGTTGGTTAAGCGTCTGGCTTCAGCTCAGGTCATGACCTGAAGCAAGTTTGAGCGCTGTGTTGGGTTCTACACTGACAGCATGGAACCTGCTTGGGATTCTCTCTCTCTGCCCCTCCCCTACTCACTCTCTCACTCTCTCTCTCTCTCTCTAAATAAACTTAAAAAAAAAAAACCCTCGGGGCGCCTGGGTGGCTCAGTTGGTTGAGTGTCCGACTTCACCACAGGTCATGATCTCGTGGTCTGTGGGTTCGAGCCCTGCGTCGGGCTCTGTGCTGACAGCTCAGACCCTGGAGCCTGCTTCCGATTCTGTGTCTCCCTCTCTCTCTGCCCCTGCCCAACTCATGCTCTGTCTCTCTCTGTCTCAAAAATAAATAAACATTAAAAAAAATTAAATTAAAAAAAACCTAAATGTATGAGAATATAAAATAAAGGCATTACCATTTAAAGAAATATTATGCAGCCAGTAAAAATGAAATTATATAGACTACCTAGGCAAAGAAACAGGGATAGGGATAAGGGGACAGGGATAAGAAAAAGACATACTTTTTACTATATACCCTTTTGTACCCATTGAATTTCTACCTCACACATGTGTTACCCAATCAAAATAAAGAGATAATATTTTAAAATGAAGTATATTTTTAAAATGTTGTATAAATACAGGGGCATCTGGGTGGCTCAGCCTGTTAAGCATCTGACTTCGGCTCAGGTCATGATCTCAAGGTTCGTGACTTCAAGCCCCAGACAGGGTGGGTTCTGTGCTGTCAGTGCAGAGCCCACTTTAGATCTGCTGTCTCCTCTCTCTGTCTTTCCCCTGCTCATGCTCTCTCTCTCTCTCTCAAAAATAAATTAATATTAAAAAAAAAATAATAATAACAAGCATCTGGGTGGCTCAGTTGGTTAAGCATCCAACTTAGGCTCAGGTCACGATCTCACAATTTGTGGGTTCAAGCCCTGTGTCGGGCTCTGTGCTGTCAGTGCAGACCTCACTTTGGATCCGCTGTCTCCCTCTCTCTGCCCCGCCTACTTGTGCGCATGCTCTCTCTCTCTCTCAAAAACAAATACACATTAAAAAATAATAATAATAGGAGCACCTGGATGGCTTAGTTGGTTAAGTGTCCCACTTCAGCTCGGGTCATGATCTCACAGTTTGTGGGTTCAAGCCCCAAGTCCAGCTCTGTGCTACAGCTTGGAGCCTGCTTCAGATTCTATGTCTCCCTCTCTCTCTGCCCCTCCCCCACTCATGCTGTCTCCTCAAAAATAAACATTAAATATAAAAATAATAATAAATAAAATGTTATATAAGCATAGTTCTTGATTTATAAAGATGCATGACATATTGTTAGGTAAAAAAAGAAACCACAAAACAGTATTACAGTATGGGCATGTTAATATGGGTGATGGGTGTATACATTAATACAGCGCGAGTGCACACACATACACACATTAGAGGATTTGGAAAACAAATGTAAAAAGCTATTAATGATAGCTGGGACTAAGAAAGTCTTTGCTTTTCTGTACATTCTTGTTTTTCTATATTGAAATTAAAATTTACTAACACAGGGGCGCCTGGGTAGCTCAGTAGGTTAAGTGTCCGACTCTTGATTTTGGCTCAGGTCATGATCTCACAGTTTAAGGATTTGAGCCTCTCATCTGGCTCTGCACTGACAGCACGCCTGCTTGAGATTCTCTCTCTCTCTCGCCCCCCCACCTTCCTCCCTCTGCCCCTCCCCCAATATGCTCTCTCGATCTCTCTCAAAATGAATAAACTTTTTAAAAAATATACTAAAATAAGTTGGCTTTTTAATTTTGAATACAGTGGCATAGAAACCATAAACACAATTTGTAATTCATTTAACACGACTCAGATCCTTTTCAGTATTCCCCTTGGGAAATGTGAATAAATATTTTCTTCACCAGATTACAAACTTCTTTGAAAGAAAGGGCAATAAGAGTTTTTATTTGTTTGTTTTCTTATTTGTATTGTCCCTCCTAGAGCTGTACCTCACCTTCAGAAGTATTTTTCATAAAAGAAATTGTTAAAACAAATTCCCAAATTCCTACTTGAGCAAGTCTTTCTGGTGTACCACTAAACACACCAAAAACTAAAATTATCTTGTTTCCATCAAACTCAGTTCCAGACTTTTCTATTATCAATGGCCTTACCAATTCTCTATCTCTAAAACTGTAACTCTATCGCTTTTAACTACTCTTTCTCCCTCATACAATCAGTTGCCATGCTATCAACTCTATATAAAAAACTTATCTTGTACCAATTCCCTCCTACTTAGTCCTGAGACAGTATAGCATGGCTTTAGAGCCACGTTAGTGTGCCCTAATCCTGCTATGCCACTTTAAGAAAATCACCTAACCTCTCACACTCTCCTTATCTATAAAACAGGGATAAAGATCTTTCAAAATTATTAAAAGGATTAAAGATAGTATATTTAAATTACAAAAGCACTGCATCTTGCACAAAATGAGCATCCAATAACTGTGAACAATGATTACTGCCCATCTGCTAAACCGAAGTTTTCATGACATCTCACTTTTTCTTCCTTATTTGCCACTTCTAATTTTTCTGAATCATTTTAGGTATTACTGATCAATTAGTTGACTTAATGAGTTTTACTACTCGTTTAATTTGCCTGCTCAAAAACTACCTATCTTCTACAAAATAAAGTCCATGCTCCTTTGCTGAGCATTCAAGGAACCCCATGGTCTGGCTTCGAACTGCCCTGCAGTGCCGCTTCACACTAATACTTTTGGCATTCTCCCCAGAGGACTGACTACTCCAGGAGAATGCCCTGCTTTCTTATCTACTTCCACCATAGACCAAGTTCACATGCCAACTGCCTTGATGAAGTCTTCCCTGATATTCTCAAAACAAGAGCGATCTCTCCCTCGTCTTAAATCACATAGCCTTATTCGTACCGCCAAATGGAGCTAAATAAATACTGACTGGGGTCCTAATGAGTCAGGGCATTTTGGAATAAAGATGATAAACCCTAGGCTGTCTGGCTGGCTCAGCCAATCAACCATGCAACTCTTATCTCAGGGTCATGAGTTCGAGCCCCACTTTTAAAGAGAGAGGAGAGAGAGAGAGAGAGGGAAAAAAAAAAAAAAAAGATGATAAACTCCAAGGGTTTCCCACTGTTCCTTTACACACTCATCACCTTCTAACTTGAATCATACTTTTGTGGACCTAACCTCCAATACTTAGTTATAAACTCCTTGAGAACAAACAGTTCAATATTCCATATCCCCCACAAACCCCTTAGCCTTCCTCCAAGACTCCACACTCCGTTCAAACGTGATCTCTACTCAGCCTCCCTCAATTCCTGCTGGAATTGATCCTGTCCTCTCCTGGTCCTCAATGTTTGTCTAAAAATGAATGAAGAAACACTAGATTTTTAAATATACTAGTGAATTAATGCTGATTTTCTTAAACTAGAACGCCACTAATTTATCATAGGCTTCTTTCTTTCACTTTGAACAGTTCTCTTTTACCGTACACCTGACAGGTTTGTTCTGATCCAACTACCAACTCCATCGTGAGTTTTCTAAAGCTTAGCTGGAAGCACAGTCAGAGAAGGACGGCCGGTTGTTGGACACGCACAGCTAACTGACCCACATGAAATGAGACCACGAATACACTCATTGTTAGGAAGACATGCTCAAGTTTCCAACATTTTTATTTTCACATACCTATAAGCCATTCGTTGAAATAATTACAAGACCAAAGTTGTCAACTTTTTATTTTGCCAAACAAAGCATTAAGATACAACCGCTACCCACTATCATCACTATCTCCAAAGAAAGAACAGTTCTCTAAGTTAAGTTTACATTGGAAGAGAAATGTGAGTTCTGAGCCGTTTTTTATTCTATGGACTTGGCTAATGTTCCTTGTGGTTAGCTTTCGGGAACCTTTAGTTAACTAGCTATGTTCGATTTAAATACCGCAGAGCCAGTCAGACGTTTCAGGGGCGCTCAAGTTATCACGGAACGAGTAGTCCGCACCACCCCAACCCGAGCCCCTCAAAATTACATGACAATTCTGCTGAACAGATAAACCACAATTCTGTCTTCTTCGCAAGTATTCTCTCCGCAAAGGGCGTTCCGTGTAAGCACTTCGTGTCCTAACGTGTGAAATCTTTCCAAGGGATAAGGATTCGAGTTTCAGGGCAAACCGGAGAACGCCGCGATCCTAAACCGAACGAGTGTCACATCTGGACAGCAGAACTCCTGTCAGGAAGGAAACCTAGGAGGAGGGATTTAGGAACCACGAAACCTCCGTGACCCACTCAGTCACCTGTGCTGTCAAACTCAAGCTGTCCGGGACCCCTCCCAAACACCACCTGAGGTAAACTTGAAAACCATGATCTTCCTCAAGGTCCAAAGCTGACAGGAACAACAGCACAACAACAAAAGAACGAGGCAAGCGGAGCAGCCAACTCGCCCAAAGACCTGCGGAACTAAGGGAAAGCCGGGGAAAATGGGGGGCCTACCGCCGCCCTCCCTCAGACGCGGTGCCCACACCCAAGCTGGGGGGAGGGGGCTATGTCTGTGAGGAGTTAGAGCGACAATCGGCAGGAGGAAGAGTCGCGGCACGCCTAATGACTTTTTGTAAGGGTCCACAAATCGACAAGCAGGATCGGAATTAAGTCGGAACGCCTTACCTCAGCGCTTGGGTGTTTAAAAGTATCTAAAAATAGCAGCTCCATCGCCGAGTCCACCGCCATGTTGCCGCGGGCGGGGGACACGGGGAGGGCTTCCGGGGCAGAGCTCCAACCTCGGCGACCGCGGCTCCGGAGAGGGAGAAACCGCGGCGCTTCCGGTGACCAGAGCGCTGGCGCCCCACGCATTGGCCTATCCTGAAGAGCGGTGCGGCCTGAAGTCTCCGACTCCGCCTTCTCCAGCGCGGCGGAGGGCGCCTCAGAAGCACGGAGAGGGGCGGAGGGAGAAAAGGAGGAGACTACGGTGGCTCTGGTGGTCCAAAACAGGTCGTTCCACCGCGTTGCAGAGCCACGACAGCCTTCGGCTGGCGACGCGCCGAGCCGGATTTGAGGAGAGTGGAGGAGGGGTAAGGAACCGCGCCAACTCTGCACGCCCCGCCCAGTGAAACCTCCTTTCCAGGCAAGCAGCCTTTCCAGGGCTGACAGGAAGAACGTTCAATAAGCAAGACTGAAGAGTAAGACTTTTTTTTTTTTAAAGAAGGAAAGAAACTGTAGTCTAAAAACGAAGAGTTTTTTTCTTTGTTTTTTTCATCCTGCAAATGTGAATAATAATGCCTAACCCACTGTCTTGTTGCTGAGGACTAATTGAGATAAAACTGAAGAAATTGCATAACGTGAAATGCCATGAACATAGAAATGTTGAGTGAAAAGTAAGTCTCACGGCTTCGGTATTGATGAACATTGGAGCAACTGGAACTATTTTGTAGTCTAAACTGGCACAAGTGCTTGGGAGAGCAGTTCGGAATTATTTAATAAAACTACATGTGTCTGTCCCACTTCTAAGATAACTCTCACATATGTGCCCAAAGAAATACCTACGCGTACAAGAATGTTCACGATAAAACTTAATAGTTGCAAAAATCTGTTAATTGATATCAACAAGAAGTAATAAGTAAATTGCGGTATGTGTACGCAATGTAATAGCGCATAGCGGGTAGGATAGAATGAACTAAGTGCCATATCTAACATGGGTAATCTGAAAAACAGAGCTAAGCAAAGAATATGTAGTGTAAAATAGCATTTATAGTGTTCAAAACATGCAAACAATATAATTTTTCGAGGGTATGTATAGAAGGTATAAAGTTACAAAATGCGTTGGAATGATAAACACTAAAATGTCAAGATAGTGGGAAACGAGAGAAATGTAATCGAGAAGCACACAAGGGCTTCAAACGCTTTGATTATATTTTATTCTTTAGCGTGATGATGGTATCACAGGCATGCCTCACGTTACTGTTTGTGCCTTTTGGTATGCTTGAAATATTTAATAATAAATTTTTTTTAACTTTTTTAAAAGTAAATCTCCATTTCATCCCCTTCCTCAGCGAACTCGGTTTCCTCCATTAGCTAATAGTTCATCTCTTTTACTATTTGCTTTTTTAAAGAACTCATTCTTGCATTCATATTATTATTATTCCCAGCATTCTTCTCTTTTCTGATTTTTCAGTTCTGCTTTTGTTTTTAAGATTTTATTTTTCTTGGGGTGCCTGGGTGGCTCAGTCAGTTAAGCGCCTGACTCTTGGTTTCAGCTCAGGTCCTGATCTCACTGTTCGTGAGTTGGAGCCCTCTGTCAGGCTCTGAGATGACAGCGTGGAGCCCGCTTCGGATTCTCTGTCTCTCCCTCACTCACGCACACTATCTCTGTCTCAAAATAAATAAACTTTTAAAAGTATATATTTTATTTTTCTTAAATGAAGAATTTCAAGCTCTCACCCCATATCTCTGAATCAGAACCTGAATTTTGTTTTGTTTTGTTTATTTATTTACTTTGAGAGAGATGGAGAGTGAGGTGCATTAGCGCCGAGGGGCAGAGAGAGAAGCGTGAGAGAATCCCAAGCAGGCTCTGTGCCGTCAGCTCAGAGCCGGAGATTAGGACCTAAGCCAAAATAGGAGTCCCACACTTACTGGGCCTCATACGAACATCACTCTGTGGGTCCACTCCAGAGTCCAGAGGGCCGATCCGGAGGAGCCCCAGATTTGGAAGACGAACCCAAGTTCGATCTTCAGCCCTGCTCCTGCCACATCCTGGAAGCTGGCTGGTCTTCGCACAGCAGAAGCTTGCAGAATCGCCGGGCTGATTAAATAGATAGACTGTCTTCACTCCTTGCCATCAGATTGGCAGAGGTTTGCCCCAGAAAGCTGGGGAAACAGCGAGAGGTTCCTGTTTGCACTCACCTTCCCCTTATGGATAAAATGTTCTGTTGGTATTGAACATTGTTGCCTCTAAAATGGGCCCTATTTGTAAGAGCAGGGCACAGTCAGTGGAAGAATCTGAGGGGCTTAAAAGCTTAAATGTGGTGTAATCTCTTTCAGTCTGTTGGGTTGCCTGCCAGTAAGAAGGTTACTAATGCCATTTTGGGAAGTGTTTACGCTGTGTACGTGCCTCAGGCTTCAGGATAAAAGATGGTGCCTAGATTAACTTTAGCCTTAAAGCCCAGGCTAAACGAGTGGTGTCACTACCCTTACTTGTAGGGGCAGAAATAGCCATGGGGCTACGGACTGGCAGAGGAGGCATAGGCTTTTCTGTGGGACTAAACAGTGGCTGACTCCCTAGTGTCCCTACAGAGCCAGATAAGTTCCCTAGCAGGAGTTGCCCTCCAGAACAGACAGGCACTTGACCTCCTCACTGCTGAGAAAAGGGTCACCTGCGTCTTCCTCAGAGAAGAATGCTCTTACTTTGTAAACCAGTTGGGAATAGTCACAACCAAAGTCAGGGAACTAAGCAAAAGAACCAGCCTATAATAAATAAAGATGACGCCCTCTAATACAGACTAGATCTGTGTGAAGGGGCATCAAAGGGGGGAATGATAGGGAAAAATCTGTTATCAGTGGCCGACAGGACTGATAAGGAAAGTCATGTCCCCTCTGGATTCTTCTTCCCATCCTGCTTGCACGTGCATTAATGAGGAATAAAGAAGTAACAGACTATAAATTGTTCCCTCTGCTTATGTTCCAGACTCAGGTCTATGGAGAATGATCTCCTCTGAGCTCACCAGTGTAAATAAACCTCCTGCCTTCCAAGATCCCCAAGTGCCACTTGGTTCTTCTGCAGGGTTTCTGGAACAATTGTACTTAACAGGTGATGGAATTAAATGTCATTTGTTTTACAGTTTACTATGTAAAATTAATAACTAATAAGCAGTTTGCATTTTCTCCAAATCATGATAAGGATATATTATTACTTTACTAAGCATGATTTATTCACTTCTCCATATATGTGTGTTTTAGGAATATGATTTTTTAATATATATATTTTAAATTCTTTAATGTTTTATTTGTTTTTGAGAAAGAGAGAGAGACAGCATGAGTGCAGGAGGGGCAGAGAGAGAGGGAGACACAGAATCTGAAGCAGGCTCCAGGCTCTGAGCTGTCAGCACAGAGCCCGATGTGGGGCTTGACTCACAGACTGCGAGATCATGACCTGAGCCGAAGTTGGGTGTTTAACCGACTGAGCCACTCAGGCGCCCCAAAATATTTTTTATAAAATGGAAAAATCCAAATATAAATAGAACTATATAGAATTATATAACAAACTTCTATGTTTGCATCATTCAGTTTAAACAACTTATTAATTCAAGGATGATTATGTTTGCTCTGTACCCAACCCTATCTGTAATTAAAGCAAATCTCAGACATATCATTTCATCTAAAATTAATTAAAAAATTTTAAAAACAAACAAACAAAAAAAGGAGTCCTACACTTAACCAACTGAGCCATCCAGGCTCTCCTAAGATTTTATTTTTAAGCCACCTGAACACCTGACGTGGGGCTTGAACTCACAACCCTGAAATCAAGTAGCATGCTCCACTGACTGAGCCAGCCAGGCACCCCAATATCTGCTTTCGAATTTACTAATTCCTTTCTTCTGCCTTTTTAAGGCCTATATGCAGTTATTTTTCTAATTTCCATGGTTACGCTTAAATTATTTATATTCATCATTTATTGTATATATTTATGTCTATGAACTTTCCCCTAAGCTCTGCTTTAACTGTAAATAATATACTATGTAGTACCTTTATTACTGGTATTTTTTACATACTCTGATTTTCTTAGTTTTAATTTTCTTCTTGACCTAAGAGTAATGTGAAGTAGATTTCTTAAAGTTTTTTAATGTTTATTTATTTTTTAGAGAGAGAAAGAGTGTGAGCAGAGAAGGCACGTAGAGAGGGAGACACAGAATCTGAAGCAGGCTCCAGACTCAGCTGTCAGCACAGAGCTCAACACGGGGCTTGAACTCATGAACTGAGATCATGACCTGAGCCGAAGTCGGATTCTCAACCAACTGACCCACCCAGGCGCCCCGAGGTAGATTTTTTTTTAATTTATAGTCTATGTTTTAGAGTTGTTTTAGTTTTACAGGAAATTGAGCAGATAATACAGGAGTTCCCATTTATTGCCTTTCCCCCGGTTCGGAGATTCCCCAATTATTAATACCTTGCTTTAGTGTGGTACATTTATTACAATGGATAAACCAGTATTCATACATTATTAACTAAAGTCCACAGTTTACATTAGAGGTCACCATTTGTTTTGTGTTGTACATATATGCTATATGTGTATTTGAATTTACAGATTATCTCTGAAAGAGTTATTTAAGAAACTGTAACAGTTGTTGCCTCTAGGGAGGGGAGTTTGATGGTTAAAGTATAGAAATAAAGGTAATCTAATACCATGTGCATTATTACCTATTAGCAAATTTTCAAAGATGAATAAGAATCAAGGAGTAAAGGGGCGCCTGGGTGACTCAGTTGGTTAAGCATCAAACTTAAGCTCAGGTCATGATCTCATGGTCTATGAGTTTGAGCCCCACATCTGACAGCTCAGAGCCTGGAGCCTACTTCAGATTCTGTCTCTCTCCCTGCCCCACCCCCTCTCATGCTCTGTCTTTTTCAAAAATAAATAAAAATAAAAAATAAGAGAATCGAGGAGTAAAGAAAACTTGAATAAACAACTCTTACAAGAACTTATGTTGCATAAAAAGAGAAATGAGGCGGTTGTGAGAGGGGGAACTGGGGTCAAGAAAAAAATGTTTTTAAGATGGGAAATAACAGCATGTCCACTGGTGGGAATGAAGCAATGGAGAGAAAAACAGTGATGATAAAGAGAAAGAGGGGATATTTGAGGCAGCAAAATATTGAGTAGGTGGGTGTGGGGGGTGGTACCTGGTAGCCAAGTAGAAAGTGACCTTTTCTAGAAAGAATGCCTATTCCCTGGTGACCAGGGGTAAGAAGGAGTCCATGAGTACACATGCAAATGGAAGTAATGATTTAGTGTGTGGAAATGAGAGAGTTGCTTTTTGATAGTTTTCTGTTGTCTCAGTGATATCATGAGCTATGATTCAGAGGACAGAAAGATGTGTAGGAGGTCAAAGAAGACATAAAGTATTAACCAGACTTCTAGGAGAGTGAAGAATTCCTATATTTACTATCTATCACTTCTCATAACGTGTATAAGGCCCCAAATTCACTTTTCCTTGCTCACTTTTTCACTTTTTTCTATCACACCATTTGATGATTCAGCCATTCCCAGGTAGATATGGCTCCTTTAATGAAGAAGTATTTCACATCACTGTGCCCTATGGCTTACATTGTTTCCTCTGCTTTGAATATGACTCCTGTGAAATGGCTTTCAAAAACCCACATACAGTTACAATAGCATCCAAAAGAATAAAATACCTAAGGAATAAATTTAACCAAGGAGGTGAAAGCCTTGTACACTGAAAACTAGAAGATATTGCTTTAGAAAAATTAAAGAAGACAAATGGAAAGACATTCCATGTTCATGGATTGGAAGAAAATATTGTTAAGACGTATCACCTAAAGTGATCTACAGATTCAATCCAACCCCTATCAAAATTCTAATGGCTTTTTTTTTTCAGAAATGGAAAGTCTGATCCTCAAACTCATGTGGAATTTCAAGGGACCCCAAAATAACAAAAACAATCTTGAAAAAAAAGAACACATTTGGAGGACACACACTTCTTGATTTCTGAACTTACTACAAAGTTAAAGCAATCAGAACTATAGTAAAGCCATAAGGATAAACATACAGACCAGTGGAATAGAATTAAGAGGCCAGAAATAAGGTCACCTGGGTGGCTCAGTCGGTTAAGTGTCTGACTCTTGATTTCGACTCACGTCATGATATGATGGTTTGTGGGATAAAGCCCGCTGTCAGTGCAGAGCCTGCTTGGGATTCTCTCACTCTTCCCTTTCTCTGCCCCTCCCCTGCTCGAGTGTGCTCTCTCTCTCTCTCTCTCTCTTTCTCAAAATACATACATACATACATACATAAACTTAATAAAAGAACTCAAAATGGGTTGAGGACCTAAGTATAAGAGCTGAAACCATTAGACTCTTGGAAGAAAACATGAGTAAATCTTCATCGCCTGGTATTGTTCACCAATACATCCTTAGTATCTGGCATACACTAAACACTCAAAAATGGTTATTGAATGGATTGATTTCTTGTTTGCTATTTTGAATCACTTACAGAATTATATTGTGTATGTGTTATACATGATATGATTAGGTCGTACTATTCTTACTCTTTCATTTTTGTCTATCTTGCTCATCAGATTATCAAACTCTCCCAGAACAGTGCTCTATAAACAGTCCATAGTAACTGTTGCTATTTGACCAGCCAGTGTCTTTCCCTCTTTTATTTCCACCACCCCACAGTGAAAAGAGCAACTTGAAGGAAAGCAAAAATTGCCTTTGATGTGAAAAGCAATTTGTGTGAATCTGAATGCTTGCCAGGAGCAACTTGACAGAAAGGCAAAGATGTCTGAGACAGCTAACCAGTCCAGGATAACTCAGTGTTGCATTTATTTGGTAACAGATGAGCTCCTCTCCGAGGTGACTGACATGCACACAAGTATACAGTGCAGGAGGAGGGTCTGAATGAGCCGCCAAGCATTTCAACCTCTCCAGAGACCAAGTATATCAAGAACAACTGATTGGGTAATCTGGCAAACTGCCAACTGTGAGACATCCATCCACCAGCAGAAACACAAAGAGCCTTCATTTTCCTCCCTCGCTGAGCATACTGATTAAAAGTAACAGCTGCCACCCTTTTTCCATAAGATTTGATTATGATAATTCCCGACAGCCAAAGGCTTGCTGTGAAACTTCTACATCATTCTTCAAAATGTAGTCTGGAAATTACCTAAAAATTTGAAAAACAAGGATTGTAAAGTATTATCTACACAAACTATCTTGAAATAAGCACACCGATTAGTGCCAATTGTTCTGAAAGATTTAATGACTCCAGCTATTTTTCAACTTTTTGGCAGCTTCATAAAGCCATAACACTCTGGAATCCTGACTTTTTTAAAGATCTGCAAACGGTGCCTGGCTGCTCAGTCGATGGAGCGTGTAACTCTTGAGCTTAGGATTGTGGGTCTAGCCTCATATTAGGTATAGAGATTACTTAGAGATAAAATCTTAAATTTTTTTTAATGTTTATTTATTTTTGAGAGAGACCGAGAGAGAGAGAGAGAGAGAGAGAGAGAGAGAGAGAGAGAGAGCATGAGCAGTGAAGGGGCAGAGAGAGACGGAGACACAGAATCCGAAGCAGGCTCCAGGCTCTGAGCTGTCAGCAGCATAGAGCCTGATGCGAGGCTCAAACCCACAGACCATGAAATCATGACCTGGTTGACTGAGCCACCCAGGTGCCCCTACTTAAAGATAAAATTTTAAAAGAAGTAAAAATAAATAAAAATAGGCAAACAGCTAAAACTCCGTGGCTCAGTTCTAACCTTTCAGCCCAGAGCCTGCACTATATGGACTATAAACCTTACAATTTTTTTTTTAATTGCTCTACTCTATTTAGCAGATCCGTAATCTCTCAAAGCATGTTCCCTCAAGAAGCCCATGGGAAAAGGTTTCTGTGATCAAAAATAATTTGGGAAACTCTGTATACCCTGCTTCCCTCTTAGAGCTTCATCATGCGTATTATAAGCTCTAAAAAGTACATAGAGAAGAAGCTTCTCTAACCTTTTAGAACTTAACCACTAGCACTTGCAGCTAAGTCTAAACTTGCTCTTAACAACTTCAATGATTTCTATACCCTTAAAAGCTAGCGACATCAGCCTTACAGATTATTCTTTCAGCACTTTTAGAGAAAAGCATAAATACAAAGGCTAGGTGGATTTGAATGAAGATGGCTGTAGAATGAATGGAGTTGACTAAAAACTTACTTTTATGTAAGAATTTTATGTAGTCGATGAGCAAATATTAAGTTATCTCTTTCTGGATCCACTTATACCCCTGCATCAGAGATTCTACCCCTATCTAAATCTTCCTCAGTTTGTGGTTCCCAGCTTCAGGTGACAAGGATGGTTACCTGGCACAAGGTACGTTGTAGGGAGTCCTCAATTGGCAGCAAGCTCTGACATACGTGGCCCGACTCACAAAGATGAGATATCGGAGTGAAATTACCAGCTTTTAGTGAAACAAAAAGATGCAGATTCATGGAGCAGAGCCAAGTCAAATTAATGACAAAGGATTAGACTGGAACGAGGATTGATGATCACCTGTGCTGAGGTCCCAGTGCTGAGGTCGGCCCAGCCATGCCACTGCTCCTGTTTGAAATGAATGCTTCTTACCATAATCCCCTTGTATTTAAATAGTTTGTGTAGGTCTCTATTTCTTGCAATCAAACAGTTCTACATTAAAACAACTGTTTACCAAGTGTTGTTCTGAGATCAGTGAGACATACACGACAAAATGAAATATGGTAATGACCTTAAATGAATGAACAGTGGTTACAGAAATAAAACATAATTGTTAGAATGGTAATTCATCATCTAAGAGTATTTATAACATTATAGAATATAGTATAAAGAGATGACTGGACTTAGAGAAAGAAAACATGAATTTTTGGGGCTCAGGACTTAGGGTTTTGACAGGGAAGAGGTGGCACATTCAAAATGTTTAATTCAAGAATGTTTAATGAGGGGCACCTGGGTGGCTCAGTCGGTTGAGCGTCCGACTCCCGATTTAGGTTCAGGTTATGATCCCAGGGTCATAGGATCGAGCCCCACATCAGGCTCTGCGCTGGGCATGGAAACTGCTGCTTAAGATTCTCTCTCTCTTTCACTCTGTCTCTCTCCCTCTGCCCTCCTCAGCTTGTGCTTTATCTTTATCTTTTTGTCTCTAAAAATAAAGATAAAAAGAATATTTAATGATATGGGGTGGCTGACTGACTTAATTGGTAGAGCAAGTGACTCTTGATATTGGAGTCAAGAGTTCAATCTCCATGTTGGGGACAGAGCTTAAAAAATGAATGTTTATAGGCGCCCGCGTGGTTCAGTTGGTTAACCATCCAACTTTGGTCAGGTCATGATCTCATGGTTCGTGGATTCAAGCCCTGTGTTAGGCTCTCTGCTAACAGTTCAGAGGCTGGAACCTGCTTCAGATTCTGTGTCTCCCTCTCTCTCTGCCCCTCCCCCCGCTCATGCTCTGTCTCTGTCTCAAAAATAAATAAACATTAAAAAAAATTGTTTTAATAAAAATTAAAAAGTGAATGTTTAATGATATTTTTTTAAAAGAAACAAAGAATGCTTAACGAAACTTTTGAGGTAATGAGTATGGTTATTGATCTTAGTGATAGGTTTACAGTATACATTGTCAAAATTTGCATACTCCATGCTTTAAATATGTGCATTTTATTGAATGCCAGTTATGCTTCAATAAAGCTGAAAAAAAAAGGATATTTAATGAAGGAACTATTTATGGAAGTGTGAGCAAAGTTAAGGGTAATGCATCTATGGACACGCAATTCTGAGAAGCCATCACCATCCTAGGACTAAAGGAGCACAGGAGATTTCCTTCACAGGAAATCATCAGAGCTATAGTTGTAAACACAGGGCCAGCAGTTGACAAACTATTAGTTACCATCTAGGAAGAGATAAGGACAGAAACTGAGAGTGAGCATTTAGAAACTTCTATACCAATTTAACAGACTAATGTTACTTTTTAATTCAAATAATAGAAAACTTGAAGATATTTTGTATGTATTTAGAATTACTTTTCTAGTAATTCATTTTTGTTACTTATTTTTTAAAGTGTTAAAAATAAATAAATAAATAAATAAATATAAAAATAAATAAAGTGTTGATCATTGGTAGGGTGGTAATTTAAGAAAAATTGTTCATCACTATTTTGGGAAAACACTGATCTAAAGAAATTCAGTCTCTGATAAAACTTGAGCTCTGCGTGGAAAAAGCTAGGGAACACACATACGTCAGTCTCTTTCCTCCTACATTGATCTCAGTGTCTCTCCCCTGGACCAAACCCAGTTAGAAGCCGGGGGTGGGAGGGGGGCAGAGAAGTTCAGGCGATGCAGTATACAGCCAGCCAGGGCGAAGAGCCCAGCAGGGAAGGGTGGATCTGGAAGAACAGACAGAGACTAAGTTGTACTCTGGGCTGTGACACTCATTAGATATGTGATCTTCAGAGAGTAATTTAGTTTCAGTGATCCTTAGTTCATCTCACGCCCAAAGAAATGGGAATCCCTAGGCCACCATTCACTTATTCTACCACTCTCCATTTGGTTGTTTAAGCCAGAGACTTGGCAGTCATGTTTTATTCTCTTCACTCCCATCCCATCCAGTCAGTGGTGATTGGCTCACCTCAATAATGGCATTTACATGTGACCCCTCCTCTCCATTCCATGCCCTGCCTTAGCTGATAAGTTCTTTGGCATTTGTTCACTGAGCTGCAACAGCTTTCTAACTGGTCATGCTCTACCCCTGTCCTTCAAACCAGGGTGACAAATACAGATTTGACTAGCTAATACCCTAGCTTAAGTGCAGATCTGGAAAGTGAGCATTTAGAAAAACTTAAGTGTTTAGAGTCCTTGAAAGTTTTGGTTTGCTTTGGTTTTGGTCTTCAAATTATAATGCTTTCTTGGGGCACCAGGGTGATTCAGTCAGTTGAGCAACCAACTCTTGATTTTGGCTCGAGTCATAATCCCAGGGTCATGGGATCAAGCCCCGTGATGAGCCCCACATCGGACTCTTCACTGAACATGGAGCCTGTTTGGGATTCTCTCTCTCTCTCTCTCTCTCTCTCTTTCTCTTTCTCCCTCTCCCACTCCCTCTCCCTCTCCCTCTCCCTCTGCCTCCCTCTCCCCCTTTCTCCCTCTGCCTCATTCCCTGCTTGTACTCTCTCTCAAATAAAAATAAAACAAATATTCTCTTATGTTTCCACCCTTCTAGTCATGTTCTATTTCTCTGTTTGAAATGCTATTGTCCCTACTTCGCCAGCTAATTCTCTATACACCTTTCAGAACTTGGGAAATTTCCTTGACCATCACACCCAGTACAGGCAAAGGCCTGCTATGTGCTCTTACTGTACACTTTATTACATCCCTTATTTCTGCATTGTAATTAATCTTAGCTTTAGAAACTGGAAACCCCTTGAGGTACCTGGCAGGCTCAGTTCCCAGAGCAAGTGACTCTTGGTCTCAGGGTTGTCCTGAGTTCAAGCCCTACATTGGGCATGGAACCTACTTTAAAAAAGAAAAGAAAAACAAACTATAAACCCCTTGAAGGAAGGAACTACACTGTTGTGATGGTCGTATTTCCATGCGTAATATTACTTGAACACAATAAGTGCTCTTTTTTGAATGAGTGAATAAATGAGAATTGGGGTGGTCAGTTGATCTTCATGGAGATAGAATTTGAACTAAATTCTGAAGGACAGTTATGAATGAGATGTCCAGAGCAATCCCTATCAAAATAACACCAACATTCTTCACAGAGCTGGAACAATCTTAAAATTTGTATGGAATCAGAAAAGACCGTGAATAGCCAAAGCCATCTTGAAAAAGAAAACCAAAGCTGGAGGCATCACAATCCTGAACTTCAAGCTGTATTACAAAGCTGTAATCATCAAGACAGTATGCTATTGGCACAAAAACAGACACTTAGGTCACTGAAACAGAATAGAGAACCCAGAAATGGACCCACAAACATATGGCCAACTAATCTTTAACAAAGCAGGAAAGAATATCCAATGGAATAAGGACAGTCTCTTCAGCAAATGGTGCTGGGAAAACTGGACAGCAACATGCAGAAAAATGAACCTGGACCACTTTTCTTACACCACACACAAAAATAAACTCAAAATGGATTAAAGACCTAAACGTAAGACAGGAAGCCATCAAAATCCTAGAGGAGAAAGCAAGCAAAAAAAATCTCTTTGACCTCAGCTGCAGCAAATTCTTACTCAACATGTCTCCAGAGGCAAGGGAAACAAAAGCAAAAATGAACTATTGAGAACTCATCAAAATAAAAAGCTTCTGCACAACGAAGGAAACAATCGGCAAAACTAAAAGGCAACTGGGGAGAAGATATCTGCAAATGACGTATCAGATAAAGGGTTAGTATCCAAGATCTATAAAGAACTTATTAAATTCAACACCCAAAAAACAAATAATCCAGTGAAGAAATGGGAAAAAATTATGAACAGACACTTCTCCAAAGAAGACATCCAGATGGCCAACTGACACATGAAAAAATGCTCATCACTCATCATCAGGGAAATACAAATCAAAACCACAATGAGATACCACCTCACACCTGTCAGAATAGCTAACATTAACAACTCAGGCAACAACGGATGCTGGCGAGGATGCAGAGAAAGAGGACCTCTTTTGCACTGCTGGTGGGAATGCAAACTGGTGCAGCCACTCTGGACAACAGTATGGAGGTTCCTCAAAAAATTAAAAATAAAACTACCCTACAACCCAGGAATTGCACTACTGGGTATTTATCCAAGGGATACGGGTGTGCTGCTTCGAAGGGGCACATGCACCCCAATGTTTATAGCAGTGCTGTCAACAATAGCCAAAGTATGGAAAGAACCCAAATGTCCATCGACTGATGAATGGCTAATGAAGATGTGGTGTGTATATATGTGTGTGTGTGTGTATACATACACACAATGGAGTATTACTTGGCAATCAAGAATAATGAAAATTTGCCATTTGCAACTACATGAATGGAACTAGAGCGTATTATGCTAAGCGAAATTAGAGAAAGACAAATATCATGTGACCGCATTCATATGAGGAATTTAAGATACAAAACAGATGAACATAAGGGAAGGGAAGCAAAAATAATGTAAAAACAGGGAGGGGAACAAAACATAAGAGACTTAAATATAGAGAAAAAACAGAGGGTTACTGGAGGGGTTGTGGGAGTGGGGATGGGCTAAATGGGTAAGGGGCATTAAGGAATCTACTCCTGAAATCACTGTTGCACTATATGCTAACTAACTTGGATGTAAATTAATATTATATTTTGTATATATAAATATTTTTATTTATATATAAATTATATAAATATATAATAAATAAAATATTTATTAGATATTTATATATATAAATTATATATATATATATATATATAAAAGAATGAAATTGCCAGAGAGAAGGGGAGAGAGTGCCAAGTTGGCATAACAATTTGATCCAAGACAGAATGACAGGTATGATCAGTGAGTCAGAACAAAAGATAAGATGGAAGAAGTCATTTGAGGTTCTATGGAGAAGAGTCTTGAATTCCACATTAGAACCTGTCTTGTAAGCTGGGAGTGAACTGAGGAATTGATGTTGAACATTGACCTTTTGAAAGGAGAATTAACTTATAAAAAAGATGTGTTGGGGCGCCTGGGTGGCTCACTCGGTTGAGCACCGACTTCAGCTCAGGTCATGATCTCAGCGGTCTGTGAGTTCGAGCCCCGCGTCGGGCTCTGTGCTGAAGGCTCAGAGCCTAGAGCCTGCTTTGGATTCTGTGTCTCCCTCTCTCTCTGCCCTTCTCCTGCTCACACTCTGTCTCTATGTCTCAAAAATAAATAAACGTTAAAAAAAATTTAAAAAAATAAAAAAGATGTGTTCGGAAGATTATGCTTCCTGTGGTGTTTACAATTAATTGAAATGAAGAGTAGAAGCAGTTAAGAAAGTTATTAAAATAATTCATATGAGGGGGTTAGTTACAATTCTAGCTTTAGATTGTTGGCAGGAGATATAGAAAAGAAATTAATGAAATGAGACATTAAAAAGAAATTAGTTATAAAAATTTGTTAACATAGTGGTCTCTGGGGCGCCTAAGTGGCTCATTTGGTTGAGCACCCAACTTCAGCTCAGGTCATGAACTCACAGTTCGTGGATTCTAGCCCTGCATCAGGCTCTGTGCTGATAGCTTGGAGCCTGGAGCCTGCTTCAGATTCTGCCTGCCTCTCTGCTTTCTCACACTCTGTCTCTCAAGAATAAATAAATATTAAAAGAAAAAAAGAACAGTGGTCTCTAATGATGAGCATAAGTGCATGCAATTTATCATTTACTGATTGACACTCTAGAATTCTGGTCGGTACCAATGACAAAAATAAAGATGGGACAAGATGATGACATGATGAATTCATCTGTTTCCTAAAGTATATTGCTGTTATTATTTAAATATAAAAAATAATGTTGAAAATTAAAATTTCCGGCAAAAGATTTTACATTCTGGACTCCAAGGACTAGTTGCAATATCTACTGCCACCTGCTGGCAGAGGGAGAGTGACTGTAGTCTCTTAATTGTGAAACCTGAAAGTTATGGTTAACATTATATAGTCATCTAAATATCAAGCAGCTGAATGGTAATAGGGGTTTCTATTCTTTATTATATGCTGCAATTGCCATATCACTACCAGCTCAAGGAGTCCTATGGATTTGCTACTGACTGATCTAGCTTGATGCCTTATCCCATTTTCATCCCACTATTAG
Organism: Paguma larvata; assembly: GCA_030068075.1. NCBI lineage: Eukaryota > Metazoa > Chordata > Mammalia > Carnivora > Viverridae > Paguma > Paguma larvata. Next base: position 39,574,875 of record CM057838.1, read on the forward strand.
TGAGTGGTTTTAGGAGTTTCTTAAATTAACAATGTCCTCGGCTCAGAGCCTGGTTTCGGATTCTGTGTCTCCCTCTCTCTCTGCCCTTCCCCTGCTCATACTCTATCTCTGTGTCTCTCAAAAATAAATAAACGTTAAAAAGTTAACAATGTCCTCGCTTCTAAGACTGAAATAATAAAACATCGCTAGTTACTTTTACAATGTCATAAAAAAGAATGGAGAAAAAAAAACATCGAAAAGTAAGGATGTTTTTCTTTTGTTTGTACCAGGCTTCTGTTTTGTTCGACATATTGATTTTTAAACAATATTGATTTTGATTCAGTACCTTAAAGTGTTTATTTTTGCCATGTTGTAGTAATATATTTTAAAATATACTAGAGTGAGGTGCCTGATTGGCTCAGTTGAGTGACCGACTTGATTTCGACTCTGGTCATGATTTCAGACTTGTGAGATCAAGCCTCGAGTCAGGCTTTTAAGATTCTGCTTAATTTTCTCTCTCTCCCCCTCTGTCCATCTCCCCTGCTCACACACTTTGTTTCTCTAAAGGAAAAAAGAAAAAAAAAAGAAAAGAAAAAAAAAACATGAACATAAAAATGTATAAATAAATAAATAAAATTATCCTATGTTTAAATGAATATTGATAGGTTATTATTAGTAATACTGGATCTAAACACCTATCCATGAAAGATTTATGCCCTTTAACCCAATACTTTTCATTTTGGAAGTTTATCTTAAGGAAGTAATCACAAAATGGTAAAAACAGCTTTATTTACAAAACATGTATCACATCATGTGTAATAAGAAATTGGAGAAATGTTAAATGTCCAATAAAATAGTAGTAATTGTAAACAATTCTATAATCATAAAATGAAGTATTTTACAGCCATCAAAATGATATTCATGAATAACTTAGAATCATATAGGAAATATGTAATTATAACTATGTGAAACAAAATTTTAACATATAAAATTTTATGTTAACATATTAACATGCATATAAAAAAGCTAAAAACAAGTATAACAAGAGGGTTGTTTGCAATGAATATCATTTTAATTTTTTTCTATAATCTAATTTTTAATGTCCTTTTTTGAGAGAGGGGGTGGGGGAGGGGCAGAGAGAGCTAGAGACAGAATCTGAAGCAGGCTCCAAGCATTGAGCTGTCAGCACAGAGCCCATCTTGGGGCTTGAACTCACAAGCAGTGAGATCATGACCTAAGCCGAAGTCGGATGCTTAACCAACTCAGCCACCCAGATGCCCCATTTTTTTCTATATTCTAATCCACTATTCTGCATGGTGAATTACTAAAATCCCATTGGTGGTAACTGGCCTCCTTAGCACAGTAGGCAGTGTGTCAGCCTCATAAAATCCCATGTAGTCCCTAACAAATACTATGTATTCAATAAATATTCATTACTTTCTTCTACCTAAGCATTCCTGAGAGAGTGGAGAAAGATTATGTGTATTGCTTTATATATTTTTTCTTAATAATTTACAGAATATTTTCATCTTTTCCCTGTTTGATGTTTCCAAATAAGACCATATGCTTTTGAGTCTGTATCAGAATATTAGCTGTAAGTACATGGAAGAGTAAATAGGTGCGGTTAGCTGGCTAGTTTAGGCAGGATGCATAGTGAAGGTATAGCATGTTATTATGATTATAGCCTACGTCCTAGATCTAGAACTAGGAGCTGGGCTTCAACCTCATAAGACTAGAAACCCTTGGAGCATGTGACTCTTGATCTCAGTGTTGTGAGTTCAAGCCCTACTATGGGCCTAGAGATTACTTAAAAAAAAGACCTACAGAAACTCTGGTTAACTAGTTTCCTCAGAAGTGATAAAAATGGAGCCATTTCAATCCCACTCACAAGTGACTATAAACTAATATTTTAATCTGCATTGAAAAAAAAGAACACGTGTTAAATCATCATTATAGAACTTATGAAATCAAAATTGTAGGGGTGAGGAATCCATTCAGGAAATTCTAAGATCCAGTAAAATCAAGCTCAGAGTGTCCTTTTCCTCTTTGGGGATATATCTAATAAGGGGAACAAAAACTGTAGCAGAAACAAACAATTGTATTTCCTTCAATGCTGAGAACCCTGATTTGTGTAGGATACACATTCCTCGTTTTCCTCCCTGAAACCATGCATTTCAGGAAAGCTGGACTCAGCCCTAACCTAGTCCTCTCTGGTCTAATTTCTTTTCAGGGCTATTACACTCCCCTTGCTGGTGATAGGTTTAGGGAGAAGCATATGATTCCACTAGGCCAAGGAAAGGTGGGGAAGTTGGCTGGGTAGGCATCCAGAAAAGATTTCTTAGTTCTTAAAGTTAAAACTATAAAACTCTTAGAAGAAAACATAGGGGATGTTGATCTTAAAAATAAAACATCCAGTTATTACCAGCAAAATTGGTTTATTTGGTAATAGCAGGGAATTGCAATCCAGGACATGTGAGGTATGGCAAACCACAGGCAAGTCTGAAGATCAAAGGAAAGGAACGTTATTTTAGAGAGGAAGAAGGAAGTTGGGGGGTGCTGCTTTCAAATAAAAGTCCGTTGGAAGACCATGAGAGTTCATGGTAGTGATGGTTTTTCATTGACTGAATTGTGGTATTTGCTTTTTTTTTTTAAGTTTATTTATTTATTTTGAGAGAGAGAGAGAGCAGGGAGAGGGGCAGACAGGGAGAAAGAGAGAGAATCTTAAGCAGGCTCCATGCCCAGTGCAGAGCCTGATCTCACCACTGGGAGAACACAACTTGAGCTGATATCAAGAGCTTTCACTTAGCCAACTGAGTTACCCTTGTGCCGCTGAATTGTGGTATTTTCTTATTGACTGAGTTTGTTAAGCTGGGCAAAGGGAAATTCTTCCTTCCTCTTTGCAGGAGTAGTATAGGCTTCTTCCTCTTGGGAAAGTCTTCCTGTTGGGATCTGTAATTGAGGACATGTGATAGAGCATGAGAGCTCCCCTTTCTGGCCACCAGACTCCATTTTAGGTGAGGTTTCCTTTATTTAGTTTCATAGGGGAAAGTCTCATGATATTGGAGTTGGCAACAATTTCTTGGATACCAAAGCAAAGGCAAAAAAAGAAAAAAATAGGTAAGTTGGACTACATCAAAATTAAAAACTTCTGTGCATCAATATAACCAATAAAGTGTTAATATCCAGAATATATAAAGAACATTTACAATTCAACAGCAAAAAAATAAAAAACTTTTTTTTAATGGGCATAGGATTTGAATAGACATATCTCCAAAGAAGATATGACCAATAAGCATATGAAAAGACTCTCAACATCACTAATCATTACGAAAAGGCATAAACCATGATGAGATACCACCTAACACCCATCAGAATGGCTACTGTTTAAAAAAATAGGGAAAGAAAAGAAGGGTTGGTGATGATGTAGAAAAACTGGAACCCTGGTGCGCTGTTGAGAATGGTGGTTGCTAGGGACACTGGGGAGGGGGGAGAAAAGAATTATTGTTTAATAGGTACAGAATTTCAGTTTGCAAGATGAAGAGTTATGGAGATGGACAGTAAGATGAGGGGCACCTGGATGGCTCAGTCGGTTGACCATCTGACTTCGGCTCAGGTCTTGATTCCACAGTTTGTGAGTTAAAGCCCCACGTTGGGCTCCCTGCTGTCAGTGCTTTGGATCTTCTCTCCCCCTCTCTCTCTGCCCTTCCCCCACTGTTCTCTCTCTCAAAAATAAAATAAACTTTTTTTTAATGGCTAAGATGGTAAATTTTATATTATGTGTACTTTACTGCAATTTTTTTTAATTTTTTTATTTTTTTTATTTTGAGAGAGAGACAGAACGTGAGCAGGGAAGGGACAGAGAGAGAGGGAGACAGAATCTGGAGCAGGCTCGAACTCTGAGCTGTCAACACAGAGCCCAATGCAGGGCTTGAACTCATGGACCGTGAGATCATGACCTGAGCCGAAGTCGGTCACCCAACTGACTGAACCACTCAGGTGCCCCTGCAATTTTTAAAAAGAAAGAGAGTCCCTAGTAGTGCCATTGGTGGGTCATAGAGTAGTTCTAATTTTAATTTTTTGAGGAACCTTCACACTGTTTTCCGGAGTGGCTGCACCAGTTTGCATTCCCACCAACAATGCAAGAGGGTTCCCATTTCTCCACGTCCTCCCTAACATCTGTGGTTTCCAGTGTTGTTAATTTTAGTCAGTCTGACCTATGTGAGGTGGTATCTCAATGTGGTTTTGATTTGTATTTCCTCGATGATGATTGATGTTGAGCATCTTTTCATGTGTCCGTTGGCCATCTGGATGTCTTCTTTGAAAAAGTGTCTATTCATATCTTCTACCCATTTCTTCACTGGATTATTTGTTGTTTTGGGTGATAAGTTTGGTAAGTTCTTTATGCATTTTGAATACTAACTCTTTATCCTATATGTCATTTGTAAATATCTTATGGAATCTTAAGAATCTACCCCTGAAGCTAACTTGACAATAAATTCTAGAAAGAAGAAAGAAAGAAAGAAAGAAAGAAAGAAAGAGAGAGAGAAAGAAAGAAAGAGAGGAGGAAGGAAGGAAGGAAGGAAGGAAGGAAGGAAGGAAGGAAGGAATACATAGTTCCTCTTCTAACTTCAGTTGTTATTGTGGAGTGATGCCTAGAGCAACATCGAGGTACTGCCCAATAATACTCTGAGAGTAGCAGAGCAGAAAGATAGAAAGAAACTGGCCTTTTAATAACTGTAAGTCCTTGAATTAATGAACTTTGGTACTGCTATACTTTCAGACTTCTTGTTATATACAATACTACACCATCGTTTTTGTTTAAGTCCTTCTGAGTTAGGTTTTCTGTTATTTGCAACTGAAACACCTTAATAGATATAATAACGTTGTCCACTGGCTAGGACACCATATTTCCCAGGAAGGGCTAGGGTCACAACAACTAATTCTTTTTCTCTAACTTTTCTTGCCTGGTTACAGTTTTCAAGATTTCTAGCTTTAAGATGATAAGGTTCCAGGGGGTGCCTGGGTGGCTCAGTTAGTTAAGTGTTCGACTCTTGGTTTCAGCTCAGGTCGTTATCTCATGGTTTGTGAGTTCAAGTCCAGAGTCCAGCTCTGCACTGGTGGTGCAGAGCCTGCTTGGGATTCTCTCTCTCTCTCTCTCTCTTTCTCTGCTCCTCCCCAGTTTGTGTGTGCTATAAGTAAGTAAGGAAGGAAGTAAATAAATAAATAAGATGATAGGGTTCCAGATGAATAGTTTCTCTTCCTACCCCCGTGGCTATTCCCTGAGAGTATCTGCAAGGAAAAAAGTACCTCTCTGTTACTACAAGTGTGCAATTCTCTGTTAAATGAATGCTATGGTTATTATGCTCTGTTATATTGAGACGTACTACACTGCAGGGATGAAGCTACTTCTTGCAGGTCTCCTAGGAAGGGTAAGGTCATTTCTAATGTCAGCTACTGAGGGAGGAAGTGTGTTTTTCAGATAGAAGCTTGAAACAAAAAGGGAGGTCCAAGATAGTTAAGGTGGTTTTCATAAATGAAGGGTCCAAAAGATGTTATCAAAAAAGTGAAGGGTAACTTACAGAATAGGAGAAGATACTTGCAAATCATATACCTAATAACAGTTACTGTCTAGAATATGTAAAGAAGTTTTATAGCTCAACAACAAAAAGACAGTTTAATTAAAATATGAACTAAGGGGGGGGCACCTGGGTGCCTCAGTCGGTTAAGCATCCAACTCTTGATTTCAGCTCAGGTCATGAGCTCAAGGTTCATGGGTTCAAACCCTGTGTTGGGGTTTACACTGATGACTCAGAGTCTGGTTGGGATTCTCTCTCTCCCTCTTCTCTTTGCCCCTCCCCACTCCCGCATTTGCATGCATGCACACATGTTCTCTCTCTTTCAAAATAAATAAATAAGCATTAAAACAAATAAACACGAGCAAAGGACTTTATAGACATTTCTCCAAAACAGATATGCAAATAATCAACAAACACATGACAAGATGTTCGACATCATTAGTCATTAGGGAAATACAAATCAGAACTACAAAAAAAAAAAAAAAAAAGACTACATGAAGAGGGGAGGAGGTGGAGATATGAACTAAATAGGTGGGGATTAAGGAGTGCACTTGTGATGAGCAGTGGGTGATGTATGGAATTGATGAATCCACTGTATGGTACACCTGAAACTAATATACTCACTATATTGTACACCTGAAACACTACATTGTATACCTGAAACACTATATTGTACACTTGAAACTAACATAACACTAATGTAAGAGTTAAAATAAAAACTTTAAAGAGCCAAAAAAAAATGAAATACCCAGTAATATGGCTATAATGAACAAAACATAATTAACAGGTGTTGGTAAGAATGTGAAGAAATTAGATGTAACTAGTGCATCTATTGTGGAAAACAATTTGGTGGTTCCTCAAAAAGTTAACCACAGAATTACCATGTAATCCAGAAATTCCACTCCTAGGAATGAAATGTAATGAAATAGAGACTCAAATGTTTGTATATACAGCAGTATTCACAGTAGCTCCAAAGTGGAAACAACTCAAATGTCCATCAACTGATGAATTGATAAATTGTAATATATCATACAAGAGGCTATTAATCAGCCATAAAAGGAAATGAACTCCTAACATATGCTATAGTATGAATAAGTATTGAAAATATTATGCTAAGTGAACAAAGCCAGATACAAAAGACCATATATTGCATGATTTCATTTATATTAAATATCCAGAATAGGGAAATCCACAAAATTAGAAAGCAGATTGGTAGTTGCCAGAGACTGAGGACAGGGTGAGAAGGGAGATAACTGCTTAATGGGTACAGGGTTTTTTGAGGGATGATGAAAATGTTTTGAGGGTAATAAAATGTTGTGGTTAAGCATATGGCCAACTAATCTTTGACAAAGCAGGAAAGAGTATCCAATGGAAAAAAGAGCGTCTTTAACAAATGGTGCTGGGAGAACTGGACAGCAACATGCAGAAGAATGAAACTAGACCACTTCCTTACACCACTCACAAAAATAAACGCTAAATGGATGAAGGACCTGAATGTGAGACAGGAAACCATTAAAATCCTAGAGGAGAAAGCAGGAAAAATCCTTTTTGACCTGAGCCGCAGCAATTTCCTATGTGACACATCTCCAAAGGCGAGGGAATTAAAAGCAAAAATGAACTATTGGGGCCTCATCAAGATAAAAAGCATCTGCACGCCAAAGGAAACAACCAACAAAACTAATAGACAACTGACAAAATGGGAAAGAATAATTGCAAATGACATATCAGATAAAGGACTAGTATCCAAAATCTATAAAGAACTTAAACTCCACACCCAAAAAACAAATAATCCAGTGAAGAAATGGGCGGAAGATATGAATAGACACTTCTCCAAAGATGACATCCAGATGGCCAACAGACACATGAAACGATGCTCAAAGTCACTCATCACCAGGGAAACACAAGTCAAAACCACACTGAGATACCACCTCACACCAGTCACAGTGGCTAAAATGAATAAATCAGGAAACTATAGATGCTGGCGAGAATGTGGAGAAGCAGGCACCCTCCTACACTGTCGGTGGGAATGCAAACTGGTGCAGCTGGTCTGCTATGTGGAGATTCCTCAGAAAAATGAAAATAGAGCTACCTTATGACTCAGCAATAGCACTGCTAGGAATCTACCCAAGAAACACAGGAGTGCTGATGCATAGGGGTACGTGTACCCCAATATTCATACCAGCACTTTAGACAATAGCCAAATCATGGAAAGAGACTAAGTGTCCATCAACTGACGAATGGATAAAGAAGATGTGGTACATATATACAATGGAATACTACGCGGCAATGAGAAAGAATGAAATCTGGCCATGTGTAGAAACATGGATGGAACTGGAGGGTATTATGCTGAGTGAAATAAGTCAGTCAGAGAAAGACAGACACCATATGTTTCCACGCATAGGTGGATTTTGAGAGACTTAGGAGAAAACCATGGGGAAGGGGAAGAGGGGAAAAGAAAAAAGACACAGAAAGGGAGGAGACAAAACATAAGAGACTCTGAAAGACTAAGAACAAACTGAGGGGTGAGGGGTGTGTGGAACAAACTGAGGGGTGAGGGGTGTGTGGGAGAGAGGAGAGTGGGTGACGAGCACAGAGGAGGGCACTTGTTGGGATGAGCACTGGGTGTTATATGGAAACCAACTTGACAATAAATTATTTAAAAAATAGATTAAAAAATGTTGTGGTTGTGTAACATTGTCAATGTACTAAAAGCCACTGAATTGTTTGCTTTCCCTTTTTTTCTGAAAGAGAGTGCATGCCCATGCACAAGTGTGGGAGGGGTAGAGGAAGAGGGAGAGAGAGAATCTCAAGCAGGCTACACCCTAAGTGAGGAGGAGCCCTACTCTGGGCTGGGTCTCACGAATTGTGCGATCATGCATGACCTGAGCCGAAATCAAGAGTCAGATGCTTCACTGATTGAGCCACCCCGGTGCCCTGAATTGTTCACTTCTAAGTAATTAATTTTAGGGGCACCTGGGTTGCTTGTCAGTTAAACGTTTGACTCAGTTTTGGCTAAGGTCGTGATCTCTTAGTTCATGGGTTGGAGCCCCACCTTGGGCTCTGTGCTGACAGTGAGGATTCTCGGTCTCTCTCTCTCTCTCTCTCTCTCTCTCTCTCTGCCCCTCTTCCACTCATTTACACACTTGTACTCAAGCTCTCTCTCAAAATAAATAAATAAGCTTAAACAATAAAGTAATAATATTACCTTAGTAATAATTTTATATTATGTGAATGTTGCCTAAAAAAAATAAGTAAAACCAAAATGCCTAGGAAGTTGCTTCTGGGTATTGAATGAAGACAGCTTCTTCCACGGAGGAGAAAGGGAGCAGCCAGAGGTAAGGGACCTAGGCAGGCTACTTTGGGCCAACTCTTTGGAGCCAGAGTGAAAATATCTCAAAAGGGGGATGGAACAGGGACAGGTTACCTATGCTAACTGTGGAAACTTCTTTGTAAAACAGATGTTTATAATGCTTCCAGTTTTTGTATTTATTTCCCACAACTTTGAGTAAAATTATTTGGAAAATTTGAAACTCTTAGACTATGAGCTTCTTCAAAATCAAGAACTGTCCTATTTTTGAACCCTTTTCGCCTGGTACAGAGTAGGTTCCATAAATGATGATTTGATGAAATTGGAGCAGGAAGGTTTGATTACACGTGTACAGGAGCATAAAAATGAGAACAGCACACTTTTGGAACATCGTTGTCACAGCAACAGTAAACAATTACAGATCCCAAGGGAAGGAGAACCTCTGAAAGTCAACTGCAGGGAGGAGGGAAGAGAGGAGTAAATCTTGCTTTTATGGTTAAATAGATATTTAATTTAATTTGTTTTGTCTTTTTAATGTTTATTTATTTCTGAGAGAGACAGAGCATGAGCAGGGGAAGGGCAGAGAGAGAGGGAGACACGAAATCCCAAACAGGCTCCAGGCTCTGAGCTGTCAGCACAGAGCCCGACGCGGGGCTTGAACTTACAAACCATGAGATCACGACCTGAGCCAAAGTCAGAGGCTTAACTGACTGAGCCAACCAGGCGCCCCTATTTATTTTCTTACAAGGGTCTGCAATCCTTTATAGTGTATGTCTTACCGTGGTAAGCAAACTCTCATCAGTTAGTAGGAATTTCATCACAAATAATAGAAAACTAAACTCAACTGGCTTAACAATAAAGGAAATCTATTGGGTTGTATATAAAATGCCCAGAGGTAGGGTTAGCAAGCTCCCTGAGGACCAGTTTCTCACTGTACACTCTGCCTTCTTGGTCTTGCCTTCCTCATAAAGCAGGCTCTCTACATTTACAGGATGGTAGCCTAAAGTGTCCAAGATGGTTTGCTTTCTTACATCTAGCAGGAAAAAGCCAGCACAATTCTCCCACGTGAATTTCCAAGAAAAAACCTGACTGGATTGGCTTTGATATCTGCCCACCCTGAACCAATCACTATAGTCTGTTAGATGGAACACACTGAATGGCTTAGCCTAGGTCGTATGTTTCATCCCTGGATTTAGGGGTGGACTCAGCCTCCCTAGAGTCTTAGGATCTCAAAACTGAGGGTTCGAAGAAGGGAAAAGAGGAAAATGTTCCTAGGAAGGCCACTGACAAAAATGCCCGCATAAACTATCTTGAAACCACATTGTAAAATCCATCTTTTGTGGTTAAATATTAGTCCTATGGGATGCTCCTCAAAAAACAAAAACAGAAAACAAAAAGGTCCTATAATCAACTACATTTGACAAATAGTATATACTGCAACCTCCTATTAGAAGTTCCCATTGCGCATTAATATAGTGAAGGCTTTAAGAAAAGCTTCAGCAGAGAGACTGTTGAATTTTATTTAGTCAATTGTTTCACAAACTTCTTTGAGGAAACTTTTTTCTGAGGAACACCTTTAACAGCCTTGGAACATGTTTAGGAAAAGACTGTGTCAAGGCAAACATCTGACGTCTTCAGACTTGGCTGTCTTCGGTGGTTGGAACTGGTCCATACTTAGTTACCAAGTCAACAATTACAAAGCCATACTAATGTAACATTGTATGTCAGATATACTCAAATTTAAAGAAAAAATGTAAAAACAAACAAACAAAAAATCAATTACAGAACCAGGAGTGAATTTAGTAACCATAAGATTAAATGCCATTTTATAATTTTTTTAACAATATGAAGTAATTGTTTCATAATTTCAGTAGACTTTTGGCATAATTTCACCTGCCAAAGATTTCTGTGCCAAATCTTTTTGTCCTGGTTTTGTTACTGTGGTTGGAAAGAAATGAATCAACATTAATACTTATCTCTGGGAAAGGCAAACTGTTAAGGGCACTGTCACAGTATAAATTTTAGAATCTAAAGGCACAAGAGCTCTAAAATCACAGGAGGATGGCACACAGACTTTCAAATATTCCCAGAAAATGTTCCCTACTAAAAATCGTCTTTGGAGGACCTGGGTGGACTCAGTCAGTTAAACATCCAACTTTGGCTCAGGTCATGATCTCTTGGTTTGTGGGGTCAAGCCCTGCATCAGGCTCTGTGCTGACAGAGTCTGGAGCCTGCTTCAGATTCTGTGCCTCTCTCTCTCTCTCTCTCTCTCTCTCTCTCTGCTTCTCCCCTGCTTGTGCCCTCTCTCTTTCTCTCTCTCTCTCAAAAATAAACTTAAAAAAAATGTCCTTAATCCACCCTATCCCTATTTCACAAAATGAAGAGGTCTCATGCATATCTTTGAAAAAATCCTGTGGGAATATCTTTTTAAAATTAAGTTTAATATGTGTTAAAAAAACAAACTTCAACTGAATAAATTTAAAGAGTGAATTGGCTTTACTCAATGATTCACGAATCAGGCAGCTTCCCAAATAGCAAATAGAAAGGGAAGCTTTCCCTTCTCCAAATTGCTGCACAGAATGGGAGGCTTCTGCAGGTAGAAGGGGGCAGGGACAAAGAAAGAGTGGATTACTCATCTTTCTTTGGGGGATGGAAGGGATCTAGTAAGTGAATTACCTCACTACTGCAGACCAGGAAATTCTAGACTGACCAGTTAAAATAATATTCCTGGGAGAGGTTGATCCTGCAAAGTAGGTTAGGTATTAAGTTTCAGTTTGGTGATACGGTCTTAGCACAAGTGACTCCATTTTGGCCCTGTTTTTTGTTTTCATTTTGTTTTGTTTTAACATTTGCCATTAAATTAACAAATGCCATTATGAAAACCTCTTCCCCAAATATCTCACTGATTTAGAGGGCATTGGAGAAAAAAATCTGAAAGTGAGTAATGTATAAAAGAAATGTGAAAACCACGATTCTCCATTGAAAACCAGAAGAGGGGCACCTGTGTGGCTCAGTCAGTTAAGCATCTGACTCGGTTTCAGCTCGAGTCATGATCACACTGTTCATGGGTTTGAGCCCTGCATCAGGCTCCATATTATTATCAGGATTCTTGGAATTCTCTCTGCCCTTTCCCGACTTGTGCTACTGCTCACTTTCTCTCTCTCTCTCAAAACAAATAAATAAACTTGAAAAAAAAAAAAAAAGAAGAAGCAATATGGGAGCAGATGCAATTCCCTTTGAATAGCCATTAAAGAGGTTGAATGGTGTCAGCTTCCTAGTGTAATAGTGGGTAATTACCTCAGAAGGTCTGAAGCCTTTATTCTCTTGCCACCTTTATTCCCTAGCTGTCCTAGTCCTCTCCATCACTTTAGTTTGGTCTTCAGTTGTATATTTGTATCAAACACCCAATTTCACCCTATACTCTGGTTTCAGAAACTTTTCAAAACGTATCATAACAGGCCAGTCAACAAGTGCCCAGCTAGGTATGTGGTCTTTTATAGACAATGACAGCTGCTGATTTTCTTATTTCTTCCACTAAACATCGTTTAGTTAACAGGTCCTCTGGCTTTAGTTGTCTTATTGCAATGGTGATTGAATCAGTCCTTTAAAATCTATATTATTCACATCCCCGTGATCCCAGAGAGCAAAGTGTGGGAACGATCAATAGTATTTGTGGAATGAATTATAATCATGTTAGGCAGATTTTCCAGTATCTTTTATTTAGCAGCATATATATTCTTGCTGTATTTTGCATATTTGTGAAATTATTGTCTAGAACTCCAGTATAAATGATGAACAGTTTCAGATACTAAAATTCTAGTTACTTAATCATTTAATCGTTTTAGCATATATCTCAATTATTATAATTTATGTATTAAGCATAAATTTATGTAATAACTAGGGTGCCTGGGTGGTTCAGTCAGTTAAGTGTCTGACTTGTGATTTCAGCTCAGGTCATGATCTCACGGTTCATGGGATCAAGCCCCATGTCAGGCTCTGTACTGATAGCACAGAGCCTGCCTGGGATTCTCTCCTCCTCTCTCTGCCCCTCTCCTGCTCATGCTCTAGTTCTCTCAAAATAAAAAAAATAAACTTAAATTAATAACTACAGTGTACTCTGAAATTTTTTTTTAAATCACCACTTGTTTTAAAAGCCCAGGAAATCCAAAGATTAAAACTACAAATTAGGGACACCTGAATGGCTCAGTCGGTTAAGCATCCAACTTCGACTCAGGTCATGATCTCAAGGTTCATGAGTTTGAGCCCCATGCCAGAATCTCTGCTGTCAGCACAGACCCGCTTCAGATCCTCTGTCCCCCATGTCTCTCTGCCCCTCTGCCTCTCTTTCTCAAAAATAAACATTTTTTTAAAAACCACAAGTTTAAATAAATTTTTTAGTGACTGATCAAATTACAAAACTTCCCAGTGTAATGGGGAATAATTCATATGAAATATCTTTCAAAATACATATTAAGCATGATATGATTTAATCTTTTTTCCTTTGAACCACCAGAACATGACTTCCTTTTAAATTTTTCCCTTCTTAAAAAAATTTATATGGCTGCATCTTCATTAGGATAATAGGGTATTTTGGCCAGAAAGGGTCACAAAATATTGAATCTCCATACAAATGATCTAAACATTAAGAAGGGTATTAAGACAGAAATTGTTACATTATCTGTAAAAAACCTACAAATGATAAATTTATCCCTGAATTATTGTCACTTCATATGTTTTTTTTATGTTTCCCTTGACTATGATTTTGTTAAGAAAAGAAATTTGGGGCGTCTCCTGGCTGGCTCAGTGGGTAGAACATGAAACTCTTCCCTTGACGTTTTGAGTTCGAGCCCCACGTTGGGCATAGAGCATGCTTAAAAAGAAAGAAAAGAAAAGAAATTTTGTATTCCTTTCCTAGAGTTAGTATAATTAGGTGGATAGTTGGTATGTAATTAGTGCTTGTTAAAAGAACAATGAGTTTTAAGAGCACACGCACATATATACACACACAAGTGAAAATGAACATTGGTCAGAGCCTCTCAGACGTAAAGAGAGATCTAGGTCATTTGAACCTGGAGCAGCTGTTGGTACATTAAGAATTGAAGAAGTACCAAAACAGCTTGTAGGAATTGTATATTTTTCAATGCTTATATTTAACACCTTAATGCTTTTTAATACAAAATGTAGAATGTAAGATAATTAATTATGTAAATCACAAAATAATTAGGGGATTTAGTTAAGACATATGTAGTATTCCATAGGCTATGTGGTCTCATACTAGGACAGGAATTTAACCTTCCATGATAAATCTCTTCTTTCCTTGTAATTGTGTCTCTCTGTAGGAATCATCCCCATCGGGCAGGTTGAGCCCCACTGTGAATCTGTGGCCAGGGCCAGGAAACTGCTGGGCCTACCTGGGAAAGAATACCTTGATATTAAAGAATCAAAAGTTAGCCTTCATCATAACCATCATGACCAATGACAAAGAACACCTGAACCACATGAAATTGCAGCTGTTTTGACATTTTTTAACCTGAAAAACCCACGGTTTTAGCCTAAAAGTATGCCCTATGACCTGAGTTGCTGAGGTCTCAAAGAAGTGCAAGACACATATACAGCCCTCTGGGGGCCCTGGGGTAACTGGCTTAGAAGGAAGTTTCTATCTCCCTCCCCAGAGTCTAGGGTTGAGCCTAGGTTTGACAAAGGGTGGAGACTCCCAACAGGAGAAGGGCAGCTAGATCTCATTGCCTCCAGTCTTGTTGACCTCACATCATTTCCCCCTGGATAGCTTCAGAGCTAGCCTTCAGGTGTACTCCTTGAAAATTCTGACCCCTTTACAGGCATGCTCCCTTCCTCCCAACTCTCTGTGACACTTACAGATGTCTTTCTTTTATTTGCAGAAGTAGCTAAACTTCTGTGAGTTTGAGACTCACATTGGGTGTAGAGATTACTAAAACAACAACAACAAAAAGGCAGGAATTAGGTGAATTAGGGGCAAAAGACCAGAGAGAAGAGGGGAAATTAGGAGACAAGAGTTGGGGTGGGCTGAGATGTACCTCGCATTTTTGACCCCATGAGTGGATCATTTTTAATAATCAAGAAGTTGACAGGGCACCTGGGTGGCTCAGTCAGTTGAGTGTCTGACTTTGGCTCAGGTCATGATCTCACAGTTTGTGAGTTCGAGCCCCATGTTGGGCTCTGTGCTGAAGGCTCAGAGCCTGGAGCCTCTTTCAGACTCTATGTCTCCCTCTCTCTCTACCTTTCCCCTGCTCACATTCTGTCTCTCAAAATTGAATAAATGTTAAAAAAAATTTTTTTAAATGCAGACCACACACTCCTTTAATACAAGCAGAAATATTAATAATAAAATTTCAACTCGTTTGCTCTGTTGCATAGTTAAGGTTGCTATTCACTATAAACTCTTTACTAAAGATTTAGAAGTAACAGTTGGGAAATCAAGTAGAATATGCACAACAAGAGAATATAATCTACGAAATCTCCCAAGTGCACGGCACACACCTATGTAGTTCAGGCTCTGCCTGCTATGGACTGAATTGTGTCTCCCCTCACTCTCTGCAAATTCTTATGTTGAAGTCCTAACCTCCAAAGTAATTGTGTTTGAAGACAGGGCCTATAAGGATATAATTAAGGTTAAATGGGGTCAGAAGAGTGGGATCCTAATCCATAGGATTGGTAGCCTTATAAAGAGCAGGAGGGGAGATGTCTCTCTACATGCACAAACCAAGGAAGGCCCACATGAGGACATGGGAAGAAGGCGGCTGTCTGCCAGGCAGGAAGAGTGCTCTCACCAGGACAGAACTGGTGGGCATCTTGATCTTGGACTTCAGCCTCCAGAACTATGGGAAATAAATTTCTGTTGTTTAAACCACCCTAGCCTATGGTATTTTTTATGGAGGCCCTAGCAGACTAAAATGCTGTCCCTTGTAGTGATCTCCACCTTTGCCATTATGGGAGTTGATGGAAGAGGTAGCTCTAATCAAGGGGGATATTCAGTCCATGGCAAGTAAAGCAGGAACCTCTGGGGCAGTAGAGCGCCCAGACTGGAGGCGGCTGTGGACTCGGTGAGATGGGCTCCAGGGGGAAGAGGTTTGCATGAGACTAACTCCTATGCCTCAGTGCCAGCTAACTCCTATGCCTCACCCCCGTTTATGACCAAATCTGTGTTTATACGTATGGTGTGTGCACATGCATTTGTGCCTATTTTATCATGCTTTCAAATATCTTTGGAATCAAGACATTTTAAGTATATATATATTTTTAAAGTTTATTTATTTATTTATTTTGAGGGAGAGAGAGAGCCCATCAAGCAGGGGAGGGCAGAGAGAGAGAGAGAATCCCAAGCAAGCTCCGAGATGACAGTAGATCCCACATGGGGCTTCAGCTCACGAACCGTGAGATCATGACCTGAGTCAAAATCAAGAGTTAGATGCTCAACCAACTGAGCCACCAGGGTACCCCTAGGGATGTCTGTTTTAAGGAACTTTGACAAAAGGTAGAGAGGACCGACCCAGTTGTAATTCTGAAAATTACTGTACTGACTCCATGTGGCCACCAGAGGGAGTCAAACTGTTGAAGCTGTGTCTATGGCCAGAGGCTTTAGGTGTAATCTATGCCTTAGACTTGCTCCAACCCAAATGTACATCTAAATTAGGGGACCAAATTGGAAAAGTCAGTCCAGTCCTGTTTTCCTCATATAATATAATGTCTGAGAGACTTTTCTATTTATTTACTGCTCCACCAAAGTAGTTAAGAGGCCAGTGTGACAAAGTGAAAGTTCTAAACAAAAGTGAGGTCTTGTGGATCCAAGTCCTAACCACTACTTGCATGAAGACATTGTTGAATTCAGAGAGGTTATAAAAGTTTATGCATATATACACACACATACATATAAATCAGTTTACATATGTACACACGCAGATATGCATATATATGTGCATAAAGATATATACATATGTATATATATGTATATATACATATATATGTACATGTATATATATGTGTATATATACATATATACATGTATGCATATGTATATATACATATATATACATCATACATATATATGACATAGATGAAATGTTAATAATTAAAAGGACATACACCAAAATGTTACAGTTATCTCTCCTTGGATGATGGGGTCATAGGTGATTTTTATTTCTTGGTTACCTTTTTTTCGTGGTTACCTTTATTTTCTAAGTTTTTAAAATTATTTTTTATTTATTTTTAATGTTTATTTATTTTTGAGAGAAAGAGACAGAGAGACAGAGCATGAGCAGGGAAGGGGCAGAGAGAGAGGGAGACACAGAATCCAAAGCAGGCTCCAGCCTCCGAGTTGTCAGCACAGAGCCCCATGCAGGGCTTGAATTCATAGACCAGGAGATCATGACCTGAGCCAAAGTCAGACATTCAACTGACTGAGTGTCCCAGGCACCCCTAAATTTTTTAAATAATAACCAGAAGTTATTTTGGTAATAAAAGTAAAAGTTTGAGTTTTAAAAAATTTAAATCTCCAATATGTTTACTCTAGAGAAGTCTTATATAATTACCAGTTAAAATGGACACAGCTCTGGGCTTTTCCCAAAGTCCTAATTTTTATTAAATAGGGCTTTCTAGGGACTACTCCATTTAATGATAATAATTCCCACTTCAGGCAGAGGTTTGGGAAGACAGATTCATTCTCTTCTAGGTCCTTGAAGCTGAAGCAAACACAGAGCTGGTTCTGAAAACCCAGAGATGGCCCTCATTAGGAAGAGGCACTTGCACAGAAGCTAGTCTGGGCTGGCCACAAACCACTACATTTGTGTGTGTGTGTGGTAAAATATGCATAACATAAAATTTGCCATTGTAATAATTTTTAACTATACAATTCAGTGGCATTAAGTACATTAATAATGTTATGCAACCATCACCACTATCCATTTCCAGAACTTTTCCATCATCTCCAATAGAAACTCTATTCCCCTTAAACATCGACCTCTTGAGGTCCCCACCCCACTCCTGGTAACCACTTTTCTACTTTCTATCTCCATAAACTGAGTACTCACATAAATGGAATCATACAATATTTGTCCTTTTGTGTCTGGCTTATTTCACTTAGCATAACATTTTCAAGGTTCCTCCATGTGGTAGCATGTGTCAGAATTTCATTCCTTTTTATGGCTGAGTAACATTTCATTGTATGCATATTCCACATTTTGTTTATCCACTCATCAGTTGATGGACATTTGGGTTGTTTCCATCTATTAGCCGTTGTGAATAATACTATTACAAACATTGGTGTACGAGGATATGTTCAAGTCTCTGCTTTTAATTCTCTGGGGTATAAACCTAGGATTAGAATTCCCGGGTCATAGGGTAACTCTGTGTTTAACATTTTGAGGAACTGCCAAACTATTTTCCATAGCAGCTGTACCACTTTACATTCCATTCAGCAATGCACAGAGGGTTCTCATTTCTCCACACCTTTCTTGTTTTCCATTTTTGCTTTTTTTTCCCCTTTCATTATAGTCACCCACTAGGTGCGAGAGCCACTCACATTTCATTTGCCCTATGTATCCTTAGCAGGTACACTACCAATGAACGATTATGCTTCTTGGTTAAGATTTGTCACACAAAGTGTTGTTTGGCCCAGAGAAGTTAAAAGGCAAAGTTCACTGTTTGCTTTCCCACCCCGAAACACCTCCTAAACACTTTGTATAGGAAAACAGGCATGGAACCAGACAGCCACGGGAAGCCTGACAGTTGAGGGCAGGAAGAGTCTGAGGGAAACACGGAAGAAGGCAAACATGGAGCACAGGGGAACCAAGAAAGCCAAAGGACGTGTCTCAGAGATAAAAGATAAAAGAAGAAGAAAAGAGAAAGGTTACAGAGTTAAAGGAGAGGAGCAAGGAGACCAAAAATTCAAAGGAGATTTTACCCAAACAGAAATATCACTAACTGTCACTCACGTGGACCAAGCCTGCCTCCAGAAAAGCCAGTTTGGCAGCTTGGAAAGAGGAGAGGGTAAAAGTCAAAGTTTGAGATTTGACCATTAAAAAACATATCTGGACATGACCCTTTTTACATTTTGATCTTCTTTGGTTACTTTGCTAATCCCCACCCTGCTTTGAGTGATTTCTGAAATTAACCTGGGCATTACATAATCACACAATTATTCAGGCATCTACAATGAAACAAACCCCTTCCGCTAGCTTTCAAAAACAGATGTCTGGGTGTGTGCAATCAGGTAGTGACCAAACTTGCACGTCTCATATGCCATTCTATCCCAGAAAAGCATTTGGTGGATCAGCAACACACTTTACATTTTAAAAGATTTAAAAAATTTTTCATTTCCTAACTTTTTGCCAGAATCGTTAGATTTTAATAGAAGCCTTCTGTTTTAACTGTAAAGAATTAACTTCTGGTGGGGTCTCTGGCCAGCTCAGTCCCTGGAGCATGAGACCTCGACATCAGGACTGTAAGTTGGAGCCCCATGTTGGGTGTAGAGTTTACTTAAAAATAAAATCTTAAAAAAGGAAAAAAGAATTAACTTCTGGGGCACCTGGCTGGCACAGTTGGTAGAGCATGCAACTCTTGATCTTGGGGTCATGAGTTTGAGCCCTATGTTGGGTGTAGAGTTACTTAAAAAAAAAAAAGAATTAACTTCTAAACTTCAAATAAAGTAAAAGTATATGTAATATCGTTTGTTGCAAAAACTTACTACTATTCTTAATGACTCACTTCCTCCAAACTTGAACTTAGTGGTCTCAAAGAGAAATTTTTTTAATCTTAAAATTAAAACACTTATGAAAATAGTTTTAATTCTTTTGAAATATTTGTCATAGAAAAAAATTAAATAAAAAAATAGAAAGATTCTGAATGGAACCCTGATCTTACATACTATTCTCCCAAACTAATTTCATTTCTAGGCATGACTAACTGGACATCTTTGGAGTCCTTCAGGAAAAACCTAGTGTGCTCAAGGACTTAATATAGATGATTTAGTAAGACAAAAATATAGATGATTTAGTAAGCCTTCTGAGTTGGCACTGGGACAATATTGTTTGTACTTAAAAAGATACATAAGGCATAATCTCAGGCTGAAATTTTAAGGTGCCAAGTAAGCATTATCTCAGATCATCTATTACTATGTGACATTTCGCAACATATTTATTTACAACTCATTCTCTCTTTCTTAATATCTGCTGAGGGTTCTTTTTTTATATCATCAGCCAATTTCTCTATACTAGGGAATCAAACACCGCTCATAAACATAAACATCACACTGGCAGACATTGTGAGAGATGGAAATGAAGGAATGTGTAATATTTGATCCTTAGAGAAGTGACTTTTTTTTTTTTTAAATATTTCAGAAGAGCCAGGAGCCTGGGTGGCTCAGCTGGTTGAGCATCTGACTCTTGACTTCAGCTCAGGTCATGATCCCAGGGTCATGAGATGAGCCCCACCTTGGGTTCCCCACTGAGCATGGATCCTACTTGAGATTCTCTCTCTCCCTCCCTCTCCCCCTCTCCCCCACTCGTGCTCTCTCTTTTTCTCTCTCAAAATAAAAATAAATTATTAGAGGAATATTTAAAAAATATTTCACAAGATCTATGTAGCCTGTGTTTGTGTGTGTTTTGCCTTCTGTTATAGTTAGTTATTTAAATGCCTGTCTCTCCAAATAGCCTGTTCTGTAAATTCCTGAAGACAGGAATAAAGACTGTCCAGAAAGCAGGTTTTATTCTTCTGTGAAGCCCTCACAGTGAAGCCCTCACAGTGCAGGAAATATTCGTTTACATATATAAACAGATGGGCCACAACTTACAATATCATGATGTTCTATAATTTATTAATTAGTTTTAGGGACTCAGCATAAGATTGCTAATAAAAACTTTTACAATTGGTGGTTCGATGGCCAAACTGGTAAAAATGGGAGTTTAGTGGCCAAACACACAACACTGAAAATTGAACTTTAAAACTATACAGGTCTAGGGGCACCTGGGTGGCTCAGTTGGTTGAACACCTGACTTCGGCTCAGGTCATGATCTTGTTGTCCTGAGTTCAAGCCCCACATCAGGTTCTGTGCTGAGAACCCAGAGCCTGGAGCCTGTTTTGGATTCTGGGTCTCCCCCTCTTTCTCTGCCCTCCTTCACTCATGCTCTGTCTCTCCTCTCTCTCAAAAATAAATAAAACATTAAAAAATTAAAAAAAAACCATACAGGTCTTCCTTCTAAAATGTAAAAAGTATAAACCTAAATTAAAATAATCACATTCTCTAATAAATAAATAAAATGTAAAGTGTAGAGAGCAGAAAATGCGTCTGTCTTGATGTATCAGTAAGGATGCTTTTGCTACAAACAATGGGAATCAACTCTGGGGGAGTCTGATGTGTAAAGCAATGTAATCAGTGAAGCAGTGTGACGCAGGATCACAGAAGGTACTAGGAGAGTACGAGATGGGGAAGGGACATGGAAAGTTTCCAAGAGGCTTTGTTTCATTTAAGGTGAATCTTAGAAGACAAACACATTCATAGGCAAACAAGAGAGGAATGACCACCCCAACCCCTAATGGAGGTGGCAGCCCACACAAAGGTGGGGGAGGAGGCAGTTAACTGCGACATCCAGTGAATGGCTGCAGTTTAGTATGGCAGGAAATAAAGTCTTCAAGTATTCATTAATTGGTTTACATTAATATATTTATTGAGTGCTTCTCATGTGCTAGTGTAATGAATGTCATTTTATCTACCATGTATCCATTTGTCCTACCTAACATCATCTTATTCCTTTCAGGAAATTACCTCACCTCTATTGGCCAGTTATATGGGACCAAAAGGTTATTTACATGAGAAATGACAAGGGCACAAACTCAAAAAATTGCAGTGGGAAGGACTGAGTCCAGAAATATTTCAAAAAGTAATTGATAGATGGGGTGTCTGACTCTTTTTTTTTTTTTATAGTTTATTTACTTAGTTTGAGAGAGACAGAAACAGTACAAGTGGGACAGGGGTAGAGAGAGAGGGACACACAGAATTCAAAGCAGGCTCCAGGCTCTGAACTGTCAGCTCAACAGAGCCCAACATGGGGCTCGAACTTGCAAACCACAAGATCATGACCTGAGCTAAAATCGGACGCTTAACCAACTGAGCCACCCAGGTGTTTCATGATCTCATGGTTCTTGACTTCAAGCCCTGCATGGGGCTCTACACTGATAGCCACGAGCCTGCTTGGGATTCTTTCTCTCATGTGCTCTCTGCCCCTCCCCTGCTCTCTTTTGCTGTCTCTCAAAATGAATAAATACAAATTTTTAAAAATATTTGTTGCAGCTAAAAAATATTTTTGGTTTTAGATGGTTCAGTGAAGATGAAGTTCATCCCCGTCTCCTAAAACAAGAAAAATGATAAGAAAAACACAATTTCTGACCTGAATTTTCCAAGCACTATAAGGAGCACTAACAGTCCTGGGTGCCTGGGTGACTCAGTCGGTTAAGTGTTGGACTTTGGCTCAGGGCATGATCTCATGGTCTGTGAGTTCAAGCCCTGCATCAGGCAAAAAAGAAAAAAAAAAAAAAAAAACGAAAAAACCCACAAAAAAACATTACTAGAATAAATTTGAAATATTGTATCAGTTAACTTGAGATTTCACTTGACTTTTTACAGAACTGACCGAAAGTACATAGCATTTTTTAGAGAAATAAAAATTCATGCCTCACTAGAACTGGTCAATCGTGAGTGACTAATTTTGTGACCTGATTGTACACTTTGTGCTATACAACTAAAAGATGAGTCTCCAGCCCCAAGACCTTCCAATTGACAGTTTCCTGGAGTCTGATGGCCATAACCAATGAACTTCTTATGCTGCAAAAAGTATAGTGGACTAGTGACTGAAGGTGAGTTAATTTCATTATCTAAATTTTAAAGTCTTTTATGTCTCCTAAAATATGAAAACTGTCTCTTTCCTTCTTTCTTTCTTTCCTTCTTTCTTTCTTTCTTTCTTTCTTTCTTTCTTTCTTTCTTTCCTTCTTTCTTTCTTTCTTTCTTTCTCTTTCTTTCTTTATTTGTTTTTAAGAGAGAGAGAGAGAGAGAGATACAGAGCACGAGCTGAGGAGGGGTAGAGAGAGCAGAAGACACAGAATCTAAAGCAGGCTCCAAGCTCTGAGCCGACAGCAGAGAGCCCTATGCGGAGCTCAAACTCATGACCTGAGTCAAAGTCGGATACTCAACCGACTGAGCCACCCAGGTGCCCTGGAAAACTGACAAGTTTTAATAAACTCAAATATTTGCCTATGACCCAGTAAATTCTGTTTCTAAGTAATTTTCCAAGAAAAATTAAAACATACATCTGTGAAGAGCTGTACACAAGTGTTCACAGTAGCTTTATTCATCATAGCCTGAAAAGATCTGGAAACAGTCTGAACATCCATCAGTAGGAGAATGGATAAAGAAATTATGCTATATCTTGAGTAGACACTTCTCCAAAAAAGACATCCAGGTGGCCAACTGACACATGAAAAAATACTCAACATCACTCATCATCAGGGAAATACAAATCAAAACTACCATGAGATACCACCT
Organism: Paguma larvata; assembly: GCA_030068075.1. Classification (NCBI taxonomy): domain Eukaryota; kingdom Metazoa; phylum Chordata; class Mammalia; order Carnivora; family Viverridae; genus Paguma; species Paguma larvata. The sequence continues at coordinate 39,598,303 of CM057838.1, forward strand.
CACACCAGTCAGAATGACTAGCATTAACAACTCAGGCAACAACAGATGCTGGCAAGGATGCAGAGAAAGAGGACCTCTTTTGCATTGCCGGTGGGAATGCAAACTGGTACAGTCACTCTGGAAAACAGTATGGAGGTCCCTCAAAATATTAAAAATGGAAATACCCTCCGACCCAGCAATTGCACTACTAGGTATTCATCCAAGGGATACAGACAGGTATGCTGTTTCGAAAGGACACATGCACCCCAATGTTTATAGAAGCACTATCGATAATAGCCAAAGTATGGAAAGAACCCAAATGTCCATTGATGGATGAATGGATAAAGAAGAAGTGGTATATATATATATGTATATATACAATGGAGTATTACCTGGCAATCAAAAAGAATGAAATCTTGCCATTTGCAACTACGGGGATGGATCTAGAGGGTATTATGCTAAGTGAAATTAGCCAGAGAAAGACAAATATCGTGACTTTATTCATATGACAACTTTAAGATACAAAACAGATGAACATAAGGGAAGGGAAGCAAAAATAATATAAAAACAGGGAAGGGGATGAAACATAAGAAACTCTTAAATATGGAGAACAAACAGAGGGTGACTGGAGGGGTTGTGGGCAGGGGATGGGCTAAATGGATAAGGGGCATTAAGGAATCTATTTCTGAAATAATTGTTGCACTAACAACTAACTTGGATGTAAATTTAAAAAAATAAGTTAAAAAAAAGAAAAAAGGCATTATGCTATGTCCATACAATGTAATTCTACTCAGCAATAAAAAGAACTATTATATGCAATAACATGGATAAATCTCAGATATATGCTGAATGATGGGCACCTGGTTTGGCTCAGTCAAAGCATGTGACTCTTGATCTCAAGGTCCTATTTTTTTTTTTTTTTTTTTTTTTTAAATTTTTTTTTTTTTTTTTTAACGTTTTTTTTTTTTTTTTTTTTTTATTTTTGAGAGACATAGAGACAGAGCGTGAGCAGGGGAAGGGCAGAGAGAGAGGGAGATACAGAATCTGAAGCAGGCTCCAGGCTCTGATGAGCCGTTAGCACAAAGCCCGACGTGGGGCTCGAACTCACAGACCGTGAGATCATGACCTGAGCCGAAGTCGGCCGCTTAACCGACTGAGCCACCCAGGTGCCCCTCAAGGTCCTATTTTTAAGCCCCACATTGGGTGTAGAGATTACCAGAAAAAAAACAAAAAAATGAAAGAAGCCAGGGCCCCCCCCAACCATACATATTGTATAATTCCATTTATATGAAGTTCAACAACAGACAAATCTAATCTATGGTAATAGTCAAAACTCACTTATCTCTGGAGAATAAAAAAAAAATTATCCTTCCCAAGATGCTTTCTGGTTTAGGAAATTACATGTTATAAATCCCTTAGTTTGAATAATTTTATGAATAGAAAATTAGTTTTCTCCATCTTCACTAAATATCTCCATCTTCACTAAATAAATGTTGAAAATATCTCCATCTTCACTAAATAAATGTTGAAAATATCTCCATCTTCACTAAATAAATGTTGAACACTTACAGAATATCTGTTAATTTGAAGAGTTACCAAATTCTCATTCCAGTCCTGAGAGTTCCCTGTCGTGGAAAAGGGACATGGAGGAAAAAAGGGAACATACCAGTGATGGGGTTATGGGGATAATTCTGAATAGAGAATATTTTGGCCATCATCCTGACACAGAGAGAGCCAGTTCTCCCGAACCCCCTTGAGTGGAGAGATTCTCCAGCAATTGGATCCTGCTGGGAATGGAAACTAGCTGCTCTAGAAATAGTGCTGTGATTCCCATCCGAGATGTGTTCCCGATTTCAGCTACTAGGGGGCAGAATTGCAGCAGCAGGAATGGTGGAATGGTTCCAGAAATGGAGAAGCTAGAGGCAAAATTAGGCATCTAGCCAGTAAAAAAAGCAAGAAACGGTATAGGCCAGAAAAGGCACAGGAAATATGGACTCAGCAGAGCTGGTAGGCAAGAATGAGGGTGTGGACAGACCAGGAACATCATGCTGAGGTGGCAGTAGGCTACTGAAAACTGCTGAGGTGCGAGGTGGATATGGCTCACCCGACCCCCAGAACCTGACATTGCCTCTGACAAGAGTATCCAAGGTGTAGCTACTGCAAACAAGAATCTGTAAGCCCGGATGTTCAAACATCTATTAAAGTTGGGTGGGGGGGGGGTGGAATTCAACTAGGGAAGAACAGTTTTCTGAGGGAACCTCCCAGGAAAGTTGGAGGGGATCCAGAAGCAAGTACAGACAGAAAATGGGGGTGGCCTATAAAAATAGAGGTATGATTTTTCAGGGGAGTGGTGAACAAATTCTCCTCGGTCAGTAAATTGATAATTAAAATCTTACCAGCTTGCTTTTTCCTGAACTTAAAGCTTTGAGCCCAATTAAAATGTAATGCCCAAGAAAACTGGAGAACTCAGAGTACTTGTCAGGCATTTAGACTATGGCGTGAATCAGTGATCTATTAAGCAAATGTTAATTGAACATCTACTTTGTGGAGCTAGAGCTTGCATTCCAATGGGGCTGGACCAGCAATAAACAAGTAAACAAATACGTAAATAAAAATTTCAGGTAGTGAAAGGGCAATGGAGAAAAGAAGTCAGGTAGCAACAAAGAGGAAGAGAGGGCAGGTTGAGAGTCTTCAGAAAAGTGTCCGGGGTGCCTGGGTGACTCAGTCAGTTGAGCGTCCGACTTTTTTTTAGCTTGGGTCATAATCTCAAGGTCTGTGGGTTGGAGCTCCGCATTGAGCTCTGTGCTGCTTCAAATTCTGTGTGTGTGTCTCTCTCTGCCTCTCCCTCACTCGTGCTCTGTCTCTCTCTCTCTTTCTCTCTCTCTCTCTCACTCTCTCAAAAATAAATAAACATTAAAAAAAAAAAAGTGTCTCTAAGGGTGATGTTCAAGCCAAGACCTAAATGCTGAGGAGTCCATAGTGCAAAGATCTATGGGAAAAATCTTCCAAGCAGAGGGGACAGCAGTACGAGGGTTCAGGGCTGTGTTGTTTAACCTTTGTAAGCTCCAAAATAAGAAGTCGGATCTTATTCTATTTGCAGTGAAAAGTCATTAGAGTTTTAAACAGGAGAGTGGTCTGACCTCATTTACGTTTTCAATAGTGTTCAGTAGAGCATCAACTCTGAGAATGGAAGCAGAGAGACCAATTAGGGAGCAATTGCAATCATTTCTGATGAGAGATCATGGTGGCGTGGTTGGAGAAGTAGCTGAAGACGGTAAGGTGGAGAGATTCCGATGGTGTTTTGTAGGTGGGTGAAGAGGTAAGCAGAAGCATAGATGACTGCTAGATGTTTACCTTGAACAACTGCCTGGATAGCTGTAACATGAAATGAGTAAGGCTGCGGAAACAGCGGGTGGTGTTGGGGGTGGTCAAGAGTTCTCTTTTGGGCATGTTAAGGTTGAGATGCCTGGTAGAGCCAATGGAGGTGTTGAATCGGCAGCTCTGGAAGAAGGTCAGATATGGAACTGTAAGTGCCATTTGCATCTGGGTAGTGTATGTGCTGCCAAAGTGAACACAACAGATGAATGGTATTGAAAGCCATCTGCCTAAACGGGATCACATAGGGACAGAACACAGACAAGACAGAAAAGGGAGCCCAGCAGGAGCTCCGGAAAAGGGAACTTGCAGTGTGAGGCATGGGAGGTGGAGCCTGCAAAGGAGCTGAGAGGGAAGGAGCTGAGAGGTAGGACCGCCCAACATTGCAGAAATAAAGAGTTGAAAGTATTTCAAGCCAAGAGGGTGTGCCACCAAGTCAAAAGCTGCTGAGTTGCTGAGTAAGAAAAAGAAGTGACAATGACATTGATGAAGGTAGTTCCAGGGAGTGAGGTTGAAAACCAACCAGAAACCAGCTTTTGATAAAAAGGAAAATCTTTGTGAGGACAGATCTTTCAAAAGAGAGGAAGACCCAACGATATCAGCAAAAGTGCATAAGGGACATGAGAAATAGAAGAGATTTCCAACCTGGCTGACTGTCAGAATCATCTAGAAACTTAAAAACTAAGACAGATTTTGGGGTGCCTGGCTCAGTCAGTTAAGTGTCTGACTTTGGTTTGGGTCATGATCTCATAGTTGGTGAGTTCTAGCCCCTTGTATGCCTCTGTGCTGATAGTGCCTGCTTGGGATTCTCTCTCTTGGTCTCTGTCTCTCTGCCCCTCCCCCATTCATTCTCTCTCTCTCTCTCTCTCTCTCTCTCTCTCTCTCTCTCTCAAAGATAAATAAACCTAAAAACATAAATTAAGTTAAAAAATAAAACAGATTTCTGGTCCCCTCCCAGATTTACTAAATTAGTAGGAGTGGGAATTGAAATACATATATATGTAAGTTATTTTTTATTGTCATTAGTTTTTTTTTAAATTTTTTAAATGATTATTTTTGAGAGAGAGAGGCAGAGTGCAAGCAGGGAGGGGCAGAGAGAGAGGGAGACACAGACTCTGAAGCAGGCTCCAGACTCTGAGCTGTCAGCACAGAGCCGGACATGGGGCTTGAACCCACCAACCGTGACATGGTGATTTGAACCAAAATCAAGAGTTGAAGGCTGAACTGCTTAATCGACTGTGCCACCCAGGCGCCCCTATTGTCATTAGTTTGAATTCAGCTTTTACTAATGGAATCTATATATTTCTTTAATTTTTTTTGTTTTTATTGAAGTATAATTGACATTAGAATCTATATATTTTTAAAAACTCCTTCAGTAATTCTGATTTAGCTAATTTGAGTAGAGGTGAGCTAGGCAAGAATATTCCCACCAAAACAAAAGAAATACCTTCTGTGGGGAGAGGTTAATAGGAAGAACTTTCAAGTTTTAAGTTCATCTTCCCTAGGGGGCGCCTGGGTGGCTCAGTAAGTTAAGCCTCCGACTTAGGCTCAGGTCATGATCTAGTGGTTAGTGAGTTTGAGCCCTGTGCTGACAGCTTGGAGCCTGGGGCCTGCTTGGGATTCTATGTCTCCCTCTCTCTCTCTCTGCCCCTCCCCTGCTGGCACTCTGTCTCTCTCTTAAAAAATAAACATTAAAAAAATTAAAAATAAAAAAAAGTTTATCTCCCCTAAATTTTTCGTAACCTTTAGAGCTTGCTGTCACTCGTTTTCTGCTGAGCTTCGAACACAAAATGAGTATTAACAGAAAGAATTAGAAACAGGCATCCAGGGGCGCCTGGGTGGCTCAGTTGGTTAAGCGGCCGACTTCAGCTCAGGTCATGATCTCACAGTCTGTGAGTTCGAGCCCCGCATCGGGCTCTGTGCTGATGGCTCGGAGACTGGAGCCTGCTTTCGATTCTGTGTCTCCCTCTCTCTCTCTGCCCTTCCCCTGCTCACGCTCTGTCTCTATGTCTCTCAAAAATAAATTAAAAAAATGTTAAAAAAAAAATTTAATAGAAACAGGCATCCAGGCTTAGACATCCTGCTCTTTTTCACAGAGATGAGGGCTCATGACTGTGATCTTATACTGCACATATAGTATTAAAGGTATTTTTTTTTCTGCCTTTAAAATTTGTTTTTGTGTTGGATCCTGGAGCTGTTTTTAGCAATTTTGAGTGTTATGAAAATTGCTAGTATTTTTAGGTACTCTGCCCTCAGAACAGGTTTGAGAATGCTTCAAAAGAGCCCTGAAAGCTTCCTGCACTCTCCCTCTCCCTCTTCCGCTCTCTATAAACCTCTTCCTCCATCCCTCCTCTTCCCACTTCTCTCTCTCTCTCTCTCCCTTGCTCCCTCCACACCCCACCACCTCTCTCCCTCTCTGCTCAGGTTACTAATTTCCTCAGCGGAGGGCTGAAAGTTAAACTTGAGTCCCCCTTGATTTCAGCTAGCAGAAAGAAAATCCCAGAACGGGAGTAATTTGATATATCCGGAAGCAGGAAAAACAAAATTTAAAATAGAAGCTTCCTTCCAAGAGGCCACTATAATAATGTCTCACATGCATACATCACTTTACAGTTCACAATACATTGTATGTCTATTACTTTATCTGATCTTAATATCAGTCCTGAGAGAAGCTCTGCTTTTATCAACTTCACATCATTAAAACAAACAAACAAACAAACAAAAACAGATGAATAAGTGGAGGCTTAGAAGGGTCCAAGTTCCCTCAGAAAGAAAAGTATAAACTTCTTTTTTTTTTAATTTCTCCACGTTTACTTATATTTGAGAGAGAGAGAGAGAGAGAGAGAGAGAGAGAACGAGCAGGAGAGGGGCAGAGAGAGAGGGAGACACGGAATCTGAAGTAGGCTCCAGTTTCTGAGCTGTCAGCACAGAGCCGGATGCGGGGCTCCAATTCGCAAACCATGAGATCATGACCTGAGCCGAAGTCAGACGCTTAACAGACTGAGCCCCCCAGGAGCCCCAAAAAGTATAAACTTCTAAGTGACATGTTTACTATCACAGTGTAAAAGCGTAAATGAACTCAAGGATGAAAGGGAACCAACTATAGATACTTGAAACAATTTGGATGACTCCTCAGGGACTTATGCTGGGTGAAAAAAGCCAACCGCCTAAAGCTTACATACTCTTTGATTTCATTTATATAAAATTCTTAAAATAACAAAGTTTTATGAACATGATAGTGGTTGCCAGGTTGCTATTCAACATCTGCACTATGATGGTGGATACAGAAAACTTCATGTGTGAGAAAAATACATAGATCTAAATACACACACGAATGAGTTCAAGCAAAGCAGGAGAAATCTAAATAAATGGACTATATCAATGTCAATATCCTGTTTATCATGTTTTACTATAGTTTTGCAAAATGTTTCCAATGAGAGAAACTAAGTAAAGGGTAGACAGGATCTCTCTGTTTAATGTCTTACAACTGCATATGAATGTATAATTATCTCAATAAAAACTTCAATTTAAAAAAGCAGATGAGTCAGGGTGTGTCTCTGTTTCTTGCTTGTGCATTATTTACCTTTCCCAAGTGTAATGGAATGAGAGATGACCTTACTCTTGGGATCCTTGGTTTGATTCAATACTCTTTGAGTGAGTGAGTTGGAGATAGGGGTAGATCCAAATTTGACCCTGATTATTAAATCAGGTAAGGAAATGGTTTCCCCAGAATGATTAAACTCCCAGAGTGTTTCCTACGTTGAGAGCCAGGGGAAGCTAAATTCTAGCAACATGTTAATTTATCTGAGCCACCTATTCCAATACACGCACTCTTGAGTCTTCCCTGACTTTTTGGGCTCCGCTGCTGATGGGGGACAATGTTAAGGGTAGAGAAAGGAGGGAATAGAACAGTAGATCTGTGGGGTGGGGCAATTGGGTTTTCCGGTGGGGTTGGTGATGTTCTCTCGGTGATATGCATGCAACAGAACCAGAAGCTGAGGGTCGCCTCTGACGCCCACCCATTATGCCTCAGATTTTATTTACCCTTCCCTTCTCCTGTTCTCTTCCTGTCATTTAATTTTAGGTGCTTTCTCTACCCTGCCCCCACCCCTGCTGTCTTTTTGTGTCTCTTTCTCTTGATTTTTCTTTTTCTTTTTTGCTATATTTTTCTACTATGGTCATATTTTATTATTTTTTTAATGTTTATTTTTTAAAAAAAGAACTTATTCTAAATTTTTTTGTTAATGCTTATTTATTTTTGATATATAGAGAGAGACAGAGTGTGAGCAGGGGAGGCGCAGAGAGAGAGGGAGACACAGAATCTGAAGCAGGCTCCAGGCTCTGAGCTGTCAGCACAGATCTCCATACAGGCTCGAACTCATGAACCACGAGATCATAACCTGAGCCGAAGTCAGACACTTAAACGACTGGTCACCCAGGTATGCCATGTTTATTTATTTTGAGAGAGAGAGAGAGACAGACCACGTGAGAAGGGGAGGGGCAGAGAGAGAGAGGGAGACTGATGATCAAAGTGGGCTCTGTATTGCAGGGCTTGAACTCACAAACAGTGAAATCATGACCTGAGCTGAAGTCGGTCGCCTAACTGACAGAGCCACCCCGGCATCCTGACCATGTTTTAAAATTTTTTTAAACATTTATTCATTTTTGAGAGGCAGAGAGACAGAGCACAAGCAGGAGAAGGGCAGAGAGAGGGGGAGACACAGAATCCAAAGCAGGCTCCAGGCTCTGAGCCATCAGCAAAGAGCCCGACACGGGGCTTGAACTCATGAACCGTGAGGTCATGACCTGAGCTGAGGTTGGACGCTCAACCAACTGAGCCACCCAGGCGCCCCCTTTTCTTTTTTTTTTTTAATTTTTTTAACATTTATTCATTTTTGAGAAGAGAGATAGAGCACAAGCCTGACCATGTTTTAATTTGTACACAATTTTAAAATATTAACCAAAAAATAGCAAGAGAGTCAGCGTAACCTAGTACAGTTCTTGCTGTAAAAATCACATGACTACAACTCTAGTCCAGAGGAATCTCCACTACGAAACAGCTTTCTGGTGCAGGAGTGCTTTTTGGGGGGTAAGAAAAACCAAGTTATGGTCTGGCCTCCACCACTGACTTTCACTTGATCTACTACAGTGTGTTTCCTCGGCCGCAAAACAAAAGGAACAGACTCAAAATTCCCTTCCTAAATCCCTGCAAGTTTTGTCTGAGTCTAGAGAACAAGTCTTTCTGGCCAGGCAGTGGTGGAACGCTAAAAAAACAAAAATAGAAAACTGGTGAATCTCGGTAGAGAGCAAGATGTTAGAAGATTGCTTCATTTGGAGGCTTTCCCACAGGCTGGGTATTCTGATGGGCCTGAAAGTTGTGACCCAACCATGTGCCATCAGCCCAAGGCTGTGCAGGCCAACACTGTAATTACACTTAGACCTTAGCAGCAGACTGTAGACATTGGACCACAGAGAGGCGGCGATTAATCAGGAGAAGAGGAGGGATCTGGCCTGAGCAGAATGAATGTCTAACTAGAAAGGGAGGAGGTGATTTGGTTCGTGCATCTGGGCAAAGGTTTGGGTAGGGCGATTCAAACAGTGGCAGGGAAAAGAAAGAGCTGGCTCTCATGAGTGACGGAGTGGAGAATAGAAAATGTAAATAGAGTCCAGCAACGGAAAACCTTGAAGAAAGAGAAGCTGCTATTCCCAAAGCAACAACAACCCACAACTGCTAGGCTCTCACAGGTTAGGGTCGAGGTGGAGAAGGAATTTATCACCGGGGCAGGATAGACATTTATTGTGCTCTTCGTATGTGCCAGGCACTTTCACGGGGGCTACCTGACTTGACCTTCACAGCAGTTCTACACAGTATTGATATCTCCATTTCTTACCCGAGGAAACTGACATTCAGGGAGGTTAAGTCCCAAAGTAGGACCTTGGGCAGAGTTAGCATGAAAGCTGTGTTTGTCTGAGTCCCAAATGTAACCCCCCCAGGACTGCTGAATGCTTTTTTTCATGTGCTTTAAAAAAAAAAAATTGATCGATTGGGGAGGGGGAGAGGCGGAGAGAGAGGGAAAGAGGGAATCCCAAGCAGGCTCTGGCACTACAGAACAGAGCCCGACATGGAGCTCGAACTCACGATCATGACCTGAGCCAAAATCAAGAGTTGGACACTTAACGGACTGAGTCACCCAAGCACCTCTCCGGTGATTTTTTAGCAGCTGCTCAAGTCCCCAGTGTCACTTTGGCCCTGACCATATGCGCTCATATGCTAACGATAGCTCCAAGAATGCTGTGTTATCTGCCAGTGAGCAGGGAGCTGTGGCCCCGATTTTGAGTCAGAAAATCCTGCATTTAAATCCTGCCTCTGCTAACCTGGTGCCTGTGGGGAAGAGGAAAACTTCACTAAACCTCAATATTAATTTCTTTAAAGTGGGAGTAACAATACTAAAGTTCTGGAATTGTTGCGAGGATTATATGTAGATGTAAATGAGAAGTTCAATGCTTGGCACATTATAAAGGCTTCACAAATGATAGCTATTAAATTATATTAGCGTGAGCCTAAGCAGTGGGCTTCCAGCTTGGCCGCACGTTGGAATCACCTGGGGAGCTCTAAAAACACTGAGGCCTGGGCTGGGTCCACCTGGCAGAGATTCTGGTTTAATAGGTCTGAGGTGCAGTCTGGGCATGGGAGTTTACAAACTCTCCAGGTGATTCTAATGTGGTTTGCAAGCCTTCAGCACATGCTTCAGAAGTACCTGAAGGGCATGTTACCAGCAGAGTTTCCCCGGGCCCCATCCACCTCTGAAATCTGAATTCTTTCAGGAAACCTCCAAACTTAATAAAAATAACATTTTTATTGAATACCCATCGTGTGCTGGACAGTGATGCCAACTGCTTTACACGTAGTATATCTCATTTCAACCCCACAACAACCCTATGATTAGGTTTCATTTTACAGATAAGTAGTCTGAGGCTCGGAGGTTAAGTGACTTGTCCCAAGTCCCATAGCTGCTAAGTGGATAGAACCAGTTTGGACTCCCAAGTGCATCCTCTTAATCAAGACCCTGAAGGGCCTCTTTTCCTTCTAAAGCGCTGTTCTTTGATCTTACTGAGACCTCCAGGCCTTAGCCTCTTTTTTCTCTCAGTCTTTCAGCTATCCATTCTTTCATCCTTCCCTTTCTAACTTCTAGCCATGCCAAGGGTGGAGCCGGAGAATTTGCTTTTCCCATGAGTCCCTCAGGTAATGGTGATGCTGTTGGTCTGGGGACAGGGCTTTGAGAACCACCAGCCTAGAAGTGGGGAGGGATTGAAAGGTGGGAGAGCACTTGTTTTAGAATCCCATGCCCAGGAATCATGGTAGGTCTTGAGTGACTCACAAATTATTTGCTTCCAAGAGCAGAACAGGGTTCTGAGCCTGGATTTGCCTGATAAATGTGCTGGACATAGTTGTTGGGAGATGTGGTTAAAGTGCTTAGGACCTGGTAGTGGCATTGACTGGGCAACTGGCATCTATTCTGGTGTGTGACAGGCCACCTTTGCCCTAAGACCCAATATAGGTAGAACAGGTAGTCCCACCAGGAAATAAAACGTTCCTACAAATTCTTTACACATTGCTAGACAAAACTTCCTGCCTTCGGCAAAGCTTTCCTTCAGTGGCCGCATTCAGGGAGTCCGCACAATGGCTTTCTCTCCAACTCTACACAACAGGCGTCCTGGGTTTACTCTATTATTCCTCCCTGGAATGTTTGCGGTTTAAAAGAGGTTGATAGGGACCATGAAGTTAATCACAAAGAATTGAGTTGCTATTAGATGCAACCATCTAGAACTAATAAAAAAGCTTTTCATTGTGGAAAAAGAGAGCTGAGCACAAGCCTTAAAACTGTACCACGGAGGCACTGGTCCTTCCCTTTGCTCCGTTTCCTTGTTGACTCAGAATCACTGTAGGATTTAGAGTTGAGGTGACCTAGTCAGAGTAGTGTTTTAAGGAGGTCCTGGAGGGTCGTGGAGGGGGAGATTTAAGAGGGCAAACCTGGAGCCCCTGAGGTCAACCCAGAGGCCCTAGAGTACCAGGCAAGAGGAAGCAGAAATAAAGAGGAGGTGCTGGGCAGGAGATTTTAAGGAACAAGAATCTGTAGGGCCTTGTGATATACTGAATGAGAGGAGTGACTGGGAAGGAAAAAATTTTAGCAGAGTGCAGAATTCTAACTAGCGTGGCCCAGCAGAAACTTTAGAAGCATGAATGGACTTATAGGGAGAGAAAATCATCAGCTACTTTGGAACATATGGAATTTTGTTCATATCTTTGGAATAGCTGAGTGGAGATGCCACGTAGCTAACATTTATTGAGCAACTATGATAGATACTGTAAATTACAAACCTTATCTCTCAACTGTTTGGAGAGGTGCTCTTGTTTTCACATGAGACAAAGAATAAACAAATGGCCAACCTAGAGGATATTAGCACTGCAAGGAAAGGTCTGCATGGGAGGCCAAAGACCTGGGAGTCATCAACGGAGTATAGCTGGAGCCATGACCGTGGAGAGGGATTGTGTGCAGAGGAGCAGGCCTGGTCAGAGAGACAGGAGGGAAATCCTGTTTCCTTAGAAACCAAGCAAAAGGCAGTAATGCACCATGTGAAATGCCATGTAGCAATGGACAAAACAGTGGCCTTGGGATTTAGCAACTTCTCATCGGTGACCTTGCTAAGGTTTCAGCAATGTGTGGGTCCCTACAGCTACAGATTATTGCTAGGTTGAAAGAGGGACTGGGAAAGGAGGAGGAAGATACTATTGTTTTGAAATACTGTCTTAGAAGAATAGGAAAGAGCAAATGCTTTATCTTGAGGAGACCCAAGAAAAGGTTTCCTTAATGGGAGGGAAGGTTTGAAAATACAAAAAAAAAAAAAAAAAAAAGAAAAAATATATATGCTATGTATATGCTAAAATACATATGCTAATATATAATTTTAGTCATCTGATCTTTTGTATTTTGGTTTATTTGTGTTTTTTTATTTTTTTTTTAAATTTTGGGGCACCAAAAATTTTGGTTTAACTTTGGTTAACTTTTGGTTTTAACCAAATTTAACTTTGGTTAAACATCTGACTCTTGGTTTTGGCTCAGGTCATGGTGTCAAGATTCCTGAATTCAAGCCCTGAATTGGGCTCTGCGCTGACAATGCAGAGCATGCTTGGGATTCTCTCTCTCTCTCTCTCCCTCTCTTTCTGCCTCCCCATAATCATGTGTGTTCACTCTCTCTCTCTCTCCCACTCTCTCTCTCCACTCTCTCTCTCTCTCCCACTCTCTCAAAATAAATAAACTTAAAAAAAATTTTTTTAAGTATTTTAAGTAGTCTTCACACCCAATGTGGGGCTCAAACTCACAACCTTGAGATCAAGAGTCACATGCTCTATCGACTAAGCTGGCCAGGTATCCCCTAATCTTTTGTATTTTGAAATACAGAGCATAATGATGTAATGAACATAAGTCACCCTCCACCCACCTTTGTCGTATCTTAATGTTTTGCCACAGTTTATATACATTTATACATTTTATGTTAAAAAAAAATAACCACATCAGGGGTGCCTGGGTGGCTCAGTTGGTTAAGTGTCTCTTGATTTCGGCTGGGGTCATGATGTGGAGGTTTTGTGGGTTTGAGCCCCTTGGTCTTTGCGCTGGCAGCAAGGAGACTGCTTGGGATTCTCTCTCTCTCTCTCTCTCTCTCTCTCTCTCTCTCCCTCTCTCTACCCCTCCCCCACTCTCACTGTCTCTGTCTCTCACAAAATAAATACATAAAAAAAACTAATAACCACATCATGCTTACATTTTCAAATGGTCAAATATTACTATCTGCCTTCTTAGAGTCCCCTGAGATAGTGATCTGATTTATTTTTACTCCTTAAGTGCAGTGGCCCTTTGCCTTTTGCTATGCCTGTGGCACAAGCCTGCTTAGACAGGGTGGGGAGGGGTTGGCTACATCTGTGTAGCAGAGTTAGATTACACCCATATTCAAAAACAGGATTAGCCAATAAATTTTTTCTTTCTGGTTATTCTTCGCAAGTTTTGAGAATTAAAACCACGTTAGTCTCATATTGACTAAAGGGTACAAACTTTCGGTTATACGATGACTAATTTACAGCATGGTCACGATAGTAATAATAATACACTATATACTTGAAATTTACTAAGAGTACATCTCAAGTGTTTTCGCTACACACACACACACGCACATGTACACACAGTGGTAACCATGTGAGATGATGGATAGGTTATTAGCTTGGTTGTAGTATCATTTCAAAACGTCACACCTTAAGGCGTGTACACCTTAAAAATACAGTCTTTATTTATTAGTCATAGGTCAATAAAACTGGAAAAAATAAAATTAAAAAATGTATTAATCTCATAAAATAAGCAAAATTGTAAAACATGTCCTTATCTTTTTTTAAAAAAAGATAATATGTAATGTAATGTAATACGGGGATTGCACAGTTTTTGACAGTTTGGAAAAGTCTTCAAAGAGTCTTTCAAGTGACCATTTTCCCCAAACAGAAATATCTTTATTGACTTTGCCAATTTTACTCACTGTAAAAAATTCAATTAGATATGTTTTAAGTAAAAGGGAAGGCTTCATTCATGCTCATTCACTAGAGATAACACTATTAAACAGTTTCATATACATCTCCTTAGCCTTTTTTCTTTTTAAATTGGATTATACGTACATACCTTCTATAACCTGCATTTTTCTTTTGTCAGTAGATTTTGGTCATCATTTATGTCAATACCTAGAAAATTATATTGTTTCTACACCACATCAAATTAAGTTAGTTGCTAAATTTTTATCCTTTTTAAACTTTTTTTATTTATTTTTTGAAAGAAAGAGAGAGAGCATGACTAGGGTAGAGGGGTAGAAGAGTGAGAGAGAAGAGAGAAAGAAAGAGAGAGAGAAAAGCTCTCTAGCGGGCTTCACATTCACTGTGGAGCCCGATGCAGGGCTCTATCCCACCACCCTGGGGTCATGACCTGAGCCAAAATCAAGAGTTGGACACTCAACAGACTGAGCCACCCAGGTGCCAGTCTGTTTTTATTCTTAAAAATATTCTGTGGTGAGGGGCACCTGGGTGGCTCAGTAGGTGGAGTGTGCGACTCTTGATCTCGGGGTTTAAGTTTGAGCTCTATGTTGGGTGCAGAGATTACTTAAAAATAAAATCTTAGGGGCACCTGGGTAGCTCAGTCGGTTAGGCGACCAACTTTGGCTTAGGCCATGATCTTGCTGTTCCTGGCGAGCCTGGCATTGGGCTCTGTGTTGACAGCTTGGAGCCTGGAGCCTGCTTTGGATTCTGTGTCTTCCTCTCTTCCCCTTCCTTGCTCATACTCTGTCTCTCTCTCTCTCAAAAATAAAACAAATATTAAAAAAATAATAAAAAATAAAATCTTAAAAAATAATAAAAAATAATCTGTGATGAGCAATCCCTCTCTCCTTGGAAACATTTGTATTTAAACACTTGTTTAGTAAAAATTTCTAAAGTACAGTTGCTGGGTCAAATGGCGGCCACAAAAAAACCATGATATTTTTAAATGGTACTCCAGGAAAAAATTTCTACTACTTTACACCCCCAGCAATTGTGTATGAAATGGTCACATTTTTTGTTGTTGTTCTATTAATCATTTGTTAAGTAATATTTATTTCTCTGCTGTATATATCTTCATGGTTTCTCTCTGTGACCCTGTTGAGTTTGGTATCCTTACGCTATCATAAGCAGGTCTTCTCTTCCTCTTCTTTAGCATATTTTATAAGCTTGTGGCCATAATATGACATTCCTGTCATTAAAAAACATGTCTGAGAGCGCCCGGGTGGCTCAGTCGGTTGCGCGGCCGACTTCGGCTCAGGTCATGATCTCACAGTCTGTGAGTTCGAGCCCCATGTCCCGCTCTGTGCTGACGGCTCAGAGCCTGGAGCCTGCTTCAGATTCTGTATCTCCCTCTCTCTCTGCCCTTCCCTTGCTCACGCTCTGTCTCTATGTCTCTCAAAAATAAAATAAAAACGTTAAAAAATTAAAAAAAAAACAAAAAAAATATGTTTGAGTTATGTGACCTTTTTTTCTGTCCATGATTCTGTTACTTTGAATTTTTCTTTTTCTTTTATTAACTAAGTTGGCAAGGCAAACTGTCGATTTGTCAACAGTTATAAAATAAAGACAAGGGGCACTTGACTGGCACAGTTGGTGAAGCATGCAACTCTTGATCTCCGAGTTGTGAGTTCTAGCCCCATGTTGGGTGTAGAGATTACTTATAATCTGTAAAAATAGATTGCGTAGGTGCAATAGGGATGCGCAATAGGGATGCGTAGGTGACTCAGTCACTTAAGCGTCCGACTTAGGCTCAGGTCATGATCTCGCAGTTCATGAATTTGAGCCCTATGTTGGCCTCTGTGCCCAGAGCCTGGAGCCTGCTTTGGATTCTGTGTCTCTCCCTCTCTTTGCACCACTCCTCCTTATGCTTTGTCTCTCTCTCTCTGTCTCTCAGAAAGAAGTAAACATTTAACAATTTTTTTTATTCTTTAAAAATAAAATAAAATTGGGGTGCCTGGGCCGCTCAGTCAGTTCAGCATCCAAATCTTGATCTCAGACCAGGTCTTGATCTCAGGGTCTTGAGTTCAAGCCATGCTGGGTATGGAGCCTACCTAAATAAACAACTAAATAAATAAGTAGGGGTGCCTGGTTGGCTCAGTTGGTTCAGTGTCTGACTCTTGATTTTGGCTCATGTTGTGGTTGCAGGGTCATGGGTCCCTGTGTCCAGCTCTGTGCTGAGCATGTGCTTGAGATTGTCTCTCCCTCTCCCTCTACCCCCTCCTCTGCTTACACACTCTCTAAAATAAATTTTAAATAAATTTAATTAATTAATTAAAGACAAAAAATAGAATTGATAAGCAAACCAATATAGTTCTTTTTAAAAATTAACAAAACAGGGGTGCCTGGGTGACTCAGTCAGTTAAGTGACCAACTATTGATTTCAGCTAAGGTCATAATTTCAGTTTTGTGGGATTGAGCCCTGCATCCCCCACTTGGGATTCTCTCTCTCCCTCTCTCTCTGCCCCTCCCTCACTGGCACTGTCTCTCTCTCAAAATAAATAAATAAACTTAAAAAAATTAACAAAACTGATTTTTCAAATCTCAAATTTGATACAAAATATGGCAAAATGTTAAGATACAACAGAACAGGACTGTAAAAGAAATAAATACTTTGTTTCTTTTCATAATCTTTAGAGAAAGACTTAATTTATCATGCTTCTTTCATAAAAAAATTTTTTTTGCTACGGGGCACCTGAGTGGCTCAGTCAGTTGAGCATCCTACTCTTGATTTTGGCTCAGGTAGTGAACCCAGGGTCATGAGATCGAGCCCCAAGTTGGGCTCTGCGTGGAGCATGGAGCCTGCTCAGGATTTTCTCTCTCTCTTTCCTTTTGCCCTCACTCTCCCACTTACAGACACACTCTCTCTCAAAAAAGAGCAAACAGGGTTTCCTCCAAATATTGACTTAATAGCGTCTGATATGTATATTTTAATTGTTGCTGTTGTTTAGAAAACTTATTAAAGTGTAGCTGGTTTCGCTTTATGACTTAGGTTTTATTTAAGAGTATATGTGGGGTGCCTGGCTGGCTCAGTGCTTTAAGCATGTGACTCTTGATCTCTTGGTCATGGGTTTGTGAGTTTGAACTTCATGTTGGGGTAGAGATTACTTTAAAAAAAAAAAAGTTAAGAGTGTATGTGTGGTACGTATATATACATAGACATGTTCATGTATTTATTTTAAAAGACATTACATTAAGAATGTATTTAGGGGCGCCTGGGTGGCTCAGTCGGTTAAGTGTCCGACTTCAGCTCAGGTCATGATCTCATGGTCTGTGGGTTCGAGCCCCGCGTCGGGCTCTGTGCTGACAGCTCAGAGCCTGGATCCTGCTTCGGATTCTGTGTCTCCCTCTCTCTCTGCTCCTCCCCTGATCACGCTCTGTCTCTATGTCTCTCAAAAATAAATAAACGTTAAAAAAAATTAAAAAAAAAAAGAATGTATTTAAAATTTTGTTTCGTCATTGTTAAAGAATGCCATATATAGAAATAATATCTTGAGGGGCGCCTGGGTGGCTCAGGTGTTTAAGCATCTGCCTTCAGCTCAGGTCATCATCTCATGGCTCATGAGTTCGAGCCCCGCAAGAGGCTCTCTGCTGTCAGTGCAGAGCCTGCCTCAGATCCTCTGTCCTCCTTTCTCTCTCTGCCCCTGCTCTGCTCTCTCTTTCTCTTTCTCAAAAATAAATAAACTTAAAAAAATAATATCTTGAGATATTAACTGTGCATCTTTGTTCTGTAATACAGGATCAAATTATGCGAATCTTAACAACTACATTTGAATAGAGTGTGTTCCCCAAATTCTACCAGCCAGATATTTTCACACGTAATGTCTACCATGAATTTTATAGTTTTATAATTTCCTTAATTCTTTTGGTATTATGGGACTGATGTAGCAATTTTTCAAATATACTTTACATTATGGTTCCTCTTCATTTTTCACTCTGTCATATTTCCAAATGGGTTTGGTGGCTCTGTGATCTGGCTGGTCCAGACAGTGGGAACAATGTGTACAAAGGAAAAGTGCCATACCACACATCAGCTGGGTTACTGAGTGGTTTGGTGTGGCTGGAGGATAAAGAGTAAAGAAAGGAAACATGACGGCCAGGAGAAGGGGAAAAAAAAAGGAAACCAAAGCTTCTGAGTTCTCAGATCAAAGAACAGTTGCTTTAGGAGGAAAAGAGGCTCTTTAGGGTCTCGATTAAGAGGATGCACTTGGGGGGCGCCTGGGTGGCTCAGTCGGTTGGGCGGCCGACCTCAGCTCAGGTCATGATCTCACGGTCTGTGAGTTTGAGCCCCATGTCGGGCTCTGTGCTGACGGCTTAGAGCCTGGAGCCTGCTTCAGATTCTGTGTCTCTTTCTCTCTCTGCCTTTCCCCTGCTCCTGCTCTTTATATCTCTCAAAAATAAATAAATGTTAAAAAAAAAAAAAAAAGAGGATGCACTTGGGAGACCAAACTGTCTCTATTTACTGACCAGCTGTGGGACTTGGAACAAGTCACTTAACCTCTCTGAGTCTCAGATTCTCCACGCATAAAATGAAAAATAATCCCAGTGTTCTTGTGAGGATTAAATGAGATATAGTACCTACAAGGCAGTTAGCACAGTATTTAGTACTAGTCAATAAAATATTATCATTATAAAATATTATTATCCATAATTAAAAACAATGCTTATTAATTTTGAGAGAGAAAGCTTGAGTGGGGGAGGGGCAGAGAGAGAGGGAAAGAGAAGATCCCTAGCGGGCGCCATGATCAGCTCAAAGCCCAACTGGGGACTTGATGTGGGCCTCCATCTCACAACTGTGAGATTATGACCTGAGACAAAATCAAGAGTCAGATGCTTAACCAACTGAGCCACCCAGGCGCCCCAAATCTTATTTTCATTAAGAGAGCTGGAAAGCTTGGAGGTTGTCAGAAAGATTTAAGATTTTAATGTAGAATTATTTTTAAGTATAAGTAATTGTTTCCTAACTTTGGTTCTTAAGAAAACTTCGAAATCATTACAGCACTTGTATTTACATTGTATTCTAATTATTTGTTTCCCTAATGTAGACAAGGGGGCCTGAGCGCTGGGCTGGGGCCTCACTCTGTTTATATACTCAGGGCACCAGGCATTTTGTCACTCCCACAACATTTGTTGAATTGAATTTGTAAATCATTCCCAAAGAGGCCAATAGCTGACATAAATGAGAATGATCTCCTTTGGGTCAGGAACTACACACACACTTAGCTAGGATTTGATTTCTGTCCTCACTAATTATGCACTTACAAGTCTTACAGAAACATATTTTCACAATGTCCCCATCTGCTGGGTTCATTACTTTGCTTCTCGATGGCTGCTTGTTTAGATAATTGACAATAAGCACAGTGATGGCTTATTAAAAATTTTAAAAGAGGGGTGCCCGTTTGGCTCAGTCGGAAGAGCATGTGACTCTTGATCCCGGGGTGGTGAGCTCAAGCCCCACACTGGGTGTAGAGATTACTTAAAAATAAACTTAAAAATTTTTTTTCAGGCATGCTACGTAGTTCAGTCTTTTGAGCATCTGACGTCAACTCAGGTCATGATCTCGTGGTTCATGGGTTTGAGTCCTGCGTTGGGCTCTCTGCTGGCCGCTCAGGGCCTGGAGCCTGCTTCAGATTCTGTATCTCCCTCTCTCTCTGCCCCTCCCAAGCTCGCACTCTGTCTCTGTCTCTCTCTCTTTAAAAAGTAAATAAACATTGAAAACAATTTAAAAAGCTCAAAGGGAACAGCTCTCGGCTGCCTTACTTACACAGAGTGCGGTAGCTGCCTCCTGAGTCAGACGTTCCTATCTCAGTAAAGGCGGTGGATAGAAAAAGCAACCAATCAGAAGTAAGAGCTGAGTTCCCAACCCAACTTTGTTGCTTACTAGCTGTGTGACCTTGAAGGAATCAGCTAACCTACCCAAATCTCATTTGTCTCACCTGCAAAATGAAGGTAACATTTTCCCTACTCTTTTTTCTTTTTAATAGATTTGAGTATAAAATGGAATATTGCATGCAAAAATCCTTGAATCCTGTGTAGTTCAATTCAAATACAAGATAGAATCTCAAATTCACTAGAACTAGTTTTTTAAGCTTTCTAAAATATTGCAGTAGTCCCATAGAAAAGCTTCAGCCCAATGACTGGATACTAGGACCCATATTAAGAGCACAGTTTACTTATTTGCCGCTATATCCGGTGCCTGGCACAACACCTGGCAAAAAGCGAGTGCTTGATAAATATTTGCTGAATGAAGAAATGAAAGAAGGAAGGAAGGAATCTGGGCAGGCAGGTGCGAAGAGGAGGTTTTTGGCTTTAGAACTGTGTGAAAGTAGGGCAGAGTAGTTGTGTGAAAGAAGCATGATGATCACCTGGGCTTTCAAAGCAGGATTTCCAGTGTGGCCAGAGTTGGTCATGGCAGCCAAGGATGAAAATGTTTTCTTCTTCTGTTTTGTTCCAACTGGAGCACTCTCTTTGTAGATTTTGAGTAAACTAGTGGCATAGGAAAACACATAGGGAACAAGTAAATGAGACCTAAGAATTGGCCTCTGGTTTTAAACATTTAATTTGTTTCTAAAAACCTTGTTAAAAAAAAAAACAAAACAGTAGATTGAAAATCAAAAAGAAAAGAAAAAAAAGAAAAGGTGTAGGGGAGAAAGGTTGAATCAGCATTTTGTCTGAAAAGACTTTTAATTAGCAAAACACCACCAATTAGCCAAAATATTTAATGACAATTAAAAATGGCACGTTTATGAGATCCCTGAGTGGCTCAGTTGGTTAAGCTTCTGACTTCGGCTCAGGTTATAATCTCGTGGTTTGTGGGTTTGAGTCCCACATGGGGCTCTGTGCTGACAGGTCAGAGCCTGGAGCCTGCTTCCAGTTCTGTGTCTCCCTCTCTCTCTGCCCTTTCCCTGCTCACCCTCTGTCTCTGTCTTCCTCTCTCAACAAAATAGTTTTAAAATTTGAAAAAAAAAATCTGTTTAGGAGCATCTGGGTGGCTCAGTCAGCTAAGCATCCAACTCTTGATTTTCTCTCAGGTCATAATCTCATGGTTCCTGACTTTGAGCCCTGCATCGGGCTCTTCCCTGACAGGGTGTAGCCTGCTTGAGATTCTCTCTCTCCCTCTCTCTCTGCCCCTCCCCGGCTCATGATATCTCTCTATCTCAAAATAAATAAATAAACTTAAAAAAAAAAAAAAGGCACATGTTTACTAGGAAGTACTGCCCTTACCAGCCCTATCTGGACAGCTTCCTTTTCTGTCTCCTAGCCAGATGGGATTCGCAGGTTGCTCAAACCAGGTGCTTTTCCTTCTCTATACCTCTGCTTAGCCACCACTAATCTTTCATTCCAACTGCCTGTCAAAGTCTTAAACTTCTTTCAAAGATGTCAATGAATGAGTTATTGATCAACGAGTGTTTATTATGTTCGAGTACTTACAATATGTAACGATGAAGGGAGTTCATAGTCTAATTCTAGTAGGAGGACAAATACATAGAAAGGCAGAAAGGCATAGTTTTAATGTTATACAATAGGCTCTTTTCTATACAGCAGCTTTATTGACATGTAATTCACACACCATAAAATTCATCCTTTTACAGCGTACAGTCCAGTGGGTTTCAGTATATCACAGAGTTATAAAATCAACCTTACTATCTAAATTTCAGCGTCCTCAAATGAAACGACATGTTTTTTTGTGTTATTTTCAAACTTCAAATTTATTAACAGAAATTACCCATTCCTCTCTCTTTCCTAACGCCTAGAAACCACTAATCTACTTTTGCGTCTCTATGGATTTGCCTATTCTGGGCATTTCATATAAATAGGATCATACAATATGTGGCCTTTTGTGACTGGCTCCTTTCATTTAACTTAATATTTTCACATTTCACATAGGTTGTAGCATGTATCAGTACTCCATTTGTTTTTATAGCTGAATAGCATGCCAAAAGTTTGAATATACCACATTTCTTACAGTTAGTTCTGTGACCCGTTTTGAGTTGATTTTTCTGTAGGGTGTGGAAGAGGTCTAACTTCATTCTTTCACATTTGGCTATGCCATTGACCCAGCACCATTCTTGAAAAGACCATTTTTTTCTCTCCTTTTGAATGATCTTGATACCCTTGTAAAAGATAAATTGACCATAAATTTAAGGATTTTTTAAAATTCTCAATTCTATTCTATAGATCTATATGTCTATCCATATACCAGTACCACATCGTCTTGATTACTATAGCTTTTGTAGTAAGTTCTGAAATCAGAGTACTCAAACTCTTTTCTTTCTTTTTTTTTTTCCCCAAGATTGGTTTAACTATTGTGGTTCCTTGGCCTTCCAGATGAATGATAGAACCAGCCTGTCAATTTCTGTAGAAAAATGCCACTGGGATTTTGATAGGGATTGAATCCATGAATCAGTTAAGGAATACCACCATTTAAACAATATTAAGTCAGCCAATCCATGAACATGAAATGTTTTTCCAATATTCAAGTCTTTAATTTCTTTCAACCATGTGTTATGGTTTTCTTTTTTTTATATATATATTTATTTATTTTTCATAGAGAGACAGAGCATGAGCAGGGGAGACACAGAGACAGAGAGGGAGACAGATAATCCGAAACAGGCTCCAGGCTCTGAGCTGTCAGCACAGAGCCCGATGCGGGGCTCAAACTCATGAACTTTGAAATCGTGACCTGAGCCAAAGTCAGATGCTTAACCGACTGAGCCACTCAGGCTCCCCTATGGTTTTCAATATACTTGTCTTATACTTCTTTTGTTAAATTAATTCCTAATTATTCTTTGTGATATGATTGTAAATTCAATTGTTTTCAAATTTCATTTGGGATTGTTCGTTGCTAGTGCACAGAAAAACAATTGATTTTTGTATACAAATCATGTGTCCTTCAACTTTGCTGATAATTTTTAGTTACAGTTTTTTTGATGGATTCCTTAGGATTTTTTATGTATAATATCATGTCCTCTGTGAGTAGTTTTATTTCTTCCTTTCCCATCCAGGCGCCTTTTCTTGCCTTATTTCTTGGGCTACAACTTCCAGTATAGTGTTGAATAGAAATAACAAGAACAGACATTCCTCTTTTGTTCCTGATCTTAGGAAGAAACCTAAGTCCTTCATCATTAAGTATGAGGTTGGCTGGTGGGTTTTTCATAGATATTCTTCATCATGTTGAGAAAGTTCCTTCTATTCCTGGTTTGTTTTATCATAAAATGATATTGGACTCTGCTAAATGTTTTTTCCATGTTTGCGTTTCCATGTTAATTGAGACGATCAGGTGGTTCCTTTTATTATTATGGTGTACTATATTGATTTTTTCTTTATTTTTTTAGAGAGAGTGTGTGAGTGTGTGAGAGGGGCAGTGGGTAGGAAAGAGAGAGAGTCTCAAGCACGCTCCATGCTCAGTACAGAGCCCAAAAGGGGGCTCGATCCCATGATCCTGGGATCATGACCCGAGCAGAAATCAAGAGTCAGATGTTCAACCAACTGAGCCACCCAGACGCCTCTACACTGATTTTTAAAATGTTGAGCCAATCTTGCATTCCTCAGGTAAATTCCACTTGGTGACAGTATATAATCTATTTAGTATATTGCTGGATTCAATTTGCTTTGTTTTCTATAAAAATAAGGGATATTGGTCTGTACTTTTTCTATGATGTCTTTGTCTGGATTGGTACTGAGGTGATACTGGCCTCATAGAATTAGCTGGGAAAGTTCCTTCCTCTTCTATTTGGAAGAGTTTGTGAAGGATTAGTGTCAGTTCTCCTTTAAACATTTGACAGAATCACTAGTGAAGCCATCTGGGTTGATAGGTTCTTTAAATACTATACATTAGTTGTATAGTATTAGACTGTTGTGGGAGGTTAAAGGAGCAAGTGACCAGTCCTGCCTAGAAGGGTAAGGAAGCTGGAAAAAGAGGAAACAGTAAACATTTAATTTCTATGACTGGTATGTCGGGGAAACAGAGAATGAGAGGAAAGGGCTGGAAAGACAAGCTGGCTGGAGACAGATGAGGCAGGACTCTGATTGCCTGATCTGGACCCTCACCAAACATAATCTGCAGCTTTTTCTATGTGGTGGTCGCTGCTATCATTTTGAGAATAGGGGAGGTAGGGAGGGTAATCGAGTGTATCATATCAAAGAATGGAGCCACTGACCAAACCGTGAGAGGTAGCCATCTGTCAGTCAGTAAATATAACATTTCAGGTTGAAGAATGTAGCTGAAATCTGTGTGTCCAATAAGGAAGATGGAGAGCCGATACACTAGGTACAACAAACTGGAGGTAACAAAGTAAGGATAGAAAATGGACTAGCCATGTTGGTGACCCAGAGGTTCAGAAAAACATTCCTGGGGCACCTGGCTGACTCTGTCAGGGGAGCATGTGACCCTTGATCTTAAGATTATAAATTTGAGCCCCACATTGGGTGCAGAAATTATTTAAAACCAAAATCTTTAAAAAAGAAATAAAGAAACAGAAAAGAAAAGCATTCCTATGCAGACCATCTGCTACATCATCCTTCTTATGTTTGTTCTGGGCCAAAGCCATGATCTTGAGTCCATGCCACACACCACACCAGTCAGCTAAGCTGTTTGAACTTTGCCTCTGTCATTCCATCTGAAGCTCCTTAACAGCAGAGATCATGTCCTAAGGAGTATCTGTAACTTCTACACAGAGATTTACCAATATCGAAAGAATGCACCTATTAAAATTTTTTTGGACAGCTTTATACTTTTTTATAAAGTTTATTTGTTTATTTATTTAGATCACACAAGCAGGGGAGGGGCAGAGAGAGGGGGAGAGAGAGAATTCCAAGCAGGCTCTACACTGTCAGGGCTGAGCCTGATGCAGGCTCATGAACTGCGAGATCATGATCTGAGCCAAAATCAAGAGTCAGTTGCTTAACCGACTGAGCCACTCAAGCACCCCTGGACAGTTTTAAATTAAGAATGGCTCCTCCAGGGGTGCCTGGGTGGTTCAGTCTGTTAAGCATCCAACTTCAGCTCTGGTCATGATTTCAACGTCCATGAATTTGAGCCCCGTGTCAGGCTCTGTGCTGACAGCTCAGAGCCTGAAACCTGCTTTGGATTCTGTGTCTCTGTCTCTCAAAAATAAAATAAAAACATTAAAAAAAAAAAAAGAATGGTTTATCCAGGGGCGCCTAGGTGGCTCAGTCGGTTGAGCATCTAACTTCATGGTCTCATAGTTTGTGGGTTTGAGTCCACTATGAGGCTCTGTGCTGTCAGAGCAGAGCCTGTATCAGATCCTGTCTCCCTCTCTCTCTGCCTCTTCCCTATTTATTCTCTTTCTCAAAAATAAACATTAAAAAAAAAAAAGAATGGCTCATCCACTCCTCACCTGCTGTCTCTACACCAAAACTCTTCTAAATTCTCAATTCACAGACAGTAGCTGTGGACTCAGACTCTAGGACAGCAAGAAGACATGTGTCAGCATCAGAGGTGGACATTCAAGCCTCTTTTTTTTTTTAATGTTAATTTATTTTGAGAGAGACAGTGTACATGGTGCATGAGGAGGGAAGGGGCAGAGAGAGAGGGAGAGAGAGAGAATCCCAACCAGGCTCTGCACTGATGTGAGTTCAGAGCTCGAACTCACAAACTGGAGATCATGACCTGAGCCGAAACTAAGAGTCAAATGCTTAACCAACTGAGCCACCCAGGCACCCCTCAAGTCCTCTTTCTGTCCCCTAAGTTGCAGTGAGGAAGATCTCTCAACCAAGATGTCTTTTCCCTACCAAAGCCTTAACTGTAAAGGTCATTTTCACCAAAACCAGCTACATAGACAGACATCTCTGAGTCCCATCTAGAAAGCCTATCGTATTCTCAGAGGGAGCACACTTTCTGGGTAGTCATGGACACAACAGGGAAAGAGCATTGGGCTAGGAGGCAGGAGACCTGAGCTCTGAGTACAGCCCTTCTGCTAATTATCTGTGTCACCTTGGTTGGGCAAGCCACTTACCTCTTTGGCCTCTTGTGAAAAGGAGTTGGAATAAAATTTACAAAAGTCTCTTCCAAATATGAAAATAACAAGCGTTGATGACGGATTTAATGCTTATTTTAGCTACAATGTTATTTATAACTGTTGTATAATGTTATATCCTTAATGGGTCTCAAGTATACTTCATGATACATGGCTATTTTGTAAGCAAGCTGAGGTATAAAATGCAGGTTATTTTATAAAATTTAAGGTGTGATATTACTAAAACTATTAAATCAGTTTACTGTAGCTTTGCTCTTGTGGCTTGGTCATGTGTACGTGTTGTAACCCAGCTTTCACAGGGAGATAGATTTTACTTTGTGACACTCTGCTCTATTTTAGTTTATTAATAAGATTTCTAAAGTATAAACGTGTTTCATGTTAAGTACAGAGCAGTGACCAAATGCAGTCTCTGGAGTCGGACTCCCTAGGTAGAAATCCCAGCTCTGCCAATGTCCCCCATGCTGTTTTCATCAAGTTTTTTTTTTTAAGTTTATTTATTTATTTTAAGGGGAGGGGCAGAGAGAAAGGGAGATAGAATCCCGAGCAGGCTCCACATTGTCAGCACAGAGCCCAATGCGGGACTCAAACTCATGAACCACAAGATCATGACCTGAGCCCAAATCAAGAATTGAAAGCTTTAACTGACTGAGCCACCCAGGCACCCACCAGGTTATTCTCAACCTCTGGTTTCATCGGTTGTAAAGCGGGAGATTAAAAAACAGTACTTTTTTTATCTACAGTAAAACAGTACTTTTACTCACAACCTTGGTTGTTGTGAGAATCATATGAGATAATATATATAGTGTTAATTTAATAAATAAAAGCTATTTAATCGTAGTCATTTATGTTCATTAAGAGAAAGACCTTTTTGCCCTCTTTCCCACAGAGTCTAGTCTTTACAAGGAGTAAGTGCTAATGGGTTTTTTTGTGTTGCCTTTCAGCATGATGATCGATTCAAAATATTGTTTGTAGAAATGGGTGCTGATTTAAATAGACTCCAAAGCAGAAACACAGATTTGAACAAGAAAGGGATGTCTTATTGCTGAGAGCAGTGCTTCCATTTTGGAAATGTTATTCTTCTAAGGCCAGCATAATTGATGGATACCCTCCCCAAACCTCTTTTCCAAGTTCAAAGCATGAACAAGTTCTCCGGTTGCTAAAGTGCATATAGGAATAACTGGCTGGCTCAGTGGAAAAAGCATGTGACTCTTGGTCTTGGGGTCATGAGTTTGAGCCTCACGTTGGATGCCGACATTACTGGAAAAAAAATAAACTTAAAAAAATAAAGTGCACATAGTTTAATAAATGGGAATAAAAGTACCAAAACAGTGACCATTGAGAGTCTAGAATTTTAAGAAAGTCGTTGCCTACTTGAAATAATTAATTTGGACAGCATTTTAAGTATATATTCTATTGTAATCACTGAGGGCTTGACTCTGGGAAGCATCATCGATGGATCTGAGATTTCAGTTAAATAATATATAACGTATTCCATACTTCTAATTTAATTTGAAAAGAGAAGCAACAAGACTGAACTAGGCTCGGACCTTTCTGAGTCAATGGCCACTTCAGTCAGGGTGGCTTGAGCTGGTGGGACTTCGCTGAGGTGCTTAAAAGTCTTCTTAAAAATGTTTAGATTTCCATGAAGCTCTACTACACCCAACTCTACCAGGAGATTTGGGGAGGATGAGGTTAGTGGGCTTCATGACTTATAAAATCAGGATTACTGATAAAAAACAAAAAAAGTAAGGCTTTGAAAGCTCTGAGTCCTGCACCTGCTCATAGTCCATCTTTAATCAGCTTTACTTGGAGGACACATCAGATGGAATGTCAGCCTGATTGTAAATTTCAGGAAGGTCTGTTGGATGGGAACATGGAACATCACTGTACACTTGTAGAAGTGTTGTTTCCTTTGTGACATGAATAAATCTACCTGTGAGATACACTTAAAAAAAAGAAAGATTGAAGTAGGCTTTTAGACTAAAAGTATTTTTTTATTAGTATATGCATATTATTTGTAAATGAGGAAGTTACAAGAACAAAAAATAGCTGGAAGTAGGTAGTGGCTGCCTCTGGGAAGCAGGAGGCAGAATTCAGGGAGAGACAGGTAACTGCAGTTTTTTATCATAAAACACGTAGAAGATTAGACTTATAAGATGACATATTTGTTTTTTGTTTTTCTTTTCCCCACTGGTTGTCAAATGATCCTTTATTAAAATATTTTCCTTTGTAGTTCTTACCTGGCTGGGCATTCCACTGTGCCAGTATTGATGTCATCTATGATGTCACAAGGGTGGTGGCCATCAACATCGCAGCCCACAGACTGGGCGGTCCCCAGAATCTCTTTAATGATTCCAGAGAGTTCCCTGGCTAACGATTGGTGCTGCATCTGTCGGGCAATGTTGACAATCTCATCAAAAGTGGTATTTCCACTGTGCTTAATGTTTTTCTGCTTCTTTCTGTCTCTCCACGATTCCTTGAGGGCTTTGATAATCAGGGCGGAGGCAGAAGGTACCACTTCAATCTGGGCCTGTCTGTTCTAAGTGGTCAGTTTCACTGTAATCCTCAGACCCTTCCAATCTCCGGTTGCCTTGGCGATGTCATCACCAACCTTTTTTGGAGACAGACCCACCGGGCAGACCTTCGGAGCCAGGGCAGAGGTGGCACAGACTTCGCCACCGGTGCACCTCAGGTATACGACTTGGATCTCGTTGGGGTCAAACTTAGGCGGCATGGTGGAGGCAGATGAATCCGGATTCAGGACGACCAAAGACTGTTGCACCATTGCCTCCTGCAAGCAAAAGGCCAAAAGCTGTGTTTTTTTCTTTTTTTTTTTTTTTAATGTTTAATTTTGAGACAGAGACAGAGCGGGAGCAGGGGAGGGGCAGAGAGAGAGGAAGACAGAATCCAAAGCAGGCTCCAGGCTCTGAGCTGTCAGCACAGAGCCTGATATGGGGCTCAAATCCAGGAACCATGAGATCATGACCTGAGCTGAAGTCGGACACTTAATCAACTGAGCCACCCAGGTGCCCCTAAGGTGACATATTTGTATTACTTTAAATAAATATTAATTTTAAAACATGTGAATTTTAGGAAAATCAATTTTTTTTAGTAGCCTCTATGCTCAACATGGTGCCCAAATTCACGACCCAGAGATAAAGAGTTGCTGGCTTCACTGACTGAGCTAGCCAAGTGCCCGGAAAATCAATTTGTTGATAATTTTCGGAAAGGGTCAAGGCAGTGGCTTCAAAACCCTGGTACATAATTTTTTCCATGGGAGATTCAATGAGACAAAAAAGGACCCATTTGGAGGGGTTCCTGGCTGGCTCAGTCGATGGAGTGTGCCACTCTTGATCTCAGGGTTTTAAGTTCAAGCCCCATGTTGGGTGTGTTTTATTACTTAAAAATAAAATCTTTAAACACCCACTCCTGTCAACCCACCTTGACTTAAAAGATAACGTCTGCTGCTATGCTTCCCTCTCTAACTGGATTTTGGGAGAGGCAGGGATGTACTTCTGGGCAAAGGGCATGAGGCCACGAGTAGGGAGGAATTCTCGAGCTGGCATAATTTCCTTGTACGCCAAGTTAAATAGATCTGTGGTTCCCAAGGAGAAGGTTCCCATCTCGTCCAGATTCACGGCATATTTCCCCACATGTAATTTTTCTGTGTATTTCCCTATGGCACAGCAGTCAGTAAAGTCTCATTTAAGTGTTTCAGCTTACCTTCAAGGCTAGGGTCAGAGGGTTAAGGCCTTTGTGGTTGTCTGAAGACACCCCCTCCCCACCTGGACATTGCTCCTGAGTGCTAAACTTCCCGGTTCTCAGGTTTGTTTTCTTTACGGAAGACACTTCTTTTTAAATTTTATTCTTTTTTTTTTTTTTTAATGTTTATTTTTGAGAGAGCTAGATAGAGAGAAAGACAGAACATGAGCAGGGGAGGGGCAAAGAGAAACACACACACAGAATCCAAAGCGGGCTCCAGGCTCCGAGCTGTCAGCACAGAGCCTTACGTGGGGCTTGAATCCACGAACCTCAAGATCATGACCTGAACCAAAGTTGGATGCTTAACCACTCCAAGTGCCCCAAGGAAGACATTTCTTTATACATTTTCTCTAAACTATGAAGCTTATATTGTCATCATCCCCATTTTTACAGGCAAAAAACTGAATCCTTATGAAGGTAAGGAACATGTTCAAGGCCATGAGGTAGCAAATGGCAGGCCCAATTAATAAACCCATACTTTTTCCATACAGACCATGCTATAATAAAGATTCAGACCGGCAATTTGTTTAAATATGTGATGCACAGAGTAATTCACAGAAAATTATAATGTATCTAGTTATCTTGACCATCATTTCCCCTTACTGCTCTACTTCGGAAAGGTTGGATTTGTCTGTAGAATATAAAATGTCTCTACAACACATAACTAAGAAATATCAATGGCTTGTGGTAGCCTCAGAACACAGACTTTTACTTTGATTTGCTTTTTAAAAAACTGAGATACAGAGGTGCCTGGGTGGCACAGTTGCAGTCAGTTTAGCGTCTGATTCTTGGTTTTGGCTCAGGTCATGATCTCAGGGTTGAGATCTCTGGTTCAGTGAGATTGAGCCCCACATCTGGCTCCACACTGAGCATACAGCCTGCTTGAGATTCTCTCTCCCTCTCTCTCTAAAAATTAAAAATTTTTTAAACTGAGATATAATTCACATGCCATAATATTCACTCTTTTCAAGTGTACAATCCAGTGGTTTTTAGTATAGTCACGTTTGTGCAACTATACTACCACCACTAATTCAAGAACATTTGTTTCACTTTTTTTTTTTTTTTACTATTACAAAAGTTTATTTTACAAAACAGTTCAATATGAAAATGCACCTGACCAGATATTTATATTGTAGGAAAACAGGTGCTATGCAGAAGGGATGTGGAGAAGCAGTTGATTTCTTCCAGTGAACACACCTCTAGTTTATATTTGTTGTAAGGCTTCTAACATGATACTATTTCCTCATATTACCACCATCCTGAATTGTTCTGCTGCCCACCAGTTGTCATCTCCACACATTTCATCTATCACAAGATTCATAAAGGGATTGAACCCCCCACAATATCCTTGGACGTGTCTGCCAACATCAAATTTCTTTTTCTTTTTTTTTTAATTTTTTTAACGTTTTTATTTATTTTTGAGAGACATAGAGACAGAGTGTGAGCAGGGGAAGGGCAGAGAGAGAGGGAGACACAGAATCCGAAACAGGCTCCAGGCTCTGAGCTGTCAGCACAGAGCCTGACGCGGGGCTCGAACTCATAGACCGTGAGATCATGACCTGAGCTGAAGTCGGCCGCTTAACCAACTGAGCCACCCAGGCGCCCCTTTTCTTTTCTAAGTAGGCTCCACACCCAGTGTGGAACCCAATGCAGGGCTCAAACTCACAACCCTGAAATCAAGACCTGAGCAGACATCAAGAGTCAGATGCTCAACAGACTGAGCCACACAGGTGCCTCTGCCACCATTTAATTTCGATGATAATTTCTTGTCCATAAGTTTTTCAACTCAGGAGGGTGAGCTTTGTTGATGGTGTCTATTTGGCGAGCTCAAAAACCCATACTTTGATTCACTTTTGAAGGCTCTTTTCTAACACATACAAGAGAACAACTAGGTATGTGCAACTGAGAACTCCAAGAAAGATATAGAGATCTCAAACAAAACTGGAGCCAGCAAATGTAGTGCTGCTACTGCAGTCTTTAAAAGGGAACTGCATGACAAGTTATAAGAATATGACATAAAGATACCACTGTGTCGGGGCGCCTGGGTGGCTCAGTTGGTAAAGCATCTGACTTTGGCTCAGGTCATGATCTCATGAGTTGTGAGTTCAAGCCTCGCATCGGGCTCTGTGCTGACAACTCAGAGCCTGGAGCCTGCTTCCTATTCTGTGCTCTCTATTCCTCTCTCGCTCTGCCCCGTCTCTCTCTCAAGAATAAAAAAAAAAAGATACCACTGTGTCAACGGTCAAATGTGTAGGCACATTTGAATATTGTCCAGTTCAAGAGTTGCTCTCTAAAAGTGATAAAAGGAGAAGGATCCAAGGAGTATAATGGAGATAATTAAAAGAAGAAGAGTGAAATTCTTCATCTCCCTCTCTCTCTGCTCCTCCCCTGCTCGTGCTCTGTCTCTCTCTCTCTCTCACACATGAATAAATAAACCTTTAAAAATTAAAAAAAAAAAGGGGGGGGCGCCTGGGTGGCTCAGTTGATTGAGCATCTGATTTCAGCTCAGGTCATGATCTCAGGGTTCAGGAGTTTCAGCCCCAGGTCAGGGTCTGTGCTGACAGCTCAGAGCCTGGAGCCTGCTTCAGATTCTGTCTCCCTCTCTCTCTGCCCCTTCCCTGCTTGCTCTCTCTATCAAAAACGAACGTTAAAAAAAATTTTTTTAAAGAACAACCTTAAAGGATTGTTATACAAAAAAATATGATGACCTTTATTTCCTTCTTCTTTCACTAAAGAAAAGACAAAGAAAATGGATTCATTCTACAGGAAGAGGATTAGGTTAGCACAGAAAGTCATCAGAGTCTCATTAAACACCAAATGGTAGTTGCAGCAAAAAGTCCTCTGAAAATTTTTTTAAAGTTTAAAGTTGCAAAAGAGAGTATAAAAAATTCCTTCAACTGGATTAACCAATGTTATCATTTTGCCACATTTGCTTTATCATTTTCTCTCTCCTGTGTATATATTTGTAATTATTCGAGAGTAAGATTATTTACATGAATCCCCCCTTTATCCCTAAATACTGGGTATTTCCTAACACAGGGCACATTCTCCTGCCAATCCACAGTAATATAAAAATCAGGAATTTAATCCTGATACCACGCTATTACTTAATCTACACACCTTATTCGAGTTGTTCCTATTGTCTTAATAATGTCTATTAAATTAAAAAAAAAGTTTTCAGGTTCAGGGTCCATGCTGCATATAGTTGTCATGTCTCATAAATTCCTTTAATCTGGAACAGTTCTTCAGTCTTTGTCCTTTATAACCTTAATGCAGGCAAGTTATTGTGTAGCCTGTCCTGTAATTGGGTCTCTGCTGCTTTAAAAAAAAATACAAAACCCATATTCTCATTTGTTTTGGGAGTTTTAGGTGTGGTCTTGAGTGAAGACCGTAGGTAAATGAGCCATTCTCTTCAAGGTTCCTTCCAGCCACCTCCTACTGTTTATTCTTACTGTATCAGAATTATTCCAGACGGTGGGATAGACAATAAAACATTTTGTATTCAGAACTGCAATGTATTACATAGTTTTTTTTTTCTCGGCATTCCTGTATGAGATTTTAATGTCTTTAACAAAATCGGGTTTGTCGAAGAATTAGCACCTACTCTTTTTAAACACTTGAGACTTAAATTACCTGTAGACTCCCATTTTCGGAATTTCACCTTCGCAGTGATGAACTATGCCCTCGCTAGGAAACAAGAGCTGCAAAAATGGGTGGGTGTCACTCATTAAAATCTTTCAACAAATATTTGTTGAGTGCCTCCTATAGGTCCAGCTCTGTTCCAACCTTGGGAATACATTAGAGAACAAAACAAAACAAAATCCCCGCCCTTGTAACCTAGTTGTACAAATTTAAATTTAAATTAAAAAAATCAGAACCCAGGGATCCGACTTCCTTAAACAGGAAGAAACCAAGTCTCTGAAAAGGGGCTCGGTGATTCAAATCTGATACGGATAACGCCGCGGAGTCCCTGACAAACGCGCAGGTAATATGATAATAAAGTTCCCAGTTTATCCAAACACGCTATACAGATGATTAATCCGAAGACCAGAGGCCACAGAGGACAGGCGGAGCGGGACTTCCAGAGCTGTTGTAACCACTTTCTCAGCCACAGTCCGCCGTCCGGCCTTGGGCCTCCGGGCGGTCGCCACTCGCGCTCGGGTCCGCCCGGCGGGGGCCACGCGCCCAGCCCCGCGTCCCCGCCACAGGCGGCGCCTCCCGGCACGGGCAGGGCCGGGCACCTGGGAACCGCGCGCCGAGAACGCCCCGCGGGGAGGCGGCTCGGGGGAACCGGCTTCTCCGGGCGGCCTCGCCCACTGCAATGCAACCTGGGTGGTTTTTCCAGGTCCCTCCTTGCCTCGCTCCACGCCCAGTCCCTGCCCCCGCGGCGCCCGCGGGCGGGGGAGCGTGGCGCGGGGACCGGGGGTGAGGGGGGAGCCCGCCGAGGACCGCGGGGAGCCCCTTTCCCAGCACGCACGCGGCAGCCCAGAAACGGAAAGCACGCGCGGCTGGATCTCGAGCTGCGGACGAGGGCGGCACCCGGCACCCTCGCGGGCCCGGGGAGCGCTGCCTGGCCCCCGCGGAGCCCAACCTCCGCCCGCTCTCTGGGGACGCGAGCTGCGACCTGCGCCTCGGGCGGCGGCGCCTCCGCCCGCACAGCCCTGCCGGGAAGGGCAGCGGCGCGGCCCGGGCTCCTCTCCCTCGCCCCTTCCTGCCCCCGGAACGCTCAGCCGCTCCCCACTGCGTCCGCGCTGCCTCGCGGTGGGGAAGGCCAGCGCTCCAACCTCCCCAGACACGCATCCCAACAGGTTCTCAAATCCGTCCCCGGAGTGGGTTCCTGCAGTGCGCTTGTGCTTGCCTGATTTCGCACCATGAATAGAAAGGGCTGGATATCTTGGGCCCAACTAAGTAATACTTCGGACCGATTTCGGTTTCTCCAAGAATAGAGAAGTTCTCTGGCGCTTTTCTCTCCCGCGTCTGCAGGTCCCAACACACTGCCTGCCGACTTGGTGGCTGGGTGGTGATAGTGGGCGCAAAAGCGTCTGCAGATCTAGCCTAGCTAGAGAAGGGAGATTGCTCGCAAAGTCGGCCAAATCGACACCTAAGTGCAAAGGCAAATGTATGAGGAGGGACGTGGGGTCAGAGCTGGGAACTGAGGGAAACATTTGCTTTGGCCTGATTTAGGAAAACATTAGTGTATATGTTTTATTTAGGGCCCAGAGCAAAACAAAGTTTGTGGGCCCAGCCATGGAGAAGGTTCTAGTCTCCAACTAGCAGCCAGAACCAAACAAGACGTGGCAATTAAGAAGTAGAAGAGAGACAAGGAAGTGGGGTCCGTCGTGCCTAAATTTCCTCGCGGGGACCCCCTGCTGCGTAGCGCGCAGCGTCTGCGCCTTTGGGCGAAACCTGGTGGCCGGGCGTGCAGCCCCGAGCGCCTGGCTGTGTCTCCAGAAGGTGGGTAGCGTCCCGCAGTTCGGCGGAGCTCGTGCCTGGGCTTCGGCCGGGAGACGGGGAGCGCCCACGGGGTTTCGCCTACTGTTTGCACTTAAAGGTGTATTGGGCTCGGGAGTGGTTTTCCCGGTGCTTGGCAATTGTCCCCGCCACCTCCCGGCTACCGTTGGCCCGTACCTCCCTCCGCGGTTCGCCCTCTTGGGGCGCCGCGCCCTGAGCAGCTCCGCACCCCAGGCTTCACCCCTGGCCTCCTTTCTCCTCCCCGCGCCAGGCCTTTTCCCTTGACCCTTTAGAACCTCCGGCTTCATTCCCCACGGCCGACATTTTCCCATGCCCCCCATCCCTCTCGGTTACCTCCAAAGAAGGGGTGACCCCCACAAGCGACTCCGGCCCTCCCCTCTCCGCGCCCTTCGCCCCTCACCCTTTTCCCGTCTGGCCTCGGCTACCCTTTGGGTGGCAACCGTCTCTTCCCCGCCCCTCACGTCTCCCCCTCCTTCTTTCTCGCCCTCCCGTCTCCATTCATCCAGCCATTGTCTCCCGCCCCCTCCTCCCCTTTCCCCAGGCGGCCTCCACCCCCACCTCTGCCACGTCGTGGTTTGAAGGAGCCAATGGGCCGGCGCCGCCAGGTGTCTCTTACCTGCACCACGTGGGGGAGGGGGAAGGGGCGGGCAGGTAGAGCCACATCCCAAAACAGAAAAGCTTTCAGCCATTGCGCGCTCCACCCGGGGTGCAACCCTGCTCCTGGCTTTTTGCATAGACGCACGGGCAATTGAATACAAAAAGGGCAGGCCTCCTGCGCCCTCCTTCCCACCCCCCTTTCTGCCCAGGGTGTGGAGCACCGGCCAGGTGTGGGCTGGGGTGGTTGGTTACCGCCTTTTGCACCGGCGGCGGCGAGGAGGGGGGGGCGGGCGGGCGCTCTTTCTTTTTCTCTTAGAAGAGGTTTTAGCACAGGTTTTCTCGTTCTCACTTCCACCCCGCCTCACTGCCTCCCGACCCCCCTCTCCCCCTCCCCACCTATCGTCATGACGGCGTCTCCGGATTACTTGGTGGTGCTTTTTGGGATCACCGCTGGGGCCACCGGAGCCAAGCTGGGCTCGGATGAGAAGGAGCTGATCCTGCTGTTATGGAAAGTCGTGGATCTGGCCAACAAGAAGGTATTTCTCCAGATTTCTGTCCAATTGATAGGAGTGGGGCAAGAAGTTTGTTGTAGAAGTTTGGGGAGTCGGTAAACAAGTGCCCTTGTTTAGCCACTTATGCGGCTGGACCCGAGGCCTACAGAATCCAGAGTAAAACCTAACTCGTCGGCCAACGACCTTGGGGCCTTTTCAGTAATCTGAAATCGGGCTCAGGTGGGGAGGCCGGGCACAGCCGAGCCAGGTTCTCTGCCCGTCGGGGGACGCCCCGCGGAGCCGGGGTGAAGTCCTCGCGGCCCGGATTCCCACTTCAGGGCCTTTCCGACCTGATCCGGGTGGGGGTGGGGCCGGAGGCAGGGCCGTGCCGACCTCTCTGCCACCGGAGCCGCTCGCGACAAGTGAGCTTTGATTCTGCGGCCAGACCCCTCCAGCCGCGCCGGCCGCCCCGGCAGGGAGCCAGGAGGGAGGGTGGATGTGGCGGCTTCCGAGTTGAGGAAGGGGGAAACTGACCCCAGTTTCTTTGCGCCCTGGAGGTGGGACAGTTGTATGAAGTGCTAGTTAGACCGGATCAGTTGGAGCTGACGGAGGATTGTAAAGAAGAAACTAAGATCGACGCGGAAAGCCTGTCCTCCGCGCCGCAGCTGGACCAAGCCCTCCGACAGGTGACAGCCTTGGGCCGCGCCGCCCACCTTAATCCGAGCTGCCCCGGCGTCCGCCGCCAGGCAGCACAGCCACGCCGGGTCCCACGCCCTCGCCGGCCGGTCCCCGCACATCCCCGGGACAGAGTGGCAAGACGCCCAACCGCGTGGGTGGAGGCGCGGGTGGACCCCTTGGGAAAAGGTCGCTGCCCCTCCAAACCTCCCAGGCCCTAGGGTCGTGGGTCCAAACTCGCTAGTTTTCGAGTCTTTTCCTGGGGCCTCAGGATCAGTCGGGTTTTACCAACTGAATGATGAGCGGAGTTTGAATCCTAGCGCCCCCATCCCGAGGCCCGGATCCCGGCCGCGCCTGTCCTCTGCGGGGCTTCGGGTGTGTGGCTCAACCCTAGGACAGAGGGCGCTGTGGTGTAGACTGGCGGGTGGGCCCCGCGAGGCGTTCTAGAAGCGGCCCCAGTTCGGTGGGAAGCTGAGAGGGCCTGCTTGGCTTCAAGCCTCTGAACTCCTACAGGCTGGGTTTGGGTGCCCTTATTACATTTTCAGTGGCCTTGCTGCCAGCGCGGGGGAGGGCTTGCAGACCCGAACACGTAGGGCGGATCGTTGGGTCACTGTGAAACTGGTGAAACCCCCTTAACAGAATTGAGGTGACCTAAAAACCTGCTGCTTCATGGTTCTGACGGGTACTGGGATAGGGATAGGGCGGGGCGCTAAACACCTGTGCACTGCTGAGTGTCCCGTGCTCTCTTGGCAGGTGAGTTGCGAATTAATAGGGGAAAGTTATCATTTGGGATTGTGTTCCAGGAAAAGTGTTGCCAGACTTACCCAGAGGTCTGTATGCCCATTAACCACCTTTGTTTGTCAGAAACTGGCATCTTTGTTAATCTTGAAACATCCAAACACAAAGTAACACCAGGGAGTGATGTAATCTGAAGGCAACCTGCTGATGAAACGAGACCCGACTTAAAAGTCTTGAATATGGATTTAGCGCAAAAAGAGAAGGTGGGGGGGGGCGGCACGGAAAAAGAATGTATAAATTCCTGTGCGCGTGCACTGCAGATTGACCCGAAAGCTTGGCGATCCAAAGGGTTCTAGATAGCTTGTGGGGACGGAGCCTTTCTTTCTAATGTTGCCTCAGCACTGGTGTCCTCTTCTACGGCAGCATGGTTTTCGTTGGTTATCAACACGTGGGGCCACTTTGCCAGAGTACATCCTGCTTAAGTTGCATTCCTGTGTCTTGTTTGCAGTTTAACCAGTCAGTAAGCAATGAACTGAATATTGGGGTTGGAACCTCCTTCTGTCTCTGTACCGACGGGCAGCTTCATGTCAGGCAAATCTTGCATCCCGAGGCTTCCAAGAAGGTAAGAGCGCTGGCTTCCCGGAGAATGATTGGACCTTCCTTTGGGGGTGACTGGGGGCTTTTTTTTTTTTTAATGGTTTATCCAAGTTTCTCCATTTAAAAAAGATGCGAGTCAGAGTTATTGTCTCCTGGCAGAATTTCAGTTTGAGAAGATGACCAAGGAATAGTGGTAATGGTTTCACAACAGCATGAATGTACTTAATGCCACTGAACTGTACACTTGAATGTTAAAATGGTAAATATCGTGTTATGTATATTTCACCAAAGAAGAATTCATGACCCTTTAATAGAGATCTCTGAGACTGCAGTAATTTTATAGATACCTGGTGACTTCATAGAAGTTTCTGTTTTAAGTTTTTGAGATGGTTGACATTCCCCCTTTCCTAAGCATATTAGCTGAATTTTTGACATTTAAATTAACAGCAAGTAGGCAGAAGAGAACATTTACTTTTACATTTTAAGATATTGTAATGTTCCCATCTCAGAAAATGCTATATCCTAGAAAGGAAGGAGCAAAGAAAAATAGTCCAATTAAACCCTTTTAATTGTAACTAATTTCATTAAAGAGCTTTGTACTGTGTAAAGACCTAGCCATATAACTAGTGAAACATTAATTATAACCTACTGCACTTTGACTTAAAGTAAATATTCAAAACTGATTGAATATTGTATCAAAACAGTGGGGCCAGCCTTCATCTTTTACCTTTGCTGATCTTTCTGACATGGAAAAGAGTATGGAGTGAGAAAAATACAATTTTACTGTAGAAATGTGATTCCTCTCTCTGGGAAGAGTACTGAGGGGCTGTGGGGAAATGGAGACACTAGAGGGCAGCCCCAATGTAGCCAATCATTGCTAATATAGTTGATCTTATCAACTTAATTAGTTTGAGCTGTAACTTTTTATTGTGGTAGGCAAATACTGAACTTGAAAAGGCGAAGTAAACTATTTTAAGGAAACTGGATGAAACAAGTCTTCAAAGAAAGATTTAGACTGACAATTGATGTCATAAGTAGAGTGAGCAGTCAGTGTAGATTTTTCTTTTTACCTCCCTAGGGAAATGGAAATAGATGAGTTAAATACATAATGACAATTTCAAAAGTTCGAAGGAGAAACTCAGGTTCCTATAGCTTAAGGTTGACAAAGTCACTCCTTTTATAGCAATTTTGTGATTGTTTGATTAAAAGAGGAGCGGGGAGTGTGTTTTTTGTTAATGTTAGACCAATTGCTATTTCCTTGATCCAGAAATAGATATATGAGGAGTTCCCCCCCCCCCCCAAACTCTTATGGAGAGGGATAAAACTTAATCCTTTCCCTACGGCTGGAGGACACAGCTGATTTTGTTATTTTAAATGGACTGCTTTAAATGCAAGAAAACCTCCAGGGAACAATTGAGACATTTTCCTGAGTCACTTCTATTTGGATTTTCATAAAGCAATCTAAACCAATTTAGTATCCTAAACCCAGAAACTAATTTAGTATCATAAAGGAATTCTATTCATTAGGAAAACAAAACAAAACAGTAAAACAAAATAACTCTGCCATTCAGAAAACAACATATTAAAGTGTTTTTCTCAAATGTGAACATATTTGAAAATATTCTTCCAGGTTTTTGTAGAAAAGCCTTGTTTTTACAAGGAACATTCATACTACACACACTTTAGCCTATTTTATAATTTAGTATAACATTGATATTTTTTGTAGGAATTAAATGTTAACTATTTTAAGTGGATACAGCTATTTAAAATCTTTTATTGTAAAACATGTGAGTTATTATTAATAGCTATTAATGATCATTTTTGTAGGTAATCCTGAAGATTTCACCAGTTTTTTAGTAACTGTTTTGAAAACTGTGACCATGGTACAATAATATTTTCTTTTAAGATTTTTTTTGAATAATCTCTATACCCAACATGGGGCTTGAACTCACAACCTTGAGATCCACTTGCACCCTCTACCAACTGATCCAGCCAGGCACCCCTGCCAGACATCTATTTTAATTATAGCATGAGCAGGTGTACATCGGATGGACTCCAGTGAGGAAATCTGGATAGAAAGAGACATTATTGCATAAATGTTATGGTTGCAAACATTAAAGAGTCTTTATTTCTTTGACTTTCTAATGTACAAATGGGTAAAAATTCCCAGTAAGTCAAAAGAAACTATTTTGAAATTGTAAGAAAAATCTAAATTCAGTTTAAAAATTTTTTTTAATGTTTATTTTTGAGAGACATAGAGACAGAGCGTGAGTGGGGGAAGGGAAGAGAGAGAGCGAGGTACAGAATCCAAAGCAGGCTCCAGGCTCTGAGCCATCAGCACAGAGCCCGACACGGGGCTTGAACTCACAGACCGTGAGATCATGACCTGAGCTGCAGTCGGCCGCTTAACCGACTGAGCCACCCAGGCGCCCCTAAATTCAGTTTAAAAAAACTCACCTTCAGCAGTTATTCAATAGGGTTTTTTTTATACTGGGGGAAACAAAAACACATTAGTACTATATTTGCCCAGACAGTTGAACTTGCTTAATAAGCACAAGAGTGGTACTATAGCTAAGAACAGCAGGTAACTATTTTTTCTTCACCCTTGAGATTTGTGATATCTTTTTCTTCTTTTTTAATTCTAATCTGAGTTCTCAGGTATAGCTAGAATATTGGTCAAGAAAACTAATGTGGGACTATAATTTGACACAAAATCATGGTTTTTAGGTAATCAGGAATTTACTATCTTGCTCTTAGTATAAAAATATGAATATTATATGAGCCTAGTATTTAAAAATCACTACATTTTGTAACTGAATTCTATATCTGGGTAGACACTGCAAACTTTGGCATCTTTATGAGAACTGAGAGGGCTAATATTGCTGCCTGAATACACAGATAGTCTGAAATGATTATGGTTTAAAAGAGTGTAATTTTATCAATTAGAAAATGTATGTCAGCCCAAATATAGCTTCAGAAGTGTTTCGAATGGAATGTGTAATGGAACACAAATATAATCCATTGCCTTAAAATAAGATAATTTTTTCCATGACA
The DNA here is from genome assembly GCA_030068075.1 of Paguma larvata. Lineage (NCBI taxonomy): Eukaryota > Metazoa > Chordata > Mammalia > Carnivora > Viverridae > Paguma > Paguma larvata. The sequence goes on from CM057838.1 coordinate 39,639,666, forward strand.
CTTGTATATAGGATATAATACTGTACTAGAAAATAAAGTCACTCTTACATTTGATTTTTAAAAGTTAATTTGATTTAAAAAATATGCTTCTTTGCAATTCTTAGGTTCCTAATTATTTGAGAAACATTGAACTGAATTCAAGTTAACAGTGTCTACCTTGTCCTTCCTCAGAATGTATTATTGCCCGAATGCTTCTATTCCTTTTTTGATCTTCGAAAAGAATTCAAGAAGTGTTGCCCTGGTTCACCTGATATTGATAAACTGGATGTTGCAGCGATGACAGAGTGTATCCTTTATGTGATTACCCGAGAATCATTTGAAAAGGTAGCTCAGGATAAAATGGAATTCAGGAAACTTTACGTTTAACTTTGTGTATGAATGAAATTGGCCTGTCCAAAATTTGTCTATTGTACTGTAAAGAACTAATAGTACAGTTATAGACATCTTTCAAAATAGTTTTTATTTTAATTTTTTTATTTTAGAAGTACCTGCGTAAGCAGGGGAGAGGGTAGAGGGAAAGAATGAGAATCTTAAGCAGACTCTCTGCTCAGCGCAGACTCTGATGCGGGGCTTGACCCCATGACCCTGGGATTATGACCTGAGCTGAAATCAGATGAGATTGGGCGCGTTCAGGGTGGTATGGCCGTAGACTGACCTGAGCTGAAATCAAGAGCCTGATGCTCAATCAGCTGAGCCACCCAGGCGCCCCTCAAAGTTATGATTTAATGAATTTAAGTACTGATTTAGTGTGATGGATTTAGAGTTCGATTTTTGTGAGTTGAACCTATCTAAATTAGATTTCAATTTTACATTATGGGAGTGTTTTTAGTTTTTGGGTTGGTGAAGAATGTAAAGACTACCTCTTTGATAACTGATTCCAAGTCCACTTATCCTTGATTATCTTGATTTTAGGGCTTATTTTGACATCTTTCAAATGGATATGAATTGTTTTAAACAGTGGAATATATGCTCTTTACAAATGTTTCATTGGTACTTCTTTTAACCCTCCTTGGGTTCCTCAAATACATAGGAGATTGCGGTGATTATAAGGAGTCATCTTTTGAGATGATAAAATGAGGTTGGAACTTTACCCCCAAGTCCTTTCATTACCAAGATAGTATATTTGATGCAGTATGTATTCTAAAAGTAAATTTTATAATCACAAATCTTGTAGTCATGAATGACTGACTTGTTATCTTTCATCCAGCAAGTTTTAAAAGTGCTAACTAATAAGCAGTCATGTGCTCACATCAGATGTGAAAGTGAGTAATAGAAGGTTGGGCAACACACCCAAAGCCTCTATGGGAACCAACTTAAAGTTGCATTTAAGTTACTTTCAGGAACTTGTGTCATAGATGTTTGTTCTTAAACTTTCTTATTCTTTTTCAGGAGCTAAAGTCTGATTTTTTTTTTTTTTTTCAGAATTTCTTTTCCTGATTGGAAAATATTTGCATGTTTTTCTTAATCCCTTGTAAGCAGGTCAAATCCATTCTGCCTTCTTTCTGGAAGTAGTCAGCTCAAAATTTGCTTTAAGATCACTAGTAGTGCTGGGAGATGGATGTAGTAAGTTCATTTTGAGGGAATTCTTGTAAGGATTAAAAGGTTGAGACAGCAGAAAAATTCTTACTAGTTGTTTCATTGGTTTGAGTGCTGTATTAGCCTTCTAGGGCTACCATTACAAATACTATTATAGACTGTGAGGCTTAAACAGCAGAAGTTTTATCTGCTCACAGTTCTGGAGTTTGGCAAGTCGAAGGTAGACAAAATAGAGAACCAAAAAGATCAATAGGTGGAGGGAAATTCTAATACAGTTTTCTTTAGAAAAAGACAATCTGATTAGGAAAGGCAGTATGTTAAGAATTGGTTATCCTCGACAATTCAGTCCTCTTTTAGCAAAGAAAATCTTCCCTAGTGATCATAGGTCACATGGTAGTAAAATTTCCATAGCTACAGGCAAAAGATGCTTATATTTGGGTTTTTTTATTTTTCTCAATGTGTTGATAGTTCAGGGAAAACTTATTAAAAGTTCATCCATTTTTTTTTTCTCCTTGGTTGCTTCTTGTGACCTTCACATATAGAAAATTTGGGGTTATTAGGAAGCATTTTCATTGTGGTAATCTGGACTTTTTACTTGCTCTCTGCTTCATACCGGTATATAGTACTTTTTATTTTTTTTACTTAAAAAAATTTTTTTTAAAGTTTATTTATTTCTGAGAGAGACAGAGCATGAGCAGGGGAGGAGCACAGGGAGAGGGAGACACAGAATCCAAAGCAGGCTCCAGGCTCTGAGCTGTCAGTACAGAGCCTGACGTGGGGCCCGAACCCACAAACCGTGAGATCATGACCTGAGCTGAAGTTGGACGCCCAACCGACTGAGCCACCCAGGCGCCCCTATAGTACTTTTTAAAATAAAAAATTGAATTATTTGACATTAAAATTTTTTTATGTTTTATTTCATATTAGAGAGAGGGAGGACAGAGCACGAGCAGGGGAGAGGTATAGAGAGAGAGAGAGGGAGACACGACTCCAAAGCAGGCTCCAGGCTCTAGGCTCTGAGCTGTACGTGGGGCTCAAACCCACCAACCAGGAGATCATGACCTGAACTGAAGTCAGATGTTCAACCCACTGGGCCACTCAGGCGCTCCTGAATTATCTGACATTTAAGTGAATAGATAGGATGCTATGGCAATTATTATTTTTTATCATTCATATTAATCCTAGCTCTAAAACTATTTGGTGGTGGTTCTTTTTCAAGTGCCATGAAGATGAAAATCAGAAATATTTGACTACAGTAAAGGAACAAATTGTGAATAAAGCTAACTTGGGCTCCATTTCAGCCATATCACACGTGAAACGTGGAGAATGAGCTCATGGCCATTTAGCAATGCATTCATTGAAAAAACTAAGATATTTTCTTTTTTTAAAAGTTTATTTATTTTGAGAGAGAGTGTGTGCTCAAGTGCAGGTACAGGGGAGCAGCAGAGAGAGCGAGAATCCTAAGCAGGCTCCACGCTGTCAGCACCAAGCCTAAGAGGCTCCATCTCATGAACTGCGAGATCATGACCTGAGCCAAAAATCAAGAGTTGAATGCTTAATCCACTAGGCCACCCAGGCGCCCCTATTTTCTATTTTGTTGTTTGTTTTTTTTTTAATGTTTGTTTATTTTGAGAGGGAGCACGAGAAGGGGAGGGGGAGGAAGAGAGAGAATCCCAAGCAGGCTCCACACTGTTAGCACAGAGCCTGATGCTGGGCTCCATCCCACAAGTTGTGAGATCATGACCTGAGCCAAAACCAAGAGTCAGACAGCTCAACAAACTGAGGTACCTCCATATTTTCTATTTCTTAAATAGCTAAATTATATCCTACTTCCTTAGGGCTTACATTGGAAGAGTTTTAGGTTTATAGTTTTATTACCAATCAGAAAATCAATTTTAATCTTAAATGTCCTTATTAATGTTTTATCTGCATTCCCCCCCTCCCCTTAATGGAAAAGAAAGCTTAAGCTTTCCTAACAGTGGTTTTTATTTTACATTGCAGCTGTGATGAGTTATTTTATGACTCCTATTCAGAGGAATCATTATTTCCTTGACTAGGCTACCAAAGTCCCCAGCTCAAAAACAGTAATACTGGGGCTCCTGCGTGGCTCAGTCAGTTAAGCATCAACTCTTGATTTCAACTCAGGTCATGATCTCATGGGTCATGAGTTCGAGCCGCACATCAGGCTCTGTGCTAATAGCACAGAACCTGCTTGGATTTCTCTTTCTCTCTCAAGATAAATAAATAAACCTAAAAACAAACAAAAAAACATTTATACCAAATAGGACTATCTGTTTGTCCTTATTTACGCATAGGATTTCTACAATGTCTGGACCAAAGAATTCTTTCAGATCACTAAATATTTCCCTTTCTAATATGGAAATGACACTGAATTTGGAAACCTAAAGATGGTCATTACACATCCTTGATGGTTTTGCCAAGTAGATGGAGAGTCATTTGCTCCTGAGGGAATACCTGTTGGACCAGGTAAACCAGCAGGGGAGGGAGAGGCTCTTGCCAACCCTTGGAAAGGAACAAGTAAGAGAATATGCAGCTTTACTTTCCTGGGAAAGGTACTTACCTTCTCTAAGCTTTACTTTTATCTCAGGTATTCCCAAATGAAAGCTTTGTAAACCACCAGGAGCTATGTAAATGAAAAAGTATGAACACTTTGAGAAAAGAAAGAGTTTAGGAATTTCTTGAATGCAATTCTGGTCCTTTTTTAGCACTTATTTCCCTCTTCGGGTTGGTTCTGAGACCACTTCTGGTGTTAGTGTTGGGCCTCTCTGAGTTCCTCAAGTTGCAGTTTTGTTACTTTTTAAATTATGGAGTCTCAGTGGAAGAGAAGATCTCATTTAGCAGGTGAACTATGGGTAGCGTTTCATAAGCTTTTTATTGAATCAGGTGAGGTGGTGAGGGTGTGATAATAGGGATTGGGGCCTTTGATTTTTTTATTTATATTTTGAAAGAAATTATCTTAGATTATTTTGGGAAATTAATGGTAGTTTTCTCTTGTGAAAAGGACATTTCGAGTATGGGACTATTTGTATAAATGACTTTTTTTATCCATTAAAAAAAAAAGAACACTTTTTTCCCCCCAGTGGTGACTGGAATTACTTCCTCTTGGTTTCTTAGCCTATTTTTTCTTTGCTTTGTTGTTCATGAACGAATTTATTTTCATTAATCAAGACTTCTTCCATTTCGTTTACTGTACATGGCCTTTGGTAAGAACTTTTGAATAGACTCTGGCCTTGTAAGGAGAGCAGGTAAAGAAAACTTATGAGTTAAGTGCTTTTTGTGTGTGCCTCCAGGAGCCTCATAACAACCAGTGGAGGAGAATCACCCTTTTTGCAGCTGGGAAAACTGAGGCTTAGAGTTAGAAGTGTCGGCGTTTGAGCCAGAGTCCTTCTGATGGAAAAACCGTGCTCCTTAACCAGAGGGTCATATTCTAGAATTTACAGAGCTCATTCGAGGGTGGTGTTAGCTATTTAAATAGATGGTCTCCCTTATAGGTTTATATTCTGTGTTTTCTGATCACATACTGAACTATTCAGCAAGAAAGGGGAGTTAAGAGAAATTTCGTAAAATTCCTATCCAGTTGGATCCGTATGTGCTGTTTATTATTAGCAAATGCCACTTCACTAGTGCAGCTTTCAATTATCAGGATAAGAAAAAGTCCCTAAACCACTCTTGTCTGCCCGTCCAAGGATTAGTAGGGATATCTGTGTGTCTGTTTCACCACTTATTTATTTTTTTAATAAATGTGTCAGACTCATGTTCTCCACATCACCTTTTTTTTTTTTAATGTTTATTTATTTTAGAGAGAGAAAGAGACACAGAGCATGAGCAGGGGAGAGACAGAGAGGGAGACACAGAATCCAAAGCAGGTTTCAGGCTCTGAGCTGTCAACATGGAGCCCAATGCTGGCCCGAACTCATGAACTCTGAGATTATGACCTGAGCTGAAGCTGGACGCTTAACCAGCTGAGCCACCCAGGCATCCCTGTTTCACTACTTCTCGATGAGGGTGAAAGATGTGCGTATGTGTGCATGTGCTAACACAGCAACATTGGCCTATTTTTCTCGTATGTTAAAGATCCAGATAAAAGCCTCAACAGCAGAATGGTTGAGAACACAAGATCTCGAGTCAGATTTATTGGGGGTGAATTTACTATACCTCTCCGCTTCATTTTCCTCGTCTTAAAATGGCCATGCCAATTATAAGGAATAATAAGAGGGGCGCCTGGGTGGCTCAGTCAGATGAGAGTCTGACTCTTGGTTTCTAGTCAGGTCATGATCTCATGATTCGTGGGATCCAGCCCTGTGTGATGCCATCAGCACAGAGCCTGCTTGGGATTTTCTCTCTCTCTCTCTTCCTCTCTCTGACCCTATCCTGCACATGTTCTCTCTCTCTCTGTCTCTCTCTCTCTCAAAATAAATATTTTTAAAAAAGGAATAACATAGTATAACAATAAATTATATTATTAACATAATATATATATATATATATATATATAATATATATAATAAGATAGGCACCTAGCCAGTACTTGGCCTGCCACACACTTTCCAATGCTGCTGTGATCCTTTGAACCTCGCCAGGTTGTTGGGGGGTCTCAGATGAAGAAAAACTGCTTCAAAGGACTTCCTTATTGATTTAAAACCTTATTTAAACTATTTCACACTTAAGAATTTTGTTTTTAACTTTGAGCGAGTTTGGATATAAACCTTTTAAAGACTCAAGTGCATGTTAGTACAGCTAATCTTCAAGGTTAACTTTGCTTCTCGAGTTGTAAATAGTGTGTGTGGTTCATTCTGCACTTGCTTGCTTATTCTGATAAATTCAACAATCGCATGAACTGTCATTGCCCCGCTTAGAAAGGTGAGGGAAGTGCCAAATCCTCCTTGGTACCTTTTTGCGTATGAAAAGGATTTTAAATATCACCAAGTGTACAGTTAAGCTAGGTTAGTAGTTGACCTTGGTTCACTGGAGGGGGGAAAATTATCTTTGGCATCACGTTGGCATGACCTGAGCCAAATCTGCAAATACTCTGGTTTGTGGTCTGTAGTAAGTGACTAGGCTAGAAATACTGTATATTCTTGGCCAGGACTCAGAGTTCAGGTAATTTTGTATGGTTTATTTTAATTACAAAATAATTTAGTTTTAAAATCTGAGTTTGGGAATTTCAGGATAATTTTTTTTGTTTTAGAAGATGTTAGAAGACTTTGTTATCATAGAGCGTCTCTTTTCCTAATTCGTTTATCCCACATACGTGTCTTTTTCTAAAGTAGACATTTCACTCATTTGAACATTAGCCCGTACTTCTGTCTTATTTCTTTGAGAGTGTAATTGAGTCATCAGGTTTTATGTTTCATTAAAAGAATACCTCCTGAAGTAATATTTGTTAGGATGGGTCTTATTCTTTTCCTCCTTGGAAAGAGCAAGCTTCTGAGGAATAGAATTAGAAAACTATGGTTTTTAGATTCTTTTCTCAGCATTTTATTACAACTATGAAAAAGTTTTTGTGCCTTGCCTCCTAGTTCTGTTTGACAGTGACATTCTGATTTGCTCTTTTCAAATCCTACTTTAAAATATGAAAGGTTTACTGGGGCACCTGTGTGGCTCAGCGGGTTAAGCGTCCAGCTTCTGCTCAGGTTATGATCTCACAGTTTGTGGGTTCGAGCCCAGCATTGGGCTCTGTGCTGACAGCTCAGAGCCTGGAGCCTGCTTCAGATTCTGTGTCTCCCTCTCTCTCTGCCCCTCTCCCACTTGCGCTCTGTCTCTCTCTGTCTCTCAAAAATGAATAAACATTAAAAAAAATTTTTTAATATGAAAGTTTACTTACAGAACCTATTTTTTAAATTATGCAACTCACTTAAGGATAATTTATCACTTGCTCTTTCCCTTCTTTTCTTCACATAATTGTAGGAAATTCAGTTCTTTGTTGGAGTACAATTCAGTTTTTCTCTTGCCATGTTGTTTGCTATTCTTTTCGTTCATTAGCATAGGTATCCTATTGTAATATGTCTGTCAATTAGGCAATTGGTGTTTTAAATCAAAGAGTAAGCAGAATAGAACAGAAAGAAACAAACTTGGCTTCTGAAGGGTCTAGAGGAGAGGAAAATGGCGTGGGGGTGTAATATCTAATTGGGATGTAATTATAATGTAGCTTTGGCTTAATAAAGAGTTTACTTAGAAGTGAAAATTAACCAAATGTATATTTTAGGCAGTCAGAAAAGGTAACTTTTTTTTTGACTGGTTAAGGTAACAGTGGCAAGCTATGTTAGAGGTGATTTTTGTTTTTGTTTTTGTTTTTTTGAGAGAGCGAGCTAATACTGATCTCACACTCTGAATTCCACCTTCAGCTTTGGTATAAGTTTGGGTCGAATCCTGGAATCTGTTTCACTAAAGGAAATGCTAAGGCAAATGTTCCCCCCTACCGAAATGAAGGTAACATCTGGACTTCTGTAAGCTCGGAATAAATGTAGCACTTTGCTCAATTGTAGCCAGAAATGTTAGTTTTGTTCCCACCATGTCTGGCTTTACCCTTCCTCATTCCCTCATGGCATTTCTCATTGTAAAGCTGGCTGAGCCTGTTCGTGCTGTTGTGGCTGCCTCGAGGGCAGAATGAGTAAGTTGCACGATGAGCCATAAATCAAGGGGCATAGACTCATCTTTCCTTCCCTCAAGATCAGACGTGCAGCACGTCATTCAATATATAATTATGAATTGATAGAGTAAAGAATTGGTACTAAAACCTTTTTTTTTTTATTTTCTTGGTGTCCTTTATTTGTTATTCATGTTAAATTCAGGTCAGGATTACAGATCGAAGAAGCCTTTTGAAGAGAGGGTGTCTGTGTGTGTAAGTGTGTGTGAGTTTTGGTTTAGGTTTGGGCGTGCAGGAGGTTGGGTGACTTTTAAAAGTTGTCAGGAGCTTAGAGCTGCTGATCCTTGATGTGTGATGTCTTGAAGGGAAACCTGTTGGGACGTGTTATGTGGAACCAAGTTAGCCGAATGTCTAGAACGTATTCCTACTTTAAAAGTAGAATTCAGTAAATAATCCTTCATCTCCCAATCTATGTCTACACAGACAGGATACTCTACATTCTTACTTTTGATCTTTTTTACTTGACTTTGATATATACATTTAGAAAGCTTCTCATAAAGTATTGCTCAAAATGAATTAAGCAAAGCTTCTCTTGGTGCGGGGAATTACGCAGTCAGATCAGAGCTGTATTGTAATGCCAGCTTTCTCACACACCAGCCAGGAGACTGGGGAACTTACAGAACTTTTCTAAATCCTAGTTTCTTTATCTGTTTGGTGTTACTATTATCTACCTGGTGAGGCTATTGCAGAAACTGGAGAAAACAGTCGGTGCATGGCGCATGAAATGGTGTTTAATAAATGCCATCATTTATGCCAGTAGATTCTGAGAAATGATAGGTGCTTTGGTAAATGGATACAGATCAGAAGAAGGTAGGTCCCTGTGCTTAGGAAATGTATTGGACAGTTGAGGACAGAGAAATATTTTATAGGAATAGTAGCATCTAATCAATTCTTAAATCGATGGTTGCAGCCTAGAGCAGTTAGGGAAGGTATTGGTGCTGGGTAGGAGTTACCTCTGGTCTAATTTGGTTAGGGGATTAGAAAGACAAGAGGAATTAACTGAGGAAAGGTGGGAAGCCTAGAAACCTCTTCATTATAGAAAAGAGGAAACAGTGTTTTGAATAGAATATACTCTTCCCCTCCTATTCCTCCAAAGCTTGATTTCCCACCAATATTCTGTTTAGGGGTAAACATTCGTGTGCTGTTCTGTTTTTGGCCATCGTCAAGCAATGTCTCTTCCTTTAGGCCAGAGGTCAGCAAACTTTTTCAGTAAAGGGCCAAGTAGTCAATAGTTGATACTTTTTGTAGGCCACCCACATATATGGTCTCTGCTCATATTTGCCTTTTTACAATCCTAAAAATGTAAAATCCGTTTTCCTGGGCCACACAGAAACAGGCTGACAATCAAGGGTTGACTCTTGCTGTGTTTTTCTTTCATTTCTAAGGTAGGGTGCGTGTGTGTGTGTGTGTGTGTGTGTGTGTGTCTGTCTGTCTACTGATAGGGGTTTTGACACAGCACTGTACAGGTCCTTACATGGTGTTTCTTGAGCCAATTTTCTTGAAATTCTCTGTTCAGTAATGGTCTCCTATATTATAAGAACTTTCTTGGGGCGCCTGGGCAGCTCAGTGGGTTAAACTCTGACTTCAGCTCAGGTTATGATCTCAGTTTGTGGGTTCAAGCCCACTGTTGGGCTCTGTGCTGACAGTTCAGAGCCTGGAACTTGCTTCAGATTCTGTGTCTCCCTCTCTCTCTCTGCCCCTCCCCCACTCACATTCAGTCTCTCAAAAGTAAATAAACGTTTAAAAAATTAAAAAAACAAAACTTTCTCTGATCATTCAGTAGATGGTAAGGAGTAAATTTGGACAATTGGGAACCATTGGCCTTCTCAACCTGGAGTGATTTTTGCCCACTCGGGGACATTTGGCAATGCCTGGAGATATTTTTACGCAGACTTTGGGTGGGTAGGGGCCAGCATGCTGGTAAAAACCCAATAGTACACTGGATCCCCCTCCCATCCCAAACAAAGAATCATCTGGCCTATGTGCCAATAGTGCCAAGGTTGAAATAAAACGGTGATTTATACAATGGGATTGGTCTCCATTTCTTGGATACTTTTCTCTTGACTCCATCATAGTCCCTGACAAGGCTAAAAGTGTTATTAGAATTGCAGGGTTCCAGGGGCACCTGGGTGGCTCAGTTGGTTAAGTGTCTAACTCTTGGTTTTGGCTCAGGTCATGACTCCGAGGGATCGCCGGATTGATCCCTGAGTTGGGCATTGCGCTGACAGTGCAGAGCCCCTTGGGATTCTCTCTCCCTCTCTTTTCCCCACCCCCTTTCACACGGGGCATGCTCGCTCTCAAAATAAATAAACGTTAAAAAAAAAAAAAAGAATTGTAGGGATGCCTGGGTGGCTCAGTTGATTAAGCATCCAACTCTTGGTTTTGACTCGGGTCATGGTCTCACGTTTCGTGAGTTCAAGCCTCATATCTGGGCTCCATGCTGAAAATGCAGAGCCTGCTTGAGATTATCTCTTTCCCTCTCCCCTGTCCCTCCCCCACTCACTCTCTCTGTCTCCCCCGAAATGAATAAATAAACTTAAGAAAAAATTTAAGAAAAGAATTATAGGGTTCCAGGGGACTGTTCAGTGTCAATGTTTGTGTGATAAACTATGGCTTGTCATGGCAAATCCTTAGTTCTATAAGGATTCTTAAAGTACCCCTCCCCAGCTCCCACCCTTGCCTCCCCAGAAAATTTAGGGCAGTTATCTCCCCAGAGTATCTTCATTATTTGTCTCTACTTTTTCTGTCTTGTCATACTCTTTGAAAATGACACTGGATTAATACTTATTGTATGCCTTTCATGGACAATCATTTTATTTTTTTATTGTTAAGATTTTATTTTTAAGTAATCTCTTCACCCAACAACATGGGGCTCCAACCTACGACCCCACGATCTAGAGTCACATGCTCTATTGACTGAGCCAAGCAGGTGCCCCGATAATCATTTTAATGACCCATTCCATGGTCATTGTTCTGGTGGGAGCATCTCCTGGGATTGATTTTCTAATCCCTCAGGGGGCAGCACTTTTATTTCCTCAGATGATGTAAATAGTGGGATTAGGGGGTGGGGGAGTGCAGAAATTATCTGCCATTTCAGCTTGATGATTATCCTGTGAGTATACAAATAGGCATCTGGTGAGTCCAGGGTTTTAGTCATAAGTGTGACTCTCAAAGTGTGATTATCGTGGGTTATGAAAGTTGGTTGCCCAAGGGTTCTAGGATGAGGGGGAGGACATCACTTGTTATAATGCCTGCTTTGTGCCCTGGACTTGTTTTATCTCATTTAATCTTCACAAAAATGCCCAGGGAGTTAAAGATTATCACAGCTTTGGTTTTCAGATAAGCTAGAGTTTAGTAGGGTAAAGTAATTTGCCAAGGAACATATGGCTGCATTTCTACGTGTGGTATATTTAACTGCAGAGAAATGTAGCTGGCTGAGGACAACACGAAGTGAATTTGCACGGCACAGAGGGAAAACAAGGTCTCTTTAGTGGAGAAAGAAAGGAGGAAGGGCAGTGGAGTTTGTGTAGGGATGAAATGGAAAGGGTTTTGAATTGAACGGAAAAGGATATTGCTCATTGAATTAACTCTTCAGGGTTATAATGTTTGGTGCAAGGGGGTCTCTGAACTGTTTTGACCTTATACCCTCTTCGATTGCAGTGAGGTAGTACTTCGAACTTTTTCTTAATGCCTATCTTCATTTTTTACCCTTGTTATAAAATATCAGTTAGAAAACCTAAAAGGCAAACGTTCTAATAACCACCACCCAGATGGCTGTTTTCATTTCAAACTGGAGACAAGATAGGTTCCACAGTGTTATCTGTTACATACATTATACTACATTATGAAAGTTATGTGAATTTATACATAATACAAAGTATGACCATACTAGTGAAACTCATAAATTACAAAATTAAACATTTTAAGTAAGCTTCTTAAGTAACCATTTTGACAAAGATACATGCTTCTTTTAGAGAGATTGTAAATTTGTAAAACTTGATGGAAATCTCTTCTGGTCTCACCAACCCAATTTAAGCCATGCATTTGTTAAAAGCCATGTGTCCTAGCTTGCCCAAAGCATGTATTCACTTGATTGAGGGCCATATTGACCATTGTTTTTTAGCTCTAAGTGTTTGAATTGTTTCTACAAATTCACTCTCAAAGGACCAGCATTTGCTGCCATCTAAGATGGCTATACCATAAGGCTCTAAAAATCTTCTAGGAAGGAAGTTCTGAGTAAAAGTGGCATCGTAGAAATAGTGTCATCAATAATCTAAAGTATTTTTTTTCAAACAGCCTTAAAAAAGCCTTTTGATACCTCATGATTTTGAGTGATGTAACTGTTTTTTTTTTTCCTGTGAGAAATAGAGACTCTCTAGCAGGTTCCATGCCCAGTGCTAAGCCTGATGTGGAGCTCGATCTCACAACCATGAGATCATGACCTGAGCTGAAATCGAGTCAGATGCTTAACTGATTGAGCCACTCAGGCACCTATCTATCTACCTAAGTACCTACCTACCTATTTATCCATTCATTGTGTGTGTGTGTGTGGGTGGGGGGGGGGTGTTTATTTATTTATGTATTGAGAGAGTGAGAGAGATGTAACCATATCTTTTTTTTTAATGCGTATTTATTTTTGAGAAAGAAACCGAGTTCATGTGGGGGAGGGGCAGAGACAGAGAGAGGGAGACACAGAATCTGAAGCAGGCTACAGGCTCTGAGTTGTCAGCAAAGAGCCAGGACGCGGAACTTGAACTCATAAACCATGAGATCATGAGCTGAGCCGAAGTCCGACACTTAACTGACTGAGCCATGCAGCCGCCCTGAGATGTAACCATATCTTTAAGTCAACATGATCACTGCTTTGGATGTGCTGTAAAGATAATAGGATGAAGAGGTTTACCAACTTCGGTGTATACTAAGTAGTTTGAAACTAAATGAAAGTGCTTAGTATTCATGCATTTGCTACTATTCGATAAATAGAAATTTTATTACTGGTAGCGCCTCAGGACAGGATTCTTTAGGCCATTTTATTATATATTTACCCAAGAGGGTAACTGGAGACTCCAGAAACTGTGAGTGAAGTTCAAACTGACAGGAAGCATCTATTCTGTGATTTCAAATAATTCTCGATCTCAGATGCATTTTATTTGCCTTCTTGGCTTTGTGGAAGTTTAATTTTGGGTTTAGAAGCAACCTCATTTTACTTCCTCAAAATGTTTCCTTAACTTAATATCCCAGGTTTAAACTTTGAGAAGAATAGTTCAGTCTCCCGGTATGGAGCCTCTCAAGTTGAAGACATGGGGAATATAATTTTAGCAATGATTTCAGAGCCTTATAGTAAGTATTGCTGCTTTAACAGTTGCAGACCTAGAAATCGACCCTGCCATTTTTTCTTCATGTATACTTTTGAATCTCTTGCCATAGCTTTTTCTCCCTAATAGCTAAAATGATGACTTTTATGTTCTCATTTTTAGATCACAGGTTTTCAGATCCAGAAAGAGTAAATTACAAATTTGAAAGTGGCACTTGGTAAGTACTAGAGTGGTATTCAGTTTGAGCCTTTCGATTGTTTTATTATTGTGATATTTAGCTCCTCTTGTATTTTGGTAACTTCAGTAAACCTTTTGGCTATCCATTTTTTAAATTATTATGTTATGTATTTAAAAAGTTTGTATCTTAAAGTTAGCTTGGATATTGGTATTAAACTTAAGTGAATTATTTGTATCCTTAGTCATTATGACCCTTAGGTGTTGTGTCTGTGACTCTTGTTTTAGCCTCTCAGAACCATTCACCCTCTCACAGGAAAACTTCCAAAGGAAAAATCATAGGCTTTAAGAGGTCACAAGATTTTTATCCAGACAATTTTGAGTATGTTCGATCAACTTCTACTTTATTTTATTTTATTTTTAATTTATTTTTTAAATTTACATCGAAGTTAGTTAACATATAGTGCAACAATAATTTCAGGGGTAGATTCCTTAATGCCCTTTATCCATTTAGCCCACCCCCCCTCCCACAATCTCTCCAGTAATCCTCTGTTTGGTCTATATATTTAAGAGTCTCTTATGTTTTGTCCCCCTCCCTGTTTTTATATTATTTTTGCTTCCTTTCCCTTATGTTCATCTGTGTCTTAAAGTCCTCATGAGCTAAGTCATATATTTGTCTTTCTCTGACTAATTTTGCTTGGCATAATACCCGCTAGATCCATCCACGTAGTTCTAAATGGCAAGATTTCATTCTTTTAGATTGCTGAGTAATACTCCATTGTGAATATATACCACATCTTCTTTATCCATTCATCCATCAAAGGACATTTGGGCTCTTTCCATACTTTGGCTGTTGTCGATAGTGCTGTTATAAACATTGGGGTACATGTGTCCCTTCGAAACAGCATACCTGTTTCCCTTAGATAAATACCTAATAGTACAATTGCTAGGTCATAGTGTAGTTCTATTTTTATCAATGTCTACTTTAAAGCAAAGGAAATAACTGGCAAGTATGAAATGGTGGTATCTCATTGTGATGACAGAGCTGTTTGTATGTCACTACAGTGAATCCCTGAGATCGCTGCCTGACGTGAACAAAAACCTTGGACATCTTTGCCCATAGAGAGACTTTGAGGCCTATTTTGTTGGGGAGAAAGTGACTCATTCAGAAAGTGTCCTAGGACTACTGGAAATATGAACATGGGAGGAATAGCACATCAAAAGGTGTTAAAATATATAATAGGTGATTTGCAAATGATTCATTAAGGTGTGGGAACGCCCATGCATTTCCATAAACAGTCTGATGGCTCCCCCCCCCCCCCCCCCCCCCCGTCTGATAGGGGAGATATTTTAATGGCAGTGTTCTGACTACATGCACACATTCCTGATGTGGGTTAATTGTCAGCTTTATGCAGATCTTAACTTTTGCTGTCAAGCTGGATTTAAACTTCACAGGTAGACTGGCCAGATCCGAGAATAAATTTAAACATATTCTTCTTGGTTCTAGGAACTTACTGGCTTTCAGGGTATGGGGAGAACTTCGCTTCCTGTGACTTGATCCAGGGTCCTTTTGAGTTAATGGCAAGCAAGCAGCAACTCCACTGATCCATGGTTTGCTGACCGAGCTAGCCGTGGGGGACCCGCTTAGGCACTTTCCTTTCCATAGTGAATCACCTAAAGAATACTTTGTGCCCAGATAATTTTTGAGGTTCTGAAATAAACCAGGCAGTATTACAAGTCTGTCTGAACACCAAATAATACCTTATGTGTAACTAGGAAAATGGTAGGAGGGAATAGGTTAGACTCCCTCATGCTAATTATGCAATCTGAAGTTTTGCTTGACCCACAGCAGCAAGATGGAACTTATCGATGACAACACCATAGTCCGGGCACGAGGTTTGCCATGGCAGTCTTCAGATCAAGACATTGCAAGATTCTTCAAAGGACTCAATATTGCCAAGTTGGTTTTCTTTAATCTCCATTTTATTTAATAATCCCAAAGGGATAATGGGTGTCCTATCATTTTTCCTCACTGTATTTTCCTCCACTACTCTCTGTCCTTTTCAAAGGGGAGGTGCGGCACTTTGTCTGAATGCCCAGGGTCGAAGGAACGGAGAAGCTCTGGTTAGGTTTGTAAGCGAAGAACACAGAGACCTAGCATTACAGAGGCACAAACATCACATGGGGACCCGGTACATTGAGGTATGTCCTCACCGTCTGAGATCCTCGAGATGTCTTGAATGAATATTAATGTTGGAAGACTCAGAAACTGTATTTAATTCCCCTTTCTTTTCTTAGGTTTACAAAGCAACAGGTGAAGATTTTCTTAAAATTGCTGGTGGTGAGTGCTTTTTATATAATGTGGCTATAAGAAGAATCTAAAATTTATTTATATATCAGGGTAGATAAATAGGGTCATGAACGGTTTCTATTGCCTAAAGAAACATAGAGTTGACTTTTTGTTGTTGTTGTTGGAAGAAAGACCCATAGAGTATCAGTGACTAAATGTATACACTTGCCCTAAGTCTTGAGTCCTCCAACTGTAGTTAAATAGCCATTGACCATAGTACCATGTCAGGGAGTCCAGCTAGCTCAGTCAGTAGAGCATGTGACTCTTGATCTTGGAACTGTAAGTTCAAGCCTCATTTTGGGTGCAGAGATCATTTAAAAATAAAATCTTTAAGAACAAAATAGTGTCATAAAAAGGCGAAAGGGTCATGTAAAGTCATGTACAAAGAAAGAGAGTAGTTCTTGAAAGAAATTAAATAGTCCTTTCAAACAGCCACACCAGAATACCCGGAGTTGTTGCATATCTGCTTGTGGTTTTTCTCTCAAGCTTCCTTAACTCGTCAATGGCCATAGTACTTTTCGTGCTCTAATATGTTTGAGTATGTAGTGTTTTGTTTGCAGTACTATGGTCAAAAAGAAATGGAAACATACTGTCTTTATCTAATTATTGAGTAATTTGTTACTTTAAAAACTGTAAGTAATGGATAAAAATGTTAACTGTGGTTTGTCTGACAGTTTTTCTATACATCAAACTACTTAGTAAGTTTCTATTGCTCTGTTTATACAGCTGTATAACTTTCCTTTTAGTAGATTACAGTATTTTCCCATGTAATTAAATATTCTTATATGTTAATTACTATACAATATTGTGTACCATACATTATTTTAAATTTTATTATTATTTTTTTAAAAACCCTGTTGGGCATTTAAAGCTTATTTCCAATTTTTCATGCTAAGTATGTTACAGTGAATATTTTTGTGTCTCTGTATGTGCCACTCATTAGGACACCTCTCTAAAATTAGGATAGCTGAATCAAAGAATGTAGGTAGGCCTTTTAAGAGGCTTTTGAAAATCTATTGCCAAATATATACTAGGGTGACTCACTTAAATAGAGAGAACATTTGTATCTCTGCATTATGTAGCCCTGGTTAAAATCCTTGCAACTGTCGAACTTGTACTAAAAACATCCTGTTTGCAATTCACTGGTATATTTCTATTCTGCCACTTATTCCTTTAGATAAATGAAGGCTTCCAAATTCAGAGCTTCAAGTTTAAGAGTGCTTCCAAAATCTCAAAGTGATGTTTGGTATTGGTTGGGGATAAAATACATGTGGAGTTGCTCTGCTCTGAGGTTCCATGATAGCTAACACTGTAAATCTCAGAAGCAAAGTTAACTAATACATTCATGCCTGGGATTTCATGGCATGTGGGTAGTATGATGGTTGCTTTTAAAGGAAAATGTTCCTGGGGCGCCTGGCTGTCTCAGCCAGTAAAGCATGCAACTCTTGATCTAGGGGCTGTGAATTAAGCTCCATGTTGGTGGTAGGGAATCCTCTTAAAAGGTGTGGGGAGGGGAAGGGGATGTTACCAGTCTATGAGCTTCCATTTGCACATTTGCAACATGGTAATACTGCACAAAATGCTTTATGTCAGGCAGAATGTTGATAAATCTTGAAACTGGCTGCCATGTATGTTCATTATACTCTCCTTAACTTGATTATTTTTGACATTTTCTTAATGAAAAGTAATCAAGAAAATAATAACAAAAGTCACCGAAGCGCTTTATGTATAGTAACTTATTTAATTATAATTTATGAAGTAGGTAATTTTACCTCCATTTATAGATGAGGACACTAAAATATAGAGGTTAAACTTGACTAAAGTCATAACCTAGTAAACGGCACAGTCAAAATTGGACCCAGACATTCTAGCTCCTTGACCTGTGCCCTTACGTATCACAATGACTTCCTGCCTCTCCATGAGAAGAATACAGTGGTTGGTCCATGATTTAATTGTCAGGCCACCTTCCTAAGTTAAGAGGTGTCTTATGAAAATGGTAGGGGAAAAGTTTCAAGTTTGTGAGAAGAGAATTGTGATTCCGGGGTGTTGTCATGAGTTCAATGGCAGTGTGAGTTTTAATTAAAAACTCAAGACATTATGCCAAGAATTTTACCATTTTAAATTTGGTAAAGTCGATGTCTTAACCATTTCTCCCCATGTTTCCTGGTATTTGTGTTCCCTAGGTACATCCAATGAAGTAGCCCAATTTCTCTCCAAGGAAAATCAAGTCATTGTCCGCATGCGTGGACTCCCTTTCACAGCCACCGCTGATGAAGTGGTGGCCTTCTTTGGACAGCATTGCCCCATCACTGGGGGGAAGGAAGGCATCCTGTTCGTTACCTACCCAGATGGCAGGCCAACAGGGGATGCTTTTGTCCTCTTTGCCTGTGAGGAATATGCACAGAATGCATTGAGGAAGCATAAGGACTTGCTGGGTAAAAGATACATTGAACTCTTCAGAAGCACAGCAGCTGAAGTCCAGCAGGTTGGTTTTTAAGAGGATTTTGGTGGCTTTGTGTGATTTATTATTTATTTCCAAGAACAATCCTACATCGTTTATTGTGCTAAAATAATACTTGAGAAATATAGAAAGTGTAAGTGCTTTTTTAAAAAATTTCATTCCATAATTAAAAGATAGCCACTGTTATTTTCTATACATGTAGGAAAACTATTATGTGTTTTTATGTAATTGGAATACTGATGTAGATATACTTTATATTCCGTTTAAAACCTACGTATCTTGGGGCATCTGAGTGGCTCAGTTGGTTGAGTGTCTGACTCTGGATTTCAGCTTAGGTCATGATCTTCCGGTTCGTGGAATCGAGCCCCCAAGTTGAGCTCTGCGCTGACAGTGTGGAGCCTGCTTGAGATTCTCTTTCCCTCTCTCTCTGCCCTTTCCCTGCTCACACATTTCACTCTCCTGCTCTGTCTCAAAATAAGTAAATAAGCTTAAAAAAAAAAAAAAAGTCCCTACGAATAACAAAAAAGGAAAAACATATCTTGCAAGTTTACCCATGTCTGAAAAGTTTCATTTTTAATATGTCTCACAAAGGTACATAATTTATTTAGAAAGCCTATTGTACATTTAGGTCAGGTTTTTTTTTTCTTCTATAAGAAATTTCTAGATAAACATGCTTATATAAAAACTCAATTTCTGATTGATTTCTTTAGAACAGGATGGTGTGAGCTTTTAAGGTTTTTAATACCTTACCAAATTTATTTCCCAAAGGCTTGCTCAGTTCCATGCTGCTGGTGACAGCATGAAGTGCCCTGTTGTCCTGTTACTACCTTCCAGAATGAAGAGTTGTTTTCGAGGCACAGATAGGACAGTCATTTGCCCCAAATGGTCTAGGCATGAAGCCGTCTGCAGGGTTTCAAGTGTTTTGACAATTCTTTTTTTATTTTATTGTTTTATTTTTGAGAGAGAGAGAGAGAAAGAGCACAAGCAGGGGAGAGGCAGAGAGAGAGGGAGACACAGAATCTGAAGCAGACTCCAGGCTCCGAGCTGTCAGCACAGAGCCCAATGTGGGGCTCAAACTCATGAGCCATGAGATCATGACCTGAGCCAAAGTTGCATGCTTAACCGACTGAGCCACTCAGGCGCCCCAAGTCTTTTGGACTGTTCTTGACTTACCAGCTGAATGGTCTTCAAGGGTCTGTTCGTTTTTCCTTTGTATCTGAGATCGTGTGGACAGCCTCACATGTGGCTCTTCCAACTTACTCTACTTAGGTCCCGTAATAGAACAGAGTCACTTTAATGGTTCATTTTTGTCTTCTGTATAAGCAGTTAGGACACTGACTCTACTATTCTTTCTATGAAATCATAAAATGATTTCGTCTAGCTGCTTTCCGCAAAGCCTATTGTGTATTGTGGTTTGAAATTATTGCCCAAAGTTGAAAAGAACGTTTCACTTGGTAGAATACCAACACATTTTTATACCTACAGTAAACAGAGCTGACATTTTGAGCTAGTTCTGCATCCGGATGTACTCGTGTTCTTGAACCCTAATCTATGAACATACTTCTACTTTAAACAAATCTGTACCTCATTGATAATTATTATCATAAACTCTGAATTTCTAAAATATGCTAAACCTGCTTGAGGCTTCACATATCATATTCATCAGCACCAAATCAGAGGTGAAAATGAGACTTTAGATCTTTAATTGGAAGAACAGTTTTATGGAAATCTTGGCCTAGGACAGACTACTCCAGGGCCTTGGCTACTGTAGGTTGATTGGTTTAGGTCTAGAGTATGGTGCCTTTATATGACTTTAATGTGGTTTCGGTTACAGATGAGCTTCCTCTCCAAACCCATCCTACTGACTTTTAAATGCTAAAGTAATCCTATGCTCTGCACTGTCATCTTCTCATTACTCCTTCAGCAAAACCTTCGATTGCGAGTGAGTGTTCCACAAGACAAGGAAACATTTTTGTTTCAATGTTTTTGAAAGTTTATTTTTGAGAGAGAGAGACAGAGACAGAGCACGAGCAAGGGAGGGGCAGAGAGAAGGAGACGCAGAATCTGAAGCATCTCTAAGCTCTGAGCCGTCAGCACAGAGCCCGACGTGGGGCTTGAACTCACAGACCGTGAGATCATGACCTGAGCCGAAGTCAGATGCTTAGCCGACTGAGCCACCCAGGCGCCCTGATGAGCAAACATTTCTAATAAATCTTAACTTGATAAACAAGCGATGTCTTATAATATGAGTAGTATGTGATGTCAAACGTCACATGATCACAGCTGAGCCAATGGTTCTTGAAATTCTTTGATATTCAAATGCTTTGGGTTACAAGCATGTTTCTGAAACGGATTATGCTCACAAACCAAGATTTCATTTCATGACTATTTTGCTCACCTCCTATTTGGCAGTTATTGGAAGGTGCCTGACCATGTCCTGTCCTGAGTTTGTCTACAACTATTTTATTATCATGTTCATCCTGTAATGTTTGTGCTATGTCTAGATTATTTGTATAATTTCTTTTTTAAAATTTTCTATCTCTTTAAAGTCTTTTTGACTATGTTGTATTTATTGCTGTCACCTCTTAGTTAGATAGCAACCAGACACGGTATGAGTGAGAAAAACAGGACAATTTTCTTAGAGGGTTTTGATTCTATATTTCCAGGTTATGGGATGATGAAGGCTACAGTAGTAAGTTGTTCAGAAAACCTAGGGATGCCACACATTGTTACACAAGGACCTCCTAGTATTATAAACTAGTAGGCATGTTCTAAACTAAGACAAAACTATACCAGAACCTTACAATAAAGTTTTGCCTGACATAATCCTTTCTCCTAAATATACCAGACCTCTCATTCATTGTCGAGATAGCTGAATTCCATGACTTTAAAAGATAGTCAAGGGGCACATGAGTGGCTCAGTTGGTTGAGCATCTGACTTTGGCTCAGGTCAGGATCTCGCAGTTAGTGAGTTCAAGCCCTGCGTTGGGCTCGCTGCTGTCAGCGCAGAGCCTGCTACAGATCTTGTTTCCCTCTCTCCCTCCCCACTCCTGTTTGCATGCGCTCTTTCTCTCTCTCTCTCAAAAATAAATAACATTAAAAAAAAAGATAGTCAAGATGTTCTGTCTTGTCACTATCTCAAATTCACATGAAAACTGATTATTTTGATGGTCACCAAATGATTTTCTGCATTACCACTCATTCTGTTTTAGGCTTTATACATTATTATAAATGTGGCGTTCTATAACCCAGAGTTATTGTTTGACCTTTGGTTCCTTTATTATGTCCTTCTCTTCCTTGAGTTTGGAAGTAGAAGGTGGTAATGGTATTAAGGAGAACACTGTGCCTGGTGAAATGAAATCTAATAGATTGCTACAAAAGTCCACATTTAGCAGTATGTCCAGATTTTTATAACAGCAGCATACTTTCGGGAGATCTGTCCTGAGACAGTGATGTACTTGTCCAGTAGACAAGTCCATGATCTAAGTGCATTGTATTGTGTGTGGCACATGCCTCAGCAGGCATTTGACAAAAGTAGGGATCCTGCTTTCCCAGCTGAAAACCATGAATCCCTTTCTCCATAAGTGCTTCTCAAACTGTAATACACCTATGAATTACCTGGGGATCTTGTTAAAATGCAGGTTCATATTTACGAGGTCTGGGGCGGAGCTGAGGTGATGCATTCATTTCTAACAGGCTCCACAGTGCTGCTGGTGCTGGTTTGCAGACCACGTTGGAGGAGCAAGCCTCTAAATCACTTCTCTTTTGCTTTGAGTACAGGTGCTGAATCGATTCTCTTCGGCCCCTCTTATTCCACTTCCAACCCCTCCCATTATTCCAGTACTACCTCAGCAATTCGTGCCCCCTACAAACGTTAGAGACTGTATACGCCTTCGAGGTCTTCCCTATGCAGCGACAATTGAGGACATCCTGGACTTTCTGGGGGAGTTTTCCACAGATATTCGAACTCATGGCGTTCACATGGTATTGAATCACCAGGTAAGAAAGTAACTTATTGGAAAGCTGATTTACTTATCCTTATGATCAAAGGCTCTCTTCCAGTTTAAAAAAAAAAAGTACAAGTGTTCATCAGCTGTATAGTAAGTCTTTAAGGAAAGATTTAACTGTAAATGCAGGAGGTCTTTAAAATGGACTCCAGAAAGAATGCTATCATTAGCCTGGTAATTTAAATTCAGCTCGATTCCATCATCACTTATATCGTCACATTATTAGCCTCTGGAAGGGGACAAATACATGATTAGTCTAATACAACATTTTACTGAGCTCTGCTGTTGTAGTGTGAGAGCAATTATAGACCACGTATACAATGAACCTATCTGTGTATCAGAGTATTTTATATCTATAGACTGGAAATGGCTTATTTTATTTTATATGAATGATCTCAAATGACATTTAGTAGAGTGCAAACTTAGTAAGGGTTTGTATCTGTACCACCTGGAACAGTCTGTGATCATAACAGGTGCTCAAATGTATTAATGAATTGTCGAGAAGCCTCCATTGGAGTGTAACTAAATTCTTACAGTATACAAGTATAGTTATAAGTGTATTAACAGTAGTTCCTGGCTTGGTGTCCCTTGAGTTTTGGTTAAATAAAATTAGTCCTATTAGTTGCTGAATAATTTACTAGTATTATGTGCTATTATAAGCAGGATAAAGTTTCTAAAAGCCCATAAACGGAGCAATTCTAATTAAAATTTTAGAACTCTTTATTAAAAACAAAGTCGAAATAATTTTTTTAAATGTTTTCTGAGTATTATGAGTTGAATATAGATTTGTATTGGAAATTCCAACGTTTTTCTAAATTGCTAGTCTCCCACTTTCTCTTCTCGTGTGGAGATTTGGTCACATTCATAACCATAATCTGATCTCATCGGAAGGTACATCCCTCTGGGATGAGGAATCCGAAAACATCCTGAGCCCCTGACTTGGGTTTCCACACCGGCATATGCTCATTCTTACTCTTATGTCAATATTAAGCTATGCAGCTTTTTAATCTTAACATACCCTCTCACCCCAGGACTTCACTGGGGGAGTCCTTTTAAATAAAACCTCCCCACAATTCAGCATTGCCAGGGGATTATTTTGTTTCTCTTCGAGCACCATTTCTAATAACCAAGGGGCAATTATAGTTCTTTGATTAACCACAGTAGACCTATTTGTCTCTTATTGACCCACATGACCTATTATGATTGCACTTGGGAAAAATGCTTCTTTAATCATGGACAAGCTTTTAGTTGCCTCAAAGATGTTAGGTTTCCATCTTGGACTGGGTTTCCACGGTATCCCTAATTTCCCTGGTATGGTAACTCTTATGGTAACTTGCATGGTTATAATTTGCACTACATAGTCCCTTAGAGACTTAAAGAAATCCATAAAAAAAGAAAGGAGTCTTAAAGGCTGATTGTGTCTTTCTCTCCCCCATAAAATGTTCGTGTTAAATGCAACTGAGGTGTTCTGGTTCTGTGAAACTGAAATCTACCAGCTTGGTTGTAAACAGGATTTTTAGCAAGCTCTTAGTAACAGAGGAAATGTGTATAAACACCTGTCTGACCAAGGTTTAAGATGGAGATACCAGGGAAGAGATGAAAGAAGGGCTCCCACGCAAGGCTTTTAATACAGCTTTCACCACCCCCCACAGTGCTTTGCAGCCCTTGTTTCCTTATCCCCCTTCATAATCCCCCTTGTTCCTAAGCCCATATCACAACCTAGACTTCAGGGAGAAGGGAAAGGGATGTTGCAGGTCAGTGATAGGCAACTGAGAGCCAAAAGATAACACTGGTTTAGTCAGTTTCTTGTAGGAGGAAGTATAAAACTCTTCTACTGGTTCTATTCCTAGCTTCTCTCAATCAAATCAGAGTTAATCAGACTTTTCAGAAATGCAAAACCCAATACACAATCCTACACTTTGAAACAGCAGTTACAAGGAGACCCTTTCAAAACCCTGTAAATCCGATACTAATTAATAGAAATGAGAAAGGCTCACTTTTAGCTATGAGCCCTCAAAACTGTTTCCAAGGTTTTGTGGGCCATTCTGGTGATTAGGTGATGAAATGGAAATCAGATTTCAGTAGACAATACTTGTCACCCAGATTTTGTGGCTAAAACATCTGTACTATGGGTGATTGTCACTTTGCATGTTCTGTAAGCAACCATTTCCTTGTTGAAGGAGACAGTCTCCTTTTGTTTTTATTCTTCCCCCACATGCTCAGGGCCGCCCATCAGGAGATGCCTTTATCCAGATGAAGTCTGCGGACAGAGCATTTATGGCTGCACAGAAGTGTCATAAAAAAACCATGAAGGACAGATATGTTGAAGTCTTTCAGTGTTCAGCTGAGGAGATGAACTTTGTGTTAATGGGGGGCACTTTAAATCGAAATGGCTTATCCCCACCGCCATGTAAGTTACCATGTAAGTTTTTCTTGGGTCTTGGCGCTATTCTACGCTATATGCTGGTAGGTGCTTAAGCTGCTTTCATAACTTTCTGTGCCCCTGGTTCTTTCTAAGGCAGGTGAGATGGTTATATAAGGCTTTCGAATTCTGAAATCGGTAGTATCTGGTAATCATTTAAGACCTTGGTTGTGGACACCCATAATTAGAGATGCTACGAATACCTCCTTTCAAATTATATTCTTGCTTTTCCAGTGATAAGCACTTGATTTCTGAAGCTTAGTGTGCTCAAGATAAGCACTGACTCTGAGAGGCAACCTGGCTATGTAGATATTTTAATACGCATTTAAAGGGAAAATAAGTATGGCTGGATCCTTTTTCTTTTCCTTTTTTTTTTTTTTGATAACACATTAAATTTTTTTTTAGAGGGATGATTTGATGCCCATTTTGCATTTTAATTTTTTGAGCATTAAGTACGTCTTTGGAAAGGACAACCTGGGGAGCATTCCTCTTGCTCTCCAGGATACCTGGAATGAGTAAGTTAGTAAAAATAAATAAATAAATAAATAAATAAATAAATAAATAAATAAATAAATAAATAAATAAATTAATTAATTAATTAATTAATTAATTAATTAATTAATTAAAAAAATATATATGTAAATGCGTAAATAAATTAGCCAAAGTTTCCATTGGATCGCAGGATCAGTGCTTAATTTCAAGCCATGCTCTTGCTCATTGGCACCTGGGTGCAAGCCATCTGGAATCCTGTTTGAGAGGAATAAGCCCTTTAGTCTGGAAACCATGTTCTGGGATAGTGAGTAAGGGACATTGGGGGATCTGATCTTAAAACCTGAACCTTTTTGACACAGTTGTCACTTTAGTATAAGACATACCTTGTTAGGAGCCATGTTGGGTATGTTTGAATGTAGCACTTGGAATGTAGCCCAAAGATGGCTGAGAAAGCCAACTGGATTATGTACTTGATACCAATGAAATGAGAAGTGTTAGGACATCACTTTTTACTAAAGAGGATCTATACCAATAAAACTATTTGATAAAGTATTTTTCACAGAAGATTCGGTGGGGCTTAATCCTTTTTTTCCCCCCTTGGACTTCCTAAATGCTAATAATCCATTTATCTGCTGCTTGCTGTTGGTGAATATCTACGAGTTGATGACTAATGGCTATCAAGTTTTGAAAACTTATTGAATGGGTTTAAATGGTATCTTAAAGTAATCTTAGTCCTATGTATCCTGTCCATAAACCACTGATAATATCAGTAACTTTCAATTTCCTTTAGCAATAATCTTATCAAGCTTTGTGAGATAAGGGAATTTTTCATGATTTATAACCCAAATTATTTTGCTGTGGTATCCTTTTACTTCTTTCTTTCTCGTAGAAAACTGGTCAATACAGACTTTCTTCTTAAGACTTTCATTTTTTTCCCCCTTTTCTTCCTGCAAACCCTAAAATAATAGAAAAAAATTTTAATGGTTTTTTTTCATAAAATAGATTTCCATGTATTCTAATACTCTTGGAAATTTTTAACCAAAATTAACTGCTTACAAGTGGAAGACATACTCACTAAAAAAAAAATTCTAATCAATATATATATATTGTAATATTATGCCTCTTCTGGAGTTTTTTTCCCTACCAACTCACTTTAGGTGATTTCCTATTTTTACAGCAACCAAAAAACTTAGAGAAATCGCATATTTTTTTTTTTATCTACTCTCAATGACTAAAGATGTCAAAATAGTGATTGGAAATTCTCCACTGAGGAGTCTCTTGTTCAGTCTGGAAACAAATGCTGCTACAGTCTCAGTGGTTTAAAGTTTAAAACATTAATTTGTTTATTGAAATTTAAACTTTTTCAAAAAGCTGCACATTGGAAGGTAAATTCTACTTTCCTAATCTATGAATATATACATCTGTTTCTCTCTTAGGAGTATAAGAATAGCTCTTTTCAGTTGAGGAATATCCAAACCTGGGCAGTCCAATCTGTTTTGTTATTAAAAACTTCTCCCTCTCTTTATATTGTCATATGATGAATTGCTTGATAGTTTTGAGAGCAAGATTCAGTCATAAGCTTTATAATTTTCTGCATGACTGAGTGCCTCAATTCGTTCTGTTTGCCCTTTTGTGGAGTCTTGAAGGTCAGGAATCATAATTTTAAATTTTATCCACAGTAAGTGCCAAACATGCATCACAGTTTTTGTAGAATTGTGAAGGAGATACCTTAAAGTTGAGTAGGAGATTGATATGTTGGTCTTTGGTTTATGTACCCCTATTCGGACTCTTCTATTCATCACCATACACATGTAGAAACTTGAAAGATAAGCAAAAGACAACAGAGATTTTCCTGTGAAAAGGTGTCCCTTGGGCCTCTGTTATTTGCAAACTATATTAGATGGTTCCAGGTGTAAGAGTTAAAGTCAGGAATTCCAAATTCAGGCCACCTGTTATCTCTTCTGTCGGGTGCAGATGGCCTGGATAGTTGTATTCATCCAACTCCATAAAGCTACTGACCAGTAACTAGACTGACTGGAAGATAATAGAATTTCACCCTTTTCTATTTAAACTGAGTCAGCTTTTTATCAGCTGATGCTCGGGAAGACTTGAACATATATTTCTTGAGAGTGATTTTTCAGGTTATGTGGTCATTTTGCTGTTCTTTTTTTTTTTTTTTTAATTTTAGAGACAGCACACTCGAGCAGGGGAGAGAAGTAGAGGGGGAGAGTAAGAGAGACAGAGAGAGAGAGAAAGAGAATCTTAATCAGGCTCCTTACTCAGCCCAGACCTTGATTGGGGCTTGATTCCAGGACTCTGGGATCATGACCTGAGCTGAAATCAAGAGTCAGACACTCAATCAGCTGAGCCATGTAGGCACCCCTGTTGTCTATTTTTTAAAAACAGGTTCAAAGAATTAGATTAGCTTCAAATCCTACCTTCTGGGTTTTGTTTAGGTAGAAATAATGCAGTTAATCTACTCTTAGGTCCATTCACTATGGTGCCATCTATGCGTGGGCATAATGCATGGAACTGGTTAAATTGTTTTTAGCTTAACCATTTGCATCTTATGCTTACTATAGAGGAGGTAACAAGATGAAAGAACAGCATAGCTCTCAAAGGGCAACAATAACAACCCAGATTTTAGTTTGAAGTTATACTAAATGTCAGTCCTGTGTTTCTTTCCTCATAGGGTTAGTTTGTGGTAATCAGCATTCAAGAGTAGAAAATAAAAATCAGGGATGCCTGGGTGACGCAGTCGGTCAAGCATCTGACTTGGGCTCAGGTCATGATCTTGTAGTTTGTGGGTTTGAGCCCCATGTTGGATTCAGTGTCTCCCTCTCTCTCTGTCCCTCCCCTGCTCACATTCTCACATTCTCACATTCTCACATTCTGTCTCTCTCTCTCTCAAAAATAAATACACATTAAAAAAAAAAAGAAAAATCACATGTCATGAAATGGTTGAAAAGACATAAAATTTCACTTGCTAATTGGTTTTTCCCAATTTCCAGGTATTCAGGCTTTGAAATTAGTTTTAGGTGTTCTCTGTATAATCAAAAGGAAGTTGTTTGGACATTTTAATCAAATTATGTACGAAGGATCAGGATTCAACAATTGATGAGTTGAAGATTCACCAAAAAATTACCAACATTAAAAATGTGTTTACGGATTTGTAGAAGATTACACATTTGAGAAATTTCACATTGTTATAAATATTTCAGAAAATATTAAATCTATGCAATAATAAAACAAGATGGGATTATTTTATCCCATCTTGGGATGACAAAGATCTAGTGTCTTCAAAATGTATGTATGTGTGAAAAAAAATAAAATGTATGTATGTGCGGAACGGTGACCTTATGGCTTTAGTGCTGGCACATGTGTCAGTTGTGACAAATATGTCTTAAAGTCTCTCTCTTTGCTTATTTAGGCCTGTCTCCTCCCTCCTACACATTTCCAGCTCCCGCAGCGGTGATTCCTACTGAAGCCGCCATTTATCAGCCCTCCGTGCTTTTGAACCCACGAGCACTACAGCCCTCCACCGCGTACTACCCGGCGGGCACTCAGCTCTTCATGAACTACACTGCGTACTATCCCAGGTAAGGCTCGGGTGGAAGTGGAAACGAGGGACAGAAACAAAGGACTCCTTTGATAGCCAGTGCCTGAGTTCACAAAAGAATATTGTCTGCCATTGAAGGTTAGGATGGCAGGCAACAGCCTCTGTCCTATCTCTCTGACCACGGAGGTTGTTTTAAGAACAAAATAAGTTTACTTTTTAACCATATGTTGACAGCAGGATCTTTTAGGTTGCCTACATAGACGAATTTGCTTTGTTTCCTTCTTCTGTCTTAGGGCCATAAGTAAGTAGCACTGTAAGCATTGCAACAGTGTGGCAATATCATGTGAATGGATTTTAGAACAGGAAAATCCATAAGAACAATTATATTTTTAAGTAGCATCGATTCATATGTCAGCCCATTGTAAATAAAAACTTTAAAATTTTACAGGACTTGTACTTTGCTCCCATCCCCCCTAAATCGGTACTAATAAGTCCAAGATGAGATTCGTCAGTACTTTTCTGGGAATCAACATATTTTTAATCCAATTCATGCTTTTTAGTTCTGTTCAATTTCTGGAAGGGAGCAGGTATAATGGAGAGAAAGCTCAGCTCTTATTCTAACTGGGGCAAGTCACTTAAGTTTTCTGGTTCTTAAAAAAATGATGAGATTGGCCACATTTTTGGAAGTCCCCTCCAGGTCTGATTGCTTGTGATTCTAACTTGGATATAAAATGACATCTCAAAATTTTCTCAAATTTTCTTTTCAAAAAAACTGTTTAGCCAGTTACCGGTTCACATTATAAAAATAAAATTTTACTTTGGTGCAAGAATATTGGTCAAAATTTTTAAAATTATCCCAGGCCATGGGGTGCCTGGGTGGCTGAGTGGGTTAAGCGTTTGACTTCACCTACGTCATGATCTTGCGGTTCGTGGGTTCGGGCCCCGCATCCGGCTCTGTACTGACAGCTCAGAGCCTGGAGCCTGATTCAGAGTCTGTGTCTCCCTCTCTCTCTCTCTGCCCCTCCCCTGCTTGTGCTGTCTCTCTCTTTCAAAACTAAATAAACATTACAAAAAAATTATCCCAGGCCTTATTTTTCCTTCCCAAGCTATTTGACTGCAAGCTCTGAGTACATCCACCAATATGCAAGTGAGTTTTTTGATACGCGATCTGGAAGTAACCTATCCGATCCCCATAGTTGCTAGGTCACATTGTAGTTTTCTTCCTTCTCCATGTAGTTTTTTAGAAAGGAGCAGAAACTGTAGAATCTCTAGCGCTGAAGCTTGTAACCAGTGTTCATCACATTTGTTACTTAATTAGGCATGGTTAAAACATTCACTTAATGCTATTGCACATATTCTTCTTTTTTTTTTTTTTTTAAGAGAGCACATGAGCAGGGGAGAGGGGCAGAGGGGGAGAGAGAGGGAAGGAGGAGAAATGGAGACTTAAGGAGGCTCCACGCTTAGTTCAGAGCCCGACATTGGGCTCCATCCCATAACCCTTGTGTCGTGGCCTGAGCTAAAAATCAAGAGTCAGATGTTCACCTGACTAAGCCACCCAGATGCCCCACAGATATCCTTTGCTCTACTGTGGAAGAACAGGGAGAAAGCAATAATAGTCAGTTGGCCATTTTTTGAAGGTTTGAAAAGGCTCAGAAGCATGAATGATGGTTCACGGTTGAGTACTGTGTCAGGCGCCTAGCAGAATCCCAGTCTGTCACCTTCTCTGGACCCTGTGACAATCACTTGCTAGTAGTGGGCTCTGGTTATAAGAAAGATCTTTGTCTACGCCATCAGAATGTCAGGAGTGAAAAAGCATTGTTCCTCTGGGTGCCTTTTCTCAACTCTAGAATATGTTTGCAAAGTATCTGATTCCACTATTGACTTGTAATCTGGATCCTATGAAAAGAAGGAATCCCTTAGAAATAGCTGACTATCGTGGTAAGATGGGAACTATGGGAACTCAAGTCTTGAATGGAAACCCCAAAGGCAGGAGGAACTGACATTCATGGCTTAATAGCTCCTGAAATTTCGTCCCCTTGCCTATAGATTAATTTTTTCCTAGCAGTTTTAAAGTTTGTAAGGTCCTCTTGTGAAGTCTAAGAGTATAGAAATAGAGTGAGTAAAAGTAGACTCCCATTTTATAAAGCTCTGAGTCCCAAAGCAATCACTGTTACTGGTTTGAGAATATACACATATGTTTGCATTTCTAAATAATGTGGCATACTTAACCTGTACTGCTCACTTGTTCCTTTTTTAATTTTGAGAGAGAGAGAGAGAGTGCATGTGGGGAAGGGTGGCAGAGGGAGAGAGAGCTTATTGGGGGGCTTGATCCCATGACCCTGGGATCATGTCCTGAGCTGACATAGGACAGTACATTCAACCGACTGAGCAACTCAGGTGCCTGTTTGTTTTTTTTTAAATCTGCCATTATGTCCTTTACATTTCCCTAAGCAATATTTATATATATATTTACCTCATTCTTAAAACTTCCTCATGGTGTCACAAGGGTGAAAATACATCAGAATTTAACAATTCCTTTATTTTTAGACCTCTAATTTAAAAAAATTTTTCTCAGGGCACCTCAGTGGCTCAATTAGTTGAGCATCTGACTTCGGCTCAGGTCATGATCTCACAGTTCATGAGTTCAAGCCTTACACCTGGGCTCTGTGCTGACAGCTCAGATCCTGCTTCAGATCCTCTGTCCCCCTCTCTTTCTCTGCCCTTCCCTGCTTACGCTCTCTCACAACAAAAAAAAAAATTTTAAATTTTTTCTCTATTAAACAAAGCTCGCGTTGATCTGTAAGTATGTCTATTTCTGTAGGACAATGTCACAGAAATGGAATTTTTAATCAAAGATCATGTGTATTAAAATTAATACTTTGAAATAACCCCTAATATATTTCATTATTTTAATTGACATTTCCTAGTCAGTCATAATGAAATCATGCACATAAACAAGATGTTTAAACATGGGGATGTCCTCTTATTCATACTGCAAAATCTAGAATAATTTAAAAAATGAATTCCAAGGAACTGTAAAATAGTTTACAGTTGTGGAGTAATGCCACTAATCTCTAACTTGACATAACTCTAAGGCATCTTTGAGGCTATTAAAAAATTTACTATGTGAGTTTTCATGTATATTTTGACCATATTTCCTGATAAATGGGGAAAGTCTTAAGAGAGCACCTGTGAGGCTGAAAAAGGATATTAATCCAAAGTGTTGGAGTGTTTGTCTCTTTTTAAAGTTTTTTAATTTCTCTCTTTTTTTAAATAAAATATGTCAGTTTGACTTGAGATTAATTCAATGTGTTCATTACTTTAAGAGGTTAAGATGCTAAATATTTTGCAGATTTTTTTAAGCATGTCCCTCAAAAAGAAGTGGCTGGGTTTTTTTTTTTTTTTTAAGGTTTATTTATTTTTTGAGAGAGAGACAGAACGCAAGTAAGAGAGGGACAGAGAGAGAGGGAGACACAGAATCCGAAGCAGGCTCCAGGCTCTGAGCTGTCAGCACAGAGCCCGACGTGTGGGGCTCACACTCACAAACCACGAGATCATGACCTGACCTGAAGTCAGCTGCTTAACGAACTGAGCCACCCAGGGGCCCCGAAGTGGCTGGTTTTAACTGTTTCGGTTTTGTTTTTTAGATTTTATTTATTTATTTATTCATTACTATTCTCTGCCCCCAACATGGGGCTCGAACCTATGACCATGAGAGCCAGGGTTGCATGCTCTACTGACTGAGCCAGTCAGGCGCCCTGGTTTTAACTGTATTTTACTTTCAATTTAACTGAGCAAACTATTACTTAGTACCTCTGTGTGAGAACCACTGGGAACATGAGGATTAACAAACCTGGACTCTTTCTGGTATAGAGCAGCTGACAGAGTGCGTATGCAACCCTGTGCAAAGTCGGTGATGTAGCGGTCTCTTTCAGCTTGAGAGCACTCGTCCTTATTTTATCTCTAATTTGCTCTGTTTAAAAACTCTGCAGTGGCTACTGCTCTGAGAAGCGGCATTTTTCATCATAAAGTTCTGGGTTTCTTGAACAATATAAGGAGAAAACATGAACCATTTATTAATGTTTATTTTTGAGAGAGAGAGAGTGCGAGCATGCCCACGCTTGAGCTGGGGAAGGGCAGAGAGAGAGGGAGACAGAGGATCCGAAGCAGGCTCTGTGCTGACAGCAGACAGCCCAATGGGGAGCTCAAACTTAACCTCAAGACCATGACCTGAGCTGGAGTCGGACATTTAACCAAATGAGCCATCCAGGCCCCATGAACCATTTATCACTAAATAAGTTTTTGGCAGTCTAAATGTGTGGCTGTGACAATAACATCATGAAGAGTAAGTGAAATAAAAGCATATGTGGTTTTTATTTTCTGTTTATGGACATTCTTTCTCCCCCTTTTTTTTGTTTGTTTATTTTGAGAGAGAGAATGTGAGCAGGTGCATGAGGGAGGACAGAGAGAGGGGAGACAGAGAGTCCCAAGCAGGCTCCACACTGTCAGTGCAGAGCCCCATGCTGGGTTCGATCTCATGAACCAAACAGTGAGATCATAACTTAAGCTGAGATGAAAAGTCTGACACTGAACAGACTGAGCCACGTAGGCATCCCTACTTCCCCCCTTTTTGGAAGACAGTTCCAGTTCCCCAGTATCCTAGAGCTTAGCCGAGGGGACAAAGGAATTCGGCCAACATGTGCATGCCCACCCTGTTCATCACTCAGAACCCTGTTGGGTCACACCTTTTCTCGCCAGCTTCATAGAGTCCTACCTTTTTTTCTGACCTTTCATTTTTCTAAGAAAAGCATATTCTCCTTTGCATCAAAGCTGTAGCACCGGTGAAAGCCTGCTGCTTTTTAACTCTATGCCATCTAATTTAAGAAAGCCAGATTAACCTAAACATCTCTGTATGCATCACCTCACCTTTTGTAGGACAGTAAATAACTCACATATCTCCTTGGACCAAGAAAGAGGACAAGGGATACTTTATTTTATCCTCCAGCCCCTATTCTTCATTTGCATGCCCATGCGAAAGATTGGGGGTGGTGGGGATGGTTTCTTTCTTGGGATAACCACTTATTATACAATCAGTTTATTTCCACCTTAGCAGTGAATATTTATATTTAGTAATATCGAGACATTCTGCACTGTTTGCTTTGCTGTACAGCATTGTCGTATTCTATTCTGGAATTCTTTGCATTTGAACAAAAAAAAAAAAATCAAGCCTCTGAGAGATGCCTATATTTCCTATTTTCAACACTTAGCTTTTGAGATAAGTATAATTTAATTCACATGCAATCGTAGTAAATAGTAGGGAGAGATCTCATATTCACTTTACCTAGTTTCTCCCAGTAGTAACATTTGGCAGCCAATTTACTGTCTAATTTATTTGGTGAAGGTTTTCTGATAGAACTAAGAAAAAATATATAGCTTTAGCATGGGATTATATTTTTCTTGGTTAAATTATTTATATATTTTATTTATTTATTTTACAACTTAAATGTTTTGTGCTACAAATGCAA
Organism: Paguma larvata; assembly: GCA_030068075.1. NCBI lineage: Eukaryota > Metazoa > Chordata > Mammalia > Carnivora > Viverridae > Paguma > Paguma larvata. The sequence continues at coordinate 39,674,174 of CM057838.1, forward strand.
AGTGAAATTCAGTATGCAATGAGTGATACCAGAACGTTTTAGTAATAAAAGTATCAGGCAATGTTGTAATAGCAGAAAAGTGTCCAATAATTTTTGTTGGTGGGAATGATTATAACTGAGGTTTTTCACTGTGGCTAAGGTCTAAATCTTAGAAGCAAGAACTGCTGTGGACAATTTACCTAGTGGCAGTGAGAATTCATTACAGCTTCATGGAAGATGTCCTCTGCCAGTCTGAGAGCCGTTCGTGTAAGGGGCAGTTCAGGGATTTAAAGTACAAATATGCCTGACGTTCTTTTCAGCAAGACAGAAAATTACAGGGCAGTGAACTTTAAGGAAAAAGAACCACTCAAAACAACTTATAAGATTTGTTTTGATTTATAAATTCATTTCTCTAAGAAGTTTTCCTTACGCAATTTGAATCATGGTATTTTCAAGCATAACTTAAGAAAAACTGTATTATAGAAAATTTCAAAGTTGAGAGAATACCTTTTCCCTTCTTTGACAATACTACTATTTTGCCATCTTGTTTCATGTGTTTCACTGCTTACCCTGCTGTACTCCTATACCCAGAACATTTTAAAGCATAAAACCTAGAGATCATTTTTTTCAACTATTTGTGTGCCAAATAGATCTTCAAGCACCTTAATTTTTTTATATATAACATTATATAAAATATGTTTGTTTATTTTGAGAGAGAGTGTGCATGTGCTTGAGCAAGGGAGGGGCAAAGAGAGAGGGAGAGAGAATCCCAAGCAGGCTCCGCACTGTCAGTGCAGAGTCTCACGTAGGGTTCCATCTCACGAACCTTGAGATGCTGTCCTGAGCCGAAATCAAGTCACCCAGGTACCCTTCAGCCCCTATTCTTAAAGCAATCATGACTTTCGTTCAAGTGGGAGAACTTAGTAAAAACACACATGCCAATGTTGATAAAATAACCCTCTTTTGCCTTTATTGCCTTAAACATTTCCTTGATAGATCTTTAAGAGATTACACTGAAGGAGGCCTAGAGGAAGAATTGACATTTATCTATGAATTTTATTTAACATCTCAGATTAATGACTATAATTTTGATTTTCCTTAGGTTATGAGGTCTTTTTAAACTACCTTCCCCACCCCCACCCACCAGCAAAAGCAAAATGGATTTAATGGGAAGTATTTTCCATTTAAGTTCAAAATAACTAATAAACTCTCTCTAGAAAGATAGCCAATACTAACCAAGAAGCTGGAACAGGGTTACTTCTAGAAAGGAGTTCCTGCTTGCTGGGGGAAAAGAGTGTGGTAGAGTTACACTACTGTATTTGTACCTCCCAGTGTTGTTCTCTATTTCCATTCAACAATAAGACCAAAGTGAATTTAAAAAACAGTAACCCAGTGTGCCTGGATGGCTCAGCGGGCTAAGCGTCCGACTTTGGCTCAGGTCATAACATCTCCATTCATGAGTCTGAGCCTCCCATTGGGCTCTGCTGTCAATGTAGAGTCTGCTTCAGATCCTCTGCCCTGTTCTCTCTCTCCCTCCCATGCTTGTGCACGTGCACACTCTCAAAAATTAAAAAATAATAAACGTTTTAAAAAAGGTAACCGAAAGTACCTTCAAAAATTATAACTTTCAGGGGTGCGTGGGTGGCTCAGTTGGTGGAGTATGTGACTCTTGATCTCACAGTTTTGGGTTGAGCCTGTGTTGGATGTAGAGATTTCTTAAAACTAAAATCTTAAAAAATAATAACTTTTGTGAATATGCCTCTTTGAAATTATCATCTGTTTCTCTGCCAAGCAGTACAAAATGCCTGTGAATCAAAATGCATTTTGCTTGCTTCTTCATCTAGATGTTTCATCAATTTTTCTTTTAAGTAAAATCTACAGCCAAAGTGAGGATCCATCTTAGGACCCCAAGATCAAGAGTTGCATGCTCTACAAACTGAGCCAGCCAGGAACCCCTCAAATATTATTTAAAAAAATATTTTTCTTATAAACATGTAAGAGGATTAGTTCTGTTGTTATTTCATCCTTCAATTGGGCAACAAGATTACTTTCAAAACAATTACTAGTATAAGATTCAGTTTTCCAATTAAAAATGGGGCTTTGTAGGGGCACCTGGGTGGCTCAGCTGATTGAGTGTCCAATTCTTGATTTGGCTCAGGTCACGAACCAGGAGATCAGACCCCACGTCAGGCTCCACGCTGATAGCATGGAGCTTGTTTGTGATTCTTTCACGCTCTCTCTCTCTCTCTCTCTCTCTCTCTCAAAATAAATGAATAAACTTTAAAAATGGGGCTTTGTGAGGAGTATCCTTGTTTTGCGAAAACAGTCTGCCACTTCAGTATCTATTTGGAACATGTGATAACTGAAGTAGGAAATTATATTTTATAATCTTTGGCATAAGTGGAGTGAATTTAAGTTTAGTTACCAAACTATTTTGACAGTGTGTAAATTTGATGATCTATTTAGGTAAAATAGATTCTTGGAAGATTTCTTTATTCCTCACAAAAATTTTTTTTTATTTTTGAGAGACATAGAGACAGAAAGTGAGCAAGGGAAGGGCACAGAGAGAGGGAGATACAGAATCTGAAGCAGGCTCCAGGCTCTGAGCTGTCAGCACAGAACCCAATGCAGGGCTCAAACTCACAGACCGTGAGATTATGACCTAAGCCGAAGTCGGCCGCTTAACCGACTGAGCCACCCAGGTGCCCCTACAAAAAATTTTTAAGTTTGTTGGTTACTTCCCCTTTCTCCGAGAGGTAGGTGCACGTGCGTGGGGAGGGTGCGGTCTAGCCTTTCCAAAGGGCCACAGGATCCAGGTGTAGTCATCAGAGGATGGGCAGCTGCAATACGAAATTCACAAACAGTGCTGAAATTAACCTTCAGGTTGTTGATTTCAGATGAAAATGTTAAGTTAGTTCAAAAATTTCCTGCGTGAAAATTAACTCCAGGCTTCACCCTCGCTGGGATTCAAAGAGTCACTTTCCAAGTACATACTGTGGTGTTGATGAATGTCGATCCAGAGTATGTATTATGAGTGTTCTGATGTGGTAGGCTTGTTGGCCTCCAGTATTTTCATATATCTTTCCCTGTTCTCCAAGAACTTTTATATGACTTACTCAAATACATTAAGTATTACAAAATTAGATACAAATTACAATATAGGAAAATAAAGATAGAATTGTTTGGGTAGTCTTGACAATAGACTCTTAGGACTATTGATAAGGGCATAACAATCTTGAACTCAGAGCAGTCAGATGAAAGGAAACCTATTCTTTTTCTTTTTAATTTTTTTTAATGCTTATTTATTTATTTTGAGAGAGAGAGTGTAAGTGAGGTAGGGGCAGAGAGAGGGGGAGACACAGAATCTGAAGCAGGCTGTCAGCACAGAACCTGACGTGGGACTCAAACCCACAAACCATGAGATCATGACCTGAGCTGAAGTCAGACACCTAACCAACTGAGCCACCCAGGCGCCTTGAAAGGAAACTTATACTCAGAATTCCTTGCTTCAAAGGAAAGGAAGTCCTAACTTTTCAGAAAAATACAGATTTTTTCTACATTGGATTTGGAAAAGTTTTTACCTGAAGTGAGAGGACATGGAGGACTGCAGTGGAGGGAATCTTCGGCGGCTTTATGACATATGTACTCATGTGTTTCATTCAGCAGTTTCTCAACGCTGTCTCAATGCAACTTGTTCCAGCAAGTGGTCATAAATAATGTCTTTACCTCTTGTGCTATTTTCTTTTTCCCTTCATTTCCTCTTACCTCCCCTCATTCTTTGTTTGGGTTGCATCCAACTCAAGTACAGTCTCCTTTTTTTCTTTTTCTTTTAATGTTTGTTTATTTTGAGAAGGGGAGAGAGAATCCCAAGCAGGTTCCACACTGTCAGAGAGGAGTCCAACACGGGGCTCACCGACAAACCATGAGGTCCTGACCTGAGGCAAAAGCAAGAGTTGGACACTTAACTGGCTGCGCCACCCAGGCGCCCCTCAAGTGCAGTCTCCTTGTTTATGTGCCTATGGTACAATCTTTCCAACTGCAGGAGCTTTGAGTTTCGTGTTACCTTCACTTTCTCATTTGGTCCAACCTCTTGGTTCCTTTTTGGTCCGATCCATTTTTGAACCTTGCGGCTACTGAGTAGAAGTTGCATTGTTGACCTCATGTACACATGAGACATTGGTAAACACTTGCACTTGAGAATCTGAAACCTCACTAAAGATATAATGGAAGTTAACCCAAAACAGTGACTAACGATTGAACCTAAAGATTAAGATGAGTTACTTAGTATAGTCTGCTTTTGATGGGCAGCTCTCGTTTATGGTTTGTTTGTTCGTTTAACATTTATTCATTTTTGAGAGACAGACAGTGTGAGTGGAGTAGGGGTAGAGAGAGGGGAAACTCAGAATCTGAAACAGGCTCTGGGCTTTGAGCTTTCAGCACAGAGCCTGATGCAGAGCTCAACCTCACAGACAAGGAGATCATGACCTGAGCTAAAATCGGATGCTCAACTAACTGAGCCACCCAGGCGCCCCCCTCATTTATGTTCTTAATTGGAATGTGGTTAAAAAATTTCCTGCTTGAATGTCTTTTTCTAAACCACTGCCATAAAGCAAATGAACATAATTTTTATGTTCTCCTTATTCTGTTGTGGCAGATAAACCCATATTTTTGAAGCAATTCTTATGTTAAAATTTGTTTCCCTTATCTTTCATATTTTTTTCAACTACGTGAAATCTGATAAAAGAGTAACATTTTTTTTAAGTTTTATTTACCTAGGTAATCTCTATACCCCAGGTGAGGCTCGTATTTACAACCCTGGGGTTAAGAGTCACGTGCTCTTCCAAATGAGCCAGCCAGGCACCCCTAAGATTTTTTATAACTCAATAATTTATGTTCCATGAAAAGCATTGAGTATGTCCAACATTGGCTATAAATTGATGTTTAACTGAATTTGCTGAAAAGTTAGTACTATGATTTTTCATATTTATCGAGGCACTTTATATACTGTAAAATTGACCTGTTTTATTGTTTTTTAATTTATTCAAATTTAAGTTAACATACAATGCAGTAGAGTGTCTTATGGGGCACCTGGGTGGCTCAGTCTCTTAAGCATCCGACTTCAGCTGAGGTCATGATCTCACGGGTCCTAAGTCCAAGCCTTGTGTTGGGCTCTGTGGTGACAGCTCAGAGCCTGGAGCCTGCTTCAGATTCTGTGTCTCCCTCTCTTTCTCAAAGATAAATAAACATTAAAAAAATTTTTTAAGAAATATGGTTTGCCTCCATTGTTTTTCCTTCCTTTCCTCTATGTTCATCTGTTGTGTTTCTTAAATTCCATATGTGAGTGAAGTCATACATTTGTCTCTCTGACTGATTTCACTTAGCATCCATGTTGTTGCAAATGGCGAGATTTCATTCCTTTTGATTGCCAAGTAGTATTCCATTGTGTATATATACCAGATCTTTATCCATTCGTCAGTTGATGGACATTTGAACTCTGCATAATTTGGCTATTGTTGATAGTGCTGCTCTAAACATTTGGATGCATGCGCCCTTTCGAATCAGCATTTTTGTATCCTTTGGATAAATACCCAGTAGTGCAATTTCTGGGTCATAGGGTAGTTCTATTTCAATTTTTTTGAGGAACCTCCATACTATTTTCCAGGGTGGCTATCCCCAGTTTGCTTTCCCACCAACAGTTGAAAAGCGTTCCCCTTTCTCCACGTCTTCGCCAACATCTATTGTTGCCTGAGTTGTTCATTTTAGCCATTCTAACAGGCTGAGGTGGTATTTCATTGTGGTTTCGATTTGTATTTCTTTGATGATGAGTGATGTTGAGCATTTTTTCATGTGTCTGTTAGCCATCTGGATGTCTTCTCTGGAAAAGTGTCTATTCATGTCTTCTGCCTATTTCTCTACTGGATTATTTGTTTTTCAGGTGTTGAGTTTGAAAACTTCTTTATAGATTTTGGATACTGACCCTTTATCCAGCATGTCATTTGCAAATATCTTCTCCCATTTCCTTGGTTGCCTTTTAGTTTTGTTAATTGTTTCCTTTGCTGTGGAGAAGATTTTTATCTTGATGCGGTCCCAATAGTTCATTTTTGCTTTCATTTCCCTTGCCTCCAAGACAGGTCTAGTAGGAAGTTGCTGCAGCCGAGGGCAAAGAGGTTGCTGCCTGTTTTCTCCTCTAGGATTTTGATGGTTTCCTGTCTCACATTTAGGTCTTTTATCCATTTTGACTTTATTTTTGTATATGGTATAAGAAAGTGATTTCATTCTTCTGCATGTTGCTGTCCAGTTTTCCCAGCAGCACCATTTGCTGAAGAGACTGTCTTTTTTCCATTGGATACTCTTTCTTGCTTTGAAAATGGACTCATTTTAAATGTATGATTCAATTTTTAGTGTATTTACAGAGTTGTGGTGCTAATTTTACAACAGTTTTTAATCCAATTTTTAGATAATATTGTATTCTAATTCTAGAATAACCAATCACCCCAAAAAGAAACCTGGTGACCATTAGTAGAAACTCCTGTTCACCTCCTTTCCACCCCTCTTCACTCTTTCCCCTAACCCCAACCCTGAAGAACTACCAACCTATTTTCAGTTTCCATGAATTTGCCTTGTCCAGATACTACATATAAATGAAGTCATACCACATGTGGTCTTTGTGCCTGGCTTCTTTTAGTGAGCATGTTTTTGAAGTTCATACTGTAGCATGAGTCAGTACATTATTCTTTTTTATGGCTAAATAATATTCCATTGTAGGGATTTATGACATTTAGTTTGTCCATTCATCACTTGTTGGACATTTGAAGGTGTTTTGGCTATTAAGAATAATGCTACTGTGTACCTCTATATTCAAGTTTTTGCATGTACATAAATTTTCAGATTTCTAGTATAAGGTTTATAACTAGGAGCGGAATTGCTGGGTCATACAATAATTCTAAGTTTTACTTTTGAGAAAGAGCCAACTGCTGTCCAAAGGTGCTTCACCATTTTACATTTCTTTTTCAAGATTAATTTTTTTAAATGTTACTTATTTTGAGAGACAGCGAGAGTGCGTGAGCACACACGAGTTGGGGAGGAGCAGAGAGAGAGGGAGAGAGAATCCAAGCAGGCCTCATACTGTCAGTGCAGAGCCAACACAGGCTCCATTCCATGAACCATGAAATCGTGACCTGGGTTGAAATCAAGAGTCCGTTGCCCAGCAGACCAGAGGCACCCAGGCGCGCCTAAGATTTTTTAAATAATTTATTTTTGAGAGAGAGAGTGGGGTCAGGGCAGAGAGACAGGGGGACAGAGGATCTGGAGGAGGCTCTGTGCTGACAGCAGAGAGCCTGATGTGGGGCTCAAATTTATGAACCGTGACATCACAACCTGAGCCACCCAGGTACCCAGCTAAGATTTGATTTTTAAGCAGTCTATACACCAAACTTTGGAATTGAACCCCCATGACCAAGAGTCTCATGCTCCACCAACTGAACCAGCCAGGTGCCCCACCATTTTACATTTCTGACCAGCAATGTATGAGAGTTGAGTTTCTTCACAACCTTTTAAACTTCTATTTTATTTTAATCATTTAAGTTTATTTATTTATTTTGAGAGACAGTGAGAGAATCCCAAGCAGGCTCCATGCTGTCAGCGCAGAGCCCCATGTAGGGTTCGATCCCATGAAACGTGAGATCATGACCTAAGCTGAAATCAAGAGTCAATCACTCAACTGGCTGAGCTACCCAGATGCCCCAGAGTTTTGTAATCTTAGCTCTTAATTTAGGTATCTTATTCAGCTTGGATTAATTTTTTATATGGCATGAGACAGAAGCCTAAATTCATTCTTTTACATGTATTACATTATTTCAGCACCATTTGCTGGAAAAGCAATAGGTATACTTTGTTTTCTTGTATTTTGCTCTATTGCACTGTGTAGATACTGTGTATTTCTTTTTTAATATTTATTTTTGAGAGAAAGAGCACAAGCCAGGGGAAGGGCAGAGAGAGAGAGGGAGACAGAGAACCCAAAGTAGGCTTCATGGTGTCAGTGCAGAGCCCAACATGGTGCTCAAACTGGGACACCATGACCTGAGCCAAAATCGAGTCAAATGCTCAACCAAAAGAGTCACACACATGCCCCTAGATACTGTGTTGGGTTTTTTTGTTTTTAACAAATTGAAGGTTTATGGCAATCCTGCATCAAACAAATCTGTCGGCACTATTTTCTCAACAGCATTTGCTCACTTTGTTTCTCTGTAATTTTGGCGATTTTTGAAATATTTCATAGTTTTCTGTAATTTTATTATGATCTATGATGAGTAATTATAACTAGCTGAAAGTTCAGGGGATATGTAGCCTTTTTTTAGAAATAAAGTATTTTTAGGGACGTCTGAGTGGCTCAGTCAGTTGAGCATACAACTCTTGATTTTGGCTTCAGTCATGATCCTAGGGTGGTGGGATCAAGCCCTAAATTGGGCTCCATGTTCAGTGTGGAGCCTGCTTAAGATTCTCCCTCTCTCTCTCTCTCTCTCTCTCTCTCTCTCTCCCCCCCTCCCCCTCCCTCCCTCCCTCCCTCCCCCTCCCTCTCTCTCCCTCCCTCTCTCTCTCCCTCTCTCTCCCCCCCTCTCTCTCCCCCCTCTCTCTCTCCCCCCCTCTCTCTCCCCCCCTCTCCCTCTCTCTCTCCCTCTCCCTCCCTCTCTTTCTCTCTCTCCCTCCCTCTCTCTCTCCCTCTCCCTCCCTCTCTCTCTCCCTCTCCCTCCCTCTCTCTCTCTCTCTCTCTCTCTCCCACTCAAGCTCTCTAAGATAAAAAATAAGTAAATGAAAATTTAAAAATATTTCAAAAGGTATTAAAAAAAACTTTTTAAATGTTTGTTCATTTTTGAGAGAAGGAGAGACACAGAGTTGAGTCGGGGAGGGGCAGAGAGAGGGAGACAGAATCTGAAGCAGGCTCCAGGCTCTGAGCTGTCAACACAGAGCCTGACGCAGGGCTTGAACTCATGAACTAAGAGATCATGACCTGAGCCAAAGGCAGACCCTTAACCAACTGAACCACCCAGGCGCCCCCCAAAATAGGTATTTTTACATTAAGGTATATACATTGTGTTTTTAGACCTCATGCTATTGTGCACTTGAAAGACTACAGAACAGTCTAGACAAAACTTGTCTGTGTACCGGGGAACCAAAAAATTCATTGGACTTGATTTATTTTTATATTTACTTTATCACCATGGTTTGGAACCAAACCTACAACATCTTCAAAGTTTGCTTGTATTCTTTCCTCATCAAATTGTCTTGGAACCCTTGTCAGAATTCAAATGCTCGTAAATGTAAGGGTTTATTTCTGGCCACCCGATTCTATTCCACTAATCATTGCCTACCCTTATGGGAGTACCACATCACTTTGATCACCGTAGTTTTATGTAAGTTTTAAATTTAACAAACGTAACTCCTGCTTCATTCTTTTTCAAAAGAGCGTGGCTCTCCCGGGTCCTTTGCATTTCCTTATACATTTTAGGTTCAGTTTTGTTGATTTCTGTAAAAAAAAAACAAACAAAAAAACAGTTGAAAATTTGATAGCTCGTGAATTGAATCTGTAGGTCAATTTAGACAAGATCCCCATTTTAACAATATTAAGTCCTTCGTTTATGAATGTGACTGTCTTTCCTTGTATTTAGATTATCTTTTATTTTTAAACAATTTTTTTTAGTTTCCAGTAAGTAAATCTAGCAATTCCTTTTTAATTTTTTTCCTAAGTGTTTTTTTATGCTGTTGTAAATGGAATTGCTTTCTTAATTTCGTTTTTGTGTTTTCACTGTAGTGTATAGAAATGCAAATGTTCTATTTTCTGTGTTGATCTTCTATTTTGTAACCTTGCTGGACTGCTTTTTTCTCGCTTGTTTTTAGTAAATTCTTTTTGATTTTCTACATAGAGGTTTACCTTGTCTATATCTTGTCATTTTTTAATATAAATTATTTTTGTTGATTCTTCAATAATCTGAAGGACCTCAGCATTTAGGTTAATAGAAAATTCTTAATCTCTTGTTCTGTTGGGTACATACACAATTATTTAATTTTCCTTAAGATGCCTTGTATTCTATACTAAGGAATCTTAGTGCCAAAATAAGGATGTGATTCCAAGTTTATGCTTCATGAAAATAGGTGTTACCTTATAGATGCTGAACATAATTGTCACTTATAACCTTACATTTCCAGTTGGATAACTTTTGTCTTTCTATTTTGTCTGTTTGTATTTTGTAGATACTAGACACCTAGATTTAATTTATAGATCTTTAGCCAAAGGTATAGAATGTCCCAGGATGGAGTCCTATAAGTAAGTTATGTACTGTGGGAACGATCTGACTCTCCTAGTCAGTAGGGAAAACCTAGTTAGTCAATTAAACACATAGAGAAGTCTTGGTGGTCTTTGAGGATTAGTTATCTATCAGGCATTTGACATGAGCAAATACGCTGATGGTTGAAATGCTGGTGGTTACACTCTGGATGGTTCTGGTTTGGTAAAGAGCTAACTGGTTGTGTGACCTCTGGGAAATAATTTAACCCTTAAGTTGTTTCTACTCCTGTGAAAACGATGAGGTATGTCTGATGGCTAAAGTTCTACTCAGGCATAAATTTCAGCCTTCTCTCTGTCTCTGCTCTTATCGTTGCATACAGATTGACTATTAGTCTCTAAATAGGCTTCCCTCATACAGAGTCGTAAACATCTCCCAACTATCTGTAGTATGCACATAAGTCGAGGATCACTTATTAAGGGCAGCTTGATGTCAAGTAATTTTTTCATGCCTTGATATTTTAAAAATGATGAAATGGAATGATGGTTATGGAAACAACAAGAATGAGGTAACAAATTATTTTATGATTTATGAAGTAACTCGGTATATTACATCATTGAATTTGAAGAACAATTCTGTGAAACTAGGAAGGTGCTATTATCCCCATTTAGCAAATGATGAAATTGAAGTTAAGAGAAATTAAGTGACTTGCTCAAAGTTACTGTGCTAACAAAAATTGGAGTCTGGAACTATATGCACATCTGGCACCATTCCTATTAACCCTTCAGTTAGGATTATGTAGGATAAATAATCTCAAAGATTTTTAGTCCCTTCCATTATGTATTTACTGATCTTTGAAGTTGGATAATTATCTACTTAGATTTAGAAGATTGAATAATCTAAAGCTATGGGTCTTTATTGCTCCTTAAGCTAATAACGTCTTTATAATTTTTCCCTATATATTTTCAATCATGGGTGTCTGACCACTGTGATGGAAAACAAACAGGGTGGGGGACAGGGTGAAACTAGTTTCATAATATGGTAATCACTTGCATTGCCACATAAAGAATAATTATGTATTCACTTGGCTTGTTCTTCTTGGAGGTGATTGCTGCAGATAACATGGAGAGGACACAAGCATCCATTTTCCTTTTGTGTTAATGGTGATTGATTTATTTTGTTATGCATCCCATCCAATTTACCCACTTCACTACCTTTTTTTCCAGTCAAGGTTGGAAGAACTAATTCATGAGTGCTATAGTACTTTGTGTTTCATGCTATACAATTGCTTGTATATATGGGTAGAACAGTCTATTCTTTGGAGCAATAACTTTGGATATTTTTCTTATTTTGGTCACTGTGGCTATGGTTCCTATTTGTGCTTCGAATTCATGCTTTTTCATGCCTTACTATTCCTGGCAACTACCCAGTTAATCATCAATGAGCTGGGCTCTGGAAGTGGTGCTTTGTGGTTGAGTGACTGCGAAGGCTTAATTCACTCTTTCCTGTCCCTTTAAGAATCTCAGAACTGGATCTCTGGGGAAGACTTGCACTTGTCTATATTAATCCTTTTGCTTTTCAACTTTCGACTTTTGTGGAATTGTGGAACAGACCAGCTATGGTGTTCTTACTTGTCTTGGGAGAGATAACTGAGAATTCTAAGAAAGATCACCTTGAGAAAATCGGTTTCCTTAAGTAACTGATGCTTTTAGAATAAATATTGGACATTGTCTATTCCTATTGGTTCACTGTGCTTTCTCTCCCTTTAGCCCCCCAGGTTCGCCCAATAGTCTTGGCTACTTCCCTACAGCTGCTAATCTTAGCGGTGTCCCTCCACAGCCTGGCACGGTGGTCAGAATGCAGGGCCTGGCCTACAATACTGGAGTTAAGGAAATTCTTAACTTCTTCCAAGGTTACCAGGTCAGTAGCTTGAAGAAGAAAATACACAGTGCCCATATGACTTAAGTTGATTTGCCTAAAGAATGCAGTCAGGAAAGAAGCAGATTTTTCTGAACCTCATATGTACTTAGATTTGCTTATAGAGGCAAAAAGAACCAGAGTCAAAGTCAGGGGACTAGTTGTTTGAGTGCTATTTTCACACTCGCCCCTTTGACAAGATTAGGGCTTTTCCATGCTATTCTCATTGTCTCAACATAATCTGTTGTGCTCTCTTTGAAAACTGGGCTACTTTGGGAAAGGTCTTCAGGGCCCACAGCAGTGTGAATCTTTTCATCTAGAATAGGATTGGCTAAGAAGGAGTTTTCCTCAAATTCTTAACTATCAAAAAAAAAAAAAGTAGTTAGACATGCTGTTTGAGTATTTAAAAAATCAAGGCCTCTCTGCCTAACCTGGAAAAAACAAAGCAGACTGAATGAATCTTAGATGCTAACTCATTAAAATAAGCTGTAGGATATTCGGTGAACCTTCTATGAAATGATCTGAGATCATTCTTGTGAAAGGAGTGTTCGCTCTTACCAACTTTCCCCGCCACTGCCTATGTCCGTCAGTTGTTTCCCAACTCAGGGTACAGAATGAGTTGTTTCTTGGTGAGAGCTCTGTAACAGTGAGCGAAATCTCCTTGTTGCTATCTCCTCTGAGCAAAGACCTTTCCTTCCTCAGATCACATAATTACCTAGAACCCAAATTCCTTTCCTGCAATGTCTAAAAATCAGTATCTTGAACCTCTATTATTGCATTAATAGCAAAATTATCTTTCTTCTTGAAGCTGAACTTCGCTTGAGTCTGTAGAGTTGAGAAGTATGTATAGACATAATCGTCAAGTCCTAAAATAGGCCTCGAGCATTTACACCACAGAGTTGGAAGGGTTACACCTACAGAGGCTGTTCACCACTAGAATGGCTTTACAAGCTTGGTGTCCATGAATCCTGGAGGATTGTGGAGAGCATCTAAAATTATCTCCATGGAGATGCCCCAAACCTACCAAGTTATTGTAATGGTCTTATGGGCTTTTAAAATTCAAAGAGTATTTTCTGGCAAATGAAGAATAACTAATGAAGGTTACGCAAAAGTTATTTTTTGTTACTGCCTGGCTTAACACATTCATACCAGAAGTAAGAGGTTTTTCAGAGATCAGTAGATCTTTCCCCCTTATCTACGGGAGAAAACATTCCAAGACACCCAGTGGATGCCTGAATTTGCAGATAGTATCAACCCTATATATACCATTTTTTCCCCATCCCTACATACCTATGATAAAATTTAATAATTTAGGGACAGTGAGAGATTAACCACAATAATAAAGTAGAACTAATAAAGGGGATGTAAGTGTGGTCATTCTCTCTCAAAATATCTTACTGTACTATACTTACCCTTGTTGTGATGATATGAGAAGATAAAATACCTGTGTGGTAAGCTGAAGTGAGGTGAATTACGTTTGCATCGTGATGTAGGGTTAGGATAGTGTTAGGATCATTTGCTTCTGGTCAGTGAAGGGTAACTGAAACTACTGATAAGGGGGACTACTGTACATACTTTGCTTCTTCCCTAAACCATTATGCTGCCTATTTGGAGCTTTTGTAGGGGGGAAACAAAGTTACTTTCTAACCTTCACGTAAGATTCATGAGATCCTGAAAGGAATAGAGAATATTACTGAAGGCTATTCAGGAGATTGCTTAATAAACATTTGAGTTTGTGTTTTCTCCCAGTGTTTTCTAACTCTGGAAAGTACAAGCAAAGTTTCAGGTTTTAAGAGTCAGCTGAATTAATTTTCTTTTTTGTTGTGACTAGTCAACAGTTAGCTTCACAATGAATAGAATTAAGCAATCATACACATAAATCAGTTGTGAGATTAAGCAGAATGGCCCTTATTATGAAGTATTCTATGGCTGGCTTTTGTGGGTATTTATTCTAACAGAAACAAGTAAAAGCAGTTACTTCTATATTTATAGCTACAAGATTGACATGCTTCAAAGTTGGGATAAAATAACTTCAGTTTGTAGCAGTTTATCTTCTAGTATCTTCTAGGGAATCGTTGAAGGGTGGAGTACAGTTATCTGATATAATCAGAAGTAAGAAGATCACACAAAATTATTTGATCTCAAGGAATTTGCCCTTCAGTGCTGAAGTACTTGGAATTTATGGACTGGATCAACCAATTAGGATTATGTAGGAACTCGGGGCACCTGGTGGGCTCAGTCCGTAGACCACGCGACTCTTGATCCCTGGGTTGTGAGTTCAAGCCCCACGTTGAGCAAAAAGCTTACTTAAAAGAAAAAAAGAAAAGAAAAGATTACATATAAACCTCTCTTATCAAATTAAATATATCGAATTATTCCAATGTCTTCAGTAATATGAGATTTTTTTTAATGTTTATTTATTTTTGATAGAGTGTGAGCAGGAGAGGGCCAGAGAAAGAGGGAGATACAGCATCTGAAGCAGGCTGGAGGCTCTGTGCTGACAGCTCAGCTGTCAGGGGGCTTGAACTCTTAAACCATGAGATCATGACCTGAGCCAATGTTGGATGCTTAACCAACTGAGCCACCCAGGCGCCCCTTCAGTAATTTGAGTTTTAAGCCAGTTACAAAATCCAAAATCTTTTCTATCCTAATTTTATATCACTCTTACATAAAGGCTCATATATTCTTTAAGTTTCATTTATTTATTTCTGAGAGAGGGAGAGAGAGAATCCCAGGCAGGCTCTACGCTGTCAATGGAGCCCTACCTTGGGCTTCAACTCATGACCTGAGATCATGACCTGAGCTGAGATCAAGAGTCTATGTCTTCTTATTTTTTTCTGTCCTCAATTATTTTGGCAAGAGTCACTAGCTATAGGAATCCAGACTCTTGGGTATAGCTTTATCATAAGACAAAATCAGTGGAGTGTGACTTAAAACAAAACTGTGTTCTCTTAAGTATATTTTGTGTTTATCTTTACTTAAAGTATATTTATTGCTATTGTTGGTGAATTGGGAGGTTTTCATTTGATTTCTGGTTATTTATGGTTATGTAATAAATTCATATAATTAAGCAAATACTTAGTAATAATTGGTTGAGTGAGTGAAATCTCTTGGCGGTTTCTGATCCTGCCTTCTAAAAAACATATCTTGAGATAATAATGGCATATGTCATTTTCTATAAACATTATATTTAAATATAATTTTTGGATGTATGTTTCTCCTACCCTTAGCAAAGTTTCTTCTAGTTCAACTTAATTTTTCTATACTTCGTACTTGGTGGTGGTGTGAGGGGAGGGGTATGAAGCCAGAAAGGGCAAGGATTTACAAAAAGGGAAGAATTCTGGTGTCCAAAACAAAATGCAGGACATGGGTTCTGCTATCAAATTTATAATTTTGTTATATATATAAAAAAAAATCTGTAATTTTGTAGGGGCATCTGTCTGACTCAGTCAGAAGAGCATGCTACTCTTGATCTCAGGTTTGTGAGTTCAAGCCCCACGTTGGGTGTAGGGATTACTAAAATAAATAAATGTTTAAAAAATCTGTAATTTTGTAAAGTTAAAGTGCCTGGGTTGGGCCCATTTTGGTAAATGAGATTTATAGAATGAGGACTGAATATATGAAGACAAACTACCATGAAAATATTTGATCACGAGAATGTCATTCTGGTCATTGAAAATAAACTCGTATCTATATTTTATCCGATGGGCCTCTTATTCTGGACTCTCTGGTCTCCTTACATAGTTCCTTTAACTTGATTTGCCATTGGCTTTACCCTTTACTATTAACGGCTTTGCATTTTCAATAGTTTTAGTTTTTGTTTTTTCTCAAAATAATCGGTATCTCTTGCTGCTATTATTTTTATCTGCTGTCTGCTTGAGAAAATTAGGTTGATACTATAAATATACTAGTTAAAGTTCACAGAGTTGTTTGCAGATGCTGGGCCTTATTGGACAATACTTTGCAAATAGCTGGTACTCAAACTATTTTATATCTAGTCACATGTGTGGTATCATGAAACTGTGCTGTTAGCAAGGTCTGACATGCGCGTTGCTTATTGTGTTATGGTGTTCTTTATCCCTGTGCTCACTCTGACTCCCTTCCTAAAAGAAAGCTTTGTGGTATGTAGACATATTAAGTAGGAAGTGGCGAGTTGGGATTAGCGGTTACATACGTGGCTCTTGCCAGCATCGGAGCTGGTTTCCTGAATTCTAAATGTTGTATAACACTGTCGGTAGATCTTTTCAGTTGAAATGCTAATCGTCAGTAGTGGCAGTTTGTCCATCTTATGATCCTGTTTGTTCTGACTTGCATTGTAGTACGCAGCCGATGATGGACTTGTACACACAAATGACCAGGCCAGGACTCTACCCAAAGAATGGGTTTGTATTTAAGGGTCCCAGCATTTAGACCATCCTCAGAAAAGAAGGTAAGGTGCCAAAATGTGAAAGCTAAATCATAAAAGGCCAAACAAATAGAGATCGAGAATCTGAACGTGTTTTTTATTAGTTGGGTAAGAATTTCCCCCTTTTCTTTAGTATGATGTAGGAATGACAGAAATCCTGGAAGAAATGGGAGACCGGAATTCAGTGTGTCATACAGGGAGACAGTATCTTAGCGACATTTATGGATAATAGTTGTATGTTATTTTAGAGTAAGGGGAAACTTGTCAATTGAGAAATTCATTTGCTAGATTTAATGTGGAATACTGTTTGGGTATGCTTTTTTGATGTTGTTTTAATTGAGATAAAAATCACATAACATAAAATCTACCATTAAAAAAATTTCTAATGTTTATTTTTGAGAGACAGAGACAGAGCATGAGTGGGGGAGGGGCAGAGAGAGAGAGAGGGAGACACAGAATCCGAAGCAGGTTCCAGCACTGAGTTGTCAGCACAGAGCCCAATGTGGGGCTCAAACTCACGAACCATGAGACCATGACCTGAGCTGAAGTCAGATGCTCAACTGACTGAGCCACCCAGGCACCCTGTGTGCTCATTGTAAAGAATTTGGAATATACAGGCAGGTACAAAGAAGTCACTAATAATTCCACCCTCCAGAAATAACCATAATGAATATTTGCTTTCAGATTCTTGTTTGTATGCCCTCATGCAATTTGGACCCTGTTTCTTTCCCTTTAGCCTTCTCGTGTGACTGTATATTTTTTTCTCATCATCTACATTAATAATCAAATTTATCATCTACAAAATTATCAAATCAATCTTGTCATCTCTTAAACATCACCAGAATGCCTTATGCCCTGTAAGCAATTTTATATCTCCAGTGCCATTTAAGTCTCATTACAGCACTGTGAAGCATCAGGGCAGGTACCCATGGCTCCAGCTGGCAGATGAGGAAATGAAACCCAGAGAGGCTGGGTAACTTTCTGAGTCATACAGTTAATGATCAACCTGACTAAAGATACATCACTTTGAGTTTCAGTCTTGGTGCTCTTTTCTATTGAGCAAAAAAGAGCATGGCAGAGTAAGTACTTACAGTGGGCTGGATGGTGGCCCCAAATATATGTCCACATCCTAATCCCTGGAACCTGTGACTATTTCCTTATCTGGCAAAAAAATGTAAATTAAGCATCTTGAGAGGAGTTTACCCTGGAATATCTGGGTGGGCCCTTGATGCAATTATAAAAGAGGCAGAAATAAGGGCACCTGGCTGGCCCAGTTGATGGAGCACATGACTCTCGATCTCAGGGTCATGAGTTCGAGCTCCACGTTGGCTGTGGAGCCTACCTAAAAAAAAAAAAAAAAGATGGAAAGAAAGGGGATCAGACAGACACAGGAGAGGAGGAGGCAGTATGACCAGGGAGGCAGAGATTTCAATGATGCAGACATAAGCCAAGGATCACCTGTAGCTATCAGAAGCTGGAGGAGGCAAAGAATTGTTCCCTAGGGCCTCTGGAGGATGAGCATCCTGGCTGACCCCTTGATTTCTGGCAGCCAGGTATGTGGGAGAAGAAGTTTCTGTTGTTTTAAGCCATCGAATTACAGTACTTTTTACAGCAACCACAGGAAACTAGTAGTAGTACTCAAAAAATTTACTAAACAGATGATGTCATTGCTGGTTATGGAGTCAGATAAAGGTAACCAAAGCCCATGATAAGGTCTGATAAAGAAGTTACAGTATTCTGCCTTCTCTTATAGCCAATATTTGTTGGCTAACCCAAGAATTACTATAGACGTGCCTCTTTTTTATCATTAAAGACCCCCAAGGACTTCCTCAGAAGGAAGAAGCTTTGATGGCTCGTTGAAAAAAATGCCTCCTCAGAAGGCCAGAGTTCTCGTTTTTACCCCCAACTCCCTCACCATAGCTCCAAGTGTAACTCTCCTAGTGTGACAAGGAGGGCAGGACCAGCTCATAAATTTGTCAACAAATGCTTGGCTATAACCATATTTTGTATACATATGGAGAGACAGTTCTTCAGAGGTGAATTTCCCTATTCTGTAAAATGAACATAAATCACTTCTTCATACGTGACTTTTCTAGGTAAGAATCAGGTGGATTGATGAGTGTAAACAAGTTTTACAAACTATAAAGTTCTGCATACATACAGACAACTACTTTGTTGCAATAATCATTACAGAAGCAATGTTAACAACTATCATCTATGTTCCAGATATTGTTTAGATTTCACCAATTTTTCCATTAATGTTCTTTTTCATTTCCATGATTCAATCTAGGGCTCCACGTTGCAGTTAGTGGGCCTGTCTCCTCAGTGTCCTCTAGTCTGTGTTAGTTTCTCAGTCTTTACTTATTTTTCATGACCTTGACAATTTTGAGGTATTCTGCTTTCGAGGTATTTTGTGGGCTATCCTTCATTTTGAATTTGTTAGATGCTTTTTTTGCAATTATACCAGGGTAATGGGTATTGGGAAAGAATAATACCATGCAGGTGAAGTGCCCATCCCATCACGTAATATCCAGGATACTATACCCACATGACATTACTGGCGGTGTAATCTTGATCATTTGCTGGACGTCTTAGTCCATTCAGGCTGCCGTAACACAATTCCACGGACTAAGTGTTTTATAAACAACAAACCTCTAATTTCTCACAGTTCTGGACGGTAGGAGGTCCAAGATGAAGTGTTAACATTTTCTTTTGTTTTTTTGAGAAAGCTTTTGTCTATACTGGGTATTTTTGGAAGTTCTTGTGATGTGTTGAGCCTGGTATTTTCACAACAGCTAGGTTTTATGGAAAAAGAAAAGAAGACCCAACAATCAAACAAAAACTATGTAGCTTTCATTTGGAGAATACCTTTTATACCTGGCCTCTTAAGTGTAGAGTTTAGATTATTTTGTGGCTTGAAAATGATCTGTCTTGCACTGTTGACAATAGCGAAATTACGGAAATAGCCCAAATGTCCATCAACTGATGAATGGATAAAGAAGACATGGTGTGTGCGTGTGCATGTGTGTATGTGTGTGTGTACACTGGGCATATTACTCAGTGATCAAAAAGAATGAAATCTGGCCATTTGCAACAATGTGAATGGAACTAGAGTGTATTATGCTAAGCAAAATAAGTCAGAGAATGACGAATATATGATTTCACTCCTATGAGGAATTTAAGATACAAAACAGATGAACATAAAGGAAGGGAAGCAAAAATAATTTAAAAACAGAGGGAGGCAAACCATAAGAGACTCAAATACAGAGAACAAACAGGGCTGCTGGCTGCGTGGAGGGTGGGGGGATAGGCTAAATGGGCAGTGGGCATTACTAAGGAGGACACTTGTTGGGTGTTATATGTAAGTGGTGAATCACTAAATTCTACTTCTGAAATTATTATTACATTATATGTTAACTAACTTGGATTTAAATTTTTAAAAAATATTTTATAATATATAATAGTTTGGATCAATATAGTGACAAATATTTTAGCTTCTGCCCAAAGTATTCAAGGTGTCTCTTGGATAAATAAGATAAATATAAGACAAAATTTTTCTTTCTTTCTCTTCCAATTAGCATTTATAATAGTGGGCAGCAACAGCTAAATAAGTGCTGATTATTGATTTAAGTGACAAAAAGGCTATCAAAACATTTTTCTTTGATTAAAGAGTTTGAGTTATGGGTTTTATTTTATCTTTTATATAAGAAAGAAGAAACTATTTCTTTGCCCTAACAAATCTCACCAATTAAATTTTTTTAGAAAAGAGATGTTAAAATTACTGTAAGGAAATATAATATTGTAACTAATCAGAATTGCAGGCTTTTTAAGGGGTTTAACTTCATGCCATAAGACATAACCCTAGTTGGTGAAATCCAGATGTCTTAAATGATTTCTTTGTACCTGGTACTTTCAACGTCAGTGTGCAAAATAAAACATTTTTTAACACAGATCTCACTGGAAAGGAAAGATTGTGAATATTTGCAGTTGTAACTTCAAAATTGTCTTTGCATAATATTTTTTTACTTTTACTCTTTTTTGCAGCTAAGGAAGAATAAGAAACATTAGTTCGTTTTTGTTTGTTTTGTTTTGGGGGTTTATGTTTTGAGGGGTAGTTGAAGGTTTTGGGGGATTTGTCTTTTCTAGCAGCTTGAAGTCTAAAGTTTGATTACTAAACACTAAAATTCCATTGGATACTACTGGGATTAAAAAGCAGGCTTCAGGGGTGCCTAGGTGGCTCAGTCAGTTAAGCGTCCGACTTCAGCTCAGATCATGATCTCACGGTTTGTGGGTTCAAGTCCTGCATCGGGCTCTGTGCTGGCAGCTTGGAGCCTGGAGCCTTCTTTGGATTCTATATCTCCCTTTCTCTGTCCCTCCTCATTCTCTGTTGCTCTCTGTCTCTCAAAAATAAATAAACATGGGGCACCTGGGTGGCTCAGTCGGTTAAGCATCCGACTTCAGCTCAGGTCATGATCTCACAGTCTGTGAGTTCGAGCCCGGTCATGGGACAGTCAGTTATTTAAGGAAAATTCAGGTGCTATTGCCAAAAGAAGGATACAGTAGATCTTGGACAGTTGTGTTGGTAGTTCATTGATAGAGATTTTATTTGTATTTAGTATCCAAGGAGAAACTTTCAGCGTACTGTGTTTTACAGTAAGTGCCAAGTTATAGTCACCTCATACACCACGTTTTAAGAATTATTTCTAACAAGTATTTCCCTGTCTTAGAAATACTTGATTCTAAATTTGTATCAATTTTAGAATCTATTATTAAAGCAAATCTAACCTTGGCCATGATTTCAAACTGGTCATATGAACAGGTTTGAACTCCAAAGAACTGTTTTTATTTCTATCTGCAGTCCCGTTTCTCATCTACATGTGAAAACATGCACAATGCCTGAAGTTTTCACTTTAAAGTTTTTGTGTGGTCGGGCACCTGGGTGGCTCAGTCAGTTGGGCAACCAACTCTTGATTTCAGCTCAGGTCATCATCTTGCAGTTTGTGAATTCGAGCCACGCATCAGGCTCTCTGCTAATGCTGCAGAAGCTGCTTGGTTTTCTCTCTCTCACTCTCTCTCTCTCTCTGCCTCTGTCTCTCACACACACACAATGAATGAATGTTTTTCGTGTGGTGTATAAGTGAAATAGCATAGTGAAACGAATTTGTGTTCAAATTCTGGACCTGCCAATGACTACTTTAATTGTTCTGTGCCTCCGCTTCTCCGTCTGTATGATGGGGATAGCACGGTAATCTTTATACGACGGTTGTGCAGATGAATGAATTAATCCACATAAAGGCTGTCAATCAACTAGTCACTGACGAGTAGAGTTGATGTTTCCTATAGTATCATGCCTCAGTGCTTCTCATTGATTCAAATATTTGTTTCATATTTGAAATTTCTTATACTAGAATTTAATTTTCAAAATTTGTCTTAATGGTTTTAATAATGGTATCAAGCCTCTTAATATCAAAACAATTGCTGTGATGGGGCGCCTGGGTGGCTCAGTTGGTTGAGCTCTTGATTTTGGCTCAGGTTGTGATCCCAGGGCCGCGGGATCAAGCCCTATGTCAGGCTCTGCACTGAGCATGGAGTCTGCTTGGAATTTTCTCTCTCACTCCATCCCTCTCCCCAGCTTGGATGTAATGCTCGCTCACTTGCTCTCTCTCAAATAAAAATTAACAACAACAAAAACGCTGTTGTAACTTGAGGACCCAGACTGAGGATTGTTGGTGTGTAGAGACATTGTAAAATAGTGTCTCCACAAAGGAGCTGAGTGAAGTCTGGAGGTGCAAATGTACACATCGTCAACACATGGTGACGCGAAGGGAGGGAGTTGTGGGAATGCCAGTTACCGCGTAAACTTCATCTGCCAGCCCTGCTCCTTGGGAACTTGCTGTC
The DNA here is from genome assembly GCA_030068075.1 of Paguma larvata. Classification (NCBI taxonomy): domain Eukaryota; kingdom Metazoa; phylum Chordata; class Mammalia; order Carnivora; family Viverridae; genus Paguma; species Paguma larvata. Next base: position 39,696,653 of record CM057838.1, read on the forward strand.
AAAATCCTGACGTGTAAAATAAAATTGTGGACTCCCTTAAGACTTTTTTTTTTTTTAGACCTTTTGTAATTCAAGATCGTTTTATTATGGCAGCCAATAATTGAAAATTTAGAGACTGTAATATTTCCTTTTATTGTTATTCTTTTGTTTTTCAGTGTGTGAAAGATGTATGGTGATCCTGAAACCGTCAGATACGACAACTTCTAGCAACTTCAGGGGAAGTTTGTCTACACTCAGGCTGCAGTATTTTCAGCAAACACGATTGGACAGTGGGCCTGTGCCCTCTCTTTTGGTAGAGTAAAAAATTTGAGCCAGTGAAGCCAAATCCTTCGAGCAAGCAGCATGCCTGGCTCCTTGCTGATTGCAAATAGGCATTTAAAATGTGAATTGGAAATCGAGTGACTCTAATACTTCCAGCTAACGTGACATCCTAGGTGTTTCCTAAGTTTTAAGTCTTGGACAAAAAAAATACTAGTGTCTACCATCTCCATCAGGAACTCTGTTGTGGAAGCTTCATTTGAGTGTTTCCATTTTTCTATCTCCATCTCCCTACCTTCTGCACGAGTGTGCCCTCTTACTAAGTCATTCAAGAATAAGGTCTTGGAATACTGAAGTCACAAACTTAAGAAATAAAACTATTTTCCCACTATCTTGGCCATCATGGTGGATCATAGTGAAAAAAACAATGAAAATGATTTTTAAAACACCTTGGGATAAATTAGAGACTTGCACACCCACCACAAAACATACATAGCTCGACAGTTGCGTCTTTTTTCTCAGCAGGTACCAGTTGTAAATAATGAACTTAGGGGCCAAAATGCGAAACCAAAAATGAAGCAGCTATGTGTAGTCAGTAATTTCTAGTTTAAACTGTAACTGAACATTGTGGCTTCATATGTATTATTTTATATTGTACTTTTCCCATTGCTGATGGTTTGGACTTTAATAAGAGAAATTTCCACAGTTTTTAATATCGCAAAGTGAGAATCTTTGAACAGTGTACTCTAGAAAGCAATATACTAACTGAAGTGAATGCTTGTATATATTAAGATATCGCCTTAAACCTTCTCTCTAATGCCTTGACTGTCAAATAATTAAAACTTTTAAAAGCATAGGATTATAGTCAGCATGCTGGACTGAGAGGTAAACACTGAAGCGGTGAGAGCAGGTACTGATGCTGTCAGTGTTTAGCACTGTGTGTTTAGCCGTGCGTATGCTACAAAAGTGCAATATTAGACACTAGCTAGCTAGTACTGCTGCCTCGTGTGACTCCAAGGAGGAAAACAGGATTCGATTCGCTAAGTGCACATGTGTCTTTACGTTACTCCTATTGTCCTCGGCTTGGACGCAATGCCATGCAGATTGACGTGGCTGCTATTTTTTCTTTCCTTTGCATTACTTTAACACCTTGAACAGAGAGCCAAACATTCCCTCTTCACTTGACCGGCAATGGCCCTTTAACTGCAGTAGGGAAAAAGAAAAAACAAAAAAACCTTTTTGTGTGAAAACTGGTGACAACTGGCACTTAAGATCAGAAAAAGAGTTGTTTATACTTGATGCCTTAAGATGCTGTCTGCCCAAAGCTCTGAAAGCCTTAAAGATAGAAAGTAATACTTAACTACAATACTACTGAGTTTTCGTAGAATTGTTACATTTGATAATAAAACATGCCTGTTTAATCTCAAAGCGTGCGTTCTTTCTTATTCCTTAAAAAGGGTACGGGTAAGCCATCTTTTCCTTAGGTGGTAAGGTTTTTCCCTAAGTTTGTTATAAGGATTTGCTCACACTCTTCTCTTGCTCTCTAAATAAATAAACTTAAAATGTTTAGGGGCGCCTGGGTGGCTCACGCAGTTAAGCCTCTGACTTGGGCTCAGGTCATGATCTCACAGCTTGTGAGTTCGACCCCATGTCGGGATCTGTTCTGACAGCTCAGAGCCTAGAGCCTGCTCCAGATTCTGTGTCTCTCCCTCTCTCCCTCTCCCTCCTTCTCTCTCCCCGCCCCCACTCACACTCTCTCTTCAAAAATATATAAACATTTAAAAATTTTTTTAAAAATTTATTTTGAGAGCATGCATGTGTGCACATGAGAGCAGGGGAGGGGCAGAGAGAATCTCAAGCAGGATTCTTGCTGTCCCTGCAGAGCCCACCTCAGTGCTCCATCTCCTAAGAATTGGGAGATCATGACCCGAGCCAAAATCCAGAGACCCTTGATCAACGGAGCCATGAGCGCACCCCTTCAAATCAAATTCTACCCATTCTTCAGATGGTGGTCAAGTCTTGCCTGAATAGTGCTACTTCAGAGCTGTATATACTGTATCACTTGACATACAGAATCTTGTTACAGACCTCAAATGTATCAATTCTGAAGTTAGGTTATAACCTCATGGACAGGAAGTAGACCTCTATTTCCCTCTGTCTAGCACGTTTCTAATCACCCAGCCCTTATTAAGCATTCACTGAATGAAGTTTAGTTCACCTGGGAAAGTGCCAGTCCTTGCCAATGTCATTCACAAAAATAGCTGTTGCTTTCAGGTTTGTACTTCACCTTTGGGTGTCTCTGCCATCATTGATAAGGAGGGTGGTAGAGTTCTCTAGGCAAGCTGAGATTCTGACCCCCGTTCATTATCCCTGGCAGGCATTTGACATTGCCCAGTCTGTTCCCTGCCTTCACCAAAAACAAAGTTGCCTGTGCTGAGCTCATTTTTGTTTGCCTCATTGAAATCGTCCCACCCGTAGCTGCTCTTCTCATGGTAAAAAATTGGAGTATGTAGAACTGAGTAAGGGAAGGAAGACAAGAGGAGCACAAAGAGGACCAGAATATATATAAGGCCTCTTATAAAAGTTTCATCTCTTAGGATTATAGTTGATGACACAATTTCTCTTCCTTTTCCTGCTTTCCCCAACTCTGGCGGTGGCCGGGAGGGGTGAGTAACCTACAAAAGCAGAATGATGACCACTTTGTACCCTTTACCCAGCTTCAACAATTATGAACTCCAGGCCCATCTTGCTTTATATCTCTTTCCTTTTTCCCCATTGTATTATTTTGAAGCAAATCTTTTGGGTCAAGTTTAAAATAGATCTCTAGGGACCCAGTCTGTTAAGCATTCAATGTTGGTTTAGGTCATGCTCTCACAGCTCATGAGTTCAAGCTCCACGTCGGGCTCTGTGCTGACGTCTCAGAGCCTGGAGCCTGCTCCAGATTCTGTGTCTCCCTCTCTCTCTCTACCCCTCCCCAGCTCATACTTTGTCTCTCTCTCTCAAAAATAAACATTAGGGGTGCCTGGGTGGCTCAGTCGGTTAAGCAGCCAACTTCGGCTCGGGTCGTGATCTCACGGTCTGTGAGTTGGAGCCCCGCGTCGGGCTCTGTGCTGACGGCTCAGAGCCTGGAGCCTGCTTCAGATTCTGGTCTCCCTCTCTCTCTGCCTTTCCCCTGCTCACTCTCTGTCTCTCAAAAATAAATAAATGTTAAAAAAAATTTTAAATAAAAAAATAAACGTTAAAAAAAAAGGCATATTTTTGAAAGAGAGAGAGAAAGAGAGCAAAAGACAGAATCCAAAGCAGGCTCCAGGCCCCAAGCTGTCAGCACAGAGCCCAATGCAGGGCTCAAACTCATGAACTGTGAGATCGTGACCTGAGTTAAAGTTGCATGCTCAACCAACTGAGCTACACAGGTGCCCCAACATTTAAAAAAATGATAAAAATTTTAAAATTATGGATCTCTAGAAGGGAGGAAGTGCCTGGGTGGCTCAGTCATTTAAGCATCCCACTCGTGATTTCGGCTTAGGTCATGATCTCACGGTTCATGAGCTCAAGCCCCACCTTGGCATCTTCAGTGACAGTGCTGAGCCTCCTTGGGATTTTCTCTCTTCCTTTGTCTCTGCCCCCCCTCCATTTGCATACAGGTGCACGTATATTTTTTTAAAAATGGGGGCACCTGGGTGGCTCAGTCTGTTAAGTTTCTAGCTCTTAATTGCAGCTCAAGGTCATGATCTCATGGCTCTGTGGGTTTGAGCCCCGCATCAGGCTCTGTGGTAGCAGCGCAGAGCCTGCTTGGGATTCTCTCACCTTCTCTGCCCCTCTCCCACTTGCACTGTCTCTCTCAAATAAATAAGTAAACTTAAAAAAAGTTTTAATAAATTAAAAATTAATTTAAAGATAAATTAAATGGTTCTCCAGGGCATTTGGCTGGCTCAGTCGGAAAAGCATAGGACTCTTGATCTCAGGGTCATGAGTTCGAGCCCCACACTGGGTGTAGAGATTACTAAAAATAATAATAATAATAAACTTAAAAATATAAATGGATCTCCAAGTTTAAAATTGAGCCACTATAGGGGCACTCAGGTGGCTCAGTCAGTTAAGCGTCCAACTTCTGCTCAGGGCATGATCTCATAGTGCTGACAGCTCAGAGCCTGGAGCCTGCTATGGATTCTGTGTCTCCCTCTCTCTGTCCCTCCCGTGCTCGAACTATGTCTCTCTCTCAAAAATAAATAAACATTAAAGAAAATTTTTTTTTAATTGAGCCACTGTAGGAGGTGCTGTTCTTGATATAAAGAGTAGAAGAATAGAACTGATCTGGTGGAAATATTCTGTTTATGGATGTCTTTGGTTCAAGGTTGAATCTAATCTGTGATCTATTCATGTAATCATCTATGTGCTAATACAAGGAAACAGACTAGACAGGAGATTATCTATACCCTGAAGATCAGAAGACCACCAGGATGAAATTCTCGAATAAACCCACTAAGCGGGTGCTGTAGGGAGAACACTGATTTTCTTCACTTCTACTGTTTCCTTTGTATTGAGTGAGATGGTGAAGACCAAGATCACAAGGCGTGGACCTAAGGAAAAAAGGTTCAGAAGCAAACTACTTGACTTGCCCCAGCTTAGACCTAACTTTTGTCCTTATTTCAATATAGTTCAGCACAATTCCGTTATATGGAATGTGGAGGGATATTTAAAGCTAGAACTTATTACATTGGAAGACTATTCAATAAACTACAGCAAAACAATCACTGAGAACACATTTTGCTTAACAATCATAAGCATTATATTGGTTACATGAATCTTCACCATAACCTATTATAGTAGGTACAACTATTTTTAATAGACTGGGAAGTTGAAGCATAGGTCAGGAACATTTCATGGTTGTACAGAAAGTAAAGGAAAGGATCTGGAAAATAAAGTGAGACTTGGAGACTGATTGATACAGGTTACTACTCTCATACTTGCTCCTTTATCCACCCCGGCTCTTTTTCCTAGGCGCACATCAACACAGTTCATTGTTTACAGTGTCACGAAGTAGGACTTTGTAATGTTCCTTTGGTCATTTATATATATCCAAATAAATGGGTAACAAAGCTGCTGGTTACACACTTGAATTTGAGCTGGTGTTTTATAACCGAAATCTGTGTGATAGTAGAATTAAACACCAAAGCGCCTGGGTGGCTTAGTCGATTGAGCATCTGACTGTGGCTCAGATCACGATCTCACAGTTTGAGTTTGAACCCCGCATGGGGCTTGTTACTGTCAGGGTGGATCCCACTTGGGATCCTTTGCCCCCTTCTTTCTCTGCCCTTCCCCTGCTCACACACTCTCTCTCTCAAAAATAAACAAACATAAAAAAATAAAAAGAATTAAGGGGCACCTGGGTGGCTCAATCGGTTAAGTGTTCTACTGTTGGTTTTGGTTCAGGTCATGATCTCGCAGTTTGTGAGTTCGAGCCCCACATCCAGTTCTTCGCTGACAGTGCAGAGCCTGCTTGGGATTCTCTGTCTCTCTTTCCATCTGCCCCTTTCCTGTTCATGCTCTCTCTCACTCAAAAATAAATAAATAAACATTAAAAGAACAAAGAATTAAACACCAGAAACAAAACATTAAAAAAAAAATCAATGTAGGGGCGGGTGCCTAGGTGCCTCAGTCAGTGGGTTGAGTGTCCAACTCTTGATGTTGGCTCAGGTCATGATCCCAGGGTTGGGACTGAGCCCGGAGTTGGGTTATTTGCTGAGTGTGGATCCTGCTTGAGATTCACTCCCTCTCTCTCTCTCTCTCTCTCTATCTCTCTCTCCTGCCCTCCCTCCCCTCCTACCCTCCTCACATGCCCTCTCCTCTCTAAAATAAAAGACAAAAATTTTTTTTAATTTAAAAAAAAAAATGTAGAGATTCCTGGCTGGCTCAATCAGTGGAGAATGCAACTCTTGCTTTCAGGTTTGTGAGTTTGAGCCCCATGTTGGGTGTGGAATTTACTAAAATAATCTTTTAAAAATATGAATTGCTTCTGGACCTTTTGGCTAAGATCAAATGTAGTATTTGTTCTTATCAATTTAATATCCGGTATGTCCTGTATCAGAGGACCATGTATTAAATGGGTTTTGGAGCAGGGAGACGGAATAGGAGCTTGTTCCATCCACTCCACCCATTGGCTTGGTATTCCAGAGTACCTCCAGGAACGGCTGCACCCCCTCAGGGACAAGAGTAGGAAAAAAAATCAATGTGAAATTCTCAGCTTGTTCTGCTTCTAGCGTCCCTTGTGATTCATCCTTCCCTGCCTGATGGTGTTTCTCATGGTTCCTTCCTCAGCCACCTTTTCCATCTTTTCCTTCCATTCATTCTCTGGGCAAACTCATTTCCTTCCACCCACCTCTGAGAAGCCACAAGACTTCTATACTCAACACCATATTGGACACTTCCAGTTGCACGTCTCCCCTGGGAATTCAGATTCGACACGCTTAACATAGAACTTCTCTATGATCAAAAACCTGCTCGCATTCTTGTATTCTTGTAATCTTTATACTCCTTGCATTCTTTTTAGTTCGGAAAGCAGTGCGCCATACCACTGGATGTTAAAGTTAAGAAAGTCATTCTTTAACTTCCTCTTTCACATGTTTTTGCCTCAATACTGGAGTCCTTGCATCAAATTCTGCTTTCCTTTCTTGCCAGAATGCTTTGAAAAAAAAACACAAACCACCTTTTAAATTAACATAGATCTGGGCACCTGGGTGGCTCAGTCAGTTAAGTGTCCAACTTCGGCTCAGGTCGTGATCTCTGGTCTTTGTGAGTTTGAGCCCCGTGTCAGCCTCTGTGCTGATGGCTCAGAGCCTAGAGCTGCTTAGCAGTCTGTGTGTCCCTCTCTCTCTGCCCCTCCCCCTCTCATGCTCTGTCTCTCAAAAATAAACAAATCTTAAAAATAAATAAACACAGATCCGATTACACGGTTTTTAGAAGAGAAGCACTTATTGAGGTATGATCGAGATACAAAAAGCTGTACATATTTAATGTTTACAACTTGATGAGTTTGGAATCAAACATACACTCATCACGACTGATGTCACAAATATCTGTTGCCTCCAAAAGATTTCTCCTGACCCCTTTATGTTTTGTATGTGTGTGATAGCAACACACATAATGATTACATGTTCCTAAAATCTTTTTTTAATAAATATTCTTTTAAGTTTATTTATTTATTTTGAGAGAGAGCATGAGCAGAGGAGGGGCAGAGAGAGGCGGAAAGAGAAAATCCCAAGCAGGCTCTACATCGACAATGTGGAGCCCAACACGGGGCTCAGACTTGCAAACCACAAGATCATGACCTGAGCCGAAACCAAGAGTCTTAAACCAAGACAAAACCAACCGAGCCATCCAGTGTCCCATTAAAATCTTTTGATTAAACGTTCCCGTTCGCTGTAGGAAAAAATCCACACATGTATGACTGCATAGTATTGCAGAGCCTGCCTCCTGCTACTTCTTGAACCCTTTTTTCAAGGCGTTCTTCCCCTCATGTGCTACATTTTGTTGTACTTTTTCTAGTTCCTTGTGGTTTTTGTCTGAAATACCCTTTTTTTTTTTCCTGTTATTCCTCTTTTCACTAACTGGTACTCAGAAATATTTTCCTCAAGGCGGTCTTTTCTGATTCACTGAGAACTGCCTGTAATCAACTCCTCATATTGTAACTTTCATCATCGAGGTAGCGTGTATCTTCTTCCCCACTGTATCCGTAGTGACTAGCCAGCTCTTGGGGTATATATACAATAACTGTTTGTTGAATGAACAACAAACATTCCTGAAGATGTTCATTCCTGAAGATGAAAACTAATGTGATTTTTTTTTTTAAATATTTTTGAACATTTTTATTTATTTTTGAGAGACAGAGAGAATGTGAGTGGGAGAGGGGCAGAGAGCGAGGGAGACACAGAATCTGTAGCAGCTCCAGGCTCTGAGCTGTCAGCACAGAGCCTGATGTGGGGCTTGAACTCACGAACCGTGAGATCATGACCTGAGCCGAAGTCGGACGCTTAACCGACTGAGCCACCCAGGCGCCCCAAAACTAATGTGATTCTTAAAAAAAAAAACAAAAAGTAATTCTACACAGTTTTAAGAATGTTTATAAATTTAAGTGTTGCTAAACAGAGGCACCTGGGCGGCTCACTTAGGCAAGCATCTGACTTTGGTTCAGGTCACAATCCCATAGTTTGTGGTTCCGAGCCCTGCATCAGGCTCTCTGCATGGAGCCTGCTTCGGCTTCTCTGTCTCCCTCTATCTCTGCCCCTCCCCTGTTCACATACTCTCCCTCTTTGAAAAATAAGTAAATGTTAAAAAATAAAATAAAATAAACGTGCAAAACAACAAAATAGTGCAAAATTTAGCACTATTAAAAATGTTTAAATGTTAGTATTAATGCAGTTATTAATGGTATGCTTTTTATTTTGAAGTACAAATTCAGAGAGTCACTTTTTACATCTTACGCATCCGAAGTGAGACTTTGGTATAAAATTTACCTGAACACGATGATTTTGGCTGCTTCTGCCATCTACTGGACATGTGGTGCTACTGGACCTCCAGAGCCCTATCTCAGCCAGAGTGTTTACTCAGAATTCCAACTGGATTTTTTAAATGAATCGATATTTAAATCATGTCGTAATTGATTTTTTTCACTGTATTTAAAAAAATAGGGGCCTCTGGGTGGTTCAGTCAGTTAAGTGTCCAACTTTGACTGAGGTCATGATCTCACAGTTCGTGAGTTCAAGCCCCGCATTGGGCTCTGTGCTGACAGTGTGGAGCCTGAAGCCTGCTTCAGATTCTATGTCTCTCTCGCTCTCTGCCCCTACCCCACTCGTGCTCTGTCTCTCTTTCTCTCTCAAAAAAAAACATTAAAAAATTAAATAAGTAAATAAACATTATGGCAATTTCTCTCTTACACATAAATTCTTACGTTGCTAAGTCATAATTTTGGTGAGAAACAATTTCCCCCATAAAATCACTGTGCTCTTTTGGATTTAAGACACCTATAATTTGAAAGCATGATTAGTTCCCAGCAGGGCAGGTCTAGAGATGCCTGGAAAATCTTCTGCACTGGCTGTTTGAGAAGCAGTCCAGTGGTAGCTCCAGGACTACAGTAGGCCCATCCGGGTCTGGCCTGAGCCCCCTATGGGGGGGGGGGGGCAAAACAGCTGAAGCAACTTCATGTGCTAGGGCTTTAGAAATGACAGGGTTTTTTTTTTCTTAATTATTTCAATTGAGGTACTCAGAGTCCACCTGCTATCCAACTGCCTTCCCTCTAGCATAAGAAAGAATTTAATCTGTTAATTACATGTTCCCAAAAGGCCTGAAAGCAATCAGTGCTAGGTGGCTTCAGATGGGGCTGTCTCAATCCACGTAAGCAGGGCTATCAGAGTTAGCGGAAACCAACAAACCACCAACCCAACCTGGACAAAAATCAGATACTCAATTAAACGGGAATTTCAGATAAACAACAGATTACTTTTATTAAATATGGCCCAAATACTACATGGGACATAGTTACACTAAAATGTTCTGCATTTTATTTGGCAACTCTAATATAATTCAATTCAATTTCACCAATATTTGAGGGCATACTGAGAGGAACGAACCTTTGTACAAAGTCAGCAAACGGTGTCTACTAACAGAAGATTTGCTGGGAAAATCTCAAAAATAGAGCGCTAAATACAAATAATGTTTTTGCTAATATGTATGAGTATTCTTTCATATGACCAATTTGGTAAAAAAATCTCTTCCTAGAGGAGTTTTAACACTAGAAAAAACCTGAACTTTAGAAAATGTCCTAAGATGTCTAATACATCCAATTAAAATTTTTTTTTAACATTTTTATTTATTTTTGAGAGACACAGAGACAGAGTGTGAGCAGGGGAAGGTCAGAGAGAGAGGGATACACAGAATCCGAAGCAGGCTCCAGGCTCTGAGCCATCAGCACAGAGCCCGACGCGGGGCTCGAACTCACAGACTGTGAGATCTTGACCTGAGCCGAAGTCGTCCGCTTAACCAACTGAGCCACCCAGGCACCCCTAATACATCCAATTAAAAATATTTATCTATTGACTTATTTTGGGGCACCCGGGTGGCTCAGTTAGACAGCCAGTTCTTGGTTTCAGCTCAGGTCATGATCTCATGGTTTGTGAGTTCGAGCCCCACATCAAGTTCTGTACTGACAGTGCAGAGCTTGCTTGGGATTCTCTCTCTCTCTGCCCCTCTACCACTTGTTCTCTCTTTCTCTCTCTCTCCCTCCCTCTCTCGAAACAAATAAACTTTAAAAAAATATTTATTTATTTACTTATTTTGTTTTTGGGAGAGAGAACGTGCACTCACGAGCATGGGAAAGAAGCAGAGGGGTAGAGAGAATCTCAAGCAGGCTCCATGCTCAGCACGGAGCCTGATGCAGGGCTCCACGCAGGGCTCGACACAGGGCTCAATCCCACAACCCTGGGATCATGACCTGAGCTGAAATCAAGAGTCGGATGCTCAACCGACTAAGCCACCCAGGCACCACAAGAAATATTTAAATAGAACATACATTGTTTAATGTATCTCCCTTGCGAGGACTATAGAGTTCACAGTTTGATTCTGTTGGTTCCTATGATTGTAGCCCTGCTGGTCAGTGGAAAAGGAAGATCGCAAATCCTTATGTTGAGTGACGATAGAGAAAATGTATTTAGGAGACATGGAAGCACAGCTTCGAACGACGAGGAATAAGTGAGACCTGCGTGAAAAACAACTGAGGAGCAACTGACAGTATAACCCTGATTCCCTTGAAGAAATATATATTTTTAATGCTTATTTATTTTTGAGAGAGAGAGACAGAGCGCAAACCGGGGAGCGGCAGAGAAAGAGGGAGATACAGAATCCAAAGCAGGCTCCAGGCTCTGAGCTGTCAGCACAGAGCCTGAGGTGGGGCTCGAAATCATGAACCGTGAGATCATGACCTCAACCGAAGTCAGACACTTAATGGACTGAGCCACCCAGGGGCCCCAACTCTGATTGCCTTTTAATGAAGAGGTACCAGGGAAAATTCCACACTAATCGAAAATCACAATTGGAATTAGTGAACTAAACAACTTCAAATCAAATTATATCTCTCATGGATAATGCAGAGTATTCAACTTATGTTGGCCTTATAAGTCACACACACAGCTAATGCTTGCTATTATCAACAACTTTTATGTCAATTTCCAAAATATTTGTCTACAAAGTGTTTTCATTTTTTTTTTAATGTTTATTTATTTTTGAGAGACATAGAGACAGAGTGTGAGCAGGGGAAGGGCACAGAGAGGGAGACACAGAATCTGAAGCAGGCTCCAGGCTCCGAGCCGCCAGCACAGAGCCTGACGTGGGGCTCGAACTCACAGACCGTGAGATCATGACCTGAGCCGAAGTCGGCCGCTTAACCAACTGAGCCACCCAGGCGCCCCTACAAAGTGTTTTGAAAGAGTTGAAAGTATGAGGATCAGACATGACGAAAATACAAGCCAGAATATAATGGCGGTCAGGGTGCTACATGTTTCAAAAATGAATTGATCCCATTTGGTTAAGAGTTCACAAAGGAGACAGTGTTTGAGAATAATATAAGTATGTTGCTAACCAATCTATAATTGAGATTTTATTACATAATAAAGACAAAACAAAGTCTCGAAATAGACTTTGCCTGTATCTTTCTGGTTTCAAGTAGCTAAGTCCTCAGGTGTTTTTTTTTAAGTTCATTTATTTTGAGAGACAGGGAGAGTGTGAGCATGAGCAGGGGCGGGTCAGAGAGAGAGAGAGAGAGAGCGCGAGAATCCTAAGCAGGCTTCGCACTGTCAGTACAGAGCCTGATGCGGGGCTCGAATTCACAAACCATGAGATTGAGCTGAAACCAAGAGTTGGATGCTCAACCAACTGAGCCACCAGGTGCCCCACAGGGGCTTTTATTTTATATTCTTCTCATATCTTGGCAGCACATTATACTTGGCATATTAAAAGCACATGATTAATTTCAAGATAGAAACCTCAGGAATCATCTTCAACTCGTCACGTATCGTATCCAATTTGTCATCAAGCGCTGTAGATTTTCTCTCCAGCATCTTTTGAGTCTCTTCTCTTTGAACCTTTTTATTTCCATTACCTTATGCCAAGTCTTTATTTCTTACCCGGTTTGCTACAAGAGGCTCCCAAGCGCCAGTTCCATGACTTAACTTCCTAAAACAAAGAACATCTTCTATCACTCCCTAAAAATATCTGTTGCATACAGAAGGGGTCCTTGCACTTCCAGACGTAGCAGGAAATGATATTGTTCTTCGAGAGCAGATTTGAGAAAATGAGAAGTCTTCAGGATTGGCCAAGGTGACGCAAAAGGTAATGAAATGACACTTCAGATTTTGGAGTGGAAACTAGCAGTCCGTGGTTGCAGTGGTAAAATAATCTAGTTATCATCATAAGTGATCTTTGGACCGTGCATCCATACCCATGCCCCCTTGCGGTCTGGAAGCAGCTGGTATTAGAGAAAAATGGATTGGCCTATTGAAAACTCAGGTATAATGCCTACTGGAAGGCAACGTCTTGAGCAGTTAGGGTTCTATCTTTTCAGATTATGTATATATTTTGAATAAAAAATGGCCTGTTTCTCTCAGAGCAAAATGAGAGATTGAAGGGAAATAGAACGCTCCACTCTCATTATCCTTATGTGGAGGTTTTAGGGTTCTAGGAAAGAACAATGTTTCTACTAGGAAACACAATCATGATTCCACGGCTTTCTAACTAAAAATTGAATAATGATCTTTCTTCTTTCATATTTTCATTTCATTATAAGAAACTGTTTTTCCTCTCTATCCACTACTGTTCAGAGCGGGCACATTTGTAATTAAGTCCATCGGTCACCTCGAGGTGATTATGAAGGGACTATAGGAAGAATGGGCATCGCCTCAAGACTCGGAAAACAGTGGCCCCCCAGGGGCCACTGTACTGTTTTTCCATGAGGTGGAGCTCTTGCAGTGAAACTCGTCTAATAAGGAGGGCGCTCTGGTATCTGCTGCTCATGGCACGGGCCTGCCGTATCTTGAGTTTTTCAAGGTCCATACATTTTCTGTTCTCTCTCTGCTTTGATCTGGGGCTTTTCTGGTCCACTGGCAACCTCCCCCGTGTTTCTAACCCCTGGTCTTAAGGGCAAGACATATTTACGGGCAAGCAAAGGCATAAAAGGGTTCCCGAAATTGTTTTTGCACAGCACTGAAAAACGATAGCTTCTACCCAAACGTCCTAACTTGACAAAGGTGCTGTTAGGCGAATCTTCATGCCTGCTAAGAATGGGATATTCATCATGACCCCATGACTGCGGCGAGTTCTTGTGCTTCATTCTCTCGCTCTAAAACGAGCACTTTGTCTCTAAATCTAACGTTCTAAATCTACTTCTGAGTATTGTTGGGGGAAAGTTCCTGGTATTTGTTGGAGAATGCCAGATGTAACACAAGCAAAGATACAAACAGTGTAACAAGTTAAAACTATGTTCCGCTGCTGTGGAATATCTAAATGCATCTCGCTCCCCGCACTGACCACAGTATTACCGTTTCTTTAAATAATATCCTGAAACGCAAATGCATTTGTCTAAGCAGTTGGGGGAGTTAAAAACCCTACGTTCCACGTACAAGCTGCTTTCCTGTAATGAGCACGTGGCCTACTACACCAAAGCGCCACCCAGAGCGTTTTGCCGCTCTCTGAAATCGCTCGGCACGCAGGCACCGAGAGGAGTTCGGAGCCCCGGCCTCCAGCTCCAGCTTTTTGTAGCTTTGTGTCTGACACCTCGCTGGACCTCAGCTTCCTCTCCGTAAAACGGAGCGCGGATAGGGTTTGGATCTGAAAGATACAGCTGATGCTATTCTCCGACGGAGTCGAAAGACAAAAGCCTCGGCCAGCCCCCTAGGCTCCCACCTTTCGGAAGGGGCGGGCGAAGGGAAGGGCTGCGGCAGACAGCTGGAGCCGGCCGGGAGCGCGGGTCGTGGGCGGCGCCACCCGCGGCGACTCCCCTTCCTGCCCGCCCAGGCCCAGGCACGCTGGCTAAACGCTCCGGCTGCCCTCCGCTCCCGGCTCTCTGGTTCCCGGGCCGCCCGGGGGGACGCGGTTGGCGGCGACACCGGAGGGGGGCGGGTCAGGAAGTGGGGGCGCGGCGGCCGGGAGCGGTCCTGAGGCTGCCGAGGGGGCTCGGCGGCGCGGAGGGCCGGAGACTCCGGGCCGCGCGGGAGCCTGAGGGGCGCCCGGGCCTCCGCGGAGATGATGGCGGAGGAAGAAGGTGACGGCCCCGGGGTCCAGCGCGCCAACTGTCGCTCGCGGTCGCGGGAAAGAGGGGCGGGGGCGCGAGGGGCCCAGAGGCCTGGGCTGCGGGCGGTCAGTGGCCGCGGCCGCGCCGGGTGGGGGGCGGAAAGAAGCGGGGCGGCGGCGGCGCGGGGACATTTAGGAGCGGAGTGAGTGGCCCGAAGTTTTGTCCGCCTCAGTGGGAAGCAAAGGTGGAGCTTAAAGTTGGGAATCGGGCTGGTAGAGATAAAACTGGGGGACGGGGGGAGGGAGCGCTTGAGGGGGAAGGCCACTAGCAGATAATTAATGCGGTGGGGAGCATAGTTTGGTTTAGAAGATGGAGGCTTGGGTACCGAGTGCATATTTGAAAGTGAGAGTGTTTAACCAAATGCCCCTCGGTCCGAGTGCCCTCTTCAGAGGTCCTTGGACGCTGACAAACACGAAGTCACGGGTGAGAGGAGCCGCACGCCTAGGGCAGAAAGAGGCAGGGATTGGGGAGGGGAAACTGAAGGCCGGTTCACGTACAGGGTAGGGGGAGGTGGCAGAGGGCTGCGGGGTGTAAGTATTTGGGAGGATTAGGAAGCCACGAGTGCTTTGAGGGTGCAAGTGGGTGGGCCCGAGAAAGCTTACCATGCCCCCACAGGGCCAGTGTTAAGAAAAATTAATCCCTCGGTAATATTTAAAATGATAAGTATGGGAGAAAAATGGGGAGTTGGGGGAATTTATCAGCTAGGGGTAGATATTACAGGAAACCTTCATGGCATAATAACTTCACAATACCCGTGCTAGTTTCAGGAACAGATCTGTGTGATGGTGTCGCTTGACTGAGCAGTTAGATTTTGCATTCTGGTGGGAAACATGATTTTTTACCTCCCTTGAGTGCAGTTGTGAATGTGATCTCGCTTAGATTTAAACCTTTATTGAACCAGGAATGCAAGGAGGGAATTTCAAGAATTCAGCACAAAGGGATATTTTAAAAATTGTTTATTGCTCTTTGGCTTCCTGCCTTGTCTCTCTCGATGCTCACACTGACTTCATTATCTGCCTCCTCTTTCTTGAGTTTTCCAATGTTAAAGCTGATCTAAATTTAAGACACTCTTCCTAAAATACAACTTCAAAACCAGTGCTGTTTGTAGTTGATAAGGAATAAGAAATTCCATTGGTTCCTTTGGTTTTATTTTTGGTTGCAGTAGTTTAAAAGATTTCTGGATATTTTTTTCCTTTCCTGACTGATTGCAAATCCATGGAGTACGTTGATAAGCTAGCTTGTGTGTTTCCATGAGCCTTATCATGCTTAATCTAAAGCGTGAAAAAAATTAATACTGTAATACTAAAAGTCTTCAATATTTTACATCATGCAAAATTAGAAATTTCTTTAGGATAGTATAGTTGCACATGATTAAATCAAGGGGACGTGGGACTAATTAAAAAGACCATACCATTGTGTAAGATTTACTGGTGGGATAAAAAAGGGAAAATGAATTTTGGTTGTAGAATTACAGAGAAGCAAATACATCTTATATGGAGCCATTAATGGATTGAAGTTTTCTTCAAGTAGAGTTTCATTCAACAAGTTTTTCAATTCTGTAAATATTTGGGTGCCTGTTGTGTTAGGTGCTGGGATATACAGTCAGCAATGAATGAGTAATTAGATTCTTATTTATTGAAATAATGCTAGTAGTAGTATAGCAAACATATATTTGTGTTAGGCATTATTTTGCGTGCCTTATATTTATTTGGCACTCTCTAGATTTTTTTCGAAATGTGTGTTATCTTAAAATTAGTCTACACGGTCTGTTTTACTCGTAACCTGATGTTCCCTATATCCCTTTTTTGTTACCATTCAGTTCACTTGGATCCTTTTCACTGTCCCGCTGTTACTCCAAGTACATCGTGTTTTGAGAATCTTGTCTTACGAAAAATGCCTTCCTCGATGCAGCAGAGCGTCAGGTCGTTCATACTTAGGCTTCCTGAAAGAAATGTTAGAGCAAAGAAACAAGAGACAGCTTTGAGTCCAGCAGTATTAACACTTGATGTGGAAATTGCTGTGTGTCGTTTGGATGGACGTTTGCTGCCCTGTTTGTAGTTCTGCTCATTGTCTCGCGTGAAGGTCGCTGGACCAGAGACGGAAATAGTGGGTTATTTTGGTGGCCATGTTATCATTTTCTTTTCATTTTTTTAAGTTTATTTATTTATTTATTTTGAGAGAGAGAGAATGTGCAGGAGCCCATGGGGGAGGGGCAGAGAGAGAGGGAGACAGAGAGAACCCCAGGCAGTCTCTGCACCTCACTGTCAGCACAAAGCCGGATGCAGGACTCGAACTCCCTAACTGTGAGAGTGAGATTGTAATCTGAGCCCAAGTTGGGCACTTAACCAACTGAGCCACTTAAGTGCCCCTTTATGTTATCATTTTATTTAGTTTGACTTAAAAAATATATATATATTTATTTTGAGAGAGAGAGCATGCATGCAGGAATGGGGTACCGGCAGAGAGAGAGGGAGAGAAAGAATCCTAAGCAGGCTTCATGCCATCAGCACAGAACTCAAAATGGGGCTTGATCTCGGGAACCATGAGATCACGGCCTGAGCTGAGATCAAGAGTTCTATGCTTGGGGCGCATGGGTGGCTCAATCGGTTAAGCGCCCGACTTTGGCTCAGGTCATGATCTCGCAGTTTGTGAGTTCGAGCCCTGCGTCAGGCACTGTGCTGACCGCTCAGAGCCTGGAGTCTGCCTCTCTTCAGATGCTGTGTCTCCCTCTTTCTCTCTGCCTCTCTCCCACTCATGCTCTGTCTCTCTCTCTTTCTCTCTCTCCAAAATGAATAAACGTTAGGAAAAAAAAGTTCTATGCTTAACTGACTGAGCCACTCTCAGGGGTAGAGAGAGAGAGGGAGACCCAGAATCCAAAGTAGGCTCCAGGCTCTGAGCTGTCAGCACAGAACCTGACTTATGGCCTGAACCCACAAACAGCAAGATCATGATCCGAGCTGAAGTCGGATGCTTAACCAACTGAGCCACCCAGGCGCCCCTTGTTGGGTGCTTTTAACTTTTCCTTTATCACAGAGCAGGGGAAAACAAAATTTTTTTAAGTTTATTGAATTTATTTTGAGAGAGAGAGCATGAGCAGGGAAGAGGCAGAGAGAGAGAGAGAGAGAGAGAGAGAGAGAGAAATCCCAAGCAGGCTCCGTGCTGTCAGCATGGAGCCCAACAGAGAAGGGCTGGAACTCATGAATCATGATGTCATGATCTGAGGCAAAATCAATGAGGGCACCTGGCTGGCTCAGTTTGGAAGAGCATGCAACTCTGTTTCTCAAGGGCATGAGTTCAAGGCCCATGTTGGGTATAGGCATTACTAAAAAAGAAAATAAATTTAAAAAATATATATTTGTTTTTTCATTTTCCACAGTAAAGCTAGAGGATTTTTTAAAAGGACTTTTAAAAAGTTTTATTTATTTAAGTAATCTCTACACCCCACATGGAGTTCAAACTCATGACCCTGAGATTGAGAGTCGCATGCTCCTCCGACTGAGCCAGCCAGGTGCCCCTCCTCAGTAAAGGTAGAACCCTTCATCTGATCAGCAGCAGCTGACTCCTTCTCCTTTTGTGACTCGTCTTTTTAAGCTCACATTTCATAGCCTAAAGTCATAACTAAGAGAAAAGAAAACCCTCTTCTGCTCCATTAAGGAGGAAATAAATTCTTGAACCATCTTATAAGGTTGGGAGGACAGTCTATACCTACACGACAGTCATAGTTCGGCCCTGTAAGATAATTAATTCTAGAAAGGAAAAGTGGTTAGTTTGAATATAGTAAATTCTTGTTTCATTCAGAATCTAGTTTACTAGTTTGTAAAGCACTTTCCGCTTTACATTTTTTATCAGACACAGAAAGGGTGGTCTAATATTGGGAAATTTTCTGACAAGTTCCCACATATAGTGATATTTATAGGTTCAGCTTATTTCTAATACATCAGTCTACAAAACAATCTATTATGATGACAATACCTAGCACTGTGAAATTCTGCAGAACTTGCAGGATTATTTTAAAAATGAAGTATAGTTTTATGATCAATGTATTTTATTGTATTCAAATTTTTAAAAATTGTTAATCCTCGAATGATGAATGTGATACTCTCAGATAACTAGAATATTATGCTAATAAATAACACCTTGTTCCCCAGTCATTCTAGAAAGGAGTTTACTTATTGGGGATATTTTGAAAATAACATTATGTCAGGAGAAGAGCTTGTTAATTCACGGGGACTCTAGTGATAAAGCACAGGTGGGAGGAGCCTAAATTTGTTTTGTATGAAAGACTGCTTTTCAAGAAGTGCTAAAATAATTATGGAAAAAAGTTATCTTTGATACTAAAAGATCTCTATGGGACTTTTGCCTTATTATAATAAAAGTAAATTAGCTTGGGTTACAGATCAGAATAACTTGATACACATGTTGCAATAACTTCTTAAATATTTTAAGGACCAACTGTAGAACTGCGCCAAAGAAAAAAGCTAAAGTCTTCAGAAAATAAGGAATCTGCCAAAGAAGAGAAAAGTAGTGATACTCCGGTTCCTGACAGAGCTCCTAAACGTAAGTTAGATAAATTTGATTTCGTGCTACTGTAAAATGGTTTTTTGTACCCTAGGTCATATATTTTATATTATTTTAAATGTGTTTACCTATTTTGAGATTAATTGTATGGTGTTATCAGTCAGCTTTCCTAGGTTTTGTTGTAGAACAAACCCTACATCTCACTGGCTTACAGACAACACTTATTTCTGACTAATGTTATGTGTTGTGGGTGCAGGTTGGCTGGTTTAGCTTCATGTATCATGAAGGAACAGCCCCTCTTTGGGATGTTTTTCTTATGGCAGAGGAAAAGAGCAGGAGAACAGGCAGAACCATGCAGTGTCTCGTAAAGATTCTGCTGAACTGGCACACTGTCACTTGTCCTCACGTTCTGTTGACCCAAGCAAGTCACATAATTAATCTTGACAATGAGATGGAGAAGTATACTCTGACTACAGGGAAGTACTGCAGGTCACTTGGTAGTGGGCAAAGACGGATAACCTTTTTACAGGAAATGACAAGATAAGTGGAAATAGTAAGAACAGTCTACCACATTCTGTCCTTTTAGTCATAAATATTTACTTTTCTCCTTCAGACAAAATACACTGTCTACCTCTCTGGCCGTAGGAAGACACTCAGTCTCACCCAGTCATGGCATCAGTCTTGAGGTTCTCTACATCAGGCCAGCTATGATTCATTCTAGTCCAGAGACCTATGAATTAAAAAGATAAGTTATGTGCTCTGTGTCAGGAGTCCCCAAGACTACCCCCATGTTTGGTGATTAGCTAGAAGGACTCACAGGTCTCAGAATATTTGCAGCTATGGTTTATCACAGTGAATAGTACAAAACAAAATCGGGAAAGGGATAAGGTCTGTGGGCTAAAATCTCTAAGAAACTAGGCATAAGCTTCCCTGATTCCTTTCCTAATGGAGTTACACAGCATGTGCTTAACTCCTTCAGCAGCAAATTGTGACATTTTGTAAAGTTTTGTCTACCAGGGAAGTTCATTAATGGCTCTGCACAGAATTTCTTTTTTTTTAATTTATTTTGAGATAGAGCGCAAGTGGGGGAGGGGCATAGAGAGAGGGAGAGACTCTCAAGCAGGCTCTGCACTGTCAGCATGGAGCCTGATGCAGGACTCGAACTCACAGACTGTGAGACTGTGACCTGGACTGAAATCGGATGCTTAACCAACTGAGCTGCCCAGGTGCCCCTACACACAGTTTTTACTGTTAGCTGGTCACGTATCCTTTACCTACCACGTACCCAAACTCGATTCCCAGAAGGAAAGCAGGGAGCATGAACTACATTGTTTGTACAAACAGGACACGCACAGTAAACTGAGAGAATGGTGATAACCCTCCTGAAATCCAAGTTCCCAGTTTCCAGCAAAGAGCCTGCCTTGCAAGCAGACCTTCCTTGGCAAAGTAATGGCAGGGCTGCTATGCTATGTTAATTTTCTGCACATGCCCCCGCTTCTAATATACATTGTTGGAAAGGGACAGGATAAGCAAAATAAATTCTTCCATTCAGAAAGAGGAAGAGTGACAGACACACATGAGCCACTGGTTCATAGCAGTTTTGAGATACTACCAGATAAATATGAGGTCATCTTACTTTGGGGCAGGGATGTTTCTTGATTCGGCCCCAGTTGTTTTCCTTGGGGTAGCTTCCCAGTTCGTTGTTCTCTGTGGTCCTTGGTTTACCATCTGGAGGTCCTTCCTTTTCTATTATCCTACTGAACCATATATGAAGATGGCTTTGGAAGACATGCCATCCTTGGGGACTAAAAAGCCTTCTCAAATTGCTTCTTGCCTGTAGAGAGTCGAAGGCACATTTATATGTTTTTTCTCAAATAAGGTAAAGGCAGTGGGTTGTCTACAGATCTAGTTTAGGGGCTAGCAGCAAGAAAATTGGAAGCTGGAGAAATAATAATCCATGTTATGCAGTGACAAAACATTTGTATATGTTTCCTGTGAATAGTTACAATTTCAATACTAATTTTTTTTATTATTTTAGGTAACAAGATTATAGAACAGAATGCTACTAGAGTGTCTTGGTTATCAGCTGCATTTGATTATAAAACAATGAATTTAAAACAGATTTGGCCTATTTGCAAGCAGGAATGAAGAGGAAAGTAGAGACTCCAAAATTTCTGGGACTTGTAGTGTTGAGTTAGAACTGTCTATTTCAGCTAGTAAAATTGAAAAATATTCTGAGCAATGAAGGCTGATGAAGATGAATCCTCAGGGCAATGACTAAATCAGGGGCATGGTTGTCAGCACATAGTTTATTAAAATATATGAATGGATTAAGGATTTCCTAGTAAATGCATTCAGTTGGACAAAGTAAGAGTGTGGTTCCACAAAAGCCCAAAATACATGTAGTTCAACCTTTCCAAGACTCATCTAGAAACAAAATTGTGGGTACAGGAGTCCCCCCACTTATCAGTAGTTTCAGTTTCCATGATTTCAGTTATCTATGGTCAATCACAGTTTGGAAGCAGATGATCTGCTTTCTGACATATTGTCAAAGTTAATAGTAGTTTAACACTACGTCACACTCACAGGGCCTTGTCATTTTTCTCACTTCATTTCATCCCATGGGCATTTTTTCATTTCATGTCATCATAAGAGGTAGGGGGAGTATAGTACAATAAGATATTTTTAGAGAGAGACCGTGTTCACTAACTTTTATTACAGCATATTGTTACAGTTGTATTTTATTATTAGCTTTATTGTTAGTCTCTTACTGTGTCTAATTTATAAATTGAACTCTATCCTAGGTATGTATGTGTAGGATAAAACAGCATATTTAGGGTTCAGTACTAGGATTCAGTTTTAGGCATCTGCTGAGGATCTTGGAACGTATGCCCCACAGACGGGGGAGGGGGACTACTGTATAGTTGTTGAAACATGGAATAGAATCAAGTAGGTAAAAAGCTGACAAAATTGTTTTTTTCTTTGCAAAAATAAATGATTTAATTAAAAAATTAAGGTATAGGCAACCTTCTTTTATTGTGCTCACTTTATTGTGCCTTGCAGATATCTTTTCCTTTTTTTTTTTTTTTTTAATGAATTGAAGGTTACTGACAACCCTGTGTCAAGCAAGTCTATTGGCACCATTTTTCCAACACTACTTGCTAACTTTATGGCTCTGTGTCACATTTTAGTAATTCTTGCAGTATTCAAGCTTTCTCATTTTATTTGTTGTGGCGATCTGTGATCAATGATTATGACTCATTGACAGCTCAGGTGATGGTTAGCATATTTTAGCATTAATTAAGATAGGTATATTGTTTTTATAGATGTAGTGTTATAGCACACTTAATAGGCTAGAGTATAGCGTAAACATTACTTTTATACATACCTGGAAACCAAGAAAATTAATTTGATTGACTTTATGACAGCATTCGCTTTATTGCAGTGGTCTGGAACTGAACCTGCCGTATCTCTGAGGTATACCTGTATAATTAACATACAATAAAATGCCCAGAATCTTAGGTGTTTTATTAAATGAGTTTTGACATCTTAGTCCAATTAACAAGATACAGAACATTTCCATTATCCCAGAAAGTTTCTTTGTATCCCTTCCAGTAGATTTTCCCTGTACCGCCCCCCCAGACAACCTCTCTAATGATACTTATCAATATCAATTAATTAGTTTTGCATGTTGTAGAATTTCATATAAGCGGAATCATACAACATGTATGCTTTTGTGTCTGGATTCTTTCACTTGGCTTGGCATGTTATCCTTTAAAAATATAATCATTTTGAGATTCATTCATGTTGCTATAATTTTTTAACTATTTTGTTCTTGTTGGACATCTGAGTAATTTTCAGTATTTAGCTATTATGAATAAGGCTTCTATGAATATAGTTCTATAGATATTTTTGTGGACTTTTTTTTTCCTGTTAGGTAGATATCTAGGAGTATTGCCTTCTAAGCTTTTGACAGTTGTATTGTTTTGTTTTTATTTTTTTTAATTTTTTAATGTTTATTTTTTGAGAGAGAGAGAGAGAGAGACAGAGCATGAGTGGAGAGAGGGCAGAGAGAGAGGGAAACAAAAAATCCGAAACAAGCTACACACTCTGAGCTGTCAGCACAGAGCCGGACATGGGGCTTGAACTCATGGATCATGAGACCATGACCTGAGCTGAAGTCAGACGCTTAACCGACTGAGCCACCCAGGTGCCCCTTGAGAGATATACTGTTAAAAGAACTATCAGCCTAAATTTAAAATGATACAACTATTCAGATCTTAAAATGATGTATACACGCAGGAAGCTGGCTGAATAAGCTGCTCTGAGGGTGTTTTTCTTGAGAAGCAGTGAGAGTGTTCTGCCTTTGGGAGGGAAGTGAGTGTTTGTGATGAGTGGGGCAGACCCTGGTGGACTCTTTCATTGTTCTCAAATATTTGCTCCTTCCCTAAAGCGAATTATCCCTTCCTTCCCATTGCCATGTGATTTGGAGCGTGTCTCTGAAACAGTATTTACTTCCCTACCTCGTTGTCAGGCTTATTGATGTGACTCACCTGGACCAGTGGAATGTGCGTGGAAGCCTATTCCCCTGCTCTTTTCCTCCATCATGAGAAAATATTCTGCTATTGAGCAGAATAGCATGCTCAAATAGGGATTGACCCTAGTCTGGAACTCTGAAGAAGATCTAAGAAGAGCCAGAGCTAATCTGAAGTCTGGAATTGGGTGGAGAGTCACTGCAAACCCAACACCCACAAGTAGCATAAGTGAGAAGTAAACTTTTATTATGTAAACCACCAATAGTTTGGGATTTTTTTTTTTTTTATCACAGCAAAGCTTACTAATAGAGTGGTCATTTAGAATATTTTGGAAAATACAATATAAGAAAGATAATTAAACATGTATCTAGAGACAACATAAACTGTACTACTGTACTATAAAATAGTATTTTCCCCTGACTACAAAAATATATTTTTAGGGTAGAAAATGTGGAAAATAGAGAAAAGTATAATAAAATAAAATATATGAATAATGCCAGTAGGTAGAACTAGTCTTAAAGTTTTGGCAAGTGTTGCTTATCTTTTTATATTTTTTTCAATGTAGTTATACTGTTCTTTTTCTTTCCCTCTTTTTTTTTTTAACTTTTTGTGAAATTGAATCCTACATTTCTTTCCCTAACATATCATTAGATTTTTCCTTTGCTTTAACTACTACTTAACTGTGACCTATGTTATTGATACTGATATTTATGTAGTGCTTTTTTTTTTTCCATTTTTGACTCTTCACAAAAAACTTTGAAAACAACATATTTAGTATTAAGGTAAGACATTTATATGTAGGATTTGGTTTATATACTTTTTATAATAGTCCCTGATAATTAGGATTAATTTGCCATTATCTAAGACTTAATGAAAAAAACAGGAAGAGATACATGTTCAGAAACTTGGAAACACTTTTGTTAAACTGCCACCATTGGTGAGTTTCCTTACCAGTTTTTATAGTTCATATTGTGACAACATGATTACATATTTTTGCACAGATATTTCAACAATAATAGTATTTATTGAGCTCTTACTATGTGCGAGGCCAAATGCTTTACACATGCTGTTGAAAACAGTAATTTTATTTATTTATTTTGAAATGTTTATTTATTTATTTTGAGAGCCAGAGAGTGAGCGGAGGAGAGGCAGAGAGAGAGAGGGAAAGAGAATCCCTAGCAGCCTCCATGTTGTCAGCACAGAGTCTGATATAGGGCTTGAACTCATGAACTGTGAGATGGTGACCTGAGCCGAAATCCAGAGTGGGATGCTTAACTGACTGAGCCAGCCAGGTGCCTCTGAGAGCAGTAATTTTAAAATGATTGTGTAATACTGATACTAATATTTGATTTATTGGGTGGTGTTTTTTAAGCATTTTGAATATAATTCTCATTGACTTACTGATATCTTTTTTTAGAGTAATCTCCACACCCAACATGGGGCTTAAACTCACAACCCTGAGATCAAGAGTCCCGTGCTCTACTGATTGTGCCCCGACTTAGTGATATCTAACCCTTTAATCTGTTTAATGTCATAGTATTATATGAAAACTAATATTTATTAAATAATATTTTGAAAATGGCTAAGATTTTAGTTTAGCTAAACTAACAAATCAGCCAGTTGAGGTTTACAAACCTGTCAGTCAGTAACGGAACACAGGGCTTTGGGCCCTTAGGTCTTATTATACCTGATAGCTATAGCAGGACCAGATCATCCTGTCTGTAGAAAATCCAAATGTGTTTTATGTTATTTCATCAAGAAGTAGTTGCATATATGTAACAGTTGCATATGATGTTTTAAATACAGAACCCTCAAAGATCATTGAATTATATACTTTAAATGGCTCTATAGTATGTAAATTATTCATCAATAAAGAAAAAAAAATCCATTGATAAGGAAGAACTATCAATAGTAATTCTGAATGAATCCATATCCTTTCTTTAGATATTTGGTAGTACATTACTTTTATTCTTTCTTTTGATTAATAGATTTTAATTTTCGAAGCCTGTTTTGATTTATAGAAGAATTGAACAGATAGTGCAGGGTTTCCTTGTTATACCCACCCTCTGCCCACACACCCAGTTTTCCTTCTTATTAACATTTTATATTAGTATCCTATATTTGTTATAATTAACAAACCAATGTTGATACACTTAATTTTATTTTTATTTTTAAGTTTATTTATTTATTTTGAGACAGAGAAAGCAAGCTGGGGAGGAGCAGAGAAAGGGAGAGAGAGAGAGAATCCCAAACAGGCTGCACACTGTCCGCACAGAGCCAGACAGCGAGGCTCAAACCCACGAACCGTGAGATCATGTCATGAGCCAAAGTTGGAGGCTTAACCAACTGAGCCACCCAGGTGCTCCGATACACTGTTTTTAACTGAAGTCCACACTGTATTCAGATTTGCTTGGTTATTACCTAATGTCCTTTTTCTGTTCCAGGATCCTACGTTACATTTAGTCAACATTACATTTAGACTTCTCCGACTGTGGCAGTTTTTCAGGCTTTCCTTGTTTTTAGTGACCTTGACAGTTTTGAAAGTACTGGTCAAGTATATTTAGGTTGCCCCTCTATTAGAATTTGCTGTTTTTCTCATTAGATTAGGGTTCTAGGTTTTGGGGAGGAAGAACAAAGAATTAGAATGCCATTTTTCTAACATATCAAGGGTACATACTACCTTTTGGTTTTTAAAAATAGAAGTGCATAAATATAAATATCATCTACATCTGATTACTTTTAATATGCTTTTTCAGATGTATTATTTCAGCGCTTTGCAAAGATTTTCATTGGCTGTCTTGCAGCAGTTACTAGTGGTATGATGTATGCTCTCTATTTATCAGCATACCATGAACGGAAATTCTGGTTTTCCAACAGGCAGGTAAGAAGAAAGAATTTTGAGCATATGGAAGTTGTTTTGGTATTTAATTTTAACTTAAGTAATGTGTTTTACAGGGAGCCAAAATATATGTGTGATAAGTATGAAAAGTGCTTTCTTATCTACGGCCATTAGAAACAAAATGGTGTAGAAGCTGTTTTAACACAGTTACAGGGTCATCCTTGAAAAATATAACACAATGTATTTCAAGGCCACAGAATAGGACTATGACTGACGGTGCTGTCTTCTATGCAACAAGTTTATCAGGAGCTTTTGAAGACACAGTTTATCTATTTCAGAGATAGTCTATTGAAGTTTCAGCCGTAAAATATTTTAAGATGACATGATTAGAATGTTTTGGGGGTATTGGAAATGATTAACATGCATGACAGTATTTATTAAGATGTCTTTTACATATTAGTATGCTTAATGTTTGGTTTTAAATCATGTGCATTCCATAGGCTCTTTAGTCCCTGTAGCTACTTACTTAATTCATGATTTAGTCTTTGAATAGGTTTGTTCTCAGACTTGCCTTCACAATCAGATACATCTTTAACATGCATTGACAGAGTTCACAGTGTTATCACTTGACTCTGAAGAGTTTTCTTTTTTGGGCCAAGCTGTTTTCAGTAGTAATAGTAGTAGTCGTTGTCGTGTCGTCGTCATCATCATCATCATCATTGTCTTCAACTGACTAAATGCTTTTAAGCCATTGATTGACCTAATCCCACCAAAACATTTAGCTGAATAGTTATCTGTATTGACTTGACAAAAGATATTACCGTAGCATATCCTATTTCCTTGAAAATATTATGCAGATTAACTATTAGTAGTTCTCAATACTGGATATACAATAAAGTCATCTGATGAGCTTTCAAAAAATAACCTCCCTCACAGATTCTTACGTGAGGTATTGGGGAGTGTCTGGGATCAGTATTTCAGAATATTTCCAAGCAGTTCTGTTGTGTAGGCAGAATTGAGAACAACCAAAGATTTGAAAATATAGAAGTCATACATCAAGAACCTTGTTTTTTAACACACTGTGTATGACACAGTTGACATTACATGGGAGCTTTTTCAGAATTGCAGATTCTCAGGCCCTATTTAAGATTCAGAATCTAGTCAGATCTTTTAATAAGATCTCTAGGAGTTTCATATGCACATTAAACCTGAGAAACATTGATCAGGAGTTTATGTCTTTGAAATCTTAGAAAGAAACGAATCTGTTTCCATTCATAAAGAATCATTTTAAGGAAATATAATTGATGACCTGCCTCTAAATGAGGGGGAAAATTCACTGGTCAAATAGATCTGGGAAACGTTTTCTCTTTCAAAATTCACAGTGCATAATGTATACTGAAACTCTTAAAAGTCTTGCAATAAAGAAACCTATTAATTTTCTTTAATGCTGCCTTTCCACAACTCATTTCTATAACCCTTTTTTTTTTTTTTTAACTGTAGAACTCTTTAGGTAACACCCATTTTTATCTTAGGAATCTGTTGATCAAACTTTGGAGAAGCTGCTCTGATATCTTTTGTATTAATTGATAAATATTCATGAAAATGTTTTATTTTCAAAGACTATAGATTTATGAAAGCTTGATTCATCTTGAAATGCATAGTTTTTCAATGTTTTTGAATTACCTATATTCTTGGTTCTGTGTAGCCCAATTTTAGGAAATTTAAGGTTTACTTACATTTCTGGAAGTTCATTTGAAAAGCATTAATTAGGTATCTGCTGCTCTTGAAAAGTACTAGTTAAGTAAGAGCTTACCATTCTGGATATATAAAGAAGTGGAATAGCAATAGAAAAATACAGATTTCTTCTTAAACTTATCTTTTTATTATGGACTTTAACACCTTAACCATCATTTTTTTATTGCCTGCCTTACTATTCGCGCTGTCCTTAGGGCATTTTTTCTCCTTTTCTTTATATGTAATAGGTAAATGACTTACAACCCACACTCCATTTTAAACCTTAGGTATTTCATTTTAAATTATTGCCATATTATTGAAAAGTTTAACCTCCTTAATGTGGGCATAATGATTAAAAGAAAATTCAAACATGTCTTTGAATAAAATTATAAATAAATAGCATTAATATAGAGGACAAAGAGAGAGAAAGAAGATTGCAGTTGAAATTTAGGATACTGATTTTTAAATAATCATTTCATTTTCTTTTAGGAGCTCGAACGAGAAATCACATTTCAAGGTGACAGTGCCATTTATTATTCTTATTATAAAGATATGTTAAAAGCACCCTCATTTGAAAGAGGTATGATAACCACATTCGTATCTTTTTAAATTAAACTCTACCTCCAACGTGGGGCTCAAAGTCAGGAACCTGAGATCACGAGTCATGTGTTCTACCAGCTGAGCCAGCCATGCACCGTTCACATTGGTATTTTTAATAACAACATTTTTCTAGGGGGTGCCTGGGTGGCTCAGTTCATTAAGTGCCCGACTTCGGCTCAGGTCATGATCTCGCGGTCCTTGAGTTTGAGCCCCACGTCAGGCTCTGTGCTGACAGCTCAGAGCCTGGGAACCTGCTTTAAATTCTGTGTCTTCCTCTTTCTCTCTGCCCCTCCCCTGCTCATGCTCTGTTTCTCTCTCTCTCAAAAATAGATTAACATTAAAAAAGATTTTTTAATAACATTTTTCTAACATAAAACATTGTTCTATGTATGAGCGCTTGAATGTGGAAATTTGTCTCAGAAGTATTACTCTTTTTGATACTTAATAAAGACATTAGAAAAATAAGACACAGTATATTATATTTTGAGATTTTCTTAACAATAACTTAAAATATTTAGTAACATCTGACTGACATGTTTAATTATTTTAAAGCAAAATAAATAATCTGGAGAAAATTTTTCTGTCTCTAGGTGTTTATGAATTGACACACAATAACAAAACTGTATCTCTGAAGACTATAAATGCAGTGCAGCAAATGTCTCTATACCCAGAACTTATCGCCAGTGTTTTATATCAAGCAACTGGTAGCAATGTATGTTTTCTTTTGACTTTAATATTTATTTTCTTACATATTTATGAATCCTTAAAATTATTTAATGTCGTTCTATTGTCTCTTCTCTCTTTTTTTTCCAATTAGGAGATTATTGAGCCAGTATACTTCTATATTGGCATTGTTTTTGGATTGCAAGGAATATACGTTACTGCTTTATTTGTTACAAGTTGGCTTATGAGTGGAACATGGCTAGCAGGAATGCTTACTGTTGCATGGTTCATTATTAACAGGTAAAAAATGTTTTTTAAATGAAGTTTTACAGTTTTTTATGGCTGTGCAAAGCATTTGGTTCTAAAAATGCCACCATCCAAATATTCTACACCCTAATCCCCGCCTGTGAATATGATGAGATATCATTCCTGTGGTTATGTTATGTTAAATGGCACAGTTAGCCTTGAGATAGGAAGATTATTTGGTGGGCCTGATCTCATCATATGTGCCCTTAAAAGTGGGAATCTTTCTCCACCTGGGTCAGAAGGGGAGGTCAGAAATATTTGAAGCATGAGGTAGATTGCTGTGCTGTTGCTGGATTGAAGTGAGGAGGAAATGAATTTTGCCAGCGACCAGTGAGCCTGTGAAAGGACCACAAGCCCTGTGTGAGTACAGCAGCCCTGACTAGTGCTTTGATTTTAGTTTAGCGAGAGCCTGAGCAGAGTATTCAGACGTACTGGGATAGGCTTGCAAACTAATCTGTGTAGTTTCAAGCCTATACATTTGTGGTCATTTGTTATGCAACAATTGAAGAATTTACACCCACCTTGTATGTGTCTATTTTCAGACATAGTAACATTGACATATATGGATGTGCCTTTTTATTCCCTATTTATTTATCTATTTATCTATCTATCTATTTATTTATTTATTTTAGTTTTATTGATTTATTTTTGAGAGAGAGAGAGCACAAGTAGGGGAGAGGTAGAGAAAGAGAGGGAGAGAGAGAGAATTCCAAGCAGGCTCCACGGCGGCAGAGCAGAGCCCAGTGTGGGGCTTGAAGTCATGAATGTTGTGTTCATGACCTTAGCCAAAGTTAGACACTTAACTGACTGAGCCACCCAGGTGCCCCTTCTTTCCTCTTTTATTTAAAATTGATGAAAATTCATGAAAAGAAGGATAAGACATCAGATAGATCACTATTTTTTTTTTAACATTTATTTATTTTGAGAGAGGGAGAGAGAGTGAGTGTGCATGGGCTCATGAATGGGGAAGGGCAGAGAGAGAGGAAGAGAGAGAATCCCAAGCAGTCTCCACGCTGTCCTCGTGGAGCCCAACATGGCGCTTGATCTCACAGACTTCAAGACCATGACCTGAGCCAAAATAAAGAGTTGGATGCTTAACCGACTAAACTACCCAGGTACCCTAGCTATATGACTATTAAGTTAACCACCACAGATAAGGATTCTATATTAATAAGTGGTTTGAATTGGTAAATCCATCCCTTTTGGTGATCAAAGCAGCCTCAGTTCTTTAATAAAGTAAAAAGAGAATAAGCAATGGGGCTTCTTTGAAATAGAGGGCTGATTTGAGACATAAAAATTTTCTTGACATTGGTCAGTGTCAAAAATCCAATTCTGAATGAATGATTGGTATCCTCTTTCTCCATAGCACTCTTCTCCCCTAACATTTATCATGGCTAAATTTTTATTTTTTATTATTAAAAATTTGTTTTTAACATTTATTTATTTTTGAGAGAGATCACGAGCAGGGAAGGGGAGAGAGAGAGGGAGACACAGAATCCAAATCACACTCCAGCCTCTGAGGTGTCAGCACAGAGCCCAATGCAAGGCTTGAACCCATAAACTGAGATCATGACCTGAGCCAAAGTCGTACGCTTAATTGACAGAGCCACCCATGTGCCCCTATCATGACTAAATTTTAAAAAATGAAACATTTCTTCTGTTACAACATTTTCTTTTGGCAATTGCCAAATAAAAAATATGATACTTTCAAGATATAAAGACTCAGCATTAGGCCTATATCTCTTGCTCGGCTTTGCTTATATTTAGAGTCACATGCTGCCGATAATTTGATATAAAGCATATTTTAAAAATCTTCCTTAGAAGTTTTCAAGTATACCTTTTCAGCTTTATGGCTTAAACCTATTTCTTCTTCTTTATTTTTATTTTTTATTTTTTTAAAGTAAACTCTGCACCCAATATGGGGCTTCAACTCCTGACCCCAGGATTGAGTGGCATGCTGTACCGACTGAGCCAGTCAGGTGCCCCTAAACATATTTTTTCTTAAAAACAGGGATGAACCAAACTTTATTATTAAAGAAGCAGTATATGTATGTGCGGAAAATTAAAACCACCAAAACAAAATAATAACTTCACATTCCTACAACCTAGAGATCACTCACCATTGTTTATACCTTGGTACCTATACTTTTGTATCTTTTTCTATGTGAGTGTGTATGTGTATATAGTTTATATATGTATTTGTGTATTTTGTCAGAATGAGATATATTACACATACTGTTTTATTTTTATTTATTTATTTTTTGTTTATTTACTTTTGAGAGACATAGAGGCACAGCGTGAACAGGGCAAGGGCAGAGGGAGAGGGAGACACAGAATCGGAAACAGGCTCCAAGCTCTGAGCCGTCAGCACAGAGCCCGACGCGGGGCTCGAACTCACAGACCGTGAGATCATGAACTGAGCTGAAGTCGGCCGCCCAACCGACTGAGCCACCCAGGTGCCCCACACATACTGTTTTATATGCTGCTTTCTTTATTCAGCAGTCTACCTTTCCGTAACTTTTTAAAAAGTAAACTCTACAACCAACAGGGGACTTGAACTCACAACCCAAAGAACAAGAGTCGTTTGCTCTACTGACTAAGCCCCTCCATTTCAATAACTTTTTTTTTATTTTTAAGTAAGCTCCACACCCAATGTGGGGTTTGAACTCATGACCTTGAGATTAGGAATCGCATGCCATACTGACTAAGCCAACCATGCAGGCACTCCTCAATAACTTTTTATCTTACCTAATACCCCTGTTGACCTCAGAATACCCCAAATAGCTGTTTTATCCAAACCACCATTTAATCCAGGACCACATATTGCATCTGATTGTTATGTTCTTTAATTCTCTCTCTTTTTTTTTAAGGTTAAAAAAAATGTTGATTTATTTTTGAGAAAAGAGAGAAAGAGTGAGTGGGGGTGGGGAGGGGTGAGCAGAGAGAGAGGGAGACAGAGGATCCAAAATGGGCTCTGTGCTGAGAGTGGGCTCTGAGGCTGAGAGCCTGATGTGGGGCTCAAACTCACACACCTGTGAGATCATGATCTGAGCGGAAGTCAAGGTTGGATGCTTAACCGACTGAGCCAGCCAGGTGTGCCTCCTTATTTCTCTTTAAATCTAACATGATCCCTTTTTTCTCTTGAAGGGACCAAGTCAGTTGTCCTACATAATGTCCTACCTTATGGATTTCTCTTGTTGCTTCCTGTGGTGTCATCTAGCTTTTCCCTCTGTTCCTTGTGTTTCTATAACCTAGAAGTTATGTCCAAAGGCTTCATGAGTTCAAGATAAACAATTCTAGTTAGAATGTATCATAGGTGTTACGTTTTTCATGGTACATGATATTAAAAATTAAAGGTATTTATTTGGCCTACCCCTAGTGAGTCTGAGATTGACTGCTGGTGTGGAGGATGAGAGTTAGATTTCTTCATTGAATAGTGCGACTAGAAAATAATTTGTGTGGTGTTTTGGGGCACCAAATGAATGTCCTTTTCAATGTTAACCATTTACCTAAGGGTTGTAACTCCAGTCGATAATTTGCCGAAATTAGTGATTACATTCGAATTTATTAAATTATATTTTTCTATTTTCATTAGCTAGATTCTTCATTCTTCAAAAGGTAAATTTTTTCCTTATTAACCAAGGTTCTTTGGGTACCTTTAAATTCAGTTACTATTAGAAAGTCAGGGGGTGTCTGGATGGCTCAGTCAGTTAAGCATCAAACTCTTGATTTCAGCTCAGATCATGATTTCACAGTCCTAAGATCGAGTCCTGATTGGGCTCCATGCTGAGCAGCTCCACGCTGAGTGGAGCCTGCATAATATTTTCTCTCTCTCTCTCTCTCTCTCTCTCTCTCTCTCTCTCGCTTGCTCTCTCTCTCTCTCTCCCGCCCTTCCTCGCCCTCTGCCCCTCCCCAATTCATGTGCGCACGCGCACAGGCTCTTTCTTTCTTAAATTAAAAAAAAAAGTCTGAACAATACTTAATTTCACTTTACCTATTTCTTTTTTTTTTTTTTTTTAATTTTTTTTTTTTTTACGTTTATTTACTTTTGAGAAACATAGAGACAGAGTATGAGCAGGAGAAGGGCAGAGAGAGAGGGAGATACAGAATCCGAAGCAGGCTCCAGGCTCCGAGCTGTCAACACAGAGCCCGATGCGGGGCTCGAACTCACAGACTGTGAGATTTGACCCGAGCCGAAATCGGCCGCTCAACCAACTGAGCCACCCAGGCGTCCCATTCACTTTACCTATTTCTAAGAAATTGCTTAGTAACTGTCTCAGACAGCGATAAAACAACCTTTCTGGTGTTCTCTTTTTTAAGCATGTTCTCTACTTCAGAATTTTCATTGATTCATTAGGGCTAAATCCATTACCATCATTGTTTTTTTGCTCAAACTGTCATAACTTTGGTTAATATAAGTCCTTTCAGGATGACTGCTAAATTCTTTTAACACATCTTCATTAATCTTTGAAAGCTTTCTTGATTTCTGGCTCAACAAGGTGAGCAGGCTCACCTATACATTCCCTGTGAAAGATTTGGAATTAGCCACTTTTCTGTGGAGCTTTAGTTCATTTTAGTAGAGAACAATATTAGAGAATCTGGTGTGGATGCTAGAGAGAGAAGATGATTTTTTGTTATGTCAGAAAGAGAGAATATTTTATTTTGGCATATACTTTTCTAAAATTCTATTAGAGTTCATGGTTAGAAATTTAATAGTCCACTCAAAGTATTTCAGAACTCAGACTAGGTCTAGAAAGGCCTGCTTTTTAGAATGAAATGTATTTAGTAAAAAACTAGCATTATCAAAAATAATAAAAGGGTTGTTTTTTTGATTATGTGATTTATTAGTTATTGCTGCATACCAAATCACCCTAAAGCTTAACAGCTTAAAACAACAAACATTATGTCACACAGTTTCTGATGGTCAGGAATCCACAGTGGCCTAACTGGGTGGTTCTGGTTCAGGGCCTATTATGAGGATGCAGTCAAGAGTTGCTTAAGCCTCTAAACATTTGAAGGTTTGACTGGCCTGGACCATCTACTTCCAGGCTCACTCATGTGACTTTTTACAAGAAGCCTCAGTTCTTTGCTGGTTGTTGGCCTGGAAGACTTTAATTTTTCAACACATGAGCCTCACTATAGGGGTGCTCACAGCTTTACTGCTGGCTTTCTTTATAGTGAGTGATCCAATAGAGCGTGGAGTGAGTGTGCCTTAGTGGAAGCCAGATCTCTTTAAAACCTGATATCAGAGATGGTATGACATTCCTCTGCCATATTCTCTTGATCATGCAGACTAACTCTGATGCATTATGGGAAGTAACTACACAGGGTGTTAATGCTAGGAGGCAGGGACCATTGCAGACCATCTTGGAGATTGGCTACTATAGGCAGTGAACTTTTTTTTTTTAAACCTTTTGTTTTTTAAGTAGGCTCCGCGCCCAGCATGGGGCTCAGACTTATGACTCGGATCAAGAGTCGCATACTGTACCAACTGAGGCACCCCAGAAGTGAACTTTTAATATTCATTTTGTTTAATTTCTAGATCTATCTTTATCGGAAATTTTGAAGAGGGGAAGCCCAGGCAATTTTTCCTCATAAAAATAATGGCATTAAAGAATATGAAGACTCGTTGCCAAAAGAGTATTTTATTTTATTTTTAAAGTTCATTTATTTATTTTGAGAGAGAGATAGAACGAGCAGGGGAGGGACAGAGAGAGAGGGAAAGAGAGAATCCCAAACAGGCTGTGTGCTGTCAGTTTGGACTGCCCCACCCAGAGTGTTTTAGAGCTCTTAGTGAGAATTGTAAAGGAAATTGCCTTATTTAATGATACATTGTATCCTGAGTAGCTAAAGCAGGAGTTAGGTAGAAAAATTGTGATACATTCTGCTAAAATGTATCTTTTGGCAATTAAAATACTCTTAACAAGTAGTTTTTGTTTTGCATTTTATGCATTTTTTATTGGTATATATTTTATACTGCAAAATATATTTTAATGCGATGAAAGAGAATGCTTTTTCTTTTATTCATCAGCTTTAGAGTTTATATAGGAATGCCTAGAAAAGTATAAAAAGGTATTAGTCCTTCCGTTATATTACGATTATTAGTAGTGTCCTTAATTGTACTTTGTGTTATTTGTTTCTTAACACCAGAAGGGGAAAGCAGGATTGTCAAACTGAATGATGTAGGCATACTAGAAAATTTGAGTAAATTTTAGGAAACAGCATTGTGTAGACAGTAGAGGGGGGAGGATGTCAGGGGCAAATGACTCTCTTTTAACAGACATTATCACCAAAATAGGCTAACCAAAACCAGGCTTTACTTATAAACAATATGAAAGAGTCCTCCTGATCTTCTCATCTACAAATATATACCTGGGTATAACTTTCAGTGAAAACATCTTTATATTTGAAGAGCAAAGAGGAAATGTGTATGATTAAAAGTGTATATTGGGTGGCTCAGTTGGTTGATGTCAACTTTGGCTCAGGTCATGATCTCACGGTTCATGGGGTTTGGAGCCCCGCATCAGGCTCTGTGCTGACAGCTTAGAACCTGGAGCCTGCTTCAGATTCTGTCTCCCTCTCTCTCTGCTCCTCCCCCACTCACGCTCTGTCTCTCTCAAAAATAAACAAAAACAACAAACAACAAAAAAAGTGTATGTTAAAGTTAGTCTTTGGCCCCCCAAAAAGTAATTGTACATTGGTAATAATAAAGAGGTTAGGTGCAAGGAAATGTACATGACCTAGAGGTACAGCTAACAGAAAATATGGTAATATACACGATGCTGGTTCTGTTGTGATGGTATTGGTATACTCAGAATGCTCCTGGGAAGTATAAGCTTTTTAAATTTTAGGTGGTAGTTTTCCCAGGAATTTGATTTTATTGCAAGGCAGGAATCCAGAAAAGGAGGAAAATAATATGAAAAATTAGAAAACCATCTAAATACAGGAGAATGAATGATTAGGTAAATTGTGATACATCAGTGCAGGTGCCATTAGAAGTTATACCGATATTGTAGAAGTATTTTTAATCTTTCACACATTATACATTGACATGCCAAAGTTTTTATATATTCAACTCAACATTTCTCAGACTTTAGTTCTCTATATTTAAACTTAATTCTCATGGATTCCATGTATTGACATAAATAATTTGAATTCCATAATGCTGCTTACATATAAAACAAAACTAGATAATGCTCCTTGTACTTATAAGCATTTATGCTGCCATAAAACTGAAACCAACTTATTAATGAAATAACGAACCAGCAAAATATTAACTGAAAAGATGAGTTTAATGTAAAAAATAATATTTTGCTAAAATCAGATTTCTACTATCATATAAATATGGTACCACTCCAGCAGATTCTTTTGAGTCTGGTACACCTACACAGCTGGGTACTGTGAGATGACTCACTTTTTATCATGTTGCTCTCGTGTCTACTATGAAATCTTTTTTTTTTAGCACTGTGATCAGGACATCGTTTTGTTTTTATTTGGCAGTACATCATTTAGTATTACAGTCATCTCTCTTTTTTTTTTTCTCAATTAACTCAAGCCAATTGACATAATGCTATGTTGCCAACTAGGTTGTTAACACAAACATGGAAGCAAGTACTGAAATCCAGATTATGTTTATGCCGCGATGTGTCTAAAATGAAAATTCAAGGAGTTGCCTGATCCAAACTAGTGGATAGTTAGTGGAACATGCGACTCTTGATCTCAGAGTCATGAGTTCAAGCCCCACGTTAGATGTAGAGATTACTTTAAAAAAAAAAAAAAAAAAAAAGAAGATTCAAAATGAAACCAGAGCTTGCCGATTTCTGTGAATGTATCTATAGGCCTATGAATCCTAGGTGATTGATGAATCCTAGGTGATTTTACTAGTTATTATTTCGAACTACTGGTTTGTGCTGCTCTAGACTCTGCCACTGGGGGAGAAAAACTGCCACTTCTTACTATTAGCCTTCTGTTCCTCACAGCCACCAAGCATGGGAAAGGGCAAAGAGAGTAGCTCAGGTGTTCAGGAAGGTGGCAGTGGGGAGGCCTTGCAGGTGAAGAGAATAACTGGCAGAGATCCTACTCAGTTTGTGTTGCAACGACTCCCCTTCTCCAGTGCAGAGTTGTAAAGATTTCACCGTACTAATCTGTGACTTGGGCAGGTACAGTGAGTAAACCTTCAGAAAGATGACTACGGGGTCCAGCTTTCCAATTCTGGGCTGTTAGAGTGGCTGGTGAAAACCCGAATTGAGAATAGATATCCTCTCCTTCCTCCCCACATCCTGCCTTATAACATGTGAATCTCTTGTTTGTCTTTACAGAGTTAACTTTCATAATTTCTCAGGGATAATATTATATAAAAATAGGTGGTCTTTAGAATACATGATATTCAGTAAATGGTATTGGAATAATCATCTGGAAAAAATATCTTATTGCATAAATACTAAAATAAATTTCCAAATAGATTAGAGTTAATAGTAAATAATGAAACCAGTAATTACTATATGGAAACATTTGTTCATATTTTAAAATCTTTTGTAAAAAAAAAAATCTTTTGTAAAAGATAAGATCAGAAACAATGTAAGTGTATGACAATAGAAATTGGTTATATTAATGTTAAATCTATACAATGTGTCGTGGCCATTAAATATTCTTGAACTGTATTTATTGATACAGATGTTATGGAAAGATGCTCATTATAGATTAAGTGAAAAGTGGCTCATTACAGAATTTTATTTTATTTTATTATTTTTTTTAATGTTTATTTATTTTTGAGACAGAGAGAGACAGAGCATGAGTGGGGGAGGGGCAGAGAGAGAGGGAGACACAGAATCTGAAGCAGGCTCCAGGCTCTAAGCTGTCAGCACAGAGCCCGACGCGGGGCTCGAACTCATGAACCACGAGATCATGACCTGAGCCAAAGTCGGATGCTCAACCGACTGAGCCACCCAGGCGCCCCTCATTATAGAATTTTAAAAGAGCCCAGGGGCGCCTGGGTGGCTCAGTCGGTTAAGCGGCCGACTTCGGCTCAGGTCATGATCTCACTGTCTGTGAGTTCGAGCCCCGCGTCGGGCTCTGTGCTGACGGCTCGGAGCCTGGAGCCTGCTTCAGATTCTGTGTCTCCCTCTCTCTCTGACCCTCCCCCACTCATGCTTTGTCTCTCCTGCTCTCAAAAATAAATAAAAACATTAAAAAAAAAAATTTAGAATTTTAAAAGAGCCCAGATTTAATGCAATTTGCTGAGCTATAGATACACTGCTAAGTTCTTTACGACTTTCATTTTGTTTGATCTTCATGTATGATCCTGTTTTTTTCATATATTTGTATTCAACCACATATGCATTCATAGAAGACAAGTTTTCTTTTTAACAGTTTTACTGAGGTATAACTGACATAAAATGTGCATTTTAAAGTACACAGTTTGACCAGTTCAGGCATTTAGACACACTCTTGAAACCATCAACAAAATCAATGTAATAAACATATCTTATCCCCTCCAGCAGTTTCTATGTGCCTCCCAGTAATGCTTCCTTCTTTCCTTTTCTTACCTCACCTCTACTAACTGTCCCATTGGCCTCAGAAAACCAGGAATCTGCTTTCTGTTGTTATAGTTTCATTTTCTAGAATTTTAAATTTATTTTTATTTTTTTTTTATTTTAGAGAGAGCACGATTGAGGGAGAGGGGCATAGAGGGAGAGGGAATCCCAAACAGGCTCCACACTCAGCATGGAGCCCAATGTGGGGCTCGATCTTATGACCCCGGGATCAACCTTAGCTGAAATGAAGACTCAAGACACTCAACCAACTGAGCCACCCAGGCAT
The DNA here is from genome assembly GCA_030068075.1 of Paguma larvata. Lineage (NCBI taxonomy): Eukaryota > Metazoa > Chordata > Mammalia > Carnivora > Viverridae > Paguma > Paguma larvata. Next base: position 39,736,260 of record CM057838.1, read on the forward strand.
TTTCTAGAAGTTTATTTAATAGAGTCATATAGCATATCCTTTTTTGGTCTTTTTTTTTTTGACTTAGCATAATTATTTTGAGATTCATGTGTATTGGGCATATCAATAATTCATTCCTTTTCATTGCTAAGTAGTATCCTATATCACAATTTGATTGAACTAAATTACATGCGAATATATTCATCTCTATTATTTAGGAGAGTTATACAACAATTTTCACAAAAATTTTAAAGCAGTAGCACCTTTCTTTGTAGAAAAAAACCATCGAGCATATGGGTTCCAAATTGGGTGATTTTTGGAAAGGCAACCTCTTGAGGTGTGAGGATATGCCCAGGAGACAACATGCTGTCAGTGCACATTGACTGAGGAGAGACTTAGGAAGAGCCTGGAAAGACATTCTGTTTTGGGATTTAAATGTTTCTGGATGTATCACATGAATGATTACTGTAATAGTAATTCTGGGGAACCTGCTGATTGAAAAGATTATTAAGCTAGAGATCAGAAAATATGCATTGTAATCCTAGGTGTGCCACATACTAGCTATATGACCTTGATTAAGTCACATCACCTCTCTGAACTTCAAATTCTTTCAAAAAGGGAAGATAAGAATTTGAGGCCTATCAGTCCTGTTAATTATGTAATACAGATTGTACTAGAGAAGAATAGCCATCTGTCTCATTAAGGGAAGAGTGGGTAGGAGTTGAAATCTAGTGTCCTCTGTGATAAGCTGTGTGCTTTAACATGAGGCGTATCTGCTCAGACCAGGGCGCCTTTTTCAAATTTTCACAGATGCCCATGTTCACCAAGTAGTGTACAACCACACCGAATCTCCTGGAAGGGAGGTGAGGGGGTTGAATGAGATGCTTAGTTTACTCAAGATGCTGTATAGACAGCAGTGGTTCTATGTCTACCTCACAGAATTGTTATAGAGAACAATGAGATGTGTGTGGAAGAACTTTGAAAAATATAGTGTTACACAAATATAATGTCTTGATATTTTGCTGTTCATCTGTGGTCTTTAGGGTAGATACAACAAGAATTGAATACTCCATTCCTTTAAGAGAAAACTGGGCACTACCATACTTTGCATGCCAAATTGCTGCACTTACAGGCTATTTAAAAAGCAACTTAAATACTTATGGAGAGGTAAGATACAAACTTATTTGTCACAATTAATTTTGATGTATGACAAATGTGGTATATAATTTTAAAGTTAGTCATATTAACAGTTCAGGGATACTCAATGAAGCCTAATTACTACATAATAAAGGGTATATTAAAGTAGTCTTACTATAACACTATTAGTCTAGTCTGGTTGACAGGTAAATTATTATTTTTTTAAAGTTTATTTATTTATTTTGAGAGAGGCAGAGACAGTACCAAGCGGGGGAGGGGCAGAGAGCTAGAAAGTGAGAAACCCAAGCAGACTTTGTGCTGCCAGTGCAGAGCCCAACATGAGGCTTGAATTCAAGAAACCATGAGGTCATGACCAGAGCCAAAACCAAGAGTTGGACACTAACCAACTGAGCCACCTAGGTGCCCCTGATGGGTTAATTATTTTTAAGAGAAAAGAGATGTTAAATCATTTTGGTACAGTTACTTGACAAATAAATGAAGAATACATTATTTTGAAAATCTGTCTCATTATTTTACCATTTCTTTTCTGTAATATTGATAGCTTTTAGTCATTGCAGGTTGAGGAAATATTAATGAAGATGCAAAGAGTGACTACAAATGGCAGCAACGGTATCTTTTATGTTTTTCTGGCAACCACTGCTCTATTCTATCACAATGATTTTGTCATTTTGAAAGGTTATATAGTGGAATTATATAGCATGTTATCCTTCAGGATGAGCTTTTTTCTTAATGTTTATTTTTATTTATTTATTTTTAAATGTTTTTATTTATTTTTGAGAGACATAGAGACAGAGTGTGAGCAGGGGAAGGGCAGAGAGAGAGGGAGATACAGAATCTGAAGCAGACTCCAGGCTCTGAGCCATCAGCACAGAGCCCGACGCGGGGCTCGAACTCACAGACTGTGAGATCATGACCTGAGCTGAAGTCGGCCGCTTAACCGACTGAGCCACCCAGGCGCCCCTTAATGTTTATTTTTTGAGAGGGAGAGAATGAGCAGGGAAGGGGCAGAGAGAGAGAGGGTGAGAGAGAATCCCAAGCAGTCTCTGTACTGTCAGTGCAAAGCCTGACGTAGGGGTCCGTCTCACAAACCATGAGATCATGACCTGAGCCAAAATCAAGAGTCGGAAGCTTAACCAACTGAGCCACCCAGGGGCCACAAAATACGCCTTTTTCATTTAGCCTAACGCCCTTGACATCCATCTGAGTTGTTGCATTGTATCAATAGTTTGCTTATTTTCATTGCTGAGTAGCATTGCAGCAGTATGTATATTTTAATCTCATATTTTGTAATTTGCTTCCCATTCTTGAGGCTAGATCTTGTGATCCCAGTTGCATCAGGATATCTAAGCACAGATCCTTTGTGCACTTATCTGGAGCCATCTAGAGATCTCTGTGGTCAGCTGAAATACATGTTATATGTCAAGTAATATGTGTAAAATAGTTAACAATAAAGGCATAGTTGAAAATGAAGTGAGCAAGGTCAAGGGTAGGCAAGAGTGCACAGAGTTTTGAAAACGTTCAGAGAAAAGAAAAGCAGCCAAGTGTGCAGATTGTGTTTGACATCTATTTCTTTTTTAAAAAATCTTTTTTTTTAATGTTTTTTGATTTTTAAGAGAGAGCGTGCATGAGCAGAGAGGGGCAGAGAGCGGGAGACAGAGGATCTGAAGCAAGCTCCACACTGACAGCAGAGAGCCTGATGTGGGGCTCTGAACTCATGAACCCCAAAGTCATGACCTGAACTGAAGTTGGAGGCTTAACCGACTGAGCCACCCAGGCGCCCCAACATATATTTTTATCTTATTTCAAACTACATGTTCTTTAAAGTAGTTTGAGAATGAACCCGTGGCATTAGTAATTTGCTTCATTATACTGTAGCTTTTTCCTAATATCCTTGAAGTTATCTCTGCATGTCCAGTAGGTTAGTTAGGCTGGATCTAGACTTGAGCCTTCATTGATTTCTGGTACGGTTTTCTCTGGGGATGATGGCTTCAGGCCTGATTATTATAGTTCTGGTTGTTCCACATTAGGAGTTTCGAAAATACTTTCTCTTAAAGCTATGGAGATATGAAGAGCAGAAGCTTATGTGTTCTCTCAGTGCTAAGCTCTTCTGGGCCTTGCAGTTGGTATTCTTTGACCAGCTGGTAGAATTTTTCCATCTCTTACACTTTGTTCTCTGGTCTTAATCTTATTCAGAGTGCGGAAAAATCTTTATATCTGCTGATGGCCTGAAGTATTTCTAATGTTGGAATATATTTATTATTTTTTTTTAATTTTTAAAAAATGTTTATTTTTGAGAGGGAGGGCAAGCAGGGGAGGGGCAGAGAGAGCAGGAGACACAGAATCCAAAGCAAGGACTAGGCTCTGAGAGCCTGACGCGGGGCTCGAACCCATGAACTGTGAGATTATGACCTGAGCTGGAGGCAGATGCTTAAGCAACCGAGCCACCCAGTCACCCTGAAAGATTTAGTTTTAGAGAGCATGGCTATTATCTTAGGTTTCTTGACTAGACTAGACCCTCATTGCCTTTCTCCTTTGCTATTCTTATCAGAACAAAGTCATGCGATACCATGGCTGGTGGAGGAATTGGCAATATAAATGTAGATCCCTGGAGGAAGTAGAGGTGGTTAGAAATATGCTAAGGAACAGTGGATTTGTCAGACGTGGTTTCTCACTGAGGGATCACTTGAGAGATAACATTTGGAAAGACAAAATTGATTTTAGCCAGGCATTTGTCAGACAAGGGCAAGAAGTCCATGTGTTTAGTACCTTAGTAGAGGAAAAGAGAGTTTTATATTGTTGACAGTACAACCATTGGGGAAAGGTACGGGCACAATTTTGCTGAGAAGTAATGAAAAAGGCAATGGACTTTTTTCCTTGGACTGTGGAATAGGCTGAGACATAAACAGACTATTTAAATGGAAACTCTCAGGAAAATATGGAAGTGAAAATATATTTTAGGGTGAATGGAGTTACTTTCACAATACAAAAGCCCATCACCAAGTCTAGCAAATGCACGATTTTCTTATATTTATTACTTTACTTCTTGTAATAAAAGAAAAATGTACTGAATTTTTCCCTTTGTCTTCCTGAAATTCTCAATGTGATCTTGAACTTTGAAGGACAAGTGATTAGTTTATCTCTGTGTTTTATTTAAGATCTTATTGTTTATGTAAGGATTTAATCATAATTATGTGACTTAAAAACAAAATTCCTAGAATTATATAGCTTAAAGTTGAACCAGTAACAGGGCTGCAACTTTGAGGTAACAACCTCATAGATTTTCATAATAATAAAGCTACTGATATTTAGTTTTTTTCTTTTGTTTTCCCTAGAGGTTTTGCTACTTGTTGATGAGTGCTTCAACTTACACATTTATGATGATGTGGGAGTACAGCCACTATCTCTTATTTCTTCAAGCAATATCTCTATTCTTGCTAGATAGTTTTTCACTGGAGCAAAGTGAGAAGGTATTTTGAATTTTGAAATTGTGGTTTTAAATCCAGGGAATAAATGTTTTTATAGTGTTGTATCTTAAGATAATTTGGCTTTTAAGCTTTATTTTGAAATGTTTTTTTGTCGTTGTTTGGGTTTTGTTTTTTTTCGTTTTGTTTTGTTTTTGGTGGCAGCAGTGGGATTATTTTGAAATATTTTAATAGGCTCTGATTTATACTTATACTCAAAAGATTGCTAAACTCCTTCTCCCAACCCTTTTAGAAGCACTTTGAAATTCCCTTAAAGACAGCCTGCTTAACCAAAGTCACCATGAGCTTCTGCTCTTTTTAGCCATTTCTCCTTCCCTTTCTATTTCTTTAAAAAGGAAAAAAGTGGAATATAGAATATGCACAAAAGAATATATGTATGTATGATGTGTATATGTACTGTATGGAATAAAACATGACCGACCATCCAGGCCAAGAAATGGAGCATTTGAATACCCAGAAGTCCCTGTTTTAACTGCTTCCAGTCACATCTTGCTCCCTCCCCACCAGAGACTCAGTGTCCTGAATTTTGTTAATCCTTTCCTTTTGTTTTTTATAGTTTTTACCACCTATCTATATATTCTTTAAAATATGCAGAAAACAATGTATTGTTTACTTTGTCTCATTTTCTTTTGAGATTCATCCATAATGATGTACAGACCTGTATTTTCTTCATTTTTATTTATTTATACATTCTACTGTTGATGGACATTTCAGTTTTTTTCCAGTTTATTGTCCATATGATCAATGCTGCTATAAGCATTCTTACCTGGTACATAAGTGCAAGATTTCTCTAGAGTATATACCTCATAGTGGAATTACAAGTCAAAGGATATATGCATATTCAACCTAACCAAATACCAAGCCTTTGTCCAGAATGGTTATATCAGTTTTTATAACTGCCAACAGTGGTTAAAGGTTCCCATCAGCATTTGGTTCCTTTTTTTATCTTTATCTTTTTCATTCCTTTCTTATCTTTTATTTATAAACATTTATAAAGTATTTAATATGTTGTCCAAGCCAGAAGCTTCTTGCTCTTTCTTTTCTTCATCCTATATATTTAGATGATCCAGAATCCCGATGAATGCCACCATGTAGGTTAATTGAATTGAGAGTGTTTAACATAAAGAGTCATTAATCAAATAGAATGTAATCTTATTAATTGAAAGAGTAGTAAGAACCCAAAAGCATCATAGAGGAAGCAACTGCAGGAAGCAGTTACCACGACTAGAGTTGAGAAAGCAAAGGGGAGAATTTGGAATGATTAAAACTTCAAAACTTAGAAGAGGAACCCCTGTGGAGCTGAAACTCCGGCTTCTAAGGAGGGGTCATTGCCCAGCTTTGCTGGAGTCTCTGAACTGGAAAGAAGGGGCCTGGAGAAATGGGACCCAGACTTCCGAGAATGGGGCTCTGGCCAGCTGGTCCTGGAGTCTCTGGGGCAAGAGAATGTGTTAAGGCTGGTCCTTCAAGTGTTGGAGAAGCTGCACATGCATTTAGCTGCTTTAGCTGGAAGGAATTGCTCTATTGGAGTGAAGAAGTATTGCTTATATGATACTCACAGGAACCGCAAAGCAGACAGGAAGCCACGAGCTCCTCCCTCCTCCTTCAACCTTGTAATCTCTCTCTAGCATTTCATATTGGCAGAGTTTAATAGGGAGCCAACTGGAAAAGCAGAGACAGAAAGCAGAGGCCCCGACCCCAGCATTACAAGGCAGTGGGTGGAGGGATAGGTTTGGAGCTAAGAGACAGTCACTCTGTAACTGGCACACATCTCCAGAACCAGTATCCAAAATCAGGAAGTAGAGTATTTTCAGCACCGGGAAGATCCCATTGTGCCTTCTCCCAGGCAATATTTCAGCCTTCCAACAGTGAGGTATTTCTTTTTTTAATGGCTCTGGCCTCTTAGAGATATTTTTGTTCTGTTTTTCTTTTTCTTTTCTTTTCTCTTCTTTTTTTTTTTAACCTTTAATACTCTGCCTTTTGATTTCCTCTCCTAACTAAAGTCTATATTTTGTATTAGTTTTCCCTTTCCAAAAGGAGTTAATCTTATGGTAGAAAAAATTACTGTATTATTGAATTTTAGGAAAGAAATCTTCTAAGACAGCTTTCATGGGAGATCTTCTATTAGGACATTGAATTTAACTTTTTTATGCTCACTTATAATTTTTGATTTATGCAGTTTGATGATGGATTTTAATAATAGGACAAGCCAAGTAAAATTAAATCAGAGCCTAGGACTAAGATTTTTTTCAGTCTGATTTAGATGTCCTTGGTTTTAAAGGTTTTTACTTTGCTTACAGGAGTTATTTCTAAGAAAATAATATTCATTACATATGATAACATTAAAAATACAGATTAAACATTTGTATAAGATATCCTAAATTATAGTAGAGCATTTAATAATTGGAATCAAATCTATTCTAAACAAAACTAATGAAAAGATGTACAATAAGATTCATTTTATTCTCATTTTCTTCCAACAGGTTCATGAAGTTTATAAAATCTATGTGTTTTCTCTCTTTCTGGGATATTTGCTGCAGTTTGAGAATTCAGCTTTATTGGTGTCTCCTTTATTAAGTTTAGTAGTAGCCTTAATGCTTGCTAAGTGCCTTCAGGTAATAAGAATTGCCTTTTTATCATTCTTGTGGTAAATTTTTTAATTGTTAATTTTTCATGCCTCACTTCTTTGTTCATGATTTTTTCCCCTACAGCTGAATGTGAAGAAAGGAACTTTTATAGCTAAAATAATGAAAGTGATTAATTTTTACTTGGTGTGTACTCTGACAGTGACACTGAATATTATAATGAAGGTAAATAACTCTAGGTCTGAGATTCATGTAGAAGAGTAACTGGGCAAAACTTTAACAAGTATAATGACGTAGCACGATAATAGAGTTTGTACAGTAAAATTTCACGCTGAACAATGATCATACGTGAGAAAATAAGATTCTGATTCTTTTCTAGGTACACTTAAAAGATACACCTTATTTTCCATTTCACGTAAAATATCGTCATTACCCAATTAACATTAAGTAATATATAGAATAAATTGAGATGAGTAAAAGTGTTCAAAAGGGTAGGTCAAGTAAGTCTCCTTGCTTCATCATTATACCATATGTTATTTAATTCCTTTTTAATTCATATTTTTTGTATAGTCATGCTGTGTTTTCTATTCCTAGAAAGAAACATATTGCTGTGAGCATAGCTAATAGTTCTTTGTTGTAACTAGTGTTTTTTATTTCCAGATGTTTGTTCCACACAAAGAAAATGGGCACATGCTGAAATTCCTTGAAGTAAAATTTGGACTAAATATGACTAAGTAAGTTTTATTATTTAAAAAAAAATTTTTTTTTAATGTTTTATTTATCCTTGAGAGAGAGATGGAGCACAAGTGGGAGTGGGGCAGAATGAGAGAGGGACACAGAATTGGAAGCAAGCCTCCCGGCTTGAGCTGTCAACACAGAGCCTGATGCGGGGCTTGAAATCACAACCTATGAGATCATGACCTGAGCAGAAGTCGGATGCTTTACCAACTGAGCCACCCAGGCGCCCCAGTTTTATTATTTTTAAGTTTATTTATTTATTTTGAGAGAGAGTGCATGCAGGAGTCAGGGAGGGGCAGAGAGGAACAGAGAGAATCCCAAACAGGCTTGGTGCTGTCAGCACAGAACCGACACGGGGCTAAAACCCACAAATTGTGAGTATATGATTTGAGCCGAAACTAGGAGTTGGATGCTTAACTAACTGAGCCACTTAGGTGCCCCAATAAGTTTTAGATTATATAAAACTTTATATAGGGGCGCCTGGGTGTCTCATTCGGTTAATTTAAGCATCTGACTTTGGCTCAGATCATGATCTCACGGCTCATGAGTTCGAGCCCTGCATCAGGCTCTGTGCTGACATCTCAGAGCCTGGAACCTGTCTTAGATTCTGTGTCTCCCTCTGTCTCTCTGCCCCTCCCCCACTCATGTTCTATCTCAAAAATAAAGAAAAATTTAAAAAAATTTACCTAACTCTATACCACTTAGAAAATATAGAGCAAAAATAATCCAAGGAGTAGTAGACACCTAATTACATACCACTTAGAAAATAAATTATTTGGAAAATTATATCTAGGAGAAATATAACAATATTTTTTGTCATTTAAAAAAAAAAATCTCAGTTGTTTATGTGAAACAATGACAGTCTAAAGTCAGAGTAAGTTAAAGATTTAAAATAAAGAACCAATGTAATTAAAAAAATTTCTTTTAATGTTTATTTTTGAGAGAGAAACAAAGTGTGAGCAGGGGAGGGGCAGAGAGAGAGAGGGGGATACAGAATCTGAAATAGGCTTCAGGCCCTCAGCTGTCAGCACAGTCTGACACAGGGCTTGAACCAGGAACAATGAGGTCGGATGCCTGACTAGCAACCCAGGCACCCCAAGAACCAATGTAATTTTAACCACTAAAAATGCTTGCATTAAAAAGTGGGTAACCACTAAAAATGTTTGCATTAAAAAGTGGTGGGTGATAAGATATTTACTTCATAGCAAAGAATCTCATTCTGGGATCATAATAGTGGATTAGATTAGAAGCTGACTTTTTAAATATAAGAATAATGTACCTTTTGTTTGATAAATGCATTTTTAAATTTTCTTTAATGTTCATTTATTTTTATTTTTGTCTGAGAGAGAGAGAGAGAGAGAGAGACACAGAACACGAACGGAGGAGGGGCAGAGAGAGAGGGAGGATCCGAAGCAGGCTCCAGGCTCTGAGTTCTCAGCACAGAGCCAGATATGGCGCTCAAATCCATGAGCTGTGAGATCATGACCTGAGTGGAAGTCGGACACTTAACCCACTGAGCCACCCAGGGACCCCTGTTAAATGCATTTTTTAAATCGAAAGTGAAATAAATGAATTATGTACTGATGGATTCCACTTGTATAACAGAAAAAATATATTTACACATTTTTCCAGTTCTTCTAATATACCTTAAAACCTTATAATTTGCTGTGATTATATGGGATTTTAGATGCTGTGCATGGAATTTCATATTGTGGTATATCATGGTTAATAAAGCATTTGACATGGTTGAAACACCTGAGAAATCTTCTGAAGTTTAAGTCAGGTATGGATATCAACTGAAGTAAAATGATCCTGTAAGAGGCTATATACTCCATAAGGGCAGGGATCTTGTCTTTTTCAGATATATTTACAGGCCTGACATTTAGCAGGCAATTAGGAAAAATTGGTTATAGACCTCAGTAACTGACTAGCCTTTCCCCTGACTTTTTCTTTAACCTTGGAAAACTCTAGAATTCACATAGGATTAAGGGCTGCTTTTGTCTAGCATTTCTTAGTTGAAGTTGTGTAGTTCAGCATGTCAGGTACTAGATTTGCTTCATAGGGTAATACACTAGTTGTTTTAAGAATAAGGTAGGGTCTCTGTCCTTAAGAATATTGACATCTCATTAGATAGTTTTTATACAGTTAATTACATGGGTGGTATAAATACACTTACATTCCAATGTGCCAACTGAGTATTAGATTTGTAGTTCACCAGAATGTCCGGAAACATTTCTGTTGAGACAGACTTTCAAGAACCACTAAAGAAATGTTAATAAATATTTATTGGATATGCAGGATACTAGGCCAGGTATTCTGAGAAGTTAAAAAATGACTATAATCTTAAACTAGCAAATCGTGTTAAGCACTATAATCAAAGGATAGAAGTGCCGTGGGGATATGGGCAAGGAAAGATTGAGGCTGGGGATGTGGGAAGAATATTCATGAAATTGAGATTTGAGGGGCGCCTGGGTGGCTCAGTCGGTTAAGCGTCTGACTTCAGCTCAGGTCACGATCTCACAGTTCGTGGGTTCGAGCTCCTCATCTGGCTCTGTGCCGACAGATCAGAGCCTGGAAACTGCTTTGGTTCTGTGTCTCCCTCTCTCTCTGCCCCTTCCCCTGCTTGTTCTCTGTCTCTCAAAAATAAATGAATGTTAAGAAATCGAGATTTGAATTGGATCTTACAGAATTAGTAACTTTAATAGGAAGATAAAAAAGACATGAATTCATCATATGATCATACGTACAAGGCATTTGGATAGCAGCCTCTTTGATACAGTTGTATTGCTGCTTGACACATTGTGAAACTTTAACAACCATTAATTCTAAACGCAGTGATTGGTGAAGCAGGCATTCTCAGGCCACCCATGAACTCCTGAAGATCCTGAAGATCTCCACTCCTGAAGATCACTCCATCTCTTACCTCCTTTCCCAGGGTTAGGGATTGAGGATAAAATGGTGGTTGGAGACGATCAGGTGTGAGAATACAGATAAAACTGTATATAACTAGGAGTCTTGTTAATCCTATTTAGCTTAGGGTCAAAAAAAGTTTATCTTGGTTCTCATAGCTCTAAATGTTTATGTTTCAAATTTTATGACTTTTGTCTTAATAATTAGATTACTCTTTTTAAAATGGGTTCTATGAGGCACCTGGGTGACTCACTGGGTTAAGCGTCCAGCTCTTGATTTCAGCTCAGGTCATGATCTCATGGTTCGTGAATTTGAGCCCCATGTCCAACTCTGAGCTGACAGCATGGAGCCTGCTTGGGATTCTCTGTCTCCCTGTCTCTCTGCCCCTCCCCTACTTGCTTGTGTGCATGCTCTCTCCCTCTAAAATAAATAAACTCTAAAAAAATATTTTAAAAAATGAGTCCTAGTTGAATTACTTTTATCCATATAAAACAGGACTGTCCAATAATAATATAACATGAGTCATAAGTAATTTTCTAGGAACCACATTAAAAAAAGTAAAAAGAGGGGCACCTGGGTGGCTCAGTTGGTTAAGTGTCCGACTTCAGCTCAGGTCATGATCTCACGGTCTGTGAGTTTGAGCCCCGTGTCGGGCTCTGTGCTGACGGCTCAGAGCCTGGAGCCTGCTTCGGATTCTGTATCTCCCTCTCTCTCTGCCCTTCCCCTGCTCATACTCTGTCTCTATGTCTCTCAAAAATAAATAAACGTTAAAAAAAATAAAAAGAGGTGTACCAGGTGGCTCAGTTGGTTAAGCATCCAACTTTGGCTCAGGTCATGAATTCAAGCCCTGCATCGAGCTGTGTGCTAACAGCTTTGAATTCTATGTCTTCCCTCTCTCTCTGCCCCTCCCCTCCTCACTCTCTCCTCTTTCTTTTTTTTTCCTCTCTCTCAAAAATAAATAAACATTAAAAAATTTAAAGTAAGTAAAAAGAAAACAAAGGAATTTTATTTTAATAATAAATGTTAATCTGATGTATTAAAATATTTTAATGTGTAGACAGTATAAAAATTATTAATAAGCCATTTTGTATTCTTTTGTCCTTTTTCATTCTTTTTTATGTTTGAAATCCAGGATATATTTTGTACTTAAAGTAGATCTCCATTTGCATTGGCCACATTTCAAGTGCTAATAGCCACATTGTATCCAGTAGCTATCATATCGAACTCTGCAGATATGAGGGTTGGACAGCTGAATTTTTTGTTGTTTTCCAGATAAAAATAGAAAGTGAAACTCCCTTGAAACCATATGGAATTCTAGAGATGTTCACATTACTAGATAATAAAAAGCAGCAGTTTTACATTTATTAGGGCAATTTGTTGAGAAGAGTTACTAATGCTATTATCTTCATTTATAAAGGGTAGGACTTTGCTGTTACAAGTGAATTTAGGGAATGTGTTTTGTGTTTTATGTTAGTTTTTATTGAGATAAAAAATACTTTTATGTTCAGTAGTTTATAACATCTGTGATTTAACATCATGCTTTTTGTTTTCTCAAGGAATTTTACAATGAATTGGCTCCTGTGTCAGGAATCCCTGCAGGCACCATCTCAAGATTTTTTTTTGCGATTGACACAGTCTTCGTTATTACCTTTCTATGTTTTAGTGCTATTTATTTGTTTTCTTTCTATGATACAAGTTATTTTTAGGAGAATTAAGTAAGTACATATGAGAATCACCACATTGCTAACTAATACATTATGGAAATGCATAAACTATTTTTAATATACTTTCAATATTTGTGTATTTGTTATAGAGTTTCTAGTTCCATTCTCTTGTTATGAACATATAAAATATTGTTATAACTTAACCAGATAGTATTCAAATTTGTTTATACATCTAAATACATGATGTACAAATTTAATGTAGAAATAATATTCGTTTAAACTCTGAGACCCCTTCACTAATTTAGCTTTATTTTTGCTGAATGTAAGAATAATTTTTTCTGTTTACTCTAAATGAAGCTAGTAATATAAGTGATTTTAAATTATCAAGACTTTTTAAAAATACTTTTGTCATGTTTGAAAGGTTGTGTGTAGTAGTTTAATTTTGAAAACTTAGTTATTCAAATTATGGTTTAACTATGTTTATTTAGTAATCACTAGTTGAGTGATAATTAATCTTAGAAAAGGAACCTAAAAATCTTCTTTGTCATATTTCCTGAACTTTCATATTTAGTCTTCACTGAATCCATTGTCTTCAGATTCTAAAAGCCCTTTCAAGGACTTGGAGATGTATAAGTTAGGCGTTTGACTATCAGAATATACTTTCAGATTTCAAGAACCACCTGTATTTCTTTTTATGAAGAAATTTAAGATCTCTGATTATTCAAACATGTTTTTTCAAAATAGTAAAAAACATATTTCCTTTGTGTAGTGGCAAGTCCTTAAAAGAAACTATTACTCTTGAAGATGGACAAATTGGAGGAAGGCCAGAAATAATTTATCATGTGATTCACACTATTTTATTGGGCTCTCTTGCAATGGTTATAGAAGGGTAAGTGTACTTTATTGGAGTGATTTGTTTTTACAAACAGTTGTCCTTTCTGATGGTAGTAAGCGGATACTTTCAAGAATATATTTATGAGGGGCGCCTCGGTAGCTCAGTTGGTTAAGCGTCCGACTCTGGATTTTGGCTCAGATCATGATTCCTGAGTTTGAGCCTGGCGTTGGACTCCGTCCTGACATTGTGGAACTTGCTTGGGATTCCCTCTCTCTTTCTCTCTCTCTCTCCTTCCCTCCCTCTCTCCCTCTCTCCCTCTCTCCCTCTCTCCCTCTCTCTCCCTCTCTCCCTCTCTCCCTCCTTCCTTCCTCCCTCTCTCTCTCCCCCTCCCTCCCTCTCTCCCTCTCGCCCTCCCTCTCTCCCTCTCACCCTCCCTCTCTCCCTCCCTCTCTCCCTCTCTCCCTCCCTCTCTCCCTCCCTCTCTCCCTCCCTCTCTCCCCCCTTATCTCTCTCCCCCCTTATCTCTCTCCCTATCCAGTTTGCACTCTCTAAAACAAAACAAAAACGCTTGAAAAAAAAAAGAATATATTTATGAAAATATAGAAACTCAAAATCTACAAACTTTCTTAATTTATCTGGAGTTCACAGAGGTAATTATTAGCACAGTGAACTGACATTTACTTATTCACTCATTTGTTCAAAAACTAATGAATGTCTTCCAAGGACCAGGCATCGTACTAGGTGCTGAAGGTACATTAGTGAGCACAAGTGGACACACAGTCTCTAACCTTATGTGACTTATGGCCTAATGGAGGTGACAGGTATTAATCACACAAAAGTAAAATTAATAACTTTGTTAAATGAAATAGAGGTAAATCATGCTGTGAGGTTAAGGGTTCAATAAATGATACCCTTTTCTTTAAAGTTTGGACTCAGATGAAAAATAAAACATAGGAGTATAAAATGATTTTGAATACCCAATTTCAATTTGAGAAGGGACTTTCCCCACACCAACAACAAGCAATTGTCCAGGTACCAGCTGAATGTCCCACACTTTGACTTAATTCTGGCACTGTCCACCTGGAGGTTGCATCAGATGCCACAGTTCAAGTCCCCAACTTCAAGTACCAGTTGCAAATCCAGGTTATTACCTGTGCTTCTGACCACTTGGCTATAAATCAGAAGTTCCTAGATCCCCCTCCTCAGGTTCAATTAACTTGTTAGAACAGCTCACAGAACTCAGAGAAACATTTTACTTATTAGATCACCAGTTTATTATAAAAGGATATAACCTAGGAACAGCCAAATGGCAGATAGGCAGATGGCAAGGTTTGTAGGAAGGGGTACGGAGCTCCCATTTTCAATCCAGGTGTACCACTCTCTCCAAGTCTACACGTGGTTACCAACCCATAAGCTCTCTGAACGCTGTCCTTTTGGGTTTTTATGGAGGCCTCATTACATAGGCATGATTGATTAAATTATTGGCCATTGGTGATTGAACTCAGCTTCTAGGCCCTTTTCCCTCTCCAGAGGTTTGGAGTGGCACTGAGAGTTCCAACTCCCTAAGCACATGGTTGGCTCTGCTGGCAACCAGTCCCATCCTTGGGTGGCTTCCAGAAGTTATCATTAACATAAAAGAAGACACCTTTCCACTTTCGTCACTTAGGAAATTCTAAGAATTTTGGGAACTATGACCCAGGAATTATACAAAGACCAAATATATATGGGAAATACATTTCAATCATCTGAATGATTCTGATTCTATAAAAGTTGCATTAGAGCACAATTCTTCATGTGTGAACAATGAAGCTTCTACTATTTTGCCACCCCAAATTGACCTTAGGTCGTCAAACTTCTGGCTTTCCCTCTTAAATGGGTAGAATCTTGGTAAGTTTATGCCCCTATCCGCACCTCCCTTGCAAAAGGAAGATACAAAATATGAATGCCTAGGGGTGCCTGGGTGACTCAGTTGGTTAAGCGTCCGGCTTTGGCTCAGGTCATTATCTCATGGTTCGTGAGTTTGAGCCCCGCATCGGGCTCTGTGCTGACAGCTCAGAGCCTGGATCCTGCTTTGGATTCTGTGTCTCCTTCTCTCTCTACTCCTCCCCTGCTCGTGCTCTGTCTCTCTCTCTCAAAAATAAATAAACATTAAAAAAAAATATATGAATGCCTAGAAATGTTTGAGCTGGACATGCTCAAATCTTCCTCTTGTACACAAGTCAGATAATTCACTGCCATGTAGAGGGGCCATTAAGATTCTGAGATTGAGGGATAAGAGGGGAAGTAGGGAGATGTGAAGAGTATTCATCCTAGTATAGGATTTCTCAAGCTAAATTTTCTTTAATTATGAATGTAGATACTGAATCCCTGTCCCCTGGTGCTTTTCCAAAAAGAAAGCTTAGCTATTTTCAAATATCATGTTAATTTTTTATCTTGAAATACACATCACAACCTCAGAGTTACAGTTATTATTGGGCCGGCATTTAACATATTAATTAAGAAGTACAAATATGCTGTATTATAAATCTATTTTATATATAGATGTATAAATAATATATATAGATATATATAATATATAGGTATATAATATTCTGTATTATAAATATTTCAGTATAATTGGTTTCCTTCGTAAGCCCATGTATTTTATGCACTTAAAAACATTTTTCTCGGGCATCTGGATGACTCAGTTGGTTAAATGTCTGACGCTTGATTTTGGCTTAGGGCATGATCTCACGGTTTGTGGGCTTGAGACCCATGTTGGGCTCCATGCTGACTGTGTGGAACCTGCTTGGAATTCTCTCTCTCCCTCTCTGCCTCTCCCCGACTCATACACATGCATGCTCTCTCTTTAAATAAACTTTAAAAAATAAATAAATCAAGCTATTTTATTATAAGGCATCCATAGACTTTATCAGACCGCCAAACCCCCTGACTAGTGGGAATCTTTTATTGAAACATCAAGCAAGAATGGTGGTTCACTCTGACAGTTAGCATTCCATAATCCCTAACAAGTAGGATGAATGATAGTTAGCATTCCATAATCTCTAACAAGTAGTGTATTAAACCATGAATATTCTAAGTGATTTATGTTTTGATTCTCATTTCATTGCCTTGTAGTACTAGAATTTTGGTGCATGGTTTACCTTTTTTTCCCCTTTGTACTCTCTCAGTTTTATTTCTCTCTGCAGAAGAACTTTTTGTTATCTTCACCGTTCTTCATTCCTGGATATACCATTTTAAATTCAAGATCCTTTTTTTGAACATGTTTCTGCATTATTCTCTCATTCATCTTCTTTAATTTACTCAAGGTCTATAATACTGTGACCACCTGTTCATGCAAATAATATGCATAGTCACACAGAATGTGCCAGGCACTCTATTAAGTAGGCAGTAGGGATTAAAGAAATACAAGATCTACTCTTTTGTTTCAAAGAGTAAGTAATCCAAGAGTTAGAGCAAAGTAAGTACTATGAGAAAAGTATACAAAGGGTGCTTTAGTCACTCAGAGGAGAGGTACTAACTCAGTTGTAGAGGGTGGGCAGAAGAAGTCAGTTTAAGGAAGATTTCCTAAATGGGGCAAGAGCCTTCTGAGATAAGTAGAGATTGGTCAGGCTGTTCATTTTCTTATGTGCGTGTGTGTGTGTGTTTGTAATAATCTGGACAGAATAAGTATCAAGGGTGCTTGGTGGCTCAGTCGGTTAAGCATCCGACTCCTGGTTTCAGCTCACGTCATGATCTCCTAGTTTGTTGGTTCGAGCCCTGCATCATACTCTGCAATGACAGTGCAGAGCCTTCTTGGGATCCATCCTCTCTCTCTCTCTCTCTCTCTCTCTCTCTCTCTCTCTCAAAAATAAATAAAAATGTTAGATTTGCTTTTAGTAAGATCTCTCTGGCAGCAATAATTGAGGAAAACAAAATTAAAGGAAAATAAGCCAGTTAAGAAGGTGTCATGGTAGAATATAGAAATGAGTAGCAATGCAGATGGAGGAAAGCAGCCAAAACTAAAATATTTGGGAATTGGAAACTGAGTAAGTAGCAGTAGGGACTGTGGTGGAGGGACTTTAGGAAGAATTGCAACTCAGAAGCTAAAGGTGTACATAACCAGAGAGTAGAAGGCGAGGTAGAAAGGAGAGGTAAGCATGGACTTCAAGGAGTCTGGCTGTAAAGGGAATCACAGTCTAAGGCAGCACTAGGCAGGGATGGGCTTGTATCAAGTGGGAGAAACTTACTGTGTATTATGGGATGAAAATTCTTGAGATTGTTCTGCAAATTCTGACTAGAACACTAAGCATATTTAGGGATGTCATAGAAAAACTGAAAAGGTGAATCAAGACCATATATTTGAGGGCCCTGAAACCATTTAGATGAGTTTTCATTTATTTCAGTAGATTCTGCGGAACCACTAAAGACTTTTTAACAAAAAGTGTCTTGTAATTATGTTTGAAGAAGGTTCATCTGGCATTTGGTTGGAGAAGAGTCTAAAGGTAAAGATGTTAGGGTACCTTGCTGGCTCAGTGGGAATAGCCTTCAACTCTTGATCTTAGGGTCATAAGTTCAAGCCCCACATTGGCTATAGAGATTACTAAAACACAAACAAATAAAAGGTAGAGATGTTAATTAGCAGACTATTGCAATAAAATGGTAAGGAAGAGATGGATACAGAGAAATCGTTGGATTGGACATAATAGTCTAATCTCTAGAGCAGGGAGTTGGTGTTCTAGGGAATGTTATATACATATAATATGAATGGTGTCTCCTGGAGTTATAAACCAGACTCTAGTTTTTGATTCTGGGTGACTTGAAGAATAGCAGGAATGGGGGTAATTAGAAGGAAATATTGGTTGACCAGAGGAAACTAATACAGTTCCTTTGTCTTAGCAACATGTGTTCTGTATATATACACTACTTCTCTCAAAGTCCAAGTCAGTATTCATTTTTTTTAAGATTTTATTTTTAAGTAATCTCTATACCCAACGTGGGGCTCAAACTTACAACCCTGAGATTAAGAGCTCCTGCATGCTCTACCAACCGAGCCAGCCAGGCGCCCTACATTTTTTAAATCACCAAAAAGCTAGGGTGACAGTATATAGTACCTGCAATTTTACATTTTGCTTTTATATTTTTCATAATTATTTAATTAATACCTACTGAAGGACAGGTTTCTAATTTTAATTTTTTAATTTTTTAAATTTTTTACATTTATTTATTTTTGAGACACCGAGAGAAACAGAGCACAAGTTGGGGAGGGGCGGAGAGAGAGGGAGACACAGAATCCGAAACAGGCTCTAGGCTCCAGGCTCCAGGCTCCAGGCTCCAGGCTCCGAGCTGTCAGCATTCAGCCCGACGCAGGGCTCGAACTCAGAAGCTGTGAGGTCATGACCTGAGCTGAAGTCAGACACTCAACCGACTGAGCCACCCAGGCGCCCCTAATTTTTTTTCTATTAACACAACACACTGCAGTTAAAACCTTTTATCTTTCTACACATTTACTAATATATCTATTGGCTAACTTACTAGAAATGGGGTTGTCTTGGAGTATTTAAAATTTTTACAGGTTTGGGGTACCTAGGTGGCTCAGTCAGTTAAGCGTCTAACTCTTGATTTCAGCTCACGTCATGATCTTGCAGTTCATGGGTTTGAGCCCTCTATCGGGCTCTGCACTGGCAGTGGGGAGCCTGCTTGGGATTCTCTTTCTCTTTTTCTTTCTGCCCCTCCCCTACTTGCACGTTTTTTTTCTCTCTCTCTCTCTCAAAAATAAACATGAAAGAAAACAAAACTAAAAACTTAAAAAAATTTGTTATAGATTCTGCCAAATTGCCTTCTGGAAAAGTATAGCAGTTTATATTCTTTCCAAGAGTACAATTTTACCACATTCTCATCTATATTAATGCTCTTACTTCATTCTCATTTTAGTAACCTACATGTCTTCTTTATTATTTAAGAAATGAATAACAATCTGTTGCTATAAGCAAGAGGCTAAGCTTTTCATTTTCCTTTAACATTGTGGTATTTCATGGGTAGTAGTAAAGAATTCAGAAAAGAGAAATCGGGGCACCTGGCTGCCTCCGTCAGTGAAGCATGCTACTCTTGATCTTGGGGTTGTGAGTTTAAACCCCACATTGAGTGTAGAGATTACCTAAAACAATAAAATTTTTTAAAAAAAGAGAAATTAGATAATAATGCGGTTCATAAGATATCTGATATGTGACTCCCATTGTCTTTTCTAGCTTGAAATACCTCTGGACTCCTTATGTGTGCATGTTAGCAGCGTTTGGTGTATGTTCTCCTGAACTTTGGATGACTCTTTTCAAGTGGCTTCGATTACGAACAGTACACCCAGTATTATTGGTGAGTCATTGTTATTTTGTGTTAAGTACTTGTTTGTCTTTCAATTATAGAAATGGAAACTACATTGAATACAATTGAAATAGTGTGAGTAAATTATATTATGACCTACAGGTGAAAAAGAGATAATGTTAAAAAAAATTCTTTTAGGATTTCTGATTTAAATGCAGACAGGTAAAATGTAAAAAATATGAGTGAGTCAGTAATGTTAGAGGCAATCAAGAATTAATTTTTAGGAGCACCTGGGTGGTTCAGTTGGTTGAGTGCGTGACTCCAGGTCATGATCTCACGGTTTGTGAGATAAAGACCCGCATTGGACTCTGTGCTGTCAGTGTGGAACCTGCTTGGTATTCTGTCTCTCTCCCTCTCTCTCTCTCTGCTCCTCCCCTGCTTGCATGTGCTTTCTCTCTCTCTCTCTCTCAAAATAAATAAACTTTATTATTTTTTTTAAATGTTTATTTAATTTTTGAGAGACAGAGCATGAGTGGGGGAGAAGCAGAGAGAGAGGGAGACAGAATCTGAAGCAGGCTCCAGGCTCTGGGCTGTTCGCACAGAGCCTGACGCAGGGCTCGAACCCACGAACCATGAGATCATGACCTGAGCCGAAGTCAGACGCTTAACCGACTGAGCCACCTAGGTGCCCCAAAATAAATAAACTTTAAAAAAATTTATTGAAAAAGAACTAATTTGTAGCAGTTGGGCATCTGACTTCAGCTCAGATGATGATCTCACATTTTGTGAGTTTGAGCCCCGCATTGGGCTCTGTGCTGACAGCTCAGAGCCTGGAGCCTGGTTCAGATTCTGGGTCTCCCTCTCTCTGCCCCTTCCCCTCCCCCACTCATGCTCTGTCTCATTCTCTCAAAAATAAATAATAAAACATTAAAAAAGAAAATAAAAAAGAACTAATTTTTATAATATCATTCTTGATTTGATTTGGAACTATTGTATGTTTCTTTTTTATTGTATTTTTTGTTTTGTTTTTTTAATTTATTTTGAGAGAGAGAGAATGAACAGGAGAGGGGCAGAGAAAGGGAGAGAGAGAATCCCAAGCAGGCTCTGCACTGTCAGTGTAGAGTCTGATGTGGGGCTCGATCCCACAAATTGTGAGATCATGACCTGAACCAAAACCAGAAGTGGGACACTTAACTGCTTAACCAACTGAGCCACCCAGGCACCCTGAACTATTGTATCTTGTCAATGTGAATACAACATTTTCACTGTGCCTGCTATGTGCAGTGAGCTTACAATGCAAATTAATTTCATTAGGTAGATTACAGTCTCCCATTCTTAAAAATAATAAGTATTGATAGGGTACTATTAGAACAAAGAGTAAGTAGCGTTACTTAATTCAGTTTTGTTAGGGATTCAAAGCCTTTCAGTCTGAGATTTGAAAGATGATGAGTTATTTCTTACATGATTGGGAAAGAAAGGGTGGGTATTCATGGTAGAAGGAATAAACATAGATAGGCAAAGAACATGTTGTAATCCAAGGGAATAAAAACGGGCAAAGAAAAAGCATGATATATTTCGTTTTCTTGGCGCATAAAATGTGAGATGAGGGTTGTCTAGAAATGAGACTGGGGAATTCGAGATGGGGTGGGGTCATGGAGGCCTTTGAATATCATGTTGTAACACTTGATCTTATCCTATAGGCAATAGAAAATCATTGAAATGTTTATGTGTGAGTGTGGGAGGGTCAGACTTCCGTTTTCTCTCAGGTCACACTTACATTTCTTTGTAGAATAGACTTGAGGGTGACAAACTCAAGCCAAGAAGGTACTGGCCATGGTGAATGGAAGTGATAAAAGCTTCAATAAATTGAGTGTTTACCACAGGTCGGGTACTGTTTATAAAACATTTTATGTGCTGTTCAATGCTTACAAAGGCCCTAACAGCTAAGTTTTATTATCTGTGTTTTACAAACAAAGAAACTAAGGGTTAATCTGGTTAATTAACTTGCTTGAGATCACATAGCTTATAGATGTGAAAACCATGATTTACACCCAGGTTTTTCTGACTCTAGGGCCCGTTCACTTAATACTATGCTATACTGGAGTGAAAAAAATAATTAGAAAAGAAAGTTAGTGAGACTTGGTGCTTCATTAGTATGGAGGGAGAAATCATAGATGTTTCCTAGGTCTCTAGTTTGTGTGACTGTGGATTGTAGGGTTACTAACAGACATAGGACAGGTTTTGGCAAAAAGGTGATGAATAATTATCTTTAGTAATAGTCATGTTGTGTTTTGCTGGTCTTTTTCCAGAGGAATTTATATGTTCTTATTTTAGCATCCTTGTATATTGACACGTATTGGTATTTTTTCTGTGATAATTCATTGCCTTTTTGTTGCTAGCTTTTTGGGTAGCACAGTGCAGTGTCCTTTGTAAGCTCTTCATAACTTAAATTCCTGGCAGAATTGTCAAATATTGATTTATTATTTGAAATATTATTATAAGTGTTACCTTTTTTATGTTGTGCCTTAAATTTATATAATTAATGTGTACGTCTCACTTTACCTCCTGCTTAATGTGTCTTAAACTCATTAGTCTCCACCCATTTCACTCTGTGAACCTAGGTTCCACGTTGACTTCAACTTCTCTGACTGAAATTTTTATAACTGTAAGAATCTGTGATTGATCATGGAGTCGATATTTAGTACCGCCAGTACATTCTGAAATGTATTTATCCACAATCATTGTTGTTTTAATATTTTAGGCCCTTATTCTGAGCATGGCTGTGCCCACGATAATAGGTCTCAGCTTATGGAAAGAGGTAAGAAAAACAGATTTTTATATTATGAAAATGTACTTTACAAGGTAGTGATAAATTTACATGTGTGTAGCATATTTATATTGAGATACTATTCTAACCAAATAAAGTGTGATATTCTTAGTATGCTTAATTTTTTTATCATTAGGAACATAATACAACTGTTAAAACATTTTTAGTATGCCGTGTGATGCAATTTTCTTTAGTCTCCTTTTTTGTTTATTTATATTTAAATGTTTATTTATTTATTTTGAGAGAGAGAGAACACATGCATTCTCACATGTGTGTGAATAGGGTACAGGCAGAGAGAGAGAGAGAAAGAGAGAGGGAGAAAGAGAATCCCAGGCAAGCTCCACGCCTTTAGTACAGAGCGCCTCGCAGGGCTCAATCCCATAAACCCAGACACCCCTCAATTTTCTATAGTCTAATTCTGTTACTAATTTAGTTTATAATTGGCAAAGGAAATTAACTGAATAAATAGGTGATGATATTAAAAAGTATTTTGGCATGAAAAATCCACAACTAACATCATACTCAGTGTTGAAAAACAGATGTTTTCTTCTAAGGTCAGGAACAAGAGAAGGATGTCCACTGTCACCACTTTTATTCAACATAGTACTGGAATTTAGAAGTCTTAACCATACCAGTCAGACCAGAGAAAGAAATTAAAGGCATCCACATTAGTAAAGAAGAAGTAAAACTTTCCTTATTTGCAGATGACATGATATTATATATAGAAAACTCTATTGGGGCACCTGGGTGACTCAAGGGGTTAAGCATCTGACTCTTGATTTTGGTTCATATCATGATCTCACAGTTGATGGGACTGAGCCCCAAGTTGGGCTTCTCGCTGTCAGCATAGAGCCTACTTGGGATTCTCTCTCTCCTGTCTCTGCCCCTCCCTGACTTGCCTTCTGTCTCTTAAATAAATAAATAAACTTTATTATTATTTTTTTTAATTTAAAAAGAGGGGCACCTGGGTGGCCTAATTGACTAAGCGTCCCAACTCTTAATTTCAGCTCAGGTCATGATCTCACGTTCATGAGTTCAAGCCCCACATCAAGCTCTGTTCTACTTGGAATTCTCTCTCTCCCTCTCTCTCTACCCTTCCCTCATTCATCCTCTCTCTCTCTCTCTCTCTCTCAAAATAAATAAACTTGAAAAAAATGAAAAAAGAAAACTCTAAAGACTCCACCAAAAACCTACTAGAACTGATAAATAAATTCAGTAAGATCGCAGGATACAAAATCAATGTACAGAAATCCACTGCATATTCTATAAACTAATAAGGAAGAGCAGAAAGAGAAATTAAGAAAACAATCCCATTTACAATTATACTGAAAATAGTAAGATACCTAGGAATAAACCTAATCAAAGAGATGAAAGACCTGTACTTTGAAAATGATAAAACACTCGTGAAAGAAAATGAAGACAACAGAAATAAATGGAAAGATGTCGCATGCTCATGGATTAGAAAACAAATATTGGGGGCACCTGGGTGGCTCAGTCAGTTAAGCATTAGACTCTTGAGTTTGGCTCAAGTCATGGTCTCACAGTTTGTTTGAACCCCACCCTGGGCTCGGTGCTGACGGTGTGAAGCCCATGTGGGATTCTGTCTCCCTCTCTTTCTGTCCTTCCCCTGCTTGCTCTCTCTCTCTCTCTCAAAATAAAAATAAACTTACAAAAAAAAAAAAACCCAAAACAAATATTATTAAAATGTCTATACTACCCAAAGAAATCTACACATTTAATGCAATTTCTATCAAAATATCAATAGAATTAGAACAGATGATCCTAAAATTTGTTGGGAGCCACAGAAGACCGCAAATAGCCAAAGCAATCTTGGAAAGCAAAACTGAAAGTATCATGACCCCAGAATTCAAGTTATATTACAAAGCTGTAGTAATCAAAACAGTGTGTACTGGCACAAAAATAGACACATAGATCAATGGAACAGAATAGAAAGCCCAGAAATCTATAATTATATGATCAATTAATCTTCAACAAAGGAGGCAAAAATATACAATGGGAAAACAACAGTCTGCAACAAATGGTGTTGGGAAGACTAGACAGCAAAACAGTGAATCTGGACCACATTTTTACACCATACACAAAAATAAACTCAGAACGGACTAAGGACCTAAATGTGAGACCTGAAATCATAAAAATCCTAGAAGAGAACACAAGTATTAATTGCTCAGACATTGGCCATAGCCAACATTTTTCTTTTCTTTTTCTTTTTTTAAAGAATATTTTATTTTTTTAATTTTTTGTAATAGTTTATTTTCTTCCAAAGCCTACCTATGCGTGGGAACATATGGCATCTGTCTTTCTCTGCCTGCCTTATTTCACTCAGCATAATATCCTCAAGTTCCATCCATGTTGCCACACATGGCTAGCAGAGAACTAGGGGGGAGGGGAAGACGGGAAGGGGGAAAAAAAAAAGCCACAGAGAGGAAGGAAGACATGACATGAGAGACTCTCAAAGAATAAGAAAGAACTGAGGGGAGAGATGGGTGTGGGAGGGGGGAGAGTGGGTGATGGGCACAGAGGAGGGCACTTGTTGGATTGAGCACTGGGTGTTGTATAGAAACGAATTTGACAATAAAGTATTAAAAAAATAGTTTATTTTCAAATTGGTTTACATATAACACCCAGTGTTCATCCCAACACGTGCCCTCTTTAATGCCCGTCACCCCCTCTCCCCCTTCCCTCGCCCCCCTCACCCTCAGTTTGTTCTTAGTCTTTGAGAGTCTCTTATGTTTTATCTCCCACCCTCTCTGTGGCTTTTTTTCCTTTCCCCTCTTCCCCTCTCCCTGGTTTTTGCTTAGTCTCACAAAGTCCACCTATTCGTGGAAACATATGGTATCTGTCTTTTTCTGACTGACTTATTTCACTTAACATAATACCCTCCAGTTCCATCCATGTTGCTACACATGGCCAGATTTCATTCTTTCTTATTGCCACGTAGTAGTCCATTGTATATATGTACCACTCAACATTTTTCTTGATATGTTTCCTGAGACAAGGGAAACAAAAGTAAAAATAAACTGTTTGGGACTACATCAAAATAAAGAGCTACTGAGCAGCAAAAGAAACAGTCAACAAAACAAAAAGACAACCTACTGAATGGGTGAAGATGTTTGCAAATGACATATCTGATAAGGGGTTAGTATCCAAAATATATAAAGAACTGATACAACTCAACACCTAAAAAGCAAATAATCTAATTTAAAAATGGGCAGAAGACATAATTCTCCAAAGAAGATATACAGAAAGCTAATAGACACATGAAAAGATGCTCAGCATCACTCATCTTCAGGGAAATGCAAATCAAAACCACAATGAGATACCACCTCACACTGGTCAGAAGAGCTAAAATGAAAAATACAAGGTGCCTGGGTGGCTCAGTCAGTTGAGTGTACAACTCTTGACTTCTGCTCAGGTCACGATCTCACGGTTTGTAAGTTAGAGCCCCATATCAGGCCCCACACTCACAGTGCAGAGCCTGCTTAGGATTCTCTCTCTCAATATAAATAAATAAACTTAAAAAAAAAACTAAAAAAGCAAATATAAAAAACCACCAAGTGTTAGTAAGGATGTGGAGAAATAGAAACACTCATGCACTGTTGGTGGGAATGTAAGCTGTACAGCCACTGTGGGAGACAGACAGAATAGAGGTTCTTCAAAAAATTAAAAGTAGAGCTACCTTTGATCCAGCAATTACACTACCAGATATTTACCCAAAGAATACAAAAACACTAATTCAGAGTGATACATACACCCCTGTGTTTATTGCAGCATTATTTACAATAGCTAAATTATGGAAGCAGCCCAAGTGTCCATTGATAGATGAATGGGTAAAGAAGATGTGGTGTGTCACACTTACCTTGATGAGCACCGAGTATTATAGGGAGTTGTCTAGTCACTATATTATACACCTGAAATGAATATAATACTGTCTGTTAACTACACTGGAATAAAATAAAAGTATTTTGGCAACTCCATAATTTAAATATTTATAAAATAACATAAATCATTTAGTGTATTATAATATAACATGAAACTAATTGCCAATAAACCTGTGAAATTAATCAATTGTGTGTGCATGAAAGATGAAACTGACGATTAATTGTTCAGTAATGATAAAATTATTTATTGAGTCTAAGCAGTAAATTAACCATAAAATAGATTTTTTAGATATTGAACTGAGAAGAATGAGCAGCTCACTGAAAGAAAGAAAAAAAACCATGACATTTTTTCCATGGGAATGATGTTATAATATTGTTTGTCTTACGTTAGTCTCTTAGTAAATACTCTGGAGCAGTTTTAAACTTTCCAGATACTTACACATACTTTTTGGGAATTTTGTTTTGCATTTTAGTTTTTTCCAAGATTAATGACAGAACTAATGGACCTACAAGAATTTTATGACCCAGATACAGTGGAACTTATGACCTGGATAAAGTAAGAATTGAACTGCTTAAGACTTTGGTTAAACAATTAATTGTTGCATGCTATCTAATCAATTCAGGGGAAATAACAAATTAATGCTTTTCCAAATTGTTCTCATAAAACTCAGAATTTTGCCCCATACTTTTAGGGATGTTTAGTTCTTGATTGACTTATAATTCTGATTTTCTATTTGAACTCTTCTCCACCGAAAATACAGCATTAGGTCACCTGGATGGCTTAGTCAGTTAAGCATCTGACTCTTGATTTCAGCTTAGGTTATGATCTCACAGTTCATAGATTCAAGCCCTACTATTGAGCTCTGTGCTTACAGTTTGGAGCCTGCTTGGGATTCTCTGGCTCCCTTTCTGTCTCTGCCCCTCCCCTGCTCATGTGCGCATGCTCACTCTCTCTCTCTAAAGTAAACTTTAGAAAAAATGTATATATGTGTGTGTATGTGTGTATATATATATATATATGTATATATATATATATATATATATATATATATATATAACAAAATGTTATATATATAACATCGAGGGGTGCCTGGCTAGCTCAGTCAGAACAACATGTGACTCAAGGCACCTGGTTGGCTCAGTCAGTTAAGCATCTGACTTGATTTCAGCTCAGTTCATGATCTCACAGTCATGAGATTCAGCCCAATGTTGGGTTCTGCACTGACAGCACAGAGCCTGCTTGGGATTCTCTTTCTGCTTCTCCCCTGCTCATACACACGCTCTCTCTCTCTCTCTCTCAAAAATAAATAAATAAATAAAAAAAGAACATGTAACTCTTGATCTCTGGATTGTGAGTTCAAGCCCTTTACTTAAATAAATAAAAAGTTAAAAAAATATATAGCATTGATAAGTTTGAAATTTGAGACTCATCATCAAACACCTAGAAATGTGGAATATAAAGAAACAAATATTCCTTTATTTAGATAGTCAAGGAGATGTTTCTTTTACCCTGGGTTGGAGGTGGGTAAGTGGTAGATTGCCAGTCTTGTTAATGAAGTTTACCAAGATTTAAAATTTTAATTATAATAGCCATGCATATTTTAAAGCCCACACAGGACAGAAGATACGGTCTTTGGCCTATGGATACAGGGAATTGTAACTGAGACCCTGTTTTCCCTCTCCCAATACATACATATAACTAAGGGACACTCAGAGGGCTACACTATCAGTGAAACGACAGACCAACAAAATAACCATCAAGTGGTAGAGAAGGCATATCTCCGTTGGCCTCAGCTCTTGGTCAAACAAAAGTCTCTCTGATTTTGCAGCAGCGGATCTGAATTCACACGGGTTTGCAGTTTGAAATTATACTTGTCTAATCCAGGAAACCCCCTGTCAAGAAATTATCATAAAAAGTGGTCCTGTGGTGGTTTGGATTGTCTGATGTTTTCTCAACCCAGGCTACACAGATTTCCACAAATAGAACTTCATGAAGATGAGCTCTAAAACCAAAAAATCCATGAGGATACAGTCCATCACAGTGAGAATCAGCTGTTGTTTTTCATAAACAGCAGAATTAGACCTCTAAAATTTTTTTTCTTTTTTTTTTTTTTTTTTTTTTTAGTTTATTTATTTACTTACTTAAGTAAACTCTTCCCAATATGACCCCGACATCAAGAGTCACATGCTCTTCTGACTATGCCAGCCAGGTGCCCCAGAGCTCTAGAAATTTCTGATATTAAAATTTATGTCGGTTGGTTTCGGCTGCATAATAAGACTACCACAAAACTTGGTGGCTGCAAATAATAAACATTTATTATTTTTCACTATTTGGCAGTCAGTGAGTGGGGACAGTGGGGAGGATTCTTCTGGTCTGGGCCAGCTGCTCTGGGACTGGGTGGTCTGGCTTGGCCTCTCTCACGTGTCTAAAGAAAGGTTGTGTAGGTATCAGCCGGGGGAATGGAATTGACTTGGCCACAGGCCTCTCATTATCCAGCTCAGGTAGCCTGGGCTCATTCAAAAGATGATGATTGTAGAGTACCTAAGTGTAGCAAGAAAGGACAAATCTCAATGTCAAACATTTTTAAAAGTTTCTGCTCACTTTATGTTTCTGTTGTTCTATTGGCCAAAGCAAGTCACATGACCAGGACCACTGTTTGCTCTGAGAGCATAGGTAAGAGGTAAGAAACATTGCAGCCATTTTATGGCTACCCTGTGGATAGACACTATGAAATAACTACACTGAAAAATGTTTAAGACAAAGAAGGAGAAATTAAAATAAGAAAAAGAAATGAAACGCTATCAAAAACAGGAAAATATGGGTGTGGGGGGAGACAAAAATGTTTCTAGAAATGAGGAATAGGTTTATAGAAATGAGAATTGGTGTTATTATAAGGTTTTGTTACTGTAAATACATATTTTGTATGTATAAAAATTGTTTTCTTTTTTTATAAATTTTTTTAATGTTTATTTATTTTGACAGAGAGACAGAGAGCAAGCAGGGGAGGGACAGAGAGAGAGGGAGACACAGAATCCAAAGCAGGCTCCAGATTCTGAGCTGTCAGCACAGAGCCCAATGCAGGGCTCAAACTCACGAACCATGAGATCATGACCCGAGCTGAAGTCAGACACTCAGCCAACTGAGCCACCCATAAGCCCCTAAAAATTGTTTTCTTTAGATCACCTTTAACTATTGTACATTAATATTTTTTGTGAATCGTGGTTACCATTGTGGAACACTGACTATATAGCTTTGCGTAGTCATTAACAAAAGATGAAGTTAAATCTGGGTGTGAGATTTATCACATTATTTTCAAAACCAGCATAGGGACTTGAACATTGGACACTGTGCATGAGGCAATTAGACATATATATCACTATGGTATAATTATCCTGTTTTCATGTTTGTTTCCCCATTACCGGGGAAATGTCTTGCTCCCCGAAGACAGTGGCTGTGTGCCATCTTTTATTTCCAGAGCTTGGCATTGCCTCTAGCATGTAGTAGGTGGATGCTGAATGTTGAATACAGAGACTGGTTAGTGAAGACATTGGAGCAACCCTTTGGGATCTGCTTTTAGGTTTCCTAGTCTTGTAAGTGGCATCTGTCTGGGGCTTTGGATCATCGTTCAAAGTGAAGTCCTACATATGTTAGTCTGCAGACAGGTACATGGTAAAAGTAGGGAAGAAGCAGGAGATCGATGGATTGGGAAGGAGTTGGGTTGCGGTGGTTGATATTTGAAGAAGGATAAATTTGAGGGTTCACACTGTTACCATTGAATTGATTACACAATATAAAATAGTAAATTCCTGTTATTATATATACCCTGCATAATTTCTTAATAGTATCGTTACCACCTGGCCTATATCCCTCCCATCTCTCTCAAAAGCAGGAACCTTGGGGTACCTAGATGATTCAGTCGGTCAAGTGTCTGACTTCTGCTCAGGTCATGATCTCACAGCTTGTGGGTTCGAGCCCCACATTAGGCTTTGTACTGACAGCTCAGAGCTTGGAGCCTGCTTCAGATTCTTTGTCTCCCTCTCTCTGCCCCTCCCCAACTCACACTCTATCCTTCTCTCAAAAATAAGTAAACATTAAAAAAAAATTTTTTTTAATTAAAAAAAAAAGCAATGCAGGAATCTTGTCTCCACTTCACCTCTATTAGGGCACCTGGGTGACTCAGTTAAGGGTCCAACTCTTGATTTCGGCTCAAGTCATAATCTCACGGTTCATGAGATTGAACCCTTCATCAGGCTCTGCATGGACAGCATGAAGTCTGCCTGGGATTCTCTCTGCCTCTCTCTCTGCCTCACCCCCACTCGCTCTCAAGCTCTTTCTCCTTCTCACTCAAAATAAATTAAAAAATAAAAACTTTAAAAATTTTTTCTGTATTTTCAGCCCTCAAAATAGTTTCTGGCACATAGTAGGTGCTCAATTTTTTTTTTTGAATGAAGTCATAAATGAAACAAATGCTGACGTTGAAACTCAAGTAAACAGTACATGATTGAGTTCCTTGCTGTTTCAGAGTTGATATAAATCAGTGATCTAAATAGTACACTATTCAGTGTGTAAATCTTTATGTTTCTTTACAGAAGGCAAGCTCCAGTTGCAGCTGTGTTTGCAGGGAGTCCACAGTTAATGGGTGCAATTAAATTATGCACTGGATGGATGGTGACCAGCTTGCCTCTTTATAATGATGATGATCTTCTCAAGAGAAATGAAAATGTAAGGCATTTTAGATTACACATTTAAATCTTTTAAACTTTACTCTTTTATTTTAGTATAGGTCTCTAATGATGCATATGTTCCTGGTTAGCTAGGAAAATCCAGACAATTTTAGAAAGAGTTAATTAGCTGTAGTCTTTGAAAAACTGTGTTATATATTTAACCAAGAGGAGAACCAAAATTAAAATACTAAGTTCTTTCTTTTATGAATGGTATTGATATATTTCTAGGAGAAACATTTAATTTTCTACAAAGTTTCAAGGGAACCAATATGTAATATTTCACAAAGAGAAACATTCTTTGGAAAATATGATTGTTCTCAAATTACTGAAGGCAGGCAGGCTGTCAGTTAATGTCTTGATAATGCTTTGTATTTCCAAGCTAAAGTTCAATCACACTGTGGTTTATTTTTCAGTATGGGCTGTTACTAATAACTTAGCATAACATTAGAATGATATCTAATTCTTTACTGTTCAGAGAATGTATTATTTTGACTGGTCTGGATATAAATGTTAACTTCATATCTGGGAGCAGTGACCAACTGAATCCGAATCCCAAATATTCTGTTTTTCAGTTTGAGAGAATTTCATGTAGTTTTTTTTTTTTTTTTTTTTTTTAATGTTTACTTATTTTTTTTAATTTTTTTAAAAATTTATTTTAACGTTTATTTATTTTTGAGAGACATAGAGACAGAGCATGAGCAGGGGAAGGGCAGAGAGAGAGGGAGACACAGAATCTGAAGCAGGCTCCAGGCTCCGAGCTGTCAGCACAGAGTCCGACGCGAGGCTCGAACTCAAAGACTGTGAGATCATAACCTGAGCTGAAGTCGGCTGCCCAACCAACCGAGCCACCCAGGCACCCCAAATGTTTACTTATTTTTGAGAGAGAGAGAGACAGAGTGCAAACTGGAAAGGGGTAGAGAGAGAAGGAGACACAGAATCTGAAGCAGGCTTCAGGCTCTAAGCTGTCAGTACAGAGCCCAATGCGGGGCTCAAACTCACAATCCATGAAATCATGACCTGAGCTGAAGTTGGATGTTTAACCGACTGAGCCACCCAGTTTCCCCCTCATGTAGTTTTTAAGTATGCCCTAAGCTAAGGAAGTGGTAGAGCCATGTAGAATTTAAACTGTAAGAAGACTACTCTGGAATTAGGACACCTGGATTCCAATGCTACTCTTGCCATGTGCTAGTTCTGTGACCTTGAGCAAGTTTCTTTTCCTTTTTTTTTTTAAGATTATTTTTTAAGTTTTTATTTAAATTCCAGTTAGTTAACATATAGTGTAATAATATTTTAAGGTGTACAATACAGTGATTCAACACTTCTAATCTCTATACCTAGCATGGGGCTCAAACTTAAAACCCTGAGATCAAGAGTCCTGTGCTTTAACAATCGAGCCAGCCTGGACCCCTCTTTTCTTTTCTTTTTAACTTTCTTTTTTTTTTGCATTTCCACAATGCCGTTTTTTTTTTTTTTTTTTTAATTTTAATGTTTATTCATTTTTGAGAACAGAGAGAGACAGAGTGCAATCAAGGGAGGGGCAGAGAGAGAAGGAGACACAGAACCTGAATCAGGCTCCAAGCTCTGAGCTGTCAGCACAAAGCCTAACGCAGGGCTCGAACCCACAAGCTGTGAGATCATGACTTGAGCCGATGTCAGATGCTTAACCAACTGAGCCACCCAGGCGCCCCTCACAATGCCTTTTTTAAAAAATTGAGGTAAAGGGGTGCCTGGGTGGCTGAGTCAGTTAAATGTCCGACTCAGCTCAGGTCATGATTTCGCAGTTTGTGAGTTCAAGCCCCACATCGGACTCTCTGCTGTCAGCACAGAGCTACTTCAGATCCTCTTTCCCACTCTGTCTCTGCCCCTCCCCTGCTCTCTCACTCTCTCTCAAAAAACCTTAAAAAATATAGTTGAGAAATTTTTACAATAAAGAAATAAATAATTGAGGTGTAGTTGACATATAACATATTAGTTTCATGTGTACGAAGTAATGATTTGATATTTGTATGTATTATAAAATGCTTACCACAGTAAGTCTAATTAACATCCATCAACATACATAGCTATAAAAATTTTTTTTTCCATGATGAGAACTTTTAAGATCTACTTTCTTAGCAGCGTATAAATGTGCAATACAGTGTTATTAACTATGTCACTGTGCTCTACGTTAGGTCTCCATGACTTACACATTTTATAGCTGGAAGTGTGTACCTTTTGACTCCCTTCACCCGTTTTACCCACCTCCCACCTCTGGCAACCACCGATACGTTCTCTGTATCTGTGAGTTTGGTTGGTTTTGGTTTTGGTTTTAGATTCCACATATATGTGAGATCATACAGTATTTGTCTTTCTCTGTGTGACTTATTTCACGTGGCATGATATCCTCAAGGTCCATCCGTGGGTTTTTTTAAGCTTTATTTATTTAAATACTAATCTCTACACCCAGTCTGGGGCCCGAATTCACGACCCCAAGATCAAGACATACATGTTCTTCAGACTGAGCCA
Source organism: Paguma larvata (assembly GCA_030068075.1). Lineage (NCBI taxonomy): Eukaryota > Metazoa > Chordata > Mammalia > Carnivora > Viverridae > Paguma > Paguma larvata. Next base: position 39,769,861 of record CM057838.1, read on the forward strand.
GTCAGGCATCCCAGGGTCATCCATACTGTTGCAAATGGCAAGATTTCATTCTTTTTTGTGGCTGAATAATTTCCTATTTATAAATACACACACACACACACACACACACACACACACATATATATACTGCATTTATCTATTCATCCACTGATGGACATTAAGGTTGTTTCGATGTGTTGGCTGTTATAAATAATGCTGCAGTGAACATGGATGTGCATATATCTTTTTGAATTAATGTTTCCATTTCCTTTGGGTAAATACCCAGAAGTGGAAATGTTGGATGATATGGTAGTTCTATTTTTAATTTTCTGAGGAAACTTCATCCTGTTTTCCATAGTCAGTCTACCACTTTACCTTCCCATCCACAGTGCAAGGGTTCCCTTTCCTCCACATTCTCACCAGCACTTCTTGATAGTAGACATTCTAACAGCTATGAGGTAGTATCTCTTTGTGGTTTTGATTTGCATCTCTCTGGTGATGAATGGTTTTGAGCACCTTTCATGTACCTGTTTGCAATCTGTAGGTCTTCTTTGGAAAAATGTCTATTTAGATCTTCTGTCCACTTTTCAACCAGGTTTTTTTTTCTTTTATTGAGCTATATGAGCTCTTTATATATTTTGGGTGCTAACCTCTTATCAGATATGTGTTTTGCAAATATTTTCTCCCATTCAGTTGGTTGCCTTTTCATTTCGTTGATGGTTTTCTTTGCTATGCAGAATTTTTTTAGTTTGATGTAGTCCCACTTGTTTTTTTTGCTTTTGTTGGCTCTACTTTTGCTGTCAAATACAAAAAATAATCACAAGACCATTGTCAAAGAACTTACCACCTGTGCTTTCTTCTAGAAGTTTTATGGTTTCAAGTCTTACATTCAGGTCTTTAATCCATTTGAGTTAAGTTTTGTGTACGCTGTTCGGTAGTGGTCCAATTTCATTCTTTTGCAGGTGGCTGTGCAGTGTTCCCAACATCATTTATTGAAGAGATTGTCCTTTTCCCATCGTATTGTTTTGACTCCTTCATTGTAAATTAATTGACCATGTATGTGTAGGTTTATTTCTGGGCTATTTTGTTACATTGATCTGTGCATCTGCTTTTGTTTTTAATGTTTATTTATTTTGAGAGAGTGTGGGGGAGGGGCAGAGGGAGAGAGACCCCTAAGCAGCCTCTGCACTGTCAGCACAGGCAATTTCATGAATTGTGAGATCATGACGTGGACTGAAATCAAGGGTTGGACGCTTAACCCACTCAGCCACCCAGGTGCCCATGTGTCTGTTTTTATCCTGATACTGTTTGGATTACCTTAACTTTGTACTATAGTTTGCAGTTAGGGAGCATGATTCCTCCAGCTTTGTTCTTTTTCAAGATTGCTTTAGCTGTTCAGGGTCTTTTGTGGTTCCATACAGATTTTAGGATTGTTTGTTCTATTTCTGTGAAAAATGCCATTGGCATTCCTATTTTGATAGGAATTGCACTGAATCTGTAGATGGCTTTAAGTGGATGGACATTTTAACATTAATTCTTCCCAATTCACAAGCACAGGACATCTTTCCTTTTATTTGTGTTTTCTTAATCTCTTTAGTTTTGAGCAAATTTCTGAATCTGGATATTATAATAAGTTCTTACCTTCTAGTTGTGAATTAAATGAGATAATGCACTATGTCTGAAACATAGTAAGACTTAAATATTAGTTATTATTATGTTCTTATTTACTATTCAATTGTATATGCATACACACATACACATAGAAACATAGAAAGTACAAAGAGGAGTGCAAAAGCAGGAATAATTGGCTCAGTCTGTAGAGCATGTGACTCTAGACCCTCAGGGCCATTAGTTTAAGCTCCACATTGGGCATGGAGCCTACTTTAAAAATAAAAAAAAAAGGCAGGAACAATCCCTTCTGCCTCCAAAACTCCAAGTCTTCATAAGGGGTATTCCCTTGATCTGGGCTTTGAAGGACTAGTAGAAACATGTTCGGAAAAAGAATGCATATGATTCCAGTCTGAAAAAGTAACATGAGCCATGAAATTTCTTATAGCCATGAAACTAAAAAACAAGGCCAAATTCTAAAGGACCTGGAATGTCCTGCTGAAGAATTTAGACTTACCCTTGAGGTATTTGGCAGTTATCAAAGACCTTTAATAAGCCTGGGAATGGAATGCTTAGATCTGTTTTAGAGACTTAATTATGGTAACAGCAGAAAGAACAGATTGAAGCAGGTAAGAGGTCAGAGATGGGGAGATCTACCTGGGTGTGATTTACCTAAGAGACAACAGTTGTCTGTGACTAGTATTTGGTGCCCTTTGAAAGGGTACAATCACTTAGAATGTAGATACCATATTCCTGAACTTTTTTTTTTTAGTTTCTGTGTTGTTTCGTGATTGGTCTTTTCCTAATATAGAATTTCAGAATCACTTATAATTAGGTCAGATTTTTAATTAGGTTCTAATTACATTTAAACATTTTAGAGTTTTATGTTTTATATGACTTATCTATGACAATAGGATCCATGGTTTTCTTTCCAAAACTTCATCTTTCTGTATGGTGTCTAGTACACAGCAAGTACTGAATAAATTTGTTGTTAAACAAATTCAAATCAAATTCCTTAAATGAGTCCATATCATTTGAATTACATTCTATGTATAATTCATGACCTGTGACTAATCTTTGTATAATCTTATAGGCCAGTGATCCTCAAACCTGGGACTATTATGCCTCTAGGGGACATTTGGCAATGTCTGAAGACATATTGATTGTCACAACTACAGGAGGAATTCTACAGGGATCTAGTGGGTAGGGACCAGGAATACTGCTGAACATCCAGCACCACACAGAACAGTCGTCCTCTGTCCCAACAAAGAATTACCTAGCCCAAAATGTCAATAGTACTGAGATTAGGAAACCCTGTGTTGTTGCTATTGCATGAAGTTGTTTCTTGTGTGTGTTTTTAAAAAATGTTTATTTATTTTGAGAGAAAGAAAGAGAATGAGAATGACGGGGGCGGGGGCAGAGAGAGGGGAAAAAGGGAATCCCTGCTGTCTTCACAGAACCCAGTGTGGGGCTCAAACTCACAAACCATGAGATCATGACCTAAGCTGAAACCAAGTCCGATGCTTAACCGGCTGAGCCACCCAGGCACCCCAGAAGTGTTTTTTTTTTTTAATGCCCCATGAGTATGTTACAGCTTCTTAAAATTTAAAAATAAGTAAAAATGTATGTAAAAAACAATAAATAGACAAAGGCTGGATAGAAATACTTCCACTGAAACCTATTTAGCAAAGAGAAGTGAGAAACTTCCCCTTGATTTATTAACATTCTGTGTACCACAGAATATTCGGATAAGTATCTCTATCATATTGGTGGACATTGGACCTGAAGGTGCTGGATAGACAGCAATCATAACCTGTAGTAGGTGACTGCTGAGTATCAAATAGGTTGGGATCTTGTCCAATCTAGATGTCAAATCTCAGTATTTTCATGACAAATAGTATGTGATACTTTTGGCCTAACATTTGTGATTCTTTTATTTTATATTTTGTAACAAGAGCTTCTCCAATGTTAGGAAAAACTGAAAAACCTTATTATTTAATAAGATCCAGAACTTATTATCTAATAAGTTCAGCAGAATTGTAATGAAAAATACCACAGAATCAAGACACGAGTTTTAAGCATTCTTGCTTATTCAGTATTTTGTAACAGTGGTCGAACTATGTTTAACCTTGCTGACTTTACCTCATGTATGAATTAGTATAAAATGCACTGTATTTGGTACTAAAGACTAAAGGAACTATTATAATTCAATAATAAAAAGACAAGAAGGTTAAGAAATGGGCAAAGCCCATTTGTAACAATATGGGTGAATCTTGAAGGCATTATGCTAAGTGAAATAAGCCAAATAAAGACAAAGACTGTATGATTATCACTTATATATGGAATCTAAAAAAGCCAAACTCATAGAAACAGAGAGTAGAGTGGTGGTTACCAGAGGCTGGAGGATGGGGGAAGAGGGAGATATTGGTCAAAGTGTACGAACCTCCAGTCATGAGGAGAGTAAGTTCTGGGGAATCTAATGTATGGTATGGTGATTATAGTTAATATGCTATATTACATACTTGAAAGTCGCTGAGAGAGTAAATGTTCTCATCAGAGAAAAGCAATGGTAATTAGTGACACAGTGGAGGCGGCAGCTAATGTTGTAATGGTAAGCATTTTGCAATATTTAAGTGTGTCAGATCCACAGGTTATACACCTTAAACTTGCATAGTATTGATGTCACTTACATTTCAATGAAGCTGGAGGGAAATGACCAAAGGACTTGAATGGACATTTATTCAAAGAAGATATACAGTGGCCAATGGATGAATTATGAATATGAGCTTCCTAAAGGCAGGAATCAAGTCTTAGTGAATATCTTTATTTTCCATAGATAGTGCTTAATACCAAATAATAGTAGATGCTCAATGTATAGTTTCAAATAATACGTCTTAAATGTTTTAAAATCACTGTTTTAATTATATTCTTTCAGATCTATCAAATCTATTCAAAGCGATCTGCTGAGGATATCTATAAAATACTGACATCCTACAAGGCTAATTACCTAATCGTAGAGGATGCCATCTGCAATGAGGTGGGAACCATGAGAGGCTGTAGGGTTAAAGACTTATTAGACATTGCAAATGGCCACGTAAGTAATCACTTGAAAAGTTAAATCTTTTTGAGAAAAATGACTTTTTGGTTTAATTTAATCTTACTCTTTGTAAAGTTTATTTATTTATTTATTTTGAGAGAGAGAGAGAGAGAGAGAAAGAATGCACAAGCCAGGGAGGAGCAAAGAGAAGGAGTGACAGAATCCCAAGCAGGTTCTGAGTCATCAGCACAGCTCCCAGTGCAGGGCCTGAACTCACAAACTGAGATCCTGAGTTGACGCTTTTTAATATGGTGTTTCATATCTTTTGATAGGTGGTTTGTGAAGAAGGTGACAAGTTAACCTACTCAAAATATGGGCGATTTTGTCATGAAGTCAAAATTAACTATTCTCCGTATGTGAATTACTTCACTAGAGTATACTGGAACAGATCCTACTTTGTATATAAAATCAACACTGTGATATCCTTTCAGTCTTGAAAATAGCAGAGTCTTCACTTCAATAACATATCACTTGAAGTAAAATGTGATTTTCTTCTACCTACATGGTGTCTTTTGGAAATCAGAGTATGGACATTTGAAATGTTGCTGCTGCCCTTGCCCTCCCGCTGTTCACTGGATCCAGAGTTCCACGAGAACAGAACATCGAGCGTTACCGTCCTTCGGTGAAATGTCAGATCTGCCACAATATTCCGGGCAGGTGTTTTCCTTATCAGTACATGGTCTTTAAATACTTTATTTTCTCAACTATTATAAAATTGCCCTCATAAATCTTCATTCCGTCATAACATAGGTCTTGAAATTGGATATGTTCAAGGTCAGAGTATATTTCTCAGACATACGTTTAATAAATATACCACTTAATGTCATATAGTTATAGACTAGAAGGAAAGAACTGTTGTAACCTTTGAGGCAGTTTCTGAAGGTATTTCATGGTTTTAAATAGAATTGAAATATTACAATAAGAATTTAAATGTTAGCTGGAAATATGTGACATTTAAATTAAAATGTGTAAATTGTGTAAAGGAACGTGATTTTGAAGGATATGCATAAAGATACATCTAGATTTTCCATGATACTGCTCTCCTCACCTGCTGCTTATATAAATGTGCACTTTCTTAGTAATATGGAGGATGTAATAGTGCATTTTATTATTTTACGACTATTAAGTGGTTAGCTTTTTTCACTTATACCCATAAATTTAATACCAATTTAATCATGATAAAACAGTAACTCTTGTTACCTAAATATTTTTTGAAACAGACATTTAAAAGAATGTTGTTCAGGTTTTTAAAAGGTATAGAATGGAGTATACAGTCTGTTCACTTATTTTCTATTGAAGTATTAGGTAAAAAATTAAATCTTTATCAGAATAAGAATATTCTGATGTTAATGACTAAAATGACATAACACTAAAATGAACAAGTTCTGGAGATATGGGCAGATCTATTAAACATACTTCTGCATGCAGATATGTTTATTATAAAACACAAATGCTATTATTTATGAAACTATAGTACAGTCTTCAACATTAAGAACAAAATGACAATTCTAATAAAATTCACAACACAGTTTCACAATCTACATACTTTCCTTTGGATTAAATGTTTTCATAGTTTTAATCATTTATTAAAAGAAATTCTTAAATGATTAGTTGGGGCATATAAAGATTCAGGATAGATGTATTATTTTAATAAGATGGGATGCGTGTTTAGTTTTACCTTACACATCTGTTTAGTGAATAGATTTTTAAAATTTTCAGTACCCTGAATTACTACTTTAGAAGGGAGCATCTTTTCATTATCTTTATTTTCTGGTATATTTATGTGGGGCTTTTTTTTTTTTTAAGTACGAAAGCACATGCACTCTTAGACTAGCTCTAGGATGCTTTACTTTTTTAGAGCTTCAGAATTGTTTGATGGCAGTGTCATGTATCTGCATATATCTGGTGCGCTAGTTTTATTTGGTTCTCATTTCATGCTTTTATATACTTTTTAACAATTACATTAACATATGTCAAGGCAGGGCATTTCAGGTTCTCTGCATATCTTAATAGAGGTCACTAGTAATTAATTCAAGGCTTTATGAAAATGTTACTGTGGTTACCTAAGTACACAGCAGAGGGTCACCTGGTAGTCCTTGTGATTAGAGCATGTAAAACAATGTAACTTCAAGTTAGCTTGCATATGTTGAAAGGGAAATAAAATAGCCTACGTAGCATGAAATATTTAACTGAATTTTTATTAACTTATATTATCAAATATGCTAAATTTGTTAATTAGTTTAAATGTGTGCTAAATTAGTTTTGATGTGTGTTTTTTAGTTTTGATTTTGGCTTTTGACATAAACATGTTAGTAAGTTGCTTTTGCTTCGTCAACATTTCTTAAGTAAAATTTGGAGAAGCTTTTAATTTTTTAAATGATAAGTAGTTCATTCAGCATCAGTTGAAAAGGAAAATGTGAGCTTTATTATAGAAGTAATAATATTGGATGCAAGAGATCAGCTTACTTGCTTCTATGTTAAGTGTAGTTAAAACAGTAGTAGTAGAAAACTTTGAGGAGCATTTTATTAATTTCCTTGCTTATTTGTAGAGTGACAAATGATTAAAAACGCTGCAAGTAATTCCATTTGGGTAACTTACAGTTGTTAGATTTGACAGTAAAAATCTATGAAAGGAGCAAAGTTTACGGCTGTAGAACGGAAGGGATTTCTCAAAGAAATACAATGCGTACTTTGCCCTTGATGTTGCAAACCATTGAAATAAGTGCCTTACCTTCTTCTGTTTACTTTTTCTTTTAAAAAAATACTGTCTACTTTTTTCTTATCCGTTCTTTTCTATAATTTGGTATCGGTTTCCTCATCATTAAGCACAGAGAAAAGCTCCTCACTATGCTATTTTCAGTATTAACTTTAATTCATTAATAAGCAAATCTTTGGTAAGGGTACCAATGGGATTTCTAACCTGCTAAATTAATTTATTTAGCTTCCCAAAAACCAAACAGCCCAACAGGTAAAACTTAATGGGTATGGTTTATGATACTGACTCTGTGCTGGTTTACATTTTTTTCCAACTTTGGCATCTGTATCTTGGTGCTTTTTGTTAGACTGATGGGGTTTTACAGCCTAGGAAGTATGCATTGTACTTCAGAACTAACTTTTTTCTTCACTAGTTTTTGTGTATATGGACAGCCTATTTTTTCAGGACATTAACCCAAACTGCAAGTAGCCTCAATGTTGTGGCACTCTTTCATACTCTCCAGATTGATTTAAGGAAAAGCAGAAATGGAGGTCAAAGTGTGTTGCAAGTTGGGGCTGGAAAATGTGCTTTGAAAAAATAGGTTCTTAATTTCTTGAAGGGCACAGTGATAGCTATCTTATTAAACTGTTTTGTTTTGAGAAACCAATTGTTTTTGGCACTATTTTTGAACTGTTAAAACATATTATTGCCTTCAGTGGATAGATAAAAAGTAGTGCCTCTCTTTATAAAATTGATGGGGTTTCTAAAGGTTGAATGTAAGTCAGTCTTTTTGGTAGATTTATTTTAAATGCATGAATATTTAAAGATCACGTGTTATGAATTATTCTGTATATTTAAGAACTTTTTGTAAAGCAAATTAACTACTTTCTGATTTACATCTCAATATAGTCTCACTTCATTTGTCCACTTTTTAAATATATAGTCTCTATTGCTATTTGCTAATAGTTTTAGATCCCAATATATATTAAAATTACAACTTTGAAAACTTGCAAGTTAAGTTAAACAATTTCTTATTGAAATAATAGCTTTATTAGCTTTTTGAATGTTTAGAGTTAACACTTTAAAATTAGTTGTGAAAATTGCAAAGAATATATTTAACTCAACTATCTTCCATCTATTAAGGTTTCTAAACATTATGCTTACTTGTTTTCTGTAATAAAAAAGGGCATTTAAGAACCAGATTTGCTGAATTTAGCATACAGTCATCTTTGAATCATTTGTTTATGTCTCTTAGAATTTGCAGAATTTTAATCTTGGCTTCTGTAATCCTACGTGCAGTTCTATAAGTGATACACTGAACATCTGACCACTGTATTTAGTGGAATAATGGTATCAGACAGAAACATGCATTCCAACTTACAGTTCGAAATATCTCATAAACACCTTTTTAGTACTTTAAGTGAATAGCTTTGTACAGCTATTTAGCAAAGATGAATACAGCTGCTTTTATGTATGTTGACTTCTGAATCACAGTATCTATAGCAATGTATAACAGATTAAGTGTGTTCCTCCTGTAACTAAGGTTACATCGTTGCAAAAGAATAAAAGTTAATTTCAATAAGTAGAAATTCTTTAGAAGAGTTGGGTTATAAACTACTTCACATTTTGTAACATTAAATGCTTTTATCAATAATGAAATTATTTATTTCATGCTTAATTACACTCCTTGTTTTGTTTCTATAATAAAACTTTTTAGAATTTTAAGTTGTCTTTTATTTATATATGTGTCTTTTTTTGTTATAGCTTTATTGATATATAATTTACCATACAATTCACACATTTAAAGTGTATAATTCAGCAGTTTTTAGCATATTGAGTTGTGGAATTATCACCATAATTAGTTTTGGAATTTTTTTTTAAATTTTTTTTAATGTTTATTTATTTTTGAGAGACATAGAGACAGAGAATGAGCAGGGGAAGGGCACAGAGAGAGGGAGATACAGAATCTGAAGCAGGCTCCAGGCTCTGAGCCGTCAGCACAGAGCCCGACGCGGGGCTCAAACTCACAGACTGTGAGATCATGACCTGAGCCGAAGTTGGCCGCTTAACCAACTGAGCCACCCAGGCGCCCCTAGAATATTTTTATTACCTCAGAAAGAACCCCAAACCTTTAGGCCATCACCCCTAACCACTCTATCCTTAGGCAACTCTTACTAGTATACTTCGTGTCTCTATATTTACACATTCTGGACATTTCACATAGATGGAATCATGATATGTGGTCTTTTGTGACTGGCTGCTTTCATTTAGTATAACGTTTTCAAAGTTCATTCATGTTGTTGTATGTATCTTTTTTATTGCCAAATAATATTCCATTGTATGGCTATACCACATTTCGTTTATATGTTCATCAGTTGGACACTTGGGTTTCCATTTTTGGGCTATTATGAACAATACTGGTATGAACACTCGTGTAAAAATTTGAGGGTGGGTATATGTTTTCATTTTTCTTGAGTAGAATTTATGCGTTATAACTATAGGAATTGAGGAAGTGTCAGAGTGATTTTCAAAATGGCTGTGCCACTTTAACAATCCCTCCAGTAATGTGCGAGGTTTCCAGTTTCTTTCTATCCTTGTCAACACTTGCTTATTACCTTGCTTCTTGATTGTAGCCATCCTGCTTGATGTGAAGTGGTATATTATTGTGGTTTTAACCCACATTTCCATCATAGCTAATGAAGCTGAACATCTTTTCTTGTGCTTACTGGCTATATGTATATTTTCTTTGGAGTAATGTTCATTCAAATTCTTTGCCCATTTTTAAATTGGGTTGTCTTTATTATTGAATTGTAAAAGTCTTTATATATTCTAGATATAAATGCCTCATAAGATAGATGATTTGGAAATATTTCCTTCAGTGGTTTTGCTTCACTTCCTTGATAGTGTCCTTTGAAGCACAAAAATGCTTTTAATTTTGATTGCATTGTTAATCACATTTGATATTATAGATACAGCATTTTTACTATGATGTTTAAAGCATGTATCCTACTTGGAGTTTGTTGAGCTTCTTGGTTGTATACATTAAGACTTCCTGTAAATCAAATTCGGAACTTCTTATATTCCTACTATATCTGTGTTGGTGTGTTTAATAATGACCCGCATTTTTTTGAGGTTCTGTTCAGTTTTCTTCATTTTTTTTCTCTTTGCTTTTTGAATTGCATAATCTCTATCAGCCTATCTACAAGTTTGCTAATTTTGTCAATTCAAATCTACCTTTGAGCCTTTCTGAATTTCCATTCGTGTATGTACAATTTCCATCTCTATTGATATTCTCTGTTTATAGTAACTGTGGATATTGGTTTCCCCACCCCCTGGCCCCCATCCCCTGGAGCTAGTTCCTATGGTTGGCTTGGTTTTTTTTCTTCAGTCTTGGATAGACTATTTTAGTGATGTCTGTTACCTACACATTGTGGGGCCTCGGATGTTGATCCTCAGACAACACTGCCTTGATCATACATAGTCGCCCTGACGGTGGTTTTAGCGGGGCTCCTTATTCTTTCCTTGATGTTATTCAGCTGTGAAACTCCACTAGTTCTTCTCGGATTGTTCTATTGTTTTCAACAATACCGGAGGCATAAATTATGCCACAGCCTGATCCAATTAAATCCTGTCTACTTTGGGGGCGCCTGGGTGGCTCAGTCGGTTAAGCGGCCGACTTCGGCTCAGGTCATGATCTCACGGTCTGTGGGTTCGAGCCCCACGTTGGGCTCTGTGCTGACAGCTCAGAGCCTGGAGCCTGCTTTGGATTCTGTGTCTCCCTCTCTCTCTGCCTTTCTCCTGCTCATGCTCTGTCTCTATTTCTCAAAAATAAATAAATGTTAAAAAAAAATTTAAATCCTGTCTACTTTGAAGAGGTAATGGGGGGGGGGGGCGGTCAATGATTGTGGTTTGTTCTAATGCCAGGAGGGCCTTTGCTGTCTCTTTCCCTGCTTGCCTCTGGTAAACTATGTGGTCTGATTTAGTTTGTGTCTTTTATGAAGCTACCAGCTTCTTAATTGCTTTCCACCAAAGTCTCTGTTGTTTTGAGTACCCTTAGACTTGAACTTCCCTATACTCTGTTTCACATAAAGTCTATTCCTTTGGAGATCGCTGTGGAGTTCTCTGTTTTACTTCCTGGTTTCTCCATGGGCAAAAACCCCTGAGCCACAACTCTGGAGCTGGTAGTAGAGGTAGAATGAATCTGTGTGGTACTCTTACATTAGGAGCAGGCTTCTGGGTGGAGACGATAACCTCTCTGGTCTTGACTCCCAATTTGGAAACAACTCTACAAATTAGCTGAGATGAGAATGACCAGCGTGTCATGCCTGCAATAGAGTCCCTACTCTTAAGAATGGGGGTCTATGGCACAAAAACAGACACTCAGATCAATGGAACAGAATAGAGAACCCAGAAATAGACCCCCAAACCGTACAGCCAGCTCATCTTTGACGAAGCAGGAAAGAATATCCAATGGAATAAAGACAGTCTCTTCAGCAAGTGGTGCTGGGAAAACTGGACAGCGACATGCAGAAAAATGAACCTGGACCACTTTCTTACACCATACACAAAAATTCAAAATGGATAAAAGACCTAAATGTAAGACAAGAAGCCATCAAAATCCTCCAGGAGAAAGCAGGCAAGAACCTCTTTGACCTCAGACCCAGCAATTTCTTACTCAACACACCTCCAGAGGCAAGGGATACAAAAGCAAAAATGAACTATTGGGACCTCATCAAAATAAAAAGCTTCTGCACAGTGAAGAAACAATCGGCAGAACTAAAAGGCAGCCGACAGAATGGGAGAAGATATTTGCAAACGACATCTCAGATAAAGGGTTAGTATCCAAAATCTATAAAGAACTTATTAAACTCAACACCCAAAAAACAAATAATCCAGTGAAGAAATGCCAAAGACATGAACAGACACTTCTCCAGACAAGACATCCAGATGGCCAACAGACCCATGAAACGATGCTCAATGTCACTCGTCATCAGGGAAATATGAATCAAAACCACAGTGAGATACCACCTCACACCAGTCAGAATGGCTAACATTAATAACTCAGGCAAGAACAGATGCTGGTGAGGATGTGGAGAAAGAGGATCTCTTTTGCACTGTTGGTGGGAATGCAAACTCGTGCAGCCACTCTGGAAAACAGTATGGAGGTTCCTCAAAAAATTAAAAATAGAACTACCCTACGACCCAGCAATTGCATCACTAGGTATTTATCCAAGGGATACAGGTATTCTGTTGTGAAGGGACACATGCACCCCAATGTTTATAGCAGTACTATCAACAATAGCCAAAGTATGGAAAGAGCCCAAATGTCCATCAATGGATGAATGGATAAAGAAGATATGGTGTATGTGTATGTATATATATATATATATACCCATACAAGGGTGTATTACTTGGCAATCAAAAAGAACGAAATCTTTGCAAGTACATGGATGGAACTGGAGGGTATCATGCTAAGCGAAATTAGAGAAAAACAAATATCATATCATATCAAATTCAGTCTTATAAGGACTTTAAGATACAAAGCAGATGACCATAAGGGAAGGGAAGCAAAAATAATATCAAAACAGGGAGGGGGACAAAAACATGAGAGACTCTTAAATACAGAGAACAAACAGAGGGTTACAGGAGGGCTTGTGGGAGGGGGGGATGAGTTAAATGGGTAAGGGGCATTAAGGAATCTACTCTTGAAATCATGGTCACGCTGTATGCTAACTAACTTGGATGTAAATTTTTCTTAAAAATTAATAATAAAAAAAGACTGGGGATCTAAAGGCCTGATATACAAGAGAAGGCACTTTAGATTTCATTCTAAGTCAACATGACTGTATATAAACTTCATTCAAACCAAAAGCCTGATTTGTGGCCCTCCATGCATCCGTTGTGAATGAGTAGCCTATAGGAAAACCGTCTTGTCCTATTGATCAATGTTGCTACTTCCCGCACGCCTTTGCACTAAAACTCATGATTCCTGCCTATATGCACGTCTATAATCTTTTGTGCTTTTACAAGTTGTGAAAAAGTATTTAATCCTGTAAAAACTGTTCATTCTCCAGAACACTTTCTTCCCTGTGAAGAGTGTGATTCCTGCGCAGCTGTCCTGACTTGGGCTCAAATAAAACTCTTTCTTACTTTCAGAGATTCTAAAAGGTCTGTTCAAATTGTGTCAACAGGTGAAAGAAGGTTGCCTCTCACCTCTTGGCCTCATTTGCTTGGAATTTAGCCCTTAAAACACATGGCTGGGAGAAGTGGGAAACTCTGGTGGCCCAGGATGGTACTGTAGCTCTCAGCGGCCCTGAGTGGGCGAGGTAGGCCTGTCTTCTTGGCTGCACCCACTTGGAGTAGATTTGGAATGATTTGCCATCATTCTGAGCTGGGGGGGGGGGGCGACAGTGGGGGGGGTGGCAGTTCAATGTCCCATGGGCTCAAATGCTACAGACTGGCTGTTCTTACCAAGTTTTAGTAGATTTTTTTTGAATAAATATTTCTTCATTTACCATATACCCTTAGGTCAATTTCCAGAGTTAAATGTTGTTTTTTTTTTTTTTAATAATAATTGTCGCTACTGGCAGTGCAGAGCCTGCTTGTGATTCGCTCTCTCCCTAGCTCTCTGCCCCTCCCAGCTCAGAATGATGGCAAATCTACTCCAGGTGGGTACAGCCAAGAACACAGGGCTACCTCCCCCGCCTCAAGATAAATAAATAAACTTTAAGAAAATGTGTGTTTGGGCGCCTGGGTGGCTCAGTTGTTAAGTATCTGACTTCAGCTCAGGTCATGATCTCACAGTTTGTGAATCTGAGTCTCACATTGGTGAGCTCAAGCCCTGCAACAGGTGAGCCCTGCTTCACCCTCTTTTTCTCTCTCTCTTTACCCCTCGTGGGATTCTCCCTCTTTCTCTCTCTGCCCCTCACTCACTTGTGCCCTCTTTCTCTCTCTCTCTCTCTCTCTCAGAAAAAAAGTATATATGTATATATATGTTTAAAAAATAAAACATTTTCCATTTCTGCCTCATAGCAAGTGTTTTATAAATTTAAGCTATTATTTTCTGAATATCAATGCAATGTTAGCATTTTCACGGCTCCTATTCGTTATTATCCTTTAAAATCATTAAATATTGGGCGCCTGGGTGGCTCAGTCAGTTAAGCAACTGACTCTTGATCTCGACTCAAGTCACGATCTTGCAGTTCATGAGTTCAAGCCCACATCAGGCTTTGCAATTATGGTCCAGAGCTTGCTTGAGATTCTGTCTCTTTCTCTCTGCCCCTCTCCACTTGTACACGCTTTCTCTCTCTCTCAAAAAATAAAAAAACTTAAAAAATTAAACTAAAACATTCAATATTTCATTTGAAATTAATTCTGCAAAAGTTAATCCTATAGATTGGCTTATTAAATAAAATCTTAGTGTATTGGACAAAGTAATGACCTATAGTAAGTCCATCAAAGACATTCTATAGTTTCGTTACGGAATTTTTTTTTAATGTTTATTTTGAGTGAGAGAGTGTGCACACATGCAAGGGAGAGAGAGGCAGAGAAAGAGAGAGAATCCCAAGCAAGCTCCACATTGTCAGCACAGAGACTGACTTGGGGTTCCATTTCACAAACTGAGATCACGGTCTGAGCTGAAATCAAGAGTCAGACACTCAACTGACCGAGCCACCCAGGTGCTCCTGTTACAGTATTTCTGACCTCTAGCATTTCTTTTGTTTTTATCTCTCTGCTTACATTGCTTATCTGCATGCTATCTATCCACTAGAGCCCTTAGCACATTAATCATAGTTGTTTTAAATTATAGATAATTCCAACATCTTTTCTATGTCCAGTTCTAATGCTTGCTCTGTGTCTCCAAACTGCTATTTGCCTTTTAGTATGTCTTGTAATTTGTTCTTGATAAGCGGGCATACTCCGGGTAAAAGGAATTGCTGTAAATAGGCTTTTAGTAATGCAGTAGTAAGGTATGGGGGAAGGGGAGGCATTCTATAGTCCTGTGATCGGGTCCTGGTCTTTTAGTGAGCCTGTGCCCCTGGACTGTGAACTTCACAAGTGCTTCTCATTGGGACGGGATGGCTGGAGCGGACTGGGGTTGGATAGTTCCCTTCTCCCAGATCAGTTAGGCTCTGATTAAATCGTTTCTTCTGAGGGCAGAATGTATAAATTTGGATAGCAGTCTTTTATCAAATACATCTTTGCAAATATTTCCTCCCCATCTGTGGCTTGTCTTCTCATTTTCTTGACATTGCCTTTCATGGGGCAGAAGTTTTTAATTTTAATGAAGTTCAACCTATCAACTATTATTTGCATAGATCCTGCCTTTGGCTTTTTATCTAAAAAATCATCACCATACCCAAGGTCATCTAGATATTTTCCTATGTTATCTTCTAGATGTTTTATAATTCCATGTTTTACACTTAGGTCTATGATCCATTTCAAATTAATTTTTGTGAAGTACATAAGGTCTGTTACTAGATTCGTTTTTTGTTTGTTTGTTTATTTGCATGTGGATGTTCCAGCACCATTTGTTGAAAAGACTATCTTTGCGGTATTGAATTGTCTTTGCTCCTTTGTCAGAGAGCAGTTGACTTTATTATATGTGGGTCTCTATTCTGTCCCATTGATCTATTCGTCTGTTCTTTCAGCAATACCACACTGTCTTAACTACTGTAGCGTTACAGCCTAAAGAGACTTTCAGGAAAACTGAGAAAAAGAGAGGAAAAACAAAATCACATCATGGAACTGTTCTCGAACAAAACTTACTACCTCTACTTGGACCTTAGGTCACATGCAGAGCTCTAAATGGGAATCTGACAAATGCAGACTTTAGCGTTCCTACAGAAAAGGAGCCAGTAATGGGTCATTAGGATGAGTGATATTGAGCCAATGTATTATATATGTAGGGCTCGAACCCACGAACTGTGAGATTATGACCTGGGCCGAAATCGGATATTTAACTGACTGAGCTGCCCTGGTGCCCCTGGGAAAGTCATCGTTATCCTCATTTGAGAAATGACAAAATAGAGGTTCAGAGAGGTTGATTTGCTCAAGCTTCCACAGCTGTGCCAGAATTGAATTCAGAATTGAAATTCCGGCTTCTTATTTAATGTTCTCTACTCCATATGGTTCCATGTGGAAAGCTCAAGATTTAGCCTGAGTCTAAAGAAATGTTTCTCAACTTCTTGTTCTTCTTATGGCCCTCTAGGAAGCCTTTTTAGATATATTTTTTGGAATGGTCTCCCCCATTCCAAAAAACTGCATTCCAACTTCCCCATTCCAAAAAACAGACATAAACTGCATGTCTGTTTATGTACCAAATGTATATTGTGCTTTTTACATAAAAAGAGAACTAGGTACCCTCCAGGACCGGCTGTCACCTCTTTGGGTCTGATATCACCCCTTTGAGGACGCACGGTCTAGAGAGCCAGTTTCTTTCGCTGTGTTCATTTAGGGGAGAAGGGGAACGCGGCTGGTCTGTTAGTGAGATTCAAGCACTCCCTGGGCGATCCTGCTGGAGCATACTTCATACCCTAGGAAACACAGTTTAAAACCTCCTTTTTTTTTTTTAAGTTTTATTTCTTTTGAGAGAGAGAGAGAGAGCTCAGGTGAGCAGGGGAGGGGCAAAGAGAGAGGGGAGAGAGAATCCCAAGCAGGCTCCCCGCCATCAGCACAGAGCCTGATGCAGGACTTGAACTTACCAGCTGTGAGATCTTGACCTGAGCCAAAACCAAAAGTAGGATGCTTAACTGACTGAACCACCCAGGTGCCCCATCTTTGTTCTAGGAATTTCTACAGGAATTTCATTGTTGTAATGTTAATACTATCTAATTAAATTTGTTATATCAGCATTTAGGAACTGAAATCATGTTGTGGCAATAAGATGAGTCTTACATTCAGTTGGAAAGTAGACACTTGAAAGCAAGGAATACATCATGGTCCTCAGAGGCAACGCCATCCATCCTATTGGTTGAGACACATTGTGTGCAGGTGCACTGTGACATGCAGCATTGTCCAATGTGCCCATTGTGGAGATGGGTGACAGATAGGACGGGATTCTCGTGATGCAATTTCCCGCACTGGGAGTTGGCAACGGTGAGGTATGCCAGAGCTTTAGGGATCAGATAGAACAGAAACTGTCATGGTCACAGAAAGAAACAAATCTCCAGGAATCTGAGGATAGGAAGCAGGGTAGGAACAATACTGCTCAGAATCTCTAATTCTATTCGCAGCAATAGGCCTGATGGAGAACTAAAAAAATCTTCAAGGCCCACCTGGCTGTCTCAGTCAGAAGAGAAGGGGACTCTTGGGACAACTGGAGGGCTCAGTCCATTGAGGGTCCAACTTCATCTCAAGTCATGATCCCAGGGTTCCTGAGTTTGAGCCCCGCATCAGGCTCTGTGCTGACAGCTCAGAGCCTGGAGCCTGCTTCGGATTCTGTGTCTTCCTCTCTCTCTGCCCCACCCCCACTTGCACTCTGTCTCTCTCTGTCTCTCAAAAATGAATAAACATTTTTAAAAATTAAAAAAAAAAGAGAGAAGGCAACTCTTGAACTTAGGGCCGTGAGTTTGAGCATCACATTGGGTGTAGAGATTACTTAAATAAACTTAAAAAAAAAATCTTCAAGCAGTTAGCTACTCCCTCTCATTAGAGCTAAACTTGATGTCTTAGCTCTGCTTCTCTTTGTATGTCTGCTGCATTCTCTTTTCTCCATAGACCTGCTTCCTATTAGAGATGACTGCTTCCAACCGCTTGTCCTTACCATCTGCCAGGTTCAGTGCCCACCACTAGCAAGTGTTAGTCTTTGAGCCTCTTAGGGCCTCCGTTGCAGGCATGTGGCAGAAGTCAAAGGTGGCTGCCCAGCCAATGGACTGCCTGCTTTTGGAGAGTTGACTGTCCCCGTTTCTCCCAGGAGCTTTTGGGAGGCAACACCACTGGAACTGTCAGGGTCCCAGAAGTGACCTGCTTCTATTATCAGCACGGAACTCACCAAAAGAGCAAGTTCTCTGCTCCTAGTTAGAGCCAATGTTTGCAAAAGGGGCATGGTTCTTGGTGACAGTGCTGCTGGGTTGGAGTCATTCCAGCATGGAGGTTTCTAGTTAGTTCCCCATGTCAGTCTGGTGGTTCCTCATTTCCAGCCCTGTGTTTTTCTCTTGTAAGTTTCACACATGGTGTGCAGCTAAATGGAAGAGCTTACCTCTGGATAGTAAGAGTTGGGAGTTTATGGAGGCCCTGGGCAGGCAGACATCACAGCTGGTTGCTACTCCTCTCTCTGCCACAGGAAATCCTTTTCACTGTGTGGGCTTGCAGAGAAAGCATGAGTGTGGGTGTGCAGAGCAGTCTTCTTTCCTGCCTCATTGCTAACCTTTCCTCCAGACCAAGGTCACATGGCTCCCGAAGAATCATATGAAGGAGTAGAGGTTACTTAGAAAACGAAAGAAAAGCCCTACATAGAGAAGTATATGAAGGAATTCTGGCAGTTCTGGATTTGCTGGAATGACAAAGTGAATTACCTTTTTCTTTGTAGAAGGTCCTTCGTGGATTTTGTTGTTTATTGGGCACAGTCAACTTCCAGCTTGTTAAATGTGGCTGAGAATATCTTCCTTTTTTTATTTCTTTTTTCTTTATTATTTTTAATATGTTTCTTTTTTAAATTTTTAAATTATTTTATTTTTGAGAGAGAGAGACAGAGTGTGAGCAGGGGAGGGGCAGAGAGAGAAGGAGACACAGGATCCGAAACCGGCTCCAGGCTCTGAGCTGTCAGCACAGGGCCCCACGAGGAGCTCAAACTCATGAACAGGAGATCTTGACCTGAGCCAGTCTGACACTTAACCGAGCTACCCAGGTGCCCCTTCTTTCTATTTTAAAAATGTTTATTTATTTTTAAGAGAGAGAGAGAGAGCGTGTAAGCAGGGGAGAGCCAGAGAGAGAGATAGAGAGAGAGGATTCCAAGCAGGCTCCACACTGGTTAGCGCAGAGCCTGACACAGGGCTCGATATCCCAGATCTTGGTATCATGACCTGAGTGAAAATCAAGAGTCGGACGCTTAACTGACTGAGCCACCTGGGGACCCCAAAATACCTTTCATGTAAGTTCTGGAATAGTGCTTCTTGAACCAACTGGGGCAAAGAACCAGTTTGTGTGTGTGTGTTTTTATTTCCAATCCATTTCAGACTGATATGCGGGTCTGGTGTTTAGGACTATTTCCAGTTCACACAACATGCTGAACTCACCGACCAAGCTCCCTAGCATCCAAACTCTTAAGAACTGCTCGACAAGATGTGGCCACTGATCAAGAACTTGGATGTCAGGACAATGTCCAATTGCTGTACACACTTTTCAACACATATTGTCAATTCCAGGTCTTATCTCAATGCAGACTAGTGTTGGAGACCAGAAGACACTGGCCCTGGCGACATTACCTAAGGAGAAGACTCAGGTCCATAAGGCCGTGCCCTAAACCAGCATCCTCATCGGTGGATGGGGGTGCCTTGAAACAAATGCCAGGATGTAATACAACAAGAACAGAATTATGGCTGGTTTGACTCTGAAGGAGGGCTGATTAGCCAGAGACGGGTAAGATTCCTCAGGGGAGGAACAACCTAAGACAGGCACAGCCGCAGTAAGAGTCACCACAACACCTGGCTATAGGGTCACTGGGCCTCTGTGTTGATTTGTGATTCATCCTAATATCCTCCTGAAGAAGATGGGCCATAGAAAAATAGGAGTGGCTCCAGAGCTTCCTCCCCTATTAAACCAACATATGCTGCCATACTTTATTAATAGTAAAATAATGTTGAGAATCATGGAAATAAAATCTCAAAGAAATCAATAGAGTTTAGAATGTATTTTGATCTATTTAGACTAATGCCAGACCCTCAGGAATGTGATTATTGCTGTGAGTCTCGAGACAGGATTGTAATAGGAAATAGAAGTTAGAATGACGTTTTAAGAAAATTATGATGTTTTTCATGTAATCTTTCAACTGTAACTGGCAATCTATGAATAAAACCTTTGTACTTTGTACTTGCTCTTTCAACCTATACCACTTATTAGAATGTGCCCATTTGTTATACCTTGCTTACGTGTGAACTGTTTTTAACCTTTCAACCGAAATTGTTTTTGAACATTTCTACTATAAACCATGGGAACAATTAAGGGGGCTGAGATCATTTTGTTAATCATTATGAAATATACATCTCTATTGCTTCTAAAACTACACAAAAACCCAAAAAGAAAAATAAACTTTGAGCAGTCCAGATAAAAGGCTGTCTCTGTGTCGTTTGTCTTGTCTTTATGTTTTCTGTCTCAGCCCTTACATAGGGAGCCTTGGACCAGTCCTGATACGAGGCTGACTCCAAGAGACTGACTCTGCGTCATCTCTCTCTGACTTCACCTCCATCTTCATGCAGGTGAGACCCTGGACCAGCCAGAAGCCCTGAAGTAGGAGCTGGCCTCCTCTCAGGGCAGACCCCGGCAGACTAGTAACAAGCAGTTTGCGGTGTGACACCAGTCATCAGAGTACACTTTAAACACCTCTGCTCTCTGATTGTGTGTGTTTGTGGTCTGAAAGAAGATTATTTAAAGCAATCATATTATTTGCCACTGTATTCTCATCTGTTCTGATTCTGAGATTGTCCGGGTAAGACTTTGGAAACTCCACCATAGTATTGAATGAAGTTCAATGAAATATTGAATGAACTTACACCACAGTATTGAATGAAGTCAACTGCTTATTAAGAGCTTGGGTGTCTCTGTCTCAATGACTTTTCATGAGGAAACCGAGAGTAAAATATGGCCTTCGGTGCCCTGGTTGATATGTTAATATAACAGTATTTTCCTAGGTACTAAGAATGTCAGTAAAATTCTACGGTCCAATTCTACAAGTGAAGCTTGAATTTTTGTCCTATCTGTGTGCAGAGGGATTTTTACATTTTAAAGTCTTAGGTGTAGAAGTATAGTACTTGGAAACAAAACAATGAGAGACTAAAATGAAAGTTCCCATGACTTCTTGTTCTCCAGATATCCAGCGGGTAGAATGGAAGTGACGGACCACCAGCCAGTCCGAGGGGCTGTGCCTCTTCTCCCAGTGAAACCTCGAAATGTAGAGATGGAGGCACCTGTCTGGTCCAGTCCCTGACCAAGTTTGTCTGCCATTGTAGACAGGGTCACAAAGGAAGGTGGTGTGCGGTTGGCCAGGTGAAAGTGGAAAGACCTTGGGGATTTAGCTCTGACTTTGTTGTGGCAATCAGCATGTGCCCATTCCTTTTCCTTTTCCTTTTTTTTCTTCTTTTTTTCCATGCTTACTTATTTTTGAGACAGAGAGACAGAGTGTGAGCAGGGGAGGGACGGAGAGAGAAGGAGACATGGAATTTGAATCAAGCTTCAGGGTCTGAGTGCTCAGCACAGAGCCTGACACAGGGTTCAAACTCACAAACCGTGAGATCATGACCTGAGCTGAAGTCGGATGCTTAACCGACTGAGCCACCTGGGTGCCCCATGACCATTCCTTTTCTTAAGTAAAAAGGGAATATAGTCGGGTATCCATTCAGCTAGAAATTATGTAGGAGTACTACAAGGACAGGAGTTTATGACATGAACACTGCCTTATAAGAGCTTTAAGTCTGTTACTGATTCACAGCAGTGAATCATATCTTAGGAGCAATTAGCAAAGGTGTAGGTCAGATAAAGGAGAGATTAAGTAAAGGTTTATAGTCCTAGTTTACAATTTGCATGCATGTGATATGTAGGTGCTACATGTTCAATCGAACTATTTATTTATTTAGCAAGTATTTATTGAGTGTCTGTTATGTGCCAAGGATTGAACTAGGTAAATGCTGCAACCACTCTCCTGCTCCTCCCCGCCCCACCTCCGGGAGCTTAGAGTCTAGCAGGGGAGTTAGGCTGCTAATTAGTTGCAAGGAGGTGAGTTGAGGGCCAGAATGAGGACATGCAGTGCTATGGCAGCATGTAACAAACAGTGTGCCTACCTGGTCCAAAGGCCCGAATATAAGTGTAAGGAAGTAATGTTTGATAGCTAAAGGACTCATTATCTTTCTTGGAGGTTCTGTTTTTGGAAGTCCCTATAAAGATGTGATTCAGTTAGATGTAGCCAGATAGCTTATGTAAGGAATAGATAACTTCCCATCGTAAGCCTCCTGTCATATTCTTTCTTCCTCACTGGGAAGTATCAGAAAGAGGTGATCTAGTACAACTGGTAGATATGGACACTACCCATAAAGGCCACAAGATGGCAGTGTAACCATTAACATAGTTCTATACACCGCCAAAATACTTATTTTTTAAAGTAAATTCTATGCCTAACGTAGGGTTTGAACTCTTGACACTGAGATCAAGAGTTGTGTGTTCTACTGACTGAGCCAGCCAGGTGTCCCACCCCCAAGATACTTATTGAATAAAGTTTTAAAACATCTGCTCATAACTGAATTGTAGTGCATTTGCTTAAAAAAAAATGTACAATATATGAACGGAACTCAAATTGATTTTTACTGATGTGATTCTCAGTATGAGAATGAAAAGCATCTCATCTTTGGGTGAAAAGCATCTTCATCTTTAGGGTGCATATAATAATAGTATCTCTACGCATTTTTTTTTCATTGTAGCTCAAGTTTCCTGTACTGTGTTGTCAGTGGCAGAGGCCCAGATTTCAGAAGGGAAGAGTTTGTTACCTACCTGAAGAATCAGAATGCTGGGAGGATGGAAGGGGAAGTAAACTATCATAAAGAAGGAAGAGGAGAATGTGACCAGGTAATGCAGTTTATTTTGAGCATAAAACACAAACTCCTACTTGAATAATTGTTGAACATATGCAGCATATGAAACTTGCAAGGTGTTCTGTAATTACATAATGATCATTGTAAAACTGTTTGCTAGAATTTCACTGATGCTTATGATATTACTAAGTCTGGAACCATCTAATTTGTGATTTTCCCTTATTCTAGAGCTAAGCGCTCTGGCACCTTTTGGGCCCTTTGCTTAATTAATAATTAACTACAGGCTTCTCTTCCTGTCTTCCTTCTACTTCCCATCTTCCTTCTCCAAGTAGAGACGGCAGCCCCAGCACCCAAGAACCAGGCAACATGCTTATGTTAGGGTTTGCCTGGAAGGAGGAGAGGGAGGGGCAGGGATGTAGGAATTTCACTGGTAAAACTGGGGGAGGCCTGGCTAAATGAAGCAGGTGACACACAGAGGGGTTGCAGAGAGAGGGTGATGGAGGAAATGTGGTAAGATATTCACAATTGAGACATCTGGGCAAAGGGGGTATAAGAGTTCTTTATATTATCCTTGCAACTTTTTTGTAGGTTTATGACTATTTAAAAAAAAAAAACAGAAAAATCAACAGCAAGATATCTTTTTGATGGCGTGGTAAGTTTGGGCTCTGGGATCAGATAAAACAGGGACTCAAATCCCTATTTTACTACTAACTAGGTCTATGATACTGGGCAAGTCCCTGAAATCATCTGAGACTCTGTTTTCTCATCTATAAGGCAGGCATAGTACTGTTAATAAGTACCTACTTATTGTGTGGTTGTTATAAGGCTTAAATGAGATGGTGTGTGTAAAACACTTGGCACAGCGTTAAATAAAGTGTTAAATAAGGGTCTTGATGTGGGGCACCTGGGTGGCTCAGTCGTTTAAGCATCCGACTTCAGCTCAGGTCATGATCTCACAGCACGTGGGTCCGAGCCCCATGTCACAGAGCCTGGAGCCTGCTTCGGATCCTGTGTCTGCCTCTCCCCTTCTCGTGCTCTGTCTCTCTCACTCTTTCAAAAATAACCAAACACTAAAAAAAAAAGAGAGAGAGAGCCTTGATTTATGAGCTATGTCTATTGATATTTACCATATTAAAAACTGCCACTGAGAAATGTTTTTAATGTTTATTTATTTTTTGAGAGAGAGAGATAGAGTGTGCGCGGGGGAGAGGCAGAGACAGAGGGAGACACAGAATCTGAAGCAGGCTCCAGGCCCTGAGCTGTCAGCACAGAGCCCAACACGGGGGCTCGAATTCATGAACCGCGAGATTATGACCTGAGCCAAAGTCGGATGCTTAACGACTGAGGTCGTTTTTTTTTTTTTAAGAAATTAAAAAATTTTTTAATTCTTGTGGCACCTGGATCACTCAGTCAGTTAAGTGCCCGACTTTGCTTCGGGTCATGATCTTACAGTTTGTGAGTTTAAGCTCTGCATTGGGCTCTGTGCTAACAGCATAGAGCCTGCTTTGGAGCCTCTGTCTCCCTCTCTCTCTGCCCCTCCCCCTCTCAAATAAAAATAAACGTAAAAATAAATAAACGTTTAAAAAATATATTTAATTCCTTTAAAAACCTCAGGGATCTAGGGATGAAGACTGGGCTTAGGACATCTTGGAAACCCACACAATCCAAAATGGTGGATCCCCAATGGAGCTGGGGATCCTAAATTCGTTACAAATAAAAATCTGTCGAGGGGCACCTGGGTGGCTCTGTCAGTTAAGCATCTAACTTTAGCTCAGGTCATGATCTTGTGATTTGTGGGTTTGAGCCCCACATCGGGCTCTGTGCTGACAGCTTGGAGCCTGGAGCCTGCTTCAGATTCTGTGTCTCCCTCTCTCTCTGCCCCTCCCCAACTCATGCTTTGTCTCTCTCTCTCTCTCAAAAATAAATAAACATTAAAAATATTGTTAAAAAATCTGTTGAATCGCTATATTGTACACCTGAAATTAATATAACGGTGTATGTTAACTATATTGGAATTAAAACAAATAATATTAAATAATAATAAAAACATAAGCCTATTATATGTTGACATCAGTTTATGCATAACTATTTGCATTAAAAAATCTGGTAAGAAGATGGCTTTGTTTTACATTTTTGCAAATCTCTTTCTCGCGTATGACTAATAGAAATCAGTGGGTTCTCATATCTGCGTCTGCATTCAAACTGGTATTATACGTTCTTTTGGTAGAAATATAAGAAGAAAATCCAGCTTCACATAGATAGGTAGTTGAAAAAGGAATATTTTGGGGTGCCTGTCTGGCTTAGTTGGTAGAGCACACGACTCTTGATGCTGGGGTCATGAGTTTAAGCTCCATGTTGAGCATAGAAATTACTTAGAATTTTTTTTTTAAAAAAACGAGTCTCATGAAAAGTCTTTTCAGATAATTGTGGATTTTCTTCTTTGATACTACACCAAAACTCAAGAAAAGTGCTTTCTTTTTTTAAAGGTTAGTTGCATTTTGGGGGGCACCTGGGTGGCTCGTCAGGTAAGCACCCAACTCTTGATTTTTGGTCCAGGGCACGATCTCATGGTTTGTGGGTTTGAGCTGTCAGCCCAGAGCCTGCCTGGGATGCTTTCTCTTCCTCTCTCTGCCCCTCCTTGTCTCTCTCTTTCTCTCTCAAAATAAATAAATAAACATTAAAAAAAAAGGTTAGTTGCAGTTTGGAATCTGCAATCATGTCGATTAACTTCAAACTCTGCTCATTGATTACTGATGAGTCTAAAGATTTTATGCAGTGTTTATCTGGGATTCAGATAGCTTCTTTTATAGATTGCATTTCCTACCCATTTTCTACTGGACTGGCTTTTAGTTTTTTTGTGTTTTTTGTTTGTTTATTTTTTATCTGTTTTTGTTTTTGTTTTGTTTTGTTTTTGGTCTTTTCACATTAGAGAGGTGTATATATAGTGCATGGGGTAAGATTTCAGTCTCTGAAGTCATGCTGCTTAAATTCATGCTTAGCACCTGGTGCTTAATAGCTATGTGACCTTGGGAACATTTTTAAAAATCCCTCAGTGCCTGTTCTATCACCTGAAAAAGAAGATAATAGTGAAACCCACCTCACAGGGCTTGAGTAAAAGAATATGCATGTTAGGGGCGAATGTTTGTGCTCCTCCTATTCATAGGTTGAAATGTTGAAACTCCACCACCTAACCTGAGAGTATTAGTAGGCAGGACCTTTGCTTGGGAAATCAATAGGATTAGATGAGTGCACGCCGCTGGAGGCCCCCTGAGTGGGATTAGTGCCCTTCTGAAAGAACTTGTTCCTTTTCTGCTTTGTCAGTTGAGGACACCATGAGAATTGGTAGCCTACACCTCGGAAGAGGGCTGCTACTACAACTTAACCATGTTGGCACCCTGATCTTGGACTCAGCCTCCAGAATTGTGAGAAATACATTTCCATTGTTTGTTACAGCAGCCTGAATGAACTAAGACAATGCATAAAGTCTAAATCAGTGCCCACATATAGCGAGTTCACAAATGAGCAGGTGACACTATTAGATTTTTTTTTTTTTTCTGTATACTAATCATCTAACATTCAGCACCCTCTGGACATTTCCATTCTGACACTTCGCAAGTGGTGCATATTCAAACATTTCCAACATGAATTTCAGACCTGTCCCTCAGCTATTCACTATACTGATAAAGGATGGAGACACAGGTCCTCTACCCTTGTCACTGGAGTGGAGAAAACGGGGTCCATCCTTCCTCCATCTTTTTATGCCTAAGTGGTGAGTAAAACACGCCGAATCTGCCACGAAAATAACTATTAATCTCCCTGTTGGTATTTTCTTAATTTAGTCCTCATGGTTTTATTAGTCTAATAAATGATTTCCTTAGAGCCTGGGACAGAACTGCAGGAGTTGGGGGGAGTGACCCAGGGATGGCTTTTACGGTGAGAAGAGGGCAAGCCACAGGACCTCTGAAATGAAAGAGGAAAGGCACAGAGCCCAGAAAGAGGACTGGGCAGGAAGGAAGGGAGGAATAAGGCAATGATTGCCACTGAAGCATTTGGATTTACTTCCACTTAGGGAGGAGTTACTTCCATTTATTTTTCTTAAAACTTGTGAAAAGTTCTTCATTCTGGAAAAGACCGTCTTATCCTTGCCATCTATCCCATCATGGAAGCAGCCTGGGTACAACTGAAAGTTCACCGAAGCTGTGGCTCAGCCCCTTCTTTGTTGGGAAATCTTGGGCAAATGATAACTCTGAAACCTCAGTTTCTTCATTGGTTAAAAGGTGTATAATGAGTTTGTTTAAGGGAGAAAATTAGACTTGTGTATGAAAATAATTTGCAAAAAAAAAGCACTATACGAGATCAGTTAATATTTATCAATGCTTCTAGATGTCAGGACTTGTTTAAAAAGCTGAACTACATTAACTCATTTACCTGTATTATCTCGAGCTCTGCCTTGAATATTCTTACCAATCCCAAGATAAAGCACGAATATGGAAACTAAGGTCCAGAGAGGTTAAATAGCTTAACCTAGAGTTTGCACTCTTTACTGAGGACGTGTGCACCATCTATGAATACACCTTTTCCTATTTTAATTGTTCATTAAAATTAAAAAACACAAGAACATTACAAAATATCTTTAGCTGGGATATCAAGAGGATTAATTAGGCGCTAAATATTGAGGGCTAGTCCTGAAAAGTAACAGAAAAGCTGGCTCTTACTGTGGGCAATGGTTCGAGGCCTTCAAGGAAGGGGGTTGGGGCGCAGGTGCCCAAGACTGCAGGGTGCCTTCGCCGAGAGGACCTAAGTGCGAAGAAATCTAGAAAATGGAAATAGAGAAATTGAAATCACCGGATTAGACAAGCTTTGTATGGATCACAATTTAAACATGTAGTGTTCGCTGCCTTTTATGAGGACATCGAGGTCCACTGTAACCCTAGATGAGACTGTTCGTTTTCTCGCTGAGAATCTGAACACGAAAAGGGGAAAACCCCTGGTGACCCAGGTTCTTTGCGCGACGTCTCCCATGGCAACCAGGCGAGGCGTTAGCGAGGTATTGGCCCCGCCCTCTTTCTCTACAAATCGAACAACGATTGGTCCGGAGGCGCGGCGGTGGCGCAAGGAGGCGGACTTAGGCCCTTGGCTCAACCTGGGCCGTGCCGCCATTTTGGGTTGTGCGGGTTTCCCAGACGTTCTGAGCGGGGCCTCGCCCGCGGAGTTTCCGCAGGTCACAGGCCAGTGGTACGCGTCTGAGTGTCAGGTTGGAGCCGGGAAGCGTCCCTGGGGGTACCGGCGGCGGGGGCAGGATGAGCGCGGAGGCGGCGGACCGGGAGGCGGCCACCTCCAGCCGGCCCTGCACCCCGCCGCAGACCTGCTGGTTCGAGTTCCTGCTGGAGGAGTCGCTGCTGGAGAAGCATCTGCGCAAGCCCTGCCCGGGTAAGCGCGGCGCCTACACCCGGAGAGGAGCGGGACACGTCCGCCGGCTCCGCTCGCCCTGCTCTCAGGACCCGCGCCCCCGCGGCCACGAAGCTGGGGGCCCAGAAGGCGCGAACCCAAGCTTTGGCGGGGCCCCTTCGCTAAACATTAAGCATCCCAGTGCGGGGGCACCGCAGTGAAGGGCTTAAAAAAGCAAAACAAAGGCTCTCCCGCCTCCCTTCCCTTTGGTCCTCTTACAGTTTGGAGTTTTAGCTGCTGCGAGGTGGTCTTGTGAGATTGCGTGGGTTGGGGAGGCTGGCTCTGACACACCCCAAGAGAACTCCCGGCTGTGATCAGTTTAGAGACGGAGAAAAACTGCTGTTCTAGTGCTGATCCTGATGCTAATCCGTTATATTTTAGGGTCTTATTTATTTCTCAGCGAGGGGATTTTACTGACTCCTAATTATTTTATTCTAAAGTTGGTCTGTAAATTAAAATGAGAAAACCTCCGAGAGCGGGAAGTGTTGTACATTTGTAATATGGTTGTTTAATGATGATCATGATTAATATCCCAGTTAGCGGGTGCTGTTAGGGAAGGAGGGAAACTCCAGGCATTTCTGGAAAAAGGCGCTGGTATAAAAAGGTAAGTTTCTTGAATAGTATTTTGCTGGTAAAGTTCAAAGCCAGATGTAGCTTGTTCAGTCTACATCAACCTTAACTCGTGGAGACAACTGTAGGAGAAGTTAGTGGTTTCACTCAAGCAGTGTCACCCCTGTATGATGTTACGTTCTTTTAATTCGTTGTTTTTCACAAGCGTTTATTGAATGTTCTGGGTGCCAGGCTTAATACATCACATCTGTTATCTCTTTTAATTTGGTGTTCATAATCACAGGTAGGTGGTGGTATCCTCTGTTTTGCATTGATGGAAACAGGTGCAGAGAGGTAACTTGTTGCAGGTCGCACTAATTAAGTGTTTAAAACAATAATTCCAAAGATGACATCTCTTTCCTCTTTCCTCTAATGGATATTGGTTATTTGCTGAACTGGAAATCTGTAGCCATTGTGTTCTAAAGTGTTTTCTTCTGCATGAATCTGTTAACCCTTTCTCCTTACCACCCTTCCTGATCTTTCATATAATCCCTAAGCATACTTCTTACAAATCCTATTCCTTAGTTGTCTTAACTGCACAGCTGTTGGGATGTTTTTTGTGGCCAAAAACCAACACAGTGAAACCTTTTGCCTCTTCCTAGTTGAAAGTTAAATTTAAGAATTTATTGTCTTTTAAATCCTAGATCCTGCACCAGTTCAACTTATTGTTCAGTTTTTGGAACAGGCTTCCAAACCTTCAGTTAATGAACAAAACCAGGTGCAACCTCCACCTGATAACAAGAGAAATCGTATTTTAAAGCTACTTGCTCTTAAAGTTGCTGCACATCTGAAGTGGGACTTAGACATATTAGAGAAAAGGTATACAAGATTTAAAATAAATTTATTTTGAAATTCTGTTTAGATTTTTTGTTTAATTTCTATGTATGCTTTTCGGATACCAGCCCGTAAAATGCAAATTATATTTTTGTATGTTCCTGGTAATACATGCACCCGTTTTTCAAAAGGTATACAGAAGTATTTGAATGTTAGGTGAATTTAAATCACCTTTTAAAGTATAAACATCAATAATGAGATAGGTTTTTATTATTATTACCGTTTGATGTGGTAACTAGAGAAAATTCACACCTAAACAGTTTTAAATGTTAAACAATTTTAAACAGTCTACTTTTACATATATGAAGAAAACGAAAATTAATGATAGTTATTACATAATATGGATGATTTGCTATTAAATAATTCAGTCATTTTTACTGGTCATAAATCATTCACTGTCTCCTAAACCATTAAAATATCATTTTCTTTCCAAACATTAAAAAAATTTTTTTTAGAATGTTTATTTTTTCACATCAGACGGGTGATATGCCGACGTCGTAACAAGGTTTAAGGGTGTCACGTGTCACACAACGGCGTGAACACCCGATCATCATGCTTATGAACTACAAAAGGATCCAGTGTTTATTTTTGAGCGAGAGAGAGACAGAGCACAAATGGGGAAGGGGAGAGAGAGAGAAAGAGAAAAATCCAAAGCAGGTTCTAGGCTCCCAAATTGTCAGGACAGAGCCCCATGCAGGGCTCAAACTCATGAAGGGTAAGATCATGACCTGAGCCGAAGTCAGACACTTAACGGACAGAGCCACCCAGGCGCCCCTTAAAATATCTTTAGAATCAGTGCTTATTTGTTAACAAATAAATACTATCAAGGCAGTACTTGTTTTTGTCCCATTTTTCTCACAATCTTTTTTTATTTTAGAGAGAGGGAGAAAGTGCATGAGGGCAGAGTGAGAGGAGAGAATCTCATGCAGGCTCCACGTTCAGCACAGAGCGTCACGCGGGGATTGATCCCATGGCCCTGGGACTATGACCTGAGCCAAAATTGAGTTGTACGCTCAACCGACTGAGCCAACCAAGCGTCCCTTTCACAATTTAAAAAGAACTTGTAAGGGCATCTGGGTGGCTCAGATGGTTAAGCATCTGACTCTTGGTCTCAGCTCAGGTCTTAGGGTCATGAGTTCAAGCCCTACATTGGGCTCCATGCCCAGCATGGAAAATAAAAAAAAAGTACTTTGTGAAATTCAGAAATCGGAAATAGAGGAGGGAGACAAGTACTTTTAACATTTTCGTTGTTTTTCTCCCTGTTTTTTTTATGTACTCTTTACACCCAGTGTGAGACCCCAACTCCTAATCCCGAGATTGGTAGTTGGATGCTCTACTGACTGAGCCAGCCAGGCACCCCTCTTCCTATATTTTTAAACAAAGTTGTGATCAATCTATATAATGTGATTTCTTTCTTTTTTTTCCCCATGTAACAATATCATGAACATTTCCTCATTTTATTTTTTGGAGATAATTCCTTCATGTGGATAATTGATTAACTGTTCTTCCATTCATCCTTAGTTTGTTTCTACTTCTTAATTTTAATCACAGAACTTTAAATACCTTTGTCCTTAAGTTTTATCTGGATTTTTGGTTATATCCTTAGTATAGAGTTGCTGATGGAGGTGGTATAAACATTTTTAAATCCCATGTTCTATAACTTCCAGATTGCATTCCAAGAGAGTTATACTAGTTCATGTTCTCATTAGTAGTGTTTAGACACTTTGTTTTCACCACCCTTCTCCAGATTAAAGAATTCTTTAATCTGAGGGAGAGGCTATCCATTAATAAACTTGAGGTCTGTCAAGAGATAGTAGTATAGGCCCAAAGAGTATGATGTATATGATGCAATTGGAAATTGAACACTGATAGGATATTTGATAAGCAACTGAAAACTTTTTATAAGGTATTTTAAGAAAAATTTTTAATGATTATTTTTGAGAAGGAGTTGGGGGGGACAGAGAGGAGGACAGAGGATCTGAAGTGTGCTCTGTGTTGACAGCAGAGAGCCCAATGCAGGGCTTGAACCCACAAACTGTGAGATCATGACCTGTGCTGAAGTCAGAAGCATAACTGACTGAGCAACCCAGGCACCCCCAACTGAAAAGTATTTAGGTGTGAAATTAATACTGTGAATACATTGAGTTAGTTTTTTTAAAGTTTTATTTAAGTAAACTCTACACCCATCGTGGGGCTCAAACTCACAAACCCCAAGATTAAGAGTTGCATGCCCTTCTGACTGAGCCTGCCAGGTGCCCCTGTTGAGTTAATTTTTTGATCTGTTCTGAAACACTTAAGGAAGAAATGATTTGGTGTTAAAAATTTGTTGTACAATAGTATGGGAAGGGGAGGAGGTGAGCGAGAGTAGAGATGAAACCAGATTAGCCATCAGTCCATAATTGCTGAAACTAGATGATGGGCACATGGGGATTCATTATATTCTGACTACTTTTGTATATGTTTAAATTTTTTCCATAAAGAAAATTTTAAAATTGAATCTTTCAAAATTTAATATTTAAAGGTTCTTTTAGAGGGGGGAGGGGCAGAGAGGGGGAGAGAGAATCCCAAGCAGGCAACGCAGGGCTTGATCTCATGAACCAGGAGATCATGACCTCAGCCGAAGTCTAAAGTTGGATGCTTAACCAACGGAGCCACCCAGGCACCCCTGAAATTCAATTATTTTCATGTAAGTTGTTGACACATTAATAAAATAGCCCTTTGGATTTAGTTCTTTAACAATGTAATTATTTTCAGTGAAAATACCAAATTGTGTATTTTAAGCTTCTTACGCAGATGTGTACCTATTGTTTCTTTAAGTTTGTCCGTTCCGGTGTTGAATATGCTGCTGAACGAACTGCTGTGCATCAGCAAAGTTCCTCCCGGGACCAAGCATGTGGATATGGACCTGGCCACTTTGCCTCCGACCACGGCCATGGCTATCCTTCTCTACAATAGATGGTGAATTTTTCATAGACCTCAGATGTGTTGAGCAGCCTCTGTTTAATTGCACTCTGGCTTTCAGGGATGTGTTTTTAAGGATCCCTTAGACCCGAGAGATCTCTCGGAGGATCTCGGAAACTGAGTCTGATGGCAGAGAAAATTATGATTGCATAGATGAGAAGAGCATTCTGATGAAAATGTGGGTGATTTATGAAGGTTTTATTATGTCGATTAAAAGTTCAGCTAATTTATAACAGTCGTTCTAAGCAGCAGTTAGTAATTTGACATTTACAATGTATTAAATTTTCCTTTTCCTGTCTGTTCTTCAGGGCAATTAGGACCATTGTTCAAAGCAGTTTTCCTGTCAAGCAGGCAAAACCTGGACCTCCTCAGTTAAGTGTGTAAGTCGGCAGATGGGACCCTTGTTTGGCACTTTTGTCATCAGAATTAAAAAAATTTTTTTGTGTGTTTTTGATCACCCCTGGTACCTAAGGAGTAGAGTCAAAGGAGGGCAGAAGGCCTACATGCAGGTAGGGTTGGAGGACTCAGAAGGGTGACTGAATCCGGCAGTGCTCTGGATAGCTAGAGTAGAGAGCTCTGGAAAAAAGAGTGCTTTGTGACTTGTGCCTTTCATCTTAGTCTTAGTTCCCCTGCTCGTAAGCATTAAGATTTACGTGAAGATGTATTTCTTCTGTATATAGGGAAATTGTTTTAATATGTAAAATTAGTTTAGAATACGAAAAATTAAAATTAGTATCTATGAAGTTTTAAATTTAATTCTTGAAATTTTCTTTTTAATGTTTATTTTTGAGAGAGCACAAGTAGGAGAGGGCCAGAGAGAGAGGGAGACACAGAATCTGAAGCAGACTCCAGGCTGTCAGCACAGAGGCTGATGTGGGGCTCAAACTCATGGACCACGAGAATGTGGCCTGAGCCAAAGTCGGATAGTTAACTGACCGAGCCACCCAGGTGCCCCTACACCTAATTCTTAAATTCTAGGTTAGGAGCTTACCCAGATTTGGAGCTAGAGAGCGTAGTTTCTAACTTGATAGAAATGAGCTTTTGCTGCCTATAAGGTTTAGTCTTAAATTGAGGGTTTTGTTTTTGTTTTTTAAACACAAAGCAAATGAGAAAATAATGATAAATAAACATCAAAATTGAGTTTTTGTTTTTTTAAGAGTGAAAAATAGTATTAAAAACATTTTTATTTAAATTCTGCCTCATTTTGAAGAATGATG
The DNA here is from genome assembly GCA_030068075.1 of Paguma larvata. Taxonomy (NCBI): domain Eukaryota; kingdom Metazoa; phylum Chordata; class Mammalia; order Carnivora; family Viverridae; genus Paguma; species Paguma larvata. The sequence continues at coordinate 39,804,046 of CM057838.1, forward strand.
CTCTCATAGAATTTTCAGTCTTTGAATAGCATTTGATACTTCTCGATCTTTTCTTGTTTAGCATGAATCAGATGCAGCAGGAGAAAGAACTAACAGAAAATATTTTGAAAGTGGTGAGTGTCGGCATCAGTTACACATTTCTGGGGTGCATTGAGAGCATGTTCACCTGCTTCCTCTGACCTTAGATACTCGAGAGTCGGCAAAGTCTGGGAGCAGTGACTTGTAGGTTTGTATTGTTAGAACGTAGTTTGGGAACAGTTGTAAATCATACGGCTTTTCAGTGTGGCGCTCTCCCACCAGTTCTGTTGTCCAGTTTTCATACTTCAGCAGATAAGAGAAATCACAATTACAGATGATATCTTCATAGTTTTTCCAAAACTTTTACAATTGACATGTATTATATTTTAAAATTGCTTTTGGAGTCCCAAGAATATGGCAGTTATTATTTAAAAAAATATTGCAGTCACAAAAATGTTGCAGTTATTATTTAAAAAAAATATTTTTAGGGGGAGAGAGAGGGAGACCGAGAATCCCAAGCAGGCTCCGCGCTGTCAGCGCAGAGCCTCACACAGAGCTCAGTGTCAAACCCGGAAGATTGTGACCTTAGCCGAAACCAGGAGTTGGGCGCTCAACCGACTGAGCCCCCAGGTGCCCCTATAGCAGTTATTTTAAAATTTAGTTAATATAAAAGTGGAAACGTGTGAGTTTCCATAATTTAAAAATGATCCCTGTAATTCCGTACACCTACGGTGTACCAGAAACATAATGTAAAGTCTAGGACCTGAGAGAGGAGAGAAACGTTCTTTATCTGTGTAAAGTTAATATGCTGTAGTATTTTGAATGTTTATTTATTTACTTTGTGAGAGAGCAAGTGGAGGGGCAGAGAGGGAGGGAGAGAGGCTGTCAGCACAGAGCCTGATGCAGGGCTTGACTCGCAACCGCAAGATCATGAACTGAGCTATAATCAAGAGTCCAAGACGCTTAACCGACTGAGCCACCTAGGCACCCCATTATGCTGACTATTTTGGATGTGGGAAAAAAAAAACCTGCATCATTTTATTTTTGTTACTAGTGCCTACTAACATGGTGGCTGAAACATTGATGCATACAGACATTTCTTGAATAAATCAGTGGAAGCAAATCTTTAGAGCACTTTTAACTTTTCTGTTAAAAAAATAAAAAGGTATCTTTTCTACTTTGTATTTTCTAGTTTCTAAATAGGAACTTTTACTGTATTTTTAAAAATTTAATATAACTTTGAACAGATTTAATTGCACTCTAGATTTGTTAAAAATTATTTTTAAAAGCTTAGTACACCCAAGTTATTGAGTATCCTGTATATATATTTTGTTTTCTGTGATGTTTGTATCTTAATAATTTGTTTATTGAATTTTTGTAGCTAAAAGAGCAAGCTTCTGATTCTATTTTGGTACTAGAGGCAGCCCTTAAATTAGACAAGGATCTTTATGTCCACACGATGAGAACACTTGATTTATTGGCAGTGGAGCCAGGCATGGTAAATGGAGAAACTGAGAGTTCTACCGCTGGATTGAAAGTCAGAACTGAGGAGATGCAGTGCCAGGTACTTCCTTCAGATTCCATCGCTGCGCGGCAACGTTTTGGAAAATCTTGCATGACGTCATTCTAGTATTTTTAATTCAACTTTCTCCCTTTGTCTTTTTGATTTTGATTTAAGATGCTATTAAAATTTTGACTCCTAACTAATTTGTAAATTTTATGACTTCACTTGAAATTTTTCTAAAAGAAATGGAAATTTCATTTGCTTTATGGTCTCTGAAATAGCTTCCCAGTTGTGTTTAGGAGATGAAGTTTAAATACCAAGAATGCAATGAGTATGTAACTGATTTTACATTTCATTCATTTTGTTAATTACACCAGGAAAGCCCCCTAAGCCCCCCAAAAGTACTATGCTAGACTTTGAAAAATGTTGGCCTCTACAGAAAATAGCTAGTTTTTCAAGGATCTTCATTTAAGGTTGTTCTATAACTCTGGGCTCTAGTTCCTTTGATAGCTTTCAGTTGATACTGTTGTGAGATACTGCCTACTAGTGTTGTCTTTTTCTCTGCTAGATTATACACTCTGCGATCTTTTTTTTTTAAAGATGTTTGGCATCTCTTTTTCTAACTTTTTTTTTTTTTAACGTTTATTTATTTTTGAGAGATAGAGACAGAGTATGAGCAGGGGAAGGGCAGAGAGAGAGAGGGAGATACAGAATCTGAAGCAGGCTCCAGGCTCTGAACCGCCAGCACAGAGCCCGACGTGGGGCTCGAACTCACAGACCGTGAGATCATGACCTGAGCCGAAGTTGGCCACTTAACTGACTGAGCCACCCAGGTGCCCCTAATTTTTTTTAATGTTTATTTATTTTTGAGATAGAGGCAGAGCACGAGCAGGGGAGGGGCGGAGAGGAGGGAGACACAGAATCTGAAGCAGGCTCCAGGCTCTGAGCTGTCAGCACTGAGTGCGATGTGGGGCTCGAACTCGTGAGCTTATAGCTGTGAGATTATGACCTGAGCCAGAGTCCGCTGCTTAACCAAATGAGCTATCCAGGCGCCCCTCTTTTTTTTTTTTTTTTTTTAATTTTAATGTGTATTTTGCATCTTCCTCACTTTCCAGCAGAGAACCTTAGGTATAACATTTTAAAATATTCAAAAACTGTGTAAAGGGGGCTACGAGGATAGTGTGTTGTATATTCTGTATTTTCTTCTTTGTGGGAGTTGGCATGTCGTCGTCTTCTGGTTTTAAACAGTTAAGCAGTTTTTTTTTTAATTAATTAATTGAAGTTAATTCTACCCCCACAGTAGGGCTTGAGCTCACAGCCCTGAGATCAAAAGTCACATGCTCTACCAACTAAGCCAACTAAGCGCCCCTTGCATGATTTCTTTCTTTTTTAAGTGTATATATTTCTTTTGAGTGAGAGCGCACGTACAGGAGAGGGGCAGAGAGGAAAAGAAAGAATTCCAAGCAGCTCTGCGCTGACAGCACGAAGGCTGTTGTGGGGCTTGATTCCACGAACCGTGAGATCATGCCTTGAGCCAAAATCAAGAGTAGGACACTTAACCAGCTAAGCCTTCCAGGCACCCCTTGCATGATTTCTTCAGTCACTGTTTCCCATTCCTGAAATGGCCAGAAGTAGCTATGACAAAGTGTTGGGGGGTGCCTTTTCAGATTAACTGGGTGTAGAGTTGAAGATAATCATTTTTTCAGTACCTGATGAGATGGCAATAACCGTTGGAATAGGAGTAATGAGGATTGACAATTGGGAACATCTTTAAATAGTTTATGGAACTTACATATAAGAAGGCTTATGGCACTGTATTATCTTATAATCACTGAGAGTCTGTTTAAAAATAATTGATAGGTAATATTTCTGATTTGCGCGATCTAGTAGGTGATACAATCTGAAAAAGAAAGCAGCTCTTAATAAAACATCTCAGTGTGCTAGGTAAACTATCAAATATTTTCTTAATTCTTTAACTGAGTCCTGATTGTGTGCCTTGAATGGCAAATTAGCAGCAATAATGCTCATTTCCCAGCACGTTAATATTTAATTCGCATTCTTTACATTACTAAAATTTACCTGACTCGAAAGGAAAATCTTTAAATTCTTTTCCCAGTAAAACCAAAAATATTTACCTTCCTTCAGGGCAACTTTATCAGGCTTTTTGTTTGTTTTTAACCTATTGACTACCTCTTAATTACAGAATTTAAACTTGTTTCATGTATTTATGTGGGGCTCAAACTCATGACCCTGAGATCAGGAGTTGCATGCTGTATGGAGCCAGCCAGGCATGCCTAGAACTTAACCTTATTTTAGGGTCGCCTGGGTGTCTCAGTCAGTTGAGCGTCCAACTTCAGCTCAGGTCATGAGCTCACAGTTCATGGGTTCGAGCCCTGCATCAGGCTCCTTGCTGACAGCTCAGAGCCTGGAGCCTGCTTCGGATTCTCTGTCTCCTTCTCTCTCTGACCCACCCCCCCTCTCAAAAATAAACATTAAAAAAAATTAAAAAAAAAAAACTTGTTTTAAGGGGGGGCGGCTTGGCTGGCTCAGTTGGTAAAGCATTTGACTCTTGATCTCAGAGTTGTAAGTCGGAGCCCCACTTTGGGTGTAGAGATTTCTTAAAAAACAAAACAAAACAAAACCTTGTTTTAATGTTAATATAGTGATGCTTGAAAATACCTTTTTGGTATCTTGTACAGTCTTTGCCTAGAAAGGGGAATTACATGTAACTATAATATCTATACATGTGTGTGCGTGTGTGCATGTGTATGTGTGTATAAATATCTGTGTATCCTTTTTTTTTTTTTTTTTAAGCTTCTTTAGCCCCCCTTTGCTCCAGATGGGAAGGAAGCACTCTAGAATGAAAATCGGCCACACATTTAACATGGAGTAAACAGTAGGAAGCAGTATCCTAGAGGCTGAGAAGAATTCATCTTGATTAGCTCAAGAGGACAGCATATGTATATATAATGCAAATCAGTAAAGAGTAGTTCTATAACGTGTATCAGACTGTTAGAGCTTAGGAGTTTGGAGGAGGAATGAGTATCTGTTGGCTAAGATTGGTTTGCTGTAGATGGAAATAAAGACATGGAACGAAGTTATTTCTAGGATCTGCTATGAATTGGGAATTGGGAGTACTGGTGTGGTTGAAATAGAGGAGAATAGAGAGTTGTGAAGAGAGAAGTCAGTCCAGATTCTGAGATCGTTAAAGATCAGGCCCAGGGGTTTGAACGTTCTCCTATTTGGGGGGATAATTTGGACTTTTTAAGAAAGATCTGTCAGCCCTGTGTACAATAAACTTTTGAGGCAGGATATTAGGAGCCTTAGGGATCTGGGTTCGAGCCTGGGCTCTGCCAGTACTTGGTTATATGCCTTTAAGAAGACATTGTCACTTCTGAGCCTTATTCCTGTCCATAAAATGTTCAAGTTGAATTAAACAATCTGAGTCTTTGAGTTCTGCTTTTGGCAAGTCTAGGCATAGACTGAGGAAGGTTCTTGAAGAAATACACAATTTTTTTTTTTTTTTTTAAGTAGGCTCCACATCCAACATGGGACTCAAACTCACGACCCTGAGATCAAGAGTCACATGCCTTATCAGCTGAGCCATCCAGGTGCCCCAGAAATTCACAAATTCTATTAGTACTTTTTTAGTTGTCTTTTTCTATCCTTTCATTGTCATTAATTCAGATTTTTCTCAGTATTCACTCCGGCCAGTCAGTTACTCTCCCGCACTTTGAAAGAAATGTAGATGAATAGAGAATCCATCGTGATGGTGAGTAGCAGCCAACGGTGACAGTGAAATCTAGTTGACTGGGGCAGCCTGAGCAGGAGGATAGCTGCTGCTCTCGGTGTGTAGTGCTGGTGACTGCAGGTGCAGGAGCTCCGGAGTATAGTGTTGAGATGACTGCCTGCTCGCTAGGTCAGTTTTGGCTCTCATCTTGGCTCTTTGCCTCCCCTGCCCTTTTGTTTTCAAAGGCCGGTTCTTTGGCCAAGTAATTCTGTAGGCCACCTGAAATCTTACAAGTTAAATCTTTTTTTTTCCTTAAATCAGTCCCCTGGATTCTGTTCCTTGTGACTAAGAACATTGACTATTTCGTTGCTCGCTTAAGTACGGTTTTTTCCCTGTATATGTACTTGTGTTTTGCTGAGATAAACATAATTTTGAGTTTTGTCAGCTCTTCAGTTCATGAAAAGTTACTAAGCAAATTGGTATTCATTACCATTTTAGGTGTGTTATGATTTGGGTGCAGCATACTTCCAGCAAGGCTCTACAAATGCAGCTGTTTATGAAAATGCCAGAGAAAAATTTTTTAGAACCAAAGAACTAATTGCAGAGGTAAATACAGTGATAACAGGCACATCATATTCGGTTCTTAAAAAGTCTATATATGTTTTTGGGTTTAATTTTTCTGATGATTAAAAAAACAAGTGTTCATTGTAGTACATTTGGTAAGTTTTAGAAAGTGCTAAAATCATTTTGAACATCTGTAATACTACTACCTAGAAATTACCCCTTTTTCCATTTTAGCTTATTTTCTTCCAGGTTTCAGTCTTTGTTTTCATACAGTTAAGGTCATATTAATTATACATACTATATTATCATGCTTAAATCTTTGAATAGGTGTTTAAAGATCTTTATAGATGTGCCGTGATTTACTTCATTTCACTAATGTTTGGGTATTTATGTTTACTGTTTTTATTTATTAGAAAGGTGTAATGGTTCTGTCTCCATAAGGTGTTTTTTTTTGGGGGGGGGTGGGGGGTTGTTTTTCTGGGTTTTTTTTTTTTTGGTTTTTAGATGCTTTCAAGTTAAATTGGTACAAGTAGAATCATCATGTCAATGGTTACTAATTTTGTAAAGGCCGTGAAAGAAAACCAAATTGCTTTCCAGTACATTTCTCTCAAAGTACTCCGATCAGCAGTGGGGGGCGGGGGGGGTTGTTTGTTTTGTTTTCCTCCAGTTGCTACTTTGGTGGGTGAAATACACGAACTTCCCAACATTTGCATTTCCTCAATTCCTTGTAAGGGTGAACTTTTTATATATTTATCGCTTGCAGTTTTCTTCTTACGATTCTGACAACTGAATTTTAAAATATATAACTAGGTTTTTGTTTGGTGCCTAGAAAAATTCCCACTTCAGTCTCTCCTCATCAGAGAAATTGATTAAATGCTCCAGAGATTTGCTTTAAGTCTATTCTAGATCTGTTGGGAATCCCCATTTTACTTTGCCCAGGCAGCTCATCAGACGTGCTCTCTTCTTATGTATTTTTAAGTATTTTAAGTTTGTTTTTAACAGTGTTCACTTTTTGATAATGTCTAAATTGTCATCCCTACTTAGAGTGATGACGATGTTTACCTTTTGTATGTTGGCCTGAAAACTCTGAACCAGGAGTCGGCAAACTGTTCAGTAAATGACCAGATATTTTAGGCTTTGTGCGCTATATCCAGTTTTTGTTGCATATTGTCACTTGTTATTGTCGTGTTTTTTCCCCTTTACAACCTTAAGTACGATTCTCCGCTCAAAGGCTGTATAAAAATAGGCCACAGGCCAAATGCCTGTGAAAAATAGTTTGCTGACCCTTGCTCTAAACTTTAACCTTTTCATTTTTTATGGTTCTTCCAGGCCCGAGTTTTCCATTACATTTTCTTGTACTGTTAAAATGCTTTGAATGGGTACTATACTATTGTTTCTGTTACATCGATGGATAATGATGTATACCTCTTACTTTACAGATAGGTTCATTATCTCTTCATTGTACCATAGATGAGAAGCGGTTAGCAGGCTATTGTCAAGCATGTGATGTTCTTGTACCTTCTTCTGATAGTACGTCTCAACAGTTGACGCCATATAGTCAAGTCCATATTTGTTTGAGATCTGGCAACTATCAGGTACGATATCTGGTGGGGACGTAATAGGGTAATTGGAAAGCTTTGGAAGCCAGACAGAACTCATTTTAAATTCTGGCATCATCATTTACCAGTTGCATGATTTGGGGCAAGTAAAGCTGTTAGATGGGCCTATAAAATGATAATAATTACCCCATTTCATATTATTCTTATGAGAATCAAGTGAGAAGTTATAAAGTCTAAGCAGTGCACTGTAGAGATACTGACTCACTATCAGCCTATGTTTAAAGTGGATAAGAATAATTTTTTAAACTTCGAAATAATATACCCGAATTGCCTCTTTTTTTTTTTTTTTTAATGTTTATTTTTGAGATCGAGAGAGGAGAGAGAGGTACAACAAGCTGGGGAGGGGCAGAGAGAGAGGGAGACCCAGAATCCGAAGCAGCTCCAGGCTCAGTGCAGAACCCTACCTGGGCCCCAGCTCACGAACCGTGAGATCATGATCTGAGCTGAAGTCGGATATTTAACCAGCTGAGCCACCCAGACATCTCCTGAATTTCCTCTTATTGATTGATTCTTCACCTCTCATTTTTGGTCCATGGTCTTCAATTTACAAAGCTGAGGTTGGGGGCAGGTGGGATTTTTTACCCGAAATCTTAATTTTAAAATTTTAGACAAGACTTCTATTTTGTAGTAAGTTATTTTCATGATTTTCTTTAATATTCTTCAACATATATTTTCCATTGTAGAAAGACTTTTTTTTTCTTTTTGGAAAGACTTTTAAAGTAAACCAGCTTTGCCATGATTTTTGAATTGGATGCAATTTTATGTCTGTGTTCTAGGATGTAGTAAAGATTTTTATTGAAGATAACTTAACCTTCAGTTTACCTGTCCAGTTCCGGCAGTCAGTACTAAGGGAACTCTTTCAGAAAGCTCAACAGGGGTAAGTAAATTGAAGAATTACTTCCTTATTTTTGAATAGAAGAGCAAATGCGTTTTGGGTTTATAAAAATAGACCTCCAAATTACCTGTAAGTCTGTGACAATTCTTTCGTCTTTGTTAGTGTGTGAGAAATTAACATAGCCAGAAGAGCCACTTTGATGTTCATCTGATCCATCGTAAAAGCTCTTGGGGGACAGAAATTAGTAGGATTTGATTCTGTTACCTAATCTGTAACTAAATTGTCCCTTGACTAATTAAAAACTTTCCTGTTCTGTCCTCCCCTCATCTCTCAACCCGGCTCTTGATGTGTGCCTGCATAATCTAAAATCTTACATCTCAAGAATAAATAACTCATTCTTGTGAATTTAGTTTTGTGAAATGTACCTTTTTTTTTCATTAAAAAGAATGTATTAGTAGATCTACTTTTGTATTCTACAGAAATGAAGCTCTAGATGAAATCTGTTTTAAAGTCTGTGCCTGTAACACAGTCCGTGATATATTGGAAGGTAGACCGATTAGTGTCCAATTTAACCAGCTATTTCTTAGACCTAATAAAGAGAAAATAGACTTTCTTCTTGAGGTAAGACATTTTTTCCCTTTTTGATTTGCAATTTTGCTGTAAGCTTACCAGTGACCTCTTAGTTGCCAAATCCGGTGCCCTCTTTTATGTCTTCATCTGACTTGCTAGTAGTCGATACTCCTGACAGACCGCGTGCTCCGACCTTCTCTTCTGCCAGAGCTCTTTGCTCATTCTCCGTTACCGCGTTTTCCTTCGTCCTTCGAGACCTCTTTTGCTCTCCCTTTAGTGTTTCTGTTTACAGTAGTTTTGTTTGTGGCTCACTCATCTTCTCATATCCTTTTTATTTTTATTTAAAGCTTCAGTCATCTGTTGATTAAACATTCCCAAATTAACTTCTGACCTCTCCTGTGAGCTCCAGAATCTGTTTTTGTTGAGTTTTTCTGTCTGCCTTTAACTGTCTTAGCATAAAAGATATTGAGAGAAATACATAAAGCACAATTAATACCATTTAGTTTCAAAAATACTACATTGCCAACATTCTGTAAAGCCTTTTTTTTTCCTAAGATTTTATTTTATTTTATTCATTTTTTTAATGTTTATTTCTGAGAGAGAGACACACACAGCATGAGCAGGGGAGGGGCAGAGAGAGGGAGACACAGAATCTGAAGCAGGCTCCAGGCTCTGAGCTCTCATCACAGAGCCTGACGCAGGGGCTCCAACTCGTGAACTGCGAGATCGTGACCTGAAGCGAAGTCGGATGCCCAACCAACTAAGTACCCAGGTTCCCCTAAGATTTTATTTTTAAGTAATCCCTATACTTAATGTGGGGGCTCGAACTTATAACCCCGAGACCAAGAGTCACATGTTCCACTGACTGAGCCAGCCAGGAAACCCTCTAGAAGTCCTTCTTATGCTCTTTACTGAGCCCTCTGCATCTCCCCTTGAGAAAACTACTGTCCTGCCTCTCGTGATCACCATTTTCTTGCTTTTGTTTGTACTTGTATCATCTTTGTATCCTTAAGGGATATTCTTTAATTTGGCTGTTTGGAACTTTATATAAAAGCATACAGTTGTATATATTTTCCTTCACTAAACAGGTTTATGAGTTTCTTTTCCAAGTTGTATGCACTTGTAGTTAATTTTTTCATCGTTGTGTTACAACACGCCTATCGTGAAATTTATCCATTCTTCCGATGACGTTTCTGGTGTTTACATAATGTAAATGACTGTTTTGCTGCTTGGAACATTATGTATATCTTGGTGTACACATGTATCAGATACCTAGAGAAAATATATCTCTAACATTACTTTGTAATATTAGTGATTTTGTCACCAGCATGCATGAGAGTTCTCACTGGTCACCATCCTTGTTGACACTTGGCATTGTCAGGTTTACCTATGAGGTCATTGTATAATGATTTATCATTGAGGTTTCAAATTCCATTTCTCTTATTACTAAGGAATTTAGCAGCGTTTCTTTTACTTTCTGCTCATAATGGATTTCGTCTTTTGAGGTACTTCTTCCAAGTGGAATGTCTCATTTTTCTATTGGATTGTCTGTTTTTGTTTTTGTCTTTTTTTGGTATAAGTTCTTCATATAATCTGTCCTTTACCGATTTTAAATATTGCAGGGATCTTCTCTGAGTTTGACTTCTCTCTTAACTTTCTTTATGTTGTTTTAAAAGCTCTTAATTTTAGCATAATAAAATTTATCAGTCTTTTCCATAAAAGAAAAGATTAGTGAACTCTGTCTCTTATTTAAGGAAACTTCCTATCCTCTGATCATGAAGATAGTCTTAGATATAGCTTAGCCTTCCTTTCACATTTAGGTCTTTAATCCACTTACAGTTGATTTTTGTGTATCATGTCAAGTAACTGGTTTGGTGTCATTTTTTTCTCCTCCTATGACTATCCATTTCTTCCAGTACCATTTTTTTTTACATTCTTTTTCAAAGTTTATTTTTGAGAGAGAGTACGCATGCACATGGGTGAGGGGCAGAGAGAGAGGGAGAGAATCACAAGCAGGTTCCGCACGGTCATCTCACAGCTTGAGGCAGGGCTTGATCTCGTGAACCTGAGCCAAAATCAAGAGTCGGATGCGTAATCAGCTGAGCCACCCAGGCACCCTTCCAGTACCACTTTTTTGGAAGGCTTTTTTTCCTACTGGTCTACAGTGCTTAGCTCTGTGGAATGCTGAGTGTCCATGCGTGTGTGGGCCTGTTACCGGACTCTGTTCTGTACCACTTTTCTGTTTGTCCACAGGGCAGTATCCCTAGGTCATGATAACATTTAAACTCAAGCCTTGTTTTTCAAAGTCGTATTGGTTTATGCTTATCCTTTGCATTTTCTTTGCATAGACTCAAATTGTCAGGTTCCACAAATAAGCCTGTTGGAGTTTTGTTTGAAACTACATTATGTTTAAAAACCAGTTTGAGAAAAATTAATATCTTCATAGTATTGAGAATTCTAATCTGTAAACTAGTAGTTCTTGATTTATTTAGACATTCTTCGATGTCCTTTGGAGCTTTATTTTTTCCATTGAAGTCTTTTTTTGTTATGAACTTGAAAATGAGTAGTTTATGCATTGGCATAGAGGTACAATTGAACTTTGTATAATGATTTTGCTTCCAACTGCTTTGCTAAACTTTTTTTTAAAGTTTATTTTTCAGAGGGAGAGTGAGCACAAATGAGGGAGGGGTAGAGAGGCAGTCTAATTTTCCTGATTAGTTTTAAGAGGTTGTTTATAAGAATTTGTCCACTTGAGGCAAACCATAAGAGACTCTTAAATACAGAGAACAAACTGAGGGTTGAAGAGGGGGTGGGGGAGAGGGGAAAATGGGTGATGGGCAGTGAGGAGGGCGCTTGCTGGGATGAGCAAGTGCCAGTGGGTGTTGTGTGTAAGTGATAAACCACGGGAATCTACCCCAGAAACCAAGAGTACACTTTACACACTGTGTGTTAGCCAATTTGACGAGAAATTATATTTAAAAAACAATAAAAATCAGAAGAAATGAAAAAGGAAAGAATAACTGATTAAAAAAAATTTGTCCACTTAATCTAAATATTTAAGTTTTTTAAATGTTTACAGCATTCATAAAGATGCCTCCTATTTCATGTTTTAGTTACTTTAAGAATTGAGCTTAATTAACATATTCTATTGCTTATTAAAAGTTAACACCTATTCCCTATGTTTCATGACATGTTTACAGTACATCACTACGAATAAGCTGTTATGAAAGCATATTCGAGTGTTACTTATTATAAGATCATTAATATTTATAGTGTGGAGCAAAATTATTACAGTGTAAATACTTTATACATGTGATACATGCTGTTAGGGTAACCTGGTCATTTGAGCATAGATAGTACTTTCACAGTACTCTGAGTATGTTACTTTAAAAATTATTTTTTTCCCTTTTAATAAGTTTCATTGAGGTATAATTCACATACCCTACTATTCACCCATTTAAAGTGTATAATCCAGGGCACCTAGGTGGGTCAGTAAGTTGAATTTCCGACTTTGGCTCAGGTCATGATCTCGTGGTTCGTGAGTTCAAGCCCTGCGTCAGGCTCTGCTGATGGCTCAGAACCTGGAGACTGCTTCAGATTGTGCGTCTCCCTCACTCTTTGCCTGTCCCCTGCTCATGCTCTCTCTCTCTCTCTCAAAAATAAACATTAAAAAAAATTTAAAAATGTACAATCCGATGGTGTTTTAGTATGTGCCTATATTTGTATAGCCACCGCCTCAGTCCGTTTTAGAACATTTTCATCCTCTCTCTTCTATCCCACAGCAAAATCTCTTCTCCATTAGCGGTCATCCCTCATTTTCCCCCAGGCCCCTTAGCCTCAGGCAACTACTGATCCACTTTTGTCTCTCTAGATGTGCCTGTTGCCTATGCTGGACATTTCATATAAACAAAAATCTAGGTGGTCTTTTTTTTTTTTTTTTTGCTGGCTCTTTACTAAATGTTTTCAAGGTTCATCCATGTTATAGCATTTATCAGTGCTTCATTTTTTATGGCTGAATAATACTCCATTAAGTAGATATACTATTTATTGTTCATTTTGTGTGTCCATCAACCGATGGACTTTAGAGTTATTTCCACTTCTTGGCTATTACGAATAAAGCTGCTGTGAACATTTTATGATTTATTTTTTATGTTAACATATAGAGAGTATTTGACAATTTCCTTAGGTTAAGGACTTTGATACCGATTTGCTTTATTTTGGCTTCTTAACCTATGGGAGAAACCTAATCTGATGAATAAACTCAGGATATTATGAGACTATTACTTGTAGATAACTAATATTTCCACGACTGCTTTTTTTTTCCACGACTAGTTTTTGTTATTTCATTTCACTGATGATTTTTAAAACCTTGGTTACCGTCTAGTCATTGGCTCCATGTACTTTAACCATTACTGATCATTCAGCTCTCTAAGGTGAATTTTCTCTCACTTTTCTGACTGGAGCGGCTGCAGAGTTCGTCACCTCATCTAATCGGTTCGCGTACTTTCCACATTCTGGGAGAACTCTCTGCCAGGCTCGATAGCTGCTGCTTTATTTAATAGAAGTGACTGCAGTTGTCGAAATGATCACATTCCACTCCCTCTCCCCGTGATGATTCTTATTCACAGTCTCATCTTTTAAATTACTTCTCCAAATCTGTGATTGATATGTGGCTGAAGAAGGAATATTCAGTTGTTTTTAAATCTAAGCTTTTCTAACCATAGGGTACATTTTTAAGAGTGCCAGTATTCAAATAAAAATTACTCAAATTCCTAGGTATGTTCGAGATCAATAAATTTAGAAAAAGCTTCAGATTCTTTGAAAGGAAACATGGCTGCTTTTCTAAAGTAAGTGTCTTTTTCTCCTTAACTTTGAATTTAGTCTTGTGAGAAAAATAACTTTTGTTACTTTTTGTATTTGTCCTGCGTATCTTACAAACAGGCAGTCATTTGAGAGCCAATTAAGTTCACATTTGTGTAGTGACACAAAATTTAGAATTCTGTTAGTTATTCTTTTTTTATATTGTGACATTGACCTCACAGTTTTAGGACCAAAAAATTTTTAAATCTATTTCAAATATCGTTACATAGTTTATGAAATGGTAGCTTGTTAAATGGTTTATTAATAAAGATTGGTTAATATGATTGTTTTCCCCAAACTAAATTATAAACTTTTTTTGTTTTACACTATTTTTACTGATCTAGGAATGTGTGTCTGGGGTTGGAAGATCTGCAGTATGTTTTCATGATTTCTTCACATGAGCTTTTCATTACATTGTTGAAAGATGAAGAACGAAAGCTACTTGTTGATCAGATGAGGAAGAGATCCCCTAGAGTAAACCTGTGCATTAAACCTGTAACTTCATTTTATGATATCCCAGGTTAGCTCTCTAGTCTGCTAGCGAAAATGTTGGCACACTTTACACTTCTGTTATATTCCCTTGTCAGTGTATTTGAGGATCCATCTCGTTTGTTTTAGTTTATATTTATGTCCGTAATTAATTTGAAATTTACCTGTCTTCTGTAGTCCTATTTCTGTCCAAGTTAAGTGCTGGGATGCTGCTGAGTCTGTGGTTAATGGAGATTGAGGCCTAGATATACAAAAGGTTTTAGTTGGTGAAAACAGACCAAGGTTCTATTGCTGATACATTCTTGTAGGTAAAATGAGTGCTGGGTGGGGCGCCTGGGTGGCTCAGTCGGTTGAGCACCTGACTTCAGCTCAGGTCATGATCTCACGGTTTGTGAGTTCGAGCCCCATGTTGGGCTCTGTGCTGACAGCTGGGAACCTGGAGCCTGCTTCATATTCTATGTCTCCCTCTCTCTCTGTGCCCCTTCCCCACTCACAGTGTCTCTCTCAAAAATAAATAAACGTTAAAAAGTTTTTCCAACAATTAAAAAAAAATGAGAGCTGGGAGGGGAGTCCTGAGACCCAGAAAAGTACAGGCTTTCATGGGTTTCCGCCTACATCACCGTGATACAGTCTGCGGGCTGAGCATGCCACTTGACGTTGCCATTTTGACCTTGTTTTTCCGATGAGGTTTTTTTTTTTCCATTTTTGCTTTTATTTTATAAATACAAGTGGAAAATACAGTGCTGTTCAGTAATAAGAAACATAAGCTTTAGAGCTTAATATAAACGAGACAGAATACAGTCAGTTTTTAAAAAAAAAAATTTTTTTTTTTAATGTTTATTTATTTTTGAGAAACAAGAGGCACAGCGTGAACAGGGGAAGGGCAGAGAGAGAGGGAGACACAGAATCGGAAGCAGGTTCCAGGCTCTGAGCCGTCAGCACAGAGCCTGACCCAGGGCTCGAACTCACAGACCGCAAGATCATGACCTGAGCTGAGATCGGCTGCCCAACCGACTGAGCCACCCAGGCGCCCCAGAATACAGTCAGTTTAACAGAACAAAATTGTAGCTGCTTTGAACCTCACTAAGGTTTAAATTGGTTGACCAGTGGGAAAGGAAAATGACATTAAGACCTAAAATGCCGGGAATGGGTTAATGAAGACTGTATCTGAAAGTTGAGTTGTAATTAGGGATTTTAATGATACTTTTGGTTCTCTGGGCAGGCAGTCCCTCCTTCTCTTCCTCTCCCTTTAAAAAACATATTTTTAGTATTTTTTAAAGTTTTTTTTTAATGTTTATTTTTGAGAGAGGGAGTGAGACAGCATGAGTGGGGGGAGGGATGAGAGAGAATATTTATTAAAATAAAATATATTTCTACATGCTTTTATTAACACGTTATGTTTGAAAGTAGGAGACTGTCTACATAAGTGAATTTTTCCATATAGGCCACCTAGTTCTTTCCATGAGCCAGTTACTGATTTTTATTTTTTTAAGTTTGTTTATTTTGAAAAAGAGAGTGCAAGCAAATGGGAGAGGCAGAGAGGGGGGCAGAGAGAGAGAGAATTTCCCAAGCAGGCCCTGCACTGTCAGCATGCAGCCCGATGCAGGGCTTGATTCCACAACCCTGGGATCATGACCTGAGCTGAAATCAAGAATCGGACGCTTAACCAACTGAGCCACCTAGGCACCCCCCCCCCACCAGTTACTAATTTTTATCTTTGTTTGTATTCTCATCTTTATTAAATGCAGACCTAATACAAATTGTTAGATTTTCTATATGAGGATAAAATTAATATATAATTTACATTACATTGAATGAATGAGTTCTCAAGATGAGAGTGGTATTTCACTTAATACATACAATACTTAACAAACACAGTTTCAACAAATTATTCTCATATTTGTAGGATTCCTTTGAATTAAGTCATTATCAAAATAGAAATCTTTTTTTTCTTTCTAAGCCTCAGCAAGTGTCAACATTGGCCAGTTGGAGCACCAGCTGATACTGTCAGTGGATCCCTGGAGAATTCGACAGATTTTAATTGAATTACATGGTATGACTTCAGAGCGCCAGTTCTGGACAGTGTCTAACAAGGTTAGAAACCCTTTGTCGAGAGCAGATAAGAAAGTTACTCTTATTTTCTGATGTATTTTAATAGAAGAGTTATTCCCTGATCTTAAGAATAAAGACCCCTATTTGTCAACAATATTAGGACCTTCACGTGACAATAATTGCACTTTGAACATCCATTGTTGTCAAAAATGTCAAAAAGGATACTTTTAAATCTGTAACTTCTAAAAATAAGTTTGTGTTCTATTTATTGTCATAGTATCTCCATGTATTTTAAATACAGCTGTAAGTATGTATAAGGTATATTTGTGCAGTCTGGAGCTGCTACTTCTATGTGCTTATAGAGTACTTCTGTTTTTATTACTACCCTCTTGAAGTCTAAAGCCTACAGGTTGGAACTGAGTCATTAAAACTTCTTTATAGGACATTTTTGGCTTACATGTTCATTTACAAATGCCCAGCTAATGTATTTACCTCATTCTGAGTTATTTATTTAAACCTTTCCTGCATGCAAAGTGCAGATGAAAGTAGCTTTTCGAACACCATTTCAGTGGCACGTAGCTAGAGCTACAGCCACTGTATGCAGGAGAGAGAAGTGTGGCGGCACTTCTAACTCACTGTGTGTGCCGCTCTGCTGAAAATGGAGTAAGAAGCAGCCATATGTCCGTGTATATTATACGGGATTTGAACATGTAAGTGCAGTGAAATGAAAAATGTTTCTGAATGTTAGTGTTGGGCTTCATTAGTGTCGACATTCTCATTAGTGCTCATTTTATAGATGAAGTGGTAAAGCAGAGTAATTAAGAGAGGGAGTTCGGATCTGAATGCCTGAGTTTGAATCCCAGCCTCTGTACTTACTAGCTGTGTAAGCAATCTTGGGCAAGTTATTTGACATCTGTGTGCTTCACTTTTCTTCTCTGTGAAATGAGGACAATAGTGCCTCACAGTATTGTGGTGAGAATCACGTTAGTTAATACATGCAGTCCTAGGGCTTTTTTTCCTTCTTTTTTCCTACAGACTGTAGTAGAGAGTTCCAACCCATTTATTTTATTACTGGCTTAGAGTGAATATGTTTGTTTTGATCAGCATTTCATTATAGCCGTCATCTTCCTTTTTCTACGAAAGTGATATTTGCATGATGGTTTTAAATGCACTTGAAGATTATTGAACAATTCTTCAGATTGGCTTTCTGTGTGTGTACGTGTGTATTGATATATTTTTATTTCTTCCAGTGGGAAGTACCTTCTGTTTATAGTGGGGTTATCCTGGGAATTAAAGACAATTTAACAAGAGATTTGGTTTACATTCTGTTGGCCAAAGGTTTACACTGCAGCACTGTTAAGGTGAGTAAAAGCATATATCAACTACTGGTTAAAATATGCTTTGTCAATTTTATCATAAAACCCAGGACTCAGAATCTCCTTTATTTTCCTTGATCTTAAAATACAGTCCTAGGCCTAAAGGGTCTTTTCTCCCCCCTCTTAAAGAATATTTTAAAAGGTATTTCAGTTCTTTTTCCTTTACCCTCACAACCGTACCAAAGTGTTCTTGGATATACAGATACTTCTCCATTCCTTGAGACCATGAAAAATTGTTTATTGTCTTTTAGGATTCACCTAGGAAAATTGTGTTCCAGCCTATAAGAACAAAACAAAATCCCTTAAAATTGTTTTTGTAGTTTATTTTACACAAGGAGTTGGTAACCTGTTTGGGAAGTTGAGGCTTAAGTGAAATGTTAAATGATATAAGATGGCATAATTGCACAAGTAATCGTGCAGTAAATTCTATAAGCAGGTTAATGATAGCATTACCAAATTTAGCTCCAGCAGAAATTCTGAGCTAAAGCCCGAGGCTTGAATAAGTCAGAAAGGGAAAAGGGATGGCACCATGTGGGAAAGCTCAAAGATAAGAAATAGGATGGTATGCAAGGGGACTGGAAGCAGTAGGCTGATGTTAAGAGTATCATTTGGTATGTGAGGCTGGGCAGTGATGAGGCTGGAAGGGGAAGTAAGACCCAGCCTGTAGAGACCCTGTGAGCATTGCTAGGATGGTTGGTTTTCCTAGACCAGCGGTCTTCTAGCCAGAAGGCCAGCATGGAGACACTATAGTTTTTTTTGTGTTTTTTTTTTTTTAAATATAATTTATTGTCAAATTGGCAACATTCAGTGCTCATCCCAACAAGCATCCTCCTCAATGCCCATTAGACATTATTGTTTTAAGGAAGCAGTATCCAGCCTTTTTTCTTGTCTTCCCTAAAATTGATCTTCCTGAAAAAGTCTTATGGTTTACACGTCCTATTGTTTCTCTCTTCACATTCTATTCTCTTTTCACAATTGTCCTTTTCTAGCTTACTTTAGAAAGGTGGAGGAGGGGTACTTGGGTGGCTCAGTTAGTTAAGCGTCCAACTTGTGATTCCAATTCAGGTCCTTGACCTCGTGGTCCTGAGGTGGAGCCCTGTGTTGGCTCCGAACTGAGTGTGGAGCCTGCTTGGGATTCTCTCTCTCTGACCCTCCTGCTTACTCTCTGTCTCTCTGTCTCTCACATTCTCTCTCTCTCTCTAAATAAACATTTAAAAAAAAAAAGTGGGGAAGGAGCCATATTTTAGCTTTATAGTAAGTTTTGAAACCAAGTGCTGTCAAGACCTCTAGTTTTATTGTACTTGAAAGTGATTTTGGCTAGTCTAGGTCCTTTGCTTTTTTATTTGTTTATTTTTAAGATTTTATTTATTTAAGTAAACTCTACACCCAATGCGGGACTTGAACTTACAACCTTGAGATCAGGATTGGCACGTTCTACCGACTGAGCCAACCAAGTGCTCTTCCCCTTTGCTTTTTAATATAAATTTTAGAAGCAGCTTTTCAGTATTTATTGAAGAAAAAAAAAAGCCTGGGCTTTTGATTCAGATTGCAATGAATCTAAATCAGTTTGGGTGCAATTGATAATATTATCTTTCAGTTCATGAACTTGGTATAGGTCTTCATTTATTTAGTCCTCTATGTCCTTATCTTGTTAAGTTCTGTCATTTTTAGCGTACAAATCTTGCATGTATTCATTAGATCTGTCCCTAAATACATGTATATTTTAAAATAGTGTAATTCATTATTCAAAAAGTCAGTATTTACACTATGCTTTAGCATCTCCTTAAACTCTTCCTAAAACAATGCTTTTTATTTGTTTTTATTATTATTACTTTCTAAAGTTTATTTTGTGAGAGAGAGAGAGAGAGAGAGTGCATGCACATGGGATTGGGACAGAGAGAGAATCCCTATATGAGCTGCCAGTGAGGAGCCCAATATGGGGCTTGATCCCATGAACTGTGAGATCGTGAGCTGAGCCAAAATCAAGAGATGGATGCTTATTAAATGACTGAACCACCCAGGCACCCCCTTCCCCCCAATAGTTTTAACCTTAAAAATTTGTATCAGGAAGTGAATATGTACGTAAAACTGTTAAGAGGGCAGTGAGCAAAGAATCTTTTGTGAAGATAATGCTGTAAACCAGAGGTTCTCAAAGTGTGACTCCCACACCAGCAGCATTGGCTATATTTGGAAACTTGTTAGAAATGCAAAATGTTGGCCCCAGTTAGACCTGCTGGATCAGAAACTGCGTTTGGGGCCCAGCAGTTTGTTCTAATAAGCCCTCCAGGTAATTTCTGATGCACGCCAAAGTTTGAGAACTGTTTCTAGACCAGTACTGTCCAGTGGAGATACCATGCAAGCCACGTATGTAATTTATGATTTTCTTGTAGCCACATTTTTAGAAGTACAAAGTGATTTTAATACATTTTGACTCACTATATCTAAACTATTGTTTTAACAATATAAAAATTGAGATTTTTTTTTTGTAACGTGTGTTCTAGGTTTTCACTCAAAATCCAGTATTTTACATTCAGAGCACCTCCCAGTTTGACTGGTCACAGTTCACATGCTCAGGGGGCGCATGTAGCTTGTGCGCATACAGCTCTAGACAGTAGTGAGCGGTTGAAAAGTTTATAACGGGGGCATGTCATTGGCACCTTTTCTCCTTTCACCCCTAAAATAACTAACATTTATTGGGCACAGAGACTCTTTTGCAGTTTTCTTCTATAGTTATTCTTTGACTTACCCATCACACATACAAACTGTGTAGAAGGTGTTAGCTCAGTTTTATGGGTGAGAAATCAGAGAGTCAAAGGTACTAAATTGTCTGAGGTCGCACAGCTAGTAGGTGGCTCAAGTGTTAGAAAGGATAGAGAACAGAAACGCTGAGAAGGTAAAATCTAGAATTGATTGCTTCCTCATGTGCTGTTGAAGGCAAGAGGGAGAAAAAAATGGAGAGCGATGCTCAGGTGTCTGCTTGGGATGCCAGCATGTGAATATGTAGAAAAACATTTTTGAAGGACTGATTGTTCATTTTTAAAATGTTTAGTTTGGGCTTGCAGTTGGAAATGGCCTGAAGCTTGGGGAATGGTCTGGGCTAGAGAGAGAGATTGGGGAGGCGATCAGAGATCACCCAGGGAGAATACGCAGAGCCTAGGGGATGTGACATTGGGTCCAAGAAACGGTGGCAGGATGGGTATGAGGACCAGACACAGGCGGAGTCATAATAGCCAAGGAAATAGAATGTCAGGCACAAGGGAGTGGGCAGCACGGGATGCAGCACCTAGGTTCTATAAGATAACTAAAGAGTGTTCAGTCGATTGGACAGTTAGGTTCCACTCAACAAAGACCTTCTATTTCTTCATCATGGTGGGGGTAGGAGTGAAGGAGGCATCTGGGAGGGGAGAAGGGAACAAGCAAAGACTACTTTGGAAAAATGAGAAACAGATTAGAATTCAAGAAAGGGGTTGTACTGTAGTGAGTTTGATTTATTAGCCAGTTATGTGGACTGAGGTTGTGTACAGAGATTTTAGAATATAAAAAAAACCTTGTTGGGGTGTCTGGGTGGCTTAGTCAGTGAAGTGTCCAACTTCGTCTCAAGTCATGATCTCACAGTTTGTGGGTTCAAGCCCCGCGTCGGGCTTTGTGCTGACAGCTCAGAGCCTGGAGCCTGCTTCAGATTCTGTATCTCTCTCTCTGTGCCCTCCTCACTCATATTCTCTCTCTCTCTCAAAAATAAATAAACATTAAAAAAAAAATTTTTAGAATGTAAAACCTCGTTGAAGAGTGTAAGATTCAATTCTGAATAGGTGTAGAAGGGTACTTGTCATAGAGTCTGTGTGTGTTCTGTGTGTGTATATATATAGAAGATATACAATATATGTGTATGTATTCTGTGTATGTATATAACATGTTTGACTCATATAACATACACATGCAGATATATAACATACATTATGTATGTGTGTAATATGTATAGTTTATATAAAATGTATATGGTGTGTAAATCATGTAAAAGTTTTTTGTAATTTATGTAAAACTTGTTTAATAATGGCATGTTTTTATGCTGTTTATTAGATATTAAAAAAATATTTAAATTCAAATTAGTTAACATACCATGTATAGTATTGGTTTCAGGAGTAGAACCCAGTGACGAAACACTTAAATATAACACCCGGTGCTCATCCCCACAAGTGCCCTCCTTAAATCCCCATCACCCATTTAACCCATCCCCTACCTCCCTCCCTTCCAGCAACCCTCAGTTCGTTCTTTGTATTTAAGAGTTTCTTACAGTTTGCCTCCCTCTCTATCTTATCTTTCCTTCACTTCCTCTGTGTTTATCTGTTTTGTTTCTTAAATTCCATGTATTTTTTTAAACTGCAAAAGAATTAAGTATTTATTGGAATAAATCAGTGACACAGATGATAAAGATAATCTAGCCTCACTTTCCAAGAGAACCGGTGTGAACTATTTAAATTAATCTTCCTTCTCTTTGCTCCATTCTCCTAAAGACTTTTTGATTCCAGAGGAAAAGCGATCCAATGCTTTGTTCTTTCTTTCTCTAGGACTTTTCCCACGCCAAACAGTTGTTTGCTGCCTGTTTGGAGTTGGTAACAGAGTTCTCACCAAAACTCCGTCAGGTCATGCTGAATGAGATGCTGCTTTTGGATATTCATACACATGAAGCTGGAACAGGACAATCAGGAGAGAGGCCTCCTTCTGACCTTATTAGTAGGGTGCGAGGATATCTGGAAATGAGGCTTCCCGGTAAGACTTTCACAGAGCCAAAGTTCAGAAATCCAGTACTCAGGCAGTTGCGGGAAAGAATGTAAAAGAACATTTGCTTGACTTTTTGCCATCTATAAAAAAGTTACCTCTCTTCCTAAAACAGAATTCTGACGCGGAGTTCACTTGAGAACATTGAGGATAATTAGGAAACTATTCATTTCCAAGAATTGCCGTAACAAAGTACCACAAGCTAGATGATTTATTTATTATTATTTTTTAAATCATTCATTTGTAAGGAATATTGTATTTTCTTCTTTTTTTTTTTAAATGTTTATTTTTGTGAGAGAGACAGAGTGTGAGCAGGGGAGGGGCAGAGAGAGAGGGAGACAAAATCCAAAGCAGCTCCAGGATCTGAGCTGTCAGCACAGAGCCTGATGTGGGGCTTGAACTCACAGACCAGGAGATCATGACCTGAGCTGAAGAAGTCGGGATGTTCAACTGACTGAGCCACCCAGGCACTTCCACAAGCTACATGATTTAAAGCAGCAGAAATTTATTCTCTCAAACTTTTGGAGACCAGAGATCTGAAATCAAGGTGTCAGCAAGGCTGTGGTCCCTCTGCAGGCTCTGGGGAAGAAGCCTCTAGCTCAGGTGGCTCCCAGCAGTCTTCCGTCTTCCTTCCTTAGCCTATAGCTTCACACTGCAGTCTCTGCCTCCTTTGTTATGTGGCATTCTCAGGGGGAGGGAGGGAGAAAAAGAGAGAGAGAGTGCGTGTGTGTCTGTGTCTTATAAAGGCACCAGTCATTGGATTTAGGGTGTGTGCTAATTCAGTATGATCTTATCTTAAATAAGTATATCTGTGAAGGTCTATTTCCAAGGGAGGAAACTCAGAGGTCTTAGGTGGAAATGAATTTTGAGGGGACGCTGTTCAACACATTACAAAATTATATTGCAGTTTTAAGATACTTTGTTAAAGAATCAAAATGTCCTTGAAAGTACAGGTTGA
Source organism: Paguma larvata (assembly GCA_030068075.1). Lineage (NCBI taxonomy): Eukaryota > Metazoa > Chordata > Mammalia > Carnivora > Viverridae > Paguma > Paguma larvata. The sequence goes on from CM057838.1 coordinate 39,827,397, forward strand.
AAGTTTAATTCCTCATTACCATCATAGAAATAATCAAAACGGTTGCCAGTGGGTCAGGAACTCACTTGTCACTTTATTTTTTTTTAATTTTTTGTTAAAGTTTATTTATTTTTGAGAGACATAGAGACAGAGTATGAGCAGGGGAAGGACAGAGAGAGAGAGGGAGATACAGAATCTGAAGCAGGCTCCAGGCTCTGAGCCGTCAGCACAGAGCCCAACGCGGGGCTCGAACTCACAGACTGCGAGATCATGACCTGAGCCGAAGTCAGCCGCCCAACCGACTGAGCCACCCAGGCGCCCTCACTTGTCACTTTAGAAACAGAACTGCGTGTCCAATTCTAAGTGTAAATATGCCCCTATATAAATTATCTCTGTTGTATGTAACTCTTAAAGCAGATTCTTAATTATATGTGTTTTAGAGTAAATCATAGCATACACATTTAAAGCTGTAAACAGTAAAACTGAAGCGTAATGGAAGGTGCTAGTAATGTGCTGAAGCAGAAGTGGCCACTGGGCCCCTTGGGATTTTTGGATTAAGTTAATTGTTAATACATTCTGATTTCTAGCAGAAATTACAACCATGGGTCAGGATAAGGGAGGGGTGTAGGAAGGTGTTATCCGCCGTCTTCTCTTCCCTCTCTTTTTAGGGAAAAAAATTGTTCCCTGGTGATACTGGCCCAGTTTTGATCAAATTAGATGCATGCTCTCTCTAGAAGACAGAGGGTGTTAATGTGGATTGGCTTTGCTCTACTATCAGGACAGGAAGTGATTTTTTTTTTTAATGTTTATTTTTGAGAGAAAGAGCAGAGAGGGGGGATGTGTGCAGAGAGAGAGGGGGACAGAGGATCTAAAGCAGGCTCCATGTTTACAGCGACAAGCAACCCTTTATGTGGGGCTCGAACTCACGAACCATGAGATGATGGCTCGAGCTAAAGTTGGGTGCTTAACCAACTGAGCCACCCAGGCGTTTCAAAGGAACAGGAAGTGGTCTTCATTGACAACATATCCAACCTTTCATTTATAAATAAGGGCCACAGATGAATTATTCTAAAACCAGTGAAGTCTTTTGTGAGAAATTCCCCAACTTTTAGTACTTTTTGTATTAAAAGGTGACTTTGTGTTGAGACACATGTCCTCGTTATGTTCCTTGAATTTCCACAAAATTGAATTCTAGGCCTACTAGAGATAATGATGAATTATATATTGCAGACGCTTAAAGGGAAGTTTAATCTCCAAATCACTGCTTCTCAGGCTGTTTCAGAATTCTCCCTAGATTCTGATTTATCTTTAAGAACTGTTGCTGTGTCCTCCCTACTCATGCTCCTTCAAAAAGTAAAAATATAAAAGGGCACCTGGGTGGCTCAGTTTGTTAAGCGTCCAACTTTTGATTTCAGCTGAAGTCATGATCTCATGGTTCAGGGGATCAAGCCCCCCATTGGGCTCCATGCTGGGTGTGGAGCCTGCTAAGGTTCTCTCTCTCCTTCTGCCCTTCCCCCCACACATGAGCAGTCTGTTCTTTCTCTTACAAAAAAAAAATTAGGGGCGTCTGGGTGACTCAGTTGGTTAAGCATCCAGCACTTGGTTTTAGGTCAAGTCTGATCTCACGGTCCATGAGATGGAGCCCTGCACTGGGACTCTGCACTGGCAGCATGGAGCCTGCTTGGGATTCTTTCTCCTCTCGTTCTGTGCCCCTCTCCTGCTTATGCTCTCACTCTCTCAAAATACACTTTAAGGAAAAAAGAAAAATGGAAAAAAATTAAAATTAACAAAAAAACCAAACTGTTGCTGTATTATTAATGGAGAGTGCAGGTGAATAAATGAAGCCTTGCCAAATGCTATGTGATCTGCCTTTGGCAAAACGTAAAGAACTCCATGACATGCATGTGTTGGGATACCAGTTTCACTTCTGTGTTTCTTCTTGAAGATGATGCAAACAGTGCATTTTGTTTTGCTGTGTTCCTGTGCCTGTCTTTGTCATTGCAAATCCTCTTTTGGGTAAGGTGAGCTATAAACAAATAGCCAGAGGCAGTTTTTTTTAGAAAGACTAAAAAATATATAGGTACCCAAGAAGTTTAATAGCTCTCCCTATTTTAAGTTAACATTGGTATTTAGCATTCTTTGGGGTTTTTCTTCTTGCTGAAGTACATAAAACCTAAATATCCTATACTTTGAGCTATGAAAATTTGCAACATATTTAACATTAATACTAAGATATATTTATTTCAAAGGAAATGATGTGTGAAATTTTTTTATGTCCAAAACAATTCTGAGTGATTTTTTTTTTTTCTCATTACTTTTAAAATTGTTTTTGGGGCACCTGGATGGCTCGGTCTTGATCTAGGCTCAGGTCATGATCTCAGGTTTGTGAGCTTAAGTACCACATCTGGCTCTGCTCACAGTGCGGAGTCAACTTCAGATCCTCTGTCTCCCTCTCTGCCCCTCCCCCATGTGTGCACACGTGCTCTCTCTTTCTCTCTCAGAAATAAGTGTTAAAAAAATAAAAACTAAAAATGTTTTTGGCACAGCAGATATTTTTTGAAAGCAAATGACTTCATAGGAATATTTATTACATTTTAATCAGAAGAAATATTTAAAATACATTCACTTAGATGTGTTAGTTTTATTATATGGTATAGCTATTTCTGTGCTCTTAATGTGCTAAAAATTTATACTGTATCATTGTACTTGTTTCGTGTGTTTACTCTCTGCTCATTTGGATTACAGATTTTATAGAGGACAGGTAACATGGACTTCCACAATAGAGTGTAAAGTATTCTTAGTTAGATGTGTTTGTTAATTAGGAAGTAGTAGGGACCGTGCAATCTGTTGTGGGGAAACCTTAGCTTTCTTAAAAAATTTTTTAACATTTATTTATTTCTGAGAGAGACAGAGCACGAGTGAGGGAGGAGCAGAGAGAGAGGGAGACAGAATCTGAAGCAGGCTCCAAGGTCTGAGCTGTCAGCATAGAGCCTGACATGGGTCTCGAACTCATGAGCCATGAGATCATGACCTGAGCCGAAGTCAGATGCTTAATTGACTGAACCACCCAGGTGCCCTGGGAAACCAGAAGTTTCTAGAGAAAAGTATAAAACATTAGAATTTTTCTGTTGTTGCATCTGTAAGTTTTTAATTTGTTCTGCTGAAATTTGAGAATACGTTTGCTTTGTTCCTGTTTTATTGTTATAATGGTAATTCCAACTATTTTCTTCTTTGACTTTTTAGATATTCCTCTTCGTCAAGTTATAGCTGAGGAGTGTGTTGCTTTTATGTTAAACTGGAGGGAAAATGAATACCTTACACTGCAAGTTCCCGCATTTCTGCTTCAGAGTAATCCATATGTAAAGGTAATTTGCCTTTAATCTAAAAGGATTATTAGGATGGGATTATTGTACCTGTTTCTTTAGATCTGTACTAAGGGAACTCGTCCAATTTCTATCATACAATGGAAGATGGGACAAATGTTTGTTGGTGTGTGGTTAAAAGTCTAGTTCGGGATAATTTGGGTGCTTGGGTTTGACCTCTAGTAGTTTTTTTCAATACCCAGTAGTAGTTCACGAGAATGCAAGCAAAAATTAGTTAACAGACAACATTTTGGTATAACCCTAAGCTGGTGAGAGGTTAGTTCTCTTTTCTTGTTTTGATCAGTATGCTCAAACTCTGTTGTTAAGTTCTGGACCACACGGGCATACCCGGGTATGTACTGGTGGAGCCGGGAGGGGTGCACTTCCAGCTGCTTCCCATCTGCCGCCTGACGCGTCCTCAGCGCTTGTGTCCTCCTCTGGATTGGTGCCTGGTTCTTGTCGTGTACGTGTTTGTTAGTCATTACATCCAAATGAAAGAATTCATTCAGTGAATTGGTGTTGGGTTGTTTATTCACCTTTCTTAATTATGTCTTTCCTGTGCAACTGATAATGTTTCCGGATGGAGAAAATAAAAACAGAGACCAGAATTTTCCCCTAAGACTGTGTCATGTGTTAATATTATGTGTACCTGAATAAGCAGTGGACTTTTCAAACCCTTTCTGGTCTTGCAGTTAAATAAAAAAGATTTAGTGATTTAACATTGCTTTGTGTATACATTTGGTTTTTCAGATTTCCTTATTGTTCTCCTCTCATCTTTAGTACAGTCTCTTCTATCAGTGTCTATCTGGGAACTCTTGCAAGACTGTGTCCCTTTTTTACATTTGTCTTTGGTTATTTGTTTTTTCCTCCTGATTTCCTATATGTCCTTTAAAAAACTGAGCTCATTTCATCTCTTTGAAGATTTGCTGATTTCTTTTGTGTTTTTAGTCTTTGTTGTCTTCTCTATAATTGTTCATAAAATTTATTATCATAACTTGAATCATCTTTTTGGAATTTTAGACATTGGATTAAGTCTGTTTTTTTAGTGAACTTTCTGAAGTGTGAGTTCCTCCTATCTAGGGTACTCATCTGATTATGCTCAGTAGTCTTGGTCTTTATTAAACTCTCAGATGAAAGAACTATTTCGTTCCAAGACGGTAACTTCCACTTAGGAGCATAGCTTGTGGCTGAGCATTAGGACAGTGCAGTAGCTTCTCTTTGCTTCTCTTGGCACTGAGTTCTGTGGAGCTGTGCACCAGCAGGGTTGCGTGCGTGTATCAGGGTCTGCAGTGTGGAAGGGCACAAGGTGTTTTGCTGCAAGTTGCCTGAACTTGGGCTGGGTTATGTCCCTGCTTCCTGTAGCCCCCTGATCTCGCCCAAAAGGAGGAAGGTTATGTGGTGACCTTGCTGAAAGGTCACTGAAGTATTTCTTCTTCTTCTTACCTGGTTAGGGTTCGTGTGTCCCCTTCCCTAGTTTGGCCCTGTGCTCCCTTGTTTACGTCAAGGAAAAAAGAATCCGAGAAGTCTAGAGTAAGGAATCGCGTTTTGAAAATACTATGATTTGGAGCAGTTTCCAAATTTGGAATTTGGCATGGAATATATATAGATATGTGTAGGGAAAGGTCTAGAAAGATATTAATAGTTACTATCTCTGGATAGTTGAATAGTAGGTGATTTTAACCAATTGTATTTTCCATTTTATTTTCTTATTTGTTTGAATATTCTGTAATCACAAAAAGGAAAGGGAAAAATCTTAAGCATGTAGCTAAAATACGACCTTTTGAAATAATACAGAAAAGTATAGTCTCCCCCTTGGATCAGGATGGGAGGCAGTGTAGCATGTCGGAAAATGCACAGGATTTATGGAGGTTGGTCATAATTGTAGTAATAGCATCAGATAAAGACCAAAGTCTGTATTGTGGCCTCCAAGGCCTTTTAAGGTGCACGTGCTTCCTCTGTTTGCTCTCTCTTGCTCCTTGTCCTGCCTGCTCTGTGCTGGTGGTTCCAGATTACTCACAGCTTTCTGTGCAGGATGCTTTTTCCACTTCGGCACTAGAACACGTGCCGTCGTCACTTAGCCGGGAGGCCCTTTGCACTTTGCCTGTTGGTGTGGTTTCTTGGAAGCTTTGCCATATATTCCTTTCTCTGCAAAGGAGTAAATCACTTTCTCCTCTTGTTGCCTTCGAACTGTGCTAGTAGGCCTGCTACTTTTGGGCAGGCATATATTTTTCCTGCAGTCACACTATGTAATAAGTTGTTTTTCACTTCTTATAAAACAGTGAGCTTCTTGAGGACAGTTCCTTTTTATATTTTCATTGCTTTACTTGATGTCCACACATAGTAGATGCTTAAGAGTGTTTGTGGAATTCAATTTTCTTGAGGCCTAAGACTTTTTAAGTAATCTCTATACCCAGCGTGGGGCTCAAACTCAACAACCCTGAAAGCAAATCATGTTCTTCTGCCTGAACCAGCCAGATGTCCCTGGGGCCTAAAACTTGTGAGATTTCTTAAAGTAAATCAATGTAGTGTCCCTCAACTAAGCACGCGATTCTTAACAGAATAGGAATGGAGACAAGGAGCTACTATAGCCCTGTATTGCACTGCAATAAATAGCTGCATATATGGTGGTCTTAGTTGATGGAGCAGACTTGTACTCAGGATGCACGCAAGATGAAGCGTTCTGCTAGACTGTGGACAGTTGATGACCATTCACATAGCACAGCTAGGGTTTTCACAGCGCTTTTACTACCTTTAGGAAGCACCAGTGTTACACATTTTCTTAGGTGTGATCATGGAGTTATGGTTATGTAGGAGAATGTTATTGTGTACTGTATTGTACATAGTAAAGTATTAAGGGATGAGGTGTGGTGTCTGCAGCTTATTAACAAAGAGCATATGTAGATATACGAAGTAAATATAATAGAACATTCACAGTAAGTCCAATATACAGATATTATCGAGCTCTTCCAAGTTTTCCATGTTTGAAACTTTTTATTATAAAAATTTGGGAAAAGTGTCCGTTTTGCCATATAATACTGCTGCCTCCTTAAAGAAGCTGCCTGAGTGATGGGGACCCCCTTAGGAATGTTTCCTAGGTCCAGTTCCTGGGCTTTCCTGATGGACTTGAAATGATCTTTGCTGCTTCACTGTCAAAAGAGCAAATATGTATAAGATTTAATAAGAACAAAGGATAGAGGGGCCGTCTCGTTTTGAAATTACAGAGAGAAAGAAACACTGAATTTGTTATAAGCCCATTTTTTTTTTCCTCTACATTTTGGGCCTGTCTTTTCCCTGCCTTTTGCTTTCAGCCTTTCCACTCATTTATTTGTGGGTTCTTTCCACCTTTTTGGGCCTTTTAAAGCCAACTTTATTCAGATCATTCACTTTCAGTAAGCTGTCCTCCCTCCCTTCATTCCTTCATCCTCACATCAGCAGTGGCTCCATCCCCAGTCGCTGCCATTTTCCTTAGAGAAAGGTGGTCTGCCAATTTCGTTTCCAGATTTCTCCCCTTTTTTTTCATTAAAAAATAATTCTTTTTTTTAATGGTTCAAGTGTGTATAAAGGTAAAGCACTATTTTAATTGCACCTCTGGGCTTCTACCACAGTTAACCTTGTAAATACTTCCATTACACACACCATATACCCTGCCCCCTTTTTAAGTGGGATCAGACTATTTACCAGCTAGGTCCTCCTCCTACACCCACTCTTAATAAATCATATACCTCTTTGTATTGTGTCAGTTTTGTTCTTATTAGACTATACTTGTTTCTGCTCTCATTAGACTTTAATAGCATGGAAACAATAAGCTTTGTAATAGGGCAGAAACAGAGCATCCTCTTCACTGGTCAGATTCCAATCTGTTAGACAGTGAGCTCTAAATTCCTCTCTGGTGGATGGAAGGTATAGCATTAAATATCTGTTGGTATATTTGGGCCATTATCCTTCTTTCTTCAAATACGCCTTAATAATAGAATTTACACGTATGTTACAGATTATTTTTTGTGTATTTTCTGTTTTTCATGTGATAGCTTGGACAGCTTTTAGCAGCTACGTGCAAAGAACTTCCAGGCCCTAAAGAAAGTAGACGGACTGCTAAAGACCTTTGGGAAGTCGTTGTTCAGATCTGTAGTGTATCCAGTCAACACAAACGAGGAAATGATGGCAGAGTTAGTTTAATAAAGCAGAGGGAATCTACATTAGGTATAATGTATCGGTATGTTTCTATCAGTTTATTTTTTGTACTGTTTGCACTGTTTCAAAAACGTCGACCATTATCCTTGTATATCCTAAAGATGGACAGTGTTAGAGTTCTCTGGTGCTGATCTCTGATGGACTAACATGGCCACCTTTGGAAATACCTTTTGTTTACATATTATTTTAAAAGATTGTTAACCATTTAATATCTGCTGGAGTTAAAAGTCATTAGTCTATCATTGCATAGTACTGAAGAAGTCACGTGATTAAAACAGAAGAAATTTTATTAGGTTAGTATGACCACAGAATGTTAAACTCTTTCATACGTGCAGAATTGGAGAGTTAGGTATAAAACTTCACCTATAATTTACTTTTTAATTTCTGATAGTAAATGTATATACAAAATTTGTTTTTTGTAGGAGTGAACTACTTTCTTTTATCAAAAAATTACGGGTAAGTTTTATTAAAAGTTCATCTAATTATTGCTCACTTTTGTAAAATATGAAAATACTGAGTGCTTATTAAATGCTTATTTAAGTGCTTTGCATAATGTGATTATTTATCTTCAGTGGTCGTTTCTGAAGATGGGATGGTCTGAATGGACAGGCTTATTTTGCATTTACCTTAATGTGTTTTAGTGGATAAAGCAGGTATTTTTAAGTTTGTTTATTTTAAGAGAGAGAGAGAGAGAGGCAGCATGAGTTGGGGAGGGGCGGGCAGGGAGAGAGGGAGACAGAGAATCCCAAGCAGGCTCCGTGCTGTCAGTGCAGAACCTGATGTGGGGCTCAAACTCATGAATCCGTGAGATCATGACCAGAGCTGAAACCAGCAGTCGGACACTTAACCGACTGAGCCACCCAGGCACCCCAAAGGAGGTATTTTTTTTTTAATTTTAAGGAAGTTTTCATAATAGGAAATGGATATATGAAGCCTAGTTTTAATTTTTGATGATGAGATTATTACACTTATTTACTGGACATAACCTAGATTCCATCCTTTAAATATTAAGGAATAAAAATTCGATTTTTTAGAGATAGCTGGAAGTAGTAATTGGAAAGAGATTTACTCATTTTCAAAAGTCATCTGAGGACTTGAGCACCATAAGCCAGTTACCTAAATGTAATTTTGTATAAATTGTGTGCTTTGACTTTCATGAGATTAAAAATGAAGTTGACCTGTAGTATGTGGTTTAAACTAAAGCAGATGGAAAATTTCAAAAGTGAAAGAATCTTTTTTAAAATGTTTTTTATTTTTGAGTAAGGGTGTGTGCATGCTTGAGAGTGGGGGAGAGGCAGAGAGGGAGACCAGGGATCTGAAGCAGGCTCTGTGCTCACCACAGAGAGCCCGATACAGGGCTCGAACTTACGAACCTGGAGATCAAGACCTGAGCTTAAGTTGGACTCTTAAGTGGCTGAGCCACTCAGGCATCCTAGAATCTTTTGAGAGAAAATATTTGGGGGGACGCCTCAGTGGCTGAGTCTGGTTAAGCAACCAACTTCGGCTCAGGTCCTGGAGCCTGGTTCCGGATTCTGTGTCTCTCCCTCTCTCTGTCCCTCCCCCGCTTGCGCTTTGTCTCTCAAAACTAAATATACATTAATAAAAAAAAAACAAAACTTGGTATCCCTGAGGTTGACAGCAGGAATGTTAAATATATATATAAGGGTTCTGTATTTTCTTTCTCATAGGAACCGTTGGTTTTGACTATTATTTTATCACTCTTTGTGAAACTTCACAATGTCCGGGTCAGTATTTGATAATTTCATTAAAAAAATCTTTGAAAGAAATTTCCTTTAAAAATTTTGTTTAAAAGTCCACTTAAAAAATAATCACACTTTTTTTTTTTTTTTTTTTTTTTTTTAGGAGGACATTGTGAATGATATTACAGCGGAACACATTTCTATTTGGCCATCCTCCATCCCCAAGTAAGAAGTATTATAGTTTACGTTTATTATTTGTGTATTTAGAGATCATCCTGATACGGATAATCTTGAATCATTTGACTAAAAGGCTATAATCTATAAGGATTCTGCAGTCAACTTCGTCTCTCTGTCGCAGTAATTCTTTTCTTAAAAATGAATAAGGCATAACTCTAAGAGCTAAGATATACTAGCCTTGAGTTGAACAAAAGATCCCTAAGTGATCCTGATGACTTGTCAATGGGTAGAATTAGAAAATCGAGGCAGAAAGTGGTTTTCTGTTAGGTGTCCATCATCTTACCTCTTTTACAAGTACCTGTTTGAAAAGGGCTTAAATAAAAAAAGATGGTTTTGAGAGAGAGTGTGCCTGTGGGGGAGGGACAGACAGCACAGGAGAATCCCAGGCAGGCTCTGCACTGTCAGTACGGGTCAGCGTGGAGACCCATGCAAGATTGGCAAACGATGAGATCATGGCTTGAGCCGAAACCAGGAGTTGGGGCGTTTAACAGAGTGAGCCACGTAGGCACCCCGAAAATGACTTTTTAATAATTATTCTTTGTCGGTCTCTTCTAACACTGTGACTACCAGAGGCTCCCAACCCCTTTTAGTTACTAAGAGGTTCTTGGATACTTTAAGAAATATTCTCTCTTTCTTTCATCTCCTGAAAAGCACAATTATGGGGAGAAGAAAACGTTCTTTTTCTGGAAGAAGAAACCATTTACATATTTCTTTGCCTACACATAGTAACTTTTCATTCAAGAGTTCTGTTTCTTTCCTCACGAAAGTTACTTTTCATTCCCTCCCAATTTTTTTCCTTGACTTTGTGCCTGAAGGGCAGGACTAGGCCTTCATTTATTGCCCCTAGTGACATCTTTGAAGCAGAAAAGGTTAGAGAAGCAGGCCGTAGAATGGAGTAATTTGCTTTCATCCTAATCTTAGAGACTGAAAGCAGTCGTGCATCTCATATAGAGGTTTGGAAGGTTAAAGTGAGTGAGTGACCCTTCATTCCTCATCTTGAGGCTTGTTTCCCAAAGGATCACCATGCTTCAGAAGCAGATATGCATCCTAAATGATATCGTAACTGCAGATTTTAAGATTTTATTTTTCAGTAATCTCTCCACCCATCATGGGGCTCAAAGTTACAACTGAGAGCAAGAGTCGCATGCTCTACTGACTGGGCCAACCAGGCTCTCTGACTGCAGGTTTTTCTGTAAAATATAGTGTGTTACATAGCAGTCCAAAAATCAGAGATCTTTTTGACTAATTGATGTTTGGTAGCATCTCTGGGGTGTTGCTTCTTTATCCTAATGGTTGATTTTCAGTGTGTGTTTATAAATGAGGCAAAAGAATAGTTAACCATAGAGGCTCTGAGCTAGCTTGGTACAGTTCGAGTCCCAGCCTCTTCTTCACCTTACCTGGTATAAAACCTTGGATAAGTTGCTTTCTTGGCTAGTTTCCTCATTTATTAAATGGATATAAGAAGAGTACCTACCTCAGATTTGTGAGGATTAAATAAATTAGTGTCGTTTCTAAACTAGGTGTTTATAAGGACTGGCTTAGTAGGCTTAACTATTACCTTCGTGATAAAGTTACTTTAACGTAAGTTGACCCAGAGAAAATAAAATGTGATTAAATGTTTGAACAGAAAAAGTATTTCTCTTGAGCACCAGTTATTGACTCTAAGAACAGTGTGGGAATGGTATGGATTGAGCATTACTATGTTAGGATCAGTTGTTTGATACGTAGATAGAATTCTTGTTAACATTTTATAAATGTCTATAAAATCACAAACCAGTGTAACTCATTTAGCTGTAAATGAATAATTGAATATTTGCTAATAATACCACAATTCTTTTCCCACTATACTGGGAACATGGGTGAACTATGGTTAGATCTATCCCCTCTGGGAAACAGAAGTACTTAGTCCAAGCTCATCTTGTAAACGATACAGCTAGGACTTGAGCTTCATGTGTGTCTGAATCCCGAGCCTATGTTCTCTATCTCTGTGCCTTACCGCTTCCGGGAGATCGGCACTATCAGCTTTGTTTCTTGTGTGCTGGACTGGCTTTTATCCTTACAGTTCCATCTTCTAATTCTGTATCGGAGGACTTCCAGGTTTAACCAGGCTCACAGTGGCTGACCCCGTTCCCTCCCCCTCCTTTGATTCTTTACAGGCACTCGAATATACTCAAGTGGTACGCTTGCCACAGGTAGCCCCCGACCCTGTGAGGGCCAGTGAAACCTCTAGTCTAGGGACTTTGTTATTCTCACTAGAAGTCATAATGTGGACTCAAGGCCACATAGTGTTGTTAGTATTCAAGCCCTTTTAGAGTAGTCTAGCCTACCATTTTTGGCATTTGGGAAGAAAAAGGAAACAAAAATCAGATTTGTTTTTCAACCTCTTATAAAAAGTGAAGCTTAGCACACTTCATACTTCCTTGGACTCAGTCGTTAATAGTTTGTTGTTTTTTTTAAATTTTTTTAATGTTTATTTTTGAAAGAGTGAGAGAGACAGAGCATGAGCAGGAGAGGGGCAGAGAGAGAGGGAGACAAAGAATCCGAAGCAGGCTCTAGGCCCCGAGCCGTCCGCACAGAGCCCGATGTGGGGCGTGACACCCACAGACTGTGAGATCATGACCTGAGCTGAAGTCGGATGCTTAATTGACTGAGCCACCCAGGCACCCCAGTTGTTAATAGTTTTAATATACAGTACTTATTCTTAGTAATATTGGCCTTGTATTTATGGTCACTTAAATTTTGGCTCACTCTTTTTGTTGTTGTTGTTGTTTTTTTTTTTTTAATTTTTTTTAACGTTTATTTAATTTTGAGAGACATAGAGACAGAGCGTGAGCAGGGGAAGGGCAGAGAGAGAGGGAGATACAGAATCCGAAGCAGGCTCCAGGCTCTGAGCCATCAGCACAGAGCCCGACGCGGGGCTCAAACTCACAGACCGTGAGATCATGACCCGAGCTGAAGTCAGCCGCCCAACTGACTGAGCCACCGAGGCGCCCCACTCTTTTTGTTTTTAATAAATATGTATGGGATTTGAAAAATAGAGATTAATGTTCATTGTCTTTTTCTTTTTTTCTTTTTAATCTTTTTAGCCTCCAGTCAGTGGACTTTGAAGCCGTGGCAATCACAGTGAAAGAGCTTGTTCGGTATGCCCTCAGTATAAACCCAAACAACCATTCCTGGTTAATTATTCAGGCAGACATTTATTTTGGTAAGTGAAATGTATTGTTGTTTTGCATTTTGTTTTTGTAGCACTCTTAGAAGTGAAAATACTTATTTTTTCCCAGTACCTTGTTAAACGTGTTTTTGATGTCTAACTTTTCTTCCTAGATACATTGCTATATATTCATTTTTCAGTGTTGTGCCTTTGGTTCAGATACTTCTAATTTTTATGTTAGATAAAAACTAACTAGACTTTTTTTTTAAGCTAGTTTATTTTGAGAGAGAGAGAGAGTGTGTGTGTGTGTGTGTGTGTGTGAGTGGGGAAGGGGCAGAGAGAGGAGGGAGAGAGAGAATTCAAGCAGGCTCCATACTCTGTGCAGAACCCAATACGGGGCTCATTTCCATGAATCATGAAATTGATGACCTGAGCCGGAATAGTCGGATGCTCAACAGACTGAGCCACCTAGGTGCCCCAGTAATTGCCAGTTTTAATGCTCATTTTCACCCTAACCCCCTAAAGAATTTGTTATCAAGATCTTAATATCTATGTTCAAAATAAATTTATTGATTCTGAACTACCCCAGAAAATTCAGATAGGTTTCTAGTATGGGCATTTGGGAAACAAATACCTCCAGTACTAAGTTTGACAAGATATTTGAGCTAAATTTTTGGCTAATCAGTTTTAGAAAGCAAGGAATATATTATTTCTTTAAAGTAGTTTTGAAAAATGTGGTTTTTCTATGTTGTCCCAGGTAAGTGTTATCCCTAGCCCTGTGGTTTTAATCTGCTTTTTCACCTCATGAAGTAATCATATTCTACTCTTCACAAAAGAGGCCATGTTTGTTTTTTTGACTGTTTTGTCTAATGTTAGATCATTCTTCTGTTTTCTACTGCAGCAACAAACCAGTATTCGGCAGCTCTTCACTATTACCTACAGGCAGGAGCTGTGTGTTCTGATTTCTTCAATAAGACTGTGCCCCCTGATGTTTATACAGACCAGGTACGTGGTCTCGTGGGCTCTCTTTCTTGTCTACCTTTACATGTTCCTTTTTCCTGGGCCCCTTTTGGGTGAGCTGATTCGTTTGCACGTCGGTGGTGGTAACTCCCAAATTGAATACTCTAGACCTATTGCTCTCCGTATTTCTGGTGCCCGCAGATCATTGCTGCTTTGATTTCCTAAGACACCTAAAACTCAACCTGTCCAAAACTAACTTCAGCGTCTTACTTTACAGCCTCCCTCCACATGCCCTTTTCACGCACACAGACACACCCACCCACCCACCAAAATACCAAACACCTTGTTCAACCATTTGAGTTGACCAAGCCCAAATACTATCTTCTTTTCTTTACTGACACTTCCACCAAAATCCAGTCAGACTTCAAGAAATAGTGATTCTATCTCTTAAATCTCAAGTTTTCTTTCTATATGTATTGCTCTTTCCTCCAGTTTATGCCATCAATAATCAGAATCTACTAATTGGTAGATTATAATACATGGCTTTTAAATTAGACCTTAAATTTTTTAGTAACATGTTATTTTTTTAAAAATTCTATTTTTTAGAGCACTTTTAGATTTACAGCAAAATTGAGCAAAAAGTAGAATTTTCACCTACCTACCGTTCCCACATATGCACAATTCTCTCCACTACTGCCGTTCCACATCAGAATGGTACATTGGTTACAACTGGTGTTAACTGGTTTTTGAAAGTAATCAGAATCTGTTTTCGTAGGTAATAAAACGAATGATAAAATGCTGTTCTTTGCTGAATTGCCACACCCAGGTTAGTTTGTGATACATTGGTTTATTCTCATGTATATTAGAGTTTACAGCAAATATAAAGCATTGGACTGGGAAGTAGCCCTTATTTGCTTTATCATAATTGCCTAAGTTTATGATGTTTAAGAATTTGGCGTATTTAATTTTTTTTAAGTTTTTAAATTTGAGAGAGACAGAAGCAGTGTAAGTGGGGGTGGAGGGGGGACAGAGAGGAGAGAGAATCCCAAGCCGCTTCCACACTGTCAGCCCAGAGCCCAATGTGGGGCTCAAACTCATGAAACCATGAGATCATGACCAGAGCCTAAACCAAGAGTCGGATGCTTAACCAACTGAGCCACCCAGGCACCCCTTGACTTTTTTTTTTTTTTAGGAAATTTTAACTAAAATGAAAGTATAAATTAGAAACATTGGTCTTTGAACCTTCTAAAAAAAAAGGAAAAGAAGCATTTTCAAAGGTTTTTTTTTTTTGTTTTAATATTTAAGAGTGGATATGTACATGAGTCACTAGGGAAATACAAGTCAGCACCGCAGTGAGATACCACTTCATACTCACTGGAATGACTGTAATTGAAAGACAGTAACTAGAGGTGTCTGGGTGGCTCAGTCGGTTAAGTATCCAACTCTTGATCTCAGCTCAGGTCATGATGTCGTGGTTCGTGGGTTCAACCCCTGTGTTGGCTTGGGATTCTGTCTCTCCCTCTGCCCCTCACTGGTGCGTATGCACACACACACTCTGAAAATAAATAAACTTTAAGAAAAAAAAAGACAATAACTAGTATTGGTGTAGGTGTCGAGAAATTGTAACCTTCACATGTTGCTGATAGGAATATAAAATGGGACAACCTCTTTGGAAAACAATTTGGCAGTTCCTTAAAAATTTAAGCATAAAATTATCATGTGACCTAGCAGTTCCATCCCTAGATTTGTAACCAAGCAATATGAAAACCCATCCACAGAAAAATTTGCACACCAGTGTTCACAGTAGCATTATTCATTATAGCCAAAAAGTAGAAATAACCCAGATGTCTATTAATTGATGAATGGATAAATAAAATTTGGTAGATCCTACAGTAGAATATTATTTAGTCAGAAAAACAACTTAAGTGCCGATACATGCTACAGCAGGGGTGGATCTTGGAAGTATTAGGCTGAGTGAAAAAAGGCCAGATGCACATGGCTTTGTATTATGATTTCATTCGTATAAAACGTCCAGAATAGGCAAATCTATAGTCAGAATGTGGATTAGTGGTTGCCAGAGACTGAGGTGTGACTGAGGTTATTGCATGTTCTGTATGTCCTTGATAGGCATTATGTAATACTTTTGTTTGGCAGTTTTCCATTCCTGTTAGTTTTTTGAACTGGCTTTTTAAATAAACAAAGCTCTAAAAATTTATGATTTCGGTCATTGATTTAAAAATTGGGCAGACAGGGGTGCCTGGGTGGCTCAATTAGGCAGATACTTGTGTAGAGGTTTCTGCAGTTAAAATTAGATGGAATCCATAAATATGAGCCGATCCACTCAGTATGATCTGCAAGCCCTCTTTAGTGTCTTCGTGATGTAAGAATCACTAAAAGTCGTTCTTCCCAGGGGCCCCGGGGCCCCGGGCTGTCAGAAGAGGATATGATTCTTGATTTGGGGTTGTGAGTTCAAACCCACATGGGGTGTACAGATTACCAAGAGAATTAACTTAAAAAAAAATTTAGGCCTCCCAAACCAGGAGAGTCCTTGTTGACACTGGTTACATTAAATCATTTTCTTTGTTTATGTAGGTGGCAATTTTATGTCAGTTCCTCAGAGAAATTGACTACAAAACAGCCTTTAAATCATTGCAGGAACAAAACAGGTATGAATGATTTTTAAAATAAAACAAAGTTGAAATTTTTCTGCTTAATAAAGAAGAAGTAACTAAAATCTGTTTTTTAGTCATGATGCTATGGACTCCTACTATGACTACATATGGGACGTTACCATTTTGGAATACTTGACCTGTATCCTTCCATCAGCATATGTGATATTAGGACAGTTCATTTCTATAAGCTAAAGAAATACTGTACATAAAAACCGTTGAGATTTTGTGATGGTATTTAACAGTATCAGATTTACTATCCTTAACTGATGTGTTTAGATCTTCATCATAAAAGAGGAGAAACAGATAAAAGACAAATTGCGGTAAGTTATTTTATGCCTTTATTAAGTGATATACTTACTTTCCCTGATTTTAAACCATCAAGATTTGGACCAAAAAAAAAAAAGATTTTGTATGCCTAGTTACTGCCAGAATTTGGTTATCAGTGTTTACTTTTTAACAGATCCTATTTTCATCTTAGGGCTTTTACCTGTATTTTATTATAAAATATTGGATCATGTCATCTTTCTGCTCCAAACCTTTAAATGGTTTCCTGTCTCCTACAATCTCAGAGTCTTTATAACGGCCTGCAGGCTGCCGATGACCTCTAACTGTCCATCTGACTTTCCTGCTAACTTCTGCTACACCATTAGCCCTACTGTTCTTTGAATGAAAACATTTACCACTGAAGGACCTTTGAAATTTTATTTTCCAGAAACATTCTTTAACTTCCCTCAGGTCTCCTGGAATGTCATCTTAGTCTTCGGCTCAGGTCATGATTTTGCAGTTCATGAGTTTGAGCCTGGCGTTGGGCTCTGTGCTGACAGCTCAGAGCCTGGAGTCTGCTTCAGATTCTGTGTCTCCTCTCTCTGCCCCTCCTCTGCTTGCACTCTGTCTCTCTCAAAAATACATAAATGTTTAAAAAGAAGAAATTAAAAAATACCATCTTAGTGATCATTTCCTGACCATCTTGTAAAAAAGCCATGTCTCTCTCCACCCTTTTTCCTCCAACAATCTTTTTCTCATTCCCTTTTTGAAATTGTCCTCCATTATACTTTTTACATCTGACATACTATATATTTGCTAATTTATTGGCTGTTTCCCCACCCAAAACTTGGTTTTGTCACAACTGATACCTAGAATGGTGCCTGGCACATAGTGGATGCTCAGTAGTTATTGAGTAGATGAGTTATTTATTTAAGTTTGACTTATAAGCCAAAGCATTATAAAATTTTTTAATGCTTATTTCGAGAGAGAGAGGGAGAGAGAGAATCCCAAGCAGGCTCCACACTGTCAGCACAGAGCCCAACGCGGGGCTCAGACTCATAAACCATTAGATCATGACCTGCGCTGAAATCAAGAATTGGATGCTTAACGTACTAAGCCAGCCAGGCGCCCCCAAAGCGTTGTCAATTTATGGCCATTTTTACTTGACTAATATTTGCTACATCAGTGTCACCATAGATAATTTTTCTTGTTGTTTTCACTCATGCTAACAAAATTATGTGCTCTTGTGTATCTTTTAAAGCTTTCTGCTCGGTCTAAGTTGTAAGGGCATTATTTGGAGGGGGAAAAATAATAGTATGTTTTTTAAAAAACAAAAGGAAAAAGAACATGAAGCCAAGCCTATTTGATTAGAGGCAAGTCATTCTCCATTTCCAGTTTATCCATGGCTGGAAGGCATACTAAAATTGTCATGTCTCCAGTGCTGTTTCCATAATTGGGCTATTGTAGACCATGCTGCTATAAATGTAAACAAAGGGGTACATGTATCCCTTTTTTTTTTTTCCAAGTTTTTGTTTAAATTCTAATTAACATACAGTGCAATATTGGTTTCAGGAGTAGAATTCAGTGATTCATTGAATCAATAATGATTTTCTAACAAAATGCTCTTTGGCAGATTACTGTGGATTTTTAGTGGGCTGAGGTATAGTAATTATGAAAGAAATGAACCACTCTATGCTATTATAGTGCTGAACAACTACCTATTTTTTGCACATTAAAAAAGTAAAGCCTTTCCTGAAATAAGAATTTTGATTTTTCAAACTTTTGTAGGAGCCTTAATTTAACTGTAAAAATGTGTCAGATGACCAGTAGAGCTTATTTACCAGTACTTTTAATGAAATACACAGGTGGATGCCTGAAACCATGGGTAATATGGAACCTGTTATATACATATAGATATTTATGTAATAAATTATGTGAATATAGTCTCATTCTCTCAAAATATTGTACTCCCTCTTCTTGGGATGATGTGAGGTGAATGACGTAGGCACTGTATAGCATTAGGTTACTTTTGACTCTGAGACATGTCAGGAGGATCATCTGCTTCTGGACCATGGTTGCCTTCAGGTAAGGGGGGACCTACTGTAATTCCATAATTTTTTCCACATCTCTCATCATTTACAATTGACTTTGTTAGCATGTAGGTAGTTTTATATTACATATGTAGCAAGACATTATTTTTGACCATACCTGTAATAACATCACTTTTCTGTTTTGGAAGATCAAAGCCATCGGTCAGACAGAATTGAATGCAAGCAACCCAGAAGAAGTGTTACAGCTGGCAGCGCAGAGAAGGAAAAAAAAGTTTCTCCAAGCAATGGCAAAACTTTACTTTTAAACAGTTAGTTAAAATTTTTTAATTTTTATTTTTTAAACAATGAGCTAAAAATAAACAGTATTAGATTATATAATACATATGTACACATTTAGTGGTGGTTTCTTTCCAGACAAAATACTGAAAGTTTAAAAACAAAAACTATACAGAAGACTTCATACCATAACCACAGCTTAAATTGATAATTTCTTCAAAAGAAGAGATTGATGTATCCAGTAAGAGAATAAACTAGCAATCTTGTATACTTCTAACTAGACCCACTTTTGAGGCTGAAATTTCATTTAAAAAAAAAATGTAGAAGTAGCTAGTCTATACACAGCAAGTTCTTAGGGGTTTTTTTTTGTTTTGTTTGTAATAAATAATCTAGGAGTCAGTATACATTTACTACCATTTCTGCCTTATGAAAATATGAGTTTAGGCCAAGTGTTAAGCTTTATCACTTTGACACTGTCCTTAACTCAGTGTAGGAATTTAAAAAGGACCTTAATTTGGCAAGCATAAATAAAGTCTTAGTCACACTAAATTAAGAAAAAATCCTTAGGGATATCTTGGAGTTAATAAAGTGACTTTCTCATATAAATAGGTTGAAAGGGTACTTTTTCACTTAAATTGTGATGTACAAAAAGTCATTATAAAGCAACCTCTCTGTCAAAGCCCAAAGTAGGAGCTACAACATTTATCTTGTTTAAAATTTCTTTGGTATTTCCCCTGTTTAGATCACAGTTTAAACACCATGTTCATCTAAGCCTTACTGGTTAAAAAATGTTATGGCAAAGCAAATGAAATAGTTAAAAAACAGATTAAAGTTCACCTTTTGTAAAAATTCAAGTTTTATAATAGCTTGCTACAGCAGCTGTAGATAAATTAGTCACCTTATTACAAAACTAAATCTTTGTAAACAAGTTTAAATTTTATTTTCAAAAACCAAATTGCACTTGTCAAGACTGAATATGAATTTTGAGAATCTAAAAACTAGATTCATAGTATTGTATTATTCAATGTCCCCTTTAAGGTGGCACTTACCTAGTCCAAAACTCCAATGATAAAATTCTCAGTTTATCAAGATAACAGTAACACTGGATCAAAAAACATTGTTATGGCATAAAGTGTGACTGGCTTCTATCCAGTCACCTTGGGAATGAAGTCATCTTTGTAAACAAGTCCCGCTGTTTAAAACAGCTAATGTAGGAATTTCTTCCTTAATGCCAATTTTAAGTGGTTTTTTAAAATCAAAGAATGGCAGTAAAATTCTGAATTGGCTAGGACAGTCATAGCACTATTTTCCTGAAAGCTTTAGTAGTTCAGTTCTAGGAAATTCTACCATTGGTCAATTCCAATTCGTTTCCTTAGTTAACCTTCGTTAGTGTTTTCCTGGTGGTTTTTCAGTGCTCTTCGGTGGTGTCATAATGCCTCCACTGCATACTGGTGATAACTGTCCTCCCTTTCGAAAGGTGTTTACGTAATTTACTTCATCCTATACGTGTGAAGAAATCATGCAAGATTAACAGGTAAGGTAAAACACTGATAGAATAAAATAAAATCAAACCAGACTTCTGGGTATTAATTTGAGACTACTTAGACCTCATATGATGGTCTCTTTATGTCTGCAAGCATGACTAGTCCTATTCTAGAGGTACAACAGTTTGAACTAACTATAGCTGTATTTTTTTAAAAAACTCTTACTTGGACCGTTAGCTTTGATCTAGAGACACTCCACACATCTTGCTGTGACACCAGTGTGCCCATTAGAACTTTCTGTCCATAACCTTTACTATCTTGTATCACTGCCCTGAAGTATTTCTAGTATCCTTACTATCAGTTTCAGTAACTTACTAGATACAAAACCAAGAAGCCCCACAAGAAACATACCAGCATAGCCAGATAATTTGTATGTGTCTGGATGTTGTGTCTATCTTCCATAGAAATCTTCTTAAAAATCTTCAGCTTCATAGGACTAGTACTTTTTACTACACTGGCAAAAGGCACCATCCAGTCTACGCATTCAGAAATGTTGTCCCATTCCAAACCTAGATAGAGGAAAGTTTGAAGATTACAGGAGAAACTGTCTTAACATATGCTTAATGTATTGGCTTGTGCTTCTAATTTTAAAGATAAATTGAGAACGCTAATCTATTAGCTTTACTTCTTAGAACTGAATTTTGACCTTCTAATAACCGTTCGTAAGGTGACTATTTTGTGGGAGAAAAAGAGCTTCTTAACCAGTACCTTCTACATATGAAACTGAAATTCTCAAAACCCAAAGTACTCTATATCAGAGCAATGACCATGTTCACTAACTTTTAATGGATTTAAATTCCATTTGACCTTATTTCTTGCTTATGAATATATATCGAAGATGAGAAAGAACTTCTAACAAAAGGGAAGGTAATTACTAACCTAATTTTTTCCATTAAAATTTTAAACTCCTGTTTAATAGGAAGCTAAAGTTGATAAATTAATAGTCCCTCGTGAACATGTAAGAAGGTAACAAAATATGGGGTGCCTGGGTGGCTCGGTTGGGCGGCTGACTTCAGCTTAGGTCATGATCTCGTGGTCGGTCTGTGGGTTCGAGCCCCGCATCAGGCTCTGTGCTTGACAGCTCGGAGCCTGGAGCCTGCTTCGGATTCTGTGTCTCCCTCTCTCTCTGCCCTTCCTCTGCTTATACTCCGTCTCTATGTCTCTCAAATAACGTTAAAAAAAAAATGATAACAAAATATATAGTGCCTTACCTGAGGCTTTCTTAACCACTTCAATAGAGGTGAAATGGCACAAGGCAGCGGCAGCCAGAATTCTGTACTGGAACTCTAATGAGTCGATGGCTAGAATACACAGATCTAAAAGCTACCAAAGGAAAAAGCAAATGTACATGTAATTAGGAGGAGAAAGGATGAATAAGGAGTGTTGCTACTAAAGATCATCCAGCTATAATTTTAGAGTACTTGTGATGTGGACCTGTGTGCCAAGAATTACTAAAACTGCAGGGATCCAAAGATAATCTCCTTCAGGGTGGTGGCTCGAGCCAGGAACTGAATAGACAAGGATTGTTATGATGCAGTGTGATGCGTAGCAGTAGGAAGGGCACCTAATCCAGAGTGGGGAAGACTTGTGCTGCTTAAATCTTAAAAGACAAAGTAGCCAGGAAGATTGGGAGGTAGAGAGTATTCTAGGTATAGGGAATAGCATTTGCAGATAAATGAGAAAGTATTACTTTCCCTTGGAACTTCTAGTTCAGAACAAAGGAATTCCTTTCCTTCATTCCTTATTTTAAAAGGGAGAGGAGCAGAGGTGGAGAGGCACAGATTAGATCATAGATTAGCCTAGATTAGATCATAAAGGGTTCGTAAATTTAGTTCTGATTATTGAAGTTATTAGAAGATTTTAAATCAGGAAAGATACACAGAAAGGAACATGTTTCTAAATTCTTAAAATGTATCTGCTTCACTAGTCTAAACAGTGAGATTAGTTAAAAGACACTATAATCCAGGTAATAAAGCATGTAGTAAAATGGTATAAAAGGGCTAGATTTCAGAGGCCTAAGGGAATAGTGTTCATGGAATAAATTATGTTTGCTCCCATGGTCTAGAAAGTAGAAACATGAGTAGAAGAGGTAGAAATAGTAATTATTAGCTTATCAAAGTTTTGTTCTCTATGAAAAGGGTATAGCTGGTTATGATAATCTAGGATGCTGGGAATTCTGACAAAAAATAAGCCCTCATTAGAAAGTTTTACAAAATGAACCAATTCTACTTCAGTTTTAGTGTTCATAAGGTGTTTACTTGATTTAAAATACAAATTAAATTTCAACCAAGGTTATTTAAAACCCAACCCAAAATCCCACAGTCCTTCAATTCCATATGTAAGCTTTTCATATTCTACATAGAATTCAAAAATAGACTTTCCTCACTTATATATGGCAGTACAGCAACCTTTAAAGAAGTAGGCAGAAAAGAACATTTGTTATGTTGGCCTACAAGAGTGTAATTTGAAATTAAATTTTTAAAAAATGTTCTAAGTAATCTTAATTCTAATGTATAAAATAGGTACATTGTGTATTCAAATATGAGGATAACATAATTTAACAGAATTTCTTATCATACTAAAGACAACTGGCTTAAATCCCTAAAGAATGAAAAGTACTCATGATACATTTAAACTCAAAGTTTAAAAAGTCTGTTTTCTAGAATTATTAAGCAATGTAAATATTGGGAACAATTTTCTGCATCACATTTTTGTTCTAGTCAACTGAGTGAATTTAATTCGTTATGATTTTTGTTGTATAGTTTAAGACTATAAATACACTAAACAGTTATAGTAAACATTAGCATATATGCAGTGAAAATACCTGAGCGATTTGAATGAACTTTTCCTGAGAATACTGAGGTAGAAGAACTTTAGGAGCATCTTTAAGAGCATCAACTTGGAGGAAGAGATTTAGCCAGGAGATGACTGTTACAGGACAGAGTTCCCATTTTAAAGCCTGTTAATGGTATGAAAATACCTGTTAGTAAGTGTAAGTATATGTACACTGTAACATAT
Source organism: Paguma larvata (assembly GCA_030068075.1). Classification (NCBI taxonomy): domain Eukaryota; kingdom Metazoa; phylum Chordata; class Mammalia; order Carnivora; family Viverridae; genus Paguma; species Paguma larvata. The sequence continues at coordinate 39,850,802 of CM057838.1, forward strand.
AGCTAATTTACTAATAGTCATATAAAAGCTCTCTGCATTTTTTTTTCTTATTTCTTCCTAGGAATTTTCTTCTGACCCTTATTTTATTAAGGTATTTATAGATACTTCAAAATGTAAAGCTGCTTGTATTTTACAGTCTATTAATCTAGTTCCCTTTTTTATTCTCTATCTTAATTTAGAAAGCTCATTGAGCCTAATATTCATTCCTCCTTTTCTCATCGCTTTCCAAATCTATTCTCTACTTTACTGAAACGGCCATTTTAAAGTTCTATTCAGTGAACAAAGTGAATTCCATTCAGATCTTCCAAAAACTGATTTAGACTTTTTCTTTCCATGATCTTTGATGGCTTCTGGTCAATATGTTAAAAGTGCAAAACAAAAAAGACAAAGCCTAATGTATCATATGTTTTCATTCATGAAGCCTTGGGACTTTACCATTTACAAGCAAAAATGATTAGGGGAGAACAAGAGAGTATTAGAGAATTCCGTCTTCTCTTTACATCCTCTTCATACTGTGCTTCAGGGTTGAATCTGAGTTTATTGTTAGAACAATATCAACATGCCAGCAAGATCCCATTCTAATAGAGCTATCAACATGAATGTTTGACTGTAAATATAATTTAGAAAACATAAATTTGTAATTTACAACACATAGTAAATGAAATTCATTGTATTTTCTTGTGTGTCCTGTATATAAACTCATGATGTTGAAATTTAATGACATACTTTCTAGTAGCTAACACTCAGTCTTTACTCTAATTCAGAGCCTGATTAAACACCTTTATGCTTTTTTTCTCCACCCTCTGCTTAATAGTCCTTTTTGGCATATAGGAAGAAAAAAAGACAGTAAAATAATTTTCATTATTATAAGAGAAAAGTCAGAATATTTGAGAGTCATTGTTGGAATTCACTGATAAATACACATGCTATGGTAATTATATTTTCAAAGCATTCCTTAATCACTTTTAAAGTGATTCTATATTCTCATAGAAAACTTGAAAGACACAGAAAAACAGAGTCTACAGGTTAAGTCAGTCCCCTTCCACTGCCCCCCGGCCATCTATCCATACCATTGTCAATATATTGATGCGTAAACCTCTTTGAACTGGATCTTAATGGTGAATGAAATCTGTTTTGACTACTTATAGTGTGTTCTTTGAGATTGAGTAGTTAACTACTAAGTTACTAAAACTGCAACTAGAATAACTTAGTACCTTTAGTATAATAAGTTCCATTCTTAAGATATCCTCTTCACTGCAGGCACCATCGGTGACGTAAGCAAACTCTTGGAGCTTAGGAGCATAGATTTCCTTTAAAATGAATTTTAAAAAAAATACTAGGTATAGTTGAGATTGAGGTTAAAACAAAATTCTATAGAAACTACATAACAGGCTCTGTTTTTAAGGACAGCTTCATAAAGTGATTTTAAATCTTAGTAACGAGACTTTTTCAGATGTAGGAATTGAAATTAGCCAACTACGTTGAAATTTATTTTCATAGGCTTGATCTTGAATTTCAGTTAATGAACTAGAATATTTTAACCAGTGATTTCAGTTAAAAAATTAAAAGCCAAACTTGTAAAACTGCTGAGTATATTGGCCATACCAAAACAAGACTCTTAACAAGGTCTAGAAACTACTGAAAACAGTTCCTTTACCCTACCATAAAAGCATGGTACGTCAGCACTGTTCAGTTTGGTCTGAACAGTCCAGAGTAGAAGAGAGGCCTGTTACAGATGAGAACAGGCTTTCAGTCTAGAAAACTACCTGAAGCACAGTAGGATTTCAGATAAGGATAGACTGAATAAAAAATCTTCTTCCCAAAAAGCAGAATTGGGAGATAGCCCTTAAAGCTCACAACACAAATTTGGAAGAAAATTAAGGCCTGTTTTTCACAGTCTTTTGTCCTACCCTCAAGATGATAAAGGTTTCAAAAGTTATGATATCCAAAATGTATTAAGAAAACCAGATGGTGATTGTGTGAAGGAAAACCTCAGGCAAGAAAAGAGTTCCCTTCTCTCGTGGCACTGCCAGCAGATACAGATATAGACCATTATTCTAACCCAGCATTTATTTCATTTGGTCAGTTAGTTTTCAAAGACCATTCTATTGAATCCAAGTGCCATAATTATGTATTGGGACCACACTGGTATATTTTGTTTGGCAGAATGAACCATGGACTATTTACATCATATTTCCAGAATTTAAACCAGACACTTAGGCTCAGATCCTACAAAGGAACTGTATGTATCCATCCGTACAAGTCCAGAATGTTCAAAAAATGTTTTAGGGAAAAAAACCCACTCATCTTTCTTAGAGTTCATACAGAAAGTCGTAGGGGTTAATGTGATGTAAAGAGTTAAAGGTAAATCTGTGGATAAACTTTGAGAACTTACCTCAAGTTTGGAAGCAATGAATAATGAGGTAATTCCAATGAGTTGAAGCATATTTTTATTTATATCCTTTTGTGTCAACATAAATCTGTCAAAAAAGTCTTGTGCAAGGTAAAATGTTTCTCTATGAAGTGTGTATACTTCACATACCTAGAGAAGAATCCAAATGTTTACATATTATTCGATGAATTACTTCAAATTAGAAAGTGAGATCCTAACATACCAGTCTTTAGAATACTTTTTTTTAATGTTTATTTTGAGGGGGGGAGAGTGGGGCAGAGAGAGAATCCCAAGCAGGCTCTGCGTTGTCAGCGCAGAGCTTGATATAGGGCTCGAACTCACGAACTCACAAAGTGTGAAATCATGACCTGAGCCAAAATCCAGTGTTGGACACTTAACAGACTGGGCCACCCAGGCGCCCCTAGAATTTCAAGCCAAACTTTGTTTTTTAGGATACCAAAGCTAAAATTGGGCAAGGGTTAGGAGGGGGGATGGATATTAACATGCACTAATAAGATAAAAAAAATCTATTACCATCCTCATTTACTAGTTTTTTTTTCACATGGACTTTATTCCCAGATTCATTTACACTTTTACTGACTATAAGCAAACTTTTCTATTAATTTCCTAATTGTTGCTGATAAGTGGGTAAGTTTTCATGCTTAGTTTATATTCTAACAGCTCCAAAGATTGTCTTCACTGTTCTAGGCAAACCTTTAATGATAAAATGATAACTTCCTTTTAAAGTTTTTAACTTCTTTTTTCCATGTTTTACTGTATTGGCTAAGAATTTTTATAGACAAAAACTGAATGAAGAACATTGGTGATATACAAAGTCTTGATCACATCCCTTGTTTCTGACTGTAATGGGAATTTCGCAAATGTTTCACTATTCTTATTAGTGTCTGTCATTTCCACACTTATTTTAAGAATTTAAAGCTTTCCCTATAATAACTCCAGAAAGCAAGCATTATCCCCATTTTGAAGATGAGAAAACAGGGATAGAAATACAGGAGGGTTGTTTTTGTGTGAGCAGGGGAGGGGCAGATAGAGGAAGAGAGAGGATCCCAAGCAGGCTCCATGCTGTCAGTGCAGAGGCCGATACAGGGCTTGATCTCACAAACCATGAGATCATGACCTGAGCTGAAATCAGGAGTCCGATACTTAAACGGACTGAGCCACCCAGGTGCCCTGAAATACATGAGTTTCTAATAACGTGTTTAGGAAATATCTGAGTTTGCTACATAGTTCGAAATGAGGAACAGAAACTGAATTTCAAAAAATGTCTTTCATATATATTCAGACTTGATGATTGTTCTCCTTTAAACTGTTACGGTAACATTTAACCTATCTTTACATTTCTAGACTTAAAAGATATACTAAGAAAAAGAATGCTCGATTTATTCTACAGTTTTGCATATGATCCTATTTAAGGAAAAATAGCAATAAATTTGGACAATCACTGGATAAAAAGTCAATGTAACATAAAAAGGAAAAGAATTAAAAATCTACATGATTCTGCTGAGGTTGCTTCCATGATCACTAGGCACTCCCAAAGTCAAAACCCAACCACTTTCTTGTTACCCATATGATTGAAATACAATCTTCTCTTCCAATCAGAATAATAGATAAGATAACCTGACTCCAAAGAACAGCGTTTCATGGTCTTTTTAAAAAAACTTTTCTGATAGCTTCTGAGATCTACTCTGCCATGTGTTATTGCATCAAAAAGCCTAGTATTTCTCCCTTAGAATGCATCAGTTCTATCTTAAACACAGGGAAACTACAGACCAAATAATCTGAGGGCTAGAGGAAAATCGGCTTGTCCTCAACACAAGTAAATTCTTTGAATTACTATCCAGAGGAAGGGAATGGGCCTAAACAAGAGAACATTTTGGGCATAGATCTTTAGGGACTTCAAAATCACTGTTACTCCTTTAGATTAATGGTACAGTATATTTCTGAAAGGAATAAAAGTATATAATAAAGGGAAACTAGAGTGCTCGGCACTTACGAATATTCAAAGCCTCCTTATTTAGGACCTAGAAATCAGGACTCCATAATTTGATTTGGGTGATGCAGAAAAGGATTTCTGAAGGCCCTAAAGCCTAGTCCTGGTTCTTCACTTTGCATAGCAGAATGTAAAACCTTGTCAATTATATATTCTGTTCATCTTGATTATCCTCAACACCTAGTGCCTGGTACACAGCAATACCAACAGGTACCAAGAATTCTGGTGGGATTGAGTGGCTGTGTTAGGATTTTACTCTCACAAAGTAGACCTTTGCCATTTTGGTACATTCAACTACAGTAAGGACCCCTCAAAAAGATTGCTGCTGGCCATGAATAATATTCCAAGAGCACCTGAAAAGCACGTTTACATCTAAATATTTTTCCATCCTACAGAGACAAAGGTATTAATGGAACATACCTCTAAAAGCCAGTCTAGAAGTATTGACCTCATCTGTGGTTCCAAGTCAGAATGCAGAACTTCAAAATGCTTGTCATGAACATATCTAGTCTCTTTTTTTAGCATGTTTAGCCAAACATCATTTGAGCATCCCCAACTATGGAAGGGGGTAGAAAAGAATCACTTGTGTGACCTACATAATATATAGCATAAACTTTTCAAACATTGAAATCCAACTTTCAATTAGAACTTGGAAGGAGCTCTTAAATTGCTACCCCCTCTTAAATTGCTACCATTTCTTTAGCATGAGAAAACAGAAGCTTGAGCTTGTACAGCAAGAACTTAGACTGGATTTCAAGTGTACTTTCCCCATTTATAAAGTCTCTTTTTAAGATAATCATGTTTCTCAAGAACAACACTGACAATTTAAATATTTAAGCATATAATCCCGGTAGAGACAAATCTCATCTCCGAATAGATCAATAGTAGAGTCACCTAAAGTGGTGGTAGCTGACGGTTTAGCAAAGGGGAGGGCTGGCAAATTTAAATGTCTGTCCTTAATTTGCATATTAGAGCCAAATAATATACTGTGTGCTTTGTACAAGCTATACCTCTTAGTCATATTCATGAACTAAATACAGATCTAAGATTGGTAAGAAAAATAGTTGATACATCAAATGAAAACGTTGTACATGTTAAAATGCTTCCATCTTAATTTAGAAAAATCATTTAAACTCCATTTAAAAATGTTTTCAGCTCCCCTTCCCCACTTTTTCAAAAATAAATGTTAAAAAAAAAAGGGAGGGGGGCACCTGGCTCAGTTCAGGCATCCGACTTCGGCTCAGGTCCATGAGTTCAAGCCCTGTGTCGGGCTCTGTGTGGACAGCTCAGAGCCTGGAACCTGGTTCGGATTCTGTCTCTCTCCCCCCACTGCCCCCGCCCCCACTCCTCTCCGACTTGTGCTCTGTCTTGCTGTGTCTCTCAAAAATAAATGTTAAAAAAATTTTTTTAAAGGTGTTCAGCTCTTCTAATGAGGCTTAATAACAGTTTTCAAACAAATGAAAACTTCATAATATCAGTATTTTAAATACCCATATCCTTTGCAAACAGCACCATTCTCAAAATAATATGCATAAATATTAGTAAAGCAATTTTTGTATGTTTTTATAGTGAAAGCAAAATAGGACTCAAAATAGAGAAATATATTAGTACAATTTTGACATTACAAAAAATTTTCTTACCTTAAATCAGGCAAAGGTGAAGGATTAATAAAAAGATTTTTAAATCTGTAATTTGTAAATCTGGAGAAGTCACTTGTTCCTACTTCTTTGTGGGGTGTTTCAATGATAATACAAGGACTGATCCCCCCAGATAATACAGGTGGCCAACAGTTCTGTCATAAAAAAAAATTTGTATAATAGAAAGTCAGCTTTTTGTCTTGGATCTTTCGTAAATAGAAGCTAATATCTCTAAACGGTCTACAGTTTTTCCAAAAAACCATCGCTAATGTTGCTGACAATCTAGTTGACATATAAGTAAGCCATATAGCTCCTCTTGATCTTCAAACAGTTTAACAGGTGGGATGTTTAGAGAACAAAATGTAATTGTGAAAATACAAGATATATCGCATTGGGGGAGGGGGGAATAAAAATTCATCTGTGGCCAAACACTTTCAAGATTAAAAAACGGAAGTTCTCCCTTTTTTACAATAGTAGCAAGGACACCTTGTTTTATAAAAAGCTCCTCCCTCCTCCCCACCGCCCAACCCTTTAAGCCTGCTCCCATACCTCAGAATACTATAAGGCAAAACCTTAAAAATGGAATCAACCGAAGTCAATTACTTTAATATTTAAAGGACCCTTTCCCCAACCACTGCTGGGTTCAAACAGAACCATGTGTCTAGTGTTCTCTGTACCACACATAGAAGAATAGGTAGCAAAGGGCTGGGTGCCAGTCTGTCAGTGACTTCACATCTTTATGCCCGAAGGAGCAGCTATTAGGACCCTCCACTAGTCGGAGAGGGAACAAAGAACAGTACATTGGGCAGATTAGGCGGGCCCTGGTGCACCAGGCGATTCCAAGAGGGAGGGATTTACAAAGAGGAACCAGCTGCTTCAAGGCAAACTTACTCTGCAGCTGTAGTAGGATTTAGGCACATACAAACCAGCCGAAGACCAGCGCCTTCCCGCTGACCTCTAGGGGCATTCAAAGTAAAAGTGTCAGGTATCTTTCTGTTGCATAGCAATAATACAATCCTCTCCAATTTTTATTTGTCCTCCCCTCCCCCAGTCCAGTTCTGCATTACCCTAATCTCATACTGATGTCTCTTGGTGACCTCCTCTTTTCTTTTTCTGACATCCTGGAAAATAGAAAAGACCACTGTTAAACTAAAGTCCCAGCAAAGGATTTCTTCTCTCCTGGCTCTCCCCTTAACTCACCTGGGCTGTTTTCCTCTTCTTGGCCTGAATTATCTGGGCTGCTTGAGGGGAATCCGTCTGGCTGGGCTGGGGCTGCTGCTTAGCTTGTAAACGGCTACTACAGTGAAATTTTTAAAAGGAAGCTTTTTAAGTCATGAGTTTCAAACGCAGCAACTAATTTTTAAAACATATCTACAAGACAAATAATGTTACCTGCGTCTTGACATTCTCTTCCTTAAGGTGCGTGAAAGCTCTGGAGAGGAGAGAGGAAAAAGGAGTCAAATATATCGTCACCCATATTCTCCCAGGTGCCGGTCAGACGCTCATTCAGGGGTTACAGCTCAGTCCTTCAGGAGATGACCTGAGTCATTTTACCGTGCTGTCTCAGGCACCACGATGGTTATCTCACGGGATTAATTTTGGACACATGCCTGCGTCTCACTGAACGTACAGCCGGGACGCCAGTGTCTTCAAGAATTTACAAAGCACCCCCAGCAAGGAGAAAGATCTCCCCCAAATGGGTCTTTTCTGCACCCTCCATCCCCTCTCCCATAACTCCTAGGGGCGCCTGGGCAGCGCTCCCACGTCCCCCCTTCCATCCTGGACAAGCAGCGGAGGGAGAGGGGGTTGCGGAGGCGAAACGCTGTGGAGAAGCCGGTTCCGCGCCAATTTGGAGAGCGGCGGTGGCGGGGAAGCGGGGGGGAGGGAACTGAGACTTGTGTCACGTCCTTCGGTCTCCTTTCCCTCCTTCCCAGCCCCACCGGGCCCTGCCTGTCGCTTGGAGGGGCACTGGGACCTCGACTCCAGATAAGGGGTGGGAGCGAAGGAAAGAGTTAAAGAAAGGGGAAAACTGGGCTGGTCGGGGAGCTTCTCTCCCCGTGGAAGGGAACCCAGACCCCTATCTCCTGTTTCGCGGTAGAGCTCCCCTAACGAGAGTGGGAGAGAGAAGCCCCTAGAATGAGGGCATTTTCTTTGGCCTCCCCTTCAGGTAGCCCTCTACCCCCGCCACTTCCCTGGCCCCCTGCCAATGATCCTGACAGGGACGGAACGCGGGGAGCCATCCCCCCCACCCCCAGCCGCCTGATTCTCAGCCTTCCCGTTTTTCCTCCCCCAGGCTCCCGCCCGCGGGAAGAATCGGCCCTGGGGACTTTCCTTCCTCCCTCACTCCTCCCTACGACCAGCACCTCCTCACCGCTAGACCCGCTACCGCTCCTCTCTCAGCTGGCGCCGGCGCCAACCCAATATATAGGCCGGGCCGGGCCCGCCCCGCACGCATGCGCCTCAGACTGACACCTCGGGACTGCGCGCTCCCCTCTCCCGCGCGCCCGCCCCGCAGGCCCGCGCGCCGCGCCCTGCTCTCAGTCCGCGCCCGCTCACCCTGAGGGGCCAGGGCCACCAGCCCAGGCCCTCAGTTCGCGTTCACCTGCTCTCCACTTCACCTACCTGAGCTGCCTGGCGGCGGGAAGGAGTCTCTCAGAGGCTCCTCCTCCAAGGTTCGGCTCCCCGCCGCTCTGCTTCCGCGTCTCCCGCCAGTAGTTCCCAGTTCCCTCCCGCCCTCAACTCCCAGATCCTGCCGGTGTCGGGCAGCGGCTCAGTCCCGGCTTACGACCAGGTGGAGGCGACACGGGTGAGCATAGAGTTGCCAGGAAGTGGCCATCCTGTGGCGCTCTGAGGCTGTCCCGCTAAGGGCTCAAGGAACCAGGTTCTTTCGGGTGAGAAGCCGGGACCAGGAGGGCCCGCCCCTAAGGGAGGAGCGCCACTTTGGCTGCCGGGCTGGCCAATGGGAGGCGAGGACGGCAGCACAACGTGGAGAGGCTGCAGAATGTAAACAGAGCCGGGCGGACGGCGGGACACGTGTGCCCTTGCGCGCCACCCGTCGGGTGTGGGACCACTGAGGCCATCCGTGGCGCCCCAGGACAAACTCAGGGATGCCTGTCTTGCACTTTGCTCCAGCCCGCCGACGGAGATTCGTATCAACCCTGTTTTCCCGCTCCCTGCTCCGCCGACCCGGTTACCTCCCGGGGGTGGGTGTCTCCGCACTCCGCCGCCCTGCCCCAGCCGGGCGGATTCCCACTGCGAAGTCCCCGCGCGCAGGAAACGCTCGCGCTAGGCTTCACCCTCCCTTCCTGTCCACCGGACCTGCAGTTCCGGGGTTCCCCAAGAGTAAAATATCTCTCAAGAGCGGGGTCAGTGGCGGGATTCCATCCCACAGCTCTCTGGGGTCAGGCGGGGAGAACTGCCCCACCACGTGCCCGCCCGGGGCCCGCCAGCCCGGCCCCGCCCCGCCGCCGCCAGCGCGCCCTGCGGAGCCCGCGCTAGTTGCCCGCGCAGGAGGGAGCCGCCCGCCTTCTTACTATAATGGCAGGAGGCGGGCCCGACGCGTTTCGTTCTCGTCCCACCTCCCCCCATAGCTAAACATAGGGGAACCCTCGCTGCCCCTATTACCGCCCCGCTCTAGCGCGCCCCAAGACTGGACATCTCCAAGCAGGACATGCCGTTGATACTTCGCAAACAGGTTTTGCGGCGGGAGCAGTTTGGGCGGGGACGCCTACGGGAACAAAGACCCCCGCGGTGGAGGAGCCGAGCGCAGGTTCCCTGGAACTCGCGCAGCTCGGGCGGGATGCGGGCCGGCCAGGTTGGGTTCTCTATCCTGGACCGGTGCGAGCCGCTGGGGTAGGACCGGGGACACCCAGGCACCGAGGCTGGCGCGGCGGCGCGGCCCAGGCGGGAGCCCTTCCCGAGATGCACCAGGAGGCGGCGGCCGGGGCCCACCCGGGACCCCTCCCCGAACCCCGGCCCCGCGCCCTTTGTGCCGCTCCGCCACCTCCGCGGAGCCTAGAAATAACGGCTGCTCTGCGGAGTTTCGGGCCCGCAAGGCCAACTCTTTTTAACACTTTCCTTTGGATTCTTACTCTTGCGACAGCCTCGTGACGCCGGCAAAGTAATTGTTTTTCTCCCATCTTTACGCCTGAAGAAATTGTAAGAGTCTTGTCTCAGGTGCCATAGAATTAGGAGAGGCCCAGAATCTTGTCAGTCCCAAGAAGCTTGATACCATTTATAATGCTTATGATGGCGCCCTCGTTAGGGGACGAGTTGCCTTCCTAGCGCTTACAGATCTAACAGCATGATGGTGAGAAAGGGGAGGTCTTCCAACAAGTGAGTTACCATGACAAAAGCAGAACTAGTGGCCTAAATGAATGAATTTGATGAAATATACTGAGAACTAGGTACATCGATTAATATTTGTAGGATTAACCTTGGTGTATGTATTGTATGCCCAGCACTGGGCTAATTAATATATTACCGGTAAACAAGACCGTAATTAGAAGTGTAATTTGGTCAATGCCCTAGACTAAGAAGTGAGTAGAGTTACCATCATAGTAAAGGAGAAACTAGAAACCATCTCCAGACCGCTTTGTCTGGAAACCAACGGGGTGAGTTCGGCCATATTACAAGTACCTAGCCAGTGGTTAAGCGGGACTAAAAAGAACATGAGTTTACCTCTCATATGGATCCAGTTCCAGTCCTGCTCTGGTGCAAGTTACTGAATTCCTCTGAGCATGGGTTTTTCTCTAGAAAAGATAGAAGGCTCTCATTTCAAGGCTTTTTTTAAAGGTTACATTTGATAACGTGTATAGAGACCCTCTTGTGTATGTAACCGTCGCAGAGCAGGTGCTCAGTGCTCTGCTCACCTGTCCACTGCCCTTACTTGTTTACACTCTTAGAAATGAGTTGTTTGAAGAATCTTGAATAACACAGGAAGCTGAATTATAAAGTTGCTGTTTCCCAGAGTTATGTTCATATAGTCATCCTTTTAGGTAGTTACTTTATACATCGTCTTTTTTTTTTAAGTTTTATTAATTAACTTAATCTCTACACCCAAGGTGGGGCTAGAACTCATGACCCTGAGATCAAGAGTCCCACACTCTTCTGAGTGAGCCAGCCAGGCCCCATAGACCTCATCTTTCAATAAATTACCTTTTTTTCATGTTTTTACACATTTCTTTTTAGCTCCCTCTTTTCCCACTGATCCTAGTTTTAAAATTCACTTACTTTGAAATGTCCGAAAGTCTTTCATACATACATGTAATAATTTTAGGAATTTTGGCATTTTCTAAAGTATTTTTTCCCCATGGTTCATGCAAAGTTAAAACACCACGGTAAATAAAGTATTGGCCTCTACAGTGCTTTCATTTTCAGGAAAAAATGGGGAGAAAAACAGGTTTTTAGAAGCACAGGTTTAAAAAAATCAGGCCTAGTCCACTTATTTCTTGCTTCTGTGCCTTTTCTTTGCCATACCTTCTGTGAAACCTTGCCCAAATCCCTGTCTCTGTGCTCTTCAGTTCTGCTCACCTCACAGGACAGTAATTATTAAAATGTCTTTTATCTCCAACGAGGCCTTGAATTTTGTTTTGTTCATCTTTTTCTAGCAGCTACCCAGCAGTTCAGAGACATACAAAGAGGGCCTTGGTAAATACCAAATTGAATTATGCATAGGACATCCCATTATAGAACTTTAATTCTTTAAGGCTAGAATGATGGATGGTAGAATTATTTCCAATGAATAGTAAGGTTTTTAAAAATCGACTATTTTTTAGAAGTTTTTAGATTTAGGGGCACCTGGGTGGCTCAGTGGGTTAAGTGTCCAACTTCATGATCTTACAGTTCGTGAGTTTGAGCCCAGTGTCAGGGCCTGTGCTGACAGCTCAGAGCCTGGAGCCTGCTTTGGATTCTGTGTCTCCTTCTCTCTTTTCCCCTCCCCCACTTGCACTCTGTCTCTGTCTCTCTCAAAAATTGAATGAACATTAAAAAAATTTAGAAGTTTTTAGATTTATAGAAAAATTGAACTTCCATATATTCCTCTTCCTTCCCTTAGTACCTCACACGGTTTTCTCTGTTATTGACACATCACTGTGGTACATTTATTACCATATGAATCAATGTCACCGCATTATTAGTAACTACAGTCCATGCTTTATTCAGATTTTGTCAGTTTTGCCCACAGCAGAACTGTTCTTCACACTCCCTGCCCTTCTCAGTTGGACCTTTGCACCTGCTCCTCTCATTCTCCCCTCCCCTGCCTTCCCTCCGGTAACTCCCTTGTATCAATTAATACTCAAACACCACCTCCTCCAGAAAGCTGTCCTGCCCTGAGGTGGGGCTCTTCTTTACACTCCTTTCTTCCCACTTCCTCCTTTCCCCCCATGCTACTCGTTACCACTGCCTCTACCAGGCTTGGGGGCAGGGCCTCTTTCATCCCTGAGACCTGTCTGCCTGGCCTGGGACCTGGCCAACCACAGCCCCCTTTGTGGGATGAATAGCGGGGGCAGCAGAGGTGTGCCCATCTAGATGGCCCTCCCAAAGCGGACTTCTGGGACCATTCCTTTTGCAGCCGGCATGTTGGAGGGCTCAGCTGGGTCTTGGCTGAGTACTGCCCTCTAGAGGCAGAGCTGTTTCTGGCATCTGCAATTCCAGAAGCACCTGGGAGAGGAGGCAGAGAGAGCCTGGCTCTGTGGGAGCTGCGTTTGGCCACCCTAGGGGTTGGGAGGAGAAGAAAGACATCTTAAGGTGTGGAAGCTAGAGCTCCTTAGAGATGGTCAGCTCAGCCCTGCAAGATTTGTGATACTCCACAGTGCAGAGAAAGAACAGGGATAAGCTTTTCCAGTGTTGGAAAGCCAGAAGCTCTAGGTTGAGGTTGAAGTCGGCAGGTGGATGCAGGGTGGATCAGCCTGCTCTGGGCCAAGCACTGTTCTTGTTAACTACTGGAGATACTGGCAGATAAGAAGAAATGGCCCCTATCTGTAAGAGTTTATGTATATCTGTTGGGGTGGGGGACAGAATAAATGTGTAGCAAATAATCATCATTAAGCAATATAGAAAAGAAAAAAATAGAATAATATGACAGAGGAGACTATTAGGAGATCTGGTAAGGACTCAGAGGAGGTGATATTTTATCCATTTCATTAATTCAACGAACACTAGGACACAGTAGTGAAGCAAAACTTCCTTCTCCAACTCACTAATTGGAGCTTAATTCTCGTTGTGGGAGGAGCACAGAAAACAAACATATGTAAGTAATAAGAAATAAGAAAAATAAAAGGAGCATAAGGGATGTGATGTGAGGTGTACATTAGATACAAGTTCAGCGAATACTTCTTGGTGTGACATTTGATCTGAGAACTGTGAAGTGAGGAACAAGCCATGCAGATAAGGAGGAAGAACATTCCAGGCAGGGGAACAGGAAGTCCAGGGGACCTTGGCTTATTTAACGTACAAGAAGGTCAGTACGGATGGAATGTAGTGAGAGAGGGAGGAAAGGCAGCAGGAGGGAGCGTTTAAAAATGACCCATGGGACTGCTGTGTGGAGAAGAGACTGCAGCAGGAGAGGAGTCAGTACACTGGAGCGGCCCAGGTGAGAGCTGGCGGCGGCTTGGAACAGGCTAGGCGGCAGGGCAATGCGAGGCGGTTGATTGCATTCAGGATGTATGTTGAAGGTAGAGCAGAAAGGATGTGGCGATGGACTTGATGAATGGGACAGAGACAGCTCAAGGGTGAGCAGCTAGCTAAGTGGCTGTCACTTCCTGGAGCTGGCCTGGGTAGATGAAGGGAGGAGCAGCTTTAGGGGAGGATGAAATTAGGAGTTGGTTTTGGACATTTGGATTTTAAATGTTAAAATTTTCCCCTACAATTTTATTATGAAAACTTTAAATGTCCATTAAAGTTGAAAGGAATTTATGATGAATAGCCATATACCTATCACCTAAATCCCATCAACATTTTGCTGTGCTTACTTTATCAGATTCTGTCCATCTGTCCATCCCTCTATCCATCCATCTTATTTTTTAACGCATTTCCAGCAAAACTGGAGTTATCAGTATACTTGCCTTTAAACACTTTAGTGTGCATACGTACATTAACCGAGTTCAATATTCATTTGCTTTTTTAAGGTAAACTTACTTTCAATGAAAAGTACAAGTGCTAGGTATACATTCTTTTTTTTTTTTAATTTTTTATGTTTATTTATTTTTGAGAGAGGGAGAGACAGAGTGTGAGCGGGGAGGGGCAGAGAGAGAGGGAGACACAGAATCGGAAGCAGACTCCGGGCTCTGAGCCGTCAGCACAGAGCCCGATGCGGGGCTCAAACTCACAAACCGTGAGATTGTGACCTGAGCCAAAGTCAGATGCTCAACTGACTGAGCCACCCAGGCGCCCCAAGGTACACACTTGGGACACACAAACTCATGACAAGTTATAAAACATTACCATCATCCTCAGAAAGCTTCCTTTCCCCGGCAATGCCCACCTCCACCATCCACCACCACGGAGCCACTGCTGTGATCTTTTTCCACCAAAGATTGGGTTTACTAGTTACTATAACTTCATATTATATGTAAACTGTATTATATGTGTATAAATACACACATGTGGAATCACACATATATACTCTTGTGTGGCTCCTTTCACTTAACTTGTTTCGACTTACATCCATGCTACTGCATATATCAGTACTTTCTTTTTATTGCTGAGTAGTATTCGTTGTATCTATACACCAGTTTATTTTGTTTTTTGGCTGTTATAAATATAGGCGCTGTCAACATTCTTGTATGTGAACATTCTTGCCATGAACACTCTTTTGTGGACAAACATATTCATTCTTTTTGGGTATATACCTAAAATTAGAATCTTGGGGTCATAGAGTAGGTATATATTTTAGTTTTATTTAAAAAAAATAAGGGGGGGGCCTGAGTGGCTCAGTCAGTTGAGCATCTGACTCGATTTCGGCTCACGTCATGATCCTAGGGTCATGGGATCGAGCCCCATGCTTAAGATTCTCTCTCTCTCCTGCCCCTCTCCCCTGCTTGTGCTTTCTCTCAAAATAACATATAAAATAAATAAATACAACAAAACAAATACAATAACCAACTTGTGATGAGCAATGGCGTTGTAACTGGTGAATCACTTAATTCTACACCTGAAACTAATATTACACTGCATGTTAACTACCTGGAATTTAAATAAAAACTTGAAAAAAAGAAGAAATCTGTCAGACCTTTTTTGAAAGGTCCATCTACAAAAGAATGGGTAACCGCATTGTGGTATAGTCATATTATGGAATACTCTGCTGTATTTAAGGTGAAGTAGAGTCAAGTGTATCAACATGGATACCTTCAAATATACAATGTTTGGGAAAAAAGTAAATTGTAAATTGAAACATTCAGTATGATACCATGTATATAAAGTTTGAAAGTATGTGAAACAAATATCATATATAGTTATTGGTACATAGCATAAAAGCATATTTTGCAAAAGTAATCATTGGTTTTTACTATTCCGAGATAATAGCATCTTGGGAAGGGGCAGGAAAATGAATGGGATATTAATCTCTGTACTTTCCAGTTCTCTGATTTCTGACTTTGTCTAAGGAGCTTTTCCTGAAGTATTATCTCATTTACTCCTTCACCCCCGGCCTCTCCTTCTGTAGGCAGTGGAGATTGGGCAGAGCCAGGATCCAGGGAACAGAGCTGCTCACTCAGTTCTTAGGCACCCCCCTTCCCCCCCCCCACAAGGCCCCAGGGAGGCAGGTCCTGGGGGAGGGCTACCACTGCCTCCAGATGACTTCCAGCCTTTTCTTCTCACCTACTTCCTAAACTTAGGTCTGTAATGTGGACCAAACTCTCCACCCAAACCCAAGTACAAACCCTCTTTAAATTGAGCTGCATTTTAAAATGTTTTGTTCCGTTGTTTGGGTTTTGTTTTTTTTCTTTAGGGACTCTCACTTTACATTTGCGCAATTTCCTTTGCCTGTCTTCTCTATCATGCCTTCTCTAGTGATTTAATTTATTTCTATGTTATCTTCTTCACTTTTCTTCTTTCTTTAGAAAAGAAAGCGTCCTTTAGAGTGGGCCTCTTCTCTCTTGCGTTTCTTGTAATTTGGTTTTTGAAACGTTGTGTTTTTCTTATTTTCTAAATCTACCAGTTCCTGTTTCAAGTCTTCCTGTTGTCTGTGGCCCTCTGCTGCCTGACCATCCCTTCCTTGAGTTATTTCTGCCCCTCGGCTTCTTACACAGCTGCCATTGCCTGGTTACATGTTTTAAATGTTATAATAGGATGTCGATTAAACTTTTCTTCTGCTTTGTGGCAGCATTTTTCTAAGGAGTTTTCATAGTCTGAGGGGAAGTTTCAGATTTTTTTCTGACAGGACCTTTGTACAGATGTTTTTCTTATGGTGCCTCTGACTGGATGTTGAGTTACAACTTCTTATCACTTATTTTTGCATGCGTTGGATCTTTCAAAACCAGCGATTTGCAGGAGAATGCTGGTGCCTGGAGTGAGGAAGCTTTCCTCCGCGAGCTGTCTTCATTTCTCAGCTCAAGGGCTCCCTCCGGTGTTACTACAGAGATGTCCACTTTCTTTACGCTTTATGGCGCCTCTGGTGTAGCTGGGCTTCCTCTTCATTTAGGATCCCAGCCTGGCTCAGGAGGCCTCCTACGACCAGTGTGGAGCCCCATGGGCTCCTGCCCCTGACTCCGAGGGCCCTGCCCTTCCTGCCAGCATGCTCCTCGCTCTTTCCTAATCTGCTCCTGTGAGCCCTTCAGGCACTTGAGTGATTTTTTCTTCCTCCTCCTTTGTAGTCCTGCTCATGGCGGTTGGTTCCCGGCCAGGCTGGGTCCTCTCGTCCTGGGGTTGCATTTTCACTGGGGATTGCTGGGACCTGCACCACCGGACTCCCGTGCGGTTTCTGGTCTTCCCTGAGGCAGCTGGCAAACCACACATTATAGTTCACTGTGCCGGTTCAGGGGTGACACCACACACAATATGAAGTTTGTGACCTTTCTCACTTCCTCATTTCTCTGAAGTTGTAAGTTGGTAGGAGTCTCACACCTTCGTTCTTGTTGCTGAATGGTTTTCAGGAGAATTGCAGACTCTTACAGAGCTGTCGACACGCTCCCATCAGGCTGCTCTGGGGCCGATGGGCGAGCATTCAGAGCCCTCCCCAGTCTGGTTTTCCTCCTAGCTCTCCGGAGTGACCACTGCTCCAGCCAAACTGGTCTACCCACCACCTCAGGAACTCCTCATGCAAATTTCTCCATGTTCCTGCTTTTTCCATGGCTGCACTGTCCCCTTCAGGGGCCTCTGAATGGGAGCTGTTTTGGTGACTCAGCCAGCATGCATTTCTCCCTCTCCCTTTCTTCTGGTATCAGAACCTACCCACCGTCCATCAACAGGGGTAGGTGCACGCTCCGAGCTGGGTACTCATGGTGCCCCTTCCGTGGGCAACAGCAGTTGTTTCAGGGAAAGTTGAATGGTCCGAGCAGGGCCAGAGTCCCTCCCTGAATATTCCTTCCCTGAGAGCTGGCTGAGAAGCCTGCCTCTTGCTCCAAGGTCACTGCATCAAGCAGTGTTCATTTGTAAGGGGTGAAAGGCTACGGTGACACAGAGAGCGAGGTGGGGGAAGGAGGAGAGAGAGAGAGAGAGAAAGAGAGAGAGATTCCTTGTTTAAGTCCTGGATCCACCCTGAGATTCCTGATAACATAAACCAGTCTATTACAGGTTAGCATAAGAAGCTGAGTCAGTTTTATCACGTGCAACTGAAAGCACCTTCCTTTGTCTCCTGTCATCCTAGTGCTTTCACCTATTGTCACACACAACACACTGTACAGTCACTGTAATTGTGTGGTTTGTATTTGTCTGTACCCCCCACTGAAAGCCCTTTATTACAGGATCTGCACTTGTTCACCGTTGGGTGCCTAGTACCCAGCATCATGCCTGCCAGCTTTGGGCAGTCAATAGATATTCAACAGAAACTATATTTCTGCCTTTCCTAATTGCTCCCATCACTCAAGGTCTCGAGACCAAGTCCTTCGCGGAGCCTTCCACATCAGGTGGGAGAATCTGAGTACAATGTCCAGCCCTGTGTGCAGCGCTAAGCAGGCTCTCATCAGAGCTGCATCCTTCTTGCCCCTCATTCTTCGAGTCAGAAGTGATGTCTACATCCGTTATCTCATTTAATCAGGTGGCACCTGCTTATACCGTCTTACATTAGAGTTATTTGCATTTCTGTTTTAAATTTCCAAATATTATAAATGCCAGGAAGCAAGGACCTAGCACGGTGCCTCAAGCAAAAGAATATCCAGCTGAATGCATAATGATCAGTACTTTAGAGGTGACACGGAGGCTGCTGCTCTGTTACTAGTATGGGAGTCCTCGTGATAAGTGAGTCAGGGGTAGATCCAGAGGAACCTGAAAACGGAAAACTAAATCTTCCTTCTGCAGAATGTATGAATGAATGCTGTTTGCAGTCAAATGCTCTACCACTGAGCTATATCCCCAAATGCTGTTTGAAAATCTAATTAAGCTGTGACAACTGACCATGGCTGAAAAACAGCTGTGATTATTCCCTATCCCCAACCTCTCTCTCCTTGGTAAAGACTGTTAACTTGTCCAAACTGAATACTCGGAATTAGAAATGAGGCCCGAGGTGCAAGTCAGAGTTTGTAATGCCTTCTATTCTGATAAGGGGAAACAGTGTTGCCAAGAGGCTAGAAGCTCCGCGGCGTCCAGAACTAGGTTTCCCACCTGTCACAATTGGCCTCATACCTTTCTTTGGCTGTATCTTCCATATGTGGTTAGTATAGTCTGACTGGTTCAACCTTCTCATAGAACGTAAACTCCAAAAGGCCAGGGACTTGGTCTGTGCTCTTCAGTGTTCCATCTGCCAATCCCTGAAACAGAGCTGATCACTATGGGGCCATAGGAGGAACTCTGTGGAATTCGTCTACTGGAGACACATACCGGCTGGATACTGGACACAGCTTGTTTACCTGTTATGTACCTGGCTGAAATATTTATGTGCACAGATTCCCTTATCTGATCCAGACGTTAAAGGAACTTTCACATCCAAGCCCGTGATGTCAGCGAATTCCAGTATCTTATTCACTAAGGTAGCTCTAGTGCCCCAAACACTCCGCCAATATTTATGGAATGAATGCTTTAAGTATTTGATGAGTGAAGTTTAAATTGAGCAAAGAAATAGAAGTGAGTGGCTCAGATTTAGTAAGAACACTATACTACATTTGTTTGAACACTGTTAGAGTTTATAAATGCTCTCGTAAATACCCCCTCACTTGAGTCTTGCAACAGCCCTACAAGGTTTATTTGGTAAGTTTTATAGATGAGCAAAAAGGCTCAGAGGAATCCAAGGGATTGTTTAAGATGACATAGCTTGCAGGTTGGAACTGAGCCCAAGACTAGACTCCAAGTTTTATGATCATTCTGCTTTTTCACGGATACCAGTAGACGGTGAGACAAGGGTAATAGAAAGCGATCAACATTTTATAATCAGAACTGTAGAATCTTGGAATTGGAAGTGGCCTTGCACATCAAAAATTCCAGTCCCCTCATTTTTCAAAATAGGAAAGTAGGATTCAGAGAGGTCCTGTGATGTATCCAAAGGCACACCTGCAACTGAAGAAGTAATTACACTCAAGCTGGCTCCTCCTCTTACCGCCTCTGGTTTGTCCTCAGGTTTCACTCTCAACTGGAGAGAATGGATTGAGCCTGCAGGAGGCCACGCTGCCCTCTGCTTTCCTGCACCGGAACCCCTGGAAGCCCCTGGAACTCCAACCCCTCCGGAAGCCTCCAGCTCTGACGGGAGCGTGGCCCTGGCTGAAGGTTCTTCTCTCTCCCTCTTTCTGTCATTTCTTTTTCCTTCTTTCTTAATGACCTTGCGGGTAAAGGGTAAGAGTTGTGGAAGAGGCATCTAGCCAAGGTTTCCTGCCCCCTCGCCTGGTTTTGATAAAGGTTGCTGAGCTTGAAAGTTAGTAAAAGTAACCTCATTCCACTCTCCATTTATATACTGGTTTGGAACTGTTCACAACTCAGAGCCTAGTTTTGTTTTTCTTTCTTTCTCTGATGCCCCCTGCTGCAGACCCTGCCGGGTAACTGAGGGTTCATGTTGCCTGGAATCTAATGGAATCTTGCCTCTGTCCAGTAGGAATTACTCTTCTGGGCCTTAGAGAAGATAATTCCATTTATTGGCCTTGTACGTCACTTTTTATGAGTCAGAGCCTGACAAACAAGAGCACAAATCTCAATCTTACCAGTAATCAGAGAAATGCCATTTTTCAACCACCCGGTAGGCCCCCCCCCCCAAAAAAAAGGTAATATTTTGTGCTGGCAAGAGGACGAGAAAATGGGCAGGTAGATATTACTCTGTAAACATGAATTGCTGTATCTTTTGGGAATGCAGCCTACCGTCTATTAAAATAAATACAGAGATTACATTCAGCAATGTTACTTTTGTTCATTGATTCAAGGTTCAGTTTGTAAGGTTACATGTTCAGGAAAGTTTGCCACAGCGTCATTTGTAACTGCAAAAACCTAAAAACTATTTGAATTTCCGTCAGGAAGGGTTGGATAAATTATGGTTTGTCTGTAGTACAGAATATGTCGTGCAATTATTATTTTTTTTAAATGTTTATTTTTGAGAGAGAAAGAGAGACAGAGTGTGAGCGGGGGAAGGGCAGAGAGAGGGAGACACAGAATCCGAAGCAGGCTCCAGGCTCTGAGCTGTCAGCACAGAGCCCGATGCGGGACTTGAACTCGTGAACCGCGAGATCATGACCTGATCTGAAGTCAGACGCTCAATGGACTGAGCTACACAGGCGCCCCAATTATTTTAAAAACTGAGTTAGGTTTCCTTGTGTGGACTAAGAAAGGTATGTTATCGTGTGAGTACAGTAGTAATAGCTGCAGACTAACATTAATGAAGTGGCCTTACATTTTGGGGACAATAAATCTTCATATGTGTGTCTACATGGTTACATGAGTTTTGAGAAAGAAGTGACAAGGATACCGTCTCAGCTAGACTTGTTACAACAAGCATGCATTGATACCGTGATTTTTTTTTTAATGAAATGAAAAAGTGTGAGAGAATGAGTTTGAGAGATAGAAAGTAGATTATAACCCGTCTGTCTATCCCTTACTAGTTGTGAGAGGTTTGGTCAATTACCTAACCTCAGTCCTCCTCTGTAAAAAGGGAATAGTATCCACCTCAGTGTGTTTGATTCAAGGACATATACAAGGCATGTCTCACGTTTTCATCCTTCTGTTCCTTTTTTCTGTCTACACAAGCAGTTTGGAGTAAAATATTAGAACACACACAAAATGTGTTGGCAACGCTACCAGGGTGTATTATCCCAATGTTCTCAACTTGACATTGGCTTACTGAAGACGTGGATTAGTGTCTCTCTGGGAAAAAACATCCAGGTGATAATCTCTATTTCCCTCCTTAATCCTCACAGAAACAAAGTAAGAGTCCTGCAGATGGTGCCTTGGCCCTCTGGGGGTTATTTACCTGGAACCTCAGTCGGTAACCCAGCTGAGACTTAGGAAGGGGTGAAGAAGGCCTCCGAATAGCCAAAACAGATTTGCTAAAGTTCAGGCTCTTACCGGGTCTTTATTCTTATTTTAGACAACCCCAACAAGCTTTTCCAGCCGAGGACACTGCGACAGGCAGCATCCTGACAGCAGCCAGGAGGGACAGCTGGTCTGAGCCCAGCGGTGCCTGGAAGATACAGGGACTGTACAAGCTGGATGGTCTGGAGCCAGGCCCCATTTTCATGATGCATAATGTATCTTCATGATGGTGATGCTGAATTATTAGGGAGAAATTAATTTGTGCTTTACATAATATTTTTTAAATTCTTCATTTGCTTAAGTAATCTCTATACCCAACGTGGGATTTGAACTCATGACTCAGAGATCAAGAGTTGCATGCTCTTCCTGCTGAGCCAGCCAGGCACCCTTCCTGCTTTATATATGCTTATAAATGCCCCTAATTAGAGTGTAATGCAGTCCAGAAGTATTACCACCAGAGATGATTAAACTTTTTCAGTTTTGCTGCTTAAAAAGTAAGTTTTGGTTTCATATTAGTGCCAGAAAATAACAGAGGTCTTTATCCTGTGAGAGAAAGATAGAAAGCTGCATAGCCGAGAGTGATAGGCATTAGAGATTGTTCAGGAAGGGTATCGACCTGGAATGATGGAATGATTTCCTACAAATGTGTTATTTGCTTTTTTGCTGAAATAAGGTCCACAATCTACAGTCCAAAATCCTTGGTGCCTGGGAAGTTTTGGAACTCAAAATTCTTCACATCTCTTGAAAGGTAGCATGTATATAACATTGTATGTTATAGAATAGCCCCAGCAGGGGCTAAGGCAGCAAATCGTAATCAAACATACTAATACTTCTATAGTGAAACATTCATTAGGACAAATAGTGTGTAGTTTATTTAAATAATAATAAACCACTAAATGAAACAGTGGAATAAAAATAGATTGTAAATACTCTAATACTGCTACTGTTTAAAAATTGTTTAATGTTTATTCATTTTTTAGAGCAAGAGAGAGAGAGAGCGAGCGAGCGAGCATGAGTGGGGGAGGAGCAGAGCATGAGGGAGACAACAGAACCCGAAGCAGGCTCCAGGCTCTGAGCTGTCAGCACAGAGCCCGATGTGGAGCTTGAACTCACGAACCACAAGATCATGACCTGAGCTAAAGTTGGATGCCTAACCGACTGAGCCACCCAGGCGCTCCTAACACTCTTATTTCTAAGAAAACATTTTATGAATCTTTTAAACGCATGCAGGTTCAAATTCAGCTAAGTGTGCCTGTGCCTGTGCAAACCACGGACACCTATTACCTCTGGTTGCCGAGCATCCAGAGGAGAGGAACTTCGGTGCCTATGGCAGGCAGCAAGCTACTATGACCACAGGAGCCGGATCACGGGAAGCACTCTGACAGCGGCCTCTTCAAGGACTTCTCCCCATGTCAGATGGTTCATTAATTTAGGTTTCCAGCTAAGCAATTCCTCATTAATCACAAAAACCAGCATCAAGTCACATTCACAGATAGATGTGCATGGGTCAAGGCCAGCTGGCGACTCATCACACATTTTCACCGTATCATCTAGGTGTTTTTTTCCACCTGTTTACAACTTCATCTTCATCATCACTATTATTCTCATGATTACCTATATTAAAAACTTTTTTTAGTGTTTATTTTTGAGAAAGAGAATGGAAGCAGGGGAGGAGTACAGAGAGAGGGACACAGGATCTGAAGCCGGCTCTGCACTGACAGCGGTGAGCCCGAGGTGGGGCTCAAACTCACGCACCGTGAGATCATGACCCGAGCTGAAGTCTGACACTTAACCGACTGAGCCACCCAGGCGCCCACGATTACCTATATTTAAAACCATTTTGCACACCCATTAGGTTGGCTACCCTTAAAAAAACAGGTATTGGTGACGATGTAGAGAAATCTGAGTCCTTGTGCACGGTTGGTGGGAATGTTAAAATGATACAGTCACTGTGGAAAACACGATGACATTTTCTCAGAAAGACAGAATTACCACATAGTCAGCAATTCCATACAGTCAGATTTCTGGGAACTCCGAAGAATTGACCGCAGGGTCTCGGATATAGGTGCACCCGTTTTCAGAGCAGCATTATTCACAATCTCTAAACTACGGAAGCAACCCAAGTGCCCATCGACTGACAAATGGATACGCGAGATGTAGAACATACAACGGAGTATCATTTAGCCTTAAAAAAAGATGAAGTCCTGCAATATGCTACAACATGGATGAGCCACGGGGACACTAAGCAAAGTGAAACAAGCTAGTCACAGGAAAGACAAATACTGTATGATTCCGCTTATATAGGTACTTTAAGTGGTCAAAATCATAAAGACAAATTGTAAGAGTGGTTGCCAGGGGTGGGGGCGGGGAAGAATAGGGAGTTACCGTTTCTAGGTATAGAGTTTCCGTTCTGCAAGATGAAAAGGGTTCTGGGGATGCTTAGTAGCAAGGGTTGCACAGCAACATGAAGGTATTGAATACCACTGAACTGTGCACTCACAAGTGGTTAAGGTGGTAAGTTTTACATGTGTTTTTTTATGTTTTATTTTTTGAGAGAGGGTGAGCAGGGGAAGGGCAAAGAGGGGGACAGAAGATCCAAAGTGGGCTCTGCATTGACAGCAGAGAGCTCGATGTGGGACTCGAAGTCACTGTGAGATCATGACCTGAGCCGAAGTTGGACGCTCAACCGACTGAGCCACCCAGGCCTCCCAATTTTGTGTGTATTTTACCACAATTATAAAAAACCTAGGTGCACACAAAATCTTAAAAAACACTTGAGCAATTTTCTCACTCAGGACATACAACAGGGGGACCGCCGGCGATGAGGAACATGTCTTTGATGTCAGCGTTCTACTTTGAGCTGAGCCGACAAACTTTTGACATAAGGTGGTCTTCTCATTAGTGATACGAAATCCTTCAAAGTCTTTATAGATTTGGTTTCAAACATCGCTGTAAGCTATAGTCCATGCCAAGCATTTTCAAAAATAAATTTCTAATTTTGAAGTAATCTTAGATTTACAGACAAGTTGCAGATAGTACAGAGTCCCCGCGTGCTCGGAACCCATCTTGCACTAACATTGAATAACCATGGCACGTTTGACAAAACTAAGAAATTAGGGGTGACTGGCTGGCTCAGTCAGAAAAGCATGTGACTCTTGATCTCAGGGCTGTGAGTTTGAGCCCCATGTTGAGGGTAGAGAGTACTTAAAAATAAAATATCAAAAAATAAATAAATAAAAATAAAGTTTACTCAGATTCACTAGTTGACATTTAAGAAAAAAGCTAATAAATTAATAATGGTGCGGTACTATTCACTAACGTCTACATTTCATCAGATTCCACCAGTTTTCCACTCATGGCCTTTTTTTTGTTCTGTTCGCGGACCCAGTCCAGGACTTCACTACATTTAATCATCGTGTCTCCTTTGCCTCGATGGCACTTTCTCAGTCTTTCTTTGTTTTCCACAACCTTGAAACTTTTGAGGAGTGGTCACATACTTTATATAAAAAGTCCCTCAATTTGAGTCTGTTTTTATGTTTCTCACAATCAGTGTGTGGTTGCACATCATATCAATGCCAAGCATTAATTCTAATTTATCAACATCATTCCAAGCCTCAGTAACTGTATTAATGGCATCCAAAAGGCAGTCTTGTTTTTTTATTTTTTTTTTAAGATTTTATTTTTAAATAATCTCTATATGCAATACGGGACTCGAACTCACAACCCCGAGATTAAGAATTATACACTCCACCCACTGAGCCAGCCAGACACCCTTTCCAAGAAGGCTTTGACTCCAAGGCCCTTACTAACTGCAGCAAGGAAGCACCCAAGACCATTTTAATTTTTTTAGGTGCTTTTGCTTCTTCGCAGAGGGCGAGATTGCACCTTGGCATCACGAGAAGTTATGACGATTGTGGGGAGACCTTTCTGGGCACAGTAAAAGCTCACGGGCCTTCCTGACCAGCCTGCCTGCAGGAAGTCCCACCCCTGCCGTACAGTCCTTACTGACCAGTCGGAGGAATTCTCCGGTTACCCATGTTTTGTTTGCATAGAAAAGCCCAGGGAAATTAAACATACCTTTCGACTGTTTTGCCTGTTGCTCTTTCTCATTCACTGGTCACCCGCCAGTGTTGTTGAGGTTTTTCCAGGAACGCAGCTCCTGTTTCATCAAGAGCTGTTTCATCAGCATTGTCAGTTTTTTCAAGAAAAATGTTTTACTCAGAGAGGATTTTATCAGATTCATCGATATAATTTTCTGATGTTTCCTGATCATTAGAAGCTTCTCTCATCTGATTTGCAGATTATTTTACGCAATGATGCTTCTTCAAGTTCTGTAGCTACCTTGATGAGTGAATATTCAGATGCACCTTCAAGGTGCAGCTCTTCATGGTGTATTCCAGTTACATGTTCACTTCTTGTTGAACCCACTCAACCAAAACGTGGTCAACATCTTTAATTCTGGGGGGCAGCTGGCTGGCTTAGTCATTAGAGCATGTGA
The DNA here is from genome assembly GCA_030068075.1 of Paguma larvata. Lineage (NCBI taxonomy): Eukaryota > Metazoa > Chordata > Mammalia > Carnivora > Viverridae > Paguma > Paguma larvata. Next base: position 39,876,937 of record CM057838.1, read on the forward strand.
CTCTTGATCTCAGGGTTGTGAGTTCGAGCCCCACATTAGGGGTAGAGATTACTTTTTTAAAAAATCTTAAATTTTTGTCCTCTGCAATTTTTTCTTATTTTTATTGATTCTTGTTCATCCCTCAGTATACAACTTAACTTCCGTTTCTTCAACTTGTGTGTAGTAATGATTCTAATCCATAGTCTTTAGTAAAATGCCTCACAAACACATCAGGATCAAGCTTCTGTAATAACGTCACTCTCTGTGCTACTGTTAATGAGAGGTGCCTCGTTTCTTCTTTTTATCTTCTCACTATTACCAGAAGGGTGTCTTTGACTCTGATGTTTCATGGTTACCAAAGAACAACAATAAAAAAAGGCAACAGAATACAGGCACTCAGCAGATATTTTGAGAGGGATGTTGTGACAGCTGAGTCTTTGGTCAGTTTAGGCCTGTTTTGCTGCAAAATAAGTTTTGGTGCCAAACTTATGGAATAACTTTTGGTTTTAAGGGCTTTTCAGATCAGAATTTCAGATAAGGAATCATGGACCTAATTTTTTTTGCAGAAAATTTTTTATGCAGTGGAAGAAATATCACTAATGCTTCCTGAACACTGAGGACAGGAACTCCTAATTTTTTTAACCAGAGACCCCTTTAGTCTTGGAACAATGTACACATAATGGCCAGCCAAAATTTCTGATTGCTGTGGATAACCAGCCTAATCACACTGAAAGGATGTCATTTATAGGAGGAAACATTTTGACTGGCATACCAACTCAAGTTATACATAAAATATATTGGCTTTATATTTTAAATTTTTTAATGTTTATTTATTTTCGAGAGAGAGAGAGAGAGAGAGAGAGAGAGTGCGCGTGTGCAACTGGGGGAGGGGCAGAGACAGAGGGAGACACAGAATCCAAAGCAGCTGCAGGCTCAGAGCTGTCAGCACAGAGCCCAATGCGGGGCTTGAACTCACAAGCTGTGAGATCATGACCTGAGCTGAAGTTGGATGCTTAACCGACTGAGTCACCCAGGCGCCCCTATATTGTAGTTTAAATATATATTGAAAATAGCATAGATTCTTTTTTACTGATCTTGCCGGAAGTCCAAGGGTATTAGACTGCAAACTTCCACATAGGTGTCAGGCTCTGCACTCAGAAATAAATGTATGGCCTTAGGGATGCCTGGGTGACTCAGTCAGCTAAGCATCTGACTCTTGATTTTGGCTCGGGTAATGATCTCATCCTTCATGGGATTGAGCCCCACGTGGAGTTCTGTGCTGGTGGCACAGAGCCTGCTTGGGATTCTCTCTCCCCCTCTCTCTTTGCCCCTCCCCTACACTCTCTCTCTCTCTTGTGTGTGTGTGTGTGTGTATATATATATATAAACATTAAAAAAAAGAAATGTATGGTCCTTAAAAGTACAAAAAGTCCACCTTCAATGTGGACTCACACATACAAAGGTGAGCCATAGGTGTCCATGATTCAGGACTTACAATTTAGAATGAGACGTGAATAGAACACAGATTGTGTCATCATAAGGCAAAAGCAAGTAGAGATAAAAGGGGGACTTGAGACCAGCGAGTGATTAAGAGTCTGCCCAGAAGAAACAGGGAAGACCCATTGGAAGTGACACCTGTACCGGACCCTGCAGGATAAGTGGGACGTGCAAGCGTGGAAGAGACCACTGGGGAGCCCCCTCCCCTGACACCTGTCAGTAATTCATCTCCTAATTCAGCTGCAATAAAGAGTTTCCCATTCTCCCTTGCAGCGAGGGGAGGCCGCTGACTGAATTCTAGTTAGTGGAATGTAAACAGAAATGCGGTATACAGCTTAGTCAGTGAGGCATAAAAGTGTGGCTGATTTGAAGGTCACAAAATAGCTGAGGGAAGTAGCAAGATTGGTATAAAAAAAGAGAAGAAATAAGGCCTTGTGCAATTTCTTAGAGCCTGATGCAATGCTTTTCTCTGTGATTTCTCAATAGCAATTCAGCACTGAATCTGAGGTGGTCCTAACACAACAAACAACACAGAGGCAGGCCAGACCCTTGTCCCGTGAGATCAGTACCACCCGACAACTAGAAACTTCCTTAACAGAGCCACTGACCACTAGTCTGCCTGTCCGAGGGGAGGGGCCAGTGCCCTGCCTCATAAATGGCCCACTCCCTTTTATATCCCACTCCATCCTGCTCCCTATTACGAAACGAAAACAGCCACAAAGAATAGACGCAGAAGACAGATCACCGGACAGTGTAGGATCAGCTTATACGTTCTGTGGTGAGTTAACCCCGCTACAATCACCGAAGGATTGCAGTCCTCTGGCGGCTACCTTTTCCAGAGTGTCCCCGTCTGAGAGCGCTGGGGGCGGTTAGTAACATCTCTGCATTAGCCGCATATCCCCTGGTACTTCAACACCCTTCCCGGAACACATTTCCCGGCACTTCGACTACAGCAGAGGCGCTGCTGTGGTGTACAACCAGGACCCACACCTCCCAGTTTCAGATGAGTGTATTTTTCCTCCAATGTAACAACTGAGAGAAGTAAAAGTAAGCTCTGTCAAAAATTGACAATAGAATATATAATGCCTTGGGTCTGAAATGGATTATGTTTGTATAATGACAAGATGGTTGAAATACAAGTACATTAGCAATGCCACGCACGCTCCCCCTCCTCAAACTGGCTCTAAAATAGAAAATGCAAAAGGGACGCCTGGGTGGTTCAGTAGGTTGAGTGTCTGACTCTTGATTTCAGCTCTGGTCATGATCCCAGGGTCATGGGCTCGAGCCCTACATCGGGCTCCACGCTGGGTGTGGGGCCTGCTTTTGGGATTCTCTCTCTGCCCCCTCTCTGCTCAGGCTGGCTCACTCACTCTCTCTCTGAAAAATAATAAAGAAAATAAAAGAAAATAAAAAGAGAAAACGCAAAAAAAAAAAAAAAAAAAAGAAAAAGGAAAAGAAAATGCAACCACAAAGAATCTCTAAGAAAAAATTTAGTGTATCAACACTATAGAGATTTTAGAAAACATCAATAAATGTACAAATTCTATTTTAAAAGTAGGGCAAAATTTCAGTTGCAACATAGAAGTATGTCATCCACTCTTTATCACATCTTTCCCTAAACATTATAACCTCATGTGTCAATGGTTTACCAATCCAATTTTATAGCAAGGCATATAAGAAATAATTCTTAAATTGATTCACTTTCCTTTAAGAATGTACACCAATCTTATTCTCATGTTGGCTATGTAAGCACAAGGTATCAACGGCAGCCTCTGTCTGCTAATAGCAATCCCGCCAGCCCAGAGTATTTCTGGAAACTTCTGGGGCAGCAAATGGTCATTCTCTACACATGTTGTTGCCAAACGCTTTCATTGTCAAATGTTTTAGGAGCAGCAAAACTTTCTTTGTTTCTTTTCAGTTGCTTTTTAGTTGCAAGGTTTTCTAACTTGCTCTGGATTGCTGGATAGATAGCTGTCATCTTTTTTTTTCCCCCTCAGAAAAAATATTGCCTGACCTGTCAAACTCAAGAACTCCTAAGTGTGTTGGACTCCCCTCCTGATCACCACCATCAACATGATCCAGGCTCATCAGGGAGAAGCCACTCTTCTTCTTTGTGTTCCCTGGGGCCCAGGCTTGGGTTGGAGCAGGAAACCCTGGCCCCGCCTCCCAGGGTTTCCGAGGCAGTGGTGACAGGGTAGGTCCTGGGAGGCTGGCCAAGAAAGAAGTTGTCCTGGGAGGCCACCACATCAGGCTCTAGTATTGTTATTTTAGAGGCTTTGTTTATCACAGATAAGCCCCGGGCAGCTCTTTAATTACTAACCCATTTTTCACCTTTATAAACTTCTCTAGAGGCTATGGCTATTGTTGTATAAAATATCACTTCACTGGTTTCTGTATGATGACTTACTCTTGAATATAGTTGTCAGATGTTTCTTTGACAAGAATAATTTTATTCCTGTAACTCATTGCTCAGAGCCCCCCACATGGACGTCAGTAGACTAGGAGACTTTGTCTATCCCCAGGCCTGCCCAAACTAAACAATCTCCTTCTTTTCCTATCCTCTTCACCCCCGCCTCTATTACACACAATTCTGTCCTCACAGGACCCCCGACACCCCCTCTCCAACGCGCACTCCACATTTTGCCCTGGGGAGGTGGTCAGTAAGTGCCAAGCAACGGAGAACATCCATCTCCCTGTGCATTCCTTCCATTTGGATGGGAGATTAATTTGTTTAGTTAAACGTTAAATTTTATGTAAAACCACCAGGCCAGGGTGTATTAGGACATATTCTCTTCAGGCAAATCATTCAACATCAAAAAAAAATTCAAAGTTTTATTCATCTTATAGGAAATAAACCCCTCCCTTCTTTCAGGAATCCCTTTGGTTCCTATCCCTTTGAATATGTAGTTTTTAGCTTATAGAACTTGAAAATATGCACCAGTATAATCATTTGAATAAAAGCATTTAAAAATGGCTATTACTTTACTCCTTATCAAACATACCCCATAATTACTGATTGTTACTTATTCTCACGTAAGAAATCAAATACTTTGGAGCGTCATTCATTTGGTGTAGTCCCATGATTTGCTCCATTATTTTCAGAGAGACCAGGAATTCATAGCTTTGAGTCTACCCTCTGCTTTTGGCTATACTTAGTCCATCCCAGCGACAGAGGATCCTGTAAGACCTTTCCAGACTGATGTCCCCTCTTCCCAGGCCACCAGGCCCCCCTGCTGGTGTGGAACAGCATTCTGTCTCCCACGGGCCAGTGTTCTGCTTCTGCAGACACCCTAAGTTCCAGATGGTTTGTATTATCCAAGTTCATTATCCACAATCAACACTATAAGCCAATCAAGTTAGCGACGAAGTCTAAAATGCAGCAGTGAATTTAAAAATAAATAAAATGCAGTAGAGAAACATTCAGAATTCTACACTTGGATCAATATATTAGGACCAAAAGTTTCCAAATAAAGTGGAACTGATTCAGGAAGTATCTGTAGATATATATATATATACATACATACACACATGTATACACATATGTACATATATATGTATATTAATATAGAATTTCTTATAGCCTTACTCACTTTGGCAGGTCACACTCCAAGTTTAGAGGAGGCAGCCAAGCAAGACGGATGAATCTTAATAGTCCCCGGTTTCAGATGAAAACATGAGTTAAGGTCGCATGTTGAGGATCTGCTACGTGCAAGGCACTGGCGATGCTCCAGGCAGGGACCGCCACCTGCGGCCAAGGTCCAACAACCCCAAGTGAAGCAGGATTAGATGTGCTGGGAGTGATCTGTGTGCGGCCCAGAGAAGGAAAGGAAGTTTTTATCGTGTCTCATTGCATCAAAGATGCCAAGAATTGTAAGAAAGCCCGTTTTATGTGTTACTAAGAACAAACACTGTCACTTACGCTATGGCATGTCACTAACTGTAGGACACATGTGGATATCACAGGTCTTAAGGTGAGAATCAACACTCATCTTAAAAGGGGTGGAACATAGAAGTTTCCACAGCAAGGGGAATGGAAATAAAGAAATGTAGAAAATTCAGAGGGAATAGAATATCTTGCAGGAAGAGCAGATTCTTAAAACTTTTTTTTAAATGTTTATTTTGAGAATGAGAGGGAGCAGGAGCGGGGGAAGGGCAGAGAGACACCCAAGCAGGTTCCCTGTTGGGGCAGAGCCTGACGCTGGGCTCAAACTCACGAACCATGAAATCAGGACTTCAGATGAAATCAAGAGTCGGACGCTGAACTGACCGAACCGAACCCCCCAGGTGCCCGAGGAAAAGCAGATTTAGACAAGGGCAGCAGATAAAAATTTTGGACCACATGACACCAGACGTCAGGACATTACAAAGCAAATTTAGTGAGCTCCGAGCACCCCTCTTGCTGGCCTGCAAGAAAGCCACTTGCAGCAGTGCCTGGAGTCCCATGCGTCTCTCTCCCAGGATCATGCAAGAATGCCAGCAGATGGTACGATAAAAAGCGGGGGCTGGCTGGAGCTGGAGTCCACTGTGGGTGGCTGCCATTACCGCCAGGCAGCCCACCGCTGCGGGAGCTCCAGCGCCTTTCCGGAGCTCTGCCTCCCAGCTCCCAGCCTCCACTGGCCCCCAGAGAGCTGCTGCCTCCAGGGCTGGGGTGCACACTGAACAGCCTCGGCCAGCATCCCTCGGCAATCCCTCATTTGGGATACCACACTCGGCGGGGGCTGAAGCTCCGTAAACAAAGATCCTTCCTTCCTGTCCCTGCCCATGGTCTCAGCCACACCCGGGGCCCCCCCGTCTCCAGCTCCCAGCACTCACCTCCACCCATCCTCTGGGGCACACCCAGCTTAATCCTGTCAGTGAGGCTGAACGAAAAGCTCTTTGATTACTAGAAGCCAAGAGGGCATAAAGAGAGCCCACCCAAACCAGTTTAAGCGAAAAGAGAAATCTCGACTCACCTAACGCAACAGTCCAGGGTAGTGCTTGATCAAGGCAGTAGAGTGTATCACTAAGCAGAGCCATCTCTCCTTCCCGTCTTCACTCCCTCCACACTGGCTCTGCCCCTGAGAGCCTCCGGTTTCTGGGCTGAGAGCATGGCTGTACTTCTAGGTTCAGGTGTTCCTTGACTGACGTCAGGTGGAAAAGGGCCTCAGGCTCTCTCTCTGCAGGCCCAGAAAGAGCCTCAAACGCATCTCATTACCTTTGGGTAGGTCATAATCCTATCCATGGGGAGTGCATTTCTGCTAGGCCAGGCCTGCTTCATATGCTAACTCGGGAGCTGGGAATGCTCATCCCGTCTGTGACTAGCCTGGATCACGGCAGGAGGAACAGCGGCGCCCTAGAAGAAAATCGGGATGCTACTATCGAAAGGAAAACGGTTGAGAATTTCCACAAAACAATCCGCCCTTGCTTCACTCGATGTTTTCCCTAATAATAGACGTAGTCTTCCTCTCAATAACATCCTTCCTCGGTGTGATGATTGCTGCAACGGGGAAGGCTGCCTCGGGAGCCCACGCAGGCTTCCCACTTGCCAGCCCCAGTTGCCTGTGGCAGAGAGAAGACACGGTCATCTGCTGAGACATGAGGACAGCTTTGGGTGAGAGTGGTCTTCTCAAAGTGTGTTCCCTGGACCCACGGCAGCAGCCACACCTGGGAACTTGATAGAAATACATATACCCGGAATTACTGATTATACACTTTGGAGGTAGGACGCAGTGATTTGTGTTTGAGTGAGTCCTCTAGGTCATTCTTTTTTTTTTTTTTCTTCCAAGTTCTTATTTAAATTCCAGTTAACATACAGTGTAATATTAGTTTCAGGTATAGAATTTTTTTTAAGTGTATTTATTTATTTAAGTAATCTCTACACTTGACATCGGGCTCGCACTCACAATGCCGAGATTAAGCCTTGCATGCGCTTCGACTGAGCCAGCCAGGTGCCCTCAGGTGTAGAATTTAGTAATTCATCACTTACACACAACACCTGGTGCTCATCATGGCACGCGCACTCCTTAATCCCCACCACTTATTTAGCTCATCCCCCCCAACCTCCCCTCTGGTAACCATCAGTTTGTTCTCTATAGTTAAGTCTGTTTCTTGGTTTTCTGCTCTTTCCCCCCCATGTTCATTTCTTTTGTTTCTTAAATTCCACACAAGAGTGAGATTGTATGGTATTTGTCTTTCTCTGACTTACTTATTTCGCCTATCATTATACTCTCTAGCTCCATCCCCATCATTGCAAATGGCAAGATTTCATTCCTTTTATGGCTAATATTCCATTGTTTGTATATATCACATCTTCTTTATCCATTCATCAGTCTGGGACACTGGGGCTGTTTCCATAGTTTGACTAATGTAGATAATGCTGCTTTAAACACAGGGGTGCATGAATCCCTTCAAATTCGTATCTTTGTATCCTTTGAGTAAATACCTAGTAGTGCAATTGCTGGATGGTAGGGTAACTCTATTTTTAACTTTTTGAGGAACCTCCATACTGTTTTCCAGAGTGGCTGCAGAGCCCTCCTGTAATTCTGATGCTCACTCAAATTTGAGAACTGTTTGGTTACAGCTTTGCTACTCAAAATGTGGCCCATGCACTCACAGCATGGACATCACTTGGGATCTTATTAGAAACACAGCATCTCTGGGCGCCTGGGTGGCTCAGTCGGTTAGGCATCCAACTTTGGCTCAGGTCATGATCTCTCTCAGTTTGTGAGTTCGAGCCCCACATCAGACTCTGTGCTGACAGCTCAGAACCTGGAACCTGCTTCCATTTCTGTCTCTCTCTCTCTCTCTTTCTCTCTCTCTCTCTCTGCCTCTCCCTTGCTCATGCTCTCTCTCTCAAAAATAAATAAACATTAAAAAAAAAAAAGAATTGTAGCATCTTTGACCTCACCCTAGACCTACTGGATCAGAATCTGCATTCTTCCCAAGATTGCCCAGATGGCTCGTTTTGCACATTAAAGTTTGATAGTGTTGGACTTGGGGGCTTGAAGAGAGTAGAGAAAGGGAAGTGCGCAGAGCTGACCAGTGGCACGCAGGATGGCCAAAGAATGGCACTTGAGCTTTTATACACTAAGTGTCTCATGGTCCTGATCCCTACAGTTGAGTGATTTTCTCCAGTAGCTCTGGGGCAGCTCGAGCATGGACTGAGGTTGACGTGAAGCTGGAGACTGGCAGAGCAGGCGTGTCGGAAAGGTAAGAGATTCGGTTGAGCACGCAGTCATGAAAATGGCCAAATGGTGCAGAACGGGGTGTAGACTGAATGGGGGGATGGTGGCCAAGGAGAAAGAGGATGGTGGCCTGAATATTTCTAGTAACTAGAGGCACGTAAAGTGGGAGAAATGGCTACATGGAGGAATAGTGATCCCAGATGGACTGAGGAAGGATCTGCCCCCATGTTCTCTGGGTCGCTGGCAGATGGATTTCTCTGTAGCCCTAGAATTCATAGCAGCTGTCTCTTTCAAAACCAGCAACAGAAAGAGAGTCTCTACTACTTCAAGTCTGTGACCCAGTTTGCCTGATTGGTCAGTCCCATCGAGGAGAATCTCTTTTTTGATTTTGAGGTCAACTGAGTAAAGCTGTGATTACATCTGCAAAATCCCTCATCTTTGACATAGGCTATAATCTAATCTGGGAGCAACATCCTCTTTGTCATATTCTACTGGTGAGAAGTAACAGGTTCAGCCCTCACTGAAGGGGAAGAGGTTGGTTGTAGAAGCTGCAACTTACGGAGGTCATCTTAGGTGGGTGTCCACCACAGACCGTGAGAAATCTGGCTCTCATTTTCTATCACACTTTGACTGTTCGGTTCTGGTATGCACATAAAATAATGACAGAATCATTATGTCTCACTGCTCTGACTGGGAGAAATAGATTTACTAATTAGAGCAGGTTACTTGTGCAGTTTTGTCCCAGCTTTCCATACTTGGTCAAAATACTGACTTCCCTTTGTGGTTATGTACTCATTTCTAATGGTTACGTTCAATTGTTCTTGTTTCACCTTGGGGGTTCTTCCTCTCTCCCCTACACACCCTGATTGATTTTCATTTTTTATTGGGAGGTGTTGAAAGCATTTCCATGGTTCTAAAAGCCGACGTGAAACGAGGATGCTCAGAGAATGCTCAGAGAAATGAGGCACCCCCTCACTCATCCTCACTGATCCGCTCCACCTCCTCCCTTCTGTCCAACTCTTTTTTACCCATCCTCTGTAGGTGACCAGTCTCTTTAGCTTCTGGCTTATTCATCCAGTATTCTGCACAAACGAGTAGATACAAGTGGGTTTTCTTATATTCTTTCTTACACGAAGGGTAGCTTACTGTACTCTTTTGCACTTTGCCTTTTTTTTTTTCACTTAAGAGTCTCAGAAATCAATCCAGATCAGTTCATAGAGCTTTTCCTCATTTTTTTGGAATGATGTGCATAGACCTCCATTGTGTGGATGTGCCAGAATACATTTTTTCCTTCTTTTTTTAGCACTTAATATTAATTAATTTACAAGTTAGTTAACATACAGTGTAGTCTTGACTTCAGGAGTAGAACCCAGTGATTTATCTCTTACATCTGACACCCAGTGCTCATCCCGAAAAGTGCCCTCCCTAATGCCCATCCCCCATTTAACTCATTCCCTCACCCACCTCCCCTCCGTCAACCCCTTAGTCTGTTCTCTGTATTTAAGAATCTCTTATGGTTTGCCTCCCTACCTGTTTTTGTCTTATTTTTCCTTTACTTCCCCTATATTTGTTGAGTTTCTCAAATTCCACATGAATGAAATCATAGGATATCTGTCTTTCTCTGACTTATTTCGCTTAGCATAATACCCTCTAGTTCCATCCGTGTTGTTGCACATGACAGGATTTCATTCTTTTTCATCGCGGGGTAGTATTCCATTGTGTGTGTATATATATATATCACATCTTCTTAATCCATTCGTCAGTTGATGGACATTTGGGCTCTTTCCATAATTTGCCTATGGTCAATAGCGCTGCTGTAAACCTTGAGGTGCACATGCCCCTTCGAATCAGCATTTTTGTATCCTTTGGATAAATTCCTTATAGTGCAATTGCTGGGTTGTAGGGTAGTTCGATTTTTAATTTTTTGAGGAACCTCCATACTATTTTCCAGAGTGGCTGCACCAGTTTGCATTCCCACCAATAGTGCAAAAGGGTTCCCCTTTCTCCACATCCTCTCCAACATCTGTTGTTTCCTGAGTTGTTAATTTTAGCCATTCTGACCCATGTGAGGTGGTAGCTCATTGTGGTTTTGACTTGTATTTCCCTGGTGATGAGTGATGTTGAGCATCTTTTTATGTGTCTGTTGGCCATCTGGATGCCTTCTTTGGAAAAGTGTCTATCCATGTCTTTTGCCCATTTCTCCGATAGATTATTTGTTTTTTGGGTGTTGAGTTTGGTAAGCTCTTTATAGATTTTGGATAGTAACCCTTTATCTGATAGGTCATTTAAGAATATCTTCTCCCATTCTGTCCATTGCCTTTTAGTTTTGTTGATTGTTTCCTCAACTGTGCAGGAGCTTTTTATCTTGATGAGTTCCCAATAGCTCATTTTTGCTTTCATTTCTTTTGCCTCTGGAGATGTGTCAAGTAAGAGGTTGCTGCCTGTTTCCTCCTCTAGGATCTTTGATGGTTTCCTGGCCCACATTTAGGACTTTCATCCATTTTGAATTTATTTTGTGTATGATGTAAGAAAGTGGTCCAGTTTCACTCTTCTGCATGCTGCCGTCCAGTTCTCCCGGTATCATTTGCTAAAAAGACTTTTTTCCAGTGGATACTCTTTCTTGCTTTGTTGAAGATAGTTGGCCATATATTTGTGGGTCCATTTCTGGGTTCTCTATTCTACTCTATTGATCTATGTGTCTGCTTGGTGCCAAAACCACACTGTCCTGATGATTACAGCTTTATAATACAGGTTAAAATCCAGGATGGTGATGCTTCCAGCTTTGGTTTTCTTTTTCAAAGTTACTTTGGCTATTTGGGGTCCTTTGTGTTTCCATGCAAATTTTAGGACTGTTCATTCTAGTTCTGTGAAGAATGCTAGTGTTGTTTTGATAGGGATTGTATTGAAAGTGTAGATTGGTTTGGGTAGTATTGACATTTTAACAATATTTTTTCATCCATGAGCATGGAATGTGTTTCCATTTCTTTGTTGTCTTATTCAATTTCTTTCATAAGCTTTCTATAGTATTCAGCGTACAGACCTTTTACCTTTTTGGTTAGGTTTATCCCTAGGTGTTTTATGGGTTTTGGTATGCCATAATATTTTCAAACATTCTCTTCTGTATAAGGATTAAGGTGGTTTTCCAAATGTTGCATTTACAGACAATGCTGCAATGAATAACCTTCTAGTAAGCACAAAGGAGCTAGATAACCTTTTTTTTATGTTTTAATGTTTATTTGAGAGAGAGAGAGAGAGAGAGAGAGAGAGAGAGAGAAAGGGAGGGGAAGAGGCAGAGCAAGGAGAGAGAGAATCTGTCAGTGCAGAGCCCGACTCGGGGCTCAGTCTCACAATCATGACCTGAGCCGAAATCGAGTCAGATGCTTAACCAACTGAATCACCCAGGCACCCCAGGACCTAGATAATCTTAAGCCACATGTCAAACTGAAACTCTGAAGTGCCCATCTCCACAAAACACCTTCGCTTCTGACTCACCTGTCAGACTCCACGCAGTCACCACCCTTGAGATGTGAACTGGTTGCTAGATCCCTCAGTCACTCCTTTGCCTTTGTAAGTAAGCCTGCTAAACACTTCTCAGCAATGACCACTCATCTGCTCTTCTAGGGTAGGGTCTTTCATTTCAAGATGCTCTTTCCATTTGGGGTGACCCCTCCCCATGCCCATTCTCAATGTTTACATCTCAGCTCAGAGTCTCAGGAATGATAAAGATCTGTCTTGAAAAAGGCTAGTTCTAGAATGAAGAGCTCCCCCAGGGATTCATTAACATGGGACATCTTCTCTGGGCTCTCTGAGTGTTTACTGGCCTGATTAAACGAGAGCTCCACAATAAGGACATTAATGGACACCAGGAACGTTCACATTGCCCCAAAATATTTATATTAGATTGTGTCTGTATTTGGGAAAGAGCCACTGAGAATTCGGAAAAAAATTTGTGTTCAGGAATACCTAGCTTTACGAAGGCTAAGAACCAGTGTATTAAATTTTGTATTTGGGCCCCCCTGGGTGGCTCAGTTGGTTGCGCGTACAACTTCGGCTCAGCTCATGATCTCACGGTTCGTGGGTTCAGGCCCCACGTCAGGCTCTGTGTTGACAGGTTGGAGCCTGGACCCTGCTTCGGATTCTGTGTCTCTCTCTCTCTGCCCCTGCCTCTCTCTGCTCACACACTCTCTCTCTCTCTCAAAATAAATAAACATTAAAACATTCCTTAAAAAATTCTGCATTTTTTTTTTTTTTTAACACAGATTGGTCGGAGGGAAAAGGTACTGGCTGGGAGTCATTCTCAAATTCTTAAATGTTCATGCATTTCAGGTGAAAAGTTTTAACATACTAATTTTATACAAGTTTTAAAAACAATATTTCAAGTGCACAGTAAACATATCTTCTGGGCAAGTAAAACTAAACAGCAAGTAATTTAATTCAGTTGTATCCAGTTTTAAGGCTGATGACCATAAAGATAAAATAAGACAATCTGACGAATGTGAAGTTAAAGAACATTTTATTTACTGACAGATTAAAAACCACAACTCCAAGTAGTGCAAAATGCACCACTGAACCCAATTACAAAGAACTGGTGTTAATACACAATGTTTAAGCAATGCTACACTTATTTTTGGCAAAGTGCTGTATTGTTTAGTCTGTGTATAAAACTGCCCATCTATGAACCAATCAGTATAAAAAATTCTATAAAAACAGAAAAAAATTTAGACAGTGGCTCAAGAAAACAAGCTGCCATTTATGCATAGATGATGTACAGTATATAATCTAACCAAATGTCCCTTTTGAGTTTTCAAGTTGAAAAAAATTTGTGTTCAGGAATACATCAAGAAGGCACTAAGTACAATCTACAATACTCCTCAGTCTCTATAACTGATGCCCTGTCCTTGAAAAGCAAATGTGTTCACAATTTTACTTGAGACAAAAACCCAAGCACTTAAAAAAAAAAACACAACACACAATTATTGATTAAAGTTCCAAACCTCTGGAAGAAAACGCAACCAAAAAGCAAGTAAAACCACTCACACACATCAAGCTTAGATACACACACAATCTAACTCCCCAAGTACTGATTTGGTTTTTCGAAGTCCATCTAGAAAACAAATACTAAAACTTCAGGCAAATACAGAGCCAAATGGGGCATTTAATAATTATACAATTAAAAAAATATGTTGTAAGGAAAATTCTAAATGATACATAAAACATCCACTTAAGCTGCCCTCCTCTGAACGGTAACCTCTCCTCCCCCATAAAGGATACTGCTGCAAACAGAAAAGTCTGCTTTTCAGTCGTCTTTCTCCACCCTAAATCACTGTAACTGGTGTCGTATTTCAAGTGAAACTGGTACATGGCAAGGCTGACACCACTGTATTAGGTAGGTTTTCTAAATAAAGCATTTCATATAAAATTTTCAGCATTAAAATAAGTAGATAAGGATGCCATTTATAACGCATCAACATGGCTGACGACAGTGAAGCCATCCATGAGAACAGCCCAACTTTTTAAAAGAATTTAACCAGGATGAAGGGGCCCTAGAGAATGAAGACAGTTTTCAGGTAATGTTACAAACATATGCTAGTATCTCCAGTACAAGGAGCAGTCTCTTAGCCGATTCTAAAAACTAAGATACTTGGAAACTCTTACACTTTCTCCACTAATCTAATTAAACTTAAATGTCTACCTTCTAGCTGGAGGCCTTCATTTTTTGTTTGTTTGTTTGTTTCCAGTTCAAAGAAAATCAGGATAAGAAAGATACTCTTTTTTGTTCTTTTTTTCTTGAGAGTAGAGCAAGACAATTTATTTCCTCAGGATGAAGAGGAATAGCAAAGACGCTCAGGTTCGATGAAGATGTAAAGATAACAAGCCGGTGTACTACACAGATTTGCGAAGGAAAAACAACAGGCGATGCTGAACGGCCCTCTCAAGTTTTAAGTAAACTGTGTTCTCGCTAGAATCAAAGTACTGATAAAACAGAGAAGGTATGTAAACAGGAACAGTCTGCATGGGAACTGGAAAAACGTACAGGAAATTAATGCAGAAAAAGCTTGCGGGAGTAGAAAGTCAAAAGTCCGGTCACTGTGGACCCTTCCGTGAAAGAGCCCCGCCTGCCCAGCCCTACGCACGAGCTGCCACAGGGGATACACGATGCAGGGTTAACCCTCCGCTCGCAGTGCATACAGAACCCGTGGAGAAAGAACAAGTGATAAACATAGGATATACATTATGAAATGTTTTATTAACAAAAACACAAACTTCGAGAAACACGGTGCATTATAAAAACTGAGGGACTCACCCATGAAGCACTGTTTGTGCACCACACATTCCAGACTTTTCCCCAAGTAACATTCCATATATTATCAGTTTAGAAACAGAGCACTAAATTCAGAGGGGTCTTATTTCTCGCTGCTTGAATTTTTAAGAAATATGCACTGAAGCACACTGTAAACCACTAATATTTACAAGAGCAAAAATAATAATTAACTTATAATAAATTGCATTTTGGCCATGTCTCAAAGAATACTTAACAGGTCGACATCATCCTGGTATTACACGTAGTAGATGCCTAACAAACCTCTAATGACCAAGAACTTCAAATGAATTACGTAACCACTTTCTTCCATTCTAACATGTGCCAATTTTAGACAGAAACCTTAGATACTGATACAGAAACCACAGCACGATATGACAGACGGCATGATAACCCTAAAAAAGCATCCCCAAGACTGAAAGTATTTGTTTTCCAGGTATAAACCATAAAAAACTAGGTCCAGAGAAGGCAAACAAGAAGTCAATAACTGACAGAGATGTAGATGTAGTTCAGGTATCAGGAAATTTGAAAAAATAATGGTAAAAAAAAAAAAAAAAAGACCGTTGCTATTTTATACACAAATCTGTTCATGCTCCCAAATTCTCCTGGCTGAACTTCGGTAGCTTGTGAGGTACTAACAACCTGCATGTAACACATGAAAAAAGAGACCCCCACGTATTCAGAGGTTTGCATCTAGAAAACATTTAGCTGGTCTATTTTCAAGTTACCAACATATGGCCCCAGAGACAACACGATGTAAAACACACACACCTTCATGAAAACTCTACCTCACCTCTCAACTCTCGTAAACACAAATAGTAACAAAATAACTTCTAGCTCAGTTTGACAAAACTTTACAGACTTGGCCCCTAATTAGAAAACAAATAAATAAAGGGGTATTGAAATGGAAAGGGAATAAGGAGAGCACGGGATCCAGACTCTTGTTCTAAAGAGACATTCCTGGCACTTCGTCACAGCCAGTGGAAGAACCACCTCCCGCCACCATCTAACGATGCCGTGTGACCTCTTCCGCCTCCAAACTTCCCAGCCCTGGTCAGAAAAAGAGCACAGCTCTTCACTTGAAAAGTCTCCCGTAGTTCCCTGCATCCAGCTGCTACAGGGTTATTGGAAAATATAATACTTCACATAACTATATGCTGCTTTTTCCCTTGAAAACCTTGTAGAGACATGCATTTACTTAATTAGGGTTGCAGAGGAGCTGGAAAAATAAGCTATTTGACTACAAAGGTGATACTACTGTCTGTCAGTAGAATGTGCTTCGGATTGTCTACGTTTAGTTTAGTTTGAGAGGAAATTGGTGAATGTGGCTGGCTCAGCAAAACCCATCACAACTGCTAAGACGATAAAGTGACTGGCTAGAGGTAAGAAACAGATTTTCTCTGTGTTAACTGGCCTCCATGTGAGTCGAGCCCTGAACCCTGGCCTCATTAGCACCAACACTCTGAAGAACAGTTGTGGCAGGAAAAGTGCCCGGGCCCCACCCCCACCATCAGATTCAGTAGCGAGGCCCCTGGAGTTTCACACAAGGTTCCGTTCTGGACAGCCCGCTTCCATCAGTACACAGTCCTCACAACAACCGTGAGGGAGGTAAATATTACTACTCCCCTGTTGGTGGAGGAAACAGAGGCCAAAGTGGTTAAAGATTCTGCCTGAAGCCCGAGTTCGGGGGGGAAAAAAAAAGAGAACTCAAGGAAGCCAACCCGTCACTATGAAAAGTTGTCACCAGTAATTCCTCCTCAGCCTCGCTTGCCACTCAGCAGGGCGGGCTCCACGGCAGAAGATCTGTCACTGTATCAGAAATATAAAGCCTACCTCTTTTCCCTTGGACAGTTATAAATAAGAAGTCACTAAAGTGCCTGGATGAGTATTTCTGAACTTACAGCTGACGTGAGGTGCCAAGTGGGCAGAGCCGGCAGGAGAGAATCCAAACAAGTCAAATAGCAGACTAAGGAGTTAGGTGGAGACGTACATTTTCCCAAACACAATTTCACAGATCTGACGGACTCCCTCTGCATGCGAGACAGTGCTTCTGTCCCACGATCCTTGTAATGTCTCTGTACCACGTCACACAGTCACATCGGAATTACTGAAAGCACTGTTTACTAACACTTAATGTACCTGAATTCCAAAATGAACTGTATGGCTAATCTGGAAAAAAAAAACAAACAAACCTGTACACACAGAAATATATCAAGTTTTCTTCCAAGAGAAAGCTCAGCCATAATACCATTATATCCATGGCAACTATCACCTGTTAATGCTCATGTTAGTGTGTAAAAATGTATTCGTTATATACAGAAAAGATTATCAAGTACTGGTCAATAAAGTGTATGGCTGACCCTGAGAATAAATTTTTGCTTACTCAATATATTGATTCATACAAAATAAAATGAAATTGAAAGATGCCTATTCTCATACTTGGGAAGAAATGTCTTTAGAATGCTAACTGATATACACCTTAATAGATATAAAGACATCCCAAAATACCAAACACTGTAATTGTATTGATATGTTTCCAAAAATATTCTGAAAAAATTTACAAAAAAGTAAATGTTAAAAGCAAGGCATTATGTGATACACAGCATGTAAATCTGGTTTTCAAGATAGTGTCTGCACACATTGATAAAACCATGCGACTGGTCACCGGCTGGCTGTAGAGAAACAGCGTCTTCATTGTCCACACACACACGCCCACACACATATACACAAACCAAGAGAAACCTATTGACCTGGAAACTCTTAGTAATTGTACTGACGTGGGCAGGGCTGGTGGATGGTCCAGCCGCTGTGCTTCACTTGCCTAGAGTGGCAGTCCCTGGTAAGATTTTGGCGACGAAGGCTATTTCTGTTTAAAGACTGTCTTTCGCTATGTTCTTTTATCCACTGGGAAGGGCGAAAGCTCTTGGGTTGTTCCAGAAAAGCTGTATGAGCGGCAAGAGCTGCAACATAGCAATGAATGTGCTGCCCCATCTCATCGTGAGCTTCCACTCTGAAACAGAAAAACACGGCGATGCGTTCAATAACAGAGTATGTTATTCATGAACTTGAAAAAGTTACTTACTGATTCAATTCGCCTCACTGATTCGTTTGTGGTTGAAAGAGATCTTACTGTCTGATGGCTGACAGACAAGTTTACATTTTGTGACCACAATGACTGATAATGATAGAAAGGAGAAGCCACCTTTTCACAGAAATATGCCATATAATCCACAGGTGAGGAATTAAGTAGACTGTATTTTTTAAAAAAGTGCTTTACATTTTGAGTGAATTTCAATTATGCAGCAAACACACTTAGATAAGGTTTTCTGTGAGGGGAACTAACATTTATGGAATATCTGCATTTGCAAATATAATATATTTAACTCTCGCCATAATCTTAAAAGGAAAATATTTTCATTCTCAAATCTGACCCATAAGGAAGCTGAGGCTCAGAGACATTAAGGTCACAATTATTACTTCATACAACCAAGATTCTAATATGGTCTTACTCCAAAGACTGTTACGCAGCGGGCTGACACCTGGTGTACTATGCTAACTGCACCTTCACACACGTTCTCTGTCTCTAAGTAACTCTTCCGGGAAACAAGCTGCAGGTCTCTGTGTGATAGAAATATGCATAAGAAAATTCTACTCATTTAACATCATTATAGATAAAAGCTACCTGCTTATTGTAAAGTTTATATCACAACAGGGCACAGTTTGGAATGGCATTTGCATAGAAATGTTACAAAGACCTGTGGAGAAAACATCTTAAATCCGGCTACAAACCATGATTATTATCTGTCTTATATATTAAAAGCTAATCTAATAGGGTAGATGTAAACTATATTAACACATAACAGGAAAAGTTGTAAGAGTTTTAGTGTTATTTTACACAACAAGGGCAGTTATAAATTGTGCCTACAATCACTAGAGGAAAACACTATTATTTTTTTAAGATTTCTTAAAAAATAGTAGAATTAAAGGGGGTCACATTATGAAATGAAAGGAGAGAAGTTAATATAAGGATAGCAGTTTTTAAAAGGTGGGCATTTCGAGTCTTAGCCTTCCTGCTTAGACTGATAACACATATCACAGTCTCAAAGGGAATATACTTACTCTGTGCCAGTGAGTCTTATAAGCAGCTTTTCCTGGCCCTACAAATGTTAAATGGTGAACTATTAAATCACTAGTAAGATTTAAAATGCTATTTAATTTTACTGTTAGGACATGGTGCATTTTCTGTATTAAAACTGGTTTACTATGGGTCATTAAAGGCACATGTACTGAGATTATGATAGCACATAAACCTTCATAAACAACACTTATAAAGGCCAAAATGCAATAAAACACACACTCTGAAGCCCATCTACTGTAATTATGAAGCACCTTACTCTTACATGCTTTATGTAATGCTTTATGGTAATATCCCCAAGGACAGACAGGATGCAAGCAATCGAACTTCTGAAAGACATGATTTATTTCCTGCTCAGAAAATACATTTTACTACATAGCCATCTAGTTGTTGCTAACACCTGATCTATCTTGATTTAGTGGGCTTTTGTAAATAAAAATCTGAAATCCAGAAATAAGGATGTTAAAAAATTTAGTTATTACAAAACTAAGATAATTTGCAGTACTTTCCTCTGTTCAGAAGTAATTCATGTAAAGTTAAGGGTATTCTTTTGATCCTACATATAAGGGAAGGCACGTATTTGTTTAACTTTCCTATATGTTATACCAAAACATAGAAGATATAAAAACAAACAAGATACAAAGAATGAACATAATGACTGCATCAAAACCACAAATATATGACCAGACGCAGTGCATGGCCTTGGACTGGATGCTTGCCTAGACAAACTGGGTGAAATATTCTGGGCTTTGATGAAGAAAACAGAGTATGGTTTGGGTAGGTAGTAGATGAAATGAAATTTTACTGGGGAAAAAGAAAGGTGGAGACCATTGCCTAAAGAAGCAGATTATACACCTATATCCGAGTATATACAACTTGATCCCATTTAGGGTAAAATCTGTGTGTGTGTGTGTGTGTGTGTGTGCGCGCACGTGCGCGCGCATTCGCGCGCGCTGTGGGCATATAGAGAAACAAACCACCTGGAAGGATACACTCTAGGGTGTTAAAAGTGTTCATCTCTGGGTAGTGCAAGCGTCTTTTTCAATTTTTTAATTTTTACAGATTTGCATTTTCTAATTTTCTTCAATGCATATGTACTGTTTCTGTAATGTTATTTACAAACTCCTGTATATACATACACACATGCTTTCAACACTGAGAAGTAAATACACTAAAGCTAGTAAGTTTACAGTGACTATAAATCATGGTAAACTCTTGAGTGGAATTCCACAGAAGTGAGATAAGAATCAGGTGGGAAGGATTTCTAAGAACTGAAAAAAATTAATCTGAACAGACTATATGGCAATTTAATCAATACCATGTCTAAAAAATTTTATTTTAAATTTTTGTTGAAACGCCCGAGACTCTGATCTGTTGATGAACTTACAGCATTGATCAAAGTGCCAGTTAAAGGAACATTTCCCATCAAAGATCTTACCCAGCATAAAGCCTGGGTAACTATACAAGCAAATTTTTTTTCAATTTGGTAAAGGCTATGTTTATCCTCATAGAAGATGACAAGCTTATCTACAATATTAAGACTTGTGAGTGCAGCAAAATCTGGTAAAGTTAAATTAATGAGCTGCCTGGGTTTTGTTTATATCTGGCAAACAGGAAATAGTAGAAAATATATACAATGATCCAGTTAGTCGAGTTAAGAGCCTGGACAATCTAAAAAGAGGCCCTTTGGATTACAGGACTAACTACAGGAACATTCTGAACTGTTCCAAAGATTCCAATTCACCTGTAGCCTTGACAAGGTATTTAGGGAATTAAGTCAGTGCCAACGTCACCAAAACACTGTCATACCATGGGCGCATCCCACGGACATGCATCATGACTAGCCAGACTTTGAGCTGATTAACAAGGCCATGGGCTTTATTTTAGCAGGTGGAAGCAATCCTGAAAATGCTCGCTGGATAAAGGTGACAGAATTTCTGTAAGTTTCCCTGGGAACATATCAATCTTTACTGACCAGGTACTCTCTCCCTGAACCTTTCAAGGCCCTTGACCCATCTGCCATTCAAACAGAGCCTTTTGGACCCCTTGGAAACTCCACATAACAAGAAAATATCGTTTGGGAATGAAGTCTTTCTTCTGTAAGACAGAAAACAGCTCATGCTTGAGATCTGCCAGGTTTTCGAGGTTAAATGCCATTTGGTGTGACCCAGCTAAGACCACTTGGAAGAAAGTAAGAGTTTGATTTTAAGATATACTATTCTTGTTGAATTTGATACACCAAATAACTCGGTATATCAAGTGCCAGAGTTATATTCTAAGACACTTAGCAGAAATGCTAGTCTTTTTTCCTGGGCACCTGAAGAGTACTATAAATGCAACAGTTCTGCACTATGTAATTGGGACTGTGTTCTGGTGAATTTTTTTGACAGTGTAAAATGAACACATTTTTTATACCATCCACTATCTTATGCACTATGCACATGCCTTCATAAATCTCTAACATTACTTTGCGTCTTCTAAAAAATTAGCTTCGAGTTGCGGTAGAAACAAATCAAATGCATGCCAAAGAGACTGCCCATGGACAGAATAACATACAGTTGAACACTGAACAACTCAGGGGTTAGGAGAGCCAACCCCTATGCAGGTGAAAATCCATGTATAATTTTGGACTTCCCAAAAATTTAACTGCTAATAGCCTACTGCTGACTGGGAAGCTTACCAATAACATAACAGTCAATTAACACATATGCTGCATGTTGTATGTATTATCTACTGTGTGCTTACATTAAAGTAAGCCAGAGAAAAGAAAATGTTAAGAAAATCAGAAGGAACAGAAAACGCACGTACAGTACTGTACTGTGTTCACAAAAACCCTGAACTCTGTGTATAAGGAGGCCCATGCAGTTCAAACCCCGCTGATGAAGGGTCGGCTGCACTTAGAACGTACCTGGGGCTACCTGGGTTATGAAACTCATCAGCCCCGCAGCCGGCCTCACTGACAGCAGGGCAGGAGTTATGCACAGCATAGACAGACATGCTGGGATGTTCGATGAGAAGGTTTTCCATAGGACTGGTTTCCACCTTGATAGTGGTTAATCCGCCTGCAGTAAAACATGGGGGAGGGGTGATAAACCAGCTCTCCTCCATTGGACAGGACTCAAATTGGAGGAAGCAGGAATCGCTTGCATCAGCCAAGCACTCGAGAGATGCAGGTAAACAGGAAAAGACTGAAGGGTGCTCAGTGGGTGACTCTTCACCAATGTCGTCATCTTCATCTTCTGCTGCTGAGAAACCAGTGCAAGTGTCTACATCGCAGTCCACATGCGTTGGCGAAGTCCCACGGGAGGATGGGTGCCACAATGACATCAGATTGAAGGCACAGAAAAAGAAGAGATGATACTGTTAGCTGATGTTCACATGTGTCCTTTCATTTAGGTCAGACGCAAAACCACTTATATCCACTCACAGTGATCGTAAACTAATTTCTGAGCACCTAGTGGGGGTGTATGTGTGGTGCACTGCTGCATCAGATGCATTATGGTGGCTTTGCAGGAGAGGATTTTTCTGTCCTGCTGAGTAAACATGAGCAATGTGGTCACAAGGATCTCCCATTAAAGCGCATCTGATCTGAGCAGGGGATGAGAGTTGCAAAACTGGAAGACCTGACGTCAATCAGTTTCACTGACTATCTGGCACAGGAGGTTTCCTGCAACTATTTTAGATAAATTCTTGCTTAATTACTTTAAATGCTTCAAAACCTTTAGAGTTACTCGTTTACTTATGCAAAAACTGAGGCAAGAGTTTCCATTTTTGCTGTGATGATCAACAGCCGAGAATACCTTACCTATGAAGTCAACGAGAATCCATTCATCATCTTCTTTCTCACTAAATTCTGGTTCTTGGTTGGAAGAAGTATTGACTTCACCCACAAACATTTTATTCAGTCTCTGGAACATTGTTAAGGCAAGATTGAGACTTTGGCGGGACGTCTTTATAGCTGAGATTTCGAAACACGGTCTTCGGTCAGCCTGATGGCACGATGGGAGATTAAAGTGCACGAGGTGCTTGTTCAACTTAGGTGAGAAGCAAGAAGAATCATTATCCCTAAAATAAAACAGGAAAGAAAGGTTATTTCAAATCAGCATATATTTATATGTATGTGTGGTTTTAAAAGCATGCACCCACTCATGCGCACACGCACACACCCCTTTAGAAGAAAGCTCATGCCTTAGTCTACAGCTACAGCCGTTCCCTTCCTGCGGGCATCAAACACGAGAAGTGCAGGACCTTTCATCCATAAACCATTATGAATGGAGTACTCAATGCAACCTGCGAACGTCTTACAGGTGAAATGAAAGGGAAGGAGCTGGCTCTTTTTCACATCTGTGCTTTTATAAGGGATAAATCTGAATTATGTATTTCAAGCGGAAATACTCCTTTTCTGTAAGAAGAGAAAAACTAGATACTAACAGTCTTGCTATAGGATATTCAACTGCCCCAAAGCTGCCAAAGGAAGGCTGCGGCACGACCGGATGTCCGCCATGTTTCCCTGTCTCATTTTCTCTTCTCTTCCGTTCTTCTGGAGGGCTGCAAGCAGACCCAATTCCAATTAAAATCAGTAGGTACAGCATGATTTGACCTTCAAAACAATTTCTACAGTGGGCCCAGGGAAATTTACATCGTAGAAAGCAGGACAACAGCAACTAGAACTGGAAACCATTCACCGTGTGGTGGCAAGCAGGAAGGTGTTGTAGTCAGTGTGCCTGGGTTCAAGTGTCGTCTCTGCTGCTTACGCTCTATGGGAGTTAGGAAGTTATACTACTTCAGCTGGCAATAGTTCTACCTCATGGAGTTCTAGTGAGTTCTAAATGAGGAACTCCAGCCTTGTCTGATCTTATTTCACAAATCCAGATGTATATATCCATTTCTCCCTTGTTACTAAATAGGCATATCAACCCTAACACCTACCAAAGAGAACTTTTAATTATTTCCCCCACAAACTTACATACACTGTCTTCTTCCCCTTCTCAGCAAGGAGAAGCAGCAGCACCCAGCAGTTATCTGGGCCAAAAACCTAGCAGTTACCCTTGACTCCTTCTGCTCCCTACCCAACCCCTCAACCAAACTCTCACCAAGTCCTGTTCACTCTAGCTGCACACGTGCCTCAAATCCGTCCACTTCTTGCCACTACTTTTAACCTACTTGAAGCCAATCTAGTGTCCCTTTGGACTTTGCCAATCACTGGCTCCTAGATGGTCTCCCTGACCCCACTCTTGTGAAATGAGATAATGCAGGCAACCTACTTAGCAAGGCACTTGGCACAGAGTTCTCAGTCAGTGTCAACTATTGTTCTACAAATATTTACTGAGTACCTATTATGCATCAGGCAGAGTGCTAAGCACAGGGCAAGACAGGCAATGTGATGCACACCATGGAAAAAGTACTGAGTGTTCCTCAGATCCTCACAGGTGGAGGTCAGGAAAGATTCCTGCAGTAAATGACTTTGATCTGGAGTGGTTGAGAAGATCGAGAGTAGAGGAAGGGGGAGAAGAAACACTGGAAACCTGCGGATGAGTGAGAATGTGGCACCCTCTGTATGGCTCAAGATCCAGAGGGACGGTTGTGAGAACACGCTAGGGGTGCTAAGCGGGAACCGGATCCTGTAGAACAATGTAAGCCAGAAGTTAAGGGGAGCGAAAAGTCAAGGATGACTCAGGTTTATGGCTTGGCCAACTGGGGAGATGGCAGGACCATTTAGTGAAAGAGGCATACTGCAGAAGGTGCAGGCTGGGCATCTTGGACATGCTGAACTTGGGAATCTGCAAGTCATGAAGCTGGAGATGTCTAGCAGGCTGCTGGATATAGGGCTCTGGAGTTCAAGGGCATGGTCTCAGCCAGGGGCACCGATTTGGGAGTTGTCAACAAAAGGGAGTGACGGAAACCATGAGTAGATGGGACTGTCCAGGGAGAGTGAAAAGCATCTTGCTAAATGATATTCTGTCTCACCCCGCATCAGCCTTGAATCTGTAACTTCAGACTCTTGACCCTTCACTTTCTTTTTTTCTTAAGTTTATTTATTTATTTTGAGAGAGACAGAGAGAGAGAGAGCATACACGCGCAAGCATGTGTATGCACACAAGTAGGGGAGAGGAAGAGAGAATCTTAAGCAGGCTCCACCTTCAGTGCTGAGCCTGATGCGGGGCTCATCACTGAGATGAGATCATGATCTGAACCAAAATCAAGAGTCGGATGCTCAACCGAAGGAGCCACCCAGGGGCCATGACCCTTCACTTTCAAACAATCATCATTTTTAGCTGCACATGCAGTTGCAATCTGTAGTTGATGAGATTCTTGGTTGAATTCCTTATGTGCAAACGGGACTGCTACCACTGTTTGGCATGCTACTACGAACGCATAGTACTACAGAGGTGTGTTCAAATCAATGACATTTGAGCACTTTTGTGGTCACAATCCATCATCATCAGCCATTAATTATTAAAAGAAAGTAAACAGGAAATGTTACTTGCATAACCAGTCTTCCTGAGAGCCTTCTGGAAAGCAGCAGGGCCACACCATGAAGGCTGGAGCTCTAGTGCAGGATTCAAATTCGGCTTTATGTTCCATGTAAAGGAAATTAGAAGACAAGTGGGCTTGTGTAGTTTGCTGGACCTACCACTGTAGCATAGGTGATGAGCTACCACAGGGTCTGACGTAAATAAAGGTTTTGAGCATGTAAGTGAGGAGAGAGAAAAAGATACTTAAAAAAATCCACCCTCCCTAACCCTTTCTCTTAAAGTACGAAGGCATACCTTGGCCCCAAGTACAATTCTGTGTCTGCTGAAACAGTTGAGAGAATAATCCCAATTCCCCAGAGTACCCACTGGCTGCAGGCCCTGCATCCATTGGGAAAGTAGAGCCACTGGGTAGGAAGCAGAGCGCCTCAGAAGAAAACCCTCGCTCATCCCGAACGAGCACCTTGTCCCCCAAGTGCAATGCACATCAGGGTAACCGAACAAAATTTTACATGTGAGTTAAGATGTGATATAGGTATAAAATGCATACCAGAGTATATTTTAAAGACTTAGTGCCCCTCAAAGAGAATGTAAAATATCTCAATAATTTTTTATATTAATTATAGTTGAAATAATAGCTAATTTTGGATATAGATATATTAGGATACATAAAATATAGTAATAA
This sequence comes from Paguma larvata, assembly GCA_030068075.1. Taxonomy (NCBI): domain Eukaryota; kingdom Metazoa; phylum Chordata; class Mammalia; order Carnivora; family Viverridae; genus Paguma; species Paguma larvata. The sequence goes on from CM057838.1 coordinate 39,903,188, forward strand.
AATTAATTTCACCTATTTCTTTTTCTCTTCTAATGCGGCTACTACAAAACTTAAACAGGGGCGCCTGGGTGGCTCAGCTGGTTAAGCAGCCATCTCTTGTTTTCTGGCTCAGGTCACGATCTCACAGTCTGTGAGATCGAGCCCCACAAAGGGCTCTGTACAGATAGCATGGAGCCTGGGTGGGATTCTCTCTCTCTCCTCTCTCTCTGCCCTTCCCCTCTCCCCCCACCTCGAGATAAATAAATAAACATTAAAAAAATTTAAACATACATATAACTCACATTACATATTATACTGGACAATGCAGTTCTAGAAAAATCTCTCCAGAATCTTGATAACCTATCCTCCTGATTACCCAGGGACTGTCCCTATCCCGTCACTGCTATTTTTCACCTTGGCTCTTGCCCAGGAATGGAGGCTCTTGATGGGCCTGGTTCTATGTGAAGCTCTAAGTCCAAGCAGAACTTCAGACTTCACTCCTCACTACATGTCACAGACTTTCTAAAAAAATTTAATTTTAAAAGGTAAACCCCCAACATGGGGCTCAAACTCATCCTGAGATCGAGTCGGATGCTCTACCGGACTCAGCCAGCCAGGTGCCCCTGCTGTGGACTTGTCGATATTTACAACTCTAGGGCAACGATGAAACTAAAATGAAAATTCTGGAGAAAGCAGGTGTCCTAAGAGGGCAAATTTATAACGAAAATTCTGGAATTTAGCAAAGAGGCAGGGGCAAGGAAGGCTGGTCAGGTAGCACTGCTGTCAGAGGCATGTGCGAGCTTTCCCCGCGGGGTAACCCAGCCTCAGCCAGCCTCCCGGGCAGTTAGTTCCCCCCAGTGGAGAAGAGAAACAAAGTATCTGGGCACCAGCATTTTAAGAAGACAGCTTTGTCCCTGTTGCTGGCTCAAAATACCTCCCTCCCTCAAACACACAAAAAAGGATTTTTCCTTATAAAATGAACAAAACTACATTATAGAAACTTTAGAAAATAAGTAAGTAATTATTCCACTGCCTTGCTACAATCACTGTTAGTGTATTATGCATTTCCTTTTGGCTTTTTCTTCTACACATAAGGTTTCTTTTCATCATAAAGGCTAGTGAAGGCACAATGCTGTTTCCTGCTTTGTTACTTAACATTTTATCATTAATGTTTTTCAGATTATTACATGAGTTAGAAAGGCTCGGTGGGCAGAGAAAGGGGAAGAGCGTTCCAGTTTGAGAACTCAGGAAAGGTGTTGCTAGTAGAGCTTGTTAGTATAATTTCTCTTCTTGTACTTGAGACAGGCAGGCCACCAACAGGCAGAGAGGCTCTGGAGTGACCCTGCTGTGTTTGAAATCTTGGCTTTGCTACTTGCAACTTGTGCGAAGTTGAGATATTTAGTGACCTTTTGGTGCCTCAGTTTTTTCATCCCTAAAGTGGGGCTAATAGTGCCAATGTGAGAATTAAGTGTGTGTCCCTTAGAATAGAGCCTGACACATAGCAGGCAGCCAGTAAATATTAACTCAGAATATGAACTATAACTTGGAATGTTTAAGTCCATTCCAAGCCAGCGTGTGACTGTAAGCCATTTAGCATCTTTGGATCGGAATGCCCTTATCCGCAAAATGTTCATATAATAATTATAGCTACAATCTACTGAATACTTGTTGTACATGACAGTGAGTTGAGGTACTTATTTGTCACGTTTTACTAACAAAGAAACTAGGCTCAGAAATTAAGTAACTTGCTTGAAAGTGACGGAGCCAGTCAGATGTGGAGCCTGCGATAGAGCAGAAGTCTGTGTGGTTCCAAGTGTCTTGCTTTTCCCTGCACATCATTGTGCTCAGGCTCCTTCCAGCTTCAACTCCAGCTCTATGAACTTCAGAGAACAGTGCTTTTCAGTTGATGTTGGCTGCCAGTAGGCGGCTCCAAAAACAACATTTTTAAATTAAAAAAAAAAAAAACACCCAAAAACCCAAACCACAACTTTGATGATCTAACTTCGAACTATGTGTACAGTTGTGGCTTCTTGACAGTTTCAAAATATCAGGTGGCTCAATGAACACATCTTCACTGAAAAGCAGCCTCAAAATGATTTTTCTCTTTGTATCCCACCCTCCCTGTTTTAGAAAAATAAAGACGCTCGTTCAAGTAATTTAAAACTGACTTTAAACTGCAGAAAAACCGAGCCAAAGAAAGCCACCTTTGCTTGCTCCACTTCTATTCCGCCTATTCAGCGGGTCATAGGGGCGTTTTCCTCTCAGGGACCCACCACTGTCTGCCCTGAAGGCTGACGACAGTGGACAAAGACAGCAATAAGCCGTAACTCCGAGCCTGTTAACCTTCAATTCTGAAAGTAGGACCATTCCCAAGAGAAAGGGGACGGGAACAATCCAGTGAGCGAGCAAGCATTCCCAGAAAAGAACAAAAGATAGGATGAAAAAAACAAAAGAGACCTTGGTCGTATAAATTAATGAGGTCTTGGTCTCAGGTAGGGGCTCTTAAAAAGTATGCTGCCCGTTCAGAATTATAGTCGCTAGGACTTAAACATCAAAAGCTTCCCAGGGATTTTCACGTCTGCAATGAAAAATTATTTCAATTGCCGCGCAAATGATTTCAGGATCTTGGGATACCTCGTTATTAGGACGGTTCAACGACCCTACTATGGGTCACTTCCTCCTCCCCTTTTCCCAAACTACTCTGCATTCAAAAAAGGCTCTTTTGGCAAGATACCCAAGTTGTTGGAAGTTACAGATGGAAAGAGGCTCTTCCTGAACCCGTTCTAATTTGGAAGTAACACAGAAGATGATGAAAGGAGGTAACTGGGAAATGCAATACAAAACGAGGAACGCCCACATATAAACACATCGGCAACTCTGAAAGAGAAGACACCATTTCCTTTCGATTGGCTGTGTGGCCTCGAGTAAAAGAACTGAATCTCTCTGGGCCTCGAGTTTCCTATCCGCAAGATAATGAAGCCTACTTCCGACGGTCTCTGCGAGGAGCGACGGGGAAAATGCACGTAAAGCCCTCCGCGGAGTTATCTGGCACAGAGGCAGCGGCCAATCGGCGTCGGCGATCAAAATGAGTAGGATTTTACTCCCGACGGGCAAGCACAGTGCCCTTTCCACAGGTGCAACTTCAAACAGCGCCGTGCAAGATCAGGCAGGGTCAGGGGACGTGCGGCAGACGGGCGGACACCTGGGCCACTCAGGCGCTGGTCGCCGGGCAGGAAAGGGGGGTTCCCGGCGCCGCGGGGCCTTCGGTGCTACCGGGGGGCGAGCCGGTGCCGCGAGGGCCGGCGGAGCAGGCGAGGAGCGCAGGCCGCCGGGCCGGGGGAGCGGGGCGCCGAGGTCGCTCCTCCCGCAGCCCCCGACGCCAGTCCAACGGCCGAGTGCTGGAGGAGGAGGAGGAGGAGTAAGGGGAGGAGGAGGTCCCGCCGCGGTCAAGAAAACAGGCCACGCTCGCGGGAGGAGACAGAAACTGAATACCCACCCGCCGCCCAGCGCCGGGCTGGTCCGCCTCCGCCCGCACCCCCGGGCCTGGGGCCGGCCGTCGCCCCGGGAGGAGGCGGGAGGCGCGGAGGGCGCCCGGCCCCGGGCCCGCGGGCCGGCGGGAGAGAGGGGCCCGGGGCGCCGGCCCCGCCCGCACTTACGTGGGCCCGACCTGCCGAGGGAACGGGCGGCGAGGGCAGCGGGCGCGTCACTCGGCGGGGACCGGCGGGCACCGGCGCGCACGGGCGCGGGGCTCTGCTGAGGTAGCTGCGGCTCCCCGGCCGGCGGGCGCGGGGCGCGGGGCAGGTCCGGCGGTCGTGGTGCGGAGCCGCTGGCCGCCTGCCGCCCGTCTCGCTCCTTTTGTTGTTGTGCAGCGCTCGGAACAGCTGATCGGCCGCTGCGCCCGCCCGTCGGGCCCGCCCGCCCGGCCGCCCCGCCCCGGGGCCGCGCCAGGCCTGATCCCACCAATCGGCGGCGCGCGGGCCCCGGGGCCGCCCTGCGAGAGGTTGTCACTAACGCACGTGACCTGGCGCCGAGCCGGGCGACGCTCTCAAGTTAGAAACAAGCCCGGGCAACAAAAGCCGAGGGGCGAGAAGAGGGGCGAGCGGAAGGGAGGGCGGGAAGGGTGTGTGTGGGGGTGCGGGGGGTACTGGCACTGGGGCGACCGGGAGGGGAGGCGAGGCGGGCCTGGGGGCGAACAGAAGTGGGAACCCGCGGGAGTGTAAGAACGGGAAAGGTGAGAAGAAGAGCCCCGATCCCAGTGGTCAGTCTGCCCCAGTAAGGGGCCAGGGCCAAAGGGTTTGGGGGGCACGAAGCGACACAGAGCAATTTTTGCTGTGTGTGTGTGTGTGTTGGGGGGGAGCGTTAAGAGTGATGGAGGCTAGAGACCCCAGGAGGCCTTTTCAGGCCGATATAGGGGTAAAGCCTTAGACATGGCTCTATAAAGGCAGGTCCACTTCTTGGGAAGGAAAGTCTGGCTCCAGGTACAGGGGATGCTGGCCCACGTAACGTCCTTTTTGAGTCAGGCCCCAGCACCCTGGGTGACTGACACAGGGAGCTGACCGAACTTGCCTGCAGGCTCAGGATTCAGCCTGCAGGCAGGCAGGCAGGCAGGCAGGCACAGCAGAAGAGGCTGTGAGACCAGACCTGAAGGCAGTGAGCTCAGTGGTCTGGCGGCGCTTCTGCTCCAGCAGACTTGAAGAACCTTGAAGGAAGGAGAGTGTGGAGAGTTGCTTCTTCCGTAGGCTCTGCATCCAAGCTCCCACGTGACCCAGGGCAGTTCTGACCTCTGTCTTGCTGTTTACATACCTGCATACCACCGGCATTCACACCCGGCCTACCTGCTCACCGGTTATTTATAGTGAGAAGAAAATGAGACAGTGAGCTGGAAAATGCTTTCCAAACCAAAGCTCTGTATGCAGATAGATGGATTAACTGTGCCTGGCAGAGACAAAGAAGTCATGTTGGTGCATCTTTGCTCTCCTGGTTCCTGTTTGGACTGAGATGCAATTCTCTGACCCAGGGCGAAATTATAGCAACCGCTCACAGGTTTATCATACAGTGTCTGAAAGACTCTCACCATTCTGACTCACAAAAATCCTGGTTTCAAAGGATGTAAATCAAAGTTCAGGGGATTTTCTGATACCCAGAAGTAATAACGAAAATATGGTGGCCATCTGACTTTTTCTCAGGAGGCAGACTGAGACCGGAACTTGGATTGGACAATCTCATGGAATTGAGTATGCTTTAGGTTTCAGGTTTCCACAAATCAGGCTCACCCCAATAGTTTCTCTCAAATATCATTGCTATCTTTGCAGCTCTGTAATCTTCCTTCTTAGAAATTCATGAAGAGACCATCTTCCCATTCGGAAAAAAGGCATGATGATTCTAAAGGTCTAATTTGTCATTTGAGACCTACCTTTTCCAATTTGATAAGATTTGTCACTGATAAAGGCAAAATGTGAAAGTATACAATAGTTTGCTATGATGGAGAAAATAATGTGAGGTAGACGATGCTTCCCAAGAGGGTCACAGTGACATTTCTTTCATCATGAAGGGAAGACTGTTTTTCTTCCCCTTGAATCTGAGCTGGCCCTGGGACCGCCTTGGCCCATAGGATGTGGCAGAGACAATGTTCTAGGATGTCTGAGACCAGACAGTAAGCAAGCCTGACAACCTCTGCTTTGCGCCCTGGGGAAAGCCGGCTACCACATAAGAGAACACCATGCTGCGAGGAAGCCCAAGCTAGTTACGTGGAGAGACCACATGGAAAGAGACACATGCCTGGCCAGCCCCTAGATATTTAGCTCAGCACACCTGAGATACCAGACATGGGGCGAAAAAGCCCTCTAGGAAGTTCCACCTCCAGCAGACACCACACGGAACGGCCACGAGCCATCCTCACTGACGCCTGTCAAACTGCAGAATCACGAACAAATAAACGATCGTTGTTTTAAGGCACTAAATGTTGGCATGGCTTTAGAAGAAGCAAGAGAGAACCAAAACACAAAGCTAAACAATAGAAAGACCCATGGCAGACAGATCAACCTTCTCTAAGCTCCAAAAAGTGGAATTTGGGGGATAAAAAAAAACTTACCTCGGGAGTCATCTGCTTTCTGTTTACTCTCTCACTGATTTGTAATCTTCCCACCTGGTGCTTGTTTATCCCAGTAGGGTACCAAGAGGGTGGGAGAGGGGGTGTGGGAGAAGTCTGCCCCTATGAGAGAGAAGTATTCTATCACCGTACATTGTTTGGAACTGTTGGAGCATGAAAATAATAAAAAGCAAACTGACTTTTACTTAGTTTTATTATTGTCTGAGACTTTTTACAGACATGCACACTCACAGAAATTCTCTGCTTACTGTTTGCACCAGGAGTGAATCGCTCGCACTGACTCCCTCCTTGGGTATGCCACTGGCGTATATACATGCATGCAGTCAGACTCAGGAGTAATGTCATCGCCACAGCACAGAGCCGTCTGAACACAACCAAACTGTCAAATCACACAGCTGCAAAGCAGCTTCTTGTCTGTTTGCTGACAAAGACCCAGTCAGGTTCCCTGCCTAGGCAGACTCAGTGAATCCAACCATCCTTTAATACGCAGGATAATTCTCAGCGGGTTGCTATAGTACCCACGTCCAGGCTGACTCCCTGCCGTGGGGGTGACCCTTTCCCCATCTGTCAGAGTCCTCCTGTCGGTTTTCCTTGGAGCTCAATACACTCCCTTATCTGCCCCAACAAAAGGGATTTGACCTCAAGTTTTGTTGTGAAGGACTACAGGGTAGGACCGCATTTATGCCAACATCCAGAAACAATACAGCTAATGCCCCTGCCTCCTGCTTACAAAGGCAGGCTGTGGCCATTGCCCTGCCAGTTGCGTCAAGGCTGCTGAAGAATGTTGTTTCCTACCCAGCCACAGATGGGGAACCCCGTTGGGTGGCTCCTCAGGGCAAGCTCAGAACAACAAAGCAACAAGTCATCCAGTATATACTGAGGAGGGTCTGAAAGCGACGTCCGCTCAGGTAGTTTACAACCGGTCCATCAGCAAATGCAGTCTGTTGGGCTTATACCAATCCAGCATGTTGTCAAGTGTCTGGGAAAGACAGAAGAATTTTGGCTTAATTGCACTTGGAAGAACAATCACTTGGAATTCCAGTGAAGTCTGTTCTAAGAGAAGGAAAGAAAGGGTCTCTCGTGGTCTCCAGAAAGCCTGGAACAGAAGGAAGCAAGGGGTTTGGTGAACTTTACTTTCTGAAATAAAAAACAGGAAACAGAAATCTAACTGGGATGCCCTTTCCATCACTGGAAGAAGTCAGAAATGATACCAGGGCCATAGGTATAATAGCTTTCCAAGACCCTGGAACCTGGTAACTCTCGCATATTCATTTTTTTTAACCCTATATCCACATGGCAATTGAAACAAAATCCTTAAAATGAAGAGTCTGTGTTCTGGCTGAGGCACCAGAAAGGAGAAGAGAGTTGAGACTAGCCCATTCAGCAGCCAGTATTTGTGGAGAAGAGCCCTTGGGTGCTGTGGTGGCATAAGCTGGATTATGAGTGATTGATGACAGTCCCCCAGACACCCAGCTCTCTCCAGGTCCCCTGACGTCCTGACTTTAAAGGCTTTTTAGTTATTAGGTGAATGCACAAATAAGTATTCAATTATTATTTTTAAATTTTTTAATGCTTTATTTTTGAGAGCAGAAGAGACAAAGCATGAGCAGGGGAGGGGCAGAGAGAGAGGGAGACACAGAATTCGAAGCAGGCTCCAGGCTCTGAGCCATCAGCACAGAGCCCGACGCGGGGCTTGAACTCAGACTGTGAGATCATGACCTGAGCTGAAGTCGGACACTTAACTGACTGAGCCACCCAGGCACCCCCGTATTCAATTATTTTAAACTGTATTAAAACTTAGCTGCAGAGCAGAAAGGGAATCATCCCTTAACGGATATGGCCTGGATACATGATATCGAATGTCCCTCTGTACACCATCCCAGCCCTAGGAAGCCATGAAGTCCTAGGGACCAGCTACGTGGGGCAGACCCAACGGGGTGAAAGGGCAGTGGCAGTGGCTCCCCGTGCTAGTGCAGGTCAGGTCTTTTACAGCTCCTGCTGCCAAAGCGCGCTCTCCACTCGCACGGCTACTTCTGGGTCACTGCCCAACAGCTGCCATGTGCCAGAGGCAGCCCCGGGTGGGGTCTGCAGCCATGAACCGCTCCATTATGGGGAGGGCTTGAGTAGAATGTGTCTTTCTGCTCTTCTCTAAAGGATGACACGGATAATAGGATTGGTACTTACACAAGCTATACACCGCTTACATAGTCTTCCTATTTAAGGTAAGCTTGTTTATTGTGTAATTCTTTTTGCTGGAATTAACTACCTTAAATATCTATTACATTTTACATGATTAATTTGTGTTCTTAAATGTCCAGATTGTTCATGGCTTTGGCAAAAGACCGAAGCATGTTGATAGTCTGAGGCAGGAGGGCTTTTGCTTTCTATTCTTTTGGGGCCTCTTCTGCTTTCCTCCTCTTTGGTAGGAGTAGCCATTTCTTTCCCGTTGTAGCTCAGAGAGAGGGAGGACATGAATATGTAGACCTGCGGTGGTTAAGCCCCACCCACCCATTCATTCAGCCCCGCTGTATTCACAGAATCTTTCATTCCTCCAATAATTATTTAATGAGCACCTAGTCTATGCCAGGCACCAGAGACACCGTAGTGAACAAAACAAAGTCTCCACCCTCAAGAAGTTTCCACCTAGTGGAAGGGAAACAAAAAGCAAGTAAATATATAATGTAATGAGTGCTGAGAAGAAAAACAAAACTGGGTGAAGGGTTAGAGAGAGGCTGGTGGGGACATAGGATGGTCAGCTGGCCTTCTTTGACAAGGTGGCACTTGAGCATCCAGAACAGGAGGGCAGGCATGAGGGGAAAAGGTAGCCTAGGCAACCAGAAGAGCCAGCGCAAGGCTGGAGGCAGAGGAGTGTTTGTGCTCGAGGAATAGCACTGTTCTTGAACGAAACTGTCAGTTGAGAACTGGGTGTGATCTGGCATCTGTTGGTTACCTGAGCACACCCACGGATATGAGTTGCAGAGGACTGGTCATAGAACTTTAAATTCCTTTGCAGTCTTTTGGGTTTCTCCAACACTTCCAGAAAGGCATATAGGCCCCTAGGAAGTAACTTTTCATGTTTATCATAACATGGAACTACTTTCAGAGTCCTGAGAGCAGGTGTCACGGAATGGGCCTCGGGTAATCAATTATGTTGGATGCTGGGAAGGCAAAACCACTTTGGAGCATGTGCTGTCTGGTAAGGAAGAGGAGGAAACTGTGGGGTTCATGCTCAGTATAGGGACAGTTACTTACCTTCTGAGTCCCTCAGTGTCCTCAACTGGAAAAGGAAAATAATACCAACTTGGACAGACAATGAAATCAGAAAAGTGTCTGGGACATTAGGTGTTCGATAAATATTTGTTTTCACCAGCACAGAGACCTTTTTCTAAGGCTTTTATTTTAAGGATTTTGTTTCTAATCTCCTGTGGAAATAGGATTTTTTTTTTTAAAGGAAAAATCTAAAGCTTAAAAGCTTTAGTAGCTTCTCGGAACTTGAGCCTAAAAAAAAAACCAACAAGGTTAAGGACAAAATGCTCTCATCTTCTTTAATAAGTCTATACAAGCAAACACCACAGAGGTCTAGACCCATGTTTGAATTTGTCCCTACTTAACCTACGATTCATATTATCTGAACGTTTAAAGCCACAGTTTGGAAAATAAGCTCTTCCCCAACACACACTGATACACCTGAGTTACTTTACTTGCTCAAGTACAAGTGCAACTGAAACCAATCAAGCCTGGAGGCCATACCGTCCATAATTAAGAATAGCATTTAAAGTGAGAAGCAGCTGTTTCTAGTGGTTAAGAGTCCTAGTTGTGGAATCAGACCTTAGTGCAAGCTCTATGACCTTGGATTTGACCTCTCTTAGCCTTAGTTTCCTCATCTGCAAATGGAGATGGTAAGATTGTCTCTACTAGGTGGTCCTGAGGATTAAGTGAGATCATGCACATAGAGCATCTAATATAATGCTTGATTCTACAGTATGAGCTTATTAAAATGTTATAAGTGTAACCTGAGAGTACTGAGATCTACAACCTTCAGGAGAGTGATATATGAGACAGTGGGTCAAGAAGGTGAATTTTGAGCCAAGCCCTGAATGATGTAAAGGAGTAAGTAAGCTCTGTGAGGCTCTATCCAGTGACTAGTAGTAGTAGAGAGTAGTAGAGGCAGAAGGAACAGTGAGTGTGTGCCTAGAGGGCCAGCAGTGCGGCTGGAGGGTGGTGAGGGAGGGGGGCAGCGGAAGATGAGGTCGGAAAGGTCATGAGGAAACTTGCAAGCAGGGGTGAGAAGTTAGGATTTCATTCTAAATGTGATAGGGCCATTAGAGTTTCAGACATGTTGAGTTTGAAATGCTCTTTGGAGATCTAGGGGGAAATGTTTTGGGCAAATGCATATTTGAGCCCAGAGCTAAAGGCACAGGCGGGGGCTGGTAACATAAATGTGTGTCTTACCACCTTTTAATAATATTTAAAGTCACAAAATTGGATGGAATGACCAGAGAGAGGTTCTAAATTGAGAAGAGGGCTGAGGCCTGGGCCTGGGGCTCTGATGTTTAGAAGAGAGAAGGATAAGGAATATTAGCTGAGAAGACTGAGAAGTAGCAGCCGATTACGTGAATGAAAAATTAAAGTGAGGTAACCTGGAATCCAAGTGCCAAAAATGCCTTCAGAAAGGAAATTGTGATCAAGTGTGAAGCCAAACATGATTAAGGACAGTCGAATGGTCTCTGGATCCAGCAAGATGGTGGGCAGCGTTAAGAGTATCAGTTTGCTAGGGCCACCATAACGAGTGCTGCGGAAGGGTGGCTTAAACTCCAGGTGTTTAGTTTTCTCACAGTTCCGGAAGCTGAAAGTCCAAGATCAAGGTGTTGAAGGGCTGGTTTCTCCTGAGGCCTCTTTCCATGGCTTGCAGATGGCCGCCTTCTCCCTGTGTCCTTACATGGACTTCCTTCTGTGTTGTTTGCATCCTGGTCTCTTCCGGTAAAGACGGCAGTCAGATGGGGGTTGGGCCCAGTCAGATGGTCTTGGTTTAACCTAAACCTCTTAAAAGGCCTTATCTCCAAATATAGTCACCTTCTGAGGGGCTGAGGGCTAGGGCTTCCACATATTGGGTTGGGGGGTTGTCGTGTGACACACAATTCAGCCTGTAACACTAAGCAATTTTTTAAAAATTATTTTATATAATAGAGAGAGTGAGTAGGGGAGAAAGGCAGAGAGAGAGAATCTTTTTGTTTTTAAAGTTTATTTGAGAGAGAAAGAAAGGAGAGAGAGAGAGAGAGAGAGAGAGAGAGAGAGAGAGAGAGAGAAGGAATCCCAAGTAGTCTCCATGCTGTCAGCACTGAGCCTGACGTGGGGCTCAGTCTCATGAACCACAAGTTCATGACCTGAGCCAAAATTAAGAGGGGGACACTTGATGGACTGAGCCACCAGGGACCCTGAGAGAGTGTGAGAGTGAGGGAGAGAATCTTAAGCAGACTGTACTCTTAGTGCGGAGCCTGATGCAGGGCTCAATCCCACGACTCCTGGGATCATGACCTGAGCCAATATCAAGAGTGGGACAGTCAACAAACCGAGCCACGCAGGTGCCCCTAAGCAATTCTTTTTTAGGAATTTTGTTGTGAAGGAGAACAGAGCAAAGGATTAAGGTGGAACTAAAGACAGTCTCTCTGAATGGGGAGACAAGGAGGTTTTGTATTTATTTTGGATTTTTACTACAGGAGAAATTCCAGCCACTGGTATTGTTGCTGAGAATAGTGTGGTAGAGAATCTGAGACTATGGCTGCAGGAGAGAGTGGGTTATTTCAGAAGCAAAGTCCTTAAATACCAGAGAAGGGATGGGATCAAAACGTGTTAGATGGCTTACCCAGGTCACTAACTTGTGCGGGGTAGGGCTCACACTTGACCCCAGGGATCTTAACCCTGAAATACACTGTCCCACTGACTACATTTCAATACCTGTTTTGGGGAGCAGTAATAACCAGAACAATCCCCAAGGAAGGAAGGAGAGGAATACAACAAAGGAAACATGTTCACATATGGCATTACAGCTGGCTACCTATTACCACCCGCAGGGCTGAGGGAGATTGTGAGGGGTTCACAGAAGGCGAAGGAGGAGAAACGGGTGAGGCTCTCTTTGACTAACTGACTGATGAATTAAAACACCCTCAGGAAGTCCAGTCCCCAAAGCGGTTGAATATTTCTGATCTGTGCCCCAGCATTGGCCTATTTATTTGGACTGAGCTTGGCTTCGGGTCACCACCAGTTTCAGACAGTTACATCATCAGCTTTCCGTATGCAGATTGCGACCCTCTTTCACCAAAGCCGAGAAGCACGTGGCTTTGTGATTTTGCTTCTACAAACTCTCTTATCATAGCACTTGCATGCTGGAGCCCAGATGTTAAACAAATCAATCAGTAAATAAACCTTGGCTTCACATTTTGTACAGACAAATTTAACCAACACACACACACACACACACACAGCATCTCTTAGTGGCTGTACAGCCTCTGGGTCACGGGGTCTCTGCCTGCAAACACTTCATTCTTTTTTTTTCCTTTTCCTTTTCCTTTTCTTTCTCTTTCTTTGTTTCTTTGTTTCTTTGTTTCTTTCTTCCTTTCTCTTTTTTTCTTTTTTTCTTCATCTTCCTTCCTTCCTTCCTTCCTTCCTTCCTTTCTCTCTCTCTCTCTCTCTCTCTCTCTCTTTCTTCCTTTCCAGCTTTATTGAGCAACAACTCACCTGTTACAGAATCCGCCCATTTGTAGTGTACAAGGCCTTGTCTTTCCGTGTATGTGTTTTGTTTTGTCAACACTTCATTCTTGACACTGTGGTTTTCACTTCAGCAGACAGGTCAATCTCCCGCTCTTGGGACGGGCTCTGCTATTTAGTCACAGCAATATCCCAACTTGAGGAGGTTATCTGAAGGCCAGTGTCGCTCTGTGACTTCCCCGGGGGCCTAGCGAGCAGCTGATGAGCCATCCCAATTCACCGATGAAATCCACACAGTGTCGATTACATGGGCGACTGTTGTGGAATGAATAAACACGGAACTGAATGAGCAGGTTTCATACGGTGAGGGACGGACACTCTACTTGGTGCTCAGACAATGGCATCTCAGTATTTTTAATCCAAGTGGTAGAACACCAAATCCCTCCATTCGTCTCATATCTTCTTACCAACCCTTTCCCTTAAAGGCTCCACCTCATCCTCCTCCAAAGTGTTTGTTTTGAAACCACACATGTCCTCTTTCCTCTCATGGAAACCACCTGTAGCAGCAGCAACTGGGGCTGATGCAAACATTTGTTTTTGATAACAGTGTATTTTGAACGTCTGTGGTTTCAATTTCTATTTTTGTCCCTTACTGTCGAAATTTTTCGATCTCTTCATACTTTGTACAGATAGTTTTGCTTTTCCCAGGCATTTGTACTCTGCTGAATATATCAGCTACAGAAACCGTGAACTGAGAACTTCTAAAATTCCAAAGTCAGTACTGACATCCCATGACTTACATTTTTCAGTATGTTTTCCTCTGCAATATTTATTTTATTTTTTAAAGTTTTTTATTTTGAGAGAGAGAGAGAAAATGCGAGCAGGGTAGAGGCCGAGAGAGAACCTCAAGCAGGTTCTGCACCAGCAGCACAGAGCCCGATGCTGGGCTCCAGCTCACAGACCATGAGATCACGACCTGAGCCGAAATCAAGGGTAGGACGTTTAACTGACAGAACCACCCGGGGGCCCCCTCATCTGCAATATTTAAATTGGTCTTCACAACAATTCAGTGAATAAAGTCAGGACAACCTTTATTATTCCCATTTTATAGGCCGGAAAACTGGTCTTCTGGCTCGCCTGTGGCAAAAATTATATTTAAACATGGGCGGGGTGCCTGGGTGGCTCCATCGGTGCAGGGTCTGACTTCGGCTCAGGTCATGATCTCACCGTTTGTGAGTTCGGGCTCCGAATCAAGCTCTTTGCTGTCAGCACGGAGCCTGCTTCTTTGGATCCTCTGTCCCCCTGTCTCTGCCCCTCCCCTGTTCGCTCTCTTGCTCTCTCTAAAACAAATAAATATTAAAAAATAAAGGGGCAATTTCAATTCCAGTCTAGGATTTTTTCCTCACCGTATGACGGGCCATAATAATATGACGACGGTTTTCCAACTTGAGCTGAATCAGAATCATTGAGAGGCTCATTAGAACACAGAGTGCTGGGCTCCACAGGTCTGTGATTCCCTAGGCCTGGGGTCGGGCCCAAGGATGTTCTCATTCACGCCCCTGCTCCTCCACTTTCTCCCTTGCCTACCCCTGCCTCTCAGCTTCCCTCGCAGCTTGCGGTAGTCATGTGACAAAGTTCTGGACAATAAGATGGAAGCAGAAGTTTTCTGGGAAAACTGTGCTTTCCTGGTACAAAGGGATATACTAGGCTCTTCACCCTTCCTACTTCTTCCTGCTTAAAACTTTATATGTGATGCTCAGAGGTAGTCATCTTAGGACCAACACATTAAAACTCGCAGGATCGGGTGCCTGCATGGCTCAGTTGGTTAAGCATCTGAGTCTTGATTTCTGCTCGGATCATGATCGCACAGTTCATGAGTTTGAGCCCCGAGTCAGGGTCTGTGCTCCGTGCTGAGAACACAGAGCCTACTCGAGATTCTCTCTCTCCCCCTCTCTCTCCTCCTCCCCTGCTCTCTCTCTCACACTCGCTCTGAAAATAAAGAAACTGGAAAAAAAAAACAACCCTAGCAGGATAGAAAGATAGGAAGAAGCTTTGTCTCTGACAGCTCTGAGTCGCTTGCCTACAGGCTTGTTTCTGTGTGAGAAAAATAAATCTCTATTTAAGCCACTGTAGACAGGTTCTCTGTTACTTGCAGCCAGAAGCATCCCTACCCAATACAGAGAAACAGGACAGAACGGTGCATGAGAGTCTGGGGGACCACATGAGAAATGACATTTAAGAAGCATTTGTGAGGCTTGTTCTGCACCTGCCATTGCGCCAGGTAAATGAGACATGGTTCCTACCCCCAAGGGGTTCATACTCCAGGTGACAAAGCCACAGCGTAAATACATAAAGAATAATAGGTTGTGACAAGCACACAGGTCTAAGCAAAATGCTGTGAAACCCAGAGAAGGAACCCTGCCTAGGGAGGTCAGGGGAGGCTCCCAGGAGGTGACATCTGAGCAGAGCCCTGAAGGATAAGTAAAGTTCTGCCAGGTAGAGAAGAGGGAAAAAAGATCTCTGGGCTTGTGTCCCTTCTTGACCCTACCCTTTGGGGCCAGAGGCTGGCCTGGCTGGGTGGGGGCGTGTTGGAACAAGCTGCTGGCAGAGTCAATAGCTCTGCAGGAAGCTCAAAGTCCAAAGAACCAGGAGGGAAGTTGTGAGGGTTGGCAAAAACCCCTGACAGCAGGTCTAGGGAGCCAGAAATCTGGGGCAGAAAGACCAGAGCAAGAGATCACAGGGCAAGCGGGGAGGGGCAGGGCCGGAGCCCAAGAAGATGGGTCAAGGCTTGCTTCTCAAGGAAATGAGAAACTCCGAGCACTAAACACCCCATCTCATGATTTCCTATCATTCAACTTCATTTTGGTCCCAGCCCCTATCTTATTAGGCTTGTATGAAATTCAATCTTAGTCCTTACTTGGGGTATTTCCCCGCACCCACGGCTGTGCCAAAATCCTGGAGTGTTATTGAGCCTGCAGGGCCATGCGGTCCCCTGCACCACTGTCTCAAAGACACAAAACCCTGGCTATTGAAGCCCTTCTCCTTGGTGTATCATGGGTATTTCCACCAGGTGCCTGCTACACCTTCTGGTGCATCTAGAAAGCAGGGCACAGGTTCCCTGATGCTGGTGGGCCCCAAAGGCCTCTTTCCTCTCCCCGGACCCAGGCATCTCTTCTTGGCTTTGAGAAAATACCTCCCTCTGGCCCTGCTTCCTCTAGGGTTGCACACTCACCTATTCAGCTCAGTGGGCTCAGTAAGGCTTGGGAAATGCGAGCCAGGGGGCAGCGTCTCCAGGCCAACTCTGTGGTCCACCTCACCTGCCTGACCTCCCCTGAGACTAAGAACAGATCCTTTTAGAATGGGTGGAGGGAAAGTGGGAAACGCAGGGAGAAAAGTTTTAAGCTTTCGAACTGTTATTGGGCCACCTATTGATGGTGATGGTGTGGTTGAAAGGATCAAGGCACGGAACGTACACATCCCAAGTGCTGTGAAGACAGAGTCGGGAAAGGGCCTGACGTGTCTGGAGACGAGGAGAGAGGAGCCAGAAGCCAAATGGGACTCAACGGGACAGCCTTGGATGACCCTTTCTTGAATATGGATTTTATTCTGTAGGCAACAAAATTCAGGAAAGGTCCATAAGCTATGTGGAGACAAGATCCTGTTTTGTTTTGTTTTCCAAATGGACAACTTTGATAAAAAGGTGGGAGACTGAGTTGTGAAGAGCCTATGGTTGGCCATAAAAAGAAACCAGATAAGGGCTGGTAAGAGTAATGATGGAGACAGAAGAACACAATCACAGCTCTAGGATAAAATCAGCAGAATCTGGTCACTGATCGGCTCTGAGGGAATGATGGGGACTGACAGAAAGAAGCTGAAGAAGATTCCAAGATTTCTATCTTGGGAGACCGGGTAGTTGGTGAAGCTGTGTACCTGAAGGTAAGAAGACAGAAGATAGAGGACATGGGCAGGGCTGGAGATGGGTGACAGGAAGGAGAGAATTAAAGGTATTTAGCACTGGTTATACGACAAACACTGGGTTACATATATTTGTTTCATACAGACCCTATAAAGTAGTATTACTATGTTCATTTCACAGGTAAGAAAACTAAGGCTCAGAGATGCCATTGCTCACTCCAAGTTACTTGGAGTAGTGGAGTCAGGGTTGGAAAAGATATCCACCTGACTCCACAACTCACGCAATCCCCCAAATGCTTCTAACATGCCATCTGATTACAATGTCTCGTAGGAGTCACTTGTGATTCTGGGTCTGGAGCCTGGAAAACTGGCAGGGGGTGCAGGCATCAGTTTGGGAATCTTTATTATGTGGAAGGTTCCTGAAGTCATGGGAGCAGATGAGATCAGCTGGGAAAACTGTGTGCATGAAAAAAGAAGGCAAGGACAGCCTCCGGGGAAGTTCATATTTAAGGGTTGTCAGCTATGCTATAGAGAACAGAAAAAACAACAAACAAGATTAGGGTTTGTATTTCTCTCATCACAGAAGTTCTGAGGTTAGTATGTTGGCTTCAGTAGAGACATAGGCCCTCTTTTCTTCCATCCTGTTTAGTGTGTGTGTGTGTTTCATCCTCAAATTTGCTTCAATCATAAAATGGCCAC
This sequence comes from Paguma larvata, assembly GCA_030068075.1. NCBI lineage: Eukaryota > Metazoa > Chordata > Mammalia > Carnivora > Viverridae > Paguma > Paguma larvata. The sequence continues at coordinate 39,920,595 of CM057838.1, forward strand.
GTCAGGTCCTACCGTCACGTTTCAGGCATCAAGAGCAGAAGAGGGCAGTCAAGTGAGCCTCTTTTAAGGATGTCTTTCCAGAAGACCCACCCCATAATTTCTGCTTACACTAACCAGAACTCAGTCACATGACCTATCTTCAAAGGAGGCTGGGAAATGTAGTTCTTTAGCAAGGCCCCTTATTGCTCAATGAAAACTGCAAACACAATTGTAATCTCTGCCATTAAGGGAGTAAGCAGAGGAAAGAAAAAAAAATAAAGGACATCTAGGGGCAGGGGAGAGAATGATGCCATAAAAACTGTAATAGTTAGGATGCTTTTCATTTGACATTATTGAGAACTCAGCCCAAGCTAGTTTAAACTTTGCTTAAGTAACCAAAAAAATTTCCAGGTAGACCAGGTGTGTTCACTGGGTCTCTGACTCTGTGACTTTGTTTTCTTGGCTCTGCCCCCTCTGTATTGGCCTTGCATTCAGGATGGCTTAACAAATGGTAATAAAACGGCTGAAGTAGTTTCCAGTACTCACAACACAGGCATACCGCATTGTCCCAAGCCAAACAGACCATCTTCCCAGCACAACTGAAATTCATTCATTCCTTCAGAAAAATCCTAAGTAACTACCGTGTGCACTTTTCTAGATGTTGGGAATACTGCAAATAAAATAAATAGTAATCCTGCTCCATTGGACCTTGTTTTAGTCATCTACTGCTGTGTAACACGTTTCTCCCAAATGTGGAGAATTAACGAGAGGGTTAAAACAAACATTTATTATTTTACTGTTTCTGTGGATCAGGAATTTGGATATAACTTGGGGACTCTGGGTGCCTCTGACTTAAAGTCTCACATAAGGCCGTAGTCATCTCAAGGTCTACTGGGGGAGGGTCTATTTCCCAACTCACTCAATGTAGTTGTTAGCCTCACGTCTTCCTGGCTGTTGGCCAGAGACATCAACTCATTGCAATGTGGGCCTTTCCAATGGGCCAGAGGTCAAGTAAGAGGCAGGATCGCAGTTAGTCTTTTGTAACTTAATCTTAGAAGTGATGTCCAATCACTTTTTCCACATTCTGTTTGTTTTGAAGTCAGTCACTATGTTCAGCTCACATGCAAGGGGAGGGGATTATATAAGGGCATGAATACCGGAAGGTGAGGATCATGGGAAACCAATTTGAGGTTTCTACCATAGAGCTATATTCTAGTCAGTGGAGAAAGACAATAAACAATAGATACATCATATGTAAGTGACAATAGTGCTATGAAGAAAAGTAAAGCAGAGTAAAGGAAGGCCTCTTTCACGGGACGACATTTGAGTAGAAACTAAAGCAGATGAGGCAGCAAGGGGATCTGTGGAAGAGCATTTCAGGTAGAGTGAAGAACAGGTGCAAACCTCCTGAGGCAGGAGCATGCTTGGCTATCTTGACTGAATCATACAACCAACTTGGCTGGAGCAGAGTAAGCAACGGAGAAAACAGTCAAAAAGGTGGGGTGGGAGACAGATCATGTACAGACTTACAGGATGTGGTAAAGACTTTATTGGAAGGTTCCAAGTAGTGGTGTGACATCTTTTTAAAAGGCTGTGGTATGGGGAACACGTGGTGAAAGGACCAAGAGTGAAAGCAGGCAGACCAGTTGAGAGTCTACTGTGGTAGCTCAGGCGAGAGATCCTGGATTGGGGAGAAGTGAAAAGTGACTGGATTCCAGGTATATCTGATAAGATCTTCTAATAGACTGGATTTAGGGTATGACAGAGTGGAGTCAAAGATGACTCCAAAGTTTTTAGTGTGAGCATCTGTAAGGTTGAAGTTGCCATTTTCCGGGATGGGGAGGACAAGTCTAGGAGAGTAATTCAAAGATTTGACTTCGGTCTTGTGGCCACGTGAAGTTTGAGATGCCTGTTGTACATCCAAGTAGAGATGCTGCAGAGGAAGTTGGGAGTATGGAGTTTAGGGGTGAGGTCTAGGTCGGCAATGGAAATTTGGGAGTCACCGGCATGGAGTTGGCATTTATAGCCAAGGACTAAATGAGATTAATCACCTGGGGAATAAAACTTAATGAACAAGAGAAGAAATCTCTCAAAACCTTTGGAAATGGGAGGATTAGGAGGATCAGATGAAGGGGACTGAGAAGGAGCAGCCAACGAGAAACAGCAGAAGGTGCTATGGAGGCCATCAACAGGGTCCACCTTGAAGGCCATGGGGAAAGGAGCTCTCCACCTTCCTGATGCTTCCAGGGGGTCAGGCGGTAATCACAATATTTTGAAGGTCGTAGAAGATCATTGGTGAGTTTACAGAGACCAGCTTGTAAGGAGTACTAGACTCAAAGGCTGGGTGATGGTGGATTTTGGAAAAGAGTGGAATTTAGAAAAGCGACCTAGTGGGTATGAGCCTCCCTTTCAAGAATTTTTTTTTTAAGTTTATTTATTTATTTTCGATAGACTGGGGGAGGCACGGGGCGGGGGAGGGAGAGAATCCCAAGCAGGCTCTGCACTGTCAGCGTGGAGTCCAACATGGGGCTCAAACCCACAAACCATGAGATAATGACCTGAGCCAAAATCAAGAGTCAGATGCTCAACTGACAGAGCCACCCAGGTGCCCCTCTTTCAAGAATTTCAATGTGAGAAACCATAGAAGCACAGGCGAAAGCACTTATTAAGTTATACAAATTAGAAAATCTCTATATCGATAAAAAAACACAATAGCATTGAAACCCAGGCAACGGAAACAGGGAAATTGTTTTCAGCAAATATGATAAGGTTCAGAATCTTTAAAATGGAAAAAAACTCGGGGCATCTGGGTGGCTCAGTCGGTTGAGTGGCTGGCTTTTGATTTCGGCTCAGTTCATGATCTCATGGTTCATGAGATCGAGTACTGCGTCAGACTCTGCGCCGGCCTGGGATTCTCTCTCTCCTTCTCCCTCTGCCCCTCCCCCGTTTGTGCTCTCTCTATCTCTCTCTGTGTCTCTTAAAATTAATTAATAAACTTAAAAAATTTTTTAATGGAAAAAAACTCGTGCAAATTGATAAAAGGAACATTAAGACCCTAATAGGCAAATAGACAAGGGACACAAACAGATAATTCACAAACGAGGAAATGTAGCTAGTAAACAAAGATAGAGAAAAATGTCTGGCACCATCAGCAAGGAAAGAAATACAGACTGAAACCACAAGATGACGTGTTTTAAACGATCAAATTAGCAAAAGCTGTTTATTCCCTTTAACCCGGCAATTCCAGTTCAGGGAATCCTAAGAAACTAAGCCACACTGCAGATGAAAGAGCCGGCCACGGTTTTATTTACAGTAGTGAGTAAGAGGAAATAATCCAAATGCTGAACACCAAAAAATACGGCTTAGAAAATTTTGGTGCATTCACACAAACGTTAATATTAATCACATGCACACCCATGCACACACACACACACACAAATGGGAAGAATTTATGGTAACACAGTATCTCAGTGCATTTGGGCTGCTGTAAGAAAATACCAGAGACCAGGTTGTTTAAAAATTTTTTTAACGTTTATTTAATTTTGAGAGAGAGACAGAGAGACAGAGAGAGACAGAGACAGAGCATGAGCAAGGGAGGGGCAGAGAGAGAGGGAGACACAGAATCCGAAGCCGGTTCCAGGCTCTGAGCTGTCAGCACAGAACCCGATGCAGGGCTCTAACTCATGAACCGCGGGATCATGACCTGAGCCGAAGCCCGATGCTTAACAGACGGAGCCACCCAGGCGCCCCAAGACTAGATTGTTTATAAACAACGGAAACTTACTTCTTGTAGTTCTGGAGGCTGGAGGTCCAAGGTCACAGTACCAGCAGAGTCGGGTAAGGGCCCCCTTCAGGTCACACACTTCTTGTGGTATCTTCACATGGTAAGAGAGGCAAGCAAGCTGTCTGGGGCTTTTATAAGAGCACAGATTCCATTTTATGAAGGCTCCACCCTCATGGCCTCCTGACCTCCCAGAGGCCCCACCTCCTGACACTACCACCTTGATCATAAGTTTTCAACATGTAAATTTGGGATGGGGGGTCCATTATTCAGACTACAGCACGCAAGGAAATGCCTGTATCACATTAACTGAAAGCAAAAAGTAGGATTGCAAATTGTATATACTTTATAATCTCACCCATGGTTAAAACATTTCTAGAAAAAAGGAGTCCTATCAAAATGTTCCCTCCGGGTCTCTCAGGAAGACTGGCTACCTTTCTTTCCCGCAGCGCACCTTTGTGGTGCTCTGAGCCCACTTCTACATGTCAAGTCCTGGGATTACAAAGATAATTCCGAAATTTCTGCCCTTGAGGAGTCTGCATCTAACTAAAACTTACAACAAAAACAAAAACAAAAACCAAAAACACTGTTCAGTGGGAGTAAATAATAAAGTCTCAAAAGGCATGAACATTAATTGGGATCCCAAAATACCACAGTAAAAATGAGCCACAGAGTGAACATCAGCCACACAGCGGGGCCTTGGGGGACCCTGCCCAGACCTGCAGCCCTAGGGTCAAAGTGATCAGGCACCAGGTGAGCAGTCGTAGCTGTCAGGTGCGTTCTTCGTGGAGCCCCCAGTGCTGGAATTGAGGTGGCCTTGACTGCCAAAGTATTGAAAGTCAAGGAATAGCTAATGGAACTGGAGGACAGGCCTGATGCTTCCAAACAATATGAATTATCTAACTTCCTGCTGTAACAGATTTGGTGCAACCTTGCCTCCACCGGCCTTTGCTCAAAAGCACTTGAGCAACACCATATGGGTCACTAGTCATCCTTTCCTTTCCTCTGCGGTTGCTTCTCTGTCCTACTGATTTGGCAACACTGGCTTTGGAGGCTCTTGCTGTGGTGTCAGGGCCAGGCTGGTGGGAATGCTTCTGTTTTCAGGGTTCTCGTGGATGGAGATCACAGACAACCATACCTTGTGTTTCTAGAGTCCTCTACGTGTATTTCACATGTGTTTTTTTTTTAATTTTTTTAAATGTTTATTTATTTTTGAGAGACAGAGAGACAGAGTATGAGCGGGGAGGGGCAGAGAGAGAGGCAGACACAGAATCCGAAGCAGGCTCCAGGCTCCGAGCCATCGGCACAGAGCCCGATGTGGGGCTCGAACTCACAGACCGTAAGATCATGACCTGAGCTGAAGTCGGCCACTTAACCGACTGAGCCGCCCAGGCGGCCCTCACATGTGTTTTTAAAAATTCTGACTCACCTGCAAATTGAAGAATGGTGTCGTTAGTCGTGAAACCAACCAGCTATTATTTATTTTCTGGCAAGTGTCACCTCGACCTTGCTTCCCTCACCTATCAAATTGCAGCTCTTTGACAGATGCTAAATAAGAAAAATAATGGCTCTGATAGCATCAGGGAGAAAGCTGTTTTCTGAAAAGATGAAAGAGGTTACTTTTCAAAACGATTAGGTGTTTTAGTCAATAGCATGCAAGGCAGATTTAGAGAGCAGAGACGTGATCTTTAAAATCCGTCATGAAGGTCAAGCTAAAGGAAAATGAGCTTCTAATTATAAAAATAACTACATTAAAAAATTTAATTCTCAAGAGGAATTCTCAGTAATTACCATTGTAATTAGGACTGCAATGTCTAAAGACAAACTGGGTTCAAATCCCGGCCTCGCCACTCCTGGCCGTGTGACCTTGACTGAGCAAGTTACTTAATTTCTCTGTGTCCCAGTTTTTTCCTCATCTGTGAAATGGGGGTAGTGATAGGACCCACCTCATAAGGTTGCTACGAGAACTAAATGGGTTAGTATTTTTTTTTTTTTATGTTTATTTATTTTGAGAGAGAGAAAGAGAGTACACACTCACACAGGAGGGAAGAGGGACGGGGCCGAGAGGGACAGGGGGAGAGACAGAATCCCAAGCAGGCTCCAAGCTGTCAGCACGGAGTCCAATGTGGGGCTTGATCTCACGAACTGTGAGATCCTCACCTGAGCTGAAATCAAGAGTCAGATGCTCAACCGACTGAGCCACCCAGGTGCCCCAAATGGGTTAGTATTCATAAACAGCTCTGAGCAGCACCTGGTATGTGATACCTGCTATATGTGCGTGTTAAACAAGAATATTAATAAAATAATAGTAACTGCTAATTTGTTCTTGCTATCACTTGTTAATAAGGTAATCAGCACAAGTAAAAATTAGCATGTAACATAGTTCTGTGACAATACATTGAAGTATTCATTTATGTTTCTTCCTTCTCTAGGCGTCCTTCTCTCCCCCTTTCAAGCAGGTAGCCATGCTCGCTCGTGCCTGTGGCTTGAGGGATTCTTGTGGACTGGGAAGTCCACGGGCGCCTGAAGCCAGTCTTTAAGGAAAGCCTAAGCCCAGTGAAGTGACAGATGATGCTGAGTGTCCCCGGAGAGGTGGAAGTGAGTGAGGTCTGTGGGTGCAGGAATAGGGGTGACGGGAGGACATTTTCTGGAGGAGGCCTAAGAGCTAGCATGCCCTTGCAGGGCCCCAAGTGGTGGCATCCCCTCAGAGGGACGGCTGTGCTGTGCTGCAAGGAAGGCGCGCCCTTCTTCCCAAGCCTCGAGGCCCCGATAACCTTTTCAGCCACTGATGCTAAAACAATTCGAAATCACAGACCAAAACCAAAAAAGAAACCTCCAAATCTTGGCCTATGTCTCATACCTTACCCAAAAATTAACTCATGGACTTAAATGTGAAAGTACAAAACGTTTAGCAAAGAACATAAGGAGAAAAATCTCAGAATGTAGGATTCTCTGACCTGACACCAAAAGTGTGATCGGTGAAGAGAAAAATGGCCAAATTGAACTTCATCAGAATTACAAACTTGCTCTGAGAAAAGCCCTGTTAAAAGAATAAAAAGAGAAGTTACAAAACAGGAGCAAATATTTGCAAACCACACACTCCACAAAGGACCAGTATCTAGAATATATAAAGAACTCTCAAAACTCAACAATAAAAAATAAATCTTATTATAAAATGGGTAACACACATGAAGAAACACTTCACCAAAGAGGAATACGGATGGCAAATAAACATATGAAAAGATGTTCAACATCGTTAGCTGTTATGGAAATGCAAATCAAAACCACAGTGAAATACTGGGGCGCGTGGGAGGCTCAGCCGGTTAAGCGTCTGACTCTGGCTCATGTCATGACCTCATGGTTCGTGAGTTCAAGCCCCACATCGGGCTCTGTGCCGACAGCTCAGAGCCTGGAGCCTGCTTCGGATTCTGTGTCTCCCTCTGTCTCTGCCCCTCCCCTGTTTGCGCTTTGTCTCCGTCTCTCAAAAATAGATAAACGTTAAAATAAAAAAAAAAAAAAACAGTGAAATATTTCACTGTACACCTATCGGAAACCAACAAATTGTGACAATAACGAGTTCTGGTGAGGATGCAGAGAAACTGGGCCACTCATACACTGCTGGTAGGAACATAAAATGGCACAATCACTCTGAAAAATAGTTTGGCCATTTTTTAAAAAACTAAACACGTAACTATCACATGACTCAGCATCTGCCCTCCCAAGCATTTATCCCAGAGAAATGAAGACTCATATTCACACAAAAACCCATACATGAACGTTTACAGGAGCTTTATTTGTAATAGCTCAGACGTCTTTCAATGTGTGAATGTTTAAACAAACTGTGCTGCATGGAAAACTACTCAGCAGCAAAAGGGAACAAACGATTGATAAAAGCAATGGCCCAGGGCGCCTGGGTGGCTCCGTCAGTTAAGCGTCCAACTTCAGCTCAGGTCACAATCTCATGGTTCGTGAGTTTGAGCCCTGTGTTGGGCTCTCTGCTGTCAGCACAGAACTGCTTCCGATCCTCTCTCTCCCTCTCTCTGCCCCTCCCCTGCGCGCGCGCTCATTCTCTCTCTCTCTTTGTCTCTCTGTCTCAAAAATAAACTTTAAAAAAAAATTAAGAAAATAAATAAAAGCAATGACCTGGATGAGTCTCCAGAGAATTACGCTGAGTGAAAAAAAAGCCAACCCCCAACGTTACACACTGTATCATTCCTTATACATTCTCGAAATGACAAGCATGAAATGACGGACAAGAAGAACACTTTAGAGGTCGCCGGGGGGCCACTGCTGGGGGCAGAGGCGGGTGTGGCTATAAAAGAGCAGCAAGAGGGGTCTTTGCAGCAATGGAAATGTTCTGTATCTTGACTCTTTCAAAGTCAGTATCCCAGTTCTGATCCTGTACTATAGTTTTGAAAGATGCTATACCATTGGGGGAAACTGGTCAACGATACTGGAGATCTCCCTGTATTACTTCTTACAACTGCATATGAATCTACAGTTATCTCAAAATAAAAAGTTTAATTAAAAAATGATCACGAGGAGCGTCTCGATATACTGCCAAATGGAAGGCTCATGCAGATTAACATGTTATCAGCAAGATCCCAGCCCAACATCCCTCGGAGGCAACGAGTTTATCAGTGGATGGAACTATCTCTTTCAGAGGGTCTTTGTAGAGTGAAAGTGCTAATGGTCCCTCCTACACTAAATTCACTCCCTTTACTGTGGATAAAATGAAATCCTATGTATATAGGAACATCTGGAGAAAGTTATATAAATCCAGATATTTTTACACCCCTAAAAGTAGATATCCCTAGGGCATTATAAATATGTGAAGCATGTGTGCATAGCAAGAGCACATGTTTATAAATAGTCCGAAGAATGTTACAGGTATCACCTGTGTGTTTCAGCTCTCGGGTCCTAGAGAGAGAGCAGCTTCCGGTTAGTAACTGAGACTTGGTTGTAGGGATTCCTTCGGAAGGGCAGAATGACTGACCATCTGTTGAGTAACTCCCCTGTGCTAGGGGCTTTACATTACCCAGTTTAATCTCTAGCCCTAGGCGAGGAGGTGGGCAAGGTTACCACCAGAACAGGCACTGAGTCTCTGAATGCCCCACTGAAGACATTTGCCTCAAGCATTGACCTGAAATTCAAACCCAAGGCCATCAAGGTCCTAAACAAGTAAAACCCAGGTTTGTTTCCAAAACACTAGCTCCTCACTGCTGTCTTTCTGGTCTACCAAATTTACTGTGTGTGGTGCTTGCCAGCCCCACCTGTGTCACGCAAATACTAAATTGTCCCCAGGATAGAGCAAGCCTTTCTCTGCCCTCCCTGATGCTGCTGGGGCCACGCAGAGACAGAGAGGGAGTGGGGGTGGGATGGAGGGTCCCCTTTCATCCACACGCTGCAGGTGGCTTTCTTGAGTTTATTCTCCCCGTTAAAGCTGTCCTAATTGATCATTTTGGCCAGATTTTATCTTCCTAGGAAGGAGGTGTGGGAGATGAAGAGAGTAGATGAAACCACAGTGACATGTCTACTGAACTATTCTTTCTTCCAAGGCCTCCCCATGTGTACCCTCGCTGAAAGTTCCAGACGTGCCTCCCAGGCTGAGTTTGAATCCCACTAAGGCTCAGGCACAGGGGAGCCGAGGCACTTAGAAAGAGCACGCGTTCACAGAAGTCCTGTGACTTGCAGCTGCTGGTCTCCCAGAAACTTTCTTTGTTGCGCTGGTTTGCTAGACTTTTGTATGGTGCTCTTTTGACTGTATTTACAGGATCTAGGATTAGGAGCAGAGAAAGAGAGGGAGGGAGGGCTTGGGGGAGGAAAGAGGCTGAATGAGTGCTGGGAAATGGCTCATCTGAAGGGACTGGCTTCAAGATCATTTCCAGTCAGACATTCAGGTCATTATTAATTTTTTTTCTGTCAACGATTTTATTTTCAGCATCATTAGCTGATTACGTGTTAGGATTACATGTTATTGTTTTATAGCCTTCTGTTTTCTTTATTTTTGAGAGAGAGAGAGAGAGGGAGAGAGGGAGAGAGAACACAAGTGGGGGAGGAGTTGAGAGAGAGGGACACAGAGGATCCAAAGCAGGTTCTGAGCTGAGAACAGACAGCCCAATGGGTGGCTTGAACTCACAAACTGCGAGATCATGACCTGAGCCGAAGTTGGTCGCTTAACTAACTGAGCCGTTCAGGCGCCCCAAGCCTTCTTGTTTTCATTTCATGAACGTGATTCCCTACTGAACAGCTGAAATCAACCTTGGGTGCATGCCGGAAACACCTGGGAACTTTAAAAATACTGATGCTTGAGTCTCAAGAAATTCTGACTTAACTGGGGGTTAGTGAAGTCTAGGGGGCAGTTAAATGTGGTCTGGGCAGCAGCGGGTGTCTGACTCGTAGAACCCCCCGGGGCGATTCCAGCATGGAGACCGAGCACTGTGTCTCTGAGGAGCTGATATCCCGAATTTTCACATCCTCATTGTTCTGGTATCTGTATTTTCTCAGGTGTAAGGTCCTCCTTTTGTTGAGGTTTTTGTCTCTTTTGGATGGTGCTGGCCTTTTTCAGAGGCTGGGTGAGCTCACCTTCTGCTACCTGGGCTGTACCTCTGCCTCCACCCTGGGCTTCCGCAGTGGCCTGGCCGTGTTAATGCCCATGTAGAGGTCCCGGGATGGGGCGCGTCAGCTCCCACACGGTTTCCCATCTCCGCTTCATTAAGGCTGCTCAGCCATTATGGAGAGGGGCCTTTCTTACTTCCAGGAGTGGCTATATTGTCTTTTACTTTTCTCCCTCCCTTCCTTCCTTTTGTATCTTTAAAATTTCTTCTCAGTGTCTTATAAGGAGGTAGAGATTTCAGCATGAGTTTAGGGCACATTCTTAAAACCTGGTGATTTTATGGGGTACCTGATCTTGAGGTACAAGAGTTCGAGCCCCATGTCCAGCTCTGTGCTGACAGCTCAAGGCCTGGAGCCTGCTTCAGATTCTGTGTCTCCCTCTCTCTCTGCCCCTCCCCTGCTCATTCTCTCTCTCTGTCTCTCTCTCTCTCTTTCTTTCTCTCTCTCAAAAATAAGTGTTAAAATTTTTTTTTTAAATCGTTTAATGTTTATTTATTTTTGAGAGAGAGAGTGCATGGGAGCGGGGTTGGGTTAGAGAGAGGGAGACAGAATCCAAAGCAAGTTCAGGTTCTGAGCTGTCAGCACAGAGTCTGACACGGGGCTCGAAAACTCAAGAACTGTGAGATCATGACCTGAGTCAAAGTCGGACACACTCAACTGACTGAGCCACCTAGGTGCTCCCTGCCAATTTTTTTGAACTAGAAAACAAAACAAAACCTGGTGATTTTACTTTTTAACTCTACACACTTCTGTATTACTTGAATTTCCCCCCTCCCACAAATGTATTACTTTTGTAATAATCTTTTGAAATATAGTTTTTAAATGTTTATTTACATATTTTGAGAGAGAGAGGGAGAGAGCATGGGTGAGCACGGGGGTGGGGAGCAGAAAGAGAGAGAGGGAGAGAGTAAATCTCAAGCAGGCCCCACACTGTCAGCTCGGGGCCTGACTCAGAGCTTGATCCCACAAACGGTGAGATCATGACCTGAGCCGAAATCAAGGGGTGGACACTCAGCCGACTGAGCCACCTAGGTGCTCCTTAAAATTTTTTTTTTTTAATTTTTTTTTTTTAACATTTATTTATTTCTGAGAGACATAGAGACAGAGTGTGAGCAGGGGAAGGGCAGAGAGAGAGGGAGGCACAGAATCCGAAGCAGGCTCCAGGCTCTGACGAGCCATTGGCACAGAGCCCGACGTGGGGCTCGAACCCACAGACTGTGAGATCTGACCTGAGCTGAAGTCGGCCGCTTAACCGACTAAGCCACCCAGGTGCCCCTCCTTAAAATATTTTTATAAAAAGTTATCACACTGATAAAGTCTATGTAATAATCTGGAAAGATGTTTATGATATAATGCTAAGGAGAAAAGTAGAAATATGTGTAGGAGGAAAACAGACTGGGATGAAATACATAAGAAACAGTGGTTATGCTCACACAGTGAGATGGTGGGTAAGCTTTTGGTTCTTTACATATTTTATACTATATATATTTTAAAGAATATATTCTTCTTTTTTACAATGCTGGGGGAGTCAAACCACTCATGTTAAAGGAGTTAGTCCACTGCAGAAATTGCGCGTGGTAAGAAATGGTTTGTGAGAGACACCCAAGCTCAAAGAAGCTGACCGGGCTACCTGAAAAACGTGTGCTTGTGGTTGTTGATAGAAGAAAACTAACGTCAACTGATACCTTAACTGTATTGGGTATGAAGCCATAGTTTAGTAGATATTTGTTTACCTCTAATCCCCATTTTTTTCAGCAAGAGTGCCTTTTATTGGCATCCATCCTTCCACAGCCCATGAAGCATCTGGGGCTCCAACTTTGCCTCAAGAGGAATGGCACGTGATCTAAGCCCACACCAATCAGCATTCCACATTCCCCTTGCCTCATGATTGGTTCAAAGGAGGGCAAGTGATTTAAGCCAGTTAAATTGAAGCCACTATAAAGAGGCTCTTTTTTTTCATGTTGTACTTGAACTTGAACCTTGTGGCTGCAGCAGCTGTAGCCATCTTGCTTCCACGTGGAGCCTGAACATTACACAATACGTGGAAAGGAACAAACCATTTGAACCCTAATCTGGCCATGATGAGGCCAGGTCTTCTGCAACTTAGATTTTCAGTTACACAAGCAAATACATTTCCTAAGCCAGGTCGAGTTGGGCACTTAGATACTTATAACCAAGATAGTTTTACAAACTGTGCTTATGGGGCTTTGCTTTAAAAGGGAGACTAGAGAATAAGAATTGTTGCCTTTTATTCGGTGCTTTCTTAAGAGAGTTGATAAGAGCTCTGTTTCTTGACCTCCACCCCTATTTGTTGGACGGATGTATCCTTCCCATGCTTAGCCTAGCATGATGAAAATATTGCCCCATGGCACCCAACTCCTAGTTCTGATTCCAGATTTACCAAACTATCTTCTGACCTGTGATTTTGTCCCTTGACTGGGTTGATGGTCGGGTAGGTACCCTCCTGTTGTCTGTGAACCTACTGGCATTACATGTGCTTGGTCAGCCTCTTGTGAACTACTCTAGTAGTTGCTAGAGTTTGCATGAACTGGAAACCTTGAGATGCTGGCTACAAAACTGAGAACAGTCCCAACTCCATGGTTACCCACCATAATACAGAGGAGCCAACCTACTTAAAACTCATTATATCTCTAACTTTAACGGGTTCATTCACATAAAGAGAGGATTAACTAAAGGCAGAGTGCGCACATTCAGTATTGTGGTTCTGACAACACTAGTCGGCTCCGGGACATGGCAGACCTGGGTTTACCCACACTGGTTTTGGTGTAGTCTTGGGCGGGCCACCAACTCCCTCAGCCTCTGTTTTGATTCTCCCACTATAAAGTGAAGATAATAACAATTTTCTCATGGGGTTGTTGCAAGAACTAAATAGAACAATATACATGAAGCCTGAGCACAATAAAAGCTACTTAGCAGCAGATTTTACAGGAAGCTAATGAATCTTCATAGTGTGCAGGCCAGGCAGTCTGCATCCAAGGGGTGTCCAGGGCCCATGGTTTATTCATTCCACCTGGCTCCCTGAACTTAGCTGGGCTGAAGAATCACCAGAAGGCTCTTATTAAAGTGCAAATTCCATGGCTCACCTATGAGCTACCAAATTAGGATCTCCAGGGGAAAGACTTGGGACTCTATTTTTAGTATTCTTCCCAAATGAATCTGGTGAGTAGGTAGATAATTGCTCTTTAACTTGTGGCCTCCGGTATAATAAGAGTTCAATACAAGTTGGCTAAGATTGTAATAATTGTTTTTATTACAATAGAGACCTCAATCTTGGGTTTCACAGAGGAGGCAGAATTTAAACTAAGCCGTGGAGAACAGACAGAACTTTGTAAAAAGGAAACAAGGGAGGAAGCTCTGCTGTGTATATCTTCTACAAAAAATGTGATAAAATGCAACCTCTGTAGTTCCTTTTATATGAACTGAAATAGACATTAACCGAGATCACAACAACAGTAAAGTTGTTATCTCTCCTAAAAGAATTTTGGTTAATTTTGCCTCTTGTTAACTACTGTTGCCAAAATTTGGTGTCAGCTGAGTCAAAGGTTTTCTTTTCTTTTTTCCCCTCCCTCCCTCCCTCCCTCCCTCCCTCCTTCCTTCCTTCCTTCCTTCCTCTCTGCCCTTCCCCTCCCCTCCCCTCCTTTTCCCTTCCGTTCCCTTCCCATGAAAGCTCTCTAGCTTACTCTAGCGAAACCATCGTACTTGGAACCCACCTGATGAAGACACGACATGGCCACAGAAGTATCTAATCAAAAGGAAAAAAGCACATATCAACAATAAAGAATGTTTTAAAAATTATTTATTTATTTTGAGAGAGAGAGAGAGCATGCAAGATAGCAAGAGTGAGCAGGGGAGAGGCAGAGAGAGAGAGAGGAAGAGAGGGAGAGAGAGAATCCTAAGCAGACTCCTTGCTGTCAGCACAGAGCCTGAAGTGGGGCTGGATCTCACAAACCGTGAGATCATGACCTGAGCCGAAGTCGGACACGTAACTGACTGAGCCACCCAGGTGCCCCTCAACAGTGAAAATCCTTACCATCACTGACAAGCTGGCACCTGTTCATATTCTACACTGGCACCTTTTTTGCCAAAAGTAAATGGAAGAATAAAGCTTCATGACTCCTTGAATCTGGGGAAGGAAAGAAGAAAACCATACCAAAGGGCCTGCAGATTCAGTGTCTGAATTGAGTGGAAACTAATTTCCCGTGTGTAATATTTAAATGTCTGCTATACTTTCTACTAAACTCATAGCCATAAGCTTCAAAGGTTCTGAGACATGGAGAACCAATTCATTTTTAATTTTACTTCTGGATATTCTAAACATACACAAATGAAGAGTAGTGTAATGAATTCCCATGCACCTATTATCCAACTTCAACAACTATTAACGTGTTACTAATTTTGAGAAGCAGGTTAAAAATCGATAAAGACCAGTGCTTATAAGTTAAAGAATTTGAAAGGGTGAAAACAGTCATTCCAATAATTTGGGAGAGGAAAACAACTGCTTTTAAGTCAACTTCCTAAATAATTTGGACAAGAAATATTTTTATAGTTAAAGCACAGTGTAAAACAGAAAAAGATAAAGTTTCGGGGTGGCTCTTTTGTGCAATATCACTTCACTCAAATCCCCTCAAATACTATACTAAGAAGAGAAACTTGTTTTCGATTACATTTCCTTCTGCAGCTCAGAGGGCAAAACAGTTCGATTCAATTCGCCAGACTTGGTGAGCCTTTGCAGATCCTGTGCTAGACCTTGTATGGGGGAGTTTCCTTGTGCTATGGGAGACCAGAGGGAAGAAGTGCAAAGTATGACCAATTATTTGGAAGGCTTTACTGAGACAGCGGTGTCTGAGTGGCATCTTCAAGAGTGGACCCTATGTCTAAAAGCAGATGTGGAAGGAGACAGAAGACCAGGCTGAGGGAACTGAATGTGCAAAGATGGGAGGCAGAAAGGCACAGGGTGAATTTGAGGGTGTGGTACATTATAGACTTTGTGATGAAAAGGCCATTAAAGAGCTGGAAGAATCTCAAAGGTGACATCATAGAGTAAAGCATAGATTCTGTCTGCAGACAGACCTGACTGGTTACCTACTACCTTGGCTGACAGTGCTGGTTGCCAAACCAAGAGCCATTCCCATCATGCTTTCCTTGCTGGTAGAGCTGCCTCCTCCCTAAAGGCTAACAATGCCAGACACTGCCAGATACTCATTAACCAGCCTCTCTTGCAGCTAGGGCATGGCCACGTGATCCAATTCTGGCCAAAGAAACCTGAAAGGAAATTTGCAGGTAGAATTCTGGAAAGAGTTTTCTCCTTAATAAGAAAAAAAAGACTCTAAAGCAAAAACTTCTTTTTGCCTTTGAACACAGTTGTATAACATTGAGTCTTAAAGTTATGGCAGCCATCTTGTGTCCAGAAGACACAAATTAAGGATGAACGCCAAGGTGCTAAGGATGGCAGAGGAGGAAGATGGGAAGTGACTCAGTCCTTGAAGGCATCATTATGTCACTCTACATATGCCATCCTATGTTTGGAACTCTATGTTGTATGAAAGAATACGTTTTCCTTATTGTTTAAGCCATTTTGATTTGCTTTGTCCTTGGGTTAACATTGGCCCAGAAGACAGAAAAGAAGTTACTCTCCTACCTAGATTATTTCTCCTTATTACAGTCTTTTCTTACTTTTAAAATTTATTTAGAATATACAAGTATACATATGCTTCTATAGTTTTGAAAAACCTCATACCAAGCTAAATCATGCATGACAAATAAAAGGGCTTATGGGAAGAACAGAGTTAAGAACAGGTCACTCAAAATCTTGAGAAGTTTGTAAGTAGAGCCCTAATAAAAATAACCATCCTAATAAGTACCCTGGCACACTTCACTCTCTGTTGGCATTTACAACCAAATACATGGCTTTTCTTTGCAGCCTTATATCCTGGCGCCCCTATTTCCTCCTTAGAGATGAGGGTCCTTAAGGCATTTGCTTCCCAAACAGATGATCATCACCATAATTAAAAATGCAATCTTGCTTTCTTGGGGCAGCTGGGTGGCTCAGGTGGTTAAGCATCCAATTCTTGATTTCAGCTCAGGTCATGATCTCGGGGTTCATGGGTTTGAGGCCATGTCAGGCTCTGTGCTGACTGTGCAGAACCTGCTGGGGATTCTCTCTCTCCTTCTCTTTCTGCTCCTCCTCTGCTTGCACCCTGTCTCTCTATCTCTCAAAATAAATAAACTTATAAAAAAATACAATCTAACTTTCTTGAATCACTTTATTTAAACATAAGGAGAAGGGTCTTCATAATTTCCCATGTGCACTGCCAACCTCCCCAGATAGCTTCAGCTAATGGAAAAATGCAGAGGTTCTTGAAGCCACAAAACCAGCTCCTATATCCACTTAAGGAAGGCACTGATGTGGGATTTTCAGCTATTTCCTTAGGGTCCTCAAAGATGATGAACACTTCCTCTTTGTGAGGTTTGCCCTGATCATGTCAAAATACGAATATACTGGAAAAACTGCGTATGAACCAACTAGGTTTCTGTGTTATGTCGATACCATTCACCTGCCACACGTGAGCCAGGATCATTGAAAGAACACCTGTGTGGTTAAAATGGTAAATATCATATCTATTTTACCACAATTAAATAGAAGAGGCTGCGTGCCTGGTGGTTTAGTTGGTTTGCATCTGGCTCAGGTTCATGGGGTCAAACCCTGAGCCAGGCTCTGTGCTGACAGCAAGAAGTCTCCTTGGGATTCTCTCTCACCCTCTCTCTTTGCCCTTCTGCTTGCATGCACGCTCTTTCTCTCTCAAAAAAAAAAAAAAAAAAAAGACTAATTGAGCACCTGAAACAGACAAATCGAGGACTGGAAAGAGCTCTCATTTATGTGGTGTGTCTATCAATGTCTACTTTGTCAGTCATTAAAACTGAGAAATTAAAAAAAAAAAAGGAACTCCATTGTGAACAGATAGTGCTCCTAACACTCGTGTACCCATCACTCAGCTTCAGAAATTAAACTGATACCATCGAGTTTCTTTGTCTTTCCCTGAAAGCATTGCTTCTCCGTCACCTAGGGGTAACAACTATCCAGGATTTGGTGTTTGCATTCCAATATCTTTCTTTACTGGTTTTTCTAAATTTGGATATATCCATGAGGACATATAGTTTTGACACTTTAAGCCAATGTAATCATACCGTATATAATATTCTTCAACTTGTATTGGTTATTCTCGGTTTGTTTGCCCTTACAGATGAACAAATCAGGGGTGCATTCTCCCTAGTACTATATTACTATGCCTTGATGTTTTGCTTCTAGTCTCTTTCAGAAATTATGGCGGGACATTGCGAAATAATAAAAAGTATATGGTCTCTGCTCTTGGTCCCTGACACAGGGCTTCTGAAATACTTGTAATTTTTGGGTGAATTCTAAGAAGGCAACCCTGGGTGCCTCCAGGTTGAGGGGTGGTAACTGGAAACACCAAGTCATGACTAGAAGTTTGGAATTTTCAGCTCTACCCCCCTCCCCCATTCTTTTGAGAAAGGAGAAGGGCTGAAATGGAGTTAATGACCCATTATGCCTACGTGATGAAGCCTCCAAAAAATCCCAATAGTACTGGGGGTGGGGGGGTTCAGAGAGGTTCCAGTTGATGAGCACATCCATCCTGGGAGGACGATGCTGCATCCCAACTCCATGGGGACAAAAGCTCCTGTGCACAGGATCCTCCCAGATCTTGCCTTATGCATTCTTCATCCGACTGTTCATCTGTATACTTTATCATATACCTTAATAAACTGGCAAATGTAAGTGTTTCCCTGAGTTCTGTCAGCTGCTCCAGCAAATGAACCAAGCCCAAGGAGGGGGTCACTGGAACCTCCTATCGATGGTCATTAGGTCAGAAGCACAGGCAATAACCTGGGCTTGCACCTGGCATCTGAAATGAGGGTGTGTATCTCTGGCCAGACAGTGTCAGGATTGGGTCAGGTGGTGCTGGGGACTCGCTTGTTGTTGTGGGGGATCCCCTCCCTCCATACGTTTGGTGACCAGAAGTGTTTGGTGAGAGTAGTGAAAGAAACACTCAGGAGATAGACTGAACTGAGAGTTTTTTGGAGTTTCTTCCCCTAAAGGAGGTCTGCTATCCAAGAGTGTTCATTTGTGGGACTCATTATGTCCCCAGCCATGCCAGGACAGAGCAAAAGGTTAGAATAGGAGGTGCATCGGAATTAGAATATGTTTAGAATTAGTTCTTAGCCCACAAGTATTCATAAAGGGGCAGCAGCCACTATTGACTGGAAGAGTCCCGGCTGGCAGGTCTACCCAGATTTAAGCTGCTTAGCCAACTGAGGTCCTGGAATAGGAAAGCCCAAGAGAGGAAAGCTGGAGACAAAGGGGAAATGAGAGATGAGCTGCAAAAAACTCACTGCGGTTGAAACATCAACTGGGTATTCTGCATGGTAAATTCTGACAATGTTTTCTTGTTTATATCAGCATCCTTCTCTGAGCCTGGATTACTAGGCTGGTACTTAATTTTGATGCTATTGAGTTAATTATCCTTACTATATTCTATAGACCGGACATTTGTGTCCCCTCAAAATTCACATGTCGAAATCCTAATCCCTAATGTGATGGCTTTTGGAGGCGGTGCCTTTGGGATGCGATTAGGTCACAAAGGTGAAATCCTCAGGAAGGGGATCAGTGCCCTTACGAAAGAGACCCCTGAGAGCTCTCTTGCCCTTTCCTGCTGAGGACACAGGGAGAAGACAGCCATTTACGAAACAGGGAGTGAGTCCTCACCAGACGCTGGATCTGTCAGTACCTTGATCTTGGACTTCCCAGACTCCAGAACAGTGAGAAATAAATTTCTGTTGTTTATAAACCACCCAGTCTATGATGTTTGGTGATAGCAGCCTGAACGGATTTTCACACTGTTGTGATTAACGTGTTCAGACTGTTTTCCTAGTAGGTCCAGGTTAGAATCCGTGCACTGATTTCATTTGTTTCATTTGCATATACAGTATATTGATTTTTATATCATAGAGCATTGGTTGACAGTTTACGGAAGACTCACTACATTACTATAGGTTACGGTAAAGCTATCTGGAGATAATACAAAAATGATTTTGGCTTACCATTAGAGAAAACATTTGTAAAGTTCCCGTAAGCTTATCAAGGAGTCTAGATTGGTTATGTTTTACACTAAATGGGATGAAGAAATGTCAGTGGGGCTCATTAAGGGTGCTCTTGCAGGCTGCTGAAAAGGAGAGGTTGGCTACTCTTGGAATTTGATTTAATGCTGGACAGATTTGCTTTGTTATAGGGTCAAAGTTGTTTTCTTTTAAAATTGAATAAAATCTCTATCTACAGAAATAATTACTATAATGTAGTAGCCTCCACTACAGTATCTCCCCACCAAGCGCCTCATCTAAGTGTATACGACTATTGGGGAGACAAGAGTAACTGGGATGAATTTATTTATATTTGCATACGTGGCCTGTGGATTCTGGAGCCTGTGCCTCGGCAACTGAAGTTGAATGATGATGGCCGTGAACCTCTGATGTGCTTTTTTTTAATCAGAAACTTTTTTTCTCTGTCTTAGCTCTCACGGGCCCATTCTAATGACCTGTGGCTTGTTCACAGACAACTGAAAAGAGAGACACAGAATCAGAGAAGGGACAGGGGCAAGAGTGAGAACTGTGTTCTACAAAGGACCATTTTTGTATTGACTTCTTTTTCTTTTTTCCCTGGAAATTGGGAAAAACCCTTAAATGGCAACAGTAAGCAGTGAGGAGGCTGCCTAGACCACCTGGGTGACGGTCCCACAGCTATGTTGCATTTCTTAGCTTCACTCCCTGTTGCAGGATCTCATAGATAAATGTGTTTTAGAAGTAGAAATGAGCACGTACTTTTAAGTTATGGGACCTAGTAGATTTTCTGAAAGGAGCACTGGATTGGGAGCCAGGAGACCTGGCTTTGAACAATCCAGCCATTTATCTGCATTAGTTTCTTCACATATAAGATAAAATACTCCAAAATAGAAAATGAAATGAAACGAAACACACTATTAATGAATGGATAAATAAAAAATGAAATATCAACATAATGGAATATCATTTAGCCAGAAAAGGGAATAAAGTACTGACACGTGCTACAACAGGCATGGGCCATGAAAACATGATACGAGATGAGCGAAGCCAGACACAAAAGGTCATATTTTATGATTCTTTTTTAAGACTATGCAGAAGAGACAAATCCATACAGATAGGAAGCGGATTAGAAGTTGCAAGGGGTTAAGGATAGGAGGAAATGCGGTAAGATTATTTAATGAATACAGGAGTTTTTGTAGAGTGATGAAAAATTTTGAAACGACAGAGAGCTGTTGATTATACAATACTGTGAATACCCTAAATGCTACTGACTTGTACACTTTAAAATGGCTAGTGTTGGGGGCACTGGGCGGCTCAGTTGTTTAAAGTGTCTCTGACTTCGGCTCAGGTCATGATCTTGCAGTTCAGAGTTTGAGCCCTGCATAGCGGGTTTCCACTTTCAGCAGAGGCTCCCTCTCGCTCTCTGCCCCTCCCCCACTCATTCTCCCTCACTCTCTCTCAGAAATAAATAAACATTACAAAAATAAAAGCCACTGAATTGCATACTTTAAGTGGTAAGTTGTATGGCTGTGTGAATTATATTTCAATAAGGCTGTTATTTAAAAAAAAAGAAAGAAAGAGAATAATTTCTACCCAGCTATGTTGTGAGATCAAATAAGTTGTTTTTCCAAATAAGAGAGGTATTTCAAACTATATAATGATGATTATTTTTAGACTTCACCACTTCCTTCTGAATGAATAAGTAGTGAGACCAATGAACTGAGGGTCCCTGAATGAAAACAGTGAGACACCGCCCAGCCAATAAACCATTTCACCCGCCAACACATTCAGATTTTTGCTTTGATGCTGACAGTTGACTGGGGGACCTGGGGGTCATACTTAATCCATTACCAAGGGAGTGCTAAGTCTCTTTCAAGCGTTACAGATCACAGTGGCTCTTATTTCTCCTTAAGACTACAAAGAAGGAAAGTTTTACTCTCTATTGACTTTAGCAGTGTCATAGCTAAGATTGCTTTACCTTCTATTAGTTGTCATGAGCCAAGGAGAGGACTGGTCTCCAGAACAAAAGCACCACAAGGTGTGGTCTAGTCATGCTGGGAGTACCAAAGGCCCATGGGCCAAGCCAGGAGGTCAGCTTTGCTGCAAGACAAAGGCAAAGCCTTCATAAGGTGGTTTGGAACTAGGGCAACAATTTTGTGGGGTCCTTGCATTGTAAGTCCCTGCAATGGGGACAGGAGTCACCTCAGGAAGAACCAACGACTCTATTATTCCATCTTTACCAGAGAACTGAGACATGGAGAACTCTCCACTTTCTACTATGGGTTCTGAAGATTCCCCTCTTTTTTGCTAAACTTAAAAAAAAATTCCTTGCCATTCAGAGAGTTCTAATTAGAACCCCTCTGATCTTACACATAAATACCAACCCTGAATATGTAACTAATGGACTTTAGGATGTGAACTGCTCAGAGTAAGAGCTACTTCATTTAAGGCTTGGATTGGATATTTCCATTTAGAAAAGGATTCTGGCCTAAGAGAGATTTCCTCATGACATGGAAGAAAGGACACAATTAGTTAAGAAAACATCTAGAACACACAGTATAACTTAACTGGGAGCCAAGCCTTCTCGCCAGCATGAACTCCAGACTTTTCCACTTATGCTCAGACAGTAAGTCCTTTCTACCCAGGAGACTTGTTGCAGTGATAGCAGTAGTCTTACCCAGGAAGGGACTTTTCTTCACTGTTTATTTCCCTTCCTATATCTCCAGGCTTTCTTGGACCACATGTCCTGGAGCTAAGCAACACAAATGCTAAACTTCAGCAGCTTCAAAAAAAATATTTGCCTAAGGGAACTGCATACACCACATAAAGTAGATCATCTTTCCATCCCTTCCTCCACTTACTGCTTCCAAACCAGACATCTAGAAAGCCAGGAAGCCAACAAAGGAACAAATAAACAAACACAAACCACCAGTAAAACCAGCTCCCCCTAATAAAAAACCATCTCCCAATCTCTAGCCCCTTGTATTTGCATAAACACGTTAAAATATGTTTGGCTATTACTTTTGATTATTCTGTCTTTGATGTTATTTATTTTAGATCATAAATCTGAAGACCAGGGGCCTATGTCTATTCGAGAAACAGTCTGAGTGATGTTACAGCACGGATGCTGCAGCCAGGCGGAGCTAGACTGGAGTCAGGCTCCATGTTTATTCACCAGCTGCCTAAACTGATGAACAGGGCAACTGACTTAGTCTTTCTAATCTTCATCTGTAAAATGGGGTAATAACCCTTGCCACGGATTTGTTATAAGGATCTAATAACGTTGTATATAAACAGGAAAATAATCCAGAATGATCCTCTCTCCCTATTTACACCCTTCTCTCCAGGTAACCAATTCTATTTGCTTCGTATCCCTCTGAAGTTTCTTTATGCAAATATAAACAAATTTAAAAATACATATATTATTTGTATACTTATAAATGTATTCTTCTTTTGCCTCCTTACTTAGATAAAAGGGGCATACAACTGTTCTGTACCTTATTTTTTTCACTTAATCTATCTTGGAAATCTTCTGTATCAGTACGAGAAGAGTTTCCTCATTTTTTTTTTTAAACAGCAGCCTGAGATTCCATTGTGTGTCTGTAGTACAGTTTATTTAACTGTCCCTTATAGGAAGACACTTGGATTATTTCCAGACTTTTGCCATAATAAAGCTGTAGTGAAGATATCTGTACACAGTGCCATTTTGTATGTATATGTCTAAAGGCTTTACGCATTTGTAGTATTTTTTAAACAACTTTATTAGGGTGTAGTTAACTGCACTTATAATTTTGATGTTATTTTTGTTTTTTGTTTTCTGGTTTTCTTTTTTTTTTTTTTGGCCAAACTGTCCTCCAATGGGGTTCTTCCATTTTGCACTCCCCAGCAATGTATAAGAATGTACACTCTTTGGAAGTGTGTACTTCCAAAAGGTAGGGGTAGAGGGCCCAGAGAGGACTTCGTTTTCTTTCTTTAAAAACGATTACATGGGAGGGGGCACCTGGGTTGCTAGGTCAGTTAAATATTTGGGCTCTATGCTTGGTAGGGAGTCAGCTTGAGATTCTCTCTCTGTTTTTCTCCCTCTCTCTCCCTCTACCTTTCCCTAGCTCGTGTGCATGCACGTGCACTCTCTCCCTCTCTCAAAAAAAATATGATTATATGTTAAGGGAAATTTTACATGTAGATATATCCTTATGGCAAAATGTATCAGGCAGTAGAAACACATGGTAAAAATGTAAAGTTTTCTTTGGCGAACTTCTTCCCTGCCACCAATCCCAGCCCCTCTCATGCCGAGAACTGTTCGGTGCGTCAATTACCAATTTTCAAATCCGATGGGCATTTCTCGGTCCCCAACCCCCTTGAGATTTCCGAAGATCTCTTGCAAAGATTCTCTTTTTCTTTGGCTTCCATGACACAAACATTTTTCTAGTTTTCTAGCCATCTTCTCTGGCTCCTCTTGCCTTGAAAAACAGGCCTAATAACAGGTAATATTTATTTAATGCTGATGATGCACAAGAACAACACAACCCCAGACCACAAGGGGCGTAAGGTCTTGGGGGGTGTGGCAGATTGTCGGATAAGCCACAGCCTCAACAAATCCTCCTGTCTGTCTAAGCCTACTAGTCGGCTGGGGCTACCGTAACAAAACACCACAGACTGGGGAGCTTAAACGAGAATTTATTTTCTCACAGTTCTGGAGGCCAGAAGTCCAAGATCAAGGTTTGGTTTCTTCTGAGGCCCCTCTCCTTGGCTTGTAGATGGCCATCTTCATGTTCACATGGCATTTGTCCTTCTATGTGTATCTGTGTCCTAATCCCCTCCTCTTACAAAGACAACAGTTACATTGGGTGGCGGTCACCTTACTGGAAACGGTAGCAAAATGGCCTTGGAAAGGAGCATGCGTTGTCGGTATGAGCTGACCCTGCCCTGCTCTCCCAAATTCGTATGCTGAAGTGCTAACCCCCAGAAGCTCAGGATGTAACTGTATTTGGAGACAGGGTCTTTAAAGGGGTAATTAAGTTAAAATGAGGTCTTCAGGGTGGGCCCCAATCTGACTGGTGTCCTTATAAGAGGAGGAGGTTAGGACACTGGCACACATGGAGGGAAGACAGTGTGGAAACACAGGCAGGAGAAGACAGCCGCCTACATGCCAAAGAGAGGGGCTTTGGAAGAAGCCAAGCTGTGGACACCCTGATCTTGGACTGCTGGCTGCAGAGCCGTGAGCAAATAAATGCCTGTTGGGTAAGCCGCCTGGTCTGGGGTACTTTGTTATGGCAGCCGTAGCACATGAATATAGATTATTCCATTTGCTTTGCAATACGTCAAGAAGATAACTTAGAGAAGAATGCGTGTTTGAGAACGTGAATCTGAAAAGGCCCATCTCGGGGCTCCCCGTCTGGAGTCCATCCGCCATGCTGAGGAGAGTAACGTGTCCGACGCAGCATGAGGGAACAAGTTCCCTGCTGCTTTCGCACTCAGCCCCGGGGCAGGCCTGACCTGGGGCCAGGGACACCCCTGCCAGGATTTCAGCTGGCACTTGAACAAAGCAGACGAGAGGGAGGGAGGAAATGGAAGAGACAGGTTTGTAATGTAATGTAAAAGGGAAAACAACCTTTCCTTCCACAACAGATATGCTTGGAACACCTCAGTGATACTCTTAAAGCAGCCATGAATACATTTTGACTCAGAATCGTTTCGGCGACTTTACCAGAGGATGTTTTGCTGGGTTTTGAGAAGTTTGCCGATCTCCACAGTCGTTCTTGTTACAACATGTAGAGTAGCTGGCTTCAATTAGTTGTCTTATTAAAAGGATTCACAGGGCTACCTATTATTAGTGTATATTATTTTTCTCAATGCTTCAGACACTTTGGCATTTATTTTACTGTTGCCATAGAAACCCAGGTCTGTAATAAGCAGCTCTTTTAATTCTGGTAATTAGCCTTATATAAAGGAATATTTTAATGAGGTGAAGAATTTGGAGAGCCCCATCAGAGGAATGCTGGAAGAAGAACCCTCTTCTCCAAAAGCTTACAAAATTATCTTAGATTCTCCTTTGTTACCATTGCTTTCTTTGACAGTTGCTGAGTGTTCATTAGTCAGGCCGTCCTAAGGACCTGTGGTTTTCCATAAAGGTTGGAGGTCTGCTTATTTCTGGGCAACTGCAATTCCATCCATCCCAGTCTCCCTCTTACTCCTAGGCTGTTCACCTGGTTAGATGGAGATGCAACTTCTCCTTGTAGGTTTATCTTTAAGCTTCACAGATGATGCAGGCTTTTTTTTTTTTTTTTAAATCAGTCGAGAAAAAATAATTATGCCTTTCTACATGTGGGATATTTGGAAGCCATGAGTCTTGTCTTTTTTTTTTTTTTTTATTCTTGTCTTTCTTCTATTCACTGCCTATAAAAGCATTTCGGAGGAATATTTATTAATTAATTTTAATGACAGGCACACCACACAAAAATCAAGAGGCAGATAGTGAAACAGTGTCCCTTCTATGCCTGTCCCCAGGTGGCAACCACTGTTACTTACTTTCCTTTGTATTCTTCCAAAGCTATTTTCTGCCACCAACTACACACACACACACACACACACTGGCAGCATATTGTCCATACTGTATGGCATCTTGCTTTTTCACTCTCTGCTGAAAAATTTGGATGCTCCAATTTGGATGCTATTCTATTTCATTACATAAAGAACTGCTTTGTTCTTTATAAAGGCTTTTCCCTGTAATTATTTGACAGTCATGCACTGAATGCTATAGCCATTGTGTGGGGCCCTGGCATATGAGGTAAGGACCGCGAAGTCCCCATTCTCAGGAACCCACACTGGTAGAAGAGGTGACCACCTGTCTAGTGCGCAGCACCGCGATGAATCAGGTGGAAGCGGGGGGCACCTACTAGGGAGTTTGGCTCTGCTCAGAAGGATCACAGGGGTTCACGGGTGAGAGGCTTGAGTGGCATCTTGAAGAGAAAGCCGAGGGCCCACAGGTAGACAAGGAGGGCAAGTACATTTCAGGTAAAGGGAACAAGAAATACCAGGTCCTCTAGAGCAGAAATTGGCATGACATTTTAGGGAACTGAAAGTGGTTTGTTATGGCTGGGGAGCAGGGTGTGTGTGTGTAAATTAGACTAGACCGGTGGCTCTCGAACTTTCTGACCACAACCCAAGAGTTAAGAAATACATTTTGCATCACCACACAGCATGTACAAAACGGAAACAAAATTTCATGAAACAATATCCTCATTAAATGTACTCTGTTTTTTTTTTCCTGAGTTCTATTATTATTATTTTTTTTAATGCCAGCTGTGATTCACTGCACTAATTTCACAAACCACTAACAGACATTATCTTCAAGTTGGGAAACTAGGGACTATAGTGTCTAAAGACTTGGATTGTCTGTTGACTCAAGAGCCTTTCCTTGATTTATATGAGTGTGACCACTTTTTAAGTTAGAATAGATTGATAAGAGTAAAAAGCTTATTTGGAAATTTATTTGGCACCTACAGTGTCTCAGACATTGCGCTATATGCTAGAGGTACAGGGTCAAGGCAAAATAAAACATGGTCTCTACCCTCACAGAACCAAAATTTGGTCTCACAGATGAATTATATGCTGCAATAATTCAAAAATGTGCATTTTAGTGTAACAGTAAAACATGCCTTTTGTAAAGAAAAATTCAAACTATGTAATAGTTTGAATAGTTAATCCCCACTTCTTATAAGAAAAAAAAATCCCCTGACCTTTTTGTGCATAAAGTTTCTGTATTTAATTCACTAGGGTAGAAGGACTAAGTTTCTGGTTGGTTAAATCTCTGACCCGCTGGGAACGGTTTTGGGGGAGTGTGACTCAGTTTCCTAGAGTCTGATCGCCATTCTGTGATGGTTAATTTTATCAACTTGATTTGGCTAAGGCAGGCCCAGACAGCTGGTAAAACATTATTTCTGAGTGTGTCTGTGAGGGTGTCCCTGGAAGAGATCAGCGTTTGAATCAGTAGACTGAGTAAAGAAGGCCACCCTCACCAATGACGTGGGGATCCTCCAGTCTACACTGAGGGTCTGAATAAGAAGGCAGAGAAAGAATAAATTTGCTCTCTCAACTTGAGCTGAGACATTTCTCTTCTCCTGCCTCTCAGATAGATATTGGCGCTCCTGGTTGTTGGGTTCTCTGCCTCACCGGGGACTAACACCACCATTCTCCTCCAACCCCCGACCCCCATTCTCCGGCCTTTGGACTCAGACAGAACTGTCCCGCCAGCTTTTCTGGCTCTCCAGCTTGCAGATTAGGTTCCATTACTACACGAGCCAATTCCTATGATAAATCTCCTCCTATATATCCTACTGCACAAGCCATCCGCGGTTCTGTTTCTCTGGAGAACTCTTGACTAATATGCCTATCTTGAACAATAGCTCCAATCAAACTTCTGATCAAATGCGGAAAGTTGAGGCCCTGAGCCCCTGGTGCTTCACCATGGTAATGCCACTTTGTGACGACACCCTGTTGAGGAACCAGCCAGCGGGTCTCTCCAGATCTTAACTGCAACAAGGAAGGCTTTCAGGTGACCGAGGACACTGAACAATGCTCCTACTGCTGAGTTGACATAATCACTTCGGGCATATTTGCCCAGATGCCTTTTGCCTGACTCTGCCAAGGCCGTCCAGAGATTAGATTAAGATTCTGAGATTCTTGCATAGACTTCTGCTTCAATTTGGCTGTCCAGGGCTGGACTCTTAAACTTCTGAAGGAGCTGAGGAGGAAACAACGTGAGGAAGTTGGATATGATCACACCTGAGGGAGAAGGTCTGATTTGAGTTGCTCACTATTCATCCAACAGATACTCCCTTCCCAGGGCGCCTGCAGATTGAGAGCTCCAGGGTGGTGGTGCATGAGGACTGCAGAACTCAATGAAGTTCTGCTGCCATATTTAACATAGGGCTGGAATAGTTGAAACAATGTAAGCTTCACCAGTGTTCTCTGGAGAAGCAGGGTATTTTATTTTTATTTTATTTATTTATTTATTTATAAATATAATTTATTGTCAAATTGGCTTCCATACAACACCCAGTGCTCATCCCAACAAGTGTCCTCCTCAATGCCCATCACCCACTTTCCCCTCCCCCCCCCACCCCTTGCCCTGCATCAACCCTCAGTTTGTTCTCTGTATTTAAGAGTCTTTTGTGGTTGGCCTCCCTTCCCTCTCTGTTCCTAACTATTTTTTCTCTTTCCCTTTCCCCATGGTCTCCTGTTAAGTTTCTCAAGATCCACATATGAGTGAAAATATATGATATCTGTCCTTTTCTGACTGACTTATTCCACTCAGCACATCTTCCAGTTGTACCCACGTTGCTGCAAATGGCATGATTTCATTCTTTCTCATTGCCAATTAGTATTCCATTGTATATACAGACCACGCCTTCTTTATCCATTCATCAGTTGTTGGAAATTTAGGCTCTTTCCATAATTTGGCTATTGTTGAAAGTGCTGCTATAAACATTGGGGTACAAGTGCCCCTATGAATCAGCACTCCTGTATCCCTTGGGTAAATTCCTAGTAGTGCTATGGTGGGTCATAGGGTAGTTCTTTTTTTAACTTTTTAAGGAACCTCCACACTGTTTTCCAGAGCGGCTGCACCAGTTTGCATTCCCACCAAACAGTGCAAGAGGGTTCCCGTTTCTCCACATCCTTGTCAGCATCTGTAGTTTCCTGATTTGTTCGTTTTAGCCACTCTGACCGGTGTGAGGTGGTAACTCAGTGTGGCTCTGATTTGTATTTTGAAGCAGGGCATTTCATAGCAATTGTGTTTACCCAAGGTTACACATATACAGGGGATCAGATTAATTTATTTAATTTAATTGGAAAGAAATTTGGAGACCATGAAAAGAGGATTTACTGACTCTAGGATTCCTAATGTCTATTTGTGGAAATGTGTGTTTTACTTTATTTGTGAGTGGTTTTCTACTTCCAGTATATTTGGTTCCTGATTTACTTACAAAATGTTTCTGAGCCTGTTCTGCATTCTTCTAATACTTCCTGATAAAAAATATCTTTAGCTCAGTCTAGAGCTTTGTTTCTCCATAAGGATATATGTTTCTTTCTTTCTTCTCTATTCATTTTCTATTCAGGCCAAGGCAATTCCCGTTATTTGTTGAACATGTGCTTTGAGCACCTCAGAGTCTCACTGTCTTTTTCTCTCTGTGCACCTGGCACATGGGAGTGCAATGAAGAAGAGTTAACTTTTATTGAGCACTTACTACACAGACTTAAGCCCTACATCCAATGTACTCATTGTCTGGTAGAGAGAGATGGCTAAGAACGCAAACAGCCAAAATTAGAAGCAAAGTCTATAATGTGCCACGGCGAGCCACAGTTAGAGTTCTGAGAAGGATCCTATTTGGTTTGGAGGTTCAGTAAAATTTTTACAGATGGATATGAAATTTGAATTGGACCTGGAATGACTGTTAGGATTTCAACATTTATTTCACATTATTGATCGCCCGTTATGCTAGGTGCTGGGAGTCGAAGTCTGCATCTAGCGGAGGACTTAGAGTCTAGCAGAGGAGACAAGATGTATATTCATGGAGACTCTTTTGGGAGCAAGTAAACAAAACCGGCTCAGGCTGGCTTAAGCAAAAAAGGTACCTGAATGGCTGGTACAATTGTGAGTTACAGGAAGGAAGGCGGCATCGGGTGGCATCAGTCAAATAATGTGATCACTGCCTGGGTTTCCTTTTTTTCCCCCCAGAAAAAAAGAGTCGGCTTCCTCTCTGTGGTCGTGGTTAGAAGTCACAGTGTGAAAACTGGCCACAGACAACTTCTGGATGACATCATCTAAGCTAGGAGACCTACAGAAAGAGAGATCTTTTCACTTCCCATGTATGTGCTCCTGAGAAAAGATGCTGATTGACCGTTTGGGGTCATGCGCCCGTAACTAAGCCAGATGGTCCTGGAGCCACACTGGGAGCCAAGCCAGATCTGCATAAGTGAAGGAAGGGCAATCCTCCTACTGTGGGGTGGATCTGTTACCAAAAAAGAGAGGGGCCATGGTAGAAGGGATGTTGGGCAGATGAGCATAGCAGATACCATCGACAAATGTAAACAAAAAATTATAATAAAATGTGACAAGGGCTGTAATAGACACGTGCATTAAGTACCATAAGAACGCTCATTTATGTCATGGACAGGACATTCCTGAGGGAGCAAAATGCATAAGCAATGGCACAGAGGTAAGAAAGCAATGGAGAACTTATGGTCCAATTTGGCTCACCACTGAGTAGGTCTACCAAGAAGAACAGAAGGGACAAGAGATGATGGAGAAGGTTCTGGGAATATGTCTAAAGTGGGACACATTTGCACCCTACTGGGGAAGGCTTCTAATGCAAGCTCAATCTTCACTTAAGTTGGTGGATTCAAAGGGAGGAACATGTACTTTAAAAATGCTCCCCTGATAAGCGTGTGTGGCATACAGTAATGTTCTCCACTTCCTACCCCTCACCCTGCTGGCCACTCCTCCCCCACCTCCAGAGCCCTGGGCCCCCTGGAACCTCCCCGTGGCCTCTGCCTCCTCAGCCTTCTACTCTCTGCACCTTCGATTTTGTACCATCTGGGAAAACCCTAAACCAGGGCAGGCCCCTCCTTCCGTGCTCTCTTCAAATCGGACTCTGGCAGCTGAGCAGTGCTGGAGAAAGTCACTCACAACCAGCCTTCACTGCCAGACAACCTACCTTCACTCCTCCGTCCCCTTCTCCACATGCTGACTTAACAGCATGGACTGCGCGGCCATTCTGAGGTACCAGGGGTTAGAATTTTAACATACCTTTTCTGAGAGGACACAGTTCAACTGATAACGATCCCCAAGCCTGGCCTACCATGTTTTCCTAGCTCGGTGAATACCTGCATCATTTGTTCCAGTTACAAACCTAGGAGTCATCCTGGCACTTCACTCTCCCTCCCCGCTCCTCCCCCCCAATATCCAATGCACTAATCCTGTTATGGCTCCTAAGTCACTCTTCATATCTTCACTGCCCCCCATCTCCATTGCCACCATGATAGGTCGTGCTCTCATTCCCTCTCACGTGGACTTCCACAACAGCCCAGAGGTGGTCTCTACTCACCTTCCAATTCAAGCTCTATGTTGTAGCCAGAATGATCTTCCAAACCAGTTCTGACATCTGACTGTATCCATCTCATCCTCATTCCCTTCCTGAATTAAAATGCTTTGTTGGCTTCCCACTTGCTGTTAGGATATAAACCAAAATCCTTAACCTGGCCCACAAAGCCTCCCGTGATCTGCCCTGGCCCCCTCCCTAGCTCCACGGAGGCCACGTTCCCCTTCCCCTGCTTCTCTTTGTTTCTGGAGAAGCCTGGCTCCCTCCCACCACCGGCACTTCACCCTTCCATCTTCTCCATTTAAATGCTCTCTCCAGTCCTTTCTCTCCGCTCTAATCTCCTTGATCTCTCAGCTCCTGTCCTTTTCTCTGGGAAACTTTCCCTGGGCTCAAAGTTGGTTCAGTTTCCTTTATCGTACTCTCTTATTGACCTGTGTTCCTTTTCTTCACTGCTCTTCCTTCTGTTTGAATTAGGCTCGTTTTCTGTGGCCTTCACCAAACTGTCAGCTCCACGAAGAAAAGACCTGTTCTGTTCACTATTGTAGGCACCGTGCCTGTCGTGGACTACACATTCAGGACGTATTTGATGAGCCAATGAACAGATTGAGAGCTGCTTATTCTTCCTTTGCCCTTACCCCATCCATTCCCTTCTTCTCTGTACAGGGAGGCTGACCCTTGCAGATTGCAGACCTGATTCGGCTTGGCCGTCTGGCTTCCGACTTGGAGTAGAGTGTGGCTCCAATAGATCAAAACGGCAGATGAAGAGAGACGTTTCCCAGCTGCTTTCTTCCATGGCTGTAGCTCCTAAGGGGCAGGCAGCTCTGGAATATTTTGGCCATAGGCATGGTTGTAGTTTCCCACTGCTACTAGTTTCTGGATGTCTCCCTATTATTTAAAAAAAATTCTTTATCTTTTCCACAACTCTGTGAGTAGATTTCCCATGACCTGGCTCAGAACGCAGAAAGACCAGTTAAAAGACTACTGTCCAGGCAGTGAGAGCCTGTACCAGATACTCAGAAGAGAAATATGGCAAGAGGTATACGATAAATGAATCCTATACAGTTTAGTAACTGATTCCATGTATGAACTGCATCCTCTCTGGGGCAGGAATTGTATTTCATTCACTCTTTAACCCCAATGCCTCGCTCTTAGTACATGCTTGATAAATAGTGGTGGAATAATTGATTGGAAGGGTCAACGAAGGTTCAAGCCTGTGTGATTTCCCTTAAAGGGGAAATCAAGTCAATTTACAAGCAGTAAAGCAACAGTGAGAATGACAGAGAAAGATATTGTAGAAATAGCATCATTTTTAGGGTCACATAGAGCTAAAGTCCAACTTTCCCCACCCAACCTTGGGCAAATGACTTGATGTCTCTTTTTGAGGTCAGTTTCCTACTCTGTAAAATGAGAGTAAAACTCTCCAACTCATAGAGCTGCTACGAGGAATACCTGAGATTACATATTCGGAGCATACACCCACCCTGAGTGAGACCCGTACCAAGCTAGACATCTTGAGGTGTGATACCGAGACCCAAAGACATCAGGGACATTCAGAGGGTTTCTCTTGAAGTATATTTCAGGTGACCATGAAACAAACCGTTAGTTGTGGCTGTTATGCTCCTTCCTGAAACACCACTGCAGAATTTAAAATCTTCCTTGACCTGCCCTCTGTGAGCCCTAGAAAGCTACAGCTTGTGCCATCGTTCTGTAGCTTGCATGTTAGCTCTTAGAGCTCCGGGCTCTTCGGAGTGGGGCTGACGCTTTGAGCCTTCCTCCTTTTATTGTGCTTTTGCCTTAGGCACTTATGTTGACACCAGTGGGAATACATGAACTCTGTAGCACAGATGGAGTTCAGACTCAAACCTTCCTTTCGCCTTTGGTGCTCTTTATATCTTTTTCTCCCCTTTTCTTCTCTGAATTCCCTTAGTCAGACTAATGCTATGGGTCTCAAGGATATAATTTCCCAACTCCAGCTGGACAGCTGCCTTCATATTTTAGTCTGTTAAGAGGTCTCAAAATGGTCGTCTCCAATACTCTATACTGAATTTGCTGAAAGAACCATAAATGCTTCCCCAGGAGACAATGCAGTTGTGGGGACTGGGCAAACGAGAGGAAGGAGTTCCCTCCTGGGGTATTTATAATTCAGATAATGACGTCAGTCGACCTGCTGCCCAGGATTAACCTTCCCTTCTAAGTCACAACAGTTGACTTTCTTATTGTTCTAGTTGTCACTCCTTTCTCCTTTAAGACATCTCTGCAAGGCTTGTCTTTCAAAGAACCTCTATTTGTCAGGTTTTATTTTAGCATTCCGAGCGTCAGGTGTCCAAGAACACTGGTTCGTCGCGCAGTTTACTCTGGTTGAATATTCACAGCTCTACACACGTGCTATTTCATAAGTTTACCTAAGCAAGTTAGTGAATTCACCCAGAGAAAGTATGCTTTAAAGGTGCAGACATTAAATATCTGAAATATGTATTAACATGTGGGAATAGTAAGACTGAAATACTTAAAATTCATAAAATCCAATACAGAGGCCAAAAAAAAAAAAAAAAGGATGCAATAAGTTTTTATTTGAAGCATATAATTCATTCTTTCCTATAACTTTCTTTTTTCTTGATTTCCTAGTCTCTAGTTTCTTAGGTTTGTATGAAAATACTCTTGCTACCTCATGGAAATATTTGCATTCTAACCAAATGATTTCAGAACTTTTCAGAGGCTGAAGATCCAGGCTGCCTCCATTATTTTTGAGGTTCCCAGTATATTAATTTATTTAAAATGAGGTTAAAAAATTACAACACAAAACAGTTGTGCTAGTCAGAAGAAAATTTAAAGACTTAATTTTTAGAAGCTATTTTTTTAAGTTTATTTGTTTTTGAGAGAGAGAGAGAGCAGGAGGGGTTAAGAGAGTGGAGAGAGAGAATCCCAAGCAGGCTCCGGGCCAACGCAGGGCTTGATCTTATGAACCATGAGATCATGACCTGAGCTGAAATCAAGAGTCGGATGCTTAACCGACTGAGCCACCGGGCACCCCAAGATTTAATTTTTAAAATCAATAGCACACTCAAGGTGATAGTTTAGTCAGGGATCTCAATTTTAAATTTGGATGAGGGTATCTTATTTCAATCCTATCAGCATATTTTTGTGTAATTTCTTTTGGAGGTAATATCAAAAGCCTAAATGCAAGCTCCTTCATGAATGTAAGGGCTGGGCCAGATAGCTCTCCAGCTCTGGGCGCGCTTCTCCTCCTCCTCCTCTCCCTCACCACAAGCTGAGAATACTTAATCAATAACAGGGAAAGTACATTATTATTTAGCAACACATAGTGAATTAAAGACGACGGCCATCAGGTCTTATCCATTACCAGTTGTGCAAAGAAAAACCTTGATAAATCCTAGCTTGGGAAGTGCAACAAAGGGCAAATTCTAAGACCAGTGTCTCCCTAAGGTGCTGAAGCCTAGGCTTTTCTTCCTTTCTTTCTTTTTTCTTTTCTTTTCTTTTTTTTTTTTTATTGAGAGAGAGGGCGCAAGTGAGCGAGGGCAGAGGGGTGGGGGTAGAGAGAGAGAGGGAATCCCACAAGGGGCAGAGAGAGAGAGAGAGAGAGAGAGAAGCAGGGCTCACCCGAAGCAGGGCTCGTATTCACCTGATGTGGGACTCGAATTCACCAACTGTGAGATCAGGACCTGAGCCAAAGTCGGATGCTTAACTGACTGAGCCACACAGGCACCCAAAGCCTAGGCTTTTCATAGCTAGCTTTTATAGGTATTGGTTTGATAAACCTTATTTCGATCACAAGCTCCTTTCGAGGAACTCTATTTATCTTGAGTTCCTATCTGTTACTAAAAACAGTAATTAATGTTATTGGGTAGTTTGCATTTAAACTGTTTAAGATTTTTTTTAAAGTTTATTTTTATTTATTTTGAGAGAAAGAAAGGGAGCACTCACACATGCAAGAGAGTTGGGGAGAGGCAGAGAAAGAATCCCAAGCAGGCTCTGCACTGTCAGCCCAGAGACTGACTCATGAATTGGGAGATCATGACCTGAGCCGAGATCAAGAGTTGGCCGCTTAACTGATTGAGCCACCCAGGTGCCCCTAAACTGTTTAAGATTTAAACAATTGTCTGTCTATGATACGGGCTACACTAACATTTACACATACGTATTATAAACGTGGAAATATCCTGAACTATGTGCTTGTGAACACAGATGCCATCACTGTTAGCCAACATATAATACATACATACAAGGACACATAAGTAAGTACTGTTCACGCAAGTCATTGCCTTTGATTTGGAAGCACTCTGTCTCAATTTTAGTACCATAGGAAAGACACCATTTGTGTGTAATTTGTAGCTGAAATTACTCTTTCCTGTAGACGAGTTGGCTGTTCCATGATATAGTTGGAAAACTACAGAAACCAGGTATAGCTGGACTTAGATCCTTAGCCGCCTTGCCCAGGGAGCTACTGGGTCAGTGGGGCATGGGAGGGAGAGAGAGAGGGCGGATGGTGTAGCAGAGATCCGCAGAGCAGCGGCAGAGAAAGGTCTGGGGACCAGGGTCTTCCTAAGAAGCTAAGAAATCTCACTGTAACCTCATCTGCTCCAGGTCAGTTGGGGCAGAAAGTGGATAAATGAAGGTCAAGCAGCCTGGGTCTGAAGTTGAGCTTCTCCTTTTTGTAAAGGAGAAAGAGCCAAGGGGAGATGTAATTTCAGCAGAGATCACAACAAGAGGGCAGAGAACGGAGTGCTTAGAGGATAAAAGGAACTGACATGTATATTTCCCTATTAAACACCCAGAGAAATCATTTTGAGTGCCAACTTTCCCTTAAACATATTTAAAAGCTTATTAAACAAGTAATAACTATTTATTGTTATTTTAAAAGTTACACATTTTTTAAGTAATTTTTTTCTTCTTAACAAAGAATGCTCCTCCCCCAAAAATACACTGTATTGAGTTGACATGACTGCAAATTCCCCAGCACACAGTATAGACCAGGAAGACCAAGTGGCTTTATGCGTTGCTTTTCTGAAAAAGATAACAGAATTGTACTGTTTTTGTTTTTAATGTTTCTTTCTTTTTGAGAGAGAGAGGGAGAGACAGAGCAGGGGAGGGGCAGTGAGAGAGGGAGACACAGAACCCAAAGCAGGCTCCAGGCTCTGAGCTATTAGCAGAGAGCCAAATGTGGGGTTCGAACCCACAAACTGCGAGATCATGACTTGAGCTAAAGTCAGGACACTTAACTGACTGAACCACCCAGGCACCCCTGGAATCGTCCTTTTAAGAAACATAACTGGGGGGCGCCTGGGTGGCTCAGTTAGTTACGAGTCCTTCTTTGGTTCAGGTGGTGATCTCAGGGTTTGTGGGTTTGAGCCCCACATCAGGCTCTGTGCTGACAGTGCAGAACCTGGGTGGGGTTCTCTCTTTCTCCCTCTCTCTCTCTGCCCCTCCCCCACTCACACTTTCTCTTTCAAAATAAATAAACAAAAAAAATAACAATTAATAAGTTGAAAACAATGAAAAGGAAAATATATCCAATAGAAAAAAAAGATCCTAAAGACTGAACTTTTTGTTCTCCTTGAATAATTTAAATGCTAGTTTCTCTAGGTGGGTGTTACCACCTCAGATGACAATAATCCTGAATAATGCAAACACAGGTATAATATTCAGAACATTAACTGTTTTAACTAAGACGGTTGCAAAGCTGTTTGTGTTGTTGTTGCTTGTAACTAGAGATCTAGATTATAATTTTCAAGGGTCTACGGACAAAAGCTCCAATGTAAAGTAAGGGACTTTAATTGGAATAAACTTTAAGATGTTTTCTTCTTCTAAAGCTAGGATTCCACTGTTCATAAAAGTTAGAAAGTTTTGTAGCAATATTTGTCAGGTAATCTCCCCCCAGAATTTCTTTCATTTCTCTTTGACAACAAAACAATGAAGAGGAATATGTTCCCGAGGGAATCTGTGACTGTGTGCTCAGGAGAAATCAGCCATCATTCAAGGTTACGCAGTGACTGTGTGGTAGAGAACAGATTGGCAATTATTTGGTTTTAAATTCTGAACTTGAAATTAAAATGAGAAAAAGTTCCATTAAGTGTCTCAAAAAAACCCCACTGGTGTGAGCCATCTACAGTTGCAAATGAGGGTCTTTAGCTGAGCCAAGTGGGCTCTCCGGGGGCAGGTGCTGAGCTGGAGAAGCAGTGGGAAAACCTTCTGGGGGAGTAAAAGGTGAAGACCAAGGGGAGGTAAGCCAGCTTGGGCAGGGGGAGCCCTCCAACCCAGGCGACTTGACAAAGGCTTTGCCAAAATCAGAGATGCTCGAAGCACAGCTTACATGGTAAAGGAGCCCTTTTTCTGGCGAAAAGGCCTAGCTCTTGTACAGGGCCTGCCTCAGTCGTTGCTGGGGACTTCCCTGGGAAGAGCAGAACCCCTCTGTGCCCCCTCCAAAAAAAACAAAAACAAAAACAAAAACCTAGAGCAGATCCTGAAGGAGGTATAAACTGGAGGCTGTCAGTCAACAATGCTACTCCCAGCTGGTGGGGATATGAGGGGTGGGGGGGGGGGGTGGAGAGGGGTACCAGTGCCCTGTGCTGGGTGAGCCTTCCCTCACTCTCAAACTCCTCAAATTCCACCCATTTCCCTGACCCTCATCTCCCTTACCCTAGGAGAAGCCTAGTTTCTTCTCACTTCTGAAAAAATTTTTGTTTAATGTTTTTTTGAGGGACAGAGAGCTTGTGGGGGAGGGGCAGAGGGAGCGAGAGACACAGAATCCAAAGCAGACTCCAGGCTCTGAGCTGTCAGCAAAGAACCCCATGTGAGGCTCAAACTCACGAACTATGAGATCATAACCTGAGCCGAAGTCAGATGCTCAACTGACTAAGCCACCCGAACGCCCCAGGATTTTGTCCTTCTTTATTATTATTATTATTTTTAACATTTATTTATTTTTGACGGAGAGACAGAGCACAAGCGGGGGAGGGGCAGAGAGAGAAGGAGGCACAGAATCTGAAGCAGGCTCCAGGTTCTGAGCTGTCAGCACAGAGCCCGACGAGCGGCTTGAACCCAGCAACCGTGAGATTGTGACCTTAGCTGAAGTTGGATGCTTAACCGACTGAGCCACCCAGGTGCCTTCTTCTTATGAACGCAAACAAGTAGGGATGGCGAAAGCAGAGTGTGACGTTTGGGAGCAAAAGCTGACAGGTTTACTACCGTGATGTCCTCCCTGCCCTTCCAACTTCCTGCCTTCTAAGTTCACCTTAGGGGTTTAAAGGTTTACCTACACCAGAGACTGGTTTAGGGTGGGAGTGGTCGAAGCCTAAGAGTTGTTTTCTTAAATACTCACAACTAAATCCCTGAAACAGCATTTTGAGGAATCTGACTACATCCCTTGCCTCTACTTGCCATTTGATAAATGTTAATTGTGCTATTTAATTAATTCTGTAGAGAACAGGAATTTTACTTCATAAATTCAAAAGTACAAGAACTATCATATTCTTGATTTGTTTGAAACCAAATGGGCACCTTTATGTCTTTCCTATATTGAAATTTGGGAGTCTTACTGATATGTACCATTTTGAGGGCTGATTCTTTTATAGGATAGATTCTTAAACATGGGATTTTTAGGACAGAAGGTCAATATATTTCAAGTCTGAACATACAGTTCCATATACTGTCCCACACCCAAAAGTATGAAAGCTCCTGGTTAGCTACACCCTTATCAGCCTGGAAGTTATCAATCTTTTCAACTTTTGCCAAGCAGATGGGCAAAAATTCGATTTTGTTATTATTTTAGTTTGCATTTCCCTGGTTACTGGTAAGATTAAAGAACATTTTCTGAAGTTTATTTATTTATTTTGAGAGAGAGAGAGAGAGAGAGAGAGAGAGAATCCTAAGCAAGCTCTGCAATGCCAGGACAGAGCCCAATGCGGGGTTTGAACCATGAAGTGTGAGATCATGACCTGAGCTGAAATCAAGAGTCAGAGGCTCAACTGACTGAGCCACCCAAGCACCTCCCAAGATGGAGCAACTTTTAATGTTTCTATGGCGCCTACACTTCCTTTGATCTACTGGGTCATTGGTCTTCTTACTGATTTATAAAAGCCTTATGTAAGGAAAGGTTCTTAACTCTCTTTTGTGTGGGTATGTGACAAATATTTTCTTTTACCACTTATCTTTTGACTGTCTATGGGCTAGCAAAGACAGAGCCTCCTGCCCCTCACCTCATAGTCCAATGAAGACATCAGATGAAAGATGGATAATAATAAGACAACTTGATAAAGTTATACACAGATAATACATCACAATGAATGCCACAGGGCACTTCTAATATCTTCAGCAGGCAAAATTTGCTTTCATGTTAAAAATGCTTTTTAATGTGTAATGAACACAATGTAACTCCACTGAAAGCCACTGGCATACTTTTGTCATGAAGTCAGGCATAAAGATCACTACTTTAAGATTTTGCAAGAACTTGACCACTTTTAACCTCATTCAACTTCCACCACTTCTCACATGTCCTCTCTCAACCTACCACTCCCAAATTCCATTCTTCCTCTGAGTGTTTTATCCAGTCTTCTATTTTCAAGGTAATTGGTATTTGTTAGTTCGTGATAGAGACTTTGGATAGATATCCAGTGAGTCTTAGACTCTGAATATGCACATTAAAGACACTGGAGAAGGCTTAGTGTCTTCAAATACTTGAATTTGCAGAGAAGTTTTAGACTTCTTTATTTTAAAATTGGAGAATCTACTTTCTTGCTTAATATTCACTCATTTACCAAATATTAGATTGTATACCTTCTATATGCTTAGGCACTGTTTTAAATATTGTGGATATAACATTATATCCACATGTTCATGGAATTTACATCTTAGTTGGGTGAGAGACAGACATTAAATGATAAAAACAGGGGCACCCAGGTGGCTCAGTTTGTTAAGAGTCTGACTCTTGATCTCAGCTCAGGTCATGGTCTCATGGTTTGTGGGATCAAGCCCTGTGTCAGGCTTTGCGCTGACAGCATGAAGCCTGCTAGGGATTTTGTCTCTCCTTCTCTCTGTCCCTCCCTCCCTCAGTCTCTTTCAAAATCAATAAATAAACTTTAAAAAATGGTAACATAAGTTTATAATATGTCAGATGGTGATATATACTACAAAGAAAAATAAGACAAGATAAGAAGAGTGGTATGAGTTGAACTGTGTCCCCCAAAAGACACTGAACTCCCAGTATCTGTGAATGTGACCTCATCTGGAAATCAGATCTTTGTAGATGATCAAGTCATGATGAGGCCATTAGAGTGGACCCTAATCCAATAACCAGTGTCCTTATGAGAGGGGAAATTTGACACAGAGAGACATGCATACAAGGGGAACACCGCGTGAAGACGAAGGTAGAGATCTGGATGATGCTTCTACAAGCCAAGGAACATCAAAGATTGCCGGCAAACCATCAGAAGCTAGGAGTGAGACATGGAATAGATTCTCCCTCATGGCGTTCAGAACAAGTTGACTCTGTCGATACTTTGAACTCAGACTTCTACAATACAATAAATTTCTACAATACAATACAATAAATTTCTATTGTATAAGACTTTTAGATTATGGTATTCTGTTATGACTGCCCTAGGAAACTAATACCAAGAGGGATATTCAGATTTCATATGGGGTGATGAGGGAAGTCTGGATATGAAAAGAGAACATAGTCAAGAAGGTAACTGGGAGAAGCAGAGACCAGACAGAGGGAAGAACAGGGGCAAATACCGCCTGGTGGGAGCGCATGAGTGGCAAGTGTAAGGATCACCAAGGTTTCTGATGCATTGTGAGCAAAATGAAGGAAAGGGGGCAGTTACAGATAAGGTCAGACCATGTAGGGACCAACTGGCCATGTGTGGACAGTTGCCTTCTTCCCTGGGTAAGAAGAGAAGTCATTAGAGGGCTGTGGGCAGAGAAATGCCATCATCATTGTCAAAAGTAGCACATTCAGTTTTCTGTTAAGGAGAAAACAAATTCCAAGTTCCTGATTTATGGTTCTGCTTATGCATCTGTTTTAGCCAGGACTCTTTGGGCTGTAAGTAAGTGACAGAGAATCAACTCAAACTCTCCTAGGCACCAGAGGGAAGTTATTAACTCACATAATCAAAAAGCTCATGAGTAATTTAGGCAGAGTTGTGGATAAAACCTGTATCATCAATAATCTGTCTCCTTTTCTACTTCTTTCAGTTCTCCTCTCCTCTGTGTTGACTCTATTTGCAGGTAGGCTTTTATTATTATGTGGCAAAAGAACTGCTAGGGGCTCTAGAATTTCATGCTTCTTAGTATTAGAAATCTCAGGAGAGATTCTTTCTCTCCTACCATTCAAATAACCCACCAAAGAGTGTCGGTTGGCTTCCTTGGGTCATGAGCCTTGTCCTACAATAACCAGTGGTGGTTTCCAGAGATAGTTCTCTAACTAGCCTAGGTCACATGTCCACTTTGTGGCAAGGAAGCGGACCCACGGGTGGAGTATCTAGGGAGATGAGGAACATTTGCCAAAAGAAAGAGTTATG
Organism: Paguma larvata; assembly: GCA_030068075.1. Classification (NCBI taxonomy): domain Eukaryota; kingdom Metazoa; phylum Chordata; class Mammalia; order Carnivora; family Viverridae; genus Paguma; species Paguma larvata. The sequence continues at coordinate 39,962,759 of CM057838.1, forward strand.
TCAGGGCCACACAGTTGTACAGCTTTAGAACTCATGCTCGAGCCTATATAAATGGTACTCACTGCAGTGCACGATCCCTGAGAGAGCACACATGGTGGTCCTAGGTTCTCCAACCTAAGGAAGGGGGAAAGGAAGATGTACATGCAAAAATAACAGGCATCCCCTAGTACATCTAATTACAAAGCTAGTCATTTATAACGTTTAAGAAAGAACATTTTTAAAAAATTTTTTAAACATTTATTCATTCTTGAGAGACAGAGAGACAGAGCATGAGTGGGGAAGGGGCAGAGAGGGAGCGAGACACAGAATCCGGAGCAGGCTCCAGGCTCTGAGCTGTCAGCACAGAGCCTGACGGGGGCTCGAAGTCACAAACCTGAGATCATGACCTGAGCCGAAGTCAGACGCTTAACCGACTGAACCACTCAGGTGCTCCAGAACATTTTTTTTTTTAAGGCTGTTTAGGACAAAGTTGGCTAGACTTTTGGCTTCCTAGAACAAAATATGACTCATAAAATGCAAACCTATAGTAGATATATAAATACACTTATTTTATCTAGGAAATGATATCCAATAGTCCTAATTATGGCATACTCTTAAGCTTAAGGCAAGTAAATAATTCACCTTTGATAATGGTAGTATAAATGGAGTTATAATTCATAAATAATAAATAATTCATGGTTCTTCCTAAGAAATCTGTGCATTCATTTATTTCACAGCTGTTGATTGGCCCCTAATATTGACAGGCACTGTATTAGGAATTACAGACACAGTGGGGGAACCAAACAAATCTGGTTCCTGTCCTCATGGGTGAGATGGATATTGGACAATAAATACACAAATAAATATACACTTATATTGTAATAAGTATGAAGAAGGAACACAACTGGGTTCTAACAGAGAAAATTAACAGGAGATGGAGGGTTAATTTAGATCAGGATCAGGATTTATCTGAGGTTGTGCCATTTAGGTAGAATGCTGAGGAGTAAACAGGAATTAGCCAGATGAAGAGTGGGAGAGGAAGGGTGAGTATTCCAGGCCGAGGGAATAGTATGTGCGAAGGCCTTAAAAAGTTTCAGGTATCACCAGACATCCCTGGCCAGGCCCATGGATGTCATCCCAGATGCCTACCATTTCTATTGTTTGTTGCTCTCCATGCTATTTCGAATTAACTAAATCACACGTATTCCCTTTTCATTGTTACATGGTAGACTGAATGTTTAGATATTCCCCTGATTATAATTTTTATATATTAATGTATTAATATACGAAGACCACAATGCGACCAAAAGTGATTAAAGGATGATTGTAATTATTTCGTGCTGGCAATATACTTTCAAGTGTTTTGCAGTCATTTACCATTTCTGTTTCTATAAAAAAAAAAAAAAACAACGATGAAAGGACATAGAAAGAGCTGAGGACACCAACTATGGATAGGAGTTTAGTATTTATAGGTAATTCTCTAAAGCTCTTCTCTGGAATCTGTTAAGCGAAGGACAGAAGACTGGGTGTTAACTACTGGGGAGGAGGTAAAACTTGGAGGTCATGGTCCAGGCTCTTAATCAGAGTCCAAACAGAAAATCGATAGCACACTCAGAAGCGGCTAATTTGGAGTGTCTTATACACAAAGGGACTGTTTTCAAAGGTGTGTATGTATATGAACTCTTAATACACAAGACCACAGAGACGAGAAAAGATGGTTACTGGGCCTAAGAGACAAAGATTACCTATCTATTTACCTATCTACTTACCTACCTACGTACCTACCTATCTATCAAGAGTCATACAGAATCATGTAGAGTTGCCACTCTAAATGAGAGAGGAACAATGACCTTCGGTGGAGAGATGTAGCTAGCTGGAGGCAACTTTACAGAAAGGGAACAATGGGATCAAGCAACCTCACCTCCTTCTCCTTCCTTCCCTTTGACTTCTAACTGAGCTCAACTAGAAGACAGAAGTCATGAGCGTCCACTGATAGAGTCCATACAGATCAACCTTCCAGGAAGAGTAGGATGGAGAAAAGCAAGAACAGATGTGACTGGAAAGGTCAAAAGAAAGTTTGCCAGAAGTCTCTACAGGATTTCTACTGACCCCCAGGTATTTAGCTTGTATTATGCTACCTAGATTGATCCAGTTCTTCTTGACCGTATTCCATAATTCATAGATGCTGGATATGTATTAAAATATGCCAAGGTGCCTATCTGCCGATTCATGGGATACCCTGACAGCTAGACAAGTTGTGTCCATTCCTGCTTTTCTAGTTTCAGAGTTATTTGCTGCTTTCTTCCCCCTCCCCAGTCAACTCCTAAAAGTATACAGTCCAATTATATGTACTGGGAACAATTCCCTAGTTATTAAGTAATAGATCCTTAAAGAAGGGCACTTTTGTCATACTGCTATCACCTCCATCACTCATCTTGGTTTTTAAAAATCTTATAGAAATTTTCAAATATGAAAAATACCATCGAGAATAAGATAATGTGTATTCATATATCCACCATCCTGATTTAGAACATGTTAAGATTTTGAGATTTGTTTCAGAATTTTTAAATAAAATATCACAGATAGAGTGTAAGCCTTCCTGTCATTTCTCATTACCTCCTACTCATTCATTCATTAATGCCTTCATTACTTTCATTTTTAAAAGATTTATTGAGGGCGCCTGGGTGGCCTAGGTAGTTGAGCATCTGACTTTGGCTCAGGTCACAGTTTCACAGTTTGTGAGTTCCAGTCCTACATGGGGCTTGCTGCTGTCAGCGTGGAGCCCACTTTGGATCCTCTGTCCACCACCGCCCCCCTCCCACTGCCACCGCACCCCTCTACCGCTTGCACTCTCTCTCTTGAAAATAAATAAACATTAAAAAAAATAAAAATTTAAAAAAAGATTTATTGAATAACTATTTACTATGCTATAACACCATGGGATAAAAACAAATAAGATTGAGACTTATTTCCTTTCCTCAAGGGGCTACTAATCTAGCAATGATATTCCCAAAATGGCTGATAGTCTCTTTTCAGTAGGTGGGTGTGAACATATAAAAGGGGGAGGGACTAAAAAAATGACAGTTTCTGCATTGAAAATTGGCAATATAAGACCACAGTGGAAACCAAAGAGATGGATAAAATTCCAATTGCACTAACAGTGACCACTCTGCCTCTTCTTGTTTCTGATAAAATTGTATAGTAAATGCCCTTTTAGCAAATGAAAAACCTGCCACCAAATAGTTATTTGACATTGGTCAATTTTTATTACAGTTTTTAATGCCTAGCCCACACTGAGCATAGAGACAGTATTAAAAGCTCAAAAAAATCAACAGATAACTTTCAAGGCCTAAAATTGTATAATTGTATAAATTTTTTAAATTGTGATTAAGGATAAAGAAATAAATATACTACACTGAGAAGCATAATACATTCAAATTCTTCTTATTCATAATTGACAGTAAGTTCTCTAAAATCAGATAACTGTAAGCCTTGCGTATTAAATGAGTAGTGGAAACTTTTCACAAGGGAAACTATTCCTTTCAAGCTTGAATTTCTTCACATTCTGCCATTCTGCTGGGTCTGGTTTGCCTGCATCTGCACTCAGGAAGATTGCAAGCCTATGTAGTGTCTTGCTGTAAATTAGGAGGTACCCCCTCTGGGCTCATACAGCTGTGGCAGCTTGTGCCTCTGTGTGAAAAAATAGGCTCTTTTTCCTCAGAGATAGCCCCAAACCAGCCCACACCAGCCCCACTCACCCCCTTGGCCCAGCGAGTTTGTGAGCGACACACATCGGACAACCAGGTGCCTTGTTTCCAGGGCCAAAAAACATGGCTTTCAGCACACTACGCCGACACCTCCCAATGCCAGGCACTTGGCCAAGCACTGGAAATAAAAAGGGGAATAAGACAGAGTCTACCTTCGGTGTCTCGGAAGAGGGCCAAATAAACAGATCACAATAAGACCTAGTATAGGGATCAGGAGAAACATAAACAGGGATCACAAATGAAGGAACCACTCATTTTTCTTGGAATGGGCTGTGGTCAAGGAAATTCAGAAAGGAAGAGGCTTCTGCATTGGGGTTCACTGAATGAGTAGATGTACATGAGGTGGGAAAAGGGCATTAGGACACTGATGACAAGGGTAAGCCTGAGAGTCTCTTCCTGCACCCCAATCTCAGGAAAGCATAGGGCTGTAGCTTTATCACTTTGATCTAGATTTTGGGTCCCACCATTCTTGTTGGGTTTGTCTATGCCTCTTTTTGTCATTGAAGTGATCCAGACAAGCTCAGCAGTGGGGCTTGTATAAACAGTGTAAAAAACAGTGTTCCTTTGCCAGGACTGTCCCCCCACATAGCTCTCTTGGGAGTCTGCAGAGGCAGGAGGTGGCTGGTCAAAGGCCAGGGATTTGGGAACATAGCCAAGTGGCCTCCTTGAAGATATAGCACACAAGGACATTCCAGGAAGAGGGAGCAGTATAACGCCAGAGTATTTTGTTTGCCGAATGGAAATATCCTAGCGACAAACATATTTAATTTGGCTGCAGGTGTGACCCATGATTATGCAATAGAATTGGGGATCAGCTAGAAGGTAATTTTTCAAAGACTTAGACTGCTTATTTCCCTAGAAGGATCAGTTCCTTTTGCCCAGAAAGGCTGTTCAAAAACCACAGACTACATTTCTAGCTCTAATGAACCTTTCCCCCTGTTGGCCTGTGCTACTGGTTGCTAGAAGAATCAGGAGGAAGCATGTGTAGAGCACAGTTTCACAGAAGCTACTGTCGCTCTCAGAAAAACAACTAGGTGTGTGTCCTTTTGGCAGGAAGTTGGAGAGGGCTTCTCTGGGTCATTAAGGGAGAGTGGTCATATCAGGCACCAGACTGGTTGTATAGGGTGGGGGGGGGGGTCAGAAGCAATGACCTTTATTTCTTCCCCTATGGTAGGGACTCTGACATTGCTGTGATGTACTGAAATGACGCTGTCCCCTGAACCTGTTTGTGGAGTTCAAGGAGGACTAGAAGCTTCACTGAGCACTGTTCAGCACAATAAGGACATCAACAACAACAAACCTGCTGACTATGTTTTTACTGATTAGTTCCAAACTAGCTATTCCAGGCCACACATTTGTAAACTAGGTTCTCCTTTGATGACCCCTGTGTTGAAATAAAAGGAGGTGGTGAGTTTTGCAGCACCAGCCCTCAGGAACTGCCTGAGGGCCCTCATTGCAACAATCTGATAACCGGAGAGCACTGAGGAGTACCTCCCCGCCCATGTTTGCAATCCTCAGATGCTCCAAACACTCCTTCTGAGGCTCCCACTGACTAGGGAAAGGAAAGCCTTGGCCCAGATTACTACCCAGGTAGGAGTCATCAAGGAGAACAAGAGACAAACTCAAAAACACTTTGTAAACACAAGACAACATTCCTACAAAGTAGGCAGGCACATTAAAACATGGCACATAAAAAAACTAAATCACCAGACCAGGGATATGGTGGCTCGTATTTAAGGACTCTGCAAAAGGGGACCACATGTCGATAAATATCATTGGCAAAGTATCATAAAGACTTCCCATTCTTCAGCTCAGGACTTTGAAAAAGATACCCCCATTAAACTAGTTGCATATGCCAAAACTACAGGAACCACCATTTATTTCTCTCTTTTCTCCACTACTTTCCCCATCAGTCTGTCAGCAAGTCAATCTCCAAATTATACGCTTCTGTCCCCTACCATCATGCCAGTCCAAACCACGATAAACTCTTGCCCAGACAACCTCCATACCCCACCTACTGCTTTTTCTAGCCTCACTTTGGCTCCCCTCCACCTCTGATTTCAGTACGGGAATGTCTTTCTGAGCATAAACAAATGGAAGAAATTAAGAAAATAAGGATTATATATATTTGACAACAAAGAACGCTTAAAATCTTAAAATGCCAAAAAAAATCATCACACATATCCCTTAGCAAAAGTGAGAGGGTTGAGGTAAAGAAACAATTTTACTTTTTACCATATTATCATTTATTACTATACTTAGTATATTATTTCTGTATTATTTAATTTTTTCGGTGAGCATGTAATTTAAAACTTTTTTTTTTTTTTTTAACATTTACTCATTTTGAGAGAGAGAGAGAGACAGCGCAAGCAGGGCAGGGGCAGGGAGAAAGGGAGACAGAATCTGATGTAGGCTCCAGGCTCTGAGCTGTCAGCCTAGAGCCCCATGCGGAGCTCAAACCCATGAACCACAAGATCATGACTTCAGCAGAAGTCAGATGCTCAACCAACTGAGATCCTCAGGCGCCCCCCAGTGAGTATATATTTTTAAATAAAAAAAAAAATTGCACACAACAAAACTTATTATAAACAACAAAAAACAAAGTGGAAAAGTAGTTGACACAAAAATGTAAGAGTTAATAGATTTGATAGCCTTAATATATAAAAACTGATACAGATCAAAAAGGAAAACATTAAGACCGTCAGCATTAAAATGGGTAAGAAGGGGTGCCTGGGTAGCTCAGTAGGTTAAATGTCCTACTTCGGCTCAGGTCATGATCTCATAGTTTGTGAGTTCAAGCCCGGTGGTGGGCTCTGTGCTGACAGCTCAGAGCCTGGAGCCTGCTTTGGATTGTCTCTCCCTCTCTCTCTGCCCCTTCCCGGCTCATGCTGTGTCTTTCCTGCTCTCAAAAATAAATAAAACATAAAAAAAAATTAAGAAAAAAATAATAAAATGGATAAGGAAAAAAATTTATATTGTGAAATAAACTACTAGGTTTTTAACAAAAAAAAATAAGTAAGGATATTGATAATAAATCACTAGAAATCAAATACAAATATGTAGTAAACAAAAATTTCATGTTTCACTAATAATTAAATAGATGAAAATTAAAAGTGAGGTATCGCTTTTTACATATTAGCATAGGAAGACTTTTTAAAAATTTAAGAAATCTGGGGTACCTGGGTGGTTCAGATGGTGCATGTCCGACTTTGGTTCAGATCATGATCTCACGATTCATGAGTTCAAGTCTTGCATCCGGCTCACTGTTGTCAGCACAGAGCCTACTAGGGAGCCTCTGTCCCCAGCTTCCCCTATGCCCCTCCCCCATTCTCTCTCTCAAAAATAAAAAAAAATAAATTAATAAAATAAAGTTCACAGCTCTGGTCTTAAGGTTCTTAAGAATTAATAAATCACTTTCATCCACATTTTGTGGGAAGACATAATTTTTTTGGTAAGAACTGTGACAATGTCAGATGTCTCAAAAGTTCACAGCCTTTGACTAGTGACTTTATTTCTAGGAATTTATCACAAGGTAATAATCACAGATATGGACAGAGATTAAACTACAATGGTTAATCTAAGAATTATTTATACAATCAATAATTGGGGAAAGCATAAGGATCAAATAAGCATAAGCACAGTTAAGTCAATGGTGTTATCAGTAAGTAAAAACATTGCCATCAAAAATGTTTATGAAGGCTCGATATAATAAAAATACCTATTTTCTGTAAGTTAGATATAAATTTAACATAATTAAAAAATGCTTTTAGAATTTTTTCAATACAAAAACTGATCCTAAAAGTCAAATGGAAAAATAAACAGGAATGGGCAGGAAAACACTGGTAAGGGAAAAAAGCAATGAGAAAGGACCAGTATTACCAGATATATATGAGAACATATTTTAAACTTGCAATAAGTAAGAGAGTACAGAACTAGAACCCTATTATAATACAGAGACAAATGGAGCCGTATACACACAAAACACATACATTAGTTCATTCCATGAAAGAGGAAGCATCTCAAGTCAAAGGAGGAAAAGGTGGACTGATGAATAAATGATGAACTAGATAGAAAGAAAAAAGCTGGATCCATGCCTTTGCAACATTTATCCCCTCCAAAAAACAAAAAAGAAAGAAAGAAAAAGAAATCTAAAAGTTAAAACTATAGAAGTACTAGAAGAAAACAAATAATAGTTAAAAAATTTAATGGGAAGGTCTTTATAATGATGATTCAAAATCCAGAAGCCATAAAAGTAAATATCGATTAAGTATGACTAAAAAAAACATATTACAAAATTTCTACATGGGAACACTTTATAAGAAAACTCGAAGCCACAATAAACTGGGGAAAAAGTTGTGATCTATGTCCCCGACATAGGACTAATCTCTCTTGTGTACACAAAGCTTCTACAAAGCAATACGGAAGGCCTGTAACCTATATAAAAGTGGGCAAAGGTTATGAAAAGACAGTTTACAGGAAATAAGATAATTCAACAACTATGAAAAAGTGCTCATCTTCCCTCTTAATAAGAGAAATGCAAATTAAAACTATACTGAAATACTACTTTTTACTTATCCAACTGGCAAAAAGGTCGAAACTTTTGAGAGAACTGGGTTCTCACACAGCGAGTAGGAGTGCAAAATGCCATAAACCTTATCAGGGGAACTTAGCAGCATCTATCAAACACACAATTTTGACCCAGAAATTCTACTTCTGGGAATTTATTTATACATTAGCATACAAAAATCATGTACAAAGCTGATAATTTAAGCACTAGTTGTCATAGGAAATGAATAGAAAACAAGTGTCTACCACTAGAAGACTGGTTAAATTAACCAGTATGAACCTATAAAAAATGGTGAAACTCACTATGAACTTCTATGGAAATACCTATAAGAGAAATGATGATAATGTCATAATGTGAACAATATACTATCTTTTGTGTAAAAAGGTGGGGGAGAGAGTAGAATCTATATTTATATTTGCACATATGTACATAAATAAAGGAAATGATACTATATTAGAATCCATGGCCATATAACAAATTATCCTAAACAAATCCTTAATGGATTAAAACAACCGATATTTAATACCTCATGGTTTCTGAGGGCAAGGATCAGGAAGCGCTTTGCGGGGCGGCTCCGGGGAGCTGTGGCACAGGGTCTCTCATGAAGTTGCGGTGAAGTTGTCAGGGCTGCAGTCATCTGAAGGGGCTGGAACATCCACTTTTAATTTTCTTTTTTTAATGTTTAATTTTTGAGAGAGAGAGGAAGAGAGAACAAGTGGGGGAGAGGCAGGGAGAGGGAAACACACAAAATCTGAAGCAGATTATAGGCTCCAGGCTCCACACTATCAGCACAGAACCCGAGACAGGGCTTGAACTCACAAACCTCAAGATCACAACCTGATCCAAAGTCAGATGCTTAACTGACTGAGCCACCCAGGCGCTCCTGGGACATCTACTTCTAGGCTCACTCATGACCGCTGGCAGAAAGCTTCAGGTCTTTGCCACATGGGCCTCTCCACAGAGCTGCTCACAGAGTAAGTGATGGGTGGGGTGGGCATGGGGATCCCAAGATGGCAAGTATAGACCTTTTATAACCTTATCTCAGAAGTGGAATATCATCACTTATGCTGCATTCTATTTGTTAGAAGCAAATCCACTTCATGCTCATGGGGAGGGAAATTAAGCTTAATCTCTTGAAGAAAAAGGTATTAAATATATATATATTTACTTATATATATATATATAGGTATATATAAAGGTATTAAATATATATAAATATATGTATATATAAATATATATTATATTTTATATATACCTTTATATATATATAATATATAATATATTAAATATATATATTTATATATAAATTTATATTATATATTATATATATACCTTTTTATATATATAAAATATATATTAAATATATATAAGTATATACAAATATATAAATATATTTATATATTTTTATATATTTTTATATATTTATTTATTTATTTATATTATTTATATATTTATATATATTTAATATATTATATATTTTATATATATACAAAAAGGTGTATGTGTATATATATATATATATATGCATATATATATATATATATATATTTAAAGCACAGTGCCCACAGAGCATGAGCAGGGGAGGAGGAAAGAGAGAGGGAGACACAGAATCTGAAAGCAGGCTCCAGGTTCTGAGCTGTCAGCACAGCACAGCACAGAGCTTGGCATGGGGCTTGAACTCAAGAACTGTGAGACCACGACCTAAACTGAAGTCGGATGCTTAACCGACTGAGCCACACAGGCACCTCTGTGGACATATTTTTTAAACAACATTAGCTACATATATACTAACTAATGATAGTGGTTACCCAGGGGTTAGGGAGAGCGAGGAGAAGGGCAGATGTGGAATGAGTAGGAGAAAAATTTTGATTGGTATCTTTGTGATAAAATCCATGTCTTAATCATCTTAACCATTTTTGAAGTGTACAGTTCTGTGGCATTAAGCCCATTCACAGTGTTGTGCAGCCATCATCACTATCCACCTCCCAAATTATTTTCATTTTGCAAAACTCAACCTCTCTACCCATTTGATAATAACTGCCCCTCCTTCCCTACAGCCCTGGTAATCATCAGTCTTTCTATCTCTATGAATTTGACTACTCCAGAGACCTTATATAAGAGGAATCATATAGTGTGTGTCCTTTTGTAACTGGCTTCTTTCGTTTAGCATAATATCCTTAAGGCTCATGCATATTGTAGAATGTGTTAGAACTTCCTTCCTTTTTAAGGCTCGATGGTATTCCATTGTATGTACAAACGACACTTTTTATCCACTCATCGGTCACTGAACATATGGTTTGCTTCTACCCGTTGGGTATCGTGAATGATGCTGCTATGAACACACATGTACAAATAACTCTTTGAATCCTCACTTGTATATTTTTATATTTAAATTTTTTATACCATGGAAATTGCATTAATAATCAGTTGCTATATAACAAACAACCCCAAAACTTGATGGCTTATGATAACAATAACTTATTATGTCTCTTGGCTCTGTGGGTTGGCTGGGTGGTTCTTCTGCTTGTTTACCTGGCCTCGGTCACATGGTAGCACTCAGCTGGGAGATGTGGAGGGCCCAAAGGTCCATGTTGGCCTCATTCACATGGCTGCCAGTTGATCTTGGCCCTTGTTCTCCTCCCTGTGACCTCATAGCCTCTAGCAGGTTAGACCAACTTCCTTACGTGGCAGACTCAGAGAAGTGTTCAAGACCGGGAAAGCAGAACCTGCAAGGTTTCTGAGGCATAGGCTCTGGAACTTGCACAATGCCACTTCTGTTAACTTCTACTGGTCAAAGCAAATGTTAAAGACAGCTCAGATTTCGGACAGGGAAAGACAAATACCACATGATTTCACTTATATGTGCAGTCTAAAAAACAAAACAAACTACAAAAAACCAAATTCTTTTTAATTTTTTTAAATGTTTATTTATTCTTGAGAGAGAGAGTCAGAGAGACAGAGAGACAAAACATGAGTGGGGGAGGGACAGAGACAGGGAGACAGAATCCAAAGCACCTTCCAGGCTCTGAGATGTCAGCACAGAGTCCGACATGGGGCTCGAACTCACGAACCACGAGATCATGACCTCAGCAGAAGTCGGACGCTTAACTGACTGAGCCACCCCAAAACCAAACAGATGCTTCAATACAGAGAACAAACTAGTGGCTGCCAGAGGAGAGGTCGGTGGGAGGGATGGGTGAAATACATAAAGGGGATTAAGAGGTACAAACTTCCGTATAAAATAAACGAATACAGAGATGAAAAAGTACAGTACGGGAAATATAACCAATAATATTGTAATAATGTTGTGTGGTGACAGATGGTGACTATACGTACCGTGTTGGGCACTGAGTAATGTATAGAGTTGCTGAATCATTGTATTGTACAACTGAACTAATATAACACTGTATGTTAACTATGCTTAAAAACACAAAACAAAAAACCAAACAACCCAATGAGCTCAGCTTCAAGGGGGTGGGGACAGACCACTTCTTAATAAGAGTAGCAGCAAAAAATCTGTGGCCATATTTAATCTAACACAGGAATTTATTACTTATTCCAAAAGAATAAAACTGTTTATAAATAAATCTTAACGATATGGGAAAATTCATGTTCTATTTTAATAAGCAGAAAGCAAAACTGTATACAAATTATGATCTTTATCTCTGCCACCATTGTCTCCTGGCTTCTCTGCTGCCTCCTTGACTACTCTATTTTTAGTCTTTTTTCCTGTCTCTACTAGAGATAATGGCTCAACTCAAAATGCTTAAATAGTAAGGAACATGGATTCTTTCACATAACAGAAAGTTTGGAGGAAGGCGGCTCCAGTGGTTGAAAACGCATCTACCTGCTGATGTCAGCAGGGCAGGGCCAGGTCAGCATTTCAGCTAGATGCTCAACGCCAGGCTCCCTCATGGCTGCGTCATGGCTGCTTCAGTCACAAGCGTCACATTCAAAGCCGACAACATCCAGAGGAAGAAGAGCTGTGTGTCTTCCTTGTATCTCTCTGCCTCCTCATCTCTTCAGTTTGAAAAATTTTAAATATACAGAAAAGTTGGGAGTGGTACAATGACAGCCCATATACCCTCCACCTAGGTCCAACCACTGATGACATTTGCCACGTGCCACACGTGCTTAATCCCCCTCCTTCCCTTTTTTTCCTCTATCATTTGAAAGTAAACTGCAGACATCATGACACTGTATACCTACACGATTCCCCGTATGTTTCCAAAGAATATATATGTCTCCTACAGATCCACAACTACAGCACACTTAAGAAAAATTAACAGTAACTCCCTAATATCACTTAATATTCAGTCTATGTTCAAATTTCCTTAGTCCCTAAAATGTATTTTATAGCTTATTTTTTTCAAACCAGAATCCAATCAAGTTTCATACAGTGAATTTGGTTTTATATTTCTCTGGTCTTTTTAAAAAAATTTTTTTTTAGTGTTTACTTATTTTTGAGAGAGAGAGACAGACAGAGTGCAAGCAGGTGAGGGGCAGAGACAGAGGGAGACACAGAATCTGAAACAGGCTCCAGGCTCTGAGCTGTCAGCACAGAGCTCAACGCGGGGCCCGAATCCATGAACTGTGAGATCATGGTCTAAGGTGAAGTTGGACGCTTAACCGACCGAGCCCCCAAGTGCCCTGATATTTCTTGGGTCTTTTTAAATTTAGAGCATTCCCCCAATTTATTTCTCATGACATTGTGTTTTTCTTTTGAATTATTCGATATATTTCCTCATGATGCCATTTATCTTGTTCCTCTGTCTCTATATTTCTTGTGAATTTCAAAATTAGATTTAGAAACTTCATTAGATTTATGTTAAACCTTTTTGGCAACAATATTTCACATGTGAAATTGTCTATTGTACCTTTATTTGAGGCAAATTTCTCAGAAGCCCCACAGGAGACTTTTTCTAAAGTGTCACTGACCAGCGCAGGGAAACACGCACTGGCCTGGCCCAATCACTGGTGATGCGAGTGGAAATACCATGCTTAGGCTCATTCGTAAGACGTAGTCTGTGGACTGAGGGTGGTACCCGGCTCCTCTAAGGGAGGAGGGTGAATACATGTACAAAAAGGGTTCTGCCAGGTGGAGGAAGCAGGAAGCACCCTTTCCCTGACCCTTCTGTGCAGCGGCAAGTTCCGCTGGTGCTACCTTCAAGATATCCACCCACTTTCCTCCGTCTCCACTGCTACGCCTGTCCAAGTCCCCAGCAACGCTGGCCCAAGCTCCAGCCAGAAGCTCCGAACTAGTCTTCCTGCTTCCCATCTATTCTCCAAACGCACACCAGAGCTGTCTTTTAAAATCTAAGTTGAACTATGCCAACCCCCTGTGTTAATCCCTCTGGGGCCTTCCTTGTGCACTTAAAATCCTCAACTCTCAACTTGGCCTACAAAACATCGCAGCATCAAGGTTCCTGCTCACCTTTCCACTTTCGCTTGGTCCACCCTCCTGCACACTCGGTAAATGCCAGCTCCATGGACTTTCACTCTTTGAATGTGCTGGACCCCCTACTGATTCAGGGCTTGTGCGCAGGCAGTTCCCTCTTGTGGAACACTATTCCCCACCCCCGCTCACACTCTTTGCCTGGTAGCAGAATGCGGTAGTTGTTATGGGCTCGAATTGTGTTTCCCCAAAATTCATAGGTTGAAGTCCTAACCTCCAGTAGTCAGGATGTAACTGTTATTTGGAGATAAGGGTGTCAAAGACATAATTAAGGTAAAATAAGGTCGTTAGGGTGGGCCCTACTCCAGTGACTGGTGTCTCTTGTGAAAGATAAAGTGAGGACCTAGATACAGAGGAAAGAGCATGTGAAAACACAGGGAGAAAGTGGCCATCCACACATTCGGGAGCGAGGCCTCTGAAGAAATCAACCCTGCTGACACTTTGAACTTGGACATCTAACCTCTAGAATGGTAAGAAAACAAATTTCTGTTTAAGCCACCTGGTCTGTGGTACTTTATTACGGCTTCTCTAGCAAACCAATACAGCAGTTAAGCAGGCAGGTTCTGGAGCAGTCTTCCTAGGTGAAAATCCTGACTCTGCCAATTACTAGCTGTGTAATTCTGGGCAACTTACTTAATATTTTCATGTCTTGGTTTCCTTTTCCGTAAAAGCTGTGCACAAAATTCACGGAGTCTGTGAACTAGACAGAATAGGCGAAAAATTACATCTGTATTTTCATGAATTGCTAATGGAAATTTAGCATTTGCTTCAATTAAGAATACAGGCAACAAAGCACAAGAGTATGAGCAGTAGCTATGATCTTGTCACCAAATGAAATCACAGACGTTTTCATATCACATGAAAGTTTTGTAAATATCTAATATATCATGTTTATCACCACTGTGAAATTTGAAATTAGACTCACTGCAAATCTTATTAGTTAATGCTTAAAGAAGCACATACATTGCTACATGCCACGGAACAGAAATGACTTATTTATTTAATTTATTTGAGGGGGGCTCCCTCTCAGAGGGAGAGGGAAAGAAAGAGAGAATCTCAAGCAGGTTCCACACTCAGCACGGGGCCTGACATGGGGCTCGATCCCACAACCTGAGCTGAAATCAAGAGTCAGATGCTCAACCAACTGAGCCACGCACACACCTCCACTGCTTGCCTCTTCTGCTTTCACCTGTGCTGCTGGCTGCCAGGTGGAATTAGTGGGCCGTCTTGGACACACAGGCGAAGGCTACACTCCTCAGAAGGAAACACTCCTAGATTGCCAAGAGCCTACGTCTCAGGGGTCTTGGAATCTCCAGGCAACCTGAGACTGCTTACACCAAAACTGCCAGCCAGGGGACTAAATGTCTACTTTGTCTACAGCACTGTTATTTTGCGTCTTAATTTGAGCAGCTGAACTCATATCCTCAGTAACACAATAGCAGTTATCACATTTTGTAATTATATATTTATTTGTGATGACTTTTTGTGTAAACCTCTTCGCTACTAAAGAATAAGCTCTTTGAGGACATGAAGCATGTCTGTTTGCTCACCCTAGAATCCTGGCAACTGGCACGGTGTAGGAACATAGTAGACTTTCAATTAATGTTTTAAATGAAATAATAGCATAATAATGGGCAGGGCTCATGACCATGTTTGGCTATTCAAATAATATTATACAGGCAATATTTAAAAACAAGCAAAAAGCCTATATATAGAAAAAGGGTTAGATCTAGTACCAAAATATAAACAGCAACTGCTTGAATTATTGGTTTTAGCATGATTTTCCCCCTACATTTGCCTATATTTTCCAGATTTCCTTTAATCATATATATGTATAGCACTAAAGAATGAGTATGTGTGTATATAATTAAAGAATAGAAAGTATATACATATATATCATTAAAAGAAGTCTAAAATATATAGGCAAATGTGTGTATGTATATTACATACATACATATATATGATGAAAAACATGTAACAAAACAAAATGGACCAAGAAGTCAGTTGGTCTCTGAGTGCCTTGGAGAAGGAGGAGAAAGCGTGTGGAGTATTTTTATCCTGGGAGATTTAACCAGCTGTGGTCTGGTGTAGGTCCTCCCAGATGATTTAGATGCTCAAGGTGTCATATAAAAGCCAAAAGGCCAGACCGACTTTGAACAGAAGGAATGAAACTCATTTCTTGGCAGAGGCTATGGGAAAAACTAAGAGGGGGAGAAATATTATGGGACAATAGGCATAACTCTTTAAAATACAGCAATCAACCACAGAACAATCTTTATTGGGCTAAAGCTTGGAAAGAAATGTGATTATGGTTCATCCATAATTACACAGATGGAATAGTTATAATCACCATGGAGAATCATATATTCAGAAAAGATATCATGAGCAAATGTCACAGCTAAAGGCTGAGTTAACAAATTGTGCTTCTGGGTTATTTACTTGTAAATGTCAATTTTGCGGTTAAGCACTGAGCCCTTGCCTTGATTGTAACCTTGACTGAATAAAAGTATATGCATATTTCAAATATATTGGTTTTGATATCAAGTAATTAGACCTAGGAAATATTTTATGTGCTCATAACTCTAAAAAAGCTAATTTCAAGGAGTGCCTGGGTGGTTCAGTTGGTGAGGCGTCCGACTCTTGGTTTCAACTCAAGTCATGATCTCATGGTTTGTGGGTTCGAGCCCTGCGTTGGGCTCTGTTCTGACAGTGCAGGGCCTGCTTGGGATTCTCTCTCCTTCTCTCTGCCCCACTCCTGCTCTCTCTCTCTCTCTCAAAATAAATAAATAAACTTAAAAAAAACATTAATTTCAAGATTAGCAAATAATAGATGTTCTTATAAATGTTAGTTGGTGGCAGTGTTATCCACAGCATAATTTTAAAAGTCTTTAATTTTCACTCTACTGCCATTAATCGGGATTCTGCCTTAAAGTTTATATATCTATAGGCTCATCACACCTTTAGTATGCACAACTTTGATTTGCATTAATTTGTGATTACTAGAAATAGTAGTTTTCAATACAGATTGGTCTGGAGGTGAAAAAACTAAGTATGTCCATCAGAAAGATATGAAACTGGGTAATGGAAGTAAAATGGAAGATAATAAGGCTAATGGTAGCTGTTAAAGAATAATTTTTAACAAAATTGTATAACCATGACTCTCATACAGATATAAAATGAAGACGTGTCAAAAATTTCATTTAAAGGGCACCTGGCTGGGTCAGTCAGTAAAGCATGTGACTCTTGATCTTGGAGTTGTAAGTTTGAGTCCTATGTTGGGTGTAGAGATTACTTAAAAAATAAAATCTTAAAAAAATGTTTCATTTAACTCATTAATTAATGTGGGAACCAGTAAGATATTGCAGTCAATTCAAAGAGGTAATCAAAGTACCAGACTATATAGGCAGTCAGGAATGCCTTAAGTAAATCTGCTTAACAGATACAAAACTGGTCAATATCCATAGAATGATAATCAACTGGAACTCCTATGAACATAATTTGCATGCATATGGACAAGAGCAATTTGCATTCTTGTCAGTATTCTGTAGCTTACAGAATTGTAAAATAGCTCCAAGATGTAAAATAGCTCCAAGACGATGAAAGGCGCCAAGACCTCTTAGAATCAAACAAACTGAACAATGTCTAGCTTATCATTGAGACACATCTTTTTGTTCCTTTTAAACTCTTGTGTTTTTTAATTTCTAAATATTATTTTAGAGAGAGAGAGTGTGGGAGCTGGGAGAGGGGCAAAGAGGGGAGGGGAGGGGGAGAGAGAGAGAGAGAGAGAGAGAGAGAGAGAGAATTCTAAGCAGGCTCCAAGTTCAGCATGGAGCCTGACATGGGATTCACTCCCACGATCCTGGGATCATGACTTAGACCAAAATCAAGAGTTGACCACCCAACCCACCCAGGTGCCCCTAAAAAGTCTTTCTTAATGTTTTCCCTACATAGCTGACTTGTGTTGAGTGCGATCTATGGGCGAGACACTGCCGAGGTGCCTTAAATGTATTACCTCATTTAATTCGCACAAGAGCCTTATGAAGCAGGTTTTATTATTATTTCCATTTTGTAGGGGAGGTATCTGAGGCACAAGAAAAGGTAAGTCTGTCACCAAGGTTGCAGAGATAGTAGGAGGTGGAGCCAGGATCTGAATCCAGGTTTTGCATCAGCTACAAAAACAAGGATGTGAGTATGTAAAGGAAAAGAAATTGATGGAACTGACCAATCACATTACATTAGATATAGAAGAGGGAAGAAGGAAGGACGACTCCACAGTGTTTCCCCTGGTCGTGAGAAGGGGATTACTGTCTCATTAAATAAAGAGACTAAAAGGGGGCGTTAGTGGACTTTGAAGTAAAGGCAAGATGTCCAGATGGAAAAGTCCAGCTGGGCAGGAGATGAGAATAGAGATGTAGTTGTGTGATTTTGTTTTTCTTTGTTTAAATTGTGGTATCAAAAACACTAGTGTGTGTCTGTCAGAGCTAAAGGACAGAAGCCCAGAGAGAAAAGAACATTATGAAGGAGAGACTGAGGTCCTGCATAGGCAGTCCCCGGAAGTAAAACCAAAGCAGGGTTAATTGGACAGAGTTCTTAAGACCATGCAACCGGGTCACTCCTTTGGGTTTAAGGAGAAATATTAAACTGGAGTCACAAATGCAAACAGCCAGGGCTGAGGGTGAAAAGTACACAGAGGCCATAGCATGGAAGGGCTTTATCCAATGCACAGTAAAGACTGTCAAGCAAGCAAGGATCACGATCGGGTGTACACTTTAGAAAGAACCAGCCTGGCTACTGCATGAATAGACAGGGCAAATCTAGAGGCGGGAGGTATCACTGGGATCCAGATGTCGGCAGGGATGGATGGCTTGGACAGGGTCAGGCCATGGCAACTAGACTCAGCTTTAATATTTGAAAGACTGCGGGTAAGAGTACCAAAGGAGGCTCGCATACTACGTGAATACTTAAAAGTTATAAATTAAGCTAGTAAACTGTCAAATAAAGTATTCTCTACCTTCCTACCTTGATAAATACATCTTCAGAAGGACCTGGAAGGAAGGAGGAGACAGGGTGGAGTCCGCCGACTTGGGCCAGGCTTTTCTGGAACCCACAAGGCAGAAGAGCGCGGCGGCGGCCTAGATGCAGAGGACCACAGCGACACCTGGCTCCCCTCCGAGCGGCGTCCGCAGGCCGCCAGCGGATGGGAAGTGGGCGGGTGGACCCGCGGAGGCGTGGCGGGGTCGGAGGGCACGCGGCGCCGGTGTCATGGCGGCCTCCGTGCTGGGTGCCCCCTGCGGCCCGCTGCGGCTCGGCGTTACCGGGCTGGGCCGCCGCCGGCCGCCGCGGGGCCTGTGGGCTCGCGCGCGGCGGCTCCCGGGGCTCGTGGGGTCCGGGCGGAGCGTGGCCGCGGCCGGCGGATCGGGAGCCGCGGGCACCGACCGCTATTGCATGGAGCTGCTGCGGTGAGCGAGCCCGGCCCGCGCTGGCAGGCGGTCCGGGAGCGGCCCGGGGGGACCGGGGCGGGCGCAGCGGGACCCGGGGCCCGCCGGGGCGAGCGGGCTGGCGGCGACGGAGGCCACGGGAACTTCCGCGCAGGCCACAAAATTGTGGCAAAACTGCTGTGTCTGTCACCCTGACAACCTTAATTTTTACCTAAACGTACGGCATGCACAGCTTTTTAAAAATGTGACGGACGACTAGTAATTTTTAGCTAAGTGAGTTCTTATGTGTCAGGCACTATGCAAAGTACAAGTAATTTACCTAATCTTCTTTACAGATTGTGATGCACAAATGTAGACCTACCTTTTAGGGTTACGAGGATTAAAGCACTTAGAACAGTGCCTGGCACAAAGCAAGGGCACAGTTAGTACAGTATAAGCCATTATTATCTTATTTAATGGATGAGGATACGAAGGTTTAGAGGGATCAGGGAATTTACCTGAGATTGAGTAGAATGGTCTGATAAAGTCAGGGCCTGATGACAGTTTTGTTCAGCCTGATGATACCGGAAGGACTTGGCACATGGCGGTCCCTGTTAATCATGTGTGGAGTCATTAGAGGAATCAGGTCACCAGGTGACCTAGTGAGTCTGGGCAGGGGCCAGCCTTGGAATTATGCCTGACTGCAAAGATCAATGGTTTAGCCCCTGCCGCCCCTTCTGTTGCCTTTGTCTTAGAACCTTGGTGAAAGGCTCAGAAAAGTACCCGATCTTAAGAACTTCTGAGAAATGCTAGAATAATTAAACTACCTTGGATTCGACTGGCCTAGTAAATCCAATTTTTTAAAATTCAGTTTTAGCAAAATATAGCATAACACAACAATTCCCATGCATTTCAGCATTTTGTTTTGTTTTTAATCATTTTTTAAAATAACGTTTCTGCCCTATTTGTTGATTACTTACAGGAGAAACAAGATAACGATAGTGGAAACCAGAGCAGTAAGAACTGTAAAAGCGGAAACTGCTAAAAGCTTACACTCATTTTTATATTTTTTAGAGTATCATTTTTTGACGATAAAAAACACAAGTTACCAAAATGTAGACTGCCCATATCCACTTGTTCAGGGCAATTTTTGACACTGGTAGTGTCCTTACTTCCCTATCCAGAGGTGAATAATCACGCTTCTAATTTCTTATGTGTTACTATATAAAAGTAATAGTATGATCACTATATTATAGTATATGTATATGTGGTTATTATACTATTCTTCTAGTAAGAGTTTATGGGTGTCACATGACAGTTTTCTCAAATACATATTTACAAATGGGCAGATACTTAATCTGTCCATGTAGGTATTTACGTGGAATGGAGGCTTCTGACTGGTGGTTTATTAAAAAGCCTGGATTTTGCAGGCAGACTTCATCTGCGTTTATTAATCCTAGGTCCATCACTTGGGAAGGTTACATTAAAATTCAGCTATTTGCTCATTTATAAATCTCTACTGCTACTTTATAGCCTGGTTATGAGGGTTAAATGTGATGATGTATGTAAAAATGCTGCACGTGACAAATGCACAATAGTAGTTTTAGTTAAAAACAAAATGAAACTTGAAGATTACAATTTCCAGCTTCAGATTGTCCATTAATCTTTGAAAAATTTGGCCTCTGAAATTATTTGTGCAAGGTTGTTTTGGATGTGTATCTTAGGCAAGGCTTCCAAATATTGGGAAAGGTACCAGACCAGAAATTCAGGTTAGCCATCCAGAGCTCTGCTAGGAATTTAGGTTCCTGGGAATATCTCAAACCTAATTTACATAGGCTTCTTGGGGCTTGGTTTGGGGAACCCCAAGGCTGCCTCGGGCTTTGGGATTAGTGCCAGAAAGAGGTAAGGAGGTGCTAGTGGGGATGTCTGAAAGTGCACCCTCCCTCCCCCCACCTCACTGGAGAACTTTTTTGTGCTTCGCTGGCACAGGTCTGTGGAAATAGCACAGCAGTCCTGACGGCATATATACTTATTTATCATATGCCTGTCTCTGCCTACCAGACTGAGGTCTATATCTATCTTCAGTGTCTAGACAGTGCTGGTGCATATCGGGGCCCTGAATGTTACAGTTAGTGAATGAATGAAAGGCCCCGTTGCTATATAAAACCGTCATAGTGTGGCATTTCTCACTATCTGAAAGAGTTCAATAACTAGACCTTGATTGGCTACTTAAGATATCCTTGTATACCAGTAAACAGTATTTATAACACTGATCCTTAGTGATGAAAAAGTGGTTAAATAATCACTGTATCTTACTCAATATAAAGAAGTTGGTAATATTGTTGAGAAAAATTTCCAACCAAAAATTGAAAAAAAAAAGAAAACCACAACAGAAAACACAACAACTTTACAGAGAAACCCCTATTTGTGTAGAGTGTCTTATTTCCCAAAGGTTGTCACCATACTAGTATATCTTCATTTTTTATTTCCCTATAAGAAACCTGAGGTACTTCGCATATTGATTATTTTTAGGAGATATGAAACAGGTAGGTTATCAAGCCTCATTTTGGAAATTAGGAAATAGATGTGGCGGATATCATTTCTGTCAACCGATTGGATAGAAATTGGGATTGTAGTCTTGATTGCTATTCAGTGTTTTCTCTCTGTTTTATATTAATTTCTACGTGTTTTAAACACTTTTGACGTTCAGAGACTTTTTATATTAAAATTTAATTTAAAAATATATCTATATGTGTTTAAGAGTATAAATTAGGGCACCTGGGTGGCTCAGTCAGTCAAGTGTCCTCCTTCAGCTCAGGTCATGATCTCACAGTTCTTGAGTTCAAGCCCCACATCGGGCTTGCTACTCTCAGCGCTTAGCCTGCTTTGGATCTTCTGTCGCTACCTCTCTCTGTCCCTACTGCACTTGCGCTCTCTCTCTCAAAAATAAATAAAATGTTTAAAACAAAAAAGTATAAGCTAGAGAGCTGTTTTGCCCACAGTGTCCATTTTGTAGCTGAAACCACTCATGGTGAGATTTTTTAGTAGAGCTGTTTTGTGATAGCAGGGTTACTTGTCATGCTCTCTTCCTTTTGTTTACGGGGAAGTCGGAGGAAATTTTGAAGGGCGTGGCTAGAAGAGGCTTAAAATCTGTTAGGCAGATAACAAAAAGTGAACCAGTTGAAATCTGGGAGTAGTCTGAATTTCAGTACCTAAACTCCATGGAATGAAGTTGGACTTACTTTATTTAGTGTACGTTTTACAGGAAATGCTGTTATAATAAAGTTCCAAGGTATTACAGTGAAAGTGGCCTTGTCAATAGGCAGTCATCTATGATGTATATATAATAAGGACTATATTGTTTTAAACTTTTTACTTCAAGTAATTTCATTACTTTTTTTTCTAGTTTATTTTGAGAAAGAGGGAGAGCAAGTGGGGGAGGGGCAGAGAGGGAGAGAGAGAATCCCAAAGCAATCCCCATGCTGTCAGCGCAGAGCACCACCCCGCTCTGGGCTTGATCTCTTGAAGCTGAGAGCATGACCTGAGCTGAAATCAGGAGTCAGACACTCAACTGATGGAGCCTCCCAGGCGCCCCTGAAGTGATTTCAAATTGACAAAGAAATTACAGAAAGAGTACACAGAGGTCCAACATACTCTTCATCCAAATTTCCTCATTGTTACCATTCTGAACCATTTGAGAATAAGGTGTAGACATGATGCCCCATTACCTCCCCTTAATGTTTTGGTGTGTCTGTCTGTCTGTCTTTCTTTCTTTCTTTCTTCCTTCCTTTCTTTCTCTTTCTTTCTTTCTCTTTCTTTCTTCTTCCTTTCTTTTTCTTTCTTTCTTTCTTTCTTTCCTTTTTCCTTTCTTCTCTTTCTTTCTTTCTTTCTTTCTTTCTTTTCTTTTCTTTTCTTTCTTTCTGTTTACTTATTTTGAGAGAGAGAGCAAGCATAAGCGGGGAAGGGGACAGAGAGAGAGGAAGAGAGAGAATCTCAAGCACTTTCCGCTCTGTTAGCACAGAGCCCAGTGTGGGGCTTGAACTGACTGTGAGATCATGTCCTGAGCCCGTAAAATCAAAAGTCAAATGCTTAACTGACTGAACCATGCAGGGGCCCCTAGTGTGTATTTCTTAATTATATAACTATAAAACTCTAGTTATATAACTACAGTACAACCAACAAAATCAGGATATTAATATTGATCCAGTATGACTGTTGAATCCACAGACTCCATTCAAACTTTGCTGATGATTCAATTCTGTCTTTCATACATCTAGGATCATATGCTACACTTAGTTGTCAAATCTCTTTAGTCTTCTCCAGGCTAAAACAATTCCTCAATTTTTCCTTATTTTTCATGAGCATGACATTGTTTTGAAGAGAGCAGGCCAGTTACTGTGTAGAATCGCTCTCAGTTTGGGTTTATTTAATGTTTCCTTATGATTTATACATTTTTGGCAGAAATATTACAGAAGCGGTGCTGGGCGTTTCTATCATTTCAGGAAGCACGTGATGTCAATTACCCTATTTCTGTGGTGGGAACCTTTTATTACTTGGTTGAGAAGGTCTCTTCTGGGTTTCTCCCCTGTAAATTTAGTTAATAAGAATGTTACTTAGTGTATATTGGTCTCAGAGATTACACTGAATCTCTATGTGAATATGGACAGTTAGCATTTACCAACATGTGTCTGTCTACTTTCTCTTGTTTAAAAAAAAAAAGGGAAAAAAAAAGGGGGCGCAAGGGGTGCCTGGGTGGCTCAGTCGGTTAAGCATCCGACTTACACTCAGGGTATGATCTCACAGTCATGGTTCGTGGGTTTGAGCCCCGCGTCGGGCTCTGTCCTGACAGTTCAGAGCCTGAAAACTATTTCAGCTTCTGTGTCTCCCTCTCTCTCTGCTCCTCCCCCCTGTGCTCTGTCTCTCAAAAAATAAACATTAACAATTTTTTTAAAAAAGGAAAAAAAACTTTAAAAAATGAGGTTATAGAAGGTCAGCAAAAGGTGCGTTTGAGATATTTGGGTGGGTTAGGTGGGCATTTTGGCAACATGGCTTCTCCTTTGGCATGTTTAATTGTGATGTTTAAGGGACATCCTTGCAGTTGAAGACACTTTTAAAATAAAATTCTCTCCTAATGATGACCTGAGCCCTGCCACTCGATGGCACAATCAGCAGAACCTGTAGAATCTTATTTGCAATTGACATTCTCTATTGTAATTTTGCTCCTGTTTATTTTTAAATTCTCTTTTTGTTTCACTGGAAAGGAAAGAGGATGCTCAGTTTTAAATGTTGAAAGTGTTCAAGTTGCTTTGTTACAATAAAACTAAAGGTGTACACAAAGAAAAAAAGAATATTAACTAGTAATACGTGTTTTGTGAGGAGATACTTCACAGCATATGCAAATATTCTGTTTCTATCAAACTTTCATCCATTTAACATTTTAAGACCTTTATTGATGATTTTTGACTGAACCAATTATTACTTTGATAGTTATCAAGTGATTTAAAAATATTTCATGTCTTCTAGATTTATCAATTGGCATTGTACGGTTGTCAGGTTTTTCCTTCCCTTCCTATTTATTTATTCATTTATTTATATTGGTATGGGCTTACGATGATCTATTACAATCTGTTACTATCTGTTTTGATGCTCTTTTTAAAGTTTCTTTTTAAATTATTTTTAAAAATTATTTTTATTTATTTATTTTTTTGAGAGAGAGACCATGAGCGGGGTAGGGGAGAGGGACAGAGGGAGACAGAAAATCTCAAGCAGCCTCCACGCTTGCCGCAGAAATGAATAGACGCAGGGCTTAATCCTATGACCCTGGGATTATACAACATAAGCCAAAATCAAGAGTTGGATGCTCAACTGACTGAGCCACACAGGTGTCCCTGTCAGGCCAGTTTCTTTGCTGTTTTGACAAGTCCCTCCACTCTGAACATTTCATTACTTTCTGCTTAAGAAGATGTTTCTGGGTTATCTAGTGTTTTTCCTGCCCCAGCCCTGGACTCAGTCATTCCTCCAAGGAGCCCTCGTTTCCTTCAGTAGAGAATGGTATTTAGAAATCAAAGGTCTAGGTGTTCACTGATACTGGGGGCTGGAGGGATATCATTGCTTCCATGTTCTCTCAGCAGACGCTGCTAGGAAACGTGCACACAGGTCCACACACCCACACACACCTATATTATTTTCTGTTTTTTATGTCTTATCTGTGTCTTTATCTATGTATTAAAGAGGTGCCTGGGTGGCTCAGTTGGTTACGTGTCTGACTCTTGATTTCGGCTCAGGTCATGATCTCACAGGTTGTGAAATTGGGCCCCATGTTGGGCTCGGTGCTACCCATGTGGAGCCTGCTTGGGATTCTGTCTCTCCCTCTCTCTCTGCTCCTCCCCTGTCTGTGTGCACTCTTTCTGTCTCTCAAAATAAATAAATAAACTTAAAATAAACTGTGAGTTCATACCGTACTTGCTGGGATTACTTTCTTGAGTAATCCACCTCAGCAGCTCATTTGAATTCTTACCGAAACCAAAGTGACTTGGAGACAATTAAAATTATAAGTACCTGTAGGGGCGCCTGGGTGGCTCCGTCGGTTGGGCATCAGGCTTCGGCTCAGGTCATGATCTCCCGGTTAATGGGTTCGAGCCTTGTGTCAGGCTCTGCGCTGACAGACTTGGATTCTGTTTCCTTCTCTCTCTGCCCCTCCCACACTTGCACTCTGTCTTTCCCTCTCCTTCAAAAATAAATAAAGCATTAAAAAATTTTATAAGGAAAAATAATAGAGATTATTTCTTTTTAACTGGTCTGGGATTGGGGGCAGATACATTTTTGTAATTATAAAGAAACAAGTACAAAATATAAGAAATTTCAGGTCTATTTTGAATTGAAGCCTTGTTTGTTTGTTTTCTCAGTTAATTCTTGTCAGCACTTTTGTGTGTACAGTTTAGAACATGAAAATTGTCTTTTTTTGCCTATTCGTTACAGGAAACGAGACTACGAAGGCTACTTGTGCTCCCTGCTGCTCCCTGCCGAATCCAGAAGCTCTGCTTTTGCGCTGAGGGCCTTCAACGTGGAACTGGCTCAGGCTGGTATTAAATACCTTCAAAAATTATTTGCAAAAATGGTGAAAATATTTAACGCTGAACAATAAAGAAATACAGTTATAATTTATATGTTAGATGTGTTTAAGGTCTCTGCTGGTGATTTCTTTGTCCTTCTAGTTAGGCTTATCAGTTAAATTCCAAAAATAACAAACTTAACATTTCTGGAACTACCACTCCGGAATTTTTATTTCTTTCTTCTCCGGTTATTTTAAAACTATGCAATTAACATTTATGTTTGTCTGTTAATTGAGTAGGTTAATCACAGTATCACTGCTTATAGCAGTTTTCAAAGTACTTTTTAAGTGACATTTTAGCTTTAATGTGAAGTGGGGAATAGCAGTAATTACAGCAAACCCAGATCTTAGGTCACACTAACTCACTTTTGTCTAAAAACATTACAAAGGAAGGAAAGAGCCTGCTTTTTCTTAGAATGGAAAGATGGTGGGCTGATAAAACCTAGCTGAAATGGGGGATGGAAATGAGGGAGTTCAAGTGGCGAGGCTTTGGTCCTCTCAGTAAATTAGATGGAGGGCTCAGACATTAAGAGTGAGGGAGCAGGGGAGGGCTTGGCATCTCGAAGAAAGTCCAAATTTTGGCAGGGCTTCTCCAGTGAATAGGATAGGAACTGAACTAGGAACGAACGGGAGGATGGGAGTATAGCACTGAGGCACAGCTGAGGTTAGACACTATGAACCTGCGGAGAGTCTAATAGATTCTGGTTATTTTTTTGGTTAGTGTCTTTCTAGATGTCATGAGTCCATATTTTATTTTTACCTCATACTTTTTCAGGCATAAACTGCATCTTAGTGGCAATAAAGAGTCCTCATTGTGATCTTCCATTATAACTTTAAAATGATTAAAATTCCATTTTTAATGAATAAAGCATTAGGGTTCTCCCTGAATTCTCTGTCACTTTGTAGGAGTGTTTTGCTGCTGCTTTAAACACACAGTCGTGTTCATTCATTCATTCATTCAATAAGTATTTGATTATCTCAGATATGCTAGGTACTGTTTTAGGTCCTGGGGTAGAACACTGAATAAAACATATAAAGGCTGTATACTCAAGGAACAAAACGAGTGCCGTGTAATGTATCGATGGAAGCAAAGTACTATGGGAAAAAAAATTAAGGGGGATGGGGAAAGCTGGGTGTTGCAGGGGTTCCGATTTTACAGTGGTCAGGGAAAACCTCACTGAGAAGGTAGCATTCGAGCAAAGATTTGAAGAAGGCAAGGTAGTAAGGTAGGCGAGCAAAGAGTATTCTACACAAAAGGAACAGGAAGTACAGAGGCCAGTGTGGTACAGCAGAGGAGGGAGGAAGAGCATGGGAGGTTAGGTTGGAGGTACCTGGGCCCAAAAGGCAAGGTCCTGGAGACCAGTGCAGCCACTTTGGCTTTTACTCGGAGATGGGAAACCACTGGAACATCAAACCTTGGTCACATTTTAAAAACATTACTCTTGATACTGTATTGAGAATAGACCATGTCCAACTGGGCTCTGAATACTAAACAATACTAAATACTAGAACACTAAGAGACCTACCCACCACCAAAGCTATTGTTTTTTGTCATAATTATATTATGCATTCCTAGTCTAATACTACTAAGTGATATATGTCCTTTTCAGCAAATCATAAGGAAGTATGAAATGTCCATCTGTCTCTTATTCATGATATTAATTTTGGTCACAGTCAAAATATTAATATTTTTTCCTTGTTAAATGTGAGAAGACCATGGTCCTCCTTATCAGAATTTACCTCCTAGATAGTCAAAAGATACATGAAAAGTTGCTCAATACAACTAAAATTAGGGAAATGCAAATCAGAACCACGGCGAGATATCACCTCACACATGTTAGAATGACTCGTATCAAAAAGACAAGAAATAACAAGTGTTGCGGAGGTAAGGATGTGGAGAAAAGGGAACCCTTGTGCACTGTTGGCAGGAATGCAAATTGGTGTAAATTCCTCAAAAAATTAAAAATGTAACTACCCTACGATCCAGCAATTCTACTTCTGGATATTTATCTGAAGAAAATGAAAACACCGATTTGAAAAGATATCTGCACCCCCTGTTCATTGCAGCATTATTTACAGTAGCCAAGATACAGAAGCAACCTGAGTATCCACTGATAGGTGAATGGATAAAGAAAATGTGTAAATTCACAATAGAACATTTTTTAGCCATAAAAAAAAGAAATCTTGCCATCTGTGACAACTTGGATGGGCTTTGAGGGCATTACACTAAATGAAATAAGTCAGACAAATATATGATCTCACTTGTATGTGGAATCTAAAAAACAAAAGTATCCCCAAAATTCATAGAACAGAGTATTAGGAAAGGAAAGCAAAAATAATATAAAACAGAGAGGGGGACAAAACATGAGAGACTCTTAAATATGGAGAACAAACAGAGGGTTGCTGGAGGGGTTGTGGGAGGGGATGGGCTAAATGGATAAGGGGTATTAAGGAATCTACTCCTGAAACCATTGTTCCCTATATGCTAACTTGGATGTAAATTTAAAAAATAAAGAACAGGTTAGATTGGTGGTTGCAGAGTTAGGGGGTGGGTGTAAGCGAAATGGATGAAGTGGTCAAAAAGTATAAACTTCCAGTTATAAAATAAACAAGTCATGAGGCTGTAATATATAGCATGGTGACTATATTATATATTGGAAAATTGCTAAGAGAGCAGATCTTACAAGTTCTCATCACAAGAAGATTAGTAACTATGTATGGTAATGGATGTTAACGAGACTTACTGTGGTGATCATTCACAATTCATAATACATCAAGTTATGTTGTACACCTGAAACTAGTATATGTCAATTCTGTCTTGAAAAAAAATTTACCTCCTAGATTTAACATGCATTGGTGACTCTTGCCTGAATCTAACAAGGCCTTCTAAATCAGTAGTAGGGAGACAGGCTGATAATTTTCTTGTTAAAAATTACTTTATGAATAAATGAATGAGTTTATTTAAATGGACATACAGTTAATTCACTTTTTGTGGTGTACAGTTCTATAGGTTTTGAAACATGCATAGCGTCATGCATTCACCACCATGGTCATGAAAAAAGAACAAGTCCATCAATCCAAAAAATTCCCTCATGTGCCCCTTCATAGTCAACCACTCCCCTCCCCCATAATATTTTGCAAGTCCTTCTGGCTCCGTTATAAGAGTTGTGAGTGTGCAGAGCATAAGATACGTTACTCCTTTTTTTTCTTAGAGTTTGTGAGCAAGGGAGAGGGAACAGATGGGGGGGGGAGAGGGAAGGAGGGAGGGAGGGAGAATCTTAAGCAGTCTCCACGCTCATCATAGAGCCCAATGTGGGACTTGATCCTGGGATTATGACCTGAGGCAAAGTCAAGAGTTGGACACTCAGCTGACTGAGCCAGCCAGGAACCCCTAAACTACTACTTTTTTGAGTCATAATTTCTCTATTTGTATATGAGTGTATTGGTAATGACCCTGTGGGTTTGTAGTGAGGACTGAGATCAGATAATCTCTGGGACAGTACCTAACAAAGGGCCTAGCACTCGTAGACATTTGATATATTTTTTAATTTAAATCCAAGTTAGCATATGGTGCAAACAATGATTTCAGGAGTAAATTCCTTAATGCCCCTTATCCATTTAGCCCATCTCCCCTCCTGCAATCCCTCCAGTAACCCTCTGTTCCTTCTCCATATTTAAGAGTCTCTTATGTTTTGTCCCCCTCCATGTTTTTATATTATTTTTGTTTCCCTTCCCTTGTGTTCATCAGTTTTGTATCTTAAAGTCCTCATATGAGTGAAGTCATGTGATATTTGTCTCTCTCTGACATTTCGCTTAGCATAATACCCTCTAGTTCCATCCACGTAGTTGCAAATAGCAAGATTTCATTCTTTTTCATTGCTGAGTAATACTCCATTGTATATATATATACCACATCTTCTTTATCCATCCATCCATTGATAGACATTTGGGCTCTTTCCATACTTTGGCTATTGTTGATAGCACTGCTGTAAACATTGGGGTGCATGTGCCCCCTTTGAAACAGCACACCTGTATCCCTTGGATAAATTCCTAGTAGTGCAGTGCTGGTGTAAATATTTGGCAAATGTTCCTTCCTTCCTTCCTTCCTCTAGAAAGCCTCTGGCTGTATTTCTTAGGTTTATCTCCAGACTTAAAAATAATTTTACCATCACTAATCTAATGAAGATTGTTTTTCTTCTCTTTTGCTTATTTTTAAAAACTTTTTTCTTATGGAAAATTTTGAATATATATAGAATTGGAGAATGTAGTATAGTAAACTGCCATAAACCCATCACCTAGCTCCACCTCTTACTAGTCATGGCCAATCTTGATTTTTCATCTCTCTCCCCACCTGCCCCATCCTCACCTACAAGTTATTTTGAAGTAAGTCTCAGATAAATTTTTCCATCTGTAAATATTTCCACATGTATCTCTAAAAACTACATTTTACATTAAAAAAAATAATACCATTGTCCAACCTTAAAAATTTAATAATTCCTTAGTATCATTAAACATCCAGTGTTCAGATTTTTCCCAGTTGTCTCCTCTTCAAATCAGGATTCAAATAAAGTCCACATACAGCAACTGGTTCATCTATCAAATTTCTCTCAATCTAATTGTACCCCCCACTCTTTTTCTTGGCAATTTATTTCTAGAAGACGATCTCCTATTTTTGAATTCAGACCTTGAAAATATTTGTTTAGGAACCTCTTAATGACAAGAATTTAATCGATATATAGCTTCAAGGAAAAATTAAAACAAATATTCATGGTTAAACTTAGTTTTTGGCTGAATCAAGTGGTCGTGCAGTCACAAATACTGATTTTGAGGCTGGGAAGAGTGATTTATTAAGGTTTTTGAACGCTGTTCACAGGTTAAGGACTCAGTCTCTGAGAAAACAATTGGACTGATGCGAATGGGGTTTTGGAGAAAAACCGTGGACGACATATACGGTGACAACCCACCCCCGCAGCCCGTGGCCATCGAGCTGTGGAAGGTAAAAACAAAATGCTACTTTTAATTTGTGTTATTTGAGCTTACTTTAAAAAAATTTTTTTTAATGTTTATTTATATTTGAGAGAGAGACAGAGCGTGAGTGGGGAAGGGGCAGAGAGACGAGATAGAATCTGAACCAGGCTCCAGGCTCCGAGCTGCGAGCTGTCAGCACAGAGCCCAGTGTGGGGCTTGAGCTCATGAGCAGTGAGATGACCTGAGCCGAAATCGGATGCTCAGCCCACTGAGCCCCCCAGGGGCCCCAAACCCCATACGTTTTGAAGCAGTGGCGGGTCAACTGTTCTGTCTGCCCAGCAGCTCCATATTCCAGTGCTCCAGTCCATTCCGTGCGCTGTAGAAAAACGCATACCGATCTTTTGTGAAGGGAGACTTGTCCTCACCATTGTCCAGACACAAATATAAAACTGCCTTGTTGCATATTCATTGATGAATTTTAAGTCTTAGTGAATGGAAACCTATGGGCTTGAGAATTATTTGGACAGCTAGATGCATATAGTGAATAGTTTCACATTAAAGCAGTTATACGGATCCTTCATTCGCAAACAGCCATGCAGAGTTCCAAATGTGCCACACCATGACTGGAGGAAGGGAATGAGGTGCCTTTTGTCACTTATGTGTCCCCACTGTAGTGTGACGAGTGCCAAAAGACAGGCTCTGTAACGGAGCCACGACAGGCCTGACGGGGGTGCCCCTCTTCTCAGGTCTGCGCACCAGCAGAGGCAGGCCCCGTTCCCGGGCCCCCGACTGACTTCACAGAGCCCCAGTAAGGATGGAAGGCCAGGCCCCCCCAGCCGGGGACCGAGAAGAAAAAGTGGATGGGAAGCTGTGAGTATTAGATTAGTCGTTTACCTCCGTTCATCTCACTTTAAGAACCTCAACCTCGGTGACTCCGTTTAGAGAAAAATTTTCTCTAAAATCTAGAAACACTATTATTTTACAAGCAGACATCCCTGCAGCGGGGGTTTATGTTAGGGCTTACATCGTTAGAGATTCCTTGCAACACAAATTTATCTTGTCTTGGCCTCTCTTGAAAAAACCAGAAGACACATCTGAATTGCAGAATGTTTACACATGTGCCAACGGATCCAACATTAGTAGCTCCTTAACTGTCGATGATTGCCGTTGACCAGCTTTCTGACTTGACCGTGTTGAAGGTCGACATGGATATTTGGAAGAAGCAGGTAGCGTTCAGAGCAGAAGTCCTGACCGCGTGTTCTCTACCCTTCCACACTCTGCTGGGCACATGCTTGTCGCACCCCGTCCAGTAAAACTTCCCACTGGTTCTTCAGAGAGCGTCAGGTTCTTTCAGAAGACTCAGTCGGGAAAGAGGGACAGAGTATTGTGCAGGGAGCACTTTGCTGCCATAGTGATTCATTAGTGCTTTTAGGAAACAAGGTAATTGCAGATCTAGAATTGCATATGTATTTCGTATGGGTTCTCCATTTCTCTGTGTATTAATGTTACTTGCAAGTTTGAACTTATGTTTATAGCCAAGGTTTTTATTCTGTTTGGCTTGTTTTAAGAAATTGGTGATACTCGCATAGGTGGGCTTTGTGAGACCTAATAGAAAACCAGGAGGGAGGGGAGGAGGGGAAGGAAAAAAAAAGCCACAGAGAGGGAGGAAGACATAACATAAGAGACTCTCAAAGACTAAGAACAAACTGAGGGAAGACGGGGCTGTAGGAGGGGGGACAGTGGGTGAGGGGCACAGAGGAGGGCACTTGCTGGGATGAGCACTGGGTGTTGTATGGAAACCAATTTGACAATAAATTATTAAAAAAAAAGAACTAAAAAAATTGGTGATACTTTATTCAGCAGATTTTCAGCTGCTTATTAAATCCTTGTTTGTTTGTTTTTACCTTGATCTCTGATTTCCTTCAGAATCAGATAGAAGAATTATATTTTATGGTCAAGGAACTATAGCCATTATGGCTTCAACCTTGAGTAAACGGAAATCTCACTTTCTGTAGTTAAATATTTTTTGAGTACTTTTATGTGCCAGGAATGGTACTTGATAGTGGTTGCAAAGATCAAACATGCCTTGTCCCACTCAGATGTGTACAAAATAAAACAAGATCAGGACTCTCTAATGACTGAGGAATCCCAGGCGGATTCCTGGGACTGGGGAGAGGCCTGCAGGGAGTCCTGCCACGTAATAGCAGCAGTGCTGAGAGCGCTTTGCAACCGACACCATGCGGCTCTCTTAGCTTCTGTTAGTTCCTGGCAGAGAGAGTGGGCTCTGTTCTCCATACTTCCAATTAGTATCATTACTTAGTATTACTTAGTATCAATGACGTCCTAGAGTCTTACACGGAGTATAAGATATTCCTGAGACTTTCTTTCACTACCATATTTATTTATTTTTCTTTTTTTTTTATTTTTTATTTTTCTTTTTTTTTAAAGCTTATTTATTTTGAGAGAGAGAGAGAGAGGACAGGGGAGGGGCAGAGAGAGAGGGAGGAGAGAGACTCCCAAGCGTGTGGAGCCCAATGCTGGCTTGAACTCCTGAACTGTGAGATCATGATCTGAACTGAAATCGAGCCGGACACTTAACCAACTGAGCCATCCAGGTGCCCCTACCATATGTATTTTTTATGAAAATACATCTTACTTATTGTTGACTTGGCAAGAAAACAATGTTTTTAAAACTTATTTGAAAATAATTTCAAACTTTCAGAAAGGTTGCAAAATTTAAAATAGCACAAAGAACGCTTGCATAACCTACATCCAGATTCACCTGTTATTAACATTTTATCCTGTTTGTTCACGATTTGTTCAGTGCTCACAGGTGCGTGTGTGCTCTGTGGTGTGTGTGCATTTTCACACTCATAATTTGTATCTGAATCACTTGAGTATAATACGTTCTAAACTTCGTAGCCCTTCGTCCCTAAATACTTTAAGTATTTCCTAAGAATAGGGATATTCTCTTATGTAAACTGAACAGCTACTAACTTTTGTAAATTTAACTTTGATGTAACACTTTTATATAATTTTCCATTTATATCCACTTTTGTCAGTTTCCCCAGTAATGTTCATAATAGTGTTTTCCCCTCTAGTATAGGATCCAGTCTAGGGTCACGTATTATTGTCATGTCTCTTTCTCATGCTTTAATCTGGAACATTTCTGTAGCTTCTGTCTTCTATGACATGGACTTTTATTTGTTTTGAGAAGGATACCGAGAGCAAGCGGGGGAGGGGCAGAGAGAGAAGGAGATAGAATCCCAACCAGGCTCCACGCTTTCAGTGCGCAGCGTGATGTGGGGCTGGATCTCATGAACTGTGAGATTATAACCTGAGCCCAAATCAAAAGTCAGACACTTGGGGCGCCTGGGTGGCTCAGTCATTTAAGTGTCTGACTTCGGCTCAGGTCATGATCTCACTGTTGTAAGTTTGAACCCTGTGTCACGCTCTGTGCAGAGCCTGGAGCCTACTTTGGGTTCTGTGTCTCCCTCTCTGCCCTCTCCCGCTCATGTTCTGTCTCCTCTCTCTCTCTCAAGAATAAATAAACATTTAAAAAAAAATTAATTATAAAAAATTAAAAAAAGAATCAGACACAACCAGTTGAGCCGCCAGTACTCTGTCACTGACATTTTGAGGAGGAGAGCCTCCTCCCCCTGCTTTTTTAGAACAGTCCTCATTTTGGAATCGTCTGATGTTTTCTCCTGACTAATTCAGTTTAGGCACGTTTGGTCAGAATATTGCAAAGGTGATATGTTCTTCTTAGGTTTCACACCTGGAGGCACACTTTGTCCATCTCTGTCCTTTATTGACACTGTTAATTTTCATCACCTGGTCAAGATGTTGCCTGGTTTTCCCAGTCTGTAATTGTAAGTCCTCTCACAAACTAAGCAACTTTAAGACTATGTGCATATCCTGCTTCTCGTCAGTTTCTTCCCAAACTTAGCATTCATTGATGGTTCTTGTCTGATTCAGTCTTTTTACTTGTTATGATTGCAGAATGGTAATTTCCAGGCTCTAGCACTCTGTCAACATTACTGGTTGGCACTTGGCATTCTAGTACAAGGGAGAGCTCTCAGTCTCCTATATTTGTTTATTAGTTATTGCTGTGAACTCATAAATTTCTGTTTTTTTCCCAGTATTTTATAGTTCGTTACTATATGCTATTATTTTGGTGTTCAAGTTGTCCCAGATTTGGATCATGGCAGCCCTATCAAACTGGCTTCTATGTTCTTACAACATACACCCTCATCACTTTTGGGGGCATTTTGTACTTTCTGGCACAGTAAAATATCCCAGGATCACCTCGAATCTCCCCTGCCCCTGTTTCTCCAGAGCCCCATTTCCTTTGGGTGGAGTTGAACTGGAGACCAAGATCTGGGCACTAGGCGTGCGGTCTCCTACTGGAGTCTTTATTTGCTAAGATAACACTGTACCCTACAGCTTATTTTCTTTGGACTTTCAGTTACTCTTTTCATGTTTGGAGAAGTGGTTATTTTCACTAAGTAGAATTTTTGTCCTGTAGGGAAAAGTTTGTGGGTGATAAATAAGCATAGAAGTCAAGATGCATCCTATAACAGAGCTTGGTACTTAATTCTTGTTTTGTTTTTGTTTTGAAAGTTGAATTGTTAAATTACTAATAGCATAAGAAAAAAAGTCTAGTGGAAATATTTTGGACCTATTATCTGTACTTGGAAATGTTTTGAAATGTTTTCTAGGGACATTTTCTTTTCCCCCGATATTTCTTTAACACAGCTTGTCTATCTGGTGATAGTTATTACAGAAGTTCCCTTACTTAGTTTTGTATTTGGTTTGTTTATTTTCAGGTCTGCTGAAGTCATTTCTAGTACTTCCTAAAAATTTACAACACTCTTGTTTTTTTCAGGCTGTCAAAAGACATAATCTGACTAAAAGATGGCTTATGAAAATCATTGATGAAAGAGTAAGTTGAAATTGCTCAAGTCGTAAGTGTTTTCCTCCTTTTTAATCTATAAGCCAATTCCTCAGGAAGGAAATGTTTTAATATGTGTTTTATATTTTGGAGGACGGAGACTTTTAGACAACGGTCATTCTATCCATTCTCCAGCACTGCATGCCGCCCACCTCAGCCCCTGCCCCTGCGCCTTGAGGCAGACAGGCAAACACAGGCACCTGGGCAGAGACATGTGTGTGCACGCTACCCCCACTCTAGCATTTTGTTTGTTTGGTTTTTTAATGGAAATGTTTGGACTTCTGCAAAAGTAGAGAGAATAGTATAATATACTCTCATGTATCCGTTGCCCAGCTTTACTTAGTTACAAATACATAGCCAGTCTTGTTTCATCTATATTCTACCAACTCTTCTCATTAAACGCCACTGGATTATTTTAAAGTAAACCCCAGATATCATATTATTAGCTTGCAAATGTATATTGGTATTTTGAAAAGATTTTTAAAAATACTTTTAGAAAATATACCCATAATAAATGATCATACCTTAAAAAATCACAGATAATTCCTTAATATCGTTAAAACTTGAGTAGTCATACACATACCTTTATGTACACACAGTGTTTGGATCTCTGTCCAGATAGTTGAGGGAATAACTAAAGGCTGATGGTGCTATTCTAGTGAATGATGCTATACTACGTTCTAGTTCCAACCAAGCATGCAGATTGCTTTCTGGCCTGGGCTAACTTATGTAATCTTTCTGACACATGAGTGACTCAATGTCCTCAGTGGCCTGATATTTATCACAAACTGTTATCATGAAAATGTGAGTTTACTTAGTTTATTTGGATACAGCCTATTAATAACCGTAGGCTATAGTAGTTATAAACCAAAATGGGGGATAATGACTTCAGCATTTAAAAGAAATGATCGTTGGCCTACATAGTTAAGTAGTACTAAGAAGATCTATTTTTCAGGCGTTTTCTGTTTTTATGAGGTAATGACAATTAGAAAATTCAAGACAGAGATAATTTTTTGGTTTAATGGAAAATAACATTTTGGCTTTTGTAGGGAGGGATATTTAAGAGTAAAAGACAAGGGGGGGGGGCGCCTGGGTGGCTCAGTCGGTTAAGCACCGACTCCGGCTCAGGTCATGATCTCCTGGTTTGTGAGTTCGAGCCCCACGTCGGGCTCTGTGCTGACAGCTCAGGGCCTGGAGCCTGCATTGGATTCTGTGTCTCCCTCTTTCTCTGCCCCTCCCCTGCTCACACTCTGTCTCTCTGTCAAATAGTAAATAAACATTAAAAAAAATTATTAAAAAAAGAGTAAAAGACTAGGCTCAATATCCTACATTGATCTTTAGATTCAGTGCAATCCCTATAAAAACTCCAGCTGCCTTTGCAGAAATTTACTAGCTGATCCTGAAATCTGTATGGGAATGCAAGAGACCCAGAATCACTAAAGCATTCTTGCTAAAGACGAAAGCTCCAACGTTACAGTAATCAGACTGTGGAGTACTGGCACGGCATAGACATAGAGACCAATGGAATAGAATTGAAAGTCTGGAAATAAACCCATAAATTTATAGTCAACTGATTTTTTTGACAGGGTGTGAAGATAATCCAATGGAGAAAGAATAGCTTTTTCAACACGTAATGTCAGGACAACTGAATATCCACATGCAAAGAATGAATTTGGATTCCTATCTAACACCATATGCAAACACTAACTCAAAATAGGCCAAACACCTAAATGTAAGAGTTAAAACTGTAAAACACTTAGGAGAAAACATAGGTATACATTTTTGTGACTTCAGGTTAGGCAGCGATGTCTTAGATCCGATATCAAAATATAAGCAATAAAAAACAGATAGTTGGATTTTAACAAAATTAAAAATTTCAAGAAAGTGAAAAAGCAGTCCATGGGATAGGAGAAAGTATTTGTAAGTTATATATACATTTGATAAGGAACAAGTATCTAGAATATGTAAAGAACTCTTAAAACTCAACAAAGAGGGGCGCCTGGGTGGCTCAGTCGGTTAAGCGGCTGACTTCGGCTCAGGTCATGATCTCGCGGTCTGTGAGTTCGAGCCCCGCGTCGGGCTCTGTGCTGACAACTCAGAGCCTGGAGCCTGCTTCGGATTCTGTGTCTCCCTCTCTCTCTGCCCTTCCCCTGCTCACGCTCTGTCTCTATGTCTTAAAAATAAATAAATGTTAAAAAAAAATAAAAAAAAAAACTCAACAAAGATAAATAACCCAATTTAAAAGTGGGGAAAGGATTTGAGTAAACACTTCTCATGGGAGATCTACCTATGACCAATAAGCACCTAAAAGGATGTTCAACATCTTTTCATTAGGGAAATGCAAATCAAAACCAGAATAAATTACTCCTTTATACTCATCAGGATGGCTATAATAAAAATGTGAGCAATAATGAGTGTTGGTGAGGATGTAGAGAAATTAGAAACCTTCATACATTGCTGATGGGAATGTGAAGTGGTGCAGCCACTTTGGAAGAAGTTTGGCAGTTCTTCAGAAAGTTAAACATAGAGTTACCATAGAACCAGCAATTTCACTCCTATATTTATACCCAAGAGAAATGAAAACATGTGTTCACACAAAACCTGTACACAAATGTTCACAGCAGCATTATTCATAATAGCCCAAAAGTGGAAACAACTCATAGTCTACCAGTGAGTGAACAGAAACAGTGTGGTATATTCATACAATGGAATATTATTAACACTTTCTCCAGTTAAAAAGAATCAGGTACTCCAACATGGATGACGCTTAAAAACGTGCTAACTGAAAGAAGCCAGATACAAAAAAACTACATATTGTATCGTTGTATTTTTATAAAATGTCCAGAATGAACAAATCTATGGAGACAGAAAGTAGATGAGTGTTTAGCTGGGGGACAAGAGAAGGGGGAAATGAGAAGTGAGAACTGACTGATTAATGGATACTGGGTTTCCCTTTGAGGCGAGAAAACATTCTGGGATTAGATGGCGGCAATAGTTGTACAACTTTGTGAATATACTAAAAACCACTGAACTGGTCATTTTAAAAGGGTACATTGTGTGAATTATGACACAATTTTTAAAAATGTAAAAGATTGGACATAATTTTTTTCCCTTGGGATCATTGCTAGTGCCATTTTCTTCTGATTAAAAAATAAAGAGGATGGCGTATATTTCCTTGGCAGTAGTCTTTTTGTAAATGTATTATTATATAAGTGGCTAGATGTTCTTAGTCTGAGATTTACATTTTTCG
The DNA here is from genome assembly GCA_030068075.1 of Paguma larvata. Taxonomy (NCBI): domain Eukaryota; kingdom Metazoa; phylum Chordata; class Mammalia; order Carnivora; family Viverridae; genus Paguma; species Paguma larvata. The sequence continues at coordinate 40,002,227 of CM057838.1, forward strand.
GTTTCTGGAATACAGTGTGATTAGGTAAGGTAGTCACCCCCATTGCTTTATGGAGCTTGGTTTCTTTGGGGTGGGGCCTGGTTGTGATCTGCTTTCCTTTTCTACACACCTTTTCTTTATTAAAAACACGAGGCTTAACAGTTAAAGTGTATGGACTTGAATCCTGTTCCCACCACTTACTAGCTATGTGACCTCAGGCATATTTCTTAATGTACCCGTGACTCCGTTTCCTCATCTGCAACATGGAAAAAGCATTAATTCTTTATCTTTTGGGGGGAGGTTTCTAGGAATAAGAAGATAATGTCTAAAGTGCTTAAGTCACAGTTCAGTTAAGTCAGTTTCTCATGATTCCTTGGGCTTTTAAAGGAATTAAAAATTCAGCTAACCCCATGTCAGCGGTGGTTTGAGCATTGAGATTATTCCCAAGGTATTATTTTGAGGGGTGATTTGTAACTATTGAATGTGTAGGACTTTAATATTTCACTTTTATTTTAATTTTACTATGTACTAAACAATATATACTAATTATTTTTTATTCTTTATTAGTTCTTCAAGGCAAAAAAATGGTACTCTTCTTTATAAAATATTGACAATTCATCAAACTTTGTTTGCATTTTGTTTGACTATAGGAAAAAAATTTGGATGACAAAGCATATCGTAATCTCCAGGAACTGGAAAATTATGCCGAAAACACTCAGAGCTCTCTTCTTTATTTAACACTAGAAATATTGGGTAAGCCTTTTTTTCTATTTTATAATTCTATTTTCAAATAAAATACCTCTCAGACTTCACTCTTTCATAATTTGACAGTCTAACTGGTTTAACACTGAAGGTTTTCTTTGCACCATCTGTAAAGGAATGGCTTTTTTTTTTTTTTCTTTGGCAAGAAGGGGAATGTATATCTTTCTTTGGAGTGCAGACTAATCAAAATGCTCAGGCCCTCATAAAAGTACTTTAGCTACCTCATGGGAATGCGATAATCAAAAATCTGGTAATTGCAGGTGATTTTTCTTTTTTAAGTGTCTCCTACAGTTTGGAAGGCTGGGGCCTGACTCTTCCTTCCCTGTCAGTAAAACTTCCTCATGTACTACTACAACAACAACAACAACAAAGTAGAAAATGTAAAACTGCGTTCCCCAAAGTTCTTGTGAGATTTTTCGTTTTCTGTCCTCTTAAAAATAAACAAATAAAACAAACAAATTTAGATGATCCTTATCCTTTTCCTCATCGGACTAAATTGGTGAGGTCTTATTGTGATAAGGAAATTATTTGGGCCAAGGGCTATCCCCTCTCTTTTGAAGAAGGTAATATATCTTGATGTCACCCTGAAGGAGTAACACAAGTCCCTATTGAGATTCCCAGGCTCATTCCGCCTGTACGCCCGGTGACATGTTTGCCAACACAATGAAAGGAGGGAGCAAAGAGCAGACGGTTTGTCAAGCATATACTTAAAATGAGGTCATATGGAAATGGCACTGAGGAGAAGAAATGGAAGACTTGTAATGTTTTTCCAAGATAGCTGATTAAAATTCCAAATGTGTTCTTGGTGTTCTGTAGTCTGAGGAAAATGCTTTTATTTAAAAGTTGAGGTTCGGAAATGTGTTCAGTGGTAAACAGTCAGCTTGTCTTTGTGCCCAGTTTTGCTCACATAAGTCCTGTTTTTCAGATATAAAACACAGGAGAAACTCCTATTTTACATGTTTAGGTGATTTCTCCAGGCTGCCTCTATTGCTTTGTTGTGCAATTAAGCCCTATTCCTTCATTTTTAAAATCCTAGGTGTAAAGGATCTTCATGCAGATCATGCCGCAAGTCACATTGGAAAAGCGCAGGGCATTGTCACTTGCTTGAGAGCGACGCCCTATCATCGTAGCAGAAGAAGGGTGTTCCTTCCCATGGAAACTTGTATGCTGGTAAGGCTGTCACTTGTTTCCTCTAATAATTTACCTCAGGAACATGAGGAGGGACATTACCTCTTGGTTCTTTGCCTCATCTGTTTAGTAACTTCTTTGAAATGAATACTCATTGCTGTTTTGCTCCAGTTGTCACGTCAGAATTTTATCCGTCGGGCACCTCAGATCTGTCGTGGATCCATATGTTTGTCTTCTGGCTTGTATAATTTTGTTCTACCACAACTGTTGTTAATTAACATCTTGTCGCATATTCTTCTAGGAGTGTGCGAGTGTATGTGTGTCTGTGGGTGCACACACAAGTGTGTGTATGTATATTTTCAAAAACAAAATAGGCATTATACTGTAGCTACTATTCTGTAAAGTGTGCTTTTAGATTTCCTCGTGTAATATGTATTTCCCCACACAGCATGGGGTTTCACAAGAGGATTTTCTACGGCAGAACCCAAATCGAAATGTGAGAGATGTGATATACGACGTTGCCAGCCAGGCGCACTTGCACCTAAAGCACGTGAGTAGCCCTCTCTGCCAAGTCATTTAGGAAACTGCTGTTTCTAGATGTGGCTGTTCCTCGAGCACAGTGAGGGCTCCCGGTCTTTACTCCATTTCCATTGAAATTCCATAGATTTATCTCAGGCACCCTTAAAAACTTAATCCGGTTTTCTACGGTCCCCCTTTCTCCCTCTCAGCGGATGAACACATCCTTCACTGAGCAAGCCCAGCCTCAGTCAGCTTCCTCAGTTAGCTCCTGTGTACCCTTCCAGGGTACATTTCCCCTCCCCGTTAAGCTTCTGTGAGGAAGTGGCCACATTCATTGTTACCTCAAGGCCAGCGGGACCCTGGCTCCGTGCGTTGTGCTGTCGTTTCGCTTCCATCCTGCCTACTCTAATAATAGGCATTACTAAGTAATCTCCTTATCGCCACATTTCAGGGGCACTTAAAACTCTCATTCATGCTAACTCTTTCTGCTGTTGACACCACAGACATTTTTGCTCCTTGAAACTTTTTTTTTTTTTTAAATTTACACCCAGGTTAGTTGGCATATAGTGAAATGATGATTTCAGGAGTAGAATCCAGTGATTCTTCCCCTGCATATAACACCACCTTGAAATTTTCTAATATCTTCTTCCCTTGATTCTGTGACGTGGCCTCTAAACTGGTTCCTGATTTCTCCTGCGTATCACCTTAGGTGTTTTCCCAAGAGTTAGTTCTTCATCTTTTCTCAGTCTTGTAACTTGTCTTCTGTTGACTCCCCCACCTTTCTTTTTTTTTAAGATTTTATTTACTTTTAATTTTTTTAAGGTTATTTATTTTGAGAGAGGGGAAGAGCAGAGAGAGAGAGAGAGTGGGAGAGAGAAAATCCCAAACAGGCTCTGCACTGTCAGCGCAGAGTCCAGTGTGGGGCTTGAACTCATGAACTGTGAGATCATGACCTGAGCCAAAATCGAGAGTCGGCCACTTCACTGACTGAGCCACCCAGGCACTTTAAGATTTTATTTTTAAGTAATCTCTACACCTAATGTGGGGCTTGAACTCACAACCCTGAGATCAAGTCTCATGCTCCAGTGACTGAGACAGCCAGGTGTCCCTTCTCCCCTTTCTTGAAACTATGTCCTTCATCCGAATAATGCTGTTCCTGATTCTCCTGGCACCATTCTTTCATTTTAGTGGCTCCTGAAAACTTGAGGGAAACTTTTTATTTCCTTGATTCTCATGATGCTGTTTCTCCCAGATTCTTCTTGTGAACCTTTTTCTTTTCCGTTTGTTTGTTTTCTGAGCTTCGGTGGACCCTAAAGACCTTGTCATTTACTTGCAAACCTCAGGTCCCTTGTACTTGCTGGTTTTCTGCTCAGAAGATGCACTCTACCCCCAGCTCCTCCACCCCCAACCCCACGGTCAGCATCAAATATCACCTGCTCAGAAAGCTCGCCCCTGGCCACCTTATGTAAAATAACAGCCTCCTTTTCCACCCCCTCAGTCCCTTTACCTGGCTTAGCACTTGTCACTGCCTGACACAGAATGTAAGTGACTTCGTTTGGTTCTATGCTACATTCTTAAGCATCTAAAGTGCATTAGAGGCACTCAGTAAATATTTGTGAAATATTAAATAGGTAATCAGATTGTAAGCTTTTTGAGGGCAAAGGTTCTATCTTAATCTTTTTCTGAATTTTCTGAAGCGCGTTCTCCACTGCAACGGAGGTATAGGTAAAATACGTGGGACTTTAGATGAGAAATCACTTCAAACTGGCAGAGTTTTAGATCAGGTCTGAGAACACAACAGAATCCTAAGTGCAGGAAAGCCCTGCGTTGGAACCTGACTAGTCCCAGTTGATGGACACTCAAGGCATCTAAAAAATACAGATTCCCAGGCCTTACCCCCTGTGATACAGTAAACCTGGGATGGGGCCAGAAATTAAAATTTCCAAATGATTTTAAACAGCCAGGTTGGAAAACTACTGGTTTGTAGGTTATGTGAATAGGATCCTGGAAAACAGGCTTGTTGGAAGGGTGGACCGAAGAAAGATAATGGAGTTTGGGAGGCTTCTGAGAGGCACTGGAGCACAGTGGATGAGCGTGCAGACTCTGGAACCAGGACCTGACCTTCAGTCTTACCTCTGCCATTCCTAATCACATGATCTTAACCTCCGTGCCTCAGTTTCCTCCTCTGGGAAAGAGGGTCATATTAGTACTGAACTCAAAGGGTAGTGATTTGGATAAATGAGTTAATGTGTATAAAGACTTTATAACTGTGCCTGGTATATTGTAAGTGACATGTGAGTGGGCTCCCTTCATCATCGCCACCATCAAGTAGGGCAGTGACAGTGTGTTGCACATTAGAGAACCCGGCCAGCAGTGTTTGAGACGAATTTGGGGAGTGGGAGATCAGTTAGGAGGCTTATGTAGGAGAGAGAGAAAGAAGGTCTGACTTAGGGTAAATGTTTATATATGTGTATATAGATTTATACACACACACAACTGAGGTAGAATCAGCCAGACTTGATGACTGATTGCGTGGTGGCAGGATCGGGAAGAGGGAAGGCTGCACAGAGTTCAGGTTTAGCTGATGATAGTGCTGTTCAGAGACTACTATGAAAAGCAGGGGTGTGCTGAGGCTAACCAGTAGCCTCTGGGCCAGCTGTTGGACATCTCTGGACTTAAGGGGGTTTGAGGCCACTTAGGGAGATGGGCTATTGAAGCCTGCAGGACTGGGACTTTGAAGGGAGGTCGGAACTGGAGATAAAGATTTGGGGGTCATCCACATAGAAAGCCTCTGGTTAAAGTTCTAAGTGTGGATGGTGCTGCCCGAGGAGAAAGTAGATGTAGACACGAGGACCAAGGGCAGAGCCCAAGGCCCACCTCCACTTCTCAGGTAGAAGGGGAAAGGGCCAGTTATTAAGAAGAAGGGAAAGGAACTAATGATCAAAGAAGTAGGTGTACTGAGAATCAGTGTTTGGAAACCAGAGGAGGAGAAAATTTTAAGAAAGGGGAATATTGAAGTTTTGCATGCTACAGAGAGGTTGAAAAGATGGGTATGGTGATTAGTAAATTGTGGGTGATCTGGAACACAGCCAATTTTAGTAGACGGTTGAGGGTAAGACCAGAGTGCAAGGGGTTAAGACGTCTGGAAGTAGAGGCAGTATCTGACCGTGTAAACGAAGACCCACAGACAGCAGCGGGCTTGGTGAGCGCGGGATGACGGGCACCGGCGTGAGCGGATCGGGGCTTCGTGGTCCAGGGTCATAGGGAGTTGGGTGGAGTCTACGGCCATACCACCCTGAACGCGCCCAATCTCGTCTGATCTCGGAAGCTAAGCAGGGTCGGGCCTGGTTAGTACTTGGATGGGAGGAAGTTGGGTGGCATAGAAGAGGCTGGGGCCAAGGGTGGAGGCCCTGCGATTCCAAACTGAAGAGATAAGACTTGGTGTATCAAGGAGTTAAGTTAAAGAAAGTGAGAATAAAAAAAAGTAAAAATAAATCTAAAACATTTTTAAATGGAAAGTAAAAATAAAAGAGTGACTTAGGACAGTGATTTGGCAGCCCGTGTGAACTGAATCAAAGGTCGAGACCCAGCGGGAAGATCAGGTAGGAGGCTCCTACATTCGTGTGACCAGGAGATACTGACGACATAAGCAAGAGAGGTGCAGGGCCTTCTTAGCGCAGGTGTTTCCTCACTCTCCCCTCACCAGAGCCGGAGGGCCAAAGTTGTGGGTGCTACTAGGCAGCTGGGAAAGGCCAAAGCTGATGCATAAGAAAGAATGGCATTCTTATTAAAGTACATTTTCCAGAGTCTTTTAGGCTTAGGAAATTAATTTCAATTGGCAGGAGAGCTGTTTTCTGGCCTTTCAGATGCCCTAGCTGTGTTGTTAAACTCCTGGTATTGCTTTGTGTTCACTGTCACAGGGAGAGTGTTTATCTCCAGAAATATTCATGTTTGAAGCCAGTTTCCTTTGTCTTCTTTTGTAGGCTAGGTCCTTCCACAAAAGTGTTCCTGTGAAAGCATTTCCTGCTTTTCTCCAGACGGTGAGTGCATTAACAGACAAGGCTGGTTAGTCATGGAAGCACATGTGTACGCTCTCTTTTTCCATTTCACAAGGTTCCCAGTGAAGTTCTTTAGTTTAGAGTCTTTGTGTTTGTTTCTCTCCCTTAATGGCAGGTTTTGTTAGTTCCATTCAGCTTTTGGTGACGGTCATGCCTGTAGTTCCTTCCCAGAGGAAGGTGAGTGGAGTCGCCAGACTGCATAGGTCTCTACGGGCGTGTGTATAGACACACACACACACCATTAGCCAGACTTTCTCTTTGAACCAAATCCTAATCTGTGAATGTCCAGTTGAGCTCTAATTATGAGGTCACCTTTCATCTGTATTTTAATAGAATCTTCTCCTAGTTGTTTTAGACAATATAAAAATAATGAAAGAAAACAACAATCACCTATCATTCTGGGACCCAGACATAACCACTATTTATTCTGTTGTTGTTTTTTTTAATGAATTTCTGTTTATAGTTGAAATCATACTTTATATGTCATTGTCCTACTTTTCAGGCATCTAACTATATCATTAAAAATATTTATAAATACAATGTTTAATGGCTATATAATATTCTGTCATGTGCTTGTACTTTAATTTCATTCATTAACCATTCCTTATAATTGGATCTTATAAACTACTAAAAGTGAACATAGTAGAATTCTTAGAGATGGAAAGTCAATCATAAAATATTAACTATTTATCACTTAATGTTACAGAATATTATGAATAATGTGAGCTCTCTTTTCCAAAAAAAAAAAAGAGAGAGCGAGCCTGTGAAAGTACACTAAAATATCTTCAAAGTTTTTTCTTTCATTCTCTTTTTTTATTTTTGAGAGAGAGAGCATGAGCAGGGAAGGGGTAGAGAGAGGGTGAGGCAGAGGATCTGAAGCGGGCTGAGCTGATAGCAGCCTGATGTGGGGCTTGAAGTCACGAACCAGGAGATCATGACCTGAGCCGAAGTCAGATGCTCAACTGACAGCCACCCAGGCGCCCCTCTTTAAAAATTTTTAATGCTACAGATGAATCTGATAGATCTATATACGTATGTATGTGTTATAAAGCATAATCTGTCACTGACACTCATGAACTCACCACTCAATCCAGGACTAGAACGTCACCATTAAATCCTACTCATGTGGGTTCCCCCATCTCATCCCCCTGCCTCTGGCTGCCTCCTCCAAGTAGCTATCCTGAATTTTGAATTTATTATCCTCTTTCCTTTATTCCAGAAAGGGTTTTCCCCACTTTACATATTCCTAAACAATATATTGTTTAGTTTTGTTTTCGAGCTTTTTAAAAATGGATCATACCTGTTTATGTCTTCTAGGTCACACACACACGCACACACGCACACACACATACACACTCTTATCCATATTACTTCATCTAGCTATAGTACACTCATTTCACTGCAGTGTATTTCACTGTGTGAATAGTATACCTTTTTATTCTATTTTTTGGTCACAGACCTGGATTGTTTCCAGGTTCTTTGCTAATATAACACAAAGCAGGTGTGCACATTCATTCACATATCTCCTGTTATATGTAAGTTTAGGGTTATAAAAAGTAGATGCTGAGTTTGTACATTCCTCATCTTTCTTAAGTGTGTAGAAAAAGAAGTCTGGGAGAAAATACAATCCTTTTTGTTGTCTTTTGGGTCATAGTCCAGAGAATCCACAGCAGGACCTCTGTCGGACACACAGGTTGTATTGCAGGCACTAGGGGGAGCTGTGCGTATGGACCGGGAGGGCAAGAGATGCCTCTTAGGAGTTTGCACAAAACTAAGTGGCTTCTCTGTTAAATAAGTAAATATTTAATAAAATAAATTTTATCAAAATAAGATAAAAAACGTACAGATCAATCAAAATAACTTAAAACCATAAAATAAAGAGCACTGCCCATCACCACTGTGTTCCATCCTGTTCCCCAATCCTCATGAAAGCTGGATCAAGTTTTGTGTGATGAGGAAGGCATGGGGTGACGTTTATAGGAATCTGTGATGGTTCTTCCAGATTCCAAATTGTTTTCTAGCAAGAACATGAGACCCATTAAACTTTTCCACAAAATCAGTTTGTAAATGAACAACTCGAGGTCCTCGTTTCTGGGGAGAGGGGTGGGGCGATGGCATTCACTGTCCTTGATTGAAATGCCCCTTTTGTTTCCTACAGAATCTAGTAATAAGACCTGACAAACAGTAATTTCTCTCTCTTTTACATATTTCGACCATAACACTATAAATTATGATCAGAATTGGCTTGGTATTTCTAGCACTAGCTCTTTGATCCTGTTTTACTGGCCTAATAGAAACTTCTTAGAAGACGTCTTTGGGGCATCTGGGTGGCCCAGTTGGTTAAACGTCTGACTCTTGGTTTCGGCTCAGGTCATGATCTCATGGTTCATGGGTTCAAGTCCCAGACTTAGATGAGCCTCAAGCTCATTGCAGAGATTGCTTGGAATTTCTCTCTCCCTCTCTCTCTGCCCCTCCCCCCAAAAAATTTAATTAAAAAAAAGTTATCTTTAATTTCTCTCTGCCTTTTTATTTTTATTTTTTTTAAACATTTTTATTTTATTTTTGAGAGACACAGAGACAGAGCGTGAGCAGGGGAAGGGCAGAGAGAGAGGGAGATACAGAATCTGAAGCAGGCTCGAGGCTCTGAGCCATCAGCACAGAGCCTGATGCGGGGCTCGAACTCACAGACCATGAGATCATGACCTGAGCCGAAGTCGGCCGCCCAACCGACTGAGCCACCCAGGCGCCCCTCTCTCTGCCTTTTTAAATTCTCATTTAAATTCTTTGCGCATAGAAGACCATTTCAGGGAAACTAAAATAGCCTTAATACTTATAATTTTTCTTTAGTTTCTTTTAAAAACTTTTTAAAAAATTCTTTTTAATGTTTATTTATTATTTTGAGAGAGAGAGCACAGGCAGGGGAGGGGCAGAGAGAGAGGGAGACACAGAATCCGAAGCAGGCTCCAGGCTCCCAGCTGTCGGCACAGAGCCTGACGCAGGGCTCGAACTCATAGAACATGAGATCGTGACTGAGCTGAAGTCAGATGCTTAACAGACTGAGCCACCCAGACGCCCCAATTTCTTTTAAGAACTTAATCATCTATGATCTAATGACCATTATTTTTCTTTTCCAGGTTGCCCTGGAGGACTATTTAAAGAAAATTCAACAGGTGGATTTTGACATATTCCACCCATCTTTACAGCAGAAGAATACATTGCTACCATTATCTTTGTATATTCAGTCATGGAGAAAAAGATATTAAAATAATTTTATGGCACTGATGTTTTATTAGTTTTACAAAAGTTTACTTGTTATGGTTGTTGTTTACAAACAGCAGGAGCTGACTCTTTACTTAAGAATTTTTAGGATAGGTGTGTGGGGCTCATAGATGACTATTCACTTAAGAATTTTTAGGATGGGTGTGTGTGGCTCACAGATTCTCGATGAGGTGTTGCTGGGGGCCAGAGTGCCACAACACTGCCCAGGCCCTGCCACAGGCACTGGCGCTGTCACCAGCAGCCTGGTCAGTGTCTGTTGTGCTCTGTCAGGTGGGAGCCCGAGAGGGAGTGTGGTTTGAGCTACACTGAGGCTGCAGGCCGTGTTCAGCCACCAGGGGGCAGGAGAGGTAACATCTCCTCCTTCCTCCCCCATGGAGAAGAGCATAGGGGCTTGAAGGAGCACCCAGCTTGCTTGTGGAGCAGCCACAACTCGAGGGGCCAGTACAGCTGGAGGGGCATGAAGGGCGAAGTTAATATTTGAGGAGCGTCAGTCACTATGGTGAGGGCTTTAGCTCCCTCACATTTCGCCTTTATAACCCTGAACATTACCCATGATGATAAAAGAACTTCTTTCAGGTAAGCTAGCTGGCTGTCAGGAGCTAGAACCCTAATTTGATTTTAGGTCTGGGTGACTTGAAAGATTTTACTAATTTTTTTTAAGCTCGCTGCTTTACGATCTGTCCTGCAGCATTGTCATGACCAAAACTGCCTTAACAAAATGTGCATTAGTATAAAGTATATTACCAAAATTGTACTGAGCCTTCATAAAGGGGATCCTCCATTTTTATTTTTTATTTTTTAAATTTTTTTTAACGTTTATTTTTTTTGAGAGACATAGAGACAGAGTATGAGCAGGGGAAGGGCACAGAGAGAGGGAGATACAGAATCTGAAGCAGGCTCCAGGCTCTGAGCCGGCAGCACAGAGCCCGACACGGGGCTCAAACTCACAGACTGTGAGATCATGACCTGAGTCGAAGTTGGCCGCTTAACCAACTGAGCCACCCAGGTGCCCTGGATCCTCCATTTTTAAAATTTTTTAATGTTTATTTATTTCTGAGAGACAGAGGCACAGCATGAACAGGGGAAGGGGAGAGAGAGAGGGAGACAGAATCGGAAGCAGGCTCCAGACTCTGAGCCGTCAGCACAGAGCCCGACGTGGGGCTCGAACTCACAGACCGTGAGATCATGACCCAAGCTGAAGTCGGCCGCCCAACCGACTGAGCCACCCAGGCGCCCCGGATCCTCCATTTTTAAATACTAGTATACTAGTTGAGCTTCCCTGTGATAAGCTCTGGCTGTATACTTTCATCAGTGTTCTCATTTGATCTTGAAAAGGAGAAAGAAGGATTTTTTTGGTAATTAAAAAAATTTAATCATGAAGTACATACTAACTGCCAGAAACATAGTTGTGTGCACCTGCTGGTCACTGGAAGGTCTGGACTCAGTCTCTGACTGCAAGGCCAGGGTTATGCCACAGTTTACTTTTCCTGCCCTTTCAGTGGTCCTACCTCCTGCCCACTCACACCTCTGGCGTTCTGTCCCTCCAACTCATCTCTCCTAAACCTTCGGTTGGAATTAGTGCCTACTTCCGTTGTGAATCAGTGATGCCTTAAAATACTGCATTTTGGCAAATAAAACGCAAACCGAGAGCTGCTTGAGGGCAAGACTACATTGTTTTATTCATCTTGGGGTCCCACAGCACCCAGAATGGCTTCTGATACAGAGTACGTAGGGATTAGTAGGTGTGTGTCTGTGTGAAGATGCAAGGTGGTTGTATGTGTGAGTATACTCTTGACAGTGATGCTGAAGGAATATCCTCTAGTTTAATTCTGGCTTTGGAGCCTTTTAGCTTATCTACAAGAGGCTAGTACAAGGAGATGGGACACGTTTCCCCTTGGGATTCAGAATGGCCCAGAGGTGAAGAGTTCATTAGAGACATTCTTTGTTGGGAAGCACTGTCTGTGGATCCTCCCAGGTTAAATCTGGCAATAATGGCTACTGAGCATCTTGGTTCCTGTCTAAGAGTCAAAAAGAAGGGTTTAAACCCGCAAGTGGATTACTGGATTCCTTATTGGCTCGTAAACCAATTTGCTATTAAGTAAATAATTTCACAATACTCTCTAAGCCATTTTACATTTGATGCTTAGAAACGTGGACGAACTGAAGTCTGCAGTCTCCTCAAGATTCAAATCGGTCCTACTCAGTGACCTTTACTGTACTATTAAGTTCATGGCAGAAAAGACACTCCCTTAGATGGTGCCAACATTGTTTTTCATTTTTAAAATTTCTGGGCTTTTTTTTTTATTAGAGCATTTTAAAGGAGTCTGATACATTTTCAACCCGTTTAAGGTGGAGAGCAACAGATGACAAATGTTAAGTATAAATTACAGATTAATCTCAAATGTAGGTAAGGTTGCACATCATCATAAAATATGTTCTGAGTAGTTCCCACCCAACTGGCAGGACTCTTCCTCTCTTTTTGATTAAATGTCTCCTTTTGACAAAATTAAATTAATCTTGAGAAACGTGACAGCAGCTAACACTCGGTGGAGCATGGATTTGGACAGGCAATAGGTCTGTACCGTTATGCATTAATCTCTGTATTTATTTTCCAAAGGATAAAACTGCCTCAGAGGTGTTAAGTTCAAGGTCACATAGCCATTAGAACTAGAGCTGGATGCCAAACCCACATTACTTCAAAGCCAAAGCCCACAACCCATGTATTTTTACCATTCTTGAGACTGTAAAATAAACTGCCAAGTTTAAAAGCTCAAGGGCACAACTTTTTCAGAAATAAGTATTCCTGTATGTTTTTTAGGTACAGATTAGGTTAAAAAGTAGAGTTACATAAATTCCAACTACAAATTAGGTGAGAGAAATAAATAGGCAACTGAAATAGTAAGTGCTGGACAGGGGTCTATACGGGAGAGACACGTCACCACTTCGGAGGTCAAAAAGATTTCCCAGGGAAGGTGGCATGTGAGCAGTGTCAGGGAGGTTGGGCAGGACCCAGAGTCTGGGGAGGGGTGTAGATGTAGGGAGGACCCGGCTGAGGAGGCAGCGGGAGAACAGAGGCCAGGAGGCAAAACGGATAGCCTGTGTGAAGACTCAATATTTTGGCTTTAACTTAAGTAAAAAGAACAGAATGTAATGTCTGGAGTTCTCAGAAAAGCCTGTGAGTAAAATGTGGCCACATCCTCTGGTCCAGTGAGACATTCTGAGTGAAGATCAAAGAGTTGCGAGTTTATATTTTGCCCATTTCACCAAATCCCTAAGTGCCCTTCGATCTGTTCTAGCTCTTATAAATAGGATTTCTCAGAAGACACTGGCCTAATAACCTTGTCCAGAAAGATCCAGAGTTGTAAACATTATGCAGACAGTTACTGAAAACGAAACATTATCTTGTTTGTACCTGTAAGGAGGACTGAGCAAGAAACCACTAATACCCAGAATTGGGAAGGGTAAAGGCAGTGGGTTGGGAGGAGGGGCGAGGGGCGAGGGGCTGGGGAACGACGGAAGAATCATTAAGTAACTGGCACTTCGCGAGGCCTGCTTTCTCCTCTGAGAAACATATTTCTTGGGTAACTAAAAAAGTTTTTCTAAAAAATTCGGACCCTTCAGATCAGAAAGAGGGGGATAAGCGGGGAATGTGATTACATTTATGGAACAACGGATAAATGGATGTGAGTTTTTCCATCAAATCGGTATATACCAGGAAAAGGGGTTTGTTCAACAATAAAAGGATTATCTGGCACACTAAGTCATTAAAAATGTAACGCATTTGTAGTAGAAGCTGAATAAAGACATTTTAAAAGTTTAGATACAGAGCAGTACAGTGCTTTCAAGCACTTGTAAGAGCGTGGGCTCTGGAGGAGTCTGACTGCCTGGGTTCAAACCCCAGGTCCACCACCCTGATAGCTGTGTAACCTCAGTGAGTTACACAAACTCTCCCGGGCCTCAGTTGCTCCATTTATAAAATGGGCAAAATCATATCCGACTCAGCAGTTGTTATGAGGGGTAAATGAATTAACACATGTAAAGTGCCTAGAACAATGACTTAGGTGTTCTAAACATTAAATGATGTGTCAATAATATACAGATGTCACACACCAGCAGCCTGAACTGAATGAGGCCTGCAGGCAGGGCGTCTGAAAAAGAACTAGACATTGAATGCCTCTGGACACAACGTGACCTCAGGCCCCAGGACGGGGTTCTCTCACCACCCCCCCGCCCCCCGCCCCGTCTGACTCGTGGGTCCGAGTTACTTCCCTACTTTCTAAGCACTCGTGTTTGCTGGAGACTTTGTGGGTAGTGGATTAATAACAAGTGACTGCCAACCTGAGCCTGGCTTCACAAGCATGCTCACTTTCCCCCCCAAAGCCAGCCATATGGTAACTGTGGTTGGTACATCTGTCCCCCGCTCAAAGTTCTTTGAGCGCAAGACAATGTTGTATTCATCTTTGTGTCCCCAGAACCTCCCATAAACCCTGACGCTGCTCCATGCATCTTTGTATCTGAACCAATGTGCCATGGTATAGGGGTGTTGGGCTCTGAGAAAACGTGAACACGATGGGGCTCGTATGTGCAGGCCGAACCGGGGGCGTGGCGGCTGTGCGGTACACGATGGCGTTCAAGAAACTAGGTTGTTGGGGACCGCTGCAAAGCAGGGTGAGGGTGAGGAAGGAAAGGCAAGGAAATCACAGATGCACTCGGGTGTCTGGATTTTAGAAATGGGCATGAAATTTATAATAAATACTTCGCAAATGGTCCATAACTCATGTATTTTATGTATATGCTCACAGATATTATTTGCAGTATTTCTAGTGCAATCATTTCTTCAGATAAGCAGTACCTTTGAGTCAAAGATGAGATACAATGTCTTTATTCTTAGTTGATAAGTCTGAGGCTGACTTTTGATTACCCTGTACAAATACTATTTTCCTTTGAGTCACCCTTTCCTCATTAAACGGTCCTGCTTTGGTGTACTGTGCGCTTTCCCTTTTTATTTTTAATCACGACTAATCTTCCCAGCTGCTTAGTTATATAATAATATCCTGTGTGTTTAAAACACAGGCCTACAGATTGAATTTCTCAGAGAGCAAGTTAAAACCACCGGATCTCCTTTACGGGTGCTGCAAAGATGTTTTAGGAAGTCAACATTAACGATTTGAGGAGCTTTTTCACTCTCTCTTATATTAATACCTTGTTGCAGTGATTTTATCCTATATTAGTCTTCTAGGTGGACAAAGGAGGTGAGAAAGTTATCATTTCAATGAATCGACATACAGACGCTTCCGCCCTTCCTTGTGAGCGCCTCCGTGTGGTTGTTAGAAGTTTGAGTCTTGGTTTGGAGGAATGTATAATACACTCTTTCCTGAGACAGATTTTTTCCCCTGAGGTTTTTTAATTAAAGTGTTTTCTTTCTTTTTTTTTTTTTACACATGTACATGTGCTCATTGCAGACATAGCAGGAAAAAATAAAAAGAAAAGCATTTAGGGAAACTTTTTAAAATCAACTCTTTCTGCTCATTGCAGAAATACTGAGAAAAAATAAATACAAAAGTATTTCAGAAAACTATTTTTAAAACCAACTATAATTTTACCAAGTAAGAGATGATTACCATTAACATTTTGGTCTGTGTTCTTCTAATTTCTTCCTTGGTGTACAAAATATACAAAATTAGCATATTCTGTGTGTTGTTTTTAGTCTGCATTTTAGTTTAGTAAATACAGTGTAAAGTATTACAATGTAAAAAGATATTTGAAAAATATTCTTAATTTTTATTCTATAGAACATTAGTGGGAATATATTCTCTTATCTTGGAATGATAATCCAAATTGCACCTAAGGCCCTCAGCCTTCTGAAGTCAACATTTCCTTTGTTTTTTTTTAAAAAAAAGCTTTCTTTTTTAAATTTTTATCTTTTTAAATATATATTTTTTGAGAGAGCACAAGTGGGGTAGGGGCAGAGAGGGGGGACAGAGGATCTGAAGCAGTCTCTGCACTGACAGGGTGACAGCAGCAATCCTGATTGGGGCTCAAACCCACGAACTGCAAGATCATGACCTGAGCTGAAATCGGATGCTCAACTGACTGAGCCATATCGGCACCCTTTAAATTTTTATTTTAGAAAGAGAAACTGAGTCAGGGAGAGAGAAAGAGAGACACAGACCAACAGAGTGAGAGAGAGAATGTTAAGCAGACTCCACCCAGCGCGGAGCCCGATTTGGGGCTTACATCCCACCACCCTGGGATCGTGACCTGAGCCGAAATCAAGAGTTGGACACTCTGGGGCACCTGGGTGGCTCGGTCAGTTAAGCGTCCAACTGTTGATTTTGGCTCAAGTCATAATCTCACAGTTCATGAGTTTGAGCCCCACACGGGCACTGTCAGTGCAGTGCTTGGGATTCTCTCTCTCAAAATAAATAAATAAACTTAAAAAAAAAAGAAGAAGAATTGGATGCTCACCCAACTGAGACACCCAGGTGCCCTTATCTTTCAATAACCAAATAAAGTGATCCAGGACTTCCCATGGAATGTTCCATGAAAAGCCAGCATAATAACCTTTGTCAATATTTATAAGATTTCCAGGGTAGAATGGAACACGGGATTTCTATACTTCTATCGCTTCTCCATATAGTTTCGTTTGCCTTCCAATTTCTTTTAGTATTTTTAAAACAATCTCTTTTAGTATTTTTGTGTTTTGATATTTTCACATTTAAGCCCACATGAAATAAATCTGAGGCAAGATGTGAAGTGTGGACCCACAGAGAATTGCCCCATTGGTCCAATACCATCAGCCATGTTAAGCATATATTCAATATCCAAGTTGAATCTGAAGGGTAATTTACATAATTGAGAGGATGTCACTTTTTAAAGGAATGTTCTAACTCTTAGTTAAGAATAAAGGATGCTTTGAGAATTGGGCAGTCACTCTCAGCACATTACACAGTTCTAAATCTCCTTGAGTGTTTTCTTTTTTTCTCGTGGTTTTGGACAGGTACAAAATAAAAGAGCATTTTCGTTTTTGTTTCCTGATGAGCTAGCTCAGTTATACACCATCATTAAGAGAGTGGCATGCTGGGTCCTGGGTTTGACCAAGGAATGTGAGCCAGACTAATAATAATTTAGCTCTATCCAAACGAATGTGCACTTAAATAAAATTTCATGATTCATTCAGTGTGGATGGAGCTGGTGCCCATGAGGTCCGTTTTCCCCACTCAAGGCACCGTCTTCTTCTGTGGGAGTGGGACCAGTTTCCATTCCTGGTTATGTGAGGAGAAGCTTGTGGGACCTGTTATTTCAGTGATGTTTAGTGTCTTATATAGACCGAGGCCCCCGCACAGCTGTTCAGCTCACCTCTTTAAACTGGTTCTGGGGGGCACAAGTTCTTATTCTCTCCAGCCTCTGTGTGTGTGTGTGGGGGGGGAAGGGAGGGGATAGTGAAAAACAGATGACACTTAATTTTGTGTTGCCTGAATGTCAGAGGCAAAATTACACCATTATGTGCCTAATGATACGTGGGCTCCGAAGGACCAACCCACCTGAGTCTTGGTGAGAACTGGAAGTGAAAGACAGACACTTATTTTGCTCCCGCCAGAGGAAGACTTACTATTGCAACTAATCGCCAGTGCAGCTGCGGTGGTCCTGGCTCAAGGAATGTTCCTAGAAAATACACCTCGGTGGATGGAGAAGCGGGAAGGAGGAAGAAATTGGGGCAGGCATGGATTGGAGGATGACTGCTTCCTGGAAAGGCTGCTCTCTTGTCCTGAGCACGGAGCAGGCCACTGAGAGCCTGGGCCTGGTTCTGCAGTTGCCCGGAATGCCCAGCACACGGAGAGGTTGTTTTCTGGGGCAAAGGGCATTTTCTTGTCACTGGTAAATTCTCTCCCATAATTGAATGGAGAAAAAAAAAGGACTTTGGCTCTTCCTCCATCTTTTTTTCTCTTTGTTTAAGGGAGAAAGGAGGAGGGTCCGTGTTTTGATTTTTAAATTTTTCAATCTTGATGCAAACTCCCCAGATGGGAATTTTTTATTTCCCAGTGATGTTTCTGGATATAACCCATTAGATATGTGGAAGTAACTTAAATCACTGTTTAGATTGACGTGGCACTTCCTGTTGGGAATTTCATCTTCCCGGAACCAAGGAAACCACACTAGGGAGAAGAGAATGTGGTTAAATGTTAAGCGTGACCCTATCTTAGGGACAGGCCTCTTCATTCTCGGACTGTGAACATCAGCAATTTCTTGTGTTACCGCAGTCACTACTTTGTGCACATCACTGAACACATCAGTGGTTCCAACTCCTCATTGTCTACACCTGGAATGAGTTGCCCAGGGAGTAAAAAAAAAAAAAAAAAAAAGATTTGTTAGTCACTCAGCAAACTGGATGCTCGGTTAGGGGCTGGGGAAGCAAAACTATCTATGGTGCCACAGCACTCCTTGTCCTGCCAACAGTTTCGTTTTATGAGCCTTCCAGCAAATTCTTCCCTTTTGCTTATGCAAGTTTGAGTTGAATTTCTGTCGCTCATAACCACAACAGTCTGGTCAACTGAGGGGCTGAGAGCCTGAAGGAATGAGATGTATGTGCCATATCCTTTGCTGAGTAAAAGGCACAACCGCCATCTTGCCACTGGGTGACAGTGGGGGACCAAGCGTGTGCTTATGAGTTTGCACGTGCAGAGATAAATGACATCATAGCCACTGTACCTGCACCTTAGTTAAGGTAGGAAACTGCCAACAAATGTCGAATGTACATGGTATTACTCAGCCAGGAAAGAGAAGTTAGGCAAAAGAGGGGAGTTTCCAGTAGAGCGATATTTTGGCCAATTGTTTTTGAAAACATCTGTGAATGTGGAAACAATCTTTGTCAATCCAGATTTTCATCATTTTGGTTTTCTTAGAGCGAGTCCCTCCCCTGTCTTGGGTTGCTGCCCCCTATGTGGGAAAGGAAGAAAGGAGTTACCAGTTAAGGCAGGTAAGATCCAGTCAGTATCAGTTTGTAATGAAAGTGAAATGCATTTTATTTTAAATCTTTGCTTTTGATGAACTAACTCCAATATAAATGCAATGCTTACATCTAAATATCTTAAGGGCCACTAGGTCTGATTAATGGACTTTTTTAAATTGTGAGATTTGGTCATAACCCTATTCCCATGGGCACCTGAAAAGATGAAGTTGGGCTTTGTTGGGCAAAGTGTTCCACGAATGTCAATTAAACCCTGTTACCTGATGATGTTTCCTAACCTTGCTGATTCTACGTCTAGCTGTTCTATCAACTGTAGAGAGAGGCATGTTGAATTCTCCAACTATAACTGTGGATTTGTCTACTTCTCCTTTTCATTCTGTTGCCTTTTGCTTTACATATTTTGTAGCTCACTGTTTGCTGCCTCCATCACATTTAAGATTGCTATGTCAGCTTGGGGGATTAAACTTTTTGTCATTACATAACATGCCTATCACTGGTAAATTTCTTCACTCTGAAGTGTACTTTATTGATATTATAATAGCCACTCCTGTTTCCTTTTGATTAATGCTTGCATGATATGTTTTTTCTTTTTACTTTTAACCTGCCTATGTTGTTATATTTCTTGTAGACAGCATTCAGTTGGATCATATTTTCTAATCTGTTCTGCCAATCTCTGTCTTCAAATGATGGACTTATTTACATTTTTGAATTATTTTTATTTATTGAAGTATAGTTGACATACATTATATTAGTCAGGTGTACAGCACAGTGATTTCATAATTCTATATATTACATTATGCTCACCAAGAGAAATGTAGTTACCATCTGTCACTATGCAATGTTATTACAATATTATTGCCTGTATTCCCTATGCTGTACTTTTCATCCCTGTGACTTATTTATCTTATAATTGGAAGTCTGTACCTTTAATCCCCTTCACCTATTTTGCCCCCTGGCTCCAACTACTTCCCCTCTGGAAACTACCAGCTTGTTCTCTGTATTTATGATTCTGTTTCTGTTTTGTTTTTTAGATTCCACGTAGAAGTGAAACTATATAGTGTCTTTGTCCTGTCTTATTTCACTTAGCACAATACCTTCTAGGTCCATCCATGCTGTTGCAAATGGCAAGATCTCATCCCTCTTATGGCTAGTACTCCATCGTATGTATATAGCACGTCTTCTTATCCATTCATCTATTGATAAATACTTGGGTTGCTTCCATATCTTGGCTATTGTAAATAATGCTGCCATAAACACTGGAGTTCATATGTCTTTTTGAATTAGTGTTTTTGTTTTCTGCAGGTAAATACCCAGTAGGAAAATTACTAGATCGTACAGTATTATGTTTTTAATTTTTTGAGGAGTCTCCATAACTTAAATGCCTTTACATCCTTTTCCCTTCCCCTGCTTATAAATTCTTTTAAATATTTCCTCTATATACATTTAGAGGCACAAGAGACAGTATTATAATTTTTGCTTTAACCATCAAACATATTTCAGAAGCTTAAGAAGAAAAGGAAATGTATTTACTCATAACTTTTACTTTCTGTTGTTCTTTTTCTCTTTGTGATATTCTGAGACTCCTTCCTTTTTCATTTCCTTTCTGTTTGGAGAACTTCCTTTAAGCCATTCTCTTAAGATAAGTCTGCTGATGACAAATTCATTTAGTTTTTCTTCAGCTGATAATGTCTTGGTCCCCCCCCCCTTTTTTTTAAGTAGGCTTCATGCCCAGGTGAAGCCCAATGTGGGGCTTGAACTCACAACCCTGAGATCAAGACCTGAGCTGAGATCAAGAGTCAGACAACCAACTGAGCCACTTAAGCACCCTCCCTTCATTCTTGAAGGATATTTTCACTGGACATAGAATTCTGGATTGTCAGTTTTTTTACTTCAGCACTTGCAAAATGTACCATTTCCTTCTGGCCTCCCTGGTTTCTAATGGGAAATCTGCTATCGTTCAAGTTGGTTTTGTTCTGTATAAGGTATTGCTTCTCTCTGCGTGCTTTCAAGATTCTTTTGCCTTAGTTTTTTTTAAATAAATAGGTTCTAAATTTTATTATATTCAGCAGGCATAAAAATACATTGAAATAAACAGAAGTACAAACACTACATTCAGTTTTAAGAAATTTGACGTGGTATGGATTTCTTTGGTTTATTCTGTTTCTGATTTGTTTACATCTTGAATCTGCAGGTTTCTGTCTTTTGCCAAATTTGGTAAGTTTTCAGCCATTATTTATACAAGTACTTTTTCAACTTTGCTCTCTTTCTCCTCTTCCACTGGGATGTGGATGACATAAATATTAGATTCTTTTTTTATGGGCCCACAGTTCCCTGAGCCTCTGTTCTTTCCTTTCCTTTCTCTTTCTTTCTTTCTCTTTCTTTCTTTCTTTCTTTTTCTTTCTTTCTTTCTTTCTTTCTCTAATCTATTTTCTCTTTATTATTCACATTGGGCAATTTCTATTGCTGTATATTCCAGTTCATAGATTTTATTTTTCTCTGATCCCTGCATCCTGCTATTGAGCCTATCCACTGAGTTAAGTTTAGTTACTGTATTTTTTAGTCAAGTTTTCATTTGGTTTTCTTTATATCTTATTTCTGTACTGAGACTATATTTACTTGGACTTTCAATTTTTTCATGTTCCAAGCATGTTTGTAATTGGCTTTTTAAGATGGCTTTTTAAGAAACTTTGTCAGGTAATTCTTTTTTTTTTTTTTTTTAATGTTTATTTACTTTTGACAGAGAGACAGAGTGTGAGCAGGGAAGGAGCAGAGGGAGAGGGAGACACAGAATCCGAAGCAGGCTCCAGGCTCTGAGCTGTCAGCACAGAGCCCACCACGGGGCTTGAACTCACAAACCAGGAGATCACGACCTGAGCCAAAGTCAGTGCTTGACCGACTGAGCCACCCAGGCGCCCCTGTGTCAGGTAATTCTAACATCTCTGTCATTTTAGTGTTGGCATCTATTGATCTTTTTTCTTCTGAGATTCTTCTAATATTTGGTATATGAGTGGTTTTTAATTGAAAAGCTGGACATTTTGGATATTATGAAGAGTCTGGATCTTACTTAAATCTTTTGTTTTAACTGGATTTTCTTTTTTAATTTTTTTTAATGTTTATTTTTGAGAGAGACAGACAGACAGTGTGAGCTGGGGAGGGGCAGAGAGAGGTGGAGACACAGAATCTGAAGCAGGCTCCAGGCTCTGAGCTGTCAGCACAGAGCCCACCACGGGGCTTGAACTCACGGACAGCGAGATCATGACCTGAGCCAAAGTCAGACACCCAACCAACTGAGCCACCCAGGCACCCCTTAACTGGCTTTTCTGATGCCAGTCTGGCAACCTTGTTACTGCCAAGGTTGGGAAGAGCAGGGGTGAGGGGGTAGGAGTCCACATTCACCACTTGACCTGTGTTCACACTAGAAGGGGCTCCTAGTTCATTCTGGGCAGGGATGGGAGTTCCAGATCCCACTGGGCATCCCTTCATCCATACCACCCAGGCAGGGAGGGACTTCTGCCCTGTTACTGCTGACACCACAGGAAGGTGGCCTCATTACCTCTGGGCAGTGGCGAAAGTCCTGACTCTCCACTAGGCTTCCTTTGCCACCACTCCAGCAGGGAGGGGGAGGGGCACCTTGTGACTGCTGTCTGTGGGTGGAGTTCAGATTCCCCATGTGGTCTCTGTGGTGTCACTGACACTGTGGTGGCAGGGGCCTTGTTACTGTCATGTGGGGATAAAAGTCCCAACTCTCTATGGCCTTCTCTGATAGCACCTCAGCGTGTGTGTGTGTGTGTGTGTGTGTGTGTGTGTGTGTGTGTGTGTGTGTGTTGCAGCTGGAGCCCTTTGATATAGCTGGTGAAGAGGAAGTCTAGGCTCCTGATCCCACCTTTGCCGCTGTGCATGGGAGCAGGGCCACTGTTTTTCCTGTGGTTTTTAGCTGGAGCAAGTGGTTACTGTCTAAAAGTTTTTAGTCTTGTTAGGCTGCCCCTTTCCTGGACTTCTGGTTAGAAAGAACAGGCTTTTGTTGGGGAGTTTTTGTTTGCTCCTGTTGGCATTTCTAGGTTGCCAGCTTCTTCAGCTAGAGGTCTGGTGTATAAGAAGCTAAAAGAAAACTCAGAGGACTCATCACCAGGTTATACCTTGGATCCCACAGTCTCTAGGCTGTCTGCCTTCTCTCCACCTTTCAGAGTATTCTCATGTCTTTTTGTCTTTTTTTTTAGGGAGCAAGCAAGAGAGAGAGAGAGAGAGAGAGAGAGAGAGAGAGATGGTGCAAGTGAGAGGCAGAGAGAGAGAGAATCCCAAGAGGGGCAGAGAAGGAGGGGGAGGGGAGGAGAGGGGGAGAGGGAGACGGAAAGTGGGGCTCACTGATGTGGGGCTCACTCGATGTGGGACTCGAACTCATGAACTGTGAGATCATAACCTGAGCCAGATGCTTAATGACTGAGCCACCCAGTCGCCCTCAGTCTGTTTATGTCTTATACATAATGTCCAAGGTTTTTAGCTGTACTTAGTGGGAGCATTAGGAAAAAGCACATCTAACTCCATCTTCTTGGAAGTGGAAGCCAAGATATAATTTAAAAATATTAGTTGGCTTCATGTTTTTGGCATTGTCCAGAGACCTATTTCCCGTGGCATGCTAACCTCCCCCACCAGAGCAGCGTCTGGCACATGATAGGAGCTTCATAATATTCCGTGACTGAATCGTCACTTTACTTATGAGAAAATTTAGGGAATTAAGTAATCTCTCTCAGGTCTCACGGCCCTGTAATAGGAAGAACGGAAGAGACTTGAACTAGAGCATTCTGATTCCAAACCCCGGGCTCTCAGAAGCATCACTAGGGCACTTGTGAAATTCAAGGCCCCTTTTGTTCTCTTAGGACAAAGAACAAATGAGAGACAGCCTCCACTTGAGACAGCAACAAAGTGACAACATGACACTTTTCTATTGAATTAATAATGTCCTTGCATTTGCAAGAAAATGTCCAATGCTGTCATCTCTCTTTCCTTCCATTCACTGCCAAATTTCCTGTCTAGTGTCCCAATTACTCCTTAAGCCGCGTGCAAATGGGTTTCCACTACAATTTCTCTCCCGCAGCTACCCTTTCTTTTCAGCCCCAAACACAAGAGCAACAGTGTCTTCCCAATTCCTACCCTTAAAAAATTTTTTTAATGTTTATTTTATTTTTGAGAGACAGAGAGACAGAGTGTGAGCAGGGGAGGGGCAGAGAGAGAGGGAAACACAGAATCCAAAGCAGGCTCCAGGCTCTGAGCTGTCAGCACAGAGCCCGATGTGGGGACTCGAACTCATGGACCATGAGATCATGATCTCAGGTAAAGTCGGATGCTTAACCGACTGAGCCACGCAGGTGCCCCATTCCCACCCGTTTAAATCGTTCTGCGGCGTTTTCTGATGCTGCTCACCACTCCCCCCAGTCTGTACGCCTAGTCTTGCTCTCACGGACCTCTGCTTTCTGAGGTCACCGTTATCCTGCTTCTCGCTATCTCTCTCCTCGAATTGCTTACCCAAGCCCACGGCCTCAACAAGACTGGAAAATACACTCGCTCACTCGCTCATTCCTTCGTTCGATGTGCATTTGTTCAGGCACCTGCTGAATGGCAGGCGCTGTTCCAGAGCAGGGAACAAAGTAAGGGGCCCTTCTCGGGGACCTTCTGTTCTAGCAGAAGGTAGAGAGCGTCAACAAAGAGCAACAAGTCAGGGACAAGTCAGGGGCTTAGCTACGGATGACACTTCAACGATGTCGATCGAACCTGTAAACTTTTGTGTGCATCACCACGATGATTTACTAGACGCGAAAATGACTGAGGGTAAGGACCGTGTTATTTCCGTAAGACTAATGCTACCACCTTACATTTATTTATATTATGGTTTGCTTTAAAGATGTGCTTTCACATAGCTGGTGATTTCAGAAATCCTTTGAATTCTTAAATATTAGTTTTTTCTAAGAACTTTATTTACAAAGACTTGAAAGCAGTTCAATGTGTGCTTGATGTCACACAGTGACTTTGAAACCCGTCTAGCCAGACACAAACCAGCCGCATAGTTGGGGGCAGACTTAACTTCTCTGCACCTTCATGATTCTTGTCGCCAGGAGCTCCTTAACTCGTGAACCTCACACCCACACAACGACTCAGCTCAAGGCGCTTGTCTCGAGGGTCCTCTGCGTCCCTAAGGAGGGGAGGGCCTTTTTTTTTTTTTTTTTTTGAGAGACACTGAATATAGAACAAGAGCATGGCTCTAGAACCAGGCAGCTTGAATTTATGTGCTGGCTCCTTCACTTCTTAGTGTTTGACCCCTAGCAAGTTATTTAACCTCTCTGTGCCTCATTTTTTTCATCCATAAAATGGGGTAATGATAGTGCCTACTCCCTAGAACTGTTGTGAACATTAAGTGAGTTAGTAAGTACTACATTGTGTGTGTGCCATTTTAATCCAACTATAAACATGCCTGTCTCACTTTCAGAGAAAACTGGGTCACTATATGCTATCTGTTGGAATCTTACGGACATTAAGGTTTGGATCTTGGATTTTTATATCTTGGATGCTTTAATGATTTCAGGTTATCAAACAAATTAGGAGAAGAAATACATTTTTCTCTTTCAACTTCAGAGAATGGGCTTCTAAAAATAAATGCTGAGTTTCTACTTTAGATTATGAAAAAAAGATATATATGGACATATATACACATATCTATATATAAACAAAAGAAAAAACACATAAAAATCCATTAATTCAGAAGCTAGATTTAAAATAAAGAGGCCAGATAGCAGGTGATTAAGAGACACTAAAACTGTTCATGTCACACATCAGGATTGAAATGTGTCAACAACCACAAGCTAGGCAGAAGATTTCAAGGGTCGTAATTCGCTTCCGTAGCACTTTGCTGTGTAATTCTCCTGCCATTAAAAACAGAAAAAGGGGCGCCTGGGTGGCTCAGTCGGTTAAGCGGCTAACTTCGGCTCAGGTCATGATCTCACAGTCTGTGAGTTCGAGCCCCGCGTCGGGCTCTGTGGTGACGGCTCAGAGCCTGGAGCCTGCTTCAGATTCTGTATCTCCCTCTCTCTCTGCCTTTCCCTTGCTCACTCTATGTCTCTCAAAAATAAAAAAATAAAAAATAAAAAATAAACAGAAAAAGCCTCGCCCCCTCTTCTCCTTTTCTCAGGTCTGTGATTTGGAAGCATATCTCCCATGACTTTTCCCCCCTCTAATCACTTTCCCTGTGTGATTTGTCAAAATCAGAGGGAGAAAATAACAAAGCGACAAGCAGTAAAAAGCAATTTCTATTACAGGGAAACAAAATGGTGATAATCCAGATCCCTTAGAAGGGAAATCTACACCCCACAGCCTGTAAAAGCAACTCGCTTTGCGTCTGTTAGCACCGTACGGTTATTTGAAAGCCTAAGGCGGACTTTACCAGCACAGCGCCCCATTAGCCAGCCAGCATCACAGTCTTGCACACACACCACCACGGGCTGTCCTGGGGGCTCCGGGCCTGCAGGGGGAATCAAGAGGTTGGCCATTCTCCAGGGCTGACCCCATGGCCTTTGCAGCTTCTCTGTGAGGGCTTCAGGGGTCCCGCATCCTGTTCAGTGGGCACGGGGAAAATGGCTCACATCCTAAAAATAGCCAGCCTGGCTCCATTTGGCTGTAAGTAGTTCCTGGCAGAATCCCTGCAGAAATGAGTTTGGATGGTGGTGGAGATGTGTCCCTCCTACTTTCAGAGGTGGTGACTGAGTGGCCTGTGGGAATCTTCAGGGCAGCGGGCTGAAGCCCTTCCTGGTCCCGGGCTTGGGTCCAGCAGCGCCCGGAGGCACCTCAGAGCCAGCTGTGCCTCATGCCAGCCCTACGCCTGGGCCTTGTCTGAGGCTGAGGAATGAGCTATATTGGCAGAGAGTTCGGTGCCAGTCACGAGGGCTTTTCTTGCTCCTCACATCCGCTTCTTTCAAGTCTTCTTTCATTCGGCACAGACTGGTTTTATCTTCAAGAGAAAGGAGGAACAGAAGACGCCGGTTTCCACCTCAGCAATTTTTAACCCCTCTTCCCCAGAAGTTAATCTTCGTTTGGATCTCTGCACCAGCACAACACCCTTCTCAACGCTCAGTAGAATGACAGTTCCTTTTCCTTGCCTATCTCCTGCCTTTCACATCCTGACCATTTGCTAAGACCCAGGGCCTTCCTGCTGGGCCGCCCCCACTTTGCAGCCCCACCTGGACCTGCCCAGGGCTGCTCCCTCTGCTAGAATCCTCTTAACTCCCATCAGAACTGAACTATCCTTTGTTCCACTCCCTGAACATCTTAATTTTCATTGTTGAAGCCACCGTATCCTTTATAGTAATCTACATTTTATAGTACATTTTGAGTGGCATTGGGTATCTTTTAGTACTGAGTTAACCTTGTGCCAGAGGCCTTCGATGCCAAATAAAGCTGTGACTGATGCTGAGATTTTGGGAGTGTCCGGGCGGTTGGAGAAGGGGAGCTCAATTGACCGTGCTTCTCAGTTCATAGGTTTCTACTATTAGGGCTCAGAAGCCCTGCCCAGTATTTCCTTTTAAAGAGAGACCTTAGTGATGGGCCCAGGCTCTTGCCAGAACTTTCCAAGACAAAGAAGAACTTGATGCTCCTGGCTTTGCAGAAAGGCAGAGCAAAACAGCCAAATGGGCATTACCAGGACACAGGTGACCACGCTGTCTCGATCCACCAGCCTGAGACCGGGTGTGTCTGCCTGGTGATGTAACCCACTGCTCATTCAGGCCTGTGCTGCAGGAGGGGAGTGTCCAACAGTTCTATCATGGAGGCCCCAGAACAAGGGTGACTACAAATAACCCTCATAGGTAGCAAGAAAGCAGTACACGGCAGTGAGGGCAGTGGGTAAGGGGCACTCTGAAGAAGAGCCTGGCCTCAAATAGTGAGGAAGAGCGTGGCCTCGAACTCGAATCCCAGGCTGTTTCTGTACTTCTGGAGGCCAACCCTGTTTCCACGTGTTTTCTCCTCCCAGACCGCCAGAGCCCCTAGAGGAGAGAGGTGGGGCCGGCCCACTGCTTTCTCTGGCAGGTGAGGAAGGATGAGAAATGCCCCTGCCCCCGTGGGCAGCTCCGAGGTGCAGACGCCAGCGTGGTCCCAGAAGACCCCCAGGTGTGACCTGGCCATCTCACTTCAGCCCTGCTCTACATGCTCTGTCACCTCTCCTGCCCAGGAGTCTCTTTCTCTGCCCAGCCCTTCAATGTTGCCCTTTCCTGGAGCCCTCTCCTTACACTTCTTCTTGCTGATTCCATCTACAGCCATGGCTCCCTCTAACACCTTCTCTGGGCATCTTTTGTATAACATTTAAAATAGAAAATGGGTCTGAATCTGATCAGGGCTTCCAGTTTATAAGTCATACGGGGGACAGAGGAACATGTTAAAGCACACCAAGGGAATATAACCAGCAAAATCTGGAGCATGAAAAATAAGGGGAGAGGACCAGGGGTGGGGTGGGGAGAGAGAATCCACAGAGTAAAAGAGACTTAAGAGCCTATCAAACAATCCCAATCTGTGGTCTAAAATGAATTCTCATTCAAATAAACTGTTCTTTTCTTTTTTAATGGGAATTTGAACCTGACTTGATATTAATAATATATCACTCAGTTTTTAAGGCATAATAATGGTATTGTGCTTATGTTTTTTAAAAAAAGAGTCCTTATCTTTTGAAATTCATACTGAAATACTTCTTATGAAAGACATGATGTCTGAAATTTCCTTCAAAATCAATGCAGGGAGAAGTGGGTGCAGGTTGGGAGAAAATGAGATGGACCATGATATCATCATTATCAAGGCTGGGGAATGGAAATATTATGTTCTTTCTACTTTTGCTTATTTTTTAAGTTCTCCATAATAGGAAGTTAAGAAAAAGAAAAAAGAAAAAAAGAAAGAAAAGGCTATATTCTGGCTAATTAGTCTCAATCATTGCAGGGCTACATACAAGTATATGAAGATAACCTGAGAAGACTTTTGGTTACTAACTTGTCTGGCTCCTCTGGTGCCCTCTGACCCCTAACTGGGTTGATCTTTGATTTTTTTTTTTTTTTGAGAGAGAGAGGATGCAAGTGAGCGCGGGGCAGAGAGAGAGGGAGAATCCCACAAGGGGGCTGAGAGAGGGAAAGGGACAGGGTGAAAGAGAGGGGGAGACGGAGAGAGAGAGACAGAGAGGGAGAGAGGGAGAGGGGGGGAGAGAGAGAAAGTGAGGCTCACCTGAAGTGGGGCTCATGCTCACTCAGTCAGGGACTTGAACTCATGAACTGTGAGATCATGACCTGAGCCAAAGTCAGATGCTTAACGACTGAGCCACCCATGCACCCTGTCCAAATTCCCCATTTCTATTAATGGTTGAGTACTTCCTCTGCTGCTATCACAGACTAGAGCCAGACTACTGAACCATCTTCAACTCCCCACTCTTCTCTCTGTATATCCATTTAGTCAGTAGGTTCCGTGGATTCTTCTTTCACAATGTCCCTCAGATTCAACTCTTCCTTTTCACTCTTACAGTGATCCTCCAATCCCAGGTGTGGATTCTTTCTGTCCTGTGTGCATTTACTTCCTCATGAGTTCCTGCTCTTAGTGTCATCCTTCTAGCCATCTCATTACCCTTGGCCATTAGACAGTGCCATTAGATCAAGAGCCTCAGGTTTAGTCTGAAGCCAAAAGAAGGGAAATCATGATGTAGGCATTGCAAACCCCAAACTCCTACCCTGACAATCTCAAAGACGTCTCGTTCAAAGGTACTTGGAATGATGTTTATCAGGCTGCCAACAAAAAGGGCTCCACACCTCAAATCGAGTCTAACATGTAAAACATTATTTCTCAATACATCCTTCACCAATTGTTGACAGGTCCACAACACCCCAGACCTGGATGATCAACAAGCAGAAGCCAAGGTCGAAAGGATCCCCTTCCAGTGGGTCAACAGACAAATGAAAGAACTCCTATGACAGAAGGAAGATCCAGAGATTTCTGCTAATTTCTCTAGTATGCTCTAGAGTAGAGCAATAACACATCAGGTCTTCTAAACCAAGGACATAAGAGTTGACAAATCCTTTTCAGATTTATTCATTCAGTCATATGAAGTTTGTACAAAAGTGTACAAGACTCATATTAAGTTCTATACTTAAAAATCATCTTTATTGAGGAAAACTTACATTAAGTGAAATTGGAACCATCCAGGAAAATTCAGGCTATGGGGTCACCAAGACCAAACAGCCTCAAAAATGCTTGAAAATAAAAATAATTTGAGGTCCCCAAACAGACATTTATTATTTTATCAGCCTAGATTAGCACACCCTTTTTTGAGGAGGGATTTTTCTCCTCCCCAGGTCAATCTAAGCATCTCTTGGGGCAGGGGTGGGTAAATGAACCAGTGTTTCCCAAGAATTTTCTAGCTGGTTCTGGTAAGGAAGGGTCCTCTTTCCTCTTTGGAGGAAATTAAGGATGTAGCCATTCAGGTTGTAGGTCTTGTGCAGCCGGCAAGGCAGCCTGAAAGAATGAAGCCAACGTAAGAGAGATTTGAAGGACTGGAGTTCCTGGTCCTGAGAATGACTGAGGCCGGCTGCATCCCTACCTCTCTAGTGACTTGGGCTTAGAAAGCTTTTTGTTTTAACTCGTAGCTTTAGGGTTTTTTTTTTTGTCAATTACCACAAGAGAATCTCTGACAAACACAGATCAGTGATAGTGTGAGCATGGCAAGGTAACCACATGAAATCAAAACAATGAAAGAAGAGAGCCACTTGTTGGGGTCTCCCAGAAGGTCAGTGAAATGACTCCAACTCTTTAAAAGTTGTAAGCAAGGGTAGTGACTTACATCTCCTAGACAATGACCTTGTTATGTCATAAAAGGAGCTGATCTTATTTGTTTATTTATTTGAGAGAGAACGAGCGTGCATTTGAGTGGGGGAGGGGCAGAGAGACAGAGAGAGAATATGAATTCCAAGCAGGCTCCATGTTCAGTGGCTCAGCGTGGAGCTCAACACAGAGTTCAATCCCATGACCCTGGGATCATGACCTGAGCCCAAATCAGGAGTTAGACACTCCACTGACTCAGCCACCCACGTACCTCTAAAGGAGTTAATTTTATTTTATTAAAAATATTTTTTAATGTCTATTTATTTTTGAGAGAGAGACAGACAGACAGTATAAGTGGGGGAGAGGCAGAGAGAGAGAGGGAAACAGACTCTGAGGCAGGCTCCAGGCTCCAAGCTGTCAGCACAGAGCCTAACATGGGGCTCGAATTCACAAACTGTGAGACCATGATCTGAGCTGAAGTCAAACGCCTAACCGACTGAGCCCCCAAGTGCCCCTAAAGGATTCGATTTTAAAATGAGGACTCAGTGATCCTGTTATAATGTTATCTCATGAGAAAGATTAACCTTTGACCAGAAATAAGCAGTTTCCCCTTTCCCCCCTGCACAATTCACAATTTTCTCAAATTCTTAATAAAAGCTGCATATCTTTAGGCAGAATCTGTCTAATGCCAGATTTTTCACTAACATTCAAATGCCATTCGCCTCAAGTTCTTCCTCTGCTCATGACCTCTCAGGGCAGCTGTGTCACTTGCCGGGTTATTTCCAGATGCCTTAGCTGGGCACTCAGGGCTTCCAGAATTGGGCCTGACCTGCAACTTTGTTTCCCACAGCTCAAGAAAATAAACATCTTGCACCGACTGTGCTGTTCTCTGCATTCCTTCCCTCCGGTCATGCTCACGCCCTTTCCACAGCACGGTTTAAGCTACTGACTCTGAAAGCAGCGTGTGGTGCTTTGTTAGGGCTGCCCAGCCAACCGCCACGGAGGGCCAACATCAGGAAGGAAGCGGGGCAGCAAGTACAACGGAGGAGGCCGGTAGGACAGGAGGGGCATCCACCTCCTCCCCTGAGGGGAAGCTTCCCAGGAGGGAGTTATTCTGAGAAGTGCCTTCCCTTTTAAGGGAGCCCAGGGGCAGTGGTCTTGCCGTGTATTTCACCTTCCTACTTCCACCCCATACAACCAGATCAAGGACCGTGGAGCCTGTGTCAGGTGCATGCCCGACCCAGGGAGATGAGCTTCGGACAGTGGGCCACTGAACCAGCCCATCTCGCCTAGCAGGGGGCGCTGGTGGGGTAGGGAGAGGAGCTGAGGGCTACTAAATGAGACCACAATGGCCACTCATAAAGCAACTGGTGGGGCAGAAGAGATCAGAATAAGCAGTCAGGCAGGCAGAAGGAGCCAGTGGAGAGAACCAGAAGTGGAGGCGGGAGCCATAGGTGCAGTGGGGCCACTGGGCAGCAGGGAGCCATGAGGGTTCCTCTGGGACCGGTTCCCCTGAGGCTGGCGCTCCTGCTGCCGTGGAGCCTGTTTAGTGTCTTCATTTCTTTTCCCAGGAATGGAAGTGAGAGGACTTCCCGCGTGGCTAATTACTTTTGAGACACGGGTCCCTTTTCATGTCCTTCCCAGATTCAGCGCACTGGAGGGACTAGCGGGATGATCAGAGAGGGGAGGCAGTGGCCAAGCCATCTGACTCACCATGCCCTCCCCACCCCTTCCTGTGCCCTTCCTCCACCTGGTAGGCGTTTCCTTCCTGTCTGGTCCTTTGTGGGGAGCATCACCTCCCCTGGGCGATCCTCCCACATCTGGGGCAGCACACATCTTCCCTTGTACCTTGGTATGTCCCATTTGTGACTATTTTGATAATCTAATTAATTATTAGTAATCAGTTAATTGTTGTAGAGCATAAGCTCTGGGGGCACAGAGTCCACTTTTGCACTCAGTATCCCCAGGACTTAGCACAGTGCCTGGTACATAGTAGGTTCTCAGTACATAGTCATTGAGTGAAGGACTGATAGGTACCGATTATACACATAAGGAAAGATGAGGCGATTTGCTTAAAATCACACATCCAATGAATGACCTGAAGGAAAAGTCAGATGGATGCTATGTAACCAGCACTTAGGTGTCACAGACTATGAGTCTGGAGTTCTCCCTTGTCCAGCAAGAGAGCAGACACAGAACTGAATATGAGAGAGGCTAATATCTGGGAGGAGACAAGAGCCCTGAACAGGGGTTTCATCTTCGTATTTATTGAGCTCACAAGATATTACCCACAGGGTGAATGTGAAGAAAACAAGATCTTACACACGTGATGAACATGGAGGAAACAAGCAGATAGTAATCACTAACTTGTAGGTGTAAGAAGCAAAGGGTCTGGGGGGCAAGTGGACTTTGTAATCAGAGTATAATAGTATATTGGCGTCGGATGGAAAGTAATTTCCTCCAGGTGATATAACAAGTTACTCATGATCCCATTACAATAACCTTGGGCACTTTCGCCCAAGCCATAGTGGTGGCTTTCCACCCTAAGTTTTTTCTGACCCATTTATGTAAGTAGAATCTATTT
This sequence comes from Paguma larvata, assembly GCA_030068075.1. Lineage (NCBI taxonomy): Eukaryota > Metazoa > Chordata > Mammalia > Carnivora > Viverridae > Paguma > Paguma larvata. The sequence continues at coordinate 40,035,330 of CM057838.1, forward strand.
CCCCACACTTAGGCAAACACACAGGTACACACATACCCCGAAACCCCCCAAGCCTTGCTGCGGACCCTTTCTCTAAAGAATAGAATACATTATAATTAGAGTAATTAACCGACCGACGGGGGCAGAGAAACCAATTCTTGCAAATGCACTTGGGTACCTATCATGGCAGTGAGCCTTTATAACCAAACTTCCACAGAAGTAGAATTTGAAAAAGTCCTGGGGAATACAGGGAATAGATTTAAAGGCTGTTTTACTTTTATAGATCTTATTTTAAGCATAGTATATAGGCTCAGGTCCAAATAATTCTGATTTATATCTACTTGATACCTACACTAAAAACTGCACCGCTTGGTCTTGCATCACCCTTGACCAATGTGCACTAACATTACAATACCATCTGACAACTCCTTAGCAGCATTTTGGCCAAAGACAGATTTCTGATGGCCCCTAGTCACTGAGGCAGACCCAGAGCACAAAAGCCTATTGGCTGTCACGTGCAAATTGGACAGAGATCTGCTATCTTGGTAAACTCATGTTTGCCTGTGGGATCGTCCAGGGTCCACTTGACCCACAAAATTCCCTTAGACTATGTGATTCTAAGAATGAGAAAAACTAGATTTTCACCTGAGTTCAAAAACTTTCATGACTCCAAAGGAATTTGGGGCTATCTTTTCCCATGCCTTTTCATTCCATACTTTACAAAAGACCTGAAGAATGAGAAAAATCCTATGAGCCCCGGCTCAGAGAATCACAAGAGAATTACACACTGTCACTAAGGTGATGGAAAACCTCATGCAGGAGGTTCATAAAATGAGACAGGCAGTGGTTGAGAATGGAACCCTCTAGATACCATACAGGCCTCTCAAGGTAGAACACAGGTCATCTCTGAAGAGTGTGGTATCTGCCTTCCTATAGACCTCTTCAGAATCTTCAACATTATTAAAAAGAGCTGAGAGACAAACATGGAAATCAGGAGATTAGGTAATTTCACTACTATCCCTGTATCTGGTTCTACAGGCTCAGTTTGGGGATGGAACCTGTTTTCTTGGCATAATTTTGAGTAAATTGGCTCTTGGTTTAGAAATGGGTAACACACCCTGATCACAATTTGTTCTGCTGCTGCCTGTGTGGCAGTATTCAAATGTGTGACCTCCAGAGTGCAGAGCCATTGCCCTATCAGATGGGCCACAGTTTATCGGGCAACAGAAGGAATGAGAAGCTTCCTTTCATCTGACTTTGGGTTATGTTCTCTGAACTGCCTTTAGATCAACCCAGATTATGGGGAAGATCTGGATTTCACAGAATACTGTCCTATGGACTGACGTTGTCTGCTCTTGGCCAAAATGGGACTGAAAGAGAAACACCTGACACTTAACAGTAAAAACCAGCTCAAATTGAAAAAGAAAAAAAAAACAGCCCTACCTTTAACCACACTGCGGGGGACAGACAAATAAGGCCAGCTGCAAAATAAACAAAATATTTTTTCTGTCAAGGCTGTAAAATGTCTCACTAACCCTCCCGGTGAGTGCTGATTCGTATCAATGACGCCCCCAGACCTACTTTGCTATTTACATTTATCATTGTGGATAGCCCATTGCTCAGCCACAAACAGCACTCAGTTCTTAGTTAATCTCAGCTTCTCCTAATGCTGCTGAAGAACAGCAATCAATCCGGAAGTGGCCCCTTCCCTTCAACCCCCCTCAGAATCCTGAGGAAAGATGCTCCCCTCCTTCCTGTGGTGCTCTGGAGCGCCCTCCACCACCGCAATCAGGTCAGTACACCCTAGTGTGCCCCCACTGAAGTCCGTGGCTGTAAGGTGGTCACCGCCATCACCTGAGGGAGGGGTGTGCTATCTTCTGGGTGCCCCAGTGGCAGTTTTGGGGGGTTACCAAGGGCCAAATAAAACATTTCATGCTCACGCCTTCCCCTTTCTACAATATTTTTTCCTGTTTCTGGCTGCTTCTTACACATTTGTAGGAGTCCATGCTTCTGCTATCCAGATTCTTCATATCTGATACTTGGTACTTTTTTTTTTCTTTTTTGGAGTAAGCCACTGGTCTCTTTTACATTTCCCCTAAAATCCCCTAGGCCTTTTCTTCATTCTATTACTTGGCCATGACAATTGCTCCTTGCACTTTTCTGGCTGTTGTGTCATTTCTCTGCCTTTGTGTCCTTGACCTCTGCCTTTCATTTAAACTTCTGTGCAGCCGTATGCCTGCTTGCTGTTTAAAACCTTTCTTTGGCCTTCTCCTGAAGTGTTTTTATTTTAAAACAATTTGCAAACATTGCTTACCATTCTGTACTTCCTTGAAAAGAGATCCAAATATCCTTCCCTTGTCCTTTTATTTTACTTTGCATTTCTTTGTAACACACAGTCACCAAGTGCTGGATAACGCCGACCCCCAACCCGGCCTTCGAGGCCTCCATTTCCACGCTTGCCACAGAATTCGCAGTGAGGCAGCGTTTTCAGATTTGGGTTTCACAACCTCCAGTCTTTCTTGCACATTCGGTTCAGGGCCAGGGAGGGGCACACACCCGATTACAACAACACGCCGTTTCTCAAGACTCCTCTGGCCCAGCTAACTGTGGAAAGCCCAGCCTCGCCCCGGGGCGTTGGGAGAGGAAGGCTGACGCTCGCCAGCCCGCCCCCGCAGGGCGGAGTGTGTCGTCTGCTCGCGGGGTCTTCTCGCAGGTGTACGCACTTGCGGCCCTGCCACGCGCAGCGCCCCCTGCAGCCCTCCCTGCTGCAGGGGCCCTAGAGTCCAGGGCGCCCACCTGGCTTAACGGCCTCCACCAGCTGCGATCACTCACCTCTGCCGCCGCCTCGTCCATCCTGGACCCCTAGAGCCCTGGCAGGACTGGAGATGGACAGGCATGCACATCCGATGGCGTCCCAACGTGACGCGTCGTCCACGCTAGGTTCTTTCTGGATTCTCTCCGGAACATGAAGTGGAAGGATCAAAGTCGTCACCTTCCCCCAAGCTGTGCAAGAGCTGAATATTCTATTGTGCACTGTCTGGCTGGATTCTGCTCCTTTCTACCCCGACTTCACTCGGTTCGCACCCCCACGACACGCCCACCCCCGGACAGCCTCCCACACCTGGTAAACCCGCAGGATGGGTCTGCGGCGGCAGCTCCTCTCTGCCAGCTGGCCCTTTTCACAGCGCACTGGAGAGCCTGGCGCTGCCACTCACACAATGGCCTAAGGCGCTGGCTTCAGAAACCGGCGAAGGTTATTTTCAGTCAAACCACTTTCCTAGAGATCCCTCTGAAATTCCCTTCCAGTGTCGCTTTATATAGAAGAAATGTACATACATTGTCAACTATTTAGGAGAGAAAGGGAGGGAGAGTGGCCAATATTCTTATTTTTCATATTTCATAGCAGAATTTTTCCCTCTACAATCTATGTCTCCAATCATCCTCTTAAACCTCAGAGCTTCAGTGCTTTTATACTGGGCGGAAGCAGTTGTTCTCAGGAAGGTTCCGCATGGCCGTGCCCCACTCGCTTCCTCAAATCCCAGCAGCATCCTCCATGGAAGAAGTGGGATGTGCCACCACCGGCAATGGGCACCTGTCTTCCAAGCAGGCAGTGGTTCTTATCTTGGGGGTAGGGCAAGGTTAGCCCACAGCCTGGGATCATTTGTGCTTGTTCAGCTCAGTGTGGGGTCAGCTGGGCTCAGAATAAGTTTCATTGTCATGTGTACATTTTGTGAAATTTTTTGAAAAATATTATTTTTAAAAATTTATTTATTTACTTTTGAGAGAGAGAGTGAGCAGGGGAGAGGCAGAGAGAGTGGGAGAGAGAATCCCGAGCAGGCTTCACGCTCTCAGCACAGAGCTGGATACAGGGCTTGAACCCACAAACCGTGGTATCATGACCTGAGCAGAAATCAAGAGTCAGACGCTTAACCAAATGAGCCACCCAGACGCCCTGAAAAATACTTCTTTTTTAACGTTTTATTTTATTTTTGTGTATGAGAGAGAGTGCAAGTGGGGAGGGGCGGAGAAAGAGGGTGACACAGAATCCGAAACAGGCTCCAGGCTCTGAGCTGTCAGCACAGAGTCTGACTGGGGCTTGAACCCACGAGCTGAGAGATATGACCTGAGCCGAAGTTGGATGCTCAACTGACTGAGCCACCCAGGTACCCCTGAAAAATACTATTCTTAACTAACTTCACAACAGTGAGGCTTGTGCTTTGTGTTTAAATACTGGCCACCACTTACTACACTATTGTGCAGTTTACTGTACTTTTCTCCTGGTTGGGTAAATATCTGCCACCCTGGTGCCCCACCCATGGGCTCTTCCCAGCCCTTCCTCTTGGATATCTTCCCCTACCTCCTGTGTCCTGGCACTGTGTGAGGGCTCCAGGATCTTGTGCCCCAGCAGGTGTCACCTGATTGGTGTGGGAAGTTCTTGTTATGTATTTCAGATCACCCAAAGGTCTACCCAAAGGCCCCCCCTTTCCCAAATAACCCATTGTGGTGGGGGAGAACCCCCTGCACTGTCTCTCTGTATCGCACTGGAGTTTTCCATCTAGAGGCCCCATCTCTAGAATTTCTCATTCGCCCACTTAAGTAGCATGATGGCACCCGCTACGCAAGTGTTACAATGTTAATATCCTTCTTCTCCTGCTCTGCCTTTATCTCATATTCTACTGGTATCTCCAGTTCTCTGCTTCAACATCTCTTTTCTGGGAGACTTGGCATTTCTGCAGTGAACCTCTTCTTACCCTACCTCACCTTTCCCTTACTAATTCTCCTGGGTGGTCTTCTCTCCCTCCTTTTCCTCCTCTGCTGGCTTAAGACAAACTTGAGTCATGGTCGTCTCATTTCCTCTTAAAAGCAATCTTCTCCCACTTACTATTTCTTGCTGCTGCTCTTGTTTATTGCTTACTGTCATGAAAGTCATCTGTGCCATCCTCCCAACACCCACACCAAGCTGAGATCGATCTTCTGTATTTTCTCCTGGAAGCTTTTCCAGGAAACCTCCCATTCTCTTATATATCCCGCCCTCCCCCCCGAAATTCTTCCGGACAAATGAAAATAACTCATTTGTTCCTCTTCCCCTTTCTTTTGTATGCCCTTCAGGCAAGCCCAGCTCTGCCCACCTCTTTCTAATTTTGTCAGGCTCTTGAGCAATTTGCCTAACGGTATACTAGCTGTAAACAACTGGTCTTGTTCACCTTTCATGCTTACACTTTCTCACTACATCTAGCCCAGTGTTCCCAACATAACACTGCACTCAAGAGTTTTGAAAAACACCTGTGTGTCTTCCACTGTCTCTAAATGGAATTATCTAGCATGTGGTTAACCTCAAGTTCCCCTGTGACATAGTTTGATTCTGTACTAATTATCTCCAGGCTAGACCCCAAGCTTGGTCAGCATCTTTTATTAGGCTCATGAGGTCTTTTAAAGCAAATAACAAACTCTCCTATATCCATCCTTATGTGCAGAAATAGTATCCAAAATACAATTTATCCTTGAACAACATGGGTTTGAATGCGTGGGTCCACTTACATGTAAATTTTTTTTAATAAATATATTGGAAATGTTTTTGGAGATTTGTGATGATTTGGAGAAAGTTACAAACTGTGTAGCCCAGAAATATCAAAGAAAATTAAGTATGTCATGAATGTATAAAATATGTATAGATTCTAGGCTATTTTTATCATTTGCTACCATAAAATATACACAAATGTATAATAAAAAGTTAAAATTTATCAAAATGGATGCACACAAACACAGATTGTACATGGTGCTATTTGCAGTTGAGAAAATAAACAAATGTTAAGGATGTGGTATTAAACCGTAATCGCACAAAATTACTGTGCTACTGCAATAATTTAATAGCCACCTCCTGTGGCTATAGCACTGAGCTCAAACATGAGTACCCGTTTAAAACCTCACGTGATGTGAATCACCTCTGTGAAAAGTTTCTTTCCAGTTGATTGTGTATCACCATAAACAACGAACTCTCGTGGTTCCCACATAGTTTTCATCATGTTAGGACAGTACCATAAACCTGGACTAACATCCTGAGACACGAATGAGGTTCCGCTAGTGATGCCGCAAGTGCTCCCAAAAGCAGAGAAAAGTTGTGACATTACAAGAGGAAGTTAAGTATGTATGTCCCATAGACTGAGGTCTGCACCTGCAGCTGCCCGCCATTTCAAGATAAATGAATCCAGCGCAAGGATCCTTGTGAAAAAAGAAAAGGAAATTCATGAAGCTGTTGCCGCAGCTATGCCAGCAGGTGCAAAAACCTGCACTCTTTGCAAAATACCTTATTTCATATATTGAAAATGCAGCTTTCACATGGGTGCAGGATTGCTAAACAAAGGCGTACCTACGGACTCTAATAGGATTCAAGAAAAAGCAAAGTCATTATATGACAACTTAAAGAAAGGTGAAAGATGTAAAGCTGGAGAATTCAATGCCGGTAAAGGATGGTTTGATAATTTTAGAGAGGTTTGGCTTAAAAAAAATGTCAAGGTAAGAGAAGTAGTTTCTGATCCCAGACGCCAGCAAGAAAACTGTTGAGGAGAAAAGACACATGAAAAGATGCTCAATATGACTAATCATCAGGGAAATGTAAATTAAAACCACTATTACCTTATACCTGTCAGAATGTCTAATACCAAAAAGACAAGAAACAACAAATGTTGGCAAGAATGTGGAGAAGGAACTCTGGTGGACTGTTGGTGGGAATGTAAATTGGTGTGGACAACAGTATAGAAATTCCTAAAAAACATTAAAAATAGAAATACCATATGATCCAGTAATTCCGCTACTGGTATTTACCCAAAGAAAATGAAAACACTAACTCAAAAAGATAATGTACCTCTATGTTTATTGCAGCATGTCTACAGTAGCCAAGCTATGGAAGCAACCTGTTTACTGAGAGTTTACTAAGGAAATGTGACATATATAGTAGAACTTGGTCATAGAAAAGAATGAGATCTTGCCATTTTGATAATATGACGACCTAGAGAGTATTATGCTAAGTGAAATAAGTCAGACAAATACCATATGATTTCACTTATATGTAGAATCTAAAAACCAAAGCAAACATATATTTAAAAAAAGCAGAAACAGGGGCGCCTGGTGGCTCAGTTGGTTAAGCATCAGACTTCAGCTCAGGCATGATCTCATGGTTTGTGAGTCTGAGCCCTGAGTCAGGCTTTGTGCTGACAGCCCCTCTCTCTCTGCCCCTCCCTCACTCATGCTTGCTCTCTCTCTCAAAATGAATAAACATTTTAAAAATAGAAAAATATATAAAGAAAGAAAAGAAAAGGAAAGAAGGGCACCTGGGTGGCTCGGTCAGTTGAGCACCTGACTCTTCATTTCAGCTCAGGTCATGATCCCAGGGTTGTGGGATTGAGCCCCGCATCAGGCCTCATGCTGAGCACAGAGCCTGCTTGGCACTGTCTGTCTCTCCCTCTGCCCCTCTACCCCTACACCCGACACCTGCTCTCTCAATATATAAAACAAAAGAAAAGAGAAAAAAAATCACTGAGGAGAAAGGATATCTACCTGGAAAAATTTTAATGCAGATCAAATTGCCCTATTCTGGGAGGAAAAAAAAAACCACACACACACACCGCAAAGGACATTAGTAAAGAGAAGCAAGCACCAGGATTTAAGGCAGGAAGGGATAGGCAAATGCAAATGTAGTGTATGGGTTTATGATCAGGACTGCCCTTATTTATAAAGTGGATAACCCCCAAGCCTGAAGGAAAGAGATAAAACACCAACTGTCAGGTTTCTGGTTGTACAACAAGAAGGCATGGACAACGAGGAACACTTTTCTGGATTTTGTCCATAAATGCTTTGTGCCTGAAGTCAGGAAGTACCTTGTCAGTAAGGGACTGCCTTTTAAAGTTCTTTTGATATTGGACAAATGCTCTGGCCATCCAGAAATCCACGAGTTCAAAAGAAAAGCTGTCAAAATAATTTACTTGTCCCCAAATCTAACATTTCTAATTCAGCCTCCAGATCAGGGAGTCATGAAGACCTTTAAAGCTTATTACACGCGGTATTCTGTGGAAGAGATTGTCAACACTATGGAGGAGAACCCCAATTGACAGAACAGTATGAAAGTTTGGAAGAGTTACACCGTTGGAGATACTGTTACATTGGAGATACTGTTACAGAAAAAGCTATGGAAGCCATCAAGCCTGAAACGATAAATCTGCTGGAGAAAACTGTGTCTAGATGTTGTGCACGACTTCACAGGATTTACAACAGAACCGGTAATGGAAATCATGAAAGAGATTGTGGATATAGCAAAAAAAAAAAACTGGGTGGGGAGGGAAGGGTTTCAAGATACGGATCCTGGAGAAATTCAAGAGCTAACAGACACCATGCCAGAGGAATTAACAGAAGATGACCCAGTGGAGATAAGTTATTCCAAACCAGGGCCAAATGGTGAGGAAGAAGACATACAAGAAGCAGTGCCAGAAAACAAAGTGACATTAGACAATCTGGTGGAAGCGTTCTGGTTTTTCAAGACTGCTTTTGACTTCTGTTATGACATGGACCCTTCTAAGATATGGGCACTAAAACTAAAGCCAATGGTAGAAGAAGGATGGATACCATATAGAAATATTTTTAGAGAAATAAAAAAGTGAGAAAGTCAGGAATGATAATGTATTTCCATAAAGTTCCACGAAGTGTGCCTGCCTCACCTGCCTCCACTTCTATCTTCGCCACCTCTTGTGTCTCTGCCACCCCTGGGAGAAAAAGACCAGCCTATATGAGGATGGGGGGATGAAGACCTTTATAATGATCCACTTCCACTTAATGAACAGTAAATCATCCTGCTGTACAGCTAAAAATCTATCCGTTGTGTATGTGTGTGCCTTCGTGTGGGAACCTGGTAACTGTCCAGCAAGAACTGTATGAGACATTTGGTGCCATCATCATCATCATCGTCACGACCTAAGTATTTATCGTGGAGAACACCGTGTGCAAGACTCATACGGAAGTAGACAGCCTATCCTCACACAGGCATAAAGTGAGTGGTGCTTAATATAAAATTAGTAATATGTCAGTTATCTTACTGTTTTATAACCTTGCTTTCAGAGAATTACATTATCATACAGGATGCCTGTCTCATAATTGGAGAAACTATACATCAGCCTGTATCACAGCCTGTACCACAGCCTGTTATCACAGGCAAGTGGTTTTTTAAAAAAAGTAACAATGTTTCTAATACTGTATTATAAATAGGACTGTAATCTTGTATGTCATAAAACCTTGGTAACCATCCATTGGTGTATAAGCTAGGCTACTGTGAAGCAATCCTGATTACAGTCAGATATCGAGCAATCATAGTGCTGCTTCACTATCATTGCATGTATGGTTATATTTGTAAATAAGGATTCTTTTTCATATTATCTTTTCATTTTTGATGCCTAGTGTTAATAATACATGTAACAGCTACAGTGTTTTTTAATCATATAACACAATATTGATATAGGTAATGACAGATGATTCGTCTTTTAAACAGATGATATAAACTTATGGTTTTGATAAATACGGTACAGTACTGTAAATGCAGTTTCTCTTCCTTATGCTTTTCTTAATAATTTCCTTTCCTCTAGCTTACTTTGTTGTAAGAATAGAGTATAAAATGCTTACACAAAATATTTGTTACTTGACTTTATTTTATCCATAGGTCTTCTGGTCAACAGGAGGCTATTAGTAAAGTTTCTGGGGAATAAAAAGTCATACATGGATGTTCTACCCTGTGGGGATGGGCACCCCATCATCTGTGTTAAGGATCAACCATATATTTACACCTTCTAGTCTAGACTCTACAACTTGCTTTAGTTGGAATTAAGTTAATTTGGCATCTCAGCAACTGGCCAAGTGAAAGCTGCTTTTAATATTTGTCATTGATTCTTTCTGGTTTTAATACTTTAAAGGCTACTATGAAATATTCTAAGTCACAAGAGGTATGTATTTCTCAACCATTAGATGTAAAACATCAAACTATCACTGTAAACTTGATGTTACACTGATGTTTCTCTATAAATAGAATCTAAATTATTAGGAAATCATTAACGATTTTGTAAGTCATTTACATTTATACATCAGACATGTTTTTCACTCTTTCATTCATGCAAAGCAACAAGGAAAGCCCTGACTTATTAGCACAGGTTTTAGTTTCTATACTGGCAGATTTAGATAAAATAGGCCTGAGAACTGCTTTTAAAAGATAGAAGCCTATAAAATTGGGAGTCATTATGCTCCAAAATATGCTTCACTATACCAAGTTAAAAGTAAACTGGTTTCAAAAAAAGCCAGCTCCTCAAAAATATAATCTCTTTTAACCTTGCTGTCCTTGCTAGAGCAGTTTGCTCTGCTTTTTCTATTTCTTGACACACTGCTCTGTATAATTAGCTTCATTTATTTAGCAACATTCCTTTTGCACATGTGAATACCAAAGTTTCTATTTACATATTTTGTTTTTCTGAAACACACCATGATGTATCATACGGTCTTAAACGCAAATGTAGGATTGCATATATATAATGGTGGCCACTTATTTTTCATAACACAGAAATACATTTTCAAGTAATTTCGGGGGAACTGAGTGCTTCAAATCCACTTTAAGCCTTTTCACTAAAACTCTCTCATAATTTAATAAATTTCATTCATGGATTCCTCATCCGGATTGAGGTCTATGACTCCTACCTCAAGCTTACTCTGTCAGGGTCCTACTACTGTTAAAGCAAGTTGATTTGCGATTTACTTGTAAGTTAAACTAAAGCTCTGAAAAGAACTTTATGCCTTTACTTTTTAATCATCATTAAGAAAAACAACTGGGAACCACTTGGGTTATCTTGGGAAACCTAGGACTTCGGTGTTATGACAGATGTCAACTGACTCAACGGTTTCCAAATCCCCTGGGGTCTTAGCAGGGTGGACCTAGGAGAGTGAGGGGCGGGCCTAGTTCCTGGTTCTCCAACCCTCCCTTCAGACCTCTCCTTTTATCTGTCTTATTTGTATATGTGCTACCAGTGAGTGTGTTTTGCTTGCTTGCTTTCTCTTTTTTCTCTCCTCCACCTCCCTTTCTTTGCTAGGAGTTATATAATGTGCAGCCCTTCCCTTCTCCATCTGCACAATTCAGTACTACAGACGTTAGGTGGGCCGGAACAAAGCAGGGGTCTGTGCAGAGGAGCAACTGGTGCGGGGTGTCAGAGACTAGAGCAGAGTGTGTGGAGGGGTGTGATGGGTAGGGGAGGGTAGATAGCATGGTGCAAGGAGTCAGAGCCCAAAGACAGCAAGGTGTCCACACGGGGGGAGCAGCTTGGCATGATGGTTGGAACCTGAGCAGAATGAGAGAGGGTATCCTTCCATGGAGGCAGCATAGTTCTATATCCCAAACATGGTGGAAAGGGCATTCGCACAGGGAGAAGGCCAGGGGCCTGGTGTCAAAGCTCAAGCAGGGTGAGGTATGAGGAGGGTGCTCAGGTATGAGTCAGAGACCAAACAGGATAAAATGTCCTTGTGTGTGGATGGCTCGGAGTGGGATGTCAGAGCTAGGCACAGTGACAAGAGTATCCCCACAGAAAAGGGGTCCACTGATGAGGGCTGGAACCCGTGTGTGGAGGGTATCCATATGTGAGGGCAGCCTAGAATGAGGTGTTAGAGAACAGAGTGAATACATCCACAGAGGAGTAGGAGTGGGGGAGGCCCGGCGTGGGGTGTTGGAGCCTAAGTGGGACAAGGGGGGGCATCCATGATAGGAACAGCCTGGTATGAACCATCAGAGCCTGAATGGGGTTGGAGGTACCCATGTGAGACAGAGGTAGCAGTGGTGAGGAGAGACAGGTTACATACAGGGAGACTGATCAAATAATTTAAATATACTAAAGCTATTAAGACCCAGTCTTTCATGTTAGAGAAGAGAGAAACCCTATAGTGTTGTCATATTTGGAGTATCGGTATGAAGTCACAGATTTCAACACAGAGATAGAAATCTATATTTCTATCCACACACACAGATATACACATGTTCCCTAGATTTGTCTCCTAAGAGAGCCTGGGAGTGGCATTCTTCCCAAAGCAACAGGCACACCTAGTGCCCAGACCTTGGCTTTTAAGCAGTCTCCACTAAAAGACACAAGGGCTCTTTGGAGAAATGGCCAGTTTCTGTGCCAATAAGCACAGAAGCCAACTTGCCACTGACAAAATTAGGGAGAACAGGAGCCTCAGAATGAATTCTGATAATAAAAGGTAATGAAGTATGGTTCCTGGGCCAGTAGCAATAGCAGCACCTGGTAACTTGTCGGAAATGCAAATTTTCAGGTCCCACTCCAGACCTACAAAATTGGGAACTCTGGAGATGAACCTAGCAGTCTAGCAAGCCCTCCAAGGCATTCTCAGACACTCAAGTTTGAGGATCACTGACCTAAGAAACCATGAGTCCATTAAAGAAATGAATAAAATGAAAGTTTGATGAGGAACATAATTTCTAGTCTCCAAAGTAGCACTTCACAAAATACTTACCAGAAAAAGTAACTTTTAATGAAAAAGTCTAGTATATACCACTCAGTGAAGTGATCGAAGTGAACATAAGCAACGGGACAAACTGAAATTGAGCACCACCTGACGTGATGAGGAAACACAACTTCTGTGATACTCCTGCTACACAGATGCGTAACTGAATGTAATAATAAGGAATTATCAGACAAACTCTGAGGGTCATCCTACAAAATCACTGGTGCATTATCTTTAGAAATATCAAGGTCATGAAAATAATGAGAATCATGAGTTTGAACAACTCATTCTTTCAACAGTAATAGACACATTAAAAGTGCTGAATAAATGTTTATGAGGTACAAAGGCTGCCTTAAGTGGCTCTGGAATTTTGGTTTCTTCAAGTCATTAAAATATTCCTATAAAATTTATTAAAAAATTTAAACTTAACAGTTTTACGCTATTACTTTTGCAATAGTTTATCTTAAGCCGTAATAGTTTATCTCAGGGTACCTGGGTGTCTCAGTCAATGGTTAAGCCTCCAACTCTTGGTTTCAGCTCAGATCACGATCTCATGGTTCCTGAGTTCAAGCCCCAAGTCGGGCTCTGTGCTGATAGGGCAGAGCCTGCTTGGGATTCTTTCCCTCTCTTTCTGTCCCTCCCCTGCTCGCTTATGCTCTCTCTCTCTCTCAATAAAAAAAATAAACTAAAAAAAAAGTTTATCTTGAGGCATTCTTTCTGATAGTAATTGAAGTACAAAGCCAAATACATTAAAGCAGCTCCAAATAACAATGAACCAGGTCATCAGCATATGGAATAATATTTTTCTGAGTCTGTCGGCAGTACATCCAAAAGGTTTTACCCTACTGACTTGAAAGTAAAGGCAGATAGGAACGCACTGCTGTTTCGTTTGCCTGGAAATTTGTTAACGAATGATCTAATTTACAGGAAATCATTTCCAACTCTAATTTTGGAGGTGATATTAAGGATATGTTCTGGGTATCAATAACCAAGAGTCCTAATCAGACTCAGAGTTAGAAGAAAACACAAGAGTAAATCTTCATGATCTTAAGTTAGGCAATGACACCAGAAGCAAAATCAATAAAAGAAAAAAAATCAATAAATTGGACTTCATTATAACTCTTGTGCTTCAAACAATACCATCAAGAAAGCGAGAAGACAATTTACAAAATAAAGGTCTTGTATTCAGATTACATAAATAATGCCTACAACAACCTAGGGCAAAGGATGTAATCTAAGAAATGCAAATATCCAATAAGCATATGAAAAGCTTAACTTCATTAGCCATTAGGAAAATGTAAATGAAAACCAGAGACTTCACATGCTAAAATCAGAGAGAACAGGTATTGGGAAAGATGTGGAGAACCCTAGAACCCTCCTGTATTGCTGATGGGAAAGTAAATCAGTGCAACCACTTTGGAAAAGTTTGGCAATTCCTCAAAAGGTTAAACACAGAGGTAACATATAACCCAGCCGTTCCATTTTGAGGTATACACCCAAGAGAAAGGAACACAGGTCTACACAAAAGCCCGAACACAAAATGTTCACAGCAACATTATTCGTAATAGCCCCAAAGTAGAAACAACCCAAATGCCAACTGATAAATAAATATAGGACATCCATATCATAAGAATATTATCTGGCAATACAAAGGAATAAGTACTCACGCTTGATACATGAAAGAAACTTAAAAACATACAAAGTGAAAGAAACCAGTCACCAAAGAGCAAGTAACGTATGATTTCATTTGTGAAATGTCCAGATAAGGCACATCTAGAAACAGAAAGCGTATTATCAGTGGCTACTTAGGGTCAGGGGGTTGGGGACTGAGCAGGGAGAGACTGCTAAGGGTGCAGCATTTCTTTTTTGCGGTTATGAGAATGTTCTGGAAATAGTGGCATTGTTTTAGAGAATATACCAAAAGACACTGAATTTTATACTTTAAATCAGTTAGTTGTGTAGTATGTGAATTACATCTTAAAGTTGCTATAAATAAAGAATAGAAAAGTATGTATTTCCTCTAAACAATAAGATAACAGGAGCATGCAAATACAGTCTGATTAAAGTGGTACTTACTGCTACTTTTTTCTTGATAAACTATTAGAGAATACTGCAATCATTTTAACTAGTGTAAATAATGTAACAATAACGGTTTGGATGCTGAAGACAAAGACAGTGTTAGCAATATTTTCAAACAACTTCCTCTACTTTTCAATTCTTGATAAAATAAAATGATAGGGTTATCATGCCAAACAACTGTATTATGAGTATATGAGTATAGTGTTGTAAAAAAAAATGTTCAATTAGTGCAGATGCCAAGCACAAAGTAATTTTTAAAAATTTGACTTGATATTTAAGAGAATGCCATTGATAATAACCCTTACAGAAATGTACCTTTAAAAAGTTTAGGACACCCAACACTAAATCTATGTAGTCTGACAGAAGTTAATGATCTAAAATAAAGTTATATTTTTATTCTTTATTTGAGTGAGGGCACGTCTGAGCAGGGGAGGGGCAGTGAGAGAGGGAGAGAGAGAGAATCCCAAGCAGGCTTCATCCTGTCAGCCTGTAGCCACACACAATCCTATAAACTAGGAGTTCATGACTTGAGCCAAAATTAAAGTTGGACGCTCAACCAAATGAGCTACCCAGATGCCCCAAGGCTTTCTTT
This sequence comes from Paguma larvata, assembly GCA_030068075.1. Classification (NCBI taxonomy): domain Eukaryota; kingdom Metazoa; phylum Chordata; class Mammalia; order Carnivora; family Viverridae; genus Paguma; species Paguma larvata. Next base: position 40,050,511 of record CM057838.1, read on the forward strand.
CAAAACTAAGTTATTTTAGGGGTGCCTGAGTGGCCCTTGATTTTTGGCCCAGGTCACGATCTCATGGTTCCAGGGTTTGAGCCCCACATCAGGCTGAATGTGGGGCCTGCTTGAGATTCTCTCTCTCTTCCTCTGTCCCTCTCTCCTGCTGAAACGTATTCTAAAAAAAAAAAAAAAAAAAAAAAAAGGCCTTAAAATTACTATCAATAAATACAATTTCATGTATTTTAATCCTAGACTTCACTATTTTTATTTATCTTGCAAGATGTATAGCAATCTAATACATGTGGATATGCAAATCGTTGCTACTATACTTGCAATGCAAATACTTGCTACAAGTATTTGAGAACAAAATTAGCCTATCTGAAAGAAAAGAGTGTGGCTAAAGTACTAGAACATTTCAAAAATCATTAGGTATACAATTGAATATTTATAATTGAATACCTACAATGTGATATAATTGAATATAAGAATTTCAGCATGAAGGTAATAAAGATATATAAACAAAATGACTTTACTGTGGACATTTTATATACTGTACTAAGGTGTATTCAATTTAATATTTTTGGTTGGCATCTACGGAATCTTGCTTCTTTTACATCAAATGTTACCAATTTGGTTAAGGTACTGCAGGTACAGTCTAAGTAAATTTCATTCAAGAGGCATGGCATGAGAAACAGGCACCAAACATTTATAGAAGCTTTAAAAATTACAGAACAAATTCTGTAAGAAAACGCATCTTGGATTCTATTTGCACGCAAACTCTATTAAAAGGAGGGAAATTTTGTTTACTATTTAGTCTGTCCCTAGTGTTCAGAACAATGCCTGGCATGTAAAAGGTACCTCACAGCTACTGAAAGAGGCAAAATATGCAAAATATCTTCATTACCTTACAAAGGGTAAACATCTTCAAGTCACAATATGCTCGGAACAGAGAGTTAAGTTATAAAATATTTTTTATTGTAAAAACGGAGTCGACAGGTTGACAATGCAAATGTCATCCCAGAACATTTCCCCTTGGCTCTTGAATTTGCTGGGTCCCCATGTACCAGCAAGTCTCCATTAGCACTTCTCAGGTTTTGTGGTCTTTTTGAGATATGTTGATTAATTATACATATATATTGCTTGGAAACGAATGTCCATCTGATATTAAAACAAAAAAACCTGTTGTATCTTTGTTTCACATTTCCTACAGGGAAATCTGTGTATCTCAGATGCTTTCACAATTTAACAGTAAAGTTAGTGCTTTAACCAAACCCAAAAATTCTCCATCCCATAACTGAATCAAACAGTCATGACATTTGCAATATAACCAGATTTAAATATTTAAAGACAAAAAAGTTTAGAATTTAAACTTTAGGCTGATTTTTTCGTATTTGAAAGACTGTAGTTATTTGCAGCATACAAATGGAGAGAATAGTGCAAATGCATCAAGTTTTATATGATAAATATTCTTTCAACCTAAATGGCTGCCTCAAAAGCAAAGAGTGAAAAATTACTAATTCTCAAAAGCATCTAGACTGACTCAATAAAGTTTACAATTTAGAAAGATCAATTGCTACTCTATTTTTATAGATTGCAAAATGATTTCAGAAACAGATTAAACATATAATTGTTTTACAAAAATAGAAATATTGTTTGGGACTTTACAAAACTTTATAAAATATAACACTATATTTGCAAATTCAAGATAGTTTCACACTGAAATAGACAATACTTCCACTGATACAAAGTCTGGTCAAACTTAACTGGTCCATCTTCACCATTCTTACACATCTTTCTTCTAAGTCTTCAGCCTAAGTAGATCTGTGCTCTATCACGGGATACTTTTTTTTAAGAGATTGTTCAATTTGAAAGGTTTTATAAGATTTTTCATTCTAGAAATAATGTTAAAGCAGATGAATTTATACTAAAAATATGCTTTACTAGTAAAAGCAGAAACCAATGCAATGTGACAATTCTGTATTTGATAAATTTCAAATCAAATTCCTAAGAATGACAACCTATTAATTTAAAATATATATTTGTCAATTATAATTTGGTACCTACAAAACATAAAAATATAATCACAACTATTTTATGCAAAAATATTTATTCATATAGAATGAAGTTCTAAATTTAGTTATTTGTAGCTTGCAGATGAGAAGGATTATACCCATTCATAAACGCTCATTTTATCACCTCAAAGAGCACCAGTGTATTTTCAAAACAAACTGTAAGTGAGACCGTAGGGGCTTATTTCATGTAACAGTGCTATTATGATAAGGCACCACTTGGTATATGAAAAAGCCGAACAAAGTATTTTCAAATCCCATTTTGTTGTTATTGGTGTCTTAACCATTAGATAGGATGGCTAGGAAAAAAGCTAATAACATTAGCTAACTGCATTATACAACTTTTTCCATCATTTTTTGCTTTTAGTATTTCCATATAACAGAACATATAGTAAACATCAATGTAATACATGATCTGTTAAAAAAAAATCTTTTCCCAACCTTCCAACAAAATTAAAATTAAACAAGATTAAGAAACCAAAAATTTATCTGATAGATTTGGAAAAGTCTATCCCTGTAGAAGAGTAGGTAGTTGGGTGGGAGTGGGAACAAAATGACAGGACCTATTTTCTATAGAATATACCGAGGCACATAGGTTAAAAGTTTCTCAGGCAAATTCATGGCTAGAGCAAAACTGAGAGAAAGCTCAAAATTCTACGTTCCCCCCAGAGCTGATTTCTCAGGTAGTCACACCCAATTAAATATTTCAAAATATGTACTTAGTCACTGCTATCATCGTCATCATCATCATCAGATACATCATTTAAAGGAGACTTCAATGATTGACTGTAAGAGTCTGATCTAGCAGGCTGGCATGTGGCCATGTCCCCGGTAGAAAGCAGGTCATAGCAGAAGTCACAAATTCGCACAGGCTTAGAGGACTGGCTTGGAAGAAGAAATCTCTTTTCAGAGCAGGGCCCACAGACAACAAAACCACATTTGCGGCAATGGTGACGACGATTAACAGGTGTGAATTTTGCTTTCTGACAGCGCATACATACAGTTGCCTCAGAGTCAGGAACCCAGACAGCAGCATGTTCATTACTGGGTGTCTTCCCACTTTTGGAGAGTAAATCAGTAACACACTTATTTATGTGATTCATCCATTCTGATTTCTCAGTGGCAGTGGCAGCATAAACCGCAAATGATTTAGTTGGTGTCTTGATAAGCCATCCATTCCTCAAGTCTCCCTCATCTTTGATGGAATCAATAGTGACATTTTCCAGGGGAATAATATGTTGTTTGTTATATTTTTTCTTCTGGATGACAATATTGCCATATACAAGAATATCATTAAATAAGAAAAACTGCCTTGCTTTGGGCTTTTTTCTGCACAACTTAGTCAATACTCCTTCTCCAATAAGAACCCTTCCAGGTATAGTTAAGGGTTGACCAGCTGCTCCAAAACAGTTTTCTACTATATTTATACGTCTAGTATTTGCTTCACTGTTTGCCAAGCGATCCACCATTTTTCGCTAGTAGCCTTTAAAAAAAAAAAGAAGAAATTAGCACATAGAAATGAGAAATTCACGTAAGTTAAAGATTATATAACCTAAATTTAACTAACAAATCCTTTTACTTACAGGCAAAATACTCCAAAATTGTTTCCCTCTAAGATAATCACAAAGCATACCAAAAAGGTTAACCACCTCAATATAGCACTATACTAGTTAAATAGGTACTCATAAAAAGTATAAACTTCTTACAGACATAAAGGAATAAGCAACTGGATGATAAATAGAAGTCCTCTCTGCAAAATAATAATCTCAGTTCCATGAAATCTAATCTCAGAGGGGTTTTTTTTATTTAAATAATTTATTTTCAAATTGGTTTCCATATAACACCCTGTGTTCATCCCAACACGTGCCCTATTTAATGCCCGTCACCCAGTCTCCCCCCTCCCACACCCCCCTCACCCTCAGTTCGTTCTTAGTCTTTGAGAGTTCTCAGAGGGATTCTGAAGAAGAGAGCCAAATTCTGTAAAAACTAAGAGAAATTAATATGATTTTTCTGGTAAGCTACTACCATTGAGCTAAGGCCTTATTCCTCTCATCTCGATTACCAGACTTTCTCCCAACACGTCTCCTTGCCTTTGGTCTTGCCCCCTAAATCAATCTTCAGGCAGTGATTTCTCAAATGTATATCTCACCATGTCATTATTCAAAAGAACTCCCCTTGATCTACAAAATGCAAAATTTTTAGCATGGCATATAAGGCTGTTCATTATCTAGTTCTTGCTTACCCTCCTAGACTCGTCAGAAGTCATTCTTCACCTCAAACTTCATGTTCTAAGAATATCCTACTATTTACAGTCCATTGCATCACACACATCTTCTCTTATGCTGTTGTATATCCTTTACTACTTACTGCTCACAGCTAACTCTTACCGATCCTTCAAGATTCAGTTTAGGTTATATCCAATTCAGAACTCTCCCTTAAACTCTATTAGACTAAACACGTTATTCTGCGCTTTTTAAATTCCATGTACCTTCCATACAGGACAGGATGAAATCTGTCTCCTTCAAAGGCTGCAATGGAACCTAAAAGACAGACCGTCTGATATCTATCTCTGAAAATGACACCCTCCGGCAGAGTAAAGGTGCTCAAAAATGTTGACAAGAACATTTTGGCATTTCATACTGATATAATCTTAAATGACCACAGATTTAATCTCTAGATCCAATACTGACTTCATCCAAGTCCTTGAGTTGTGCCCTATTTCAAACCTACTAACCTAATAGTACCACAACCAAGTCATGTTAAAGAGGAGCATTTAAAGTTTAAAGACTAAGAACACAGTATAAATTCCAGTATTCAGTTCATAAACTGATGACACTGTACCCCTTTTTGGTCTCCATCACAAAGATTCTGATTACTCCTGAATTTGTCTCTCCTCCAATCTTGGGTCCTTATAAAGCCCTCTTGCCCTCCACAAGGGCAGGCTCTGCCCTGAAAGTTGTTCCAAAGAATTTGTACGACAATGCATGACTCCAAACTGTGATGACTTCTTTTTCTAATTGCAGCTAACCAATTACTTTGTCCTATGCAAAGTGCATCATAGAAGAAGAATAAAAACAGCTCATTAACATTAAAAGAGGCTCAATCTCATTCATAATTAAATGATATACAACATTAGGATATTTTTTACTAATCAGATTAACAAAAATTCTTAAATTTCCTAAGATGAAGTACTACTGAAGATACAGGGAAACGGGCACTCTCATTTACTGCAGAAAATATGTATACATATACACATATGTATATAATCTAAGTATTTTATCAAAAGAAATTCCAGTCGAGTGCATAAAGATACGTGCAAGGATATCCAACAGAGCACTGTTTGTAACACAAAAAAGCTGGAAAAGCTCCAAATGTCCAAGAGAAATTGGCTGAACAATTTATGATACACCCATAATAATAAGCTAGATATCTGTTAATAATGAGATAGGTCTAAACACAGTGATATGGGAATATACTCAAGATATTTAGGTGGGGAAAGAGCCAAACATCATAATCTCATTTGTTTCAAATATATACTGTGTTTCATCAAATATGCTATAAGACACATCCTCAATTTATGTGCCACTGAAAATAAAAAATGCTGACAATTACATCATGGCATACCCCTGATTATATGACACCCCAATTTCAGAGACATACAGTAAAACATGTTCATCTTTACACTCAATGAAATATGGTTTAACGTAATATAATCGTAGGCACTTGCAAATATGTAAGCACGCACATAGAAAATAAAACTAGAAAACTATATACCATAATATCAACAATGGTTATCTCTGAGAAGTACAATTATAGATAATTTTCATACTTTACACTATCTTGATATTCAACAAGTATTTATTTTGTTAACCATTGATCTAGGTGCAGGAGAAAAATTAATATACAGCATAGGCAAGGTCCCTGCTCCTTGAGTCTTACATCCTAGTTGGTGAGAAGGGAAACAGAAAACAAAATTGAGAACAAGTAGTAAACTAATGTACTGATTTTTTCAAGTGATTTTTAAAAAAAATGTTTTCTTTTTGAGACAGAGACAGTGACAGTGTGAGCGGGGGAGGGTCAGAGAGAGAGGGAGACAAAGCAGGCTCCAGGCTGTCAGCACAGAGCCTGACAAGGGGCTTGACTCACGAACCACGAACCGTTGGTCATGACCTGAGCTAAAGTCAGACACTTAACTGACTGAGCCACCGAGGCGCTCTTTAAAGTGATTTTTAAAAAACCAACTGAGAAACTACTCAGACATAGTCAGGGAAGGCCTTTCTAAAGTGATACTCTTTCAGCTGATAAGGTGGAACCAGATATACAGACATGAGGCGCAGAGACAGAGAAGTATATTTCAAGCAAAAGGAGTAATTGTGAATGAAGGTCCTAAGCAGAAAGAGATAGATGCTTTTAGAGAATTGGAAGTATCTATCTATTCTCATCTAAATCAACTGCAGATTCTACTTCTTTGGACATACAGTTATTAAATCAGCTCAAATGCACTGCAAACAGGTTTCCTATTATTGCTACTACTGGAATTAATACAACCCAAATTTGTGCAGTACTTTTTACATTTATTATTTTCCTGTTTTGACGGTCTCAAATTCCTGTGAATTAAAGAAGTTTTTACATCTTCCAAAGAAGCATCTAATAATATTAGCTGAAATGTGAGCTGAAGGAGAAGCTAAGGCACAAAGACAGAAATTTGATAATGTCCAAGGCAAAACAGCCTGGAAGTTATCCTCCTCATTGGGAGTCTAAGCAACCAGCTGAGCACTGCATGCATTACCGTATATCCTACTCAGGGCAACCTTAAAATAGAAATGCACTATTAGCTCCATTTTATAAATGAGTAAACAGATATAAAGGAGTTAAGAACGCTGTCCACGGCTGTCACAGAACTGAGGCTCCAATGTGATTCCTCTGTGCTGTTACCGATATATTATGGTACACTACTTACTCCTTAAGGCTACACTGACTCTACAAGAACTAAGAAAGCTATTGCTAACCTTTGGACCTTCACTGCAAACCCTAAAAAGAAGAAAGAAGAAAGAGAATACTAACTTGAGCAAATAACCTGAAAAGATAGGTCATCATGCTTTATTTAGCCAGTCTACTGAATCGATCATTCTTCAAATTTTACAATTTTAAGCCTGAATCTCTGTTCATAAACCTTGCCCCATTTAAGAATGAGGAAACAAAAGAGATGTTTGGGCATCATTAATTGATATTTAGCTAGAACAAATAGCTTTCAAAATTTGACAGTGACCCACATAAAAAATACATTTCATACTGCAGGATTACAAATACCTACTCATAATTCTTTCAACTATAAATAATGTATTCTATTATCTTCATTTATTTTAATGATAGTTGCAAGCTCACTTGATTGATTTCACTAATGGATTGTGACCTATATTTGAAAAACAATGAGCATAAAGACCTCTCCATTATCCCTGTTGGTCCTAAAATATTTTCTGTACGGGTCTGACATGAAGAAGGGAAGCACTGAGCTAAAAAAAACAAATACACAAATGCCCTGCATGCGCGCACACACACACACACACACACACACACACACAAATAGTTGGGTGTCCAGTAGAGACAGCACATAGAGGGATGGGAGAATAGGGGGAAGTTACCAAAAGTGAAATCAAAGTACCACTTTTAGCTGGATTACTGCTAGATACCCCAAAGCAAGGTTCTTTGGTAAACTGGATCAGGGTACTAGCCCTGCTCTCAGAGAAAGAACAGGGCCTAAACAGGGCCTCTGCCTTCCCCCAAAGCCCAACTCCAAATTTACCATGAGCACACTCAGGTGCCCCAAGCAGTAAGAACTCTTGAAAACTTTTGTGAGAAAATTAGAATACAAGATTACTCAGCCCAGCCAAGGAAGGAGTCCTTTGCATAACTTTCTCAATGAGGGCACAGAAAAAGGAGAAGACAACTTTAAGACATAGCCCAACTAAATTTTTATCTACTCTTAGGAAGAAATACCACTGACTAGAGGAGGAGTTAGGAAGAAAGCTTCCCAATCCTCTGGCAGAGATGATTTCTTTAGAACAGGGTCCAAGAAGTAAAATTACTGGGTCAAAAGGCATGAATACTTAAGGCTCTTGTTACCTTTTACAAAATTTCCATTCTGAAAGGTAACACCAACTTACCGAGCAGCACAATGACTGAACCTATCTAATCTTGTCTCACGTATTTTTCTTCAAAAATGTCAGCAAACAAGATATCAAAAATGGTATCTCACTTTATTAATTTCGCTTACTTTTTTTTACTTATTTAACATTTATTCAACACTTTTTAGATGGCATTCTTATTCTTCATCTCTCAGAGCATAGAGTCTACCATGAAGAGAAAGGCAGCAAGCAAACAGGGGTGATTCAAAAGGTGAAGTGCAATGAAGGAAATCAGCAGGGTATCAAAATACAGGGAAAAACTCATTTACTGAGTAATTCAAAAAGGGTTCACTGAGATGGTACAATGTACTGAGTCTTAAAAGACAGGGAAGTCAGCCATGCAAAGGATTTAATACTACAGATAAAGGTCCTGAGACAAAAAAGAATATAGTACTTTTTTTTTAATATAATTTATTATTAAGTTCCCTAACATACAGTATATAGAGTGTGATCTTGGTTTTGGGGGTAGATTCCCATGATTCATCGCTTATAAACCATACCCAGTGCTCATCTCAACAAGTGTCCTCCTCAATGTCCATCTTTTACTTTTATTTTTAATTTAATGCAGTGTTTCATAGCTACCTAGTGAAGCCAACCACTTTCTAATGTGTTTATTAACCACCTCTATTTCTAAGCCTGTATATTTAGGAGTTATTAATTTGTATGATTGTTTCACACAAAAAGGCTATTAACCCATTTATTTCTTTGCTTTTCCTAGTATATTAAACTGTATTTTACAGTGGTTGGCACAGAAACAGTTTTATTTTTTAGTTAAACTTAAGACATTTTCCTTTGTGATCTGTGTTCCATCACTCCTAAGCTCTCCTTATCCAGATATCAGGTGTGCTTACAGGTTTCCTCTGCTATTAGAAGGTAGAGCATTACCAGGAAACCTTTTGTAAACTGAAAAGGCTAAAAGCGAAAAAGCAATTCCCAATAATTTACATGGAAACATTGTTGAGTGTTCCCAGACCAATAAAACTCCCCCTTTTTAGGTTTTTCTGATACCTTAGGGCAAATCTTGCTAAGAGATATGCAAAAATAAATCAAGATAAAACACTGATGCTTTATCTAAGACACAGTTCAAAACTATGGCAACTTAATGCAGAGAAGCTGAACTCCCGGAGAGGAGCTTGGTGGTGCCACTCTCACTGCTCGCGGTACATACTAACTCTACGAAGGCTGCTGCAAAACAACATTATTTTCTTTTCTCTTTTTTCTCTTCTTTCTTTCTATTTATTTTAAATGTTTATTTGGGGGGGGAGGTAGAGGTATAGAGAGAAAGGAGGGCAGAGGATCCAAAGTAGGCTCCGTGATGGCAGGAAAGAGCCCAATGCAAGGCTCACAAACCATGAGATCATGGCCTGAGCCAAAGTTGGACGCTAAATCGACTGAGCCACCCAGGAGCCCCTATTTTTTTTTTTTTTAACTAGTCTTTACACCGAATGTGGGGCTGAAACTCACAACCTGGAGATCAAGTCAGCCTGGCTGACTCAGTGGGTAGAGCATGCAAAACTCTTGATCTTGGGTTCATGAATTTAAGCCCCATGTTGGGCCTGGAGCCTAGTTAAAAAAAAAAAAAAAGTTGCACGCGCTAACGCGCTGACTGAGCCAGCCAGGTGCCACAGAACAAAACATTATTTTCACTTGTTTCACTTTTTTGTAAAAATGAAAATCCACTTTTAGTTTCTTTCAGCTAGTGAAAACAGGTACTAATGTAGGTCTTCCACAAAAGTTCAAAAAATGGGGGATACCTGTATTTATTATCTATATTTATGATATGAACTTTATGTTTAATTCTTTTATCCACCTGAAATTTATTCTGACATAGGTAAAAATTCCTTTTTTTGCTTTTTAAATTTGATTCTAAAAGAGCTAGCCAACTGCTTTAGAATTACCAAGCACTAGGTGACCTCGGGGTTTCCTCACTTGTAAATGGGAATAATAATAGCAACAGCTTTGTCAGGAAGAGGATTAAATGATAATACATATAAAACGTTCAGCACGTAGTCAACAAGTGGCAGCACTTATTAATGGTATTAACCTAAGCTACTGATCTACAACCCTATCTTAATAGTGAACTTTTATACATTCTAACACCTGCTTCTGGGCTATTTGGTCTAATACATTCTCCTGTTTTCTTTTTTATTTTTAATAATAGTTTATTTTCAAATTGGTTTACATATAACACCCAGTGTTCGTCCCAACACGTGCCCTCTTTAATGCCCGTCACCCCCTCTCCCCCCTCCCTCACCCCCCTCCCCCTCAGTTTGTTCTTAGTCTTTGAGAGTCTCTTATGTTTTATCTCCCTCCCTCTGTGTCTTTTTTTCCCTTTCCCCACTTCCCCTCCCCCTGGTTTTTGCTTAGTCTCACAAAGTCCACCTATTCGTGGAAACATATGGTATCTGTTTTTTCTGACTGACTTATTTCACTTAACATAACACCCTCCAGTTCCATCCATGTTGCTACACATGGCCAGATTTCATTCATTCTCGTTTTCTAATTCTTGTGTGAGTACCATGCATCTGGTAGGACTAGTCTAGGCTATCCCCATTACTTAACCTTTTAAAAAGGTCTTACCTAACCTCCTCTATTTGTCCAGGTGAAATCTACTTAGAACAGTACTTCTCAACCTTAGCCGCACACTGGAACCACAGGAAAGCATTAACGTTCAATATACCAGAAAAACAGCCATCTCAATTTACTAAGTTCAAAATACCTCCCTTATCTTTAATACTTCAAGTCATTTTATGACTAATTTATAGAGATAAGAATAAAGGAACAGCAAAAAAATGATTTTAAGAATAATCTTTATAGAATTTAAACAGCAAATTTCTTATCCCACATTTGTTTTCAAAGGTATATATATCCAAAACACAGCATCCTTTGAATGCAACTAATTGCTCATAAGTTATCATGCATGAGTCTATAATATATTCATTTCTTAAAAAAAATTTTTTTAAATGTTTATTTTTGAGAGAGAGAGAGAAACAGTGTGAGCTGGGGAGGGGCAGAGAGAGAGGGTGACAGAATCCAAAGCCAGCTCCAGGCTCTGAGCTGTCAGAACAGAGCCCGATGCGGGGTTCGAACCCACGAACCATGAGAACATGACCTGAGCCAAAGTCGCTGGCTTAACCAAATGAGCCACCCAGGTGCCCCTGTAATATATGCATTTCTGTATTTAGCTCTGTTTATTAATTCTGAGTTTGAAAAACCTCATTTAGAAAATCATATTACCACTCAGAGATTTCACTATAATGATTCGTCAACATTATTAGTTCAAGTATTGCTGTTTCTTTAGACTCATCTTCTGACTTGTCAAGTAGTTGTGAAACGGCTACCTTTTCTGATTTTTTTCTTTGCAGTTAAAGATGGAAAATTAAAAATTAAAAAATTTAAATTCTCAACTATGTTAAATGAAGGCTTAAAACAAACAAATGAAAGAATGAATATCTGCAAACTATTTGTATCTTTTTGAAAGATGATGCAGTACTTCGGACAATGCCATAATAAAACCGAAAGGTATGACAGGACACTGAAAGAGTGAAATGCTTCAAAACGCCAAAAACCAAGATCACAAAGATCCTATATTGAGAAAAAGAATCACAAGCAGGCTTCAGGCTGCGTGTGGAGCCCAACATGGGGCTTGGCTTGATCCAGGATCCTGGGACCATACCCTGAGACAAAATCAAGAGTCAAGTGCTCAACCGAGACACCCAGGCACCCCTTATTCTACTTTTTATTAAGAATTTTCTGGGGCGCCTGGGTGGCCCAGTTGGTTGAGCGGCCGACTTTGGCCCAGGTCATGATCTCACGGTCTGTGAGTTCGAGCCCCGCGTCAGGCTCTGTGCTGGCGGCTCGGAGCCTGGAGCCTGCTTCAGATTCTGTGTCTCCCTCTCTCTGCCCTTCCCCTGCTCATGCTCTGTCTCTATCTCTATGTCTCTCAAAAATAAACATTGAAAAAAAAAAAGAATTTTCTTTTTGTTTGCAGATCTCTAAAAAACAGTAAAAGTTACAAAACATCAATTATTATGATAATCTGAACTGCTTAAAACAGAAACTCAAAAACCAACATGTAAGGCAATGGACTCTGATGATAAACATAAAGGGTTACAGAAATACTGATTCCTAGGTACCTCCCCAAAATAAAATATTCTAATTTTATTGGTCTGGGGTATGAAAGGTATGGCTGGACACTGGAATATTTTAAAACTCCCCGAGTAATTCTTTATTTTTTATTTTTATTAAAATAATTTTTTAAATATTTACTTACTTTTGAGAGAGAGACAGAGCATGAGAGGCAGAGGGATAGAGAGAGGAGACACAGAATCCAAAGCATGCTCCAGGCTCTGAGCTGTCAGCACAGAATCCGAAGCAGGGCTCAAACCCACCAACCGTGAGATCATGACCTGAGCCAAAGTCAGACACCTAACTGCTTAATCAACTGAGCCACCCAGGGGCCCCTCCCTAGGTAATTCAAATGTGCAGCTAAGGTTTAGAACCATTTTTCAATTACAATAAATTGAAATAAAAGCCACTAAAATTTTTTGGAATTAATGCTACAACCATATATTAATTTACAGTAAGTTCATATCTTCCTTTTTTTTAAGATTTTATTTTTAAGCACTCTCTATACCCAACATAGGGCTCAAATTCAAACCCCAAGATCGAGAGTCACATGCTCCACTAACCGAGCCAGCCAGGCACCCCAACATCCTAAATTTTTATTGTTCCTAGCCAGGTCGATAATCTCTCTTCCTAAGGATTCAAATCTTCCTTGGTAGCCCAATAATTTTGTGGGTTTCATTTCTTTAGTGGTTTGCAGGTTATTTCATACTTTTTGTTGCTATTTTGAATCTAATCTTTTCCCCACTGTATTTTCTAATTTGTTACTACTATTGATAAGAAAACTACTGATAATTGTTTTTTCTCCTCCCTGCCCAACCATTTCACAGAACTTTATAAATTCCCAGTTTTCAAAATGACTTCCCCTTTGTCTTCTTTTTCAGCAAATAGCATCTGGCAGCACTACTTCATAGTTACAAAGGGAAAAACTAAGGCAAAAGAAAAAAAAAACCAAAATAACAAAACAACCCTTTTAACTTTCATAAAGCCAGATTTATACACCAATATTAAACAATCCAAAGCTTCAAGTTATCTCCTTCATAACTGTAGACAAGAATTACATTTCAATTGTCCAAGCTCCACCCCAGTCTTTGGTAACATCTTGTTTCTGAATACATTCTTCACTGGAGTGTCTACCACCTGTTAAAAATGTAATAGTAGAAGAGGCAAAAACTCTTCTAAAAAAAAGAGACAGAACACTATTTACAATGGAGAATAGAGCCCAACAGCCACCAAATACTATGGCCCAGTTCTTCTTACTGAAAATCAAAACTTCATATCTCATCTTTGCAGTTGAGTTTAAAACAAAAAGTCATCCAATTTCTTACATATACCCACGACATCTGAGTATCAGTGAACTTCAATATTCAACTGTGCATTATAGTTGGATAAACCAATAAACTATGAATCAAAAGACCTGGATTCTAATCTAAGCTCAGGCACTAAAATGAGAGATTTCATAAAAATTACCTAACTGCTTATGATGGGGGTAGGGAGATAGCAGCAACCACCACCTTAAATAAAATAATCTGTAAAGCACCTTCTGTCTTTAAAATAATAAACTCTGATTGTAGTTGGGCCCTGTTTCTGATTTACCGCAAGTCTGATTTGCCTACAAATTAATTTTTTCCAAAAGTTGTTGTACCATTATACACACACACACATTTTAAATTTATATCCAAATTAGTTAGTATATACTGCGATAATGATTTCAGGAGCAGAATCCAGTGATTCGTCTCATATGTATAACACCCAGTGGTCATCCCAATTAAGTGTCTTCCCTAATGCCTCTTGCCCATTTAGTCCACCCCCCCCCACAACCCCTCCAGCAACCCTCAGTTTGTTCTCTATATTTAAGAGTCTCTTATGGTTTGTCCTCCTCCCTATTTTTATATTAATTCTGCTTCCCTTCCCTTATGTTCATCTGTTTTGTATCTTAAAGTCTACATATGAGTGAAGTCATATATTTGTCTTTCTCTGACTTATTTCGCTTAGCATAATACACTCTAGTTCCATCCACATTGTTGCAAATGGCAAGATTTCATTCTTTTCGATTACCAAATAATACTCCATTGTATATATATATATATACCACATCTGCTTTATCCATTCATTTGTTGATGGACATTTAGGCTCTTTCCATACTTTGGCTATTGTGGATAGTGCTGCTATAATCATTGGGGTGCATATACCCCTTCGAAACAGCATACCTGTATCTTTTGGATAAATACCTAGTATGCAATTGCTGGTTTGTAGAATAGTTCTATTTTTAATTTTTTGAGGAACCTCCATACTGTTTTCTAGAGTGGCTGTACCAGTTTGCATTCCCACCAACAATGCAAAAGGGTTCCTCTTTCCTGGCATCCTTGCCAATATCTGTCATTGCCTGAGTTGTTGGTTTTAGTCATTCTGACTGGTGTGATGTGGTATCTCATTGTGGTGTTTTCTTTTTAACCTTTTTTTTTTAAATGTTTATTTTTGAGAGAGAGAGAGCACGTGAGCAGGGGAGGCGCAGAGAGAGAGGGAGACACAGAATCCAAAGCAGGCTCCAGGCTCTGAGCTGTCAGCACAGGGCCTGTGAGGGGCTCTAATCCATGAACCATGAGATCATGACCTGAGCTGAAGTCAGACGCTTAACCAACTGAGCCACCCAGGCGCCCTTCGTTGTGGTTTTGATTTTTATTTCCCTGATGATGAATGATGTTGAGCATTTTTTCATGTCTGTTAGCCATCTGGATGTCTTCTTTGGAAAAGCGTCTATTTATGTCTTTTGCCCATTTCTTCCCTGGATTATTTGTTTTTTTGGGTGTTGAGTTTGATAAATTCTTTATAGTTTTTGGATACTAACCCTTTATCTGATATGTCATTTGCAAATATCGTCTCCTATTCTGTTGGTTGCCTTTTAGTTTCGCTGATTGTTTCCTTCACCATGCAGAAGCTTTTTATCTTGACGAGGTCCCAATAGTTCATTTTTGCTTTTGCTTCCCTTGCCCCTAGAGACATGTTGAGTAAGAAGTTGCTGTGGCCAAGGTTAAAGAGGTTTTTGCCTACTTTCTCCTGGAGGATTTTGATGGCTTCCTGTCTTACGTTTAGGTCTTTCATCCATTTTGAGCTTATTTTTGTGTGTGGTGTAAGAAAGTGGGCCAGGTTCATTCTTCTGATGTTGCTGTCTAGTTTTCCCAACACCATTTGCCGAAGAGACTATCTTTATTCCACTGGATATTCTTTCCTGCTTTGTCAAAGATTAGTTGGCCATAGGTTTGTGGGTCCATTTCTGGGTTCTCTATTCGGTTTCACTGATCTAAGTGTCTGTTTTTGTGCCAGTATCATACTGTCTTGACAATTAGAGCTTTGTAATACAGCCTGAAGTCCAGAATTGTGATGTTTCCAGCTTTGGTTTTCTTTTTCAGGACTGCTTTGGCTAATCGGGGTATTTTCTGGTTCCATACAAATTTTAGGATTGTCTGATAGAGATTGCTTTGGGGAATATTGACATTTTAATAATATTTGTTCTTCCAATCCATGAGCATGGAGTATTTTTCCATTTTTTGGTGTCTTCAATTTCTTTCATAAGCTTTCTATAGTTTTCAGTGTATAGATTTTACACCTCTTTGGTTAGGTTTATTCCTAGGTATTTTATGGTTTTTGGTGCAAATGCAAATAGAATCAACTCCTTGATTTCTTTCTGCTGCTTCGTTATTGACATATTGAAATGCAACCAATTTCTGTGCACTGATTTTATATCCTGTGACTTTGCTGAATTCATGGATCAGTTCTAGCAGTTTTTTGGTGGAATCTTTTGGGTTTTCCAAATAGAGTATCATGTTATTTGCGAAGTTGTTTGACTTTCTCCTTACCAATTTGAATGCCTTTTACTTCTTTATGTTCTCTGATTGCTGAGGTTAGGACTTCAATACTATGTTGAATAATAATGGTGAGAGCGGACATCCCTGTCATGTTCCTGACTTTAGGGGGAAAGCTGTTTTTCCCCCCACTGAGGATGATTTTAGCAATGGGTCTTTCATACATGGCTTTTAAGATTTTGAGGTATGATCTATTATCCCTACTTTCTTGAAGGTTTTTATCAAGAAACGATGCTGTATTTTGTCAAAAGCTTTCTCTACATCTATTGAGACGATGACGTAGTTCTTGCTCTTTCTTTTATTAACGTGATGTATCCTACTGATTGATTTGTGGATACTGAACCAGCCCTGAATTCCAGGTATAATTCCAACTTGATCATGGTAAATAATTCTTTTAATGCATTATTGGATCCGGTTGGCTAGTATCTTGGTGAGAATTTTTGGATCCATGTTCATCAGGGAAATTGGCCTATAGTTCTCCTTTTTAGTGGGGCCTTTGTCTGGATTCGGAATCAAGGTAATGCTGACCTCAAAGAACACATTTGGAAGTTTTCCTTCCATTTCTATTTTTTCGAACACCTTCAATAGAATAGTTGTTAATTCTTCCTTAAGTGCTTAGTAGAATTCCCCTGGAAAGCCAACTGGTCCTGGACTCTTGTTAGTTGGGAGATTTTTGATTACTGATTCAATTTCTCTATTGGCTATGGGTCTGTTCGAATTTTCTATTTCCTTCTGTTTCAGTTTTGGCACTTTATGTTTCTAGGAATTTGTCCATTTCTTCCAGATTGCCTATTTAATTGACATATAGTTGCTCATAATATTCTCTTATTATTGTTTGTATTTCTGCAGTGTTGGTTGTGATTTCTCCTCTTTCGTTCTTGATTTTATTTGGGTCCTTTCTTTTTTCTTTTTGATCAAACGGAATAGGGGGTTATTAACTTTGTTAATTCTTTCAAAGAACCAGCTACTGGTTTCATTGAGCTGTTCTACTTTTTTTTTTTTTTTTTTTAAATTTTGAATAGCATTGATTTCTGCTCTAATCTTTATTATTTCCGGTCTTCTGCTGGTTTGGGGTTTTATTCGCTGTTATTTTTCCAGCTCTTTGACGTGTAAGGTTAGGTTGTATATCTGAGATCTTTCTTCCTTCTTTGTACCTGGATTGCTACATATTTCCCTCTTATGACTGCCTGTGCTGCATCCCAGAGGTTTTGGGGTGTCATGTTATCATTTTCATTGGCTCCCATGTACTTTTTAATTTCCTCTTTAGTTTCTTAGTTAACCCATGCATTCTTTGGTAGGATATTCTTTTTTTCTTATATAGAAAAAATTTTTAAATGTTTTTATTTTTGAGAGAGCATGAGAGGGTGGAGGGGCAAAGAGAGAGGAAAACAAAGA
Organism: Paguma larvata; assembly: GCA_030068075.1. Classification (NCBI taxonomy): domain Eukaryota; kingdom Metazoa; phylum Chordata; class Mammalia; order Carnivora; family Viverridae; genus Paguma; species Paguma larvata. Next base: position 40,068,133 of record CM057838.1, read on the forward strand.
ATCTGAAGCAGGCTCCAGGCTTTTGCTTATCTGGGAAATCCCTCCTTCAATTCTGAATAACCTTGCCAGGTAGAGCATTCTTAGTTGAAAGTTACTACCTTATGGCACTTATAATACACTGTGCCACATTCCCTTCTGGTCTGCAAAGCTTCTGCTGAAAAATACGCTGACATTGCCTTGTTACCAGTTGTTTTTTCTCTTGCTGCTTTTAAGGTGCTCTAATTTTTGACATTTTACTTATTAATTTAATGTTTACTCATTTTTGAGAGAGAGAGACAGCACACGTGAGTGGAGAAGGGGCAGAGAGAGAAGGGGAAGAGGATTTGAAGCAGGCTCTATGCTAATAGCAGAGAGCACGATGTGGGGCTTGAACTAATGAACTATGAAATCGTGACCTGAGCCAAAGCTGGAAGCTTAAGTGACTGAGCCACCTGGGCACCCCTGACATTTTAATTTCAACGTGTCTTGGTATGAATCTTATGGGGTTCAACTCACTTGGAACTCTCTGGGCTTCCCCATCTGGATGTCTGTTTCCCTCCCAGGTTAGGACAGTTTTCAGCCATTAGGTCTCCAAATAAATTTTTTGCTTTCTTCTCCTTTTAGGACCCCAATAATGCAAATATTATTTTGCCTGATATTATCCCATAGGTCCCTTAAACTATCTTCATGTTTTGGAATTCTTTTTTCTTTTTGCTGCTGTGTTGGGATGAGTTACACTTCCCTGACTTCCGGACTACTGATCCCTTCTTCAGCTTCATCTAGTCTGCTGCTGAACAGCTCTAGAGTATTTTTTAATCCAGTTAATGTATTCTTCAGCTCTGTGACTTGTCTGGTACTTTCTTATCCCTCTCTGTTGAAGTTCTCACTGGGTTCATTCTTCTCCCAAGCCCAGCAAGCATCTTTATGACCATTACTTTATGATATTACTTTATCTCCCTGGCTCCTCAGGGAGAAGAAGATGGATGTGAGATCCATCCCAACTGCGGGTTTCCACAATGAGGGTGGGGTTTTGGGCAAGATTGCATCTCTGCCTTTTCTACCTGTCTCAATGTGGTCCTTTTAACAGTTTATTGTGAAATAGTTGTTTGGCTGGTTTTCAAGTTTTATTCAGAGGAAATGGCTCCATAGGTAGCTGTAGATTTGGTGTGTCCATCATCTTGAACACTCTTCTACAACATATTATAGAAATTAGTAGTGATTTTTTAAAAAGTACATTTCTCAGATAAGAAAAAAAGGGACAAGCTTTTTGTATGTTAATTTTGAACTCATATAAAGCCGGGTTGAGAGGAACTGAAACCAAAAATTTGAATCACATGCAGAGAAGCCATAATAATTTTTTAAAAAGTCTCTACTAGACACCAAATCTGCCTATTACTAAAGGGCAGACTCAAATGCATTATTCTAGTCTTATCCAGAAAAGGAAAAAAGAAAAGTTCACATGTACTCAACACCTATACAAGTGTTAGGCATTTCCACTTTTTTACTATTTTTTTAATTTTTATTAAAATTATATAATATACTATTACTATAATAGTAATTTTTACTATTTTGTTTAATAATCTGAATTTTGTTAAGTGATAATTATATACGTTTTACAAAAAAATAAATTGAGTCATGTATAGTTAAACAATTTTCCCATGGTCTCACAGCTAGTTTTTATAGAAATGCAATTTTTCCTAATATACGTTGTTACCTTCAGAAATAAATATTACAAAATATTTAATTTATGTGAAACTTATTATGTATTGGGGGAAAGCCACTGAGGAAAAAAACTGAAACATGGTAATAAGTATAAAAATGCTAAAAGTAATCATTCAAATACTACAAAGGAGTAAAAAGTAAAAGCTGTGACTAGTTTAAGGTGTCAGTAAAGGCAATTTCAACTAGGTTAGGCTTAGTAGAGAAATTCACCATGGTGTATAAGAACTAAGCCATAGTTGAGGATTTTAAAGAATTTGGAAAACCAGAAAAAACACTGGGAGTTACAAAAGGTCTTTAGATAGGTCAGAGATAGAGGGAAGAACATGGACCTCAAGTTTTAAACAAGACCTCTGGACTTTAACCAGCACTGAAGCCATACAACCCAAGGCAAGATTAATATTCTTTAACTATACTATAATCAGGTAACTCCCTATTCAAAAACCAAAGGCTCCCTGGCCAACCAAATCAAATCTAAAATCCTTAACCTGGCATTCAAAGCCCATCACAGTCATCCCTAAGCTTGTCCCCAGGCTATCTTTCCAGTTTTACTTCTTTCTACATGTTCTACTATAATCAAACGAGATTACCACCTATTCCCAGAATATGCTCTGGCTTTCTCACCTACTTCTGAGTCCCACATGTGCCCCTCTCCCCTGCTATTCTGAAATTTTACCGATTATTCAAGATTCAGTCAATCTGGTAGCCTCACAGCCTAAGATATTGTTTCATCTTTAAATCCTCATATCCTTTTACCTGTACCACTTCACAGCACTTAAGTTCTATCAGGTTTTTTAAAGATTTGTATACCTGCTTTTCCCTTAAAGATATGGAGGTTCCTAGCAGCAAGAATATTATTTCCTACAACTTTGTATCCCCCAAAACACCTATAAAAAGGCTTGCATATATATATGCCATCAATCTGTACTGAGGTGAGTATGACCAGCGTTAAATGTGGCAGCAGCTTCTCAACCTAGAGTCTGAAGAAAATCAAAGACTTCATTTTTGACATCTGTGCTAACAGTCACAGAAGACAGGAACCACACCCTATACATCAACTGCGTCACTAGACCCACGGATTTTAAATTTATAAGCAAATGTTCAGGTCCTTTTAGCTAGCATCTAATTATGAATTCTAAGTATTTAGCATGGCAGATCCTGTTTAAAAAAAAACTGAATCTCATGATAATATTTAAAAATTATTTCTTCTCTTGCCAAGTAGCACAGCTGTTTAGTTAGCAAACAAAAAATGATGATGTGTGCATATTTTTACCATCAACAAAATTCAGATTAAAAAGTGCATCATTTCAAAAAGTATTTGCACAGGGGCAGCTGTACAGTGCTGACTGCTGAAAACCAAAAACAACAAAAAACAAACCCACTGTAGAATATTGACAAATAAAGCTAGTAAAGCTCAACTAAGATACTGCTGTGGAGTTGATTATTCCATTGCATCCCTAATAAATTTTCTTTAGTAATTTTCGAAGCAGTTATAATCTGCTCACCACATTCAAGGCTTTATGCTTTGTGTCAGAGGGAAAGAATGAATGAGACGCTGGGAATTAAGACACGTACCACAAAATTTTAATAAAAAGCACAGTAAGATAAATACTGTGATAAAAATAACAAAGTGGTAAGAAAGCAAAAAAGGAAGAGTGAAGGTATGGCTTAAAGAATGTAGCACTTGAACACTTGAAATAGGTGTGAACAAGATGTGGAAACTCAAAAGGCAAAACAACGGTAAAGGCACAAAACTCTATAAGAAAATATCTGTTTCAAAAAAAAGTCACATGTGCAATGCCTGGGTGGCTCAGTTGGTTAAGTGTCTGACTTTGGCTCAGGTCATGATCTCACAGTTTGTGAGTTTGAGCTCTGCTGCCTCAGGCCTGGGGGCCTGCTGATAGCTCAGAGCCTGGGGGCCTGCTTCAGATTCCAGATCTTCCTCTCTCTCCCTGCCCCTCCCCAGCTCAGCTCTGTCTCTTTCTTGAAAATAAACATTAAAATATAAAATAAAATAAAATAAATTCACGTGTATGTCTGCAGCAGAGGCTAGGCGGAGTTATTTAGTAGAAAAACTGGGGAGAAAAAAATATAAGACTAAGACAAGTTCCTTCTGAAGCGTTTGGAAGGAGTGGTCTGATAAGAGCTGATAAGAGTGAAGTCTGCAACAGGAAGAAAGACTAGAGATCAGGTTCAGGACTGCTATGACAGACTAGATATGGAAGAATAAAGCTGAGATTAAATCCACAGGTTTTTGGTATAAGCAGTAAGGAAGCTGGTAAAACTAGTATTAATTTTCAATAAATATGAAGTAGTAGCAAACATTTATTGACCATTTACTCTGTACAAAGTAATAATAAAAGATAGAAGTACTCAAAACTAGGGGCGCCTCGGTGGCTCAGTCGGTTAAATGTCCAGCTCTGGCTCTGGTCATGATCTCGTGGTCCATGAGTTCGAGCCCCAGGTCAGGCTCTGTGCTGACAGCCTTTGGATTCTGTGTCTCCCCCTCTCTCTGGCTCTCCCCCACTCATGCTCTGCCTGTCTGTCTCTCTCTCTCTCTCTCTCTCAAAAATAAATATTAAACATTATATATAAAAAAAAAGAGAACCCAAAACTATTTTTAAAAAATTAAAAGAGTGATGAAGCCCAAGGCCAAAAAGTTTAGCTGGGAGGTTACTGTGGACTGGGGATACATCTAGAAACAACTCTATCATGACTAGAAATTCAAGCTGGGCCTTAAAGCAAAAGTAGTAGGCCAAACTATTTGGGGAAGAGAGGAAGACGAGGGGGACAATGGTGTGTAAACATGTTCCCCAGAGAAGAAACGGTTGAGTCCAGGCTGGAGGAGGAAGAGCCAGGAGAGAGTACAGTGGCTCAATAGAAATCTGGTAAGATAGGGAAGACCCAAACTGCAAAGAAAAGCAAGCATCAGACTGAATAATTTAGACTTTATTATACAGGCAACAGGAAGATTAAGGTCTTCAAACAGGAAAATATCAATCCATATACAAAAGCAGTACATGGAATGGACTGGAGAGACTCCTGAAGCTAGACTGGAGGCAAACAAAACAAAACAAAAACCCAGAAGGTAACAAAAGCCTGAGTCACAATAACTGACAGCAGACATAAGAAGGAGGAGAGAGATTTACTGAGGTCTAGAGGATAGGATTTAGAGACCAACTGAATATGTGGAAGAAAAGTGAGTGCAAGTGCAAGATGATGACTTCAAAGGTCTAAGCACAAGCCACCGGCAGGGGCTGGTTTTGCTCCAGGAGGGAGAAGAAATCAGTTTGGGACATAATTTATCTTGAAGTACTTTCAGCGTATCCACAAGACAAATATCTGTCAGACAAACAAACGCTGGGATGAGGAGGGAGCTCCAGGACTGAAAAAGATGGAGTAGTCATTCATGTAGAGATGCTGACCGATGCTCTGCAAGGGAGCAGAGTGCCAAGGACCGAACTCTTGGGAACACCTAGAGACGAAGCAAAAGAAAAGACAAGGGGAGAAAAGAGCACAAAGCACCTTTTCAACATGATTTCACATGTCTCACAAGCCTCAGAGACGAAATAACCTTACCGCACCAAAAGGCCACAATAAGCAGTGAAACGTGTAAAAAACAAGGACTAAACGTAATGAATAATAATCAAATACTTCAGAAAGCAATGCCCTTTGACCCTGAAATTTTTAACCACAGAAATTTATCCTGAGAAAGAAACCCTTGTAGGGGGGAAGGAGAGGGGCACACAACTGTGCATAAAAAATTTTCCCTCTGGCATTAGTTCTAATCGTGAAAAATGCAATCTAAATTCCTAGCCATAGACAGGAACAGTTAAATGTAACATGAAAAAGCCAAATCTCTTAAAAGAAAACATTTACCGCATAAAATTTTAAAACTTCAACATTGAAAGGAAAAAGCATTAATGTTAAGAAAAATATTTGTAACCTATGACAAAGGGTCAACATTGTTAATATATAAAGGGTATATGTAATTAAATCAATAAGAAAAAAGGAAAATATCCCCAAAGAAAAACTGGTAAGATATAAACAGCAATTTCCAAAACAAATAAAAATGACCAGTAAATAGAAAAATGTTGGTTCGCAGTGCTTATCAAAGAAATAAAAAGGAAAATGATGTATTATTCACCTCTCCACGATATGGGGAAACTGGGCACTCCTACTCTTGACACAACACATTGGAACAACTTTTCTGAATGCCATTTTTGGCAACAGAAGCCCTTTTGAAAGTTTATACAAAAATTGTATTTCTAAGAATATATGCGAAAGAATCAGACCATTCTACAAAGTTATTCACATAGAGAAGTTCACTGTGGCTTTGTCTTAATAATGTTGAAAAGTCAGAAATAACCTAAACATTCAGGAGACTGGTTAAGTAAATTATCACATTATCTACATAATGGAGTTTTTGACAGGAGATTAATATTTAATGTGGAAAACTGTTAAATAAGGCAGTTTATTAAAGGTTTCTAAACAGCACACATAAACTTTTTTTCAAATCTAGAGAATACACATCAAAAATTTAGTACTGGTTGTCTCTGAGCACTAGGGTAAAATATGCTTATATTACCTAATTATTATTATTTTTTTACTGTTTTTATTTATTTTGAGAGAGAGAGACAGAGTGCGGGTGAGGGAGGGACAGAGAGAGAGACACAGAATCCAAAGCAGGCTCCAGGGTCGGCACTGTCAGCGCTGAGCCAGATGCAGGGGTTCAAACTCACGAACTGTGAGATCATGACCTGAGCTGAAGTCGGACACTTAACCAACTGAGCCACCCAGACACTCCTGTACTAATTACTTTATAATGAACACACATTCTCTGATAAAAAACAGAATAAAGCTTTTTTTTTTAACGTTTATTTATTTTTGACAGAGACACAGTGCATGAGCAGGGGAAGGGCAGAGAGAGAGGGGGAGACACAGAATCCAAAGCAGGCTCCAGGCTCTGCGCCGTCAGCACAGAGCCCAACACGGGGCTCGAACCCACAGATCGTGAGATCATGACCTGAGCCGAAGTCGGCCGCTCAACCGACTGAGCCACCCAGGCGCCCTAGAATAAAGCTTCTTAAGTAACAAAACGCAAAGAACATGTAGAAAAATACAGGTGTAAAAAAACAAATGCAAAGTTATAGGTACAAATGATAAAAATATGAAAAAATATAAAGATCGTTAAAAATTTTCCCCAACTACTGTTTAAATGAAACAAGTATAAGGAATTAAGGACAGTTACACTTACAAAAAATGTAAAGAAATAAAGATGAAAATGTTGATGCAAAGAGGAAAATAGAAAATTCCCATCACAAAATCTTAATTATATTAGAAGGAAGCATGTTCACCTCTAAGAGACAATTTCAAGATTGGGGTTAGCAACCTGAGTTAAAGTAAAAACACAACAGAGAAAATAAGTCAACTTTGGGATGAGAAAAGGATTAGATAACAACTAATACACAGGCAGCTGGAAAAGAAATATTTAACAGTTACCAAAGCCGTGACTTTTATCAAGAGTGCTAGGCAGAAAAAGGAAATGGCGGTATTTACAAGTTGAGAATCGACCGGTTATACACAGCAAGGGTCAAGGAGAGGAATATGAGGTGCTAGTGAGTTCACAGAATACGAACTACAAGGTTCAGCACTGGAAGGAAGGAAGAAAAATAACAGCCTGGGAGGTGACAATGAGGACACAAAGCTGGTTCATCAGGTATGACGGAAAACAGAAACACAGGCTCTTGAATCATCACCTCTGGTGAGTTTAAGACTTGAGGTAGTTAAGAATGATGACAAGGTTAAGCACCTCAGTCAACCATGTAGCTTACTGACATTGAGTAGAGGTGAAGGTCACTGGAGTCAGTGAACTCTAGTTACAAAGGTGCCCCACCTTTCTGGTCTGAAATGAATATTACTTTAACCTCTACAATCCTTCACTTTCCTTTAACTCAGGTACATCCTTTCTAGCCTGACAGATAGAAATCTGGGTGGCACTTAACCTCTCTCTGCATTTTGTTCAACCACAAAATGAAGAGAATAAGTAGATGAGATATTGAATTAAATCAACGATTCTCAAACCTTGACTGCACATTAAAATCATGGGTGGTTTAAAACACACACTCACACACACACACACACACACACACACAGAGGCAAAACTATGTATGCCTTGACTCCAAATTAGTAATTCTGATTTGTTCTAGGGTGGAGTTCAGGCATCAGTATTTTTAAGAAGCTCCTCAGGGAATTCTAATGTGCTGGCAAGGCTGAGAACTAAACTACATATTTCTAAAGGTTGCTTCCTTTTAAAATTCCATGAGTCTATGTAAATGACAGCCACTTTGTTCATCTGCTAATATAACTTACTGAGTATCATGCGCCAGGCACTTCCACAAACACATTTTAGTAGATCCTCACAATACTTTGAGGCAAATATTTCTGTGTCCATTTCAAAAATGAGTCCAGTGAAGCTTAGAGAAATGAAGCCACTTGTTCAGGAGTGACGAGCTAGTAAGGAGGAGAGCTAGAATTCAGATTTGCTGGTCATTTGTGTTCCGGTCCACCGTACAAGCAACCTGCTTTCTCTAGCACACATAGCAACTACTTGAAGGCCTTCGATTTCCTTCCCTGGACCTCCCAAATTGAGCATGCCAGTTTGTGGTTTATGGATTGACTGGAGAGAAAGTTACTTTGGATGGGGGCAGAAAACTGACCCCGAATTCTACAGTAATTTCATTATAGAATTACTAAACACCTTCACCAAGAGAGGTCTGCAACTTAAAACGGCACTCTGAAAGTATTATCTATGAAGTATACCTTTATTCAGTTAGCCAAGAACATTTCTATTATGCGTGCAGCTGGCATACAAAGCTGGTTTTCAGAGATACGCTTATCAATAGAAAAGCAATTTTTATATGCTTTCCATTAAGTAAGGCATTCTAAAACAAACTTTTGAGACAATTCTGACAAATTGAGAGTTGCTCTACCAAAAAGCTTCAATGTATAAATATGACCTTCAATATATCAGGCATTACCTCTATTTCCAACTAGTACAAATAAATTCGATCACACTTTAAAATGACTATTATTCTTTTGCTGACGCACTGCTTCGTTTTTGTAGATTATACTTCAGTCCATTATCTACTTGGAAATTTCATAAACATTCAAGTTCTATATCTCTAAGCCAAAATTTATTGAGTTAACAAGGTAAATTCTCAAAAAAAAAAAAAAAAAAGAAAGAAAAAAGCATTAGAGAAGAGTTAACTTCTATGTCCATGGAGAGGACAATTTCATAAGAAATTCCTGAAGTATATTTATAAGGAACACAAGTGTCTTCATCCATTCAAACCTTTCCTGAGCATCTGCTATGTTCTCGGCACGCTGGGGATGAAGACGTACATCCGATTCCAAGCAGTGTCTGCGGTCAAGAAGGTGCCATGACAGATCAATCTAGTATTTATTGGAGTGCAATGGGATAAGTGAAATATTCTTGGGGAGAAAAAGGGGGTGTGGCAAGGAGAACAGCACAGGAAAGGTTTCAAAAAGTCAGGCTCACGTGAAATTTCACCACAAGAACCCCTGTAAATCAGCTCTCTAGGAAATAAGTGTCCTGAGGAACTAAAACCAGAAAGAGCAGCAAAGACAGAGGAAACAAGGTGGCCAGAGACTGCTCTACAACGTGAGTTACCTATTTTACAAAGTTACGCTACAGGAAAAACAAGAAGGCTTCAGAGTATTGGTATTTACCAAAGACCTCAGTTCAATACCAGTTTGGCTGCTAGATTTGTGAAGTTAGTTCAGTCACCTCATTTCTTGGTTAACTCTTGATCCAGAAAAACAAATGTGTACAACGGTGTTTACTTGACAGTGAAGCAAAACAGACAGGATTTTTTTTTAAGAACTAAGGAAATTAGCAAGCAAGTCTGAGCAGAAGCTCTATTTTTACCTCTAGATTAAGAAGAGAAATTCTCCAAGACATGTTCTAGGGTTTATCTTATTTGTGGCTAAGAGTTCCTTCAGTTCACTTAACAGAATTTTAAAGCTAAGATGCCTCTATTTAAAAATATCAATTTACATTCATTTACTGGGGTAATGCAAGTTGAACCTTTTTTGATGCCTTGGTGAGTACACCAGTTTTATTTTTTGAGGCGATTGCATGTGCTTTCCAATTAAGGACAGAAACTTAATACCATTCACCTCTGGTACTGTCAGGACCCAAATAGATTAAAAATAGAAGCCTTCGTTAAAACTGAATTAACCTGAGGACCCCATGAGCTACCAGAACACAGAAAAAAAGGTAAATGCTCAAAACATGGCAGGCACGCACCTTTATAAAATGGAAAGGAGGAAAAAAAACTTCGTAATGGCAAGATCACTTCACCTTACGACACATGCCTTTAAGTCTCTCAAAGTTCGTTATGTCTTTAGTAAGTCTCTTCTGTAACGTACTATATAAAACACAACAAAGAAGCTATTTAACAACTTGCATACTTTGTGCGTCTATGAATTACAAAAGGGCTTAGTTTTCTGTAACCTTAATACTACCATTGCCATCGCACACTCACAAGCGATTGCTATAATGAAAGAACACTCAAGGGAATTCAAGCAACGTGAGCAGCTAGCTGTTGGCCCTCGGGAACATTTTAAAAAGAAAAAATAAATTCAGAAGACCGTACAACTTTTAAAGACTGGAAATAAACAACGCGCTGGAGCCAACGCTTCCATCCGAGCAAATTCTGCGGTGCCATGTTTTGCCAAGTCACATAAAAATATGCTGTTCAACTTAACGTCCCTGGTGCCCAGACACTGCAAACTTTTAGGACAGAAAAACGTTGGGGCTCTAGGACGCCACTGGCCGCGAACCGGACCCCAGTCCTCACGCCCCGCAACTTCTCTTCCTTCTCGCCCGTCCTCGGGGCCCCACTGGCGCCTCGGCCCGCCCCCCGCCCGCCGTCTCGCAGCCCCGGCAGGAACCAGCGCGGACCCTCCGGACGGCCCCCGAGCCCGCGGGCGCCGGCGGCGGTGTTGTGCGGGCGGGCGAGGCTCGCTGCCGGCGCCCGCGGGCCAACCCCCGCGCGCGGGGAGCGGCCCGGGAGCGCCCCGTTTCTCACAGACCCCAACATGGCGTCGGCCGCCGCCCGCGACGACGACACCTCCCCGCGCCGCAGACGGCCCGGGGACCGCGGAGGGAAGCACCGGAAAGTTTCGCTTCTCCTCTCCCGGCCCGCCAGGGACCGACGCACAACCAACCTCGGGCTTCACCTACCCGGCCGGGCGCGGACGGCTGCGAAGGTCCGACTCCTCGTCGTCCCGGGCGCCGGACGCGGACTCTGCCCGTTCCTCCGCCCCAGTCTCCCAGGGTGTGTGCAGCCAGCGGCCCCGCGCAGGCGGCGCAACCCGGACGCAGCGGGCTGACGGGCGGGCGGGCGGGCAGACGGCCGGCTCAGGCGCTCGCAGGTGACTCCCCCGCCCCTCCAGTCGAACCCCACAACGGCCGCCGGGGCTGGCCTCTCCCCTGCGCGTGCACGGGCGCGCCGCCGCCCACACGCCAGGCGCGAGCGCTCGGGCACGAGCACACCCACACCGCTCACTCCCCCGCCCTTTCTTGCTCGGTCCCTCGCCCCGCCCGTGCGGCCCGCGCGACGTGCTCGAGGGGGCGGGGCCTCTGCAGAGGACACACCCACCTGGGCTGTCCGAGGCTGCGGGTTAGTTCCTCCGCTCTGTGTGCGGACGAGCTTTCCGGAGCCCTTTAGGTGCGTGGGGGACGCCTTACCTGGTTTGCTCTGCTCTGGCACTTCTTTGGAAAGGATTCGTCTCTTTACGAGGTTCTTGGGAAGAATGGAAGGAAGGCTGGGTTCACTTTCCCCTACCACCGAATGGGCCTCCCCAGGGAACTCAAAAACTTTCTGCAGGCGGGAAAGAAAGGCTTTGTGGATGTAGATACGCGAAGGCGTCGGAGCAGACGTCTGTTTGCTAGTTCCACTTAGCACGGCGTTCCTGCCCATCACATCTTTCATTTGCTCTCCCTAAAACCCGTACCTCTTGAAACCGAAAGAAGTGCGGTTACACCACCTACCCCATGTACTTTACACAGCCCTTTTTAAGGGCATGCCTTTATTGCCTGCCTTAGAACTCTGGTCTTCCCAGAACTTTTATCTGACGCTGCAAAAACCTCCTCTACCTACTTCACAGGCTTGGAAACAGTGATGATAGTATATAAAGTAAAACCCGCCCTTCCTCATACCGCAGCAACTGTTTGCTAAGCGCGCTGGTGGGTACGTGGAGAGATATCAAAGATTTCTGAAAATGGACAAGGAATGGGGGAAGGGGACGGCATACTCAACACAAAAAGTGTGTAGGTGTAAATTAGATTGGGGTATTGTTTCAAGAATATTTAACCTTTGTTTGATAGTTCTTGAATTAAAGCCGCCAGCATCCAAGCTGCACATAAATGAGCACCCACCAAGGGAATGTGAGCAAGTCTTGATCTGATCTGCTTTCTTTTATCTGGATTTCTACCTTCTCCAGGTCTTCGGCTCCTATCCTCTCCTATTTCAACATCTCAGAATTTTTTTTTAATTAGTAACTAGAACAAAACTAGTAAGGATGAACTTTTAAAAAAAATTTTAAACCTTTTTAAATGTTTTTATTTTTTATTTTCGAGAGAGAGACACAGCGAGGGGCGAGGGATAGAGAGAGAGGAAGACATAGAAGCCGAAGCAGGCTCCAGGCTCTGAGTTGTCAGCACAGAACCCTACTTGGGACTGGAACTCGCAAATCACTGGATCATGACCTGAGCCAAAGTTGGAGCTCAACCTACTCAGCCACCCAGGTGTCCCAAGGATGAACTTTTTGTAATGGGGAAACTTTTAGGATCATCACACAAATCTTCACGTATGTTAGCTGTGGTTGTCTCTGTAGACAAGTGACTGTCCCCAGGACACTTGTCTCGGCCATCACCCTACCCAGCCTTCATTCAGTAGCGTCCCTCTCTATGTGCAAAGCATCATATCAGTGGGAAAAAAGATGGGCTTGATCATCTCCAATATCCCTTTAAATTTTGAGATTAGGAATTGCTATGTCTAGCCACCAAACATTTTTGGTCACTCAGCCATCAGTGAACATATTTGCCCACTCTCCCTTCCCAGTATACTTATTTAGCTTATCCTAAAATGCATGGAGTTAGAAGCCAAAAGAACTGTAATGAAAGTATCTACATCACAGTATCATTATGAAGATTAAATGAGTTAATATTTGTAAAGCATAGTGCCTGGTTCAGTGGTAAGTGCTATGCAAGTGCTAGATAAAGATTATTGTATAGGATATATATTAATCACACGTGTAATAATGTATATAATATATGGTATGCAGGTATACATCTATTATTATATACCTACTATATTAGGTACATTATAAAACATACACACAAAAAATCAGAAGTAATTATGTAAAATATCGTGTGTGTTTTCTTTCTGCATCTGCATGTTCTATACCTTCCCTGGGTTGTGTACCTCCCAATTTGGACGGCATTGATTTAGAGCTGTACTGACAAATATGGTAGCCACTAACCACATGTAGTTATTAAAAATTCAGTTCCTCCGTCACACTGACCACATTTCAAGTACTTAATAGCCACATGACTGATGGACAGTGCAGATATAAAATATTTCCATCATTTCAGAAAATATACTTGGATAGCACTGACAAAGCTGAAATAAGCAAGGGACTAAGGTAGTAGGATCAACTTGTGCTAGGACCTGTAACCATGGCACCATGTTCAAATCGAGTGATAAGATCTTTCTCTGAGCCTCACAGCTGCTCTGTTAAATGGAGATAAAAATAGGAACTACCTCATGGACTGCTGAGCAGAGGAAATGAGATAAGGTGTGTAAAGTCTCTGGCAGAGTACTTAAAACACTGAGGAACTTGAGAATATTGGTAAAATTTGAGTTTTACCTGATTTGATAAACCTGAAAGGCAAAGATCTTATTACTGTTCTTGGTTCTAATGGGTAAATTTTTCAAGGATACTTATTTTTTAAAAAGTTAAGAGTTTGGTGAACTTTTAGTTGAAAGCAGAGCATTCACAAGGAGATGGCAAACACCTGGATTTTAAAGTTTGTGTTTTTTTTAATGTTTATTTATTTTGAAGGAGAGAGAGAGACAGAGCATGAGCAGGGGAGGGGCAGCAAGAGAGGGAGGCACAGAATCCAAAGCAGGCTCCAGGCTCCGAGCTGTCAGCACAGAGCCCGACACGGGGCTCAAACCCACAAGCTGCAAGATCATGACCTGAGCTGAAGTCAGACGCTTAACTGATTGAGCCGCCCAGGCACCCCACACCTGGATTTTAATTACTCCTTTATTTCTTTGTTCTCCCCGCCCATAGGGCCTGGTCTTCTCCCAGTTGTGCCCGTCTCAGTGAAATGACACCGCCACCTCTAACCCGATGACACATCACCATCTCATCCTCTTTCCCATCTCCTTCATCCAGTCCCTTTGCTTGTAAAATATTGTAGGATCTGCCTCCAAAACACTCATCTGAAATCCTCTCCTCTGCTTGGGTCCCCTCAACACAGGGACAACACAGGATTGTTCCACTTTCCCTGCAGAAAGCCTTCCATGGCTCCCCATGGAGCCTGCCATATGCAGTTGTACAGGTTTCAGTAGAACAACCCACCCTTTGGAAGACTGCCTTTCACATTGGAGCATTGTAAATTTTGTATTTATTACAAGTATTCTCTGGCAGATTTCAGTGAAGTGTCTTCTTCTACTAAAAGTATTTTACAATAGTTTCCCAACAAGATGGAAATGCTTTGAGGAGTGGATGCTCTTTTCTAATTTGCCCAAAGGCACCACATGGGGTAGGAACATTTCTATTTCACTTCGAAGAAAATGCCGGTCTCACTAGGTCCTATAAAACCCGGCACAATCCAACCTCTGCCATCCTCTCCACTGTAAAATGATGCCAAGCTCCACCAAATTCCAGTCATGTTGATCTCCTGTTGATTTTAAAATATAACGAGCTATTTTCTGCCACGGGACCCGCTGTCCTGGCCACTTCTCTACCTAGAAAGTCAAGCCCATTGCACCCCACCCTTCACAGAGCTGTGGCTCCTTGTCATCTTTCAGGCCTCTGTGCCCCAAGAGAGTGCCCCTGTTATTCTGGGTCACAGCCTTGTGTTTCCCCCATACCACGTACAGATCTCCCTGGAGACAGTAATCTCCATGAGGACAGGGAGTTCATGGTCTTCTTCTTTGTTCTATCCCCAGCTTCTCCATGGTCAACTTAGCACTATTGCCACCCCTCTCTGCACTGTAGGAGAAAGCTTAGAATTCTGTTTTCCAGAGGACTTTTCCTTAAATGGTTCCAGGTTAAATCCCACCAATAAAGACACATATGTGAGATTTGAAAAGCAGAAGAAAAGGAGAAAATCATTATTCTCCAGTATAGCTTCAAAAAGGCAGCTCAGATCACATTCCCTGGACACCTGGGAAAATATCAGACAAACCTGAAAACATAATATTCTGTTTTCGAAAGGGGTGGCGAGGCTGTATTCTTAGAAAGGGCAGTGGAAATGTTCCAAATTAAAAGAGGTGAGGGACTCCTGGGTGGCTCAGCCTGTTGAGCGTCCAACTCTTGGTTTCGACTCAGGTCACGATCTCACAGTTTGTGGGTTTGAGCACCACTTTGGGCTCTGCGCCAACAGCATGGAGCCTGCTTGAGATTCTCCCTCTCCCTTTCTCTCTACCCCTCCCCCTGCTCGCGCTGTCTCTGTCTCTCTCAAAATAAATACATAAACTTAAAAGATAAAAAATAAATAAAAGAGGTGAAAGAGACATGACGACTAAATATAATTCCTGACCCTAGGCTGAGTCCTGTAGTGGAAGGGAAGAACAGTACAAAGGACATTATTGGGCCGATGGACAAATTGGAATATGAACAGAAAAGTAGACAAAGGTATTATATTAAAGTTAAATTTACTGTCTTGGTCTTTTAAGAGAAAGCCCCTATCCTTAGGATATATACTCTAAAGAATTTAGGGGTAAAGGACCATGAGGTATATAATACACCCTCAAATGATTCAGAAAGTATTTCATACGTAACATATAATTTAAATATTACCTCTAAAAGAAAGAAATGACCTACATAACTGATAAGGCAAATGGGGTAAAATGTTAGTAGGTGAATTCAGGTAAAGAGTTTATGGATGTTCTTGGTATAATTTCTGTTTGTGCGAACTGTGAGTTTGAAATTACCGCCACCCCCCAAAAAAAGTTTAAAATACATATATAATAAATCACTAAAGAAACAATACTAAATAATTCAAAACAAACTAGGATAGCTGTCTTAAACATCCAGTCTCAAAATAGGTCCCTACTCACAGCAACATGATTAAAAAACAGTATATTTTATATTTTCTAATTCCTCAGTGAACAAAAAGTGACTTTTTTTCTTCTTGCAGAAGACAAAATGCTCTCTCGCTATAATCTATCATACACAGTGGGTCTTTCTAAATATTTAATCTGGGACGTTTGTGGCTTTGCTGGCCACTGTGTCGTACAAACCAGTTTGGCATGATCACATTTACTGCAGATCCTGGGCTGCAGGAAGTGGGAACAGATACTATATTCCTTATAAAACTTCATTACGTGAAGAGAACAATCCAAGTTATAACCACATCCCCTAGTTCCATCATCGTCCACTTTGCTTTAAAGCAGGAAGGCCCCGCGATTGGTCGAAATATAGTTCTGTGCTGTTTTATCAGAGAGCCTTATAGTCAGCTCTTAGAAGATCATTTAGAAATGTTTCCCAATTAAATGACATAGAAAGTTCTCTCAAGAATATTGCAAGACAGTAAAATGATCAGTGGTTGCTAGGCATTAGGGGGGAAGGAGGGATAAATAGGATTTTTAGGGCAGTGAAACTATTCTATATGATACTATAATGGTGGATACATGTCCCTATATTATTGGTCAAAATTTATAGAATGTGCAATAGCAGGAGAGAACTTAATATAAACCCTGGGCTTTGGGTGATAAGGACATGTCTGTGTAGGTTCATCGATTGTAACAAAGGTTTCGCTCTGGCACAGGCTGTTGAGAGTGGAGGAGGCTGCGGTTGGGTAAGAGCAGGAGATTTATGGACCTCTCTGTACTTTCCACTCGATTTTGCTGTGAGCCTAAAACTGCTCTAAAAAATAAAATCCATGCAAAAAGAAAAAAAATATTGTATATGTCTCTTGGAGAGATGAGGATTTAAGGTGAAGGAATTGAGAAGTTTTTGGAAGGAATTTTAATTCATTTCTTGAAAGATTTATTGTAAATTGTATTTCTTGACTACTGCTCTTTTAACCATCTGTCAAACTGTCTTACCTCAGAATCAAAAAATGACATTTATTTTTATTATTATTATTTTTTATTTCAGAGAAAGAGTGTGAGCAGGAGAGAGGGACAGAGGGAGAGAGAGAGAATCTTAAGCGGGCTCCACACTCAGGGCAGAGCCCAACGCAGAGCTTCATCCACAACCCTGGGATCATGACCTGAGCCGAAATCAACCCTGAGCCACCCAGGTGCCTTTCAAAGATGACATTTAAATTTGAGCAAAGAAGCTTATTAATATTTAAAAAAATAATTTTTTTTGGCAGAAATTTGATCTCGAGGCACCAGGATGGCTCAGTCAGTTGAGGGTCCGACTCTTGATTTCAACTCAGGTCCTGATTCCAGGGTTCTGGGATTGAGCCCCTTGTCAAGCTCTGCCCTGCATGGAGGCTGCTTCAGATTATCTGTTTCCCTCTCTCTATGCCCCTCCCCCTTCATGTGCTTTCACTCTCTCTCTCTCTCTCTCTCAAAATAAATAAATAAGCTTAAAAATTAAAAAAAATTTTTTTTATCTTGATCTTGAGAGTTTTAACATATACATCTAGTAAACATCAAGAATCCTGTGAATTTTCCCAACAGTGGTTATAAATTGATCAGGGATTTGTCTCACTTCAAACTAAGTTTATGTATTACCAACAGAGACATCATATCATATCGGAAACTAAGGAACTAGTTCCACGCTCGTCTCTGTTTTTCTAGAAACATAAGGATTTAACACTCTGTCCTGAAATAAATTCCACAGTAGTAAATTACATGTAAAATATGTATACTTCTGTATTAAAAAGACATGTAAAATATACAACTACATTAGTTCTTTATCTTTGGTACAATTACACATGATTCTTTTTCTTCTGTGTCTTACCAGTCTTCTATAATAAGTACGTATTGTTTTATTTAAAAAAAACACAAGGCACAATCATGGCTAAATTTTTCAATGAAGTAAAAATCATATTCAAGTAGTCATACACAAAAAGGCACAATGGCTGCTTTCTTCTGTAGAAAATTCCTAAATTATTTGCACATTACCTTCCCTGCCAATAGAGGGGAATTTACAACAAATGCCTCATTTCTCAACGTTAACTCCTGTAAATGATGAAGCGTAAACCTCCACAACAGTTATTGAAAAAGCTTACCTTCTATAAACTTGCTTAAAATAAGTATGGAACCTGCAAAATGAGAATACTGTATTATGTTTTTAAAAGTTGGTGCCAGATTAAATAAAATTCAACAGAAACTTTAAATCCAAATGTTATCAAACGAATCTATGTTAAAAAGCAATAGACTTTTTTGGAGTAGTAGTATAAATAGGTCATTCGTACATTTATGGAAAGAGAAGAAATTTAAGCATGATTTCATTAAAAATTCATTTTCAAATAAAAATAAAAACTTTCATAGTTTGAAGCCAGATAGACCTGTGTTCAAATTCTGAGCCTGCAAGGTTAGCTTATAACCTTGTATAAATGGCTTACTTGTTCTGCTCTGTTCAATTTTCTTGTTAGTAAAAATCGGTAAAAATGGGAAAATAATCCCTATGCCCTAGGATTATAAAGATTGGGGCTAATATAAGCAAAGCACATAGCAAATAGTAGGTGCTTGGAAAATAGCAGGTCCTCAATTAACAGTGGATGTGGTGGTAATGTTGTAGTACTAAATGTTGTAGCTGTTGAAATTGTTAATAAAATATAAATTTTATCACTTATGTGACAAGGCAGAAAATAATATATTAAACCTTGACATGCCTGATTTATAGATCTCTGGCCAGTTCTTGCAAAGGTCCTTCCTTCATATTTGTGCCTCTTTAGTGACTCTTCATTCACTCTAGATTGACAACAAATGAGGAATGTTCACAAGCAGAACAAATTCTATGAAAACAAGCCATCATTCAGCTATAACCACCCAACTGCACTCCTCACCTCGTCTCCCTCTGGCTCTGTATGGAGCAGCGCCTAGCACCCATCTTAGTCCCTGACTTCTACCCAAACCCACCCGTATGTTTCTTCACTTCCTAGCCCAAGTTCAGCCACCAGGCCTGGTGGGTGCCAGGACAGGCAAGGTGCCTGGACCAAGAGCACTCTGGAGAAAAGGTCCAAAGTCTTCACAGAGTAGTAGCCCTGCTCCGCCTCATTTGAGGCTCAGCACATATAATCACTGTTTATTACACTATGACTCACACATAAGAAAACCCGAATTTGGAAATGAAACTGAGTGGCAAGGCAAGAAGGCAGCCAAGAAACAGGGAACACAGGCAAGAGACAGGCTCACAGCCAGAGACCGTAGGACGTGGTGCAGGGAACTATTTCTAAAGCTGGGGTCAAAACTCCTGAAGGTTGGAAAGAACATTTTGATCTGGAAAACACTGAAATGCTTTTTAATGATAGTGCAAAGGTATGAATGGTCTCTTCTGCCGTACAGCACCTTCTTCCATATTCTCCAAGTACTGAACCCTTTCACTGTCATTTGTTTTCTATATCATCTCCAGCATATCTTCACCTCGTTTTCTCCTAGCCTCTGCCTTCCCATGTGAGGAATCCTGACACACATCCTACTTTCCCAGAAATGGAGTGTGATGTACATGTATAGAAACATAAATATGTACATCTTGGATTTGAAGACCAAAATAATCCATGGAAATCCACTTGGGGATAAGGTTGGGATGGAAATATAAAATAGAGTGAATTAGTCCTATTTATTTATAAAGCAATTCATTAACTTATTAAAAATATCTATTGACTGCTACGAGTTAGATATTGTTCTTAGAGTTGGGGGTATGGAGGGAAATCAGACAAGAACCATGTCTTTAAGGAGCCTAGATTCTAGCAAGGGGAGAAAGCACAGAAAATAAGATAATTACAGACAGTGATGGGTGTGGTAAAGGAATCAGACATGGTAAGTACAATGACATCACCCAGGACGGTTTAGGGTGGGAGGTATTTTATCCCCATAATATTCATCAACCCCACCACCACTATTACTTGTCTTTGAGAAGACTACTGATAGTCTTTCAATCTAATGTAAATTGCTATATAAATGAATCTTCAAGACAAGTGCCCTAGCCCCTCCCACCATCACATATTCTCAACCAGATTATTTATTGCCCCTAAACTATTCTTCAATAAAAGTTCTGCAGCCATCACAGAGTACTTAATGGAAAGTGACTGGCTATTTTAAATAGAATAATCCATACAACTTCTCTAAGAAGATGATAATTGAACTGAAAGATGAGAAAGAGGCAACTCCTGGAAAAGGTAGGGAAAAGTGTTCTAGGACAGGAAGGAACATTATGCAAAGGCCCTGAGGCAGAAAGAGTTTATAGTGAACTCAGACTAGAAAGATCAGTGTGACTGGGGAGGAGCAGGTGTTAAGAGCTAAGCGAGGTAGGTAGAAGCTGGAAGGGTTCTGGCCTGAACCAGAGAGGCCTGGTTATAAGCAGAAGAGTGACACTATTTGATTTACAGTCTTAATAGATTTAACTCAGAATTAAAGACAAAAATGGAAGCAGGAAGACCTCTCAGCAAAACATTGCAGTAGCTCATGGGACAATGATGACAGCGTGGGCCATGCGGGCAGCTTCGGAAAGAGAGAAATGAGGTATATTTTGGAGATAAAACAGGTAGGACTTGCTAACTGACTACAAGAAGGCAAGAGAATGGGAGGAATGAAGAATGACTCCCAGATTTAGGTTTGAGCAGTTGAGCAGATCATGGCTTCATTGACTAAGACAAAGATGCTTGGGAAAGAAGCTGGTTTGAGAAGTAGAAGAAGAATCAAGAATAATTTGGTGTATTTGGCTGAAATGCCTACCAGTGATCGATCACAAGTAGGAATGTGAAGTCTAGAGGAGTGAAGAGATCTGGACTAGAAATATAAATTGGGGCACTGTCCACAGAAAATACAGTTAGGGATGATGTCAAGAAATTTATTAGGATAAAACTTTTCAAAATCAAGGATCTAAAGATGAATGAATATAATTTATCGAAAAGAAATAATGCTTCATGCACAAAGATATTTATGGCAGCATTATTTATGACATTAAATAAAGGGGAGACATACTAAATTGTATTTGGAAGCAGCTAAGTGCTTTGTCAATGAAATATTATTCAATAATTTAAAGTCTTGGGGCACCTGGCTTTCTCATTCTGTAGAGCTGGTGACTCTTGATCT
Organism: Paguma larvata; assembly: GCA_030068075.1. NCBI lineage: Eukaryota > Metazoa > Chordata > Mammalia > Carnivora > Viverridae > Paguma > Paguma larvata. The sequence continues at coordinate 40,089,375 of CM057838.1, forward strand.
CAGGGTTGTAAGTTTGAGCCCCACGTTGAACATAGAGGTTACTTAAAATCTTTAAAAAATAATAATTTAAAGTCTTTACTAAGTAGACTTCTAGATAAGAAAGGGTTATATTTATAATTCTAAGTGGGAAAAAACACTATACACTTATCCACATGGCATGATAACTATATAAAAATATGCATAAAAGATAAGAAGGAAATATGAAAGGTTAATCATAGTCATTCTTTTTCTTTGGACTTTTTCATATTTTTTATAATTCTCATTCTGTTTGATAGCTTAAATGAGGCTCATGGTAAGGTAACAGACAACCCCCAAAATTTCAATGGCTTAACATATAAAATTTATTTTTTGCTCATCCAAAGTCCACTGTAGGTCAGATATAGTAGATAACAAGAGACAGTCACTACCAATATTTTCCCTTCCTGTACCATATGCTACTCCCTATATCAAATGTAGGAGTCCAATTTCCATTGCTTTGAATCTGGACTGGTCTTGGTGACTTGCCTTGATGAATAGAATATGGCAGCAATGATGGTGCGGGACATCTGAGGATAGGTCATAAGAAACCTTTTAATTCCTCCTGGGTCTCTTGAGACGTATGGTCTTGGGATGCTTCTTCTCAGAACCTAGGACCCATGCAGTAAGAAACCCAAGACATATAAGTGCTGTGGTTGATAGCTCCATAGCACCCAGTTGGTAGCATCAATTCTAGCCATTTTGGACATCCAACTCAGATGTGTGGTCAGATGACTGCAGATTTAGCCAACAACTGTCTGCAACAGTATGAGAGACCTCTCATGAGAATGGCCAACCTGAGCCCACTCAGCACACACAGAACCATGGGAGATAATACAAAATTAATGCTTTAAGCCAGTGAATTTTAGAGTGATTTGACACACAGAAATTGGTAACCAGAATATGTGGTCACTTTCCAAGGCAGCTGCTTTGCTCTTGTGGTTCCATCATCTCAACATTTGGCCATGATTATCACCCTAAAGGAGAAGGCAGAACTGAAAGTTTGCACAGGACCTTTCTCTACTATGCCTTTACATTACTTTCACTTTTTAATTGTAAAATATTCCAAACATCACAAAGGGTACAAAGGGCATCCATCTACTCACCAACCAGACATCCAGATCTACCAACCACACAAAAAAATCTTCATTAAATGGCTCTGGAGAGCTTTCTGTAGATGTTGGGCGATAATGGCTGATTACAACCCTTCAAAGGATGTCAGGTTCAGACTCCTTAAGAAAGCCCTTCACTATGACTACCTTTCTGGACAGTTTACAGTTTTCCTCCCAACGCACTCAATAGAGGATGTTGGTTATTTTTCCCTCTTTTTATCCATATACTCTTCTTTTGGTAAAACCTTGCCCCCATTTTCTTTTGCATAACCATTTCTACCCCATTCTTAGCCCAACAGTTTAAGTGTGATTAACTCTACCTCCGCTCCCAGGATGAGCTGAATTTTGCCCAGCCTGCTATCCCATATTTCTGGATCCAGTAACTGGTCCCATTCCAGGAATGAAACCCAGGATTTTTATCTGATAATTGAAGAAAAGATGTTCTCTCTCCTTCTGGCATGAACAAGGAATCATATGACCTCAGGACTGTTGGCATTTATCTTGCAACCATGAAGGAAGTCTGCCCAGGGACACGACTTCTGTAGTAGAACCCAGAACGGAGAGAGGCCCTTGACAACATCAAGACTTATCTCTATAGCCTGAATCATCTCTGGCCTTAACAACCTCTTGAGTTTTAGGTGAGACAATGAATTTCTTTTTTAAATCAGTGTAAGTTGGATTTTCTGTTGATTTCAACAAAAAGACTGATTATTATTAATTAATACCAACAATGATCCAGCCATCCTGCACTACTTTCAGTTCTCTAGAATACATGTATTTTTCACTTCAAAATAAGGTGAAACTGAGCCAAAAATATATTGAGAATAGTTACCATAAAAAAATGTGGTCCAGGGCCCTGTTGTTATGGCTTCAGAAACAAAATTACCATCTGCAGCATCTAGGAAACATTAAAAAAAATTGAGAACATCCCAGATTTTCAGCTGTTGAGGAGTGCCATTCCTTAAGTGTTGACTTGGGGACATCAGTAATTTTAGGACATCAGCCTGGACAAATGACCATGGGAAGGTCTCTGAGGTCCAAGTTTCTCTCAAAACTATCTGTTGAGGGGTGTTTGGCTGGCTCATTTGGTAGAGCATGTGACTCTTGATCTCAGAGTCATGAGTTCAGGCCCCATGATGGGTGTAGAGTTTACTTAAAAAACAACAAACGACAAGAACAACAACAACAACAAACTATCTGTTGAGCAGTTGGGTTTAATGCCCATGAGAATAAACTTTCATACAGTGTAAAGACCTTCATCTGAGGCCTCACAGCTCGGATATGGAAAGTATGTGGACAGAAAAATTCCTGTTGAGTCAAAGTTATGCTTCTAACTTCCTGATGTGGTCATACGAATGGGGAAGTGTGTGTCCCTTCAAGTATATGCAACTCAGCACCAGCCAGTGTGACTGAGTCAACTAGACAGGGTTTCAAGGTGACATAAAAGGGGAAAATGGAGAAACATTTTTCATTCAGAGGAACCAGACCCTCCCTTACCTTCATATTACAATTCTCTCATCTTTTTACCACATTCGAACACCTAGAGAAGCCTCCGAGAAATGATGATATAACAACACTTAAAAGTTGCCAAGGTGGGGGCAACTGGGTGGCTCAGTCGGTTAAGCAACCGACTCTTGATTTCGGCTCAGGTCATGATCTTGCAGTTGGTGGGATTGAGTCCTGCATTGGGCTTTGTGCTGACAGTAGGGAACTTCCTTAGGATTCTCTTTCTCCTTTTCTATGCCCCTCCCCTGCACACATGCACACGTGCTGTCTTTCTCTCTCAAAAATAAATAAACATGAAAAAAATTTTTTAAAAGTTGCCAAAGGGAGACCTTCCAGAAATAGTGTAGTAAGTGAAACATGTGGTTTGTAGTCTTCTCCGCCATACAAATCCATCTTTTCTTGAGTCACTGTATATTTTTCCCTCTCTCCTTCACCTGTCTTGGTATAAACACATATTGAGGGTTCAAGATGAAATTTTTAGAGTTCAGTAGCAATTATGGACAAGGCAGATCTAGTGAACATAAAAAAGAATTTTTGAAGACTTAGTCATTTGATAAGATGAGCACACAATATGACAGGCCCTACAAATGCAAGGCTATGTTGAATACACTTTCGCTTATTGCAAATCTCAGAAGAACATTTACAGTAGCTTATTTGTAACTTCAGATCTAAGTTGCAGCATGGGCATCAAAGTCAGTTGTAGACATCTCCATGGGATATTAAAGACATAAAAATGGGAAATAAAGAATTTTTATTTGTTGTTGCTATTTTGGTCTCAGAAGAAAAAGAATGTAGGAGAAAGTAAAAACATAAGTAACACCTGTATTCCCTGAATGAAAGAATGTGATTATAGAACAGTGGTAGAAAATATATACAGAAAGTTGGCAAGATGACTCATAAGTACAAGCACCAAAATAGCTCCGTTTTTGTATACGGTGTGACGGATCTGCCAACAACTAACTAATGTAATAGAATAATGAATCACTTGGAACTAGATTTATTTAAAAGTTCCTGTAAGGCACACCTACGTAAGTAGTACCAGAAAAGAGCACCGACTTTCAGCAAACATGGCCGTCAGCATATGTGGGGTTGGGGAGTAAAGCAAGGAGGTCATGCACTGGTAAGTTCCATGGTACCAGCTGCTGCTCTTTGCTCTTTAAGTCAGCCCCCTCACTTTCCCTCCACGTCTCTGTGCAGGGAGCACAGAGCATTCAGTGGTTAAGCCCCAGGGGCTATGCCTGTGGCCGAGGATGAGGTAGGTCTTCCTGGTTCTCCATTTTCTCTACCACAGGCTGCAGGCTGCTGAAGGCCCTTCCCTCTTTCAAGGCAACACCCCCCATTCTATCTCTGGCTTCACTTCTCCACTCCAAGGCTGGAGACATAAGTTGGCTTATTTTACCCAGTCTCTGCACGTCACTCAGCTAAGCACATGTGTCCTTTCCATGCCAAGGTTTCACAGGGTCAACACGGGGAAAGAATGGGAAATGCGGGGAAACCTCAGGCTTCAGAGAATCTTACCGAGTTCCCACCTTTGTGGTCCTGGCTGTCATTCCCAGCTTCCCCGGAAGTCCCTCAGCCTTCCATGTACTCTGAGTTCTCTGCCACGATTGTATAGTGAGCTTGGAGCTCACCTCTCCCTGGGGTACCAGTGGGAGAGCTCTCCACACCCCTGCCCACTTTCCCTTGGGGCTGATGCATTCCTTGGCTCTAAGGCTCCAACTGGGACTGAATGATGAGTCAACTTCTATCCCCCCGATGCCATTTTTCTGAAATAAATAATTCCTATTTCTGAGGACCCCAGACCGGATGACACTTCTTTCCAACTATTCCTTACTCCATAGAGAAATGACCTTCTCCATGCATTTCCTCAGTTGCTCCACAACAGAGCTCAGAGTCCAGCTGCCTTCCTTCCAGCCCTCACTCTGCCACTTGCTTGTTAGCCAGCACATTACTGAACCTTCTTTAGTCTCAGTTTCCTCACCCATCTAGTTGTGGTGTGATTTCAAAGAGATAGGCCACTTAGCACAGTTCCAGGTACTCAACAAGAATTCCCATAGGGACTCTTGCCATTATCTGCTAGCCATGCATGATCCAGCACCTAAAGGGGTAATGCCTGACACAGCAGGGGGCTCCTGGACTTCGCTCCATCACTGTAGCTAGCGTCCATTCTGGCCAGTCAGTGCCCATGCCATCCTGGTTGTTGAACATTTTTCGTGCCGAAAGCAAAGTCACACAGAGAAGTGTGTACTAACGTGCCGTTAAAGCACAGGAGAGGTGTAACCGGAACCACAAGCGGAAGCGTGGAGGGATGGGAAGGAGCAGGATGGAAAGGTGTCTTTTGTCCTTGTGTAATAGGCAAACAGGATGTTAGTGGCTTATGGCGTAATAGAGAAGTCTAGGGAAGGTTGCTGTAGTATTTTCTGTGGCTACCATAACAAATGACCACAAAATGGGCTTTAAAACAACAGAAAGTGACTCTCTCACAGTTCAGGAGCCAGAAATCCGGATTCCCTCTGAAGGTGTTGGTGGAGCTGTGGTCCCTCTGAAGACGCTAGTAGAGAATCATTCCTTGCTTCTTCCAGCTTCTACCAGCTCCACGCTTTCCTTGGCTTGTGGCAACATAACTCCAGTCTTTGCCACTGTCTTCACGTGGCTTTTCCCCTGTGTGTCCCTGTGCCTCAAATCTCCTTCTTTCTCTTAAATTTTTTTTTAATGTTTATTTATTTTTGAGAGAGACAGACAGACAGACAGAGTGTGATCAGGGGAGGAGCAGAGAGAGAGGGAGACAAAGAATCTGAAGCAGGCTCCAGGCTCGAAGCCGTCAGCAGAGCCCCACGTGGAGCTTCAACTCATGAACTGTGAGATCATGACCTGAATTGAAGTTGGTGCTTAATTGACTGAGGCCACCCAGGCGCCCCTCCTTCTTTCTCTTATAAGGACATCTGTTGTTGGAGTTAGGGCCACCTCAATTCCAGGGTGACCTTCTCTTGAGATCCTTAATGTAATTATATCTGCAAGGAAATTTTTCTTTCTCTTTTTAAAAAATTTACATTTGTTTGTTTTTAAGTTTATTTATCTTGAGATGGAGGGAGAGAGACACGCACACATGGAGCATAGGAGGGGCAGAGAGAGAGGGAGAGAGAATCCCAAGCAGGCTCCGCACTGTCAGCACAGAGCCCCGCACAGGGCTCAATCTCACGAACCACGAGATCATGAGCTGAAATCAAGAGTCGAATGCTTAACCAACTGAACCACCCACATGCTCAGGGACTTTTTTCAAAATAAGGTCATATTCACAGGTTGTAGGAGTTAGGACTTGAACATACTTTGGGAGCACCACTATTCAACCGACTGTAATAATGTACTAAAGCAGAGACCTTTGCACACAGAGGGCACTTAATATTGTGACTGTTATATGTCTACAGATTTTCAGGAGACTATAATTCTATGACATCAAAGAGGATAATGTGGGAAACTTGGCACTTACTCAGAAATGTTCCTCAGCATGATTCTTCTGTTTTGGCTCTAGGAGAGAATTCATCTTTCCATTTTTCCAGCTTCTAGAGGCTACCCGTTTACATCTTCTTTCTCTGGCTCTTGGCCCTCCTGTTTCCCTTTTATAAGGATCCTTATGATTATGTTGGGCCCACCCAGATAATCCAGGGTAATCTTCCTGTTTCAAGATCCTTATTTTATTGCATCAGAAAAATCTCTTTTGCCATGTAAAATAACGTAATCAGGTTCCAGGGATTACGATGTGAACCTCTTTGGGGCCATTATTCTGTTGATCAGAGTTGGGTACTTGGGTTTCATCCTAAGAGCAGCAGAACTCAATGGTAAGTTTTAAGCAAGGGAATGGAATCAACAGAATCGGGATGATGGAAGCAGAAGAAGAATCACACCAGATTGCAGGGACAGAAGTGTTAACCATGGTCAGAGGATTTTAAAAGTTAAAACAGAATCACCCTAGATAACCATGTGATATCTGGTTATGCGTAGGATTACTGGTATATAATAAGTTTTTCTTCTTTCATAGTCTGGGTTTGGTCTTTTTTAGTTAATTCTTTATGGTTTTTATGAGGCCCTGAGTCCCAGGACACCTTTGGTTATTGTTGGAGGTAGCCAGCTGGGCAAGGCGGACCTGAATGACCATTCAGAATTCAAGATTCTGTGCCCATGATGAGTACGAGCCCAGGTGTACATGTTCCTGGGAGAAAGCTGCTCTAGCAGGTGCAGGTCCACAACACCTTATCCAGCATTGCCCAGTAAAGAAAGTTCAAGAGTAAGGAAAGCTTCAAGAGTAAAGAAATGGCCAAAGAGCAATAGGAAAGAATGTCATAGAAGATCCAAGAATGTGGACTGTGTTGATCCCTAGAAATGCTTTATTAACACTAAGTGAAAGAGCGCACAGAATTGTTCATACTGATTGCATGCATATTTAAGGGATGTGAAAATTAATAAAGACTTGAATAGAGTTTTAAGGATTCTTTGAAGTTTGGGAAGTTTATTCAAACATGTCTGTGCTTCTGCAACAGCTTCCTTTCTCTGATCTTGCACAGAGTTGTTCAAAGTTGCCTGGAAAGCCCTCTAACGAGTCCTTTTGGCTTGCCTCTTCCTGCTCCTGTCCTCACTGGGTTTCTCAACCCATTCGTCTCTGCTTTAGCTCTTTTTACCCATCTCAATGCTACCTTGTTTAGGTGACCCTGCTAGAATAAAACTCCTGAGTTCATTATCTCTCTGTATGTCCCCAGTCTGTCGGAGAGTCTCGGTTCCAACTTCATAGTCGTGGGTAGGAACCTCAGGCTGCCTGCCCAGGCCACTCTGGGTCAGATAAGCCAGGCCAGCCCACCAGGTTTCACCTCCAAGTAGGGGATTAGAGAAATGGCAGAATAATTCCTTTCCAGGGATGCCTGGCTGGCTCAGTTGGTAGAGCACATGACTCTTGATCTAGGGGTTGTGAGTTTGAGTCCCACTTTGGGTGTAGAAATTACTTTAAAAAGATAAAGCCTTAAAAAATGATAACAATTGCTTTTCAGAAACTCATTGCCTGAAAAAATTACAAGTTATTTACTAATTGGCATAAGAAAAACTATATTCAGCTAGAAATTTTCCATAGCAACACAAATTATAGAACTGACACTGAACATTGGGATCTAGAAAGGATACTAACCAACAACATCTTCATAAAGGGTGGGAAAAAACAAAACAAAACAAAACAAAAACCAATCAACCCTGAAGAAGGCCAAAATGTCCTTCAGGAGATTGGAAGACATTATGGTTTTGATGTATAATCACCCATTATATTAAGCCATACAGTACAGGAGAGGCAGAATAGTGTAAAGATTTAAAAGCACAGATTCTGACTCCAGATTTTCTGGGCTCAAACCCCAGCTCTGCCACTTGCTGGCTGCTGCTTTTAGACACGTGACTTAACAGCTCTTTTAGTTTCTACACCTGCTCAATCAGAATAATAATAGCCTCTACTGGGTTGTTTAGAAGATTAAATGAATAAATACATAAAAAGCACTTAGAGGGGTGCCTGGGTGGCTCGGTTAAGCGTCTGACTTCAGCTCAGGTCATGATCTTGCAGTCTGTGATTTCAAGCCCCTCGTCAGGCTCTGTGCTGACAGCTCAAACTCAAGAGCCTACTTCGGATTCTGTGTCTCCCTCTCTCTGTGCCCCTCTCCCACTCATGCTCTGTCTTTCTCTCTCAAAAATGAATAAATGTTAAAAAAATTAAAAAGCACTTAGAACAGTGCCTGGGACATAGCAAGCACTCAACGTGTATTAGATTTAATTTTACTGGAGTGTGTCCAACACTCTACACCACTGAGAGTGGAAACTGCTTAAACAGCCTATCTGGCTTCTTAAGTAAATGGCACCCATGAACAATAGATACATCACAGAGCAATGAGATTGTGTCTGTTGATACAGTTTTGCAAAGGCATCTTGAGGGTTGCTGGGTAGGGGGTGAAGCATATTCTGTGTGGTGCGTGGTTTGTTGGTTAGGCAAGATGGTAATGGGACCAGGGCTGTAGAGTTAAATATGTTCATTCTGACCCCCAACTGAAGTCTGCTTCTCTAACCGTCTCTGAGGTATCTACCACTAGTCCTAAGGACACCTGGCCACCATTATTCGCTACTATTGGACTAAGGGCGCCATTACTGGAGAAACCACCCCAACTCCATGGCAGCATTAGGATCCCCTCCCTGAATTAATAAGAATGCATTCTATCATCATTCAAGGTGCTGGATAAAGGTAATTCACAGAAAAGGGAGAAAATAAGAATCCCTATAAAGACACACTGATACACAACTTCAAATTGTTTGGAAGTGTAGCAAAATATTCCATGAAAGAGGCAGAGATGGCCCTATGTGCATCATCTTGGATAATTCATTTTATTTCACAAATTAAAGTTTGGTTCCTTATCAGCAAAGGGAGTAGGGAGGTTGCAGACAGTGACCTAGGTCAGCCTTATTCGAAGACCAAATGCTTTCTTACATGGAACATACAGAATCTCACATGACACATTATTAGAAACACTATCCTAGAGGGGCTGTAGTGAGGAGCATCTCATTTGTGACACCCCCAGCGCACCAGCAGCAAAGTTCACCTGGCTCAGACAAGGGTTTTCTCCTCAAGTCTCACACAGCGCTCCCTCCCCATAGCCAGTCCCCATGCTCTTGGGTCTAGATGCCACGTACATTTATGATATTCCAATTTGCAGACTCAAAACAGAATGAATATGAATATTTATGCATGAGCTTGGAGCTACGGAGAGAAGAGCCCCTAGGAATTTCATGTTGGTCTGAGACTCCTCTCAAGCCTCTGCTCTATTCTTCTGGCTCCTTTATTTTGCTAATACCTGAGGGACGGATGGTCTCTCCTGTCATTTAATGCCCTCTCTGGGTTAATCTCTCTGCATTCCTTCTTAGGCGTTCTCCACTCACCACTTAGGACAGTAACCTCCATATAACTGGATTTCCTCTTCTATAGAAAATAGTGGAGTAATTTCTCTATAATGGCTGCATCATTTTACATCCCCATCAGCAAAGCACAAGGGTTCCAATTTCTCCACATCCTCACCAACATTTGCTGTTTTCTATTCTTTTGTTAATAGCCAGCAGATGTTAAGATCATTTGAGCCAGAGGTCTTGTCGATACAACCTAACTAGACACCTGCCACCTAGACTATTTAATACCACAGTCAGGGACCATCCTGGTCCCCTCAGGTTTCCCCCTGGGACTGCCCAAGCTCTTAGGTCACAGATCCAAATGACCCAGGGCATGTGGTTATACACTCCCAAGCTCCTCCTGTTCCTTCAAGGCAGACTCAATCTGTCCCACATATTTGTCCTTAATGACTTCCCTGGTACCTTCAAAAAACCCAATAATTTGTATTACAGTAACTGTCTTTTAAAAATACTTAAAAATTTTTTTAATGTTTATTTATTTTTGAGAGAGAGACAGACAGACAGACAGACAGACAGGGTGCAAGCAGGGGATAGGCAGAGAGACAGGGAAACACAGAATTCAAAGAAGGTTCCTGGCTCTGAGCTGTCAGCACAGAGCCTGACACGGGGCTTGAACTAACGAACCTCCAGATCATGACCTGAGCCAAAGTCAGATACTTAACTGACTGAGCCATGCAGGCGCCCCTTTAAAAAACACTTTTAAAAATCAACAGCTTGATTGAGATATAATTCACGTACCACTTTAACGTAAAGGCAACTTTCTGGTTCCTAAGGATGATTTAGATGGTTGCCCCCACATTCACGGTCCGTTTCTGGAAGAGGAGTGTTTTGTGATAGAGTGATAGTGTACTGTTTCTCAGCTAGATGTCTGTTTACAGGCATGTCCAGCTGTCTTGGTCGGGCTCCTTTGGTTGACTGCAACAAAGACTCACTCAAGTCCTTAGATAAAGGGCATTTACAATAAAGATATTTGTTAACAGAAACTAGGAGGCCATCGGGAACCAAAGCTACTTTTTCTCTCTTTTTCTTGGGCTACTCTATCTCTGTCTCTGTTTCTTAAAGCAACATGGTTTCTCCGTGTGCATCTGTTCTGCTCAAAATTTGACTTGCTGCTACCATTTGCGGCCCCAATTCTAACTTGTCTTCACTCTTTCTAGGCATCCCTTTCTTTTCTGCTCCTGTTACTAGCAACTTCATTCTCTCAAGTGAGAATTCTGATTGGCCAGACTTATCTTGCCCAGCCAGACCACAGGGTGAGTGCTGACCAGCCAATGTAATGCTGTCCTGGAATCAGAGACCCACACTGGCCCAGTTTTCTTTGCCATGGTGGGACAGCAGGGGGGACTGAAGTCACATAATAAAGAAACACACCTGTTGGCGTAATGTGAAGAGACCGCAGTGGGAGCTGCACATACAATGGGGTAAGTTACAGGAGGGAAGCCTATGCTTAGGAAACACAAATCTTGTTTTACAATGGGCTGAGACATTATCCTTTATTACACTGGACTGTAACCATGACTGCCCTTTGCTCTCCAGGGAGACACTATATCTGTATTCCAAGGCTATTCACTGTATAAACATCCTTAGATGAGGCTAAAAGATATGACCTAGAATAAAAAGAGGTCAGTACCTGTCCTTGCAAGCCATACAGCAACACTGAAGATCCATGGAGAATTGTCTCTCAACAGTAGTTACCAGCATATCTCCTCTCACTCTGTGTGTGTGTGTGTGTGTGTGTGTGTGTGTGTGTGTGTGAATACTATGAAGATCATAGGATTCTACTGGGTATGCTGTGATGGGCTATTCATGAATGTGAATGTGGATATTCTAATTTTTTTCCTGCATGGTGGTTATACCATTATAATCATCGCAGCCATGCTTAATTGCAAGGTAACATGCCTATTGTCATTTTATTCTTTTAAGAGTTGTAGAAATAGACCAGCCTTTGCCCGGGCCCTTCTAGGCTCTACTTGGTAAGTGCTGACTAGACGCACCTAAAAGAGGAACCAGGCCACCCAGAATGGCAGGGAAAGCACCCGTCATGGGGGTCTAGCACAGGGGTTAAACATTTGAACGCCTTCATTGGCCAGGCAGGTAGGTAAATGAGGGAGGTGGCCAGGTGTAATAAATGGGATTAGTAGGGACTGCAGCAAACGGGAGAGACCATCCTCAGTCTCAAGGTGGCAGCCGCCACTCAGGCTGATTATTTCATTGTGAGAATAAGGGTTCTAAGTTGCTTAATTTTTTTCACCCAAAGAACCTGAAGTGGTATTTGTATGTGATATCACCCACTCTTTAAATGTTGCAACCAATTCAAATTTAAAATACTGCAAGTGCCCAGAAAATACCCCATAGGAACATGGCTGGAACTGAGGGAGCCTCATTAAGGAGGGAGCCAGATCTGACAGACACATGATCCTACAAGGAGGTAGCCAAAACGTCAGGTAACCTTCATCTTCGTGGGCAAAGCCAATTAACCGAGCCAGAGAGTGTAGATGGGGATCTACTAGAATTACACTCCTGCTCTCTGCCCCACCCTCACTTATCCTTCCACAGAGGAAGAAGAATAGCTTATTTTGCAGGGAGGGGGTACTCAGGGAAAAAAGTTGTGGGGCACCTGGCTGGCTCAGTTGTTAAGCATCTGACTTCTGCTCAGGTCATGATCTCGTGGTTCCTGAGTTCGAGTCCCACATTGGGTGAACACGAGCCTCACGTGGGATAAAAACACAAGCCCTGCTTTGGATGAGCCCTACTTCTCTCTTTCTCTCTCTCCCTTTGCCCGTCTTTGGATTCTTTCTCTCTGCCCCTCACTCACTTGCACTCTCTCTCTCTCTCAAAAAAAAAAAAAAAAAAAAGAATTGTGCACGTCTGGGTCAGCTCATTCCTCTCCTTTTTGAGATCTGTCTAGCTGCAAAGAACACAAGATTTGATCTGCTCCTCTATGTCTATGCCATAAGTTCATAAGTTTTACACTTGCCAATTCACATGGCTTGAGGGGCAGGGAGGTATGCCGGGTCCCGTAGGCTGTTGATACTACCAGAGACGGTGTCAGTCCCTGAATGGCATTTAGTATCGACTTTTCTCCCCAATAAAGCTGACATGGTATACTTCATCCTACTGACTCTTCAGCCTATTTCTCAATTTTTTCTAAATGTGAGCAGGAATAAAGGTGTGACATTTTAAAAATCTCTTCTACCTCAAATGGGCATTATTATTATTTGATCGTCACAAAAGTGAGAAAACAGAGGCATTGGCTGATTGAGATCTTTGCCCCTAATGACCGGAAGTGTGATTTTGCCTGTTTATCAGCCATTCCCCCTTCTCCTGGTATCAACAGCTCGATTTTGCTTGGAATTTTCTCTGTACACTTAACAGGGGTGAGGTTGACTCGCCCCTGCCTCCGGAGGTAGGATACCTTGGGACTGGCCAATCAGGGCACCAGAGCCACTTGGATACTGTGATTGGTTTAGGAACGAACACATGATACAAGATCAGTAAACTAGAATTGATTAACCTTGATCCGGGATAATATTTGGGACAGTCTTCCCTTCCCAGCTGAGACCCCAAGAGGAAGAGATAGAAGCTTGTTTCTCCTGATAAGACACTGAATGACACAGATGGCAAGTGAGACCAAGCCCTAATGGCATTGCCTGGGCCAGAACCCTCCTCTTCCTCTGGACTTTTCAATTAGTAAATCAATACTTCTTTTTCTTCACGTGAACCATTTTGAGTTGGGTTTCCTGCCTCTGGCAAGTTGAAGAATCTCAATTATGTAAACCACAAAAGGAGAACTAGCAGTTAAAAGAACAAGAAATATTTACCCAGAAAACAAAAGCCATCTTCTTAGGAGGCTGTATGGGAATTATTTACATTTTCACTGTGTGAAAGAAGAATTTAAATGTTACAGCAAGGAGGGCCTGGGTGGCTCAGTTGGTTAAGCGGCTGACTTTTGATTTTGGCCCAGGTCATGATCTCAGGTTTGTGAGATTAAGCACTGTGTCGGGCTCTGTTCCCTGCTTCTCTCTCTCTCTCTCTCTATTTCAAAATAATTAAATATACTGAAAAAAGATATTAAGGTCAATTTGAATTTTATGACCATAATGTAATTTGTCATCTGATGATCAAATTAGGGCCAATGGGTGGAAGTTACAGAGACAAAAATCTCCGTTCATCATGACAACCTGAGGAAGAACTTTCCAGGAATTCATCATTCAGAAGTGGAATGAACGGCCTCGTCCACTGTGAGGGCCTGTCCTTGGAGGGGATGGGAAACAAGGGGTGAGAGCCACTGTCAGGTAGGCTATGGAAGAGATTATTGCATTGGGTGAGCCCTCAATGAACCTAAATGTCCTGTCGTCCAAATCTAAGATTCAACTATCAAGTTTGTGGAAATTCCTTAGTCCAAATCCTAATAGCCCCGGTGAAGAGCAAACTAGACAAGGGTAACATTGTACATTCTGTGAATCACTTGCGATTGGAGCTTTGGGTTCTGCCAGATGCTATCATCAGATGCAGAGAATATGGGCCAAGTCACCAGATAAGGGTGTTTAAATACACTTCTCTGCCCTGCTAAGAACACAATGTATTGTATGAAAAACAGGAAAGCAATTACGGTAAATAAAATTGTTCCGAAAATAAGCATATTAAAACTTGGCTTTGATTTGGCTTAAGCATATTTACCTGACTCAGATTGCTTAAATGAGAAGGTGACTGAAAAGTGCTCCAAGATCCGGCTTCACCCCTGAGTATGGAACATTAAGCTGGGAGGCAGCCAACATTCACTTTATTCCTGCTTTTTCTCGTGACCTTGGGGCGAGGGAGGGAGGCGTGGAGAGGAAGAAGAAAAAGAACTCGGTTTTGCTGAACTTTGGCTTGTCCAAGTACCAGAATCAACAAAACAATAGTCGTACCTACATGACAGAATATGTAAAAGTGAAACGGGAAATGCCTACAAAAATAGAAAACAATATATTCTTCTATGGACACAATTGATACAGTAACTCAGGAGATTTTTTAATGCAAAGATTTCTACTCATAAAATTATACAGAAAGCTGCATTATTTGGCTGATATTTCCCACCACCTTCTGAATTAATATACCTTTTAAAAATATCTGATCCCAAACTAGCCACTTCTAGAATGCAATACGAGTTGGCTTAACATACACCAAAAACACACAGAGAGTGAAACTAAAACCTATAGAAAATCAGTAACAAGTATCCTCCAAGCAGAAGATCTCGGAAAGTCAGAGGCAACTTCGCACCTGACCTTATCTGGAGTGGTCCTCTAAAGCAAACATTCCAGCAAATTAGACCATTTCCTTTACACTATCAATAATTTTTCTTTTCTTTAAGGGGAAAAGAAATCCAACCACAACTCCATCACAGTTTTTGTGGAACCAAACTTGCTTTCAAGTTTAATGGCTTGCTTTGTCCTGTTTACTATTGTTCCTTGTATTTATTTTTTTGCATGTCGACCGCATCCTGAGGAAGAAATCGTTTTTTAAAGCCTAATGCTTACGGCTTTTTCTCACACAGAGTGGGGAACAACAGGCATAGATTAGGAGCCGAGGAGGGCGGGGACTGCCTCTGGATTGAGCCTTTACAAACGTAGCTTCCTTGATTGCTTAAAATCAATTTCTAGATCAGACAGGCTCATCCCCATTCATCTTAAGGCTTTATGTTGGATGGAGAGGATCGTTCTCTGCAGCCCAGACCAATACAGAAGCACCCCCACACACTCCGGGAGTCTCCGAGGGAGAGGGCTCGGGAAAGCACATTTGCAGATATTCTCCAAAAGCCAAACTTCTGCTAATGGAAGATTATTTTGTAGGCCCTTGCAGACACCCGATGATAGGAAACACTTTAGAGATGAGACAGTAGAAACGGGGTGGTTAGGAATGAGAACCAAACTCCAGGGAGGGGCGGATGGCTCCAGCAAGCCCCAGTGAGAAAGCTTGGGCTCTGTAACCTGGGTAGAACGTTCAAGAGGAGGGCTCCAGGGACCATCCCCGCAGGAGCTCTTGCATTGAGGACAGGGAAAGTACTAGAACTGTCCATCGTCAACCCCTGGCATGCAGCACAGAAGTTTTGGGGCAGGCAGCGGAAGTCATGGAGTGGAGAGAACGTGGAGGCAGGGATAGTGAACTTGGCCATTTTAGTTGACCAGCTGGAAGCTCAGGAGAGCCGGTGGTGACCCGCAAGAACACACCCTGAGTGCAAAGCCAGCTTTCAAGGAAACTAGATTTCTCTGGATTGGGGTGGTGCACCCGTCACATTGGCAAACAAGAAAAGAGGCCTCAGCGGTACTGAAGACTTCGAGGTCTGCACGAGGGAGGACAGATGTAGCTGAAATCTACCATTAGCAATGGGTTGTTTTAGTATGCTTGGAACACGGCTGATTCGGCATGGGTGTCTTTTCTAAGGTTTAAAGGAAAAAGATACTTCCTTTCATAGTGCATGGTCCTGGGCAGGGTTTGGCTTGTTGGAAATGAGGCCCTAGGAGGAAACAGGCTTTTAAGATTCAGGGATTTAAAAAAATTTTTTTAAATATTTATTTATTATTTGAGAGAGAGACAGAGCACAAGTGGGGGCAGAGAGAGAGAGAGGGAGACACAGAATCTGAAGCAGGCTCCAGGCTCTGAGCCTGATGCGAGGCTCGAACTCACGAACTGTGAGATCATGACCTGAGCTGAAGTCAGACCCTTAACCGATTGAGCCACCCAGGTGCCCCGAGATTCAGGGATTTTTACCTCACCTGTGCCACAACTGTAAATCTTGCTCTTTCCATTGGGAGAGGCGCTCTAGACCCAGGGAAGGGTATAACCTGGTGCCTGACCCACAATGATCCTGACACCACACAGAAAATGCCATTAACACCTTAACAGATGAGCCAAGGGGTTGTGGGAGTGGGATAGAGCCTCCCAAGGAAGACTGTCCTGTTTTCCTAGCTTCATGTCACAACTGAAAAATTTTCTTCTTGGTAAGTGTTTTAGGTTAAAAGTAACCACCACCCAGGTTTTTCTGCACTTAGTCTAAATCTGATCCAAAAGAAAAGGTGGAAGCGAGGCCAAAATCTTATAACTGTCCCAGGAAAGATAGTGTTATGGGCAACTGTGGGTTCCTTCATATTTCATAATCCTCTCTTTTTCCGTGTAAATAATTATACTGGGAATAAATGCAGAATGTTGGCACAGGAGTTAGTCGTGTTAAGCTGATCTCAGAAAATTCACTTAGATTAGTTAAGTATTTTTCTTTTGTTTCTGTTCTAACAAGAGTAGAGTTGAACAAGAAGACACCATGTGACAGCATGAATCTTGTTTTGCCAGAAAGATTTCAACAGCTGTTAATTTTATGGAGTCGCTTAAACATTTAACAGCATGTCACTTACTCGCAAAACTTGGTTTAAGTAAGCATATGGACAATTTTAAAAGAAAACGGAAAAAAAAAAGGAAGAAACACCCATATAGAATATATTGCAAAATGACATAGTCAAGACTACTAATGAGGGATACAATAATAATTAAAAAGAGCAGGGCACAAAACTCTATATACGGTATCATTTTAATTTTAAATAAAAACTATGTGTTCAATTAAAATCACAGAGACAGAAAGTAGAATGGGGGCCGCCAGGAGCTGGAGGGAGGGGCGGCCGAGGAGTCAGTGATTAATGGGCACAGAGTTGCAGTGTTCTGGAGACGGACGGCGGCCATATCTGCACAACAGTGTCAATGTACTTAACGCCACTGAACTGCACACTTGAAACTGAGTAAAATGATAATTTTATGTTATGTGTATTTTACTATAGTTTTTAAACATTACATATTCAATTTTTAAAACTAGAGAAAATGCAACAATATACCAGGAGTTGTTATTTCGCAGTGGTGGGATTACAGATAGTTTATTTTCCTTATGCTTTTTTATATTTTCCAAATTTTCTACAATAAACATTTTTTTAATTAAAAAATAATTTTAGGGGCCCCTGGGTGGTTCAGTCGATTAAGCATCCGACCCTTGATCTCAGCTCAGGTCATGACCTCACGGTTTGGGAGATTGAGCCCCAAGACGGCTCTGTGCTGACAATGCGGAGCCTGCTCAGGATTCTGTCTCTCCCTCTCTCTCTGCCCCTCCCTCACAGGCACGCTCACCCTCTCTTCAAATAAATAAATGAACTTAAGAAGAAAAATTTTAAACCCCTCTCTTCAAATTCCAGTTTTCTCAGATTTCTCAAATTATCAGTTTACTTTTGAACTTCCTCAGGATTTCTCAAGCACAGCTACTAGGTTTTCTTCTTCTTAGGACGCAATCTGTCTAATTTTTCATTAAGATTTTGCAGAATCAGAAAATCATATATTCCAAATATGCCAACAGAGTTCAATTTGGGACTCATACTGAGGATGCCAATATTTAACTCAAAAGTGCGGCCACTGCACTTATGAGGTTTTTCAGCTGCCCCATAGCCATTGCTCTCCTGCTTTTCTCCGCATTTTCTCTCTGTGTGGTCTACGAAGCTGTGGTAGATGAGGTTTCACACCTTTCCCCCTGACTGCAGTCAGTTTCATTGTTTCGTAGTTCAGTGCTCTATACACCTCTTCCCAACGCTGAGCACTCACGATGTAGCAATGGACGCTAATTTTAATTTTTAAATCTGCTAAGAAATTCACTCCGGGGAAGCAGAAGAGCCCTAGGATCAGAATATTCCCACTAAGGCGTCCGCTGCTCTCACCTGGATAAAACCTTTTACAAACAAGGAGCTGTAGGAAATAAAGGACCCCCTCTCGCCTTTTAAATGTTTCCTGGCGACTGCAGACAAAAGGATTCAGAGCTGGCCAGAAAGCTCTCTCAAACACCTGCAACGGCAGCCTCTTTTCCAGCCCAGCTCTAGACTTCAGAAAACAAAGTAGGTGTATACACCATCCTCGGCTCCGGTCAAAGAATTGACTTCAGAAAACACAGGAGGTCCTGGTAATGAGAGCAGCCCTCAAGATCCCTGACAAGCAACAGGTGGGTGGCCACGTAGCAGGGTTTTATAGTCATCATAGCCTAGGCTTCCCAGTCTGTGACTTTAAATTCTTTTAGGAACACAGCGACTTCTAAATGCTTAATTTTCAACTAGGAGTCAACAATATGGGCAGAAGATGGATTGTGCACAATTATATTTAAATGACCATCTGGTATTCTACATCTTCTACTGTTGAACATTTAGGTTTTCCCATTTTTTTCCTTTTACCAATGAATTATGCCATTATCAATAAGTAGTAATCTTTATTTTTATTGGGAGCTTCTGTGTAATGCAGAATTACACCTTCTGTGTAATGCAGAAGCTTCCCTTCTGTTATCTAAGCTCGTGTGGTATATATGTGAATAGTTCAATCTAACATTCCTTTATATTAAAGGCTGTGCTATGTGTTTTGGAGGCAAGGTTTACCTAGACTGTTAAACTTGGCTTTCTCTCTGGCATGGGTTGTCATTTGGAGACCCTGTTGACCTCACCACCTAGAACGGAAATGAGAACTGTCTTTAAATCATAATTGGTAAGTTTTTTCACCTCTAGGCATGCTATTCTATTCATAACAACAATAATAGTGATTCTATTAATAACAATAAAAGTAATAATAACAACTATCCCTTGATGTTGCTCCTTATGACAGGCCCTATTCTAAGCACAATTATTAAGTCGATTCTTCTGTCAACTTTGTGAGGTAGGTGCATTAGTATTGTTGGATAACTTGTAAGGATAGCGACATCGTTTACACATCTAATAATTGCCTAGCCCATGATGTGAACCTAGACAAAGTCATGCTGCTGTGTCTCATTTGAAGGCTTCGTATGGCTATACAAAGTTGGGGAATTCTCTGTGGGTATTTGAGGGAACTACCAAAGATTTTTGCAAATGAGCCATCCCGGCAAATTCTTATTCCTACAATAAGCCTCAGCTCTATAGCCTCACCTGTCTTTATTTATGTGTGTTTTGCGTCCACTGTGTTTATCATAATGTATCTATTTACCCTACTAACTGTGACATCCAAGGGACAGGATCCCATATTATTATTTTAGAAACTTTGATATTTATTCATACATGCTTATTCTCTTATTTATTTATCCATTCTATGGAAGGAATTTAGCTGTTTTTCCATAATCTCCATTATTCTCTACGCCAAATCACCCCAAGTCAATCCATGATCTAAGTGGAAACAATGTGTTTGCTAATGCAAACCAGACTGAAGTCACATCCTTTAGCCTTAGACTGAGACCCATCAACTCGTTTTATATAGAAATGAGGTAGCTACCTCTGTGTTCTGTAAATTCATGTCAACTACACAGCACAGGGCCTGGCTCATCTGATCACCTGAATGAACCAGCAAGTAGTTCATTGAGCAAGTACTGTCCACCAGGCACTGTTTTAGGTTCTGGGATTACAGCAATGATCAAAGCCAGAATCAAAGGTACTGAAGTTCCTGCCCTCATGAAGCTTTTGTTCCAGTATATCACATAACACAACGCCAGCTGGTATAAATTCTATGATGAAAATGAGGTTGGTGTGACATATTGAGAGAGGCGGAGAGAGCTCCGGTTTTGAAGCCCTACTACGTACATAGCCGGTACTTCAGAAATTTTGGAATGAATGCACGTTACAGCTCAAGATAGAAATGTAGTCTCCTGTCCTAAGCTAGAACCAACTATTAGGTTATAATTCTATTCGGAAGGCTGGACATTTGCTTAAGTAACCTATACTTTAAAAAATAAAGTTGGCCTCTAGACCAAGAGGAAGCTAGGCCCTGCTGGGAAATATGTGACTTGGATTCAAGAACTTTTGCTTATTTACTAAACTCAAACAGAATGACAGCTTTTAGGATCAAATTTCTGTGCATTTTTAAATTAATGAATTGTGAAGATTTTCCTTTGCGGATTACTTAAGACAGATTTATCTTGCTCTGACATGACAAAGAGAAACAAAACTTTAGGGGTGAAAAAATTAGGCAAGCCAGGAATGGTCATTACTGGGACGTTAGCAAGGCCAAGGCACAGCATGGGCAGGGTTTATTCTTATTTAAAGTCATTCCGTGTCCTAGCCTGTCATCAGATGAGTGGCTTTGAAGTCCACTGCCCCACTGATTTGTTTGGCTTCAGAGGACGGCCACTAATTAGGATATTATGTATCTAAAGAACATAGCTCTTTCCAGGCCTTTGTGAGTTCTTCTTAGAACAGTGAACTTCGAAAGGAAAGATTGAGATGGACTTCCTGGCTTGGAAGTTTGGAGAAACTCCAGCTCTAAAGGGACCACTTGCCCCCGCTGCGTTCTCCCTTTAGCCCCTTCCCCTCTCCATGCCCCGCCTCCCAACAGAACTGTCCTCATCTGCTAGTCTAATCTGCTTCCCGGGTCTTAGAGTTGCTTTCTCCTGGCTCGCTCTTAGGCTTTTTTGGGACCCATTAAGCCGGGGTCTGCTTGTTCATTAGTGTTTCACACAGTGCCTGACATACAGTAGGTGCTCAATAATTGCTAATTGAATCGAATGTGATAAAAGTATCCACTTGAACATCCTCTTTCAGGAGAAAGATACATGACTCGTGAGTCTGCATACATACATTATTTTCTGGAAGCAAGCGTTGCAAGCTTAAAGGAAGTGCTAAGGCTTGTTGACATTTTAATTCATGCAGTGCGAGGGTGCCAAGGAACGCCAGGCTGCCGGTTCCTGTTTAACAGGCCAGCTCTGTGGGTGTGACAGGAGAGGTGGCTGTCCCGGGCTTGTGTTCCAAGTGCCAGAAGGACAAGCCCATGGCAGGGATTTCCCTTTGAGAGGCATCTGGGCCACTTCACCGTTCTGTGCTCTGCCTTTGCCAAGTAAGGGCCTTTTCTTGAGTTTTGCAGATCTGCAAAAGAAGATTCAGCAGGTTTTTCCTCTTCAAAGTGCGCTTCGGGAATGACAGAATCTACCCTACCAGAAGGGAAGAATGTCTCGGCTACTCGTCATCACCTCTCTCTTGATTTCTTACCTCAGCTACTCAAATCTCCCTTCAGCCCAGCATAAGAATACTAAGTTCAGAAAGACTTCGAATTGCTTTCCACCGCCTTGCAGGTGGAAATCTTTTCTACTAACTTCCCTTTGGGAACAAGTTGAATCTGTTTATTTAAATTTAGAGGACCCGCTTCTCTGTTCTCCGATGACAGAGAAACCAAAAGCTGCCTCTTTGTTGAATCCCTTTGGCTGGTTTTTAGGTCAGCAGAGGGCAAGACTGATCGGTCAGTAACTTCAAAAAACACTGAACATTAAAGGGATCAGGATGTGTATGGAGAAAAATATCATTTCCTTCCCATTGTAGGCTGTATGGCTGAAGAAGAATTCAAGATCTTACAAATTTCTCATAGAACGTTATGGTGATCAGAGTTTAGAAAAAAGGAGTTTTGAAAGTTGGTATCACTATTGTTTCTAATGGCAAAAAAAGGAAGTTGGGAACTGAATTTTTAATAGGATTTCCTTACAGAAAGCCTTTATAAAGCAAAATCTGGGTATCATATGTTTCAATAAAGGAAATAATGTAATGTTAAAAACTACATGGCCTGGGCAAGGAGTAATCTCTTTAAGAGATGTTTCCATAACACCGACTCCAGGGAAAATCTCTGATGCTTTAGCTATTGATTATACTGTTGCATATTGTTTCCATGTCACAGATAACAAATATTCTCTGTTGGCATTGGTAAGAAGACCATCATTGCACTGGATGGGCACAGAAATTTCCACATTGGAGAAGCAAGCAGGTGAGAAGGAGATGGACGTTGGCTTCCTTCGGAACCAGAATTACAGTCCAGCCCATGCTGCTGTGGACTTGTAGCAGGACCTCGTTGGATTCGTATAATCTGTCTGAGTCTTAGTTTCTTCATTTGAGAGCTGAGGTCAGTAATATCTTACAGAGGGACGCCTGGCTGGCTCAGTCGATTGAGTGTCCGACTCTCGGTTTCAGCTCAGGTCATGATCCCAGGGTTGTAAGCTCAAGCTCTCTGTCAGGCTCTGGCTGTTGGCGTGGAGCCCACTTGGGATTCTCTTTCTGCCCCTCCCCTGTGCACACTCTCTCTCTTTCTCTCAGTAAATAAATAAATGAACATTAAAAAATTATTTTTGCAGAATTTCATGCAGAATTTTGGGGCAGGCCTGAGAGGCCACAAAACTCTGACACCCATGCTTGACATGCAATAAATGTGCAAAACATGTGTCTATCATAATTTGGGAAACTTCTCATAAAAATGCTGTAGATACGCATCAGCAGCAAATTTTTGGCAGTATTTTATACCTATATTCATGTCAAGATAATTCTCTAGCTCCAAAAATTAAATACAGAGATGATACAGTCTCGTGAAAAGAAATTGCAAAGCAAACGACTTCACATCTTCTATACACAAGAAATTAAGTGCCAGAAATAACCAAACGGAGGGCATGAGATTATCCAGGGAGAGAGCAATGGACAGATAATGAACTTAGCAGTGGAGTTGAGGGTGTTTGTAAGACAGTGATTAATGTGTTGTGTCATGGAGTCTTGGTTTGATAGAGGAGGAAGTAAAAATAGGTTGATAGAAAAGGAGAAAGCAGAGGAGTCAACATCCTGAAGGTCTTGCCGAAATAAAATACAGATATGGGGATGGTGATTGAAATGAAAAATGGTAGCTTGTGATCAGAGTAGGTTGTTGAATTTAAGATTTCAGGGGCACCTGGGTGGCTCAGTCAGTTAAGTATCTGACTTCGGCTCAGGTCATGATCTCCCAGTTTGTGAGTTCAAGCCCCGCGTCAGGTTCTGTACCGACAGCTCAGAGCCTGGAGCCCGCTTCAGATTCTGTGTCTCCCTTTCTCTCTCTGCCCTCCCTCACTCGCACACGTGTGCACTCTCTCTCTCTCTCCCTCAAAAAATAAACATTAAAAAAAAAAGATTTCATAGGTAGAACAATTCTGGGTGATGACAAGGTTTAGGAGGTAGCAGGGGAAGGATGGCTTAAGCGGCATTGAGGGGACATTCTTTCGAGATCACAGAACCAAGATTTTGAAGCTATCCAGGATAATGGCAGGACTTGGTGTGGAAAGGAGACTGGGCAAGGTGCCAAAGGCTCGTTGAATGAGGAAGAGGAGTGTCTGGAGGGGAGCACTTTGACATTGACAGAATGAAGTGTAGAAGCTGGTTTAGCACTAGCCTGACTGGGTAAAGGAATTGTCATATGAAACTGACATTGGGGTTCTCTCAACTGCTGGATATAGTTTGTGAGGTGAAGGAGAATGAGTGGCATCTCCTCGGGAAGACTACAAAGGAAAAGGAAAAGTGGTGTTCTTGCAGGGATGGGCTGGGGTTCATTTAGCCTCAGCAGGTAGAGGGAAGGACCCATTGATGACACGATTATGGATGAGAGAAATTTTAACATGGAATGAGGTTGTAGAGGGCTCAGGTAAAGGTTACAGAGAGAAGGGAGCAGTAGGAAGTTGATCAATGGCAAGGGAGCTCAGAGCTCTCTGGCCATTAGAGTAGGCAAAGAGATAACCAGGGCCGGCAGGGAGTGAGAAGGGCTCATGTTTTGGACATTGGCCAAAGATAATAGGAATCTGGTGCTTGGAAGAACTGACTGGCCGCAGGTGTCCCAAGAATGAGTTCAGAAGTCCATCAGTTGATGGGAGGGCCATGAAGACTCAGGTATTTCTGGAAAAAGGCAGAATCTACCTGGAGAGCGTAGATTTTCCCAATGAGGGAAGGGCATGGTCAGAGGCACAAGAGGGAGTTTCCTACTGCCAGGGACCAGTGACTAAGTCGTACAGTGGGGCTGGGACACAGTGTTTGTGGAAGAGTGACTGGTGGGGCCAGACCAGGAGGGCCTTACAACACCTGCTCACGTGTTTATAAGCAGACACGTGCCATGATTAGTTACCTGATGCCCGCGGCGACAGTGGCTGAATGCAGACTATGGTTGGGGTGGGAGCTCCAGAATGCTGAGGTTCTGACCCTTGCTGCACTGACTCCACCCCACCCTAAACAGGAACAGATTTTATTGTACATTTTGTTTTTTCAGGACCTATGTGAACATACAGATGTAGTTTCTGTTTGTTATCCTCCTTTTTTTGTAAATGGTGATCATTAACTGTACTAAATCTCTTGTAATTTAATCTAGACCCCAAACTCACTAGAAACCAAATATATGCACATCGCTGAGGCTGCAGTGACCTCACCACCGACAGTCCTTAAATGAGACATTGTTATTCTTGATTTATAAATTTATTCATGCCTTGACTTCTTTAAAAATCCAGGGATAAGTAATTCAGAAACCAAAGACAGACTACATAAATAAAAGGTAAATGAAATAAAAATCTAAGTAGAGACCCAAGGTAGGATTTGAGGCTCTCAAGTGCCCCAGGGATCGATAAACTCACACAGTGACCGCTAGATGTTCCATTCTCAGAGTCACCGCCGTCTGAATGTTTAAACATTCTGAATTTACTCTGGGTTTCTCCATGATTGCTCAATAATTAAATATGAATTCATCACTACGTTATTCCTTTTGCTGTTTTGTAATAATGACACCAGGAGTCTATGCAGGTTCTGAAGTTCAGTCATATAACCCATAAATGGCAGATCGTTTTGCTGACCTTGTTATCAGTTTGTCCTAAGGTATCCCCATGGAGGCCAGTGCAGTAATACAGACTGTTTTTCTTATTCTCTATGTGTGAGATACAACTCTTTTTTAATGTTTATTTATTCTTGAGAGAGAGAAAGAGACAGAGTGCAAGCAGGAGAGGGACAGAGAGAGAGAGGGAGACACAGAATCCAAAGCAGGCTCCAGGCTCTGAGCTGTCAGCATAGAGCCTGATCCAGGGCTTGAACTCACAAACCGCAGGATCATGACCTGAACCAAAGTCAGATGCTCAACCAACTGAGCCACCCAGGGGCCCCAAGATACAACTTTTTTGGCTTGCTTGTGGTATATAGAGTAGCGGCTATATACATGAGTATATGTATGCAAGCATGTGTGTTCTTATGTCTGAGTGTGAACCAGTCTGTTTTGGGTAATATATCCAAAGTTTGTTTATTGGTCAGAATTTGAGATTTAGAGTTCTTTTGAACTCTAGCTTTTGCCTGCTCTGAGGCCTGAGGTGATCACAATGATAGAAGTTTGTAGCTGGAAGGGCTTTAGGTCATCCGACCCACTCCTGTGTGTCCAGGTGGGGAATCTGAGACCCAAGGTGATGACCTACCTGAGGCGGTGAGACAGGGGCCTGCCGACAACCCGATTTCCTAATTACCTGGTGGTATTTGCTAATTGGAATGATTGAGGTCCCGGTGTAATTTTGGTAAAGAATGCTGAAATGAAGATGGGTCCTTTAAAATGAATGTTTTAGTGAAGAGAAGAGAGAGCAGGAGACCCATTGTCGATATTGAGTGTGGCCTCTCTTGATGCGTGGTTCTAGTGTTTGGGGGCAGCTGGGTGGGAAGTGGAAGGACAGCTGCCCTTCGAGTCCATCTGTCCATGGGGCTTACATTCTGCAATAGCACACGGGGGCAGAGTTCCAGCAAAGTTAAGGCTCCTTTAGGAAGAGACCAGCATACAGCCTCAGGAAGACAAACACAGTGTTTCCTCCAGTTTTGGAACGGGTGGCTGTTTCTTCATTTAAGCACCAGGTGAAGCCACTGGCCTGCATTTGGGGCCATGATGTACCCCAAACACATATCGTTTTATTTTAAAAATATTTTTTTAATGTTTATTTATATTGAGAGAAAGAGTGCAGGTGAGGGGGACAGAAGATCCAAAGTGGGCTCTGCACTGACAGCAGAGAGCCCGATGTGGGGCTCGAAATCACAAACTGTGAGGTCACGACCTGAGCCGAAGCCACACACTCAACTGACTGAGCCACCCGGGTGCCCCTCCAAACACATATCTTTTCATTATTTTTAAATTAAAAAAAAAGTTTATTTATTTTTGAGAGAAAAAGTGCAAGCAGGGGAGATGAGGGGGATAGAGGATCTGAGGCCGTCTCTGCACTGACAGCAGAGAGCCCAACGTGGGGCTCAAAATCACAAACTGTGAGATCATGACCTGAGCCAATGTTGGATGCTCGACCTGC
Organism: Paguma larvata; assembly: GCA_030068075.1. Lineage (NCBI taxonomy): Eukaryota > Metazoa > Chordata > Mammalia > Carnivora > Viverridae > Paguma > Paguma larvata. The sequence goes on from CM057838.1 coordinate 40,116,069, forward strand.
TGAGCCACCCAGGTGCCCCCCAAAATGCATACCCTTAAGCACTGCACAGTGAGATCCTCACCCCACCAGGGGCCCTGGACACAGTCGCTTAAGCTCTAAGACAGAGAGGGCAGGCCGCGGCAGCCACACTAAACAAAACCTAAAAACTATTTAAAGGCTTTTTAATGGAACCGTATAATCGAATTCAAGTATTTTAAAAGCATATTTGCCCATTCGATGCCACCATAGATGAAGATTTTGTTGAAGCCACTTAATTCTAACATGAAATGAGATGATCCTACCCTCTTAAAACAGTTCTTTCTCTCTTCTTTTAAACTTCCCTTTCCTTCTCCTTCTTTTCTTTCTCCAAATTTAGCTTCTTTCTTTTTTTCCTGGCAGAATTCTTTTAGCCACCCCCCTCCCCTGCAACTAGCTGTGTCTTGCTTAGAAAATGATACCCTGATACCCACTTTCTGTGTCCCTCTGTTTACTCTTTTATCTCTCCCTTCATCCAAGCTTGTCAATTACAGCTTGTTTATCTTCTAGGGGAAAGGTTTTCGATTTTTTTTAATTAAAATTTTGTGTGTGTGTATTTCCTGTTTATTTGTTTTTAGGCAAAAAATATTTGATGGCTTCCCTTTGTCTTTATTTTTTTTTCAGTTAATACTAATTTCCTAGCTGGTCATTTATTGGTTGTATGACTGGACGCAATTTTCTTAACCTTTTTAAGCCTGTTTCCTCTTCTGTGATAAAGGGATAATAACAGCCCCTTTCTGGTAGAGTTGTTTTTAAGAAGTCCATGAGATCATTAAAGTGCTTAGTTTGGGAAATAGCAAATGTTTAATTAATGGTAACTATTAAGATTTTCAGTTTCATAGGGGGTGGCGCCTGGGTGGCTCAATTAATTAAGCCTCCGACTTCGGCTCAGATCACGATCTCATGGCTTGTGTGTTCGAGCCCCGTGTCAGGCTCTGTGCTGACAGCTCGGAGCCTGGCACCTGCTTTGGATTCTGTGTCTCCCTCTCTTTCTGCCCCTTCCCTGCTCCCTCTCTCTCTCTCTCTCTCTCAAAAATAAATAAGCATTTAAAAAATTAAGATTTTCAGTTTTTTATAATTTATTGATTTTTGAGAGACTGTGTGAGAGTGGAGGAGGGGCAGAAAGAGAGAGAGAGAGAGAGAGAGAGAGAGAGAGGGAGAGAGACTCCCAAGCAGGCTCTACGCTATTAGCACAGAGGCCAACATGGGGCTCAAACCCACGAACCGTGAGATCACAACCTGAGTTGAAGTCAAAAGTCAGATTCTTAACCGACAGAGCCACCCAGGTGCCCTAAGATTTTCGGTTTTAAATTTAACACTAGTGGGGTGCCCGGACGACTCAGTCAGTTGAATATCCAACTGTTGATTTTGGCTCAGGTCATGATCTCACAGTTTGTGAGTTTGAGCTCCACGTCGGGCTCTGCACTAACAGCCCAGAACCTGCTTGGGATTCTCTCCTTCCCTCTCTCTCTCTCTCTCTCTGCCCTTCCCTTCCTCCCTCTCTTTCTCTAAAAAAATTAATAAATAAACATTAAAAAATAAATAAATTCAACACTTGTATTTTAAGTTACATCAAATTGCTGCTGCCTGAAGATAAAAATTATCTCTACTGTTAGTTTTAATTTCACTCGCCTCATCCCCACTGTGTATGTGGATAATGGTTGGGCTATGAAACTATTCTGAATAGGGAGATAGCCTCATAGCTTTTTTTTTTTTAGTCTTTAATGAACTTAATTTTTTAAAGTGTTTTAGGTTCATAGAAACATCGAGTGGAAAGTACAGAGAGTTCCCATGTGTCTTCTCTTCCCACCACGCACGGCCCCCCCTCTCGTAAACACAGGGCACCAGAGTGGTACCTTTGTTACAACAATGAGCCTACATCGGCTTTTTATTTTTTTAACTACACTGTTTGCAAGTATAAATTTTTCTGTAAAGCGGTCGTCTCTGTCATCCCTGCGTTGCTCGAGCCCTCCTAAGGACACCCGCTGTCTATCCAGCATGTTAGGATAAGGCGTCGGGTCAATGGGGCCCAGCTGCGCATTAACTTTCATTAACTATTCAAGATGCGGGAGTTCCTTGGACTTGGATAGACTGGTAAGAATAGTACGACCAGTGTGTCCTGTGTGACTGCCTCTTTTCTTGTCTCTTCTACTTCGCGAAGTTCTTTAAGAGCCTCTAAATGCAGCAGCACAGCCCGCACCCAACAATGGGGTGAGAGACAAAGCCGGCTTCAGAGGAGCCAGGGTTTACGCTGAAGGGACGTGGGCAGAATCTGCCAACAAATAATAACACGAACCCATTCAGACCGAGTTCTGAGTGGGAGTGGTGAATGAGTAACGAGCGTCCCCACTTCGTTCTGCCTGAGAGCACAGAATCCACGGTGCCCAACCTCCCCAACCTCCTGTGACTGTTTCCTCGGCCGGCTGCCCCAGCGCCTCTCCCCTTGCCAGCCTGCGGGCACAAGCTTGGGGAGCCAGGCAGGAAGATCTGGCTAAGCATTAACTTTCAAGTCAAGCTCTGCCCAAATTAAAGAGGGGATGAGGAGACAACAGTATGTGGCCCTGTGTCTGGAGGGTGCGCATAGTGTTTTAAAAGTTTATTTATTTTGAGAGAGAGAGAATGAGCAGGGGAGGGGCAGAGAGAGAGAGGGAGACAGAGGATCCGAAGTGGGCTCCACGCTGACAGCAGACAGCCCGATGCAGAGCTTGAACTCGTGAACCCTGAGACCATGACCTGAGCTGAAGTCTGACGCTTAACCGACTGAGCCACCCAGGTGTCCCTGGATGGTTAGCATATTTGATGCCGATTTCTTTTTTACAAGTTCAACCAGACTTTAGTTGCAGAAATTATCAGTTCTTCTCGAAAACCACCGGATGTCTTAAAAATTAATAGAAGCGGAATTTGAACCTAGGATGTGAAAGGGACTCAAGAACAAGTTCCCATAAAGCCTTTTTTTTTTTTAAAGTTTATTTATTTATTTATTGAGAGAGAGAGAGAGACAGAAAGAGATAATGTGCGTGTGTGCTAGCGCATGAGCAGGGAAAGGGGCAGAGAAAGAGGGAGAAAGAATCCCAAGCAGGCTCTGATCTGTCAGTGAGGAGACTGATGTAGGATTTGATCCCACGACTCGAGATCACAACCTGAGCGGATATCTAGAGTGGGTCGCTCAACCGACTGAGCCCCCCAGGTACCCCTCCCCCTGAGAGTCTTCTGATAATCTTTGTCCGTTAATTTACTAGAAGAGTAGAAAAACGTCATACATGCAAGGGGTAAAGAGGAAATCTTTGTTTTTCCCGAAGTTTTATATTTGTCAAGAAATGCATTATAACCTCATTTAAAAAATAATCTGAGGGGCGCCTGGGTGGCTCAGTCGGTTGAGCGTCTGACTTCAGGTCATGATCTCGCAGTTCATGCATTTGGGTCTCGCGTTGGGCTCTGTGCTGACAGCTCAGAGCCTGGAACCGGCTTCAGATTCTGTGTCTCCCTCTCTCTCTGCTCCTCCCCACTCCTGCGCTCGCTCTCTTTCTTTCTCTCTCTCTCTCTCTCAAAAATGAATAAACATTAAAAAATTTTTTAAAATAATCTGATTAGTGAGCAATTCTCTTGGAGTAAATTGACTGGCTTCTAGAGATGTCTCAAAAGACAGACTGGCAAGTACAGTGTTCTCCAAGGGCTGGTGTTGGTTTGTGCCCAACCGACAGAATAAAACCCTGGCAGAAGATACTTGACCCTCTCTCTTTCCCTTAGGCAAATTGGATCTCTGATTTACAGGACTTGGGAAAGTCCACCCCCCACCACTTGGGGCTTAAATCGTGGTGCCTGATCTACGGGTTTATCTAGCCATGGGTGTGAAAGGTTTGACTGAAAAGCTGATTTAAATGAGGGTTACTGAACTCTCCCGGTGCTACGAGAGCTCATAATTTGTTCAGCCCAGACATTCAGGGAAACTCTTTTAACGAGCCCCATTTCACATTTACACACAATAGCCAATCTTGGCGGGGGGGGGGGGGGGGGGGGGACAGGAAGTCCCCTGTTCAGGCACCGTGCCTGTGGTGGTGGTGGGGGATGGGAGGGGTGGTCTGTCCAGCCCGATCACAGCTAAGGGCCCCTCTTTGGAAAATCCCCTTTTCTCTAACTGCCAGTACCTGCTTTTTCCCCATCGGCTTTCTCAGTTTTCTCCTATGATACTTTCTCTACGTTTAACTATTGCAGTTAAATGGCTGTCATTTATTGCAGTAAATGGCTGTCAAAGGTTAAACATGGACATGTAAAGCTATGCCCTCACTCCGGTCTTTCCTACCCCTTTCCTGGTTTATTTTTTCTTCCTTAGCACCTACTACCATCTAACATGCTATTTCTTTTGCTTGCACACTTTGTTGTCTCTCTTGCCAGAAGTTCAGCTTTATGAGGCCAGGGCCTTCTGTTCTATTTATCGTGTTATCTCCAGCCCTCGAAACAGCGCCTGGCACATAGTAAACGCTCAATAAACATTTGCGGAATGAAAACTGGCAGGTCCCATCACTCAAGCTCCCTTCATACCTTTTAGAGCAATGTTACTCGGAGTTGCTAAATATGAGACGAGAGGGGATGCGGTTGTCATCACGGTCAGCTTCCTGGGTGTGCGCTGGACAGTCGCACAGACCTGTGCTTAGAAGGTCCCGTGCTGGATTTAATGTTCTGCTGTCACTGTGCCAAAATTCCTAATAACTGTTTTCTTTGAACTTCTGCTTCGTAGGTGAAGTCCAGCCGGACAATGGAGAATGCACGTGAGAGACAGACGTGTGCAATACAAGTGTCCAATGCCATTCCTCAGCATCCCACTCACATATAACGTTCATGATGCCATTGGGGCACAGCGTGCTGGTGGACCCACGATGTATGGGAGCTCAGTGAGACCTAAGCAGGTGCAAGACAGGTGTGTTGTCTCTGCCTGGGTGAGCAGGGCCTCTAACAGCTTGGGAGACTGTACATTTTTGGTTGAATCAGAACTTGCTTTGACCACGTAAAGAAGGCGAGAAACATGAATGAACAAAAGACTCTTATTGTACATATCCTTTGGTATTCTGTCGGTACTCCGTTTTGTATTAAGTGGAACGACACGAGCTGAGTTAGTTTTGTACAACATTTCCACCGTTAAAAATAAAATACATATGCAAGTACCAACTCTGAAATAGAAATTTTGTAAAATGCTCTTATATTTGCATTTAAAACTGGCATTGCACAATATAAAGATGAATGGTATAATTCATGCTACTATTTTTCTTTTTTAAAGTTTATTTATTTATTTTGAGAGAGAGCAAGCGTGTGCAAGCAGGGGAGGGGCAGACAGGGAGGGGCAGAGAGAATCCCAAGCAGGCTCCACGCTGTCCGTGCAGAGCCGGAAACGGGGCTTGATCCCACGAATTGTGACATCACGACCCGAGCCGATCATGACCCGAGCCAATCATGATCCAGCCGGGTTAACAGACGGAGCTTAAGTGACCAAGCCACCCAGGCGCCCTAACTCTTGCTAATGCTTAAAAAGTTCACTTTTCCTTTGCTGAGAACAATATTAAATAGGCAATAAAAACACCCATGGAAGAAAGGAAAATGCTTTACATTTCAGTACCTTTAACAGCACCTTTTCCTTGCTTTTTGAACAAGGGGACCCAGAATTGGGGCCCACAAATTATGTAGCCGGACTTGTTAGTCACGGCTGTAGTTGAATACTTCAATCTACACTGTCAAATTCTGGGACTATGTTTCTGAAATAAAATCGTAAGGATAGGAAGCCCAACTTACCAACAGATTGCATTCCACTTTATTTTATGTCGGCTGCTTGGAACTTGGCACGTATTTTCTTATAGGAACACTGTTTTGAATAGTGGTCAGTTTGCCGACCTAGCTCTCAAAAACCTGCTAAGGCTGTATAATATTGCAGATTGCTTTCGTATATTTGAATTATTGGATTAATGTAGCTCAAGACTGTTAGTGCTGTTTGCCAACGATTGCCCTGCACGTTTGCACTGAACAGTCGGGTGGGAGTTCTGGTTGGTTCTAGCCGATGAGCTGTGAGTCCTGGCTTGTGCCGCTCAGGGCCGGGGCATTTAATGGACAGTGTGAGGCCCTCTGGGGTGCTTTTTCCCATCTGTTACAGTGACTGGCGGTATTCCAGAGATGACTGCTCCATCAGCCTGGGGCCCGGTGAGGGGATGACACGGAACAGAGTCCAGTTCCGTGGCATGGGGCATTACCACAGCATAACCTGACCTACTCTGATCGATAAAATCATTCATTAGAGTTCTTTGATTGCAAGCAGTAGAAAACAGCTCTAGCTAATTAAGGCATGAAGGGATGTGTTGGATCCTGGGGCAGCTCAGAGCCTTGCAACATCCAGGTCTTAGGTGGCAGAGCTTTTCGAGGACTCTCAGTTATTTATGGGCACACACCAACGAGAGTCCGTTTTCAGGGAGAGAGGGCTGCATCGGTTTAGTCTGGGTGCGCCCCTCCACCAGCCAGGAGGGGGGACTACGATGGACAGGCCCAGTAAGGACTGCCCCCAAGGAAACGTGGAGATGTTTGCTTCCAAAAGCAACAGATGTCCACCATAACACCGCGAGGCCACTACTGGGGCAGCCTCAGAGGGCGGCTGGAGAGGAAAGCAGTGCGAAAGTAATCCGAGCCCTGGACCACTATTTCACAGGTTGGGGTCTGTAGCTCGGGATGCTGAGACCTGCTTCGTGTCTGAACATCACCATGGCTGCTATGGGCTCTCCTCGCTTTCAGGCCAGTGCTTCTCAACCCTAGCAGCACACCTGGCAGGGTTGGGGGGTCGGGTGGGGGGAAGAGGAGGTTCTGTAAAAATAACCCCATGCCCAGGCCTTCTCCCTGAGATTGTGATTTAACTGTCTTGTGAGCCTGGACATCAGTTTATTCACAGCTCCCTTGGTTAAGCGAACGTGTAACCAGGATTGCAGAGTGGATCTGCTTTGAACCCTTAACCTGGCCAAGCCCCACCAAAAGCACTTGGTCACTACCTCCCAGGGCTGGGAGGGCTATGTGTGGGGGCGTCCTCCTCTCATAGGTTTATTGCCTGGAAAGTAATCAAGCTGCTTATTCCTTTTCTAGAAGCTCAAGATAAGTTTTTGGCAGTGTCTTAGTCCCCCTTTATTTACCAACTGAAATTCTAGGCTTGTTGCTAGAGCAAATATACTGAGCTACTCAGTACTCAGAGGAGGTGGAGAACAACCAGGAAGATTGGGCTGGACCTCCTCCATCCTTCCGTTATTTCTTCCCCTGCTGGGGCTGCCTGGTGACCCCTCTAAGGCTCCTCCTACCCCCAGTCCCTGCCTGGAAAGAAAAAGGGACAGATAAAAATACTTCAGCTGTATATCCCCAGGCCACAACCAAGCGGTGAAGTCACACCTCTGGCCCCTGGTTGCAAAGCCTTGCCAGGGTGCATGAATTCCTTCAGTGGCCTGAGACAACCTCCCTTTGGCTAGAGCATGAGACACCCTGGGGGCAGAGACTTGTTTTAGTTTTGAATTGCAATTAAAACAAGATCAGTCACTGCTGAATCGCTGCCTCTCTTTTGTCTTGACTTAGTGTGTTTCATGTTGGTTCCATTGTCCCCTGTCATCCACCAGAGTGCTGATGAAGAAATGCCCACCCCAGCTTTGGGAGTCATTCCAGAGTGTGCGGCTCAGGGTTCCTTGTAAGTTGTAGGTGGGGGCATTTGTGGGCACATTCAGTTGGCAGAGGGCCTCTGTTGTGGGGAGAAGGAAGTGGTAACCCTAGCCACCTCTGAGTGACTTAGGGTGCCGCCTGGCTCCAGCTGGCTGGAGAGGATGGCAAGGAAAGCATCATCCTTTGGGAATGAAGGAGTCACACTCTAGGGGCTTACTGGTCACAGCAGTAGCCTATGCTGCTCCCGTGGATACACTTGGGTACATGCCCAGTGTCCCTGGCATTTCCCTTTGCTTTGGCCTCTTGGGACATTCTTAAATACGCTCATGAACTCTGAGGAAGTCTCACTCAGTCTGTTTTTCTTTTCCTTTTTAAACTTTTTTTTTCAAGTTTATTGATTTATTTTGAGAGGGGAGGAGCAGAGAGAAAGGGAGAGAAGGGGACGGAGGGAGGAAGGGGGAGAGAGAGAATCCCAAGCAAGCGCCACACTGTCAGTGCAGAGCCCAACGCAGGGCTCTAACTCAGGAACATTGAGATCATGACCTGAGCCCAAACCAAGAGTCAGATGCTAAACCAACTGAGCCACCTAGGCACCCCATCAGTCTGTTTTTCTTTTATTACATGAGGGGGGGATGCCCTCTGGTATTAAAATTCTGAGTTCCTATACATTTTCTTAGAATCATTCCATTTCAGCAGTAGAAGGATATTTGATATCATCTGATTCTCCCAAGGGAAGTTTTCACAGGAAAAAGTTTGAAAACTCTATCTAAAAATCTCAGGATTGGCAACGTAGGTTTTAACAGGAAGTGATGTGGTCTAGAAACTGATCTTTGACGAGGAGTACCCAGGGTCCTGACTCTCATGCTGGCTGTTGACCTTAGGTACTCTGTCCCTGAGTTAGCTTACCTATGACCCAGGGGAGGTGGGCAGTCTGGTGTTGACTGGACATGGGCTTCAGAGTCCGACCTGCCTGGGTTAAGACTTGTCTCAACCAGTTATGAACATGCATACTTGCATGAGTAACTTGACTTTGCCAAGGCCTCTGTTCCTTCATTTGTATAAAGAGGACTTGAGAATTTGTGCAACTTTGCATTTACTTAACTTCCTTAATTCTTCAGTTCCCTGGGCTGTAAACGGGGGATCATAGTTGTGCCTAACCTCAGGGTGTCGTTGGGAGGATTAAATGATACAAAGTGTTTGATACTTAGGCCAGTTGTGGGCACGTAGTAGTCCCCGGACAAATCAAAGCTGTTTTCATCAGGCACGGGGTATCTGCCTTGTCTCCATTGTAGGTGGTTTTTTGGATCAAATGAAGCCGTGGTTTCAAAACCCTTGGGAAATGGAGATGGACATACACACAAGACGATTGTTCAGAAACATTGTGTCACTGTCTCTTTAAGGCTAAAATTCTTGGGTTTTTGAAGGAGCATGACTTCCACTTGACATCTCATTTGTTTTTCATGAACAATTTTGGGAGGTATCATAAAAAATGTGAAATCGATAGTTTCTAAATCTTGTTTTTTAGAGCTTGAAAGGCAAGCTGGATTTCCAGGGTATGCTCTATAAGTTCGTTCAGGTCTAGCTCGTCTTTTTAGCCAATCTATTTCTGTTTATCTCTGTCTCTCTGCCTCTGTTTCCGTGTCTCCCCACCTACTCCCCTCTTTTTTTCCTCTCTTTCCCTCTCTTCTTCTCCCTCTTCCTCTGTATCTCTTTCCGTCTCTCCTGACTCTCATATAAATGCCCACAGGCATCTCTCATCTTAGAAAATTAAGCATCAGCAAGGAGGCGCCTGGGTGGCTCAGTCGGTTTAGTGTCTGACTTTTGATTTCGGCTCAGGTCATGATCTCATTGTGTGCGAGCTCAAGCCCTGCTGTAGGCTCTGTGCTGCCAGCTCGGAGCCTGCTTGGCCTACTTGGGATTCTCTTTCTTTCCGCCTTCTCTCTGCCCCTCACCCCCCACTCAAAATAAATAAACTTAAAAAAGAAAAAAAACATCAGCAAGTAAAATCCTCCCTATCTTTTTTTCCCTCTCCATCTACTGCCCCATCTTTACATATCCCTTCTGTTCAAACATCTGGGGAGAGAATGGAGACTTTTTTTACTCCCTTATCAGTTCTATCTAAGGACATTACAGCTTTTTACATTGTACTATTCCTAAAACTGGGCTGTATCTTATGGGTGTTCCAATAAAATGTTCTTTATAGATGCTGAAATTTGAGTTTCCCATAATTTTCACGTGTCATGAAGAATTATTCTTTCAATTTTTTTAACCAATTTTTTTTTATTGATGTAGAAACTATTTAGGGCTCCTGGGCCATACAGGAGTGGGAATTCAGCCCGAGTTTGCCAACCCCTGGGCTGTGTCTTGTAAACCTGTCAAAAGAAATTTGCCAGCCAGGCTGAGGACAAGCTCTGTCATGAACGTCTTAACATCTGTACGTGTGAGAACTTGGCCTGACACACCTGCTTATCGCATGTGTGCTTCACTGACTTATTTACCTAGATGGCACGTCACGTGACTGAATTTAACTTTAGATTCTTAGTTATTACTTCATGTCTTCAGAAAGATCGCACAACAACATGGCCTTGAAATGATAGTTCAGAAGATGGCTCGCACTTGCTAGGCAATGGAATCGAAACAGTAGAAATGGCCAAGTCCCTCAGACTACATCCCCAAATTTTCAAAGTGCGGGAAAGTTAGAGTAATGGACAGTTTGTCAAAAACTTCTGGTTTAACTTTCAGGCGACGCCATTTAATTTCCTTAATGTGGAATCCCATGAAAGAAGGCAGAAACGTCAAGGGGACCTAGAAAATGCAAGCAATTCTATGATTCATCCACGGACCTTGACCTTATACTGTTAATTTTATAGGTATTATAGAAGTCAAGGTCACAAGACCTGGTTATGGAAGGTGGGATGCCTTTGCATAATTTTGCAAAGCTGCCAATGGCCGAAAATGACTTCCAACATCTTCGGATGTTGCATACAAAGCAGGCTTTGACTTAATTGTAACATAATATAATGTAACCTAATATGATATGATGCCTAATATAATATCATTAATATAACATAAAGAATAAAGTGACATGTTGGTATTTTGACGAATGTATGCTATTGATAGTTGAAGAATTCATGTAATTTAAGCAGAACTAGAGGGAGGGGAGTGGTGCCTAGGAAGAAATGTAAGAAGGAGGTCACTTTCGGGGTCTGGGACAAGCGAGAGTGAGTGCCCCCTTCCATTTTGTATCCTACGTACCTCACTTGTTCCACTTTAGACTGGCCCTGAATTTAAATACAGTTTATTATTTCTCAAGATTTTCAAGATTTTTCAAGAGCTGAAAAATCCATGGTGTATCTTACAGTCCATGGTGCCTTAGAATCAAGGGGGCACAGCGGTTGGGGTTCTCCCTGGGGGCGGTGTTCTGCCCCAGCCTCCTTATGGGACCTCCTCAGCCTGGCTGCCTTAGTATATCTTTTCAGCCTGGGAGGCCAGTAGGAGTCCTAACTCTACTCTCATCACACCCTGTGTTTATCTTTCTATGAGTCCTGATCTCAATGTAATTGTGTTTTCAAAATCTGTCTCCCCTCTAGACTATGAGCTCTTTGGGAAGAAAAACTCTTCATCGCTTTATTTTGCCATGGCCGATAGCCGTGTCTGGCAATACTCAGTGAATGCCAGGGTTGTGTGGGCGTAAAGAAAACTGCTGGATGAGTTAACATTTTTTCATGATAGAGGTCAAGTTACTTTTAATGCTTGGAAGACATAGAGAACGCAAAATCTGACCTCACAGAGCACGTTATTTTTGAAAATACTCTTCTTTAGTCTGGCCAACTTGAAATTATATCGTGACCCTGCATTGGAAAATCTGAACTTTCACCATTCCGGATGATGAATATGCATTATGATCCCCCAACTCAGAGCAATGACCAAATTCTCGACCTCCAAATGCTGTTGAGGGAGACCAGGGTGGCCTGAGAGCAGGATTTAAGCAGCGGTGGTGTTATACCTTCTGTACCTGGCCCAGCAGCAGTCAGTAAGCTATGACTTTCTTTGGGGATGGAAAGAAAAATGAACTTCTTTGCTGGTGGAACTACTAATTTTTCTACTTTAACGGTCAGGATAGTCCCATGGTGGCCTAATAAAATGTCCTCGGGGCCAGGGGGCCCTGCTGGGTCAAGCCCTGCCCTTGCCTTCAGTCTAGAGCTAACCTGATCATCCAGATAAAGGCAATACATAGCTTTTACTTTTTAAGACTCATACCTCCAGCAATTTTTTTAACAGCTCAAGAAAGTCAAAATGGCTGCAGTACTAGGGAATCTTTGGAAGAAAGACGACAGTATCTACACACTAGTGCATAGTCTAGGCTGCAGGTGGATTGTATAAGTCTGCAAGCCATTTAAAATCCCTCTTGTACCAGAACGCCTGGGTGGCTGAATTGGCTGAGCATCTGACTCTTGATTTTGGCTCAGGTCATGATCTCATAGTTTGTGGGTTCCCGCCCTGTGTCAGGCTTTGTGCTGACAACGTGGAGCCCACTTGGGATTCTCTCTCTCTGTCTCTCTCTGTCTCTCTCTTTCTGCTCCTCCCCCACTCACTCTCTCTGTCTCTCTCAAAATAAATAAACTTATAAAAATTAAAAAAAAAATAAAATCCCTCTTGTCCCATTAAAGCAAAGGTGCTAACTTTCTACAGGAAGCAGAACTTCCTAATTTTGCTGAGATCCCTAGATAATTGTCTGATTCATATAAAAAGGCATAACTTATACCCGACTCCAATTTCCAAATTGTGATGTTCACAGCTGATAGCCTTCTCCGACCTGCCCTCCCTTAATAGCCACAGAATCTCCTGTTCATTTTGTCCTGAGAATAGTTTAGATCTGTTTATATTGGCAAGATTATAATTTGAGAAGTCCTGAGTTGGTAGCATTTACAAAAGTAATTATGTAAACATGTATATTTGTGTTTTTGGCCAGCAACGTGGAGGCCTGGACAGAAACGGGGAGGGCCTGATGACAGGAGAGATTCAAAGCAAGAGAGAGAAGATAAAAATCATACCTCATTCCCCCTTGTAGAGATAACTGCTGGCAGAATGCCATTCAATCTCTCTTAGAGGCATATATTTAGAATATTTTGTTATAAAAATAATACCCAATCAGCATAGAAAATGAAGGGAAAAACCCCTGAAATCCCAGTATTTAGATAACCAGTGTCACCATTATGCTGTCCTTTGCTTTTCTGCCTTTTCTACCCTGGATATGAAGGCAAATACTGAACATGCATTACAGCTTATGCGTTTTTCCAAACAAAAAGCAGTGCACAAACTTTAATTGTCCGAGACAGAGATGACAGCACACAGCGTAGGCATGCATATCCCACATTTCAAACTTATTCATAAACATGGATGAAAAATATTAAATAAAATATTAGGAATAGAACAGAAGTTAAGAAATGTACTATGGCCAGGTGAAGTTCATCCAGCAATATAGAGATAACAATATTAGGAAATCTATTAATACAATCAGTTTTATATAAAAACTTCTTATGATCATTTTGATACTGAAAAGTCATCCAAAAATTTATAATGTGATTTGTCAAAAAATCTCAAACTAACTGAATATGCTTAACCAGACAGGACGGTTAAAGTCAGAAGAGGACCTGTGTCACTGTTATCTCCTTGTTAAAAAGCTCTCGTCAATATGGTGAGCAAGATTATTAAACAAGATGTCTAACTTTTGGAGATAAGGAGGCAAAATTATCTCCGTTTGAAGATGATGTGATTACCTACCGAGAGAATCATTAAAATATTTTTTTGGAAGTAACACTCAACAAATGGTGGCCATCAGTACGAGTAATAAAACTATTGGGGTTTCTTTGGTGGGGGGGTAAAAGAAGTAATGGATGTAAAAAGTCGTCACCATGCCTGGCACATATGTATACCAATACATGAATACACTAATATGTTGGTTAGTACATACACCATTGTCACTGTTGTCATTGCATTGTTATTATTTGTGTAGTAGTCAAGCATTCCACACACGATCTGAAACCACTTGGGTGCAAAGGCATCAGTTATGAACCGTGGGCAGGAGCCACTGGGGCATCCCTGCCTGCCTGTGTAGTGTTGCCTGCAGGGACCCAGGTGAACTTGGTCTATGTGCCTGGGCTCCACTCTCAGAGCTGAGTCTCCTGACTAGGACCTGTCTTCTCTGACTATAATGCTGTGGGACGCCCCCCACTGCCCCATGGCTCGGGGCCAGCCATAGCCCTTCCTCACGCTGCAAACCCCAGCCCCCTAAAAAGCAGGGTGAGAGGTCAAAGGGTTCCAGTCCCACCCAATTTTTCCAAGCTGTGGTACATGAAGCAAATCAGGTTCCTTCCCAAAGTATCCTTTTTCTCATCTGTACAATAAGGCCAATGTAACTTAGTCATCAGTTCCTCCCAGGGCTGAATGAGGATCAAACGAGAGAATGTAGAGACAACTTCTGGTACGCAGTAGGCCTCCGACTAGGGTCACTTGATAGAATACAGGACACCCAGTTAAATTAGAATTTCAGATAAACGGCACATGAATTTTTTAGTATAAGTATATCCCAAATATTCATAGGATATACTATACTAAAAATTATTTGCCATTTATCTGAAATTCAGCTTTAACTGGGAATCCTATACTTTGATTAGCTAAATTTGGCACCCTTACACCCTAACAGATGTCGGTTCCCTTTCCTTCTTACCATCTGTAAGCATGGTTTGTAACCCTGGCTGCCTGCCAGGTCACTGTGAGGATCTCATTAATTCCCATGAATGGTTTCAACCAACAAAGCTTTGTTGGGCTGGTTACAGAAAGGTTCATGAAGGGAAAGGAATATAGATTAGCCAGGTTTCTGGCTTGGGCGTTATGAAATGCCCTGAAAAAGGTTAAGTGCCATCCAAACATGAGCTGTTGGTGTTACGGTGACTATTTCAATTTTTTTTGCAGGCCTCCTTTCATGTTTTATTTTTATTTTTGTTAAATAAGCTTCACACTCAACATGAAGCCCAACACAGGGCCTGAACTTCAAGACCCTGAAATCAAGACCTGAGCTGAGATCAAGAGTCAGACTCCGCTTAACCAACTAAGCAACGCAGGTGCCCCTACAGGCTTCCTTTTATACTGGAAATTCCAAAAAAATGGCATTTGATCTCTTTCAGGAGCTTAGCGTAGTATCTGTCACCTCCCCTGGGTCCCTAGGAAGCCTGTCAGTGCAGGAGAGGGAGGGCCCGGTCACAAGAAGGTCAGGGGAGAAGCTGGGATTAGCACCTCCAGGCTCGCAAAGCCGCAACCCTCCAGCAACCCCTCCCTAGTTCTGCTTACACCTGTCCATGAGTCAGCACTTTATTCTAAACCCTCCTGAAGGCATGAACCCTCCCGCCTGCCCCACAGCAGAGATTCCTTTCTGGGCTCTTCACAACAATAAGGTGAAAGAGCAGATGGTTGCCCAGGGCCACACCTTCAGATGTCCCCTCGGTGCTGTGTCAGCTACATCCCCTGAGCAGGGAAAGGGACAGCAGATCCCACGCCTCATGCTGTCCACCCAACACCTCCCCAGTTCTACTGGCCTGCTGAAGCCAAAAGAAGGTCTCCCCATGTGGCCAGGTCCCTGCTGGGTCGGCAAAGTGATGAGCCACCTACCAGAATTAGAGGACAGGGCAGATAAGTGCAGTAGACTTTCCTTCTGCCCTATTGGCGGTGCTTGAGGTGTGGGTAAGGCACAAACGCCAGTCATTTTAGAAAGGGGAAAAGCATTCCAGGCTGGGAGCTCTGCATAAACTTGTATCGGGTCAGGTGACTTGTGGACAGAGCAGCTCTCGCCCAAGGGGAGAACAGAGCCCTGTAGACCTGGGCTGAGCTCTTTTGCATACACCATAGCCTCAGATGAGCACTTCTTTGTGCCCAATTCCCTGTGCAAATTAGGTACCTAATGAACTGCCAGCCTCATGGGATTGGGTGAGACATAATTGAAAAGATACAGCCAAAACACTTAGTCTAGCACCTCATTAATAAGACAAGGAAAAGCAACTCTGTAGTTGAATTTAAGTGGTTTTCCCTGAGAAAGCTGAAAAGATTTCCCCAATACCCTGCTTTCTATAGGTGTCGTAGGGGGTGGATAGCAGATTCTTCCTGTTCCCTCCCACTTCTCCAGGAAGAGGTGCAGGTGTGTGTCAGTGTGTAGTGTGGAGGGGGTGATTATCTCATGGGCTCATGGCAAAACCTCCTAATTCTTATACCTGTTCATTCAGAATGCCAACCAGAAAGACAATGCCAAAGGAATTTTGTCACACCCAAGATGGGCCACTGATGGATTTAATGATGTCTCTGTCCTTAGTCCCAGGTGGGTTTGATTCTATGTGATGCAAGGACTAAATGGTAAATACTGCTCCCAGTTTCTACCCTCACCAATATATAGACATGGAAAGAAAGTAGACCAAAATGCTGATGTGAGGGACCTTAGATATGGAAAGAAGGAAGATCACACTTACTGGGTGCAACTGGGGTGCTAGATGCTCTGCAAACATCACTTGATTTAATCTTCATAAAATTCTGCATCATAAATAGGTCCTTAATACAATATTTTTTCTCAATTTATTTGTTTTGAGAGACAGAGAGAGCAAGTGGGGGAGGGGCAGAGAGAGAGGGAGAGAAAGAATCCCAAGCAGACTCTGAGTTGTCAGCAGAGAGCCCAATGTGGGGCTTGATCCCACGAACCATGGGATCATGACTGGGGCAGATATAAGAGCTAGATGCTTAACTGACTGAGCCACCCAGGCACACCTAATGTTTATTTTTTTTGTTTTATTTTTTTAATGTTTATTAATTTATTTTTGAGAGAGAGCCAGCACGAGCAGGGAAGGGGCAGAGAGAGAGCGGGAGATAGACAATCCTAAGCAGGCTCCATGCTGTCAATGCAGAGCCCAGTGCAGGGCTTAAACTCACAAACTGTGAGATCATGACCTGAGTCAAAACCAAGAATCTGAAGCTTACCTGACTGAGCCACCCAGGTGCCCCTAATATATTATTTCTTTAAGTTTATTTATTTATTTTTAAGAGAAAGAAAAAGAGCAGTGTGAGCCAGGGTAGGACGGAAAGAGAGGGAGAGAGAGAATCTCAAGCAGGCTCTGCTCTGACAGCCACCCAGGTCCCCCTATCATAAATAGGTCTTACCAGTTTATAGAATTGAGCTCCCAGTGTGCCAGGATGACTCAGTCGGTTGAGCATCCAACACTTGGGTTTGGCTCAGGTCATGATCTCGTGGTTCATCAGGTTCTGCACTGATGGTGTGGAACCTGCTTGGGATTTTCTCCCTTCCCCTCCCTCTCTCTGCCCCTCCCTCACTCATGCTGCCTCTCTCTCTCTCTCTCTCTCTCTCTCAAAATAAATAAATAAAACTTAAAAAAAAATAAAGCGAACTCCCAGAGTTTAAGCAGCAATGTCACATAACTTGTAAGTGGGAAGCCAGGATTCAACCCACTAAGTTGATTATGGCACACTCTCCCCCCAAATCCAGGGCAGCCACAGTACCCTTCCAAATACAGTGGATGGCTGCTTCCATGCAGGGTGGGCATGTGGACCAAACCTATGAACCATTCCAGTGCTATCCAAGCTGCTTTCCGATTGGCCATTATAAGCTATCTGTGCCAACTCAGGTGTATCTTAGGGCCCAGCTCCTCCTGCAGAATACTGGTGCTGGGATCAGGTAGGCAGCACCAGGTATATAACAGGCTTCCTGCGAAGGTTTATCTTTGATTTGGGGCATTTTTTTCATTAGCAATGCATGCCTTCAAGTCAATCATTGCTGTTTCCTCTGTTAAAACATCAGTCCTTCTGGGATTAGGTGATTCCTGTACTTTACTGAGAATTTATACTCCAGTTCACTTTTTTTCTTTGTCTGGATGGATAGGCTAGAGTTTTCCAGCTCTCTGGGATATTGGTTAAATCTAAAGGCTTAGAACAATAGGTGATCTCCCACCCCTACCAGTTTCACCTCTGCCATCACACATGTGTTTTTAAGAAAGGTGCTAGACAATCCGTGAAGAGCTTGTTAAGAAGTATCCAAACTGGTCCTGCAACTTCTGATCTTGGCACATCACCCACCTCCAGCCTAGTTCCAAGACAAGGCTAAAGACTGCTTAGAGAGTCAAGGAATTCTTTAATCAGAAAGAATGTGCAGGCCACTTGACCGGAGTGGCATACACTTCTAGAATTTGTTGGAGTGCAGGGTGGAATGTTTCCTTGGGGTCTAAGGTCACCTGACACCTTGGGATAAGTAGCCAGCCTTGAGGTGCTTGAAAGTACCTCACCCAAGATTTCTGCCAGTTCAGGAGAGGAGACCCCAGCAGAAAGCACCTCTGTGGGTTATACGTTCAAGCAGGTGCTGAGGAATTTTTGTAGAAAGTTAGCTGGAGTGGACATCATTCATGTTGCCTGGATCAGAGAATGGGGCAGTGCTGGGGATCCCTGGCTGGGGGTGTTCAGAGAGCTCACTAAAATATAAGAGAAACAAAAACTTCTATATTTATTCTATGAGGCCAGTATCACTCTTATACCAAAACCAGGTAAAAATACCACAAGCCAAAGAGAACTACAGGCCAATATCTCTCAAGAATATGCATGCAAAAATCCTCAACAGTGTATTAGCAGACTGAATCCAACAATACATTAAAAGAAAATCATACACTACAATCAAGTGGGATTTATTCCTGGGATGTAAGCGGGGCTCAATACTCATAAATAATCAATGTGCTGTGTCACATCAATAAGCAAAAGAATTGATACGATCATTTCAGGAGATGTGGAAAAAGCGTTCAACAAAGTACAACATTCATTCATGATAAACCCCTCAACAAAGTAGGTCTGGAGGGAACATACCTCAACATAATAAAGGCCTTACATGAAAAACCCACAGCCAACATCATACTCAATGGTGAAAAACTGAGAGCTTTTCCCCTAAGGTCAGGAACAAAATAAGGATGTCACCGTTTTTATTCAACATAGTCCTGGAAGTCCTAACCACAGCAATTAGGCAACATAAAGAAACAAAAGGCATCCAAATTGGTAAGGAAGAAGTAAAATTCTTACTATTTGCAAATGACACGAGACTATATATAGAAAACTCTAAAGACTCCACCGAAAAACTGCTGCAACTGATAAATGAATTTGGAAAGTCACAGGATACATAATCGATGTGCAGAAATCTGTTGCATTCCTATGCACTAATAAAGAAGCAGCAGAAAGTGAAATTAAGAAGGCAATCCCATTTACAATCGCACCCAAAACCATAAGATACCTAGGAATAAACTTGACCAACGAGATGAAAGACCTGTACTCTGAAAACTATAAAACACTGATGAAAGAAATTCAAGATGACAGAAAGAAATGGAAAAACTTTCCATACTCATGAGTTGGAAGAACAAATATTATTAAAATGTCTATACCACCCAAAGCAATCTACACATTTAATGTAATTCCTATCAAAATATCAATGGCATTTTTTACAGAACTAGAACAATCTTAAAATCTGTATGGAACCACAAAAGACCTCGAATAGCTAAAATCATGTTGGAAAAGAAAAAACAAAACTTGAGGTATCACAATTTCTGATTTCAAGTTATATTACAAAGTGGTAGTAATTAAAACAGCATGGTACTGGCATAAAAATACACATAAACAGAAAACCTAGAAATAACCCCAGAATTATATGGTCAATTAATCTTTGAAAAGGAGGAATAAATATACAGTGGGAAAAAGTCTTAAACAATGGTGTTGGGAAAACTGGACAGCCACATGCAAAAGAAAGACACTGGACCACCTTCTTTTACCGTGCATGAAAATAAACGGAAAATGAATTAAAGACCTAAATGTGAGGCCTGAAACCATAAAAATTCTTGAAGAGAACACAGGCAGTAATTTCTCTGACAATGGCCATAGCGACATTTTTCTAAGTTATATCTCCTGAGGCAAGGGGAATAAAAGCAAAAATAAACTATTAGGACTACATCAAAATAAAAAGTTTCTGCACAGCAAAGGAAACAATCAACAAAACTAAAAAGGCAACCTACTGAATGGGAGAAGGTATTTGCAAATGACATATCCAATAAAGGGTTAACATCCAAAAAATATAAAGAACTGATACAACTTAATACCCCAAAAACAAATAATCCAGTTTAAAAATGGCAGAAGACATGAACAGACATTTATCCAAAGCAGACATACAGATGGCCTACAGACCCACGAAAAGATGCTCAATATCACTCATCATCAGGGAAATGCAAGTCAAAACTACAGTGAAATATCACCTCACACCTCTCAGAATGGCTACAATCAAAAACATAAGAAACAATGAGTGTTGGCAAGGATGTGAAGAAGGAACTCTTGTGCACTGTTGGTGGGAATGCAACTTGGTGGAAAACAGCAGCCATATTGGTGGAAAACAATATGGAGCTTCCTCAGAAAGTTAAAAATAGAACTTCCCTATGATCCAGTAATCAAACTACTGGGTATTTACCCCCAAAATACAAAAATACTAATTCAAAGGGATACATGCACCCCTATGTTTATTGCAGCATGATTTACAATAGCCAAATTATGGAAGCAGTCCAAGTGTCCATCTATAAATGAGCAGATAAAGAAGATGTGGTATATATATACACAAAGGAATATCATTCAGCTATAACAAAAAATGAAATCTTGCCGTTTGTAACAACACAGATGGAGCTAGAGAGTATTATGCTAAGCGAAATAAGTCAGTCAGCAAAAGATAAATACCAAATGATCTCACTCATATGTGGAATTTAAGAAGCAAAACAAATAAGCAAAAAAAAAAAAAAAAGAGAAACTAAGAAACAGACTCATAACTATAAAGAAAAAACTGATGGGGAGGTGAGTGGTAGATGGGTGAAATAGGGGATGGGGATTAAAGAATTCACTTCTCATGATGAAAAAAATAATTAAAAGAAAAATTATGGCAGAGGTAAAAAAAAAAAGCATAGGATTGTATCTGATAGAATCTGAGACACATGCCTTCACTCAAGTTGCAAGAAAGGTTGGAATTTGATTTGAGTTTTTTAGGTTCTATGTTGTAGAGGTGAGACGCACACCTCTAAAGTTTCCCCAAACATAGTGAGGGCGTTTAACAGGAGCTGAGACATCAATAAATGTGACTGATGTCTGCAACACATGGTAGACAAAGTCACAGAGTCATGGCTATGCAGAAAGTTCTTGGGTTGGGTAGATCTGGGTTCATTGGGCAGATGTTAATTCAGTTGCTGCTAGCATCTGTAAGACCTTAAGCAAGTCACTCTCAGAGCCTCAGTGATATAGTTTCCTTGGGTAAATATGAGAGTAAGTTAATTTCCTGGATACAGAAACATATAATATAATATTGCATGCACCTAAAAGGCACCCAGTAAATGGTAGCCCTTAATATTACCAATCTTTGGGCTCTGCCATTGATGCATTTTTCCCTAAAGGGGCAAAGGGAAGCTGAGGCACAAGGAGGCCAAGGGACTTGAATAGAATTTGAGCAAGAACTAACATTAGGACGTGCTTCTGAGCTCACTGATTCTGGATCCAGCTCCTGTCCTGGTACCTGAGCTCCATCGCCTCTGTGTGCAATCCCAAGGTGGCAGAAGTAGCAAAGATCTCAAAGAACCAGTAAAGCTGGTTATTTTGGGGTGGGAGGGTTTAAGGTAAATTTTACTTATCTTCTTTATTCTTTTCTCCGTTTGAAAATTTACTAATGAGAACAGGGTATTAAAAATAGTTTTTAAGAAGTTTAAAAAAATAAAGAACTCACTAAAGACCCCCTTGAGGGATAGGGAAAGAGTCTTCCTGTAGACCACCGCCAAATAACAGACCCCCAAAGATGTCCACATGCTAACCTCAAAAAGCACTTTGCAGAAGTGATTAGGTTGAGGGTCTTGAAATGAAGAAATTATCTTGAATTACCCAAGTGGGCCCAATGCAATCCCAAGGGTTGCTGTGAAAGAGAAGATGAAAGGATAGAAGCAGAAGTCAGAGAGGAGACAAGATGCTCTGGAACTGGTTCTGAGGATGGTGGGGGGGTCAATGGGGGGTCTGTCTACATGCTAAGGAATGCGGGTGGCCTCCAGAGGCTGAAAGAGTCAAGGAACCCTATTCTGGAGCCTTCAGAGGGCATGCAGCTCTGCCAACCCATTTTAGACTTCTGACCTGCAGAACCATGAGAAAAGAATGTGTGTTAAGTCTCTAAGTTAGTGGTGATTTGTTACAGCAGCAATAGGAAACTCCTCCACCTTCCATGACTTGGAGGCATTCAGCAGCCACAGTATAGTTTCCAAATGAAACACAAAATGCCCAGATATGGCATGCCACTTTCTTTCACCAAAAAATTATTCCTTGTTTATCTGACATTCACATTTAACTGGGCATCTTGTTTTTTTATTTGCTGATTCTGGCCAGAGGGGAGTAGAAAGCCCTTTAATTAAAAGGACACTTGGCCCCTTTGCTTCTCATTTCTCCTCCCTGCCCCAAACTCAGAGAGCTAGAAAGCAGGTGGTGAATGTGGACAGAGGAGGAGAAATACTCATAGGAAGAGACGAAGAAGAGAGGTAACCCTCCTCAGGGCAGGCTTCTGTGTCTGGGTCGGGTGAGGAGGCGGAAGATGGGGGGGAGGACGAAGGTGAGGGAGTAAACTGGCTGAGATCGTCAAGATCTCACTGAGATTGGCCTGTTACTTTTAACACCTAAAAATAAGGATCATTGGTTAATATCTGAAAATGGCCAAAATGTTTTGAGATCTTCCTAAGATACGGTCCCCCGGTGGTGAAGAGTGAACCAAGAGCACAGATTTGAAAGCCAGGAGAGGGAGGAAAAGTGAAGGTGATACCCACTTGCCCAACAAGTCTGGCCTAGTCGGCAACCCGGTTCTGACCCCTTTACCCAATCACTGCTCTCTCTCTGCTGAATTGCACTTCTCACTTCTGGGAAGAATGACACCCACATCTTACCAAGCTATAATTTTACGAGATTGCTTTTCTTTCTGTGCCAGGAAGGAGGACATGGCACCACAGTAAGCGGACCTCAGAGTCTTCAGAGGGGACAGCAGAGGTTCCAGAGAGAACCTCAGAAGTAAGGAGGACCCATGTGGGCTTTCTCTCTTGGGAACTGGCTATTTCTTGAGACTGGGCCTCAGCAGCTGTGGTGAACTGGTCCCAAATCCTACCATCAAAAAGGAAAAGATGGTGAGGTTGCAGACTTATGTGCCTTGAGTTTTCTGGACAGGTCCTGTGAAAATTCCCCAGGGCAGGGATCTCGCCTGATTTCCACGTGACAACAAGAGCATTGGCTGCAGGGAACTTCTTAGGACATTCCTCTATACCTGGGTTTTCTTGACCTAAGCAGATGTGAATGGCTGCTGTCTGACTCACCCTTTGTTTGACCTATTTTTGAAATGAATTCTTTACAAAAAGCTGGAGATAAGTGCAGAGAATTATACATTTATAATCCCAGTATAGACAGGATTGTCTAACCCTCTCATTTTAGCTGCTCCCTGTCCTGCCAGTGGTAGGTGAATGCTGACCAAATGGTGAGAGTCTAAGGGCCTAAGCTATTTGCTCTAGTGGTAATTACCAGGAAGGTGGGGGTGGGAAAAGAGATGGAGAGTGGGGGGAAGGGCATGCCAGGTGCCAGAGCAACAGACTAGGGGAGGCGGCGAGGGCCCTAGAGGTTCATTTGTAGTTCTGCCTCTGCTCCATGGTACCCCCGAACCTCTTAAGGATGAGTGGGCCACCAATGAGGTATCAGCACAATAGGGCGTTGGCTTGGTACAGTCAGAAGAGCTGGAACTTCATAGTCACTATTTTACTTGCCATGTGATGCTGGCTTTCACCCCATCCTCCAGAACCTATTTCCTCGCCTAATAAATGGACATAGTGATCTACCTTTCTTGCATCTCAGACTTCGTGTATGAGTAAATAAATATCACCTGGGAAATGGGGTCCTGCACTGCAAAGTGCTCTGCAAAATTTACCGGAAGCACCTGAAGCACTTTAAATGCGGTTTCTGAAAATTTGCCCTTTTCATGGGTTGAAGCATGAGGGGAGGCTGAGTTAATTCTAAATGATGGCTGATGCTAACATGGTTTGGATGGGCTCAGCCTGCCTGAGACCCTCTAGTTGGCCCAGACTCCCTCCCACCCGACTCCCCTGCGGGGTTTTGGTATGGGAGCCCAGTGGGTTCCAGGTCACTCTGGGCAATAACTAGAACCCCCACTAGTAATACTGAGAGCTGCTGGTCTAGTGCCCCTGAGAGAGTCTCTATTTCCATCTCTGTGCCCACAGATGAGAAGGAGGGAATAGTAGTAAAAGGTAGGAAAGCAGACAGCACCTTGCTGCGTTCTGCTATGGCCACCTGATAGCTGCCTTAGCGGCCAATGAATGTGGAAACTTGAGGGGATGCTGGTGGTGATCTTGGGTTCAATTCAAGTTCAATGACACACTTGTTCCTGCGGCTGAGAACAGTTACCTATAAGGTCAGGTATGAGCCTTTTATAATGCAGAGGAGGGGGTTCTATCACTCTCCTAAGGCTCCCTTAGGCTCCATCTCTGAAAGGAGAAGATGTGATATGGTGGCTGAGTCATGAGCTTTGACTCTGGTTTGTTTCCTTGGAGATCTGACTTGTCACCATTAGAACCCTGGGCAGGGGTGGAGCTGGCCTCCTCTGCATCTGTTCTCCTCAACTCCTGGTGTTAGCAGAATGCATGGATTCTAAAGACTTCCCAGGCCTAGCTGGGCCAGTTTAGACAATGCCAGGAATCTGCAATTAGGCCAGCAGTCTGGTCAGGGAATACATAGGCCCTGGAGGGCACAAGGTGAGTGGGAGAAGGGCAGGCCCAACCTTAGACAGAAACCTTAGACACACTTCCTGCTGGACTCTGCTACCTGTCCCTGCTGTGGCCAGCCTGGACCTGCAGATGAGCTGTTCTGGGGAGGTAGGAAATAGGGAAGTCAGCTGCACTGAGAAGCAGGGCCAGAGCAAGGTGCATTTACTGACACAAACATCTCTCTACAGACTCAGAGATGAGTCTTCTAGGATGGATAAGCACCATTGCTGTTGTCTGACATACAAAACTGTAAAGCTGTCCTTATCTCTGTCTTTTACCATGATCGTTAGCCGAAAACATCCTGGCACCTGGACAGTATCAATGTGGTGTACTGGTTATTTTAAAGATGCAAGTTTTAGACCAAGGCTGCCTGGATTCAAACCCTAACTTTATCCCTTACTTGCTGGGTGACTTTGGGCAAGTAAATGTAACCTAGCTGTGTCTCAGTTTTCTCATAGGGAAAATGGGGCTAATAATAGTATCAACCTTGTAGGATTGCTCTGAAGGGGAAAAATGAGTTAATGCATGTAAAGTGCTTAGAACAAGGATTTCTGGCACAAGAGAAACACTCAAGGAGTAAGAGCTATTCTTGTTTTGTGTCATTATCTCAAGAATAGCACATTTCCCCTTTTCTTTTGGTAGGCCTGGCTCTGATGGAAAATAAGTTTCAACTGTGTGTCAGGGTCAATCAATTGGTTGTAGCTACCGGGACAGCTGTGTTGAGAAGGATTCTGAGGCTGTATCCAATCTCAGCGAGGGGGAATTATAAGTGCCCCATTAGCAGGGTCGGCCGTGGGTGAGGAAATGGGGAGTGGCAGCATGGGTGCTATATAGCTTCCTGTTCTGGGACTTACCTTACTTTAAGGTGTTTTCCCTACCTCAGTCTCAGTGTTTCCTGCCTTTGCTTCCACAAAGCACACTGTTCTTGGATGGGCTTTCCTGCCAAGAGTCGCTCTGTAGCAACAGTCTGTTCCAAATAGGAACCTGGAGTCTGGAGTCTATTCCAAATAGGAACCTTCCAAGATTATTTTCTTTGGAGAAGGCAAAGCCCACGTGGCCTGGTATTGGGGAGGCTTCTAGCTCAGTGGGGCACCTGCAGTTTCCTCTGTGTGCAGAGCGCGGGAGTTCCTAGAGAAACCAGGAAGCTCTTCACCGATTAGTCTTCTGTGACACCCATGATTCTGGATTCCAAATACTAATGATTAGCAAAGGAACTCCCTCGTGGCCTCACCTGGGCAATCATTGATTTGTTAATCTCTGCAGGACCTCGTGCTGAATTATGTCTATTTCCATTCAGTGGTTAGTCTTTCTGCCTGAACACTGAAGGACCATTGTCGTGAGGTCATCTGGTGGCAGGTCTGTTGGTACCTTTGTTTGCAAACGTGACTTTCTGCCAGTTTTTGTGAGCTGTGCTTTGCCTTAAACCAAATAGATCCAAACTTGAATTTCTTACTCTACCAATACTAGCATTATAATTTGAATAAGGTGCTTAAATTCTCTAAGCCTCACTATCCTTATCTATAAAATGGGAATAACACACCCACCTAAGCAGCTTGTACTGAGGCCTAAATGGATAGTGTTTTGCAAGCACTTGGCATGGGCCTTGCCCAGATTAAGTGTGCCAAAAGCAGTAACCATTGTTTTCTTAAAAAACAAAAAAGTTTATTTATTTATTTTGAGAGAGAGAGAGTGGGCATATGAGCAGAGAAGGGGCAGAGAGAGAGGGAGAGAGAAAACTCCAAGCACGCTCCATGCTGTCAGCACAGAGCCCAATGTGGGGCTCAATCCCATGAACCTTGAGATCATGACCTGAGTCAAAATCAAGAGTCTAATGCTTAACTGACTGAGCCACCCAGACACCTAGTGGCCATTATTTTCTTAACCAGAAAGCTCATCTTCATTAAGTGATATAATATAAAAATAATGACAATGTGATAATGTCGATTTGTATGATACACATTTATCATGCCTAGCACAGAGAAAATGCTCAATGAATATTAGCTGTTGTCGTTATTATTTTTATTGTTGACATAAGCTCTATCTCAGCAGCTATGAAGGGTAACATTATCATCCAAGCTTCTGACCAGGCTTCTTAATTGGGGGCCCGTGGACCCCTTGATCATCTGTGGGTAGAATTGATGGGGTCTGTGACCTTGGATAGAAAACAATTTTGACCTTCTCCTTTCACTAACCTCTAACTACAATTTAGAATCACCTTCGATTATGAGTGCAGGCAACAAAACACAATAGTGGTATCAATACCTGTGACTTTGACAGCAACACAAGTCCACATTTCTCCATAGCTGTTGCAGATAATTTGAAAGATGGGCCATATGTGTCACTACTTCAAAACTAGGTATTAAATCTGCTACTAGAACGTGTTATTTAATGTGTTAATAAAGAAGCACATGTTTTGATACTTTGGTTTCAACCTGACTGGTTTTCTTTGAATGCTTTATATTTCATTTTATGCATTTAAGAATATTATCCTGGGAAAGGTCCACAGGCCTCCCCAGAAGCCAGGT
Source organism: Paguma larvata (assembly GCA_030068075.1). Lineage (NCBI taxonomy): Eukaryota > Metazoa > Chordata > Mammalia > Carnivora > Viverridae > Paguma > Paguma larvata. Next base: position 40,143,169 of record CM057838.1, read on the forward strand.
GAGCTAGTCCATGGCACAAAAATGGGTAAGAACTTAGAACATAGAGGCAGCCCCTAAGATCACCCTCACTTCTGAGGCCACTTACAAGTCTGAGGGTCCCCAAGTCCACCCTCATTTTGACAAATTACTAGAAGGGCTTACAGAATTTGCTGAAAGTTCTTATGGTTATGGTGTATTCCAATGAAAAGAGCTGGCCAAGGGAAGAGACCAGCGGAGCAGAAAGTTCCAAGAGTGGAGTTTCTGGCTCTCCTTTCCCAGTGGAGTCATGGATAGCACCAATTTTTCCTGGTGACAATATGTGACAATACTTGTCAAGGACTGCCAACCATGAAAGCTCACCTGAAATTTGGTGTTCAGAGTGTTTATTGAGGCTCAACCAGGTAGCCATTGTGGGTCACCTAGTTGGCTGAACTTGAATCTCTTGGCCATTCTGGAGATCAAGCTGATACCATGGGGCCAAAGACCCTACCATAAATCACATTGTGTGGTCCAAGGCCCCCAGGTAAACCCTGATCAGGCAGGACATTCCAAGAGCTTAGGGATATCTCAAAGGAGCCTAGGACTAAGGCCAGACTTCTCTTTGGGTGAGGCTAATTCTTTACAACTCAGTGGTCCACTCAGGGAACTCCACTCTGGGGTGTAAGCTTGGAGGTGGGTAACGAGGAAGGGCGTGGAGAATCACTAACATGTAGCTACTGAAACATAATTTAGAGGAAGATTTTGTGTGTGTGTGTACCCTGCAAAACAATGTAGAATTCTTTGTTCACAGAGGAAACTGAATAATGCCAATGATTAAAAATGTCACTTGGCCTTGGCTCCACCCCTAATTCTTTTCCAAGTGCATCTGTTGTCTTGTTTAATCCTCAAGAGAGGTGGAAAGAAGGGGGATTGTTAAGTCTCTGAGATGCGGGAGGCCCAGGAGGTCGGGGGAGAATGAGGCCCATTGCGGCCTCCTCCCTCGCCCTGCACTGCCCATTGCCTCCTCTTGGGTTATTCAGACAGAGTCCTGCGGCCAAGGAGATCAGCAGATATTTTGCAGAATCAGGTATCTGGTAATGCCAGGGTGGCGTGAGGAGCAGAACCAGTTTGGGAGATGGCGTGTTCTGGAATATACCACACGGGGTGATTACATGAGGTCACTGCCCGCCCGATGTAGCCAGTTTACGTGCGGGAAAGCATGTGTTTGCAGGAGTATGGGGAGTCTCCTGGACCGGACGTGTTCTGACTCATCTAAAGCAAGTCCAGAGTCATAAGTTACATGCAGTTAATTTCTGTGTTAACTTTGGAAAGCCATTCTTTCGGGGACCTTTCCATAGTATCTACCCAGGGTTAGGCCATTTCTAAGGGCCTGTCTGCAGTTGGGGCCTACCTGCTCTGCAAGAGACCTCATTCTCTGAAGGAGGAACGGAGTGGGCATGGGCCTACTCTGATCAGTATTGTCCCCACTGGGACAGGAGACTTTCGGGTGTGCAGCTGGGATCTGGAGAGCTTCGTGTTTTCCCTGAAGAGCACATCTGTGCTTACAAGTATACTTGTATATAATTTGTCAAGTAATTGCCACTATTTTATAAAGGTCTCGGTTCTTTTCTTTTTAAGTTACCTTTAAAAAGAAAGGATAGTTTAGGGGGTGCCTGGCTGGCTCAGTCGGTTCAGTATCCGACTTTGGCTCAGGTCATGATTTCACGGTTCATGGGTTCCAGCCCCACATTGGGTTCACCGCTGACAGCTCAGAGCCTGGAGCCTGCTTCAGATCCCGTGTCTCTCTTTCTCTGCCCCTCCCTCTCTCTCTCTCTCAAAAATATATAAGCATTAAAAAAAAGTTTTAGGGGCACCTGGGTGGCTCAGTCAGTTAAGCGTCTGACTTCGGCTCAGGTCATGATCTCATGGTTCATGGCTTCAAGCCCTGGGTTGGGCTCTGTGCTGATGGCTCAGAGCCTGGAACCTGCTTTGGATTCTCTCTCCCTCTCTCTCTGCCCCTCCCCCGCTCACGCTCTGTCTCTGCCTCTTCCCGCTCCTCTCAAAAATAAACATAAAAAAAGTTTTTATTTTTTATTTTTATTTTTTGGCATCTATTTATTTTGAGAGAGAGAGAGACAGAGCATGAGCAGGGGAAGGGCAGAGAGAGAGAGGGAGACACAGAATCTGAAGCAGGCTCCGGCCTCTGAGCTGTCAGCATAGAGCCTGACGTGGGGCCTGAACCCATGAGTGAGATCATGACCTGAGCCGAAGTCAGACGCTCAACCAACTGAGCCACCCAGGCGCCCCAAAAAAGTTTTAAAAAGAATTGTGTAAAATGACCCTTCTCTCCTCATCTGTGATGCTGCTGTAATTCGGAGCAAGCTCTTTCAGAAGATCAACTGCATGCCTTTGGGCCCTCTGCACGTGGCTGGACTGCAGTTCTGAGGGGCAAGGCCGGCTCTGTCCTGTTCACCACTGCCATTTCAGCACCTGCAGCAGTGCTTGGTGTATAGTAGGCATTTGGTAAATGTTGACTGAATAACAGAAATGAATCCTATGAGCACACTCACTGTATTCATTTCCTGTGGCTCCTGTAACAAATCACCAGAAACTGGGTGGCTTTAAACAGCAGAGATTTATTCTCTCACAGTTCGGGAGGCCATAATGCCTAAGTCAGTATCACCAGGCTGAAATCAAGGCCGCACTTCCACTGGAGGCTCTACTGGAGACTTTGTTCCCTGTTTCTTCTAAGCCTCTGGTGGCTGCTGTATTCCTTGGCTTGTGGCCACATTATTCCAGTCTCTGCCTCTTCTCCTCTGAGTGTGTCAAATGCCCCCGTGCCTCCCTCTTATAAGGATGCGTGTGATTGCATTCGGGGTCTGCCGGGAAATCCAGGATAATCTCCCCATCTCAAGATCCTTATTCACAACTGCAAAATCCCTCCGGCCCACCCCCACCCCTGCCCTTTCCCCATGTGAGGCAGCACTGACAAGTTCCACGATTAGGAAGTAGAAATGTTTGGCGGCCATTGTTCAGCTGACCACACCCACAAAGGGAATGTAAGCATGGAGAAGGCTGGACAGTTTCTCGCAGAGGAGTCTGATGGGGGAGGGGGGTGGGCACATGCTCCTAAACGCTGCTAATTCAAACCGAGGATCAATAGAGGACTCTGGACTCAAATCATGGGGAGCCATGATGTGCGTATTTTTAGGGACCTATATGACTATGGAAAAAGTAAGGACAGGAAAAACTGCCTTTTCTTACCCTCAGAGTCTGAGGTCTTAGCCAACCCATACTCACCCTCCCCAGCAAGGTTCCCCAATTTGACCCTCAGGTGGCAGAAGCAGGAAAGACAACCTTTCCCATGGCTCATCCTCAGGAGGGCCCTGGTCCTAGGGCTCCCTGGGGGGGTTCCCTGGGGGGACCTGCCTCTTTCTGATTCACACAGGTCGTCACCTTGCAAGCGGCTTCAACCTCAAGGCTCCTCTGCTCCACAGGAGGGTAGGTGAGGGGTGGGTGGAAGAAGCAGATAAGAGAGTATTTAATAATTTGGGAAGCCCAGATAAAGAAAAGTCAGATAAAGAGGACTATACCTCAGGCTGGGTGGCTAAACCCAAAGAGTTTTGCCGTATGTGCTCTCTGGGACCTGCAGATGTGGCTGCCACCCTCTCTCCTCAGACGGATTGTCAAAGAGATAGACTGGAAGAAACCAGAAGGGGGCTGGTTGCCTGAATTTAGCAGGCTTATCTATGCTCACCCTACTCCACCACCCACCTTGTGGAGTCCCTGCCTCCGGTGGGTCTGAATAATTCCTCAACCTACTGTTCTAAGGGCTCGCATAATTGGGATCTCTTATTCTCCATTCTCCAGATTTCTCTCAGAGTGCCTTAATCTTGGTTTAGTTGGTTAAGCGTCTGACTCTTGGTTTCCAGTCAGGTCATGATCTCAAGGTTTGTGAGTTCAAGCCCCACTGTCGGTCTCTGCGCTGATAGCTCAGAGCTTGCCTGGGATTCTCTCTCTCTCTCTCTCTCTCTTTCTCTCTCCCCCCCTTACTTGCACTCCTGTATCTCTCTCTCAAAAATAAGTTAATTAATTTAAAAAATAAAAAAAATTTTAAAGTTTCCTTAATCTTACTGTCGCCCAGTTTCCCAGAGTGAATCCCAAGTAAAGGCGGGGCTTGAACTCACAAACCTTGTATCTCATAAACCCTCAGTATTTAAATTCCTTTTGACATCTCCTAGCTTTGTTTCCTTTTCCTCTCCCTCCTGCAGGGCAGGAACTGTGTCATTCCTGTTCCTTGCTGCACCCTGGTGCCCGGCACATAGTAAGTGCTCATTAAATATTGATCGAGCCATTGAAGACAGCTGTTGCACAGAAGAGACACTGGTTAATTTTATTAGAAAGGGATGAAGGACAGCTTTCTGGAGAAGGTGATGAGTAAGCATGGCTTTAAGGAAGGGGTTTGCTGGATGTTGCAATGAGACGAGCATGTGAAAAGGTCCAGTGATATTATATGGACGGGCAATGTCGTTGGGATGCAGAGTGAAGGGGAAATGGGTGAGATGAAGGTGCAGCAGAGGCCTGCTCATGGAAGACCCACTGGGCCTATTCAGAAGCTGCAGAACATGGATAAGAAGGGAATAACGTGGGGTGCCTGGGTCGCTCAGTTGGTTAAGTGTCCAACTCTTGGTTTTGGCTCCGGTCATGATCTTGAGTCTTCATGATTTTGAGCCCCCCATCAGGCTCTGTGCTGACAGCATGGAGCCTGCTTGGGATTCTCTTTCTCTCTCTCTCTCTCTGCCCCCACCCCTCAACTTGTGTCATCCCTGTCTCTTTCAAAAGAAATAAATGACTTTTTAAAAATAAAAATAAATAATAAAAAGAAGGTGAATAACATGATTGCTGTGTGAGGTGGATTGAAGGCTCCCCAACTGGACCTACGAGGTGGCATCGCGGTACACCAGGAGAGAGACCATGAGGCCTGAACCCAAGCAGCAGCTGTGAGGATGCGGGGGATGAATGCATTCGAGCTACTAGGCTCATGCCTCATTCGATGTGGTAGGAGGAGTAGTGGAGCGCAGTAGGTGAGTCCACTGACCCAAACCACAGACATGAGAAGAAGAACAACTTTGGGGAAGTTGGGGAGAGAAGATCTAGATCGGTTCTCCTTTAGATACGTTCAGTTTGAGGATCCCTTGGGACTGGAGGTAGCAAACAGTTTTATATTTGGGTCTAGAGCTCAAGAGACAGCTCAGAGCAGGAAGTAGAGACTTGGATTCCTGGCCCTTTGTGTAGAAATTGAAATCACAGGGAGGAATGAGACTGCTGGAGAGAGGGCGTAGAGAAGAATCGAAAGAGGTCTGGGCATAAACCCCTCAGTGAAATGAACATTCAAGGGGCCCTCAGAAAAGGGGACCAAGGAAGGGACACGAAGAAATAGTGGCAGAGCAGCAGGAGAACCAGCAAGGGGAATGTCACGGAATGTGCCGCAGGGACTCTGGGTTGTCTGAGCAACACAAGTCCCTCTATCTTCATTGACATAAGCACGTGGACCTTCCTGTTCCAGAGAGTGGATCAGGATAGCAGAAGCCAGTAGTGGTAACTGCATTCCCTCTGTCAACGCTTAACTTAGGAATACACATGTGATCCATTCCAACCAAGGAAACATGAGCTGAAGAGTTCTAACGGGTTTTCCTAGAAAAGTTTTATATTCATAAGACAGAAGCAAGGATGAGATAGATGTTTCTGTTTTCCCGTTGAACTTTGTGGAGTCTGCATGTGATGCCTGGAGCGGTTGCAGTCATCCTGTGACCATAAGGACAAACAGCCTAGGGATCAGGTCAATACACCAAAGCTGACGGAGAGGGAGAAATGGAAAGAACTGGGGTCTTTGATGACATTAGCAATCTACCATAGCAACCACCACTGGAATCTACTTTTCCACTGAGCCCTTTCCTATGTACTATAATCAGTTATATTTTTGTTTTAGCCTGCTTGGCTCAGGTTTTCTGTTACTTTCTATTATAGTAAACCAAGGAAGAAAAATATTTCAGCAGAATTGCACTCCTCAGAAATTCAGTTATGAAAAAAATTTAATAGCATTGATTGGATTTGGCAATATGGTGATCACAGGATACATTCCATAGGGAGATGGGCTAGAAGGCTGCCTGAAGAGACTGAGGGTGAATGTGATGTGTGGAAGTAAAGACCAGAGGTGCAGACAATTCCTTTAAGAATCTTGGCTGAGATAGGATAATGGAAAAGCACCTAGTCGGAAGATCTCCAATTTTGTTCAGTTAAGATTAGGCTTTGCTGTGATAACAAACAAACACCAAATCTCAGTGGCTCAACTACACAAGTTTCGTATTTTGTTTTTGTTTTTTCACTTGTATGAAGTCCTCTGTGGATACAGACGTCTCCTTTCTAGTGATGACTCTGGGATCTGGGTTGTTTTTGTATTGTGGTCCTGTCATCTCAGAGTGAGATCTTCCCTGCCTTATCCTGCTAGTGACACTTGGTCCTTTGGCTCTGAGTCCACTGGCCAGACTGGTCCCAGACTAGACCCTCAAATATATCTAGTTCTTAATCCTTGGAACCTGTGACTGTCACCGTATGTGGCAAAAAAAGGACTTTGCCAAAATCCAGATGTGATTAAGTTAGAATTAATCCAGGTGTGGTTAAGAATGTCAAGATGGGAAGATTATCCTTGGTCACCCAGGTAGGTCCTAAATGCAATCACATGTATTCCTATAAGAGAGAGGAAGAGAAAGATTTAACACGGAGAGAAGAGGGGGTACCCTCTTGCAACTCTTGATCTCAGGTGGTGGGTTCAAGCCCCACAGTGGGTGTGGAGGCTACTTAAGAAAAATTAGTTAATTAAAAAAAAAAAACAAACCGAAGAGGAGAAGGTGGTGTGAGCATAGGTACAGAGCTTGAAGTGATATGGCCACAAGCCAAGGAATGTCCACAGCCACCAGAAGTTGGAAGAGGCAGGGAATGAATTCTTCCCTTCCCTAGAGCATCTGGACAGTGTGTGACCCTCCCAATTCCTTGGTTTCAGCCCAGGGATACTGATTCAGACTTCTGGCTTTCAGAACTGTGAGAGAATAAATTTCTATTGTTTCTAGTGATTGCAGTAATTTGTTATGGCAGCCACAGGAAACTGACATATCAGTTTCGGGGGATGGCCCAGGAACACCTCAGTCTGCACTCCTCTGACCTTTCCCATGCGGGATGTCAAGAAGGGGTTCCCATGGGCCCCTGTGCCCATGGTAGAACAGGAAGAAGTGGAGGAGCCACACTGGTGTTGGACTGAAAGAAGAACTTTAGAAAATGGTCTATAGGGGTTCCTGGGTAGCTCAGTCCATTGGGCGTCCAACTTGAGCTCAGGTCATGATCTCACAGCTCATGAGTTCAAGCCCCACTTGGGGCTGTATGCTGACAGCTCAGAGCCTGGAGCCTGCTTCAAATTCTGTGTCTCCCTCTCTCTCTGCCCCTAGCCTTCTCTGTCTCTCATAAATGAATAAATGTTAAAAAATAAAAATGAATAGATAAATAAATAAATAAAATAAGGAAATGATATATAGATACCCAGGAATCCTTCTTATGCACCTGCTCTGGGGCAGACCTGCTGAGAACACAGATATAATAAGACTTGGAAGTGGGTGTAGTGGATTCCTGTTGTCCAGGCTCTGACTGGCCCGTGGGCTGGAGCTCTTGGAGCACGGGACTTCCCAGGCCCATCCTACTGGCCTTGCTAAGGATCAGGTGCCTGGGCCGGAAGGGACTGGAATCTGAAATGTCCTCCGCCCCGAAGCAGATGTGAGGAGGGTGCCGTTCCCAAGGACACGTGTTTGGCTCGTTTCTCTGGGAGTTAGGACAAGAGCGGTAGAGTCCTGCCTGACCTGCAAGGAAGTTCACGGGGTGAAGTGTGGAGCTGCCAAACCCCAGGCGGCCTGGGAGGCCTGCAGCCCAAGTGTGGCATGCAGGGGCTGGACACAACCGTCCAGAGGGCTGCCAGCCATGGGAGCTCACAGTGGCTCTGTCTAGGGACAGAGATGGGGCTCGACGGGAGCTGTGGTTTGCAGTGACTTTTGTGTCTGCTTGGTCTGACAGAAGGGATGGATGTCCTCGGAGGACAGAGGGGCCTGTGGGCCTTTCTACCACTGGTGGGACTCTGAGCAACCCTGACCTTGGCCTGAGGGTTTCTGAACCTTGGTTTTCATGTGACACTTCACCCTGGGGATGGGAATGTACAGAAGGCCATCCATGCACATACCGGACTGGAGAACTCTACTGCCTGACTCACTGAGTCAACTGATTGGGGGACAGGACATCTTTTCTCCAACTTTATGGAAGAAACAGACCTCAAGGAAGAGGGAGTGGTCCTATCAAATCAGGGAGCAAATGGAAGTTGGCCAGGAATGCGTGCCAGGGATGCTGGTCAGCATGCAGGAACCAGAACATTCCAGCACTCTCAGATGGAGAAGTCAGTGTTCCATTCATTTTCCTGAGGGGAGCAGTATGAGAGTCTGACATGGTGAAGACAGTGGCAGCCTCTGTGATGCTCTGTGGCTGTCTCTCTCCTCTCTCCATTCCTCTTCCTTCCCTTCCCCTCTCTCCTCTCCCAGTTCCTCTTTTCCCCCTCCATCCCTTGTTTTGTCTCTATATGTCTGCCTGACTCTTCCTATATCTCTGTCCGCTGCTGGTGTCTGTGTCTGTGATGCAGACACACCCAGATCACTTTATTCAGATCACTTCGGCTAAAGGGGCAGGATGTCACAGGAAGCACCTGTGCTCTGACTCCGCCCAAGTATTATTGCCCTCTTGTTTATACTTCCTCATTCATCCTTTCCTTTACAAACACTTGCTCACAGTATCATCTGTGACTTTCTGGTCCCCTCACATATCTTCATCTATTTTTATCAGCAAACAGCCAGACATCTTCCTGGTGTCCCCCAACCCCCAACCCTTTGGCCTGGACCAGCCTGGCAGAGAAGTCTCAGCTACTTGGGGCCCAGGTTGGGTCAGGGGCCTGTGAGGAGGGGAGGCTGGGCAGCAGGCAGGCATATCCAGAGAGGCGTGGCTCCTCACCCTAACTCCTGAGAAGCTACTCAGATAGGAAGAGGAGAATACAGCCTCCCCTCAGCTCTTAGCCCCCTGGGGCTGCCCCCTCCTGAAGCCCAAGAGCCCTTGCAGAGCAGAAGAGCCTTCTGAGAAGGCTGTGGAGCTTCTCATTAGCACACAATGTAGACCTGGGATACTAGACCTCTGGTATAGTCACGTAATCCTTCACAGCCTCGATATTTTTAATCTGGAAAATGGGTATTTTGTTATCCCAGGTGCCTTAATGTATAAAGTCACTTAATTCTACCATAACCTTATGAGTGGGTACTATCATTACCTCTGTTGCACAGGTGAGAAAACAGGGGTGCAGAGAGGTAAACTACTTGTCTAAGGTTGCACAGCTGGTTGAGCGGCTGAGCTGGGATTCAAACCCAGAAGTCTGGCCCCAGACCTCACACTCTTATGAGCAAGTGTTTTCTTGATGGCCTGGGAATTATTCTTCCTTTCCTATACTTTGATGGCTTAGGAGAACAATGACGGTGCCCCTCTCCTGGTACCTCTGAGAAACTGTATTTACAGGCCTGGATCTATGGACAAATGCCCAGGGAGAGGCAACCCAGTATGCAGAAGTGATTGTCCAGGTCCTGAGGGCATGTGGCCATCTCCTCCTTGGCCTTCTGGGGGTTTGGGGGATCACTGGGAGGAAGAGAGGGGCTGCTCCAGGGCTTCGGGAACCATCTGTGTTTTTCAGCTAGGTCTCTTCAGGCTTTGTTACCACAATACATTTATTTTTGGAGAATTACTATTCCCAGCTTGGCCCTCCAGGCCTCTTCTTTGTCAGCTACATTACTTTTGGTTTCTGGGTAAATGTGTTGTGAATTGACTTTGCTGCTGCTGACTTTGCTTCTCTTCTAAAAACAGTATTCGTGTGGGAAGCAATGTGTATTCACTCCTTCAACAAACATGATTTCTGTGTATAGGACATTGTGGTGGTTGCTTTGGGGACATCAAAGATGAAATCAGGGCAAATCGTAAGATACTCTGGACTATCCAGTATCCACTGGAGGGGAGGTAGATAGGGGATGGGGTAAATGGGGGACGGACATTAAGGAAGGCACCTGTTGTGATGAGCACTGGGTGTTATATGTAAGTGATGGATCACTAAATTCTACTACTGAAACCAAGATTCTAGTATATGCTAACTAACTTGGATTTAAATAAAATTAAAAAGAAAAAAGATGAAATCAGTGTGGCCTCTGCCCTCAAGAAAGTTACAGTCCACTAGCAACAATAAAACATGCAGAGAGATCTCTATAAAGGAACATGGATGAGGTATGGGCATTGCCTCCAAAGTCACGACAGGACTTTAGACAGAGCTCTCAGGGAAGCTTCCACAGAGGAGACTGTACATATATAAGTTACGGTGCAGAGATTCCAAAACAGTTGTCTGTGTGAGGTCAATCCTAAGATATAATTTTATTTGTTTCTCCTGTAACAGTGCAGATGTAGGTGGCAGTCTAGGCTGGTAGGACAGCTCAGCTCCACAAGGTCATTCAGGAGCCCAGCTCTGCTCTATCCCATTGCTTTGCTCCACTGTCCTTTTGAGTATTGTCTTCATCTACCTGGTTAAAGCAAGGTCGTTGACACGTCAATATTCCAGCTTGTGGGAAGGGTGGAGAGAGGATGGAGGAACACGCGATAGATGCTTTGACACATGGACTCACAGGTGGCTCCCATATCCTGGCAGCCAGAACTTGGTCATTAGGCCACGTATAGTTACAAAGGAGGCTGGGAAATGTAGTCTATAGTCAATCAGACAGCCAGAAGTTTAATATGGAAGAAAAGGATAATAGGGGATAATCTCCATTACAATGATGTGGGCCTTGACATGTAACTAGGATACGTTAGGTAGAACTTAGAGGGGGAGGATATTCCAGGCAGAGAAGATGGCAGAGGTGTGGGAAGGTGCTGGATGGATTTGGGGGCAAGTGAGTATCAAACATAACTGGAGCATAGGGTTTACATAGAAGAGGCTGTGACCCACCTGTGGGTGGGGCTGGGGCAGGCTTCATCCCTTTAACAGGCTGCTCAGCCTTCCCATAGAAGGTGACCCTTGTCGCCTGCTATCCAAAAACGAATCCTCTTTGATCAACCACACAGGATGTGTGCACTTTTGGCCTGACTCCGGAAATTTGATCTTGAACCGACAGTGATCTAGATCCTATCAAAGTCTTGGCTTCCTGAGGATGTGCTACTTTCAACAGTGATTATTGTATTAGATGCTGGTCCCCATATAATACAAATTCTATGAAGAACTAAATTAGCAGAGTTGCCTAGCACAAGACCTTCGCTGTGTTAAGTCCTTGGAAGAAATGGCCACATGAAGGAAATTTTGGTATATTTTGATAAAAAATTAAAGATGTTGCCCACTATTTTGTTCATTGTGTAATATGGTATTTTTCTTTGTATGAGAACCAATCAGTTATAGGTCAATCATAGTTCAACAGAACTGGAAAAACATAAATTTAAATGTATTTATAGAGATCCTACGTACATAGCACAGACAATATTTAGGATTTTTTTGTTAAGCTGTACCTTGATCTTTGGCACTGGAATCCAGTATTTTAATAACGATGTTATTGTTTTAGCTCATACCTTGCTTTTTGCCTTGCTTTTCCGAAACAGCCATGCTGTCTTTCAAAGTTTTCATGATTTCTGGATTTCTGTGTGCTTTACTAAACAAAGGATTTTTTCCATGCATAGATATTCCTCCTTCCAACATGAAATGCTAAAAACAAACAAACATCATGAAAAAGATAATCAACCAGATATCTCTTTTAATATCATGCTACTTTGTCCTTGGAGTTCAACACTTCAACAAACATTTATTAGGGCAGTGAATTATTGGGAGGTACTGTTTCAGGTGCCAGAAATATAGAGAAGAGACACAGTCCCAGACTTTAGGAAACTCACAGTCTGGGGCAGGTGCAGGGCTATGTTGCCTGTGGAATACATGAATAATAGGTATTTTGTTATATAGGTATTTTATTATAGGTAAATATATAAACATAGATATTTACCTATAATAAATGTGAAATACATAAATATAGATATTTTATTATGACAATAAATAATAGGTATTTATGATATAATCTGTGAATGTTGCAAGAGACACTGGACAAGATGGATGGGAGCCCGATAGGGAAGGCTGAAGAGGACTTCTGACGGGGCTGAGTCGGGAAGGTTGAATAAGGGCTAGTAATGTGAGGAATGAATAAAAGAATGTTCCCAGCAAGAGGAACAGCTTATGCAAAGGCGTGGAGAAATGGGAGCGGGTGGGGTGGAGGTGGCTGAGGAACTGCAGGGAGCACCACAGGGCTCTGGTTCAGGGAGCCCGGGGAGCTTGGCTGGGGAGCCAGCCAGGGCCGTCCACTTGGGCCTTGCAGCCACGCTGAAGAGACCCATCTCAGGCCCAGAGTTTCTGTGCGGTCCTGGCATGTGATTATATCTGCGTCTTAGAAACATCAGCCTCGTCGACATAAGCCAGGCAGGGAAGAGACTGAGAAGGGCAGCTGTTCCGTTATTTCAGGTGGGAAATGACATGGTGTTAAATGCCTGAATAAGCAGACGTAAAGAGGCAGAGAAAGATTCGGGGAATATTAAGAAAGAAGAAGCTTTAGCATTTGCTGACTGATTTGGAGAAAAGGAGTTGGTGCCTGTTAGATACTTGGATGGGTGGTTGCTCACACGGATGAAATTACAGGAGAAAGAGCAGGTGAGGGGTGGCAGATGTGGAGTTTGACCACGGCCGCTTTGAGATTGGGTCAAGTAGTCACATGTGCAGGAGGAAGAGAGAGGTACAGGACTTACCCGCATGCAGGTGCTGGTTGAAGACAGGAGTATGTTTAAACCTGGTGAACACTGAATGGCATACCTGATGTGTTGTCAGACATTCATTCAATAATAAAAAAAAAATAAAAAAATAATTAAAAAAAAGCTTATAGTATGCCTCTTTTAGCCTTCTGCATAAACCTGCAAGGAAGGATTTGTTTACCGATACCTGGCCTTGCTGGAGAAAGGATTTAAGTCTGTAGATATTGTTATCAGTATGAGTTTTTAAAAATGTTTTTTTGAGAGAGATAGAAAGTGAGCAGAGGACAGGCAGAGAGAGAGAGAGAGAGAATCCCGAGCAGACTCTGCGCTGCCAGCTGGGAGCCCCACATAGGGCTCTAATCATGAACCATGAGATCTTGACCTGAGTTGAAACCAAGAGTCGGACACTTAACTGACTGAGCCACCCAGGCGCCTCATCGGTCTGATTTTACAGTGGGGTGCGGAGAAGTGCAATGAGCTGCTCCAGCTCAGATAGCATGTGAGGCAGCAGAGGCAGATTTGCAGCTGGTCTTTTGTAGCCTGGTCTTTATCACAACTGCTTTTCATGATGTGGGTGAACTTTAAGCAGAAGGTGCTTAGATAGGGGTAGAAGGTGATGCTCACAGGAGGTTGCACGAGTAGGTGGGATGAGGACAACCTGACCGTGGCCTTGACTCACATTCATGTACTGGGTTCTACATCTGGTACACCCTGGGTAAGACTCGGCATAGTGATCTGGTAACCTTCAGAGAAGGTCTGGTACTCATTTTATTATCCTTGTTGGAGTAGGCGGCTTTCTGCCTCTTAATCCTCCACACCGCCTGCCATCCAGCTGCTGGAGGGGAGGTCTGCAATGGGCCAAAACTGACACCAGGGCAGGCCTGGCTCTGGCAGGAGGAGAGGTTCATTAGCACTCGGTTTGAAAAGGTTTGCACAAGAGGATAGGAGGTGGGGAACAAAGTGGGAGGGGGCACTTAATCACTGACATTTATTTAGTACAAGCCTGGGGTAGTGGGTTAAATTGTGCCCCCAAGTCCTAACCTCTGGTACCTGTGAATGTGTCCCTATTTGGAAAAGGGGTCTTTGCAGGTGCAATTAAGTTAATTAGCTTGAGATGAGATCATTTGGGGGTGGGTAATCTATCCAGTAACTGGTGTCCTCATAAGAGAAAGGGCAGGGAGATCTAACACAGGAAGATGGTCATGTGAGGCTAGAGGCAGAGACTGGAGTTCCACTGAGGCCGCTGTGAGTGGAACAGGCGAGGAAGGATTCATCCAAGGGCACTTGGAGGAAACACGGCACTACTGACACCTGGATTTTGACCCAGCGAGACTAATTTCAGACTTCTGTCTTCCAGAACTGTGAGAGAATAAATTTCTGCTGTTGTAAGCCACCCAGTTTGTGGTAAGTTGTTGTAGTAGCCCTGGGCAATAATACAGCTGGCAAACGTGTGGCTGGCAAGTGCCTCCTATGCCCGAGGCAGACATCACTAATCACTCCCCACATTCTTTCCCATGGAAACGGACACCACCCCATCCTGTCCAGCTGCTGCCCCATGACTGGAGCTGGCAAGCCCCATGAAACCTATCGGCATCCTTGATTTAGCGCCTACCCCTCAGGGAGCCACTGGCAGTTCAGCAAAGGGTCTGGCAGAGCCACAGTTCTCAAGAGGCTCAGAATCTTGGCCCACGTGGGGTTGTGGGGGTATCACCTCTGTGCCATTAACAGCTCTTGTTAGTGTTTGAACATCTGCCCAGGCCCACCTGGATGGTGTTCAACAGCTGGGCCTCCTCCAGCTCCCTGGCTGTCCAGCTGCAGCTCAGCAGACAGCAGCCAGGAGTCGTGGCTTCACCCCTGCAAGGTGAATCAGTCACCTACAAAGCATTAGCAGTGAAAATCACCACTTGAGCCAATATGATAAATAAAATACACCAATGACTAGAGTTAAGGGTGATGAAATTCCCAAGGAGGCTGCCTAAATTCTTTCAGGAGCCACAGAGAGAGACAGCGCAGAGGAGGTGTGACCTGGGGGCTGAGTCTTGAAAGAGTAGAAATTATCTAGGTTTGGAGAAAGGGACAAGACATCTTTAAGGATATAGCCTCTCTTACCCATCATGGGAGAGGGGGCGTTTCTTATCCTTCTGTCAAGGGCTCTGATGGTCCCCTCAGGGCATTTTTTTCTTCCTTCTTTCCTTCTTCCTTTCTTTCCTTTCTTCCCTCCTTCTTTCCTTTTTATCCTTCCTTCCCCCCTTTTTTCAGTATAGCCCTCTGATTACTTCCATCAGAATCACTGGCTCTATAAAAATGCAGATTCCATGGCTGCCTCCCAGATGATGAGGGAACATAAGGCAAGCTGAAGACAAAGCACAAGCTAGCACATGTCCCCCCAGGGCAGGTGGGATAGTGTGATATTACTCAGTCACTCTGACTGCCCAAGAACCAAGTCAAAGAAAGAAAACAAATGGTTAACTGATAGAGATCGCAGTCACGCAAGACCTGAGTCTCCATCGGTTGGCAAACATCTTAGTAAATTACAAGGAAAAGACAATCTTGTTAATATCCTGCCTAGTGTCTGGAAACCTATAGCCCCAATATCACCCTCCCTCCATAGTGGTGTGGATCTATCCCGGGTCATCCGGGAACTCCCTACTATCTCTCTCTCTTTTTTTTTTTAAAGCTTATTTATTTATTTTTAGAGAGAGAGAACATAAGAGGGGGAGAGGCAGAGAGAGAAAGAATTCCAAACAAGCTCTGCACTGCCAGCGTGGGGCTCAAATTCACAAACTGTGAGATCGTGACCTGAGCTGAAATCGAGAGTCAGATACTTAACTGACTGAGCCACCCAAGTACCCTTAGGAACTCCCTACTGTCTTAATGTTGATGTTTTGCTGGAGGGAAGGGTAGCCTCCACTCCACAATAGCTAGGCCTTCAGTAATGTGTGAGTCTTCAGCATTGGAAAATCCCTTTAGAAACTTCCTCTTGACTTTCTCTCCCCCAACTCCATAGTATGTAAGTCACTCTTCACAACCCCAGTGCAGCTCTTCCTGCCCACAGGTCCTGTCCCCATGCTCTAATAAAATCACCTTTTTGTTTTGCACCAAAGGTGTCTCAAGAATTCTTTCTTGGCCATTGGCTCTGGACTCCACCATCACTCCGAAACCCCATCACCAGACATTAAGAGTTAGAATCTCTAAGGATAGGACTTAGGTATCTGCATTTTTAACCTTCTCACTAGATTTTTCTGATGCACCATCAGCTAGGAATTATTGACCCTAAAGGTACTCCCAGTGTAGGCCACTATTGCTGGACTGATACAAAGCAGGTGTGTAGGCCTTGGGGCAGAGCCCCACTCTCTCCTTGGAAACCGATCATGGAATCAAGGCTTCTTGGTTCAGAATAACCCTGAGCTGTGGGCCAACCCGGATAGGTTGAGTGCAGGGTGTAGTACTTACAAAGTAGCTAGCCTGGAATTCAGTGGGAAAGATGTTGCCACTTATTCGTTGGTTGGTCTTAAGCAAGCTGTTTAACTTTTATCTCAATTTTCTCATCTATAAAGTGGGGCTACCAATAGAACCAATCTCAAAGTTGTTGAGAGGACTAAAGAGGGCGTGTACACAGTGCTTCACCTGATGCACTGTACAGTTAAATAAAGAAGAATTTTTGTGTTTGTTTTTAAATAATGGTGATGAAGAAAACTAAGTTATAGCTTATCTAGAAGAGAGAAAAGTAGATTGAAATCGTCATTATGAAGCCCAGTTGAAAGTTAGCTCTTTAGGAGCTACTGATCAAGTTGGTGAAAACAGGCTCAGGTATGCCTGAGGGTAAGCAATGATTCTCAATAGAGTGCACCTCAAACCCGCTGTGTTCAAAAACATCAGTCTAACTTTGTCCCTGCCAGTCCCACCGTGTTGAACTGTAATCTCTAGTGACGAGGCATCTGCATTTAGAAAAAGAAAAAGAAAGCTTTCCTTTGATAAGAATCAAGTGAGAGCTCTTGTAGAAATTACATGTTTCCCCGATGTTCCAGGAGATTTTGCTTCAGGGCATTGGGGATGGGTTATAGAATTTACATTTTTTTAAACAGGGGCTTCTTTTGAGTTAGGGAAGCACTGCTTTAAAGCAAGTTTGACCTTCTCTAGCAGAGAGTTTTGGTGTCATCTGACTAGTCTGGAGCCTCTTCCTGTATTACCCACTTTGTAATGGTTCCACCCCAGCCAGGACTCCAGAAACACTGTTTGTGGAAAGGGCACAGAGACTGTGCTCGGATAAATAGTATATCTAATAAATGAAAACAAAAGGATGAAGGGATATTCTCATGGATAGTTGGGGAGAATTTGGGTCTCAGTCCTGAATGGAGGCTCTTATCACTGAAATCCAATAGTCTCCACTTCTGTCGCCTTCCAAGACAGTGCGGCTTCACAGACTGTTCTCACTTTGGAATTCTGGGAGAGCTAACACCCGTTTGCTTTATGCCTAGAAAATACTAGAACCAGTCCTACGAATGGTGGAACAAGGAAAGGTCCTCTTAGCCAACCTCAGTGAGACATGAGCCAGGAGAGCCTAAGGCTCTTGCTCCCTGCCTCCCCATTGTAGAGGTCACTTTTAGGCAACAGGCTTGAGCAATAGAAATTCTAGCAAGGCAAAAGAGCCCACGGTGACCACTGAGCTGAATGCAAACAGGCTCACTAAGCGACCCACTTCAAAATAGCCTTAGGCCCCAACCAACCAATGGGCTGCTTTTAACTGGGCACAGATCCTAAGATTACCAAAAAGAGAAAATTCCATACGTCCCCATACTCCCTCACTCTGCCCTGAAACTGTGACCCCTCACGACTGCCTCGTGGCAGACAGTCGCTCCTTTGCTGTTCTGTCTGCTGCTCCCTTGCAGTGTCTTCAGTAAACTTCTATCTCTTTTGTTCTGCCTTGGGTGAATTCTTTCTGCTGGCCCCCACCCCATTGGAGCTCCCTACAACCACCTCTTTCCAAGGAACACTCTCCCCAGTCTAGACTCTCTCATTTGTCTCCTCTCTGGGGCTGGCTGCCAAGGGGATGGTTTTGCTTACTGAACCCCATGCTGCCACTGCCTTTGTTTTTCTGACATGACTTCTCTAACAGGAACTTGAAAATAGTATTTTGAACAGATCATGCTCAACTAGTCTCATTTGGAAGGCCCATTCATACCATGTTGAAGTTTGGGATGAACCAGTGCTAGATGGTAGACCAGACCAGGAATACCAGATATGGAAGGGATTGAACAAGCCCCGGAAAATGGTTTCTGAAAACAAAACAACAATGAGAATATGCAGCTCTGTGAATGTATGAAAAACCATTGAGTTGTATACTGTAGAATGGGTGAACAACGTAGTATGTGAATTACATCTCAACAAAACTGCTACTCCCAACCCCCAACAAAGAGTGAAATACTGAGAAGTAGATAATTTCACAGACATTTTTAAGACATAATGACCGTCTGTGTGAGGCTTGGTTTTCTCTTTCATATGATCCTGTTTAGAAATACCAGCATGTGTCATCCATCCACACCACAGAACCTGACCCATCTCCACCTCCACAAACCATGCCAGTATTTAAGAGGGTGAGATCTGACAAATCTCCAAACAGCCAAAGGGGCTAACCATGACTTTTCAGGTTTGGGTTTGCAAACTGAATTCTGACTGCTATCAGTAATACCCAATACTTAGTGAGGAGTCGTTACATGCCAGGCACTGAACCCTCTAAGGTAGTGATGAGGGGGCAGAAGGCAAGCTGACACCCTGCAAACCAACACCTCCCTGCCACCCCCAGATGGGATATGTGTAATATTCCTCAAGCACTTCTGGCTGTCGGAGAACAAAGGAAAGGAGAAAACAAATGGTTAAACTGAGGGTCTCCATCATTTTACACTCTTACTTATCTACTGTCTTAATGTTAATGCCTTGCTAGAGGGAAAAACAACCTTACCTTGACAATAACTAGGCCTCCAGTAATCTGTAAATCCTCTTTAGCATATGGAAATCGCTTTAAGAAACTTCCTCTTGACTTCACCTTCCCAACTCCGCAGCATTTAAACAACCACTCCTCAGGACCCCAGTGCATCTCTTGCTGCCCACGGTTCCTGTCCCCGTGCTTTAACAAAACCACCTTTTTTGCACCAAAGACATCCTCAAGAATTCTTTCTTGGCCATCGGTTCCAAACCCCACCATCTCCCCAAAACCTCATCAGTAGTGCTCGTAGTATCTGCATTTCACACATGAGAAAACTGAAGCACGGTTTCAGGAAATTGCCCAAAGTCACTCAGCTGGTAAATGGCTGGCCACAGTTCAGCCTCAGGTTCTAAACTTAGTTGAACATTGGAAACATCTGGAGAGCTTTATAATTCACTGGTGCCTGGTTCCTGCCCCTGGAGGTTCTAATTTTATTGATTTGGGTTGTGGGCTGAGCATCAGACTTTTTTTGGCTTTGTTTACAGCACACCAGCTGATTCTTTTTTTTTCTCGTAATTTTATTTTAAAGAATACAAGTGTGTGTGTGTGTGTGTGTGTGTGTGTGTGTGTGTGTGGGAGAGAGAGAGAGAGAGAGAGAGAGAGAGAGAGAGAGGAGGGAGAGAGAGAGAGAGAGAGAGAGAGAGAGAGGATCTTAAGCAGGCTCCACCCTCAGCACCAGAGCCCCACGTGTGGCTTGATCCCACGACCTTGGGATCATGATCTGAGCAGAAATCAAGAGTCAGATCCTCAACCGACTGTGCCACCCAGGTGTTCCTATAGCACACCAGGTGATTCTAATAAAAGCCAATCTCCAGAGTCCAAGGTCTACAAGATCAAGGCTGTTCACTCCTTGCCGGCACTACGCCCATGACTTAGGTAGCTGTTACTGATAGCAAGGCTAAATTCCTCCATTTGGGGTGAATACAGGGAGGCAGAATATCAGTTTTCAGGACAGTGACCAGGTTTGCAGGCCTCTGCATTACCTGTCAGGCCTTGTCTGATTCTTGACCTTTGTTAACATCTCCCCCCCACAGCTGAAGACCGTGATCTCACCCTTAAGTCCAGCCCTACCCCACCCCAAGCCCTCAGCCCAAGTCTGGGCGCTGGTGGGGCTGGCAACTCTTCAGCTCAAGAGCGCATATCAACAGCAAGAATTCCTGATTGTTAACCCACCTAACCGTGTGCTAAGTTCCTATGAGCAGCTTCTGGACTTTGTCCCTGGTCTGCCCTTATAATCTAGTTAAGGTGATTGTGTATCCGTCCAGCTTCCTGCAAAGTCCTCATCAGGAATGCTGTGTTCTCTTATACACATGTGGCCTCTGCATTTCACCTAGCAAGAAACAAGTCTCTTCAGCCTTTGACCCCATAGCTGCCCCTTTATAATTACTGTTCCAAGTCCCTATTCTGCCACCATTCCTGAGTGGATTGCCCTCTGTCTAGTTTTGTGCTGGCTTCCTTAGGAGTCCTGGCAGGCTGCTGCCTAGGAAATGGTTTTTTTTTTTTTTTTTTTTAATGTTTGTTTATTTTTGAGAGAGAGAGAGAGAGACAGAGCATGAGCAGGTGAGGGGTAGAGACAGAGGGATACATAGAATCTGAAGCAGGCTTCAGGCTCCGAGTTGTCAGCACAGAGCCCGACGTGGGGTTCCAACTCACTAACTGTAAGCTCTGACCTGAGCCAAAGTCAGAAGCTCAACCGACTGAGCCACCCAGGCGCCCCTGAAAGTGTCCTCTTAAAGACTCACACATTTGCCCAGGATTTACATTTTCAATTGTTTATCTGCCCTTCAAAAATAGAGATGTAGAGTCCTCTACAGTTACTATGGAAATTAGGTTAGAAACACATGATGAAATACTCAAGAAGACAAGGTGGGAAAGGAGCCTCAAAAAATGGTGGCCCACCTCAGGACTTCTCTGCCGGAGTGGGGGGGGGGGCTCTTCTCCTCACCCCACCTCAAGCCTGGACTGGCCCTGGCTGCTGGAGGGGTGGTCTCCCTGCCCTCCCCAGCTCAGGCTGTCTTCCTGCCCACCTCTACCATTAGGAGGCAACTGCTGCCAGGAAACTGAGTCTCTCTAAACTTGACAAGTTCAGCAGGAAATCGGCGGAGCTCAATTGAAAAGTGTGAGACCCTTGACTCTCATTGCTACTCTCTGTCCCGAATGTGGACCCCTCCTGTGGTCGACCACGTGATGATCCGACACGCCGGGTCCTCACCTTCTCACTGCTGAGCTCCCTCTCAGCGCTTTCAGGTTTGACTTTTAGAAATACTTCCTTAATGACACCCCACCCCCTCATGGTTTCTAGCTCTTTGCAGAACCTCCCTCCTCCTCCTCCTCACTTCAGCTAAGGAACACAACTGCCTCGAGCTCTTGTGAGTGGAGGCTGTTTGTTCTCACACCTCCAATTTACATTAGGCCTGGAAGCCACTGTTGACATTCTTGTGACTCCTTATTGCTGTTTATAGGCAAATACAGCTTCATGTCCTTTGAGCGCGATGCCATCTTCCTACATCATCTGTAATATTTAGGCTTAGTTCTTTTGCCAACAGAAAACCTAAAGTTACGGTGTCTCAAACACACAAGACTTTATTTTTTAAGTTAAAGAAGTCTCAGGCAGACAGTCCAGAGCAAATGAGTTGGTTTTGTGAGGTCCTCAGGGACCCGGGCTTCTTCCTGCTCCCTTCTCTGCCATTCCTAGGTTGAGACCCTGGTCCTCACGGCCCAAGACGCAGCTCAAGCTTCAGTTGTTACACAGGACTTCCAGGTTGGCCACCGAGGGACAGAAAGAAGAAAGCTTCCAGCAGTACCGGAGAGCCGTCACTTGGCCACCCCAAGCTGTCAGCTAGTCTGGGCAATGAGCTTTTAAAGAGTCTGGGTGACTGTGG
Organism: Paguma larvata; assembly: GCA_030068075.1. Classification (NCBI taxonomy): domain Eukaryota; kingdom Metazoa; phylum Chordata; class Mammalia; order Carnivora; family Viverridae; genus Paguma; species Paguma larvata. Next base: position 40,164,931 of record CM057838.1, read on the forward strand.
TTCCAGCCAAAAATCAAACTCCTTATTGTTGAGGAAGAAGGGTCGTATGGGTATTTGGCAGCAACATTCAGTCTCTTCCATGCTCTTCCCTGCCATCCTTGTCATGCCCTCCACCTACAGCATGGTTCTTCTTCACGAGCTCTGAGGACTTTAGTGCTTGCATCATCTTGGGAGACCCCCACAGCCCTGTCAACGACCCACTCTTTGACCTTCCTCTGCCATTAATCATTACCTCCATCCAGCCTTTCATCCTCATGGCCACAGCGTGGAGCTTGTTGCTCCACCTCGGGGAGGGGTGGGGTGTTGTCTGACCACAACCTCTTATCCTTCCAGCTCCCTCCTCCCTCCCACCAATTCTATTCTGAAACCTCATTAGAATCTTGAGTTCCTTGACTCCTGCATTTAGCATCCTTAGTTTACTCCCCAGGGCATATGATGTCCTGCCTTTACTTACTCATACTCCAAGATCCCTCCCTCCCTGACTAACCCAGCCCCTGCCTCTATCTGCACAGCTGGCTCCTACAGATGCCACAGTGCCCAGACTCATGGTGTTCAATGGCAGCTGCCTCCACATACTGCTTTCAATGCCTCTTACATGGACTTTGTTAGCTCTTTCTCCCAATTCTCTTGGCAGAGATTTCAAACCCTAATGCCTTCCTTAAACCCTCCCTGCCCCCCAGTAATGACTCTGCTTCCTATCTTTTAGCAAAAAGATGCTCCACTTCCTTCTCCCCACCTGCAAGCTTCTTCAGTTTAGCCTTTTCCTTCTGCCCCCAGCTCCAAGGAGGATGGGTCTCCTCACTGTGCCAAGGTTGAACTAGCGACAGGCAGTTGTGCTTCTATTCTTCCTTTGAGTAGCCCCTCAATTTTCTGTACCTTCAAACTCTCTGTCTTCCTTGGCTTCTTCCTCTCTGAATAGAAATATGAAAAAGCCCTCATGGGGGCACCTGGGTAGCTCAGTTGATTATGATCTCATGGCTCATGGGTTCGAGCCCCACATCGAGCTCTGTGCTGACCGCTCAGAGCCTGGAGTCTGCTTCGGATTCTGTGTCTCTCTCTGTCCTTCCTTGGCTCATGCTCTCTCTCTCTCAAAATAAATAAACATTAAAAAAAAAACTCTCATGGATCTCACTCACCTACCTTTCCTTTCTCCACTTCCTCACCCCGTTTGGACTTCCACTCTTTCCTGTCTGGCTCCTACTCTTACTATTTCCTGGAAACTGGGCCAAAGTGACCACTGACAAGGCTTTTTCAGGCTTCTCTTTGTGACTCCCTTGGGGCAGGACTATCAGCCACTCCCTCTCTCCTTGGAAATTCTCAGTCCCCACTCAGCTTTCCTGGCACCACCCTTCTCTAGTTACCCCTTCAGGATCTCCGGTGCCAAATCCTTTTCTTCAGGGCATTGATAGGGGTAATTCATATGTCCCACGACATAGAGGCTGCCCCCATGGCCTGAACTACATCACCAATCTAAATCAGCCCAACTGATGGAAATGTCTCACTGTCAAGAAAAGCTAACACGGACTGATCACAATCCTATAACTCAGCTTTAGCTTACCTTTCCCTAGAAAATTGGACCTGCTGGCCTTATAGGGAAATTCCTGACCTTGGCAACCACACCCTGTTCCCCAGCTGCTGCTTCTAAAGCTCTATAAAACTTGCTATTGCCCAAACATCTCTCTGGAAGAGTGCTCCACTGCTTGAGAGGTACTGTATTCTCCATTCCATGGATTGTTTTCCTTTGAACAAAGGGCATCAAGCTCCTTCCTAATTGTCCTATTTTTGTCACCTGACAGAGTCTCGAGACCGTCCGGTTCTCCCAGCGTTCCTCAAGCCCATTGCTCTTCTCAGGGTCCATATCCCTTGTGATCTCCTTCATACCTAACATCCCAGCAGGACTCTCTGGTTTGAACTGAATTAAGTACCCCGGCTCTCAGGCATGTTTGGGCATGTCTGGGGGCCTGTTGGATGGGATTGGCTCAGGTCTGTTGACTAGTGGAATAGATGTCTCCTGGGGAAAAATACGGCTATTGTTTCAGCTTCGTCCTTCACAGATCAACAGATTGATCATAGAGTTAATCCAATACACATTAACACTCATTTAGACACTGGCTGGGGCATTGGGGGGTGGTCAGCAGGGAACAAAAAAGACAAACTCTTGTCTTCATGGAGATAGGCATAAACTGCAAAATAAAGAAGATACATTGCGAGAAGTGCTAAGTAGAAAAATTACACAGGGTGAAGGGATAGGTGAAGGGATAGAAGTGTGTGTGTGTGTGTGTGTGTGTGTGTGTGTGTGTGTGTTGGCATTTGAGATAGCAATTAAGTTGGTTAGCCAAGACTGAAGGGGGCTATGTGTGGCAGTGTGAAGGGAGAGTATTCCAGGTAGAGGGAACAGGAAGTGTGATCGTCCTGAGAGGACAAAAAAAGTCCTTTGCTTGAGGACTGAAGGGAGCTGAGTGAACAAGGAAGAGCAGCCTAGAGATCAGGTCCAAGCGTCATGAGATGGGTGTGTGCATGTGCGGCGGTGGGGGAGGGGGCAGAGGGCAGCTGTGTTAAGGCTGATAGCACGGGGCTTTTTAAAGACGGGTTTTATTTTGAGGTGGGAGGACAGGGGAGGGTTTTGAGCAGAGGAGTGACATGGTCTGATGGGTTTAAAAGTTTCCCTCAGACTGCTGTGTTAAGAATAGGCTAAAGGGCAGAAACAGGAAGGCCAGTGAGGAAGCTGTTGGAATAATCCAAGTAAGACATAATGGTGGCTGGGTCTGGGCTGAGAACAATGGAGGTGGTAAGTGGTTAGAATTTGGATAGGCTTTGACGGTAAGTTCCAACAGAATTTGCTAATGGTGGACCCATAGATGATATTATTTAAGAATGAACGATCCAGTCTCTGAGTACTGATTATGGCCTACGCGGACTACGCCTTCAGATTATACCATGTGAATGGGGTTAGAGATTTTTTTTTTCTCCTCCTGAAGCCAGTTGATGTTTCCAACATTGATCATTGTGGAAATAGGCCAATCCTGGGGTGGGAAGGAAGGCAGGCTTGGACTGGGGCCAGGGTGCGGAGATGCTAGGGGCATTCCTAGTGATGGTGGTGGTGGTTTTGGTGCTGGTGGCAGCGTGGGCTGAGTGAGTTAGTCCTGACCTGGGCGGGACCTGGCCTGCTCAGGGACTAGGGTATAATTGGGTTCTGTTGGTTTTCAGAGCAGTCACTTACAACAGTGGTCATAGTTGATTTGCTTGTTGTACATTTGTTCCTTTTTTTCTTTTGTTTTGTTTGAGAGAGAGAAAGAGAGAGCACACGAGCGTGCAAGTATGTGCATATGTGCTAGCAGAGGAGGGGCAGGGGAGAGAATTTTAAAATGGCTCCATGCCTAGTGCAGAGCTCACAGCGGGGCTTGTTCTCAAGACTGTGAGATCATGATCTGAGCTGAAATCAAGAGTTGGATGCTTAAATGACTAAGCTACCCAGGGGTCCCCTATTTGTTCTTTTTCTTTGGAGACATCGGTGCCCTGGATGGTGGGCACTGGCCCCAGAGGGTCATGGCTGGTGTCATGGCTCTGAGTGTGAACACTGGGCCCTAGGCATGGCTGAGCCCAGTTGGCCCACAGTGAGCAGAACAGGGAGGGGGAAACCGTGGACGGCAGAGGACTAGGTCATGAATTAAGTTCATGTAAGGTATACCTTCTCCACACAGCCAGAGGTCCCCAGATTTCCCTGGGATGTGTGTTGAGGGGGGCCGGAGTTTCCTAGGAGCAGGAGGAGATCAGGCACAGAAAGCCCATACCGAGTGACTCACTGTCATGCTATTTTCCACGCCAGGCTTCTGTTGTCTGGGAAATGTGCTTTCTCCTAGCTGGCTGACTCCTGGTCTCTCCTTCCAGGCTTGCTTTCTCTCCTGATATCCATACCTCCTGGGCATCCTGACTCTGGATATTCAAGACCTCAAGGCCAACATGTCCCACAGTGAGCTCTTCTTCCCCTGCCAACCTCTCTCTCTGTCCTTTCAGCCTCCAGAACAATAGTATCACCCAACCGGTCGCTGGCCAGACCCTGGAGCGAAACCTGACTCCCTCTTTCCTTTTGTCTGTCACACCCAATTAATCATCTGGCCCCATGTGCCACCTCCCAAACGCCTCGACTCCCTCTCCTTTTTTCCATCCTTGCTGCCCGGGCAGAGTTCTAGGGTCACCCTCCCCCCCTCCTCGCCCCACAGCCCCCAGAGTGAACTTCTAGTCTTCCTTGTGCTCTCACCGTCCTGCTCACCACTCCTCAGTGGCTCCGCATCTCCTTCGAGGATGAAGCTCTCCCTCGCTGCACACCATATGAGGCCTTGTGGGCCGGTGTGGCCCCCGTCTGCAGCACGTCCCATGGCAGCCACTCGGAACACTGCTGGGGTGGAGTGGGCTGCAGTGGGGGGCACTTATTCCCAAGGTCTTCTGTTTCTATAGACTGGAAGGAATTTCAGACTCCCCAGAGGGGATGGCATAGAAGACACAGCCCTTCCCTCTGCTCTCCCCGGGGCTGGGGGTGGGCTATTTGTTGACTTGGGAGAAAAACAACACTTTCAGCCCAGTTATCTTCCCCTTCCTGTCCTGCAGAAAGATGCATGTGGGCATATTTTCCAATATTTGCGACTGAGGTAGGCTTTGCTTTAGGAAGGGGGAGGCTTGCGGTTTGAGGGGGAGGAATTCAATTTATGGAGCACCCTTGGAAAGCCTGCTCATTCCAGAGTGCTATTTATTATTCCCCTAAAACCCTTGCTAAACTAGGCGCACACTCTCAAACCCTCGTGCTTCAGCCTCTGTCTTCCCTCCCCGAAAGCTCCTGTCCTTCATCACTGTGGATTTCTTTCTAATTTGTAATCTCACGCAGGTTCTGCATGAGCTGTGGTGGTCACCCCCCAACCCCTTACTCCGGGCCGCCTCCAGGCTCCTTCCTCGTTTCCACCATACGTTGTTAGTCCTTTCATCCTTACAAGTTGCTAATTCTCCTGCAATGTTTGTATGTCTAATGCAGGTTTTAAAAATTTCTTTGTTACCTCTTTTTCATCTTTGTAGCTCTTGTTCCTAGCACGAGTGCTGGCAATAGTATTTTGCTTGGTAAAAGTTTGCTGAGGGGCACCTGGGTGGCTCCGTCGGTTAAGCATCGGACTTCGGCTCAGGTCTGATCTCACAGTTTGTGGGTTGGAGCCCTGCGTTGGGCTCTGCGCTGACAACTCGAAGCCTGGAGCCTGCTTTAGATCTGTGTCTCCCTCTTTCTCTACCCCTCCACTGTTCAGATTTTTCTCTCTCTTTCAAAAATAAATAAACATTAAAAAAATTAAAAGTTTGCTGAATAATTTTAGTTCAACATACTATATTCAGTATAAATTATGTTCTAGGCAATCTGAGCATTGATATACAACAATGAATAAGATGGGGACCCCTGGAGGTATATGGTTCAGTGGAAAAGGCACACACACTTGCAATTAAATAATTATCAAATAATATGCTAAATCCTAAACTAAATCTATGAAAGATGTAGTTCTTATGTGGTTAAGCACCGGAGCTAGAGTTAGGACCCAGGTGTTTTTTTATTTTTTAAGTTTATGTATTTATTTTCCAGAGAGAGAGAACACAAGAGTGAGAGCTTGCATGCAGGGGATGAGTAGAGAGAGAGGGTGAAGGGAGACATAGAATCTGAAGCAGGCTCTGTAAGCACGGGGTGCCAAACCCACAAACCACGAGATCATGACCTGAGCCAAATGCTCAGAGTCAGATGCTTAACTGACTGAGGCACCCAGGTGCCCTAGGACTCAGGTTTAAATCCTAGCTCTACAACACATGAGCCTCTATTTTCATAGCTGAGAAATGGGAGCAACAGTACCTGGATCAATAGGCTAAGGATAAAAGGAGATAAAGTATGCACAAACATCCTGAGTGGTTACTGGGCACATAATAGACGCCCAATTAAAGTTGGCAGAATTGTCTCTGCTGCATCATGTGGGAACCTGGAGTCTTGGTCTGTTTTGCCTGGGGCAGTTGGGCAGACTTCCCGGCGGAGTGGCACCGGCACTGGACTCAGAGACAGTGGCTCTAAGTTGCATTTCTAGAGAGAAGCCTCTCTGTGAGGGGCTGTCACCCTGGGAAGCCTCAGGCAAGGCAGTTTCCAGGGGAGAAGTAAGCACACAGGAATGGCAATGAGATCTGGGTAATGCGTCCCTGGCCTGCCTCTGAGGCTGCTGAGGTAGGCCCAGGCCCAGACGGCTCTGTTTTGTTCCCAGGGAGCTGTGGCTGAAGGACAGGCCTGGGCAGGGCCGGGGTGAAGGGACTTTGTGCCCAGTTATTTCCTGGGAGCAGCTCAAAGCCCTGCCCTGCTGGGCCCCTCCCTTTCCTCCCACCCCTTCATCCAGGCCTCCCCGGAAGCCTCAGCCCAGATTCCTAAAGTGAGTTCCAGCTAGGCTTCACTGTGGGGATGTTTTGTGCCTGGGGCTTGGTTTTAGACCCAGCCCCCAAAGCAAAGAATTCCTGCCTCCAGAGGTGTTTTCAGCTGGGGATGAAATCCCAGCTCTTTGAGTTTGTAGCCTCCAGCGAGTAGTCTCACTCCTTAAGCCTAGGCCCTCATCTGTAAAATAGACCACCACCAACCTCTCAGGGCTGTTATCAGAGTTAAGTAAGAAAAGCTGTGTTTTCTTACTTTGCACAAAGTCTTTCATACCGAACATTTATTATTCTCAGGGGTTGTTTGGGAGAGTGAGAGAAATGAACTAGAGACTCATCTCTGATCTGCTCCATCCTGGAGTTGCACAGAAATCAGGGCTCTCCAAACATTCACACCACCCCCCTACGGATTCTGATCCTGCAGGCCTGGGGTGGGAGCTGCATGTCTGCTTTTCCAACAAACTCCCAGCTGACGAGGGCTTCTCCTCCTCACCTCCTTCAGGTTTCCCTGCCTTCTTTTCCTCACTGGCCTGGCTGCCTCCAGCCTTCCCCAATGCCGTGCAGACCGCTCGTGGTTGCCAGACGAATCTTACTCAAGTGAAGGAGGACATTTCTGATGTACAGCCACGAATGATGGCAGAATTAGGGCATCTTTGTCTCAGGAGTGGATGGGTTTTATCTAGCAAAACACCTCAGAAGCTGCTTGGGTGTGGGAGGTGAATCACCCAGGGCTTGTTTTTAAGGAGCCCTTAAGTGGTGTGAGGCATAGCAAGAAAGGTGGCTATTTCTTTTTAAATGATTTATTTTTGAGGAGGCGGGTGGCGGACAGAGAACCTGAAGCGGGCTCTGTGGCGATAGCGGAGAGCCTGATGTGGGGCTTGAATTCATGAACCTCGAGATTATGACCTGAGCCAAAGTCAGATGCTTAGCCACCTGAGCCGCCCCGCTACCCTGAAAGATGGCTATTTCAAATGTGACCTTTCTCCAAGAATGATTGCTGTTAGGCTCTTCGCTGGGACTCAGTTTCTCTGTTGCGAAAAGGCTGAGCAGGTGCCTGGAATTCCTGGCTGACTGGCAGTGAGGAAAACGTGCTCTGGGAAGGAGGCCAGACGAAAGGTCCAGAGCTAAGTCTTTCTGCCCCCATCTCTGCTCAACTCTAGTGCCCGGGGGGCGGGGGAGAAGGGGAAGCCTTGGTCTAGTCCCTTAGCCTTTTAGAAACAATGGTACATAGGTATTCAGACAGATCAAGTCCTGCACTAGAGAGCTGGCAACCATGTCCGTAGTGTGCTTGGAGATACTCCGGAGGAAAGAGCAAAACGGGCAGACAGGGGCTGGGTAGGGTAGCTGTCCCTGTGGTGTGGTTCCCAGCATTACCAGGTTCTGGATCCCACACAGGCCTTCCCCTCAGCTGGGACTTCCCCAGTTTTCTGATAGTTGTAGTGTCAGCCAACAAGAAGCGCTGTGCAGCCTTCACATAGTTCAAATGTCAAGAAATAGAAAATTGAGATTTAGTGAACTGCACAACATTGAAGGAGGAACTGTGCCCCGGCAAGCGGGGGTGGGGTGGGGTCTGGAGTTGTAGCCAAAGATTCTGCCACCAGGGGTTGGAGTGGAGGATTTCTAAGGTCAGATTTGAAGAGCAGATGCGGAGGAACATAATTTTCTAGCTGACAAATGAGAAAATGCAGATGGCAATTACTGTATATAAATCGCATTCGGGACACTGGGGCCCCTGTGAAGCTTTATGCACTTTTTTGGTCTCCTTGCATAAAAGAGATGATTGGCGTGAGCCTGGCTGGTCTGTTAGTGAAACACAGATGTGCGCTTGCAGCTGCAGTTAGACTTCCCGGGCCGTCGGGAAGAAATTGCCTATTGTGCGTTAGTGAGCGACTAATCAAGGAGAGGAAGCTGACCGTCCACCAGTGGTGGCTCTGATTCCACTCTGACAACATAGACTAAGATAAGGAAATGCTTTAAAACACTGGAGAGCCTGGAGTTAATCTGGCAAATTATTTTAGACCTATGGTGGCTCTGTGAAAAACAAACAAACAAACAAAACAAAACAAAACAAAACCAAAACCAAGCGAACCCATTTTCACGATATTCTTTTTCGATTTATTAATCAACTTCCAGAAAGTAATGGAGGCAACTTATAATTAAAAACACATACATAGGGGCACCTGGGTGGCTCAGTAGGTTAAGTATCTGACTTCGGCTCCGGTCATGATCTCGTGGTTCGTGAGTTCGAGCCCCGTGTGGGGCTCTGTGCTGACAGTTCAGAGCCTGGAGCCTGCTTCAGATCCTGTGTCTCCCTCTCTTTCTGCCCCTCACCTGCTTGTGCTCTGTCTCTCTCTCTCTCTCTCTCAAAAATAAAATAAACGTTAAAAAAAAAACCACACACATATATAAACTAGGCAGCTTAAACAGAAGTCAGAAAGATCAAAAACCAGAGAGGAAGCAGAGAGAAAATTCTGCCCAGAACCTAAGCTAAGGGGTATTAGGCATTACTTGATTGTCTTGTTTTCTCCATCTTCCTATACACGTGACCCTGAAGAAGTTGCATTTCTCATGGCTCCCTCCCAAAAGAAGTTATAAAAATTTTTCAAGGAGTTTACAACGGGAGTCTGGATCAGCTCTCAGGAGCTTTCAGAGCCCAGGGAGAGAGCTCAGGACCTTCCTTTTTGATTCTGTGGCCCAATGCTGTGCTGCCTTCTCCTTGCCCTGAAAGGTCACTGCTTGCCCCCCATGTTTGTTCTTGACCATAGACCCTGTGAAAGTCCCCGTCCTCGTCTCAGCTTACAAGATGGGTGCCCAGTGGAGAGGCAGCCTTGGTGAGGACAGGGAGGATAGGTGCTGCACTTGACAACAGGTCTCAACAGCAGGCCCTTGGGTGGTGCCTGCACCTGGGCTGATTCCCCTCTGAATGCTCATCTGAGTCGGGGGCGTAGCACTAACGGCACAAGGAGAAGCCAAGAGTGGGAGAGACAGGAGGCTGGAGAGTGGACAGGGCACTGAAGGTCATGCTGAACATGGAACTCTGTGTTTAAAGCAGGGAATTGACCTGGGCAGATTTGATCCTCATACTCACATAGCACTGGGTACCCAGCTACTGTGACAGGTGACAGTCCTCAGTGCTCCCTTGGTCCCTGTCATTCCTTAGGCCTGCTCTCTGAGCTTCCATCATATTGTAGGTCTTTAAGTTCCTCTAAGGGGCTTCATTCTTTTCCACCTCTGGGCCTTCCCATGAGTCTCCCCTCCTATGAATATGAACCTACAACCTTGACTTGGCTGATGCCTGCTCCTTCCTTAGGGAACATGACCCTGATGCCTTAACCTGGGGCAGGCGACCCAGGGCACCTTGTAGCTTCCCTTTGAAATATTCTTCTCACTTGAATTACCTGGATAGGGTGGATAGTGCTTATTTTCGTGGCCTAGTAGCCTATGTTTGCATGTGTAGCTACTGTGCCTTTGTTTTATTTTGGGGCACCACCTCTCCTTCACTCTGAACCTATGTGCTTTGGGTAATGTTGACCCCTACCCTGGGCTCTGAGAGTGGAACATATGACCTAGAATAGACCAATCAGTATAGTCCATCCCCCTTGGTTTCAGTGATTGGCTCAGGAATGGGGAGGTGATCTAAATAAGCCAATTGGGGCTAAGGGCACTCAATCCTTGAATATTTGAGTTTTGGGGATAGTTGACTCACTCACTTCTAATGGTTTAAGGTGGTAATGAGATGAACCTCAGGTTGCCTGGGCCACCATTAGTTGTCTAAGAATTGAACCAACCAAGAGGGCGCAGAGTCAAGAGATGGCTCCTTGTGACATCATTTAAGCTCTGAACCAAGCTGTCCCTAAAGCCAACTCTATCCTTGCAGGCTTCGGTTATAGGAGCCAGTCAATTCTCTTTTTATTTTTTTTTATTTTTTTTTAAATTTAAAATAGTTTATTTTCAAATTGGTTTACATAAAACACCCAGTGTTCATCCCAACATGTGCCCTTTTTTAATGCCCATCACCCCCTCTCCCCCCCCCCCATCTCCCTCACCCTCAGTTTGTTCTTAGTCTTTGAGAGTCTCTTATGTTTTATCTCCCTCCCTCTCTGTGTCTTTTTTTTCTTTCCCCTCTTCCCCTCCCCCTGGTTTTTGCTTAGTCTCACAAAGTCCACCTATTCGTGGAAACATATGGTATCTGTCTTTTTCTGACTGACTTAACATAATACCTCCAGTTCCATCCATGTTGCTACACATGGCCAGATTTCATTTTTTCTCATTGCCACATAGTAGTCCATTGTATATATGTACCACATCTTCTTTATCCACTCGTCAGTTGATGGGCACTTGGTTTCTTTCCATGATTTGGCTATTGTCGAAAGTGCTGCTATGAACATTGGGGTACACGTGCTCCTATGCATCAGCAATCCTGTGTCTCTTGGGTAGATTCCTAGCAGGGCTATTGCTGGATCATAGGGTAGCTCTATTTTCATTTTTTTGAGGAACCTCCACACCGTTTTCCAGAGTGGCTGCACCAGTTTGCATTCCCACCAACAATGTAGGAGGGTGCCTACTTCTCCACATCCTCGCCAGCATCTATAGTTTCCTGATTTGTTTATTTTAGCCACTCTGACTGGTGTGAGGTGGTATCGCAGTGTGGTTTTGATTTGTATTTCCCTGATGATGAGTGACATTGAACATCGTTTCAAGTGTCTATTTGCCATCTGAATGTCCTCTTTGGAGAAGTGTCTATTCATATCTTCCGCCCATTTCTTCACTGGGTTGTTTGTTTTTCGGGTGTGGAGTTTGGTAAGTTCTTCATAGATTTTAGATATTAGTCCTTTATCCGATATGTCATTTGCGATGATCTTTTCCCATTCTGTTGGTTGCCTATTCGTTTTGTTGGTTGTTTCTTTTGCTGTGCAGAAGCTTTTTATCTTGATGAAGTCCCAATAGTTCATCTTTGCTTTTAATTCCCTTGCCTTTGGAGATGTGTCAAGTAAGAAATTGGTGCGTCTTAGGTCAAAGAGGCTTTTCCCTGCTTTTTCCTCTAGGATTTTGACGGTTTCCTGTCTCACATTCAGATCTTTTATCCATTTAGAATTTATTTTTGTGAGTGGTGTAAGAAAGTGGTCTAGTTTCATTCTTTTGCAAGTTGCTGTCCAATTCTCCCAGCACCATTTATTAAAGAGGCTGTCTTTTTTCCATTGAATACATTTTCCCGCTTTATCAAAGATTAGTTGGCCATATACTTGCGGGTCCATTTCTGAGTTTTCTATTCTATTCCATTGGTCTATGTGTCTGTTTTTGTGCCAATACCATACAGTCTTGATGACCACCGCTTTGTAGTAGAGGTTAAAGTCTGGGATTGTGATGCCTCCCGCCTTGGTTTTATTCTTCAGTATTATTTTGGCTATTCGAGGTCTTTTGTGGTTCCATACAAATTTTAGGATTGTTTGCTCTAGCTTTGAGAAGAATGCTGGTGCAATTTTGATTGGGATTGCATTGGATGTGTAGATTGCTTTGGGTAGTATTGCCATTTTAACGATATTTATTCTTCCGATCCATGAGCATGGGATGTTTTTCCATTTCCTTGTGTCTTCCTCAATTTCCTTCATAAGTTTTTTATAGTTTTCAGTGTAGAGGTCTTTCACATCTTTGGTTAGGTTTATTCCTAGGTATTTTATGGTTTTTGGTGCAATTGTGAAAGGGATTAGCTTCTTTATTTCTCTTTCTGCTGCTTCATTGTTGGTGTATAGAAATGCCACCGATTTCTGTACATTGATTTTGTATCCTGCAACTTTGCTGAAATCACGGATCAGTTCTAGTAGGCTTTTGGTAGATTCCGTCGGGTTTTCCATGTAAAGTATCATGTCATCTGCAAAAAGTGAGAGTTTGACTTCCTCCTTGCCAATCTTGATGCCTTTTATTTTGTTTTGTTGTCTGATTGCTGATGCTAAGACTTCCAACACTATGTTAAATAGCAGTGGCGAGAGTGGACACCCCTGTCGTGTTCCTGATCTCAGGGGGAAGGCTTTCAGTTTTTCCCCATTGAGGATGATATTAGCTGTGGGCTTTTCATATATGGCTTTTATGATGTTTAAATATGTTCCTTCTATCCCGACTTTCTCGAGAGTTTTTATTAAGAACGGGTGCTGTATTTTGTCAAATGCTTTTTCTGCATCTATTGACAGGATCATATGGTTCTTATCTTTTCTTTTGTTGATGTGATGTATCACGTTGATTGATTTGCGAATATTGAACCAGCCCTGCAACCCAGGGATGAATCCTACTTGATCATGGTGGATAATTCTCTTTACGTGTTGTTGGATTCGATTTGCTAGTATCTTATTGAAAATTTTTGCATCCATATTCATCAGGGATATTGGCCTGTAATTCTCCTTCTTTGCTGGGTCTCTATCTGGTTTGGGAATCAAAGTGATGCTGGCTTCATAGAATGAGTCCGGGAGTTTTCCTTCCGTTTCAATTTTTTGGAACAGCTTGAGGAGGATAGGAATTAACTCTGTTTTAAATGTCTGGTAAAATTCCGCAGGAAAGCCGTCTGGTCCAGGGCTTTTATTTGCTGGGAGATTTTTGATAACGGATTCTATTTCTTCACTAGTTATGGGTCTGTTCAATTTTTCTATTTCTTCCCGTTTGAGTTTTGGTAGCGTGTGGCTATTTAGGAAGCTGTCCATTTCTTCCAGATTGCCAAGTTTGGTGGCATATAATTTTTCATAGTATTCTCTGATGATTGTTTGTATCTCTGAGGGATTGGTTGTAATTTCTCCCTTTTCATTCACGATTTTATCTATTTGAGTTCTCTCTCTTTTCTTTTTGAGAAGCCTGGCTAGAAGTTTGTCTATTTTGTTTATTTTTTCAAAGAACCAGCTTTTGGTTTCATTGATCTGTTCCACTACCTTTTCTGTCTCCATATGGTTAATTTGTGCTCTGATCTTAGTTATTTCTCTCTTTCTGCTGGGCTTGGGTTGTTTTATTTGTTCTGCTTCTAGTTCCTTTAGGCGCGCTGTTAGAATTTGTGTTATTGATTTTTCTTGTTTCTTGAGATGGGCCTGGATTGCAATATATTTCCCTCTCAGGACTGCTTTTGCTGCGTCCCAGAGCGTTTGGATTGTTGTATTTTCATTTTCATTTGTTTCCATGTATTTTTAATTTCTTCTCTGATGGCTTGGTTGACCCAGTCATCTTTTAGTAGGTTATTTCTTAGCCGCCATGTTCTTGGATATTTTCCAGGCTTTCTCCTGTGGTTGATTTCAAGTTTCAAAGCATTGTGGTCTGACAGTGTACACGGTATGATCTCAATTCTTTTATATTTATTCAGAGCTTCCCTGTGCCCCAGAATGTGATCTATCTTGGAAAATGTACCGTGTGCAGTTGAGAAGAACGTAAATTCCTTTGCTTCTGGATGAAGGACCCTAAAGATGTCTGTGAGGCCCATCTGTTCTAATGTGTCGTTCAGGGCTATTGTTTCTGTGGAGATTTTCTGATTTGTGGATCTATCCAATGCTGAGAGTGGAGTGTTGAGATCCCCTACTATTAGGACATTTTTATCGATGAGGTTGCTAATGTTTGTAATTAGTTGTTTTACAAATTTGGGTGCCCCCAAATTCAGTGCGTAGATATTTACAATTGTTAGCTCTTCCTGCTGGATGGTCCCTGAGACTATTATATAATGTCCTTCTTCATCTCTTATTACATCGTTCATTTTAAAGTCTAATTTGTCTGATATAAGTGTGGCTACTCCGGCTTTCTTCTGCCTTCCAGTAGCATGGTAGATAGTTTTCCATCCCCTCACTTTCAATCTGAAGGTGTCTTCAGGTTTAAGATGAGTTTCTTGAAGACAGCAAATAGATGGGTCTTGTTTTTTAATCCATTCTGTTATCCTGTGTCTTTTGATTGGCACATTTAGTCCATTTACATTCAGTGTTAATATTGAAAAATATGGGCTTACAGTCACTGTATTATCTGTAGGTTTCATGATTGTAAGGCTGTCCCTGGCAGTTTGTGTTCTTTGCAGGTTTGCCTTCATAGAATGCCCCTCAGGATCTCTTGCAGTGCTGGCTTATTTGTGATAAATTCTTTCAGTTTTTGTTTGTTGGGAAAAACCTTGATCTCTCCTTCTATTCTGAATGACAGGCTAGCTGGATACAGAATTCTTGGTTGCAGGTCCTTCTTGCTCATCACATTGAAGATATCCTGCCATTCCTTTCTGGCTTGCCAAGTTTCTGTAGATAAGTCTGCTACTACCCTTATAGGTCTCCCTTTCAATTCTCTTTTTAAACACAAACCTGTTTGGGTTGGATTTACTGTCAGTTGCAGTTGAAATAATACAAATGAAAACTTTGGTCTATATTGTCTTCCTTTTGCCCTGAGTGCAGGGACTACATCTGTGTCTCCAGGGCCTAGTTCAGTGTTTGGCCCATAGCAATGTTCAACAAACGAATCAAAGAATGAAGAAGGGGGTCTCAGAGCTTCTCCAACTCCACTCCATTTCCTTTCAGACTTGAAAATGAGGCAGTGAGTAGTGGTTCTTTCTGGGTGATGATCTTATTACAGAGCCCCATTGGAACTAATTTTCATTAGAGCAGGGAACATGGACTACAAGGAAGCAGCTGCTTGTAAGTCATGCCCAAAGTGGCTTTGGGGAAGATCTGTGGCTCAATGAGATTTTTAGAGTGTGTCAAGTCCTACTGTCAAGAATTTCTTTGGATTTCAATTCTGAGAACTTTTTAAAGAATTCTCTGTTAACATACATCTGTATCTGGTTATATGAGTATAAAGAAACTCTGAAAAGGTATAGAAATGGTTACCTGCAGAGTTGGAATGGGAGCCAGCTCAATGGAGGTAGGCATAGGAATGAGGATTTTTATATTGTTTTATATTGTTTGAATTTGAGCCTTTTCAAAAATTAAGTTAAAAAAAACTCTATGAGTGCAGAATCACTAGGAGCATTATCAGCTTTTAACAGCTGGGATGGGTGGCATTTATTTATCGCTTGTTTTTCAAGTAGGGGGGCCGGTTTCAGTGGAGGAGGCCATGATAGTCTGGACAGGAGGGGTTTGTCTTGGTTGAGGGAGGGGAGGTAGAAAAGGGGATGAAGAACCCGGGAACCATCTGGAGAGGTCCAATCTAGGCAGGCCACCCACCTGACCCACCCACCTAGTGAGAGTTAGGACACTTAGGACAAAGGGAGGAGTCGGGCATCAAAGATACTCTTTCCTAGGGACCTACTTGCCTCTGGCTAGACTTGATAATTTCCAAGACTCCTCTTATCTAAAAAAGTTCCTGATGCTATTATCTGTTATGTCTGTAGGCATGTCCCCTCAACTTTCTGAGATTGTTAACTTATCTATAAAATGAAGGGGCTGGATGTCTGATCTCCTTTTCAGTTCTAATGCTCTCATTCTAAGATGCTGTCTTCTCGCTTTGCAACCTGTCCTAAAGCCTTGCCCCCATCCAGAAAAAACACAGGTTATAATCAGGGAACAATACATGTATCTTCAGGACATGCTTATACAGTATTTTTTAAATGTTTATTTCTTTTGAGAAAGACAGTGAGCTGGGGGAGGGGCAGAGAGCGAGGGAGAGAGAGAATCCCAAGCAGGCTCCGCTCGAACTCACAAACCGTGAGATTATGCATGACCTGAGCCGAAATCAAGAGTTGGACACTTGGCTGACTGAGCCACCCAGGCGCCTCTAGGACGTGCCAACCTTAACCACTGAAGAGAGTTTGGGATTTACGGTATCTAGGAAGGACATTCGCAGTTCCTTCCTGTATGTAAATGCTGCTCATGGAGGTTCAGTGGGTGGGTGAGCATGTGATGGCTGAGCCGACTGTGCTGTTGACGTGCTTCCTGCCACACTCACCCTGCACCTCGAGGCTCCCTGGCAGCCCCTCTAATGCCCTCCCGATGCAGCAGACTCCTTCACTGGCTAGTGGACTTTTGCAGAAAAACTGTGCTGGTGACTATGACCCTAGAGAGAACAGAGAAGGCCCTTACCTTAGAAGCGTAGTGGTACTAGTTGCTGCGGTTTTCTGTCAGTGGCCAGGGGGCACCACAGTGGGTACAGGTAGCATTTGGGGATGCCTGGAAGAACATAGACCTGACGTAGGGTGATGGTGGAGGACCTAGGCTGGTTTGTGACACTGGAGGACGGATGTGGACCCTTTGGCACAAGGTCTGTTAAAGAATAGGAAGACAGGAGGCCCAGAGGGCAAATTCAACAAGGGCTCGGGTTTATATTTTGATATTACAGCAATAAATATAGGCACAGAGATATAGGTGTCCTGTCACTTAAAACTGGCAGCTCCTGGCCTCCAGGTCTATGGTAGGGCAAGAACAGCAGGTAGGAGAACAGAGCAGGGGTAAAGATGCCATTCAAGACATGTACAACCTACTGCCTATAATGCACTGTTAAAAAAAAAGGGGGGCCTCCTGGGTGGCTCAGTTGGTTAAGCGTCTGACTTCAGCTCAGGTCATGATCTTGCAGTTTGTGGGTTCAAGCCCCATGTCAGGCTCTGACAGCTCAGAGCTCAGAAGACACAGAATCTGCTTCTGATTCTGTGTCTTCCTCTCTCTCTGCCTCTCTCCTGTTTGTGCTTTGTCTCTGTCTCTCAAAAATAAATAAACATTAAAAAATATTTAAAAAATTAAGAAGCTGCAACTAACATTAAAAAATGAAATAAAAAACAGATAATTAAAAAATATGCACACATACAATTTATATATTATACATAATATACATGTGATTAAATTCTGTAATAATCTGTGTGACTTACACTTTTGTGTTAACATAGTAATTTGCTCAATGTAATAATTTAAATGATACCAGAATTTTTGTGACCTTGTGTTGAGAGTTCATTTTCTGACTGGGAAGCATGGTACATACAGGCAAACCAGGCTCTTCTCTGCCAGGAGACCCTGTGGGGAGACGGCTGGCCCCGCTGAGCCTCCTCTGCAGATGGTGGGCTTGAGTGTGCCCAGTCTGCTAATAGGACTCCACGTTTGTCTTTGTTAAAAAAAAAAAAAAAATCAACAAATATCCCTGATCATCCCTCCATCCGGAAGGATGGGTGCCAGATGAGCAATGTTTACCTCTTGGAATAGTGGCGGGATAGCTGCATTTTTGTATATTGTTTTTCAATACATAAAAACGTGAGTTACAAAATAATTTTTTTCTTTTTTGTTTTTCTGTACATTTAAATAAGCAAAATTAAAAATAAAGCCAAATCCCGGCATTCTGGAAATATTTGTGCTGAATAAGCATGCTCTAAGGTCATGAAGATAATGGTTTCCCGGCCTCAGAAGGCTAGTCAGCACAAACTCCTTCACCCCTGCAGTCTCCTGAATGGCCCCTGCTAAGCCTGTCACCTAGATTTCACATTAATGTTGGCTATGAGGAATCATTTGATTGCTCCTCTTTAACTTTTGACTCACTTAGATTCCTTGAAGTACTTAAGGAGTCACTTTTTTTAATTAAAAAGAAATTTAAATATTTATTTATTTTTGAGAGAGTGAGCACAAGTGGGGGAGGGGCAGAGAGAGGGAGACACAGAATCTGAAGCAGGCTCCAGGCTCTGAGCCTCAAGCTGTCAGCACAGAGCCTGACGTGGGGCTTGAACCCACGAACCTTGAGATCAAAACCTGAGCTGAAGTTGGACGCTTAACTAACTGAGCCACCAGGTGCCCAGGGAGTCAATGTTTTGAAATGAATTATTTAAATTGTTCCCATTTTCTTCCAGAGGCGGGGCCACAAGTTCAAGATGACAAGGGTTTCCACGTAGAGAGGGCCGTTAAACTTCCTTGGGAAAACTGATCTAGTGTTTAGAGCCCACTCTTTTCTCCTAAAAACAGACAGATGGTTTAGACTATGGAGGATTTCTAAATTTGGCCGGAGAAAAAACACTGAACTCCACCACTGCAGGGTATCATTAACAACAGCAGGCAGACTGATGAAAAATGGAATTGATAATGTTTTAGAACAGTGTTATGGGCGCTTTTTCCAGACCAACAAAGAAACTTTATCTGGTCCTCAGTGCAGGTCTGCCCCCTATGGGCTAGATTCTCAATTTATTAGTTTCATCAAGTCTTACAGGGTTCAGAATGATGATTTTTTTAAATCCCTAAGTCCCCGGAGTAAAATTTGTGTCTTCCTTCTCCACTGCAACTAGCTGTAGCTCTGTAAGGACTTCCTCAGGACCTCTTTCCCTTGCTGGGTCCTTCAGGCCTCAGGCATGGCCGGAGTTGGGTTCAGGATGTGACCCGATGACTCAACAGCTGACCTGAAATTACAGTAAGAATTTTGGACTATAAAAGGGGAAGTTTAAGCAAAGTGCTTTCCTTTCTCCTTGTCTGAGAGAAGTGTATGTTTCTAGAACAAGTACTCGCATATAGATTAGCAGTTTCCATTTGGTCACGTTATAACTAATGATGAGCAAATGGCAGGGGGTGTCCCGTGCTGAATTTCACTAGGTTGTGAAACTGTCTATGTGTACGAAGTTTGCCTGTAGATGTCTGTATTTTGATGTCTGGTATTCACCAGAGTCAGTCACTCAACATAAAATAACTATTACAGTTCCTTAAGAAATAACACACCTTTTACCAGCTCTGCTCCTGGATATGACCAGCATCTCTGGGCCCGCTTGCCACAAACCCAGCATAGTGCAGGTGCTTTAAATAAAATACACCTGTGATTGAAGCTCCCGTTAAGTGGGTCATTTTGGGTCTCTGTATAAGAAGCTTGGTGGTAGCGAAACATGTTTAAGGCAAAATAGGAAGAATGCTGAAGGAGAAAACCCATCTGGAATCATGGCAGAAAGTAGTGTTTAAGGTATGCACTTTTACATCGACAGAACTTAGCAAAGAATTCACACTAAGCACTTACTATGTGCCAGGTGCTCTGCTAAAAGCTTTCCAGGGATTATTTCATTCGTTTCCTCCCACTAATTCTGCGAGGTAAGCAGTCTCACACCCTCGGTTCCGCTGGCCAGGGAGAAGAGTCTCAGGGGGCCTAAGTGACCTACAGAACATCATATGCCCTGAAGCTGTAGAAACAAGATTCAAATCCAGGCAGTCTGACTCCAGGTCTGTGCTCCCAACCTCACCGATTAGAGCACCTATTAGGGCTCAAGCTGCTGATGATCAGGGGCAAAGGCAATAAAGGGCGTGGGGCTCCTTCACTGAGGACACGGTGCTGAGCTGCGTTCGCGGACGCGTCTATGCCTTTACAGGTGGGGTCGTGCAAATCCTTTCCTTCTCAGTCCCTGGGTTTATCACCGGACCTGGCATATTTCCGAGTGAATTCATGCTGGAAATTAGATTAAATATCCAACGTTCTTCCATAAAAGCTGAGTGCAAAGTAACCAGTGGAGGGAAACTGAGGCCAGAGATAAGGGGCTTGGAAGGCATTTGCTGGATCCTTCCAGGCACCAGATGTTGAGGTTGAAGATGATTATAGTATAATATGCCTTGATCTACTGGGAAAAACCTAGTTTACTCCCCCAGCCCTCAACAAAAATGGAAAAATAAAGCATTACATTCTTTGAGAGCAAATCTTTTAGAACTCTCCCTACACATCTTGTGGATGTCAATTAAAAAAATCTTAGAACTTATTTATAATGGCTTCTAAGTTATGTACAATTTCTCTATTGACTTAAAATTGTTATCTACTTCCTAGAGTCCTGATTTCTACTTAGCATTATTAGTAAGGGCTGCTCTTTGCAGTGGAAGATGGTGTCAGTGACTCACTTTCTGGAGGGCCACGTGCTCGGAGCGGCTTCTCCTCATGGGGAGGATTTGCATCCTTTACACTTGGACCTTGCAGTTCTCCCCCATGTAAGGTGAGCGGGTCATCACGGGACTCAAACCTGAATTCAGCATTGACACCACGCTGTTTCCAGGGACTAAGAGAAACACTAATGACAATATATGTTGAATTCTAAATGAAATAACTATTTAGAATGATTACATCATGAAAAAGATCCCTGAACGTTTAATCCTAGAGGAGACACTGAAAACCGCTTACTGTAAGCTTGGGACACCTGGGTGGCTTCACTTGGTTGAGCATTCGACGTCGGCTCAGGTCATGATCTCCTGGGTTCGTGAGTTTGAGCCCCACATCAGGCTCGCTGCTCTCAGCCTGTCAGGGCAAAGCCTCCGTCCCCCTCGCTCTGCCCCTCTTCTGGTTGCACTCTCCCCCCAAATAAACAAATATTTAAAAAACCCACCTACTGTAAGATTATGCCTTTATACTGGCAGTATAAAATGCCTGGCTTGCAAATGCCAGGCCAGAAACTCACTAATGATAAGAAGCCTCAGATAAAGAAACGAGCCCAAATGGGCCTTTGGGCCTTTAAAATTGTAATACATGAATATTCCAGTGAACTCAATGCCCCCCCCCCCCCAAGAATCTGACTCTCACCCCAGGAAGAAGCAAAGGACATTTTCCACAGACTTCCAGCGGCTCCGCTGATCCCTTACCCACTCACCACTAAGGAGGATATAAATGCTATAGAAATGGAAGAAGACAAAAGAGATCTGAGATCAGCAAACTCAGACACACACAAGAAACCGGGAAGAAGAGAAAGGAAAAAAGGAAATGGAAAGACAAGAAATTGAAAAAGGACAGAGAGGAGAGAAGGAATGTGAAGGGGAGCAAGAAAGGGGAGAGTGGGCATGAGAAAGGGAGAGAAAGGGAGCGAGGCAAGGAGAAGGAATGGGAGAACGGGATAGGGACTGGGACAAGGATTGGGAGAGGAGCTCTCATCGGAATAAGCATTGTTGTCGATCAGGAGAAAAGAGCAGAGATCCTAAAAGGGAATGGGGAGAAAGAATGGGAATGAGAAGCAGAGAGAGAGAAAGGAAGTGGGAATGTGGGGGGAGAAGACAAGAAGCAGGACTGTGAAAAGGGTGAAGATGCAGATGAATGAAGAAAACTTGAAAACTCTGAGAGAAAGAAGCTTCTTACCAAGAGCGCCTTGAGAATTGGGAATGCAGAGACTGGAAGAAAACCTGGGAGTACGAGAAAGAGGCTGTGAAAGAGAAGAGAGAAGAGAAATGGTAAAAGAAGCTGAACGCCTAAAGGAATTCTTGGATTTACGACGATTGAGAGACCCCGAGTATTATGGAAGAGCTTTCTTCAGAAAAGGGTGCACGACAGGGAAAAGGAAATGGAAGTAGATGAACGGATTGGGGAGAGAGAAGCAAGAACTAGAGAAAATCAGACAGGGCCTTCTGGCCGAAGGGCGCAGGCATCCTGATGCAGAGCTCCGGAGGATGCAACAAGAGGCTGAGAGGGCGCAGACAAGTACAGGCAAAGCAAGAACCAGAACCAGAGGAAGAGGAAGGAGAAAAGCAAGAAAAAAAGAAAAATGAGAAGAACCCATGGAAGAGGAAGGGCCAGAGCAAAAGCCTGGTCTCAAACCAACTCTGAAGCCATCAGTTCTGCCCACTGTTTCCTCTGCTCGTGGCAATGCAACTCCCAACAGTCTTGGGGAAAAGTCTGCCTGTGGTATTATTATTGCTTATGAAGACTCCCCAGACCAACAACAACTTGAAGAGCATAGGCCAAAAAATAGGGCTAAGTCTTTTTTTTTTTCAATTTTTTTAAAATGTTTATTTTTGAGAGAGAGAGAGACAGAGTGCAAGTGGGGGAGGGGCAGAGAGTGAGGGAGACACAGAATCTGAAGCAGGCTCCAGGCTCTGAGCTGTCAGCACAGAGCCCAATGTGGCGCTCAGATTCATGAACCATGAGATAATGACCTGAGCTGAAGTCCGATGTCTAACTGACTGAGTCACCCAGGCCCCCCTGAGTAGGGCTAAGTCTTAAATGGGGTGCTTCCAACACTCCTGGTCAGCCTAATTCTGTGAAGGGAGAGAAACTCCCCGTAGATGGTGTGTTTAACAAATCTGAGGATGAAGTCAGTGATGATATACTGTAAAAAATGAAACTGGTTCCCTTGGATTACTGCGAGGATGATAAAATGCTGCCCAAAGGCACTGTAAGCACTGAAGAAAAGCACAAACACATAAGAGTCTCATTGAGAAGATCCTTACAGCCAAACCTGAGCTCTCTGCTTATCTCCCAGATTGGTCTATTGTGGATTCTCTATTGACAGAAGGACAGATGGATTAATAAGAAATTAGATCATGGATTAGTAAGAAAATCATAGAAGGGACTCCTGGGTGGCTCAGGTCATGATCCCAGTGTTGTGGGATCGAGTTCTGCATTGGGTTCCTTGCTGAGCATGGAGCCTGCTTAAGATTCTCTCTCTCCCTCTGTCTGTCTCCCCTGCTCACTCTCTCTTTCTGTCAAAAGAAAAAAAAATCATAGACTACATAGGTGAAAAAGGAGCTACAGGAGTTGGTTTTGTCTGTTCTAAGGTTATGGCTCACAGTTTACCTCTACCGTATTTTAGATGATGTTGCCATGGTACTTGATAAACAAGCAGGAGTTTTTATATCAAAATGTGGAGGGGCACATGGCAGGCTCAGTCGGTTACGTGTCCAACTTCGGCTCGGGTCATGACTCACAGTTTGTGAGTTCGAGCCCCACAGCTTGGAGCCTGGAGCCTGCTTCAGGTTCTGTGTCTCATTCTCTCTCTGCCCCTCCCCCACTTGTGCTCTGTCTCTCAAAAATAGATAAATGTAAAAAAAAAAATTAAAAAAAATGTGGAGATTACTGATACATGAAACAGAAGAAAATTGGTTTCATGAAAACTCTTTTTCACATTAGAAAAAAATACTAATGCTCTTTTATCACACATGTACACACATACACTTAAACTTATGGTATGTTTCTCCTCTTCAATGTAAATAAATAAATTCTCTGTTGAACTGGATGGTTTGAAATTCTTTTAACATTTTAAAAGGAATTAGCAAAATTATTTCAAATTAGTCCTCATATGAATATTTTACTATAAAATAAAACAGCTAAATACAGAATAAAGCTATTTATTATTTATTCATTTCTAGGCAGGATGAGGATCTGAGAGTATAATACAGTTCAAGGAAAGTAGCTACCTAGCTTGACAAAAAATAGATAATTGTTAAAGTAGAATATCAAAAATATTGAAAACAAATAGGCACAAGCATCTTGAAAGTTTTATAGACTTTGCATTTTAAAATTATAACTTATCAGAAACTACACTTTTCTTATGCATTGTTACTAAAATAGTTGCATTTTGGCTTAAATTACAACTGGTGGTAATTTATCCATCTGTATATAAACATAATATTCTTTCTACATTTTAGATTAAAAATTGTACAATGGCCAACAAAAGTGTGAACTCTTATATACATTTCTGACATTGGGGAATGCCAAACATGAGCAATGTATCTAAGATATAGAATAGTTACGAATAAAAGAAAAATAATTTTCAAATTAATGATTTAGTAAATTTGCACACTGAATAAAATCATAACATCATCATTATGACCATTGGTTTCTCAATCAAATCCCCTTGGTTCTCATATAATTACACACGGATAGAATTTTAGTGAGTAAAGACTTTTTATTCAAAAATAAGGTCTGTATACATTGTCAATACAAAAATGTAAGCAGCTGCCACAGTGAGTTCACTGTGTTCCGTTGCAAGGCTAGACCTACTAAGTCAGTTTTACAGGTAAGCAAATGTGTCACAGCTCGGAAAATGGCTGATCTTCCTTCGTACTTGAGTAGAGTGCCTGGAATGGATTCAGCTTAAGACTAAGCAATCATGACTTTGCTTCAATTACTCTCTTTCACATACCTTGTGTCATAATCTGAATTATATCTTAGACACATGCAGCAAAGAGCTTATGGTAGATTGGAAAGCCCCCAAATTTCTTGATGGTGCTGGGAACTGGTAATTTTCAGGTAACTGACTTCCTGAATGGGCTGCTGTTGTAGAGTTCCTCAAGTCTCACTGATGCAAAGGAGGAGCCCAAGAGATCACCTGTCGGTTCAACTATGCTTTATTTCTCTTTCAAGCACTCTTGTAATAAACAATTTGTTAACCTGGTCCTACCGAAATATCAACAGTCTGCCTGACAAAATATCTTACTTGCTGTTCACTTGATGGAATTTTAGGCACTGAAGGCTAGAAAGTACTTGGAAAAATATCTAATAATCTATCTGTATTAGGGTTTTTCCTTGTGATTTTAGGTGCATCAAAAATTTTTTTATATATGAATGGATTATTTGCTAAAATAGCAGACTAAGTAACTTTTGATATCTTCACTCAACAAATGGAGAAGAAATACGCTAAAACTAGCAATATATACTTATCATTATTGTGCATATGACTGTGAGTCGTTGAGGTAAGGTCAGATATAGGCAGTATTTTCATTTACAGCATACCAGTACTCCTAAAAATCCTTCGGTTAGCCACTGATCACATGGTTTCTGCCAAGTATAAATTAGGATCTTTGGCAACAATAGATGTGACTGGAGGAGATGATGTATACACCCCTCAGTGACCTCGCTATACTGGCTGGCTTTTTCCCCTTTAAATATTATAAATGAGAAATAATTAGCTAAGAGTAGTAGCAGTGACTAATACTGCAGTTGCTAATGAATGGCTATACGTTTGTATAAACACCGTAATTAAACTTCCAATAAACAGGAGATAGGTTAGCCAAGAATTTGGATGAACTGCTATGTTATTTACTAAGTAAAATGCCCATATATCAAAAAGAAATAATTCCAAAATTATTGGACATATTATATTCTCAAGTCCATTTGGTCTTTGAAAATCTATGATGTATAGTCATTAAATGAAATTTCCTGTCTTTTTCCAAAGGGCATGATACTGCTATGTACCTTTACCTAAATCTGATGATGATTACTGGAGACTGCTCTCATGGATACGTTTGTTTAAACATGAAAAGTCTGCATTCTTAATGTTTACCGCAAACCCAACGAAGCTGATGGTCAGTCTGAAGGTCAGTCAGTTCTTCAATAGTTCTCCAGCTACACTGGCAGGCGTACGCCCGGGTTCCTTTCTTCTTTATCAACTTTGTTCTTAATTTGTGGAATTCTGGCATGTTGTTCCTATTAATAAGAAATGAAGATTTTAGCATAGTGGCTTTGTCCTGTCAGAGATGACACACACGAAATGAGGAGAGAGTAGGAGGGATGGTGGTTCATTTCCTACCTCAGACCCTTGCCTATATCATACTCTGAAAGCCTGCATAACAGTAAGTGGAAGGCACATAAAAGGCATAAAGATAATAGGCTTCTGATGGGTTAACTAGAGCAATTTCTCATTAATAGAGAAAAAGTGCCTGTTATTTTTATTTGTTGAACTAATAGTGTATCTTTCACTTATCAGCAAGATATACTATTAGCGACAGAATGTCTACACTGCATTAAATGTCAATAGTATTAGTTTTTGTTCATTTTGAGAGACAGAGAGAGAGACAGCTGTCAGCACCGAGCCTGACATGGGGCTTGAACTCATGAGCTGTGAGATCATGACCTGAGCTGAAGTCTGACACTCAATTGACTGAGCCACCCAGAAGCCCCTGTCAATAATGTTAAAACGATTAAATCAATGGGCAGGACCATTGTAAAAAACGAAAATTATTTGACCTGATGCTACTATTAAAAAAAAAAGTTAGGTTTAATTAACTTAAAATCAATTATAAGGTTTTCATGATAATCAATGTATCGAACTTATGTAACAGAAAAAAAAGGAAAATTCAAAATGAAGTGATGAAAAAACACGAAGTAAAATGATGAAATACAGTATAAATATTAAAAAAAGAGACACAAAGTGCTGTTACTTTTGATGTCACTGCAATAGAAGGCAGGCTACAAAGTGCCCTCTGGTGGCCAGTGGGCACCATACTCAGTACTATAAACTCAGGCATAATTTAAGTTTGAACCTAACAAAACCTAAGAGATTTTCCAGGCCAACTTTGTTTTCAGGAAACTGGGACTTTGACTAGGTAAGTGTTCCAGTCAACTAGGGGAAGAAATGAATAATCTAAGTTTTATCAGAAAGAAAAAAACTCCACAAAACTAAATGTGTTTAACGATACTAAATGGTTAAATGAAGAAAAAAATGTTCTTTATTCAATCTGCAATATATTGTGACAAATTTAACATTTGATTCTTGACCGAATCCTTAATTAGAGATTTTATGAGTAGGGAATCATAAATAGCCAGGAAACTAATTAATGTATTTCAAATTTTTTTAGGGAAGCACATCTTTTTTTTTTTTTTAAATGTAATTTATTGTTGAATTGGCTTCAATACAACACCCAGTGCTCATCCCAACAAGTGCCCTCCTCAATGCCTATCACCCACTCTCCTCTCTCCCTTACCCCCCATCAACCCTCAGTTTGTTCTCTGTATTTAAGAGTCTCTAATGGTTAGGAAGTACATATCATAAAAGCTTGGAGGGGAGACTGGGTGGCTCAGTCAGTTAAGCGTCCGACTTCAGCTCAGGTCATGATCTCATGGTTTGTGAGTCTGAGCCCCACATCGGCTCTCTGCTGTCAGCACAGAGCCTGTTTTGGATCAACTCTGTCTTCCTCTCTCTCTGCCCCTCCTCCCACTTGTTCTCGCTCTCTCAAAATAAATTTTAAAAAGCTTAGAAATATAATTTCTTGTAAAGAAAATGATTTAGTAGAAAAATAAAAGCATTTTATGGCAGGATGGTCAAGTATAGCTTATACTTCTTTTTGAAAATTCCGGAACTTGCCAAAGCTAGACTACACTATTTCCCTCGTCTATAAAATAAGGACAATAAAACACACCAAACTACAGACTGATACCACCAAAAATAAATGGCTCTCTGTGTTCTGCCAGGCAATTAAGGGCATCCTGCAAACCTTTTAACTTGCCTTCTTTGGTGGCCACCTACTTGTGCTTTCCTTCAGCTCTGATTCCCTCCCCTCCCCAAGCGTTTTGTCTTCCCTCCACTCCTTTACTTTCTGTAGACCACATCCTCATTCATACAGCCAGGCCATCAGAAGTGAAAAGTCTTCCGTTGGCTAGCTTTCCCCCTGAATGCATCACTATTCTACCTCCTTCTACTCATCACAGCATTGATGTTACATGCATTCTATGATTCTACACTAGTTTTATAAAAACTATGTTCATACTGGTGACATATGGCGATTACTGACCACTCATTACATTAACCAGAAGTTGGTATAGAGCAGAGGGTTGAGAAAAGTCAGAAACAGCAAAATGGATCTGAAATCACAAGCTAACTTTTCCAACTCGAGGATTAAAAAGTGGGCTAACCTGATCTGGGATCTGGGGACTTCATGAGGCTTTATTTGGGTTGGGAAATATGAAACCTCTCAAATTGTAGTTTTTCCAAGTACTTGTATATTTTTGTGGGGAGGATTCACAGTTTTCGTAAGATTTTGAAAGTGGTTTGATGTGAGACAGTTTAAGAGCGATTCAAGTACAGGGGATTTCTATGGATTTACATGAGAATGGCTGCCAAAAGGAGTGGAAGAAAGACTCTCACCTTTTTCTTTATGCTACCAGAGACGGCTGCAGTGTATTCTGATTACTTGTATCGGAAAATAGAATTCTTATTCAGGCCCAGGTTTGGGGAGGGGCCAAAATGCATGACTTATACACTATATTAGTTTTTAGCTCTTAATTTTTATTTGAAAATGTGATGTGCAGTTCAGATACATTTTTATAACTTATAATATCTTAAAAATGTTAGGTATGGTGTAAGTGTCTAAGAATTTACAAACTGTGGGGTGCCTGGGTGGCTCGGTTGGTTAAGGGTTTTGGCTCAGGTCATGATCTGACGGTTCTTGAGTTTGAGCCCCATATTGCGCTGACAGTGAGGAGCCTGTTTGGGATTCTCTCTCTCTGCCCTTCTTCCGCTCATACCAGTGCATTCTCTCTCTCAAAAGTAAATAATCATTTAAAAAAACCCAGAATGTACAAACTGCAAAAATACGAGTAAGACACTCCCCTGAGCACAAGGAGGGAGGCAGTCAGATATCAACTAAGATTTTTTTTTTTAATGCTTATTTATTTTTGAGACAAAGAGAGACAGAGCATGAGTGGGGGAGGGGCAGAGAGCGAGGGAGACACAGAAACCAAAGCAGGCTCCAGGCTCCAAGCTGTCAGCACAGAGCCCGACGTGGGGCTCGAACTCACGGACCGCGAGATCATGACCTGAGCCGAAGTCAGACGCTCAACCGACTGAGCCACCCAGGTGCCCCCTAAGATTTTCAATCTTCTAGTCCAGTGAGTGCTGTCATAGGTACAAAGTGCTGTGGAGACACAGGAAAGAACGTATTTACTTCCAAGTTGACGGAGTGGTGAGGGAATCATGGAAGATGTGCAATGAACTGTAGCCCGAGGGGCAGTTCAGGTTTAGGTAGATAAATGGTGGGATGGTGGGAAGGTGTCCCAGGAGGGGAAGAACTTGCACTGTCCCAAGGAATGGCAGTACTGAGTACTCTGATGCAGCTAAAACCTTGTGAAGGTGAGAAGTAAAGTGGGGAAGGACAAGGTGGGAGACAGAGGGCCTGGCTGTGAAGGGGCTTGATTTGAACTAAGGAACTTGGACACGCTCCCATAAGCAGAAGACTTTTAGGTAAGAGAATGGCACACTCAGAGTTATGCTTTAATTCTCGGCAAGGAAAGGGCGGTCTGAAAGAAGAGACTGTAGGCAGAAAAATCAGTGAGGAGGCTATTCGTATGCTCCTGTCTGGAAGTAACAAACCCTCGGGTAGCCTGACAGCTGATGGAGAGATGAGAGAAAGAGTCAAGAGGTGGAGGCCACACGATCTTGCCAAGCCCACTGAGACGTTAGAGCAAAATAAGAAATATGAGGTTTATACGTGGTACGTTTTTCACAGAGTGAAGCTCTCTGGAAACGTACCTGAAAAACAGGTAATCGCATGATTTGTCCCACATATAGTCGTCGTAGCTTACTACCTGGAAATCACACGCTGTACAACGCAGGTGGTCACAGGCTCTGTTCAGAGAAAAAGAACAGTACATTAAAGATTACTGGTGAAATTAAATGTGGAGATCTGGTGATTTACTAATAGGATACACCGCACACTAGAGATGACTGAGTAAACAACAGAAAAGTAAAGATTAATGGAATTACACCTTATTTTGTAACTAAAGGACTGATTTTCTTTCGGGTAAAAATTTTCAGGTTAAATTTCTGCACAAACCTCCAGGTTCAATTTCCGTACAAACCTACGTATTTTACCAAGCTCTAACCTACTGATACACACACACACACATACTGTGCAGATATAAGACAAAGGGATGAGCAGATCTTTCAGTTCAATGGTTTTCAAATCGTGTCTGAGGGAGATCTTCACTCAGGAGAACTTCTTTAAGTTGCTTCCCTTCCTATTGAAAGTTCCAGAGGTACCTCGATCACAGAATTCGCCACATTTTATGGAAATAAATCTATCACCCCATAAGCTATTTAATGCTGGGACAGTATCTCACTTGCTTCTGTTGCCCCCCCTGTTTGGCATTAAATGCATTCAGTCACTTAAAAGATATTTACTGAAAGCATACTATGTGCCTGTGAGACTCTGTCCTCATGGAGCTTAGATTCTAACGAAAGAAGAAATAAACAATATTCATAATACTAAATAATATAGTATGTTAGCAGGTGAAAAGTGCTTCTGGTTTTCGAAATGATGAGTAAATAAAATTGGGAGTACTGGGAGGGGGCGGATTGCAATTTTCAGCAGAGTAGTCTGCATAGGCCTCACTGAGAAGGTACATCTATCTGAGCAGTTTCTTTAAAGGGAGTGAGAGGTGGTTAAGAAAACGGGTTAAGAGAAGGTTATATCTAAGAAGGCAGGAAAAAAAAGCATATTTTTATGTTGGTGGTAAAGATGCAGAGAAAAGAAAAACACTGATGATACAGGAGAAAGAGGGTAGAATGACTGGAATGACACTTAGCAGGTACTAGGTACTTACTGAATACGTGAGGAATTGAAATGTCACACGTTTCTCAAAACTCACAGTACACAGTTTAGGAGTAAAATGACAATATATGGAAATACTTATGAACTGCTGCTGCAAACAATTTGATTTGTATAATGACTGTGATTTACTTTAAAAAAGAAGACATTTCTTCCACTGTTTGAAGTATTTAAAAACTAGATTCAATGTATGGGGTGCCTGGGTGGCTCAGTTGGTTAGACATCCGACTTCAGCTCAGGTCATGATCTCATGCCTTGTGGGTTCGAGCCCCGTGTCAGGCTCTGTGCTGACAGCTTGGAGCCTGGAGCCTGCTTCAGATTCTGTTCCCACCTCTCTCTCTACCCCTCCCCTGCTCACGCTCTGTCTCTCTCTAAAAAACAAACATTAAAAATATAAAAAACAAAAAACAAACTAGAATCAATGTAGATACACATTTGATCATCTAAAAATGAAAAGGAAATAAAAAGAGGTTTTGAGATACCAAAAACCAAGTGAGAAGACCGGTGATAGAGTGGAAGAAATTATTTTCAACACATGGCTGAATGGTTCATACTATAAAAAGAATGCTTACAAGTGACAACAAAAAAAAACCCTTAAAAATATATTCAACGTCTCTGATACAGGCATCACAGTATAGACGGTGGAGACAGACTGCCTAGCCTCAAATGTGATTCTACTACTTACTAGCGGTAATCAAATAACTTCATTGTGACTCCGTTTACCCATTTATAAAATGGGGGTAATAAGAATACTTCTATACCTCCTAGAATTATTATTAGGACCTAAGGAGTTAATATTGGTCAAGTGCTTATAATAGTGCCTGGCGCAGTGTTTGTTAAAGAGTTAAAAAATAACACAATTAAAATTTAAAGCAACTACAAAATAAATGTTTTAATCTAGCATTCTCAGACATTCCTGGGGGGTATGTAATTTGCTATAACCTTTTGGGAAAAATCTTAGCACTATCTTAATAATTAAAATTTCATCTCTAGCTGTTACACTAGCAACCCCATTTTTGGGAACCTATTACATATAAACAGAAACATCAGTATATCAGCATTTATCAAGAATTTTTACTGTACTGCAACATTGCTGAAGTGGCAAAAACGGGACAGCACCTGGATACCTATCAAAAAGGGAAAAGACTGAATAACATGCAATATATTTATACTTTGGAATATTAGGTACTGGCTAGTAAAGAGAATTGGATTTGTCTATTGATTTAGAGGGATGTCTAAAGTGAGGCGCACACTTAACCTACATGGCATGATCCTATTTTTGTAAAAACAACTAAAAAAACTTCCTATATAGGTGTTTGCCAGTTGGAAGAACAACTTGGAGGAAAGTGTGGAAGGTTATATACTATGCGGCTAACACTGGCCGCCTCAGGAGTAGCGGGAATGGAGAAGAGAAGAGTATTATCTTTCCCTTTACACATTTTTAAGTTTTGTTTTTATTTTTTAAAATAAGCATTCAAGACGTCTGCAATTAAAAAAAAATAAAAAAACCCCATCATTAGTTGTTTTTCACTTGTTTCTCTCTTAAAAAATTAGACTCTCAAAATCTACACTAGTTTCATAAACAATTCCATATTTTCTTTCAAACTGTTAACAATTTATAGGGTAGTATTTGTACATATGGAAATTTAACACAATTACATTCGTACGTATTTGAACTTGGATTTTGAACATACGAGTCAGGAAATGCAAAATGATGATTCCCAAAGCTGCCGTAACTTGCTTTCTTATGCATATGTAGTTTATTACATGATTGCACAGAGTGTTAACTTTAATGCCTTAATACATATGTGCAATTTGGCTAAATTATTGCTGTTGTGGGAACTATAATTTAGAATCTCCTGACATTTTGTATGTGTAAAATCTCAACCATAATGTTAAATACAGCTTTTTAATTTAATTTAAAATTTAGTAGTTTATTCAAATCTATTCTCACTACCACATTTTCCTACAAACACTGCCCTGCGAGAAAAATAAAACTAACTTGCAGCTAAGAAATCATTCTGCTGCTACGATTTACTCTATCAGATCATAATTAGTAGCAGCCTATGAAGTAATCCAGTCTTAAGAGTAGTTTAAAAATTCAATCTGGCTTCAAAGTAACACGTTGGTTTTATCTATACTTTGCTAATGCAACCATGTTTCCTGCTACTACTCTTTGCCTTTCCACCAACTGGGTAAAAGACTCAAATCTTTACACTCTAAATTCATTCGGCATTACCCCCAAACTAGAGCTTTAGCTAGAAATCAGACAAATAAAACACATGGAAAACTAGACTCAATTTCCTTTATGCCCTTGGCATGAAAATATGTGCTTATTTTCAGGGCTTAAATATATTTCTCTCTTATAACTATATATATATTAGAGCACATCTTAAAAAAAAAAGAGGCATGATTCTAATGAAAGATAAATTGTCAGGATTTTTCCTCCAAAATGTGGAGGGAATACAAATACGAAGGTGTCGCCACCAGCTTTGTCCCTTTTGTCCAGCTAGCAAGTATAATCTTTACCAATTTAAAGATGTTCATGATGGGAATATCCAAAATACAGTCCAATATAGTCTTCTGCCTAGACTCTGGTTCCCAGTGAAATCCTGTCAGATCTACACGGTGGACTTGCTGTTTGGACAGCTGGAAAATGACAATAGCAGCAACAGGAAAAACACCTCAGATTCATACCAGTTCGCAGAAGGCCATGTAATAACATGGTATACTAGAAAGCACCACAGACCAGGAACACCTTACATATTTGAGTCTTTACTTTGTAATAATTTTTGTGACCTTGGCAAGGCACATCACTTGGGGTGTCATTCTTGACAATGTTCTCTCTTACTTCCCATAGCCATTTAAACACTGAGTTCTGTCAATTCTAGATTCTAAATAGTGCAGACGTGGTACCTTTTCCCTACAGCTACTGTCACCACTCAGGATACAGCTACCATCACTGTCTCTTTCCTGGAGTACTGTAACTACTACCTGCTGACTGGTCTCCCTGTGTCCTCACCAGTCTTGCCCCTCCAACTTCCAACCCATGTTCCATTCAGCAGCCAAAATGACTTTCTTTAGAAACACAAATATGATTGTCACCCCATCTGCTAAAAACAAAATCCAGTCTCCCCTCCCCAAAGATGGCTTCCATGCATGTATCACATACCTTTTTAAAAACCTCCAGAGGACTACAGGACCCCAAACAAAATGTTCTTCAACTACCTCGCCAGCCCCATCAAGAGCCATTCTTTCCCCCACTCGCGATGCTCCAGCTCACCTGGCTGCCCTCTGCTACTCCAAAACTCCTTCCCAGCTCAGGGATCATCTAACACCATGCGCCCTCTGGCTCTCCTCTCTTTGCTAACTCATTTTTCATACTGTAGTCTGATTAAATGTTATTTGCTTAGGGAAGCATTCTCAAACCCTTCCTATTAACTGGGTGCTAATTATCTTTGCTTATAGTACCCTGCACTTTCCCTTCAAATTATGTATTATATGAAAACTAAATAGTTGTTCGTGGAGTTATCTATTTAAAGTCTCCCTTTATCACTTACAACCTAGGACCTAGCAAACAGGAGGCTCATATGTGTTCAATGAATTTGACACCAGTGTCTCAATTTCCTTATTTATAAAATGGGGTTAAAAACTCTTGCTCTATATGCATCCTGATTTTTTTCCTGTGGAGTTGAACCAATGAGCATATTTTAAAAAGTGCTCTGGACAGCATAAAATGTTTTACATGCACATGAACAGGTAAATGCTTATCTCCTTGTGGGTACAGAGCTGTGTTATGACGAGGTTGGTCTACGAGGGTATCTTTGTAATGGTGAGGAAGGAAAGATCCGTGAATATAAAAGTTTATCTCTGCATCTATATGCTAACAGTATGTGTTTTTTCCTCTTGTAGCTGTGCAGAAAGTAGGAAGTGGTTTGACAGATACTGACATGCCCATGGGTCAGTAGGATCCTCTGGGTATAAAAATAGGCTGTTCTTTTGTCTATTTAAATAGACTCTACTGTGCTAGAACCAAAGTACACGTAAAAAATACTATATAAAAGAAAATCTTCATGAAATATTTACTCTTTGGAGGTGAACCAGAATGTATTATCTTAAAGACCATTTTTAAAATCAGAAGACACCTGTATATAAACACTGATACGTATTTCCTGAGATAAAACAGAAAAGTAGTAGGAGAATATAGGATTCCTGGTGCTGGAGTATAACACAATGAGAAGGCAGCACTGTCAGATGAGAAAGACCCACAAATAATTGCAAACTATTACTCCAAGTATCTTAGCTATCTTTTACACATCGGCATACTCTAGAGTACCATTCCTTTGAATCCTCATGATTTCTCCATGGAGTACTTTCAGTTTTTACAGGTGAGGAAAATGAAGTTTTAGAAGATAGATCCCTTCTCTCAAGGCTTCCCACCTCGCAGTGGCACAGTGAAGGATGAACTCAGGCACTCTGCCATCAGAGCCCTTTCTCTTCATGCTCTGGGGGGGGGGGGGGTCGTCATTTGCTTCTTTACCAGTTCCTCTCCTGGTTAGGGTTGTATGTATGTATGTATGTGTGTTTATAATTTTTGGTATCTAGTATTTAGCACAGGGCGTAGGACATGCCGGGCATTTAATGAATAACATACAAAGAAAAGAAAAAAAGAAGCTCAAATGGAATGAGAAATTTGTAGATGAGCAGGTAAGACAGCGAGGACACACGTTAGAAAGGACAGTCATTCTAGAAAGGGAATAAATGTAAAAAAACCTCAGAGGCAGAAAAATGTAAGTGGAAAGTAGAGGATAACAAACGTTCTGGCGGAAGTGAAGTATCTGACCCAGGCTTTCACTGGAGGTGAAGGGACCCAGAAAGAACACAATTTGACAAAGCAAACAATGACTCTAGAGTTAATGTGAGACGAATGGTAGCTTTCATTTTCTCTCTGAACAGGGGAGGTGTGTTCCAAAGAAAATGGCAGGGATACTATCCTTTATGTTATACTTGGGCAAAGCTAGAGAAGAGGAGTGGGGCTAACTGGGAAACTGCTGCAGTTTCTAGATGATCTGAGAGAAGCTGGGGTTGGAGGTGGTGTGGGTCTGGAAACACGGAGACAAGTCCCAGTGACGCCACACAGGTAAGTCAGGGTTGCCATCAAGCAGACTGTACTCTTCTGTGAGGGCCAGCTTGTGTTTCTAATTCTTTGTATAGATGGCCCTCAACACACAATGATTCAAGTGCTATCGATTGTTATTTACAGCTCTTATAGCAGGCAGCACCCCGGGGGACTTCTAGTAGCCTCTCTGCATCCGTCTGCTGCCTGGTGTTCCCAACACAGGGTTCCCCACACTCCCGACCTCCCTTTGGTCTCATGGCCCATCTAGGCTTCCTAGGATCCAGGCCTGCACCACCACAAACCCTCCTACAATTGCTTTTTAGATCCCACTTCTATTATTCAATGTAACCATTATTCCTCCTAAAATGTTGTCAACATGCAATTATACATCTCATTCTTTTCTTTCTTAAAAAATTCACAGAAAGTAAAAAAAGTGTTTTAGAAAGGACTAGACAAAATATAAGAATCTAGGCAAACAGGCCTCTGCAAAAATAGAATCAACGGTCTCAGGACAAGATATGCTTAAACCAATTTGTTTCCCCACATTATGACAATGATAATGGACTATGCTAGCAATATGGGGGGGGAGGTGGTATCAGGACCATAAGACTGCCCTGAAAGAAGTACTGAATAAGACAGCGGGTGTAAGAGGTGGGGAAGAGACAAAGAAAGGAGGATTTCTGCTTTTCAAGTATGTAAAATCAAGCGAATATGCTTGAGAACTTTCTGGGTGCCGAAGACCCAGCTTCTCATGCTGTTTGGGCAAGACAGTGGGTAACACATCACGTAGCTGCTTGGCCACATTGCTTTGCCTATCTTATCAGTGGCTTCTACTGCCCAGAAGCCAAAAACGGCAAGGCAGAAGCTCTCTCTTGGTGCCTGTGGAAAGCCGACTTGGATTGGAGTGAACCAGGTGTTTCAAGTGGGGCTTAGAAATGGGCATAAACACAATGAACAGCACATACTCAACATCACAGCTTTCAACAGCTATTGCCCAGGAATACAAACATTTCAGTGCAGAGTTCTTAGACTGGCTAATAAAGTACATGGCTAACACACCTCTCATTACAAAACAGATGGATGCCAAGATGATAAGAACTACATTTTAACGACAGGGTATCACCTGGGAAAAACCTAGTTAAGAAAGATCATCTATTTCTGACCTCCTACCTCTGTGAAGTATTTGTTCCAATTCCACACGGAGCAGTGCTTCCGCCAAGGTACACCGGGCTGCAACTAGACATGTTCGATAGACGGGAGAAAAAAATTACAATAAAAAAACATGAGACGTTAATTTGGCCTCATTGACTCTATATACTTGCAATCAAATAGTATGTTTTCCTGGACAGGCTAACTCTTTCAAAGAAGAGGTATTTATTCCAAGATCAGTGCATTATGGGATACAACCTGCACATTCAGGAACACTCACAAGGAGTCAAAATGAGTCACAGAAAAATGTGTTTGCCAAATAATTTAAGGGACAAAGTAAACACTGAAGAATATAACAGAACATTAATTTTGAGGAACTGTTCACACTTATTTTTTTTTTCACGTGGCAGAAAATTATTTACAATAGCAATAATCTCCCATTCAAGTTCTTTTACACCGAGGGGTCACAGACCATAAGAACACTGAAGATATTGCTATTGGTCTTTCTCTCGAAAACCATCCCGTGCTTTGTTGTTCAGTCACTGTTGTTTAAATGGTAACAAAATCTACTAGAATATGCTCATAGTGTTTGCTCACTAGTGTGTATAATTCACTGAAGCAATCTCAACTTACCTTTTACCAAGGCCTTGAATGGAAGCTCTGACAGATGTGTTACCTGAAGATTTAGATTTTAATTTCTGTTAAAAAAACAAAACAATAAAAGGCCAAGGGTAACCTGGAGGATTCTAACGTAAAAACTAATATTCTTTATTTTACAACAAGAATATTTTCTAAATGACTTAAAAATTTTGTATAATTTTAAAGTTACTGAAATAAAAACAACGATCAAAACCTTTTAAAGGCAAAAGGGAAGTAGACCTCCCTAAGGAATTTGCAAATTACTTGTCTAAGTTTTAGTCTAGAAAATTGATATACTGCCATTATTAGCATGCTAAGATTTAGAGTCACTTTATAACTCTTCAGTTAATACTAAGTTCAATGATTTAATATGAAGGACCTGCTATTTAAAACTTCATCCTGGAAAAATTCAATTGAGGAGGGGAAAAAAAAAACCTCAGACTCATTTTTAAAGGCTGTGAATGGTACTCACCTGAACTGAAAATAAACTAACCAAACTCCTGGGTAACTTCAGAAATATTAATTTTGATCAAATGGAATGGTACCAACCAACAGATATTCAAGGAAATTGTAGAACTACCTAGTCACAACCACACGGTAGTTCCTATATGGTTACATAACATCATCATTATTAGCAAGCATTTATTAAGTGTTAACTGGTATATGGTACCAAACAACATAAACCAACCACATACTAGGACCACCGCCAAGGAAAGGAAGTAAGATGGAGAAAATGCAATTTAAACTATGCAGAGACATGCCTTCATTTTACCTAGGAGGTGAGGAAATTTAACGGAGGCAAACATATTTCATTTCGCTATTTTTAATTTGCTGTTAAGCAGAACTAGAGAAGTTTTTGGTTTATGTCTAAAAGATAACAATGTGGACGAGTCTTTTTTTATTTGGGGGAACATGTTTCATCTACCATTAAGGCTTGCACGCATGGTGGTATCTGTTGTTCTTAGGCTTTGTGTGAATCTGAGAGCAGTTCAGCAGTTCAGAAAGAGTGAGCAATGGGGGAGGAAGCAGTACTCTCTTCTCTGGAGGACGAGTAGGTCTCTAAGGACAAGGTGGGCATGGACACCTCTTTAAAGACACCTCTCTTCCTCACCCAATTTAGTTTATTTAGATTGTTTTTTTTCCCTCGTCGTCGGAAGAACTGGATATAATAAATAAAAAAAAGAGGAAGCATCAGAAAAAGTGCAAAGAAGTTTACCTCCCTATGATTGTAGGAATTATTATTTCAACTTAGTATATCTTAAGCCAAAGCAGGAAAGTATTTCCTTCTCCTTCTGAACTATCTTGAACTAAAGAGATAGTGCCTCACATACAGATGCACACCCTATAGTACTTAATAACAAATTGTTCACGATCCATGAACAAGAACATCATGTAGTTTTTTTTCTACTGTTGATTAAATCAGAATTGCTATTTGCATTTATGATGCATTCTTGTTTGCAGAGTATTCATCATTCTTACTATGTTGATATATTTATTAATCAGCTAGGTCATCAGCTTATTAATTTACCATCTGCTTATGAACTGAAAATGTTAAATTTAGAGAAATAAAGATCTTAAGCTCTATACTAGTCATTTGATTTTTAGTCTGGCTACCAAAAATAAAAGTGGTTCTTATCAGTATTCTTACCACCATCACTGCCTAGTAATTTTTAGTCTACTATCTTGCTTTAATCTTCCCCCTTAATCAACAACAACAACAACAACAAAAAACCTCTTTGAGGGGCACCTGGGTGGCTCAGTCAGTTGAGCATCGACTTTGGCTCAGGTCATGATCTCACAGTTTGTGAGTTCGAGCCCTGTGTCAGGCTCTGCGCTGACAGGTCAGCTCCGGGAGCCTGCTTCAGATACTGTCTCCCTCTCTCTCTGCCTTCCTCAGTTTGTGCTTTCTCTCTCAAAAATAAATAAAACATTAAAAAAAAACCTCTTTGGGGCACCTGGGTGGCTAAGTTGATTGAGCGTCCGACTTTGGCTCAGGTCATGATCATGCAGTCCGGGAGTTTGAGCCCTGTGTTGGGGTCTGCGCTGACAGCCTGGAGCCTGCTTCGATTCTGTCTCTCTCTCTCCCTGCCCCTCCCCTGCTCGTGCTCTGTTTCTCTCTCTCCCTCAAAAATAAACATTAAAAAAAATCTTTAAAAACCTCTTCGATATTGTATTTCTTTTCCTTTTATTGTTTTTGAGAGAGAGTGCACAAATGGGAAGGGCAGAGAGAGAGAGAGAGAGAGAGAGAGAGAGGAGAGAGGGAGAGGGAGAGGGACAAAGGA
Source organism: Paguma larvata (assembly GCA_030068075.1). NCBI lineage: Eukaryota > Metazoa > Chordata > Mammalia > Carnivora > Viverridae > Paguma > Paguma larvata. Next base: position 40,204,488 of record CM057838.1, read on the forward strand.
TCTGAAGTGGACTATGTGCCTGATAGCAGAGAGCCTGATTTAGGGCTTGAACTTGTGAACCATGAGATCATGACCTGGGCTGAAATCAGGAGTCAGATGTTTAACTGAGCCACCCAAGCGCGCCTAGTATTATATTTTTTCTTAGTTTTTTTCCCTTTGTGGTCCCTGAAATTTAGACTTCCATTTGGCCTCCTTCTCTTAAATTTCACAAATATATTTTCACCAAACTGGTAAAAATTAATGTATACAGATTCTCATCCACTGCTGGCCAGGAGAATAGAAATGATACAGTCACTTTGGAAAACGTTTTGGCAATGGTTAGAAAAGTTGAAGATAAGCACGCCTTAAGACCTAGCAATTCCTCCCCTAGGTTTGTACACCCTGGAGAAACTCAAATATGTGGATAAAAGAGGCCAGGCAAAGACTATCTGAAGAAGCAATGTTTACACAGTGACAACTGGGTACAATCTAAAGGTCTATTACCAGGGAAGTGGATAAACAACCGTGGCAGGATTACATCATGGACTATTGTACCTCAGTTAAAACGGTTTAGGATTATATGAATGTAATTAATATATAAAATTATGGACGGAAAGGATAGGTTACCTCTGGGAAGGAGGGCAGTAGAGTAGGATTTGCGTTCTTAATCTATATCTGTAATTTTTATTTCTTTAAAAAAAAAAGCAGAGAAGCGAATAAGACAAAACATTAAGATATGTTCACTATGGGTGGTAAATATATAGCTGGCTATTATACTATTTTATGAGCTTTTTATAAAGTAGATACAAAAGCACCTAAATATTAAAATACAAGGTACTCATTGGTTCATGGGATAACAGCAATGTCACTGCATCTGAGGCATGAACATATTTCTACAATTAAAGCTGTTTTCAGTCTTTATTTTACTTTTAGAGAGAGAGAGCACGAATGGGGGTGAGAGGCAGAGGGAGAGAGGCAGACAGTTTTAAGCAGGCTCCACATGGGGCTCAATCCCACAACCCTGGATCATGACCTGAGCAGAAATCGAAGGTCTGATGCCCAGGTACCCCAGTTTTCAGTCTTTTAGAAAAGTATTCTTAGAGTATACAAATAAGTGTAAGTAACCAATTTCATCTGTGAGCTGGCTTCTGCTCTAACAGCTTTTCTAGCTTCATTCTTGCTGAGAAATGGACAGCAAAACACATACTGAGAGTTTTTAATATTTTATTTCTTCTATAACTCCAAGTAGAATAATTCCTTTAAAATAATTGTGCTTCTCAGAATTCAAAGGACTACAGATATTTGTGCATTCTAGACATTTACAGACTACTCTAAACATGTCCTGAAATAATGAATTACCGCACATTTATAATACTTGACTTACAAAGGGTTTTTTGTCAAAGTTGGGCTCTTCGAATATTTCATTAATTAGACTGTCAAGATCATCTTCTTTCTCAAATGTTTCTGTTGATCTGAAAACAAAACAGCTGAAGCGTAAGTGCAGATAAAGTCGGCCAGTATCAGAAGAAGTCTGTCTAACTGGTTTGTTATTAGAGTTGATAACAGAAGGATAAATGTGATGTTAATTAATCTTTTCCTTCTATAGACATAGTTGAAGATTGTGGACACAAAGATGCAGTTTATCAGGTATCAATTCGCATATGTACTTTACTATTTCACACTTAAAATAAGACATTTAAGCTATACATTATATTCAAAAGAAAGCTGGGCATGTATCTTTCTAAATTACATCAACCACTTATTTAAAGAACACAAATTATGTACAATTATAAGTGGAACCTCAGAATTATAGACAAAGATAATTTTAATTGGTCTTTCTAATTGTTTCCCTAAGAGTTCCGCTGTAAGTCAAACAACCATATATCTTTACTACAGGAGCTGAATGTTACATAATCAAATGATCTATCTGTCTGTCTGTCTATAAAGAGCATTCGCTTGACAGAATATTTCAACTACCTTTCTACTTTGTGCAGGGAAAGCCATCAAAGGATTATTGATATGAACTGTTACTGCACAAAACTCTATTTAATAGCTAACATTTACTGAATACTTAACTATATAGATGAAGAAGCAGGGACTGAGAGATTTAGAAACTCACCCAAGGTCATACAACTAGAAAGAGAGGTTTGGAATTCAATCTAGGGCAGTCCGCACACCTAATGCTAAACAAGATGAACTCTTTTTAGAGTTTATGTTACAGATGCTTTACATCAACTTCATAACTTTGTTAGACCATTAAAGTACATATTTTAGAAGGTAAGTTTAGACAGACTCTGACTTCAGAAATGCATTTACTCTGAAAATTCTTATTTTTTTATTTTAGAGACTCTTAAGCAGATTTCACACTCAGCATGGAGCCTGATGTAGGGCTTGATCACATGACCTTGGGATCATGACCTGAGCTGGAAATCAAGAGTTGGACACTCAACCAACTGAGCTACCCAAGCGCTCCTGAATATTCTTAACTTCAGGATTATAGTCCTTCTTTGTTATTGTCTGGAGTAACTAACTCAATGTAAGAAAATCCAGACACTGCTGCTTAGTATCGAATGTTTGATTCCATCTATCTCCAGGCTTTGCTTCTTCAGTTGCTCCTTCTCTAGCTTTTACCCTTAAAGTCTTCGACTCTATACTGGCTTGTTATCTTGACTTACAAGTATGCACAAGACTCCAAAAAGTTCTCTTGAGCTGCCATCCTCTTACTCACTACTGAAGTCTATATCCATTATTTCTACTCCCTCACAAATATATTATATGGTGATCTGGGTGAGGGTTTCTCAACCATGGAACTACTGACATTTGGGACCACAATATTCTTGTATGTGTGTGTGTGTGGTGGTAGAAGCAGGGCTGTTGTGTACTGCAGGAGGTTTTATAGCATCCCTAACTTCTACCCACCAAATGCCACAGCATACCCCTCCCCAGTTGTGACAATTAAAAATGCCAAGACATTGCCGAATGCTCCTTAAGTGGTAAAATTATCACTGGTTGAAAACTACTGACTTAAACTATTTAACCTCTCTGGACCTCATATATTTTACCTGTAAAAATGAGATCTAGACAACTATTTAAGACTTTTTCCAGGTGTAATATACTATCTCTGGCCTCTACATCCCTCAACTGTAGTGAAACTTTTCTCTCAAATGTCAGTACTGCCTACATCACTAAATACAATGGCTGCTTCAGTTCCAGTCCTCTTTAATCTTTCAGAAATACCCAAGGTACCAATTCCTTCAATTTCTTTTATGACAGCAGGTTGCTAAGTTGTCCTCCTGAAGTTCTCTCCTCCTTTAGTTTTTAGGATATTCACAGTTTCAAGAATGAGATGCACTCAAACTTTATGAACCCAATGAATACTATTAGGGATCCACACTTACATAAGATTCTGGACTGTCATACCATTTCATGATGCATACAACTGTCTATGCTTTATTATAGAAATGAAAAAAAGAAGAAAAGAATGCCATTATTTCAGTGAGAACTCATACAAATTTTAACAGAACCCATATTACTTTTTTTTTTGGTCTTTGATGCTGTAATACAATAATCTTTTTTTTTTTTTAGTTCATTTACTTATTTTTTTTAGTAATCTCTACACCCAATGTGGGGCTCGAACTCATGACCCCAAGATCAAGAACTGGATGCTCTTCCAAAGGAGCCAGCCAGGCATTCCTACAATGCAATAATCTTAATCAAAGGCTCATAAACACTTATTGGTTACCCCCAACTTGGGTTCTTATATTCTACTCTTGATTAAAGATACAGTTTTTGTCAAAAGTAAAAGAAACACTCTAAAACCAAAAAAATATATAAACAAAACCCACAATTAAATGTAAACAGTATATATAAAAGCTTAAATCTAGGTCTACAATATCCTGGTAGACCTGGAAATATGACCTTGGGTAAGTAACTTTTACTTAGTCTTAGTTTGGTCAGTGAAATCGGGATAATAATATTATTTACCTCCACAGGGCTGTGGAGATTAAACGATACAACACACAGAAAGCACTTAGCATATAGAAATGACTCAATAAATGTTGGCTATTATTATAGCTATCATCTAGGAGGTTATGATATTATCTGTAAATAAATATTCCAATTTGTATCATCCTGAATCACTTTAGTCCTATAGCAGTTCAACCCACAGCAATTTCTTTAAACTAATCATGTACTTCTCTTTATCATTTTGAACACTTCGACAAATTGTATAGATTTTGACCTTTTACATAAGCAGTTGTTCCTGGTATCCAGATGTAGCATGGTCATTTATTTTATTATTTGTAGAGCTATTATTTTAAGGGATAATTTCAGTATTTTAACTCTTATAAGGGAAAGAGATACTTAAAAATCTGATGTGGTAAGGTGGGATGGGTTGCTAGAAACATTATGGATGGATTTTAGTAGTGCAAGAACAGGCTACAGAGAGAGGCATTAAAGGATCCGTTCTTAAACAGGACCCCCCCTTAGCAGCCCTTTTCATTTTCAGCAGCTTGCTCCAAGACACCCTATCCGTCTGCACCCTAGCTCTCCCAAGATGAAGGCTTTGCAAGGCTCTTTGATAAATTCTCTCCATCCCCCAAAGGAATGAATAAAAAGAACCAAAGAAACTGTAAAACAACATCGCCGTGGGATGGGGATGGTGGACTTACTGGTAATGAGTACATAAGACCTCCAGCACACCAGGCAATAATATAGAAATTAATGAGTGATATTTGCATAACCGTTCAGCCAAATAAGCGTTAGCCCCTTCAAAGTAGTCATTTTAGTTGGCTCTATGTTTATTTTTCAGAATGCTGCCCAGTACTCAACTAATTTTTGGAATTTGTTTCTTAACTTTGAATCTTCTCGATGTTTTTATCTTCTGAGAGTCAATTTCTAGAAACAAATGTCATTAGAAGCTAGGTCGGTTAATTTGGGTACCAATGTTGGGTAAATACTTCTGGAAATCATGCACGTGTACATCAACACCAAACAAAACCAAAATACAGATGCAGCTATAAATCGACAAGAATGGCTTTCTTGTTCCAAGCTGCCTCTGTGTAATCTCACAAACATTTCCAACAGAGTCACTACCGAGGCTCCCACGTCATCGCTTTGAAGGGCAATATTCACTCTGATGCAAAATTCTGACTTTTTGGGATTGAGGAAAAAACGAGAGGAAAAAGGAAGTCTTATTATTTTATGATTATACAGAATCAAACACATGGAAAAATTTGAAAGGTAGTTTTTAGGATCAAACCCCAGAATACTTAAGAAATCTCCTGAAATTTCAGTTTGGATGCCTGAGATTCCGAGACCCTTACCTGGGGTCCACGGGGAGAAGATAGGTGGCTGTACTAAGTTTGTGTTCACAATAATTAACTATTTATCATAAATCTAATCTTATTCAATTCTCTGAGTTAAAAAAAATTAGCTAATGATGACACAGAATAGAACCGAATCGTATTCTCGAACAACAGGCCCAAGGATTATTCTGCCTGGGGAACTGGGTCACAAGCTGAGGTTCTCTGTGAGAACGAACCTTACAGGGGATGAGAACTCACGCTAACGCAGACAGAGACCCTGGTCAGAGTGGCCCTCTAAGAAGGGGCTCAGGAGAGGGCTCCCAAGCTTCACCTCGCTCTCCCCCACTCGATTTGGGCCCGTGGGACTCTGAGTGAAAGAGGCTGGGTGGGGGCTCTCAGGGGCGGATCGCTGGGCCTTGTTGAGAAATGCCCAAATCCTCCGGACACGAAGTTGAGGTGTGTGGTGCCCTAGGAAGGGGGAGCTGAGAATCTGGGCCCGACTAGGGAGACGAGCTGGAGATCGTGGGCAGCGGGCGGCTTTAGGGCGTGGAGCAGGCTTTACCAGGACAGCAAACCCCTCCCGCCTGTTAACCTGAGATTCTCTTTCGCTTCGGGTTGGTTCCGGTCGTTGCTGAGGATGCCGCCGCCGCAGCCTCTGGGCCGCTCGACCATGCCCAGTCTGAGTGGGTCTGGTCTGCAAAACTTGGACTCGACCTCATCCAAGAGCTCGTCCAGGTCCTTCGCCATCTTGAATCGTTACGTCTTTCCCCCGTTCCGGTCGCGACAGCGCCGGGTGGTTTCCAGGGGCAACGCGAGGGTCTACCGAACACGCTCTCGCTCGCGGCCACTCCTGCGCATGCGCTCGTCGTCCTAAGGCAGTCCTGGCGTCCGAGAGGCCCTGACGCTAACGTGCTGGCGCAAAAGTACGCAGTGGGTCCGCGAGTCCTGGAGGTGCCGGGCAACCAGGGGGGCCGTAGGTCGGGGCTGTCCGTTTTTGCGCGACCTCGCGATGCTTTGCTTTTCTTCATTCCATTTTGGCGTGTTTTGTCCCGTCTCCCCCTCCTGGGCCCAGGTTGTAACCACAATCACACTACACCCTAGTTTCCTCATGCGCTCCTTTTACGGTTCCATGGGGGGGGTCCCCATTGTATTCCAACCGTTCATAAATTTTTAAATAATCTGCGGAAAAAACTGGGAAGAACTCTCCGAAAGGAAAACAAGTATCAGCAGCAAAAGCTCATCTTCCCGTAGTCGGCAGGATTCGAACCTGCGCGGGGAGACCCCAATGGATTTCTAGTCCATCGCCTTAACCACTCGGCCACGACTACTGCTGCTGTTAATTTTGGCAGTGAGATCTATGTAGACTGCACACGAGTGTGTACAGTGTAACAGGTATGTTTGGATCGGGGAGAAAAACAATTCAAAGCTGTTCCATCAGATAAAAGCGTATTTGAATATTACGGTTCTAATTTATCTTTTTGAGGGACTCTTAGAGCATAGCCCGTCCAACTATTTTCTACCAGAAAAAAAACTGAGTTCTAGCCCGATTTCTAAAGTTAGAGTCAGAAAATAGGAGGGAGCGAGGAAAGCCTGGTACTAACGTACACCTGCTTTCCCAGTAATGGAGCCGTTTCCGGGACGGAATCTGGAACCTAGGGGCTCTGGCCATCTCTAGGCTTCCTTGCCTGGCTCCCAGTTCCATCCCTGCGCTTCTCTCTTGGACAAATAACTCCCAGGAATCACAAGACACTAAAATGCCATTATTACTCACCGGTTTAAATTCACTATGCAAGATCAGACTGTCTCATTGTGCCCTAAACTTTGAAGAGTATAACGCGTGATACAAATGTAAGGTGTTGTCGTTTAATGGTAGTCCCGTAAACAGTACCCACAGTGTAACCCTTGGAATCCCTGAAAATAGTTTGATCCAGGTGATTTAGTAGCTTCATTTATTTGGTTTGTCGTTTGTTTAAAATGTCTTTAACGTCTCTGAAGAACAAAGCACAGTGGTGTGCTGGAGCCAATGGTAGCTGCTCACTGGAGCCCACCTTTATATTTTTGTGAATTTTGAGAGCCAGTTGTTAAATGCAATCATTAATTACAACTAAAGTATATACTCTTACAGTTAAAATAGTGACACCAAAAATGAAAGTAATGGTTAAAGTTCACCATAGTCTACTTATTTCACCACATTTTATTATAATTTAGGCTGTTGAGATTAGTTATATCTGTTGTGTCTGAGATATTATACAGTGGTTGTTACTGTGACTCTCATTCAGGGATATCACTTTGGGTAGTTTGAAATCAACCTTCATGGGGGTAATAACACCAGGGAAATTGCGAATGCTATAAAACATGCCTTTTCTCCATAAGAGCTGATTGTCAAGCATCTACCAGCAACCACTAATGTTACTATCAGACCAACCTTGAATATTCCCAGCAAGGCAACACTCCTCTTATATGTAGGGCTGCCCTGCAGCTTTGTTTTAGCCAGAAGAATCCTACCATACTGTCTGATTTCCTATTCAGTTCTTTAAAGTTTTTTTTTTTTTTTTTTTCCCCCTCCTCCAATTTGCCTTGCTGGGTGACTGTACTTGGAAATGGCCTCCAGTTGAAAGATAGGAATAAGCCATTTGATATTGAAGTTGCCTTTGCAACATGGGTTCCAGGGGGAGTAATGCACAGTCACTATCCAGTTTATCAGGCTTAAGTTAATGATTTGATTTTTCTCTAGAAATGATGAAATCTGATGTGGTATGGCCAGTAGTTGAAAGAATCTATTAACATGTAGAAGATTTTCATGAAAGACCACGAAAAGTTAAAAATGGAAATGCTTGTAGTTGTGTGTTTTGTTTGTTATGAATGTTAGAAAAAATTGGAGCTTGTTTCCATCTTCTTCCACTCCCACCCTCGTTTTAATAAAATACCATATATGGATAGGTCATCCAGAGGTTGGTGCTTTCAGAATTTTGCTTACAACTCATTTAACTCTCCATTGGGTCTCTTGACTTTAGTCAGGTTGTCGTTCTAGTTTGCCTTAGAGAAAAGTTCAGTGTCTATAATGAGAAATGTCACATGTCACATATGTGTGTGGCTATGTGATAAACTGTAAATCACAGCGAGTAGTGTATTAAAAATCTCTAGATGTCAGGCGTGGTACCAGGTGTGCTTCAGTGGACTGTTAACAATGGAAGTGGATGTACATGATGAATGTATACGTAGCTTTAGAAGATTCTACATTCATGCAAATCATATTAGATTGAAAAAACTATATATTTTTTGTATTTTCTTTTTGTTTTCCAAAGCGAAGAATTTTATTTATTATCTCTATAGTTGTTAATCTGTGCAGACAGTGATGTAAATCCTTGTCCCTTAAGTCTTTCCCAGTTTTGGAAAGTATGGGTAGTGTCAGATGTGTCATAAGGGAGCATAGCCAAGTGTCTTCAGATGATACAATTATTAAACATGGTAAAAGGAGCATGCTCTGTATTATTACATTACTTAGTATTCCAAGGAAGTATTTTAGGAAAAAGGTGTCCAAAATAAGAAAACAAAGCCCTTTTGGCTTTTCCAAGTAACTGACGAAAGCTCCGAGCCTGCCTTCTTGCTAGCACCGTTCTAAATGAGTTAGGGGTGGTGATACAGCTGGTTTTGTTGTCCCACACAGCTCCAGGCCAACCTCTTTGGTTACAAGGTGTTTTACAATCCTCCTGGCTATTCACATAATGAATTGCAAGGCCTCTTTAAATTCCCATGTACTTGGGCCTAATTTTCCCAGCCCTGCTATTCACCCATGTACCCCAGACCTTCTAAATGAACATCCACTGCTGCCCAGTGCCAGGGGTGCCAGGGGAGGCATCCTCCCAGAACAACTGCCAGCCCCCCCAGCAGCTGATGCTGTGGAAGAAACAGAACAGCGTGGAGGCAGCTCCAGTTCTTTTAAGTGGTCTCCGAGTTAGGCCTCCATGTCGTGTAGGTAAATTCAGTCCAGAACACGCGGAATCTTTATTGGAATTTGCGCATTCAACTCTCACAGCTGTGGAGAGTTTAGACTAATCACAACCCTCACTGGGATACTATCATCTCCATAATTTGAAAAAGGATCAGGAGCCTGCAGGCTTGGAACATCTTGAGAAAACTCTGGCCCCCAAGTACATCATCACACGTGGGGGACACCACTCGCAGCATCATCGCAGAGAGCTTAAGAATGCTGAAATCAAGTATTTCTCTGGCGTGATTTCAAATGGCCTGAGAAATCTGAGAACTGCTTTTTTTTTTTTCTTTAAATCTTTTTTTACTGCAAAACAGATTCTTTCCTCTTCCATCAACCCTGTTGCTGTCAATGTGTCCGATGCTAGGTGCCAGAAATGAGCATAGCCTTTTAATGATAACAATACCAAGGTTAACATGGCCGCCAGGGGCTCTCTTAGAAATCTGTTAGGGTGTATTTTGACCAACAGACACGTTCTGAAGGCGTGCACCTCCTTAGTCTTTCCAGTCTCAGTACATTTCTCTTCAGCAGCCTGGATAAAACCTGTCACTTTTTGCCAGACCTTCTCATGCTTGGGGGCCCCCTGGACACTATTTTTCATTGACCCCATGTGTCCATATGGCAGAGCTAGGTTCAAAGTTGGTATTTGGGAAGCAGCCTCTGACAGCACAGAAGCCTAGTGAACTATGGTCATTTGTTCAAAAGGCCAGTATTCACAGATGTGCCGTAAGAGTGTAATACAATTTTTGACCCCACCCAAATAGACATTTTATCACCCTCCATATAGCAATGAACCAACAGATTGGCCTGAGGAGGCAAGTGCTAACGTATGTGGCTCAGACCAATCAACCCTCTGAGGAGTCAGTAGTCCATCCTTTCTTTTGAGGCTTGAACATTAAAATGTTCCTCTCCATTCTACAGTTCTCCGAGTAGAGCTCCCTACCCTCCCTCCTTGTTTCATATTAGTTTTTGCTTTATGATTTTCAACCTTCTGAAGAGAAGGTTCGACCTGATTCAAGAAAAAAAAAAAAGGATCAATTGGAGAACTACGTGGGAGGAGGAGGAGGAGTTACAGTTAGGCGTTAGAATGAAAGCAAAGTGAGAACCAAACTGACCGAGGCAATCAGAAGACGTAAGCCCAGGGCTTAAGTTTTGTGCCTATCAGTCTTCCATTCCCTGATTGGGCATACTGCCATTTAGGGAGGAACACAGGGTTTCAAGCAGACCTGTCTGCTTGATTTTCTCAGTCACATTTCCACATGTCAACCGTTTGTGGCCTTAAAAAAAGATGCCCATAGGTTTCCGAAAATCCAAAAGCTCTCCACATCACAAAAAACTCGTGGAATTCCCTGAGGATAAAGCCGACAGAGCTATCTCTCTTATGGTAAACTGCCCAAAGAATATTTGGAGGCTGGAAAGGACTTTGGTGATTATGTATAAAACTCTTCCATTTTATAGAAGGAGCGATCAAGACCAGAGAATTGAAACAGTTTAGAAATTCTTTGATTATTAAGAGCTTTTCATTGCAGCCATTACATTGTCTTATTTCATTATCATGCTGGTTATTCTGGATAAGACATGAGATTGATGATACAAGTTTAATGCAGGCATGCATTGACATATCAATAAAAACATCTCTTATCCCTTCAAGTTCTTTAACCTCTGATTGTCTGTGTCACTCTAATGTACCCACCGCTTTATATAAAGTTTGGTGATTATATGTAGACCTCATATTGCATATGAGGACACAGTCTCCTTGAAGTACAGGGACTGTAACTGATACATATCTGTTTCTTCTGAAGTGCCTAGGAGGGAGAAGTATGCCTTTTGAGAAAATCTAAGCTGAGATCCCATTGTAATAATACTTTTAGGGGTCAGGGAATCCCTACTGTCTTCTAATGATAAGGCTGATTTGTGACCTGTGACTTGGAATCCTGTAGAGGTGGTCAGTTCTTCCTTTCCCTGATTCTCCTTTCTTACTAACATGGGCATAAAATGGTCTTTTTAAGCCACAGAAGCTCTTGGGTGACTGAAGGAGAATGAGTCTTGTTGAGCATGCAGGAAGGTCTCATTCTTAGAGAGACTGTGGGGCTATAGAGGAGGGCCCGAGCAGAGCTGGAACTCCGGGAGGGCAACGCCTGCCCTCAGCTCTGCGCCCCTAGTGCTGGCATGCGCCTAGCATGTGAATTCTCCATTGTAAGAGAAGCATATTTTCTGGCTTTTTTACCCCACCCTGAAACCAACTCATCTTAGACTACGTATGACTAGGTTCTACGAGGTATTTCTTGGCAGAATATCACTGATTGCTCTATCTGTTCCTGTTTGCCTGCTCTCCTGTGGGTACTGAAATATCTCACCTGAAGGGTGAACTCCACCAGCCTCTGAGCCAACTCAGGACTCGCTCACTCTTCTCCATCATGGTTCAATCCGGAATTGGTCTGGATGGCCTAACTCTGGTATCTGGTGAGTGAAAGGCCACACCGTTGTCTGCTCCATGAACCCCTGTATGATGGACTTCTCTTCTACCATTAGACTGAAGTCTGTTTCTATTCTTGGGTTTGAACTTCACCCAAACCCCAAACCACTATCCAGGGCTGCAGTAGTTTTGCTAGTGCTGCCAATAACAAATTGCCACAAACTTGGTGGCTTAAAACAACAGAAATTATTCTCTCAGTTCCGGAGGCCAGATGTCTGAAATCAAGTTGTGAGCAAGACCACATTCCCTCTGAAAGTTCAAGGAACAATCTGTTCCTTGCCTCTTCCAGCTTCCCATGGCTATTAGCATTCCTTGGCTTGTAGCCTCATCATTCCAATCTCTGCCTCTGTCTTCACACTGCCTTCTCTTCTGTGTGTCTTCTCTTGTGTGCCAATTTTAAAGGAGACATGTGATTGCCTTTAAGTCCCTCCCAGATAATCCAGGATGAGTTCCTCCTTTCAGGACCCTTAACTTAATCACATCTATAGAGACCGCCTTTTCTAAATAAGGTAACATTCATGATTCCGGGGATTTGACATGGATATCTTTTTGGGGGCCATTTCTTAGCTTACCACAAGGACCCTGACAAACCCCCGGCCCGTGCAGGCCTCTTGTCTCTTGTGGTTATGACATTCAACATGAATGAGTCTGTCTGGAATCAAATTCTGTCATATACTTAAGAATATCTCCACAGTTCACACATTCTTATTGCCTTTCCAGGCCTCTACTTCCAACCCTTTGGGTGTAAGTGTCAGGCTGGATCAGATCCAACCTTGCCTTTGAATACCGTGAGTTTTGTCTGGTGGACTCCTTTTCTGCAAATAAGTCAGGTCAGTTCTTTTAGCCTGAGCCAAACTCATGGTTTCTATCCTCTTGTCAGCCTGGCAGTCAGATCTCCGCGTGCCTCAGGGCAGTGATCATTTGGGTGTGGTAGACTCATGTCTATAATATAATTTATTGTACACCTACTGTTTTCTGAGCTCTTTATATAATGTATTTTAATTGATCATCACAGCTGAAAAACTAGAGACAGAGAGGTAGAGTTAGTTGCCCAAAGTCATACAGCCTGGGTTTCGAAATTGGGTCTAACGTTCATTTTGCCATGTCATTCTATAGTTTATATGTTTTCATTATTTATTTTAAGGTTATTTTTTTATCCTCCCCATTAAAAAAACTGAGGCAAGGGTAGGAATTTGCTTTTTTTTTTTTTTTTAAGTTTGTTTGTTTATTTATTTATTTATTTATTTAGAGAGACCATGTGCTTGCCAGTGACGGAGGGGCAGAGAGGCAGAGATAGAATCCCAAGCAGGTTTTGAACTGAAAGTGGGGCTTGAACTCACAAACTGTGAGATCATGACCTGAGCCAAAATCAACAATAGGATGTGTAACTGAGCCACCCAGATGCCCCAGACAACTTAATTCTTAAAAAAATTTTTTTAATGTTTATTTATTTTTGAGAGAGAGACAGAGCACAAACAGGGAAGAGGCAGAGAGAGAAGAGATATAGAATCCAAAGCAAGTTCCAGGCGCTGAGCTGTCAGCACAGAGCCTGACACAGGGTTCGAACTCATGAACTGAGAGTTCATGACCTGTGCGGATGTCGATGCTTAACTGGCTGAGCCACCCAGGTGCTCCAGACACCTTATTTCTTAACTGTTGTCTATGGGAGATCTTTTTAGGTCAGGGTCTTTGAGTGCATATAAGTTCATATGTCTCTTGCCAGTTGGTGTTATTCTACAGTCATTGCGATTCCCCACTGTGTGTAGAATCTGTCTGTACTCTCTTAACATTCTCCGGCAACTATCCTGGGTACACAGAGAGGATGCGATGCGAGTGTGAAGGAAAATGCTAACAAGTTCAATCAGCCAGGACGAGTTTACAAGTATATTTCAGGGAAGAAGTTGAGCAATGACCTTACACACTGGCTTCTGACAGCAATTCAGACCAATGTCTGTGCTCTGAGTACAGTTAGATTAGAATTCTTTGAACCAACAGCTATTTGGTTCAACTTAGCCTTACTAGCCTTGGTCTTGGATCTAGTTCTGTCACTGGCTTATGTCTTAGATGAGACATTGAAACTTCTCATTTTTCAGTCTTCCAATCAATTAAATACCTTGATATGCTTCCATACCCTAGCTTTCTGTGGTATAGTACAGTAAGATCAATCTTAAAAAATTTAAACTTTTTTAATCTAAAGGAAACGTAAATTAATGAAGGGCAGTGTGTCAATGGTGGTAAACACGTGACCTTAGAAGTCACTTGGACCCGGGTTGTGATCTCATTTCTCCTCTTTACTAGCTGAGGGTGGTGAGTACTTGAAGGTATTGCTTATCTTCTCTGACTGTCAGTTTCTTCATCTGTTAAAAAACGGAGTTACTAATATAGTACTTACCTGGCAAGGATGCTGTGAGGGCTGAATGGGAGCCCAGGGTGGAGGCAACAGAAATGCAGAGCTACCGAGAGAGTCAGGATGGCCTCTAATGAAGAGCCCAGGAGAAAAACACCATCTTCAGGGCCATGCATCTCTCTGGGCTTGTCTAATGTTTTCTCCCCAAAGCCAGGATGTATTTTGTAATAGGTTACTGGACCAAGGAGAGAGGAGTTACTTTCATTACTTTAAAACAACCCTACACATCAGCGACTGCTTTGCTTGAGCTCTGGGGAGGGGTGCAACATGGAAGTTAAGTCTTCTGCTAGGAAATAGGTAGGCAAGTCAGAAGGGGCCTTCAAGGGATCCCTGTAGAGGGCACAGAGAACAGGAGAATGAGGTTCCAGTGTAGATGAAGTCAGAGAAAACCTATATCTATTACACAAAACCCTTTCTGTTGAATCCAGCTGCTACCACCCAATTCAGTCTCCTCCATGACTAAAATATCCTCAGATATCCTCAGACTGGTTTCCCTGCCGTCAGACACTCTTCTTCCAATCAGATCAGTATGCTTGCACTCCTGGCAATCTCCTTAGAGCTGAGGGCTTCCCACTTTTTGACCCTGACCTATAGTAAGAAGTACATTAAAAAATTTTTTTAATGGTTATTTTTTTTTGAGAGACAGAGAGTGACAGAGGACGAGCAGGGGAGGGGCAGAGAGAGAGGGACACTGAATCTGAAGCAGGCTCCAGGCTCTGAGCTGTCAGCACAGAGCCTGACGTGGGCCTCACGAACCTCAAGGTCATGACCTGAGCTGAAGTCAGACACTTAACTGACTGAGTCACCCAGGTGCCCCAAGAAGTACATTTTAGATGGTAGTATAGGATACACACACATCTCCCTGCCATCTATCAATCTATCTATCCATCTATCTAATCACTTACTTACTTACCTGTATATTACCTATCTAAAGTGAGACAGAAGTTTTTTAAAATTGCATTTTAATCAATGTGAGATTCATTCTAATATTTTCTATTTCAATCTGTTCTATCTTTTATTAAAAAAAAAGATGCCACTTAAAATCTCTTAAATAGATCCCATGATGTACTAATAAATAGTAACCCACAGTTTGAAGTATTCTGTTCTTAGAGCATTGCTCTGATTATGTCCTTAGTTTCTTACTAAATCTCTGATGTCCTTACTTTTCCTGCCATATGAAGTCCGGGCATCTAGTTCCCCTCAGATCCATTTCCCATTACCCCTGGCAGGAGACATTATAGAGTGTAGTAGGGGCTTTGGAGTCAGATGGGCCACAACTGAAGGCTAGTCAGTGACTCAAGCTCTGTGGCCTTGAACAAGTGAACTTAATTTTTTATATCCCTGTACCGTTACCTGTAAAGGAATGATGCTGTCTACCTCATCAGGCTGTTGTGAGGATCAGATGAGAATGTACACAGTACATTACTCACTAAATATTAGCAGTGTCATTCTTCTGCCCAGTATATGCTCCAGTTTCTAACATACTCCATTATTGGCTGTTTTCCAGAAGCATTTGGTATCTTCCATGACTCCTTCCCTGACCATACTGTTTTATTTGGGAAATCTTTTATTATTCAGCCAAAATGAAACCACCACTTTAGTCTGCCCATACCAGTCAATGAGAAGTAGTTTACTCCTCTCTGGAGTATCTGTAGCCCTATAACTACATTGTGGCACTTACTATTGTTGTCTGTCATCATTCTTTTTTTCTTTTTTAAAAAATGTTTATTTATTTTTGAGAGAGAGACACAGTGTGAACAGGGGGAGGGGCAGAGAGAGAAAGGGAGACAACAGAATCAAAAGCAGGCTCCAGGCTCTGAGCGTCAGCATAGAGCCCAACACGGGGCTTGGTTAATGAGTTTGAGCCCTGAGTCGGGCTCTGTTCTGACAGTGCAGATCCTGCTTGGGATTCTCTCTCTCTCCCTTTTTCTCTACCCCTCTCTGGCTCATGCTTACGCTCTCTCTTTCTCTCTCTCGAAATAAATAAATAAACTTAAAAAAATTAAAAAACATGGATGAATCTCACAAATGTAATGTAGAATAAAAGAAGCCAGATACAAAAGGAAATGCAGTATGATTTTATTTATATAAAGATCAGAAACAGGCAAAACTAGAAAATAGGATAGTGATTGCTCTAGTTGGGGAGAATGACTAGCTAGTAGCACGAGGAGGGTTTCTGGGGGTGCTGGAAATCTCGTGTTCCCTGTTGTGGTACTGACTATGTGGGTGTGCTCAGTTTGTGAAAATTCACCAAGCCGTATTATTTGTGATTTGTGTGCTTCTCTGTATGTACATTAACTTCAAAAGTTTTTAAAAAGTACGTGGTGATAAAAAGTGCTTGATGCCCAGGTTTTGAGTGTGGACTTTGTGGTTATTGAGATGGCCCAATTTTTAATTTTTATTTGTTTTCTAAATATAATTTATTGTCAAGTTAACTAACATACAGTGTATACAGTGTGCTCTTGGTTTCGGGAGTAGATTCCCATGATTTATCGCTTATATACAACACTCAGTGCTCATCCCAACAAGTGCCCTCCTCAATGCCCATCACCCATTTTCCTGTTATATGAATCTCTTATGGTTTGCTTCCCTCTCTGTTTGAAACTATTTTTTCCCCTTCCCTTCCCCTATGGTATTCTGTTAAGTTTCTCAAATTCCACATATAAATGAAAACATATGATATCTGTCTTTCTCTGACTGACTTATTTCACTTAGCATAATACCCTCCAGTTCCATCCACGTTGTTGCAAATGGCAAGATTTCATTCTTTCTCATTGTCAAGTAGTATTCTATTGTATATATAAACCACATCTTCTTTATCCATTCATCATTTGATGGACATTTGGAGAAGGCCCAATGTTTTAATTCTTCCTTTTTTAAATTCCTCCTTTTAAATTCTTCCCTTCTAAAACAATAAATAGAAATCATGATGCCTGTCTTGAGGAGATGTAGGTGCTATTGAGAACTAGTGAGATGAAATTTTTACATACTTTTTAAAAAAGATTTATTTATTTATTTTGAGAGAGAGAGATCAAGTGCACATGAAAGTTGGGGAAGGGGGGAGAGAGAGAGAGAGAGAGAGAGAGAGAATCCTGAGTGGGCTCTGCAGAGCCCAATACGCAGGACTCAAGCTCATGAACCAAGAGATCATGACCTGAGTTGAAATCAAGAGTCAGACGCTTACTTGACTGAGTCACCAAGGTGCCCTGGTGAGATGAGATTTTTAAAATGGAACCAGCCTCTAACATCCATCGGCAGCCTTGGAGCCAATTTTTATTATAATAGGCAAAGTCACATGAGTGCCTCCTTTACCTCTTACCCCTGGGGTAATATTATTTATGGATTTTTGTTTATGGTTTGACAAAGGTAGCTCCCTCACCATTGAACTTGGTAAATATGACTGGTCTGGAGTAGAAGTTGGTAATTTTGCCAATGTTTAGTATGCCCATGAGGTAGCCACCAAAGCAATGTACCTGGTGAGCTAGTAGAACTTTCTAGTTATTTGTCTCATCTGGCATTTGGAAGTATGATTGACCTTATATTTTATTTTATTTATTTAAAATGTTTACTTGTTTTTGAGAAAGAGAGAGAGAGAGACAGAGACTGAGTGGGGGAGGGCCAGAGAGAGAGGGAGACACAGAATCCCAAGCAGGCTCCAGGCTTGTCAGCACAGAGCCTAAAGCAGGGCTTGAATTCATGAATTCAGATCATGACCTGAGCTGAAGTCGGACGATTAACCAACTGAGCCACCCAGGCGCCTCTGATTGACCTTTTAGAACTGAAAAAGGCCCTAGGATGGTGAACCCTGTAGGGATGAAGGAATGAGAAAGGCCCTAAGGTAGGAGTTCCAGACTTCCTGCTGGTAAGGTCTTTGGATCTCAAGCAATTCACTAGAAGAGTAAAATAAATGAAACACTATTTGTATTCTGAGCTAGTAAAGCATACATCCTGGTTAATAATAATAGCTCTGGGGTGTCTGGGTGGCTCAGTGGGTTAAGCATCTGACTTTGGCTCAGGTTGTGATCTTGTGGTACATGGGTTTGAGCCCTGTGTTGGGCTCTGTGCTGACAGCTTAGAGATTAGAGCCTGCTCTGAGTTCTGTGTCTCCCTCTCTCTGACATTCCTTGCTCACTCTCTGTCTCTCTAAAAAATACATAACATTAAAAAAAATAGCTCAACTAAAAGCTATCATTTATTGTGCACTTACTGTGTGTCCAGCATGGAGACTGATTTTTTGTTCACCAAAATTTGTCCTTTCCTCCTTCTTAGACATGTGACTAGACTAACTTTCTCAACATCCTTTGAATTTGATGTGATCCTGTGACTGATTTCAAAGCAGCAACATTGTATAGTACTTCCGGTGTTAGATCTCAGGGCAATGGAAGGTTCTCCTCTGGTTCTCTCTTCCCCTGTTGCTGTTTGGACCCCCTATTACCCAGGCAGTAGTGAGCAATGTCCTAGGGATGACAGAGCAACATAAAGGAAAGAACCTGGGTCCCTGAATGACTGTGTGGAGTTAGGCTTCCCTGGTACTCTGCACTGGAGTGGTTATGAGAGGAAAAATAAATTTCTTTGATTTCTGAGTTCACATTTACCAGCTTTAATGGGCACAAGAATCCCTTGGGGATCTTGTTTAAATGCAAATCCTGATTCAGTAGGTCTTGAATGGGGGCTTGAGTGGGGCTTGAGAGTCTGCATTTCTAATGAGTGCCTAAGTGATATTAGTGATATTAATGATGTCGGTAGTCCATGTGTACTTTAAATCTTTCCCCCCAGGAATTCGGATTTAATTCGCTGGGGTGGGGTTCAGGGACATATGGTACTAATTGACTCCCACCCGCAGGTGATTCTAATTTACAGACAGGATTAAAACCCACTGGATGGGAGGAATATTTTCTGAGGGTCCAGGAATCCTGTTCCTTTCCTGGTGCCCTTCAGAGGAGGAGATTATTCCTTATAGCTCTTCTAAACAACCTTGTCATCCTATCTTTTTATTAACCACTTATGGGTAATGCCTCTAGTTACTTGTCTGCACTGCTGGAAGTACTTGTCTTTCTAAACTTCATTTCAGCCAGAAACTTCTTTTTTTTTTGACATCTTCTTGCTTGACATCTTGTTTTGGATGCTCAGATTTGTTTTTGAACAAAATAATTCAAGATGGTGATGTACAGAGAAGCTGATTGTTGGCTCTTCCCAAAGCCTGCCTTTAGGGACCACATATTGAGCACTGAGTCGTAAGCCCTGCAGCAACAGTCTAACCTGGGATCTCAGTGCTGAGACAGACACTCTCCATTACTGAGATGGATGATGTAATAATTAAACTACTATTTTGTGCAGTCAGTTTCACCTGAAGGTTCTAAAGCCTTAAGAACATCTGGTGGCAATTTGTAGTTAACACAACATTATTTTGCATTTATTAAGTGTTGATAATGCACTAGGTGTTGTTACAGAATACAATCCTTGTTCAGAGGTCAAGACAGAGGGCAAATACTGTCCCATAAGAAAGGAGGTGAGGCTCATAATAGTTAAGGACTTTTCCTAAAAATCTATCTAGGTTAGTTGAAACTTTATAATTTTGGAAAAGGCTGCCATTTATACAGATTTTCTGCAGTTTATAAAATGTTTTCACATAGATTATCTAATTTTAGGTAATATTCAGGTAATATGTCTATTTCCTAGGGAGTGGGGGAGTGGAGGGGTGGCCTACAGTAACTGGCTTGGGTGCCTGAACCAATTACTGGCAAGGAAATAAAGATAGGATTATTATGATTGGCATAGACTATTCAGGATCCACTCTTAGACCTGGGCATGGAGTCCATTACCCTTGGGTCATATGGAGTGGGGGAGATGAATGAACAAAATCAGAGTACTGAAAAGAAATAAGCAGAGGGGAATGGTTGCTGGTAGCACTCAATGGGGTTTAGTCCAAGTATTTGGTGCCACTTTACAGAGGAAAAACACCGGGGGTTATGGAAGTTGAGTGACTGCCCGAGTTAGGTGGGTGGCAGAACAGATTCTTGTTATTACAAACTGTTGTCCACCTTAATGGTAGGACCAACTCAAGGTACTCCTCAAAGCAGAGGTTTGTCTAAAGTGCCTCCTTTCCTCCTACTCTCCAACCTGTTTCCCTTATAGCTTAGAGGGAAAAAAGCATTTACTAGCATTGTTGTGTCATCCCAGCCTATACAGTGATGCTCTCAGCTAAAAATGCCTGAGGCACTTGCGAAGCCCAGCTGGTATGATTTGTAGGGAGCCCTCGCAGACATTTCCCTAGCCTGGACCGATGTTGTGGCTGCACTGGCCCTCGTGGTTTTTATTATGATTGTGGTATGCACTTCAACAAAACTATCAGGGAATTTTGAGGATCAGGGTTTATTACTCATGAGTCCTGAAGGGTACACGGCACACCCAAAGGCCACACAGTCAAAAGCAAGGGGGTGAGGTGGAGAGAGAGAGAGAGAGAGAGAGGGTGGTAGGGGGTGGGTGGGGAGGGGAGAGGAAATGAACCCAGGATTTTGATTTTGTTAGGGTCTGAGGGTAGGATGTCCAAGGTTTGGAAGTTCACTCTTTATTGGCTAATTTAGAGCATAAGAGCAGGCATTAGGGTGTAGGAAGAGAGAGCAGGGTCACTCAGGTGTCAATTATTTAGGTTACCCAGAGCTTTCTGCAAAAGCAAACTTCATGGTGGGGGCAGCCTAATTCCTTATCTGGTTGTTTTGCTGGTACCTGTGTCACACAGCTAACAATGTTTTTTTAAGATGGATGTCTTTCAAAATGGATGCCTTGGCAATTAAAAACTTAATGTTAGGTGCTTACTCACAGTATAGGCATGAAGATACCAGTATCTGCACTGTCATGAACCCTAGAACTTTGGGCACATTATTTTGATTCTTTGGGTTTCCATTCTTCAAGGAGGGTATTAGAACTGTTGTAGTAATTGCTGAGAATTCCAATTTTCATGCATTTTACAATTCTTTCTTCCCTCATCCCCTATTTCCCCTGAAGCCTCTACTTATCAGTGGTTTCAAACTTTTTTGGTAAATACACATGGTCAGGTGTGTATTTTATATAAAGACCTAGTGCATGTCATATATACACACATATATACAACACCCTGAACAATATTTATTTAGTATAGAAGGTAATTCATTCTTCTAGTATAGTCACCTGTAGTTTACTTTGTATCTTATCCTATCTTAACCTATTCTATTCCATCTTATTATTTTTTTTAATTCTGGAGAAAAATGGACTACATTGATTTCATAACCCTTCCATGGATCTCAAGCTGTAGTAAATATTTCAGGGTCATCCTTGGACTCTTTGGGCCTTAGACTTGGCAAGTCTGTACTCTCTCAGTCTCCCTTATCCAGTACCTGACACTTGACACCAAATTTCTCAATTTTACATTTTATTTCCTTCCATTGTGGCTCCTACTTTGCCCTGCGATGATTTGTTAGTTAGATACACTGGCATTTAGCTCATCAGTGTGCTAACAATCTTTATTCTGCCCAACCCTCTCTGGCCCAAACTATTATGGAAGCCACTGGTTAGATCTGGTTGAGTCCTCACAGGGCATTTATTTAGTTACAGTTGGGTTTCTCTTGATTTCTGATACCTATAAGTCATAAATAAGACAGAGAGAAACTTCTTTTTTAGAAGAGATAAAAGACTAGAGCATTCAAAAAAAAAATGAACCACTTCTTTCCTCAGAATTCTGTAAAATCAGCTCTTCTCTTCTTTTTCTACTTCTTCCCACTCCATGCCCTCCATCTTCTTCTCTCCTCAGAGTGAGCTGGTGAACCTCATCCCCCCTCCCCCCTGAAAGTTGGATGTTTCATTTGCCTGTAGAACTGTAGCTCTGCCCAGAATTCCTGCAGAAATGCTGGATTCGTGCAGGTTCACCAGCAACTTTCACCCCCAGAAATCAAGTCCAGTCTAGCTATTCGTAAGTACATAAATCATTTTAGGGAAGGTGAAAGTTCATCTGGCCCAATATTTCTCCTCTGTTTTTGGTTTATCTTAATCCTGTTTTGCTATTTTTTCACCACGCCCTCAATCTTCTCTGTCTCCAAAAGAAGCATAACCGCCCCTCCTCAACTTTTACAAACCCTGTTAGAGCCACTTTCTTCAATAACTTATTCCATATGTTGCATCCGCGAGCTCCGTCAGGATCCTCCCTCCCCCCTCTGCTTCCTCATTTTGGTATGGCATCCCTCAGTGTTTGAATCATTACAAGTGAGAGGAGAAAATACTCTCCAATCCCATAGCAACAGGACCTTTCTCTTTGGTGTGTTCAGTCATTTAAAAGGTTTTGTGGAAATTTTTCTTTTTTTAAATTTAAATGTTTATTATTTATTTATTTCGAGATAGAGACAGTGTGAGGGAGAGTGAGCATGCGCATGGGGGATGGGCAGAGAGAGGCTCCACCCTCAGCGAGGAGCCCCATGTAGGGCTCCATGCAGGGCTTGATCTTATGAACGGGAAATCACTACCTGAGTAGCGATATCAAGAGTTGGATGCTTAACGGACTGAGTCACCCAGGCGCCCTCACTGTCCTACTTCCCTTAAAAGCCCCATGTGGCTTGGGTGGTGCTGCTCCCTGCTCAGGTCGCTGTGCTTTCTAGGCTAAAGGACAGAATAGGCCTCCATCTTCCTTAGAGGGGTCCATAAGAACTCTGAACAGACACCTGACACCTCTCCGGTTTTACAGTCAATTCCTTTTGTAAACATACTTTCAGATTTTAGCTGTTGTTTAATGCAGATGGGTATAGGACTGATGATTTTTTTAAAATAGATTTTTTTTCTTTTTCTAAATAGCTACCCTTATCTCCATTTTGTTTCTTTTTTCTGATGTGTGCCAAGATTTAACTGTTCTAGGAGAGACATATTCTGTTGTGTTTCTGCTCCCAGAGTATTCCATTTTTCTCTAGTAATAATTACTTTCCCGTCTCAGATGGATATAGTTTTTCCTTGTGATGAGATCTTTTCGGTGTACAGAAGGCTTTATCACCCTTTACCTCTTTTCAAATCTCTCTGAAGCAGGAGAGGGGGCTTTGCCCTACCTGCCCTGGGGCCAGGGCCCCACAGGTGCCAGGAGCTGCCAGCCCAGTTCACAGGGCCTGGCAGGGCTGCGGGCAGGGAGTTGCACTTCATTATTGTTGACTCGTAAGTCTGACCTTTCTTCTACTCTGCCAGGAAGCTACTTTAGAGTATTTGCCATGCCTCACAGGCACGGCACCCTGTGGATGTGGTCAGCCTATAGAAGCTGTGCCAAGGTTTATGAGAGGAAGAGTGATGTGTGGTGAGTATTTTTTCATAATACCAAATTCTTCCTTCCTTTCCCCCTCAGACTTCTTTTTTTTAAATTTTTTAAATACTTATTTATTTTGGGAGAGGGAGCACAAGAACTCGTGAGCAGGGGAGGGGCAGAGAGAGGAGAGAGAGTATCTGAAGCAGGATCTACACTTTAGTGAAGAGTCTGACTTGGGTCTCAATCTCACAAACTGTGAGATCATGACCACCTGAGCCTGAGCTGAAATCAAGAGTTGAATACTCAACCCACCAGCCACCCACGTGTCTCGCCCCTTTCCAATCTTTTACAGATTTCATTGGATTTGCTCCACAGGTTCAAAGGACTGCCTCTTTGCAAACCCTGCCTTTATATGTACCCATGCTCATTGTTGGAGGCACTTTAAAGGCAAAAGGGATTTGATAGATTGCTTTGTTTCTCATTTGACCCCATAGTGCATTATTTAAGTGGGTTCTTTTGTTTAGCCCCCTAGGATAGTATTTAAGTCAATAAACCCTGATGCCATACTGCCCAGACAAAATATCCCAGCTCTGCTACTTATTCACTGTGGATCTTGGGGAAGTTCCTTAATTTTTCTGTACTTCAGTTTCCTCATCTGTAAGATAAAGGTGATTACACTACTCTCCTGAAAAATAAAGGAGTTAATGTATTAGAGTGCTTAGAAGAGTGCCTGGCACACAGACAACACCCAGCATATCTTGTCATAAATGGACAGTTAGGAGAGTTCTGTTAGGTCACAGTGGTCCCTGGAAATGTATTCTTTTTTCCTGTCTCTAGTTTTATTTGCTAACTTCTGAGGTTCTAGACTTGTACGTAGTATGGACGTAGAGTTTTTACATTTGTGACTCCCCGTAGGGAAACAAAAGAAGTTTTCAGCCCATCTCTGTCTCTCCAGGGAGGCAGATAGATCACCCAGGTGACTTAAGGGACTCAGTTCCATCCAGGTGTCTCTGCCTAATCACCTTTATTACCTGCCCCGATACAGCTGTTACTTTGGTATTTATCAGTTATGTTGTGACTGATATGTCTTTTGTTTATGCAACTTAGCCAGGATCATGTTTTAGGGCAGTAATGATAAGCAGCTGCTGTAGCTTGAGTCTCTAAGCTTTTTCTATACCTAACTTTTAGTTTGTGTTGGTAATTTATGAAATAGTATAATCACTTTTTAACTTTTGTGTATTTCCCTGGGTGAACTGCCATTTTAATTTTTTTGGGAAGTGAGCCATAGGTAAAGTCTGTGATTATCGCAAAGCATGTTGAATACCTTGGACTGAGTGGAACACAAAATTAGCTTAATCTTTTACTAAATTTGCAAGTTAATTGAATGAATTAATTGATTTATTAGTTTTTCCAGTCAACTTTCTTGAGTAGTTGGTTTGTTATATAGATAGAACCTGCAACAGTTTCACTTCCCCTGGCTTCATGTAAATACAAGTATTGATTCACTGTAGTTTCTCAAAAAGCACTTCTCAAAACCCTACTTCAGGGGATATTTTCAGATACCATTACATGGATTGTCTTTGGAACTCTTCTTACTCCATGTGTGAATCAGTTCATCAGAATAACAGATTTGTCTGAACAACCAGGCAATCTCTCTGACTGGAATCATTTGCCAAGTGGTTTTGACCTTGAAGGGCTAAACTTAGCATTGGTTTGTGTCCTTTCTTTTTCACCAAGCAGAGCAACTACCAATTCTATAGGGGCTTGGGGGCAAGAGAAGTCTCTGAAGATGGCTTATTTCTCAGTTTGGGTCTGCTGTTGTGTCAGCGTTTGTGGGTAACTCAGTTCTTATGGTTACGGGGTCTGCCTTCTAGCTTTATAGGCCTCAGCATTTATTAATTTCCAGGCAGTGATAATAACTATGACATAACTCTTAATATGTAGGCACAGCTCTAGGTACTTTAGATGTGTTTCTCTTTTTAATGCTTTCCAACAGCCCTATGAGGTAAGTTCTATTATTATACCCACTTTACAGATGAGGAAACAAAAAGTGCCTCAGAGAGATGAGGTTCTGCCTGAGGTCCTATAGCAAGGAAATGGTAAAATCCAAGGATTTTTCACCTCAGAGCTGGTGAGGGTACTGCTGGGATTTAAACTCAAGCAGCCTGGCTCTGGAGTCATACACATTATACCAAGGGTCTGATTTGACTCCTGCTGAAACCAGAACGGAAGTTGATTTATTTGCAACAGGAGATGTAATAACTGGGATAATAAGTGGTTGTTTTCTCTTGTCACTTCCTTCCAGTGAGAAAATCCATTTGAAAGTCCAAGTCAGGATCAATTGTTGCTAGATGAGCATAAAATCAGAACAAAGACATGAAAAAAATGAATTGGATTGGATGGATAGGGAACCAGGGACCATCGTTGGCCCCTCTGGACTCCAGGTCACGTGGCCCCAGTCTTCTTTTTAGAGACACATCAGTGTTTGGAGCTAAGAGGTGATGTCTGGGTCTTACTCCACAAAGTCTTAGGTCTGTGCCAAGAGTCTGGGGCACTGTTACCAGCTCCACCCTGAGAAACAAGCAAAGAGGGAGCCAAGGTGAGAAGCCAAGAGAACTGAGAAACATGTGTGCTGTGTGAGAAGGCTCCAGGCAGGCTACATGGAGGCATTCTGGAAGAATTTCCTGAGACCGAGTCCAGTGTTTGCCATGGCTTTTTATGTGTGTCTCTGGTGTGGGCATCCTGGGAAGAGCTAAAGGAGCTGCCAAGGAGGCTCGATTTCTAGGACTCTGAGGAAACTGCATGGATCAACCTTCCTCCTTCTAGGGATGTGCTTAGAACTCTGATGATGGTCTCAGAATCAGACCGTCTTCTATCTTGGGTGGATCAGACTCACAAAAACACTTTTATTCTCAAATCCCTTTTGAAAAAACTTTTTTATTTTGAAATAATTATAGATTCATAAGAAGTTGTAAAAATAGTACAAAGAGATCCTTCACTCCGTTTTCCCAATGGTAACATCTTACCTGACTAGTGTACAATATCAACCAGAAAGTTGACACTGGTATAATCTACAGACCTTTTCCAGATTTTACCTGTTTTACATGCACTTATTTGTGTGTGTGAATTGTTCTTTTCAGTTTTATCACATGTGTAGCTTTGTGTAAACACCATATTCAAGATACAGAACTCTTCCATTACTGCAAAGAGCCCCAAATTCCTTTTAAAGAGGAAGAATCCACTCCTGAAATCAGTAGCTCATGTGGCTATAATACAACTGAAAGGTTAGAGTTTCCTTTATATCCTTTACATTTCATTAATGTTTTTGTGCGAATATATCCTGTTCATCTCTAAGGACCTAAAATCACTTGGATCTTTTTGACTCTATTGGGAAATTGAGTCCCATTATCGTAATACCCTTAAGCAAGTCACCTAAGGAGGCAGGAGTTTATCACTTTATCACTCTTCCCAGCAGCACTTAGGACAGGACAGAACACACAGGACATGCCCAATAAACATTTCCGAAATGAATTCACTCATTCTGTCTTGATTCTAACTACTAATGCTCTTGGTGAGGGGGCTTCCCTCAACCCCATATAGTTCTGTCCCAGCACCTTGGTCGACCTTGATTTTGGGTCTGATTCAATCCTACAACTTTTACTGCATGCTATTGTAATGGATTCTTGTCTCTAATGGACTACTAACTATGCACTTTTAACAAAATTTTAATGAAATTTTTATAAAATTAAAGGAATTTTATATATTAAAAAATTTTAAAAAATGTTTATTTATTTTTGAGAGAGAGAGAGAGACAGAGTGAAAGCAGAGGAGGAGAAGAGAGAAAGGAAGACACAGAATTTGAAGTAGGCTCCAGGCTCCGAGCTGTTAGCATGGAGCCCGATGTGGGGCTCAAACTCACAGAACACGAGGTCATGACTTAGCCGAAGTCAGACGCTTAACCAACTGAGCCACCAGGTGTCCCCAAAATTAAAGAAATTTTAAACAAATTGCTGTCAAAAATTGTTAAGCTTAGACTAAATGTATTTGACAAGTATAAATGGGCACTGCTTACATGCCTGCCCCTCTCCCTCCTCATCTGCCTACCTTACTGCTCTTTATTTCATTGGGCTAAAACATCTACCAATTCAGTGACATTCCTGCTCCCGTCTCCCCCAATATAAGTTCTAATGAAAAATCTCATTAGCAGAGAGGTGGAGCAAATTACATTTTGTTTGAATCCCAGTGGTTTGCGTTTCATGATACCAGCTCTTGTTAAAGTGATGCATGTCCAGTCACTGGATAAATGGATCAGAACTTGTTTTCATGACTGGACTAGGGTTATTTCATAGCTATTGAATGTCCCAGGCCGAGTGACTGCTGGTTGCAAAGGGAGACTTGTAAGGTGAAAGGTGGAATGAGGAGAGGTGGAAGGCCAGAATGGAAAATCACTAATAGAAGGGTAAAGGTATTCTTTAAACACTGAGATATATACCTGACTTCTCCAGCTGATACTGAAAATCCAGGCAATTTGTTCATGTGTCAACAAAGTGCAAGCTTCAGATATTCAAATGGACATTGGTTAAACCTGCCATTCAAGCTAGCTTTTCTTTCCATTATTCTCAGTTTGGACAGAGGCTATTTTTTCCTGCTCTGATTTTGATATCTGTTTGAAATTCTCTATGCTTAGGTATATTGGTTCCCATTGGTTCTTCCTCTGACACTGCCTTCATCTAATGTCCACATTCTTGAAACTGTGTCTAAATAGTATCCTGACTTCAGAAACCGCCCCTCCCTGCTTTCATACCCATAAGTACTGCCCATTGTTTCCAGCTCAACCTTTAAAAAACTCAGCTTTAATTTAGAACCTATGGTTGCCCATTGGACCAAGTCAAAACTCCTGTCATTCATAGCTCTCTTCTATAACCTGACCCCCTACCCTACGTCCCTGAGGTCTGTATGCTCCTTTGATGGTCCTCTTCACACAACATCTCACTCCTATTAATATACACACCAAGATGACGCACAATAGGTAGGAAATTTATAGTATTAATTTCCTAGGACTGCTATAACAAATCACCCAAACTTGGTGGCTTCAAACAATACAGATATATTCTTTCACAGTTTTGTAGGCCACAGGTCCAAAATCAAGGTATCTGAAGGGCTTTGTTCCCTCTGAAGGCTCTAGGGGAGATTCCTTCCTTCCCTCTTTCAGTTTCTGATGGCGGTATGTGTTCCTTGGCTTGTGACTGTTTTGCTCTAATCTCTGCCTCCATCTTTATATGGCCTTCTCTTTTCTCTGTCTCCCCTGAGTGTCTCTGATAAAGACATTTGTCATTAAATTTAGAGCCAACCCAGCTAATCCGTGATGATCTCATCTGGAGATCCTCATAAATTAAATATATCTGCAAAACCCCTTTTTTTCACGTAAGGTCACATGCACGTGTTCTATGGGCTAAGATGGGGACATCTCTTTTTGGGCATTGTTATTCAATTGGCTATAATAATTAGACTCAAAAGAGCACTGATTTTTTTTTTTAAGTTTATTTATTTTTGAGAGACAGAGCATGAGCAGGGGAAGGGCAGAGAGTGAGGCAGACACAGAATCCGAAGCAGGCTCCAGGCTCTGAGCCATCAGCACAGAGCCCGATGCAGGCCTCGAACTCACAGACGTAAGATCATGACCTGAGCTGAAGTCGGCCGCTCAACTGACTGAGCCACCTAGGCGCCCCAGAGCATTGGTTTTGAGGTATCAACTGATACAATTAAAATATTAGTAGCAATTTGGACAAAAATATAAAACATGCTTATTAAACTTGTGGTTAGGATGAAGCTGGGTTGGGTAGTTATACACTTGAAAACAGAAGAAAGGGATTTTTATAGGTTGTAAGAAGGAATCAACAAGAAGGATTTTTACTTTGTACTTTTCTCTATTATATTACTTCTTATGTGGTTCTGGGCACCTATCTGACTGGAAGTTCCTTGACTGTATGTCATGTTCCTAGCATATTTGTTAAAAAAATGAATAAAGGAAGAAATGTGAAGTCTCAAATTGGGTTCAAATAATGAACCATAGAGGCATGGGCTAGGGGGAAATCCGGCTTTTTAGGAATTTACAAGGAGAATTGTTCTGTAGACTTCAAGCTCAAAATAACAAACAATGTGACCTGGCTGCCCAAAAATGTCACACAATCTCAGGGTGCATTATTCGAAGTCCAGAGTCCAGCTCATAGAGATAATAATTATTTCTAATTTACTGAGGCTAGAAGACATGTGAAAAGTCTTCAAACCACACATGGTAAGGACGCTTTAAGTTTTTTATAAGCTGATTGTCCCTTTTAGGGAAAGTGAAGATTCTTGTTACCTTTTTATTGGGATTTCTGAGCACCTAGGGAAAGGGAAGGCAATGTGGAAAGTTGAAGGAGGCAGAGTTAATCACTTGTCACTGGACTCCTGTTTTCATCAGTGCTCAGGTGAAGGTATGTTGGCCTGCCGTCTGCTCCAGTTGAGCGTGAAAGAGAAGGTGCTAGCTGTGGCCTCTGTTACTAAGTCAAACATTCTCAGTGGTTGCAGTGGTTAGTTTTATGTGTTTTATGTGTCAATTTTGTACCTCGGTGTTGCTATGAAGGTGTTTTGTGGATGTGATTAAGGCCCATGTCAGTTGACTTTAAGGGAGATTATTCCAGATAAACTGAGTGGGCCTGATTTAATCCATTGAAACGTCTTAAAAAGGCAAGGCCAAGGCTTCCCTGAGAGAGGAATTTTTTTCTAGGATAGCATCTTCAGCTATGTAGGCTTCTCTTCCTGAAGGCCTGTCCTGTGGATTTAGGACTTGCCTAAGCAGCCCCACGATCTTGGAAGCCAGTTTCTTGCAATAAATCTCTTAATAATATCTTTTTTTTCCCTACCAGTCTTGTTTCTCTGGTTGAAACTGATACAGTGACTTTCAGGATCCCTGGTAATGGGCTGAGCGACTGGAGAGGAACTGGGAGGCAGTAGAGTGTTTGTCAGTGTTCCTTAAACTTTAAAGCAATATGATTCATCTGGGGGATCTTGTGAGTCAACAGTCCTGAGTGGACCCAGGTGATGTTGTTGCTGCCTGTGGATCGCACTTCGAGTGGTAAGGATGTATAGTTCTCAACTCAAGGCTGCATGTTAGAATCATCTGAAGGGCTCTTGAAAAATATGGATGCCTGGGCTGCACCTCTAATGATTATGATTTAATTGACCTGTTTCAAATGCAGACAAACAGTATGGAAGCATGAGTGTAGGTGCATGGTTCTCAAGGTGCAGTTCCCAGACATCAACATCACTTGGAACCTGTTAGAAATGCAA
Source organism: Paguma larvata (assembly GCA_030068075.1). Classification (NCBI taxonomy): domain Eukaryota; kingdom Metazoa; phylum Chordata; class Mammalia; order Carnivora; family Viverridae; genus Paguma; species Paguma larvata. The sequence continues at coordinate 40,235,229 of CM057838.1, forward strand.
ATGATCAGACTCGTGCCAAGCCTGCTGAATATGAAACTCTGGGATTTGGTGCCGGCAATCTGGTGATTTCCTGCAGGTGATTCTGATGCCCACTAAAGTTCGAGAACCACTGGCGCAGATGATAAGAATCCTGGGTTATATAGTCAGGTTTCCTCTTTGGGGCAGGCAGTTCAAGCTCACTCTGCCTTGTTTTTCATGTCTGTAAAACAAGCTCTTCTGTGCTGCTGGAGCTGGATCAGGGAATTGACGCCGAGATCGTTGTCAGAGGGGCTGAGGTTCAGATGCCAGGAGAGCATAGGTAAGTGTTAAACCCAGAGGAGGTGAAGATAGGGATTGACAAGGTTTATAGTCAGACAAGAGTGAGAGAAAGTAGTTCGTACCTCCTACTGGAGTCAGATCCAAGGTTCAGAACACTGAAGCTGCGGGAAAGAAACCAGGCTTTAACAAGACAGAGATGGGAGGACTAGAAAGTAGTGAGTTTGTGGTTTGCTTTTTGGAGCCAACGGGAGGGAAATGCCTAAACCCTTAGGTTTAGGGACCGTCGATGTGGCAGACAAGCCTACCATCCCAAACTCTAGTCCTTCTGGGGCTTGTATGGTTCCAGAGCTGTTCGGGGGTCCTAGGCTAAGCCAGGGTAGGAACTCTTGTCTACTTTCCTAAGGTCAGTGGTGGGAATGCAGGAGTGTAGGCAACGTCAGTGACTCCTGCCTTTCCATTTGCCCCACCCCGTGGCGTTTTTAAAGTTGCAAATTGATTTCTGGCCCCTCTCTTGGACCAAAAAGTACCTTGGCCATTGTAAACACATTGCGAGTTTAGCTCTCTGCTATGAACTCAGAGGTTGGTGTAACTAAGAATGAAATAGCTGAGTCTAGAGTGGTTGCCATGATTAAGGAATAGGTAGGAGGGAGGCTTCTGGCCATGAAGCAAGGGGCTGCCAGGAAGTGAAGGCTAGTTTCTCTTGTGATGTGTGACGGTCAAGGAGAGAAGAGCTGCTCTTCTACCCACTCGAGTTTGGTACCCCAGGAGAATGCATGAGTGTTAAACTTCCTTCCTGCCTTGAATTTATTTTTCTGTATTATTGCATTGGGCTGTTTCTACTTGTCTTCCTCTTTGTCTTTTCCTTTCTCTCTTCTATCTTTTTGATGAAAGAGATGGGGGAGCTGGCCAATAATCTGAATTAATAAAATCTGCTTTGCTGTTTGAGAAAATGTGAATGCTGTATCCCAGACCTAAATAATTAAAAATCGTTTGTAACGTTAAACTACTTATGGAAACAACATGTTGGGATTTGTTAGTGTGAAAAAACCCTATTTCAGCTTTGAAGAACAAGCAAAGGTTACTGTGGGGTGTGGATAAACACAGCACACGGGAAAGTCTATGCGCTTGGGCAGTGAAATGGTCCAGAGACTGGGGCAGGCTGTAAGAAACCATGAAGTGATCGAGAGGTCCAGAGCTGGACAAGGTAAAAGGGACTTCCTAACTGTCTTGAACTGAAGATGATCAGTTTTCAAGAGTATTTTAAGGAGGTCAAGAAGGCACAGGAAAATCAGTATTTTTAATGGTCATCTTGAAGGGATGTTTATTGGCTGGTAGGCTTGGCTGCTGGTATTTAGCCAGTGGATCACATTTATGGATTAGTAGCCTGGAAGTAAAGCACCAAATCGTTTTTTTTCCATTGAAATTTCCAGAATTTTTCCAAAGAAGCTGAAAGTTGAGTTTTACGAATGGTGCCCTCAGCCAGTACCCTGGAGTCAGATAGGCTAGGTTCAAATTCAGTTAAGGGCAAGTTTGCTCCCAGGGTCAGTTATTCCTCAGAACCTTGGTGTTTTTCATCTTTGAAATGGAGATGACAATGGGAATGAAGTGGAGTAATAATGTCTGACAGTGGTGTGGAAAGTGCTATTCATACTACTTATTATCCTTCCCAAGTCTTGTTTTTTAGTCTAGAAGATTAAATGAGACATCTTGAGGGGTCTCAGGAGTTTGTTTCTCTTGCACTTAGAGGCGTAGATTGTATTCCAGCATCCTCACCCCAACTGCATGGAAATCCTTGTCTTTCTTCCTTATCTATTAATAGCTAAAGGAATAATCACTACAAAATTTTGTTAAAGCCAAGGTTTTCCTCTTCCCCATGTCAGGCTTATGGAGTTGGGAGCCTGTGTGGAGAGGAGGAGAGGGCTTGGCTGGTTACTCTGTTCCTCTCCTCGTTCTTCTACCTCAGCACCACTCCTCGAACTGCACTGGGTGGCCGTGGGAAGATGTGAGCAGGAGCTGCAAGGTCTTAGTTGACAGAACAGTTGTCATCCAGCATTGGGGAGCCTGGGTGGGTTGGATGCTACAGTGCTAGCAATTACTCCTGGGGGGAGGGAGGCTTTCAGTGAGTTTTCAGGGATTATAGTGATAGCATTTTGTCATCTGCAGCTCCCCTGCTATGGGCAGTGGACGTTTGTGCTTCTCAGGTCTTAACTCCTTGTAATGTCCCTCTGTTGGGATCACTTTGACCTTCTAGGGGATCTATTTAAGATAACCCAAGTCTTTTTTTTTTTTTTTTCTTCCATGCGGGTTTATGGTTGCCCAACAGGAAACTCTTGAACATCTTTGCCATACCAAACTCTGGAAAGGCTGGCTATTCCCTTTATTGTCCTTCTACTGGTCACTAGGCAGGATACTTAGCTAGTTTCTTACCTTTAACACTTGAGGGACAAGTCCGGTGTCAGTCCGACAGTCTCTGGGAAACAAATGACAAACTCTAAATTCCTTTGAAGAATTCCTCACTTCACAAAATGTAGGGATTGGGGGGAGGCACCACTTCCTCCTTGTCCATGATGAGGAGGACTATTGGAGCACCAACTCTCTTAAAAGAAAATCTTTTGGGGCACTGGGGTGGCTCAGTTGGTTGAGCGTACGACTTCGGCTCAGGTAATGATCTTGCTCATGGGTTTGGGCCCCATGTCAGGCTCTGTGCTGACAGCTCAGAGCCTGGAGCCTGCTTCAGATTCTGTGTCTCTCTCTCTCTCTCTCTCTGCCCCTCCTCCAGTTGAGCTTTGTCTCTCTCTTTCAAAAATAAACAATTAAAAAAATTAAAAATCTTTTACCTCCTAGCTTTGTTCTCTCCTAATGAATACATTGCTTTTTGTATTGTCAGGAAGTGGGTGGTGAGCTCCCTTTGGAAAAACAATTTCTTTGGTCACCCCCTTGCAAATTCTGTGGGATGGCCTCAGCATCTATTTTCTAAGCTTGGGGCATGGCCCACACTTGGAGATGGGAGCAGTGCCATCTGAACACCTTGCTACACTAGGGATAATTTAAGTGGTCTCAAAGATGTGGCTGTAAAGAGGATTCCTTCAGGGTCTTTCTGTTGCCCCTGGATACCCAAAGGCCTCTGGAACCCAGGCCTCTGGGCCTCCCTTCTTTCTTGAACCTGCTCCAGATTCCTTAATGCAAGTCCTTAAAACTTTGAGTCCCAATTAACCCCAAACCAAGTTGTTGGTCAAAGCCAATCTGTTTTAAGGAAATCCCACTAAAGAAAATGTAAAATCAATGCATTTAACCTTCCCAGAGTTATTTGCATGTTGAAAGAGAAAGAAAATTCACGAGGGGGGAAAAAATCGAAGGAGAATTTCAGCATAGAGTTTTTGGCAGATGAAACCAATGTTCTGTCTTATTGTGGCCACCCTTTCTGGGTTGGGGGCCAGTATGGGGCAGCCCTCAAGATTTGAGGCACTTTATTCCCCTCACTGGTGGGGTTCTCTTGTACTTTCTCTCTGTAGTTTGAAGTTCTTTCCCTTCTACTGATACTGGATCGTTACCAATGTGACTTACAGGTATTCTCTGTAAGTTTGTAACCAGGAGGGTGTAGATACCAAAATGATACCCAATTTGAAGGGCATATAGGGGAGAAAAAATCCCAGCCCTACCGCAGAATGAATCTCTTAGCACCATTTAGAAAGTCCCTACCATTCCCTCCCTTCCTTCAACCTCTTCTTAAAATGACCAGTAGGGGGCACTGCAGGGTGAGATTCCCAGAACTTCTCCACCTTTTACCCATGAAAAGTTATTGGAACATGAAGTATCAAATACAATACACCTATTTTAGAATAGTACAGTTTGAGCTGCAATGCTTGTTGGGAGATTATAAATTTAAGGTCTCAGTTGCTCTTGGGATGTGATTATCTGAAGAAGGAAGTTTTAGCTTGACATGGGATACACTTTGGACTTCAGAAGGAATGTGAAGCACAGGGCCCTAATCGTCCCTGGAAGGACGGTTCCGACACCACCACTATGGGGCCATGATGCATTTGGCTACAGCACTGAAAGAAGGATCTGGCAGCCTTAGGTTGGAGGATGTAAGGGAGCCAGAGATGTGAAAGCTGAGTGTTTTAAAACCTCAGGAAGCAGCTATCTTCTCTGCCTGACTTTATTGGATGCTTTGAGCTTGGGCAATTGGACTTAAAGCCAGCAGCAAGTTTATCATAAAATCAAATCGAGGGACAAATAGTTCTTTTCCTCAGGGAAGGGAAATTGGGGTACCCATAGAGAGTAAAGAGAAAATAAATCATAGGTTTTAAGAGTCATATACTAAAACAAAAATTGAAGGCAGATTTTGAAACTGTTTTTTTTTTTTAAACAAAACTGTTTCAGTCAGAATACATTTGAACTGTTACTCAAAAGGTACAAAGAGGTTGATGAAAAGTTTTGACTAGGTACAAATTTCCCCTCCCCATGGCTTTCTAGATACATTTCATGTATATATACAAAATATTATCCTGGTTTTGTTTTTAGTAGGACTATCACTTGGAGAGAATTTTTTTAGTCCTGAAAGTATTTCCTCATTCTTAAGTATTAAAAATGTCTAATACGGTGCTTCCAGCAACAACTGAAATTAAAAAACTTAAAACACAGCTAGAGAACATACAATCTTGTTGAGTATCTGAAATAAAGTTTAACAATAAAATAAAAAGAATGAATAAGCATTTGTACCTAAGGTGTCATGGCTGCTTCATATACCCTGGTGACCAGGAGCACATTTGTCAAATTGTGTATAAGTTCAGGGGTTCACGGTTTTAGAGCAAGGGAACTATTTTTTGGTAAGACTAAATTGGGAAATATCAAATGCAATTTCAGTCAGACTTATGACAATGTTAGGCTTCTTTGCCAGATTCTACACCTCGAACTACAGGTAAACTGAAATTTATTTCAGCAATACATAAGTCTACGTAGATCTACTTGCATACACCCCTATGTGTCCTGGGAAGTATTAAATATGCAATCAGCATTCCACAAATACTGTTGCCATGGCATAGAAGAATATATTTTCTTTACCAGGAATCTATCTTCAGGCTTTCCTATGGTGGGTTGCCAGCTTGGATAAGCTGGAAGTTAAGTTTCTTTAGACTCTCCTTCCCTATATAGTTCTGGGTTAAAATCATTCCAAAGCAGGGTTTAATTTATCCATTAAAGATCAAAACTGGCAACATAATTTTCAGGGACTAGTGCAAAATGAAAATGTGGGGCTCTACATTAATTTGTAAGGGCTGTCATAACAAAATCCCTCAGACTGGGTGGTTTAAAATGACAAATTGTTTTCCCATAATTCTGGAGAGACTGGAAGTGCCAAGATTAAGGTGTCAGCAGCCTTGGTTTTTATGGAAGCTTCTCTCCTTGGCTTGCAAAGGGTTGCTTTCTGTATGTCCTCACGTGGTCAGTCTTCCGCAAGTGCATGCCCCTGAGGTCCCTTCGTGAGTCCAATGTCTTCTCATAAAGCTACCAGTCATATTGGGTAAGTATTCACCCTAAGGACCTGATTTTAATGTAATCACATGTGTAAAGACCTTTTCTCCAAATATAGCCCTAGTCTGAAGGTACTGGGGATTAGGGCTTCAGCATATAAAATCATGCAGGACCTAGTTCAGCCGCAACAGATCCCTTGTTCAGATAGCAGGAAAATAGTTCTGTTAAAGGTACTGAAATAGAAAATGTTTCCCTTCTGCTGTCTTTCTCTTGACTTGTAATGTTTACTTTGCTATTAAGATTTCACTTCAAGGGATGTAGTGATACTCTCTGGCCTCAGAGATTCTTGTGACTCAGTTTGTGTGCACAGGCACACGCACACACACACACTTCCACCAATGTGCCTGCCAGCTGCTGACCAACACACTAAATCCTGGCTGGGGGCAGGAAAGTCAGTTGACCCAGAGATCCCCTCCTGGTCCCTGTGCACAGGTCACTGCTAGGGGTGGAGGGAAGTGGAGGTCACTTGGTAGGATGAGGGTAGGAAGGCCAGTCAAGGCCCAGAGCCATAGTACTTACCTTCTGAAAGTTTTTCGTCCTCATTCTTCCTCTTTTTTTTATTTTTATATTTTTATTACTATAAAATATTCAATTTTCCATGGATAGACCCCTGGGTTATTTTCAGACATTCCCTATTATGAGGATTTGTGGGACATCCTTAAGAAGCTGGAGCTCTGAGGGGCATACTAAAGGTTCTCCACAGTAGCCAATTCAGTGTCTGGCTGCTTCAAGTGGGCTACCCTGGAGGGAGTACGTTCATAGGGAGAGATCAGGACTCAAAAAATCTTTATATGTCTACCAACTTAAGGTTGTAAAGGCCTATAGTCATCAGCTCTAGTCAAAGACCAAATCTTCAAAAAGTTTTACTTACACCCTGGGGTTGGTCTATGGATCCCAAGGAAACTTCTGCTTTAATTCTTTGTTTCCTCTGGCCTCTATATTTATCTATAAAACCAGAAAATTGGAGTATAAGATGTTCTCCACCTTTTTCTTAAGACATAGTATTTTTTTTTTTCATCAGATGAAATATATAGAAGCGCTAATGAGTGCTCTAAATAGAAGCAAGGAACAGTTTGCCTTAATTTTTGGTGAATGGTTTTCTGTGCTGAAGTCTGTCTGAGAAGCTGTGGGAATCTATGGAGGTTTGGATGGAAAAATAAAAAGACACCAGGTTGAAGGCTTTCTGTTCATGTCTGTGGTAACATTATAATGATGTCTGCCTGACTTGATTCTTAGGGGCACAGGGGTCTGTTGAGTTTGTACTACCATCTACCAGCTTCTATATAAATCATAATTATTAGACTGTCCGGCACAGAAAAGGCCAGAGACTTGGAATGTGAGAAGTATGTCTGGGTGGTGATGGTGGGAAGGAGAGAAAGAAAAGGTAAGAACTAGGGAAATAAGAGGCATTCATGTGACCTTTAGATTCTTCAGGCATTAAGCAGTAAGTACAGTTGTCTCCACTTACATGGGGTTTCGCTTTCTGCAGTTTTGGTTCCACCATGGTTGACTGTAGTCTGAAAGCAGATAGTTCTCCTGACGAATCGTCTGAAGGTCAGTAGTAGCCTAGCTCAATGTCACAGTGCCTTTGTCCTTCACCTTCCCTTCATCTCCTCACATAGGCATTTTATGTCCCATCATCACAAGAAGGGTGAGCACCGTAAAATAAGATACTTTGAGAGAGACTACATTCATATAACTCTTATTACAGTATATCATAATTGTTTTGTTAGTACCCTGCCTAACTCCTAAATTAAGCTTGATCGTACGCATGTATGTAAAGGAAAAAACATAGTGTATGTAAACATATGGTTTAGTACAATCTGTGGCTTCAGGCATCCACTGGGGGTCTTGGGACATATCCCCCGTGGGTGAGTGGGGCCTGTTTTATCTTTTGTGAGCTGATTCCTGCATATGGGAAGCTCTGAGATGGAAAGGATGCTACACAGGTTGCAGAGATTATGAGATGCTTATGAGATTTTAAAAACTTAACATTTAGATGTTTTTCAGCAACATAAGTGACTTCCATCTCTGGACTTTTAGTTGGAAAGATTCTAAACATGGGATGGTTATATAGCTTGGTGGAAGCCTGTTTCAATCGTGTTCCATCTAGAGGAATCCTGATGGGGGCGTGTCTCTGTCATGTACGCAGATTGAACCATCAGGACTGCCTCACAAACGTCCTCTGTGGGTCTGCGGTACCTGGGGAACTCTGGCTACGGCTGGCAGAGTTCAGCGGAGATACAGCCTTAAAGCGCTCTAGAATGCACAGGTAGGGCCCTGGCGCATTGAATGATGGCCAAGGAATCAGAAAAGCGAATTGACTTGTGTGAGTCCTTTCTAGAAGTCCCGAGCAGCTTCATTTTCCTCCTCAATCCTAACACATTATCCTCCACATGCAAGTTAAGAAAGACTTCGAGCATTGATAAGCTAAATATCCATCTTTCTAAAAAACAAACAAAAACCCCAAAAAACTTAGGAAATGTGAATATAGTAATTAAGGATAAAATCGGGGTTCTGAGTTTTAATACTATGCTATTGTTCACCACCTGCCCTTTCCTATGAGGTTTGCTGTCTGAGTTCTCTACCTGAATTTAACTTAAGTTAGAAGAGGGAATGGGAAGTGAAAGGTGGGTGTGGGTGCGTGGGTGACCTAGCAGGCAGAAAAGGAGTTAGGGCTTCAAACTTTACTCAGAGTTTCCTGATAGCAGCAGAGTATCAGGACAGCAGCAACAAAGTTTGGTCCAAATAATGTCTTTATTAAACTTTTTAGTACTGTCTGGGATTAGGAGAGATAGCAGGATTTTTTTCCCCAGCAGCTATCTGGGAAATTTTATGGATCTTCAAGGTAGGATTTAAAACTTAATTTCTGGGGCACCTGGGTGGCTGAGTTCATTAAGCGTCAGACTTTGGCTCAGGTCGTGATCTTGTGGTCTGCAGTCCGTGAGTTCGAGCCTCATGTCAGGCTCTGTGCTGACAGCTCGGAGCCTGGAGCCTGCTTCAGATTCTGTGTCTCCCTCTCTCTGCCCCTTCCCCGCTTGCGCGCGCGCGCACACACACACACACACACTCTCTCTCTCTCTCAAAATAATAAACATTAAAAAAAAAACTTTCTATGCAGTGTGTCATCTATAAGCTGTCCTGTCCAAGAAATGCTTTATCACAGTACAGAGAACTTGGGAAGCCTTTGGATTAAAATGCATTTGTATAGACAAATAACAAGAAGCAGTAGGATGCAGGAGACGAACCGGCCCTGAAAGGTCCTGGATGGGCCAATCAACCTCTGAACTTGGGAGTAGAGAACTGACCAGGCCAAGAATTAGGGGTCTGATCTCCTCTGAGGCTGTTGAGGGATTTGCCAGCCCCAGAATGAGCTTGCTGCTACTGTTGACAGAAATGTAAGTTCAGACAGAATCTTCCCACAGCCACCAAAAATCTACTTCAAAATTGTTACTAGTGTTCGGTTAATGATATCTCTGTACAATAAGGAGAAAATGTTATTGAGTAGACATAGCTAGTCAAATGGCTTATTGACTGTCTCCTTTGAGAAGTCTCTTCGAGTGGTTATAATAATTGTGAACAAGCAATTCAAATATTTTTTGTCCTGATCCCTGTTGAATTATTAATCCTGACCATTGGCAAATGCAGGATTGCTATCCAGTTGTGGCTAATAAAGGATAATCTACATGTGAAATCTTTATGAGCAAAGAAGAGAGTAACTTTTCCCTCTTGAGGATAGTGAAAAATACTTATTTAGAGGGCATGAGAGCATGAGCTGGGGAAGGGCAGAGAGAAGAGGAGAGAGAATCCCAAGCAGGCTCTGCACTGTCCATGCAGAGCCCGACTTGGGTTTCAAACCCATGAACCATGAGATCATGACCGGAGCCAAAATCAGGAGTAGGATGTTTAACCAATTGAGCTACCCAAAGTGCCCCCAAAATCTTTACTTTTAAAGGAAGAACTGAGCAGGGCACGGGTTGGGATGAGCACTGAGTGTTTTATTGAAATCAATTTGACAATAAAAAGTTAAAAAAAAAAAAGTTCCTTGAAGAGATTGAAGCATCTAAAAGGGTAGGGACATTATATATAATTTTTAATTTGTCCTCTCTTCCTATGTCTACTGGTGTGGCTTTGGGCAGAGTGCACACTTTTACTTGTTAGGTTTTTATATTTTTGAGAGAGTGGGAGAGAAAGTATGTGTGAGCAGGGGAGAGGCAGGGAGAGGAAACAGAGGCTCTGAGGCAGGCTCTGCTGACAGTAAGAGAGCCTGATATGGATTCTGTGCTGAGAGAGCTCAAACTCTCAAACTGTGAGATTGTGACCTCTGACAGACAGAATAATGTTCTAGCTTTCACTGTTTGAAACCATTCCTCCTCAAAGATCTGGACAGGGATTGTGATGATGGAGGATGCAGTCTTAGGAAGAGGATGTAGAATTTGGAAGGAGATAGAAAAACTGGAGAGTGTTTGTAGGAAGAGGCAAAAGCTTCTTAGAAATGCTGGAAAAAAGATCCTAGACCAATCTGATCTCACTGAGCTATGTCTTCATCCCCCCAGCTATGTGATAGTGGGAAAGTTGCTGAAACTCTTGATACTTGCATTTCCTCATTTATAAAACTGGAAGAATATCTACAACATAGGAGCTGATTCAGGAATTAAATGAATTAACATATTAGAACTTGGGGCAATGATTGGCAATAGTAACTTCTCAACAAATGTTAACTATTATCATGTTCATTAAAGATCTTAGGGAAAGGATTAGCTTCTTTCCTCTACCCAAAATGTAAAATGTTTGGCTGTCCTACTTTAAAAATAACATTTTAATTATAGGAAGAGATTTTTGGGAAGCTTCTAGCATAGTAATTCACAAGTGTGGAGTCTGTCATGCTTTTCCCTCATTTGAGCTTCCTTGGTATCTCTGAAACATCTTGGGAAATGGGTCTTTGGTGCTCTCCGGAGAGAAGACCTGTGGGGTGGTGGAGCCTGGTGGAAGGGGCCTCGAATGTGGAGCAGACACCTGTTTCCACTTCTACCTCTATTTACTGGCGCTGGGAGCTGTGGGAGTCACTTAACTTCTTATATATCAGTGGTACTTAGTGAAGCAGAAGTGAGAGAAACCTCTGCAGGGTTTTAAGAAAAAAAACAGGGGATTATAATAAGATTGGCAATGTAACAAGTTACCTTTTATACATGTAAAGGAGTATTTTTTTTTTTTTGTAAAGTGTATTCACCTTGAGAGGCATATGGCACCCATAATACAGTACTCCTTTCAGAGTTGTCTTCAGATTCATTGGTGAAAACCAGTCCTTTAACTTTATGTAGCACTTTAAAACTTTTTTAATTAAAAAAATTTTTTAACTTAAAATTTCAGATTCAAAAGTTGTAAAGGGGAGCCTGGGTGGCTCAGTCGGTTGAGCGTCCAATTTCAGCTCAGGTCATGATCTCGCAGCTTGTGAGTTGAAGCCCCACGTCGGGCTCTGTGCCGACAGCTCAGAGCCTGGAGCCTGCTTTGGATTCTGTGTCTCCCTCTGTCTCTGCCCCTCCCCTGCTCACAATATGTCTCTCTCTCAAAACTAAATATTAAAAAATAAAATTTTAAAAAGTTGTAAAAATAGATTCCACATATCCTTTATCCAAATTCTTCAAATACCAACATCTGATGTAACTATAGTATAATCATCAAAAGCAAGAAAATACCATTAATAAAATACTATGTAATTACACACTTGATTCAGTTTTCACAAACTGTCCTACTGAGGTTCATTTTCTGGTCCAGAATCTAGTGAAGGACCACTGTATCTTATTGTCCCTCCTTAGTTTCCTCTAACCTGGAACATTTCCTTGGTCTCTTCTGTGATCTTGGCACTCTTGATGAGGACCGGCCCATTATTTTGTAGATTCTCAATTTAGTTTCTCTGATGTTTCTTCATAAAGTTGTGCATTTTTGGCAAGGATACCATAGACATGGTAGCCTCCTTGGTACACATTATATTAGGAGGTACATGATATTAATTTGTCTCATTACAGAGACATTAACTTTCCTTATTAGGTTAACGTGGTGTCTGCTAGGCTTCTTCACTGAAGTCAGTACTTTCCCCTTTGTAAGTAAGCCTCTTGGAGATAGTTTGAGACTATGTAAATGTCCTCTATCACATCATATTCTTCCATTTCCTAAGCTTATTTATTTTGAGAGAGAGGAAAAAGAGAGTGTGTCAGGCAGGGGAGAGGCAGAATCCCAAGCAGGCTCTGAACTGGCAGCACAGACATGGGATTCAAACTCCCAACCTGAGATCATGACCTGAGCTGAAACCAAGAGTCAGACACTTAGCCGACTGAGCCACCCAGGCACCCCTCTCATTATATTCTAATTTTTGCTTTGTATTAGAGTTCTCCACAGAAACAGAAAAAAATTGTGTGTGTATTTTTTTATTATGAGGAATTGGCCAACATTATGAAGGTTGAGGAGTTCGATGATCTGCCATGTTTAAGTCGAAGATCCAGGAAAGTGGGTGGTGTAATTCTAGTCTGAGTCCAAAGGCAGAGGAGCCAGTGATGTAAATCCCAGTCTAAGAGCAGGAGAAGATCAATGTCTCAACTCAGGTAGGTAGGCAGGGAGGAAGAAAAAGGGGCGGCTCTCTCCTTTTCTCTACCTTTCTTGTTCTATTCAGCCCCTCAAGGGATTGGGTGGTGATCACCCACACGGGGGTCGGGGGGGCAGTCTGCTTCAGTGAGTCCACTGGTCCAAATGCTAATCTCATCTGGAAACCTATGGATATAGCTAAAGATCACGTTTAATTCGGGCATTTCCTGGTGTGGTCAAATTGACATATAAAAGTAACCTTCCCAACATCTATAAAAAATTCTTGCCCAGAACCATTATTAGGCATTTGGCAAATGATCATGTTTGTTTTTAAAGCTCCAAACCTGTGTCTAAATGGATGGTTCCATATAACTCATTGGACTCAGCATGACTGTGGGTTATTCCTCACATTGGAATCCAGTGCCAATTAGAGCTATTCTTCTCTCTCTCACACTCTTCCTCCCTGTCTTGTCCTATTTTTACGCTGCCTAAAGGGGGGCTTATCAGACCAAGGAAATCACAGGTCCTTTGAAGCAAACAGCTCTGGATTTCAATCCTATACCCACACATACTAGTTGGGTGACCTGTTAAGTAACTTAATCTCTTTGCATTTCAGGTGCCTCATAAGGAAAAAGGATTCTACTTCATGGATTGTTTATTTTTGCTTTGTTTTCTTTTTTAAGAGTATATAAGCTACCATGTATAAAAAATTCTCCATCAAGCATGATGTGAATCTCTTTAATGAATATTGGCTCTTTTTTCTTTCCAATGAAAACCATCAGATAGCCACAGTAAATACAAAGGCTGAATTTGGATTTCATTGGTCTGGATTGGAGTCAGGTTTAAAAACTCTTCAGGTGATTCTAATGTGCATCCACACTCGAGAACCACTTAAGGTGTTCCTTATTTAAACTCAGGTGTCGGTCAGAAAGACAACATGATTTTACTCATGCAGAATCTAAGAAATAAAACAGATGAACATAGAGGAAAGGAAGGAAAAATAGAACATAAAAAATAGAATATAAACAGAGGGTGGCAAACCATGAGAGACTCTTAACTACAGAGAACAAACTAAGGGTCGTTGGAGGAGAGGTGGGTGGAGGCATGAGCTAAAATGGGTAGTGTGTATTAAGAGGGCACTTGTTGGGATGAGCACTGGGTGTTAACATGTAAGTGATGGATCATTAAATTCTCTTGAAACCAATACTACATGTATGTCACCTAATATGAATTTTTTTATAATAGTTTATTTTCAAATTGGTTTACATATAACACCCAGTGTTCATCCCAACACGTGCCCTCTTGAATGCCCATCACCTCCTCTCCCCGCTCCCTCACCCTCTTCCCCTCAGTTTGTTCTTAGTTTTTGAGAGTCTCTTATGTTTTATCTCCCTCACTCTTTTTTTCCTTCTTCCCCTCCCCCTGACTTTTGCTTAGTCTCACAAAGTCCACCTATTCGTGGAAACATATGGTATCTGTCTTTTTCTGACTGACTTATTTCACTTAACATAATACCCTCCAGTTCCATCCATGTTGCTACACATGGCCAGATTTCATTCTTTCTCATTGCCACGTAGTAGTCCATTGTATATATGTGCCACAACTTCTTTATCCATTCATCAGTTGATGGGCACTTGGTCTGTTTCCATGATTTGGCTATTGTCGGAAGTGCTGCTATGAACATTGGGGTATGCGTGCCCCTATGCATCAGCATTCCTGTGTCTCTTGGGTGGATTCCTAGCAGTGCTATTGCTGGGTCATAGGGTAGCTCTATTTTCATTTTTTTTCTTTGAGGAACCTCCACACCGTTTTCCAGAGTGGCTGCACCAGTTTGCATTCCCACCAACAGTGTAGGAGGGTGCCTGCTTCTCCACATCCCCGCCAGCATCTATAGTTTCCTGATTTATTCATTTTAGCCACTTGAACCGGTGTAAGGTGGTATCTCAGTGTGGTTTTATTTGTGTGTCCCTGATGATTGACTTTGAGCATCGTTTCATGTGTCTGTTGGCTATCTGAATGTCCTCTTTGGAAAAGTGTCTATTCATATCTTCCGCCCATTTCTTCCCTGGATTATTCATTTTTCGGGTGTGGAGTTTGGTAAGTTCTTTATAGATTTTAGATACTAGTCCATTATCCGATATGTCATTTGCAATTATCCTTTCCCATTCCGTGGGTTGTCTATTAGTTTTGTTGGTTGTTTCCTTTGCCGTGCAGAAGCTTTTTATCTTGATGAGGTCCCAATAGTTCGTTTTTGCTTTAAATTCCCTCGCCTTTGGAGATGTGTTGCATAGGAAATTGCTGCAGGCTCAGGTCAAAGAGGTTTTTTCCTGCTTTATCCTCTAGGAATTTGATGGTTTCCTGTCTCACATTCAGATCCTTTATCCATTTAGAGTTTATTTTTGTGAGTGGTGTAAGGAAGTGGTCTAGTTTCATTCTTCTGCATGTTGCCGTCCAGTTCTCCCAGCACCATTTGTAAAGAGGCTGTCTTTTTTCCATTGGATACTCTTTCCCGCTTTGTCAAAGATTAGTTGGCCATATGCTTGTGGGTCCATTTCTGGGTTCTCTATTCTTTTCCATTGGTCTATGTGTCTGTTCTTCTGCCAATACCATGCTGTCTTGATGACTACTGCTTTGTAGTAGAGGTTAAAATCTGGGATATGTGATGCCTCCCTCTTTGGTTTTGTACTTCAGAATTACTTTGGCTATTCGGGGTCTTTTGTGGTTCCATACAAATTTTAGGATTTTTTGCTCTAGCTTTGAGAAGAATGCTGGTGCAATTTTGATTGGGATTGCATTGAATGTGTAGATTGCTTTGGGTAGTATTGCAATTTTAACGATATTTATTCTTCCGATCCATGAGCATGGGATGTTTTTCCATTTCCTTGTGTCTTCCTCAATTCCCTTCCTTCATAAGTTTTTTATAGTTTTCCACGTAAAGGTCTTTTACATCTTTGGTTAGGTTTATTCCTAGGTATTTGATGGTTTTTGGTGCAATTGTGAATGGTATTCACTTCTTTATTTCTCTTTCTATTGCTTCATTGTTGGTGTAAAGGAATGCAACGGATTTCTGTACATTGATTTTGTATCCTGCAACTTTGACAAATTCATGGATCAGTTCTAGTAGGCTTTCGGTGGATTCTGTTGGGTTTTCCATGTAAAGTATCATGTCGTCTGCAAAAAGTGAAAGTTTGACTTCATCCTTGCCTATCCTGATGCCTTTTATTTTGCTTTCTTGTCTGATTGCTGATGCTAGGACCTCCAACACTATGTTAAATAGCAGTGGTGCGAGTGGACATCCCTGTTGTGTTCCTGATCTCAGGGGGAAGGCTCTCAATTTTTCCCTATTGAGGATATTAGCTGTGGGCTTTTCATAAATGGCTTTTATGATGCCTAAGTATGTTCCTCTTATCCCGACTTTCTCGAGAGTTTTTATTAAGAAGGGATGTTGTATTTTGTCAAATGCTTTTTCTGCATCAATCGACAGGATCATATGGTTCTTATCTTTTGTTAATGTGATGTATCACGTTGATTGATTTACTAATGTTGAACCATCCCTACAACCCAGGAATGAATCTTACTTGATTGTGGTGGATAATTCTTTTTATATGCTTTTGGATTCTATTTGCTAATATCTTAAGAATTTTTGCATCCATGTTCATCAAGGATATCGGCCTGTAGTTCTCTTTTTTTGCTGAGTCTCTATCTGGTTTGGGAATCAAAGTGATGTTGGCTTCATAGAATGAGTCCGGGAGTTTTCTTTCCATCTCATTTTTTTGGAACAGCTTGAGGAGGACAGGCATTAAGTCTGTTTTAAATGTCTGGTAAAATTCCGCGGGGAAGCCATCTGGCCCTGGACTTTTATGTGCTGGGAGATTTTTGATAACTGATTCAATTTCTTCACTAGTTATGGGTCTGTTCTAGTTTTCTATTTCTTCCCGTTTGAGTTTTGGTAGCATGTGGCTGTTTAGGAATTTGTCTATTTCTTCCAGGTTGTTCAATTAGATGGCATAGAGTTTTTCATAATATTCTCTGATGATTGCTTGTATTTCTGAGGGATTGGTTGTAATCACTCCATTTTTGTTCGTGATTTTATTGATTCAGTTTCTCTCTTTTCTTTTTGAGGAGCCTGGCTAGAGGTTTATCGATTTTGTTTATTTTTTCAAAGAACCAGCTCTTGGTTTCATTGATCTGTTCCACTATGTTTTCTGTTTCCAAATGATTAATTTGTGCCCTAATCTTTGTTATTTCTCTCTTTCTGCTAGGTTTGGGCTGTCTTAGCTGTTTTGTTTCTAATTCCTTAGGCATGCTGTTAGAATTTGTGTTAGGAATTTTTCTTGTTTCTTGAGATGGGCCTGGATTGCAATATATTTCCCTCTCAGGACTGCCTTTGCCGCATCCCAAAGCATTTGGATTGTCGTATTTTCATTTTCATTTGTTTCCATGTATTTTTTAATTTCTTCTCTGATTGCTTGGTTGAACCATTCGTCTTTTAGTAGGTTGTTCTTTTAACCTCCATGTTTGTGGGGGCTTCCCAGACTTTTTCCTGTGGTTGATTTCAAGTTTCAAAGCATTGTGGTCTGAAATTGTGCATCGTATGATCTCAATTTTTTTATACTTATTCAGCACTTCCTTGTGCCCCAAAATGTGGTCTATCTTGGAAAATGTACCATGCGCATTTGAGAAGAATGTAAATTCCTTTGCTTCTGGATGAAGGGCCCTGAAGATATCTGTCAGGCCCATCTGTTCCAACGTGTCGTTCAGGTCCATTGTTTCTATGCTGATTCTGTTTAGTGGATCTGTTCAGCGCTGTGAGTGGGGTATTAAGGTCTCCTGCTACTAGCACATTTTTATCAATAAGATAGCTTACGTTTGTAATTAGTTGCTTGACAAATTTGGGTGCCCCAGAATTTGGCGCGTAGATATTTATAATTGTTAGCTCTTCCTGCTGGATAGTCCCTGTGATTATTATATAATGCCCTTCTTCATCTCTTATTACATCTTTTACTTTAAAGTCCAGTTCGTCCGATATAAGTGTGGCTACTCCAGCTTTCTTCTGAGTTCCTGTAGCATGGTAGATAGTTCTCCATCCCCTCACTTTCCGTCTGAAGGTGTCCTCAGGTTTAAAGTGGGTCTCTTGAAGACAGTAGATAGATGGGTCTTGTTTTCTAATCCATTCTGTTACCCTGTGTCTTTTAATTGGAGTGTTTAGTCCATTTACATTCAGTCTTAATATTGAAAAATGTGGGTTTAGAGTCAAGGTGTTGTCAGTAGGTTTCATGTTTGTAAGGATGTCTTTGGTGCTCTGTGTTCCTTGCAACCTTTCCTTCATAGAGTCCTCCTCAGGATCTCTTGTAAGATTGGTTTATTTGTGATGTATTCCTTAAGTTTTTGTTTGGGAAGACCTTTATCTCTCCATCCATTTTGAATGACAGGCTGGCCGGGTAAAGGATTCTTGGCTGCATGTCCTTCCTGTTCATCACACTGAAGATTTCCTGCCATTCCTTTCTAGCTTGCCAAGGTTCTGTGGATAAGTCCGCTACTACCCTAATGTGTCTGCCTTTGTAAGTCAAGGCCCGTTTATCCCTAGCTGCTTTCAGGATTCTCTCTTTATCTTTGTATTTTCCCAGCCTCACTATGATGTGTCTTGCTGAGGGCCTATTTGAGTTACGTCTGAGGGGAGTTCTCTGTGCCTCTTGGACTTCAATGCCCATTTCCTGCTTCATGTTGGGGAAGTTCTCATCGATGGTTTGTTCAAATACCCCTTCGATTACTTTCTCTCTCTCTTCTTCCTCTGTAATTCCTATAATACGGATGTTATTCCATTTGATTGTATCGCTCAGCTCTCAAATTCTCCTTTCCCGTTCCTGAATCAGTTTCTCTCTTTTTCTCTGCTTCCTCCTTTTCTGTAATTTTATTTTCTAATTCCCCTATTCTCTCTTCTGCCTCTTCAATCTGCGCTGTGGCTGTCTCCAATTTGTTTTGCCCCTCATTTAAAGCATTTTTTAATTCCTATAGATCGTTTTTTAGGACCTTGATCTCTGCCTCTAGGGTCCCCCTGCTTTCTTCTATGCTTTTTCAAGCCCTGTGAGTATTTTTATGTTTATCATTCTGTATTCTTCTTCTGTTAAGTTGCTTATGTCTGCTTTCATCATTTCTTGTGCTGTCACTATTTCCTGTACAGTCTTTTGTGGGGAGTAATTCCGTTTGGTCATTTTGGCAATGTTTGTATTGGTTTATTTCCTATTTCTCCTCAGTCTCCCCAGATTCTCTGGATTTCATGTTCTCTTTCCTGTAGCCTCCATCTCCTCTTCCTCGCAGGGATTGAGAGTTTCTCGGTCTCAGTCCCTCTCAGATTAAGAGTTGCCAGAGACGAGCAGTGGGTATTCCTTTTTTTCCGCCATGTTCTACACCACATTTTCTTTATTCATTCATCCATCGATAGTCCTGTGGATTACCTCCATCTTTTGGCTATTGTGGATGCTGCTACTACGAACATCAGTGGGCACCAGACAGTTTTTCAGCTTTTTAGGGAGCACTACATTCACTCTTTAGGAAAATGAATTTGAGGAGAATTTCATCTAGGTGGTTAAGGCTCTGTATAAGGAACCTGAAACTCCTCGCAGACGCAACAGTTTCCAGCATTGGAACCAGATGCACAACTATTCAGGGACCAGGCACTATGACTAAGAAATCAGGGGAAGAAAAATCTCCAGCCGTAAGGTCCATGACACTTGCTTCCGGCTAATATGAATTTCAATAAGAGAAACATGTAAGATAAAAAATTGAATATCTGGTTATTTTTAGCATGATATTAAGGTATGGACAGTAAAAATGCTGTAATATTGCATGTAAGGGGGAAATTGTGTGTGGGGGTAATTTGAGGTATTGGTTCATTCATCCATTGAGGTAATCATTGTTTTTTTTTTTTTCTTCGAGCCCTGTATTCAGGCATTATGTTGAGCACTGGCCATGTAAAGGTTAAATTGGCACAGTCAGGCAGCTACAACATAGTACAATGGGATGCAAGCTGAAAGCAGGTACAATTGTCTAGTAGCCATGGATACTACACTTGGTGTTTGCCATGCAAAGGGGCTCACATTTTGTTTTATTGGTGTTTGACAATGTATGAAGAATATCGAGTGGGTGGGAATCATGATTAAATATTATGTTAGAAATATAGCCCTGATGTGTTTGGAATGGGTGAGGTAGGGTGGGCAGGGGAGGGGAAGAAAGACTGGGCTTTTGCTGGATTATGGCAGTGGGGATGAAAAGGAGGGGCTGAACTTGAGATAGGTTGGAGGTGGAATGACCAGACTTGAAGACCAATTATGTGAGGGAGAGATTTTGATGACTTCCAGATGCCTGAGTAGGTTGTAGCATCATTCGCTGAACTAGGGGAGGGGCAAGGTTGTGGGTGGGGATCTTAATTCAGTTTCGAGCCTGTTACAGTTGAGGCATTTAAGAACATAGAATATAGTAGATTATTGCTATCTGGGACTCGAGAGTGGAATGTCCATTAGGGATGAAGATGAAGGACTGTGCAGTTGGTATTTGTAGCCACAGGTATAGATAAAATTATCCAGATAGAACATGTAGGAGAATAAGTGAAAAGCCAAGGACAGAGCTCAGGAGTTGTTAGCGTTGAGCAGAGGTGGAAAAGGAGAGGCTGGACAAGAGAGTCTGAGGAGAGGCAGAGGGCCCGAAGAGAACCAGGATAAGAGGCATCTCGGGGACATCCAGGAAGGACAGATTGGAAGAAAGGCAAACTGGTCAGCAGTACCAAAGCAACAGAAAGAGGCAAAGTAAGTTCTGAACTGCAAGGACTAGATTTGGCCTGTAGGTGGGCATAAGAAAGTCTATTGAATATGTATAATGAAATTTGTGGAGTCTGAGAAGCACAGGTTGAGAATTTCCCCTCTTGCGAGAAACCTTCCCAAATTCTACACCTCTTGTTTACTCAATGCGTTAGAAACTTTGACCTCCTCTCTGGGATGGAAATTACCTTAATGGTCATTTAACTCTGGCCTCATTGAACAGGTGAGGGAATTAAGGCCCAAAACAGTCATTACTTGTGTGAGGATAAGTGCCACACTTGCGTCCTCAATCCAGGGCATTCTCACGTACATGTCCATTGGTGCAGCTGGTTTATGCTCCTTTCCTACGTGTTCACATGTTGTTTATTTATACTCTGCTTGTTTTGTATTTCTGTAGTTGGTAGGTTTTGCTGTTTTCAAAGGTTTTAGAGGATGGGAACTCCATCTCTACTATTTTATTGCTTTCTTACTATTGATCTTTTGACTTCGTAGGCTATTTTGGAGGATAAATAAGCTGTGGTCTTAGGCAGAAAGACCCTAT
This sequence comes from Paguma larvata, assembly GCA_030068075.1. Lineage (NCBI taxonomy): Eukaryota > Metazoa > Chordata > Mammalia > Carnivora > Viverridae > Paguma > Paguma larvata. The sequence continues at coordinate 40,255,953 of CM057838.1, forward strand.
AAAGCAACTCCTATGACTTAGGAGAAATGTCCTGGAACATACTTTCTTAGGAACTCACTCAGCAGAGTGTCAGAACCTGACACTCCAGGCTGCTTGGTCTGTTAATGTCCTTTTATTGCAGAAAATCAAGCTCTGGCCATCAGATTTTTTTTCCTTTTATTTTTAATTTAAATGTTAACATACAGTGTAATATTGGTTTCAGGAGTAGAATTCAGTGATTCATCACTTATATACAACACCCAATGCTTGTCACAAGTGCCCTTCTTAGTACCCATCACCTAATCTACCTCCTGTCAACTCTTAGTTAACCCTCTGTTTGTTTTCTATCATGAAGAGTCTCTTGGGTTTATTTCCTCTCTCTTCTTTCTCCCACCTTCCCCTATGTCTGTCTTGTTTCTTAAATATGAGTGAAATGATATGGTATTTGTCTTTCTCTGATTGACTTCCTTCACATAGCAAGTACATTCTAGCTTCATGCACGTCATTGCAAAGGACAAGATTTCATTCTTTTCGATGGCTGAGCAACATTCCACCGTATATATGTATACCACATCTTTAGCCATTCATCAGTCGATAGACATTTGGGCTGTCTCTATAGTTTGGCTATTGTTGATAATGCTGCTATAACATTGGGGTGCATGTGTCTTGTTGAATCTGTATTTTTGTATCCTTTGGGTAAACACCTAATAGTGCAATTGCTGGATCATAGAGCAGTCCTACTTTTAGTTTTTTTGAGGTATCTGGATACTGTGCTCCAGAGTGGCTGCCCCAGTTTGCATTCCCACCAACAGTGCAAGAGGGGTCACCTTTCTCTTCATCCTCCCCAACACTTGGTAATTTTAGCCATTCTGTCAGGTGTGAGGTGGTATTTCATTGTGGTTTTGATTTGTATTTTCTTGATGAGTGATATCTATTAGCCACCTGGATGTCTTCTTTGGAAAAGTGTCTATTCATGTCTTCTGCCCATCTCTTAACTGGGTTATTTGTTTTTTGGGTGTTGAGTTTGAGAAGATCTTTATAGATTTTGGATACTAACCCTTTATCAGATGTGGTGTTTGCATATATCTTCTCCCATTCTGTTGGTTGCTTTTAGTTTTGTTGTTGGTTTACTTCTCTGTGCAGAAGCTTTTTGTCTTGAAGACCCAGTAGTTCATGTTTGCTTTTGTTGTATCTAGTAAGAAGTTGCTGTGGCCAAGGTCAAAGAGGTTGCTGCCTGTGTTCTTCTCTATGGTTTTGATGGTTTCTTATCTCACTTTTAGGTCTTTCATCCATTTTGAATTTATTTTCGTGTATAGTATAAGAAAGTGGTCCAGTTTTCCCAACACCATTTGTTGAAAGACTGTCTTTTTTTCCATTGGGTATTCTTTCCTGCTTTGTCAGAGATGAGTTGAACATATAGCTGTGGGTCCATTTCTGGGTTTTCTATTCTGTTCTATTGATCTATGTGTCTGTTTTTGTGTTATTACCATACTATCTTCATGACTACCCCTTTGTAATATCGCTTGAAATCTGGAATCACAATGCCTCCAGTTTGGTTTTTCTTTTTCAGAATTGCTTTGACTATTTGAGGTCTTTTCTGGTTCCATACAAATTTGAGGATTGTTTGTTTGAGCTTTGCAAGAAGTAGTGATGGTGTTTTGATAGCAATTGCATTAAATGTGTAGATTGCTTTGGGTAGTATAGACATTGTGGACAATCTTTGTTCTTCTAATCCAAGAGCATGGAATGCTTTTCAATTTTCTTGTGTCCTCTTCAATTCCTTTCATAAGCATTCTATAGTTTTCAGAGTATAAATCTTTTACCTCTTTAGGTTTATTCCTAGGTATTGTTTTTGGTGCAGTTGCAAATAGGATTGATTCCTTGATTTCTTTTTCTGCTGCTTCATTATTGGTATATAGAAATGCAATAGATTTCTGCATGTTGATTTTTATATCCTGCGATTTTGCTGAATTCATGTATCCTAGCAGTGGCCATCAAATGTTTTGATGTTCCATATAGGGCATCACTTAGCAAAGCTTTGAGCTTCTGTCTCCTCACCAATACCATTATCTTGGCTGAACGGCATTGAGGACCATGGAGAAGTTAGGAGGGGAGTGCAGGAAATATTGGCTCAAATCACTCAGACTTTTGAGACTCAGAGCCTAGGGTCTGAGAAAGTTCATTTGGAGACCTCCTTGTCTTCTAGAAGCATTTATTCATTCATAATATTTTAGGTGAGTTTTTATGACCCCTGTCTCAACCACTCTTGTTCTCTTCCAGTTATTTCTATCTTCTCAAGCTCTTTTCTCTGTGTCTCATTCAGTGTTTTTTTGTTTTTGTTTTTTTTGCTTTAAAAAAATTTAAGTTCAAGTTAGTTAACATACAGGGTAGTATTGGTTTCAAGAGTAGAACTCAGTGATTCATCACTTACATGCAACACCCAGTGCTCATCCCAACAAGTGCCCTCCTTAATGCCCATCACCGACTTAGCCCATCCCCCTCACCCACCTCCCCTCTAGCAGCCCTCAGTCATTCTCTGTATTTAAGAGTCTCTTTGTGTCTTTGTCAAGCTATATACCTGTTTATATTGCCTGTCTCTATACATCTTTTCTGTCTGTTGTGGGAAAAAATGGATAAAACTCTTTGCAAAAACAATGATGCATTGCTGTTGAATAAACATTATAATTGGGTGATCATGGAACTAATGTGCTGGGACCATGGAACTGATAAGTTAATAATAGTATATCATAATAACTTGTCTTTTTAGCATCAACATTTTGATCAAGGACCTCCAAGTACCATGTGTTCCTGACTCAAAATTAGCTACAGAGACAGCTTCCCTGGAGCTCAGAGAAGTTTGACCTACCAGTGGGCAGGTACCCCTCTAGGAGTCACTATTTCTGAATCTGCAGTCATAGAAATCCCACTCACAGACTTGTGATGTGCGTACTAGGAGAATGGTGAACCCATCAGGAATTTGTGAAGTTACTTAGTGTAGTGGACATTAAAAATTCTTAGCCTACCCAGCATCCATTCTCCCCTCATAGAAACCTCCTGATTTCCTTTTGAGTCCAGACCTGGCCCCACTGTGATGTGTTGTGATAATATACATGTCAGCAAACCCTTACAGAAATTGAAAGGAGCAGATACTTTCTGTGCCTCCTGGTATGACCAGGAGCCACACATAGGGGCCAGGCTTAGGTAATTGGACACATCCTCCTGGGAGTTAGAAACAGTTGGAATTTCCTTATCCTAAAAGCAGCTTCCTGACCACTGCGCAGTTCTTGATTCTTCATTCTCTGGAGCTGACTTGAATCCTGCCAGTTTCTGAGATGGTTCTCCATCTTCTGATCAGTTTTGCAAGCCCTTTGTTTCCTTTGGCTGGAGTTAGTCTGTTTGGATTGCCATAACAAAATGCTACAAACTGCATGACTTAAATTTATTTTCTTATAGTTCTAGAGGCTGGGAAGTCTAAGACCAAAGTTCTGTTGGGGTTTGGTTTTGGTAAGAACTTTCCTCCTGTCTTGTAGATGGTTGCTTTGGCTTCATGTGGTCTTTCCTCTGTATATGCATACTGAGAGAGTGCAAGCTTTCTCTCTGGTGTCTCTTCTTATAAAGACATTAATCCTATTTAACCAATGTTCTACCCCCATGATCTCATTTAACCTTAATTCCTTCAAATACACATTGGGGATTAGGACTTCAACATATGAATTTTGGAGGACCTGAAGTCTATTGTCTGGCTTAGAGATTCGGAACTTTAGCAGATATACCTAAACCTAAATTTCCTAGTCTTTTCTCTTGTGAAAATACTTTTTTTTTTCTTTTCCATCTTGCTGTGCCAGTCTGACTTCATTCAGTTGGTTGAAATAGTGGTCTATTTAACAAAAAGTGATGGCCTTTTGAACAACATTAATTCCCCCCTCCTACCTCTTTTCTTGCACTGTGGTCTTGCTGGCATTTTTTGAGCAAGGCTGTCAGTCAAGCAGGTGATTGGAGACTCTCTGATGTCATTCTCCACACTGATGTCAGACGCCAACCTTGGGGCTGGCTGGGTGGAAAAATGACCAGCTTGGCTCTTACAGTTATGGCTCCATGTTGCAAGAAGTTGGCAATTCTCTTCTTGCTTTTTTCTTTTTATTGCTTGTTCCACAGTCTGGGAAGCGTACACAGCTGCCTGGCAGTTCTGCTTCTAAAGCTGTGGCATTCACCATCAAAGGCTCTTACTCTGCTTGCTGCTCCAGACAGAAGGACAGTGACAAATAATAGTAAGCCAGACCGTTCCCCTAAGGATCTCTGAGCTAGAAGTCTTGTGTGAAACTAATCAGAGGGAAATCTGGCTGAAACGATCTCCAGTGTAAGGCTTCTCTTGAACAAGTAGCACATAGTGCCTCATGTTGCATTCATGTGCAGAGTTACCAACCAGAAAGGTGTATGTGAATATGGCCCTGGAAAAATTTGTGGTTAATGCTCATTTCATTTTTTATTCTGCCCCACTATCCCCCTTCACACCTGGAAATCACTCAGTATGAAGTAAACTATGGTAGTTTCCAGAACTGTGTGTGTGTGTGTGTGTGTGTGTGTGTGTGTGTGTGTGTGTATTTTCAACAGCAGATGTCCAGGAAACAGTAAACTCTTGTTTTGAAGCTTTTTTAAAATTGAGCTTTTGATTCCAAGCAATTGGAAATTGTTCCTGTTTATGCTTCTTATTGGTGATAGTTTAACTAGTTGGATTTTGTTTTCTCTGGATTATGTTTTTTTTTATGGTTTTCCTTTAGGAGTTTACCAGTCCCTGGAGCTCACTGGTAGCAGAGGAAAAAAGTATCTAGAGAAATTGAATTTCTTTCATGTTCACAGAAGAGGTGGCCTCTTGCCATTATAGGATAAACTCAGGGCATTTTTCCCAGGGGTTCATGGATTAGTAAAAATCTGAGCAATATTTGTACATTTTTTTTTTTTTGTAAGGCTAGAGTATATAGCCTCTACATACACTTTGGAAAGTGTCTATAAAAAAATCAAGATAATCACTTATTTCTGGCATTTGTTCTGGGATAATTACCCTAATAATTCTTTACTCTTGTAACTTAGCAAAAAGGATGTTTTACTTTTGTGGTGCTTGGGAAAGCATGACTAATGGTCACTCAAGTGTAGATGGTTTATTCAAATGTCTAAATCCTTCTCTTACAGTTAGTGCAACAGGTAGTTGTTCCTATCCTTCAGCATTTTCACTGGTTCTTCCCATATGCATCAACTAAAATCACTCAAGCAGTTACTGAGAATTCGCTGTATGTACATTCCTGAGTTCTGGGATGAGGGTCGAATAATTGGTATAAAGAATAAAGGTTTTACCAGGGTAAATTTCTTACAGGAGCGTTCAGGATTTATGGGGATAATGTGGAATAGATGGTGGGAAGTGGTAATTGCAGGCTGGGAGATAGCTGAGAAGAGATGTGCACAGAAAAGCCAGTTGGTAAGAAAACCAAATACTGTTGGACAGGCATTATGCTAACTGCTTTACCATGTCATTAAACATTTAATCTCTATTAATTTACAGCATGGGAGGTTTTACCTTTATTTAAAACTGAAGTCATTTAAAGAGCCTGTATTGGAATTGTTAATGAAATTCCAGTTCACTTGACTCCAAAGAATGAAAATGAGCAAGACTTGCTTGAGTGAACTTTCCCTGGCTGGAAGAGAGGTCCTCCATAGGATGGAGTGAGAGATGAAGTTTGATACTTTGACAGTGGGATAGTGAAGGCATTTTTCTATCTCCTAGTAAAGATAATCTGAAGCTCCCGTAGATCCCTGACTTGGGGCAGTGACATGAAGGGAATGGTGTACTGGCTGGGGATCTGGTGCCCCTTCAGAGGTAACTGAGAACAGTTAGCATGAAGCCTTAATACCTTGACTTTCATTCATGCTCAGCTTGCTCCTAGCTGTCTTCATTCTAATTGGTCCTGTTGTCAACAGTGACCTTTGGCTCTTCCAAGTATCATTTGAGTGCATTCCTTTCTTCTCTTAGAATAGTTCTGAGGACCTCAATAGTGTGTCTTCCTAATTGCAAGCCCACTGCCTCTTCTTTTGTACCTTATAATGTCTTCTCCAACCCAACACCCAGCTACCCTTCTGATGGTAAAACTCTTGTATTCTGCTAGAGTCTCTCTATTCTGTTAAATGAATTTGACTTCTCTTGTTAAGTCTTTCTAGATGGAATCAACTTGGTTTTGAGGGTCATTCTACCAGGACTCTTAGTTTTTGTGATTAAAAATATAGGTACATTAACTAATATTTTTCATCAACTGTGTTTACATAAACTGATTTGTAAATTTCATGTGTCTACTTTTAGATTGCAGGCTCAAGGGCAGTCAAGGGACTGTCCAAGGCTTTACTGTCTTCCCAAAATACCTTGTTAAATATTGTCTCTGATAGTCACCAGATTGTTGCCCAAGTACGTATAGCACACTTCTTCACCTCTTTGGTTAGGTTTGTTCCTAAGTATCATATGTTTTTGTGGTGCAATTATAAATGGGATTGATTGATTTCCCTTTTTGTTGCTTCATTACTGATGTATGGAAATGCAACCAATTTCTGTGCATTGATTTTATATCCTGTGACTTTGCTGAATTCATGGATCAGTTCTAGCAGTTTTTTGTGGATCTTTCGGGTTTTCCAAATAGAGTATCAGGTCATCTGCAAAGAGCAAAAGTTTGATTTCCTCCTTGCCAGTTTGGATGCCTTTTATTTCTTTGTGTTGTCTGATTTCTTAGGCTAGGACTTCCAATACTTAGTTGAATAACCGTGGTGAGAGTAGACATCTTGTCATGTTCCTGACCTTAGGGAGAAAGCGCTATCTTCCCCATTGAGGATGATATTAGTGGTGGGTCTTTCGTACTTGGCCTTTATGAACTCAAGGTATGATGCTTCTATCCCTTCTATCTTAGGGTTTTTATCAAGAAAGGATGCTGTATTTTTGTCAAATGCTTTCTCCACGTCTATTGAGAGGATCATGTGGTTCTTGTCTTTTATTACTGTGATAGATCCTATTGATTTGTGGATATTCAACCAGTCCTGAATCCCAGGTATAAGCCCTACTTGATCATGGTGAATAATTCTTTTAATGTATTGTTGGATCCAGTTGGGTAGTATCTTGTTGAGAATTTTTGCTTCTGTGTTCATCAGGGAAATTGGTCTGTAGTTCGTTTTTTAATGGGGTCTTTGTCTGGTTTTGGAATCCAGGTAATGCTGGCTTCATGGAACAAGTTGGGAAGTTTTCCTTCCATTTCTATTTCTTGGAACAGCTTCAAAAGAATAGGTGTTAACTCTTCCTTAAGTGTTTGGTAGAATTCCCCTGGAAAGCCATCTGGCCCTGGACTCTTGTCATTGGGAGGTTTTTGATTACTGATTCAATTTCTTTACTGGTTCTGGGTCTGTTCAAGTTTTCTATTTCTTTATGTTTCAGTTTTGGTAGTTTATATGTTTCTAGGAATTCATCCATTTCTTCCAGGTTGCCCAATTTGCTGGCATATAATTGCTCATAACATCTTATTTATATTTCTGCAGTGTTGGTTGTGATCTCTCCTTTTTCATTTGTGATTTTATCTGTTTGGGTCCTTTCTTTCTCTCTCTCTAATTAGTCTGTCTAGGGGTTTGTCAATTTTGTTGATTCTTTCAAGAACCAGCTTCTGGTTTCATTGATCTGTTATAGGGTTGTTTGTTTTGATATTGTTGGTTTCTGCACTAATTATTATTTTCCTTCTTCTGCTGGTTTTAGGATTTATTTGCTGTTCTTTCTCCAGCTCTTTAAGGTGTAAGTTTAGGTTGCATATCTGAGACCTTTCTTCCTTCTTTAGGAAGGACTTGATTGGTACATATTTCCCTCTTACGACTGCCTTTGCTGCATCTCCGAGGTTTTGGGCTGTCATGTTATCATTTTCATTGACTTCCATGTACTTTTAAATTTCCTGTTTAATTTCTTGGTTAACTCCTTCATTCTTTAGTATGATGCTCTTTAATCTGCAAATATTCATGGTCTTTCCAAACTTTTTCTTGTGGTTGATTTTTGAGTTTCATACTGTTGTGGTCTGAAAATATGCACGGTATGGTCTCGATATTTTTGTACTTGAGGGCTGATTTGTGACCTAGTTCGTGGTCTCTTCAGGAGAATGTTCCATGTGTACTTGGGAAGCATGTGTATTTTGCTTTAGGATGAAATGTTCTGAATGTATCTGTTAAGTCCATTTGCTCCAGTGTCATTCAAAGCCATTGTTTCCTTGTTGATTTTCGGCTTTGGTGATATGTCCATTGCTGTAAATGGGGTGATGAGGTATTAACATCAATAAGCTTACGTTTGTGATTAATTGATTTATATATTTGGATGCTCTCACATTTGGAGCATAAATGTTTACAATTGCTAGGTCTTCTTGGTGGATAGACCCCTTAATTATGATAAAATGCCTTTCTTCATCATTACAGTCTTTATTTTAAAGTCTAGATTGTCTGATATAAGTGTGGCTACTCTGGCTTTTCTTTTGGTGACCGTTAGCATGATAGATGGTTCTCCATCCCCTTACTTTCAATCTGAAGGTGTGTTTAGGTCTAAAGTGGGTCTCTTATAAATATCATATAGATGAATCTTGTTTTCTTATCCATTCTGTTACCCTGTGTCTTTTGATTTCAGCATTTAGTCTATTGACATTAGAGTAAGTACTGAAAGATAGGAATTTATTGCCATTATGTTGCCTGTAGAGTTGGAGTTTCTGATGGTGTTCTCTGGTCCTTTCTAGTCTTTGTTGCTTTTGGTTTGTCTCTCCCCGCCTCCCCCCCCCCCCCAGTCTTTTCTCCCCTCAGAGAGTCCCCCTTAAAATTTCTTGCAGGGCTAATTTGGTGGTTACGAATTCCTTTTAATTTTTGTTTGGGGAAACTTTTTATCTTTCCTTCTATTTTGAATGACAGCCTTGCTGGATAAAGAATTCTTGGTTGCATATTCTTCTGATTCAGCACATTGAATATATCCTGCCACTCCTTTCTGGCCTATCAAGTTTCTGTGGATAGGTATGCTGCAAACCTGATCTGTCTTCCTCTAGGTTAAGGACTCTTTTTCTCTTGCTGCTTTCATGATTCTTTCCTTGCCTGAGTATTTTGTGAATTTGACTATGATATGCCTTGTTGATGGTTGGTTTTTGTTGAATCTAATGGAAGTTCCCTGTGCTTCTTGGATTTTGATGTCTGTGTCTTTCCCCAGGTTAGGAAACTTCTCAGCTATGATTTGCTCACATAACCCTTCTATCCCTTTTTTTCTCTCCATCTTCTGTGACCCCTATGATTCTGATGTTCCTTTTTAATGAGTTACTGATCTCTCTAATTCTTAAATCGTGCTATTTTGCCTTAGTCTCCCTTTTTTTCCTGCTTCATTGTTCTCCATAGGTTTGTCCTCTATATTGTTGATTCACTGCTCTGCCTCATCCATCCTTGCTGCTTTGGCATGCATTTGAAATTGCAGCTCAGTTATAGAATTTTTAAATTCATCCTGCCTAGCTTTTATCTCCACAGAAAGGGATTCTAATCTGTTTTCAACCCTACCTAGCATTCTTATCATGATTCTAAATTCTGGTTCAGATATCTTGCTTGTATCTGTGTTGATTAAGTCCCTGGCTGTCATTTCTTCCTGTTCTTTCTTTTGGGGTGAGTTCCTTCATTTTATCATTTCGAAGGAAGAAAAGGAATTAATAAGGTAAAGAAAAAATTAAAATTAAAAAATTAAACAGCACAAAACCGAAGGATGCTAGATCCTACGTGTGTTCTAGTCTGGTTGTTGAAAGGAGCTTGATTAGAGGAAAAAGGGAAAGATAAGAAGAAAAGGAAAATGTTTGAAAATCTGAAAAAAATGAATACAATGAAGTAGAATAAAATGAAATGAAAGTAAACTAGAATTTGAAAAATTTACAAAAACTTAGTAGAAAAAAATTAAAAATATTTTTAATATAAATGGAAAATAAAAATCAATTTTTTCTGTTTCTGTATTCAGGAGTAAGAAAAGAAAAAAAAATTGAATAGATGGACCAACAGACTGAAGTACAATTGAAATTACATTGGTTTTCCCTAGAAGTCAAACTATGAAGCACTTTATAGTCTGTAAAGTAAGCAGGTGGAGAGACTTGTGGTGTTCCTGAAGAGCGAGGTTGGCCCAGTTGGGTGAGGTTTGGTGTAAGGGCTCTGTTCTCCACTAGATGCCGCTGCTTAACTTCCTGGGGTGGATTGTTGTGGCGCCTGTAGGTGTGTATGTGCATGTGCAGGAGGGGTGAAAATAGCATCACCTAGCTACCCAGTATCAGAACTCTGTGCTCTCCCTGACCAGCAATTTCACACCTTCCTTTGTCTCTGGCTTCTGTCCACTCCCTGCTTCTACGCTGTCTGTGACCAAGCTGTCAGGTTGCCAGGCGGCACCTCCCTCCTGAGTTTTATCTCAGATGCAGCTGTGTTTCCAACTCCTTGCTTCTGAGGGACTGCAGCTTTGACTCACTCAGATCTTCTGGGGGAGGGTCTCACTGAGCAATGGCTGGGTGCCGGCCAGCCTCCAGAAACGTTCAGGACACTGCGCTGCCACAGATGCCCAGAGACTATGACTGGGTGCCAGCCCGCCCCAGAAAAAGTTCATGCGGTTGTGTAGCAGCAGTGTTTCAGGGATTATGGAAAATCACAACAGACCTCTGCCAGGCTTCCCCCTTACTGTCCTTGTTTCAGCACCAGTGAATGTGGTTGTTCGCCGGGGTCCTCTGGGACCTTTGCCTGTGAGGAGGCTGCACAGCCTCTACCAAATGTCCTCCCAGCAGGGGAACCACCTCTCCCAGTGTGTCCCAAGGACCTTGAGGACCTCACTTTCTGCTCCTAGGGATTTGCCCTTCCCACCAGAGCACCGCCAGGTATCAAACTGTGGAGTTTCAGACTCTGCGCTCCCCCTGTTTATAGAGTCTTAATGGAATTTAAACCCTCTCCTTTCTCCTTTCTCCCTTCTCCCTTTTTTGTTCACTCCCTTGCATACTCTTTCTTTTCTCTCCAGCTCTTTTCAGGTGGGGAGTGGGGGGTGGTGGGGACTGGAGGGAGATGCCTTCTGTACTCTCTCCCCCATCTCTGTCCTCTCTCTGCAAGCAAAAACAGCTCCCTGCCCTGCATAGCTTTCTCCTCCAGGTCACCTCTCTGTGCCACAAACCTAGTGAGTTCTCTGGTTCAGGTTGTGCAGATTGTTGTGTTAATCCTAAAATCAGTTTTCTAGGTTTGCAGCATGGTTTAGTGTTGATCTGGCTGTATCTCAGGCATGAGAGATGCAGAAAAAACTTCCATGCCGTTCCACAGCAAGTGCCCTCCTTAATGTCCATCACCCATTTAGCCCATGTCCCCATCCAGCACCACTCTAGCAACCCTCTTTGTTCTCTATAGTTTAGAATCTCTTATGGTTTGCCTCCCTCCCTGTTTTTATCTTATTTTTCCTTTCCTTTTCCTATGTTCATCTGTTTTGTTTTTTAAATTCTACTTAAGAGTGAAATCATGGTATCTTACTCTAATTTTGCTTAGTATAATACACTGTAGTTCCATCCACATTGTTGCAGATGGCAAGACACACACATACACACCACATCTTCTTTATCCATTCATCAGTTAATGGACATTTGTGCTCTTTCCATACTTTGGCTATTGTCGATAGTGCTGCTATAAACATTGGGGTGCATGTGTCCCTTTGAATCAGCATTTTTGTATCCTTTGGGTAAACACCTAGTAGTGTAATTGCTGGGTCATAGAGTAGTTGTATTTTTAATTTTTTGAGGAACCTTCATAGGGTTTTTCAGAGTAACTACACCAGTTTGCATTCCCAATAACAGTACAAAAGCCTTCTTCTTTCTCTGCATCCTTACCCAACATCTGTTGTTTCCTAAGTTGTTAATTTTAGCCATTCTGACAGGTGTGAGGTGGTGTTGTGGTTTTAATTTGTATTTCCCTGGCTTTGAGTGATGGTGAGCATCTTTTCATGTGTCTGTTAGCTACCTGGATGTCTTCTTTGGAAAAGTGTCTTTTCGTTACTTCTGCCCATTTCTTTGCTGGATTACTTATATTTTTGGTGTTGTTTGGTTAAGTTCTTTATAAATTTTGGATACTAACCCTTTATCCAATATGTCATTTACAAATATATTTTCTCATTATGTTGGTTGCCTTTTAGTTTTGTTGATTATTTCCTTCTCTGTGCAGAAGCTTTTTATCTTGATAAGGTCCCAATAGTTCATGTTTGCTTTTGTTTCTTTGCTTCTGGAGACCTGTCTAGTAAGAATTTGCTGTGGCCGAGGTCAAAGACGTTGCTGCCTGTGTTTTCCTATAGGATTTTGATGGTTTCCACTCTGACACGTAGGTCTTTCATCCATTTTAAGTTTACTTCTGTGTATGGTGTAAGAAAGTGGTCTAGGTTCAGTCTTCTGCATGTCATTGTCCAGTTTTCCCAACACCGTTTGTTGAAGAGACTGTCTTTTGTTCCCATTACGTATTTTCCTGCTTTGTCAAAGATTAGTTGACCGTACATTTGTGGGTCCATTTCTGGGTTCTCTGTTCCATTGATCTGTGGTTTGTTTTTGTGCCAGTACTATACTGTCTTGATGATTACAACTTGGTAATACAGCTTGAAGTCTGGACTCGTGATGCCTCCAGGTTTGGTTTTCTTTTTCAACATGACTTTGGCTATTCAAGGTCTTTTCTGGTTCCATACAAATTTTAGGATTGTTTGTTCTAGCTCTGTGAAGAATGCTGGTGTTATTTTGATAGGGAGTGCATTGAATGTGTAGATTGCTTTGGGTAGTATAGATATTTTAACAATATTCTTTCAATTCATGGACATGGAATATTTTTCCTTTTTTTTTTTTTTGGTGTCTTAAATTTCTTAAGTTTTCTATAGTTTTCAGCATACAGATCTTTAGTTAGGTTTATTCCTAGGTATCTTATGGTTTTTGGTGCAATTATAAATGGGACTTATTCCCTTGATCTCTCTTTTTACTTCTTCATTATTTGTGCATAGCAATGCAACTGATTTCTCTATGTTGATTTTATATCCTGTGACTTTGCTGAATTCATGTATGAGTTCTAGCAGCTTTTTTGGTGGTGTTTTTAGGGTTTTATACATAAAATGTCATCTGCAAAGAGTGAAAGTTTGACTTCTTCCTTGTCATTTTGTGTGCTTTTTGTTAGCAAGATGTAATGGTGCCCAGGCCTTCTCAGAATACAGAACTAGGAAATGTGTATGTATAAACACAAGTGGTTTTCTATCTTTCTGTATTAAAAATAGTTCACACTGCTACCTTTATTCTGATCAAATACCACAGGCTTCATTCTAGCTTTACCTCTTTCCAGATTTGTACCTCACTTCTTCAGTAGTAAGAAATATGATTTACATGATCATCAGTACGTTTGTTTACTTAATGTCTCTGAATGTAGGTGGTGTTCTGGCCACTGTAGGGCCACTAGTGTGCTTGGATGTTGCTCATGCAGGCCCCAACCACCACCCTGCTCAGACCCCTCCTCACAGAAGGAAGGGTTGATGACTATGTTAAAACTTAGTTTTAACACAGGTTTTCTTAGCAGCTTTTTCTGGCTTGATCATTCATAAATTTTTACAAATCTTTTGGGGCTTAATTTATATTTCCTATTTCTACCACTTTCTTGGTATAATGAGTTCTACTAGTTTAATCTTTGTGAAGTAGTACTTCATCATCATATTTCTTAAATTTAAGTTTTTTGAGTTTAAAAGTTGGTCTTGAATTCTTAAATTTCAGTATTTGGTGAACACATTTTCAGTGGTTCAATTTTGGTCACAAACTCAACAACCACAGGACTCAGCAGAATTTGTTCACTACTTATCGGTACGGTTCATGGCTGTATGTATATATTTTGGTCATGACCTCTTTGTGCGACCAGTCAAATCTTCGTGGACAGTATTGTCTTTTATGACTTTCTTCATCGCTTTTCAAAAAATTGCCTGGTTCTGATTATCAGAATTTTATATGATGTTCCGGCTGTTTTGCATAGTTTACATTAGGGAAGAACCATTAGAGTAGGCTTTGTTTTGTTTTCATGCTTCTCCTTCTCCAACTATTACTGGTTGAGGGGAGCTTAGAATGCAGGGACCTGAACCCAATTAGGATGGCTAGTTGTCCCAAGTGACTGGTAAGAGGTAAGCCAGAGGATAAATGGCATTGTCTTAGGAACAAGGGAGGCCAAATAGGGCACACGGAGAGAAAAAGAGGCCTCTGAGCAATTGCCATAAATGGATCAATGAGACCTGATAATAGTGTTGAAGGGCTCTGGCTTCTTGTTTTATTTTTTTATTTAAAAATTTTAAAAATTTTATTTATTCTGAGAGAGCGAGAGTGAGAGCATGAGCAGGGGAAGACCAGAGAGAGAGAGGGAGAGAGAGAATCTCATGCAGACTCCTCACTGACAGTGCTTGGCCCATTGTGGGGCTCAAACTCACAAACCACGAGATGCTTAGCTGACTGAGCCATCCAGACGACCCTCTGGCTTGCTTTAAAGACAAGAGTTAAGGTAGACAATAGCAGAACATGGAACTAATGTTTTGTGGGAATAAACTACAGTAAATGTGAGTTCCTGTTGCTAGATCAAAGTCCATTTGATCCCTTCATTCTATATACATATATTAAATTTCAAATAACACATTTGAAACACATAAGCCATTCTTTTGGTCAGTCATGGAAACCAGCTTTTTGTAAACCCAGATTTTGATTTTTTTTTTTTTCTGTCTCATTGGACTCTTTGCCTGAAGGCTGTGGCAATCCCAGTTCTAGACACAGGTCTTGATCCAGGACAAGTCTTATCAACAGCTGTGAGGCCAACACTTGGCAGGACTTAGAATTAAATTATCATTTAAGACTCGGGAACTGGTGGCTCAGTTAACACTGGGAAACAGTGTGGTACAGGAGGAGGGTTCTGGGCTTTGAGTTCGGAGTCCAGCCTCAGGTCTACTCTGTCATTTATTAGTTGTATGTATGTAAAAGATGCTTAAATTAGAACTCCTTTCCTTACCTGTGAAATGGAGATAATCTATACTTTACATGACTTATATGTAGAACCTGTTTATAAAGTGTACCTAAAGTACACTTTAGGTTTACTGCTCAGGAAATGGTAGCTATCTTTGTAATTAGGACTACTACAGGGCTCTATATTGCTTCTTGAGTTGCCCTATTATGAAACATTCCTGGGATATTCTGGAAATGACCACCAGTTACTTGTAACTCTGAGGAATAGCAGTTTCTTTCTCTATTTCATGGGACTGGAGGTTTTACACTCAGCATTTACTTATTGCCTCATTCTACTATATGTCTTTCTGTATGGTGGAAGCTGGGAAACCTACTGGGGTTCTGGATGAGAATCCACTTCTACCAGTTAGACATACTTATGTGGTATTTGGAGCACTGCTTGGCTATTTGTTACTGAAAAGCAAGGTAGAGGAGATGGTGGCTTTTTCTAGAACAATGATGCTACCATTTGACCCCTTGGTGAGTGTCAAGGGTTGACTGTAGTGAGATGGCAATGGGTTTGTACTGATTTCATTGATTGCAGAAGCATTCCAGGGCTTACTCCCCAGTGTTGTGGGGGCAAGAGGCTATTGTGGAGATGGTAGAAGCTTCTTGATTCTACATCCTCTTTGTGAAGGCAGAGGAAGCAACTCCCTTGGCAGGCAAAATTTGGCAGTGTTGTTCCACAGGTCCTTCTTGGAGTCAGGCTTGAAGCCATTTATCTAGCATTCTCATGATAGTCCAAGGAGGACTTGCCTGTATTGAATCCCTTTTTCCTGAAGATAGCTAAAACGGCTTTGATTTTTTTTCAGTTGAACGCTGCCAGACATAATTTCTACTCTCTAATTTTGTCCAGGTTCTATTGGTCATATGCTCAGGCTTATGACTGCAGATCCTGGTCTGGTACCTTGCCTTTCTCTTTTGAGACTTGTTGTGGGACTGGAGCCTTGACTCAAACCTGTCCTGTAGCCATGGACAGATACTCTGATTGGCACCTGCCGGCCTGAGGGAGCTCTAGCTTTTATTGCTGCTTAAGTTCCCCCACTGGGCTCCACTTGTCTGACTGGACTGCCTAGTGTATACTGTTACTTGGGGTATCCTGAACTTGATACAGCTTTTGAACTCCATGCCTGGATTTCCCAACTGCCTCCCTTAATAGCCACTCATTCTCCCAGCCTGACTCTGGTCTTAGCTGAGAGGAGTCTTGTGGTCTGTTCTCTATGGCCATGAGTGATCCAATACACCGTATATCATTGGGTTAGCTCCATGGCACTCGCCCTTTACCCAGAAGAGTTCAGAGTGAGCCACCAGTATGTATCACTAGGTACTCCTTTTAGATCACAGACAGAAATAGTAAATCTTACAAACCAAATTTTGCAAAAATATCAAAAGGTCCACTGTTCAGATGTTTCCAATTAGAGAAGATTTAAACTGCCCCAAAGTAGTTGTCTATTGTGAAGAATTTGAAGGATTGGTATTGTTTTTAAAATGTTTCTACTGAAGTCACCATATGTTTCTATCTATGCCATGACTAATAAAAGATGATTTTTTCCCCATCTTTAAGAGGATAGGAATAGCTTTTATATTGGTTGAATTATAATATTTGTCAGTAGTAATTAGGTTACACAGTGCTACACAAATTTTCTTATATCCAATGATAAAACAAGTAAAAAGTTTCAATGTTAAAAATTATACAAAACTGTTACAACTAGAATTTATAGCTCTGAATAAACAGCCTGCACCTGTTCTCATTGGGTTGGTCTTGCTTTATTTCCACGCATCGGTAGTGTCTAGGAGATCTTACAAAGTTTCTTTTTTCCCTCTTGCCTATGCATATGTTGATGTTCTCAAAGTCCTGAGTCAGCAATTGAAAGTGTCTGTCTCTCAACTTTTCTGTTAATAGATTTGTCTTTTTATTTGAACTTTAATTAAGGCTGAATTTGAAAATTTGGTTTATAATTTAAAATTCAACATTCTCTATCCATAATGAAATAGTTTTCTACAGTTCTAGATTGCATTATTACTAAAATTTTAACAATCTTCGGTAAAAAAAAAATTGATGGAACCTATTTTGAGTGTTAACTAAAATATACCCCTTAATTTAGTTTTATGCTTGTGTTTCTGTTTTTCCTCTGAGAAATGCAAACAATTAAGCAGGTATCCAGAAAGTTCAGCGTCTCATTTTTCCTTAAGTGTTTCCTAGCCTTCTTTTGTTTGATTCAGCAACATCTTCTCATTATTAGTATCCTTATCTTATTACAATATTTATTTCATTTTATTCTCTCTTCTTCCCTCACATTATAGTAAGTCATTGTTTTTCAAAGTGTGGTCTTCAAGCCACTCATGTTATCCAAGAAGCTTGTCAAAATGAAGATTCTTGGGCCTCATTTCTGATCTACTGAAGCAGACTCTGGAGTGGGTCCCAGTAATTTGCATCCCAAACATGTTCCTCAGATGATTTCTGTATATATCACATTCATTTTAATCTTTGCATCTGTCTATTTATGTTTATCTATCTATCTGTTTGTATACAGACTCCAGTGTAGGGATCACTGGTCCATATGTCAGGTACTTGATAGACATTATAATTTATGGCCATTTTCAAGATTAAAGAGACAATTTCTCTTTTATTAAGGGGGACTGTGGCTCAAGATAGTGACTTATCCATGCTCACAGCTAGCAAATTATAGAGCTGGGGGTACAAGTCATAATTCCAATCCAAAAATAATCCTTTATGTCAAAGAAAAAATCTTTATCTTTTCTATGGGGACTAACCTTAATGCTTTACTGAGTCACCCATCCAATTTAACTGCAAGAGTCTCTTTGGTAGCTGAGTATAGACAGAGGTTAAGTTGTGAGATATGTTTTTGTCAATGAAACTTAACCATCATCCCATTTATAAGATAAAGCAACATCTCAGTGGGGATCCTTGAGCAAAGGTATGAATGATGAATTACACTCAGGGCAGTTGTGGATGATTGGCTCAGAGCAGCAAGCAATAGAGTTTCAGTGGCGAATCCTGTGATTGTTGAGATTGGGACTAAACTTGAACTACGAGGATCTAAGTTCATTTTCTTTTGGCAAAACATCTTTAAGGGAAAGTCTTAAAAAGGCTTATAAAAACTTAAAAGGCCCTTGGACATCAAATGGCTCTTACAAATTAATCAGAAACATACGGATTAGATTTCTCATAAAATACATTTAAGTTTAAAATTATGGGAAAAAGCACAAGGCAAAATGTCTTTCAGGTTTGTCCAAACCAAATCCTAAATGCTTGGGAAAAGTTGGAAATACTTTAACAAAAGCAGGATGACCCTGAGTACATATGTGGCATCTTTAGGTGACACAGGGAAACAGAATCACTTTCTATAGTGGGGTGGGGCCTGAACTCACACGGAGATGTAGAAAGCAGGTTTTGGTGATGCTGGGTAGTGGGATAAAGGTTTCAAGAGGAGATAGGGAGGGAGGAAGAGAGTTTGGAATATGAGGAGACAGGCTTTTATTTTTCCTAGGGAGGCTGGCTAGTGGCATTCTTTTTTCCCCTCAGTGCTGGCTCATTCTCACCCTCAGTGAGTCTTCTAGGAGCAACCTTGGTGTAAAGGAGTGATATATGGCCAGGTGGCAGAAAACTTACATTTAATCCTAGCTCTGTCTTTTCCTAGCTTGTTGATGTTCTAAGGCACTCCCACCTAAGACAGGGGGATGCCTACTGTAATCCATGAGGCTTACCAAGCCTTTATTTCCCACCCATTAAATAGGATGTAGGGGCGCCTGGGTGGCTCAGTTGGTTGAGGGGCCGACTTCAGCTCAGGTCATGATCTCGCGGTCTGTGAGTTCGAGCCCCGTGTCGGGCTCTGTGCTGCCGGCTCAGAGCCTGGATCCTGCTTTGGATTCTGTGTCTCCCTTTCTCTCTCTGCCCTTTGCCTGCTCATGCTCTGTCTCTATATCTCTCAAAAATAAATAAACTTTAAAAAAATGTAAAAAAAATAGGATGTAGTACGGTCTTTGGCTGTAGTGTTGTAAAGGTTTGGGTGAGATGATTGTTGAATTCATTGAAGCACTAATGCATGGGACCTTTTAAAGTTATTCTTTGACATAATCTTAGTGTACTTCTGAGATTTCTAAGGAAAAGGGAGACTTGAGCTACACAGAATGCATCAAGAGGGAGGAATGGAGAAGGGGCTGTGGGAAGGAAGGGTTTCCCTTGCATCCAGGTGGAAGATAAATTTTAGCACTGAATTTATTATTTCTTAATATTTATTTTTGAGAAGAGAGACAATGTGAGTAGGGGAGGGGCAGAGAGCAAGAGGGAGTTACGGAATCCAAAACAGGCTCCAGGCTCTGAGCTGTCAGCACAGAGCCCGATGTGGGGCTCGAATTCGCGCACTGTGAGATCATGACCTGAGCCAAAGTCAGGGCCACCCAGGTGCCCCAGCACTGAATTTAGAACTAAATGTGGAATGAATGTTCCCTTGTATGGAGGGGCGAATGTGATCTATTAATTCCTCTTTTGGATGCAGACAGCTTTTGAGTCTTAAAGTAAGTATCCGTTATGGATGCACAAATGGTTAGTCTTCTAAATTTGTATTTTGTTTTGGAAATGGTCTGGTTTTTTAGTAATATATATTTTTGTATGAACTATTGTTCCCAAGAATTTTGAGACTGCAAAAATCTTTCCATGGACATGGTACCTTTCCAAAACCGAAAGGAAATATTATTGAAAATGAATAATTTGAGAGTTATAAAAATCCTCAATCTAGTTTGATAAGTTTCTTCACTCCTCTCTGACCTAGCCTTCTGTGTAGAGAACATGGCCTCCATAAGAGTAACTCAACTCTTTGTAAAGCTGACTAGGTCTTTGGAAGTGACCCATCTTCCCATTTTCCCAACTTTTTTCCCTTCTCCAACCCAGACTCACAGCTTACTCCAAGTTCAGGGAAATGTAATACCTGACTAAATTTGTGTATTTTGGGGATCCACTTGCAAAAATGATTTCTTTTTAAACTGTTTTGGTTACTGTCTTCTAGTTTAAAAAATAGCTTGAATTAAAATGCATGAACACAGCCATCATATAGATGAATATAAACTCTGGATATTGTATAAAATATTAGATACTTAGAAATATATAAGCATCTAAGTATGTTAATAACTTGTTCTTACTTTACATTCATTTTGGTGTCTGTATTTATGTGACTTTGTAGACCATGGATCAAATAAAACACACCTGTCAAGTGGGAAAATGAATGCAAATCTCCTAATTGGTTGCATAACCATTTGTTCATCTGTGTGACTGCATACATGTTTTAATTCCAGATTTTTAAATGAGGGAGGCCTCAAATGCAACAATTTAATGTTACTATGAGAATTCAGTTTATTTTCTTAAATTTATGTTTGTTTTTGCTTATGCACTATGGTTGTTACACATTTTAGGGGTATATGTACAATGGAAAAAACCCATTCACTGCTGAGAATGTCTTGTTAAAACTGAATTGTGTAAGCTCAGACCAGTGTGTTACATAATAAGACAATTTACAATCATCATGATAACAGAGGCTGTTTTCTGGAAAGAAAAGATAACAATATCTGTAAAACTGCACCTGCAAGGAGGCTATAATTTCTGTGTGGCTGTGACAGACAATGTGAATCATGGATTATTACCATTTTTTTAAGGGCTCCATGCATTTCCCATTATTTATTATAGCTCCTATAGGACCTACTTCAGTATACTCCCATGGATTGAGATAGATATATATTCAGACATACAGATGTGTATATAGTTATATACTTCTATACATATATTACATGCACACATATTGTGCTCGTAATTTATAGCAAAGAAAATAAATAGGCTCAGTGGTTAAAATCTTGCAAAATATCCAAACTCAGACAAAAGAAACCTTTACATCTGCCTGCTAGGCTTAACTGGAAGGATTCTCAAAGCTGCTGACCAGATTTTCAAGGAGAAAGCTCAATCTCATTAATGAACCGTAGCCAAAGGCCAGGGTTCCCTCTGGGGTACATGTACCCAGTGGCCTCATTTGTCACTTGGCTTTGGGCTCTGCTGAGCTGTATCCAACCCCAAGTGCCCATGGATATGACTGATTCCAGCAAAACCAAATGGAGCTCTCCCCCGCCACTCCACTTTTCCTGTTGTCATCAGGCTGTTTAGAAGCCCCATTGTCTTGGTGCCAAATGATTCCCTGCTGCAAATGAATCACTTCAGTGAAATACTTACAGTATAATCAATTAGATATTTAATCATTCTACATGGCAACAGGGAAAAACAAAGTGTCAAGTTTGATAGGTTTCCTTTTTTCTTTCTTGATCACTTTGACCATTCTCAAACATTTGTAGTCCCAGTACTTTCTGTATTGGTTACTTACTGCCACAGCAATGCTGAGTAACAACTATACAATGTCAGTGACATAATTAGCATTTACTGCACATTCTGGAGTCAGCTGGGGATTAGCTAGAGGGTCCTGCTGATCTTGGCAGGGCTTGCTAACCCATCTGGCGGATATTGGGCTGTTGAATGGTCTAAGATGGCCTCAGCTGGGGCAATTGACCTTTGCTACATGTCTTCATCTTCTGGCAGTTGAGTCCAAGCATGTTCTTATGGTGTTGGCAAGGTGCTAAAGGGGAGGGTAAGCTCAACTGTGAAGCAGTTTTCAAATCTTCTTGCATCAGAATTGCTAACATCTCACTGGCCAAAGCAAATCACGTAGATGAGCCTAGAGTCAGACTGGTGGACATTGCCAAATTACATGGCAAAGGGCACACATATAGAAAAAGGTGAAGAGTTAGGACTATGCTTTTGATGTATTATACCCTTCCTCCCATAGAACTCTTTCTCAGAAAAGGATCCAGGCAATATTTACAGTGAGTTGCAGTGGCAGTTTTGTGCAAAGATAATGCATTGCCAATACCATGGCTGCTTTTATAAGATATAGAAGAAAAGGAATGAGGCTCTGTGGTGGATTAAAGATGTCCAGTAATTCTTAGACTCTTCCTCTCATTGAGGGAGTGACAATTTCTCTATCCTTTTGAACTTGGGCTGGACCAGTGGCTATTTAATAGAACACAGTGGAAGTGACCCATCGTTTATTCTGGGCCCAGCCCTACAGGATACTGGCAGCTTCCATATCCCCCCTCTTGGAATATTCAGTCTTGCTATATTCTTTTCTCAGAACAGAGTTGCTGTGAGATAAATACCCAAGCCACATGGAGAGGCTATATGTGGGCTCTCTGGTCAAAAGTTAGCCTCAGCTGCCAGCCTTGTGATGGAATGGTTCAGCCCATTTGGGCTCCAGATGATGGCAGCCCCAGCCAATGAGAAGAACATGCCTGGCTTGGCTAGCTTGGGCAAGAATGTGACAGATAAAAAAACAATTGTTGTTTATTTAAGTCGCTAATATTTGGGCTGGTTTGTTATACACCTATAGATAACTGAAGCAAGTTTATGAGCAACTTTGCAGGCATTAGATCAGGGCGAAAGAGGTATTTTTGATATAAGAGTTTTTCTAGAGACTTTAAAAAAGGCAGGGACCTATTTTTATCCTAACTTAGAGCCAACTTCGTAAATAGTTCTCTGGAAAAGTAAATGCAGTTTATCAAGGGTGCTGACTTGTAAGTAGAAAAGCATAAATCCTAGACCTTGGCCATTGTAGGTTTTGCCATATCAGCACCTTGGACTCTATTGACCGTAGAGAGTGCAACAGAGAGCTCTTTGGGCAAGAGGGGCTACCTTCTCTCTTATCACTCTTAATGCATGCACGCGTTTACGAGTGTGTGTCTCTGTGTGTGTACTGCCAATTTCATTCTTCAATGCCACCCAGCATGATTCAGGGCTTGTGTTTCACCCATTCACTGATAAACACCAATCTCTGCCTTCACGTTGTATTTAATTCTGAAAGAGATGTGCTGTTGTGGCTGACAAATCCCATCCTGTCTTCTCAGGACAAATAGCAACTCTGTTTGAATTGCAACCTGCTGTGAGTCTTCCAGACTTTTGCTGCTTCCTTGTTGCAGGTGGTCCGAAGGCACCTGTACCATTATTGAACTCAGATGATTCTCCATTTAGCTGCAAATTCCTGTCTGGTCACTTTTTAGTACCCCACACCTTTATTGAGGTAAACTGTATACAAAGTATACAGTGTCATGATTTGATGTGTACATTGTGAAATATTTGTCATAATCAAGTTAATGAACACATCTATCTACCTCCTCATGTAACCATCCTTTTGTGTGTGTGTGTGTGTGTGTGTGTGTGTGTGTGAAACATTTAAGATCTACACTCAGCCAATTTTAAGTATACAGTACAGTATTAAGTATAATCACATGCTGTATATTACACCCTTGGAACCTGTTCATTTTAAGTGAAAGTTTGTATCCTTTGGCCTACTTCTTCCTATTTCTTCTACTTCTCAGCTCCTGGCAACCACCATTCTATTCTGCTTCTATGAGTTCAACTTTTTTTTTTCAGGTTCCACAAATAAATGATACTATTTTTCTTTCTGAATTATTACACTTAGAAGAATGCCCTTCAGATTCATCCACATTGTTGCAAATGGCAGGATTTCCTTTTATTTTTATGGCCAAATATTCCATTGTGTGTATTTGTGTGTGTGTGTGTGTATATATATATCTATACACACACACACACATATACATACATATACATACCATATCTTTATCCATTCATCTATCGACCAATACTTGGACTGTTTTCATAGTTCGGCTATTGTAAATAATGCTGCAATAAACATAGGGGTGCATATGTCCCTTCAAATTAGTGTTTTTGTATTCTTTGGTAAATATCCAGTATTGTGATTACTGGATCATATGGTAGTTCTATTTTTAATTTTTTTAGAGAGCGTATGTGTGCACAAGCAGGAGAGAGGCAGAGGGGGAGTGAGAGAGAATCTTAAGCAGGCTCCACATGCAGTGTGGAGCCCAACCCAGGGCTCCATCTTCTAACTGCGAGATCATAACCTGAGTTGAAATCAAGAGTTGGGCATTTAACTGACTGAGTCACTTGGGTGCCTCCTATTCTTTACTTTTTTAGGAGCCTCTATTCTGTCTTCAACAGTGGCTATATCTTTTTACATTCCCACTGACAATATACAAGGGTTCCTTCTTTATGTCCTTGCCAACATCTGTTATCTTTACTTGAGAATAGCCCTGCTAACAGGTGTGAGGTGATACCTGACTGTGATTCTTAAACAGATAAACCACCAAAGAACCAGGGGCAAACTGCAAGCCTGGTGCAGCAAAGATAGCTCTGGGCTCAGGCTTATGAGATTTATTACCACCTAACTGTGTGATGTCTGTGACTCTCTTAAGCTTCTTTCGGTCTCCATTTCCTTATTGTAAAGCGGGGGCTCATTAGAGACGACAGTCCTGTAAAGCCCCTCCTAGCTCTATAATTCTTATATTTTATGGAGCACTTCTACGCACTAACATTGACTTTTGGAAACTCCTGAGAGTTCTTTCCATGATCTAGGCAGTGGGGGTGTCCTAAGAAACATGTCCCTTAGGAAAACAGGCATGACTATCACGCTTCAGATCCTTATGTCCTGGCTCTCCTGTTTACCTGCCATGTTGAAAATGGGACCCAAGGTCTTCCAGTTCTTTGATGTACTTCCA
The DNA here is from genome assembly GCA_030068075.1 of Paguma larvata. Classification (NCBI taxonomy): domain Eukaryota; kingdom Metazoa; phylum Chordata; class Mammalia; order Carnivora; family Viverridae; genus Paguma; species Paguma larvata. Next base: position 40,280,642 of record CM057838.1, read on the forward strand.
GTATTTGCTGCAGCAAGGGTTTAGGCTAAAGAGGAAAAGCTGACAAAAATAAGTCCTTAGACTTCAGTGCATTGAAAACCAAGTTCTTTTCTTCATGGTGGAGAAGGAGGTCTCAAGATCTCTCCTGGGTGTGAAGGGCTAAGACCCCATCCCAGCCACACTCTCACAGCATACACTTCAGCATTTTCTGAGCTGTTGGGAATAGCTCCTAACTCCTAGGGTATCTCTGGGATTAGCACATCCTGGCCTGGACTCATTTCTCAGGAGGTGGGGGGCTGAACTCTGGGTACAAGCTGAGGGAAGCATACCAGATGGTCAGATGAAGATCATATTGGCACCTGTTTCTGTGACAAAGCTCTGGGGTGATGAATGGCGCGCTAAAATGATGAGCATTACATTAGAAACTTGGAAAGGTGTATTCACACACTAATGGCAAACACGACAGTGATTTGGATGTACCCAACCACTTTTCAAGTGCTTGGAGATCAGCAAAAACATAAAGCTGTTTTGCTCAGAATTTTTTTCCTCATAATTTTTAAACTCATGTGCATTTTAATGGAAATTTAATCCTATGTTTCAGATTTATTTACACTAAAATCATCAAAATGTTTTGCAAGAGGGATTCAAGGTCCAAGAAGCCTTTCGAGTTTTTTATAAGCTTTTTAAGGACTTTTCTTTTTTTCTAATAAATAGGAAACTATGTATCACTGAGAATAAACAAACTTGAACCCCAAAAGGTTCAAGTTTGGGTTGAAACTTATAAGTCATGAAGAATATTCTGTGAAATGGATTCCCTCATAGTTTTTCCTTAGACATTTATGGGGAAACAGCTGAGTGTTTCAGCAGAATATTCTCTTGTTTTCTAAAATGAGTGATATCCTGAAGTGTATCCTACAAATTAGAAATGTTCTAGCTAGTTTCCCCCCCTTTTTAGTAGCATTACTTTTGATACATTTTTCAATGCTTATTTTTTCTGTATTGGGTGAAGCATGAAACCAGATCATAAGCAGAGATTTTTGTGTCAAGTTTCTTAGCATTAAAGTTATACCTAATAAAAAATGTTGTGTTAACAAAAATGACCATTTACAAGCAAAACTGTCTGTGGTATAACTTCCGTTTTTTTGTCTTTTCTGTCTGTCTATTCAGGTAAAGTGGACAGATGATTGACTCGTTTATAGAGGTCTGTTCAGTATTTTTCCCCTCAAAGGGGCTGAAGCAATTCTCACAAAAAATCCAGATATTGAAGAAATCATTTTCTGTAATTTGAGTTAATACTTATATACTTTTGTATACTCATACACCTTTAGGCTTATGTTTTACTTATATACTCAGTTGAGTTTGTACTTATTACTTATGCAAGCATATGTACTTATATATTTTATGCTCTAAGTAGTTTACATTCTCTACTTATATACTCCTATATTAGAGTCTGGATTAGCGCTTACATTAGAATTCATTTTTACTTAGTGTAGGCTGTGCCCATATACATTTCATCATCCTTTTGACATCAATTTGTTTATTTTCCCTTGGAAATACAGATCAATTAATTGATTGCAAATGTGGTGCTAGAAGAAATGGAATAAGCAAAATGGACTGAGCATTTGATTAAGCAGGCATCACTCAATCCTTGGTCTCTGCAGTGGTTGGAGAAATAGCGGTTGACCTAAGAGCATTCAATTCATGCTTGCCAGAGAAGTACCTCCATAGAGGTACTGGCAGATGCTCTGCCAGGAGGGCCAAATACAGAATGGGAAGTTTCTCCTTGTTTAGCTCTCTGAAATGCATGATATAAATTGCCCTTACGTGAACCTGTCATTTTCTTTCCCGAAGTGTGTGGTGTATGTGTGTGTTGGTGTTTTGATAGGAAGAATAGGTCTTCCTAAGCCTTATATGCTTCGTGCTGTGAATCTACTATAATTTTAAATATGGCTGTTCAAGGTAAGATTAGTTTTAAAACTAATCTTAATATGAAAGCAATTCATTTGGAGTTTACTGACTACCTACATGTAATGAATTGGATGGGTCTGAAAAGTGTTTTCAACAATCTTACATGTTAATTCTTGTCTTAGCACTAACATCTTATTATAGACAAAAAAATATCTAAGTGGCAGAAACACCTTTTGGAGAAATGAGTAGATTTTTTAAAAAACGAAACACTAAAATTTATCAATGCCATAATCACAGCCAATGAAGTAACTGACTAGAAACTTCCCCAGGTTCACATCCTTTCCGGCTGTTCAGAGGAACTCTATCAGATCCTCCTGGGAGAGCAATAAAGAGACTTAGTGGCAAAACACAACACAAATAATTGCTCACCCTGTGTGAAATGCCTTCCATCCGCTTTGGGGAAAGTCTCCTTGCGGCAGGAAGAAGCCAGGTAGCATGGAATAAAAGGATACGTGGTTTCTGCCAAGCAAGTACCCAAGAGCCAGCTGGCTAAGAAGAACTTGTGGGCGGAGACCCAGATTTGAATAGCAAAAGCCAAAGGAAAAACACGAATTGCACCAGCTTCAGAAACCAGCACTTAATGGCCTCATCGAAGGCACTGTGGGGGGAATTCACATAAATAAAGATAAACTTAAAAACAGGCTTTATTGGCCCGGTGTAGTGTGTTAGCTGTCAGGGGCCTCTGCGAGTGCCCGAGGATGCGTCATTGTGGGTGGTTATGGCTCTTGGAAAAATGTAGAACTGCGCTAGGCTTCGCTGGGGTGGTGCAGGTAAAGTGCTGCACTTTTACGTGGAGGTTGAGATCTTTTCATGATCCACTTGCAAACTGGGTCGTGCTGTGCCCTCCGTATGCCAGTCACATTCATCTTCGTTCATCTTCATTCCGAATTTGAATCCGTCCACATTACCAGTGTTGCATTTAATAATTCTGTAATACCTCTTCTGTGAAAGAATTCAGAGAACACATTGCACAGAGTTACACACGATGTCAAAGTAGAAACCCTCAAAAAGCATGACCCACTCCTCCATGCATACTTGTGTGAGACTCCCCTTTAAAGGTTCATGTTGTTACTTTTTTGGATTTAAAGTGAAAATATTTTGGTAAGCGGCCTGGATTCCATGTGAGAAGAGGGCTTATAGACAGGTTTGTAGGGAAGTGAGAGTCATCTTGGCAAAATTTTCAGTTTAAGAGTTTTTCTTAGATTTAGTTTAGGCTTATGATTATAGTAAAAAAGTAAAAAATCAGAGTTATTCTTTGTTTTGAGAAACAAAAATCTCCAAGCTTCTTCACTTCTCCTCACAATCTAAACAAAATTCAAATACCCATTATAATTTTGTTTCATCTTTAAAGGGCTTTACTCAAAGGAGCCAAAGAATTTGGACTTCTCTACTCTATCCCCTGAAATACATTTGGCTTTGTTCTTTGCAGTATAGGCAATTGCTGTTAAAGAGACTTTAGATTTAACATGTAATTAATAGTTTGGCATTTCCCAAGGGCTTTCTTTTGGGACCCTTTCTGTATCTGTTTTCTATTACAGGACTCCCCTGCTAAATATTTCCAGATCATATAGATTTAGATAAGACAAGTTCCAGAACTTAGAGTATTTTTTATTTTGACATTTACAGTATTTATTAGTGTAATGAAAATAATACCTTGACAAGTCCCCAAGTAATAAATGGCAATATTTTCAATCTCTGAGAAGTTTAGAGTAACTTTCAGTGGCTAGTGACCACCTGATATCCAACTATTCTCTTTTCAGAGGTGTTAGCAAATTTAAAGTTCCTTGGGATCAGTCCTTTTAGCATGATTTCCCGTGCTGGTAATTGTGTTTCTCTCCAGTCCCTCTGGGTGGTCAGTTGGCCTGACAGATCTTTTTCCTTCATCCGGGAGAATTAGAATTAAGAAAGGATGAACTACAGCTTTGGGCAAATCACATCCTTGTGCCTGGGCTGAGCCTGGGGCATGCTGGGAGTCATGGTGTATTGGGGGAGCAGCCATTATCCCCAAACCAAGTGTGTTAATCAGAGGGCAGTGTGGGTCACCCTGAGTATCAGGAGACCTGACTGAACTGGAACATAATTTCAGGTCTATCTGGGAACTAATAATGGTTCCCTTGGATGTTTTCCAGAAGTCTTCAGTGAGGTGAGTTAGGTGGCCTTTATTCATTCTCCCTTCCTACGGATCTTTGCTTTCTTATGGAGTTCACCTCATTTTGCCTTATAGGAACTTGAATATGTCTATACTGTACTAGGGAAGGGGATATATTTTCTCATTGTTCAATCTCCCCAACTCTTAGCATACTGCTTTGCGTAAAGATTTTTCAAATTGTAATGAAGCTCCAAGAACTCTGTACTACTTGTAGTTAACATCATGCTAGCTGCTTGTGGAAAATAAACCACCAGATATCAGCGGCTTCACCTAAAAGTTGACTTCTCATTCATGTAGTGGTCCAGCATGCCTGTGCCTGGTCAGCGGTCGCTTCACACAGTGATTCAGGAACCCAGGCTCCTTCTGTCTTGTGGCTTTGCCTCTTCCAGGCCTCATAATCCTCTGTATCCAGTCAGAGATCGGGGAAGGGTGAGTGGGAAAGGGACATCAGCATCTTAATCCCCTTGCCTGTAAGTGACAGGCATTATTTCCACTCACGTTCTGTTGGGGAGAACAAGTCACATGGCCCCACCTAACTGCAAGTAGTTCCTGGTAGGCTTCTGCTTCTGAGTGAAGAAAGGGAAGCTGTAGAAGAGGACATTTTTGAAGACCAGCTGTCTCTATCATCTCTCCCATGAAGTGAACAGCTTGAAGAATGACAGTTGTTCAAAATAGGATCTGAAGGGACTTTAGAGCCTTTGTACTCCCTTTCTCCATTTTATAGTTGAGGAGACCTGAATGTTAAGTGGTAATGAAAATGTTCCAAGTCTACACCACTAGTTAATGGCAGAGTTGGGGCTAGAAATTGGGTTTTCTGACTGCCAGTTACTTTTGTTGCACTCTGAAGTGCTTATGATTTTTGCACTGCTTAGGTATATATCAGGTGACTGAAAACAGAGGATGGGAGTATCTTTGTGGAAAGTTCATTTGGAGTTGTGGTGTAAAGTTAAACACCCCACTTCTACTTTCCCATTGTAGCCTTTCACCTGTGGCGTACAGAAGTGGTGAAGTGATTCCCATACTAGAAGGTATGTCATGGTATGGCTTAAAACCTTCTAGTGTTCAACATAAATCTCCTCTCTCTCTCTCTCTTTTTTTAAAATGTTTATTTATTTTTGAGTGACAGAGCATGAGCAGAGGAAGGGCAGAGAGAGAGGCAGACGCAGAATCCGAAGCAGGCTCCAGGCTCTGAGCCATCAGCACAGAGCCCAACGCGGGGCTCGAACTCACAGACCGTGAGATCATGACCTGAGCCGAAGTCGGCCGCCCTACCGACTGAGCCACCCAGGCGCCCCCCCTCTCTCTTTTTTAAAGGAGTTCTAGAAGTTTCTTGTTAAAGTGCACTTGTAGACATTACTCAGGTAATATATAAGCACCCAAGAATATCTCTTGACTGATTGGTTTGTCAGCATGTCGAACAGTGAGCAGGGATGTGAGGAAACAAGGGAGAGGATAGGTAAGGTTTGAGAAGGAAGATGAGACTTGGAGGGTGGGATCCTTTGGGAGACTGGGAGTCTCCAGGGGAGACTGCAATGAGGGGGAAACTTTCGTCAAAGGTTTGAATGACTGGCCTGAAAGGTGGAGGAGCAGTCAAGACAAGTTTCTTCTCTCCCTTGTGGGTGATATCACCGGGGCTGACCATTGTCTTGTGGCAAAGAGTCTAGGGTTCTAGACGTGGCTCTATTCTTGATCCTTGAATACCATTGGGGAAAAGCCCTTTTTGGGTTTCAGTTTCTCTGCTTATAAAAGAGCAAGGTGTACTAGAAGAGTAGTTGTCTAACCACGTCATCTGGGAACTTGGGGTCTGGTGGATGTGCTTCAAGGGCATCACTGCAGGAAGGGCTGTGAATAGCAAGTGGTTTGTTGTGCCCTGCCACCCCCACTTCAACCAGATTAGCTCTGCTCTGCTTTCTATTGAATTTATGTTTTTATTTTTTATTTAAGAGGGTGTGTTTGATCAAGGGAGGGAGCAGAGGAGAATCTTCAGCAGGCTCCACAGAGCATAGAGCCTGACGCGGGGCTTAAATCCCACAACCCTGGGATCATGACCTGAGCCCAAATCAAGAGTCGGACACTCAACTGACTGAGCCACCCAAGCACCCCTTGTATTGAATTTCTGTAGAAACTTGTTGTTTGAAGAATGGCTTCTGTGTGTAAAAGAGAATTCGGAAAGTATTCAGCGAGACAGTTCTTTAGTTCTCTTCTAGTTATGATATTTGGAAATCTGATCAGTACTCAAAGTCTTCAAATCTTGGGGGCTATATACCAGACAGATCTTAGGTTCCCATGTTCCCTGTCCTCAAGAAGCTGTAAATAAAACTAACAACTATAGGGATTTGAAAAACTATTGCATGGAACACAGTATAAAATGCACAATAAGGAAGACTCCTTTACTGAAGTCTACTAAGTGCCTGGCTCTGTTTTAGGCATTTTATATAATTGAATATTTAAATCTCAATTCAATTAGGTAGATACTGTTATTACCATTTATTAATTTTTTTAATGTTTCATTTTTGAGAGAGTGGACATGGGAGGGGCAGAGAGAGAGGGGGACAGAGGATCTGAAGTGAGTTCTGTGCTGACAGTAGAGACCCCCCCATGAACTGTGAGATCATGACCTGAGCCAAAGTTGGATGCTTAACCAACCAAGCCACCCAGGCACCCACTATTACCATATGAAAAATGAGGAAACTAAGGCTCAGAGAGAGAAAGCAGCTCAGCTTGAAAGAAACAGGGTCAAGATTCAAAATTGGCTCTGACTTGAGGGTCCATGCTCTTGGTTCTCTATCTAAGTGGCTCTTGGCTCTCTTTGTGGGCTTTCTCACCCCCCCATGTATCCCCAGATGGCTCTTCCATAATGAAGAGACTTTCTGTCACAAGTAGATTTACCAGTCCTGTAGCTGTCAAGGTGACTTAAGTTCTCAGCTGGGCTACAAATGCTTCACTAAGTACTGTGCTTGGCCCAGGGCAGTCTAATGCCTGGTGAATGACCCATTCCTGAGGGACATAGCATAAGGCAAGGAGCTGGGCTGCCCTTAAGAACATTATCCTGAAACCACTTTAGAAAAATGGAACAAAACCTTGAAGTCTAAAAATGGCCATATGTTGAGCGGTACTAGATTTTTCTCAGATTTTCAATCTCCCTTGACTTTTTGCTTCTGAGTCAATGTGTTTTCAATGCCTTTGCCAACCTTAGTCCTATTAGTAAATGCCATTCAACCTGTGAACTAATTGTGCAGGAGCAAAATGAAGTTGAAGATGGGCTTGTAACCTGTGCTTTCTCAGCCCACTTCCATGTGTGCCTAAGTTGTAGGGTTTAGCCTGTCTCCCTTATGCTTGCTCTTTGAGTAGTGTAACCTTGGTGATGAATTCCAGATGTTGAACTATGTAGTGCTTCAAGAGCTTAGAGGTTGTAGTTCTGAGTAAATAAATGTATTTTTTCCTTGTGATTAAAAGGCTAAACAGCAGGTCATGCGTACCTATGCATGCAAAAGGATATTTGTATTTTTGATCAGGTGAAATGCACCTGGGGACTGTAAATATCACAGATTGGTGTAGTGTGATTGAATCTAAAAGTCTAAATGGCTTGAAAGACCAACTGTAGACATTCTTTTTCCTTTTTCTCCAACCACTTTTCAATTCTTCACTTCCCTTCCTGTCCCTATTTGCCTCCTTCATTCCCCCCTTTCCTGTTCCTCATCCTTTCTTCTTGCCTCAGTGGATCACTCATTCATTAGCAATGAACCTAGATCATCAGGGTGATGTGAGGATTGTCTTCACGTCTCAGAAGAAAACCAAACTATTAGAGTTTATTGGAAGGTTTTATGAGAAGCGTTTCAGTAGGGGTCACAATTTTTAAATTCCTGTAGAAGTGTGGAATCTATACCTTTTAGAGGATGGGTTTTCCCTAATAGTGCTTTCATGGTTAGTATTTTTGGGAGGTGGTTGGGCTGGGAGGACTTTTCCCATGACTTCTTACTTCTGGTAAAGGAAACTCCACTAGAGGGATATTCCTGGCCTCCCGCCCCACTGGTTGGAGAATGACGCAAAGTGGCTTAGCTGGCTAAGCCTTTTCTCTGGGAGGCATTGGATGTATCTATTACCTTGCTTGTGATGGTATCACAGGTGTTTGCATATGTCCAAACTCCTCAAATTGTACACTTTGAATACGTGTAGTTTTTTGTTTTAAAAGCTGGAATAATGGAGAAAATTATTGGAAAAAAAATTCTACCAAAGGGCACAGTCATCTTTGCCTCCTTGTTCAGAATTACCAACCTCGTGCCTAATTTCTGATTTTTTTCTTAGTCTCTGGAAGCTAGAGTTTTTGGTCCTTTCATTCCATTCATTTGTTCATTCAGAAATCTTCATTACCCTGATGAATGAATAAATTGGGAACAACACAAATGATACATGGTTGAGCCCTTTTCTTCTGTCTGGTAGAGATGAAACATATATAAGCCAAAAACTGGTATAGGATGTGTTAAGTCTTTTAGAGGAGAATGTTGTATGTACCATGGCTGAGCAAAGGAGAAGGTAGAATATATGAACAAGAGGGTTGTGGAATGTGAGTATGACTTAGCCTGATCAAGTGGGGAAGCAGGAGGAAATTCCAAGCATCCAGAACAGCGTGGGAAAGAGCACTGTGGAAAGAAATGACCTCCCTCATTCAAGGAAAGTGAGGGAATCCTGATTGGCTGAGTAGGGCTGGAGTTGAATAATGTAAGGTATTAGTGGGGGAGATGAGCATGCTTGACATTCTCTGCATACCCCATTATATATATTACTGTACCCATCATAACTTCTTATTTACTTGTCTAGCACCCCTCCAGACAGAAAGTTCTTTGAGGGAAGACATGTCTTTTAGCACTGTGTGAAACCAGCATGAAGCACAGTGCTTGGCATGTAGTGGGGAGACTCAACTACTTAATGGGTGATTGGATGGAGGAAGGTGACTACCGCATGTAGTAGATACAGTTACTGGGTGGTTTCCACACCAGGCCAGTCATACCTTAATTCCTTTTACTCAATCTTGGAAGTCAGTCACCCTCTCAGACTTGCACCCAGCATGCTTTTCTGGTGGCTTCCAGCCTTCTTCCATCATTTGCTGTCTGAGCCGTCCTGATGCCTTCTCCTGGGTTAGCTTCTTTGGTTGAGTTGGTTCCTGCCAGACTCACTTTGCCCTCTAGAGACTGTCTGGTCAAGGTTTACTGTCCCTATAATCCTCCCTGGTGTCCCACCTGTAAGGTATGATAAAACTGACCCTTTATTTTTTGACCTAAAGCAATATTAGTGCTCACATGGTATTACTCTCATTCTTCTTCACAGTGTTTACCAAATATTCACTATAGAATTATGTCCTCAGAAGTTTCACATCCTTTAGAATATGTATTTCATGAGGACAGTGATTCCTGACTTTTCTCCTCCTGGGTATCTAGTGTCTAGTACAGTACCTGACATGCTCAGTAGACACTTGTAGAGCAAATGAATGTCATATACTTGTAAAGAACTCATGGTGTATTGCACATATTGTGCTTTTTTTTTTTTGGTCTCTGTGGCAAGAGTTTGAGTCCTCTGAGCATGAGAAACAGCGCAATACTGGATTCTCTTGGACTTGATATTGAGGGATGATCAGTTTTATTTTTATGGCTCGCATGATAACTCTGAGTTTCTCTCTAAGCGGTCTCCATGTTATCCAAGCACAAGATTGCTATGCTGTGATCCTGCAGCCCCTGAGGCTGACAGCCTTCTGGGCCACACCCCCTTTTTTGAGATGGCTGATGTCAGTCCCAGCATGAGGCAATCTCTTAATTCCAGCTGCTGACCACTGGGGTTTTCCTTAGGCGTGCATGCCAGCTCTCCTGGTTGAGTGCCCTCTAATATATAATTAATGATGACTCTCAGCAGTTCACATTTTCAGAAGCCTTTCTAGGCATGATCTCACCACCAAGCTGTGATGCCTCACTGCCATGGGGCTCCACGGGGGCCCAGGGGAGGTCTCTCAGTCCAGCCAGTCTGCAGATTTGGTGTTCAGTAATGTTACGAGGTGGGAAGTGTGCCTGGATCCAGTCACTCATTCCCATCCTGTCCCCCATCCCCCCACTGTAAAACATATAGCATGGATTTCCTATGGAGACCAAGTATCCACTGGCTACTAGGCAAGCTTTCAATAACCTAAAAGCCTTCAAATCCTGAATCTTAATTAGGGTGACCAACTGTTCAGTTTGCCCAAGACCGAAGGGTTTTCTGGGAAGTGAGACTTCCATTGCTAAAACCAGTCTTGGGAAACCTAGGATGGTTGATCACTCTAATCCCAGTAGAGATTAAGATTAGAGAATGCAGTTGGTCCTTGAATGGAAGAAAGCTGCATAAAGAGAGCAGGTCTAGCCCGATTTATCCCTTGTGTGAAAACCGAGGGTGGTTTTGGGTTACCAAAACCCTTGAATCTGCAATTGGTGTCAGAAGTGAGAGCAATCTTGTGGGTTAACCGTGCCCCTCTAATTCTGTATATGAGCAAGAACTCGCTATTGGGCTAAATTGTTTGCATCGTAAGAAGCATATGTTAAGCTCAGCATCTTAGTTTGGGTTGACCTAGAGACAGATCATGAATTAAGGATTTAAGTGCAAGTAGTTTATCTGGGAGTTGAAGGAAAACAAAGGTAAGGGAAAAGAGAAGGAAGAGAAGGTAGACAGTAAAGGGCGCCTTCATAAGATGGTTACTGGCTCTGGGGAACTCGGTCTTCAGTCTCTTTCACTAGAGCAGAGTGTCTCATCCTTGGCACCATTGCCATTTTGGGCTGGGTAATTTTTTGTTAGGAGGCTTTCCTGAGCATTGTAGGGTATTTAACAGCATCCTGGTCTCTATTCATAGATGTCATGACACTCCCTTTCCCCAGTTCTGACCATCAAAAATGTCTGCAAACATTGTCTAATGCCCCCCCTGGGGTGCAAAATTGCCTGGTTGGTAACCAGTGTTCTAGCACACACACTCAGCATTATACCACATAGAGGTTGAGGGAGTTGTAGTATCTATGCATTAATTTTTCTCCGTCATTGTTTCAGGGCTGCTGAGGAAGACTTTGGAGAAAGCTAGCCCTTAGTGGTTGGCTATGCACATGAAGTGGAACAAAGGATCTGAGCAGGGCGCTGACAGTAGCAGGTTCTATCTGCTAAATTCTCTCTCTGCAGACCAGTTTTTTCTCTGTCCATGTAGTGGGATCTGACTCTTGACCACTCCTAGCTGCACATACGAATCCTATCAGTCTTTAAATTCTAATTCCAAATTCCCAGGACAGATGATCTGAGTTGCCAAATTTGGGTCAGATGTTCAATCTGGGCTAATCAGCTATGACCATAGAGTACATATATGGCTTTCAAGGGGCCCACTATTGTTTCAGTTCAATGCAAGTGGGCAACTTGAGGAGATGGGATATGGTATACAGTTGGGTTGAGGCAGGGATGGGTAATTATTTCAGCAAACATGTATCAGGTGTCTCCTGTGTGCAAAGCTGTTTGAACGGTATACAGACAAATGACTTGTCAGAATGCCCAAAATGTGTGAACGGAATACACAATTTAAAAACAGAACCTATACCTTTGGGGATGACATGGTAGGAAACACTTTCTTTCACTGCTACCTAGGTGAGTGAGTGTGCCATGGAAAGCCAGAAGAAAAGCTAAGGTAATTGTTGCCCCATGTGTACATTATATGGTGAACAGCAAAATGGACATTTTTAAAAAAGTTTATTCATTTGAGGTGGGGGAGAGAGAGAGAATGAGTGGGGGAAGGGTAGAGAGGGAGAGAGAGAATCCTAAGCAAGCTCTGCACTTCAAACTGAGCCTGATGGAGGGCTCGATTCCACATCTATGAGATCATGATCTGAGCCAAAATCAAGAGTGGAACGCTTAGCTGACTGAGCCACCCAGGTGCCCCCAAATGGACATTTCAATGGGCTGGGGCAATTTTCTAGCCAGACCTCAAGATGAATTTAGAGCTCATGACCAAATTCTTTCGGGCCTCCTCTTCCAGGGGAATGTTGTGAGTTCTGGTGTTAGGTTGACTGTCAGGGCAAAGAGGGTAGGGTGGGGAAGACGTGTCCACGTAGGATAACCTATAGTCTGTTTTCTGTCTGTAATAAAAGAAGGCAGAGGCACGAGGACTGCTGATTGCCAGCCCTTCTCATCGCCAGCCCCTTTCTTTATTCAGTGCAATTAAAGACACAACCAAATCAGGAACAGAATGATTCCTTATCAGACTCTGGGGTGAGGGGCTCTTTGCCCTTAGCAAGTCTGCTTGCTTGGCAAGTGCAGAGGGATTGAATTGTCCTATTCTCTGTGAGTCCTTCATATCTCATACGGGGAAAGCAGTGTATGTTTGGCAGAGTAAGGACCTTGGTTTTTACTTGGAATGTATATTTATTGGGGGTGGCTTTCTGGAGGGCCTGAAAGGGGTTACGGGGGTTTGAGCATAGCCCCTCTAGGTAGGTTAATGCCATATACACCCCAAGGAGACACCAGCCATGTGGGTCTCAGTGTGACATTGCCTTTGGGGCAGTGGCTCTCCCAAGTCATCCCTAGTTCCTCTACAGAGAACCACTTGCCAAAATGTGGTGGTGCTTCTGCCCTGTTGTACCTCTTAGTTTCTTCTGGTCATTTCCCAGGCCTGATGGTGGTGGGAGAAGGTGAACCATTGCTTAACCTGGGTCCTCCTGAACTCTTGGAGGACAGATGATTTGTTTGTGGTGGTTGTCATCCCAAACCTTGGGGCTTCATCTGGGTAGGAGGCCCTTAGCTTTGAAATCCATCTCTACATTTGTGCTGAGGTCACTTCTGAGGGCTGCTCCTAGCCTGTGGCTAAGAGTGACAGGGAGACTGAAGCAGCCTGTGTCTGGGGGACCTATGTATCCTCCAGAGGCCAGCCTTGGCTCTAGAGCTCCCTGATTGTCTTGCCAAACTTCTGTAGGCTACTCAGCCACCTTGGAGGCTTGCACCTGCCCTCTACCTCTTAAGATGTGCCCAGCGACCTGAGCATTCTCCAACTTTATCCAGCTCCTTCCCATTTCATCTCTTAAAGGTACTTCCCCTAATACAGTCCTTGCACATGTAATCCCATCTTGGTATCTGCTTCTCAGTGGGCCAGACCAACACAGATCACTCTGTAATTTACAGTTTGAACTGAGGTACTAATGGAATGAAAGAAAAAAACGATAACAACAAAAAAATAACAGTAGTAAACCAGGGATGGCCTAGAGGGACGTAAGCAAAATTTTTGAAGAAAACCCGATTGCTTTGATGGAGATTCCTCAACTATATGAGAGACACTGATACCTGGTACTTTGATTGGCAAATATGAAAAATGAGAACTCAACCCATTTAATTTTACAAAATGACCAATTTAGTTAAACTAACATTTGTAGAGTGACTCTTGTGTGCCAAGAAAGAGGCTGGGCATAGGAAGATGAATTAGATGTGGTCTCTGCCCTCACGTGGCTTGTGATCTAGAGGGAGAGATCCATGTGTTTTGATAGTTTTACTGAAATAGGATTCTTGTAAGATTGAGTTGGCATGGGACTATGCTGTGTAAAGACAGGAACCAGCCCCCATTTCTAGTAGCTTCCTAGGAGGCAGTGCTGATGCTGGGGGAAGGGCTTGGGCGAGCTTCGGAGGCCCGTTTGTGCCAGCGGAGGAGTGAGAGGGATAGCCAGTGATAAAAGTAAGTAAGGCAAGCAAGACTCGTGTTTAGCTCTGGGATAAAGTACTGTGGATCCCTAACACTTCTTTTTTCTTTTTAATTAGCAAGAAAAGCCATTTCCCTCTTCCTCCTATACATAGGTGGAAAAACAGCTTTGTGATGCATACAGTGATTAGGCTCAAGATGTGTTTTCTGAGGAATTCCCGTCATATGTACGTGTGTACAAAGGCAAATCAGCCGAGCCCTGTGCGTCCTCCAAGGCAGCTCTCATTTAGCAAATACTGGTGAACGAAGCCTACTCAGACAAGCAGACAGGTAATTGGCTTCCTCCGGGCTGTGTTTACAACACCTCTCCTCTGAAGCAGCTGGTGCTACCAGGTTTTCTGGCAAAGCTGCTCTTGCTACAAGTGGGGCTAGGAAGAAGCACAGTGCAATGAAAAGAAACAAACTTGAACAAAAAACACTTGAATAAACAGATGCCTGCTTTACCCCTCTAGTCTTTTTCTTGGCCTCATGATGCCTGACAAAAATCGAGTCGAAAGTGAGGGCTGGGCTAAGATGAGGCCAGCAATATGTCACCTGATCAAGCTGAGACCCCAGGGGATGGAAAAGGCATTTAGCTCTAAGCTCAGCCATGGTTGCTGCAGTAAGACAAGAGCCCTTGTAGCTCTGGCGGCTCCCACTCCTTCTCCTTTCCACATGATTCAATTTCATGCCATTTGCAATTGTGAGACAAAAGAATGTTCCAAATTCCAGGCCCCCGTCATGAAGCACTCTTGGTAAGCCAGGGAAGGAAGCTCAACAGCCTCATGCATTCCACTGGCAATGGGCAACCAGTGGTGGTGATTGAGGGTTAGAACCATTTCTCATTTTCAGCTTTTAACCCCAGTGGGTAGGAAATCTCTTGGACTTGAAAACAAGGTTTCATGCTTTTAGGGAAAAATGTAAAAAAAAAAAAAAAAGACAAAACTTCTTAAAGCCTGAGGTTTATTTTTCTGTGCTGCATGGGAGATCCCTGCATGGGACATCACAGTATTGGCATCTAACTATAGTCCCATGAAAAAGTGCTAGAAGTTGTCTCCACATAGCATACTTGCCTTATCCATGGGGCAGAAAGCAGTAAGTATCTCAGAAAACTTCAAAGCCCATTTGCATGTTTGCTCAGAACCATCATTGCTTACCCCCTGTTGTAGCCTAGATTGCACTCCATCACTTTGGTGCTGGCTTTAGGTGGGTGTGGCCCCTGGCCTCTGGGACCTAAGCCTGTGTTGTCACAACTGGGCAGAGCTTTTTGCAGGAATGCAGTGACTCTGGAGTATGTGTGCACCTTGATAGAGATGGGGTATCACAAGGTAATACTTTCAGTCTTTTCATCTGAGCTGTGGTCCAAAGTCCCTTAACATGGGGTCCTAGCTTGTCTTGTAGGAGCCTACATCAAAATGAAATATTACCATATTGTCATGATGGCACTTTAATTTCATTTTTAATTTCAGATGGGTCATCTGAGCCCCAAAGGGTTTTAGATTCTACCTAAGCAGTTCTAGTGTGGTGCCAGGAGGGCGAAGCCATAGATCAGGTGAGGATGTGAGTGAGAAGCAACAAAAGGAGATAGGGAATATAGGTTGCCCTTTCAGGATTATTTCTAGCTAATGGAAAGAGATCCAAAAGATAGAAGATAGGTTGGGGTGGGGGCAGATAGAAAAAGTATTGATTCTTTTCTTCAGGTTTTTTTTTTTTTTTCCCCTTAGGAGAGTGGTAGGGGAGCTAATGGTGGAAAGTGAGCATTGAGGGGAAGTCTTTATTTAACTTCTCTTTTCTTTCCCCTTTCCCTTCCTTTGCATCTATTTTTTTCCATTCTTCCTAGTTAGCCAATCAAACTCTCACAGGAAGAGGGTATAGTGTGGTGAGAAATTATTTGCAAAAAAGGAAGATCATTTGCTATTTACTATTCATAGACCCTGTCTTCTAAAGAGGGCAGATTCTATTAGGTAATACCTCTTGTTTACCAAGAGAATCTTGAGTGTGAGAATTCATGGTTAGGGAATCCAGGAGAGAGCTAAGTTGCTGGAGATGAAAAAAAGGGGCTGGGAATTAGGAATTCCAGGAGGCAGTGAAGACTGAAGATGGTAAGGCTCAAAAATCTGCATGGAAAAACTGTCAAGAGGAATAAGTTAAGACTGGGGCTTGAGAGGGAAACATTGATCTAGTCTGGATTTTTATTAAATTTCACTGAGTAATGTGTGATCTAACCTGCTCCTTCATATTCCCATTAGATTTTCAGCAAAAATCTACACTAAGTGCTAATACTTGGCAGAATGGGATTTGATTTTAAGGGCTATAGTGAAGTGCCAAATCCTGTATCAGGGAAGAATAGAGGATATTCGTTGTGTTCTGAAGGATGCTTTGGTCTACAAGTGACAGGGAAGCCAGAAAGCTGTGATCAAACCAAAAAATTAGTTGTTATCTGTTTAGTAAGCTGGAGGAAGGTGGTTTCAAGACTGGTTGAGCACCTCTAATATACCCTGATGCTGGCTCAGCATCTCTGGAATTCTCTTGATCCCTCCCTCCTGGTTGCAAGATGACGATGTCATTCTAGTCATCAATCCTTTGACTTGACAAAATGAGCCCTTTTCTTATTATGGAGGAAAAGTCTTTTGCAGGTGACTCCCAACAGATGGTCCTATGTTTCTCATTGACCAACAGTAAGGCACTGGACTCCTCTAGCTGCAAGGGAGGCTTGGAGAACATCTGGATTTTCTTAGCCTCTGTAGTAGGAATGAGCAAGAGGTGACTGGGAATGGCGATGGCATGGCCACTGCTGTGTGCAGGTGTTTGCAGGTGCTGTAGGTCCTTAGAGGAGAGGCTTGCACAAAGGCAGCTATGGAAGGTTTCATCTGCATTTTTCATAGGAATGGGCTTCTGTTTTCTTTTTCCAGCATCTGCTTCCTTTAAAGGATCACCTCTGGTGTTGTAGGAGATATTTATTTGTATCTTGGTCCTTGCAAAGTGAACTTCAGAAAAACTCGTTTTCTCTTTCTTTCCCTGATGGAGTATATGTCACCTAATGCTGAGGAGACACAGCATGTATTTCAGGGTACAGACCAGACTGGACCCCAGCAGGGTACTGAGTTAACAGGAGCCTATGGCTAGCATGGCCCAGATTTAAGGAGTTTGGTTTTGTGATTGTATATTGCTAAAGCACCAGAGGCCTGGCTTTTAAATGAGGATTTCCTGTACCTGGCTTTCCTTTTTCTTTTTTCTTTCTTTTTTTAAATAAGTGACATTAATATGACTTTTGTAAAGGAAAAAAAAATCAATTTCCCAGAGTCTGTCTTGCCTATAGAAGGCTGCTAGCTGCATGTATCTTTTAAAGAAGACCAGTTGCTGATAATAAAAAGGCATTTAATAGGACACTCTAAAGAATGGCTTCCAGACCCTAGAAGATTGAGTGCTGTGTTTAATGGTCACCTTCAGAAATCACTGGTTTATGTTCTTTCGATGTATCTGTTAACCCCAAACTTCAGTAAGTCACATAACTCTTGCAGCCTTTCCACTCCTGCTGGGTGAATGTAAATCCTGCTGACAATGACCTCTCTATCTTTTGGCCTGTTCCCAACCTTCTGTGGGCAACATGGAAGCACATATCCACTCTTGTCTTCTGAGAGATGAGGCACTTCTCTCTCGTACAAAGAGCCAATAATTTACCTTGGATTACACTGTTCACTATTATTTGTGGGGCTTTCTGATAAATGGTCTTTAGAAGCTTTGGGGCACAACTGTGTTTAGAGGAGTTTGTGAGAGACCTCTGCCAGATGGTCCTGCCCCCGGCTCAGTCTCCCCTTGCTATGTGCATGATGGAGAACAAGTGAAAGTTCCACTTATCCTGTACCTCTTCTGGACTCTCACCTGGATGGTGCAGAGAGAGAACAACCAGCTCGTCTTGAACTAAACACTGTTCTTCAGAAGAACTACCCAGACGTATGTGATGGAGTCAGGTTTGCTTGCTAGGGCTGGTTCCAGGAAAGGCAGGGATGTGGGCAACTTGGTGTAGAGGAGCACACCTAACATCAGATGTTTAGATGGTGGTTGTTTCATCTATTAACTCTGGCCTTAGTGGATTGTGTCTACTAAAGATGGGTACTGTGCCTTAATATTTTCCGTTGTGTCTGGAACACTTTATATTTTGACTGAATTGATCTCCTGCAAGGTGACTTAGCTCCTCTGAACCAGTTTTTCCCTTTGAAAATGCAAATAATGATGTCTTATACGGAAAGGACTAAATGAAATAGATTTTCATAAGATAATTTGCTATAACAAAGGGACCCCCAAACACAGTGGCTTATGTGACCTAGAAGTACATTTCTCCCTGCTAGGAGCTCAAACTCTGAGTTTGTAGGTAAGAGGATCTGGGTGAGTGTGGAAACACTATTGTCCTCACCAGACCACTCCATGTATCATCTCTCAGCTAGTAAGAAGGGAGAAAAGGCCAGGGATGCTGACACCTAAATTCTTTTAGGGACAAGACAAAGAGTGGCACACATCACTTTTGCTCACATTTGGTTGCTTACAACATAGTCAAATGACACTGATACAGTGGTGAACAAAACAAAGGTCCTTGCTCTGGAGGAATGAGGCAGGGTGAGAGAGTGGGGAAGATAGATACAGAAAGGGCCATAATAAATAAGTAGCTTGTGGGGAATGTTAGGTAATAAATGCTAGTGAAAAACGGAAATGTAGAATAGGGTAAGGGAACTCATGAGTGCCAGAGGTTGTAGGAAGCAGACTGTAGTATCAAATGTCTCATGAAGAGGGTGAGAGGTGACCAGGGGCATAAAGGAGACCAGCCTTTGGCCAAGTGCATGCAGTGGGAGAGTGATGGAATGGAGGGTCCAGCTTAGTGGTACTCTCACTCCTGTTACTTGCCAATGCCCACTCTGAGGCTAAGGCTAAATGCACATGTGCTGTCTTCCCCTGCCTTCTGACCTTTCCTTCCATACCATTTTTCTTTCCTGATTCTGTTTCCTTTTATATCCTTTCTCCTTCCAGCCCTAACTAAGTTGAACTCAGCAAGGAGGGCAGGGTGATGAGTGGAATAAGCACTTGCCAGGATAGGAGAGAGGTCAGAAAGGGAATGGGTGTCTGATTGGTACAGCCTCTCACTTTGGCTTTCACTCTGAGTGAAGCAGGAAACAGTGGAGTATGTTGAGTCAAGGAGTTTAGGACCTGAATTTCCTTTTAAGAGGATCACTCTGGTTGCTGTGTTGAGAATTGACCATATACAGGTGGAAGCAGGGAGGGTAGTTGAGTAGCCACTCTAGTAATTCAGGCAATAGACCCACTCAGTTGGGACTAGTCAGCAGTTTGGGAGGTGAGAAATGGTTGGATCATGTGCGTTTAGTGGGGATTCAGTAACCAAGAGGTGAGAACCAGTGAACTTGCCCCCCCTGGGGTTGCTATGGTGGGGGGCAAAGTGAGCACACCCAGGGGGCTTTGAGAGGAACAGTCCGTAGATCAGAGAAAGGGTGTGTCTGACACCCTGAGGGACAGCAAAGAGTCAAGGTGGGTCTTATTTAGCCAGTGGGGGTTCTTGGGCCCTGTCCTGGCCAATGGAACAGGGCAAATAGGTCCCCAGCTGCTGATACTTGAGAAGGGTTTGTAGTAGACAGAGGCCAACACTCAGGTATTGGGAAACATAGTGCTTAAGAGAAAGGTAAAAGGGACTCCCCTTCTCTCAATGCCTTGAGAATGCAATAATGACACCTTGTACACATTTCCCATGTTAGGATACAGGAGTGGCACTTAGAGGAATAAAAACAGCCTTGAAAAGAAGTTCGAACTTTGAGAGACTATCCCAAATGACACCGCTTTAAATGGAAAGTGACTGAATAGACTTAACTAGCAAGGTTATTTTCTGAACTCTGGGAAAGGGAAGTTTGGCAGGTTCAGTTCAGATCTAGAAAGATAAAAGAAGGAACAGTTTTGCACATTGGAGTTGTAGTGTGTGGATTTCAGTCCTTCATACCTGTTACAAACTAGAAGAAATGATTCAGGCCCCTTTTGATAATGATGTTGAATTCTGCCTCCTAAGTTTGTTCTGGTTGGATTTCCTACCTCAAGGGACGACTGAATGGTGGGCATTTCCTGCAGGAGGATTTGTAAGCTGATAGAGGAGAGATTTGTGTCCTCTGGTTCTTTCCGTCAAACCTGATAAGTCCTGACTGTACTGGGTATAGGCAAGGCAAACCTTCCTGTATCAGAAGATGCTTTAGGGGTGCCTGGGTGGCTCAGTTGGTTAAGCATCTAACTCTTGATTTTGGCTCAGGTCACGATCTCATGGTTCATGAGTTTGAGCCCTGTGTTGGGCCCTGTGCTGACAGTGGGGAGCCTGCTTGGGGTTCTCTCTCTTGTTCTCTCTGTCTCTACTGCTTGAAATGCATGCGCTTTCTCAAAATAAATAAACATTAAACAAAAGATGCTTTCGGGGACTGTGGAGGAATCGCAAGTCCTTAGAAGTAACTAATCAAAAGGGAACAGCAATGCCATTATTTTAGTTTTACACACATGAAGAAAATCACCATGGGTAAAGTTGACATAATAAACAAGCCCTGAAACAGGAAGTGTCCCCTATTTAAAAAAAAAAACAAAAACAAAAACTGGCCCTTTCTCCTCCCATTCCAGGCAGCCACGGCACTTGGGCATGGGGCTGCTGACCCTGAGGAGCCATCTTACTTTGTCTGGTTTCCAAGTGGAAATCATTAAGTGACCAGATATGCTGCACTAAGCTTTGCAAACCCTCCCTCAGATGGCCCTTCCTCAGGCCACTCCTGGGGGCTGTGAGGAAGACAGACATTTTCTTGGAGCCTGACCCACTTATTACCTCACACTCTGGG
This sequence comes from Paguma larvata, assembly GCA_030068075.1. Lineage (NCBI taxonomy): Eukaryota > Metazoa > Chordata > Mammalia > Carnivora > Viverridae > Paguma > Paguma larvata. The sequence goes on from CM057838.1 coordinate 40,301,316, forward strand.
CATGCTGTGATGTCATACTCTACTGCAAAGCCTTGCAAAGGGGTGAAGCCACCCCAGGAAGCCTGGAGTCTAGGGGAGATGTGGTCAATTCTAGGAGCTTTTGGGAGAGAGGCCAGGCTTGAAGGCAGGGCTTGTGTTTCTGGCCTCTCTTGGAAAAGAATCCAGCACCTTCCTTACCATCCTGGAGAAGGCTGGGGAAGATGGATGGCAGCACACTGGCCCACATCTGCTGTTGCGGTGAAGGCCCCTCCACCATTCAGTGGAAGCCGAGAAGTGCGGTGCTGGCAGCCTGCTCATGAACTGTGAGGAGAGCAGGGTGGGGGCTGCCGCTCTGCCAGCAGAGTAGGGTTGGACCTGTTCCTGGGTGTGTGCCTGGATATGATTTGCTTCCCTCAGTACCAGACTGCGGGCTGCATGCGAATTGACAGAAAATAAGATGCTTTCTGTTGGTAGTTTCTTATCTGGCTCTTTTCCAGACATTGTCCTTGTGAGCCCAGTGGGGCCCTGACATCCTGCTGTTTTGTGGATTAAAAGAAAAGTTAGGGTGCACCCTCCCCTGTTCCAGAAAGAATTTAAGGCCATTTGGAAAATCACACATGGCCCAACCAGATGGCACGTGACTCATCATGAATATTTGTTGAAGGTGGTTTCAGGGAGGGACAAGGGATAAAACAGAATACCGACAGGAGTTAGAAATGAAGGGAGTCATGACATCTTTGTTTTCTTTGTTAGGTACTATTAAAATGACGGTAATAATTGCACCTGCCTCAAAGGGTTGTTGCGAGGAAGAAGTATGTTTAAGTGAGGAGTGGTTAACATGATACTGCAACATGTAAGTATTCCGTGTCTGTTAGCTATTACTATTGTGGCAATGATGATTATTTCCATTGCGAAGTGCACCTAGGTGGCAGTCTAGCTTACTGGTTAAGAACATGGGCCTTTCAGTCCATTGAATATAGACTTGAGCTTGACGCTGGGTTTACTGCCTCTGTGATGGAAGACAGGTTAGGTGACCTCTCTCCGCCTTGACTTTCATATTTCTTGCATGCAAGTAGTAGTACTGACATCACAGGGTTGTCATGAGAATGAAAAACCATGTTGTATTGTTATGTTCTATTGTCATCTTGAGCTGCTATAGCAAAGTACCATAGACTGGGGACTTAAACATAATCTCACCATTCCTTCCGGAGGCTTGGAAGTTCAAGATCAAGGTGTTGGCAAGGTAGGCTTCATTACGAAGCTGCTTTTTTTGGTTTGTGGGTGGCTGCATCTCGCTGTGTGCTCACGTGACTTCCTAGTGTTTGGCAGAGAGAGAGTGCAGGATTCATGAAGCTCTCTGGTGTTTCTTCTTGTAAAGATGCTAATTTTGTTGCATCATGGCCCCATCCTTGTGATCTCATTTAACCTTAATTAGTTCCTTTAGAGGCCCCATCTCCAAATATAGCCATACCGAGGGTTAGGTCCGGGGTTAGTGGGGGAGGCACAAACATTCAGTCCATAATGCCTGTCTGTCAGGTGGTGATGTCCAGATCACTCTGAAGCCTCAGGGTAGGTTTTATTTAGTGTTGCTTAGTGACCCACTGTGTGCAAAGTGATAGATGGAGACCTGTGGGCAGTGGATGAAACTGTGTGGTGGAGTTCTCCAAAGGGCTTGCTATTTAGCGTAATGAGCAGACCACATCCAAAAAAGAAAGGGAGCTAATACAGTGGGCTTCCCTTGAGAGGGTGAAGCGCTGACTAGGCCTCTGCACCTGAGCAAGAGTTCTGGGAAACAGCTGCTTTTCAATGGTAGGACTGTGTACCAGCAGAGTGAGGACTCAGGCAGTACACACCTGTGTGGCTGTATTGGTAAGTGGTTGGTAATGGTCTGGGCACAGCAGGGGCCTCCAGCGCCCTGCCCACCCCTTGGCTGAGTGCTGTCTTGTCGGTTAAGAAGCATTTCAGGTATCATGTCTATGTGTGAGAGCACATTCTGGGGAGAGATTCGGGTTAAGGAGCCCCTGGGACAGAAGGTAGGATAAGGGAGAGGCCCATCAGGATTTTTGCACCCTCAATCTTCTCTTTTTTTGCATAGATTTCAGGTATTTGTGTAAAAACAAAACCATATGGATTATTATGCTTACTTATGCATGCAATATTGGATAAACTCTCAATCTCTGAGATTATAAAATAAATCAAGGAATAAGGCTGAGGGCAGGGATTCAGGACCAATATTCTGGGTGCCAGTCTGAGTCATTTAAAGTTTTGGTAGCCAAGGGAATTACAGGCTATAGGGAGACCCAGGACCATTATCTTTGAGGGAGTAACAGAAATGGGGCTTTGTGGTTTTTTTCCAGTGGTATGGAAGATGGTTCTGGACATTCTCTGGAGCTCTTTTATGGACTGAATGTCTTCCCAAATTCATATATTGAAGCCCTATCCTCTTTGTGATTGTATTTAAAGATGGGGCCTTTGGAAGGTTTAGATGAGGTCATGAGGGTGGGGCCCTCATGATGGTATTAGTGTCCTCCTACAAGAGACACCAGAGAGCTTGCTCTCTCTCTCCAATCCCAGGAGCAAACTCTTGCCAGAAACCAATCATACTAGCACCTTGAGTTTGGACTTCTGGGCTCCGGAACTGTGACTAAATAGGTTTCTGTTGAAGCCATCTATTCTATGGTATTTTGTCAGAGCAGCACGAGCTGATCAAGACGGGGTTCCCAGTTTTTATGTGTTGAAAGGTCAGGGAAAGGTCTTACTATATTTTCTGGTCCTTGGTTATTTTAAATGCACTTCTTTGTGCATCCTTTTACCTGTCAGCATCTGTTCTCGTGAAAGCAGCATGAAATGGTGGGGAGTGATGAAGAATAAAGGAGAAACTAAGGTTTTGGGCAAAGAGCTTTTAACTGTGGCAGGCCAAGCAGCAAGTCCTTCCAGTCATCTAGAGGAAACCTAAAGCTGGGCCAGACTTATGGCGCTGCTGGGCACACAGCACTCAGTGGGTGTTTGAAGATGACTTAGTTGAGTGTGTCAGTGTCTGTTCCATCAGCAACCTGCTTAGAATATCCTGTAGAGGAGAAAGAACATTTCTTTGGGGGTATTCTGTTCTCTAAGCCACCTCTTAGAAGAATAAACAACTACCATAGATTCTTGTGGGGGGTGGCTTTCTCCTGACTCCTCCCAGCCAGTTGAGGACTATTGGCCATTTAACCGTGGCCTATGGAACTGGAGAAGTCTGGAGGGACTGACCTTCTGTTCTCTGCTGTCTTGCATGTTTAAGCAATCCTTTTATACTCAGGGCTATCCTCTGAAGCATTTGAGAGAAAAGAAATCCTTTCAACATGTCTAAATTCATAATTAGGCTACAGAAGAAAATGAACACAACATAGTGAACTCTTAAAATCCCCTCCTGCCCAAGGATTCCTCTGACCTACTTTGTCTCTAATACTTCAGTCTTTCTCTGATTAAGACGATGATGACGATAGCAACAAAAACAATGCCCCACTGGGTTCTAAGAAAAGGGTACAATTTGGGTACCTGGGTGGCTCTGTTGGTTGGGTGTCTGACTTCGGCTCAGGCCATGAACTCCCAGTTCGTGAGTTCGAGCCCTGTGTCAGGCTGTATGCTGACAGCTTCGAGTCTGGAACCTGCTTTGGATTCTGTGTCTCCCTCACCTCACACACTCTCTCTCTTTCACTCTCTGTCTCTCAAAAATAAACATGAAAAAATTTTAAAAAACAAGAACAAAAAAATAAAAGGAGACAATTCTTTCAGGTGGTCAGGTTGCCAGGGTACCAAACCAAGTGATCTCCTATAGGGCAGAAAGGGCTAAGTTGGTTCCTTAAAACGCATTTCTTTTGTGTATAACTTTTGATTTTTTTCAGAGCATTTTCAGATCTATGATCTCGTTTATCTTAATGACAACCTTATGTGAAAGAGCAACGAAATTTAGGGCCAGAGCTGCATGGCTGTTAAATGCCTTTTAGAAGATCCTGTAGCTGGTTGACAACCAAAAGCAGGCCTAGAGAGGTGGCTGGTAGGGAAGTGAGAGCCTGTGAGCCTCTGACAGTCTGGAGATTCCCATCCAGGCTGAGACAAACAAGTATTTCCTTTTGTCCCCAGTTAGTCAGGGCACAGGGAGGGACCAGGTGGAAACTGCTGGTGGAAGAGACATTGTTTACCTCCAGTGGGAGAAATGATGACATAGAGTGTGGGTGGGTTGGGCATGTCAGATGCTTCAGAGTTACCAAAGCATTTGTTTTTCATCATTAATAGCAGCAACAAACATTTATTAAGTGCTAACTCTGTGCAAGGCCCAAGGCAGGATGCAGTGATGAATAAGACGTGATGTTTGTAGTTCATCAGGGGAGGTAAGACAGTCATTGGAAAAAACAAATGTCAACACAAGATGGTATTTGGTGAATGCTGAATGAGTGGTAGAGAAACAAGAGCTCAAAGAGTTTGAAAGTGGGAGAGTGAAAGTCCTTCTGAGGTATGCAGGGTACGTTTCTAGAGACAGGATCTTAAAAGGTACAGGAAAACAGTATTTATGGTTGAGACAAATCATGTAGGGAAGAAGGGTTGAGAGATTGTAGGGTGGTTTGGTAGGGGGGACTTGGGTAGATGATTTTGGTAGGAAGAGAGAGTTGGCTTAAGAGAAGGAATGGGAACCCACTCTGGAAAGGGAAAATGGAATGGGGCTGAAACACCACACTAACAGGACTTAGGGCTTTGGACTAAGGGTCACGGAGAACCAGGGAATATTTTTGATTGACATATAAAGCAGAGTACAGGGAATAGCACATGCTTTGTGAAGGCAGTCATCAGAGTCCTGGCTTCCCAGAAAGCATACAATGGGGCTTTCACATATTAAGTTGCTACTGTGTGCTAGGTACTGTGAGTTCCTTAAGATGCAAAGATGAGTAAGAATAGTTTGTCTTCAAGGAGTTTTTGGTTCAGGTGCTTGGACTAGAGCATACTCTTCTTAGTAAAGAATTACTGGGGCACCTGGGTGGCTCAGTCAGTTGAGTGTCCAACTTCGGCTCGGGTCGTGATCTCACAGTTCATGAGTTCTAGCCCCGCATCGGGCTCCGTGTGACAGCTCGGAGCCTGGAGTATGCTTCAGATTCTGTGTCTCCCTCTCTCTCTGCCCCTCCCCTACTTGTGCTCTGTATCTCTCTCTCTCTCTACCAAAAATAAAACATTAAAAAAAAAAGAATTACTGTCTGCTCTGCCCTTGACAATTTGACTTTCATTTCCCCTGTGCCCCAATTTGTCTTATTTTCTGTCAACCTCTTCTTTTGTGTCTTTCCTTTTAGTTCTGTAAATATCTTCCATTAGTTTCAGTGAAATCTGGAACCTTTGCATCACTTGGTCTCTTCAAGGTGTCTTCGAATTCTTCTGGTCTCAACTTCAGCATTATGTGTTGGTTTTTGTTGGATAACCCTCAGGTGGCAGCCTTCTTTATTTTGTCTCTAAACTAAAAAGGAATGCTCCACTGTGGTGCCCAAGGATTGTGTACATATAGGTTCAACAATAAGCTTGAAAGTCTAGGGTTTCTGGAGTACATATATATATTATTCTGTTTTTGAAAATAGCATCAGAAGTTGTTGATTTGCTTTTCACATACCTCCCCAGTTTCACATTCCTAGTTGGCAATGGACAGTGGCAGATCGTCTTTGTATTGGGTGTAGGTTTGATTCGAACCTGGGGCTTGAAACCTATTGAAAGCTGTTAAATGTTCTATCTGGCTCCTCAACTACTAGGGTCTCAGGCTTTTCTCCACCACATCATCACCCACTGCCACCTTTATTTTGAATATCCGTTTGCTAACGAATGTACTAAAAAATACTAGTTCTAAAATAAAAATATATCTATATTCTTAGTAACACTGAAAAGTAGCTGTTAATATCCTTATTATGCAGATATAGAAATTGGGGTCAGATTGTGATTTGTCCCAGACCACATATCTCCCAAGTAGAGAAACACAGGTCTGAATGCAGATCTGTCCAGTCCCAAAGCTAGAGTGAGAGCCACCACACCACACTTCCTCTTCCTCTTTATGTTCTACTTCTTTCTAACCCTCTTCTAGCCACTATTTATGGTTTCCTTTAGTGCCTTCTCCTTTGGGCTTCATCTTCAGAGAAGAGGAATAGGAAGGCAGACTGGCTCGGTGATAAGAGTCAAACTTGAGAGACAGGAATTTGACCTGAATCTACCAGTTAGTAGGTATTATTATTTAATCTTGTTGAGTCTTTGTTTCCAGATCTATAAAAGAGAGATAACTACCTCAGAGGATGTTGTGAGGTTTGAGAGAGACATGCATATCTCCTAGGACAGGGCCTGGAATAATGGGCACAACAAATGGGGCTGTTACTCACAAAGCCTATAGTCAGAGCCTGGAAGAGCCCCAGGTCCTTGGCACTACTCCAGTGGCGCAATTTCCCCTCATCCACTTTCCTCTTCTCTGTCAAGTTCTTCCACTCACCACCTCCTTGCCTCTGGTTCTGATGCTTTTCTGTCTAACTTTTTTTTTTCTTTTTTGGGTTTGCATCTCAGGCTACTCTTCTACGTTTTGTCCCATAACTGGAATGGCTTCTTAATTCATTTTCTGCTTTGGCTTGAGTCACTCAGATGTACTGCACACACGATCGGTGACTGGCTCAAGGAATTAAAAAAAGGGAAACATAGCTCATACCATATAGGTCCCTGGCATTGATTTCCTTGCTGTCCAGAAGTCTTGGGACGTGTATATTGTGCTTTCTCTAAACTAGGGGTTCTTGGACCAGTACATCAGCATGACATGGAAAATTATTAGAAATGCAAATTCTTGGGTTCTGCCTCAGAAAGTCTGAGGGTAAGCTAGCTATTTGTGTTTTAACAAACCCTCTAGGGGATTCTGATCCACGTTAATGTTTGAGAATCACTGAAGAGACCCTCCATAAATCAGGACCTTGATTGTGAACCTCTTGGCTGTCTAGCTACTCTCTTCTTAGGCTAGCCTTACCTTGTGGCCAGGTGTTACTTACTTGCATTAGTTTGCATATTCTGATTGAGTAACCTTGTGCCTTTGATAGGTCATGTGCTGTGTGCCTTTGGTATAGATCAAATGGCTTCTCAGAACTGAATTCTTGAGATTTGTTTTATCTGATTTGAATTTAGGTTAATTTCGTCTTTTAAAAAATTATGTAGCCTTTTTATTTAGCCTAATCTGTATAGCTTTCTTTTATTATATAGCCCAGGTATCCGTTTATCTCTTAAATATCACCTTTATCTAATATATTTGGGGTGTGTTATTGTCAGGGCTATTATTTAAGACCAAGCTTGGATGAAATCTTGCTTGAAGACTATTTCTGGATTAATAGGAATATGGGTTATATGGACCTAACCATTTATATGGATGGAATGGGCTAAAAAGTGAAATAGGTTTGAGAAGAATGAGCCTCATCAGACTGTGAAACGTAAGGAGAGGGATCGTGTCTTATTTGGCTTTGACTCCCCATCATCTAGTACCATGGCCACCGACTATTTATTGAGAGCCTACTGTGCACTAGGATTTGGGGCTACAGTGATGAAAAAGTAGATGTGGTTCCTGCCCTTAGAAAGTTTATAGTCTGTTGGTACTCAATAAATAAAACACGACTTAGTGGGAAACAGTATATTATGTGTTATTAAAGGAAACGAACAGTGTATGAGATTTCTTGGACACAGGAGTTAATATTGGGGAGGGTCGCCTAATGAATGAAATTGGGTTAATGCTTTAAAATATTCTGATAAAATAAATGAAACCTAGTCTTCATTTGAGCTTCTCAGAAGTCCTCACTGTTGGCAACGATGAAAATAAGGTGTATTACTTAGCACCCTGGGGCGGCAGAAATGACAGTAGCAACAGGACAGTCACAGCCAGTTTTTATTTAGTGCTCACCATGCGCCAGGGTGTCGTGTGCTGTGCAGCTCGGTCCTCTGAGACATATGGGCAGTGGACAGAGAAAGCAAGTCTTGTGTTCTTCCAGCTCTGCCACTAACTTGGAGTGGGACTCTGATACATCGCTTTGATTCTCTGCCTCTTAGTGATTTGTTTTTAAAATGAAGGGATTAGATTCAATGTTGTCTGTGACATAAGTTTAAGATCCCACTCCCTATGTGTATCTTATTAACAGTTAACAAGTATTCGGTTGGAGATGTAGGTTTAAACCTCACCCGTTTTTCTTGTGTATAATGTTGTTTAGCACACTGTGTGAAGCATGGATAATCTATGAAGCTGTAGCAAGTTCTGCCATGTACGAGGGCATGGTAGAGTGTCCACAGAGGATAGTTCCTTAAACAGGGCCCTGAGTTAGGAATGTATACGTGTGAGGATCTCTAGAACTGTCTTGTCCTTTTGGACTCAATTTACCAACAAAATTTTTGCTTATGAGTAACAAAGTAATGCATGTTACATTTAAAAAGCATGTCCATGATATCACATTATTTTGCTTATTAACAACTACAGAACTTATGCTAAATTTATGAGATGTGCAACAGAATGTTACGATGTTCTTGAGCCACCACTGTTTTACAAATCTGGCATCTGCAGGCCTCAAAAAGCCGAAATGTTTTAAATTTATTTACACCCTGCAGTTTCCTTAGGGAACTGTTTTCCATAAGCTAATGAGGCGCTGGTGCAAGGCCTCTCTGTTATTCCTGGCAGGAACACTGAGACACATCGGCCTGCTGCCCTGCTTTTTTTCCTCAGTAGTCCAGTGCAAATAATAAATATGGGAAAATACATCATCCCTTTGAATGTGGGAGCCAAGCTGCAGGGCTGCCAAGGTTAAAACAAAGCAATTGCGAGCTTGGAGTCTGTTCATGTCCTGTACCACATGTGCCCGCATTTTAGGGACACTCTGAACGTGGCCTTTATCATGTCAGATTACTTATTCTGAGCACATAGTCCTTTGGAATCTATAAGCTTTTCTGAAAATGTTTTGTTTTAGTGGATTCAATGCTATCCTGAGTTCAGGGAACTTGTCTTCTCGATTTTGGGTCAAATAGAATTTATCAAGTCACCTTGATAAAGGTGCCCAGCTCTGTGTTCTGATAGCAGCAGTGAAAAGAGAAGTAGTGGGGTGCATGAGTTCTTGCTTTAACAAACACTGAGGGTCAGCTAGAGGGGTGTCGGTTTCAGATTAGGAGGGTTCCTCTTATCAAGGTCAGTAATTCTCATATGTCCACTCAACTTACTGAGGAGTTCAACGTGATGGAAGGCCTGCATGCACCCTTGACACAGAGTAGGTGCCCAGTGAATCAGTGAATGAATTGAAGTTGCTGCTTTGTTTCTAGTCTCCCATGAGAGCAGTCTAGCTGGTATTTTAACATGGGGGATGTTGGCAAAGCCCAAAGATTAAACAAATGGCTTAGGGGTGCCTGCGTGGCTTAGTCGGTTAAGCATCCGACTTCGGCTCAGCTCATGATCTCACGGTTCATGAGTTTGAGCACACGTTGGGCTCTGGGCGGACATCTCGGAGCCTGGAGCCTGCAACCTGCTTCGGATTCTGGGTCGCCCTCTTTCTCTGCCCCTCCTATGCTCATGCTTTGTCTCTGTCTGTCTGTCTGTCTCTCTCTGTCTCAAAATAAACATTAGGGAAAAAAAAAACACATGGGTTAAATGGCCTATGGCCTTCCTAGCCTCCAGACTCAGCCCCTAATGCACGCAGACATTCCCACCTCCAGCTGTCCTCTGATATCACCCTTGTCCAGCTTAACTCCATATGGGCAATTAAAGCCTACTGATTTAATTGGACACATTCCCCCCTTCTTTTCTGCTTTATTTTCTCTGCTTGTCACTCAGAGCTGGTTGAGGTCAATATGCATGTGTTTCCTGAGTTTGGGGAGGTAGCAAAGCGAAACCAAAATTCATGTGGTGGCTCCTAAGAAATGAAGGTCTCTTTAATAATTAGACTTGTTTCTGTCTTTGCTCTAGTTCTTAGGTAGTCTTGGGTCTCGGGGCAGAGGATGAACCTGATGATTTTGAAAGTCCTTTTCCAGTTCTGGTGTTTAACTAAGAACAACATTATCCTTCATGCTTAGGAGACCCTGGCACACCAGAGTTGATCCTCGACAAGGCTGTGGAGGGGGTGAAGCTTGTCTTGTGCCCATTCACCTCCTCCCCTGGGATCTGCCCCCTCTCCCCCTCCCCTCATCCCTTATCTTCTTGATTGCTTTCCCCAGCTGTCTGATACATCCTTGGATTTTGCCTGTCCAAAAGCTGACTGTCCCTCAAGGTATTATTGGAGAACCGGAATCTTAGCTAATAAGGGCTCAAGGAATTGCTAATGGAAAAAAGGTGGAAGATTAGAAAAAGGGTGGATATGGGAGCTAAAGCCTATGTTCAGGGTCATTGCAAAATCGTCAGTGTGCCTCTCGCCTTTGGATAGATTTCTGGTACACTTTGGGCTCTTCTAATAAGACCTACCCAGTGTCTACTTCTCCGATTGCTTCTCTGAGACCACAGATCTGAATGCTGGGAGTTCATTTTTTTAGTTTCTTAATTTTTAATTTTTTTAACGATTTTATTTATTTTTGAGAGAGACAGGGTGAGCAGGAGAGGAGCAGTGAGAGGGAGACACCAAATCCAAAGCAGGCTCCAGGGTCCGAGCCGTCAGAACAGAGCCTGACATGGGGCTCAAACTCATGAACCATGAGATCATGACTTAAGCCGAAGTCAGATGCTTAACTGACTGAGCCACCCAGGTACCCCTCTTTTGTTTTTTGTTTGTTTATTTTGAGAGAGAGTGTGCAAGAGAGAGCATGCAAATAGGAGAGTGACGGAGAGAATCTCAAGTAGGCTCTGTATTGTCAGCGCAGAATTGGACGCAGGGTTCGTTCCATCTCACAAACTATGAGATCATGACCTGAGCCAAAATCAGGTTGGACACTCACCCGACTGAACCCCCCAGCGATCCTGGTAGTTGTTTCATTCTGCTGTGATTGGGAGCATTCATTTCTACTTAGTTTCTCCACATAGGGATATGGGCCTGGAGAGGAAATCAGGAACTTGGGGTGCCATAAGATTTTTTTTTCCATGGGTGCTAGGTCTTTCACATATACTACCTCTATGATTGGATATCAAAGACAACCTTATAAAATGTATATTTTATCATTTTATGGACAAGGAAACTCAATTCTGAGAGTTTAACTGATTGCCTCAAATCGCATAGCAATTAGTGGTGAAGCCAACATGTACACCCACGCCAGTTTTTTTTTCTCCCCCTCTTTACTACACTATGTTACCTCATTCAGTCTATCAGCTTTGTAAGTTGTCTGGACAGTTGATTTAACTCTTCACTGATCTTCGCAGGGTAGACCATTTGGCTATGTCCCTAGAGCCTCTTTTCCTCCCAGGAAAGTTAGGAGCCTGGCTGTGGGTAAGGGCTGGTGTCCTTCACTTGGACAGAACTCCTGGCCTCGCCCTCCCACAACTTCAGGCCTCTGCACATAATCTCCCCTTTTCTTGCTCCCACTATCACTGAGAGAATATTAGTCTTTTGTAAATCTGCTCCCATATGTGTCTCTAGTAAGAGCATCTTTCATGCCATGCTTTCCTTATTCGTATATATTTTTGTATATACGTCTATGTCTAGAACATAAAATGGTGAGTTTGATGGAGACCTTCTTAAGCCTCTATACTCAGCATGACAGACATTTAGTAAAGATTTAATAAATGAATCATTCCATAAAGATTTAACAGATGATGTAGAGAGACAAAATTCTCCTCTCTCCTGTTTGTTTCAGGATGACAACACAGCTAATTCTTGCCTAAGCATGGGAGAAAATTCCATCCTCTAGAGGTTACTGTTTGTTAAAGCAAAGGCCAGTGGTGGGCTGAAGTATCAAGGTATAGTGCTGATCAAGGTACTCCTGGAGTTTTGGCACAGAGGAAAACTGTTGACAGATTGTCCCCACTCAATTGTATATCTATTTAGCAATTCCTTTATGTTGATAAAGTCTTAGAATGGAGACTCCCAGAGGAGTTAAATCTACTGAAGTTTGAGTATCATTTATTTCATTCATATTAGTTATTATTATATTAATCATTTTTAAAAGCTTAGTTTCAAACTGCTTTCAGCCTACCTGATGTGATCTCTTTGGGGAAACAGAACAGGAAATGGGATGGGGGACTGGCTTGGAGGGCACAGAAATCCCACTGGGAAGATACCACTTTGGGGAGACCTTTTCTCCCCAGGAGGAGTACCCTGGAAAGGAGGTCGTGGGCAGCCAGAAGCAGCAGGAGGTCATGTGGAGTTATGAGGGGAGAGAGTAGAAAAGGGAGGAAGAGGAAGACCGAAAACAGTGCCATTGCTCTGATAGTGAAGACAGACTTGCAAGGGGAATGATTCCCTCTCATGCCTGGTGCCTGGACTAGAACAAGGCTTGTCAGAAAAATGACCATATTTGTCTGTGACTGTGAGTCACTGCTCTTGAACGGGAGGTCCTCTGCTACACATAAATGGTGCTGGCACCGAGGAGGTCTCAACGAACATAAAATTAACCTAGGTTCAAAGACACTTCAGACACATGGAACATAATTCACCAGAATTCCCAATTAACTGATCTGTTCGGGACAGTCTGCAATTAAGAGAAAGCAGCAGGAGAGAGCAAGCTGGCATCTAGGATTTATAGGGGCTATTACAGGGACTCCATTTTAGATCTAGCAAATTACCTACAATGTCTGTGTCTTGCCAATAAGAAATTCCTTTCAGAATGAGAACTCGAATCGTGTCAGATTCTCATTCACCAAAGTTAGATCTTCTAGTGAAGGTACAGCTGGCGGGTGGGAAGACTGCCTTTGAACCAATGCATCAGGACTTGCACACTCAGATGGGCTTGCCCACTAAGTCAAAGTCATTGATGTAGGAATGTACACTACAGTTTTATTTATGTAATCCATCCCCATAATCTTATCAGGGCCTGTGGTTTTTTCTTCCGAATATCCCTAACAGATTCAAATTTTCTTCTAATGCCAGCGGATGAGTTTGGTGAAAACCTTCCAGTGTCTCTGGGTACCAAGTTTGGGGAAGAAGGCAGTATAAAATTATACAACTTTGATACAAATGAATGTGTGGCTTTGACAGATGAAGTCATGGAGAGGTTTGTGGGTGGATCAATCACTGGTGCTGTGAAAGCAGCCCACTGCAGAACCCAGAGCCCCCCTGTGGTTCAGGAAGGGCACATTCCCAACAGAGCCCCCTCGCTCCCAAATCAATCCCTAGTTCTGACCCAGCACCACTGTTGTGGTGCCTCAGATAGCAGCCCAAACAGCAGTTGGCATGAAAACTTTTGCTGCACATCTTTCAGAAGACAAATACCACACAGGAAGGCAGTTTTAGGCCGACACTGTTGCCCATTCACGGCTCCTATAGGACCTGTGGGAAAGTGTTTCACTTGCAGAGTTATGAGAGTAATAACACATGGGCTTTGGGGTTTGCAGAACTGCGTTTGAATTCTGAGAATAGGTGGTCTTTATGAGAATCATGAGAACCTGTTTTCCCATGTGTCATATGGTGATGATAACCTTGGAAAGTTATTAAAATGCTAAAGGAGAAGACAGAAAATGCCCAGCACATAGTAGGCTCTTCCTTTAACTAACTCCCATTTATCCCTAATAGTTTTGCTCAGACATGCCTTCCCTCAGGAAACCTTCTCTGATGTCTAAGTCCGTGTAGGCTGCTCTCTTCATAGACACTGTTCTTCTTTCCTGGACCTCTTAACACACTTCAAAATATTGTTTTCTAAGCTCCACACTTAGGTTTTGAGCAGTAAGACTGTATCAGAGTGTCTGACACACAGTTGATTTTCCATATTCAATATTTTTTGAATGGAGTAAATGAATAAACAGTAGATAGTAGTGTGGCAGAACAAGTCTGGACATAAGATTTTATGGGTTCAATTTGGTGCTGCAAATAATGGGGTATTGGGAAAGGTCACCCAGATGAGGCAGCTCAGCTTTGTTCACTTGACCCAACTGCTTCCTTTCATTCTGGCCACAGTTAGTTTTGAACGTGATTGCCCACAACAGACAAGTGAAGAGGGGAAATTACTTGTGTGTGTTTGTGTAAGTTATAGGTATCGAAATACTCATGCATGTGGTCAGTGATTAGTTGATAGAAGGAAATCTAGATATTTTGTCTTGAGTCTTAAAAAAATTTTTTTTTTTTAAATGTTTGTTTAGTTTTGAGAGAGTGTTAGCCGGGCTGGGACAGGGAGAGAGGGAGACACAGAACTTGAAGCAAGCTCCAGGGCTTTGCGCTGTCAGCATAGAGCCTGATGCGGGGCTTGAACCCATGAACTGTGAGCTCATGACTTGAGCCAAAGTTGGACGCTTAACCGACTGAACCACCCAGGCACCCTGAGTCTTTTTTAAATGTTTATTTTGACAGAGCACAGGGGAGGGTCAGAGAGAGAGGGAGGGAGAGAATCCCAAGTAGGCTCCACATTGTCCGTGCCGAGCCTAATGTGGGACTCCATCTCACAAACCGTGAGATCATGACCTGAGCTGAAATCGAGAGTCAGATGCCTAACTGACTAAGGCACCCAGGTGCTCCTCTCGAGTCTTGTTTCTAAAGGTTAAAAGGTGGAGCTGTTTATTTCAGACTTGATTCTACCCACTGGGTTGAAAGGGGTACAGTTGTTGGACTAACACGGGGTTTAAAGAATCTTGAGTTGGCCCTGGGCATGTGCCAGAAATTCCAGACGTTTTGATCTGTGCTTCTCAAATAGCAGTGTATGTGGGGAATGGACCTAGGGTCAAATGACCAGAGTTTATGTGACATCTCATCCTTGTGATAGCTGATTACCTAATCTTTCTGTCTGCCCAATCTGTCTCAGTTTGCTTATCCATAAAGTGGGCCCAGGAGTACTGATGTTACAGACTTGTCACAGATGAAATTAGTGCTGTATCAAGGGAAGAAGTCCTATATCATAGGCCTGTATATCTCCAGTAGTTGCATAGGCTGAGCCCAGTGAGCACGGAGGGAACAATTTCTATTGTGGCAGGTACCGAGAAACTTGGCCCTCCGCAGCTGTTCTTCTCTGTGATGAAATCAGCCATCAGGCTCTGGTTGGCTTATATGTAAATAGAAAAATAATACGACCAAAGTAAACAAAAGTGGGAAATTGCATTTGTATAACTTAAAAATAGTTTATTTTTTAAAAATTCAAGTCATTTGTTTTCATTCAAGCCATTTCCTCTTGGTTTGAATGGATTATTGCTTTGTCGTTAATTGCACTTTGCTTAGAGTTTTTCTCCTTCTATTTCAAGACCAAATACTGTTCTTTTGTTGACATAACCACTGACCTTACTAGAAGTTTGTCCAGATAAATCATGATTTTTAAGATAAGAGGGACACTAACACAAACATGGAAAGCTGGTCACCACATGCAGGCTTGGGAAAGCAAGTGCTCTACAACTAGTTAATGGGAGCACACTTTAGCCCGCAGTTCCGATTTGCCTTTTTCCGTCCATTTGCAGCCTTGCTGGGAAATGGGGAGGAGCTGCGAGTTTATGTGTAGATTTGCACAGAGCGTTACATTTTTAAGAAATTTCCAAAGCATTTTGATTCAGACAAGCTTTTTGTTGGCTGAGAAGTTCTATGATGCACCCAAAATACTTTTGCAGAGTGTAGTGGTGTTGAGTGCCATTTTATTCCCATGAACTAGAAGTTCAGTACAAAAGGCCAGGATTGAGAAATGCAGTCTGACATTTTATATACTTACATACATCTCAGGGCCAAGCCATTTAAAATTTAGTCTAAATTTTCTGAGTATCTTTAGGGAGAGGCAAAAGCCTCAAACCCTAAGTGGTACAGAGGCATCTCATTTGTGGGGCTATTCAGAATTTCCATTTCTTTATTATGTGTGGATGATGGAAAGCTCTTTAATGTTAAAAGTAAATAATGGCCTTTAAGGTAGAAGCACTCAGATTAGTGACTTTAAATATTATTATACATTTGTAAATGCAGCCAGATTTTTTGATAACGCCTGTCTTTGTCTATTATCAGAGAACACTTGGAATGCTTTTGGCCTATTTTATAAAGTTTTGTTTCATAAGAGGAAGTTGATGTTTTAAAATATGATAACAAGCTTATGAAACTTCAGTTTCAGATGTAAAGAATGGTTGTTTGTTGATGAGAACAGAGCATGCCCAAAGCAGAAAGGCCTTTTATTACTACCATCCAGGTTGACCTGCTTTAAGCAGCAACAGATGATTCTTTCGGATACTAGATAAGGTGGAGTGAGTTGTAATTGTTAGTTATCTGCCCTTGTCTTAATTCATATGCATATTGACTTATTGCGAGAATGTAATTGTCTTACTTATCTGCCTCTTCTCAGGGTGCTGGGGGGGAATTTGAGCACCCTTCCTATCGACTTCCTACATTCTACTCTTCTGTGAGCACATGACTACATCATAGGCATCCAATACAGAACTCCCCCCCCCCCCCACTAGCCAGCGAAATAAACTGACTGTTGACAAGTAGTCCATAACTTGAGTTGCCATATCCTACAGATTTTTACTTTGTGCATCTCTTGACTCTGCCCCCTTGTTTATCACACCACTCTGCCAGCCCGGGCTCTGATCTGAAATGACTGGACCAATTGCTCGTCTGTGTAATGCACTTCACTCTCACCGTATCGTCAGGTTAATTTCCTAATGTGGCACTTTATTCCCACCACTTCCCTGCTTAAAACGCTGCCATAGTTCTCATTACCTGATGAAAAAGTGCCAACTTCTCACCTGGCATTTAAGCTGCTTCTAATGTGGCTCTGTCCCTGGGAGGTGGGGGGTGGGAAATAAAAATACTTGAGAACCTTTCTCAGTACACTGATGGGTTCTGTGGACATAGTGACAAGGACAGGCAGTGGCTCGGTCATCATGGATCTTCTAATGAGGGAGATAGATGTTAAATAGCTTTGACAAAATTATTTATTGACAGTTGTGTGACGTGCTACAGAGGAGAAGCACTGTGTGTTTGGAAAGTGTGCTACAGGAATGTCAGGAAAGGCTTGCTGACCTCTGAAGGATGTCCTGAAGTATGAACAAAAGTCAGATCAAGTGAGTTTGCAGGTGGTGGGAGTGGGAAGGGAAGGGTGGGGAATCGTGGGGAAGATCGTGGGGAAGAAGGTGCACATGTGAGGAACTGAAAGCAGACTTTGCAGAGTAAGGAGGAGAGGGGCAAGAGAGAGCAAGAGAGGAAAGCAGACTCCATCCGCAGGGCTGGGGAAGGATTCTGGACTTTTCTGCACGGGCAATGGGAAACTTTGAGTAGGATGTGACATAAGCAGGTCTGAGTTTTAAAAAGTCATTCTATGTGTCATGGGAGAAAGTTTTGGAGGGATCCCTGGGTACATACAGAAAGAAACTCTTGGAAAAGCCCAGTCAAGATAACTACTTTTGGGGAGAAGTCAGAGTTGAGAAATACATTTGAGGTAGATTGGACAGGATTTGGGAGCTGTTGGGACAGGCAGGTTAGGGAGCAGCAGAATGGCTGCTGGGGTGGTGGCAACCATTCTCTAAGATGGGGAATATGAGGAAGACCAAATTTGGAGATAAATATTAGGACTTTAGTTCTTACTTTCTATAAGATATTCAAATAGAGATTTCAAATTGAAAGGCAGTGTTGTAGTGGTTAAAAGCATGGTCTGTGGACCCTGATTGACTCTTATCAGCTGTGTGACCTTGGAGAAGTTTCTCAATCTTTCTGTGCTCCCTAGTTTCTTCATCTATAAAATGGGGATTATAACAATAGTACCTACCTTATAAGGCTCCTTTGAGGCCCAAAGGAGTTTAGCATGCATAAAGAACTTATTTTTTTTGTTTATTTTGTGTGTGTGAGAGTGAGTGTATAAGCAGGGGAGGGGCAGAGAGAAGGTGAGACAGAATCCCAAGCAGGCTTCGCATCAGCGCAGAGCCTGATGCTGGGCACGAACTCACAAACTGTGAGATCATGACCTCAGCCAAGATCAAGAGTCGACTGAGCCACCCAGGCACCCCAGCATGTATAAAGAACTTAAATTGGTGCCTGGCACAGAAATAGTACTATATTGATGTTGGTCACTGTTACTATTATAGACAAGTCTGAAGCTCAAAGAAATCTGGGGTGCCCCTAAAAATTTGGGGCTTGTTCACAAATGGTAAGTGAAGCTGTATGTGGGATGAGGCCCTTTCGGGAGTGGATATGGAGGGAGGAAGAAAGATGGCCTCACTCCAGGTTTCAAGGAATCCAAGAGGAGATGGAAGATGATGAGTGAGTCACAGTGCCTAGGATGGAGTGGGATAAGAGAAACACAGGAGAAGTTGGGAAGCAAAGGAGAGACCGTGCTTTGAGGAGGGGGCGAGGGAGGGGATGGTTTGCAGCAGTGTCAGATGCTGCTAAGACTGCCTAAATGCTAAGACTGCAAAACACCCAACTGATAGGAAGTAATTGAAAACTTTTGTAAATTTTAGGTGGCATAGTGGAAGTTGAAGACTGCTTGGAGAGTGGAGAAAGAGGGAGACATTAGGTGGGAACAAATTATTTGAGGAGTTTGGCTTTTCAGAGAAGAAAACTTCAGCCAGGAGTACAGGCTACCTCCAGGACAAGTGTGGGGCAATCAGTAAGGACTAGCTCTGAAGTATCTAAACCCCCTTCTGCATGCAGCAGAGAGTGCTGTAACTCCCTTGGTCATGGCCTTCAGTTGGATGCAGGAACTAATCTTGGAGGTCTCCTGCATTGGCTGAGTTTAGCAGTTGTGAAAGTGGCCTGTGTTGACCAGGTTTCTGTAGGATTCAGTGGTCTTGACTTCACCGGTGGGCGACAGGAATATCTTCCCACCCAGGGAAGATGACACGTGAGGGATTGGGAAACATGCAGCCAGGCTCTTTCTGGAAAGTGAGCTAGAGCCTGACTCAGAAGGAAACTGGCTTCCCTGGCAGGCTGGGATCAAATGCTCGTGTTGGAAAGAGCATTTTTTTCTTGTCTGTTACAGGTCTGGAGGAGACCCCAGATCAAAGTACCACTTTAACAAATGTATGTTCCATCACCTCAAGTGAGGAAACCTGGCAGAATAATCAGGTCCGGGTGGAAAATAGATGTTTTGTGGGAACATCTGCTTTTGAGAAAACTTTCCTCTAATGTCCCTCTCTGACTACAGAGTGTGAGCCTTTCATTGTAGCATGCTGTGATTTGCTGACAACGCTTGGAATGTGGAGGTGAACCACCTCAGGTCATCTGGTTGTGATGCCAGGCCACTGGAGGGCTCCTGGCAGGCTGGATTTAGAACGGTGAAGTCCCTGGATTTTGTAAGGGAAGGATTCACTGAGATTGATAGTACTTACTTTCCAGAGTTTCTGCCCTCTGAACATTACACTTTATGTGCAAGAAAGAAGCAAATAATAGGAAATAAAACCTAGTCAATTTACGTTATTCATGGTAGTGTTCTAAAAGTTTCTGTGAACACTGCATTAGTCACTACTGAACTGTTCTAGAGAGAATACAGGTTTGGACTGTGAGCCTCTGGTCACATTTTCTTCAGTGGTTAGTATATAACCTTGTTTTACGTGCATTTCTATTTAAATATACCTTATTGTTTCATTAACCCTGAACTCTTGGTCAGCAGCACTAGAACTCATGATGGAGTGAAGCTTATCTAAGAAATGTATTTTCTCTGTAGTGTATATCATATCATAGCTTCTTTGTGCTTAGGAACAGTAGATAGAACTTCAGTACTATGGGGGCGTTTTTAACAGTGAAATCATCAAAAAAGTACAAAACAAAAATTGCAACACTAAATATACCATGAAAAAGTATGCTTCTATATAGTCTGAAATCTGAAACAAAAGCAGGGTGTCCTACTGTTTGACCTCAGCTAGGAGTGTGTGTGTCAGGCAGCTCAAAATTTTCCCCTATTCTATGCACGTAGGAGTGGGAAGGCAGGATGAATATTGATATTGGGGTTGCAAATTGTGGTGAGTAGGTAAATTCATAAACAGAGAATCCATGAATAATAAGGTTCTATTACATATTAGCCTTTTCAGTTTTCATAGATGTCTATAATTTGCATGGTTTTATAGAAGTTGATTATCCTAACCGTTTAACACACGTTTTTACACTGAGGTTCTATCATTGTCCTGAGGGTTAAAAGCAGATCAGTCCAAATGTCTATACCTTTTATATCTAAAATGCAACATAGGGGGTACTCAGAAACATGGAAAGACAGTGAAAGATTCATCCTTAGACTTGTCCTTGTCATGGCTGCGAGATGGCTATCGCAGTTCTGAGCGTCCTACTCAGACACAACAGAAGAGAAACTATTTTCTCCTGTGTGTCTTCTAATGTAAAAAACCCTTCTCTGAAACATTCTGAGAGATTCCCTCTCACATCTCATTGCCTAGGAGTATGTCACAGACCTATTCATTTATTGGAAAGGGTAATGAAATCAAGATAATGGACTTAAACCAAAACTAATTCACGGCCTGGTGCTGGGGATGTACATCTTGTGAAGCAACGTGGCCGTGCAGGGAGAATGATTTTGAACAAAACGGCTTGCTCAGAAGAGGAAAGTGAAATGAATTTGGCATAATCTAACAACTGTGTCTACCATACTTACTAATGAAAGAGTGTGCACCAACATATGGGAAGAATGTTAATCTCAAAATAAATTTGTGTTTTACTTTGTTAGAGGTCCTATTTCCCCTAGTAGGCTGCCAGGACAATTACACAGTACCCTTCTGGATACTCTCCTCAGAGGGAATCTTCAGAGGTCCATTCTTTCTACAGGCACATATAAAAGAAGCTCTCATTAAAACTATTGGGGGAAAAAACAGTGAGCAAGAATTTGTGAGCCTTAATCTTGTTATGGTAGAATAAAGGGGAGTCGGATTCTTTGCTGCTTCTCCTTTTGAGAGATGGAATCTAACTGCTCACCTCTTGAGTTGGGCTGTTGTTCCTCGGTTGCCTAATCAAGAGAATGTAGGCCCAGACGTCTTCGAATATTCAGTCTTGAGATACAGCTACTATGTTATGAGGAAGTCCAAGTATCCCATGGAGAGACGCCTGTGAAGAAGAACCAAAGTGCCAGATGATAGCCAGCATCAGCTTAGCAGACCTGTGAGGGAATCATCTTGGAAGTAAATCTTCCAGCTCCAGGAGAGCCTCCCCAGCTGAAGCTGCATAGAGTCAAGATGAACCATCTCTACTGAGCTCTACCCTAACTGTAGATTTATGAGCAAGATAAATGACTATTTTTGTTTTAAGCCATTGTAGTTTTGGGTTGTTATTAAACAATGTATAACCATAACACTTAAGGGAAAGCCAGATAGACTCAAGATGCTGATAATTTTAGCTGGATGCTTCAGAAACAGGCTTTTAATTAGACTCTTTTAACCATCCTGTCTTGACTATGGTGCTCCAAAATGCTTATTGAGTGAGTGAATGAATGAATGGTCATTTCACCCTTGCTCTCTTCAGAGTAGGGAATAAAAAGAAACTTTTGGCAGTTATTTTCTAGGAATATAACTTTAAAACTTCAGTCCTTTGTTTCTTTGGAACATCCAGAAGAATCCTAGAATCAAAGAGCTGAAAGGGAGCATGTGTGATTTGTCACCCTGCCCTGGGGTTACATGGCACTTCATTCATAGGCTTTCCAAGTTGGTTTTATTGCCTCTGTAACTTTTCTCTTGAAAATCTCAAGAGAAGAAAAGCACCAGCCTCAGTTTTGTTTCCAGTGAGTCATTAATATTAGTCAAGCAAGTGTAGAAAAGAAACATTTATAATAATTTATAATAAAAAAGTATTTATTTATATTTTCTTAACTATATTTCCACATTTTATATAGGAAAGTGCACTGCATCTTTGAATGATTTCCCAACAGATGAGAGAATTTTCATTTTTTTCCACAGAGTTATTTACAGCAGTTCATAGAGCAAACCCCAGAAACTTATAGCATGGTGGTCTGCCTGAGTGGCCAGTGAATGCCAGATCTCTAATGGGGACATTGCCTTGAGTGACCGGGCACCATAGAAACAAATTCTAGGGTTAGGTTTGCTTCCTGCCTGGGCATTGCCTTTGAGTGCTTAGGCTTATGGTGCATACCGTGTAGATGCCCGGACTCTTTAGATGAATCTTCTATATGGAGGACCTGTTTCTTTACGAGGAAGGTTATGACATGTCTTCAGTTTCAAGGAAGCAGATCGATACTATTGTGAATAGCTAAGAGTTGAGAAAGAGCTGGTAATTCACACAAATTGGCTCTGTGAATTTTTCTAGTTGTGCAACCCATGTTCTCTACTTAATGTGAAAAAAGAAGCTGGGATATGTGTTTTGCTAAATCCTAAGAGCAACAACTTTGTGGGACAGAGTAAACTGGAGAATTGCCTCTTAAAGGCCAGTGTTGAAACCCCATTCCTGTAATGCAGTGTTTTCAAAGGTCAGCCTGCAAACCATTTTTACCAGAATTACCTTGTGTGTGTGTGTATGTGTACTGTTCAAATACCTGGGCCTTACTGTAAACATAGTGAATCTGAAGGGGTTTGGGGCAGGATTTTGCTTTTCTAATAAGCCTTTCCTGTTATTTAAAAGGTCCTGACACCTGCTGTCCCTGCAGGAAGGCAACCATCTCAGAGGCATGTCTTCCTCTGTGGTTTGTGAACAAACATTTCAGAGGTAAAAAGAGCCTTTAGGAGACACTGAGAGATGAATATTTCACCTTCCACTGTCCCCAAATGATTTGTCAGGAAGTGGAACTTACAGAGTGATCTTTGGGATTCCATAAGTGGTTCTGAACAGGAATATTTAAACTCATGACAAACCATTTTCTGCTTTAAATTTCTACCATTGATATTCTTTTTTTAAAAATTTTTTTTAATGTTTATTCATTTTTGAGAGATGGAGAGAAACAGAGCATGAGTGGGGGAGGGACAGAGAGAGAGGGAGACACAGAATTTGAAGCAGGCTCCAGGCTCTGAGCTGTCAGCACAGAGCCTGATGCGGGACTTGAACCCATGGACTGTGAGATCATGACCTGAGCAGAAGTCAGATGCTTAACCAACTGAGCCACCGAGGTGCCCCTACCATTGATATTCTTAAGCAGAAGGACAGTTCAGTAGAGTTTTGGAGCATTTTAAAAAAATATTACATTATCAAGATCTTGCTTAACCCTAATGGTGAGAAATCAAAAGGGATGGATATTTGCCTGTTTAAGAGAATACTTTGACATTTAGAAGTTGGGATTAGAATATTTTGTTCCTTATGGTGTAATGAAAACTTTTGGTCACAAAAACATTATCTTAAATTGTTGCAAAGTGGTTCCAATAACTCACACTTTCCTGAATTGAACCTGGGCTGGTCTAATGCCTTGTTGGGCCAAAAATACTTGGTGGAAGAAACATTATACAAGTTCTAGGACAGAGTCCGTTTTCATACTCTTGTGGTTTGTCATGTAAAGTAACTTAGGCTAGCCTTTTCGAGGATGAGAGGAGCTGGGGAGGAAGATGCCCTGGTGGGTGAATGACCATGAGCTGTCATAGTCGAGGTGCCGGAGTTATGGGTAGAGCCATCTTGGATTCTCTAGCCTCAGTCAGTTTGCCAACTGGCTGAAAATACATGAATGAACCCAGAGAACTCATGGAGCAGAGACAGTCTACCCAGTCGAGCCCAGCCCAGATTATAGAATTATGAACAAATATACTTTAGGTTACCAAGTTTGGGAATGATTAGTTACACAGCACTAGGTAATTGTTAACAAACATGGTGGGGGACAAGTGTCCTTTGAGTCACATGACACCTGGGCAGGCCAGTTAGAAGGAACTATTATGGAAACACCTGGGGATGGTGATACTCTGGTTGGGCTGTGGGTGCTTCCATTTTCTCTGAGGGATTGCAACACCACATTTGTGCATGCTTCTACTTGGCACCAGTCATATAATACAATTTGTTTCTCTACCTATCCCCCTAGAATGTGAGCTCCTTGTAAAAGGGGTCATATTTCAGTCATTCTGTAGCTCTAATGCCTAACAGTGTTTACCATATAGAGGCTGCTCAAGAAATGTTCGTTTAAAAAAATACTCAAATAACCTAAATGAAGTGCTCTTGCATTATCAAGGAATAGGAAAGAAACGGTGTACTACTGAATGAGCTAGTAACAAGTATTCTAGGGAAAGGAAAAATGGTTTCTTTTGAATTTAGGATTTTTTTCTTCTTTGAGTTGCATGGTTTATATATCCTATTTCCTTTGCAAGATGCTTGGTGCTTCCTATGTTAATCATTCACTTTGTGGTAATTGCTATTGGTACCTAGAAAAAGGATATAGAACTTCATTGTTGGATTTTCTATCCCATTATTTAATCCCATCAATTTAACTGGCTGATATGAAAAGACAATTTCGTTTATGCCTGTAGTTGGGAAAATACAATGGGGCTTTAAATGTCTGTGGTGACAGTATCTTTAAAAGTCACAAAATGAATGTTAACATCGGTTTTGAAAACTGGTATGTACTTGTGAATGTGTTTGCGTGTATCTGCTCAAGCTATGTCTGAGCATATTACTATATGTCTTATTCTGTTTCTCTCCCCCTGTTTCTTCTCAATCCTTGTTTTTATCTTTTGAATTTCTATCTTTATAAACACTTGTCTGTCTTATTTAGCATTAAAATCAAACTGCAGCACATAGTTTGCTAATTATATTATAAACTATTTGTATTTTTTGCTCTTAATCTAAAAATCGAAAAAATAGAACATTATATGACTATTTTTCTTGGCATACCCCTAATTATGAGGCAGCCTTATTTAACTTATGTCACTGATTATTTTTCTGTGAGTAGTGGCCCTTCATATGAGAAAATGTCCTCTCTACTGGAAGAGATATGGGTTATGGCACTTTTATGGGCCTGTTTCCTCTTTTCAGTCATAGTTGAGTAAATGGGCAAAGAGGAATGAAGTTTGGCTCGAACCTACTTATGAGCCCTCAGAGTACTTCTTTGCCTCTGTTCAGAGACAGGATCCCAGCCGAAATGGAAGTCCTGTTGACAGTCAGCCTTGACCTTAGTGGCTTTTTCTGAAAACTAATCAGCAGATCGTCAGAGGTTACTTTCCAGCCTCCCTCTTGAGCCTTTCAATGTTTGGAGCAGAGTCTTACTACCCCTACCTGGCCCTGCCTCCAACTGAGAAAAGACAGAATATGAGATACTGTGATTCCTCTGCCCATAATGAATCTGCCTGGTTTTCTGTCTCTTCTTTCTTGTGAACTCCATCAATGCCAAATCCCTGGTTCTTTCTTGGATTCATAACTCTGAGGTCATCATTTCTAAACTCTACATGCCACACAAGTATGGCAGAGACCGCTGCTGTCCACCAAGAGCCATTCTTTCCTTCAATCCCCAGTCTCACCAGCAGTTATATGTATTCATGTAACTGAATTCATGCCAGTGGAATGTGCGTGAATGTGGTATAGGCCCATTTGGGCTGGCCGTAACCTTCCATGTTTGTTCCTGTTTTTTCTGTATTCCGTATAACTGGAATGGCAATGCTCAGGATGACCTTGGAAGCATGGTGAAGATAACAGAGCTACTATCAGCTTTGGTCCAAGAATAACTGCATGGCGCTGACCTCCTTCCTTCAGTCTGGAACCATTCTAGATTGTTATGTGAATGAAAAATTAATTCTGTTGGGGATGAGGCTTTGGATTTTGGGTATTCAGCATTTAGTTTACCCTAACTAATAAACCAAGATAACCTAACAATTGTGCAAGTGTTCAGTGAACAAGTTAAACCTAAGACATTGATACATTGTAAGTGGCTTATAGTGGAAATAACTCTATGGTGAGCATTCCAAAGCAAGTGTGTGTGTGTGTGTATGTCAGGTGGAAAGCAAATCTGCTTCTGACATAATGAAGTGTATCATTTAGCTTGTGCTGTTAAACAAACCACCCCAAACGTAAGGGCTTTAATAACACTTTTTAAAGATTTTATTTTTTAAAATTTATTTAAATTTTAGTTAACATACAGTGCAATATTGGTTTCAGGAGTAGACTTCAGTGACTCATTCATAACTTACAACATCCAGTGCTTGTCACAAGTGCCCTTCTTAATACCCATCTAGCCCATCCCCCACGCACCTTTTTCCATCAACTCTGTTTGTTCTCTATCGTTAAGAGTCTCTTGTGGTTTGTTTCCGTCTTTTCTCTCCCCTCCCCCTTTCCATAGTTTCATCTGTTTTGTTTCTTAAATTACACATATGAGTGAAATCATATGGTATTTGTCTTTTTCTGATTGACTTCATTTAACATAATACATTCTAGCTCCATCTGCATCATTGCAAATGGCAAAATTTCATTCTTTTGATGGCTGAGTAATATTCCATTGTGTGTGTATACTGAAAACATTATATATACATATATATGTACACATATATACATATATACACACATATATACACACATACACACATATACATATATACACGTATGTATACATATATACACATATACACACACACATACACAAAACCTCTTCTTTATTCATCCATTAGTCAATGGACATTTGGGCTCTCTCCATAGTTTGGCTGTTGTTGATAAACAATGAGGTGCATATACCTGTTGGAATCTGTATTTTTGTATCCTTTGGGTAAACACCTAATAGTGCAATTGCTGGATCATAGGGTAGTTCTAGTTTTCATTTCTTGAGGAACGTCCATACCGTTCTTCGGAGTGGCTGCTCCAGTTTGCATTCCTACCAACAATGCAAGGGGGCTCCCCTTTCTCTGCATCTTTGCCAACACCTGTTGTTTCTTGTGTTGTTGATTTTAGCCATTCTGACAGGTTTGCGGTGTGGTATCTCATCGTGGTTTTGATTTGTATTTCCCTGATGATGAGTGATGTTCAATGTCTTCTCATGTGTATGTTAGCTGTCTGGATGTCTTCTTTGGAAAAGTGCGTATGTCTTCTGCCCATTTTTAACTGGGTTATTTGTTTTTTTGGGTGTTGAGGTTG
Organism: Paguma larvata; assembly: GCA_030068075.1. Taxonomy (NCBI): domain Eukaryota; kingdom Metazoa; phylum Chordata; class Mammalia; order Carnivora; family Viverridae; genus Paguma; species Paguma larvata. The sequence goes on from CM057838.1 coordinate 40,328,291, forward strand.
AGAAGTTCTTTATAGATTTTGGATACTAACCCTTTATCAGATATGTTGTTTGCAAATATATTCTCATTTCATAGGCTGCCTTTTAGTTCTGTTGATTGTTTCCTTTGCTGTGCACAAGCTTTTTATTTTGATGAAAGGACTTAATAACATTTGAGTTAATAACTAATACTATTAGCTCACTGTTCTATTTAATGACAGTCAGCTAGATAGTTCTGGTCTTGTCTGGGCTCACTCACACACTTACAGGTCAGCGGGCAGCTTGCCTGGGGCTGAACGGTCTAGGATGGCCTCATGGCTAGGGTACCCTGGTGGTTCCTGAGCAGGCTAGTTGGGGCACGTTCACATGATAACCCCAAGGTTCTGAGTGCAGCAAGAGAGGGCAAGTGTCACAGCATGAGCCTTTTCTCATGTCACATTTGCTAATGTCCCAAATGGCTAAGGCAAGTGACATGACCAACCTCGGGGTTCAGGGAGTGGATAAAAGGGCTCTTCTTCCGGATGTGGGATTGATGGGAGGAGGTGCAAAATATCGTGGCCTTTCGGGGGGAAATTTATCACGACAGACTCATGAAAGTAAAGTGCCACAATGCTAAGCAACCTCATGGAAGGTGGAAGAGCACTGATGGGGTCAAGAGAGGCTGGTTCCCTTGTTGCCACCTTTTGTTTTTTTCCCTGTGGGACCTCAGAAAAGTCACCCGCCTTTACTTCCAGATGCAGGAATGGAAGCACAGAAAAACTGCTCATCTTGATAATCTCTCAAGTCCCACCCAGTACTCTAATTTTGTCTTTCTTTCCCAGCAGAGGAGTCAGGGTCAAAGTACACATTTTGGGAACTGAAAACATAATTTTGTGTGTTATTTTATGGTGGTTGCAGGGGCACCTCCTGACCAGCCAAACCCTGAGCAAGACTCAGAGCGAACCGGGTAGGTGCCGGTGCCAAGGGCAGTGCCAGGGCAGAGCTGTGCCAGCCCAGCTGTGGCCACTTCCATCTCCTTTCAAGTTTAACTCGGGTGAGTAGGAGGTGGGAATCCATTTTTATTTCTGGTCCGCTTCCTGCTGATTGTGATTCTTCCGTTAATGCCCTGTGCAAGTTGAATCTCACCTTCACTGTCCTCTTGAAGGCCAGATTCTCCTTTTATAGGTGTTTTCTTTTGCGGGGGTGGTGAACTGAGGCAGCCACATTTTCCAAATACAAATAAGCTGGAGTGGAAGGTGTCCTTGAAAGCGTTGGTGCTTGGAGCAAAGTCCTGGAACTCTGGCGCTGTCGGCCTCCTGGGGGTCTGCTCTTGCTTTGCCAGAGCCTGTTGGTTAGGGAGACACAGGTGGCAATGGGGATAACCCTCTTCTTTAAGAAAGCAGCAGTCAGAAACCTTGAAACCTCCTTGAAATAATCCCTTTCTAATGCATGGGGGGGGGGGCGGTGGGGGAGGAATTGAGAGTTTTTTCTTTTCCCGAGATAAACAGCTATAATGCCTATAGACCCTGTGGTTTTTCCATTCCCCACATGTGCTGCCCCACACTTTTCTTCCAGAGGGATTCGTCTTAGGGGCTTCAGCCTCTTTCCCTTGTAGCGTCTCCTTGTTTTCTCACAAAGAGAAAATTGGGCGACGCACCAGGAGAGAAAGTGCTGCAAGAGAAAAGGAGCCAAAGGTGGGAAGAGGCATTTCCATGGAATGCGGGAGCTGATGGGCAGAGTGGGTATAAGGGGCTCGGGGCTCCTTGAGTCCTTCCTCTGCTCCGAACCCACACACTGCTAGGCTGGTGCTGGCAAGACAGCTCTAGGTGCAGAGCCCGGAGCTCCAGGGCTGGGCTTAGTTCTTAATTCTTAATTAATTGAAAATAACAACCAGGGTAGTGGGGGTGGCTTTGGTGGGGTCGGGCATGGCTGTGGCAAAGTGGAAGAGGAGGAGGAGGAGAAGGAAGTGAAGGGGGAAGGGAGGAAAGAGATTAAAACGAGTTTTTCTAACCTGCCCCTACAAATGGGAATTTTTGGGTAAACATGGCAACTCCTTTTATTCTAATGTTGCTGCTTCTAACAATTACAATTAAAGATCAGGCAGAAAATGCCATCTAGTAACTGGCTCCCTACCCTATAATGCTGTTAGTACAGGCTCCCTATCCTGTGATGCTGTTAGTACAACTCCTGGCCTAGAGGAGATCCTCAGTAAAGGCCAGTTTCTTTGAGAATAAAAAAAAACACAGTTTTCAGATTTCTAGTTAAGCTTAGTGATTCAAACTCTGGGCCACCGCTGAAAGGCTGGTGCTAGGTCAGTATAAAATAGTGACTGTTGAAAGATTGTAACTGAACTACAGTGACCGTTACGGATAGCAATTGGAAAAAAGCTAGTGTGTGTGAGGAGATCAATGGTGAAAGAGTTTAGGATATAAATGAAGGAGAGGAAGTTGGAGAGTGTGGGTACACATGGATTCTTGAAAAAAGGCGAGAGAGAGAGAGAGAGCGAGCGAGCAGACAACACAGTTGAGCTTGTGGGGGACATTTTATGTATATCGAGAAAGAGAGGCAAGAAGTGACAGGGGGAAGCTTTCTTGGCATAGAACTGCTACTCTGGAGAGGCTGACTTGGGGAAAGGCAGGGAAGCTTGTATAAGAGTTTCGGACTTTATGTAAAAAGACCATTAAAAGACAATTCTTAGAGGTATTGTATCCAAATGCTGCTTAAGATGTTTGCTGATCCACTGTGTCCAGCGCTGGCCATGATGAAAGATTAGAAGTAACTAGTGTAACCAATAAATCTCCAGCCTTATTAGTCTGTGTCCTACTAATAAGAGTGCACTTTCTTTTAATATCCCAAATTAATTTTCTCAAGTACCCATTCACCTAATTGCAGGAAATTCGTCTCTCAAAAGTTCCCCAGCTAATTTTAAGACAACTTCCTTGCTGTATAATTAAAAGGGCTCAACCATGTTGCTGCCCTGAGAACAAAGGGATAGACTACTTCAAAGCCAAGTTCTGGGTTGCATCCAGAAGGCAGAAACTGTTACTTTGAGAAGGGAGTTATTTTTTCAGCTTTCAAACAAGTGAAGTTGGTCTCCACAGGTACTTGTTGCAATGCCAATAACTTCTTCCTTAAGTGCCTACTGTGTACCAGACACTTTTTCGTGGGTGCTAAATTAGATGAGACATAGGTTAAGTTGTGCAACCAGGTTCCAAAGTAACAGCGGCTTAAAGAGCACAGAAGTTTATTTCTGTCGTTGTGGAAGTCTGACTGACTTTTTGGCTCTGCTCTGCAGTCATTCAAGGTCCCAAGTTTCTTTGATCTTGTTGCTGTGCTGTCCCCTGGGTGTTGTCCCTGCTCATACATTCCGAGGTGGCTCACCATCACATCACACGCCAGCCAGAGCAAAGGAGAAAGTGTGAAAAGAGGGAAAACTCAGAGATCACACACATTTTTTTTTTTCACATTCCAAAACTTAGGCCATGACTACATCTAGCTGCAAGGGAAGTTGAAAATCGAGGTTTTACTCCGAATGATCATGTGCCCAGCTACAAATGCTATTGTAGTGGAAGAAAGAGAAAGTGTATAATGAGTGAAAAGCAATAGTTGTTGCCATAGGCTCCTAACATACGTTTTTTTTCATTTAATACTTACAGGAGCTCTGCAAGATCATTATATTATTCCTTGGAAATGCAGACTTAAGGGGCACCTTCCTTTGGTCAGACTTACCAGGAAGCCAGAGGGCAGGGAAGCCTAAGGAATGCAGAAAGCAGAGGAGGGGAAAGGTTGGGAACGGATTGAGAGCAAACAGGTCTGTGACAGGCACCTCATCTGGAAGTCCGCATGGACTTGGCTTGTGAAGAATCCCTATATCCCCAACAAAATGCAAACATTTATTGGATATGTGCCTAAGTGCAAAACGGTTTAGGGGAAAAGAGTTAGGATGGTTGTGAGTTTGAGATTTATAGCACAATGTTGAAAGGAAAATAGGTTAATTGTGCTTTTTGAAAACCCTTGTCCCTCTACCCAGGTTAGAGATGGAGAAGACCTGTTGGTGAATATTTGACAGGACATCAGATTGGGAGTAGATGTAAAATAACACCAAGCTTCCCCATTCTCACACTAACTTGAAATGATGCTGGCACATCATAGAAACGAAGCCGTTTCTGTATGCCACTCAACATTTGCGGGAACTGCTTTCAGTTTCTCAGGTGTTTCCTGGTCCCTCTTACCTCCTAGCCTCTGAACATGTTGTTCCTTTTGAAACTACACTGCCCATCTCTCTTTGCATTCTCCCCTCTAAACCCTCTCCCATTTTCCTTTGTTCAGCTAATCCCTTCTCATCCATTATGTCTCAGCTAGATGCCAATTCCTCAGGAGGCTCCCCACAAACCTGGGTTAGACTTGTCTTGTATGTACACTACTTATACTTTACTACTAGTAATGGTAATCCTATTATTTTTTTGGGAGGGGGGAGAGAGAGGGTGCAAGTGAGAGAGGGGAAGAGAGAATCCCCCAAGGAGGAGAGAGAGAAAGAGGGAGAGAGGCGGGGCCTGAGTTCACAAATGTGGGACTCGAACTCACAAACTGGGAGATCATGACCTGAGCTGAAGTCAAGAGGCTTAACGACTGAGCCACCCAGGCGCCCTGGTGATCCTATTAATGCTTTTTGAGTACCTTGCATATGGCAAATGCTATGCCAAGTGCTTTCTATGCCTTATCTCATTTTAACAACCCAATTAGATGTGTACTATTTTTTTTAACCACATTTTAGGGTTGAGAAAATTGAAGATCAGAGAGGCTTAGAGTATTAGTTTCCTTCGACTGCCATAACAAATTACAATAGGCTTAGGGTCTTACAACAACAGAAATTTATTCTCTTACAGTTCTGGAGGCTAGAAGTCCAAAATCAAGGGGAGGGGAGGGTCCAGAGGAGCCTTCCTACCCTCTTGAAGCAGCTGGAGGTTCCAGGTGTTTCTTGGCTACATCATTCCAGTCATTACCCCTTCTTTCTCCTTTGTGTGTCTGTCTTTTATCTCTAATAAAAGCACTTGTCATTGGAGTTCAGGCCCACTTACACAATCCAGGATGACCCTATCTCAGTGTCTTAATTACATCTGCAAAGACTCTTTATCCAAATAGGGTCATATTCACAGGTTTCACGGGTTAGATGTAGGCATATCTTTTGGGGGGCCATCACTAGATTAAGTAATTCAGACAGTCCCTCAGGGCTAGAATGTGAACTTGGGCAGCGAGACTCGTGAATTCAAGCATATGGTCTCTGCTATTGTCCTTCCCTGCATACTGTCTTGAGTATCCACTGACTCTATCTTAGTGCTATCTACTTGTATAGTTTCCCATTGACTGGTCTGTATCCCCTATTAGGAGCATCAGGAGTGACTGTCTTTTTTGATACCCACTGTTTTCTCAGCACACTGCCTGGCTGGTGGTGTGTTTTCAGTGACTATACTGAATGAATAAATCAATGCCAGTTACATTACAGAACTCTTCGGAACACATGGTTTGATCTGAGTCACTGTACTGGCTGCAAAGCTGGCGCCTCCTATTGTGCCCTCCTTCCTGAAGGTGCTCCCTACTTCTTGTTCTGTGCAACTGTCGCTGGAGACTTTGCCCAGCACCTTGAGTGGCAAGAGTACCACTCCGTACTAGGCTCCGTACCTAGGCAGGCTCTCCCTAATGCCTAGCACCCCAGGCCTGTCTACACCAACTGTGTGTCCACTTTTGGATTGGGATGACATGCCATTCCATGGGAATGGATTCCAGCTTTCTAAGCAGCCATGGAGCAGCTAGATGATACAACATCATTATACTGAGGTCAGCTCCTTAGGAGGTAAACCTGCCTCAGTGAGAGACAGGGAAATTTAGACTTACAGATCATTTCGGGGGAAAAAGAAAAGGCTGTAATTCTGCTTCTATGGATGCTCCTTGTGCCCCTTGACAGAACATGAAACTTGTGTATCACTTAGAAATATTTTGGGGCACCTGGGTGTGGCTCAGTGGGTTAAGTGTCTGACTTTGGTTCAGGTCACAAACTGTGAGATTGAACCCCGCCTCAGGCACTGTGCTGACAGCTCAGAGCCTGGAGCCTGCTTTGGATTCTGAGTCTCCCTCTGTCTCTCTCTGCCCCTCCTCAACTCCTGCTCTGTCTCTCAAAAATAAACATTAAAAAATATTTTTATGATATTCTCTACTAGGTCCCCAGAATTCATGAATTATAATGGAAATTATATATATGATTGGATTGCAATAGAAATTATATATATAATGATACAACCTCATATCCAGGTGGCAGGAAGCCTGAATCTCGTCCTTGTTGAAAAGCCACATCGTGATCTCAGCATTGACCTTCTCATCCTGTATTCACTAAATGATGCTATTATTCATGAGCTTATCTTACCATTGAGGAAATGAGGAACGCAGACATGAAGAAATGATAAAGAGGCAGGGAGTGTGTGAGGAGAGGTATGGCCTCCAGTTCTGAGGAGAAAATGATGAGCTCCAGCTGAGTAGGTCTCAGGTGGTGGCCAGTGAAATGGAGCTGGAGGATGAGTCAGTCAAGGGAGGTGGGAAGGAGAGGAAAGGACATCCAGAGGGTGAAGGGAATGGCACGGGCGAGGCTGGAGCTCATGTCATCTCTTCTTCCTAACGTTTCTTGCCTGGAGTCCATAATCATCAGTTTAGAATAGACCCCAAATTACTCTAAAATGTTCATAAAACATAAAATGGCACATTTGATAGTGTGCAATTCAGTGGCATTTAGTTCATCCACAGTATGTGCGATCATCACCTCTGTCTAGTTCCAGAACATTTCATCACCCCAGAGGAAACCCTGTCCCCATTAAGCAGCACCCTCCCCCTCATTCCCCAGCCCTGGCAGCCACTAATCTGTGTTCCGTCTCTAAGGATTCACCTAGTCTACATATTTCATATCAGTGGAATCACACATATGTGACCTTTTGTGTCTGGCCTCATAATAGTCTTTTTAACATGTCTTCCATCTTCCCTCATTGTCTCTTCCAATCTATTCCCCTTAAGCAGTCATGATGCTCTTTCTAAACCACAAATCTGAGCGTGCCACTCCCTTTTGTAAAATTCTTCAAATGCTTCCAAGTGCCCTTGGGATAAAGTCCGTGTGATCGTGCCTACCTCCTCCAGCTGTATCTTGCAGACTCCTTGGTCCACCAGTACCACTCTCACTGCCCATTAGATCCAAACCCAACTCCTTTCGGGTTTTTTGCTCACCTCTCGGCCTTGCTATAGCTGTGGCCCTTGTCTGGAGCACTCCCTCCTCGTCCACCCTCTTCTACCCTGTATTAGATGTGACTATTTTTCAGAAAACCTCTAGATTCGGTTTGTTCCCTTTGGTATGAGCTACTTTTCCCTCTCCTGCCAGTCTCATAGCAGTGGGCACTCTCTTGCATCCCATGGTTAAAATGCCAGTCTCCCCTACTGGAGAGAATCAGCCTCTAATAAGACAGGCTGAATATCAGTTTTTCTTAAAGCTCTCCAGATTCCAGAGGGCAATCAGTGTTGACATCCACTATCCTAAAGGAATTTTTCCCCCTGTTATAAAACAACAGACACTGGAATATCAGCCTCCTGCAGGCAGGCTCTGTGTGGGTCTTGCTTACTCTTTAGCACATGGCAGCAGTCAGTAATGTTGGTTTAATGAAGGGAGGTGGGGAAGAAGATCTTTTTAAGGGATATCAGAAGTTTCTGAAAGAAGAGTTCAGATGTTGGACAGTGGTGTTATGGAATGACCAAACCGAGGAGAATCTTGAATGCTAGAAGTTTAGAATTCATTCTCTAGGTCAAGGGTTAACAAATTCTAAAAACTGCTGGGTGCCAGTGGGAACCACAGTGGGTGAAAGACTAGGAGAGGAACAAAGGTGCTGGTGGGGACGTTGTAGATAGTAGAGAGCAGATGCCAGGGACAGGCATCCAGGGCTGCTCAGCCTCAGCTGATTATTGCCAGGTGGGAACACAGGTCCAGAGTTGCCAGGCTTTCTGAATTCTTAAGAGAAACCAGAGATATGTGTATGTTTGTGTGCACACACACATGCACACGTACATACACGTGAATCTTGATTTAGATACAACAGTTTAAAATAAGGTTTTTGAATAGCACAACATGAGCCAAACAAAAGCCATCTGGAGCTGGATTTAGCTCAGAGACTTCCAGTTTTCAGCCTTTGCTAGAGGCATTAAAGGTGCTTGATCAGGAAAATTATAGATTGGAAGTGGCATCGTAGAAAGATAACCACACAGGTAAACTTTCAAGGATATAAATACAGCATTATTAACTGTAATTACTAAGCTGTATATTAGATCCCCAAAGGTTATTCATCTTATATCTGGAAGTTTTTTGAGCAGCATCTTTCCATTTTTCCCCAACTCCAGCCCCTGGTAACCACCATTCTACTCTGTTTCTAGAAGTTTGGCTTGTTTTAGAGGGCATGTATAAGTGATACCCTACAATGTTTTGTTTTATCTTTTTTTTTTTAACTTTTAAAATGTTTATTTATTTTTGAGAGAGAGACAGAGGGTAAGCAGAGGAGGGGCAGGGGAAGAGGGGAGGCACAGAATGTGAAGCAGGCTCTAGGCTCTGAGCTGTCAGCACAGAGCCTGACATGGGGCTTGAACTCATGAACCATGAGATCGTGGCCTGAGCCGAAGTCAGGCACCTAACTGACTGAGCCACTCAGGTGCCCCTTGCTTTCTCTATCTTATTTCACTTAGTGTAATGCTCTGAGTCTCTATCTGTGTTGTCACAAGTGGCAATTATGGTCGAATAATATTCCAACCCATATGTATATGCCTATCGACGGACACTATTTTTCTGTATGTTGGCTATTGTGAATAATGTTGCAGTGAGTATGGGAGATCTTTTTTCTCTTTGAGATTTGTTTTCATTTCTTTTGGATAAATACTCAGAAGTGAAACTGCTGGATTATTGGTAATTCTAAAAAGGTTAACTTTTTGAGGAGCCTCCATACTGTTTTTCATAGTGGCTGCACCAATTTACATTCTCAACAATGGCGCACAAGAGTTCTTTTTCCTCCATGTCCTCACCAACACTTGCTGTCCTCTTTTTGATGATTGCCAAAGCTTCAATTTTAATGGTGGTGAGTTTTGATTACTTTTTGATGGACTCTTTGGTCAGCCTATCTGCTTAATTTATTTTCACCTGTTCCTGGATTTTCCAGTGTTGTACTTTCTCAGTCTGTGGGGACACCTCAGTTGTTTTATTTATACTATCCTGCCCCACTCCATGATGGTCACCACCTGTTGAGGCTACTACCTGCTGTTCTCTTTATCTTCGAGTGCATGTTGTGTTCTGCCTGTGGGCCTGGACTTTTTTTCCGGGCCTGTCCCCTGCCACCTCCCTCAGCAGATAGTCTTGTTCGGTATCCTGACCCTTTATTGCCTACCCAGATGCATACCTGATAAGTACTATCTACCCTCTTAAAGAAAAGCACAGGTAAAAGTATGGAACATTTGCATATATGCCAAGGGTTTAGAGGGAAAGGGTCAAGTTAATTCTTCAAATGTCCTAACACCAAAAAGATGATGGTCCATCCCCACCCATTTGTGATTTTAAAAAAGTCATAAAATTCCAAGCACACAAGTATTTTGAAATAAAATAGTCTATGTTTCAATTTTCGGATTGAATTAATCAAATCTAAACCTTTTTCATATTTTCTCTGTTGGACAGTGCCCTAAACATATCAGTCTATATTGGGCCCAGGGGTGAGATAGGGTGAGGGGAACAGAAATACTGATCAGTGAGAATGGGCTTAAGGTGATAATGAAGAAAAGAATTTCTCAGTGATTCTAGATCCTACATGTCCCAGAACTTCCTTACCTGTCGAATTAATGATATCATTGCTTAAGGGAAAGCCTAAAATTAAGTGGTCATTGATGAGATTTGGGTTTTAAATCAGATTTGAGTCCAAGCAAAACAAAACCAGGCTTTTTTAGGAGACAAAAGGTTTTATAAATTTCAAAAGCATTTCAGTTCATGTCAAGATCCACATGTGGCCAACTCAGACCATAGAGATTTCACCAAAAGTTATGGCACAGGGAAAGGAGGCAGTTGGCATGAGGGAAGTTTCTAATAGGCCGAGGGGGAAAGCCTTGCTTGTCTTAGGATAGGATCTTCAAGGGTCAGAGAAGAACAGATCAGGTATATGTGTTCTTATTTTACTTTATGACCAGAATGACCATGTCAACAACCAGTTGGCCAAGTGACAGCCCAGAACTGACCAGGGCGGAGGGACCAGACCACTCCGTGGGCCCCAGCACAGGCCCCTCGTAAGCAGGGAGATGCACATCTTAGCAGAGCACAGAGTGGACCTTGGTCCTGGCTCCCTCCACTATCAGGAAAGTTGCCTACACTTGGGGATCTTTTTGGGAATGAAGTCGGAGAAAGACCTCTTGAGAGTGAAGTAACAGTCCTGATAACGGGGTTTAAGCTTTCAGTGTTCTCAGTGAGCTATTTTAAATATTTTTTCCTGCCATCAGTGGACTTGAGAAAAAGTTGTTAAAACAAAGTTAAGGTTAATATCTAAATCATAGTGTGTACATATCAAGCACCCCCCGTCAAACATGCAACAGGCTATTGTGCAGAAATTGGAGGGATGAGACTTTATGAGTGCAGACTATACAGTCATGACACTTTGTGTCTGGATGTTGGGAACAAGGGATGAGAAAGGGTGTAAGATGACTTTGAATAACTAGACTAAGGAAAATGTAAAACACTAATAACATAAATAGGAAACTAGTATGTGGTAGATAAAGCTGGTATGTCACAGTTTGAAAGTAGCTAACTCTTCCATCCTGATGGTAATCATTGCATGTCTAAGGTCCTTCCTGCCCGTTCCACCCTCAACCATGTCCTGGGCTGCCTAGTTTCTTGGGGATCTGTCTTCTTATTGTCACTGTTTTAGCAGAGGCTGGTTAGGGGTGGGAGTGGGGAGAGGAGACCGTGTAATCTGACTGCATCTCCATGGCCCAACTTCCTCCTTTAATGGGCAAAAGTCAAGTCAAATTAATTTGCCTTATCACTGGTAACAACTTCTGACACTATGGCTGCAAAGGAGCTTAGAAACTTTTCCTATTAATTTTGATTGTTGTTGTTATAATTGAGACTTGATTATATGTATTTGAGATAATTTGAGGGAAAAAAACTCTATTTTTAATGTTATTATTAATTGAGTCTTAAACTTTATTATAGAATTAAATAAGCTCAGAATCTTAGGTTTTGAGGAAACCTTAGAATTTAATTCAACTTCAACCTAACACAAAAATCCTCAGTAATAGCACGTTCATGTTTTATTAGTGAGACAAACTTATAATGCCTGGCACATAGTAAGTGCTCATTAACTATTTTGATGGTTGTTAAATATATTGATTAGTTGGTAAGTGGTAAACCAGCTTATTTTAGAATAAATACTCTAAGTCTCTAAATCTAGGTTTTTGTTCCTTGAAGACATAAATTTAGCAGAAACTACATCATAGATGAAACTTAGATGCTAGAAACCTATAAATCAGTGGCTGTGATGGAGATGTTAAGACAACGTAAAGTTTAAAAATGCTCATTTTCTATGCTGACATATTAGGGTTAGGAATTAAAACACTTCGTTCAGTAAGAGTTCAAATGGTATTAGACCCATTCCTTGTCTAGATCAAAAAAACAGATCAAAAACTCTTTAAGACTTTGAAGAGAGTTTTTTGTACCCAGGTAGACTACATAATCTTGACTTTAAAATATGCTTTTAATATTAATACGTTTAATATTGAAAGTATAGATTTCACATCTGGGAATAAAGAAAAACCAGATAATGAATCTTCTCCCTCCAAGATCAGCCGTATCCTATCTGAAAAGACAAGTCAAGAATGCCGCATAATTATAACAGCAGCAGGGACTAGAAACTTTCTGATTGGAATATTCATAGCAGGGAGCGAACCCAAAAAATTGAATAAAAAGTTTCCAAAATGACGAGGGCCCAAATTGTTGCATCTCCATAGCAACGGAAAATGCAATCTTTATGCCCTTATTTACCCTTCTATTCAACCAAAAAAATGCATGGTATTTGCCATGGTAACGCCTACATCATATATGCATGTATCGCTTCAGATATGCAGCCTGCTGTTCTAAAAACAACAAACACATACCAAGACGTGTGCGTCATGTGAAACCTCTACTCATTTTACAGTGTTTTGATGGAAAAATAAGTCCCACTGGACCTTGACATCTTTTTCTCAAGGACTGTTTTCCAGTTTTGGTGGCAGAAAACCCAGGTGTCTCTCTGTTCCTTTCTTTTCCTCCCAAGTCCAGTGAGAGTGATGTCGATGTGTCATCGCAAGTGGATGTGGGAGGGAGTTCAGGGTCAGAGTGTCTGTGATCGGGACAAGGTGAAGGAGATTATGGCTTTGACAGGACAGAGCAAGGGGGCTTGTGGCTACAATGCCAGACCCTATGGTAGAGGCGAGTGGAGGAGGCTGTCATCTACGTCCCTAGAGTGATTTGAAAAGCCCTGAAAGATCTCTTCTCTCCAAAAGATTTCTTCCCTGGTTTTATTTGCCTTTGAGGGATGAAATTCAGACAGTCACATCTTTCAACCACAGTAGCAATGTTGCTTCTTGCAATGTAATTATCTAGAAGTGTAAGGCCTTAATCCCAAAATGGCTACTATTGCCTTGGCTTGCATAAATTAATACATTGGCTTGCCCAGGCCTGAAGAGAATTGGACTTAGGATTGATAAGAAGACAAGGTAGGGGAGAAGGAAGATGTTGGGGGTGGGATGCTGCTGGGGTAGCTTCAGAGTTTGCCTCAAAAGAACTGGACACTGGGTGGCTGGAGTATGGGGCTCAAGTTGATGAAAGGGGAAAGGGGCAGGGGAATGAAGAAATAATTCAAGAAATACTGACAGGTGTCAGCCGTGTGGCAGATACCAGGCTCTGAAAATAAACTTTACAGTTTTGTCTGTGACTGCCTAGGTTTTCAGCTTTCTATTTACCCTGCTGTTGGCCTGACATAAAAGTTTGGGGTGTGGCTGAGAAGCAGAGGTTCCATGCTGGTTGTACGGCCTCTATTCCCATCCTTTCCTGAGCCCTTCCCTATAACATCTTTCCCAACTTCGCATCTTCCGGATGACCAGTATATCCACAAGAGAAACCAGACTTTCATTTCCTGTCCTTATTTTATTTGGCCCTTCTCTTCTGCACTTTTCTTTTATTACCAGTTAGATGGTCACTATTTTTGGTAGCTTCTGACCCAGATAATCTTGAGGAAGGAGTGCCTTTATCTGAGGGTGAGGCTGTTATGTTCCACATCCAGCTTTGAGTCTCACTGAGCAGTAGGTGCTTCTGGCTGCCTAGTCCCATTTGTCAGGCTACGCTCTGCTGCCTTGATGAACACACTCCAAAATCTCCGTGGCTTGACATGGAAAGGTTTATTTCTTGTTCAAGAAAACCTTGGCAGTTCCCTAGGGCATTTTCTTACTGACCTTGACTTGGAGATAGAGGCTGCTTGACATCCTGGTAATGCTTTTGGAAGTAGAAGATGGAGTCAGAGGGTCATGCACTAGTTCTTCAAATTTTCAGTCCAGAAGTGTTGTATCACTTTCACTTAGGGCCCACTGGCCAGATCTAGCCACATGGTCTCCCCTGGTCACCAGGGGAGAGTGGCTAGGAAATGTGGCTAGGCTCATGAATATTCAGTGAGCAGCGAATGTTTCTGTGATACCCTTGATGGCTGGTAACCAGCCTTAGATTTATGATTTGAAGAATAGAGGTAGTAAGGGTGAAGTTAGAGCAAAGCAATCAGTTGTTGGGAGATCAAAACAGTCTTCTGAAGATGCCACATAAAAGTAGGAGAAAAAGATTTACGAGCCACTTTTGCTAGGTAGGGCCTTTCTGACAATAATTGTCCCCAGATAGGTCAGACCAGCCCGAGACCTGCCATGGGGATGAAGGGCCCTCTGTTAGTCACACTATGTGATGTGTATTATTCCATCGGTACAAATAAGAATGGTTCCTCATGTGAAAAGTTCATGCTTGGAGCTTCTTGACTCTTTTAGGTCCTAGTCTCCTGAACACTGGCAGTGTGTCTATCACTTGCGTATCTAGTGGCTCTACCTGGGTTCCTGACACAAACTCTTGTCTGTAAACCCTGTATTCTTTTACGAAAGATCTGGGAGGCTGTCACATCAGAGAAACTACGCATCTACTTTAGAGACCTGATTGTTTTTGAAAATTACTGAACTGTACCCAGATTATAAAAACCAGCTTCCCAAATTCTAATCGTTGCTGACAAGGGATACTGTGATGACTAATCAGAAGAGGTGTAATTCTATCATTAGAATGGTGAGTGTGTCACCTCTCAGGAGCAGCAGTAAGGATGAACTGAGGAAGTAGGAAACTCCAGCCAAGATCTTTGTGCTAGGTGTGCCCTCCATGGTGACAGAGATAAGGCCAAACTGTACTGTTTGGTCTTGCTGAAAGGGATAAGTGGCATGATTCACGGAGACTCCATGAGGAGATTCTTCCTTTTGCTGGACCATCACTGCATTAAGTCTGAACTACACAATCTAGCTAAATTAACTGAAGCGTTAACTAAATTAAATGGTTCCCTGTACAGATCTCAGTATTTGTGTATATGTCCTCTCAGCTTACAAAATAAGACTGTAATTAAAAGACAGTATGTCCCATATCTGTGTGTCTCTTAAGTCATGAAAACATGGAGGAAGATACCAGTTGGGTCTATCTTGAGATCTTGGGTATTGAAACCTGGTGATCATCTTCTACCAAGTCTAAGAGTCTTATTAGGAGAGTTTTAAATTATGATCACAGTTGGAGGTGAAAAAGAAAAGCAGGTGAGATGACCGCGGTTTCATGTCCAGGAAAGTTGCACCATATTGTAACTCACATCCTTTCTTATCACAGTTTTTTTTCTCTCTCTCTCTCTCTTTCTCTTTTTGAATTGAATTGAATTTTTGATTGGTACTCACTGGTACCAAAGGTCTGTTGTTCGATCTTCATGGCAGCTCTGATATGTAGGTGGACCAGAAAGGAATAGAACAATTTTGTAGTAGTGCAGATTTCCTTCCTTTCCTAAAAGACCTATGATGTTTGGTGGGGGTCAGTGTGCACTGGGGCAAAGGAAATAAACTTTTCAGAGATTCCTGGGCATTAGCTCTAAACTGGCCCTAATTTCAGGAGACCCAAAAATGTCACTGTGGCCCACCAGTTAGAGTAGGGCAGGGAAGGGCAGGTGATCAATGGAGTTTTAGCTCAGGTCTGCCACCAAGTCAGCCCCCAAACCCATCCTGTGGTTGTTTCCCTAGTTCTTGGATGCAAAACTGGAATAGACCTATTCAGCAGCCGGCGGAATCTCCACACTGGAGAGACCCTCCAAACTCACTCCCCTTCCTCATCCACTCCTCCTGGTTTTCCTTCTCTTTCCTTACGGAGGATCAGGTGGCCCTTCTTTGTGTTCTGTTAGCATTATTTATTTCCCCTCTCAAAGTGTATATCACACTCTATTATTCCACTTGAAGGAACCAGTGAATAAGTCTCGAGGACATTATAACATTTATCTAAGAGAACCCAGCTGAAAATGGCGGAGTCAGGCTTTGAACCCCGGTCTCAATTCCAAGTTCAGAGTTCCTTTTACAATGTTAGAGGCCCTTATCCGTAGCTGTTGACCTTTCCCTGAGCCTATTGTTCACATGGGCTAATTTAGTTTCTTGGTCAGTGCTTTGCTGGCAGAATGGTGGCTATTACCAGGACTAGATACATAATTTGTAGGACCCAGTACAAGATGAAAGTGCAGTAGGCCTTGCTCAAAAATTATCGTGAATTTCATGACTGAAGTAGGAGTGCATTAAACTAACTACAGGCCCTTCTATGAGTGGGTGTGCACAGGTCGCACACCCGTGAAGCTGGCTCTGGTAGCCACAGGGAACATTTAACTTCAGGAGGTAAATGACATTGCTGACTTCATGTGCCGTGCCCTCTCTAGTTTGAGTATGGCTGTTTCCAGGTGGGGCTTGATCAGTTCCCTCCAGCAGGAAGGGCACATAATCACAGACACTTTACAGAACTGAATTCCAGAGGGCAGACCTTGCTGGGTATGGGTGAACTCCCACACAAATCTTGCATGGAACTGGTCTTCCTTTGTCTTCCCTGGAGGCTTCCTCACAGGGCCAGTGGGTGTAGTGGGTGTCCAGTGGAGCTAAGTGAACTACGTGGCTTTTCATCTTCTGTCCTGTGTCTGGATTATCCTGTTTTGACTTTGAACTCTAAAGAACCTACTTGCATAAAAACATCAGTGAGCTGTGTCAACTTTTTGTAGATTACACATATGTAAACTGGAGCATATGCCTTCATCATCTCAAAACAACTTAAAATCCCTTACTAGGCATTTGTTTTCTCTCCAGTCCCCTATGTAGCCTTGTTCCTCCCCACCCCGCCGACCCCCACCGTTCTTTCTGTTCTTGACTCCCAACCATCTTGGCCTCTTCCACATCCTACCTCCTCTTTATTTTGGAAACTCTAGATTCCTGACCTCTTTTTTAATACCAAGCAATTCAGACCTGTCATAGCATCTAACTGCAAACAGAACAGAGAAACGAAGGACCCTTCAGCCAATGGGACCCTTTCCATTTATAAGGTGACTTAGTGACCATTTTTATTTGAGTGTGCTCCTTGGGGTGTCCCTTTTTACCTCAGGTGGTCAATGTTATTTACATATTATGCATTACAGTG
Source organism: Paguma larvata (assembly GCA_030068075.1). Classification (NCBI taxonomy): domain Eukaryota; kingdom Metazoa; phylum Chordata; class Mammalia; order Carnivora; family Viverridae; genus Paguma; species Paguma larvata. The sequence goes on from CM057838.1 coordinate 40,345,042, forward strand.
CGTGAGTATGATTTGTTCTATCCTTGTTACCATATGTATCTTCCATTCTGGCTTTCACATAAGACATCCCCACTACTATCCTGCTACCTTTCCCTGGATAGGTAGGTGTGTGGTACTCTGTCTCCTTATTTAAATGCCAGCTCTGACCCTTTCTCTCTCCCCACAGTTGAATCAAGCCAGTAGCTACCCCTGGACCATGCACAGCTCCACGGAGAGAGTTTTTAAGTAGTGTTAGGATCCTTAGCTTCTCAGAGATGGGGACTAGTATTATTTACAGTAGTGTCTCAGGATTTAGATTAGTGCCTGACATAGTAGCTGCTCAGTAAATGTGGGATAAGTGAAGAAACAAGAGAAAAATTGAACAGCCTTTTTCACAGCAATCTCCATGTAAAGCACTGGGGCCTCCATTCTGGAGCAAGTCAAAAGATCAAGGACTGTTAGACTGAGTAGTGGTCCACGAAAGTTTTTCATAAGCTGGAGTGCTATAGTGCTGGATGTGGCTGGGGTAGGGGTCCATGCTGATCTGTACTAAAGTCTGTTGATGCTACTTACACATAGCACATCTATGTCAAAGATCTTCATCTAGGAGAGAGGCAGAGTTGGAACGAACCTATGGCTGTCAGACCATGGGCAAAGCTTTTAGAACTAGAATGTAAGGATTGGTGGTGTTTGCTGGGGTCCTTTTTCTGGCGAATATAGGGGTCCCCGAAGGATGGACGGTCAGGTGAAAGGAAATGAAAGAGCCACGAGAGAGATGTAGTTTGATGACCAAGCAGGCAGCCCTGACAATTCTGGCATCTCTGCCCTGCTGGTCTCAGTTTCTTTATTTAAAGGCAGTGAGTGACATTACATCAGTGACAAGGCATTCTTTACAATTTTTCTTAGGTTGGCATATTTGTGAATCCCCCAGACTTAGAAGGGGATAGTTTTTTCTTAGATTAGGCAGTAACTGTTTTTATGACCCCATTCCAAAGTTATGCATTGTTTTTGAGGCAGAGCAAAGGAAATAACAAGATAAAGTTTTTAGGAAGAGAGCAGGATTGTCGTAGCCCTTGGTAAACAGAGGGCACATACGTTGTTGCCTTAAGACCTATGTTAATCATCTATAGGTAGATTAGGACTCATTCTATTCATAATCTTTAACCATAATGGAGGAGGTATTATTCGCTTGGTAGAGACATGATCTCTAATGCTTGTCTAAGTTCTTTTCCTTTGTGAGTGAGTGAGCCTATATGGTAAGGGCTCATGTCTATCTATTCTTTATGGTAGTTTCTGGAAAAGTATTTTGTTATTGCCTTTTTATTATAAGGGAGCGTGAGGATGAGAATTACAAAAGGATTCGTGAAATGTTAACCTCAGGGAGGTGCTCATTATTTGTTGTTGATCAGTGAAGATATGTGTAGCTACTTTTGTTTGGCTACTGTTTTGTACCTTATCTATAAATAGTGCTTTTAACTTTTGAGCTAGGCTAACCTCCGGGGAAGGTCCTAAGTCTCTTTACAATCTCTCCTATCAGTCTGTTAATCAAATACTGAGAGAAGCTTTACAGAGATGTGCCTTGAGGTTTTATGGTGGGGCTGAGGGGATGATTAACACAATGCGATACCTGCAGGGAAAATCTAGTTTGGTTCAAGGAGTCTTGGGGCCTAATGTCTACTAATTTCTAGCCAACTCATAACTGCTATTCTATATGATCAATTTGTGTAACCTATCCCCAAGAGGCAACTTTGAGGTTACTTCTGGCCAGATTACTCTCATTCAGATTTTATCCATCAAGACATCGCATTCCAGGTCCCCTTTTCCAAATGCCATAAAACCAAAGAGCATTATATCCCTTGGGCCAATGAGAGCAGTTCAAGAAATCCAGGCCTGAAAGATTATTTAGAAGGAGGTAAGACTAGGCGCCATCTTGGCTGGCGGGAGCTTTGCTTCAACCTTTTCCACACAGGGAGGGTTCTCAACCTGTGAGCCCAAAATGGCTCCCACAGGTGTTCATCACGAAATAGGATTCTATGAGTGGAAAGCGACCTTAGAAATACTTGAATTCAACCTTCTCTTTATCTTTCACCATCTTTTCCTGCCTTTTTTTTTTTTTTTTTTTTAAGAAATAGAAGCCAAAGCGTGAGAAGTTAAGATATTTGTTCAAACCATGTAGTTAGGTGGCAGCAGATTCAAGAATGTATAGATGATCTACTCTCAAGTCGAGAGCTCATTCCATTTCTTCTCTGTGACCTTGCTCCAGGGCAACAGTTCTTAAACATTTTGGGGTCACTCTTTGATATTCTGATGGAAGCTCTGTAATCATCTCACAAAATGTTTATCTTCTGAATCATACAAAGTTCTGTATATTCTAGGAGCCCTGTAACTCACTATGTATTTCTCCCACTTGCATTTATTTTCACCATTGGCATTGGGCAAATGGTAGAAATGCCCCTGGGGTTAAACTAAAACATAATTCTCACTCAGCATTTTAGGTTCAGCACCCTTTAAGGTTTATAGAGCCAAAAGACATTTCTCCTACTCTAGGGGCAAAACTATAATTAAAAAATGAGATGGAAAAAGAAAAAAATTACAGAAGGACTAGTGGGGTTGAATCCCAGGGGGAAAATCTTTTGAGTGGAAGAACTGTCAGAATGTGGTCGTTGTCCAAGATAGGGGACTGCAGCCTCATTGCAAGCATGCCTGGACACAGTTGGAGCCCACAGACCTTGGGGAACAGTGTCTGTCTGGCAGGGGGCAAGTACGAGGTGACTTAATAAGTCTTTTCCATTTCTAATTTCTATGATTCTGTGAAAAGAAAGCATTAGTCATATACCTCGTTAAAAGCAGGCCATGTCAGAACTGGCTTGATTACAAAGATCAGAATTAAAGTTCATGTCCATATCTGGGATTTTGAAGTTTCAAACTCTGGTGTTCACAGGAAGACAGTAGGAGGGACATTATGTAATCACTGTCCCTTTTCAGCACTGAGCACTTCAGACAGTATGAGAAGAAAACTAAACCATGGCTTTATTGAGAGCAATCTGACATCTTATTGTACCATGTGGTGCTGGAACCATTAGTATGTAGGAGACTTTGCTACTGTTCCTGTCCCATCACATTCTGCTTACATCGCCAAGATGAGTAGGGGTCCATCCAAGTTTGGTTCTGTGTTCTTTGGACATGCCCCCCTTCATTTTTTAAGCATTTCCTTGCTTTCTGGTGTGACAAGGTGTTCAACTTTCCCTATCCCAGTATTGGAATCATCTGTTTTTCAAAGAAACTCTGATCTTGCAGTGGAGAAGAGTACTTAGAAGCCAAGCACTGGGCACTAGGTGTGCTCATTGCTCTTGTGGTATCCCTGCCCCAAGGCCTTCTCGGTGGACAGAGCTGGGAAATATATGTATATATGTACCTTTATAAATAATAGATAGCCATAGATATATGTGTGTATATATGTGTGCAAACATCCAGGCTGCCCCACGTAGCCTCCTTCTGTTTGGTTTCTGACTCCTCAGGTCAGATGGCCCTCCTGCATTGACACTCTTCTCATCCTGCTTGATCTGCCTTAGTTTTCATTTTTTTAATTATCTCTTTGTTTCTAGGCTAGAGGTGATCACATCTTTTTAATCTTTAAAAATTTCAATTACTGTATTATTCATTTCTAATATTTCATATGTTTTTATTTTTTATATAATTTCTTATCAAATTGGTTTCCATACAACACCCAGTGCTCATCCCAACAAGTGCCCTCCTCAATGCCTCACCCACTCTCCCCTCTCCCCAACTCCCCATCAACCCTCAGTTTGTTCTTAGTATTTAAGAGTCTCATGTTTTGTCTCCCTCCCTCTCTGTGGCTTTCCCCTCCCCTTTCCTTCCCCAGTGGTCTTCTGCTAAGTCTTTCAAAATCCACCTATGGGTGAAAACATATGGTATCTTACTCTGACTGACTTATTTCACTTAGCACAGTACCCTCCAGTTCCATCCACGGTGCTACAAATGGCCAGATTTCATTCTTTCTCATTGCCACATAGTATTCCGTTGTGTGTGTGTGTATATATATATATACACACACCACATCTTCTTTATCCATTCATCAATTGATGGACATTTAGTCTCTTTCCATGATTTGGCTATTGTTGAAAGTGCTGCTATAAACATTGGGGTACATGTGCCCCTATGCATCAGCAATCCTGTATCTCTTAGGTAAATTCCTAGCCGTTCTATTGCTGGGTCATAGGGTAGTCCTACTTCCATTTTTTTAGGAACCTCCACACCGTTTTCCAGAGCTGCTGCATCAGTTTGCATTCCCACCAACAGTTATGTAAGAGGGTGCCTGTTTCTCCACATCCTCGCCAGCATCTATAGTTTCCTGATTTTTTCATTTTAGCCACTATGACCGGTGTGAGGTGGTATCTCAGTGTGGTTTGAATTTGTATTTCCCTGATGATGAGTGACATCGAGCATCGTTTCATGTGTCTGTTGGCCATCTGGATGTCTTCTTTGGAGAAGTGTCTATTCATATCTTCTGCCTGTTTCTTCACTGGATTATTCCTTTTTTCAGGTGCGGAGTTTGGTGAGTTCTTTATAGATTTTGGATACTAGCCCTTAATCTGATATGTCGGTCGCAACTATCTTTTCCCATTCTGTTGGTTGCCTATTAGTTTTGTTGGTTGTTTCCTTTGCTGTGCAGAAGCTTTTTATCTTGATGAGGTCTCAATAGTTCATTTTTGTTTTTAATTCCCTTGCCTTTGGAGATGTGTTGAGTAAGAAATTGCTGTGACTGAGGTCAGAAAGGTTTTTTTCTGCTTTATCCTCTAGGATTTTGATGGTTTCCTGTCTCACATTCAGGTCCTTCCTCCATTTTGAGTTTATTTTTGTGAATGGCGTAAGAAAGTGTTCTGCTATGAACATTGGGGTACACGTGCTCCTATGCATCAGCATTCCTGTGTCTCTTGGGTAGATTTCTAGCAGTGCTATTGCTGGGGACGAGTGGCTAAAGAAGATGTGGTACATAATACAATGGACTACTACGTGGCAATGAGGAAAAAATGAAATCTGGCCATGTGTAGCAACATGGATGGAACTGGAGTGTATTATGTTAAGTGAAATAAGTCAGTCAGAAAAAGACAGATACCATATGTTTCCACGAATAGGTGGACTTGGTGAGACTAAGCAAAAACCAGGGGGAGGGGAAGAGGGGAAAGAAAAAAGACACAGAGAGGGAGGGAGATAAAACATAAGAGACTCTCAAAGACTAAGAACAAACGGAGGGTAAAGGGGTGAGGGAGGGGGGAGAGGGAGTGATGGACATTAAAAAGGGCACATGTTGGGATGAACACTGGGTGTTATATGTAAACAAATTTGAAAATAATATATTGAATATAATAAACTATTATAAAATAAAAAAAAAAAAAAGAAAGTGTTCTGTTTCATTCTACTGCATGTTGCTGTCTAGTTCTCCCAGCACCATATATTAAAGAGGCTGTCTTTTTTCCATTGGATACTCTTTCCTGCTTTGTTAAAGATTAGTTGGCCATATATTTGTGGGTCCATTTCTGGGTTCTCTATTCCATTGGTCTATGTGTCTCTTTTTGTGTCAATACCATATTGTCTTGATGATTATAGCTTTGTAGTAGAGGCTAAAGTCTGGGATTGTGATGCCTTTCATTTTGGTTTTCTTCTTCAATATTGGCTATTCGGAGTCTTTTGTGGTTCCATACAAAGTTTAGGATTGTTTGCTCTAGCTTTGAGAAGAATGCTGGTGCAATTTTGATTGGGATTGCATTGAATGTGTAGATTGCTTTGAGTAGTATTGACATTTTAACACTATTCATCCAATCCATGAACATGGGATGTTTTTCCATTTCCTTGTGTCTTCTTCAATTTCCTTCATAAGTTTTTTATAGTTTTCAGCATAGAGATCCTTTACATCTTTGGTTAGGTTTATTCCTAGGTATTTTATGGGTTTTGGTGCAATTGTGAATGGAATTAGTTTCTTTATTTATCTTTCTGTTCCTTCATCGTTGGTTTATAAAAACGCAACCAATTTCTGTACATTGATTTTGTACCCTGCAACTTTGCTGAATTCATGGATCAGTTCTAGCAGGCTTTTGGTGGATTCTGTCAGGTTTTCCATGTAGAGTATCATGTCGTCTGCTAAAAGTGAAAGTTTGACTTCATCCTTGCCAATCCTGATGCCTTTTATTTCGTTTTGTTGTCTGATTGCTGATGCTAGGACCTTCAACACTATGTTAAATAGCAGTGGTGAGAGTGGACATTCCTGTCATGTTCCTGATCTCAGGGGGAAGGCTCTCAGTTTTTCCCCATTGAGGATGATGTTATCTGTGGGCTTTTCATAAATGGCTTTTATGATGTTTAAGTATGTTCCTTCTATCCTGACTTTCTTAAGGCTTATTATTAAGAAAGATGCTGTATTTTGTCAAGTACTTTTTCTGCATCCATTGACAGGATCATACAGTTCTTATCTTCTTTTGTTATTGTGATGTATCACACTGATTGATTTGCGAATATTGAACTAGCCCTGCAACCCGGGAATGAATCCCACTTGATCATGGTGAATAGTTCTTTTTATATGCTGTTGAATTCGATTTGCTAGTATCTTGTTGAGAATTTTTGCATCCATATTCATCAGGGATACTGGCCTGTAGTTCTCTTTTTTTGCTGGGTCTCTATCTGGTTTGAGAATCAAAGTGATGCTGGCTTCATAGAATGAGACCAGAAGTTTTCTTTCTATCTTAATTTTTTGGAACAGCTTGAGAAGGATAGGAATTAACTCTGTTTTAAATGTCTGGTTGAATTCCCCAGGGAAGCCATCTGGTCCAGGACTCTTACTTGTTGGGAGATTTTTGATAACTGATTCAATTTCTTCACTAGTTATTGGGTCTGTTCAAATTTTCTATTTCTTCCCATTTGAGTTTTGGTAGTGTGTGGCCATTTAGGAATTTGTCCATTTCTTCCAGGTTGTCCTGTTTGTTGGCATATAATTTTTCATAGTATTCCCTGATAATTACTTGTATTTCTGAGGACTTGGTTGTAATCAATCCCTTTTCGTTTGTGATTTTATCTATTTGGGTCCCCTCTCTTTTCTTTTTTGGGAAGCCTGGCTAGAGGTTTATCAATTTTGTTTTATTTTTTCAAAAATCAGCACTTGGTTTCATTGATCTGTTCTACTATTTTTTTTTGGCTTCTATATTGTTAATCTCTGCCCTGATTTTTACTATTTCTCTTCTGCTGGGTTTGGGGTGTCTTTGCTGTTCTGCTTCTATTTCGTTTAGGTATGCTCTTAGATTTTATATTAGTGATTTTTCTTGTTTCTTGAGATAGGCCTGGATTGCAATGTATTTTCCTCTTAGGACTGCCTTTGCTGCATCCCAAAAGGTTTGGATTGTTGTATTTTCATTTTCATTTGTTTCCGTACATTGTTTAATTTCTTTTCTAATTGCCTGGTTGACCCATTCGTTCTTTAGTAGGATGTTCTTTAGCCTCTATGCTTTTGGCGGTTTTCCAAACTTTGTCCTGTGGTTGATTTCAAGTTTCATAGCATTGTGTCTGAAAGTGTGCATGGTATGATCTCAATTCTTTTATATTTAACGAGGGCTTCTTTGTGTCCCAGTATGTGATCTATCTTGGAGAATGTACCATGTGCATTTGAGAAGAAAGTGAATTCCATTACTTCTGGATGTGTAGTTCTAATATATCTGTCAAGCTCATCTGTTCCAATGTGTTGTTCAGGGCCGTTGTTTCTTTAGTGATTCTCTGTCTAGTTGATCTATCCATTGCTGTAAGTGGAGTATTAAAGTCCCCTGCAATTAGCACAGTTTTATCAATAAGATTGCTTGTGTTTGTAATTAATTGTTTTACAAATTTGGGCACCCCTGAATTCGGCATGTAGACATTTATAATTGTTAGCTCTTCCTGATGGATAGTCCCTGTGATTGTTATATAATGCCTTTCTTCATCTCTTGTTACAGTCTGTACTTTAAAGTCTAGTTTTTCTGATATAACTGTGGCTACTCCAGCTTTCTTTTGACTTCCAGCAGCATGGTAGATAGTTCTCCATTCCCTTACTTTCAATCTGAAGGTGTCCTCAGGTCTAAAATGTCTCTTGTAGACAGCAAATAGATGGGTCTTATTTTTTAATCCATTCTGATACCTATGTCTTTTGATTGGAGCATTTAGTTCATTTACATTCAGTGTTAATATTGAAAAATATGGATTTATAGTCATTGTGTTATCTGTAGGTTTCATGCTTATAGCTATGTCTCTGGTACTTTGTGTTCCTTGCAACATTTCCTTCATAGAGTCCCCCTTGGGATCTCTTGTAGGGCTGGTTTATTGGTGATGAATTCATTCAGTTTTTGTTTGTTTGGGAAAATCTTTATCTCTCCTTCCATTATGAATGACAGGCTGGCCGGATGAAGGATTCTTGGCTGCATATCTTTCCTGTTCATCACATCAAAGATTTCCTGCCATTCCTTCTGGCCTGCCAAGTTTCAGTAAATATGTCTGCTACTTCCCTTATGTGTCTACCTTTGTATGTGAAGGCTTGTTAATCCGTAGCTGCTTTTAGAATTCTTTCTCTATCCTTGTAATTTGCCGGTTTCACTATGATGTGTCATGCGGAAGATGGATTCAAGTTAAGTCTGAGGGGAGTTCTCTTTGCCTCTTGGATTTTGATGCCCGTTTCTTTATCCAGGTTGGGGAAATTCTCAGCTATAATTTGTTCAAGTACCCCTTCAGCTCCTTTCTCTTTCTCTTCTTCCTATATAATTCCTATGATACAGATGTCGTTCGGTTTGATTGCATCACTCAGCTCTTGAATTCTCCTTTCCTGTTCCTTGATCAGATTATGTCTTTCTTGGCTTCCTCTATTTCCATAATTTTATCTTCTAATTCACCTATTCTCTCCTCTGCCTCTTCAATCCACGCTGTGGCCACCTCCAATTTGTTTTGTACCTCATTTATAGCATTTTTAAATTCAATCTGACCATTTATATGGTACTTGATCTTTGCAGCAATGGATTCCCTGCCATCTTCTATGCTTTTTTAAAGCCCAGCGATTAATTTTATGACTGTCCTTCTATATTCTTGTTCAGTTATGTTGCTCATATCTCTTTTGACCAGTTCTTTAGCTGTCACTACTTCCTGGAATTTCTTTTGAGAAGAATTTTTCCATTTCATCATTTTGGCTAGTTTTCTGCCCCTTGTAAGTTTTAAAAGCCTGTTATGTGCTCTGCCCCTGCAAGTACTGCTATATTAAAAGGGGCTCATATACTGTCCAGGGCCTGGCCTTTTGAGATGTGTTCTTTAGAGAGTGTTACTTGCTCTCTGTTGTTATGACTTTGGTTGTCCTCCATCAGGTGTGCCTTATTTTGTTCCTTGAGGTAGCCCTGGAAAGGAAAACAGAGAGATCAACAGGAAACAAAAACACGAAAAGGCACTGACAGATAAAACAGGCAAGCTGACCAAAACAGTAAAAAGAATAATGAACTACAATCTGAAGGCATACAACCCAAAATACCAGCTACAAGTTAAGGACAGGGTGTGTGCTGTGCTGATGGAAGAGCATATATGCAGAGAGTAATGACAGGTGCGGGGAGAAAGAGAAAATGAGCTTTGACCAGGTAGAGAGACTGAACGGTTTAATCCAGAGAGAGAGAAATGAGAATAAGGAAGGAAGCAAGGAAAAAGAAATGAAGATAAATTTACCCAGAGGAACTATATGGCCTTATTATCCCAGAGAGAGAGGTAGGAAAGTAAAGCCTTATTTTTCATTTCTTTAATTATTTCTTTTTTTCTAGGCTAGTGGTCATTACATCTTTTTAATCCTTAAAAACATCAATTACTGTATTTTTCATTTCTAATATTTCAAATAAGTTTTTAAAAATCACACATTCTTTTTTTTTGGTTTTATGTGTTTTATAAATTTTTGTTTGTTTTAATAGGATCTTTATTTTTCTGAGCATCCTAAGCATGCTTATTTTCTGTGAAATACTTCCATACAGTTTATTTCCACCTGGAATAAATTCTGTTCATGTTTGTTGGCTAATTTTCTTGGTATTAGATTTCTTGTGTTTTAGAATTTTGGTTTGAAGATTTAAGTGGGAGCTTTTGTTGTTTTGCTTTTTTTTTTTTTTTCTTAGCATCCAGTTCTGTTTTGTTTTGCTGCTGTTTCAGTTTTGCCTTTATCTCTGGGCTGCCAGGCTTTAAAATTGAGCTTTGATGATAAAGTTAGTTCCTTGTCATGAAGTTCTGTCTCTTTGCTTCCATCTCCCTCAGCTCACAGTTTCTTATGAAGCTATAGTCCTCTGTATGAGGTCAGTACTTTTTTATTTTTTGGCTCCTTCAGTAATCAAGGGAACCTCAGCCCCATGGTTTCATGCAAAGGACCTAGCTCCAAACCTACTTTCAGATGGAGCACCTTTAGTTCTTATTACCCTGTCTTACTTCTGGCAGCTCTGGGCTACCGCTACTTCTGACTCCAGCAGACCCATTGCTTCAACCTCGATTTTAGATTTTTTATAGATATTTTGAACCTACATATGTCTTATGATTTCATCCCTTTTTGTTTTCATCTATTATTTGGAAGAGAGACGAAACCACATCATGAAGCTATCTTGCCTGGGAAGCTTATTCTTAGTTTTTAATGTATAATTCTATGAACCATGAGCCTAGTGTAATGGGATTTCCCTATAACTTTTAGCCACATGGAACCTCTTAGTCATGCCCTTGACTTCTGGAAGGCAGGAATATACAGTCCTTCACTTAATATTCTTAGTGTTGGAGAGTCTTCCCTGCTGCAGGATCAAAGTGTACTCTTGGAGGATTGACTACGTTCAGAGTTCAGAAGATGGTAAAAATCTGTTCTCTTCCAGATTATTCCAGTCTGTACTGAGTGCCCACAGATGGGATTAGGAAGTCTCTCTTCTCTAGTCCTTCCTTCCCTACTTCTTTGTCATGATCCTGTCTGCATTTCCCAAGCTTTCCTCTTCCCAGCTTCTGTTTGTTCCTCTCAGTGGAGCTGGATGCTGGTGGAGCTGATTGGTGGTGAGTCTGTGTGTGCTTTGGGTCTTGCCTAGAGAGAGGAGGCCATGGAGAAAAGTGGCTGTTCCCAAATATTCTGAGAGTATAGCTTTGGTATGTTATTTTGTTAAATGCCTCAGCCTTTTCCCTCTGCATTTCAAAGACCCTCTTGATTATGCTTTGAGGCCAGGTTCTCCGGAAGGAGATAGTTTTGCTTCCAGTTCCCAGAGAGGGGGTGTGAATCATCCTTCCATACTTTCATAGAATTAAACTGAACCCCATGAAATTCTACAGAATGTATACCTTTTGCCATTCTTAGTTTTTAGACCCACAAACTGAATTTAAAGTATCCATGGAAACTTCTAACTTACCCTACAAAATGGAATCAAAACAGGAAACTTCTTGAGTACTTTTGAGTAATAGACTGACAGGCACAAATAGAATCCAATTAAAAATGTATCTTAAACATTTAAAAGGATTAAGACAGTAGTAGAATCACCTGACCATTTCAAGATAGAAGACTTCAAGTTATGTAGGAGTCAGTTTTATTTCTCCAATAATTTCAGGGCCTAATGTGATAAATACATGAGGTTATTTTACTTTAATTGAAACACAGTTCATTTTAGCTTTTGCGATTCTCTTAAATAAAATCTGTTTGGTACTTCCAAATGCTGGAAACTCTTTTTTTTTTTTTTTTTTTAATTTTTTAAATTTCTTCCCCAGTCAGGTTTTCTGCCTGTCAGAAGGGTCAGTTTTCTCAAGTTATCTTGGAAGTCAGACAAGCTAATGTCTGAATTCTCTCCCAATATTCAGATTTTATTCACTTTGCTTCTGATGAAGGAGAACTTCTTTTTAGATGAGATGGGTAATGATGGTGGAAGCAAAGGGCCATGTGTCTGCCCTCATTTCCCTGGGCCACAGAGTGAGGCAAGTTAGAGAAATTAGTCAACCAAACATTTGGAGAGTTCTATCATCAGAGACTAAGTTCTGGGGAATATGCAGCAGATAAATGGCCTTTTTGACCCATGACACTGGTAACTGATCATCTGCTAGAAGGAACTGAGAAGGGAGGGCACCCGAGAGCAGGAAAGACCATCCTCTGAAGAGGAATTCGTAAATTCAGAGGCCTCAGTGACCTGTAAGACCCTGTCCTAGTTTGTGGGGAGGGTTCTAAAAATAGACCATATTGTAATGACACATGGATGTTTTATAGTCCCATTTATCTATGTATGACAATATTAATTGAACTGTCAGATTGCTGAGGACTGAGCTCGTAGGTCCAAATATTTGGAATTACAGTGAAAGAAATTCCCAAGAGGTCAAGGCAGTTGGACTCGATGTGGAATGCAAAACTCCTAGGGGTAGCTGCCTGCCTGCCTTTATCTGGTCGGAGATTCCAGGGAGCTGCTGGGCTCGTTCATGCTTGAATGATTATATTAAGGAGCCTGGATCTTGCAGAGGTGTCTTAGGCAAACATGTTGTGTGCACAGCTGTTTCTGTTACCTTAAAATACCAGTTAGCCTTGAATTAAGGCTTTGATGAAAGATGTCAGTGTTGATCTTGGGAAACTCTCTACACATTAATTCAAGAGGTATGTTAGCCAGAATTTGGGGCATAGGTTGGAGATGTACTAAGAGGGGAAAGGGAAACAAGGCATTATTTTCCATGTTATCTGCCTCTGGATGGGGAAAGGTGTCAGACCTTGCCACCTTCTGAAATTGGGGGTAGGAGTTAAAACACAGATTACCATTGATTTCAAAATGTTTGGTTAATTCAGTCATGAATCCAGCATTCAGCAATTTCTCCATGGGCATGCAGCAGTGGCAACTCTATAAGATACAAGAAGGGAATTAATTAACTCTTGGTCTTGTAAATAACAACCTGGAATTCTAACTGCCCAGGATCCTCTGAAGAATAAATTCATTGAGCCACTCCAGTTTTTGCAACTGTCATGAAACCACTTAAAATTTTTATGTTGAAAACCTCACCCAAATTTGCTATTTAAAAATGTGCTGTGGTGTGGAATACATGTGCTATAAGGAAAAAATTCTAGAAACTTGTCATCCAAGGTAGGTGAGTTCTAGCCTCTGCCCAGTTGGTTTAAGAGAAGTACCATTGTATGGAAATTTTAAGTAATGTCTAACTGCCTGCTTCTATCCAGAAAGCTGTTGGGAGGGTGAATACATACCTTCCCTATTTTCCATGCATTGTCTTTATCTATCCCCTAAATTGACACTTATCATCCCCATATTATTGACTCTAGACCTGCCAGTGTATTGGCTCACAATTGTCTCCCTTCTAAATGAGATGATATATGTAAAATTGCTTTGTTAATTGTGAGCCCTTTATCAGTTAGTGTTTTTCTTGCCTCCCTGTCTTTGTTTACTTTGTTCTCTTCATTTGGAGTCCCCTCTACCCCTCAGAATTCATTCAGAATCTCCCCAGTTTTCTGAGGTTGGCACATAAGCTACCTGTAGCTAACTAGATGCTTAGTAAATACCTAGGTAATAAAAGGTTGTCTCAAGACCCAGCTTTTCCCCAAAACATCTTCAAGTCATCTCCCGGTGATGCACACGTTAGATGGCTTCCTAAGGTGAGTATGGGCACAGTCACCATCAGCAGGGCCACCGTTGTCTGGAGCTCCCACTGCTCTGTGCTCTCCAGAGCTCTCCCTTTGCCAGAGTTACATTGCATTCAAGGCAGGTGTAGAAAGCAAGGCTGTGTCTTCTTCTCTGTGCCTCTGTGCTTGAAGGGTATGAAAACAGTTCTGCTTCCTCTTAATTTCTGAGTTCAGAGAAAACACAGCTGTATGTTCTTGACTAACATTTCCCAACCACCTTGTAATTTGGATAAATCTAAGTTCAGGACATTGTGCTGTATTCCATCCATCCATTTATTCATCCCCAAAACCATTTACTAGAACTTCAAGGTGTCTACCGTTGAGCCAGATACTTAGAATACAGTGGTAATAAGGTAGATAGAGTCCTTGCTCTCAGGAAGTTAGAAGTATGGTCTTGAGACTGTGTGTGTCTGCTTCTTTCATTTTTAGTTGTTTTCCCTAAAAGATTTCTCAGACTCTCTGCAAGTAGACTCTGGGCAGAACTGTTTCACTTTTCTCCCAGGTGAGGCCAGGCAGACATAACGGGGCTGCGTTTCACAGCTGTCCTGATTAGAGGAGGTGGTGAGCAGTGAGGCAGGGAGGGAGTCTCCAGGGCTTTTGTTCACTCTCTTCAGAGATCATGTGCCTGGGGCTCACCTTTCCACACTGATTCCTGCCTTGCTGAATGTCAGGACTCCCACCCTTGGCTTCAGGAGGTTTATAAAACTTATGAGCTATTGAATGGGCCTTGTCCATCTGGGACAGTTTGGATGGACGAGGAAGGTTCTTGAGTGGTGTTTGGCTTTGGGAAAAGGTGCTCACAAGCAGAAATGAGGACAGCCGAGATGATGTTCAGCACGAGTGATGAGGGAGCTCACGGGAATGTGGACCGATAGTCTGCAGCTCTGGGCTCAGCTGCCACATGGATCCTTGGTGCTGGCGAATGGCCTTCTGTTGGATAAAAGACTGGAGCATCTTTCAGAACTGACTCAGTTCTTTTTGGGGGTCCTTCCAGTTCAGGCCTTCTCAGCATAAATTCACAGTTTTGTCCAGGCCAAACATTCCCCCCCCCCCTTCCTAGACTGGGGTCTCTGTGTACACTTTCTGATTCTTCATCTATTTTCCCCCTCAGTTTATTAATTTGAGCAATTTCTCAATGAAGGTGCTATTGGAATTGGGATAATTAATTAATGCCCCCACCAAGATTTCAACTCAGCCTCACTTCTTTCCACCATCGTGCTTGAGGGGAGGTGCCAAATTCGTCATAGATCAAAACTAGAGGCTTATAAACTCTAAGTTTTGCTTCCTTCATGGTTTAGCTTTTAATTCTCAAAAATCTTTTTTTCTTATAAAAGCTGGTTCTTACAAAACTTTTGGGCTTTCTGCATTCTTGTTTCTATTATGAATTTTTAACATCTATAAACTTCAGAAATTGAACATTAAAAGTTAGGTGTTTTTTTTTTTTTTTTTTTTTCCATCTCTGGTGTAATTCTGCCTGGGTCAGTGAATGGGCGTGGGTTCCAATTAGTGGTCCTGGTGGCTTCAAGGAAAATCTTTGTTTAAAATTTTCAAATTTCATTCCAGTGTTCATGTCTGAGGCTCAGCAGAAAAATGTAGCTTAGGTTCTAATAGGGCCCATTACTGTATCATCTATAACATTGCAATTTATCCTACTTCCTACGGTTTTAATCAAGAGAGAAACACAGCATGGGTCTTTAAAGATATCCAAAGCTAACATAGAAAAGCCATTGTTAGGAGAGAGGGACACTGATTTAGGAAGGAAACGACAATAGGTACCTTTAATTTAAGATTAACAAATCTGTAGCAGAAGGCAAGGACAGCTTTGGAGAAAATTCAGAGGAGTTGAGGGTCCCAATTATTCAGAAAAAGCAGACTATATCATTAGAAAAATTCTGTGAAGTAGGTAAGTAAATCATGAAGGAAGATATGTGAATGGCCAGAAATGCTTGCCTTGCTTTACTAGAGACTGAACAATCAGAATGGCAAAGAGTAAACAAGTCTGTTAATACTAAGGGTTGTCAGGGTGCCTGGGTGACTCAATTGGCTAAGCATTCAACTCTTGATTTCAGCTCAGGTCATGATCTCATGGCTCATGGGATCGGGCCCTATATCAGGCTCTGTGCTGACAACATGGAGCCTGCTTGGGATTCTTTCTCTTTCCCTCTCTCTGCCCCTCCATCTCTCTGTCTCTCCTCTCTCTATCAAAAATGAATAAATAAACACTAAAAAAAATACTGAGAGTTGTTAAGGTGGGGTGGTGGGCATTTGCTTACTTTGCTATTAGGATAGTAAACTTGGTGTTCCAGAGTATTCTGGAGTACATTTTGACAAGTATTGTCAAAGTATTGAAATCCTTAGACAATTTATGTGTTCAAAAATCATATTTACTTATTAAATCAGCTTCACTCTGGTATGCACAAAGAAGGTTTACCACAGAGTTCTTTATAATGGAGAAAAATGAGAATTTTTTTTTCACATTTTTCTCTAAATGTGAATAAGTGGAGGATTGGTTCAATTAATAGTGTTCCCTCACCATGATACTGTTGATCTTTATTGATCAGGAAGTGTAACTATCATGTGTTCTTTAAGGAGAAAAAAAGTAAGATAGACTATAAAGAAGTATGGATAGCCTTACCATTTTGGTAAAAATTTTAAAATGATGCATGCGTATCTGTGTGTAGGAAAGGTTTAAAAGGATATTCAGTAACTTCTGGGGCATGAGAGTATAGGTGATTTTTATTCTGTTATATTTGTATTTTCTGAATGCTTAAAAAAGAGAATAATCAAAACAAAAGGAAGTATTTCTTATTAGGAGTATAGTTTCAGTTATTTGTGTGTGTGTGTGTGTGTGTGTGTGTGTGTGTGTGTGTGTGTGTGTTTTCTGACCAATAGCTGGAAAATGGCTGGAAGAGATGAGACAGAGATATATGCAAAGGTCCTGGGACAGCCCTGGAAGTCTAAGATAGTGACCTTCTTTCTGTATGAATAAAAAAACCAATTCGATAAGCAGATACATGGAGGTTTTGTTTCTTCTAACTTTTGTTCTGCCCATCATTGGAAGGTATTTGCCATACCATACCGATGTTTTATTTTCCTTAAGAGAGAATGATGTATTTTGATGTTGTATGTAGGTAGTGGAGAATGTTTGTCTCTGTAGGGCTATTTATACTTTTTATCTTTCTAACAGCATCCAAATGGAAACTGTCCTCAAAGGTACCAAGACTGCTTTATGTTCATTATCGTATAGGGTGTCTGAAAAGGTGGGAGGGAACGTTTCCCTAGGATAAAATGAAGGAACTGAACCCCAAGATGGTTAATCTAGTGTGGTTTGAAGTCTAGTGTTTTATTACCTATTTGTTAAGTGACAGAAAGAAGCACAGTGATAGTGGCCTTACCTTGGTAGGTCCACAGTCAAGTCTGAGTTTGAATCTATCTACTCTCTATCTGCAGACAAACAAAACCTCACAGACTCAGCAACAGGTTGCTTGTATGTGAGAATGGTCAGGGATTGTAGGAGGGTTATCCGAATTATTATAAGTCTCAAAATAGAACCATGTCTTATAGACTGGTTTTATTATTTTTATGTGAGGAAGACTCTAAGGCTTGTGTTGTTTCCTTCCTTTGCCAATTGCTTTTGTGAATGTATTTCTGAAAAGTAGAAGAAAATGCTGTGTTTGGTTTAAACATCAAGCAGGTGAAACATTCCTCCTGCAATTTCATTAAAGCATTTAAATTTATTTCCCAAACCCACATTAATATCAAAGGGTAAAGTAAACCTCAGCACATAGTGACTTTATATATGTGATTTTAATTTGATCATTAAAACATGCATGTATAATGGTCTCTGAGCTCTGCCTACCCCCCTTGACCCTGCCAGCCCTTATTTCACTCCAGCTCTGAGCAGTGACCTCCGCCCCTGCCAGCCTTTTTGTCTGGCCAGGCCCACATATGCGTAACTGAAATATCATGAATTCCAGATGAGTGGGATCCAAATTTGTGAGGTTATTCTATATGCTTATTAATTCCACTGCCCCACACAGGTGGAAATGTGGTTTTGAGAGATGTTGGACACTGAATTTTCCCCGTGCCTTGCAAGGATGGAAAAAACATGTGCTAAATAACTGAGCTGACCGGCTGCAAAACCCGTAGTACTCAATAGCTCTTAAATTTTTATAATGGCCTGCTTACCTTTGGTGGTCTCGTTACTAGGCTTCGGTAATTGTACTTTGGGACTCTGGCTAATGGTGGAAGCATGAGGTAACCTTGCTTTAAGATTTCTTAAATGAGTTAATACCTGGGAGGTGCCCTTGCCCTCTTTCACCCATTAAACAGCATTTCTTTGTCTTTTAGCTTATATTAAATGCACTTAGGAGGACAAAAGAGGTTCTAGAGGGAATAAAAAAAATGTACTGGACTGAGATTTTAAAATACACCTAGTAAATGTCAAATCCTGCATCCAAACTTCTGATAGGGAATCTAGGTGATAGTTTGCATTATTTGTTTGAAAGGACACCAGGTGCCATAGATGGGAACTGTGTGTGTACATGGAAAATAAGTTGGAAAACCTGAGTCAGCACAATGGCTAATAGTAGGCCAAAGATGGCTTTCTTTTGAAATAGGTAATTGAAGCAAAGCGATTTTAAAGTTTCACTTATTTAATTAAAAGTCCCAATTATTCATTTATGTGAAGCTGCCTTTCTTTCTACATTCATGGTTAAGGATCTCAGTTTGTGTCAGACTTGCTGTGCTCAGCTCGAGAGGAACCTGGGGTGAGTCGTTCAGTTTGTAAGCCCTGATTTCCTTATCTGGTTAATGCAAGTGGCAATAGTATAGGTTTCATAATGGTGTTATGTGGGCTAATTGAGAATTCTTACAAAATGTTTAAATAGTATAATGCCTGGACTCAATACATATTGTTAATTTATGGATGCTTCACTGTCTACAGATGGTATTATTTCTGCTCCAGACTTGAAGGATGTGATATATTTTCACACAAAATGGATCATTTGATTCTTCTCACTGTCCTATGAGGTAGGCAGTGCAGGGATTTTTTTTTTTTTAAATTTTTTTATCACACTGTATTAGCGAAGGGTAGGCTGCAGTAACAGGCCACCAAGCTTTAGTGGCCTGGTGCAATCAGTTTTTTTCCCTTGCTCATGAAATAGTCCCAGTAAGATATTTTGGTTAAAGGTCAGTTTTCTTTCACAGGGTGATCCTGGGATATATTTTCCAGCTTTGCCATCTTCAATGTGTGGTTTTCTAGGTCTCCACCATTAACCACATCCAGTTGGTGGGAAGAGAAAAAGGGGGCACACCAATTTTTTGGCCTGAAAATGGCACACACCACTTTCGTTCATATTCTGTTGGCTGGTCACATGGCCCTGCTTAACCACAGAGGAAATGGGGTTATGTACTCTAGCTGTGTGCCCAGGAAGAAGATGAAACAGATTTATGGCGAACAGCTGGCAGTCCCTGTCACACACCCACTTAACTGGATGAAACTGAAGTCCAGGGAAGCTGAAATGATTTGCCCACTGTGGCTTAGATATTTGTAGCCACTGTCCAACATGTTGAGATCTAATGTGAATCCAGCTAGAATAATAAGTGGGGGGCACTGAAGAGGGTATAGAAGGAAAGGAAGAGCTGAGGTAATAGAGGGCCAGCCTTGATATTAGGCATGGCAATGCCCCACCAGGCACACTCGCTGGGGACTCTCCTAGCAGCTTCGTTTAGTGTCCTAGGAGAGCTTTAACTTCTACTTTGCTTGAATTTCTTGCTGTTTCTTGTTCCACTTGTAGACGCCTGGAGGGCCGCTAGTCCTGGTAAGAGAGTTTCAAATTGCCACTGAGATAAAACAATAGCACCTCTCCAGCTGCTGTTGTTGCAGGCACCCTGGCTGCAGGCTCAAGGAGAAAACCTTGAATCAATTTGTCTTGTGGAGGCTGAGGGGTTGGCTGCCTGCCCTTCACAACTTGTTAAAATGAACACTTAGACTCTGGGAGGGGGTGAAGTCAAATCTGTGGGGTGATTCTCACCCCATGATCCTCTCTGCTGACTTGTTTTAGATTCTGAGATGTCAGTGTCACAGTGTTGGGAGTGAGGGGGGGGAGGGCACTGAACCTTCTATCTCTTTCTTTCCCACCTGAAATGCTTTTGAAAACACTTCAAATTGGCTGGAATTTTGCCCAGAGACTTTTTCTCTCCCAGCCGGACTCACTCTCCCAAAGTTGTTCCTTTGGTACAAGAGTCTCAAAAGACCACAACTCCTCCCTTTCTCTGTGGGGTGATTAATACCCAGGTCACATATGCTTCAGACGCACCATGGAAGGGGCTCCCCCTCTACCCTGGCCAGTGGCCGATTGGACCAGCCAACACGTTTTGTTTTACTTGACATGAAAGCTGGTTGAAGTTAAGCAGGAGACATGTTTTTGTTTCTTTAATAAATAAAAGTAAGGATCCTGTACATGAATAAAAGTAAAAGTCATTCCCCTGAGGTTTTTTAGGCTTCCAAAAATAGACCCAAGCTTAGCCAAGGCTAATGCAGCCAGAATTTCCATGGAAAGCTTCACTGGTGAGGAAGACGCAGTGCCAGTGGGTGTACAAACAGGCCGCCTGTCCTCTCCCCCCGCCCCTTCCTGTCTCAGTCATGGAGAGTTTAGAAAACAGGTTTTTGAAATTGTATTAATTTTCTGGTTTGAGATAAAGACAAGGGCAGCAATATTTATTTATCAATGAATCCGATTTGAGGGCCACAGGGATATGGAGAAGTGGATGGTGAGGTGGATTTATACTGGGAAGTGGGGGGAAGTTTGTTCTTGTCAGCCAGTGAGGACATACTTCTTAAAAAAAAAGGGGGGGCAAGAAAACTATACTAAGTAAATTGATGTTAAAAAAATCTGTTTTAAAGTAGCTTTCCCATCCTCTAATTTATTATTCATGGTAAAGAAACTGGTTAGTAGCAAGAAACTGTCTTCCCTTATATTTTGCTGGAGACCCCTCTTAGGATTTGCCCCACAGCTTAGGGCCTGCTTATCCTGTCTACCTACAGCCATGGCCAACTTGTTTCTCTTTGAGCAAATTAGTCTAAGGTATTGACATTTGTCTGCATAGAAAATTTTACTGAAGTTCATGGTTTTAGGAAGTATTAGGAATATGAGAGAAAAATAACTGTACCGGCTGGGGTGGATTGCACCTCTCCCCACTGTTGGACACCTTAGGAGATGCTATGGCTTGGGGGACACACCTGGAAGTCTCCAGGAACACAGATTTATTTTTATAAATCCCTTTTTATTGGGAGAGGGAACAAGGATGATGGCAATGTCTTTAGCTATTAAAAATTCAGTTCTGCTTGGGAAAGAGTGCGTTAATTTCTTTTAAAACAATTTTATAAACAAATCTGTTTTTCACTAAATCAAGGTGATTTTCAAAAATGGGAAAATCCTCCAAAAGACTACAAGCTGAATAAAAGAAGCAAATATGCTTCCTTGCTATGTCAAGACATAACTTGATTTCTTGTGTGCCCAATTTGGAAGGGTGTATGAAGGATGGTTGTGTGTGTATGTGTGTGTTGAGTATGGAGGGGTTTTATTACATACTTAACCAGTTAGAAACTTGCCAAATATTACTCAGTTTGAAAGACAGAAAAAACAAACTAGAACGGACAATGATTACAAGTATTAGTTTAATTTATAGTTTTACGTGGGCCAAATAATTGTGACAATGAAGGGACTTTTAGGAGCAAGTTGCCCAAAGTCATGTTTTGCCTGTGGTTGGGGGAGGGTATGTAGGGTCAGAAGGGACTGGGATGAGGTAGTCATCCTTTCCCCTTACAGCTGAGGGATAGTCGCACCCCTATTTTTATAGCAGTATTATTTACAGCAGCCAAGATACAGAAGTGGCCCAAGTGTCCATTGACTGATGAATGGATTAAGAAGATAAGGTATCATATAGTGATACATAGAGTGGAATATTACTCAGCCATCAAAAAAGAATGAAATCTTGTCACCTGCAGTGATATGGATGGAGCTACAGAGTATTCTAAGAGAAATAAGTCAGTCAGAGAAAGAAAAATACCATATGATTTCACTCATATGTGGAATTTAAGAAGCAAAATAAACAAATGAAGAAAGGACAGAGACCAAGAAACAGACTCTTAACTATAGGGAACAAACTAATGAATATCAGAGGGGAGATAGGTGGGGTGATGAGTTAAGTAGATGATGGGGATTAAGGAGGACACTTGTTGTGATGAGCAATGGGTGATGTACGGAATTGTTAAATCACTGTATTGACACCTGAAACTAATAGAACACTTTGTTAATGTATTAAAATTAAAACTTAAGAAATTTTTGAAAAAAAAATGCACTCAGAACTTATTCAAAAGGGATTATATGGGGAGTCTCTTGGAAAATGAATAGAATATCTAGATGAAAACAAAATAGAAGGACTTGAAATTTTCAAACAAAACTATAATCACAATAGTTCAGTTTTTTTTTGTAGCTGCGAAAGAACTCATGAATTGCAAAGGCAAGCAATTCTACTTGGACTCGAAGTATGTTTTACTTGTGCATACTGAAACTCTGAGATTATGTGAGAATGTCCAGTTTTTGTGGTTTCCTTTTAAAATTTTAGCTATACACACACTTAAAGGGGAATCTTACCCTGTATGTTTTGATGCCCTTCAGATAATTTGTTTTGTTGGAAGAATAATAATGTCCATCAAGAAATGCTTTAGTCTCATGAAGGAAACATTTCACTGTAAATGGTTAAGACCTCAAATCCACCCATGAATTGATGTCTGTCTAATGGGGAAACATCTGGACAAAGAGTAAAAAATAAATTGGTTTATAAAGGAGATTGTGTATTTTACAGTATATCAGATTTTCAGATGTTAGTATGCTTCAGCACTGCACCCGTTGTGTAATGCAGTGCTTCCTTTCGTAGAAGGACATCCCGCTCTGTCAAGCTTTCAGTCATAGAAACATAAGTTTCAGTAAACAGACCCATCTTTACCATGTGTGGTGTCTTTCACAACTCTACAGACTTCCAATTTTAATTCTACACTTTTAATCCATAGAAGGGGTCTGTCTATTTAACCTGTCCTCACAAGCAATTTTCTTTCTCTTAGTGAAGTTTCTGTTGTCTTTAGGCAGATGCGTCTGCATCTCCAGTAATTAGAATCAGGGACTGTTACATGCCTTGTAGGACACTTAGACTTCCCTCCTATACGCAGTTGAAGAAATTGTGGACCAGAATGGTAAACGGACGTCTCTCATCTCCCTGTGAAGGTAGGCGTCCTGCTCTGTTGCCTGAATATTTCTCAAGGCTATCACCACCTCTTTCTCCCCACAACCACTGCCCTGGCTCAGCCTTCATCATCCCTCTTCTTTGGTTCCTGTCACCACAGCCTCTTGCCTGGCCTTTCCCAATCTTCCCCTGTTCACTTTATACTCTTGCTACTGATGTTAGATTAATCACTCTAAAATATGAATATGGAGAATGCCACTTCTGTGCCAGGGCACCCATCACCTTTAGGATGAATTCCAAGTTTCTTAGCCCAGTGTACCAGCCACTCTGTGGCTTAACCCCTATACACGTCTCTAGCCTCATTCCCCATCCTTTCCATTTCATTCTTTGTGCTTTCTTGATACTGAACTGCTTGCAGTGCCCTCATTACACATCCACAGCCATCAAACTGTCACTCACTTATGAGGGTGTGCTCATGTTCTTCCTTTATCAGTTAGATGTTTTGGCTGCAGAAAATGAAGCCAACCTCAGTTGACTTAGGCATAAAAAACATTTATTAAACCAACATTGGGGAGCTCACAGAATTACCACAAAGGCCGAATCACTGGGTCAGAGGCTACCCAGCTGAAACTGTAGCTCAGATTGTGCTCTGGAGCAGGTCCGTTGAGACTGCATTGCTGGGGTCCCCACAACGCAGCCTGCTCTGCCTGCATCTTGACCTTGGGGACTGCCCTGGCTCCTTTGCACCACTGTCTGTGGAAGCTAGACCTTAAATGGCTGCTTACAGTACCAGAAACGGTGTTTTTGGGGTCTCTGTTTCTTGTGTCATTGGCTCTCAGTTGAATGTTTTTGGCATGTGGATGTGCTTGTCAAAGCTTAAGTCAGATGTCTGCCCCTAATTGCATAGGATGAGGGAAAGATAATACCTGAAATGTTTACCTTCTATGGAGGGAAACCCACAAAACTTCAGAAAAAGAGACATTCCCCAAAGGAACTTAAGATGCTGAGCTGAAGAGTGACAACTGTCCATTATGATTCTTCTGCCTTCGTGACAATTCTGTGAGCTGCTCAGCATTCTCTTATGGCTTACTTTGATGTACTCTTCTGCCTTTATTCACCTAGTTAATTCTTGCTCATCATTTCTTTTTTTGTCTTTTTTTTTTAAGTTTTTAAGGCTTTCTTATACATTGTAGCTCCGCCTCTTCCCAGTCTAATAAGAAACCATGGACTCATGAGTCATTGCAATTCTGGTGCTAATTTTATTTTCAAACTTACTTTAGTCTAAGGTAGGCCCTTGGGCAGTTTAAGCTCCTGACGTACTTCAGGTGTTTTTTTTTTTTTAATTTAAAATTTCAATATATAGTACAATATTGGTTTCAGGAGTAGACGTCAGTGATTCATCACTAACATACAACACCCAGTGCTCATCACAAGTGCCCTCCTTAGTATTCATTTAGCCCATCTCCCACTCACCTGCCTCCTTCAACCCATAGCTTGTTCTTTGTTATTAAGAGTCTCTTGTGGTTTGTTTCCCTCTCTTCCCCCCACCTTTAGTTTCTTTCATAAGTGCTCTATAGTTTTCAGAGTACAGATATTTTACCTCTTTAGTTAGTTTTATTCCTAGATATCTTATTGTTTTTGGTGCAGTTTCAAATGGGATTGATACTTTTATTTCTTTTTTTGCTGCTTAATTATTGGACTCATTTTTTTAAATGTTTTTTAATTAATTTTTGAAAGAGAGCATGAGCAGGGGAGGGGCAGAGAGAGAGAGAGGGAAACACAGAATCTTAAGCAGGCTCCAGGTTCTGAGCTGCCAGCACAGAGCCCGACATGGGGCTTCAACCCATGAGTTGTGAAATCATGACCTGAGCTGAAGTCAGATGCTTAACCGACTGAGCCACCCAGGCACCTCTATTGGGCTCATGTTTTGACGTAAGCACAAGTGTCTTTGCCTCAAGGAAGTCTTCCTTGCACCCAGGTTGGGATCTGTTTCTCCCATAGTCTTTTGGCATATTTGTGCTTTATCTCTTATGATCCTTTATTGTACTTCTGTTTCAGTATTTATTCCTGTTAGGTATTGTGTTCCTGCTTAGGTATCTACCTCGCATTTTTAAACTCTCCACAGGTAGGTACTGTGCCTTAGGTATCTTTGGACACTCAGTGCCTCCTACAGTGTTTGGGTAATTGACCTGCTGATGCATTCATTCATTAGTTTGTTCACTGTTAGTTGAGCTGACTAGAATTGCCAAAGGTTACAAAGGTAATTAGTTGCAGAAGTGGGAGTAAAACCCATGTCTTTTTTTGTGTTTTTGTTTTTTTTTAATGATTATTTATTTTTGAGAGGGAGAGACAGAACGTGAGTGGGGAATGGGCAGAGAGAGATAGGGAGACACCATCTGAAAAGGCTCCAGGCTCTGAGCTACCAGCACAGAGCCCAATGTGGAGCTTGAACTCACAGTGAGATCATGACTTGAGTCAAAGTCAGACGCTTGACTGACAGAGCCACTCAGGTGCCCCAAAACACAAGTCTCTTGACTTCATTATTACTGAAAGAAACAAGGACAGCCCTCTTTTCCCCTTCTTTCACCCCTAATCCTTATTAATTTCTTTCATGGTTTCGATTCTTCCAGTCTTTTCTTCATTCTGAGTGGATTTTTTTCCAACTATTGCTATGTCAAGTGGCTTAAGGAACTCAGAGCTGTTGATTGGTAAACTGTGGTCCTGCCCTGGATATTGAATAGGCAAATGCAGAGAACTTTTGGGAAAATAGTGTAGCCACAATCGGGCCTTGAATCATTATGTCACAAATTGAATTAGGCTTCCTTAAAGCAAAAGTTCTAACAGATCAATACTTTGGCCCATGGACCCTCTGGCTAAGAAGTGGATGCATTTTTAAGAAGAACATAAGCGCAGCTCACTCTGATCATACAGCAGCTTGGGTAGATAGATTTATTCTACAGCAGACAGTTGTCTCTGGGTAGAAATGTGGGCCAAGGGCCAGAAGACCCCAGTTCAATTTCCAGTTAGGTCATCTCTGTTTAATTTCTCACAAAATACATATTTAAAAAAATTGAAATTAAAACATCATGCTTAAAACACTTTATAGTAAACAGAGGTCTTAAAAGAAGAGCTGTTTCCAGCACCACTTTTTGTTAAAGCTGTATCCAATTAAAGTTTATTTTATACCCGGGATACAGAATAGTGCGTGGGGTGCTACAAGGAGTCGCTGCACATCTGGGTAGGACTGATCAGACATTTTGGCAGCCTTTTCTCTGGACAGACTACCCGCAAGCTTGGAGTGGCTTTGGGCATTGATGGATGCATGCAAACCTGCATATGGGACTGGAAACTAGGTGTGTGCTTCTATAACCCACCCCTCTCTGCCCCACTTCACAAATCCAGTTGGTTTTATCTTTTCAGGATCTTCGTTCTCTTCACCTTTCCCTCTCCATTTGCCCCTCTCTCCCCTCCCCCAATCACCTTCTGATTAGTCACTGTGCATCTGCTGTTTCTCCCCACCAGTCTGGACCCTTTCATTCTCACCGCCATCTCTGCTTCAACTCAATCAGTGCCTCCTATTGCTCTTAGGATAAGGCTGAAAATTCTTGATCTGGCCCCATCTTGGTCTCCAGCCTGCCCTGGCCTCCATCCTGTGCGTCTGTTCTCCATGGGGCAGCCATACTGGGCTGTCAGTCCCAGGAGTTTGTGCCATGCCCCTCTTGCCCCAAGGAAACCTTCATGATGTTGTTTCTTCTCCCTCCTCCCCCTCCCCCCCCTCTCCTCCCCCTCCCCCTCCCCCCCTCTCCTCCCCCTCCCCCTTTTATTTTTTAATGTTTATTTTTGAGAGAGCAAGAACATGCACAAAAGTGAATATGCGAGTGGGGAAAAGGCAGAGAGAGAGAGAGTGACACACACAGAATCCAAAGCAGGCTCCAGGCTCTGAGCTGTCAGCACAGTACCCAATGAAGGGCTCAGGTTCATGACCCAAGCCGAAGTCTGACGCATAACCAACTAAGTCACCGGGCTCCCTGATGTTTCTTCTGCCTGGGACCCTCTCCATGACTCCCTCTAACTCTCTCTCTCTCCCCATTCTCTTCACCTTAGTTGATGCCCACTCCTCCTTCCAATTTTAGTTCAGAAGTTGCTTCCATAGGAAACTTTTCCCTCCCTTCCTATCTACTGTGAGATCCCCTTGCTTATTCTCTTATAATACTGCAAGTTCAATCATTTCCCTTTCCAGCATTTAACGTCATTTGAACTTGGACATTGATTTCTGTGATTACTTGAATAATCATTTGTTGTCTTTCCTTATCCAACATTTACTGCATATAAATGGTCCCTGACTTATGATGGATTGATTTACAATTTTTTGACTCTATAATGGTGCAAAAGTGATACCCATTCAGTAGAAACCAAACTTTGAATTCTAAATTTGGCTCTTTTCCCAGGCTAGCGATAAGCAGTGTGATCCTCTGTTGTGATGTTGGGCAGGGGCAGCTATAGCCCCCAGTCAGCCACGTGACCACAGTGGTAATGACTTATACACTCACAACCATTTGCACCCATACAGCCATTCTATTTTTTGTTTTCAGTACAGCATTCAGTAAATTACATGAGATACTAAGCATTTTATTATGAAATTGGATTTCTATTGTATGGTTTTGCCTAATCATAGGCTAATGGAAGTGTTCTGAGCACATTTAAGGTAGGCTGGGCTAAGTTGTGATGTTCAGTAGGTTAGGTGTATAAATTGCATTTTCAGCTTACTTTCAACTTACAGTGGGATTATCAAGATATAGCCTCATTGTAAATCAAGAAAGATCTGTATTTGGCAGTTTCTAAGTCCTCTCAATGCATCAACTTATTTAATCCTCACAGTAACTGAGGAAGTTATTGTCCTTCCTGAGGGCGTAAGTAACTTGCTCACAGCCACACAGGTAGTGGGCAAAGTTTGGATTTGAACCCAGGCCCATTGACCCCAATGTGTACAGATTTAATTAAGACATTGCATTTGCCTTCTTGGTAGACCAAGATTTCTGAATCTTTGTTTTATTATTGCTCCTTTAAAGAGCCCTTTTGAGATATGTTTTACTAATCCTTTCCCTGGAAAAATTTAATACTACAGATAGACTGGTGTGGGCAGAATAGTGGCTCCCTCCCTTCTCCCTCCCCCCTCCAAGACATCCATATCCTAAACCCTGGAAAGTGTAAGTCCTATCACATGAAAAGGGGGAATTAAGGCTGCAGATGGATTAAGCTTTGTTAATTAGCTGACCTTGAGATGGGAAGACTCCCCGGATTATTCTGGTGGGCTCAGTATAATCACAAGTGTTCCTATAAGTGAAAGAGGGGGACAAGAAGTCAGTGTGAGGGAGATGGCAATGTAGGAAAGACTGGACCTTCATGGCTGGCTTTGAAGATAGAAGAGGACCAAGAGCCAGGGAATGTGGACAACCTCTAGACACCAGAAAAAGCAGGGAAACTAGTTCTTTCCCAGAGCCTGCAGAACAAATGCAGCCTTGCCAACATCTTGATTTCAGTCCTGGTTTTTAGTGAAACCTACTTTAGACCTGACTCCCAGAACTGGAAGATAATAAATTTGTGTTACCAGAAATCTAGTAGTTTAAGATAATTTGTTATAGCAACAATAGGAAAATAATACAACTATGTGTCTTTATGTATATACAACATACAGTTGTATATATTTTATGTACTATATTATGTATCCATGTTTTATACATAAAATGAGTGATATTCTTTTCACCACCTGGAAACCAGTTTGTCCCCCTTGGGGGCAATATTATCTCTGTTGAGAACACATGTACTAGACCACAGGAACAAGAATCATCTCTGATCACTATTCTATCTCCTGTTGGAGCAGAGTGTCTAGCACATTGTAGGCAGTCAATAGATATTTGTCAAGTGAATGAATAAATGGATGAGTAACTATGAATGACTTGAATTAAGAGTCATAATCCTGCTTATGAAAAATAAGGACTAAAGAACTGATTTCACGTTAGAAGTGGGAAAATCAGCTTTTTTAAATAACTGTGAGACTATAGTGCTGGGAATGTCATGCCCATCTCCCCAGATTTGTCCATGTCTTAGGGCACCTGTAGCATTGGGTTAAAGTGATTGAGGCACCAAAAGAAACAGGCTTGAGTATGTACTCTCTGGCATGCAGTGAGCACAGTGGTAGGCAAATGGCCTTGGTTTGCAAAGCTCTGGGATTTGATATTAAACAAGCCATTCTCAGTTTTATATGGAGCCAAGAGCTTCAGGGACAGATGCTATTTTTCTGCCAGTTCTCCCTCTTCTCTCTTATGTGTCAGGTGTGTGTCCGGAACTAATTCAAGGCTCCATTATCAGTGACCCAGCTTGTGCAGGAGAACCCACATTCCCATGTGGTTTTCTGGACCCCTTCCTGACTTTGGGGAAGGTGCAGACTCTTCCCAGGGCCTGCGCTGTGTGTGTATTACAGTGATGATGGGAGCACTAAACTACCTTGGATGACAAGCCATGCTGGCTTTGGTTCTGCTCCTGGTGCTGGCAAGTTAAGCACATTCCTTTCTAACTCTCCTAAAGATGCTGTGTGGGACAGCCAGGCAGAACCACCCCATTGGGGTGAATCCAGGGGGATGAAGTAAAGAATGTGCCGAGCTCTGCACTTCCATGCCAACTGGGAATGGCCAAAGTCTGGAGGATTGCTGGAGGAGGAGCTGGGGGTCTTTGGGGAGGTGGCCAAGATGGGGGTGGGGCACCTCACAGCACAGGAGGCCTTTGGAGGAGTTATTATTTCTCAGGCACATGTGAAGGATGGCCTCAGAGCTGTACTTGGCAGAGTCTGTCTCTTCTTACCACGTGACAGTGCTGGTCTCCAGGGCCCATGCATAGCTAACAAGGAACACTTGTCTGGCATTCACGTTTACAAATAACTTTCCTGTGCAAGATCTTGGGATGGTGAGTCTTGAGAGGGTCTGGTCCAATCTCTCAGTGGCTATTTTGTTTCCATATAATTAGCCATCATTGATTCCAGCGCCTACTATGTGCAGTGATAACAGCAAACACGAACATTTGGATTGCATTTTTCATTCAACATGTTTCTTGGACTTCCATTAGCTCAATAGAAATTGTGAGATTGAATCCCCACTTCTGCCCCTCTTCCCTGCTTTTGCATGCTCGCTTGCTCTCTCTAGTGCTATCTCTCACCCTCTCACTTGCTCTTGCTGTATTAAAAAAAAATAGATGGAGCTTCCACAGCCTGGGTTTCTTAGTGACTTATTCCTGCTCATAGTCTGGTTGGGGAGAAAGGTATGTGCCAGGCGAAAGCCATAGGGATTAAGTGGGGGCTCTGTGGGACCTTGAGGAATGGCCCAGGAGACTTAGATCTGGTGGTCCCTTCCCTGCTGGTCTTCCCCATGCTAGCCTCCAGCCCCAAATTGTCTCTTAAATGGAGTAGCCCTTTCAGTTCTCCTGGATTAGTCTTTTTAATCTCATATTTGGGAGTTTGGAGTCCCCCCTCCCCTCCCCAGAAATTTCTCCTATGAAATTCCCCCCATGTGCAACAAATTAACAAACATAGAGGTCACTAGCAAGCCAACTGTTCGGAAGTATCCTAAACTGTCCTATACTAAGTACCTGAAGTGGAGAACCTTTGGGCTCTGGCTTTTCCTGGATGGTTTCTCATCAACTTGGAAGGATCATCTGTTGTTGCCTTTGCTGGGTGCTGCCTTTTCTAATCTTGAACTGAACTCAGCACTTGATGGCTACTTTCCCCCAGCCACTAGCCCAGTTTAGCCTTGACTACTGCCTCCCCGTGGGCATTATTTTCTAGACTGTAGTGCCATATTTTGCCTTACTTTGCAAACCCCAAATTGGAATTTATAGGTGCAGCATTTATTTGTATACTTTTGGGAGTAATGCTTAAAAATATTTGAAATTAGAAATGTCATTTAGTTTTTTGAACATTTGGTTGCCATCACCACCATACCACCACTATGATTTTGCCAGAATCCTAATAGTCTGTCTGCTGTGACCCTCCATCTCTCTCTTCCTGCTAGCCATGACAGAATCTCCATTTCCTGCATTGGGGTTCTCTCTCTCTCTCTCTCTCTCTCTCCCCCTCCCCCTCCCTCCCTCTCTCTCTCTCTCTCCCTGCCTACCCCAAGTCTATGCCTTTGTTTTCACAGCTTGAAAAGGAGATACTCTGCATGCACGATTGTGTCACTAAGTAATATAAAATCATTTTAATTCTTAATCTTGATGTAGTTTTTAGTACCTGCATTGGAGTACCTTGTTTTCATGTCTGTCTCTTTCATAGAGGATAAACTTCTCAACATCAAGCATCTTCCCTAATTTATCTTTGCATTCCCAGTCCAAGCATGGTGCTGGGAACGCAATATGTATCCAAAAAATGGTGTGGAAAAATCAAATTAATGTATTTGATTTGTTTCAAAAATGATTCACTACTATTACCTACTGAGTCATAGCTATCTATTTATGTCTCCCAAGTGTTAGCCTTTTAGCTTGGGCCATTTAGTACTAACTATAGATTAATATTTTTTTCTGTAGCAGTACTTTCTCTAAGCATGTAATATTAAAACTAGCATGCACAAGGAGTCTATGTTCACTTATATTGATAATAATTCTAATAAAAAAATTCATTTAATACTATGTCCGGCACTGTCCTAGGACCTAGCAGAGATTCTTAAAACATTAAAGCCATTTTGCTAAGAACTAAAGTAATTTGCCCAAGGGCAATGTTGCCAAGTGATCAAGCTGGGATTGAATCTTGTAAAATGAACCAGAGGCCAAGTGCTTAGACTCTATGTTATATTTCCTTTTGAGTATCCTAATTAATCAGAATCTACTGAGAGCCCATGTGATAGATGCTTTCTACTTTCAATTTCTTCTATGACCTTGAAACAAGACTAAGAGGTAAGTGTAATTATTAGTTTCATTTTTTTTTTCAGTTGTGGAAACAAACTCACACCATTAGTAAGGGGAAGAGACTGAATTTAAAAGCATATAGATGCTCTTTTCTTTTCCTCATATCATAGCTGGATGCAAATCCATGAATTAATGTGAAATTCCTGGGGCCTAGTTTGTTACAGTTCTCATTTTGCAATCTAAGTCTTAAGAGAGGGGCGTTAGAGTTTGGCAGACTTTGGTTTGAGTCGTGGTTCTGCAACTTTCGAGTTCTCAGGCACTGTTCAAGCCAGAATAACGTCTCGGTGTCTCAGTTTCCTTATGAAAATGGATTTTATGTGTGAAAATTAAGTGAGGTTATATACAAGGAGAGTGCCTAGGGCATGGTAGAGCTCTGTGCATATTCACCTCTATTCACCCGGCTGTCTGGCTGGCTGGTCGATGGCTGCACACAGGATTCAGTGGCAGAAGGAGGATTTGAATATGCAACCTTGCTCAACATCAGACCCCTCTACTGCTCATCCAGTTCCCCACGGGCATTCTCTGCAGCCTCCTGTCATCAACTTATTTAATGACTTAATGGGGAGATGAATGCCTCTTGCAGAACTAGCAAGTTTTACTGATGGCTCCTTAATTGACTTCAAAAACAAGAAAATAATTATTCTAGAACAGAATCATTTTGGGTGTAACATCACCAAGTCAAGGAAGGAGAAACAAAAGAATTGGGTCTGTGGAAATCTGTAGTCTGAATGCCTGTAATCAGTTTAATCATATGCACTTTTTGTATGCACTTTTTCCGGAGCTCACTGCTTAGAGCAGTATTTAACTCTAAGACATAAAACCCAGAAAGGGCAGATAACTCCTAGGACAAAACAAAACAAAATTAAATAGAGGGAAGAAATAAAAAGAAATACCCAAACCAACCAGATGAATTTGTCCCATTTAAAGTCCATAACAATGCTTGGATTATACATAATTCTTTAAAAAAAAAGTCGTCAACGTTCATTTATTTTTGAGAGACAGAGACAGTGCATGAGTATAGGAGGGGCAGAGAGAGAGGGAGACCCAGAATCTGAAGCAAGCTCCAGGCTCTGATCTGTTAGCACAGAGCCAGATGCAGGGTTTGAACTCACAAGCAGTGAGATCATGACCTGAGCAGAAGTCAGATGCTAATCTGACTGAGCCACCCAGGTGTCCCCTACATAATTCTTTTTAATCCATGAATTTCAAATGCCTAAAAGTCAGTAGCTTGTAGCTAGTTCTCACCTTCTATAGAAGCAAGGTGGAGGTAGGATCAGCCTGCAAGAGGAATGTGGGTATCTGGGGGGAGGAGGAGGTAGTGGTTTGGAAACTCTTCTCAGGGGCATTGCTTCCCTGCTTGTCCAGGTGGCCCCAGGTATCTACTCTCCACTTTCCTCCCCACTAGCTGCTGTCCTTTTGCAAAATCATGATGTTCTTTCTCAAGTTAGGGACAAGAATTTTATTTTCCAGAATAGACTATGAAGCTAGGATACAATTACTCATATGGTTTAATTTAAAATGCAAAATCTTTGAAAAATAGGTATTTCCAAAATAAGTGTTTTGGTCTGGAGCTCTGGTTCTCATTAGTTGGGCTGAAGCCCTTGATGATATGTTGGAACTGCTTAAACACCAGCTCACATGCCTGCTCTCAGGTGTTCATAAACCCCTTACCTTCCCGGGGGATCCTGGCCAGCGGCATCCTGTCAGGCCTGAGCCAAGGCCTTGTGTTCCCCTCACTCCATCCGTGACTTTTGTGAAAGGGAGCTGAGTGGTTTAATGTGATGTTTTGTTAATCTCTGCTCATTTTGCTGAAGTGCATGGGGCAGGAATGACAGTGCTTGGGGTCTGGTTCTGCCTTAAATGGTGCGTGCATGGTCTCCTGCCTCCTTGGCCAGGGATTTACCTTGACTGGGGTTCATTGCATGTGAGTCTTTAAGGAAAAACTTTGGCTGAGGCTGAAGAGTCTTTCCAGACCGATGGGAGTATATTAAATATTACTAGAACAAACCAAATGTAATCTCTATACCTACTGTTAAACCTAGAAGGCATGGTAGAAAAAAGGCATTCTCTAGGCATGTACAATTACACGTTTACTTTAAGACATGCTTTTAATCTATGATGGCCAAGTACATTAAAAGCGTGAACTTCTGGTTCTCTGGAATGAACTTCTTTAGGGAGGAAGGCAAGGAACTTGGTAATCCTTTTTCTACAGGTCCCCACGAAAGGGATAGCAGAGCTCTAAGACTGCAAACACCCACATTTTGGGGTGCCAACCCCTGGAAGATGCTGGTGAGATACAAGATCCTTCTCTTCCTTTAGCATATGTGAAGAGGTCTTGTGCTATAAACACAAGACGTAAGTCCCCTCACCATCCCCAGAAGCTGTGATACTACAGGCAAGATGCATTTGCAAAGTCTTTTTGATGCCTTAGCCACTTTGGTCAGACTTCTCTTCAGAAGTCTTCAGAAGAGCCTCTCATCAGTATCCCATTTGGGAAGTAGAGAGGATGTAGTCTTTGAATCTCATTATCTTGATACTTCCTGGGACTCAACATTCATAAGCCCCATCAGTTCAACCATGCCCCATATCCTTGACATCTTGTCCCTTGCCCTTAATGCTAAGCCTCTACTTAGAGTCTTTTTCTCTGCATACTGCCCAGAGCTTTCTCCTCCATCTTCCTTATTCTGCTGTCCCCTTTCCCAATATGTTCCATTTTGCCCTCTTGGGCACTTGGACCTTTATTCTTCTGAGTGAATGTCCCTTTCACCATCTGCTCAGCAGAAACTTGTCATAGATCTGCCTTTAGCATTTCTTTGCTAGAAAGTCTGCAATTCTGAAATAAAGAGATGCTTAACTGAAGGCTCTTTGTATCTTGTGACAAAAATAGACCTGAATTGATGTGAAGCTATTTATCGTACTTGCTGTTGATATTCATACACTGGTTTGCAGAAATATTAGGGTATTTGGTTATGAAGTGTTATGCATTAACTCTACATGTTCCATTACTAATTTTATAAAATCTGGAAAATTCTGAATGCAGAAACACATCTGGCCCCAATGGTTTTGCATAAGGGATTGTAGACCTGTACTTCTAAACCATTGCTTTTACCTTTTGGCCAAGTCCTTTCCTCCATTTAGGATTGTGCTTCCCGGGTATGCCCCCATGTTCCTCCATCCATATTGACATCATCTGCTTATCTTCTGGTCATTTCCCTCTATGAGGGAGGCTACACACCTCCATGTTTTTCTTTTCCCCTCATCTCTGCGCTAAATTCACCCTGACTAAACCCACTCTTTGCCAGCTCCAGGGGACCTTTTTCGTTCTTTATTTTGTGTGCTCTCTGTCACTAGGACCTGTTCCTTTCTCCTTTCTTGATACCGTCTCCTCTCTTTTCTTCTTTAGCAGCATCCTCTTTGGTCCTCCTCCCCTTCTGCAACCAGTATTGCTTATTAGTGGCTCCCTGGCACATTACCCTGCCCACATCTCCTCTCAAAGGTCATTGCAAGCAAGTAGGCTGGGTCAGTTCAGGTGATTCCATAGATCTCTCCTTCCCATAAGCTCTGCCTTCTTTGTTGGTGTGCATTCATTCATCAAGAAGAGGATGGCTTCTGTCCCTGGTCATTATCCCTCCTCATTCTCTAGTTCTCCAAAAGCAATTTATGCACTCTTGTACGACTTAAAGACTTCCACCTCTCCCTGAACTCTAGAGCAGGGAATATAACTTCCTACTGGGTATTGTCTTCTCCACTGGATCCCCACACTTAACATGTCCACAGAAAACCTCCATTATCTTTTTTTTTAAGTTTATTTATTTTGAGAGAGAGAGTGTGAGTGGGAGGAGAGGCAGAGAGAGAGGAGAGAGAAAGAATCCCAAGTAGGCACCACACTATCAGCCTAATCTCATGAACCGTGAGATCATGACCTGAGCCGAAATCAAGAGTCAGATGCTTAACTGACTGAGCCACCAGGTGCCCCACATCCCTTATCTTTATGAATGCTTCTACCACTCAGAAATGAGGGACCTGGGTCATTCTTAATGGATCATCTTCCACGTCCTTTTGACATGGTCTTTGACGGCATGTTTTGTCTTTTGGATGATATAGTCTAGGCTCATCTTTCCTAAGTCCTGCCCCAGACCCGGAGGCATCCATTACTCCAAAGATTCTTGGGACCTGCTAGTGGAAAATGACATTTAGAGCCCAATCTGGGTGCAGAGATGCTGATTTCTGAGGTCAGTCCGTGGTTTCTAGGCCTTTTCAGCAGACAAAGCTATGAGAAGATACTGTTGTTGTTTTTTAAAATTCTAGTACAGTTAATATATAGTGTTATATTAATTTCAGGTATACAATATGGTGATTCAACAATTCTATACGTTCTCAGTGCTCACGATAATAAGAGTACTCTTATTCTCCTTCATCTGTTTCATCCACCTCCCCTCTGGTAACCATTAGTTTGTTCTCTGTAGTTAAGAGTCTGTTTTGTGGTTTGTTGCTTTTTGTTTATTGTTGTTATTTATTTGTTTTTCTTATATTCCACATGAGTGAAATCATATAGTATTTGTTTTTCTCTCA
The DNA here is from genome assembly GCA_030068075.1 of Paguma larvata. Lineage (NCBI taxonomy): Eukaryota > Metazoa > Chordata > Mammalia > Carnivora > Viverridae > Paguma > Paguma larvata. The sequence continues at coordinate 40,381,454 of CM057838.1, forward strand.
CTTATTTCACTTATGATTATACCCTCTAGATCTAGCCATGTTGTTGCAAATGGCAAGACTTCATTCTTTTTAATGGCAGAGTAATATTCCATCATCTATATATACACATCTTCTGTATTCATTCTTCTATCGATGGGCAGTTGAGTTGCTTCCATAATTGGGCTATTGTAAATCATTCTTCAATAAACACGAGGGTGTTTATATCTTTTAGAACTAGTATTTTCATATTCTTTGAGTAAATACCCAGTAGAATTACTAGATCATATGGTAATTCTATCTTTAATTTTTTACACAACCTCCCTACTGTTTTCCACAGTGGCTGTACCAGTTTGCATTCCCAAAAACACTGTACAAGGGTTCCTTTTTCTCCATGTCCTTTTAACATCTGTCATTTCTTGTGTTTTTGTTTAGCCTTTATGACAGATATAAGGGATATCTTATATGGTTTTGATTTATATTTTCCTGGGTGAGTAGTGTTAAGCATTTTTTCATGTGTATGTTGGCCACTTATGTGTCGTCTTTGAAGAAATGTCTGTTCATGTCTTCTGCCCATTTTTTAATAATTGTTGTTGTTATTTGCTGTGGAGTTATATAAATATTTTATGAATCTTGGATCCTAATCCATTATCAGATATGTCATTTGCAAATATCTTGCCCCATTCAGTAAGTTGTGTTTTGGTTTTGTTGATGGCCTTTTGCTGTCCAAAAGGTTTTTTCTTTTGATCTAGTTCCAATCATTTATTTTCACTTTTGTTTCTCTTGCCTCAGAAGACAAATCTAGAAAAATATTGTGATGACTAATGTTAGAGAAATTTCTGTTTTCTAGGAATTTTGTGGTTCCAGGTCGCACATTTAGGTCTTCAATCCATTTTGAGTTTATTTTTGTATATAGCGTAAGAAAGTGGTCCAGTTTTATCCTTTTGCATGCCACTATCCAGTTTTCCCAGCACCCCTTTGTTGAAGAGACTGTCTTTTTCCCATTGCATATTCTTGCCTCCTTTGTCAAAGATCAATTGACCATATAAATGTGGTTTTCTATTTTTTTCTGGGTTTTGTATTCTGTTCCATTGATTTATGTGTGTGTTTTTGTGCCAGTACCATACCGATGTGATTACTGCAGCTTTGTAGTATACCTTGAAATCTGGGATTGTGATACCTTTAGGAGTGTTCTAGTTCTGTGAAAAATGCTGTTGGTGTTTTGATAGGGATTGCATTAAATCTATAGATTGATTTGGGTAGTATAGACATTTTAACAGTATTTGTTCTTCCAATCCATGAGCATGGAATATCTTTCCATTTATTTGTGTCATCTTCAATTTTTTTCATCAGTGTCTTATAGTTGTCAGAGTACAGGTTTTTCACTTACTTGGTTACGTTTATTTCTAGATATTTTTAGACATTTTATTATTTTTAGTGTAATTATAAATGGGATTATAATCTTAATTTCTCTTTCTGCTTCATTATTAGTGTGTAGAGATACAATGGATTTCTGTATTTTCATTTTGTATCCCTGTGACCTTACTGAATTCATTTATCAGTTCTAGTAGGATTTTGGTGGAGTTGTTAGGATTTTCTGTATGTGGTACCTGGTCATCTGCAAATAGTGAAAGTTTTTACTTCTTTCTGAACAACTTAGATGCCTTTTATTTCTTGTTTGATTGCTGTGGCTAGGACTTCCAGTATCATGTTGAATAAGTGGTGAGAGTGGACAGCCTTGTCTTGTACCTGATTTGAGGGGAAAAGCTAGCTCTCAGTTTTTCCCCATTGAGTATGATGTTAGCTGTGGGTTTTTCACATCTGGCATTTATTATGTGGATATATAAAGGCCTCTGGCACCACTTTGGATAGGCTCCAAACAAAGGCTTATTGTAGGGGATAGGTCTGCAGGAGAAAGCAGGTGTGGGGTACGTGATACCTGCAAGTTCCCTGTTGGTCTGATAAGGTGGGGGACCTGTAGCTGCCTTGGGAAACTCCTACTAAGGCTGCTTGGGTTCTGTGGGGCAGATCCACGGAAGCACTTAGTGGTGGGGTGTGCTGTTAGCAAGGTAGGTGGGGGTTGTTCATTCTGTCTTGGTTCTCACAAGTGTCTGTGTATCTATGCTTGAGGGCGGAGGAGAGAAATGGTGCCTGTGAGCTCTTTTGTTCTTGAAGTCTCGCAAAGATCCCTGCCCTTCCAGCACATGCTCCAAAATTAGTAATAAATCTCCTTCCCATGTAACTCAGGTGTTTTTCAAACTTTTGTGCTGTATCTCACTGGAAGTCTTTGCTGTGCTGTCTTTTTAAGGGTAGGAACTCCACTTTCCCAGCAAGCCCATATCCAAGCCTGATTATTTTTAAAGTTAAAGGTGGTAAGCCACACTGATTGTTAGGCCTGTCTGGTTCTCAAAACCAAATGTTACGGGGATTCATCTTACCCATTTGGGTGCCGGGATGCCTGGAGTGTGTGTGTGGTCATCTTCCTTCTCTGTGTCTGAAGTGTTCCTCCCTCCGCAGACAGTCCTGAGGGCCTATTTAGCTCCTTATAGTATCTCAGTCCTTTATATTCTCTTCGATGTGGCCTCCTCTCTACATTATCCATGGAGAGTCTGTTATGCCAGTCTTCAGGTCATTTTCTGGGTTATGTACACAGATGTGGATGTTATCTAGCTGTATCGATGGGATGAGGTAAGCTTAGGATCTTCTTACTTCACCATCTTCCCCAGAAGTTGCCAAGGCATGTACTGTTTTGAAGATAAAACACATTATGAGTCTGTACTGATACATCCAATTCAAATTCAGGACTGCCGAGTTTTCACTTAACCTCATTAGTCTTACATTTGTATTTGCTGCCTTCCATGCTGAATATTATGGTTCTCAATTATAACATCACGCTTGCTTAATTGCTTTGTCCCACAATAGACAACTAGAATAAAACACATGGTAACATAAAAATTATAATTACTTAAGTCTGTTAAAGTTGTTATCATTTGCATTATTTTTGTCCTTAGAGCATATCCTGCTAGGTATGTATAGTCAAATTTTTCTAATTAAATGAAGTTGGAATAATTCCTCTCTATGTGGTTAATGCCACCAACTACATATGCAGTTAGAGTCACTTGTGTCTTTTGCCTTTCATTTTCAAGACTTCCTTTAAGAAGCTCTTTGTTTTTCATTTGCATAATATGTTTATAGTTCAAAAGACATGTCTACAAACAAGGAATATTTAAAGAAGTCTAATTTCTTTTTTGTTCCCTTCACCCTACTCAAGGACCAAATTTTTACATTAATAAATGAAATTGTTCAATTAGTTTCATTAATAAGTAGAACTTTTAGGCATTTCCTTTGGCCTAGTGATACCATGAAAAATTATCGAGACGTTGAGGTGATTATGATACAAAGTTCGAGAGTCTGTATAGTTCATGGAGTATATTTATATAGAGTATACTATTCATTAGTATATGTAGTATGTGGAGTATATCCTTTTTACAGCTGTCTTATACCCCTATAGGTGGATACACTGTAGTTAATTCCACCAGCCCCCTATTGATAAACCTTTGGCTTGTTGTAGCTTTTATCTCAAATAATGCTGAAATGAATAGCGTGTGGGTATGTTTTTTTTGTATCTTCACCAGTCTTTCTGTGGGAGAGATTCTTATGAGTGGGATGGCTGGATCAAAGGGCAAACGCATATGACATTTTACTAGATATTGCCAAATTCCCCTTCATAGGGGTTATACCATTGTGCATTCCCATATTCAAATTATGAGAGTGTCTGCTTCCTTCAAGTCTTACCAGCAAAGTATGATGTCAAAGTTTTGGTGTTTTACCAGTAAGACAGGTGAGAAATTGTATCTAATTATAGTTTTAATTTGCATTTCTCTTATTATAAAAGAGGTTGAGCATTTTTTCATGAGTAATTTGAATTTATCTTTCTATGGACTGTCCATTTGTGTCTTGAATGAAATTTTCAAGAGAACTTTAGTCTTTTTCTTCTCCATTTTTAGAGACTGTATATATAAATTACAAATATTTTTCCTAGTTTGTCATTTGTCTTTTTAAAAAATATTAATATATATTTCCAAAAAGCCCTATAGATTGTCATTCATCTTTTTAGTTGCATATTAGAGTGGTGTATTTTTTCTTTGCTATGCAAATTCTTACACTCTTATGTTGATGTTGAACCACACGATTAGGAACATTTATCTTATTCTCTGAACTCATGGTTTCTTTTAATGCATTTCTGATTTTGCCATACCTCTCTGTGTGGAAAATCGGGAAGATAATCAAAGAAAAATCATATAAAATTTGGGAGGGCCAACACGTACTTTTCTTACTTTGACATGTCAGGACCTAGAATGACTTTCTGTATTTTCCTTTGGACATATAGTCAGTCATCTTTTATATTTGGCTTCAAGTTCTAACTCTAAAAAGTGCCCATTTTTTACCTGGAAAACTGACTTTAAAATATATTGACTATAGAAAATTGCTTTTGTCTTACCCAGTGAAAGATAGGGAAGTGAACTGACTGCCAGAGCAGAGAAAGCATACAAGTAAAGGAAAGCAGTGAAATTCTAGAAGGTGATTTGAGTAGATCTTTCGGCATTTTAGAAAATTACTGGTGGAGCTTGCGTGTGTGTCCATGTGTATGATGATCCTAGCAGTACCTTGCATCACTTTTTTTCAAAGTGATAGTGACTTATGACCACTCAAATACTGTGCTGGAGAAGGAAGAGAATGTTTTACGGAAGAATGAGGCTACGTTTCTCCTCTAATGTTAGAAAACATTAACTTCGACCTTAAGTTAGCAAAGTATTATTCCAACAAAAAATTCCATTCTTATTTGTAGACTTATATTATTAAAAGAAATTGTATTTTGTTGTATTTCAAATTTTATTAAAAGATGTTAAAAAGTTTGTGGACATTTGTTTTCTATTTTGTCATATAGGTTATCTACACAAAATCCTTGATTTTGCTTCTTGGCATGCAAAGCTTAAAATATATTTTACCTGGGACCATACAGAAAATATTTGCCAACTCCTGCACTAAATAAACAGTCACATACATTTGTGATGGATCCTGAAGGAGGAAGTTCAAAGTGTTACGGGAGAGTACAGCAAAGGGTTTTAACTTGTTCATGGCCTAGATTCTGGTATTTTAGGGTACGGAAGAATCCGTACCCCACCATCACCTGGCCCCCTGCCCCCAACAGTAGTCTTATTCAGCAGCTGTGAGGTCAAAACAAGGTTTCTGCATTTTAAACAAGAATCCACATGATTCTGTTGGAGTTTGACTACCGTGAGACACCTGCAGTGGGGTGGAACAAAGGCCTCACTAGGGAAGTAAAACCTAAGCTTGGACTTGGATACTGAAGGAAGCAAAAATGGGTGGTTTGGAGAAGAGTGTTCTGAGAAGGGACCTTGAACCGAAGTAGGAATGCCTGAGGAAGTGGACAAAGTCTGAGGCTTCTGGTGCAGAGAGAAATGCAGGGAGCAGGACACAGAGGAGATGGGCAAGGGAGACAGACTCCCTTCTAGAAGGACTATAAGCTGTGGTGTAGTTTGGACTTGATCCTGGGGATAATGAGACACCATTGAACATGTTTTAAAAATCATTTTGTGTTTATATCTTTATATATTTATGTACACATGTGTAATTTTATATAAGTGCCTATGAATATGTGCCTTTTTTTTTAAGTATAGTCCTTTTTCTTTTTCTTTTTTGACTTGGTCTCTCTTCTCTCTTCCCAAGTCTCCCCAAGGGGCCTTTTGTTATGGACTGAATTGTGTCCCCCTCAAGTTCGTATGTTAAAGCCCCAATCCCCAGTACCTTAGAATATGACTATATTTGGAGACAAGACCTTAAATGAGATAATTAAGGTTAAATTATAATGGTAGGGCCCTAATCCAGTATGACTTGTGTCCTTATTGGAAGGGGGTGACACACAGAAGAAAAGCCATGTGAGGACACAGTGAGAAGGAGTCCTTCTAGAAGCCAAGGAAAGAGGCTGCAGGAGAAACAGACCCTGCCGACACCTTGCTCTTGGACTTCTAGCCTCCAGAACTGTGGAAAAATAAGTTTCCGTTGTTTAACCTCCTCTCCTTACCCCCTCCACCTGCCAGTCTGTGGTACTTTGTTGTGGTATTCTGTATCTTGGATCATGTTCACCCATAATTTTCTCCTTACTCACACAACTTCGTACAGATATAATATGCATTTATCTATACCACATATTTCACTTAAGATGCTGTTAGTGTAAGACACACTTACACTACTTTGTTATGTATAGAAACCAATGCTGTCAGTTAAACCATGACACAGTGCTTTCTCAATCCTTGTAATTTTTATTTTAAACTTACGGAATTAGTTCTTTTAGCTCTATTTAGACATCACTCTTTTGCACACATGAAAAGAAAACTATAAGTGGAATAAGTGGGGTAAGATATTCCTGGAACTTCATATTAAAATTTGACTCTTAGGAACTCCTTCTCATTTCCTAGACATCGATCGGGGTCCATGCTTTTCCATGCGCTGCTGTCGCCTGTGCCAAGAGCCTTAGTGACGCAGGAGGGCCTGCAGCAGTACTCCGTTGTTTTAGAGGCTGTTCCTTGAACCCCCAGCTCCCGCTGCATGTGGGCAGATATGTTTCGATGCCCTTGCGAGGGCAAGGATGATGCTGTAGTGACTACATATGGCATTTGGTGACTAAAAGATACAAACTCCTTTCAGAGATGTTACAGTGTGAAAAAAAATAGGTATTTCGAAATAAAGGAAATCCAAACATCTATTTTATATACATATACACCTATACAGGCAGTTTTGAGTGGTGTGGGTTTTTTTTTTTTTAATCAAGATGGCATTATCTTCATATTTTCCTGCATTTTAATGCTTTTCTCAATACTGTGTAGAACCCCCTCCAAGTCACTTGGCACAGCTCTTCTTCATTTTTTTTAGGTAGCCATATACTGTTTTATTGTGTAGATGTATCACCGTGAATTTAGCCAGTTTCCCATTATGAACATTCATTTTGTTTATAGAACTTTTTGCAACTGTAAACGGTGCTGCAGTTAAGTATACTTGTGATCTGTCCTAGGTATTAGTGCTTTTATTTCCCAGGACTAGAATTACTGAGTCAAAGGATACTGTTTATTTTAACATATATTGTAAGATTGCTTTCCACGAACGCTTATTAACCTCCTCTTTCCACCGGCAGTGCATGAGAGTGTTCTGTTCCACATAACCTGCATTTGTATTTTCAAAGAATTGACATTTAATGGTAATAGGTCTTACCATCCAAGGGAGTGGTTATTTTTTTAAAATAACATTTCTAGTTTTCTTCATATAGTTTTTACCTACTTTTGTTAAATTTATTCCTATTTCATAGTTTTTGTTTTTCTTAAAATGAAATCTTTCCCCCACTTAATTCCTAAGAGCTTATTCTAGAATAAAGTCATTGATTTTTAAGTCCCTTCTTTCCCAGCCCTTTGAGGCTGCCAGCAAATTAAATTCCTCATGGAGGTTTTCTCTTATAGGTATAAGACCCCCATGACTGCCACAGTCTGTTCATTCAGGTTTCTTCTGTAGAATACTTTTAATTTCTGCTTAATTTCTGTCCTCTCTGTACCCTTTTGAGAGCACTTTTGCTTCCCTCGTCTTTCTACCCTTTACCCTCAACTTCTACATTTTATTGAGACAATGCTTCTTAAATATCTCTTCTATTTTGATGATCCTTACTTATAACAAATTGTACAGTATATATTATACAAAGAGATTTGCATTTTCATTAAGATATAAGTTTACATGCATGCACACACATCAGGGATTATTCAATAATTTTTTTAATTTTTAAATGTTTATTTATTTTAAAAGAAACAGCACAAGCAGGAGAAGGACAGAGAGAGAATCCCAAGCAGACTCTGCACTTGTGAACTGTGAGATCATGATCTGAGCTGAAATCAAGATCTGAATGCTTAACCAACCGAGTCACACAAGTGCCCCAATAATTTTTGTTTTTATCTTCTCCCATCTTAAAGTCTCTGATTAATTTATTGGAGTGTTCATTTTTTTCTCATGTATTTTTCTCCTATGGGAAACTTGAGTAATCTATCTTTTTAGGGTCTTTTTCTGTTTTCTAGTATTTTCCACCCATCTGAGAAGAGAATGCTATTTTGGCTAAGTATAAAATTCTTCATTGCTAGTCATTCCATTCAGTTGTCTGTAGATCCTTTCCCCTAACCTCTAGCTTCCTAGGTTCTGGGTGAGAAGTTTGATTTTTTTCCTCCTGGTAGCAGGTAGGTTGGTTTTTAATGGTCTTCAGGCTTGAGATTTTTACTTTCTCCTTAAAGTTCAAGAATTTCAACCTGCTTATCCATGATTCTTCTTGTCATTTCAGCCTGAAACTCCATATACACTCTTCTAATCTGAAGATTTAGATCTTTCTACAGTTTAGGGAAATTTTTTCCTATTCTTTATTGAATGATTGCCTTCCTCCATCAGTTACTTTTCCTCTTTTAGAAACACATATTAATTTTGTATTAACTCTCCTGCTGATGTTTCCAGTTTCTCTTTTTTTCTTGGATATTTTAATTACATTTTTGTTCAGTATTTCTAAGTGTTTGTTGCATTTATTCTTTCAGAGAACTGATTAGAGTCTTAATGATCATCTTCTCAATTCAACTAACAAAATTTGCCAATGAGGGATCTTATATTTATGTTGGTAAAGTCTCTTTAAACTTCTTTAATTTTATTTTCTATCAAGTTTTCATCTATTTTCTCCAGGAGTTCTGTTTCACTGAGAATTCATTTTTATTACTCTACCTGATCTTTCTGTCTGGTTGTTAGGACCTCTAAGATGGGTTTTAAGTTTCCACTATCTACTCTTTAGGACTCAGGCCTGCTTGTTGAAGTGATCTTAATAGTGGGAATCCTATAGTTGGTGAGAAGCCAATGAATTTATGGTTCTATAGGTTGTAGTATAATGTCAGTATTCTGATGAGAGACCTAAAGAAACTCCTGTGGGCTCCCTTTACTCACTCAGCTCAGGAGAAGGGAAGGTTTATTCACCTTTTTTCTTTATCTTGACCTTGGAGGGGTCTGAAAGACCTAGCACAAGCACATGAAGTCACCTTTGAGGAAATGGCAGACATAGTTGGACTCTACAAATCCCTGACTGAAAAGCTCTTACTCTATACTCATAGGCTTAAGCCACCAACCCTGTTCTGTGGACTGTCCAATAAAATAGGAAGGGAATCCTACAGCAGCTCTGTCTGAAGGGACTTTGTGGGGTCCAAGCTCTGACAAGTCTCAGTACCTACCTGCTGCTGGAGAAGCAAGTGGTTCATTCTGGGAGTGCTGAGATGGACACTTTACTCAAATTAACATATTTCCAGAACCCTCAGTATCTTTCTCTTATTAGACTGTTTTAAGCATAGTAGTGACATGGCCAGATCTGTACTTGAACTAGATCGTTACACTGGAAGCAGGGAGACTAGTTAAGAGGTTTTTGCAGGAGCCCAGGAGAGAAATGAAGGTGGTTTGGACTATGGTGGTGGCAGAGCAGATGAAAAAAAGCAGACAGACTTGAGACTTATTGAGAAGTCTTATTTGAGACAATAGGACAGATTAATTGGAGATGGTGGTTAAGGAAGAGGCTGGAGTCAGTAAGCTAACATCCTAACTTAACGAAATAAAATTTAGAAGACAAATTCAATCTTAGATGTTCAGAGACTCTTCATGAATCTAGACAAAAGAAGTATAAAGGTTTAGGCAAAGAAGTTTATGCTCATTTTTACAGGAACTGAATAAATGTGTCAGAAGAAATAACATTCATTCATTTGCAAAATGTTTATGTAGCATCGAAATATTCTAGTGACTGTGCTATGGGCTGAAGATGTTGATGAGTAAGGCATTGTACCTTACCCCTCACAGGAGGCAATTATGTTTGTCAGACAGATGATCTGAGATGGATTTGCCCTATCAAAATTACTTGTTTGTATAATGAGAGAGAGGAAGGGCTCAAAACCTTTTACAATAGGATATTACACTGGAATGGGGAGGGGAAGCCTCTCAGCTATTACTTTTGGTTTCTCCTTTTTTTAGTGAGAGTAACCCCAGCTGCTTCACAGTATAAGAGGAGGTATCACTGTAGAATCTCTAAGTGTCCGTTCTGATAGAAAGGTAAATGACCTTGAAATCATCGAGAAGGGCTGGAGTAAGGCATGTGGGTGTCACTTGAGGGGAGGTGACTGGATCAGATCCACTAGATGATCCATGCCAGAGGCGGTCCTGTGATTTTAAACTGAGAGTTGCAGAATATATGACCCAGGTCTAACAGAGTGAGAACCTGGGGTCTGAGCATGACAAGGGTGGTTGTCTTTCCTCATTTTCTGGTGAGAGAGGGCTTTGCTGTGGCCCCTGTTGTGGCTGCAGTGCCAGAAGGTCTAGCCTTGCCCACCACTCTTCGTACATGTCCTCCAGGAAGAGCACCACAGCACAGGCAGGACTCCTCCCGGCGCTGAGTAGGGCCATACCTCCTGCCCCAGAGACTCAGCCGCTCTGGTCTTCCTGAGCTACATTTTACCCAGGGAGAGATGCCCAACACAACTAAATCCCTGTGAGTTGTGGTGAAGGAATCTAATGACAGTTAACCTGAGATTCCCACGCCTGTTTGGGTGAAAATCTCCTTCACTGAGGTGGGAAATGAAAGGGCTTTAACGCACAGAATAAGAGCCAACTTGACAGGGAGCCCACACCCAGATTGTACACGGATGTCCTAGTCGGACACCCACAGCCATTTCTCGATTTGAGAATTGTATCCAGTTTTTAACATCTGGACACAACTTGCCAAAGCTAGCTTTACTTAGTCACAAATAACCCAAGGCCACAGTGCCTTAAGACAGGACTGAACCACTTGGAGTACTGGCTGGGAGACCCCTTGTCCGTCCGAGGGCCATGGACTCAATTAATGGATCATTGGCTCTTACTGGCGCACCTGGGACTTGAACCATGTATACTCAGCATAGGAAATGTATAGAGTAGCTCCATGGTGACTCTTGGCAATGAAGGCACAGATTTCTGTATTCTGGGATCCTTTCAGGCTACTGTCAATTTGAATTAGAAAAGAAAGATCGTGGTCATTGCATTTAGAAACATCACCCTTTCACAATATTGGAGAGGAGTTTTAGTCATCAGAGGAAATATTCCTGAGACTCCACATACTGGCTCTGGGAAAATGTGGCAATTTTCTATTTGTGAGTTGTGATTTTTAATGAATAAGCCAGCTTGAAACAGTTTTAAAACCAACTGTGGATGGGAAGAGGGATAGTGATGAATTTACCAGCAACAGGGGAACTTACTCTTCTGCCAACATTCAGTATTTATTGTTCCGTTCTTTAATTCCCGTTTCTCTTCCCTTCTCCACCATGTCCCTTTGGTGAGCCTTAGGAACCAAAGCTGAAGACCGTGCCTCAAAAGATATAAGAAGGCAATAACAAGGAAAGTGGAAAAAGGTGGCCCAGGGAGGAAGAGAGATACACCTCTCTGAGGGGTGAGGGAGTGAGCTGGCTGGTGTGCTGGTGGAGGCAGACCTGGGGCAGCTATTGCAGAGACACTCGCCATCTGAAGCCCTCCCCCTCCCTCTCCCCTCCCCCCTCCCCCTTCCCCTCCCTCTTCTCTTTCCCCTCCCCTTCCACCTAGGATTTTTCTACACTTTCAGGACAGTGAGGAGTATTGGTATAGCTCTGCTGATATCGGGGATTTGGGGACATTCCAAGTTTTAAAAGGTAACTTATAGAAATACATTTTTCTGTAAATATTGATAAATCGGTAAATATCTTTGTGTTCTTCTGATAGATTAATTGCTCACAGATTTAGTGTGCAAGGTGTTACTTTTTCTTTATGTTCTGTATCCCATAGTGTGAGTTCTAAACTGGAGTCCTAGAGACAGGGTACATACTTAGCCTACTTCGTCTTGCATCTGTGTGATGTCTTTTTCAAATTTGTGAGGTATTTTTCTTCTGTCTGCCACAGGCAGGTAGGCCTGATTGGGCTTGGCTGGCTCCATGGTCTGGCTAAGTCCTTCTCTCCATGGCCGTGCCTCAGCTGGTAGGATAGGCCTATCAGCTTTATATACAGAGTTCTTTTAGGTCTGTGAGAAAAGAGAGGAGGTGGCCCTTCTTCGGTGTTCAAGTACAGCCTCTAACTCAGCTTAGCAGAGAACTGGCGCTGAGGACCCTGAGCTTGCCCTGCTACTAATAAAGAGCTGCTCCATTTCTGTCTGTGACTTTGGTCCTTCCGTGTTTGCTCCTTGGAGGTCCAGAACTCCAAACATGCTCTGTGATTCTTTTCCTTTTTCTTTCTTCCTCTCTGTCTTTCCCATTTTTTTCCTTGCATTCTTTCCATCTTTATACAAATCATGTGGCAGTAGCTATCCTAAAATTCTGTATTAACTCATTTCTTTCTCACAGTAGCCTCATAAGGTACTTATGCCATCGCCCATTATACAGGTGAGGAAACTGAGGCACACAGGTAATTAACACAGAGTGGAGCTTTTGAAGTCAGGCAGTTTAACACCAGAGCCTACACACATAACACCTCTTCCATATTCTGTAGCAACTCCAGGTGTGGTGGCCCAGGTTGAAAAGAGATTTGTCATAAACCAGTATCGATGCTTGTGTTGAGATGTAGACAAGATCAGTCACCACTAACATGCTTCAAGAGTGCTGGGGGGAGGGTCACCCTTTTGAAAAAAAAACGAGAACTAGAGCAAAATCAGATACCCTCTCCTAAGACTTTAAACTTGTGGACCAAACCTGGAAGACTTATTTTCGTAGGTTGAACACTAACACCAGAACATGAGAAAATAATGAATAGTCCTAGATCAGTTTCCTCAGATGTGTTCTAGGAACCCCAGTTCTGCAAGCTATTAGTGGATATACAAAGAGTTTCACGGTCAAGTAAAATTGGGAAATTATGCTTTAAATAGATCTAAATAGGTTTCTTTGTTGAAGGACTTTTCAGAGCCTCTGATGTGCTAATAATCTAGCGAATCTCCAAGAGAGAGAAATAGGATGCAGTTTTCCCTTCAACTGATTTTCCCAAATCATCTGTCCCCTTCCTGCCCCAGAATACGCCTTTATTTGCTCACTTCATCTCCCAGGAAGAAAGCCACTCTAGATTTTAGAGTAGAATGCTGAAGAAGGTGGCAATTTCCTCAAGAGAAGGAACATTTTCCTTTTCTGTTTTGTAAATCTGCTTACCCCATACCATCAGGAATAATAGTATTAACGTCTTCAGTCAGTTTCTCAGGGCTAACACGGCCAACATCCTGAAGTGTGGTCATCAAGTTGAGAAAGGTAACCTGTTTTCTCCTCCTTTTGCAAGGTGCTCTTAACTATTCATGGTGAAGCTCTTTTATTTGTGTTTCCTTTCACGCAGTGCTTTCAACATTACCTCATTTTAACCTGTTGAGTAATTTATTTTTAGCCTCAAATCCAATTAATCCAAAGGTGTTAGGGGAATCTGATCCAAATATTTGTCTATTTAACCCTTTCTCAGAGGAAATACTGAGATTTCCCTATTCTGTACCACATAATCGCCGCTCTGTAACCATGGCTAATTAAGGAGGAAGGGACATAAAATTTATGTGACAGGGTTGTGGTACCACAGAGGTCACAAGATATTTTAGGGAAGACTAAAAGTTGGAGAGGTAAAGATAACAATAAAAAAATGTGTTTCTAATTTAATATGTTCACAATAGTTTACACATGAGGCTGCCACTAGAACATGTTGGAAACAGAATAAGTAAAATAAAAGCTTGAAAAACAATCTCATTTTGTGGATTGAAACATTTTAGGGGAAATATTTGCTTTAAATTAATTCCAAGGCCCCACAACAAAATATGGATCTTTTCTCCATTTCTCTGTGGTGGGGGACCCTATAGAGGAGGAGAAAGCAGATATCAAAAGAGCTTTGATGTGTTTAGATTCAAACAAACCCTTTGTGGAAAGGCTAGGGGGAGAGGGGTGTGAAAAAATTCACCATTTGGCAAATTCTCCAAATAGTTTTTCTTTCATCTTTTTTCCTCCTGGTTTTCTCCCTCAGGTTCGTAATTCTGAGACCAGAATGATAAAGGGGCCCAGCTTTGCTTGCTCTTGGAACCACGTTCTAAGGAGAGAGTGCTCAGAATCTTTTAAGGAAACCTGAAAAATCAGATAAATTGTAGTGGCTCAGGTGTGAGGAGAGGGTTGGGGGAGTCATCTCATGCCTGCCACCAGACACCAGAGCAGTGTCATTCCTGCAGAAGGGCAAAGATGAAACACTTGGGCCGGAAGCTTGGTTATAAAGGGTTTGTCCCGGCACCAGGAAAACATTCCTTCCATTTCCTTCCTTCCTCCCATCCTTCCATCCTTCCATCATTTTTCTTTCTCCCTTTCTTCCTCTTTTTCCTGGGACAGGGAAAGCAATCTTCAATTCTTCATCTAAAACCCCGAGGAAAGGACTGTTGCTGAATTCAGCATATTTCAGATTTTACAAAAGCAATTCAGTGTATATATTGTATAATATGCCTACCCTTTGCAAGATCTGAGGAAGTACTCTGATTATTCGCAGTTTAATACATGCATGCATAGACTATGAATAGCTTCGAATCAGGCTAGGTCAGATGTCGCGCTTAAAAAAAACTTTGACTTTCTGAGCTTTTGGACTTTGGCATCTTGGATAAGGGCATGTGAACTTTTAAAAATCCGTCGATGTGTAATGTACATACAAGTAGAATACACGCATTTTACGGTACAGTTTGATGCTTTTTTTTTTTTTTTTAACTATATGTTTGGGTATATTTGATAAAATGCAGAAGCATTCAGACCTTATAAATGTAATTTAACTTGGCCAATTAAAAATGTTACTTATTAAACCTTAGGAAAACTCATAAGGTAATTCTGATGCTTTTTGACAAATGGGCTCGCTCAACAATCAAGACACAGAGGATTTCTTTCATCCCCAGGATTTTCCTCATGCCCTCCCATTCCAGGTCCCAGGTAACTGACCCACTTTCTATCATCATAGACTAGATTAGTCTTTCCTAGAATATTTTGTGAATATCATACAGTATTTTTTTTATGTCTGGCTCTTTTGGTCACTTTAATGTTTTGGAGATTCATCCATTCATCCATTTTGGGTGTATGTGTCAATAGTTCCTTTTTGTTGCTGAATGGTATTTCGTTGTGTTGATGGTCCATGACCTGCTTATCTGCTTAGCCTTTGATGGACATTTGCATTAGAAACTGTGCAAAGCCATGGTTATGATGAATAAAGGCTCTATAAACGTTTGCACACAAATATAAAACAATTCTTTGGATAAATACTTAAGGGTAACATTGCTTGATCGGATAAGTGTGTGCTTTACTTGAGAAGAAGCTCCAAATTGTCTTTTAGTGGCTTCATCCTTTTGTATTCCCAATGGCAGTGAACGAGAGTTTCAGCTGCTCCATATTCTTGGTAATGTCCCTCTTCTAAAATTTTAGCTGTTCTAGAGGTATGATGGTGTCTTATTGTGGCTTTAGTTTGCATCTCCCTGATGACTGCTGATGCTGAACGTTCTTTTATGTGCTTGTTCCATCTTCATATTTTGTTTTGTAAAGTATTCAAATTTATTTTCCCATTTTTTAATGGGTCTTTTTCCTTATTATTTAGTTGAAAGAATTTTCTTAAAATTTTTTTTAATGTTTATGTAATTTTGAGAGAAAGACAGAGTGCAAGTGGGGAGGAACAGAGAGAGAGGGAGACACAGAATCTGAAACAGGCTTTGAATTGTTAGCCCAGAGCCCGATGTGAGACTCGAACCTAAAAACCGTGAGATCAGGACCTGAGCTGAAGTCGGACACTTAACTGACTGAGCCACCGAGGCGCCCTGAAAGAATTTTATTTTTTAAAATGTGTTATGGGGGGTGCCTGGGTGGCTCAGTCAGTTAAGCATCTAACTCTTGGTTTTGGCTCAGGTCATAACCTTGCGGTTTGTGGGTTTGAGCCCGATTTGGGCTCTGTGTGGACAGTGTGGAGCCTGCTTGGGATTCTTTCTCTCCCTCTCTCTCTGCCCCTCCTCTGATCTCTCTCTCTCTCTCTCTCTCTCTCAAATAAATAAACTTAAAAAAAAAAAACCAAACCAAAAAATAAAATATATTATGGATACAAACCCTTTTTCAGACACATGTATTACAAATGTTTTCTTTCAGCCTGTGGGTTGCCTTTTCGCTTTCTGAATGGGTATCATAAAAAGGATGTAAGTTTTAAATTTAGGTGGAGTTCCGTTTATCTTTTAAAGCTCATGCTTTTTGTATTAAATGAAGGGATCTTTGCTTACCACCTGTTTTGTTGTTGTTGGGCGTTGTCCATAAACAAGAAATGGTCAAATTGAAGCAAAAGCACTGAAAATGATGTTAGGACGTGCATGCCTGCTATGTGCCTGGCTGTGTGCTAAGATCTTTCTCATGTGTCATTCACCTTCATGGCAATCTTTTGGAATATTAAAGGGTATGTGATGGAGGCTCAAGAGAGGTTAAATTGGACAAGGTTACACAGCTGCTCAGTGGAAGAGATAGGATTTGAAATTAGGTCTCCTGAAAAATAATGACCATAGCTTCCATTTATTGAACGCTCAACCCATGCCATTCACGCTGCACTAACCACTTCACGTGGAGTAATTGAAACTAGTCATCACACCAACCTATGAAATAAGCAGTAACATTTGATGGATGAGGAACCTGGGATTCAGAGAAAGTAAGTAACCTAAACAATAACACACAGCTCTTAAGCTGGGTTTTCCCGACTTTATTCTAGTCCCTTTTAGGATTCATATTTTAAGAAAAATGTGTTGAGTTTCACATATTGGATGTGTAAGTGGTGATGCTTCTGGGAAGTCTGGCTCTTCACTGGCCTTGCTAGACAATAGTAGCTTCCGCAGAAGATGATTTAGGAAAGGACTGTGATCATCCTTTTACTTCATTCCTTCAGTTCCCTATGATTGTTTGCAAGGGCATAGGTTTGGAACTTAATGCGGGGAGTCCACCTGGATACTCACTATGTTTTTGCACCCATCTAACCAAGTGTTCGTGAAAAAGTGGCATCTTTGTTGTGCTTCTTTGCATTGATATTGTATCCTTAATCCAATGGTTTGACTTCTGATTCCTTAAGGGGTGCTTTTGGTTTGAAAGGATAATTCTTGAATTGTCTATAGAAGTTTACATTTTACAATAAACTTAAAAAGAAGTTGCAGATAATGGCCTAATGTAAATGTCACTTCACGTTTTCTGCCTGTGTTATTTCTCTTTAGGGCGACATCTCTTATCATTCTTTGTTTTATTATAAAGCCAGGTGATAACTTTTTCTTAGCACATCATCATATCCAAAGTCACCATAAAAGTCTCCTTTGAGCTTGCTTATTCTCATCCTTTCTCTCTCTTTCTCATACACAGACACAGCCTAATACATATACACCTAAGGTAAGTAAAATTGTACAAACGAATTTGTTGTCCTATGATGTTAGACCTCTAAGAGAACATTCTAGAAGTTACTTTTCTTCCTCATCTGAACATATAAGAATTCTAGCCTGTCCTAGGAACTCAATTGAAAGTTGGGTTACCTTTATGAAAAGAATAAGATTTTTCATGGATACAGGTGGGCCACAATATTTGAAATCCAAACTCTTTAGTCATGAGGTCACCAAATCTCTCTCCTAAATAAATGATTTGGGATGTTTGAACTCTGTTGGCCTTTAAAATTGACCTCCTCTTGCTTCCTTCTGAAGAAGAATTTGCAACATTCTGTGTAAGAGAGGCTGTCTCCATAAGGCCTGCATTCTCTTCAGATTGAGAAGACCATGTCTAAAGTAACAGTAATGGGGTGGGATGATGAGGGGCTGTGAGCCTGGGCATTCCTCAGTTTTAAGAACTAAGGCAGCAGACTTCAAACTTGTGTGGATACCTGGGAGTATATATTGACTTTCCAAGGAGTATATGTGTGCAGATGGTTTTAAGGAGGTCAATTTTCAATCCTTAGAATGCTTTTTTTTTTTTTAAAGTCCCTGAGAACTAACCTGCATTCATCTTTGTCCCTTAGTAGAATCTTATTGTGGTGGATTGTGCCAGGATATAAGACTTTTTGTGGCCAAAGTAATAATTAGAAAATTTTATTTTGGAGGAGACTCCTTTAAACATTAATCAAATTATCTCAATTTGGTGGAGCTTTTTTTTTTTTGCCCTGTTTTATACATATTTCTGCTAGGGTAGACCTGGGTCTGTATTGGGATGTTCCAAATTCAGAACACTGAAGATACTGTAGACTAGTAATTCTGAGTCTTCTAAAGGTATATTTAATCTTTTAAATGGAATGTTTTCTGGTACTGTTAAATTTTTCAAGATACGTTTCCTAACACCCACAGATAAGAGTTGTGCATGACTTCTTTTGGATTTGGCACATTATTGCATAAGGTAGTAAAAGCCTTTTTTATCACATAGCATAAGGAACTATTTACTCTGATATCAAATATTCAGTCTTTATCATATTTCATCTTATAACATATTTAAGATTTTCTACTTACTACAAATATATTTTCAAATGTATGATGAAAATTTTAGATTTCAATAAAAGATGTGAAGGGATGCTTAGTTTTTGAAGTTATTTTATGAGAGGTGAGCAAGAGAGCCTAAAGATTGCTGACATGAGAGACCAAGATAGAATGATTAGCACTGCCTGATCTCAGCCAGGGTCCTTGGTGACTCACCTGACCATCTGCCATATGTTTGCATATGGACAGGAGACTCCTCTCCTGATCTGCCATGCACTTGTATAAGGACAGGTCCAAATCCAACAAGAATGCAGAATTTTTGACTGTGGGTATGATCAAATGTATCTTGAAAAATTTGGTAGTCACAGAAAACATGCCATTTATACAATTAAAGATACATTTAAAAGAGTCAGTATTATTAACTTACACCATTTTGGATGTTTTGAATTGAGAACATCTCAACAGAGATCTGGGGTCCACCCGAAGCAGAAACATGTACAAATATGTTAATTGGTCATTGTGAGTGACTTTAAAACATTTTCATGAATAATTCTTTTATATATTCATTTTTTAAAATAAGCTTAATTTATTCTTTGTTAATGGCAATATCAAGTTCTGATATGTTTTCCAAATTCTTTAGAAGTTTTTGTTCATAGTATAACTTGTTTTTATTTATTTCTTGTGAGGCTATTTGTTCTGACATAAAAATCTTTTAATTGCTATATTCGAGGAGCCTAATGATTATGTAAATTTAAGTGTAGAATATGGTTTAGAGCCATGTAACTCTCTTAGTCCATTCAGGCTGCTATAACAAACACTATGGACTGGGTGGCTTAAACAACAAACATTTATTTCTCACAGTTCTGGAGGCTGAGAAGTTCATGATCAAGGCACCAATAGATTCACTGGTGAGACTCCACTTCCTGATTCATATATAGCCATCTTCTTGGTGCTTCCTCACTTGGCAGAAGGGGCAAGGGAGCTCACTGGAGTCTCTCTGATAAGGATGCTAATCCCTTTTATTGAGGCTTTTACCTCCATGACCTTATCACCTCCCCAAGGTCCCACCTCCAAACACTACCACACTGGGGACTAGGTTGCCACAGATGAATAGGATGGGCAGGTGTGGACACAAACATTCAGTACGTACTCTCATAAAAGCAATTTTCCTGTGAAGTTGCATTTATGCTCAGAGGAAGAAAATTACTAGAAATAGATAATATAATGATAAATATAAATTTAAAAAGTAATAAACATAAGATGGAAATCAGAGGGTATAACAAAAAAATGAAAGTGTAAGTGGCCTGTGCTTATAATTATTTTAGAAATTTTAACCTAAGTAAGCTGGGGCATTCAGGACATTCCAGAAACCATGAAAAGAAATTAAAGTTTTGGGAGAGAGAAGAAGGCAGGGCAGGCCTGCTGCTTGGTGTGAGAGGCACATGTGGACAGATGAATGAGAAACAAAGGAAAGCTTAACTGTTATTTTGTTTTTGTCTTTTTCTGTTGGGTGGAATGATCTTTGGGTAGAAAAAATATTAAGAGGAAACTTAAGTTCAAGTAGAGGAAGGCAGGACATGTATTTCTAAATTAGTTCAGGAGTTTTGGCCAGTGTGTCTCAGAATCCTACAAAAACTAGGGAGTGATATTGCTGAGCAAATTGCTGTTAGGGCTATTTAAGGAATGGATATAAGTGAGTAGAATTCTGATTTTTAAAAGTTGGATTTTTAGCCCGAGGAAATGGAAGAATGGAGTTTTCATTTCTTGAAGAATGTGTTCTTATGTCTTGAGTTGGGAAGACTGCAGAAAGAACTAGTTTATGGTGATGGCGTGGTGGTAAGGCAGTTATCAGAGGCTCTGTATTTGACACTAAAATGGAAATCTTTCTTTTTTTTAATTTTTTTAAATGTTTATTTATTTTTGAGAGACATAGAGACAGAACGTGAGCAGAGGAATGGCAGAGAGGGAGGGAGATCCAGAATCTGAAGCAGGCTCTTTTGGGCTGCAGGCAATAGCATGCTGATGCTACCTAAGCCACAGGTCTGGATGAGATCATCTAAGAGTAGATGTGGTTAGAAAAGAGAAGAGATCCAAGGGCTGAGTTAGGGATTACTGCAAAATTCAGATGTCAAGGAAATGAAGAGGAACTGGGGAAGGAGTAGCCAGAAGTATAAGAGGAAAACCCAAATGGTTATGGTTTCCTGGAAACCAAATGAAGAAAGTGTTTAAAGGAGGGGAAATCAGAGAAAGGCAATAAACATAGAGTACCTGGACTTGAGTAAAACATGTGAGAAAGTCTCTAGTGAAATCCCATCAACAAAGGAAAACATTATAGACCAGATTTATAGCTAGCCGCCCAGTTATATTTAAGAATCGTGACTAATAGAATATTATTAACTCAGGCAAGATGTCTTAAATTTTCAAATTCCTTGGTCCTAATTAGTAAACTTGAAGACTCCTGAAGTTCCTGCAGTTTGTAATAGGAGGGCAATATTTTTTCAATATAAAATTATATTATATGTAAAATGCTTTTTTCACCCCTACACATTCTCCAACTTCCCACCATGTGGATTCTGATATACCCCCTTGGGAGTCCTGCCCTGCTCTGGAGTTGCAGGAAAATCACAGACATCCCAGCACTCTATTCTAAGCCTAGAATTTTCAAATTTTTAAAAGAAATTTAAATTATTGTTTTTGATGGAGGCATGGAGCAAGTAATTACTTTTGTGGATATTTTAAAGCTTTAATAGCAAATTCATCACATAATGAGATCTGAATTTAAAAAGAACTTAGGTAAGAGTTGATGATTTTTTGGCAAGTTTGGAGTGCAGGGAAGGTTTTGGAAGGTTGGGATACTGAAAATGTAGTCTCGACTTAAAAAAAAATTAAAGAATCAGACCAGAAACAATAGACCAGTGAGTCTGAGTCAAATGTGGGCAAGAATCTAGAATGAATAGTTAAAAGGATGGTTTGTGACCATTTTGAAAAAGAGGCCACATGACTCAGCCTGTTAGGCTGCCCTCGTTTTATCCTAGGATGTGGTTCTTACATTGGCAGAACAGGAAACTAATTTTTGGAGGTTCTTCCTTTGACAATAATCTATCACTGTATCTCGAAGCATCATCAAAGAGTCTAAAGTTGAGTGAAATAGTCACAAAGGCATGAGATTTATAGTCAGAAGACCTGGGTTTGGGTTCTAGCTTTATAACATATTTATGTGGTCCTGGAAAAATTGACCTGATCTCTGTAAATCATAGTTTCTTCATGTGAAAATAATACCTTTATTACAGATTTCTGTCAGGTTTAAATGAGATACAAAGGTGAAAGCACTTTCTTATTTTTTTTTTTTATTATAATAGTTTATTTTCAAATTGGTTTACATATAACACCCAGTGTTCATCCCAACATGTGCCCTTTTTAATACCCATCACCCCTCTCCCCCCTCCCTCATCCCCCTTACCCTCAGTTTTTTCTTAGTCTTTGAGAGTCTCTTATGTTTTATCTCCCTCCCTCTCTGTGTCTTTTTTTTCTTTCCCCTCTTCCCCTCCCCCTGGTTTTTGCTTAGTTTCACAAAGTCCACCTATTCGTGGAAACATATGGTATCTGTCTTTTTCTGACTGACTTATTTCACTTAACATAATACCCTCCAGTTCCATCCATGTTGCTACACATGGCCAGATTTCATTTTTTCTCATTGCCACGTAGTAGTCCATTGTATATAAGTACCATAACTTCTTTATCCATTCGTCAGTTGATGGGCACTTGGTCTCTTTCCATGATTTGGCTATTGTCGAAAGTGCTGCTATGAACATTGGGGTACACGTGCTCCTATGCATCAGCATTCCTGTGTCTCTTGGGTAGATTCCTAGCAGGGCTATTGCTGGGTCATAGGGTAGCTCTATTTTCATTTTTTTGAGGAACCTCCACACCGTTTTCCAGAGTGGCTGCACCAGTTTGCATTCCCACCAACAGTGTAGGAGGGTGCCTACTTCTCCACATCCTCGCCAGCATCTATAGTTTCCTGATTTGTTCATTTTAGCCACTCTGACTGGTGTGAGGTGGTATCTCAGTGTGGTTTTGATTTGTATTTCCCTGATGATGAGTGACATTGAGCATCGTTTCATGTGTCTGTTGGCCATCTGAATGTCCCCTTTGGAGAAGTGTCTATTCATATCTTCCGCCCATTTCTTCACTGGGTTGTTTGTTTTTCGGGTTTGGAGTTTGGTAAGTTCTTTATAAATTTTAGATATTAGTCCTTTATCCGATATGTCATTTGCGATGATCTTTTCCCACTTTCTAAAGCATAAAGTACTAATTAGATATCAGTTATTATAGACTGGAAAAATGTTGCTCAAATGATAGTACAGTAGTTCCCCTTTGTCCACAGTTTTACTTTCCACAGTTTCAGTTTCCCATGGTCAAATGTAGTCTAGAAGCAGGCGGTATTCCTCCTGACAAATTATTAGAAGGCCTAACACTACATCACACTGCCTACATTATTCACACTACTTCATCTCATTACGTAGGCGTTTTCTCATCTCACATCATCACAAGAAGTGTAAGTACTGTACAATAAGATATTTTGAGAGAGAGACCACTTTCACATAAGTTCTATTAGTTACAATTGTAATATTTTATTGTTCTTGATCTCTTACTGTACCTTTCTTATAAATTAACTTTATCATAGGTATGTGTATATAGGGAAAACAGTATATATAGGGTTTGGTACTAACTGCAGTTTCTAGGGAGCCAATGGGGGGGTCTTTGAATGTGTATCCATGGATAAATGGGGACTACTGCAATTACCAACTGTGCCAATGAGATCTTGGTTGAATTAAAGGAAGAATAGCATGTAGAACAAGACAGATGATGGTGAACTTTGTCTCTGGAATTCTTTGTTCAGGTCTATATCTTTAGAGGAACATAGACAAATTGAATTGTAACCAGAGCGTCTTATCAAAATACTGACAGTAAAAAAAAGTATATTGAGAATATTGGACAAATAGCGCATAAAGAATATTTGAAGGGGTTGAAAAGACTTGGAGTTGATGATGTCAGGGATAAGAGAACCATCTTTCAAATAGGTGAGGAATGTTAGGTGGTAGAAGGATTTAGTTTGTTTGGTCTTCAGGGGTAGCAATAGGACGGGATGAATGAAACTAGACTTTTAGTCATGGGAAGAGGATTCCTGAATCAGGTGGATGGTCAGGCACAATGACCCCTTAATACCTCTGACCTTGTGAGTCCATCATTCTGTGACAGTCTTATTTATGAATATACATGCGTATTCATGATATTCATGGGTATATTCATGGGTATAGTGTGTCATAATATGTTATAACTGCATTCCTACATTATTTGAGATGTACCCTTTAATTTTTTTCCCCCATTCTGCCTTGGCTCCCTGACACTTGTTCTGACCACTCATGTGCCTTAGAAAGAAGAGACTCCAGAGACACCTCATATTATGTGAAAGGATTTTCCAAGGCCGTCCTAACTATATTCAGTCTTTATCCCAAATGAAGGAATAACTTTGATTTGTCAGCTGTCAAAAGTAAACTGGGCATGACCTTCACTCATCACCAATCATTTCATTTAATGACATTTGTTAACTTTATTCTGATATTAGATCATGGTCTTTGTTCTGTCATGGCTTTTTCATCCAGAGTCTAATTATATATATATGTATATATATATACATATATATCCATATACACATATATATATATAGATATATATCCATATATTCCATATATGTTCTATATTCCACATGTTCTATATATGGAATATATAGAAAGTCTGTTGTGTTGAATGTGAAGTTTGTCTCTCTGCGGCTCACATTTGAAGACCCTCTCTTGTATTTACTGATATTTGCCCCAGAAATAAGGGGAGAAAATAAAGAGATAAGCTTTTAAAGTCAAATATACTTTAAAGTACTCATTTCATTGCCCTGGAGACCTCAAGCATTTCTTCTGCTGTGCGGATTGTATGTTCTAGCTCTTTTGGCTCTGTTGTGCCTTTTCACCTGGAAGGCCCCCAAATGACGGTTATTACTGCTTAGAGGATGTAACTTCAGAGAAGCTGTCACCACGAGTCAGGCTACACCCAACTTGCAGAACCCTTCTGGGGTTCTGACATGTTGCAAGTGTTTTATGTGGCTGAAAAAATTTTTTTTAAATAAAATTAGGTTTATTTTTGAGAGAGAGAGACAGAGACAGAGTGTGAATGTGAGACAGGCGGAGAGAGACAGAGACACAGACTCTAAAGTAGGCTCCAGACTCTGAGCTGTCCACACAGAGCTGGATGCGGGGCTCAAGCCCATGAACCACGAGATCATGACCTGAGCTGAAGTTCACCGCTTAGCTGACTGAGTCACCCAGGCGCCCCATGGCTGAAACTCTTATTTGTTGAACGGATATCAGAGCACCACATACACGTTAATATTTTCACAGCATGCAGAAGATAGGCTAATCATTTTCTCATGGACATTTCCAAAATAAGCTAAATATAATTAGTGGTGTAGCACTTTATAGTAATTCTCAAGTACTTCAGCAACTTTTAAAACCCTTTAACTTGGTATTTAAATTTTATAATACAAACTGATTAACTATTTAAACATGTTTAGATCACACACAAATAAGAACTAAAATAAATTAATCTTGAAAATACCTGTTCAGAATCATTGGTCTATGTAAGAAAGTTGTGTCTACCATAAAACTGGAATTGACTCTTTACTCATCTGTCAGTTGTTGCCCTTGAGCACTGTGCCACATGAGTTGTCCTCTGTCCCATCTCACATCAGAAGGCTAACGTAACCTGGACAGGGAATACATGTAAAATTGCCCTGCCTGCTTTTCTCCCAGGCTTCCATGAAGGGATAGCAAAAAGGGAAGGAAAAGAGAAACACTGTGTTAAATTTATTTTTAATTTATTTCTAATTATATTTTTGCCTCAGATATGTAAGTAGGTAGATATATAAGTAGGTATTTTCATGGCTATGCTCCTTTATATTGGATTAATTGAATCATTAGAGAATACTATACATCAAACCAAGGTTTCTAATTAATTTTATCCCAATAATGTATGCATTATAAAGTAATACCTATCATTTTTTTTTGTCAGAATGTCCTTGGGAGTAAGTTCCTTTATCGATTAAACATGAACTCACATTAACTGCTAGAGTTATTATTAGTAATATGCTAGAAATAATGATGGTTAGGGCTGGGGTTAATAACCTGTGGAAGTGACTGGATTTGATACCTTAGTTCTTGAATCTTCCCAGCATGTCACCAAGAATGACAACCATTTTAGACATTTTGACTTGAAATTAGGCTTGAAAATAGCTACTCTCTTGGGATGAGTTAACATTTAATGTTGGGCAAGTAGAAATGACTGCTGATTTTCATTCTTTATATTAATTCCACGAGGAGGGTGAGCTAGTAAAACATTTGTGTGAGCTAGTCATTATTTGAAATTTATTTACCAAAGTGGCTTACGTAATAATCATCCCCGTGCTAAATCAGTCAGTCAACAAGTTTTTATTGAGTCCCCATTGGATTAGAGTAATGTACAGTAATGATGTATTCAGTAGTGTACAGATGTATGCAGCGAAGATTAGGACATGAGCTCGACCCCCAAGGCCTTACAAGCCATTAGAGGAGACAGACAGACACATATCATCAACTGCAATGTAACCAGATGACTTAACTCCCAGAGCGTGGACGAGGAATGGCTGGACTGGGATTGTTCTGGTGGGTGATGGGATGGTTATATGTGGGAAACTTTCATGATGTAGGTGTCTTGGTCTGGATTAGGTAAAACAAAGTTAGCAGCTTTAGATGAGAAAAGCATTTTGGCTTAGCAAACACAGTATAACTCAAACAAAGTTCAAAGTAGAGAATAGAAGTCTGCTTACCTGAAGTACAGCCAGACAGACAAGCACAGAGGTAAGACAAGTAATGGGAAGAGTTGCTTGATACCAGAGTTTGAGCAGGGATGACACTGGAAGGGTAGGAGTCGCATATCACAGCTGCAT
Organism: Paguma larvata; assembly: GCA_030068075.1. Classification (NCBI taxonomy): domain Eukaryota; kingdom Metazoa; phylum Chordata; class Mammalia; order Carnivora; family Viverridae; genus Paguma; species Paguma larvata. Next base: position 40,408,024 of record CM057838.1, read on the forward strand.
TTTAACTTTATTAAAGGGGAGGCCTCTTAGGAAGAGAAAAGCAGTTAAATGAGAGGATTTTGTTTTGGAACAGCTCATATAGAATTCCTCCTGACACTCACCGTGTCTGGCTAATTTAAGGCAGACCCACACTTGATGGGACAGGGATCACCGACTGAAAAATACGTATGTCATTTGCAGGTTTCTGAACAAATGTCCTTGTTTCTTGACTGACCACCGTCATTGAACATCATGTGAACATGGTTGGTGGACTTTCTCTTTTATTATTAGCCCCTTCCCACCCTTACCATATAGGCCTAGTCAGTTAGATTCTACTTTCTTGACATTATATCTCCTTTAAGAATTTTAAGGAAATAGCCAGTTTTAGTTAAGACTTTCTAATTTGTTTGATTACGGAAGAAACAATGATGGTGGTTGTTTTGAACACTTGAGCTTCTCAGTACACTTTACAACCAGAGGGGTAGGGTCAGCAACAAATACTAGTTGTATTTGTTGGAACAGCAGATTTTCACTGGTAATTAAGCTAGCCAGCTAGTCTGAACCTCACAGTGCTAACAAAGTTCAGTGATTATCAGACCCCTTTTTCTTCATTAGGTACAAAATGGATATCAGTTTGGCCCATGACAGTCGTCATGATACCCTTCTGTTACTTAATTTTGAATTCAAAGATCTTCCTCTGACCCTTCATTAGATCTATGATTTATGGGTTACTTAATATTAACAGCTTTCACAGACTTTACTTTTCTCATTTAAACTACAGAATATCCCTGTGAGGAAAGTACTGTTAGTTCTGTCCTCAGATGAGAAGTTGGAAGCTCAAAAGTGATGTGATGTTGATGTGGTCACAAGGCTGGGCTTCAAACCCAGCTTGGTCTTACTCCAGATCCTATACAGCCATTGTGCCACATGAACTGTCCAGATTCTTAGAAATGGTGACTCTCATCCAACCACTGGCCGACTATTCCAGGCCTGTTCTTATTAATCTAAGTATGAGGATGAGAGAACATCATGATCCCTTTTTGCTTATATATACTCTAGTCAAATAAGCAATTATTTATTGATAATCCATTATATATTTACAAGTGTGCACCATGGGAGTGCAAATAAAGGGAAATAAGATCCTTGCTTTCAGAAGTTCTTAGTCGGCCATTGATATCCTCTAGTCTCCTAGACCACATTCCCTTGGATCCTTAGTTGTCCCCTGTGCTTGGAGCATTCTTTCTTCTTTCCCTAGTTTCCAAACTTTCTTTACATACAACTCAGGGAAAGAAAGGTAAACCTCAGCTTCCTGGGAAGTTTTCTCTGATTCCTCAGATTTATTTGAATGTCTGTCTTCTATGAACCAGCAGTATTCAGTGCACAGTTCTTTTGCCATCCTTGTTTTACTTCTCTGTCTCCCTCAAAACTGTACCCTCAGGGGGTGCCTGGGTGACTCAGTCAGCTGTGCATCTGACTCTTAATTTCAGCTCAGGTCATGATACCATGGTCATGGGATTGAGCCCCATGTCAGGTTCCATACTGCTTCAGACTCACACTTCCTCTCTCTCTCAGTCTCTCTCTGCCCATCTCCCTTGCTCTCATATGCTCTCTCTAAAAAAACAAAACCATGAGGATGATAGCCTGGTATTATTCATCTTTATATTTCTAGCACTTATTAGAGCGCTGAATGAACAAAGAAAGTAGACCGTACAGTGCTCTCATTTGGGGGACATTGTGAAGTGTAGGGTAGAAGGAAGGAGCTATTAGTGGGAAGGTAGCTTCTCTGAAAAGCTGGAACTTAGTTCTGGACTTTTAAAGATGCTCTGGATTGGAAGGTGGTGAGGAAGGAGGAGGTCACAACCACTGGAAGAGATGCAAAGTGTCTGTTTTAACTTTGAACCCAAATTTGTCTCTCCATAGGGGTGTGTGTGTGTGTGTATGCTTTCCACTTGTGTATTGATGAGGCTGATTATGGTACAGGGAAGAAAGCTTATCATAGATGTTAAGTTGTGGGTTACAATCTTAGATAACAGTAAAATTGTAACTGGTCTAAGATGCCGGGATAGAGGAAAACAGTGTATGAAATAGGGGAGGAGTCTGGGTAACAAATATATGGAAAGCATGGGCTTTGATTCAGATTCTCTGATTATCAGCTGTGTGACCGATGGCAAATGTTTAATTTCCCCAAATCTCAATTCTTTCTGAATATATCTCTGCATACTCATATATAATAATAATTTCTATTCAGAGGGTTTTTGTGATAAATAAGATGATATACATAAGCAGTCATGTCTGAGGAATATCAAAGACTCAGTAGATGATAGAAAAAATTATCTAAGAAAAACAGTTCTTTATATTGCTTGGAAAAAATACCCTTAAGGTTGGAAAATGGGACACAATGATGTCAAAGTCTATTATAATCAACTTTAGAAGTATTTGAAATAGAATTCCAATGGAATTTGACATTGAATTTTGCTGGGCTTTAGCCAGTGCCAAGAAATAATTTTGCCAGAGGGAAATGTTTGTTGTAATAATACTTGCTGATACAGGATTTGACTTGGATTAGAAAGTAGTTACATTAATAGTGACAAAAATTAAGAATCTCTAAGTATTAAATATGACTTCTCTACTTACACACTTTACTTTCTACAACAATTCAAAATAGAGGACATGATTTTTCTCCTTCCAAGTGGCTTACCTCCATCATATCAATTAATTAGTTGTGCATAATTTATAGTTTGGGTGGTAGATTTGTAGATTAGCATTTATTATTAAAAATCATTTGTTTTTATGTGCCTATTTGAAGGACTTTAAAAATAAGCTATGGGAATGACAAGTACTGGAAAATAACTGGCCATCTCATCTTTGGCTTAGGTGGTTCCAGTATTGTCAAATTCTAGTCTATTTCAGAGCAAACCAAGGGAGTCTTCCATTGATGCAAGATTTAAGAATGTTGCCAAACTTGGTTTTGAAGGTACTTGGGATATTACTTATAATTTCTTAATGAATACCAGCAGCTCTTTTTCAATAATTAGGGAATAAGCAGAGCCCTCAGCAGCATGCCAGTACAGTGGAGTAATGGCCATTAAAGACATGAGCTTTGGGACTATTTGGAAACAAATGGTCATTTCACCAGAAAAGTAAAACAAACTGAGCAGTTTTACTCAACTTTCCTTCTTTGTATCCATGCCATATTTATAGGTCAATTCCAACTAGTCAGCCCTGGTGAGTTTATTTGTCAGCCGTATGAACTTTCACCATGGCTATGCTTAGCTCTGTCTCACCCTCTGCTCTGATAGCGGGTACATGTTTTATTTTTACTGAAGAAAGAGCTCCGCTATTTTTTTTCATATCAGATACAATTATAAAACAATTATTCAGATTTGAAGCCAGGCAGCTCCAGTTCATCCTGGATGAAGATTGCAAATAAATGAATGTGGATTTTGTCTCCCTGTTTTACCTTGTGTTTTAGTAGCTTTTTGATTTTACACATTTATTTTATGTTAATGGAAGCGTTGCAAGTAATATTAAGTGATGGATGTTAGTTCTTCTACATTCAGAGTATAGCTTTCTGTTTTGTAAAATTAACCGTCTTATGATTCTTTAAGAAAAAAGACTCACTTTCTATCTCGTAGAATGACCTACAAGGTGTTAAAATACGATGAAAGTGAAACGCGAAGGAAAAAAAAATCTCAGTAAAAGTCCTTTTTCAGTTCGACAATTGGAGTCGATCATTTTGCCTTTGTTGAAAATGTGCCGAGTAATGAAATAATAAAGCTTTAACGTAAGAACTGGTGTGTAAGGAGGCAGTGGAAATAGAAAGCAGGCGGGCCATGTCTGTGTTAGGTTTATACACCATACTTGGTAGATTTAGTTTTCTTTTTTGTGGGTTGTCTTAAATTGCTATTGCAATTTTTGATTAAGTATAGCTGTTCTCAGTTACATAACTGCTCCCTTTGGCCTCTAAAAAGAAGGCACATTCTAAGGTCAAGAAGGAAGCATGGTAACATGAACAGAGTATAAATGTGGTTGGGTCAAAAGATTGATTTTTAGATGGCAGAACTCCAGGTACTGGTGCTAAGCCTGGGTCAGAAAAAGTCAAGAAAAGGTGGCTAGAAAGAAGTCTAGAACTTGAATTAAGCATGGTTCCTTCCGCAAAATTTTAGAGACTCAGGCCCATGAAGCAGTCAAGAGTAAGGAAATTAGAGGTTAATATCTCTTGATTTTGGAGATGAAGGAATTGAAGCTGCTCATGAAAAAGCAGGAGGCCAGAGGGATGACATGAAGACATCCAGCAATTCAAGGGGGAAAGCTGATATTGCAGTATAGACCCAAGCTGGGCTTTTTTGCCATCACAGTGTCATAGCTGGCATTGTAACTCCTACAATGGGACCAGGAATACCTACAGAGTTTAGAGGTTGATGGCCAGAGATTACAAATCACTGGACTGGGCAACAGAAGTCCTAGATCAAAGTTGTTTCCCTGAATTTTTGTTCAAGCGACCAATGCTGTAAACATCAGCTTTGTTATTTACAAACTGGGTACCTTTTACTTCAGTAGATGAAATGAAATGTTGTTTGTGAAAGTGCTGTGTGGAACTAAGGCAGGTCATGTGTAAGGCATTACAGAATACCATTGGTTATTCTTAACCTACAGACTTCTCCACCACTACCCAGGGCTATTGGAACATCCCAACTGACTAACACTCAGAGGACATAAGAGAGACTAAAAATTATCTGGCATCTCAAATGAACCTGCAGCCCACCCAGAGAGAAATCCTCAAAAAGCATACTTTCAACTCAGCGTGTTGTGAACATTCATTTCATTTATTTATTCATGAACTCATTCACTGAAGAAATGAGGCATAAAAATATTAGACATAGTCCTTGCCCTTCTCTAAAGGGGGTAACAGACAGATAAATAAATGTGATTCAGTATGGAAAATTTTGTATATTAAGGCCAGGGGGAGACTGACTAACAGAGGAAGTAAAGGATTTTGAAGAGGTTTTAAGAAAGAAGTGGTCTTGAAGGTTAAGTAATACTGGGGCCTGCTGAGAATGTGAGAACATGCTGAGATTTCTACTGAGGGAGGAGCCTCAGTGAATCACGAAATGTGACAGAAGAGATAATGTGTGGAAGTGTTAGGTTGTCCACTGAGCCCCAGAGAGTAGGGACTATGGGGAGACCATTGAGAAATGGGTCTAGACAGGCAGGATGAAGTCAGATCATGAAAGTCCTTGAATTGCCTGCTAAGGAGATTGGTCTTTGTACAAAAGACATGGAAGACACTAACATTATTCTATAACTACTTTTTTTTTTTTCAGTTAAAAGTGAGACTGGATAATTACTGAAATATTCAAACAAATTACACATATACAAAGAAAGTTTTAAAAAACTCCATGAGTCTAAGCCTCTGGAAATAAGTCATTACCATCAGATGAACATTGTTCTAGACTTATCTATGTGCACACATATAGGTTAAAAGAAACACTTTTTATAAAAAATTGAATGTGTTCTGGTTCTGGCCACAGTGTCAGCTGCATTGATGTAAACTACACACACCCTTCAATTCCACAGTTATAAAACCATAGCCATGCTAAATGCAGTGTACAAGAATAAAATCTAAATAGATAAATTCATTTGAAAAAATACCATTTTTGGTGTGATAACATGCCAGAAATAAAAGCAGCTTTAGGTTTGAGCAGTAAACTTATAAGCAGATGCTGCGATGGTTTGGGAAGATGTTAGAATGGATAAGAGGGTCAGAGGCTGAGATTCGAATGTCCATGTAGATATGGAAAATACAGCATCAAGCCTGAGTGAGGCATGGAGCTGGAACAGACATGCATCCTTAAAGCTGGGATCCTGGAAAGAAAAGGCTTCTCCTATAAAAAAGAAGACTAGTAAAAACCTCCTCACTGATTCAGGTAATGCAAGTAAAAAATGTGTTACTTTTGAAACTCGGGATGGGAAAATATGAGGGGAATTAAAGCCTTTGGCTACCAAAAATCATGTGAAGTTGAAATCGACCAGTTTAATGTTAGGGATGTTCAAGCTGGGAAACTAGCATCAAAAGTAATTTCAGACCAAATGGAAAAGTAAAATGGTCCTGTAGCAAGATGTTTGCACTTCAGTGTGCATAGGTATTCTGGGGATAGAGGGAAAAAGGAGGGGAAGCAATTAAAACTTATAAATTCCATGGGGAAATACTCTATTATGTGAGAGAGTCAGCAGAAACTATAAATAGGAAAACTGTTTTCATGAACTTGAGGTAATAGAGCAATCTGAAAAAAGACCATAAAATAGTTATGCTTCAAATGGTTAAAGTGATAAAAGCAAGAACTGGAAATCATAAGGAGAGAACAACACACTGTGAAGGGATAGATTCGGAGAACATGTAGAGCTTCTAGAAATCTAGACAGGTCATTGATATACCCACGGATGAGTTAAATAACAGATTATGTATAGCTGAAGGATAAATGAGTTGGAAGACAAAACTGAGAAAATTGCCTAGAATTCAGCAGAGGAGAGATAACAGAGATAGGAAAAATGAAAAAGCTTGAAAGATACAGAAGATAGAATAAGAGAGAAGGGGAAATGCTTGAAGAGGTAATAATGGCTTAGAATTTTCCAAAATTGGTTGATATAATACCACACCCCCCCCACCCCCAGCTCTTAATTTGAAGAACCATGTACTGGTAAATGTTAAGCAATTAGCTTGCCAAGATAAAAAGTTAACCCTGCTTTACAGTGTTTGCTGACTATGGTGCTGTAAAAACTGTCGTCATAACTAATTGCAGGTTGTGTCACTGAATGTGGATTTGGGAAGAGATGTGCTTGATTGGCTCTTGTGTACTGGTGTGAGCAGACTCCACACACCTGCATTGGCTGAATTCTTGTGAATATAAATACAGACAAATTAATGCATATCTACATTGTAATGAAACTTTACAGTACCCATGACAAAGATTTTAATTATGGACACAAAAGATAATTTCTCAACTTCTGGGGAAAATGGTAGTGTAGGAGGATTCTAGGGTTCTTTCATCTCATTGGATACACCTAGATGATACCCACATCAGTGTAAGTAACCCAGCGAAAATGCCCCAAAGACTGGCAGGACAGACTCTCCACAACTAAATGTAGAGAAGGGGCTACACGGCAGAGGGTAGGAGGGGAGGAGATGCTGTCCAGAACCAAATGAACTCATGGGACTGACAGTAGGAGGGAGGGATGCTGCAGGTGTAGAGAGGGAAGAGGAGCAGAACACCACACTAGGAACCCCAGGCACAGGAGAACTGCACTAGGAAGACGAATCTCTATAACATTTAGCTTTGAAAATCAGAAAGGCTTAAACTGGTGAGGTCTTAGGTCAGTGGGGCTTTAACACCTGGAACTTTAAAAACCAGAGGCTCATCTCTGGGAGAGCTAGAGGCCAATAGGAAATGGAGTCCCCCCGTACTGAAAGAGACAGCATAACAAGCAACATTGCTGAGATATAGTATAGAAGTGGCAGTTTGAAAGACCTAGGGATATGTGGGAGGGAGATTTGTTTACTAACCTCAACATACTGGAGGAGCAGTGTTCTTTGGGAGACTTCTCCGAGAACAAAAGATCTGGTGGGTGCCATTTGCCTGCCCTAGCCTAGATACATGGACCACTGTGGGAACTAGCACAGCACAAAAACTTTCCTCATAGTTTGTTAACACCATGTCTGCCCCCTGCATTCTCCTGAAGACTTAACCCCCTTCAACATTACCTCAGCAGGAGGCAATCGAAAGTGGCACCACAAGCAAGGCAGTATGCAGGTAGCCCTGACAAAGGTCAACACCACCCCAAAGTGAATCTTGCCCTGGGGAGAGAGGGATAAAACCACATACTAATATGAATGTGGGCAAGGATCTTGGCTAGGGACAGACATCTAGTCTTACTGTAGGCGCTGCCCACCAAGGAAGCTTCTCAGGGGAAGTCACAGGGAGGGCACTCTGCAGTTCTGTGCTTCTCCATCTCTGGCAAACACCTTTTCTGGCCTAACTCAGCATAAGGTGGTCCCAGACTGGCCCACTAGCAACACAGGCACCAATCCCTGCCATCAGTAGACAAAGAGGCCATTACAGATGACTAGAATGAGGGCAGAGGGACTTCAGCCAAAATGTTAGGGCACATACAACACACAGGAAAAATATCTGAAGAGCAAGGTTATGGTGAATAGGGGACATTGCACTGTAGGGCTTCACAGGATCTCTTCTTCATAAGCTCACTAGTTTTAAGAGCAGGAGAGGTAGCTGACTTTCAAAACACATAGAAACAGACATAGAGTTAGACAAAATGAGGAGACAGAAGTGTGCGTCCCAAATGAAACAGTAGGACAAAATCACAGCAAGACAGCTAAACAAAATGGAGATAAATAATATGCCTAATAGAGAATTTAAAGTAATGGTCGTAAAGATACTGGACTTGACAAAAGAGTGGAGGACCTCAGTGAGACTCTCGATAAAGACAAAGAAAACGTAAAAAACAAAAACAAAAACTTCCAGATGAAGAACTCAATAACTTAAATGAAAAATAAAAATTAAAGGAATAAATAATAGACCAGAGGAAGAACAGATCACTGACCCACAGGACAGAGTAATGGAAAAGCAATCAAGTTGAACAGGAGAAAGAAAAAAGAATAATAAAAAAAGAGAATAGATAAACTCCACGATACTATCAAATATAATAACATTCATGTTATAGGGATCTGAGAAGGAGAGAGAAAAGGGGGAAGAAAAATTTTTTGGAGAAATAATAGCTGACAACTTTCTGAATCTGGAGAAGAACACAAATCCAGATCCAGGATGCACAAAGAGCCCCTAACAAAATCAACCTAAGGAGGTTCACATCCAAACATATAGTACTTAAAATGGCAAAAGCACCAAGGAAAAGAAAACAGTTACATATGTGGGAAACCCCATGTGGCTAACATCTGACTTTTTCAGCAGAAATTTTACAGGCCAGGAGGGAGTGACTTGATATATTCAAAGTGCTTGAAAGAAAGAAATCTGCAACCAAGAATGCTCTATCCAGCAACGTTATCATTCAGAATAGAAGTAGAGAGAAAGAGTTTCTCAGACAAACAAAAGTTAAAGGAATTTATCACCATTAAACCAGTCTTGGAAGCAACCTTAAAAGGTACTCTTTGAGTGGATCAGAAAGACAAGAAAAAATAAGAAAAGTAGGAAGCACAAAAGCAGTAAAATTAAGTATATCTATAAAAATTAGGCAAGGGATTCACAAAAGGATATAATATATGACATCATATGGCTAAAATGTGTGGGGGGGTAAGATTCAAAATGTAATGCTTTCAGAATGAGTTCAAACTTAAGTGACAACTTAATATAGACTGCTACATGCATGAGATGATATATATAAACCTAATGGTAACCACAAATTAAAAACTGGTAGCAGAAATGCAAAAATAAAGAGAAAGGAATCTAAGTAAATCACTAAAGAAAAGCCAACAAACCATGAAAGGAGGGAGCTTTTTATCTTGATGAAGTCCAAAAGTTCATTTTTGCTTTTGTTTCCCTTGCCACCAGAGACACATCAAGTAAGAAGTTGCTGTGGCCAAGGTTGCTGTTTTCTCCTCTAGTATTTTGATGTCTTCCTGTCTTACATTTTGAGTTTATTTTTGTGTGTAGTGTAAGAAAGTGGTCCAGGTTCATTCTTCTGGATGTCACTGTCCAGTTTTCCCAACACCATTTGCTGAAGAGACTGTCTTTTTTCCATTGGATATTCTTTCCTGCTTTGTCAAAGATTAGTTGGCCATACGTTTGTGGGTCCGTTTTTTGGGTTCTCTACTCTGTTCCATTGATCTATCTATGTGTCTTTTTTTTTGGGCCAGTACCAGACTGTCTTTATTTTTTTTAATTTTTTAAACAATTTATTGTCAAACTGGTTTCCATACAACACCCAGTGCTCATCCCAACAAGTGCCCTCCTCAGTTCCCGTCACCCACTCTCCCCTCTTCATACCCCCCATCAACCCTCAGTTCTTAGTATTTAAGAGTCTCTTATGTTTTGTCTCCCTCCCTCTCTGTGGCTTTTTTCCCCTCCTCTTGATGATTACATCTTTGTAATACAGCTTGAAGTCTGGAATTGTGATAACTCCAGCTTTGGTTTTCTTTATCAGGATTGCTTTAGCTATTTGGAGTCTTTTGTGTTTTTGTTTTTTTGTATTTGTTTTTTTTTCTTTTTTTCTTTTTCTTTTTTTTTCCTTTTACAGATTTTAGTATTGTTTGTTTTAGCTCTATGAAGAATGCTGATGTTATTTTGATAGGGATTGCATTAAATGTGTAGATTACTTTGGGTAGTATCAACATTTTTACAATATTTGTTCTTCCAATCCATGAGCATGGAATGTTTTTCCATGTTTTTGTGTTTTCTTCAATTTCTTTGATAAGCTTTCTATAGTTTTCAGTGTATAGATTTTTTACCTCTTTGGTTAGGCTTATTCCTAGGTATGTTATGGCTTTTGGTACAATTGTAAATGGGATCAATTCCTTGATTTCTCTTTTTGCTGCTTTATAGTTGGTATATAAAAATGCAACTGATTTCTGCACATTGATTTTATATCGTGCAGCTTTGCTGAATTCATGGATCAGTTCTAGCAATTTTTTGGTGGAGTCTCTTGGGTTTTCCACATAGGATATCATGTCATATGTGAAGAGTGAAATTTTGACTTCTTCCTTGCTAATTTGGATGCCTTTTACTTCTTTGTATTGTCTGATTGGTGAGGCTAGGACTCTCAACACTGTGTTGAGTAATAGTGGTGAGAGTGGACATCCCTGTCGTGTTTTGACCTTAGGGAGAAAGCTGAATTTTCCCCACTGAGGATGATTTATGGTGGGTGTTTCACATATGGCCTTTATGATCTTGAGGTATGATCCTTCTATCCCTGCTTTCTTGAGGGTTTTTATCAAGAAAGCATGATGTACTTTGTCAAATATTTTATCTGCACTGAGAGGATCATGTGGTTCTTGCCCTTTATTTTCATGTGTTTTATCACATTGATTGTTTTGCAGATGTTGAACCAGCCCTGTATCCCATGAATAAATCCACTTGCTTGTGGTGAATAATTCTTTCAGTGTATTGTTGGATTCAATTTGCTAGTATCTTGTTGAGAATTTTTGCATCCATGTTCACCAGGGAAATTGGTCTGTAGTTCTCTTTTTTAGCGGGGTGTTTGTCTGGTTTTGGAATCAAGGTAATGTTGGTCTTGTAGAATGAGTTTGGAAGTTTTATTTCATTTCTATTTTTTTTAGAAAGCTTCAAAAGAATAGGTGTTAACTCTTCTTTAAATGTTTGGTAGAATTCCCCTGGAATGCTATCCAGCCCTGGACTGTTGTTCGTTGGGAGAGTTTTGATTACTGATTCAATTTCTTTATGGTTTTGGGTCTGTTCAAATTTTCTATTTCTTCCTATTTCAGTTTTGGTAGTTTATATGTTTCTAGGGATTTGTCCATTTCTTCTAGATTGCCCAATTTGTTGGCATATAATTGCTCACAGTATTCTTTTATTATTGTTTGTATTTCTGTAGTGTTGGTTGTGATCTCTCCTCTTTTATTCTTGATTTTATTTTTTTGGGTCCTTTCCTTTTTCTTTTTGATCAAACTGACTAGGCATTTATCAATTTTGTTAATTTGTTCAAGAATCAGCTCCTGGTGTCATTGATCTGTTGTTTTTTTTTTTAATTTTGATATTATTGATTCTGCACTAATTTTTATTATTTCTCTTTTTCTGCTGGTTTGTGGCTTTATTTGCTATTCTTTTTCCAGGTCTTTTAGGTATAAGGTTAGGTTGTATATTTGAGACCTTTCTTTCTTCTTTAGGAACACTTGGGTTTCTATTTATTTCCTTCTTATGACTGCTTTTGTTGCATCCCAGAGGTTTTGGGCTGTCGTGTTTTCATTTTCATTGGCTTCCAGGTACTTTTTAATTTCTTCTTTAATTTCTTGGTTAACTCACTCATTCTTTTGTAGGATGTTCTTTAAACTCCAAGTATTGATGGTTTTTCCAAATTTTTTCTTGTGGTTGATTTTGAGTTTCATAGTTTGTGGTCTGAAAATATGCAAGGTATGACTTCGATCATTTTTACTTGTTGAAGGCTGATTTGTGACCCAGTATGTGATCTGTTCTAGAGAATATTCCATGTGTGCTTGAGAAGAGTATGTATTCTGCTTTAGGATGAAATGTTCTGGATATATCTGTTAAGTCCATCTGGTCCAGTGTGTCATTCAGAGCCATTGTTTCCTTGTTAATTTTCTGCTTCAGTGATAAGTTCATTGCTTGTAAGTGTTGAAGTGGCCTGCTATTATGTTATTGTTAGTGTGTTTCTTTATGTTTGTGATTAATTTATATATTTGAGTTCTTCCACATTGAGGGTGTAAATATTTACAATTGTTAGATCTTCTTGGTGGGTGGGACCCCTTAATTATGATTTAATGCCCTTCTTCATTCCTTATTACAGTATTTATTTTAAAATCTAGTTTGTCTGATGTAAGTATGGTACTCCATTTTTTCTTTTGATGGCCATTAGCATGATAGATGGTTCTCCATCCCATAACTTTCAATCTGAAAGTGTCTTTAGGTCTAAAATGAGTTTCATGTAAGCAGCATGGGTTTTGTTTTCTTATCCATTCTGATACTCTGTGTTTTTTGATTGGAATGTTTAGTCCATTGACATTAAGGTGAATACTGAAAGATGTGAATTTAGTACCATTGTGTTGCCTGCGGAGTTGCTGTTTCTGGTGATGTTCTCTGGTCCTTTCTTGTCTTTGTTGCTTTTGCTGTGTCTTCCCCCTCCCCTCAGTCTTTTCTACCTTCAGAGAGTCCCCCTTAAAATTTCTTACAGGGCTGGTTTAGTGGCCACAAAATCATTTAGTTTTTGTTTGGGAAAGTCTCTCTCTTCTTCTACTTTGAATGACAGCCTTGCTGGATAAAGAATTCTTGGCTGTATATTTTTCTGATTCAGCATGTTGAATATATCCAGCCACTCTTTTCTGGCCTGCCAAGTTTCTATTGATAGGTCTGCTGTGAACCTGATCTGTCTTCCCTTATATGTTAAGGATTTGTTTTCACTTGCTGCTTTCATAATTCTTTCCTTGTCTGTGTATTTTGTGAATTTGATTATGAAATGCCTTAGTAATGGTTGTTTTTTTTTGAATCTAATGGGAGTTCTCCGTGCTTCTTGAATTTTAATGTCTGTGTCCTTCTCCAGATTAGGAAAATTTCTGCTATAATTTACTCACATAAACCTTCTATCCCTTTTTCTTTTTCTTCACCTTCTGGACTCCTATGACTGGAATATTTTTCCTTTTTAATAAGTCACTGATTTCTCTAAGTCCTATGCTCCTTTGCCTTTGTTTCCCTCTTTTATTTCTGTTTCATTCTCCATAATTTTATCTTCTGTATTACTGATTTGCTACTCTGCTTTTCCATCCTTGCCATCATGGCATCCATTTGAGATTGCATGTCAGTTATAGCATTTTAAATTTCATCCTGACTAGATTTCACTTCTTTCTCTGCAGAAAGGGATTTTATGCTTTTTCAACCCCAGCTAGTATTCTTATTATTGTGGTTATAAATTCTAGGTCACACATCTTGCTTATAACTGTGTCAATTAAGACCCTGGTTGTCATTTCTTCCTGTTTATTGTTTTGGAGTGAATTCCTTCATTTTGTCATTTTGGAGGTAAAAAAATTCAACAAAATAAAAAATTAAAATTAAAGAATTAAACACAAAACAAAAAATGAAATAAAGGAAGCTAGATCATAGGTGTGTTTTGGTCTGCTTGTTGAAAGATGCTTGATAGAGGAAAAAAGGGAAAGAAGAGAAAAAATGTAAGAAAATTTAAAAATTAAATAAGTTTATATAATAGAGTAAAAAATAAAATGAAATAGAATAAGAAAATTTTAAAAAGTAAAAAATAACATAAAAAATATAAATTTTTACCTTTTTGTGTCCAAGAAAGAGTAAAAGAAGGAAACAACTTAAGCAAAAACAGAAGAAAGGGAATGAACAAATAAATAAATCACAAACAGAATGAAAACTAAATAAAGTTACATCCAGTTTCCTCTAGAACTGAGATTGTGAAGCCTTCTATAGTCTATACACTAAACAGGTGGAGTGACTTGTGCTGGGCTTCTAGGGGATGTGCATGGAAGGCACTGTTGGGTGTGGCTTGGTGTAACACCTCCATTATCCACTAGGTGGTGCTGCTTAGTTTACCTTACAGGACTAGATCAGTGGCATGCATGCATGGAAGAAGTGGAAATGGCTTGACCCAGCTCCCTGGTCTCTGGCACAGGAACTTTGTGTTCATCCCTCCTTTGTCTCAGGCTTCCATCCACTCCCCACCTCTGCTCTGTGTCTAAGCTGTTCACCTGTCAGGTGGAACCTCCCTCCAGAGTTTTATCTCAGATGGTATTGTTTCAAAACTCCACACTTCAGATACCCTTATTGCTTGGACCCCAGCTGACTCTCTGGGGAAACATCTCACTGAGCAATGGCCGGATGCCTGCCCCAGAAAACATTTGTGCTATTGCACAGTGGCAGAGGTTCAGAGATTATGGCAAACCACAACATACAGCTGGCACCAGATTCACTGCATTCTGGCATCTTTGTCCCAGTGCCAGTAAATGTGGCTGTTCTCCAGGGCCTTCTAGGACCTTTGCCTGTGGAGAGGTCGTATTGCCTCTACCAAATGCACTCCAAGCAAGGGAACTGCTTCTCCCTGTGTGGCACATGGACCTCTCAGCCCCTGCTGCCTTCTGGGATTTTGACCCATCTCCTCATCAGAGCACCACCATGCACTGAACTCTGAAACTTCAGACTCTGCATTCCACTGTTCATAGAATCCTGATGGTATTGAAACACTCTCCTTTCTTCTTGTCAGTGATTTTGAGGAACAGATTTCTTGTTCATTTCCCTGCCAGTGTGTTCACTCTTTCTCTCTCTTTCCAGCTACTTTCAAGGGAGTGCTTTTCTTTTGAGATCCAAATGCATGCACTCTCTTCCTTTCTCTTTCTCTGCCCTCTCCCTGAAAAAACTCCCTACCTTCCGTGGCTTTTCTCTGCCTCCCAGTTCACCTCTCTGCACCACATACCTGCTGAGTTCTGTGGCCCAAGTTATGCCGATTGTTGTGTTAATCTTCAGATCAATTTCCTAGTTGTTCAAAATGGTTTGCTGCTGATCTAGCTGCATTTCAGCGATGAAACAAGCTCAGGGTCTCCATGCTGCTCTGCCATCTTAATTTCTCCCTGTATGTAAATTTTTTTTAATGGATAAAATAATGATAAATTTTCCTGTGGGTATTGGGTTGGTTATCAATTTATTGATATTTGGATAAATATTGATACTTATTTGGAGTCTCTTAACTCCAAATTTTATTCTTTTAGATTTCTCTGTGAAAATTTGTATGAGTCCTTCAATGTTTTGCTTTTGCCAGCTTGTCCTAAAGCTTTGTTAGTAGAGGGTTCTAGCAGTTATTGGAGGAGGAAAAGGGTTTTACATCCTGATTCTTTGGTTTCCTTTGGTGGGCTTTCTCTAGCACTGGGTTGTTAGTCGGCAAAGTTTCTCCAGGGCCCTAGTCCTGCATTACTAGGTGGCAGCAGCAAGCAGCTGCTCTCCACGTTCCTACCCTATACACCTACCCTGGGAAGCCTTGCAGTGGAGTGCCTCCAGTGTGATACCTCCCTATGAATAGCTTTCTCTAGTATCCTAGATGTCGGATTTCCAGAAAGCTCCAGAAGAAATTTGCAATATAATGATTTAATATTTCCTAAATCTAAGAGAAGAAAAAAATTGAAGTGAAATGGAAGAATTGCTGTACTATTACCTATTGTGTACACACATATATAGTAGATCTCCCTATAAGAAATATTTCTGAAAGTTCTTTCTAGCATTTATATTCTCTGGAATACAGAGCCATTTTCTTCAATATTTTAAGCAAGAATCCTAAAATTTACCTTATATGACCCATTGAATTCACATACTCAAACCTGAATCAATATCTGTGGCCAGGGAAATAGAATTTGCTAGACTGGCTTAAACCAATCTGAACCTGCTCTTTGTTTTGGACATGGAGTCAGCATCCCCCAAATGTAGGAATCATGTGGAAGAGGGGTGAGTGTCTAAGTGAAAACTTTTCCTTCTTAGGGAGGGAGAGAAATGGATATTAGACAGACAAACTAGGTGGATCCACTTCATGGTGTATACTTTTAAAAGCTTAAACTTTTCTTCATTTTAAGAAGAAATTTTTCTTTTAGTAATATGTGAATTATTTTTTTCCTCCATGTTTTGAATTTTATATGTAAGGGAAACTGGAAACTTGTCTTTATTCTAGGTTATCTTCGTCATACTTATATATTGTCCTTTTATTGTCTTAATGTCTGCTTTTTTCCTCTGCATCTCCTGGGATCCCTTTCATCTCACTCATCTTGTCTTGTTGAATTAACACACCTACGAAATTATCATATAGGTTTCCTCAGGTCCCAAATTTTGATGAGGTATGGAAGTAGATTTGCTTCATGGAGGCTTGATGTTTAGTTTTCACTCAACTCTCATTACGTTAATTTTTGTGTGGAGTTACAAGAGGGCATCATGTGATTAGCTTCACTTCCCTATGATTAACCAGATGAATGGTTATAATCAGGGGAGACTAACGTTTTAAATCATGATGGCAGGCACATGGAGACACACAGAAATATTCATTGAGTGAATGAATGAATAGTAGAGGTACAAGATGAAAGTGTTGGTGGAATGGGAAGAGAAGACATAATGGGTGATATAGGGGAGCATATTGGTAACTTTGGAATTCTTTTGAGCAAGAATGATATTCATTTAATCTTGTCTCTACCTTTGGGTAGAAGTTAATGATTTGTGGAAGCATGAGTCTTATTAATCCACAGAGCCAGTTGTTGAAGGGAACCAACAACTGGTGATATAATTGAAGGTTCATGGTCCTAAGAACACTTTGATTTTGTTGTATCACAAAGTTTTGGGTTTGAGCAGGATTCTTGGTTATGCCCTGCTTCCTCTCTCCCCATGCCTCATCCTCTCCTGTCCAAATGCCAGTACATAGACCATGACTAACAGATGCACTCTACATGGTAAAGAACATTAGGTTCTAAATAAATTGCTTTCATAAAGTCAGTACCGTGACTCTGACAAACTTTAAGGAAATTAAGTGGCTGGAGATAGGCTTCTTGAGTTTGAGAATCTGGTTCCCTTCCATCCTCTTAGTTATTTGAATTTGTTTGATGCCAGTCAGGTTGTAAATATGCAATCTTTAGAGTGGCGAGTGGTCAGGACTTTTTTCCTTGAAAGTGTCAGAAATCCAATTTGGACTAGCATAAACAAAGTAATACATAAAAACATATAGTATAGCTTATGCACTGAAATGATGGATGACACAGAGGAGGGGCTCGCCTCTGCATGATTAAGTCCAGGAATAGGCACACTGGGACTCCTTCATCGTCTCTCATTTCTATTTCTTTCTCCTTGTAGTCCTGTTCCCTCTAAGTGTCTGACTCCATGAGACTCCAGGAATCCAAGATCTTATGTTCTTATAGTGACCAGAGAGGAAAGAAAGCTGTTTCCCTCCAAATATTGTGAGAACCCCTGAGGAAGATTCTGATTGGCTTCTACTGGTCATATGTCTGAATGTGGGACGTGATTGTGGGGTAATAAATTGGCAGCTCTCACCAGAAATAGATGTTCTCTAAAAAATCAATGAAGGAGGTGATAGTCTGAGCACATAAAATAACACATTTTCACTGAGGAGAGGAATAAAAGGCTCCATATGTTTTGCAGGAACTAAATTCACCTGTGCCAAGCTGTCAGGGGATATGACCCTTTATTCATATCCAAATATGAGTGCCATTTGATACCTTTACCTTGTCCTCCTTTCCCAAGCTCAGAAAAATGGCACTTGTTGATTTTGTAACCTCAAATTAAAATGAACCCCAGTATGCTTCCAGGTTCAGCTTAATTTCAACCAGTTGTCACTTCTCAGCCCAGAAGCTGGTATGGAAATAGGTATTAGGCATCTTCTGCTTTGTGTTTTGGCTAATACATAAAGGAGATATGGATGCTTTTCCACAACCAGAGAGTCATTGTTCTATCACTGAGGATGAAGAAAGACTGCAGGGGATCAACTGGTTTTTGTTTGGACCATGATGAAGAGAAGGTTCACTTGCTCTAATGCTTTTAAAATCCGCTCCACTCCACAGCACTTGGGTTATGTATTTGCCGTCTTGCAGGACTCAGCAATCGAGATTCAAGCCAAATGTTTTCACCTACTTATAAAAGACACTGCTACCCTGGGCCCTGCTGGCTGCAGGGGCTAACTGGGCTGGAAGCTAGCTCTGAGACTGGCCATGATAGTGCATGCCATTTAATAGGAGTGCGAGAATGAGAATGGCGACATGGTTTAGATTAGGAGCAATGTTAGCCATTTACCAGATACCTTTCACACTATTTAGGTACTTTTTATTAGCCAACGTTTTTTCATTATTAAACAGTAAAATCTGACATTTTAAAAGATATATTATTTGGCTATTGAAAAATACATGTCATATTGTTCAATGTGAACTAGTATATATCATATTGTTCCTCTAGATTCATATAGATTGAAAATCACTGCTCTGGGAGAAAACGTCACAAAACTATAAAGACTATAAATGGGAAGATTAGAAGTGACTGATTTGGTGACTTTAAGTTTCATTTGGAAGAAAACCGTTTTCTTATTTTATTTTTGCTTAACCGTTTTGTATTTTCTATCTAGTGTTGAGCACAATGCCTGGCACATAGTTGGCACTCATCAGATATTTACTGAATGAATGAACAAAATGAATAAATATATAAAACCTCTTAGGGGCAAGAACTGGCCAAAGATTAAAATGAAATTTCAGAGTAAACCAAGTTTAAATATGTACTCCCGTGCAAAGACAGTTGGTCACATGAGACGAGAGTCTATCGAGTTTTCTCTTCACCCTATTTTATTTGGGGTAAGAAGTGGAAGTTCCAAACTCTGAGACAAATGGTTTGTCCTTGCACCATGCCTGTCTTACCAGAAGTTCCTAGGTACTGTGTGAGGCCAACTTGCCTGTGTTCCAGCTGTAGTTTCTTAACTGTTTCAAGATAAATTTGATTAGTTTTTTGTTAAATACATGACATAGGCGACTATATGTAAAGAGTAACTCATAATCCCCATGTCAGTTTTGATGTTTATAGTTAGGACCAGTTACATAATTTGTGGGGCCCCAGTACAAAATGCAAATGTGGGACCCTTGTTAAATTATTAAGAATTTCAAGACAGTGACAGCATTAAACCAACTTCAGGCCCTTCTCATCTATGCACCTGAGTGCATAGGTGGCATGTTGACAAAGCCTACCTGGTATAGATTGCGTATCTTTTAGGGACTTGCGAAGCATTGGTGAATTCATATTCACAGAAAAACCTTATTGAAATTGCTGGGTTATTTATTTCAAACATGGAGATGAGAAGTGGGGAAAATGCGTTGGTTTTGACGGGACTAGAACCTAGAGCCATTGGCTCCCAGTCTGAGGTGTCCTCCAGTAAAGAGATTTTAACTAAGAATTCCATGTACATAGCTTGCTTCTATTCACTGTTAAAATACATAACGTTTTTACGTCTTACATTTTTATCATTTTGCTTTTGAGTGATCTGAGAGTTATGGTATCTGGGCTATTTAAAATGTCTTGGAGCTTTTTTTTCCCAGTCAAGAAGTGCAAGACACTTATTCAAAGGACTGTCATATAAATCATTTCTTGTATAGGATATTCTAGAAATAGGCAAAAGGCAAAACTAGAACGGAAATCATATGAGTGGGTATCAGGATAGGAGGGGAAAAGAAATTGTCTACAAAGAACTTGAAGGAAATTTTTAGGATGATGGGAATGTTCTGTATTGATTGTGAAGGCAATTGTATGACTGTGTAAGTTTGTCAAAATTCATCAAACTGTACATGGAAAAATGGTGAATTTTACAATATGTAAACTATACCTCAGTAAACCAAAGAAGGTATTACAATAAGTCCAAAATTAAATACACACAAATCACCTTGTGAATCATGATTTTAATGACATTTACTCAAATCAGGGCAAAATTCAGTGCATTATTTGAATTACTGAAATTTCTTTGTATGCTGGATTTTCAGATGAATAGAATACATTTTTTTAAATGTTTTTCTTCACATCCTCACCAGCAGTATTTGGTAATTATCTTTTTTTTTAAAGGCTTATCTAATAGGTATGCAGAAGTATCTCATTATGGCTTTAATATTCATTTCCCTAATAACTAATATTAAGCATTATTTTTTTCATGTGCTGTTTGCTTCATGTATCTTCTTTGGTAAAGTACCTTATTCAAATCTTTTGTTACTTTCTTTTATTATTTAAAAAGTTTTTTTTTTCAGTTTCATTGAGATATAATTGACCATAGCATTGTATAAGTTTAAAGTACACAACATAATGTTTTATGTTTGTATTGTGAAATGCTTATCATAATTTTAGTTAACATTCACCACCTCACTCAGTTACAAGTTTTTCTAGTGATGAGCACTTTTAAGATCTACTCCCTTGGCAACTTTCAAACAGACTGTGCAGTGTTGTTAGCTGTAGTCATCATGCTATTGTGCATTATGTCCACCGAAATTATTTATCCCATAATTGGAAGTTTGTACCTTTCAATCACCTTCACCCAGTTCCTCCACCCACTACTCTTGGTGGCTTACATGAAAAATGACATTGGAATCTTGTTTGGGATTGCATTGAATCACTAGGCGGCTTTAGGTAGTACAGACATTGTAATAATATTATTTTTAAATTCCTTCCATTAATGTCTTTATAGTTTTCTCTGTAGAGATCTTTCATCTCCTTGTTTTAATTTATCCCTCAGCATTTTATATTTTTGATGCTATTATAAATAGGATTGTTTTCTTTCTTGCTATTTCAGATTATTTGCTGGTAGTGTATAGAAGCACAACTAACTCATTTTTTTAATAGTATAGGTGACATACAGTGTTCTATTAGTGTCAGCTGTACAGCATAGTGATTCAACAGTTGTATATGTTAAGCTCTGCTCACCAGGATAAGGATAGTTAAGATCTGTCACTATACAACATTATCACAATATTATTGACTGTATTCCCCATGCCGTACTTGTCATCTCTCTACCTTATTTATTTTATAAGTGGAAGTTTATATCTTCTTATTCCATTCATCTATTTTTCTCATCTACCCAACCCCCACGTGGCCCCTGGCAATCACCAGTCCTCTGTATTTATTGGTCTGTTTCTGCTTTGTTTGATTGTTCATTTGCTTTGTTTTTCTGATCTCACATATAACTGAAATAATATGGTATTTGTCTTTCTTTGTCTGACTTATTTCACTTGGTATAATACCCTCTAGGTCCATCCATGTTGTCTCAAGTGGCAAGATACCATTTTTATGGCTAAGTACTATTCCAGTGTGTGTGTGTGTGTGTGTGTGTGTGTGTGTGTATTTACATACATTTTTTTTCCATTTGCTTCTTTTTTTTTAATTTTATAATAGTTTATTTTCAAATTGGTTTACATATAACACTCAGTGTTCATCCCAACATGTGCCCTTTTTAATGCCCATCACCCCCTCTCCCCCCTCCCTCATTCCCCTTACCCTCAGTTTTTCCTTAGTCTTTGAGAGTCTCTTATGTTTTATCTCCCTCCCTCTCTGTGTCTTTTTTTCCTTTCCCCTCTTCCCCTCCCCCTGGTTTTTGCTTAGTCTCACAAAGTCCACCTATTCGTGGAAACATATGGTATCTGTCTTTTTCTGACTGACTTATTTCACTTAACATAATACCCTCCAGTTCCATCCATCTGGCTACACATGGCCAGATTTCATTTTTTCTCATTGCCACGTAGTAGTCCATTGTATATAAGTACCATAACTTCTTTATCCATTCGTCAGTTGATGGGCACTTGGTCTCTTTCCATGATTTGGCTATTGTCGAAAGTGCTGCTATGAACATTGGGGTACACGTGCTCCTATGCATCAGCATTCCTGTGTCTCTTGGGTAGATTCCTAGCAGGGCTATTGCTGGATCATAGGGTAGCTCTATTTTCATTTTTTTGAGGAACCTCCACACCGTTTTCCAGAGTGGCTGCACCAGTTTGCATTCCCACCAACAGTGTAGGAGGGTGCCTACTTCTCCACATCCTCGCCAGCATCTATAGTTTCCTGATTTGTTCATTTTAGCCACTCTGACTGGTGTGAGGTGGTATCTCAGTGTGGTTTTGATTTGTATTTCCCTGACGCTGAGTGACATTGAGCATCGTTTCATGTGTCTGTTGGCCATCTGAATGTCCTCTTTGGAGAAGTGTCTATTCATATCTTCCGCCCATTTCTTCACTGGGTTGTTTGTTTTTCGGGTGTGGAGTTTGGTAAGTTCTTTATAAATTTTAGATATTAGTCCTTTATCCGATATGTCATTTGCGATGATCTTTTCCCATTCCGTTGGTTGCCTATTTGTTTTGTTGGTTGTTTCTTTGCTGTGCAGAAGCTTTTTATCTTGATGAGGTCCCAATAGTTCATCTTTGCTTTTAATTCTCTTGCCTTTGGAGACGTGTTGAGTAAGAAATTGGTGCGTCTTAGGTCAAAGAGGCTTTTTCCTGTTTTCTCCTCTAGGATTTTGACGGTTTCCTGTCTCACATTCAGATCTTTTATCCATTTAGAATTTATTTTTGTGAGTGGTGTAAGAAAGTGGTCTAGTGTCATTCTTTTGCATGTTGCTGTCCAATTCTCCCAGCACCATTTGTTAAAGAGGCTGTCTTTTTTCCATTGGATACATTTTCCTGCTTTGTCAAAGATTAGTTGGCCATATACTTGCGGGTCCATTTCTGAGTTTTCTATTCTATTCCATTGGTCTATGTGTCTGTTTTTGTGCCAATACCATACAGTCTTGATGACCACCGCTTCGTAGTAGAGGTTGAAGTCTGGGATTGTGATGCCTCCCGCCTTGGTTTTATTCTTCAGTATTATTTTGGCTATTCGAGGTCTTTTGTGGTTCCATACAAATTTTAGGATTGTTTGCTCTAGCTTTGAGAAGAATGCTGGTGTAATTTTGATTGGGATTGCATTGAATGTGTAGATTGCCTTGGGTAGTATTGCCATTTTGACGATATTTATTCTTCCAATCCATGAGCATGCGATGTTTTTCCATTTCCTTGTGTCTTCCTCAATTTCCTTCATAAGTTTTTTATAGTTTTCAGTGTAGAGGTCTTTCACCTCTTTGGTTAGGTTTATTCCTAAGTATTTTATGGTTTTTGGTGCAATTGTGAAAGGGATTAGCTTCTTTATTTCTCTTTCTGCTGCTTCATTGTTGGTGTATAGAAATGCCACCTATTTCTGTACATTGGTTTTGTATCCTGCAACTTTGCTGAAACCATGAATCAGTTCTAGTAGGCTTTTGGTGGATTCCGTCGGGTTTTCCATGTAAAGTATCATGTCATCTGCAAAAAGTGAAAGTTTGACTTCCTCCTTGCCAATCTTGATGCCTTTTATTTTGTTTTGTTGTCTGATTGCTGATGCTAAGACTCCCAGCACTATGTTAAATAGCAGTGGCGAGAGTGGACACCCCTGTCGTGTTCCTGATCTCAGGGGGAAGGCTTTCAATTTTTCCCCATTGAGGATGATATTAGCTGTGGGCTTTTCATATATGGCTTTTATGATATTTAAGTATGTTCCTTCTATCCCGACTTTCTCGAGAGTTTTTATTAAGAAAGGATGCTGTATTTTGTCAAATGCTTTTTCTGCATCTATTGACAGGATCATATGGTTCTTATCTTTTCTTTTGTTGATGTGATGTATCACGTTGATTGATTTGCGAATATTGAACCAGCCCTGCAACCCAGGGATGAATCCTACTTGATCATGGTGGATAATTCTCTTTATATGCTGTTGGATTCGATTTGCTAGTATCTTGTTGAGAATTTTTGCATCCATATTCATCAGGGATATTGGCCTGTAATTTTCTTTCTTTGTTGGGTCTCTATCTGGTTTGGGAATCAAAGTGATGCTGGCTTCATAGAATGAGTCCGGGAGTTTTCCTTCCGTTTCAATTTTTTGGAACAGCTTGAGGAGGATAGGAATTAACTCTGTTTTAAATGTCTGGTAAAATTCCGCAGGAAAGCCATCTGGTCCAGGGCTTTTATTTGCTGGGAGGTTTTTAATAACTGATTCCATTTCTTCACTAGTTATGGGTCTGTTCAAATTTTCTATTTCTTCCCGTTTGAGTTTTGGTAGCGTGTGGCTATTTAGGAAGCTGTCCATTTCTTCCAGATTGCCAAGTTTGGTGGCATATAATTTTTCATAGTATTCTCTGATGATTGCTTGTATCTCTGAGGGATTGGTTGTAATTTCTCCCTTTTCATTCACGATTTTATCTATTTGAGTTCTCTCTCTTTTCTTTTTGAGAAGCCTGGCTAGAGGTTTGTCTATTTTGTTTATTTTTTCAAAGAACCAGCTTTTGGTTTCATTGATCTGTTCCACTACCTTTTCTGTCTCCATATGGTTAATTTGTGCTCTGATCTTTGTTATTTCTCTCTTTCTGCTGGGCTTGGGTTGTTTTAGTTGATCTGCTTCTAGTTCCTTTAGGCGTGCTGTTAGAATTTGTGTTATTGATTTTTCTTGTTTCTTGAGATGGGCCTGGATTGCAATATATTTCCCTCTCAAGACTGCCTTTGCTGCATCCCAGAGCGTTTGGATTGTTGTGTTTTCATTTTCATTTGTTTCCATGTATTTTTTAATTTCTTCTCTGATGGCTTGGTTGACCCAGTCATCTTTTAGTAGGTTATTTCTTAGCCGCCATGTTCTTGGATATTTTCCAGGCTTTCTCCTGTGGTTGATTTCAAGTTTCAAAGCATTGTGGTCTGACAGTGTACATGGTATGATCTCAATTCTTTTATATTTATTCAGAGCTTCCCTGTGCCCTAGAATGTGGTCTATCTTGGAAAATGTACCGTGTGCAGATGAGAAGAACGTAAATTCCTTTGCTTCTGGATGAAGGACCCTAAAGATGTCTGTGAGGCCCATCTGTCATAGTGTGTCATTCAGGGCTATTGTTTCTGCGGAGATTTTCTGTTTTGTGGACCTATCCAATGCTGAGAGTGGAGTGTTGAGATCCCCTACTATTAGGACATTTTTATCGATGAGGTTGCTAATGTTTATAATTAGTTGTTTTACAGATTTGGGTGCCCCCGAATTCGGTGCGTAGATATTTACAATTGTTAGCTCTTCCTGCTGGATGGTCCCTGAGACTATTATATAATGTCCTTCTTCATCTCTTATTACATCGTTCATTTTAAAGTCTAATTTGTCTGATATAAGTGTGGCTACTCCGGCTTTCTTCTGCCTTCCAGTAGCATGGTAGATAGTTCTCTATCCCCTCACTTTCAATCTGAAGGTATCTTCAGGTTTAAGATGAGTTTCTTGAAGACAGCAAATAGATGGGTCTTGTTTTTTAATCCATTCTGTTATCCTGTGTCTTTTGATTGGCGCATTTAGTCCATTTACATTCAGTGTTAATATTGAAAAATATGGGCTTACAGTCACTGTATTATCTGTAAGTTTCATGTTTGTAAGGCTGACCCTGGCAGTTTGTGTTCTTTGCAACCTTGTCTTCATAGAATGCCCCTCAGGATCTCTTGCAGTGCTGGCTTATTTGTGATAAATTCTTTCAGTTTTTGTTTGTTGGGAAAAACCTTGATCTCTCCTTCTATTCTGAATGACAGGCTAGCCGGATACAGAATTCTTGGTTGCATGTCCTTCTTGCTCATCACATTGAAGATATCCTGCCATTCCTTTCTGGCTTGCCAAGTTTCTGTAGATAAGTCTGCTACTACCCTTATAGGTCTCCCTTTGTATGTTAGGGTTTTTTCGTCCCTAGCTGCTTTCAGGATTCTCTCCCTATCTTTGTATTTTGCCATCTTCACTATGATGTGCCGTGCAGAAGGTCTATTCAAGTTACGTCTGAGGGGAGTTCTCTGTGCCTCTTGGATTTCCATGCCCGTTTCCTTCCTCATGTTGAGGAAGTTCTCAGCAATGATTTGTTCAAGAACCCCTTCGACTCCTTTCTCTCTCTCTTCTTCCTCTGGAACTCCTATGATACGGATATTGTTTCTTTTGAGTGCATCGCTCAGCTCTCGAATTCTCCTTTCCTGTTCCTGGATCAGCTTCTCTCTCTTTTTATCTGCTTCCTCTTTTTCAATGATTTTGTCTTCTAATGCACTCTTTCCTCTACCTCTTCAATCCGTGCTGTGGCTGCTTCCAGTTTCCCCTGTATTTCTTCCAATGTCGTCTTTAATTCTTCCTGACCATTTTTAAGGTCCTTGAACTCTGCCGCGCGGGACCCCTTGCATTCATCTAAGCTTTTTTCGAGGCCAGCAATTAGTTTTATGATTATCATTCTATATTCAAGTTCTGTTATGTTGCTTTTATCTGTTTTCATTAATTCTTGAGCTGTCACTGCTTCTTGTAGATTCTTTTGAGGAGAATTCTTCCGTCTCGTCATTTTGGGTGGATGTGTTATGGATTGTTTCTTGAAGTTGCCCTGGAAAGGAAAACTTTAGCACCTCAATGTCCAGGTTTGTTGATCTGTCCATGGAGCGAAAACTAAAGGAAGTGCCTTCATTTTTTTTTAAACATTTATTTACTTTTGAGAGACAGACAGACAGCGTGAGCAGGGGAGGGGGGAGAGAGAGAGAGGGAGACACAGAATCTGAAGCAGGCTCGAGGCTCTGAGCTGTTCGTTAGATCAGAGCCCGCTGCTGGGCTCGAACTCAGGAACTGCGAGCCATGCATGACCTGAGCCGATGTCAGGAGCTCAACCGACTGAGCCACCCAGATGCCCCTACATTTCTTTATCCGTTTATCTATTGTTGGACACTTGGGTTGTTTACATATATTGGCTGTTGTAAGTAATGCTGCGGTATATACAAGGGGACATATATCTTTTTTGAATTCGTGTTTTCACTTTCTTTTGGTAAATATGTACTAGTGGAATTACCAGTCATATGGTATTTCTGTTTTTAGGGTTTTTTTTAAGTTTATTTATTTATTTGTGAGAGAGAGCGCATGAGAGAAGAGCAGGAGAGGGACAGAGACAGAGGGAGAGTGAGAATCCCCAGCAGGTTTCATGCTGTCAGCGTGAAGCCCGATGTGGGTCTCCATCTCACAAACCATGAGATCATGACCTGAACCAAAACTAAGAGTTGGGCACTTAACTGACTGAGCCACCCAGGAGCCCCGTTTTTAGTCTTTTGAGGACCCTCCATACTGTTTTGGATGGTTCTTGCACCAATTTACATTGCCACTAACCGTGTACGAAGGTTCCTTTTTCTCTACATCCTCATCAGCACTTGTTATTTCTTGTGTTTTTGCTATTAGTCATTCTGACAGATGTGAGGTGATAATTCATTATGGTTTTGATTTGCATTTCCCTGATGATAAGTGATGTTGAGCATCTCTTCCTGTTGACTCTCTGGAAAAATGTTCATTTAGGTCCTCTGCCTGTTTTTTTATCAGATTTTTTTTTTTTTGGTATTTAAGTTTTTAAAAAATATTTTGAATATTAACCCCTTAGTGGGTGTATAATTTAGAAAAATCTTTCCCCATTAAGTCAGTTGCCTTTTCATTTTGTGTGTGGTTTCCTTTGCTGTAAAAAAGCGTTTTATTTTGGTATAGTCCCGATAGTTTCCTTTCGTTTTTGTTTGTCTTGCCTGAGGAGACATATCTAGAAAAATGTTCCTAAGGATGATGTCTAAGAGATTAATGACTATGTTTTCCTTAAGGAATTTTATGGTTTCAGGTCCCACATTTAGGTTTTTAATATATTTTAAATTTATTTTTGTGTATGGTGTAAGAAAGTGGTCCAGTTTCATTGTTTTGCATGTAACTGTCCAATTTTCCCAGCACCATTTATTGACAAGACTGTCTTTTTCCCATTGTATATACTTGCCTCCTTTGTTGTAGATTAATTGACCATATAAGCATGGGTTTATTTCTGGGATCTCTATCCTGTTCAATTGATCTGTATGTCTGTACTGTTTTGATTCCTGTAGCTTTGTAGTATATCTTGAAATTTGAGATTGTGATACCTCCAGTTTTGTTTTTTCTTTCTCAAGATTGCTTTGGCTAGAAATGCAACTAATTTTAATATGTTGATTTTTTATTCTTTAACTTTACTGAATTCATTTATTAGTTTTAACAGGTTCTTTTGGTGGCATCTTAGTATTTTCTACAGGTAAAATGTCATCTGCAAATAGTGATAATATTGGTTGTTTCTTTCTAATTTGGATGCATTTATTTTCTTCTTGCCTGACTGTTCTGACTAGAACTTGTAGTACTATATTGAATAGGAGTCGTGAGGATGGGCATCCTTGTTTGGTTTCTGATCTTAGAGGAAAAGCTTTCAACCTTTCACTATGGAGTATGATACTAGCTATGGACTTGCCATAGATGGCCTTAATTATGTCAAGGTACATTCCTTCTATACCAATTTGTTGAGAATTTTTTCTTTAATCCTGGGTGGTTGTTGACTTTTGTCAAGTGCTTTTTTCTGCATTTATGGAGATGATCATACGATTTTTATCTTTCATTTTATTAATGTGATGCATTGCATTTTTGATATGTTTATGTTGAACTATTTTTGCATTTGAGGGATAAATCCCTGTTTATCATGGTGTATGATCCTTTTAATGTGTTTTGAATGTGGTTTGCTAGTATTTTGTTGAGAATTTTTGCATGTATATTCATCAGATATATTGGTTGTCATTTTCTTCCCTCATAGTGTCCTTACCTGGCTTTTGTATTGAGGTAATGCTGTCTTTAGAAAATGAGTTTAGGAGTGTTCCCTCCTTTTCAGTTTTTGGAAGAGTTTGAGAAGAATTGGTATTAATTCTCTAAATGTTTTATAGAATTCAACAGGGAAACTATCTGATCCTGGGCTTTTCAATGTTGAGAGGTGTTTGATTATTCTTTTAGTCCTCCTTACTCATTATTGATCTGTTCGATTTTCTATTCCTTCATAATTCAGTCTTGGTAGGTTGTTATTTCCTAGAAATTTATCTATTTAAACTGGAAACCAGTTTGTTGGCATATAGTTGTTCATAGTAGTCTATTGTGATTCTTGTGGTATACATGTGGTATCATGTATAAAATGTCTCCTCTTTCATTTATAATTTTATTTGGATCCTCTCTTTTTCTTAGTCTAGCTAAAGGCTTGTCCATTTTGTTTCTTTTCAAAGAACTGACTCTTGGTTTTGTTAATCTATTATGTTCTTTATTGCATACTCTAATCTTTATTAGTTCTTTCCTTCTGCTAACTTTGGGCTTAGTTCTTCTTTTTCTAGTTCCTTGAGGTGTAAAATTAGCTTTTTTACTTGTAAACTCTCTTTTTTTTCTTGATATACATATTTATTACTGTAAACTTCCCTCTTAGGACCACCTTTGTTGTATTTCGTGTTTTGGGATAGTGTGTTTCCATTTTTGTTTGGCCCAGTTAGTTTTTTTAAAGTTTTGATTTATTTATTCTTTGATTTATTGGTTTTTAGGAGTGTATTGTTTACTTTCCATGTTTTGTAATTTTTCTAGTTTTCCTCCTGTTACTTATCTCTACTTTCATATTATTGTGGTCAGAAAAGATACTTGGTATGATTTTATTCTTCTTAAATTTTGCTAAGATTCGTTTTGTGGGCTAACATATGAGTTGTTCTAGAAAAAGTTCCATGTGTGCTTGAAAGGAATGTGTATTCTGCTTTTGTAGGATGGCATGTACCATTTATATCTATTAGGCCCATCTGATCTATAGTGTTCAAATCTGTTTCCTTATTAACTTTCTGTGAGAATGATCCATCAATTGTTGAGAATGGGATATTAAAGCCCCAACTATTATTGTATTGCTGTTTATACATTCTTTTAGTTCTGTTAGTGTTTGCTTTATATATTTAGGTGCTCAATATTGGGTGCTTAAATATTTACAATTGTCATCTTTTATTGATGGATTGGCCCCTTTATCATCATATGTAATGATCTTGTCTCTTTAGACCACTTTTAGCTTAAAGTCTATTTAATATAAATATAACTACCCCAGATTTTTTTTGGTTCTCATTTGCTTGAAATATCCTTTTCCATCTCTTCATTTTCAGTCTGTGTGTGTCTTAAAGCTAAAGTTTGTTCCTTGTAGGGAGCATATTGTTGGATCTAGTGTTTTGTTGTTGTTTTTTAATCCATTCACCCATTTGATGTCTTTTAATGGGAGAATTTACTCCATTTTCATTTAAAATAATTATTGGTAGCTAAGGACTTATTGCTATTGTTTTCTGAGTGTTTTGTAGATTCTTTGTTCTTTCTTTTCTCTCTTTTGTGATTTGATGACTTTGTAGTAACGTGCCTTGACTCCTTTATTGTAATCTTCTGCGTAATTACTATAAGTTTTTTGTTTGTGGTTAACATGAGATCACATGAACTATCATATTTATACCGTTGTATTTTAAGCTGATAATAATTTACCTTTAATAGAATTTCTAAGCTTTGTGCTTTTGTTTTTCTCGGCCCCCTCACATTGTATGCTATTAACGTCCAGTTTACCTACTTTTTATTTTGTGTATCCAGTAAAATATAATTTTAGTTATAGTTATTTTAACTGTGTTTTTTAACTTTTAAACTAGAGTTGTAAGTAAATTATCACCTTTATAATATTAGAGAATCTAACTTTGAGTATGTATTTACTATTACCAGTGTCTTTTATATCTACATTCATATGTTTTCATTATATTAGTTAGCATTCTTTTATTTATGCTTGAAGAAGTCTCTTTAGCATTTCTTGTTATCACCACTTTATCTAGTGGTGATAAACTCCTTTACCTTTTTTTGGGAAAGTAGCTTTCCTTCATTTCTGAAGGACAGGTTTGCTGGGTATAGTATTCTTGGTTTACAGCTTTTCCCCCCAATATTTTGAATATATCATCTCATATAGTCTATGCATAGTCTTATGGAGGTTCTCTTGTATATGACATGTCACTTTTCTATTGTTGTTTTCAAATTTATCTCTTTGGTATTTGATTTTTGGCAATTTAATGATAATGAGTGGGGCCATTTTCAAGTTCAAACTATTTGGGGTCTTCTGGGCCTCATGAATCTGGGTGTTTATTTTTCTCCTCAGGTTTGGGAAGTTTTCAACCATTACTGCTTTAAATATACTTTTTCTGTCCCTTTCTCTTCTCCCCTTGGGATGCGTATATTGTTTCCCATAATGCCTACATTGTTTCCTTGATGATGCCCTATAAGTTCCATAGGTGTTCTTCACTCTTATTCATTCTTTTTTCTTTTTGCTTCTCTGACCAGGTAATTTCAGATAACCTATCTTCTGATCCGCTGATTCTTCTGTTTGATCAAGTCAGTTGTTGAAGCTCTCTATTCAAATCTTCATCTTTTTGTATTATGTTATTTAGCTCTTAAGTTCACTGAACTTCTTAGGAGGATTTTCCGAATTGTCAGTTTACAGATATCCATTTCTTTAGGGTCTGTTTTTGGGGCTTTATTAATTTCCTTTGTTGGTGTCATGTTTACCTGATTCTTTGTGATCCTTGATTTCTTGCATTGATATCTGGCCATATGAGGAAGTAGGCTCCTCCTCCAGACTTTACAGGTTCACTTTGGCAGTGATAGTCCTCCACTAGTCGTCTCAGCTTGGGGTTCTGGACCAGTCAGCTGATAGTGTTTTTGAGCAGGAGGGGCTTGCTATCAGGGTTTCTATTTGTTGAGGCTACTGCCCAAGCACTGAGGTTTAGAGGAGTGCCAATAGCTGAGAATAGCTGGGTAGGACTTCTATCTTAGTTCTCTGACCTAGCAAGACTGTATGATGGTTCTGCAGTTGAGTAGTCTCTGATTAGTCTTCTCATTCAGGTGGAACTAGATGGTATAATCAGCACTTGAGTGGGGCTGTGAACTTGTTTTGCTGCCTGTGTAGGGAGGTAGAATGGGCTCCATGGCCATTACAGCTTGACGGTTGGGGACCTGAATCCAATAGGGCTGTCCACCAAACTTCTTGGAAATATAGGATCACTCGCTTGTCTTCACAGATGGGCAGAGCCCCTGGCAGGGCTCTCTGGGTGCCATTGTTGGTGGGGCTTCAGATGGCCCATATAGCTTCCTAAGTGTTCTGGTTACAGTTCTCAGTCAGGCAGGGCTTCAAATTTGCTTCCTAGCCCGGGTAGGGATACATAACAGGCTCTAGGGCCAGTAGAACTTATTGGCTGGTGACTAGAATTAGGCAGAAGTGTTCACCGACTTCCCTGGCCAGACAGGGCCTACATCTTAGCTTTGCAAATGGGCACAGCTGCTGTTTGTGCTCTCTGCTTGGGTAACTCTGCAGGTGGGTTCTAAGATGAACCATATAGCCTCCTGCATGTTCTGGCGAGGTTCCTGGTTGGGTAAAAAAGAGGTATATACTTAGCAGTGGGCAGTGTCATGAATCCACTTACCTGCCTGGGCAGGGCTACAGAACAGGCTCCAAGACTGGCACATCTCACTGGCCGGGAAGCCAAATTATACAGACATGTGCCCTGAGCTACCTGGCCAGATAGGGCCACCGACTGAGCTCTGCAGGTAGGCATGACTGCTGGCTAGGCTTTCTGTTCAAGTGCTGCTGGGCTACATAGCTTTCCAGATGCTCTTGCAAGGTTTTATGGTCAGGCGGGGTAGGGGCTGCACTTAGCAGTAGGTGGGGCTGTGAATTAGCTTCCTTGCCTGGGTGGGGTGGCAGAATGGGCTCCCAGGCTGGCAGGGATTGTTGTTTAGGGTCCTGAATCAGGCAAAACTGCACACCAAGTTTCCTAACCAGACAGGGCCACTGGTTTGGCTCTGTAGATGGCCAGTGTTGCTGGCTGGGATCTCTACTTAAGTGTGACTATGAGGAGAAATTTGGTTTGCTACAATCTGAGCCTTGGTTGCTTTAAGCCCTGCCCACCGTTTCCATCACAACTTGATCTCCAGTGGTGAAGCGCTGCAGATTCTCCCCATGATCCCTGTGAGGTGACCCCCAAGTGGGCCTCCTGGGAACTGATCCACAATACTTGCAGATCTGGCCATCCATCTTGGGCTTTCCCACTGGAGAAAGAATAGGCCTGGGGTGCGCCTTTGCTGCAGTGCTGTGCAGGCCTGTGGGAGGGACAACGTATGTAGTCAGCATAGTCACCGTTTCTCCTTTTCTTTTTCTCAGTCTGCATGTTCCACCCTCCTGGATTCTGGCATTTTCACAGTGGTCTATGGATTATTGCTAGTTGGTCTTCTTGTGAAGGAAACTGAAATCAGGAATGACTTCTGTTGCCATCTTGATGATACAATTTTTTTTTTTTTTTGAGTTCTGAGAATCCTTATATATTATTTGTCCTTTATCAGATACATGTTATGCAAATATTTCCTCCCATTACTTGCCAGTTTTTCATTTTCTTTATCTTTGAAAGAGATGTTTTAAATTTTGGCAAAAGTCAGGTTGTCAGTATTTTTCTTTTATGGTTCACGTTTTGTTTTATTTTTGTTTTTCTTGTCCTGTATAAGAAATCTTTGAGTAAACCAAGGTCATAAATATTTTTCCTGCATATCTTCTAGAAGTTTTATAGCTTTATGTTTTACATTTAAGTCTATGACTTTTTTGAGTTAATTTTTGCATATGGAGCAAGGTATGGCCCAAAACCTTTGACTAACCCATTGTACTAGCACTGTTTGTTGAGGAAGCTGTTGTTTATCCACTGAAGTGCTTTGATGCCTTGTAAAAAAATAACTGGCCATATATGTATGGATCTATGTCTGGAATCTCTATATTGTTCTATTGATCTATATGTTAACCTTTTCACCAATATCACTATGTCTTGGCTATTGTAGTTTTATAGTACATCTTGAAATTAGGTTCTACAAGTCTCCCCATTTTGTTCCTCTTTTTCAAAATTAGTTAGGCTGTACTAGATCCTTTGATTTTCCATATATGTGGTTTTGAATTTGCTTTTTGATTTCTAAAGCATTCTGGGATTTTGATTAGGATTGCTAAAATTTTTATCAGTTGGAGAAATTGCCTTGGTTCTCTTGAGACAATTCTACAATTATTGCCTACTGTTTGCCTCTGTTTTCCATTTGTATCACCTCTGCACCCTTAAGTTAATATGCAGTTGGCCCAGAATGACATTCAGGCTTTGAAAGTAGCATGAAGGTTGTCTTGCAGTTGAGACTGGAATCTCTGGACTCAGGCTGCCTTTAAACATGGGGAAGTTAGTGCTGGACAGGAACTCTGGTGGTAGTCAGAGGTAAGGATGTGCAGATGGAGATCAACTTTGTGTTGTTTCCTTTAACTTTGAGTAGATTGGAGCTCACTTCGTTGGCTTGGGGTTTACTCCTCAGGAAAGGCATGACTGAAATATGAGAAACAGTATTAGCTTTCTTTGATTGCTTTAAAGTCTTCTTTCCCCGTTTGCTGTGCTCTTGGAAATCTCACTCATCCGTCCTATATTCCAGTTGTTTCTCATTCTATCCCCTTTATCTTTTCCTTCCCATACTCTAAATTCTTCCTCAGGTTTCTGGTGCTTATTAAGATTATTCTCTAAAGGTTAGAAATGTGAAGTAAATATATTTTGGTAGAAATTTTGAGATTAAAACCATATTAAGCATTAAATTAATCAAAGTGCTGATTATGATTAATTGTTGAGTAAAATGTCCTGACAACCTAGGAATGTTTCCCCTGATTTGACTCCACTCTTAATCCACAACTCCATCTCCAAATAGCAGTGTCTTTGTAGTGCATCTTTTACAACTTAGTGGAATCACTGAGTTTCAGATTTTCTTTCTTCTCCATGCCTGGCAGCTATGGACCAATTAATCTGAAAATATGAACATTTGAAGAGGATATTCTTCAGTGACTCAGCAGGGCAACAGATGGCAAAATGTTTAATGTTTATTCCAAGTGCATTTACATATTGGATTCACATCCATGAGTGCTTGAAAACTTTTTTATTTGGATAGAAACTGTTGTTCACTGTCAGACAAGAATCTTTTTGAAAACACCGTTTGAATTACAGCATCTTTGACAGGTGTGGTGCAGTCATTGCAATTTCAGGGATCATGAATCTATCCTTCCTTACCTTTCACTCTATTTTACTTACCAAGGATATATTTAGAAAGTTGGGTTTTCAACTTTCAATGAATTTGTTAATTCATGTATTCATTCATTCATTCTCAAAACTTGTGTTGAGCATTTAGGCAGGTACATTATACAAGTATTTATCTACAGATAAAAAGTTCTGGCCTGCAATCCAGAACTCTACTGAATTTAGTAGCTTCATCAGTAATATTTAAGCCTATTAAGGATTTTAAAGATAACCCTGCTTCTGTTTTTGTTGGGCATACTTTTCCTTCTAAAGTGCCTTGAAGATTGATTGAGAAGCCGGTTTATTGCCTAACTACCAGAGGCAGTTTTACCTGGACGGGAATAAAACTTCTATTTCAGAGCCCATATTACTTGCATAGATCACACTTTTAAGGTTCTGAGAGGGAACCAATAATATGTTTATATGGTCTTAGTTTTTGTAAGATTTTTAAAGGTAAAATCTTTTAACTGCAATTGGTTGAGACCACTGCCTCTTTCCATTCTGAATTTCCCTTGATGCTCTTCCTCACACTAGATGGTAATGGAAGACCTATGGACATTTTGGGGATAACTAAGTGGAAGTTATGTTAGGGTTCACTTAGTTTGGGTTTTTTAAGATGTACTTATAGTTTGCAGTCTACTCCATGAATAGTTTTCTGGCTTCCTATGTAGGAATAATGTAAGTATACACCTGTTGCTGACTGAAATGACTCCCCTGCTGTTTTAATATGAAGTTGCAAGAAGAGAAGTCCTAGTACACAGCTGTGCCCAGCATGAGAAGCATGTAGTGTGAAGGAATAGTTTAAAATGTGGGGGGCTAGGAGCTGTGGGAAATTCTTTAAAACTATAGATGTGCAAAATTGTTGTAAGCCATGAATTTAATTCTTATCAATGCTTAAACAAAATGGGAGTTCTCTCTCTTGATGCAATTGTATTCTTTGATGCAGTGCACACAATTGTAAATGCACTGAATAGCCTTTTTATTGATGAGACCCACATGGAATAGAATTGATCAGAATTCCAATATAGGGCACAAACTGTGGCTGTAGTATAAAGTAGATGATGCACGTATGTGACATTTTATATTTTAAGCATTCTAATGTATTGTATAGCATCTTAGCATAGCATTATCATTAATATTCTGAAGCCAAGTTAAACTATTCTAAACTACCAAGTATACAAAATTAATTTTGAACAATTACTCTAAGGGAAAAAATGCAATTAAACATTTTCTATATAAGAAATGATATCACAGTGTTCTTGTCCTATAAAGAGGCAACAGGGTAATAGAAGACATAAGACAAGAAATACACAGTTGTGTCTGTCAATAAAAGTATTCTGGTGAATTTCTGGACTTTGTGATTTTTGTCAGTTTTTAAAACTTGTAGTTGTAATTTCTTTTCTTACTCTAAATAAATACTTATATGTCTGCCTAAATTTATATTAGTAATTTTGCATGATTTCTCTTAAAAGGTATCTTTCAAAATGTATATGTATCACTGCTCCTAAAACTTGGATCTGCGCTCTCTCTGCCCCAGATTTCATTTTGTTTGTCCAGTGATTTCTCAAGGCAGAGTAAATCTTCAGGACTGTATTAATCCTATGGGAGGAAATGCAGGCCTTGGGGAGTGGTGCTATGAAGGGTGAAGATAGGATAAAACTGGAGGAAAAGGGAAGTGAATGGGTTGAGCACTTACATGGTTGATTTAAATTGGTACTGAATTGAGAGAAGGAAAATCTAGGGAGGAGAATGGGAATTCTTTCAAACTGTAGATGTGCAAAAAGAAGACATAAAGGAAGATGAACAGGACAGCAAGTCTATTTAGTTTAATGGAAAGAAAATAGAAGTTAGAATCAGAAAGCAAGTTCCTTAAACTGTCCAGCCGTAGGTCATGCCTACATGATCAATTCATTTACGGCCTCTGGGCTTCCTGCTTCCTCTTTTGTGAAATGGAGATGATAATACTTGCCCTGTGGGTTTGTCACGTTTAAAACAACTACATCAACCCCCCAGCCCACTCATAGCCATCATCTCTGCAGTTGCATTGTGAAGGTGTGGGGGGAGCTGCAGCAAAATACAGAATCCTGATCTGGAGGAGAAACAGACAAATAGGAGGTGAAAATGAGGCCAGGCATTGTTCATTTCTGAAGGGAAATATTAGGAAAGCGAAAGCATGAAAATTGACAGAAGGCGGAAAAATGACTTGGGATATATAAGGTAAAAGAGGAAGAGAAAGCAGATTCCTCATAATCTTACCCCTATATGATGAGAAGAGAAGAGAAGAATGGATGCCTCTTTGATGGAAGTGGCAGAGGAAGAATAGAAAGATGGGCAAAACCTTATAGGGCTCTTGGTTCAAAAAGCTTGAAAAGTGGTAGTGCCAACAGTTGTTTGAACATTGGGCCAGATGGTTGATTGTCAGTGTATCTGCATCTGTCAGGCTGATGAATGGCTAGCTCCAGGGCTCTTGGGCACATAGAGGGTCTATCTATGGAACTAGGTCTAAAAGAAAGTTCGGACGCTCTGGTCTGAAACTGAAGAGTTTGGGTTACATGGAATTTGCAATGAGATACAAGGGCCAGCAAATAAAATTTTCAGTTTGAACTTGGTCAGTTGTCATTTGTACTGAAGTTGGTGGGTTTGGGGGAAAGTAAGAGGCATTAAAATCATAAAAAATAAATTTGGCGCACCTGGGTGGCTCAGTCAGTTAAGCCTTTGACTTCGGCTCAGGTCACGATCTCAGTTTGTGGGTTCGAGCCCTGCATCAGGCTCTGTTCTGACAGCTCAGAGGCTGGAGCCTGCTTTGGATTCTGTGTCTCCCCCTCTCTCTGCCCCTGCCCTGCTCACACTGTGTCTTTCTCTCTCAAATATAAATAAACATTAATTTTTTTAAAAAAACCTAAAGAAAACTTACTACAGAAAACCAATACATATCTATCTATAGGGGTGAAAAAACATACTTCAGGAAGACTTCTCCCTTAAGGAAAGTTAAGTTTGAAATGAGGACTTCTCGGGCTATAAATCAGAACTTACATCTTTGCATTTATTTTAATCCGTGGTTGTGGCGCCTGGGTGGCTCAGTCGGTTCAGCGTCCGACTTGGGCCCAGGTCGTGATCTCGCGATTTGTGAGTTAGAGTCCCATGTCGGGCTCTGTGCTGACCACTCTCGGAGCCTGGAGCCTGCTTCGATTCTGTGTCTCCCCCCCTCTCTGTCCCTCCCCCGTTCATGCTCTCTCTCTCTCTCTCTCTCTTTCCCTCTCTCTGTCTCTCAGTAATAAATGTTAAAAAAAAAAATTAATCCATGGTTGGCTCTTTGGTCCATATCTGTTGCCTAAATTAGGGCCCAGGAAGCAGATACTTATACTTTTAAAAAAGAGAGTGCTGAGAAGTGGCACAAATATGTCCAGAAGCAGACATGTGAGGAGAACCATGGGCTAAGGCTGAGTTTTACTCAGTAATGTGACAAAACTCTGTCCTTGACCATACTTCAGTCAGGCTTCTCTGAGCCCTCCTCTCTATTAGGCCTTCACCTGAGGCCCCATCCTTTACGTCCACCCTAGTCCTTGCTTGGCGTACATAGCCCAGTTTAGCAAGAACCTTGCTAATTCAGTTGAGAGAGAATCCCCATTCTTGATAGGGGCCTGTCTTTGGCAAGCATCCCCCCTTCTCTTGGTGTCTTCTCTTTGTAATTTTCCATCCGCCAACCCCTTCCTTGGCTATAAATCCCCGCTTGTTCTTGTTGCCTTCGGAATTTAGCCCAGTTTTATACTGAGGTCTCTTTTCCCCTACTGCAATAGTTTCTGAATGAAATCTATTTTCGCTGCTTTACTGTCTGGCTCTAGTTTTCTTTAACAAATGTAAGATTGTTACTGGAAACCATCATTCCGGGCTGGTAACCACCAAGTTGGCAAGCACTCCACTGTGTTAGGTACCGTGGAACACTCTTACCTGAATAATTTTAGTAACACTCATAATTGCCGCTTGTATACAACTAAGAATTTCAAAGGCTTTCACACATATTATTTTATTTTTTACTCACAGTGACCCTTGTGAAGTAGTCAGGGATCTAATGAATGAGGACACAGGCACAGAGCAGTTGCCTGTCTTGGTGAGGGTCACTTAGCAAATGATAGCCAGACTAGAATTGAGGCTTTCAGAATCCTGACTCAGTGCTTTGAGTTACAGTTAGAATTTGACACCTAAAAGAGACCTAGGATGCATTGGGGATGTCCTAGCTGGAAGTGAATTGTTATGAAGATAAAGAATTTGCTGAGTTTTAAGCAGAACAATAAAAGAATGAGGTGGTAAATCAGTAACTTAGGCAGTAGAATGAGTATTTCATGGATATCTTTGAACAATTTACTTCTTTCACATAGAGAATCAGAGTTTCGATATATTTAGGTTATAACAAGATACTCAGACACATTATGAGCAAATCTTGGCTGTAAAGCTGATGCCAGTCTCCAACATACAGCATCACCATCATTCAGCAAACACATTGAAGTATCCATGATTCTCAGCCACTGGCTAACATGCTGGCGGTAACATGATGGCCAGCATGCAGTCTCTGCCATCCGGGGCTGGTTTGTGCAGGAGTGACGCGTTCAGACACCTAGTTCCAGAACAGTAAGGAGGGGCTTGTTCTGCGTGTGAGTGGAGTGTGCTGATTGAAAGCAGTCCTTGGTCTGCTTTGCTTTGTACCTGTCTATGGCAGGAGGCTGGACCAGCTGTTCTCTGAAGTTCTTTTCTTTCACTGAATTGCAAATCCTGTTTTTGCAAGGGCTGCTGTTTCCATTGCTATGGAAATGATGGTGATGTATATCACAAATTCAAATATTATGACATGGGTATGGGACTCGAGGAGGAAAAGATGAGCTGTAAAGGAGTACAGTTTTCCCCCAAGCCAAAAACCTTTGCTAATGAGCAAGTATATTAACAAAAAAAAAAAAAAAAAAAAAAAAAACTTAC
Organism: Paguma larvata; assembly: GCA_030068075.1. Taxonomy (NCBI): domain Eukaryota; kingdom Metazoa; phylum Chordata; class Mammalia; order Carnivora; family Viverridae; genus Paguma; species Paguma larvata. The sequence continues at coordinate 40,448,204 of CM057838.1, forward strand.
GAGAAGGCAATCGGCTGGGAGAATGGGATATATGAGTGAGGTTCTTCAACAGATGTGCCTGGAGTGAGCTCAGTAGGTAAATCTTAGCACCTTCCATTAGAACATTTCTCAAGCTAAAATGCTACTCCCTGGACAATCCAACAGCTGCAGTCTCTTTTGATGTAGGAGGAGGTCGATAGATCTGTGCCTGGGTAAAAAGGGAAATTAGCTACCCTTTGCCCCGGGCCACCTCCCCTCCAGGTGAGAGGTGATGCCAAACTTGATGAGCTGCTGAGTTGGCATCAAGACAGATGCTGATGTGATGAGAAAGACCACCTTCTCTCTAAAGCATTTTCAGATGCACCCTCCTTGGCCTGGGTCTTGGGGGAAAATTTATTCCAGTGCCACTGTGAATTGTCTCCGTGAGAATGTTTCAACCCTATTCCTGGAATTCCCCCCTCTTCTGCATTTGCAGAGAAATTCCTGTGCGGCTTAACTCTGTCTGAGATAGAGTTTTGGGGCGGGGTATCATGGAGATGAAGCTCCAAGGTCAGCCACAGAGCTTTCACAGTGAAGCAGCGGTCTCTCTTTTGAGCAGAGTTGGCTGTGTGCGTTTGTCTTCCCCACCCTCTGGCCTGGTCTTCAAGGATGTCATGGTGAAAGTAAAGGAAACTTTGTTTAGTCTGCACCACAGCCTTGAATAGGCCATAAAAACTCCCCAGGCTGTGACCGACCAGACTTGGAACGGCGGACCTCCGCTCGTCACTTACGCACCTTCTTTGTCACTTAGTATTTTACATGGTGTCTCTCTCCACCCTGGTGGCCTAAAAACACACACAGGCCCGCCATCTGGAAGCTGCTGTGTTCTTCAAAGCCCCAGGCACAAATTGATGAAATAATGGGATAGAGGCGTTGTTGTTAGCATTGTTGTTACCTTTAGGGGACGGAATTAAATGTAGACCTTTGGAATTCAAGAAATAAGGTGAGATGTTTATCAAATAAAATCCCTCTCCTGAAACCCACCCCCACTCCAAATGCTAGTGGCTTATACATCTTCGTTATGATTCGAAGGGCTGTAACAACACAGGCCTTGCCTAGGAACATCTTGATTCCTAACCGTTTCTGAAAACATAGCAAAAACAAAAACAAAAAAACTCTCAATACCCCAGCATTAAAAAAATGTGCTTAAATATGAAGTGGTGGAAGGATTTCCCTATACGCACAAGACCTCCTTTAACTTGGTTTTAATTTAGAGCAATTAAAAAAAATTTCACCATGGAAAAGAGGAGGAGGAGGAGGGAGGGGGTCAGAGGATGGATGGGATGGAGAAGAAGGAGAAGAAAGAAAAGAGTTTGCCGCTGAGCCGAGAATTCAACTAGAAAGCCAAGGCCCAGCTTGGAGCAGAGTTTTATGGCTGAGTTATAAACTCTGAAAATAGGGCTTTCTAATGGAAATGTTGACAGACTCTCTACTATAACCGGGCTAGCGGATGCCCGCTGTAATGTACTGTGTAATTTATAGGAGTCACCTGTTAAGCCATCTGGGAAAGAAAATTTCCCTTCTTTTAAAATGTTAATAACTTGATTAACCTTTTGAACTTCATCATTATTCCAAATGGAGTCCGTGCGAGTCCATTACTGTTCCGCAGCCAGTTTGTATTTGCAGGTAAAATTTGAGATGAAAAAAAATCCACGCTGACTGGCTTTCTTACTCTTACCCTGTAGGAAAATGAGTTGTTAAAGGAGAGGCCACACCTTGATTGCTGAACTTCTGCAAACTAAAGCTGCCTCCAAACTCCAGCAAGTTAGAGTATCTCGTTGTCCATGAAGCCTTGTGTGTGTTTATCTTCTCTTCCTGCTTCCTCCCCCATTGGTTTTTCAGGCAAAAAACTGGGAACCGAAATCCCTCCTGCCCTCAAGGAAAATAGAATATTGTTCGCTTTGGGAACCTTGACTCTATAACTGTTTAATGGATTGGTGAACGGCTCGTATATATGGTTTTATGACTTCTATACTTGGAGATTTGAATATCACCATATGTGAACTCCCCTCTTTTCCTTGATTGTTTCTTGCTTCATTTTTTTTTTTTATATCACTCTCATTCGTTATCAAAGCATTCTTCTAGAATCTCTGTATTCTCAGCATCCATTCTCCAATCGGCCTCCTGGCTGGGCTCCACCTGCTTGCCTCCGTAATTCTCAGGATCTCTCCATGGGGCTTTTTTAACCTTCTGGAACAAAGTCTTACTGAACAAATCTGCCAGAGTTAGAATTCCCTCAGACAGCAATGGGGTACTTTATGAATACTAGTTCTGCCCTTAAAGAAGATTTAGTACTTTTTGAGAATGAAATTGCATAGTTGGAGTTTTCTAATTTGAGAATGCCATTTCAAATATAGATCAAGGCCCTCTTATTGATTATTTTTATTGTTGTTTCATTTCTCCAGGTTATTTTACTGGTAATTTGAGTTACAAATGTTTTTATGTGAGGGACACATTGTTGTCTATAGTATACGATAATCTTTTTAATGTTTATTTATTTTTGAGAGACAGAGAGAGAGGCAGTGGCAGTGTGCGAGTTGGGGAGGGGAGCAGAGAAAGCGAGACACAGAATCTGAAGCAGGCTCCAGGCCCTGAGCTGTCAGCACGAAACCTGATGCGGGGGCTTGAACCCTTGAACCATGAGACCATGACCTAAGCTGAAGTCAGATACTCAACTGACTGAGCCACCTAGGTGCCCCATATAGTATATGATACCCTTATGTGATCTTCATTGATTAAATCAGGAGATCCTTTTCTGTATTTCCCCCTAGAACTCTTAAGCAGTTGTACCCAAATTAAGTCATACAGAAACAACTATCTTAAGAAATGTAATCCTGGAAGAGCCAGTCATGTTAAAAGCCAGCCCCACAATTTTCTCCAGCCCTTTGATCTGAGAGATCATGCTTACCAGAAGGGCAGACTGCCCAAGAATATAGTTGTCTGATGGGAGAGTAAATATATGGAATCCTCTTGAACCTTCTGGTAATTTCATCTCTTTTTGTTCTTAATTAAGGCAGCTGATCATTCTGGTACTGAAAGGTCCTTCATTCCAGGAAACAGTTCCAGGCAAAACTAGGACAATTGACCATCTTCTTCTTACTGAGAAATTTTTATTCTCTTTCATTACCTGATTGTATTATCACAAAGAGAAGATAGAACTGTATATATAAGACTTAGTATAAAGAATCATTTTCTAATTGCTAGAGTATACACAAATGATTGGGCTTCTTTGAAAGACATGGTAAGCTCTTTGTCACTGGGAATATTCACGCAGAAGTTGAATCTTGCCAGAAGATTGTGGGTGAGTATTCCTTTTTTGGCAGAAAGACTGAACTTAATGATCTCTAGTGAGACTCTAAATTTAAAACAAAAATTATAGGTGGCTCCAAAAGACAGAAACATGACAGCTACAGGTGGACACATTGGGAATCTTAAATTCTAGTGCCTTTATGTGCTCTGTGTAAGTTTTGTATTTTTATGTTAATCTGGTTTCATGTCTTGCTTGGCTGGAGTTCTATCTGAATGTATATAGTGCTATGATATTTTGTAAAATAATACACGCTACTTGGATTCTGATGACCTCTTTGATTTTTAAACCCTCACCTTTGAGTGGAGCCTGGCCTCTTCATTTGAAGATTATGCTCATTATTGCCATGATCATTTCCCCCCCACTTGCAGTTTGATGTCATTCACCCTTCACATACTCTGACACATATACATTTCACAGATGTGTCAAGAGAGGCCTCAAAATGTTGAGAGGAAAAGTTTACCAAGGCTACAGTGAGATTGTGTGGCACAGCCAAGAATGAAAAAGTAAAAAATCTGGCTCTGAGTCCTTTCTTCTAATGACTAGACCCTACTCCCTCACGGGAACATATTTGATTTTAATGCCTTAAAGGGGCACAGGGAGCTGGCTGGTTTACAAAAATGAGAAATACTATTTCTGATGGAGCAGCACAGCCTTCCCTGCTACCATCTTGAGGGAGCTTTTAATCTTCTTTAATAAAGTTCCTCTCTTCCCTTGTCTTTTCTCTCCATACCTCTTCTTCCCTAAATCCCTCCTGAATGTTTTGGATGGAAGTTTATTCTGATACTAGTTATTTAAGAGCAATAGAAATTTCTAAATACATAAAAATGCCTACCAGTATGTAGAATGATACAGAATCTAAATCTGGTGATTCCTAGGAGTTCATGTCTCCTTGAGGTTTCTATTGAGATCTTAGAAAAAGGGATCTGAAAACAAAAACACTTTTATTCTTTCTGTGTCTACCTTGAGCTTGCCCTCCTTGAATTTTCAGAGAAATTTCTTGCTTTATATAATCCAAAACTTCTTGAACTCCATTATTTTCCCTCTTTCACTTTGTTACCCTTTGTGTTTTCACCCCAGATGGTTGGGTTCTCTTTGATGTCATTGGAAGCTCTTTCTTTTATTCATTAAGAATTTACTAAACACCTACTACATTCTTTGTATCCTGCTGGCTTGAGATAGTAAAATAAGTCTTGTCCCTGTTGTATCCCCAAAGACCTTACTTTGTATATGATGGTGGTGAGAGAGAGAGAGACTTTTCCAAATAACTAGCAATAATATAATTTGATACATTTGAATACTTTTATTGGATTGCATCAATATTGATTTTTTTAGACCTGATTTGTGACCTTTGCTTTGGTAAGATGCAATGAGCTCATATTTTGGGGAATCATTAAAAAAAATCCTAGAGGAGAAAGCAGAAAAAAACCTTTTCGACCTGAGCCGCAGCAATTTCCTATGTGACACATCTCCAAAGGCCAGAGAATTAAAAACAAAAATGAACTACTGGGACCTCATCAAGATAAAAAACTTCTGCACGGCAAAGGAAACAACCAACAAAACTAATAGACAACCCACGGAATGGGAAAGGATAATTGCAAATGACATATCAGATAAAGGACTCGTATCTAAAATCTATAAAGAACTTATCAAACCCCACACCTGAAAAACAAACAATCCAGTGAAGAAATGGGTGGAAGATATGAATAGACACTTCTCCAAGGATGATATCCAGATGGCCTACAGACACATGAAACAATGCTCAGTGTCACTCATCATCAGGGAAATACAAATCAAAACCACACTGAGATACCACCTCACACAAGTTAGAGTGGCTAAAATGAATAAATCAGGAAACTATAGATGCTGGTGGGGATGTGGAGAAGCAGGCACCCTCCTGCACTGTTGGTGGGAATGCAAACTAGTGCAGCCACTTTGGAAAACGGTGTGGAGGTTCCTCAAAAAAATGAAAATAGAGCTACCCTATGACCCAGCAATAGCACTGCTAGGAATCTACCCAAGAGACACAGTGCTGATGCATAGGGGCACGTGTACCCCAATGTTCATAGCAGCACTTTTGACAATAGCCAAATCATGGAAAGAGACCAAGTGTCCATCAACTGATGAATGGATAAAGAAGATGTGGTATATATATACAATGGAATACTATGTAGCAATGAGGAAGAATGAAATCTGGCCATGTGTAGTAGCAACATGGATGGAACTGGAGGATATTATGCTAAGTGAAATAAGTCAGAGAAAGACAGATACCATATGTTTCCATGCATAGGTGGATTTTGAGGGACTTAGCAGAAAACCATGGGGGAGAGGAAGAGGGGAAAAGAAAAAAGACACAGAGAGGGAGGGAGACAAAACATAAGAGACTCTGAAAGACTAAGAACAAACTGAGGAGTGAAGGGGGTGTGGGAGGGGGGAGAGTGGGTAACGGGCACAGAGGAGGGCACTTGTTGGGATGAGCACTGGATATTATATGGAAACCAATTTGACAATAAATTATTAAAAAAAATCTCTATGAAACCTGTCATTGTGTTTTTGTAATAAGGTTATTTAAAAATACTTTAGGGGCTCAGTTGGATAAGCATCTTTGGGTGGCTCAGTTGGTTAAGTGTCTGACTTCAGCTCAGGTCATGATCTTGCGGTGAGTTCCAGCCTTGCATCGGGTTCTGTTCTGACAGCTTAGAGCCTGGAGCCTGCTTGGGATTCTGTCTCCCTTTCTCTCTGCCCCTCCCCCACTTGCACTCTGTCTCTCCCTGTCTCTCAAAAATGAATAAACGTTAAAAAATTTGAAAAATACTTTGTCCAGTGTTTTCTTTATCAAGACCCAAGGGGAATTTTTTTTCCAGGCTCAGGGTGAGAAGCAGTTACCTATTTTTAGAGAACTGATTCCTTTTTAGCTTCTAGAGATTGCCACATAGTTCAGTCACTCCTATACAATACTTATATCCCCTCAACTAGACATCTAATCCGATGTTTTTAAACATTTTAGACTGTAGCCCACATTAAAAACACATTTTACATTCAGACCTAGTGCAAATATCTATATGTATATGTATGAACACACTCACAAAAGTCATTAGAAATAATTTCACAAAACAATACTAATTTCTGTTGCAGTGCCCTACATTTCATATTCTCTTCTGTTTCATCCCATCCCATTTCATTCCATTCCTTTCCGATTTCTTAAAAATGCTGGTCAAAACTCATAAATCGATTGTATAACTCTTCAGTGAGCTGTGACCCACGATTTGAGAAACACTGATTCAATCTTTTCCTTGAACATTTCTCCCTATAGACAATTTCTACTTCTCAAGGAAGCCCATGTTATCATTGGAAAATTTGTAGCTCCTCTTTCAACAGAACTTAAACCTGCCTCCTTGGTAGATCTTCCCCAGGATCCTTCTAATTCTGTCTTTCAGTTTCATGAAGAAAGTCCAATCCTTCATATTTCTGACCGCTCTTCCAATATTTGAAGAGAATGTACCCCACCCCCCCACCCCACCCCCCTCCCCGCCAAAAAACCCCTCCTCACCCGTTTATATTTGGTTGCGGTTCCAGCAAGAGGCTTGGTGGCCAGATGTCAATAGCTGAAGAAAAGTGTTAGGCCAGGGCAATTAGAAATGTTCCCCGAAGCATTTGAGTAATTTGAAGGAAAGTGTTGCTTTTTAAAAATGTGCTCAATTTAACTGAACAATTGCCCCAATTCCCTACTTTACTTAAGCTGTGGAAAACCTGGCCCAATTTCTGCTACATATTGATTTTGCTCAAAGGTGGCAAGTGACAACACAGCCATTACATAAATGACATGAGAAAACAGCCTTCTTCCCCCAAGGTATTTAGCACACTCCACAGATGGCAACGACCTAATTCAGTCCAAAGAAGAAACAAGTGAAATCATTCACTCAATTACTTTCATTGGGTTGAGGCAGCGTGGCAGCTCTCTCGGCTTTCCCAGAAGAAAAAAACCCTTCCTGAAACTGCCATGCACGGGCAATTTCATTACAACAGAGTTCCAGTCACCTCTTATTTTCTTAAACTTGTATTATTGAAAGATTAGTCTTCTGTTTATGGTTACATTGCCAAGTATCCAAAGCAGAACCCTCTCCTTCATTCGGAGTTAATCGAACTGAAATGGACATGGCATTACCAAGGTCCATGGCCCTATGAGATCAGGAGAATTACTCAGTCTGTACCACTTAGGATAGAAATTTTGGAAAAAAGCTAGGATAAATTGACAGAGATTGCTTGCTTCAGAACAGAGAGTTCAAAATGCAGTTCAGAAAGACTTTATTATAATTACATGCTGTAATGGGAAGGATTAAAATGTTGAATGGCTGGATGGTAGAACTCACTTAAGTGATGGCTAAACCTAATGTTGAGAGGTGACCAAGGTATTCACTTTGTTCTTGATTTCTGTAGACAAAAGTAAACAGCAAATCTGTGTCCTTGAAGGGAAGTCTTGGAGAGAATGATTCTCTAAATTAATTACAAATTCTCTAAAATATGTTGGTTTTGAGAGGAACCTCCTTATATAGTCCTTTAGCTGAATTCCATTGAACTTTAACTGAAGCTCAAGAATAAAACATGGATATTTAAACAACTGATGAGGATGAACTAATAATTAGCATATATTTTCTGGTTTCATAAGATTTCAGTTTTGAGATCGTTCTTTGGTATTTTCAGATGGCTTTACTTTAAGGTGGTTTCATTCAGAAAACAAACTGAGAAAAAAAGCAGTCATCCCATAAACATTCTTAGTTCTCTGATTCTCTTTCCCATTTCTAGTAGTGCATCTTTCTTGGTTTAGTTTATTCTTGGCTAAGATTTCTTACATTCAATTTCTTCATTAATTTGAAATTATGCATTTCAATTTGGGCTCTTGTGAGGAGTGACAGCTAAGAGCTTTACTAAAGTCTTGGCTAAAGTCTAAGCCCTTTGACAACAGAAGGCCAAGGATGGTGTGTATGTATGGGAACTAAGTGGGAAGAGAATAAAAATCTGTGTTATTTCCCATGATACCACTTATCAGAAGGGAATAGTGTTCTTGGGATTGGTGAGAGGTGATTTCTTACAAGGGGCGATGTGGCTGTTTGAACATGGAAGGTACTCTCAGCGGGGTGGAACTTTAAATAAACATGAAGGACAAAAACCACATGATGATATAGGAAGGATAATGAATATTATTAGCCTATTCTTCATTTACTAGCTGCTTCATTTTATTTTTCCATCTTGCTTTGAAGTGGTTGTGAAAAATCAAGATTTGGACAAACTCATTATAGAAATTGCAAGGTACTGGCCTGACGGCTGGATATATTCTGCAGGTGGATATTTTTTGGCACATGTGGTGTTAAAAAATAAAAACATTCATGATAACAACTTTCAAAAGAATAGAACAGAAGGAGACTTCTTCAACTTGATAAAGAGCATGTACAAAAACCTAAAGCTAACATTATACTTACTATTGAAAAACTGAATACTTTGCTCCTCACATCAGGAACAAGAAAGGATCACCGCTGTTGTTATTCCACAGAGCGCTGGAAGTGCTGGTTAGTGCAGTAAGGCAAGAAAAGGAAATAAAAGGCATGCGGATTGGAAAAGAAGAAATAACACTGTCCCTATTTGCAGATAATGTTGATGTCTATGTAGAAAATTCAAAAGAATCTACCAAAAAACTCCTAGAACTTACTAAGTTGAGTAAGGTCATAAGATACAAGATAAACATACAAAAGTTAATTATATTTCAGTATAGTAGCCATGAATATATGCAGACACTGAAATTTAAAATACAGTGTTTTTTACAGTTGCTTAAAAAAAAAGCCTCTTAGGCATGAATCTAATAGCACATGAACAGAACTTATAGTCCGACAAGTAGAAAACATTGATGAAAAAAATAAGTAAATGGACATGTAGTGTATTCATGGATTGGAAGACCTAAGATACTAAAGATGTCAGTTCTCCTCAACTGCTGTAGAGTTTTAATGCAATTCAACGAACTAGCATATTTTTTAAAATATTAAAAAAATTATTTTAATGTCTATTTTTGAGAGAGAAAGACAGAATTCAAGTGAGGGAGGGGCAGAGAGAGAGGGAGACACAGAATCTGAAGCAGGCTTCAGACTCCGAGCTGACTGCACAGAGCCCACTGCGGGGCTTGAACCTAGGAACTGTGTGATCATTACCTGAGCTGAAGTTGGATGCTTAACCGACTGAGCCACCCAGGCACACCTCCAGCATAATTTTTTGAAGATTTAGAAAAGATAAGTCAAAATTGTGTGGAAAGGCAGAGGGATTAAAATAGCTTATATACTTCGAAAAGAAGAATACAGTGGGAGGAACCAACCTACCCATTCTCAAGGCTAATTGTTGAATTATGGTAATCAAGACTGTGTGGGATTAGCAGTGGGATGGACATGTCAATAAATGGAACAAAATAGAAATAGATTCACATAAATATTCCCAACTAATTTTTGATGAAGGTACAAAAGCAAATGGTACTAGAGCAAGTGGACATTCAGACACAAAAAAAAATGACTGTGAGTTTTACATTATATAAAAAATTCAGGGCACCTGGATGGCTCAGTGGGTTAAGCGTCCTACTTTAGCTCAGGTCATGATCACATGGTTTGTGAGTTCGAGCCCTGGGTTGGGCTCTCTGCTGACAGCTCAGAACCTGAATTACTTCAGATTCTGTGTCTCCCTCTATCTCTGCCCCTCCCTACTTGCAGAATCTCTGTGTCTCTCAAAAATAAATAAACATTAAAAAATTTTTTTAAATAAAAAATTATAATCTTTGAAACAATAAAGGAAAAAATCTACTTAGGTTTGGCACCAAAAACATCTATAAATAATAAATTAGATAAATTGGATCTCATCAAAATTAAAAGACTAATGCTCTATGAAAGACTTTAAGAGAATGAAAGCAAGCTACAAATTGGCTGAAAATATTTTTAAACTACATTTTTTGTTTTACAAACAAGTAGTATTTAGAACATATGGAGAAAGCTCAAAACTCATAAAAATATAAAAGACAAACCAAACAAAAATAAAATCCAGTCGGAGAATGAGCAAAAGATATAAAGAGACATTTACCAAAGAGGATATAAAAATGGCAAAGAAACACATTAAAATATTCTTAATATTATTAGCCATTAGGGAAATGCAAATTAAAACCACAGTGAGCTATTACTACACACATGTCGGAAGGTTAAAATAAAAAACAGTAACATCAAATGCTGACACAAGTACAGAGAAAGAAACTGGATCACTCAGATATCACTGTCAGGAATGTAAAATGGCACAGGCATTCTGGAAAACAATGGGTAGCTTCTTAAAAATCTAAATTTGTAACTAACATACAACCTAGAAATTGTACTCCTGAGCATTTATCCCAAAGAAATGAAAACTTTTGGTTGTATAAGAACCTGTATATGAATGTTCTTAGCAGTTTTATTCATAATGGCTAAAATTTTGAAAGAGTACAGATATTTTTAAATGGATAAATGGCTAAACTGTGGTACATCCACACTATGGAATAGTACTCAGCAATAAAAAAGAACAGAATACCGATAAATGTAACAATTACTGATGAACCTCCAGAAAATAATCCAGAGTGAGGGGGAGGTGGGGAACCAATCCTGAAAGCTTACATTCTGTGATTTTATTTCTATAACATTGTGAAATGACAAAATTATGGAAATTGAGAACAGATCGGGGATTGTCAGAGATTCAGGAGAGGGTGGGAGCAGGAAGTGGTTGAAGTTAGGGTGACCTGAGGGACACTTGTGGTGACAGAAATGTTCTGGTATCATGACTATATCAATGTCAACACTGTGATGTTATAGTAGTCTTTCAAGATGCTACTACCTATGTGGAAAACTAGGTTAAGGGTACATAGGATCATTGTGTCATTTGTATTACTTTTCACAACTGTATATGGATCTATACTTATCTCAAAAGAAAAAGTTCAAGCTTTTAGTTAAAGCTTCATTTCATCAGGACCCCTACTGTTTTCAATTTAATTCATTAAATTAGCTCTCACTAACTTCAATTTAATTTCAACTCTTTTCAATTTAATTTCAAACCTAATAGTTTGCTTTATACAGTTTTATTATCTGTCTGACACCTGTAGGCATGAGAAGGAAAGGAACAAAAAAGAGAGTATGGGATCTTGTTAATAAAATACACAGAAGAAATGCCATGTAGTGTTTCTCTATTGAGGACAGATGCATCTTTTTAGAAAATTAGGTGGGTTTTAGCATTTGAAACATTGCTAAACATTGTTTTTTTATATTAGATCCATACTGGGAATGGGGTCATATTTGTCGTAACTCATTATGCTATAAGGATCTTTGCATATGTCTCTCCTTCATTAAATTCCTCGAGGGCCGGGACCATGATTTGTTTCTTCTTTATATTATTTTCCATATACCTTCTTTTCTCCACCTATCACAGAGGCTGAATCCAGCATTTAATAGGGGAGAGAACAGATTTCTGAGTTGTTTAGTAACATAGTGTGATCAAAATACCAACCACAAATACCCATCATTTAGTAACTACCTTTCTAACCTTAATTTGCATGACTTCCTTCCAGGCTGTGTACATGTTAGGGAGTTTTCTCAACTCCTTGCCTTTGCCCATACTGTTTCCTTTGTCCAGTATTCCCTCCTCTGTCCCTACATCTTTGAATTCTATTGATCTTTCACTGTTCAGTGTAAAGGACACCTCTTTCAAGAAGTCTTCCATGTTGCAAATACCATTTCGCAATTTGTATTTCTCATTACTTTCGACCTTGTGGGGGCATTAGATTTTCCCTAGAAAATGTACCACTTGGTGGCTGATCTTTGCTGATCCTTCTGGATCATACAGAAATGGGTTTAGTGTGCTCCCCACAGCAGAATGGGGAATAAAATAAATATATTTTATATATTTTAATGAATATATTATATTCAAAGAAAAGAAAGAAGTCAGAATGCCCAGTCTAGCGTTAATGGAGGCTCTTATAGTAGCCAAATAAAAATGATAGGAAGCTAGAAAGGAGAGTGGGTCAGAGGCAGACAATGTTGAAATATTGCAAGGCTGATTTTACCTGGCATCGGTAAAGATTAAGCTGTTCACCACAGCCAGTTTCATTGTAAATCATGTAACAGACCTTGTAGAAATGCCAAGATAGTAGAAGTCAGCTTAAAACACCGAGCTCCAAGACACGCTTGACTTGAAACATTGTTTACTTTCTTCATTAGGAGCTAAAGAGAAGCAAGTACAAGGCAGCGGGTAGCAATTACCTAATATCTTTGCAGAAAGAGAGATTTTTCAAAATGTGCTTTTCTCACTAATCCTTGAGGGGAAATGAGGTTTATTTATGGTGTCAGAAGAGAACAAGGCATTAATAGTAAAAGATTTTATATGACTTCATGTTTTTAGGAAAGTCATTTGTTTACAAATCCAACTCAATCAAACCCAAAGGTATTTAATATAGTCCAGATTTGAATGTCACCTGATTTTGCACCCAAACTTCAGACTAGAGGAAGTACTTATGATAAAGTGCATATGTTGATGTAAGAAGATATAGATTATAAGTATTTCCTTACCACAGATGAAAATCTTAGAGTTAGACCATCCTATAATCCAGGAAAAGAATGGAATAATTAAGCACATTTCTTCCCCCTCTCGCTTTGACTAAAATTGTATGGGGGTAATGGAGCTGTCTAAAATTACATAAGTATTTTATTTGATAATTCAGAATAACAGTCTTTTGACCAAGAAATAATTTTGTAAATAAGGCGAACAGACTGAAGTTCAGTTGTATGAAAATAACTATGGTTATTTTTATTTTTATTTGCTTATCAATCATTAAGAGAGGACTAGTCATTAAAAAAACAATATCTCACATTTGGACAAAACTTTGTCCTTTTCAAAATATATTTGCGTGGCTTATTTTATTTGGTCCTCCTTTCAGTAATCTCGTGGTTCAAGCAGATGATGATGATGATGATGATTTTTACTCTAGCGCGAACTAAGACCCAAACAAAAGAATACCCCCAAGTAGGGTATTGGATTTTAGAACTGGAAGGACTCTCCTGAGATTCTGTCTGCGGAAGCATTATCATATGTCGTATCATGTGGTGGATTCTGCGGTCTTTCGGATCAGCCGCCTTGCTGTAAGATGTGTGGAGTTGCTCTCCTATTTTGCAGACAAAACATCTGAAATTCGACCAGTTTGTGCTTTGACACCATCACATGGCTGGGACACTGTGGTAGCAGCATACCCCCTGGGCAGGAGGCAAGAGAGCTGCTCCAAGATTTCATTCAGTATCAGTTAAGTTCTGGTTCTAGGACATCTAGACTCACTGGTGGGTCACAACTTCCTACCTGAACCGTGGGGGGAACGACATGGAAAAAGCGCTGTGAACCTGAAAGTAAGAAGTAATGACCTTGGCTGTCAGAACATTGGTGAAATGTCATGGAAAGAAGAACCATGTGCACAATAGCAGGTGGCAAGGCCTTGCATGAGGTCCCAAGGCGGGTGAGCTCCTTAAACAAGCGACTCTGCTATTGAAGATACCAGCACCTTGACTGAGAATTGTTGGAGTGGTGACAAAGTTACCGCCACTCACAGAGAGCAGAGACTTGTCACAGAATTCCCTAGAGGACAGCAGATACAATAAGCTTAAGTGTAAGGGGGTATAAAGAAAAGTCTCCTGGAAACTTCTAAAGCAAAAGTTCCATCCTTGGAAAATGGAGCACCCGAAACAGCAGAGTTCTTCAGTGAATTTAAACCTTATTTTATGAACAGAACCCTCTAGTCCGACTTGCATGTGGGGTTTTCTTTCTACCATAATAACTGTAGCAAGAATATCGGGAGAAATTATGCTTTGGATTAGGTGAGCCTTCTCAAGGGTCCTTTTCAAATTCTTAAGCTATAGTTTTGGGAGTCATTTAACAGAAAGCTTTTACAGGGATTGTAGTCAACTGCATAGTAGTAGGTTGCCATTATTCCTCTACGCTGATTGTTTTGGTAATAATAAAGTGGCAGATTAATTTCAAGGGCTGTTAATTTGTGCTTTATCCATATCTTGGCTCCAAGAAAGTAAGCAAGAACTTTGTGATCCCTTATTTTAGGGGTCTCAGAAGTTGCTTGGAGACCCTCCGTGAAGAGATTATGCTGTTTTTTTTTTTTTTTTTCAGAGAGAAAGGAAAGCATGTTGGCAGGGCAGAGATGATGGGCAGCTTGGGAAAAGGAGAACTCTTTCCCAAACTGGGAACTAGTGCGAGCCTGTGGGCCCTTCAGCCGTGAACAGCCATGAACAGGGAAAGCTTCGTGGTTTAATCTGAGAAGCTTGGTCTCCAGATGCCAGAACTCCTAGCTGGGGCAAAACCACGTGTCCTAGCTTGGATCGGAAGTGCTAAGCCACCTGTCTTCACGAGGACCTCCTGAGCTTGTACCTTAAGCATATTTTCAGAGAGTGGTATGGACTGAAGATGAGAGGGCTCTTTCCAAATGTGAGGACCAGTAACAGTCCCTTGGCACCTCTGAATGGTCCTGGGGACAATGGAAGGGAACACCGGTAATAACAGAAATTGCATTTCTTGCCATTCAGTGGCATCTGATAGAGATCACATTTGATTTAGAGAATTAAATGTGACATCACGTCCATCAATATAATAAAAGTGACAGTATCTGTACATTTCTTTAAAGTTTACACCGTACATTCATGCATGCTATCTCGTTGCATCCTAATATCTCTGTAAAGGGGTTAATGTGGTTATATTCATTTTAAAGTGATATTCCAAAGGTTCCAGAGCTGGTAGCTGGCAGCATAGCTTTTGTCGCTGCCACTCTCAAGAAGGGATCCCCTGCTTCCTGTCTAAGTTGCGTCGTGCATCCCCCTCCTGGGGAAGAATGGGGGGCCCACTGTGTGGGGAGCTGGGAAGCCAGGAGACAGATGATGAATATGCTCTGAGCTTTTGTTACAGAACTGTGAGTAGCCAGACTTTTTAATATCTTTTTATATCACAGGAGTCAATTAACAAGTATGGTAAAGTGCCCGGTCCCGCGTGGTGCTGAGGACATCATGGTTACCAAATTGGGTATGGGTCTGCGTCTCCAGGAAATTTATTCCTTGCTGGAAGGAGATCGACAAAACTCATGTTAGAAGTAAACATAAAAAATAAGTTATGGACTGTGATGATGGCATGCCGTGAAGAAAATAAACAGCGTCCTGGAATAAGGAGAAAGGAGTATAAAACAATCTGAGGTGCATAAAGAAAACAAAATTTCTCCTAGGCCCCACCTGTATTTCCTCCATGGTACATACCCTTTAACATCTTTCTTCTAAAACAAATGTATGCAAATATATTTGACCGCCTAGTTTTTATAAAAATAGAATAATGCTATACATACTACTTCATAACCCGTTTTTCTTTTTTAAGAATACATTATGGATACCTTTCATGATAACACATTTAGATCCAATTTGTTCTTTTAACTTGCCACATCGTATTGTTCCAGAATATAAATGTATTTGGTTATTCTATTGATGGTCACTCAGGTTGTTCTAGTTTTTCTGCTATTACAAACAATACTGTAATAAATATTTAAATTTTTTGGGGGGCACCTGGGTGGCTCAGTTGGTTAAGCGTCAGACTTTGGATTTCCGCTCAGGTCATGATCTCATGGTTTGTGGGATCCAGCCCTGCCTTGGGCTCCGTGCTGACAGCACAGAGCTCGCTTGGGAGTCTCTCTGCCCCTCCCCCACTCGCGGCATGTGTGCATGCGCTGTCTATCAAAACAAACTTAAAAAATGTTTTTATTTTTAATTGAAATATAGTTGACATACAATATTAATTTTGGGTATACAACAAAGCGTTTTGCCAGTTCTATGTATTTCGAAATGCTCACCACCATAAGTGTGGTTAGCTTCTATCACCATACAAAGTTATTACAATATTATTGATTATATTCCCTGTGCTGTCCTTCTTATCCCTGTGACTTATTTATTTTATGACTGGAAGTTGTACCGAGTTAGCCCCTTCACCTGTGTTCCCTTCTGTCTGGCCACCATCAGTTCTTTGTAGTTAGGAGTCTGTTTTTGTTTTTGTTTTTGTTTTTTTTCTCCCTTTGGTTCGTTTTTTTTGTTATATATATATATATATATATATTTGTGTTTGTTTTTTTATACGACATCCTTACATATTGGTGCTTTTCTTTTTGCTGGAAGGAGTCCCTAAATGTGATAGCTGGTCCCGGAGTTTTATTCCTTTTTAAATTTATATACTGTCAGGCTACTCTTCATAATGGTTGTGGCCATGTATGCAGGTCTGTAAATCCACATGCTCTCGCAGTCCCAGATATTCTCAATCTTCTTCATTTTTTCCAATCTTATAGGTGAAAAATAGAATCCTATTGTTCTTTTGATTTACGTTCGGCAACTAGAGCTCACGAAACTTTTTGTAGGTTTATCGATCGTAGCCTTTGCACATCCTTCTGTCGCATATCATTGGTCTTCTTACTGATGTGTGGGCGCTCTGTACATGTGAGGGAGGTTATCTCTTAATCACATGTGCTGCGTATATTTCCTCCCATTTTGTCATTTGCCTTCTGACTTTGTTTTGGTATCATCGAAGGGTTTTAAGCAGAGTAGTAACCAGATTGTATTTGTGTTTTTGGAAGCTCATTGTGAGAGGCCATGGAGGGCTGATGGGAAGGAATGAGATGAAGCAGCTGAGCACCTACTGGGAGTTTGTAGGCAAATGTGAGGAACTACATTAAGTGGCAATGGAGAGAGAAAAACAGATGTGAGACTATGAGGAAATGAAATGTGTTTAGTGCTCGGACTAATTGGATGGGGTCACAAGGTCTCTGAAGCAGGTGAGTAGGAAGGTGGCATTTTCTGAGAGGACAACAGGACAACAGGGCATGCCTGAGAGGAGAGGTATATAATGTGGATTCAGATTGGGTTTGGGGATGTCTAAGGGATGTTCAAGTGGAGAGTACAGTAAGCTGATGAGTGTTGAGGTCTAGCCCACAGGAGAATGGTCTAGGCTGAGGAGTGGTGCCAGGATTTGGCAGCACCCAGACGGTGCCTGACTACAGACTTGGGAGTGAGGGAACTTCTCTATGAGGTAATGAGGACTCTGAAGGACATAAAGGTCTGAGGAGGAAGCCCATAGGATTGCCATGTTCAAACGGTTCACTGAGAAAAAGAACTGGTAACGGAGGCTGTTTCCAGAAGCTGGTAGGCTACTCCTTGCCTTTGACTGAGGGTGTCTCTAGTCTGAAAAGAGCTGTGACGGTAGTTATGGCTCCTTCTCTTCTTTCCCCCTCTGCAATGTAGGCGAGATCCAGGGATTCTTACCAGTTCTTCTCCCACCAAAGGATGTAGGCCTGTAGACTCACTGTGGCCACTCTGATTCTCCTGGCTAGAAGCCAAGACCAGGACACCCCCACTGGGTCCACTTCCTTCACATTCTCCAGAGGACCTAGGTCTTTCTCTGACCTCCACTGCAGAGCTCAATTTACCATCTCAGTGAAAGGTGGTGGAATCTTTCACTAGCTCACTACAGCTTAATTTATGCCAAGGAAGTGAAATGAATTCTCCTTAATGAATTTCCAGTGAATGAGCTCACTCCACATTTGGTTTTTGATTTAAAAGACAACTCTGAGATTTGGCCTATCCTACAAATCCCAGAAAACTGGCACCTGCCCATATGGAAATATTTGTTGTGTAAACTAGATCTATATGCAGCAATTTTAAAAATTACTTTTACCTAATTTTGTCCATTGGGATTAAAGCAGTTACAGGTGGCACAGAAAGAGAAAACTTTAGTGTTTGTCGTGTTTGATTGTGACACAGTTTACACAAGGACTTGTGAATGTAGACATGATCTAAGAAGCCAACGTTTATGGAAGAACAACACACACTATGTAAAACACCTGGTCCCTTAAACAGGAACCTGATACTTTTCTCAGTTATCCAAATGTGACTTGGCTATTAACTCATAGTCTCTGGCTCGGTGGCTGTTTGTCTCTTCACTTTGATGCATTGAAAATTTGGCACAAATATGGGGCCATCCATAGTTTAAAGCTACCATGGCAAATGAGTCATTACCATTGAATGTTATGGTTGGCAGAGGCTTTAGAGACCTTCTAGGTCCACCCCCTCATTTTTCAGGTGAGGAGACTGAGAGTTAAAACTTGCCTATGATCACATGAGATAACTGGATTTTGTCTGGGTTCCCTGATCTCCGGTCCTGTGCTGTTAGTACATTTCTGTGCTGTCACTCAGCAGTAATCAAGAAGGGCTGGCTTTTTGACTCCTATTCTCCATTTGTCCCTTCCCTTCCTCCAGTGCCTCCAAATAAACATACAAATAAAACTACTGCTCTTGCTTAAAGAAATTCAGTCTTAGACATGGCCTCTGACTTCCCTTCCAAACAGACAGTCACTTCTAAGAAAATTTCTTCTACACAGAAATTTTGGAGTCACCACTGACTTTGACCATGAGCATGGGTGATAATCTGGAGCAGACTACAGGGCTGTCCACGGCTCCCCTTCCACTTTCTTCAACTCCCTTTTTATACCTTGCTCCAGTGATAATGTATGTAGTATATTTAGCACTCACAGGGGATTTTTTTTTTTAAATCTCTTCTCTGTACCTAACCAGTTATTCAGCTGAATAATAATAATAGCCAGAAAAGAGACACAGTAAAAATTTGATTTCTTGATGTATGTGTATATGATCATGCCAGAAAATTAAATAATAAACCAAATATTATGCTACCAAGTAGGAAAAAGTAATGGATTAACACTTTTAATTATATTAATGTAGTTTAATGGTGAAAAGAAAAATCCTCGTATTGTTCTGAAACTGTAATCAATGATATTAGTCTCTATTTTTCAGCCTTAACTTCTACAAATTTGTCAATGATGAATTTATCTTCTTTGCATATTCATGTTCAATAGACAGTATAGCCAGATTTGTCAACTTATCTTTACTCATAATTGATGGAGGAATACTTTTGATGAAACCTAATTTCAGTTTTTTTTCTTTCATTTGAAGCAACAGATATGCAAATAGTTAGGAAGAGTCTCACACACAAGGCTGAGTTGTGTAGAAATTCATAAGACTCCCAGTCACAGTCTTACAAGAAAGGCAGTACTGTTCATGTCTACTTTTTCTTCAGGGAGATTTCTAGTGGCTTTCATATATTTCTCAGTAGAAACCTTTCCACTAAGATATCTAAACTAGAAAATTGACCAGAAATCTCTATTATTTCTCGTAAGAATTCATACAATTGTGATTTTTCTGCAAAAATGATTTAAAAATGGCTGCATGAAAGAGGACATTGATCCGTGGTTTTAGAATAATGTCCAGTTCTTGGTGAAAACAAGGGATTCCGATATTACTGTTTAATTGCTTTCAGGCAATGTAAGACCAATATCTTTTGTGGTCTTTCTTGGTGTTCTTCAAAATTTGATTCTTTTTTTTTCCCTAGGAAATATCCATTTCCTTATATTTTTATTTTTGCATGGTCAATGCCCTTAAACTGTTTGTGTAAGGTATAAACGGATCAATTTTAAAGCTTGATGTCTCACTCTGTATCATTCAAGGCTGATTCTGGTTGTAAATAGTTTTGCTTCTGGCTAATCTCATCTAAGGTTTTACACCAGAAAAAGAGATAACAGAGAAGAAGAAAAACTCATGGAAGAGAGAATACAATGTGAAGCGATCCTCTTGTTCCATATTTTCTTTTGTGGCTTTACTGTAGGCATGGCTTCAACTTTCTAGGGAAATCTTTTTCATTATCGCACCTACATTCTGCAGTGTTTTCCAACGGGGAAGTGATACTGGATTGAATGAATTGTATTTTAGAAAAGTTCCCCAAAAGAAAAAAATTCAAGGGCTTACACAGAATACCAAATTGAAGTATCTCAAGTTCCATTTCTTTGCCTTTACAATCGCCTTGCTATCATTGTTTATTTTCAACCTAGTGCATAAATATAGGAATATTTAATACTCTGGGGTTGGAGAGTTGAATCGTACCCAAAGTAAGCTAAAAAGATACTGAACTATTACTAACTTCCTCTCAAAAACAATCGTTTGTAGCTGAGTCTGTGTTGAGGGCTGATCGCATACCTAAGAGTTTTCCAAATTCACTTTCATGAATGGTACAATATCTCTTAAAGAATAATTAATAAATGTGCTAATTTGAGGCTTGACTATTAATGTCAAAACTCAACAGAAACTATAATAATTGTTTAGAACTTAGACCAACTAGTGAGTTTTTTTGGAAACAGTAGTTTCTTGCTGACATTGTTTATAATTTTCAGCACATGGTGATAATAAAAAGCAGATAAACAGCTTATTCAGTTTTATTATTGTTTTTAAAGTCTTTACAACAAAAATGGACCCACAAGGTAGAGTGCTCTCACTTCTCTGCCCTTCATATGCCACCTCAGGGATTCCTTCTAATTTTAACTATGGGAGTGACCTGTGTGGCTGACTGCTTTTGTACTCCTGTTTCCATTCTTCACTTGCACTCCAGAGACCATGCTTATTCCCTGTTTCTTCAACTAACATGAGGAAATGGTGGGAAAGGAGAATGATCAGGTTGTCATGGTAGATAAGGCAGTCATTCCAACTACCTTCTGCCCTTTTGCTCTTCTCTGTAACAAAGAAAATGTGAAGATTAAGTAAGTTAATACAAGTCAAATATTTAGAACTACATCTAGCACATAGACAGTGCTCAATGAATTCTTGCCATTACTTGAAAGTAGAACGAGAGGCAGGCCATCTGGTTCTGGCAGGTCTTTGAATGGTAGCAATGTTAGAGTTAGATCCTTACTTACACCTTCTCCTCACAAGACTCTTTTGAGTGTTAGAAGACCGGGTTTTCAGTAGAAGTTACTTCTACTGTGTCTAAGGAGTCATAACATTCTATATGTGAAGATGAGGCATTTTGGAGGAAGACATGACAAACCTTTGCACTAAGCATTTGTGGTGTCATCAAATATGGTGTCATCTTTGGAGTTGAGTCCTTCCCGAGTCCTAGGATTTCTTTTCAAGAACCTTCATCACCAACACTTTCTACAGAGCCCACCCTGAAAACGGGGCCTGTGCTTCTTTCAGCTTTGCCCTTGGAGCTGGGTGTTCTATTGAGGAAAATAAAATAGAATTTTTTAATGAGTATCGAGGATATTTGCTCATTTAGAAAAATTGACATATAATTACATATGTAGAGAGCATAGATATGGTTTGTTTTGATGAGTTCTGAAAGTTCTATTGCTCAAGCCAAGGTATCGAATATTTTCATCAAGGCAGAAAGTTCTCGTATTATTTTTTCATTTTAAAATTTAGGTACATGTCTCAAGACCTTGGCTCCTGTACAAAGAGTGTGGGACAGGAGGGAGATGGGAGAACTGTGGCTGGATCAGTGGAGTAATAAGGTGTCTTAGCCACAAAAGAAAGCTGAAGCCTCCCTGACAGGTGGATTCATGAATAGCCCTTACTCCAAAAGAAAACTTAGCTGAACTGGAAAGACTGAGAGAGAAAGAATGTTATTTAGATGCAGTATTTTCAGTGGTGTTGAAGAAATATTTTCATATGTTCTTGCTAGAATAGGTAGTGTGAGCTCTGAGTCTTTCAGATTATGTAAAGAAAGTTTATGTAAATACCACTACTTTTTTTTTTTAACATTTATTTATTTTTGAGAGACAGAGAGGCAGAACATGAGCAGGGAAAGGGCAGAGAGAGAGGCAGACACAGAATCCGAAGCAGGCTCCAGGCTCTGAGCCATCAGCACAGAGCCTTATGCGGGGCTCGAACCCACAGACTGTGAGATCATGACCTGAGCCAAAGTCAGCCGCTTAACCAACTGAGCCGCTCAGGTCTCCCAAAATACCACTACTTTTTATCCTTGACTTGTATATAAAACTCTGGACCTAAGTTCTAGGAGGCAAATTTTTGGTGTCAACCAGTGGACTACTCATTTAGAGGCAGAGGCAACTTTTGAGCAGAACCGGAGCTCCCTCAGTAATACTTGTGACCCATTGAAAGACTGATGATCTTGGAATGTTTGTAATCCAAACTGATTATGACAAATCCCTACTGTCGAACTAATTAATGAGATATAAATTCAAAGTAAAAGCTTTGAAATCCATGCTGCTTGCCATGTATCAGTGAACTTCTGCTTAGCACCTTTTCATGTGTTTTTAAAAAAATATGTTGACATTCTGTAGCTGTGA
Organism: Paguma larvata; assembly: GCA_030068075.1. Classification (NCBI taxonomy): domain Eukaryota; kingdom Metazoa; phylum Chordata; class Mammalia; order Carnivora; family Viverridae; genus Paguma; species Paguma larvata. The sequence goes on from CM057838.1 coordinate 40,470,790, forward strand.
AATTATGTAATCTTTATTTGTGTAGTCTTTGTTACTTGAATCTGATCTAAGGGAATGTTCTATTTTGCCAAAAACTCCCAGGTAGCTTAAATGCAGTAAAATAACAGCACACTATTAACACCGTATGTGCTATGAGAAACTTAATGTTCAGCAGCTCAAAGGTTAAGCCTACAGATCCGGAGTCTTGTGTGCTTATGTGTACGGTAACGTGCCACTTATTTTATTGTTTTTCAATTTTTCCAATAAAATTAACGTACAGTGTTAGATTTGTTTCAGGTGTACAATATAGTGATACAACAATTCTATACATTATTTTGAGTTCATCACGTTAAGTGTACTCTTAATCCTCCTCACCTGTTTCACCCATTCCCTCTTGCCCCCCCCCCTTCTGGCAACCACCTGTTCTCTATATTTAAGAGTCCATTTTTTAGTTGTCTCTTTGTTTTGTTTCTTAAATTCCACATATGAGTGAAATCATATGGTATATGTCTTTCTCTGATTTATTTCATTTAGCATTATGACCTCTAGATCTGTCCATGTTGTTGCAAATGGCAAGATTTCATTCTTTTTTATGGCTTAGTAGTATTGTTTGCATATCTATGTGTATGGGTGTGTGTATGTATATGTATATATATAGTGAATGTATCTCTTGAATCCATGTAGTCCAGTGTGGCATTATTTCCTTGTTGATTTTCTGTCTGGATGACCTATCTATTGATCTAAGTGAGGTGTTAAAGTCCCCTATTATTGTATTATTATCAAATACTTCTTTTATGTTTATTATTAGCTGCTATATGTATTTGATTGCTCCCATGTTGAGCGCATAAATATTTTTAATATACCTTTTTGTTTGATTCCTTTATGATTAGGTAGTATCCTCCTTTGACTCTTGTTACAGTCTTTGTTTTGAAGTCTATTTTTTTCAATATAAGTATTGCTACTCAGGTCTCTTGTCATTTCCATTTGCATGATAAATTCTTTCCATCCTTTCACTTTATTTATTTATTTATTTATTTATTTGAGAGAAAGAGAGTGAGTGCGAGTGTGGGAGGGGCAGTGGGAAGACAGAGAGAATGTTAAGCAGGCTCCACGCACAGTGCAGAGCCTGATATGGGGGTTGATCTCACAACTATGAGATCATGACCTAAAGCTGAAATCAAGAATTGAATACTTAATCAACTGAGATACCCAGGTACTCCTCCATCCTTTCACTTTCAATCTGCATGTGTCTTTCAGTCTGAAATGGTCTCTTCTAGGCAGCATGTAGATGGGTCTTGCTTTGTTATCCATTCCACTATGCTGTGTCTTTTAATTGATGCAATTAGACCATTTACATCTAAGTAATTATTGATAGGTATGTATTTATTGCTATTTTGATACTTGTTTTATGGTTGTTTTGTAGTTCTTCTCTGGTCCTTTCTTCTCTCATGGTTGGTTGGCTTTTTTTTTGTGTGATACACTTGGATTACTTTCTCTTCATTGTTTGCATATCTGTTACCAGTGTTTGATTTGTGGTTACTGTTTGGTTTGTATATAACATCTTATGCATGTAGTAATCTATATTAAGTTATTGTCACTTAAGTTTGAACCCATTCTAGAAGCACTAAGTTTTTACTCTTCCTCCCCACTTCATGTTTTAGGTCAATGGTATTATACCCTCCACCCTTTTATTTTGTGAATTCTTTCCTTAATTTTTATTGATATACTTAACTTTACCACTTTTGTGCTTTCTATTTTTCTTACTCCTTCTTATTGTCTTTCTGATCCACTCAAAGAGTCCCATTTAAGGTTTCTTCAAAAACTGGTTTAGTAGTGATGAATTTGTTTCACTTTTGTTTGTCTGGGACACTCTCTCTCCTTCTATACTGAATGATAGCCTTGCTGGTTAGAATATTCCTAGTTGCAGGTTTCTTTCTTTCAGCACTTTGACTATATCAAGCCCCTCCTTCCTGGCCTGCAAAGTTTCTGCTGAAAAATCAGCTGATAAACTTATGGGGTTTCTGACATATGTAACTGTTTACTTTTACTTAGAGCTTTAAAAGGTCTCTCTTTATCAGTATGTTTTGCCATTTTAAGTACTATACGTCTTGGTGTGAACCTCCTTACGTTGATTTTGTTGGGGGCTCTTGGTGCATCCTGGATCTGGATTTTGTTTCCTTCCCCAGACTTGGGAAGTTTTTAGCTATTATTCCTTCAAATAAATATTCTGTCTCCTTTTCTCTCTCCTCCTTTTGGGATCCTTATAATGCACATGCTATTACACTTGATGGAGTTGCAGGTTCCCCATAACCTATTCTCATTTTTTTATTAGTCCTTTTTTTTTTCTCCTGTTCAGCTTGATTGCTTTACATTTCTCTGTCCTCCAGGTTGCTGATCTGTTTCTCTGCTTCCTCTAGTCTGTTTATTCCTTCTATTTTTGTGTATTTTTAAAGTTTATTTGTTTATTTTTGAGAAGGGGAGAGAGAGTGCTGGAAAAGCAGAGAGAGAGGGAGACAGAGAATCCCAAGTAGGATCTATGCTAACAGCACAGAGCCCACCGTGGGGCCTTGAACTCATGAACTGTGAGGCCATGACTTGAGCTGAAATCAGTAGCTGGTTGCTTAACTGACTGAGCCACCCAGGTGGCTGATTTTTGTGTATTTTTAGTTCTGTTATTGAGTTCTTCATCTCTGATTGGCTCTTTTATATGTTTTCTATCTTGTTATTGAGGGTTTCACTGAGGTCATCCACTGTTTCCTCAAGTCTAATGCATATCTTTATGATATTACTTTAAATTCTCTATCAGGCATATTACTTATTTCCATTTCATTTAGCTGTCCTGCTGGGATTTTGTCCTGTTTTTTAATTTGGGACATATACCTCTGTCTCCTCATCTTACATAACTCTCTGTGTCTATTTCTCTGTGTTAGAAAAGTCAGCTGTGTCTCTTTTTCTTGAAAGTAGTGGCCTTATGAAGAAGTCCTGGAATTCCCTGCAATACAATGTCCTATGTTCACTAGAATCTGGCACTTCAGGTGTGTCTCCTACATGTGTTGCATGTGCCCTACTATTATGGCCAAGCCACATTAGCCTTCAGTCAGTTGTCTGCAATTGTGCTTTTTGCCTGTTGTGGACGGGATTTGGTCTCTGTGTTGTGTTGTTAGTGGGCTAATCTGGGGCTGCCTTGTGCTTGAGTTAGGTCAGACCAGATGTTTTTCAGAGCTGTGCTCCCACCATAGTGTAGGGTGTTCTCCCTGGGTTGTGTCATGAGAAGCTTTTTGTGGGTTGGATCTGAAGTCAGACCCCATATCTGCCTCTAGCCCATTCCTGGGGCTACAGTTAAACCCATGTCTGTGGTTTTCTTCCCTTATTCTTGGGCAGAAGTCACTTTGGAAGTGGTGCTGACCCCTGTTGGGGCTGCTTGCACACTGCTGTACTTGTTGCATTGCTTTGGATGGACTCCTGCTGAGGGTGTATTGGGGGTGGTGGACCCACAGAGGAACCTGGGATGAGGTTTCTTGTGTTAGGGAAGTTTGTGCTGGTATCCTGTGGGTGGGGGACGTGTAGCTGCTGTAGCTGTGGGGAAAATTTTGCTGAGGCCAGGTTGGGGCTGGGGGGCTAGTCAGCAGAAGAGCATGGGGTGAATTACACTGTTAACTAGCTAGGTAGAGAGTGCTCATGCTATTCCCACAGGTGTTTGTGTGTCTACACTGGGGGCTAGGGGATGGAAATGGTCCCTGCCAGCTCCTTCATTCTTGGAGATTTCTCCCAAAGATCCCTGCCCCTCCTGCACGTGCTCTGAGATTAGTTAAGAGGTCTCCTTCTTGTATACCCTACATTTTTTTTTAACTGCTGCTTCTATGCTGTATCTCAGTGGGGCTGTTTGTTATGCTCTCTCTTTAAGGATGGGGATTCCATTTCCTGTTGACCTCAGCTCTCCCAGAACTGAGCCCACTGATTTTTAAAGTCCCAGGTGTTAAGCCCCCACTGATTGTAAGAACTTGTGAAGTTAACCCCCTTTGTTTTTCAAAGCCAAATGTTGTGGGGATTCATCTTCCCATTGTGGGTCTCCCATGACTGTGGTGCCTGGTATGGGGTCTGCTTCTCTCCCCTCTCCACCCCTGCAATGTTCCTCCTCCCTCCCAAGAATGGTCCTATGGGTCATTTTGGCTCCTGACCTTGTCTTCGCCCTTCCTATCCTCTTTGAGGTGGTCTTTCTCTACACTTAGCTGTGGAGAGTCTGTTCTTCAATCTTTGGGTTGTTTTCTCATTTATTTACACTGATGCGGATGTTATCTAGATATATCTGTGGGACGAGGTGAGCCTAGGATCTTCCTATTCTGTCATCTTCTGTGGAACTCTTATTGTTTATTTTTAAGGGAGTACTCAGTTGACAGTGAGGCAGTCGCTCTATATTCATACAGAGCTTTTAAGGAGTCCAGTCAGTGTGAACAAGTTGAGTTGTCCCTCCAGTTTACTAGCAGGTTTATTAAATTGTTATCTGGGAGAAATACTGGGCAAGTTACAGTGGAATAAAATGGCTAGTAGGAAGATATGGTCTAGGAGACGTTGCTCCCAGTTGACGCTCTTTTAATTCAAGGTTAATTGTCAAAGTGGTTTTAGAAATCTATAATTAATGAATTATTCTGAAAGGGAAGAGCAAAGTCAGGGTTGGATTTCTATGCGATGTATCCCTTCCCCACATAGCAGGCTAATTTTAATGCCCAAGTTTAACAAAGAGGCAAGAGAAATTGAAAACTGGGAGTCTGCCACACTGTACTCCCGTGTTCTGGGTGAGATTTTCAAACATCACGTTTTATCCACTACTTTGATGATAAAGAAGAGTAGCATGTTGCCTCCAAAGTTGGCTACTTGGAGCAAGCAGATATATGCACAGGGCTGGGGCAGTGTGTGTGTGCGTGCGTGGGTGGGGAGGTACTTAGTGTATAATATTAGTATAGAACAATTCATTTTTCCCCAAAAGAAAAAATTCCATGTATGCTCTTTCCCTTGACATGAGACTGTAGTGACTCCCATTTAGGCATGGTTTTGCAGGTCATACAGAGAATAAATGTATGGCGCCAGTTGGAGGCAGCATTGTGAAATCAGTTAAATGTATTTTCAGGCATCATATGGATGCTTCAAAGAATGAGAGCTCTGATGTTGGGAATTTAGACTACTTTTCAAGTTAAGTTTGAAAATCTTCATTTCCACTTGGGTGCTTTTTCTGCAATTAGAGGGCTCTAACACCAGATGGCACCTTTGTTATAATCATAAGGTGTGAAGAGCTGGGCCTCTCATCCAGTATGATTATGTGTGCATGTATGTGATATAAATATATTCATACATGTTAACATATACTTATGTGAGTGTGTATTTTATTTTTATATGGTTGCTCTACAAAAATTTTAACATGGTTGCAAAAGAACATAGACTCTGAATCTTGACTGCCTAAAATCAAAGCCAAGTTCTCTTACCTACTAGCCTTGATTTCCAGCAAGTTATGTGCTATCTATACTTCAGTGTCCTCATTTGTAAAATGTTAACAATACTGCCTATCCTAGGGTTATTGTAAGTTAATATATGTAATGAGTTAATTATATTTTTAAATGAGTTAATATATTTAAATACTTAGAATAGTTGCTTGTATATAATAAGTGTCTGGCGTATAAGTGTTAACACTTATTAAATAATTATTCAAAATTTGATAGGGAATTGTCCATCCAACAATTTTACCTCTCCCCTCATTTTACCTCTCTCCTTTTGTGTGGCAGCCATATGGTATAGGGAAGGGTTTAACCCACCTCCAACTACAAGTGAAGGACCTGACTTACGTAGTGTAATCAGGAAGGTCCCTTTTGCTATACTGACAGGTACAGGTAATCCAGACACAAGTCGATCAATATATGACATTTTTCCTGAACATTGTATTTTGTGAAGGTACAGGAAAGGGCGTTGATCAAGGTTAGATCAACAAAATGTGAGTGGAGGTTTTTGGAGAAAACAAAATCTCCTGTAATGTAGAGTCACTGTAGTTCCTGCTACCACAAGGGAAAGCAAACTGAAGATGCTGCTGAATTCACAGGAGGGAGCACAGGGAAACCCAAAGAAGCCATTACTTGAGTACATCATGGAGCTGGTGGGCCAACCCAGTCCTGAGGCTTGCCCTACCTGAGACCATTTAATCCCCTTCATTCTTTAGGTCAGTTTGAGTTGGTCTTTCTCAAGGTCAAAATACATGTTTTTATTTTTTAAATGGAGAAACAAGGCTATTATTAATCATTGCTATTCTTGTATAAAGTGTTCTTATATGAAAATATAAAATAATACAAAATTTAAAAAAATCATCTTGTCATCACACTTGTTGCTTCTTACTAGTTCTTTCCTGTTATGTATGGTTCTCAGTTCTTCCTTCTTCCCTCCTTTTACTTTAGGGCCTCAAAGAACATGCCTTAGTTCTTTGAGCTTACCTGTTTAATTCAATGTTGAAATATCCACATTTACCTTAACATAGATCTATGGGTGAGTTTATAATTAAAATCCCTGGTATAACGTCCTCATAGTTAGGTAAAGCTTGTTTCTGAGTCATTCCTTCTCTTGGCTAGAATAAACTTCCAGAAAGGTGGAGGAAGTGAAGGAAAGGCATAGTGCAGTCTTTCCTAAAAGACATGGTATAACTTTTTTTCAAACTAGAAAACTAGTTCTACCAGATAACAGTTAAATTAAAAACAAAATCAAACCATAAGCGGTCTGTGGTTAGGTCAGTGGAAAAAACTGCATTTAATAAAAGTAAACCTGATTTTTAGCTGTGATAATTTTCAGACACTTGAAATGCAAAATATTTTATCAGGATAAATGCTGTTGTAAAAGAAAAAAAACATTGAAATCTCAGTAGCTTAACATAAGATATATTTCTGGCTCATGACGTGGTCTAATGCTTGATTAGGTGGCTGCCTTCAAGAGACAATTCATAAAGCCAAGCATCATCTACCTAAATTTCATTGTCCTCAATGTATAGCTCCACAAATCAGCCCAGATTTCTCTCTACTTCAGAAAGTTGGAATGGACAAAGAGAGATGGTACATGGAAGGTTTTAATGGGCCAAACCAGAAATTGGCACACATGACTTCTACCCAGAAGTCACATCCCATTGACCAGAACTCAGTCACATGGCCTTTCCTAACTGCAGTGAATGCTGGGAAATGTGATCTGGAGAATAAGACATAGTTTTAGTGAACTCATAGCAGTGTCTGCCACACTCGGTTTTAACTCCCTAAGAGAGACGTATAGCATAAAGCTTTTCTCAAACTCACTTCCTCTAAGACATTCCTCTTCATGATTCTAGCATCAATGCATTCAAGTATTCCATGGAGCACACTTTGAGAAATACTTATGTTTCTTCTCTTAGACTCTTCTCTTAAAGAGTTGCTGTTGGATTTCATGCCTTCTAACCATGTTGTAGAAAACAAAAGAAAGCTGTGGTTAGATGTGATGTGCAGGTTGTATTTTCAAATCAAAATATTGTTTTCTTAGTCACTTCATACTTTGTGTTCGAGAAGACGTTAAAAAGACGTTAAAAAAAAAAGTGTGCTTTTTTTCCTCTGTGTTTGCCTACCTCTTGGAAGCACAGTTTAGGCCTAGTTATTAGCATTTCTCTCCATACTGCTGTGCCCCAGAATAATTAAAACTCTATTTAAATAGAAACTGAGATGCTCCACAAATCAGCCCAGACAATTTCCTTCTCTTCCTCTGCCCTCCCACATTTCCCCGTGCCTTCCTGCATCTTCCAGGGACTTCTTCCTTTCCTAGCAGTTTCTTTCCTGTGATGAATGGTTATTTCAAACTTTATTTACCTCTTCTATTAAAAACTCATCACCATGAACACAGAAATGACTAACAAGCTTCATGTGTTATTCTTCTCTTTGATATTTACATTTTAGCATGGGGGAAAACAGGAAAGGAGAGGAATAAACTTCTACTGGAATTTCAGGTATCACTAACAGACCTTGGAGAGATGTTTTGAGAGGGACAGCATTAGTAGGATATTCAGAATTTACAGCTATCTCTCAGGTCCATTTATGAGCTTAGCCTTGACCAAAGGTGCCCTGGTATTTCTTTCAGGGAAGGCAGATCAGCTTTTAATTTGGCCCTCATGCCATTTCTCTGCGCATACTGACTTTATTACAGAAAGGCAGGATTTTTTTTTTCCTAGACAAGTTTATGAGATGTCACTTCCCATTACAACGATTACAAAAAATTTAACAAGTTTAATTTCCTTACCTGTTTAATTCCACTTTGGCAGCAAACCTAATTTGTCAAAATGTAGGAGTACTCCTAGATTATAGCCCTGAATAAAAATATGACCCTGAATCTGCTCTTTTATTTTCAATGCACTATTCTAGACATTCAGATCTATTTGTACCTGAGGATTTGGGACATAACAGGCAAGGAATTATTTCATCTATCTAATGAATCTCTGATTGAAGCCTTTTATTATCAATAAAAAGGAATAGTTTGGAAAATAAGCATTAAATTTTACATTGTAAAGTGGAGAGGTCACTTGTCATTCTACAGACTTCATTTCAGTGGAGCAAGTTATTTTTCAGAAGCGCATTTCCTATGGAAAGTTGCATTTTATTAATTTATTCTAGAAATCTTGCCAAGAAAAATTGCAAAAGTGAGTTCATAATTTGCGCATGAATTTTGGGCAAATATTTTCTAAAATTTTTTGATTTATTTTAAAAAATGAGAAAGAATTTTTATTTCATGAATGACATGATTATATACTCTGATAGAGCAATGGAGGAAATTTAAAAAATATCTGTACTATATGCTGTATACGTTTATTTAAAGAAAAATTAAATTTGATATCAAATTCAAGATAATGGTTTATAGTACATACATAGTTTTTTGGTAAAGACCAAGTCATGTTTGATTTTAGAGAAATTAATGGCTATGGCAAAAAGATCAGTATAGGTACAGATTCAGAGTACACATATTTCTTATTCTTGTCGTTGTGAGAGCTGTTTATTCTTATGTACAAAATTAAATTTTTGGTCAAGAATACAACTCCTGAGTAGTAAATCACAAAAAATGGAAAGAACAAATTTTTTCCTTTTGATTCATGGAAAATGGAAGCTTCAAACTCAGAAGTGACCATCACCAGGCTGTATTGTGATTTCAGTAACAAAGGATCTAGGACTCTGTAATCTTAAATTTTTCAGGAAAAGCAACAGGTGTCTACACTTTACTATTGAACCCCATCCCGTTTCTCAGTGCTTCCAACTACAGATTTTCAGTGAGTACACAGATCCATTCAGAAACCAAGTGATAATCATAGGAGACTCATTGTATTTTTTCAAAACAACACAGATGCATGACTTTCATTAAATGATATATTTGTAATGAAACAATAAAACTGACTCATTAAATTAGGTCCCCATTTTCCTGCCTGCATAACAATCTCTGCAGGTATACACATATGTATCAACCTTGGTGTCACTAGACTCTCGACACCTCTGTTTCTATGTTTCACAGAACTTGTGTCTAGCATATAGGGTACCTAACAACTCTCATGTTGGTGAGAAGTTTTCCTACCATAATTTATTCATTTTTTTAAGGCTATGGAATCAAAAGGTAAAAGCCTACTGCCTGTGAAACCTTGGCCTTATTCAGCTGGGCCCACACTGACCCTTTGGATTCATCTGAATCTTGGTGAGCTTAAGGTGAGAGTGAGACACATCCATTCAACATAGAGTTGGGGTGTGGCGAAGGCTGCACAGCTCTAATTAAACAAGCCACTGTGTTTTTATGGCAGGATTCTGGAGGGCTGCACTGATTTCCTGATGAATGTTGACAGGGCTATTAAAACTATGAAACAACATCTCTTGAATGTGGCATCGAATGAAAGAACTAGCCGAGCCATGCTGCTCTTGGGTGTTATTAACTGATTAAAGTGGAACCACAGGGAAAATCATCTTTGGGCTACAAATTCATTTGCTCAGCTTTTTTGTTTGCTCGTTGGCAATTTTTTTCACAGGGTTGGTAACTAGGTTTCTTTACTGCAGCCTTTAAACTTTATCCATGTAAAGGATGTAAAGGATGAGCCATTGTGTCCCTAGATCCTTTAGTTGCCCCAAGCCACCAGGTGTGCTTCACAAGAATCCTGTCCCCACCTTTTCTGAGCCGTAATTTTAACTGTGTGTGTGTGTGTGTGTGTGTGTGTGTGTGTATGAACTTCTATAGCTGAAGACTTCAGCCAAATTCATTTCAACTTTGATCAGACCCTTTATTTTGATATGAGCCTTTAACCTGAAATAAAGCCTTTAACCTATAATATGGGCATGATGATACTTTGCAAATTTATTATGGGAGTTTGTTAGGCACAATAAAAGGCACCTTTTATTATTACTGAAAAAAAAAACAGTCTGGTAAGAGAAAAGTGTAGAAGTTATTGCCAATTTTGTTAAGAATTTGGGAGAGAGGAACAAAACATGTTTTTTTCAAAATGGAAATGAACTCTGGACACTTTGAACTAAATTTTAGGTCTTTGGTAAGAATTGACAGATCTCTTTGAAGAATTGACTTTGATATAATTAGGTAATTTGACTTTATAGAACTTTTAAATAACGTCCAAAGGGAAGTTGGGTGAGATTTTACCAGTCATTACAAAAAATGTGATGAGTATCCGAAAACTATTTAAACCAAGAACAGGGCACCAGGGTGGTTCAGTCGATTAAGCATCTGACTTTGGCTCAGGTCATGATCTCATGATTCATGAATCTGAGTCCTGCTTAGGGCCCTCTCTCCTTCTCCTTCTACCTCTCGTGGGATTCCCTCTCTCTCGCGTCTCTCTCTCTCTCTCTCTCTCTCTCTCTCTCTCTCTCTCTCTCTCGTCCCTCACTCTCTCCAGTCCCTCACTCTCTCGAGTCCCTCACTCTCTCGAGTCCCTCTCTCCACCGTTACTCAGTTGTGCCCTTTCTCTCTCTCAGAAAAAAAAGAAAGAAATCAAGAACGAGTTAAAAAAAAAAATGAGAACACATTACAATATGTGAGTTGTAGGTTAGATCTAAATCATCACGTGACTTCTCTAATGAGGTGTTGAAATGTCAAATTAGGAAATTGGAAGAGACCTCTAATAACTCTTTTCTGATATTTTAAATCTGTAAGTGATAATAAAATTTTCTGATAGATAATAAGATTTTTAAAAACTTTCATCTTTTGAATTAGCAGTTCTATTTCTATTCATCCATTATAAGGGAAAATATAAAATTAAGAAATTTGCTTTATGCACCAAGATATTTACTATAGTATTATTTAAAAAAAAACCCATGGAAACAATTTAAATATCTAAAAATAGGGGAATGATTAAAACAATTGTGCTAAATTTCATGTAAACATATATTGTATAAGCAATTTATTTGTAAGATGTTTAATGGGGAAATGCTACTGCAAAGAAAAAAACATGCAAAGTTACATATAAATTATTTTAACTATGTGAAAGTTATTGAAAAAAAGACTAGAAGGAATTAGTTAGCTGAACCTTATAAAGTTGTTGATTTTTGACCTACAGAAGTACTATTTCACATGGTTTAAACTAATAACACATGAATATCATTGGGAAGTGATGAAATTTTCAGCGATATTCTCTTTCTGTGAATTTTATTTATAACTTTCTATTTTTACAGAAACATTTTTTATAATTATAAAGAATTTTTAATAGAAAGCAACTTGGTTGCCTAAAAAGGAAATGTTTTAACTTAGGCAAAATTTAAAAATAATAAATTAGATTTCCATTTTTTTGGCAGTATTATGAGCTAGATATTATGAAAAGCCTTACAGTACAAAATAATCCAAGATATAATATAAAATGGAAAACTTTTCAATGCATGACTGAGCTGGCAAAAGAGTAAGGAAATCCCTAGCAGTCAAACATGAAGCAAAAGCATAAATCCTGGGAGAAAAGCCTATGACTGCTCTCTGGGTACCATGGATTTCTGGTGATCCATAGATTAGGTTTTAATGACTCATGGGGGGTCAGTGAAAAAATCTTAGTGTCCATATAATGTAGAGAATCAGATCAAGGACCTGTGTGAAGTCAAGGCCCTGCCTACCCAAAAGGGATACACCTTCAGTGAACAGTGTACTAGAGGTAAATCCTAATTTACAAGGGAAACTTGCCTATTTTGATGTCAACTCTAACTGGAGAGAAAGCCATACTTATTAGAAAAAAGTGAGTTTAAAGGTGGCTAGCAGAAGCAAGTATAAATTCTCTCTGGATGAACTTCATCCATGCCTTCAGCTTCATGCCTCTTAGAATTCCTTCAGGTAAAACTACATCACATAATGGGCTCAATAGTCAAACATCACAATAGAGATGTGAGAACAAGATACATGGATGAAAATCTGCAGAAATACCCAATAGTTGAATCAAATATACAACTATTTATATTCAAATGATCAAATATGAAATAGAAAATGAACATAGTTTATAAGTTTAAAAAATATATAAAAATTATTGTGAGTATGAGTATGGTTCAGAAACTCTCACTGATGACAAGGCATTTTTGAAAAAGAAATTATAGACTTGGAAAACATAATTGAAATAAACTCAGATTTTTTTTTTTTTAAGTAATCACTACACCTAACATGGGGCTCAAACCTCCAACCCAGAGATCAAGAGTTGCATGCTTCACTGGCTAAGCCAGCCAGGTACCTTAACTTAGTTGGTTTTAAGAAAAGATTACATATAGCTCAAGAAAAGTACCAAACTGCAGTATGAACCTATAAAAATGACCAGACACACCACTGTAAAAGATATGGTAATCATGAGAGAGAAATCAAGAATCAGAGATCATAAGGGGCACCTGGGTGGCTCAGTCAGTCGCGTGTCTGACTTCTGCTCTGCTCATGATCTTGTGGTCAGTGAGTTTGGGCTCCGCGTCGGGCTATGTGCCGACAGCTCAGAGCCTGGAGCCTGCTTTGGATTCTGTCTCCCTCTCTCTCTGCCCCTCCCCTGCTCACACTCTCTTCAGTCTGTCTCTCGAAAATGAATAAATGTAAAAAAAATAAATTAAAAAAAATCATAGATCATAAAATGAGAAGGTTCAACATGTAATTAGAGTTATGGAAGGAGATACTAGGAAGAATGAAAAATAGATAATATTCTAAGATATAATAGTGAAAAACTTCCCTAAACAGATAAAAGACACAAATCCTGATTTAGGTATCACTAAATTCCAAGCAGGAAAAATGCAGAGATACACATACCTGGTTACATTGTAGTAAAGGTGAGAAAAACAAAGAAAAACAAATTTAATGAATAGTCAGAAAAGACAGATTAGTAACAAATAATAATTAGATGGAAAGCAAAAATGAAAAATAGAATATAGTGTTACACTATTTTAAAGCTAAGAGAAAATAAATATAAACCTGAAATTATATAACTAGCAAACTGTATTTTAAGTAGATAAAGTAGATAAAGACATTTTCAGACAAACTGTTTACTGTCAAATATGGTGTTTATGGTATTTAGCAAGGCAAATATAAAGGAAAAAATAAGGTGGTAAAAAGAAAGAAATTGATAATCTCAATTAATATTAATGAACTAAACTGTTCAGTTAGAAGGTTAAGTTCGGCTGCATTTACCAAATCTAAATTTGCTTGTGAGAGACTTACTTAACTACAATATAAAAATATAAAAATTTAATGGGACGCCTGGGTGGCTCAGTCGGTTAAATGTCCGACTTCAGCCCAGGTCATGATCTCATAGTTCGTGAGTTTGAGCCCCACGTCAGGCTCCATGCTGACAGCTCAGAGCTTGGAGCCTGCTTTGGATTCTGTGTCTCCCGCTTTCTCTGCTCCTCCCCCACTCATGCTCTGTCTCTCTCTCTCTGTCTCTCAAAAATAAATAAAAATTTAAAAAAATATATAAAAATTTAAGAGGTTTGAATATGCCAGAAAGATAGTAATGAAAAATAAATTGGTGTGGTTTTGATTAATATCAGACAAAGTAAGTCTTTAAGATAAGAACTTCAACTTAAAAATGTTAAAAGTAGCAATAACATAAAACCAAAGAACATAAAAAGAAAGAAATGGCAAAAATAAAGGCAGAAATGAGTGAAATTAATGAAATAGAAAACAAAGAATCAACAAAGTCAGGTTTTTGTAAAGTGACAGACAAAATTGTTCAACGTCTGGTAAGATCAAAAAAAGTAAGATACAAGGCACCAAAAAAATCTTTATTAGGAATAATAAAAAAAAAAGATGTAACTTTAGATGCAGAAGAGCCTAAAAAAGATAACGGAATATTATGTATAATTTATTTCAGAAAATTTAAAATGAGGGTGAAATGTACAAATTCCTCAAAAAAAATACTTATCTAAACAAAAAAGAAAAGAGAAAATCTGAATAGTCTCATTGCCATAAAATAACTTGAATCTGTGGTTTAAAATCCTCTTACAAAAAGAATGCTAAGGTTAGATGATTTTACCAGCAAATTCTTCCAAATACTTTCAAACATTTAAATAACAGGTAAGGTCACATTTTTTTCCCCGGCAAATAGGAAAAGAGAAGATACTCCCCAACTTGTTTTATGAAACTATTAAACCTTATTATCAAAACTGGACAATGATATAAACAAACAATTACAGGACAAGCTCACTCACCCATACAGGCAATAGGCAAACGAAATCTATGGCAACATGTGTCATTACTAAGCTGGCTTCCTAGTTATAAAATCAGTTCAATATTAGAACATCACCATATTAGCAGATTAAAAAGGAAAGTGATACAATCCTTTAATAGATGAAAAATAAAAGCAATAATTAAGACTCCCAATACATTTATATTTTTAAAATCTTAGTAAACTAGAAATAGAAAAGAACATCTTTGGTAAGTGTTATCTACCAGAGAACTACAGAAGATACATATTTAAATTATGAACTGTAAAAGCATCCCCTTTTAAATCAGAAACAAAACCGCAATGCTATTGGCATTTCTATTCAGTAGTTTACTGCTAGTCCTAACCAGCTCAGTAAAACAAGTAAAATAAATAAGCTGTATAAAACTTGGAAAGGAAGAAATAAAACTGCCATTACTGCAGATGGTAGAATTATCCACATAGAAGATACATTGACTATTTCTTTTGAGTTAGTAAGAGAGTTTAGGGTGCTAGACATAGGTCAAGATATAAGAATTAACTGCATATTGATAACCAAGTAGAACAGATACATATTTAAAAGATGCTATTTATAAAGGCAACAAAAACAAGGTTCTGGGAATAAATCTATTAAGAGAAAATTATGATAATCTATTGAAAGATACTACTAAGACCTAGACAAAAGACCCCATCTTTTCATAGAAAGACTCAATATCACAAAAATATAAATTCTCTTCCAATCTCCAGACTCAGTGTAATTTCAGTTAAAATTTCAGTAGAGTTTTTAACAGAACTCGACAAATGAACTAAAAAAAATATAAAGAGATGAACAAAGGGCAATGAATAGCTGAGATACTCCTGAAAAAGAATGAAGTAGGAGCACTTAGCCTAGCTGATGTCAGGAATTATTACAAACCTATTGTTAATGATAGCAGCATGTTTTTGGCAAAGCCATAGAGAATTAGGTCAGTGGAACAGAATAGAGAGAATGGAAGCAGACTCGCCTGTTTGGAAGCTTCAGTCTCAGAGAGCTGGCACTGCAGCCAGGGTGGTCAGGATGGGAAGGAGGCCCTTGGGGATTGTGGGGGCAATACTTATTTCCCAAATGTTATAACATAATTTTAATATATGACAGAAAGTCTGGCATGTTTGTGTGAATCATCTCGCAGCCATCTCGATCTCTTTCTTCCTACCTGTCTGATTTGGGGTAAGTGGGTCCGGGGTTCTTTCATCCAGCAAAGATGGGAACTAGTTAATATTGACTATGTGTTTAGCACAGGAAAGGGCCCAGTTCCTTCAGTAAACTTTTCCTGAATTTCAGTTCTGGGTTCGGTTTTTGTGCCTGTTTGAAGAGAGCACCTTGTGCACACCCCTACTCTAATGCCTACTTTGCTCGATTACGATGTTTAACATCATGGGCTAGGTAACAAAATTGGCTGGTTTCAAGCATGATCTTGGGTGAATAGCTTAATCTCAGTTTTCTCACAATAAAAGAGGGATAATAATAAGAACTGCCTAGAATTCTTATGAGGATTGGAAGATATGTCCAGGCAAAACATTTGGAACACCTTCTGATGGTATAATAACTTGGGCATTTATATGCTTTCAAATTATATTAAAAGTCAGTATATGTTTTTTTTCCTGTACTCCACACTCCTTAAGGTCAGAGACTGTCTTAATTATCTTCAGATGCCCAGTGCCCGTCATGGTGCCTTGGTAGTAGCTGCCCAATAAATTTTGAGCCAAACAAAAGGCAAACGCGGTTAGGAAACTGTACCATTGGAAATGATAATTTTCTATGGTCTTTTATGGCTTTACTGATTCAATAGTTACTCATTAACCTAATTAAACACAAACTATTAATTAAAATGAATAATTCAATTATTCATTCATAGTGCTTTGGGGTAGGAGGGACATTCAGTCCAACCTTAGAGCCTTCACTTTAGGAAGGAAGTGATAATAACCGCACTGGATTGAAGCCTGTGAGAGCCAGGACCATCTCTGTCCCCATCACTGCTTTCTATTCAGAGCCTAGCCCACTGTTTGGCCTAATAAATGCTAGCTGAAAGAATTAAGGAATGGGAATGAGTCAAAACGAAAGGGAAGACGCTGGTGGGAGAAACGGCATGCTCAATGTTTCAGAGGTTGAGTTGGAGGGATATTCAGATAGTTCACCATGATCAGAAAATAAAGTGTGAATTGAGAAAGGGGAGAGATGAAGCTGAAGTCATATTGTGGTTCTTGCGTGGCACACCAAGGAGTTTCCACTTTTTCTCGAGACTAGGTAACTGAAGGTGTTTAAGCAGAGGAATGTTATAATCAGATCTGCATTTTAGAAAGATCACTGGTCAGAGTGGGAAGAATCCTTTATAAAGTGCAAAGTTGGAAGCAGGGTTATAAGCTAGGGACTGCTCAGTCATGCCTTGCTTTACCCATTTGACTTGCAGTTGTTCAACTATTGCCTTTGGATGCCTTAACTGTCTTCTACAGAGAAACAACATAGTGCTTTAGAAACCTTTTCAGTTTTTTTCCCTTTCCCTTCCCACTTGGGTGACTCTATGTGCTTTATGTGGCCATTCAATTATTTTCCTTTATTTTCAGAGTACATAGTCACTAAACTTTCCATAATTTACTCTAAGGTACTTTCCATTAATGTCCAACCCAGTGTCTTTTGTTCAGTGGATCACACACATTTTTCCAAATTTTGCTTCACTGAAGTTTAATGCCTTATTTTTTCCATTTCTGTGACTATCCTTGGACTTAGTGGGAAAAATGAAGCAGCACATTCAAAGACCCATTTGGCTGCCATGCATCCCTGTTGATTTACCATCAATAGGTAAACAGAAACGCTCCTGTTTTGTTTTGTTTTGTTTTTTTAAATCCATGCTTGAGATCTCTCTTTTTGAAACAACTCTCGGACAAAAATTGTTCCACATGCTTTTGCAGATCCTCTTTGGAGCTATTTGTTCTATATATCTAACTGGGTACCTTTAGTCTCAGTATGCAAACAAGGGGGACTCCAAAGCACTACAGCGCTCCCCCTCCTATCAGATGTGGCCCGCACCCGTCTCCATCTACACACCTGCTGCTCCCTAAACTAACATCCTCTAACTGCAGCCTTATTTAAGAAACTCTCTGTGTGAAACAAGAGGGTGTAGAAATAGCAGGTGACTCCATTTCAGCAGTTTTGGTGGCCAGAGAAGAATTATTGCTTCCTTCACTTTGTGACTCTGGTAAGTGCCCAAGAGGTGTAGTCAAAAAATCAACACATTAGTAATCCAGCAGGACTGACTCCAGCTGTTTAACATGGCCCAGCTCAAATGTCACATCCTCGGTGATGCCTTCCCTGACCCCCTTCCTCTCCTAGTCACAGTTTCACTACGCCCTTTGTGCTCTGATAGCCCTTTGTTCAAACTACTACTAATCTAGCATTTATCATCCAATGTTATTTTAACTTTTTGAAAATTGCGTTTGAATGTGGTAGAGCAGCAAGAGAATGGATTTTCAAGGAGGACAAATCTGGGTGCTCATCCAACTGTGCTACACTCGGGTTTGAGAATTTGGGTGAGTAAATACCCTTCTGGAACCTCAGTTTTCTGATCTGTAAAAAAGATTTAAAAAAAAGAGCAGATAATACATACAGCACAGAGCCTGGCCTCCAGCAGGTATTTAACAAATATGTTTCCTTTCTTCTCCCTTCCTGCTTAGATGTGGATCAGTTTGTCTTTCCCAATAGACCATAAAGCTCGCTAGGGAGACACCTTGACATGTTAATCTTTCTAGCCCCCAGCCCTAGTACAGTGCCTAATACAGGTGTTCAGTACAAGTGTGTTGGCTGTTGGATCAAAGGAATGCCATGTCAAGCCTGGAAAAACTTGGCTCAAGTTGTTGGCCAGCCTCCCGTAACAATGCATATGGACCTCTGTTTTGGTGTGCCTCATTATTTCATCCAAGCCCTTGATTTGCGGATGATGAAGAGAGATAGGGAAGCATAATTAAGTCCATGTAGTCTTTGAACTTAAGTAAATGTAGACTCCTTGTTAGAATTACTACTCTTTGGAAAGCTGTGAGTTATAAATTAAGGTCCAGGTTTACTGGTGAAAAAAAGATTGGGGCTAAATATTGGAGCCATTGGAGCTATTTTGGGGGAAGATTTTGACTACAGTTGAGGTGTTCCTCAGGAATAGTCCTGCAATACAAATATGGATTCATGATCAAGGCTTCTTGGCCTTCTTCTGTGGAAAAGCACATGCATTTGGCTGAAGAGAATAAAGTAACTCGGCAGGTACCATATTATTTTAAAGTGGTTTCAATATCTGAATTAATCTGAATTAAGTCATGTCACCACAGTTAGCTTCAAGCCAGTGTTTCACGTGAACTATGACCCGTTGGAATTACCCCATGTGTTGTGACCAAATAAGTTGATGGCAGTGCCCTTGTAAGATAATGATCATATAGGTAAGTGATGATGACTTGTATTCACTTGCACTTACCGGACATGTTTTTCTTTTGACCGTCTCCTCTACAACACTTTGCAGACCAATGCCCTGTTTGGAAACCTGTAAAACTCTGGCATTTCCATCTATCTGGTCAAGTCAGGACCCACCATGAGCCAGGCATTATTCTGGGGATCGAGGGTATTATGGGTGGCAGGACAGAGAGTTTCTGATCTCAGGGAGCTTACATTTTTGTGCACCTATAAACTCCTTTTATTTACTTCTGTTTTTGATGTTTTGGCTTAGTTTCTTCATGTTTGGTTTACCTATCCATGACTTCCATTAAGTGCATCTGGTACATACCATTTTGCCTTTTTAGGGTTTTTGACTTCTCTCCTTTACTTGAGGGATTACTTATTTTTTAAAGCTCGGATATTGTCATAAAATTTTAGAGCTAGGTGAGCGTTGAGTTCATGTAGTCCAGCAACGATCCTTGGAGATGTATTGATTTATCCAGTCACTTGGCAGCACTCTGGCAGGTGAAGCCCAACGCTGACTCCCAAGTTCATTGTTTTCCATTTTCCATTATACTATGTCCCTGATTTCCTATCTGATGTTTACCCCAATGCAGAATTCCTGTATTCAGCAAACACTTGTGGATTCCAACTTCATTCCAAGCTCTGCTCTGCATAAATACTGGGGAGACAAAGACAGTAGAAAGGATTTCACAGTCTTCCTTCTTTGCTTATTCCTCTCATTTTAACTTTCTTCAAATTGTAACAAGATTTCCTGGTTCCTCATATATCCCGATCAAATTTCTCAGTTTTTTCATTTGATATTTTTAAGCTTTAATTTTCACCTGTATTCTGATTTACACATAGCTACGTCTTCTGTTACTTCACTTCTCTTTTAGAAATGCCATTCTACATGGTAAATAGGTGTGTGTGTGTGTGTGTGTGTGTATGTATGTATTTTATGCATGTATGTATGTATATAAAATATGTATATGTATATATAAAATCGCCTGTAAGATTTTTCTTACAGATCCTAAAATTTATAATTTCAGACAGCCACTTTTCATATTTTCCAGCTAACATGTGAAACTCCTTCTCAGCAAGTGGTATTAAAAATACAGGTGCTGGGACCCTGCCTCCCCGCTTCCCCCCCCGCCAAATTAATTCAGAATATCTGGGGCTGGAGCCTAGACACTGGTATGGTTCAAAATATGATTCTAACATGCAGCCAAGGTGGAGAACCACTGATCAACAGATAAGTGTCATTTCCTTCCATAATTTTCCTGTTTTCCATTTATCTTGGGAGAGTTTTATTTTGTATACTAATTCTTTTCCTATGATTCAATGCCATAATTGTATATCTTTTGCCAGAGGCGAAATAATTTTCAAACTTTCAGTAAATGCACTCTATCCCATATGTCTGTGTTCCTATTTTGATCTATATAAAGCATTTTTTTCCTGCTCTGAAATACTGACTTTTCTCCTCTAGAGTGCTGTATGTGTATACCATTTAAATACATTTTCCAGCCTGAAGGTGCATTTTCTCCATCCTTGTGGTGTTCACATCTTGTTTCATCTTTTCAGCTCTACTTCAAGTGCTCTCCACTCCTCCCCCTCCCTGATTTTTTGTCCTTTGCTGTCTCAAGTTCAGTTTCATTGTGTTCTTTCTATAGACTTGGATTTAAGTTTTGTATTTTTTTTTCATTCATTTTCCGGAAATTCTCCAGCTCTGTAACTTTTTTGATATCCCCAAAAAGTAGCTTTCCAGTTTTCCTCACTGTTCTCTTACTGCATCTTTCTTTTCCCAACACTTTTATATTCTCAGTATGGAAACTCGAAATACACATTCATCTATTCTCTCCCTTTTATCTTGTCCCCAGTGTTTTCTGTAGTCACCTTTCAGTCCAGTGCCTAACTTCTTGACTCTTCTTCCCTGTGTATGACTTCTTCAGCTATTCACAAAACACATTTATCCCACTTTATCCCCACATTTAAAATTTCTGGAAAACTTTTAATCCTCTTCTCCCCTCATCACAGGTCTTCCACAATCGAATTTTTCTCATGCAGACCCTGTTACTTTCAGGGGGACAAGTACATCGTCCTATCTGCTAGTTATGCCACATAATTGCTTTTAGTCACTCTTTCATACATGAAGTAAATGAACTTAGGATCCCAAACTGCCTAGAGTCACCTCTCTATAGTTATTTCTGTAGTGCAAATCCTTTCTCTCCTTGGTACAATTTCTCTAAACAAATCGGATTTCCCTGTTGCTCTGTGCATCACCACCAAGTCCAACTATAGGTGATTCAGATTACTGCAAATAGATGCATGGGCACATTCTGTAATCCTGGAACAATAGTATTGAAATAGACACTATGCTTCATCTTGTCTATACTACCTTGTCCTTAATTTGGGCTTACTTAGATTTCCCTTGATCAGCTTTTAGTTTCACAGGGTATCTTTCTTTGACCCATGGTCTGTTTTGCTCTATTGATGATTGCTTCCTATGTGAAATTGGTTGGGCTGGCTGCCACTGGCTCCCAGCTGCACAAACTAATTCATCCCTGGAGCTTGGCATCCCTGGGCACTTACAGATTGTTTTTCCTGCTCACTTTACTCGGAGCTGCCAATACACCAGTTGCCTCAGAGTCCTTCTGTTTTCCTCACTAGCATATGGTATGGTCTGACCTGGTGAAGCTGAGGTTCAATGTCACTGAGAAAAGAGGCAACCTGATGTAAGCTGAACATGTAAAGTGACAGAATAGAGACCTCCACTGTCATTTATTCAATAGCTTTTTCTTGGGCACTTGATCTAAGACAGGTACTTTACTAGTATACACTTAAATTACAAATATGAGTAAGATTTGACCTCAGGAACTCTCAAATTAATGGAAGAGACAGGTAGGTATACCCATAATAAAGTACATCAGCAGATATACCTTAAAATTATTGGAAAAGGTAGAATGATCTGATGCTGAAAAGGACAGACTTTGAGGTCCGACCGGCCTGCACTTCAAATCGCACCTCACCACTCAAGAGCAGTCTGGCCTGGGGCAAGTTCCTTAGTATTTCTACCTTCCTCTTTTCTGTCTGTGAAAGGATACTAAGTGACAGTTCTTGTAAGATGACCATGAAGATTAAGTGCTCAGCAAATACTGGTTTTAAAAATGATAATGGTATCTACGGGCTGCTGTGGGGACACAGTGGGAGAGTCAAGGAAGGTTTTTGGGAAGAAGTGATAGGAGTTGAGTTTTGAGGAATACAGAGGTGATAGTTGAGTGAAGACAAGAAAAGGAATTCTAATACAGAGGGAGCAGTACATGCCAAGTATGGAAATATGAAATACCATAATGACTGCACAAACCACATAGTTCATCGTGTGTGTCAGGAACAAGAGAATCCATGACCAGAAGAAGGAAAAGATGGTGACCGAGACAAAGAAAATATTAAAACTCATTTTTAAATTTATTTTTTATTAAAATGTTTTTAAACATTTGTTTATTTTTTGAGAGAGAGAGAGGGAGAGAGAGAGAGAGAGAGAGAGAGAGAGAGAAAGTGTGAGCAGAGGAGGGGCAGAGAGAGAGAGAGGGAGACACAGAATCTGAAGCAGGCTCCAGGCTCTGAGCTGTCAGCACAGAGCCTGACACGGGGCTTGAGCCCAGGGACACTTAACTGACGGAGCCACCCAGGTGCCCCTAAAACTCATTTCAACTGCAGAAATTCTGCAACAGAAACCATGTATCACTTTTTTCCACTTCTGCATGCAACCCTAAACTTTCAAAGATGCCTAAGAAAGTGAGGTGGAAAGCACTGCAGGATGAAAAAAAGAGGTGGCAGAAATGATGGCATACTGACACCCAATTAGAAACATATCATAAAAAAAAAAAAAAGACCTCGGGGCCTAGGTCAAATAGCCAGAAACTCGCATCCCGGACATTTCCTGCAGATCGTGGCCCCCAGAGCTCATCTCCTCCTACCACTACATTAAACTTGTAGCCAGTTCCACTCTCTGCTTTTTGTTATCAGACACGTGAGCATGTAGCTTAAGATCTTAATGAAAGAGCAGAGCAACTCGGTGCTATGACACCTGAGCCCGGCAGCTGTGTGTGAATGACCTGCAGACACAAAAGCAATACTCCTTGTCCAAGCAACTTAGACATGGCTGCTCTGTGTCCTGTAGACACCCAGAGTTGAATTTGTGCAGTCGTTGCCAGAAAAGCACACCACACCCACATGTCAAAACAAACATGATATCCAGGGGAGGAAAATCAAGGTTTCAAGTTGTTTCTTTTCTTCTCTCTCCAAATCCCAAGAATCCAGTGAGTTTTAATAACACTTCTAAAATGTCAGGAGAAAAAAAATATCTTACTTTAAAAAAAGTTGGAGCAACCAAGGGGGTCTTTTGTAGAGTCTAGTTTCACTCCAGGCCCCTCAGGGACGGTAAGGGTGCAGGTGTGCCTTGCTTTAAGAAAACGCAGTGAAAAAAAAGCATTGGATAGAGACTTTAGGAGGTGATTATTCATATTGTAACACAGGTTTTTAATTTTATCTGAATCATAGGTTTGCTTTAAAACAGCAGTCCCCCTTTTGTGAATCAGTTTAGATTGCTAATTTGGTAGAGTTGAGAAGAGAGTGTTGAGAAATTTAGTGTTCAGGGATTAAATGATTATTTTTATTTATGGAAGATATATCAAAAACAAAGACTAAGCATTTATGAAATTCTGAGAGTCATTGAGAAGGGAAATGGTATTTATTATGTGTAAGGTACTTTACATATGTGATAGGGATAAAATTTATTAAGTTTGCTTTCCTGTTCCCTTTTCTCTGGCTCTTAGTCTATGCAGCTCTTCCCTCTTCCCTATAAGAAGAGATCTGAATTTGTGGACAGGTGGTTATGATTTTAAAATATAAAATCGGAAAAAAATACAGAATCAGGAGAGTGGATAGAGAAAGACAAGACTGGATAACTGAGGAAGAAAGAGGGGAAGAGGCTGAGAAAATAAGAGTTGGTACAGACTGTAGTGTTGAGAACTTGGCAGAAGTATAGACTGGTAAGGGACTTGGGTGGACATTCCAGAGATGCTGTGCGCTCTGAGAAATGAATTTTAAGAATTCAGGCTTTATGAGTTCAATTTCCTTTGTGTTCTTCAAGAGGTGCAAAGAAAGATTACATTTTTTTTTTCAAATTGCTTTTGAATCCTGGACTGTGCTATTTTGACTGTGGAAATCCATTGACACTGTGCAGTAGGAGGCTCTGATATTTGTTTGATCTCATTCAGTCTTATAATAACTATACAGCATGGGCATTTAATTTTCATTATATACACAAGAAGCTGAGTTACAGAGATTTTCAAGGACCTGCTAGTAAATGGCAGAGCCTTGATTTAAAAACAGGCCTCTTTCTAATATAAAAAAGATGAGAGATAATAGGTGTTGGCAAGATTGTGAAGAAAAGGGAAGGCTTGTACAACGTGGGCGGGAATGTAAATTGGTACACACATGTGGAAAATAGGAGTGACGTTTCCCACAAACATTAAAAATAGAACTTCCATACTAATCCATATAATCTATCAGTCCCACTACTAGATATATATGCAAAGGAAATGGAAGGATCTTGAAGAAGTATCTGCACTCCCATATTCACTGCAGTATTATTCATAAGAGCCATAATACAGAAACAACCTAAGTGTCATGAATGGATGAGTGGATAAAGAAAAGGTCATTACACTCACACACGCACACATACACACACAGAGGAATATTATTTAGCCATAAAGAAAGGAAATCTCACCTTCTGGGACAACATGAATGAACCTTGAGGGAATTATGCTAAATGAAGTAAGTCAGAAAGACAAATACTATATGATGGACCTTATTATGAAATCTAAAAAGGCCGAACTCAGAGGTAGACAATAGAATAAATGGTGGTTACCAGGAGCTGGGGGCTGAGGAAAATGGGAGGATTTGGGTCAGAGGGTACAAACTTTCAATTTACAAGATGAGTAAGTTCTGGGCATTTTATGTACAGCGTAGTGACTATAGTTAATAGTAGTGAAATTTGCCAAGAGAATAGGTGTTAAGTGTTCTCAACATGTATATGCACACACACACACGCACACACAAATGGTAACTATGTGAAGTGATGTGTTACTTTGATTTTAGAAATATTTTTGCAATGTATGCACATATTAAATCATGTTGTATACCTTAATAGTGTATAATCTAAGTGGATACAATTTTTATTAATTAATCACACCTCAGTTAAGCTGAAAAAAAAGCCTTAGAATGTCCAAAACTTAAAAAAGAAACCTCTTTGTATGTTATTGTTATGTATTCATGTCAACTATTCTTCTTTGTTTCTTGGATTTCTTTTTTTTCTCTCTTCTATAGTCATTTAGAAAGTAATAATCTTGGTTAAATTCTTCTGGTGGTTACCCTTAAGTTATTCAAAAGTACTTCTTATGTTATTCTTTCTGTTGAAGTAACAAAAAGTGTGTATTTTGATTTTTTGTCTGTGTAAAATGAATATTTTGACATGTTTTTCCTTCTAACACTACTCCACATCTTCCTTCCCCCCTATTAAGTTTGTATAGTTTTTCGAGTACATTTGTTTTATCTATATTCTCTTGTAATCATTTTTTATGTTTGTATCAGATTTCATCAACTGTAGTTCTCAATTCAGCCATATAAATATACAACTGTTTTTTCCAGATTTGGCAATCAGTTGCTTGACATTCAAAACACTGTGTTGTCTTTCAGTGCTGTATCTTTATGTCTTTTTATTTTTTTTAAGTTTATTTATTGGAGAGAGTGCAAGCAAACAGGGGAGGGGCAGAGAGAGAGGGAGAGAGAGAATCCCAAGCAGGCTCTGCGCTGTCAGTGCAGAGCTGAATGCAGGGCTCAACCCCGCTAACTATGAGATCATGACCTGAGCCAAGATCAAGAGTTGGACGCTCAACCAACTAAGCCACCCAGGCACCCCTCTTTATGTCTTTTTAATGTGTTGTCATAACATTTTTAGTGGCAGGGTGGGCAGAAGAGGGAAAAGTAAGAGACTGAATATACGTATTTCATTAGGGACAGCTAGTAGATGAATCACCAAAAATATAATTTTATAGAAGAGATGGCTGAAATATTTAAAAGTGATTCCCTAGGAGATAGCAAAGGTGAGACAGAAGCTACTACTTTGTATTACATACTTTTTAATATGATTTGATTTGTTGAGTAGCTGTATGCATACATTTTTTAAATAAATAGTGATATATATGCCAAAATCCTAGTCTAAATGATAAATATGAAATAAATGTGGATGAATATGTACTATATCTGGGCTGTTCTTTTTCCTCCTCTCAAAGAAGTATATGATCCTCCAACTTGGTAGTGGGGAAGAGTTGGAGAACAGTAGGAAAGTTTCATCTGGCATTGTCCTCAAGAATCATCCCCTGCAGCCTGCCCCACTCCTATCCCAGACAGAATCCCAGAGGATGGCCACAAAAGTCCTAGATAGATTTTGGGATCCAAATATCAAGGAGTCCTATGTTCCACTTCTTGTCAGGGTCTTGGGAGGCAGCAAGCCCCCACAATTCCTTGTGCCGTCATGGGTTAGACAGACAGAAACACCTATATTGAGTGCTAAGGCAGACAGACTGACTTCAGGCAAATTTATAGAGCCTTCATGTGCCCTAGTGGGGTTCAGGGACAACAAATTCTTTCCATGAGATTGACATTGTCTAGCATCTAAGACTGAGCCTGGGAGACTCGGAGATTCCATGGTACACGTGGTGTGAACCATAACGCCAGGGGCCAGATGGGAGCAAGGACTTCTCAGTTGTGGGCAGCACAGAGAGGGGATGATGACTAAGACTAGAGAGAGCCATGTACATCTCTGTAGATGCCTGTGTGGAACAGAGCACAGCCAAGGTCCAGGAGCCTCCTTTGAGATCCTGCTATGTAAAGTCTTGTGAAGTTTGCATGCCTCACCCCACCATCCAAGATTTTGGGAGAAATACTTAAGAAATTACCAGGATCCTTGGTTAGAAACAAAGAAGCAATGCTGGTTAACATACGCAGAAAAGGAATTTATGGGAAGGATACCAGAGAGTTCTCAGAATAAATGGGCTCAGGAAAAGGGCAGAACCATCTCCTGCCAAAACCACAGCACAGGAAATGTCTGGTAAGATACAGATGACACCACCACTGCATCACCGCTGTCAGAAACGGACACAGGACATCACTGCCGTCAACCTCTGCCACTCCCAGAATAGGACTTTGGATCTCGTTGCTGCTCCTGCTGCCAGAATAAATTCTCTAGCGTCCCTCACTTCCTGCTCACTGCCGATTTGGTGTCCTGGGAGAGCCTGTCCCATTGGCCAACAATAGCCATGTGCCCACTCTCCAGCTGCTTGGGGACAGACCTGTCTTTGGCTTTGATCCTGAGGGGATATGCCCTCCGATTTATTGTGGCATCCCTCACCCCTGCCCCACTCAAAGGAAGAAAGTCTGCACTTGTACAGTTGCAAATGACAGTGTCCGGGACTCTTGACTGATAATATCTTAAATAAACCTGTCTTACATGGAACTTCTGCCGCTGGAAGGAGTTTTGGAGCTTTACAATCTAAATTCTACCCTAAGAAAAGATAAATTTACATTTTTCACGTCCCTGGGCTTTGGTCTGAGGAAACACCTTTCCTCAAACAGTGCTCTGTTTGACCTCACAACTTCCCTGGACTGCACTATTAGTCCATTTTCTGGTCAGGAAGTTGAGAGTCAAGAAAGTGAAGAGACTTTTTCATACCAGTAATTGGCAGAGCCAAGATTGAACCCTTCCAAAACATTACATTGTGATTTTTTCTCAAGATGTTAGGGCCAAATGGTTAGGGCTAAGTTAGACTATTCTAGATCATTTGTCCTTAGCTCAGTGCCATTTTCCTCATCTGTTATGCCCAAAAGGGGAGTTAGTCTACGTGTCTAAAATGACACCTGTCTCCTCTAAACACGATATGGGAGTTTAATAAACCCCGCAGAACTCGTTGTTTTTAGGTCACAGTCCTGTGCCACTAGAGAAATAGAATTAGTCAAGAACAAAGAATGAGGTATTCTTTGCTTATCCACCCCATTTTTAAATTATTTATCTAAGCTTCTTTCTTCTTGCATTCCCCAAGTAGGAAGAGATAAGTAGAGAAGAGAGGCACTTGCTAGGTTATTTTGTTGGCTGCTCTTCACCCTAATTGTATGTGGAGACACTGTGGATCCCCATGCCTTTACCTCCTCTTAGAAGGCAGGCAGTGTTTAAGACCAGAACTTTAACAGGTGTAAGTAAGAAACATATCTGTTTTCCATTAAGAAGATTAACTTCTTTGTTGAGGTGGTGATTATAGGACTGAGTTAGGGCGCTGCTTGGGGCTGACTAGTGCCTTCTCTGACTGGGTGGGCACTGCCCTCCTCCAGCTCTCCTTCTGAAGTAGGCACTCTTCTTCGAAACCTGCCTTCCTCTGCTGGAGTCAGATTGATTAGAGGCCCTGCTTACAAGTAGTGACAGAATAGGGTAAGAAAGGTGAATCCTTGTTTTCAGGGCAAGGGAGCATTGTGCCCATGTATTTTATAACTGTTCAGTGAAGCCATTCCTATGTTGAATTACAGAATACGTATGCTTTATGGCAAAAGTAACATCCTCTGTTGGTTTCCCACACAACATATTTCTCTCTCTTTCTCTCTCTCTTTACAACATATCTCTTAATTCTGTCAACCCAACCCTAATATAGAGCCTCACACAGGGTCACCATGTAGTAAATATTTGATGAGTAGAATAAAGAAAACTCTCTAAAAACTTAGATGTAAATCCCTACAGTCCAACAAACTGGATTTAGAATAGACCAAAAGAGTTCACTTAGGATTGTCACTGAAAAATATTTGACAATTTAGTGTTGTCATTTTGTTTTCTGGACAGCCTTCTTTCCTTCCTCTTTGTCTTCTGACAACTCCTTCTCCTCCTCCTCCCTCCCTGTTTTTCCCTCTCTTCTGCCTTCCCTCCCTTCCCTCCCTCTCTTTTTCTTCCTCCCTCCCTCCCTCCCTCCCTTCCTTCCTTCCTTCCTTCCTTCCTTCCTCTGTAACTCATGATAATTTTCGAACACACATCCAAGTACAGAGGATTGTCCACTAAACCCTCAGGCACACCCAGCTTGGATAGTCATCCATTTTTCTGCATCATTTACACCCACCCTTCTTCATACTTTTAGGGAGTAAATCAAAACTCAAACTTGCATGATTTTGTCTTCAGTTATTTTCCTAGGTGTCTCAAACAGAAGAAGACTTTAAAAATATACAATACCATTATCACTAATTGTTACAGACTAACAAGTAGTCTATAATACCATCTAACAGTTAATTTGTGTTTGGCCTTAATCTTTTCTGGGTTTCCTTTAAGATTTTTCCTTATATGTTAATTGTGGCTTAAGACTAGTGGTTGCTTATTCTTTATGGTAACTTCCAGCACCCTTCCCTCCAAACCCCGCTTGAGTACTTATAATTGCTAAATGGCTAATTTACATCTCCATTAATTCTCTCCAAGAGTGAACACTTAAAATGCACCCATTATTATAAACGACTGACTCTGGAGCTGAATAAGATGACAAGGTGAATAAGATGGACAGTGCCCTTGGCCTCAAGGAGCTTACAGTTCCAGCTTAGATGCTCCTCTAACACTCAGCATGATAAAATCCATCTCATTATCTTGGCCAAAAGTCCAGCTTTCCTCAAGTTTCCCAAGTCTGATAGTGATGTCACCATTCTCCAAGCCCTTTGGGCTCCACACTCTTGACTCTCTTAATCCTGTCAGTTACAAGCCTGGCTATTTTTCTTCTGAAATTACTTCTTTTTAATTTTAATTTTAATTTTAGAGAGAGAGTGCATGAGCAGGGGAGAGGGGCAGAGGAAGGGAGAGAATGTCAAGCAGGCTCCACTCTCAGTGCAGAGCCCAACATGGGACTTGATCCCACAACCCTGACATCATGACCTGAGCTGAAATCAGGAGTTGAATGCTGAACCTACTGAATCACCCAGATACCCCTCTTCTGAAATTATTTCTATATCCTTTTTTTTCTTTAGGAAGGTAGCCTTCTGTGCTGAAGAAAGACAACCTGTGTTAGAATTTACAAGAGTTCTGCCTTTTATTTTGGACCAAACTAAGAGGGAGTTACCAACAGCTCCAAGGGTCTGGAGTTCAGTGTTGGCCAGGATAGGCTTCATCTGAGATGAGCCCAAGGATGAGGGTCAGGATGGAGATACAAGACCATGGGGCAAGGAAACTAGAAAAATAGTACCGTGAACCCCATATGATGCATGTGGCAAGTAGGAAATGGGCAGAGAAGTAAAGCTGTGACCAAGAATGAAATGAAATAGGGCAGGTATGAGGTCTGATTTTGGTTGATTCATTTGGAAGCAGAGAATCAGTGTTGGATCACTTTAATCATTGTCTAAAAAATTACAGCAAAATTAGCACTTCAAACAAAACTTTTTATTATCTCATAGTTCTGCACATCAGAAATCCAGGCAGGGATTCTCTGCTCAGGGTCTCACAGGCTAATGTCCAGGTGTCGGCCAGCCAAGGGGCTTACTTGGAATCTAGGGAAATCAGCTATCATTTCCATAATCCGCTCTATGGTTATCAAATACAGAAAAAGACCATGATGGGAATAATTTATACTTTATGTACTTTTCTTCACCCGTGGTACTGATACTATTGATGAACATAATCTTCTACCTGTTTCCTCAGCTGGAACAGTGGTTTAATCTCCTTATTTAACATAAGAGCCCATGTTTTCTGTTTATTAAAAAAAAACCATAGAATTCTTTTGTAAGTTTGAAAAGATTAATGTTTTGTGCATGTGTGCATGTGTGTTTTTATTTAAATTAAATTCTTGTAACTTCATGACCTCACCCCATTGAAAACTGAGATGCTGAGACCCATTGCCTTTTCTCATTGATGTTAGGGCCATCTGGAATATTTAGTATATTTAACAGATGATCACATCAACAATAAACTTGCTAGTTGGTTTTCAAGAAGGCTTTCTTTACTTAGTTTACAGAAATTATTAACAATAAATCTCCTGCTATTAGATCCTTTTCCCCAGGCTCTCTTACGAACTTTTCTCAAAATATTCATGGTTTGCTGATTGTAACTTTCATTTCTGAGTTCTAGTATATGAAAATTAGGATTTTCAACAGGTTAAACAAGTAGACCAAACATGCAGTTGAACATTTATAAACCTACTACTCCGAAGATAAACAGCCCTCAATTTTCTTTCAAACTAATGGGACGCTGTTTTCTTCTCTTAGTATGCTATTGCAATCAGTACCTATTTGTTTTTTAACATTTTGGTAAAAATTCCTCCCTCAGCTTCTTTTAGAATCCAATAACTTGCCTATATGAGATTTTAAAAATAATGCGTTTACTGGTGATTAAAATCGGAGCCATTTCTCCTGTAAGCCAACGGCAGTCTTGGAGAATGCGTTCTTAGGAAACCAAGGCAATCCTTAACAGACGTTTAAAGAGAACAGTCACGAGGTAGGTACGATTATCTGACAGAAGTGAAAGGACAAATTGATTTTTATATTTTCAGGTTAATTTTTCAACTCAGAATCCACTTGGCTTAAACAGATAGTGCCCCCAAAGAAAACTGCCGACTCCAAAAATTATTTTCTACTGGAGGCCTTCTGATATTTAAAAATTTTATGTTCCATTTTATCCAGTCCTTGAATTGGCTAAAAGGAGGTGGGATGGTTTTAACACAGTTGTGAATCCATCATTCTTCCCTTCTTTTTCTTAGCAGATTGAGGCAGGATAAAAGCAGTGTGGGTAGGAGTACCTGGTCTGTAGTTGGTGCTCAGTAAAGAGTTGCTGAATAAATGAATGGATGTATGAATAAATGAGGATAGCACAAGATCAAAGAGGCTGCATTCCTTTGGAGTGGTTTTTATCCTCTCTACGGGAGGCAGCAGGTGATTTGCAGGAACCAAGAACAGAACAGCCGCTTCCCGTCACCTTCCCGCAAACTCCAGCAGCGGGTGTTGCTGTGACCTCAGGCTTGCTGGCAGTTGACTGCACAAGGAGGACATGCAGGTTCAGAAATTTTGTGAAATAAAGTCAAGAAAATTTACAGGATGCCTGCAGGGCAGGGGATACCAAAAAGACCAAATGGGAGTTTATGTAGTGACTGTACCGGCAAAAACTTCCCCTGGTGGCTGGCTGTGAAGTCTAGAATTTGGCTCCTCATGTCATCAAGAGTGACACATGTTATTAATGGCACTGCTTCCTGGAATCTACTTGAATCTTGCAAATTTGTCTCTCTTCTCTCTCCCCCACCCTCCCTCTCACTCTCTCTCCTTCCCTTTCTCTCTCCACCCCTCTCCCATCACTTGCCCTCCCTTTTCCCCTCCCTCTGTCTCTCTCACATTCTCCCTCTTTCTGAGTTGGTAGTGGACAGGTATAGAGAAGACAGTTTTTATCAGGATCTGCTGAGGTGGAGGGGGAAGTTCCTCCTGTGATAGGTAGGTCATACTCCAAGAACATCTAAAGATGATTCAGCATCAGCATGAAGTACTTTGAGTTTTTTGGCATTTTCTAAGTTACCGGGGAGGGGGACAAAAAAGTGGAAATGAATCACTTCATGTAAATAAAACTTCAATAGTACTTTTCTGGAAAAAAACAGAAACATCCCATCATAGAAACAACAGTGTCTATGCCAAGAGGGAAGTGAGCAGGGAGCAGCTTGAACATGCACCAGGTCACCTTCTGTAGTAGCCTGTACTCCAGGAGTAGCTTGGTCTTGAATGGGGTCATTAAAGCAAGGAAAGGTGAGGAAGACAAATATATGAATAAATGTCATGGTGAAAATCATGATCAGTAGTTGTCAAAGGGGACGGTAAAGCAGCTGGGCAGGGAGAGGTTAAGGAATATCCTTCCTCCTAGAATTTTAAGATAAGTTTCTGGAATTGTTGTTACTATCATAATCATTTACAGAGAAAATTTGCAGTCGCTGGCATCTAGGGTTTGCTCCTTGTCCTGATAGGGCTGGTTGGGGTCTTGATTTGTTCAGAATGTTTCCTCGCTTGAGCTGGATTGTAAGACTTAACATTTCAAGGGCTATCTTGACATCTTTGAAACTGACAGGTTTCCAGAGGGCGGTGAGTTCCCCTCCTCTCACGAGATATGCCCCCAACCTAGTAGAAAAGGCTCCACCCGGCCATATAATTAGTTAGTGCTAGAACTCAGTACTAACAGAACTTAACCTAACAGGCTTCACTTCCCTGCCAGTTTGCAGAATTATTCCACCAGGCCATGGGAACCAGGGAACGCCTCACCCTCTTTTTACTACAAAGCATGCCTTCCACAGCCAAGTGCAATTTCTCCTTGACCCTGCCTGGCATACAGTGTCTTCCTCCAGCAGGCTGTGAGTATATGTGACTAAGAAACTGCCATTGACCTCATCTGTCCAATGT
Organism: Paguma larvata; assembly: GCA_030068075.1. NCBI lineage: Eukaryota > Metazoa > Chordata > Mammalia > Carnivora > Viverridae > Paguma > Paguma larvata. The sequence continues at coordinate 40,504,374 of CM057838.1, forward strand.
CAAGGCTTGTGTGTTCAGCCATCTCATACTGTTTAGGGTGGAGAATACCTCCTTCGCCAATAGGGTTGCAATATTGTGATTTGTAAGAAACGTATTTAGTCATTGCAATGACCAAAATATATCTCATATATATTTGGTCTTTGTCCAGAGTTTCTGCTTCCCAGCTCCCAAACCCCTTGGAATTTCCTGAGCAGTAAGAACAATGGGAGCATCTTTTGAAATATTTGGTCTCTTATTCTCAGTTTCTGAAATCACTTCAGAGTCAGAGAGGTAAAATAAGTATTTAGTTATTCAAAGCCAGCCCTTTCCACCACAACCAGGTTTATGTTAATATGGTAACTTTGGAAAGCACCTAAGGATATGGTGCTTTATTCAACCATGGATAAAGGGTCATAACTTTCATTCCTGCACTGACTTCCCAGAAGGAGAGAGGGGCTGGGCTGGAGGTTGCATCAGTCATCGGTTGTCCACAATTTAGTCAATCATGCATATGTAATGAAGCCTCCATAAAAACCCAAAAGGGGGGTGGTGGAATCAGAACACTTCCATATGCCACAGTACTGGCCCCCAGACTCCACAAGGACAGAGGCTCCTTTGTTTGGGACCCCCCTCTATGTATCTATCTCTTCATCTGGCTGTTTATTTGTGTCCTTTAATATCTTTTCTAATAAATCTGTAATCTAGTCAGTAAAAAGATTTCATGGGTTCTGTGAGCCACTCGAGCAGATTAATCAAAAATCCAAGGAGGAGTCATGGGAACCTCTGGTCTGTAGTCATTGGGTCAGAAGCACATAACAACCTGGGCTTGTGATTGACAAATGAAGCAGAAGGCAGTCTTGTTGGACTGAGCGTTAACCTGTGAGATCTGATGCTACCTCCAGGTAAATAGTGTCAGAACTGACCTGAATTGTTGGACACCCAGCTGATGTCAGAGCATTGCTTGGTAGTGGTGAGGAATCCCCTACTAATACATGCTGAAATTGGGTGCAGCACCCTTTTTAGGGGTGAATAGGAGGTTATCAGAACTTGTGAACTCATGAGTCTTGTGTGTTGACTGGTGTTTGGTGCACCCAGTGTCCAAAAGTCTATTCAGATTTCTGGAGGCACCTATGTGCAGATGCATAGGAATACAAAACATAGAATAAGGAATCATAAGCACAGAACTGACCTGAACCTTTGATTCTTGGAGCAAGACTAATGATCCAGAGACCAGGACAGGATCAGGAATCTGAACTTACTCAATGAAAACTTGACTGTCTTCATACACCTGTCTCTCCCCATGGTAAAGCACAGTCTTTAAGACTTACAGTGTTATGGAGTCAGCTCTTTATTTTATGTCTGGGGACTGTGGTTCTTGAAGTCTCTTGATTGCATTGCGTAAGATGAATTTGACATAGAAACATCAACATGGAAAAGCATTGACAATGTTAAACTAAAATTCAGAAACAAAGTACTACCTTAGATGCTTTCCTCTTAATAAAAACAACCACAATACTAAATAGAGGTTAAGTTGCACTGACTGCAATTATTGCTTTATATTTAACTGTGTTATTCTCAGTGTCAAATAATTTTTGGTTCTCTTTTTCCCCATAGAGAACCTCAAAAGCCATCAGCCCATGGAATATTTTCTTTAAACTGGTCAATTTGGTGGAGTAATTTATTTAAAATAGGTTTTTTTTTAAATATAGTTTTCTCTTTATTTCACAAAATGAGTAATGCAAGTTGGGATGTGGAGCTATAAAGTCATTGCAAAAAAAATTACACAGCAAAACTGCTATTTTTGGCTTTTAATTCCTACCAGTTTGCCAACTTGTTGCAAGTTATACTTATCAAGGGATCATACACTTTTTCCATCTTGTTTCATCTTGACCCCTAAAATGCTAACAGAGACCATGAATGGTATTTGACTTAATTAGCTAGTGTTACTATTGCTTGCTACATCTCTTAGCTCTAAATATCTCTAAAAATAGGTTTCCTTTGATTCCAGCTTTTAAGTGACATAAATTGTATTCAAGGGAGAGAAAAGCATTACTTAAGTTATCTATCTCTGTTTATATTTCTGACTATTATACTTTATCACACAGTTCTTGGTTTATGTTATAAAAGGATGGGCCTGTAATAAGTTAGCGGAAACCATGGGCATTCCTTTGAAATAACTCTTAATGGGAAATGGTTTTTAAAATAATATTTGAACTTTACAAAAATGAATTTTTAAAGAAGTAATTTTATTGTGTTCACACCCTGTGAAATTTGAGACACTGAAATTAAACATTAATATATAGTACACAGGTGCAGTTGGTCTTTTTTTTTTTAAACAAGAGGTATTTAGTGAATATCATTTGGGTCATTGAAATTAAACAATTTTAACCTATTTTACACAGAGAAAGATCTCTTCCACACAAGGCATAGATTTATGTAAAGAATGTTATTTAATAGTCAAGAGTCTTTTATTGGCCAGATTTCAAAGGAAATAGTTGCCAAGTTCAGATATGAAATTTAACAGAGCATGTGGTAGACAGAATTCTAAGATGGCCTGAAAGATTCCCTCCTCCCTAACCCCCCACGGAGTATGTGGCTGTGACATCCTACGAATGTGAATGTGATGGATTCTGCTCCATGATTAGGTTATGTTACGTGGTACAGTTGACCTTAGTGTAGGAAAATTACCCGCATGAGCTTGACCTACTCACATGACTGGGTCACAGAGGAGGAAGTCAGAGATTTGAAGCAGGATGATTTGATGTAGTGTTACTAGCTTAAAGATGAAGGAAGCCAAGTGGCAAAAAAGTTATGGAAAGTGTCTAGAAGCTGACAGTGGGTTCTGGCTGACAGCCAGTCAAGGAAGAGGATCTCAGTCCTATCATTGCAAGGAGCTAAATTATGCTAACAACAAGAATGATCTTGGGAGTGGAGTTTTCCCTAGAGCCTCCAGATAAGAACTCAGTCCAGCCAACGCCTTGATTTTTGCCATTTAATACATTGAGCAGAGAATCCAGTCATACAGCACCAGACTTTTGACCTAAAGGACAATGAACTAATAAATGGACATTGTTTTAGGCTGCTAAACTTGTAGTAACTTCTTATACAGGAGTACAAACTTAATACAGAACATAGAATTTTATTTTATAGGAAATATAAATGGGAGAATTTCTATTTATTACTCATGATTATTTTTCACAGAATAGGTGGGGCGGTAGGGGAGGGCATAGACTAGTGCTCAGCTATCTCAAATTATCAGTGGCGAAGCACTGGTTTTGTTATTTTCAGTCTGTCATGGGTTGATTCTTTTATTACGTTTGATAAAAATGAATCAGTATAAAAATGAAAACCCAAAGGTATCTGAAAATTAATCCCAAATTTGTTATTAGATTCAAATAAAGCTACTTTGTTAAATTGTTATAAATATTTAAAAACACTTATTTTCAACTTTTATTCTTACAAATTAATAACAAACAGTCCATGGGCCAGCTGTGGTCTATGGACTGTATTTTGAATAGCACTGGCTTAGATCATGTTAAATTTGAATATTTTTGAGGCTAAAAATATTAACCTGTCCTAAGACTTCAAGAGATAAAAATTTAGCCATTTGTGTGTTTTCAGCTGCTTTTAAATCAGAACAACTAGAGAAATTGAAATTTTGGCCTCAAAATCCTTTTATCATCAAAGCACTAAACTTACTGAAAGTGAAAAAGTAGTTTCTATGAGCTTAAAAGAAATAGGCTAAAAATATTGTCATGAGGCCTGAGTGTGTGTGTGTCTTGAGAGTCTAGAGAACAATACTAAATTTCCTTCAAATAAATGAAAAAATTTCAACTTGACCACTTTATAGTAATGTGGAATGGATCACTGTCCCCATTGCTAGCTATTTTTGAATGGAGAACCACAAAGGTACAGAAATTGACACGTGCAGACACATTATGTCCCAGGAAGCACTTATTCTGTTCATCATGACTCGTTAAGATTTTTTAGCTTTCTTCTAAAAATTTTCATGTGGTACACACAACCATGAATCACTCGTCATCTCTATTGCCTTACTTAGATAACATCCTTCAGTTTATTAATCCATTGAGTAGAAAATACTTCTTACTGTCTTTTTCTAGTAGACTTTCTTAATGTTCAAAACATTTGTTATAGAACTTAAGGGTTTTCTGATAAGTTAGTATTCATAGGCAAGCAGCATAAAGAAAGTGAGCTGGTTGAAGCATGATTTCAGTAAGAGAAACTAAGAGCAGCAGAATAATGTATATCATGTTCATATCATACTTTACATACTTTATGAAGGAATTTAGCTTGGTGAGGATTGTCACTCTATGGAGAAATATGACATGGATAACAGCAGTTTTACTGAACATGGCACCATGAACCTGGAAGCAACGTCAGGGTCATCGAATCTAGGCCCTCGTTGACTGTGCATAGATAACATGAGCACTGCTTCTGTTCTTTGCTAAGTTTCAGATGAACCTTGCTAATCGTGAAACATTCTTCCCTTGCTAATCGTGAAACATTCTTCCCACTGACCCCAGATACAGCCTCAGAATCTTTCTCAACATAGTATTCTACGAAATTAATAATTATGTGTTGAGATTGGCTCAAAAATTTAACTTCTATGGCCTTCCATGCACCTAAATCATTTAAGATAGATTCTATTCTTCTGTGGATTGAATGATTGCCATCTCATTCTGCTTAATGAGCATCTGGGCCTGGGGGTGGAAGTGGAGTGCCATAAAGAGAAAATAGTGTTCTCAATGTAATTTCTAAATACCGGGGTGAAGCTAGATTAAAATGTTTAAAGGCGTTTTCTTTGGAGTGGTTACCTACCAGAATCCCGCCCCCGCCCCACCCTGTACCACCTCCAGTTTTTTTGTGCACAGGCAAGAGAGTCCACAACTGGTTAAAGTGTTACTCCCAGTGATTTATCAGTGGGTTTTCCATCAAGTAAAAGGCAAAGGAGAAGATCAAGTGTAATTTTACCGGGGTCATTCTTTGGCTGGTATATGTTAATAGTTTTAGTCATGACCAAGGAGATGGGATGGAGTACACTCAAGAAATTTGCAACTGGTCAAGTTGGCTAGGACCTTATATAACTACGTTAATATTCAGAAAGACTGTGATACTATAAACATGTTCACTGCCTCTATTATAAGCCAAATGTAGGGAATCGCAGAAGCCCTGCTGCATACGTGTTTACTTTTGGTAAACTAGGTTTTGCAAAATGTTCAGTAAGCACAATGGCAGTATCAGTTGGCCAAGACTTGAAGATTGCCTCACGGATCACGTGGCTGGATGTGTTAGGGTTAGTGTCACATTACTAAATCATTCAGTGGTGTCACAATTCTGGCTATATGTGTGGAGTTTATATTGTATCCTCATTGCTTCTCATAAAGGAGAAGCCTAAAGTGAAGGATACCATTGCAAGTGTACCTGAAATTATGACAAAGAATTTGGGAGGAAACTGCAGCTGAATTTTTTGTCTTACATAAAACGAGATAGGCATGTGCACCCTAAAGGTTACGCATGAACTGCTGTAGGCCAGTGATCCAGTAGTTCCTGGGGTGCTGAGAAAAAAATCAACATCACTGATTTTTCTGGTTCTTACTTTGATGGACTCAATAGAATGAGAGTGAAAGAGAAAAGGGAGGCAGCATACCTTAACTTTAGGAAGGTTTTATGATATAAACTATACGGCAGGCTACTCAAAACTTTTTGAAGTTAAAACAACTATTTAAGATGAATGAGAGGTAACTTCCAAAATAGTGAAGTGATGAGATCTGTAAACTCTCTAACTGATGAAACAACTGTAGCTGGTGAAGATCGCTTACAAAATGAAAATCTTGGAGATTGTCTTAAGGGCATACATTTAGAAATGCACTTGAATGAAGTATATTTGATGAATGAAGAAACACTTACTCAAGAACACCCGTATCAATAAGGATAGTAAGAGTTTGTGGTATTTGAGCCACTACTCCCTCCCTCCCTCCCACTTTGAGGTGTGTGCAGCTAAGGACAGAGGGCTTGCTCTCCCTCCTAGCTGAGGGTCATGCTATCTCCCTGGGAAGTCCAGACCACCAGAATCCCCCCACGGTGTGCAACCTCTGATGTCATCCGTCAAAGGATACAGACTTGGACATGTACCCTCCTCCCTAAGTTCATGTTGCAGAATCTATGACCTCAGAAAGAGTGGGTGAGGGGTCCAAGGCTCTCCTCTATCTATCTCTTACTCATGGGGTGGAAACTCTACCCCAGGCATGGCAGGCCAAGAATACTGGTACCTGATTGTCCTCGTCCAATCTTGCTTATAGGGTGGGGTTTATTCACCGAAAGAGGCTTGCTGAAAACACCCAGAGCTGCTGCCCTTGCTTAGCATCCTATTTGTGAGGCAGAGGTGTCATTTGAGAGAAACAGGTCACTGTCTCCACCCTAAGCTCGGGAACAGTGGTGCAGATGTTTTGCCAGGGAGAGATCAGGCCATAACAACAGAGAGCTTCGAGCTCTCTTCAGAGGAACTGACTTTATTTGAAACGAAGTGTGTGGAATTGTGTGTCTAAGTGTGTTCTCAAAAACAGTGAAGGTTGTGGTGATAACCAATTGAAAGGACTCTGGTAGCTTCTTGAGAGCAGCAAGCTAAACTGTAAACCAGCTAGAAGTTTGGCAGAGAGAACCAAGGAAAGAGCTAAAAAGAACCTTCATAACAAATCTCAAAGACTGGCTTCAAAGATTACTCTGCAAAGGAACAAAAATTTAATTGATTCGAACTATGGAGAAATTTATGCCCCCATGGCATTATTTAAAACACAGTGCGATCACCTGGCAGTTGGTAGAAGCTAACAGCTGGGTATGATACCAACACAACAGATAGCTTAATGAAAATATCAGATAAAGAGAACATGAAAGAGAGCTCTGATAAACCACTGTCATCCCAGGGTGACTGTGAGCATGTCACAGGCTGTGCCATTGCGGCATGACATCGGAGACTGCATACTTTGGGGAAATAGACTTCACTAAAATAGTCCAGGTAAGTCGTCAAACAAACAGTAAGCAAACAACAACAAAAATAATGCCTGAAGGAAAGAGGGCATCAGTATCCAGAGTTGCCACATTATTTTATCTAAAATGCCCCGTTTTCAACAAAAATTAATGAGATATGTAAAAACAACAGGAAAGTATAACATTCACACAGAAAAGAAAGACCAATTAGAAACTGCCTTTGAGAGGGCCCAGGTGTCTTGTCTTTTTTTAATTTACATTCAAATTAGTTAGCATATAGTGTAATAATTATTTCAGCAGTGGAATCCAGTGATTCATCATCTTCACATAACACCCAGTGCTCATTCCAATAAGTACCCTCCTCAATGCCCCTTGCCCATTTAGCCCATCCTCCCACCCAAAATCCGCATTTGTTCTTTGTATTTAAGAGTCTCTTATGTTTTTGTCCCCATCCCTTTTTTATATTGTTTTTGCTTCCCTTCCCTTGTGTTCATCTGTTTTGTCTCTTAAATTACACATACGAGTGAAGTCATACATATTTGTCTTTCTCTGCCTAATTTCGCTCAGCATAATACACTCTAGTTCCATCCACGTTGTTGCAAATGGCAAGATTTCATTCTTTTTGATTGCTGAGTAATATTCCTGTGTGTGTGTGTGTCTTCTTTATCCATTTATCAGTTTATGGGAATTTGAGCTCTTTCCATAATTTGGCTGTTGCCAGTAGAGCTGCTATAAACATTGGGGTGCATGTGCCCCTTTGAAACAGTACTCCTGTATCTTTTGGATATATACCTAGTAGTGTAGTTGCTGGGTCATAGGGTAGTTCTAGTTTAATTTTTTGAGGAACCTCAATATTGTTTTCCAGAGTGGCTGCACCAGTTTGCATTCCTACCAGCACTGTAAAAGTGTTCCTCTTTCACCACATCCTCACCAACATCTGTCATTGTCTGAGTTGTTGATTTTAGTCATTCTGACTGGTGTGAGTTGGTATCTCATTGTGGTTTTGATTTGTATTTCCCTTATGATGAACGATGTTGCACATTTTTTCATGTGTCTATTAGCCATCTGGATGTCTTCTTTGGAAAAGTGTCTATTCATATATTTTGTCCATTCAGTGGATTATTTGTTTTTTTGGGTGTTGAGTTTGGTAAGTTTTTTATAGAGTTTTGGATACTAACCCTTTATCTCAGATGTCATTTGCAAATATCTTCTCCCATTCCATCGGTTGACTTTCAGTTTTGCTGAGTGTTTCCTTCTCTGCGCAGAAGCTTTTTATCTTGACGAGGTTACAATAGTTCATTTTTGCCTTTGTTTCCCTTGCCTGCAAAGACAGGTTGAGTAAGAAGTTGCTGTGGTTGAGGTCAAAGAGGTTTTTCCCTGCTTTCTCCTCTAGGATTTTGATGGCTTGCTGTCTTACATTTAGGTCTTTCATCCATTTTGAGTTTATTTTTGTGTATGGTATAAGAAAGTGGTCCAGGCTCATTCTTCTGCATGTCACTGTCCAGTTTTCCCAGCACCATCTACTGAAGAGACTGTTTTTAATTCCATTGGATATTCTTTCCTGCTTTGTCGAAGATTAGTTGGCCGTATGCTTGTGGGTCCATTTCTGGGTTCTCTATTTCTTTCACTGATCTAAGTGTCTGTTTTTGTGCAAGTCCCATACTGTCTTGATGATTACAGCTTTGTAATACAGCTTGAAGTCCAGAATTGTGATACCTCCAGCTTTGGTTTTCTTTTTTAGGATTGCATTAGCTATTTGGGGTCTTTTCAGATTCCATACACATTTTAGGATTGTTCGTTCTAGCTCTGTGGAGAGGGCCCAGGTGTCTTAACAAATACTTCAAAGTAGCTATTGTAAAGAAGTAATTTTTTTTTTCAGAGTAAAGGAAGGAATGACAATGTCTCATCAAATAGGCAATATAAATATATAAATTATAGAAAAGAAACAAATAGAAATTCTGGAGTTGTAAAGTACAATAAGTGAAATGACAAATTCATTAGAGGGACTCAAAGAGTAGAGTTAAACTAGTAAAGGAGAGAATCAGTAAACTTGAAGATAACTCTAGAGATTTTGTAATCTAAAGGATGAAGAGGAAAAGGATTATAGAATGAACAGATTCTCAGAAATGAGTTCACCAACACTCAGAAGGAGAGGAGAAAAAAGGAACAGAAAAATCACTGAAAATGTAATGGTTGTCATTGTTCCAAATTTGATGAAAAACGTTATACATCCAGGAACCTCAGCATACTGCATAGAATCAGTTCAAAGAGAGTCACACCCACATACATCGTAGTAAAAATGTTGAAAGCTAAAGATAGAGAAGATTTTGAAAATAGTAATAGATAAATGACTTGAGATGTACAAGGAAATCCTGTTAAGATAAGCGTCTAACTTCTCATCAGACACACTGGAGGCCAAAAAACAGTTGGATAACATTGAAAGTGCTGAAAGAAAAAACGGCCAACCAAGCATCTAAAAAAAACTACATCACTTACAAATGAAGGTGAAATTATGACATTGACAGATAAACAAAAATAGAATTTATTGTTAGTAGACAACAGAAATAAATCCATGTTCTTTTCCTTTCTTAACTGATTCAAAAACAGTTGTATAAAACAGTATGTATGTATGTATGGACTTGTAACATATAGAAATGAAATACATTTGATAACAGCAACAGAAAGGAGATAAATGTGAGTAAAGCTATACTGGAATAAGGAAATGATACCAGATAGTCTTCAAATCCACAAATATTTGGATGTAAGGGGATATAAAAATAGATACGCAAGGAACAACCTTAAGAAAGATAGAGTGGCTATATTAGTATCAGACAAAATAGACTTAAAAACAAAGCTGTTGCTAGAGATAAAGAGAGGCATTTTATCTTTTTCAATTTTATTTTATTTTACTTAGAACATGAGTAGGAGAGAGAGAGAGAGAGAGAATCTTAAGCATTTGAAATTAAGAGTCATGGAGCACCTGGATGGCTCAGTTAGTTGAGCATCTGACTCTTGGTTTTGGCTCAGGTCATGATCCCAGGGTCAGGGAATAGAGCCCCTATATTGGCCCTGCGCTGAGTATGGTGTCTGCTTAACATTCTCTTACCACCCCCCCATCACCTTCTCTCCCCCACTAGCGCTCTCTCTCTCTCTCTCTCTCAAATAAAAAAAAAGAAAAAAATCAAGAGTAGGACCCCGAAGAGGGCACCCCAAAGAGGGATGTTTTATAATGATAAAAGGGTCAATCCATTAGGAAGGTATAATGGTTATAAACATATAAGCATTTAACAACAGAGCCTCAAAATATGTGAAGCAACAACTGACAGAACTAAAGAAAGAAAGAATCAAATAGTAATGTTTGTATACTCCAATACCCCATTTGCAATGATAGGATAAACAACCCGAAGATCAACACTATAAACCAACTGTGACTAAGAAACATCTGTAGGACACTCTATCCAACAATGATAGAATACATACATATATTCTTTGCAAGTACATATTGAACATTCCCCAGAGTAGACCACATACTAAGCCAAAAAACAAGCCTCAATAAATTTAAAAGTAGTGAAATCATACAAAATATGCTCTCTGACCACAATGGAATGAAATTAGAAATCAATAGCAAAAAAATTGGGAATTCAAAAAATGTATGGAAATTAATCCATATACGCCTAAATAATCAATAGGCCCACACAAAATTACAAGGAAAATTAGAAAATACTCTTAGATGAATGGAAATGAAGATATAACTTGTGAAAATGTTTGGAAGCCATCTAAAGCAGTTCTTACTGTAAATTTATAGCTATAAATGCTTATATTAAAAAAGAAAAAGATCTCAAATAAATTACCAAGCCTTTCACCTTAAGACACTGGAAAAAGAAGAAAAGCTAAATCTAAAGCAAGAAGAAGGAAGGAAATAATAAAAGTTAGGGTGAAAATTAATGAAATACAAGTTAGAATAACAATAGAGAAAATCAATGAAACCTAAAAGAAAATAATCAGATCCCAAACTCAGTAATGGATTTTAAGGGAATACTGTGAACAACTGAATGTCAAAAAATTAAAATTTTAGGAAACTGCAACCTTCTGGAACTGACTAAGAAGAAATAGCACAAATGACAAAAGAAAAAGCAGATAGACTATACTTCATCAAAAACATTCACATTTCGAAGGACAGTATAAAAAGGATGAAAAGATAGTTCACAGAATGAGAGAAAATATTTTCAAATCATATATTTGCTAAGGGACCTGTTCACAGAGTATAAAATAACTCATACAACTCAATAATAAAAAGACAACTCAATTAGGGGCATCTGGGTGGCTCAGTTGGTTCAGCATCTGACTTCTGCTCAGGTCATGATCTCAGGGCTCATGAGTTCGAACTCAGAGCCTGGAGTCTGCTTCGGATTCTGTGTTTTCCCTCTCTCTCTCTGCCCCTCCCCCACCTGCTCTGTCCGTCTGTCTCTCTCTCAAAAAAAAAAATAAAAACATTAAAAAAAGATAACTCAATTAAAAATTAAAAATCTTAATAGACATTTTTTCCAAGTAAGATATATAGATGGTCAAAAAGCACATGAAACAATACTCAATACCATTAGTTATCAAAGAAATGCATATCAAAACCACAATGAGGTACAACTTAAAATCCGCTAGGATGACTCTGATCAAAAAGACAGATAATAACAAGTGTTGTTAAGGACATATAAATTGGAACTGTCATACATTGCTGATGGGAATGTAAAATTGTGCCGCCATTTGAGAGAGAAGTCTGGAAGTTCCTCTAAAAGTTAGAGTTCCTATGAGACATAGCAATTCCATTCTTAAGTATATGCTCGAGAGAAATGAAAACCTGCATTTATACTAAAAACTGGTACCTAAATATTCATAACAGTGAATATTAGTGAAAAAAGTAGAAATGATAAAAGTATTCATCAGTGATGAATGAATAAAATGTAGTATACATTGTGAAGTATTATTTGAGCATAAACAGGAATAGGAAGTGCCACAACATGGGCAAACCTTGAAAACATTATGCTAAGTGAAAGAAGCCAGTTACAAAGAGCCCATGTCTTATGATTCCATTTATATGAAATGTCAAAAATAGGCAAATTTATTGAGACTAAAAGTATATTAGTGAGTGCCTAATTCTGGGAGTAGTAGGGGCCAGATGGAGAGTGATTGCTAATTGGTATGAGGGTTTTGTTTTTTGTGGGGTTTTTTTTTTTTTTTTGAAGAATAAAGAAAATGTTCTAAAATTAGAGTATGGCAGTGGCTTTACAATTTATATGAATGTACCGAAAACCATTGCATTGTACACTTTAAATGAGTGTGGGAATAGTACGGTGTGTGAAATATAGCTCAATGAAACATTTAAAACGTGAATAAAAATGTGTATTCAGAGCATTTTAGATGATCCGTTCTTATTGACAGTTTGGGAAAAGGAGATCTATGGATGAACTGAAATGGTCACAGGTAATTAGAGCGAGTTCAATGGAGTGCTAGGCTTTGGTTATAGTTTATTCAATAAATAATCAAAGAAATGTTCATTCACAATCATTCATTTCATTTATCCATTCTTTCTTTATTCATTTATTCAGCCACCATTTACTAAGTACCTGCCAAGTACTAATACCATTCTTGTGTCAGGAGATTATATCTAGGCACAGTCCTGCCTATAGGTCTTAAATGTACTGAATCATAGAATTTAAGATCGGGGAGCACTCTGGGAATCTTATTGCCTTCAAATGCCTCATATCATGAGTGGTAAACATACATCAATGGATATCAAAAGGCATGTTACGGGTGAGTAGCAGAGTTGGTTTGTGACTTCACTTTGAGGAGTAACATATTTTTATTTAACATATTGGTGGTTTATTTATCTAGCTAGTGCCTTGGGTAGATGGATTCTCAGTGGGAAATGACCCTGGCAAGTGGACTTATAACTAACTCTGAGGTTAGCTCTGCTTTTAAGAATTGCTGTTATTTCACCTAGATATATAGAAGGAAATAGTACTGCAGAATTTTTTGTGGCAAGAGGGAAGGATATTTTATTTCCTTTTCGTCCTTTTTTATGCAGTCATTAGTAAAGGAAGATATTGCAAATTGGTATAAAGTGGACGAATGCATCTGGCTTTTCCAGTAGTGGCTGTGGTCTCTGTGCATGGGAACAGATAGGATGGGTTGTTTGGCCCATACAGTAGATCAAAGCCACGTGTGTGAACATTATAATGATCACTTGCACTATGCATTGAATTTAGTTGTGTATGTTGGACATTTGTCATTTATTTTGGTTCTTCATTCTGGTTCAGCATCTAAACCCTTAGTAAAATGTCAAGAGAATATTTAATTCCCCATCCTATGTGTCTTGGTACAGATCAGACTGTCTTTTATATAGTTGCAGAAAATGCTAGATTTTTGCTTTTCCAACCCTTGTTACTGGAGAACATAAGCACCCAACATACCAGTCATGGATGCCTATATCATAATTTTGTTCAGGGGCCCATAACTCAGAAGGTAAATAATAAGAACTTTCTCTTCAAGCCTGCAGGACCAATCAGCTGAAGCTATTTCCTTATTGAACAAGGTTCTAGATTTCAGAGGGTTTTACATGGCTACTTAGTTTCAGCCTCTTCCAAAGATTTGGTTAGTTACCTATATCTTATTAATTGCCTTTTCTTTTTAACTCAGCCAGAATTTACCTCTGTTGTTTGTAACTAAAAGCCCTCACTGACACAACACTCAAAACACACTAGTTAATCTCAGGGCTAAACAGTCACCAGAATGGGCTGCTTTTCTTTTTTCTTTTTTCTTTTTTTTTTATTATAATAGTTTATTTTCAAATTGGCTTACATATAACACCCAGTGTTCATCCTAACACCTGCCCTCTTTAATGCCCATCACCCCCTCTCCCCCTTCCCTCCCCTCCCTCACCCTCCTCGCCCCCCTCACCCTCAGATTGTTCTTAGTCTTTGAGAGTCTCTTATGTTTTATCTCCCTCCCCCTCGTCTTTTTTTCCTTTCCCCTCTTCCCCTCCCCCTGGTTTTTGCTTAGTCTCACAAAGTCCACCTATTCGTGGAAACATATGGTATCTATCTTTTTCTGACTGACTTATTTCACTTAACATAATACCCTCCAGTTCCATCCATGTTGCTACACATGGCCAGATTTCATTTTTTCTCATTGCCACGTAGTAGTCCATTGTATATATGTGCCACAACTTCTTTATCCATTTGTCAGTTGATGGGCACTTGGTCTCCTTCCATGATTTGACTATTGTTGAAAGTGCAGCTATGAACATTGGGGTACACGTGCCCCTATGCATCAGTATTCCTGTGTCTCTTGGGTAGATTCCTAGCAGTGCTATTGCTGGGTCATAGGGTAGCTCTATTTTCATTTTTTTGAGGAACCTCCACACTGTTTTCCAGAGTGGCTGCACCAGCTTGCATTCCTACCAACAGTGTAGTAGGGTGCCTGCTTCTCCACATCCCCACCAGCATCTACAGTTTCCTGATTTATTCATTTTAGCCACTTGAACCCGTGTAAGGTGGTATCTCAGTGTGATTTTGATTTGTGTTTCCCTGATGATGAGTGACTTTGAGCATCATTTCATGTGTCTGTTGGCCATCTGAATGTCCTCTTTGGAGAAGTGTCTATTCATATCTTCTGCCCGCTTCTTCACTGGATTATTTGTTTTTCGGGTGTGGATTTTGGTAAGTTCTTTATAGATTTTAGATACTAGTCCTTTATCCAATATGTCATTTGCAATTATCCCTTCCCATTCCATAGGTTGTCTATTTTGTTGGTTGTTTCCTTTGTCGTGCAGAAGCTTTTTATCTTGATGAGGTCCCAATAGTTCATTTTTGCTTTCAATTCCCTCGCCTCTGGAGATGTGTCGCATAGAAAATTGCTGCGGCTCAGGTCAAAGAGGTTTTTTCCTGCTTTCTCCTCTAGGATTTTGATGGTTTCCTGTCTCACATTCAGATCTTCATCCATTTAGAGTTTATTTTTGTGAGTAGTGTAAGGAAGTGGTCTAGTTTCATTCTTCTTCATGTTGCTGTCCAGTTCTCCCAGCACCATTTGGTAAAGAGGCTGTCTTTTTTCCATTGGATACTCTTTCCCGCTTTGTCAAAGATTAGATGGCCATATGCTTGTGGGTCCATCTCTGGGTTCTCTATTCTATTCCATTGGTCTATGTGTCTGTTCTTGTGCCAATACCATGCTGTCTTGATGACTACCACTTTGTAGTAGAGGTTAAAATCTGGGATTGTGATGCCTCCTGCTTTGTTTTTATACTTCAGAATTACTTTGGCTACTAGGGGTCTTTTGTGGTTCCATACAAATTTTAGGATTGTTTGCTCTAGCTTTGAGAAGAATGCTGGTGCAATTTTGATTGGGATTGCATTGAATGTGTAGATTGCTTTGGGTAGTATTGCAATTTTAACGATATTTATTCTTCCGATCCATGAGCATGGGATGTTTTTCCATTTCCTTGTGTCTTCCTCAATTTCCTTCATAAGTTTTTTATAGTTTTCCACGTAAAGGTCTTTTACATCTTTGGTTAGGTTTATTCCTAGGTATTTGATGGTTTTTGGTGCAATTGTGAATGGGATTCACTTCTTTATTTCTCTTTCTATTGCTTCATTGTTGGTGTAAAGGAATGCAACCGATTTCTGTACATTGATTTTGTATCCTGCAACTTTGCCAAATTCATGGATCAGTTCTAGTAGGCTTTCGGTGGATTCTGTTGGGTTTTCCATGTAAAGTATCATGTCGTCTGCAAAAAGTGAAAGTTTGACTTCCTCCTTGCCTATCCTGATGCCTTTTATTTTGCTTTCTTGTCTGATTGCTGATGCTAGGACCTCCAACACTATGTTAAATAGCAGTGGTGAGAGTGGACATCCCTGTCGTGTTCCTGATCTCAGGGGGAAGGCTCTCAGTTTTTCCCCATTGAGGATGATATTAGCTGTAGCCTTTTCATAAATGGCTTTTATGATGCCTAAGTATATTCCTTCTATCCCGACTTTCTCGAGAGTTTTTATTAAGAAGGGATGCTGTATTTTGTCAAATGCTTTTTCTGCATCAATCGACAGGATCATATGGTTCTTATCTTTTCTTTTGTTAATGTGATATATCACGTTGATTGATTTGCGAATGTTGAACCATCCCTGCAACCCAGGGATGAATCTTACTTGATCGTGGTGGATAATTCTTTTTATATGCTATTGGATTCGATTTGCTAATATCTTGTTAAGAATTTTTGCATCCATGTTCATCAAGGATACCAGCCTGTAGTTCTCTTTTTTTGCTGGATCTATATCTGGTTTGGGAATCAAAGTGATTCTGGCTTCATAGAATGAGTCTGGGAGTTTTCCTTCCATCTCAATTTTTTGGAACAGCTTGAGGAGGATAGGTATTAACTCTGTTTTAAATGTCTGGTAAAATTCCGCAGGGAAGCCATCTGGCCCTGGACTTTTATTTGCTGGGAGATTTTTGATAACTGATTCAATTTCTTCACTAGTTTTGGGTCTGTTCAAGTTTTCTATTTCTTCCCGTTTGAGTTTTGGTAGTATGTGGCTGTTTAGGAATTTGTCCATTTCTTTTAGGTTGTCCAATTTGACGGCATATAGTTTTTCATAATATTCTCTGATGATTGCTTGTATTTCTGAGGGGTTGGTTTTAATCACTCCATTTTCATTCATGATTTTATTGATTTGGATTCTCTTTTCCTTTTGAGGAGACTGGCTAGAGGTTATCAATTTTGTTTATTTTTTTCAAAGATCCAGCTATTGGTTTCATTGATCTGTTCCACTATATTTTCTGTTTCCATATGATTAATTTGTGCCCTAATCTTTGTTATTTCTCTCTTTCTGCTAGGTTTGGACTGTCTTAGCTGTTCTGCTTCTAGTTCCTTTAGGCATGCTGTTAGAATTTGTGTTAGGAATTTTTCTTGTTTCTTGAGATGGGCCTGGATTGCAATATATTTCCCTCTCAGGACTGCCTTTGCCACATCCCAGAGCGTTTGGATTGTCGTATTTTCATTTTCATTTGTTTCCATGTATTTTTAAATTTCTTCTCTGATTGCTTGGTTGACCCATTCGTCTTTTAGTAGGTTGTTCTTTTAGCCTCCATGTTTGTGGGGGTTTCCCAGACTTTTTCCTGTGGTTGATTTCAAGTTTCAAAACATTGTGGTCTGAAATTGTGCATGGTATGATCTCAATTTTTTTATACTTATTCAGCGCTTCCTTGTGCCCCAAAATGTGGTCTATCTTGGAAAATGTACCATATGCATTTGAGAAGAATGTAAATTCCTTTGCTTCTGGATGAAGGGCCCTGAAGATATCTGTCAGGCCCATCTGTTCCAACGTGTCATTCAGGTCCATTGTTTCCATGCTAATTCTCTGTTTAGTGGATCTATCCAGCGCTGTGAGTGGGGTATTAAGGTCTCCTGCTACTAGCACATTTTTATCAATAAGATAGCTTACGTTTGTAATTAGTTGCTTGACAAATTTGGGTGCCCCAGAATTCGGCGCATAGATATTTATAATTGTTAGCTCTTCCTGCTGGATAGTCCCTGTGATTATTATATAATGCCCTTCTTCATCTCTTATTACATCTTTTACTTTAAAGTCCAGTTTATCTGATATAAATGTGGCTACTCCAGCTTTCTTCTGAGTTCCTGTAGCATGGTAGATAGTTCTCCATCCCCTCACTTTCAGTCTGAAGGTGTCCTCAGGTTTAAAATGGGTCTCTTGAAGACAGCAGATAGATGGGTCTTGTTTTCTAATCCATTCTGTTACCCTGTGTCTTTTAATTGGAGCGTTTAGTCCGTTTACATTCAGTGTTAATATTGAAAAATGTGGATTTAGAGTCAAGGTGTTGTCAGTAGGTTTCATGTTTGTAAGGATGTCTCTGGTGCTCTGTGTTCCTTGCAACCTTTCCTTCATAGAGTCCTCCTCAGGATCTCTTGTAAGATTGGTTTATTTGTGATGTATTCCTTCAGTTTTTGTCTGTTTGGGAAGACCTTTATCTCTCCATCCATTTTGAATGACAGGCTGGCCGGGTAAAGGATTCTTGGCTGCATGTCCTTCCTGTTCATCACATTGAAGATTTCCTGCCATTCCTTTCTGGCTTGCCAAGTTTCTGTGGATAAGTCCGCTACTACCCTAATGTGTCTGCCTTTGTAAGTCAAGGCCCGTTTATCCCTAGCTGCTTTCAGGATTCTCTCTTTATGTTTGTATTTTCCCATCTTCACTACGATGTGTCTTGCTGAGGGCCTATTTGAGTTATGTCTGAGGGGAGTTCTCTGTGCCTCTTGGACTTCAATGCCAATTTCCTTCTTCATGTTGGGGAAGTTCTCATTGATGATTTGTTCAAGTACCCCTTCGATTCCTTTCTCTCTGTCTTCTTCCTCTGGAATTCCTATAATACGATGTTATTCCATTTGATTGCATCGCTCAGCTCTCAAATTCTCCTTTCCTCTTCCTGAATCAGTTTCTCACTCTTTTTCTCTGCTTCCTCCTTTTCTGTAATTTTATCTTCTAATTCCCCTATTCTCTCTTCTGCCTCTGCAATCCGCGCTATGGCTGCCTCCAGTTTGTTTTGCCCCTCTTTTAAAGCATTTTTTAATTCCTGTAGATCGTTTTTTAGGACCTTGATCTCTGCCTCTAGGGTCCCCCTGCTTTCTTCTATGCTTTTTTCCAAGCCCTGCGAGTATTTTTATGTTTATCATTCTGTATTCTTGTTCTGTTAAGTTTCTTATGTCTGCTTTCATCATTTCTTCTGCTTTCACTATTTCCTGTACAGTCTGAGGGGAGTTCTTCCGTTTGGTCATTTTGGCAATGTTCGTATTGGTTTATTTCCTATTTCTCCTCAGTGTCCCTAGATGCTCTGGATTTTGCATTCTCTTTCCTGTAGCCTCCAACTCCTCTTCCTGCAGATCCCCATGACTGAGTTTCTGGGTCTCAGTCCCTCTCAGATTAAGAGTCGTCAGAGACCAGCAGTGGGTATTACTTCTTTTCCACCATGTTGGCCCCTCCTCCTCCTGGGCTGCTTTTCTTGAATGTGAAGGGCACTGATAATTAAATGGAGGCCATGTAACAGGATTAAAAGGAAGAAAGCCATTTTAATTCCTCAGACACTTTTAAGAGCAAAGATTTCTTTTTAATAAATTGATTTATAATAAGTTAAAATTAATTAAAGTAAATGGTATATACACCTCACTTATATCAGTTTGTTTCCCTAAAAGGTACATACGTTAAAGCAAAATGAGAAATTTTTAAATAAGTAGAAAAAATGACGGAAAGTAAAAAATAAAGTTCAGAAAATAAGATGGAAGTGTATATTGAAGTTTGTGTACAAATTGCATGCTCTGAAGTCTGATACGTTTACTAGAGATAGACACTAGTCCTAGCAAGACGGTATCATTTGTTGTGTAACCTGGGGGCACTTCTGAAAATGAAAGACAACTCTGTTATTAATTATTGCAGGATGATAGACATTAACCTGAACTTTTCAGACAAATAAGAACATATAGTTATAGTGTAGTCACACTATAGTGCATCTAGGGATCATTTAATAAACTTCGCACACACGCACACACACACATACACACACACACTCATGCAGAGTACACTCAAATAAACTTGGATTTCACTATTCTATTTAAATTTCTAGCATATTACATCACTATAGGCTTTGGAAAAAAGCAGATCTCAAATGTCAGTGACTTTTATCTTACACTGCATGTCCATCAGTGGTCAGCTGGGACTTTTGCTCTATTTCTCTTTCATCATCACTCAAGACCCAGAATGGTGGAATATTCACTTGCTAGAACATTCTCAATCTCTGTGGTCGAGGGTAAGTGGTATCTTATAGCAGGACCTAACTGCAATGCCAGGTACACTTCCAGACTTATTCATTAGTCAGAGATGGTCACATGGCCATACCTAACTCCAGGGGTCCAGGAATCTTATGTCCAATCTTATCCCTGGAATGTGAAGAACTGTAAATATTTGTTTAGCAGAATTAATAGCCAGTTTTTTAAAAGACATTGTCCTTTTTTAAACAAACTTTTTTTTCAAGTACAATTTTATTGTCAAGTTGGCTAACATAAAGTGTATACAGTGTGCTTTTGGTTTTGGGGTAGATTCCCATGATTCACCGCTTACAACACCCAATGCTCATCCCAACAAATGCCCTCCTCAGTGCCCATCCCCATTTTCCCATCTCTCCCAGCCCTCCATCAACCCCCAGTTGTTCTCTGTATTTAAGAGTCTCTTATGGTTTGCCCCCCTCTCTGTTTGAAACTATTTTTTCCCCTTACCTTCCCCCATGGTCTTCTGTTAAGTTTCTCAAGTTCCACAGATGAGTGAAAACATATGATATCTGTCTTTCTATGACTTATTTCACTTAGCATAATACCCTCCAGTTCCATCCATGTTGTTGCAAGTGGCAGGATTTCATTCTTTCTCATTGCCAAGTAGTATTCCATCAACCGATGAATGGATAAAGAAGATGTGGAAAACATAAACTTTTACTTTAGAATAGTTTTAGATTTACAGATAAGTTGAAAATATTGTATGACCATGTCATAAAAAATTTTTTTTAACATTTATTTTTGAAAGAGACCGAGCACTAGTGGGGGAGGGGCAGAGAGAGAAGGAGACACAGAATCTGAAGCAGGCTCCAGGCTCTAAGTTGTCGGCACAGAGCCTGATGTGGAGCTCAAACCCACAAACCATGAGATCATAACCTGAGCCAAAGTTGGACACTTAACCAACTGAGCCACCCAGGCACACCATGACCATGTCGTTTTAAAATACATCTTTATGACTGAAGAAATAGTGATGCTCAGTGCGATATCAGAAAGGAAAACAAAATTTGAGTCTATTGTTGCCTAAACCCTCTATGTTCTATTTTAAGTCCCTACCTTCTGTCAGCTACTGTTGAAGATGGCAGCAGTCGATTTCCAGGCTTCCCCTGCTGCTTGATCCTCTGTCAATAACTGCCTTGACCACACTCTAGCAACTGGAGAAAGAATTCTGTCATGTCCTTAGCCAAACAGACTAAATCACTGGGTGCCATTTACAACAACAGCTTTAAATAGCTCCAGAACCCCAAAAAACTGTCTTGAATAAAGAAAGAAGTAGGAGATACAGGAATAAACTCCCCAGTCAACTCATCATCAGTACATAAGCTTTGGGT
The DNA here is from genome assembly GCA_030068075.1 of Paguma larvata. NCBI lineage: Eukaryota > Metazoa > Chordata > Mammalia > Carnivora > Viverridae > Paguma > Paguma larvata. The sequence continues at coordinate 40,525,563 of CM057838.1, forward strand.
TTCCTTTTTTGACTGAACTCTGGGAATGTGTTATTAATGCAGCATTTGTTAAGACATTGGCCTTTGGAAGTGGTGACTTGACAAAGGTGTGCTATATAGTGGCTGATGCGTATCATGTTCTTATTATAACGTGCATCGTTTGGAGAACAGAATCTTACTGTTTATTTTTTAATGTTTTTTATTTATTTTTGAGAGAGAGAGAGAGACAGAGTGTGAGCAGGAGAGGGGCAGAGAGAGAGGGAGACACAGAATCCGAAGCAGGCTCCAGGCTCTGAGCTGTCAGCACAGATCCCGATGCGGGGCTTGAACCCACAAACCGTGAGATCATGACCTGAGCCGAAGTCGGACGTTTAACCGACTGAGCCACCCAGGCGCCCCAGACTCTTACTGTTTAATGGTGGGTAGTGGGATGATACTTCTGCTGTTTTTAAATCCATAAGATGAAAAACAAATATTTACAATTTGAAGGGGAGGTTAAATGGTAAATTACACACCTAGTAATTTGTCTCCCAGAACTCAAGGGCTATGATCAGACTGAAGGTGAATATCATAGTTGGTGCCAAGTATCTAACAATGGCTGAATGCAAAGTAGGGGAAAGAACCAGTTCTGCAATTGGATCCAGGAGACAAAGATACAGCAGATGCTCAGGAGAAACACAGCTATACAGTAGCTCAGACCGGAGGTAAATGCCTCTAGTGAGTTCTCAAAGAGAACAACATGATATAATGGACAGCACCCTTAGCAAATACTGTAACGAATTACCTGAAACTATTTCATTTACTGCTCTAGTATGTTCCATTGTGCCAAAACATCATTTAGTTGGAGTGAGTCAAATTTATTTAATTAAAACAAATAGGTCATTAGAGTGACATATAATCTGTTATCCAAATAATAGGGCACTTTTTTGAGAGTAAAAGGAGATGCCTAGTAACCATTTATACACAGACAGCAGGAATAACCCAGGATCATCTCAGGCAGAATAGGAAGAAGGGTCATGCTTGTTGCAGTAGACTGGAGGTACACAGTACTTTGTGTACCCAGAAGGTCTGAATGCTTCTCTGGTTGTGACTGTCTACCAGTATTCCAGGAAGTCAGTTTCTGTGGAGCCAAGGTCAAAATCTCAGAGATCTGGAAGTGACAATGTAGGATTTTTCTTATTGATTCTCAACCTAATCCTATATTGTCCTTTCCTATGATGTGGCCTTAATCAGAGCCATCCTAGTAACATTGATATTTTTAATACCTTTGAATGGAAATTGGATTGTGGTTTAAAATAGATGTTTGGAGTAGAGTCTTTACCTACTCTGTTCTTGTATTGATTTGCCCATGTATTTCCATTTTAAAAAGCCAAACTCTCTTATAAATGATGCTGCTATGATGAGCATCTTTGTACCTATACCTTTGCATATTTTTTATAGTTGTCTTAGAGTTCATGTCTAGCTTTTGAGAATATAGGTAAAAAATTATGTTTGTAAGGCTCTTCAAACATATTTCTGAATTGTTTTGCAGAAATTACTAGTTTAAACTCAGAGTAATAATGGATGAAAAAGCCTATTTCTATATCATCACTGGATTTTAATTTAATATTTGTAAATTTAGTAGGTGAAAAATTGTATCTTCATTTTATATCTTTGAAATAACAGATTTTAGTCCATACTTACAGATTCTCAGCTCATACACATTTCATATGTTTATGGGCCATTTTAGTATTGTTTCTTACTAATTTCCTATAGGTATCCTTTGCCCATTTTAAGCTGATGTGTTCATTTTTTGTTTATTGATTTTTAAATGTTTGTTTTTAGAAATCAGTATGTATGGGGCACCTGAGTGGCTCAGTTGGTTAAGTGTCTAACTTTGGCTCAGGTCATGATCTCACAGTTTGTGAGTTCAAGCGATGCATTGGGCTCTGTGCTGACAGCTCAGAGGCTGAAGCCTGCTTTAGATTCTGTGTCTCCCTCTTTTTCTGCTCCTCCTCTGCTCAAACTCTGTCTCTCCTTCAAAAAAAAATAACATTAAAAAATTGTTTTAAAAAGAATATGTATAGTAACTATGTACATTGCTTTTCTGTATGCTACAGATACTTACCAAGCTTTTTTTTGTCATATTTTGCTTATGGTGATTTTGACATCCATAAGGTTATTTATTCTCACCCTCCTGAAGTTATATATAACCAGCTCATCCTTTTTTATTTTGAATATGCCTTTATACTTATAAAGACCAACTCTACTCTGAGTTATGAGAAAAATTTCCTTTTTCCTTAGGAATTTTAAGTTTGTAGTCCACATGGTATTAATGCATGCTGTGAGAAAACAATTTTCGTGAATAAACAAGTATTCTGATTTGAATTTTCCTTAGCATTTATTAAATATTATATATTCTTGAATTTTTTTAAATTCATAATCCACCTACTGAGTTCAATATCAGGACAAAATGCTTTACTTGTTACAGCTTTTGTCTGCTTTTAAGTTATAACAGTCTATTCCTCTCCTCCACCACAAATTTTGTTGAGTATTTTTACCTCTTAATTTACTATGGGTTTTATCTATTTATTTATTTTACCATGGATTTAGAACCATCACATTTAGAAAGTCACTTTGGTATTTAATGCAATCACAAACTCAGAGTTTCTCTAAATGCACCTACTAATTTGCAGAGATAGAGGGTTATATTTTGAAAAGAGGTTTTTTAAAAAATATTTATTTATTTTGAGAGAGAGTGTATGCAGGGGAGGAGCAGAGAGAGAGAATCTCAAGCAGGCTCTGTGCTGTCAGTGCAGAGCCTGATGCAGGACTCGATCTCACAAACCATGAGATTATGACTGGAGCTAAAATCAAGAGTCAGATGCTTAATCAACTGAGCCACCTAGGTACCCCAGAAAAGAGAGTTTTAAGTATCAAAATTTCCCTGATTGGAATTCTTTATGCCTAGAAATAGAAAACCGCTTTAACTTATTGCAGAAATCTCCAACCGATAAAATAGAGGCAATAAACTTTATAGACTCTCTCACCCCATGGTGTCACATGACAAAAGTAAGAGTAGCTAAAGGGGTGTTTAGGACAATCATGTCAAGGGATCTTGAGACCATGAAGAGCGCTGTCCAGGGAGTGCTGGCAGTGGAGGGAACCCAGGACTAAACTGGCCATGTTGAAAGATGCTGTAGAACTTTTCGCGGTTAGTATGGCCCCGGATTTTTATTTTCTCTCTGGGGTGTGGTAAGCAACATCAAGGAATGGTTGACCTGGAACTTGGGAAAAGAGACGTCGCCCTGGACTTGAGAAGGCTAACCAACACAAACACACAGTAAAACTGTGCCCCTTGGGTCCTCCAGAGGGGGAAAAGAGTTGCATGTTGCTGGCTGGGGGGAGCTTGGAGCGTCCAGCAGAGTCCCTTGCCAAGGTTCACACGCTAGCATTGAATTTCAGCTGAATTTCCAGGAAATTTGAACCAAATTGTGAAGGGACCTGGGCTGTGTGGAATGTCAGGTAGGAGACATGAGAAAATCATTTAATTTAGGGTAATTCATTTGATCCGAAACTTGAAAGTGGGGAGCAGTCTAGGAAACTTAGATTCATAGGAATCCCTCCCAAACAAAATCATGATGCTTTATTTGTCAGTCTAGGGTTTTGCAGGACAGTATTCTCTTTGTGCCCTCATATATTCTTGAATGCAGGAGGGCAAGACCCATGAGTTCACCCAGAATGCAGAGAACAATACTATACATTTTTTGTAATGTTTGATTGCAAAGAAGAATTAATTTCTTTATTGAAGTAACAGTGTTAGAAGGCTGGAGATGGTATAGAATTCCTTTCCAGGTAATTTTTGAGAAAAAGGAACTCCTCACCCTGACATCCTCATTTTTCTATCATGGAGACTTGGGTGGGTGGGGGGGATAAATTGATGCCATCTGGAAGTAACTTTAGCTCTTTTTTTACTTGTATTTTCGTAAGCCATTTAGGAAATCACATTTATTTAAATGTTTTATAAATATGCATGCTTATGTACTTGAGTTCTTTTAGCAATTGTAGGACACAGGATGGTATGGTAGCTTGAGCAAAGGAAATCTAGGTTCTAAATCCAACTCTGCCTCTAACTACAGAAGGGACTTGGGACAAGTCACTTAACTGGTATGAGCCTCAATTTCAATTTGGAAAATGAGGTTGTTGGACTAGATAATCTTTGTAGTTACCTCCAGCCCACCATCAGCTTTAAATTTCTAAGATAGTGTGTGTCCACTAAGAGGTAGGACAAAGGGCGTATATTCAAATAGAAGAGAAGAGTTACCATATTTAAATGAGTATTAAATGAGTATTTCTGGCTTCTGTACACTACTTATTAAATAATATCTCAATTAGCATATGCCAACTGTTTTATTTTCTATTCCAATAATTCTTACCCCTCTCACCAGATGTTTAAATGCAGGATTGTGCAAACTTGTATCTAGACTTCAGTGATGTAAGCTGAGAATATATTGGAGTATCTGTGTGCGCAGTAGTGTGTTTTCTCATAGAAACTAAATCATCACCTTCAATAGAGGATGTGGTTCTTTAAGAATAATAGCCCCATTCCATGAAAAATTTAAGTGTTAACTTAGTTACCAGATAAATAAAATGTCAGTAGGCAGTTTATAGCTATATAACTTCTGCTCTGCTTTCAGCTTCACTCTGGAGCAGTTGGGTTTGAGTCTTCCTTAGAAAACCTCTTCCTAATCTAAAAGAATTATATGGTGTGTCCCTTCATTTTTCTCTGAAATTTCTTTTGTATGTTAATCTTAGTTTAAATTTAAAGAAAAAACTTGCCTGGAATATGGAAAAGAAATCCTATAGAGAAAAGCAAATGCTTTGTATAGATATTTATACATTCCGTAGGAAAAGGAGGTACTGTAGAGCTTCAGGAATAGTCACTTTTCTTTGCATAAGTATAAGGTAAGATGTAGAGTTGACCAAAAAAGTAGTGTATAGAATTTTATTTTTCTTTCATCATTAAAACCTTGAGTCTACCTGTTACTATTGAAGAAATAGGTTATCTTTATAAATGGTCTCACTTTTAATTCTTCCTTTAGCTACATTTAGGATCTGAGAATGTTAAGAAACTAATTGGTATGATGTAGTACAAGTTCCTAATTTGATGAAAACTTTACAGTGAAAATAAAGGGGCGATAATGAGATACCATTACATTCACCAGACAGCCAAAAATAAAAATTCTGACAATACCAGATGTCAGTGAAGATGTGAAGCAACTAGAACTCTCATACATTGCTGGTGGCAATATAGAATGACACCAGCTTGGAAAACAGTTTGGAAGTTTCTTATAAAGCTAAACATATATTTACCATATGACATAGCAATTTTAGAAGCCCCAGGTTTTTACAACCCCCTAACAAAGCAAAATCATATCTACACAAAAATTTTTTCAAATTGGCTTTGTTCATATATCTTCAAACTGAAAACAACCCAAATGTTCATCAACAGATGAACAGATAAGCAATTGTGGTAAATTTATTCAATGAAATACTGCTTGGCACTAAAATGGATGACCAACATGGATGAATCTCAAGGACAGTATACTGATCAAAAGAAGGCAGACACAAAAGAGAATGTATTATCTGATTCCTTTATATGAATCTAGACAAGACAAATCAAATCTATAGTGATAGAAAGCATACCAGTGCTTGCTAAGTCCAGGGCTGGCGATTGGGGAAGGGGTACAGAGAACCATTTGGACTGATGAAAATGTTTCTTATTTTGATTGTGGTGGTGGTTTCATGGTTGTATATTCTTGTCAAAGCTCCTTGAATTGGTCTGGTTCCTCACCATAGGCACTCTAAAGGTGGGGTGATGGGTGCAGTCCACTCCAAGGTACAGTCAATAATGGCATGCATTGAATAGAGAGAATTTGAAATATCAGTAAAACTGATTAAAAGTCTGATTTTTCCGCTCCATGCAATGTCATTGATAAAATACTCCTCTCTGAAAAAAAAGTTTCGTTAGTCTAATTTCTAAAGAATTGTTGCTGTTGCTATTGAGTTTTTAAAATATTGTCTATGCAGGCTTCAGATTAGCATCTGTAGTACAGGTCCTTACTAACAATACACTAGGTTAATGCCGTAGCTTCCTAAGGTGGTTGTCCTTATTTCAGTCTTTTCTTGTTGCAGTCATTCCTTCATACTGCCACCAATGACTCTAAAAACTCCTCTAGTTAAATGTACCAATTATTTCTCTTCCTGAAAGAATAAGGACAGTTCTCTAGATAGGACTATTGGGCCTTATGGTTCTGGAGCTAATTCTTTCTTTTTCAGACCCTCAATGGTTATTTCTCCTTACACTTTTATTTTAGTATATCTCACAATGTGGTCCACCAACTTCCTGCACTAGAATCACAGTGGTGTGGAGGATGGAGTTGGATTTACCTAGGTCCTGCTCACAATCTGCAGAATCAGTACATCTGGGGATGGGGCTCTGAACTCTTCAGATGATTCCTAAGTGTAACAAAATGTAGACATATCTGCTGAAACTTCACTGGCTGCTTCCCTGTTTTACTGAACATATAGGGTACCTTCACGCTAGAGGTCTATTGTAGTTCTCTTTCCTGGGATACCCTTGTCACATTTTTTTCTTTACAGAGTGAATCTTTCCACAGTTTTAAATGTTGACCTAAGTGTCACCTTTTTTTTTTTATGTCACTCTGTTCCTCCAATATCCTACTTTATGCTCCCATAGCACTTTCTACACACTTAGATTACCACTCACGTGACTTGGTACTGTAGTTACTGTGGTAGTCAGAGTGTGATTTCCCATATGTTTCTGGCTTTCCTTCTTCCGTGATAGGATTGACTTCTTGGCTGTCTGTGGTTAGGGGATCTTGTGAACAATTCTGACCATTGAATTGTGAACAGAAGTCTTATGTACCACTTCCAGGACAGAACATTTAATAGAGTTCTATTTCCCATGATGGGGGAACTTGGTAATATTCAGAAAGTGGTTATGGACCTCCACCTGAAAAGACAGTTGACTGGGGTAGACTTGTGGATCCTTATGTCTACCCTGCATAGATATATGCTACTTAGTGCTAATGTCAGTAAAGCCTATCAGTAGTAGTTCAAGTATCTTGTTTTACTCCATTCAGGCTGCTCTAACAAATACCATAGTCTGGTTGGCTTAAGCAGCAAATATTTGTTTCTCAAGAAATAAAAGTTCTGGTCAAGGTGTTGGCAGAGTTGTTATCTGGTGAGGGACAGCTTTTTGATTCATAGGTGGCCACTTTCTTTGGTGTGTCCTCACTAGAGGGATGGGGCAAGGTAGCTTTCTGGCTCTTTTATAAGGGTACTAATCCAATTCACGAAGGCTTCACCTTGACCTAATCACCTCCCAAAGGCCCCACCTCTTAACACCATCACATTGGGAATTAAGTTGCAACATATGAATTTTGGAGGGACACGAACATTCAAATCTATAACAGACTTTATGAACAATTTGAATCGCATTACTTTGGCTTTTTTTCTTTACTCTTCATTAAGCTGGACCATGTGAGAGAGCATGGAGACAGCACACAGTACTGGTTAAGGACACAGGTTTAGACCTTATTTTAAGCCAAGCCCTATCATTTGTTTGCTGTATAACCATGTTCAAGTTACTTAAGCTTTCTAAATCTCAAACTTATCTTTAAAGTGAAAGTAAGAATTTTTACTCTAAGAGATTGTGGTGGGAGTCAAATAAGGTTATGTGTGACTCTATGTTAGCACATTGCTAACATACCTGTTGGCACAGGCATCAGCACTGCGGTAGTCCAGCAAGATCACCTGCATCCATGGGATGATCTTGCCTGAGAGTTTTTGGTTTCTAAGGCCACACATCAGACACATAATTCATTTATCCAACTCTAACATTTGTAGTTCAATTGGATAGTTTTTTCAAGCCGACAAACGCAATTACTTAAATCATATGGAGAAAAAACCCAAAGTGGTATCATTTATATGAAACTGAGAGCTAAAAGAATTGCTAAAACCCTTGTTTAATGATTTTGTTACATTTAAAATCCTGAACTTTACAACTTCCCTTAGCCACAAAGAAGTAGTACCATAAAAGTCATTGTGTATTAAGAGGACAGGCTCTTCATCCATTGCTGTTTTACTGGCACTTTCACTAAAATATAAAACTTAGTTATAAAATCAAAGACATTTATAACCGAAAATGGCTTCAAAAATAATCTGATTCACTGCTTTCATTTCTCAGGTGAAGAAATTACAACCCAGATTATGGTTTATGGGATTATGAGGACTAAACCCCCCAGACTCTAGAATCAAATGATTTTACACTAATACAACATCGTTCTAGAAGGGCTGTATTCTTAATTTACTTTTTTACAAAATTCTCCAGAAGTGTAAGAAGGTACCATATGTGGGTGAATATCAAAATAATATATTTATCTTTATTTTATCACTTATCATTTCAGTTAATTCATTTATTTCTAGTGCTCAGAATTCAAATCTTGTGTATGGTAGGTTGATATCCTGCACGAATTCTTATTTTTCAAAAGTTTACAATGCATTTTGCATTCTACTACTTGAGCCATGTTCCTGTTGCATGACTGTAACCCTGGGAACATCAATTGTTGAAGCTCTTTCAAATTATTTAAAAATAACTATCAAATTATACTATATAGATATTAAGTACCTGGATTATGACTTAAAATTACATGCCATTCCTTCCCTCCCTCCTTCCCTCCCTCCTTCCCTCCCTCCTTCCCTCCCTCCTTCCCTCCCTCCTTCCCTCCCTCCTTCCTCCCTCCTTCTCTCCCTCCTTCCCTCCCTTTGTTCTTCCCCCTCCCTCCCAGAAATACTTACTTAGCATTCACAATGTCAGGCAAAGTTCCAGAGGCCAGAAATACAGTGATGAACAAAACCTACAACGATCCTGGCCTCAGAGTGCATAGCACCTAGCACTGAACGAAGAAGGGAATTAAGCACATAAATATGATAGAGTGTGATCGATGTTAAGGGGGAGGTACTAAAATGGGGTAAGCTTTACTCACCTGAGGGATATTACAGTTTGCTGGTTTTTTCCAAATAAAATGGTTGTACAGTGACTTTTAACAGAACACCTGAAGTACAAGTGACAAATGATATGTTTACATTTTCTCTTCCATTTTTTGACCTTAGATGCCATTATGATGTTCTATCTACTTTTTACTCTCCCTTCATTTTTCTCTCCATGAACATTGTATTGTGCTCTCGATTGTTCATCTGCATAGAAACTGCTTTTGTTTATTTTCAACACTTCAGAATCACCACTGGCGTTTTATCACATGGAGTTCTTTTTATAAAAACAATTTATAAATGTGAAGAGAAGGTATTCATACCTTGAAAAATTCTAAAAGTACGTCTCGTCGCACTCTTCCCTTTCTCCTACTCTATCTTGATTTTTAGGTAACTGCTTATTCCCACATAAGTGGAGATATCAATGATAATTTATGTGAGCTGATGTATTTCTGTATCGTTATGGAAAAAAAAGGATGTTATGAACTTTCACAGTGGTTACTAGTACATGAAAGTTTTTGCTTAACCTCAGAAAGCACTATTTTGATTCTCCCTCTTTTCTGTCTGCCACATGGTAACTGAAAGCTTTGTTTCTAATTAGGCAAACTGATTGTCAGCTATTCGTAGATGGCAAGATCTGTTGATCCTGAATTGGGTTCATATAAGATCATTGATCAAGGACCAAATCATTCATGTAAAATTATTTGGTGACTGACTTCTTCCATGTTCTATATGAGATCACCCCACGGACTCCAAATTTGTTCTTATCTTTGCACTTGGAATTCTGCCTTCTTCTAAATGTTCTCAAAGTCTCCTTATGTTCATGTCCATTGTGTGCCCAATGGTTGCCCCACCATGCCTCACCTCACCTATTCCGTGTCACCTGCTCCATTTGTCAACCTCAGTCTTAGGTTGGTGTCTGTTATACCAAGTTCTATTACATCTCCTAAAATCAAAAGGAGTTATCTCCTTTTGCTACCTCCCTTCCTCTGCTGCACTCAAGCTTTAGATAGATTTTCATTCCCACTTAATTCCCTCACCTGATAAAAGTCTGCCAAGTTAACATTCAAGTGTTAGGGTTGGGGTTAGGGTTAGATCCCAGGAGGCTACAGGCGCTAAACCCCCAGCAGGGGGTCTCCCCATAGGGCAGAGTTGAGGGCACATGGGAGGGTACAGATCAGGCTTAGTCTTCAGGTTCAGGCCAGGCTCCGGTGTGGGCCAGGCTTCAATAGGGCCTCAGGACCCCCTTGTGCCACTCCATCTGGGATTTGCAAATGCAATGGTGATATCCATGGCCACGCTGATTAATTCTGCACTGCCTCTGGGAACCACGTCCACGGTGTTCTGGGACATAGGCCTTGGGGCCCCATGGGGAGAGAGCCTTGGCTAGGGTTAGGGTTCCGTCTAGTGGCGTAACCAGGTCAGAGGCGACGCCGGTCCCGTGATCTCCATGGAGGGGTGAAATGAGGATTCATGCGCAGGTACACATCAGGTGTACAGTTATGGTTCGTGTTAGCGGTAGGGTTCGGGTTCGGATTAGATCCCAAGAGGCTCCAGGCCCTGAAATCTCAGCAGTGCAGTGGTCTCCCCGGAGGGCTGAGTTGAGGGTGCATTGGAGGGTGCCTGTCAGGCTTAGTGTTTGGGTTCAAGGATCAGGCTCCTGTGTGGCCCAGGGTTCCTTTGGGCCTCAGGACACCCCTTGTGCAGCTCCATCAGATTTTGGGAAATAGCATGTTGATATTCCACATTCCACGCTGATCAATCCTGCACCACTTTGGAGCTTTGTGTTCCTGGTGTTCTCACGCTCAGGAATTGCATCCCCATGGGGAAAGAGCCTTGGCTAGGGTTAGGGTTCTGTTCAGGGGCATCGCCAGGGCAGAAGCGACACCAGTCCAGAGATCTCCCTGGAGGGCTGAAATGAGGGCCTATGTGCAGGTGTGGGTCTGATGTTGGGTTAGGGTTAGAGATAGTGGTAGGGTTAGGGTTAGGATTAGATCCCAGGAGGCTCCAGGCCCTGAACACCCAGCAGTGCAGTGGTCTCCTGGAGGACTAGGTTGAGGCCACATGGGAGGGTGCCAGTCAGGCTTAGTGTTTAAGTTCTAGGGCCAGGCTCCTGTGTATGTCATACTTCACTTGGCCTCAGGACGCCCCTTGTGCAGGTCCATCAGGGCTTTGAAAATGGCATGGTGATGTTGCACTTTCCACGCTGATTAATCCTGCACTGCTGCTGGGAGCCATGTCCGTGGTGTTCCCACATGTAGGAATTGGGTTCCTATGGGCAGAGAGCCTTCGCTGGTGTTGGGTTTTCCTCCAGGGACATCCAGGGCAGAAGCGACACCAGTCTTGAGATCTTCCTGGAGTGCTAAAATGAGGGCCCATGCAAAGGTGTCCGTCAGGTGTAGGGTTAGAATTAGGGTGAAATTGAGGGTTAGGGTTAGGTGTAGGGTGAGTGTTAGGATTAGGGTTAGAATTACATCCCAGGTGGCTCTAGGTGCTGAACTCCCAGCAGTGCTGTGGTCTCCCTGGAGGGCTGGGTTGAGGGGTTATGGGATGGTGCCAGTCAGGCTTAGTATTTGAGTTCTAGGGAGAGGCTCCTATTGGGTCAGGCCTCGTATGTGCCCCAGGACCTCTTGTGTAGCTCATTCAGGACTTTGGAAATGCACGGTGATGTTCCATGTTCTACTCTGATTAATCCAGCACTTCTTCTGGGTCCCATGACCATGGTGTTCTCAGACCTGGGAATTGGGTCCCTTAGTGGAGAGAGCCTTGGCTAGGGTTAGAGTTCCGTACAGCGTATTTGGCTGAGTAGAAGTGACATCAGTCCCGTGATCTCCCTGGAGGCCTGAAATTAGGGCCCATGATCTGGTAAGGGTCAGGTATAGGGTCAGGGTTAGAGTTAGCAATAGGTTTAGGGTTAGAGTTATGGTTATGGTTAAGGTTAAGGTTAGTATTAGATCCCGGGAGGCTCCTGGCACTGAACCCCCACCAGTGCAGTGGGCTCCCTGGATGGCTGAGTTGAGGGTGCTTGTGAGATTGTTTGTCAGCCTTAGTATTTGGGTTCCATGGCTTGGCTCCTGTGTAGGCCAGGCTTTGTTTTGGCCTAAGTGTAGCTCCTTGTGCAGCTCAAACCATTCTTTGGAAAGGGCATGGTGATGTTCCACGTTCCATGCCGATTAATCTGGCACCGCCCTTGGCCCCATGTCCATGTTGTACTCAGACATAGGAACTGGATCCCCATGAGGAGAGAGCCTTGGCTAGGGTTAGGGTTCCGTCCGGGGGCATCGCCAGGGCAGAAGTGACACCGTTCCAGTGATCTCCCTGGAGGGCTGAAATGAGTGCCCGTGTGCAGGTGTGGGTCAGGTATAGGGTTAGGATTAGAGTTAGTGGTAGGGCTAGGGTTAGGAGAATGAAAGTTTTAGTCATGCTTTCACTTACTCTTCTCTCACTGTTCCTAGACACTATAAAGGTATTTCAGACATTTCAGAATATTCTTAAATGAATAAGCTCTTGCTGCCTGAGACACTGAGAAAAGGTTAGGTTTTTTCTCTATGATGGGTAGAGTACACTAAATTGGTTGGGGTAAGAGATTTCCTTTAAAACACATGTGCCTCGTTGTGAGTCAGGAGTACTCTTGGTTTCATGGTTGACAGATTATGCAACTTGAGGCTGGCAATTTAATTTCCCTATTCCTTGTTTCCTTTTCCTATAAAATGGACAAAAGAATCCCTCCATCTGTGAGAAAATATGTGACATGACCGCAGTATTGCATTTTTTTAGAAACATATCCAAAAATTTTGCCAACAGGATTTCCCTCAATTAAAATGGACAGTAGCATAATAATTGTAGGATACTTGAGTAGTTACTTAATTCTTAAGTGGGGTGGATTTTGTTACAAACACCTAAATCAAACAAGGATTTAAAAGAAAATTCTACTTCTTCTAATAATAATGATTCTATTTAAAGTTCACTTTTACTAATACGTTGAGATATTGTGTGCATGTGTGATCTGGAATCCCTCAGCCAAGGGTCGGGAAATATTGTTAGTGATTAAGTGAAAATGAATCTCACCTTGGGAATGAAGGAAATAAGTATTTTTGAGAAAAACTTCAACATTTATGCATGGGTTTGGGGCAGGACTGCCTTAATGTTGTAATCCTCTAAAAAGGTTCTAAATGAAGTAGATAACTAATTTGTCCTTCAGAAAGTCTTCTCAGATTACTCACTCTGTGTCCAGGATGGTTTCAACCCCACTTGAGTGCTTTATTGTTCAACACACTCATCATCCGATCGGGACTGAGCCAAGTGGAATGAGGGAAGGTTAAATGGCTTCATGGAAGCCTTCATGGAAGGCTTCATGTTTTCAGACCCTTCTTAAACTTCTAGGAATGTTAATTAGGAAGTGAAACCTTCAGCAATTGGCAGTGTGCATTGTTGGCTACTAGGGCACAGTGACAAATAGCCCTGAAAGGTCTTCACTTTCTTTTGTAAACAGAAAGGTAAGGAATTTGCACAAAAATGCACTGGTCAAGATCTGCTTTTCATCAGGGTCTAACCACACAGTAAACAACAGAAATAACTTGTTTTAATAACGTGTAGTGTTGAAACATTTATCAGCAAGTCCTTTCTACCAGCTTCAAAAGGTGTATTTGGATAAGAGAAACCTTTGCCTAAAGACCATGATCTGAAATTTAATTATAACGTTTTCTTCATGTCAAGGTCAAGACACTTAAGGGAAAAGTTTGACTTTCATGTAATTATGAATGTATCTCTTATTACACTAAGATATTATGAGTAAGTATTTACTTATGATTGGGGGTAGATGTGGTTGGAGGAGAGGAGAGGACTCGGAAAAATGTTTGATCTGGAATGGTTTAATTAATTAGATCACTGGAAGTGCCTGCTTCCTTCATCTTCCTCTGGATGGAATTGTACTGGGTTCCATGATAAGACCCTTTCCAAATGAAAAAAGCATATGTTATGATGAGAAAATAGAACAATATCCAGACTCATCTGGTAAGAAAGCATAGGTGTCATCGGGAGGCACATCTGAGCCTGGCCCAGGGAAACTGCAAAAGCGTTTGAGTTGCAAGCTCTTGGAGGTAGGATTAAGCAGTACAAGTAGAGAAACTCAAAGTGAAAGAGAAACAGAGGAAGGGAGAACATTAGCATAACAGTTTCCAGTTTGGAGATGGATACTAAAAGCTTGCAGCAACCGTAGAGAAGCAAATGCAATTGTTTTTTAATGGACCAAAGAAAGAGGAGGCGAGATGCTCCCACAGATAATTAAAGAACATACTTTTGAACTCTTGGAGTTTCCATCTGTTTTGGCCTTTGAATGACTGCTGAATTGTCACAGAGTAGAATTTTTTTAACATAAAAAATAGTTTTTTGCTACAGGGCTATTAGAAATTTGTTACAGTATGCTCTTTTGCTTGACTTTTATCATGGATTTTTGTTGTTGTTGGATTGCTTCCTCTTTAGTTCTTGGAAAATTCATGAAACATGTGTTTCTGTACAAAAAATATACAGATCTTCCTTAATGTACAATAAACTCACCATAAGTTGAAAATATCATGAGTTGGAAATGCATTTAATACACTTAACCTACTGAACATCATAGCTTAGGCCAGCCTACCTTAAATGTGCTGAAAACACATTAGCCTATGGTTGGGCAAAATCATCTAATGCAAAGCCTGTTTTATAATAAAGTATTGAACAGTTCATGTAATTTATTGAATACTATAATGAAAGTGAAAAATAGAATGGCTGCATGGGTATGGAATCATTGTAAGAGTTTCGATTATTACCCTCATGATCATGGGCTAACTGGGAGCTGTGGCTCGTTGCCACTGCCCAGCACCATGAGAGAGATTCATAGTGCATATTGCTAGCCTGGGAAAAGGTCAAAATTAAAAGTTGGAAGTACAGTTTCTACTGAACGTGTGTTGCTTTCGTGCCATTGTGAAGTCAAAAAATCCTAAGTCACATGGTAAGTCAGGGACCATATCTGTATTCAAAAGTTGATGTACCAAGGTAAAGCAAGGTGTTCGTAAGGAGATAGTATAAACAGAGAAACAAGAGGGAAATGTGGTTTAAAGTCTTTGTATAAATATTGAATAACATCCCATAAATAGGGATTAATTTTCTCTGTTGTTGGTAAAGATTATATGATAAGTCTTAGAGAATTATTAAATTGTGAACCTGATTATATAATGAACTAGGATAAGAGAATTATATTAAGTGGATACCTAAATATTAAAAGGACTTCCACAGCATCAGTACAGTTCAGTCGATCTTGACAAGTTCAACCAACCAAGTCAAGCACCTGACCACCCAACCCTTCATCTTTTCTCTGTCCTATCTTTGTTTCCTGTTTCAGCAACATTGGGTACAAGCAATTGAAGGATACTAGCAGAGGGTCAGTGAGGAAAATCCTAGTTTTGATTTTGATTGTGTCTCATACTGTCTAAGAGTCTCTGATATTCTCTATCCCTTCATAATTTTTATAGAATTCTTGAAGCCCAAACAAAGGAAGCAAATTGAACTTGTTACATTAACCAACTGATTAGTTGATTGATTAATCAACTAACCAGCAGGTCTTGAGTTCCTCATATGTGCAAGTGACTGCTCCAAGTGACTTGACATGGGTGTGCCTGACTTTGAACCAAAGGCATGTTACTATAGAAGTGTAAATCCCTATGCCTCCTTTTTCAGCACACCTGTTTGGTTTAAAAGCAAATGTTAGATCTACATTCCATAGAGAACAGAAATTTTCTCCACTTTTTAACAGCTTCCCAAATGTCTGGAGAATTTCGTAGTATTAGTGAATATCATGAAAGAGAATAGAAAGTAAAAAAAAAAGTGAGAAAAAGAAACTTTTACTGCTTCCAAAACAGTGGCGGTTCCCCTGAAATGGTAAATGGATCGTCTGTGTGCTCTGGCACCAGACAATGTGTAATTTATTCTAAAGTACCAGTACATCTCTGTCCTTTTAAATGTCTATCTGAAATAATATATGTATTGTACATGAAAATGAAGCAGGGAAACAGTGGGCTTTTTAAAGCACAGTGTGCTTATTTACTTCAAAGCTACTATATTCTTCTTGTCAACAAGAATAAAATTTATTAACCTAGGCAAGTATAAAGAATCAGGCTTTTCTTGCAATAAGGAGGGTGAGTAGATCACACCTCGAAAACCTGTCTGCTCCCATTTGGAAAACCATTGCCTTGAATCTGAAACAGTTTATTTGAAAGTCTGCAGACATTGCAGTGGGAAAGGGAACAGTCAGGTCTTGAGAGAGCCCACTTACCCTCTCAGTAGTCCTGGGATTTGTATCTCTGGGAACATACATGCCCCACTAATTGTCTAGGTGTTCAGTGTCAAACTCAGAGTTAAGGGAAAGGACCTGCTATTTCTTCTGGCTAGTTCCAATGCCTTCCTTATTTTCAGTCCTACTGAAGTAGTTTTACCTCATAAGTTTACTACTTATGAGGTTTATAGAAACCCAGAAATCAGGGAGGGAAAAATCTCTGTGGAAATACCCTATACTTTCACCCTAGAAGCACAAATCTGTTCATCTCAAAGCTCCGTGCGTGGGGAGGGGGGGTGGGGAGGGTGTGAGGGGAGGTAGTTATTGGATTTGATGGAATTAAGTTGAGATTCACCTAGTAACATTTTAGCAAAATCCAAGTTTCTGGAATGTCTTTTCTCCCATTTTGTTCTTAAGGCAGCCTTCTGTCAGGAATGCCGCTGTTATATTTCTGCCCAGTAAGCCTCCTTCCAGTCTTTAGTGCCTTTGGACCTTCCCATTTTGCTGTTCCCTGAGCCTGGAAATCTCTTGACCAGGCTACTTTCTGGTAAATTTTCAGGTCTCAGCTTAAATATCTCCTTCCCACAGCAGTTGTTTGATCTTTGACTTGATTCATCTGGTGTGTATTTTGCTTCTAAGAGATATTTGTAAGAGTTGGGATTTCGAAGTTGGACCAAAGAGAAATTATTGTATTTATGGCCAAACCCAAAAGTTAGCTGTTAACTTATTGTTGATTTTTAAAAATCATTTCTCTGCCACTGAATGATATTTAAGACATAATATTTTCATTTTCAATAATGGCTATTCTTTATCTCTGGTATTGACTTTCTGCATAATGTGATGATTTCTACTCTTTCGCTTTCCTACAGTTTTCATAATTTTAGGTCAATTGCTAGATAATTATCATTTAATTCTACTGTTTTTTCTTTTTCTCACATTTCTATTACAAATATGTATACACTAAAAAGCACATGAAATATACAGATACAGTTTAACAACCCATTATAGAAAAAAATCTGTGTAACTCCCACTCACTTCTTGAAGTAAACAGTATCCTGTATCCTGACTTTTTAAAAATGATTTCCTTTTTTTTTCCATTGGTGAATGAAAATTGGTTTTATTTTATTTTTTTTTATTTTATAATAGTTTATTTTCAAATTGGTTTACATATAACACCCAGTGTTCATCCCAACATGTGCCCTTTTTAATGCCCATCACCCCCTCTCTCCCCTCCCTCATCCCCCTCACCCTCAGTTTGTTCTTAGTCTTTGAGAATCTCTTATGTTTTATCTCCCTCCCTCTCTGTGTCTTTTTTTCCTTTCCCCTCTTCCCCTCCCCCTGGTTTTTGCTTAGTCTCACAAAGTCCACCTATTTGTGGAAACATATGGTATCTGTCTTTTTCTGACTGACTTATTTCACTTAGCATAATACCCTCCAGTTCCATCCATGTTGCTACACATGGCCAGATTTCATTCTTTCTCATTGCCATGTAGAAGTCCATTGTATATATGTACCACATCTTCTTTATCCATTCGTCAGTTGATGGGCACTTGGTCTCTTTCCATGATTTGGCTATTGTCGAAAGTGCTGCTATGAACATTGGGGTACACGTGCTCCTATGCATCAGCATTCCTGTGTCTCTTGGGTAGATTCCTAGCAGTGCTATTGCTGGGTCATAGGGTAGCTCTATTTTAAAAATGATTTCCTTCTTTCTTTTATTATCTTTATGAATACTTAACCAATATAATTTAGTTTTGCTTATCTTTGAAATACACTTACACAGAACAATGCTATGTATATTTTTGTGGCTTCTTTCATTTAATATTGTGTTTGTGAGACTTATCAGTTTTTGTGTTTTTTTTTTGCATGTAGTTGTAGATCATTTCAATAATTATCCATTGTACTATTAATGGAATACAATTTGGGTTGCTTCCAGATGCACATTTGGGGGCATACATCCTTTGCACATCAATTCCTCTTGGACATACTTTATTTTGTTGGATCATTAGGTATTCACATCTTCATTTTTAGTAGGAAGTGGCAAACTGTTTTACAAAGTGGTTGTACCAGTATATACTTCCACCAGAAATATATAGAGTTCCCATTGCTCTGCATTTTTGCCAGTGTTTGATATTATTCGATATTTACATTTCTGCCTATTGGGTGAATGTGAAACATACTTTCAATTTGTATATCCCTGGTTACTAAAGAGGTTTCATGATTTTTAAATTCTGATTATTTGCCATTTGGATGTCTTATTTAACAGTTTTCCCATTATTCGTTTAGGTTATCTTTTTTTTTTTTCTTATTGATTTCTATGGCATCTTTATACTGTATTAAGGAGGAAAAGAGGGCTCTGTGCCCTGCAGTCATTCCGAGGCCCAGGCTCCTTCTAACCCAAAGCCTCATTACTTCACGGGACCTTGGAGCCCTCCACTATATCCTCGCATTTACTCTTGGCCAGAAGATGAAGGAAGAGAGACATGACGTGGGAGGAGGAGGATCAGGTGCGAAGTTTTACAGGAGTCAAGCCTGAAGGTGCTGTATGTCAGTCACTTATGCCTATATTCCCGGTGGCCAGACGCTGGTTACGTGGTTCCTAGGAAATACAAGTGAGGCTAGGAAATGTGCACTTAGAGTATACGTGATGAAAAGGGTCCTGGGTTTGGTGAGCCCAAAGTACTGTCTCTCCCATATATTCCATGGTGATGATGTCATTCTATTATTTTCTAAAAGCTTTATTATTTTTTTTTTACATTCAAATGTTTACCAATTTGGAGCTGTATTTGATTTTTCTGTATGATGTCAAGTAATTTATTTATTTGTTTGTTTATTTATGAGAGAGCGCACAAGCAGGGGAGATGGGCAGAGAGAGAGAGAGAGAGAGAATCTTAAGCAAGGTCCATGCTAAGTATAGAGCCTGACTCAAGGCTCGACCCTACAACCCTGGGATTATTACCTGAGCTGAAATTAAGAGTAGGATGCCCAACCAACCAACCCAGCCAGGCACCCCCAATTTAGTTTTTAAAAATAACTTTGATGTCACTTGTTCCAGCATCATCTTGAAAAGCCTGTCCTTTCCCTGATCTGTAGTGGCACCTGTCAGACCAAGAGTCAATAAACAGATGAGTCTATTTCTGGACTCTATTTTGTTACTGTGTGTACCATTCACAGTGTCAGTACCACATACTTCATATTGTGGTCATATACAATTTATATGCAGTTCCTTTTTTAAAATGAGTAACTGAGGAATAAATGTCTTGTCTATTACTGCCTCACTCAGGCCTTGAACAAGGTATTTATTGTCTCTGTCTCATGTCTCTATAATGGGGAGAATAATAGACTAATACAATGGTGGATGAGTTTTAATTTATAAAAAGGTACTATTTTATAGTAAGCCAAATTCACATTACTTGAGCCTATATGGTATTTATATTTTAGTTGATTATTTGAATTTTTCTTCTAAATAGTAAAGCAATTTTAATGGACAACTTAGTATATCTGACTTATGATAATCGTCTCTTAGCCTCTTTCTGCTACACTAAATGATTGTGTTCTGTTGGGGAAATTATTTTTTTTAATGTTTTATTTATTTTTGAGACAGAGAGAGACAGAGCATGAGTGGGGGAGGGGCAGAGAGAGAGGGAGACACAGAATGTGAATGTGAAGCAGGCTCCCGGATCTGAGCTGTTAGCACAGAGCCTGACGCGGGGCTCGAACTCACAGACTGCGAGATCATGACCTGAGCTGAAGTCGGACGCTCAATCGACTGAGCCACCCAGGCACCCCTCTTGGGGAAATTATTTAACATGAGGCAGTCCCTCTTACAAGATCTTTTAGTTTATTTTCCTAGTAAACATTTTATATTTTATGACTCTTATGTCTTTCCTTTTTATCTCTATTAAATAGGGATAATTTATTTAGAATGATCTTCTTTGCCGAAAGCCCCATTCCACTGTTTTCTCAGTTGATTTCCTTTCCTTCTTCTATTTTATTATTTTTTTTTAATTGGGTTCTTTTTGCTTTCATATCTTTGAAGGGTCCCCTGTGAATTCACAGAATGTATCTCTTGGTGCTTACATTGTTTCTTTTTCAGTGAAACTATAGCTTATTTCATCTTTTTTCAGTTCCAGCTCTCTTCTACACTCCTGTGTTTTTATGGCTTCCTCCGCCACACCAGCGGTCCCGCACCTGTTCCCTCATGAGCCGCCAGCGGCTCACAAAGCTGTTTCAGGTGGCTCGTCAGCTGCCTGTCAGCTCACTGCTCCCGCAGGCACAGGCAAAGCGGTCAGCACGGAGGCCTTCTCCTGCTTCCTGGCCCCTGTCCGAGCCGACGCCCCCCTGCTCCACAGTTTCTCCCTCCTCCAGAGAAATAAACTTTCTTTCAAATTTATGACTCATAACATTATAAATGGGGCATACCAGAGTAATTTGAATAATAAAAAAGAATACCCTGACAAGTCATACACCAACAGGAAGTCCCCATCTCCTTAAGACTTGTGAACTGACTATGAATTTTATATAATCAGAAACTATACCCAAAAAAGATAATGAACCTATTTATCTATACCTAAACTCACTCATTCTAGATTTAAAAACCCATGTTAGCTCTAGAAAACTTGGTTCCAGTTCATTCACTAAACTTGTAGTTTTATATTTAATCCCTTAGTGGGGAGTAGGGAGTAATTAATTAGCCAAATCAGGATTCTCCCCTCTCTCTGGGGTTTTCTCTTCCTCTTGGGTTGGAGGGGGGCACATGCCACATATGGCATACATAGGAGGGGAGGTTGGCATGTGTCCCTGACCACTTCCTGTCCTTTTGGCCTGTCTCACATGTAATCATTTATCAGGCCTGGGCATTGCCATAAGTCTGTATCACTCACTGCTGTTGTCATTACCTCCTCCATCGCTCCCAGGTATTCGCGCCTCTCACCCTATGCTGTCCTCATAACAACGACGAGGTCTCTTCTGATTTAGATCTGGTCTGTCAGCCCCTCCGGCTACTTTGTACATGTTGAGGTTGGGTGGGGAGCTTAGAAGACAGGGTTAGAGGTTTTCCCCATAGCACTTTGGAATGTTCAGGATTCTTTGAGTCTTCTTTAGAGGTCTGTTTTCCTAGAAACCTTCTCCAATAATTGCTTCTTTACTGCTTAGGGACCAACTGCAAGGCAGAGGCTCCCTATGGGGCTTGCAGTCTTTTAGCCTGTGCTCTGGGAGGCATCCAGGAAGTGGTCTATTCTGCTCAGGGACCCTCAGACTTCTCCGAAGTTTCTGTTACGCTACTTCTGGAATCCAGTCCTGGGTGCTGGTGCTGCCAGTCTCATTCCTTTCTTTCACAAGGGAATGGAACCCTCTAATTCTTTAGGGTGGGTGGATGGCATTACACCACTCTGCTTTCATCCCCACTTTATGGTATAACTTATATGTTTTGGATCCTCCAGAGTGTGGCCCTGAAGTCAACCTCTTGAATTTCAAAAAAAAAAAATTTTTTTCGTCTTTCAATTGCCTCTTAAAACTGAAAGTCATAGCTTTTAAGACTGTTGTTTCTGCTCTGAATTTACAAAAATTTTCAGAAGTCAAATTTCAGAACTAGAAGGCTAAGAATATAATGTTTAATTCTCTTCCTATAGTGCCTTCACTAACAAAAGTGCATATTCAAAGACCTCACTGCTGCTTGAATGGGAGAAGGTTATGGGGAAAGAACCACTCCCATCTTGTTTAATATTAAAATATCGCTCCTGGAAATTTGTCACATAAAGTATGTGATAATCACCCCGTAAAAATCTCCCCCTCCCCATTATTCTCTTTGGTGCTGCTATCATATTGGGAAAGCCTGTGACTTGTGAGTACATGAAAGGATTAAATAATTGTAATGAACACCTAAAAATCATGACATTCCAAATATTTAGAAATATTTTGTTTATAATTTTAATTATTATGATATAGGAGTTTTAATCGGGGGAGGTAAGATGGAATGGCTTTTGAGTTAAATAGATAAGGTTTTAAATCTTGAATCTGGCACATATTAGCTGTGTGACCTTGAGTAACCTACTTAAACCCTCTGAGTCTTTATTTCCTCATCCGTAAAATTGGGGGAAACATTTTTTCCATACTGCTCTATAGCACACTATTTAGGAAGAGTATGATGCAGAAAAATTTTGTGGTCAAATAAAATTAGAAGGCACTTGAAAAAACACAGTTAATAAATATATTTAGTCTGATACCTCCAAAATCCTGTGTTCAGCTAAATTTGCCTTTTGATTATGCAGGAAGAAAACGTTAAATAGTGGTTCTTAGTTGCAAGGAACAGAAACTCATTCTGGTTGATGTAAGTAGGAAAGGAATGCATTGGAAGGATTTTGGGTAGCTCATAGAAATGGCAGGAAGCCTGTAGAGCCAGGCAGGGAGAAGGGGCAGAGACAAAGAAAGTTGGGGAACACGAGGACAGTCCTCATAGACTAAGTCTGGGGAGCCTTCATTCCCCTTATCACGGAGTCCTGTGTGCATCTGCTACACTCGTTCTTCTGTGAGTGCTAACACTGGGTGCTGCTGCCACCCTTGGGCATTTGATGGTGACACATCTGGGGTCACCTCTTACTTCTGACATGGATCCTCTAAAAGCCCTGGTTCTTGGTCTTGATAGCTTCCAGTTCAAAATCTGGGGGTCTACTGTTGCCTGAATAATGACCCCCAAAGATGTCCATATCTTAATCTCTGGAACCTGTGAATGAATACCTTACTCCATAAAAGAGATTTTGCAGATATGATTAAGTTAAGGATATGGAGATGGAGAAATTATCCTGGATTTTCTGCGTGGGGCCAATGTAATCCCTAAGGTCCTTATAAAATGGGGTTGTGGGAATCAGGCAGTAGTAATAGATGTGATGATAGAAGCAAGGAATCAGTATTGCTAGCACTTTGATTTTAGCCCAATGAAACCTATTTTCAGCTTCCGATCTCCTGAATGGTAAGAGAATAAATTTGAATTATTGAAGACACTAAGTTTATAGTACTTCATTTTAGAATCAATAAAAACTAAAACAAAATCCTTAAGTTGATTAACACAGTCCAGGTTATGTGTGCAAGCCCCAAATAGGAAAGTTGGCAAAAGTTGTGAGGAGCTTTCAGTTTCTCTAGTGGAAGGTGGCCTCTATTGTAACCAAGATGCCTAGGAACATAAGAAATGTGTTGTGACACTGGTATCTTACCCCATTTACCAAAAGACAAAAGCTACCACCAACAAGAGTATTATGCAGTGTTTTCCAAATGTATTGGATAGCAGAACCTCTATTTTCTATTTTTTCTTGGAACATTTCCAGAGCATCATCCAGGCTGGATTAGATAATGATGATAGGGGCGCCTGGGTGCCTCAGTCAGGTAAGCATCCAACTCTTGATCTCAGCTCAGGTCTTGGTCTCACGGTTCATGGGATCGAGCCCTGCGTTAGGCTCTGTGCTGAGCTTGGAGTCCGCTTGGGATTCTCTCTCCCTCTCCTTACTGCTCCTCCCCTGCTTGTGTGTTGTGTGTGTGCTCATTCTCTCTTCTCTCTCAAAATAAATTAAAAAAAAATTTTTTTAAAAAGAAATGATGATAAAACACATGGCACATAGTGTCCTCTCAAAAGCTGATAGTCTCTTTATGACTGCTTTTGGTAGCTATACTAGACTAATGCGCAACAGGTTTGATGGCTACTGAAAACTACTATTGTTTTAATCTTCTAGTGTGAGAAAAAAAATTGCTGGTACAAACCGCAGGAAGCTTGAAGATGTGGAGCATCAGTAGACAGGTAAGGAAGGAAATGAAGAAGTAAACGTGAGGAGAGATGTAGAGCAGCTTGGCAGTGCTGTTCTCTTTCTGGGGAAGGAATGGAGTCAGGGAGGGAAGAGCAGTAGCTATGGAAATACTCCTGAGACCATGAGGGTCTGGGTCCCTATGGTGAGAGTGGACATGGAGAAGAAGGGTCAGGTATGAGGGAGTCTGTGAAGGAGGGATTTTCAGGGCTTGGCAACTGACGGTCATAAGGGACAAATTGAAAAGAAAGCCAAGACAGCTGCAAGGAGTGAAGACCAGGGGCTACTCAAAACATGATGGCGCTGAAATAGAGACTTTGGATAGGAGCTATTTCAATTTATTTTATTTTTCTTTTAAGAAACTTGAAATTGGGGCTAGAATCAGTCAAAGCATTAGGTTTATAGGTGTAGCTTTGGGTGCCACCAGGATGTGGGGAAAGGGGAACAGTTTTGCCCTGTTGGTGGCAATGCAAACTGGTGCAGCCACTCTAGAAAACAGTATAGAGGTTCCTCAAAAAATTAAAAATAGAACTGTGCTATGATCCAGCAGTGGTACTACTAGTTATTTATCCAAAGGATACCCAAATATTGATCCAAAGAGACACATGTACCCCAATGTTTATAGTAGCACTATCAACAACATCCAAGGTATGGAAAGAGTCCAAATGTCTATCAACTGATGAATGGATAAAGAAGATATGGGTGTGTGTGTGTGCGCATGTGCATGCATGTGTGTATACACACATGTGCACACACACACACACATATACAATGGAATATTACTCAGCGATGAAAAATAATTAAATCTTGCCATTTACAACAATGTGGGTAGAGTATATTATGCTAAGTGAAATAAGTCAGTCAGAGAAAGACAAATATTCTATGATTTCACTCATACGTGGAGTTTAAGAAACAAAAAAGATGAACATAGGGGAAGGGAAGGAAAAATAAAACCAGAGAGGAAGGCAAACCATGAAAGACTCTTAAATACAGAGAACAAACTGAGGGTTGCTGGAGGGGATTGGGGGGGGCGGGATGGGCTAAATGGTAATGGGCATTAAGGAGGGCACTTGTTGGGATGAGCACTGGGTATTGTATGTAAGTGAGGAATCACTGTGTTCTATTCCTGAAACCAGTACTACTCTGTATGTTAACTAACTTGAATTTAAATAAATTAATTAAAAAAAAAGTATGTGTACTTGGTGAGGAAGAGAAGAAAGCAGTTGCATGGGAAAGTTAGTGTAAGAATTAGAATTTTCAGATGATTTTCTCCAGTCCACTCTACCTATAGATAAGGAAATGAGACCCAGAACTTTTAAGTGAAAAGAAAAAACTACCAGCAAAAGGGACTGAATAGGAATGATCAGAGGTGTGACAAAATAGAGAAGTTTTAATGTTACAGAAGCAAAGGAAAAGGGACAGAGGTGCATCAAGGAGGGACTTGAAAGAAACTAACACAGTTTGAGCTTAAACCCGTAGGTTCAAGGTGTGATGCTAGACATTTTTTAACATATTTAGCCCACTTAATTTTCAACAGCAGCCCTGCAGTGTACGATATTACTCCCATTTGACAGCTGGTAAAATTGAGGCTAACAGAGTTAAGTATCCTGCCCAAGATTAGGCAGCTGTGAATTGTAGAGCTCTAAAGCCTTGCTCCATTGTAGGTAATTTTTAGAGTAGGGGAGCATATGGGACAGACATCTGGAAGTGTGTGGATTGATTTAGGAGATGTTTCTAGAACTCCTTAAAATTGACCCTGATGAGAAGATCTTACATGGTCTGTATGTCTGGCTTGGCCAGGAATATTTTATCACTGCCTGAAAAATTTCAAGGAAAACTCTAAATACAGAGGAGCAAGTCCAGGTATCCAGCGGAGTCACAGAGGGCTGCTTAGTCTAGTGGGAGAAGAAAGTTGCATTCATTCATGATGGATTTTCTGGGTCTGTTTCTCTGAAAAGTTCATTTGCTAATCCACACCTTTCCAGATAAGTCTAGTTTCTCTTCTTGGATCTCCAGTTCGGACCTAGGACATTTCATCTTCTACCTCTGGAATGTTGGAAGAGTCTTTGCCCTGTCTGCCTGAAGTCTTCAGGTCTATCCAGATTCCTTTACTGCCAAAAGTCCTCTTGGGCTAACTTTTCTCTTGATTCTTATCTTCTTTTTCTCAAATTATTCTTTGGTTCATTTCCATACTTACATAGAGCTTGTCTCCAGTTTCTCATCTATTTTACATTTACATGTGTAAGAATCCAACTCATATCTTAATACACATTGTACTGCAAAAAAGGCATGTATGAAATTTGGACACAAATAAGACCAAGGCTGTTTTCACAGAGCAGTCAGTGAGATTTATGGTTAGAGAAATCATAGGTTTGGAAGTGAGATTTCAGAGTGGTAATGAAATGGACAATATGGAAACACCAGAATCAGGTATACATTCTTCGCTTGAAGAACTTGGCCAAAGGGAAAGAATGGGGGTTAGTAGTTGTAGGCTGTTAAGAATTTGTGTTTTTGTTGTTGCTGCTGTTGTTTACTTTTAAGGAGTGGGTACTGCAGTGTGTCTAATGGAATTGGGAGACGGAAGAGCATAGTGATTAAGAGCTGGAATTCTAGAGTCAGAAAATTATGGGCTGGAATCCCAGGTCCTGTTTCTTAATAGCTGGGTGTTTGGGGCATGTTTCTTAACATCAAAATCCCTGCTACTCAAAATGTGGTCTTTGGGCCAGCCTCCATCTTCATCACCTGGAATTTGTTAGAAATGCTGACCCTTGGTTCTTGCCCCAGGTCAGTGTATTTTGAAAAGATCTCTGAGTGATTCATATGTACATTATAGTTTGAGAAGTGCTGCTCTAAGCCATTCTTCTATAAAATAGGGATAAGAATAATATAGAGTAACAGTGAGGATGAAATGGCATGACACATGTTAGGCTCAAGAAATGTTCAATTGTTGTTATTGTCATTATGATTGAGGTCAAAGACGCCTAAGAGGAGAGAATGGATTTGGCAAAACTCTCCCTTGGCAGGAGAGTTGGGGTAAGTTCAGAGTATGGCTGGAGGAGTTGGCTTTTGGGAGAAGCAGGACCGGCTTTTTCCATAGGAGCAACAGGGCAGGATTGTTCTCTCCTTGACCATTCTCTCTTCCAGAAGAAGGGCAATCTCTGAGCCCCAGCTAACTTTCTCAAGATCTTCAGTCTTTCTGACTCTCTCTGGAGCATTAAAATTTCAAAAATTATAAAGGCTCTGTTTAAACACTCTGTAGACAGTAAACTGACTCACTAAAGGCATTTTAGTGAATTCAACAGTTGGGCTTTAGTATTAAGAGTGGGTAGAGGCACTGGTTTTTGACCTGATACCTAAGATTCATTTGAATTTTGCTTGAATTGATGGCAACTCTTAAATGCATGATTTTGTGAAGGAATAGACAGAAAAGATAATGTTATTTCTGTTGTTTCTATGACAACGGACATGCTTCATGGAATATATCCATCATGCGTAGTCTTGAACCATCTGGTTTCTAAGTCCTTGGTGAAAACCCTCTAGGAATGAAGTGTAGGTAAACTTTAATCAGTTTTATAATTACTGTAGTCCTTGCAGAAATTATTTGACTTGATTTTTGCAGCTGCTTCGACATAAGGCCCAGAGGTCTTATTAGGGTTTTTATTGCCACTTTTAAGGAGCAGTTTAAGAATCATTATTGTACTTTAGCTGCAGATGCCACTGTTTCTGTTTTAGGTCCTGAAACTAGGTTGTAGTGACATCACACAAAGACAGAGAAAGGTCAAAGTTATTTTTTCCAAGTGGCTCTGTCAAATATAAAAATTAACCATACTTTGAGCTGGGTTTTTATGTATTGGTAATGTATGTTTATGTTAGAGTTTCTGTCAAAACAGGGATTAAAGATAAATGTAGCTAATTAAAAGAACATTTGCTTAGAGCTCCTGGTAATAGATACCTCTTTGTGAGGTCTTGAGGTATGGCTTTCTTTAAAAGCGTGTGACTGAATCTGAAGAGGAGAGGAGACATTTGAGTTTTCGAAAATAAAACACAGGTCTAAGAGCTATCCAGTGCAAGCTCTAAGGAAATAACCCAAGTAATGGTTAAATAAAGTTTGCTTATGTGGTGAGTTATATAAAATGCACACATCTAACCTACTTCTGACCTTTCCCCCCACCAAATATGGTTTCTCAGTAAAGCCTTTGAAGCAAATCGACTCTGTCAGGAATTGATACCCCTTAAGTGGTGCTAGATGAGTCAACATATTTCAAACTGAGCCCTAGATTATTACAAAATAAAACAAAAACTTTCAGGTCCCCGTAGGCAATTGTTACCTTTTTTCTTCTTGTTTCTACTAGGTAGTTGGACCTTCACTGCTAATGACTATGTTCCTATCATCTATGTTTTCTTGTTTTTCTAGTGAGAGAGAAGAATGTGAGAGCCAAAGGGTAGTTTTTCCTACTTCCCATCAACTACCAAAGCCATTTGGATTTATGGTACAAAAGATGTAGGTTGACTCGTAGGAATTAGAAGGCATCTTTTAAAAGAAGTACCCTTATTGTCTCTGTGTGTGTCTACGTGTGTGTAATTCCATGAAATTTTATGCCATGTATGGATTCTTGTTACCAGCACCTTCATTTTTCAGGGATATTTTTTTATGCACATAGAATTGCAAGTTCAGAGTTTCTTTAGCTCTTTTGAGATAATAATTTGTTGTCTTATGCTTGCATGAATTTTGAGAAGATGCCTACTGTGATTTTTTTTCCCCTCATATGTGATAATGTCTCTTTTTCTCCTGGTTCTGGAATGGTTTGTTTTATGTGTCAACTGGATTGAACCCACGGATACCCAGATATTTGGTCACACCTTACTCTGTTTCCTCAAGGGTGTTTTCTGATGAGATTAACATTTAAATTGATTGGCTGAATAGAGCAAATTGCTCTCCCTAATGTATGTGGGCCTTATGCAATTAGTTGAGGGTCTGAAAAGAACAAAAAGGCTGTTTTTGTTTGTTTGTTTCTTTTGTTTTGTTTTCTTTTGTTAAGAGAGAATTCTTCCCGCCTGATGGCTTTGAGCAGAGACATTGGCTTTCTCCCCCAAGACTTCAGATTTGAACTGAAACCTCTCAAACCTGCCAGCCTTCAGATGGGAACTACACCATTCATTCTCCCAGTTCTTAGGCCTCAGATTCAGACTGGAAACGAACCAGGGCTTTCTTGGATCTGCAGCTTGATGCTCCATCCTACAGATCTTGGGACTTGTCTTCTTCCAATCACGTGGGCCAATTCCTTATAATAAAACCCTTCCCTCCGCTTCTTTCTTTCCCTCTTAAAACAAATGATAACATCATTTATCCCAAGAAACCTATTGCATCTTATAAGCTATATGTTACATGGTCTAATAAAAAAGAACAGTTTCATCTACCAATGAAGAGATTTAAATGTTGAGTGTAGGATGCAATAAAATTTCCAAATAAATCACGTTAGTTACAAAAGGTTTTGATATTTGAAATCATTTTATATTTAAGAGGGTGAGAGACTATCAGAGTGACCTTCTAATCATCAGAGTGATTCTGGAGGTCGTTTCTAACTTCTAATTTTACTTTGACATAACTTGGGAGGGGCTATTCCATGGATTTAAATATGTATTGTTTCTAAACTCTTTGCCTGGAAAACATAGCACAAAGAGTTATATTAAGTTAAAACCTTCATTTATTTTAATAAAAGGCCTCTTTGAAGATTAACAGTTGCCAAGCTTCTGGATGTGAAATGTAAGTTTTTGCCATTAGATTACTAAATAAAGTTTGTATTTGGGAACTTAATAGTGAGTATGGTAATTCTACCACTAGAGGGCTCCGTATTTTTTCTCGAATGCAGTCAGAACAGAGATTACTCTTGGTATTTAAGAAAAATTTCATTCTCATCTGGTATGTCCAAGCCATATACCACAGCTTAAAGTTAAAAACATGGGTTTACACTTTACACTTTTCTACCCCACATTAAAAAAAAAAGTATATATATGTGTGTGTGTGTGTGTGTATTGAAAATTTTGCTTCTATGTTTCTTAAGGCAGTTTTGTGTCCTTCAGAGGGATTAAAAAAAAATCAAAACACCTTACAGGCTTATGTCTTTTTGGGTATATGAAGTTGAGATACTTACTTCCTTGACAAATCTTGAGATCTTCCTGGAGTCAGGAACAGTGAGGAGAGTGAAGGTGGTGTTTTTGGTTAAGGTGACTAACCCCTTAGGAATTCTAGTACATTACAAAGAGTTTGACACCTGAATGGAGGACATAGTGGAGCTGACCTCCTAGAAAGGAAAGGACCCAGGCGCTTACAGAAGCAGTACCCTGTGCAAGGCTGAGGAAGGCACCCCACGTAGAGAAACCATGGTCCGAAATGATAGAGAGCTTCCAGTGTGAGTTGGGAAATTGGATTTCTACACATGCAGCAAGAAAGAACAACACTGAAAAAGAGAGTAAATATTTTGGGACATAAAGATCCTATAATAAAATTTGTATTTGAATATGTTACTAGAATTTATTGATGCCGAATGTCTAAAATATATGTTTATTCATATTTCATTTATTACCAGTTTCTACTTCACCTTTTTTTTCCCAAAAATGATTTAATGCAGTTACTCTATTTGAATTTTTTTTTTCCAGTTGGTTTGTGTGATACACTAGAACCTTCATAGTGAAAAGTCATTGGCTGGGAGTTCTTATTTCTGGTTCTGATTCTCATGAAACTAGCTCTGTGATTTGGAGTAAATTACATTACCTCCTTAGTCTTCCCCTTCCTGTGCATACATAGCTTTGTTGAGCTATCGCTTACATAACATAAAATTCACTCTGTATACATGTAAAGTTCAAAGATTTTTAGAAAAAATACAGACTTGTGCAACCATTACCACAATCCAGTTTTAGAACATTTTCATCATCCAGAAAGTTGCCTCATGCCTATTTGCATTCAGTCCGTGCTCCCAAACCCAGCCCGAGGCAACCCATAACCTGTTTTATATCTCTATGAATTTGTATTTTCTGGAAATTTCGTATTAATAGAATAATAAAGCATGTAATTTTGCTGTGACTTGCTTCTTTCACTTAACACAATGTTTTGAAATTTATAATGTGGCACATATCAGTACTTTATTCCTTTTTATTGACTGAATAGTATTCCATCATGTATGTCAGATTTTGTTTACAAATATTTGAATTGTTTTCCGTTTGTGTCTATTAGTAATAATGCTGCTATGGACATTCAAAAAACAAGATTTTGGTGAACACATTATTTCCCTTGGTATATATCCAAGAATGGAATTATTTGGCCATATGGAATCCTCTATTTAATTTTTAGAAATTGCCAAAATTGTCAGTATGGCTGTATGTACCATTTTGCATCACCAGTGTATGAGGGTTTCAATTTCTCCACATCTTCACCAACATTTTTTTTTTCATTATTCTTTTTTATTAAAGCCATTCTGGTGGTTATATCATAGTATGTCATGGTGATTTTAATCTATATTTCCCTAATGACTAATGATATTGAACATTTTGCACACTTAATAGCTACTTATATATATTCTTTGGTGAACTTTCTATTCAAATATTTTGTCCATTTTTAATTGCGTTGCTTGTTTTCTTATCAAGTTGTAAAACTCCTTTATATTTTCATAATATGGTTTTTTAAAATTAATAAACCTTTTTTTTTAGGGCATGTTCAGGGTCTCAGAAAAATTGAGCAGGAAATACAAAGAGTTCCCAAATATCCCCTCTCCTCATACATGAACCAACTCCCGTTATCCAGACCCCACATTATAGTAGTACATTTGTTATAGATGCTGGATTTTATGTTGATAAGTCATTTTTATACAAAATCCATGTTTCATATTAGGGTTCACTTTTGGTGTTGTATATTCCTATAGATTTAGACAAATGTATAATGACATGTATCCATCATTGTAGTATCATACAGAATAGTTTCATTGCCCTAAAAAGAGAACATGAAATCTTTAGACAGCCAGTGTTCTTATTCAAACTTACAGTAGCTTCTCAGGAGTTAATGCATCTCAATATATTATTTATTTTGGTTAATTTCTAGAGACCTTAAATACCTATTTTTGATGATTTTGTCCAGTTTTAACTTTCTGGGGAGAGGATTTGCCAACCTCTTAACTCTGCTGTCACTGGAAATTCTGTCCTGAGTCAGTTTTTTTTTTTAACGTTTATTTATTTTTGAGAGACAGAGAGACAGAGTGTGAGTAGGGGAAGGGCAGAGAGAGAGGCAAGACACAGAATCCGAAGCAGACTCCATGCTCTGAGCCATCAGCACAGAACCCGACGTGGGGCTTGAACTCATAGACTGTAAGATCATGACCTGAGCTGAAGTCGGCCACTTAACCGACTGAGCCACCCAGGCGCCCCCTGAGTCAGTTTTTAATTGACAGCGTGGGTGTCTATGTTTTTTTTTTTCCCATGAAATATCACCCTCTGTACCATTGGAAACATTAATGGTGCAGTATTTCTTAAAATAATATTCTGTTATAATCTCTAAGATATTTTTCTAGCCATTGTTGCTTATTTTGCAAATTTTGATGCTGGAACTTTCTTGATCTGACCAGAAAGTTAAAGTTTTAAGAAAAGGTGGTCAGACAACAACTAGTGCTCATATTCCTTCTTCAGCTTGTTCTAAACAGTTCGTTAATGAAACTGTTGAGGAGTTGCCATTGTTCAGTCATTCCACCAGGACTGACAATAAGCTTGGTCATGTGCATACAATGACAACTACATCACAACTGTTGATTACATAGCAGTGATTGCGAGTCACCTCAATTATGGAGACATTAAAATGTGAGAACATGCATGTCTTGGAATTGATGAAATATGATAATATTACAGTTTACTCTAGAGAAGATCTGGGATTACATAATGTTTATTGCATCTTATCCAAGAGGCTTAAGAATCTGAAGAAAACAGGAGGTCCTTACCTATAAAGGAATTGTATACATGGAATTTTCTTTCAGAATGAACTCAGGAAGTAGTCATAGAGAGAATCTGGTTTACTTCCTCTCTCTATTCATTTCTATTGAAACTGTGATTTTGTTAAAAAGACAATAAAAATGTTTCACTATGTTTGAGTCAAGGAAAAGGGCAAAGCCATTAAAACAACTTGAACTGAATCAAAATCCTGCCTTTTATGAAATTTCAGGTTGGAAGTTGGCTTTTAACTATGGAATTAGTCTATTTTTGTCTTCAAGTAGTAATACATTTTAAAATTACCAGACATTCCAAAAACTTGAGTAGGATTCATCTTTATCTTTCTCTCTATTTTGAACTTGGTAAGAAAAAAAAAAAAAAACCTTATAAAAATTAGATCATAGCAGAGGAAACAAAGGTAGGAGAAATGAGCATTTTTACTACCATTAATCACTTCTGCTCATAAGGAAGTACTGTTTTGCACCTTTCCCAAGTGCCTTGTCTTGTTATCTGTTATAACCTGAAAACATATGACTTTAGGGAGGGCTTGCTAGTTGGTAAGAAAAATAAGGAGGACACAGTGCCCAGGAGTTCTGACTTCTGACCACATTGATAACCATCATCAGACCATAAATTTATATAGTTAGAAGGAATTGTAGAGATCCTGTAGGCTTGGTGATCCAAATACAGAGGTTTGCAGAGGCCAGAGAGGTAATACAAATAAACGAAGAAGGCCAATTTCATGATCTTACCTATTTTTCTTGAAACACATGGTTCTCTCAGGATATATATCTTTTCTCTACTGTTGACAGTGTCATGAGTAGGGAGAGATATTTCTCTGAGAAAAACAGTAGTGCAAGTGAAAAGATACATGGCAGAGGTCAGTAAACTGTAGTCCAGTGGCCACATTCAGCCTGCTCCCTGTTTTTGTAAATCAGTTTTTTTTTAATAATACAACAATATGTGTTTATGCATCATCCATAACTGCTTTCATGCTATGATGGCAAAGCTGTGTACTTGTGATGGAGACCGTATGGCTCACAGTGCCTAAAATATTTACTGTATGGCCATTTATGGAAAGTGTTTACCAACTTCTGATAAAGGGCAGCTTGCCCAGCCTTGGCGGTGGGGAAAGTGGCAAACTAGACTGTGAGCTCCATCCTAGCAGATTGTTGTCTCCTGTGAATTGGCTCAGTGTTGCCAGACCTCATTTTATGAGAAGCTCAAAATTTGAATTTTATGTGCAATCTTATCTTACTGGTTCAAGATTTTATTTCAGTGCCAAGCCTTCAGAATCCCCCATATGAATTCAGGCTAGATTTGACCCTAGCCTTAATTTATGACTTAAGATCTTTTTTTTTAATTTTGGTTATTCTATTTTTTCTTTCCAGAAGTTGTTGTTTTTAGTTGTTGTTTTTTCTTAAAAACAAATCTCATATGCTATTTTTATAGTTTCCTTATTCCTCGCATGCATTTTCAAACTTTTTGAATATGGTTGTTTTATAGTTTGCCCCTAATAAATAATTCTAGTATTTGAAATTTTTGTGGATCTGCTTTCTGTTGTTATTTCCACTGCTTATCAGAATTTCTGGTGCTTTCTTTTATCATACCTGAAAAATATATTGGTAGGAGTAACTTGAGGCTAGGACAAAGGCACTTTCTTTCTTAGAGGATTTTATTTGCTTCTCTCAGGCACATGAATGAACTAAAGTCCCAGGCCTACTTCATCCAAGTTCAAGACTTCAGAGTTCTGAACCACTGAAAGTGGATTGCAAGAACATGAGAGAATAGGGTTGTTTTAAAGTTCCAGTTTACTATGGAGAGAGAGATTCTTCTACCAAATGTCTCACATTAAGTTTAAATTTCTGTCTCACATTAAATTTAAATTTCTATCTCACGTTGAGGCCAGCAAGCTAAAACTAGAAGTTTTTGGAGTTGGAAAATTCTCTTTAAGGCAAAGCAACTTCTTTACTGCTTACCATACTGGTTTTTTGTTTTCCTTCAGTTTTATCCTGATTCCTGATTTTCTTGTTACGTCATAGGTGTTTCTATATTTTTTATATGTTGTATCCAGCATTTTCATTTTTAGTGGGAGGGCGGGGGTGCTATCCAAATAGCAACTCATTTTCAAAAACAGAAACCTGATGTATTTCAACACTCTCATTTTATAGGTGAAGAAACTTGAGGACCAGAAAGTGAAGTATAATTATTCAAGACCATACAAATAGCACTTTGTAAAACTTGGAATTAACACTTAAATCTCCTGACCCCCAGATTGGAATTCTTCCTACCATCCACACTTTAATTTAGAATGTAAATTAGTATTATACTGGCAAATGTTTAACAACTAGATTTCTATAAAAAAAATCTTGATCGTCATCTTTGTCAATTTTTATGGTGTAAATGCTGTCGCTATGGCTAATTTGAAGCTACTAGCTTGATAATACAGAGTGCAGAATTAAGAGATGCACACTAATGGGTACAACATGGCTCTAGCACACTACTGCATCTAACTGAGAGATAATGTTTTTTAAAAAAATCTCTTGTGTGCCAGGGAATTTGGCCATCTATTTGTACCATCTGGTTTAATTTTCATGACAATACTGCAAGGTTATTGTTACCATAATCACAATTTTATAGATAAGAAACGTGAGATTCAGAAAGATAAAGCCGTTCATTCAAAGTCGCATTGCCTGCAAATGGCAGAACCAATGTTCGAAACTGGGTCTGTGAAATTGTCAAAGCCAGCGCGTTTCCTGATAATCCAACATTGTTTCATGAATGATATGGTAGACCCAATGTCTCCTCATGAGGTGGAATAATTGGTGGCATAGTGGAGATTTTCTTTTCCTCTTTACAAGGCATATTTGGTTCTAGTCTCTTAAGAGTATCTTTGCATCCATCTCTCCATCCTCCCCTTCAATTTTCCATCTATCCATCCATAAAATGTGCCAGCATCATGTTAGGTTCTGGGATACAGAAATTAATCCAAGAGGTTAAAAGTGTCTGCTCTAAAGAAGAACCGTATTTAACACATTTAACCATATTTGACAAAGAATGTCAAGAATGTTGATATTTCTTCCCCCAGAGGCATAAAAAAATGACATTGTATTACAAAATCCATGGAGTTTTTTAAAGCTAAGAAGTCAAAGTAGCTTAGCAAGAAGACTGGTTGTTCTTTTCTTCCATTTTCATAAATTCTCTATTTTGCAAGAGGTTCCTACGCTGAGAGGGAAGGAGCATATTTTAAAGTGACAGGTAGACAAACTGGCCTTCTCCAGCAGGCCTCCCACTTCCAGATGGAAGATGCCCCCTTTGACCTAGTTGGAGACCCATTTAAACATCCATTTCAAAGGATAGGGACAGAGTTTTCTTTGCCCTCCTCCCAGCTGCAAATTCTTTTTTTTTTTTTTTTCTGGTGTTTCTGTTTTTTTTTTTTTTTTTTTTTTTTTTTTTTTTTTTTTGTTATTATAATAGTTTATTTTCAAATTGGTTTACACCAGCTGCAAATTCTTAGTCTCAATCCTCATGTTCAGTAATGATTTCGTATAAATATATTTAACATAATAATCATGATCTCCTGCCTTCCCCTTCACAGCTGTGGCTTCCTACCTTGAGTTGTATCTGAACTGTGATTAATACATGTATTTAAAGACACAGTCATTTCTCCCCTTTTGTTTTCCTTCCTCACAGCTGTATTTTTTCCCACCCTAGCAATTCCTCTCCTATACCTATTACCCATAAATATTTTAATTCTAGACTTTCAGAAACATTTTTTTTTTTAAATACTGGATCTGAAAACTATGCTCTCTTCCTGCTACACCAGTTCCATCTTGAGATCAGGAAGGTGCTTTAAACAGATGTGTTCAGGTCTGAAGTGAGTAACTAATAGGTCCTGTTAACCAATTCTTAGTGACCACTACTCTTCTTTGCCTTAAGCAAAGCCAATTTTCCATCTTTTTTCTTGTCACTGAAATGGAACACAGTGAGTTCCATAGTTCAGAGCAACCTGAAAATTTTGGGTACGTGAGATTGCATTCTCTGTTAATGGAGCATTCTACTTTTCATGCCTTCTAGGCCATATTTGTTTTAATTGAGGTGTAGCTTCATGTAAAATAAAATTATCCATTTAAAATATACAATTCAGTTTCATTTAGTACACTCACGATGTTGTGCAACCATCACCTTTATCTAGTTCCAAAATATTTTCATCACTCCCAAAGGAGACCCCCATACCCATTAAGCAGTCATTCCTCATTTCCCCATTACCTCAGCCTCTGGCAACCATTAATGTGCTTTCTGTCTCTACGGAAGGGCCATAATTTTTGGATAGAAGTGTCAACAATGCTACTTATTTGAACAAACTTCTGAATGTGGTTTGCTCTAGAGCTGAGTGATGAAGGTCTCAAAGCCACAACCATCTGGCAACAGACTGGCACTAGCCCATTGTGCTCTTACAGTTAGAGAATATTTTGGTGACTAATTCAATGTGTGATGGATTGGACCTGGATCTGATACGGTCCAGCTTCCTTGAATCCCAGATTTAGCATGTGACAATTTGAACATGGTGAGAAAGAAAATTTCTGAATCCCACCCAGCAATGGTCGAAGACCTAAAAACAGTCATCAAGGGTAGTTTAAATGAAGATAATCAGAATGGAAGAAGACATCAAAATATCACTGGGAAAATATAAAAACTGGATGGAGAATGGGAGTGTGCGTATGCATACAGAAGACTTCTAAGTCCTGAGCACTGAGATTTTTATAGTATATATAAGATCAAAAGCAGGAAAAAGTCTTTAGTTTCACTCCTCTTCCCTAGATACCATGATGACACCTGTGCCTCTCTCCTCTTCAGCTAAATCTAGAAGTGCATGAATTATGGTTAGGGCTGGATTTTGTTTTTCCTCCATTATAGTATTTCCTCTGCAGCACACCCATCTCCTCCATGTATTTTATTCTCCAGGGCATTAGTTCTAGAGGGTTTTAATGGGTGTTATATAAAAATGGTTACATGATTTGTTCTCTTATTCATTTTCTGATTCATTCATTTAACAAGTGTTTACTGAATTTCTCTGATACACTTTAGGTTCTGGGAATAAACAGGTGAACAAAACAGTCATGCCAAGTTTATTCATTAAAACCGTATTCCTTACTACAGGCCTTCCTAGGACCTAAATTTAATAAGACAGTGTAAATTGTGAAGCCTCAAGAGGAATTTCAAAGAATTCTTCTAAGGGGGTTTGACCACATGGAACTTGTATTCTTTAGAAGCACTTTGGGAAATGCATTATTATTAAATGTGAAAAAGAGTCTCTTTTTTTCTGGATTTTTCCACTGCCACCATAGCCTGATTTCCCTAATAGATCTCCTACTATTCTCAGTAATAGAGAGAGAATATTGTTTTTTCCCTTCAGAGCACTTTACAGTGTGAGGTTAAATGATTTGGGGGAGTATTTGCTTATTTATGTCAATCTTTGCTGCTTTACTAATAGACACAGTACCTGGCACCTAGTAGGCACCCAGTAAATAATTTGAATTTATGGAGTAGATAACTGAAATAATTACTTATCACCTCCATCAATTTTACCCAATGTTTGAGTTCCCCTTTCTCCCAACCTTTTCATTTCTCTAAGATACAGAGGCCTCATAGAACAGTACTGGGCAGGTTGCCTACCACAGGTAAGGGCTGGATGTAAGGTCACATTTTTTTATCGGGTTTGATAGCCTTGTCCATACTGTGAGCTACTGTGCTCTAAGATTTGTATCAATAACATTCTCATACTCTTGGAGGTGTGATGCTCTCATATTCTTAGAGCAGAACCAGTTCTCATGGCACTACAACATTAGCTAGGAAAAACAAGCACATCTTTGAGTGTTTAAATGACCAAATATTCCACAAGATACTCCTACTCTTAAGGAGAGAGAACATTTTAGGAGTTAGTTATTTTTTCATGGTTAAAATGATTTGTATGAAGGATTAAATTCCCATAGTCTTACTCCTGCCTCCCATACCCATTAACCGTTAGATTGTACTGCCTCAGGACATTTGTAGTCAGTGTTCCTGAAAGGAGGTGGAAGATGCATGACAGAATGACAACATCTGGCAAGAATGAGCTTCATGAGAACAAGGTGCCTGAGAAGGGCAGAGTGGGGTGGAAGATTGTTTGAATGGTGGCTTCCATTTTAAGGATGATGATGCTGAGTCTCATTGAGGTGCTGCCTGGATCATGGACATGCAGCTAGTGTGGAACTTTTCAGACTCCACTGCACATACAAATCAGTCTAGAAGGGCCTAAGATTCTGAGTTTCTAACAAGCTTCCACGTGAGGCTGATGTTTAAGTAGCAAGGTAGTGGTGTACTCTTAATCTTCAGATAAGAAATAGTGGTTATCCTCATGGACATTTTGTATAAATGGGTAAATCTGTCTACACTCCTCTCTAGATAGGGTCTTGATTGAAGTCAGAGAGAATACAGAGACAGGATCATCAGGTTCCTGAGGAAGAGGAACCTCAGGAAACGTTTCAGTGTGGCCACACAGCAGCTTGCGAGTGCTGAATTTCCTGAGGATGGGTTTATAGAGGGAAGCCAGACACCAGGGGAGATACCTAGAGGGCCCCTTAGAAACAAAATGAAACAAAACAAATCAAATGATCTTTCTCCCCAAACTGGATCCAGTCTGGGTTATAACTGAGGACACACATTAAAGTATGGTTGTAAACAAGGTAGCATCTTGTGGCATGCTAAATGTACTTAATGTACTTAGTACATTGCCTAGTGCCTTTGCTTAGAGCTGCCATAAAAAATATCACAGTCTGGGTGGATTAAATAACTGAAATATATTTTTCACATTTCCAGAGCCTGAGAAGTCTAATATCAAGGTGCTGGCAAGATAGATTTCATGCTGAGGCCTTTTCTCTTGGTTTGAGGGCAGCCCCCAGTTTGCTGTATGCTTGTGTGACCTCTTATTTGTGTTTGGAAAAAGAGAGATCTCTTGGTGTCTGTCCCTCTTCTTACAGGTTCACCAGTTCTATCAGATTAGGATCTGACCCATACTACCTCATTTAACTTTAATTACCTCTTTAAAGACCCTGTATCCATATATAGTCATAGTAAAGGTTAGGGTTTCAAAATATGAATTTGGAGAGGGCACAATTCAGTCTATAAAACCTAATATGCAGTAGGTAGACAATAAATTTCAGGTAGACAAGAATCTTTAAGGGCAATGGCTGTGCCTCATGCATCTTTACATTACTGTACAGTGGCACATAGTAGGTATTTAATAAATATTTGATAGGTAAATGAACAGCACCCTGAGAAGTTTGCTGTGCCAGAAACAGGGATAGTACATTGTATAGTTTGGGTGTTCAATACCAGTATCTACAAAACTGAGAGCAACTGACATGGAGCACACTGCGTAAGGACTTCTGGCTTGTCACACTTGTACTTAATAGTAAACACCCTGTCCACAAGGTCATCTTTAATAGGAATGACAATAGATAACATCTCTTAGAGAATGGATTGCCTCCCATTTACTTTTACTAGTTTATCTGTAATGTATTCCTTTCGGTCCTTAGCAATATGTCATCTTTGAAATATTTTCAATAAGTGAAAATAAAAATATGCGTATTGGTCAGCTGGTTTTTGTAGAAATTGAACCAGTGTAAACCATCTTAAAATTTTCTTTCCTTCCTCTGTGGCCCCAGATCATGCAGGATGCAATGACATAGTATTTCATTTGCATGGAGAAAGTACTCTTGAATACTGTCATCTGATAAACATGCCCCAGAAGACTACTCCTGGATTTAATTTTTGATACCGACTGAGCCTAATTTCTGGAATAGCTCTGGATATGCCAGCCTTTTCTTCCTCTTAGGAGACTGAGTACCATTTAACAATTGCCCCGTGGCTGATTCATCAGGAAAGGCTATAGACTCCTACCCACCCACAAATACTTCAGCTAAATTCAGGAATTTGAAGGAGGGGCTGTGTGTCCCCTTCTCCAAAGGAGATGACACAAAGTTTAGGAAAGGATTCTGATTCTTTGTGAGAGAAGAGAATAGGAATGGGGAGAATTCCATGTATTTTTTTTCTCCTAATTTTTAAAGGAGGCTCTTTCCCAAACCGTCTCTCCAGATTTATTTATTAGTACAACAAGCTTTTAGTTAGACAGGATATTTGAGGAGCAAGAGAAGTAGGATTTTCAGATTACATGTACCATACCAGGAGAATTTCAAAACCTTGGGTTGGAGGGGTGGCACATTGAGTGTTAGGACAAACATAGTGTTGCTATAACTTTAGTTTGCCAAGATATGAAAACACACACACACACAGCTAACGTCTGTTACAATTAGCACTTCATAGAGAATGAGCATTAATTTAGTACGTGGTTAGTTCTTTATAAGAAGAGTTGGCAAGTGTACCATATTGGCACACACACACATACATATAGATGCTCATACATGAACATCATCCTTATTTTTCATTTTTTTGTGAACTCGTTAGGATTTAATCTGGGACAGCACTCATCAGGGCTAAGTGATTTCTAAGGTTGCCTGAGATCTAAGATTCTACAGTTTGTCGAGTTATCCTAGTATCATGTAATCCTCCTTCTAGTACCCTTCGTGAGTACATTGGGCAAGAGAGACTTGACATACAGAGCTAAAACACACAGACATGACTAATCATGACTCAAAGAAGTAAAAAAATGGAAAACATGTAAAGAAATTGCCTTGCTCCACTGGTTTACCTCACTCTGGGCCCAGGCCTTTAATTTTGCCAAGATGCAAATTCATTCATTCAAGAAAGCATGTAATTGACCATTTTCAAGGTCCAATGGATGTGCAGTTTCATAAAAGTTGCTTCAAGTTAAAAGCCTTGCTCAAGCCTGTAATGTGGCCAGAGTCAGAACAAGTTTCATCTAATGGAATTTCGTGAGAAATTTATGTGTGTTTATTATAATGGTAGAAATTTTCCTACTTAAGGTATTTAAAAACTCATTGCATCTGATCTGGCTTCACTTTAGACTCTTTCTAGATGCCCTTTCTTTACTTTGTTCACACACAAATACATTACTACGTTTTCCCCAATGGCTCTACTCTGATATTTACACACTGTCTGCAAGAGCTTCATTGTCATTCACTTCCTCAGCTAGGTAGTGATGCTAACTAAATTCAGGCATTCTCCTACTGCATTATCATCCACAGTTTCTTAATTAGTCTTTGCCATGAAATACCAGGAATCATATTGTGGTTCTCCCTGGAAGACCTCTTGAAGTCTTCCTGCTCTGTTTGTGTCCTTGGCGTAACATTCTTGAGCTTATTGTCATAGTTATTTAGTGAGATTTCTGGTAATGGACATTTCCTGTGCATGGAATGTGTGTTAAATGACCAGCTGGCTCGGAAGTACAAGAGTTCAAAGTTTCATCTGAACCAAGTTGTGAAATTATTACCCCTTTGCATGGGAGATTTCACTAAGGAAGTTTTGTAACTATTTCAATTTCATGTGGTCAGATTTGCTGACCAGTCCAATCCTTTTAGAGATTGAAAATTGCATAGAAGATGCATAGTGAGAGGAAGGTACAAGGAGATGACTCATGCCAATTTACCCTAGATATGCTGCATTGGCAGCTAGTGTGGTGATATGATGAAGGGATGTGGAAAATGAACATCCAACAATTAATGATGATGTAGTATAGTCTCATTTGACTACAATGAAGCCAAGTTCTGGTCAACGTAGTCAGAGTCATTGACTTGAAAGAGATTCCCAAAGAACTCTATAGAAGGATCTTCTCAGGACTTCTTAGAATGCACCAGTACTTTTGAGCAATTGTGGGACAGTCAAGGAACTTTGTCAGAAAGCATCAGAGAAGGTAGGTGCCTCCTTCCAAGAGCCCATTCCTCCAAAAGCAATATGTGAAAATGTAGGAAAATGGGTTGGAATGAGGTAAAGAAAAGAATTTCAAGGTAAAAGAAGAATGAGGGTTCTATTAGAGAATTAAGTAAAGATCTGAAAAGTAAGAGTAGTTGGAGAAGTCAGGAGTTTTAAAGAACAGTTTCTAGTGTCTTAAAGCAATAAAGGACAATGACAATTTTGGTGACCAAAATAGGAAAAGATGTGCTTATTTAAAATTATAAAAGAAGAAAACTGTGTCCCTAGTGTAAAAATGAATATGAGGTGAAAGACCATTAACAAAGCTTTACTTGACAAGAAATGCAGTGGAAAGATAGCAGCATTTGCATTTAGTGTTTCAGAGTGTAAAAGGAATTTATTCATATATAATCCTACTTGATTCACACCATCATCCTGGGAAGGATAACTAAGATCTTTTCTTTAGGACAAGAAACTGAGATTTGGAAAAATGAAATAACCTTCTCAAGGTCATGAGGCTAGCAAGTGGCTGGCCAGTAATTTCATTTTTCTGAATCAAACGCC
This sequence comes from Paguma larvata, assembly GCA_030068075.1. Classification (NCBI taxonomy): domain Eukaryota; kingdom Metazoa; phylum Chordata; class Mammalia; order Carnivora; family Viverridae; genus Paguma; species Paguma larvata. Next base: position 40,569,096 of record CM057838.1, read on the forward strand.
CTCATGCATTCCTCTCTGCCATGCTGGAAATCTGGAACTTTATTTTTTTGTTTTAGTTCCTCTCTTTCTCTTCTGAGTGGATGTATAATATTCTATACCAGGAGTAGACAGACATTTTCTGTAAAGAGCCAGATAGTAAATGCATTAGGCTTTGTGGGCCATATGTTCTGTTTTAACTACTTAACATAACCTTTGTAGCCTAAGGTAGCCATAGTCAATATGTAAATGAATGGATATGGCTGTGTTCCAGTCAGACTTTATTTGCAAAAACAGGTGGTGGCTGGATTTGGATCATGAACTATAGTTTGCTGACCCCTATTCTGCACCATAAAATCCCATGAATCTTCTTGTTGTCCTTGTGTAAGAACTTCTAAAATCCTCCCACTCTGTGTTTTATATATAACTTTCCCACCTAGACAATTTTGGCGTATTTAGGTCAAGGATCACATTTGGCTTACCAGTATACTCATAATTCTTAGTAGTGCCTAGTACATACAGGGTGTTCGACAATTATTATTTGACTTAAGGTTTTCTATATTAGTTGCACACATTTTTCCCTTCTCTTCTATGTCTGCTCTTCCTAACTCCCTGTCCAAAATCTCTTCTTCATTTGGCATATTTTGCAAAGATGCCTGCAATAATATCTCTTCTTCTTCATGCTCTTCTTATAATGTATGTTGACACTCTCCCCATCAAGAGTGGGGAGCCTCTGTTCCTCCTCTTACATACGGATGGGCTAGTGACAACAGCAGTAGTGATGTTTTATAACTTCTGAGGCTCGGTCTTAAAAGGCAGTATAGTTTTTACCTGGTTCTGTTGCAACCTTGAGCTACCATGTAAGTGGTCTGACCCGAAGCTTCCAGGAAGCTGGAAGACCAGTTTAGCTTCCGTGGAATGACCACAAGGATAGGACCTGAGACTACAGAGAGAAATGGAGATGCGTTAATTCTCTACTTTAATTGTCTCACCCCTACCCCAACTATTCCAGCTCCATGCAATGGTGTGAGAAACCCAGGAACCCAGTCAAGCCCTTCCTGAAATCTTGACCCACAGAAACTGTGAGATATGATAAGATAATTGCCCTCTTAACCCACTAAATTGTTTGCAGCAATATTTAACTGGAGTACGTCTCTCCTCCCTTTCACTCTTCTGTTCCCAGAGAGGTGGTGTCCATAGTGGTTAAAGATAATGACTTCAGATGCCTCGTCTTTGTTTCAGTCTCAACTTTCTCACTTTCTAACTGTGGGCACTGTAGTAATTGCTTAACCTCAGCATCTCCATTTCCCTATATGTAAAGTAGAGGTAATGAAGATAGTATTTTTCATCTCAGAGGGGAAGTGTTATAAATGTCAAACAAATTAATGCATATGGAACATGTACAATAGTGGTTGATCAATAGTGAAGCTCTAGGACCATGTATTATTATCATTCGATGTATTTCATCATTCCCAATTCTTTTTTTTTTTACGTTTTTATTTATTTTTGAGAGACATAGAGACAGAGTGTGAGCAGGGGAAGGGCAGAGAGAGAGGGAGACACAGAATCCGAAGCAGGCTTCAAGCTCCGACCCATCAACACAGAGCCCAACGTGGGGCTCGAACTCACAGACCGTAAGATCATGACCTGAGCCGAAGTTGGCCGCTTAACCGACTGAGCCACCCAGGCGCCCCATCATTCCCAATTCTTTAAAGATGGGATAATGAAGGGGGTATAGATAAGATGGTAATAGAGATGTCATCCTGATGACTTCCGAGTAGAAATCTCCAGCATTGACTATGTTATTGTATTCCAGGTGTATACATCCAGTGACCTACTTGCATAATAGCAATGTCTCATAGTATTCCAACATTAATGTTCAAGGAAGAATTATTCATTTCGCTCTCATTCCAAAGATATATACCTAACATCTTATTAAATAAATGGTCCCACTATCTGTCTATTAGGTAGGAGTTATCCATGGTCTTTCCAATTCCCAAACCTTCTGCATTGAACCCATCAGTAAAGCTGATTGGTTCTATCTCCAGTGTATCTCTGATAGGTTTATATGCTTCTTTGTCTTTTTGCTATTAATATCTGAGTCCAAATAGCCAACATTCTTCACTTGGACCTTGAAATTGCTTTGTAACGGATCTTCTCATTCCCTGCCCCATTCCCTCTTCTACCAATCCTCTTCATAGCAAAGTGAATTTTTAAAAAACTAGAATATAGGAACTAGAATATAACATAGTACAGAAGTGAAAAAATCATAAATGTACAGTTCACTAAAGAAGAACAAAGTAAATACAATCTTACCCAACACCTAAGTCAAGAGAGAAAACATTACCAGAAAGGAAAACATTATCCTGACTTCTGCCATAAATTATTTTTTTCCTTTGATATTTACATTAATGGAATAATAAATAAATACATATTTATATGCCATTATGTCTGTCTTCCTTTGTTCAACATTATGTTTATTATGTTTATGAAATTCAACCATGTAGAACAAAAGCTTGACCAGTTCCATTGTTCTATAGTTTTTCAGTGTATAAATATACATCAATTCCTTGATTTAACTTTCTGATAATAAACGTTTGGTTCCTTTCCATTTTGATGCTATTATGAGAGATGCTACTAGAATTAACCTGTGTGTCTGTGTGTCAGAGGGGTGATATATGTGTGTGCATGCATGCATACTTGCTTGTGCATATACATATGCATTTTGGTTGCCTATATACCTAAAAGTGGAATTTGTGGGTCGTAAGTCGTTAACACTTTACATTTCTACCAGAAAAATATAAGTGTCCCATTTGCTCTATGTATTTGTCAGTACTTTCTCTGGTCTGACATTTTCATATTATCCATGCTGGCAGATGTGTGTTGGTACTATAATATGGTTTTTATTTGCTTTCTTCTAATAATTAATGAAGTTGATAATTTTTTTGAGTGTTTATTGGCTATTTGGATATCTGGTGAAGTAATTGAGTCCATTTTTATGTTGGGCTGTCTATTTTCTCTCATCCAAGTACTAACCAGGCCCGACCCTGCTTAGCTTCCGAGATCAGACGAGATCAGGAGCATTCTGGGTGGTATGGCCGTTATTTTCTTACCAATTAGTTGGTACTCTTTTATATTCTAGATATGTGCCCTTTGTCAATTACATGTATCACAAATATGTTCTCCCATTCTGTGGGTTGCCCTTTCAACTCTTTAAATGTGTACCAAAATTTCTATTTTAGTGTCCAATTTATCAGCTTTTGTCTTTTTAAAAAAATTATTGTCCTTATGGTTAGAGTTTTTTCTGTCCTTTTAAGAAATTCTTTTCTATAATGAATCTGTGAATAAATTCTATTTATATTGTATTTATATTCTAGATTCATTGTTTTTTCTTTCAAAATTAGATATACAACCTACCTGAAAATTGATTTTCATGTGTGGTGTGAGATAGAGATCAATTTAATTTTTTCCTCTATGACTATTCAATTGAACCAGCACTCTTATACTGAGGGCATTATCCTTTCTCCATTGCTTTTCAGTGTCATTTTGGTCATGAATCAAGTATCTTTACACACATGGATGTATTTTGATTAACATCTGATCAAATAGTCTTCATTCTTCACCTGACCACTGAAATCACTTTGTAACAGGTCTTACCATTTTTTCCCATTATCTTCTGCCATCAGTTGTCTTCACAGCACAGTGACTTTTTGGGGGTATTTTTTAATTTTTAAAAATTTTATATTTTTCTCTGCTGTCTTTTTATATTTGAAACTATACCATAACTATATTAATGACTGTAACTCTAGACTAAGTCTTGATTCAATAAATTAGGTCTTACTTTCTTAAGAAAAAGAACCCTGAAATATCACTATTATTATTTCACACTGTAAATATTCATTTGAATTTATTGTAATATTTCCACATACACTATAGATACTCATTTGAGTTTATCATAGTGTTCACTGCTCTTTGTAAATTCTTACATCTCTGAGCTTGCTTCTGCATTTATTTTATTTTTGCCTGAACAATACCTTTTAGTAGTTTTTTAAATGTTTTTCAGGTGGTGACTAATTATCTCCACATATGGTTGTTTTAAATTTTTCCTTCATTTTTAGATTTTATGCACATGTTATTCAACCATGTTGTTACGTATAACAGAAGTTCATTCGATTCCATTGTTCTGTATTGTTCCAATGTATTGAGTGTACCTTGAATTATGTATCTGATCCACTCAAAATAGATCTTTTGTTTGTTTCCTGTTTTGGATTACTATGAGGGATACTGCTATGAACGTGTGTGTACATGCACACACACGCACACACCTGTTTCCATGTCTGTTGGTAGATACATAGATATAGGATAAAAGTAAGTGTAAATCTAAGATAGCAGTTATTTTCTATTCATATTTGAAAAGTATTCTCTTGTCTTACAGATTTCATGTGTTGGTTCAGAAGTCAGCTGTTATTATTATTATTATTATTATTATTATTATTTTGTTGTTGTTTTTGTTGTTAACCTAAGTCCATGTTTTATCCAGGATTCACTGGCCTTCTTGGGCTCCAGAATCCACACCTCACATTTAGTTGTCATCTTGGCTGTTTTGGTTTCTCAGACCTCCCTGGTTTGTGTGTGTTTTTTTTAAATAATTTATTGTCAAATTAGTTTCCATATAACACCTAGTGCTCATCCCAACAAGTGCCCTCCTCTATACCCATCACCCACTCTCTCCCCTTCCACTCCCCTCTCACCCCTCACTTTGTTCTTAGTCTTTGAGAGTCTCTTATGTTTTGTCTCCTCCCCTGTGTCTTTTTCCCTTTCCCCTCTTCCCCTCCCCCATGGTTTTTTGCTAAGTCTCTCAAAATCCACCTATGCGTGGAAACATATGGTATCTGTCTTTCTCTGACTTATTTCACTTAGCATAATATCCTCCAGTTCCATCCATGTTGCTACACATGGCCAGATTTCATTATTCCTCATTGCTGCATAGTATTCCATTGTATATATATACCACATCTTCTTTATCCATTTGTCAGTTGATGGACAGTTAATCTCTTTCCATGATTTGGCTATTGTCGAAAGTGCTGCTGTGAACATTAGGGTACATGTGCCCCTATGCATCAGCACTCCTGTCTCTCTTGGGTAGATTCCTAGCAGTGCTACTGCTGGGTCATAGGATAGTTCTGTTTGCATTTTTTTGAGGAACCTCCACACTGTTTTCCAGAGTAGCTGCACTAGTTTGCATTCCCACCAACAGTGTAGGAGGGTGCCTGCTTCTCCACATCCTCGCCAGCATCTATAGTTTCCTGATTTATTCATTTTAGCCACTTGAACCGGTGTAAGGTGGTATCTCATTGTGGTTTTGATTTGTATTTCCCTGATGATGAGTGACTTTGAGCATCGTTTCATGTGTCCGTTGGCCATCTGGATGTCATCTTTGGAGAAGTGGCTATTCATATCCAGAAGTCAGCTATTAGTCTTATTGGTCCTCTTCTAGTTCTGAGTGGGAAGATTGATCCTAAACAATCTAATCAGTCTAGACCAAAAGGGGAACCAAAACAATTTTTTAAGAGCATAAATCAAATTCTATCACCTATGCTTAAAATGCTCCTGTGGCTTCTCCCTTGCTTTTAAGCATAATCTACATCCCTTACCCTGATTTTCCAGCTCCTATTCCATGTGTCTGCTGTATAATTTCTCTGGACCTTGTTCCTACCACCCTCCTTCTTATTTAATAGATTCTAGTCACAATAGCTTTTCTATCTTTCAAATCTGTAAGCTCATTCTCACCATTGATGACTCATTTTTATGAAGTCTCAGCCCAATGATACCTTGTTGGAGAGGCCTTCCCTGAATAGCTAAGGTAAAGTAGTTCATCCCATTCATTCTTTCTTATGTCACCCCAATTGATGTTCTTATAACATGGAATACACCTTTAATCCAACCTACTCATGTTGGTTTTCTTGTTTATTTCTCTCTCTTCTTCCACAAAACAAGTATAAGTTCCACAAGAGCAGAAAGCTTATCTTTTATCCATCGCTGTATTCCCAAATCAAGGACAATAGCTGGAATATAGTCACTGCTCAATAAATATCATAGAATCACAGAAAGTTGGAACAAACATTCCCGGAAATTTTTTTAGGAGGCTGATAATAAGAAACTAAATTTGGAGCAATCAAGCTGATAAAAAAAATGGCTTATAAAAAGGATTTTATATGAGTAAATAGTCTGACTTTACAAACCACTTAATATATATTAATAATTGTCATTTGTTTCTGGTGAACAAAGGTGGTAAGAAGCCAGAATACAGCAATGTAATTGATAAAAAATAAACTGAACACTTTTCTCCTAAATTTTGATAATTTTTAACTATAGGCTTCATCCTTAGTGTATTATCTCTATTTGGGGTTGGATAAAGACTTTAGAAATTATATTCTGATATAACATTTTTCATATTACAATATTGCTTTTGACTATTACATAAACCTGATTTGTAACAGTATTGTTTTCCCTTCATATTTCATCAGTGAAGATTTTAGGAAATACTTAAAAGAGCTACATAAGCCTCTAGACTTCAGGTTTGCTCCTCAGGACCACACTTTCAGTTCTGTATTTCACTCCCAATTTTCCCTGCCTTTTCTCTAGTCACGGCACAAGAAGCAACGGCCTGACTCAAGGGCAGGCAGAAGAAGAAGCCAAGTCAGAGGTCTGCATGATCAAAACCCTGCATAATTTCGTTGGCCACATATCATCTGTCAGTCTTAAGAGAGATATTTATATTTCTCCCTCTCACCCCCTTTGTCACCAAGGAGTTTTATTTCCCTCTTAAGTGGCCTAGCCCAGAAAGGAAATGGGAAAGTGGGAACAATCCTTTAAGAAATGCAGCCAAACCACAACTACACCTTGTTCTTTTGGAGTCTTGCCTGTCCTCCTGTTTGAAGTTACGTAGGTTGTTCTATTTGTGTCTCTTCCATTTGTACCTGCTCCCTTTAGAGCTGTACTTTGTAAAGTGGCAGAAGTCTAAGTCTAAAACCTTCATAAACATCTTCTTCTTAAGATGAATATATTGCTTGTGAGATCAATCTGTTCCTAAGGGATACCACTGCCAGTCAGTCTTCGAAACCAATTTGTGTAGGCCACAGATGTTTCCTCAGTAGTACAAAGGAGCCCCACCCCCACCAGCACCATAGATTCATTTTCCTGGATTTGGAACAGTTTGTTTTATGATGCAGTATGGTCTCTATTCACAGGCAACTTGATAATAACATACGTGACAACAGGTTATTTTCCCTCATTCCATAGAATTCTGGCTTGCAATCTCAGACACCAGAGCTCTAATTCCATGTTTCTGGCTTCTCCCTTTTCTGAAAACAGACCACACAATTGTAATGAGTGAAGAGAAACCAAAAAAAAAAACAAACAAACAAACAAAAAAAACCAACAACTAGGTCTGGGCAAATTTCTCCTCCCATGGAATGTCTTTTCATAACCTTCCTACTTTTTTTTTCTCACCGCATAGGACTCTGATCATGAAAACAGTGTGGGGGATGAGGGTTGGGGATAAAACAGGGAAGCAAGGACAGTTATTTTATTATAATTCCATCTGTGACCCAATACTCTCTTTAAAAAACAGAAAATGTTAATTTTAGAGAAGGGAGCTCTAGATTCAAGCCCTTTAACATGCAAATGTTAGTCCTGATTAGATTCTAACTGTTTCACTGGATCATTCTTTCTGGCACAAAATGACTTTAGTTATCAGTAGAGAATTCTGATTCTCTGTTGCTTTTCTTTCTCAAGGTGGTTTTATCGGATTGCTTCATTGTGGGGTTCATTTCAACCCTTGAAATCCAATCACACTTTATTTTAGATTTAAAAAAAAATCTATAAACTTGGACTCTTTCAGTAGCCTCACAGCTGAGCCAGATTTGCTGACCCTTGTACCAGGTTTTTGTTAAACAATTGACTGAATTGTACAGTGCACATCTGAGTAAAATGTTAGACTTGAAATGCCATCAAGAAGATTCTGTTTCCCAAATGCCTTGGTGTAGTGAAATAGTCAGATCTGAAACTTTGGAGAGTGAAGTTCAGAAGAAACTGGAGATCAAGATTTACTGCTAATTTGATATTTAGAAGCAACGTTTCAGTCCCTGACCAGGCTGCCAAAATGGGATTTTCTTCCTATATCCCAACTGTTGGTTCAGTTTAACCCAGAGTGTTGTTGCAAACCAACGAGGTCCTTTTGAGGCTCCCTTTGCTTTTCTTACTTTCTTTGTTCTCCTGTTTATTTGGGGACACTTTTTATTAGAAATCGCCTAGTGGTGACTTGATACATTTCTGAAATTCCATCATATCCATCTTGATTAAAATATTGAAGTCCTCATGATCAACTGCTGACGGTAGATGACATCTGTGAATTCAATGTGATCTCTGTTGTCTGCATGAGGTGCTCTGCTTGAGGAGTAGTATTCCATAGTATAGCTCCGTAGTTGTACTTTGGTGATGGAATATATAAGAAAATAATGTAAAATGCCCTTTAATTCATAGGAATCCAACTTTTTTGTTTCCGAAGGGAAATGACTATGTATTTTTTTTTTAATTTTCCAGCTCCACCATCTAGCACACTATTGGGAAAAAGAATTTAACATAGTAAACACCAATTAACTTAGTGTCATAGCACATGTATGATATTAGCAGTGTTTATTCTTTTTTGGTTCAAGTACTGGTTCTCTAACTTATGAGTGATTTAAAGGATTTTCAAGCATAATTCCTTCTGTAGGTAAATTGTGCCTTAAAGACTGGAACTACAGAGTAAACATCTCTTTTAGAATATGCATGAGCTCTACCATTCACCCATCTCTCTCTGGTCCACTTATTTTATTTACATTGCTTGCAAGGTTCTATATTTCTGAGTTTGCAACTTCTATCATAGAGGTTATCTCCTCTGTAAGGCATCCCAGATTCTGTCCAGACGAAATTCTTCTCTCCCTAATCTAAACCCTACTTCTCCCCTGACATAAACCTCTCTTATGGCACTTATACTTTTCTACTTTTATGAACGTGTTTCATCCTTCCTTATTCGTAACTATTTTCCTATTCTTATGGCTGCAGATGAATATTAGATTCAGGAAAACCATGGCTTGGGAACCAAGATCTGGGGATGAGGTGGAAGAATTAAAATGGAGGTTTGCAAGCCACAGAATCTAATATATTTATTAAAAATTAATTTGAACGTGCCCATAGTGGTCAAAGCAAAGCAAATAACTGCCTGATTCTTATATATGCCCATGAAGAAAAAGGATGTGAGTTCCATAGGGAAAGCAAACATCATCTCTAACAGTTGTAAGTTTCTTGAGTCCTAGGAACAAGTATTTTTTTCTATTTTACATTGCTCCACACAATGTCATCCTCTGGGTAAGGATTCAATAAATAGATATTGAATATTATCATCAGTGATTTCATTGACCTGAGGAATGGCTGGCTTACTACCTGACCTTTATGAACTCCCAACATACCATCAGTTGGTCAACTTGGAAGTTATTGACTAATAATAGCTAATAACTGACCCTCTGTGACATTTTACCCCAAATACTCACTACTTCCCATACCTCCTTAATGATTGAAATGACTTTTTATCTCATTGTAGTTAATGACATAAACATCAACTCAAATTTATCTCTCCTTTTCTTTATTCTTTATATTTCTAAGTCATAACTTCTATAAATGTTTTAGAAAGGTTAGTCACAGATGTGCACACTAATTAACAGAGTTGATTGTTGTAGGGTATCAGGAAGCCCTTCACATTTATTGGACCAGCTTCTTGGTTTTATGTGTTCAAACAGAATGCAAGTTTGTTAGAGGCATGAAGAAGCCATAGAACTAATTATAATAAAGACAAAGACAGAGTAATATAGACATCCGCAAACCATCCTATTTATCTAGGCTTTTTATTTCCCTGAACTATTTTCAGAGTTGTTTCTGTGAAAGGGAAGAAGAGTTGGCTCAGAAACTGCAATTAGGAGAATGCCCGCCATGCCTTGTCGCTGTCTCCCTGCCATTCCCTGACAGGTAGTAGTGATATACCTGGCTCCCTGCCTTGGTGTCTTTGTTCACAGCTCCCAGGAATCTACCTGTGTATCTCCTCCTTCCCTTCCCTTTCCATCCTGCCCGTGTCCACTCCCTCAACCTGATTGCTTATTCTGGCTGCCAATAGGTAGTGCTGGTGCCAGCTCCATCTTTCTCATGTAGGTGGCTAGAGGCCAAAGTTACAACATGAAACTTTTCCCAGAGACTCATAGCACCTCAGCAGCTGTCAAAGCTTTTGCAGTCTCAGTGCTGGGATGGGAGAGAGCCTCCAGGTATATAGAAGATGCTATAATGGAAAGCTTTTTTTTTGCTCTGAGTTATTATTTCCATGAATTATAGACTCTTAAGGGCATGTGAATGAATTATTTAAATTTCTCTCTCATTTCCCTTCCTCTAGCAACTGCTTCTTCATTTTAAACTCAACCGTTGATTAATTCTTTTCAGATAGTTTATCTTGGCCCTATTCAGGAGGCGCCCCTTCCAGTCTACTCTGTGAAATGTAAATATCTCAGCCCAACATTTAAATTCCTTAGCTTTGCTATATCAAAAACACAAAGGACATAACAACTTGAAAGAACTTCATCATCAGGAACTTTATTTCCCTGAAAAGACAACGAATTAAAACCTAGAGAAGTGAAGTAACTTGCTCACAGCTATAAGTGACAAAGCTTTTGGGGAATGGAGGGAAAAAGTCAGACTTTCAGCCAAAGATTCTTTTTCCTAAAGCACTAGGTCAATCATAACCCAGTGAGCAAAATATGGAAAGATACACCCTTATTATTGAGCTCCGTGTAAAGATGTGACCATCTGATGGTTGGAAATTTGAGGCTTGAAAGCTTAGATCTGTGCTGACAGTATATATAGCCAAATAAATATATATAGATGTGTGTGTGTATACATGTATATATCACCAATATATATAGTCTGCAGACTAGGGTCAAAGAGGCTGTCATTCAGTAGCTTGTCTACATTATTGGACAAGTTGCTTAACCTCTCTGATCTTCAGAGTACTCATTATTGAGATGGAGTTACAGCTTTCTTGGAAAAGTGTTATTATGACATTTCTAAAGAATAAGGAATTGCAAAAGATAATAATGACTATTAAAATTATTCTACAGTGCTTATGTAACACCTCCATCATCCAGGCTCATGTGTTATTGACCTTTACATATTCTTTCTCTCTCAACTTCTTGTTACTTTTCTCCTCTGTGAATTTGAATATACCATTTTCTTTCTTTTGTATCCATTTAGTCACTCACCTTCTCAATATCTCTACCATTCCTGAATATGACATCATTGTCTTCCTTACTCCTTATATCATTCAGTCAAACCTTGTTTAGCTAGAATCTTTGAAAGAATATCATAGGAAGTCAGAGGGAGGATACACCTATTGGTAGGTAGTTTCTTACCTATATATTATGATTTTAGTACTGTATCAATTAAGGTTCTTTTAGTTTAGTAGCAGCAAACTGGACTCCAATTGCTTACATTTCTTTATTGTTATTAGTTTACTATTTCTGCCATAACAATTTAACCACAAATAGTGGATTAAAACAGTTCACATTTATTTTCATGTGGTTCTGGAGGTAAGAAGTCTGTAATTGGGCTAAAATTAAGGTGTTGGCAAGGCTGTGTTTCTTCTGTAGATTGTAGGAGAGTATTTGATTTTCTTGCCTTTTCCAGCTTCTAAATGCTGTCTGTATGCCTTGGCTCATGGCCCCATTTCTCTAATTTCAAAGGGAGCAATAGTGGGTCATTCTCATGTTACCATCTTCTGGTTCCCTGTTTTGTATCTTCCTTTTCACTTATAAAAGACACTTGTGATCACATTGGGCCTACTCAGATAATCCAGATTAATCTGCCCATCACAAGGTCAGCTTAATTCCTCATTGTGATGTAATCTAACACGTTCATGGTTTGTGGAGTCTTAGGACATGGATATCTTTGGGAACCATTATTCTGCCTATTGCTTTTATTTGTACTTTGCAGTTATACTTCTTAGGTGTGGGTTTTATGTTCAGACCTCACCTTGTGTTTGTAAGATGTCTTCTAGCAGCTCCAAGTATGCATCTTTGTGGCTGCTTATCTAACAGAGTATAGTGAACATCTTTGTCTTACCATTCTTAGCAAAAGTATCAACATTTCTGTGAGTAGACTTATAAAGGATATGTGCAGCCTATGAAAGATGTGTTAGCTGGCTTAGGCTCCTAATTGGACCTGAAAGCATGGGAAAAATGGACCAGTCACAACTGAATTAAGAATTTTATGAGAATTTTTAAAAAGAGATTATTTACAAATGTTCAGGCAAGTGTAAGAAAATCAAAAGGAAGAGCAAAGTGCTTGTGGCCAATAGGAGCATAGGCTGTCAATATCCCTGGGCCTGAAAGTATGATGGAAGGGAGTATTTACCAATACCTGGAGACGGGCCACATGGAGAGGGCCACCTGATGGGAGGTGATTCCTTTAGTGAGGAGATACAGCCAGCCCATGGTAACCCTGTAGTGGGGAGAGCTGGAGAAATGAGAATTCTGATATCCCCACCCTCCTTCCCATCTGCTGTGCTCTCAGAGTTGAGGAGAGCCTGCGGTGGAGTTTTCATTGGTCAGTGTAGGAGTGCACAGCAGAGTGGGAAGGTAGAAGAGTGGATCTAGAGAAGCAGTGGAGACCGAGCTTAATCACTATGCAAAAGTCAGAATTGTTGGAATAAGAGAGAATGGTTGTTAGGAAGGCAAATGACAACACTTATTACAGGTGGAAAGAAAATCTTTGAATTCATTAAAGGTGCAGTGAATCAAAGTGTATAGCCATTTTCCATCACACTAATTCAACCTCGTTGATAGAACGTACTGTCAAAATCTTTAGCTGAGAAGAGTGGCAGTTCTTTTGGCCACTTTCTTATCTTTATTGAGCTCCATATATAACATATAAAATCTAATCTTTATGGACTAAATATGTGAAGAATTTTCTAGAGAAAGTTGGATAAGAATTAAAGAAACCCTCTTCATTTAAATATAGTAAGTTCATTAAGCACCTGCTCTGTTCAAAGCAATATGATAGGCATTGGTTGGGGGGAGTTGGGGAGGGTTAGGGTTAGGGTTAGAGGCATCGGAGTTGCTGATGTTAACACTACAACACAAATTCTTTCATACCCCCAAGGACTTTTCTTCACTGTTTTTGCTTCTTTTTAGATGATCTTGAACTTTCTTCTCTTCATCCTTCTAGGCTCACCTCACTGTCCCCTGCTAAGTTATTACTTTCAAGAATGGCCCACCTATTTAGCAGAGTTAAATAGTTCCTAAGTCTGTACTCCACAGTGTGATACACACATGAAATGGTAACATTCATGACATTTGTCGTAACCTTGCTTAAGTGTGCATCTCCTAGCTCGACTTAAAGCTCTTTAGTGCCAGAGTCTGTGACTTACTCTTCTCTCAGAGGTACTGTAGGACACAGAGACCTTGGAGAGCCTCCTGAGGGGATACCAGCTGGGTTTGATGGGATAAATGTGATGGAATAATTTTCAAAAATAGCAGTCAGCATTGCCCATGTGCCTTACACATTTCTTCTCTTTGTCCTTCCTTCTGACTCAAGGAGTATTTGACATTTCTGTGCTTATTGGCTTGGGGATGGGGTTGAGGGGAATCTTACAAGCAAGAAAAGGTAAGAGAGAATTTCTTTCTCTGGCAGTTGTTTCTACATCTCTAAACAAAAACTGTTCTTGTGCCCTTCTAGTAAGTAAAAGACATTAGTTGATGCTACCTCTGCCTCTCAACATTCTTAAGCCTGGTCTAGAGCACAGGTGCAAGGGTTACTATCATTGTTGGCGAATCCGCTTTTAGCTCAGATGCTGGGCCTTGGAGGTATCCCACTGACCTCCAGAATTTCTGGAACTCCAATCATCATTTTAGCAATATTTTTGTTGAGGTTAATATATGGATGTACAAATTGTTAAAATATTGAATAATGTCCATTTACAGTTGGTAGATGGATGACATTCTGTGTCCTTTCCCCAGCCTCTATCTTCTTTACCTTCCTAGCAGCATAAGCACCTCTCCCTAGACTGCCCCCTCCCAACATTTCCACAGTACAGTAACTAAAGGGTTAATGCCTGAAACAGTAGAGGGCTCCTGAGAACCTATTCCAGTGTTATTGTTGGTACCACTTGTAGTGGGTTCAACAGTGTCTCCACCAAAATTTATGTCCATCTGATCCTTAGATTATGACCTCATTTGGAAATAGGGGTTTTGCAGAAGTAATTAAGATGAGGTCATACTAGATTAGAGTGTACCCTAAATCCAATAACTAGTGTCCTTGTAAGAAGGGGACAGACAGAAATACAAGGAAGAATGACATGTGAAGACAGAGGCAGAGATTGGAGTGATGTAGCTGCTGCAAGCCAAGGAGCATCAGGGACTGTTGGGTGCCAGCAGGTGCTAGGAGGAGGTAAGAAAGGATTCTTCTCTGGAGTTTTCACAGGGAGCATGGACTTCTACCCTCCAGAACTTTGACAGAATAAGTTTCTGTTGTTTTAAGCCACCAGGTTTGTGATGATTTATTATGGCAGCCTTAAGAAGCTAACTTAGCATTGTGATTAATGCCTATGCCATATCAGTTATGAAATGATATGAATTTCAACCCAGGTTGTATGTCCTAGTCAACATTTCAAGATGCCTATGGTTTTACTCTTTTGTCCTTTTAGCATTAGGATGAGTAGGCTAGTTGACTTCACAACGAATGGCCTTCGATTCACTACTTGCTGGTACATGTAGCCTGGAACTGAATGTTCTAATTTGTTTTTTAATTAGAGTTCCCTTATTCCAGTCCCATTACACCAGGAGGAATTCCCATGAGTACCGTTTTAGAGAATGGATTGATTTCTATCCTGGCATATTGTTCTTCTAGCAATCTAATTCCTATTGTAAACAATGCTGCAGGGATAAGAGAGAAATGTTTGGCTCTAGGCTGTGGGTGCTACCCAAATCATGGTATAATGTACCTGCACAGGATTCTCAGATTCCTAACCTGATGAGTCCCACATATAATGGAGCTGAGTCCTTTACTGTGCTGGCTCCAGAGGGCATCTTGGGCTCACTCTGCTTGGTACCTGATTGGGTCCTGAGGACTTCTTTTTCCCCAAAAAACAGCAGTTTTAAAAGACTTGTAGGTGTCTCAGGAAATCACAATAATTTCTTTGGATTGACATCGCTTCTGTTTGATGATTACCAGAAAAGTTGTAGATCTAGTCAGCGTACAGTCCTCTGCAAGTGTTAGCTGAGCAAGGGTTAGCTCACCTCGACCCTAGAACAGAGAGAATGCTCATTGCAGTGAAGGCTGGGCTGGCCTGGATACTGACTCAGCTTGTTCATGGCTCCTGGGTACTCAGCAAGCCCCTTTGGTAAAACAGTCCTTGTTCCTGTCAAACGGTTCACCCATCTTTCTGGTTTTATTTATTTATTTATTTATTTTTACCTCCCGGTCTGTTTCATCCTCTACCTCTTCGTTTCCTTTGGGGCACCTTTGTCTGATGGGCAGAAAGTGCTCTGCTCTCATTGTCTCTTGTGCATACTCTCTCTCTCTCTCTCTCCTGATGCTTCTCTCAAACATTCTATTTATTCACAGAAACTATTCTATTTCTCCAAGGGTTGAGGCTTTTGCAAAAAGTGCCAGGAAGTATCCTTTTGCTTTCGTTATTTCCCATGATTTTATGAGGCCAGAATGGCCTAGCTGCTTGTGCGGGGAGAAGGTAAAGAAGAGGATTGTCTTATATCCATTCATTTTCAAAAATATTTTCCTACCACATTGAATTCAAAGTATTCTAAAATCTCTTTTACAGTTAACCGACAGTTTTCAAATACTATTTCCCAGACCCAAGAAACACCTTCCAGACAGATGTATGAATGACCTATAGACTATAGTCTGTATACTGCAATAAGGTTCTAGATGTGGCCTCTACAGGGGCAGGCGTGGCACCTGTTTGGCACCTGTTTCATTAACTTGGGACAACCCAGAACATGTGGGTTCTTAAAAATGCTTCCTGGTATCTGTGGAGTCCCTGGACCCAGGTCCACAGCTCTCTGGGGCAGAGATTTGTTTCCTCTTTTTGTGGAAGATAAATAACAGTTTGGGGCCAGCCACAGCATTCTGAGCAGACTGGGAGTCAACAGGAAATAAAGATGGAAATACCTGGCTCATAACTTATAAGAAAGGAAAATCTCCTTTGCTGTGACAGTTTCATCTGCTTATCTCAACCGTATGGATGGTTAGCTTCTTCTCTGATTCTAACATGAGACATCTATCTCTAAGCCTCCAGGGATGTTGCTCTCCTTCTGTCCTCCGAGGCAGGAGTTGGAGTGTCTCTGGCACACTGATCACAGAGTCATTAGAAATGTGCTTGGCCGTGCAGCTGTGGAAGGTGTTCAGCGCTCTTCCCCACATGGTGGAGAGCCTCCAGCAACCTTATCTTTTCTTGCTTCCTCCTCCCTGTAGCTTTTACCGTACTTTTCTTTTTAGATCAAACAGCATCAGTCTTTCCTCTTGGCTTCCTGGATCTATTCCTATTAACCCATGTCAGCAGCCGAAATCCACATAGGCAGAAAGTCTGGCTGAGAGGAGATGATGATCCCAGTTCGGTTCAGGCCACACGGGGCCTATTTTCCTGGGCACATAAGTCCTGCCCTAGACTGCACGGGGAATTGCTGAAACTCTGCAGTTCAGTGCAGCTTGCAGGATGGAAAAAGGATTAGAGACCCATCTTTTACAACCTCCTCTGAATTTATCTGATATTTTGGAAAACGTAATTTTTGCCTGACAGGATAAACGCGTGAATGTGAAAGAGGAGATCTCACTTCGGGTTCTCGTTGCTGAGGTCATTCTGTCCCAGCTTTACATGGCAAATATTTTACATTCAAATCTGATCCTAGACTCTTACTATCAAGGAAAATTTATTTCAGAAAACATCCACGATCTCTTTATGTTGTGTGGGCAGACCTGGACAGCTGTGGTCTCCCTAATCCTTCTCAGGATTCTTATTTCATCTTTGGGGAGCACTGCTTCCAGTGATAAACCTGAGATGGTTCTGCTGTTTGATGTCTGACACTTCACTGCTAACACAGGCACAGGAATAATGTAAGAGCTGTTTGTGTGCCCCACCCCCTTGAGTTGTTAATCCTTCCCTCTTTTTTTTTGTCTTAGGCACTAAATTTAGTCTTCACATCTTCCCATTTTTCCTGTAGGGTTAATGTGTTTTTGTTTTCTTTTCCTTCAGTATAAAACTGTGTTATTATCTGCAAACCTACTCCACTTAAAACAAAAATTCAGCATTCTAATTAGGCCACCAGATAGTACGTGTCTGTGTTATGATGCAATACATCACCTATGATGTGCTCCAGCCAAAAATCTTTAACTTGAATCCTTTAAGCCTTTAGCTGCAGGAAAGCAGTGCTGTGAGTCAGTGTCATAAAGCACAGTTGGATGGGGCACCGTGCTACATAAGCAGAGAAGTAATGGACAGAACAACCAGATGCAGCATGTGCTCCTGGTTTGGACCGGGTCCGAACCACTCACCTCTAGAGGACGTTTTAGCACAATCGTCAAACTCAATTAGGTAAAGTAAACATTTTGGAGGTATGAAAGGGTGGAGATTGGTAAATGAAAAAGTAGATTACAGTGCAGCATGTGTGATATGATCTGATTTTAAATTAAAAATACGCAGGTATTTTAACACTTATGTATGTATGTATATGCATATAATATGCATAAAAGGATCCATAAACATATGTAACACTTAGTGTAAATGCCTTGTGTTTGTATTTTTATTATTCTTATTGCCCTATACTTTCTTTATATAACACATTCCCTTGCAATAACTACTTTAATTAATAAAGGAAGGAAGAAATCTTAGTGATAATTAGTCATGACTTGCACTGCTTTTGTAAGGTATCAAAGAGTTGTGAGAATTTTAATGTGAATCCAGTTATGTTAATTATTGTGATTCTTAAACATTAGGAAAAATAATTCTTCTGGGACTTCTTCATTTTCTGCAAACCTTGGTCCCCTTAATTATTTTTTTAAAATTATTCATTCCATTTATTAAAAAGGAGTGAAAAAGATAATCACTAGCTTAAAAAATAACCCAGCTCTTGATGTCTGTAGCTTTATTGTTATTCACGTACCTCTCCTTTTATTAAAATGAACTGTTCAGAACAAAAGGTTCTAGGGAGGCTGTCTGGCTACCTGCGAAAAAGTACAGAAAGTAGATGGTTTCTAAATGACAGAAGGCTCAACTCTTACTTTTCAAATCGGGATATACATTCTGTAGGTTTCAAGAAGGAAAGAACTAGGTAGGTACTGTAGTGTAAGTGCTAACTGCTAAGTTACAATCAACAGTGATCTCATCTCTCATTCAGTGGACTTTATTGGAATATGGAACAATGCTGTGTGCCCATTAAACTGTGCTACATTTATCTCATCATTTTAAGTTTTTTGTGTTCCTTACAGCATCCTTACAGTTCCTTAATGATTGGTAGGTCATTAATAAAATACTTATTAGAATATGGTTGAGGAAAGAACCCTACAGTCTGTCACAGGAAGCCTCCCTGCAGGGAGTTAGCAAAAACAGTTATGAATGAATCTAACTATTCACATTTCTTGTTTTGTCTTCAAGGATGCTTTGAGACACTGTTGAGAAGCTCACTAGAGTCCCAATTCACTATGCCATATGTTCCCTTGACTTATTACTCTAGAAACCCTATGACAAAATGAAGTGAGGCTTTTCAACAAGGCTTTCCCTTCCCCCCCAAAAAAAGCCATACTAACTCTTTTAATGTTATCTTCTAGAATCTTGCTTTATACTGTCATCAAACTCATTGATCTATGCTTTGCAGAATCTGTATTCTTTGTCATTTTGAAAATATTTGCGCTCTTAAGTACTCATACTCTTTTTTTTTTTTTAACGTGGGGCTTGAAGGGCGTCTGGGTGGCTCAGTTGGTTAAGCGTCCGACTTCAGCTCAAGTCATGATCTCATGGTTCATGGGTTCGAGCCCTGCCTGCATTGGGCTCTGTGTAGGCTCAGAGCTGGAGCCTGCTCAGATTCTGTGTCTCCCTCTCTCTCTGCACCTCCCCCACTCATATTCTCTCTCTCTCAAAAATTAAATAAACATTAAAAAAGTAAAACAAAATCTGGGGCTCGATCTCACAAACCTGTGAGATCATGACCTGAGCTGAAATTAAGAGTCAGATGCTTAGCTGACTGAGCTACCAAGGCACCCCAGTACTCTCTGACTCCTAATGATGCCACAGTAATACCTGACAGAAGTTAGCCAATCTCCTCTTAGTCTCTGGGATGAAGTTGTTTCAAATTAGGATTCCTGAACCCACCAGAGCATCTAAATTCTTTCTAACAAGCAGCAACCAAACTTGTACTGAGCTTCAATTTCACTCTCCTTTCCAATATCTGTTGCATCCTTTCCAATTGAAAGATCAATTGTCTTGGCAGAGGAGATGGATGTTTCACAAGTTTTGTTATCATTCTGCCACCCATAAAATTCTATTCTTTCTTTATTATTCTTGCCCTAGCACTAAAAAGTTTCCTTGGTGTTCTTTCCTGGTGTGAAGTTTGAGCTTATTCCCAGTATTAACATTTTGGACACGATTCTTGCTGCATTCTTTTGTTGATCCTTAGTTATGCGCCTTTATTTCTATCTTTTATGCATTGCTTTTCATTTTAAACTATTTGGAAAGTTCTCTGTGTAGCTATGAATTTTGAGGCTACTTCACCAATTCTCCCTCATTGGAATCACTTGCAGTTGTCTATCAGAGTTATGGTTTGGAGTACAGCCTGACCCTCTGGAACTATTACACCATTTCATGGAGCTGAGTAATCTCTTCTTTGATATGCATGAAGTCCACTACCCCAAGACCTATGCCTGTGACAGCAGCCATCTGATTGTGGCTTTACTTTCTGTGCTTTACTTTCATGCCCATTGTTAGCATCACTAATTGATCAAGGGACCCTTTCCCATGTCTGCATTCTTCTTCAGAGATTATCTCAACACTGGGCTCTACAATTACCATCATGTGATCAGAGCTGGCCCTTGATTTGCTGTCCTTGTTGCCCAATTCTTACAGCATTCCAAGATTTTTTAATTCTCCACTTTAATCAGTTTCCCCAAATTAATCATATTTAAGAGATATGAAGGTATTAGAAGCATAATTCAAGAAAATAACTATATAAATAATAAATAGTGCAGATTAGGTTAACAATGCAAATAGGTTTACTCTTTGAGGGTTGCTGGAGGGGAGGTGGGTGGGGGAATGGACTAAATGAGTGACGGACATTAGGAGGGCACTCGTTGGGATGAGCACTTGTTGGGATGAGTATATAAGTGATGAATCACTGGGGCGCCTGAGTGGCTTAGTCAGTTAAGAATCCAACTTAGTCTCAGGTCATGATCTTGCAGTTCATGAGTTCAAGCTCTGCGTTGGGCTCTGTGCTGACAGCTCAGAGCCTAGAGCCTGCTTCGGATTCTGTGTCTCCTTCTCTCTCTGTTACTCCCCCACTCGCTTTCTCTCTCTCTCTTTTAAAAATAAAGATTAAAAATAATTTAAAAAAATAAGTGATGAATCACTGAGTTCAACTCTTGAAACCAATCCTACACTGTATGTTAATCAACTTGAATTTATATAAATTAATTAAAAAATAAAATGAAACAAAATCACTTACCACCTGAAAAAATCTAATCAGCTTATTAATCAATTTGTAATTTCACATGCTTTCTTATTCCTTCTTATGTTCTCCCCAGCCTAGTTTCTTTAAGGAGGGTATTATCTATTATACATAACTCTCAAATCTGTTCCCTGGTCTGGTCCACTAGTATGAACTTCTAATTCTCATTTTTTAAAATCTGCGATCTTTGGAGTTAAGGGGATATTTTTGAAGCTATAGTATAATTACTACTTATTTATTTAGGCTGACATTCAAGGTATTTGGCAGCTGCTTTGGCTTGGGCACTCACCGCTCAGAATGGGCATTGACCAATCATCATGACAGAAGCTTACCTTAAACAACTGATACAGTCATACTGATAATAGTAGGTATCACCATTAAATACCTGCCTATGTATTTTTCTCTTTCGACTTAGGTAAATGAAAAAATGTTGAGCATGGGCTATTTCAAGTGCCTTCATTTTGCATTGTGGAAACAAAAGTGAATAAGCAGATTCTGTATGTCTGTTCTGCGTGTTTCATGGAATTTAAAAGGCCTTTGCAATTAAGACATCCTCTGCCTGGAATGCTTTTTCCCTGATATTCACTTGATTCACTCCATTACTTCCTTCGCTTCTCTGGTTCATATGTTACCATATCAGAGTCTTTCCTTGTTCATCCTAAAAAAAGCAGCACCCTTACGTTATTTCCTGTCCTTCATGTATTTTTTCATAGCAGATATAACTGCCCAGAATATCATAAATTTACTATTTGCTTTCTTCACAAGAACTAAAGTACACGAAATCATGTCCTTAGCTAAAAATACCTGGCACACAGTAGGTGATCAGCAAATATGTGTTGAATTGTATGGAATACTTGTTGAACTTTAGAATCGGAGGGAGATGGCAGAGACAAAGGTAATCGAAGTTCAAGCTAGAGTGCCAGGAGGAATAATGATGCCACTAACAGAAGTAGGGAGGACACGAGATGGAAGCATTTTCATCGTAGTTACTATTTTTGTGCCATGTCCAAAGATTTGTCTCTTTGGGGCTGCACATTTGATTGCATTCTGGAACATCCCACAGATATAAAAATAAGCAGCTAATGTTCCAGAATATTTCCTGACCTGCACCATTCTTTGTTAGCCATTTGGCCTGCTGCCCTTTTACCTTCCAGCATCTTCTGGGACATCTTTACTACAGGAAATGCTACTCTGACTGTCTTAGGATGACCAGTCTCCATGGTTAGTTATTAATCAAAGAAAAATGACAATGACTCATGTTAGCCTTTTATCCTTGGCAAGGCTGTTTCCTAGAAGTAATATCTAAACATGATGAGGTGTAGAATCTCAGTTGCCTAGCCTAGAGAAGGTTAATGTTGGTCTCAGTTCCCACACAGGTGCATGGGGTTGGGGGAGATAATGGAAAAGGGCTGGGAATCCCAGACACAAACAGGACCTCAGGGTCAAGGAGGGCTTCCCAAAAATAACAACTCTTCAAGAGCCAGGGCCTCTCTGGGTGCGAGCCAGTGGACATCAATAGTACACACAGCACTCAAGCGAAAACAGAGACGAATGATTTGGCAGTTGTTTCCTGACCATATAAAACTATGAAAAAAAGTTCCATTAACATAAAGCTAATAGAGGGATTTTTGCAGCTGTACAGTGACTACATTTTACCTATTAATTCTTGAAGCCTAGAAATACTGGATTATAGGTGGCTTCATTATACAAGAAGTCCTAGAAAGAAGGTGAAGCCAGGGTTCCAATGATTTTCCCACTTTGGTGATCCTGAAGGTATGGGGGGTATCCAGGTGTGTCTGCTGGGGGAGAGTGAAGGGGGGGGAGACAATAAACTGTAATGAGTTTTCTCTACTGACATCAATCCAGATCTCTTCAACAGTGGGTCTCAAATCTTGCTGCATATCACCTGGCAAAGCTTTATTTTATTTTTAATTGAAGTGTAGTTGACATATTCACCTGGAAAAGCATTAAAAATGCCTCTTCTCAGGCTGCTCTTGAGACCAATTAAATCAGAATCTCTGGAGCTGGTGCCTGACATGTGTATTTTTTAAAGATTGCTAGGTGTATTAGCTTCTTAGGGCTGCCATTAAAAAGTACTCCAGGCTGGGTAGTTTAACCAACAGAAACTCACCGTCTTACAGTTCTGGAGGCTAGAGGTTCAGGATCAACATGTCAGCATGGCAGTTTCCTTCTGAGGCACGTGAGAGACCATCTATTCCACACCTCTCTCCTCAGAAGTTCCTTGCCTTGTAGATGGCCATTTTGCTGTATCTTTACGTCATCTTTTCTCTGTGTCCAAATTTCCCCTTTTTATAAGAACACCAACCATATTGGACTAGGGCGCACACAGATGACCTCATCCTAACTTGATCATCTGAAAAGACCCTATTTCCCAGTAAGGTCATATACGCAGATACTGCAGGTTAGGACTTCAGCATCTTTTGGGACATACAAATTGACTCATGTACTAGGTTTTCCACTATGCAGCCAGTGAGAGACTCTGATCTAAATCTGACTTGGGCCTCTCTCCAACCAGCCACTCTTAGAAAAACAGAGAAACGGAGGGGAAAGAAGAGAAGGAACATGTGGAGGGGTTGTCTAGAACAGCTCATACTTGATCATGTTTGAGGAGCAAGAAGGACTATTCACAACTCTTCATCCCCAAGAGATGACCTACCTGTGAAGATAAGCATCCTCTTCCACTCATTATGACCGTGTGAACCCAATGTTTCCTACAAGACTGATGCAGGAACTTCCTCTGGTTAGTGGCTTTTGATCCAGAATAAACATTAGGATAACCTGGGGGACTTTTAAATAAAACACCAAAGCTCAGGCTTCATCTTCAGCAAGTAAGTTAGGATCTCTGTGAGCATAAAGTGGTCATAGAAATATTTTTAAAGTACCCAAGTTTCTATCTATGATGTAGTAACTGCAACTAGATTTTTCCTTCTGTTGTAAAAAAAATAATAGAGAACTTTTCAAAGTATATGAAATAATAGTTTTCAGACATTGGACAATATGAAGCACAGAGAGAAGGGAAACTAAAGAGAGGAGCTCTATGATCACTCAGCTTTCTTCCTAAAGACCCTTTGACTCAGACAGGAAGAGGGATCAGAAACAGAGCACACCTAGTTAAGGAAATAAAAATCAGAGTTCAAGAAAGCTGAAGCAGCCACAATTTGTAGAACAAAGTATCAGAGAGGAGGAAATTATACAGAGAAATATCCACAAGTTTTCTCTTGGGTGTTGCTGGACATGGAGCCATGCATGTGTAGAAGCCCTATAGGACCAAGCACAACCTGCCAAGTAGCACAAGGTGAAAAATTTCTGGAGCTCCTACTGGAGACATCCAGTTCTGACCACCCAGAGTAGAATTGATCATTATCATGCACAATGCTCTCAGATTGCTGTGCGTGCATGTGTGTTGTATATGTGCATGTATTCTCACATGTATCAATGTGTTGTACCTTGCATGAAAGGATGACATAATGGATTTCGGTTCTTTAAACAATTATACATTTCTACATTTGGCGTGTTCTAAATCCATTTACAGAAAATAAAGAGTAAGTATCTAAAGACCCCATTCATAGGTGCTCTCCTGCATCTTTACAGATGTATACAATTTGAGTTTCTGATAAGAACATTACCATAAATATCATGCTCTCAATAGAAGAAAAAAATCAATAGTACCCTAAAGCGATACACTAGGAAAGGAGATGCTCCAAGTAGCTTCTTAAATCCATATCTGGGTACAGAGATGGAAAAGTTGGATGTTTGAGAGTATATTTCCCAAAGGATATAGGGGTCAAGTTCATAGCTTTAGCAATGACAACACTATTCAATTGCTTTGAAAATGCAGTGGCTGTGCAGACAAGTGACTAAAAGTATTATTTCAGAATCCATCAAATCGTGCTGTGTGATTAAGGTACTTCAGATTTGCTCTTGAAGTTCCCAAACTTAATGCTGAAGCAGTATGTAGGAAAGAACTTATAGTTAACTCAAAAATCCTTCTGTGTCATTGATCATAATTATAATCTTGTATCACTAGGTAAGCAACAGGAATGAGGATATTTTAATTCAAAGAAATATTAGCTATATTGACTTTCGAAGTTAAAAACCCAGTGACTTGTATAAAGAAGTGTTAATCACAACAGGGCGATTTTTCAGCTTTTAAATGGTTACATACAACACAATACTTGATTTCATGCAGTTCCTTCCCTAGTGTTGCAAAAGATATCATGATATTTCAGACTCCAAGAGAAAAATGCTGATTTTGAAAACATTCAGGATAATCCCAAACACTGAGGATAATTCCAAAAGGACAAATAATGCTGTAGAGAATATTTATATCTGAACAATAAGGTGCCAGTGTCTGCCTTAAAATAATGTCATGCAGGATTGATTGAACTCCACTGAAGTCTAAACTCTGAGATACTCTGAGCCCGCCCTTCCTTCCTTCCTTCCTTCCTTCCTTCCTTCCTTCCTTCCTTCCTTCCTTCCTTCCTTCCTTCCTTCCTTCTTCCTCTCTCTCTCTTTCTCTCTCTTTCTCTCTCTTCTCTCTCTTTCTCTCTCTTTCTCTCTCTTCTCTCTTCTTTCTTTCTTTCTTTTTTATGAACAGCACTTTATTTTGAATTGGGCAGGTGGTGAGGGGAAATAATGAGAAAACGGAACCTTAAACGAAGAATTCCTTTCATGGGAAAAATGTGAACCCTTGAAATGTTTTTACCTGATATAGATAATAAGGCAAATAGGTATTCAGAAACAGACTAGAAAATTTGAAGCAGATATCTGGAAGTAATATTAAGCCAAGAAATGACAAGTGTATGAGAAAGATTGTGGAAGAAAACTAAAGGGTAGGGAAGACAGAGACAGTGACAGAGAGAGAGAAGTATATTTTTATAGGCATCATGGAAGCAATCTGAAGACATCACAGGGGAAGGAATATAGAATATGTAAGACATGCATAACCTTTCGTAGCGTCAGTTCTGATTGCTAAATCTCTCATGTCTTGAGCTTTTCAAAAGACCTCTGATGGATGTAGTTATGTCCTGCTTGGTTTAACTTTCTCGTCATCACTGTGTCAGAGTGTTACTTGTAGGCCTGCCACGTTTGCTGATAGAAAAGTTATCTGTGATGAGCAAAGATAAATGCATCCAATACTTGTAAAGACACAAAAGAAGAGTCTTACTAAAACTTTATTACTAGATAGATCTCATACTTTCTCCTTTAACCCTGATAGCTGGTGTACTGAAATCAATTTCTGAACGCAGTTGAGTAACAGTTCTGATTTTTGTTAGGCTCATCCATTAATAAAACCTCAAAGAGTGATTGCCTCATCTACTCTGATAATATAAGAAAAGTTTGTCCCTGACATATATCATGGGAATGTTGTGATAGAATGTTTACATCTCTGACTCTTTAGTTTGTTCCCCAGCTTTGTTTCGTGACTCTTCCTATGTGAGCAAGCTGAGTTCACAGCTCTTCATGTGATAAAGTAGTCCTATCACATGCACTAGCTGCTCTGTTCTACTTGGGTGTGATTCAGACCTTGGTGAAGGGAGTGTCCTCTGGATTCTTGAAGGCTATAGTGAGGAAGTGGCTAAGCAAGTCTTGTATGACAAGACCACTGTGACATAACAATCTCTCAAAATCCTTGGATACTTTTTCAGCCCACCAAAGAAGTTCAGGCATTTTAACTTCACAACTTCTCAGTCAGGTGTCATGTTTAAGCCTGTTTGTAGATGCAGAACTTCATGAATAAAGAGGAATTTGGGCCCTCTTGAGGAAGGACCCTGCCACACTGCCAAACACGTATCCCGTTAATCATTCTCTGAACTTTCCACAAAGAGACTTGTCTTTGTCCAATTATAGAAGTGATTGTACCCTCGGGAAGGGGAAATAATCAGATTTTGGAGGGATAACTGAATACTTACTTTAGAATGACACTAATTTCTGGAGATGCTAAATGCCATCATGGTCCATCAGTCAGTGTAGGGGCTTATGGAGATCAAATGATCAATGGAATTTTGGTCAGTTACATCACACAGCAGGGCCCATTGGATCCCTGAATCTACCCTGTGATTATTTCCTTAATTTTCGATGCATAATTTGAGTAGACACATTCAGCAATTGACATATCCCTATATCCGACCTTTGCAAGGAGGACTGTTATGGTAGGAAGAGCCAAGTGAAACCTGATAGAACTGCTTCTACCTGCAAGCGTCCTAAACTTTAATCGGTAATACATTCTTTGAACAATTTCAGTAGTTAGTGCTACCACCAAGGACTCGAGGGATGTGGCGGTGGGGATTTCCACCACATCCCCATGCAGTTCATATATTTGGCCTATGCAGAAGACAGATCTTAGAGAATGATAATGGGCTGTTGTAAACTAAATCAGGTAGTGACTATGATTGCAGCTGGTATTCCAGGTGTGGTTTTTTTTTTAATGTTTATTTATTTTTGAGCGAGAGAGAGAAAGACAGAGCACGAGTGGGTGAGGGGCAGAGAGAGAGAAGGACACACAGAATCCGAAGCAGGCTCCAGGCTCTGAGCTGCTAGTACAGAGCCCAATGCAGGGCTCAAACTCACCGACTGCGAAATCATGACCTGAGCCAAAGTCGTACACTTAACCAACTGGGCCACTCAGGCACCCCGATGTGGTTTTACTTCTAGAGCAAATTAACACATCCCCTGGTAATTCATATGTAGCTATTAATCTGCTTAGTACTTTTTTCTCTATACCTATTAGTAAAGACCATTGGAGTGGCTTGTTTTCAACTAACACGACCAGCAGTATACCTCCACTGTCTTATCTCAGAGCTATAACAACTCTCCCACTCTGTGTCATATTACAGCCCACAGGGACATTGATTGCCTTTCTATGCCACAAGACATGATGCTGATCCATTATATTGATACTCTTGAGTTGCTCAGACCTGGCAATCAGGAAGTAAAAACTATTCTAGATGTATTATTAAGGTACTTGTATGCCGTGGAATGGAAAGTAACTACTACAGAAATTCAAAGGTTTGCCATGTTGGTGAAATTTCTAGGATTTCAGTAGTCTGGAGCATGTTGAGTTATTCCTTCCATGTTGAAAGACAAGCTGCATTTTCCTGCCACGAAGGAAGAGACACAATACCTAGTTAATTTTTTTTTTTAAATTTGCAGGCAACATATTACATTTGGGCATAACACTTCAACCCATTACCACATGACATGAAAAGCTGCCTGTTTTAAGTAAGGCTTAGAATAAGAGAAGACTTTGGAACAGGTCCAGGCTGTAATGCAAGCTGCTCTGCCACCTCAGCTATATGTCCCAACAAATATAATGGTGCTTGAAATGTTGGCAGTTAGGGATGATGTATAGAGCCTCTGGTGGGCCTCTGTAAGTGAATCATAGTTCATACTCTTTGGATTTTTCAGCAAAGCCATGCCATCCTCTGGACATAGTACTCTCTTTTGAGAAAAGTTTTGGCTTATTACTAGGCAGTAATAAAAACTGAAACTGAGAGTGGGCCATCATGTTACCGTGTAACCCAAGGTCCCCGTCACGAACTGGTGTCCATCACTGCTCTAGCATTAGATTGGAAGAAAATTGCTCCCACAATTGCGTTAGGTCAAATATGTATTTCTTCTAGTGGTAATGTTTCTTTAATTGAATACTGATTGATATATAACTATACTTTTAGGTGCAAGCCACATGAACTTGGGGACTGGGTAGCTCAACTGGGTCAAAGATAGAGCTGATCCCAAGTTCAGATTCAACATAAACTGAGAAGGAAATCATTTATGTGACATGGCTTTAAGGATATTTGGCAGTCCTACTTCTTCCCTAAATCCTGTCCTATTGGGCTAATAAAGATTTTCCTAAGGAACTGTGTGCATCCTAATTGACTTAAATGCTAAACTACGTAGAAGAGATAGCCTAGTTTGTAAGCTATAAGTGTAGATTCTATATTAGGTGACTTAAAAAAAAACCATATAGACTAATGAAATCGAATAGAGTCCAGAAATAAACCGACACATACATGAGCAATTAATTTATGACAAAGGAGCCAAGAATATACAACAGAGAAAGGAAAGTCTCTTCAGTAAATGCTATTGGGAAAATTGGACAGTCACATGCAAAAGAATAAAACTAGACCACTATATTACACCATATGCAAAAATTAACTCAAAATGGATTAAAGTCATAATTCTAAAATCTGAAACCCTAAAACCCCTAGAAGAAAACCTAGAAGGTAAACACTTTGACATAGGTCTTGGAAATGAGTTTTTGTTTTGACAACAAAAGCTAAAACAGCAAAAGCAAAAATGAACAAGTTGATACTACATCAAACTAGAAAGCTTCTACATAGCAAAGAAAGCCATCAACAAAATGAAAAAGGCAACACACAAAATGGGAAAATGATTTGCAAATCATATATCTGATAAGAGGTTAATATCCAAAAATATAAGAAACTCCTACAATTCAATAGCAAAAGAAAACAAAGCAAACACACAAACAAAATCCCAGCAGTCTGATTAAAAAATAGGCAGAGGAACTAAACAGACATTTTTCTAAAGAAGAGATGCGAATGGCCAGCAGGTACATGAAAAGATGTTCATCATCACTATTAATCAAGGAAATGCAAATCAAAACCACAGTGAGATACTGCCTAACACCCCTTGGAATGACTCTCATCAAAAGGACAAGACATAATAAGCGTTGGCCAGAATATGAAGAAAAGGGAAACTTTGTGCACTCTTAGAATGTACATTGATACAGCCACTCTGGAAAAGACTGTGGAGGTTCTTTAAAAAGTTAAAAATGGAGCTACCATATAATCTAGCAATTCCACTTCTGGATATTTATCTGAAGGAAATGAAATCACTATTTTGAAAATATTTCAGCACTCTCATATTTGTTGCAGCATTATTTACAATAGCTGAGTAATTGAAACAACCTAAGTATTCACTGACAGTGACAATGGATAAAGAAAACGTAATATTCATATTCACACACACAATAGAATATTAGCTATAAGAAGAGGGAAGTCCTGCGATTCACAACAACATGGATGGGCCTTGAAGGCATTGCACTAAGTGAAATAAGTCAGAGAAAGATAAATATTGTGTAATTTCACTTATATGTGAAATCTAAAAAAAAAAAATTCGTAGATAGTACAGGTTGGTGGTTGTCAGAGGCTAGGGAGTGGAGGTAAGTAAAGTGGATGAATTTGATCAAAAGGCACAAGCTTCCAGTTATAGATAAATAAATCTTGGGCATTCAATGTATAGCATGGTGACAAAAATAAATAAGATTACAATATGGAGTGGTTATTTTGATTATGGTCATTATGATTATGTATGATAAATTTTTTTAATGTTTATTTATTTTTGAGAGACATAGAGGCACAGCGTGAACAGGGGAAGGGCAGAGAGAGAGGGAGACACAGAATCGGAAGCAGGCTCAGGCTCTGAGCCATCAGCACAGAGCCCGACGCGGGGCTCGAACTCACAGACCGCGAGATCATGACCTGAGCTGAAGACGGCCGCCCAACCGACTGAGCCACTCAGGCGCCCCTGTATGATAAAATTTAAAGTGAAAAATTTTGTTATTAGGAGAACTTAGCGTGCATATACACACCAATGCTGTAGAGCTCTACATACAATTTTTAAATATACATATATATATATATGTACACACATGTATATATATGTGTATGTATGTATATCCACACAAACAAAATATATATATTAATGGTAAGTGAACATTTACTAATTTCTAGAAATCAGGTGACATACTTTATTTGAGGCTTTTTGTTGGAGCCTCACCAAAAGACTTTGAGGGTAAATACTAGGACTGTCCTCATTCAGCAGTCCAGGAATAGTCATGGAGAGATGAGAAAGCTTATCTGAGATCACAAGGTGAGTGAGGACACAGGTGGGATCTGAGCCCAGATGGGTTCATTCCAGGTCACGCTATGCCTCTCCCCCATCAGTGCTCTTGCTTGCTGTGGGACACAGTGAGTAGTATGAATATGTCTACTGTATCCCAGATCTTGTGCACAGAGCCCCGTGAGGGTATTTAGACAAATAACTTCTTAATATTTCCAGTATTAAGGAATCACGCTATTGTTTAATACCCTATTAATAGTGTAACTTCTAATGTTTGGTGACAGGAAGCCCAGTCTTCTCCCAGAGTCCTCTCTTCAAGGTCCATAGCTCATCTTGGTTGTCCTTTATTCCCTCAGTCCTGGCTCCTGACCACTATTCCACTTCACTGGATGTCCTTTCTCACCCAGAAACCAACTTTCCTCATAGTACTGTGCCCCAAGTGTGCACACAGTCCCTACCCCTAATTCTCCAGAGGCAACAACTATGACCGAGCTGTATTGTTTAAGACAGACTTACTGAAAGCTTGAAGGTAACAAATGGAGTTATAGTGCAGGAAGCAACATCAATGACATAATATAACATGGATACAAGATATTAGACACTGTTCCCCAAATACACAGGTCAAGTTCTTACCTAGAAGTTTCTATTTTGGTTTATTAGCCCTAGCAGTTACCAAGTTTCAGGGGACAAGCTACCTTTTCTCTGGGAGTGTCCCCTATCTAGAATCTAAATTATCACAACTCCAAGATTCCCAGAGAGGAAAAAAACAAAAAACAAAAACAACAACCCACCCAAATTTCCTATAACAGATAATAAGCTTTAGGAATGCAATACTGCTCATAATGATGACACTATTTAATCTTGTGCAAATACTCTACTTAATACCTCCAGCCTTTCCATATCAGGATAAGAGTCTTTATCTTTCAGTAAAAGTAATAGCTTTAGCAAAAGGGCCACTCCTAGAACCAAGACAGGCAGCCCAGAGCCAAATTCTAGTCTCCTGTCTCTAAAGAAAAAAAATAAACTGTTCATAAAGTTTAAAAATTGTTGTCTCTCGTAGATTTGACCATTCTAACAATCCTTCTTAAACACTTTAATAGGCCACTGAGAATTAATGTAACTATAGAATGTTGCTGTTGAATGTTGGTTTAGAGTTAAATTTTTTTTTAATAATTTTTTAACTGTTTATTTATTTTTGAGACATAGAGACAGAGTGTGAGCAGGAGAAGGGCAGAGAGAGAGGGAGACATAGAATCCGAAGCAGGCTCCAGGCTCTGTGCTGAGCTGTCAGCACAGAGCCCGACGCAGGGCTCGAACTCACAGACCGCAAGATCATGACCTGAGCCGAAGTCAGCGGCTTAACCGACTGAGCCACCCAGGTGCCCCTAGAGTTAAATTTTATCTCACCTGTTCATAATTATAGACATACCATTTTTGAAATGGTTGATGTTCATTCTGATTGACCAATTATTTATTCTGATTGGCCAGGCCTGTGCTGTACCAGTTCTTATAAACTTTGAAAAGTGCCTAGCCTTCAAGATAATTTGGTTCAGAGTTCAGAAATATATGCCATGTTGGCTGTTACTCTTGGGCCCATGAGTGACACTCTCATCTACTTATCTCCTCTCAGTTCTGTGAATTGAATGTTTGTGTCCACCGCCCCCCACCCCCAGACTCATATGTTGAATCTTAGCTCCAAAGATGATAGTATTAGGACGTGGGACATTTGGGACATGATTAGATCCTGAAGGTGGAGTGCTCATGAATGGGATTACAGATCTCATAAAAGAGGCCCAAGAAAGTTTCCCTGCCCCTTCTGCCGTGTGAAGTTACAGCAGTAAGATAGATATCAATGAGGTAGCGGGGTCTCATCAGCTATTGAAGTTACTAGTGCCATGATCTTGGACTTGCGGTCTCCAGAACTGTGATAAATAAATTTCTGTTTTTTATAAGCAACTCAGCTTATGGTATTTTTGTTTTAGCAGCCCAAATGGACTATGACACTGTGTCTGGACATGGCTGCATGGCCCCTGTCATCACAGCTTTCCAGGAAGTCCCTATAGAAGGACTACCTTTGGCATGCAGGAGAATTATCTATTTGCCCTTCCAGATCTAGTTGAAACCTTTCATCCTTCAGATGAGGCTTCACTCAGTAGAGAAAAAAAATGGCTTTTCTGACATGTAGCTGGTGACAAATACAACCATACTCTCTGTCACAAAGTAGGCACAGTAAATGCTTTCCTCTTTAAAACCGATACTGTTAGGATACTTCTGTCACATAAACTTGTGCTTTGTAGGATCAAGTTTATTAACTCATTCCTTCTCTGATTTCTTTGAAAAGGGAGAGTGCTTATATATATAAAGGTGAAAGTCTTACATATTCAAGCATTTCTTACTTTCTATGCTGTTCCACTGAGATTTCCCTCTCTATTCTGTCCCAAGTCTCTCTGGAGCCTGTCAAGTAAGCTAACTTGTATAAACTAAGTTGGTGAATGTTCTCTGTGAATAAATTGAGTCTGGACAAAGTACAGCATTTACTTGTAGGATGGGAATCAATCTGCCAGAAGAATTTCTCTACAGCTTAATATGTCTTATGTGTCCAAATATGTGAACACCAGTGCATAAATCATTGTTCAGAAATTGCTTTTTCCATTATCTACTCCAAGAAATTGTTTTCCAGTTCTCAAAATTAATGAAAAAGACTTTTCAAGTAGAAGACCTGAAAACCTAACTTCCATTTTGCTCGTTGGCACCTTAACGGCCAACCAGTTCATGAATGCCACCATTTTCATGGGATAGGTATTGCTCACGTATAAGTCTTATTGTTCCCACTCATTCTGTGGAATTGCAGAAATGCTGTCAAAAAAAGGAAAGATGTTCAGATCACAAAGTAGAGATGCCACAATCTATGTGCAAAGTTCAAGGTCAAGAAAACATGTAAATGTTTTTGCATAAACCGGTCCTAAGCTAACTGCCGTATTTTGAGCTAACTTATTTAAGTGGAAAGTAGGTCCTAGCCTGTTTGCTGGCAAACACATTCAGTCCTATTCCATCTATATTGAATATCAAAGAGAGTATATATTGTGTTGTTAGTGAATTTCTGAAGACCTCTTGAAATGTAATTGGCAAAGAACTGTGTTCTACAACCTGAGTTCCCTTAAGACCTTCGCTTAGGAACTATATGACAACTTCCATCATTCAGGAACAGTATTTTAGCCAAAAAAGAAAGCAGTTAGGTGATACCATCAGGAGATAAAGGTCAGTTGAAGCATGAAGGAGTAAATGAATGCTTTGAACTTAGAGAGTCTTATAACTGCAACCCAACGCCTGAGAACTGCTGATCAATTAAATGCATCCATATGTCTTACAGTAATAATGGCTTTGAAATGGCTCCAGTCTTGGCTTTTAAAAAGGGTCAAGGTTAAAACAAATAAAAAGTGAAAAATGCCAAAGTTATTGTTTTATTTGGTGCCTCAACTATTTCGGCTCAAAGCAACCATCCCTTCCACCTTAGACAACACTTTTATTTTTGTAGTTCTTATCCTTTCCCTCTGTGGGTAAGGAGTTTTTTTACTCCACTCTGGTTGCCTTCAAGATTTTTTCTTAGTCTTTGGTTTTTGGCTATTTGTCTAAATGTATATATGTTCGTTCACATGTGTTTGGTGTTTATCATTCCAGGTGTTCTCTGAGTTTCTTGGATATGTTGTTTGGTATCTCAGTAATTTTGAAAATTTTTGGCCATTATTTCTTCAAATAGCTTTTCTTCTGCTCTGTTCTCCCTTTCTTCTTCTTCTGGTATCTCAGTTATGCATATTTTACATCATTTGATGTTGCCCCACAGTCCTTGGATATTCTATTCTGGTGTTTTTTGTTTTTCATTCTTTTGGCATTTCAGTTTAGGCGATTTCTATTAATCTATTTTCAAGTTCACTGATTCTTTCCTCAGCTGCATTGCATATACTGATGAGCCCACTGAAGCCATTTTTTATTTGTTCCTTTCTTAGATTTCTAGAATTTCCTTTCAATTCTTTCTTGTAGTTTCCCTATCTTTGCTGGTCTTGCATGTTGTCCACTTCTTCCATTAGAATTTTAACATAAAAACATATCAATCATAGTTATTTTAAATCTCTGACAATTCCAACATCTGTATCACATCTGAGTCTGGTACTGATGATTGCTTTATCTCTCCAGACTGGGTTTTTGCATGTCTTGCAATTTTTTCTTGATAGCTGCACATATCATATAGAAAAATAGATAAAGAGTTAAACAGACTTTCATTGTGAGGATTTATGTCAAGCTGACCAAGATTTGGGCTGTGTTTGATGTTTGTTCTTTCCATGGATGTCAAATTCCTCTAGTGGCCTCATTTTGTCTCCCTTCCTTGCTTTGGGGAAATTCTTTGTGCTGTTCCTCAGACAGAATTTATGTCCTGTAGCTCTCTCAGCTATAGTCTGATGCTCTTATTACTAGTGGCTTATTTGTGTGGTAGTGGGTGTGCGTTGGCAGGAGGGTTCTCTAATCTGATCAAGTGGAGTGCACAGTGCACTTGTGGTCTCAGGAGTGTGGTCTTTGCAAGTGTTTCTGTCCCTCTTCAGAGGATAGAGATATTTTTCCTTTTGCCCTTAATCTCTTCCCTGACTACAGGGAGTATTGTCTAGTCTTCCCAGTCTTTTCTCTGAAAGATTATAGATTTATTTTCTTGGGTGAATTAGAGTAGAATAGAATTCCCTTCAGCTGGGATGAGATTTCACTGTTACCCTCTGAAAATGTCTTAGGGAATTTCACCATGATTGCTCTTCCTCTCCTTCTGGCACAGCATCAAGGGGAACTTTCTCTGAATTCTCCCTGATTCACCCCATGAGAGCCTAGTGGGTTTCCTGGAATAGAAGTCTACCTATATGTATGAAGCTTCTTACTCATCTTGTCTACCCTCAGCTTCCAGGAACTAATCAAAATTTCTGGTTTAGAGGCACCTAGGTGGCTCTGTTGGTTAAGTGTCTGACTTCTGCTCAGGTCATGATCTCACAGTTCTTGAGTTCAAGCCTCATGTCTGGCTCTATGCTGATAGCCAAGAGCCTGGAGTCTGCTTTGGATTCTGTGTTTCCTTCTCTCTCTCTGCTCCTCTCCTGTTCACACTCTTTCTCTCTCAGTAATTTTTCTCTCTCAGTAATTTTTTTTTGATTTCTAGAAAGTTTAATGTTTCAGAAGCATCTGCCTCAGGTAAGCAAATGTCAGGCCCTCTCTCTCCCTGGAGGTAACTGTCCAAATTTTGGGAGGCAGTTTGCTCTGTAACCTTAGTTCTCTAATGGGTCAAAGAAAAGCCATTAGTTTTTAATTTTATACTTTTTCTTGTTATAAAGATTGAAATGATGACTTCTAAGCTCGTTCTATATCTGAACTTAAGCTGGAAGTCCCCCCATACTTTTATTATTAATTCTTTTTGTTTCTTTTGCTCTAATTTCAGTGATTCCATTGGGTCCAGCAGCAGGTGACAAGAAACCCAAAAATAACAGTGGCTTAGATGAACTAGAAGTTTATTTCTGTTTCAGTAAAGGTCATCAGGAGAAGTTCTGGTGTCCATGTGTTGGGGACTCAGACTCCTCCTTTCTTTCTTCACTAACCTTAGCAAATGGAAATTATGCTAACCTTCAGCCATCACACCTACATTCAAACTAGCAGGAAGCAAGAAGAGGTAAAAGAAAGTTTTTATGAACACTTCTTAGAAGCTTGTGACATGATTGCTTATATCCCATTGGCTAGAACTTATTCACATGGCCATAAGTAGCGACAAAGGAGCTTGGAAATGTGGTCTTTATTCTCAGTGGCTTCTGTCCCCAGCTGAAAACTAGGAGTTTTCTAAGTAAGAAAGAAGGGGAGCCTGGAAATGGCTTTCCTACCCCTGACACTTGACCAAGTTCTCTATGCATTGCTCCTTTTGAGAATGCAGGGGCTGGATTTTCATATCTGAGACATGGTATTTCTGATCAATGGTGTGTAGCAGTTTATCAGGTAAGCCTAAAATAAATGTTCTGATAACAAATGCAAGTAAGCAACAGGGCAAAGTAAGTGGTGTATGGATTAGGAAGTATAACGCTATGAATAAGGTTATTAGTTCTGGGGAACTCAGCCTGTTAGTTGCCTCTAAACCAACTTTTCTTAGAATCAATCAAATAGATGACCAGTAGGAAGTTAATTGAGGATTTACTGTGTTCTTAGTTAAGAGCCGAATATAAATAAGAAATAAAAGGCACAGCCCCTTTCCTCAAGGAACAAAGACTAACAGATGAAATGGCTTGATGCAGTAAATAGCATTTATCTGTGTGTGCAGATAATAACTGGTATAGTAGTTGTGAAAATGGGGCAATTGGTGCAGGTAGGGCAGTTGGGAATGTGTGACTTGTCCCAGTCCTGGGACAAGAATAAATTTAGAATAAAGATACTCTCACTCCTTACCAGACAGGATATAAAATAAAACAGTATACAAGGCATAGAATAGTTTTATAAAATGTAAAATAACACATAAATATGAAGAGATTGTCATTCTTATTTAAAAGCCACAAAGGCTATTGCTTGCTTCACATTTGTTCTAAAATCTAGAACTGACAAGGAGCTAACAGGCACTCCCTGCTCCCTGGCCACTTGGCAATTAATGGTATGTCTAAAAATAGTTACTAATTATAATAGGCTTTTATTCAGAAAAGAAAAAATATCAAAGCAATCACTCACAGAAGGAAAATTATTATCTAATTTTCCATTAAGTAATTTTTTTCCCCCCAAAGAATTCTTAGAGTTGGGTTATGGGCTTCCTGTCTTGGTAGCTTGACTTCTTTGAGTCAGTTTGCTGTTTCTAACATCTCTAACTAATCATAGTCACAGAAATGACAGGTCCAGACTGGACAGCTGTTTCTTGAAAATAAAATGTCTAATGGCAAAAACTATTGCCCTTGCCAATGAAAAAGCAAAGGCATCTGTGCTTCTCAACTGAAAGGGGCTGTTTCTTGGTTTTTCGGTTCCTTTGTAGTTTCAGGCCACATTTAGATGAATCTGTTTTGCTAAAATACTGAATTTTCCAGTGAAATGAGTTAGGTATTAGCCCTTTGTCAGGCATAACAGAATCACAACATATTTAAAGACCCAAGATGCTTAGTACAAGAGTAATGTAGCTTTATTCATTTTCCCTAAATTCTGAGGCAAACATGCCACAGCCTGATTGGAACAATTTTGGAGCCAAAATAAGAACCTTCATTACTACTCATTTGTTTCCATAGTGAAGTCTGAGGTCGTTTTAGGGTTTGTAGTGGTGCAAAGAAACCCAGTTGGAGCAAAGACCAGGGTCAAGAACACACCCATAAGCAATCAAGCACTACATATGTAAAGAGCAATGTGATTTCAGTTTTTTAAAAGAGACAATTTAGACCATTCTTTTTTAAATTAGATGAGGAAACATACATATCTAAAAATACTGTTAATAGTAATGATGATGATGATGATAATAATAATAAATAATGACCCGGTTTTCCATTTAGGGGAAAAATGTAATAAGAAGAGTGAGATAAAGAGAAAACATGGAAGAAAATGAAAAATAAGGAAAAATCATTAAAAAGAGCCATTAACATGAGTCCAAAGAGACATTTTCATGAAGTAATTGCCCCCACGATGTGGCTTTCAGAATATCTATTGCTAAAACTTCTATAACTCCATGTGTTTTTTGTTACAATTATTGTAAGATAGCAATACTATTAT
This sequence comes from Paguma larvata, assembly GCA_030068075.1. Lineage (NCBI taxonomy): Eukaryota > Metazoa > Chordata > Mammalia > Carnivora > Viverridae > Paguma > Paguma larvata. Next base: position 40,607,507 of record CM057838.1, read on the forward strand.
CTTTTTCATATTTATCTTTTCTCAAAGAAGTACTTGGAGGTCCTGATTTGAACTGCCAACAATTCCTTGTCCAGGCTTGCAGTTTTGAGTTCATTCTCTCATACAGTGCTTCAAACTATGTGAAATAATACACAGGAGTTAAGAGTAAAGATGTTATGGACATTAAAGAAATGTCTTTTTGTCCTTAAAGTCTCCAAACACATCAAGGAGACTAAAAAATAAGCAAAGAAAACTAAACAAAGAATATAGTGTTTTAGAGATAATGGGCCTTAGTGTTATTCCAGTATAATACATTCATTTTACAAATGAAAATATCAGATCCTAAATGATTAAAATAACTTATTCAAGGATCATAAAGGGGAATGGTGGTATAGAACCCAACTGTGGCTCCTATTTTTATTTCTCTGCTTCTCTGTGTAAAATAAAGCTATGACATGCAGGTACCTCTGTAGAATTTTCCACTGCATTCCACATTCTACTCAAAAAGGGACCCTGAATAACTAAGCCAGGTGCCTAGTAGATGAAAAAAATTATACTTGCTTTTCCTAAAACTCTGTATTAAAGATATCAATAACATTTGGATACAGGTTCTCTTTAAATGGCTAGTGATAACTGGAATTTCGCCTCATTCCCTCCCATGCCAAAATAAAAGAATAGAATTTTTATTTTTGCTTAGGCCTTTCAAATTCTAAAGAATTGAATGAGGAAAATGAATGTGTCATTGGAACAAAACTACCAACTTCTCCTTTCCCTCTTCTCTGGGACCCGTAACAATAACTTACATCTAGGCCACCACTAGGACAAATGAGCAGTGACTGTCAAATAGCTGAGACTCACAGGTCAATCCTGGACTCCTGCACATACTGTAGCCAAATACTTTTTAATCAGTTTGTAGACATTCTCTTATTTGAACACTCAGAACACATAATTAAAAATATCATTTTTTTAAAATATCATTTTTCAATGACTCCATTTCCTGTTAGTTGAGAAATAAGTTCCTAAATTTGATACCTAACAGTTGTAAGACTCCTAGCAAAACGTTTCAGTACTATATAACTTAGTTTCCTCATCAGTAAGATGGATAGGGACTGACTTTACCTTACATGGATGTTGGGGCAATGAATGACAAATTTACCTCTCTGAACATTTCAGCCCAAATTAAGGTAACATGCTAAATATTATGACAAATTGGGGGTGAGCCACTTTTTAGTTCATTAAATTCTAATTCTATTAAGGCCACTTGAATTAAATGCTAAAGCTTCCCCGGAATTGAATCACATGTTGTCGCCTTTGCACAATCGATACAATATTAGAAGGTGAATTTGTAAATATCCGTATATGCAATCTCATGTTTCCAAAGTCCCAAGTAGTTAGGAGATAAAGTGCTGTAGATAGTACTAATAGTGTACAGGAATTTATAGAAAACAATTTCTCCTTTAAATTCATTGAATTATCTCATAAGAATACATTAGGTCCTCTATAAATATTGGAACATATCAAGTAAAACACTATATGAAATCACTTTAAGATACTGTTAATCACCATGAAATATATTTTGAAGAATGATGTACGGTATAGTTGGCAGGACATTGAACACCACAATCAGAATGTCCTTGTTTCCCATTTTTTTCTTGCTTTTTTTCTTTTCAAAAACAGAAGTTAGAATTTTCCCATGGAAAGGGAAATTACAAAGTATTTTCAATTTGCAGAGCTCTCAGGGCATGGAAAAGGAAAACCCTAAATTCCTAACTTTGAGCAACCCCCAAAATTTGACAAGAACCACTTCTGTCTAGCTCTCAACTAAAAGTATCCAAGTTGCTAATGGAGTGACATTTCTACTGCACATATTGGACCTCTGGACCTTTGCATTGTTTAAATCTGTATTAGCAATTATTCTAATGAGCGAAAGAAGTTAGGAATTAGCAATTATAGAGGTTAGCTCAATCAATTTAGGCCAACCAGATAGTTCATTCGGTTCCCAAAGTAATTATCTGGTTTGATGGTCTAGATTTATGGACACACATGAGCTAAAACTACGCTTCCTTTTTTGTTTGGGAACATGATGTTGATAAATCCATCCAAGTGAGAATGTGAGAATAATTAAAATGTGATGAAATTCACTTAATTTTTTTCTTTCTGGCATTCTTTATGGTATAAGATGCAGATACCATGTGAAAAATTTGTATTTGCTTACATTATGAGGATTTAAACATTCAGTACGCATATCTAAAATATAAAGTCAGATTTGATTGAATCCACTTGATATTGTTTCAAGTTGTATGTTCCACCAAAACCATATTAGGAGAGTAAAAGCCGAAGATAAGATTAGTCTAGAGAGGAAAAGCTGAAAATTAGAGGCAATAGACTTAAACAAACAGGAAAGGAAGTTTCCTAACTGCCTTGCAATGAATGTACAAATCTGTTTGTCTGCCATGGAAATAATGCTTCATGTTATGAAAAGCGATGCTATTTCATTCCCTTCATTCCAACCCCCTCCTACTTTTAAATTGTAAGAAATGCAAAGGACCTGACAGTTATAAAAATAGATTGCTTGCCTAATCAGTTACCTATTAATGGATAATCACTTAGTTAACCAAAGATCAGAAAAGCTTTGATATGTCTAAATCTAGGGATTCTATCAAGTGTTTTTTTTTTTTAATGTTTATTTATTTTCAAGAAAGAGATAGAGAGGAGGGACACACAGCAGGAGAGGAGAAGAGAGAGGGAGACAGAGAGTCTGAAGCTGGTTCTGCACTAAGAACACAGAGACCAATGTGGGTTGATCATGACCTGAGCTGAAGTCTGCCACTTAACTGAGCCACCCAGGTACCCCTAGGAATTCTATCAAGTTTTAACCAAGATCTGGTTCCACTCAGCTAGGGGTTGGTTGGGGTGAGGACTATAAAAACTGGCAAAACAGTGGTTCTATTCTTCTGCTTTCCAATGGTTCATTAATAAATATTCTTACCTGCCTTGTACGTGCCCAACACGAATCATCTCCACCCACTTCTCCTCAGTCCAGCTCTTGGAAAATGGCTGATTTTCTCCAGAGTTCTGCTTTGGTTCCTTTTTCTCTGATTCTTGTAGTCTTTCTAAACTCCTTACTGGATAAAATGGTACTGTCCTTTTCTCTTGCTGTCTATAATCACTTGGCCCATAACTGAAAAAAATCAGATAATTAATATAAAGAGGTTACCAATGGAAACCATTTCATGTATTTCTTTCTTGGAAGCATTAGAAGTTTTAATAATAGATACATGTGTGTAACGAATACGTATATAGAGACACACACAGATACGAAACTTCAGGCCTTGGCTGCATAGCTGAGGGAAGGGAATTTCTGGCAGCAGGAAGCTTTTCTCATTTCTACAACACACAGCACATAGGCCATCATCTCTAGAAGGTTAGCTTTCTTTCCTCAGCTAGCAGGGGTGAGCGGGACAATTTCTCCTGACTAAGGTTGTAAAGGGAGGTTCATTTCCCTTCTGGAGAAGGAGTAGTTTGGAAGGACATTGATTCTTTTCTACAAGGAAGACAGTCTGACCAGCCCCTGAACAGTAGCTCCACCACTGCCTGGAAACATTAGCAACCTGTTTATTTAAGAAAGTCACAGCAAGGACTCCTATTAATAACAATATCCTCCCCTTGCACAAGCCTTTCTCCCTGCCATTTCCTGAAGTAAATCTGTTGTTGGAGTCCAGAAAAAAGAATAAGTTGAGAAAAACTAAGATTTCTAGATAAGACTGGAAAAACTCAGGCTCATTCTCTGAGAAGAAATGCCTCTTTAGAGCAAAGAGAAGGGAATTGGCCCGATCTGTAAAGCCTCCTGGCCCATGGGGAAGGACATGCTGCCCTGACAGGGCCGGGTCAGCGCCAGTCGTCTCCTCGTGCACCTTGCAGTCCAGGCCTCCCGAGGTTGCAGGTGGAAGCCTGTGGCTGACGACGTGACTCAGAAGTGGCGGCCAAAATTCCATGAATCTGTTCTCTCTGGCAGGTGGTTGAGGTATTGAAAGGGCTGGACCTTGACAGCAGGAGAAGCTGGGCCAAAACCCGAGGGAGTCTTAGCACGGAAAAGCTGACACTTGGCCTGGAAATCAAATTCCAGGCACATGTGGCAATGTGGTTGCTGTTTTACAAGAATGCTCAGGAAAAAGTCTCAGAAGCTGCCAGCCCTGGGTCATCTGCATCCTGCCCCAGATTGGCTGGGGGTCACAGGCGGGAGAGCGCTGGACGCCTTGCCCCGAAATGCCTAGTGCTCTTGACCGATAAGATCTGCATTCCCCTAGTCCCTCAGCTGCCCACCCCCACCCACTGCCTGAGTTCCTTTAACGCAGGAGTTCATTATGTGCCACGGACCCCCTTTTGCAGTTGGTGAAGTTCTTGGACTTCTCAAAATAATGTTTTTAGGGGCGCCTGGGTGGCTCACCCGTCTAAGTGTCCATCTCTTGATTTTATTTTATTTTATTTTATTTTATTTTTTATTATAATAGTTTATTTTCAAATTGGTTTACATATAACACCCAGTGTTCATCCCAACATGTGCCCTTTTTAATGCCCATCACCCCCTCTCCCCCCTCCCTCATCCCCCTTACCCTCAGTTTTTTCTTAGTCTTTGAGAGTCTCTTATGTTTTATCTCCCTCCCTCTCTGTGTCTTTTTTTTCTTTCCCCTCTTCCCCTCCCCCTGGTTTTTGCTTAGTTTCACAAAGTCCACCTATTCGTGGAAACATATGGTATCTGTCTTTTTCTGACTGACTTATTTCACTTAACATAATACCCTCCAGTTCCATCCATGTTGCTACACATGGCCAGATTTCATTTTTTCTCATTGCCACGTAGTAGTCCATTGTATATAAGTACCATAACTTCTTTATCCATTCGTCTGTTGATGGGCACTTGGTCTCTTTCCGTGATTTGGCTATTGTCGAAAGTGCTGCTATGAACATTGGGGTACACGTGCTCCTATGCATCAGCATTCCTGTGTCTCTTGGGTAGATTCCTAGCAGGGCTATTGCTGGCTCATAGGGTAGCTCTATTTTCATTTTTTTGAGGAACCTCCACACCGTTTTCCAGAGTGGCTGCACCAGTTTGCATTCCCACCAACAGTGTAGGAGGGTGCCTACTTCTCCACATCCTCGCCAGCATCTATAGTTTCCTGATTTGTTCATTTTAGCCACTCTGACTGGTGTGAGGTGGTATCTCAGTGTAGTTTTGATTTGTATTTCCCTGATGATGAGTGACATTGAGCATCGTTTCATGTGTCTGTTGGCCATCTGAATGTCCCCTTTGGAGAAGTGTCTATTCATATCTTCCGCCCATTTCTTCACTGGGTTGTTTGTTTTTCGGGTTTGGAGTTTGGTAAGTTCTTTATAAATTTTAGATATTAGTCCTTTATCCGATATGTCATTTGCGATGATCTTTTCCCATTCCGTTGGTTGCCTATTCATTTTGTTGGTTGTTTCTTTTGCCGTGCAGAAGCTTTTTATCTTGATGAGGTCCCAATAGTTCATCTTTGCTTTTAATTCTCTTGCCTTTGGAGACGTGTCGAGTAAGAAATTTGTGCATCTTAGGTCAAAGAGGCTTTTTCCTGTTTTCTCCTCTAGGATTTTGACGGTTTCCTGTCTCACATTCAGATCTTTTATCCATTTAGAATTTATTTTTGTGAGTGGTGTAAGAAAGTGGTCTAGTTTCATTCTTTTGCATGTTGCTGTCCAATTCTCCCAGCACCATTTGTTAAAAAGGCTGTCTTTTTTCCATTGGATACATTTTCCCGCTTTGTCAAAGATTAGTTGGCCATATACTTGTGGGTCCATTTCTGAGTTTTCTATTCTATTCCATTGGTCTATATGTCTGTTTTTGTGCCAATACCATACAGTCTTGATGACCACCGCTTTGTAGTAGAGGTTAAAGTCTGGGATTGTGATGCCTCCCACCTTGGTTTTATTCTTCAGTATTACTTTGGCTATTCGATGTCTTTTGTGGTTCCATACAAATTTTAGGATTGTTTGCTCTAGCTTTGAGAAGAATGCTGGTGCAATTTTGATTGGGATTGCATTGAATGTGTAGATTGCTTTGGGTAGTATTGCCATTTTGACAATATTTATTCTTCCAATCCATGAGCATGGGATGTCTTTCCATTTCCTTGTGTCTTCCTCAATTTCCTTCATAAGTTTTTTATAGTTTTCAGTGTAGAGGTCTTTCACATCTTTGGTTAGGTTTATTCCTAAGTATTTTATGGTTTTTGGTGCAATTGTGAAAGGGATTAGCTTCTTTATTTCTCTTTCTGCTGCTTCATTGTTGGTGTATAGAAATGCCACCGATTTCTGTACATTGATTTTGTATCCTGCAACTTTGCTGAAATCATGAATCAGTTCTAGTAGGCTTTTGGTGGATTCTGTCGGGTTTTCCATGTAAAGTATCATGTCATCTGCAAAAAGTGAAAGTTTGACTTCCTCCTTGCCAATCTTGATGCCTTTTATTTTGTTTTGTTGTCTGATTGCTGATGCTAAGACTTCCAGCACTATGTTAAATAGCAGTGGCGAGAGTGGACACCCCTGTCGTGTTCCTGATCTCAGGGGGAAGGCTTTCAATTTTTCCCCATTGAGGATGATATTAGCTGTGGGCTTTTCATATATGGCTTTTATGATGTTTAAGTATGTTCCTTCTATCCCGACTTTCTCGAGAGTTTTTATTAAGAAAGGATGCTGTATTTTGTCAAATGCTTTTTCTGCATCTATTGACAGGATCATATCGTTCTTATCTTTTCTTTTGTTGATGTGATGTATCACGTTGATTGATTTGCGAATATTGAACCAGCCCTGCAACCCAGGGATGAATCCTACTTGATCATGGTGGATAATTCTCTTTATATGCTATTGGATTCGATTTGCTAGTATCTTGTTGAGAATTTTTGCATCCATATTCATCAGGGATATTGGCCTGTAATTTTCTTTCTTTGCTGGGTCTCTATCTGGTTTGGGAATCAAAGTGATGCTGGCTTCATAGAATGAGTCCGGGAGTTTTCCTTCCGTTTCAATTTTTTGGAACAGCTTGAGGAGGATAGGAATTAACTCCGTTTTAAATGTCTGGTAAAATTCCGCAGGAAAGCCATCTGGTCCAGGGCTTTTATTTGCTGGGAGGTTTTTAATAACGGATTCTATTTCTTCACTAGTTATGGGTCTGTTCAAATTTTCTATTTCTTCCCGTTTGAGTTTTGGTAGCGTGTGGCTATTTAGGAAGCTGTCCATTTCTTCCAGATTGCCAAGTTTGGTGGCATATAATTTTTCATAGTATTCTCTGATGATTGCTTGTATCTCTGAGGGATTGGTTGTAATTTCTCCCTTTTCATTCACGATTTTATTTATTTGAGTTCTCTCTCTTTTCTTTTTGAGAAGCCTGGCTAGAGGTTTGTCTATTTTGTTTATTTTTTCAAAGAACCAGCTTTTGGTTTCATTGATCTGTTCCACTACCTTTTCTGTCTCCATATGGTTAATTTGAGCTCTGATCTTTGTTATTTCTCTCTTTCTGCTGGGCTTGGATTGTTTTAGTTGATCTGCTTCTAGTTCCTTTAGGCGTGCTGTTAGAATTTGTGTTATTGATTTTTCTTGTTTCTTGAGATGGGCCTGGATTGCAATATATTTCCCTCTCAGGACTGCCTTTGCTGCATCCCAGAGCGTTTGGATTGTTGTATTTTCATTTTCATTTGTTTCCATATATTTTTTAATTTCTTCTCTGATGGCTTGGTTGACCCAGTCATCTTTTAGTAGGTTATTTCTTAGCCGCCATGTTCTTGGATATTTTCCAGGCTTTCTCCTGTGGTTGATTTCAAGTTTCAAAGCATTGTGGTCTGACACTGTACACGGTATGATCTCAATTCTTTTATATTTATTCAGAGCTTCCCTGTGCCCCAGAATGTGGTCTATCTTGGAAAATGTACCGTGTGCAGATGAGAAGAACGTAAATTCCTTTGCTTCTGGATGAAGGACCCTAAAGATGTCTGTGAGGCCCATCTGTTCTAATGTGTCGTTCAGGGCTATTGTTTCTGTGGAGATTTTCTGATTTGTGGATCTATCCAATGCTGAGAGTGGAGTGTTGAGATCCCCTACTATTAGGACATTTTTATCGATGAGGTTGCTAATGTTTGTAATTAGTTGTTTTACAAATTTGGGTGCCCCTGAATTCGGTGCGTAGATATTTACAATTGTTAGCTCTTCCTGCTGGATGGTCCCTGAGACTATTATATAATGTCCTTCCTCATCTCTTATTACCTCGTTCATTTTAAAGTCTAATTTGTCTGATATAAGTGTGGCTACTCCGGCTTTCTTCTGACTTCCAGTAGCATGGTAGATAGTTCTCCATCCCCTCACTTTCAATCTGAAGGTGTCTTCAGGTTTAAGATGAGTTTCTTGAAGACAGCAAATAGATGGGTCTTGTTTTTTAATCCATTCTGTTATCCTGTGTCTTTTGATTGGCGCATTTAGTCCATTTACATTCAGTGTTAATATTGAAAAATATGGGCTTACAGTCACTGTATTATCTGTAAGTTTCATGTTTGTAAAGCTGTCTCTGGTAGTTTGTGTTCTTTGCCTCCTTGTTTTCATAGAATGCCCCTCAGGATCTCTTGCAGTGCTGGCTTATTTGTGATAAATTCTTTCAGTTTTTGTTTGTTGGGAAAAACCTTGATCTCTCCTTCTATTCTGAATGACAGGCTAGCCGGATACAGAATTCTTGGTTGCATGTCCTTCTTGCTCATCACATTGAAGATATCCTGCCATTCCTTTCTGGCTTGCCAAGTTTCCGTAGATAAGTCTGCTACTACCCTTATAGGTCTCCCTTTGTATGTTAGGGTTCTTTTGTCCCTAGCTGCTTTCAGGATTCTCTCCCTATCTTTGTATTTTGCCAGCTTCACTATGATGTGCCGTGCAGAAGGTCTATTCAAGTTACGTCTGAGGGGAGTTCTCTGTGCCTCTTGGATTTCCATGCCCGTTTCCTTTCTCATGTTGAGGAAGTTCTCAGCAATGATTTGTTCCAGAACCCCTTCGACTCCTTTCTCTCTCTCTTCTTCCTCTGGAACTCCTATGATACGGATATTGTTTCTTTTGACTGCATCGCTCAGCTCTCGAATTCTCCTTTCCTGTTCCTGGATCAGCTTCTCTCTCTTTTTATCTGCTTCCTCTTTTTCAATGATTTTGTCTTCTAATGCACTAACTCTTTCCTCTACCTCTTCAATCCGTGCTGTGGCTGCTTCCAGTTTCCCCTGTATTTCTTCCAATGTCTTCTTTAATTCTTCTTGACCGTTTTTAAGGTCTTTGAACTTTGCCTCGTGGGACTCCTTGCATTCATCTAAGCTTTTTTCAAGGCCAGCAATTAGTTTTATGATTAACATTCTATATTCAAGTTCTGTTATGTTGCTTATATCTGTTTTCATTAATTCTTGAGCTGTCACTACTTCTTGTAGACTCTTTTGAGGAGAATTCTTCCGTCTCGTCATTTTGGCTGGATGTGTTATGGGTTGTTTCTTGAAGTTGCCCTGGAAAGGAAAACTTCAGACGATCTGTCAGAAGGATGATCACCTGCTTCAGGGCCGTGGTTGATGCAGGGAATGGAAACTGCACCGTGAGACTGCAGGTAAGGGACCCACGCATCTATGTTCTTTACTCTATTTTGGCATCCATCTTTGAAATTCTCACGGAAAACCATTTGAAAATACCTCAGCCCTGCAAGTCAGCTTCTCAGTCCCATCTCTTCATTTTAGCGCAGGTCATGATCTCACAGTTCTGGGATCAAGCCCTGTGTTTTGCTCTGTGTTGTCACCGCTGCTTGGGATTCTCTCTCTCCCTCTCTCTACCCCTCCTCCATGCTCATGTGAGTGTGCTCTCTCTCTCTCTAAACATAAATAAATAAACATTAAAAAATTATGTGTTTTAGATACAACAAATAAAATACATAGGATTATAAAGGAAACCAACTTTCTTGAAATTGAATTATCAGAATATTGTTAAATTCATGAGAGATAGAAACACATAGGAAGTTTATGAGACAGATAGATTGTGTGTATACATCTATATAAATTCATTAAATAGCAAGATTTAATACATATATCTAATAACTGATGTAATTTCAATGTAATGATGAGAGGGGCACCTGGGTGGCTCACTTGGTTAAGCATCTGACTTTGGCTCAGGTCATGATCTCACAGTTCATGAGGTTGAGCCCCGTGTTGGGTGACAACTCAGAGCCAGGAGCCTGCTTCAGATTCTCTCTCCCTCTCTCTCTGCCCCTCTGTTTCTTGTGCAGTCTCTCTCTCTCTCTTAAAAATGTATAAATATTAAAAAAGTAGTAGCGATGAAGTTAAAAAACATTTCAAGATGTTGGCAGTAACCAAAATGTGATATGGAAATATCCAATTTCTGTTGACAAAGAGGCACAGGTACTATTAATGCCACTTAGGTTTGCTGCTGATGGTAAAAATTAAAGCATATAATAAATTTCAATTAGATATTAATAAAAAATATGATGTGATTTTTTTCCCCTCAAGCTCATGGACTCTCATGTTTGGAATCCGCATTCTAGTGCTGGTTCTCTACTTCCTTCCTCATTAGCAATCATAGATCACTCACTTCTTGACTTCTGGAATGTCAAACAGTCTGCAGTGTCTACTTCACTTAGGCATTGCTAGTTGACAGAGGACAAGGAAGGGGTCAAACAATTTTAGGGTCTTCCATGTGCTGAAGCTTTACAAACATTTTCTCATTTTCTTCAATTTTCACAGCTTTCAAAGTAGAGATAGCCTTTTATATAGATGAGGAAAGTATAGCTTGGGCAAGGCTGCAGCTTAGTGAGTTTCAGAATCAGGTTTAGAACCCAGAGCTCTACCCAGTCATGCTTCCCCTCCAAATTTATCTAGTTTCATTGGGCAAATTACACACCTATGGTCAAGTAGTATGCAAGACTTATCAGAGACTTACTTTCAAGCTAACAGTAAACATTTCAATGTAGTGGTTATGCACGCAGTTAGGTCCCAGCTCTGGAACTTACTGTGTAACTTTGGGCAGGTTACTTAGTTCGCAAATCTCAGTTTCCTTAGTATTCCTTAAATAGCTCACCAGAGTTTTGTTTCGTGAAGATCTCATGAGTTAGTTCAGGTCAATATTAGCTATTATTATTTGAAATGTAAACCTAGAAAACTTCTTGATACTTTATAGCCCTGTTTATGTTTCTTTTTACTCTCCTGTTATCAGTCTTGTCCCATCTGTCCATTCTCCATGATAAAGTCAGACTGTTATTACCAAACTGAAAATGTGAATTGTGTCCTTTCCCTGCTTGAAATGGCTCAGTGTTCAGTGGGTCCCCATTTCCTTCAGGGGGAAACCTACCCTAAGCATTATGACTTAAAAGGTCCATCATGATCTGGCCCGATCCTTCTTTTCCACTTATCTCACTCCCAACCTCGTCCTTTGTATTTTGAACATACTGTGAATTGTTAGAATTCCCTGAGTGTCTCATGTTCATAGTAGCAAACATTACCGAGTAGTCATTTTTTTATTTTTTTCTTACTAAAGAATCCTTACTGCATTTACTAGTCACAGAGGATAAATCTTTTGAGAAGTTTGGGCCTCTCTCGGTTTCATGGGGAAAAATCTTAATTGTTCTAAGAAATAGCGGTTAACTTTTAACTTTTCAAAATGGTTGTTTCAGGCCAGTCATGGATGCTAGTCATACGACACCAATCTGGCCAATGAGACTGAGAGAAAGTCTATTGGAGGCTCTTTGGATTTTTACTTTTGGAGTTTGATGTGTAAACATATGGTGTCAGGAGTCATTACAGCCAACTTATGGACCTTAGTGAAGCTGCTGACTGTTGAGAATGGCAGAACAGAAGGATAAAACAATATGGATTCTTAATAATTTTGTGGAACCTTTAACCGATTCCACCCTTCTTCCAGACATCTTATTCTGTGAGATAGTAAGTGAATAGTAAGTAACTTATTGCTAGTATACTTGATGTATACTTGGTATCCTGTTTCTTGCTCCTGAAAGTCTGATAAGTTTTCTCATCTTGTCTTTTGCATTTATTTTTTATTTGTCTGGATCAATCTTTACCTGTTTCACATACTGATTAACTCTTGGATTTACCTGATCAGTTCTTGGATTATCCTACCTAAATAAGTACTAAATTTCCCATCCTCCCTTACTGCTCATGATGGCTATATGACACAGCCTAGCCAATCAAATAAAATCCAGAATTAATTGAGAGATTTTGGACAGCTATGCTCTTCCCAATGAAAAGTACAGTTGACTGTCATGGCCTTCCCTTCTTTTCTTGCCTCGAATGCGGAAATATTATTTGAAACCATAGCCATCTGGTGACTTTGACATGAGATGTATTTGGGAAGTGCCAAGAGAATTTCAAAGACATCATCAACACTGACATCACTGAGCTGCTGAAACAATATTAGTAACTGCCTAACTCTTGAATTCTTATTAAGTGAGCAGGAGAAAACCTTTTTCTTTAAGCCATCACAGTCATATTTTCTATTACGGCCAAATGTATTCTTTACTGATCTAAAGAGATTCAGTAAAGATGCACTGAGCACTGGATTTAACACAATGCATCAATGTGCCACTAATAGAGAAGGGCCTCTCAAGAGACTTCCAACATCAAGTAAGATAGAGTGGGTTGTGGCAGGTCCATTCTCAAAGTGTAACAACTGATAGAATACAAACATATTTTAAAGGTACCTCAGAGTTGTGAAAACTATGAAGAATAGATATAATAGAATTCTGGAGAATGGAGAACTGCTCAAAGTTGAGATGACAGTCACAAGCCATTTTTTCCTTGAGGACATCTAATGCTACTGAGTGCAGATTGAGTATCAGGATCTTTTCTTGGAGAAAAATTCACCATGCTTTTTTGGTTAGTCAGTAACAAATGAGAATTTTGAAGGTTTTTTTCCATGGGCCATTTCTTGAGTTCTGGGACTGTGCAAAAGGCTTCAATCTAGGCCAAAATCTTCTAAAATACATAATTAAGTCTCCTGCAGGCTTTCAGAGTTTAGGAAATATTATCTATCAGAATGAGAAATACTTTAAGCACACTGATAGTATTCTCTTTAAGACACTTGATGGATTTTGAGGCTGTTTAGGGTAAAAGATTGGAGAACTAGGATAGAACTCTCTAAAGGTCAGAGCTGAATCTCTTGCAGTCACTTAGAACTGAAGAAATGAAAGTATGCTGGATTCGTAATCAAAAGTGTGGGAAGATCATTTAGTAAAAAACAGGAGTAAGTTGGAATCTTAGGAGGAAGATAGACTCCTACCAAAATTGAATTTCAGCTTCATTTAGCTCACTCCTTCACCCTATCTGCCTAAAAGAGGAAAGGGAAATCCACTCCTGGTTGAATCTAATATTGTTTGGATCCTCTAGGATTAGACTATGTCCAGAATAAAATAAAAATAACTAGTCAAGGGAAAAGGCAAGAAAATAGGATTTATAATTAGAGAATAAATAAAGCAATATAGATATTATAGATAGCAGACAATGACTTCAAAATAATATGATTAATACATTTAATAAAAATGAAAAATATGACAAAATATATGTAAATATGAAAATTTAATCTAATTGGATTTATACTGCAAAACAATTGAATGGAAGTTATAGACCTGAAAAACTGTAGTATCTAAAATTAAAAACTCATGGAATGGGTTTAGCAACAGATTTGTTATAGCAGTTGAAAAGGATCAGTGGCCTAGAAGTTATGTCAATAAAAATGTACCCAAATTGAAACATGGGGAGAAAGAAGAGTGGAGAAATATCACATCAGACATACGGGGGAGAATGCTTAAATATATGTATAAATGGTGTTCCAGAATGAGAGGAGACAGAGAATGTCAGAGGTAATGGCTAAACATTTTCTTAAAATGAAAGAAAGACATCAATCCACAGATTTAAGAAGCCCTTCAAAACTCAAGCAAATGCATGCACAGATAACCACATATGAGCACATGTTTATCAAATTTATAGTTAAAGACATAAAGAAAATTTTAGAAGCATCCAGAAAAATAAAGAAAAACAATTCAAAGAAACAGGAATGACCTACATCTGATTTCTGAAAGGAAATGATGGAAACCAAAAGAAAATAGACTTGTTTAAAGGAATAAATGAGAGGTGCGGAGGGGGTAAAATTATTTTTCAAAAACGAAGGTAAAATACACAACAAAGGAAATTAATTAATTTATTGACTGATTAAGTAGGCCTTCCTTACAAGAAATACTCAAGGAACTTCTTCAGGCAAAATCAATGACTCCAGATGGATAAATGTATGGGCAAGAATGAAAAAAAGAGCACCTCAGAGGGTATATATATGGAAAAAATAATGTGTTTTATATGTATATATACGTATAATATAAAAACATGTATATAAGTAGATATTGGCTATAAGAAACAGTTACGATGTCTTTTGACATCATAATACATCACATATATATACAACTAAAATAGATGACAAAATACATGAGAAAATAATGAAAATGAATGGAAAAGGGACTATTGAGTTTAAAAGGTCTGAACATGTCCTGAAAGTAGTAAAAGTGTAAGCTTGTATGAAAATCTAGTAAGTCATTTCATAGTCTGGAGGATAACCACTCAAAAAAGAAGCAAAAAGAATATAAAATTAGAGAAGGTGTTACAACTGGTGTTGTAAAAAACATATCTGATTAACCAGCAAGGAGACAAGAAAAAAAAGTAAATATAAAACAGATGGCCTAAGTAGGAAGAAAAAAAATCGAACACAAATAAGATGGTAGATATACGCCCTATTATATCTGTAATTACATTAAATATAAATAGATGAAATACTCTAAGCAAAATCATAAGATTCAGAGTAGATAAAAAATAAAACTTCAATATATGCTTTTAACAAGAGAGTCACTTTAAATATAAAGCCCAGAAAATTTTAAAAAGTGAAAGGTTCAAGGAACTAGAAGCAAAACAGCTTAAGACAGCCCAAACCTAGCAGAAAGAGAGAAATAACAAAGATTAGGGCACAAATTAATCATATGGAAACAGAAAAAGTAGTGGAACCGATCAATGAAACCAAGAGCTGGTTCTTTGAAAAAATAAACAAAATCGATAAACCTCTAGCCAGGCTCCTCAAAAAGAAAAGAGAGAGAAACCAAATCAATATAATCACAAACGAAAATGGAGTGATTACAACCAATCCCTCAGAAATACAAGCAATCATCAGAGAATATTATGAAAAACTCTATGCCATCAAATTGAACAACCTGGAAGAAATAGACAAATTCCTAAACAGCCACACGCTACCAAAACTTAAATGGGAACAAATAGAAAACGTGATCAGACCCATAACTAGTGAAGAAATTGAATCAGTTATCAAAAGTCTCCCAGTAAATAAAAGTCCAGGGCTAGATGGCTTCCCTACGGAATTTTACCAGACATTTAAAACAGAGTTAATACCTATCCTCCTCAAGCTGTTCCAAAAAATTGAGATGGAAAGAAAACTCCCAGACTCATTCTATGAAGCCAGTATCACTTTGATTCCCAAATCAGATAGAGACCCAGCAAAAAAAGAGAACTACAGGCTGATATCCTTGATGAACAGGGATGCAAAAATTCTTAACAAGATATTAGCAAATAGAATCCAACAGCATGTAAAATGAGTTATCCACCATGATCAAGTAAGATTCATCCCTGGGTTGCAGGGATGGTTCAACATTCATAAATCAATCAACATGATACATCACATTAACAAAAGATAAGAACCATATGATCCTGTCGATTGATGCAGAAAAAGCATTTGACAAAATACAGCATCCCTTCTTAATAAAAACTCTCAAGAAAGTCAGGATAGAAGGAACATACTTAGGCATCATAAAAGCCATTTATGAAAAGCCCACAGCTAATATCATCCTCAATGGGGAAAAACTGAGAGCCTTCCTCCTGAGATCAGGAACACGACAGGGATGTCCACTCTCACCACTGCTATTTAACATAGTGTTGGAGGGCCTAGCATCAGCAATCAGACAAGAAAGCAAAATAAAAGGCATCAGGATAGGCAAGAAGGAGGTCAAACTTTCACTTTTTGCAGACGACATGATACTTTACATGGAAAACTCAACAGAATTTACTGAAAGCCTACTAGAACTGATCCATGAATTTGGCAAAGTTGCAGTATACAAAATCAACGTACAGAAATCGGTTGCATTCCTTTACACCAACAATGAAGCAAAGAAAGAGAAATAAAGAAGCAAGTCCCATTCACAATTGCACCAAAAACCATCAAATACCTAGGAATAAACCTAACCAAAGATGTAAAAGACCTTTACGTGGAAAACTATAAAAAACTTATGAAGGAAATTGAGGAAGACACAAGGAAATGGAAAAACATCCCATGCTCATGGATTGGAAGAACAAATATCGTTAAAATGGCAATCCTACCTAAAGCAATCTACCCATTCAATGCAATCCCAATCAAAATTGCACCAGCATTCTTCTCAAAGCTAGAGAAAACAATCCTAAAATTTGTATGGAACCACAAAAGACCCCGAATAGCAAAAGTAATACTGAAGAATAAAACCAAAGAGGGAGGCATCACAATCCCAGATTTTAACCTCGACTACAAAGCGGTAGTCATCAAGACAGCATGGTATTGGCACAAGAACAGACACATAGACCAGTGGAATAGAATAGAGAACCCAGAAATGGACCCGCAAACATGTAGCCAACTAATCTTTGACAAAGCGGGAAAGAGTATCCAATGGAAAAAAGACAGCCTCTTTAACAAATAGTGCTGGGAGAACTGGACGGCAACATGCAGAAGAATTAAACTAGACCACTCCCTTACACCACTCACAAAAATAAACTCTAAATGGATAAAGGACCTGAATGTGAGACAGGAAACCATCAAAATCCTAGAGGAGAAAGCAGGAAAAAAACCTCTTTGACCTGAGCCGCAGCAATTTCCTATGCGACACATCTCCAAAGGCGAGGGAATTTAAAGCAAAAATGAACTATTAGGACCTTATCAAGATAAAAAGCTTCTGCACGGCAAAGGAAACAACCAACAAAACTAATAGACAACCTATGGAATGGGAAAGGATAATTGCAAATGACATATCGGATAAAGGACTAGTATCTAAAATCTATAAAGAACTTACCAATCTCCACACCCGAAAAACAATCCAGTGAAGAAATAGGTGGAAGATATGAATAGACACTTCTCCAAAGAGGACATTCAGATGGCCAACAGACACATGAAACGATGCTCAAAGTCCCTCATCATCAGGGAAACACAAATCAAAACCACACTGAGATACCACCTTACACGGGTTTGAGTGGCTAAAATGAATAAATCAGGAAACTGTAGATGCTGGCGGGGATGTGGAGAAGCAGGCACCCTCCTACACTGTTGGTGGGAATGCAAACTGGTGCAGCCACTCTGGAAAACGGTGTGGAGGTTCCTCAAAAAAATGAAAATAGAGCTACCCTATGACCCAGCAATAGCACTGCTAGGAATCTACCCAAGAGACACAGGAATGCTGTTGCATAGGGGCACGTGTACCCCAAAGTTCATAGCAGCACTTTTGACAATAGCCAAATCATGGAAAGAGACCAAGTGCCCATCAACTGACGAGTGGATAAAGAAGATGTGGTACATATATACAATGGACTACTACGTGGCAGTGAGAAAAAATGAAATCTGGCCATGTGTAGCCAGATGGATGGAACTGGAGGGTATTATGTTAAGTGAAATAAGTCAGTCAGAAAAAGACAGATACCATATGTTTCGACGAATAGGTGGACTTTGAGAGACTAAGCCACACCAGGGGGGAGGGGAAGAGGGGAAAGCAAAAAAAGACACAGAGAGGGAGGGAGATAAAACATAAACTCTCAAAGACTAGGAACAAACTGAGGGTGACGGGGGCGAGGGAGGGGGGAGAGGGGGTGATGGGCATTAAAGAGGGCACATGTTGGGATGAACACTGGGTGTTATATGTAAACCAATTTGAAAATAAACTATTATAATAAAAAATAAATAAAAATAAAATTATAAAAAAGATAAAAATAAATAAAAAGCGAAAGGTTGGAGATAGACCATGCAGTAGTGACCAAATGAAATTGTGAGTAGCTATACTTACCTCAGAAAATTGGATCTTAAGAGGCATTATTTAAGATAAATGGAGACCTTCCGTAATGGAAAGGGAATCAATATAAAATGAAATAATCATATTTTAAATCAGTATGTATCTAATTACACAGATTCAACATACATTAAATAATAAATGACAGAAATAAAAAGATCCACGGACAAATCCACAATTATAGGGGAATTTGATGAATCAAGGTACATATTGTAATCCTTAGAAATAGGGATTGGCAACATTTTTTCTGTCATGGGCCAGATAGAGAACATTTTTATTTTTGCAGACCATATTGTTTCTATCACAACTACTCATTTCTGCCTTTGTAGTGTAAAAGTGGCTATTGACATAAATAAAGGAATGAGTATGGCTATATTCCAATAAAGCTTTATTCATTTTTTTTTTAATGTGGTGGGGTGGATTTGGGCTGCAGGATATAGTTTGCTGTCTCTTTTTTCTAAAGCAACACTTGAACCAACTAAAAAAAAACAACAAAAATAATTAGCCAATAGTAGAGATATAATGGAATCATAACATTCAAGACATCTGAAGGAAGGCAGAAATTAAAGGAAAAGATATGAGTGATCTAAAAAAAAAAAACAACAAAACACACCTAGCTTGTCACTAATGACAGTGATATTTTGAGCTCCATTTTCATGTCTTTTATGTCTGTTTCTTAATTATTTCTAACACGAGGTGGGGAAAAGAGAAATATTGTTTATTGACCTCTTAAATCATGAAAACTTATCAACCTCCAAAACTTATCAACCTCCAAACTCTTCCCTTTATTTTCACACTCATGCACATGCACACATACATACACACATATACATACAAATCCAACTCGCCTCTGTGAGTTTACTGAAAAAGAGTTTTCTGAAAGTTTGGGAAAATGAAGAGAAGGTTTTACATCATAGCCACTCAAGAACTTCAAATTTTATATTAGACATGTTTGTTCTTAAAAGTCTTCCAGCAGTGTTCTGCTCTCAGCTAGGATGGAGTAGGTCATGTGGGCACTTTTCTCATTGAAGAGCTAGGAATATTAAATAAATTACAATAATTATATATTCGAAGTGTTGGCAAACTATAGCTTTGAGGCCAAATCAGCCACGACTAATTTTTTTGATATCATTTTGTAGTTATAACAACATAACTAAGTAGTTGTGACAAAGACCACATGGCCTACAAAGCCAAAAATATTTACTATCTGGTCTTGATAGGGAAGTTTGCTGGCTCCTGATATTTTAAAGGCACCAGAGATCTTCAGAAACGTTGAAGATGAAAGGGAGTAAAATTGCTGAGAGAAAAGAAATATTCAGAGAAAAGTTGAGGAACTGCAGCTGTCATTGGGGGGCATATGTTGATTCTTGGTGAAGGTCGAAGTCTGATTTTCTAGGTTTGGCTTGGGCAGAGGGCCATGGATGGGGACAAAGAAAGAAAGTAGCAGAGATTTTGGCGCTCACGTGGGAGAGAAGTGACAAAATTGGAGATTTGAAGGGCCTTTTCCCTGAATTTCAAAGATGTATGGGGCAGAAGGGTACAAATTAAGCCAAAACCTTGGCAAAGTGGTTTCCCATTGCTTGGGGAACAAGGCCCCATTGAGGGAAGGAAACTTCTAACCACTGGAGATATTCTGAAGTCCTAGACTAATAGTCTATTGACATTGATGATCTACACCCCCTTTACCCTAGGCTAGGGAACTCGCTTATCGGGGACATCCTGAGTGGAAAATCCAAACTCGGAACTAAGCGGAGGGTCATTACTAGGGGACAGAGAAACAAGACTTCTAAGAGTCACTATCTCCTTTGAAGAGAGTAAATGACCAGAAGGGGACAAAATAGAGGGTAGGTATTGATTATGTTTCTATATCATGGTCTAGGTATGATCATTTCTAAAAATTCATGGAGTTAAAATCTTTGGATTAGTGCACTTTAGAGTATGTATATTATATTTCAATGAAATTTTACAAAAAATTAAGCCCTTAGGTGAGCCATCTCTCACTGTTACCAATCCACAATTTCTATTAACTTCGAAGAACAGTTTAATCTTTTACTTACATGACTCCTACCTAATCCATGCCTTCAAGGTCTCACCTTCTACCTCAAGCTACTTACTGATTTAATTTGTAAATACAGTTTCTTCCTTAAAAAAATTCCTACTTTAGTTATTAAAATGATTTATTTTCACCCCTTTTCAGAAGTAAAGGTCACATTACATTCTGTATAGCTCAGATTAGCAGAGTATCACATTCAAAGAAGAACACAGACTGGAACATGTCCAGAAGAGGGCAAGTACGATGATAAAGTATATGAGAATTATGTTGTATGTGGAACATTTGAAGGGACTGGGAATTTTCAAACTGAAAAATAACAGAGTCAGAGTTATGGTGCAATCTTCGCTTTCAAACCCATAGCATATTTTATGGAAGAAAGATGCATTTTATTCTAAGCATTTTCAAGGCAGAATAAGGACAGAGGGTTGACCATTATGGGGAGGGAGTTTCCTTTGAATTCTTAATTATCCATTCATAAAAAAAAATGGTTGTGTTCTTCATTAACTCATTTAACAAACATTTATTGAATGATAAATATATTACAGCCTGTACTCCCAAGGAGTTCCTAGGCTGCTACTGAAGCCACAGAACAAAGTGAAGATGCACAGGCTGTATCACAAGGTGATTTGGGGAGCCAAAAGAGGGAGGGATCACTGAGGAGCAGGAAGTAAGAGAGCAGCAAAGCAGACCTTGGAGTCTTCCTGTCCTCTGCTCTCCATCCCATATGCCTCATGGAAATGGACACCACCACCATCCACCCAGTTACTCAAGCTGTCAGCCAGAGGCTCACTGTGACCTCACTCTCTTCCTTACCCTCATGCCTGAATCCAGTCGGTCGTTCCATTCTATCAGTCATAGCACAAAACATTTTTTCAAGCAAATCTCTTCATTCCTGTCATCGTGGCTGACTTTAGGTTTCCAGATGCCTTGCCTGAATAGTTTTGTGGCATCCTAACTGCTCTGCCTACAGGCCTGGTCCCTTCAAATCTGACATCACACAGACCTTAAGGTTACTTCTCTGAAATAAAAATGGGTCATGTAAATGTCCTGCATAAAGCCTTTCATAGGCTCTTAGCATGTAGAAAAGCCCTCACTCATCATGCATCCAGCTAATCTCAGACCAGCTTCCCATTTGTATGTACCCTACAGTCCAGTGGTCGTTGACTCACTTTAGTGACTCTGCCCTTTCACACTGTCACACATATCCACATCTGTGTTCACCATGTTCCTTTTATCTGAAAGGCTGGCAACCTGGAATTGCTATCAACCTTCATGTATCAGGTTTAACATTGATTCTACGAAGTCTTTCCTGACCCCTTCACTTGGGAGATGGATAGCTCCTTCCTCTGTGTATCTGCTTGTTTTCTGCAGATCCCTAAGATAACCTGGGTTTGCCTCTCTTCTTGCTGGGCTGTGAGTTCTTGAGGAGCATGAGCAAGGCTGTATAACATAGTAGACTCTGGAGGCAGGCTGCCTAGGTTTAAACTCTGGCTTCATTTCATATTAGTTGCATGCATACCTTTGGTTTCTTCACCTCTTTGAGCCTCAGTTTTTTCATCTCTGCTGTGAAAATAATGGTAACATGTGGCTGTTGTAAAAATCAAATGAGGTATTACCTGTAAAGTACTTAGTACAGAACCTAGAACATGGTAATTCCTTAGTAGATGTGATGTATTCTTGTTTTTGTTACTACTATTGTCTCTACGTGGGAGGTGCCTAACTCAGAGGATGGTATATAGTAGACCCTCATTAAGTTTTTGAATGCATTTTTAAAACTCTGCACATTTTACGAAAACTTAATATTGGAATATACACATATAAACATGTGCTCTGAGAACTAGAATCTGAGAAACTTACATGTCACGGGTATTATTATTTTTAAAAATTCTTTTAATATTTATTTATTGTTGAGACAGAGAGAGACAGAGCATAAGTGGGGAAGGAACATAGAGAGAGGGAGACACAGAATCCAAAGCAGGCTCTAGGCTCCTAGCTGTCAGCATAGAGCCCAACACAGGGCTCAAACTCACGAACTGCTAGATCATGACCTGAGCTGAAGTCGGATGCTTAGCCGACTGAGCCACTCAGGTGCCCCATCCCCCGGTATTATTTTTATCATAATCGTCCATTTCTGGTCCTGAAAGAGGAAATTTTGCTTCACAGTCCAGTATCCTACAGTCTTCTTTGTTCTATATTTTTCTTCATTGCCCTGCATAGAGCATTTTTGGAGACGTTCAGTGCTTTAGGCTAATGCAGTAGCTATACAGCTCCCTCAGTGACATTTATCCATAGAATAATAGCAGATAGGAGGAAACTTGGAGATGAAAATCTTAGCCCATGGACAACCATTTGACTGCTCTGTTGTTAGGAATAAGTTTTCACATAACTTCCACTAGATCATCTCTATGCTCCAATCTGAAGTACAAAAACCATCTTTGGAGCAAAAGCCTATAACCATGAGCTTTCACAATAGTAGAGTTTGATACAAAAACTTATATAATATAGTTTTTGTAATGACACTATTCTTCAGTGACCCTGTCACTTTGCCACACCAAGAACTTCTAAGACTAATTAACCAGCAAGGTGTTTTTTTTTCTTTTATCCTTGGATTCTGAAAAAAATTTATTTGAGGTACAGAGTGCTTCTCTCTTTATATTTCTAAGGAAGCTTTCATAACACGATGGCCAAATTATTTGAAAAATGTTTCCCTGTGGTGATGTCATTTTGAAGGAAAAACATACTTGGGATATGAAGTATTCCCATCAGAAATCTCTGAGATCTTGCATCTGTACTCTTAACCCCAAGAGGTTATCAAATGATAGTAGAGGATTGTAAAAGGGATGACTTCTAATGGGGTGTTGGCAGGCGGGCTGGCCAACAGTCATAGGTCACTGAACAAATATTTATAGGGGAAGTGAAGCCTTCATTTTTGCTTTCGCTATCAGACAGCTTTCAAAAATCTACAAAGAAACACTAATGCTCAGGATTAAGATACCGCTGTACATGAGAAAAATCCAGAAACCAACACTCTGTTGCAGATTCTTACATGGTGTCAAATGCCAACCTATAATAATACCGTGTAGACTGCCTAAAAGATTTCCACAATGATAGGGAAAATATCCTAGATAACTAAGCAAATTCAGACCAAGAAGTTTAAGGAAAAATGCATCACTTGCCCCAATAGAACATGAAGAAGCCTTATAGAATGTGTGGGTATTAATTATAAACTGTGTGGAGATATTTACTCCTTGATGATTTCAAGATGGTTACCAAGATCAGACTCAGTACAGAAAGTTTGTATTCCCACTTGGTCAAAAGCATATTATGGTATGTTTTCTTATCAGCTATTCATTTACAGAGCAAGATTTACATGACTGTTAGTACAGTTGGCTAAAAAAATGGAAAGAAAAACATTCGATTTCAAGTGGTCCTTTAATTGGCTCACAGCTTTGTAGCGAGGGTATAGATTTAAAGCAAGAAAAACTCAAGTCAGAAGCCTTTTTCTTCTCCTTGTTAGCTCTATCTTGCCCAACCAAGTTCCTTAACTTCTCCAGGATCCATTTTCCTCTTCTATAAAGTGGGTACAATCCACAGGATCATTATGAGGATTAAATGAGATCATGACAGTTAAATCTTTGGCACATTTCCTGGCATTCAAACTTTATTCCAAAATATTTAGTTATTGTACAATTGAATAAGTGACTAGAGGAAGAGGTCACCTTCTATTTCATTCAGCTCATAGGGTGAAACCTGATTTTTCTGATAGTGTTGACAAGTCATCCTAGGGACTAGTGTCAATGTTTTCAAACCTAATAGGAGAGCCAGAAGATCCTAGACACCAGACTCCTCAGCTATAAACTAGGAGAAAGGGCTTTTAAGGCCAAGAACTGCCAGCAGCAAAGGCTCTGAGTCTGGCTTACTAAATAGTTTATGTTGATACTTTGATTCATTGCTATGGGTGATGACAACTGCAGGAAGGACAGGACCATGGCAATGGCAGCAGAAATGAGAGTTCTGGGATGAGTCACAGAATAATCACAACAGACCACATAGGATTGCACATCGCTGCCAGACAGCTGACTTCTTTCATTGTACAGATTGAAAGACTATATACGAGGATATATTAATCTACTTCCAGGTACCATAGAGAACATAGTCAGTGATAGGAAGACAGCTAGTTGACAGCCCAGGGATCTCTCATTTTGGTAGTGCTAAAAGAACCACAAAATACACATTTCATGTAGCACACTCTTTCACCCTCATCTGTGGGGAAAATTTATGGCAAATGCTTTCTCCATGTATATCACAATTAGCTGACAACAACAAAAGTGAAATGTTAATTGGGTACTAAGTTGAGAAAAACTCAGATCTTTTATGCAATCAGTTATTTCCTAATAATCAATTCTGCCTGTTAATTTTATTTTGAACTGGGCATTTTTTAATTTAAATTTTAATTAGTTAATATACAGTGAAATATTGGTTTCAGAAGTAGAAGTTGATGAATCATCAGTTACATATAAGACCCAGTCCTGCATCACAACAATTGCCCTTCTTAATGCCCATCACTGTTAGTCCATCTCCTGCCTACCTCCTTCCATCAGCTCTCAGTTTGTTCTCTCTTGTTAAGAGTCTCTTGTGGTTTGTTTCAATTTCTTCCCTTTTTTTCTCCTCTTCCATATCTTCATTTGTTTTGTGTCTTAAATTCCACATATGAATGAAATCATGTATTTGTCTTTCTGTGATTGACTTATTTTGTTTAGCATAATACATTCTAGCTCCATTCACGGCAATTGCTCAGTAATATATATATATATATTATAATTGTACATTATAATATATTATTATTGTATATTATATTATATATTGTTGCATATTATATTATTAAAATATAATATAAAATATAATATATTAAAATATAGTTATATATTATATATATATATACACACACATATATAGATCACATCATCTTAATCTGTTCATCAGTCAATGGCCATTTGGGTTCTCTCCATAGTTTGGCTATTGTTGATAATGCTGCTATAAACATTGGGGTGCATGTACTCCTTTGAATCTATATTTTTGTTTCCTTTGGGTAAATACTTAATAGTGCAATTACTGGATCATAGGGTAGTTCTATTTCTAGTTTCTTGAGGAACCTTCATACTGTTCTCCAGAGTGGCTGCACCAGTTTGCACTCCCACTAGCAATGCAAGAAGGTTCCCTTTCTCTGCATCCTTGCCAGCACCTGCTATTTCTGTGTTAATTTTAGACATTCTGACAGGTGTGAGGTGGTATTTCATCATGGTTTTGATTTGTATTTCCCTGATGATGAGTGATATTGAGCATCTTTTCATGTGTCTGTTAGCCATCTGGATGTCTTCTTTGGAAAAGTGTCTATTCATGTCTTCTGCCCATTTCTTAACTGGGATGTTTGATTTTGAGTGTTGAGTTTGATAAATTCTTTATAGATTTTGGATACTAACCTTTTATCAGATGTGTTGTTTGCAAATATCTTCTCCCATTCTGTCAGTTGCCTTTTAGTTTTGTTATTTCCTTCTCTGTGCAGAAATTTTTTGTATTGATGAAGTCCCAATAGTTAATGTTTGCCTTCATTTCCCTTGCCTTTGGCGACGTGTCTATTAAGAAGTGGTTCTGGCTGAGGTCAAAGAGGTTGCTTCCTATGTTCTCCTGTAGGATTTTGATGGTTTCTTATCTCACATTTAGGCATTTCATCCATTTTAAATTTATTTTTGTGTATAGTAGAAGAAAGTGCTCCAGTTTCATTCTTCTGCATGTCACCATCCAGTTTTCCCAGCACCATTTGCTAAAGAGACTATCTTTTCCATTGGGTATTCTTTCCTGCTTTGTCAAAGATGAGTTGACCATATAGTTGTGGATTTATTTCTGGGGTTTCTATTCTGTTCCATTGATCTATGTGCCTATTTTTGTGCCAGTACTATACTGTCTTGATGACTACAGCTCTTTAATATAGTTTGAAATTTGGAATTGTGATGCCTCCAGTTTTATTTTTCTTTCCAGGATTGCTTTGGCTATTTGAAGTCTTTTCTGGTTCCATACAAGTTCTAGGGTTGTTTGATATAGCTCTGCAAAGAATACCAGAGGTATTTAGATAGGGATTGCATTAAATGTGTAGATTGCTCT
Source organism: Paguma larvata (assembly GCA_030068075.1). Lineage (NCBI taxonomy): Eukaryota > Metazoa > Chordata > Mammalia > Carnivora > Viverridae > Paguma > Paguma larvata. Next base: position 40,633,882 of record CM057838.1, read on the forward strand.
GGTTAGTATAGACACTTTAAGAATATTTGTTCTTCCAATCAATGAGCATGGAATTCTTTCTGTTTCTTTTTGTCCTCTTCAATTTCTTTCATAAGTCTTCTATAGTTTTCAGTGTACAGGTATTTTACCTCTTTAGTTATGTTGTCCCTAGTTATCTTATTGTTTTTGTGGCAGTTATAAAAGGGATAAAATTCCTTGATTTCTTTTTCTGCTGCTTCATCGTTGGTATATAAAAATGCAAAAGATTTCTGCATGTTGATTTTATATCCTGCAACTTTGCTGAATTCAGGTATTAGTTCCAACAATTGTTTGGTGGAGTCTTTCAGGTTTTCTACATAGAATATCATGTCATCTGTAAATAGTGAAAGTTTGAGTTCTTCTTTGCTGTTTTGTGTGCCCTTTATTTCTTTGTCTTATCTGATTACTGAGGCCAGTATTCTGTTAAATAGTAATGGTAAGAGTGGGCATCTTTGTCTTGTTCTTGACCATAGGAGAAAGGCTCTCAGTTTTTCCTCTTTGAGGATGACATTAGCTGTGGGCCTTTTGTGTATGGCCTTTATAATGTTGAGGTATATTCCATCTATCTCTACTTTGTTGAGGGTTTTTATCAAGAATGGATGCTATATTTTGTCAAATGCTTTTTCTTCATCTAGTGACGGGATAAGACCATGTGGTTCTTACCCTTTCTTTTGTTAATGTGGTGTATCATGTTGATCGATTTGCAAATATTGAACCAGCCCTGCAGCCCAGAAATAAATCCCACTTGATCATGGTGAATAATTCTTTTAATGTACTGTTAAATTCAATTTGCTAGTATCTTATTGAGAATTTTTGCATCCATGTTCATCACTGAACTGGGCATTTTAAAAAAGAAACATGACAACTTGGACATGTAGTATTTATTAATATGTGTGTGATATGCCTCAATAATCCCATAAATACATACTGTACCCATATGAAATATCTGAAATTTTCAAAGGACTAGATCAAAACCAAGCTCTGTTCTTTATATTGAATGTGTAAAATTAGTTATCTTCATCTAGTTAGGATCAAAAGATGTAACAGGTATGCAGCAAACTCAGTTAAACCTTTACCTCGGAATACTTTTTGGGAGAAATCCATCATGACATCTGTGCATTATGTACATATGTGTATATGTGTGTGAGAAACTTCATGGAAATATGCAGAGTAACCTACATACGATAACTGGTGGCATTATAACAGATTAGCTTGTTTATATCCCTACCTTGCTACATTGTTATGTTGCTTTTACAGATAAAATATTATAAAATGCATTGGTCGAATTTTCTGCCTCAATAAACAGAATATAGTAACATCTCTTTGAGATGATTCAGGATCATGTAGGGACTCAGGTTTAACATTCCGAGCATCCACAGTCATATGTAAAGAAGAGAAATGGAATGGTGAAAGGTGATCTCAGAATACCATATCCCACATGTTAGTTTTCCGTGGCTGTTGTAACAAATTACTGATTAACAGGGAGGCTTAAAACAACAGAAATGTATGCTCTCACAGATCTGGAGGCCAGGAGCTAAAACCAAGGTGTCAGCAGAGTTAGTTCTTTCTGGAGGCTCTGAGGGAGAATCCGTTACATTCCTTATTCCTAGTTTCTTGTGGCTGCTGGCAATGCTTGGGGCTCATCTTGAAGATGCATCACTCCCATCTCTACCCCTGTCTTCACACACATTATTCTCTTTGTCTTCTTCCCTCCTTTTCTCTTATGTAGACATTTGTCTTTGAATTGAGGGTCCATCCTAATCCAGGATGATCTTATCTCAAGATCCTTAACCATGTCTGCAAAGACCTTTTTTGGAATAAACTCACTACACACTTCTCACAGCATTACATTCTAGATGATTGTGTTACTGGCCTGCTTTCCCTTTCTATGTTGACTACCTGGGAAACTTTTAGATAATCCAGAGGGCCACTTGAAGTTGCTATGGCAGTCATGATAAAATGCTTTTATTGACCTCACTCCTGTTTTTGACCCTGGTTTTGTATATCTTCTCTTCGTCATGTTTTTAATTCAGGAAATTTTTATTGGATTCTTAAGAGTCATCTTAAAACTGTTCTGGAAAAAGCCAGAGCATAAATATCATCTCTGCCCATTATGGGCTGAATTGGGTCCCCCCAAAATTTGTATTTGGAAGCCCTAACCCTTAATACCTCAGATTGTAACCATATCTGGAGATGAGGCCTTTAAAGAGATACTTAAGTTGAAGTGGGGTTGTGAGGGTGGGCCCTAATCCAGTATGACTGGTGTCTATATAAGAGGAGAAGATGAGGACACAGACAGAGGGAAAATCATGTAAGGACACAGTGAGAATGTAACCATTTGCAAGCTGAGACAGAAACCTCAGAAGATACCAAACCTGTTGATATTTTGATCCTAGACATCCATGCTCCAGAACTGTGAGAAAATAAATCTGGTGTTTAAGCCACCTAGTGTATACCATTTGTTATGGAAGCCCTAGCAAACTAATACAATGCCTAAATATAAAGCATTTTTTTTCTCAAAATTAGTACTCAGAAAGGAAGAACTTGCCTTATAGTCAAAACCTTGGAATATTATAGGGCACTTTGTCAAATATTTTATATTAGATAATGAGCTATAGTTTGGGAGAAAAAAAAAAGCCTGAAGTGTATATAATCAGTGTGAGTTTGGTGTGTTTTATGAAGGTCACCTGAAAAAATTGGTGAAAGGAATCATAATAGCAAAAGGAAATAGATTATTTCACAATTATGTCCTTGTGTGTGATCTCACAATTGCAAATGTTAGATGTGATTTTAAACAAGATATAAAAAATACTTTAAAATCACTTTATTAAGTGGTTATGTTGCAGAGAATAGAATAAATAGGGTGGATATCTATTATAATATTATATGAAAGGGTTGGGAAGCTTGTGGTTTGGTATGAAATTTCCGGTGGTGATTTTATATAAAATGAAATAACCTAGATGGAAGTGAAGATGGAAGTTCTGCTTTATGAAACTGTCAGATGATCTCCAAGGGGGTTCTTTTGATTACTGTAGTTGTACTGGTGGAGTACTCTTAAATGCCGTAACATACCATAGTGCCCAGCCTCTAAGGTGGGCCCGGGGGATCCATACCTTCTGGTATTTGGGTGTCAATTTCTCTCACACTAATTAGAACTTACTCGGGTAACCAGTAAAATATGGTAGGGATAATAGACAGTGGTTCCTAAGGCTAGATCATGAGAGAAATTGCAGCTTTCAACTTGCACTCTTTTAAGATACTCCTTCTGGAAGAAACCATCTTCTGTGTCATGAGAAACTTGATGAGCCCAATTGTCTGTGGAATAAGGAAATGAAGCCTCTTGTCAAGATCCTCCACCACTCTGCCAGGCATGTAAACCAGTGAAGTTGGAAATAAATCCTCCAGTCCCAGGCAAGCCTTTACATGACTACAGCTCTAGTAGACATTTTGCCTGCAACCTTATGAGAGATCATGAGCTAGAACCCCCTAGCTAAGCGGCTTCTAGATCCTTGATCCACAAGAAACTGTGTGACATGATGTTTTATTGTTTTCAGCCACTTAATTTGGAGCAAATCGTTATGTAGCAATAGAGCATGTCCTAGAAATTTACTTATTACAGTTCTGGTGAATACTGCTTGGTTCTGGTGGGAGCCAATTTCCTGGTTTGTCATCTTCTTGCGTTACATGGTGGACAGAGTGGGGAGGAGTTGCAAATTCTTTCCCGTCTCTTCTTATAAAACTGTTAATTCCTTCATGAAGGTAGAATCTTCCCCAAAGTCCACCTCCTAATATCATCACATTAGGGATTAAACTTTCCACATATGAATTCAGCGTGTGTATGTCTATGTGTGTGTGTGTGTGTGTGTGAGAGAGAGAGAGGGAGGGGTGGGGGGAACACATTCATCTCCTGTCAGATAGCTAACAAAAATTTTGGTAACTGGAAGTGGGGTATCCATAAATAAACAAAAAGAAAAAAATAAGAATGAAGGAGAGTAGCATTGGATCAGAGTGGTAGGTATAAACTTTTCAAGGACTTTGAGAATAGTGTTAGGTTTCCTGAAGAGACTGTCATTAGAAACTTGATAACCTTTGAAGAGGAGGCTGCTGGTGAGATTTTTAAAGGAATGTGAGGTAACTATTGTTAAAAAAATTTGAAAACTTCAGGAAAGGGGATTATTTTTTAGTGTTTTTTAAAGTTTATTCATGTTTTATTTTTGAGGCAGAGAGAGCATGAGCAGGGGAGGGGGAGAGAGACAGAGGGAGAGGGAGAATCCCAAGCAGGCTCCCTTGATGTGGGGCTCAACCTCATGAACCATGAGATCATAATTTGAGTCAAAGTCAAGAGTTTGATGCTTAACTGAGCCAACCAGGCACCCCAAGGGGATTCTTACATACTGGCAGGAAGTTTAGACACATTGTCGCCAGTAGTAACACGAAAGAAGGAAATGTAACCAAAGAAATAGATGGTCTAGATAAGGAGATTTATACACAGAGTGATGAAAGTGCTACCCAGTATTTTCCTATTGCTAAAAGCAAAATACAAGAGAAGAATGATAAGGTACAGGAAAGAATGTTAATCAAAAGGAAGTCATGACTTGTTGGCTATGAAATTTTCTAGTCTTTCTGATGGATATTGATTTTGAAATTAAGAAAAGATAAAATCCAAGGCATTGTTGAGAAAACGTGTTTTAATAATAAAGCTTGGGGTATAACTGTAAAAATTCTTTGTTAAGTCTTCAGAAGATTTAAGATGGTAGTTTAGAAAAACATTTAAACAATGTCTTCTAAGAAGATCAGCAATTTCATCAGAAACCATGATATAGAAAGACTTATCTCTAAGAGACTTGTGGATGTAGTTTCTGTTTAATGAGTGAATAAAAATAAGATTCACAGAAGACCCACAAAGATTTTAAGAGAACCGTGTTAGCAGAAAGAAATGTGTTGACAAAATGTGTTGCATTGAAATGAATAGAAATAGTATGACATAGAAGGACATATTTGGACCATCAAATTTCTATAGTCAGCAAACAAGGTGGGAAAAGTACTCAGCTGAAAACAGACTTCCTTTCATGAAAGAATGTTTTAGTGAGTGGAACCAAAAGCTCAGAAGATAGGGCTAAGTCATGAAGAATTCTTCCTAAGCAGAAGTAGGATGGAATTCTAATTGAGTAACTTCTAAAACACGCCTAGCTAGATTTCAAAATTCTGTGGATCAGTGGCCCCGATGTGCCTAGTCAGCTTACACTTTTTTAACAGGTGTGTCTGCAGTAGTTATCCACTGTCTATAACACCATTTCTTGGTGCGTAGGGAGATGACCTTCTCTTTAGTTCACATATATTCAGATTGAGATAAATTGTATCCGAGGAGCCCAACTTAAGGGTAGTATATTCAAGGAGATGCATCTGTACCTGAACTTGACTTAGGTTATGGGAATCTGGACTTGAGATGATGCTGTAACAAGCGACGAGACTCATATCTATAGGCGTCCTGGTTGGTTTGTGTGTTGATAGGAGTTCTTCTGCACAGCATCATTCAGAGATTCAGGTTGATAGAGGCTCTGCCATCTTTGACATATTACTTCTAGGGTCACTTTGCATATTGAAATCCTGGTGTCAGAGAGGTTAATGTTGAAGATGCATATGAGAAATTTGAATAAAATCGTTCCTTAAATATGAGAGTGGAGTAGAGCAATATACATCCCAACTTTTACATGTTACATAGGTGTAAGTAAATTAAGAAATTAAATATAAATTATTTCAATTATATTCTCTAAAATTATATCATAATTATTTCTTAATTATCTTTAATTATTAATCTTATAAATTATTTCAATTATATTCTCTAAAATTTGATATTTTAGAGTTAGTCAAAATAATTATTTTTTAGATTTTGTCATTTGGAAAATCGGAGATTGCCCATTTTGTGATATCATTTTCTGTTCAGGTATACACAGAAAAAAATTTTATAAGTCATTAATTCATTGCTATGTCACAGTGCTTCCCACAGTATTATAAAGAACAGTAGTCCCTTGATATATTCTGAAAAGACAAGGTTTTTAGTCAGGTAGGCTTGGGATAAGCTGTACATACATCATCTCAGAGGGAATCCAGTGCATATTAGCATATTAAAGGCTCTGAAAAGTCCTGCAATAAAGAAACTACTTTGATTTTATTTGAGACATCATCACCCAACTATGATTTGTTAAAAAAAATATTATTAAAAATGGATATTATTTTTTAGAACAGTTTTAGATTTATAGAAAGATTACATAGAAAGGCAAGTCCCCATATACATCCTTCCCCCTCAGTTTCTCCTGTTATTAACACCTTGCATTATTATGGTACATTTGTTACAATTGGTACAGCAATATTAAAGTCCATAGTTTAGGGTTCACTGTTTACATTGTACAGTTCTATGAATTTTGACAAAACTGTAATGTCATGTAGCCAACTTTCCAGTATCACACAAAACAGTTTAACTTCCCTAAAATTTCTGTGTTCCACCCATTCATCTTTTTCCCTTTTAAAACCTTCAATATCAGGCAATCATTGAAGTTTTTATTGTCTCAATGGTTTTGATTTTTCTAAAATGTCATGTAATTGGAATCATACAGTATGTAGCCTTTTCAGAAACTGAATTCTTTCATTTAGCATATACATTTAAGGTTCTTCTATATTTTTTAGTGCTGAATAATATTCCACTGTATGGATGTACCAAATTTGTTTATTCATTCATCCATTGAATGACATTGTGATTGCTTCCAAGTTTTTGGGTAATTAAGAATAAATCTGCTATAAATGTTCTTGTGCTGGCTTTCCGTGGAAATAAGTTTTCAGTCATCTGAGTAAAAGATTTGCTGGACTGTATGATTAGTTTAGTAAGAAACTTCCAAGCTGTGTTCCAATGTGGCTGTACTAGTTTTGCTTTTCCATCAGCAATGAATGGAAGTTCCTTTTCTCCACATCTTCATCAGCATTTGGTGTAGTCAGTATTTTAGGTTTTAGCCATCCCAAGAGGTATGTAGTGGTATCTCATTGTTTTCATTTGCAATTACCCAATGACATCTGAGCTTGAGCATCTTCTTGTAAGCTTGTTTTTCATCTATATTTCTTCTTTAAATGAGATGTCTGTTCAGATCTTTTGCCCATTTTTTTAATTGGTTAATTTGTTTTTAATGTTGTTTTAAATTATTCTTTGTATATTTTGGACACAAGTCCTTTATCATGCATTTTGCAAATATCTTCTCTCAGTCTGTGGCTTGTCATTTTATTCTCATAACCATGCTTTTTGCAGAGAAGTTTTTGTTTTTGTTTTTTAATGAAGTCCCACTTATCATTCTGTTTCATGGGTTGCACTTTGGATTTACATCTAAAAAATTATTGCCAAATCTGTGGTCACCTAGATTTTCTTCTATTTTTTTCCTAAAAGTTGTGTACTTTTCCATTTTACATTTAGATCTGATACATTTTGAGTTATTTTTTTTTTGTGACAGATATAGTCTGTGTCTATGTGTATATATATATATATATATATATATGCACATACATATATGTACACATACATATATATATATATATATATATATATATATACATACACACATTTTTTGTATGTGAATGTCCAGTTGCTCTCTCACAATTCGTTAAAAAGACCATCCTTTCTTCCTTGATTTGCCTTTGCTTCTTTGTCAAAGATCAATTCAGTATATTTATGTCGTTTGTTTCTGGGCTCTCTATTCTGTTCCAATTATCTGTTTGTCTATTCTTACACTATTACCACACTGTCTTGATCACTGCAGCTTCATAATAAGTTTTTTTTCAGTTTATTTTTATTTTTTATTGAACATACAGTACAATATTATTTTCAGGTGTACAACAATTCTGTGCATTATTCAGTGCTCACCACAGTAAGTGTAGTTGCCATCTGTCACCAAACAACATTATTACAATCTTATTGACTTTATTTGATGTGCTGTACTTTTTACCGTCGTAACGTACTTATTTTATACTAAAAGTTTGTACCTCTTAATTCCCTTTATCTATTTCATCTATCCCTCTACCCACCTCTCCTTTTGCAACCACCCAGTTTATTCTTTGTATTTAAGAGTCTGTTTTTAGTTTGTCTCTTGTTTCTTCTTTTGTTTGTTTCTTAGATTCCACAAATAAGTGAAATCATATGATATTTGTCTTTCCCTGTCTGACTTATTTCACTTAGCATCATACGCTGTAGGTCCATCCATGTTGTTACAAATGGCAAGATCTTATTATTTTTTATGGCTGAGTAATATTTTATTGTGTGTGGGTATATATACCACACCATTATCCGTTCATATATCAATGGATACTTGTATTGCTTCCTTATATTTGCTATTGTAAATAATGCTACAATAAACATAAGGGTGCATATATCTTTTAAAATTAGTGTTATCATTTTTGGGGGGGTATATATCCAGTAATTCTATTTTGGTATTTCTATTTTTACTTTTTAAAGGAACCTTTATACTGTTTTCCATATTCCCACCAACATGCATGAAGAAGGCTCCTTAATCTCCACATGCTCACTAGTACTTGTTATTTTTTGATCTAGTACTTGAATCTTTTTGATTCTAGCCATTCTCACAGGTGTAAGATGATATCTTATTTGTGGGTTTGATTTGCATTTCCCTGATGATTAGTGATGTTGAGCATCTTTTTATGTGTGTGTTGGCCATTGGTATAATTTCTTTGAAAAAAATATCTATTCAGGTCCTCTTTTTTTAATCAGATTATTTGGTTTGGTTGTGTGTGTGTGTGTGTGTGTGTGTGTGTGTGTGTGGTGAGTTGTAGAAGTTCTTTATATATTTTGGATATTACCCCTTTATTGGATATATCATTTGTAAATATCTTCTTCCATTTAGTAGGTTGCCTTTTTGTTTTGCTGATGATTTCCTTCGTTGTGCAAGAGTTTCTCATTTTGGTGTAGTCCCAATAGTTTATATTTGCTTTTGTTTTCCTTGCCTGAGCAGACTTATCTAGAAAAAATGTTGCTAAGGGTAATGTCAAGGAGGTAACTGCCTATGTTCTTTTCTGGGAGATCTCACATTTAGGTCCACAGATAAGTCTTTATTTAATTTATTTTGAGTTTACTTTTCTGTATGGCATCAGAAAGTGGTCCAGTTTCAGTCTTCTGCATGTAGCTGTCCAGTTTTCCTGCCATCATTTGTTGAAGAGATTTTTTTCCTATTATATATTCTTGCTTTCTTTGTCATAGATTAATTGACCATACAAGTGTGGATTTATTTTTGGGCTTTCTATTTTGTTCCATTGATCTATGTGTCTATTTTTGTGCCATTATGTACGTACTGTTTTGATTACTACAGCTTCGTGGTATATCTTGAAATCGAGATTGTGATACCTCCAGGTTTGTTCTTCTTTCTCTAGATGACTTTGGATATTCAATCTTTTGTGATTCTATACAGATTTTAGAATTATTTTTTCTAGTTCTATGAAAAATTCCTTTGGTATTTATAAATGTTTTTAATGTTTATTTATTTTTGAGGGAGCGAGTGAGATAGAGATAGAGAGAGAGAGAGAGAGAGAGAGCAGGGAAGGGACAGAGAGAAAGGAAGACACAGAATCCAAAGCAGGTTCCAGGCTCTGAGCTGTCAGCACAGAGCCCGATGCAGGGCTTGAACTCATGAACTGTGAGATCATGAGCTGAGCCAAAGTCGGATACTTAAGCAACTGAGCCACCCAGGTGCCTCTTATTCTGAGGTATTTTGGTAAAGATTGCATAAATCTGTAGATTGTTCTTTTTTCTAGTATTATTGAGATATAGGTGACTCATACTCACTCAACCAATAAAAATATTCTGCTTTCATACTATAAGTCTTAAAGTTGGATGGTGCCAATCAGCCAATTTTGTTCTTCATTATCCTGTAGGCTATTCTGGGTCTTTTACCTTCCCATATGAACTTTAAAATCAGTTTGTCAATAACCACAAAATAACTGAGGAATTTCAGTTGTTTCTATAGATTAAGTTGAGAAGAGTTGACATCTTAATAATAAATCTTCCTATCCATTAACTTGGAATGCCTTTTGTTTACTTAGGTCTTTGATTTATTTCATCAGAGTTTGGTCTTTTCTCTTATAGATCTGGTACATACTCGGTTATATGTATACCTTCTTAGGGTGCTAATATAAATGATATTCTGCTTTTAATTTAAAATTCCAATTATTCATTGCCATTACATAAGCAAGCAGTTGACTTTTGTATATTAGCCTTGCCTGCATCTGCAATCTCGCTATATGCACTTGTTAGTTCTAGCAGATTTTTTGTGGACTTCTGGTATAATGTTGAGTAGGAGTGGTAAGAGAGCATATCCTTATCTTGTTTCCCTTTTTAGGAGCAGAACATTAAGTATGATGTCATCTGCAGAGTTATGTAGATAGATGTTCTCTCTCAAGTAAAGGAAGTTATCTTTTAGTCTCTGTTTTCAGAGAGGTTTTTTTTTTATCATGAATGGGTTTTTTCTGTGTTTGTTGATATAATTTTATTATTTTTATTCTTTAGCATGTTAATGTGATGAAACACTAATTAATTTTTTAATTAATTAATTAATTTTCAAGCGTGAACCAAACTTGCATACCTGGAATAAATCTCACTTGATCATAGTATACAATTCTCACATTATTAAGCTCGATTTGCTAATATTCTGTTGGGGATTTTTGCATCTATATATGTAAAAAATATTGGTCTGTAATTTTCTTTACCAGTAATGTCTTTGTATGGATTTTGGTATTAGGGTAATTCTGGTCTCATAAAATAAATTAGAAAGTGTTTTCTCTACTTCTATTTTCTGGAAGAGAGGATAGGGAATTGGTATCATTTTTTTCACTTTCTCATGTAAAAATTCTTTCAAAACTCAACCAATAAAAATATTCTGCCTTTAATTAATCACTATCTTATCATTATTTAATTAATTACTTGCTTATTATTTATTTATCTTTGTTTTGATCCTTATGGATATTTTTGTTTTAGTTTACATACAATACAATGCACAGATAGTAGCTATATAATTTGATAAGTTCTGATAATTGTGTATACCCATTTAACCAGTACTCCTATCAAACTATAGAATATTTAAGTTACCCTAGGAAGATCCTTTGTGCCCCTTTCCAGTCAATTCTTCCTGCCCACAAACACACAGTGACAACTATTCTTCTGTTTTTTATTACCGTAGCTCTGCTTTGCCTCTTATTAAACTTTATAAACTGTTATACATCATGTACTTCTTTTGCACGTCTTTCACTCAATATATTTTTGAGATTCATCCATGTTATTTTGCATGTCAGTAGCTCATCTCTTTTTTTGTTTAATGTTTATTTATTTATTTATTTATTTATTTTGAGAGAGAGACAGAGACAGAGAGCACACACATGCATGCATGAGTTGGGGAGGGGCAGAGAGCAAGGGAGAAGGAGAATCCCAAGTAGGCTCCACACTGTCAGCACAGAACCTTGTGACAGGGCTCGATCCCACAGGATCATGACCTGAGCCAGAATCAAGAGTCAGATGCTTAACCCAACTGAGCCACCCAAGTGCCCCTCATCTCTTTTTTATTACTGAGTAGCAATACACAGTATTTGCTTATCCGTTGCTGTTCATGAACATTTGAGTTGTGTCCATTTCAAATGAGTTTTTTCCATTTCGAGTGATCACGATTAAAGCTGACAGGAACATTCTTCTACAGATCTCTTTATGGACATATGTTTTCATTTGGGGAAAGGGAACAAATTCCTAAGAGTGCAATTTGTGGATAATAGATAGATGTGTGTTGGCATTTATAAAACCGTTTTCCAAGATGGTTGTACCAGTTTTCATTTCCATCAGCAGTTCATGATCATCCCAGTTGTTCCACATTCTCATGAACATTTGGTAATATCAGTCTTTAAATATTATTATCACTAAGTGAAATAAAATCTTATTGTGGTCTTAATTTGAATTTTCCCAATGACTAATAGTGATCATATAATATCTTTTGTGAAATGTCTTTTCAAGTCTTTGGTTCATTTATTTTTTTAGAGATTATGCAAGTTTTTTTATTTATTCTGGATTCAAGTACCCTGTCAGTCATATGTATCGCAAATATTTTCTCCCAGTCTATGGACTTGGGTTTTTCATTTTATTAATAAAGTCTTGTATGAACAAGGGTTTTTAATTTGAATTAAGTCTAATTTATCAGTTTTCTTTTATGGTTAATATGCTTTTTCCGGTTTAAGACATTTTTGCCTATCCAAATGCCACTCAGGTATTCTATGTTTTCTTATAGAAGCTTTATTATTATAGCACTTACGTTTAGGTCTATCTTCCAACCCAGATTAGCTTTCGGATATGATGTGAAGGGGAGATTGAGATTTACTTTTCCCATGCAGGTATCCGGTTGTTTCAATATCATTTGTTGAAAACATTTTTCTTCCTTTAAATGTCTTAGTGCTTTTATTGAAAAATTCTATTTCTAGAATATTTATTCTGCTCCATTAATCTATGTGTTTGTCTACACTGTCTTTATTAGTGAAGATTTATAGTGTTTTTTGAAATCAGTAGTTCTTAAACTTTGTGTTTTTTTTTTTTTCCAAGACTGTTTTGGGTATTTTGAGTCCTTGTCATTTCTATAACATTTTAGAACAAGCTTGTCAATATCTACCAAAATTCTGCTTAGATTTCAGTGGGATTAGGTTGATTGTAACAATAACTTGAGAAAAATTAATGTGTTAGTAATATTTAATCTTTCCATCAATGAACATTTCCTGTCTCTCCATTTATTAGTTAAAAGAATATATCTCTACTAATGTTTTATAATTTTTAGTGTAGATGGTTTTAAGTGTTCTTAAATTAATTGCTGATTATTTTTCATGCAGTTATCAAAGGTATTTAAAATTTTCATTTTCTGCTTGTTTAATTGCTAGTACAGAGAAATTTTGTCACTTGATCCAGTGTGCTGTTACTTTACTAAATTATTATTTCTACCCATTTCTTTGTAGATTCTTTGGTATATGTCTGTGATTAACAACAACCTTTCTTCTTCCTTTCCTTTTTTCCCCCCGTTTATTTCTTTTGCTTTGTTGCTAGGCTGAGACTTTCAGCATATGGCGAATAAAAGTGGTGACAATGGGTATCCTTGTTTTTCCTTCCATCTAATGGTAAAATAGTCAAAATTTTACCATTATATATAACACTACGTATAAGTTTCTAATAGATGTTCTTTATGTGATTGAAAAAGTTCCTTTTTTTAAAAAAAGTTAGTTAACATACAGTGTAGTATTAGTTTTAGATGATTCAGCACTTCCATACAACACCCATACTGATCACAACAAATGTATTCCTTAGTCCCCATCACCTATTTAACCCATCCCCCCACCACCCTCCCCTCTGGTAACCATCAGTTTGTTCTCTATAGTTAAGGGTCTGTTTCTTGGTTTGCCCCCTGTTTTTCTGCCTCCCTCTGTTTGTTTTTTTTGTTTCCTAAATTCCACATATGAGTGAAATCATATGTTATTTGTCTTTCTCTGACTGACTTATTTCACTTAGTATAATACTCTCTAGCTCCACCCACGTCACTGCAAATGGCAAGATTTCATTCTTTTTTATGGCTGAGTAATATTCCATTGAATGTATATGTGTGTGTATGTGTATATATATGAAAGTTCCCTTCTATTCCATGAATGAGTGTTGAATTTTTGTTAAATGTTTTGTCTGCCTCAATTAAGTTGACCATGTAATTTCCTGCTTTATTCTGTTAATGTGGTGAATTGACTGATTTCAAATGTTAAACCAACTTGAATTAATATATTATTATTTTGATATTGGTTAATATATTATTATACTTTTGATATATTACTCAATTTGATTTGCTAATATTATCTCTGTACTTATACATTTATATATTGCATGGTTGAGTTGATAATATTTTGTTAAGGATTTTTGCATGTATGTTTGTGAAGAATATTGGTTTGTAATTTTGTTTCCTCTATTATGCTTTTGAGGTTTTTGTATCAGGGTTAAGCTGCACATGTAAATGGTTAGGTAATATTCTCCACTTCTCTACTTTTAGTGCAGAATTGCTATAATTTCTTCTTAATTGTTTAATAGAATTCCTCAGTAAAGCCATCTGGTCCTAGAGTTATCTTTTGGGGTAGACTTTTAATTATAAAATCAATTTCTATAATGTATATGGGGATATTAAGGTTTTCTAAACCTTCTTGTGTTAGTCATGTTTTTCTAGGAATTTTTGTTCCATTTGTGTATAATATAATGCTATTGTCAAAGTTATTAACAAAGTTGGCCATGATATCCTTCTGTTATTTTTTAACTTATGCATTATGAGTAATGTGAGGTCTCTTGCTTTCATTGAAACTAGCAATAGCTAGTTTGTGTGTTCTCTCTGCATATACATTATTCTTGGTAGAGATTTCTCTAACTCATTCACCTTTTCAAGGAAATAACTTTAGCTTCCAGGTTAGGTTGTCTCTATTTTTTGGAGAGGAGGACTGTTTTCTAATTTAGTAGCTGCCAATCTCAACTTTTTATTTCCTTACATCTAGTCTGAGTTTAATTTGCTTTCTCTCTTCCCCATGTTTATTAGGGTAAGTTTTAACTATTTTTCTAATACATGCTTTTTAAAGCTAAAAGTTTTCTCCAAGCATTGTTTAAATCTTTTTTTAAATTATTATTATTTTAGAGAGAGACAGAGTGCAGGTAGGGGAGAGGGGCTGAGGGAGAGGGGAGAGAGACAGAGAGAGAGAGAGAAAGAGAGAATGAGTCCCAAGCACACTCCATGCTCAGTGTGCAGCCCAACATGAGGCTCGATCCCACCACCCTGGGATCATAACCTGAACTAAAATCAAGAATCGGATGCTCAACCGACTGAGTCACACAGGCAACCCCCTCCAAGCATTGTTTTAGCTGCATGTCACAAATTGTGATTTATTGTGGTTTTATTATCTTTCAGTTGAAACAGTTTTCACATATTCCTATGATTTCTTCTTTGACACATGGTAACTTATATATGTTCTTTAATTCCCAAATATTTGAAGATTCCCTAAATATCTTATTGTTAATTAATTTTTTAACTTAATTCCATCATAGCCAGAGAAAAGTGCTCTGATTTTATGGCTCAGTATACAATATTTTTGATAAGTATTTTATATTTTGTTCCATGTTTACCCTGCTTAGAGTTTACTTAACTTCCTGGATCAGTGGATTTCTGTTTTTAATCAATTTGAGGAATTTTCAAATACATTTCTGTTTCTCCTCTGTCTTCCTTGTGAGATTCTAATTACATAAAAGTTTAGTTTATTTTGTCTCACAAGTCACTAAGGCTCTTTGTTCTTTAATTTTAAATCTTTCTCTCTCTGTGTGTTTTGATTTGAATATTTATTTACCTGACTTCAAGTTCATTGCTCCTTTCTAGTGCAATCTCTGATCTGCTACTTAGTCTAGTACTAACATTTTGTTTTCTGATATTTTTTAGTTCTAAGATTTCTAATTGGTTCTTTTTAAAGTTTTCATACTTTTTTGAACTACTCAGTTTCTTTATTTATTATATTTATCTTTTCCTGTAAATTTCTTAATGTGTTTTTCAATTTTTTTAAAGTTCCTATCTGTTAATTTCAACCTTTTTATTATCCGCAGGTCTCCTTCTGTAGAATATATTTTCTCTTGAATCATAACTCACTTTTTCCAGCTTCCTTGCCTGTCAAGTAATTTTCTTATCTTAAATTTGACAATATGTTTTATTATTGAAAATGCACCATAGAGATTCTGGATTTTGTCATTTTTCTTTAAAGAGTGTTGAGTTTTGTTTTAGCAAATACTAAATCATTGACAGATTATCTTATTTCTACAGAGGCTTGGTTTTAGGGCTTTATTAGGGAGGATATATTTTCGTTCTGCCTTTAGTCCTAAAGATTCAGCTCTTAGTCTTGTGGTATAATTCTTACTTCTAAAGAATGGTCCTTTTGAGGTTTTAATGAGAAGCTGAGCTATTTACTAATTCCCTCTAACTCGGTAGAATTGAACTCTAAACTGTCTCCCATAGCACTTTACCTGCTGTCATCTCTGCTCAACACTTTTCCTTCTGGGTGTACATTCACCTGATGTCTCCTTGGAGTCTTGCCCAGCACATTCATAATTTTAGAGTCAGCCAAGAATTTGAGAGAAGTTTTTATATAGGTATGTTCTCCTTTATGCATGTTTACCTCCTTTTCAAGATAGTTTTCCTTAATTCCCAGGTGTACAGGCAACCCCAAATCCAATCTCCAAATCCTCAGTCCAGGAGGAGTCTGAGCTCTCTCCCTTATTCTCATGCAATCTAGGAAGTGCCCTTGGGGGAAAAGTTGGATAAATGTAACTCTCGCCTAATTGACATCTCATCTTTAAAAGTTCATGTCTCCTTCAGTGTCTGCCTGCTTTTGGTTTATCTCTAGTGCCTTCCAAGAGACTTTTTTTTGTCCAAAATTTATAGTTGCCATCAGTAAGAGGATTACTCCAATACAAGCTATTTGCCATTACCAGAACTGGAACTTCTTTAATTACCTGGTTGTTATTTAAAACACACTTTGTAAATAAATAAATGAGAAGGCTTATTCAGGAGCTACCTCTAACACTACAGTTGTGGTTCCTGGTTTATTTTCTAGCACGTGTCTCCATAAACATTACATAATTTCCTCTGAGTCATTTCAAACCATTAAAAAAATCTCACAATGAAGTGTAAACACAAACCCATTTTGAAGTATTGCAGAACCTTATTCAGTATGTCAGCCATGACTGCCCTGAGGTCAGTTTATGTATCAGGAGAAACAAGAGCAATTCTCCCGTTCATTGGGAGGTCTCTGCCACCATGTTTCTCAACAATATCATGTCGATCATCGAAGCCTCAGGCATCCAAAACACACCCACCATTTATTATAAATTTACAGCACAGATTAAAGTTTTCACAAAATACCAATAGGTCATATTATTTTCCAGAAAGTTCTATTTTCTATGTAGCTTTTCTTTTTGTAACCAAAAAATTAATTTGCTTTTGAAGTTTAGTTGTCCCACAGTTTAAGTCCATGCCATCAGGTAGAGAATAAACAGAGAAGATACAGCTTGAGAGTGAGATTGTTGAACTTTGCATCTTAGCTGGATATTGCTTCCACCATTGGCCACTTTGAAATTTAGAATTTTACTCAGTGCAGTGAATTATAAATTTGTGTATCTCCGTGCCAGAAACTATTGTAAGTATTTACACCTGTTAATGTATTTTATCCTCACACCAGACACATTTTACAGTTGAAAAAATGGGCACACAGATTCATTTATTTCCCCCAAGATCACACTCAAGTGTGATCATACCCAAGTGTGTTATTTCACTTGAGATGAAGGGGCCAAGTTGTTATTTGAATCCATGGTCTGTTCTCCTACTTATCTGTTGGACTGTGCTGCTTCTCAGATCCTGTTAATGCCCTTACTCCATTTGTAAGCTGTAGAGTACAAATGGTCCATGCCATTTATTTTGATTTTTACCATCTCTGATTGTTATACTTTCTTCCTCATTATTTGCATGATCAATCTGCCAGACTTCAGTTATGCCTACGTGTTTCTCCCACTGAAGGATCAGTCCCTTCATCTTAAGAGCCAAGGTGGCATAAAGCCATCTTTCTTGGAAAGCCCAAATCTGAATGCTTCTCAATGTATTTCGTGTGACGCATCTCTTTTAAATGTCTCCTCTATGCCAGGCATTACTTAGGTATTGGGGATAGAATAGGATTACTAGTGCCCTTGAGAATCTCAAGGTCTAGTGGGAAAGAAATACATGTAAATGAACATGAACAGATATAAAACTCTGGGGAGACATATGACCAAGGAGCCGTGAGATCACAGGGGAGGGAACTAAATATGCAACTAACCCTATCTGGGGAGTTTGGGGAAAGTTCCATAACAAAATGTTTTATAAACAGTCTTAAGGCATGTACGAAAATAGGCTAGTAGATAAGATTGAGAAGAACACTTCACACAGAGGGACTAGCATGTTCAAAGGTATAAAGCAGGAATGAGCATGACTTTCTGGGAGGGCAGTAACAAGGTCAGCCTAAATGCATGGGATGGAGAACAGAAACAAGCAGGAGACCGATGATGAAGAGACTTTGAATATTATCCTAAAGGAAACAGTGATGTGGTTTATAACTGATTTGTAGCTTGATTTAATTCCACTTCCTTGAGATGTACAGATATATACACATACACTCCCTCCCTCCCTCCCTCCCTCACTCACTCACATGGAGTTCTTTCAACCCTCTTCTTACCTCTACGATGGGTGTACAACTTGACAAGAGAGTGTGTATTCCTTTAGTCTCATTGGAGTTAAGAATCAAGCTTACTTCAAAAATGCTGCATAATTTTACTGTTGCCCGTCCAAAACAGATTCACCGGAGACCTCAGGGGGAGATCAAAATGGGCAGAAAACCACAAACCTTAGAGAAATATAGTTCATTATTCTCCTTTCCCCTTCACTTTTGCCTTCCTGCTCCCATCTTTTTAATGGGGGAGAAAAAAAGGAAGAATCTTTATAGAATGCATGATTAAATTTATGCTAAATAGCTTGTGGTTCATGCTCATTCATTCTGGGCATGATTTACCTCTGTATTTTTTTTTAACCAGTTAAGAAGTAGGGTGTCAGTTTTAACTACCTATTGTCTTTTTCCTTCACACTATTTATAAAGTTATCTGCCCTTTGCCACAGCTGAAAGACTGAATTGGGCCTTTTGACTTCCTACCTTCCCAGATGTGTAGCTTCAGATTAGACAGAGGTCCAGAATAAATGTTGTTCTAGGCTCTCTCTTCAAGTCTCATCCTTTTTTTCCAGAAGCCAATAAATTCTGAAAAGTGTTGCCTAGTCGCTACTGAAGTCAGCCTCTGAAAAAAGACCTGGTGTGCATGACTTCTTGTTTGACCACTGTAATCACAAAGAGAAATAAAAAGAGGACAGAAAGGGCAATTTCTGACTCATCCCGTCTCTTCTCTTCTTTCCAACTAATATTTCCTTCCTTCCTTTTCTCCTTTCCCTATTTTCTTATCATTTGCTCCCTTCTCTTCTGTTCTCGCTTTTAAATGTCTTTCCTATATTTCAAAAGATGATTCATTCATTTAAAATTAAATCGATGCTAACACTGTGCTAAACTCTGTAATTAGCACCGAGGTTTAAAAAAATGAAGCAAAATAAACAGAGTTCCTGCCTTCAGGGAGGGCCCAGTTTAGCCCAGGGTAGTATGAAGCCAATTAGTAAGAATATCAGTTTAAAAGGACAGTGATGCTCAGTGTATCTCTATGGTAGACTTGACATAATCTTATTTAAGTGTGTAGGATTTCTCCAGTCTCCTAACTGTAAATTCTCTGATTCTATCCTCTCTGCATTTCAATTTGAACTCGGTCTATATAACATTAGAATTGTAACTGAGAGAGAGATTATTTTGAAATGCTAAGAATCTTTCTAAATTTAATACATCTTCTGCATTTTAAAAGTTTTGTTTTCTGCATTTCCCAAACTTATGTAAGGAACTCTGTAACTTTAGTTATAAAGTTCTCTTTGTAATATAAACTAATAAAGTATATTCTTACGGTAAAATTATAGAAAATGCGTTTTACCCTTATTTTAGAATTTATTTCTTAGAATACTCAAATATAATCTATTTAAGATACTTTAAAACAACAGCATTAGAGTAAAAACAAAGGAATAGAAAAGACAAAATGCAATACAGCTTACCTAAAATTTATCCATTTCCATCTGCACATTCTTCTCTAGTTCCTGTCCGTAAACATACACGTTTTTCATAGGATCATCGAGGTTTCTATAGTCTTGATATGGGAATATCTTTGTCATTACTTGATTAAGTAATTTTAAATATTAAAGAAACGTAAATGTAGATGGAAAATCTGCTTTCCTCCCATAATTTTCCTCCTCAGAGAAGAGCATTGTCAACAGTTTGTTGTATTTGCTTCTGACTTTTAAATACACATATCAGGGCACCTGGGTGGCTCAGTCGGTTAAGTGTCTAACTCTTGGTTTTGGCTCAGGTCATGATCTCAGTTTGTGAGTTCAATCCCTGCGTGAGGCTCTGCGCTGACAGCGTAGAGCCTGCTTGGGATTCTCTCTCTCTCTCTCTCTCTCTCTCTCTCTCAATCTCTCACCCTCCCCTGCTTGTGCACGCTCTCTCTCCTCTTTCAAAATAAATAAATAAACATTACAAAAAATAGAAAAATAGAAAATACACATATAAGCACTTAGTGCTTTAATTCAGTTTTTTACTAATTCATTTGTTCGTTCCACAAAGTTTGATGGAGTGGCTACCGTGTGCTAAGCATTTGTTTAGGCCCTGAGGATATCACGTACAACAAGGCAGGGGTGGTCCATACCCTCATGGAATTTGCAACCTGGTGGGGCAGGGCATGGGAAGAGCATTCAGTGAGAAAGATAATATTAGTTGGGGACATGTTTTATGGTGATGGGCATCTCTCTATGCCAACACAAGTTGAGTCAGTTCATCATTTTAATAGCTGCATAGTGTTCCATAGCATGGTTAAAATAATCATAATAAGGATCCTAACATTTACCAAGTACTGACTACATACCTGGTGTTGCGCTTAGTGATTTCTGTGCTTTATCTTACTAAAGTCTCACTCACAGCCACCAATAGGTAGGTTACGTTATTTCTCCCATTTTATAGGTGTAAAAACAAGTTTATGAAAGTGAAGGAGTTCACACAGCTAGGTAGAGCTAAAATCCAGTCAGGGTTTTTTGACTTCAGAGCCTATGCTTTTAACTTCTCTGCTCTGGGTGTTCCATAATTTAGTTATAAAAATGATTATTGTAAATAGTGCACTAATGAGTATCAATGTACCAATTATGGTGTAAATTTTTGTGATTATTTCTATATTAGAATAGCTAAAATTGGAGTTTGGGGTTCAAAAATATACATATGATTTTTAAACTTATTGTCAAATCTTCCTTCTCAAAACAACAGTCCACAAGAGTCCAGACCAGCAATTTACCACCTTTCAAAGCAATAATCCTTGAGAATTTCTAATTAAGTTTTAAGCAACATATATTTATTTAGAATGTGAAACTAGGATTAGACAATATATGCAAATGCACAAAAGCACTTAATAAATGTTACCTATTACTATTATCATTCTCATTATTGCAGCTAGTGAAAAGCCATTCTTCTCATTATATTTGTCCTATTTCATGGGCTGGACATGTTGCAGCCAAAGCTCAGTAAGTTTGGCATATAACTGATAGGGTCTATTCTAGTGACCATTGTCAATCTTACTTGAAACACTTCAGAAATTCAGATTTTAGTCGGAGTATTCATGAACCATATTCCTAAGAAGAGTTGCTTGCTCCAGTACGTTCAGCGGAATGATCGGGCCATGTACACATGAGCTAGGAATGGCTTTCATTGCCCCTTCTCAACGCTGTGATGCTTTCTGTTTCTGTGTTCTCTCTGACTGCAGCCTCTGGATTTTGTCCTTTTCTCATTGCGGCCTGAAGGGAATATTGTAGCTCCAGCTTGAAATGAGTCTTTGGACAGCAGTAGTGGAGGCAGCGAAGCTCCCTTGTAAAGCTAATAAACATCCCTTAAGTCTGTGAAGTTAAGGAGCCATTCCATGGTCACTATTGTATAAGCTACTTAAACCACGAGACAGAGAAATGGGGTCTGGAAGTTCTTTTACAGCACAAACATGACCTAGTTTATGATTAGCACTTGGAAGGCCTCTCAGTCAGTCCTCATGCCTTTGTAACTTTGAGGCTGAGAAATGTAGGTTAATTTCCCTGCTTGGTCTTTACGTTTTTAAATTAATCTTTAAGAAAAACTACACTTATTATTTATTTAAATTTTTAAAATTAATCTTTTGTTGAGGCTGTGAACTGTGTGTTAACCTTTAGAGTTTCCAATTTCTGCTTTATGAAGAGTATTTTCTGAAAGGTCAGTGATTCTCTTGGCTAACATTAATAACTCAGGCAACAACGGATGCTGGCGAGGATGTGGAGAAAGAGGATCTCTTTTGCACTGCTGGTGGGAATGCAAACTGGTGCAGCCACTCTGGAAAACAGTATGGAGGTTCCTCAAAAATTAAAAATAGAACTACCCCAGGACCCAGCAATTGCACTACTAGGTATTTATCCAAGGGATACAGGGTATGCTGTTGTGAAGGGACACATGCACCCCACTGTTTATAGCAGCACTATCAACAATAGCCAAAGTATGGAAAGAGCCCATCAATGGATAAATGGATAAAGAAGATTTGGTATATATATACAATGGAGTATTACTCGGCAATCAAAAAGAACAAAATCTTGCCATTTGCAACTACATGGATGGAACTAGAGGGTATCATGCTAAGCGAAATTAGTCGGAGAAAGACAAATATCATATGACTTCACTCCTATGAGGACTTTAAGATACAAAGCAGGCGAACATAAGGGAAGGGAAGCAAAAACAATATAGAAACAGGGTGGGGGACAAAACATAAGAGACTCTTAAATATGGAGAACAAACAGAGGGTTACAGGAGGGCTTGTGGGAGAGAGAATGGGCTAAATGGGTAAGGGGCATTAAGGAATCTACTCTTGAAATCATTGTTGCAGTGTATGCTAACTAACTTGGAGGTAAATTTTTAAAAATTAATTTAAAAAATTAAAAAAACAGTTATACACCAAAAAAAAAAAATCAGCAATTCTGCTAACATGAATAGCACAGAGATGAGGAAGTGTAGAGACCTTATGTGCAACAGGAACAGAGTGGCTCTGGAGCAGTGTCCATCTACCCTAGTGAAGAAATGTTTGTTCTCTAGAATGCAGAAGAAAGGCTTGGTGCTCCTAGCCAAAAGGAGAGAGTGTTGTGAAAAGGAACCTGTCTGAACACTTGGAGTGTTTTTTTGCTGTCATTTCTGACCCCCTCTGACCTTCCCTTATCCCTCCTCTCATGGCCCCGAACTCCATGATTTGACTAGCTGTTTTACTTCTCAACAAGTTATGTTGGTATTATGCAGAGACAACCTTAATTAAAGTCTGCATGTGGTGAGTGAGAAAGAGAAGGGCATTTAAACTCACTGAGTCAGGCCCTGTGAGGGGGAGAAAAAAGAGTGTCAGAATGACACAAGGAAAAGCTGGGAGGTGCAAAAAGCCATTTGGTTTGAGCTCCGTTGATTCAGGCCAGGGAAGAAGTAATGCCGAGGCCCAAGGGGGTGAGTTAAGGACAGGCTCTCTGCCTTCACTCTCAACGTGCTCAGTTTTATTAGTTTAGGCCAGGCGGCTGCTAACATTATTTTAGTATCTATTTTGTGAGTGATTATGTTGTATGCATGGGCAGGAGGTCAGCCGGGTCAGGTCTTTCTGCTCCAGACCATCTCTGCGTGAGCCTTTTGCCTTTAGATCTCACTGAAACTTGCCACCTGTAAAAGCAGACAACCTAATGGGAAAAAGAGCAGCACTTAAAATCCTGTTTTTTCTCCACTGCTCTCGAGTGTAAAGAACGTTGTAAAAATATTTCAAACTGGATTTTTTTGTTTGGGTTGTGTTAACTCTTTGTTTGACCATCGTCACCATTTTCCCACAAAATTTACTTTCAGTAACCAGAGATGTTTTGGGGAAACGGAATATTATGTCTGCAAACAGAGGGAAGCAGTCAGAGAAACCCAAAGGGAGGTTTGCTAATGTTCTGATCGCTTAAACTCATCTATCGTATCATACGCGATGACCGCAACTTTGGAAAGTTAACAAACCAGTCTATTTTTTACGGGCTCTCTTTCATTTCTGTTTGAATGAAACATCCATGAAACTTGGCCCGGCTCCAAACACAATGTTTTTGATAACCAGCACCCAAAAGGAGGGAAGTCTAGATTTTAATCCTAATTTCTAGTCCAACTGGTATGACCTTGGGCTCATCGTTATGCCTCAGTGCCTCAGTTTAACTCTTAAAAGAGCCTCCTTGCCTCACTGTTTGGGGAATTGAACTCATTATTGTTATCACTATTACTGAGAGCTGTTAGGTTGTGATGCAGGAATCATGAGCTCATGCTGAGGCAAGGGGCAGGAGTAGAGATAGACCCATGAGTTCCTCCTCTCTGAACCTTGGTTTTGCCCATCAAAGGCTTCACTGTAGCCAGCAGGGGCTCAGGCTATGGTCTGGGGATGCACATAAATGTACCAAGAGCCTCACTTCCTTCCAGGTGAGATCTAGGCCTTGATGCTCAGAACCACTCCAGCCTTCTGCTAACTCCTCTCGAAAGCTCTCTGGATGTTTATTCCTTTGCTTACTAAACAAACACTTGTCAGACACCAGCTCAGCTCCAGGCATTGTGCTGAGGCACTCTAGTACCCAAGCACCAAATTCATGTTCTCTGAAGGGGTAATGAATGTTCTATTCAATGAAGAGATAATACGTGTTCCATAAATGAATATATACACCATGTCAGAAGGTTATAAGTGGTGTAAAAAAAAAGCTCAGCAGGATCAGGGAATGGGTAAGTATGACATCTCTTATGAGGTGACAATGAGCAGACTATGAGCTGGATTAACTGAAAGGCAGACCATGCAGATCTTTGGGGAAGAGCGTTCCAGGCAGAGGGAAGAACAAGCACAAAGACCCTGAGGTAGAAAGGGTGTGTGCGATGTCTACAGACAACAAGGGGTCCTTTGTGGAAGAGCAGAGTGAGTGAGGAGGAGGCTAGTAGGGGATGAGGCTAGGGAAGTATTGGGGCTAGCTCATATGGCGGGGGGTCTCTGGGACAAATCATGTGCTTTGGATTTTACTTTGAGTGAGATGAGGGAAACCTGTGAGCTGTTTTGATCAGAGAAGTGTTGTGACCTAACTTAGTCTTAAAAAGGACCGCCTGCTGCTCCATGGAGAGTGGATTGAAGAGGTCAAGAGTAGAAGCTGTGAGACTAGTTAGGAGTCTAACTCGATGTAACAGTTGAATGATGACTGTGATGTGGAGTAGGATGACAGTACTAAAAGAGCTGAAGGGTTGTCTGGTTTGGCATATGTTGCAAGTGTCACAGTAAAAGATTGATGATGGTTGGGATGTGGGATGTAAATAAGAGAAGTCAGGAGTGATAGCTGAGCAAGCAGGTGAACGGCGGTGTCATTACAAAGAAAAAACATCATGGAGGAAAGAATATGGAGGGACAGCTAGCTTGGGGGCTAATGGGAAAATCTAAAACTGCATTTCAAGTGTGACTTCCAGGAATCTGTCTGCAAGGCAGAGTGCCTGCATTTTAAGGCAAAGCTAATTCATAGTGGCAAAGGGTTATGAATGGTCTCACATGGGCCAGAAGTGAAATGGTTTATTTTATAGGTAGGAAACTACATCTAGGCTGTGACGCTTGAATAGGACAATGTCACAATGAGACAGATGCCTCCCTTTTGCCACATTAAGCCAATAGTGACCATTGGACCCCAAAGCCTGTTGGGTCTGGTTTGAGGTGGGCCTCTGGTTAGGATCCTTAGTGTCTGGGGTTCCAGATGCTGTTCTAACAGCAGCTTGATCAGGGATGAGACAGGCCAACCTGGAAAACACCAGAACTTGGAGGCCCTGCCTCCTACCGACTGCCTCTGCCAGTATCCCTAATTGCTCCCTTCCCAGCGAAGTGGCTATGAACACTAGGAGGTCTTCACTGCTAAGTAGGTGGAACAGAAGGGGTGGAAAAGCCCACAGTAGGCCACTCTCAGGGGTTTGCCAGTCGATAATGGGTAGAGGCCCAAGCTGGTAAATTTGCAGGTAGAAGGGTTCCACTATGGAACTAGGGCAGGATATTAAAGGGCATTAATTTATTTCTTTATTCTTCCTTCCTTCTCCTTTCCTTTCTTGCTCTTCTTTCTCCACCCTTCTCTTTTTTACCTTCTCCTTTACATCCCCTGCATTAAGCATCCGTGCTTTCTTTCACCAAACATTGTTTTAGTGTCTGCTATGTACCAGTCACTGTGCTAGCTCTTGAGGATGCCTAGAGATAACATAGGCTCAACCTTCCCAAAGCTACCAATTTATGGGGGGAATTCTCTCCTGGGTCAGTGGAATAGATAAAAGAGTAGGGAGTAGGGACCATGGAGGTTACCTGACCACACACATAATTGCAGTCTGTTTCCATATAAAATATGAAACCACCCTGCTGTAGGTTCTCATTGTTCTCTTTTATGTTTCTGTTGGGTGAATGATAGGCCTTCCTTTCCTGCTGGTTTATTCAAAGTCTTATCATGCACACCACTCCAAGGCTCCATTTCAACAGCGAAGTTGACCTGTTATGTGAAATGACATTATTATTGGCTTGATGCCTTATAAGAAAATACTGTTTGTTTTCATTAAAGAAAGTATTTTTATTGACATCCTAGGCAGGAAAGCGTAGTGGTTAAAAGAATGGGTTCTGGAATCAGACAAATCTGGGTTGAATCTAGGCCCTGGCATTTAACAGCTGTGTGATCTTGGACAATTAACTTAGACAATTTCTTTGCCTCAATATCTTCATCTGTAGAATGGAAATCATAATTATACCTAACTCATGGGGTTGTCAGGGTTATTAAACGAGACAGTGTACATGAAGTGGTGCTACACAATTAACATGTAATAAATCATTTTTATGAGTTACCAAATGGCAAACCCACAAATGCAGGGTTTTCCCTGTGCCCCCGTCTCTTACCTCTCCATATTTATTTAATATCAGTTGCTCAGTAAACTTATTATGTGTGCCCAAATTTTCTTGTCTCTCACCTCACAGAAAAATTATTAAAGGAAAAAGATGGAAGCTGAAACCAGAGAACCACTTTAAGCATGGGATTGGCACACAAGTACAAATCGATCTCAATTGCAGGGACATGATCAGAAACAACGATTTGGGGAACACTGTGATCCTTGCCTACTGTCAGAAGGGACACTGAGGAAAACTGCCCAACAGACATTAAATGTAAGAGTTAGCTTCAGGCGAATAAAGTCACTTAAGAACAGAGGTCCTCAAAAATTCCACTAGAAGTGTAAGAAACAAATTTTGCATTACAGATTTTGATACTCTTGAACTAAAAATGCTTTACTAGATTTGCAATAGCAAATGGATTTCTTAACATGTGCCAGTTCCGATTAGGAGAGCTGTGATGAAGGTTTCCTACTGCATCCGTGATGAAAAATGCTGTGAGCCAATAGCAACCTCTTGCACGGGCATAGGCATGGGGAATGCCAGTATGAGTATTCTTTGGCTGTCCTTCCTAGTGTATATTCTGCTCACCTGGAGACATCTCCACTTTTAGTGATGCTTGAGATGAAACAAAAGTATCTACTTACCCTAAACATTGTTAAGTTTTATTTTCTTGTTTTTGTTTTGTTTTGGTTTTGCATAGATTTACCCCTTTAGCAAAAAATATTTTGAAATCTGTGTTCTGTTATAATCTAGAATTAATTCCATTCAGAAAGACATAGAAGGACATTTATAAGTACACTTGAGGCATGTAGAGATGGGTAAGGCAGGAATAATAGATGATTACTCCAAAGGAAAATATAAACTGGTAATCCAACGGAGAGAAGCCTGAAGTAGAAAATAATAAAGATTGAAATGATTCAAAAAACATACTAAATATGGAAGACAGAAAACAGAGCTCAGCTCAGAATTATGGGTGTTTGGGGTAAAGAATAAGAAAGAACTGAGGGGAGAGATGGGTGTGGGAGGGGGGAGAGTGGGTGATGGGCACAGAGGAGGGCACTCGTTGGATTGAGCACTGGGTGTTATATAGAAACCAATTTGACAATAAATTATTTAAAAAAAAGAATTATAGGTGTTTGAAGAGGAGAAACTGGAATAATGGGAGGGAAGTCATAGTTTAAAATCTCGCAAGGAAACTTCTTAAGTTGAAAAGGAAAAGAAAAGATTTTAATTTCTAGGTCAAAGTATGTTGCTTTGGAAAAAAGCTATTCTAATGTTAAGTGCACACTCATGATCCTTTTTATATTTTTATATGGTTGAGCCAATGCACTGATAGCAAATGTCCCATTAAACAAATCAGTCAAGGTAGAGTTATTAAAGCATGTGAGCAATATGTGAATCTCCAGAACTCAATCAATCAATATTTATAAAAAGAAGAATTTATTTTAAATGTCCAATAAAAAGTTTAAAAAGTAATTTAGAAAATTTGTATAAACATTGTTTCGTTTGTTTCATTTTTAACTTTCTCATTGACAATTTACCATAAGCTTGATACCCACCTGGCTGGGATGTTAGTAAATGAACTATTAACATCAAAATCCCTAATGTTCCTGAGAAACTAAAATGTTACTGGGCTGCCATAGGAGTGCTTACTTATACCAATTTCTATACTAACAACTCCCCACATTTACCTCATTTGTTCTTTAAACCAGTCAAATTAGTGTTATAATCCCCATTTTATGATAAAGCAAAAAGGCTTTGAGGGAGTAAAAGTGAGAGCGAGCATTCAAATTTCAGTCGATTCTGAAGCCTGTGCAATTTTATCTCCAATAACAGCATATATGTCTCTAACTGGAGATCCCCTAAAGCTAAGAAGGATGACCTGTGGTGGCATGAACCATAGGGAAATGAAAGGGATTGTCCTTTAGGATGGTATTACTTCTAAAAACTAACCACCTCTGCCAGCACTGACCTAACAAATTAAGAATGGCCAGTGGCTGGGAGAAAACCTACTACCTTATTGTTTAGCTTTTGGAAAAATAAGCACTCTTTATCTGCAACTCTGTTGAAAGTATTGCTATACAAGGCAGCCCTCTTCCTTTATTTTCCACGTCTCTTGGTTCTCTCATTGGGAGTACAAGAGAATGTCTTTAAAATTCACATAAGCACAGACCTCTTCAGGCTGTGGAAGCATGCAACGCTGAAGTCAGCCATTTAACCACTCGTATGGGAATTTATATACAGTTATAACTACCTTTTCTGTGCCATGGAAGAAATGAATCAACTATCAGCCTCATTGGTATTTTATCTCCTCAAGTCGTGCTGAATCTGCAAATATATGAAACTGCAGTGTGCTTTACACACTTATATATACTTTTATCTTCAGTATCAGACACAGCAATCCTTTAATTTGCTAAAAGATGTAGCTCAACAAAATACAATCTTCTTATATGGAGAGTTTTTAAAGAATAGTATTAACTAGGAGAGGAAAAGGGACCAGTAAATACGTTGGTATATAGTTTTGATAACATTCAACTTTCTGTAAGCCACCCGTCCCCCACCTTGATTTCACAGTGGCTTTGGAAAGAATTTAAATCTGATACCAAATCACGGTATTAAATTTCCAAAGCCCCCAAATTCACCTTTAAATTCCTTTCATCCTTCTCCGCTGGGTTACGACTTTCATCCAAGAGTTCCCCCACAGTTTTGTGGTCCCAGAATCAAGAAAATTCCTCTTTACATTGGACTGATCTTTCGGCCAGTAAAATAAAATTTGCCTGGCTATTCTTCTCCAGTCATACTGTAATGATGAGTTTGAAATGGAAAGGACCACCCTTCACTTGGACTACAAGAGAAATATTCTCTTTTAAAAAAAAGTAATAATAATAAAAACTAACAAAATGTGAGAGAATAATGGAGAATCCTGCCCCAGGCCTGTGTTTACAGGACACAAAGACAAACACTAAAACTTGGGGCTCGGGGCTCATTGAACAAATCGCCATTGGTTTTGCCTAAGTATGCTAAATTTGAATAATTTTTAAGTATGGTTTTGTCTTGGTATAGAAACAGTTCTGATGATATTTTCTGAGTACATGAAGCATTTACTCAGAACCTGAGTGTCCTGTCAGTAATCCACACAAATCATCCATTCAGCAGACATTCATTAAGCTCCTGCTATGCATTGGAAGGATATTATGCTAAGCCCCGGGGAATATCTTAAGATAGATCCACTCTCTCTATGATGTGTACTTAAATCATGTTTCTAAATACCTTACTGTGTGATGCTTCATAGAGAGAAAAAGTTAGGTGTTTTTCATAAATGGCCAGACTAGTTTAATGAAGAAGTAATAGTTTCAAATACACCTGATTTATAGCAAGGAAGTCTAGTGTCTTGGTGGGCTCCGATGCTAAAATATCAAACTGCTGAATGAAAATGAGTTTTCAAGACATAGGTCATCTCCAACATAAGCTTCAAACCATAGGCACCTCACACTGAATGCACAAAAGGAGAGAAACTGGGACGTGGTTAATAAAATGTCAAATAACCAAAAAAAAAAAAAACCATCATATTTTCTGCTTTCGTGCTTGAATTTATATATGGGTGTTATTTTAGTGTTGGGGAACTCATTTCGAATGGAATCCTGTAGTCATGCTGTGAAGATGACTCAGGAAAGGCTGGCAGTTTTCCAGTTTCCTACTCCTGCCTCTGCTGGGCAGCCTGCACCTCCAACCACATCCACCCAGACAAGTCCATCCCCTCTCTGATTAAGACCAAGTGCCTATGTGTACAAATCTTTCCTGGAGTAGGAAATCACTTAAAAGTCTCATTTTTCAAAGGCTTACTGAGCAAGCAAAGTAAACAAGGAAGTTTATTGAATTAGTAAGGTTGAAATTAAGCAAATTAGTTCCCAACTCTTAATAGTAGCTACCCAGGATGTCAACAAAGCAAGAATCAGTGTCCATATTAAAGGAAGGTTAGCAGTACTCACTAAAACACAAATAATCCAGTGGCATACAGTAGATCGCTTCTGTGCTCCTGGATTCTACAGGTCTCCATGAAAGGCAATGACTTTTTAAATCTTTATCTCTCAGAGAATTCCAGATCAGGAACTTGGAAAAAATATCACTATTAAATAATATTAATGAGAATATTGATAATGGTGATGATAATGATTTCTCGGTCTAGTCCAGTGTTGAGTGGAGAAATACACTGTGCTTACTTCACCACTCCAGTGTTTCCTTCCACCCACATTTTTGCTGTAAGCTAACAGGTATTCTACACAAGAAATAATTCTCACTCACAAAGTGTGTAATTCCATCCATAAAGAAGCCCAGCTCCCTGCAGAAGCCTGGGTTTACCGATGGTTGAGATGTACTGATGACGCCTCAGATTGTACCCTCTCTCTTGATTAAAAGCAGAAGGACCTCCCCTCCTGCCTGGCCTCCTTTACTTATGAACAGTGTCGATCCATTTCCTGTTCCCGTCTGTTAATTCATACCAGGACAGACACAAGATCAGAATGAGGGACCCTGCATTTCGGCACCTCCTTGGAGCAGTGTTGATGGGAATAAGTGTTTGCAGACTGTAGGTTCCTGTTCAGGCTACCAGCGGATGACTTTTCAATTCTTAGTTAACCAGTTCCAGCCCAAAAAAGTAGCCACTGTTCAATATTGTTGTTGTTTTATTTCTCCCCTTGAAGTTATGACCACCCAACCATTATCACTCCCAATTTAGAATGAAACATGGAGCACCTCATCTGGGTTTCAAATGAGATGCAATTGTCCCTTTGTTCTGCTGAAATCAATCAGAATCTTGGCCAAATGGGGGGTTTCAGGTTACCACAAGGAATGTGTTTCCAGGGGTGTTTGCTCTGAAATAAAAAATGTGATAATCATTACATGGAGAGCAAATAATTATAAGCATTTCCTCTTGGAATCACAGAGAAAAAAATACAAGGAACATCAGAAAAAAAAGTATCATTGAATTTCTGTCTGGTATATTAAGGCACCTGGTTGGGGCCTGTAGCCACACTCCTTTGAATGCTGCTGCGTTTTAACATCATTGTAACCCTGATTGAATCTGCCACACTGTTTTGCTAAAAGTAGTGCTGAATTTGTCAGGACTTTTTTTTCTTAAAGTGAAACACTCTTTAGCAGAAACATAGCTGAAATTATTTGTCAAAAATGCAATATTCTGTTTGTCAAGTACGTTCTAGTCTGTAAGTGACCAGTGATTCTAGTTCTACGGCAAAGTCAAAATTCAGTACAACAGGCACCATCATATGTATGATCACATACATCATATTATATGTACTTACAAGGGGTATGCTTGGTGTTTTAGAGCCAAATGTCTCAAAACTCAGTAAGTTATTTTTCACTGCACATTCTCGTCATCTTCACCAGGTCAAACAAATGGCCCGAAGGGTTAAGGCAGTTCCACCTGCTCAACTCAAAGAAAACTTCTTAGTTTTTTCTTTTGCTGCTTTATCCCACAATTTAAATGTATTATCTTAAAGACCAAGTGAATTGTGTTTAAGGCTACCTGTTAAGTTAGGATGCTCTAAAACTCTGTTAGAATCAACCTTCAGATTGTACTCTTTGAATCTCTGCCCCCGTTCAAGTCCAAAAGGATTAATCCAGCAAAATGGATCAGGCTGGTAGTCCTGAGTTGCCCTGGCTAAGAGGGTAGCAGAAGACCACAGGCTGCTTGAAGAGCAATTAACTTTCAGAGCTGTCTCCTACTGTTTCACTGAAGGTTCAAACTTCTGAATTAAAACTTCTAATTTTTGAAAACATTTTAGAGAGTGTGAGTGAGTGGGGGAGGGTCATAGGGTGATAGAGAGAGAGAGAGAAGAGAGAGAGAAAATCTCAAGCTGATCCTCAGGACTGTGAGATCATGACCTGAGCTGAATTCAAGAGTTCGACGTTTAACCGACTGAGCCACTTTAAAGCTTTAAAGATAATTCTGTTTTATGGAAACCCAGGATACTTCTTCGGACACTCAGATTAAAAGTACTTTACTTACTTTGATCCTCACCCTTGATGACACACTAATGAATCCTGCATAGGGTAACCGATAAGTCCTATTGGAACATCCAGACAGGTGAAACCGAGCTTACATGGTAACAGAGGAAGAAGAGAAGAGAACTAACACCTAGTGAATGTTTTCTATGTGTGCTTGGCCCTGCATGGGTTATTTCATTATATCATCAGAAAAAAACTCAGAAGGTAGATGTGTTTACTCCCACTTTGAATGTGTGAAAAGCAAGATTAGAGAAGGAAAGCAACTTTGGTCAGGCCATTTGTTAGTGGCAAAGCCGGGATTCACATTCAGCTCCATCCCACTTGAGAGGCACACCCTTCACCTAAATCAGGCAGCCACTTGATTCACAGCTTCCACAGAAGTCCACAAAGGAAGTGGCCTAGATAACATATGGTAGGGACCCATGGTTTTAGGCCTAAGGAATCTGAGTTGTAAGTGACTTAACTAAGATTAGCAGACTGAAGACCAGATGCAGTTGGCCTTGCCCTGGTCACTAGGCAGACAGTACTACCTTAACGACAAATGTGGTTTTAAGACATGTGTCCTGCTAACCCCAAATGTATTTATTCACTTACTGCACTTTTCTGAATCTGAAATGACAAACTGGAATTTCATACCATTGTGGATTTTAAACTTTCTTTTAATTTGATAAAATAACGTGGAACCTGGTAAAATTAAGAGAGTGGGTAAAAATATGCTTAGGGCAGAGGTAGAAGAGGAGAGATGGGCATGGATCTATGTAGATATTTGCATGAGAATTTGCATATAGGAGAACTGGGCTGCAGATTAATTCCTGATAAGTAACAGAAATTAGTGAATTCATGGAAGGCAAACCAAGGGCCAAATGGAGATTAAGTATGGCTCAGTATGCAAAAGGCAGGTAAGTGGGACAAACAGAACCTTGATAGTAACACTCCGTAAAAAACTTCAGCTCCGAAAAAACAATATGCCCTGTAGCTCACACCAGGGTCTCTGGGGACCCTTTGGATGCACATATGCCGAGAGTGCCCTCTATTGTCTATCAGGAATACTAGGGAGCTTCAGGAAAGCCATGGCTGTTCATTTTTAGTTCTTTGCCCACAAAGGTTTTTTAACACCTGGCAAAGAGTCTGAAATATGAATTATGTCCTTGAATAAGGATTTATTAACTCCACTGTGGAATTATAAGAGTTTCGAAAATACTTAACCATTCTGGTAACAGTTCTCTTTTCTTTATAGCTGGGGAGAGGAAAGTCTCAAAAAAGGGGAACTATCTTAGTCAAGTTAGTGACTGACCTTGGTCTTGAACTCAGGACCCTATGTCTAGTGCCACTTCCTACATAATCTCCTAACCCTTAATTTTGCCTTCTTCCTCTTTAAGGATGGATATAAACCTATGAAATAGAGTGAGGGGCTCATGGCCTCATTAATAGAAGGAACCTTAGAGGTGGTATCTCATATGACCATATTTACTAATAGGAAACTGAAGTCTGTGACTTACCAAGGCCACTTAAGAAGGAGAGTAGACCAGGACTTCAAGTCCAATCACTTTCCAGCAAAACTATTAAGAGGAAATAAGAAGAAGGGGGTAAAAGGCAGTCATATCTCATATAGTGATGAGGCTCTTTCCTTCAATTTTGTATGTACAGTTCCCTAAATTCTTCAATTTTAGGCTCATGAGGTCGGGCTATTCCATGGAAAAGCCAATGGGAATTCAGGCTGAAATCAAGGGATGATGGCCTGGAACACTGGGATGAGAACTGGTGGGGTGGAGGGTGGGGCCGTGGCTGTTGTCCGGGGTGGGATAGCGATAGTTACAGGGTATGGCTGCTGTGTTTAAAGTTGGGGCCCAGGCAGGTACCATGTCAGATGCCCACCTGGGATGACTATCAGAGCACTTCTCTTTGCTGTTGCACCAAGTGGTGGCAAGGAAGTGAAATGATCAGTCCCGGTTGCCCCAATATATTCCCAAGCAACAATGCTCATGGGTTACAAGTGGCTGATGCTCAGAACTGCTTCCATTTTGGACTGAATCATGCCTTGTGTCTGAATTTGTCTGTTCAACCAGTCATTACTTATTTTCTTATACTAGGCTTAGAGTCAAGTGTCACTGTCAAATTGGTTCTTCCTGAAGAGGATGGAAAGAGAAATGGAGGGATCTAAGATTTCTGAAGCCTGCATTGCAGGCACTAGGTTAGGTGTTCTATGCATTATTCTTTTTAATCTTCACTCTTCTTCCATCAGGTGGTGCCGTTATCCTGAATATGCAGATGATGGAACTTGGTACTAAATGGGGTAAGTTTACCTTGGTTCTAAGTGGGGTAAGTCCCACAGTTGGATTTGATACAGAGCTCCTATTTGAACTCGTCCTAAAAATCTAATTCATGTCTTCCCCTTCCAATAATGATAGGTGGAAGCTGGATAGCAAACTGGTATGATTGGTCTCTTTGACCTAAGCACAGAGTCTCTGCCTCCTATAGTTCTCCTCACCCTGACTTCTGACCGCCTATCCAATTTGTAGACCCACTTCTGTCCAGACAGAGAATATTGTGCTCATGTACTCCTAAACTGTGGGCTTTGGTTGATGTTTTTTTTCAACCATGCAGCTCAGATTGCCCCCACCTTCCTCCAATCCCTCCTTACCTGGCTGACACCTTGAGCCAGCTTCTTTTTCTAAATGACAAACAAACAAAACAAAACCAGAGGTCAGCCCACCTGCTGATAAGGGGATCAGTGGGAATGGTGGGTGTATGGCCTTGGACTATGGAGTTAAGGGAAAAGCCAGAGGCTGATAGTCACCCTGGTGGACAGACCTAATACACAGGATACAAGGGTTCCAAATCATGCTGTGGACACTAGCTAAATGTCTTGGGTAAAAGCACTGGGTCTCTAAGCCTCCTATGAGTTCTGTAACATGGGCATATGGTATCTGCCCTTCGGTGTAGTGTTGGGGTTAAATGAGATAATGGTCACAAACTGCACAGCACACAGCAGGGACTGGATAAGTGCTAGCTTCTTCCTCTGTGTGCTCCGGGGCAGCAGAACCAGTACCTCAATTAACTGACAAGGGTAGTTGTTTTCCTAGGTTATAGAGATGACCCAAATCTGTTTTCTCCATGTTTTACCTCCTCATGGATCTATCTGGAGACTTCTATAACTGACAGAGATTAGATGCACAAGTGCTTTTTGTTGCAGAGGGGCTTTGCAAACAGTTTACTGTAGAAGCAGATCCCAGACCCTCGCTTTCTCATGTGATCTTCAGAGTACCCGTATTACAATAGAAAATCTACTTGAGAAATTGGAGCTGCCCAGGTCTCAAGCTGGTTCCCCCACTAATTTCCATGCCTCTGCCATTTACTAAAAGTGATACAGGTGGGTGGAAATCGGGTGAGGCCTGCCTCTCAGAAGTAACCAAAGACGCCCGCACACCTCCGTGGATCACTAGCCTATTCTTCCTGGGGATGCCAAATGCAGTCAGGTGTGAGGCCTGGGCTTGTAGGGATACCCAAATATTTTCTTGGAAAGTAATCTCAGTTTATTAGAGTTCCTTGTCTCAATTCAGAGTATAGATTTTTGAATGCGTTTGCTGACAGATTGACCTGGACTATGTTTTCCTCTTATTCAGGGAGCGATCGATCTTTATCAAAAGGATTTGTTGACTGACGGGCTTTCACGGTTCTAATGTGCTGTTTGATACTTTTAAGAGACATATGCCCCTTTGTATAATGAAATTATCTGATAAAAGAGGGAACGAAGCTCAGGTTTTCAGAAGCATCTCAGTTCTTGGGTGCCTTGGTGATTGCTAGGGAATTTTGTTTTTATTTGCCTGTGATGGAAACCTTACAACCCTTGGTGAAATTGTTTTCGAATATTCAAGTTTCTAGACCATATACTGTGTTTCTGGGCCTAAGGGCCTGAACTACACCAAGATTGTGTTACCCTCAGGTAAGTACTTCCAGACACTCTATCCTCTGTCTTTACAACCCTCTTCTCCTCGTTACTGTACTATGTAACACTAGACCCGCATTATATGCCACATAAAAAGCCATTTCTGTAGCATCTTGTCATCATCTCATGGACGCTGCTTTGAAGCCGTGTTGAGTTCTGAACCCAGAGCCTAACAGCAATGGCTCGAGTGCACCGTGCCGTATTATTTACCCAGATGGGGTTAATTGTTGAATAAAAGAATGGTCCCTTTCAGTTTACTTTTTCGCAGTCTCTCTCATACTGGTTATGGAAGACAGGGAAGTCTATGATAAATATCAAACTTTCTAATCAGAAACGAGTCCAGTTGTATTTGAAATCTTGAACTTAATCCAGAATCAGGAAATGTAGCCACTTGTGTTACTGTTGCTGAAAGAAGAAAATGACCTTTTTATTGTAGCTTACATTCACTATTGTACTTGGGAGCCACAGGGAAAGGAGCAAGTGAATGTAAAGGCTTAAGTAGGTTTTTCCTTTTAACAGCGAGGGACACAATGTGATGTGCTGGAACTGTCATCCCCCTGTGTTTTCAAGGGACTGTTTTCCTTGCGAGAGGCCTGTGCTGAATCCTAAAAAAAAATATTTTTCTCCTAACTCTTTATACCGAATCCCTTCGGGCTTCCAATCTCATTGTGGCCAAATGGATTCTGCTAGTGGCTTTACTTATTGACTGATTGAGATACAACTTGAAAGAATAAATTTCAAAAATCCTAAGTGTATACACTTCTATATGTGCGCACCTGTATAACCACTGAACAGGTAAGAACGTTTCCACTACTCAAAGAGGATTTCTCAGGCCTCTCCCAGTCATTGCCCTCTATTACGTAACCACTATTATAATTTCTATTGCCGTGTCACTTTTGCCCATTTTTGAATTTTATGTTAAAGAAATCGTATAATATATACTCTTTTCTGACTGGCTTTCTTTTCTTTTTCTTATTTTTTTTTTTACCCTGAATGATGTTTTTTAGTTCATCTGTGTTGTTGCATGTGTCATACCACTAGTTTTTCAGATGTCTTATTATTTTGGAGAATAAATTGTTGAAATGTGATAGATTTTCCTAAGGGAATTTTTAAGGGAGCCCTGAAAAGAATGAAAAAGCTTTTACTCCTTAGACTCCAATCTGTTGAGTTGTTGGTCTTACTGTGGTCATACCATAAAGGGATTTATGGAAGATTTTACATATGTATATGTACATCTCTGAAATCTCTAAATGTCTTTCTCTATATATACATCTATAAATATAAAGCTATACATATATAATCCCCTTTCTCTTGGGGCTTCCATTCTAGTTGGGAAGGATAGACAGTAAAATAAAAAAGTAGAAGTAAGTGAGTAAGTAAATTAGTGAATAAAATTGATTTCATATAGTGATGATCAGTGCTAAGATACAGGAGAAGAAGAAAAGGTGATGGAGAAAAGAGCAGGGGTGGCATTGGGACTATTTTAGGTGGGGTGCTCAGAGGAGGTTGCTCTGAGGAGGGGATATCTGACTAGAGAAAAGCGAGAAGGAGTTAGTTATGCAAAGATCTGGGGGCAAGTATGTTCTAGGCCATGAGAAGTGCACAGACCTGAAGCAGAAACAAGCTGGCTGGTCCAGTTCAAGGCATAGAATGAAAGTCAGTGTGGCCAGAGCCTGATGGAAGAAAGAGGCAGTGGAGATCAGATCAGGGAAGCAGGCTGCAGGTCCTGTAGATTCTGGTAGGGGATGTAGAATATTTTCGTTTCAGAAGTAACAGGATGCCCTTGGGGATTTCAAATAGGGTAATGACATGATATGATTCTGTTATCAAAGTTCACTCTGGCTATCGTGTGGAGAATAGATGTGGTAGAGAGACAAGAATGGAAACAAGGAGACTAGGTAGGAGCCTGTTATTGAAAGATGACTTTGACACACACCTGGATGGTAGCAGTGTCTATTACTGCGGGAGAAGTCAAGCCAACATGATGTGCTAATTAATTGGACGTAGGGCATGAAAGACATAGTGGATACCTTTTCACCTGTTAGCCACAGCAAGCAGGTAAAAGATGGGACTAGTAAATGCAGTGGAGAAGACTGGAGGAGTAGCAGTTTAGGAAGGAAATACTTCAGAGTGCTGTTCTGGCTATGTTAAGGTTCAGATACCTATTAGATTTATAAGTGAAGGCTTTAAGGAAACAGTCGGATATATTCATATGGAGCTCAAGGGAGAAGTCAGTCCTGGAAACAAAAATTTTGGAGTTATCAATATAAAAGTAGGTATGAAAAGCCATGGGATGGATAGGATAACTTAGAGTTTAAGGAAATACAAGAGTGAGTCCTGGACGAACACATCCCTATTGGGTATATCATCATCTTTTTCCTCTTCCTCTTCCTCCTCATCATGAAATTCATCATGATCACTATCATGATTTATTGAACACATAATGTTCTAGACACAAGAGAAATATAGGAAAAATAAGAAGGAATCTCTGTCTTAAAAAGGAAAGGGGAAACAGTGAAAAGTTGGAATGATAAATGCTAAGATAGTGGTTCTCTCAGGAGGCAGTGGATGTAACAGACTCAAAAGACCAGCCAGACTCTGAAGAGGAGGTAACATTTGAATATTTGAGTTCAGTGTTTGGATCCAAAGTAGAGTGATCCATGGAGAAAGACCTTTCCAGGTAAAGAACAGCATTTGCAAAATCAGGAGATGCAAAAAAGGAGGGAGTGGTCCTGAAGCTGAAATGAATGAATGTTGTGCAGAGAATGGATGTGGCAGTAGACGAAGTTGGGAGGTAGCACTAACTGGATCCTTAAGGCCCGCGTACATCATGCTGAGAAGGTTTAAACTCCACCTTGAAGACAATAGTGGAGGGATAAGTGGTAAGACAAGAAGAATTTTTTAACAGAACAGAATCTGAAACTCAAGAGAACAGAATTGAAATCTACCACTTACTAGCTTGGTGACATTGGAGATGTTCCCTAGCCTCTGTAACCCTTAGTTTTCACATCTGTAAAGTGGGTAAAACAATAAGCACATGGCATGAGAATTGAAGAAAATAAGTAAAAAGCACTTGCATCCACCAGGGGAAAATAAGCAGTAGTGATAATTTTGCTATTATGGGCCCTATTGTTAATAGACTTTTCATTTAAAAAGAAGTTTTTTAGAGAGGATTAGAGTGCCAGAAATTATTATATTAATGTTGATAAAAGTGGTGAGCACTTGGTGGTGGGAGAAGGTGACAGAAGTGAAAGGGTCTGTTAACTGACAGGCCAAGGAAGGAAGGGTGGAGAGTCCAAATGGCTCTTAGGTTTCCAAGTAGGCAGGTGGGTAGGGTGGTGGCATAGCTCTTTAAAACTAGGGATATTGAAGCTGAGTACATTTTGTGGGGAAGGGGACGAATTCATTTGTACATGTATTGCGATGCCTGTGGAAGCTACTTTGTGGGTCTGGAGCTTAACAGCAAGAACTGGGCTGGAGATAAAGATTTCAGTGGATATGATGGACAAAAAGCATATATAGGGAGTCAGAAGTCAAATTGCAGCTTATAAAACCCTGGGGATCACTGGAATGTAGGGAGTGGAATAAGAAGTGTCCGGGATGAAGGTTAAGAGAAGCAGGTAGAGGAGAGCCCACAAGGGTAGCTCTGAGGTGTGTTCCTCGTCCCACTCACCAAACAGGTTGCTCCTGCATGCTGGCCCTCCAAGAACTTGCCACTTCATAGAGAAAGACATATCTGTCCCCTCTTTCCTCCCTCAAGCATGATTGATTCAGATTCAGAGTGGGAAAGACTGAACACTGGCAAAAGTTATAAAGAGATTTGGTCTCTCTCAATGTCCCTTCAGTGCCACTCTATGTCTGGCTTGTACTTCCCAATTGCTGGCTTTCCTGGGTCCTATTAATACAGGGCCAAGGGATTGTAGATCTCAGAACTGATGGTGACTTTATGGATTATTTAATTGAACTCCCAATTACTTCATTTGAGAGGTGAGGAAAGTAAGCCCCAGAGAAGCCAAAATGTTCAATCAGTTGATATTTTAATTAAACATAATTAAAGCTTTTAAAACTTTTCCAAGGATTTTTACTCAGCAATGCTGCTGCTCCAGCTTATTTAGTGGCTTAACATGAAGGTCCTTTCTAGAATGTTAGCATCTAACTTGGACTCAAATTTCACCAAGCCCAAGTCTAATGGTGGTCAAGTAGACACAAGAAGCAAAGAATAGGAAAGCAATGGGTTAAATGAAGTCTGCCTTCTAACAAGTACACTGTTAAAATAAAAAATGGGGGATACCTTACAGAATAGGAAGCACAAGGAGGATAACTGTGATTTCCCCAGATCATCCTTAGGGGAAAATGATCCTACAAAGACCTTACCTTGGACAGGGTGTTGAACAAGGAAAAGAGAAAACAATGTGTGATTTTTTATTGATCCCGAGATCCACAGAATGAGAAGTTGTGCCTGTAGCATTGTAGGCCTTCCTGTTGGTTTATCCAGAAGACTCAGGCTGGGAGCTGAGCCAGCAAATGGGGCGATGCCTACATTACCTAGTAGATTAGCAGATTTGTGGATTGTTCTGGACATTAGCTCTTTTTAAAAAATTTTTTTTAAGTTTCCTTATATTTTAGAGAGAGGGAGAGACAGAATCCCAAGCGGCTTCTGCACTGTCAGCACAGAGCCTGATGCGGGGCTTGTATCCATGAACCGCAAGATCATGACCTGAGCCAAAACCAAGAATCGGACACTTAAGTGACTGAGCCACCCAGGCGCTCCTGGACATTAG
Organism: Paguma larvata; assembly: GCA_030068075.1. Lineage (NCBI taxonomy): Eukaryota > Metazoa > Chordata > Mammalia > Carnivora > Viverridae > Paguma > Paguma larvata. The sequence continues at coordinate 40,675,358 of CM057838.1, forward strand.
TTCGTATGGCGGATGTGGCCAGTTGTCTACCCCAAATCTATTCCTTCTTCTTCCTTAGAAATAAGACCCTAGTTTTTATCTAGATGTATTCTAGCATAACCAAAAGACTCCATTTCCTAGGTTCCTGATAGTATAATGGGTATAAATAGAAACAAAATCTTCTCACTGGAAGAGATATCCATGCCTCTTTTGTGATTTCTCCATCCAAATGTCTTCAACATGGATATGATGGCCCTAATTCTAGCAGCCATCTTGGCCCATGAAAATGAAAATCACAGAAGAAACCCCCACACCAGCCCTGGACTTCTCACTTCTAGACTTCCTGCAAGAGAAAAATAAATTTCTACTGAGTTCAAGCCACATTGTTCTATTAATGCAGTCTAACTTAATCCTTACTAATGAACTTGTTTCCTTTTATTGGGTTTTGAGTACTTCAAGAGTATAAGCATTAGTGATTCCAATGTAAAGAATATGATCAAGAAGTAATATTTAACACAAGTAATTATGAGTTTTCTACACAAAAGAAAGTACCTTAAATGTGTAGAGTGATCTACATTTCACAAAGCACTCTTCTTTATCTTAAACAGCTGTTACATTCTAGCTGAATTTCTTAAAATTGGACTTTTAAAAATAGCTGAAATATACACCTATTATGGTGATTTCCAGGTTAACCACTTATTCCCTACTTCCTGGACAAAGATTCTTAAACTCTAAGACACATTTTTCTCATCCGCCAATCAAGGACAATAATTTCTTATTTACAGAATTAGAGTAAAAGAAGAAGTAATATGGCATAGCAATTAAGTATTAATCTCAACTAATTTCCAAATAGTTACTTGAAACAAGTTACTTCTCTGTGCCTTGATTTTCTAGTCTGTAAAGTGAAAGTATAAAAGTGTATCCCACTTGATGATTTGTGTGAAGACTAAATGAAATAATGCACGTGAAACAGAGTCCCGGGCACATAGTAGAGGCTCAAGAAGTGCTAGTTATTTTCCCCAAACTTCCCAGGACAAAACCTTGATATGTCAGGGTCCCTCAACAAGCCATATAGCTCCTATTATGCATGGTTTGCAACTCTAAGACATCTCAGACAAATTCAGGTACCACGAGAAACTCTGAGCTCTTGGAGTAAGTGGAGATTCTGGCTCAGTGAAATGGTTCCAGGAGAAAAGAGCAGAGGCCCTGGGCTGGAGTTAGCAGAACAAACCTGGCCATCTGCCACACCTCTCTTCTGGCCCCGGAGGAAGTCTTAGGTCCTTAGGAAAGAGCTTTTACAATAGTAGATGAAATCCATTTCGCCCTGTATCCTTCATGTTCTCTGAGGCCAGGCAGAATCACAGACTCAGACTACTATCTGGAATTGGGTCGGCCTCCAAGGTCATTCAGAGTATGATAAAGATTTTTGTGAGAGTTTCCAGGGATAAATGCTCTAGCCCAGATGGATGACAGTGGCAGGTGGGGAGACCAAGTACAACCTCTTGAGGACAGAGATGACATTGTAAGAGCAGGAGATGGGCTGCCCCAGAGGCGAGAGACCCTTAAAGGTGCACATGCACATAGCCAGCGGAGGCAAACAGCCCAGGGCATCTGGTAACTCCAGGTGTGAAAGCAGATCAAGAAAACACCAGATACATGGATTGCATGCCTAGCAGCAAAGATAAGCCTTGTTTCAGAGTCTGCTGTGAGGCTACATCAGCTATCCTTGAATTCTTAAGGAGGCCTCTGCCCAGGGGCCCCACACCATCACATACCAGTGGCATGACCTTAGATAAGTCACTGGGTATACAGAACTGAGCGTAGTTAAGAGCAAGCTCCCTAGCAATGGATTCAGGCCTGTATCTTATGCATGAGCTCTGCTACTCAGCAAGTCGCACCAAGCAAAGTCTCTATTTCTCATCCGACTGCGGGCACGGGGACCTGCGCCTGCTTGTAGTTTTGCTCTAGGGCAGTACTAACCAAAATAACTTTGGGCGGTGATGACAACGTCCCATATCTGCATGGTAGCCACTAGCCACATAGCTATTGAGCACTTGAAATGTGGCTAAGATGACTGATGAAGTGAATTTTAAATTTTATTTTATTTGAACTCATTTGAATTTAAATAAACCACATGTGACTAGTTGTTTCCTTATCAGACAGTGCAGCACGTCTAGGGACTAAACGAGATAATGTCTTTTATCACTGTGTCTGACATCCAAACATGATCATCTCTAGCTGGTATTCTTATTAAACTTCTTCTAGGTTTAATTTCCGTATCTGTGAAGTGGCACTACCGATGTATCTACCTCTTGAGTTTGGTGAAAGGATCGAATAAAATCTCTTGGGTGAGGCAGTGAATACAGCGTTTGGCACAGTGTAGGTGCTTAGCAAATGCGAGTTCCTTTTCCCTTCCATTTAAAGTACTTTGACATTACCAAAACAACTGTCCAGTGATGTACAAGGACATCGAGAACCTACGGTGAGTCTCGGCAAGCAGTTGGATTGTGTAGTAGTCAGCAGCATGTCTCTAATGCCGGCTTTGGCTGCAAAAAAGAAAAAAGTCTGCTTGAGCAAGAAAGAAAAAAAAATATTGGCAGTGATATGTGCACTACGAGAGTTCCACAAATATGCATTTGGCAGAAGCCTGACTGTCCAGACAGATCGCAAACCACTAGTCAACGCACCTGCTAGACAACAGGGAATGTTATTGCTGTTATAAAGATATGATTTATGAGTAATCTATACCCCAGGCAGAGACTCACTTATAGCAGACCTATTGTCCAGACCAGTCACTGACCCTCCAACTGGGGAAATGACAGCACTGATTGAAGAGACAGCAGGGTAGGCCATGGAATTAAGCAAAACACTTGACCCTGTGGTCAGTGGGAGGCTGAGACTCGAGACAGGAAAAGATGCTGTGTTGTAGCTACTTATCCAGATGTTGCAAAATGGCTGTTGCGACAGAAGAAAACAGAACAATTGCAGGTGTGTTGGTCTCTAAAGGAGTGGCTGCTTCGCTTGCTAACAGCAAGGGGGATTTTAAGCAATGTCTTGTCTGTAAGGGGTCAGAGAAAGAGAAGAGATACAATCAGGGCTGGTCTCACGAGGAGTAGCTTTGCTCACACCCCAAAACTATTCCCAGTATCTGCTCACTGGTCCTTGGAATTTCAGATGGAGAACTGGGGCCTCTCATGGGTAAGCTGATATTAGATTCGATTGCAGTTACAATTTTAAACTTTTGGGTGTGGTACCTTCAAGTCATAAAAGTTATTTACTAAGTTTTGAGATTCTTCCTGACAAATAGGGGGAAGTAGGGCAATAGCCTAAGTGCACAGAGGCATTGAAGAGACTTGTGTCATGGAGGGATGAGGTTTGTTATGGAGATGCTAGCAATGTGTTGAAAGGGGAGTTTTCCTACCACGACTGTACACATTTATTTCTTGGGAGTGACTAATTGCTGTAATAGTCACACCAGAAACTTTCTGAGGAAAGAATTTGAATTCCCTCCCCTATCTCTCCCTCTTTCTCTTCCTCCATCACCACCACCACCATCATCATCACATCATTATCATCATCACCCACTATGCAGCAATCTGCTAGGTGACTTACGAACTTGTAATTTATAATCCTCATAGCAAGTGTACAACATAGGTATTATTAGTCCCATTTTACAGACGAGAAAACTGAAGCTCAGAAGGTATAATTTGAGTAAGGCAAGATCACATAACCAGTAAGCAACAGCGCCAGGGGTGAAATCCTGATTATCTCCCACATATGCCTCTGGTCTCTAGCATCCAGCTTGCTACTTGAGTAGGTACCTAATGTGGCTAATGTGAGTGAGGAACCAAATTTTTTGTGTTATTTAAGGTTAGCTATTTGAAATTTAAACTTAAAATAGCCACCTGTGGACAGTGGCTAACTACCCAGCACAGCTCTAGGGACCACATGAGGTGATGTCCTTTACCACTGTGCTTGGCACCTAGTCAGTACTTGGTACTTGAAGCTACTGGACCTTCATCATGTCCTGATTTCTACAATTTATTGAATACAATTTTGGACAATTTTGCCCTAACCATCCTGTTATTTCAATAACTCAATCAAGTCCAGTTAATAATAAATAATAAGGTACTCCTGCTCTTTTGTTTTTTTTTTGTTTTGTTTTGTTTTGTTTTTTGTTTTTCTCTTATACTGGCTTACCTGTCCTCTTTTCCTGTTTGAATTAGGAAAAACTTGTTACAGCTAACTGCTTGCAGCAGTTATAAACTCTGTGGTGTTAAAGCCAATAATCTCTAAAATTAAAAAAACAATAGTATTAGGCAAGTTATAAAAAATGATATGATGACACTATAACCAAAATGCATAATTGCAGATACTTATAAATATCAGTAGTAGCCTAGTGTTGTATGACTTTGATAATGTCAGATATTTGAAACCATTTAGTACCTTTCATTGAATTCTCTACCCATCCCCATATCCACCAACATTTTTAAACTTTTATTTCACTGGGCTCTTGCTGCTATAGTGAATGTTTGTGTCCACCCCAAATTCATTTGTTAAATCCTAATACCCACTGTGATGATATTTGGAGGTGGGGCCTTTGGGAGGTGCTTAGGTAATGAGGGTGGAGCCCTCGCGAATGGCATTAGTGCCCTTATAAAGTAGACTCCAGAGAGCTCCCATGCCCCTCCATGTGAGGACAATGTGAGAAGATGGCCGTCTATGAACTAGGAAGTAAGCTCTTGCCAGAAACAGAAACTGTACCTTCCTTCATCTTGAACTACCTAGCCTCCAGGACTGTGAGAAATGGATTTCTGTTATTTATAAGCAATCCAGTCTATATGATATTTTTGTTATAGCAGCCTAGCTGACTGAGACACTTCCTTTATGTGTCTTTAATTATAGCCCATTTCATATACTTAAGGAAAGCATCAAACTCTAACCTTACTACACGAACCAAAATAAGTCAATGAACACAAAATGATTAATGATTTTTAGGCAACACTAAAATAATATTTGTGGTAGATAAAAAATTATATAGATGAAGTCTGTGTTGTCCCAATAGATAAACTGACACAGAGAGACAGTTTTTAGTCAGCCACACTCAGGAGGGTGCACTTCTACTGATTCAGCTGCCCAAGCCTCTGAATGGATCAGTGCCAAAGCTCTGGTTTCCCTGGAGGCTTGTCTGCCAGGAGAATGAAACTGTGACCCTCCCCCAAACCTACACATAACCCAGTTTTCTGTTATTCACTGCTGGGCTCCCATATGTATTGACTGTGTCATAATTTGTCATTGTTTTTCCTTAATCTACATAGAGGTAGAAAATGCTCCTTTTAACAATTTCTCGGACTTTGGTTTTATCTCTTTTGTTACACTTTAGGTCAACAATTCTAAACCATTTATTCTATTTAATATTGTCAATCATTTGATGTCTCAAAACCTGTCACAGATGTACAATTATTATACATTATTCATAAGAGGAAACTGTGATAAGAGGTGACATAATGCATAGCTGAACACATCCTGTGCCTATTGTGTGCCAGTCACTGAGCTCACTGCTTGCTGCACAACGTCTCCTTTGATCTTCAGAACCATGCTAGTAGGTGTGTTTTATACTCTTTATTTTAGAAGCTGATGCCGAGGAAATTTATATATCACTTCCAACTCCATAATAAGTTACAATTCTAGAATTCATGGAATCCATGTCTAACTCCAAAGGCCATGGTCTATTTATGTTGCCAGATATGAAATGGAAGAAACATGGTTGTAATTTTTTAACCCCTTCCTTTGCTTAAATAAATATTAATGCCTAAAAACTCCTGAAGTAAAGGAATAGAGCTTCTCTCTCACTATCTACCAACATTCTGATCTTATTCTATGGTAATTCTGTGTAACCAATTATTTCTTTATAATTTCTCTAATTCAGTTGAATATTTCAATAAACATTAGATATCTGTTTCCAGCATGGTAATTTTATGACTCAAACCAAAGCTATGAATGGCCTTAAGAGGGGTTCCTGAGTGGTTCCATTGGTTAAACATCTGACTTTTGTTTTTGGCTCAGGTCATGGTCTCACAGTTCATGTAACTGAGCCCCACATCAAGCTCTGCACTGATCCTGCTTGAGATTCTCTCTCTCTCTTCTCTCTTTCTCTGCCTCTCTCTCAAAATAAATAATATATATAAAAAAAAGAGAATGGACTTAGAGTCCGTTATTTGAGACTGCATAGTTCAAATCATGCTAAATAAAGATTAAGGACAAAAGCTCATCCAACTGAACAATAAAGACCAAAAGTCCCTACAAACCTCTGAGAGCACCTAGATGCAGACAGCAAATTTCGCCACCAGCCTGCCTTCAAAGTAGCCAGCAGCTTTTTCCATTCCCTTCCCTTTCCTCTGCTTGACCAAGCCCTGATCCTCTCACCTCCAGCCCACTGCAGGAGCCCTGGGGGTTTACCGGGCCCCCAGGAGCTCAACCTTGCCAGTCTTTCGGTGAAAATCTTTTTCTTAACCAATACTCTTCAGGCCAAGAACTCCCAAAGCAAAACCTCTAAGGGAAGCAGGGAGGGGTCCATGGGCTTGACCTTTGCTTATATCAGAACAACATATCCTTTTACCTGCTTTGTTGTTCCCTGTGGCATTTAGTTTACAAAAGGAAATGTTTGAAGTCTCCCAGTCTCCCGCATCATGATCTTCATTTGGCCCACAAGACTCTCCCTTATCAGGACCTTTTCCCAAAGTCATCCATTTGACACACAGTGATAAGACCGATATTCTTTTGTGGCTTGTGGAAATTACTTTTCATATTTTGAGCTATATTTAACTACCTCTTCTCCAACTACCCTTAGCCTGGAGGCCATATCTCTGGAGGCAAGTGGGCTCTTAGTGGTCTATAAGCAGCCATGGTCAGTCCCATGTCAGAGTCTTTGCTTATATAATTCTCAAACTTATGTTTTTGCCAAAGTGCCAACTCCAGCCTTTTCCTTAATGACCTACCTTTACTGTGTCTCAGTGCAAATTCCCTGTAAGAGTTAATTGGTGGTTTATATTTATTGTACTGATAGGACATATGTCTTGTATTCAGCCTGATCCAATGATTTGTGGCCAGCAGTTAGTCATGTGCTATGAACATGGCCTCTAGGCTTGTCCCTTTACAGGAACATTATTGGCATGGTAAATACCTACTATGAAACCATGTAAAGCCTAATTAATTGTCTTTATACTTATTTGTCCACCCCACTATTCTCAAATTTAGTTTGGAGTTTATATACTGCTCATGGTTGCATCCTCTGTACCTAGAATGAGCCTGGTATATAGGTATTTAATATATGTGCATAGAACAAGTGAATAGATAGAGGGATCGATAGAGGAAGGGTTAGAGTTTTGATAAATGGATAGATGGAGACAATATAGCATAGCGGTTAAGAGTGTGAGCTCTAGAGCCAGAGTGTGTTAGGCTCCAGTCCTGGCTCCACTGCTCACTAGCTGTGTGACCTTGGCAAATTATTTACCTTTTCTTGGCTCAGTTACTGCATCTTAAAACTGGAATAACAACAACAACAACAACAACAACAATAATAATAATGCCAATCTCATAACGCTTCCGTGATGATTAAAAATGAGCTAATCCATAGAAAGCACATAGAACAGCACCTGGACCTGGTATATGGTAAGGCTCATTTTTTTTTTATCGTTATTACTGTTTTTACTGATGGTGAGGACTTAAGGCTGCAGGCATATTTAAAGGCCAAGAAAAAAACAAGATTTGAGGAAGTGACTTAGGAAAAGCAGAAGCAAACTAATGGCCAAGAAAACAAGACAGAAAATTGTCCCAAGTATCAGGAAAAATATGAATTTAAGCATGCAGCCCATTTCTCAGGTAGAAAGAAAATGTTAGGGAAAAGGTCATGGAGGAAAGAGTGGCTGGCAAAAATTTGTATCCACAAATTTATGTCTGAAGAGCCAGTCATTGGCTCACTGAGCAGGACAGTGCGACTGAAATCAGGATTGTTATCTGGTCATCAGTTCAACTCTGATGCTCATCAGTATCTCCGAGGGGATTCTGCCTGTAGAATCAGTGTTTCGTCAGTGCGGAGAATTGTGAATGCAGGCATTGGCCAGGGGACTTGGCTAGGAGAAGGTGCATTCCAGCTACAAGACTAGTTAGTGCTAATTTTGTGAGCCACAGAAGAGGTGTTGGAGCCATGGCCAGTGGGTACAGTGAGGTTCTGCTGGGGAAGCATGTGGAAACCTAAACTCCAGCCCCTGCTGCAACTGCTGGGCCCTGAGTCCCGGCACAGACCTGAGTCAGCCTGGAAGAAAATGCACCTTCACCAACAGATCTGCCTGAAAGGGGCATCTTTCTGCAAAACCCAGAGGGGATGTCTTTTTCTCATTAGCCCAGAGACCCTCCAGTGCTAGCAGCAGCCCTATTTGCAGCCTTGGGAGGTTTTTACACCAATTGCAAGATAAGTTGGTTTTCAGGAGGAGGAGAGATTGATGGGGCCACAGAAAGATGGATGTGAGCTTGGAGCTGCCTCTGCCTCCCTTCGCACACGCTGTGGCTAGCAGTAAGGCCAATGGGAATGACCCTGAGTAGAGTTACATATTTTTCACACCTCCTACTAAAACTCAGCAAATGCTTGACTTGCTGTTCCCAGCACAATTTTTCTTCCTGCAAAACGTGTTAGGATTATCGCTTTTAGCCACATATGGGCTGGAAGTACTTTGTAGGAGCCCCATGGGCCGCAACTGTTCAATCCCATCCCTGGGAGAGAGCTTGGGGAAGCAGGGACCCAAAGTGCCCGTCCAAGAGCTCCCACATAGAGGGATCATTCCTGCTAATTAAGTCCAGTTTTCAAGACTGCATTAAAGCTGCCATCCAAATGATTTTGAAAGTCAGGAAGTAAAATACAAGTTTCAACCCCGACACCTTCCCCTTATCCATCTTCTTGAGCCATTTCAGGACATTGGGTAATATATGACTTTTCTTTCAGTCAATCCGAGATATTATCTGCCGAAATAGCTCCACTGGTATGGGAGGGGGCTTCAAAATATGGAACAGATGCACAGCTGCCACCTGAGATGATGCATTATGAATTCAGAACTGTCATCACCTCCCCCACCACTCCTACCCTCACCCCTAAGCACATATTTGTTCATGTGGTTTACACCTGTGGGATTGTGGGATGCAGGACAGGAATCTAATTACTGTTTGGGAGACAACCCAGTCTCTAAAATGGATTCATGTATCTTTGTTTCCCTGGAGAAGCTTGAAATCTCTTGCCAACTCTTCATGTGGTCCAGCTGGGTTAAAGCTCCAGTCCAATTTTTCTGGAATTTGGTACCAGTGACTAACTCTGAGGCCTTCATACAACAAGTCTTACAGTGTCTGTCTATCTCAGTCCCCATTTTTATCCTGCCATACAGGCAGAGTAATTTTTCAGTGCCTTTGTACATATGGCTATTGCAGTCTGTGGTTAAAAGGGAAGCAGAGAGCTCTTGGTCTCTGATTATCTGAGGAAAAAGACCTTGTTTCACTGTATTTAGGGGGAGAAAGGGTCTCTGCCATTGTCGGATGAGAAACCTCCTTTAAATAACCACCAGTAGGGAAAGAAACAACTCGAGAGAAGAGAGGGAAAAACAGAAGACTATTCTAAGAGGTTGGTGTGGGCAGAAAAGAAAGAATTGTTGAATGTCTGATTTGAGAAGGCCTTCTTCAAGAATGCAAATTGAAAGGATTTCTGCTCACTGAGAACAATTTTAATTCTGTGTTGATGTATTGACTTGGTTAGTATTGGCTTATTCCAGTATGTTATAAATTTCATGAGGGCAAAGAATCTGTTTTGCTTAGTGTTGTATTGCTGTCACCTAGACTAGTACCCAGCACATAGTGGTTACTCAGTAAGTGCTCCCTGAATACAAGATGCACATCTGAATAACTAGTCTCTAGGATAAAGCTCCCAGTCTGGTTGCAGATGTGATTGTGGAACAAGCTTGGTAAAGTTCATTCAAGTATTGGTCACTTTATACACAGGCCAGTGAGTGGTACTGACCACTAGGAAGCCTACTCTCTCAGTCTGGGCTCTGCAGCTGCCACCTTCACCTCTGTCTCTGCCTCCTGGAAGAGAGTCTGAACCTGATCCATCCTGGGGCTGCAGCTCTTATCAAATCATTCTATTCTTTGCTCCTAGAGGAAAGGCAGGAACTCTCCTATCCCTTGCCCTTAGCTATATAAATCGCTATTTCCATTGTTGCCTAGTTTTGATGTGTTGGCCTGGCTGGGTCAGCTGAGGATCAAGGTTCACCAGTTGAGCTCACTGAGAGTCCAAGGTATAAAGTCATATTCTTGGCCTCTCTGAAGGATCTTGATTATGCATGTAGTCCTAGCCCTTGTCAACAGCTCACACCCTTCACCAGTTCATAAACCTAGAATTTGGTCCTTATCTGTTTGATCCTTGTCCCAGTCCTGTATTTCCCTTTCTGTTTCTCTACTTCAGGATAAGGTTGGTTGGGGGCAGGGCCATCTCTGAGGAACTCAGAAGATAAGCACAAGAGCCATGTGGGTTAGATTTTCCTTCTTCTCAGGTGAGGGAAATCAAATTAGGAGTTTGACTTGGAATGTCAATAAGCAAAGGGGTTAGAAGTCAGACAGGGGGTTTGGCTTGGATGCTCAATCATTAAAGTAATGATAATGATTGTCTCATCATCACACACATATTAAACATCATACGCCTACCAGAGGAGTTACCCCCAGCCATAAGCCATTTTAAAGACAGGGATTCCAAAGGCAGTGAGCAGGAAATGGATATTTTTGTCACAAGCCTTGAACAGAGGGATGAACTTTTACTTGACCCTTTTCCCTTCAGTTTTTGTTAACTTTGGTTCTCTGTTCTGATTGCCTGGTGACGAAGGATCCCTAGTTTAGTTTGTTGAGGAAAATGTCTCCCTCCAATAGTAATTATTAGGACCCCATACGTGTGGCATGCTCAGAGCAGCTCTTTGGCCCACATTCCTCAAATTGGAGGGCTATAGTTGACCAGTCCTCTGCTTCTTGGCTTCCAACTTTTCAAAACTGCTGGTAGCCAAGGTGAAAAAGCAGAATGTCCCATTCTTTGCTTATTAAGCAGATTGGCCAAGGTGAAGGCTTGTTGCTAAGCCCTCCAGCACAGCACACGTCTCTGTTCTTCACCCCATGCACACAACCTCAACACACCATACTGTCAATGACTAAGCAAGCTCTCAACCCATACTTCTACAAATAAGAAATTGCCTGAAGGAAGATCCAAATTCTCAAGTCTTCTCCCAGTCCTCTCCTCAGATTTAATAAAGTAAGAGGAAAATAATAGTAAATCCTTTTGCTTCTGGTATCACAAGACTCTAAGAATTCTTTTTCAATTTAAAACACAAGCATTTATTCAAAGCACAAAACATAGTTACTAATGTTTTTGTGTCATTTTTTAAATTAAACATGAGGTGCAAGTTAGGCAAGACCTAAAGAAATATAAATAGCAAGGTTTAAACAAATTCCTTACTCATTGATCCTTGTCTGCTATTAATTGTCCTGGTTTTTCCTAAACTCAAGTGTGACATTGTTCCTCTCAATTAGACCCTCTAAATTAGAGTAAATGGTTACTGGGCCAAGTAAATAGCTATGGGAGATTGGAGAGCCATTTGATATTAAAAGCCTTTGCTGGAAATTGCTCTCAAATTTTCATTGCTTTCCTTCCCTCTGGTATATGAATAAGCCACTTGCATGACTGTATAGGCAAGTAAAGACTTGACAATTCTCCCTGGATCCTCTATTCATAGCTTTGTCTTGCCATGTACTCCAGGTGCATGGAACCTTCCCACCAGCAGTGTGAATGGCCTCGTTGCCTTCTCCCACAGGTCAGTGGCCTCTCATCACTTAGTGTGGAAACATCCCTCTTGCTCTCCAAACTCTGGTATAGGCAAGTGGTCTCCATAGTGGCAAATTCTAGTGTACACTTGAGATATAAACCTGTCTTCTTTTTGTGGGATCAAATTCCCATCCTTAATGTAACTTCAGACTTATCAGATCATGATTTTAACCCATTAAATCTAAACATGACAGGGTCGCTGTTTCACCAAACAGGACTGTTTCCCAGCATCTGGCCAAACAGAGCTAACTGGAATTCAGTCTTATACATACACTCTATATGCCAGCAAAGGATGCGTATGCTGGGCTAAGAAGTTTATGGTATGGTTTTGAAGGAAAAAAACGCTAAAATTTTAATAAAAATAATTAGTCTCCAGCCATATTTCTTGGCATATATCATTGTTAATGTATAATACTAGCTAGGCAAGTACTGGATCTCAGTTCCCAAAAAATAAGGAGGTTGGACTAGATTGGTGGTTTTCAAACAGTATTTCTAGAGTTGCGGGATTTCAGACACGTGTCCTCTGTGGCCGCGGAGTGGGGTAGGTGGATTTGGGGAGCTGAGTGGGCCGAAGTCACAGCTCCACATCCTACTTCATCCAGAGGGAATCTACCTTTTATTGTTTTATATGTGGAGTTTCCGGGTAAGACTTAATAAGACCAAGTGCTTCATAGTTTAACCTTTTCTTTGAAAACCACTGAGCTACATTATCTCTAAATTTTGCCTTCTTACTCTAAATTTTCAAGAGACTGATTATATGCTTTGGTATAGGCACTGTGAGGTCAGGTTGAATTGAGGTGATGGAATAAAGAATAGAGCAGCATTAAAGAATTGGGTTTTAAGCAGCAAGGCTTTAGAATCATAAAATAAGTTTAGTTCATCAAAATAGTTAGTGATACTTACCTACTAAATATTTTTAGTTGTCAGAAAAAAATTTTTTGCAGCTGCTCAAGTAGTGCCCCAGAAGCTCTTGAGTGAATGTTTTTATTGTTGTTATTGTTAAATTTGGAAACTAAGAATTTAGGAACTTCCAAGTAGGAATGCTCAAGTTTGTTCTGGAGCTTGAAGCATCATCCTTTGTCTAAAGGAAATAAAGTGAAATGTTGGTTATGTGTTAGACAAAATGCCTCTGCCAATTAAAATAAATAAGTAAATAAGTAAAAATAGTAGCTGTGATATTTGAGGTCAATTTTCCACATAGTAATGCAACTTGTTTGCCTGGGTCGCTCAGCATTTTCATGCCTAGTCTTAACCCTGGGGTCCTTCTGCGTGCTAATTGGCCCTTCACGCTTGCTCAGCCCCCTGTAGTATTTACTGAACCCTGACCCCTAGTGGCAGGAAGGAATTAGCAAGAAGAACAATGGGGTAGTTAGTATAGGTGAAATCCTAAACAAGTGAAGTTGTCTGTGATCCACAGGTCCTGTGGGGCCCAGTTGCAAAGGTAGCTAATTTGGGAAACTAGTCACACACAAGTGGATAACCTGTGAGAACCTCCTTCTAAAAGAGATCTCAGATGTTACAATCTCTAGTTCCACTGAGAAGGTGAAGTTGTAACCCAAGCATGGGATTTTTTTTTTTTTTTTTTTTTTTTGGTCCCTCTGATCAAGGAACATTAATCCAAGGGTTGGGAGTTTGGGACAAGCGGGGAGAAAAAAATCCATCATGAACCAACCGATGTACAAGATAACTGAATTTGGCTGGTTCAGTTTTAGAAAGAAAAATGTTATTCCTTCTTAGGGCCATAAAACTTCATTTGAAAAAATAGTACCTGCAACAGCATAGACGAATTGCATAAACATCACGTCGAATCACGTCGAACAAAAAGAGTTAGATACAAAGGAATACATGCTTGATTCTAATCATAGGAGGCTCCAAACTAATGTCTGGTGATAGAGGTCAGGAGAACTTGGCAGAGGGTGTTGACTGGGAGGGGACATGAGAGAGCCTGCAGGGAGACTGGAAGTGTCTTGTGTCTTGCCTTACTGGGAGTTAAACAGTTGTGTATATATGTGAAAATTCTTCAAGGTGTACATGTAAGATTTTTGCACTTTGATGTATGAAAATTATACTTTAACACCAACAAAAAAGAATAATAAAAATGTGCCTGGCACATAATATGATCTTCCTAAATATTCAAATTACTGAAGGATTTGATTAATTGATATATCACGTCTCTTACCAGAAGTAGAGAAACTGCCTAGTTTCTGCCTCCTCTAAAGGAGGAATAAGAAGAGAAACAGAAGGAAAAGGAAAGAGAACAGGATCTGGGAGAGAGTTGTGTGGAGAGGATAAATAAAGACAACAAAATCTGGAAAGAAAAAGGAAGAGCTGGAACAAATTGGAGAGGAAGAGCAATACTAGGGTAGGAGAGCTTTGTCTCACGCTCTTCCCTTTCTCTGTGGCTGCCTGTGAAACTTACCTTGCCTTTATTAAGAAATATCCTTAGGGCGCTTGGGTGGCTCAGTCAGTTAAGCATTGGATTTTGGCTCAGGTCATGTTCTTGAAATTCATGGGTTTGAGCCCTGTATTGGGCTCTGTGCTGACAGCTTAGGGCTTAGAGCCTGGAGCCTGCTTCAGATTCTGTCTCCCTCTCCCTCTGCCCCTCCCCAACTCGCACTTTGTCTTTTTCTGTCTTTCAAAAATGATTAAATGTTAAAATTTTAAGAAATAGGCCTTTAGGCCATAGGATTATCTAGTCTTTTATGTTAAACTTCAACTTTTCTTTTTAAAATATTTCATATTTTAAAAATATTTAAATATTTATTTCATGAAATTCTCAAGTTTTACAGTTTTAAGGAATAACTGAAGTCGTAGATTTACATTTTGAACCTGAAATTGTCTATAAAACGGGTGAGCCGTTCCCTGAAAGATTGTCTCCTTAACATGTATTTATTGAAGCCCTACTCCATGCCCATCTCTTCCTGTCTTTACTCCTTAGGAACTTCTAATATCTAATTTTACAATATCTAGCAGTTGCCTGAGAAGCCACCATACCTCTTTTAGCTGTTTTGGTGGTGGTGGTGATTTGTGGTAATTAAAGCCAAGTAGTATTATTTGTTTGTTCAATGACTGGGTATGTAGGAAATTTAAAAAAAACAAACAAAGGAAAAGTCCTTCTGGAATAAATGGGTTGACCATTTTTTTGTATCTGGTGAGCTGACCAATGAGCATTTCGGGTTGTCTTTCCTCTGGCTGAGGTAGCCAGGGTGGCCCACCAGGGCTGAAGGGACATATGACTCAGGCTCTGTGTCCTGAGCAATAGCCTCTTATACTGAACAGAATGACATGAAGCAGTAAGCCAGATACTGGGTGTGGGCTGGAAATATTCCACCCCTGCTCTGAATTGTCAACAATGAATAACCATCTAAAGCCTTCTTGAAGGTCTTCAGTGAGAATTTCTTCACTAATGTAATGCAAGTAATAACTGTGACAGTAGTGAACACTTATTGTATGCTAGGCAAAATACATATATTGACTCATTTAATTTACAACAACCACCCTGTGAAGCAGATATAGGTGAGGAAATCTAGACCCAGTGAGCTGAGTTAAGTGGCAGAGCCGGGATTGGAACTAAGCAGTCTGGATCCAGATTCCGCTTTTTTTATGTCTCCTTGGGTATCAAGAAGGTTTTTACAATTCTATAAAATTGATGAGAGCAGGACAGAGGACATGCATTGCCTGGCTTTTAGACTTTTTCCCACCACTGCTTACCAACACCATAACCTTAATTACTAGACTTCTTTGGGTCTCAGTTAACATGTTCTAAAACTGAAGGTATTGATTACCTCTAATCTTTATTCTCCTTGAGCCTTTGGATCTAGAGTTAGATATGCCTTAAGTTTTTTTCTAATCCAACAGTGATTTTTACCTGGATGATGGTCAGAACCATCTGGAGAATTTTGAAAATGTATAGAATCCTGAGCCTTGTCCAGATTGATAGAATCCGTTTTTAGGAGTAAGGCTTTGAATTCCTTTTTTTTTAATGGTTAAATTTTACTTATTTTTTAAATTTTATTTATTTATTTGTTTGTTTGTGTTTAAATTTACTCAAGGAATCTGATGTGTTTGAGAACCATGGATTCAGTTCATTTTCCCTCAGTGCTGGAATTCTGTCCATATCACCTTTCTTCTCTTTAACAAGGAAGATTTTAAATGTACAAAAAAATAGACAATAAACCCATCACTAGCTTCAAAAATTATCAACTAATGACCAATCCTATTTCAGTTTTACCCCCACATACTTCATGGCATTCTTGGCAGGTGATGGCACCCCTATTTCTCTTTAAACACCTCCACTGATGGAGATCTCACTACCTCCAAAGACTGCTAGTATTAGAGTCCTTTGAACTAAAAGGTGACAGAAGCCCAACTTTAACTTAAATAAGAGAAATAACCTTTTGGAATGCTACTAGGGTATTTCACAAAATCTAATAAAGAATTGAGTGACCAAGTTGTGTGATGATAAGAGTATCCCGAGCCTCAAGAATACCTGGAGCTCAGAACTCAAACACCTCTCTGTTTTTCCTCTCTCATTTCTCCCTCCTCCCTCCCCTCCTCTTGTCTTCTCTTTCACTCCTCTGAGTGCAGTGCTAGTTTAATATTTTCTTTCTTGCTATATACATTAGTCTTCTCCTCTTGGTGGGAAACTCTTCTCTGGTTTCTGCCATAGGCAGCCTGACTCTCACTCTTAAGTCCCAAAATCCCAGGGAGAGGACTCATTGGCTTGAATTGGGTCAGGTGCAACTTTCAAGATATTTCAGGAATAACCATGAGGGAATGGGAAGCAATTCCCTGAAAGTGGGGGTGAGAGAGCTAAGGTGCTTAAATACTTTTTCTGCCACCCATAATGTGTCCAAGGTTTTTTACACTTTACTTACTACTGGAAATATCTGCCTTGTGCAAGGTTGACCTCTCCCTTCTTGTAACTTTTGCCACTGGGTTTTTTTCTCTGCTCTGAAAATACACAGACCAAGTCTACTTCTTTTTTTCACGTGATGTGATTTAAAAACAACTCTCAAATCCCTCACTTAATCTTCTCTCCCCAAGGCTAACTAGCCCTGGGTTCTTCAACACTCCCTGGACTGACATGATTCGGAGTCCTTTCTTCATCTTGGTCACTCTCCTCTGGATTGGCTCCAGTTTGTCACTTAAAAGTTGGCCCTCAGAACTGAAGGCAATAAATGTTCCAGATGTGCACAGGCCTGCAGACTCAAGAGCAAGACCAAACAAGCCCCACACACCACCCACACATACACATGTGCACTGTGGAGACGACATTGTCAATATAGCCCCAGCTTGCACTCCTCTTCTGGAACCTCAAAATGCTAAGTTCATGTCAGGTTTGCAGTCAACTAAACCCCAGCACTCTTTATGGGAATAACTGTTAATCCAGCAACCCTCCCCCCTCTTCTACCTTCCCCAACCTTTTTATTAAACCCAAAGTATTAATCCCAGATTTTAAATACATCATGTGAGTTTGGTCTGATTATTCTAGGCTGTCAGAATCTTTTGGAATCTTTATTTTTCTCTCTCAAATATTGCATCTCCCTCTCAGCTCTCTCAGCTACAAGTGTGATAGCAAGCCCTCTTCATTTTCAAGCCATTGATAAAATGTTGAAGAGAACCAGTCAGACCCTGGGACACAGAGACACACTGTTGGGGATCTCCTTCACGTGGATGTGGTTCCACAGAGCAGCTTCCTTTGTATTGACTGTTTAGCTACCTTACTGAACTAAGGTCCACAATTCCTTATTCACAGTTCAGAAATACAAAAATTAAATGTAATTAAATTTAAAGCTCCCTCCTCAACAAAATACTAGCAAATCAAATCTCACAGCACATGAAAAGGATCATATACCATGACTAAGTAAGATTTATTCCAGGAAAGCCGTGGTGGTTGCAGAAAAGCAATGATGGTTCAACATTTAAAAAAAAATTGTATAAAAATATCCCATTAGTAGAACACAGGAAAAAAACTCTCATGGTCATCTCAATTAATGCAGAAAAGCATTCGTCAAAATCCAGCACGTTTCCATGATAAAAACTGTCAAAGCTCAAAATAGAAGGAAACATCCTAAACACTATACGTGGCACTTATGAAAAATACACAGCTAAGAACATATTGAATGGTGACAGACTGAAAGCTTTCCCTTTAATGATCAAGATGCCTACTTTTGCCTCTGTTATTAACTTTGTGCTAGTTCTAGTTAGAGTCATTAGATAAGAAAAAGAAATAAAAGGCATCTAAGTTAGATAGAAAGTATTAAAATTATCTCTATTTGCAGATGACATGATCCTGTACATATAAAAAAAAACCTTGAAGAAGCCATAAGAAAACTATTAGTGCTAATAAATGAATTCAGTGAAGTTTCAGGGTACAAGATCAAGAAATGAACAATTAATTGTGTTTCTCTACATCAAAAATGAGCAATCTGAAAAGAACATTAAGAAAATAATTCCATTTATCATAGCATTGAAAATAATAAAATATCTGGGAATAAATGTACCCAAGGAGATGAAAGATTTGTCCTGAAAATTACAAAATATTAATGAAAGAAAGTAAAGAAGACCTCAATTGACATCCCATCTTCATGGACAGGAAGACTTAATATCATTAAGAAGGCAATGCTATCCAAAATGCTTTACAGATTCAACAGAGTCTTTATCAAAATTCCAACAAGTTTTTGTTGTTGTTATTGCAGAAATTGAAAAGCTGGTATTCAACTTTATATGGAATTGCAGAGGGTTCCAAATAGCCAAAATAATTTTTGAAAAGAAGAACAAAGATGAAAGATTCACACTTTTCAATTTCAAAACTAAGGACAAGGCTAGAGTAAAAAACAGTATGATGCTGCATAAGGATGATATATGGACCAATGAATAGTATTTGGAATCCAGAAATAAACCCATATATCTACAGCCAGTTGGGTTTTGACAAGAGTACTAAATACTCATTGCCACTCAGTGGGTAAAGAATAGTCTCTAACAGATGATGCTGGGACAATTGCATTTCCACAAGCAAAAGAATAAAGTTGGACCCCTATCACACATCATATACAAAAATTAACTCAAACTGGATCAACAATATAAATATAATAGCTAAAACTATAGAACTCTTCGGAGAAAAAAAGGGGTAAATATTCATGACCATGAATTTGGATTTGGCAATAGATTCTTAGTTATGACATCAACAGCATAAGCAACAAGAAAAAATAGATAAATTGGACTTCATCAGAATTTAAAACTTATATGCATCAGAGGGAATAATGAAGAATGTGAATAGACAGCCTACAGAATGGGAGGAAATATTTTCAAATTACACACAGCATATGATAATCACATATCCTAGTATCCAGAATATAAAAAGAACTCTTACTACTCAACAACAAAAAGGCAATTCAGCTTAAAAATGGGCAAAGGATGTAAATAGACATTTCCTGAAAGAAGATATACAAATGGCAATAAGATTAGTCATTAGGGAAATGCAAATAAAGACCACAATGAGATTCCACTTTACACCTGCTAAGATGCCAGTAGAAACAAAAACAGTGTTACTAGTATTGGTGAGGATGTAGAGAAATTAGAACCCATTGCTGCTGAGAAATATAAAATGGGTCAGTCAGTGTGGAAAACAGATTGGCAGTTCTGCAAAAACATAAAATTCCATAAAAACGTAGAATTAATTTAAAAAACTAAACATGAAATTATCATATGGTTCTGCAATTCCACTCCTAGGAATTTACCCCTAAGAGTTGAAAAGAGGTGTTCAAAGACTGGTGTACGAATGTTTATAACAGCATTATTTATGATAGCCAAAAGGTGGATAACCCAAATGTCCATCAATGGGTTTGTCCATGAACAAACAAAATGTGGTATATACATAATGGAGTTCTGATATATGCTTCAACATGGAAGAACATTGAAAACATTATGCTAAGTGAAATAAGCCAGACAGACACAAAAGGCCAAGTATTGTATGGTTCCACTTACATGAACTCTCTAGAATAAGCAAATTTACAGAGACAGAAAGTAGAACAGAAGTTACCAGAGGCTGAGGGGACAGAGGAAAGGAGAGTTATTGCTTAATGGTTACAGTGTTTCTGTTGAATGGAATGATGAAAACATTTTGGAAATAATGGTGTTGGTTGTACATTATGAATATATATAGGGCCACTGAATTGTACACTTAAAAATGATTAAAGTGGTTAAAATTTTGTTATATATTATACTACATTTTTTTAAAAGTTAATAATTTGATATACCCAAAAGAAACATTGAATTGTATACTTTAAATGGTGAAGTGTATGGCATATGAATTATATCTCAATAAAACTGTTTAAAAAAGAACCCTGTGGGGGCATCTGGCTGGCTCAAAGGAACATGTGACCCTTGTTATCAGGGTTGTGAGTTTGAACCCCATGTTGGGTATGGAGGTTATTTAAATAAATGTATAAATTAATTAACTAAAAAAAGAACACTGTGAAAAACACTTATTTTTAATTTGCAGCAAACTCATTTGGGGGCAAAAACTGACATAAACTGACATGAGGTTATTGATAGTTTTTATTTATCACACTCAGTGTAAAGAATAATATTTTTTTTCACAGAAATATTAACACATTTGATCCAGGGTACCGGTCCAGAACCTGCTGGGGAGTGTCATATAGTGTATATGTCTATGTATTTGTATTTTTCCCCCCAAAATTTGAAGAATTCTGATTTCTCAAAACATCTAACCTCAGGGCTTTCAAATAAGGGATTAGGGACTTGTTCTAGCTAGCATCCATGTCTCAAGGTCTACAGGATAAAAGGAAAAATCTTTGGCAAATGCTCATCTGAGACCTTGAGGAAGCCTTACAGCACAGGGAACAGTTAGAGCTGTAATTCCATTCCAAGTATTTACTCAGAGGAAATGAAAACCTATGTCCACAAAAATATTTGTACAAGAAAGTTCAGATCAGCTTTATTCATAATAGCCCCAAACTAGAACCAGTCCGAATGTCATCAACAGGAGTGTGGTAACAAATTGTGGTATATCCATATAATGACATACTGTTCCAAAATAAAAACAAGCTGCTGGTTCAACTAATAACATGGATGAATCTCAAAGGCTGAGTGAAAGAAGCCAGACACAAGAGAGTACATGCTGTGTGATTCCATTTTTTGAAGGTCAAGAGTAGGCAAAACTAAGCAACAGCGTAAGAAATCAGAAGTATGACCATCATTGGGAGAGGAAGGGGGGGAACAGGCTGTGGGAACAGGAAGGAGCTTCCTAAACTGTTGGAAATGCTCTTGTTTTTTAAAAAAAAAATTCACGGGTATATTCATTTACCCAGATTCAGTGACCTGTACACTTTAGATCTCTGCATTTTAATGTATGCAGTAATGTCTCAAAACATGCAAGAAACACATGGATAAGATAGAGAATCAATCAATCAAACAAACAAACAAAAAGGACCCACCTCAGAGGGTTGTTGAAAATAGTGGGGGGAAAATATATATATATGTAAAGGCCTTAGCAAGTGCCTGGCACACATAAAGTGCTCAAAAACTATTGACTTTTGTTAATATTAGGTTGAGGACCTCTCCCTAGTTTGCAGTTCAGTTATCCAGGCACAAAGTTTTTGTGAATTAGTTGTAATTATGCATATTACTTGTAAATGTGCACATTTTGCTTTGATTTTATCTTTTGCTCCATTCTAATCTCTCACACATTAATTTAATGGGTCAATTTTAATATTATGAAGACAGGCCTAGGAAGGGCACCAGCGACTGACGCTATGATCGCACACAATTGGTAGAAATAAAGGGATTGCCTTTAGGCTCATTTAAGAGATTTTAATGATAGAAGGACAAAGAGAACATTTGGGGGGGGTGCTCAGTAAAATTCACATTTCCTACAATTTTAAGAAAAATTGCTAATTTTATAGATCACTATGTTTTACAAAACTAAAAGGAAGCTAACTCTCAGAGAAGTTAAGTTATTTGCCTAATACCACACAGCTAGAAAAAGGGGAGAAATTAGACCTTAAGTCCCATGTTGTTTTCATTATCTTGTGAGCGCTTAACCAGGACTCCATTAACCCCAGATGACCTCCCTGAAATTCGGATTTCTAGGGGGGAGGAAATCTATAGCTTTCAACAGATTTTCAAATGTCTCCATAACTTAAAGAAAAAATAACATGCCTTTGTGAAATAGAATAATTGAAATCTAAATATGCAGAAACTTTAATTACCAAGAATTTTTGGTCGTCAGTTTTAGAAGAAATGGCAAATACCAGGCAAATAAACTCATACCGGAGTTTTATTCCAAAAAGTGACACACTCAGCTCTGCCCCCTGCACCTTGTATGCCAACATCAACAGCAGGGACTGTAACAAAACATACTCCATCATCAGCTAGAGCATCCTGGGTTCCCTCAAGTGTTTCAGGTAATTGAGGTTTTGCTATCTAAGTAATATTTAAGATAATTACATTTCTTTTTCAAAAGAATAAGTGAAGCCAATACGAATACTGGTTGCTAAGTCCCCTCTGCAAGGAGTAATTGGATACTTACCAATTTCATACTTCTGGGAGTCATGGGGGACAGGAGCTGAAGAAAGCTATACTCAAAGGAATGTAGACCTTGGTTTTCAAGGGAAAATAGGATTTACACAGCTTTTGGCTCTAAACATCCTCACTTCAGTGTATTTGAATATGGAATATTCCCAAGTTTCTTGTGCTGATGAAATAAACGTACTAGAAGCCTGTTGTGTCTTCATTTCTTGTCATGAGCTATTGAGTCTGTGGACTTACCAGATACCTGTGTAGTGAAAGAAAGAAATACTCAGGGGGGTTCCAACTGATTAGGCCCAAGCTCTGTAATAATATGCCTTTTAAAAAGTCCTCTTGAGCATAGCCGAGTACATAAAATAGCTTTTTCTATCCAATTGACTATAATCTGAAGGCTATGGGAACTTTGCTTTTACAACATGGAGAGAACAGTTAGTTACAGCTTATACAAGGCCAAAATAGGAACAAAAACTCAAGTTCAATTTTAATGTCATACATGATAATAATGAAAACATCTCCTGACCCCCTTACTCCCATGAAAAAATAATCAAACCAAGTGTGGCACCTCACTGGAGTGTCACTGACATTTGAAAGACTGTTTGTTAAAGATCCGGTGCTCCATAGAGTCTTGTCTAAACTTTAAGAGATAGCCATGATTATGAGGTTGTCCAACAGATTTTAAGGAAGTGTTTTTTACTCTTGTAAAATAAAGTGCTTTTAATCTTGCTCATGATCTATCATATGGCCTAATTACAAGTAGTCAGAAAACAAAAAGTTCATTTTTCTTCATAATCCAAACATTCAGGCTCTAGTTTTCATGCTTAGATGTTAGTAAATGAAAAGTTTTCCTTGAAATCACAGGCTTGGTGTCTATCAGGGATCGCTGTCAGTGCTTTCTTACCTCTTGTAGGTGCCTCAAAACCTCATCAACAGGCACAACTGCTGGGTTTTGATTAGCCAATAATAATTTAGGAGCTAAAGTAGGCAGACTTATTAGGGATTGTCAGAAACTAGAATAATGGCCACACACAAATCCAAACCATCTGGCCTTTAATAGAGTATGTCCTTCTATAGGTTATATCTTGCTTTTGCAGTAATAAATTATTCTATCACATTCCCAATAAGGAGCTGGAGAGGGAAGGTCAGGTGACCCTGAAATCTCTGATTTAATTCGAGATTCAGTCTCTGCAGCTCCATATTCTATCACCATCTCCAAAGCAGAGAGGTATTCTTTTCTTTTTCCTACTGGCCTGACAACCAGGAATGTTATCAGCTGAGTTATAGGGACGGTGGACTCATTAGTCAAGTCCTGTTCATATGAGCAGGTGGCAGGAAAGAGTAAAGGGGTGTAGATAATCTAGGAGAGTGGTTCCAAAGCCTGATTGATTTTTAGAATCACAAGAAGAGCTTTTTAAACTCACAGATTCCTGAGCCTCTTGCTTGTGGACTCAGTGAGCTTGGAGTGGATTCTGGAGTATTGGTCAGTCTTTATGAAGGTAGCAAACCACCTCAACATCTCAGTAGCTCACGTAAACATTTGTGCTCACGTTTCATGAGAGCCGTGAGTCTGCTGCAGCTCTCTTGGGCATGCCTGGGCTTGACCTAGAAGCATGTGTATTCTCATTCCAGAACCCAGGCTGAAGTAGTATCCACTAACTAGGGCGTGCCGTTCTCATAACTGAGGCCAGAAGCTCAAGGTGGTGCCAAGCCAAACCATGCCAACACATCTAAGATTTCTACATTGGTGTGGCATGCATCACACTCACTTATAACTCATTGACTAAGGCAAATCTATGGCCATGCCCAATATTCATGGTGAGGATTAAACATGACCTACAGGAAAGCATGGCATATGTGGCAGGCTGAGTGAAGGTGGCAAGGGAGACATAATTTTAAACAATTATGTGGTAGGCTATACAGCCTACCACGCCTAAGAATATAGAATTTTCAGAAGCTCCTCAGGCAATATTAATGAGCACCTAGTCACTGGTATTTCATGGGAAAGGCATCTCCCTTTAAGTGCCTGTTAAGACAACTGAGCATCTACTAATAGTCTCTTCAGGAGGGTAGTTGAACTACGTAACAGTTTACCAATTATTCATTCCATCAACAGACAGGTGTATCCAACATATAATGAAATCTGATGCTTGAATAAACTTTAGCAGCTTTTGAAAAGTACATTTATATCATTCTTCTCATGTAACCTTCATAACTTTCATTATGTGACTATTGTTATTCTCATTTTGCAAGCATCAAAACCTCACTCAGGGAGATTAAATGCCTGATGGCCAACAAAAATGGACCTGGACTTATCCCATGCCTAACCCAGCTCTCTCTCTTCTGCAATGGGTGTCCTGGGTGCCAAGCCGTGTTATTGCTATCACTTCCTCTCCAAGACATGCTTGCATAGATATTGGGATCCAGGATATACATTTTAATTACATCATTAATCTGAAATTTATTTATTAAGAACTTACCACAATCCAGGCACCATTCTAGACACTAGGGAAGCAACATGAACAAAACTGACAAATGCCTGCTTACAGGTTAGCTAGGAGGGACCAATGTGAAGCAATTAAGCCCATAAGCCTATGTCACATGATGACAGTTGGAACATACACCAGGTGAGGACGAATGCCAGGAGGAAAAGTAACAGGTGTTTGGCATGGTCAAAGTCAGCCATAAGAAGTTGTAACAGGAAGTTAAGTCCTTTTTAAGAAATTTAAAAGATTATTAAACAGTTTTGATCCTCAGATTTCACCAGAGGGCAAAACATTTCCAGAAATTCCCCAAATCATTTCTGTGCTTCAAAATACAAACGATAAACTCACATTGATTTTCATGGCAAAAACCTTATTTCTTTTGACAGGTCCATTGCTGAAATTCAGTTCTAATAAGAACTGATCCATTGACCAAATGATCCATTTGACCATTCCAGAACTTTTAATGAGGAGGAATAGTACATTTTTATTCTTAGAAGCTTCTTACAAGCTGAAAGGACGTCAAAATTACCACACTGCATCGACATCTCAGCATAAACAACACCTATTATGATGATAAGACAGGTATCTTGAAGCATCTTTTGTTTTAATAAAGCAAATTCCCATAGATGACATGTTCACTACCTGCTTATTTCTGTTAGAACATGTCTTTCCTTGAGAAAAACTAATGAAAGACATCACCTTTGTATTTTCCTTTCATTCATCCATTGAACAGATATAAATTGAGCACCTGCTATATGCCTGATACACATTGGGCATGCAGCAATAGACAAAACACACCAAATGCCTTGCCCTTTGGACCTAATATTCCAGCTAAATGGAGACAGACAATTAACAAGATTGTTTGCTTGTTTGATGGAGGCACATGGGGTCTTAGGAAGAAAAGTCCAGACATGCACTTGCTGTAAAGTCCTGAGATCATTCACAGGCAGGAAGCAGCTGAATGTTTCAGCACTTAGGCCTTGTTACCACCGACACAGTTGTTAGGTGTGGGCCCCATGCACATCCAACACTGGCAAGCGGGTTGGGAGATGTTGAGCTTTAAGCCTTCTGGCCACAATGTGGATCATCTGTCAGGCAGTATTTCTGTCTAACTCTCAAATATGGTTATGGACCATCTAAAGGGACTGGGACATGATCAATTTGTTTGAAGAGACATCATGGGGCCACAGCTGGAAATGAGCACATTATAAGTGACAGGATCTTGGCAGTCACAGAGGCTTGAGACTTTGAGTCTTGCTTTTCAACCAAACCAAGTGGGATGGATGGGCAGTCATTAGGAAGAAACAGCCTTCCTCACACTGTGGCTCTCACATTGCATCACCCCATCTCCCCCCAAGGACCAAAGAGGGCAACTCCAAGTTTCCAGTTTATCAATGTATCGAAAGTGGGGCTGGTCAGCACTCACTATAGAAGTGGAATTTGAGAGTCTGAAAAATATATCATAAAATCACTAATAATTCTAGTGTGTTTATTTTTTTAAGATTTTAATTTTTAAGTAATCTCTATACCTAACATGGGCTCAAACTTACAACTCAGAGATCAAGAGTTGCATGCTCTACTGACTGAGCCAGCCAGCCACCTCTAGTGTGTTTACTTTATTATGAGTAGCTTCAATTATTCAATGAAAAACACATAAACAGAAGATTTCTATAAACACTTTGTGTTAAAAATTAACAAGCTTTAACCAAGAGCTCATTCTGTAAACTATATGCCTGAAATGTAGCCATTAACTCAGTGAGAAAAAAATATATATGTTGTAGAACTATCTCTGCAGGTGGTAATTTTATTTATTTTATTTTTTTAAAGTTTATTTCTTTTGAAAGCATGAGAGAGAAAGAACAAGCTAAGAAGGGGCAGAGAGAGAGAGAGAGAGAGAGAGAAACCCAAGTAGGTTCCACACTGTCAGTGCAGAGCCCAATGTGGGGCTCAAACCCATGAACTATGAGATAGTGACCTGAGCCGAAGTCAGATGCTTAACTGACAGCCACTCAGATGTCCCTTTGCATCTGGTAATTTTACACTGCAGGCAAAGGATCCTAATATTTGGAACACCTATAATATTCAATTGGATGCAATTATTAAATGCCTGCTTTGTGCCATGCACCTTACAGAGAGATTTACATACGATACATTTAAGCCTCTCCAAGCTATCAATTAGTGCTATCATCATCTATTTGACATCTAGGAAGGTGAAATTCTGAGAATTTAAATAATTTGCCCAAGATTAAACCTGAGATTCAAGTTCAGGTCTGTCTGGCTCCCAAACTGATGTGTTCTTTTCACTATTTCAAACTGAATAAAGTCCAATTTTTATTTTGGAGTGGCAGAGACCTAGGACCTAACCACACTTTCTCCCTAGCCAGCTCTTTGTTAAAGACCAAGGGCTAATAGCAATCTGTTTCTTCCATAAATTACCTTTGTAATAACAAGAACATAAGTTGTACTTCAAAGTTATACAAGACTCAGTGCCCTGAAATCTACTCTGTGTCTTTCCTGTCCTTTGTCCCCTTTC
The DNA here is from genome assembly GCA_030068075.1 of Paguma larvata. Taxonomy (NCBI): domain Eukaryota; kingdom Metazoa; phylum Chordata; class Mammalia; order Carnivora; family Viverridae; genus Paguma; species Paguma larvata. The sequence continues at coordinate 40,702,806 of CM057838.1, forward strand.
TATGCTGTTTGATCTGGGTCCAGGAAAACCCATGTATATTTTTCAAAGGACTCGTGGTTTAATCACTAAGGAGCCAGGGGCAAATCTTCAGAAGACTATTGCTGAAATGGGTCATACTAAGAAGTTGTGGGGTTTCTTTCTCTGACAGCTTTAGAAGAAAGGAGAAGCATCTATCCTGGTAACTCAGGAATTCACTCAAGGGCTGGACTGAATGTTCCCTTATCTATAAAATGGAGATAACATCTTACCCTAAAATTGTAGTGTGAACTAAACAGAATAAGATACCCAGAATATTTACCATAGTTGTTGGCATATACTGGGATCTCAGCTAATGCCACTTCTGTCACTGACCAATGGATTATCCTGTACATGAAGTCAATTCTAAGGAGAGAGATCTGTTTCGTGCAAAGCTCTCCATCCTCATACCCTTGCATGGCTCAAAATTGCATCAAACCAAATTTGATTTTTAACCTTACCCTTTGTGAGTTAAAAGTTCACACAATGAAAAAAGGCCAAAGCGGTACAGATCAGGGGCATTTTATTATCTCCATGTCTCTGTCCTGCAGATGGGCCCTGGAACTGGCTTCAGTCCCCTTTTTATTTTTTAAGACTTTGTTGCTTTACAAAACACTCAAATGTTTCACTGGAGCAGGCCTGTTTTGTGAGTGAAAACTTTCAAAGGAAAGACGGTTCGTATTTCTGTATAGAGACCCTACTAATAGTCAAAACAACACTTTGGATCATTCCAATTAGTTATTTACTTAACATTCTCCATCTTCTTTCTATGACTATAGATAGTCTCTAGGGAACATGACTTGTTTTTTCCTTATGGCTGTTATTATATTAGGTTACTCAAGTTAACGTACTGCATCAGGAATGTTCCACTTGCTAAATTTTTCAAGGGTTTCTTCAATTCACTAACATATTCTTCAGCTAAATGCGAAGACCTCTAAAGAGCTTTCGCTGTTCCCTTTCATATTTCTCCCTGGACTCTGAAGTGAAAATATATACTCAATTAATTATACCATTGTAAGTTTCTTTGGAGGGATGTATAACTCTCTCAGAAAGGCTTGGGTGGTTAAGTTTGACTTCTAAATGTCCAAAAAGTTCGCAAAGGCACCATTCTGATTCAGCTTGCCCATCTGGGTGCATTTCCTTTTCAAAGAGATGAAAGGAAAGAGATGAAAGGAAAAAGGATGAGGGAGGGAATTAAGAGGAAGGAGAAGGATCGGGGAAAGAAGGAAGAAATGGAAACAGGACAGACCCAGCAATGGATGATCCCAAGGCCCTGGAAACCCTCCTGGCATGAGGTTGAACGGAATCATTCTCATGTACCTGGCAAACCATGTCCTTCCTGAGTCCTGAGACTAAGCTGCTAAGGATCAAAATTGCCTGTGAGTAACAGAGTCTCAGGATTACTCACACAGCATTCAGATATGGGAAGAAAATTAGCTCTTTTATGTTTTCATTCCTGATTTGACTTTTTCAGGAGTCCTTCACTGGCTTGAGTAGCAAGAGGACAACCATGTTTAGTCTCAGTTAGTTTTAAAGTGAGTTCTGTCCAATGCTAAAGAGTCTTTAGATCCAGTAGTTTTTCTGCTCAGTCCTTTGGAGCTCTTGTTTCCCTTCCTTGCTCCTCTCTCTGGGTCCCATGGCCCATGGCAGTTGGGGGAAGGGAGTTCTTGGATTTGCACTTGTGCTTGGGTGTGAGGTGCCTGTGTCTGCCGAGGAATGCTTGGCACACCCTGTGCCTGGCGTTCACAGCTGGCGCCCGCAGCTGACATCTGTGGCTGATGTACTTTTGGTCTATTTCTGCCTGGCTTGCTCAGGGTCTAGGGCCCCTCCCTGAAGATTTACCCCCACTTGCCCACCTGGCTACTGTTTGCGAAGACCTTTTGAGTCTCCACCATACCTGCAACTTCTGGCCCCAGCTGTCATCCCCGATACTGATGTCGAAGGCTCATCTCAGCCTCCACCCCAGCAAGCTGTGGCAGGTCCATGCCTTCGCAGATGAGCATCCATGCTGTATGAAACCAGGGAAAGCTCAGGCCCGTAAATGAGTCCCTCTTCCAACCCGAACATCCCACTCCACACTCTGATTATGTAGGGCCCCCGTACGGTTTCAAGGTTGGTTGTCTCCATCCCAAACGAAGGGTGGGTTAAAAGTTTTTGTGCTCTCACCATGCTCCCAACCTATTCCCTGCCACTGCTCACCCTGTGGGGCTCTGAAGACCCAGAGAAGAGACATTAAGATAGCTATGGCTTTCTTTCCCTCTTTTACCTCACTGCCCTACCATCCTCTCTGCACAATCCTTTAGGCTTGGAGGAGGCAAACTTTTCTTAGAAGTCCCCTTTTTCTCTGTGTTACTTAAAAGTGTATGATGTGTTCCACCAGGACTAGCCTTGACATGTTAAGTGGGCGCCAGAGTAACTTAGAAAATTCTAGCTCCATAATGCTTGCTTTCAAGACTATGTTGTCTCGTTGCAAAATTCTGTTTTGAACATCAAAACTCCAATAATAAATGTCCCTTTATTTTTACTTCATGATAATCTTAGCTTTTGCTGACAAGGAAGCTGGTCATAAATACATAAAGGTGAAAGAGAAAGAATATTAATATCATTCAAGATATCAGGCTCACATATGTATTCTGAGGAAGACACTGAATTGCAGAGAGAAGGACAGCTTGAAGAGTAGAGAGGTCCTTTCAGAGCTCCTTCCTCCATGGATTGTGCCTCAGAAGGCTGATTGATGTTAGGGTTATCAGGGTGACAGCTGATATCAGCTCCCATTCCATGGTCTGTCACTGACTGTTACCGTCTATCCAGGCTTTACACTATGGGGACACCTTCCCTGGGGACACTACCAAGATCCTGCAGCTGAAAATGAAATCTCTTAGATCTTCCATTCATTCATCAAACATTTCTGAAGCATCTACTATTGTGATAAATACTGGACCCAAAGCTGTAAGACACAGAAATCAGAAAATGGAATAAAATAATCTGCCAGAAAATACTTTGGCTAAGAATTTAAGCCTTCCTCCCAGTACCATTTATCCAGAGCAGCTCAGAAGTGGTGAAATTAGTTGATTTCAGTTTCTTCTTGGCTTTCTGAAGACCAAGAGGTTTTTAAACTTCATTCATTTATCTCATTCATTCATCCTTTTAACAAACACTTAACTGATTATCTTTTATAAGCCAGGCACTTTGCCAGGTTTGAGGGAAGCCGAGATGATTAAGATTTATTGTCTTTCCCTAAGCATTCTAGTCCCTTCGGAATAGAGGCATTTCAATGGCAAGAGGAATACAGTGTCAGAGGTATTCCCAGTACCTCCTATCTGTGTGAACCCTACACAGGGTTCAGTAAACTACCTGCAGTGAGTGCCAGGAAAGGCATGGCCAAGTTGATCTTTGGTTGAGGGAGAAGGTAACCAGGAAGGAGACATGAAGAAGGTGATGGCTTAACTAAAACTTCAAATACTCGGTTTGTTTTCTTTCTTTTTTCAAAAAATTTTTAATGTTTTTATTTACTTTTGAGAGACAGAGAGATAGAGATAGAGAGAGAGAGAGAGAGAGAGAGAGAGAGAAAGCGCAAGCGGGGGAGGAGCAGAAAGAGAGCGAGACCCAGGATCCAAAGCAGGCTCTGGGTGCTGAGCTGTCAGCCCAGAGCTTGACGCAGAGCTCTAACCTACAAACCGTGATCTGAGCCAAATTCAGACGGTTAACTGACTGAGCTACCCAGGTATCCCTTGCTTGTTTTCTTAGAAGCAAGGAGAGGTGTCTAGGCAGAGGGAGTCTCAAGAGCAAAGGCTTGAAGGTGGCCCACAGCATGAAGTGTCCAGGGACCTACAAGCAGTTAGAATGAATATGGAAGGAGCCTGTGGAACAGAAAGAGGTACAGACTGCCTCCTTATGCACATGCCAACCAGTAGGAAGTGGGGTCATCTCTGGGTGGAAACTTTCCTGGTTCTTTTTACATCATACCTCGTAGACAACCACCAGCTCCTAAAGTTAGTCATGCTAAATGCTTCAGAGGAAGGCCATGTGCAAGGACTAGAGGTAAGGGAGAACTCTCGCGCCCATGGTGGATGGTCAGGCCTCGCACACACAACTTTGACTGTGGCATCAGCTTCTTTTGTCATGTCACGTATTCTATATCCCCCAAACCCTAGAAACTTCAACAAAACCATCTCCCTAGAGTGAAAGACAAAATTTTTCAGTACTACAAAAATCTCAATTATTTTTAATATCAATTAAACCATAGTGACTTTTACACTATTTACACAATTTTGTTTTTCACTTTAAATCTGTTTTATATTTGGTCTTCATAAGCTGCTAGTGCCTACATATAGTAGGCCCTCCCTAACTGCCTACTTCTTCACAGCAACTAAACAAGATAGATGCAGAAAATGTCAAGTTTTCTGTTTTTACACATATAACATGAGCACGCAGAGGTTAAGGACTAATTAAGAAAGAGTAATAGCTAGTTATTGTATATGCAGATAATATTCTCAGAAGTTAATGTGGATTAACTCTTCAAATCCTTGTAACAATTTTGAAAGGGGGTACTATTATTATTATACCTATTTTAAAGATGAGGAAACTGAGTTATTGGGAGTTTAAGTGACTCTTCCAAGGTAACACAGCCAGGCAGTGACAGAATAGGCAATCAAGTGTCGGCAGCCTGCTTCAGAGTCTAAACTCTTATTGCCTGCTCCCTCTTAGATAAATGAGATGCCCAAAAGCAAGAACTGGTAGTGGCAGAACAGAAAAATCCTAGATTAACATATATATTAGATATGGGACAAAATAATCCATCAAAAATATTATGAACAGAGGGAGAATCGGAGTTAACATTTGTTAAGTGCCTTCTGTGAGCTTAGCTTTGTTATAGATGCTTTAGAGAAGCCTCCACACCGAATGCTTTCAACAGCCTGAGTTGTCATGAGAAGATGAGGTCACTGGGCAAAGTCATGTCCATCTACTTCAGGTACCCTCGCCCCCCACCGCCCCCCCAGCCTGCTGCACTCCTACCGCTGCCTTCTACCTGCACAAGGCATGTGGAATCCTGGGAGATGCAATGATTCCATAGAGTCCCAGTCAGATTTTAAGTAAACAAGGGGGAAAAAAAAGAATGAAAAAAGAAAGATTCCCTCTGAAATAATTTTGGTTTATAATGGATGGGATCCAACCAGATGCCAAGTCCCAGCTCTGTATTTCTTTATTTTTGTGGGGTTGAATAACCCACAGGCAGGCTGCCAGGTCCCTGTCCTCTTCAAGCTCAACTGGCTTCAGGGGAAATACCACACATGGAAGAAAGGTTTGAGGAGTGCTGGGGGATGACAATTTGGTTACATATGCCTGAGGGACAATATAAAGTAACCACTGGAAGATGTGAGGTTCTGTGACTTGGGTGAGCCCACCCTCTCACGCTGCCTCACTTTCACTGTGACTGTTCTGAAGAATTGAGAAAGGCAGAAGCTGTTTTCGTAGCTAATTTTTACAGAGCCCAGACATACGTAAATGTCTGTTTATTTCTGTCACTCAAACGTGACCTGTGTCTGTATAAAGCAGGCAGGAACAATTTGATCGCCAGCCTCTTCGGCCTGATTATTCAAAACAGCCATCAGTAGTGGGATATCACTAACAACCAGAATCATTGCCTAACAGTCCCTGATCTTAGGCATACATGTGCCCTGCGGTTTCCCCCGCTGTATATGGGATATCAATGAGATCAATCCCAGAGTGCTTTGAGAAATCATTCTGGATCAATAAGAGGAGGAAAAAGAGTTGAATTTTTAAGAGCATGAGGAAATCAGATCTATTCAAATCTCAGCATTACATTTACAAATGACTTATTAACCTCTAAGCCTCAGATTCCTTATCTATAGTCTGGACATGATGAGAGTGTCTACCTCATAGGACTGCTGTCAAGTTCAAATAAGCTAACAGATAGAAAAGCCTGAGCCCAATTCCATGGTAAAATGAAGGGATTCAGTAATATTCACCATTATTTTTCATTAAATAAGCCATCTTTATTCTTTGTATGAGCAAAGAATTTTTGTTTCAGTAGGAAACACTAAGAAAAATATGCAGAGCAGATTATTATATACATTAAACAGGATACCTAAAATTAATAACACACACACAAATCGAAAACAAAGCAAAATGCTTTTATAGGCATTTTAAATGATCATCATCTTAAGACATAGTCAGACATTCTTGGAGCATAGCAGAGAGAGTGGGATCGGGTACTGACAAGGACACAGAAAAGGACAACAGACAAGTTGCTGGCCTCTAGGGGCTTACAGTCTGGCTAGAAAGACCAGACAAAAGGGTTAGAAAAAGTTTGACAACCTAAAGACAAATTATAAGTAAAAAGGTTCATACTGCCTCAAAGTACTGTCTCAAATTTAACTCCTTCTTAACTTACTCTCTAATTTGCTTGCTGAAATATTTATGCCTACGATTTTGCATTGATTAAAAAGCTATTTCATGCATGAGTTATTGGATTAGAAAAAAGTATTTTGTTTATCCACTGTACGAGAGAACCCGTATTTCCTGGACTTGGAGAAATTGTTTTTTAGTTAATGAGTATTTAATGAGAACCCACTATGAATGTTATACCTTGCTATTTTAGATCTATTTTTAAAAAGTCAGATTAGGACAAAGCTAACCTATAGATAGAGGTGGGAGGTCTGTACAACTACTCTGTGCTGGTTATAAGCATGCACTCTGGAGGGAGGCTGTCTGGGTATAAATGCGTTGCTCCTACTGACTAGCTCTGATTTCGAGCAAGTCACTTACCCTCCTTGGGCCTCAGTTTCATCTTCAGTTAAAAAACAACAACAACATGGTATTAGAACTATGTATTTATTTAATGAGTATTAAATAAGGCAGTGCAGTAAAACTTTTCTTGATGCCTAGCACATAACACGTGTTCGATAAATGCATGAATAATAATGATTATAGCACAATACTGTTACATTTCTTATATTCTATCTCTCTTTTATATGCACACACAAAACATAGACAGTTTTTATACTATTGTAGAACCAGTAGAACTGTGGCTTCTTGGAATATCGCTTCTGCTTGCTCCCCACTTAACTTGTTAGTCTCTGATTGGTCCTTTAGGAATCTTCCGAGACCCCTTCAAAACCAGGTTGAGTGGCTTCTCTATGTGTCCCTGTGGTACCATATGCTTAATCTCGCAATAGCAATGTGGGTTTTGGAATGGGTTATGGAATGTGATTTTTTTGTTCAAAATTTTGTCTGTTTCTGTCTTACTCACCACCACCACTCTTTCACCAAGAGGGGAAAGTCCTTGAAGGAAAGGACTGCTGCTTGTTTTCTATTATATCTCTAGGATCTAACATGATGCCTGACATAATATTGAATATATATGGACTAAATGGAAAAAAGAGGGAAGGGAGGGAGGGAAGGAAGGAAGGAAGGAAGGAAGGGAGGGAGGGAGGGAGGGAGGGAGGGAGAAAGGGAGGAAGAAATGGAGGGAACGAGGGAAGGAGGGAGGGAGGGAAGAAGAAGGCAGAAAGTGTGGGTAGAGGTGCTCTGGTCCTGGCAGCGTGACATCTGTCTGAGTCTGCACACCCTCTTCCCTCTCCCTCCCCCTGTCCCTGGTGCCCTATAAAGTGAAGGGAAGTTTGAGCAACGAGAATGTTTTACTTACCCCAAATCACCACTGGAGAAATCCATTGCATTACTGAGCACTGGTAATGGGTTGGCCCTGTTTCAGAATATAGGGTTTTGCTGCCCCTGCCAAGCAGGCTTATCCATGTGGAGCTTAGATGGTGCCTTTGCCCACACCTGTCTGGCTCAGAGAGCTTGCTGCGCTGTCAAAGGGAGTGCTGGGCATTGAGAAAGTCTGATGGGCTTTGACGAAAAAGAGAACCGGGCACACAGGTCTCATTTATAATCCATTCCAGCTGCTCCTCTGCTGGGGGAAACTGGCATTCTGTTTTGTTGGCCCCTTTTCCATCAGGACAGCTGTGAAACCCTACTCAGTGAAGTAATCGCAATAACAACCACCACTTTGCATGTTGATGCCTTTCTTCCAAGGAACTCAAAGTTCTTTGGAGACATAACCTCATTAATCCATCCTGCATGAAGTGGTGGCTGATGGGGAGGGGTAGGAATTCTCACTCATATTGCCAGGGCTGGGGGATTTAGGAGAAGGGAGTTAAAAAGGAAGAGAAAGAGGTTTCGGAGCTAGGAAAGATAAGGGATGGTATCTTTCCTCCACTGAATCCCACTCCGGCACAACGATAACACTTTTGTAGGATAGTACGCAGCTAAGTGAGTAAAAGACACACACTGCAGGCTCACTATCTACCCAAAAGGAAGAGAATTCTATATGGGGAGGGGTGGTTAGGAAATCTGATTTCTAGTGTCTGATATTGACACTAAATAGCTGTGTGACCGTGAGTCAGCCCTACCCTCGGAATAGTAGTGTCATATTAGAGCATGTGACCTCATGCTGTGTCGACAGAGCACAAAACCAGGAGTCAGGAGACTGATGCCTGCCGGTTCAGCAGCGTGATTTTAGGTGCATTACTTCAGCTCCTGAGTCGCAATGTTCTTATCTGTAAAATAAGAAAATCAGACTGGATTGTCTCCAAAGTTATTTTTAATTCCAGTAAAAGCTGTGATTCTAGAACAGGTGGGCTGGGAAACAACAGATTTGATTGGGGCTTAGACTAGGAAAACTGCTAACTATCCATATCCATTTTCTACTTCTGCCACCCCAAAACTCAGTATATCCTATAAAACAATAACTTATGATTTCTCACTATTTTGTAACTTGCTTGGACAGTTCTGTGACTTCATCTGGCTTCACTCATGTGAACGGATTCAGCCTGAGGGTTGGCTGGGCTCAGCTGGGATAATGTGACATCTGGGCCTCCCTTGCCCTGTGGTCCTTTTATCTTCAAGGAGGCTACCCATGCTTCCTCCCAGAGTATGGCAGTGCTCCAAGAAGGCCAGCCTCAGTGTTCAAAGATTCTTCACCCCTCTTCTGTGTCAAGTTTATTGCTATCTTGTGGACCAAAGAAAGTTATGTGGTCCAGAATCAATGAGGGAGGAGACTCCACAAGGACATTTTTATGAGCCAAATTGTGTCCCATGGAAAGATAAGTTGAAATCCTAACACTTAGTACTACAGAATGTGACCTTATTTGGAAATAGAGTCTTCACAGATATAATCAAGTTAAAGTGAGGTTGTATTGGGGTAGGGTGGGCTCCTAAACCAATATGAGTGTTGTCCTTACAAGAAGAGGAAGAGTCACACAGACACCAGAGGGAAGACTGAGATCAAGGTTAGACTGGTACTGTCACAAGCCAAGGAATGCCTGGGACTACCAGAAGCTGGAAGAAGCAAGAATTCTCCCTAGAGCCTCTGGAGGGAGCATGGCCCTGACAACACCTTGATTTCAGACTTCTGGCCTTTAGAACTGTGAGAGAATAAATGTTTGTCTTAAGCCACCCAGCTGGCAGTACTTTATCACAGCAGCCCTAGAAAATTAATATAGTCATGGACCCTAGGAGACATGGTTCTTTGGGGACCATTAGTGTAACAGTCTATCATACCATGTATTTTTATAGGTATAACTGCACAAACATCATGGATTAGTGTCCAAAATATTAGAAAATGCAGGTGTGGTAGATTGCAATAATGATCTCAATTCTTTAGCCTTTCCTAAATCCATGCCCGCTGACATCAGACTTTACCTGACTCCCCTCACTCTAAAGAAATGGGGTGTGTCTCCCCTCTTCTTCCCTTTTTTACGGCCATGTGACCTGCCTTACTTAATAGAAAGAGAAAAAAATGCCATTGTGCTAGTTTCTTAAGAAGCTTTTATATTCCTGCAACCCCCATTGTCTATTGTCAGTATTCTTCACAGCCATACTGCCCTGCCTACGATGCTGTCTCCCGGTGCTCCCAGACCTGTCCCTCCTTAGGTATGAACATAGCAACACCACTCCCATCACACTTGGGGTTCAGAGCCGGGTTTTATTTTGGATCAAAACTGGAGAGAATGGTTCCATCTTTATAGGGATCAAACCTATACATAGGCTGACTGAGGCCTTCTCTCCTGCTTTTTCCTTTTTCTCCCCTGGGCGCAAGTGTCCCTAGCATTTCTCTCTGGTACCCTCTTCTTCCATGCAAAGCATGCATACAATGCAGTTGGCATCCAGCTTTTCTACTGTAGTTACATAAATGCAAATATTTTTATTACCAAGATGGGGTCACACTATATCAATTACTCTGCAACCTGCCATTTTTACTTAAAATTATATCATCACTAAATGATGATATAATCATTACTGTAAATATAGATTTCTCTTCATTTTTAATAGCCATATATATTTCCGTTTGCATATGGAATCTTTTTTAAACATTCTATTTTTCATTTTTACTTACAAATACTGCTGTGATAAATACATTTTAATATGAATCTTCATATACTTGATCAGTTATTTTCAACAGGTAAATTCATATAGAATTGCATACACAAAATGTTTTTCAAAGCTTTGATACCTATTTCCAAATTATTTTCTGGAAACACTGTATTGATTTATACCCATCAATGTATAAAAGTGCTAATTTTTTAAATTCCCGTGTAACTCCATGATTCTCTACAACCATTGACAAATGATACAAGAAAAAGTTTGTGTTTTCTAGTGTTTTCCTCAGTCCCCTCTTAAACAATTGTGTTACTCAAAAATGCATTTCTAAAATTGAATAGAACAGAGACAGCAAGAATAGAGGATACAGATGAAATCAGAAATGAGCTCACAGAAAGAAACTGAGAAGTGCAGTCTATGGCACCATTGGTAATGGTAGTGCTTCATGGATCATTATTTGGCGCATTATTTTAAAATGACTCTGACGTGTGTGAATTCAAACGCTGTTATGTGGGCACATTCAGAGAGGTGTGGGGAAATGTGGGGTGGAAATGCCAAATAAAAGCAGATCTGAGGAAAAGTAAAATAATATATCAGGGAAGAAAATTATTCCAGCACTATGCTTTGAAATAGGAAGGACATGCAGTATTCAAAAAACTATACTCAGTGTACCTGAGTTAGACATGGGCTTGCAGAGTGGAGAGGAACAAGAGAGGCCGAAGCTGATGACTCACACATAGGGTAGTTTCTGCTCTTTTGGTCTAGGGTGAGACTTCGTGCTGCAGTCTGGGTTCATCTAGTTTAACACCTTTATGTTTTCTACAGTGGGTGGTTCAAAGAGAGGGAAGGGATTACTCTATCAGGGTTGTCAACATGGATTAAAAGAATAACATTTTATGTGTCACCAGTAAACTGGTTCAATGTCTCTTCCAGTGTGTTTTATATATATGGTTCATATCATAGGTCTTAAACATGTGTATGCCAAGTGACCCACGATCTCACTCTTAGGAATTCATCCTAATGAAATAATTTAGATAATCAATAATTTTAATAAGTTGCCCAAAGATTTAACTACAAGGATGTTATAAGTAAATTATCGTAAAACCTAAATATTAAAATCATTTCAAATTTGGTATTACAGACTATATATATTTATATATGATTTGGACTCTGTGTGTGTGTGTGTGTGTGAACATATATAGATGTTCCATTAAGGACAACTACCACTAATGCCTGAATTTTACTACCTCCTTAATTCTCTCTTATGCATAGTTAAGGATCCTTACTACAAAGTTGTTTGGCATCCTGGATTTTAAGGTTTTACTTTTGTTTTCCAAGTGTCTTCTTCCCTAGCATGCACTAACCTGAGGCATTAGGGAGTGGGACAGATGCGGATTGAAGTTATAGCTGCACCCTGAGTCCAGAATCATGACTTTCTCTTCAAACCTTGTTTCTGAGTTTCTTCCAACTAGCTTGACACTTAGGATGAATCCTTTATCAGGGGTCTCTAGATCTTCTTTGACATTTGGTTTCTGTTGGGGGAACAACATCCCAAACACACACACATGTAGTTTGCAAGTTATAACTAGATGTCTGGGCCCAAAGTTGGACATATTTTGAATTCCCTTCTCATAAAACTCCCCATCTCCATGTGAATAATTTAGAAGCTAAAAGATACTTGGGAAGAGCAGAAGGTGGGTAGAGTGATATATCATATTATATTATATTAATTATTATTATATATGGTATATATTATTAGATGACCTAATAACATATACTAAATGTATCTGAAAATTAGCTTTGGCTTACACAGGATATCTTATCATATGTGTCTGTGTACATAACTGTGAAATATTATCAATATCAAGTCCTAAAGGATATACAGCAAAAACATCAAGAGTCCAGTGGTGAGATTACAGTGGATTTGTATTGTCTTCTTTTATCTTGATTTATGTATTCTAAATTTTTTTACAATGATCATTTATTTTTTATGAACCAGGAAACAATAGAGGTGATTTTTTAAAGGCACTCTTAAAAAAATACCATATTGTACAACCATTCAGAAGTGTCTATTTTTTCAACTCCAGTTATTTTATAGTGATAGCTATTACATTGGTGCTTGATTCCAGAGCCATCAACTAAGGGGCTTTTTTTTTTTTTTTTTGACAAGAGAAAGCTTTCCATAGAGGTTTCATGAAGCATTTGTGAAGGCAGTTGGACATTATTGTAGGATTATAAGGGAGTGCTTTATGAGCTGGAATGTTGGTAGTGTGATGCAAGTGGCCAGATTCATGGTCAAGATACTGACTTAAAGTCTGGGAGATGATATGTAATATGATTGCATGCAGAGAACAAATACAAACTCCAGTAAAGATTGGGAGTTGGGGTAAAAGAGATAAGGGCAGATTCCAAATTTCCTGTAGAAAAAGAGGAGAAACTTGGCACCAACCTTGGGTTGACTCCTTCAAGTTTCTGTTCAGTTTTTCCCCAATATGACTGCCCTTCCCACTTTCCGTGGTGCCCCATGGGCTGCCCCACCCTTCAGATCCACCCAGCCTTGATCTGAGAGCTACCTCCATGTTCATGAAGGCATTCTGCCACCATTTGGTCCAGTCTCAACCCCACCAGCCTCCTCAGAGGCAGGGCATGCCAAAGTTCTTTTGCAAGTATGTAGTGAGATTTTGAGTCACACTCTTGCTTAAGAGGATATTCTATGCATTTTCAGACATATGACTAACTGGGCAAAAAGTTTAAAAAATATAATTCGGAGTAACACAGGGTTCAGCAGGAGAGTTGTTCTTTCCTTTTCATGTTGTTCAGGGGGAGGAGGAGAGGTATAAGATTAACCTGAAATATGGAACACCATCAAGAGACAGATAGACACAGAATCAAAGTCCCCAAATAGCATTTAATTCCATGTTGCTGTTTTTCCTGGTCTGGTTTCAGAAATCCTCTGACAGTTGGACTATTTGCTATTTAGTCATTCTACTGTAGTCATTTTACTGACAATCAACAGGCATTGCCTAATTTCACACTCAAATTAATAAAAAAGACCAAAGTAGACTACAATGTCAAGTCTACATTTAATTTGATGGGATTTTTTTTAACATTTCCGAAATAACACATAAGTAGTAAAAGCAGCAAATACACAAGATTGGAAGGCATTTTAGTATGTTCAAGTTTTAGCCAAAACAACTTGCAATAACTAGATTAAAAAAAAAAAAACATCTAATTGGAGGATTTTACATTAAGTTCTGAAACACATTTTTTGGTCCCCTTGTGCCTTGTTTCCAAGATGGTAGCACCTGGAAAAACATGCAGCTTGATTTTCGTAATAGATATGAGCTCAGATAGTAAGGACTGCATTACACCAGTTCCTTTGAAACGGGTGGCAGTTATTGCTGGAGTCCAAGTGGCTGAATCGCATGCTTGGAAATAGGAGTATATTCATCTGTTTGTGAAAATCACCAGGCATAGACCGTTTCCACCCAACACACCGTAGAAACTTGCAAGCCTCCTGTTCCCAGCAAGAATTGAAGCCAAAACTCAGCGAGAGCAATGCCAGATGATTGCTGCTGTTTTCCTTAAGCCTTTATTTTGAATGCTGGATCTTGCATTACTATACATTCTTTCCTAAGTAAGAACCTTCTGCCAGACCAAAGACAGTGTCCTCTCTGAGGCAGTGGCAATTTCCACCAAATCTCTGACCAAAAAAGTATCCAGTGTGTGTTCACTTTTCATCATGACATGATTAATTACCCCAGGAAACTTCATTTCATTCTGCTTGCTAAAATGAGAGTAATTAGAGCAACCTTTGACCCTGTCTTCTCTACCCCTCATAGTTTACAGCGAGTTGTGAAATGTGATAAGTTAGTTCTTAAATATATACTTTTATGCCAAGAACAAGTATCTCCTATTTGACTTACTGTTCCCCTACAGGAATTTGGTATTGTTTATTTAAGAACTTGACATCCAGCATTTTTGTCAGATGAAATTGAGAAGTGTCCTCCAGATGACACAACTGCCCTGTCAATAGAGAGTTCAGACCTTGTCCCTTATTTTAATATCTGTAGTAATAACTGGACCCTTAGCTCCATGTGGAGGGTACAGTTTTCATTCCTACCTTGAACTAAAATTACATTGGGGCTAGAAACATGGTCAGGGGCCATAACAATAAAATACACAAACACCCAAAGGATTCCATTTGGAAGTCAAGTACCCAATTTTTCAGGTGTTTTGAAACATAACCTTTGACACATTTGGGGGAGCACCGTGGGCTAAATGAAAGTCATCATGAATTAACCCAAAAGTATGAGTTTTCTGGCTCTTGTTAATATGCTTTTTATACCAGATTATAGAGGCAATTTTTATGTACTTTAGAAAATCTGTGAAACAAAGAAATGTATAAGGAAGAAATTAAAACTTTTTAATCATATCTACAGTGATAACCGCTTCTGAAATTCCAGTATATTTCTTTCCAGTCTAGTAGTATACAATTATATAAATATATATTCCACACAAAAAAAATTGAGCCAAAGCCCAGGTCATGATCTCGTGGTTCGTGAGTTCGAACCCCTTATCAGGCTCTCTGTTCTCGGCACAGAGCCTGCTTCAGATCCTCTGTACGCCTCTCTCTGCCCCTCCCCCACTCTCTCTCTCTGTCTCAAAAATACGTAAGTGTTAAAAATATTTAAAAACAAAACACAACAAGAAAACAGCATTATGTGGTCACCAGGACCCTTCCTTATAAGAGATACAAGTACAAGTGTGAATTCATTGCCTCCCATAACAAAGAGCTCCCTTTAGGTATTTTCTCCCCAAGGTTTCAGCTATTGCCTTGAGGTCTCAATCTATCTTTCCTCTTTCTCCCTCCTTCTCCCCCTCCCATGCCCCCTTTTCTCTCTCTCTTTCTCCTTCCCATCTCTGCCTTTTCTTTCCTCTCTGTCTCTTCCCTCCCCTTCTTTCTTTCTTTCTTTTTCCCTTCCTTCCTCTCTCTCTCTCACTCTCTCTCTGCCTCACCTCTTCTTTTCCCCCCATGTCCCTTTCCTCCCTCTTCCTTTTTTCAATTCTACTTACCTTAGCTTGGCTTTTACCCAAGCAGTCTGGAGGATGACGTGTTCTGATTGGCCAAGCCTAGACTACACCAGGTTCACTTGCAGGGGGCCAGCTACACGGGATGGGGCCCTGGGCAGGAATGCCGAGAGAAGAGCTGTCCTCTCTCTCTAGTGCTTTTCTTTCCTGTGTTTAAAATTTGCCCTTAATAAATACCAGTACCAGTTCAGCAGTGCGATGCAAATCTTGACTTTCATGTGCCATCTTCAGATAAATGTACTCAATACTTTGGTGAACAGTGCACTAAAACCAACAAAATTCTTTCCCCTGAACTTAGAAAAAAAATTAATTCCAATGTCCTATGAAAAAAACATCTATCTTTGCATTTTCAAATCTTAGAACTATCCTTAAGATTATCAGTCAATCTAGTAGCTATCACTTGATACTAGATCACACTTCCACTAGAATCAAGATACCCACTACCATACTTCCACTAAAATCAAGATGAATATATATACACGTATGTATATATATACACACATACGTGTATATGTATGTATACAGATGTACATACATACATGTGTGTGCGTGTGTGGTATGTGTGTGTGTCATTGGAATGGAAGGAAATAGCAGAAGGACCTTGAAGGAAAGTCAGAACCTAGAATTACAGGTGTGCTGTTTTAGTGCTGCGGCCACCACCACTGCTGATTCACTACAGTGCTATTCTCAGAAAGAGAAGTTAATACAAACCTCACCCATGGCTTTCAAAGAGTGCACATCTTGGGCTCTCAGTTATTTAAAGTATGCACAATACAGGGCTTTCCCCAGTCTTAATAGTGCTGAGCAATTTTTTTCTTGCTCCTCTCTGGACAGTTATTTCTGCTGTGTTTTGACCAAGAGTGGCTGACAAAAGGCATACGTGGGATGGTTTTGGAGATGCTAGATGATGTCTTATTGCAAGTTAAAGTGCAAATTCTATAGCAGGCTAAAGTACCTTCAAGGAAATAGTCATGGACACAGGAACTCACACTCAGCAGGGTTTGAGGGAAGTCCTTTGACCTTGTGAAGTTCATCTTCATAATACAGCCTGAGAAGACTGGCCAACAGTTGTAAGAAAGCCAGCTGGAGGACAGCACTATCGGTGGCATGTCCTGACTTCAGGGGCTTCAAAGAAAACAGAAGAGGAATTGCCAGTGTCTCATGTGGGGAACACTTCCTCACAGAGACTTTACCCCGCTATACTAACCCCAGATAACTCCAATCCATTTAGCACTTCCATTTTCAGAAGTGAAGGCTTAAGACTAAAGTATATACATCTTAGATGACTGAGAAGGTAATTATTAACCAGTGAGCATAAGAGAACCCAGTTGATTCCTTATGCCAGTTGATTCCTCTGTGGATCAATTTTCTGTAGTATTCCAGACAACTAGTAGTCTTTTGGGGCCGCCCAAATAGAATACATTTATGGTCATCTGGACAGGAGGAAGTAACCTCAATTGTGTTAGCTTTCCATGAGGTCTGGAATGTTCAGCTATCATAGCACTTACTACCCTCTGCTGGAATTGTCTGTCTCCTTCCCTGTCTTCCTCACTGGACTGTGAGTCATTCCAGAGCTGGGGTGGAGTCTTATCAATCTTTGGATTCCTATGATTTAGAGGAATGCCCTGTAGGTAGCAAATGTTTAATAAATATTTCTTGCGTGAGTGAATAAATGCTCAAGATGAAAATCTGGGAGTCATTCTCGATTCCCTGTTCTTCCTCATCCTCGTCAACCCACTACCACATTCTTTGGAAGGAAAGATAGCTCTTTAGTCTGCCTACTTTTCTCCTTCCCCAGACTACTACAATTACCTCAGAAATCCTTCCCTGCTTCCCCTGTTGCAGAGTACCAATTTATTTTTTCATAAAAACCATAGAGAATTTTCAAAAATATTAAATACCTCTTGCGACTTTTCATCTTATCCAGAGTAAAAATCCAGAAGTCAACTGCCAACCTCTCTCACTTCCTCCTGCTGAGATACATTGGGCTTTTTTCCATTTCTATAGTTCACTAGGATCTACTCTGTCTCCATTTTGTGTAAAGGCTGTTTCTCTGATGCCCTTCCCCACACCTCTCACCTGCCATCTCTTGCTCAGTCTACAGTTTCAGCCTGAAAGTCACCCCCTGAGAGAAGCCTGCCTTACCATCCCTGTTTAAGGTAGACTGCCTTCTGGCCCCTGTCCTGGCACTCTCCTTTTCCATCATAGTGCTTATCAAAATTTGTAGGTAGATAGCTTGTTTATTTATCATGCATCTCTCTTTTAAACCGTCAGCTTTTCCTTGAGTGCAAGGATCATATCCATTTAGCAACTACATCAGACATCAAGCTCACCACCTCACAACCTCTCAGCCTCAGCTCATGGCTCTGGCGGAGCCACAGGGTTTCAAACTGCTCTCCATTGACAGTGCACGCCTCAAGCCTGCACCAAACACCTCTGTTTCCTGTCCGAGGGCTTCCCTTACTCCCTTGGGTGGGGCGCTGCAAGAACCCACTTGACATTCACGCATGTGCAGCCCAGAAGTGTGAAAGTGTTCATGTTCTGTGGGGGTAACTCCCAACCAAAGCAGGCCAGGAGCCAAGCAAGGGTAAATGCTTCTCCCTCTGGTCCCTCTATACACTCCTTAGAAGCCAACAAGACTGGGCACTGGCCACCTGCACTGGTGACCAGCTCTGTATCGTAGTTTTATATTGATTTTCCTCTTCCCTGTTTCACTTCTCCTGGTCCCTCACTTCTGCTCTCTAGTATCACTTCCAAACAAACCAACCACATGCAAGCCTTAGTCTTGGTTTCAGTTGTAGGGGAAGCCAGGCTAAGACAACCACCATGCACCAACTGCCTGGCACAGTACCTGGTGATGTCAGTTATTCAATAAAAATTTTTAAGCCAAGTATAAACAAATGAAAATTATTAAAAAACTAAAAGGTAAGAGAAGCAGGAAATAAAGAAGCCATTAATACAATTTTATACAAGAAAATTCAGCATTGCTTGGTGTGTCTGGGTGGCTCAGTCAGTTGAGTGTCCAACTCTTGGTTTCAGTACAGTTCATGATCCCAGGGTCATGGGATCAAGCCCTGCATCAGACTCAGCACTGATAAAAGAACCTGTTTAAAATTCTCTCTCTCCTCTGCCCCTCTCTCCTGCTTATGCTCACACGTTCTCTCTTTCTCTAAAAATAAAATAAAGAAAATTCAGCATTGCTTACACTTACCAACTCAGCAGAGACCCTCATCACACATGTGCTTTCTTTTTAAGCAGGTGAATTCCCGCCAAGTCCTATCTATTTAATCCTTCCTCCTCCAGCATGACATAGCTTGGTTTGTGGAATGAGAGCGAGGCTTGGAATTAGACCTATCTGGACATGAATCTCCACATCTTTCTACCAGCATGACCTTACCAAGTTCTTCAAGGTCCAGTTTGCCTATCTGTAAAATGGAAAGATGAACGTTACTTAGAGAATTGTTACAAAGATTTAAAACTAGGTCCTCAAAAATATTGATTTTTCCCCCAAAACATCTACCCTCATTTTCCTTCCCTCTCTAGTGAATCATATACTTTGTATTTGGGAATTTGTTGCTAAACTTGTGGCCCTTTGCTTTCAGCTGAAAGCTTGGTGCAAGAATCTTCTGGCTATATTTGTTTATCTTCACAGTCCCTGCACTTACAATACATGCCAGCTAACCCATCATTTGAAAGAAAATCTTCCTCAGGTAAAGACCCTTACAGTTACACAAGAAGACTTTCAAAGGCATCATGGCCCTAGGGGCTTTTCCTCTAGGGACAATACAGTGTGTCACAGGCCCCGATGAGTGGTGGATGTGAGGACAGTGTTCTGTGAGCCTGCAGCTCTCCACCCATCTCCAGCCATTTGTGCCTTTTGTCTGCTTGTGCTCTCAAAGGTCAGACCCTTATGAAAAATACTTGCTCTATTAATCATCTTGGAAGACTGCTCCAGACACATTTTCAGAAGGGATGCAGTAAGTTTTGTCTGCACAGTGCACCCTGGGAAAAGAGTTTCCCTTCCGAAAAGCAATCTTGACTTCAGCCAAGTCTTTTCTGTTTTTTTTTTCTTACTTTTTTTTTTAGTGTACAATTTAATGCTTTTTTTTTTTACAGTTTTTTTTTTAAGTAATGAAATTATTGCATGTTCTGAAGGTGTTGGGAGGCACGGCCACCCCTTTGGCATAGGCATGTTTGTATTCTCAGGAGATATGTGCCCAATTAGTAGGCTTCGCATGACTGCTGGTGTTGGCAAATGATCTATACCCAGCTGGTACTCTGTATTTTGGGGAACAGTGGAAGGTTTAACCATTATTTGACAAGGACCCATTCAGTCAAAGACAGAATGGTATAATGGAGAGCTAAATGAAAGATGACCCAGGGACTAGACAGGCTCACAATCAGGGTAATAATTTTTATACTCCCAATTAGAACACAGAAATAAACAGAATGGGACTGAAGTCCCCACTGCATTTGGCTATGATGGGGCGTGGGGCAGGATATCTGATATTCTCTCACTTTCTCATCTGGACTTCACAGCTTTTGGATCTTCTAACGTGATAGGAGAACTTTGACTCACCGGTTGTATGTAAGCCCATCTCACTTGCATGTCTTGCCACTCAGTAGGGAAGCACTTCACATGTGCAATGATGAAGCAACCAGAGAAGATAGAAATTTCAGAGCTTCCTTCTGTCTCATGTAGAGTTTTTATGTTTTGCCTTTTCCACACAAGTCTTCCTAGTCCTCACACGATCTAATACCCCATTCCTCACAGCTGACTTGTGACAACCATGAGAAAAAAAGCCTTAACCAACGTGTTGCTCGTTCATTAATATTCCTGTCTTATAAGGGTAAGGTCTTTTTTTTTTTTGAAAATCATGATAATATCTGTTATATTTCAGATATTATTTTAACAGATCTGTGTACTGAATGAAAGCAGGATTTATTTTTATAGCAATTCTCACTCAGGATGAAAATTAAGTAATAAACAACATCCCACTGGGAGAGACCCCTGCAAAACAGCAGGCCTAAAGAGGTAGACTGGTATGCTCAGTGAAAATATTTAACACCCTGGACTGTTTCCCAGTGGGATCAAACCAGACAAGAACAATGCGGTCTGCTTAGGAGACTGTCTGGGGATCTTCATGAACGGCATTTGCAGTGATAGATATATCTTCCCCCTCAGATTCCTGCTCCTGTGTATGTGCAGAACTTACAACTGAGTCATATTTTTCAAGAATGATTGTGGGTGTCATAGTGTTTTGTGGTCTATAACTTCATAATTAGCTTCTTCCAAAAGTACTCGAGGTACAGCTCAGCTCAGATGATTTCTTGAATGGCTTAACGCCAAGTCTATTCCCATATGCCTTTTTTATTGTCCATACTCCCTTCTACTACCACTGTCTTGCATAATTCCCATGATCAGCTAAAAGAACTTTCAATGAAGAATCATCTTTGAACAAAAAGAATAAGGACTAGGAAATGGTAACCAACTTGTACCTGAGCTATTCCAAAAATAGTCCTTGCACAGTATTTATACTAGTAAATATACTAGCACAGTATTTCCCAGGCCTAACCACAGATGTAATCTGGTAAACCATCAACGAATTCTCAGGCAATAGACAGCGAGCATCTGCTAAGGACCAGGTATTGTAGTAGGTTCCAGGCAACAGAAATGCAAAAGAGAACAAATCTTCGCACAGCCCCAGAGGAGATCTCAGACACAGAAATGTCAACAATCTTTTTGACATTGAAATCACATTTGAGGAACTATCTCAAGTGAGAACTGAAGTCACAGGAAAACTGGTCTTCTAGAAGGAAGAGGAGTTGGTCTGTTAGAAAAGAGAGGACAAGATGGGTGAAAAGATGGAAGTGCAAAAAATCATGGCACATACAGAGGACTGGTATGCCCGGAGAGTGAGTCAAGGGCGGGCCGGGGCACAGAATGAATTTCTCTGTCACGCAGCGGCAAAAACCTGATACTTTCTGAACTAGATAAATCAGGGAAGATTTATTACAAAGAGGTAGTGATGTTTCACTAAAACTCTAGAGGAAGAGGTCTAAGTAGGCTTATGAACAGGAGCACTATCAGGACCTACAGCTGGAACACCCTCTCCACCTATTTTTCTCTTTCTGGGCCATGAGGTCACTTATTTCTGCAGCTCAGGTCATTGATACACAGCTCTGAATTGATCATTCACCTGTTCACCGGGAATGGATGTGCTCATCCCATGTGCTCGGTGTCCATCCTACTCCAATATAGTAGGATGTAGACCAGGGCTGGCGTCATGGGCACAGACTCATGTGATAAAGTGACCTACATTTGGTTTCATGCGCTACTGCGGCCATCTTGCATTTCTAAGTATTTTCCCTGCACTTATGTTTTGTAAGTGAAGTCCAGTCAGATGGTGAAACATTCTCATGAGTAAAAGAGATACCCACAGTTCTTTACCTTCCTGTTCACATATAACATTTGGGCTGCCCCCATGGTCCACAGTGCAAGGGCATCCAGAGAGACTAAAAAAAAAAAAAATACAAGGAATGTGTGTTACTGCCACTACTGAGTATGGTGGGAAGGAGGAGCCCAAATTGGCCAAAATAAGGGCCAATATAACCTTTTTAGTGTTATATTAGTTTCAGGTATACAATATAATGATACAACATTTCTATACATTACTCAGTGCTTATTACTCAGTACTCTTAATCCCCTTTATCTATTTCACCCTTACCCCTACCCACCTCTCCTCTGGCACCCACCAGTTTCTTCTTTGTATTTAAGATTCTGTTTTTTTTTTTTCCTTTGTTTTGTTTCTTAAATTCCATATACGAGTAAAATCATATGGTATTTGTCTTTCTCTGACTTATTTTGCTTAGAATTGTACCTTCTATGTCCACCCCTGTTTTCACAAGTGGCATGATCTTATTCTTTTTTATGGCTGAATATTATTCTATTATATATATAGATGTGATATATATCACATCTTCCTAACCATTTGTTGATGGTCACATGCTTTCTTATTCATGTTACTTCTCTGCATTAGCCAACCACTCAATGTTGAAACGATGACATAGAAAGAAAGGAAAATATAAGGCAATGTATAGTTTCTTTCCTTGTCAATCCTTCCTTACTCATTAGTAAGCTGAATGTACAGAGTGTCAGTAGAATGTATCAAGGAGTGATATAAAGACTATTGAGCTAGTTTTGTGTAACATTTCCACTGTTCGGGTAAGAATGAAATACATAGGCATGTACAAGCTAAGAAATATTAATTGTGGAATTTTTGTGATACCATGTATGAGTTAAATGCTTTTATATTCGCTTTTTTTAATTTTTTTTTTTTTGAGAGCAGGAGAGACAAAGCATGAGTGGGGGAGGGTCAGAGAGAGAGAGGGAGACACAGAATCTGAAGCAGGCTCCAGGTTCTGATGAGCCGTCAGCACAGAGCCCAACATGGGGCTCGAACTCACAGACTGTGAGATCATGACCTGAGCCGAAGTCGGACATCTAACCAACTGAGCCACCCAGGCGCCCCTATATTCGCATTTAAAACTAGCATTGCGCAATATAAAGATGAATGGTAAAATTCATACTAATAATTTATAATTTCAATTTTTCTTAACCTAGAATGTCATTTAAGAGCAAATAAAAGACAAAATGCTAAGTTGAAAGACTACCCCAAAAGAAAAAGTCTTATACCTTGGTATCTTTAACAACACTTATTTCCTGCTTTTTGAACAAAGCACTCTACATATTTATTTTGTACTGAGCCCCACATATTATGTAGCCAATCCTATTCTGAAGATAGGCAGGTGAAGAAAATGGACAAAGTACCTGTTGTCATGGAACTCACTTTTTGTGGGAGAGGACAATAAAAGAGCAGGGTGGGGGAAGGAGAGAGAGAGAGAGAGGCAGAGAGGGAGAGAGGAAGGTAGGCAGGAACACAGGAAGGCAGGAAAGAAGGAAGAAAAGAAGGAAGGAAGGCAGGCAGGAAGGAAGGAAGGCAGGAAGGAAGGAAGGAAGGACAAAAGCAAGGAAGGAAGGAAGGAGAAGAAAGAAAACCTCACTATCTCATAGCCATTTTGAGGAAATAAGCAGGATGACATGATTAGCAAGGGAAGGTGATCTACTACAGCTTGGGTGGCAGAGAAAGCCTCTCTAAGGAAGTGTTCTTTCAGCTGAGACCTAAAGCAGCTAATGACTGTGTGGAAGTGAAAATCTTCCTCTTCATACCTAGACTTTGTTCCAAGCTTTGAAATCAGCCAGAACAAGCCCAGTTCGTTCTCACAGTTTTACAGATGACAGCCAGCTCTTCCTCAGGCTTCTCCACTTCTCTTCACTGTGCCTCTGCTCCTGGGTGACCCTCCTCTGGACTTCCTTTCGAAGGAAGTTTCATAGACTTTTCTCATCAGAGAGCTACCTGTAGACCAAGGCAGGTGGAGGAAAATAATATGAAGTGCCCGTATTTCTGCCCGAGAGCCTCAAAGAGCCCGGAAACACAGTCCCTGGAGGAAGAATTCCCTTTTTCCAGTAACTCTTGGGAAAAGACACCTGACCAAACCTCCTGCCTTTGTTAGTCATGCAAAGAAAGTCACATCAGAAAAAAGGGTGACTTGAATGAGCCCAGATGTTTCACTTAAAACCACAACCAGGCATAGCATTTAAGCTATTTTTTTTGTAGTCATTTCTTTTTATGTCATGCAAATGCTCAAAAGTGGCCGAGGGAGACAGCACATCTTAAAAGATGACAATTGCAAATGGCAGCAAATAGCAAACACGATAATAACTTGTCATGTTTAACACAAAGTTACAGCAAAGGCAAGCTGCTTAGCAATAAGCAGATGTGGACTCTAAGGCAGACTGCAGACAGCATAATGCAGACAGGTCACAACACATTTTGGTAAAGCATTATAAAAATACTACCTATGGTAGAACATATACAGTAAATATAATATTTCAAGAAGGATTTAGAAACATTCAAGATTTACTGTGTGAGAGTTTTTTACAAAGAGCAGTTGGTGTCTCAATCACAGGAGCTGTGAGCTTTGCCGAGTGAAGCAGGATATGGGTATGTAGAGGATTTCAAGCTAGCATTTGTTTTTTTTCCAAAAAGAATGCTGCACTTGGCAGCCAGCTCCATTCCAGTGCACAGAAGTTAGTAAACTGATGAAATAGCAGGGGACTCTTCTGGAGAGGCTAATTGCTACACCAATTTCTGCCAAGACCATGTGAAAATAAACCCCTCTGTCCTATCATGCTGTCACTGAAAAGAGATTGGGGTTGACAATTAAAAGCTCAACAAGTAAAAGGGGCATTTAGGCATTTCGGTATGATGTGTCCTCACTAAATATGTGCTGAATGAGTCAAAGGATAGAGTCTAGAAGTTGAGGTTGCAAGACAGTGTCCCGGACTAGGTTCTTGGAACTCTAAATGTTTTACAACGGCGTGAGTATAGATTCTTACACAAGCATGTACATAGACATGTTTAATTATGTGACATACATGAGCTGTTAAGTCCTAAGTGCATGCTTATAATGATTGTGAGAAGTTTGGTCTACACATGAAAAGGACGAGTTCATTTGCCAATGGGGCACCTGTGGTGAAAGGGGGAAGAGCCAGCTTGACACTCAGTTGCAGTCAGTAGCACTGGCTGGTGTGCCAGACTGCCATTGCCTCATCTTGCAAAGCCTGGGACCTTGACCTCCGTGGGCAAGTCCATTGTGTGATGTGATGCAGCAAGTGATTCCAGTTGTGACTCTTCTCCAACCCAGTCCCTACAGACATCGCCAGTTTATGAGATATTTGGGAGCAATGAAAGCATCATGAGCAGATGCCATTCATTTTTATGCCATCAGATGGGGAAACTTGAATGAGATTTGTGGAGTTGCTTCCTCAGATCAGAGACTTTCGGGAATTGCAAGGCCAAGAAACCCGACTTGTTGGAGTGATTGCCGTTCACATGGTGATGTTTTCTTCAAGTTGTGACAAAACATGGAAATACATTGAACTTGAAGTTTCAAAGAAAAAAAGCAAGGAGCATTACTTTGTGGTTACTTATTTTAAAACTGGACAGATGAGTTTTGAAGAAGGCAATCATCATGCAATAAAATGAAAAATAAATACAAATCTGAAGGATTATGGAACACTTGGTGAAAACAGAGTTGGAACTTCAGAAGCAGATTGTCATTTTTGTTGGATTATAGTCACAACTTTAAAGAATGAACAAGGATTTATTCTAAAAGGGCAGCACAGTTTAAGAGCCTCTTTTAGACCTAAAAGCAAATCAGGTCCCAACAACATTTTTTTTCATATTCCCAAATGAAACCCCAAAACTGTTATTTCTCCTGCATATTAAGCTCTAGCAAACATTTGGGTTCCCATGAGTCTGCTAAAATGCATTGTGTTTCTTCACGCTTCTGAAAACTCAAGCAGAGGGTGGGTATCAGTGCCACAAAACTGGTCTGAATTGGGATATGTGTCTCAGCGGAGAATTGGAAATGATTCATTATGTCAAACATCAGCATTCTCATTAACATGTTCAAAATGGACCAAAGATGTGATTGGCCGTATACTGTGTGTGCATGCAGGAACAAAATGGATTAAACTCTTGTTATTTGTAGGGATTTTAAAAAATTCGTATTACCGTTTTAAATCTCTCATAATTTTGAATAACTAATGAGCTTTATCATTGTCGTTCTTACCTTTACATCTTGGGATTTCTAATCTTCTG
The DNA here is from genome assembly GCA_030068075.1 of Paguma larvata. Taxonomy (NCBI): domain Eukaryota; kingdom Metazoa; phylum Chordata; class Mammalia; order Carnivora; family Viverridae; genus Paguma; species Paguma larvata. The sequence goes on from CM057838.1 coordinate 40,729,043, forward strand.
CTTTACTACCAAAGAAAAGAGTGGGCTTTCTAGCTCTATGCTGTCACATGCTGTCACATTTGCTGAAAGTGCATTAGTATTAGTGCCTTGCATTAGAATTCACTCTATCCCCTCTGAGCCCACGTTGTACTCCCTCTGGGCAGGGAGTAAGACCCATCTGTTTATCTTTAGCCTTGCTCTCACTGGCAGACTGGCTCACATACTGGCAAAGAGATGGTCTGTCACTTTGAATTTCATGGAGGACTTCACCCCAGTCTCATGAGTCCCATGACCTTCGTGACTCAGACATTTATGGCCTATTCTCTTTCATGCTTTCCGGATCCAGGATACTAGGGAGTGACATAAATGACCAGTCATTGGCTGGTTCTGAGAAGACTTCCAAGAAAACTGCCACAAAACTTTTAACAAAGCTAGGAGTTTTAAAGATCTAGAATGTTGTCTGTCAACTAAGGTCTAGAATGAAGACTACAAACTGATGGCCAAATCATCCAACAAGCATGTTTTACTTGGCCAAGTTTGTGTTGGCCTGCAGAGTGTTTAAGAAATATTTAATTAGTTCCCAACATTTAAAAATCAGGAGATTTCACGTAAAAATCCAGGTTTCTGGCATCGCTTGGTTTGGTAGCACAAAGTCTGCATTCCCACCTGGCAATAATGGGCTGTAGCTCTATAGCAGTCACCCAGTCTATGTGAGGCAGGCCCACTCCGGTTTACCATAATTCCTACCACTCCCTACCAGAACTACTTCTCTTGTCTCCATAACATACCTGGCTCCAGTAGACTTTGGAGGTTGGGAATGAGAATGACAGTGTGGCTAGCACTTATGGTAAGAACTGTGGGGAGAAATAGAGACAGATTAGCACTTTCTGGGTTATCATCTGGTTAGAGGAAACAAGAATAATAACAATAATAATACAGCTAATTGATGGATCAATTAAGGTGTTAATTGTGAGGTATCAAGCACAGAAGTGAACCCTGACCTACACATACTCCTAATATGACTATACATTGAAGTGATGGCTGGGAAGATCAGCCCTGCATGAGACCAGTTGAAGAATCTAACAGTGTGTCTCCTTAAACTGTGAAGGTATCTCTTAGCACAGAATTCAGAAATTTATGCATGTATTTGTCCACTTATTCCTTTTTTTAACAAGTATCTATGAACTGGTTTGGGGGCAGAGAAGTTTACCACCCACATCTCTCTTCAATTGAATCTTCATGAGAAACCTCATGGACAACAGCCCCAGATGCCATTCCTTTGGGTGCACTGTGGACCCAGCATAGTGGGATCCCCAGGGTCAATTTCAGCCACTGTCTAAGCATAATGGGGGTTTTGAAATCGGGCCACTCCTGCCTGACATTAGACTTCTCTAACAGGAAACCTTTATGTGGGCTCCCAACCCCTCAGCCTGGAGAAGACTTTCTCAGAACTTTCCTGTGGCCTGAGACTTTTTCTACCCAATCCTCCTTCCTTCCTTCCTTCCCTTTCTCCATTCATAGGCATCAGACCTGTGTCACAGTCTGGAAGCTCCCCAGCCGACTCCTGGTTCCTCAGCTGTATTCTTCATAGGTAATTCCACTCATAAGCTTCTTGTATGCCTAATCCTATCTTGGCTTCTGTCATCAGAGGACTCAGACTAACACAACTGCCTGTTGTGTGTGAGGTACTGTTCTAGGAGCTTGGGACCTAGAGTGTATAAAACAGGCAGGATCCCTTCATTCATAGAGCTTGCATTAAAGTGAGGGTAAATACACCATAAGCAAGAGAATAAATAAATAAAACTATAGAGAGGCTAGAGAATGATTTGTAGATTGATTGAGTGCTCCAGAAAGGTCTTTCTGAGGAGATGATGCTTAAGCTGACACCTGAATGAGAAGGAGCTCTTCAGGTGAAGGGCTTACAGGGGATCAATCCAGGCAGATGGAAGAGCAAATTCAAAAGGTTGAGACAGGAATGGCTTGGCATAGTTGGGAAAAGAAATTAAAGGCCAGTGTGGCTGTAAAATAAAGAGGAAACGATTGGAGATTGGAATGAGCAAGGATGTGGAGGAACTAGCAAGGAGCCTAACTTGGGTTTGTAGGCCACAATAAGTAATTTAGAGCAGATCAAAGAGAAGACCATCTTCCATCTCCAATATAGATAGAGTAGGTCAAGATAGAACTTTGAGAGCTTGTGTCTGCTGCTAAATGTTACTATAAAGACAAAGGTTTTCATCATATTATAAATATAAAACTTTTGGATGCACTTGCATTGAGCATGCACCTGGAGAAACTACAAACCACACAAATATTACATCTGTGCAAAATGCAGGGCTGTAGATTTACACTGCGTGTGTGTGTATGTGTGTGTGTGCGCGCATGTAAGTAAAAGAAACCAGTTTGTAAGCTGAGTACCATTCCTATGTGCCTTCAGAGTTTAGAGAAGGAGGAGATGACTGTGAACTGGAATAAGTCCAAGAGAATTTCTTGGAAGAATAGTTAGCTTATCAAAATCGTTGCCTCCTAGGAAAAGGGTAAAAAGCCAGATAGCCTCTTTTGCTAAAACTGGCTGATTTGACTTCCATTCTAAGAAAATGAGGAGTCAACCAACACCCATTGCAAATATGCCACCACTCCATCTCACTCATTGGCCATTACCAAGCCTAGCAAGTTCAGGAAACTCCTGAACAAATGAGAAAATAAGAAATTTGGAGAGGGATTCTTGTGTAACTTATATTCTTTGGATAATAGCTTCGAGAGTTGGCATTTCTGGCCTATAACGAAGTTCCTGGGAATATGTATCTTGACCAGAGGACCTGGCAGGCTATTGTTAGCCTCTTCTCCTGCCACTGCCCAAAGTATAATTTGAGTTTTAAGATGTTTTGCCTTTTCACCTTGCCTTCCATCCCGTCAGGGACAAAACAGTGAGTAACATCTATGATAGCCACCAGGCCTTTCCTTTGGAGAGTTGCTGGGCGGCTGCACACCCTAGGAAAGTTTCCTGAAATAGAACTGCATTATCTGAGGACTGAAAAGTGTACTGGGAAAGCTCACTTAGTTATAAGAAAATTGATGAAAGGCCTGGATGGTTTCTGAGCCTGGATGGTTTCCCATTGTCTGAGGAGCTCAAAATCTCAATACAGGCCCCAAAATGTCCATCATTCAGCCCTGGCTAAGGCTGGGTCAACATGATGACAAACAACAGCCTGAGCATGGGAGAATCCAATCTATTATCTCATGAGAGAATGCAAGCTATTTGAATGCAATTTGGATTTTTTAAACTTCTGTCTGAATATTTTTAATTCTTTGTTGATATATAATAAACATACAGAGAATTACATTTAAGTGACCAGATCAATAAATGTAAAACATGAATATAACTATATAACCAGATCAAGAGCTAGATACTATCAGAACCCCAGAAGTCCCCCTGTTGCTCCCTTTCTGCAGAGAGAGATCGCTCTCCTGGATTCTAATACAGATAATCTAACTTTGCCTGTTTTGTGTTTTATATAAATTGAATACCATATGCATTCCTGATCTCAAGGGAAAAAAATTAGCATTTCACCATTGAAAACAATATATCATATGACTTACATATCAAATTAAGGCAGTTCCCTTCCATTTCTAGTTTGTTATGAATTTTCATCATGAATAGATATTTAATTTTGTCAAATACTTTCTTTTATTCTACTGAGGGGATATTTTTCCTGCCCTTTTTTCCATTAATGTAGTGAATTATATTAGTTGATTTTTCTAATGTTAAGTAAATCTTTCAAAACTAGAATAAAATCTGTTGGCCATGTTATTCTTTTTATATACTACTAGTTTCGATTTCTAACATCTTATTTAAAAGTTTTTGCATTTATGTTTCTGAGTTGTCTGCAATTTTAATAACAAATTTCATTTTTAATTTTTTTAATGTTTATTTATTTTTGAGAGACATAGAGACAGAGCATGGGGAGGGGAAGGGCACAGAGAGAGGGAGACACAGAATCCGAAGCAGGATCCAGGCTCTGAGCCGTCAGCACAGAGCCCGACGCGGGGCTCGAACTCACAGACCGTGAGATCATGACCTGAGCCGCAGTCGGCTGCCCAACAAACTGAGCCACCCAGGCGCCCTACAAATTTCATTTTTAAAATAGATCTTAGCTTATACTATTCAGTTTTTCTTTAATTCTTTTGTCAGTTGTAATAAATAATATTTATTTGAAGAATTTGTATATTTTATTCAAATTACCAAATGTGTTCGGCTAAAATTTGTCACAATACCCTCTTACTATCATTTGATGAGTGTAGGATCTATGGTAATGTTCTCCATTTTAATATTGATATTAACAATTTATTTTTATTTCCTGTTAAGTTTTGCTAGGGACTTATCAGTTTTATAGATCTTTTCAGGGAACTAACTTTTGGTTTTTCTGATTTCTCTGTCATATGTGTGTGGGTTTGTTTTTAAGTATCATTGATTTGTCTTTTACTCTATTTCTATTTCTGATTTCTATTTACTCTTCTTGAGTTTGATTGGATGGGCTCTTTACTCCTCTTCACTCATTTCTTTAAGATGGAAATTTAAATCATTGATTTCATGACTTTCTACATTTTTCTCTATTTAGTAGTATAAATTATCCTCCTTCTAAAATAGTGCTTTTATCTGCATTTCACAAGTTTTAATATGTCATGTCTTTATCATCATATAGTTCAAAACATTTGAATTTTCAGTTTAATTTCTTCTTTGATGCCTGGAGTATTTATAAATCTATTTTTTAATTTCTAGGTAGTTAAATTTTTTCTAATCATCTTTTTGTTACTAATTTTTTTCTTGATTCCACTGTGATCTGAGAACATATTCTATGTAATTTTTAAAAAATTTTAATGTTTATTTTATTTTTGAGAGAGACAGAGTGCAAGCAGGGGAGGGGCAGAGAGAGAGGGAGATACAGAATCTAAAGCAGGCTCCAGGCTCTGAGCTGTCAGCACAGAGCCCAACAAGGGCCTAGAACTTAAAAGCGGAAGTCAGATGCTTAACTGACTGAGCCACCCAGGTGCCCCTATTCTATGTAATAGTAACTAAGCATTTGAAATTTACTGGGACTTGCTTAATGGCCTAACATATGGTTAATTTTGGTTAGTATTTTAGATACATTTGCAAAGAATGTCATTTTTGGGGTATAGTGTTCCATATTTTTCAAATAATCCAAGTTTATTAGTTGTATTCAGATTTTTTATATCATTCTCTGTTTTTTTGGTTGCTTGTTCTATCAGCTATTGACTTAAGTGTAGTAAAGTCTCCCACTATGATCAAGATTTATTTATTTTTCATTTTTTGCCAATTAAAAAATATTTTTAAGATTTATGGAGTGCAATCAAATTTAGGGATATGATATCTTTGAAATGGATTGAACCCTTTATTCTTAGAAAATGCCCCTTTAAGGGGTGCTTGACTGGCTCAGTCAGTAGAGCATGCGACTCTTGATCTCAGGGTCATGAGTTCAAGCCCCACATTGGGCATAGAGCTTACTTTAAAAAGTGCTCCTTTAAAATATCCAACAAAAAATTTTAAAATAAATTCCAATTTTCTATGTATATGCATTCTATACATACCACTATGCACATGGATAGTGATAGAGAGAGATCAAGATCGAAATGGAGATGGAGATACAGATAGAGATACAGATAGAGACAGACATGGAGATCCTATTGATTCTGTTTTTCTGGAACTGACTGATATATCAGCATTTTATGCATCCCAAGAAATCAGAAAATATTCTTTGAGGAAAAGTAGTCATATATTTAAAACTTGTAGTGTTCATTATTCCAGTTTTATAAGACCACTGAAATCTTTGCTCATTTCTCTTTTTCTCAGCAAAGATTCACTCCTATGTGTTTTCATGACTCCCTGGCCTTTCATGGGTAACTCCTAATATTTGTAATGCCCTCTTTGCCTGGCAAATGAATAAGCTTCAAAACTAGGACTTCAGATTTTTTGTGGCCCTTTGTTCATAACTATTCATCCATACATTCACTTCACAGACACTTGTTGAGCTTCTGTCATGTCACAAAACTGACCTCCCTGCTGTCAAGGAGTTTTTAGTTTCTGTTAGAGCAATTAAACCCCAAAGCAGGGGTGCCTGGGTGGCTCAGTTGGTTGAGCGTCTGACTTCAGCTCAGGTCATGATCTCATGGTTTGTGAGTTCAAACCCCACATCGGGCTCTGTGCTGACAGCTCGGAGCCTGGACCCTGCTTCGGATTCTGTGTCTCCCTCTCTCTCTGCTCCTCCTCTGCTCATGCTCTGTCTCTCTCAGAAATAAATAAACATTAAAAAAAAAAATAAACCCCAAAGCAAGGACCCATGGTTGCTGATAAAGTTTTTACCTATGCATTTTTAAATGAGATAAAGATAACAACGTACACATCAGTATAAAAGAATCAATTTCCCTTTTCTTTAGGAAGACGTCATCCTGAGATTACACTCTTCACGTATTCAGTGCTAAATGTGTTTTCTTGCTTCTCCTTCCAGAAATCTTGAAGTAGTTCTTAGCAGCTTCCACAATCAGAAAAAAAGATACATCTTTAAAATAATTTTATAAAAGTCACAGCTGTAGAAGGAACAATGGCTAGATGAACTAAAATTCAAAACAGTAGAGAACATTTCCTAAATGACCTGTTGATTGTGGGTATGAACTCATAATTGGTCGTCACCTGGAGCAAGTCATGGAAATATATGGAGCATTTAGATATTGCGAATATGTCTGTACATTTTTAGCTCAGACTGAGTGTAGGAGAGCAATGGGAGATGAGGCTGGAAAAGGGACAGATGTGGTAGGGGAAGTACAGATGCCAAATTCATTTATCTGCTATGAAATGTACCCTATGGCAAAGGGGAGCCATCGAAGAATTTTCAATAGCTAAGTGATACCAATCCCATTTACACCTATTGTGTCTGATAGGTTATTTAAGTTATTAATATACTGTTTTGTTCCAGCTTTCTGGGATATTCATGTCTTTCCAAATTACTTTCAATTTCTTCTTTTTGAAATTTTTTTTAATGTTTATTTATTTTGAGAGAGAAAGAGTGCCAGCAGGGGAAGGGCACAGAGAGAGAGAGATAGAAAGAGACAGAAACCAAAGCAGTCTCCAGGCTCTGAGCTGTCAGCACAGAGCCCAGTGTGGGGCTCGGACCCACAAATGATGAGATTATGACCTGAGCTGAAGTTGGACACTCAACCAACTGAGCCACCCAGGTGCCCTTATTTTCAACTACTTCTTGTTGATCATAGGAGTATTTACACTACAAAGGTTGACGTTCATTACAAATCACAGCTTTTTTTTTTTTTCTTCTAGAGAGCAAGGAGTTAAATATTACCTGCAGGCCCTATAGTTGGGACCATAGAGGGCTGGGATGTGCAGTTTTTCTAGGGACCATGATAAAATACAGAAACGCCTGTATACTCTGGAGCCTCCAGATGAGGATCAGTGAGTCTCCTAAGTAAACACCAATGTGGAGTGGAGTTGCTTGGGACTGAATCCTTGGTTCTAGCAATCTTATCCAATCAAGAATGTAAGGAGTTGGTAATTTTTCTTCTCTGTACTTCTTAACATAATGTCGGAAGGACAATCACCCTAAAGAAGTGGGATGAATTTGAGAGAACAGCCATTCCTCTGCATCACAAACTCTAAACTACTGTAGCTAAATGTCTAACCTAAGTAGTCAGGAGGAGTACTGTGATATTTGACAATAGATGGACTTAGGTTTCAATGCCAGAAGAAGCTGCTTTATCAACTGGAGCAACAAAAAATGTTCATCAGAGTAAGAAGTGGATTGGTAGTAGTCATTGGGGGAAAAGTAAGTAAAACAATCTCACTTTTATACCAAAGTAATTGCCATGTCCTCTAAATTGAAGAGAAATAAACTTTGTAATTCAGAACCCCAATCACCCAGAATTCAAGATTATTCAAGTTAACCAAGATCTTAAAATACAATATCAAAATTGCTAACAGTATACCAATTTTTTTTAATTGCAGTGAAGCTTCAATAATGTCTTTAGTCCCCTCCCCCAAAGCTTTAGGGGACATTGGACATTTCTCTGTAAGCAGATTGGGTTATTTGTCCAAGTGACTCCCAGTTTTGAAAAAAGAAATCCAGCTTCTATCCATAGGAACTCCCTTATCTGGTAGGCAAAAATTAAACATTGCATATCTGATACTTGTATTTTGGATGCTGAGTATTTGAAATAATCCTTCATAACCATTTGTTTGAAATGCTTTGTCTCATCATAGCTATACAGCATCCAGTTTTTAAAAGAAGGATTTAAAAAATACATCAATAATCTGATAGGATTTTGAGAGATGAATATATACCAAGAGGAAGTTAGATGACCCAGTGAGCTGAACTGATTTCCATAAAGGGTATTCCATCCGACTGCTAGGTCTCTTTGTATCATAATTATACCACCATAAATTGCTCCAAATATTTATTTGTATTTTTCTGGATTTTTAGTGAATAAATGAAAACAAAAAGTAAAATCCATTTAATCTGCAAATACCTAGAACTGAGAGTCCAGTTTTGTGAATCTCTCTATATCTCTGGTCTCTATGCTTACACATATCTACTGGACAATATCAATTCCAAAAAAGAAACTTGCTAAGAGAGAAAAAAATAAAATAAAATTTTTTCTTTCTATTGTGGTGTTACTAGATCTGATAAATATTTGGATGGGAGAAAGAGTTCAAAAGTTGTGGCTAAATTGAGTGTTAATAAGTTATACTGATTTTCTTTACTGTGCTAACTATCCTGTCTTTTGAATCACCCACAGTAGCAGAAAGTTAGTAGAGATGTAATTACAAATGAATATGTATTTTGTCGCCTCATTTGGCTAATTATTTGTCATTTCGTCAAATATTAACAAGAGCCCTGTTGAGGTAGATGTTGTTACCCACATATTACATTTGAAGAAATGGAGCTTCAGAAAGGAAATGTGACTTGAACGAAGTCAGAGAGTAAATGGCAGAGTCTGGTTTGATCTCAGGTGTCCCAGTTTCAAGTCCAGTGGTATCCCTACTCTATCAGAGCTGTCTGCCTTGGCTTCATATTAATTGTACTATTGGTCGTGGTAAGAATATTAATGAATACAATTACCAATGATTTAGTAAGGGAATAATTTTAAAAGCTTAAGTTTATTAGAAATGGCCAATTTAGTTTTATAAGGGATAGGTCATAATGAAATAAGTGACTACATTTTTCTAGGATATAGTTTCCATAGTGACCATGGAAAGACTGACATTATATACTTGGAATTCCAGAATGGTTTTGGTAACATCTCAGAGATCATTAGCTCAGATTTTGGACTGAGGGTAAAGTACCTTATTAGATAGAAACCAGACTCAAAACAGCAAATTTTGAAAGGATAGATTTTTCTAGCTGGAAAGAAGGCAGAAGTAGAGCACCCGTGGTCAGATTGGGTGTTCTTATTTGAGATTTTTTTTTAATGTTATTTTTATTTTTGAGAGAGAGACAGAGCACTGCTGGGAGAGGGGCAGGGAGAGAGGGAGACACAGAATCTAAAGCAGGCTCCAGCCTCTGAGCTGTCAGCACAGAGCCTGATGCAGGGCTTGAACTCATGAACCCCAAGATCATGACCTGAACCAACATCTGAGGCTTAGCTGACTGAGCCACCTAGGCACCCCAGTTGTTATTTGTGATTTATAAGAATAATTGTAAATGTGATGTTCCTCAAGTGTAGACAATACATCAATTAGGAAAAAAGTCATCTAGCCAAATTTAAAAGAATGTGTTCATTTTAACACACCACAAATAATTATTACAATTAATCTAAATTATTTTCCAAGAGATAGTGGGCCACTTGGCTAGACGAGTTTCTGGATATGGAGACCAGTTCAGAGCAATCAATCAGTCCCCAGAGAGAGAAAATGCATGAGGTGTCTCAAGTCAATTGTTTTTGTTTTGTTTTGTTAGTAAGATAGGTATAAATAATAAATATATAAGAAATAAAAACAAAATATGGGGCACCTGGGTGGCTCAATCAGTTAAATGTCTGACTCTTGATTTCAACTCAGGTCATGATCTCATGGTTTGTGAGATCGAACCCCACATCAGACTCTACATTAAAACTACAGAGCCTTCTTGGGATTTTCTCTCTCTCCATCTCTCTCTCTATCCCTCCCCTGCTCTCTCTGTCTCTCTAAAAATAAATAAACTTTAAAAAAGAAATAAAAACAAGAGAGTCAAAATTAGTAGGAATAGGGGGCCTGGGTGGCTCAGTCGGTTAAGTGTCTGACCTCATATCAGGTCATGATCTCACAGTTCATGGGTTCGAGTCCCACTTCAGAGCCTGGAGACTGCTTCAAATTCTGTGTTTCCCTCTCTCCCTCTCTGCCCCTCCCCTACTTGTGCATTCTTGCTCTCTCTTGATCATTCTCTCTTTCTCAAAAGTAAATAAATAAACATTAAAAAATAGGAATATATGCAACTGGAAATCAGAAGAAACACTTAAATTGTCCTCTAGTTTTCAATCCATTATTAACCACTTTCCACTGATTTCAAAACCTTTCATTATTTAATTTACTCTAACTGAACTACTACTTGTCATCCCCATACTGCACTTCTGTTCTCTGTCTCTCATCTGTTTTACCTTTATTCCCACACAAGCTTTGATGCTTACTCCATGCTTTTTTTATAGTCATAAAATGTGTCTTCTTTCTGCCATTTTCAGTCTGTTCCTGTTTGATGCCCAAGCTCAAAACCTGATCCTATAAACAAATAAATGATTGAATGAACAACAACAAAAATCTATGTCTTCCAATCTTTGAGATCAACAATACTTTTATGAATGATCTTTTCATGTCCTGTGTCCTCAACATTTCCCTGCCCCATTTTCATTGTTTTAATTTCTATTCATTTGTATATTATTTTATAGTTATTTAGCCACTTTTATTAGTATCCCTGTTAAGCTAAAAACTCCTAGAAAACAAGGATGATGTACCCCATTTCCCTTATATCTTCTATAGTATCTGGAGGGAAAGAAGGCAAACTATGAACATGGGCTAAATTTGGCCTTCCTCCTGTTTTATTTTATTTATTTTTTACACATAATCTTTACTTTGAGATGATTTTTCTTGTGATGTCTTTGTTGAACTTTGGTATCAGGATAATTCTGACTTCATGGGCTGAAAGAAAGTGTTTCCTGCTGTGTTATTTTTGAGAAGAGTTTGAAAATATTCATGTTAACTCTTCTTTAAATTATTGGTGTAACTTATCTGTGAACCACCTAGTCCTAAGTTTTTCTTTATTGGGCATCCATATATTTATGTATGGTTTGTAAGCTAAGATATATTTTATACTTCTAAATGGTTTAAAAGACCAAAAGAAAAATAATATTTCAAAACATGTGGACATTATGTGAAATTCAAATTTTAGTAACCATAAAGTTTTATTGGACCACAGCCATGTTCATTAATTTATGTATTGTCTATGGCTTCTTTCACACTCCACTGGCAGAATTAAATAGTTGCCACAAAGCCCAAAGAACTAAAATATGTGTAGTTTCCACAAGTGCCAAAGGCCATATAGAGGACTTTGCATACAGTACTATTTCAAATCCTAATCAGACCTCTGTATGATATTATGTCCACAGTTTTATGATTGAGGAAACAGAGATGCAGAGAGACTAGTAACTTGCTCATGTCACATAGGTGGTAAGCAGTGTATCTGGAATCTTACAGTGCTGCCTGACTTGACTTCTCTATACTATCCCGTCTCCCTGAGGGCATCGTTGAAGGACTCCACTTTTGTTCAGGCTTCCTTTTTTCATCCTTGACAACTTAAATATCATGAACAAACTCTATATACATAGAGTAGTTGATATCAAGGAAGATAGACTTAGTTGCTTAAAGTTGGAATCAACACAACATTAGTTTTGTTCCAAGTAAGTATTCTCCAGAGGGGTGATCTGCAGCTTATCAACCCCTTTCAGGCTTCATGTCATCAAAGCTTTCCAAAGAAACAACATTTTTATAAGGGTTTCTCCAGATAATGAAAACCTTTAAAAATCCCAAGAAGTATCTTCTTATTCCTAGAGTAAATATTATGTTAAACTCAGCCTTGGGTGTGCCTGGGTGGCCCAGTCAGTTGAGCGTCTGACTCTTGATTTTTGGTTCAGGTCATGACCTTACAGTTCATGAGTTTGAGCCCCACATCAGGTTTTGTGGTGACAGCATGGAGTCTGTTTGGGATTCTCTTTCTCTCTCTCTCTCTTTCTCTCTCTGCCCTTTCCCTGATCACACTCTTTCTCTGTCTCTCAAAATATATAAAAAAAATTAATAAAAAGATTTTTAAAAAAGTAAACTCAACCTAATTACAGTGCCAGGTTGTTTTTATTAATTGTATATACTTTTAATGCTAATACATATAGCCTAAGTGTCAGTTTAAAAAAATACAACAGAGTATTTTCTTAATAAAATCATCTCATTCCTTATCTGGTCTTTGTTGAGAAGAGTTAATGGGTCAGGACATAAGACTAGGATATAATTCTAGGTCTTGCTGCTAATGTCATGTTTACTTAATCAACTACACTTAGTACAGTCAAGATAATGCATCAACAAAACATTGTAGTAGAAATGAAACCACCCACTGGTGGAAATTCACCTCCAGTTCCTCTTGGCTTTAGCAGAAGATGACTATAGTCCAGTTTTTACCCACATGCCCAAGAATAAGAAATCTTTTGTCATTCCACTTTTTAGTCCACTACTTCAGTTGGGTCATTGTAGATACTTGGGAGACTGACTCCCAAACGTCTAGCAGCCTAAACCAGAAAAAGAATCTAGCATTATAGTACGTTTCCATTTGAATATACACTTGTAGTATGGGACTGCTAGAGATAGCCATCATGACACTGGCAAGAATCACTCTAATACCTTGGGAAAAAAACTGGCACATTTTGCTAATACTATGTCTTGTTTAATAACTGATGTTGTTCAGTTTTCTTTGTTTTTTTATATGAATATTTTGCCTTATACACCTTCTAAAGTAAAACCACTATGTTTTATATGTTAGCAATTTATTCTAATATCTCACTCTCTTATATCCATTATATTAGATGAGAAAATATTCTAATTTATATCTATTTGATCTTACTCTTAATACACAAGAAAATGAGCACTGTATTCATAAGGAGACTCCCATTCCAAACGCCTTACATTTTTTATCTGAGCTTAGACCATTTTATCATTCCAGTTAAAATCGATTTAAAGCTCTCCACTCACAAAAACATACATTTTTAACAGTAGAAAAAAATCTGAAAAATAAAGTATCTATTCCTGAGTCCTTTTTACATATTTACTCATAAGTTTTGGTCTTTTTTTCTTCAAAGTGAAAATAATAGATCCTGAAAACTTATCCAGTATTCTCTCCTTGGAAAAAATGTTTCTTTAAAATTGCAAGATAGCTAACTAACTCAATATCCCATTAATACTGTTCATGCTTTATTTCTCTTTCTATGCTACTTACTAATCCAACAGATAGTTTCATTCTCCAAGAGAAAAAAATATTTGAGAAAGCTCACATTGATGGCTTTCAAGTACCATTTTTGTCAATAAACAGAGGTGAAAAGCTATGGTCAAAAATTCTAAACTAACTGTACGTTTAATTTTCAACTCCCCCACCAGGCTTCTAAAACTATATACTTAAAAATACTCCAGGAAAATTCACTTCAGATGGGAGCTTCATTCCCAAATCTCTCTCTGGGTTCCTACCATGTGAGATTCTCAAGGACCCCTCTTGCTTCTTTAGCACCTGGCCTAGAGAAGAGGCAAAACCAAGAGGTCTGTTCCAGGTTTCCTGTTTTTGGGCTCCATGCTAACTGTGCCTGAACTTCCAAGCTGAGAGCACCTTCCTGCTCCGGCATCATCTTGCTACAACTCCATCATGAAATGGAAGAAAGAAGAGAGCACAGAGAGAAGAGATATACTGCCCTCATTCATTTTTATTTAAAATCCCTTTATTCTTCCTCTAAACTTCCATTCCTGACAATATATAGGAACCAATACAAACCCCATTCATCCTTGAACTTCCTCTTTCTCTTACCATGCGTGTGCTAGGCATTATGGTAGGCTAGGGTATAACAATGGACAAGGCATCAGAGTTTGAGCCCCACAAAGCTAAATAACTGCTCCAGGCTCCCACATTTGTCCACATTCTCTTTAATAGTTTGAAAATACAATTATTATGTTTCTAGCTCAAGGGTAACTGGATTAAGCTTTAAAATTAAAATGGGGGCACCTGAGTGGCTTAGTTGGTTAAGCATCCAACTTTGGCTCAGGTCATGATCTCACAGTTTGTGGGTTCGAGCCCCATGTCAGGCTCTGAGCTGTCAGTACAGAGCCTGCTTCAGATTCTGTGTCTCCCTCTCTCTCTTACCTCCCTGGCTTGCACTCTGTCTCTCTCTCAGAAATAAATAAATGTTAAAAAAAATTATAATGAACAGCAACACAGTAAGCTAAGTACAAAGTACATCCAAATATTTCTCTTTGCTCAACACATTCTTATGAACACCTTCCATGCCCCAAGCACTGGCACATATGTTGGGGATGTAACCATGAGCAAGTCCCAAATGACAAAGGTCTGCCCTGTGTCAAACAGCCCATACTCTGGTGAGAGGAGATAGGTGCTATGAAAGTACACAAGTAAATGAATAACTATGATACATTCAGAGAATGATATGGTCTGTGAAAGAAATTAAATTGCATCATGAGTCTGATGGAGTAGGATGGAGCAAACAGGAAAATGTACATTAGTCAAGGTAGTAGTGCAAGGTCTTCCTGAGGAGAGAGTTCATGGACTGGGAAAGCCCACCTAAGCAAAGATGTAGGGTAAGAATGTTCTGGACAGAGGGAACACTCACTGTAAATTCCTTGAGCCAGGAACAAGCTGGCACGTTCTAGGAATAGAAGCAACCAGTGCCTGATGAACAAGATGAGGTTGGGGGAAGCGGGGGCTGGATCATGTAAGACCTGGTAGGTTAAGACCTGGACTTTGGATATGACCCTAGTGAGATGGGAAGACCTCAGAAGGTTTTAAGTAGAGGGGTGTGGTGATCTTACTGACATGCTTAAAACATCCTGCCGACTGCTGTGTTGCTTTTTGGGCAGTGAGCATTAGGGAGGCAAGAGCAGAAGCAAGGAGACTGACAAGAACAGCACAACATATGGTGCCTCTAAAGTTTAATATGGCGACTGTCTTCAAGCAGTGAAAAATAACTGTGCTGAGTTTGCCATGCCCAAACCCAGGTCGAGAGGTAAGTAGAGGGGTCTAGCCTACTACTACATGGGGCCTGGACACAGGTCTGCAGAACCTTCCTTTGTCCACACAGCACTGAGTAAAGAGGAGGGCAGCTGGCTTTCAAATGAGACAGGCTGTTGTTAGAATCCCAGCTCTGTCTTATCACCTTAGTTTTTTCCTCTGTAAGTGGAACTAATGGGCCCACCTCTCAGGCAAATTCACATCATATGGGAGGTTGAGATGAGGCAGCATAGGCAAAAGCACTTGGGGAATGTTAACTTCCCTTCTCCCTGGGAGTGACACATTTCAGGGAAGTGGTGCAGGGAATGACTATGGTCCTCTGCATCCCAGACTAGAAGGGCCCATGTTTAGAAAAGAACCTGTGCTTGCTTATTCCTCTTTCATAAGAAGCGTGACTGTGATGTGACAGGAGGAATAGGAGGGCCATTTCAACCTGCCGTTTTCAGTTAACAAGAAACTACAACTGAGAGTGAAAGAAAATAGTCAAGAAAAGCAGTCATAGAGAAGGTTTGCTCAACTGCATACCAAACCGAACCTCTGTGTCACACCTTCTCTGAGACAAGGCTGTGAGGACTGAGGTTTGCATAGTTGCACACTATTTCAAAGTGCATTCCCTTCTTTAGCATGCTCTATAAATGCGATTTGGAGAGTTTGGGTCTCTGTGCAGAGAAAGGGCAAAAATGCAGGTTGGAGTAATGACTTTCACGTGATAGCCAGTGGGGCGGTTTGCTTGGGTAAATGGTTTTCTAATTGACAGTTTTAGGCCCTGGCAACTGCAATAGAAATGGAGTCCAAATCCTTTTGAGGGACTATAACTCTAAAAGCTGTGTTAATGCGATAGATTAAATGTACCAAAGCTGAGACAGCCCAGCACAAGGCCCCTGTGCTGGGGATTGCCTGTTCCTGGTTTCACAACTGTTTATTTTGATTGCTTTAAGTGTTGCAAAGCCCCATTGCCTTCCTTTCCAATTTCTAACCCACCTCTACCTATACTGCTGGTTCATTTGAGCTTCTTTCCAACTTTTGCTTCCTTACAAAGCCTCTGCTAATCATGTGGTCAAAGATTTTGGGTGGTAAAGTTTGGTTACCCCTAACAGCCATATTGTCCAAGATTCTCTTTTTTCCATGCATTTCCAGACTTGTTCATCCACATTGCATCTGTAGTAGTTAGTTTATGCTGCATAACAAATAGCCTCAAAAGTCTCAGGACCTCATGGGTTGGTAGGTAACCATGTTTCACCTAATTTAATCTGAGCTCAGCTGGCTGAGTGGCTGTACTTTGGGGTATGACTTCACTGGGTTGACTCTAGTCTCAGGACTGGTTTTATATCCTTTCTGATGTGTGGGAACAGCAACTACCTGGGGCCTGTCGTCTTGGCAAATGAAAGGAGTTCAAGAAAGCAAACCAAGTACACATTTCAAAGCCCCTTCCCACATCACTTCCTGTCATATCCTATGGCCACAGCAAGTCATACGGCCAAATTAAAAGTCAAGGAGCAGGGAAATATACTCTTTCTCTAGTGGGAAGAAGGAGAATCCCATGACAAAGGGCCTGGATGTATAAATCTAACACAGGGTTGTTTGGGGGCACCAAGTGACTCAGTAGGTTAAGTATCTGACTCTTGATTTTGGGTCATATCATGATCTTATGGTTCATGAGATCAAGCCCCACATTGGGCTCTGTACTGATAGCACAGAGCCTGCTTGGGATTTTCTCTCTCTCTCTCTCTCTCTCTCTCTCTCTCTCTCTCTCGATCTCTCTCTCTCTCAAAATAAATAAACTTTAACATAGGGGTGTTTGAAGAGCTGGAGACCAGCAAGAAAATCTACTACAACCTTCTTCTCCAAGTCCTAGTCCTGCTCCAGATCTTGGATAGGGCCAAGGATTCACAATGAATGCTCATTCCACAGATAGAGTGCTCACACAGTACTCTGTGCAGCCTCCTGGGGAGAGCACTTCACTTCTGAGGGCACCATTGTGGCACTGCAAAACTAAAGCATTGAACCCAGTGGACTTGAAGGTTCAAATACCCTATGGATCTGTATATTTAGAATATGTATTCTTAAAGGGAGAATTTCTGGAATATTTTCTTGGGCTAAAGAAGGAAACTGCTAAATGGTGCTAAGAGTTGGAAAGTCACTTAGAAGTGTGGAGATTGTCTGTTAGATTTTACTTCTTAAATTTGTCCCAAACTCTGATTGTTGGTTAGAATCATGAAGAAGCAGAAGAAAACCCATACTTCTACATATAGGGCCTATTATTAGCCTCAAGCTGCACCAGGCACTAAGGATACAACCTCAAACAAATAGACAAATTCTCTGACTTCATGAAGTTAACTGTCATCTCAAATCTCAGTTTTTCTGGGTTGGGTTCACATAGTCATATAGCAACACCAATTCCATTTTTCCCATGTTACTTAGAATGAACTCACTGCATTCATTCATTTCTATAATATACCATTTTATCCTATGATCTGTTTGGGGTTTGATGCTAAGCTTTTAATGTCCCCCAGCATCACCTGAGAACAAGAGAGGACGAGCTCTAACCATAAATGTTGGGGAGCCACACCCACAAACTATGTCCTCAGGGAGTTTATGGGCCCATAGTTCTGCTGTGAACGGCAATTGTTCAAAGCACATCAGAGAAGTGTAGACACTGTGATGCCTATCTCCTTGTTGGCGATTTCCCTTAAGAGGTAAAGAAATATTTAACAAGAAAAAGGGAGCTAGAGTCCTTACAGCTGCTTTGAGAAATTCTGAAGACAAGGCAAATCAGCAGGGAAGAGAAGGAGGAGGGGATAGAAGAATGATTAAAATATCAAAAAGGAAATCAGTAAATTTGAAACTCCAGACCTGGAAACCATTAGAAGTCCGCTGGCAACTGTCAAGAATCAATATAAGAAATATGTAATTTTTAATAACTCAGAAATAAAGTATGCTGTTAGCATGCTAAGAGTCGAGGTAGGGGGTGAAAAGAAGTGAGGAGAAATGAGGTCTGTTAGCAATTATTGCGAATGCCAGGGCCAGCTTAAGGGGGTCACTCTCACCTTCTCAGTGCAGCGTTCTGGGTTTTAGCCTCAATGCAGTGCACACCAGCCTGGCATCCCTAGGGCACATGTAACATTTCTAATGCTCAGCTAGTGTAAGACACAGTGTATCCAGGATTCCTCGGTGTTATCAGTCCAACCATAGCTGTCTCTGCCACCATCATCGTCCCCAAATAAATTGGGGCTACAGGAAACTTTTTATTAATGAGCCCTTGGTTTTTCAATAAATAACCATTTGCCTTTCCACTATTTATATACCAAATCCATATTTTTAAATATTAAAAGCTTCAGGCAACTCAAAAGTAGCTAAAGCAAGGATTTTCCCATTTGGCAAGTTTTTGTAGATCTCACCAACAAGAATGTGCAGCCAAATTGGAAAACGTCTTTTCTAAGGAACTGAAAATGAATACACCTTGAAGATCACTTCAGAGATGGACACTCGCTAGGAAGAGCAAACATAAACTGTCTTCAAGACCATGACACACAAGCAGACAAGAGGGTCCGTGGAAAGATTGGACGAACATTTCCAAAGTGTGCTATGTAGAATATCATTAGTTCTGAGTGATTTTAATAGGCATTTTACTTAAAAAAAAAAAACAAGCAAACAAAATGGGTCCCAATATCAAATAAGTTTGCAAAATGCTGAGTAATATAGAGTTAAACAGATTCCTCTATTGTAGGACTTTTCAGATCCTGAATCTGAACAGGATTGTGAATCTCAGAATTTGTGCATGGGATGGGACTTAACTTTTCTACCTTTGAGAAGTTATTTCGCCATAGACCATTTTCTTGTTGATCATCTGCCAAATTCGAGTATGCATTGTTTTTTTTCTCTAAGCAGGTGTCAATATCTTGAATGCATTGAAATTTAAACAGATCATTACAAGGACAAAGATTACAGAGAACAACTCTGGCACTTTTTTCTAAGTCTTCTGGGATAAAGGGGAATTCTAATGTTGCTCCTGAAGCCCTCTGAGCTTCAAAACTGGGTCCATTTCATCATGTTTCTGTTAGATCATCCCATTCAGGATCCCAGTTGAGCATCAGGCCAATCTTAATGCCAGTCTCCTTTACCTAAGGAGTATGAGTGGTGGTTTCCTCTTTGTTTTCCTGTAGTGGAAGTTTTTAAGAGAGGAAAGGGGCCTTAGAGATAACCTCTCCCAGTGAGGAAATAGAAACACAGAGATGGCGGAGAAGTGCCTTAAAACCACACAGCCACCTTTCCTAGCAACCAAGTCTTGCAAAGCCCACCCAGATGACGAAGCCATGCTCCCCTTCCGTGCACCTCTCAGTCATAAAGAACCTTACGCTTCCTCCAACTTCACATCCCACTTGACTCTTCAGGAGTATGAAGCAATTCGAATGAGCTTCCCTGCACCCTGTCACAGACTGGAGCACATTAAGGGCAGGAAATTAGGCAGGGGCATGTTTGTAGATCCGGTGCTGATTACTCTTCCACTCAGATTGTACATTCACCAATACGGAATGGATTTATCTCTAATTTATTAAAGGTCGGTCAGCATGGATTGATAAAAGAAAGGCCATGTCTGATAAATTCACCTAAATTGAATTCTTGGGCCACATTACCAAATCAGCAGACATAATTTATCTGGATTTCAGGAAAGCATTTAGTGCGATACCATATAACAGATGCATTTACTAAGGCAAAGTATTGTGTGACGGTTAAGTGTCAGGTGGCAATTCTGGAAACAGGTTTAAAATGGCCCCGAACCCAACACTGGGTGTGCCACCAGGAGACACTTAAGAGTACAGAGAAAGAGGTCAGTCTGGGGGTCATTATTTCAAAGTCCTTGACCCTAATTATAATTTAATTTCCACAATGGTCATATCTCTTGAGAGCAAAATTGGGATGAAGGGGACAGTTTTAAAAGGAACAGACCGAGAACAAGTTCTGAATTTCTTTTTTCAGTCAGACTGGCTCAGCAAAGGATGAATGAGTTACTCTTCCACCAAACGAAAACAAATAAACAAAAGAACAAAGGAAGCCAAAGACTTCTGTCCAACAAGGAAATGCAGTGAAGAACTCGGAACAGGACAGTGATGGGAAGCAGTGGGTCTCACTAATACTCTAAACTCAGAGTCTGTGTTGATACCGCAAGAGCAGTAGAAATGGAATTTAGAGTTCTTGGGATATAAATGGGGTCAAATAATTACATAACTATGAGTCATTAATATCCTTGCTATGGCCTTAAAAGGCACAAGCTCCTGACTCTGGTTTGAATTTACCTCTTCTTAAAGTCAAGATTTATGCATCAGCCTTACATCTTTATTCAGGCAATGTGGAATGGATTTCTCTCTAATTCATTAAAGGTCAGTCAGCATGGATTGATAAAGGGAAACCCATGTCTGATACATTTGCTTAAATTGAATATTTCCTCCGGGCTACTGCTCAGGTGACCTGAGGTGACCGTCATCGAGAATGCATTCAGGCAGTCTTCAACTGAGATCTCTGCCTAACATCCTCACCCACTCCTTGGGAACCCAAGAAAAGAGCAGTAGCAAAATGCAGGCTCATTCTCTCACTCAGGAACAAGCTATGGTGTAACTAGTTTCCAGGTCTGCCACAAAGTTGAAGCCAAGGGTGTCCACAAACCCTGAGCTCCTCAGAGCAGCATCAAGCTTGTACACACTTGCACACATTTGTTCTGTTTCCATGCCTCCCTCTCCCACTCCACCCTGGACACCTGTTAAAGCCAACCAGGCACCAGAGCCATCTCCGACTGATACTTCTGTCCAGGGGGACTCTTCTTCTTTGACACCATGTAATAGTTAGTTGTATGTGTCACTTGGAGGGTGTTTTTGGATGAGGTTAACATTTTGGTGAACTTTCAGTGAGCAGATTGACCTCTGTAATTCAGGTGGGCCTTATCTAATCAGTTGAAGCCTTGAACAGAATAAAAAGACCAGCCTCCCCTAGCAAGGGAGAATTCTTCAGCAGAGCACCTTTGGACTTCATCTGCACCATTGACTCTCCTGGGTCTCCAGGATGCGGACTCACACTGCAGATTTGGATTTGCCAGGCTCCATAATCACATGAGCCAATTCCTTATAGTAAATCTCTTTCCACATATATACATAGTGTTGGTTCTGCTTCTCTGGAGGCCCCTAACTAATACACAGAGGTAGCAATAGTTTTACTTCCATCTAGATTTCTAGAACCTCTGGTTTCAACTGAGGTCTCAGCTTCCACTTTAATTCTCTGTTTCTAGGAAACTCCCTGGGTCTTCATGGAAAAAAAAAAAAATGCAGGCATGGAACAGTAATAACCCAGGCCTGTACTAGCAGGAACTAGATTAAAGATTTACTCAAAGAATTAAAGGAAACCCCGGGCTATTGGAGCAGGAGATTCCATGAAGTGTCATGAATAGAACACTACAATATCAGAAGACAGTTCAGGAAAAGGATGCAGTAGAATTGTGACACTATTATTGTGTCTGTCACTACAGACTTCTCTAGCCTCATCATATCTTCGATATCATAGAATTTGGCAGCTGAAATGAAGCACAAGAAAAAAGTAAGGTAATTAACTCCAACACATTTTTTTTCTCCTTAATTTGGGCCCCAAATAGAGTCAAAATGGTCTGGATGCAAGTTTTCACAGCCTCTCAAGAAAAACCATTGTGTTCAAATGGCATTTTTAACTATAGGCTCACAGATATTATATACGAGGTTTGTTTATTTATTTCTTTATTCATTCATTCATTCATTCATTCATTCAACTAACTAGCATATGTTAAATATCCAAAGCCCTATACTAGGTGCAATAGGAATTAAAAGACATTCTTTTTTTAATTAAATTTTTTTAATGTTTATTTATTTTTGAGAGACAGAGTGGGAGCGGGGAAGGGGCAGAGAGAGAGGGAGACACAGAATGTGAGGCTGGTTCCAGGCTCTGATCTGTCAGCACAGAGCCTGATGCAGGGCTCGAACTCAGGAGCTGTGAGATCATGACCTGAGCTGAAGTTGAATGCTTAACCGACTGAGCCACTCAGGCCCTCTTTGATCTAAGCCTTTTTCATTCTTTTCCTAGTTGTTCTTCTTTTTTTTTTTTTTTTTAACCAGCTTCTGCTGGGAAAATGCAGAGTTTCCCAGAGAGTGACTAGAAAGATTTGAGTGGCAGTATCCTGAATTTTCCTCCTAATGGTCTCCTTGGACCGTTACTATATCCTTCTCAACACCATCCTTCCATCCTAAGCATGAGGGGCAGTTCTCTTTTCTTTGGGCAAAAGGCTTAATTGCATTGTCCCAGAGCCATTCACCATTTCTCCCATGGTACCTAGTGTCAAGGGCTTCCCCAAGGAGAGGGCCCTAAACCCAAGGCTATGACTATTTCAATCCAATTCCAGGACAGTCATTGAGAACCAAAGGGGCATCTCATCCAGTAAAAAGGGTTTGGATACAGTCTTTGGATGAGAAGATTGAAGCTATTACCAGTGTCAATTACATTGCCAGTTCATTCCTGAACTAAGGTGAGGAAGAGGAGAACAAGTTGCTAGGATAAAGTCAAGAAGTCCCCCTTCTGTGTCACCTTCGCAGTGGCATAGAAATCCCAGGGACCCCAGGGTCCCAGGTGGAAGCAGAGCAGGCAGAGGCAATACCTTATCTCGAGGATATGGAGAATGGGGAATGGCTGCATCCTGATGACACTAGAGAAGTCATGACATGTCTATCCTTAACTGTAAACCCCGTGGTCTGTGAGTTAAAGACTCTTACAAGGTAAAGTCCTTTCATTGGTTGGAGAAATTAAATGACTGTCTCAGAAAAATGGATGCTTTTTCTTGAAACCAAATGGGGTTAGAACAGGGCCAGTTCACAACCCCTTATGAGAGTAGGACTTCTGGGCACCTGAACAGACCATCTCATAGTGGTATTTCAAGGAATGTTTGGCAAAAACAAACAGAAAAAAAAGTGAGGATGCTTTTCTTCCTGCCAAGCAGGTCTTCAAAATTATAAGTAGATTTTTTTCCCTTTTTTTGTCATTTGTTTTTATATTTGTTTTATAATTCTGTGAGTAAAAGATACAGAGCTCTAAAAATGGACGTAAGTCTAAAATATTTTTCTTTTAGAAAGAGAAAAAGCCCTCCAATGGTATTCTGAAATGTTTCCAAGCTCTGAGCAGAGATTTGAGAATTGCTCCCCTGACCCCACATACATCCCATCAAGACTTGGAGTAAGCAGACAGAAAGAGCTTTGTCCACAAACATGATCTGGTCATTCTCATTCCTTCTCCCATTCTAGTGGCTTGCCTCCCTCTATTATACCCAATATGGTAGACAGCGATGACGTCCAATTAAAGCATTTCCTTTCAAATGTATTTGGAGACACAGTTTTCTTCGATTCTCAAATAGAGATGTTACAAAAAAAGCAAGCTTGCCAGAATGTGTCTTAACAAAATACAGGACATAAAGGCTGGAAACCATCCTGTACTCTGTTCATCTCTTCACCATAATTACATAAATTATTTCCTGGGGCTGGAAACACCAGTCCTTATTTCAAAAGGACAAGTTTTCTAAATCCATATGTGGACAGATGAAGAAAATATCGTCAGTGGGAAACTGGCCAGGAGAATCATCAACACATGTCTGCAGGGCTGTCCAGGGCCCGTGGTCCATGTGGATGTTTACAGCAAATTTCATTGGTACATGGCCTACATGTAAAATGGGGTGTCATTGTGCTCACCGTACTGGCAATGAAAGTGAAGTCCATGAAGATGAGTTCGTATATCTCAAATTCAAATTTATACAAGCTCTTTAGAGTTGCAGCTGAGTAAACTCAGTCTTAGGCTATATCCTCATTAACCAAATAGACCTTGGGTAATATTACCAACTGGCCTTTGTCTAAACGAATGTTGTCATTAAGAAATCCTGAAATTGATTTAGAATAGAGCTTCTTAAACCATATCTACCAGTCTATACCTCATGAAGCTATTCTACTGCAGAAAAAGAACAAACATGGAGAGAAGGAAGGAAGAGCTTTATGTCTTCTTGTCTTCTGGTCCTTCTTGATTCAGTCACACCTCAGGCTTCACATGTGGTTCTTGTTTTGACCTCATATATTAATGATTTCTTAAGCTGTTCATGCAATTATTATAATTATTATTATTTTAGTTTCACATGGGAGGCAAGGAAAAGAGGGTATTTACTGCAATGATTCAGTGGAGATATTTGGGTAAGGCCACCATAACCATAAACTAGCTTCCCAATGCCATTTGAAACACTGCCAGTTTACTTATCGCTAACATTTTCTTTGAGAACAGAGCTTCTCTTCTCTCCTCATGTCAGCTTGCCAAAAAGCATTATATTGCCACAGCCAGCTACAAGATGGGATGAGATAGAAGTGTGCATTAATTGTATTCCAAAGCCTGCCATAAATTCACTGTAGTGAATCCAGATAGGGAGATGAAACGGCATTTAAGAACATTTTCCAAAAAATAAATCAAGTGTAAAATAATGGTTTGTGTAGGCTAGAAGTAAGATGACAGAGGATGACTTTAATTTACGAATGTTTCATATTGGGTCACCATTCTTCAAGAGAAGGAGTTCTGTACAACTCTCCACAGAAATTTGTTTGACCCCCTGCATATCTACTGAATAATACCATTGCCTGCTGGGTCATATCATAGACTGTACTATTTTAGGGGTACCAAAGGGACAGAGCAAATGTCAGGGCTTAAAGGAAGAAGTGACAAGTACTTGACAAAGAGGAGACTGAGAATGTGAAAGAAAATTACAAATATTGGAGAAAGAGTTAAATGAATTTAGGATGACCACACAATTTATTGTCAAACTGAGATACTTTTGAAAGATAAAGGGGGCACTGTAAACATTGGGCCAGGACAGCAGGCACAAGCTGAAACTCCCCTGGCAAATTAGCACGTGTGGTCACCCTAAGCACAATGTTCTTTGGCAAAGGAACATAATACTGCGAAGAAAGTGTATCTATTCATGGCATGGATTAATGACAAGGTCAGGAAGAGGAACTGTGTTAGTTGTCTAGGGTTTCCATAATAAAATACCGCAGACTGGGTTGCTTAAAAACAGAAATTTATTTTCCTTCAATTCTGGATGCCAGAAGTCTGAAATCAAGGTGTCCACAGGGTTGGTTTCTTCTGTGGCCTCTCTCTTTGAATTGCAGGTGCCTGTCTTCTCCTTATGTCTCACATGGTCTTCTCTCTGTGTCCAGATTTCCTCTACTTAGGAGAATACCAGTCGTATTTGGTAGGGCCCACCCTAATAACCTCATTTAACCTAATTATACTTTTAAAGACCCTATCCACAAATATATCACATTCTGACATATTGGGAGTTAGGACCTCAATATGAATTTGGGGGGCTGGAGGCATAATTCAGTCGATAACAGGTACTGATTCCTAAACAAAGACCAAAGTTTTTATAAAAGCAGTTCAGGGATCTGAGAATAGCTGGGCTCTTCAAAAGATCAAGTGTTGCAAGCTGCTGAAATTCTTAGACTCACCAGGTAGAGATCCCAAGAGGTGGGTCACATGGTAGCATAACAGATGAAGCAAAATATCACAATTAAGAGCAAGACTGATATTTAAAATATTTCACTGATATGCTACAGGCATTGACAAACCAGGATGAATATCAGCCATCACCAAACTGGAGCAGGGCCCTGAAGACTTTCTGCTATGTCTAGGGCTAGTCCTCAGCTGAAGGATTACGGAGGAAGCTTACTGGTAGAGCTAGTTCTGATGAAAAGCCTGGAGGAATTAGAGTAGCTGGGGAGTGGGGGTGGGGTGGGGGTGGATTATGAGGCTCAAGGAAACAACTGTTTACTAACTGTGTAGACCTATTCTGTATTTTAACAACCAGTGCTGCTATACCGGCTGGTATAGCTGTATATAGCAACTGGTGCTATATATCGGCCACTGTTAAGAGATGAGAAATGTGAGTCTTACCATGTATGAGCTATATTGTCTTGTCTAATAACATCTCTTTAGGGCTTAGTTCATTAATCTCTGAAAGATGCATGTCCACTAGACACAGATTCTCAGAGGTACAAGGGATTGTCATTGTCATGTTAGCAGTTTTTCCAAGTTTACTGGCACAGTAAACCTCCAAGGGGCAGGATGGTGTCAACTTCCTTTCACTCTCTTTTCTTTTCCCTTCCCCTTGCTGTTGCTCACAAATTATCTGAGATGCTAATGGAAGTCTGTCTCACGTAATCAGAGCCACTACTTGTAGCTTGACACTATGCAGTTAGCTTTTGAAAATGACCAGTTGAGGCCATGAAAATTTATTTGAGAATAAAAATCTGTAAAAGTTTCCATGGCTTTCAGTCACATTCAAAACCCACTCACATGGACATTTAAACTCTCTAAGCAGGCAACATGTTATGCACTAACAATTTTGCATGTATCAGGTTGAATTATGCTGGGGCCCCTGGGTTTCCTCCTGTTATAATCTGGGCATTGGATTTTCCAAACTTAAAAAGAAGAAACAAGTGATAGACAGGGTAAGGGGCATAGTACTAAAGGCTAACTGTAATTGGCAGGTTGATAGCGAAATGTCAGTTACCCCACCCCCAGCTTGGAAGCAGCTCATCTAGAAAATAATTTCATCACATCAAGTTATGTCTCACAGAAAATAATGATAGTCTATTTGCCATTTCTTTCATAATCCATAATAACAAGAAATTGGCATAAGAAATCATTGTAAGAAGTGTTCCTGAGGTAGCAGGAGTGAAGTAGAAGAATTTTGTGCTTTTACCATGTTTAAAATCAAAGCAGAGTCTCCTCCCGGAGGCATAAGGATGACTCTTTAAAGTTCCAGCTAGCTTTTGGATGATGAGGATTATAACACATGAAGACAGTAAAAGCCAAGAATTCTGTGTAAGATTTTGTGGACAATGAATGAGTATCAATCCTTAAAAAAAAAAAAAAGAAAAGAAAAAGAAAACAAAACTCTGTGATTTTATTTCCTGGATTTATTGTAAAGCCATTTCAGGGAATTTGGGGAAAAACATTAGACCAAGAGATCATTTTATGTGGTAAATAACTCCAGTCATAGGCTAGACAGGTATCTTACTCAGCTTGACAAAGAGATTGGGAAACCCACCAAGCAAAGAGATTATGCTGTATTGGAGCTAAATCAGCAGAAAATATTGTGGGGAGGATCTTCATATTTTGTGTCTAATATGGTGGATGGAAAGAGGGGAGGATAACGACCACCAACAGTGGATAGGAAAAGGTAACTAAATATGGCAGCTCCAAGAAGATAGATGGGATGTGGAATCTCAGAGTGCTCAGATTCACTTTAGAGTTTACAGGTGATGATTCCCTTTGATTCATGGCTGCAGTTCTTAAGGGCAAAAGAACTTAGTTAGCTAGAGATGGGATGCAAACCCAGAGAAAGGCTCCTCCAGCTGGGAAAACAAAAGATGTTTGGGATGATGTTGATGAAAGCTTTTTTAAAGTGAGAGGTACAGGGAGAGTGCAAAAGGAAGGCAGCTGGAGCTTGTCCAGGTCAGCTAATGATGCATGGTGCTGCTGACACAGCAGTTCAGCCAGCCAGTTCGGGAGAGAGCTACCTTGGGGACCTGCCCTTGTTTTTAGGGTTGGACCCTAAAAGTCCAGGTCAGGGGAGGCTTCCCCACTTGGTTCCTAAGACTTTTTTTCTTGTGCTTTAATGTAAATTCTTACCACTGGGACATACTTAACTAAAACTTAGCTGAAATTTTCTCTTTTCATATTTCATCCCCCTTAGCAAGTATTTGGTTTCTAAGGTCAGAAATCAACAAGGGAAAGACATTAGACTAGGTTATAAAATGAAATGAAACGCCTCTTCTTTTTCATCTTTTTCTTTTAAGTATGCCTGGTGCTTTGTTCATGAGGCTGAAAAAACCCCAATCTGGGTGTAAAATACTTACACACTTGGTGATCATCTACCCATCCCAGGGACCCTGGGAACAATGGGTCTTGGTAATTAGTTCTACCAAGTCGTGAGGTTGGGCCTATGTGATCTGAAATGTAATATACTGTACATGACAGCATATCGCATTTTCATCTTTTTTTTTTCGTGTTGTTTCTCTGAGACAAGATGACATGTACCACAAAGTCAGCATCCGTGATGGTCTTAGAATTTATAAATTCAAGTTACACATCCCCCATCACCTTCTCCTCATTATCACTAAGTGAGCTCTAACCCCTCTGTACATAATTCCACTGCAGCGAACTCATTGTCTCTGGAAGTGGTTCATTCCATCATCGAACTTTGGTACAAGATGGACTCTAAATCTGACAAAGGTTCTCTCCAGGTGGCAACAATAAGGCTGGTATGTTGATATACAAAGGCTGCACCCATCCAAACCCACACTGCAGAAAGGGCTATCCTATTTAGGATCCGTATCTATGGTCATGCTCTTCCCATACCATCAAGTTCTATGGAAACACAATTCTGATGCACTAGTGTGTTTTGAGTTTGGTCTCATATTGGTGATAAAGTCTTACCTCTTGCACAATGAGTTGAGTTTAGACATGGGAAGAATTCCCTTATGTTAAAGTTTTTACACATAGGAACTCTTATTATGAAGAGGGAGTAGAGAAAAGAGAATGTCCTTCTCTAAATATTTTTTGACGTTTTACCAACTCTAATGCCTCTGGGTCACACCTGAGACAAAGGAATTCTTCAGCTGCTCTCTCCTCTGTGTGGTCAGGTACTTCCCAAACAGTGGCAAGATTATGCTAGAGTTTAGTTCATGTCACAGGTCAGTAAACTACAGCCCATGGACCAAATCTGTTCCTTAGCCTGGTTCTGGAAGCCCTGTGAGCTAAGAATGGTGTTTACATTTGTTAGTGGGTTAAAAAAAAATTAAAGCAAAGAGTATTTTTTTTGTGTGACACAAGAAAGTTATATGAAATTCAAATTTCAGTGACCATAAAGAAATGTTTTCCTAGAAAACAGCCATGCTTATCATTTATGTGTTGTCTGTAGCTGATTTCATGTTAGAAGAGCAGAGTTGAATAGTTATGATAGAGACCATATGGCCTACAAAGCCTAAAATATTTTTTTTTAACGTTTATGTTTGAGAGAGAGAGAGACAGAGCGTGAACAGGAGAAGGGCAGAGAGAGAGGGAGACACAGAATCTGAAGCAGGCTCCAGGCTCTGAGCTGTCAGCACAGAGCCCGATGCGGGGCTCGAACTCACAGGCCGTGAAATCATGACCTGAGCCGAAGTCGGCCACTTAACCGACTGAGCCACCCAGGCGCCCCACCTAAAATATTTTCTATCTAGCCTTTAATAGATAAATTTGCTGACCTCTGATGTATATCTTCCCCAAGTCTTCCTGATCATAATGCCTTATGTCCAACAATCTGTTTACCTGGATATGTATCCTCAGAGGTCATTGTTTACAAAGATTTCTGTAGAGTGCCCAGCACATGCTAGATGCTCAATAAATGCTTAGTATATATATTACATAACACACACACACACACACACAAACACACACATATATATATACACATATATATATACATATATATAAAAGTAATAGATTTAAATATATATAACCAATTACATATTGGTTATCTTGAATATGTGTTGATTATATTCAATATAAGAAATAATTTCATTATAAAACCAATGGAATGGAATAACAAGATCAGAAGATGAAAATCTAATAGTACTTCTTGTTACAATAGCACAGTAGTTTTTCTTGGTTAGTATGCAGTTTGCACTAAAATATCTTCTGTCCTCTAGGAGATCTAGTGGTCCTAGACTCTCTGGCTTCTAATTACAAAGCAAAATCTTCTAATGCCAATAATAAGACCAGCCTCTATACCTTTTAAGTGCAATCTTCTTGATTATAAGCAGCCACTGACTAAAGACATCAATTAGAGAGGGAGATTTTTTAAACCCTGGGGCTAGAGTTTACTTAAAACCAACTTGGAAAGTGGTTTAACTCATAGCCGATCCCTGCCCTCCCAGCACACAGCATTCAAAGCAAGTCATTATTTCCCACAAAAATAACTCTGTGTTTCTTGTTGGGTGGCTCAGCTCTCCTAAATGCCATCATCCTTTTAAAAGCTAATATCGAGGAGATATGAGCATGGGAGATATAGTTCACTTTGTTTCTTCCTATCTCTTTATCCGATATCACAATGCCTGGTCGTGGATTTAGAGCATTTGGAAGTTTCAAAACCCTTTGGAAGATTGGAGACACAAACCGAAGCTATGCCTGCCCAACAGAGACTCGAGAGGCCTCTTATCATATACCGTATCTCAGGAAGAACCGAGCATTCCTTCACAGAAGCCAGGCAGGCTGGGAAATAGAATGGCAAGGAGAAAACTAGAGTAATTTCAGAAAGAGAACCAAGAAATGCCTCATCATCCCAACACAAATATGCACCCGATAGTTCTTGTATATTTTCAAGCATTCAGAACCAGATTTGTGCAAATTAAGTACAAACCAGAGCAATACCACATCCATATGCTCATTCAGTCAGTCAGTCAATCACTCTTTCTGTCACCTTCTCTATGAAGCCCTCTTTAATTTTGGGGGTTAGACCTAGTCACTGCCTCTTTATTATTCTCATAGTTTTCCACACTTGGCTTTCTTTCAACCCCTATTCAATATACAGCCTAAAGACTACCTCTTAGTGGCATACTTTAGCCTCTAGGCAGGGGTTTGAGTCCCCAGACCCTGAAAAAGGAAGAGTTCTGTTGTGACCTGTGGGTCAAGAACAAAAATTGGTCTTAACAAGATATTAGCAAATAGAATCCAACAGCATATAAAAAGAATTATCCACCACGATCAAGTAGGATTCATCCCTGGGTTGCAGGGATGGTTCAACATTCGTAAATCAATCAACATGATACATCACATTAACAAAAGAAAAGATAAGAACCATATGATCCTGTCGATTGATGCAGAAAAAGCATTTGACAAAATACAGCATCCCTTCTTAATAAAAACTCTCGAAAAGACACAGAGAGGGAGGGAGATAAAACATAAGAGACTCTCTAAGACTAAGAACAAACTGAGGGTGAGGGGGGTGAGGGAGCGGGGAGAGGGGGGTGATGGGCATTAAAGAGGGCACGTGTTGGGATGAACACTGGGTGTTATATGTAAACCAATTTGAAAATAAACTATTATAATAAAAAAAATAAAATAAAATACGTCAAACTAAAAAAAAGAAAAAGAAAAAAAAGAACACAAATTGGGCAAAGGTGGACCATTTTGTGGGACAAGCAATGAGGTTCAAAACTCTTGGTCCTGCCCGGAGTGCCCATTGGGACTCCTCTCCCTTCAGAATCTGCCTTGCCCTATTAGTTTTCTTAGAAAAGCCCTTTTAAAAACTTGCTTCACTTTTTCTTTCTCTTCCTGCCCACATAGCTGCTATGATGGTCTAGGCAAAAGGATTGTCACAGTTCAAATGCAGTCTAAACTAGTTCATGAGGAAAGGGGATCGGATAAGCATTTCATAAAAAGCTCCAATTAATAATAAGTGACAAGATCAATATTGGTGCAGCCATTATGGAAAACAGTATGGAGCTTCCTAAAAAGTTAAAAATAGAACTACCATATGATCCAGCAATTCCACTTCTGGGTATTTATCTGAAGAAAAGGAAATCACTAATTCAAAAAGATACATGTATCCCCCTCCCCATGTTCATTGCAGCATTATTTGCAATGGCGAAGATACAGAAATAACCTAAGCGTCCATCAACAGATGGATAAAGAAAGTGTGAGACACACACACATATGTGTGCGCACACACACGATAGAATGCTATTCAGCCATGAAAAGCAATGAGATTTTGCCATTTGTGACAATATGGATAGGCCTTAAGGGAATTATGCTAAGTGAAATAAATCAGGCAGAAAAAGACAAATATGAAATGATCTCACTTATATGTGGCATCTTAAAAAAAAAAAAAAAAGCCCATAGATACAGAGAACAGATTAGTGGCTGCCAGAAGCAATCGACATTATATTTCTACAACTTTAAACTATCCCATAAATTAATTAACACTAATATGATAAACTGTATATCAAGAGATTTACAACAAGGAATTGAGTGTTGCCAAATTTCTGATCATTAAAACAGAAAACATACTCCAAATTTTTGTTCATTTTTTAAAAAAATTTTTTAACGTTTTATTCATTTTTGAGAGACAGAGAGAGACAGAGCAAGAGTAGGGGAGGGGCAGAGAGAGAGAGGCACAGAATCTAAAGCCAACTCCAGGCTCTGAGCTGTCAGCACAGCTGACACTGAGCCACTCAAGCACCCTAAACATACTCCAAATTTTCTGTAAAACACTGATAAGATGGATTTATCCAACAAGAATACTAAAATTATATTATGGCAACACCACATTAGATATATTTATTACAGAAGTTTCGAAAAAAATCTATACTGTGAAAATATCCTAGTTTTTCTTGCATTTTAAGGAGTGCAAATTATTGGGAATTATTCAGGACACAAAAATATTTAAAACACAAAACTTTGTTTAACAAAAGTACCATAATCTATTTGGGGATGACCATTTATTCCCCACAGACCCCAAAATATTTCTTTTTCTTTTTAAAATTACAATTACAAATCTACACTCTCTTTTTTTAATGTTTATTTTTGAGAGAGAGAGAGAGAGAGAGAGACAGAGTATGAGTGGGGAAGGTGCAGAGAGAGAGGGAGACACAGAATCCGAATTAGGCTCCAGGCTTTGAGCTGTCAGCACAGAACCCAATGCAGGGCTGGAACCCATAGACCATGAGACCATGACCTGAGCTGAAGTCAGAAGCTTAACCGACTGAGTCACCGAGGTGCCCCATAAATCTACACTCTTGATTCAGTTTATTGCTAGCTTACTTAGGTGGAGGAGCTGTTAATACAGTGTGCCTAGAAGAGGCAAGAACAAGGTAGCAGGTGGGCGAAATGGAGGAAGGGAGTCAAAAGGTACAAACTTCCAGTCATAAAATAAATAAGTCATAGGGATGTAATGGATAGCATGGTTTTTAAAAATATATAAATATTGAGTTTTGTTCAGAGACTCATGCCCCAAACCTTACTACCAGAGAAAATCCTTTATTTGTCAACTCGATTTCCAAAGCCTCCTCTCCATTTCTTAAAGGAAGCTGTTTTCTTCTTGAGCACGAGGCTAAGTAGATCTACTTTATCAGATCTGATGCGGGGAGAGGCAGGAATGAAGGAAAGGACAAAAGAAAGACTATGTGGGCTGGAAGGAAGGCTTGGGAACAGCTTCTTGAATAAGGGAAATGGATGGGAGAAGAAAGCAAGTTCACGTAAACGTTTCTGTGGATCCTTTTTAATGTTCATTGTAGCATAAAGACTAGAACTCCCTTTGATTTACTCTTGGTTGTGAATTTGGTTTTGAAACACAACAGTGTTTTGAGAGTGGACTACATGGGTCTCCACCATGGTCTCCAGGTTCATTTGAGCTACAGAGAAAGTGGTCATTTGTCCAGTCTCATTTGTATATTTCCTTCAAAACCCATAGTGGGTAGCTGGCTGAAGCTTTGTAGTTTTGGGAGGTTTGTCCCACTCCTCGTGATGAATATCTGGCATAATCCAGCAGATCATGGCAAACATAGATATGAGGGACTAGGGTCTGGGTGGAAGGTCCACTCAGGGACATTATACTGCAGCCACAGCCCAGTCTGTTGGTGCAAACTCTCAGGGGGGAAGCAAAAGTCCTGCACTGGGAGAAGATCTGGGGGAAGTAATCTGTTGTAAGCAGGGAAAAGCATTCATTCTAGAGCCACAGCAGGTTGTCTTTACATGAGCAAAGTTCCAGAGAAATTAGGGGACAGATTTTAAAAGATGGAGTCTGCTATTAACAGGCATTCTCTACCTATGTGTAGAACTGCTTAGACTTTGGGGTGACATCTCACAAATATCATCAGGAATGTGGTCTTGGCATTAACAAATGTTCAGTTCTAGATTCAGGGTAAGGTCATCTGCAGGCTATTGGTTGGGTAGATGGAATGGTATTTGATTTTTCAATTTTACTTCTTCTGTTTAACGTAAAAATATGGATGCCAGGGCTACAGGATGAGCAGATTAATTCAAAAGGAACAGAGAGGATCTGCTTTAACAGGAGAGGTAAATCAGGAAGAGAAGTCTGTGCTGCCATTGATATAGAAGAACTTACAAAAGCAGCATAGGTTATCGAATAAGGACCTGGGCCCAGGACTGCTGGGATTTGAATCTTAGTGTCACCATTTACTCGCTAGATTAATGGGAGAACCTCTTTAATTTCACTTTGCCCCAGCACCCTTATCTGAGAAGGATAAACTGGATAGACTCCATGGGGTTATTGTAAGAATTAAATGAGTTAACACCTGTAAAGCCATTAGAACAGTGCCTTGAACATGGCAAATGCTCACTAAATGTTAGCTGCTATTATTTCCCGTGCATAAGGAAATCAAAGGCTGAGGAAAGGTGAAGCTTGAAGGATAAATTTGGTTAAGTATATTATTTTGCTGGAAAAATGTATTTTAATGTTATAAGTAAATTATTTCATAGGAAAACGCATGTACCTTGTATCATACATTTTGAAAGTTAATCTAAATTTGTTTTGCAAGGGAAAAATATATCTTGGTCGTATAAATACATAAATTATATTCTGGAGTCCACCAAGAAATCATAATTTCTAACAATATTCTAATTTCATTGTTTATATCAGAATATATATGCACAAGGGTGAGGAAAATTGTCCTTACGATGTCATATACAGGAATTTTTTGATATTGTGGTGATTTGCCTCCATGGAAAAGGTCACTGACATTTTTAATTGACCATGGACCCTCAATATTCTTGGGTTAACCCAAGCAAAGGTAGAATGTGGCTTGCAATGTCCCTGTCCCATTTCTAGGGCAGCAGTTACCAGCGGATCAAGCCATGTACCAGTGCTGGGCTAATTGCCTAAAATCACCTGTGGAACTTGTTACCGTATGGATCCTATGTTACTGCCTAGAATTCTACCCAGAATGGGGCCTCTGTGGATGATACCCATGCACAGCCAGATTAGAGAGCCATTGTACTGGAAAGAGGGAGTTTAAGTGCGATTTCCTCCCTCTAGGAGAGTAGCACCAGAATGCATCAGAGGCTTACGATTAGGGACACCTGGATAAGCATCTGACTCTTGATTTCATGTCAGGTCATGATCTCATGGTTCCTGAGATCGAGCCTGGAGCCAGGCTCCTCACTGACAGTGTGGAGCCTGCTTGGGATTCTCTCTCTCTCTCCCTTGCTCTGCCCCTCCCCTGCTTGCTCTCTTTCTCTCTTTCTCTCAAAATAAATAAATAAAACTTTAGCAACAACAACAAAAAGGCTTACAATTAGACCGAGGTCAAGGGGCAGATATTTGTGACAGGAGAAAGCTTGAACCTCCATTAGGATTGCCCTTTGGAGGATCATCTTCTCATCCTCTGGAGTCCTTTCCTATATAAGTGCTTGAAGGGGCTCTTCCTTTTTCTTTCCTCTTTTTGGCTTAGTAGTGCATTCATAGGGCTTCAGAGCACCCCAATGGATGGCTCAGGAGAAAAAAGGCTGGAGCAGGTTTCCTAGGCCTGCTGCTGGCTAACAGGATTTAAAAAAACTCTTCCATCTCATATTTGATCCAGCTCTTTTATCTGAATAGAGGGCTACAAAATAATGTGGGCCCAAAGTACTAATAAGTAATAACAAGAGAGCATTTTTCTAGAGCATCTCACTGGCTTTCTCTCTCTTGGAGACCTAGAAGGCTGGCTCTGGTGTATGTGGGTCAGGATCAACAATCTGGGATTCCAGGTGAGACTTTCTTCCT
Organism: Paguma larvata; assembly: GCA_030068075.1. Taxonomy (NCBI): domain Eukaryota; kingdom Metazoa; phylum Chordata; class Mammalia; order Carnivora; family Viverridae; genus Paguma; species Paguma larvata. Next base: position 40,765,199 of record CM057838.1, read on the forward strand.
CTAGAATCACTTTTCCCCAGTGTCAAATCCCACAGTCTGCCACAGCCAGCTCATTTTCCTTTCCTGTCATTGGTCTGTCGCAGTCAAGTACATATTATATGCTCAATGCTCTAAGGTTGCAAAATAAATCACATGATCCTTGCTGTTGGACTTACAACAGCATAAGAAGCATAATACCTTAAACATTAGAAAATTATTGCCTTCCTGCCAATTACTTAGAGGTAACTATCTAATGGCTGCAGCCAAGAGAGACAATATACAAATTCACATTGCTGAAATTCAGAGAATAGTCCTAGTTTCCAATCTTTCTGATACCTGATTGATCGGCTCTTCTTCCCATTCTATGAGCTCACCAGCAACTTTCCAATATATCCCTTTTTATTGCCTAAATTGGCCAGAATTGTTTTCTGTGGCTTGCAAGTTACTGATAAATTGGGGGTTCCACTCTCATATGGTTATTTGGGAAAGAGAGAACTTGAGAATCAGAAGATAAACCAGGAGACTACTCCAGTTTATCAAGAGGATACAAGGCCATAGGGAGCTAGATAGAAGAAGGACATGAGAAGAAGGAAGAGACCAGGAGAGATTGTGAAATAACAAAATTCTGTGACAGGTTTTATATAAGGAAGGAGACGGGCAGTGAAAGATAACTATAATTTCTTAGCCTGGCCTGGAGGATATAAACATGGGAGTAGTTCATTCATTCAACAAAATTTGCTGTGGGCCTATTATGCGCCAAGGACAGACTAGGTGCTAATGATGCAAAGAGTAAAAGTGGATTGCTAAATAGTTTTCGAGAACGAGGATGAGTTTCACTTTGAACAGGAAGGGTTTAAAATACCTGAGTACCAAAAATACTTTGGAGATAGGAAACTAGAACACATCTAAGGAATAGAAATTGAACAGTAGATTCAGGTGCCATTAATTTATTGAGATAGTAATTTAGATAATTCTCAGGAGTGGGATTACCAAGCCAAAGTTATAAAAATATTATATGGTTCCTATAATATTGTCATATCATTTCCTAAAATTTACCAATATATAATGCCATCAGAAAATGATTTCACTAGCAATCTAGTTAGCATTGTTGGCAACAATAAAGGAAATTAAAATTTTTCTTACATATGTTGTTCTGTTATTTAATTATTATGTCTTCGTTAATGAGGTTTAACATTCCCTCTTGTGTTTAATAATTACATTCTATTTGGGCGAATTATCTGTTTATGTTTCCTGCCAGTTATCTATCTAATCTTATTAGATTATGAAAGAGCTTCCAATTTGTGATATATCTTTTGATTGCACACTTCCTATTTTTATTATATGGTATTAGATTTTATGTAGTCACATCTGTTACATTATCTTATTACTTTAATCTGACTTAATTATATCATGCTTCTACAAACACAATAAATGTATTTTCTACTATTTCCTTTGGGGTGACATTTTTGTAATTAAGTAATTAGTCTGGAGTTTATTTTATATTATAAGATGTGAATCTAAAGGATTTGCCTCAATTGGTAAGCGGCTATTCGAATGACATTCATTAAGTAACCATGAATCTCCTCTTATTCTAAAGGAAAACTAGTAGAGGTAAAAAAAATGTTATATTTCTGTACTTGGCCTCTGATACTAATGGACAAGTCCTTTTGCTTTGATAGCTGTCAGTTTATGCAGCTCTCAGTGAGTGCATTAAATTAAGGTCTTTTCCAGAATTAACATTTGATGATTCTCTGAAAAAAAAATATGACCCTTACTCAGGGTAAGATAGGTGTTCCATGAGCACTCATCTGGAACATGGTGATCCACCACTTTGGCTGTTGCTGTTTGGATTTCTCAAATAACTTAAACATTGTTGACCACACAGCCATACTGAAAGGATCTAGCATATTTACCTCATTTAGGAAGGCTGTGCAGGATATACCTGGCTGACAGTACCTAATGGGCTGTAGATATCTTTTGACTTCTTGACCTTGGTCAGGTTGGTATGACTCCCATCAGGTATCCTCACTGGTGGGATCACGCAGATGCCCACGAATCACTTCATCAACGAAAAGGGTGTTTCCCCTTTTGGGTAGAGGAAGTTTGGTAATGTTTGTTTCATGAACATGTGACTTGATTGGATGCCATAGTAAATCACCCATGGCTAGACCTGTCACTTTCTCCTTTTGAGTCAAAAGACCCTACAAAGGGGCACCTGGGTGGCTCAGTCAGTTAAGCGGCCAACTTCAGCTCAGGTCATGATCTCACGGTCTGTGAGTTCGAGCCCCACATCAGGCTCTGTGCTGACGGCTCAGAGCCTGGAGCCTGCTTTGGATTCTGTGTCTGCCTCTCTCTTTCTGCCCTTCCCCTGCTCACGCTCTGTCTCTCAAAAATAAAAACAAAACATTAAAAAAAAAAAAAGACCCTACAGAGCCACGACTTTGAATTAACTTGCGTAATCATCAATTTAGTCTCACATTCTACACCCTCACACTCAACCTCAACCAGCAGCATTTTCTACCATGTTTGCACAGGTAGAAAAGCTCCTGCCTTCCAGTCAAAAGCATTTTTCATATCACCCTATACACCTCAAGTTTTTTCTTTCCTTGAAGTGTTTTCTCAGAACCCAGACTCCTCAAGAAAATTTTCCTATGTGATTTTAACAATCACTACTACTACTAGCTGCTATTACCATCACTACCATCACCATCGCCAACACCATGCATGAACTGAGTCCCTGCTATGTGACTGACACTATACTATATACTTTGTAAACCTCTTTTCATCTTACAGTCAGACCACACGTTTCTAAATCTTATTTCTGCCACTTACTAGCTGTGTGACCTGTTTAAGTTACTTAACCTCTCAGTGTCTCAACTTCCATCTGGAAATTAGAAATATTAATAGTACACATTTCACAGTGCTTTTGTGAAGTTTAAGTGTGAAGTACTTAAAACCATGCCTGGCACATAGTAAGCTTCAAATAAATGTTAAGCAAAAATGATGTCAGTTATGACAGTGGTGTCTCCATTATACAGATGAGGCAACTGAGCTTTAGAGAAGTTAAATTATTTACCTGACTGCTCAAATTATCAACTGCTGAATAATTACCTACTCAAATATTAGTTACTTTAGATAACAACAATTTTATTCTTGCTCATGACTTTGTGTGTGAGGGTAAGGTTAGGGCGAGGCTTTTCTAGGTAGTTCTTCTGTTCCACTGGCATTGACCAGGGTCACGGCTGGTGGCTGAGCTGGGCTGGAGGGTCTAATATGGCTTGATTCACATATGTCAGCTTGGTAGAGATATCTGGAGGCTGGGATATCATTGAGGCTCTATCCACCTCCACAGAGCCTTTGGACCTTTCCATATGGTCTTACCATCAGACTCATCAGAGCTTTTAGAGGGCAACTCAGGGTCCAAGAGAGCAAGCTGGAAGCTGCTGGGCCTGAGTGGGGATAGAGTAATTTCTGTACTTGGTCAAAGAAGTAAAAATCTAACCTATATTCTGAGGGAAGTGATATAGACTCTACCTCTTATTGACAAGAACATCAGAACTTGAAGCCATCTTTAATCTGATACACCAAAACTTTATACTTGTAAGTGAAGTTGAAACCAGATATTACTTTAAAAGTGTTAAGCATAGGGGCACCAGGGTGGCTCAGTCAGTTAAGAATTTGACTTCTGCTCAGGTCATGATCACATGGCTTATGAGTTCAAGTCCCCCTTCATACTCTGTGCTGACAGCTCAGAGCCTGGAGCCTGCTTCATAATCTGTGACTCCCTGTCTTTCTACCCCTTGCTCGCTCACACTCTGTCTCCTCTGTCTCTCAATAATAATAATAATAATAATAATAATTAATAAATGTTAAAAATTTTTTTAAAGTGTTAAGCACTCTCTAGCACTTGTTGAGCAATCCAAAACTGATAGCTGTTAATAAGTGCAAATCTTTATCTACCTCCTATGCCGTGGTCTCAGCCTGTTGCTTTTCTCATGCCATGAAGATAACACCCTTGGTTAATATACAGCCTGGGTTTCAGGAGGTTTTTACCGAGGACTGCCCATGGGTGTGTTTTATTTTCTTACCCAGGCCCCAATTTTCCTAAGACAGGGATCTAACTTTATTTTTGTTTGAATTCCTCACCATGCCTGAAATAATGCAGTGCATTCCCTAATAATCCAAAGAAATCATTCAACAAATGTTTTTTAGTCACAAAATACTATAAATAAATAAGTTTACTAATGGTGTTACTTTTAAGCACATTGTTCCTTCATTTACTCCTTTGTTAAGGGCACAAAATGCACGTTCTATGTAAATGGACTAAATTTATGGATGCAGAGAATGTTAGAGCTAAGAGTGTGGTGTCTAAATGGGGTGTTTCTGGATCAGATGGGGGCCCCCAAATGCGAGGCAACAATTGGGTGGAAGCCAGTGGTGTGGGATGTGAAAGAATTCACCTGGAGCGGAACAACGGAGATAGACAAGACAGAAAAGACTGTCTGCAGCCAGGCAGTGGGTAGGGACTGTTTTTAAAGGGGGAAGGAGTTATAGTGACTATGGAATTCTCCCTCTTTTGGTAACTGTGCCTGGTTGTAAGTAGCCCACTGGTCAATCAGGGCCTATGGATATTTTGAGGTGGGTGGCTTAATGGGCCTATCTATATTCAACCTTGTGGTCCTGTGGGCTGTTTGTACATTCCTTTGTTCAAGCTTGTTGTCTAAAAGAGGCCTCTGCAGGGAGTATAGCGGCCATCATGTTCATTCTACCCACCTATTTTTGCATAGAGAGAAATCAAAGTCTAAAGAGCTTAACTATGTTAGCTGGAACCTTGCTAAACTAAATCAAAGCAGAGAGCTGGGTCTCACTGACTCTCTTGTCACTATTTCTTCCGCTGTCATCTGACTCTTCCCAACACATAGTAGTTATCCTAATTTTGTTCTAAAAGTTAACTGTCTGGATTAGGGCTTATGATAGATATTTAACTTGAATTGGAAATATTAAAGTGACCACATGATTTTGTGATTTTTTGATTATTTAAAAAATGCACATTTCTTAGTGCTCTCTCCTGAAAAGACTCAGACACAATGACAATCCAGTAGCAGTGAGCATTCTTAGTACCATTTCCAGCAGAGGAACAACAGATCTTTGAAGAAATCAAGGACTCTTGGTTTGGAGCATTGTTTTGTGCCAGAAAGCAAGAAAGCTATCAAAGACTAACTAGGTCATGTCAAAATGACAACTTGAAGGGATTCCTAGTGACAAAAGAATTTTTTTTAAAATGACTGCAGTGGATTTTAACACATTGAATACATAAAATTCCATGTGCTTATAATGCCACATTCAAAGCAAAACAAAACAAAACAAAACAATCCAAAAACAAAAAACTTAATTGGTTTTCATTTAGTTTGTTAAAACATCAACCATTTGCTGTGAAACACTAGAAAGGAAAGAATAAAGCATTTATTTTGCCTTTACCATATAAGATATGTTTCAGAGTTACCAAATAGATGTCAAGGTCACGTTCTTCTTTATAGAGGAATTCCAGCCAATAAATACAGAATAATGGAATTAGAGAATCACCATTGAAATAAATGAAATAATGAAATAAATGGCTCCTAAGCAAACAAATGACTCCAGGTGGCAATCCCCATTGGATGCTAAAACCATTAGGTGCAACTTGATGAGGAGTGATATGACTGACTGACTTTAGGCAGCACTAAAATTTACATGCATCATAGTGTGAGGCAGTAGGAAATGTGCAACAACAGGGTACAATATTGTTGCCTAAAGAGTAAAACGGACTTTATTTTTTATCACAAGTGTGATAGTATGACATAATAAGGAATACATATTTTGTCTTCATTCGTTGCTCCTGGGTAGAGCTCCTAAAACCTCTGTAATATCCTAAGTGCAGTAGGAGTATCTTTTGTTACACTATTTGAGTTTTGTCCCCTGCTCCTGAAACAGTTCTGGAGTACTAAGGGTAGAAGGGGCATCTTTGTGATTCATTATCAGGCCCCTTTCAACCACACCTGAGTTTATGTTAATGAGATGACTTTTGTAAAGCCTCTGGGGATGGGACTGGTTGCCAGGGAACCAACCTGCGGGGGGGGGGGGGGGGGGGGGGGGGGGGGGGGGAGATAGGGGGGGTGGGGGGGTGGGAACTTCAGCCCCACCCCCTGCCTGCAGGGAGGGAAGAAAGGCTAGAAGTTGAGTTAATCACTAATGGCCAATAATTTAATCAATCATGCCTGGGAAGTTTGCTCTAGGCAAGCACAACTAGACTTTTGAGCAGGAGTGAAAAAGAGGAACTGATGAAATTGATGTTTTAGGAAGATTAATAAAGCCCCTAAATCTAACTGCCAACTTACAGGAAATACAGGGGATAGAGAAACCCAGTTGAACACCACCACAAGGAAGTAATCAGCCAAATCCAGGATGGGGGGAAGATCAGCAGGACAAATGACCCAGTTTTTTCTTCTTTTCTTTTTCTCTTTCTTTTTTTCTTTCCTTTCTTGCCTGCCTTCCTTCTTTCTTTTTCTTTCTTTCTTTCTTTCTTTCTTTCTTTCTTCTTTCTTTCTTTCTTTCTTTCTTTCTTCTTTCTTTCTTTCTTTCTTCCTTTCTTTCTTTCACAAATCAACAACTTTAAAAAGGGCAAGAAAGAATCTGCTCATGAAAAAGAATTGCATATAAATGTGTGTACTTTGAATCCTGATTCAAACACCTCAGCTAGGGAAAACAGTCTTTGAAGCAATTGAAGAAATTTGAACATAGAAGAACTATTATGTGATGTTGAAGAATTAATAATTTTGTGATGGCATGGTGGTTGAAAGGGAAAAGTGTTTCTCCTCTACTACTCTCACAGCATATCTGAAGATTAATCTGGATAATTTTTGCAGGTATGTTCATTACCTAACTATCCATTTCTCTCTTCCTTATTATTAAAATTCCAATTTTATTCAGAGCTGCTCTGTGCCCATCTCTAGGAGTTGGATCATGATAGTCTAAACCAGTCAACAGAATCCTGACGCATGTCTTCAGCTTCCCTCCAGATCTGGCAAATGAGGAATAAGGGGAAATTTCAGGAATTACTGAGAATGTTTCTTTTGATAGATGTTTATAGATGCAGCTGGCTATATCCCTGTATTCTTCCTACCTTGAACATGGATGTGATAGATGTAGCTATAGTAGTAGACATTTTGCTATCCAATAGGAATGCTCAAGAGAAAACACATAGATGTCAATTCTAATATTGTTCTGTTAAATCAAAGCCACCAGCTGCCTACCTTTGAAATAAACCTCTATTCAAGTCACTATGATCAATTTGAAGCCAAATTTATTCTTAAAAATTAGCTTGGTTTAGAGGAGGAATTAAAATGGAGTCTGTGAAATCATCACTTAGTGGGCAATAGGGATCAAGATTATGGTGCTAGAAAGGTGCTCTTGGATGTGAAGGAAAATCCAAAGGAAGTGTTCAGAGAATTGAGTTAAATCATCAGACACCTGGTGAGTGCCCTCCAAGAACTGGAAAATTGTTTAGTTTAGAAAAATCCGTACATTTGCTGTTAGATTCCTGGTACAATTATATATGGCATCATGCGAGGGCTGCTTTTGGAATGGCCTCTTGAAAACGCGACTGAGATCTCTGCTTAGAGATGACCCTGCAATGATGGGGTGTCATCCTTACATGTGGTATATATCTTAAACCAATTACTATCATATGGTGCTGTGTCTCCAATAGGAATGATACATAGGTCTGAGAGCCAAGGTGTGAAGGTAAGGGGTTGCCCAGCTGAACAGCACTTCTAGTGACCTATCTGGGGGCATTTGTGTTTCCCATTTCCAAAGCATTGGCCTGTTTGGTCCTCAAAGTCCTGGGTCCTGGAAGGGCAATATTTCTATCAGGGGATACAGTAAGAGTTCCACTAAACCTAAAGCTAAGACTGCCACCTGATCCCTCTGGGCTACTTGTGGCAATAGACCAGCAGGTACAAAAAGGAATCATTGCAAGGGCAGGAGTAATTAACCTTGATCATGAGGAAGTAGGACTGATGCTACCAGATGGAGGTCACTCATTACTCCCATGCCAGACTTTCACTATAAATGATCAAATAGAGCAACTGAGTTTCAATAAAGGATGGTAGACAAGAGACTCTGACTCATCCCCGGCTTTGAGAATTTAGATCAAAAATAGTTCTATTCATGGGGTATGGAATGTAGAGGAAATGTAGAGGGAGAGAGTCAGTCAGAATCAACTACAGCCCCAGGACCAACTGCAGCAGCCATTAACCACTAATCTTCATTTTGTAAGCTCTACTATAAAATATGACAACCAGATTCTGGAGGTAATTGTGCCTGGATGGAGGGAACTTCTTGTGAAAGGCAAGCAGACCTGAACAGGATCAGGGGTGGAATGAGGTAAATGCTGTTGGAGTCCCACCAGATCCCCTTCACCAAGCTGATGTCCCCAGTCCCCAGCTTCTGTGCATGAAGGCTGCTAGACACTCAGAGCTGCCCCCTACTCCACAGAATTGCCTTGAGCTAAATGGGAGAAACTTCACCAGGAGGTTTTATGCCCCCTTCCTTCACTGGCTTCCTGTCCCTGCCCTAGACTCTTGACCTCACTCTCCATCTCCTGAGAATACTTTCTCCAAAACTCATCTTCTTACGGCTCCTCATTTCCTGCTTCTAGGAAACATGATCTAAGATATTGTCTTTTTTTGTTTGAATTGTGTCCCCCAAAAAGGCATGTTCAAGTCCTAAGTTTCAGTACCTATGAACATGACCATACTTGGAAATGGGGTCTTTGCAGTTATAAACAAGTTAAGAAGAAGCCATACTGAATACTATACTATTTGGCAGTGAGAAAGAGTGAAATCCTGCCATTTGCAACAGGAGGGTATTATGCTAAATGAAATAAATCAGTCAGAGAAAGACAGATATCGTATGTTTTCACTCATATGTGGAACTTGAGAAACTTAACAGAAGACCATAGGGGAAGGAAAGGGGAAAAAAAAAAAAGTTTCAAACAGAGAGGGAGGCAAGCCATAAGAGACTATTAAATACAGAGAACAAACTGAAGTGTGATGGGGGGCAGGGTGGAGGAGAGGGGAAAATGGGTGATGGACATTGAGGAGGGCACTTGTTGGAATGAGCACTGGGTGTTGTATGTAAGTGATGAATCATGGGAATCTACCCCCAAAACCAAGAGCACACTGTATATACTCTATGTTAGCCAACTTGACAATAAATTATATTTAAAGAAAACAAAAAACAAAAAACAGAAAAACAGGCCATACTGGACTAGAGTGGGCCCTAATCCAATGACTTGTGTCCTTATAAGAGGAGAGACACAGAAATAAACACACAGAGGCTACCGTTATGATTGGGAACAGAAATTGGATTTATGCTGCTACAAGGGATTGCCAAGGATTGTCACCAGCCACCAGAAGTTGGAAGAGATAAAGAAAGATTCTCACCTAGAGCCTTTAGAGAGAGCTTGGCCCAAATACCACCCAGTTTGTGGTATTTTGTTACAGCAGCCACAAGAATCAAACACACTGTTACTGAAGACCCAACTTAAATTTCACTCCTCTGTGAAGATTAAGTGGGTCACTCCTGTTCTACTAACACCTCTGTCACCTTTGATCATCTGTTTTTCCTCCATTCTCCCCTCCGTTCACTGTCACTTGCCTTGAATAGCCTAGGAATACTTTATCACTTTTCATGGTGCTAGACTGTTAGCTTCAGGGAACAGAGACCAGGGATGATAACTTACCTAATTTCCCAGTTTAAGGAGTCTCTTTGATTAGTATTATCTTTTCTATAGAAAACTCAGAACTATGTTTTATTGTGGACTCTAATTTTAGCAAACACTCTCTGGGCATAAAAGATAGGGGGAAAGTTGAGAATCGCTTAAAAAAAAAACAGTTTTTCTGTATTACAAAAAGTTTCATTTTCTTTATGAGTTGGACCACTTTGACTCAACTCAAGGAGGAAAACATAAAGCAATGACATAGTTAGGGGGTTAGGCTGGAAAAAATTTTAGACTGGTAAAAATGTTGATAGATGCATAGAGTATTTTAAAAGGTTGGATTTGTTAGTCTTCTTATTTAAAAAGACTCTAAGACTACTTGATCCTCTGAGTTTATCTTATTTGCTCTTAAATGCCTCTGGAAGCTGAAACATATCTAATACAAACACAGGTGAGTGGAAAAGGCTTATTTATGGATTTAATAGAAAAATAGAAACATGCTGGTCTCAGTTTCATTCTTTTTAATTTCAGCATCCAAAAACATTTATTAATTATAGAGACATTCATGTCCTGACCTGCCTGCCCATTGCTTGTTAGTGTTTTTAATCCACATCTGGAAAATCTCCTTTGAGAGCAAGTGTCCTACAGAATGCCAGTGATCTATCAAGACCATATTTCTGGGACTATTCTCTTCTTATTAGACTGTTCTGGGAGGGGAGTAGAAGGGAGGTGACAAGGAGAGTACTGCTAGCCCATAGAAAAGGAGATTAATAATATCAATAAAAAGATCTCATTCTTGTGAGGGGTGTTGGAAATTTTTGCCCTAGCATACATTCTTCAAAAACATTTTGTAGGATTGAACTTTAGGATGGAATTCAGTAGTCAGATTTGTGGATATTTATACAAATATCCACAAAAGATTTTTACAAATCTTTTAAATGTAACATTTTAGCCTAGTCAACTAAAAAAAAAAATCCTAAGAAGTCAAATCTAATGTTTGTTTTCTTCTAAGTCCCTGAAGGAAAGGTAGAAATGATTCAAATGCAAACCACTTGATAACTTTAAATACGATAAGATGAATTATTGTCAGAGTTTGCCATTGATCTGGAATAATACAGGTGGTGAACAGAAAAAAGGCAAGATCACTTAGGGACATATCTAATTTTACGTACATGAAAGAATTAAAAACAAGAAACCCCTTACTGATTATTCTGGAAGATTTCTTTTTTTCCCTTAAGGCTTTCTTGTTTTTCTCTTTTTTCCTAAAATACGTCAAAATGTTAGCAGAACGAGAACACTGTTCCTCTGCCCTAAATGTCTTATATTCAAAATATTCAAATGTAAAATCGGATAAAAAAAAAAAAAGAGCTCCAGTTTTGGAAGGCAAAGAACTTGAGAATGTTTAGAGTATCCAGTGTCATTCTTACAAAAACCTTTTCTTTCCTCATGAGAGCCTTTGATACTCTGCCCTGGAAAACCAATACACAGTATTGTACAATTTGATAATGTGTGCACACTGCTCTGTGAGAAGTTGGCAGAAAAAGTAAAGGCAAGAAATAATACTCGTAGTTTTAAAGGAAAATAATAAGGTCACCGCAAGTAGAATTTTTCCTTTTGTCCAGTCTCAGTACCCATCATTTTTCTAAGATTGGATTTCATTTGCATTTCCATCCTGGATGAGAAAACTTTATGTTAGTTCTCTCAGCTCACCTGCCTGTGACAATCTCAAGATCTTAATAGCCAGACCACCAAACAGGAAATGGTCATGCAGATCAAGTTTTGGAAGCTATCAGTCCACAAAACCTTGCTTGCCTGGAATATGTTTTAGAGCCTGTCCAATATTTCCCATTATAACATATAAATTTAAGACTTTGGGGTGCCTGGGTGGCTCAGTCAGTTAAGCAACAGAATCTTGATTTCCGCCCAGGTCGTGATCTCACAGTTGCTGAGATCAAGCCCCATGTCAGGCTCTGCACTAATACCATGGAGCTCTCTCTGCCCCTCCTTACCACTCACACATGCATGCACTCTCTCTCTCTCTCTCAAAATAAAATTAAGACTCAAGTATTTATGTCTTTTTATATAGAACAGAAATAAGACATATCTTAGGGAGATTAATTCATTTGCATTTATCTACTTATGTCTTTATTTCCATTTTATGCATTCATTCATTATCCTTCATTCCTTTAATGAACACAAGTCAGGAACTGTGGTAAGTGAAGAAAATATGAAGATGGGCATTACATTTTTCTTAAAGGGCTCTTAGAGAGGTAGGTGGGAGACCATTAACTAAGATATAATGCGATTTATAAAGAGATGCATCCAGTTCCAAAATAGCTCCACCCAGGTGAAAAGAAACATTTAGGGTCCTTCCAAACCACCAAGGCATTTAACTCTGAGCTCAGGTAAGTCGAAGAAACAATCCCTACTCAACCAGGAATTTGTTCTTCTATGTAGCTTCCTTAAAATCCTTGAAAGCCAAGTTTTTCACTTTCTTCCTCGTTCTCATTCCAAGAGTGAATAACTTTGAGCTTGCTTTGCCCAAAACCATTCTTCTAAGGGTGTTGGTATTTCAGTTAGATTTAAGTAGTTCTCCATGGTCTTTGTTGTTGTTTCACTGTTGAGGGGAAGAAGTGGGAGGGCAAGACTGCATCTCTTTAAGCAATTTTTCCTTCTAGTGAGTAGGGCCACTCACTGTCTCTACTCTCCTCACCTGGCCTTCCAATATGGTGCAGCCCTGGCATCCTTTAGAGGACAAGAGAAAAAAAGGCTCTAGGTAGCCTAATCCCCCTCCATGGCTCCTGTACCATTCTTCTTCCCACATTCTCTGTCCCTTGGGGTTCCTGGTCTCTGAGGACTTTTGCTCATACAATAGGTCAGTTACTCTGCTAGCTTCTAATCCCTCATTCTAAATTTGGATAACTACATTTTACACATGCTCCACCCTATTCTGACATTCATAACTCATAATATAAAGATCAGAACCTTTATATTTTACTGCCACTTCCCTTGCTGTGATACCTGCCTTGCTTTCAGGGAGGGCGAGTGGCAGAATGGAAAGAAAGAGGCTCAGGAAGATACAGTCAGAACTGGGTTTACTTCTTGACTGTGGCACTTACTGGCTGTGTGACTTTGAGCAAAACCAAACCTTGCTAAGCCTCAATTTCAGATATTATTACCTTACTTGGTTTTGGGGAGAATTAAGTGGGATGACACTTGTAAAGCACCAGGACAACCGATCAACAGGAGTCATTTTTATGATTATCTGTATGCATTTCCTATATATAGCAAGGACAGGACATAGCCACTTACTGTGCACTGTATCCATTCATTTGCAGTATGTCAAGATTTTTACAAAATTCTGAGGCTACAGCATGAGGTATACAAGGACCCTGTCCTAAAGTAGTTCACAGATCTTGCAGAAAGGACAAGTATGTATACAAATTATTATGGTACTAAGTAATCCTACCACAGTAGCAATAAAGACACAGTACTTTGAGAATACAGGGGAATAAGAAGACTTTGTAACAAGTCACTCAGCAGAGAAGAATACACTCTGTTAAGACAAAATTCCAGAAAGAGAATTGTGCACATACTTTTGCCAATTCTAGGTACCAGAATCTTGACAGAAGTCAAATTAGCATATATTAACAGTAAATTATAAAGGATGCACAGTAGGGGCACCTGGCGGCTCAATCTGTTCAGCATTCAGCTTCAGGTCATGATCTCAAGGTTTCTGAGTTTGAGCGCCTGCATGGGGCTTCTCCTGTCAGTGCAGAGCTCACTTGGGATCCTGTGTCCCCCTCTCTCTCTGCCCTTCCCCAGCTTGCTCTCTCTCTCTCTCTCTCAAAAATAAATAAACATTAAAAAAAAAAAAAAAAAGGTAATCTCCACATCTTCCTGAATGTTAGTCAAAGTTTGGTCAGCCAAACAGATACTACTTTAGGTATTTCAAGCAGGAAGATTTTGATCCAGGGAATTATGTACTTCTAAAAACACTGGAAGAATAGCAAAAGGAAGGTCAGATAAGGCCACTGCTACATCCCAGGGGTACTGCTGCCATTTAAAGAGTTGAGAAATTACAGGAACTCCAAGAAGCTCTGGGCAACGATCATAGCACTAAGATGGGTGTGACAGGAAGTGTCTCTGTGGTTGCTAAAAAATCTCATCTCTGCCAAAGCCTATGCATCTGCCTACTGCTGCCCACATAACAATATGTGACTTGGGCTCCTGCTCAGCCTTCCAAATCTCATGTAAATGCCTGTCTTTTCTGATGCTTTGATACCTTTGAGGCCTTGCTGACCAGGACGGACTGTCCCTCCCAAGGTTAGCTAATTCCTAGAGACAGCAAATAAATCACCTGTTCATATGTGAACCAACCAATCCAGAGTCCACACCCCCAGTCACCTCCTTTATTGACTCTAATTCTCTGGGTCACTATCCTCCTACCATAATCACCCTATAACCAGACACCAGACAACTAAAGACAGCCTCTATGACCTAGAGCACACTGAAATTACTCAAACTAGCTAATCCTAAACCTGTTTGCCTGCCTCCTTGTTCCTTCGCCTAGAAACCACAATAAAAGGTCTTGCTCACGTTTTCCCCTTTCCCTCTGCCTTCTGACTGACACTGATACTTCCTTGGTGGGTGTGGTTCCCAGTAGCATGGCATGCCCCTTCCTCTCGGGATCTGTGAGTATAATGGACTGTCTTTTCAATGGCGGTTGTCTGCTGATCTGTTTGCCTCACCATACCTGCGGAGTAACAACAACAACAATACAAGCTGTACATTTTAATTCAGTGTCTCTCAACAAAGAAACTTAATCTAGAATTTTCTGGCAGGGATATTGAGAATGTAGTTTCCAGGCTTCCAACTACTATACAATAGCGCAGTGCATGCAACAAGAAAAATAGCATTGAGTACCTTAGAGACAGTCCAGCATACTGAGTCATGAGCTTGTGATAACCCTCACCTCGTGTGGCTAAAGGAATAGTTCTAGTATTATCTAGCTTATTCAGTCTGAGCAGATTTAACTATATTTTACTTTATTACTCCTGCTGCTAATTTTTCTATAGTTTTTAAACTTTGATTACTCATTACCCAAGGTCAGTCTTTAAACACTCATCGGTGATCTCAGAAGGCTTTTTCCTGCATGCTGCTTTTTACACATTTCAATTGCCAACAAAATGGCTGCATAGTGACTCAGCCCCTTAATCATCGTTATAGACCCTGTTCTTTTACTTGCCTCATCTGTGTTTTGTATGCTGTGGCATGATAGAGAAATTTAGAAGTCCTTCTGGTAGGAAAAGTCACTTCCTACTTAGACGTTGAGCTGAAAATGGATACCTAGTTGCACAACAGCTGGCACTTCCCATGCAATAGCTTTAAACCTTCCCCGTCCCAGTAGAGGAACCCAGGGCTTTTGTGTTTAGTCACCACCTAGAGCCTAGAGAGTCCTGTCCTAGACATAAAAGACCCAGCAGCTAAAGCGATTTTAGACTCGAACACGCAGGTTAGCCACCAATCTACAAAGAATGATGATTATGGAAGGCTATTTTAAAACCTCTTTGGGATATCCCTTAAACTGGTATCATAACAGTCCCTGTACAAAACCCTGCAAGGTGCAGTCGTTCAGAAGAAACTTAAGACATTTTTAAAAATTTATTCATTCAAGAAATGCTTATTTTCTTCCTCTTCCTCTTCTCTTCCCTTTTGGAACAATTCAGTCGTAACGGCTTTTTCTTGGGCAGAACAAGGTAGGCATCCTCACCAGGATGAAGGGAGTTCAGGGACCCAGAGCCTGTCCAGTGAGGCGGTAACCATGCAAGGGGTGGGTGGGGAGGTAATTCCAGTGCACATGTGGAAGTCCACATCGGGTGAGAGAGTGTCAGCAAAGGAGGACATTCCGCACAGAGTGCAAGACCGTGGGCAGAGTGAGGAAAGCATCCCTCTAGAGGAGAGCCCTGCAAACCATGTGGGGGTCCACAAGGGTAAGGGAGACACGGATGCAAGGAGTTGCAGTTGGTATGGGGTGTCAGAGCCTGTGTGCAGTAAGAATGGCATCTGCGAGACTAGAGTAGAGTATCCAAACCCACGTGGGATAAGGAGGACATCCATGCTGAGAGAGAAGGCAGTGGGGATGGGAGATTGCCTGCATGAGGAAGACTGATCAATGTTAAGGATCCTTGGTGCCGGGATTGTCACTGTTGATGAGGGAGTTACAAACATGGAAAAGGAGAAAACTAGACTGGAGCATGTGAATTTTGGATTAGAATTGGAGATCTCCATGAGAATTACCTGTAATTCTCAATGTCTATCCGGTAAGAGAGCTTGGGAGCAAGGACAATGAGCACACCTAGCACCATATCTTCATTTCTGGAACCATTCTCCACTGAAAAGAACTAGGACTCTGTGGAAAAGCTGCTGATTACAAAGCCGGGGCAAGAAAGTCTAGATAAGTCCAGAACACTTGTGTCAGAAAGTAAAATGGTGATGAGACACCAAAAGGATACAGAAAATGTTTTTAAAAGAGAAGGAAAAAGAGGAAACAGAGGACATAAAAACTATCTTAAATCTGGGAGAATGTAAACATTAATATAAAAAATGACAGTAATGGATTATATAACCCATTGAATGCAATAGGAAACCAAAAGGTCAAACTGTTAAAAAGAAATAAATGAACAAATTAAAAGACTGATGGGAAAGAAGATATCTACAATATCTCAAAGTATATCTCTCTATTAATCACAAAAGGAAAAGAGTAACTTTACAGTGGAGGGGACTGACAGACACCCCTTAAATTAAGTGATCAAAATGAACCTTGTCAGTATGGGGGCATATCCCCACCTGATATCATGCAGTTAGAGCATTACTTCTGCAATATCTCCGTCAAAGATGCCTAACTTGCGTCTAACCACAAAGAAACATGATACAAACTCAAGTTCAGGGACATTCCAAATAACTGGTCTTTAATCTTTGAAAACATGTCAAAACCATGGAAAATCAAGAAAATATTGAGGAAATATTCCAAATTAAAAGAGATTAAAGATACTTGACAACTAGATGTAATGTGTGATTCTGGACTGGCTCCCTTGCGATAAAGGACACTATTGGGATAATTGATGAAACTTGAATGGAGTCAATGGATTCGGGGTAGTGATGCATCGACGTTAATTTCCTGATACCGGTGGTTGTATTGTGGGTATGCAGGAGAATGTTCTTGTTTATAGAAATTACACACTCGAGTTTCTGGGGGCGATAGGGCATCTGGGAGCATCATCTCAAATGGTTTAGGAAATAAAAGAGTTCTTTGTACCAGCAAGTATTCTGTAAATTTGAGATCACTTTAGAGGTTTTAAGAAGAAATACACTTTTAATGTTAGTTTTAGATTTACAGAAAATTGTAAAATCAGTACAGAGAGTTTCCACTCTGTACAAGATCCCTTATTATTAGCATCTTACGTTAGTATGGTACTTTTCTCACAACTAATGGACAAATATTGACACATTATTGTTAACTAAAGTCCATAGCTTGTTCAGATTTCCCTAGTTTTCACATTTTTTTTTCTGTTCCAGGATCCCATGTAGGGTATACCATTACATTTATCTCATCATATCTCTTAGGCTTTTCTTGGCTATGACAGTTTCTTAGACTTTTCTTGTTTTTCCATGACCTTGAGAGTTATAAGGAACGCTGGTAAGGTAATTTGTAGAATGTCCCCAAATTGGGATTTTTCTGACACTTTTCTCACGGTCTGGAGTTGTAAGATTTAATAAGAGGATCACAGAAGTAAAATGTCATTCTTACCACATCACACATATGCTTCCAGAGTCTAGTGACTGTAAATAAAACTGCTGTGATATTTGTGTGCAGAGTTTTACATAGACACCTATCTTTAACTCAGGTAAATATCAAGGACCACATCTGCCGGTTCAGAGCATGTTTAGCTTTGTAGGAAACTGTCAAACTGTTTTCCAAAGTTGCTGGACCATTTTTGCATCCCGACCAGCAGTCAAGAGAATTCCCCATTGTTTCATATCTTTGCCAGCATTGGTATTGTTAGTTTTTGGATTTTTGCCATTCCGATAGGTATATAGTAGTATTTCATTGTTGTTTTAGCTTGCATTTCCCTAATGACAAATGATTTTCATATGCTTTCTTGCCATCTCTGTATCTTCTTTGGTTAGGTGACCGTTCACTGCCCACTTTTTAAATTGGGTTGTTTGTTGTCTTAAAGTGTAAATTTAGAAAGAAATAAAAGAAAGAGAGAGATGGAGGGAAGGAAGGAGAAAGAGACAGCGAGAGATTTATTGTGTGTGTGCCATGTGCAGCCATGGTTCTGGGCACTTAAGCTACATGAGGGAACAAAGTAAACAATACTTCTGCTCCTGAAGGAGACGAGTCTGCCAAGTAGGCAAGAGCTCTGCAGGCAGAGGCACATTTGAACAAATTTGTCCTATGGCGGGAATATGCCTAGAACTTTTGAGGAACGTTTGAGGAGTGGGGACAAAGTGGCTGAAGGGCAGTGAGTCGAGGAGGAGAGCGATAGAAGAGGAGGTCAAAGAGGTCAAGAGTTTGCAAATTCTGACACGTCTTTTCGTCATGGTAAGGACTCTGCCTTTTATCTGAGTAAAATGATGAAGCACAGCTGAGTTTTGAGTAGAGAAGTGACATAATCTGACTTACATTTTAAGAGGATGGCTTTGGGTGATGCGTTGGATATAGACTTTAGTGGGGCAAGGTTAGAAGGTGCTATAAGGGTCCAGATGAGAGAGACAGGTGCATCAGGATAGGCAGTCAAAGTGGAGGCAGTGACAAGCAGCCAGATTCTGGATATATTTCGAAGTACCTCCAGTATGATTTCCTGATTGATTGGATATGGAATGTGAGAGAAACAGAGGAGTCAAGATTCCAAGATTTTAAGTCTCCAGCAACTGGCAAGTTAGACTTGCTCCACCTGAGATGGAGACAGCCATGTGGGGAGCAAGGTATGGGCAAAGGATCAGGGGTCTGGTTCCAGACATGTTTTAAGATGCCTGTAGGACATTCAAGTGGAGTTGTCAAGGAGGCGGGTGGAGCAGAATTTGGGAATTTGGAGTTGGGGAGAGAGGTATGGGCTAGAGATACAGAATCAGCAGTCATCAGCATAATGATGTCCTTAATGCTAGTAAGCCACTGGAGCTGATGATTCACCACAAGTGGGAGTGTAAATCAGGAAGAGTTACAGTTACAAGAGTGGTTTTGAGGTAGTCATGGGGCTAAGCCTAGACTGGAGTACATTTTAGATAAAATGGGAGAACGGAAATAGGAAATGGTGAATATGGAAATTTTTTTTTGAGGAGTTTTGCTAAGAGAATGAAAAGAGTGAGCTGGGAGCTAGGGACAAACATGAAATCAAAGAAAAGGGTTATCTTTTAAATTAGGAAAAATAACTGGTTTGAATGCTGACAGGAGCAATCCAGTAGAAAGTGAAAAAAAATTGACGGCTAGACAGAAGAAAAGAATTGCTGGAGAGCTACCCTTCAGTAGGTGATACAGGGTAGGGGAAAAGATACAAATAGAGGAACTGGCTTCGTACAGGGGCATAGAATGCTAATCTACAGTAGCAGGAAGGGAGGCAGAACATGTCAGCTATGTCAGCGCAGAGTATGTCAGTGCAGATAATGCTGGTAGGAAGATGTGGTAGGATTCTGGGGAGACTTTTCTATGGCTGCTCGAATTTTCTCAGTGACATTGGAGACAAAGTCATCATTTACAGATATTTACTTTTAAGTATGCCATGCCCATTCATATGTGGACTATACCACTGAGACTAGAAAAGTGGGGATGCCTCCTTGTGAGGAGTATCATTTAGCTGAACTGTGGGGGTAGAGGTAGGGGTGAAAGGAATGCACAATAGAACAATAATAAATATTTTTCCACAACCTGAACATAGAGTACATGTTTGGACAGAGATGGGAGAGGAGGCTGGAATAGTATTTAGGGCTAGATCATGTAATAGTTTGGATATAATTTAATATTTCATAGATGGCTCAAATAGGAGAGTGGATAATAATGTTTATATTTCACAAAGATGATTTTTGGACTTATGGAAAATTAATTCCACTAGAGAGAGGGTTTCTGTCCAGAAAACAGGCTAAAATATTGCAGTTACTCAAATGGAACATTATGAGGACATAAGTGAAGGCAGCAAGAGAAGGACACTAAGAGAGAACTAGTTGATATATGCAGAAGAATAGATGTGACTTGGTAGTTACTTGAATGTGGAGATGAGAGGAAAGGAGATCACCCAGGATATGAAGGTTTCTAAGCCCGGTTACTAGGTGGATGGTGAAGACCTCGACTATGGTCGTCAGAATGGAAATACAATTGGAAAAAATCTTAGGGGCAAGGAGGGAGAAAACAAGTTTGGTTTCATACATTTGACCTCAAAGTGCTTTCAAATAAACCACAATAAGAGGGAGTGTCATGAGAGAGAGTTGGGCTAGAGATTCAGATGTGGGAGACACAAATATATAACTGGGAATACACAGAAGAGACTTTAAGAGGAATACACCCATATTTAGGAAGAAGAGGTATCAATGGGAATGAAACAAGAGTGAAGCCAGAGAGCAAAAAAGAAGAACCAAATAAAGTGATGCCATGGAACTCAAGAAAAAGAGTTTTAAAAAGTGGGAGGGGGTAAAGGACTTTAATGTGCCAATCACAAAGTTGGCCTGTCAACACAAAGTTGACACCTGAGAAATGATCTAAGAAGAGTTGCCCAGATCTGGAAGAAGATTTTTCTCTAATTCTTCATTCACCCTGAGGTTTAAGTAGTAGATAATAGCTTATTAAACTGCTAGCTTTTCTAGTAATGAAGGAATGATGTACTGAGGTCTGAGGTCAGACATTATTCTGTAAGGTAAGTGAGCTTGGAAGAAGGGGATGGGAGTCTACAGGCTTTCCTAGAGCTCTAATGCCACGTCATTGCTCACTGTGTGGTGGCTCTTCCAGTTTCAGATATAACCAGACAGTGAGCTTTTTTTTTTTTTTTTTTTTTTTTTTTTACTGTGTGTTAGTACTGGTTACGATTGCTATCTGTTTGTTTGTAGCCAAAAAGACCAACGTGTAGTCAGACTCTGTTCCATGCTGGGCACACGGGCATGCCGATGTGTGCTTGGCAGAGACATTCCTAATTTGTACAGCCTGTTGCAATTTCCCTCTTATGTTCACAATCAGCCTGTGGGTTTTGCTCAGAAATAGCTATCTCGTTCCTTGAAATTGTATTCCAAGACTGCTTCTCTGCACTGTATTTATTCTTGTCACTAAAGGCGATTCTCTAAATACTTTATGGTTTCCAAAGCACTTTCACATTTTATGTATTTAATTCAATCCTCACAACCACCTATAAGATAGATGAGCCAGTTGTTAATATTATTTCTGTTTGATGGATGAGAAAAACAAGGGTCAAAGAAATCTCATGACTTACTGAAATTCAACAGTTAATATTTGGAAACATAATAATAAGAGCCAATAATTCTATTTACCACGAGCTAGCACTGTTATACATGGTCTATATAATAATTTATACTATAACTCATTTAATCCTTATAACAATCCTGCAAGAGAGGTGCTATTATTACCCTATTTTATAGATGTGGAAACTCAGGCACAGAGAGGAAAAATGACTTCTTCAAGCTAGTAAATATTAGAAGAGAGATTCAGACTCAGGAATTCTGTTTTCCAAACCAGCTATGGTATCCTTGAACCTTAACTTCAATTAAACCATGGTATTATCTATATTGTATGGTCCTAGGCACAATGTAGCAATGAATGGTTTCCTGTAGCACTTGCTGCTTGAATTAAATCACTTTAATTTCATTCCTTGAAAGTCGCTTCAAATTCTACTTTTCCATGTTCCACATATGTTGAGTCTCTTAGAAGTGTAATGAGATGAACAGCAGATTATATTATAATATCTAATTTTTGAGACCCTTTTCCTTCCATCAAATTTTTAGTACCACTCAAAGAACTCAAGTTGCTTGAGATGCTGGATTTAAAATTTGAGGTGGTCTAGGGCTCAATCATAAATGAGTTTTTCTCTCTTCTTCTTTCCATCCCACTCTTTCTTCATCCACCCATCTCTCCTTCCTCCCTCATTCTCTCTCTATCTCTTTGATTTGTAGCATTTGCCAATTTCCATTTCTAAGTACTCCCAACATGGCTTATTTCAAGCTACCAACATGACGTCAATGGCTTGCAAAATTCCTTAAAATGTAATAATCAGCTCTAAGTCTACCCTAAATGTTTCCATGTAACCCACTTAAAACCCTTGACAATAACCTTGCAATGAAGATTATGTGTATAAGCCACATTTTACCGATGAGAAAATTGAGACACTTGCCCAAAATCAGTCATCAAGTGACAAAGTTAGGATTTGAATGTGGGCATAGAGGTCCAGAGCCCCTGCTCTTATCTGCTACACTGTGCTGCCAGCTTCTCAAATATTGGCTGGACCTTTCAGTTTCATCCTCAATGTCTCTAAAAAAGAAAGAAAAAAAACATCAATTGCTTTCAAATTTCCCTGCCTGCTAGTCCAGCCACCCATCTCTTCATTCCATCTCTCACATACTACTAACAGAATTCTCTTTCTAAAGAAAAGAGCTGATCACATCATTCTCCTGCTCAAGTACCCTCAAACAGTGTGCTGCTACAGGTAGGATAAAATACAAACTCCTCATCTTAGTATTCACATCATCTGTGGTCAGCTCTAAATGCCTTTCATAGTCTTCATTGCAGCCCCCCCTGAAAGTTTTGTCTACTTCAGTTACACAAAATTAATTGTGACTTCTCAAACGGGCCATGTGCTCTCTTACCTTTGGGCATATGCTAATCTCTCTATCTGTCAAAGTCCTGCCATCTTTTAAGATCCTGTAAAAATGCCACTTTCTCTATAAGGTCTTCCCACATGCCTCCAGTTGGAATAAATTTATTTTCTGCTTCCTGTTGTCCCACTACATTTGACTTGTACTACCTCTATTATAGCACTTACACTGATCTGTTTTTTATTATAGTTATAATCTATAGTGTGGGAGATAGGTCTGTCTCCCCTACTATGGAATGAATCTTTTTGGGCAGGAGCCATTCCTCTATATATCTCTACCAGAGAATCCAAAACAGTGTCTCGCTAATAGCAGGCACTGAATCAATAGTTGTGAATTTTATTGCTAGGTGATAGTGATGAAAATCTGAGCTTAGAGTAAAAGGAGTATGTACTTTCCTCTTTCCCAGTTCATAGGACACTATCCACTCTAGAGGTCAGCCCCTGAGGATGATGGGAATGCCAACTCCCTCAGTCAACTAGGGAACTAATGTAACACCTTATTCTGTAGCCACAAGGGGGCACACTAGTGGGGAGAGTAGCAGCTGTCCTGGGGAGGTCCTGTACCAATCCCTAGTCTTGGGCCTGTCCTCCTCCACTAGTCCGGGACAGCAGTGATGCTTCCCACTTGGCACAAACACAGATGCACCTGGACTCGAAGCCATCACAGAGGGTGGGCTCCCCATATCAGGGCCTGAGAATCAAAACATCTTCCCTTCCCCATTCCCTCCTCATTTTATTTGTCTCTGATTTTTTATTTTAGAACCTTCATATATACAACACAGCCACCTGTCCACTCTCCTAAGGTGGCTACCCAATTATCTGGAAAGTATATACTCTCTAGCCCTACAGCAAGGTAGAGGTGATTCAGTGCCTTCAAGGACTGTTAGGTATGGTCAAGGTGAGTTCCTGGGACTTCTCTGGATAGAGCAGAAAAATAAAAACAATACTCCCACTTCAGTTGTGTATACCAGTCCAAACCCCAGAAGGCCTCCGAATCTCAAGAGTGGCACTATTGGCATTTGGAACTGAATAAATCTGTTGTAGTCCTATTGTAATCCTCTGCATCATAGGATGTTTACCTGCGTTCCTGGTATCTCTCCACCAGATGCCAATAGTCCCACCACTCTCAGTTGTGACACCCAAAAATGTCTCCACATAGTGCCAAATGCACTTGGATGGCAAACTCTCCTGTTTGAGAAACACTAATAACTTAGGGCTTTCCATACATTGCCATAAAAGTGACTCCTGTTAGGCTAGGATTCTATTGGTTCCAGCTCCAATCCTGGCTACTAAGCCCTGATTAGCTGTATGTTTTCTCTGAGGTCAGTGTCTGTAGCTTCAGCCCCTGGCCTCTCAACATTCCTGGATGGCAGCTCCAGGATGGGGACAAGGCTATTCTCTGTGGCATCAATAGTGACTCCCAGATAGAACAAAAAGGAGAGGGGCATATTTCTGGCAGACTTTTTGTCTTTGCATACTTTTGAGACTTCTCTTACCTCTGAGTCTGGCTCACTGAACCTGGGCCTAGCAATGGGCAACAAATGGGCAAATAAGGTCAACCCCAAGCCTCTTTTTCTAACTAGGCTGCATTTCTTTGTACAGAATAGTTTGGGAAGGGTCTCATTTTATTGAATCTTGCCCTAAATTCAAGAAACATAAGACATCTTCCTTAGTTACTTTAGGAAAACACCTCAAAGGGTCAATAAGGCATTTAGGGGGAGGGGAAATATATATAAAACCTCCTATTGTCAAATTTCCATCTTCCTTCAACACATGTAACGTTTTTGACCCAGATTCTTCTTTCCCCTTTTTGAAAGGCTCAATGTATATATATCTCTAAATGAAGATAAAATATCTTGTCAATGAACATTAGAGATTATTTACAAATCTTCCAATAACTTGCTTTTCTGTAAAATGCAAGAGTACAAGTTTATATTATATTGGTGTTCAGAATGTTTCTTTATGAAGCTTTTTCCTTGGTGTTAAATGGCCTAAAGTACCATATGTTTCTTAATAAAAAACCATGTAAAAACCTACATTAATAAACTGAACTCAAAGAAAAGCTGCCCCAAGACGGCTCTAACCAATCCTTTTTATGGGCTTGCCAACAATTTCAAGATTGTTTTAATGAAAAAAATTTATGTTCCTGTCTTTGTGGACCACAGCACGCCAGTCCGCCCAGCCCCCTTCGCCCCCACCCCACCCCCCAGGCTCAGGCAATTCTCCAGTGCCCTACAGAAGGACTCACTCATACCTTGGCAAGCAGTTCACTGGGAGGGCTGAGCTGTCTGGAAACCCCTGCACACACACGTGGCAGGGCAGCCACTTCCAAGTGCTTGCCTACTAACATTCCCAGGTACCACACTGTCACCTCCATGGTCACTTTGTCCTCTCCTGGGGCTACACCGTGCAGGGAAGGCAGGGGAGCTTGCAGGGCTCAATGACTTCAAAAAGGAAAACTCCTAGGAGCTCAGCCTGAGGCACCATGAGCATATTTCCAGATTTCATGTTTCTCAGTATGTTGGAGGGGAAAGAAAATGGCCTTTAGGCCACTT
The DNA here is from genome assembly GCA_030068075.1 of Paguma larvata. Taxonomy (NCBI): domain Eukaryota; kingdom Metazoa; phylum Chordata; class Mammalia; order Carnivora; family Viverridae; genus Paguma; species Paguma larvata. The sequence continues at coordinate 40,790,359 of CM057838.1, forward strand.
ATCATCTGTTATTGTAATTGCTTACTAATTTGCTAGTCTCAGATACTGGGTGGTAAATTCTATGAAAGTGGGATTGTATTTTTTTGATCATATATAGTGCTTGGCATAAGCCTGGTTTGTCAAGAGGCCTTCAATCTCTGTACAGTGAAATTTGATTGCATTCAAATTTTGGCCACATACTGGCTCTAAGTTATGTAAGAGATGTTTGTTGATTTAATGAATGAATCGAAGAGAATGTTAACTACTAACATGATAGAAGTCATGCAATAAATGGTGTCACCTTTATTTTTAGGATATTTGTATTATATTTATTACTATGACTAAGGCCAGCTATGTGCATTTAAGGCATTTTGCTCTCTCTGAACCTCAGATTATTTTTTAACTGTAAAGTGGGTTGCATGATGCCTGCCTCCTTACTAGGTTACCACGAAGATTAAGAGGCCCACTGTATGTGCTCCTTGATTCCTCTAGCTCTCATTTCATAGAAGTAATGACCACTTTACTTTCTATCACCTACCAGAACACAAAAACACTGCAGCCCCCCTTGCTCAACACACGATACGACACTGCCATCATCCTTCAAAGGAAAGATGTAATTTCACTGCAGTCTCCCCGTCCCCATTCTTATAGACAGCAGAGAGAAGGAGACACTCTGGCTTGAAAGAAATACTAGCCAAATTTGTGACCGATGTCTATTGTTCATATGCTAATGATCTTTCTTTTATACTTTTTTTCCTTCTGTCTCTTAATACAATTATTTTTGAGAAATGCTAGTTTGTCTCCATCAACTAATGGGAAGAAGAAATCACTATTAATTCTTCATGGTTCTGCAAAGACAGCAGGACTTTACCTATGACTTGGCATGTAGTAGTATCTAGAAGGGTGAACTTTTCTTGGGGTGGAATGAAAATGGAGAATGACACCAGACCGTGACTGGGAATGGCATCTCTTCCCAGGTGGAGTTCTTTCCCAAATAAGCTCCAGATTTGTTCACTTTTCTCTTATCTCTTGGAAGATTTTTGGATTTTTTATTTTAGATATTTTAAACATCTTCATCTTTTATAAATTGTCGTGTAGAAAAAAAAAAGCAGATGTGTTCTTGTGTGACCACAGGGACAGAGTCAGGACATTGGATAGCAGTTATACAGATGAGATTCTGGGCCCACAAACAAGAACATTCCAGCAATTAGAATGTTATAACCAAAGGAGGAAGCTGGCTAGAAGGTGGAGAGCTTACCATTCCTAGAAATGTCCAAAGATTTGAATAACCTAGTCAGAGATGCCATAGAAGAAACTCTTGCTTTGAGTAGGCAACTGAACTATATGACTTGTGGCAAAATAGAAGATTCTTGGCTTGAAATTAACTTAAACCTGTTCTTATTTCTACCCACTCAGGATGAACCTGTATACTATGATTAGGCCTAAGGGGTCCATTATTAAGTTGGTTCCTTTCTTGGCCGAAGCCATCTGGCTGGAATGGAAGATGCATTTCAGTTAAGGGTTCTTTGTGACTAAGGCCTTACAGTTGTTCTCTTAGCCCCCTTGTTTGTCTAGCCCAGTTTACTATTTTTTTTTCTTTTTTCATCAGACTAGTTTTCTCCTCTGGTTTTCATCTGCATGAAAAGGTTCTGACCTTTGACTTCTCTTGACTCTTGGTCGCTGCACATGCCCTGAATTTTGCTTGCCTGCTTGGTGTCTCCTTTTCTCCTTTGCCTTGATCTTAATTTATATTTTGTACCTGATTCCTTTTTATCTGCAAATTTACTATGATGGTTAAGTGATTGAGCTCTGGATTATCCTGGGTTCAAATCCTGCTTCTTACTACCCAGCATAGTTCAGACAAGTTACTTTTGTCCTCTAGCTTTGTTTTTCTCAACTATTATCAGTGGAAACAATTATATTACCTATGTAACTGTGTGATTGACACACAGTCTATACCCAGTAAATGTTACTACTACATCTCTGATTCAGCCTATATTCTCATGTCCCAGCTTCCCAATTCTTCTGATGCTCTGACACCATCAACCACTCTCCTAATACAAACAAAATCTTAATTTAGGCCTCCTTGCTTAATGGAATGGACATGTTCCAGCTAAGTTGGCTATAAACATATTTCCATAAAGTGAATCCTATTTCTCCATTAAATTTTATTATAAAATTGAAAATCCAATCCCCCCCAAAAATATATAATGAAGTTCAGAATTCACAACATTTTTAAAGAAAAGTAACTTATCAGCAAGATATTATCCATATTCAAGACAGTTGTCACAATCACACTGCACAGTTACTATAAGGACAAGACAGGAAGTACAAGAAGCGTGGAACCCTCAAATTCTATCCATCTGCGATGTACAATCCTTTAGATGCATGTGTGACTAAATTTATAAATTAGTGAGTTTAGAAGTCTGTCCAGCAAAGTGAGATCATTTGTCAGTGTTGCAAAATCACTACTCACTACTATGTTTAGCGTTATTATTCCAGCTCAGGACAGCCAACTTAAAGAGAACCAGATATCATACGGGTTCAGGCAAGAGGGCTGTGGAAATGTTTTTGATGAAACAGGCACAGTGCATTCTTGTTAGCCATTGGTCGTTTCCTGAATACGTCCATCAATCTAAAATTCACCAGACTCCTGGAAGCAGGACTTGAACCAAACCTAACTTCAATCCAGAATTCAAGTAGAAATGAACCTGAATGCTAATGTATTACTAAACCATGAACTGAACCAACTATCTGGGGGAAGGGGAAAAAAATCTACTGAACCAGTTTGATTTGAAGCCAAAACTGTATGTTTTATGAAGCTATTGAACTGTAACAAAATCAGATCAAAATATTCCCTGAATTTAAACTAAACAAATAAATTTTTATTTCCTTCAGATTGAATCCCTGGCTACAAATAAGGCTTACTTTAGTGCCTATGAGATTTCATTCAATGCACATATAGTTTATCTTGGGATTTTTTTTTCTCCCTGCCAGTTTTCTTCTTTATGGAAAGGGGATGATGATCCCTACCTACTTCACTAGACTTACTGGGAAGATTCAATGAAACAATAAGCAAACACGTCTCTTGTCATCATCTTCTTCATGATCATGCTGACGAAGATGGTCAGCAGCACCATGCCATCATCATCATCTGATCTGCATCCTGTCCAACACACAAGGGCTCAGCTTGCACTTTAAGTCCTCCGGTGTGTTCACTGGCCACCAGAGGGCAGCAAAAAGGTAGAAACTCTTGCTGGAACTGACTGTGGAACTTGTCTTCTAAGGACAAACACTGAAGGCTTACTATGTGCCAAATACTGTTCTATACACCTTGCATATATTAACACATGTAATCCCTGAAACCATGCCATGAGGTGGGTTCTGTTATTATTCTCAGGGAGAAGATGAGGAAATGGAGGCAAAAAGCGGTGAAGAAATTTGTCCAAGATCGCCCAGATAGCAGGTGGCAAAACTAGGATTTGAACCCCGACAGCCTGGTTATAGAGCTCCCACTCTTAACCTACCATCATGTACTGCCATTTGGTATTCATTTTAGAGGATGTTAACCTAAGAAAGGTTCGGATTCTGGCACGAGTGGAACTGCAGCCCAGGATGACCTTACACTGTCTGTCTACAGGTCAGGAACCAGAGAAGAGTCACAGCCTGAGCCAGAGGAGTGTGATGTGGTCAACAGTAGTGTTATGGACTAATTCAGAGTGCAAGCATCAACCAAGGAAACATGATTAACATTTAGGTCGCGGGGGAGGAAGATGGGATTCAGGCATAAATGCAAGAGAATGATCAGGACAATTGCTCTTGACAAAAGAGAATAGTTATTCTCATGGTGACTAAGTCCAACTGGCTCATCCTTCTGAAGCTGCAGTGTGTCTTGAAGTTTAAAGAGCCAATACTAACAAGACAATAGGGAGCTGACTTGGTTCCATTTTTGACAGTTTCCATCTCTTAGGGTATTGTTTTTGTTGTTGTGTGGGTTTTTTTTTTTTAATGAAAATAGCAAAAACAAAAAACCTCTCATCCTCCTTATCTCAGCTAACTCTCTCAAAATGACAATCTATACTGACTTCCCCAATGTCTTCATTTCCTACACTGTCCCCAATCCATTGAAGTCAGACCTCTTCCCTGCTTCACTGAGACTAACCTCACCAAGGCCACCAGGTATCTGCCAAATACCAAATCCAATAGCTACTTGTTATCTTTGCAGATGTATCTGCCGCTACTGATGTTGTCAGCCATTCCTTCTATCGTGAAACTCTCCCCGCCTTGATTTGAAATGCCTAATTTAATCATCCTTAATCGTCGAATCTACTGCCGCTTCTATGACACAATTTTGCAGTCTGCTTACTGGTTTCTTTTTTGCATCATCTCTTGTCAAAAAAATGTAATGGCTTTTACTGCTCCCCCACCTCCCATCCCCCATCTCTACTCTGGCTCAACGTCACTGCAGAGAGAGCTTCTCAAAATCCTAAAATACTACTCTGATCATAAATCTCCCTTGCTTCAAAACGTTCCATGTTCCTGATTCCTTATTATAAAAATTATTTATCATGGCATTCAAGTCAAGTCCTCTTGACTTCTTACCTGCTCTCCCATGTGGTTCTGGCAATTCCTCTACCTATGTTCTTTGCTCACACTACTCAAAAGCCATTCAATTTCTCATTGCTTCTCAAGCTTCTTTTCCTTTGCATCTTTCGAAATTCAAATTAACTATTCCCTTCCTTTTCTGTAGGTTTCCAAAAATCCTTTCCCCTAGACAGAGATGCTAGGTTCCTCCAAAGAGCAGCAGTGCATCTGAGCCATTGGATGGTTCACAACCACAGGTCTCCTGTGCTGCACTGTTCTCCCTGGGTAAATGACCATTTAGCCTGGTATCCTCAGCATCTAACGCAGAGAGACACTTAATATATATATATGGTGGGACTGAGATACAATGACTGGGGAATCAGAGCATACAATATGGCAGCAATTTGGACCTGGAATCCTGGTTTTGAATATATCTCATTAGTTCTTAAAGGCCTGAAGGGCAAAGGCAATGCTGAAAGCTACAAATGGTAAGTCAAGTGAGAGTCATAATATTGATTTTATTTCTTTATCAATGACAAGGCAACAAGAATGTTAATGAGAACCAGCAGGGTCATGCTGAACCATGGGCCAAATCCAAGTGGGTCTGCAGACCCAGAGAGCAGCCTGCGGGACTGGCTTTCCTCTCCACGTACCACTCAGTGGAACAAGCCCTGACAGTTTAACATGGAGCATAAAATGTGTTCTCTGGGTAACAGGGCACTTAGCATATTTGACTGGAATCATGTGGACCAGATTTTGTTTTGCTTGTCTTGCCAAAAAGAGTAGAATCTTTTCACCCTGCCTCACTCCTACTCCCTAATTTAGTCGTAATTTAATAGTCTGAGAAAATTTGTATGTACAGCTTCCCCATTTGTTTAATAAAACTTCAGAGAAACATCACCACTCTTCTGATCTGTTAATCTAGCAGAGGACCAGGCAACAGCCAGGAGTGGGAGAGATTGCAGGAAGTGCCCCTGTGGTAGCTGCTCACCTGCTGAGTCCATTTTTGTTTTTGGCCTTGTCTCAGAGGACAGTGAGAGGATAAGCATGAACTTCCAGTTTCTCTCCAGTTTCTTCTCTGACCATGAGGTGGTATGGGAAATAGAGAAGGGTAAGCTTCTATCCTATTACTGTAAATCAGTAGTGTGGGTTATTTTATTCTTTCCCATTGGACTTACCTTCAGTTCGCAGGGTAGCATGGTGATTATACATATGACCTTTGCATTCAGCATTCTGAGTTCAAATCCTAGCTCTTCAAGTTATTAGCCATCTGACTTTCAGACAAGTTATTTAACCACTAGTGTCCTCAATGCTCTCAACTGTAACATGGGGACAATAATAACTTCCTCAGAGAGTTGTTCTAATGAGAAAATGCCTGTAAAATGCTTGGCATGAAGCCTGAATCAGCACTTTGTAAATGTGAGCTGTTATGACTCAGTTTAAATTCTTAGAAATTGGATTGGCTTTCATGAAGCTCCAGATCCATCCAAGTTCAGTATGCCTTTACATCTGGCCTGAAAGCATTTGGAAACCTCAAGATGACTTCCATGACAGTAATGGCAGAGCACTATGTCCACTGACGAGAAAGACCAGATCCACTCCCTATGGCTAAAGGTAATCACTCCTGCAATCACAAGCAATTTTTGCTACTGTCAGCATCACTGAGCCAACATTCATCTGAATGAGAAAGCTGGTCACTATGAGTTTGTTCCTATATAAGCCAATCTATCAACAAAATTCCAAATGCCCCTCTTCTGAATGTGAGGTAACAAAGGAGTTGACGGGGCCAGGTCATTAGGTCTAGAATCCTGTGTCCAACTGTGTCCTGCATGTTGAATATCAGATCAAAGTGAAAAAGAAATATGGGAGAATTGAGCCAAATTTCCATGTGCAAGACTAAACATAATTTGATTTTCAAATTTGAGAACAAGTTCTCAGGACTGACCACTGGAAAAATTCTTTCTGAATTTTCTTCTCCAAAGTGACGTGTACAAATCATAGAATAGATAAAGATGTTGTTTACACAGCCACTATCTTAAGCATGATATCTTTTCTGTAGATATAAAATAGGCTGGTCAGTAGAGGGACAGCAGTGGAGAAGAGGATCGAGGAGAGGTTAATAAAAGAGCCTTGGAAAGCTTCCCAGATTTCACAACTGCTGCTCTTTTAATCTCTAAAGGGAGGTTCTGGAAATCCACTGTAAGGACACTTTTTCTAATACAGGTCACTCAAAACAAAATGAAGAACATATTTCAACAACAAAGATAATAACACATCTGAGCCTTCAACTTGAGCCTCAATATCAATGTGACAGAGAGAGATGGTGTATAGTCAAGAGCCACTCGGGAAGCAGAGCCACATGCTGTGCATATAGGTATATATACTGGTTCTACATTTATGTATATACACACATACACAGTGTACATACATATAGATACAGACTGTGGCCCTGTGTCCTGAGGGAATTATGACTCTGTGTGTGTGTGTGTGTGTGTGTGTGTGTGTGTGTGTGCGCGTGTGTGTGTTGGGAAGACAAGGGGAGAGCCCAGAAGCATGGGCTAGAGCCTCACAAAAACATACTGAACCTTATGTCAGTTCTTGTTGCCTCTGACTTTAATGGTATGGATATTGGGACCCTTCATCATGAAACTAAACACATAAACCTAGTGCAGGAGTTGGTGAATCTGAAGGAGGATCCAGGGAAAGGTGAAACAGTTGTAGATGTAGCTACTACCTCACACCAATGAGGTGAGTGAGCAGATCAGCAACACCACAGTGAGCTACAAGATGGCTGTTGCTTCACTTCCACCGGCTAAATCTCCTATATCCTTCTGTGGGTGGCCCTTCCTACAAACATACAGGAAAGGGAATTCTGGGAACTGTAGTCCAGACTAGCCAAGCTGATACCTTATGAAGCCACCACAGATACATACTATATCTCTCTGATCCTGATTTCTGTGTAACTTCTCTCTGGGCAATGCCTCCTCCAGTGTAGACTGACTTAAAAGTCCACAGAATAAAGACTCTTTTCTCACCTCATCATATCATTCACAAAGTAAAAATATTTCTTGTTACTTTCAAAAGTAATTTGGCTCTTCAGAAATCTCAGTTGAATTCTCAAGGTCTAGGACAGCCTGTTCTAAAGGCTATAGAAATTTATCTATTATGTCAAGAAGAGCCCCCTGTCTTGCACGCATGCATGTGCACACACTCACACATATGAACACACACTCACACATATGAACACACACATGCACTAATCTGCAGCCCGTAAACATTTCACAAGTTTCATGTATTTTCAGTATTTGGTAAATGTCATATTTTGGCAAGGATGTGAAGTAAGTGTGCCTATCCTCACTGTCCACTCTGAGTGCTGATGGTCTTGAGATTGAGAGAGCCCTCTGCCTAACATCAAGTCATCTGGAAAGCATCAAACCTGGGTTGCTCAGCTGCTCTTTAAAGTTCGTGGGTGTCTCTTGGTTTTCAAATAACTGCAGAGTATTAGGATGGTAGATGTGAACATGACCATTTTAACCAACTCTTTAAAATAGAAAAAAATGTAGGGAGCAATCACATGGCAATATTAAATTTTTTTTCATTATATTTTCTAATAACTCTCAAGCATTGGTAACCGTAAAAGCCATCATAATGTGTTTATTGAGACCAGTAATCAGTGCAGAATGGAATTTTCAATATAACACAGGCAGGTTTTCTATGAAAGTGGCACAGAGAACTCTGCCCTTTTGCTAGAATATAAACTTGACTCCCTCTTTAGGGCACTGAGGTAGTAAAACACAAGAGAACTTCCTAATGGAAATGAGACTATTCTCATTAAATTAAATGAGACCATTTAATGTGGGTGAAAGTGATTTAAAATTCACACACCTCCTGCAAATATGTTCTTGATTTACTTTTTAAAGAGTAAAATGGGTTTAGTAAATATTGCCAGGTATAATAAATCATAAAACATTTAACACCGATTTGTCAAATGTAGTTTACATGAACTAGCACTTAGTGTTATTTATGCCAGACTGAATGAAATGGCTGATATGTTAGGAAGGTTTTTAGCCAGTTAGGAAACATGCACATAACAAAACACTGTGCTGGGTGGTATGTTGGTTGTAGAAAATTTCACGATACCACATTATCCCCAAAGTGCTTACGGTCTGGATGGGATATTCAATCAAGAATACAAGGCAGGGTATGAGAAGAGCCTGTCCAAAGCAGCTCAGTTTCAGTTAAACCAATCAATCACAACCACCTCTTCTTATCTGATTCCACTCATCACCCCCACCTGATCACCATTCATTAGGAAAGTGCCAGCCCTCTAGAACGTGAACCTTCCACTCTGAACTTCTCATGCTGTCCTGCACTCTGCATCTAAAACTTTTAGGTTTTCAGCACTTGAACTCTTGTCTTGGATGACTTCGCGATCTCTTATGGGACCAACTTTTGTTCTACTCTTCAAATATGATTGTTACTTGCTGCTTAGATATGTATAATGCAAGCCACTCTGTGTAACATCCTGATGTAATTCAGTTTCATACCCTGGGACTCTACCCTAATATAGGCTGACCTAGCTAATGTCATTACCTGCTCTGCCCCTGTCCCAACAAGTGCATAAATTCATGAAAGTGCAAGAGGGGTTTGCATCAGTTTCATCAGAAGTTAAGGTAGGTCATAGAGGGAATGGGGAACATTTGATCAGCAGAAGTCTAGTCCTCCAGCATGCCCACAAACAAATTCTGGAATAGGAGAGGACTTTATCAGGAAAACAGATTGCCATCTCAATATTCAAGCACTTTCTAAAATCATAAATAATATCTTCTTCCTTAGCATAAGCACCAACTTGTCATCTTGGGCAGAGTAGGATTTTTTTTTAAATAATTTATTGTCAAATTGGTTTCCATACAACACCCAGCGCTCATCCCAACAAGTGCCCTGCTCAGTGCCTGTCACCCACTCTCTCCCCTCCCACACCCCCGTCACCCTCAGCTTTTTCTTAGTCTTTGAGAGTCTCTTATGTTTTGTCTCCCTCTCTCTCTGTGTCTCTTTTTCTTTCCCCTCTTCCTCTCCCCCATGGCCTTCCGCTAAGTCTCTCAAAATCCACCTATGCATGGAAACATATGGTATCTGTCTTTCTCTGACTAATTTCACTTAGCATAATACCCTCCAGTTCCATCCATGTTGCTACACATGGCCAGATTTCATTCTTACTCATTGCTGCATAGTATTCCATTGTATATATATACCACATCTTCTTTATCCATTTGTAAGTTGATGGACACTTGGTCTCTTTCCATGATTTGGCTATTGTCGAAAGTGCTGCTATGAACATCGGGGTACACGTGCCCCCATGCATCAGTACTTTTTTTTTCAGAGTAGAATTTTAACTGTCAATACCGAAATGCCCTGATATAGTCCTTCATCTTCCAGTTATTTCATCATGAGTAGTCCATGTGCTCTATTTCATCTGTTACTCTGTGGTCAAGATCGTAAGATTGATCCAGAGGAGACTTTATGATATGGACTTGATTTTCAGGGAGTAGAGGAGTTGCATTTGAAGGAGAAGTCAGTTGGGGCTGTAAAATTTGACTTGGTATGCCTAGAGTCAGGAAATGCAAGGGAACAAGTATCCCCTTACGTGGAAAAAATGGAGATTAAGAATTTGGGCAGCATCAAGTTGTTAAATCATTTTCCGGTTAGTGTTCTGTAGCTTTTTAATAGGCATCAAGTCTTTCTAAAAGTATTTGTCAATGATGACAGCAGGTCAGCATCTGGTTGGACAGGATTGCTAAATCTGAAGGCTTAAGGTTATTTTCCACTGGAGCTACACTTAACAGTGCTGTTTTGTGTGGCAAAAAAGACACTGGAACTCTAGGAGTAGGGAAGGGGGTGCAGAAAAGGAAATGTTTGGAAAAGAGGTTACAGAATCCAAGCTAAAGGAAGCCTATTCTCCAAGGGGATCCTAGCCTTCTGGATCAAATGAGGGCTCCACCCACCTCCAAACCTTTGCTCAGCTGTATCTTTCATTTGTTTTCCTCTCGTGGCAAGTATGTAAATGATTAAAATTATTGCCATGCCATAGGACCTTTTTATCTCCAAGGTTATGATTTTAAACAGGAAACTACATTAAGACCAAACCGTGGCTATGATCTGGTCAGACTTTCTTTCACATTCTAGTTTTGAGGGGTATTGTGTTCTGATCCTGTGGGGAAAATCATACAGTAGCAGACACTTCCGGTGCCTGTGCCATAACTCTTCAGCTCCCCTTTGACTTTAGCTGGAGCTCTTACCACTGAACATCTTCAGTTCCCCCTGCACTGCCGGCACCCTCCTCAAGAATATGTCTTGTTTCTTTCCACATTCTAACCCCAGGGCCTTCTCCATTGCCAAGGGAGTTGGATAGGTACAAACACAGCCTGGCAGTCCAAAGGAGTTAATGTTCCCAGAGAAAACCCTACTTCTGATCCTTTTGATATACAGTTCTTTATACTTCTTAAGAGATTACAGCAGGGGCACGTGGGTGACTCAGTCGGGTAAGCCTCTTACTTCCACTCAGGTCATGATCTCATGCTTTGTGAGTCTGAGCCCTGCATTGGGCTCTGTGCTGACAGCTTGGATCCTGGAGCCTGCTTTGGATTCTGTGTCTCCCTCTCTCTGTCCCTCCCCCACTCGCACTCTGTCTCTCTCTGTCTCAAAAATAAACATAAAATTTTTTTTTAAAAATATTACAACAGAATCAAAATCTATTTTTTTAAGTTTATGTATTTGTTGAGAGAGAAAGAGAAGGATCAGGGAAGGGGCAGAGAGAGAGAGAGAGAGAGAGAGAGAGAGAGAGTTACAATGAGGCTCCCTGCTCTGAGCTGAGCCTGACATGGTGCCCAATTTCACAACCTGACCAATTTCAGGTCAATCACCACCTGAGCTGAAATCAGTTGTCGGACACTCAACTGACTGAGCCACCCACGTGCCCCCAGACTCTTATTTTCTACATGATTTTCCTCCTGACCTCACGTCCCCACTACCTCAAATCTGTTTCATGGAATTACAAATAACTACCTGCACCTAAGGACTAGTCTCTTGTTCTGATTTTAAGAGAAGCCAAACTAATAACCATACTAAGCCAGAAATCCTCCCCCTTTTCTTTTCCAAATATGTGCACGCACGCACACACACATGCACCAAAAAGGGAAGGATTATACTTGTAATAACCCATCACAAAATACTGAAGCAGGACGTCTCAAATTATTATGCTATGAAAATTTGTCTTTAAAGGAGAAAGTAGGAGACATTGACTCCTTTCCTTGAGAGATTTATTGCCATGGGGTTTGCCATCCTAATAAAAAACTAGACAAAATATATAAAACAACTGTTTTCAGATGTTGGTAAGCAAGTGGCACAGAATTGATTCCTGAGAAAAAGAAAGCAAATCAGGTGAGCCTTACAACTGTAACATCCCACTATTTGGGGATGGTTTTGAAAAATGCAGCTCAGAGAATTTAACCCAGAGCCTCTCAGTCTTGCTCAAATGTCTGTAATTTTTAGGTAAGAGTATTGGAGGAGAGGGAGATGCACAAAATGAGGGCTCTGAAAATGAACACAGTCCCCATGAATCTTAGGTTGAGTAGTGATGTACAGGTTCATGAGTAGAAATTCCCTGAGGTCAGCGAAAGAAACATTGGGAGGTGGTAAACCAAGCAATCAATTTCTGGAGCTCACAAAGCAGTCAGTGTGGAGAGACCTTGTAATTCACAAGAAATTGGATACAGTCCTCAGAAGTCTTTCACCTTTGTAGTGGAACTAAATTATCTCTAGAAAAAAAAGGTTACTTTCGGCCTGATTTAACAGAAATTTAAAAAGCATGCCTCAAATAGATCAAACTAATCCTAAATAACTTAAGTGTATGCCAGAAAAAAGATGACCTCTTCAAAAGTATACAACAAAATATGTCACTCAACAGTGTGAAACTCAAAACATTCATCATCCAATAAAAAAAATAAACTACATGGGAAGAAGCAAAAAAGATGAACCATTCTCAAGAGAAAATCCAATCACTATTTACAGACCCAGACATAATGGAGAGGATGGATTAGCACATGAGGCTCTTTAAAAAAATATTGTAACTGTTACATGTATGCTCAAGGATGTAAAGGAAAGCATGAATATTATTGAGAAAGAAATTAGAAGATTTCTTTTTAAAAACTCAAATGGAACATGTAAAGAAAAATAAAATATCTGAATGAAAAATATACTAGATGAGCTTAATAGGAGATTAGACACATAGGAAACAAATTAAGATTAAACATTTAATAGATTAGACATTTAAACTTGGGTAGGTAGCAACAGAACCTACCTGAATGAAACACAGGGGAAAAAATAGAAAAAAAGTATGAAGGTATCTGTGACTTCTGGGATAATATCAAGTGGCCTAATACTAATACAAGTATAATGAGATTAATACCCTTATAAAAGAGGTATATACCTCCAGGTATATACTGGAGAAAAGAGTTCTCCATTTCTTCTGACATGTGAGGTTACAGCAAACTGATGGCCATGTGTGAGCCAGAAAATTGGACCTCCCCAGGCCCTGATGCTGGTTCCTTGATCTTGGACTTCCTAGTCTTCAAAACTATGAGAAATAAATTTCCGTTTATAGGTCACCCAATCTATGGTATTTTTGTTATGGCACCCTGATCAGATTAAGATGGAAGGTTTTTAAAAGGAGAAAAATTTGTTTTAAATAAAAGAGAAATGGAGAAATAAAAAGGATTTTGGAAAAAGTGTAGTATGTTGAAGACAGGCAGTACATATTTAGTAGATGTTAGTCATCCTCAAAAAAGAAAACTAGAGCAAGGAAGCAGAATAAACGCTAAATGCTATAATCCAAGAAAACTTTGCTAAAATTTAAAAGATAAAAACAATTAAGATTGCATATTAAAAGGACATACCATGTATCTGAAAATATTGAGGCAGAACAACCCATATGAAAATATATTCTACATTACTGAACTTTAGAGGAAAAAAAAAAAAGCTTTGTGCTTTTAGGCAAAAGCAGTGTCTTACAAAGACAAAACATTCAGTTATCAATAGTTTTTTGTCAGTAACGCTTTATGCCAGAAGACAATGGAGAAACATATTTAGGATGTCCAAGTAAAGAAAATGTAAGTGAAAGATTTTACACCTAGAAAAATTGACTTTCATGCAGAAAGTGCACAACTATTATCAGTGTGCAAGAACTTAGGGAATATTTTTCCATGAATTCTTCCTTATAAATTTAATAGAAAAACTAGCTTCAGAAAACCAAAATGAATAGGGAGATATCACAAAGATTGATGGCAAGCATAAGCCTCTGGTTGCTTATAGTTACTTAATGAATAAAAGCTTCAAGGGAGAGAGTATTATACGTAATGGCTATATGCTCTGATAATGTAGATACTGCAGCTAAAAGTGAAATAGAATTGGGAGAGCATATGCAAAGAATTTTTAAACCTTTTTTTCAGGAATTATAGTGGTGTGATATTATAGTTATTCTGAGACTTACACATACAATATTGGCCAGAGTAAATGAGTAATTATGGGATATTTTAATTCTATTATTCCCTGTGTCTTGAGAGTTAAGATTTTCAGTATGGAAGAAAGGAGATGAATACTGAAAAGTTTTAGGGGTAAAAGAGAAATACTGAATTGGAATTGGAGTTATCATTTGAATTTATGAGGTCTCCATGAGTTCTGGCTCTGTCAGACACCTCCATTACTAATGAGCTTTCCTAGATGCACCCGTCCAGTGATCCTAAAATATAATTTCTCACCAAAGGAAACCAGTGATTTTTCAGGAGTACCTGATTCCAGGTCTGGAAATGTACAAGATGATCCTGGAACATATCATCATACCAGAAAGTAAAGAAGCTGTAACAGACTACCAAGTTTGTCTCAAAAAGATCCAGGAGCCAACAGGAAGAGACATTCATTGGCCAAAAATAGAACAACTTGAATGTCACATAAGATAATAATTGCAGTTGATTGAAACCTACCATGTATGTTTAAATCCATGAATTATGATATTAAGAAAAAAAAACAAGTGGTCACTCTCAGAGGATAGTAGTGAGCCACTATAAACTGGTAAGGAAAAATCTGAGGACTTATTCCGTATTTCCTACATGACTGGCAGCCATTAAAAACCTCTTTGTAAAAGAAGCATAAGTAGTACATGACAAAGAAATGATGAAGTTAGATGATTACCATTCTGAAGCCCCCAGTAAATTAAGGGATCTGAGCGGTAAACATCAATGGCTGCCAGCACAGCAAAAGGAGAGACAATCAGGCTGTGTGCCTCCTGGTGAAAGAACACACCATCACATATAGTCTTGCCAAAGGGCTAGAATACAGGGCTGATCTGGCTGCCAATTTGGAGAAAATACAAAGATCGGAGGATTATGTTGAACTGCACCACAAATATGCAATTGGCAGAATCTAGACTGTAGGGAACCCTATAAGTCATCTGCTCTAAGTCCTTCCACAGATAAATTCTAAGGAGAAGAAAGGAATACAAGGCCAACCTGTAGGTTAAAAGAATGTGAAAGACATGTCAATGTCTTTTTTTTTTTTTTTTTAATGAGCAACACAATTTAGTCTTTAGGGTCTCTAGGATGCATGTGGGTAATACATTGTAAAAATATTCAAGGGGGTGAAAAGATCCAAATAAATTAGGAAGACTAAAATAATAATAATGATGAAAATATGTACTAGAACATCTAAAGTAGTATTCAGAGGAAAATTTATAGTCTGCAGTATTTACATTAACAAGAAATAGTTTTAAGAATAAATTAAGTATCCAATTCAAGAAGTTACTTAATAAAAGGATGAAAATATTAGTTAAGCATAAGTTAGTTTGAAAACTAATACATAAATTCAAAGTCTGAATCTTTGAGAAAATCAATAAAATTCATGAACTTTTAAATAACCTAATCAAGAAAAGTGAAAAGAGAAATCATCAATGCACAAAAAGATAAAATAAGAGAGTACATTTATCTCAATGAGCGCTGAGTAATGTATAGAATTGTTGAATCTTTATATTGTACATCTGAAACTAATAGAACACTCTATGTTAATTAAAGTTTAATCAAAAGACAAACGAAACAAAAAAACGTTAAAAAAAGAAATCTGGGGAGAAAATCTGTACTGAATGTAACAAAAATATAATTATAAAATAAGAGAGAAATAACAAATACAGAATAACAGCAAATAGAAATGCCAGAAAAAAACAAACAGTATCATATACAGTGATTTTCTCAACATTACGAACACGTTAGGACGTCTTGATGAAATGGGTAATCCCTAAGGGATAAAACAATGTAAATAAATCAATTCCTATAAAGAAATGGAGGATGCTAATAAAGAGCTATTTCCCATCAAAATCACCAGGCCTAGATGGTTGTATGAAGAGCTTCTACCTGTCCTAAAAATAATAATAATAATAATAACTCCACAACTAGTTGAACTGTAGCAAAGCCTAGAAAAAAGAAAGCTCCCACCTTTTTATGCATCAAGCATAACATTAATAACAAAACTCAACAATAATTGTATAAAAATATCTATAAACCGATCTTACTTGTGATTATTTATGCAAATACCAAGGAAATATTGATAAACTTAGACTCCAACAGATCACTAAAAGAATCATATGCTGTTATCTATTATTTGTTTCAGCCACATAAAGATGGTTCAATAATGAAAAGAATTATTATTGTAATTCATCACCTTAATAGATCTAAGGAAAACAATATATAATGTCTCCATAGATTTTCAAAAGGCATTTGGTAAACTTCAACATTTATTCTTGACTTTAACAAATAATTGAAGAAAACTGTTAAATAGGAGATATGAAAATATTCTCAACCTGATAAAATATCTCCCCAACACATAAGCTACTGTAATGCTTAATGATAAGGCATTAGAAATACTGCCCTTAAAATCTGAAAAAAAAACAAAAAACAAAAAACCACATAATTTCCACTATCACCATTAATATCTAATTTACTGTTGTTTCTTGGTATTAGCCAAATAAATTTTGAGAAAAAAAGGAAATAAAGATACAAAAATTAGGAACAAAGGAGTAAAATTATCACATTTTTCTGGTGGCTGAGTGAAATTAATATATGATCAATAAATTATATATACACAAACAGAAATAACGAAGACAATTCCATTTACAACAGCAGCAAAACCAAAAAATGCTAAAAACAAAACATGAAATGGGCAAATTTCTTATTTGAATAAATATTTTCAACATTTCTAAGAGACATAAGGAATACTTTATCATATGGCAAGTCATACCATGTTCTTGGATAGGAAGATTCAACATTATAAAAATGCCAGTTCTTGCTAAATTAATCTATAAATACAACATAATCGCAATAAAAATAGCAACACTTTATTTTCTGGAACTAGGCAAGTTGATTTTAAAGTTCATATGGTGAAATAAACAAGCAAGAATAGAAGAATTTTGAAAAAGAGAAAAGTATGAAGATGTACTAGAGAGGCAAAAAACATCAGTATAATAAATTTTATAAGCTATTATTATGGGCTCAAGAATTAAAACAGTATGGTACTGGCACTTGAATAAAGAGACAGATTATTTCACCATCATAAAAAGCAAAGAAATAAACACAAATATATTGAGAGAGTATCTCAAATTTGTAGGGAAAATAATTATTAACTGGTAAGGGAACAAAGAGGTACCCATCTGGAAACAAAAACTAGATAGTAGATTCACACCATATATGTTACTTAAAGTAGATTCTAGAAATATCAAATATCTAAATATAATCATTGAAATTATAAAAGCTCTCTACGAGGGAAAATTCTCTTACAATTTTTGATTGGGGAAGGCTTTCCTAGAATGACACGAAATCCAGAAGCTATAAACACAAAGTTAATAGGTTTGGGTCCCTAATTTATTTTTAATTGCAAAGCAGAAAAAACTTTCACAAGCAAAGTTCAAAAAAAAAAGACCAATTGAAAAAGTACTGGCAATTTATGTTGGAAATTAAGGATTTATGTCCCTAATATAAACAAACAAACAAACCTACAAATCAAAAAGAGAACAACCAGCATGCCAATAGAAAAAATGGGCAAAGAGTTCTCAAGAAATACATTTGTTATCAAACATGAAAACTAACTCCACTCATAATACGAGAATGCAAATTAAAACTACCCTGAGAAACCATTTTTTATATATCAAATTGTCAAATATCAAAAAGTTATAACACACTCTGCTAGTAGATATGAAGATTCAGACATTTCTGGTGGGTGTGTAAATTTCTGGTAGGTGTGTAAATTGGGTCAACCTCGGTGGAGGGCACTTTGTCAAACATATTACAAAGTTGGATATCTACATATTCTCCAACTTTGTAAATTCACTTCTCAGAATTTATACTAAAATACAAACTCGCACACTCAAAATGGCTTATATATAACTATGCACAGTGCAAGTAGTTTGTGATAGCGGTTTGGAAACAACCTAAATGTCCATCAACAAAAGATAGGCTAAGGTTTATCCATGCACCCATAAAAAAATGACTTAGGAAAATCTTTACATATTTATGTGGAAAAATTACAAAGATAAATAAGAAAGAAAAGCAAGACATTTGATCTTTCTGGAAAATGCGAAAGAGGGTACATAGCATTTTACCATATGAGGAGAATATATATGTGTGTGCATGTGTATCACGTATATACAAATACATACCTACATATAAATTGTATATGTAACAGATATATGTATGTGTGTATGTACATCTTCACTTGCATGGATAAAATAGCTCTAAATAAAATATCTCTAGAGAACTGTCAGGAAATTAATACTACTTTAACTTGTGGAGAGGGACATTGTAAGTCTAGAGAATAATAGTAGGAAAAAGACTTACACCCTATAGGCTTTTTGAAACTTACTTTTCCCTTTTTCTTTTTTTGCCTTATTGAGGCATAACTGATATAAAAAAAGTTGTACACATTTAATGTATACATCTTGATGAGCTTGGACATACGCGTACACCATGACGCCGTCACCACAACCAAGGTGCTACACATATCCATCACTTCCAAAAATTTTCTTGCATTCTTCTGTGGTGTCGTGATGTTGTTTCTTTATGTTTGTTTTTGTCTTTGTCTTTTGATAAGCACACTTAGCATGAGATCCATTCTCTTGACACATTTTAAAGTATACAATCATCTATTATACAAGATGAGTAAGTTCTAGAGATCTGCTATACAACATAGTACGTATAGTTAACTTTTTGAAATTTAAGCTGTGTGTAGGTACTAACCTAAAAAATATGTCTGTGTGTGTATAATATACAATTAAATATATATAAATTATAAGTGTGCATGTATATAAATATATATGAAAAATATGGAATATTAATAGCTAATACCTCTGGTTAGTATTATCTCTTCTATATTTTCCAGGTTTCTATAATAGCTTTATATTATAACCACAGAACTATAAATGTCATATTTAAAAGACTGGAGGGATCTGGCTAATACCAAATAAAACAAAAATCAAAACATCTGGATCTAATTTCAGATCTAACACTCACCAGCTATTCATCACAACTTCTAACTTGTCTGAGTCTCAGTTTTCTGATCTGTAAAATAGGGATAATACTGCTTGCCTTGGTTTCCCCCAATTTGAGAAAAAAATCAAATGATAAAATTACTTGAAAGTGTTCATAAATCGTCATGCTACGGAAATGTGCAGTTCTGTTATGGTTAATGATGTAAGAAGCATTACCGAAGTATTACATTTCTCTATTTCCTGCTTAAGATTGGCCAGGGCACCTCAGTGGCTCAGTTGGTCAAGCAACCAGCTCTTGGTTTCAACTCAGATGCTAATCTCTGGTTTGTAGGTTTGAGCCCAGCATCGGCCTCCATGCTGACAGTGCAGAGCCTGCTTGGAATTCTCTGTCTCTTCCTCGCTCTCTGCCCCTCCCTTCACTTGATCTCTCTCTCTCTCTCTCTCTCTCTCTCTCTCTCTCTCTCTCTCTCTCTCACGCGCGCACACACACACACACACACACGCAGTAAATAGATTAACCTTAAAAAAAAAATGGCCAGTTAGTTGAACAAAACCCATTAGGATCTCCAAGAGCCACAAGGCAATTGATTTCTCTCTTCTACCATTATTTCCGTTTGGAAAGTGGAAGTAAGAAGGAGTGGTTAGGAGAGTTCCACAGGAAAATTCCAAGGGAAAAAATTTTCACCCAAGAAAATAACATTTCCTTGCACTCTTCTAAAGGCAGACACCACCCCACTAACACACATCCAACTGTGTGCACTCATTCGATGGAATCCGTTTGTTTCTACTGTACAAACCGGTTATTTTGTAAAGACGGTGCCTTGGGGACATCTGCTTTGCTGCATATACTCAGAAAACCCTGAATAGACTCAATGCCCAGTGTAGCACTCCCTTGGATTTTCCTTCCCACCAACACACCTACACACACACATGTGCATACACATGTACACACATATTCCTAGATATTTTTTTAAATTATGCATAGGGCTACCAGAGAAGATGCTGAACCATGAAATAATAATAGGTATGTCAGCAGGAATGTGGGATTGGAGCTCAGCATTGCTTGTAAAACAATATATCGTTTCAATAAAAACAGGCCGAAAGATCAAAAACAGTTCAGAATCAGTGTCCAAGAAGCTCCATTTCTAAGGAATGGTTTCAAAAGATTTTTCCCTTAACATCTGAGGCAACAAAGCAGGCATGGGTAAGCAACTAGATTCCCCTCACCTTGGCCAGCTCTCCAGCTCTCTCTTGCTCTCTCTTTCTTCAAGATGTTTCAAAATGATTTAAGTGGAAAACCGAGCCATTGTAAGTGCTTGAGAAAATTCATTCACTTAAAGTCACAGACCAGTTCACTGTCTGCTTCACCACGCAGTGGGGTGTCTCCAAATATCTCAAGGGGTATTGCAAAATACTAAAAATAAATGGAAAAAACCCACAGTTAATTTGTTCAAGTTATTTTTCCTTTAATTTATTTATACCATACACAGTCCCTAGAGGAAGTCAAGATGAGTGTAAAAAAAAATCAGCCCCCACAAATATTAAAGATTAGAGATTGTTACTTCAGGCCTCTAGGAGATAATTTAACGGTATCATGTATAATGGTGAGAGTGTGATCTGAGACTTATATACCATCTGGGTTCAAATCCCAACTCTACACTAGCCATGTGACTTCAAACACTTCCGGTATTAACCCTGCTGTGCCTCTTTTTCCACTCACAGGGTTATTGTGAGGACTGAATATTATTATCCCTGAAAAGTAGTGAAAACAATGCCTAGCATACAATAAGGAATCAATGAATATTAGCTGTTATTTTAATTAGTGATACCATGACTAACTGGTCCTTGAACACCTTAAAGAGTCCATGTTCTCCGTTAAGCATGTCCCTTAAAAACCCCAAATCAAAAATAAAACAAAACAAACAAACACACACAAACAAACAAGAAACATGTGCCCTAAAAATTTACTACTGTAAACCTACTCAGGTACCATGGAGAATCTAACTCTCCATATAGCAAGCACCATGTAGCTTCTTATCTCAAGATTCTGCCTTTCAGGATGGACTGTTATCGTGTGCTTCAAAACCAAAAAGAAAAAAAAAATGCATCCAATCAGGCCAAAACTGTCTTCCATCTTGCAGCGAAGGATGCTGACGGGTTGGTACGCTGCATTCGATTTTTATTAGACTGGCCGTTTTCTTCCTGCATTCCAGCTCCGCAGACGGGTGGGCACTACAGGAGCAGCACGGAACACACTGCTTTGTTTTGATGTCTTAACACTTCAGATGAAAAGAATAGTCTTTAAGTTGGCCCCTCTTTGTAGACTGTGTCTTGAGCGGAACATACTTCATTTTTTCCATTAGTACGACCAAATGACCTGTTGATAAATGTTTTAGGGAACAGATCATAGCAAGAAGAAAACTCAAGGCATATTTGAGTTCATGAAGATACCTAATTTTCCATCACTGAGAGATGTTCTTCTTTATCTCCATGTATGTTATTCATCAAGCCATCTTGACACTATTTACTGGAAAGTAATGGCACTGTTTACCAGAAAACTAGCTTAATCTGCTACTCATTGTTTTCATCAGTTAAATAAAACTGACCTTTCATCTTTAGCATTGTGCTTCCAACAAAACTCTGCCAAAATCACTAATGATCTGTGTTCCTCAGACAGCTGCAACACATTCCCCATGAGCTAAGGAATGGTGGGATCATCACCCCATCTAGAGATAGAAGGGCCCAACTTTACAGACCACATTAACAGGTTATCACTCAAGCCACGCCATTAGGATCCAGGGGAAAGAGTAAGTGAAGGTAAGAAGTTTAGCAAAAAGGGGCACCTGGATGGCTTAGTCAGTTAAGCAACCGACTCTTGATTTCGTTTCAGGTCATGATCTTGCGATTTATGAGTTCGAGACCCACACGGAGCCTGCTAGGGATTTTCTCTCACCCCCTCTCTCTGCCCTCTCCTGTTTGTACTCTCTCTCTCTCTCAAAATAAATAAACATGTGTATATTTAAAAAAAAGACACTTGGAAAAGAGAATCCCCAAACCTGGTCTGGAACCCCTAAATCAAAAGAATTTATTTGCTGAGACTGAATTGACAGAGTCAAAGTCAGAGTCAAAGGTAGAGTTAATAATCAGTCAATAAAATCAAGTTTTGTAGAGGGATACTGCAATATTAGGATAGATATTCCACAATGGAGCCTTACCTACCATAATCAGTATTCTTCAGTCATTGAAATGAGCTGAAGACTTGCCCATGTTCCCTTTCATATAGAATAATATCAATATAATACATAATGTCATTTTACTTCTCACATTGATAAAGATGCTTAGGTAAACTGAAGCTCAGTCTCAGTTTCTCTCTCTGAAAGACCAACGTTTACACATTCACAGGTTATAGGTTGGTTATTTTCAACCTAGCTCTAACACCCAAGCATACCATCAGCATTCTCACACAGTTCAACCAAATTACAGAAGCAAACATTTTATTTAAATATGTAAGGTTTCAAATCTTGGGTGTTTTGATCACTCTTTTTCCCTTCCTTTTTCTTTCCTTCTTTCCTTCCTTCCTTCCTTCCTTCCTTCCTTCCTTCCTTCCTTCCTTCCTTCCTTCCTTCCTTTTTTCTTCTTTCCTGCAGTAACAGTTTTTTGATTCACTTTTGAGAAGCCATTTTATCCCATCCTCATCTGTCTATTTTAACTTGTACTCTAATATGAATTTATAAGAATGTTCACTGCAGTAAGAATTTAGGGAAAAATCTAAATTTTGGATATTTAACAGAGGAGTAAAGGAATTAAAAGGCACCCATTGTAAACTATTATGCAGAATTTAAAAGAATGGGAGAGATCTACGTGGACCAATGTCCATGGTAATTAAGTGAAGAAGTAAGCTGCAGGATAATAATTTGTAGCTTGGTTTAATTTATGTGAATGTGTTATAGGCACATAAATATACATAGAAGGGCACACAGTTAATCTCAATTGATACACACTGGATTGATAATGGTGGCTGACTTCTGAGGAGAAGTGGATGACTGGAGAAAGGAAAAGTGAATGGGGACTCTTAGCTTTAATTACGTCATTCTATTTTATTGAAATCAAATGATAAAAAAATGAAGTCTTTTTATGGAAGTGAATTATGACTTCAGACTTTGTAAAGCACTTTGGGTTGTTATCAAAAGTGGTATTTATTAATGAATATGCAGCCCAGCAGTTATAATAGTCCCTTCAAAAAACAAGTTTTCGGGGCACCTGGGTGGCTCAGTCGGTTAAGCATCCGACTTTGGCTCAGGTCATGATCTCACAGTTTGTGAGTTCGAGCCCCGCATTGGGCTCTGTGCTGACAACTCAGAGCCTGGAGCTTCCTTCAGATTCTGTGTCTCCCCCTCTCTCTGTCCCTCTCATGCTCATGCTCTGTCTCTCTCTGTCTCTCAATAATAAATAAAAATGTTAAAAAAAAAAAGCAACTTTTCAGCATATAATTTACCCACTGATGCAGCAACGGGATGTCTCTTTCAAACAATTCAAGTAAAGCTTATGTCTTCCTTGTCCCAATCCTAGTTCCCATGTAAAAGTAACTACTAGAGATGCAAGATATATCCTTACCAATTTACAGACACACATATGAATATTAGAAATACATATAGTTTTATTGCATCTTTAGAATCCTCAAATGTGTGTCAAACCCCTATGCTCTGAGCCCTCAAGCTCTGGGAAACATGCATCAGTCTCATTAAGTGGGTCCCTGTAGTCTATTTCACACCAAAGAAACCATGTCTTCAATTTTCAACTCCAAAATTTTAATACTTTTATACCTTTGAGTTGGGTAAGAGATTCAGGGGTTAGTCCATTATGTGTGGTGTCCTTTATGGTGGTGCTGTACCAACTTTGGAATGTGGAAGCAATTGCCACCTATCGCCTTGAGACCTAGGCCAAAACTAAAAATGAATTGCATTTATTTTAATATCGAATCAGTCAAATTTCTTAAACTAATTAATTTTAATATTTGGTTCCCATTTCTTAGCCACTGCTTAACTCTTTTATTAGTTTTATCAGCTATTCCTCTTTGGGTTTTAGTATAAAAATTTATTTTTGGTATAAATGATGACTCATTTCCAGTGCTTACACCTCCTGTTTCTTCCTGTCTTCACAAATTGGCTAAAATCACCAGCACAAAGTTCCGAGCCTCAGTGTTAATAGGCAGCCTTGTCTTTTTTCTAACTTGATTAGAAGAAATACTTCTAACGTTTCACCATTAGATGTGACGTTTGCTCTAGATTTCTGTTAGATGCTCTTCAAAAAAAGTTGTGTGTGATTTATGGGTCATTGAATTTTATCAAATGATTTTTCTGCATGTATTTGAGGTGATTAAAAGATTTCCTCCTTTCATCTGTTTTCTAATGTTCTAAATTACATTGGTAAAATTTCCATACATGGAGTCATCTTTGCATTTCTAGGAAAAACTTGGCCAAGTTTTTAAAATTTATTTAAATGAGTTACATAGCTTTATAATTTTTGGATGTACTGACATAGTTTATGGATCGTGGATATTATGTGTTTCTTGAAGTTTTGGTAGAAATCATCCGTGTATCTATTTGGTCCTTCCTCCATTTTTAATATTAGTCCTTTGATTCCCTTTTCAATTTACTGTATTATAGGCTTATTCAGTTTTCTACTTTGAGATCATTTTTATATAATTCACATTATCCTAGAAAATTATCCATTTCATATAACTTACAAATATACTAGTATAAAGTTTTACACATAAATGCTAGTATTTACTTCCCTTTCTATTGGTATTTATGGCCCTATGGGATTTCAGTGGTCATTTTTACTCTTAATAAGATTTTCCAAAGGTTGTTATAATGTTATTAATGTTTTCAAATAATGTTAATAGATTTATTCATTAATTCATTTTTAATTCATTAATCACTTTTTAATGGATTTTAATGGATTAATTCATTAATTACTATTTCTGTATGTTAAAATGCCTCTTTTCTACTTTTTAAAGCCCATTTGGTATTATTTTCAAATTGTGGGTTGGAAGATCATTTAGTTTATCTTCGGTCATTATTATTTTATAATATTTGGCTTATGGTTATAAATTTTTCCCTGAACACAACTTTAATTCCACTGTCTTTACTGTATTGTGGCTTTCACTTATCACTTTGAAGAAGTTTATCATTTATATTTTTGTTTATAACTCAAAATATATTTGAAATTGATTTTAAATTTCAAAGTGTATAATTTTTTTTCTATCCTTTTGGCATAGATTTTAATTTTATTATAATGAGTGTGCCTAGTATAGTTTCTATTTTTGTAATCAGTGGGAATTTCTTTTATGGTTTAATGTACCACCTATGCTTTTTGTGTGTGAATTTTCCATATGTATTTGAAGAAAAAAAAAGTTTATTCTTTTTACTCAATACAATGATATGTAAATATAAGTATAGATATAGAATCAGAATTATTCATTGGATTATTCAAATTCTATATGTAATTAATTTTGTCAAAAAACTTCTGAGAAGTGTATTAATACTTCTTAATATGATCATGGATTTATCAGGTTCTATTTATATGCTTCTAACACATGTTTTATATTTTTGAAAGCCGTGTATTTAGATGCAGGTTACATCATGGCTTTTATACCTCTGTAGAATTGCTATCACTGGTATTTTAAATTCAGATTATTTTTTAAGCTTGTTCTTCTAACATTCAGATATTTATTTGTTTCTTGGCTAATTACTTCTTTTGTGTCCTTTGCCTTCCTTGGGGATTTATTTTTTTCATTTTGTTGGACTGCATCTGCTGTTAATATTCATAGAGGAAGTTTATAGGTAAAAATGTCTCCAGTAATTAAAGGTTTCAAATATCCTTATTTCCCCCCATGTTTAAATAATAGTTTGGCTAGATAAAGACTTCTAGGTTCAAATTTTTCCTTAGATCTTTGAAGACGTTGTATTATCTCATTAGAACAAGTATGACTGATGAGAAATACATTATCAGTCTATACTTCATATAATAATTTATTCTTCTGGCAGTTTTTAGAATTTTTTCCTTTGTATTCTGCATCCCCAAAGTTAAACTGTGTTCTATCTGGATGTGAGTCTCTTTTTATACATACTGCTTGGCAATTGGTAGACCCTTTTCATCTACCATGTCATTTGCATTGCAAAATCTACTGATCTTTCATTTCATTCAAATGAAATCTCTTTCCCTAGGATATATTCTTATTTCTTTCACTTTTATCTTTTTTTGTCTTTATTTATTTTAAGCATAGTAGTAATCCATGAATATATTCTTGTAAAAAATTGGATAATTCACAAGTAAAGGTGAGCCAAACCTTGAATAACTGTCTTTTCCCAATCCCATCCCATATTCTCCCTAGGAAAGATCACTGTAAATAAATTAAATATGTATCTTCCCAGACATTCTTATTAATCATTTAACTTTTATCAAATTAACACACATTTATGGTTTACAAAATCAAAAACAAAAGGTTTGTAACAACAAAGAAACCACAGCTTCCTGTTCTACCTCCCCATCTGATTCCTGCTCCTGGGAGACAGACAAGCCAATTCTCCCTTTGAGCACTAATTTCATCAATGAGTGCTTGCATCCCTGGCTGACAACCTAAGGCATCTTGAATTTTTAAGGATCACTCACTTGGAATCACCCCTGTTCAAGGCTGTGGTCCAGTTCTCTTTCCCTATTCTGTCTCTTTTTATATATAGTAAAACCTTGGATGCAAGTAACTTGTTCTGCGGGTGTTCTGCAAGATAAGTAAACATTTCTAATAAATTTTAACTTGATTGATGAGCAATGTCTTGCAATAGGAATAGTACATGACACCAAATGTCATATGGTCACAACTGAGCCAATGATTCTTCTCTCTCTCTCTTCTCTCTCTCTCTCTCTCTCTCTCTCTCTCTCTCTCTCTCTTTCTCCTCACTACGGAATTGTGGGTGATCATCTCCCATGCTTGGATGCTTGGTCTCAGGCCACGGTGATGGCAGAAATCAGTGATTTTTCAGAATGTTGAAAGGTGCCCACAACTGGCACTAGTGTATTTTTTGTCACTTCAAAGCACCTATGGACAGTCCTTGGCTTTTCCATACAAGAGTAAGCTTAGGAATGCTTTGCTTCATTCTAGGTCCCTTTCCTATATACAGATATATAGCTATATAGCTATAGACCCTTTCCTCTGCTGCCATATTGAAAGTTACATTAAATACCGTATATGACAAGAGTTTATTAATACTGTAATGTAGTCAACATCCGTTAGTGATAGTGAAAGTCATCTACCCAATAACCCTCCCTCTCTTGTCTCTCTCATACCAGCCATGAAGGTTTTTAAAAGTAAGTGCAGGTTAACCTGTTTATCTTTATATTTTATATTTTCTCTATTATTTTGTATTATATTACAGTATTGTAATCATTTTATATGAATATTTTTGGGTTGTGGAGCAAATCATCTGAGTTTCCATTATTTCTTATGAGGAAATTTGCTTTGAAATACAAGTGCTTTGCATTATAAGCCTGTTTCTGGAATGAAATATGCTCGCAAGCTAAGGTTTTACTATGTACATGTATACTTTTTAAATTTTAGTTAATATACAGTGCAATATTTTTAGGAGTAGAATTCAGTGATTCATCACTTACAACACCTAGCACTCATCACAAGTGCCCTCCTTAATGCCCATCACCCTTAGTCCATCTCCCACCCACCTCCCTCCATCCACCCTCAGTTTGTTCTCTATTGTTAAGAGTCTCTAGTGGTTTGTTGCCTTCTCTTTACAACATAGACAAGGACAACTTTACTAGAAGTTGTCATTGCTTCCTGGAAACAAGTGTGGTAAGCAAATATGGGGGCTCTGTTTCATATAACCAAAGCATTCTTTGTGTTTTTAGCTAGGATTTGTAATAGAAGAAGGTACACTTAAAAGTAAATTAATCAACCACTGTGTGTAAATTTCTAACTAAATTTACTTAACAGTTAAATGAAACATGACAACCAATTTCAAACATACGATGCAAGTGAGAGTTTAACTTTAACAATGCCTCCTCCTTAGAGAGCTTGATAAATATTCTCAAGAAATAGCTGTGTCACGGTCTCCATAACGGTGTACCTTCAGCCCTTCTGTCAGGTGTGTTTCAAGAGACATACAGCTGTTCTCATATATTTCGCATCTGTGTGTCGTAACACTACAGTTTGCTCCCATCATTGCAAACCCTTATAAACTCCTTTTTAAAATTTCTAGTAGGTCCTGGTTTTCTTGATTAAAGAAATTGTATCATAAGGGCATTTAATTAACTGAACTCAACTAGATAAGCTCATCATTTGTGTTGCTTAGCTTAGGTTGCACATCACAATCATCAGGAAGTTTTAAAAATATTACCTGGATTTTAATGGTTTCATGTCTCCCATTTAGGTCTTTCATCCATTTTGAATTTACTCTTGTGTATGGTGTAAGTAAATGGTCCAGTTTCATTCTTTTGCATGTTGCTGTCCAGTTTTCCCATTACCATTTGTTGAAGAGACTGTCTTTTTCCAATTGGATATTCTTTTCTGCTTTGTTAAAGATTAATTAATCATATAGTTGTAGGTTCATTTCTGGGTTTTCTATTCTGTTTTATTGATCTATATGTCTATTTTTGTGCCAGTACCATACTGTCTTAATCATTACAACTTTGTAATATAACTTGAAGTCCAAAATTGTGATACCTCCATCTTTCTCAAGGTTGCTTTAGTTATTCAGGGTCTTTTAGGTTCCATACAAATTTTAGTATTGTTTGTTCTAGTTCTGTGAAAAATGCTGGTGCTATTTTGATAGGGATTGCATTAAATGTGTAGGTTGCTTTGGTTAGTATAGACATTTTAACAATATTTGTTATTCCAATCCATGAGCATGGAATGTTTTTCTGTTTCTTTGTGTCATCTTCAATTTCTTTCATAAGTGGTCTATAGTTTTCAGTATACAGATCATTTACCTCTTTGGTTAGGTTTATTCCTAGGTATCTAATTATTTTGAGTGCAATTGTAATTGGGATTGATTTGTTAATTTCTCTTTCTGCTGCTTCATTATTGGTGTATAGAAATGCAACAGATTTCTGTACGTTGATTTTGTATCCTGAGAGTTTACGTGTTCATGTATCAGTTCTAGCAAATTTATGGTGGTGTTTTCACTGTTATTATTAATATATACATGTATAAAAGACCCCACAATAAAAAGTAGGTTTCCTGTCCTCTTGTCCCTGGTCCTGATGCCGTATCAGTAATCTTTTGAGCACTTTGTTCTAAAGGTACTCTCTAAATACCTCAAAATGGTGTCCCCTGATTCAGTTGCTCACATATTTTAGGAGAACACAGATGACCTCCTTGTATGGGATGGGGTCACTGCGGTTATCTGCAACATGGCAGGCCATCCAATTACTCCAGTAATCACCAGTGAATTGTAGGATAGAGCACAGGAGCAGGAAAAGGCACTGGGTCATTAAGTAGTTGTGGTACTTAATTGCTTATGGCAAAATGGTAACTATAAAGAATTGGGCTATGTTTAGTGCCCCAATAAGGATGAAAAGGGAAAAGTAGAAACAGAAAATGGTGAATGTTCTACTCAGAAGAGAAAAGGAAATGAGAAACTATCAAGGATGGATTTGAAAGAGTCTTATCTCCTGTGGTCGCAGAATAGATACAGCTGGGTATCAGGTACAGCACCTGACAGTAACAGCAGCTGAGCTGCAGCATGATATAGATGCTCAACCCTGTCCATCAAGTCTCCTGCACTCAGGCAAGGGCCAGTGGGAAAGGTATGCGACCCTGCCATATGAAATAAAGACATTTAGACAGACATGAACAAGGCCTAGAATGATGAACCCACATAACCTACCCAGCCTGTGAAGGCAAGCCCTTCTTACTCCTGGCATTCTCACCATGATGCCACTTCTCTTCGGAGTCCAATTCCACCACCTCCCATTGCCTCCAAGCCTATAGTGAGTGTTAGAGCTCAACAAAAGCCAATGGAGAACACAGGACTTTTTCTGTGCTCTATACCAAGAGACTTGCAGGGCCTTACCAATTTGTATCTACAGGCATCTGAGGAGTACATGGGAGCAAAGGGTGTTTGAACAAGGAGGGAAAAAATGAGGCTTGACTGGGCAGAATTTATTGGCATGCATGTATCCACCCAATGTTTGAATTTAATGAGTTGGTTCAGGCACCTGGCAGTGGTGTTAACAGTCTGCTAGTTAATTGCCAGTGAGAATAAAGGCCAGAACTTCCTGTATACTCTAGGGGAAGGAATCTGAGGCCTCAGGGAGATGAGACTGTTGGAAGATCTGCTATGTGAACGTTTCTTGGCTATTTCTTTACCAGACCTCAACTACCTGCCAGCTCCCTTTCTATGCCATCTCATGGAACTGTCAGCTAATATCCACTCTGGAATATTATTTGGCCTTGAAAAAGAATGAAATTCTGATAGATGCTACAACATGGATGAACCCTGAAGACAGTATACTAAATGAAATAAGCCAGACATATAAGGACCAAAATTGTATGATTCCACTTATGTGAGGTACCTAGAATAGGAAAAAACCATAGATTCAGAAAAGTAGAATAGAGCTTACCAGGGGCTGGGCAGAGCAAGGAATGGGGAGTTTAATGGATGGTTTCTGTTTAAGATGATGAAAGAGTTCTGGAAATTAATAGTGACGATGGTTGTACACCACTGTGAATTTACTTAGAGCCACTGAATTGTACACTTAAAAAGGTTAAAGTGGTAAATTTTATGTTATATATGTTTTACTACAATAAAAACAGGATACCTATTTTGCCTTGTCACAGGGTGACCTATGACCTATAATATAAGCTAAGTCAATCGAACTAGTCAGCCTGAACTACATAATCTTGAGCTGAAGGTCACAAGATGAGTGTCTTAGTCAGGGCTGAGTTAGCAAAGTATACCATATTCTGGGTGGCTTATACACAGTAGAAATCTCTTTCTTACAATTCTGGAGGCTAGAAATCTGAGATCAGTGTACATGCATTGTCAGGCCCTGCTGCAGGCCCTCTTCCAGCTTGCAGTTGCCAACCTTTCAATGAATTCTCACACAGCAGACAGCGGAGAGGGGAAGCAAGCTCTTTTATGACTCTTATAAGGACACTAATCCCAGGGCATCTGGGGGTCTCAGTTGGTTAAGCATCTGACTCTTGGTTTCAGCTCAGATCATGATCTCAGGGTTCATGGGATAAAACCCCGTATTGGACTTTGCACTGACAGCATGGAACCTGCTTGGGATTCTCTCTCTCTCCCTCTGTCTGCCCTTATCCCACTTGTGTGTTCTGTCTCTTTCTCTCTCTCTCTCTCAAACACCTTATAAAGACACTAATCTCATTCACGAGTGCTCCATCCTCATGACCTCATCCCAGTGACCCTCCAAAAGATCCCACTTCCACATACAATCACATTGGGGAAATCAACATATGAATTTGTGGGAGACATACACATTCAAACCACAACAATGAGTGTGACTTAGAATGGATTCATTCTGCTTCATCAGCATCTTTCTTAGATTCTTCAAACTATCCCATAGCTTTTAAATAACTTCTAAAGCATTTCTTTTTTTAAATTCTTGAATTACCCAGTTTCAGTAAGCCATCTGTTTCCTGCCAGGACCCTGACTAATGAATTGACTACCATTTATTGAGTGTCCCCCCGCGCTCCCCCCACCGCCCGCCAACACTGAGTGTATTATCAACTTATCAACTTTTCTCTCCACCTCTGCCTGGGATTGCTAAGGCATCATGGGTTTCTACTAGAATTTTGTGTTCTCCTCAAGCTGTGCTTAAGTTCTGACTATTTTCAAATGCCCTTAGAACTATCTGAGCTTTCTATCACCTGCTTCAAAGGATTTTGATTGACCTATGCCAATTTGATCATTCAAAATTATGAAGATCTTTGGAGAAGTAATTAGTAGCGTATAATATTTACAGGCAGATAAAATCTACAGATAAGACCCTCCACAACCTGAGAAGTTACAGTGAAGTTGTAGATTGAATTCCGCCCTGTATACAGATGACTATTCATTAGCGGTTATAAACAATCATACAACTTGTTCCATAGCTCAACACTTAATGAAACCACAGATCTTTGTTCTTTAGGTGCTTTCATAGCACTTTTCAGAACAGGTTCTTTGAGACAAACACTGCACTATTCTAGAGACAGGATTAGACCACCAATGTAGTCCAATTTAGTAGTCCAGAAACTTTTATCAGTAGCTGAACATGGAACCATTTTAGAGTTATGCTTCACTGCAGTTCTGAAGGGCACAGGTCATTGAGATTTTATACTTTATCTATGCAAGGGCAGGGATACCTTTATAATATTTCTAACCTATTCATATATCTTGAACTTCCCACTTTCACTTCTGAATAGCCACTTATTTTATCCATTCTGTTAGCATAAAGCCACCTCTGATGTCTGGGCTTCTGATCAGAAGCTTTCATGTCCTAACTAAACACTCCTAGATAATTCCTGATCAGAAGACTGACAGCCCCTAAAATGTAGGTCAAAATCAACAATCGTAAATATCACACTGCAGACAAGATAAATACAAACTACAGACAAGATGACAAGAAAACATAAGACAATAGACATTTAAAAGGGGGGGGCACCTGGGTGGCTCAGTCAGTTAAGTGTCCAACTTCAGTGCAGGTCATGATCTAACAGCTCATGAGCCCCCATTGGGCTCTATGCTGACAGCTCAGAACTCGAGCTTGCTTTGAATTCTTTGTCTCCCTCTCTCTCTGCCCCTCCCCCGCTCACACTCTGTGTGTGTCTCTCTCTCTCAAAAATAAATATTAATAAAAAGACAATAGCAATTTCCTAATTCTAATTCCTGATGAATTTATGTTATTAGAATAAAAGGCCTCCACCCAGCTCCCCAACCACTACCATGTTGCTCTCCTTTGCACTATAGACAAACTTCTCAAGAGCTGATGATTCTTCCCCTCACCCTCATTCTTCATTCCACCCTGGTCTAGCTTCTGCCTCCACTAAGCCCCTGAGACAGCTCTTGCCAAGGTCACAGTGACCTGCACATAGAAAAATCCAGTGCAAATATTTTAGTCTTCCTTCTCCTCCTTCCTGAAACATTTTCTTGTTTGGCTTACATGGCATTTTACTTCCCTGATTTTCCATCTGATTTTCTAAGCATTTCTTTTTGGTCTCCTTTATTGTCTCGACCTTCTCTTCAGAGTTTTAAAATCTACCCATTTAGTTAGCTAATCCTAAATTATTTCATCTGCAACCACGACTTCAATCACTGTTTACATACTGATACACATATATGTACTTCTGACTCACACCATTCTGGGTTTTGGACACTGATACCTGACTGCCTGCTTCACATTTCTTTTTGATTTCTCAAAAGCCCTTCAAATTTAACAGACTTCAAATCGAATTTTTTTCAAAGAAGGTCATCTAGTGATTTTTATTTCAGGAAATGGTACAGTCATCTCCCCCTCTACACCATACCCAATTATTCTAGTCTAAATTCCGGAAGTCATCGTTAACACTTCTCTTACACAGGACATCACCAAGCCTGGTTGACGCTGCTGTTTTTAACATCACTTGAATCTGCGCATCTCTCTACAACTGCATTGCTTCCATCCTGGTCCAAGTCATCATCACCTTTCACTTGGATTCCAGCAATTGACAAATCTTGCCAGGCAACTGAGTTTTTTATGGTTTAAAATTCAGTCTGCTTTATGCAATGCAGCAGAGACTTCTGACTGCCTACCATAATTTGCTTCGTGCTTCATCTTTTAGATGCTCCTCATATTAAATATAATTCTGATCTTATTTGAGACTCTACAAAAAGGCTATTCTTCCCAATCTCTTGAAAGTGTAGGTAAATTCTGGTCAGTGAGATGCAAGTTGAAATGATATATGGGACTTCCAGAAAGGCTTTTCTGAAAAAGGATAATCATCAAAGGGAAATGTCTCAGCCAGAAAGTGTACCTATTTTACCCACGTCCTTTTCACCCTTCTTCATATCTGGAACACAGGCATGATGCCTGATGTTTGAATAGCATTGTTATCAGAAGCTCCAGCTGAGCCCTTCTTGAGTTCCCAACCCGCAAAAAACATGTTTGATAATGAAATCATAGCTCTTGTTTTAAGGAACTATGTTTGGGGATGATTTTTACACAGAGAAAGATGGCTGATATCATTCAGTGGATGAAGGATAGGGCTCTTTGAACAGGTATATGGTGTCCTGTGCTCCTCTTAAGAAGACCGCAAGGATGCTGTTGGCTCTAGAATCCCCCCCAAAACTCACTCCTTGCCCTTCTTTTCAGGAATTCTTCTATGCAGGAGGGGTCAAAGTGCTAAGCACTTTTCAAAGACCCACTACTTTTAAGTTCTAGTTGCTTTCACCCCCAACCTTTTCATTCTTCTAGTTAGTTGAACATGTATTATTTTTGTTAAGACCAACTCTTAATTATTGAGCATATTCTTTCCAAATACTGTTAGTGAGAAAACTTTGTGCCCCCTTTCTTCATAGTCAAAAAAATTTTATTTTCTCAAATCTGTGGCCCTTTGAATTGAAAGCCATGGCTTTTACAACCCTTATCTCTGCTGTGTATTTATAAAAGTCAACTGAATTAAAAATGGTTATGATGGGGCACCTGGGTGGCTCAGTTGGTTAAGCATCCAACTTCAGCTCAGGTCATGATCTCACAGTTCGTGGGTTCGAGCCCTGCGCCGGACTCTGTGCTGGCAGCTCAGAGCCTGAAGGCTGCTTCAGATTCTGTCTCCCTCTCTCTCTGCTCCTCCCCTGCTCATGCTCTGTGTCTCAAAAATTACATAAACATTAAAAAATTAAAAAAAAATTTTTTTAAATGGTTATGATGGAAAATTTTGTGTTATGTATTTTTTGCTACAATTTAAAAAATCAATGTAGGAGCTCAAAGGCCAAGATTCAGAGTCTTTGTTCTCTGTGTATTAAACCTTCTCTGAAAACAGTACGTGTAGGTAGAATTAAGTATAAATGCAAAAATAATTGATCACTGAAACCATGTAATTTATCTGATACACTCTTTTGAATGAATTCACATTGCAATGAGGATAAAATTTAAAATACTTCACTTGACCTATAAAGACCATGTATAATAGGCCCCTGGCCTGCTCCTCTAACTTCAGGCTGAATTGCTCTCCCTTCCAGTCAGTATCCCTTCCAGAGTTTCGGATGTGACATACACCTTCCAGCCTCAGAGCACATAGTTCCTTCTGCCTATATCACCATTCCTCACAGCCTCACTTCCTCAGAGAAGCCTCCTTGATTCCCCCAGACAAGGAGAGTGCTTTCCCTATTAGATGCTTCTTTAGTGATTTGTATTTCCATGTAATGACATCATTGTGTAAATAGCTGTTTAATGTTTATTTCCCTTCCTAATCTATCCTGTTTACTACTGTATCTCAAGTGTCTATCATATAGTAGTATAATAGCTAATGAATAAATAGTTATTGAATAGTTACATCATGACTGAATTAGTAGGTGGCTTTATAGTTCTTGGGCCATACCAGGGTTTGGATTGCACAATATCTAAGATCCATTCTAACTCTAAAATTACATGTTTCTATGATTCTATTCCCATTCCAGGAAGGGCCATTAATCACCAACTTAGCCCATGTGTATAACAGTGCAAATTTAGACCCATGTAAAGTTTATATTATGCAGATGTTCTCAGCAGTATTTGCCTTTCCAGATGCTTGGTTGATGCCATGACTACAAATACAGTGGGAGAGGAGTGCACAATTGAAATGCGAAGCCAGACTGCCAAGTAGGGCCCACCTCTAGAGCAGGGCCTTAGTGGAGATTTAAAGGGTAAAGTGACCTCAGACATGTGATTGGGAGGTGCTGATTTTTTTCGCTGGCAGGGTTGTGACATTTTTTAAGCTCTTGTTTATCACAGTGAGCCCTGAAACTAGCACCTGAAATAGAGTTGTTGTTCAATAAATATATGAATGAATGCATGAATTAATGAATGAGAAGACTGCGCTAGTGAGCATCATGAAATGCACATGCAGTCTGTCCAAATATGTTTGTAGCCAGTTTGTCAAAATTCACAAACTCAGGTTACCTACCACTAAGGATATATGAACCATGAATCTCCGGAAATAACGCTCAGGTGCCCCAGGTGAAATTACTTCAGGAAAATGTACTGAACCAGTTGAAAACTCTCTCCAGTTAAGGACCTTAGCAAGATTGCCAGTGGTCATGCTGAAAGGGACCCAAAGCGTTTAGGTGTAATACTTGTGCCTGGTGAACTTCAGAAGCAGGAAGTCTCCTGCCGGGCTTTTCAAAATGGGTCATTTGTTGCTACAAAAGAATCGGAATAGAGTGGCAGGTGTGGGAGGGGTACTAGGAGATTAAATGGCCTAGCACATCCTCAAATTCTACCATTTGAAAATGACCTTAATTGAAGTCTCTTTTTAGAGTATAATTCCTAAGTGGAGTAATAATACTATGAGTAGCCAATGGGGAGTGGGCTGGCAAAAGGCATTTTTTTCACACAGATCAAATAACTAGAGGGACCAAGTGCAAATTCTAACACTCACAATATTACATGGACTGTAGCCAATTCTTCATGGATTTGATTCTATAAAAATGAGTTTTGGCAGCTCCAAACAGTGAGATATTGCTTCCTTATTCTTAACGGAGATTATTTCTAAGGGAAACATTCTTCCTCTCTTCTCCCACCAGCCTCCTTAAGTTTCAGCCTCTATGCACTCAAGACAGAAATGCCTACATAGATTTGTGCTGAAACTCAGGGGTCCTAGTTCTGTTAATTTATTATTCAAATAAGGTGGAAATGAGCAACCTTGTTCCAGAGTGAAAAGTTCAGGTTTTCTGTGATTTGCTGATCCATGATAATAATTACTTAGCATTTCAGAGCTGGTTCTGGAAATTAGATAAATTCCAGAAGGCTGCTTGGAGGCTCCATATTCCAAGTTCTAGCCTCTGTGGGTACTGCTGGACTCTGAGAATGAAAGCAAACCAAGGAAGACCAACCGATTTCCCCGGAGAAGGAGAGTTGCTTCCTTAGGAGAAAGGTGAGGTCTTAGAACACAGTTTAGATGAATATATAACATAAAATGAAATCCCAAAGGCCAGAACAGATGCAAAAAGGAAAAGTAATACCCAGATCAAACTGCTCTCAAATAAAGCACTAGTAAAAGGAGAAATAAGTTAATTATAGTTGCTTGAGGAAAAGTTACTAGAACCCAAAGAAGTCTCACAGAAGAGGAGATGCAATATGCCAGAGGCAGAATCTAAAATTATTTGCCCAGAAAGGGACAGAATCCAGGTAACCATTGAGAGTCTGAGCATTAAGTAACAAGTCCCCAGCGAAAACAAGCAGAGATTTACCCTGGGAAGGCCAGAAGAGCTATATTAAGTGGTTGCAGAAAACTTGAGCAGATTCAAGAAGTAAAGGCTAGAGAAATCAGAAAATCCTCCACGCACGATTTGTGAGTTGCAAGGTATATAAGCATTGTAGGTAGAGATACAGATATTGCCTAGACTCTAAATAAACACGCCCTAAAAATTCATGACATTGGACCCTAAGGAAAGGCACTTATCTAGGAGATAAGCCATAGTAAAGGGAGCCCACGCAGAAGAACGATAGATCAAAACCAGGCCTGTATTCAGTGTTTGTCTAATGGCTAGGAGAGTACCTCCTGTCACTCCTCCGCTCAGCGCCCTCCTAAAGCTCTCATGTCCCACCGAAGAAAATCCAAGCCCTCAGATCAGCTGACATCCTCTTAGACTGTCCCATCCCCTTACTTCTCTGCCTCATCTGGTTTCTTCCCTTGCACCCTCCACCCCTGTCACACCAGCCTCCTTGTAGTCCAGCACACTCTTGTTGCAGGACTATTCCTCTTTCTGTGCCCTCTATCTGGATGGAACAGTCTTCCCCAGATGTGTGCAGAGCTCATCCTTTACCTTCCCTTAAAGCCTCTGCTCAGGTGACCCCTTCTCAGCCAGGCCTCCCCTGACGCTCCCTATTTTAAACTACAACAACCCCACCCCAACCCCAAGCACTTGCTATATACCTCTCTGCTTTTCTTTCTCTTCATGGCACTTTTTATCATCTGATATACAGATTTTACCAATGTGTGTCTCTTGTCTGTCTCGCTACAATAGAAGACATGCTCTTTGAGGGCAGGAATATTTGCCTTTCTGCTCCACTAATGACTTAGGGCAAAGAAAATGACTTGTACTTAGTAGATGCTTAAAACATACTTGTTGAGTGTACTGAAAGATTTTTTGAATAATAGATGCTTTCAACAGGCCCACACTTGATTCATACCATAGCTTTTACTATAGGGGGGTTCTTCTAACAAAATCTAAATGAAGATATCAGAAAAATGTAAGTGAGGGATTAAAAGCAAAGAAAAAACAAAGGAAATAAAAATGTTCTCTCTCAGACAACAGCTCTAGCCCTATGTGTGTTAAAGAAGAAAATGTTAGGGATACCTGGGCAGTCAGTCAATTGGTTAAGCGTCTACTCTTGATTTCAGCTCAGGTCATGATTTCACAGTTTGTGAGTTCGAGTCCCGCGTCAGGCTTTGCATTGCCAGTGCAGAGCCTGCTTGGGATTTTCTCTCTCACTCTCTCTCTGCCCCTCCCCGGCTTGTGCTCTAAATCTCTCTCTCAAAATAAATAAACATTTAAAAGAAGAGGAAGAAGAAGAAGAGGAGGAGGAGGGGGAAGAGGAAGAGGAAAGTGTTTAATTGTTAGAAGCTCAAATGAGCTTTGCCAGGGGAGGAGGGGAAGAGCAGATAGAGCAGGAACAATGAAGACATATTCCAGTGCTACAGAGAAAGATGCAATACAAAGGAAACTTCCTCAAGGCCTGGAATATTCAAAAGTCAAAGAAAACAAAATGCTGCATGAGCTAATTATTATTGAAACCGTGTAATGGGTGGATGAAGGGTTCATTATACTAATCTGTCTGCTTTTGTATGTGTTTGAAATTTTCCATTTAAAAATGAGTTTTTAAAAAAGGACAGAAGAAGGTCCGTG
Source organism: Paguma larvata (assembly GCA_030068075.1). NCBI lineage: Eukaryota > Metazoa > Chordata > Mammalia > Carnivora > Viverridae > Paguma > Paguma larvata. Next base: position 40,829,600 of record CM057838.1, read on the forward strand.
TCCCACACGGCACCTGGCAGAAGTAGGGGAAGTCACCAGGTTCCCAGGGACACACTCTTAAGAAGCAACCACAGCGCCAGTTCCTGAATCTGCCAAGGCATCTGCAGGTATAGAAGCACTTTCCATAGAGGCAGGTACTACAGAACTAAATAATCCCCTAGTAGCAGGCAGTGGAGCAAACAGAGTGGCTCACAAGAGACTATGGATCCCATGTCACCATGCAGAGCCCACCTCGGTGCTGGGCCAAAGTGCAAGAAACTTGGTCTCACAGGGAAGCTGAAGAACAAAAAGTTTGCAATGTTGGTTAAAACCACACAAAACACACCTCAAATATGATCTGGTGGCTGGGGCTGGCTCCATTGAAAATGTCTACCTCTTGCAGAGAGTTAACAGTGTCTCAAAGGCTACTCTCTGAGAGAAGAGACAGTGTCCATAGATGAATGACTTCTCACCTCATTTATGGTCATTGCAGAGTGCTCCCTTGGGGGAGCTTTCCCACAAATGAGTTGGTAGGTCATGTATTCTGGGTGACTGACAGAGTCCCACCACCTCTGAAGAAACCGAAACCATATCTTCCCTCAGATTGCCATTACTTCTGGGCGCTAAGTGGAAGTTGGTTTATTTCATGAATATGGTGGACATGAGGCCTCTGCCATCATGAACTTACCTGTCCTTGAATTCTTTCCTCAAGGAAAAGCAATTTAGAGGCATGGCATTGAACTAGTTCAGCTCCGGAGGTCCTGAAGGAACTCTGCTACAGATAGAGACACAGCCCAGTCCATTCTTCTTCTGGAAGAATTTCAGCAGCCCACCCTGCAAACAAGAACCCTCCAGTTGAGAGCAGGATAAGAAATTCACAGAGTGAACCTGGGTCTTGAAATACTTTGAAACCACTAGAGTAAGATAATTTGATGTTGTTCTTAATTTCTTTGGACTTGAATGTTTTGCATCTTTAACTTTTAAGAGGAATTAATTTGGGGGCTTTAGTTACTCCAAGACAATTAATATTAAGAGAGCTTTTCATATCAAAATTGGGACCTTTCTACTGTATTGGCATATCATTATTAACATGTATTTATATTTTTTGGTATTGGACCTTCTTAAAGTTTCATTTTGGTTCTGAGCAGAATCTCTGCCTATATTTTATACACAGCTGGAAATATTTTAGAATGGGAATGGGAATAATGTATGCTTGACCTTGGGTACAACATGGCACAGATGTACATTTAAATAATGCTCCGTTCTGACCCATTTTAGAGCTTTCTCTGATAACTGCTGTTGACCTCCTGTGCAAAAGCACTGCATGTGTCAGTGCCCTGTGCTTTTCATATCTTACCACTTCTAGCTGTTTTTTAGTTACCTGTGTCTGTATTACTGGGAATAATAAGTGTCTGAAGTTCAGAGATCATGTCTTAGTCATCTTTCTTCACAGAGTAAGTCAGCAATTCTCTTGAATCCAGGTAGAGTTTCTTCCCAGACAGACAAAATGCTGAAGTGGAAAAGGTACAGGTTAACATACGAGTCACCCAGTCATTGAAAACAAAACCAAAATTCCAGTAGAGCTAACATAATTGTTTTCCTCAGAGAAGCTTCAAGCGCTTATAATCAACACAACATGCAGGTTCACAGCAGTCCTGGGAGTAATGATAAGATCTTTCACAGCTACCTAAGCACTCTGTATCCAATGTATTTCCCCCTTTGAGATCTAACTTTCAGGACTAGGAACCAAGTAGATGCTTAATAAATATTATTATGAAAAACACTAATATTTATCTGAAGTCCCACAGTGAAGCTAAAAGACTGAGCCCAGTTGAAGACCATATCAGAATCTGTAGTCTCTTTTAGCAAAGCAGGAGACCTTTGTGACAGCATAATCACTGTGCCAGGCAGTCAACAGTATTTTCCAAATGTGACCCTGACAGGCAACTTGAAGGAAGGAATACCACAAAGTAATGAAGGAATAAAAAAAAAATACTACGGATATACAGTTCATGGCCTTGAGTTGTCTTTTATGGAAAAGAAATGGAAAACCTTCCAAAAATAACAATATATACCGTCAAAGATATAGAAGTGCGTAAAGTCTCTTGGCTGCATATATCTACAACTGCATAGTGAAGAGAGTTCTCAGGATTAAAAAATATGTAATTTATTACCGTTTTGCTTTTATTTATCAGATTAATGTAGTTGTGAGCTTTTGAGTAGTACATTTGTGTCTTTACCATTTCTGGCTGTGTAATACAATATTGGGTTTCATCTTTTAGCCTCAACATAACTGTCTTTAAAATGGGAATAAGTTAAAAAACAAAAAGGTCATCGTGAGGATTAAATAAAACAATTCATATAAAGTACTCAGCATAGTACCTGTTTGTTATATAGGAAACCCTCAAAAATGCTATTATTATGGTTTGTCTTCTTTTTGCCTGTCATAAATCTAAATTTGTGTAAGCTAGTTTATTTTAATTTTTGCACTCTGATTATAAAAGTATTGTATACTCCAGAAATTATAATAAATATAGGAATAATGTAATTGGAAAAATGAATCTTAACACATCATTCTACTATCCATGGATTTAAAAAATACTAACTTTGCAAAAGTTTCCAATCTCCAATTTCTAAGTTTTATCTGTGCAAAGTACTTGGCACATAGAAGCTGCCTGTGGAGTGGATGTTGGAATATCTTATAATCAGGACCGAGTGTATGACAATGTAGCTGTTTTTATATATAAGTAAAAGGAAGCATCCCTAAAGAATAATCTCTGGGCTCCTTCCCAAGTGAAAAATTTACCCCTAACCAAAGAACAAAATAAAACTACAGAGTCCCTAGGTTATATGTAGGGTTCTCCCTACACCACACCACCTGAATGCTATCCTTGCTTGCTCAGTATAAACTATACAGATTTGCTGTCCTCTGTGTGATGATTCTTATATGTCCCTATTCTTTTCCTCTTTAGTTCTTTGACGCAGTTGGACTGAAAACACTATGTAAGAGCAAGCATTTGTATCTTCTCTTCCTTTGAATTCTCTGTTATTGCCTTGTCCCAGACATTGAATTCCATGGTCACACCCTAAATTTTATGGAATGATAAGCTAAGTCAGCACCCATTCCAGATCACTGACTTATCCTAAACAACTAGGGACAATTCATGGAAAGAAAACTTTGTTTTTGGCCCACTTCACTTCATTTAATTCCATCTAAAAAAATGTAGGAGAGCTCAATTGGCCATTCGTTGTTCCTACTTAGTCTGTTTTATCATATTAAAGGCACCCATTGAGAAACTGAGCTGCTAAGCAAATGCCTTAGGTTGAGTCCAGAAAACCCTGTTCACTTACCCTGGGTAGCTAAGAACCTTTTTACGATGATCAAGGTTGCATCAGCCCTCACTACTGGGTTCAAATCCAGGATCCACTTGCCTGTTCTCCAAAGTACCAATGTACTGAACCCCCCCCCCCCAAGCCTGTTTTCTCATGTGCCTGCCACATGGGAAATGTTAAATAAATGTCAATTACCAGTAGTAGTAGTAATAGTAATAGTAATAATAGTAGTAGTGGTAGTAGTAGTAGTAGTAGTAATAGTAGCAGTAGAAATATTAATCAAATCAACCCTGGTGATTGGTGGTCTAGCAATGTCCCAGCCATATATCAGTACTGCCATTAGTCAAAGGTTAATAGGTATAACTTGAACCTCCACAATTTACATGTCTAATCATTCATTAATGTGGGCATTGGCAAATGTTTTTAAATACTGATGATACTCAGATCACAATGTTAAGAACTATAGAGAGCCAAGAGGTGAGTAAAACATACATCTTGCCTTAATAGTTTCATAATGCAGCAATAGATGGCTTAAAGACTCAAAATCCCAGATGGCATTAGGAGATGTCTTTTTGAAATGGATAGTGCTGTTAGTTCCATATGACAAGATGCATAAAACACAACCTAAGGCTAAAGTAATCAGGAAATGAGCACTTTGGGGGCTCAGTCAGTTAAGCATCCAATTCTTGATTTCAGCTCAGGTCATGATCTCATGGTCTGTGAGTTTGAGCCCCTTGAGGGGCTCCACCCTGACAGTGTGGAGCCTGCTTGGGATTCTCCCCCTCTCTCTTGTTTTCTCCCATGTGCGCTCTCTCTCTCTCTCTCTCTCTCTCTCTCTCTCTCTCTCTGTGTCTAAAAATAAATAAATAAACTTAAAAAATATATAAAGTAACCAAGAAATGGGCTCCCTTCCACTCTTGCAGATAGTGGTCAGTTCCTAACATTTTAGTGTCATGAAGTTGCTCTCATAAAACTGAATGACCAAAACGTTAAAAGTATACATGTGCTGTAAAAGAGAATATTACCAACGTTTTTGTTAAGGCCATCAAGAACAGACAGCTTCAACACTGCTGCATCAAAGAGGGGTTTTTACATTTTTTTCCTCTCAAGGGCAGAAGGGAAACTAGAATCATGTAGCCATGTTAGAGAGAGAGAAAGAGAGAGATAAATGATAGATATGAAATGCAGAAACAGAGTCAAAGACATATAAACCCATGCTGAGGGCCTTATAAAAATATGAGGCTCTAATCTGTCAGTGGGCTTCAGAGTCAAATTGACATGGTTTCAAATTCTGATCTTATCACTCACGAGCTACTTGAACTAGTATAAATTCCTAAAGGTCTCTAAGTTTCAGTTTCTTCACCTGTATAAGGGAAAAGATATTGTGAAGATTGCATGAGATTAAGTGTCTGTATGGAAAGTGCTTAAGGTCATACATAGCATGTCATCTTAAGCATTCAATTAAAAGTAATTATTATAAGGATTATTTTATTATTAATGGTCATTTTCCAGCATTGACTCCAGAACTATGGCTTACTCTGTTTATGGCACCCTTAAGCCAGAGCAGACATGCTGATGGTTTCATCGTGGGCAAAAAGACAGCAATGTTGCCAGGATATCTATGTTTGAGTCCCTATTGCTGTTTCTGATGACTGCCTGATCTCCTTGGGCTTTGATATGGTTTTATTTCTGGACTTCAAATGTGTCTTTCTCCCTTGTGTGAACACTAACTGCTTGCAAATCAACTTTTCATGAATTCATAACTAATATGGTAATGACCCAATTCCCACCTGGACTCCCTTTCTGTTCTACCCTCTCCCCTGTGTCTCAGGAGAAATGACCGTAGAAGGTCCTAACGGGATCCATGTTGATGTCAGACAGTAAAGCCCAGCAGCTTGATAACATGGATTCCTGTGTTATCGTTGACTACACCTTGACTGCAAGTTTATATCTGAATCTTAATCTGCTAAAGCAGTTGTATACCCATTTAAAAATCCTTTTGTTTCATCTCTCTGCACTTAGGGCCCACAATATAAAGCGGAAGGAAGTAGTGGAAGGAGGAACAAAGCCTAATTGGCAATTCCTGCTTAGACCAATAGACTCACACTGTTTGCTTTGGAAGGGAAATGGCCTGAATGCCTTCCCCACTGTTTGCATGAACCTATGAAGCATCTGATCCATCCAATTACATCCCATAGTACAGGCTAATGGATATTAAAATTACATGGGTCAGGTCTCAAATACAAGTACAGTTCTCTCGGCTTGAGTTAAATCAAGTATTTACTTTGAGACCAAAAGTACAAATTGTGGGCTGTTGAATCAGCTGGAGTTCTCAAAATAGAATTTGACCTGAATAGAGATAATTCCATGAAAACACTACTGGAAACCAAAATGCTTATCTAATCTGTAAGTCTGGCAACATGTACAGCATTACTGATCGCTGGTACTGGTGAAAGAGTCTTAATTTTTATGTCTAAAGGAAATTAAGCCAAGAAAAAGAGCACCATTTAGTTCAGAGGAAAGATGTTCATATATTTTATATTTAAATGATTCCATTTGAGCACTTGGAAAATTAAAGGGCCTTTAGCCAACAACAGCTCTATGTCACTTGGCTATGTGGAGCTTAACTAAAGCTTGGCCTTATCTAACTTCTCAGAAATACACTAACCAGAGACTCTATATAAGAGTTCCAGAACTAGCATATGCCTACCAGGGATTAGAGAGAAACCAAAGTGAAGAAAAGCAATTTACTCATAATGGAAAGTATAATAGTTATAGATACCAAGTCTGAGAAGGGCCATTCCAGATTGTCAAAAAGAGCTTCAGACTCACCATCACTAAAAGACCATTCCCAGTATTCCTAATAATAGTGAGCAATAGGATTCCTCTCGGGACCTTTCAAGGCTCACTTTTTTTTTAAAGCAGTTAAAGGCACACAGATCCAAGGTAGGGAACAGCCACTTCTTTTCAGAAAATTATGTATCTTCTTGGCCTTATTAACAGAGGACCCAACTCTAATATTATTAGAGTAGGTTTTTTAAATAGATTAAGGAACTTCAGAAGTATGACTTCTAGAGTACCTACAATGCTTTTTCATGATCCTCGTCCTATATAGATGTATAGTAGGTGAAGAATATGTATGCGTGTATAAATATGTATATCTATATATATTATTCATTTGTTTGTTTGTTTTTTCTCCATCCAGTGGTTCAATGCCTAAAATTATATCCTACCAAGGTGACCTTGGTTTCCTTTGTCTGAGTCAAATAGGAATTTGGTCCCTAAAAGGGGGCCCTTATTAACCTTTATCAGTCATTTATACCTGTCATTAGCTGCTTTTGAAAGAACTAGTGTGACTCATTAGAAGGGGAAGCTGGAATTTAGGGCCAGTGGTCACCTAAGTTCAAATGCTTAACTGTGGGTTGGGGAAAGAGAGGGGCATAAAAAGGAGAGGCTGAGGGATGGAAAACCAACCTAGCCTTCTGAATAATGCTGATAAAAGCACGCAGTTAAAGTTTAGAAGTCAAAGAAATCCCAGAATTTAGAAAAAGCTGCAAATCCCTAAACTATATAAAAAAAATATGAGCACCTTTCAACTTGTTTTGTCAGATTGTTTTTCCTATTGAGATGATATTTACAATTTTATCATACAATAGATATCACTACGTAAATTTGGGCTCCAGCCTCTTCTGCAGTCATCATGTCATATTAAAAAAATACATATGTGTGTGTATATATATGTATATATGTGTGTGTGTGTGTGTATGATGTATATGTGTATGTGTTACTATCTATATATATGTGTGTGTTTGCATATACATGTAGAGAGAGACATATATAGACATATACATCAATCATCATTGTTCACAGAATCTGTATTTTCTTTTTTTATTGTTTATTTTTGAGGGGGGTGCAGAGAGAGAGGGAGACACAGAATCTGAAGCAGTATCCAGGCTCTGAGCTATCAGCACAGAGCCTGATGGGGGTCTCGAATTCACGAACTGTGAGATCATGACCTGAGCCGAAGTCGGACGCTTACCCGACTGAGCCAGCCAGGTGCCCCTGGAATCTGTATTTTCTAATTCACCTATTTACTAAAATATATTCATAAACCCAGAATCAATACTTGTGGCTCTTTCATAGTCATTTGTGGACATGTGTAGATGGGCAAAAATTTGAGTCGCTCAACACACACTTCCCAACCGAGATCAGACAAGGCAATATTCTGCCTTCTTTTCTCCATTCCCATATCGTCATACTGTAAACAAATGTCCTTTTTTTTGGTGGTCTATTTAGCACTACATTTCTTGAATATTTGTGCTTTTTGTTGGTAACTTCACTGTTTAAAATGGCCATTTCACTGTTTAAAGTGGCCCAAGCATAGTGCTGGAGTCCTGTCTAATGTTCCTAAATGCCAGCACGTTGTGATGAGCCTTACAGAGAAAATATGTGTGTTAGATAAGCTTTGTTCAGGAATGAATTATAGTCCTGTCGGCTGGGAGTTCAATGTTAATGAATCAACAATAGATATTGCATAAAGTGTCTTTAAACAAAAACACACATAAGACAAGCGTATGATTGGTTGTTGAAAATGCCAAAACCTTGTATTTCCCCTAGGAGCCATGGTTCTATATTTGCTAATTCAGTGTTCATAGAGAATTTAAAGAACATAACTACTGCAAATAATGAGAATTGACTATTTATATTTTTATTTGAAATAGTTTAAGACTCACAAGAAGTTATAAAAACAGTTTCTGTGTATGCTTCATCTGGCAGTCTCAAATGAAATATCTTATTTTCAAAACAACTGGGAAATTAATGTTGGTACAATACTGGTAACTTGAGGATGGATCTTATTCCAATGCCACCAGTTGGAATATACACCATATACATACATATGGAATCCTACTACATGTGTAGGTTTATACAACCATCTCCACAGTTGGCATGCAGAACTGTTCCATCACCACAAGGAATCTTCCTCCTATTCCCAGTTTAATAGTCATACTCTCCCCTCTCTAATTCCTAACGCCTGGCATCCAATGATCTGTTCTCCATAACTATAATTTTATTACTTAAAAGACACCAACTTTTTCACCCAGCCTAGTTGCTATGAAGTTCGGCCGAACTGTTGAATCTATTGATGGTGGGGTTTTTTTTTTGTTTGCTTGTTTTTGTTTTGTTTTGTTTTGTTTTTGCTGACTAGTATTCCATCATATGGGCATACCACAGTCTGGTTTCCCATTTGCCCATTGAATCGATTTGGGCTGTTTCCAGTTTGGGTCTATTAAATATCAAGATTTTTACCATATCTTTTTAGATTTAGTTAAAATTGGCTCAAGCATCATACCCAGTATAGGGGATAAAATCTGTATGACTCCCTAGGGACAGTTGCAGTATGAGGTATGACTGAGCACTCATATTTTCTACCTGTTACCTCGACCTCTAAGAGTCTACTTATTTGTTGAACTTTTAAATACCATTCTAGCTTTTTACCTTTCTTGTGTACTAGTTTTTTAAATTTTATGTTACCTTCCTCCGCACGCGTTTTGTCTTTTTATTCTCCAAAGTACTTCATTCCCACCAAAGGCTATGGTGTGAGGGGCCTTGGCTGAAGGTTTCGGGCAATGAAAAGGATTATGTCATTATGATTTATAGCAGCATTGTACAGATTCATAGCCTCAACCATTCTTGGATCATTCTTGCATGGAGGATTTTGAATGATCTCTCTCTCTGTCAAGCAAATTCTATCTGTCTTCTCTGTATTTATTTATTTTTAAATTGATTTATTTAAATTCAAGTAAATTAACATACAGTGTAGTATTGGTTTCAGGAGTAGAACCCAGTGATTCATCACTTACATATAACACCCAGTGTTCATCCCAACAAATGCCCTCCTTAATGCCAGTCACCCCTTTAGCTCACCTCCCCTCCAGCAACCCTCAGTTTGTTCTCTGAATTTAAGTCTCTTATGGTTTGCCTCCTTCTCTGTTTCTATCTTATTTTTCCTTCCCTTCTCTTATTTCATCTGTTCTGTTTCTTAAATTCTACATATAAGTGAAATCATATATTTGTCTTTCTCTGACTTGTTTTGCTTAGCATAATACATTCTAGTTCCATCCACGTTGTTGCAAATGGCAAGATTTCATTCTTTTTGATTGCCAAATAGTATTCCATTGTGTATATATGCCACATCTTCTTTGTCCACCCATCAATAAGTGGACATTTGGGTTCTTTCCATAATTTGCCTATTGTCGATAGCACTGCTATAAACATTGGGGTGTGTGTGCCCCTTTGAATCAGCATTTTTGTATCTTTTGGATAAATACCTAGTAATGCAATTGCTGGGTTGTAGGGTAGTTCTATTTTGAATTTTTTGAGGAAACTTCATACTGTTTTCCAGGGTGGCTGCATCAGTTTGCATTTCCAATAGTGCAAAAGTGTTCCCCTTCTGGAGTGTTCTACATCCTCACCAACATCTATTGTTTCCTGAGTTGTTAATTATTGGGATCTCAAGATAAAAAGCTTCTGCACAGCAAAGGAAACAATCAACAAAAGTAAAAGGCAACCAGTGGAATGGGAAAAGATATTTGCAAATGACATATTGGATAAAGGGTTAGTATCCAAAATCTATAAAGATTTTAGCATACTCAACACCCAAAAAACAAATAACCCATTTAAGACATGGGCAGAAGATATGAATGAGACTTTTCCAAAGAAAACATCCAGATGGCTAACAGACACATGAAAGACATGCTCAATATTATTCATCATCGGGACACCTGGGTGGCTCAGTCGGTTAAGCGGCCGACTTTGGCTCAGGTCATGATCTCACGGTCTGTGAGTTCGAGCCCCACGTCGGGCTCTGTGCTGCCGGCTCAGAGCCTGAAGCCTGTTTCGGATTCTGTGTCTGCCTCTCTCTCTGCCCTTCCCCTGCTCATGCTCTGTCTTTCTGTCTCTCAAAAATAAATAAATGTTAAAAAAAAAGAAAAAAAAACATTATTCATCATCAAGGAAATACATATCAAAATTACAATGAGATATTTATTTTTAAGTAGGCTATGCCCAGTGTGGAGCCAAATACAGGGCTCAGATTCATGGTCCGAAGATCAAGACCTGAACTGAGATCAAGAGCTGGACACTTAACAGACTGAGTAACCCAGGCACCTCTCTTCTCTGTCTTTAGAAAGATCTCTTTCTTGTCTTTCTTGTTCCTTTGAACTCTTACCCCTTACAATCTAGCCCATCAGCCAACAATCCATATACTCTCTGTCCATTTCTTCTGCAGAAGTAGGTTAATTATCTCTATCTCACTTTTGGCTCATTCTGGACTACCCCTGTAAGCAACACTTCCAGAATCAAAATTGTTCACCCATCGTCATTTTATGAAAAAATAACTTTTTCTCCAAAAGAGCTCATCCATCAGCTCTTAAAGCACCTTACTGTACTTCTTCCATTCCATTTATAATGGAAGTCATCAAAAGCATAGAATTCATTCTACAAAAAACTGCTTTGTAACTAATTTTGTGTTATTTGAACCCATGTATTCTTCTAGATATTACAGTTATTTAAAGAAAGTCAGAGACTGACCCTAATAGAAGTCTGCCTTTACAGCTTCAACTAAGGGGTGCCCACGAGCCCATGAGCACAGCCATTCTAACCATTATACTCTCCAGCATTTACATTTTGTGCCTACTAGCTGCTTAGCAGAAAGACTGAGCGCGCAGGGAGGTCAAGTCTCTTTATTACACTTGACAGAATGAGGGGAACAGTGGTATGAGATAGGAAATCATTCATGAAGAGTTCTGCTGACACCTGAGAAGGGGAGGGGTCCTCTCCCTTCACCTTCTACTTCTGTTCTCTTCCCTGGGCCTGTTCCCCAATCAGTTCTATTCTACAGTCACTGAGCATCCGCTCCCTGCTCTGCTGGTGCCAAGGATACAAATGGGGGAAGTTCATGGCTCTGCCTCAAAGTGCTCCAATCAACTGGCAGGGCAAGATAGATAAAAGACTAGTCATTTGAAAATGGTACTTTTCCAGAGAGAGAGAACATAGCTGTGAAGGTTAAATGCAGGTATTCAGCCTACAGAAATGCAAGCAAAAAGGTGATATGAGCCTAACTGAACTGGCAGCAATGTTGAAGGAAATGGACCTGAATGAGGAAGGACTGGAGCCAGTGGCTAGAAAGCAGATGCAATAATCCAGATGAGGGATGGACGCATGCTTTTTTTTTTTTTTTTATGTTTACTTATGTTTGGGAGAGAGAGAGAGTATGAGCACAAGTGGGGTAAGGACAGAGAAAGAGGAAGAGAAAGAAAATCCCAAGCAGGCTCCATGATTTCAGCACGGAGCCCGATGCGGGCCTTGAACTCATGAATCACGAGATCATGACCTGAGCCGAAATCAAGAGTTGGACGCTTAACTGACTGAGCTCCGCAGGCACTCCAGATATGGACACAGTCTTTACCAAAGCAAAGCTCAAGGAGATAGAGATGAAAGGCCAAACACAAATGAGTGTAGACTTAGCAGGGTTTGTGACTGAATATAATGCAGGAGGTAAGAGAGAAGAAAGAACAGAATGATGCAAGAGGTTCCCAGCTGGAGGGAAGGGAGCACAGTGTTGTGATGGAGAGAGAACAGATTGAGAGATGCAGCTAAGGTGGACAGGGAAATAAGATGTGTTTATTCTTTCCCCTTCTCCAAAGTGAACAATGAATGTCTTTGGACATACAGGCATTCAGATGGCAGTCTTAAATCTGATGGACACATATTAGGCACTCAATAACTGTTAGGTAAATGATATACCATTTTGGAACTCAGATGAAGACTCTAGATATAACATGAATTTAGGGTTGCAAATGTGACCAGTCATCATCCAAGAGGCCTTTTGACCAAAAATTACATCATAGTCTTTCCCTTCTTCCTCTTCATAACCCCTCTTTGAAATTTATCTTCCTTTTGTCTTATCAGCACTGAAAACAGTACTTGAAATATTTAGAAGTCACCCAAGCATCTGTAATTTAATTGCTTGTATTATTTTTATATAACTCTACATCTCTATACTATTACATTTTTTTAAAAAAATTATACTGAAAAAAACTGCTTTTGAGTTTTTATTACAATCTTATCTTCCCTTGATGAAGTGATTTCTCTATATTAAAAATCCTCTAATACAAAATAGCAGGATTTTCTCCAGCCATGTGTCCGGTCAGGAGACCTAATTACTTGCCACCTTTGTTTTAATAAGTGCTAGAACTAGCTATTTATAATTCTCCCTTTTCCAGGGCACCTGGATGGCTTAGTTGGTTAAGCGGCCAACTCATGATTTCAGCTCAGGTCATGATCTCATGGTTCATGGGATCAAGCTTCATGATGGGCTCTGTGCTGACAGTACAGAGCCTGCTTGGGATTCTCTCTCTCTCTCTCTCTCTCTCTCTCTCTCTCAAAATAAATAAATAAACATTAAAAAACTAATTCTCCCTTTTCCTTAGAGAGATCAGATAGAACTAAATAGGGATATGGAATAACATAGAAACAAACCAAAACAATTTTACTACCTTTGTTAGTCCATACCTGGAATGAACAATAAAAGGGATTTTTACATGAAGATAAGTAATAATCAGAAGTTTCCAGTTTCTTCCATATCTTATCATAAAGACTTTGCCTATTATTTAGCTAAATCCTCTATCTATTGATATTCTACATTTTCCATGCATCTCTGAATGGCTTCTGTGTTGGTGAATAACTAACGTGCACCTGTCACTCCCTTCAGAGATGTTACCTGAATGAAGCTTTCTCTCATAGCATTTCAGGGAGCTGGGAGGGAAATCACTTTAGTGAGCAGCAGTTCCTGCCCTCTCACCCCTCGGCCTCTTATTTGGAAAGAAGTAATTGTGAGCCCAACACCATCCCAGCTGAACAGAGCAGATGGCTCCTGGCAGAAAAGAGAGAGCCACGTCTCTACTCCAGAAGGTCTGAGGTGACTCTACCTCCAGGTCCCCCCAGCAGGAGAGAATGTACCACCCACTGGCCCACGGCCTTTTTGACCATCTCGCTCACCCTCAGAGATTGGAAATCAACAGCAGTTTGGATCCGTAGGGGCTACTTGGCCTGATAATAAAGAAAAAAGAACAGCAGTTGATTCCTCCCCTCTTTGGGGGAGAGACAAGCCAGGAACCACAAATTTTTCTTTTTCCTCCCACTTTGCAAGCCCATTACTTACCCGAGTTAACTCTAGAAATGCTTCATTTGGCTCCAGAAAAGGAGCTACATAGACAAGGTTCGCACACTCCTTACTAAAAGTACCATGAATTTTATTTGATTACAATTCAAATTTTTCTTTATTTTTACTCAGTCTCCACCCTTTGCTGTTTATTTGGGATATATGTCTATTTATTACCTTTAAAAGATAGAGACACTGAGCCAGTAAAAAGTAACCCAAAAGGTTTATTAAAAGTACATATCAAGAAAGATTATTCTATTATAACTGAAGTTAAAAATTGAAAAAACTGCATATACAGTATAAGAACAATTAATTTTAAAATAAAGTAAAGAGTAAAATGTGCATGGAAAAAAAGAAGTTAATAAAACCTGCCAAACTCTTTGATAATTGTTGTTAGGGAGGGGTAGGTAGACTATGGGGCAATTTTTTCCCCTTCCTGCTATTTTTCTCCATTTTTCACTTTTTCTTTAATGAGCATGTGTTTCCAAAGTTTCTGCCTCCCATTTGCTCAGTAAATAATGACACTCATGTGCCCTTTTGACTCTCTTGCAATTTTTTGGAATCAACCCCAGGTTCCTCCAAAGCCTGGTTTCTCACTGTTGCTTGGATCATGTGGGAAGGCCATGATTTGGAGGAGGGTCCAGTCCTATGCTTCTGTAGTTAGGAATGAGGATGAGTGAGAACATGAGTAACAGAGTCACTGGAAGAAAATGAGAAAAGTGATTCATCAAGTGTACCCTGATAAGTCTCTTGCTCACTTCTTTACAGTCCCCTCAACATTTTAGTTTCAATTAATATCCCCATGTTTTTCCCTGAGGGACTAACCCTGCTGCCTTCAGCCCTGTGCATTCCAAGTCCTTGAAATAGGCCACATCATATCTTTAGTCCAAGAGTATATCAGTTCTTAACAGAATCCAGAGGCCTTTGGGGTCCATATACATTTGCTTTATTGCCCATTTTCTGCCACTCCCATTGCTTGCTTCTCTTACCAAAGGAAATATTTCTTCCATATATTTCTGAGAAAAATTTCAGAAAGATGTAGACAAGGGTCTGAGAACAGCTTCAGTAATTCACTGGTGAATTCATTGTGTTATGTTTTTTATATTTTTATATAAATTATGTTTTATATATTTTTGCATATTATATATATGTTTTATGCCCAGACATGAACTGGATATAAAAATACAAGTGACAGCTCATGCTATCAAAGGGTTTCAATGAGATCAAGGCCTAACAAGGCAACTTGATAGGAAGAGTAATTACAAAATCCTTTGGAAAGTGACATTTGGGTAAACATAGAGGCTTTAAGAATTCATGGGGGCACGTAGTTCAGCTGAAATGCAGGCATGGCCAGAGAAGACTTCCCAGAAGAGGCAGAGACAGGAAGGGAAAATAGGAGTTAGGAAAAGGGGTGGGAGAGCAGGGGTTTCTGTAGACAGAAAGACATGTTCAAAGACCAGAATCGAGAGTGACTCTGAATACTTCAGGATGGCCTGGACACTGAATGTTGGGAAAGAAGAGGAGAAGCCACAGCTTCTTCCTGTGGACCCATCATGCTATGCTCAGTGAGGGCAGTGGTCAAGCATTGTAGACCTGTTAAGCATCTCTGAAAGAGATGATCAGAGACTGTGCCATTTTAAAGCTAGAAAGGACCTTAGAATCTGGTGTGCCGTTTTGCAGTTGAGGACATTGAGGTCCAGAGAGATTGAGGGCCACAATATCACATTAGCTTGTTAACGGTAGAGTTGAGTCTACGGCAGTTCAGGATTTTTTCCATTCCATCACATTGTCTTTCTCAAAAGTGAGACGACTTATGAACAGTCCTGTGAATCAAGAGTTTTGCATAGGACTTTACATTCCAGAATAAAGATTACCTGCTCATGAGGCAGTAGCAAGGTTAGCCTCCCCCAATGTGAAAACAGTCTTCACTGCCAATGAGAGTTTCCCAAGCTTTTCCAAAACCAGCAGCACAGTGTTCATGATAGAAAGAAATAGGATCTAGGAAAAGAGTGGAAAAGTGCGTTCTGTAGGACAGAGGTCCTATTGTTATGGTATCTTCTGCTTCCTGGCTCCTATCTGAACAATCGCAACACTCCTATTGTCCTCATCTTTCTATGTGCCCCGTCCTCTGCTGGTCTCCTTTTCATCATTTCCTTTCCATAGCCCTCACTGTCTCCTTTCCTATACCCTAAGTGGCGGACAGACATGATCAGAATTAATGGCTGAGAAGGTGGTTAGAATTATGGAGAAAAAACTGAAAACATCACAGGTCCCTTTTCTTTCTCAATTTGAGCTAAGAGCTCAAAATTAAACTTCTAACCTATTTGCCGACCTGCCACTATGCAGTGGGAACCCCAACAATGCTGTGTAAAAACCCATGACCAATGTGGCTGAATCCCCAAAGGCAAGCAGCTGATCTGTGGGATCCCAGAATCCTCCCACCACAGATGAAAGGCCGTGTCCAAACACTGAGCAGACCAGAACTCCAGCTTTCTCTGAGCCATCTAGGTGGGGTGAGTGGAGGGAAATGAGGCACTTGGAGGTCAGCCATTCCCAGCCCAACAGGCTCTGGCTGCTGGGCCTTGGCAAGCAATGCCAGAGAGAGGCGGAAGCCCTGGCCCCCTCAGAGCCAGGCTGGGCCTCAGGGCCAAATGCAGGCTGGATGGGTGGAGGAAGAGAGGAGCGTCTGCCTTATCCCCCTGCCCTTTTGACCTTGTTTGGTCACCAGCAGAAAGCAGGGCGCTTTGAGAAGGGAGAACATGAAGCTCATTGGGAGGGAGTCGCTCTGTCTGTGCATGATGTATCAGCCCGCGGAAGCCAATCTCACTTGCAGATAAAGCGCATTTGTTTTGTCCAGCTTGGAGCTGACATGGGGTGTTTTGCTGGCGGGATGGTTTCCGGCCTATTCATCCTTCTTCTGGTAAAACCACCTCTTAGGGGAAGATGTCTAGGTTGTTTCCTTTCCTCTGGGGCTGCTAAGCACCTGCTGGTTTGGGGGCCTTCTGCTGACTCCAGACGGCCTTTGCCCCACTGGGACTTCTCCCCACAGCCACCTGAGCCACACAAGGCTTCTAGCAGCAGGCCTGTTGACAGGGAGAAAATGACTGATGAAACAAGAGAATCTCATCCCCTTCCAGGAAAAAGATGAAAGCAGCATGGAGCTTAGATCTAGCAGTAGCGATTTCTGCTCCGGCTGCCAGCACTGGTGGGCTCTGATAAAAGGTAGGAAAGGAATGTGGCCAGAGAAGGTGCCCGGGAAATCTCACAGGGTAGGAGAGGCACCGCTCTTAGCTTTGCCACCAGTCTTGCAACTTTGAAAGTCTCAGAATCTATGGGAAAATTGGCTCTAGCCTTTTTATTTTCTGATTTGATATTTAAAGCATTAACTGTTAGGTGCTTCCTGCATTTGCATTTAACAAAATGGCCTGATTGTAACCATGTCACTCTTTCGTACACCACTCTGTTCCAGTTCTGCTTTATATAAGTTCACACCTGAGGATATTTTATTTCCATCATTCAGTGATTCTGTAAGTAATTGCTGAGTGCCTACCATTTGCACCCTCTGGGGACACAGAGAGGAATGAACCCAGGTCCAATTCTTGAAGAGTCTGTAGTCCAGAAGGAAGGAAGAACATGTAAATGAATATATTGAACTACCATGGTAGCAGCTGTTGAGTCAAATTCTTTGGAGTTCAGGGTAAATCAGAGGCTGTTCAGAGAAGATAATATTTAACATGGGGAGGAAGGATGAGTAGGCAGAGAACAGAGTCAGTGGCATTTGGGCTTGAATGGTAAGGTGCATTCAAGAGTTGTGAGATGATTTTCGGACTGAAGCAAAGATTTCTTATGGAGCAATGGCTCTAGAGAGGAAAATTTGGACTCTCCCCACCCCATAAAGAGTGCTGTCTGCTATAGTATTAGCATTTGTATTTCATCTTATTGGCAAGGGCTTCCTAACGTTTTTGAGTAAGGATTTCTTTTTTGACATCAAAAAGTTAACTGGGAGAAAATTGAGAGCCCATGGATGTTTAAGCAAAACGAGCTGGTGGACTGATGAGTTGGAATACTTAGATTTCTTGGTGAGTTTATCTAAGTACTTTGATTAGCACCAGGAATTCAGTGAGAGCTTAATAAATGTCTGACGAAGATGATCAAAGTAGCTCCCTCCCACAAAGCTCAAAATCTAAAGGAAAAGAGGATATATCCATTCCCCGTGGCTGCTGTAACAAATCACCACAAACTGGGTGGTTTAAAACAAAATAAATGTGTCCTCTCACAGTTCTAAAGGCCAGAAGTCTAAGATGAAGGTGTAGGCACAGGATCAGCTCCTTTTAGAGGCTCTGAGGGAAAATCCATTTCATGCCTCTCTCCTAGCTTCCAGTGAATGTCAGACCCACAGCATTCTTTGGCTTGTAGATATACCACTCCAGTCTCCGCCTTTATCTTCATGTGGCTTCTCCTTATTGTCTGTGTCTTAACTTCTTCTATTTCTTATAAGGACACTTATCGTGAGATTTAGGACCCATTCAGTAATCCAGTATCATCTTGATATCCTTAATTAGCAAAAACCCTTTTTCCAAAGAAGGTCACATTCACAAGTTCTAGGGGTTAGAATGGACATATCTTTGGGAGGATCACCAGTCAACCCACTTTAGGAGAGTTTTGAGAAGTGTGGGCCAGGTACTTGTGGGCCATACGTCAAGTAGGCCAGGTACTTATTTGCCATAGTTCTTTTGCCCGCAACCCAAATAATTCCCCAAGACAAGGACAGACACCTAATAACCAGATGAAAAAGAACTCTTCTGGAGTCATGCAGTCCATACAGGACCAGGTGGCTTAAGCACAAATGATTCAAACTTTACCAACTAGATAAGAAGCCCCATGAAAGAAGAAATCATGTCTCAGATTCAGCACTGTGTGTCCCTAGTGCCTGATACTTAGTAGGCAGTTAATATTTTTTTTAATAAATAAATGATTTAATATAGAAAGAAATCTCAACACTATACTTGCTAGTCTAAACATTTCAGGTCATTTTTTAGTCCATATAAAGGCTAATTCTATCTTTATGAATAGACCCTAGAGGCTTTAGGTGATAGAGTTAGAATACAATACAGGCAAGCCCTACAGGTTTGCAGGAAGACAAATTCTCAGAAATTCTAGTTAATAGCAGTCTTCAGGACCAGTTGGAAAGTAACAAAGATTTTTAGCACACACACTATTACCCTTAGAGTGAACCCAATCTACTTATCACCAGTGCCAGTTTAAGGGATCCATGGATAAAATATTTCCTTGCATCTCTGGCCAGAACAAAAAGGTGACAGATTTTCTAGAAACTTCTGGAGGATTTCTAAGTGGAAAGACAATAGTGATGGTAGAAAAATTCTCTTCCTGCCTAGTCCATTGGCTACTAGCCACATGTGGCTATTGAGCACTTAAAATAGGACATCTTGAATTGATAGGTAATGTAAATATAAAATACACACCAGATTTAAAGTCTGGAAATAAAAAAAGAATGCAAAATGTCACACTAATGAATTTTCATGTTAACCGCATGTTGAAATAATATTTTTGATATGTTAACTAAAATATATTATTAAAAATAATGTCACCTTCTTTTTACTTTTCTTAATATGGCTATTAGAAAATTTTAAATGACATACGTGGCTTACACTTGTAGTTTGCATTATATCTTGACTAGAGAGTCCTGGTCTAGAGCTTTGTAGATTCTGAGGCTGAAATGAGACTCTGTGGGAAATTGCCAATTCTAACATAAGCACAGTTCCCTTCACCCACTCCAGCACTGCCCCACGTGAGAAGCTTGTCTCCTGCCTTGCAATCAATGCAGATCAATGCAGAAACCTCCCAGCTACTCCCCTTTTTCTTCTCTCTCACTTCCAGTCCTTGCCCACAGAACTGCCACAGACATCTTTTTAAAGCATAATTTTGACCACACTTTAAAGCTGTGGTCACCAATAGAAGAAAGTCTTAAATTAGTCTGGTGTATCAATGTCTACCAGTAGATACCCCAATGCATTTCATCCTGAACTACTCATGTTTCTCTGAATGTAATAATAATAGCCAACACATTGAAAGTTTACTCTGTGGTGGTGATGCATTTAATCATCATAAACAACTTTTAGGGGTTAGATGCTATAATTATCCTCATTTTACAGAAAAAAACAATTGAAGGTAAGTAATAGTCATGGTGTTATATCTAATTAGTGGCAGAACTGGAACTTAAACCAAGTAATCTAACCCAGAGTCTGTGTTATCCATTGCACTATTGTCTTATGGTTTTGCCTATGCTGCTCCCTCTGCTCCTTATCATCTTGTCAGTCCAGCAGACAGGTTTGCATACTTTAATACCCAGATCAACTATCACATCCACTATGAAACTTTCATCATTCCCATGAGGAATTAGATACCTCCTCCTCCCAGCAAACGTGTCACATTCCTTTCTTACTATACTCAAGTTGGATTCTACTGCCCTTCTGAGACCTAGAAAAGAGTGGCTTATACCCACAGATTTTTAGGCAATGGGAATTCAAATTTCCCCAATATTCCTTTATTTTCTGCGAATATTTCTATGCTCACAATCAACTCAATTTCTGGGCTCTAGCTACTGCATGTGTTATTTTTGTCCTGACACCCTTGACCCAAACAGAATCCCAGTGTCTCAATTTAAAGAAATGTCCCTCCTCTACAGTATTTGTCCTTATAGCAACTTACTGAATATATGGGCATAATAGTGAGGGATTCCATTGCATTATTCCAGAAAAACAAGTGATAATTTTGTGATATTTATTCCTGTCCTTAAAATTCATTTTAGATACCAAAGGCTACTTATAGGGCTTTAACTCTATGCAGCCTTTTGCTATCTTGTTGGTGTCCTCCTCCCCTTTGCAGGCTCAGTCTTCTATTCTCTCATCTCAGTCTCTGCCCTCCTTCCTTTTTAGAGGTATTCACATTTTCTCATGTAGAAGAACTTCCGTTTGTTTGGTTTTTGCTTAGGATATCTTCTACTTAAAAGAACTTAATTTGTCAAACACAGTTCACTCCTTGAGAGAAGTTTGGCTAACAGCTGTTAAAACAATAAAAATTTCACTGCACTAGACAATTCTTTCCTTGTATATCTGCCTCATATGCCCTGTTTCTATGTCTCCAGAACCAAACAAAATAGATGTCCAGTAAATATTTGTTGTTGAATGAATTAATGATTTATTAATTAGAGCTATCCTCCTACACAACCTAGTGTCCTCTTAATAAACTTAAACCTAACATTTTTATTATCATTGGTTTTACAAGGAGTAGAATTCCCACTCTATAGAAAATTATTCTTTAGAACCAGGAGAGATTTAGTCACATGTGTTTCCTACACGCTTCAGGACTTCTTTTCCCCAGGTGGGGATGACACCACATTGCTCAGGAAGTAAGCTTCTCACCTCATGGTCCTCTTTGCCTCAGATTCAAAGACTGTAGTTCCTATGGTCAGCAAACGTTAATGAAAACTACTTTGCGTGGATTCATCTTAATAGCCAAACCATTTGCTTCTGTTGAAAATGTTTAAACAGGTTTCATGAAAGATATATTTACCATGAATGTTTATAAGTACCAACTCTATAAAGAAAGATATATCAAAAATTCATCTAACTATCATCTGGATTTTTAAAATGTTATTATGTTTGCCATACTTGATCCAGATCTTTTTCCAAAGGAGATAAAGCATTACAGATATAGTTGAGCCTTTATTATAGCTTTACCCAATTATAACCACAATTATAAAAATTATTTGTCCATCTTGTCCATGTTTTCTACTTTTATGACCATATTGTTATGTGTATAATATTAGTGGTATAATATTAAATATATTAGTAATTTTATCGCTCAAGTTTATGATTTCAAGCTGTATGTGTGTTATACATGTAGTCTTAATTCCTCCTTTTCAACTGCTATATAATAAATATTTGACTATAGGAAATAAGTTTTATATATCCATTCTCTTAGCATTTGACATTTAATTTGATTACATAATTTTGCTGCTATAAACAATATTGTATATATTTGTATATCTCTGTGCATATGTACAAAGTTTGTCCAAATTATGTACACAATTTATTCACTAATTGAATTACCAGTTTTTTCTGAGTGCATCATAAAGGTCTTCTGGTTTGTGTCATTGGTTTCAACTTTGTTTATTGTTTCTTTCATTTTACAGATCTTTTATGTATAATTAATGTATAATTTTTTAGTGTGTTAGAAACTTTCTTTTGTGGCCCATGCCTGTTGTGTCACATTTAAGAAACCCTTCCTTATCTTCAACATCAGAAAGATATTCCCCTACATTTTCATTTAAAAGTTATAAACTTTACTTCTCACATTTAGCAAACCTGGAATTTATTTTTGTGTATGTTCTATGGTTCAGATGTAATTTTTTCTCATATGGAAATCCAATTGTCTAGCACCATTTATGTCACAATGCTCCTTCAGCCCAATGCTTTTTAATGGTATGTCTGTCATAGATGAAATCCTCAGAATGTGGCTGTTTCTAGTTCCTTAGTTTGATCTGTTGGTATTGTGGCAAGTCCACCTTCCTTTTCCTTCTTCCCATCTAGTCTTAGACCTTTACTTTAATTCTTATAATAGACTTTGTTTTTTAGAAAGTTTGAGAAATTGAGCAGATAGTACAGAGAGTTCCCGTATTACCCCCCAATACACCCACATAGTCTCCCCTATTATTAACAATTTACATTAGTATGGCACATTTGTTACAATTAGTGAACCAATACTGATACATTAAGTTCATCACTTATTCAGATTTTCTTAGTTTTTACCTAATGTTCTTTCTGTTCCCGGATCTCATCCAGAATACAAAATCACATTTAGTCACCATGTCTCTGTAAGTTCCTCTTGGCTGTGACAGTTTCTAAGACTGCTCTTGCTTTTGTTTTTTTGCTGTTTTTAAATAATGGTTTGATTTTCTTTATTTTTTTCTATTATTTTTTGTAGTTCCCTCGGGTAGCAGTGAATATTTTGTTTTTACTTTTTTTACTGAAATGTAATTAGCATACAATGTTACAATAGTTTCAGGTCTACAGCATATTAATAACATATGGTAATAGATTTTCCTTGTTTTTGATGACCTTGTCAGATCAGGCATAAGTATGCCTCTATTGAAATTTTTATGATGTTTTTGTCATGATTAGACTGGCCTGGACCTTTACTTTTCTTAAAAAAAATTTAGGATCAATTGCTCAATTTCATGAAAAATCCCACTGATTTCTTAAAAGTTGGAATTGCAATGAACTTATACATTTCTTTATGAAAAGTGAGTCTTTTCCATGTATAGTATGTTACCCTTTATGTATGTTTTAATTCATGTCCTTCAATAAATTGTTATCATTTTCTTCATAAAAATCTTACATATTTTTATTAGCCTTATTTCAAAATACAATTTCTGTAGCTGTGAATATGATCTTTTTTGTCTATTGGACTGCTGCTAGTATATACAAACTATTTATTTTTTGTATGTTGATCCAATGTCCACTAACTTAGCTAAAGTCTTATTTCATCTAATACTTTTTCTATAGGTTGTCTTAGATCTAATATAAAGAATACTATGAGTAAAATAAGTAACTGTGATGGTTCACTTTATATTTCAGCTTGACTGGGTCTCAGAGTGCTCAGACATTTGTCCAAACATTGTTCTGGGTGTGTCTGGATGAGATTGGCATTTTAATTGGTAGACTGAATGAAGGAGGTGGCTCTCCATGATGTGGATGGGCCTTGTTCAATCAGTTGAAGAGGTGAATAGAACAAAAAGACTGAATTAGAAGGAACTCCTCCTGCCCAGTTGAGCTGGGAGTTTGGTCTTCTCCTGCCTTTGGACTAAAACCTCAGCACTTCTTGATGCAGAAACAAAGAAACAGAACAAAATAATTTTTTAAATGTTTTACATGCATTTTGAAATAATACGTGTACCCTAGTTTTCTGTACATGTCTATTAGAATGGACATAATTTTTTTCAAATCTTCTATATCCTAACTAAATTTCTATTTATTACTTTTGAGAGAAGTATATTAAAATCTCCCTCTATAATTTTGGATTAGTTAACTTCTCATTAAACACACACACACACCCTGTTGGTCCTCTTTCTCTGGAGAACCTTATATAAAGCAGTGTGTTTCTTAAAATAGCACAAAATATGGCTTTGTGTGTTGATCTAAAATGATCATCTTTGTCTAGTAACATGGGAAGTCCATAAATATACTTTATTTAAAACCTAATATGTCCTGTGGGGTGCTCTGATTGGATGGGGGTCGCCAAACGTGGAGCATCCCAATTGAGTGGGGGCCACTGGGGTGGGCAGTGGAAGAATTCATCCAAGGCAGAACAAGAGAGATAGAAGTTTACTGAAGACACTGCAAGGGAGAAGCAAGGACAGCAAAGGAGAGACTGTCTGCCATGAGATGGTGGTGAGGAGCCACAGTTATAGGGTGGAGTAAGGGAGAATGGGGATGTATGGAATTTTCCCTTTTTTGAAATTTTAGGAACTGTGCCTGATTGTAGCATCAGTTAGGACCTATGACTGTTTCAAGACGGGTTTCTTAATGAGCCTGTGTGCAATCAGCTCAGTGGTCACTGTGGGCCCTTTTGCCTTGCTCTACTTGTTTGGTCATCTATGACCTCATATTATGCTATCTCTTTTATTTATCCCTGCTCTTTCCTTTCTGTGCTATATTTTATCTTTAAAACTATGTAGTTCTATTTGATTGTTTTGCTCTTTAATAAATTAGAAAAAACGTGCAATTTTTAATTACTTTTATAATTTAAAATATACATATTTTAGCTTATATTTTTCTATGTATCAGTGTTTAAGACCCAAGATTCAAATAGAACCTTGCCAAATACCCCAGAAAACCCTCCATGTGTCCTATCCCAATTAGGGTTGCTAGCTTCCCCTCCAAAAAATAACTCCATCCAGACTTTCCTTGTAATCTCTTCTTGTGTGCCTTGAGGATTTTATCACCCAGGGCACGTGGCTGGCTCAGTTGTTTGGACATCCAACTCTTGATTTCAGTTCAGGTCATGATTCCAGAGTTGTGGGTTGAGCCCCACATTGGGCTCCATTCTGGGCATGGAGTCCGCTTAAGATTCTCTGTCTCTTCCTTTGTCCCTCTCTCTCACTCATGAACGCGTGCTCTCTCTCTCTAAAAAAAAAAAATAGTTAATAGGATTTTATCACCCACAAAAGCATCCTTTGGTCTAGCCCATCATTTTTCTTTTAATTCTTTTTAAACTTCATTCTCCCCCTCCATTCTTTTATTTTCCTTATAACTTATATGTTGAAAAATCAAAGATTTTAACCATAGAGTTTCCTATAAAGTTTTCTTTGCTGAACACATACTCATGGTTCCATTCAACATGTTTTTGGTCCTTTGTGTTTTCTGCATATGAGCAGTTGGATCTGGAGACAAATCCACCCCACTATTTAGACAATAGGAGGTACATAATGTCTTTCTCTCTTCTTATGATGTTAGTAACCATTGGTGGTCAGCACTGTAAGTTGAAAAATGGCAACATTAAATTCTATCATTTTCTTTTCCTTTATTAGCTGGAAATAATTTTATACGGAGAAATTTTCCCTCATCTACCATTTTGTTGCTGTGTGGTAGAATTCATACAGAAAAAAAGGAAGATAAACTTTTAATTCTTTTCTTTTATTCACCCAGTTTTCAAATTAATAATTGGTTCCCTGTCATCCTCAGAGGTGACCAATTTGGTAAAAAAAATTCCATGTATTTAAAAAATACTAGATGGATTTTAATCTCTTACAATTTTCATCCTTAATAAAACTTATTTTTTGTATGTTAATTATATCTCAATAAAGTGGTTAACAAAAACTCAAAATGTTTTACCTTTCTCTGGTAGGATTCTCTTCAAGTTGGCTATATGGGCTTTTGGTTTTTTTTTTTGTTTTTTATTTGTTTTGTTTTATTTACATTCTAAGAACCTTTGACAACTTTCTCACTATCTGGTATAATATATAAAATAATTATGTAATTAATTATATATATTACATATATATTGAAATACTGTGTGAGACCATACTGATATTTCCAATTCAAATTCAGAACTACAAGATTTTGGCTTAACCTCTTCTGTAGTAGATCTGTATCTCCTTTACTCTACTCTGAGAGTCAGTTCTCAGAGACACAAGAATGATAGAATTAGACTATCTCATAATTTCTCATTTGCTTTATCCACTCTTCACATACAATACTTAGACTAACAGTTTAATATTACCATCACCTATTATAATTAATGAAAACAGTTAAAAAATTTTTTGCATGTGTTCTCCTCCTTCTTCTCCACATTTTTTAAACATTTATTTATTTTTTGAGAGAAAGGGAGTGAGAGCAAGGCAGAGGGAGACGGGGACAAAGGATCCAAAGAGGGCTCTGGGCTGTCAGCACAGAGCCCAATGCGAGGCTTGAACCCATGAACCATGAGATCATGACCTAAGCCAAAGTCAGACGCTCAACCAACTGAGGCGCCCAGGCGCCACCCCACCCCCACATTTTTATGATTGGATATATCTATATTTTCAAATCATTTAGCCATTGCATATTTTAACCTCTTCTTTTAAACCTCATTTAGTCTTATTTCTGCAAATAAGTATATGGTTAATATTTATCACAAGCCTTTAGATCAATGCCTCACTAGTCATTTTGCTTGCCTGAAGCTTATTTTCCAGTAGATTCCTTAGTAAAATCTCATGGGAACATATTTCCTGAGTTCTTGAGTGTTGATAACTGTTTTTGTGTTCCTTATATTTGAAATCCAGTTTTGTTGAACATAAAATTCTTGGCTCATATTTTCTTTCCTTGACTATCTTAAATTTGTTACTCTATTTTTCTGTGGCATAAGCATTAATATCAAAAAACCCAATGATAATCTAGTTTTATTTCCCTTGTAAGTTCTTACTGTTTTTGCCCAGAAGCCAAAAAGATTTTCCCTGTTTCTCTAATATCCAATAATTTTACTAGAATATGTCTTCATGTTGGTCCTTCTTCTTAGGTGTACAATATATTTTTTCAATATGTTATTTAAAACTTCATTTTATTTCAGCAAAGTATCCTTGAATTATAGCCTGCATTATTTTCTTGTTCCTTCACTTCCCTTCATCAGAGACTCCTATTATCAGTATTTTGGATCTTCTTCAATATTTGCCATTCTCTCTCAACACCTCTTTTGTCTCTTTCTTTCTCTTGACTTTAACGTTTCCTCTCTTTCATGCTCTATTTCACTTCAGATATTTGTTGTGTTTTTCCACTCTTGTTTTCCTTCTAGTTTAGTCATTTCTAAAATGGTGTTTTTCTCCCATTTTTAATTCTTTACTAAGTCTGTCATCACATTTCTTAAGTTTTCTAATTCTTATTTATGTTATTCTTTCATGTCTAGTATCTTTCCTTAATCTTTTTAGTTTGTTTTTAAATAATTCATTACGGTTTTATCTGTTTTGTGAACATGTCTTTCTGGCATGCTTTCCCTGTCTGTGGGGATGTTATTCTATTTTTTAATCTCTTTTTTTTTCTATAATAACTTTCTATGAGATTTGGCCTCACTATTTTATGTTGCTTATTTTTATGTGAATTTAGTTTTCCTGAACTTTTTAGAGGGAGGCTTCAGAGAGGAATTCTAACTGCACAGAATAAGTTCTTGTTTCTGTATAGATTTTAAAAATACAGGGACTTGTTTTCTAAACACTCCTGAGCTCTGTCACCTCTATACATCTCCTCCTGGCAGTTTCTCCTTCGTATTGAGCCCATCCTAAAAGGAGTCGTGCTGGATCTGTTTTGGGGTTTCATGGAGTACAGTGCTTTAGCCATGTTATGCTTATAGTGAGCCCCTTAATGCTCATCCACTACCATAGAGACAAAGTCCTCCTCAATTTTATCTACTTTCTCAAATCAGTTGATTGTGCTTCCCAGTAAATAACTTGAACTGTGCATTCTCCCACCCCCAGTCCCTCTGCTTTCTCTAGCACAGACAGGGATAACACAATCTTGTAGCTATGGTGCTTTTGCCACTCACTTATATTTGATTTTTGAAGATATCTTGTCAGCTTGCTATAAATGATATCTGTTGAATGTTGTTTTGCACTGTACTTGCTCCATCTGTTTTTATGTGGGGATTTAAAAAGATCCAAAAGCTATACAGCCACTACCAAAGTTATCATCCCTAAGATCCCTGTTCTTGAGATTTTACTCACTTATGCTCACTTGATTAGCTCGAACACATCTTCTATTAGTGTTCTAGAATGTTTATGTCAGGAAGATACATAAATGATGTATTTTTTTGAGCTCTTATCTTGGAATTTCTTCACATAAAAATTTGCTGAATTCAGAATTCTTGAATCTCAACCACTTCCTTTCAAGTCTTGTTATCTAGTTTTTTGTATTGTAAAAGAGAAATTAAATACCAGATTTCTTTCTTTCTTTCTCTTATTTTTACAGCAGTTTTTGTGTTGCTGTTGTTGTTATTGTTATGGTGTTTATTGTTGCTGCTATTTATTTGATGGTTAGATGTTTGTATAATTTAAAATTTTTTCTAGAATACACTTAATTCAGCTTTGCTAATGCTGAAATCTGAAGCAGTGATCATTCAAACAGAAGTTCACATACCTCTCATTGTATAGAATGACTTTCCAATGTACGTATGGGAGATGGTTAGCTTTAAAGAAATCAATTCCCATATGTTCAGCTTCTACGTGTAATTTTTCTTAAAATTGATCTGCTTAGGAAAAGACATACCATCAAGACACCATGAGGTTCTTCTTTTCTTTCACAATTGTTTTTTTCCCATATTAGAAAAAGACATATATCTCTCATTCGTCCAAATCTTAGGTACTGTTGCAGTTTAAAAAAAAAATGACTGCAAGTTCTTTGACACTCCTTCCATAGAGAGGTGGAGTCTATGTCTCCTCTTAGATCTGAGCTAGATCATGGCTGTCTTGACCAATGCAATATAGAAGAAGAGGTGTTATATGATTTCCAAGGCCAAGTTATACAAAACAATGTAGCTTCTGTTTTTTTTCTGGAATACTGACCCTAGCAGCCTTAGTCCTGTAAGAAGTCTTACTGCTCCTTTTTAAGTTTATTTATTTATTTTGAGAGAGAAAATGTGTGTGTACACAAGTGGGGGAGGGGCAGAGAGAGAAGGGAAGAGAGAATAGCAAGCAAGACTTGAACCCATGAACCATGACATCATGACTTGAGCCAAAATCAAGAGTCAGATGCTGAACTAACTGAACCACACAGGCGCCCCAGAAGTCTTACTACTCTTGAGGCCATGATGTTGTAGCCCAAACCATATGGAGAGGCTATATGTGGGCTGTATGATGGACAGTTCTGGCTGAGCTCAGTCTTAGGTTATCCAGTCCAGGCACTGGACTGTAAGTGAAGCAACTTCCAGACAATTCTAGCCCAAGCCTTAAGAGTCACTCCAGCTGAGGTCCCAGACATCATGGAGAATAAGTAATACCTTACAAGTTCCTCACCCCCAGAAATCTATAAACATAACAAAATGGTTGCTTTATGCCCCTGAGTTTTGAAGTCGTTTGTTAAGTAGCAATAGTAACTGAAACAGGTGCATTGGCCTAGAGGTTAAAAGCCTCTGGAGTGACAGAGGGACAATTTGAGATGTTGGTGTAGATGTTGACAAAGAGAAAGACTCCAGTGACGGGGTAGCACATATCATTGCATGTCAAAGGTTTCTGGTTCTTTGCTTTCGACAAAAATTTAAGAAAACTTTATAGGTTTATCAACTGCTAGATAATTGAAATAACTTTATATTTGATAGTTATGTGATTTTTGCTGTAAAAGTCAGAAGGAATTCAAGGAAAACATGGCACTTCTATAGCAAAATTCCTTGTATTCTTATTTATGTGAATAAGACTTCTTATTTTCACCTATAAAAAATTTAAAAATAATACGATGGATACTGAATCATATATGATTCTAACAATAAATATATTAATGATCATATGAACTGATTGACCAAAAGGTAAATAGCCCTAACAATCTCATTAAGAACTGCATTCCCAATAAAACCATGTATTTTTTATGGTTAGTAACTATCAAAATGTGTGATATATTTATATTATTTTGATTAGTCAGATACCAAAAAATTAATAATAGCTCAAACTACAAGAAAACTGTGTAACTTTTAGAGCCTATGGTTACTGAAATTTTTTTAAAGTTTAAGTTTAAATGTATATTTATATTTCTGGTATCAAAAATACGATCAATTAAAAATGCTTAAATAACATTATATTAATATGAATCCTACAGAGAAGGGAAAAGTGAACTGAAAATGTGAGGAACTATTTTAAATTTCCCACTATTAAAGATGAGTTGTTCAAGTACCTTATAAAGCAGAAATGGTCATTATAAAAGTGGTTAAGTCGTGTAGATTATGTTGGATACATATTAGATAGAGACAGTATTTATTTGCTTTGAAATATTAATGTTCATAATATACTAAAAAGTGGATCCTTTGCAACTACTTAAACTTATATCAACTTAAAAATGAATGAAACATCTAAATGTATTTACTACCTATTTCTCATTGAGCCTATTTCATCTCTTCCTACAACCTAAGCAACTAACTCCCTTTTAATCTCAGTCTACTGTCTTATCATCTTCTCTTTCCTCTTCTGTTTCATAGAGAACATATTTTTGAGAATTATATTGAGAACACAAAACAGATGCTTTCAAAGATTTTCTTTGGATTCCTTTAGTTAACTGATTTTCTTACACAAATTTTTTTCTTTTTATCTTTAATGAACCATTAACCATTTCTTATATTACATAATATTTTCACAAGCCATTGGTGGTTTTTTTCTTTGTTGATTCACGTGCCTCTGATTGTCTACTTCCTCCTCAGAAGTGTGATCATATTACCTGTAGATGTAAGCAGTAGAACTAACTGAGGTTTCCCAAAGTATTTCTTCCAAACTCTGCTATATCTTTCAGGATTCTATATGTGGTCAGGTTCATGCAAATTTTCCCTACAGAATGGAAGACCCTTGACCAGTATTCCTATTGGCATTGGAATATTGGACTACTGGATTGTTTTCAGAGATTTTCATGAGTGCTTTTGTAATAAAGCAAATTGGAATTATTAACCAGTCACTCTGATCATTTTTAAGTTAAGAATGAGAAGCTTTCAAATGTTTGTATTCATGTGGCAATCTTTGTATAAAGTCATAGGGAGAATGGAGTATGTTGAGAATGCATTGTCAGCCACACTTTTTTAAAAATAGAAACAACAGAGACGAGTGACTCTCATAAGTGGCAGGAAGAGGTGTGTGGCAATGAATCCCAGATCATGGTTCACTGAAAATCAGCATGATATAAGATGCTGATCTCTGATTTGAGCGTTTCCTCAGCCCAGCTGCTGCTTTAAGAGCCATTAATTAGAAGAAACACAGTACTTTTCAAACCATGATGTATATCCATTTGTATTCGGTTCTCACAAAGGCTAACATTTAATGCCATCAGAGCTCATTCTGGATGGGGGTGTGTAGGAGGTGGAGTGTGAGCCTAACCTCTTAAAGCCAAAAATATCCCCCAGGCACAAACAAAAACACGGGTTCCATTCCGCACTAAGTTGAAGAAATATTTTCATATAATCAGCAAAGTTGTAAGGAAAACTAGCATAATAAGGACAGTTCTCCAAATAGTGTTGAACTGTGTAGATGGCACCTATGGTATTTTCTGCTGTCATTGATCCACATGGTTAACATGGAAACTTCCATGTAACTACAGTACAACCTACCCTTGCCCCATCAAAAGTTCACTGACCTATAGGTAAACACAGATCAAAGCTAGGCCAATCTAGTGTCCCATCTCTCCTGATACAGCTGATGGTCCCAGGGTGAACACCTGTACCTGTGCCAGTAAGTTCCACATTACATATTTGGACTTGACACTGAGGGAGTTAGATAGTCGCTTCTCAGTGGTAAAGAAGGAAACTCATGCCATCGTTTCTGCCATGTGGAGAAAGCCAGGCAGCACCAATGGAGATTGTTCTGGTTGTAAGGGGGAACTGCATCTTGACCACTTGTATAGCTAGAGTCTAACTCTTCCTTGGATTCCCTGAGAGAACCAAGGATCTTTAAAATGTATCCCTATTTGTGATTAAAGTTTGTGATTTGAGTTTGGTGTCTGGATTTGAAAACAATGGATTCCTGGCTTGAAAAAGCATGATTATCAGACCCGATCACAAATGAGTTACCAGATTTTGTTTTTTTGTACCAGAAAAGTATATCATTCCTCTTGGTCATCAAATCTTTCCTTTTGCCCATTCCTTATAGTTTCTATTTTGCTCCACTTGGGGTTATAAAATTCTTCTTTCGAAATAGCTTTTTGTGAATAGTGATTGCTCTGAGGGTTTATCTAGATAGGACTGTTTCCATATGCACATTGCTCGATTGATAAATGTAGTAAAATATCCAGCACTGTGAATTTTACTGCCAAAATTCTCTTAGAAATGGAAACCAGAACAGCCTTTTTTTTTTTTTTAAAGATAGGCCATGTGCCAAGATTTTGTTCATTTAAGGAAGAATATAGGAAGTAAAATAAATGAAAGAAAAACAAGTCATGTCCCCAAGAAGAATCGTGCACTGCTATACAGAGAGCAAGGCCACCACACAGCATGAGCAGATCTCAACTAAAAGGCTGGGGAACCACCATCCCTGCCCTAAAGGTGGAAGCTATGAGAATGAGCATCCCTGTAATGAGAAGGGATGGTGTGGCGTGCGTGCGCGCACGTGCGCGTGCGTGTGTGTGTGTGTGTGTGTGTTCAGTCTCTCAAGCAATTGAGATTATGAGTAAAAAGAGAAATTTCCCCCAAGTGGGAGGGAGAGTGGTAGTCCCATAGTTATCAACATTCCAGCTTCGGCATAGCTGCTCTTCAATATCCTTCTTGCCTTGCCTTTTCAGCCTCCAATCTCAATTCCATGTCAGTGTCACCCTCATGCATACATACTATGGAAAAGAAGTCCTCTCCTGGGGACTCTTTCATGTCCAAAGGAACTCCTGCTAGAAACATAGTTCTCTTGAGAAGCATACACGTGAACAGAAGAGGGTGGCCCATTATACCATGCCTTCTGAATTGAGCAGGTTCTGAGAGTGCCTTCTCCATCTCCCATTTGAGACACATGTAATTAACACTTTCCTCCTCCTGTGCTGTACACAGGTGCTTTTTCGTTCTTACTCTCTGAGAGTTGCTCACACACACCTGGAAATCAACATCAGTCCCTGGATACATAGCCCTGAAGCCTATGTGCCAAGATGTCAGACCCTTTCTCCATCCTTTTCGTTTATTCTGTTCATCTGGAAGATGCTGCTCTTGCAGATGTCGATTGCAACTTCCAGCACGTGGAATTAATTAATTGCCAATTTGGTCAAAGCAAACAGCCTTGCTGTATTTGTTTTAGATTCTCCTCCTTTTTAGTTATTTACAGCAGAGGAAATCAAGGAATTGGACATCGAGGAGTAATTAGTTATTCCACAAAAAATGGACAGTCGCAACAGTGTATAGGACACAAGTGAAGTTTGGCATTGCTGATTATAGAACAAGAATTCAGGAGCTGAACCCCATTGGCCTAGTGAGTATTTGGGATAAGTTAGTAGAGCATGCCCAGGAATCATGTCAAGAAAATACCTCCTGAAGTTTATCGGTCTATGATTCCTGTGCCCAGAAAGTTTCTAACAACAAGAGCCAGAACAAGAGGCAATGACCAGAAAGAGCAATTCTTAAAGGAGCTTTTCAGTTGCCATATTCTTCAGTTGTGGTAGTTAAATGAAGGAAAAGATGAGTAGGACAGAGTTTATAGCCTCTCTGTAGACTCGAGCGAAGTTGCATGTCATGTAGTACATGTCCCCAAATGAGCCTTGTAGCATAATATATATGATTTGAGATAGGGAGTAAGAAACGAGTTCAGGTCAAACTGGGGCTTCACTTGGGAAAGGTCTCAATCATCTATTATGAAAAACATCAGCCAATACTAGATGAACAAGTTGGCCTGGACACAGTTTCTTCTGAAGAGCTGGAATATTCTGGGAATGGAGTTCAGTAGTCCTATCAACCAGCACCAGAAAACTGCAGATTTGTAAAGACTGAGTGGGCATGTAAGAGTTCAGTTCCAAGAGTATTTCTTACGAAGAAAGACAGGCCATATGTGGCACATGCTCTACGGCAATGGCTACCCCAGCCCTGACTCCAGGCATGCAAGTGAGCAGCTAACCCTGGAAACCTCACGCCTTTTGTCGGGCACAGCAACATCCATGGGGAAGGGTTAGCTACAATTAAATAGAGGTATTCAGAGCTTCTTTATTTTTTTTTAATTTTTTTAAGGTTTATTTATTTTTGAGAGAGAGAGAGAGAGAGAGAACACAAGTAAGGGAGGGGCAGAGAGAGAGGGAGAGACAAAATCTGAAGCAGGCTCCAGGCTCTGAGCTGTCAGCACAGAGCCCGATGTGGGGCTCG
Organism: Paguma larvata; assembly: GCA_030068075.1. Lineage (NCBI taxonomy): Eukaryota > Metazoa > Chordata > Mammalia > Carnivora > Viverridae > Paguma > Paguma larvata. The sequence continues at coordinate 40,863,690 of CM057838.1, forward strand.
AACTCACCAACCGCGAGACCATGACCTGAGCCGAAGTCGGATGCTTAACCAACTGAGCCACCTAGGTGCCCCCAGAGCTTCTTTAAAAAGCAGAGCTGAGGGACACCTGGGTGGCTCATTCGGTTACGTGTTGTACTTTGGCTCAGGTCATGATCTCACAGTTCACAAGTTTGAGCCCCACATCGGGCTCTCTGCTGTCAACACAGAGCTGCTTTGGATTCTCTGTCCCCCTCCCTGCCTGCCCCCCACCCTCCCTTCTCAAAAATAAATAAACATTAAAAAAAAGTAAAGCTGAGCAGTGGGGGACCTTGACCAGGCTTCAGCTCTGTGATCTGGAGCTCATCACTTACTCCTCTAACACTATTAAGCATAAAAAGAGGGGACTGAGTTAAGTGATCTCTAAGGGCCCTTTCTGGGAGGAAAAATCAAGATTTTTTCTCTGATTATTTAATAGATTTCAGGAAACTCAGTGGTATATAAGTTTTTTTCATTACTTCTGTGATAAATGACATACTTGAAACATAATTAGTGCAGTAATCAGGTACCAGACAGCACACCACATATTCCTAGTATTTTCCCTTGAGTCTTAAAAAGTACCGACTGATGCGGCAGAGACGATCAGTGTGTGAGGTACGGCTGTTATGGAAATGTGACGTATATTTTAGACACCCTTGTTCATGACGAGGTACACGCTTTGGTCACATCTCTTACACTGGCTCTTAGCCAGAAAAAAAATTATTTTAGCTCAAAATAGGGGATATTACAAAGATTAATTAAATACTGTAGCAACTTTAAAGTCAGTACCTTAGGGATTAGGAGATGAGTATTTAAATACACAGCATGAGCCCTGAATCATTTGTGTGCATGAGAACTATATGAGTGTATGTGGCAGGCAGGCTTCTGCATGTGTTTGCCAACAAAAACACAAGTGCTAAATTCACACTCAGTTTGGGCTTTTAAAAGAAATTCAAGATTTATTTAGAAAGAGAGGAGGAACTACTACCTAATAGTTATGAGAAAGTGGACATAATCGACGAAACCAAAAGCTGATTCTTTGAAAAGATCAGTAAAATGGATAAGCCTCGAGCCAGACTCAGTAAGAAAAAAGGAGTCGCAAATCACTAATGCGAGAAATGAAAGAGGGAACATCACTACAAATCCCATGGAAACTGAAAGGATAATTTAAAAATACTGTGAACAACTCTATGCTCAGAAGTTTGATAACCTACCTGAAATGAACCAGTTTCTTGAAAGATAAACCTGACAAAACTCACACAAGAAGAAACAGAGTATCCGAGTAGGCCTGTATCAAAGAAATTGAACCAATAACTAATAACTTACTTTTTCAAGCCCAGAAGGGAAATCTTTTCATTTTAAATCCTCCACAAAGAGAAATTTTTAATTAACTAAAATTAATTAACTAGTTAATTAATGAGGTTGCTCTTTCTGGTCTGGCCAGCCCCATCCTTAAGACTATTAGGTATGGCTAGCTGAGGGAAGAGAGAAAGGAGGAGGTGGTGGTGGAGGAGGAGGAAGAGAGATGGGAGGAGAGGGGAAAGGAAAAAAGAGGACAGGACAGGTCAGGAAAAGAAGCTTTCTTTTGAAAAGGTGATTCATTTCCCCAGCCCATGACCATTACTCAGTAAGAACTGCCATTTACTTTACTTTTCTCATTAGTCAGAGTGTTGGCTTCTTAAACTCTACAACTACCCTAAAAGATGTTCAGGTGTTTGTAGATGAGGAAACAAAGAGTCAAGACTGCCACGTAAAAGGTCCTAAGTCCCCCCAAGAGAGCAAAAAGACTCCCAGGGACCAGAAGCCAGGTCTTTGTGTTCTTTCCAATACAGCTTACAGGCTCTGTTTTTCACGCGTAGGTCAGTCAGGGCTGTCTTTTTTTTTATTCCAACTCTGCAGATTTTTAGACTTTTCCTAAAGTGCTCAGAACAGTCTCTTTCCTACTCTATCTGTTAAGTTCTTAGGCTTCTCAAAGTTTTGTGATAGATCAAAGAAATGCGTATTAGCAACTTTGGAACCTGTAGGCAACAATCTTGAACTGAAATTTATTGTGAGAGGGATATGCAAGCTTTTGCTTTCTTCTGGAATTTTGTCATAATGAGGCAGTCACTTGTCTCTTAGACTCTTCCTTCCCAGCCAACCACCACCACTACCTATTGGTGAAATTATCATGTGTATCAAAGAGCTAACAAGAGATCTTCATGACTAGCCTCACTTCTTGCAAGCAAGGGGTTAATGGGCTTGTCATTGTGGGCTGGAGAGGTGGGGTGGCCAGGTGCAAGGCATTTTGATACCACGTTACACTCTGCCCTGCACCCAATGCCTCAGATTGTGCCTTTTGCCCATTGCTCTAATAAAACCTTAAACAACTAGCAGCTCTTTATCTAATTCTTATCAAACATTTACTGGGAAAAATAACAAAGAATAAAACTAACGTTGGCTAAAACCGTATGTGGTGAAATTTGTCATAAATGAAAAACTGAACAATTTAACATAGGAAACAGGGTTGGCAGAAATAATTATTCAAAACAAAACCAACAATATCTAAAATTGCACATGATTTAAAATGCTTATTAGCTGAGACTGGAAGGAAGAATAAAATCTTGACATATTTATAAAGTTTGACCTGAGAAATAAGCTTGGTAGAAATAATTTCAGTGAAGGAAAACTCAATGACAGAATGTACAACCAGGTAAGAGATGAGTCAAAATAAATGATTCAAACCCGAAAATTAGTTGATCCTAATGACAATTCTCTTCTTCAAATAAATAAAAATATAAAAATGGTTGAACTGTTTATGGAAATGTTATTAAAGAACTGAATCGACTGAACAAAGGCTTTTCAATAAAAATCCATCGATTTTGGTGTGATCCTTATTAAATATTTGTGTTTAAAAGAAGGGATAAAGTGTGGGGTTAGCAGAGTCAAAATACTATTTGCTCTTTTGTTCTTTTTGTTGGCTCTGATGTAAAATTACACAAGCATTAACTTTAGCGAATGCAAGTAGTTGCTGTTGAGAAGAGAATCAATATCTATGGAAAAGATGCCAATGCAGATACTTTGGATTTGGTTCACATATCACCTTGAATGTAGGGAAAGGTGTCTAATCTAACTTTGCAGGTCCTGCTTGGACTTGTCTTGGGCCTGGGGACCTCAAAGCAGAAAAGAGCAGGCAGTGAATGAAATAGCTGGAGCCTCCTTACCTCACAGGTTCTTAGAGGGGCCTTCTAAGGCCTCACCTGATCTAGATTCCCTTCTTCTGTGACCTCAACTCCTTCCCTTGTCCCCCCTACCTGACCCCCACATCCTTTCCTAGCCACATCTATGGGAGAGTAGAGTTGAGGGAGCAGGATGGAAGGGAAAAGAGAAGTATGTTAAGTAGTTCTGGTCTAAGTCAAACATGAGTCAGCATCCATGTACCTGATTTTGAGACTCCACATAACCAGCAGGCATCTGCTAGCTATTAGAACTAAGCTCCCATCCTGACGCCCAGATGAACCCACTCTTACTCCTGCTATTCCAACATCATTACAGTTATCATCTCTTCCTAGCCAAACTAACTCTTAACACACACTGATCAGAATCTGCCCCCAAACTCCATCCCATGTTGGGGGCAGCCCCCTACTACCAGGCCAATCTGGGCTGACCACTAGAATGGCTGTCTATCACAAGGCTCCACCTGTCAGAGGAAGCCCCTGTTTTTGCTCTGGTCCATCTCGGTTTGCCTCAGCCACCACCATCATCTCCAGGTAGTATGTTCAGTCTATACAACCAAACCTCTATTGCCTGCTCTTGAGTCTGCCTCCACTGCAGGCACCTGTCCCAATGCAGTGGACATGTCTGATTCAAAGTCTAAATGTTCCCTGTTGGCCACATCCCTGCTTTTTCTCTGTCCAGCTGTAACAAGAGGAGCCCCAGGCAGGCCTCCTTCTTAGAATAGCGTTTGCCGTCAAGCCCATTCTAAGTCAGCCAGGCAGCCATCCAGCAGGCCCAGATGGACATTTGGTGATATAGAAATGGCTGTGAAATTTCTGTCAGGGATCTCTGGATTAAGTTCAGAACACTGGGAAACCACACATTACAGGTGTTAAAGAGGTCAGGAACAAATTCTCACCAAGCACCCACTGCATCCAGACAATGTCTCAGCACCAAACCTTTCTGCTTCCTTTTTTTTTTTTAATTTTTAATGTTTACTTTTGAGAGAAGGAGAGAGAGAGAGAGAGAGAGAGAGAGAGGGAGAGATATCAGGGGAGGGGCAGAGAGAGAAGGAAACACAGAATCTGAAGCAGTCTCCAGGCCCTGAGCTGTCAGCACAGAGCCCAATGTGGGGCTTGAACCTAGGGACCGCGAGATCATGACCTGAGCTGAAGCCAGACGGTTAACTGACTGAGCCACCCAGGTGCCCCCAAACCTTTCTTCTTTCAAACAAAACAGAATTATTCTCCTCTGGCATCCCTCCTCCTGCTCCATCTATTCCTTCTCTCATCATTCCAGTCATATTCACAATTGGCTTCTTGTTGAATTCCGTTTAAACCTCTCAGTCCCAATTTACCTGGCAATTCTAAACCCACAAGTTGTTCTATAGAGTTAGCTTTCCAACAGAGTTTTAGATTTCACAATTAATAGACATGTTACAAAACAAAAATAAAACAGAACATCACACTGGGTTGAAGCCATCTCGTGGATCTTTTTGTTGTTGTTTTAACCAGAAGTGGGGATTTGTGATATAAGCAGCTGCTACAAAACCAAACAAATGACAGGACTCGACTCAGAGTTTGAGTCTATCCAGGGGCTGAATTATGTTTGCTTTGAGGTTTTGTAAAAGGTCATGAGGCCTAACAAAGTTCAGATGAAACTTGGCTGTTTCTCCGTTAGGCTCTGGCTCCCAACTTGTGGCGTTTCATGTGGTTTGGAGTTTTCAAACACAGCGCTTTGCACAGTGCTAATAAATGATTCTTTCTCAGCATGGAAAGCAATTAAACGTATGGCCTCTTGGGTTTCAGTCTTAGAATCAGTATTTATTTATTAGGAGCCAGGAGAAGGGCTAAACGGCCTAGAAGAGGGATCACGCATAATGAGGTGGGCAAATTTGCTGAAGACACCACATTTTAGATGACTGGAGGCCTGAAAAGCAAGAGAGGAACTCCTGAGGAACCAATAAAATCAGTCCACTGGGAAACTTGCTAATGAATGGAATTTAGCATCAGCCTACGAGGAACACGTTAGAACTGCTTGCAAAGCCCCAGGGAAGGCCACGTGAATGGGCCACAGCACCATCTGTCTCCAGCCTGCACTGACCACTCTGAAAGGGTCTCATGAGCTTTCCAGTACATGGAGCTTCCTCTACAAGCAAACCTCTCCTCAGAAGTCAGCTTGGATTCCTCCGACTCACGTTAGGAGCGGGCTTGAGGAATGCCTCCAAATCAGTCTCCCTCTGGCTGTCCCTTTTCAAAAAGGAGATGTGTTTGTTTGCAAGGGCTGCCAAACAAAGTACCACTATTAAACAGTAGGTCTTCATTTTCTCACAGTTCTGGAGGCCACGAGTCTGAAATGGAGGTGGCAACAAGATGGGTTTCTTCTGAGGTTTCTCTTCTTGGCTTGTAGATGGCCATGTCTTCCTGTGTCTTCATGTAGTCTTTTATCTGTTTATGTCTGTGTACAGATATCTTTTTATAAGAACACAGTCATATTTGATTAGGACCCACCCATATGATGTCACTTTACCTTAATTACCTCTGAAGACCCTGTCTCCAAATCCAGCCAATTCTGAGGTACTGGACGTCAATGTCTAAGGTTGACCTAACATTTGAGGTTAGGATGTCATCATATGAATTGAGGGGGAGCACAATTCAGACCTTAAACAGAGGGCATCACACACTTCAGTTCAGTGATATCATCTGTTAAAGCTACACAACTAAGCCAACTCCCAACCTCTAACTGAGAGTGACCAAGTGAGACAAGGCCTTGACTGATGGAGAGCTCTCTTTGTACCTCATACTTTGACTAAGTTCACCCAGCTTGATTAAACCCAAAAGAGAGAAAGCAAAACTGTAATGTAGCAGGTGTAACTGTGCAGGAGGAAACCATATTTATGCTCACTTATTTTTAAGGACAGTCGTCTGCTTATGGGGACTTGGTGAACTAGAATAAGTCTATAAAGACCATTCTTCAAATAATTCCCATTTGAGTCCAGGGAATTCACTTATGGATTTAATGAAAATTGACTGAGCACATAAGAATCACTGGAAGGTACAGCCGTGCTCTGTTAGGGCTTACATTTTAGCGGAATATTCTGACGGTAAATAAATAATTTGATAAATAAGGCAGCCAGGTACCCAACAATGATTGGCAGATTGACTGTATTAATGGTGTCAGTTCCTTATCTGCTCCTCTATTCATGTCATTTGCTATGTGGCTTTGCAGTTTCTCCCATCGAGAGTTAAAGTCAATTGGCTCACAGCGCTCACTTTGACTAAGAGGAAGATGGTAATTGTGACACAAGCAGGAGCTTGGTCAAGAACCCAAGCATCTGGGTCTGCTCTTGCACCTGAGTCACTGTACTTAGAACCACGTTGGGGTAGCCTGCTAGAGAGGTGGGAGAAACATGGGATTACAAGCTGCATCAAAAACCATTTGAATGCCAGCCAATCCCCAGATGCATGAGTCCTCAGCCAACAGGCTACCTGGTCCCTGTATGGAAGCAAGCCCAGCTAAGACCAGAAAAAGTTCCCAGACTAAATCACCAACTTACAGACTTCTGAGGTAAATAAATACTTTTTGTTTGAAGACTCAGAGTTTGGAATCGGTTTGTAACATGACATAATTATGGCAATAGCTAACTGATCCAGTACTGAAGGCTCCCAATAAATCTAAACATTATCTGAAAGAGGTAGCACATTAAGGCATTATTGGCCATTAACACCTTGAATGACAAAGAGTGTATAAAATCAACTTTTCAAGGCTTTGAGAGATGGGATAAAGTCGAAATGGAAGCTAGATAAAGTCTTTTTATGGGATGAAAATCATATAGAAAATGGGATGGTAAATAAACTCACAGAAAGGTTCAAAGACCTGCTTATAATACTTCCAGGAGCTCTCTGTGACCTTCAGTATAATTCAGATTCTTTATTCACAACATACAAAATCTTCCTGTCCCTGTAGTTTCCCCTCCAGATCCACTCTCTTGTGAGCTCAGAGTCTGTGTCCACCAGGCTCTTTGTCTCCTGGCTTCTAGTGATTTTGACAGTGAAAGGCAAGAGCAATAGATTGAAAGATGGGAATACAAGGAAATTAGAGTTTGTTTGCCTCTGACTCACTCTCTGCTGGGCTATAGTTTGGCCATGGCTGTTTTTATTCTGCTTTGCTTTGCTTTGCTTTGCTTCTCTTTTCTAGGTGGTGGTCCCTTCCTAAAGTCATAACTCTTGCCATCTCCCAGTGACTCCTTCTCATTGTCCCCAGGCCTAGGGATGGTAACACTTTTGGCTGCTGCTAGTCCCAGGGTACTTTATCACCCCCCTTATTTCTTTCCCTTAACCCAAAGACCTCTCATTCAAACATTGCAAAAGTGTTCTTCCATTGCCCACTCTCAAGTGCTATCCATTTCCTGCCAGGACTTCACAGGGCACAACTTTTCTAGTCTTTCATATCATGCCCACTCTCTTCCCCAGACCCTATACTCCAGCACAGTTTCATCCCCTGTCGTGCTGCCATAACTTTGCTTCTCCTGTACCCTTCTCCCTCTTCTTGGAATGCTTTTCCCCCTCTCTTGAACACAAAGCACAAAATCTGAACTCCAATATCACCTTTTCCAAGAAGACTTACTACTCCCTACTGCCCCACGATCATGCCACTTCCCCCATCCTGGATTAAGCTCCTCTGACATGCTCCCACGGTTGCCTCCCCTTATTTCCAACAGGGCACCAATCTTAATGCTTAATACTCATCTGTAAATGTGTCTAAATCTCAGAACAGTGGCCTCTCAAAGATGTCCACATCCTAATCCCCAGAACCTATAATTAGGTTATGTTACATAGCAAGGATGGAATTAAGTTTGCTAATCAGCTGACTTTAAAATGAGGTAATCTTGGATTGCCTAGGTGGGCCCAATGTAATCACAACTGTCCATACAACTGGAAGAGGAAGGCAGAAAAGTGAGAACCAGGAAAATGGCAATGGAAGAAAGATGTGGCTGGCCACTACTATCTTTGAAGACAGAGGAAGGGACCATGAGCCAAGGAATACCAGCAGCCTTTAGAACCCGGAAAAGGCAAGGAAACAGATTCTCCCCCAGAGACTCCAGACAGAACTCAGCCCTGCCGGCTTCTTGATTATAATACAATGAGAGCCATTTTAGACTTCTTACCTTCAGAATTTCAATATGATAAATGTGCTATTTAAGCTCCTAAGTTTGTGGTAATTTGTTATAGCCCCAATAAGAAATTAATATAATTAATTATGAGGGTCATATCCGAGAGGGCAGGGATCATGTCTTTGGTTTGCTTGTTTCAACTTCCTCTCACAAAACTTGTCTTAGAGTAGTTCTCAGATATATTTGTGAAAGAAAAGATAGAATACAGAATTATCTTGCCTATCCATATTTTCCAGATCCTCCTGGGTCTGTGGTTCACATAGTAATAGTTTATGAAGGAAGAGATCTGTATTTTCGTATAGAATACAAAAGTGCATTGGCTATCAATTTACTATGTAATCATTGAGAAAAATAATTGAGCATGTTGCCAAAGAGTGAGAGTATCCAAGAATGTGAAGGCGCCCTCTGTGTCCTCCCTTACAGGGAGCAGCTGTGGTAACTAACAGTGAACTGCCTTAGGACATGCCCAGCTCCCCAGATGGGTAGGGAAAGAACACATTGTTCCTTCCCCTGGAGCAGCTGGCCCTGGTTTTGGCTGGATCTGGATTCCTGGGCACTGGTTGCTATAGTTTGGCAAGAGCCACCTTCCAGCCCTGCATTTCCAGAAGAGCTGTTGTATTACTAATCTGGAGCAGACACCTCCTATCATCACCACAATCTTGTTCTTACAGCAGCACTAACAGACAAGCTGCAAATCCCACAACCTGTTCATGAAATGAGAGCGGGTGCCTTGGTTGAAAGTCTCTTTGACAATTCTCCCTACTCACTGCAAGCACTGAAATAGAAGGCCAGAGCCCTGGGATCTAGTCTGGCTCTGCCTTTAGTCATCCATGTGACCTTGACTGAGTCACCTCCCATTGTTCACCTAAGAAGTGGAAGGGGTAGTCTTCTGTGGTCACTGCAGGCTATTGCATTCTGTGTCTATGACAGTTATATAATTCCCAAACTTGTTTCGGCTTGGAGAGCGACCGTGACAAACTGAACCCAATAAAAAGAGCATTTCATTAGGACAGAAGAGCTAGAGCCTGAAAAGAGAAGAGAAGAAGGGAAGAATGAAAGGAAGGAGGGAGAGAGGAAGTGAGAGGGAAAGAAAAAGAAAACTAAAGATGAGAAGGGAGGAAGACAAGGAAAAGAGGGAAGGAGGGAGAAGTAGAGGAAAGGAGGGGGAGGGAATTTATTGAGCATCTGACAAGTACTAGCGTCTTTCACTTGCCTCAACTCACCCACATCCCAGGCCATACCCTCACAAAGCTTTCCACCAAAGTTCCTCTGCCCTCAGAGGAGTGACAAAGATCCCCGTGAATCTAGTCTGTAAGTCTCATTTAATCTTAAAAATTAACATGAATTTTGTGTTCTAGTCTATAAGCAGGGGCTTTGTTTCTGCTGTAGAGTAAAACTGTTGCTACAGGAAGATGCAACACGTTAATGAATCCTGTGGTATGCGAACCCCAGTCCACTTCTGTGTCTCTCTGAGATGCGGTCCTCCAGCTTTGGAGGCAGGGACCTGGGGATTGAAAGATAGGAGTTATTCCCCAACTCGATCCAGGTCACAAGAAAACTGAGAGGTTACCCAGTTTATTACAGCCAGAGAAATCAAGCAAATAAAATAAAAGTCAACTAGCTCAGAAATGTTTGTCTTCAGAAAATCGAGATGATAGGTTTACCAGGACAGTCCTGCCTCCCCCACAGCCAGTGCCAGAAGACACTGTCTCTATTTATTACTCTGTCTATGGCAGAAAGACACATTAATACTCTGTAGCATTGTCAGCAAACTGTTAAGGCAGACTTGGGGGTGTTTGTTTTCAAAAGCAGTAGAAATCGGGGGCAAAAGTCCCAGGGAATAGAGATCACATTCTTAGGGGTTAAGCAGGAAGGCCTAGCCAGAGAGAAGGTCTTAGCCGCCAGCAGGAGGGGGACCAGCTGGGACTTAGCCATGGACCCATCAGAGTAGGGAGTCAGCCCCATGCGAGAGTCCTGGAAGGCCAGCCAGGGCCAAGTTGAGATGCAAAGGCATTGTGGTGAGTACAGCAAGCCCTGTAGATGACCTGCAGGCTGCTGTAAGGTGAGAATGAGCTAGTACATGCCTGACACATAATAAGGACAAACATTTGCTAGTATTATTTTTATTCAGGAGTGAGGTCACCTGCCCCGGTGGCATAATCAACCATCAGGAGAGAAATCCAAAATCATTCATTGGGATGGAGACAGAAAAAGTTGGAACAGACCCACAGGCCAACAGGTCTTATTGAAGCTGCTGGAAAAAAGACTCAGAAAGGGACTTTTTTTCTTTCCTGGGCTAATAGGAGTTAAGACTTGAGGGATTCAAAGAGATGTTGGGTACAAAGGGATGGAACATCACGGCACTGGAATTGGCAAGAGGAGCAAGTAATGGGACGTGGGGAAGGGAACTATGATGTAGGACTCAGGCACATGGACGTAGGTTTGAATCCTGACCCCCACATCTGGTAGTGTGGTTTTTGGCAAGCCGTGTAAGCTCTCTGAGCCTCTGTTCATCCTCTTTAAAATGAGGATAATTAGAGTAGCTCTCCCACAGGATTGTGTGAGATTCAAGTGAGATAATTCTTGGGACCTAATAAATGCTCAATAATGTTAGTTTTTTCTTACTGTTAGCTGCTATGTAGCAATTACATAACAGTAAATGGTGCTGTGTCTATATTATGGTTATGAGATTGAATAGGGAGAAAAAAGTGCTAGGTAAAGGAAATGCTTCTTTAGTGTCCCTAGATTTTATTTTGGAAGAGTCAAGCGTTAAGGAAAAGGAAGATGAAGAAAAATGAGGAGGGGCGGGAGTGTCAAGGAAAGAGGGATAGAATAGGAGGGAGAGAGGAAAGAAGAAGGAGAAGGAAGGTTAGGGAAAGGAGGAGGGGAAAAAGAAGAAGAGGAAAAAGAAAAAGTGGTGGTAGAGGAGAAGATGAAGGGGAAGAAAGGAGAGAAAAAAGGTCAAGGAAGAATAGTCCTGGTAATTATCAATAAGACAATTTAACATGACAACATTGCAAAACAAATCATCAATTGACCCCTTCTTTTCACTTCCCTCACTCTTCAGCTCATTTCTTAAATGTTTAGGTTCTCCAGAATGCTGCCTCTGGTCCAATTCTCTTCTCCCTTCATTAGATCTTCTTGAGCAATGTCACTATTCCTCTGGCTTCACTTACTAACCGTTCTTTAATCCTCAAACATTTATTTCCAGCCTGAATATCTCTTTTGACCTTCAAATTCTTATTTCCAGCCACCAATTAAATATCTATACCTGCATAAATCCAAGTTAACACATTCGAAACACATCTTGCATCTCCCCATAAGAGACTTCCCCGTTGAAGTTGAGGGCACCTCATCCGAATCATGCAAGACTTCTTTCTCATCCTAGCTCTGACATTTCTCCTGTGTTAGCTCTTCTTGAAGTCTGTTTCAACTTTTCTTGTGTTTACTGCCTCATTTCAAATCTTCAACCCTCTACCGGACCCTGGGAACAATCACCCAACCTGTCTTTCTGCCACCACACCCATTCCCATTCAATCCATCCTCTATAATCAAGGCAAATGTGATGTGGTCCATCACATTCCTGGCAAGTATTTCAATGACTCCTCTTCTAGTGTATAGGATAAAAATATAAATTCCTTAGCCTAATATACAAAACCCTTTGCCTGACACCTGCCTATTTTTCCAACTTCATCCATCTTCCTTTTCTCTATTAACCAATCCATATGCACGTATACTTAAATTCCATCCTGACTAAACTACTTATTTGAAGATATTCTTCATTCTGTTGGGAAAATCCCAATTATTCCATCTGCCTGGCAAACTCCTGGCCAACCTCAAGACGTTGCTCAGGTATTACCTACTATAGGAAGCCTTCTCTGACTTTGCTTTTGTGAACAATTGAAGATCCCTATTCCACATTTTTTCTATAACTCTGCCACTGTGTTCAATAGATTATGTGATTATTCATTTAAAATATGTGCCTTTCCAACTGGACTGAGAGCCCCTAGAGGGCAGAGATTGTGTCGTATTATTCATTGTATTTCCAGTACCTAATAAAATGGCCAGAACAGAGTGGTAATCAGTAATGATTTGTTACTTGTATAATTGAATGAACGGATAAATGAAGAACATTTAGAACATCAATATAGTTATACCTATGAACCAATCCCAACTAACCAGAATTTCAACAGCTTTAAAACACACTAATGTTTAACTCTCTGACATTTTTAGAAAGAGGAAGATAAAGAGCTCCCTAGACAGTACAGCAGCCACTCAGGTCATGTCACCTCAGAGGTAGTGTCTAATGAGGGGACTATAGGCCATCCAGGATCTGCTCCACAATCCTGAAATTCCACTTGGTCTCAGGCTTGGTGCTTAGGCTTGGGAGAATGCCAATTTATTAATTACCCATAAAAATATAACTGCCAAAGACTTTAATTGCCTGTTTTCATAGCACTTTTTTAGGAGGAGAATATATGGGGAAAACAAGATTATAATCAGAAGGTTGGCTTGATAAGCATAGAGTAGGCAAGGAGTCAGCCCAATTTACTCATCCATCCAACCACTTAGCAGGGTATTTCTATCCTTGTTGAGCAGATAGAAATGGGCCCACAGACCAGCCAGAGTGCCACCTTCTCTAGACAGTGATAGAAATGCTCTGAAATTCTACCTCTTTAGCTTCTCATTTTCTAGACTTCATGCAGTCAATCCCATTGTACTGACTGGGAAGACACAACTGACCAGGTCTTGATATTAGACAAGACTAGTACAGTTATATGCACTTCTGAAGCTACCCTCAGCTTAAACATATCAGCCATTTGTGTTCAAATTATTGGTTAGAGAAGGTTTATCTTTTCAGGAGACTGATCTCTCCCAAATTAAGTTTTCCTAAATTTTGAGGAGGAAGCAGGGGGCTTACTGTGCTGAATTAAATTTGTGCCAAATTAAATTTTTTTTAGTTAAATCCATTCTAGATGGTTAAAGTTTACTCTAATGGGAAGTGTTTGACACAGACTGGGAGGCTAAATAGAAAAAAAGAAGATACTAGTTAATAGTAAAAAAAAAAAATAGCTGATGTCTTCCTCTGTTATTTATTAGGGACTCAGCTGTACAATGGAAGGATTTAAAATCTTCTAAAAAGATGAACCCATCACAGTAGACCATGATTTGTCAGTCTCTTCTCCTGGAGGTATCTTTCTTTTCCACAGCATCACATGAAGCTGTTTCTGGAGCTGGGTTGGAGGAGACAAGCTGGCTTGGACTAGAGAAGGATAAGCAGCATCCTACAAGAGGATCTGGAGGGCTTGGTGGGGGGATGGGACCATTGGAAAGGGGAAGGCCCTTTGGCTGGGACATACCTACAGGTCTCAAATGTATACATATTCCCTGAATATGTTTCACACGGAAGCCCAAGGTTGCCCGCAGTTTAGACACAGGATCAGAAGGTCATGTTCAAAAAGTGATTTTTCAAAGAAAGAAAGAAAGACAACAAATTTGGGTCAAAGGATCCTTCCAAGAAACACAAAGCAATTTCCTCTCTCAGTGAGAGACAAGATCAATAAGGAACTTTCTTACCTTGGCTTTTCTTTTTTTAAGTTCATTTATTTGAGAGAGAGAGAGAGAGAGAGAGAGCGAGCACGTGCATACAGGAGCAGGGAAGAGGCAGAGAGAGAGGGAAAGAGAGAATCCCAGACAGGCTGCACACTGTCAGCATGGAGCCTGATGTGGGGCTCGCACTGACTAACTGTGAGATCATGACCTGAGCTGAAATCAAGGGTTGGACGCTTAACCAACTGAGCCACCCAGACACCCCTCCCTTGGCCTCCCCCACCTACTTCTAGTTTTTCCAGATGCCTATAGTCACGGGATAGCCATAGCACTTAACCGAAAGTAAAAAATGATAGATTTTGTGTGCATATGTATGTGTTTTAGGTCTCCATATGCCACATGACTTGCATCCTGAAAGAAATATCTGCTGGCAAAGAGTGCACGTGGCCAGACCACTCTAAGTGAGTCCTGACTAACGTATGACCAGGGGAGGGCCAGGGGAGGACTGAATACAACTGGAGATTCCACTTTGATAAAAATAATACAAAACTACTGTTTTTATTTAATATTTTATATTTATTTTTAAAATAAAACATTTATAGAAAAGTTAATATTTATTTAGAATAAGAAAAGTAATTCTAAGAAATCACAATTTTCAAAAGGTAACAAATATCACAGACATCACAAAATCCAGAAAATTAACACAGTAGTATTGTTATATATTCCACTAAATATTATTACATCTTATTACAATATTATTGTTAATTAATTTCTGATGATTGACTTTGGGCAATAAAGAGGCCAGACAGGTTTTAAGCAGAGGAATCACTTAGTCAGGTTTACATTTTAGACCTACCCAGAGTCGCGAAGCAGAAATTCTGCTCAAAACTCTTGGACACGTCATTCTTTTGTAGACAATGTTTTGTGGCAAAACTGACTGAAATTATTGCATTACGTTGTCACTTGTAAATGAAGAAAACTTGTCTTTTCCAGTTAGACATATTTAAAAATAACTTCAAAACACATCTTATTTTTCCACGGCCTTATTTAAGAAAACGTCTTTAAAAGCAGAACAGTGCGAAGCACTGCTTCCCTGACCAAGAACTGGTGAGAGGGTCATATTAGATCAAGACCCAAGTTGGCTCCAGACACAAGCCTTTTGAGAGGATCCTGGCCGTTAGACACAGGAGAGACATCTACTGGTGGGACTCGAGAGACAGGCCCAAGTTCTCTGAAGGGCTTCCCCAGCCATGAAAAGGGAGGGATTTTGTGTGTATACGTGTGTATTCTGAAGCCCAATGCACCATGTGAGCTGAATCCTGAAAGGAACATTTGCTCAGCAGGGAAAGCCCACGCCAGACCACTCAGAATCAGCAAACAGAGCCCTAGCCAGGTCCTCCCTCAAGTAGAGGCTGCCCCAGGGGAGGCTTCCACCTCGGAGAAAAGCTTCAATCTTCCTGACGCTCCTGGGCATGAGAGAAGCCAAGTATGCCAAGGGCACTATTGGAAGAGGATTTCGTCTGTATTATCCCAGGAGGTAGACTTTCTTGGAAGACCTATGCTTTCTTTCTTTCCTAGACCTTTCTCCAAAAACTCAGAATATCTGTAAAGAAAGAAAATGAAATTCATTGCAGACTTCTCTTTCCTAAAGTTGATCTTATTTTTTCATGTGATGGCTACCTATCAGCTCTAAGCAATACTCCCCTTGAGGCTCTTTTCAATTCACTTGTGACCTGCTGTTCATGATTTTGCAACCCTTTCCCCATTGCTAGGCATTTTCATGCCTAAGAGACAGTTCTAGTTCTTTCCTTGTTTCTATCAGAATCAGAACAGCAAGGAGATATGTATACTGCTTTTTTTCTTGAATGTTGTTCATTTCTACAACTCACAACACTGGAGTTCTTTATGCCAGTTACTGCCCAAAAAATATGAGACACCCTCCCCCGAGGCATTTGCAGCTCCATAAACTGCATTCAAATTGGGAAATTTGGATTCTTTCTGTATCATTACATGCACAGAATAATGAAAGACACCTAAATATTTTCATTTCAAGGATGAGTCCTGTTACAAAATGACATAATCTCCTCTTCGAGAAAAGAATTCGTGCTTATAGTCCATGTCCAGAAAATGCACAAGAAATTATGCTATAATAGCGCATAAATTTATTTTTAAAGTATAGATGCTTACAGATTTCTGTTAAAATGCAACTACCTTATGCCACCTTGAGGAGATGATCTTGTAAGAAATGGTATCAGCAATCTTTCATACTTGCTGCAAGTTTTACACATTTTACAGATTTGTCCAGAGTTTATAGCTACTTCCAAGGTAATATCATTCTGTGGCATCAACAGAGCAAATTTAAACTGGGGAGAAATTTATTCTTCCCAGGAATCCCCTGGAATCCTGGCCAAAACTTGCAGATTAACAGAAGAGTGGATTGGGGGAAGTAAAGAAAGAAATGTGGTTTTATTGTAAGTAGATTCAACATCCATCTACCTGGGCTAATTCGTGATGAATTTAATAATTCATTCGTTCCCTCTTCTGTCCCTACACAGCATGGTACTCCATGGTTTTTTTTTCCTCCGTGCATTTTTTAATTGGCTTAGTCAAATGCCTACTTCCTGCCCAGTTCTTTCCTTGTTCAGAGAAGAATCTTACACTGTGAGATAGAGTGGATTATGTGGGGCAACACATTAATTTGCCTAAACCCACTATCTTAGTCTGTTCAGGCTACTAAAACAAAAAACCTTAGACGGGGTGGCTTAACCAACAAACATTTGTTTCTCACAGTTCTGGAGGCTGGAAAGTCTAAGATCAAGGTGCCAGCAGATTCAGCAAGGTCCACTTCCTAGGTCATGGACGGCTCGCCCTCATGACCTAATCACTTCCCAAAGCCTCACTTCCCAATACTGTCACCTGGGGTTCAGTTCTTTTTTCTTTCTTCTTCTTTTTTTAATGTTTATTTATTCATTTTGAAAGGGAATGGGAGTGACAGAGAGAGGGAGAATCCCAAGCAGGCTCTGTGCTGTAAGTGTAGCATCTGATGCGAGGCTCAAACCCTTGAAAAGCCCAGAAACTGTGACCTGAGCAGAGATCAAGAGTCTGGACGCGGAACCAACTGAGCCACCCAGGCGGTCCTGGGGTTCAGTTGTTAACATGAATTTTGGGGGACAAAAACATTTAGTCCATAACACCCACCAGAATCCTAGCTAGCTGACAGGAAACTTCAATGCTAACATTTCTAAACCAGGCAACTCTGGATACAATGCACAAGTGAAAAATTAAATTCATGATGTGAGTTCAGAGAGTGCTAAGTGCTTTGAAAAAGTACAGGGCCTGGTGACAGGGCCTGGTGTTTTACAGAGGACGGTCAGGAGGCCTCTCTGAGTACAGGGCATTTGGGCAGCGACCAGAACATGGCGGCTGCTGGGTGGAGAAGCAGGGGTTCAGTTAGGTGTCTGTTACAATAGTCCAGACATGAGACGAAGGTGGCTTGCCCTGGGGGAGAGGGTGTTTCTGAATGCATCTCAAAGTAAAGACGACAGGACTCGCAGATGGTTGGGTGTGGGGTGTGAGGGAAGGAGAGGCAACTGAGGTCACCCTCCAGAAGTCATGGTCCTCAGCAATGTGCCGTAGCCTCTTACCCCATAACTACACCTCAGTGATTTTTTTTTCCTCTTTGCCAAATTGATAAGCAAACAACGTTCAATTGTTTTAGGATTTTTTCATTACTACTGAAGTTAGATATGTTTGTGTTTACATGCCCTGTGTATTTAATCAATTGCAAAAATAATACTTTAAGCTAAAATTGGTGGGGTTTTTTTGATAAACAATAAGTGCTATCTTCTCCAATAGAATGTGAGTTTCACAAAGGTGAAGGACAGAAAGATTTCATTTATTTTATCTGCTACTCTCTCACGGATACTTAAAATAGTGCCTGTCATATAGCGATGATAAAAATTATTAACCGTTAGATATTTTAATATGTGCCAGGCACTGTTCTAAGTGCTGTTAATACAACCCACTTCTGATAAAAATATTGAGCCACACAGAGGTTAAGTAATTTGCCCAAAGTCACACAGCTGGTAGGTGGCAGAGCTAAGATTTGAATCAGGGCAGTCTGTCTCCAGAGTCCAGCTCTGTGTTCTACTGCCTTTCAACAGGAAGTACCAATATGTATTTGAGTATGGATTTTAATTGCTTTTCCAATCTGTTAAAAGTAAATGGTAATATGTATATTTAATCTTAAGTGTTTGGAAGAGGAAAATGAAAGCAATTCAATATCAAAATGAAACTAATCTCAAACTCACTGTAGAAATACAGGATGTATTTACTACAATAGAAAAATTATTTAAAATCCATTTTGTTCATAAATTGAGAAGAGGCTTACTACCATATTTCACCCTAGGAGGATTATGCTTCAAATTCTCAACAATGAAATTCACCCATGGTTAAATGAAGCTCTAGAATGAACATTAGTCTCCCAGCTGTCTACTACCCTTGACAAAACTCAAAGCTATTCCATACTCCCTGCTAATTAATCTTCCCAAAACAAGGCTGAACACACATCCCCATCTTCTTCTCCTTGACAATCCCTCATCATAGAACAGAAATTTTCTCGTTGAAAGAAGCGTGTAGGGGAAATGACGCCAGCATTGGCTCCCAGGAGTCCCGAGTGTGAAGTTCAGCTCTTCTGGCAACCAGCAGGGTGACTGTGGGAAAATCATTTCATCTTTACCCCTTCCCCCTCTCATGTCTCAACTACAAAATAGGAGTCACAGGCAAAGGGCCTGAGTGTGGCAAAGTGTGTCTGATGGTTAATTTTATGTGTCTACTTAACTGGGCTGCAAGGTACCCAGGTTATTTCGTCAAACGTTATTCTGGGTGTATCTGTGACGGTGTTTCTGGCTGAGATTAATATTCGAATCAGTAGACTGAGAAAAGCAGATTGCTCCTCCAGCGGGCCTCATTCAGTCAGTTGAAATCTTGAATCAAACAAAAATTTGACTCTCCCGAGTAGGAAAGAATTTTTCTCCCTGATGGCCTTTGACTGGAGCATTGACTTTTTTTTCTGCCTTCAGACTCAGACTGAAATGTTGGCTCTTCTGCACCTTAAGTCTGCCAATCTCCAGACTAGACCTACACCATTAGCTCTGCTAAGTCTCTAGCTTGCTGACTTACCTTGCCAATCTTGGTACTTACCGGCTTTCATATCTCATGAACCAATTCCTTATGATAAATCTGTATTTGTGAATATAATATAATATAATATAATATAATATAATATAATATAATATATAGTATAGTATAATAATAATATAAAATAATATATGTTCGTTTTGTTTCTTTGGAGAACCCCAACTAATACAATGTACCATCTATCCCTCAGCACACAATGTAACTGCTTAGTAAATGTGCTTCGTGGCCACATGTTTCTAGATTTTTTTCCTGCTCTGCCATCATTAACTGTGTCATTAGGGCAAGTTAAAGTCATTTGTCTATGCCTCAGTTTCCTTTTCTTTAAAACAGAAGCAATATGTAGTTTTTAAGGCTGTCCAGAGGATTAAATAAATAAAGCACCCAGAACATCATAAACTTTCAGTAAATGATATATGCTATTATTATTCCTTTTTACAGTAGTCTAAGGGACAAATGCTTCATGGAGCCAGAGGAGTAATATAAATGAGTGAAAGAGGCTGGGCCTATTTTGTGGTTCTAATATAAGGCCACATTTTGTAGCAGCATCACCTGATTCATTCATGTTCAAGGACAAATGCTGTTGAAATGTTAGCCTTTTTCAGTTCGCCCCGTATATTTTTCATCCACATACCAGTCACAGATCTTACTATGATTTGCTTCATCATGGCAACTTAAATTACATTTTTTGACACAGATACATTGATTGCATATTGACTCGATGGGTATTGTATCTCCAGAACATATTCATGACCGCCTTTCCTCTCTGCTGCACCTGTACCTGGACCCTTGACCATTTGTTTTTACCCTAGTTTCTTCCTCAGCGATTATCTCTACATGGGCGCCACTCAGTTTCTACCATAAGAATTTCACAAAAGCACAAACCCAAAGCCCCTTTTTCTCATTTCCATGTTACATACCTCTAACCTCTTGCCTAAGGTACCCCTGTTGCTGAGGCACAAGATGCTAAGGACTTATTTTGTATTCAGACATACCCCATGCATGTCCAAACCAGAGCATGGGGAAGTTAGTGCCCATGGGGCAATAATTTGACCATAGGAGATTTAATGATCTTCCCAGATGGACTATTCTCAGGTTCATACAACCTCAGAAGATGATCTCATAAGACTGAATAGTCTGTTGCACTTGACATCAAGTGATATCCAGAGGGTGATGTACCCTCATATTTCCACTTACTCCATTCCTGATTACTCCCATTTCCCCCAGGAATTTCACTCCCTAATAAGGTAGTAACATGTAGGCCTTTATTTTGGGTTCTGCATCCAGATGAACCTAATGTAAAACAGTGGATACTAAGAGTGACCCTAGAAAGCAGACTCTTAAGACTAGATTCTAGTGTGGATTACGCAGTCGCCTGAAAGCACAAGAGACATCACTGCCGGTGATAATGGTGAAAACCCTTGGCTTGCAATGGCATCACAAGTACTGGGGACTTCACCTGTGTTTAGTTGGGATGAGATGTAAATAGAAGGTAAGACATTGAGTTAGTCAGTACTGTGGCACTTGAACAATATGCGAGCTCTGAGAATAATGGATTTGTGCAGGGCTGATTTCTTGTGATCGTATCGAAAACTTTGAAAACATAAATTGATACATTTAGAGCATCCTCTCAAAGCCAGAAGACTTGTATGGCTTTTTTTTTTTTTTTAAAGAATATTTTGTGAGAGAGGGAGAGCAGAGGAGGGGCCAAGAGAGAGAGAGACAGAGAGAGAGAAGACAGCGCGGAGCACCACACGGGACTCCACGTGGGGCTCGATCTTAAGAAAGAACCATGAGATCATGACCTGAGCTGAAATCAAGAGTCAGACCCTTAACCGATTGAGTGACTCAGGCACCCCAGACCTTCCCATCTGGACAAGAAAAACCAAAGTCAAAATGAGATTCTGCTTTACACTCACTACGATAACTGTAATAAAAAGACAGATAAAAACAAGTGCTGCTGAGGGTATGGAGACACTGGAGCCCTCATACACCACTGGTGCAAATGCAAAATGGTGCTACCACTTTGGAAAATAGTCTGACCGTTTCTCTAACAGTTGAACACAGAGTTACCATTTGATGTAGCAATTCCACTCCTAGGTATATATCTAAGCAAAATGTAAACATAAGCAAACACGAAAACTTGTATTTAAAAGTTAAGAGTAGCATTATCAATAATAGCCAAAAGGTGGAAACAACCCAAATGTCCATCAATGAATAAATAAAATGCAGTATACCCACACAATGGATTATTATTCAACAATAAAAAAGAAATGAAGTAGTGATACATTCTACAACATGAATGAACCTTGGAAATATTATGCTAAGTGAAAAGAAGTCGGTTACAAAGAACCACATATTATATGATTCCATTTATACAAAATGTCTAGAATATGCAAATCTATAGAAATAGCAAATTAGCAGTTACCTAGGAATAGTGGCATTGAGAAGATTGCAAAGTAATGGCTAAAGGATGCAGGGTATTAGTGGAGGCAAAGAAAATGTTCTAAATTTGTGTTGATGAATGGCTATTAGACTACTATGTTAATATACTAAAAGCCATTTAATTGTATACTTTGTTGGTGAATTAAATCTCAATAAAGCTGTAAAAAAAAGCATCAACTATGCTTATCTAATCTGAGTTACCTGAGAACTCTCTACCTCACTGTGTTCCTGGCAAGGCCCAGAGAACATTCAATTCACTAAGTAAACCATTAAGGAATTTGTTGGTAAGAGGAGCATAGGCATAATTGAGAAATTAGGTAGTGTATGTTTTCTGTAAGCCAGTATAACGGTAGGAGATTAATGGTACTTAGTATCAGTGAGAATGATGGGATTCTAGGAGCAGAGATCAGGAAAGAAGGACTCACACATCAGAGGCAGGGTGAATGTAATTATCATAATGACTTAACCCACAGGGATCTGGTAATAGAAAATAGATCATGGTGCTCCTGGGGGTGAGATTAATGGAGAACTACTAAGGTATGGCTCAATTTATATAATCAGAAAAAAATCAAGGGTTGATGAGTTGAAGGCTAATGATAGCCACCACAGCGAAAAACCCAGTTTTTAGATTTTAGTCACTGGACAGACTAAACTGGACAGACCCAGAGCCCCTTGATTGAAGTGGTGGCTGGGTTCCCTTGAGGTCAGTCTTCTAGAAAACCTATTGAATGCCATCTCTACAGAGATCACATGGGGTGTTAACCAGCCCACCAAACCCCTGGGTAGAGGTATAAGAAGGAATCTTTGACTGAGAAAGTTAATGCAGAAAATAATGTATGGTATCCAGTAAAGCCAACCCCCTCTTAAAAAAAAATAAGAAAATGTGGGGCACCTGGGTGGCTCAGTTGGTTAAGCATCTAACTCTTGGTTTAGCCCCATGAAGGTCATGGATGGTCTCACGGTTTGTGAGTTCGGCTCCATGCTGACAGTGTGAAGCCTGCTTGGGATTTTCTCTCTCCCTCTCCTTCTGCCCACCCCCTCTCCCCCCACTCACTCTCTCCGTCTCTCTCTCAAAATAAATAAACTTTTTTAAAAATTAAAAAAATAATAAAATGTTAACAGGAAAAGATAGTGAGTCAACACTAATAGGACAAGAGTAAATATGTAAAGGAAAAAAAAATGAAAGGAGAGTGATGTTGCTGAGACATCTAACTAACTGGACTAATTGTTTAAACAAAAGTAGAACAAAATAAATCAAAAATAATGAAGGTATAAGAACCTTAGGTTAAGCTAATGATAAATAGACTAAGGGGGGAGTCATGAAGCACAAAAATGTCTTACCTTCCACAGAGGAGAGACAAAAGTAATTGTGTTTAAATGTACAGATCTAAATTAATGATTAGAATACTAAACATTTGCCAAAGTAATTGTGACTGATTTTATGGTAATAAATTAATGACTGCTGCAATTAAGAATGTTTATAGCCTGCTTTAAATTAATCATAAGTAGTGATAAGTACAACACTTTAAGTTTTAAAATATTCTAATATGAAAAAGAAAACATTAGAGTCCATTCATCAGAATTCATAATGTAATATAAAGGAAAAAACTTGGAAGTCCTACTTTATCCAACATGAACTAGGAAAACAGAGGACAGAACAAATAAAATAAAAAACACAAAATTACTTAATTCACTTACCAAAGGACATGCTATTTGATTATTTAAATCCATGATGAATTTAGAGATGTACAAAAAGCACAAAGATACTGAAGAGCTTGAAATATATTATGAGGAAACATCATTAATAAACTCTTGGAAAACAAAAGGAGATCAGTATGTTATGATAGCAGATATAAGTTAAAGACACAATATTAAAAGATTTGTATGCATTTAATAACGTATAACCAAAAAATACGTACAGACATAAAAACAAGTGTTAAAAAGAAGGGAATTAACAAAAAACACATTGTACTTAGAGATTTTCATTTTTAGAAATGTATAAAAATATAAATTATAATTAGTATTTTAACTGTCAAATATAATTCAGCAAACATTTAAAAAAAAGAACATCACAACCAAATACTTTTTATGCAATTCTGACTCATTATTTAAAATTCCAGTAAAATAACCACATCAAAATTCTTTCAAATAAAATTCATTTGTTCAAGCAGATGCTAAAATTGGCCAATTTTATTCTCAATAATGTATTCAAATTCAAAAACAAAGCAAAGAACCCAGCACTACCATTTAAATTTTAATTTTAGTATTGTATTGATTTTTACTAATGCCAAAATATTAGACAAATAGAATGAATGTGTATTAGAGAAAGACAAATTAATAGTTGAAGATGATGTAATTATATTCATATTTTAGGGTTCTCCAGAGAAACAGATTAATGGGATGTATATGGATATGTCTAAAAGCAAATTTTTATAAGAATTGGCTCATACAGTTAAGGTCAAAAAAATCATGAGAAAACCCACTAGGAGTCATAAAAAGCTTAGGTAAAGGAGTAAAGTTCAAAATAAATTCTAAGTCAATATTGCTCCTTCAATCCATCAGTTTTAGAAAAAGATAGGTGCAGATCCCACTTATAATGGGAAAGAAACAACAACATAGGAGTTACCTGAGAGAAATTTGGAGTTCCTCTAAAGGCATAAATATTAATGTATTTTTAAATTTTAGATGGAGAAATTTATCACCAAGTATACCGTATTTTTAAAAATTGAAAAAATTGGCTTTTCTGCACATAATGTTGTGTAACTGAATGCAGTATCAGGATGGAATTTGAGAAAATGCTAACAGTTTACAAGAAAAAAATAAACATATGAGAATGACAAAATTCTGGGGAAAAAAATCCAATAAAACAAATAGACTCAGTTATCTATTAAAACTCCATATGTGATAAAGTAAGCTCCCCAAAATAATTAGAAAATAATTTTTAATAAATGATTTGAAGTTCAGGTATATGGACATTTTACAGGGAAATTAGAGCCATGTCTTACAGCATGACTAAAATAAACTGCAGATGGAATTAAAGAGTTAAATAGAAAATGAGGAACTGAATACATGGAGAATTTAAAAAGCTCCCTACCACTACCATTAGTAGTATAAAGAAAATCAAAAGTCATAGACAAATTTTTATATGACAAAATATAGTAGAGAGTGCAAGCCACAGCTCTTTGCAGTTCCTCCCATTAACAAGTGGAGCATCTTTCTCCACCCTTTGAGTCTGGGCTTGCTTTGAAACTTGCTTTGGCCAATAGAACATAGTGGAAGCCACACTATGCAAGTTCTGAGTCTGGGCTTCAAGATGCCTTACATGCATGCTTCTGCTCTTGCTCCTGGAATCCCTGCTCCTGCTGCCATGTGAATAAGCCCAGCCTAGCTGGATGACAGGACACCACGTAAAGCAAAGACAAGCCATCACAGCTGAAACATCTTGGACCAGCCAGCCAGCCTCAGCTGACTAGACCGCTGCCAGCAAATGCCTGAGCAAGCTCACTCAGCCACAATAAGCCCAGCCACCCAGCTGGGCCAGCCCAAATTACTGACCCATGAACGAAATAAGTGTTTATGTCTTAACCTACTAAGTGTTGAGGTGGTCTATTACACACTACCGTAAATAACCGATATTCTGAATATGCAATTGTACTCAAAAGTAAAAGGGAAAATTATCAGTGAGGCCTCCTTGAGAGACAGATGGGATTTATTACACAGAGAAAAGATCACTCAGAATATGTGCAGGAATCCTCAGGAGAAGATTAAGTCAAAGGTGGGAGAAACAATATGGTTCACACTTGGAGGAAAGGCAAGATCAAGAAGAGGCATGGAGCAACTGACTATAGGATTGGTTGGGGATATCGACATGACAATAGAAGGCTAGTGACCTCCGCATATCTTCCCTAATACCCCCCCCCGCCCCGCCCCAACATCCAGGACCAGTGAGTAGCAAAAAGAATGTCTCCTGGTAATAGCCATGTTTAGAGCAAAGGGATTGAGCAATACCACACATGGCTAGATTTGCATGAAAAGAAAAAGCATCCTAGACCAGAAAAGATGCAACCTGGGTACCCTGCCCAGCAGCAAACCTCATCAGTCCCCAACTCTCACTGAAAACTGTGGAGCACTACTCAGCCTTGTCTCTCAGATCTCTGTAGGGAGAGGAAACATTCTGCAAGACAGAGAAACTCTAGATGTTCAGAGGTCTTTTCAGGCATTATCCCATTTAATCCTCGCAGAAATATATGAAAATGGTGCTGTTTGTAATTCCTTCCTATTAAAGAGGAGGAAATTGAGGCATGGAGAGGGATAATTAATAGAATTGTAGAATTAAATGTATAAGTTGAGCATAATTAGGAACATCCCAGTCATTAAGATGGATATTACATATATGAAACAGGAAAAGATGATTTTGAAACAAAAATGCCAATTTGAGATGTTAGAAAAAATTATGACAATAAAAATACAATATATTTGCTGGCACAGATGAGGAGCAAGTGAGTGAATTTGTGTCTAATGATTCGCCTATACTAGAAAAAGAAGACATAGACTTGGGTTTTGTTTTGTTTTGTTTTTGGTGGGGAGGGTTGAAATATGAAGAATAGATTCAGAATTTCTAATGTCACTAGAAAAATGAGGCAATAAGGAATAGGCACTATCTCATGACACCATAGTTAAAATTCTCCAAACTGAAGAAAAATACTCACATTAAAATATTATATCAAGTTCTGAACAAGATAAATTTTATATATCAAACATTAACCTAAAATTTCAGAACATGGAAGAACAGTTTGAAAATTATAAAGATTAAGTATTATGCATCTTCTTGGAGTCTTCAACACCTATCTATCAGTAATTGACAAATCCAGCAAATGAAAATCAGTAAGGACGTGGTTGGACTGAATAGTGCCATCCATCAACTGGATCTAATTCATATCTATAGGATAGTGCATCCAATGACAGCAGAATACACATTCTTTTTAAGCTTATGGAACATTTACCACACTCGGGATTATGAAATACACCTTAACAAACTAAAAAGAATAGAAATGATACAAAGTAATGCTCTCAGACCACAATGGAATTAAACTAGAAATAAAAAAAAGAAAGATATCTGTAAATTCCCCCCAAGTACTTGGAGATTAAACAGCACACTTCCAAATAACATGTGGGGCAAAGAAGTCTCCAGAAAAATTGAAAACTATCTTGAAATAAATAAAAATGAAAATACAACTTATCAAAACTTGTAGGATGTAATGAAAAGGTGCTTAGAAGGAAATTTGTAGCCTTAAGTGCATACACTAGAAAAGAATAAAGATCTAAATTTGATAATCTAAGTTTCCACTTTAGGAAACTAGAAAGTGAAAAGATTAAATCTGAAGTGAAAGAAAAGAAATAATAAAAATTAGAATCAATGAAATTAAAAACAAGAAATCAGGGCACCTGGGTAGCTTAGTCAGTCAAACATCTAACTCTTGATTTGGGGTCAGGTCATGATCTCACGGTTAATGAGAATGAGCCCTGCGTTGGGCTCTGCACTGACAGCCTACTTGGGAGTCTCTCTCTCCCTCTCTCTCTCTCTGCCTCTCACCCCTCTCTTTGTCTCTCAAAATAAATAAATAAACATTAAAAAACAAAAACAAAATAAGAAATCGATAAAGAAGATAACGAAGCCAAAATCTTGTTCTTTGAAAAGATTAATAAAATCAATTAACCTCTAGCAAGATTAAGGAAAAAACAGTGAAAATACAAATAACTAATATCATAAATTAAAAAGGGATCATAATGGCTGATCTTATGGGACAAATAGATACTATGAATAGGCCTAAATTTTTAAAGAAATTGAATCAATAATTAATAATATTTTAAAACAGAAAGTACCAAACCTAGAAGGATTCACTGGTGAATTATACCAAACACTTAAGTAAGAAATTCTACTGAAATTCTACAATCTCTTCCAGAAGTAAAAGAAAGAACAAAAGCAATGAACAGGAAGGAAAGAGCAGGATGATAAATCGAAGCCTAACCATACCAATAATTATGCTAAATGTAAATGGTCTGATTAGCCCTTTTAAATGGCATAAATTGTCAGATTGGATTAAAAAGCATGACTACTTTAAATCTGAAGACATGGCTAGATTAAAAGTAAAAATACATGTGGTCCATTTGGTGTTAATTTCTGTATATGGTGTGAGGTATAGTATGGGATGATGATGATGATGATTATGTGTGGATATTCACCATCATTTGTTGAAAATACTATCCTCCATTTAAATGCCTTAGAACCTTTGTTTAAAAAGTTAACTGACTATATATTTATTTCTGGACTCTGTTCTATTGACCTATATATCTATACTTGGGCCAATGCCACACTGTCTTCATTACTGTAAATGTATAGTCAGTAAGTCCTTCAACTCTGTTCTTCTTTCCAAAATTGTTTGGGTATTCTGGGTCCTTTGCATTCCCATTCAAATTTTTGAATCAGTTCATTGGCTTCTTCAAAGGAGTCTTCTGGGATTTCAGTAAGGATTGTATTGACTATATAGATCAATTTGAGAAGAACTGCCACATAGGCACTATTGAGCCTTCTAATACATGAACATAGAATGTCTTGCCATTTATTGAAATCTTCCTTAAATTTTTTCAGCAATGCTTTATAGTTTCCAATGTACAAGTCATGTGTTTATTTCGTTAAAGTAATTCCTATGTATTTTATTCTTTTTGATGCTATAATGAATGGAACGTATTCTTAATTTCATTTTCAGATTGTTCATTGCTTATCATATCTTACATATTGCTATCTCTCTGTATTTACTTATTAGTTCTAAAGTATTTTTTTAGACTACATTCAAGGTTATGTCATCTGCAAACAGAGATAGTTTTTTTAAAAATATAAAAAGATAGAAGAGATATCAGGCAAACACTATAGAATGGCTATATTAATATCAGACAAAGTAGACTTCAAGACCAGAAATATTACAGTAGATAAAGACGTATATTTTTATAATGATAAAGAGATCAAATAATCAAGACTTCATAATACTTATAATGTCTATACTTTATAACAGAACTACTAAATACATGAAATAAAAACTAATAGAACTCAAAATAGAAATAGAAAAATCTCTAATTATAGCTGGAAATTTCAACAGTCCTCTCCCAGTAATGATAAAACAAGTAGACAGAAATCAGTAATGGTATGTAAAATATTTTTTAAAATGTTATCAACCAACTCAACATAATTAATATTTATGTAATCTCCATCCAATGACAGGTTCAGACACATGCTTTTAGTGCACAAGGAACATTCACTAAACTAGAAAATATTCTGAACTACAAAAAAAAAAAAACCTTGATAAATTTAAAATAATTGACATTATGTAATGTATATTCTTGACCACAAAGGAATAAAAGTAGAAATTGATAACAGAATAATATTTGATAATTCATCAGTACTTAGATAATAGTCATATGCTTCTAAATAATGGATGAGTTTTTAAAATAATATAAGAAAAAATATCTTTAAATAGGTAAAAATGAAAGCATATCAAAATTGGTGGAATGAATGAAAGCAGTTCTTGGAGAAAAAATTCATAATATTAAGTGCTTATCTCAGAAAAGTCTCAAATCAAATATTTAAACTTTCACCTTATGAAAATAGAAAAAAGGTTAATTAAAAACAAAGTTTACCAAAAAAAAAAGAACAGAAATTAATGAAATAAAAAACAGAAAAACAATAATGGTATATCAATGAAACCAAAGTGGTTCTTTGAAAGATTAGTAATTGATAAACCTTTAGAGAGATTAACCAGGAAATGGGTGACATCACTAGGGACCATACAGATATTCAAAGGATAATAAAGAAATATTAACTTGGCATATTAGATGTAATGGACAAATTTCTTGAAAAAATACTAACTACCAAAACTGATATGAGAAGAAATAGAAAGTGTGAGTGGTCCTCCATTTGTTTAAATAATTGGATTTTGTTAATTAAAAGTCTTCCCAAAAAGAAAAGTCCAAGCCAGATAGCTTCACTGGAAAATTCTACCAAATATTTGGAAGAAATAATATTAATTATAAATGAACTATTTCAGAAAATAGAAGAGCAAAGAACATTTCCCAAGTCATTTTATCAAGCCAGCATTACCCTGATAGCAAAAAGTAAAGATATTACAAGAAGACTATACACCAATATCCCTTATGAACATAAACACAAAACTCCTTAACAAGAATGGAAGTAGGCAAATAACTTAGACTCTGACAATAGGATGCTACCCTCCAGGACTTTGACTTTTACCGAAGCAGTGTAATAATGCAGGAATGATTAGAATGTTCTCTGTTGCCAAGTTTCCCTTGGTCCTTACCAATGTTTAATTTGGTGTTCTAGCTTTCAATCAATTCTATAACCTACCCAAAGTTCTTTCAAAAAATGCATTTCTGCTAAATTTAGCAACCAAGAATCTGAACAATAAATTCATCCCTACTAAAGTTCTTGCAACTTTAAGAACCTGAACTTGTATAGAAATTGGTACGAATGAGTAATCTACACAGACCCTCAAGGAAATGGAAGGCATTTAGGTTTGGGAATCTCATCTCATTGGGATGAAACCTGTGAAAATCCCATTCGAATTTAGGGATAGTAATCTGGCATAACAGCTAATTAAACTGGCACCTACAATCATCAGAAATGAAGATCTCAGGGAACATAAGACATGAGGGGCCATTGTTCAAGTATTTTCAGGGCTCCTTCTCTCCATCTCTCATCCTTGATTTCCTCTGCATTGGCTTCATTATTAGTAGTTATTTATATATATTTACAGATGGCTATAATCAGCTTGAGTCTTACAAGAATTTAGAACTCACATATCTAAAAGAAAGATTTCTCTTCTCTTCTCTTCTCTTCTCTTCTCTTCTCTTCTCTTCTCTTCTCTTCTCTTCTCTTCCCTTCCCTTCCCTTCTCTTCCCTTCCCTTTCCTTCCCTTCCCTTCCCTTCTACCCTTCTCTTCCCTTCTCTTCCCTTCTCATCCACCCTTCTCCTCCCTTCCCTTTACTTCCCTCCCCTCCCCTCTCCTTTCCTTCTTTTCCCTTTCCCTACCCCCACTCCTAGCATTTATACCAATCCCTATGAAAAAGACTCTGATCATGCTTGGTACCATGCTTTGGGAATCATCAATGTCCATAGATAACAAGATATTCTGATTAGCCAGCGTATATCATGTGCCTCCTCCTGTGGCAGAGAAGACACAGCCTTCAGAGACCAGCAAAGAGAAAAGGCAAAGATGAAGGAGAAACAGGAGATGACCCATCAAACAAAGTCCCCTTTGAGAAAGTTGAAGAGAGTGCACTCAGTAGCAAAGAGCGGAGAATGACTTGAGAAGAGAGGAGGGATGAGTGCTCTTTCCTAATACATAAGTACTAATCTACCTCAAATATTTAACTAATAAAGTGAATAATATCTATAACATAACCAAGAATACAAGGGCATTGTATCCTTGAAAATAAATCATTTTTAAGCATCTGGCACCTTAGCCATTTGCACATTTGCTGACCAACAGTTAATGTGACAGTTATTAATATTGCTAATGAAATTTCTGTCATCATTAAACATGAGCCCATATGACATCCATTTGGCACAGCTGTTTAATTATTTTGAGTTGTCCTTTGTGCCAGAATATTGAATTTATAGATTGACCATAGAAGCTATATACATAGTGGTTAAGAATGCAGATGTGGAAATAGGCAGACCTGAGTTTGAATCCTGCCTGTACCAACTTGCCACCTATATGACCCTAGGAAAGTTATTTAATGTTTAATTCATGTTAAAATGATCCACAAGGGCCTGGAACACATTAAGTTCTCAATGATAAATATTATCTATTGATATTGTCATGGTTCTAGTTTAAAGCCAGTTAATGTAATGCATCACCCTCAACTCCCACCATTTCTTCTCTAATTCTCATTGGAGTTAGCGAGGTTTGATTGTACATTATATAGTAAAATGTATCAATATTGGAAACAGAGTCACATAAGTAACCAACCACCCTGCCTTGTTTCCTTTAAGCCAAAATCTCTAGATTTCCCTCACCCATAAATCCTTCCAAGACAGCCCTTTTGAGAACCATAGCCACACCATAGAACTCTCTCAGGATTCCTCACTACACTGAAAGAATTCAACCATATTTCTGACGTCCAGTCAAAAACTTGGTAGTTCCACTTTTAAGAACATGTTTTCTAAACATCTCTGGTAAATGGAGATTTTGACTTTATGCCCGGGACACCCTGAGAGCTGCTCCTACAGAAAAAACTAATAGGATAATAAATCCCAAGTCCTTTTTTCCCCACTCTGAACAAGAGTTGTTTTAGTTAAACTTGCATTCACTTTTCTCTGAACACTGCCCCCGCCCTCGTCAGACCATTGTGTTTAATACAAGACTTTTGACTCAGCCATCATTACTCACACTTTACTGATTTTACTTTAAACACTGTTGGCTAAAACGACAATTTATCACGACTGTTTTGCCTAGCAGCAGGAGGATAATTTATTTTCCCGTTGAAGGGTTTGATATTTATTAGCACCACAGTGAGCTGGTCAGTGGAGATCCACACTCCAGGGAACAAGCTGAGTCCAGCTTCACGGCCTGCTCCACCCTCCTCTGCTCAAACCAACCAACGTTTCTCCTGAGGCAATGCTGGCTGGCATCTGAGGATATAGGAGATGGTAACTGGGGAGCTCCGTCTCTTGGGAAGAGGAAGCTTGGGGTATACCTCTCTGTGTGGAAGCTGCGCTCACAGCTGTGAAGGAGACGAGCCAGCGCTCAGGGAGAAAGGCAAGCCCTCAGTGCCTGCTGGGGAGAACCAACAAGCTGTGAACAGAGTGGAAGTTAGACACAGAAATGCCTACACCTATAAGGAGAACCTACTGGAGAACAGCCACCCCTGGGCTCAGCAGCCAAAGAGCATCTGGTTGGCAAGAGTTTACTCAGGTAAGGTGGAGCCTGTTTGAAAAGTGGAGAGACCCAGGCCCCTTAACGCCAACGGGAAACAATTCTTACACAGCACAGGCAGCATCTCCATAGACAATCTCTGTGCCTGGCAAGAGCAGGCTTTTAGGATTAGTTCATTGTAGCAGCAAATGAATAACTGGAAGGGAAGGAAAATAACTTGGGTTTATTGTGTGCCGACTGTGTGCCTGGCACTATGTTTGATTTACATATATCATGTTATTTAATCCTTGCAATAACTTCAAGGATGATGATGATGATGATGATGATGATGATGATGCGGCGCAAGGATGAGTCTTCATCGAATGGGCTCAGGGAACTTATGAAAATTACCTACTTTATTTTCACATAGCTGGTAAGTGGGAGAGCCAGGGAACTAACTCAGATTGTTTCATCAAAAGGCCAAGTCCTTCTGATGCCGTGTACCACTTCCCTACTGGAGGAAAGGCACTGGACTTCAGTGTGGTGCCTGGAGTTTCCACCACTGGGTCACTTCTTGGCTTGGGGCATTCTCTCTAACAGAAATATGTTTTCTGGGAGATATAGCTAAATGATCCATTAGCACTTAGGCCCTATTAACAGGAAATTATTGGATACTTTTATTCTTTTCCAGAAGGGGGAACAGGACACACACAGCACAGTTAACTCTGATGCTTCCAGTTATGAACGCTGCTGGGGGTGAGAATGTGAAGAGGGTCTTAGTGACTTGGGGGAGGCAAACTGTGGGAGCATCCTGCCAAAACACAGTAGGGAGCATGTTGAACACACACCTGGAGGAGGAGGAAAGGAAGAAAAATATCAGTGCACTGAAAAAGGACATCAAGCCATGCCCTTTTGTGCCCCATCACAGCCGGTGCATGAACTTCAAGAGCAAGCAGAGCCACAGTTTCAGAAGCTTCCCAACAATCATGGTGGGCCCACTATGTGCTAGACACTATACTGAAGCTCAGGTTACAAAACTACATTGGATGCAGTCCCCATCCCTGAAGAGTGTATAATCTCTTTCCCCTGAGAAGTTGAGGAAATTCTTAGGATGTCAGGAAAAGAAAAAAAATCTTGGAAGAGAATTGGGAAAGAGAAGGTGGGGAGCTCTTTAGGACAGGGGGTTGGGGACATTGAGGATAAAGTGCCATTCCCCTAGTCCTCTAGGGAGACACCCATGACAATGGCACCTTCCTAAGTAAAGGTAATGCCAATCGACCCTGGGGTAGCCTTGTCTTTAGGAGGGAGGCCTTGAGGGTTAGCCAGTCCTCAGAACATTCTGACTGGTATAGCCTTCCTCATTTCCTAAGAGCCCCTTTGGAGAGGACAACAGATGGGTCAAGAAAAGGGGTCCTGCCCCTCCTATTCCCAGCATGTGAGGAATCTGACACTGGCACTAACACCTGGATAGAACCACCTCCTATTATTATGTCAACTTCCTTTCTCCTTTGCTATTCTTGATGAGTGTCTCCTTCCCATTTGCTCCTCAATCACCCAAAGCACACCCCAGGATGGATTATGTAACATCACCATAAAGAAATGGGGTGGGGAGCATGCCTCCACTTCAGATGAAACTCCTCAAAAAACAAATTCATTGAGGGATGAACTCAGCTGTGAGAACTTCAGAGGAGGCTTATTTAGGACTTACAGTGATCAGAGACTGACAGCAGTCCGAAGGCCAAGGAACAGACAGTGTCCAAGTTCCACCATGGTTGCGTCAGCACGGAAAGAAGTTGCGGCGCGGCCTCACCCAACTTTACCAGCAGCTCATCAGGGCCCCGTCTCCCAGGCCTCCCCCTCCAGCCAATCACTGAGGGTCCAAGCTCATTGTTTTGTTGAGTCCACCATGAAACAAAATTCTTTCCAGAGCCTTGATTAACCTTATTAGAGCTCATAAAACTCAAAGTATTTCAGCCTGTCCAAATGTCTCCATTTTCTTCTAGATATTTGTGGTTGAGGCCATTTTCTGTGTCAGTTTTCAATTAGTAAAGAGACGTGGCAAAAAGGAGGGCAAATTAGAAATCAAAAGCATCACTTCTTAATACTCTGTGAAAAAGGATCACCGAAGAATGCCCAGCACCAGAAAGGGAGGGAGGTATAGAGAACACCTCCATTCTATCTGCATTCCATCATCAAGGCTACTGCTGGCTTAAAGGATGCGTGTCATGTGAGAACATGACATAATTTGAGCCATTTCATTCTTGTCACAAACTGAAAATCATGCTAATGTATGGGCATATTTATTAAGGTCATTTCTACTTCATGGCCAGTGTGTGGTCATGGGCCGTATATTACCCATTAGTGATGGAAGGTTGACCCTGGCTGTGTTTTGGATTCATCAAACAGTTCGGTAGGGTGCAGCAGAATCCAAGACATTTTGCCAAGGCATTCCCCCTCAACCCTCCTCCTCCCTTAATTGTAAAACCCATGTGTGTTTTAACAAAAAAATCTCATCCATCTGTTTCTGATTCATTTACACTTAACTCGTCAACTCTCCTTTTGTCAGGGCTGTCATATCCAACAGGTTCTGCATTGGTGTGCCATGTTGAACCCTTCTCTCCTGAAAATCAAGAAGTCTTGTTTAGCCAAAAGATGACACTCTCCACTCCCTGAGATTGAAGGAGTGCAGTTGGGAGAGTGAGAAGAAAGACGTTTCAAATTCCAAACCCCCTGATGCTTCAGTCCACTGTGGGCTTGGCAAAACGTCTCCTCTCATTCACAGTGCTGGCCTGATTGAGCTGTTATTGTTATGGTGTGTGAGTGAGCTTGCATGTGTTTGTGAGAGTGTGTGTGTTGACTGGCTGTGATTAAACATGTTTTGTGGCATTAATTCAGACTATGGGTGGGCTTCACTTCTCTGTAATCAGACCAACTGGCTGACTTGGAGAGTATGTGACTGGACTGAATTCCTCCTATGACTTCCACTGTGCTGGGTTTTATCCACCTGTCAACCAGGAGCAAAAAAATGAGAAGCAAGAGCTTTCAGTAACAGGAGGAAGAACTCAAGTTCTGGGAGTTCTCCCAGCATTCTCCCTTCCAGGCAGCTTTATTCCCAGATGGAGAGAGGGCACACAGATGACTACAGGGCAAATCCACCCTCAGCGCACCCTAACAAGGGAAACAATCACTATCACTTAGCTATGTTAGATACTGGCATCATGCCAATCCACCCAGAACCTCCCCCAAACAGGAAGACACAAAAGAGACCTGGACTGTACAAGGCTGCCCCACAGCCCAGGTAAGAGTTGCCATGTCAAATGGTGACTGCTTTCCCTTACCTGTCCCTCAGCAGAAAGAGGGGGCCATTGACATCTAAACTCTATCAAACACAGAACTTGCTTTAGAAAAAAAAGTCTACTGAAATCTTAGTTATTCATCATGCTGCTACTTCTCTCTATTCAAGGTGGTGGTATCAATTGCATCTATCAAGCCAGGTTTCTGTATTAAATGTTCTTTTTTTTATAGATTCTGATTATCCAATGTCTTCATAGTTTTTGAGTAAGTCCTGCACCATATAGAAGATTTAACACAAAGATACATTTATGTAGTGATGTGGATTATTTGGACTTACACTTTAGAGTTCCTAAGGAAGGACTTCTTGAAATCAAGCACAACACTATCTATTAACTTAATAAACTAACACAGAGGTTAAATAAGGAAAAAAACTTTCATTTTTGAAATATAAGAGGCATGATTATGTGTGAGAGTAACAGTTCTCAACTGTGGTGTAATGTCATGCTTGTGTATCACAATCGGTTGTGAGATATGTTGCAAGTGATCTGTTTCTAATAATAGTTCAAGTACTGACGTTTGTGGATGATTCACTTTTAAATAAAACTTAGAAGCAGCCTTGAGATTCTCTCTAGAATCATGTCACTTTAAATCACTGCATTTGCCAATATGCTTTATTGAGTTGGAGATAAGTGTTTGTGTTCCCTTGAGGACCCTTGGAATCACACATGGAGACACAATGGGTGCACTCCTGGGAATGTGTCCTGCATGTAAACATCATCCGTCATGCTTGTGGTGGCAAAAAACAATTGGGAATTGCTACACTCAACATCTCAATACATGGCCTGCTCAGAATTGTATGGCTCTTTATCACTTATTAACACATAGGGATTCCATTTTTCTGTTCTTTATTTTTTTTTAGCGTTTTTATTTTTTTTATTTTTGAGAGACATAGAGACAGAGCATGAGCAAGGGAGGGGCAGAGAGAGAGAGAGAGAGAGAGAGATACAGAATCCAAAGCAGGCTCCAGGCTCTGAGCCGTCAGCACAGAGCCCGATGCGGGGCTCGAACTCACAGACCGTGAGATCATGACCTGAGCTGAAGTCGGCCGCCCAACCGACTGAGCCACCCAGATGCCCCATGTTCTTTTGTAGCCCTGAACATTATGTTAAGCAAACACCCAGAAAGACATACTTAAGAGTTGTAGCGGTCAAAGCAGTATTCCTAGACAGCCCGATCTTACAGTAAAGCAGACTTAGGAATAGCACTGGTATTGATGCAATTTTCCTCTCTTTCTCCTACCCTTCCTGTGTGTGTGGGCATGTACATGTGTGTTTATATATTCATATGAGTGATTGGTTGACTAGTTGCTTGTTTAGTGTAGAAAAAGTTACTGGTTCTATGAACTGTGGGTACAATTATGTCTAAGATCTAGAAAAATATGAAGCACTTTAGAGATGGCCCTAGCGGGAGAGCTAATGAGGTCAGTGTCATAGCTCTGTGATCAATCTGTGTACTAAGACTATTCAACTTTGTAATATCCCATAGCCATAGGCTAGTGGTCCCTTAATCCCCATACCTGCTCTAACCTTCAGTCAGG
This sequence comes from Paguma larvata, assembly GCA_030068075.1. Taxonomy (NCBI): domain Eukaryota; kingdom Metazoa; phylum Chordata; class Mammalia; order Carnivora; family Viverridae; genus Paguma; species Paguma larvata. The sequence continues at coordinate 40,901,083 of CM057838.1, forward strand.
ATTTCCCAAATGTATGTTATAGTTACAACCTAGACCAAAAGATCAAACATGACAATCAGTATGGATCACTGAGAACTCAGTGCTCCCCAAGTTCCTACTTATAATAAAAAATACCTACTTGGGACACTTGGATGGCTCAGTTGGTTAAGCGTCCAGCTCTTGATTTTGGCTCAGGTCATAGTCTCACAGTTCGTGGGTTCAAACCCCATGTGCAGGCTCTGTGCTGACAGTGCCAGAACCTGCTTGGGATTCTCTCTCCCTCTCTCTCTCTCCCTCTATCTCTCTTTCTCTCAAAACAAACAAACAACAACAACAAAAAAAAACCTACTCAAAGAGATAAAGGGAAGATCTCTGCAGTGACATTTAAAAAACTCCCAGTCCCTAGATAGCTGTGTAAATCCACATTGTTGGCCAAGGATACACTGTGCACCCAGATAAAGAAGGGGATCATACAATTTTTCCAGGCTAGAGTAATCAGGGCCATTTAATATGTTTTTTCTTCTGGTATACACTTCTCACCTCTGTTCTTTACTACCATCTGACCTTGATACAGAGGCTGTACTTTTAGATTTAGACAAATCCTTGGCTATGACCCACTAGTTGGTATAAATTCTGACACCTACCATTGCTCCTTTTACCTACAACCATTATTTTAAAAAATACAGGGAAAAGTTGACTAAGAGTCCCAAAAGTATCAGTCAGCTATTTAAGATGAATTTCGCCTTATCTTTCTTAAACACACCCTCACATCTTCCCTTCCATACTTATCCTTCACCTTAACACATAGGGAACCACCAACCACCACTTCCTTATCTATCTCCCATGTTATTACCAGTTTCATGATTTACCAGTCCAAAAGCTTTCAGCAGCTAGTAACAGAAATTGGCTAGTAACAGTAACTGGCTAAAACATCAAGGAATTGTATTGGCTGGAAATTCAAAGATGGAGAGGTTCTGCTGATGATACATTCAAGGCCCCATTTCTCTATGAGCCTTTTCCCTTTTCCATCTGTTAGCTTTGTCATGAATCTGACTTCCCCTTTGGCCATAAGATGGTAGGCAGCATCAATTTCTTATTCATATCTCTTGAAAGAAGCTGACTTCTGGCTTGCTTTCTTAAGGACAGGGAAGAACTTTCTCTGAAGCCTCCGGCAACTCTCTCCCAAACGAAAATTAGGTCATATGCCCATTCCCAAAGCATTCACTGACAAGCAGATTTAATTCTTTTGATGGCTGAGATTAATTGGTTTTCATCTCTGAAGCTGGAAATGGAGTAATTTCCCCCTAAATCATATGAACAAAACGGGAATGTCATTGTGAAGTAATTTCCCCCTAAATCATATGAACAAAACGGGAATGTCATTGTGAAGAAAATGGATGCTAGGTAAGAAATCAAAAATGTCCACTAGAGATATTGGGTATTTTCCATATTAGGTTCTGGGTCAGTTCCCTTTATCTGCTTAGGCAATACATTGATATCACTGATGAATAAGAAATAATTAATTGTGAAGATCAATTCTATTGCTTTTTTGGATCATGAAGAATTCAGAGAGCTTTGTTTGACCTGTGGAACCACATCTGAAAGGTACTGTGGTCCTTTGGGTTCATTCCCCACCCCCACCCAGCCCCACTGGGCAACAGTTACATTATGAAGTAACAACGAGGCCTGAAAGCTTATGTGAACTTAAGCTCCCTTTCTGGAGAAGTGGCCAACTCTACATTCCCATGTCGCAAAGCACTCAGGCCTCTGCGTGCAAACTCACTCCTAGTATTTCCAAGGGCACGCCATTCCTTAAATGGGAATGCAACTGGGTGGGGCACAGGCACATGGCTCACATTTTCCTTCTCATGATATTTTTTCCATTGACTCAAGCAGCAGCTGCATTTTGGAGGGCCATGTTTGCTTACGATGACACAGACTGTTTCTGAGCTCTGAAGTGGTCATCTTCAGATAGGTCAGTGTGATATAACCTCTTTGGAATCAGACTTCTGTTGCCCTGACTGCCCTTGTGATTCTAAAACAGGACCTGGAATTGAAGAAGCCTTCATTAACATGTAGACATAGCAGTTTCTGCCAAGCAAAAGAAGAAGGGAACCAAGATTGTTATCACTGATCCCTTGGCATTGGCTGGTCAAGAGTTGCCCTTATTCAGCTAATTCATTCCTTATGTTCATACTCTGTAAGGATTCAGAATCTCCCTCACCCTTACCTCGGCCATATGCAAGGGCCCACATGCAAGTTCAAGTCTGTCTTCTGAAACTATGTCCTAAGGAACATTCCTGCCTTTTCACAGCCTTATCCTGACTGCCTTTTACTACCTCAGTCATCTCCAATCCTCCTTCCCCTATTCTGCCAAAAAAAGGAAGTATTTTGATGCTGCTATCTCGGATTCCTGACTTTCATGTGAACGAGTCCTACTTCCGGCTCTGCTATTTTAATCTGAAATTCTGTTCAGAGTACATTGGTTGGTATAATTGAAAATACCACATAGAGCAGATATAAATGTGATCTCCATCAATTAGTATGAACTTAATCACATTTGTTTACCTCTCATCATGTGTATTTCTTAGAGGCCAACTATATGGCAGGCACTGTGCTAAGACCTAACATAGTTCCTTCATCTATAAAAAGGAGCTAATGATAAAACATATCTCTAGACTTGTAAGGATTAAATGAGGTATATATTATCAAGTGCTTACCACAACGCCAGATGCATAGGAAATTTTCATAAATAGTCACTAGGGTAGCTATTATTATTAATGAGAAAACAGCTGGTCTCATCTGATAGCATTGTGTACTATCCTTCTGAGGAGTCCAGGAGTTCCTCAATCTCTTCTTCTGTATTAATTCCAGTTTGTCATGCTTTCTGCATATCCTACAGCTATGTATTGGGCAGCTACTTAAAATGGGTCTGCTGGTGAAGTCAACTCAACTGTGTCCCCACACCTGGTACTTGGTGCAGGCTAGTGTACAAGCTTTGCTCCTGATCAGAGATGGTCACAAGGCACAGGGCTCAGCCAGTCCCAGGCTCAAATCCCAAGCGCTGTGTCCCTGGTCTGCCCCGCACTGTTAGTATGCTGAGCCTGCGTAAGGGGCACACATGCCTTATGCCATAAATGTTGCATGGCTGTTATAAATTGTGAGATCTGGTAACACCAGCAGCAGCTTATCAGATTTCAAATGCACCGCATTCTTCCAGATTTCCAGATGCTTTTTCTCTCTCTCTGTCTCCCTGCCACCCACTCTACCCCTATCCCTTTCCAAAATGCCCCAGACTGCTTACTGCAATCTAACAATTTGAAATTAAGTTGAATAATACTTCAGGAGGGGGAAAAAAAAACATTGGGAGTTTATATTTAAGAAGAAATGGGAGCGGAAACTTACGACATGCCCTGCTGTGTCATGTGGTTCTCACAGACCATTCACGGCATACAGGCAGACCGAATGAAGGTGGCTCAGTGCTCTCTAACTTAAAGGAAAGAAATGGATGAGAGAAGCTGGCTTAATACCATCACAAATGTACAATGCATGTGAAGCTTCTTGAAGAAAAAGTGTCAGTCCAGAAGATCTATGTTGTTAACAAAAAATAAACCATTAAAAAGGCCTGCTTGCTAGAAAACACATATGGTCTCTTGACTGCACAGGAAAATTCCTTCTCCTGAGACAAAATCTGGGCAAAGTAGCCCTGGTTGTAACGTTACTACCAAGAGAGAGGACTCGAGTAGGTGGTTTGTTCTTCCTTATCTTTTCCTTTCTAGGGTGGAAACAAAAACACAGCACCACTTCTCTGCTTTAAAGGACTGCAAAGTTCCTCCTAATTCCATCTTCTCTACTTGCTCATTCATCGGAGTGTTTGACAGACTTCGTTTGTGCTTCTTAAGGAAACTCTCAAGAATATGTCTGGGTTTAAATCAGCATAACCCTCAGAAGAAATATCACAGAGAAGTCACCCCACTGGGTGGTTATTTATCCTATTAAATGATTGGTATTCATCGGCAGGAAGCCAATGAATGATGAGATTAGTCACAGGGCAGGGAGCTTTGGTGGGGACAGGCAGTCAGGAGCCTGAACCCCTCCACCTGAGTGGTGCTATGACACAATCAGTGTTAACAGCTAAGAGTTGGGAAGAGCATTGGAAGATGCTGGGGGGAGAGAGACAGGGGTAGGGGGTTGAGATAAAGGGGTGGAAGAATGTGATTTGCAGAATTCCTCTGAATTTTTCTGATTCTTAAAGCACACAGGGAACACCTAAGCCACCAAGTCCATGGTACTTTTGTTACAACAGCCCTAGCAAATGAGTACAGATTTTGGTATATGAAGTGGAGTGGCTTACAACAGTAGAAATTTATTGTCTCACAGTTCTGGAGAACGAAAGTCTAAAATCAAAGTGTCAGCCACACTCCCTCTGACACCTGCTGGGGATAAGCTTCCCTCATCTCTTCCTAGTTTCTCTTGGTGGCCATCAATCCTTGGTAATTCTTACAGCTGCGTCGCTCTGAGCTCTGCCTCTGTTGTCACATGGTGTTCTCCCTACGTGCCTGTGTCCACATTTCCTTCTTATGAGGACAACAGGCACCTTGGATTAGGGTCCACCCTAACCACCTCATCTTAGCTTTATTAGATCTTCAAAGACTCAAATTCCAAACAAGGACACATTCACAGGTACTATGGGGTAGGATCTCAATATATTTTTTGGTGGGGGGTAGGGAGCCACAATTAAAGTCTCAGTAGACCCCCAGTAGATTCTGTCATAGGTCTTCTAGTTGGCTAGTAGTATGTGGCCCTTGGAGAGTGAACCTGATTGAACTTTAAAGACTAATTCAGGAGGGCAAATGTCACAGCAGGCAATGAAAGTGGATGCTGGGAGTGGAAGACCTCCAGCTCTTGGGCACATTCCCTTCTGCATTTACTCAACAGCTTTTCAAGCTCTCAAGAGAGCCCAGGGAGCTCTAAGAGAAGTCCAGGACCTTCGGCCCTTACTGAAACGGATGTGAAGTTGTGAAAAGTGATGCAAGGTAGCAAGTGGTTTCATAGGATGTTGAGCGCTTCCTTCCCAGCAGGCAGTCTGATCTCCTGAACTCAAAACACTGAATTCCCCAAGACACTAGAGAGACATAATCACAACTTTCAGATGTACAAATCATTCTGGCAATGGAGTTTCCAAAAAGCAAAGGATCCAGGATTCTTTTTTGCTGAAGCCAATCCAAACGATGACACAGAGGAGCGCCAGAACGTTGTGTGTCTGTCATGGTAGAGGGTTACGTTTGTACCTCCTCTGATCCAAGTGTTTTCAGGTGCAGTCACAGCTCTGAGCTTGATTATTTCCTCTCCACAAGCAGGGGGACTATTCAGAGGCACTTTCAGCATCTGGCAACATGGATTTCATGACCACAAAGTAAAAATGAAATAATGCACATACCAAAACATAAACACATTGTAAAGTGCATTCAGCCTCAGATTCCAAACACGGCAACCCTGCAGGATTTAGCAAAGGGGAAGCCAGACTCCTCTCCCGGGGGGAGCAACAAGGCCTCCAAACTGACAGCTGCTATCATTCCAAAACAAGTCATTGTTTATAAATGAATATTTTTTTGTGATAAATTATTGAATTACATGAAAACTCTATGATTGCCTGCTGCTGCCAGATTTCGTTTTGGTCTCAAAAGCCAGCGTGGAATGTACTACAGACAAAGAGCAAAATTAAAAACTGCTGGCCTTTTCTCACAAAATTCTCCTCTGAACTCTGTCTCCCACTAACGTGTAATGCTGGGCCTGGCTCTGAAAACCCAGAAGTTCCCATCGGAACATGTATAATGTAAATGGTTTTCGGTTAGAGATGTTTTGACCTATTCCAAGAAAAATGTAGGTATGCATCACAGTTTATGATTTATTTTGTTATGATAATTAGCATCTCACAATCTAAAGGCAAAGGGGGGCATCACTTTGTATGAGTATCTACTATGTTCCAGGGTTTGTGGTGGTTGCTTTACATGGTAACCTCACTTAAGCCCAACAACAGCCCTGAGCGGTCATTACTCTACCCACTTTACAGATGAGAAAACTCAGGCATGCAGAAGTTTAGCAATTTGCCTAAATTTACACAGCAGTAAAATGAGAGGTCTGGTACCAGATGTGTGATTCCAGAGTTCATGGTCTTTCCTCAATAGCACACTTTTTCCTACCACAGTTTAATAAATGACTGTATTTAGTACTAATACTCAAAGAAAAGTACTGTGCTATTTTCCAACCTCTCACATTGCTCCCTTAGGTATTACCTTTCAAGTAGGCCTATTTAGAAAAAATAACATTGAAATGAAAAAAAATATTATCTTCCTTGATTCATCTTTCCCTTCAAAACTAGATCATCCTAACCTTCTTTGCTGTACTATGTTCCCTATGTTCTTAGGGAAATGCAGTTGGTTCCTGTGGAATTAGCAGGAATAGGAGACAATAGCACTGGCTTCTGATCCCAATTCTACTCCTCATTCAGTAGGCACCTCTCAATCGCAGCCGCTTGCCCTGCCTATTTCACAAGTTGTTATAATGCTCATATGATGATAAAATGTCAGGGAAAGCATTTTGTAGCTCTTAAAGCTCTGAACCGTGTAAGTAATTATTATGCTTCAGACTCTGATAGTTCAGTGAAAAAGAGGAAGGTTTTTTAGAATGCTAGTCCAGGGTTAGTCAGTGGTCTGCTGAGCAGGATTTCTAGAAAAAAACAACAGCAACCGATTTTTAGTGTTTGCTGATTTCCATAATGTAAATACCCCCACCAAGGCCAACTTCAAGCTGTCAGTATGACAACTGAGCATAGAGATTAGAAGAGATGCTCTCTGGGCTCCTGGGTGGCTCAGTCAAGTTTAAGCATCCAGCTTCAGCTCAGGTCATGATCTCATGGTCATGAGTTCAAGCCCCATGTTGGGCTCCGTATTGACAGCTCAGAGCCTGGAGCTTCGGATTCTGTGTCTCCCTCTCTCTCTCTCTGCCCCTCCCCTGCTCACACTCTGCTCCTCTCCCTCTCTCTCTCTCAAAAATATTTTAAAAATTTAAAAAAAAAAAAGAAGAGATGCTCTCATAAGCTGGTACAAGCCAGATCTACCATACCCTAGTTCTGACTAAATTTCAAAATAGTAGCATCTTTAATAAAAACACTGACCCCCACTTGGAGTCATACTGGGAAATTCCCAAAGTATACCCCCTCTCTTTGTGTGCTCTCTTTACGATGGCAAGACTGTGCCTCCAAGCTGGGAGAGAAAGCCAGATCCCTATGAACGCTCACAGAGAGCCCCACAAAATGAATCTTGTCATTTGTTGTTTTGACCCCAATCTGAGAAGTGAAGTTCTGCCTCATATAGAACTCATATATTGCCTAGGGAACAAAAAAAAAAAAAAAAAAAGTGCTCTAAGGAAATGTTATTGCTGCAAGCTGACACTGAGTGCCAAGAATGAGAACTTAATTCGACCTATTCTTTCCTTGTTCATAGTATAACAACCTTAAGTCTGGCAATACAACACACACACACACACACACACACACACACACACACACACACACACTGGCTTATACAGGATTATTTCTCTCTCCTGTAAATGAAGACTAGAAATATGTGAGCCAGAGCTGATCTACACCAAGGACCCAGGCTTCTTCCAGCTACCGTCTCTACTGTCCTTATGGTTTAAAGTGTCTGACATATGAATTCCAGTCAGCAGGATGGAGAAAGGAGGAAAAGAAAGGCCACTCTCTGACTTCTGAGGAGAGTTCCTAGAAGTCCCATTCAGTACTCTGCTTATATCTCATTGGCTAGAAACTAATCATATGAGCACACCTAGCTACAAAAAGAGGCTTGAAAATATAGCCCTTCATCTTGGAGACAATGTGCCTAGCTAAATATCAGGTTCTTTTATTAAGGAGGAAGGGAGAATAGATGTCAGGATAGCCAGCTAGTACTTTCTGATACATGTTCACTCATATTTGAGCAGTAACTCATCAGAGGGTAGAGAAAGAAAGGGAAATGAATAATTTTCTTTTTGTTGCTACAGCTTAGTGGCCTCTTCTCCCTATTTATCCCCTCTGAGTAAGAGGAGAAGTTAGCAGTCTATAGGTAATTTATATTGCATATCCATCGAGGGCCAAATAAAAAGGAACTATATCTACTTCTGGGATGTGCTTGCAAAACATATCATTTGTGTTCTGATCATCATTATTCAGAATGTAGTGACAATCATTTGTGATCATTACTAATATTATGCTGGAAGTAGGTGGGAATTCTTGTCTCTCTAGATGGATTTGTCTAAATTGAATGGTATTAATTATCTATTTTGATTAAAATGAGATATGAATCTAACTTATGCAGGAAAAATGGAGGAGGAGGGAGATCTTCTTCTTTTTAATACTATTCGTCTAGATTCTTTGTGGCCTAGAAGTTGGAGATCTGTGTATTATATGACTTCCATTGATAGCATTTTTTGGGGGGGCATGCAAATGTCTGCCTGCAGCCCTTTGTCTACGCTCTCCACCTCTTGTTCCCATTGGCGCTAGTAAATAGCTAGTCAGGTGTCAGGAAAATTTGCCCTGACTCCTCTAAGGAAATCCCATGCAGCCAAACAAGGCTCTTCATCTCTAGTCATTCCAAAATGGCATTAGAGTAGAACCAGAGAGACACATTAATCTACAGAGAAGCTTTCCAGTGACAAATGCAAAAGCCACACAAACATGCAAAGGCATGCATGAGAATGTAGACAGCCATCCTGCTGGGGCTGAAAGTATTTGCAAATTGTCAAACCACATCCAGAGATGAGGTGTGCCCTGGCAACCACCAGCCCACTCCTATTCCATTTTAGACCAGAAGAAAAATAAGCACTACTGGACATTTCATTTGCAGTGTTACTATAATCCTATTTAATGTATTGCCCCATGACCAGTCAGGCATCCCAACTCCCTCCACCTGCATTCATCCCTAAAAAGCTAAAATCCTTGACCTTCTAGGTTTTAGCTGCCTTTTAGCATACAGATAATTTAATGGATGAACCCAGGCCTACAATTGGTTTAGCCATTACATAACTCCTAGGTTTTGGCCCTGCAGTCATTCTTTCCTTCCTTCATTTGTTCATGTACACAGCAAATATTGAACACCTGCTGTGTGCAGTACCATGCCAACAAGTGAGGACACATCAATGAGCAACATATTTCCAGTCTGCCCTCATGATGTCACAGTTTGAGGGGAAACGAGTATCATTGAACAAAGGGGCTGAGGAGGCTGGAGAAGGAAGGAGGGGCTCATCAAACAAGTTGTTATGGGCCCTCTCAAAAGTCTGGGGCTTTATCCTGAAGCCAGCGAGAAGCTATGGAGGGATTTTATGGAAGGAAATTAGATGATCAAATTTGCAATCTAGAAAGATCATCTGTCTGCAGTTCGGAGAAAGGATGTGGAGAAGGTCAAGAAGGGCTTCTGGGAGGCCACTTGTGAGAGGACTGTAGCTGTCTAGGAGAGTGGTGTGTGGTGGGGGGTCACAACAGGCAGAGTGCATAGATAGAAAGAAGTGGATCGATTTATGGTGGCATCCAGTATGGAGGCAAGTGCAAAGGTCAAAATGCCCATGTGTCCTCACCCTCAGAAATACTGGCAAAAGCTCGCTCAGTGCCAGTAGAAAGCGCGTAGAATCATGGAAGAACTGCACCTCTTCTACATGCTCTTTCCAGCCAAATGGGATCCAAGAACTCAAGAGCTACATGGGAATTCATGGTCAATTCTGCAATAAGGAGAATTTTCAGTGGAAGCTGGAAACACAGGAATATAGTGCCATTGGCTGAGCCTGTCATAAATACAAAACCATGTGCTCTCAGATGCTGTCTGCTATGCATTCACCCCAGGTACATGATTCACAGTGAGCCTATAAACTAAAGAGTGAGAGCTACTCTTTTTAAAGTGATACTGTTTTCAGTTGCATCCAGATCATCTTTCATAGCCTGGCAAGGTTGTGGGTACTAAGGTGATGTCACACTCTGGCAATATTTACCTTTTGTCAAGCCTAGCATGGGCTATTTGAATGGCTGTTGCTTCAGGAAAGCCCACCTGGGATGACCCGTCTGTCAGATCCTTCTCGGGGGAGTATTAGAATCCTTCTGGTCTTTCTCCTTCAAATAATTTAGACACGTCGCCTCTTGATGAATTTGGTTTAAGAACACCCTACCGGGTTTCCCTGAGAGAGACAGTGGGCCCCACAGGGGCAGGCTGGATTCATGTTGGAGGCATGAAGTGTGTGGGGAATGGATTTTTAGATGAGTTAGCAAATACGGGGCAGTAGTTTCACCTCTCACTCTGACGTGGAAGGAAAGCAAGGAAGTGGATTTTAGCTTTTAGCCCTGCCTGATCAATACATAAGAACCTTACCACCCTGAAGAAGGGTTTTCCCTCGTGTTACATACAGAGAGCATCTTTGGACCAGGAAATACATACAACCCAAGTTAATATTAAAGAGAGAAAATATAGATGACATCCACCAGTCCAACTCTGGGGAAAAAAATGCAATACAAATGACATGACAAACACCACACTGAGGGCACAGGCTGTCCAAATATGTGCTCCCATTTCCAATTTTCCATGTCGGTTGGCTAAAGCCAGGTCCTGGAATGTTAATTGGGACCTGATCGCAACTAATGGACCAGAAATTATGAAATGCCTCATGTTACCAGTCATTTAAACCAGATAGTTAAGAGTCCAGTTATGGTTAGGTTCAAACTGAGGCTTAAATCTAATATATTTATTGCAAGTAACACTGAACACTCAACGGCACTTATTTTAAATCTAAACGACACCACGTATCGTATCCATTTCCTGCATCTTTGAACCATGCAGCAGCTGAATCTGTCATCTTTCTTTCTCATTTGGGAGTATTCAAAGTGACATGTCCTACTATGTCACTCTACCTGGGAGAAAATGGGGAGTTTGGTTGCTGTGCGCTGTTTTACATTAGAAGAATTTAGTCTGAGACTCTAATGCAAAGCCGGTAACCCCACTGCCTGGGCTATATACCAGGGTGGTATAGCAGTGTCGTAATCATTCTTCCTTCTTTTTAAGTTTTGGCCTGTTTGCTTCATAAAAACATTTTTCACTTTCCCTGGTCTATCCGTGTGCCACTTCTGCTTTTTCTAGAAATATCTACTGGGAATGTGCACTTTACATGGAAATACAAACATGAACCAGAACTAAGAAGGGCCCACGTCCCCTGATGTCAAGGTTTCTGTAAAGAAAAATACACAAAGGTAGCCACGCCTCGCCCTGGCTTTCTAGTAACCCCAGAAAAAAATTCCAGAAATGTGTTTTAATTCTTTAGCCTGAGTGACAAAAAGGTTAAAATGTTTCCCAAAGTCCACTTAAGAATAATTTCGACCTTGGGAAAATGGATTTTGTTAGCCCCAAAGCCTATTAAGATTAATGGCAAGAGGGGCTCGTTATTCTGCCAGAAAAATCTACCCACAAATCTGAGAGAGGAGTTTTATTCTGTCCATCTCAAAGAGAGGGGATCCAGAGTGCCTGACAAATACCCACCAGGGTTGGGGCATATTTTAGACACATGGCAGGGATCCATGGCTGGGATACACACTTAGGGTGGTATTGTGTAGCCCAAGAAAGGGATTTTAGAAGAGATTTCTTAATTAGATAGGTCACTCTGCTCTCAGTCATGAAACCCACCACCTTGGCCACACTGCCAGGCTTTGTGAAGCCCCGAATGGTATTCAGAAGCTGGAGCCACATTCAGGATATAAACAGTTCTCGTGCCTGTTTGACCTCGTTGCTCCTCAGCTGCAGGGGCTACTGTTTCCTATTGAAATGCTCAGTCACTGCAGTGACCCCACCACCTCTCCACTTCTGCCGCCCCTGCTTCTGCCACTGCTGAACAACTGACTCCCCATATGCCTTGACCCGAAACTTAACACAGAGGATCCCTGCCATCTGTCCACTCACCACCCAGTACCAGGTGTCTCTGTGGGGTGGCGCCCTGAGGCTGGTTGCCTCACAGCCTGCTGAACAATCACGGATGGCTGAATTTTGGCCAAGTCCTCATCCCTGGCCATCTTGACAGGGCAGAGTACAGAAGTCTGTTGCTAAGAGACAGGAATTCCCAGACTCAGAGATGGCTAGACAAGAACTCTGGCTTTGATTACCAGCTTATAGAATTGATGAGAGGCAAATAGACAGGAAGCCTAAGCTTTTTAAGCAATTCGGTTCAACCCAAGAAACCCAAGCTTGGCTGACAATAGCCTATAATTACTCAGCTCCTAAGGCAATTCCCAGCATCCCCTTCCCCCCCAAATTTTCACCAAAATGTAATGGGCTCCGAAGAAGTACAGATCCCAGAAAGGGCATATGCAGCAATATCCATCTTAGGTGAACCAAGAAGGACAATGGACAAGGGGGATCCTTCCAGAAAGCACAGCCAGAGTTTCCTAGATTGGCTGACCCCTCGAGTGCACTGCCTAGGCAGGCACTGTCTCTGTAAAGCAGGCTATAATATAGGCAATGAACCAGAAACCACTAGGTGTTTTCTCATTGTCTACTTCTTCAAATAAAAGCTTTTCTTGCAGTTTTTATAATTTATATTTAATCCTCCACCATTCTATATTTAATCTGTTGCATTAGAAAGAAATCCAGGCTTGGCTGTCACAACGAAAAGACCTAAAGTTCAGTGGCTCAAAGAAGACAGAAGTTCCTTTCTCTTTCACACAGCAGTCTAGAGCAGTATTGTCCAAAAGAAATATAATGCAAGTCACATTTGTAATTTAAAATTCTCTAGCCGCCACATTGAAAAAAAAAGAAAGAAACAGGTGAAAATAATTTTAAAAATATATTTCATTTAATCTAATATGTCCAAAATATTATTATTTCAACATGTAGTCAATATAATACATTATTGAGACATTTTACATTCTGTTTTTTGTACTGATTTATAGCCCATCTCAATTCAGATTAGCTATATTTCAACAGCTCAATAGCCACATGTGGCTAGTGGCTACCATGTTGGACAGTGCAGAGGTAGAGGTAGGAGGGCATCCAGAGCTAGTAGACAGTCCTGCTCTATAAAGTTTCCCAGGGACCTCCAGTTCTTCTATTTCATTATTCACCATCCTTAGAGTGGAGTTTCTCGACCTCAGCACTATTGCCATTTGAGACCACATAAATCTTTGCTGTGGGGGGCTGTCTAATGCACCGTAAAACGTATTCCTACACAAAACCACTGTGTTCCTTCCCCTACCCACTAGATGCTAGGAACACCACCTCTCCTCCACCCATTTTGTGTCAATCAAAAATACTGTTAAATGTTGGAGATTTAGGGACAGATCACCCCTGGCAGCGGCCCTCAAACTTAAGTGTATATCAGAATGACCTGCAGAGCTTGTTAAAACAGATATCTTGAGCTCTGACTGCCTTAGTAACTCCCTGATCCTTTCGTAGATGTTTTTTGGTTTTTGTTTGTTGTGTCTTTTTTTTTTTTATCTTATCTACCTTTTCAAGTTTTTCTTGGTAGCAATTTTGTTCTGCTACAAGCTCTTTCATTATAGCAGATTAAAACAAAAGTTTCTGTTACCTTTCCTTATTGGAATGCAAAATTCTTTCTCTAAGTGTGAATGAATTTGGCAATGTCAGAAGATGATTTTAGGGGGCCCCTGGGTGGCTCCGTTGTTTAAGCGACTCTTGATTTCAGCTCAGCTCATGATCTCACTGATCTCACAGTTTGTGAGATCAAGCCCTGAGTTAGGCTCTGCGATGACAGTGCAGGGCCTGCTTGGGATTCTCTCTCTCCCTCTCTCCTCTGCTCCTCCCCCTTCTCTCTCTCTCTCTTTTAATAAATAAATAAACTTTAAGAAGAAAAGAAAAGAAAATGATTTTGGAAGCAAGGTATTGTCTCCACCCATATTCACTGCTTCTCCGTCTCACAAACAATTCTAATTATTAAAAATTGCTGTTTTCCTTCCCCATCTCAGTTAACAATATCTTTAGAAAACTATTTATTAATATTTTTAACCGTGGATCTCTGGGCCTTGGTCCCATAGTTTCTGAATCTGTAGGTCTGAGTGGGACCCCCAAATATGCATTTCTATTTTCTCCCAGGTGGTGCTAATGCTTCTTGAGAATGGTCCTTAGGTGGTCATGCTCCTTTGCATGACCAGTTCACCACCACATGGCATTCTTGTTGTCAGGATGGGAGCCTGAGAGGACATAATTTATTTTTAGTATGCCATGGGGAAGCTGCACATGTGACTTCCGCTTACATTCCACTGTTGAGAATTTGGACCATTGGCCACACAGAGGTGCAAAGAAGGCTGGGAAAGATAGCAGCTAGCTGGGTAGTCATGAGCCCAGTGAAAACTTGGGAGTAAAGGGAGCACTGAGAGATTGGAAAACATGGACTATTTGCAAGCTCTTTCACAAGAGTGGACAATATTATTTATCCATAAGTTACCAGACTATAAAGAGTTACATCCAAAAACTTACCTGGAAGAAGGTACATCAGCTGTACATCCCAGATTTGGAGCTCAAGATGTGACTTAGGGTGTTTCCTTTTGCAGAAGAGATGGGTGTGGTTCATTCACATAGGCACGAACTTTTGAAGGTTTAGGTATGGAAAGAAAAGGGGAAAGTAAAGGAGTGAATTTGCCAGTGGATTGTCCTCTCAATATCCATTACTCTCTCCCATTCTTAAGAAGAAAAGAAAATCCCAAGCTTTGTGGTTTGAGAAGTTTTAACTCCACTCCTACCTCCAAAAGTTAGTCCTGGCTGATCTAAGCCATTCAAGGAATCAGCTTTCTCCAGTCACAGTGATAGATAGATAGGTCCAGCAATGGGCCTATGACCTAAACTGGTCCAACCAGAGGGAGTTCATAACTATTGTTTGATGTTTGAGGCAGGAGAAGCTATCTTTTCCCCTGGATGTGAAGGAGGAAACTGTAGCCCTGGGGCAGCAGGCAGCCAAGTGACATGACAGAACCCAACCTAAGGATAGAGGAGAATCGTGGAAAAACAGACTTGCAATCCTGATGACATTCTGAACCTCTGGATCAAACCATGCCTGATGTCTCACTTCTAGAATTTCACATAAAGGAGCCAATACATTTATTACACTGTTTAAATCAGTTTGGTATAAGTTCTCTGTCAACTGTAGCTGAAAGCACTTCCAGTAATGGTTTAACCTGAATGTGTTTCTTCCTTGGCACCTAACAGCACTGAATAAAGGCAAAGGCAAGTTTATCTGCTAAGGATCTACTATAAGCCCCTCACGATGTGAGTCCTTGGCGTGCATTAGCTCACGTTAAGTCTCACAGTAACCCTGGAGGTAACTACAAATCAGGAAATTGAGACTCAAAAAGATTAGCTAACCTTCCCAATGTCACTCTGAGAATAAGTGGCTGTACTGAGAACTGAGCTCAACTGACTCCAAGTCCAATGCTCTTTCCACAACCTTGGCCTCATATATTATTTTTTGAACCATGTATATAAATAACAAAGGTTTATATGTTTACTCAAACTCCACGTGGAAAACCATTCTGACTTTTGAAAATCTGATTCAATGATCAAAAACACATGTCGAATATTAGTTAGAAGGTGGTGTAGACTATAGTAGAGTTTTATAGGCATCTTGGGCAGGTCCGTCAGTGTAATTGGGATGTGGAATGTGGAAGTCATTTTTATGGGAAAGTTGGGACGTGGCCTCCTGTAGGCAGCCTCAGGCAAAAGAGTGAGTATATCAAGAAAAAAATCACATTGAGCCTGGTGATAAGGTTCATGAGAATGTTAATTAAAAGAAATCTCATATTTCAAGGCTGTATTGGTGATGCACTTTCAAGCAATAGCATATGACTAGCACACAACAGAAATATAAGGTTTTACCCCAAGATGTCAGTATTCTTTTGAAAATGGTATGTATGGTTTACAAACCATCTGTAGAATTCCTCTCTTGCTCACCTACCTTCTCTCAGTGCCTACTTATGCTTCTCTTCAAATTCTACAGCTCAGCCACAAAGATAATGCCTATCTGAGCATCTTGTTGGAGGATGATATGGTTTGGCTAACCGTGCTGTGTTAGTCAACTCTGAAGCCTTTTATTTGTATGTTATTCAAAATGATTATTCTCTCGTGGGGATTAAAAATAAGAATTGTTCATTTTTATATCCACAGTAACTGATACTGGGTTCGTGCCTGAAAATTTTCCATTGGATTGAATACCTGTGCTCTCCCCCATAAAGGAGAAAAAAAAAGCACATGTTCTTACCCTTGTTCTGTACTTTCCCATGCTTAAGTCCCATTTTCCTTCAGAAGGTATTTCCTGAAAATGCCTTCAAAGCCTCTAAATTCAGCTTAAGGACCTACAGCTTCCCCAATGTTAGTCCAATGATAAAAGTGGTTTAGAATTTGGTTTGGTCCAAAAGCCTATTTAGAAGAGTCTGCTTTTACCACCTAAACGGGCACACAATTATGTCTATAAATAAATGCTAAAATGTTAATGAAAGAGGCTTCATGGGATCCCTTAACATCAGGTGCTAAGCTATAAAGTAGATTTAATGCCCTTACCATCTCATTTGTGTCCTTAATTTGTCTCTTATGAAGTAAGATGAATTGAAATGTTTGTTCCTGCATCCAGGCTTTGACATGCTCTCTACTAGCTCCCTACACTATATAATTATGTTATTTCCCCACTCCTGGCCCGCAGCAGGATTATTTAAAATTTAGATGCTCACTAGCCCTAGTCCCTTTTCATAGGTACTCAACTAAAGCACATTCTCCACCTCCCTTCCATCAAGGTGACACCACATGCCAAGTCGTCACCTTTGGCATATAAGTGGAAATATGTCACTACTAAATACATGCAACTAATCAGGGAATCCCTTACACACTCTGACTTCATTTGGTGGCCAGTCAGCTGCAGAGGACTCTAAAGGGATGAGGAGCCACTAGAAAAAAAGGGCCTGGGTTTCTGAATGACAGGTGACAGGTGTGGCAGAGCACCCTACTCTTCCAACTCCAGCTGGTCCACATTGGACTGGGAAATAAGTAAGAAATGAATCTTTGTTACATTAAGTTACTGAAATTTGGGGCTGCTTGTTACAGCATTACCTGCACTGACTAATTCATCTTTCTATTAAGAGAACAGATGAATATTTGAAAGGCCAAAACAATACAGAGCATCGACTAACCAAGCAATTCTACAGCTCTGGTAGCCTGAGCCATGCCACCTTGCCTTTGAGTTCATCCTGCCTTGTGTTAGCTTTGCTTCCCCATCCCAACTACAAGCACCTGGGAAGCAAAGACCTTGTCTTACCTTCTGCTCTATTGTGCCTATTGCAACTAGCGCCATTGTCAGTAGTTAATCACAGTGGTTACTGATAAAATATCTGGAAAACTGGCTTAAAGTTGGTTAGAAAGGAGCCGAGATGGAGGAAGGAGAATGACATTTGTATAGACTCTATCATATGCCTGGTGCCTTGTAGGTTGAAGCTCAGAAGTCCCTGGGTATTGACCACCTTAAGCCTCCCATTCCACACTCTGGAGAAGTCCAAAGCCTGCTCTGAAAAAGTGTCCTGCAACTTCCAGGGAGGTTAGCATACCCACAGTCATCCACAGCTCTGAATTCCTGCTACTGCTGCTTTCTGGTTGATGGATTATCTTTCTATCTCAGACATCTTGCATATGGTCCACCTCACATTAAGACAAGCATGAAGTTCAACTACCCCCTCAGTTTCTACCAAAAAAACAAAATCACACTCTTAAAAGGTATCCGTGTGAGTGATAGATTTAATCATGGATTTAGCCACAAGTGAGATGGTTTCATCCTCTCAATTCACTACCTAATTTAAACATTTCCAATCTAGTTCTTCAAGCTCTTTGGTCCTAATCATCGTGAATTTTTTGGTGCTCCACAACGCCAGCCTCACATCATCTCAGTAGCTTCCTGCACTCATTCTGACTTCATCCCTCCTCCTCATCTCCCTCCTTCCAGGTCGCCCAGTCTTAACCCCAGTACAAATCCTTTTTACTCCATAATGAAAAAGTGTCCAGCTTACCTCAGATACTACTACCTAAGGCTCCAAGAATACTCCTGCATATATTAATCCAGACCCAGCTGACCCAAAGAGATATCCCTTCAGTGAAAGACAGCTTTCCTAGAAGGTCACTATGGTTTAAATTTTTTTCTTTCTCTGTTACATATATAAATGCATATAATAACAAAAACATTAGCATTCACACTGCTAACTCCAATCAACAGTTCTCAGATCTCATCCTATTTGACTTTTCAATAGCATTTGACCCTAATGGGCTGCTTCCTCCCCCTTGAACACTTTCCTTTTTTTTGACTTCCAGGGTACCACACTCACTTGGTTTTCTCCCTATCTCCTTGGCTTACCAGACTCCTTTGCTGGCATTCCTTACCATCTCAGCCTCTAAATGTGAGTCCTTAGATCAAATCTCTCTGTTTTTAAATATACATTTATCAACATTAGATTGGATAGTGTTCTCATCCAGTCTAATGGCTTTAAACATCATCTTTTTGCAGGCAATTCCCAAACTTATATCTCCATTCCGGACTTCTTTTGCAAACCTCAGACTGACATATTGAACTGCCGTTGGATATCTATACTTGAGATCTTAAATTTAAAATGTCCAGGGGCACCTGGGTGGCTCAGTTGAGCATCCGATTTCAGCTCAGGTCATGATCTCACAGTTCGTGAGTTCAAGCCCTGCGTCAGGTTCTGTGCTGACAGCTCGGAGCCTGGAGCCTGCTTCAGATTCTGTATCTCCCTCTCTCTCTACCCCTCCCCAGCTCACTCTCTCTGTCTCTCTCAAAAATAAATAAGCATTAAAAATTAAAAAAAAAAATTTAAGATGTCCAAAAACAAAGTCCTGGTTCCCATTCCATGTGCCAAACTGACTTCTCCCAAAACCTTTCCCATCTTAGTAAATAGCAACTCCATTCTTCTCATTGTTCACAATTCACCTTTGAGTCTTCTCTTTCCTTACTGCTCCACATCCAAGCTATTGGCAATTCAGCTTCACCTTAAAAATACATACAGGACCCAACTACTCCTCACCACTTCCACTGCTACCTCTCTGATTCAAGGCACCAGTGTCTCTCATCTAACTGGTCTCCCTGGTTCTCCCCCACCCTGCATCCCTGCAATCTATTCTGAACATAGCAGCCAGAGTAACCCTGTTAAAATGCGTGTCACTCCTTTATCCAAAACCCTCTGCGGTTCAATCAGAATAAAGGTCCTCATGGTGACGCATAAAGCCCTGCATGATCTTTCACCCTTCAGACCTCACTGATTGCTACTCCCATCACCCTCTAACTGGTCCCGCATTAGCTCCTCTTTAGTCAGCTAGGTGGGCCTACTCTGTATTCTTCAGTTATCCCAGACATACTCCTGCCTCAAGGCCTTTCCATTTATCTTCCCTCTACGTAAAATGCTCTCTCATTTTCTTCATTTCTTCACTTAAATATCACTTTCTTAAACTGCACACTCCCTATCCTCCTCTCTGCCGCATTTTTATTCTTAGCACTTACCACCATCTAACATATAGAAATATTACTTATTTGCCTTGTTTATTTTCTGTCTTACCTACCAAAATATGGGCAGCTACTTTTATCAGTGTTGTTCACTGCTGTATTTCCAGTGGCAAGAACAGAGCCTGGCACACAGCAGGTACTGCCTAAGTATCTGAATGAACATCCATAACAGCCCTGTAAGGGATGATTGTCTCATTCTGTAGATGAGGAAACTGAAGGTCAGAGAAGTTTCAAATTTGTCCAGTTAGTGAGCAAAGCTCGCATTCAAACTCAGTTTCAGTTCAATTCTAAATGCCATATGATTTCATAATACAATATTGTCTTCCAGAAGAATCCAGAGCTTCATAACCACAGGAGATCTCTGACACACTTTTGAGAACTATGAAACCAAGTGAAAGTTTTTAAGTGCTTGCAAATGTCTTCATCATTTAGTCAACAAATTTTGAGAGTCTACTATGAGACAGGCAGTGTACCACTCATTAAGAATTCAAAGTTAACAAAAACAGACAGGATTTCAACCTTCCAAGACATGTGCTGAAAATCACACAAAGCAGTGAAAAAATTTTACCTATAATAAATGCAATGAGGGAGAAGTATACAGAGGTCAACTTGGTCTAGAAATCAGAAAAGACTTCTCTGGAGTTAGGGACAAGTAACTGAGTACTAAAAGGTGAACGGGAGTTAAGTGGGCAAAGGAGGGAGAGGAGAGAACATTCTAGACAGAGGGAGCAGCACATGCAAAGGCTGTATGATAAGAAAGTACATGTTAAGGAGGGACAGAAAGAAGGCCAGTATGGCTGGTGCCAAGAGCGTAGGAAATCCACGCTATAAGAGATGGCTGAAGAGAAAGGTAGAGGCTGGACCTCACAAGGCTTCTTAGCCCTGTGAAGATAAAGTAGTTCTTATCCCAGAAAATTGGAGAGCCAATGAAGGGTTTTAATCTCAATTAAGATGTAACCAATTTTTCTTGAGCATCTAATGTTTGCCAAACATTAAATAATTCTTCCCTTGGGAATAGATTACTAGACCCATTTCCTGGGAAACTGAGTCTTTTAGGAGTTAAGTGACCTGCCCAAGGTCACATGAATGGCAAGTGGCAGAACCACAATTTAAAACCAGACTAAAAAGAAAAAAGACACAGAGAGGGAGGGAGACAAAACATAAGAGACTCTCAAAGACTTAAGAACAAACTGAGGGGTAACGGGGGTGTGGGAGGGGGGAGAGTGGGTGATGGGCACAGAGGAGGGCACTTGTTGGGATGAGCACTGGGTGTTATATGGAAACCAATTTGACAATAAATTACTAAAAAAAATAAAACCAGACTAGCTGACTTATTTCACTTAGCATAATACCCTCTAGTTCCATCCACATTGTTGCAAATGGCAAGATTTCATTCTTTCTCATTGCCAAGTAGCATTCCATTGTATATATAAACCACATCTTCTTTATCTATTTATCAGTATGTTAGCTAACTTGACAATAAATTATATTTTAATAGATAAAAAATATAAATAAATATATAAAAGAATACATATTTCAATAAGAATTGAAGACAAAGAAAAAGTTTAGTTAATATTTACTTCTCCCCTGAATGTCAGTAGTATTACTTATCTGTTACTGTTACGTCTGGTTTTCAAATAGAATAAGAATTTTGAAAGATGTAACTAAAGATGGATTACAATCAACTTCTGATAGTAGAGGTCTTAACTGTGAGGGAGAAACATTTAACAGCATTTTGTATATATTAAAAACATTAAAGTCTAAAAAGGTTTTGAAGCAAAAAATAAAATAAAATAAAATAAAACCAGACTAGCCCAACTTTAAAGCCCATGCCCTCATATCAGTGAAGGAGGAATGGACGGAAATGCTGAAGAAACCTGTAAGGACCTGTGCTCCATCCTTCTCCCCTCACCTGCCCTGAGGAAGGGGGCCTATTCCTCAGCTCTGTGGCCCTTCAGGGCTGCTCTTCTAGGTCATCTGGGGGCTGTGCCAGAGATCAGGTGCTGACAGAAATTTCCAGTCATGGGTGGGATTGAAGAGACTGATAAGTGGAGCATCAAAGCATCTCAACAGGTCATCTAATCTCAAGAATCATAGAAAAAAGATAGCTCAAAGCTACATTTCACCTGGAGTTTTTTTTGTTTTTTTTTTTTAACAACTAGGGACAGTGAAAAGAACACTGGATTTGGAGCAGGAAGACCTGGTTTCAAGTTTTAGCTTTGCCATTTGAAAACCTGGGTTTCAGTTTACAATAACTGAGGAAGCCATTAGATGTTTGCTAGAAGCATTAAAATAGGTAATGCATGTGAAAGTGCTGTAAATAATGCCTCAGACCTGAGACCCTTCTTGTGGATTGAGGCCCAGTTTTCACAGTATTGCAGGATTCATCTATCACTTATCTGTTTTAGGAACACGATTATTTTCTTGATTTCCCTTTCTGGCTCCTCTTCCAGCAAGCTGACCCTTGAATGGTAGGGTCTGCAGAATGCTATCTTGATCTCTTCTCCTTCTTCTCTCTGTGAGTGATCATATCTGGTCTCATGACTGAAGCAATAGTAATCTCGAAACTTCTCACAGGAGATCCAGAACCATTTCCCAACTAGGTATCTCTGGGTGTCTCCTAGAGATTTGAACCAACTTGGTTCAAAATGGAACTTGCTGTCTTTCCTCCATCCCATCAACATCATGCATGCCATCTTGGTGAATGACACCATAAACCATTCTGTCTTTTTGTCCTTCTCTCATCCTTACTGTTAACTTTGTTTCATATAACATTTATTGAAGACTTACTAGCTGTCAGGCACTGTGTTAAGCATTTTCTGATTTAAGCATTAAAACAGTTCTATGAGGTTTTAATGCATTAGCAGTCTGATTTCTCAGAGAGGGACAATGAAGTTTAGAGTGATGTTCAATCGCCTGCCCATGGGACCTGGGTGTTACTTCAGAGGTTAGCTGTTCACCACATGTTGTATATGTTTCCTGTTTCCTCATCTCCCACATCCAACTGATCATCAAAACCACTTAAATTGGACCTCAAAAATAAATATTTCCCAATTTCAGCCAGCTCTTCCTTTCTATTCTTACTGCCAATTACTTAGTCTTGGCCATAAGTACCGCTTACCGAGATTTATTAAGGTTTTTTCTCAACAATTATGTGCAATACACCGTGTACCAAGCATCATTTTAAACACTTTGAAAATAACAGCTCACTGAATTCCCAGCAAAAATGAGAATGGATCTTTTATTCTGCAATTTACTGACTGGGAAGCTGAAGCACAGAGCAAATAATGAACTGCCCAAGATCACACGCCAATGAATGATGGGGATGGGATTTGAACCCAAGCAGTGTCACTCCGGGCCGTGGTCATAAGTATTACACCACAGTTTCCTCCAATATAGTTGTAGTAGTGTCCTTGATGTCTCCCTGCCACCTGCCCTCTTCCCAGTCTCAAGAAATCCTGCACAATTTACTTCCCGAAAGTGTAACTCTTATCCTTCCCCCCACTTAGTAACCCCCATTGACTTTGGTTAGAAGCACTACAACCTTTGGTGATCCAGAGGCAAAGTAACATCCAGGTCTCCTTTCCCCTAGGGCACTAAGCCAATCACTCCCAAATCTTCACTGAGCCACTTGCCCCTTCCCACCTCCATGCACCTACAAATTTCAGTCCCGGAATGAAATATTCATCCACCAGGAAATAAGTCCGCTCGTCCTTCAAAGCGCACATGTCATGTCCTCTTAACGAAGTTCATTCCTTTTATTTTAGTAGTGGGTCACGTTACAGGCTGATAATGTGCAACCCTCTCCTCTGCACACCTTCCTGCCCTGCATCCTTCAGACGGAGGCCGCTTCAGACCGAGCCGCTAAACCCTCTAAGCCCTATCCTACCTTGTGCATCATTTCAACCTTTTCAGCAATTAAAGTGGGTTCAAGATCCATATTTGCTGGGTGAGGATGTAGGCTTTATATGATGCCTCAAAGGAGGCTGTTGGGAGAATGGTGTTCTGAAATTACAATTTGAGCCATGGCTAAGTGGTTTAAGTAAGGTCAGGAAAAGATTAAAAGCTTGCATTACTTTCCATGGACAAAATCAGGTTAAGTCCGGTATACAGTTTGAGAAAATAATTAGAGCCATACTTCGGTAGTCAGAACACATGCAGGACCGGACTCCCCCACCTTCCTGGGGCTTTTGTTTGTCTGGAGAGTGGGACATCTATCTGTACGGGATTCACGCTCACAAATAGTCCACAAACATGCAGTGATGTCGTTTCATGGTTGGTTAGCTCTTCTGGCTTGTTTCTCCCCCGCTTTTTGTTGTTGTTTTTGTTTTTTACTTTTTGTCTTGGGTCTAATTTTTCAGTAACAATGACAGTAAATATTTATGGCTTACTTACTATGAACTTGCCTCTGTTCTCATGTTTCTAAAATCAGTTTGTGGACTTCTCCCTCATGAACATCAGAAATAAAATTACTGGATCTGAAGATTGAATGGACAGTAAAAATCTTCGAACATATGTTCTTTGAACATATGCTTTTATGATATCGGCTAGAATTCTTTGCCAATTGGTGTTGACAAGCTTTTTTAAATTTTTGTTAATGTAAGGAGTAAGAAATGTAGTGAATTGTTTCCATTCTATGACTTGAGAGTCGGGCATCTTTTCATATATGTTTGGACATTTTCAGTTCTTTGTGAATCTATTTATAAACTGTGCCCATTTTATTTTTATTTTATTTTATTGGACTTTAATTTTTGACCGATTCGAGGATGTTTTTAATACTTATAAAGAGCATATAATCTCCGCTCCATCTCCCCACATAAATAATTAAATATACATCAATAGGGCAATAGTCAAACGAAATTAGACACTGCCATGTTACAGAATATTGTATTTAAGAAGGGCTTAATCTAGGGCGCCTGGGTGGCTCAGTCGGTTAAGCATCCAACTTTGGCTCAGGTCATGATGTCAGGGTTTGTGGGTTTGAGCCCCCATGTCAGGCTCTGTGCTGATGGCTCAGAGCCTGAAGCCTGCTTGGGATTCTGTGTTTCCCTGTCTCTCTGCCCCTCCCCCACTCATGCTCTGTCTGTCTCTCTCTCCTTCAAAAATAAATAAACATTTTTAAAAATGTCTGGGACCTATTATCAGTGAAAAGATGCAAGTTGTAGGGAATTTCGTATGATACCATTTTATAGAAATTAGTAAACAAACCCAACTATGTGCATTTACGTATGTGTGTATAGATGCATATACATATCTATATGTACATTGTATATACATTTTATTTTTACATACAAATTATTGTATACAGAGGTATTCACATATTTATTATATGTATTTATATATTTATTTTATAAATATGTTTATAAGAACACCAGGAAAGTTGTGAAAGGAGGAGTGCCTGGGTGGCTCAGTCGGTTAGGCCTCCAACTCTTGATTTCGGCTCAGATTCTATGATTTCATGGTCACGGACACCATGGAGTCAGCTTGGGATTCTCCTTCTCCCTGTCTCTCTGCCCCTGCCCTGCTCATTCTCCTCTTTCTCTCAATCTCTCTCTTTCTCAAATAAAATAGGAAAGTTGTGAAAGGGTACACACCAAACTAAAATCCTCAGGAGAGTGGGGTTAGAGAGGAGGAGGGAGTAGACACATTTTCCTTATAAGCCTCTGAATTCCACCCATGACTTGCTTTAATAAGCATGTTTTTGTCATTTTTTTAATCTAATAAAAACAGTGGATTAAAAAAAGAACACTGACAATTTTTACCCCAACCCCCAATAATAAATGTACACAATCCCAGATAGTTTTTTCTTAAGTGCTAGAAACTAGAAAATGTTTGCATCATTTTACCTCACCTCACCTCACCTTCAAAATATAGTTCAGTTCCTACAATTACAGTTTTGAGGACCTCGTTGTTTTCTTCCCCTGGGTTATCAATGACCCCTATGTAAACTAAGTTCCACTCCTCCATCCCAACCTAAGGGCATATTTATAAACCTGAAAAGCTCAGAAGTTGAGTAAGCCGAAGGAGGGGGAACAGAGCAGTCTTCAGGAGGTGTGTCCTGCCACTACCAGGCTGGCCTATTCCCCTTACAGCCACCTCAGAGGGTGTGGGATGCTCTCCGGAGCCACAAGAAAGTTTCCCAGGTGAAAATGTATCTCCGTTACCCCACTGCCCACTGATGGTAGAAGTTCTGCCATGGGAACTTTTCATTCCTTCTCCTCTTAAAAACAAAATTCCTTTAAGAGAGGCTGTATACCAAGATGATGTGTAATTTGCACCTCAATGAGAATGAGTTTATCGTTTCTTTCCCCAAGGGATGGAATAGGCTTTAATAAGGGGGAAAGGCCCGGGAGGCACCTAGTGCGAGAGGGCAGAAGGGCAGACTGGAAGAAGAAAGTAGAAGCTGGGCCGCAGAAATACAAAGTTCACCCAAATCCCTCCCTTCCCTGAGGTTAAATAACTGTCTTTGACACTAACCTATTATGGCGGCAGTGGAGAAGCAGGATGCAATAGACTAGAGGGACTCTAGGGACTCAAATATGCTGATAGTTAATAGGCTTTGGTCCTGAGCGAATGAGTCACCTAAGACCATTCTGCCTTTCAATGTGCTTTTTTATCCACCGTTAGTTAACACTGTCTTACATGTTTTATGGAAAGGGAAAAGGTATTTAAAAATAAATAAATATAATCCAGGTTCAGCCAAGTTACTGAATACATCTCAGTGATAGTTCATTTCAACAGGAAGATGAGACTGATAATTTTTACCTTCCAGAACTCTGAGGAGGACTAAGTGAGATAATGCATGCCTGGCACGGTGCCTGGCCCTCAGCGCAAGTAAGCACTATTCCCATTGATGGGGGCGGGGGTGGGGTGCAGGCAGTCACAGGAAAGGTCAATGCTCAGGACAACCACCCTCCTTCTCGATTAAGGCCAAAGTATTTTTGGATGCACAATCCATGTTAATTTGCGTAATCTCTTGCCTATTCTGTGCTTATTCTGGGGATAAATAGATGACTTCAGCCATCAACACTGTCACTCCAATCCTCTCCATGAGTGCCAAGAACATGTATCAAAGAAAGAAAGAACTAGAAGAATGAATTAAAGAAGGAGAGAGAGGAGAGGGGAAGGAAGGGAAAGAAAAATAAAACTAGTTTGTCAAACAGGCTACTACACAAGCTAATTCTAGTAATTTGGTGGGCATTTTCAGACACATCATACAGAGGAGCAAGGACCCTGGGAACCAGGAATATTGAGGATCTCCAGGACATTAAAACACGTTCTCTCTCCCTTTCTTGTTGTCTTTTGCCTTTAAGCATTGGGCTGGCATCAGACCAAGAACATCCTATTTCTTTTCCATTCAGGTAATCCCTTCACTCTACCATATGGGGTATCACAAGAACTTTATGTTGTGTAGAAGATATTATTCCACACCCAGCTGGGGTTATTTTTTTAAGATCCTCCATCCAGGCATGAGTCAGACCAAGGATGAGTAACTCAGCCTTCTGGGCAAAAAATTACTCAAAAACTGTAAGAAGAAAGTACCACTGCATCCTAAATAAATCTGGCAAAAATCAACTTCTAAAATCTTTTTTGGTTGAGGAAGGTAGTGATGAAGAGAACAAAAGAATTTAAAAGTTTAAACTATTTTTTTTCTTTGTTTATTTTGCTTTATGTATTATCTAGATGTCATCTTCTCTTGGTCTTTCTCTCTTGCTCGCTCACTCTTGTTCCCTTTCATGCATCAAGTGTCTCTCTCACTCATTACCAATGTAAAACCATCCTGAAACACACACACACACACACACACACACACACACACACACACACACACTTTCCTCGGTCCAGCATTCCCCTTCCGCTACCACTGTATTTCCATTTCCCTTTGCAGCAAAAGTTTTGGAAGAGTTGCTACTTATCATGTCTCTGCTTCCCCATTCCCCATCTACTCTCTTGTCCACTATAGTTTCACCCATCATGTCTCAAAACCTCCCTTGTCAAAGTCACCAATGATATCCTTGAAAACAAATCCAAAGAACCCTTCTGCATCTCAAGAACTTTTGACACAGTTGGCCACTCTCTCCACTTCTTCATCCTGGGTGCCACCCTCATCTTGTTTTCTGCTCAATTCACAGAACCTTCTTTCTGCTATCTTAGCTGCCTCCTCCTCTGATGGATCTTTCTTTCCTTTTCTTCCTTTTCTCCCCCTTCCTTTCCATTGGGTCTTTCATTCCATCTTTTGTTCCTTTTTTCTTTCCTTCTTTCTTTATACATGTTGTTGATACTCATGGGAAGGACTACAATGACAGTGGTGATGACTAGAGTCATCTATTTATTCCCAGAATGAAATTAGCTTTCTCTGGGCTCTTTGCTTCTCCATCTACACCCACTTTGGAGGATTACATTCATTCCCTGGCTTTAGAAACATTTGTCTGTTAATGATTCCCAAATTCAAAGATCTGTTTTCAAAGCCTCAGAGTCATATGTACCATACCTTCTTGTTAATCGTATTTCATAGCCATTTCAAAGATAACTACAGGAAAAAAGATGCTCTTGATACCCTCTAACACCCCTCTCCTAATCCCCCACCACAACCAAAGCTTTCCAACTCACTGTTCTCCATTTGAGTAAGTGGCACCAACAGAAACATGGGACTCATTCCTGATTTTGTCCTTACCTCCCACGTGCTTCACATACACACAAAGAGTAATTTCCATCCATTGGCATGTCTTGGAAGCTCTTCTTCCAAAGCACAGCCCTCATGCCCACCACTCTTTACCTTCACTGTCACCAACTTGTACCTGGCACTGTCCCCTCTTACCTCGGCTCTGAACCATTGACATAACTAGTCTCCCTGCTTCCACTCCTACTCTTTCTCTATCCAGTCTCCCGAAAGGGCCAGGAAGATCTTTTTTTTTTTTTTTTTTAATGCAGGTTATGCCAATGTCTCACTTAAAGCCTTTGAATAACTTCCTGTTGTTCTTTGGAAAAAAAAAATTCAAACTCTTACTATAGCTACATGGCCTATGTGATGTGGGCCCTACCTGACCCCCCAGTGGTATCTAAAGCCACACTCTCTCCCCTCACCTTTACCCGTTCACACTATCCTTCTAACAATCCCCAGAAAACACTCACCTCTTTCACCTCCATGCCTTCATTGCCCCTGCCCAGGCCTGAATGCTCTTCCCAAGACCTTCCCATGGGTGGCACCTTCTCTGCTGGAAGATTCTAGTTTAGAGGTCATCTTCTTAGAAAGGCTATCTAAATTAGGCCCACCCCTCAACACAGCACGTTTTTACTTTTGCAGCACTTTTTACTGCACATATTATGGTATTGTGATAACCAACCTCTAAGATGCCCCCCAGTGATTCTCACCTCCTGCTATTCACATCCCCTGCAGTTCCATCCCACCAGATAGCAGGGTTGATCCAAAATGATGGCGTGTCACTTCTCTGAGACTAGGTTATAAAAGACAGTGCGGCTTCCATCCTGTTCCTTCTTTCTCTCTGCTCTTGGATAGTTTGCTCTGGAGGACACCGGGTGCCATGTAATGAGCAGTCCTATGGTGAGTCCCCTGTGCTAAAGTATCGAAGCTGCCAATAGTCCATGAATGAGCTTGAGAGTTGATCCTCCAGGCCAGTCAAGCCTTGAGATAACCAAAGCCTGGACTGACACCTTGACCACAGCCTTCTGTGAGGCCCTGAGTCAGAATTGCCAGCTAAGCCCCTCCTGGATTCCTGACCCTCAGAAGTTTTCTTCCCCACTAGAAGGACTAGCTCACTCCTTGTATCATTAGTGCCTAGAACACAGTAGTCCCTCAATAGATATTTGCAGAACAAATAGTCTATAACTAATTTTACCATCAATAAAATATTAATTTATCACTTCATAGTTTTAAAATATCTGTATGGTAAACTAGATATTCTTGCCATTTCTTAATAAAAAAAAAAAAACAACA
Organism: Paguma larvata; assembly: GCA_030068075.1. Taxonomy (NCBI): domain Eukaryota; kingdom Metazoa; phylum Chordata; class Mammalia; order Carnivora; family Viverridae; genus Paguma; species Paguma larvata. Next base: position 40,930,598 of record CM057838.1, read on the forward strand.
AACCTAAGACTTCAGGCCATTTGTTCTTAGCCCCCTTCCACTGTGTTACCGAGACGGTGCTCCAACCCTGAGCTTCTGGTTTCAGCCCTGGTATTCATTTTGCTAACACCTTGACTTCTTACCAGTCACCCATACAGCATGAACTCTGTCATTCTGACGTTCACGCTTCCGCACAAAGCATCCAGCATGTTGGCATCCTGTGCCAGTTGTTCCTGCCCATTCAACCTGTGGCCTGGTTCATCAGACCTACTTGAACCAGTCATGAAGACTGTGCAGAAAAATGCCTAAATTAGGAACACAAAATTGTTCATTTCTCCCTAAAAGGGTAAGGGGGATGTATTACATGGCTTTTCTTCCCCCTTCCAAAACCATAAACAGAAGCAAAAACATGCTTTAAAGTCCCCAGGACTCAATTTTAAATATACTACCAAATTTCAAACCCTCTGAAGACTTCTAAAAGTGGATATTTCTTCAATCCCTTGGTAAATATTATTTGAAATATAGCAAGTTCTGGAGTATCTGAGGTGATTTATTACTAAAGAGATTATTTGAGAGTCTTCCTTTCTCCTACTTAAGTAAGTCCCAGGTTCGGGCAGGAAAAGCATGGGTTTGGCTGAACCCAAGACTAAGTGATGCAGAATGTGTTTCTTTGTGCCATTCATAAGCCAAATGCAAGAGATGAAAAGGATCTCAAATCCATACATTAATTTACCTTAAAAAACAAGTTAAAAATTTTTGATATCACATTTTCCTGATAATTCCCGTTATCATTTCTCACGTACCTGTAAGAAAAATCTAGCCCTGAGATAGAATTATTTTAATCAAATTAAAATCTCAAATTTGCTTCAAGGGCATTCTTAGTATATTGCCTCTGACTTATCATATGTAAAGTAGGGGTAATGATATCCCTACCTTATAAGGTTTTATTGTGAGGGTTAAATAAATGGCTAGCAGAATACATGGCACATAGTACTTGTCTTATAACTATCCACTATTAATATCATTCTAGTTGTCATTTCTATTTGTTGTCATGATAATAATAATTATTATCATTAATGATTAATAATCATCCATGTATTGGCCTCCGCATAACACTATATCTATGTCTATATATCTATCGATAGATAGATAGATAGATAGATAGATAGATAGATAGATAGATAGATACCTGAATATTTTAACATTCATTTCCAGCATGTAAGATCTTCTCAGGACATATAAACACATACCCCCTTCCAATTGTTTTTTCCTTCAAGGCTATTTAAAATAAATCATTATCTTCAACCATTCCCATCTGAAACAAAAACATCATTGAAGAAGGATCTTGGAGAGAGTCCTGCTTACTATTCCAAGTTTTACACTACCTTCCTATATCATTTTGATCAAGTAATATCTCTAATCTTCTTCCCCCAGAAAGCTTCATGAGCCCTGGCAGTGGAGGGAGAGTTGGATGGTGATTATAGAACTGAAGAACCTATCAGATGATTTAAGTCTTTGTTTGAGAGATGCTGGGCATAAGACTTAGTATCACTCTTATTCTGTGCCTTCAGGGTAAAAAGAGGGAGGGGAGATAAGCATTCTTTGGCCAGATGTCTCCAATCAGGATTAGCTTTCCTCAGTCATTTCTAAGATAAAATCTAGGTTGCCTTATCTCACACACCTCGAGATAAGAGGGAATATTTATAGAACAATAGATATTTTGAAACTAGTTCCATGACGTATTCATTTACATGACAGATTCCTCAGCAGCTGAATCTTTATCTCCGTCATTTTTAATTAGGAAAGTAACACGTTCAATTGTTTCAGATAGATAGATAGACAGACAGACAGACAGAAACTCATTAAAAAAGCAATAATGATCTGTAAGGGACTAAATCTATTTTCAGCCATTTTAATAGAAATCAAATAATTTCCTTTGCCCAATGAAAGGAAAATTTCTGAAAAGTTTAAATACTACGTTAACGTATGACATGATGTCTATATACCCCCAGTCGAAATGATTTCACATAGGACCATAATTAAGATAATTCAAAAAAGAGAACCAAAAGGGCGTCTGGGTGGCTCAGTTGGTTAAGGTCATGATCTCAGAGTTTGTGAGATTGAGGCCCTTCTCGGGCTCTCACAGACAGTGCAGAGCCTGCTTGAGATTCTCTTTCTTCCTCTCTCTCTGCCCCTCCTTCGATCGCATCTCTCTCTCTCTCTCTCTTTCTCTCTCAAAATAAATAAGTAAACTTTTAAAAAGAGAGAGAGAGGGGCAAAAGCTCTCTTTAGTATCTTACCAGAACAGGATTTTAATCCAGAGCCTGCATCTTTAAAGTCTACGCTACACTGTATGCCACCTGGTAGACTCAACTCAGACCTCTTTGCAAATGATAAAATCCTCCAGCTCTAGCTCTCGCCTCTTTCTTGAGCCCCAGTATTCCTAACTGTCTACAAAGCATTTGTGCTTAAATATCTGGCAGAATACCTCAAGCTTAACAGATAACCAGTCATTCTTGCCTCAAAGTCTCCATAACTCTTTGGATAGACTGCCATTGTGATCCTTATCATACTACAATTTAATGATCTACCAATGTTTCAGTCTCAGTTTCTAGAATGTGAATTCCCAGAATGCAGAGACCTTTTGAAAAAATCTATATGTTCCTAGTTTTAGCACATGACAAGTATTTGATAAATGTGTATAGAACAAATATCTGACTTTGTAACTACAGTTATGACTCAGGTTAGTAAGAACGCACCACTAACAAGCAGAGTAGGGACAGCCTGGCTGACTGGGTGAGGGAAGGGAAGGGAAGGAGGATAAGTGGGTACAAAAGATCAGGGCACAAAGCAGTCATCATTACCGGTCTCTAAACTACCTTTGCCACACACCTGATACTTGGAGCTGAAATCATATGAAGCTCTAAATTGTCATCACTGCCTTCGTCGCTTTCGTGTCAGTTCTCTTGGCAATGGGTTTTGCCAGAAGATGGGAGAATTTCATGTTCAAAGATTCAGAGAAACTTGATACTTCTTCCTTTTCAAATGGGTCAAATGTCAAGCAGTGAACAGAGAGTGGCTCAGATTAATAAAATCTGCACCAAGAGATTTTGGCCCCTTGGCGTCTCACTCAAGCCAAAAATGTCCTAACATGTTGAGGCAACCAAAGATGTCATCTCCCAAAGCTGTAAAATTCGACTCTCCCATGGTTCCAAGACATTTTTGCAGAATTGTACAGGAAAAGAGTTCACCTTGGTGGAAAAATTCCTAATATAACAGAATCTCCAATATTTGAAGGGCATATAGGTTCAGGAACACAGGGTTGTGAACAATGCTATAAATAGAATGACCATATAACTTATGTTCCAAATGAGACACTTTTGAAATGGGACACCAATAGTAATTACACTGAGACAACAGCATGCCCTGGTACTGTCCCAGGCATACCAGGACTTGAGTCTACCCAAGCTGTACAGAAAGGATCAAGGGACTTGAGAGTGTTTCTACAACTCTTCTCATGTAGTCCTGTGCTGACGAGTAACACCTTAAAGTTCTAAGTTGGATCCTGCTGTCTCCGAGTTTGTGCTAAATGCAGACACTTGAGATAATTTTCATGCCTAATTTGATTACTTCATCCACCAGCAGTTTGGACTATTTGGAGACAGAGGCATGATGGATTTTGACCAGTCTATATAAATCCTCTCTCGTTAACTATTCATTCAGTCTTTCAGCAAACTTTGGTTGAGCACCAACTCTAATTTGGGAACTAATCGGAACTCTGGGCAGGATGGCCACAAAACTGAATGACACACACCTCCCTTCAAAGGCTGTGTGCTAATAGGTGAGATACATGAAACAAAGTCATTACAATGCAATATATTCAAGTGCCAAAAGCACATATTTCCCAAGAGGGCATATACAACTAGTTAAAATACTTGAGGCTGCTACATCTCTCATTACACCATGGTATCTTGTTTTGTGATGTGAAACCCAGGTAAATTGTCATTCTTCTTTGCCCCACTTTTCTTACTGAGGTCTATTTGTATCTTAGCTCACAACATGTACTTACGATTTATAAAATTACATGTATTTAAATATCTTCCATAATTCAGGTCATTAACTAAAAAAGAACTCTCCTCTTTCCTCCCTTTCTTCTAGCTTTAAATTACATGGTTCTGTGATTCTCCTTTGCCTTTTATTCCACTTGAGTAAAGGTTTGCTTTGCAGGAGTACTTATTAAGAAAGTATGGCCATTTAAGCCACATTGCAAAATACACCACACAGGTTTGAGTGGGAAGCCTGGTGAAGGAACAATCTGAAATTCCCCTTAACTTCAGCACTGCTAAAGTGCCTCAGCTTACAAGGCGACATTTTTATGAGCTTCTCTTTTTAAGAATTTAGAATTCTATTCCGTAGACCCGATCAATTCCCTTCTGAGAGTTGCTACATGTGCTTCTATTTTCCCTAATGATTTTAGAAGTAATTAACACCTCAGGTTTTTGTATTCACCCAGTTATCTAAGGACTGCAAGACATGTACCTGGCTTCATTCCCTTTGAAATCAAGAAAACTTTCCAAATGGGGAAGTTTATTTGACAAAAGTGAACAGTGAAATTAATTCATGCATTCCTGTATCTGATGTGTTACATTATTCCCCCCATTTTACATTATGGTAGAGTAAAATTTGGTCGGCATCTGTGACATTGTCTGTGCAGTAACCCGCATCATGTTCTCCTGAGATCTAATCCCTTGCTGCCTCCTCCAAAACCCTAGTCCCGTGGCTACTCTGGGTGTCATATAATCTTACCCGATCCCACTCTAGCCATAATCAATGCCCAGAGTGGCATCTACTCAAGCTAAGCCAATTATAGCACACTGCTAATTTATTCAAAATAGAATTTAAGGCAAAAAATAAAAAGTAAACAGGCAAAAAATATTATTTTGGCTTTTAATAAAAGTAACACTCCACAAAGAAAATGGAAAAATCAAAAATAGTAAGTCTTTATCATGTCGATGGCCATCCACTTAAGAGCATAGTTTTGATACATAGAGAATAGAAATTATGGGAAATGCAAATTACAGTCCTGCAAGGAAATCCTAAAACTCTTGGCTCTGAAATCAATAAACTATTCAGAGGTTCTTAATAACAAATTATCATGCAGTTTCTAAGTGATAACGATAAAACTTTGCACACAGCAAAGAAAATATATATTTTCAAATACCCATGATGTACTTGAAAAAAATTCATCATCAAGCCATAAGGCTAAATCCCATTAAATGTTTTACATAAGAAAGCACACAGGGTAGGACACCTGGGTGGCTCAACTGTTTAAGTGTCCAACTTTGTCTCGGGTCATGATCTCACAGTCTGGCACAGTCTGTGGGTTAGAGCCCTGCCTGGGGCTCTGTGCTGACAGCTCAGAGCCTGGAGCCTGCTTCGGATTCTGTGTCTCCCTCTGTCTGCCCCTCCCCAACTCACGCTGTCTCTCTCTGTCTCTCAAAAAAGAGTAAACGTAAAAAAAAAATTCAGAAAGCACACAGAGTGCTGATTCTGAGCATAATAAAATAAAAATAAACATAACAAAAAGATAAATAAAATAATATCTCTTCAGTGATTTGGAAATTTTAAAAGACTCTCCTGGATAATTATTGAATGAAAAAAGTAAATCAAAATGGAAACTACAGGTTATGTAGAAATATATGACAAAGAGAACAAACAATCAAAACCCTTGTGATGCAGCTCTAATGCTTTCTGTACATTTAGAGTACTCATTTAAAACATAAGAAAGAGAAAAAATAAAAATTAAAGCATAAACATTCAACACTAGAGTATGAACAAATTAAGCTGAAAGAAAAAAATTAATAAAGAGAAAGAAAATAAATAAATAAAGCCAAAGCTTCTAAAAGGTCAAGTAACAAACAAGCTTATATAGGCAAAAAATAGAAAAGATTCAAACATCATTAGAAATAAAAAGATTGCGATTATAATATATGTATGTATATATATATATATATATATATATATATATATACAATGCTATTAGATGGAAGATTTTATCAGAATTAAATTGAGAGTTATAAAATTTGAATAAATCAATCTCCGTAGAAGGACTCTAAACTTCATACTAGGTCCAAGAGATTTTATACACAAATTTTACAAAACATCTAATGAAAAGACAATTTTATAAATGTTTATAGGGCATAGAAAAAAGTAGAACTCTCCTCTCCAATTTATTTGATGAGACAAGTATAATCTTGATATAAAAACTTAACAATTACAAACTGAACAGAAAACTATCAATTATTCTCCCTTAAGGGGAAAAAAAGAAGCAAAAGCATAAATGAAACAGTATCAACTCAAAATCAGCAGAATATAAAAATTATTCATTGAGACCAATGAGAGTTTAGTCCAGGATCACAATTATGGCTCGGCATTCATTTGAATCTGAATGAATATTAACAGAATTAAGGAGAAAAATCATATATACATTGAGCCATTAGTATACACCAAGGACTCCTAGCCTCGGGGATGCAGTAATGTAATAAACAAAACAGAAGAAAGCCCTGTCCTCAAGAGCTTACATTTTAGTGTGGGAAGATAGACAACAAACAAATAGATAGAATATAGATTATGTCAGATGGCAACAAGAACTATAGAGAAAAACTAAGCAGAGATGTAGAATAGGGAGGAATAGTGTGTTGTGAACATTTTAATGAAGTTGTCAAAGACGGGTTTATTGAAAAGCTGACAGTTAACAAAAGCCCAAAACAGATGAGGGAGGCAGGGACAGTAAGAGTAAGAAATACAAGTCAAAGAGATGAGGAGGAAGGCTGACCATATGGGACCTTAGAGGATGCGGGATGGACTTTGGCTTTTGCTCTGAATGAGCTGGGAAATCTTATAAACTTGAAGAATTTTTCTGGATGCTTCGTTAAGACAAAGGCAAAATTAAGGAGACCAGATAGGAAGCTAATGCAACAGTCCAGGCAAGAGATGGTGATGGCTTAAGTCAATGTGCAGATGCTAGAAGTGATGGAGGTAGTGAAAGGCTTCCGCATATATTTGGAACGTAGGGTCAGCAGGATTTTTATATGGATTTGGGTGTAAGATCTGAGACAAAGACCAGAGCCAAGGACAATACCCCAAGTTTTTAGCCAGAATTAGAAATTTTGAGATGCCATTGACTGAGATGGGGAAGACTGCAGGATGAATGGGGAGATAAGCAAGCAACACATCCAATAATTAAACATTTAAAGCAGTTCCAAAAGTAAAGAAAATAATATTTCCAGTTGTCATTACTTAACGTTGTTCTCAATCTCCTAGCCAATGCAATAAGATAAATATATATAGAAAGAAAGTATAAATTTTAGAAATTAAGAAATATCATTGGCATTATTTGAAGACAGTGTAACTGATTACCTAGAAAATCAAACATAATACAGATAAAAACTAAGACAGTCCAGCAAGGTAGATACATAGGAGTTTGATGTGCAAAAATCTATCTTTCTTATACTCCAAGATTTACTTTAGAAAAGAGACTATTTTGCATTGGCAACAAAAGCTATACAATAGCTAGGAATGATCTAACAAAAAATAAACATAGGAGTAGAATTATACATAAAAATAAAATAGCTAGAGGAAAAGCTTAATATCATTAATATGTTGATTATTTTCCAAATAGATCTATAAACTCATCGAAATCCACACCAAAATTTGAAAGGACTATTTTATAAAACTTGCAAGCCATTTCTAAACTTCACATGGAAAAGAAAATATGCAAGAGGTGCCAATAAATTTTGAAAAAGAAAAAAAGATGACAAAGAAACTGCCTTACCAGCTAGATAAAGAGTACTTTAAAACATGATTATTGGCTCAAGGATAGACAAATGGATAAATGAAATAAATCAGAGTCCAGAAATATATCTATATATAAATGAGAATTTGACATCGATTCCCATGGATTGGTTGATTTGAAATAAGAACCATTCAATAAATAGTGTTAGAATAACTGGACATTCATATAGGAAAAACTCTCTACCCCACAGTGCACATGAAAACAAATTTCCAATAGCGATCTCTGCATTGTCCAATATGTAGCCTCTACCCACATGTGAGTATTTAAATTTTCGTTAATTAAAATTAAATAAAATTTAAACTTTAGTTTTCCAGTTCCCACAGCCACATCTTAAGTGTTCAGTAGCTACATGTTGCTAGTACCACCATATTCGATGGGCAAATATCCAGCATTTCTCTCACCAAAGAAAGTTTATTGGGCACTGAAATATTTTAAACACTGTCTTATATAATTGTTAGAGAAAATGTAGAAAAATATCTTTATAATCTTGGGGGTGAGGAGCAGACTTTTCTAAAATACAAACCCTAGCTGTCATAAGAAGGAAGACTGTCAGTTTGACTACTCCAAAATAAAAATTTATGTTTCAAGAAAGACACTGTAGAGTTAAAGGATAAATGACAGATCGAATGAAAATATTTGCGATGTGTGTGATAAAAAGGAATGAGCTGTTAAAAACAGTGAGAAAAAGACCAACAATCCAATAGAGACATAGGTAAAGAATATGAACAGGCAATGTACAGGGGAAAAAAGCAAAAGATAAAAAGATGTCCCACACACTTTACTAGGTAAAAGAAAAATACAAAGAAAACACCAATGAAATGGCCAAGTTTGCTCATCAGAAAGGATACTCTTAGAGTATCAACAGGAAATGAAAATATCTGAGAAATTATGTGGAACATAAAAAACTTTCCATGTATTGAATTCAACGTGTCCCAAATTGATTTTTCAGATTCTTCCTGACCCCAGCTACATTAGCTGTAGTGCAAAAAGGATGGCCAAACAGAGGCCCGTAGTAGTTCTTGTCTAATGAAATAGCATTCTTCCTATGTAAATGGTAGTACCAATGTATTTGTAAATGATTGAGGCTCTTAACTAGGTTAAATAAAATACTTTCTCTAAAATTCTTACCATAGTTGGTTACTTAATAAACCTTTTTCTTCACAGATAATGCAGAGATGATTCTTAACTTTTCACTAAATTATTACAAGTTTTGAGTGTGATTTGGTTACCTTCCTTTGTGTAGTCCCAAATGTAGAGGAGGCCATTACTCACCACCTCCCCGGGAGGACATGTGAAAATCTCGGTGGGGAGGGTAGATTGGAGGAGGCACAGAGGGCTTGCAGTGTGAGAGCGTCTCAATGAAATTGTATTTATCTCTTTAGGAACATGCCTCCCCCTCTAGCTGAGGTTCACTGGTTAAGAGGATCTATTTTCAGCCAAAATAGTTTTTTTTCTTCTGTTTTCTACTAAATTTTATCTTCCATATTGTACTCATTTACCCAGAAGTCTCTCATCAGCGTATTGTTCAGCCTATTATACACATACAGCATTCTGATGTTTTTAGGTGAAATTTCTCTGTTATTCACACATCTACTCAAAAATAAGAAAAAGCAGCGTTCTCTGAAATTCAGCCTATTTGAAAAAAAAGGTTTTTACACAACTTTATTTTTAGCTATCAAAAACTATCTTCTCTAGTTTCTAGAACAATTTTTTAAAATGTCCATTCGAACATTCTCCAAACATCCTCTTCATAAAGAAATTTGAAAAGTGAATATTTTAAACTCCATCTGCATTTTATCAGAATTAAAGCTTAAAATGCCTTAGCTTTAATTGTGAAATTTGTTAATAATTCATGCCTTCAGATAGAAATGTATTCTTTATTTGTAGATTGCTTTGTAGAAGTACTAAAGGAGCATTCTGTTACGTTAACACTGTGGTCATTTAATATTTGTTAGGTATAATTGGATATATTTATGATCGAAAAATGCAACATGGCTATTCTTAATCTAACCCCCTTCCTACATCAATCTTTTTAAAAATGATTATTTCATGTGCTGGAGATCACTGAACTGTGTACTTTAAAATGGTGAATTTTATGGTATGTGAATTACATCTCAATTTTTAAAAATGGTTACTTCATTATCAGTTGGATCTTTTAAAATTAGCTTAAGAGGCTAGGACAAATCATCCCTCCCTAATAACTGGCTTTTGAAAAACAGACGATCCCTTTGAAGTATGAAAGCTCCACCTCATAAGCCTCCTTCACGTAGCTCCATAAATTACAGGCTTATTTATTTTGCATTGAACTCTTCCTCCAAAGTCCCTATTTTGGATATGTGGTACTGTAAAACCAGCATTCTTCACTGCTGATGGCAAAGCCACTGTCCTAATCTGCCCGTTCAGTTTAAAAATCTGATAATAATGGTTACTTTACCTCAAGAGAAATCCTACAGGCAAACATGTCAGAGTGGCCCGGTTTGACTGAGAACAGATCCAAGCCACTGGTCATAAAGGGTAAACACTTAAGACATTTAACCCAGTCCAACAGTACTAAATGGAAGGGGATGGTCATCTGGATTATGAATCACCTAATTGACATGTCAGAAAATAAGCATTTTATTGACAGAAGGTGATTGTAGGGGAGAGTCATTTTTCACATAAATAGCCAGATACCTTCTCTCTCTCTCTTTGTATTCATACTTCTGGGGCGGGGGGAGTGGGGGAGAGTGAAGGGGTACGGTGAGAAAACAAATAATCCTCTGCTACAGTTTCCTATTGCTCAATACATAATAGTGTATGTATTTCTTGCTTTGGCCTTTGTTTCAACAGCTTTTCAGGTATTTGTAACTGTTTATGGTTTCTAAAAAAATTTCAATTTGTTACTAGAGACCTTTAATTTTCTCTGTCTCTCCTATTAGTAGTTTAAAGGAGGAATTTACAAGGAAAGGTTGATATTACTCCCTTGTCCACCTCTTCCTCAATTGGACCCATTTCACAGGTTAGTAACACAATGGCATTGTAAAACACACACACACACACACACACCGTACACACACATGTACACACACACTAATTTACAATAATGGGAATAAATCAACTTCAAAATGTCCTAATCTATAGGATACTTAAGTCTACGAGCCTGTTGCTATCCATCTTTACATCTCCTAACCCCACTCTACCCCAACTGTGTTTACAACAGTTGCTCATGCATAGTAACTACTCAAATATCTGTTGATTTTAGTTTGTTAATTAAACATTTGTTAATTTTAATTTATTGATGTATCGATTCCAGAAAATGTCATCAGGGATCCCGAATTTTTAAATAGAGTCGAATGATTGCACTGATTTTTTGTTAAAACCATATTTTAATTCTAGTATATGTAACAGGCACTTAATAAATATTTGAGGACATCAGCTTAACTGAATTATCTTACATGATCAGGTTTTCAGACCAACTCCCTGATCTTCAAAATGTATCATTCCTTACTTCATATCAATGTATTTTCTACCTTTAAAACCCTTTTCTGGGCAAAGAATGGCTTCAGTCTAGTTTACTGCTCTATTCATGAGATCTCGGCTGAATGAGGTCTTTAATATACTACAATTTACCTTGTAGAAAAAAATAGCTTTCGGCATTCTTATGAGTAAATTAGTCAGAATCAAATTTTGACTTCAGACTTCACACATGACAGATAACACAAAGGGAAGAAGTTCACTGCATTAACTTAAATAGGAAACAAAATAACACATATATAGAAATCAGGCATTATATTTGTAGGAAAAATCACATATAGTTCTGAAATACTAAGGTGTCACTTAGTATTATATTAATCTTGAAACTAAATTATATTTTTCTTCTTTCTTTTACAATTTATAAAAATTGTCAGGTTATGGATTTGTCTTTCCCCTCCCATACCACTCCCCAGGTGAGGGTGCCCAGCAATTTCTGCTATTGTGTGTGCATGTGGAGGAGAAGATAATATAAATACATAGTGAAAAATCTAGGTCTGTTCATAATTGCCAAATAATGGTCCCCAGGAATGTTTGACCTCCTCCAACCCTACCTGTCTCCTTTAAAGAAGACAAGATTCACTCTTAAAGCAAGTTTTCGTAAGAAATAAGTCAATCCTCAGCCTCTCAAGGGAGAAAACAATGAACAAAATGTAGTTGAGAGATGAAAATGATCCCACTAAGAATCAAAGAAGCACACAATCGGAGAAGCATGCACAATTAATACCAAGCTATTTTTAGATCTCATGATTTTTTAGGTCAAGAGGATTATAAATGTCTTCATGTCCGAAACATTTGTTACAAACCTGGAGAATGACTTTCTGAGTCTGAGAATAATCCAGAAGAAGACTGAAGTCTACCTGATCATGGTGGGAAGTTAATACCCATTGTCCCAAATCCTCAAGTTCCTTTGGGAAAGGACTTTGTGAAGACAATGACAGCTCAGAATTCCCAACTGAGGCTTTAATCATTTCTGGGAAAGGACATCCCAGATTTCTTTGTCTCCCCAGCGCATAGTTCCATTCATAGGGCTAGTTTAAGCTCAATAAATATTTGATATTAATGACTTGGAGAATGGAGGGAAGCCAGGGAGATTTCTCTGACTTGGGAATAGAAGAAGCACATTCCCTAAAACTGGAGCAAGCAATGTTACTTGTCTCAAAAACCCAAAGGTAGCATTGGAAGGAAAATCTCCTGGATGTAGGAAATAGCCAGGCCACATGCCACCAACTCTGTTCCCCTGAGATTCGCCTTTATTTGGGGACAGGGTTTATCAGTCTTGGCACTGTGGACATTTTGAGCCGCATAATTCTTTGGAGTAGAGATTATTCTGTGCATTGCAGGATGGTCAGCAGATCTAATCACTAGATGCCCATAGCACCCACCACCAGCATCAGTTGTGATAATAAAATAAATAAATAAATAAATAAATAAAAACAAAAACAAACCCAAGAGCACACTGTATACACTGTATGTTAGCCAACTTGACAATAAATTTTATTTAAAAAAAGAAAGAAAAATAAATGTGTGAATAAATTTGTGATATTTCACGAATGTCTGCAGACACTGTGAAATATCACGAGGGAAGCAAAGTTTCCCCTAGATGGAATGACTACTTCAGGGTCTCTCCTTGATTATCTCTGGTTTCAGGAGAAAACTGTTCACTCATTTGATACTGGCCAAGTGTGCCCAATATACCTTGCTTCTGGGGTATAACAAAGAGAAAATAAATTCAGAGAGCAGCAAGAATCTTATAATCTGATTTTCAAGCTGCTGCCAACCAAAGCACAGGAAGACACGATATTTGACATCTCTTTCTACCTCCCGATTGCTTTCTGATGATGCATGCTACCTTTAACCTACGTCAAAGGAAAATCTTCCCAGACACATGGAATCCTTAAAGACTACACCAAGAGTTCTTTCTCTGGTTGCATTCCCAGAGTCTTCCGTCTCAGTTCCTGTTACTTGTCTAAGGACAGTCCTCTTTCTAGGTAACTGAAACAGGAATGATTTCATCTGGATAACCATATTCGATTAGAATAAAATAACCATAACTCAATAACCATCGAGTTCACTCACTCAATGAGAGGAACATGCTACGGTTTCAAGGGAGTTGTTTCCTACTGCAGGGTCATATGCTACATCCTATTCTACTTATCTTAAAAGTCAAATGGGTACTCACATTATTTTTCTGAGTACATCCACTGCTTCCTTATGATCTCTGGGATCACTGTGGAGGACTTAGTGAAGAAGGGAATGGGGAGAATTACTTTTTTGCATGCTCAACTGGCCGCGGCCGGTACGGCACATCAGCACTGGCATGCAGTGATGGACGTGGTAGATGACTGGAGACTGACATTTCTGCTGTAAGGGCTTTCATTTGTTTTTCATCACAGTGACGCACAATTTCCTGCATTCTCTGCCCCTGGGGTGTTTCCTGCAAAGAGAAAACATTACTTTCGACTTTTAGCCTATCTGCCCTAAATTAGCTTCAAAAGTTCTCTGTGTTCTCCAAGACCAAGGGAGAAAGAATAGCAGAACAAAACCTAAAGTTAATAGTAGAACCAACAAATGCTGGGTTTCCCAGGGAAAGTTTTGCAGGACAGTGTGGACTGGGTATAATCCTTGAAGCAGGAAGCAGTAAGACCAATTCTAACAGGTGTTTGAGAACGAATCTGTGGGGAGTGTAGGAACTAAGCTTAAGTCTCCAGTAAAATTGGAAATACACTGAGGCTCAAAGAGGTACATATTCCAAAGGATAAAAACAAAATAAACAAAAAGCCACGCTAAAGCAAAAAGTGTATTTGTTCTTAAAGGACTTGGAACAGCTTTGGCTCGAACGTCCGTGGTACTGGGTCCTCACACAGCCACTCCTTTGCTTTTGGGTGCTCAGCGAGTCACTGAATCTCTTCAGGCCTCAGTTCCCTCATCTTTCAAATGAGATCCAGATCAAAATCATTTTTTTAATTCCAAGATCTTATATGCACATTTCAGTTTGGAAGTTATCTTAAGTGTTTTTCAATAGAAATGTATACGGTGAAGATTTTGTCATGCAAACTCCTTCCCAAAATATTCTCTGATTTGAATTCTCTGACCTTCTGTTAGATAGGATGTCCATCAATTTGACACAATCAAATAAATAAATAAATAGTACGTAAATAAATAGCCAGACAAAAATCAATACGTGTTGACTTGCCCAAATTATCTAGACATTTCCTAGTGGTGTATATACCTGACCAAAACCTGAATTCAGGCCTTGAACATCCAACTTCCTACCTGATATCTCCACCTGGATAGCAACTCAGCATCTCAGATTTATTAAGTCTAAAGACCTCTTCTCATAAACTTGTTCCTCCCGTGGTCTTCCCCATCTCGGTACGCAGATAGTGCCAGCACCAGCCAGCCAATCGCTCAAGCCAAAACCAGGCAGTATTTGGAGCAGAGGCAATGCCACAAACCTCTCTTCCACTTTCTTCCTGAACAGGCAGTCAGATTGTATTCCCCAGCACCCCAGAACCCCTGCAGTTAAGAATGATCCTGTTACTGGGACGCCTGGGCAGCTCAGTCAGTTAAGTGTCCGACTTCAGCTCAGGCCACGATCACATGGTTCATGGGTTTGAGCCCTGTGTCTGGCTCTTTGCCTACAGCTGGGAGCCTGGAGCCGGCTTCAGATTCTGTGTCTCCCTCTCTCTCTCTCTTTCTCTGCCCCTCCCTTACTTGTGCTCTGTATCTCTCTCCCTCTCTCTCTCACAAATAAATAAACATTAAAAATTTTTTTAAAAGTGAGTCTGTTACTGAGCTCTGGCCAACAGACCCTGGGTAGAAGTGATGCACCCCACATCTGGACTGGCTCCTGAAATGTTCCACATGGAGTGTTCTCTGTGTTCCTGGGGATTTGGGGGGCTACCTGTGGACAGTGGAAGCTCCACAAGATGTAAGAACCTAAATGCAGGGAGCAAACCTCCCTCGCTCTCCTGCTGACACACACTGGACTGTGATGTGAGCAGAAAATAGCTTTTACTGTTTAAGTCATTGAGACTTGGAAGGGGCTGTCTGTCACAGCAGTTACCTACCTCCCTGACAAATACATAATTCTGTTACCTCCTTCTCCATCCCATATCCAGTCCCTTATCCAAATTCCAAGAATTCTTTTATCACAATACATCTTCAGTTCTTTCTCTCTTTCCCATCTTCATTACCAACACCTTAGCCCAAAGGTGTACCATTTCTTGCTCCAACATCTGCCAGAGTAACCCATTCATTTTCATTCTTGTTGCTTTCGAGTTTGTTCTCCAAACAGTGATCTTCACCAGTTTCCCGCTGAACTTTTAATTAAATCCACTACTCTCTCCTGCCTCATTCTCCTTTTCAATAGCTACACTCCAGCCTCTTCGGACTTTTCTCTATCACCTCAGGGTCCTTACGGATTCTGCTGTCCCCACCACCTGAAATGTGCTCACAATAACTTCTAGCATGGCTTGTGCCCTCTCATCCTTCAAGTCATATCTTAAGCCTCATCTTTTCAGGGAGACCTTCTCTGAATGCTCAGTCTACAGTAGGTCTCCAGATAATTGTCACAACACTCCACTTTTTCGTTCGTAGCACTCAACAATTGTAATTATATGCTTACATTTACTTATTTAAATCTGTTTCTACTACTAATTATACGGTGAAAGCTCCAAGTATTGGGGCTTCATCCATGGTGATCACCACCGAATACCCAGAACCTGGCACAGTGCCTGGCACAGGTGTATACTCAATAAATATTTGTTGACTAGATGAATGGATTGATAGATATTGATCATTGACTCCATCTGGAATCCCTGGAATTCATCATTTCCCTTTTCTCCCAATACAACCTGTTCCTCCAAATATCACCTCATTCAAAATGTGAAAGGTTTTTGTTTTTGTACTTGTAGATTCCTATCCAGTTATACCTTATTTATATTTGCAAGGTATTAAGAAAACAAACTCTTGCTGGTGCTGGTGTTCAACTCTCTTTGACTGCTTGGATCACACAAATTCACTTTAGCATGGCTGATACTCATCATATATTCCCCAGCCTCTGTCCTTGTGTAACCCTTACTTAATAAATAAGTAAATTTATTTTTACTTAATAATTAAGCATATAATTACTAAACCAAAGTAGGTCTTTTATTATTTTATTTTCATTTTTTTCCTAGTTTTTTTATTCATGAAGTATAATTGGCAATGTTATATTAGTTTCAGGTGTATATAACATACTGATTTGACAATTCTATACATTAGTGAATGCTCACCATCAAGGTAGGTTTTTTAAAGAAATAAATTTTTTAATATAATTTATTATCAAATTGGTTTCCATCCAACACCCAGTGCTCATCTCAACAAGTGTGCCCTCCCCTATACCCATTTCCTAATCATTTTCACAGCTAGGTTCAAAGAACTTTATTCTTATTTATAATAAGGGGAAATGATCACCATAATCTCACTAGCAAACCACAAGAACTATTCTCATTATTGTTGGTTGTGGTATGGGAGGGTTACACAAGGGCAGAGACTGGGGAATATATGATGAGTATCAGCCATGCTAAAGTGAATTAGTGTGATCCAAGCAGTCAAAGAGAGTTGAACACCAGGCACCAGCAAGAGGTTTCCCTAAGAATCCTCCTAGAACTCTG
This sequence comes from Paguma larvata, assembly GCA_030068075.1. NCBI lineage: Eukaryota > Metazoa > Chordata > Mammalia > Carnivora > Viverridae > Paguma > Paguma larvata. The sequence goes on from CM057838.1 coordinate 40,947,602, forward strand.
CAAAAAGTCAGGGACAAACCTGAGTCTGGGAAACAGAATTGAATTAGGAGCAGAGTTCTTAGCAACAATGCACCAATTCTACTATCTATTGTGCTACAAATTCTACTACATACATACTACAAGTTCTACTACATACACACTACAAGTTCTACTACATACACACTACAAATTCCACTACATACCTACATACACACTACAAATTCTACTACATACACACTATAAGTTCTACTACGTACCCACTACAAGTTCTACTACGAACACACTACAAATTCTATTACGTACACACTATAAATTCTACTGAATATACACTACAAATTCTACCATGGCTTTTCTTGCCATATTTTGGTTTTGTGATTTATTTATTTATTTTTTTAATGTTTATTTATTTTTGAGAGAGGGAGAGAGAGAGGGAGACTCGGAATATGGGTGGAGGAGGGTCAGAGAGAGGGGGAGATGCAGAATCCGAGTTGACAACCCCAAGTTGTCAGCACAGAGCCCAATGCGGGGCTCGAACTCACAAACTGTGAGATCATGACCTGAGCCGGTCAGACACTTAACCGACTAAGCTGCCCAGGTGCCCCTTATGATTTCTTTTAAATTTTGGCCATCTGGGGTCCTTGGTCTCTGATAATCTTTACCTACACTGCATATATGCACAAGGTCATGAAATTTAGTTTTCATCTTTCTGTTGCTCTGCAGACTTTATACCATTTAAAGGCTAAATAATAATTCACCAAATGGTTAAACTACTTTTTATTTTTTTAATGTTTATTTATTTTTGAGAGAAAGAATGAGCAGGGGAGGCTCAAGAGAGAGGAAGACAGAGGATCTGAAGAGGGCTCTGTGCTGAGAGCAGCAAGCCTGATGTGGGGCTCAAACTCACGAACGGTGAAATCATGACCTGAGCCGAAGTTAGATGCTTAACTACTGTGCCGCCGAGGTGCCCCTATACTATTCTCTTATATGTGAAGCAGCATAGCATAGAGGTTAAAGGCCTGTACTTTGTAGCCATACCGCCTCGATTCAAATACCGGTTTTGCTACTTACTAGAGCATTGAAAAATGATTCATCTGTGAAATCCACTAATAATAATACCTGTGTCATAGGGTCACAGTGAAGATTAAGTGAAACAAAATGTTTACATTAATTTATACCAATGTATACACCTTTATTGTTGGATATTTATGTTTCTGGTATCAGTTCACACTTAACATGAAAACTACAATAAATATCTTAATGCATAAGGCTGTCTTCTTCATTGTTAACTACTCCCCAAAAAAGGTCCTTCCCATGTTTTAGCTGAAAGCTACATCCTATCCCTTAGTAACCCCATTTCCTCCAAACAGCTGACAATTACAAAGCAGGCTGTGAGCAAGCTTCCGCTGGGCCAGTGTGAAGTAGCAAAAATGCACCCGTTTCTGCTGAGCCTTGAATTCTGTGGTTGGACTCAAAGTAAACAGGCAGGTGAAGAGGTTGGGATGATGAAAGACAATAGACCAGTACCCAGGACTAATGGCGTTGTAAAGGAGATAAATGTCTTTGAAGTAGCACCCTTCAAACCTGTGACCTTTAGGTTGACCTTCCCTTTCAGATTATAGTATGCAGGTTTTTTGGAGTCTGTGCAAAGTCAGCAATTAAAAAGACGGACTTTGAGAGAAACAGGTCTTTGAGGAAGGTGCCTACCCAGAAGTATGACTCCATTTCTTCTACCAACTACCCACAGGCTTCTAAGTTCCCACTTTCAAACCCTTGGAACCCTATAGCTCACACTCTCACAGGTGCACAGTTTCCTAGACAGAAAAATGTGTTTAGTCCCATCCCCATTGTTACAGTTCAAGCTGTGAACACAGGGAAAAACAACAGTGGAATTTGGACAAATTGCCCTCTCTTGTGAGGAGTAAGGTAAATGGAACAGTCGGTTAATAACGTTAAACACTAGCCGCCTGCAAAAAAGATGGTATCCATAAGAATTACTCATTTTGCTAAGAGCGTTGAAGAAAACGAAGGATTGATGACTTTGTTGGAAGTCAATATACCTTTAATCAGAACTAATGATTTAACAGGTAATAAAGTACTATGGAGATTATTTAAAGCAACTGACATATATACAGTATGTTTTCAAAAGGCTTTCCCTTGTGACAATAGTTCATCTGCATGTGGTATTTTAAGATAAGAAAGCAAACATGGTTATTGTTCTTCCCGTACCTGGAACACCTATTATCTGTTAAACAGTGCCATGCCCACATATATACAATGGACTACTACATGGCAATGAGAAAAAATGAAATCTGGCCATGTGTAGCAACATGGATGGAACTGGAGGGTATTATGTTAAGTGAAATAAGTCAGTCAGAAAAAGACAGATACCATATGTTTCCACGAATAGGTGGACTTTGTGAGCCTAAGCAAAAACCAGGGGGAGGGCTAGAGGGGAAAGGAAAAAAAAGACACAGACAGGGAGGGAGATAAAACATAAGAGACTCTCAAAGACTAAGAACAATCTGAGGGTGAGGGAGGTGAGGGAGGTGAGGGAGGGGGGAGAGGGGGTGACGGACATTAAAGAGGGCACATGTTGGGATGAACACTGGGTGTTATATGTAAACCAATTTGAAAATAAACTATTATAATAAAAAAAAAACAGTGCCATGCCGAGCCATATTGGAGCCTAACACAAAGAAAAAATACATAATACAGACTCGCTTTTTCAAGAAAATTGTTATGTTGCTCATCGTAGATTTTTCACATTAGTCTTGATTTTTAAAAAATACTACATTAAACTGTTATTTTAATTACTGAGGCTTTTTGTTGCACCTCCCCAATTCGATAATTTTTATTGCAGTGTCATTACTTTTTAAATGTCATTACCCTTACAACTTAATATTACAAGCTAGTAAATTTAGTTAAATGCTATAAAAGTATGTCTAAATTTTATACCTTGGGCATATTCTGCTTTATCTTCTATGGCTCAGATGCCAGTGAGCGACTTCTAAGAAATTTTCCTTATTCTTCCCTTCAAGTAGAGAGCAATTGGAGATATGGCTATTTCCTGCTTAATTGTTTTAATTTCTTGGTTTAAATATTTTATCAAAAATACCTCTATAGAATTTTGTCTTAACCAAAGAATAAGGACAGCATCTAGTGGAGAATATCAATCCTCCACTCTTCCTGTTCCCCTTTCCTAGTGTAACACTCAGAAGCAAGTTTTAACTTTTGAAAACTGTTTATTCTGATATGAAACTCCATTATTTTAAATATGATACTGTGGTCCTACCTCCTGATTTATCAAAAAATGCATTATTTACTGATGTTATGATAGATATTAAATTCTCCTATGCTAACAAACTTTTAGCCTCCCAATACATCTATCACATTGTTTTGTTTCTTTTTTTTTAATTAATTTACTTTTCAATTTACATCTCAGTTAATTAGCATATAGTGCTATAATGATGTCAGGAGTAGATTTCAGTGATTCATCCCCCATGTATAACACCCAGTGCCTATCCCAACAAGTGTCCTCCGTAATGCCCCTCGCCCATTTAGCCCATCCCCCGACCCACAGCCCCTCCAGCAACCGTCAGTTTGTTCTCTGTATTTAAAAGGTTTTTAATATTCTGTCCCCCTCCTAGTTTTTATATTATTTTTGCTTCCCTTGCCTTATGTTCATCTGTTTTGTATCTTAAATTCCTCATATGAGTGAAGTCATATGATATTTGTCTTTCTCTGACTGATTAATTTTGCTTAGCTTATTACCCTTAGTTCCATCCATGTAGCTGCAAATGGCAAGATTTCATTCATTTCGATTGCTGAGTAATACTCCATTGCGTGTGTGTGTGTGTGTGTGTGTGTACACATATAGCACAGCTTCTTTATCTATTCATTCGTCGATGGACATTTGGGCTCTTTCTATACTTTGATTATTGTCAAGCTATCACATATTTTTTAATAAAATCAATAACCATCATTGCCATTATTACAACAACATAAAATATTGTTCTCTGCACAGCCAAATAGTATAGTTATTCTTCTTACATAATTTTTTATTTTTACTGGTGCCACCGTATGTATTTCCCTTTTAGCTCATTATTACTTATAAACACATCCTAGATATTTCAAACCTCTCCATATATTATGTGCCTATGTTTAAACATACCAGATGATTTTACTTTTTTCCTCAGGAAATTCTCCCTCCTCTTTCCTAATTTCACTCTGTTTGCTTTCTGGGTCTATGGATAGCTGTTGTTCTGAATTTCCTTTTGACAAGACCTTATGTAGGATTTCCTCTATCCTGAAGCACGGTTTTTTCCCTTTCTTGTTTTATTCTCGAGTTTCTCTGGAGTATATCCTTTTAGCTTCCTCCAAAATGGTGAATGAAAAGTAAATACTTTAGTGCATTGTGTGATTCCCATTCATTTGTGAACTTCTCAGATGTCCTCGTGTTGTTACTTTCTAATTTAGTTCCATTATGGTCCGAAAACATATTTTGTATTCTTTCAGATTTGTCGAGGCCTATTTTATGGTCTGTCTAGGGAAACGGTGTGTTGTCTCGTTCCATATAAACTTGACAGTTGACAGATTTGCTCTCTGTGTACCTGAAGAGAGTATATGTATTCTGCTGTTGTTGGGTGGAGTGTTCTATAAATGACCACTGGGTAAAGATGGTTGGTTGTCTTGTTCAAGTTGTCTTTACCTATTCTGATTTTCTGTCTCCTTGTTCCAGAAATTGAAAGAGGGATATTGAAACCTCAGACTAAAATTATGAATTTGGCTGTTTCTCATTGTAGTTGTATCAGTTTTGCCTCATGTATTTGAAAGCTGTGTTATTAGGTGTGGAAACACTTAGGACTGCTATGACTTCTTGACTTACTGACTTCTTTATCATTAAGAAATGTCCTTCTTTATTTTTGATCTTGCTTTTTGCTCTGAAGTGTACTTTTTCTGGTATTAAGATAGCCTGTGCAGATTTCCTTTGATTCATAGTACTGTAAAAGTAGATCTTCTCCCATCCTTTGACTTTTAATGTAATTATGTCTTTGTATTTACACTGGGTTTCTTGTGGGCAACATATTAATTGGGGTTTTGCTTTCTTATCCAACCTGATTTCATCTGCCCTTTAATTAAGATGTTTACACCATTTACACTTACATAATTATTGATATGGTCGAGTTTAAATTTACTATCATGCTATTTTTTTCTGTTTATCCTGGCGAACAAATAAATTATTTTCTATTCTGTTCACTTTTTCCTCTTTTTTCAACCTTTCTGTGGGGAGTGGAGGGGCGCTGAATGTTTTTTACGATTCTGTTCTTTTTTGTTCACTAAATAGCTACAAATTTTGGTTCTGTTATTTCGGTGGCTATTTTTGGTTTACAGTATACATCTTAAAATTATAACAGTCTGCCTTCTAGCAATATTATACTATTTCACATATGGTATAAGAACCTTACAAGAATTTGTTTCTGTTTCTCCCTTCTGTGCCTTTATTCCATTGTTGTCATATTTTTCACTTTCTACATGCACTATAGACCCTATACGACAAAGTTATCATTTTGTTTAAGTAGTAAATTATCTTTTAAAAAGATGTAAATAATTTTTAAGTCATATATTTACCCATGTAATTGCCATTTCTGATACTCAGTGTTCCTGTATTGAGATACATATTTCCATCTGGTGTAATTTTCCTTCTGCCTAAAGGGCTTCCTTTAACATTTCTTATAATGTGGGTCTGTGAGTGATAGATTTTTTCAGCTTTTGTATGTCTAAAAAGTTCTATAATTCAACTTCAGTTTCCATTTACATATTTTTGTGTCTTAGTCTACTCAGGTTGCTAACAGAATACAATAGACTGGATGGCTTTTAAACAACAGATACTGTATTTCTCACAGTTCTGGAGGCTGGAAAGTTTAATATCAAGGACCTGCAGATTCAGTGACTGGTGAGGACTTACTTGCTAGTTCATAGCCGGCTGTCTTCTTGCTGTGTCCTCACATGGAAGAAGGGACAAAGAGGCTCTCTGGGATCTCCTTCTACAAGGGCATTCATCTCATCATGAAGGCCTTGCCCTCATGACCAAATTACCTCTGAAAGGCCCCACATTCCAATATTGGCGTGAGGATTTCGACATACAAATTTGGAGGGAACACATTCAGTTTGTATTTAATACTTTTGGGTATTAAAGTCTGGGTTGAAACTTTTTCTTTCAGTATTCTTCTTGTTGGATACTAGATATCTTGGCATCCTTATAAATATTCTTGAGCTTCATTCTAGAAGTGACTTAGAAATAGCTTGATCCTTGGGGCGCCTGAGTGGCTCAGTCAGGTAGGCATCTCAGTTAAGCATCTGACTCTTGATTTCGGCCCAGGTCATGATCTCACAGTTTATGAAATTGAGCCCTGCAGTGGGTTCTGTGCTGACAGCATGGAGCCTGCTTGGGATTCTCTTTCTCCCTCTCTCACTGCCCCTCCTCTGCTCATGCACACACACTCTCTCTCTCTTTCAAAATAAATGAATAAACATTTTTAATAAAGAAATAGTTTGATCCTTTCAGATGTTGCTTTTAACATTTAATAGGCAAAAACAGAGTAGCATTTCATTTAAGACTAATTCTTTTGTACTAACAAAGAGAGATCCTTCTGACTATGCTAAATAATGAGGTTTTCCGAGCTGGATGGTGGAGACAGTAACTATTCCCAGACCTCAAGGTACTGTTCCCACTAATTTTTTTATGTGCTGGCTTTTTGCTCAGCCTCAGTGAGGTCACTGATCAGTGTTTTGCTGAATACTTGGGGGAGCTCATCTGCAGGTGTCTGGACGTCTCTCTGCACAGCTCTGTTCTCTCCCAGGATCTGCCTGTGAACTCCAGTCACCACACTCTTTGTTTAATCTCCTTAACCCTTAACTTAATCTCCCTAAATTCAGTTCCACGGCCTGAAAACTCTCAAGGCAGCAAGCTGAGGCAACCTCGTTTGCCTCCCATCCCTCAGGGAATCACTGTATTTTGTTGCCTAACGTCCATGTCTGGATAACACTGTTTTGCATAGTGCACCTCATTTTTCAGTTGTTTTAGGCCCAATTATGCCATTTCAGCTGGAAGCAGAAGTCCCTTCATGGTATTTTAGTGCTTTACTCATGTTTGTTTCTCTGTGTGCAGTTAGTTTTAGGGCATCTCTTTATTTCCGGTGTTCTGAAACCTCATGAAATTTCACGATGTCATATTTAATATGGGTCAATATTCATTCATTGCCTTTGGTTCTCAGTGGGCCCTCTCAGTCTTAAGATTCATAGTTTTAACCTTGGGAAAATTTGGAGGAGGAGAACAGAGTTGGTTTTGTTTTGTGTTTGTTTGCTTTGGGGTTTGGGGTTTGGGGCTTTGGGGTTTTTTCCCAGTAATTTTCCTTCTTTGATTTTTCTCTGTTTTTTTTCTTCTGGCCTTACAACTATTGGAATGTTGGGCCTCAATGTGATCATTTTCATTTATTTCCTTTTTTATTCTTCTTTGTCTCCTAGGAAATTTCCGTTGCTTTATCTTCCATCCTAGCGACCTCTGAGCTATTTTTGAAGATTCCTATGGTTTTCCGCACTACCGTTGCTTCTTTGGGTTTCTCTCTTGATATCTCTTTTTCACATTATATACAATCTTCTCTAATGACTGCGATTGAAAGAAAAAATATCAAACTGAGTCTGAATCATCATGTCACTCCATTCTATTGGTAGCAAGGAAATTATCAACAATCACTAATGTTATATCAGAAGGATTCAGTAGCCAAACTCACTGGCCATAAATGAAACCATTTAAGTTTCAGTAGGATAATAGTATCAACAGACTGGAACATATTGAATGTGTTTAAATCCACAAGTTCATAAGAACAGTGAGGCAAAACAAAATTTAATTGGTCGTCACTGGAGAGTATTAGTGAATCAATCATTCTTTAGCAAATTGCAAATAAAGAGAAAAAATCAAGCACTTATTATACCTTTATTGCATGTAAACAAATATCAAAGTTTTTCTTTAAGGAAGTATTCTCACTAACAAATGGACTGATATAATTAGCATGTCATCACTTTGCATCCCTTAATAAATTAATGGATAAGCATTAATAACTGCTAACATCCAAAAAGAGAAAGACGGTCAGATATTATGTGCCTCCAAATGGAAGAATACAGTAACACCTTGAAATTATTCTTCACAAAAAATTTTAACTTAAACCTAATCAAGCCTTTAGATCCAGTTTATAAGAAATAAAGACAACAAAGGAACATATGAAACTACCACTTAGATGCAACCAGCAAAACTTACTATATGGAAACTCTAGAAAGAGAGCCCTTTAACAAATAAATTGCAAACAAAAAGAGAAAGACAGCTAAGGACCCTATGGATGTAAAGAGATTAAAAGACATCTCAACTAATTGCAATGAGTGAAACTAATTTGAGGACTATTTCAAATGAACTATAAACTAAAATTATGACACTTATAAGAGAATTGAAAATTTGAACACTGACTTGATATTGGATGATATTAAGGAATTACTGTCAGTTTACTGCAGTGCCAATAATACTATAGTATATGAAGTATGACTTAAAAAAGTATCTAAGGGTAAAATGATATAATATCTGAGACTCGCTTCAAAACCATACAGGAAGGTGAAAGTAGGTAACATAATGGATAATACAGATTGGCCAGAGAAGCTGCTAATTGTGGACACTGAGCAAATGGGCGTAAGAGGGTTTATTATACTATTCTCTCCACCTTTGTGTATGTTTGACATTTTCTATAATAAAATATTTTTAATTAAGCTGTTTGCGAATTCCATGAGGAATGAGGACTTATAAATTGGTAATTGATAAATAATAATAATACATTTTTATTTAATTCCCTGCTCCAGTTCAATACCCTCCATGTCTCCCTGTACCTGGTACACCTGAATGATTCCAAAGAATAAACTTCCAGTGTCATTCTTGGGGATAGCATCCCCTGCTTAAACAGCATCAGGGAGTATTTCTGCTTTTTTGTTTGTTTGTCCACTTGTTTTGTTTTGTTAGATTCCAAATATGACTGAAATCATATGGTATTTATCTTTCTCTGATTTATTTCACTTAGCATTATACCCTCTAGGTCGATCCATGTTGTTGTAAATGCAAGATCACATTTTTATGGCTAAATAATATTCCATTTTATATATTTGTATATATCATATCTTCTTTATCCATCTGTTGATGGACACTTAGGTTGCTTCCATATCTCGGCTATTGTAAATAATACTGCAATAAATATAGCATAATATATAGACTTGTCTAATCACTATGTCGTATGCCTGGTACTAATGTAACATTGTGTGCCAACTCTACTTCAGTTTTTTTTAAAAGCATCAAGGAGGAGATCTTGGGGTCCAATTGTTTCCTTAACAACTTAAGGTGAGCTGATACCCATGCTCACCTTAAGGGTTTCCTGACACCTCTATGTTCTTAAGCATTACAGGAAGAAAGCTACAGGGAGCAAGTGATCTGCCAGCCATCAATATCCTTCTTTATCCGTCATCAGCATCCCTCTCAATAGTAATTTAGGTTGTATCCTCCTCTCTCCTACCAGGTCAAGTACAATTCCTTGTTTTCAATCTTCTAGAATGGTTTAATATTTTCTCCTTCCTTTCTGGGGTCTCAGGCAGTAGAGGTAGAGGAGGAAAACACATGAAATCAATGTATCAATTTAACTAGAAGACTAGTTATACTTTGATTTAAAATAAAAGCTGCTTCATGGGAGATACTGTATCTGTTTATCTTGTTTACCATCGCACCTAACAGGGTGCCATGTGCAGGAGTAATTCTGAATCCTATTTCCAGCATTAACATTTTTCTTTAAGATTGTGATGTGTGGCAGGAGGTCAAAGGTACAAGAGCAGATGAAAAGTCTTCTGCTCTACAAAGAAAACAGGAAAATGTCCAGAGCTCAGAAACTGACCAGTAATGTATGTGCCTTCATTCTTTCTAAAGCTGCATTTGAAATATTTTTGGCTTTAACTTTCCTTTCCTTATACCAATCATCTTAGTTGTTAAGTTTGTTTAGAAAGTAATTTTTAAAAGATTACACTGATAACCCCAAGCCAGTTTGAGACAGGGTAAGTCTGCTGATGTGGGACTCTTAAAATGTCCATTAGTACACTTCTCTTGTCACTTATCACCCAGGGGGTCAAGCCTTTGGTATGAAAGTTGTTTATAAACTGGTAGCTTTATTTTTAAAACAGAAAGGAAGGGCTGAGGTGCAGCTGGGCAGAAGATTGTACACTTAAAGTTTTTAGCAATTTGTACACATTATGAACCAGCCTTAGGTTTGTGAGTATTTTATAACTCAACCATTAATCACTAATCCTCTGTTGGAACTCGATGCAAAAGGTCTCAATCTCTCTCTAAAACCATGAGGTATTGTGGAGAAGCCAAGTTTTTTCTATATAATCCCACAGCCAAAGGAGATAATAAGAACTTTTGATAAAGTGACACAATTTCATGAAACTTGTGATTCTCTATTTCACAATTCTTCTGGAATTACTGAAACCTTCTGTGTTTTTTTTTTTTTTAATGTTTAGGGGATATAGTTAAGGAGATATGATTGACCTAATTAAACGAGCCATCCAAAATCATACCTTCTTTCAAATAATAACAATTTCCCTCAAGGCTATGTGTTATCTGTGAACCCAATATCCATTCATCCCTCTAAGATTTTCTAAGATTTTCGTTATTGTCATTTCCTCTTCCCACTCTGGTATCTATCCTAGAAGCTGACCTCGCCTCCTTTATCCCACCAATTCCAGCTTGATTAGCTTAAGCAGTCTGTATGTTCCATCTCCCTCGCCATCCTTCCTGATTCAGGGGACGGCAATGTGGTATACGTGACATTCGCTGAACCAGAGTGAGTCTGGGGACACCTCCTTTGGAATATTGAAGCCCTGAAGTGCTCCAGTCACTTACGCCCCCATGAGGTCAGTCAGCCTGAGAAGAGCACTGATAAATGACGGGGAGCAGAGATAGCAAAATCAGAGAGAAACAAAGCTGGGGCCATGATTATTCATCCATTTTTGAAACATGGCCTACGCTGGACCTTTTCTACGATAAAAATTCCCCTTTATTGTTGAAGCCAATTGGGGTTAGGTTTTCTGTCACATGTAATAAAAAGTGTCTGGACATGTATGGTGGTCCCCTCAGAGCCTACACTTGGGGAAGCACCGTTCAAATTAAACTTCACTTGTTTTGCGTGTGTGACAAAAGTGAGAAAAGGAACATCGAAGCTTAGAGATGGATGTGGAGAGTTGGGGCAATTGCCCAAACATGGAGAACGAGTCAGAAAAATGAACTTGACTGCTAGATGAGCGTGCGGCAGACCGTCACCCAGGGCCATCTGCAGCACCTTCCAGAGAAGCAGAGGTCTGGCAGGAGGAAGCCAGAAAATACATTTGACCTAATTCCACTGCATGGCCTTCGTGGGTCACCTGATGGGTCTCTGAAATGAACAGGAAGTTCATGGCTATTCTAGGAATAGACACTCTGTGAGCCACAATCACTGGCAACCACCCATCAGTGAGAGTCACCATGTCATCCCAGGGACACAGCGCCCCCACAAGCGGCATCCTTCACTCTTTGACTATGATTCCCAGCCTACAGTCAGAACATGGCCTTCTCCCCAGTGAGTCCACTGCACTTTCGGTGATAAGAATGAGGCTCACCTGCCACTGAGCTTCTTTCATTTGCTGGTTCTGGACCAGTCCAGAAGTGCCTAGCACTTTACCTACATGCTCTAAGTCCCCACAGAAATCCTGCAAGGAAATATTATTGTCCCTGCTTTACAGATGAGGTAGCTGAAGCTCAGAAAAGTAACTTTCCTTATTCAGTCCACAAATATGTGTTGGGAACTTAGTGCTCTGCTAGGCAATTTGCTAGGCCTTGAGGCACAGAGATGAAATGTCGTGGTCCTCAAGGTACTCAAGGTCTAGTGGGAGTTAGAGACACAGAAACAGATAATTACGGTATGTCACAGGATGTCCAATGATAGCACTACAAACAGAGCTACAAATGTGGGAGCAGAGGGGAAGTGCGGGGTGGGGGGGTAGGAGACAAAAGTTTAGGGAAGACTTCTTGGAAGAGGTACCACAAGAGCTTAGTCTTCACATCTGCATAGCAATCACCTGGTGAAGAGGTTGAGGGAAGGGAAAGAGAATTCTGGGAGGAAGCAGGGCACGTTGAGGCAAAGAACAGAAAGCAACTTGTGTGTGGGAACCCGATGGAGTTCACTAAAGCTGGAGCATAAAGGAAAGGAAGGCAAAGGTGAGAAATGAGGCGGGAGATACAGACAGATCCGGATTCTGGTGGACTTCATATCCTGTTAGGGAAACTGATTTTTCTCTGGTAATTTTAAAGCATTTTAAGCTAGGCATTGACAAGAATTCAAGAAGGTATCAAATGAAGAACAACACATCTTCTAGATGGTAAAGTGTTACCTAAACTGTAGATGTGCAAACAACCCAAATGGCCATTGCCAAAGAACCATGGCATATGCATACAATGGAACGTTATTCAGACTTAAAGAAGGAAATTCCGCTATATGCAATAACAGGGATGGACCTTGAGGACTTTATGCTGAGTGAAATAAGCCAAATGCTTATTAAGGACATAAGGACAAATACCGCAGGATTCCACTCAAAATCTAAAGTAGTCAAACTTGGGGCACCTGGGTGGCTCAGTTGGTTAAGCATCCAACTTTGGCTCATATCATGAACTCGTGGTTTGTGAGTTCGAGCCCCGCCTTGGGCTCTGTGTTGACAGCTCAGAGCCTGGGTCCTGCTTCAGATTCTATGTCTCCCTCTCTCTCTGCCCCTCCCCCGCTCATGTTCTGTCTCTTAATAATAAATAAAAACGTCAAAAAAATTAAAAAATAAAATAAAAATAAAGTAGTCAAACTCATAAAAGCAGAGAGTAGAGTGACAGTTGACAGGGACACAGGGAGGGAGAAACGGGAAGTTGCTATTGAACAGGTATGAAGTTTCAGTTATACAGATGAATAAGTTCTAGATGTCTGCTGTACCACACTTCCTGTAGTTAGCAACACTGTATTGTGCATTTAGAGATTGTTAAGAGGATAAATCTCATGTTAAATGTTCTTACCACAATAAATGTATGTGTATATATATGTGTATATGTGTGTATATATATATATGTATGTTTGTGTGTATATACATATGTGTATGTGTGTGTATATATATGTGTGTATATGTGTGTGTATATGTGTGTGTATATGTGTATGTGTGTTGTGTATACACATATACATAGAAATCTTTGGAATTGGTTTTTATACATTCTGACTCATTCACATTTGCAGGGACCTAAGGGAGAACTTGGCTTGGTGTCTATTAACAGGTCAGGTGTCTATTAACAGTGTTCCTTTGTGAAATACTATTGAAATGCTATTTTTGCATTCATGTGTTTGCTGCTGTCCAAAAACTTGCTTGAAGGTTTGTTCTAGGTCTCGGCAGCATTTCGTCTAGTCTTGCTTTTGGTTGCTACAACCTCTGCTTCTTTGTACAACCCACAAAAAAGACTCCAACAGGCACCCTGACAACACATGAGTCCTGGGAAATGTATCCAGTGTGACACCTCCATTCTTCAAAGAGAAAATAGCTAGAAATAAAGCAAGTCAGAAAAGCAGGACCCCATCAACACCCTTTTCTGAATCACCTTAGCAGAATAACGACAAAAAGATGCCAGTTGGGCAAATAACCGTGGCACAAGGAAGCTGATATGAAAACTATCAGTGGTGAGGAACTAACTCGTAATGATGAAATCCAGATGTATGGCTGTGCTTTAAGAGACACAGCTCTGTTCATTGAGCATCCTCTGTGCAGAGTATGTTCTGAATGGGCAAGATAAATATCTTAGTGTTTTCTTCTTCCAGTGTCCCCCACATAGCTTCAAAGTGGAATGAGACAAATAGTAGCAAGTGAATGAATGAAAGAATATTACAAAGGCTATGGATGCAAAAACAAACAAACAAAACGGTATGGAATTCACGGGATTTGAGAGATACATTTATTCAACCCCCTCCTTTGCTGACTTAGGAAATAGAGGTCATTAGAGGTTTTTTTTTTTTTTTATTCTTACCTGAAAATAAGAAAACCTTCCCAACGCATACAGAAGTCAGTCGAACTAGAGAAGGTGTTCTTGCCAAGCCTCAAAAGTAAAGGGCCCTGTGAGCAAAGTGAGTCATAACAGCTCCTTCTAATTGTGGGAACCAAACAGCGGCAGGTTGTAAAAGGATCTGCAGGCTGTTCCCATAAACCAAGGGGTAGGTCCTGGAGATAGTGTGTAACAGGCTTGAAAGTATTCTCTGTCTTATCAACCACGTACCTCTCCTTAAGGAGGCTATAATCTTGTTAATGACTTTAAATCACTCAGAGAGCCCTGTGCATCAAGGTCAAATTAATAAACAATAAGCCAGGAAGGGGGAGGCATCCAGGAATAAAGCAATGTGTGCTACCCTTTGATACGTAAACAAGCAGGACCCCTCTAACTCCTCATGTATTAAAGACTCATTCTGGCTCATTTTCCCAGCAAGGGTGACGGGCCTTACCAAACCATCCCCACCTTCTTATCTCTTCCCTTGTGAGTATTGGCTTATACCTTGACCAGTCTTAGAGGTACAGCCCAGAGCCAGCCACATTTGTCTTTCTTCAAATCTATCTGCACTTTTAAAAGATCAAGCCTAGTCGTGGCCAAAATACCACACTCCCTCCAGCTAGCTTTCCAGAGTAGATTAGAAGATAAACATAAAAGTTACACTGACAACCACACACTTCGACTTGATACTTCCTTGACCAGTGCTGTCCCAGAAAGGATCATCAGGGTTGTATCAATTATCAGAGGTACGGTTCTGAAGAATCATTTCTCGCCTCATTTGTTTGCACACAGGGTTGCCTTCTACCCGTCAGAAGTAACTGCCCTCATACATGCACACTGCTTTGTGCTGGGCTCTTTGCTATACCCTAGTGCAAGCAAGAAAGTCTTGGTTGCCAGACTCACTGGGCTTGCTTTCTAGAATGATCTGTCATAAGGTGTGGGCCAGGGAGACTCAACAGAAGAAACATCCTCAGGTCCCCACTTCCCTCTGCCCATGGGATTAGGTTCTTAAAAGAGAAATGCCACAGGCCTGGGATGCTATAATTATCTCAGCCATTTAAGGATTACGCTCCTGGGAGACTATAATTATCCAAATATTGTTGCATTCAGGAATATTTTGCTTACAAGGGAGTGCCTTCAGTTTTACAGGATCTTTCAAGGGGGCCCAAAGGGTGTGTCCCCTCTAATGTGGTTCCTAAAAGAAGCCAGAAATAAACAACTACATCTGGCAGAAGGGTGAGGCCCAGCTGAATCCAGCCCAATCAAGGACTTATGAGGTAGGCAGAGAGAAACCAGCTTCCTTTTGTTGCCTTTAAAAGCAGCTATCAGTCACTGTAGGCCCAAAGCTGAGGACTTGATTCTTTCTTAATCTCATCCTCTTCCTCCTCCCACCCATCCACAAATACCTCTTCAGTTTGAAGTCTATTGATACTAAGAATTTGTTAAAGACTTTTAAGATACCACCCCTTCCAGAGGTTCGCGGATCATTTTATTTACACCAGGACATCCTCCCGCCCTGAGGGTTGACCTTTTCTTACTCCCTCCAAATCCAATAAGATGCTACTTGCTGTAGAAAATTACACAGCCCGACAGGGTGAGGGGCTGGAGAAAAAGGAAAGGGTGCACGATACGGAAAAGAGATGTTCAATTCAGGGAACTTCCTTGATTAAAATCCACTTTTACTATGTGGGAAGCATTATTCCAAGCTGGGAATCTCATTAACTCTGACAGCATCCTTATGAGGCCGATGCTGCTTCCATCTCCATTTTACAGATGATGAGATCAAGAAACAGAGAGACTGGGATCTTGCACGGTACCACGCAGCTGGTAGGCAGCAGGTATGGGACCGGCGCCTGGCAATCTGACTCCAAACCCACACTTAGCCACCAGGCCATACTTCTTTCTGGTCTTAGGTGCCCGTCCATGCCAGGCATGTAAGCAGTGCAGTGAGAGGGACAGAGCAATGAGAAGTCACGGCTCCTGCTCTCCAGGGCTTGATGAACCGTGGGGAAGAGACGTGTCAAAGTCACTGCAGCACACACAGAATGTGACAGAGGTGACAGGAGAAGTATAGACAAACTATTGCAGGAGTGTAGAGGAAGATCAGCAGAATGGCTCCAGAGAGGCCGGCACTGACGCGTGGGCAGAGGCAGAGAAGGCATCTACAGAGGAGAAGAGCACCATCAGATGCTCTGGGAAGTCTGGGATGGGCCAGGACATGGTGTGCAGGGAGGCAGCTGGGAGAATTGAGTTTGCCAAAGCCTGCTGAGGTCAGGGTGTGAAGAGCAAAGAGATAGCTGGGAAAGGGGCAGGAAAGGATCCCTTGAGGCTCAGTGGGGAGGCAAGATGAAAACATCCATTGATTTTAGGGTTGGCCAAGTTTTGATTCACTGTGATCTAGGAGAAAGCCATAAAATACCTGCTAATTCAATCAGAGGGCTTCATTTTTCTGTATCTTCTGACCTCTTTTCTCATATTACCTCTGTTCATGATTTTATCTAGTCCAGTTCAACCAACTGATGTTGAATACCTCCTTTGGTTATCGAGTACCAACTTCCCCAAAGCTTAGTGGTTTAAAACAATATTCATTATTTGCCCACAGTTGTTCCGCATGGCATGAGCTGAGGCAGCTCGACTGGGGCTGGAAGACCCACTGTCAGGATAGTCTCACCGGGCAGTTGGTACTGTCCATTGTCTAGGGCTCAGCGAGAGCCTCGTTTCTCTTCCAGCTGGCCTCTCCATTTGACTAAATTGGGATTCTTACAGTAGTTATCAGACTGATTATGTGGGGGCTGGCTTCCCCCACAGAAATAAGCCAAGAAGCTACCAGACTTTCTTAAGGCTTGGTCTCTGAAGTTCCAGAACATCACGTCTATCACATCCTATTGGTCAAAGTAGTTGGAGGGCCAGCCCAGATTCAAGGAGAGGAATCTACCCAAAGGCAGCTAGCAGAGCAGCAATCTGCAATTATACCTATTGGTCAGGTTCAAGACTGGAGATAAAAGTGTTAAGATATGGCCCTTGCTTCAAAAAGCAAGTCACCTAGGGCACCTGGGTGGCTCCATCAGTTAAAGCATATGACTCTTGATCTCAGCCCAGTCATGATCTCACGATTTGTGAAATAGAGCCCCGCATCAGGCACTGTGCTGACGGCACAGAGCCTGCTTGCAATTCTGTCTTTCTCCCACTCTCTCTATTCTTCCCCCACTCATGCACTCTTTCTCTCACTCTCTCTCTCTCCAAAATAAATAAATAAACTTAAAAAAAGAGCTAATGATACATATCATAGAGATTTGTGTCAGATTATAAGAGAATGAAGAGATACACAGCTAAAAATAATGCCTAGCCTAAACTGGATCCTGATTTTTTTATTTGGCTAAAAATACATATTAAGAATGTGGAGATTTAAATGCAAACTTAATATCAAATGAAATCAGAAGTTAATGTTAATTTTCTTAAGTATTCTAGGTAGTATTGTGATTATGCAGGAAATTGTCCATAATTTTGAGAGATGAATTATGAATTATTTCTAGGTTGAGATATCATGGCATCTGCAACTTTCAAGTGAGTTGGAAAAAAATTATCAAATTATAGATAAAGCAAATTTTGGCCGAATGTTAACAATTATTTAGTCTAGGTGATAATAATATGGTTAATGATTATACTTTTTTTTCAAGTTTTCTGAAATATTTTTTGCAGTAAAATGTTGGAGATAAAAAAAATAATAGCCTAGTTCCGACCTCTCCATGGGAGAGGGTCCCCTAAGAGAAACTAACAAGAAATACACATGAAAAGAGATCATAATTAAACGAGTCAGCTTCCTTATTGAATACCCCGACTTAGAAGGTTCCTATCAGTAAATACCGCCTTCCTACTTAAAACAGTATTCAGAACCCTCAGGGTTAAAGTCTGAAAGAAGACCCTCTGGAGAGAGGGAAAGTTAATCAAGCATTGCTACTGCCCCGCTAGCTACCACATGCTTCATTTTCTGAATCAAAAGAACAAAATGCTTTTCTTTCTTCCTTTCTGCAGCTAAGAGACTATAACTATCCAAAGAGA
Organism: Paguma larvata; assembly: GCA_030068075.1. Classification (NCBI taxonomy): domain Eukaryota; kingdom Metazoa; phylum Chordata; class Mammalia; order Carnivora; family Viverridae; genus Paguma; species Paguma larvata. The sequence continues at coordinate 40,965,813 of CM057838.1, forward strand.
CTTTCCTTTATGACAAGAGAAAAACACACAGAACTTACAAGAGATACACAATTGGGGAAATAGGGCAGGGTACTGATCCCACCGTAGCTTTCCACCTTCCCTGATCATGATGCCCTCCTAAGTTCCTTCAAAATGGCTTGAGTTCAGGAACATCAAGGGATGCTGAATGCCTTCTTGTACCTATCTAGGGTCTTGCTTTTGGGTTCCAGTTTGGGGTCTGAGGGCATGCCTCTTTCCCAAACAATGGTACACCTGTCCGGTGAGATTCCATGCCTGAAGCCATGTAATTTAATATGATGCAAGAGCCATTGTGTTCTTATAAAAACAGTACACACATCCTTCTTTTCACAGAGCCTCCTTGCCACTGCTCCTTGCCTTCTTCTCTCCAAACAGACACCACACCAATGCTGCTCTTCCCTTCCTCCACATCTTCCTACTAACATTAGTTATAAGTTCACGTTATTGTCCACCCACCCCCTAACCACACACACACACACACACACACACACACACACACACTCGCAGTATTATGGAAAATCTCTCTTCTCCTGGCTTCCATGGTGCTATCCTCTTTTGAACCACCTTCTATTTTGCTGATCACCTTCCACTCTACGTCTTCCTACAGCTCTTTTTCCTTCTTAAATGATTCATTCACAAAGGATGTGTTTTTTACCCTTTTGGCAACTTTCAACTCTGTCTGAATGTAAGAATTACATGTGGAGCTTTGGAAGAAATATGTGCCAAGCCCAGCCCTTGGAGTCTCTGATTCAGTATGTCTGGGGTGGAGAGCAGCCATTCGATGTTTTTAAAGCTCCCAGGTGATTCTGTATACAGATCTCCTCAGCTGATGATGGAGTTAAGTCCTGATAAACCCATCATAAATTGAAAACATCATAAGTTAAAAAACACATTCAATATACCTAATCTACCAAACATCATAGCATAGCCTAGCCTACCTTAAATGTTCTGAGAACATTTACGTTCGCCTACCATTGGGCAAAAACATCTGACCCAAAACTTATTTTATGATAAAGTGTTGAGTCTCTCATGTAATTACTGAATGGTGAGAGTGGAAAATAGAATGGTTGTGAGTATTATCAGTTGTTTACCCTCATGCTCGCCTGGCCGACTAGGACCTGAGGCTGCCACTGCCCACAGCATCATGAGAGAGAATGGTACCATATATCGCTAGCCAAGAAGAAGATCCAAATTCAAAATTCAAAGTCCAATTTCTACTGAATGTGTATCATAAAGTCAAAAAATCACAAATCAACCATTATAAGTTTGGGACCATCTGTACATCTAAGATGGAAAACACTATTCTGTTCTTTCTCTTCCTGAGAAATCTCATCAAATAAATTAATAAATAAATCAATGAGTGAAGGAATGATAGCTTTAAATATTTAGTATTGGATGAACACTGGGTGTTATATGTAAACCAATTTGAAAATAAACTATTATAAAATTTAAAAATAAATAAATAAATAAATATTTAGTATTGATATTTAAATTAATTATTTAATTTAAATTAATTGATACTAATATGCTGATGACATTCATGTCAGATAAATCACAACTTTTCCCCAGATATAAATTTAGTCTCCTAATATGGCATTCTGTAATTTTCTGGTGCCACAAAGCTGAGCCTCAACTCCAGCTTTAAGCGTATTATTGGTTTCCAGTAAATATTGAATGACTAGTGGAGTCATATTATTTCTAGCCTTCACATCTCTTATAAGCTCTAGCCTGATGTGTCCAACTGCCTCCTAGACTATCTACATGCATCTCAAACTGCATTGGTCTAAAGCTGAACTCATTGTCTTTCGTGCAAAAATTGAGTTTCTAGCATTATCATTATCTCAGTCTCTCAGACTTGAAACTCCAGCATCGTCTTTGTCTCTATGTTTATGCAAATAGTAGATCTGACCAATTGCCAAATCCTTCCAACCCTTTTAGCAATGTTTGCATCAAGGACATAGAATACTTAAGTGTGAGATATGCTACATCCAAGTGCTAGATGCAGTAACTTGTCCTTTATTTTAAAGAGGATGTCTTAGCATGTTCTAGACCATTGGACTTCTGAAGGTTTCACTGGTAGGTGTAGGCCCTTGAATTCTCTAGGCTTTACCTCTTGCCTTCTGGAACACATGTATCTTATCAATAATATACTTACCGCTTCTTAGTCATCTGGTCTGACTGGCATGTTGTCATCGTGGAGTATGTCAGTGTTATGTTCTGAAGGACTGGACGGCCCAGGTTTCTTTGAGCTATATTGTGACAGAAGATAGGATAGTTATCATAGCCCTGGGTAAGACTACGAATGTGTCAGGTTGTCCACTCCAAGTGAATGACAATTGTTTTCAATCCTCCTTTCCAATATGAATGGGGAAAAATTATTTCCCAGATCACTAGATCAGTTGCCTCATACCTTATACCTAGAGCCAAGTTGGTCTACTTTAGCAATGATAGCACATGTAGAAAAATAGCCTCAATGGGGACTTCTAATTGGTTGGGCATATGGGAATCTGTTATCTTCCCTGATCATCTGGTTTTCTTAAGGGTTAGACTGATTAAATGCAGACATAATAGGGGCCACCAACCTTACATGTGTCAGGCCTTGAAAGGTGGCAGTACTCTCTGATTCCCATGGGAGGAATATAGTTTTTGATTTACAATCTTGGCTGGAGGGTGTGAGCAGTTTCATGGGCTTCCACTCAGTTTTCTCCACTGCAAGAGTTCTTACCCTAGAAGCCAAGGAACCAATGTGTAGGTCGTGCCAAATACTGTTTGTCCAGGTGTTTTCATGGTCCCAGTAGACCCATTGTGAACCAGATCTAGGCCAGGACCCCACTTATTACTGAGCCCCTGTGTGTCCTTATTCTAATAGCAGGCTATCATGACACTTCGGGTCCCCAGGTACCGAGTCAATCAGGACTTGAAATGTATGGCTATTTCCCTTTTCCCAGCATATGGTTACAGCATCCATAACAGAAGGAAAGTTCTTTATGAAAGATTTCCAGCTAATAAAGCAGGAAGAATAAAGTGCCATTTTGTAGCCTCTTAATGAAAGAATGAATGCAGGCAACAATTGAAAACAATTAATTAGGGGCACCTGAGTGGCTCAGTTGGTTAAGAAGTTGACTCTTGATTCAGCTCAGGTCATGATCTCACAGTTTATGAGATCAAGTCCCACATCAGGCTCTGCACTGACAGCATAGAGCCTGCTTGGGATTTTCTCTCTCCTTCTCTCTCTATCCCTCCCCTGTTTGCACTTGCTCTCTCAAAATAAATATTTTTTAAAAAAATGTATGTACCCCAATGTTTATAGCAACACTTTCAACAATAGCCAAATCATAGAAAGAGATTGAGTGTCCATTAACTGACAAATGGATAAAGATGTGGTTTATATATACAATGGAATACTATGCAGCAATGAGAAAGAATGAAATCTGGCCATGTGTAGCAACATGGATGGAACTGGAGGGTATTATGCTAAGTGAATTAAGTCAGTCAGATAAAGACAGATACCATATGTTTCCACACATAGATGGATTTTGAGAAACCTAGCAGAAGACCATGGAGGAGGGGAAGAGAGGGAAAAAAAAGTCACAGAGAGGGAGGGAGGAAAAACATAAGAGACTCTTAAGTACTGAGAACAAACCGAGAGTTAATGGGAGGTGGGAGAGAGGAGAGTGGGTGACGGGCCCTGAGGAGGGCACTTGTTGGGATGAGCACTGGGTATTGTATGGAAACCAATTTGACAATAAAGTATATTAAAAAATAAAATTAAAATTAAAAAAATAAAAATTTTTAAAAATAAAACAATTAAATGGATGGTGGTGAACATTATATTGAATGGATACAGCTGACCCAGACCCATTGCTCAATCTTAGTACCACTAAAAGAAAAACAAGTGCACACTACATGCCTCCTGACAGAATGGGAAGCAGACTGACTACCTCGCCTAAATGAAATGAACGTGAATCTAATTAATCCTTGACCTGACCTAACTACCAGTTTATAGGAAAATAGAAGAAATAAAATAATAAATTAAAAGATACCAGAAGTAAGCGCAATCAGCCAAATTCAGAATGTGAGACATTCTACAGGTCAAACGGCCCAGATCCTTCCACAAATAAACAGCGTGGGGGGTGAGGGGGTCGAGAAAAGAGGGTGGACCGGTGTAGAAGAAAGAAGACACGGGACATAACTAAATGCAAAATATCGGCCTTGTTTGGGTCCTTATCGAATGAAAATGCCACTTCGGAGACAAGGAAAGTTTAAAGGAAATTGTGTATCCATGATATTTAGAGAACATTGTTAATTGTGGTAGGTATAAGGCTGATATTGTGGTTAAGTTAAAAAAAAAGCAAGACAGCATTTTGATAAAGTAATCTGGGACTTGTTTTAAAATATATAGGCAGACTACTGCTAATATGTGCTTTTCCTTCATCAGCTACATTGTCCTACATCCTGTTTCCTCCCTTTATGAAGTTATCAGCTAATGTGGCAAAATGTAACACGACGTGACAAAACGTAACTAGACAAAGTTCCGTAGACTATAATAGGAAGCATTCTGCCTTGGGAAGAATTATATTCCTTTTGGATGAGACCCACAGTGTCACTTTTGGGTGAGATGGCCAATTTAAGCGACAGGTATCCAGTACAAATTCATGGTCCAATTCAGCACGCCGAGAGACCTCAGAAAGCAGATCACTTCCATGGCAGTGGCAATGAGCCAGAATGAACTCGAATGTCTCCCGAGCTTCGAATGATGCTCATGTGAGCAGATATGCCTGCCTGTCGTTTCGGATTTTTTGAAAACCTAGTGGTTGTGAGCCAGTTTTGCCCAGGATGGCAGGTTTCTCCTGAAGAGAGTTCCATGCACATATCTTGCAAACCAACACAGGATATAGAAACCAAAATTCCCAGAAACGAAGAATGTCTTTGGATATCACTCCATCTCAAAATATCTGAATTTCCTCCAAATGATAATGTGAAACCTTCATGTGATATGATCTATTAAAAACCAAGACCTCAAGAGTCAAACCAACGTGCAAGTATTTAAAACAGCCGCTAACAGAATGTCTCCCTGCATACCTATATAATTAATCTAAACTTTGTGACCCGCAGAGCGTCCGTGGATTGGAGGCCGTCCCAGGTTAAGCCACTGTACAAAAAGGACTTTTTAAAGATCCAAATAAATATAGACTCAATACAACTATAGGTCAGAATCACGCATTTCATATAAAGCTATCTCTGTTTACACACCTGTTTTATCCCAGTCATATTGTTGTGCTTTATGCATTTGTCTAGCAAGTATTTTTTGAATGAATGAATGTTCAAAGTATTGTATTAGTTCAGACTTTCTCAGTATCTGGTGATTTAAAAAGAAGTACTCAAATTGGCTTATGAGTTAAGACCAAAAAAAAAAAAAAACAAAAAAAAAAAACATGGGGATTTATTTCTTGGGTAACTAAAAAATTTCAGGGCTAGTCTGGTTTCAGGCCCCAAGTAACACAAACAATGTCATCAGGATGTGGTTTCTTTCCATCTCTGATGGTGGCTTGACTCTGAAAGTCTCTATTTTCAAGCATGCTCTGTCCATGGCTCCCAGCAGTCCAGAAATACACGCTCCTCCTCACAATCCCGGCAGAAGAAAGTATTACACTGAAGGATTGGAGTTCACTCTGACTAATAGACTTGTAACCTATTCTCATCCCTCCACCAATCAATCGCCAGGAGGAGAGAATTTGGCGCTCTGGTTCACCGGCCCAAGCCAATTATGGGGACGGAGGGCACTTGGTTCTCTGATTGGCCAGCCTGTGTCTTGTGCGTACTCCTGGATTGCAGCGGGCGCCCCTACCAGAATTATGTGACAGAGGAGAAGAATCGTATCCCCCAAAAGAAACCGGCATGTTGTTACCTAGAGTGAGGAGGAATAAATGCAAAGCAGCAAATTTACTTTGTGTCATGTACATAGTTTCGTGGTTTTGCTCTGGAGGAAAAAGCTGCTGTTAATATTAAGTTACTCTGCTTCCCCATCATCTAAGGTGATTCCATATGACTGAAAAGTCTGGGCTCAAGGCAGTGACAGCACACTTCAGGAAGTCGGCCCCTGAAAGCCCCTGGCAAATCATTATCACTGCCTGAGGCACAGAAAAATGTTCTCTGGGTCTTAGTTAGTTAGGTGGAAACTCAGTCCTGCTGCCTCCCCCTCCTGCTTGGAAGCACAGCCCTAAAACATCCTAATACGGAGGAGAAAGCAAACAAGGCACCACAGTGAAAGTAACAGACTTTCAGGAACTTAAGCCTTTGGATGAGTGGCCTCTTCAAAACTGTCACAGCGAGTGGCACCCTGACCCCAGCAGACCTGCCATCGGAAATGCCTCTTGAAATTGCCTTCAGGATCCATTTTCAAATCTCGTGGATGGCAGGGACGTTGTCCATCTTGCTGACTACGGAAGCCCCAGAAATAGGCACAATGCCTGGTGTATATTGAGTGTCCAATACTTCGGAATGAATAAATAAGAAACCTCAAATTTCCTTAGATTGACTTTAAAAACAAAATGTTTGTTTATTTATTTTGAGAGAGCGAGCGAGCAGGGGAGGGGCAGAGAGAGAGGGAGAGAGAGAATGCCAAGCAGGTTTCATGCTGTCAGCACAAAGCCCAATGTAGGGCTCCATCTCAGGAATCATGAGATCATGACCTGAGCCGTTATCAAGAGTTGGACATTTAACCAACTAAACCACCCAGGTGCCCCTCCTTAGGTTGGCTTGTAATTGTGACACCATCCTCACTGCACAAGGACATAGCTTTAAGTACCTTTTTTCTGTTTGCATCATAGTAACAGGAGAAATGGCCCTGAGTTTTAATAAGGGGATCTGACATATTGTATATCATATAGTGTTTCTAGCATGCCAGCACATATGTTATTCACAATGACTCTTGGCTGAGGACTGGACATTAATATTATGACATGGAAACAACAGAGGCTTCTGAAAGTTAGGTGCTAAGGACACATGGCTACTCAACTGGCCCAGCCAAGATCAAGAGCCATTCCTGCTCTATCACATGCTCTCTGATCCTCACATTACCGTAATCTATGTGACCTGCAACAAATCTCTAAAAAGTGGGTCCATCTCTAACACAGTTGAATCAGTTCCAGTGATTTTCAAGTATTTTGTGGCAGCAAAACACACTTTTCAAACAAAATATTAACCAGAACCCCCAATTTTAAATAATGGGGCTCCTGGGTAGCTCAGCTGGTTGAGCATCTGACTTTGGCTCAAGTCATAGCCTCGCGGTTCATGGGTTCGAGCCCCATGTCAGGCTCTGTGCTGAAAGCTCAGAGCCTAGAGCCTGCTTTGGTTTCTCTGTGTGAGTCTCTCTCTCTGCCCTTCTCCCACTCACACTCTGCCTCTTTCTTTCTCTCAAAAATAAGCATTAAAAATTGTTAAAAATAAAATAAGCAAAGAAATACAAAAGGACATAAATAAATGTGAGTCTTCTGTAGGAGGAGAGAGTGTGCCTGGAGTTCTGAGGCTCCTCCGTGAAGTCCTACAACTACTAAACAAAACTTGATCGTTAAGTTTCTTTCCAGATCTGGGTGGAAAACCAAGAGAAGGAATAGAAGAGAGATTTATTGCCATGGAAAATATTAATGACCATTAGTAGCCAGTACTAATGACCCTTTCCTCTGGGTTTTTGATAATTTTGTCCCATGGATTCCAAAACTCTGCAAAGCAATAAATTTATCAAACTTGTCTGCAGAACAGAACCACTGGGGGAGTTTTTGTAAATAGTGATGCCCACTATTGGTCCACCAGTGGTCCATATCAGACCCATTAGATGTGAATATTCAGGGGGCGGAGCCAGGGTGTGTGTGTGTGTGTGTGTGTGTGTATTTGCCCCAAGTGATTCTATTCTGCCTCAGGGATTGAGAACCCCTGCCTTAAGCTTAACATAAGAATCCCTTCTACCATCTCTAACTGCTTCTTCTCAGCCTGATTTCTCAACATTCTCTAGGCCATCCAGCTGAGCCAACGGGCTTGTCGACCCTTCAAATGGCTTGTTGAATCATAGTGATGGGTGATTCTCTCCCTGTGTGTCTAAGAAAATCTGGTGATGCCTCTTGGAGCAGGAGAGTCTTGAATTAAGGTATGAAGGACAGAAGTGAACATAAAGGGGTGGATTTTCCATGCGTGGAGTTCAGCAAAGAGTGAAGGTTGAGAATGCGTAGCTAATGCACGAGATCACCAAATAACTGGGGGAAAAGAGACAGCCCTAAATGAGAAGAACGATGGAGGCAGAATGTTCTTCAGAGTACTGGAGAAAATGATACAATGAGCACTGAAAATCAGGGAAGTAAAAAAAAATAAACCCCCAGAGAAAATGAAGTGAAAATAAACCAGTCTCTAAAGCATATTCCTTCCTGTTTATGCGCCTGTTTCATCCCCACAACTACCCACATTAAGCCAAAAATGTGAACTCCCCCAGTCCTGTGACCCTTAAATGCCAACCCAGGCCCCCGAAATCCTTACAAGTTTTAAAAGAGAACAAATTCATTTCGTTATTTTTGTGAGTAGAGTCAGTGTGTATATTCAACTTAAATGTAGTCACCCAACAAATACATCCAGGGGCCCCGTTCAGTGCTGGGCACAATGTTAGGCCTGATGATTCAGAGCTGAGGAAAACGTGACACCTTCCCTAGGTCAGGACCAGGTTTAATGGGAGAGAGTGACTCATCAACAGTGACAGTTGCATGAGAAGGGTCCATTATGGGGGTTTCCAAGGGAGCTCAAAGGAAGAGGCCCCTAAAGGTCCCAAGTGGCCCTTCAAAGACTTCAAAAGGGAAGGTTGAGCAGGACTTTTTCAGAGATGAAGAATATTCCAGGCTTAAGGAATCACATGGGCAAAGGCATCCAGGCAGGACAAAGCAGAGCCCTTATGAGCCTCTAGGGGACAGTTGAAGGACTGGGAGGCAGGGGACAAATTCTGGAGAGCCTCTGTGATGTTTTAAAGAGTTAGGACCTTATCCCATAGATAATGTCTCAGAAAACGTGATGTGATTTACCTTTTTTTTTTTTTTCCTAACTATAGGAACTGGATTGGAATGAGTAAGACTAGAACCAGGGAAACTAGTTTGGGTATGCTGAGCCATGTAGTAGACACTACTTGAGAGCTCCCACATACAGTTTCCTCTCCTTCCTGCATCCATGTAACAGCTATTCAGCCCCCTTGCAATCGAAATAAGAAGTGATACTGTACATCACCTTCCAAATGAGGCCTTTAAGAACTGGCAGCCACCTGGGCATTCTCTCTCCTGTGTTACAATGATCTTGGAAGGTCCCTGTTGAGAAGGTGCTGTCACAATATGGAGGAAAATCCTAAATCCTGAGGAAAACCCTCCAATACTACCCAACCTGCCCTCGCACGCAGCATCAGCATTTGCATAAAAAAGAAAGAGACTTTTGTGCTAATATTAGTTAAAAGACTTCATTCTTACCATCAAGAACCTTGTCTATTAGGGAGAGGGAAAGATCCCAGTGGGTCAGTAAGAGAATAATACAAGCCAATACAGAGCTGAGGATGAAATCAGATGGTTGGGTTGTCCTGTGAGGGGTAGTCTGGAAGGCTTCATGGAACAGGTAGACTCTGTAAGAGCCTTGAGGAATATCATGTAGAACTCGAAGAGTTCACGAAGGTCATTGGGCAAGTGGTTGAAAGGGACATCACAAATATGCGTGCTTTAATCGGGAAACGCTTGACTTCTCCTGGTGCAGGAATCTGTAAAACGATGGTGATAGCTCAAGTTCCATCTGATTGTTTTTCCAAGTGAGGAAGATCGAGCCTGGTTTGTTTTTTTAACAAACCATATTTTTAGTGGAGTCCATTATGAATCTTACATTTTTCAAGCTGTCTCAAAGCTTATTTTATGTTGACATATTTCAAAGCTTGCAAAATTCTTGCTCGGGCCGAGATGGGGAGTTCAAAATGAAAGCAAAGTGCATAGACAAGAGCATTACTTCATAACCCATTTAAGAAGAGAAAACTTGAGAGAGAAATGATCACTTGTGAAATCTCTCACGTTATCATCCTGCTATTTTAAAGCCCTCCTGTTTATAGTAGGCCCTGCTTGGTGAGAATTCGTTGCAGACCAGGTGGCCACCTTCTGCCCAGTCCCCTTCTCAGAGTCTACTTCAAAACAAGTCACCCGTTCTCACTGCTCCTTGGCAGATCCAGAACCACGATACTCAGGGAGCCTTTAGGAGTCCTTTATCCCAGTGACCTATGGCCTCGCAAACTACAGGCAAAAATACCTACCCCTCGACTTGGCACAAGACTTGGCTCTTTTAGTAGACTTCATCTTCTAACACCTGATCCTAATTGATTTGTTGGATGATTCATTCAACAAATGTTCAATGATAGAATACTGCATACAAAGCATGCTACAAAGAGCCAAGGGACAGATAAAGATGAAGAAGATGTGAGTCTTATCTTCAAAGAACCCCGGCTTCTCTCTTCTCTTGGCTTTGTGGTTAGACCCAGAGGTTGCTCCACAGAGTTGTTCAGATAAATCAGGATTTTGCTGGTATTATAGGAAATCAAATCCTCTAAGTTTGGAACCCTGCCTGTTGACTAGCTATTTCTTGGGGAAAAAACAAACTAACGTGTTGGATGCAGCCAAGTCATCACGCTCTCTATCAGTCATAGTTGGAGTGCCAATATGAGACCTCTCAGAGACCTAGCGACCCGCTCTGAGTATCATACCGTCTTACGGGTGTGAAATCCATTCGGTCAGCCTGGATTTTCACACAAAAATAACTCAAGAGAGGGGCGCCGGGTGGCTCAGTCGGTTAAGCGTCTGATGTCAGCTCAGGGTCATGATTTCGCAGTTCGTGAGTTCAAGCCCCACATGTGGCTCTGTGCTGTCACCATGAAGTCTGCTTCAGATCCTCTGAACCCCCTCTCTCTTTGCCCCATCCCCACTCACTCATGCTCTCTCTCTCTCTCTCAAAAATAAACATTAAAAAAAATAGATCTCAAGAGAGAGTTCTCCCCTGGCTAGAGTGATGGAGAAGACTTTACCAAACCATCAACCAAGTTCCTTAACAAAATTCATAACTAGGCTTGGCGGCCCAAACAGAACTTACACAAAAGGAGCACTATGGTATTCAGAGGGATGAAAAGGTCCTCCCCAAAATCTGATAAGCTATGGGCTTAATTTAATAATCAGAATCAGCAAGAGCCAATAACCCATTTCTGTTCCTCCACTCAGCTTCCAAATACACCTGGGTCTGATGTTAACAGGAAGTGAGGGTGAGGTTGAACTCAATAGTAAGAACATGCTACTAGTTAAAAGTATCAGCTAAACAAATCAAAATATTGACAATAATCTTATCACATGAAAACATGAGATTTTATTTTGTTTTAAGTTTTATTTAAATTCCAGTTAGGATACAATATGATATTAGTTTCAGGTGTACAGTATAGTGATTCAACAATTCCATGCATCACTCGGTGCTCATCACAGCAAGTGAGTGCACTCCTTAATCCCCACCATCTAGTTCCCCTATCTCCCTCACCCACCTCCCCACTGGTAACGGTCAGTTCCTTCTCTATAGTTAAGAGTCCATTTCTTGGCTTGCCTCTCTCCTTTTCCCTTTGCTCATTTGTTTTGTTTCTTAAATTCCACTTAGGGGTGAAATCATATGATATTTGTCTTTCTCTGACTGACTTATTCCACTTATCATAATACTCTCTAGCTCCATCCATGTTGTTACAAATGGCAGGATTTCATTCTTTTTGTGGCTGAGTAATATTCCAGTGTGTGTGTGTGTGTGTGTGTGTGTGTGTGTGTGTGTGTACCACATCTTCTTTACCCATTCATCAGTCAATGGACACTTGAGCTTTTTACATAATTCGGCTATTGTAGATAATGCTTCTGTAAATATCAGGTTGCATGTATCCCTTTGAATTAGTATTTTTGTACTCTTCGGATAAATACCTAGTAGTGCAATTGCTAGATTATAGAGTAGTTCTATTTTTTAACTTTTTGAGGAAGCTCCCTACTGTTTTTTCAGAGTGGCTGCATCAGTTTGCATTATGGGCTTTTATTTTTAGCTATTATTTTTTTGAGTTCCATAAATCCATACATAATTATTAACATAACAGCAAAATACATTAATTTCACACACACACGCACACACACACACACACACACACAAGCTGGTTATTGCAGCTAAGGGACTAAAAGGTGATTAGTGATACCCTTATCCAGAGCCTTCTCTCTTGACTTTTCTAATACATTTTATATTGTGGCTGGTGTGTTTTATGTAGTATCTGGCTTATTTGTGGACATTGTTTTCAAAAGTGGAAAACACTTGTTTTGTTTGTCAAGGAACTGCCTTGCAAAACACACTGTTGTTCTGGGGCATTCGATTGAACTGGCATCAACCTGTTTTAAAACATCACAGTGTTAAATAAACTTGACCTGTGGCACCAAAGCACGCCTTCCTCTCCAGCTGTGTCATGCTGCTGAAATGTATTTGCACATACGTCATACCCTAACTTCTCCAGAGGAACAAAAGCAAACCTCTTTCTGAAAAATAATTAGGACCTTCTTCTCACCTACCAAACTCTGAGACTCTTATCTTTTTTTGAAGGCAAAACTCTTGCACCAAAATAAAGCATTCTGATTTACTAGTCCCTGGACAAAGTATTTTTCCTGGAATTAGCTGCCAGAGGTGAGTGTCCACCAATTCAGCTGGACTGCTCTGATGTATGATGGGGTAGTGTTAAAAAGTGAGCAGTCTCCGAGAACTCTAAGAATCAGGCAAGGATTTATTTATGCACGAACATGCTTACTGCAGTATTCTTCATGATTGCAAAGGGAAAGAAAAGAAAAACAAAATGCCCAGTATTTGGAGATGCTTGAGTAAATTATGGTATAATTCGTGTGATGAAATATTATACATCCTTGAATATTATGTTAATAGTTCAGATGGCATGAGGAAATGAGCATTATATAACAAGTAAATCAATCAGAATGCAAAGTATGTGTAAAAGTAGAGAATAACAACTACTCCAAGAAATAGGTGAGGGGCCTCTGGGTGGCTCCGTCAGTTGAACTTCTGGCTCTTGATTTTGGCTCAGGTCATGATCTCATGGCTCATGAGATCAAGCCCCCGCATGGGGTTCTGTGCCGATAACATGGGGCCTGCTTGGGATTCTCTCTCTCCCTCTCTCTCTGCCCCTCGCTGCTCACACATAATCTCTCTCTCTCACTCAAAATAAATAAATAAAGCTTAAAAAAGAGAAATAGGTGAAAATGTTATCTATCATTGTGACGGGTTAAGGAGGGGGGTGGAGATTGGGAATGAAAGTGATTGTCCCTTTCTATATTCTGTATATTTTCCAAAATTTTCACAATTGCACTCATTACCTCCACGCTTGGTTGTTGCTGTCTCATATATATTAAAGCAAAGAAAAAGGACCGGCCATCCATGAAATGCAATCTAGTTATCACCATGACCAATTTCTAACTGATTTGAAGATATTTTTATGATCCTGGAATTGTATAGTAACTTATGTGTTAGGAAAGACTGAGTTTGGGGGAAATTTAAAGACACAAAGCACTTTAACTTCCATTTTCAAGTACGTGGGGAGTTGGAGTCGAAAGATCTAAAGAGCAAATGGCACCAAGAAGAAATAAGCATCAAAGTTACAAAGGCACCACAGCATGGCTTTGTGTGAGGTCAAGAGCAAAGAGGCAAGTTCTGAATTCACAACTAACACCTACGTGTCTGAGGGGGGAATGCATGAAATGCATAAGCTTCACTTACACTCGTCCAGTTGTAAAGACCTTTTTTTCCTTTTTGGGATACCCGATTTCAAGATTTCCAAATGTTGGTCTCCCTTAACTCAATGCTTAAAGCAATCCAATCTTGTGGGGGGGGAAGTCCATACTATAAATAACCCCTCCTGCCTCTCTCCTATTTAGGTGGGCAAATCAACACCATCTAGCAGAGAAAATGAGCCTTGCCAGGCCTCTTTAGCTAAGGCAATGAGAAAGCCGGGAATAGAATCACACAACTGAGTTCCAACCTTGTTCAAAATACGCCAAGATATGTGAGAATTTCCGAAAAGCAAAAAGAATGAATGAAGAGGAGTAGATAATGATTTAAAGAGAAATGCTGTGTTCTTAAGTTCGGGGCATCTCTGGGCTGTTAGGTTATTTTTTCAAGGGAAAAAAAGAAAGAAAAACACAGAAAAGAGCCCCTTGTGGTTACAAAAATCACATAGCTATGTTATGAGGACCAATAAAACTATTAGCTATTGGCCCAAAGCCAAGAATCCATTAATGACAGACTGGTATCTATCCAGGAATGTAAAATGTTTTACTAAATAAACACTAGAGCAGGAAACAGTCAACTTCTGTCATTATGTAAAACTTAAGTGTGATTCTATTCTGAGTGGAACAGCAAACAGGCCGGTTGAAAAGGGGCAAGGGAGGGGGCAGGGGGGAGAAGAAGAAAAAGAAGAAGCAGCAGCCCTCTGGTTCCAGGAAGAAGCAACAAAATTTCAGATATTCTACAACTGTAACTCACGATACCTGATATATAAAGGGTAATACTAGTTAGAGAATGCCAGTAGTGGCATTTAAAAACGAAATGAAAGAAGGAACTTGTTTAGAAGGAAGTAGAGTTAGCCACCGGGATAATGGTTAGTAATTAAACTATAATGACTGATTTTTACAGCTTTTCAAGGCTATGCAAACAGAGGACTAAGGCTAATTGAAATATGAGATTAAAATAACGATTACTATTTGTCACTTGAGGCTAACTACCACTTTCTCACACATGTTTACATATTTCTTCAGTGTAGTGAAATCTTGTGAAAAATTACCAAGAAATATAGAACAAATCGCCTGAAAGCATAGAGCTTCCAATGATGAATGAAAACAGAATAATGCCCCCCACTCCCAGAACACTTAGGACCTTGTATACATCCTGAAGAGTTTTCACCTGAACTCTATCTGCATTCTTGCAGACTATAGGGAATAGTTTTCCATCTGATTATGCGTGAATCGGCATTCGCTTTCATCAGTACTTAAAACGTTATCTAACTTAAAGAGTCAGGAAAGGAGATCTCCACGGTTATACAAAATTAAGTGTCATTCAAACATTTTAAGACAACACGAGGGTAGCACCAAACAAGTCATTTGGACTAAAACAATCACATTTAACTAAAGAATACCCAGCTCGATACTGCTTCCTAGCAGACTCTTTCTATCTGCTGACATGACTCTGTTGTGTAACTTCTTACCCTCTGGATGTCTTTCATCCTTGGGAAGCCAAAATAAATATTAAAAAAAAAAAAAAAACACAAGACTCAAATTATATTCCTGAAAGTAACTCAGACAGTCTATAATGAACCAGCTCAGACTTCTCTATTTGTAAGATAAGACCATTTTCAGGATATAGTTTTTCATTCTCCACTGTCAGATGAAAGCAAGGTCATATGGTAGGGCTCAGGAAAAAAGAAATGTGAATTTAGGTACAGGCTTCAAATCCGAGGATATGAAATAGAATCAGAACACAGACAGGGTACCAGCTATGGCTACAGCCCGACAGCCAAGTACAAGCCCTATTAAGGACCTAGGAATTTAAGGGGTAGCTCTTCAGAATGCTAGGGTCAAGTTAGTGAAGTTAGACCCTTGATCTTTTAAATATCATTACCACCTGTTGATAACACAGAGGTAGGAAAATCTCTGTGTCAGGACACCCACAATCTCTGTGTCAGTTGGGGTGGCAGAGCACTCGTTCAAACACCTCTGCAACACTGTCTATACTTCTATTATAAAGTCCAGTTTTAATGCTTTTTTTTTCCTAAAGATGACACAAAAGAAATACTGTAGCAAAGCTCACTTTTGAAATACACTTACTAAAAATGCTTTTCTAGTGCATAATAATTCAGACAGCCACTTTAACAGGAAAAGTAAATTCTGAATTGGTGAAAAGTCTGAAATGATTGAATATTGAAATAAAATCTGTTTATTTCCAACATATAAACTTCTTGCTTATAGTGAAAAATGTGTTAGAAATCAGAGAATCTCTGGTGCCTGGGGGCTCAGTCGGTTAAACATTCAGCTCTTGATTTTGACTCAGGTCATGATCTCAGGGTCGTGAGATCGAGTCCTGCATCAGAATCCACACTGAGTGTTGGAGCCTGCTTAAGATTCTCTCTCTCTCTCCCTCTACTGCTCATGCTCACATGCTCCCTCAATCTCTCTCTCTCAAAAAAAAAAAGGAAATTAGAGAATCTCTGCAATCTTAAAGAAAAGCTTCTATTTCTCTAGATGCTGTTGATGTTTTGCTACAACCAACATTTAAAGAATGTATTAATTCACAAACCCATAAGCCTGCATCAGAATTATCTTTTTTTAATTTTTTTATTTTTTTTAATGTTTATTTATTTTTGAGAGACAGAGAGACAGAGTGTGAGCAGGGGAAGGGCAGAGAGAGAGGCAGACAAAGAATCCGAAGCAGGCTCCAGGCTCTGAGCCGTCAGCACAGAACCCGATGCGGGGCTCGAACTCACAGACTGCGAGATCATGACCTGAGCTGAAGTCGGCCGCTTAACCGACTGAGTCACCCAGGCGCCCCCAAAAATATCTTTTAAAACATCCACAGACCCAGAGGCACCTAGCTAGCGCAGTCGGGGGAGCGTGCTGCTCATGATCTCAGGATTGTAAATTTGAGCCCCACGTTGGGTGAAGAGATTACTTAAAAACAAAACCTTTTTAAACAAACAAACAAAACACGGATCAAACATCCTAATTTTTAACATCTACTGACTTCTGCAAGTGGGTGACTATTGTCCAGAGTAATATCCCTGAGGAAATAGAATACCCATAAATTCAATTCAGTTACCACATTAGCCAAAACAGAAGGGGATATATTTTTACAATGTTTAACAACAACAAAACTTTGTGATGCAAAAAATTAAATGAGGCTATCAAGATTTTACCGTACCATGCTCATGTTCTCAAAAGAGTTTGTTCTCTTGAATCTGGTTTATACGATTATTCGCTTAGCAAACCCCTCATTCCACAGCAAGGGCATATTTGAACCCAGTTCAGGATGACTTATCACAGTCTAGATTAGGGAACTCTTCATGAACAGATTTTTACCATTTTTGTATAGCTCTGCCCACAACTTTTTTTTTAATGTTTATTTATTTTTTTTTAATTTTTTTAACGTTTATTTATTTTTGAAAGACATAGAGACAGAGTATGAGCAGGGGAAGGACAGAGAGAGAGAGAGACACAGAATCTGAAGCAGGCTCCAGGCTCTGAGCCATCAGCACAGAGCCCGACGTGGGGCTCGAACTCACAGACCGTGAGATCATGACCCGAGCCAAAGTCGGCCGCTCAACCGACTGAGCCACCCAGGCGCCCCTATATTTTTTGAGAGAGAGAACAAACAAGGGAGGGGGGCAGAGGAAGAGAGAGGGAATCTTAAAAAAATTTTTTTTAATGTTTATTTTTGAGAAGAGAGAGAGACTGCATGCAAGGGAGGAGCAGAGAGAGAGGGAGACATAGAATCTGAAATAGGCTCCAGGCTCTGAGCTGTCAGCACAGAGTCCGACTTCGGGCTTGAACCCATGAACTGCGAGATCATGATCTGAGCCAAAGTCTGGGGCTTAATAGACTTAGCCACCCAGGCACTCTGAGAGAGAGTGAGAGAATCTTAAGCAGGGTCCAGGCTCAGTAGGGAGCCAGACAGGGCTTGATCCCACAACCCTGGATCATGACCTGAGCCAAAATCAAGAGTCGGCCGCTCAACCAACTGAGCCACCCGGGCGCCCCACAACTTGTTTTATCATACCTATTGCTGGTAACGATCACACCTGATTTGACCCCAAAGTTGAGAAAAACACTTCACCTAGTCCTGTAACATCAGCTGGACCATAATTTTAAAAAAGATACTTGCATAGCTTGAAGCAGTAAGAATGATCTTTTAAAAAATAAACCCAGGAGTGAAGGGATTTTTTGTTTTTTGGCGTGCTACGACAGTACAACACTGACAGTAATTAGGAAAAGAGGAAAGATTAGGCAAAATCTGGAAAACCTCAGAACAAAAGTATCCGAGATTAGGAGTGGAAACAGCCTTGCTCTTTGAAACAACAACAACAAAAAATAAAAATAGAATAAAATAAATAAAACAAAGTAAAAAATAAAATGGACTGCATATTATAGATAAAGCTTGGTAACCCAGATGCATAGAATTTTTTACATTCTCTAATATTTGCTATTGAATTATTGGATAAAAAACAACTGCTAACTGATTAAGCAATTGTATATGTTATGTATACCAAGGAGCCCCTAAAATAACATTTGAAAGGACTACAACGTGCAGATTTTTTTAATTATACAAACTAAAATACACGTGAAATATTTATATTGGGTGGCAATGTCCTTAGGTCTTGGCATTAATATGGATATGGGTGTGTGCGTGTGCGCACACGCACACGTGAGCAGAAGCGCATGCACGTGCACACCAACTGGCCACAAGTATTCCACAAACAGATAGATGCTTAGGGTAGGAAATGTGAAGGTGGAAAAGTGATAAAGTCCTTATGACTCTCTTAAATGAAGTTAAGACCTATTAGGTCAAACCCTGCTGGGTACATAAACTGCTCCCTGGTGTAAATTCAAAACTTTTGGAGGTGCATTAACTTTTTTAAGCCCCTAAGGTACTGTTTGGTAAATTACTGTTCGACTGAACTAACTGTTACCCTAGGGGCCTGAAAGAGTTAACGCACCTTCAAAAATGAACAATTTACTCTCTTCTCACCAGTAGGATATCACACACCTGCACACCTGTGTGTCTCACTGACTGAGTGCTTCAGTTAAGTGTATCCATTCATTCATCCATCCATGCATTCATTCATTCATTCATTCATCCACTCACTCAACAACTGTTCCTTGAGGTCCTGTGCAGAGATGGCAGTGTTCTAGGCTCTAGGTATATGTAGCAATGAGAAGTCAGAAAAAGGTCAGGGAGACTTTCACAAAGTTGCCATTCTGGTAGGGAAAGGGCAACACGAAACAAGTAAAGAAACAGGACACATCAGAAGTGATACCTGCAAGGAAGGCAATAAAACAGGGTAGGTGCCAGAAAGACGCTGGAGAGCTGCTCTGTCCTGGGCCTTAGAAAGCTTCCTTAGGAGTCGATCTGTACACCAGAGCCCGAATGTGGAGAGGAAGACAGGAGGGGATGTATCCCACAGGATATCATTACAGGCACCACAAGCCTCAAATGCAAAGCCTAAAAGGAGCCCCGTCAAAGCATGAGAAGAAGGTCAGGGCACCTAGAGTGAGAGTGGGCAGAAAAGGTGGGGACCCCACTGTGGACCAGAGACTCCCAGCCCCACCACGTTCACTCTTAGAAAGCAATCTGATGGGATGCCTGGGCGGCGCAGTCGGTTGAGCATCTGGCTCTTGATTTCGGTTCAGATCATGATCTTGTGGTTCGTGAGATCTAGCCTTGTGCGTGAGGCTCTGTGCTGACAACACAGAGCCTGCTTGGGATTCTCTGTCTCCCACTCTCTCTCTCTCTCCGCCCCTCCCCAGCTCATGCTCTCTCTCAAAATAAACATTAAAAAAAAAGCAATCTGATGAGAAAAGGAAAGTAGGGAAATAGTTGTAATTTGTGCTCATCCCAACAAGTGCCCTTCTCAATGAATCGTTGTAATTTTTAAAAGCTAGAAGAGAAAATGCTCATTAGCACTTGGACAGAGCTTTCCAGGAGTAAAGAAATAATAAGTTGCAGGGAATCTCTAAAGGAAGAATTATCTAACTTTTCACTATCAATTTTAAAGAGATTCTGACCTAAATTAGACAGGTTATGTATTGATTAGAGTTCTCCAGAAAAACAGCACCAATAGGATTTATGCATGTGTGTGTGTGTGTAGTGTGTAGTGTGTATGTGTGTATATGCACAGTACACACACGAAACATACATATAGGAAGAGAGATTATTTTAAGGAATTTGCTCATATAATTATGTGGCCATGGTGAGTCCCAAATCCTCCAGGCAGGCCAACAGGCTGGAGGTCCAGGAAAAAGCAGTAGTTTAAGTCCAAATGCAGTCTTCAGGTAGAGTTCCTTCTTTCTGAGAGGAAGGTCGTCTTTGTTCTCATAAGTCCTTCAACTGATTAGACACCGTCCGCCTATGTCATGGCAGGCAACCTGCTTAACTCAAAGTCTACCAGTGTAAATGTTCCTGAAGCTCATCCAAAAAACACCCTCACAGAAGCAGCCAGAATAATGCTGGAGCAAATATCTGGGCGCTGTAGCCCAGCCAAGTTGACACATATAATTCACCACAACAGGTTCCCAAGAGGAGAGGAGAGCAGGTGATCCATGTTAGGGGGATGAGGCCACGTCAGCACTTCCAGGGCCTTCGGTGCCCACTTCCTGTCCTCGCCGGCCCCATGCCAGGTGAAAGACTGGAGGTCCTGAGGTAATTCTGCAGTGCTTCCAGGTCAGATCTCTAGGAAGTCTAGAACCCACAGGCTCTGACATTCTGATGTGGATCTGACTTCAGAGTCAGCCAGACCCGGATTTGAATTCTGGCTCCGTCCCAGAATAGCTGCATGAGCACAAGCAAGTCATGTAATTACTGGGAGCCCCACTTTTCTCATCTGTGAAAGGAGGCAAGAGTAGCAAACACTTCGGGGGACAGTTTTTGGGTGACAATAAAATAAGGTATAAAATGAAATAATACAAACTGTGCCCAATTCACAGTAAGCATCCGATAAATACGATTCTAATGGTTCATTGAAGAGTCTTTCCAATCATGTCTGCTCTCCAAAACCCCTGAATCTTGAAGACAAGTATGTACATACACTTGAATACTTGAAGACAAGTATGAACGCACATGAGTGTGTGCATATGCGTGTGTGTGTGTGTGTGTGTGTACGTATGCATAGGTGGCAAGAGGAGGGAAATGTCCACAGCAAAATTCCCCTGAGCAGGTAAGGAAACCACAGTTCCCCCAGTGACCCAACCTATTTCAACAACCAAGGAAAGAAGAAAACATTTCCATAGGGGACACATCCTATGACTCAGAGGGCAAAGTAACTCTTATCATACTCTCCTCCTCTCTCCTTTCCCCTCCTCCTCTGAATATTCTCAAAGGCCTCTTTTCTCTAAAGTTTCAAGAACTTCTAAAGGACCCAGACATTTCCTTCTGTATTTAAGAAACTAAAGTGAAGCAAGGCCAAATTAATCTTCTCAAAGGTACTAAGGGAATTGGCTGCAGCGTCTTCCTGAATCATTCGTAGAGAAATTGGGAACGTTTTCTAAATAAGGTTTTGAAAATATTTGCTAAACAGTAATGCAGTCTTTTTCTTAAGCATCCACATGAATCAATAGTTTAGAAGTAGCATAATAATAAATTATAATAATAACATACCCTTAAAAACAACATCTTGCTGCTAAAATACTGCCAATAAACTTGATGGGTTAAACCCCTACTATTACCTGAGATACGTCTGAATAAGGATGGAGCGCTGGGTCTCTCCCCTCAGGTCACTCGCATATTTTCCAGTAGCCAGAGCCTTAAAAGAGAGAATCTCTTTGAATGAGGAGGGCAAATGCAACATGCAAGTTGGGTCAAGTTGGGTCAGACAGCTCACATTATATGACGAGGCTCCCAGCTGAAAGCCCCTCCAAGTTGCAAGGCAAACCCTGGCTGGATTGTGTCATAATTGCTTTGCTGAATGTAAGGCAGCCTATTTAGAAGCTGCTCCACTTACTGGGACAGCTTTTTAAACAGACCATTCCTGTGTAAAAGTGAGAGGAAGTGGCCATTACTCCCGAGAACTGAGTATATAGCAATCGCCCGTGGTAGAGCCAATGAAGAAAGCCGATTGACAGCCAACTCGTCACTAAGCAGAAGACAATCTGATGGGATAAAAAAGTATTCTGTTCTAGTCCAGTTCTTTATAAACAAAAATGGTATCTAGGACCTAGTGGTCCTCCGATACTGGTGGTCCTACATCTCACAGGTACTTTAGTACAATGACTGGATAGGGAGAAAGCCCTGAGATGCCCAATCAGAAATGATGTTTTAGGCTCCAAGTCTCAGCTAATTAACTGGGTTTTGTGACTTTATTTTTTTTTATTTTTTAAATGTTTATTTATTTTTGAGAGAGAGAGACAGAGAGAGACAGAGACAGAGCGCTGGCAGGCCAAGGAGACACAGAATGCCAAGCAGGCTCCAGGCTCCGAGCTGTCAGCACAGAGCCCGACATGGGGCTCAAACTCAGGAACTGTAAGATCATGACCTGAGCCGAAGTTGGACACATAACTGACTGAGCCCCCCAGGCATCTCGGTTTTGTGACTTTAAGTATCAAGTTTTGTAGAGACACACTGTGTAAGTCAAGATGTCAGACTTATGACATTTCCTATTCATTTAAAAATTTTTTCAAAAAAAAAAAGAAAGAAAAAAAAGAATTTTCAAGTTTATTTATTTACTTTAAGAGAGCTAGAATGTGAGCAGGGTTGGGGCAGAGACAGGGAGAGAGAGAATCCCAAGCAGGCTCCGCTCTGTCAGTGCAGAGCACGATGCTGGGCTCGAACTCGCAAATCCTGAGATCATGACCTGAGCCAGGTAAAGAGTCCAACACTCGACCCACCGACCCACACAGGCACCCCTCCTATTCATTTTTTATTTATACTCTCAGTAAACCCTTAAGACAAAGGTAGGCAAAGGGTGGTGATACTTGGTCAACTTAAAACCTCATACCTTCTAAACAATGGAATCAAGTTCAAAGTCCTTATTTTCTGACATCAGTGCTCATTCTGCTACACTATACTGCAAACAATCATATATTTTGAGTGCCAGAATCACATGCCAGAATCTATGATAATAAGTGTGTCGGTTTGTGTATGTATATCCCCATTTCATCATGGCAACAGCAAGCTATTATTGAGTGTTTTGTATCTAAGGCAGGTTTAGGATGTCAATAATAGTGTAAATTACTGTTTTAGAAGAGTATTTTATGATATTGGAAAATATAGCATTGTTAAATATAAAACGATATATATACAATAATTCTAACTTTGTAAGCAGCAAAATAGAGGCACACATGTTTGCATGCAGTGCATGCGTACTCAATGGAGGGATGGGGAGGTCTACAGTATGTGGGCCATGGCCATTTTCAAGTAAGAGATTATTGGTTATTCTTTTGTATTTTTCTATATTTTCCAAATTTTCTAAAATGAACATATTTTGCTTTTTTAACCAGAGAAAAATGATACATATTATTTATAAACCAGTGAAATCTCTTCTTCAAGTATAGTCATTTGATGCTGATCTAATGTTGAATTAGAAAAAATGTTGAGGGGCGCCTGGGTGGCTCAGTCGGTTGAGTGTCCGACTTTGGCTCAGGTCATGACCTCGAGATCTGTGATTTCGAGCCCCGCATTGGGCTCTGTGCTGACAGCTCAGAGCCTGGAGCCTGCTTCGGATTCTGTGTCTCCCTCTCTCTCTGCCCCTCCCCCACTCATGCTCTGTCTCTCTCTGTCTCAAAAATAAATAAACATTAAAAAATTAAAAAAAAAAGAAAAAGAAAGAATGGTTAAAAAAAAAAAGAAAAAATGTTGAATTCTAACAATGAACTCTTATAGATGACTCATGAGTACACATTTTTAAAAATTTTTTTAAGTTTATTTATTTACTTTGAGAGAGAGAGAGTCCCAGCAGGGGAGGGGCAGAGAGAAGAAGAGACAGAATCCCAAGCAGGCTCCACACCAGCAGTGCAGAACCCAATGTGGGGCTTGAACTCACAAACTGTGCGATCATGACCTGAGCTGAGATCAAGGGTCAGATGCTTAATTGACTGCACCACCCAGGCACCCTGAGAGTACATGTTTCTACAAAACTTTTATAAAAGCAGTTTGGTGGGGCACCTGGGTGGCTCAGTGAATTGGGCATCCGACTTCGGCTCAGGTCATGATCTCGCAGTTTGGGAGTTCAAGCCCTACAAGGGGCTGGCTGCTGTCAGTGCAGAACCCACTTCAGATGGTCTGTCCCCCTCTGTCTACTCCTCCCTCTCTTGTGCTCTCTCAAAAATAAACCTTAAAAAAAAAGCAGTTTGGCAATATGTATTTTAGGAATTAAAATTGTTCACACCTTTTGACCAATAACCCCACTTCTGGAATTTATTTTAAACCCCTCACCCTGGATGCTTGTGTCTAATGATATACACGTGATTAATTATAATTGCAAAAAAATTGTAAATAACCAAAATGTTTAACAATAAGGAATTGGTTAAGAAATTTATGACATCCACTGAGTGAAATATTAAAAAATTAAGTTCAGATACAAGTCTTAAAAATAATGGGGGGAAATCAGGATATAAAATAAATCTATAGAACAGTTAACAAGTACAGATATTAGTCCACAAACCCAAGGGTGAACAAATATTTTTATAACAATTTAATTTCCCTTTGAGATACGTAACTCAGAGCACTAGAAAGTGAACCTCGGAATCCACGTTTCTTCCTTCCTCCTAGCTGCTTTTCAGTATCAACAGGGCACTTGGGCATCTGTGGAAAAGTCCCTCCCCCAACCTGGCCATGGTCCTCATTTCCAACCTAAGTCAACTTCCAGTGGGGTCATCTCGCTGCTTCCAAACCACAGTGAGGTACAGGACGTTCTGTGAGACTTGGTTCGGCTTTGTTGTCTAGACACACCCACGGTCATTTCTTTTCTGCTCTATAATTTTCCCACTTTCCCAGGTCCCTCTGGAAATGGGAACAAGTTCTTCTATTCTCAGATCTGACAGTCTGTCCTGAGTTGTGGCCATTTTCCTGGAGGTAAATCTGGAGAGCAGGGCCTAGGACTCCTCTGCTTTGTTCCTTCTCCCAGGGGAAGTGTGTGCGTGCGCAGGCGTGCGTGTGTGGGCACTCGTCTATTGGGGATGTGGGGAGAGAGAGAAGGTCCAATACTCCTCAAATCCTATTCATGGTCTATGGTCTCTATACACCTAAGCACACTGGCTTTTCAAACCCTAAAGCCAGAGAGAGATTCTCATTTTCTTTGCTCGCTACTCACTCACACAGATTTCTCCAGAAGCAAGGAGCCCAGAATAGTCCAGCTGGTTGGGAAGTATGAATAACCTAAAGTAGTAAGCTTATATCATCATTAATAAGTAAAAATAAATTAAACATAGGGGGAGGAAATCCACTGGAAGTAAACATAGTAAAATGTTAGTAGTGGCGACTGACTCTAGAAAATGGTCTTATGGGTGATTTGGCTTTTTTCTTTTCTTGCCTCTTCCAAGTTTTTCTGAAAATCTGCACCTATAGAGGGTGAGATATGGGGCCACCATTAGGGAGAGAAGGAAACAAGAAAAAGTACCTGTACTGCGGGAAAAAATATGATTGAGATGTTAGTGAAAACATTTACAGTGTCAATTTCAAAAACCTTTTTGAAGACGGGTCAGGCAAGTGTAACGTGCAGTGTGTTAAGAGTGCCATTGAAGTGATACTTTAGGAAAAACATTTTTTAAGGTTGTTTATTTAGAGAGAACATGCACACGTGAGTGGGGGAGGGGCAGAGAGAGGGAGGGAGAGAGAGAATCCCAAGCAGGCTCCACACTGTCAGTGAGGAGCCCATCATGGGGCTCAAACCCACATGACCTGAGCCAAAATCAAAAGTGGGACGCTTAGCTGACCGAGCCATCCAGGCACTCCAGGAAAAACTTCGAAAGCACCGCTATGTTACATATTGCACTGACTGTCTCAAAACACACCATTCGCCTCTCTTAGGCTCCAGTTTACAGATAACATCTGGTTGCAAAACTCTGTTTATTCTACCTGGTGAACTTCGAGAAAATGTCTACAACACAGGTGTCCAAAACATTTCCAGGTATTCTGACGGGTCTAGTGATTTTAAAAAGTTTTGACAAAAGTGAGAAGTTTTGAATAGGATTGAGCAAAGAATGTCTCTGCGGAAGCAGATTTGAAAGTTAAATTTGTAACAGTGTTAGCGCTGCCATCTTATTAACTGCACAACCCCCGAGAAGTCACCAGGATCCACAGCTAACTGTTCTTTTCTTTAGCTTTGCTTACTGTATTGTCAGTTTGATAGCGTTTGTAATGGACTGTCTAATTACATGCCGGTCTAGATGATCTTCAAGGAAAGAAATCTTCTACTTTACTGAACAGTTGGTCTGCACCCCCTTAAAGTTAGGTGTTTCGTTTCTGACTCCCCAGTAGGCAGGCTCCTATGAGAAGTACTTACTTTCAGGCTGTCGCTGTCTAGCTATGTGACTTGAGCATGTCACTTCTCCCGTCTAGGACTCCGTTTCTCCTTGTCTCCAACATGCCGATGCGCATGCTCCATTTTGGAGATTCTCCGCAGTTACTGTGGGCCCGAACAGTAGCTGCTGTCTGTTCTTCTCAGTCTCCTCCTCTGGGTCCTCCTCTTCTCTAAACCTAAAAACGTTAGGTCCTCCTGGGGCATATTAGAGCCTCCTCCCTTCTCTACCCGCACCTCCTCCAGGCCCGTGGCTTTCAACCTACACCATTTACATACCGATGGCTTCCCGGTAAGCCTCTCCAGCTGGGCCCTTCCTCCTGGACTCCGGACCCATATATCCACAGACGTCCTTGCTGAATATGTGATCATCGTGTCCGACTTAACATGTCTAAATCAAACACCAGCTCTTCCTCCCCAAATCTGTTCCACCTGCCACTCCCCCCATTTCAGTTAACACTAATTCCAGTCTTCCAGTTGCTCGGGACAAAAGTCTTGAGATCATCCTTGACTCGTTTCTTTTCTTTCACACACAGTTTCCAATTCAGCAAGAAATTCAGTGGACTTTACCTTCATGTTTTATCAGGAATCCAGCCACTTCTCAACACTTCTGCTGCTCCCACCTGGGTCCAAGCCACCATAATTCATTCATTTGAGTTGGTGCAGTAGCTTCCACCTGGTGTCCAGACTTCCTCTGTGCCATCTACAGTCCTCTCTCAGCACAGCAGATGGAGGGAGCCCATTAAAACATCAGCCAGCTCCTTGCTCTTTTCTATTCAGTTCTCCAGTGGCTTCACCCTTACTCAGGAGGAAAGTCAGATCCTTCCTTACAATGGCTTCCGAGGCCCAGCACAAGCTGCTGCTTCTCTCCCCCTTACTCACCTGCTTCAATCCTCGCTGGGCTCCTGTCCCTCAAACATGCCAAGCTAGCAGAAGCCTGTGCCCTGGCAGCACTCTCTGCCTAGATCATACGGCTCACTCCCTCACCAATGGCAAGCCTTTTTTCAGATGTCACCCTCTCAGGAGGCTCACCTAAAGACTTCAGTGTTTAAGTTGCAACACCATCCACTCCCTGTCACATTGCTTTATTTCCATGTCTCCATGATACTCAGCTTATGGTAAAATACACATAACAAAGTTTATCGTCTTAACCATTTTTTAGTGTACGTTGTAGTCGTGTTAAGTACGTTCACACTATTGTGCAATCCATCTCCAGGACACTTTTCATCTGTCCCCATCAAACAACAACTCTCCATCCCCAACCCCCACCCCCACCGCCAGCAACCGTCTCTATAAATCTGACTACTTACTGCAGGTACCTCGTGTAAGAGGAACCATGCAGTGTTTGTTTTTCTGTGGCTGCCTTATTTCACTTAGCATAATGCCCTCAAGTGTCATCCGTATTGTGGCATGTGTCACAATTCCTTTCCTTTTTAAGGCTGAATAATATTTCACGTATCTACCCCATTTTGTTTATCCATCAGTGGACACTTGGGTATCTTCCACCTATTGGCTACTGTGAATAATGCTGCTATGCACATAGGTATACAAATATCTCTTTGGGACACTGTCTGCAATTCTTTGGGACATATTCTATATTCAGAAGTGGAATTGCTGAATGGTATAATTTTATTTTTACATATTTGAGGACCTGTCATACTGTTTTCCACAGCCGCTGCCCCATTTTACATTCCCACCACAGTGGACCCGGGGTTCCAATTGCTCTACATTCTGGCCAACACTTGTTATTTTCTCTGTGTGTGTGTGTGTGTGTGTTTGAGGTAGCCATCTTAATGGGTATGAAGCGTCCTCTTATTGTGGCTTTAATTTGCATTTCTCTAATGATTAGTGCTGTTGAACATCATTCCATGTGCTTATTGGACATTTGTTTATCTTTGCAGAAATCTCTATTCGAGTTCTTTGCCCATCTTTCAACCTGGTTATTTAGTTTTTGTAGTTGTTGAGTTATAAAAGTTCTTTATAGATTCTAGGTATTAACTCCTTATCAGACATATGATTTGCAAAAATTTTCTCCGGTTCCACAGATTGTAGATTGTGTCCTTTGATGCAGAGAAGTCATTTACTTATTTGTTATATTTGCTCTTTTATTGTCCGCCTCTGGAATGAGGGCATGGCCCTTGAGGGCAAGGCCACGTCTGTTTTGCCCACACCTGTATTCCCAATTCTCAGAATAGTGCTCGGCACTTAGTGGGATCTCAACAAATATTCGCAGAAGAAATGAATGAGTGAGTGGAGAGATCAGAGACGGGGCCCGGGCCTCTCGCAGTTTCTAAAACCTATGTGCGTTGGGAAAAAATTACATTAAGTAAAATAAAAATCTGAAGCACAGTTAATACTTATTAAAAAGAAAAATGCTCTACGACAGTAATTTACCAACAGGTTTCCTGCATTAAGGGGTTTCAAAAAACTTCTCTCATATGAAGCTGGTTTCCCAGGCTACCTGTAGAGAGAGCACGTCTCCCTCCTTTGGAATCCATTAAAGTGACTACTCCATGTATGAATGAACACAAACATGCGTTTGAGCTCCATTTCCCCTACTCCGGATTATTGGCTGTCCTCGTTCCGTTCCCACCCACCCCTGAATGCCTGGCCTCTCTCCCACATCCTCTTCCCTTTTCTGCACCGCTCCCTGTGGCCCTCTCTCAGATTGCAGGGCCCTGGCTGTGCCCCCATATCTGCTTTATGTCCAAGGTCCCAGCCTGCTCTGTCAGGGATTACTTTGCCCCCATTGTTCCATCGAGGACCACACACAGGGGCAGGGCTCAGGTACCCTTCACTCTAAGGAGGCCTGTGGGAATCTGGAGAAAGGAATGAAAAGGGACAATGATTGAACAGTACTTAGGAGGGGGTTGTTAAATGTCAACCCCGATTAATGATAATGGTAATTTAGAATCTGCTTATGGTTTCCATTGTTAGGCTTTGCCAAGAAGTTTCCAACGGGGTATTTCAAAGGGTTCCAAGTCTGGCTGAGGCTGCAGACCTACTTTCCTAGGCAGGGATGTTAGCCAGTCAGTGGGGAGTGTGGTTTTAGGGGAGCGGTGTGCCCGACGAAGTGCGTCCTTCCATTCGTCTGGTCAGGTGCACCCCTTCATTCGTGTTCAGCAGTGCTCACCCACCCCAGTGCAGCCATTTAGAGACAGCAACCTCGAGTATTTTCATTACAAAGACAAGTTGTTGAGATTGTCCCTTCTCTCTTCCTCCCCCAGGTTTCCTTAATCATGCAGCCAACAAACAAACAAACAAAAATAGTAACTACACTTCCCAACTGGGAACAATGGACTTTAATTTGCCAGAGGGGCACAATGAAGGGGTCAAGTGCAGGTGCGCTGGACTCGGGCTGTTGCAGTTCAGATCCTGACCCAGCTGTTTTCCAGCCTTGATTTCAGCAAACGTCTTGATCTCTCCAGGAGTCCCTCTTCTCATCCAGAAAAACAGTGATGAGTGTAGAACCTACCTAGTGATAGGTTGTGAGAAATAAGTAAGATTTCTGACATATGGCAAGTGTTTGGCAATGCTGGTTATCACTTGTATCGTACAGTGAGGGGCCCAGGGCCTCCTCCTTTAGGACGGGGTTTCTCAGCCTCAGCACTGGTGACAATTTGGACCTGATGATTCTCGGTCGTCAGAGGCCATCTGTGTGCTGAAGCATGTTTACCTAATCCCTGATCTCTACCTACTAGATGCCAGTAATGAGCATCCTTCCTTCCCCCATCTCTGCTTCCTCGCCCCAATTGTGACAATCAAAACTGCCTCCAGACATTAATAAATGTCCCTGAAAAGGGGTAGGAGGAGGGCAGGCAAGCTTCCCCTGATTGAGAACCACTGTTTTAGAATAAACAGTGAAAATTATGTAAATGTGTGTCTCAATGGCCGTGCCCCACTGGGCAAAGGTAATTTCCCTTAAAACTGAAAATTTTAGTATTCCAGTGGGGCTTCGAAGAGTTACATATCACAGAAAATAATCCCAACACACTTCCCATCATCGCAGCGCTGGTCATCCACTTTGAGCACCTCCATCCAGCTTTCATCCCTGCCCTCCAAAGGGCAGCCATTCCTTAGCTCTCACCTGGCTCAGCCCCCACCAGAGGGGAAGCAAGACTTGCTGCTGCAACTCTCTCCACACGGTGTAGGGCACATACTAGCTGCTTAATGAAGTTGTATTATTGAATGAAAGCAAAAGAGGAGAGTCTGAGCGCCTAGCTCAGTTTTTTTTTTCTTTTTCCATTTTCTGTTTGGTTTTGGCTCATAAGACATCACCTTTTCAAAAAGCAGCAGATTCCATGCAAAACAAAAACTGAATGGCAGAACAGGAAAACAGGATAAATAACCCCAGCAATGGAAGAAAAAGAGAAATTGACAGAGGACTGATGGTGGGGTATCCTGTGACCCCCCATCCTGGGGAAAATGTTACTCTCTATTTAGCTGACAGTGCATTCCTTTCCCTATTTTATGGATGTAATGAGCGAGGGAAGAGGAGGAAGGGCATCCCCCCAAGGGGCCTAGATATCAAGGCAGTTTCCCCAACTTTCTGGCTGCCCCCAAGAAAGGAGGTAAAATAGGGTGACCAACTCAACAGAGTGGGACAGTCTCTTCCAGAGGAAAATGAGGGCTCCTAGCAGAACTCGGAGGAGAACTCAACAAGAATAACACCACCAACATCTACCTCTGAAGCTGGCGTAGAAGAGAAAAGGAAGGGAAGGTGGGAAAGCTAAGGAAACACCTGAAGGTGGTACATGAGGGAAAAAGTCAGGATTGACTGTGTAGTTCTACTTGCTAAGAGTCAATAGTTTTAGTCTTGTTTTTCTCTTGGCCATAATCTGGGCTCAGATCAAGCCATCTGAATTGTGGGCACTTGGTAGCAGACTCTGGGTGGGGGTGAGGTGGGGGAAGTCCTAGATGGAAATATTCTACAGGATTTAATGGAAGAGTAGGGAAAGATCCTCCTGATCCTGAGGAGGTGGGGGGAGGGGGGTAATAGGGCCACGATGAAAGCTGAGTAAACTGAGAAGACTAAGGGGTGGGTGTCCTCCTTCAGGCCTCCTTCTTGGCTTCTTCCATGAAATCTCTCTCTTTCTTGAAGCATCCCAATACCACTCGTTTCCTGAAACAGGGTGTTCTTGTTCATCTCATCCTCCAGCAATTCCATTTCAGTCATTCCTTTCCCTGTGCTCTAGCAGAGGAAGCTTTCTGACAGGACTTGGCACTGAACATCTCAGACAAGGAGATTCCCATGAAGTGTTCTTAGATAGTGGATTTTGCCAATGGCCACCTTGAGCCCATGGGGTAGAATGTTGTAGACGTTGTCTTGATATTTCTGGGGATATATTATTTTTAGGAGCTGCTGCTCTTGTTCTTCAGTTGAGCATCTGTTTATCTACTTCCTTCGTAGACTTTTTCCCTCAGAAAATGATGGCAATGGTGTTAGCAGCATGACATGAGTCACATGCTGCCATCTTGCATTGGCATTAAGGTTTTGCTGGGTGAGCTTTGGTTCGGTTCAGAACTCAGTACTACCAGTTGTCTAGGCTCATGGGTGAGGTAAAACCCATAAAAATGTGAGGTAATAAATTGGGACCGGGCGGATCACCAGTTTATAGAAGTTAGTGTTGAACTGGCCAGGGAAATGGAGGCAGGCAGACCAAGATGAGGTGGCTTAGGTGTCTTAGTCAGTTTGAGCTGCTCTAACAAAAATACTATAGATTGGGTGATGTAGGCAATGAATAGTTATTTCTAAAAGTCTGGAGGCTGAAAAGTCCAAGGTCAAAGTGCTGGACAACTCAATTCCTGGTAAGAGCCCACTTCCTGCCTTGTGGATGGATGCCTTCTTGCTGTATCCTCACGCGGCAGAGAAGGGTTGGGGATTATAGTGAAAAAAGCAAGCTCTCTCACGTCTTTCCTGGTAAGGGCACTAATCCCATCAGAAGGGCTCCACCTTCATGGCCTAACTACTTCCTAAAGGCCTTATCTCCAAATACCATCCCTTTGGGGACTAGGATTTCAGCGTAGCTATAGATTTAGGGGGTACACAAACATGCGTTCCCTAGCACTTGGGTCACTGTCTATCAGAGTGGTTAGCTTGAAGTTTCAGAAGCAAATGAGAGTACTCCATTATTAATGGTCTCCACCAACCAGTGGACAAAGAAGATGATACTTGGCCGGGGTGTCCGAGACTTTGGGTGAAGGTACCAAGCTAAAGCTTACCGAGAGGTGCTCAGGGGTCTGGCCATAGACCTTGAAAGTGAAAACAGTGGCCATGCCAGAGCTCATGTGCCCCACACAGAGTCAGCAGGAAATCCTGAAGTCTGTAACACCTTTATATGTCCTGGGTATCTTACCACGAGGGCGTCTTGGTGGTTATTCAGATAACCGTAGCTGCCTTATCATGACAGAGGCTGTCATCTCTGCTTCCTCCTTTCTGTGGCCCTTGCCTGCTCCAAACTGACTAAAGACAAAGTTGCCTGACCTGAAGACCTAGCCAAAAGGACTTGAGCAAACATATTTCACAGTCCTTGGCTTATAATCATTCTAGACGGCACGAGG
Source organism: Paguma larvata (assembly GCA_030068075.1). Classification (NCBI taxonomy): domain Eukaryota; kingdom Metazoa; phylum Chordata; class Mammalia; order Carnivora; family Viverridae; genus Paguma; species Paguma larvata. Next base: position 40,998,718 of record CM057838.1, read on the forward strand.
AGCAAATCAACTACCTGAAGCTTCACTGCAACATCTGGAGATCTGCTCTCACTGGATTGCTGCTCTGTTGCGAGTGGTGGCGGGTTCGGTGCTGTGCTCATCCCTGAACACCGACCAGAACTCAGCACCCGCGTGATAGCCATGCTGCACAGTCTGGATAGGCCAAGGGTACCATCAGGGATAGAATTTATTTTTATTTTTTTATTCACCTCAAAGTAGGTGGAGAACAAGAGAATCAGAACCATACCTTTTTATTCCTGTTGGTCACACACTTAAAGCATGGCACCTGGCCCGGGAAGCTGCAGCCACTACATGTGAGCCCAGAGATCCCCAGACCCTGCAGCTCTCGTACTTCATTTATTTTTCTAATTGTTTTTGCCCTTTTCCGGTTAAAAGCTTCTGAAGGGCAAAAGAGAGTGTCTTCCCCTTCCAATAACTGTCACTTTACCCAGAAGAGTGTTCAAGACTGACCAATGACTCGGCAATCACTGGCTATTTAAAGGAAAAGAAAAATACTTTGGAGACTGTCAACTTTACAGATCTCTCTCCTGGGCTTCATTTCTCAAACATGACCCACGGGTGGATTTGGCTTGAAAGAAGGAAAAATTTCAGTGGTATCAGGACAGCAATTCTTCAGGGCTCCATTATGTTCCATGGCTCACTTTTCTTGTTGTCAGAACTGAAGAAGCACCAGCTACACATATATCAAGATAAGAGCTGTGTTTCCATTCATGAAAGGGGAGGGTTCGCGGGGAAACAGGGAGTTTCTTACATTGCAAATGGTAAAAGGGAATTTGCTTGATCGTCTTGTCTGGCTTTTGATCATCCGGACAGGCTCACTGAAGGAGAAAATTTGTTTATTTTAAAGACAAAAATTGCTTTTTCATGGCATCAAATATGTCTTGCAGCTGCTTAGACACGCTGCTCTGAGAAGCAAATAGGGCGAGCCTGTTCAACGTAGGTGGACAAAATAGTCAGTACACTGATTTAAAAAAAATAGCAGCAGCAATACTTAATGCAACCAGTTTGTGAAAGTCAGAGGACTTTCAAAATCCACATCTGACTGCCTAAATGAACAGCATCCTACAATAACCAGAGGTTAACACAGTTAATAAGCACGTGTCCGTTTGCATTAAGAGAAATAAAACAGGAAAACAGAGAGAACCATGTTTATCTGGTTCCTCTTTTCCAGCTTGGGACCAAGACTCCAAGAGAAAACAAAGCTCACCTAGACTGCCAGTGCCAAAACCAGCAGTCGTCTGAGGCGTCTGTTAGCTGCACAACTTTTATTAACTTGTTGTGGCCATGTAGATACCTCTCTCCGGCCCCCTCTGAGCTCAGACTCCTGGACTTTCCCCAGTCTGCAGAGTACCCAGCATTATAATGACAGCCGACTGCTGCCCTGTCTCATTAAAGCACTTCTAGAGAAGAAAGCATGTCTTTTCCGCCTTCTGATTCTTACCATATAGTGTTTGGCAGATGCCGGTAAACTTTTACTGGGAGAATGAATGGATGAACTTCTATCAGTATTCCAGAGTGTGAATCTCATCACCACAAGCTGTTGTCTTTGTGTACATGAGAGGAAAATTCTGAATCCCCAGCGCAGCTTCGAATCCTAGGTTGACAATGTCCATTAGTGAAATATACCGCACACCAAAGGTGTCCTTCAGATGTTAAATGTCTGGCTAGTCCTGGTCAGGTCATCCTTCCCTTCAATCCCGACCTGCCGTGTTTTTATAGCCTCCAACAATCTCTTTGCTTCTGCCTCTCTTCCGTTTCTACACTCAACTATCTCCTCTCCGTCCTCTCCTCAGTCACCTAATTGTGCTTCCATCCTTTATCACTTATAGCCTTCATCACTTGCAGCTTTTTCTGTGGCAGATAAGAAAGCCCAATCCAAATAGCTTAACTGAAAAAGAATCTGTCTATTGCTCATACAATTGAAAATCTAGTGATGCAGCTAGCTTCAGACAGAGAGCTCAGAGGATATCATGAAAACCCAGTTTCTCGTTCTATTAATTGTGCACTCCCCCATATTGTCCATATTCCGTGATAGGCTCTCCCCTCAAGGCTGTGAAGTGTCTGTTGCCGCTTCAGCTTATATCCTTCTAGGTTCAAGTCTAGCATTAAAGACAGGGTCCTCTCCCTCAATAGCTCAATAACAAATCCCAGAACTGAGCTTCTCCAGCATATGAGTGTACCAGCCACAAGGCGCAGGGGGTGAAGTACAACGTGATGATTGGACCCGGTCTCACATTCCAGTGCTGGGTTCAGTAAAGTCACCTAAATGCTAAGCACTTGAGCTAAACACTGAATAAGGGTACATTCCCCGAAAGACACTTAGGGCATTCTTGCTTCAAGAAGTAGGTATAGAGGTGCCTGGGCAGCTCAGTTGGTTGAGTGTCTGACGTCAGCTCAGGTCATGATCTTGTGGTTCATGGGTCCATGCCCCACATCAGGCTCACTGCCATCAGCGTGGAGCCTGCTTCAGATCCTCTGTCTGCCTCTCTCTGCCCTCCCCTGCTTGTGCTCTCTCTCTCTCTCTCTCTCTCTCAAAAATAAATAAAAATATTAAAAAAAAAGAAGTAGGCATGAATGTCAAGTGACAAAGACAACAAACACTCACTTACCACCCTAAACTTGCTTTCTGGTTTTCTTATCTTCTCTTGTGTCTCTGCACCCACATGGCTGCACATTACAGTCCCTCTCTTTCTCTTTCCTTCTCTACTCGTATCTCCATCTCCATTTGTCAAACACACATTAGTACCGTTTCATCCCTGGCTGCTCTCTGCCTCTTCAGCCATCTTTCTTCTCCTGCCTCCCCGCCAATTGCTGTCCAGATTTGAACTCACCACCGTCATCTGCAAGAATCAGAGTACCTGCTGGTGGTAAGCCTAGTACAAGAACTATAACATCAGCTGGAGCTGTTTGCTTTCTCTAGTGACCACAGGATCTGCCTCATTTTTCATCAGCTTTTTCCTTCTGTTTCTATAACCCCATCAAAACCAAATATACCCAGGCTTCCCCCATCCATCTCAGGAAACAAGACTAACCACTTTCCTTCAGCCTTGGCAGTGGGCCCACCTCCACCCCTCTCCTTCCCTGTTTCCCCATCACACTGTCACCCCATCTCAGCCCCTCTCGCCTCTCACTCCCTCCCCACCCATCTCTGCTTTCTTTCACCAAACTCACTTCTCACATCCCCGAAGCTCTGTTTCTGGAGCTGCTTCCTTTCACCACCCTCTCAGAGATTTCCTCATAGTCAAAATATTTGCGTCTCCTCTCTCCCTCACCTTCCACGTCCAAATCGCCCTGCAGACCTTGCGAACAGACCCTACAGGTGTCCCCTAGTTCCCTGCCTCCCCTCTTCTCTGTTCCTGTCACCCTGCAAGAGTGCTCTCCCTCTCCCTTGTTCCAGCCTCCCCTTCCTTCAATCTGCCTTTCCATCCACTGCTCAGAGTTCACTGTGGGACACACCCCTCTCTAACAACTTTCCAAGGCGAGCTGCAGAACCGACATGCTCTAGCTTTGAACTCCCGGCATTCTTCACATGCCCTCCTCTGCAATCTTAACCCCACAGATACCCTGCGTGCCGGTTCACCTCCCCGCAGGTGCTCCGCCCCATGGATCCACCTGGACTAATGGTCTCATCTCCCCTTTTGCCACTCCCACAACCGGAAAATTCCTCTTCTTTCCTAGAGGCCCCCATCAGCCCTCTCCAACAATCCAAGAGTCACGCTGGCCCCTCTCCCACAGGACTGTCATCCCACCTTGAAACAAGATGAACCCTTTCCTGACTGAACTCCTCTAACACAAGCACCTGGGTTTGTAACCGCTTATTTGTGACGGACCTAGATTCCAGACCATGCGCCGTGAGGGCCGCCTCCACGCACCACTCGACTCTGTCCCTGACGCCTGACTCGGCGCCTGAGCTGCGCCTCTGTTCTTGCAGCCTCATCTTCTGTGCATCTATTTTATTCCCCAGACCGTCGCCTCTCTAGTTTCTCTTCTGGTCCCTATTTCTGACCCACCAGGATCGAGAACCTACCGTGCCCTCCACACTTCTTCCTAGATATCTCTTCTCTGGAAAATCACTTCTGCTTCCAGAAGCTCCCGCTGGGGCTCTGATCTGGCCTTCTTCACATCAGGCTCTGCTTTCTCCACCGGTGCGCCGCTTGACTTCATCCACCTCACAAGTATGTATTGTTTGCTCAACACTTTCATGTCCTCGATATCAGTCGCCCCGGGATCTCGCCATCACGCGGAGCAATGCATCGCTCCCTCCTGGTTCCCCCTCATGTCCCCTTGTGTCAGGAGGCCACCATTTACGTCCCTTTTCACTGTTCCCATCATCCTGCTTTGTCTGTTTGTTTTACAACAACCTCTCCAAAATCTGTCCCTCCGCCTCCATGCGTGATTTATCCCTTGACCATGACTCGTGTATGAACTAAGGTTGAGGGGACTATATAATTTACCATCTAAGCCAAGACGCTTGGACAGTGAACAAGGGAGCTATTAATAATTTCAGCAGGTATAGACTGGGACCTTCCCGGACAATCAGTACCTGTGGCCTCCTCTCTTAAGTGACCTGCCCCTCCCCCAGCAGGAGCCACTGCTTTAAATCCTTCTACTGGTGTCTGAGCTATGCCAGCATCATCTCCCTTCTCTCTCTCTTTTTTTTTAAATGTTTACTTATTTTTGAGAGAGAGAGAGAGACAGAGAGACAGAGAGAGACAGAGCAGGAGTAGGGGAGGGGCAGAGAGAGAGGGAGACACAGAATCCCGAAGCAGGCTCTGGGCTCTGAGCTGTCAGCACAGAGCCTGATGCGGGGCTCGAACTCACAAACCATGAGATCATGACCCGAGCCAAAGTTGGACACTTAACTGACTGAGCCACCAGGCGCCCCCCTTTTTTTTTTTAACGTTTATTCATTTTTAGTAGAGAGAGACAGAGTGCGATTGGGGGGGGGGGGGCAGAGAGAGAGGGAGACACAGAATCCGAAGCAGGCTCCAGGCTCTGAGCTGTCAGCACAGAGCCTGACGCAGGGCTCAAGCCCACAGAACTGTGAGGTCGTGACCTGAGCAAAAGTCAGAAGCTCAAGGGACTGAGCCACCCAGGCGCCCCTTCCTTCTCTAGAGACTTCCAGCACTTCCCCTGCCTTTAGCATCAAATTCATCCTCCTCCTCCTCCTCCTTCCCTTGAAGTTTGCTGAGTCTACCTGATCCAAACCCTTCCCTCCATCTGATGTCAAGCAGCCACGGGCGACTTTCCTTCTTCGTTCATTTTCCTCTATGTTTCTTCTTCAGGCAGCGCTCACCTGTAGGAATCGCCTCCCCTTCACAGTTCCAATGTACTTTTCTCCTCCTAACTGAAACCCGGCGTGAAGTTCATCTTCACCTGGAATGATGGTGAGGAATCGGGGGAGAAAATACTGCTATCCAAAGCCAAATATTAACACCCCCCCCCAATTATTTGCGTCCTACCTTATTTACAGGAGAGAAACACAGAGAAAATAGGAGGGGAGGCGGAAATTACGGTGTCCATCCACACACTCTCCTTTGCATTTTACCCTCTAAGCACCTTGCACTGAGGCCTCCTGCCTCCTGCAGCTCCAACGCTGGCACCTGTGTATCTTGATAATGACAGTGTCAAGGGTGTTAAGGGCTTTCTCAAGTAATTATTCATGCACATTTGGGGGCAGCTTCAGCTTGCTTCAAATTAAAGTCGCCCAAAACGGTACCTAGAGGCTCAGAGCTTCCAGAAGACATGTTGCTAATTTTCTGTTCTCAGCGGCGTTTTTCAATTTACCAAATGTTTTTCGTCCTGAAAGCAAGAGCACACTTAAAGATGGGTGTCCGTTCTGACACGTGCGGTCGCATTTCCCACCTTCCGGAGGCCGCGGCTCCCCCTTCTGGTCGGCGGCGCGCCGAGGGCGAGCGCAGAGGCTGGGGTGCGGGAGGTGGCGTGTGAGAAAGACAGTGCGGCTCGCTTTGGCAAGACAAACGCAACGATGGGAGACAGGCCCCGCTCAGTTATCACGTTTGGTTTAATCAGCTTTGCGAGGCTTTGCGTTCCAATCGGAGAGACCGAAAATGCCCACCATGGTTCTCAGCAACTCCAGGGAGTGAGAACAATCGCTCCCTTTCTCATCGCTGCCGGCTGCCCTGCCAGGCCCCCCGATGGCGGGAGTACACGGGCCACCCGCTCCCCGTCAGCCCGACACCACCGGGGAGCCGTGCCAAGCTCCAAAGGAAGGGGATGGCAGCTCGGGTCATTACAGAGCGTTGCCAAAATGTGCTCAGAAAATGGACAATTAATTTTGGCTGTCAAAACAGATACTAGAGGAGGGAGCCCAGTTAGATTTCAAGCATTTTTTTTTCTCTCCCAGCAAATCCAAGCCTTTGTCGGTGATAAGAGATGGATCAGATTCTGGGGATATTTGTGAGACAATAATACATACACAGTGGTTAAGACTGCCGTGGACGTTGAGATCAGATTGCCTGGTATGGGTCCCAGTTGTGCTTTTTTTTTCTGGATAGTTTTTTCTTTTTCACAGGCATTTTATTTAACCGCTCTGAGCCTCGGTTTTCTTGTCTGTACATTGGGAAGAGTAGGAGCAGAGAGGAGGAAAGGGGGGAGGGGCAGGACGTGTAGACAGCACTAAGCAGTGCTCAGGTCCAGTGCAAGGAGTCTATAATGGTCGCTGTTTTTTTATTATTATTGGTAATGGTGATTATCATGCAAAACCTCCCGCCTCTCTCAGAAGTTAGTAGCTTCAGTTTGTTGGCTTCCTCTTCCCGAATGACTACTGGTTCCCTCAAATTTTAGAAAATTTTCTGAAGATTGCTTCTTCCGAGGCACCCTCGCTGGTAAGCACTGATTTATCGACTCAGTAAAAAATGTTCCACGTGAATGTAAAGCCTCAAAGAAAAGAGAAGTATTTTTTGTTGTTGTTCTCCCCCAGTGAGGCTGCAGTGTAGATGACACATACATAAGTAAAATGGAATTCGAAAAGCAAGAGGCAGAGTATTTTGAAAAATTAAAAGTTTCTTATAAATCTTTATGAAAACGCATCTGTGTCAACACAATAAAAATAATATCCCAGCCTACTGGTTTTCATCTTCCAGCCCTGGGCAAGCACTAACGCATTAACCCTTCCACTGCTACCCAGTGCACGGAAAACCAACTGCCACTGCTCTTTAGGGCACGTAAGTGAATGCTCTGCCCTCGTCTCCCATGAAGAGAGCTTTCTCCCTCGCAAGATCATAATTTTACAGATAATTCAAGAAAGCAGTATCTTAAATGCACATCAGACAATACCACTTAATGATATTAAAGAGAAGTCATCTCTACAATTGAGAAAAATAGGCAACTTTTTGGGGTTTTTTTAATGTTTATTTATTTTCGAGAGAGAGAGTTCTCGAGCACACAAGCGGGGGAAGGGGCGAGGAGAGAGAGACACACAGAATCTGAAGCAGGCTCCAGGCTCTGAGCTGTCAGCAGAGGGCCCGACGCGGGGCTCAATCCCACAAACTGTGAGATCATGACCTGAACCAAAGTTGGGTTGTTAACTGACTGAACCACCAGGTGCCCCTGTTTTTGTTTTCGTGTTTTAATTTGAAAGCTTACCCTGCATCACTGGCTCCTCTATTCCTCTAGTCCCATTGCCATGTCTCATACTACTAGGGAGAATTTATGCAACACTCTCCTTTATTTTATTCTCTTTATTCTTTTTATTTTTTAATTTTTAAAAAAAAAAAATTTGAGAGACAGAGAGAGACTGAATGTGAGCAAGGGAGGGACAGAGAGAGAGGGAGACAGAATGTGAAGCAGGCTTCAAGCTCTGAGCTGTCAGCACAGAGCCTGACATGGGGCTCGAACTCACAGACCACGAGATCATGACCTGAGCTGAAGTCGGACGCTTAACCGACTGAGCCGCCTAGGCACCCCTATTTTTTAATGATTTTAAGTCAAGTGTAGTTATATTAGTTTCAGGTGTACAACATAGTGATTCAGCAATTCTATACATTACTCAGTGCTCATCATAATAAATGTACTTTCGATCCCTTTCACCTATTTCACCCCTACCCTCCCCCAGCTTCCCCCCTGGCAACCACCAGTTTGTGCTCCACAGCTAAGACTATGCTTTTTAGTTTGTCTCTTTCTTCTCTATTCATGTATTTTGTTTCTTAAATTCCACATATGAGTGAAATCATATGGAATTTGTCTTTGACTATTTCACTTAGCATTAAACCCTGTAGATCAGCCCACAGTGCAAATGGCAAGATTTCATTCTTTTTTATGGCTGAGTAGTATTCCATTGTATAAATACCACATCTTCTTGATCTGTCCATCTGTCGACGGACACTTGTGCTGCTTCCATAACTTGGTTGTTGCAAACAATGCGGCAATAAACATACAAATGCATGTATCTTGTTAAACCAACATTTTTGTATTCTTTGGGTAAACACTCAATAGTGGATTACTGCATCGTATGATAGTTCTATTTTTTAACTCTTTGAGGAACCTCCATGTGGTTTTCCACAGTGGCTGCACCACTGTGCATTCCCACCATCAGCGCTTGAGTTTCCTTTTCTCCACATCCTCGCCAACATTTGTTGTTTCTTGTGGGTTGGGTTTGGCTATTCTGACAAGTGTGTGGTGATATCTCACTGTGGTTTTGATTTGCAGTTCCCTGAGGATTAGTGATGTTGAGCATCTTTTCATGTCTATTGGCCATCTGAATGTCTGTATTTGGAGAAATGTCTATTCATGTCTCTGCCCATTTTTAAATCGGATTATTTGTGGAGTTTTTGGTGTTAAATTATATACATTCTTTATGTATTTTGGATACAAACCCTTTATCAGATATGTTATTTGCAAACATCTTCTCTCATTCGGTAGGTTGCCTTTTAGTTTTGTTGATTATTTCCTTTGCTGTGCAGAAGCTTTTTATTTTGATATAGTCCCCATCACTTACGTTTGCTTCTGTTTCCCTTGCTTCAGAAGACATATCTACAAAAATGGTGCTCTGGCTGTTGTCAGAGAAATTAGTGCCTGGTCTCTCTGCTATAATTTTTATGGTTTCAGGTCTCACGTTTAGGTCCTTAATCCATTTTGAGTTTATTTTTGTGTGCGGTGTAAGCAAGTGGTCCAGTTTCATTCTTCTGCATGTAGCTGTCCAGTTTTCCTGACACCGTTTGTTGAAAAGAGTTTTTCCCATTGTATATTCTTGCCTCCTTTGTCAAAGATTAATTTGCCTTCTAATAATGGGTTTATTTCTGGGCTCACCATTCTGTTCTACTGACCTATGGGTCTCTTTTTCTGCCAGTGTCTTACTGTTTTGATTACTATAGCTTCATAGTGTGTGTTGAAATCTGGGATTATAATAGCTGTAGTTTTGTTCTTTTTCAAGATTGCTTTGGCTATTCAGGGTCTTTTGGGGTTCCATACAAAATTTTAGATTGTTTGTTCTAGTTCTGTGAAAAATGCTGTTGGTATTTTGGTAGGGATTGCATTAAATCTGTAGATTGCTGTGGGTAGTTTGGGCATTTTAATAATATTTGTTCTTCCAGTCCATAAGCATGGGATATCTTTCCATTTGTTGGTATAGTCTTCCATTTCTTTCATCAATGTTTTATACAAGTCTTTTATCTCCTTGGTTAAGTTTATTCCTAGGTATTTTACTATTTCTGGTGTAATTGTAAATGGTATTTTCTTAATTTCTCTTTCTGATACTTCATTATTGGTATATGGAAATGCAAGGGATTTTTTTGGTGTTGATTTTATATCCTGTGACCTTACTGAATTCATTGATCACTTCTAGTAGTATTTCGGTAGAATCTTTAGGGTTTTCTGTGTATCGTATCCTGCCTGCCATCTGCATAAAGTGAAAGTTTTACTTCCTCCTTATTAATGTGGATGTCTTTTATTTCTTTTTCTTGTCTGATGGCTGTGAGTAGGACTTCCGGTACTATGTTAAATAAAAGTGGTAAAAGTGGATGTCCCTGTCTTATTCCTGACCTCAGGGGGAAAGCTCTCAGTTTTTCACCATTAAAAATGATGTTAGCTGTGGGTTTTCATATATGGCTTATTATGTTATGTCATACTCCTCTTAAAAACCTTCATCCTGTCATGGCTGTTATCTCGGAGACTGCCGGTATGTTCCCGATATGCGTCTTCTTTCTCCTTCCATGATTGCAGGACCTCAGTTTTATTGCCAACAACAATATATCCAGGCAAAAGACTACATTTCCCACCCTCCCCTGTAGCCAGGTGAGGTCTTGTGACTAAGTTCTAGTCACAGAGATGCAAGCTAACGCGTTATGTGAACTTCAAAAAGGCTCCATAAAGGTAATTGACACCACTAGCCTGAGAGTGCACCTTTCTTGCCTTTCCGTCTTTTCTCTCTTGCCTCCTGGAACAGGGATGAGATGCCAGGAGCTCCAACAGCTCTCTTGGACTATGTGGCAAACTTGAAGATAAAAACACATTTAAATGATGAAAAATTCCTTGATGTCTAAGAAATCGCCCTATCAACCCTGCAATCTCAAATTCTAAAATTTTTTTATAGGCGGGAAATACTATTTTGAGCCATTGTTATTTGGAGCTTTCTGTCTTATACAGCTGAAATTGACTCTATTAATACACTTATCTTTTTTTTTCTTCCATTTTTTTACTCCCGGATGAATTCTCTGCATTGGCTTATCTGAATATCTGTTCTCAGAGTTTGTTCTAGCCAAGATAACATAACAAGGTTTATTACACTGCCCACCCTGCAACCTTTAAGCAGCTTACTAAAATACGAAGCCCAGGTGCATTTGCTCAGCAGCGTTAAGAAGATGTGTGTCAGAACTTTGATTCTCCAAAGGCGTATTTCATTTTAGATAGAGAGAAAAAATAATTTTGTCATCACACACTGCACACTAACTTGGCAACCCACCTCACCAATGTGAGAGATTACCAATCAGGGTGAATGGCTCACTAAATCTCAAGGGAATGTCACGTTTGCGTGAAAGAGCTCTGCTTTCTCCTCTTCAACATGATGCTCAGGTCTCTAAAATGCTCCCCATATTGCGCTGCAATGATTTTTAGCAAGTCCTCTCCTTTACAGAGACTCTCCGATTTAAATCTGTATTCTGTGCCTGGCACAGCACCTGGCAAATCATAGACGTCCCAAAAGTCACAACTCCTTAATGAATCAATGAGGTCCCTTATAAGAGGCTTATTGGACCTATCAGAACTCTCATTTCTGTCACCAGTCAAAAATCAATGTAACTTTCAAAGATATGTCATAATAATAATAATAATAATAATAATAATAATAATTACTGAATACTTTCTACATACTAGATCATTTGCTAAGCTTGAAAAAGCTCTGTAAGAGAGCTGTGTGTGTGGGGGGGTGTATTTTTATATTTTATCTTTATCTGTGGTCCATGCTTTCAGACCACACATACTCTTAAAAGAAGCTGTGTAATTTGGTACCATGACCACTGACAAGGACCACCTCACATCCACAGAGCCTGAACTGGCTTCTGAGTGTCTTCTTGAGCACACTTTTTGTAAGAAATTTTCGTTCCATAATCTACCTTTAGGAAGCAAAATAACATACGAGGTTATTGGACACCGAAGGTTGGTCCATGACAGGAACTCAACTTTTAACATGCATGTAATCGACCATCTTGCCCATTGGTGGAATTAACATCTATGTTAAATTACGAACAATGTAGAGTATTTTTAGTGTGAGGCAACATGTGCCATTTGAATGGCAGGACCCCACAAACTCTCCACCCCCCGCCCTGCAAAACATCCAAGTAGTGAACTATTGCTTTTGGTTTTGTTTTTTATCACAGAAAATGTCACAAATATCATGACACTAGTATTGTCTGTGTCAGCTGACTCTGAAATAGCATGGGTCTGATCTGCATGGGTCCACTGACATGCGGAATTTTTTCAATAAATGCAATACAGCACTGTAAATGTATTTTCTCTTCCTTATAATCTTCTTAAATAATTTTCTTTGGTCTAGCTTATTTTACTGTAAGAATGCAGTAGATAATACATATAACATACAAAATATATGTTAGTAGACTGTTTACTTATTGGTAAGGTTTCTGGTCAACAAGAGGCTATTGGTAGTTAAGTTTTAGGGGAGTCAAAAGTTATACTCAGATTTTCAACTGTGCGGGGTGGACCCCCCCAACCCCTGAGTTGTTCAAGAGTCAACTGTAATTTCTAGGAGTGACCTGGTCTTTTCATCTATCTCATTAAAGATGTTTGGTCTGGAAGGTAGGAGGTTTTGGGTCTTCACTCTGGTTAGCCTGATCAGTTCTTCACCCCTATCCACCGAAGAGGAGCCCAGGTCAGCAACTGCATTTCAGTCAGAGTGTGGCTTGATGCCCACAACTAACTTAAGTTTTTGCTAATTTTCCATCACTGATAAATGACAATGAAAGTGATATTCTTGTGACACATACAATGAGATTTCCTAGGATAAACTAATTCATTGCCTTCTGGGGCCCAGAACTCACAGTGAAGGTGGTAATGTTTGTGGAACATATTGGGGCAGACAGAAGAGCCTGCTCTTGGATAGAGGTGATCTGCTATAGGCTTTGGCTGCCCCGGGCCCAATATGTCAGTACACCTTAATCCATAAGGGCCCGCAGGCTGTAGAGCTCAGAGTTAAAAGACTGTGCAGTGTATTACATATACCTAGGGAATATATAAAGACACAGAATATTTCTGTGTGTATATAGTAACAGGATTGTTCATACATTTGTAAGTATCTATGCCTGGATACACACACAGCCTAACGAGAACACCTGCGGTAGGAAAGCTAAGGTTGGGTTGGGATCTTCTACCTTATGTTCTTTCCCTTGTTAGTGCCTTCCCACAGGAGGAGGAGCTTCTAATCTGACTGGTCAAAGTTACCATTTGCCTCACTGGTCAGCATTTCCCTTAATATGTACTCATTCTGTTCTTTCAGTTTAACCTTCTTCGATTCTACAGTTAAGTTGCTAAATCAGAGTGTGCTCTATAGATCCAGACATTTTCTGGAGTGAGGGAGCAAAAAGCTTATCTTCCAAGCCTCAGCCTTGTTCTCCAGTCAGGCTTTTACTAGAGGGCCTGCACTTCTCCACCTTCACTGTAGGGACACTTGTTTTCCGTTCTAGCTAACTGTACTCTTTGTGAGGAGCTCTCAGAGTTAGGACACCTTCAGGGAAGAGGAGATGTACATGATAAGATCGGGCCCATGCCTTAAAACCCTAGTATTATGAGGCTACTTGTTGCCTAACCAAAGAACAATCATATGCTTTATTGAGTAAGACTACACTTCCTAGTCTCCACGGAAGCCAGGTGTGGGTTTGCTCTGGCCAATGAAAAATAAAGGGAAATGTTGTTTGGGACTTTGGGAAAGGCTGCTTAAAAGAAGCTGATCCAGTTGGAAGAAGCCTTTTTTTTCTTTTCTGACTTTCCTCTTTCTTTTGGCCTGCAGCTGGGATGTGATGGCTGGACTTCAGCTGCCATCTTGGACCATAAGTTAACTTTGAATGTGAAACTATGCACTAGAATGGTGAAGCAGAAATATAGGAATCTTAGCCTCTGAAAGACATTCCAGAACCCTCCTTTAACCCCAATGATAGGGCTGCCTATCATTGAACTGTTTGTGTGCAAAAGCTAAACTTTTAAAATTTAAGCTACTCTTAACCTGAGGGTTTCCATTAAATAAAACTGAACAAAGGCCTAAGTGATACAACCATCTTTTATTGTCAAAACTTTATCTCTAATTACTAATGGTCAAAATGGCTGACACTACAACCACCGTTACCACCGCTATCATCTATGACATTATATAACTAGCAAACAATCGAATCTCACCACCAACCACAAAATCCACCATCATTCCAGCAAGACTGAGCAAAATTCCAGCCCTAATCATGTCTCCCTCACATTCTTGAACTTCTAGGGAGTATATGAATTCCTGGCTACTTCCCTGCTAGAGAACAAGGGTGGATCTACCCAGACCCAGGAAACATGATCATAGGATAAGCACCCACAGCCTGGGTCACACCAAGAGATTGGGAGACACTGATATGAAGGAGTCAGATCTGCCTGTCTCTGTGCCTCACCGCTAGACAAATAGCCCAAATTCTGAGATTTGGAGGAATTCTAAGATACAGTGGCTGTTCAGATCATGCCTCAAGTGAATTTTTAACCACTATGCTGTCCCAATGCTCAATCCAGCGTCCTCCCACTGACAACTAGGTAACGACAACTACAACGTGCTGGCTAAGAAGTCACTTTCCAATTGACACAAGTAATTTTTAGAAATCAGATCATTGTTTCTTAATGAAACTATTATCTATTTTTTAATTTTCTTTTTTGTTAATGTTTATTTTATTTTTGAGAGGGAGAGATTGAGAGAGACAGAGTGCAAGCAGGGGAGCGCGGAAAGAGAGAGGAGACACAAAATCCAAAGCAGGCTGCATGTTCCAAGCTGTCAGCACAGAGCCTGATGCAGGGCTTGAACCCATGAACCATAAGATCATGACTTGAGGCAAAGTCCAATGTTCAATCGATTAAGCCGCCCAGGTGCCCCTTATCTGTTTATTTTGAAGAACCATCTGTTCACTGCAGTGGCAGAGGCTCTTGCTCACTGGCAACCCATTCCCAAAAAATTTCAGGTTTGGGCAAAAGTTAAAATCTCAACAGAATACATAGTTTTTTTTTTAAGCCTAAACCAAACGTTCTTAGAAGGTAAATGTTGTCCATTTACACTGGACAGTAATTTTATTTTATTTTATTTTAACGTTTATTTATTTTTGAGAGACGTAGAGACAGAGTATGAGCAGGGGAAGGGTAGAGAGAGAGGGAGACACAGAATCCGAAGCAGGCTCCAGGCTCTGAGGCATCAGCACAGAGCCTGACATGGGGTTCGAACTCACAGACCGTGAGATCATGACCTGAGCCGAAGTCGGCCGCTCAACCAACTGAGCCACCCAGGTGCCCCTGGACAGTAACTTTAAAGTAAGCAACATTAAAAATTCTTTCTGGTGTGAATAAATTATGAACTGAGCCATCTAACCAAGGGCCTTGAATAAATTGAAATCTTCTACCATGATTTGAATGCTAACGGTATCCAATAAACAATAACCAGTTATAGTAGGGGCAAAATAATAATATAACTCAGAAGTTAATTATCTCCATGGTTTGCTCAACTCACATCAGAGATTTAAGGTATAAAACTGGAGATAAGGCAGGTCTCAAAATTAAAACTGAAATTCCAAGACTTTTAAGACTCTCTCAACAGAGACAAGTAAACATTCCCCTGTGGAACTGAGAATATTAATTTCAAAGGAAAGGAGTGAAGACATTTGGCAGTTCAGGTACCCCTTTCTTCCAACAAAATTGGAGCTGTCATTTCTGGAGAACTTACAAAAATTCAGAAAGTCCGAATCAAATCGAGAATTAAAAAAAAGAAAAGATTAGGGCACACCTGGCTGTGCATTCACAAGTAAATCATCAGGTCTTCTGGGTAAAGACACAAGATTCTCTCTGTTCCAAAGAGGGACAACCAAACATGGAGCTGCAGATGGCCAAATCGCATCATGGATGTAATCCCATTTGGTCATTGCCCTAGGTCAAGACTAAATAATCCTGTTAAACCTGTTTTAAAATTCCCTGGACACATACTATTGGTTTTCTAGCTGTTTTGAGGTGAAAAGGTATATTAACGAGTCTCACATTCCTGCTACTCATGATATAATATTATCATGATTATATATATATATAATTCTATATTATATTATTATATTATTATAATTATATATATTATATATAACCATTATCATGATTATATATATAATATATAATTACATTTATTTATTGAGAGAGAGCGAGAGCGAGAGAGAGAGAGAGAGAGAGAGAGAGAGAGAACAAGTGGGGAAGAGGCAGAGAGGGAGAAAAAAGAACTTCCCAAGCAGGCTCTGCAATGTTAGTGCAGAGCCCAACAGGGGGCTCGATCTCACAAACCCAGAAGTCATGACCTGAGCCGAAATCAAGAGTCAGATGCTTATCCAACTGAGCCACCAGGCGGTCCTCGTTATCATGATGAAGGATTCCCAATAGAGGTAAAAGAATAATCACTTGGAAATACAAGTTTTCAAAAACAAAGTTGCATCAAGAGGTTCTAATTTCCACTCAGGTGATCATTCTCAGTCGCATCTAGGAAATTCTGCCTCTAGTCACAGATGACACTAATACATAACAAATACTTATTAAACTTCTTTTTAAATCAAACACATTTTATTCCAAGTAAGTTTGGACTTCTTAGAAGGGTTAGCCTTACATCCTTTGTAATTTTGGATATTTGGGTGGTGGAGGACTCTTGGCTGTAAATGGTTCCCCACCCCTCACACCTGAATCCTGTTCTCCCTGCTTCCTCAACAGCTATGGAAAAGGGTAGGTTAAGCTTTCAGGGAATTTGTGAGTTGGCAAGGAAAAGAATAAGCTATAAAAATGCAGAATATACATAGAGAGAGCAGCCTGCCTTTAGGAGTCTGCAAAATCTCGGAACTCAATTTTGGAACTGGCTGTATCTCTGGTTCGATTTGTGAAGTTTCCTCGAGCCTCACACAATGCCTATCATGCTATGAGAATTTATGAATCAGCTGCCGAGTAAGTGAGCGGACGAGACTGGGCCCTGGATTCCACAAGATTACGTCCTAACTCCCTTCACGGAAGTAACTGACCCCTGGCTAAGCTGCAGTCTTCTCATCTGTAAGGCAGAGTGATAATAACTAGAGTGTTCATAATGATTACCTCATAGTAGTAAAAATAATAATAATAATATTCCTGTGAACTCCTCGAGCATAGGGATTGTGTTTTTATTAACACGGTTTTAGTACTGTGAACATAGCACTAGACCAAGAACAAGGGATGTGTAGCTTCCGTCAGATGCCATTTTAATCTCTGTGAGAGTCATAGCTCTTCCACAAAGGAAGATTATAGGAAGAAAAAGAAAAACAGAATTCTGATTACCAGAGTCTGAGAATAAAGTTGGAAGAGGTTGTGGAAGAATTATGCTAGGGCAGAATAATTCAATAAAGTGGCAGTAATTTTAAACCCAAAGGCAGAAAACAAAGATAGGTCCTAAGATCATTAAATAAATGTGAAATCCAATTAATCAGTGAAGAAAGTTAGCTATAATATTAATAAGGGGCATGGAATTCAATTTACTCATCAGGAGGAAAAATGAGTTAATGACCCATCTTGAAACCAAGAGAGGTTTGTGAGTCGTCCAGGAAGCAAGCCTTTGAAGGTCACTTCCTCTCCCACCCCAAAGTATTTTATGCTCAAAGACACTTCCAGAATATGGCCTAGATTATTGAGAGCACTGATCAGTGACTTCATCTAGAAGAGGGACTTGACCAATGTCCGGTGCCCACACCATAACCACAGTTATGTGGAGCTTTGGAGAACTCCAGCCCTTTTTCTGGAATAACCAGGCCGTATAAGTTCATCTAGACGACATCGATCTTTATTCCTTTTCCCTCGCACCTGTCCTTATTCTGATTTCTATCAGTCTGGATTAAACCCTTTAGTCGCTCTACCTGGGCAAAGTCCATTTCCTTCTTCTCCCTGCACCAGTCATTATTCTGTCTATATATGCTCTGCCACCAGCACACTACATACCCTGTCCTTAACGTGTAGCTGTTACTTCAGGACATTGCCCTCAGAGAGTCACTTGTTATTTTTTTCTGTTGTGAACTGCTTGTCTGGACCATTTGTCGGTACGTTTGAGTATTTCTGTGTTCTGTGTGTCTGTCAGTTTTCCTTTCCAGGGCAACTTCAAGAAACAACCCATAACACATCCAGCCAAAATGACGAGACGGAAGAATTCTCCTCAAAAGAGTCTACAAGAAGCAGTGACAGCTCAAGAATTAATGAAAAGAGATATAAGCAACATAACAGAACTTGAATATAGAATGTTAATCATAAAACTAATTGCTGGCCTTGAAAAAAGCTTAGATGAATGCAAGGGGTCCTACGAGGCAAAGTTCAAAGACCTTAAAAACGGTCAGGAAGAATTAAAGAAGACATTGGAAGAAATACAGGGGAAACTGGAAGCAACCACAGCACGGATTGAAGAGGTAGAGGAAAGAGTTAGTGCATTAGAAGAAAAAATCATTGAAAAAGAGGAAGCAGATAAAAAGAGAGAGAAGCTGATTCAGGAACAGGAAAGGAGAATTCGAGAGCTGAGCGATGCAGTCAAAAGAAACAATATCCGTATCATAGGAGTTCCAGAGGAAGAAGAGAGAGAGAAAGGAGTCGAAGGGGTTCTGGAACAAATCATTGCTGAGAACTTCCTCAACATGAGAAAGGAAACGGGCATGGAAATCCAAGAGGCACAGAGAACTCCCCTCAGACGTAACTTGAATAGACCTTCTGCACGGCACATCATAGTGAAGCTGGCAAAATACAAAGATAGGGAGAGAATCCTGAAAGCAGCTAGGGACAAAAGAACCCTAACATACAAAGGGAGACCTATAAGGGTAGTAGCAGACTTATCTACGGAAACTTGGCAAGCCAGAAAGGAATGGCAGGACATCTTCAATGTGATGAGCAAGAAGGACATGCAACCAAGAATTCTGTATCCGGCTAGCCTGTCATTCAGAATAGAAGGAGAGATCAAGGTTTTTCCCAACAAACAAAAACTGAAAGAATTTATCAAAAATAAGCCAGCACTGCAAGAGATCCTGAGGGGCATTCTATGAAAACAAGGAGGCAAAGAATACAAACTACCAGACACAGCCTTACAAACATGAAACTTACAGATAATACAGTGACTGTAAGCCCATATTTTTCAATATTAACACTGAATGTAAATGGACTAAATGCGCCAATCAAAAGACAAAGGATAACAGAATGGATTAAAAAACAAGACCCATCTATTTGCTGTCTTCAAGAAACTCATCTTAAACCTGAAGACACCTTCAGATTGAAAGTGAGGGGATGGAGAACTACCTACCATGCTACTGGAAGTCAGAAGAAAGCCGGAGTAGCCACACTTATATCAGACAAATTAGACTTTAAAATGAACGATGTAATAAGAGATGAGGAAGGACATTATATAATAGTCTCAGGGACCATCCAGCAGGAAGAGCTAACAATTGTAAATATCTACGCACCGAATTCAGGGGCACCCAAATTTGTAAAACAACTAATTACAAACATTAGCAACCTCATCGATAAAAATGTCCTAATAGTAGGGGATCTCAACACTCCACTCTCAGCATTGGATAGATCAACAAAACAGAAAATCTCCGCAGAAACAATAGCCCTGAATGACACATTAGGACAGATGGGCCTCACAGACATCTTTAGGGTCCTTCATCCAGAAGCAAAGGAATTTACATTCTTCTCATCTGCACACGGTACATTTTCCAAGATAGACCACATTCTGGGGCACAGGGAAGCTCTGAATAAATATAAAAGAATTGAGATCATACCGTGTACAGTGTCAGACCACAATGCTTTGAAACTTGAAATCAACCACAGGAGAAAGCCTGGAAAATATCCAAGAACATGGCGGCTAAGAAATAACCTACTAAAAGATGACTGGGTCAACCAAGCCATCAGAGAAGAATTTAAAAAATACATGGAAACAAATGAAAATGAAAATACAACAATCCAAACGCTCTGGGATGCAGCAAAGGCAGTCCTGAGAGGGAAATATATTGCAATCCAGGCCCATCTCAAGAAACAAGAAAAATCAATAACACAAATTCTAACAGCACGCCTAAAGGAACTAGAAGCAGATCAACTAAAACAACCCAAGCCCAGCAGAAAGAGAGAAATAACAAAGATCAGAGCTCAAATTAACCATATGGAGACAGAAAAGGTAGTGGAACAGATCAATGAAACCAAAAGCTGGTTCTTTGAAAAAATAAACAAAATAGACAAACCTCTAGCCAGGCTTCTCAAAAAGAAAAGAGAGAGAACTCAAATAAATAAAATCGTGAATGAAAAGGGAGAAATTACAACCAATCCCTCAGAGATACAAGCAATCATCAGAGAATACTATGAAAAATTATATGCCACCAAACTTGGCAATCTGGAAGAAATGGACAGCTTCCTAAATAGCCACACGCTACCAAAACTCAAACGGGAAGAAATAGAAAATTTGAACAGACCCATAACTAGTGAAGAAATAGAATCAGTTATTAAAAACCTCCCAGCAAATAAAAGCCCTGGACCAGATGGCTTTCCTGCGGAATTTTACCAGACATTTAAAACAGAGTTAATTCCTATCCTCCTCAAGCTGTTCCAAAAAATTGAAACGGAAGGAAAACTCCCGGACTCATTCTATGAAGCCAGCATCACTTTGATTCCCAAACCAGATAGAGACCCAGCAAAGAAAGAAAATTACAGGCCAATATCCCTGATGAATATGGATGCAAAAATTCTCAACAAGATACTAGCAAATCGAATCCAACAGCATATAAAGAGAATTATCCACCATGATCAAGTAGGATTCATCCCTGGGTTGCAGGGCTGGTTCAATATTCGCAAATCAATCAACGTGATACATCACATCAACAAAAGAAAAGATAAGAACCATATGATCCTGTCAATAGATGCAGAAAAAGCATTTGACAAAATACAGCATCCTTTCTTAATAAAAACTCTCGAGAAAGTCGGGATAGAAGGAACATACTTAAACATCATAAAAGCCATATATGAAAAACCCACAGCTAATATCATCCTCAATGGGGAAAAATTGAAAGCCTTCCCCCTGAGATCAGGAACACGACAGGGATGTCCACTCTCGCCACTGCTATTTAACATAGTGCTGGAAGTCTTAGCATCAGCAATCAGACAACAAAACAAAATAAAAGGCATCAAGATTGGCAAGGAGGAAGTCAAACTTTCACTTTTTGCAGATGACATGATACTTTACATGGAAAACCCGACAGAATCCACCAAAAGCCTACTAGAACTGATTCATGATTTCAGCAAAGTTGCAGGATACAAAATCAATGTACAGAAATCGGTGGCATTTCTATACACCAACAATGAAGCAGCAGAAAGAGAAATAAAGAAGCTAATCCCTTTCACAATTGCACCAAAAACCATAAAATACTTAGGAATAAACCTAACCAAAGATGTGAAAGACCTCTACACTGAAAACTATAAAAAACTTATGAAGGAAATTGAGGAAGACACAAGGAAATGGAAAAACATCCCATGCTCATGGATTGGAAGAATAAATATCGTCAAAATGGCAATACTACCCAAAGCAATCTACACATTCAATGCAATCCCAATCAAAATTGCACCAGCATTCTTCTCAAAGCTAGAGCAAACAATCCTAAAATTTGTATGGAACCACAAAAGACCTCGAATAGCCAAAATAATACTGAAGAATAAAACCAAGGCGGGAGGCATCACAATCCCAGACTTTAACCTCTACTACAAAGCGGTGGTCATCAAGACTGTATGGTATTGGCACAAAAACAGACGCATAGACCAATGGAATAGAATAGAAAACTCAGAAATGGACCCGCAAGTATATGGCCAACTAATCTTTGACAAAGCGGGAAAATGTATCCAATGGAAAAAAGACAGCCTTTTTAACAAATGGTGCTGGGAGAATTGGACAGCAACATGCAAAAGAATGAAACTAGACCACTTTCTTACACCACTCACAAAAATAAATTCTAAATGGATAAAAGATCTGAATGTGAGGCAGGAAACCGTCAAAATCCTAGAGGAGAAAACAGGAAAAAGCCTCTTTGACCTAAGACGCACCAATTTCTTACTCGACACGTCTCCAAAGGCA
The DNA here is from genome assembly GCA_030068075.1 of Paguma larvata. Classification (NCBI taxonomy): domain Eukaryota; kingdom Metazoa; phylum Chordata; class Mammalia; order Carnivora; family Viverridae; genus Paguma; species Paguma larvata. The sequence continues at coordinate 41,020,565 of CM057838.1, forward strand.
AGAGAATTAAAAGCAAAGATGAACTATTGGGACCTCATCAAGATAAAAAGCTTCTGCACGGCAAAAGAAACAACCAACAAAACGAATAGGCAACCAACGGAATGGGAAAAGATCATCGCAAATGACATATCGGATAAAGGACTAATATCTAAAATTTATAAAGAACTTACCAAACTCCAAACCCGAAAAACAAACAACCCAGTGAAGAAATGGGCGGAAGATATGAATAGACACTTCTCCAAAGGGGACATTCAGATGGCCAACAGACACATGAAACGATGCTCAATGTCACTCAGCATCAGGGAAATACAAATCAAAACTACACTGAGATACCACCTCACACCAGTCAGAGTGGCTAAAATGAACAAATCAGGAAACTATAGATGCTGGCGAGGATGTGGAGAAGTAGGCACCCTCCTACACTGTTGGTGGGAATGCAAACTGGTGCAGCCACTCTGGAAAACGGTGTGGAGGTTCCTCAAAAAAATGAAAATAGAGCTACCCTATGACCCAGCAATAGCCCTGCTAGGAATCTACCCAAGAGACACAGGAATGCTGATGCATAGGAGCACGTGTACCCCAATGTTCATAGCAGCACTTTCGACAATAGCCAAATCATGGAAAGAGACCAAGTGCCCATCAACTGACGAATGGATAAAGAAGTTATGGTACTTATATACAATGGACTACTACGTGGCAATGAGAAAAAATGAAATCTGGCCATGTGTAGCAAGATGGATGGAACTGGAGGGTATTATGTTAAGTGAAATAAGTCAGTCAGAAAAAGACAGATACCATATGTTTCCACGAATAGGTGGACTTTGTGAGACTAAGCAAAAACCAGGGGGAGGGGAAGAGGGGAAAGAAAAAAAAGACACAGAGAGGGAGGGAGATAAAACATAAGAGACTCTCAAAGACTAAGAAAAAACTGAGGGTAAGGGGGATGAGGGAGGGGGAGAGGGGGTGATGGGCATTAGAAAGGGCACATGTTGGGATGAACACTGGGTGTTATATGTAAACCAATTTGAAAATAAACTATTATAACAAAAAAAAAAAAAAAAAAGAAACCAAGAGAGATCAGTTCATAAAAGACAGGACCCTGGGGTTCATGTCGTTACAGTCAGTGTTAAAAGGGAGTTGGGTTATGGTCTGTGTCCCAGGGAGAATCCATCTCCTTTCTCAACTGAAGCTTCTGGTAGATTTGCAGCCACAGTTGTCCACTAACATGGTCTCTCCACCTTGCTTGTGACAGTATAATTTTCAGGAGTGAGTTAGTGTTTTTAACCCAAGAAATTTTGGAGTAGAGTACAAAGATTAAGCAAATCAAATCTCAATCATTAACACAGTCGTACTATGTTCAGAAATAGTTTCTTTTTAATCATTGAGACAATCTGTATATATTTGGTATTTAAAACATTTGCAACTTTAAAAAATATTGTCTATTAAGGTATCTAATGGGTTAGCCTTCTGATATCAATTTAATTGGATAATTGAATAACTAATTTTAGATTCCTGATGTTAAGCCAAATGATATAAACAGTATTGAAATGCTTAAGAATCATCTTAAGGAGTTTAATTTGTTAGCTTTATTTAAGAGTGGTTTAAATACATAGGAAGTTTTTTTTTTCTCATTAGAGAAATATGAAGGGCTCTAAAAGAAAACTGAATATATTAAATTGACAAAACCAGTGTGCACTATTTAAAGGAAGTCTATTAACTCAGTTTGTAACCAGAATTAAGGGAGGCTGATCCATTCAACTTGAGTTGAAGAGACATAAATCTGAGGCTCCCTTCAAAGTGCTTGTTAAAATTATTAGATTAACAAGTAAAATAGGATTTGTAAAATTATTCATGCAGCATATTTATTGAGTGTATGCTAAGTGTGGAGCATGAGTTTGGATGCTAAGAATACACCACTGAGTAAAAACAAGGACAACAAATTCTTTATGGGGCCTACATCCATTAAACTTAAGAGCTTTAGAAAAAAACTAAGTTATTAAATGTTTTTGCCTTAATGCATTGCATTTAATTTTTGAAACACATTAGCAATAAATAGTCTCTCCAAAATGTACCCTAACGGACATCAAAAAATTCACATTGACAATTCTGTCCATTCACCCTGTATCTTTAGTGCCTAGCTCACGTTCAACTCACTCTCAACGTTGCGTGTGGCTGGAGTGTTGAAGCTTCTCTTTAGTCTTTCAGATCACTCACAAGAAATCTGAGTTACCCAAGGTCTTTTCTTAAAATGCAAATGTCTCCAAGGTTCAGGAGCTAGGAGATATTTATATCTTCATGTCATTCAATCCGATTGTGCTTCTTCTACCATCTAAGTGAAGGAATAAACTTTCTGATGGAAGGAAGAAAGGAAAATAACTTTGGGGCTGGAAATATTTATGCAGAAAGGGGAAATCTCTGGATTGGGGACACACTACAGGGCAGGGCTGGCAGTCCCAGGGGACTTTGGGGCATTGGGTGAGGGATACAGAAAGAGTGGTGGAGAACACAAAGAATTTTCAACTATTTCAAAACCTGCCTCCACCCGGGAAAGAAAAGAGCAAGAGCCTCCTTTTTTTTTTCCTTTCCCAGGTGGTTATCTGTCCCCAAAACCCAGAAGTCAAAATTGCTTTATTAAAAGTTCCATTTGGGTAAATAAAGCTTATGCAAAATGACCTGGAAACTGAAACCAACATTGTTCCCATAGCAAACTGTTTCTCACTTTTACACATACCACTTACAACCAGTCTATGGAAACATAACCTATTTGTAAATTGACCATTATTTTGAGAACCTAAAAGCGCAAAACCACGCCCAGGCAGTTCCAAAAAACTACAGAGACTCTGCAGAAACCCAGCAATGACCTAAACGACGGGGTTTCCTGGGGCGAGCCTAAGCTTGCAACTCACCGAGCTTTGCAATCTATACCCACATTTCACGTATTCCAAACCCGCCAGCAGTGCTGGTGGCCCCTGTGACAGCTCGCCAACCCCTGGAATTGTGACTAATTCCCCACACTCAGGCATCAGCTAGAGAGCAGGCAGATGATGCTAGGGCAGAATTGCATAGGGGTTAATGTCTCAGGCTCTACAGTCTGAAAGAACTAGGTTTCAAACCTCAGTACTACACCCCGGCTACATGACCACCAACAGGTTGCTTAAACTCTTCTGCATCTCAGTTTCCTCATCTGTAAAATGGGGGTAAAAATGATCTGTATCAAGGAGTTTCTGAGGGGTTTGAATGAAATAATGCACATACATCATCATGCCTGACCTACCGTGGGGGCTCAGACTTGCACTTGTATGTACAGCAAGTACGAGCGTCATGTGCAGCAAGTGAACAGAGAAACATCTCCTATCTTTTGCCTGCAGTATGCCATCCACGAAGACAGTAGTTACCGCCATCTTGGTTGGCTTCAGTAATTTACAGCTTTTTTTCAATATTAAAGAAACCAAGAGAGTCTTGAGATGCTGGAATGAGTTACAGGCTTCTCAACATTGTTCTAAGGGTTGATGAGGATTTGGCTTTAATCTGGTGAATGAAAATTTCGTGAAGAGTCATGGAAGAGTTATGAAGAAAAAGTGCAATGCCCTAAATGATGAACTGTCCGATAAATCGTGCCTTTTCAGACATTCAGCCCCATACGGGACCAAAATACCACTGATAGTAGTTCCTTGAGAAACTGATTTTTCTAAACAGATCCATATAAACCAGGCTGAGTGATTAAGGGGGAAAAGGAGTTTAATAATACAGTATTAGACTGAGTATCATCCAAGTAAAGTGTTACTGTAAAAAATGTTTTGAATATAAAATTGACCTCTGGTAACTTTAGTGTTGTAAATACTTGTATTATAGTGAGGTAGACAGCTTAAAAAAACTCTCCATTAGACAGACGTAGAATTTTGTAATAATATTTAAGAAAATGATAACATTATGAAAGAATGAAATATCTGATTAATGCATAACTTTGTACAACTCGAATATAAACTTTTAAAATATTAGAAATTATAACATTTGAGTGCATATAAGGTTTGTACATTAGGATGGATTGCATGCTGTCCGTTTCCCCTTTGCACCTTCAGCCACCTTAAATAAACAAATATATACAGCCTTAACAGAACAACAGTGCATCCAAAGCAAATGTGCATTTTAAATTATTTCTCCTGGCCAAGTCTTTTTTTTTTTTTTTACTTAGCATTTTATATTAGCGTTTTTTTTTCATTCTCGCCCTTTCTTGGACAGTTTGTAGTTCTCTGAACCAAACAAGCAACAGGTTTAGATTGAGAGAGAGCAAAACCACTTAGGAAAAACAAAAACTTTTTTTTTTTTAATGGTTGGAACAAGTTCCCTTGTTGAAACCATTTCATGGTCAAAGCTGAGAGGGAAACTAACTCCGCGAAGGGCCTACTTATGGGCAATGTTTGAAAATAATACTGGTGCAGGCTGGGGGAAAGTTCATGTTTCTGACAGTCTGGGAATGGGTATTGGAATTGTGTTGCGCTCTCTCCTGCTTCCTTTCGGAAGATGAATGCCACCCCTGCCTCCTCCCTCACTGTCCCATCCCCAACTCCCACCCCAAGCTCAATGTAACACTTTGCTCTTTTCACAGTTTCTCATTACTAAGTTTTAAAAACATTGCCTAACTGGTAATTACAATCTGAAACAATTCTTTTGGGGGAGCCCTGGGCTATTGCTGGCTGGTAATCTTTCAGGAATGTTAGAGAGAGGGGAGGGAACATAGATTTTAAAGAAATCTATGGGCACAGGGACCTGTGTCCCCTTCCATCCTCTTCCCTGCTTCTGGGCTGCCCCCAACTCCCCATCCTTCCGTGGGGCCCACGACCTCCCGTCCTGACTTCATCCTCTGCCTCTTGGCTCATTTCCCCTCCTCTGCACCTCCTACCTTAGTTATATAGCTTCCCGCCCCTACTCACTTCTTGTTTAACTGGAAAATCACCTGCCCCTTAAAAGGGGATGTCTGAATTCTGGCAAATTCTCTTCGAAGAAATCAATTAGAAACAGACACCACAGAAGGGTTTTTCCTGGGTTCCCTCCAGCCTGGCTAATACACCTCAGTGTCAACCCCATCAGAGGCAGGCCTTGTGGCTTCTCATTATCCTGCAGGGGGTTCCATTTGGACTCATTCTTGTCATTCCATCCATACCAGTCCCCCTTTCCCCAACCAGAAAAAGCAACAGAAAGCCCTGAGCCCCCTCGATGCCGGTTGGGTTGCCAGTTCCCTCTCCTGGGAGAGACCAGGGCAGCCAGGTATACAGGCAAGTTCTTTTAAAGGTAGGGCCCTTCCTGGCTTTCCTATTCCCGGTGCCAATTCCTCTATTTGAACACTCTCTGCTTGGGAGGTCACAAGGCATAGGCTATGACATGGCCAGAAAAAAACTCCACCTTCTTTACACGGGTAGAAAATAATCAAACCAAGATGTGGTCAAAGGTGATTCTTCCTCCCACACTGTTTCTCTTCTTACGCTATAAAATTTTCAATCCTCAGAGCAGTTGAGAAACAGGTATGCGTCTCCCCGCCGCCCACCTTCTATCAAAACCTGTGAGACACACAAGGAAATCCAAAGCCACAATAATAAAGAAAAAAAAACGAAATAAATCCTCCTTGGCTTGTTTTTCCAGGGTGGCCAGGCGAGGTGTGAAAATCCGTATCTCCCTCTGGGCTGGCAGGTGGAAGGTTCTGGGAAGGCTGAGCTCCCTCCTCTCCCATCCGGCTGCACGTCCAGGCTGTTCCCCCACCCTCTGCCTCCTCCAAGGCCAGCTCCTCCTCCGCCTCTCTTTAGTCAAGCCTCCCCTGCGGTCAGGGGCCGAGGCAGCAGGATGCCGCTACCTGCAGCCGCAGGACTCCACCACCATGTCCTCGTACTGCTTGTAGACCACGTTATTGCCCGCGTCGATGTACAGGATGCTGATGGGAGTCAATTTGGTGGGCACGCAGCAGCTGGGCGGGGTGGCGCCGGGATCCATGGAGTTCATCAACGTCTGGATGATGGCGTGGTTGGTGGGCTCCAGGTGCGAGCGCAGCGGGAAGTCGCACACGCCTTCGCAGTGGTAGGCCTCGTACTCCAAGGGCGCGATAATCCAGTCGTCCCAGCCCAGCTCCTTGAAGTTCACGTGCAGGGGCTTCTTGCTGCAGCGCAGCCTCGACTTCTTGCCGTGCCGCTTGCCGTGGCGGCTGGCGAAGGCCGTGCGCCGCCGCCGGCGGCCGGGTGAGGGCAGCCAAGGCCCGGCGTCCGGGGCGCCCGACGGCGGCGGCCACGAGCCTTCGGCGCCGGCGCCCGGGCCCGCGACCTCGGCCGAGCCCAGCTGCTCGCGCATCTCGGCGAACAAGTTCTTGCGCTGGGATCTGGTGAACACGACGAGCAGGGCGCGCTCCTGCGGCGGCCGCACCCTCCGGCCGAAGCCCAGACTCCGCAGGTCCGGGGGTGGCGGCTGCTGGGGCCCCGGTGCGCGGGCCTCGGCCTCCCCGGCGCCCGGCTCGCCCCACGCGGCCCGCAGCTCCAAGCACAGCTGCTTCCAGGGCTGCCGGCGCAGGCCCTGCCACACGTCGAAGACTTCCCAGCCGGCCCGGGGCGCCCCCTGCGGGTCCAGGGTCCGCGCGTCCAGCAGCAGGGGCGACACGCAGGGGAAGAGCTGCACGTGGAGCGGCCCGGCCGGCGGCCCCCAGGGCGCTGCGGGCGCCTGGCGAAAGAGCCGCAGCTCCGCGCCCACCAGCTCTTCTTTGTCTGAGAGCGTGGACACATCAAACAAATACTTCTGTCTCCGGAGAGGAGTGTGCGAGAGATCGTCTGCGAGATAAAAAATAATTACAGTCAGTTTCACTTAAGGGGGAGAACAGTCCGGGGCTCTGCGGCCGCCCCCAGGGAGGGAAAGGGCGGGGAGCGGGGCAGGCCGGCTCGGAGTCCGGCTCGGTCAGCCCGGGGCCTGACCACCCGGGCTCCCCGCCTGGCGGGTGCGCAGCTAGGGGAGAGGGAGCACCAGGGCAGGCCCCCCTCCTCCCTGTCGGCCCGGGGCGGAAGTCGGTGGCTGCCGAAGAGGCGGCCGCGGCGGCCTCCCCGGTTTTCTCCCAGGAGCCTGCGTAACCACTAATGTGCCCTTTGTGGTCGTGGGCCTGGGCCGCGCTTCCTCTAGACCGGCTTTCGGCCGGCTGGCTCCTTCTCATCATTCACGTCTGTGTTCAAATGTCACCTCCTCCGAGAGGCCATCTTCGACCACCCTGATCTACAGTAGCCTCCCTTGGTCACTATCACAGGACCCTGGCGTATTATCTTCTCAGGCACTTAGCACTATCTACAAAGACCTCGTTTCTATTTGCCTCTTTAGTGGTCTTTCCCAGCCACACCTTGCGGCTGCCTCCATTGGCCATAGGAGTTCAGACCATGTCAAGTCCCTCTTGCTCACTACTGCCGGTAGAACTGTGGCTGCGGGAGTACATGCCAGTCAATAAGTGAGAAACTTCTGGAGCAGTTATTCGCACTCTGGGTGCCCATCGTAATCATCTAGAGAATTTAAAAATTACCAGTGCCAGGGCTTGCTTTAACCGATTGCATCAATATCTGAGGACAGAGACTGGGTACTGGGTTTTTGTTAGTTTAGTTTTTTTGTTGTTGTCGTCGTTTGTTTTTTAAGCTCCAAGGAGATTTGAAGATGCAGCCCTACTTTAGACCCACTGGTCTGGGGGGATTTTGTGGCCCATTGAACAGTTTTGCTGAAGCATTTAGGCCCAACACAAAGCTGACAGAATGAAGATCGGCTATGTGATCTGATCCTTCTTTCTTTCCTTCTTTCCTTCTTTCTTTCCTTCTTTCTTTCTTTCCTTCTTTCTTTCTCTCCTTCTTTCCTTCTTTCCTTCCTTCTTTCTTTCTTTCTTTCCTTCCTTCCTTCTTTCTTTCTTCCTTTCTTTCTCTTTCTTTCTTCCTTCTTTCCCTCCTTTTTCAAATTCACCAACCATTTTAACAACAAACAAAAGAGCAATGAAGCTTTCAGAAGTCTGCAGGGGGGCAAATGAAGAAACACACACACACCAGACATGTATCCATTGAGCAGATCCCTCGGTCAAGGAGAAATACACCAGTAAGGAGAATACCGCAAACGCGCGCGCGTGCGCGCACACACACACACACACACACACACACACACACAATGACATTCTCCCCTTCATCCACCCACCCACCCACCCAGCTTGAAATCTTGCTTTGCAGCTCATCTGGAAGATTACATTTTTGGTTACAAATAAGAAAAAGAAATTCAGGGCACACGATGGCAGGGGGGTGGGTGGCGGGAATAACAAGCTTTTAAAATCCAAGACGAATTCTTTGGGACCAAGGCACAACTTGACTTCTCTTTTGATGCATTTGTGCATGAAGCCAACCCCACTTCAATGTGCAAGGCGGAAAGCTAACCAGATTTTCCTGGGCTGCCTTCTCATAAAATATTTACAACCCAGCAAATACAAAAATCCCCAAAGCCCCCAGCTTTCCCCCAGAAGCTAGTAAAGTTTGGTTCGATTTCAATAGTAAAAGCGTCACTGGGTCCCGGGTCGACCCTCCCTGCCTATCCAGATGTAGCCCCAGGGCACTGGTTCTGGAGCCTTAGCCACACCCAGTCCCCACTCCGGGCTGACTGCAAGGCTGGCTACCTCACTCTAAGGCGCAAGTCCTGACCTGAGATGGAGCTGTGGGAAGGGTTAGAGAGGTGAAGAGGGAAAAGCCGCTGGAGGCGGTTGATTTATGGAAGCCAAGACCTTCAAACCAACCAGGGTCACATTAAAATCAGTGGGAACTCAGCACACTTTCTTCTCCTCCTTTCAAGAAACCTGTGTCTGACAACCCTCAGCCACCGCCCAGATCTCTGGACCTATTGCCTTAGGCTTCACTTTCTTGCCTCTCATATTTCTCTCTCCCCAAACGAAGGATGTGATGAGGTGGACAAACAGAAGGCATCTGCTGCCCCAGCTGAATATCATGAGGGCTGACGTATTTTTCATCCTTACTTTATCCACAAGCACAGAGCAGTTCTGTAAGGTAGATATTCACATCGTTCCCATTTTGCAGGTGGGAAAACCAAGGTTCGGAGAAATTAAGTTAATTACCAAAGTCTGACAGCTGGTAAAGTTGATATCCAAACTTAGGTCTATTTAATTCCAGAGTTGGAGCATTTAGCCCCTAAGCCCCATTGCCTCTCCACTATAGTCCAGGTACTAGAGTTCGAAAGCAACCAGGAGTGGCTGGGGTGTAAGGGATGGGGCATACAGTCCAAACTGTATTTGCAGGGCTTGCTAGGAATAAAACATGGACTCCCTAAGGAAATCATTTCCATCTCTGTGTACATAACTCTTGAGACAGCATGTCACTGGCTGGAGAGCATAGGAAGGTGTAGAGGGTAATGATTTATAGAAATCAGCCCGTCTTGTTTCTGCTTTTTTTTTTTTTTTTAAGCGTGGGCTAATAGTGGTTAGTCTGCACTGCGGAATCACTGTTCCCTAGTCCTCAAGAATGGTTAACACAGACGAAAGCATCTGTCGAGAGAGGGCTCGACTGATTGTGCCCTGTTGGGATTTCTGATGGTCTTTCTAGCAAGATCAGCCAGCTCTTAAATCTTTCCAGGGCTCGGGGCTTCAGTTTAACCTGCTCCTTTCTCTTTCCATAGCAGCTTGAACGGCCTCACCTGCATCAATGTGGGTGCCCTTGCTCACAGGTGCAAGCTTCCAGGCATATATCTGGGGTACATACACTCTTAGGAGGACAAACCCAATGAAGAAGCTGCCCAGGCCCTTGAAGGGGGCTCTGGGCTAGTTGGGCGAGAGCTCTATGGTTCAGGTACCACAGTGGAGTAGTAGCTCTCAAGGCCCCTAAACCTGGAGAGGTCCCTAAATCTGCGCCACCAGCACCATACATACAGCATCATCCTTGTTAGAAATGCAAATTCTCTCAGGCTCCAGAGGTGTGTTGTGGAGCCCAGAAAGTGCGTTTTTCTGAAGCTCCCAGGCAATGCTGATTCTGCTGGTCTGGGACCCCACTTTAAGAACCATTAATCTAGATGAGCATGTCCTCTTTTGGCTCCTTGGGTTCCCCACCACGTGGGGTGGGGCACCATTGCAGGTGAGGCAAAACAGGGTCCTCCAAAGCACAGGACCCAGGGCAGAGTCTAAGGCGGTACTCACTAGAACCAAGTCAGTATTCCTCCCGGCTTCTTTTTGCCCCCTCCCACAGCCACCCCCACGCTTTTGGTACTCTTTCGGCCACGCGTATACTCTCACGGGGTCTCCAGAACCTCTAACCCCTTACCAGAGGGTCCAAGAAGGTGGCTTCTCTGTGCAGCTCCCCTAGGGACCACATTCCCCACCTGTCTGGACATGCTCTGGGGCCATGCATCACAGAAAGAGCCCAGAGGAGGCGTCCGACCTGGGGAGTGCGCACGCCACCATCCCCTGTGACCCCGAAGACACTTTGCCTGCTGACCTGGCATCAGAAAGGCTGGCCCTGCTGCCACGGCCACCTGTGGGTAGGAAGCCAGCGCTTCACACTCCCTTCCACAAGCCTCCTCTCCCACTAAGTCCCGTGTAAACGAGGGCTGATATCACCAAATGACCCCCTCTCCCCTCCCCCTCACTAGAGCACACGCCTTCATTCAGTTTGTGGCACTTTTTTACATCCTGGGAGGGAATCCTAAGCTTTCGGCCTTCAAATTGAAGTCAGTCAGTAATCATGGGAGCTTTTTATTTTGCTTTCAATTTGCATGGACCTGGTTTGTTACAGCTTGGCTCAGACTCCAGTGAGCTCAGTGTTTGTTGAGTATTAGACGAACGGACCTTTCGAGTTACCGGTTACAATTGCCGGATTTGTGCCTATCAACTTTCCCAGGCGGGTGGATGGAGGAAGGAGGGGGAGGAGAAAAGGAGCAGGGACAACCCATCTGCATAGCTGAAGAGAAGTCTTCAGAAACAGGTCAGCCTTTTTTGAGTTAAGAGCAAGTGGGTCAAGGGCCGAGGACACCCCAAACGTGCACATCTAGTGTGGAATTTGACAAACAATTTAAAAACGAAACAGATGAAGACACGAGAAAAAAGCTATGACTTGCAAGGCAGGGACTATAATGCCCATTTTAAATGAGAAAACTGGCCTAGAAAGGTGGAGTCGTCAGCGCGGGGTCGCAGTGGCGGTACCTGGCGGGAGGAAGCTAAGAAACCACCACCAGATGGGAAAGAAAAGGTTGCCCACAGCACCAAAGACCGACACCCAAGAACCTGAGCCCCCGGAGGGCAGCGAGGGACTCCAGGCGGCAGAAAATGCGCCCCCAGGGTCCCCCAGGGCTCCTCATGCTGGGGCCAGTTCCGCTGGGCCACACAGTGGAGAGTTTCTGAAAACCCGCAATGTCATTTGGTTTGGGGCGGAACGCGCCCGCACTGCATTTTTCCAAGACATTCCTGAGATAGGTGCACGGCTTGAGATCCCGCTTGAGAGTCCTTGCGGGGAGGTTTCGTCACTCGCCCCCGCACCCTTCCGGGGTGCCCCCGCGGCGCCAGTTCCCTCAGCTCTGCAGTGCGCGCCGGGCCCTCCCCTTCGAATTTGAGGTGACCCTGGAGGGCCCCACTCGCCTCCCCCCGACACGCCCGCCCCGCGTCCCGCCCCGCGTCCTCCGACGGCACAGATCCTACGACTAGGCGGGGGCCCAGAAAGCCGAGATGATAGTCCCACCCCGACTTCCCTAGGTGGGGGGGGGTGGGAAGGGGCGGGATAGTCACCTATCTTTACAACTACAACTCTAGAGTCTTTGCAGCTAAGTCTTTCCCCCCTGCCTCCTCCTTTCTGGGCCAGCAGCCACAATGAACGCGTACAGGGCGAGGCTTTGTGGCCGGCAGGTGCTCAGGGCTTGGATGGCCTCTACCCCTGAATCCTCACCGCGGGCGGATGAGACCCGTTCTACTTTCTGCTCATTTATGGATGCGGAAACTGGGGTTCTGCAAGGTGTCCTCACTTGCCCAATGCCTTGCAACTAGTAAAGGACAGGATCTGAAGGTGTTAATTCTATCCGAGGCCCTCAGACCTGCGGCCGCACCTCAGTGGCACTCACGGGGCGGTGGAGCAGAGAGGGAGGAAAGACGCGCGACACAGATTCATCGCCAATGCCATCGATTCAAGGCGGGCTGGGTTTCCCAAGGATTTTTTTTTTCTCCCTTTACTAGGAGGAAGATCTCCAAGCAGAGATTTCACGGTTAGATTCGAAGTCGCTTGTTCCCTAGTTCCTCAGCTTCAGCACTACCTGAGGCGCCAAGGTCCACAGGTTACAAATACAGTCAGATGTATGGGAGTAAAAATGAGTCACCAGCCCTCTCTCCTGGGGTGTGAAGGGCTCTGAGTAATTTGCGCTCCAACTATTACCGGCTCCTGGGACACAGTCAGAGCCTGAGCACCATCCCGTATTCTTGTCCTGAGTCCTGCCTCTGTTGACATTTGCTGCAAACTTCTGATCTCACGAAGCCCCCTCACTGAGGGGCAGATTCAGGAGGCCATCCACGCAATTCACCCTCCTTAGGGGGCACTTGCTTGATCATCAGAATAGAAATCGTAATAGCAAACGCTCTCTCCTGTGCATGATCTAAATTCTTATAATAACTCATTTAAGCCTCAAAAGTAACTATGAAAAAGAAAAGGGTATCGCTAGTATGCTTATGTCACGGACCAAAAAGCGTAAAATGCAAATTACTGAATGGTAACCTGCCCGAGATACTAAGAGGTAAACATGACAGTCTGGACTCCAATATCTGTGCCATCACCCTGGACATCCTCGCCCTTGATCTGTGTCTGGTGGAAACCCTGAGGAGGCTCCCGCTCTTTCATGCAGCCCATGCCTGGGGGAAGGGCATCAATCTCTAGTCTCTAAGAGTAAATCACTTCCTGAACAGCAGAATCGAAGGGATGTTAACAGTTGGACTTTTGAAAGAGGACTTACAGGGCAACAATTCTCTCATCTACAAAATGAGGGTAACACCAGCTCATGGAGTTACTGAGGGAGGGGTGGCAAATGAGAAGAGTAGGAGAGACATTTATCTGAAGACACGTGCAAATGTCAGTTACTACTGACAATGTGGAGTTAGCACAAAAATCTAGACTCTAAGAGACATAGATTTGAATCCTGACCTGTGACTTATGGGCTGGATGTCCTTGGATACTCCAGGTCATATAATCTCTCCCAGCCTCCTATGCCTCATCTTGTAAAATGGGAGACCACCCCCCCAACTTTGCAGAGTCATTGTAAAAGTCAGAGTCAAGGCAGCGGGGGGCCAGCTGCACATGACACACAAAAGCACCGAGTAAACACAGTCAAGGTTACTGTAACCACCTACATCCGGGTAGGCAGAAGATGTGCACCTGTACTTCTCTTGGCCTTCTTTGAGGAGATGCAGTCCAATTATTTCCACAGGATTTCCAGAAGTGAGTGGAGGAGAGGTGCTGGGCAGAGGAGAGAATCAAGGGCTTCCAGCTCCTATTCATCTGAAGTGCAGTGAGGGGCAAGGCCTATAGGGGTTGTGGCCTCACCCCCATTGCACCAACCCTTCTCAGTGCTCCTGTCATTATGTCCTCCAGCACTGAGGTCTTGCTCACAACCTCCAGGTGAGCAACCGACCTCCAGCCAGAATCTCATCAAAGATAGGTCCCTCCTAGCAGGCTCCCTCCTCTGCGGGCTCAGGGTCAGTGCTGGCCCATATGCTAACCCTGGCCTTTGGGTTAGTTGCCTTGCCCCGTGCCTCGCTTCTCACTTTGGAGCCCTTTCATGGGGCATGATCTGTCCACAGAGGCAATCTGGGCTAGGGATGAGGGTGATCTGGATGTTCTTCACCTGGCAAAGAGCAAATGAGGCTCGGCCGCTGAGTCACTTGAGAAGGCCCCTTAGGTTGGGGTGTGTGTGTGTGTGTGTGTGTGTGTGTGTGTGTGTGTCCTCCATCTAGCTTCTCTCTAGATCTCTTGTGTTTTCTCCAGTAGCTAGCCCAGAATTTGTCAGCTTGTTTTCCCCCTTTCAAAGACCAGAGAGGCCCAAAACGGGTCTTCCGCAGAATCTCCAGAGGCTTTTCCAGCCTCTCTCCCAAGCCTGGCTGACCAGCGCCCTCCTCCCTGCAAAGAGTCTGGGCCTTGTAAACCCCACACGATTCAGCAGGTCCGGTGGCCGGCGGGGATCCCACAGAGAAATCCCAGTGTTAGCACGTCGCGCCTGGCCGGACATGACGTGTGTGTGTGGGGGGGGGGGCGAACCCTGATTGCCACCCTACTGAACTTTGAGCTTTGCGCCCTCTGAGCCCCAGCACAGCCTTCAACGGCAGTAAGGTGAGGTTCTGGCTGAAGATGCTGGCCAGCCTCTCCCCTGAGCAGTGGGCACTTCGAACTCCCAACAGGACTCCAAAGGCAAAGAAGCTTCAAGGAGACTCCTTTTTTTTTTCTCTAAGATGAAATGGATTCATTTGTAAAGTGGTGTCCAAGGACTTAGTGCAAACCCTCTTGGCTACGAGTTCTTGAGAGGGGTTCAAGAGCCAGAGACTCAAAGCCAAGATCAAGAACACTTCACCAGCGTCTCTTTTCACCGCAGCCTCAGCCTGGGGCTCCCAAAATCTTAATTTGTGGTCACTGCAGATGAAATCCAAACGGAAACTCGGTACCATTCCCTCACGCTGTACCCTTTCTCCCCAACTTTCCACTGTGTCCTGACGTCCTCCTCCGCAGGTCACTGCCCTTCCCTTGGAGCTACCTGAGCAGGGCCTGGACCAGGTTGGTCTGCCAGGGGCCGCCCTCACTGCCCTGTTGACCAGTAGGGTCACTGGGAGCCCTCTGGAGTGACACAGGCCCAGGCTTGGCCGGGAGGATGAATTGCTGACGTGAACCTGCCTTCCCGGTTGGAACAGGATCGGGCCTTCTGACTTTTGAGAGTTTTGAGATCAAAAGTAGAAGAAAAGGTTCCATTTTATTTGGTGTCTCCTCCCTGACCAGTTCTCTCAGGTTGCAGGTGTGGAGAGGGGTTCCAACTGGCGGGTCGCGTGGACAGGATAGGACCTTCAGCGTTCAGGGGTCCTGCGTAGGACAACGGTGTGTTTTCTTTAAAGTGTTGGGATCGTGGGAACTCAGCTCCCCTGCGTTCACCTTGAGCTGACTTCCATACTAACGCTGCAGCAACCAGAGATTCGCTGTGGCAGCTCTGGACCATAGTCTAACGTCGTTCACTTTCCCTCCCCACGAGGTGTAGAAGCGACAGTTCTGGGGAGTGGGATGAGGGCTGGACCAACCTGCAAAGCCAGATTTGCAAAGCAGGCGCAAGAATTCTCTTTGGTTCTTACGTTGTTTAGTGGGGTACGGAGTGGGGGGCCGTGTAAACCACCCGGGACCCCAAAGCTAACCCTGCGCGCAGCGCCTGCCCCCACTTTCTGCTCGGCTCACTCGGCTCCACCGGCTTCGGCCTGGGCCAGAGGCCCGCCCCTCTCCTCTCCAGCACGCGCACTCCCAGGTCCCTAAGCCGAGCTCCGCCCCCCGGACACCCGGGCCACTGGCTGCGCCGCGCGCGCATCTCCCGGAACGCCCGCCCGCGCCGCCCGCCGCCCGCCGCCAGTCGCTCCTGGCTCCCGCGGCGTCTCGCCCCAAGCCGACCCAACTCTCTGCCCCCAGCAGCGCTAATGGACGGTCCTCGAAGGCAGAGAACAGCAACCCTGGAACCCATTAGGCCCACGAGGACCTATTTAATTCCTGTAAACAGAAGACACCACTTAACTGCCGTTGAGCTTAAAGCCAGGGCTTTAAAGGGAGACAGGGGTAGGGCGGGAGGGAGGCAGGAAGGGAGGCGGCTGATGCCAAGCAACGAAGTGAAGCGGAGGATCCACATTCCCGCTTTGCCGTACGTCGCGGCCTCCGCTGGAATAGTGTTCCCGGAGCCAGAGAGCATCCTTTGACCAGGGTTATTCTACACCCGAGGCCTTATGGAACTAATGCCCTTCCCTTTCCTTAAAGGCCCCCAGGGGTTATTATTGATTAGCTCTGCGTTGTTTAAAGCACGCAGGAGTCCTAGTAGGAAACAAGTTTTAGTTCTGCCCTATCTCTACCATATCATCTTTCTCCCACCCCTTTCTTCTCCTGTCTCTTCTCCTTCTCCCCACACCGCCCCAGGAAGACGACACCACGGATTGCCAGGAGGTGTACCGCCAGAACCCAGAAAACTGAGACTGGGAAAAAAAAAAAAAACCGGTTGCGTTAGGACCTCCATCTATGCAACGCCCGCCCGCGTTCGCCGCCGGTCCAGGCGAGCGCAAACGCTCAGGTCGCAAGGGGGAGGTTCCATGTCTTCTTTCAGCTTGTGGAAGGGATTCTCGCGGCCTGTCGTGAGTTGCGGCTTAGGTAACTTGTTTGGCGTTTTTTTAAGTGTGGAGGAAAGACGAGGACGTTTGGGCACGTTTTTCGATCCCCTCCCCCACCTGCAACTCTATCGTGCAAAGTCCCAGAGCCCAAGAGCCTCCCTCGCTGGGGAAAACGTTCAGAGTCCGTCTCAAATTAGCCTGCCCTGCAGAGAAAGCTCGCCCAAATTCTGGCCCCACTTGCACTCCCGCTGCAGAAGACACTAGGTGTTCTTAACTGACTTGCTAAGGCGGCCCTTGTAAGAGTCTTGGAAGGCCTTAGGGAAGGGGGTGACAGTAACTGATATTTAACAGCAAACCGCTGGCTTAGGTGTTTGTGGTTTGTGGCCTTTAAGATATTTTAATCATTCCAGCCAGAAGAGAAGAATAAACTTCTGCTTTAAGGCTTCCTTGCCTCACCCTCGGCTTTTCCCCAGGACCTTCCAGTCCACCGGCCTGCTAGAAGATCATGAACCTGGACAACAATGCAAACGGCACTCACGCGGGCGCGCCCTCACGCGCACACTCTGAACGCTCAGCAATCCTTTTCCAAGGCTGTTCCCTCTTTCCGGGGAAATAAAGCCTAGATTGGAACCTTCTGCCGGCTTCCTCACTTGGCCGTCTGGTCTGCATTAGTGTTTTTATAAGGGACTCAAACAAATCGAATACAAGGTCACCAAATAATTAACAGTTGTGAATTCCCTCCATCCCCATTAAAATACTTCCCTGCTTATATTTCATTTTCCGTTTGCCAACGACAACAGGGTCGCGGCAAAAGCGCTGCTGCGTTGATTACACCACTCTGCGGCCCAGGTCCGCCCAGAAACTCACTGTTTTGCATAAACATACTGTAAGGGACAAACTCTCAATCGCCACACAGCCGCGCTGTCCCCACAACTGTCCTGCCCTGCCCTCTGGTAATTCAGACCCAGAAGGTAAACCAAGGAGGCAACAATCAACGGCCGACTTCCCAGCGATTCATTTCGAGGGTGTCAAGTTCCTCAAGGATGTTCCACTCTCATTTTTGGTTTTTATCTGTTCCTACCGCTGCCTTTCTGAGAAAGCTATTGTAACAACAACAACAACAGCAATAACCAGGCAGGAAAAATTTTTTAAAGAGTCTTATTTCCAAGTCATCTGGAAACCAAACTCACAGCAGTATTTCTAGCCTCCTTTTGGTTTCTTCCAAAACCAAGGGGGCGGTTTCTCCCCTTGTTGTGTGGCACTTCTAACTCCATAAGCTGAAAGTTCAAGGTTTGTTTCTCTCTCTCATCCTCTGTCTCCCAGCCATGTTGAATTCATAGAAGTTCTAATTGTCTGCCTTTCCCAGGCCCCAGGGCTCCAGTGCTCCTGGCCTTTGAATGGTTATATCATGTGCTAATTGTAATTTCTCCATACCCGACCTGATGTATTCTGATCTGATGACTGCACCAGCATAAACGCGCAGTTTCCATCTTTGTGGATCCAGAATCAAAGCACAATGTGCAAGAATTCGTAAAGATCAGGGACAATGTCGTTTGTGCCTTTACAGAGGGTGCAAAGCACAGCCCAGATTCGGACTCTCGAATCCAAAGATCTGCTCCAACTCCAAACTGGTTCTTAGAAATCACAGAATAGTAGACTGGGTGGCAAATCTGCCTCTTTTTTTTTTCTTTCTTTTCTTTTTTCTTTTCTTTTCTTTTCTTTTCCTTCCTTCTTTCTTTCTTTCCTTCTTTCTTTCCTTTCTTCTTTCTCTTTCTTTCTTTCTTTCTTTCTTTCTTTCTTTCTTTCTTTCTTTCTTTCTTTCTTTCTTTCTTTCTTTCTTTCTTTCTTTCTTCCTTTCTTTTTCTTCCCACTTCCTGCCACTATCCTTTAGAAACGTTCTCACCCCTTCCCCTCTCCATGTAGTGCCATCGATCTTTAGGTACGCAGGATCTAGAATTGGTTGTGTGCTTCACCCCTCACTCTGAGTGACCTTAAGCAACTTGCTTAACCTCTCTGTCTTCCTTAATTCACCTGTAAAACGGTGTTTATAGCACTTTCCCCAGGGGTTGTTGTTAGAATTAAATGAAATAATTCAGGTAATAGATTTTAGCACGGTACTTGGTATGCAGTAAATGGTCAATATATCTTGGCTATTATGATCACCCCTAGATGTTCGGAGAGCAAACGGAAAGGAGGGACCTTTTTGTGAAAAGTTGCAATAAGGTCTCCTCATTGGGTGGGGGGGGAGGCAGAAGGTGGCGGGGGTGAGGCAATAGAGATCGTGCTCTCTTTACAGACCAAAGCGCTCTTCACTCACTTCCGACCGAATTGATCCCTACTCGCCCACTCTTAATCGCAAGCTCGAGGGGTGACTTTTGAGGTTCCGGGGTTCCCGGGCGAGGAAGGCGTTTTACAAATACTGTACGTAAGTCAGGAGTTCATGCCTCCTGGACCGGCTTCGGGACTCCTTCCACTTTCTTTGCTCCGCCCCCTGAGGGATCCCTGCTGCTCCAAGCCAGGCCTGCCGCACTCGACGGCGATTTAAACATCCCCGAGGCAAGGCGCCAAGTGAGCGCGGCCGGCCCAGCTCTCGGCTGGCCGCTGCTCTCTCCTTTTTGCCCCGCCATCCACAGCTTGGGGGAGGGGATGTAGGAGTGTTTGGCGCGATTCAGAGTCCCCACGTGAGAGGGGCGGAAGTCCTCGCCAGGAGCCAGGGATGCGCGGCTGGCGGGTCCCTTCCATCACGGGAGACTAGACACCGTTTGATGTGTTATGACATGAACCCTCAATTAGATCGCTGAGTTGAAACACTCCAATCAGGGGCCCGATGCTAAGCAAGCCCCGGAAGGTCCAGCCCGAGGTCACCGCCGGTGACACATCAAATCAAAATCAGTGAGAGGGAAAGTGAGGCTTTCCCTTTATCAAGCTGGCGCTGCAGCCCGCGACACAGCCCCTCCTCTGCGCGCCCCCTCCAGCCTCGAACTCCGCACGCCTTCGCCCCCGAGCGGCGTGCGACGAGTCTCACAGCCTGCCCAGTCGACTAACTGCCTCTCTTCGCGTTTTCTGGGAACCCGAGAGCGTGGAGGAGACCGCGCCTTCGAAGCTGCGGTCCAAGCGGTCACTCCGCGGCTCCTCCGGCTGGGGACCGCGTTCCAGAGTTGAAGCCGACGTCTGGATCTTGGTCCGCCTAGCCTCGAGACCTGGCTGGGGAACAGAGGCCCCCAGGCCTGGGCGCGCAGCCAGTCCCTTTCCCTACCTCCGGCGCCCAGGGCGCCCAGCGCAGTGCCCGGACAGAGGGGGGAGGCCGCAGCGCCAGCAACGGTGAAGCGAGCCCGCGTCTGCGCGGGACCTGAATCCCCCAGGGACCTCTCACTCCCGCCTGCACGCCGCAACAGCCTGCAGGGTCCCTTGGTCCCGGGCCAAACTCGGAGGGCGCAGCTTAGGAGTTAGGGGTGCCTGCTTGGGGGAGGGGCGGAGACTCTTGCCACTTCCTTTGGGGAAAAGAAAACAGGCGCCCCACCGCCCGCCAGACTGGGCCTCTGGGATTTCTTCCCCTGGGGAAAGGCCTCTTAAGCAATTGTCTTTGAACTTCTTTAGTCTCTCCACTAGGGAAGCGTAGGGTAGTCTTTGACTAGGGTAGCAAGAGAAGGCGGACGGTAAACAGGATCTGGAGGGAGGGAGACAACAGAGGCAGGGAGAAGAATGGGTGGGGGGGGAGGGGGCGAGCTGCGCTGCCAGCACCGAGGTCAGGGGTGCAGTTGCAGCCCTACGAAGAAGCCACGTATATCTGCAGAGGTGACTTTAGTAGTCCTAAAATCACCATAAAATAGGCGGCGTTAATTTGCCGCCCGGACCTTTCAGCAGCTCATGAACCTCGCTGACCTCGGCTGCAGCAGCGAATCCAGCGCGGGCAGGAACCCTGGGCTGCAAGGAAGGTGGCTGCAAGGGTGGCGGCTGGGGTCTGAAGCCCGGGAAGAGCCCGGGGCTCCGGGGCCCTTAGCCTCCTCCGAAAAGCTCCGAGGACGTGCGTGTGCCCCAAGGCAGGCCGAGTGGAGCAGCCCTGTCCCCCCTGAACCCTGGCGCTCAACGGGTCCTGAGCGACCCCACTTTCCCTGACCTGGAAGTGGGGAGGCGGGGAACCCGTCAAAGCCGCGGAGCTAAGTCTGGGCAGGATGGTGGAGTGGATAGCTGCCTCTCTCTCCCTCTCTCTCTCTCCCTCTTCTCTCTCTCTCTCCCCCCTTCTCTCTCTCACCTCCTCCTTCCTTTCTTCTCGACCCCTTCCTCCCCTTTGCCTTTTCTTTCCGTTTTTCTCCCTTCCTTTCCTGTCTCCTTCCACGTTATTGTCTCCCCTCTTTAGAAGCAGGGTTCCTGGTGCCTGTGGATTCCTCCTCAGTTTCTGGGGCCACGGGGAGCGCGAGGTTCTCTTGAAGGCACTCACCACGTGGACCATCGCGGGTGGCAAGGAGCCGGCGCAAGAGTTTCCGCAGGCGCCCACTCATGTACCCCCTGCCCTCGGAGGCGACCAGGAGTAGGGTCCCTGGGAGAAGCTCAGAGAGAGGAGCGATGCCTGGCCGGGAAAGGTGGATGAACACATCCATGCACCCACAGCGACAAACCCCAAACTTAGTTGCCCTGCCCCTGCCCCGCCCTGCCAGTTGCTGGCAGCTGCCTTAGCAGAAACGACTCGGTCGCCGCCTCAGAGCAGCCGAGAGCGGGTTGCAGGAGCAAAAACGCCCGAGGGCGCGGGGCTCCCACCGGGCTGTTGATTCCAGCGCAGGGGCGAGGTGAGAACCCTTACTGCGACTGAGTCCGGGCAATGCCCGACGCCGCTCGCGGACTCGCTCCTGCGACCGCGGGACTTGCTTCTGCCGGCTTTTCGCCGGCGCGAACGGGAGCGCAGGGCTTTCCAACGCTTACTCCTGCCCCAGGGCCCTCCCGGTCGGCCACCGCAGCTCAGGCCTGGTACCGCGTGCCGCGCATAACCCGAGACCCTCTGGCAAGGGTGCCGTCGGTCCCCGCCGCGCCCTCTCTCCAGACCCAGCTATTCGCCTGCCACCTCCCGTCCTCCACGCTTCCTCCGCCAGCCACCAGACGAGCGGCCACCACGCTGCTTTCTGCAAAAGACAAGAGAAAGAAGGAAGGAAGAGAGAGAAAGGAAGGAAGGGAAGGAAGGAAGCGAAGAAGGGAGGATTGCAAACTGAAATAAAATCTGCAGCTGCATTCATAAACTTATTCGGGCTTGAGAGACACAATTGAAGAAAAGAAAGCGGGAGGTGTCCAGAGCGGGAAGGGGATTCACCAACGTAGCCTTCTGCCAGAGCCGAAGTAGCGCCCTGGCTGCGGAGTTCCAGAGGGGAGTGGGGCGTCTTCTTTGCCACTTACCTAGTCCCCTGTCTACAAAGCTAGTGATCGTATTAGCCGACTTGGAAGACTGGAAAAAGCTGGCATTGATGCCCAGCTTCTCGGCGATGGAGTAAGTCCTGTAGATTGACAGCATGTACTCGTGGGGCACCACGCGGGGGCCCCTGCCGGGAGGCTCCTGCCCTTCGGGCTGCTGCGGCGGCCGCCGCCGGGGCTCCTCCTGTGGCCGCGGTTGTGGCTCGTGGCGCTCCTGCGGCTCCCCGGCCGTGGCACTGTCCCGTGGCGCCCGCGGTATCTTCCCTTCCTTGCGGCTTCGCATTCCCTTGGCGGAGCCCAGCTCCGCGGACGACGAGGAGGAGGAGATGGAAGCCTGCTGGAAACCGGGCAAATCCCACAGGAAACTGATGAGGAAGACGGCCGACAGCAGGACTCTAGGAGTATCCATGGCGAGCGAGTGGCAGCGTCTCCCCGAGAGGCGGCGGCGCGGGGCGCGAGGGGCACGGAGCGGCTGGACAGCGGCCGGGGCCCGGCTCCTCGCGCGGACTCAGAGTGCAAGGAGCCGGGTCCCAGCCACACAAACCCCGGCCCTGCCACGCCCCCTCCCGCCCCTCGTCGGGAGGGGAGGGGAGGGGTGGGGAGAGGAGGGGAGCGGAGGGTGGGAGGAGAGGCCGGCGGTGTGGCCAGGAGGTGTGGGGCAGAGGGGCCGCGGCGTGCCGGTGCGGCTGGGAGACGCAGCGCCCCCGCGGGACGCGCGCGGGGTTGCCGGGCGGCGTGCGCAGAGCGGGCCGGGGAAGGCGGGCGCGGTCGTCCGGCGGCGAGGAGGCCAGGAGCATCCGCAGCGCCAGAGTCCCCCTAGCACAGTCGGAAGCTCGGTCTCCTCCCCCCACCCCCCCCCCCGCGCCTGCCGCAGCGCAGCGCGGGCTCTAAGTCCTCTCCGGCCACCTCCACTGTTCGGGGAGCGAGCGGCCCCGGAGGAGGGAAGCGGTGGCGGCGCCCCCCAGAGACCGCTCCCGGCAGGCGCCTCTGCCGCGGACTGCGCTCTGCTTCTGGGTGGTGGTACCTTCGTTCCTCCGCCCCAACCTCCCGGCCGGCCGTTCGTTGCCTTCAGGGGCCAGCCCGGGGCCGGCGAAGCCTCGCCGCGCCCCAGGCGCAGGGCCCAGCCCCGAACAGCCCCATTCTCTCGGTGGGGTACCGCTCTCCACAAAGACAGGGCGTCTGTTCCCGACCCTCGAGGTCAAGCAAAGGCCACGAGTCTTTAGAGTCCGGATGGATGCTGAGAGCCGCCGCGCTCTACTGCAGGCCCCAGCCTCTCTGCTCGCAGTCCCCAGCCTCTGCTGGCGCTGGCTTTAGCCGCGTCTTTTCTCCTCCGTCTCTTCCCGGGGTCCTCTTTCCTCTCGCGGCCTGGCCCCCCGCTCCACTGCATCCCCATTTTCCCTCTCTTCTTTCCCTCCCGCCTGCCTTCGATTCTTTCTCCTTCCCTGAGTTCCTTCTGCATTCCAATCTCTCTTTCCCCAGCCTGCTTTTCTTCTCACACTGCCCTCGCGTCTCTGCCTTCCCACCCTCTCCCTCCGCGGCCTCCCCCTCCTCTTTCAGTGGACCCCTCCCTTTGCAGCTCTTCCCCAATCTGTTTCTCTTCAGCCCAGCCTCGCCCCATCACGAGTTTCCTTTATCTGTCCCCAGATTCCCCGTGCGTGTCTTCCCCGCCCACTGCCTCGCTCATTCCTGGGCCCGAAGGCTGGAAGTCAAGGCGGAGGACTGCTTCTCTCCCGCAGTGCTCTGTGCCCTGGAATGCTACGGTGGTAGAATCTCCTGGTGCATTTTCTGGGTGTTCGGCCACCAACCAGAACATGCTCTCCTTTAGTCGTCCCAACAGCTCTGTGAAGTTAGCCTCACTATTTTCGCTTTCACAGATTTAAAAAAAAAAATGAGACAGGGCATAAATGACTTTTCCAAGGACACTCAGACAAGCGGCCTGCAGCGGGGAGAGAACGGAGGGCACACACCCCAAATCCAGCGTTGCCATTTCATCATGGAAGAAGCCATGGCTGACCCTCAACCTCTATCTCATCCTTGCCTTTTTCTTTTTTATGGTTTTATTTGATCTCAGATATCTCCTCCCACACTGTTCTTTATGTGTGTGTTCCCAGTCTTCTACTCCCTTTCCTCTCACTCTTGCTTTTACCTGCCTTTTTCTGTACCTGCAGACATCCATTCATCTGACGACTGCGGGGGGAGGAAGTTGCTCTCCCCCCTCCCTTCATGCCTTAACTTCCTCAAGGTCTCGGCTCTGCTTAGCTTCCTGGGCACTGGCCTCCCCCACGTAATGCAAACACCTAGGAGAACTTGTGAACTGGTGGGATCGTAAGCCCTTTACCCATATTATTTTATTTAATCTTCAAAAGAGTCTTAGAAGTGCTGTATTATCTCTACTTTACAGGTAGGGAAACTGAGACCTAAGGTCACACTGTTCCAGGGTCTGTGCTGACTGTTCTCACCTCCTCCACAGATGCCCCTGTAGCCCTCTCCCAATCCCATACACATCCCCTAGTTTTGACTTTGTGATTGTCAGGTTCTGACCATTGGACTCAAAAGATGCTTCACCATAACCTTATCTTCTTTCCTCTCTGCGCATTACAATTGTTTACCATTTACTAAATTAGCAACAGAGAAGGGAATGGCACTGAATGGGGGAAAAGTTGTTTCTCAGATTTTTGCCACTCCAACGCATCACCAAATAGAAATGTTTTTACCTTTATGAGTCCCTTCCATTCCTTCTTTGTTTGTGCACATCAGTTCCATGTTACTGCAATCCAGGGAGCGATACCGTGCTGTATCCCGCCCCTGTCACTTGACATTATGCCCAAAGCATGTCTGCTGGTCCTTTTTTCCATTCTTTTGTTTGCTTTTTATATCACTGCCAAGCCCGTTTCCCCCCATGTCTCTCCCCATTGCCCTCCTGCCCCTCTCCGTAGGTCTTCACCCCCTTTCCCCAGGCCTGCCCATGCCACCTCTGCAAAACCACAGACTCAAACCTCACTTCCCATCAGCAGAAGCAGCGTTTCCCCCTTCTGCCTACCTGTCGCCCCTGGGACGCACGCGGTCTCTCCTGGCCTGGCTCCGTACATCCGCCTCTGGAGTGTCGTCCGGAAGAGGCTTCCTCCTTGTGGTCTCTCTCCATCCCTTCCCTCGGGGAAATGAACACTTGTGGTTTGTGTTATCAGTGTTTTAATTTCTATCAGTATGGAGTCTGGTTAATGATGATTCATGGTTTCAGGCCCTCCATCCAATAAGAATGTTTCCTGCCTGCAACTGCAGCCCAGCGTGTTCTCTCTTCATTTTGCTCACAGCAATCATTATCAGCTACAAGTTATCGGTAAACAGGAAACAAAGTAATGAGCCTATTTGCTGTGGCTTGAGATCTCTCAGCACACTAGATGGAGTCATGCGTTAGTGTAAATGACACTGGGACAGGGACCACAAAGGATGTGGTCTGTCTTCCGGGCCTCCAGAATTCCCCTGGGGGGTGTGGAGGGGGGGTTTACTCCCCTTCATAGCTACCCGCTTCGGGTCTATGCAAGGAAAGTGCAGGCTGCCCTTTGCCTGACGGGCTGCAGTGCTGGTTTACAGGTGAGCAAATAAACTCAGGGGCTGAGCCCCAGGTCACAAGCTAGTCAGTAGTCTAGTCAGGCCTGGGAGGCAAGTCATTCTGACTCCTAACCCAAGGCTTCCCCTATATTAAAAAACATCTCATATTTCGAACATCGTGGCAATGATCCGCAGTCACATATAAAGCCTTAACTCTTCCTCCCTCGTGGATGTGTTTCAAATAGGAATTCACCCCAATGTTAGCAAGGCCATGCCCAGGCCTTTGCTGTGCGTTCGTGTGTGCGAAAAATAAAGATACAGAGAAAAAACTGCGAGTCGACATATGTTTCTAGATCTTCTCACAACATTTTGAGAATTTGAACTAGTATGTAGAATTCCAGTTTTCAGTTTTCAGTCCAGTCTTCGATTCTCTCATATTGCTTCGGCGGTTTCGTCTACGAAGAACATTAAGAAAAGGGGAAGAGTCTCTTGAGCTGAACAGAGGTCTGCCGTGGGCACCTCCAGCAGTTTCCTGGGGCATTCTTTCCACGGTTGGATGTTCCCCCCACACAGAAGGGACTAGCCACAACTCGCAGGATGGTATGTGCTGCCCCCCTGTGGACAGCGAGGGAGTTATCTGTGGAGCACCAAAACCGTGCTGACAAGGAATGTTTACAGGAGCTTGCCAAGATGAGCAAGGGATAGGGACACCTATTAAATGATTTTAAGAAATTAGAGAGTCAGTTGACTCCCTAATGTGTGTAGCATTTGACAACAAAGCCTCCATAGTGAGAGATGTGCCTGCCCAGAAATATTGGACCAGAAAACAAATAGAATTGCCCCGTTGCTATCTGAAATCTGTGTTGCCACAGTCCCTAAAGTATTCTTTCATATTTAGCCAAGGAGAAAGATGCTGTTAAATAAAGGAGTTTATCTCTTTTATTATGTCATTTTTCATTAAAATGTCACTCGAAAAGCAACTTTAATAAAAGTAGCGGAAGAGGGGTGCCTAGGTGACTCAGTAGGTCAAGCGTCCAACTTCGACTCAGGTCATGATCTCACGGCTCATGAGTTCGAGCCCCGCCTTGGGCTCCGTGCTGACAGCTCAGGGCCTGGAGCCTGCTTCAGGTTCTGTGTCTCCCTCTCTCTCTGCCCCTCCCCACTCATGCTCTGTCTCTGTCTCTCAAAAGTAAATAAACACTTAAAATGAAAAAAAAACAAAAAACAAAAAAAAACTTTTGCAGCCAGCCAGGTGGGGCTCACATCGGCCATATTTACTCCAACCTGAGCAGCCCTGCTCTTATGTTTTTGACATTTTCATAAAATTTCATCTGCAGAAAAGTTCCCTCCAAAAGGGAGAAAGAAGCCCCTGGCTTAGAGTCATGAATGAACAACGTTCCTCAGAGTGAGAAATGTAGCAGCAGGGAAAAGATGAGAACTCTCAGCAGAGCGTGAGACAAAACCGAATCAAACAAAACACTATATGAAAAGACCTCGGAGGAAAGGGTACACATAAGATACGACTTCTTCTTCACACTGTAGACTGGGAGGGACCAGCTCTGGCATCCTCCTGTTCCTCACTTCGTGTTGGGACTGATAATCCTGGTTCCTCCATTGTTCCCTCTGCTCGTTGGCTTGGCACTCCCCTTCTTCCACAGAGTGATTCACAGACGAGTTAAAGGAAATGGAGTGAAGCCTCGTGCCTGCTGGCATAATTCTCGCAACCTCCCCGGGCCTCGGTTTCCCCACTCCATTGGCCGACTCAGAGGCAGTCGGTCCCATGCCTGCCTCCAGCAAGACAGCGCTGAGGCTGGCAGGGAACGTGAGCTTCAGTTCTGAATGTTGCAAGAAGCACGAAGATCCACCAGAGTGTCACATCGACCCACTCCCTGCCCTCCTTTGTTCAGCTGCACCACATGGCACGTGGACGTCCAACCGTGGTGTAGTTTGCCAATCCCGACAGTTCTCAAAGGGTGGTCCCTGGACCAGGGGCATCCCATCAACATCACCGGGAAGCTTGTTAGAAACGCAGCTTCCTGCGCCTTACCTCAGGTCTGCTGAATCAGAAACTCTGGGGCTGGGGCCCAACAACCTACACTTCGACAAGCCCTTGGGGGGGTTCTGATGCATGCCTAGGTCTGAGAACCGTTGGTCCACACTGTCTGCACCATGAAACAGGGGCAATCTACTTGCCAAGAACTTCAAGAAATTCTTGAAGAGAAACTGTGAAGGAAATGCATAGTATGCAACTTTATTCTCAAATTAGTGATTCTTATTCCTAATGAGCAAATAATTTTCATTCTCCATGTGAACCAGGTGTATTTAATTGCCTACAGTCAGAGCGGGCCAAATGTGCCTAATCTGGTCAGAGCTCGACAAGTAAGCAGGGCTGGGCCTGTTTGGAACCCGGAAGGGAGACGGAAACTGCATCAGAACGAAACAGGCTGTAGACATCTTATGGACTACGGATGTGAAAGGAAGAGGAGGAGGCTGGAGCGGATGGTTCTAACTTTACTCTTGTCCCCTCAGATGGAGGTAAAAATTCGTCCCTCTAGGGTTTTTATGCAGATTACACATACAACGGCACATGTAAATTTTTATTATGGACATTTAGTAAGTATGGTGGCCATTCATTACTTGACCGTTTAGATTTAAGTCTCAAATAATTCTGTTAATTTTAGTAGTTCTCAATCTTTATACCTTTGCTCCAAAATCACATTTGAAAACGTCAGTCGGACTAGCTTTCATGTCCTCTTAAGAATTTCTTTTTGTTAAGTAACTCCCCTCCAAAGTCTAAATGTGTTTGACATAGTGAGCTTTTACTGTATTTCACTGCGAATTGGTGGCAACACTTTTCTTCTGTAATGATTAGACATGTTTTATGTTTGTCCAAATATTCTAGATTAAAAACACATTGCAGTTTGCTAATAGGTATTGGGATACTTAAACCGAGCAGACGAAGTGCCTTCTCAAATGAGCTTACAAGAGTAAAGATGATTAAATCCTAGGAACGGTTTGACCCTTGCCGAATCTCGCATAGAGAATGACCATCACATAGGAAATTGTTTTTCCTGTTTAGGATCAGATTTGGTTTTAAAAATTACTACCAACTTTGTAAACATTAAAATAGAAGCAATAAAGACGTGAAATCTCGCACAGGGGATCGACAATATTTGGATAATTATAAGCATATGGCTACTTTACGTGAGATCTCTGTTAAAAGTGTATTTACTAGGGCTCTGGGAACACGGAGGTTCTCAAATTCAGGGTTTATGTGCGTGTGCCGAGAATGTCGCATTTACTCTCAACTTATCATAATCTATTTTTGCCTCCGAGCTCCAAATCCTATTAGCTAAATGATTTCGGTATCTATTGTTCATTGCTCGCTTCTCTATTTGTTTAAATGCCGGGCTTAACTTGTAAAAAAAAATCGCAAAGAACAACTAACCACCCCATCAAAAGTGGTGTATGCTTCCTCGATTGTTTTAGAAACAATTTCATATCTTTTATGTTAATATTTAGGGCATAAGCCTACACTAACTCGTTTCAATATATTCTAGTCAAGTAGAAATGACGGATAACTATTTAAGTTCATGTACTTTTAAAAAACAGTACTCTAATGTACCCGTGTCTAGGAATCACTAAAAATAAAGTCAAGTTTGTTGCCTTTTCACTTAGCATTAATTAAATGAACACTTTAAATCTGAGAAATGGTTGAAATTTTATTTTGAAATCGATAAATATGGGATTTAAGGTTTGAAAAGGCCGTGTAAGCCCTACCTTTCCTCAAAAAGACTTCTTTCCTTGATTTTACTTCCCAAATGCTAAGATTGTGAAATGTCACAGTTACAAGTCATAATGAATTGGTCTTCAAAAAAGGTACAGAGACAAAGTAGATAGTGATTGCCAAAGGCCTGGGGTGGGGGTGGTGAGGGGAATGGGTTGGAATGGGGAGTTAATGTTTAATGAATACAAAGTTTCAACTTGGGAAGACGAGACAATTCTGGAGATGGATGGTGGCCACAGGAACACAACATGAATATACATAATGCTGCTAATTGTACACTTAAAAACTATCTAAAATGGGCAATTTTCTTGTGTATATTTTACTTCAGTAAAAAAAGTACGAATATTTAGTAAGACAATTCAAGAAATGCCCATTTGTAAAATAAGATGTTTAAAGACAGAAACTTCTAGACAACTATTTTTTTTGACAATTTTGTCTTTTTAATCCCTTTGCACAGATAGATTCTGTTAATAAGTATAACTGAGGATGAATTTATCCTTCTCTACACAGATTTCAAGTGGAAAACTGTTAGTCCTTTTGGGATTAAAATCCAGTTCTTCACCTCTCCAGCTATATTGCGTGAACCACCCTCAATTCCTCTTATTTTTTTTCCCCTCAGATAAGATCACCACAGTTTGCCTTCAGTTGTTTCCACTTCCCTGACTCCTTGAGACTTTCCATCACGGCATCCTTCAAGTATACTCTTCAGGCTCAGCTCAGTCACCGGCTCCCGTTGTCCCCATGCCTGATCCCTCATCCTCTCCTTCCGTCCCCACCCCTCCTCTTTCTCCCTGCCTTGCTTTCCTCTCTCTTTTCCTCATTCCACCACTCTTTCTTTTCCTCTCCTTGAACTAGCTAGAATTTGGGACTGAAGCACATTTAAAAAACTGCTTTCACGTTGATCCTAATTTAAGCACCAAGTGAATTGAAATCTTTTCCTCCTTAACAACCCCCAAACCCTACCACTTGAAACTAATCTACTTTTCTTTTCAATTAAATGTGTCCCTTGATAGATTTATTTTCCCACAGTGGCCCTGATGGGGGGGAACCCTGTCTCCCTGTAAGAATTTTATTATTTGATATTTGTTTAAATATAGCATCAAATAAATACTGATTCTTTCTCCATGGGGTGCATTTTTAGGATTGGTTGGAGCCAACGCTATGATTCCCTGCTTGCATTTTTTTCAAAGGTTTAAATGGTTGCCATGGATTGTCTGACCCGCTCTTAGAAGTTAGTTCATATTTTAGCAATATTAGGCAGTATCCAACATGCCACGAATATCACTTTGGAAGTGTAACACTATAATACCTGAAAGTATAATTTTAATGCTTAAAGGTCTTTTCGGTGGGTATTTTGGCTTCTCCTGGCATTCACGGCATGCGACAGTTAGCCTGACCTTTGTCTTCCACCACTCCTGAGCACACGCCTAGCGGCCGTGTTGGCACATGACTGAGTTCTTCTGATTCTTCTGAACCTGCCTGTGTTTTCTCACCACCTACTTGCTGCTCGCGTGCCCCATCGGGAAGCCTGGCCTGTCTGCCTGTGTCCTCCCTACATCTTAACCCTAGCAGACATGTTTGATGGCGCCTGCCTCAACCGCAGCTCCTGATGTGTCCTTCAGGGGGAAGGGCCGTAGTGTATGCGAGTATGAAGGATAAAGAAACAAAATCTCCTTGGGTGATTGTATCAACTTTCCTGCCTTCCGTGTTCTCTGACCACCTCCACGCATACACACAACCTCTTTCTAGAGTAAGAAATATTGCTTGGAGCTTGTCTTACAGAAGTTAAGACATATATTGCCTAGGGTCATATGTCGCAGAACTTTTCCTGAAGAACGACAGGGCCGATAATTCAGTGAGACTCCCTTTTGAGAGACTCCGAATTACCATGACGAGGAGAATCACAGAAACTCAGATTCGAGAAAGGCCCAGGAGATCGCCTAGCTTAGCTGGCCCCAGATAGGCAGTGTAGAATGATGCTACGGGCCAGCCAGGCATAAATCCCGGCTCTACCATTGTAGGTCTGCAGCCTTGGCTTGTCCCCTAACCTTTCCAGGTCTTGTCTTTTCGCTGTCATGTGGGGCCAACATAGCATCAAACTCACCGCTTTGCAGTGACGATTAAGTGAATTAATTTATGTGAAACACTTAGAATAGTGACTGGCGTACTCAGCTGTTAATAGCGCTATTCTTTTACAGATGAGAGAAATGAGGGTGAGTTGGATCCTGTCCAGGGTCCCACAGTTTGTGGCAGAGCTGGGACAAGAGCTGAAGTTGAAAAACCTTGTCTTCCTGACCCCCATTCAACCAGGTAAGAGAAGGGTGGGTGTCCTTTTATGAGGGTCATAGTGATTTTATTTAAGGATGGTTAGGGGCGCCTGGGTGGCTCAGTCAGTTAAGTGTCCAACTTCGGCTCAGGTCATGATCTCACAGTCTGTGAGTTCAAGCCCCGCATCAGGCTCTGTGTTGACAGCTCAGAGCCTGGCGCCTGCTTTGGATTCTGTGTCTCCCTCTCTCTCTGCCCCTCCTCTGCTCATCCTCTGTCTCTCTGCTCTCAAAAATAAATAAAACATTTAAAAAAAAAAAAAAAGGATGGTTAAACAGAGCAGGAAAAGGACTGATCAGAGAGCCTTCTTCTAATGATTTTCCAAGCATGCGATACTAAAAACAAATGGACAGCTTTGCTATGGTGACCTAATGCTAAGTGCTCTGGACTGCAGTATTTTACCAACTGTGGACTGTGACATCAGAGCAGTGAACGATGACCAGCAGGGTTTTTGTAATTGAAACAATGGGACGGAACAGAACGGAACAGAATAGAATAGATCAGAATTCTTGTGCGTAGTGCAAATATCCTAATGGAAAAGTTTTTATTTGAGGGGTGTGTATGTGCATGGGCGTGGGAGGGCTCTGTGTTGTGGGTTGCCCCCCTAAAATTCTAGGGGATGCAGTTGACATCAGAAAAGAAACACTTCTGTAAAAACTATTCTCTAACACTTTTTAGCATGGCATATGGCTAGAAAATAGGAAACCGGTGAGTAAAATCTTCCCTAATTCTTTTGGAATAAATGGCTCCAACAGCAGAGGCCCTTTCTGTTAATTCCGCTGCCCGTGTGCTCACCTACTGTAACAATGTCAGTCGTTCCAGGAGAAGGAACCTGGAGAAAAGAGAAGTACAGGAACAGTGGGGTACAGGGTGGGGACTGCTCATTCCTGCCCTTCTCCGGAAACCCATCCTGCGGGCCAGCCAGAGCCAGACCCCTGACCATAGCCTCCAGTTTCTACCAGGACAGGTTGCACTGGCCATGTAATTGATGGCCGAAAAAATATTAAAGGCATCAGCTCAAATGGAAGAAGGATTAAAAGCTGAGGTCAGTGTCTCCAATGACAGAGCTCACCCAAGAAAGCCAGTTAAACAAGCTGAGGCTCCCTTAAAAGTTGTCTGCGAAATGTGCAAAGTGACAAAATGTTTACAGAATCCCTGGTACCACCGGCTAGGTTTACCTTTAACAAATCACTCTGATTACTCTATAATTACCACAGCCCTGCGGTTATCTTTCTTACATGGCTGGAGATTAAAAAAAAAAAAATAGGCCAATTAATTCAAGCTGCCATTCTCCCCCACCACGAGGTCTTCACGGCAACTGTCCAGTGTGATTATTTCATCTGAGACTCTCTCTTATGAAACTCGAATACATAGAAAACAAACAGCCTAGTTATTCCTCACCCTCTTCCTCGCTCCCGTCAAATCACTGTTTTTGCAATTCTTTGAATTTAGAAAAACTCCATCCATGCCATTTATTCACATGGGACGCTAACACGCTTCAGAACCAGTGAATTTGAAAACCTTTGAACATCGTAGGAGAGAGTCTGAAAGATGGTGGTGTGACTCAGGCCAGCCGGCTGGGGGCTGGTGCACCTTGCTGCCGTGTGGGGGCATCCTTTCTTTAATTAACCTTAAAATATCCAGAGCCTGCATCTTACATAGGAACACCGGCATCCTTTCTGTCCCTGATATTTCTGGGGGTTCTTGAAGAAGTAGGTTTCTCTCAGCTCCCTCTGATTCCAGTATCTTCCTTATGTTGAATTCTCACGCTTTCTGCCCTCCTAGGACTGTTTCCTCTCGCCATCTTGCTTTGAACATTGTCCTTTTGACCTCTGTTTCCACATAGCACGCCAGGCTGGTACTGAGGGCGTGGAGAAGTTAGATTGCCACACGGCCCCGAAGACAACGTAAAAGGCAGTATCAGAGGTCTTTGTGCTCCAACGATCCTCGTAGGGACTCACCTCTGAGATCTTCCGACTGGCCATCTCTACTGGCCATCCCCCCTGGCTTCTGCCATGTTTCCTCACCCATCCCCCCCTTTCCCCACACATTGTCCTGGGAATCTCAGAACCCCACGTTATTACATAAATCAAAACACCTCCTGTTTCTTTCCTTACAGGTGCTCGAAAGACACGAGGCCCATTACAATGCTTTGCAAAAAGACGAAGTCAGCCATGGTGGTCAGCCTCCATTCATTACATAGAAAAGCCTGCAGGCATTGGGGAAATTGACGTTTACTTTCTGAATTCTTGGATGAGGCGTCCTTACCGTGATCTGAAACAGGCCACCCAATCTTTAAAAGCAGAAACGATACAGATTTTGCAAAAATCGGTTTCTAATAGCATTTTTCCTCTCCTCATTATTATGGATATTTAATACATTTTCTTCACTCAGAAACTGATTGTTAAAACATGTGAGGGGCACCTGGGTGGCTCAGTCAGTTAGGTGTCCGACCCTTGATTTCGGCTCAGACCGTGATCTCACAGTTGGTGGGATCGAGCCCCGCGTCTGGCTCTACACTGAGCTTGGGATTCTCTCTCTCCGTCTCTGCCACTCCCTCGCACTCTCTCTAAAAATTAAAATATGTATATATATTTTTAAAAAGAAAAAGAAACACGTGACCCTCAGAGTTTGTACAAACCAACTGCATCAAAGGAACTTTCTGAGCAACGAAAGAGGTGCTCACGCTTCCAGGACCCTTCAACACAGCGTTCTGTTGTTCCCGCTGGTAACATGTACCCGTCAGTGCGTGCCAGTCCACGTGGGCAGGAAGAGCCTCCCAGAAATCTCTTCTCACTGGGGGCC
Source organism: Paguma larvata (assembly GCA_030068075.1). Taxonomy (NCBI): domain Eukaryota; kingdom Metazoa; phylum Chordata; class Mammalia; order Carnivora; family Viverridae; genus Paguma; species Paguma larvata. The sequence goes on from CM057838.1 coordinate 41,054,773, forward strand.
TCATCCTGCACGGGAGCCTCTGATGGTTAGTTTCAGGAGCTTTTAGAGCCCCAGTTGCGCCAGGCTCTTCTGACCTTACGACGGGGTCCCTTCGCACAGGCCTGCAACTGGAGTGGGCTCACTGCCTCACCGCACCTGGTACCTGGACACCGCATGATCAGTGTGTGTGGAAGGAACGCAGTGCACAATTCGGTACGAAATTATTGAAGGAGAAAGCCACCTTTAAACCTCAGTAGGTTTGTTTCCTATGTCCCCAGAACACTGTTTACAGTCTTTACCCACTGGACAACAATTACCATCTACATGTATGTATCTTCTGCAAAACCACAAACAGCCCCAGGGAAAAGGGCCACACTGAATTCACCTCCCTATGAGGCACCTCCAGGACCCAGCGGTAAAGAGCCAGTAATTCACCAAATGATAAATGAATAAACGGAGTCTGAAATATGAAGGTTTTTCTTTTTGTTTTTAAAGCTTTTATTTTTTTTAATTTTTTAAATGTTTGTATTTATTATTGAGAGACAGAGAGAGACAGAGCATGAGCATGAGAGGGTCAGAGAGCTGGGAAGACACAGAATCTGAAGCAGGCTCCAGGCTCTGAGCTGCCAGCACAGAGCCCAATGCAGGGCTCGAACTCACAAACTGAGAGATAGTGACCTGAGCCAAAGTCAGACGCTTAACTGACTAAGCCACCCAGGCGCCCCTAAAGCTTTTATTTTAATTCCAATTAGTTAACATTCAGTGTTATGTTACTTTCAGGTGTACAATATAGTCACTCAACAATCCCCTACATTGCCCGGTGCTCATCATGACAAGTGCCTGTCTTATGATTTACAAATTTTTTCAGAATGTGTTTTTATTATGTTCAAAGCCATAACCACTACCAGTGTTTCCACATGAATACCCTGCTGAGACCAGCTTTTATGGCCCCAGGAGACTCATTCTTAAGTTCAATCTATTTACACACAACAACAACAACAAAAAGCCACGGACCAAAAGCTGTGATCACACCCACAGCTCCGAAATCTTTTTTGCAGTTTTCGTTTGCTGTCAAGCGTTTTCTCCATAAGCCTACTCTGGCTCAGGCCAGATTTTAAAAGATGACACACTCCCAGCGGAATACCCAGCTGGCTGTGCGTCGTCCTCTGTGATGGGCTGCTTGCGGCTGTGGCTCTACGGAGTGAGAACGAGGATCTACCGCTTGGTTTTGAGAGGAGTGACGTGCAGAACCTGGAAATACCTCTCACCGAAAGTATTTAAAAGACTTCCGCTTATGCTGAACAACTTCAACTTGTACAGTGCTGTATGTCAATTAATAAAACTGAAATAAGGCCTTCCTCATCCTTCATAGAGAGTCCGACGCTTCTCACGCCCAGAATCGCTATTACTTGCTCCTGTGCCTGGAATTATCAGTCCCTTGGAAACATTTGAAACCGGCCTCATAGTTACTTACTTACGTTGAGATTGGGCGGAAAGGAATCAAGGAGGTTCTGCCCTACTTTATCGTAGGCAACCTTAATTTACAGCAAAGAGCCAACTACGGGCTCTAAATGGATCTAAAATATTGGAGTCGTATATTCGCCTCACACCGGTCTGGTTCTTACTCCCATCTGAAGGGACAAGAATCCAGAAACTAAGCTAATGGCGCCCTCTGGTGTTCAGACAGCAACACGAGCCACTTTAACCCTGGGAGCTCAGGGCAGCGGCACCAGCAGGGAGTGTTATTCAAAGCCCCCAGGAGAGCAACAGTCTATGATACACCCTGATTGTTCTGTTCTTGCCTGGAGTGGGAAGAGTTCTCCAGCGCTGCCCTGGAAACCGCCTGGTAGCCTAGCATCATCTGGCGAGTTGCTGGCTGTGAGGAGTTTGGTCAAACCAGCTCCTTTTATGTTTAAAAATATAGACTGTCACCTTCCTCCTCCCATTTGGGGAGAACGGTGCCCCGCTGTCCCACACCCAGTGCATCCCCCATATGCAGACTGAGAAGAGGCTGAAGACAATGTGTCCGGTGTGCGCCACTCTGTTGGGTGTAAGATGGTTAAGCAAGTGAACGCTGGGGCCGGAGTGGGGTGGGGCTGGGGACAGAAGAATGCACAGTGGCGGTGCCACCCTTGTGTTCTGGCCTCCGTGTGTCTCTACAGCCTGACTTCCTTCCAACCAGAGGTGATTCTACACTTCAGATGGATCAAAAATAGTCCGCTTTCACCTCAGAGTGGCCCAGCTAGCTACAAACGCAGCACAGGGGCTTGCCCAGAGGGAGTGGGTGTTACCAGGGGAATTGCCCGCCTCCGCAGGGCCCAGGCTATATATAGACCATGGGCATCTCCATGGCAACCACCGGGAGCCCTCCCCAGAGAATAGATGCCATCCCCTCAATTTTTTTGAAAATTATGCCTCCTGGACTCTGGGGATCCAAGAAATGAGAAAGGAGCCATGATAAGCAACTGACACTGAACTTCGCCCTGACCTTGGGGAATGGGACCCAGAACACGTTTTCATTCAGAGAAGTAAGGAAATGAAAAGTGTCTTTCACCTCTTGGCATGGATCAATTCACACCTGCTTTATGTATTTATCGATAGCTCTCTATCCCACTTCATTCCACAAAGGTTTTGAAGTGTAGAGAAAAAAATCTTCCAAGTAAAGTAAACTCCAGTGAATCGTTATTTCGCAGCGGTGGGGGAGGGCCGGCTAATATCTGAAGCCCTTTCCCGTGCTTGAGGAGCCCCCTCCTGTCTGAGCCTGGCAGGGAGACAGGACCATCGCTCATACAGATGCCTGGAAGGCCAGATGCCCGCTCCGCACGGCTCCCCCAGCTGTGAGGGTCTCGCCAGTCTTCTCTAGCGGACGCTCCCACCTGGACCTCTGCATCTGCAGCGGCCGAGACCCACGGTCCAGAGGCTGTGGCAGCAGTGTCCTCCCCAGGTTGTCCCTCTATTACGATTAGGCTGTAGTTTTGATAGGCCAGCCTCCTTGGTACCTACCCCTTTCTAAGCCACGTTTTCTTATCTTCTCAGAGATTAAGCATACCGAGAATAAATATGAAGCAGGAAGTAAAGGCTAAGGAAAAAGAGAAACGCAAATATGCAGGCTGGTAAGTCTCACATAGCTGCTATCTATAAAGGAGTTAAAAATTTGGCCCTGAGCTTCCTGGCAGCTGGAGTGAAAAGAGAAATGCGGTCTGCTACTCAACTCTTCAAGACAAAATACATACTAGCTCCCCAAAGAAGTGAACATTTTGCTAAGTGTTGAAATTTGAAAGGAATTTCTCACACTGGGGTGTCTCGTGGTGGCTCCTAGGGCTGTAATGTACTGTCTTCCTGGTACTATTCCAATAGCAAAGGATTCTTAAGGTGGTTTCTCATAGTGTCCTTCAGTGAAAGTCAGGGCAGAGCACAAAAATTTAACTCAGTTGAAGCCGTCCTTTGAAAGGGGCAAGTTTATGGTTTTCGTGATGATGTAGCATCTGGAATATTTAGAAAATGGCAGGGATGGCTGGGTGGCTCAGTCAGTTAAGCATCTGACTTGAGCTCAGGTCATGATCTCGAGGTTTGTGAGTTCAAGCCCCCCATCAGGCTCTGTGCTGATGGCTCAGAGCCTGGAGCCTGCTTCGGATTCTGTGTCTCCCTCTCTCTCTGCCCCTCCCTTGCTCACACACACACACTCTCTGTCTCACAAAAATATAAATTAGCATTTAAAAAATGGAAAGAAAAGAAAGTGACAGCACAGCATGCCTATATAGGTATATTTCATCAAAGATGGGGTTTATTTTATTTTTGATGTTTATTTATTTTTGAGAGAGAGCACGAGTAGGAGAGGGGCAGAGAGAAAGGGAGACACAGAATCCGAAGCAGGCTCCAGGCTCTGAGCTGTCAGCAGAGAACCTCGTGTGGGGCTCGAACCCCATGAACCATGAGATCATGACCTGAGCCGAAGTTGGACACTCAACTGACTGAGCCACCCAGGCGCCCCTAAAGATAGATTTTTATAAATCGTGCATAGTTTAAAGTTAATGTCCGTGATAAAAGCCTGGCGAATTCTGATTTTCAGAAATAAAACAAGAGAATGGTAAAACTGACATCAGTTCCTGGGAAAATCATGATAATAAATATAACATCCTTGAGTTTTAGACGGTTTTTCAATACCGTACCTACTAATCCAGTGTGCCAAGCATGGGCTTAGCAGGGAGTACCCTCTATCAGGGGAGACAGATGCTAACCACCTAAACAAACACTGGTAAACGATAGAATCGAGTCATGTGGGGGCGCCTGGGTAGCTCAGTTGGCTAAGCCGCCGACGTCAGCTCAGGTCATGATCTCGCGGTCTGTGAGTTCAAGCCCCGCATCGGGCTCTGTGCTGATGGCTCAGAGCCTGGAGCCTGCTTCAGATTCTGTGTCTGCCCTCTCTCTCTGCTCTTCCCTTGCTCACGCTCTGTCTCTATGTCTCTCAAAAAAAAAAAAAATAAAAAAATTTAAAAAAAAAGAATCGAGTCATGTGATAAAAGTATCAGGGGTTGGCTATTTTTGATCAGGTGGTGAGGGGAAAAAAAAACATTTTGAGGGAAAGGTATTTGCTCTGAGGCCTAAATGGTGAAAAGAATGAAGTCACACAGAAGTCTAGGGGGAGGGCCTTCTGGGCAAAGGGAAGAGCGGGAGCCAAGTCCCCAGGGTGGCGACCAGCTTCGCCTAAGTAACAGAAAGAAGGCTGTTACTGCATGAACCCTGAGAACCAGTCTAGACAAAGAGCTCTTCTCATCCTACACGTGAGGAAACGCTTGCGCGGCTAAGTGAGCGGGTCCAGATCCCGCAGCTCGAGACGGAGCTGGGATCCCCCCTGGGCTCCCCCGACTTCCCCTGAGGAGGCCAGCCCTCCCACGGGCGGCCCTGCCGTTCAGCATGGAAGAGGGTCACGGGCAGGAAGCCCTGGAGCGGCAGGGACATCCCGATGCCCCCCGCTTTCCGTTTGCCCGGTTCCTTCTCTGCTCTTTGGCCAAACGTTCACCTTCTCTCTCGAGGTTCTAGCTCTCTGGCTCCTCTCCCCAAACCGGGCGGGCAATCCCACATTTACTCTGCCAAGCAGTTGTGATGAATGACAGGAGAGGCGGGGCTCCGCGCGAGGCAGCTCTGGGAATCTGACCCGGCCTTTCTGGAGAAAGAACTTTTAGGGTCCGAGGAGACCGCTTAGTCCATGGCTCTGCCTCCCGGCAGAAGTGCACTTGGTCAGCTTAGGGCAGATACAGGGCTGGCCCCGTGCAGGGAGCAGGGGCTTCATCGCTCTCCAGAGACGGAAATGGCGCCGGCGGGGATCCATGGGTGCGGAAAATGATTGACAAATAAATACGTCTAAAGCGAACTTCAGCTAGAAAGGCAACAGAGCAAGGCTCATGTTCAGTGGATTCACCGGAACATGGAAAATGTCCTTCCCATCCACCCCTTTCCTTTGCCCCCTGGGTTTTTCCTTGGGTTCCGGGGCATCTGTCAGAATACTAATAGTCACAGTGAACCTAACTGAGGGTTTGTTATATTCCAGACATTACCCTAAAGACTTTGTTCATAATAAATATTCACAACAAATTTTGAAGTAGGTGCAGTTATCATCATTTTACACATGTTAACCAATAAATGCTTATTTAGCACCCACCGTCTGCTGGACACCATGCCAGTGCCTCCCACATATTAGCTCCTTTAATCCTCAGAGCCAGCCTATGTGGTAGGCGTTCTCATTAACCCCATTTTGTGGATGTGAAGACTGAGGCCAAAGGAGACTGCGGTTAAATCACTTGCCTGGGTCACAGGGCTAGTAATTAAGAGAAGCAGATTGGGGGCACCCCCTGGGTGGCTCAGTCGCTTAAGCATCTGACTCTTGGTTTTGGCTCAGGTCATGATTTCACAGTTCGTAGGTTTAAGCCCCACAATGGGCCCTGTGCTGACAGTGTAGAGCCCACTTGGGATTCTCTTTCTCTCTCCCTCTCTCTCTCTCTGCCTCTCCATCCCACGCTTCTCTCACTCTCAAGATAAATAAGTAAAACTTAAAAAAAGAGAGAGAGAGAGAAGCAGATTTAAGTCCAGGCCGCTCCTAGAGCCCTCATTCTCCATCTGCAACAGCTGCCACGAGAAGTTTCCCATTCAAGAGACCTCACAGGTGGCGAGTGGGGACAGCAGGGTTGAGTGGGGAGGAGTCCTTTGCAGTGAGTCTTGCCTGCCACTCCTGTGGCCAGCAGCAGTCTGCCACAAACAGGAGCGGGGAGTCTTACTCCAACCCTCCCGCCCCCTCCCAGGGCCGGCAGCGATAGTTTGGGCCCAGGGTTTTCCCAGCCAAGGGGGAGTCAGCAGCCCTGCCTTGGCCTCCCTGCAACACTCCTATTCATTTTGCACTTTGCACACAAAAATGAGCCTTTTTTCACACTCATTATTTCATTGGGTCTTCCCACATGCCTGTCACCTGTCTCCCTTCCTCAGCCCAGCCTTCATGACCCAGCCAGGAACCTTCTGGTATAACGCTCCAACACTTCCATTGCCACGACCGGCCGGGGCTCTGGATGGAGCCCGCACCCCTCGGAGCACCCTGGGGCCTGTCAAGTTCCGGCGCCCACTTGCCTCTGCGGGCTGGTTCCCCAAGCTCCTCCCACATGTCCCAGGCCCCTGAGCTCTGCAGCGCCTGTTAGTCCCCGGGCACATGGCTCTCTTTGTGTACTTCTGCTGCCCCTCAATTATGCCTGGAAGGCTGCCCCGATCTCTTGTCTCTTCCTGGAAATCGCTTCTTGATCATTTGTTCACTAATAGAAGGTAAAAGCTGGCACCATTCTGACCGTTTCGCCTGTATTCTATTACTTCTCATCTATGGGACAGAGATGGTATCACCCCCATTTTTCAGCCAATGTTCCAATGTCACACAGCTAGTGAGGAGCAGAGCCTTGATTCAAGCTGGCTCTCTGACCCCACAAAGCTCATGGCTCCCAGCCGCCAGGCTGCACCGTCTCCATTACCGGACAATCCTGTCCGCAGCCCAGGTGAGCACAGCGGTCACCTGCGTGAGGCTTCCCCGACGCCCCCTGCAGAGTTAGTACATCTCCTTCCCTCCTACCCCGGCTGGTGCGTAGGTCTAGAAAGGTCTAGAAAAGCGTTGTGGCAGGCATTCATCTTCCTCAGTAAACGCTCTCTCCTTGCACCCCTAGGCCTAGCTAATACTGCACTGGAACTTAGAGGGGGTTCTTTAAATGCTGGCTGAGCTAACTTTCTTTTCTTTCTTTCTTGATCTGTTTGTTGATTTATTTGCTTTGAAAGAGAGAGAGAGAGCTGGGGAGGGGCAGAGAGAGGGAGAGAGAGAGAGAATGCCAAGCAGGGCTCTGTGTGAGGCAGTATAGAGCTTCAATGGGGTGGGGGGAGGGGGTATGCGGGCCTAGAACCCACAAATTGTGAGATCAGGACCTGAGCCCAAATCAAGAGTCGATGCTTAACTGACTGAGCCCCTCAGGCGCCCCAAAGCTAGCTTTTCAGATGAAGACAAGGGCCTGGGAAGCTGAGGCGGATTGCCTCAATCACACGCTGCTAGTGCCAGAGCGTGAGCCCAGATCCGGGTCGCTGACTGTATACAGTGTGCTTTTCCCTCCTCCCTGCCCCGCTGGTTCATCCCACCCGGACTTCTGGGCACGCCTGCACACGGGAAAGGTCGTTCTTGTCTCAGGGGCATAGAGAGTGGCCATGGTTGATTTTTTAAATTCTCATAATCCCTTTTGTTTTTTTCCACAAACGTATCTTTAATCATCTGTCACTGGTCTAATGACAGACACCTGAAATTCTACTTTAAAATCCCTTTCCCGGGGCGCCTGGGTGGCTCAGTCGGTTGAGCGTCCGACTTTGGCTCAGGTCATGATCTTGCAGTCCGTGAGTTCGAGCCCCGCGTCGGGCTCTGTGCTGACAGCTCGGAGCCTGGAGCCTGCTTCGGTTTCTGTGTCTCCCTCTCTCTCTGCCCCTCCCCCACTCATGCTCTGTCTCTGTCTGTCTCAAAAATAATAAACATTAAAAAAAATTAAAAAATAAATAAATAAAATAAAATAAAATCCCTTTCCCGGGGCGCCTGGGGAGCTCCATCAGTTAAGCGGCCAACTTCGGCTCAGGTCATGATCTTGTGGTTCGTGGATTCTAGCCCCTCTTCGGGCTCTGTGCTGACAGCTCAGAGCCTGGAGCTTGCTTCAGATTCTGTGTCTCCCTCCCTCTGTCCCTCCCCCACTCACACATTGTCTCTCTTTCTCTGAAAAATAAATATTAAAAAGTAAATAAAAATAAAATTCCTTCCCCTGTAGTTTACCTGCCCCCACCAACATACACACAAAATGCAAAAACGCTAAAGGAAAGAGTAACATACTAAGCTCTTCTAAGTTAATCACACTGCAGTGTCAATTAGTTTATCCACCCTTTCCAACAGGAAACCTTGCTGATTTCTTGTATTTAACGGGCTGCAGGAGGGAGCAGAGAGTCTTCAACAAGGGCCCAGAGTGAATAGGGCAGTCCCTGGTCACGGGCCCTGAGCAGCACAAGGACAAGAGTGGCTCATCAGAGGAAGGCACGCCAGCCGGGAAAGGTGAGAGGCGGGCCTGAGTCGTGAAGTAGTAACTAAAGCAACGTTGGAGAGGACTCCAGAAGGGTCAAACGTTCATGGTCAAGACCCCATAGTGGCTTAAAAGAGATTAGTGGATTGATACAATCACCAACTTCAGCTACCTGAAGCACTCAAGGTTTCAAGAGGCAAATAATTTGCAATCGATACAGAGACAATGATAATTGTCCTCTTCACTCTGGTCCCTGCTTCCCTTACGGATAAAGGGAACTACTTATCAAAACTACTCCAAGACGGTTCCTATTTCTCTCGTTCCTCTCACCCCCACCCCCTGCCCTTCTGATATCACGATACCTTTTTTTTGGACTCCACACCTTGATTCTTCTCCAGAACCCTGGCCTGGGTTTGCTGCCCCAACTTCGACTCCCCACTCCTTAAGGACACTTGCTGAATCTCTTTTCCCCAAGCTTGACACATCACTTTAGGACATCTGCTCAAGTGTGTGAGATCGGGTCAAGCCAGGCTGGCCCTCCTCTAGCTGCACACTTCCAGGTACAGAGGGGATCATGTACTGACAAATCATGGCCATGAATCCCGAAGTGGACTCGACCAGCCCTCTTAAACAGGCCATTAGCTAGAGGTGCAATATGGTGCCTCCTGGTGGCTCGGAACAACCTCAAGGTTCTCTCAAGATCATGGTCATCTTCTTAGTCAATATTCAGTTGTTTCGTGTCGAATATAAATACAGGGGAATGTGAAATTGATTGTAATGATTCCTCTTCTATATATACACGCATGCGTGCACACACACACATTTTGAGATTCTCATGACTACTCCAGGATAACACACTTTTAAATGTGTACGGGCCCACATGCAGGTGCACACTTTGCTTATGGGTTAGCCTCTGACAGCTGGGTGCAGGGAGAGGCACCCACAGAGAATACAGGGCTGATGGTCCCACGTAGAGAGGCAGTCAGCTGCTAGCTTCCTTTCTAGATGTCCAGCAAGGTGACCTGAGCTCACGTCCTCTCAACCTTGTAACAGCGGGTAATTTGGGGGCCAGGGAATAAAAATTCTCTGCTGGCCTTCCTCCAGGTGGATACCAGAGCCTGATCTTGGCTTGACCATTGTCACTGAAGAGCAAGCTGTAAGAAGTGTCCCTAAACCAGTGGTTCTCAACTCTGGCTGTACGTTAGAATTATCAGGAAGAGATATTTAAAAATCCCATCACCCAGGCCACACCCCAAACCTTTTAAATCAGAATCTTTGGGAGTGAAATCCAGGTATTTTCTAAACTACCCAGATGATTCCAATTTGTAACTAGGCTGAGACCCACTCGTCTGAGGAAAGCTATGGTTCATGTGATCGCCGTCATTACTAACATCATCATCATCATCATCTCCACCCTCGTCGTTGAACTTCTTGCCCAATCTTTTCCCAAAGCTACATATTTTGACATAGTAGAAAAATCACTTGGCTGGGAATAAGGCAACTAGGGATTTTTAAGATACCATCACTAACTAGCTGGGTGATCTTAACGAATACCACAATTACTAACGTTATGGAGTGTGATGATGACGGTGTAACAGCTTATATTTATTGCACCCTTGCTTTGTGCCAGAAACTGTGCTAAGAGCTTTACATCCTTTTTTTTACTCAATGATCACAACCACCCAATAAAGCAGGGCATTAGTTTACAGAAGAAGAGACTGAGGTTCGGGGAGGTACGGTCAATTGTCCAAGGTCATAGCATAAGCAGCAGAAACAAGATTTAAACTCAAGCCGTCTGACCTAGAAGCCCATCTTCTTACCTACTCTTCAATACCACCTCTCTCAATATCTTGGCCCGATGGTAGTGCTGGTGGAGGAGAGAGTACAAGATTCCCTTCCGTGTCTGCCCAACATCAAAGCTCACCCTCGTAAACTGTATTGCCCTTGTCGTCGACATAAAAATTAAGTCGGTATCTCTCCTTCTGACCTACTCACTTTCTGGAAAGAAATCTGGGTGAGCATGAAAAAAATTTGTCATGGCTAGAGAAGTTTAAACAATCGAATCCGGTGAGAGGGGTCTCTGCGTTGAACTGCAATTCAAGGGACATGCCGGTGAGTTCTCCATTTAAATGTTCAGGGATTTCCATTTGTTGGAAGAAAAACACAATTCATAGGTAAGATTTAAGACCAGGAACTGCAGGTTTGTAGGCTGGTAAATTTTTCTCGCACTATAGTCCATATGGCAATAGCAAATGGAGTCTCTGATTTCTTCCATTTCTTTAGAGACCATAAAAAAAGTATACATTTGCAAAATCAATGTGTTTCCTTTTCTGCCATTTCATATGATCGACAAACACAAGCCCAGTCCCATAATAGAAATTACATTGTGCTTTTAGATTGCCCCAGAAATATGTACATAGCTATGTCTAAACTCATCAGACAGTTTAATTTCCAAGTGCTCTGGCGTCCTGGGCTATACTCACGGGAAGGTACATTCGATGGTTCCTGGGAAGCTCTGAGGACATCTCAGGCAAATGCCTGAAATTGATTAGAGCAATATATTGCAGGAGACATGTTCTGCTGCATGAGAGAAGGAGGAGACTGTCATCGCACTCGGAAGAGACCCGTGAGCCCACAGTAACTCACGCCTGACAGCAGGACCTGGTAGGCAGGAATGGGTGAGAGGCCCACAGTCATCCCAGCGCCATGTGACCAAGCGATACGACCAGGTGAAGAAAGCACTTCAAAGGCTGTGTGCTTAGAAAATTGCATTAGACTTGTTCTAAGCAGGGCAGAGAGAGACAAGAGGGAGGAGGGGGTCCCTCTGGAGATTGGTCCCCTCAGGATCCTGGACCATGTCAGCCATCAGAAATGTGAAAAGTGTGAAACAGAACAAGAGAGGGAAAGAGAGAGGTGGGGCAGGGGACCCACGAGAAAGAAAGAGACGTCTGTTTTCTTTGGGTGCTTCACCGCCACTATCAGGTAGAAAGGTTGCCTAAAGTAATGAAAAAGAAACATTCAACCTGTGTTCCACTTAAGGCAAGCCACAAAGTCGGGCTCTATTACGTATTCATGAGTTCATTTACGTATTTGACAAATACCAAGTCGTTACTTTGGAGATACAGTAGTAAACCGAAGGCCCCGTCCTATGAAGTTTACCGTCTAATGAGAGAGAGAAGCAATAAACCGAATAACCAAATAGACACATCATGTCTGGTGGTGGTAAGTATCATACATTAAAACAAATGGAGAAAGAGACAGGGTTCCAGGGCATGGGCACCAGCAGGGCCATGCATTCTGAGGACGTGAATTCACAGCCAAGCTCTGAACCAGACGAGTGGGTGAGCCCTGCTCTGGCGGCCAGAGCTGTTGATACAGAGGGAACTGTGACCGCACGTGGGTATGTACGTGCCTGGCTGGTTGCGAACACAAGAGAGACAGAAGCAAATCGCTCCAGTCAGGACTTCACAGGACCGGCTCACTAAAGCTGTGTCCCATGGACCTAATACCCAGGCTCTGCTTAAGAACCTCTTACTACCCCATCGGTACCATATTGCTATACTGACCACGGCTAATATAAGGACTTGGTGTCACAAAAATATGATTGACTTGCAATCAGGAAGTGAGAATTGGCCTGTGGATGTGTGCAGCCAGAATGTGGTATTCCAACAACATGTACTATCTCTTTATTTGCCATGTGTATATATATAATGGTGTGTGTACATTAAATATATATATATTATATATATAAATATTTTTATTTAATATTATATTTAAATATATAAATATATACTATTGATATGTATTATATATATAAATATATATATACACACACAGTACAAATATACATACAGTATATAGTATATAATGCTGTGTGTACATTAAATATATATATTATATATATTTTTATTTAATATCATATTTAAATATTTTATATATATTATGCATATATAATATATATATACACACAGCACAAATATACATACAGTATATAGTATATAATGCTGTATGTACATTAAAAAAGTATAAGACTTGTTTTTATTGGATGCAAGTTGAGGCGACTAAATAAAATGTTGAATTTTAAAGTTAAATTAAAAATTAAAAAGCTATTAATATTTGACATACATACACTTGCTGAATAACTTTTAATGTCATTTATTTAACTAAATTGTAATATTAAAAATTACACATGTGAATCGGTGACATATAAATATATAATAATAGTAGCAATGTAATCAAATTTGTAAAAACTTTATTCGATTATTCAAGATTCAAGAAAATTCTTTCCCAGCAAAATTAAAACAACTGGGAAATTAAATTAATTTCTTAAAAATTATTTTCAGTGATCATAACTTTTCACTTTAATTCCATATGAGAAAATAATTTTTCCAATTGATACTGCGGACATTTTTTTCTCTCCAGCACTTGACATAATTATTGGTGGAATCACTTTGGTGGAGTTTAACAGTAAACATACTTTTATTCAATTAATTATTTATTAATTAACTATTTTTATTTAATTCTCAAAGACAAGGGCTCTGAGGAGCAAATACAAACAACATGTACAAGGCAGCTAATGCTGGCCGGAAGGCACACACAGCCCACCTCTGGAGATAGGACTCAAGATGACACAATCAACTGAGAGAAAGACCTCTAATTCCACCTACAGCTCACCATAGTTTTGTGGCATTTTGTGTATTTTCCATGGACTCAATGTCGGTGAAATCATTGATAACAGCAAAATGTAGGGTAGGACGGTGGGAGTAGGTTGCTAACAAGGTTTCAGAAAAGGCCACAGAATTGATGAAGTCAAGGGAGTGAGGCCAGAGTGTTGGGGGAATCATCCGTATGGATGCTGAAGCCCCTCCGATGTGGTGACATGATGAAGACTCGCCAGCTTCAGAGCCGATCTGAGCCATCTTAGTCTCCCTGAAGCCTGTTTATGACACGGGGTTTGTGATTTCTATGATATTCGGTCTTTATTACAGGAATTCCCATTTCTGGAGCTGCACAGAGAAAGTTCCCCTTCTTTGTACCCAGAAAGCCACAATCACAATCAGAGTTCACCAGGAATTCCCCCTATTTTCTATTAAAAAGTCAAGTTTCTATTTTATTTCCTCTGAATTTTGGTGAAAGAGCCTGGGAGCTAGCATGAGGCTGGGCCCAGGGGTGGATAAAAGAGGAGAAGACGCCACACATATCAGTAGGTTTATTTTTCACAGTAGACTGGCCAGGTTGCTTTCAAATTGCCCTAGATACTAGATACTTGAAATCTCCTTCTTTGCACGCTCTAGCCATGGTGGGTACAGACCAAGTTTTACACATGTGGGTCAGCCACATTGTGCTTTGAAAATTCTACTTTTAAACATGATCGATGTCCCAGATTCCTAAATGCCATCTTTTTGCAGAGAAACTACAAAAATTTCCAGTCAGATCATGCATTTTACTGGACTCTCTTGACTCTGGGACAAGATTTATGGTGAGTTAAAACTCGACTGAATTGCCTAGAAAGATTCATTTTCAAAAGAAAGGGAAGGAAGGAAGGAAGGAAGGAAGGGAGGGAGGGAGGGAGGAAGGGAGGAAGGGAGGAAGGAAGGGAGAGAGAAAGAAAGGGAGGAAGAGAGCAAGGAAGGAAAGAAGAAAGAGGAAGGAAGGAGGGAAGGGAAGGAGGGAGGGAGGTGGGAGAGGAGGAAGGGAGGGAGGAAGGGAGGGGAGGAAGGGAGGGAAGGAAGGACGGAAGAGTCGGAGAGGGAAAGGAACAAATGAAAAAATATACACAATGACATGATTGGACAGATCCTGCTTTGCTAAAACTCATTGGCCCATCATTGCAGGTGACTGAAATTTTCAACAACTCCTAAGTTTGGGCTGTCTTCAATCAAATATAACTCACAGGGAGACACAGCTGTAGCTGTCTTTCTAAAATGAAGAAAAATCATTCTCAGAAATGAGTCCCTAAACTGTTTAATATGTGGCAGGCATGCCCCACAAGCTAGGCTGTCATCAGAATGCTGGTCTTTCCCTGGTCTCACTGCAGGAAAACCACGTGACGCAAATGGATTTATCAGGTGTGTTATCACTAATGTGCTCTAGATGCTTAAGTGTCCCTGTGGATTGGCCCAGATAACTTAAAAACAGCTGCTGCCTAACAATTAGGACACGTGGAACAGATGAGCGAGTATAGCACATCACGAGAAAGAAACGAATTCCTAACGGAATCCCCACCTGCCCCCACTCCATCGTGATCATCGAAAGGCACTTGGCATATGGAATTCTTACTTCTCCGCCCAGTGACAACAGCAACATTCGGGAGAGGGATGAGAACCTGAGGCTCCTGTGAATTCGTCTGCCTTTTTCTCACCAAGGAGCCATAAGGGATTCTGGACACAAGCCAGAAAACTTGCCTATGGATTTCTACATCCTCAGACTAGCCATGCTCTAACCTACAGCTGTGTGAGCCGCAGAACCACCAGCTTCAGCTCAGTGCGAATCCGGACATGAAGAGAGGTTTTGTTCGCTTGGTTGTTTGGTGAGTTATTTCCAGAATGTGTGTGCTTAATGCTGCACCGTGTATGCGTGTGTGTGTGTATTTGAGACCTTTTTAAGGTCCTGAGACTTTCTATGAAGGAGGGAAGGAAAGCAAGAGAACTAGCCTCATTTCCTAGGTGAGAAACTAAGACATGAAAATAGAGATTTCTGTGTTTATCTCTCACTGGGTAGAGAGTTCCTTAAAGATGCAAACTGTGTCTTACTCATCTTTTAATCCTTAGTGCTTTGAGGATTAAGAAACAGCATGTGACTTGAATACAAATTTGCATGTTTGAGCAATGTTTGTTGAAATTAAATGTGTTATGCCTGCAATGCTCCAGGCACATATATTACCTCATGTGATCCTGGAAACTACTCTATCAGATAGATGTCATTACCCCCGGTTCACAGATAGGAAAACGAACTTCAAGAGGTTCAGTAACTTTGTCAAGGTCCTGCACAGTTCATAATACAACGTGTAAAATCAAGTCTTGGCTTTTCAGCTCATGATCTCTTATGCCACGCTGCCTCCTTTTCAACTGCAAGTTAGTGGCCTCACCACCACCTTGCTTAATGCAAACCTGATTCCAGTACTTCAGCAGAGTTTCCTGTCTGTCTTTGCAACCAGAACATGAATTTCATGACGGCAGGCACCTCTCTTAGGCCATACTGGTAAAGGAAGACACTCTGGAGCTGGTGTCTTGTTTTTTTATCCTTAGTGTCTGGCTCAAGGCTCGGCACGTTGTAGGTAATAACGAAAGAAGAAAAAGTGAGTAAATCCATAAGCAAGGGGCACCTGGGTGGGTGGCTGAGTCGGTTAAGCATCTGACTTCGGCTCAGGTCATGATCTTGCGGTCTGTGAGTTCGAGCCCCGCGTCGGGTTCTGTGCCGACAGCTCAGAGCCTGGAGCCTGCTTTGGATTCTGTGTCTCCCTCTCTCTCTGCCCCTCCCCACTCATGCCCTGTCTCCCTCGCTCTCTCAAAAATAAATATACATTTAAAAAAATTTTAAAAATCCATAAGCAAATGATCGTCAGTCTAAACTAATGTACACATAAACCAAACGCTTGCTCTGAATCATGTTCTGGATGGGTGTGTACATTGTTCAATGACTCTGAGTCTTAGTGAAAATGATTTCTCAGTGATTCATTCTTCCATTCCTCCAACAACGTATTGTTATGTAGCCATGACTATAAGGAAGAAGATTTTCTTTTGGGCCCTTGTCAACCTCTCCAGCCCCATCTCTCCAACTGTCTGCCACCTACTTTGCCATTTCAGGTACCCAAAGGACCTGTAGCCCTCCACCCCCTAACCCTACAACACCATTATCCTATCTTGAGTCTCTTTCGCTCATATTTGCCCTGGATTACTTCTCCCCACTCCTCCCTCTACCTGCCCCCAACTCCTAGTTGTGTCTTTGACTCAATTTCGATGCCACCTCTCTTTGGAAGTCTTCTGGAATTTCCTCCCAGGCCGGCAGATATATTTATTTGGAGCTTCCATGTGTCTCCTGATCACCGCATTTCCACCTCCCACTAAGCCAGAAGTTTCTTAAGGACAAAAATTGTGTTATTCGTTTTTGTGTCACCGTTTCCATGGGAGCTTAGAAAAGGGAGAAAAAGGAGGTAGAGAAATGTTTTCTATAGATGGTGAGTTTGGGATGGCAAAATGTAAGAAAAGAGGGTAGTAGTTCCCAAAATTGGAGGACAGCTTGAGGAAAGACTAAGTTGGCTGAAACATTTTGAAAATATTGGAGAAAAGGATGTAATTATAATAGGGCCAACACAGGAGAGAAGCAGGAGAGAACATAATGAACTTCCTTGGTATGCGCTGCCCATAACAAGGGAACAGGTAACAGCAGAAGCAACCTGAGTCTCTAGGTATGTAGACATTGCTGGGGTTTCTAGTCTCACTACTTAAGCGTTTCTTACAGTACGTGCTGGACTTTTATAAGCTCATATGGCAGGGCCAACTTTGCATAGTGCACATATTCTGTGGAAATGGATATTTATGCTGAGTTAGTTGGACAAATACACAACTTGTTGAAGTTTCTTTCCACAAAAGCTATCAAACTGAAAGAAAAGTCGAATCCACATTATAATGGGATTTGCTGAACATTCATCCCGGGGCCGTGCCAACATGGGACTCACAGGAAAGTCATTCTGTGTCTGTTAGGTGGTTAAAAAGTAGTTGCATAAAATCATCACCAAGTATCATTTTCATAGGGCCCCAATTCGCTCTCACCAAGTAATTCTAGAGTTAGGAAGCTTTCCAAAGAATTCCTGCAGAGCTATACCGGGATAAAATCTGGCCCATTGTGAATATAAAATGGCAATTTTATTTAAACAGTTGTAGCTCCTTGGGTCTCTTCTGGCTGACTCGAATATTGCTCCTTGTCTATATACTTTGGACACATTTTCACTTTGCTCTAAAAAGAGATTTACTGCGTAATCATCTTCCTCATGCCACCTCTCCCTTCTAGGGAGTTCTGTGTTGGAACAATGGGATGATTTTTGCTTGGCAGTCTGTTGATGAGTTTCCTAGGAAAGTTATCCCTAATAATCCTCAATACATGTCCCCAAATCTGGCACAGTGACCAGGCCACTTAACCTTGCCATGCCATCATCCTTCCAGCTGCAAACCTCAGCTGAGAAGTCCTAATGCCGCCAAGTTCTCAGCTGCAAAGGATTGCACAGCCTTCCTACCATTCCTTTGCCAGCGTGAGTAATGGCTTCCAATTAAAAAGGCTGACTTCAATTATTGTCCCACCTGTGTCACTTCTCCAGCACACAGGGGCTAGTAAAATGGATGTGACCTGGAAAAGCGTTAGTAGTTTTTTGCAAGGTTTAGAGCCATAAAATTGACGATGCATTCGCCAAATAAGCTCACCATCAGACTTAGCCAGCAGGATGACTTTGAGCTCTATCCAATAATAGATTATGATTTGATGTTTGATTAGAGGAAAACATAGATTGCTTTATGCAGCCAAGAAGTAATTATTTGTTATGTATTATGTGCCAGGCGTGGGGAAGAATGGTGAGGAGGTTGGTTGGTTGGTTGTTTTTTTTTCTCCAGTGGTAGGAACACGCTAACCAAAGAGTAAAAAGTCAAATGCGTAGGGACTATGCTAAACCAGTTTGCATGGCAATAGGTGTTGACAAAATTCATCGGTGCCTGACAGGGTCTGAGCGAGGGTTCTGTCCTCGTTTCACTCTTCTGGTACTACCTCAGCATGGCCATCACTTTATGCTTTTCCTTTACTGACCTCTTGGCCAGACTAAAGGACGAACCCCATCTCCGTGGGAGTGGATGACAGCCGCGGAAGGACACATCGCATCGGCTGCATCCGCTTAGATTCGCGCCCTTCCGTAATATCTTTCCTAAAAATTCTCCTCAAGTTGTCATCTAGTTTTCCTTCCTCTTGCAACCAAATGTCTTGAAACAGAAACCCATCTCTGCTGCCTTAATTTTTTTTTTTCAATGTCACTCACATTGAAGATCCAATCACTTTGCTGGTCAAAGAGCTTTTCTGGTTCCCATATGTCTTCCGTATTAAGTTCATTTCTACCTTTTAACAAGATGTTTTGCAGTGAGAAAAAATAGCTAACCTTTATTGGAACATATGTGCCAGACATTGTGCTAAAGGCCTGTTAACTCATTTTGTCCCCAGAAGAGTATGAAATTGACACGATCATAGCCCAGTCTACAGATAAGCAAATAAAGCCCGAAGAGGTTTAGCAACCGGCCCAATGTCAGTTTCTGAGGCTGGAATAGGAAACCGGACCGAGATCCTCCTGAATCACTTGGAGCCATCGATGCCTGCTGTTTGTCACTACTTTCCTGAGGCCCATTTAAGTGAGCCCTTTCTCCCCCCATGTCCCCTCCGAACAGGATGGCCCAGTGCAAGAGGGCATGTGGTCCTCCCCTGAGACGATGTCCCTTTCCTTATATTTCCTTATCCTTCTTGGTGTGGACAGAGGCCTTCTGGCCAGCCTCCCAGTTGGAGGCCAAAACCACGTGGGGACACAACGGCGGCAGGGGAGAGGAAACGCGTGTTTCCGAAAGACACCCACAGCTACACTCAGCCACACCCCTGTGACAAGACACGCCCTGTGTATATGTGTCATGTTGGCAAAGACCTCCTTTGGACAGAGGAGAGGAAGTGTATCTTTGAATTAATTTCAGCAGATTCCTGTATTTTTACTCCACTATGTCTGTGTTCCATCTTCAATATCACTTTCTATGAGATCCAATGACATTACTGTTCCAAGAGCTTCCTGGCTTGCATGAGTCCCCTCAATGCGGTGACCTCATACTCTACGCTCATACTCATACTCTCTTCTTCAGTGGGGGTCCACTGCGCCCTGTGCAGACTTTATCAGGTCAAGTATTTTCTTGTCCACATTTTTTTATTTGAGTAAGTTGACACACAGTGTTACATTAGTTTCAGGTGTACAACATAGTGATTCAACAACTGTGTGCCTTATGCTGAGCTCACCACAGAGCCCAGCTACCATCTGTCCCCATCGAGTCAAGTATTTTGCTTCATAATCTCAGTAGACTGTAAACCCCTTAAGGACAAATACCTCGTCTTGTTGTTTTTGCCCCCGGCCTTTGGCAGAGCTAAGCCCGTGTTGAGTGACTCAGCTCCGTCCAGCTCTCTGAGAAGCCTTCTCTCACACCAACCCCTGTGTTGTCTCTCCTTCCCAGGCAGGATTAACAAAGCCTTCTGCATCCCCAGGCCACCACACAGGCACCAGCAGAGCACTTGTGTTACAGAGCGGCATGGCTCTCTGTTCCCTGCCACCTGACCCCTGGTTATCTCTCTGCCCTCACCTCCCCTTGTTTGTCCTGCTCCATCCACACTGGCCCTTCGCCCATTTCTCAACCAAGCACATTCCCACCTCAGAGCTCTGTACTTCCTGGGAACTCTCTCACCCCTGAGACACGTGGCTCCTCCCTGGCTTCCCTCAGGTTTCTTTTCAAGCCTCCTCAGAGAGGCTCCCCCCCAAACATGCTACCAAAATACCAACCCTACCATCACTGTCTAGCCCGCTTTCTTCAGAGCTCCAACCCCAACCTGGCTGATAGTATCTAATCTTCGCTTGCGTGATTACTGTCACCTCCAGTAAAATATAAGCTCCTCGAAGACAGAGAGGGACTTTGTCTATTCTCTCTTAGAACAGAGCCTGGAACATAATAAGCCCTTCATGACTGTCTGCTGAATGAATGAATAAATTCCCTAAGGGACTGTGAGCCCTCAGGGGCCAGGATTGTGTCCGTCTCCAGCCTCCAGCATCTGGGCATGGTAGGCCTGGGATAAGACATGAGCTTGTTACTTGATTTATGATGCAAATTAGAGGCGTGCAGAAGAGCGGCTGCAGAGTGTCCGTCCCCCCTAGGACAGGTCTCTACTGCGAGAGCAGGTATGTGCTGTGGTTCTTCCGCACAGCTTTGTGAGGTAGTTGCTGTGACCCCACTTAAGAGGGAAGAAGACTCCATGTCAGAACGCTCAGGTGACCTGGCCCGAGTCACAGCTACTGAAGGTCAGATCGGGATTCGAATCTGGTTCTCACACCAACCCCTATTTCCTTCCTCCGCCTGGTTGCCTGCCTCTTCTGAGACCCCAGCTACATTTAAGCAATGGGTATCGGGCTCCTGTAAAGTCCTGTAATTAATGAAGTAAATCAAAGTAGAAAATTTAGACACATCTTTTTTTCTAAGTAATCTAGTTTACTTTCTGCGATTTTTAAATTTACTTTCCCCTAGGTCAGTACTATTTCCATCCTCCCTTTCAAAGGGAAGTAGAAAGGAAGTGGTTAACGGCAATAAACACAACCATTGTTGAAACCGGTTGTGAATATAAAGTGTTTCAGAAAGCATAACCATTAGGAAGCTAAAGTCATTGCTAGCCCTTGCAAATCTTTCTCAGAAAAATGAATTAACTCGTTCTTGCAGCTCTTTCAATTCAACCTAAAGAAATTCACAAGTTTATCATTTAAAAAACCCATGGGATTTGCAAATTTACCCATTCCCTGGGTCTCAGTGAAAGACTTCCTTTTCTTACAGGTGCGCTGTTTGAGCTGTGCCCTCCTGGGGGGGACGCGGCACCAGACAGAGCGCTTTGCTCAAACTGTGTTCAGGAAGGACTGTGAGGAGACTGGGGGGTATTTTGCAAGAGAACTCAAGCTTGGACTGATTTTATAAAATTACTGATTTTTAAATATTTTGCATTTTCCTAAGTCTGAAGTCAGTACCTTTGCCAAATGACGCCATTATCCTGGTGGTTGTGGTCCATGCGCTCGGAGTCAGTTAAGGACACGTCAGGAGCCAACCGTGATGAGTTCAGACATCCAGAGGCAGCTGTTTGTGCTGCTTCGACTCAATAAATGCTTTGCAGTGTGGTGGTGCTGTCAATTAAAACAACACAACACAAAATGGGACTAACACTTGCTCCCACTTTAAGAGTTAACATGTGTTGGCTTTGAATGTAACCTCTATGTGCTGTTGATGCCCAGATTTGCAGTGCCAGCCGAACCCCTCAGGGCGGACTCTGTGCCCATGTACCAGCCGCTAGTCAGTACCTTCGTTTGCAGGTCTAATAGGCATTTCAGAGATAGCATGTCCCAAACTGAGCCCTTAACTGGCCCTTCGTGTCAGCCACCAACACCAGGTCCTACGGCCAAGTGCCCCATCTCAGCAGCTGCGACTCTGCTTTCAGAGCCTGATGCCTTTACCTTTGAAGTATATCCAGAATCTGATCCTTCTCACCAGCTTCACCGGGCCACCCTGGTCCTAGCCACCATCTTTGCTCTTGAACTCCAGCAATTGTCTCCTAACTGCCCCCACCCCCGCTTCTGCCCCTTGTGCCCCACACCCTAACATAGTCCCCAAGCAGATTCAAAGAAAAAAATCAGATCTTGTTGTTCCACTACTCAAAACCTCCAATGGTCCCTCCTATCACTCGGAGGATAAGTCAAATTCCTGAAGATGACCTCCCAGGCCTCCCTATGACCTTTCCTAGGCCTTCTGTAACAAATCGCCACAATCCCAGTGGCTGAAAACGACAGAAGTGTATTCTCTCACAGTTATGGAGGTCAGAAGGCTGAGGGTGTTGACAGAGATGGTCTCCCTCGGAAGCTCTAGGAGAGAACCCATTCCTCGCGTCTTCCAGCTTCTGGTGCCTGTTGGCGCTCTTTGGCTTGTGGTGCGTCTCTCTGCTCTGTCTTCCCATTACTTCTTCTCTGTGTGTCTATCCTATAAGGACATGTGTGACTGCATTTAGAAACCACCTGGATAATCCTAGGTAAGCTCCACCTCTGAAGATCCTTAATCACGGTTTTGGCAGATAAAGTAATAGTCCCCATTTGCCATGTAAGAGAACATTCGCAGATTCCAGGGGTTAGAGGAGCCCATTCAGTCACTAAGGGCCCAACGTGATCTGAACCTGTCACGTCTCCGGCCTCCTCTTCTGCTCCTTTTACCCTTCTTCTCTTCATACTCATTGGCTTCCTTGCTGTGCCTTGTGTAAACCAAGCTCATTCCTGCCACAGGGCCTTGTTTACTCTGCTAGAATTCTGGCTCCTTTGCCTCCTTGAGGTCTTAACTCAAAATTTGCCTACTCAGTGAGGTTTTCCCCAGTCGCCTTATCTAAAATTTAGATATCCCCTAGAGTTTCATCTATCCCTTCCCTGCCTTACTTTTCTCCTTAGCACTTATATTATAGATTTTACAGTTTTATCTTATTTTAGATTTTATATAATTACTTATTATTGGTCTTCCCCCATCAGAATAAAGCTACCAGAGGGCAGGGTTTTTTGTCTAATTCACTGATATGTCCCCAGCACCTGGAACAGTGCCTTGCACACAGTCTTTCAGTAAGTATTTGTTGAAGAAATAAAGGTGTCGAGCACTTAACTCTGTGCTAGACACTGTGCCGAGGGTCTTATATGCATTGTCTCAGTTTAATCCTCACAACAGTATGAGTGCAAACTGTTCTGCCTATTTTGTGGAGGGGGAAACTGAGGCTTCCTGGTTTATTAAATCACCCAGGATCACACAGCCAGAAAGAAACCCAGCCAGGATTCAAACCCACATTGCCTGACCCCAAAACCTGTACACACAGTGATTACAAATACCCGTTGTGTTTGTCAGCTAGAACTGTCCTAAAAAAGCACCACTGACTGCAGCCTTAAACAAGAGAAATTCGTTTTCTCATAATTCTGACGAGAATTGGATGCCAGAGCGTTGGTGTCTTCTGGGGCCTCTGTCCTTGTCCTGTGGATGGCTGTCTTCTTGCTTGTCTTCCCATGGTCTTCCCTCTGTGCAGGCCTGTGTCCTAGCCTTTTCCTATCACAATACCAGTCACGTTGAATTAGGGCCCACCCATACGACCTCATTTTACCTTACTGCCTCTTTAAAGTCCCTGTCTCCGAACATCGTCACGTTCTGAAGTAGCAGGGATTAGGGCTCCAACACATGGTGTCACACAATTCAGCCTGTAACAGTATTTCCTCAGCTGACAAAAGAAGGAGAGGGTCCCCTATTTACAAATCTTTGGTTCATAGTTCATTTTTCTTTTTTTTTTTTTTTGAAAAATTTTTAATGTTTATTTTTCAAAGACAGAGACAGACAGCATAAGCAGGGGAGGGGAGAGAGAAGAGACACAGAATCCGAAGCAGACTCCAGGCTCTGAGCTGTCAGCATAGAGCCCCATGCGGGGCTCAAACCCACGAACAATGAGACCATGACCTGAGCTGAAGTCGGCCGCTCGACCGACTGAGCAACCCAGGCACTTCTCATCTTTCTGTCTTTAGTGGCTCCTTCTCTTCAGCCCACAAATACATATGAATATACCCAATTAAAAGAAAATTCATCTGTTACCATCCCCTTCAGTTCCTATACACTCTTCTTCCCTTTGCTGCCAAACTCAACAGAGCTTCTTGTTTTCTTGTTTCGTCGCTTGAAATCCTCATTCTCCTCCCGACATCCATTGCCATCACTTTTCCGGAAGTCACAGAGCCCAGGCCTGTGGCCTCTTCCCAATCTTCATCATCTGTCCGCTCTCCATTGCACACCATCCCCCCTCTTTGGGTTTCACTCCACACCGTATGTTTTTCTCTGACACCTATGACGCTCTTGGCTTGGCAAAGGGGAAAAGGGGCCGGAGGGTCGTTTGTGGTGGTTGGTGTAAGAACAGAGATGTCTGTTTAGGGTTTAGTATTTAGGGCTGCCAGATGAAATACAGGTTACCGTGCACTAGTTGGGACATACTTATACTAAAACATTCCTCATTGTTTATTTGAAATTCAAATTTAATTGAGAGTCTTCTATTTGCTAAATCTAGCAACGCTGCCAGTATTCAGTTCAGGTGGATGGACTCCCCTTGCCCTGAACCCTCAGTAAAGTCTGCTACTCCCAGCCAGTGGTAATTTGGGGGAGTAAGGGAACCAAGGTAGTATTCATTTTTTTTTTAAAATACTTTATTGTCAAATTGGTTTCCATATAACACCCAGTGCTCATCCCAGCAAGTGCCCTCCAAGGTAGTATTCTAAAGAAGCAAGGGTTTGAAGAAGGAAGAACACTCATGAGAAACTAAATTCAGAGAAAGCAGGACAGAAGTAAGCTCAGAGAGCCCCACAGATCAAAACAAAACAAAACAAAACAAAAACAAAAAACAAAACAAAATAAAACAAAAAAAAGTTCAAGCCAGTTGATTTCAACATTAAAGGAAACAATCATTCACGTATTGTCTGTAATGTAATTTAGAATACTGCACCGTCGACAGAGTGACATGTATGTAATCTACACCCTAGGAGTACCCTATCGGAAATATAGTTAGCATTTTGGAAGACCTCATTAGGCATCCATGCTCTAGAAACAGCTACTACAAGAGTTTTAATGCTACAATTGGTTCTGTAAACTAGCCTTAAGAATGCTATAAAAATATCTTACAATGGAAATGAGTGGTGCTGAAGATAGGGGCATTGGCTAGAAACACTGTAGAGGCATCTTGCATGAACGGGATATCATATCTGGTGAATCCAGAACTTAATACCTTTGGAGGGGCCTGTTTTAATCACCTCCTATTCACCCCATTGGTGAAGGAGGCATTCCTGTCCTAGGGTTATAGAGACGACCAAGCATGTGACACCCGACACTGGACAGCACTTTATAAGTCATGTACACTCATAGCTTGAGGAAAGAGGACACAGCACATCCCACGGGGGTTGTATTCAGAAATAGAACGAACAACCAGGGACTGTAGGAGGCAGGCTTTGCAGTAACAAGAGGGGGAAGTGGCCCCTGGCTCTTTTGACACGATGTGATCGACTTGTTTGAGTAATTTCATGGGATAGCAGGGAACAGAAGACTGCTACTGGGGATAAGCAGGAACAGGGCCTGGTCCTTGGGATAAGGTTTGTTTGGCCAGAGGACCTTATCTGCAAGAGTGGAGTGGGGAGAGGAATTTGTGGTTAGGCCATTTGTGACCCTCCTGATTATACAAGATGTCAAGGAAGCATAAACTATTGGGCCTTGTTGTTAGACCACATGGCCCTGGCTTCAAGCTGCACTTGGTCCTATGTGTCTTTACTTCAGGGAGGAGTCATCCCATCGGCCTAGAGGAAAAAAAGATCCCACCACCGCTGTCACATCTGCTGCAGGATCAGCCATGTAAATACAGACAACAAACCGACGGTCGCCGGTTGGGGGGGTGGGGGTGGGAAATGGACAAATGGGTGAAGGTCGTTGGGTAGTTCAGGCTTCTAGTTATGAAATGAAGAAGTCATGGGAGTAAAAGGTACAGCTGAAGGAATATAGTCACTGATACTGTAATAGCAATGCACGTATCAGATGGTAGCTCCAATCACTATGTTGTATACCTGAAACTAATGTCATATTGTATGTCAACTATACTTAAAAATTTTTTTTTCTAAAGAGAACATGCAAAGTATTATTGGAAATCTAAGACTCCACCAAACCTAAAAGAAAAGGTTGGGTGAATGTCTTTTGCTTCACTTACTGATAAATGTGCGTGGTATAATTCCCCAAAGACTTGCTTTTTCCACTGCAACATACTTCTTGATGGAGACATTTTGTAGGAGAGACCATATATTTCTCATGTACATCTAATCCTCAGACTTCTATTCAAGCCAGTCTGGCATTTGTGAAAGGCCAATAGGGGCCCCAGTAGTCTGGAAGGCTGGGGACGCCCAGGGGCTGACCCAAATGTGTGTTAACATCTTCCCTTCTCACTCACGCTCTGCAGTGTATCTGCTCCCAGGGCTTCAGATATAATCTCTGCAGGTTTTTTGGGGACCACTAGATTCTGGCCTCCTCTGGGACACCGGATTTACCTTCCCAATAGCATGGTGGACATCTCCACGTGCTGCCATTAATCCATTAGTTCAAGCACTTACAGACAGTTACTGGTAGTAAGTGTTCTAGATACAAAACACACAGTAGAGGTCATACTGTCTCCCTGGGGTTTATGGTTGGGTGGAGGATGTCACACAGACCCATAAACTCAACACATCCAAAATATTATCACCATCTTCTATCCCTAAATTGACTCCTTTTTCAGTTACAGACATCACCATCTCACCACCTGCTAAAATTTACAACTCAAGTCATGCCTGTTTTCCTCTCTCCCTCTCTCATCCCCACGATTGCCTCTTACCTCTCTGCCTATGACCCTGTCGACTTACTGTTTGCAAGGCAAACTCATAGCAATATAAATGCAATAAAGGTTTGTGGGGTGGAACCCAATTTTATTATAGCCCCTGAAACTTCACCTTCAAACTCACCACATTAATATTTTGCCAAGTTACCGTTCTTAAGGTCCCCCTTAATATCAATTGTCACCTACAGAGAGTGGGGCTTTGTAATTTAACATTTACCTCATATCTTTAACACCTATCTTAAAAGCCAAGGTTCTCATTATTTTTAAGGTAAAATTTCTAAGACCTCAGAAAGTCTGAAAACTGCATTGTCTGGAAGACCCAAACCAGACCGTCCACGGTCTGGTTTTCTAAGGCCGGAGCTGAGGTGGCGAAAGAAACATCTGATGCTGATGATGCTGTTCAGAAAAGGACCCCAAGGATTCCAGTTTTAAACAAACTCTAATAACAAAACACTTCGAGCCAGGAGAGAAAGCTGATCCCCCGACACAAAAGGTGCCAGCAATACCACCTTCCTCCCTCCGCGAGGCTGCTGACGCGCGGTGACGCACCCTCCACCCCGTTTGTGGGAGAGCCAGTCAGTTCCCTTTGAATGAAATCTTTATTCCACTGTTTAAACGCTCCCGGGGGAAGGAAGGGAGAGGACACGAGATGCATTTCAGAAACAAATGGAGACCCAAACGCCAAGTTTCTGTTCTTGTTACTGTTCGGGTTTTGGCCCCGTACAGACGGTCTCAGTTCCATGTTTTTCGTTAAGCTGGTTTGTTTGGCAAAACTCGCTGATAAATCCAGAACCCTGAGGTCAGTCTCACCTTACTCGGAAAGCTCGAGCTGGGAAGTTCAGCTTTCTGTGGTCGGGGGAAACTTCTTTGGAAGCCGCTGATCTGCTGTTTTGACAACGACAGGCAAAGATATGGGCCAGATAGGTTTTTGTCTTTACAAATGTATGAATCTGGGACTTTTCCCTCTCAAAGACCCAACATACAAGCACCGCTTTGTTGATAGTCCAGTGCCAGTTGCCCGATGGGGGAGGAGGAGGCAGGGCGGAGGTTCAGATCGAGGGAACAAATGGAATTCACAGGTAGGCCGAGATCCGTGCTTCAGCCGCTCGTCAACACCACAACCCATGGTGCCTCTTCCCCTGCTTTCCTTATCCTCAGCTGCTCATAACCAATCACACCCCAAAAAGGGCAAGACATTGAGGGCAGATGGGAGGGCGCAGGGGCCTGGGTATTGACAGCCCAGCTGGTCCGTCTGCAAGAAGCGACGCCGACTTCTAGGGCCCAGCTCTGCTTCCCTGGCGCTTCCCTCAAGGTGTCATGTTCCCAGGTCCGTTAAATACGCCCTTTTTAAATTCCTGCCCTGTCAGCTCCTCTCCCTTAAAAACGAAGGAATCTAAACCTGAAGACTCATCTGTTTTAGTGCAGGAAACAGAATGTTGAGTTTTGTTCAAACCTATGAAATCGTAATGGGCAATGTGTACTGAGTGCCAGGCGGTTCTTCGTGCTTACCTACTTAAGCAATCTTAAGAGATGAGGATTGTTATCATCATCCCGTTTTTTTTTTTACAGATGAGGAGACAGAGGCACAGAGAGGCTAAGTAACTGGCCTAAGGTCCCACAGCTGGGATTCAAACCCAGGCAGTGTGATTTCAGAGCCCTTGCTGTTAACCACCCCACACAGACCTGACCCTTCCCCTAAGTAAAGGTATGTGACCAACGGCCCAGTGACCTGGACAACACTTGTCTCCAGCATTTATTTCCATAGGTAAAAGGAAGCAAATGAAGGCAGCTTGGAAGGGCAGGGAGAACCACACAAGGAGAGGGCAGCTGCATCGGTGACTCCTTGGCCCAGGTCCTGCTGAGAGCACAGCTCTCACTGGGCTGAGCCAGGCATGGGGCTCCTACGTGCCAGCATGCCAGCCTACCAAGCAGAGAGTGTTGCAAGAGTTTTTACCTCAATACCCAGGATTCATGGTCTTGCCGCTTCATAGAATGAAGAGATGGACCCAAAATGAGCAGCAGGCAAAAGTTTATTAGAGTAGAAGATCAGAAAGTAAGAGTAGTACGCAGGCTCTCTTTGCAGAGAGGGGACATTCGGGAGTGAATGTCTGAGGACTATAAGCAAGGGTCCTTGTTTTATAAAGTTCTGGTTGCTCCTCTCCCCTTCTCTCCTTCCCTTCCCCCTTGTTCCTTCTCAGGTTCTACCCTTATTGGCTGGATAACTCTAGGCGCTGGGTTGTCCATTCCTGACTGGCTTGATTCCATTGTATGAGAGGTGGTCTGTGACCATACCGTTCCTTGTGGGTCATAAGGTTTTATGGTCTACTTCTTGTTTTTAGTCAGGTCTTTTGTCAAATTCCTGAGGGGAAACCTGAGGGAGAGTAGGTGGCGTCTGTTACATTCTTAAGAGGGACCTTATGCCTTGAGGGGGTTTGCTGTGGTCAGACACTCCCAGCGTTGTTCCAAAATGCTTGTTTTTCTTCCCCACCCAGGGACCTCAGGTCCTAACCTTTCCCTCTCTGCCTATTTTATCCTTTCATTCCCTACTATAAGAGGACTAAGAGGTGTCTTCACGCTGCATTGTTGGTGGGGATCCACCCTGATGGGACAGAAGGCAAAGCCAGCACACTGACCTCAAATGTGGATATATTATTACATAACATATTATTATATGTATTATTATATGTGTTATAGTATATAACATAATATATGTTATATGTAGTATATACATAAAATACATATAATATATTATAATATATGTATTATAATATATTATTTATTTTATTTATTTTATTTATTTATTTTTTAATTTAATTTAATTTAATTTTAGTCATTCAGTGACCCACTGAAGATATGGAGTTTGGATTCAGTTTGTGGACTAGGAAATATACACCTTGATGATCATAATACAACCCAAAGATCTATTAGTTGTTACTTTGGTCACTTTGGGCTACTATCCCAGAATACCATAACACAGATTCTTTGGCTTAAACAACTAACATTGCCCTCAATTCTAAAGGATGAGATGTCCAAAATGAAGGGGCTGGCAGAACGGTGTTTGATGAGGGGCCACTTCCTGGTCTATGGGCAGTTTTCTCATATCCTTATATGGTGGTGAGCAGAGAAAGAGGAAGCAAGTTCTCTCCTGTATTTTCTTTCAAGGTCCCAAATCCATCATGATGTCTCCACCCTCATTACACAATTATCTTCCTAAAGCTCCATCTCCAAATACCATCACACTAGGGCTTCAACATATGACGTGGAGGGACACAAGCATTCAGTCCATAGCAAATGCCGTTCTCTAAGGCTTCACAGGCAGGCACCATAAAAAATCACACACGCACGCACACACACACACACACACACACACACAAACTATGCAGGCCTGGACTAAGCTCAGAGATTCAATTAGCCCATTGTTCCCAAATGGCTTATTTAATGGCACCGTGTCACTAATGCAGACAGCTTATCTGTTTTGTTCACCATGTACACCCAAGTTCATGGCCTGGAACTCAGGAACTGAATCCTTGAATTCAGTCGCTCAGATTTATCTGTTCCTCTGTGATATCGTAGTCTGTCTATACCTTTGTATCTTCTTCCCGAAGCCTCCAGTGTGTCCAAACCTCACACAGTGTGTCTAGATTCTGACGAGACTAACCTACCTCTGTTGACTCTCAGCAGCGACGGACGCAATTTGTAGTCATGGCCAATATGTTCATAATTAAAAGAAAGTAAAGGTTTTAGAGGTAATACTGGGTCAAGATTAATTCAAAGGTTTCCCAAACTATCAGAGAGAAACCTAAACACGCTAGACCTCTATTTTTGTTTAACTCAGGCACAACCCCTATACTTAAAAAAATAATCTTGTTTGTCCAGTGACAGATTCTTTTCAGACATTTCAACAGCTGCCTTCATCCATCCCTATGCTCTCAGACCCCTATCTTAAATCTCTGAACCAGCCCCAGACCTTTTCTCCCAGGAATGATGGAGTTATGGAATTGAGGTTATAAATTCAGTCAAGCCCCAAGACCAAGTTCCAAGTTGGAGCGTTAAGGTCTAATGTTGATATTTTGCTTTTTAAAGTCAAAGTCATAATTTGAAACAGTTGTTCATCGGCAAATCAGTTTTCTTACTTTTTCCCGATCTTCAGATAACAGTCTCAACAGTTAAAAGATTGTAACGTGGGTCAGTGAGCTAAGCTATGTTTTTAGTTCTCAATACTCAAGTTAGTTAACTTACAACATCTTATACCAAAATTTCAGTGTGGATTGGAAAGGAAAGCAGTTTGGGGAGAAAAAAAGAAAAATGAACCACTGCCCAAAAATGTCCGTTCCTTCTTTTGGCTCACCCATTTGTGCTGTAAACATTTGAGTAAGGTAAAGATATCAGCCACTTTCTCTAACCCCAGGGACAAATTCCAGCAAATGGATCAGCACGTTCTTTGCCTTCTCACTCGGTTTCCAGTAGGAAGCTCATCCCTGAAAAAAAAAAAAAAAGGCATGGGACTGTTGCTTTTATAAAGTTTTGCTCCCTGAGTTAAGGGAGTCCCGCAATTTTCCAATCAATGACATTACGATTTGACCCTTGCTCTAGAGGGCAATTTAGGGCTTATTCTTTCTGCTGCCCACAAACTGCTGCCAGACTTCCAAGGATAGGCTGGTGGTTGGGTATTTAACATAATTTAAATGGTGGCGAGGCGCCTGTGTGGCTCAGTCAGTTGAGCTTCTGACTTCGGCTCAGGTCATGATCTCGCAGTTCACGAATTCAAGCCCCACATTGGCCCTGTGCTGACAGTTCAGAGCCTGGAGCCTGCTTCGAATTCTGTGTCTCCCTCTCTCTCTGCCCTCCCGCTGCTCATGCTCTGTCTCTCTCCCTCTCTCAAGAATAAATAAACATTAACGATTTTTTAAAAATGGCAAAGCAGCAGCAGCTTGCTGTATCGGAGGGCTCTGCCAGCCTGTTCAATCCACAACACTTTATATGTGATGACAGTGACATGAGACTTACTAAAAGGCAGGAGATTACCAAGGTATAGGTTAGAAGGGTGCTTTCCGGAAGATGCATGGTATTAAGAAGAGAAATAGAGGCAAAGAAGTGAATAGAAGGAGGCTGAAGAATCAGCAAATATCTCCAGAAGAAATGAAGAGAGATAAGGCATTAGCATCCAGGGAGGTTTGAGTTTGTTTTTCACTATGAGAAATACATACGTGTTTGGAATTGGTAATACTTAACCAGGGGCACCCAGATGATTCTGATGGTGTGTGTTTGTTTGTTTGTTGGCTTCTGTGTACGGAACCAGGGTCTCTGGTGGGAGTATATTGTGGAAGAGGCCCACTCAGGTGGTTCTAACATATACCCTGGCTAAGAAAATGTGTGCTGCAGATATATTTTTCCTTCTTTATTTTCTCCTAATATCACAGTTTAATTTTTCCAATGCTTTTATTTCTTTTTAATATTCGAGTTATAAAAACAGTTCATTGAAAATCTGGAAAACATGAAAAAGTACACAGAAGAAGGCTGAAATCCTCTCTAACCTGAGTAGCCAGACATACCTTTTGTAGTGCAGGGCGTCTAAATCTGGAACCCCTGGGTGATTTCACAGGGTCCGGGGCCTAAACTTCTGAAAACTTATAGAAAATTACTATTGTCTTTTTTTACCCAAGCATATGTATGGCTTTTATAATATTAACATCATACATTTTTGTTTTGAAACTTTTTTTTTTTTAGCTAACAAGACACATCCTTAATATCCCCGTAGCCTTAACTACTCTTTGAGAATACCACTTTTAAAGGGTGAATAATATTCAAACTCTCAGCTCCCCTTTGTTGACAGTAATATCAGCAGTGTGCACCACAA
Organism: Paguma larvata; assembly: GCA_030068075.1. NCBI lineage: Eukaryota > Metazoa > Chordata > Mammalia > Carnivora > Viverridae > Paguma > Paguma larvata. The sequence goes on from CM057838.1 coordinate 41,087,386, forward strand.
TAAACAATGCTGGACTGAATATCCATGGGCGTAAATCTCTGCATTTGAAAAAAAACTTTATTTAAAAAAGTTTTTTAATGTTTGATTTTGAGAGAGAGAGAGAAAGAGAGAGAATGAACAGGGAAGGGGCAGAGAGAGATTGAGACAGAATCCAAAGCAGGCTCTGAGTTGTCAGCACAGAGCCCTACGTGGGGCTCGAACCCACAAACTGTGAGATCATGACCCAAACTGAAGTAGGACACTTAATGCACTGAGACACCCAGGTGCCCCCAATATTTCTTAAAGTTTATTTATTTTTGGGAGAGAGAGAGAGACAGAATATGAGCAGGGGAGGTGCAGAGAGAGAGGGAGAGAGAGAATCCCAAGCAGGGTGTGCACTGTCAGCACAGAGCCTGATGTGGGGCTTGATCTCATGAATTGTGAGAACACGACCTGAGCTGAAATCAAGAGTCAGACACTTAACCGAACGAACCACCAGGCACCTCTATGTGTTATGTCCTTTGGCTCTCGGAATCTATTTCTTTTGAGAAAGGACTTGTCAACTGCACACCCACCCGGAGTGTATTAAAGCGAGGGACTCTGATGTTTATCCATATGCTTTTAGAACATATTGTATGTCTCTGATTTCTTTTCCGATCCCCTTTATTAGTATTAGTATTTGTCCCTTTTCTTCGGGAAAATGACAACCTGATAAAGGGCCTAGTGTCCTTAAATGAACCACTTGAAGAGGAAGGACAGAAGAACTCACCAGAGTTATTCTAATATCCTTCTTCAGGCCACCAGCCCACGCGTCTCCCTCCAGGATGACACGCCGGCGATTAGTTCCTTTCTGGGGTATAGATGTGTTAGTGTGTCCACACCACAGCCACCGGCGTCCGGACATGCTCCTGGCAGGTTGCAGGAGAGAACCCTCCAGGATGAGTCCTGGTGGAAGGCAAACCCGTGCCTCGGGTTACCAGAGCTTCAGGAGCAATACCCCTTCTCCCAGTAATCAGCGCGGGTGCCTGAGCCAGGCTCCACCACCTGGATGTTCCAACTCACCATTCTGTCTTGCGGGAGCAACACAGATGTGGGGATAGCTGAGAAATTACGCGGGCCGGCAGCCCAGGGGCCAGCAGCTGCAGTGGCCGGTACAGAACTTCAGTCCGTCCTGGGACAGGAACTTGGCTGTGCTTGAGTCCATCCACTCCTTTCTGGAGGTTTCTCTTTTGCCTTCTGTGGTAGGCTGAATAACAGCCCCTGTCCCCAAAGAGGTCCTTGCTTTAATCCTTGGCACCTGTGAGTACGTTACCTTATACAGCAAAGGGACTTTGCAGATGTGACTTGGTTAAGAATCTTGAGATGGGGAGATTCCCCAGGATCATCCGGGCGGGCCCAGTGTACTCACAAGGGTTCTTATAAGAGGGAAGCAGGGAGGTCGTAGATAGCAGAAAGTCATGTGCTAAGAGCATCATAAATCGAAGTGATGTGGCCACGAGCCAGGCAACGCTGGCAGCCTCTAGAAGCCGGAAGCACAAAGGACGAATTCTCCCCCGGAGCCTCCAGAAGGAACGGGCCCTGACGACACCTTGATTTTAGCTCCATGAGACTTATTATGGGCTTCTGACCTCCAGAACTGTCGGACAACACATATGTGTGGTTTTATCCCAAGTCTCTGGTGATTTGTTACAGCAGCAATGGGAACTGAAAACAACTTCCACTGATTCCATGATATTCTCCCAGTGCGGATGTCTCCTTAATTTAACCACATTCTATGCCCGTGGCTTATTACCAGCCAGATGTCACCCACCTCCAGCTCACCCAGAGTTGGGTGGGTCCTGTCCTCCAGGCACCCTCCCCATCCCCTGCTTTCCCCAAAGAAGCCTTACTCACCGAAAGTTGTGACAGTCTCTGTACCGGGCTATCTCCCCTCCAGACTTCAGACGCACCGAGAACAAGGATTCATCTTTGCAGTCCAGCACCCAGCACGATGTAGGAGTAAACATTAGTTAAATGAACACCTTAAAACTTATTTGTACACAGACATATACCCGAAAGGTATAAATGCCTTAAGAAATGAAAAAAAATTTCAAATAGATGGAGAAACACTCACCTTCGGCACCTTTTCTTTAGACAATGGGGATTATAAAAACTAGTAGACTTATCTAGGAAAGGAAATTCTGTCCTGATTTACGACAGGATTTTAAAAAGCTGACTTTTATGTGAACATAAAATACTAAGCATACAATATGTTAGCTAAATCACTTGGATAGAACTGAAAGCAGAGCAAATGTAATCAATTTATGATATTATTAAAACCTAAGGGGAAATGAAATGTCCGCTTCAGTAACGCTGGGCGTGTCTGCGTTTCTCACACTTCGGTGTTATTGTAGGACACTCCAGCGGCCGGTTGCAAAATCCCGATGGTCTGCGAAACCCGGCTTCATCCTGGCCGGTGTGGATGGAACACGCATTTGAGACACTTGGGCTTAAGAGATCTCTCTTCCTTGCATGACAGGGAGTTTTAAAGGATTTTCTCCCCTCCCCACCAACCATGTCCCCTGTCTAAATTTGTTAAGCCTTTGGACCCTATCCTATAAAAATGCAAAAAAGCACAAGTGCAGAACAATATTCACTGAGGCTCTATTTGTAATAGCATTCCACTGGAAGCAACCCAAATGTCAATCAATGAGAAAGTGGTTGAATAAATTATCGGACACCCGTAACCTGGAGAGCTCTGCTTTCCTTGAAAGAATGAGGTAGTTTTATATACCTCATACACTTGCTTTAAGATCACAGTTCACTGCTCTGCTTAAAAACCTCCAGGGCTCCCAGTTGCATTTACATAAAATTTGAACCCCTTCCCCTGATCTAGAATGTCCTCCACTGGATGACTGTGCTGCCTCTTTGACTTCAGGTTTGCACTCTCTCCTCCTCTCCTCAGATTCAGCACGATGGCCTCCATCAGCTTCCCCTCAGCTGCCCCCAGCTAGCTACCACCACAGGTCTTTTGCACTTGCCGTTTCTCTGCTGGGAATGTTCTTTGCTAAACCAGTGTTTCTCAGCCTTAGTTATTTATTAAAACCATCTTCATTACAGGCTGAATCCGCATGCAGTCAACTCAGAATCTCCAAGGTGGTTCCCGGGCATCAAGTCGCTTGGGTTTGGGTTACTTGTTTATTTTTAAACTTCCCTGGTGATTCTCGGCACAGCTCAACCTGAGAATCAGGGTGGCTTCACGCGGTGGTTCCTCTCCAAGATTTAGGATGTAGTTCAAATGTCAGCTCCTCAGAGAAGGCACGACTACACTACTTTTAAAACTAAAGTTCTATCATTTGACCAATAGAATTTAAAAAGGAATTTAATAAGCAAAGGATGAGTATGAAAAGGAATTGAATCTGCAGATGTAAAGATGATAAATATGAGATGGCATATACGGAAAAGACAGAATGGCAGTTTCGAGGCAGACAGAATTTAAATTTCAGTTTGCTCACTCACTATGATCTTGTCCAGTTACCTAACATCTCAGAGCCCATGTGAAAAGCTTAAAGAATTTTGAAAGAGAGGGGCACCTGGGTGGCTCCTTGGGTTAAGTGGCCAACTTTTCAGATTCTCTGTCTCCCTCTTTCTCTCTCTCTTAAAATTAAATTTAAAAAAGTTTTTTGAGGAATACCAAGACTGCTAATAGCACACAGTGAACACTAGGTGAATAGTTTTAGCTAATTCTATTTTTAAAATATTTTTTCATGTTTGTTTATTTTGAGAGAGAGAGAGAGAGAATGAGCAGGGGAGGAGTAGAGAGAAAGGGGGAGAGAGAATCTCAAGCAGGCTCTGCACTGTCAGCATAGAACCCAAAGCGGGGCTCAAACCCACAAACCCTGAGATCAGGACCTGAGCCAAAACCAAGAGTCAGACACTTAATAGACTGAGTCACCTAGGTGCCCCAAATTTTAAATAACAAATGATTGGATGAAGGAGTCAGTGCTTCAGAAATTCAAAGAAAATAGAAAAGTCAGGTGCTTTGGGACCAGGAGGGCTTCTTTGAGTAGGTACAATTTAATTTTTGTCTAAAAGTAAAGCTAGAACTTGGGCAGAGAGGATGGGAGGGTTGTGGGTGGCATCCCAGGAGACAGGGAGCAGGGGAGACAAAGACTAGAGATAGAATTTTGCAGTGTGTTTGGGGACGAGAGAGTTAAACAAGAAGAAAGAGCTTGCCCAGAAAGACAGCATAGCAGTATGTCAGGATGGGCGAAACTTCTGTTTTCTGTCATACAGCATCTTTTTAGCACTGGCATCTCCCTGAATTAAATTGTGTAGAAGAGTAAGTCTCTGATTGGAAGCAGATCCATCAGGCATAGAGACAGAGAGGTGGGAGTGGTAGGAGACAGGCTTTGGAAGGTCATTCCCTTCAACAGGAACCTGTGTGTCTCTTGGAGGCTGACTCTGGGCCAGGAGTTGGCCAATCTCGAAGAAGCAAGCTTGTAAAGTTTTCCAGGGACGGACCACAACCCAATTCCACCAGTGGCGGCACTTGGTGCTTCCGTGGGAAAACCCATGATGTTATCTTGAGGGGAGCCCAACTCTGAGTCAGGGTCCTTGGTTGCCAGTCAGACTCCTGCAACCAAGGAATATTCAGTGAAGAGACTACTAACAAAGGGCAGGCAGGATTAAGGGGAACCAACAAAGGACAGGAGTGGGTAGGCAGAGAGCCGCAGGAATCCTGAGAGGGACTGCCAAACCTAGCCCAGCAGGGGGCTGGCTGGGGAAGTAACCCCCAGTCTCTCTTGTCTGCCCTCGCCTGCAGGTGACTTTCCAGTAGCCAACCTCCAGCCAGAAGCCAGAGAGCAAGGGTGTCTATTGATGCAGTCCATACGGGTCAGTCTCCCAGGTGCAAAACAAAATGGAGAAGGACAGAGAGTGGATCTGGAATCTCCAGCACAGCAAACAGTCTTACAGAATGACAAGCTCACAGAATGGGCTGATTCCCAGCCTGCATTCCCCCTAAAGCGTTCCCTTCAGCGGATCCCCTCCCGCTCTGCCTCCTACCTTCACCCTCTGCGCATGTAATTAATTGATCATCCAGTCTTGCCAATTGGACCTCCTAGTATCTCCCGAAAATACGATCTGCTCATACCATATACTTAAATCCCTTAGAGATTAAAGATTTATGGTTTTACTTCTTACAACTAAAAGTACTGGATGAAAACCTCAGTGGATATTTATATAACCTTGGAGTAAAAGAAGGACTTCTCAAAGCATGACCTCAAAGGCAAAACCACAGAGGAGAAGACTGATAGATTGTACTACATAAAAATTGGAAACTTCCATTTGACAAAACCCACCATGAACAAAGTCGAAAAGGCATCAAAAATAACCCAAACAAAATTCAAACAATGGAATAAGAAAATATCATCTCAAGAAACTTAAGGAAAAGGAATACTGTATAAATACAATAAGATCTCACACAAATAGATAAGGACTGACCAAATTGGGGGGTGGGGGGAACTAAGAAGAAAATAAAATAAGGAACAAGTTTTAAAAATAGAAATAGAGGCACAGGCAAAGGACATGAACAAGATTGATTAAGGAGGAAAAACAACTTGATAACAGCATATGGAAAAATGTTAACTACTCAATCCAAGAAATGCAAATTTAAACAAGAAACTCTCCAACCAAGTTCACAAAGATTGTTCTTAAGGGGAGCATTGGGCGAGCAGGGGTGCTGATGGATTGCGTAGAGGAGTATAAATCATCACAAAGTTTTGAAAAGCAAATTGGCAGTTCAATATTGAGAAACTTTAAAATGCATCCCCCTTGGCCCAACTTGAAAATTCTGCGAATTTTCACTTCTCAGATTTTTTCCCAATACTTTCCTGCTCACAGAGTCCAAGCATGTCGATAGGGAATTCCCTTCCACGTTTCAGTGACATTGGCCGCTCCATTAATGCAACACTGCCTGTTGCTCCCTAGACATACACCTTGCACTTTTGTGTCTCTGAGCATGTCCTCTTTATTTCCCTTTGCTTGGAAAGTCTCCACCACCTTCTTGGCCTGGCTAGCTTTGCTTACTCTTCTGGAATCTGCTAAGCTGTCAGAGGGTCTTCCCTGATTACCCTCTTGGTTAAATTTCCTTTCTTCCATGTTTCCATAATACCCGATGCATATATTTTTGCCGATAACTTACACATTTACATATCTATTTACATATTTATAGACTTATTTATGTATCTGTTTCCACCATTTTGGTTTCTCTCTTTGTATCCCTATACTGATGGGGGTACTTGTGTCTCCCAGGGGATATTTGGCAAGGTCTGGAGACATTTTTGGTAGCCACAACTGGGGGTTTGGGGGGGAAAGGGATGCTACTAAACATCCTAAAGTGTACAGGAAAGTCTACACGGCAAAGAACTATGGAGCCCCAAATGTCAGTAGTGCTAATGTTGAGAAACCCTGTCCTATTCCTGGCTCCCACCTAGTATAAAGCATAAAAAGCACACAATAAAAAAAATTTTTAGGGGCACCTGGGTGGCTCAGTAAGTTGGGCATCTGACTTTGGCTCAGGTCATGATCTCCTGGTTTGTGGGTTCAAGCCTCACGTCAGGCTCTATGCTGACAGCTAAGAACTTGGAGCCTGCTTCAGATTCTGTGTCTCCTTCCCTCTCTGCCCCTTCCCTGCTCTGTCTCTCTCTCACAAATGAATAAACATTAAACAATTTTTTAACTATATAACGAACAATAGTAAAATGACTTTTCAAGCCCAATTTCTTTATCTATACAGTAGATGTAATAATATCTATGCCGAAGGCTTGCAGATAGGATTAAAAGAGACAAATATGAACAACGCCTGGAACAAAGCTGGTGCTCCATCAAGAGTACTTTTCCCTGATTATAACGTGCACGAATTAAGTCACAGACCCAGAATGTCTTGGTGCTGAAATGAGTCTTAAAGTCTTTGCTGTTAAGCCCCTTCATTTTATAGCTGGGAAACCCCAATCTATAAAGTCTAATGACTTGCCTAAATTGTTGGCATCAGATCTGAGTTTCCTGTTTAGTGGCAAACCACATTTTAAATGCATGCCTAAGAAAGGCATTATAGACGGATTCTTCTGTAAACCAAAGAAATTACCTTTTTTTTTGGGGGGGGGCGAGGTTGGCTTGTAAATATAGTTTTCGTATATATGTATAAAGTTTTCTTTCAAATGGTTAGAGTACTAACAGAGCAATGACTCAATTGAATAATGTTACCAGAAGTTTCACAGGGATTTATTTTGAAATTACATTTTTGGCATTTATGCAAAAATAGGCAAATGTATTAAAATACAAAGTAAAACAAATAATACATTCTTTTGACTGTAGGAGAGATCTAGTCAGAATCCAGAATAACAATTTAAATAGTTTGTCATAATACATAAGCCTCTCAAATATTAACAGACTTTCTGGAATCTATGCTAAAAATTAACTGCCTTGTAATGATTCCATTCTTCTTCCCTGCTCAATTGCTAATACGTACAATGGTATTTCTTAGCAAAATATAATTCAGAGGCACCCTCCCATCTGAGATCTCAGACCCTAACATGTTATGACTTTTAATATGAACACCAGTATAACCAGAACTTAAACAAATTATGGCAAATAAATTAAAACATTTATATTTTAACATCTATAGACTTTATTAGGTGTTCCTTATACAGTCATCTGGTATGTTTAAAGAGTGAGCAATCATATAAAAGGAAATATGGTCATAACTGATTGAAGTAATAAAATCCTGAAACAAAATAACATCTCATAATTCATTGCACAGCATATATTAGATTTCATTACATCAGTATATAGCTTAGCTGTAAATTCTCCTGATGGCCGTAAACCTCTAAGGTGTTGTCATCCTGAAAAATGAAGGAGAGGGAGCTGGCGGGGCACAGAATGGATAAATCTTCAATTGCACTGGTGTGGTGGACCTGGCAGTTGTAAAGTTGTAGTGCACTGCCACCTAGTGGCAGAATTTAGTACCTATTCCAACAAGGCACCCTTTCTCTATTTTCTGAAGAGTGCCATGTTTCATTCACCCTTCAACTGCGTTCATCTTTGATACCTGTACTTGCTAAAATTCATGTCACCTATTCAGTGTAAATTCAATTCCCTTCATCTGTCAGGTTGTCACGGGTTTGCTTAGGACAGTTTTTATGTTCACCTAACTTAAAAATTCCAAGTACTTTGGCTATTTTCAGCGCCACACACAGGATGTCTGTATTAACAAAACCTCATCATGTTTGTGAATATATAAGGATTATTATGGCTATAGGAACTTGGGGTTTTGGCCCAGTTTTTACTTTTATTAATGAATCTTTTAGAAAGTCTGAATTAGTGCAGAATTAATGCCTTAAAAGGGAGTCTTTAAAGTAAATATGAAATCATTATCAAAATCTACACCTGGGACTTAAGATTCTAGAATTTTAAAACACACAGTGGCGCTGCCGGTGAACATTCCTTCACTAACATGTTGGTACTAGAATGCCTGGGTGGCTCAGTTGGTTAAGCGTGGGAGTCTAGATTTTGGTTCAGGTCATGAACTCATGGTTCTTGAGATGGAGTCCCGTCTCGGGCTCTGCCCTGATAGTGAAGAGCCTGTCTGGGATTCTCTCTCTCCTTCTCTCTCTGCTTCTCCTCTTCCCTGTGCACATGCCCCTCTCTCTCTTCCAAAATAAATAAATAAACATTAAAAAAGGGGAAAAAAACATGTTCGTACCATTCATAGAGCATCACATAAATGTTCTGGCCATGAGAACTCTGGGAATGTTACCAAACGTTGCTGCACAGTTTGGGATTAGAACCAGAGTCAGTATTCGGGGATCTGAGGCCCCACCATTCCTTACTCTGCTTCCTACACCTTAGCAACATGAAGGTTCACTACAATGGTGAACATAAGCCAGGTGTTGGATGGAATTGCAAAGAACAGAAAGGCAAAGTAAACCACTTCAGAGTAAGCAAATCTATCTTTCTCCAAAACCTAGGAAATTATGCGTTAAAAACCTAAATCTACTTTAAACTTTGAACAATGATATATACCAAACATCTTACGCTTTAAAATTTTCTAATGTTTTTATTTATTTTTGAGAGGGAGAGAGAGAGAGAGAGAGACAGAGCACAAGCAGGGAGGTGAGGGGCAGAGAGAGAGGGAGGCACAGAATCAGAAGCAGGCTTCGAACTGTCAGCACAGAGCTCGACATGGGACTCGAACTCCCAAACTGTGAGATCATGACCTGAGCTGAAGTCGGACGCTCAACCGACTGAGCCACCCAGGTGTCCCCATTTTACGCTTTAAAACGTAAACTAGCAGGATGAGAAATTTTGAAAGTTAAAAACAAACAAACAAAAAGAACAGTGCCAACTCAAAAGGCAAAACAAGGAGACAGCAGAGTATTAGCTGGGTTCCATCCCAGTGAAGCTGTCATACAGGTCCGACTCCACCTGTCCTCATCTCGGCTAATGACCTTCATTCAAGGTCAGACAGCCAAAGGGGGCAAATGGAACAGAAATGAGAATCCCACAGGGGAGATAGAGGAGAAGAGGCCAGGACCTGAGCCTCAACTAGTCAGTTAACCAGACTTGATGGTACTCAGCGTCTCCCCAGAATATTTATTCTTTCTATTCGCCTAAAGGAGCACAGAAGCTAACCCTCCTAGTGCTCGCCATGTGCCAGGAACTATGAGTGCTTGACACGTAAGGAAGTCAGGTAATTTTCACAATATCCTTGTAAAGTAGGTTCTATCGTTAGCCTCATTGTAGAGCTGAGGAAACTGAGGCACAGAGAGGTTAAATCATATTCCTGAAGTTACACAATAAGTCGTGGACTCCTATCTGGGCAGTCTGACCCAGAATCATCTCTGAATCATCTATCCTGTCTATAGGATGATGAGCCTCTGTATTTCAGATACATCCATGCTGATTTTTCAAACACTACGGCTTTTGGTGACAAAAAGACCCTGTCTTCAAATGAAAGGATTTCATTGACCAATTAACGAAATTCTGACCCCTTCAACTATTCTTTCAATGGCCAAATACTGATTCTACTTTCTTATTCTTCATAACAAGCAGAACAATACTAATAATTATAACTAACAGTAAAAAGTTCGATATAGTGTTCTATGGTTTTCAAAGAACTTTTGCATACCTTTTCTGTCAGGTAATTAAGTGACATAGAAAAGCCTTACAGATTGGCTATAGAAAGAACTCTCACAAAGTCACTGTCGTGCGTTTTCTACCTGGAGCAGGTGGATGTCCCAGCTGTTTCTGTTACACCTTAACCTTGGTCAGTTGTTTGCCCCCATCTTTCAGGGGAGCCCGTAAGCTTGCTTTAAATGTCAACAGCATTTACAAACATGGTCCCTAAGTTTAATGCCTCAGCCTCCCTCCACCCCATCCTTCTCCCCACATCCCTTTGTAGGGGTCCGGTTTGAGATGCTTCAGCTCTGATCTCCTTGCAAAGGTGCACATTGGATGCCAAGGTGAATACTTATATTCTGCATTGCATTCCTGCAAAAGTGATCTTGAATTTAAGGGAGCCTCTGGAGAGTCCTAGTCAAGGAAAATCCAAATGCTTTTAAAAACAGGGGTTCAGGACAGTCCATTTTCTTAGCCTTCTTCTGCCAAGCAGGACTTCGTTGAAACCTCAAGTGTGGCCTGATCTTTAAAAACCTTCGGGGAACCTTGATCTTGCCTGGGTGGTTTTCAATCCTCCCTTGTACTAGGAATTCACCGGCAACAAAGGAACACAAGGGCACGACCTGCCTGCTGTTCTTCAGTCCAGTCTTTCTTATTCAGCCTGAACATGTTCTAGAAAAATTGCTTAGTCTTATTGTTAGCTACCATTTCACCTGCAAGAGCCCCTGGGGCAGGGAGCTCAAGCAAGTCAAGAGATCCTATGAACTACAGCTTTTGTGCCAAGAACACAAATATCTGCTATTGTCTTTTCTACTGTAAAAGTGATTGCTGTTCAGTTATAAAAAATTGACCATTAGAGAAAAGGAAAAATATAAAAACTACCTTTACTGACTAAAATCTAACCGCTGATGCCATCTCAGTGTTTCCCCAGTCTTTCCTTAACCAAGGGTTGGGAACTTTGTTTCACCTGGTTACATCTTTCTTCATTTAATATCGTAAGAAGTGTCCAAGTTTTAAAATTGTCTTCATAAATATACTTTTTCCACTTAGCATAGCTTAATCACATCCTATTATTGAAAACTTTCATTGCTCAGTTTTTCACTTCGATAAGCAATGCTGCAAAAACATCTTTTTCATAACACGGCATTCCATCATGGTTTTGGAGTCCTACACTATTTCTGTGGATGCGTGACCTTGGACAAGTTGCTTGACCTCTGTAAGTAACCCTTCCTTAATTTGTAAAGGAGTAATAGTCCTATCTCATTGCATTGCGTTGAGATCAATGATCATAAAGGGCACAGTGTCTAATGTAAAATAATCACAATCACTCAATATAATAGTGGCTGCTAGTGGAATTATTTAGAAAGATTTTGTGGTTCTTGATACATATTGCCAAAATCTCATCCAAATGGGTCATATCCATAGAACACCCATCAGCAATGTATGAGATTCAAATTTATTTGAGGTGTGAGAGAGGAAGGAAATTGAATCACTGAAACACTGGGTGGTCCTTGGTTGTCTGAGAATTTGTCTTAAAGTTGCCTCATGGGGCCTGATAGGGAAGCATCTTGACACAAAAGTCTTTACTAATCTCATATAGTCCTTCACTAAACCATTTTCCAACACTAGCATCTACCAACACCTTCATCTGTTTCTCTGTGATTTGTGATACTGTACCAATAAGAGAACTCAAATGGATTGCAAAATCAAGTCATGAATCTTATAAAATATTAAGTATGTTAAAGGAGAACTGCTTTTACTATGACCAAATCCATGATTAAACGAAGATCTAGGCAAATTGCTCTATTCTATCCCTGCAGGTTAGGCCCTGAGGGGACTTCTAAGTATCTTGCTAATCTACAAAGGCAATATAAAGGTGACTATTCTACTTGAAAGAATGTCATATCCTTCAGTACATTAAGAAGTTATCCACTCGGTGAGGAAAAATGATTAAAGCAGCTTCTTTAAGCTCCAGGAAGGAGTAAAATGCTAACTAAAAATATCTTAGAATTGTAACAGGTAAGTAAATTCAGTAGTTGCTCAGAATAAGGTTTAGAATTCAAACACCCTAAGAATAATTACAATAGACATTTATTTAAAGTAATACATCTGCAGCTCAAATAGTTCCAAATTGTACATTTCAGGTTTACCCAACTTAAAAAATATTTGAGAGCAGCTGTGACCACAGATTTCAACTCCATGATTATTTCTTTGCCCATTCTTCTCTTTCTTTTCTTTCCCGAATAACTTCTTTCAGATATGGCTCCAGGTAGAATTTATCCTAAGGAATGAATAAAAGAAAAGTATGATATGCCAACATCACATACAGATATATCCCTACACTCAACAGGTCTTCAACAAAAGAAATCCATCAAAATTAATTTTTATTTCTAACTTAATATATATTCAAGCAGATAAAAACTGTCTGCTTTTCTGAAATGTAAAAGCCCACAAAGATGCTGTAATAAGTTGCTTTGATAAGTTATGAGAGGAAAGTCTGCCAGAGAAGAAGAAATGAGAGTACAAGCTCTGCCCGGTTTGAATGCAGTTCAAGGGGGAGGGTTTACTCAGAGTCCTTCCTGGGAGCTAGACGGTCCCTCCACGGGCTCATCACACCGATATCACCATTGTTTTCAGCTGAGCAGAAACCAGAGCGTAGAGGGAGAACAGACCTGGAAGAGAGAGGATCCGGACTCCAGGCCTGGATCGCTACATTAGAGTTTGCTTAGTGATTTTGGAACAGTCACGTCACCGCTAAGTCTCTAAAATGGAGCTAACCTTTGCTCTATTAACCTCGCTGGACTGCCGCGAGGACATGTGTTTGACATAATCTTAAGAACTCTAAGTACAAATGAACGTGTTTCTCTGTTGCTGATGCTCAGCCCTTGGAGGCCGACACTGTCAGATACACAAAAACTGTGCTACCTCCTCATATTTTGTCCACTGCTCTTTGGGCAAGATCTGCTGCCTCATGGTCAGGTCCAGAGCTCTCTTAATGCGAAACATCCTGTCGTTGTAAAGGTTCTCAGGAAGCCTTCTTATGGCCTCTTTCACATCGGCATCCTCATATATCGTATCGTCTCGCATCAGCCCTAAGATAGAACGAGAGAGTCAGCTTGAATACACGTTTCAGAAACCAGACATTCAAAAAAACACAGGTAAATATGTGTATGACTTAGAACTTAAGACTCGGGTGAAGAAATATGTATTTCATATATAACACTGGGTTATTTCTTAAACAGTACTATAGAAACAAAATAAGAGCCTTTTAAAATCCACTGCCACAAAACTCACATTTTCTGAAATAATTTTAAAAATATTTAAAATATCTACTTTGTTTTTAAAAACACATATCAATAAACCACCTATTTTCTTACACTTTACACCTGAGATCAAGGTATTAAACAATCTTAAGAGGACAGTGTACTAAGGAGTCAGTAACATTTAATGGCACTTCCATCAAGCTTCAATTAAAAAAAAAGATGACGTTCATGGCAAATCATAAAGTTCTAAAAAAGTTCAGGCCTCAGATGATGATAAAAATGCCAGACAATTTTAACACTTGAAAAACCTCTTACTTTCAAAGTTCACATAACTTAAATTTCCAAATGCTACGTGGAGGAGTCGGGAGAGGGAAGGTATAAGGAAAATGTACTGCTACCGTATTTCGAGACCATAACTGATTTCCATCTCAAACATCTGAGATGATTCTATTACTCTCTTCTCAAAATAATAAAAAGGAAATGATTTAACAATGAAATGCAACCTAATTTTCAAATTCTCCAGTGTACACAGGTACAATTAGTTAAATTGTCTTTGGGAATCTTAACTCTTGCAAAAGCACTACTCTCAGATAAAGCAAAACAAGAAAACCACAGAAGAAAACTCAGATACTCACCCAGTTTATTGAACCCTGCGGCATTGTAATACCATTTTCGAATACCCTCCAGCCACCGGCTTGATGCTGCAACTGATATGGTCACACCGTTAGCTGCTACCATTCACTTATTACACTATACGAACACGTAGACAGGCAAGCAACCAGTACTCTTACTACCTTGTTAAAGAAGGCAAACATAGGAAGGAACTTCCTTTTAAAAGCGTATATTCTATACACTATAGATAAAAACTGCTTTTTTTTTTTTTTTACCTATAAGCAAAAGTGATTACAGGTTAAAAAAACTGGCAGCAAGTCATGGGGAAAAAGGGTAAACTCAAACATCTGCTTACAAAAGATCTATATAGAGGTAGTTATTACCACTCCAGCCTCTCCACGCCAAGTGCCCCACCCTTTTATGTACCCCTGTTACCGTCAGGACTGAAGGGGAAGGGTGTGGGAGTGGAACTCGGAACTATTCCACCTTTTGTAGTTTTAGAAATCGCAGGAAGGAAGTGTAAACTTTTCAAAGGAACTGGAGTTATATGAAAAGAAGGTAAGACTTCAGGATAGGCCGGCAGATCTCAATGACCCTCTTCCTCCAAAATCTTTATCCTACCTTACTTTTGCTTCCCTGGCTACCCTCTTTTAATATCTATGTATTTCGGGGGGGATTTTGAGACCATTAGCCAGTCATTTAATGTGGATTCTAGTAGAAGAAGCCCACTTTCCTCCTCCCAAGTAGCTAACTTTCCGACAAGGAAATGGATATTTGAAAATGGATGAGGAGAAATAGGTAATGTTAAAGCTCACCAGAACTGAGCCTGATGGGATAACCCAGTAAGGGCTAAGGGCAACATGATATGCCTGATGTTCGTAGGCGAGAGGTGGTAAGAAGGCGGGGTAGAGCATGTTTAAATTTTCTTTTCAAGTTTTGTCTGGGGCTAGCCCCTCACCAGGGGACGAAAGCAAACTCCCCTTTTATTTCAACCCCTCCTCATCCCTACGCCCTAGTATATCACAGATTACACGGCTTTGGTTAAGTCTCCTTGAAAATTAAGCCCCATGTATAAAATTGCTTCTAGAAAAACAGGTACCAAAGAGTCAACAACGTGCGAACATACTTGTAGAAGACAAATTATCTGTAAACATATTTACCACTGATGGTGATAAAGATTAATATTCATTGAACACCTGTGCTAGGCACCATCCTATCTGCTCACCCACATTAGCTCGGTTTATTTACATCACACTTGTCCTTGCAGAAGATTAAAGTTGACGGAACTTATCCTATCCAAGATCAGAGCCAGCCAGTGATAGGTTGAGACGAGGTCTAACTAGTTCTCAAACACAGGACAGAGCCGAGTGCCTTCTACGCTTGTCAAACTAATGAAACAATGAATTCTTAAATGTCTCTCCGTCCCCCGCAAGTTCAGTGTCACTTAAATTAACGGATTTTTCCGGCAATCTGATGTTTCCTAACAGTTTCACTATTGCTAGGGGCGAGGAGAAAGGAATCAGTATTTTTTAAATGCTACTCCAATTTATACCTCTAGAGGGCAGAGACTGTCAAAAAAAAAAGTGCTGGGGAGGGAAAATCCTATTTGGTCTTCACGATCTGTTTTAAATATTCCCGTAATTTCTGTATTCAATTCCATAAGGAGGTTTGTGCCAGTGCCTACGGTAAATACAATTTTCTCCAAATCTGCAGACCGAGCTGCCGTTCCAAATAAGCCAAGGTTAATCTGACGTTTCGCTGTAACCCTGGCTCAGCTGTTCTTAATTCCGTTTGAGAAGCATGAGGTTTGGAATCGAGTTCGCAGACCTATTTCCTCCGGCCACTCTGCCGTGGTTACCTGATCAGCGTAAAAGGGAAACTAGTATCTCCCTCGTCTCGCTGGCAAGAGAATTATCGCACATGACAGGGCTCGATTCAAGGCAAGCACTCAGTTCATTCTCGTTGCAAATCATGCACTAATTATCTCCTTGTGCCCTTGAACTTTTTTAAGGCCTAGCGGAAGGACTGCCGAGCACGGGCAGCTGGAACGGCAGGGCTGCGGGGCCACCCGGACACCTTCACCAACAGCGGATCCACCTTCCAACCCTCCAGGTGAGCCCCGCCTGTGGCAAGAGGGTGAGGGAAAAGGCGTCCTTTAGGCTCGAGCGGAGCCGCTCCCTTCCCTGTCGCCGCACACCTGGCCACTTAGAGCAGAGGAAGCGGAGCAAATTGCTGTAAGAATAAAAGGTCGAGTGCGGTGACGCGTGTCAGGGAGGTCGCCAGTGACTTACCCGCAGGCCGGCTCGCCATTTTCACCCGAGACTGGCGCGTTGCCTGCTGGGTAAGTCCTGAAGGACGCGCTGGGTCCAATGCGCAGGCGCCCCATGTCGCGTCACCGGGCGAGGAAGGACGCCCGCACAGGCGCAGTTCTGGCGCCGACTTCGGGCCCCTGCTGGCGGCGCTCTTCCCCTTGGTTAAGGCACTGTGGTAAGCTGGGCGTTTTGCGCACCCTGTTCCGTTAAACATTTCATGTGACCCGGTGGGAAGAACATTTAGGCAAGGAAAAAGGACACTGGGGCTTTAGCCTGGATTCTATAATGGACAAGCTGTGAGAATTTACAGAGTATTAATTGCACCCTTTGTACCGAATAACGCGCTAAGCCTTTTACCTGCATATTCTCATTTTTTTTTTCATTTAGTTCTAAATCTGTAAGGTAGGTACTGTGATTATCCTCATTGTAGAGAGGAAACCGAGGTTCAGAAAAGTTGGATAAATTGTCCAAGACCACAGAGCTAGGAAGAATCCAGATTCATCTTCAAATATCAGAGTATCTCGGTAAAAGTTAGGGACTCCTTAACTCTAGGGCCATGTACTTACTACACCAGTAATCCAGACACCCTAACCTTCTCTGGCCTTCTGTTTCTCCAGCTTAAGATCTACACCAAGCGATTTTAGTGGAAGATTAGGTCAGAACAAAAAAATCTGATACTAAAACTAAGATATATAGCAGAGTTTGTGTACAATTTTAAGGTCTCAGCCCCAACATGTTAAGTCTAAGGCATTAAAATCTTGGGACAGAAAACAATTAGAGTTACTTCGACTGACTTATTGACTAGTGAGCCTCTAGCAGCATTACTGTCGTGGTCAGTTCGAATTGCCATAACAAAACACCATAGACTGGATAGCTTAAAAAACAAATGTATTTCTCACAGTTCTGGAGGCTAGAAGCCCAAGATCAAGGTGCCAGCACAGCCATTTTCAGTCTAGCGGTCTTCCTGTGGGTTGTAGAGGGGTGCCTTCTCACTGTGTCCTCACATGGCAGAGAGAAAGCAAGCTCTTTTGTGCCTTATAAGGGCACTAAACCCCATCCTTATTACTTCATCTAAGCTTAATTTCTTCCAAAAGCCCTTCCAGGTGCCATCACATTGGGAGCTAGGGTTTCAACATATGAATTCAATTCAATCCCTAACAAGTACCCACAAATACCTACTTTTGTTTTCTTCAGGCTTAAGCTGAGAACTGGAACCAAATGGAATGCCATCTCATTGTAAATTCAAAAGGTTAGATTTAATGGTCTTAGTCACATCCCAGTCCTAAAATTTCACTGTTTTTCCCTCTTTCCTTCTTTGCACCACCAGATTCTCAACACTCCTCAGTCCCGTATGCAGCATTAAAAACTGATGAATGGCTGCTCCCAGACTACACTAGCCAAAGTGAAGTCTGAAAGATGTGAAGAAATGCAATACATTTGAACACTGGCACATTGCTTTACAAGTACTCTACTAAACTCTTTTTCTTCTTCACGACCCTGAAGTTCCAGCTTGCTGGTTATAGGCTAAAGGAGGTAAGAGAAGGGAGACCTTGTCAGAGGTCCGAAACCTGACTGTCACAAAATCCAGGTCCTACAGGAGGTATTGAGCCTAGAGATCCCGGATGTTTGCTGGCAGTCATTAGTATCGATTCAGAAAATATGTTTGATTTCCCTCCAGGCTCCGTGGGCAGGATTGCATTTCTCTGCTCCCTTAAAGCTAGGCATGGTCATGTGACACTTTGGCCAAGAAAAATGTAGTAAGTTTTTAAGAATAATTCACATCCTTTCCCTTTTCATGAATTGGCTACAGTTAAGACACAGTGGAGGCTCCATCAACCTCTGTTGCTCAGGGTGATATGGAGCAGAGCTCTTATGGTCCCAAGTTGGACATGTAGGAGATAAAAATTTGTGGTTTTAAACCATTTAAGGGTTTAGGACTGTTCAGTAGAGCCTACTCTGACTGACAGGAGTGGGGTTTTTTAATAAAGGCAAAATGAGGTTCTGAGCCATAGAGAGACCAGTTGTCATTTAGCTGAAACTTCTCGTTTTCTGTGTATTGATCTCATCCATCAGAGAATCCACGAAGGCTCCTATCTACACCACACTCACTACTGCATTTTACGAACTCAAAAGTCTGTTAGGCAAATGAATAAAATCCCTAACAGGAAGGCCACTGTACTTGGCCCCGATCAATTACAAATTTAGTTGCTCATGAGGTTTCTGGACGTGCAGCACATCACAAACTGCCCCAAAGTTAGTGGTTAAAACACTGTATTATTTCCTCAAGTTTTGAATTCAGCTGGGTAGTTCTGCTCCACCTGGTGTCTGCTGAGGTGAAACACCGGAGGTAGCTTCGTCCCTCACATGTGTGGTGCTCTGTTGGCATGGCTGAGACAGCTGAGGTCTGGCCAGATACGTCTGTCTCTTCACCTCCTTTAGAGTCGCCCGACCTCTTTCCATGGTGGCTCAGGACAAGCCCCCATGTGCAAGTACTTATCTAGCTTCTGCTTGATAACGTCTCAGGGGCCAAATCTTATTGGCCCAGAGTCAGTGTGGAAGGGGACAAGGAGTGCGAATACCAGGGTGGCTCACTGGGAGCCACTAATGTTAACTACCTAGCCTGCGATCCCAAGGCAGAGAGCTAACGTCACAACACCTCATTTGCGAATAAGAACTAGACCCAGAGGTTAAATTATTGGCCCAGGATTACATGTCTAAATGACAAATGGGGGGGGAAAGTATCAGTTCACGCTGTAAATCTTTGCATACTGGCAGTAAGTCAAAGGTTTTTATGGCCTTTTACTATGTCTCATTGCCTTCTACTTCCCTTCAGACTACTCCCCGCCTCCCCATCCTTTTTCCTTTCCTGATTCTCAGTAGCCAATTGTGGGCAACTTTGAGTATCTATGCTCAGGAAGATAACAGTGCAGATAATCCAAAATGAAATGTTTTGTAGCATTATCTAAATGAATAATAGATATTAGGTGGATAATAATAGAGCATGCTCCAGAAACTCAAAATATTTCAAAGAAGATACAGATGTCTTATCACAAAACCACTTTAAAAGACCTGCGAACATCAGAACAGAAAACTTCTGTTCTCATCTTCACTGGAATGACAATGTGGCAGCCTAGAGTAAAGCAACTCTCTTTTTCTCTAAGCTTGCAGTATTTTAAGTTCTTCCTCCCTGAGAAGGAAGGAAATGGTTTGAAGTAAAGAAAAATTAAGTCACTAGGAGCTTGTAAGAAAGATCTACTGTGAGTGTACCCAAATTCACAATATCAAGACATTGCTCCAGTATCAATTGAGGCCTGGGCATTTACTTAAAAACAAATACATATACACATCATTTATTCATATATATGTTCATTTTACATTATTACATCTTAACATTCATCACACACTAAAGAGTTTTTAAGAATTTTTCAAAGTCCTGTACTGAGGCTTTGGCAATCTCTTCACAAAATATTTCATCAGGCACAGACACTAATTTGTCCAAAGAAATGTAGTTAAGTTTTGTTGGATCATACTGTGCTCTTCCTAGATAGGTAAGAAACAAATGTCTTTCCTTGATTTTAAACAACCTTGTATTAAATACCTAGAAAAGAAAAAAAAAAAAGTCAAAAAAACACAGTGTGCACTGAAAGATGAACTATTAAAATGCCTATTTCACTAAAATTTTTAATTAGGCTAACCACCATAAAGTAGTGACCACATTCTCAGTAACTATGATAAATGATACAGGGTTTAAACTATATAGCTTCTGCTAAGAAATTACGGTTAAAAAGGGACTCAAAACTAATAAACAGAATAATTATAAAATAATTAAGGGCTATACTGTAGGCAAAGAACATTGACTAATCCAGATAGAGGACATGTTGTTAAAACAGCAAATCCTCAGGCCTTGCCCTAAAAGTACTTAATCAGAAACTCTGAATGGGGCCCACACATTCTCCAGCTGAGTCTGAGGACTGCCAAGTTTGAGAACCAAGGTTAGAAATCAAGGTCTATGGTACCAAAAAATTTGTAAGGTTTCATAATCTGTGAACTTCCTTATTATATTTGTAAAAGTCCTGCTTGCTCCCTCTCTCTGATTAGCATCAGAATGGAATGCACCTGGCAGCTAGGGAAAGCGTGTCTTACCCCTCTTAGGGTTAAAACCCCTAAGGGGTAGCATCAGCAGCAGCAACTTGAAAAAGAAATCAGAAACAGACTAACCAGAACTATTTTTTGTAAGAGAGAATTTGTTTCACACCACTGTCTTTAAAGCACCTAGCCAAAACTTTAAGGTCTGTATCAGTTCCCTCGTAGCCCTATCAATTAATGCATTTTTCCATTATTTTTTTTCAACCATATTAGCCAGACCCCTAGGACTCTGAGAATCCCAGGAAGGAAGTCACAGTTCTATAACTGGGCTTCCCAGAAGTTAGGGTGTAGCATGCCTCAAAGTCTGTGTTTTTAAATAAGTGATTCTGATGCATCTGGTCACATTTACAGTTTCCTCAGAAAGTTTCTGTCCATCTTTGAGACCCCACTCATTCTACTGACAATGTCAGTTCTTAGAGTGGTAGCATATCCTAGTTAAGAGCATGGGTTTCTAAACTCGACTGCCAGTTGTAATCTTGGCTCTCTTCCTTGTTACCTGGGTAGCCTTTGGACAATTCTTTTATGCTTACTTTCTTCACTTCTAAAATGGGGATAATAATAGTGCCTATCTCATATGGTTGTTGTAAGGACTAAATGAATCAATACAAGCAAAACAGTAAAGACAGGGCTGGCACACAGTGAGCACGTAGTAGCTATCACAATTTCTATGGTTCTCATACCTCTTCTAAATTAAATTAATAGCTCTACAAGATATCTGGTTAAGATTCTAACATTATGTAAATTAATTACATTTTAGAAACTTGTCTTCCACACTAGATTACAAATTCCAGAAGACTACAGACCGTGTCTGATTGATTTCTGTATCCCCAAATCAGATTATTTTATCAAGTTCTGTCACTGAATTATCTAACAACTCAGGGGAAAACTAATTGTCATTGCTTTTTAGTTGAAGACCACTTACTTTATTATTGTTCCAATGAGCCAAATTTGTACCACTGCAGGCTTCTGACACTTTTAATAATGAATACATATGCATTTGATGAAACAGAAAAATTCCCTATTAAAGGGCCATTCATAGTGAAGTATGATAGGTAGGTAAATATTGCTATTTGTGAAGGAATTATACCAAATGCAATCTAGTTCTGAATTATATTAAAGTCATGTTTCTTTTGCCTATCTTTGTATCAAGAACATACATAGCAAATAGGGTATGGGGAACACTTTAATGAAATTCAGGAATTCATCTGTTCAGCAAATATTTATCTAGTGCCTACTAAATGTCGTGTATAGTTCCAGGCACTGGGAATCCAGTAGTGTATAAATCAGACAGGGTCTCTATGTTTAAAAAGTTAACATTCTTGTGAACAAGCAGATAATGTCACTCACTAAAGAACAGGAAAGTCTGATTAGATTGGAAAACAGAAATATGACTTCGGCACAATGGCAAACTAGAACTGTTTTATGCTTTAGTAGGTGATGGCATTACAATATGGCTTGTTAACTAATGGATTTAGATAGACTGAATAAAAAGTACACATAGAATTGAAAGGGAAGTAATCTATTTCAGACTTAAATGAAGAAAAACACAATAGGGAATATGTTAGATTCCAACAGGCAGAATGACCAATAGATAAAAACTACAGGGAAATAGATTCATCATTTGTATCTCCTCTGGAGATGTACATGTGTGCTCCAGAAGTTGTAAACATTTTTTTTTAACATTTATTTATTTTTTGGTGGGCAAGGGCAGAGAGAGAGGGAGGCAGAGAATCCAAAGCAGGTTCCACGCTGTGAGTGTAGAGCCTGATGAGAGATTCGAACACACGATCCATGAGATCATGGCGTGAGCCGAAATCAAAAGTTGGCCACTTGACCGACTGAGCTACCCAGATGTCCCAGAAACTGTTAACTTTTCACAAGTGATCCCTCAACTTCGTCTGCTAGATGAGTTCTTGATTAAAAAGATAGGCAAAAGAAATATGACGTGTATACTACAATGGTCAATCTCAGAAACAGACTGTATTGGTCCAATTCCTTCCCAAACAGCAAGTCATTTTTGCAGTGGAACAGCACTATGCACACAGACAGCAGTTCTGGATGAAGGGCGATGACAGCTCTTGGAGCTGTGCACTGTTACCTGCGGGAACCTGACGATGAGGTGGTGGGGAATGCTCATCACGTTGTGCACATAGTCGAAAGTCTCTGTAAGTTTCCTTTTATTTGCAGTTAACATCTTTGGGACTTGGGTGATCATATGTTGAATTTCATTATGTTTAAAGCCTAGTTCAAGACGATACACCTAAAAGAAAGTAGAGTTGCTATGAATCATGAATGGAAACAGTTGTTTTGGTAATATGCCAGAGGACACACTGATTCCTTCAAAATCTGAAATGAGGACATTAGAATCTGGAGATGGCTATGCCAATGCCCTTGCGGGTTCATAGCTTCCTGCTTCTGGGGTCACCTGAATTTCAAGCCCCTCTCCTGCTTGCTAGATATTTATTCTATCATTTCCTATATCCATCTTTTTGGAAATAACTTCTTTCACAATCTAGTTTTCTTTTAAGCTGATAGTACAAAAATCTATCCTCTTCTTAAACACTTCACGAAGCTGATTTCTGAAAAGCTTAAAGTCATCCTACCTTCATGTTTTCTTTCACAGGCTCCAGACTTCCAGTTAGTAGCCTTGGGAGACGAACTATCAGATCTCTAGTCTATAGTTGTAAAACAATCTATTATTACTATGCATGCAGATTCAAGTAGTTTGGAAAAACAAGGCATTACTAGCAACTAGGAACACAAAACTAAAATTTAAAATATAACCCAGTCAGAAAAATGCTAGGCACCCTGGAGATACATAAACTTAATTCTGTTTGAAGGAAAAACAAACACTGAAAACCAAACTTAAGGCACGAACTTAATGGAATTTTATAAAATGATACAGCTATATATTTAACCTAGCAGGGTAATTCATCCTGGAACAAATATACCTGGCGTTTTCAGAATTCATATGGGCTAGGTATCTGTTAGAAACGTGAGATTTAAGTTACTAAATGAAGCCGACAGGGAAATATACAAATTCTCCCCTTTACCTTCTTCACGCTAAGTTCAAGTTCTTTCTGAAAAAATTCCAATCTGTTATCCAGTCTTTCCACTGAAAAACTCAGCAAAAATGGCGCATTTCTGACCATCTGTGCAATATGTGCCTTACTGAAATTTTTTGACTGTAGATAAGCCACTCTAGAGAAACAAACAAAAAACACAAGTACACATCATCAACATTTACTAATGTCATGCTATTTCCCAAAGTAACAAACAAAAAAAGGGTACGTAAAAACATTCTATAGTAATGGCCAAATATGGTTAAAGCAAAACAAGCAACCATCCAAACTCTAGAATGCTTCCCATTTATACTTAGAAACCAAATAATTCTGAAATCTACTAAGAGCCTGATTCTCTTTTCAGTTAATCTGACTTATTTTATTACTTGATAGAAAAAAAAAATCAAATAGCTTCTGTTTAAGAACAGAAAATCCATAAATTAAGAAAATAAGAGAATCCAAACTCTTTTTGTAAAGACCCTCAAGCATGGCTGAAATCGATAGTTTTTTCAGATACTCAATTTACTGAGTATGTACTTTCACCACTGTGCATTTTGTTAACAACTGAAAAATTTCCTGTTCTGTTTCTGGGAACAAAAATAAGGTACTAAAATATACAAAGTATGACTATGAAATAACATTATTGTTTTTAAAAACTTATAAATACAGTAAGAAGCAGTTTTATTAAATGCCTAAATTATAGCAGGACATTATCTTGTTTAATTCTCACCAGGAAAACAAAACAAACAAACAAACATGAGAACTGGGTAAGTTTTCCACGCTGCATTTGAAGAAACATAGATTCAGAGAAGTTAAATACCTTCTGTTAGGCTACAGGCTAATTAATGACCAAGCTGAGATTTGAACTCGGGCATGCCTACACTGAATGCCAATGACATTTCTATACCATATGCAACCAGGGCTTATATTTTAAAGTGACAACTACTCCTTTAAAAGGCTCCCTTAGAGAAAAAAGACCAATAAATTTAACTATATAAACATTTTAAATGCAAGGCAGGAAAACAAAGAAAAAACCCCACCATCGACAAAGTCAAAACAAGTGACAAATATTTACAACATGTTATGGAGAAACAGCTAATTTTATTAAAATATAGAATGCTTCCAAAAGAAAGACCTAATTTTAAAATGGCACAGGACATATGTGATTTACGGAAAAGGAAATGGAAAAGGAAATTCAGCATATGGAAGGATACTCCAAACATCATTTCTGAAACAACACTGAGGTACTCTTTTTATCTACAAAATGAACTGAAACCATAAAGTTAGATGACACACTATTAGTGAGGGTACAGCTGGCACTTCTGTAAGATGTTGGTGGAAGTGTAAACAGGAAAACGACCTTACAAAGGACCACTTGTCAACATCTGTTAAAATGATAAATGCACATACCCTTTGACCTAGCAATTCCACTTCTAGAAATCTGCCCTACAGATAATGTACCACTATGTGTGAAGTGATACATGATAACGAGTCACCGCAGCCTTGTGATAGTAGAGACTGGAAACAACACGAGGGACCAGATGATCCTCGGTATGAACTGTACTAGCATTAAAAAGAATAGGAAGTACCAATACGAAACTATCTCTAACATATAGTTAAGGTAAGAAAGTGGGGTGCAGAGCAGTATGCATAAATGCTGCCAATTGTATGTATGGGTATTCATGTGTACCGAATCTGCGTATGCATAGAACATTCTTAGTACGCTGAACACAAATCCTGGTAATAGTAGCTGCCTCCACAGATAGGTCTCAGAAGGTTGATGAGGGATAGGAATAAGTAGGTGGGAAGGAGGATTGCTCCCCTGCAGCCTCCCGTACTTTTTTGGTCACAGCAAAAATCAGTATCTGATTAAAACATTACCAAAACCTTTGTCTACATTGTGATATTTTTTCTAATAAAAAAATTAAGATATAAGGCCTAGCCAAAATTTTTTTTTTCATTTATTTATCTTTGAGAGACATAGAGACAGAGCATGAGCAGGGGAAGGGCAGAGAGAGAGGGAGACACAGAATCTGAAGCAGGCTCCAGGCTCTGAGCTGTCAGCACAGAGCCCGACGCAGGGCTCGAACTTACAGACCACGAGATCATGACCCGAGCCGAAGTCAGCCGCTTAACCAACTGAGCCACCCAGGCGCCCCCCAAAAATTTTTTTAAATATTTTAAATGCAGATTATTCATTTGAAAATTCTTATGAAGAATCAAATAACTTTTTCATACATTTGAAATTTTCCTCATTCAAAGGAAAGAAAGTATATGAAACCAATGCTATTACAGAAATCCTGGAAAATAAGACTGCTGTACATACCAGCGACAGAAGCTAAGTTCAATTAAATAAAGATTATCTTACTCTCGATTCTTACAGTAGAAACTTGTTTGTTGTATGTGGATAAACTACCTATTAAAAAATTCCAAGTAATTAAAACAAATGCTCCAGAGTTTTGAGTCAGTCAGGTTTAGCAATCATTAGACTATGCTGTCTACGAGAGAATATTCCTTAGTTGTTGGGAACATGTGTGATCTTCAGCAAGTAACGTCAGTTTCTTTTAAACTTAAGTTTCCGGGGAACCTGGGTGGCTCAGTCAGTTAAGCATCTGACTTCAGATCAGGTCGTGATCTCATAGCTCATGGGTTCAAGCCCCATATTGGGCTCTGTGCTGACAGCTCAGAGCCTGGGCCCTGCTTCAGATTGTGTCTCCCTCTCTTCTGCCCCTCCCCTGCTCATATTCTGTCTCTCTCCTTCAAAAATAAATAAACATTAAAAAAATTAAAAAAACACAATAAACTTAGGTTTCCTTCAGAGAATTAGGAGTGAGGAGACAGAACGGTGCAGTGGCCAGGACTCTGCAGTTAAACTAAGTGGGCCTGAATCCCAGCTCTGCCACTTCTACTACCTGCGTAATCTTGGGCAAATTATTAAACCTCTGTGTCTCCTCTGTAAAACGGGGATATTAAAAATATGTTGCAATAGTTAATGGTACTGAAACAGTGTTGTGTGGTGATGGATGGTAGCTACACTTGTGGTGAGCAGAGCAGAACAGATGGCCTTGCACAGACTTGCTGAATTACTCTGTCATACACCTGGAACTAACGTAGCATTGTGTGTCAACGATACTTAAATTAAAAAGAAAGAATATGAGTACAGTAGGCAGCATCTGAAATGGCTCCCAATCCCCACCTCCTGGTATACATCTTGAACAACAGGGCAAACTGGTGTTTGAATGGGGAGAGATCAGTGTTCCAGACAGGACAAGCAGAGCTGGATATGTCAGACTGCGTTTCTTTCGTTCTCTCCCCGGTATTCTAATAGCCTATTTTTATCAGACTGTAAGTCCCATGAAGAGAGAGTGTGCATGTCTATCTCTTGTGGTTCCAGTCTAGCTAGGTTCCTTACATATGTAAGAGCTCAAATTGGTCAATGTAAGGACTCCAGTTTTTTTTAGTTTTTTCCTAATCCAGAGACACGACATTGGACTCTGATGGTTCAAGGAACTGCAGTTCTCTGAAATGTATCAGTCAGTGTAAGAATAATCTGGAGGTGAAGACTAGAGGCGGACCAGTTAGGAGACTACTGCAGTAATTTTCATGTGAAATAATGGGGACCTGAGGTAACCTTCACAGTGAAGATTAAGAGAAATGCATTGACTGATGTGAGAGAGAGAAAAATGGAATTGATAGGTGATTTATTAGATGTGGATACTAAAAGAAGAAAACCCAAAGTTAATGCCAGTATTTCTAATTTGGGCAACAAGGTGAGCAGTGCTTTATCTGGGAATACAGGGAAGAACTGACTCTCGGGTGAGAAGTGGGGATGATGATAAGTAAATTCAAAATGTGAAATTTAGGGACAGGGACTCTGTCTTGTTCTCTGTGGTGTTCCCAACGCCTAGCAGGATTCTTATCGCACAGATAAATACTGTCTCATATTACTATATTGATTCTCACAGATTTAAAAAATTCTTTGAATGTTGAAGTACAAAGATGTTTATGGAAGTGCCTTTTAAAGAAGAAATGAAGGAACAACAAAAATAGCCAACTTACGGAAATGATTAAGCAAATTATACAATAATGTGCCAAGAGGATGTCAAATGTCTACCATCAAAAGTTGGCCAGAAAAATAAAAAACCACAAAAAGTTCAGACTTTCATAATTTAAGTGCACTCTCAGATAATTCGGCCATCTGTTAATGGATTAAAAAATTTTTTATTCTAGTCTCCAAAAAGAAACAGTTAGGTATTGACTCAGCAATAAGCTGAACACATAAAAGTATGTAGTTGAATAGTAAACTTAGATACCTAATCTTGATCAAAGAAACGCTGTAACAACAACAACAAAATAACATTCATATTCAGTATCATCAGTCAATCCTTATGCAGCTGAGACTTAAAAATAACTTACACATACATTTCCTTTGTAACCATAACCAGTTCTTGGGTTATGTGAAAATCATTGTAACAGCCCTACCTGGTCTTAAGATTTTCAAGGTCTTCAGAGAAAATAGCATAGTTTTTAGTCAGGTATGTCCCCAGTTGGTTATCCTCTATACCCAAATCTTTAAGAAACATGAGTATTTGCTTAATGTCTTTTTCAAAATCCAGTCTCAGAAGGAGGTTGGCTGCATCTGGATGTTTTTCTATCTTTGAGAGATCCACTCCTGTAATAAATTGCAAACACTGCTTGAGGAAAACAGTTTAGCTAGGTCATTAAACTTCATACATAAAAACACAAAAAATTACTGATGAAGATCAACAACCTGTCCACAGGAGAACTGAGATAGGCCGAGAGAAACTTCTAAATATATTTAAGCTAAACTGGTTGCAGAAATAAAAATAAATTAAAATGAAATACATATAGAGATAAATAATACAGTATTATATATTATATATAATATAATATATATATAAATTAAAATGAACTATTATATAGAAATAAGTAACATATATAGTATTTATTTCAAAGTCATGTAAAGAAGAAAACAGTGCATTTGGGGCTAAATTTCTACCCAAAACAAATTTATCAAGTCATACTGACCTAGCTAGGATCATCACTTTTATCTATGCTTTCTTGAATATTGTTTGAAGGATGCTAATGAGCCCCTGGTGATCTCCATAATAACTGTTTAACTGATAATTCTGCAGTGTAACAAACCCTATAAACAAATTGTTACTTTCTTTGAAGTTTTTCATTTCCTTAAGTTATAAGCATTATTTTAAAAATACACTTATGATGGGGCACCTGGGTGACTCAGTTGGTTAAGTGTCCAACTCTTTTTTTTTAAGCGTTTTTTAAACATTTATTTATTTTGAGAGAGAACAAGCAGGGAGGGGCAGAGAGAGAGGGAGACACAGAATGTGAAGAAGGTTCCAGGCTCTGAGCTGTCAGCACAGAGCCTGACGTGGGGTCGAACCCAGAAACCATGAGATCTTGACCTGAGTCAAAGCTGAATGCCTAACCTACTGAGCCACCCAGATGCCCCTAGTGTCCAATTCTTAATTTCGGCTCAGGTCATGATCTGTCCGTTTGTGAGTTCACACCCCGTATCAGGCTTTGCACTGACAGCTCATAGAGCCTGCTTGGGATTCTGTCTCTCCCTCTCTCTCTCTCTCTCAAAATAAACAAACAAACTTAAAAATATATATATATGATCCCCTCCAGAGGAGAAATAAAAATAACCCGATGTCTTAGTCATTGTAATCTCCAGGTCTTCGGCATAAAGATAAGTACCTTGAAAGAGCTCAAGATATATCTGTGTGAGAACAGGTGAGCATGTACAGTCCTTGAATATGCAACACAGCAGGAAGTATACAACCTTTAACCCTCACATGTCCTTATAATCTTAAGTAATCTAAGTAAATCAGACAAGAGACAGGAGAAACCAAGAAGAGGGAGAAAGCAAGTTGTTATTTTAAAGTATTCTCTGGTTATGGATATAATTAGATGTCAACATTAATTAGGCAGGGAATCAAAGTAAACTGTAATTCAAAATTCTCATTAACACTGAGTGTTTTATTCTCTCGTTTTTTTTCCTTTTATCTGGTTAAAAAAAATAAACATGAATAGGAAAGGCCTATTTCTTACCTTTAGAATAAACCTTTGAAGATAATGTAAAACCTTAAGGTTAGACTTAAATTTTATATTCTTAAAAAGATTTTTTCGGGTTAAAAAATACTCTAAAAACTGATTTCCAGGTGCAACTTTATAGTCTTAAATATTAAAGCAAAGAAATAAAAACATTCTTTAATGATGTACACAAGCAGAAAAATAAATTCTAATTCCATATATTTCTTGATATTAACTAGGCATTGATATAAGATGATCATGAACAGAAAAACAGATCACACGAACACACAGCACACAGAATGAAGACCAGGAACAGAGCCAGGATGAGCTAAGTAAAATAAAAAATTAACATACAATAAGGGCATTTCACACTAATGATGAAAATATGGGCGATTCATTAAAATATAATGGGACCACTAGCTATACATTTGAAAAATAATTGTTTTCATAACTACACTTGTCATAATGAGCGAAAAGAATGTACGAAACTGTTGAATCACTATGTTGTATATCTGAAACTGCATAACATGTCAATTATATTTAAATTTAAAAAGTTATTTCTACACCCGATATAAAATTTCAGAAAGATTAAGATCTAAATGTGTACTAACTCTACAACTACTAGAATATAGAGTTTTAAAAATATTACGCTTGACTTCATAAAAATATAAAACCCTGGTATAGTTTTTTGTAATAAATATATTTGCAGAGAAAAAGGTGGGGAAAGCTATTGACAAACTGGTGATAGGGTTACCTTTGGAAAGTGGTAATGGATATGCAGAGAAGGTGAGAGTTCTTTCTCTTATGATACTTGCATTACTAACAACTAGCTATAATTCTTTTATAATTTAAAAATAAAAATAGAAAAATAAATTAAAATTGTTAGATGAAAAGATAAATAAGAAGAAACTAGTTTCTAAAAATAAGAAAAAACTGATAAATGTGGGAAGAGGTGCTTTTAAAATGACATAAAGGGTTCAGACTTCAAATTTAACTTAGTATTACAGCTGACGTGTGCCGGGGAAGTGCCTTGCTCAGCGTGAGCCGTCACACCCTGACTGTGCTGAAACAGAAATCCTGAAAAGCGGCTTTTTAACAGCAATAGGAGAGCAGAATCTCATCCGAGAGCACACTGCTGTCAGCACAAATCACTTGGGCCTACTCAAGATTTCATTAGCTTGAAAAAATAATCACTGAATCCCTACTATGGACTAGCACTCCTGTTAGGCTCCGGGGATATAAAAAATGAGTAATACACAACGCTAACATCTAGGTGACCACAGTCTAAGTCGGTTTCATCTGTTCAGTAACTAAAAACATCACCACTGAATTCGGTTATGGTTATACATATTCAGTGTATCCATCCAGGTCTGGCAGGCAACAGATATTGCCCTAGAAAGTGCAAACGAAAAGAACTTTAATGAAGAGACTCTACGCTGTGGTGTCACAGAGTTGAAGGAACCAACAAGGGCACCCCTAGTGCTAATGAGACAGGGAGCAAAAAGTATTACCCGAACCCATAGGGAGCTGCAAGCTATTAAAAAGGGCTGCTCAGTTGGAGCTGTTGTCATGGAGCGAGGCAGTTATAGGACCCAAAGCAGGGAGGGAACAGGGAAAACAATACTCCCACCTGCCCTCCCTCTCCTCCTGCAAGTGCCTCCCACTGGCTGAAGTTGCCCAGAGCCAGCTGGCAAAGGAGCTCTAGTGCACAGAGGTGAGCCTCCCGGGATACAGAATGGGCAGAGAAAGGCGGAAAATAGATCTGAGAAGCGGAGGCACCACAACACTAGGGTCTCAAAAGTACTGTCTGACCATGCAATCGTGGCTCCTCTAAGGCTCTGTCATTTAAATTAATTCCAAGATGTGCTGTCCACATATCGACATATAGATGAAGGAGCAGTTGAAACATATTCTAAACCTGTTAAGTATGCTGTAAATTATTTAAAGGCAGGGCCACAGCTTCTATTTATCCACAGCACTTCTCATTAGGCCGGGGGAAGCTGTTCTGAAAGGAAGGGAGCGGACGCTCCTGTTTGCAGTAGATGTCATTTTTCTCCCCCCTTTGCACCCACAGGGCACTTTATTCGTATGTCTTCTGTGCCACTTATCACTTTACCTTTCATTCTTGCAGTCTGGTTATTCTGACAGATGTATATTTAGATGCTTCTGAAGACTTGAAGCTTGCGAGAACAAAGGCCATTCCCTGTACATTTGGGTAATTTGCACAGAACAGGTAAGGAAGCGACTGTAATGCTGTTCCTAGTGCTAGAAAGGCAGTAAGCTGTGGGTATAGGAAGGCCCAGTGGAGGGTCACTGAAGACACTTAGGAAGTTACTTGAACTTGAATTAAGTTGTCCAGTTGTCAGAGCTGGCTAACCAAAAGGAGGGAAGGGGCCAGCAGTGAAGCTGAAAAGGCAAGCAGGGGCCAGACCAGGCAGAGCTCTGATACCCTGGGAAGGCTCTGAAGGACTTCAAGTAGCTCGCTGACACAGACCTGCATCTTAGAAAGAGAAATGGTGTTAGGGACCATCAGGGTAATGCTGCTGATACGACGACTATCAGGTTAGGAAGCTCTTAATTTTCCAGTGAAAAATGAGGATCTAAACTATGGCAGGGCCTGGAGAAAGAGAGAGAATCCCTCACCTACCCTGTGCCTCTCAGTCCCGCAGGAGAAAGGTTTGTCATCTGGGAAAACGAAGTCTGAGAAGTGCCAGACTCAGAGGTAATGAGAAAAGCAGAAGGCTGCAATACGGTGCTGGACTGAAAATGAGAGGACCAAGAAAAAAGTCTGTGGTGGGGTCCCCGGCTGCCTTCAACTCTCCAGGCCCAACTACGTCCTCCCAGCCAACACGCTACGAGAGTCTGGAGCAGGCCTAGAGAGAAACCATCCAAATTAGGGGGGCAGTAGGCTTCAGGAGGAAGGTAGTAGGCGGGAGGTATGGAAGTAAGTCCTCAGCTGGTAGGGTTTACTGTAGGAAAAACTGTCCTGAGGGGCTGTTGGAAGGTGTGGGAAAATTTGGCTCTAGAAATAAAGAAAACTAATCAAAGGAAAAACAAGAATTATCACTACCTTATGGAAAAATGAAAAGTTGTACAGGAAGGAAAACAATCCCAGGAACAGCAAGCAATATTTACAGCCATAATGTTAACTGATGACTGATGATTCATCCAAAAATTGTTCCCATATCTATACTGGGCAGATTGAGTAGGGGAAGAGTATGTGTGTACATACTAGAGATCAACTTATGTCTCAAACTGATGAACCAAGCAATAACCCTATAAACAATTATATACACAAAGGTTAACTGCAAACAGAAAGAGGTGTCAAAGTTAGGTGGATATCTCCGGGGAAAGGCATGAAGGTCAGGAAGGATGAAGCGGAGAGTATGGTTTTTCACCAGAAGGCTTTTCACACTCTGTGACTTCTGTTCATCTTGATAAAGATGAAGAATGCTGATTTGAACAAAGTAAGGCAAAAAAAAAAAACAAAAAAAAAACAAAAAAAACAAATGAAGACTACACCAGGAAGTACTTGTGGGTTATTCAGACTTACCTAGAAGCACTAACTTCTGCAGAGTCTCAGAATGATCCACATAGTCTCGAAGTGTGAATGTATCTGGGGGCAATGGAGGGTCTGCAATGATCTGCATGGCCTCCTCCTCAGAAACTGGCTGCAACGGAGACAATGGAGGCAAATCGTCCAGTGCTTTGAAGCCAGCCATGTAGGAAGACAGAAGCAGTTAGCTATCCACTCTGTACACCTAAAGCTAAACCTCTTCCCTAGTTTGCTTCTTTTTAAATCTTGGAACCATTTGAGAATTAAAGATCTGAGAAGTTCAAATATGTTCCATCTTATAAGAGGTAAGGTTAAGACTATTTATAGAGAAATCAACTGCTGTTCCTCCAAGATAAGAAATTTGTTGGTAAGGTTCTATTCATAAGGAGGTCCTATACAAAATTCCTTTCCTTATTTTACTTTTAATCAACAGGTAAGAATGCTAAAGATCAACTGACCTTCAAGTACATTTTGAGATAGATTGTACCATAACTTGTTAAACTGGCCCAAAATACAACATAGTCTACCAGCCTGATTTGTATGGGTTAAAATCATTATCTCCTGAAATGTCATCTTCTTTTTTTTTTAAATGTTTATTTATTTATTTTGAGAGAGAGCAAGCATGAGCAAGGGAGAGGTGGGGGGGGGGGGAGAATCTCAAGCAGACTCTACACTGTCAGTGCAGAACCCAACATGAGGCTCGATCTCACCAACCGTGAGAGCGTGACCTGAGCCAAAATCAAGAGTTGGATGCCTAACCAACTGAGCCACCCAGGCGCCCCGAAATGTCTTTTGATGCAATCCCCTTTCCTCTAAGTTATTCTCAAATATGCTGGTTAAGCGTCCTACTTCAGCTCAGGTCATGATCTCACGGCTTGTTTGAATCATGCGTCGGGCTCTGTGCTGACAGCTCAGAGCCTGGAGCCTGCTTCGGATTCTGTGTCTCCTTCTCTCTCTGCCTCTCCCCTGTTCATGTTCTGTCTCTCAAAAATAAATAAACATTAAAAAAATTTTTTTTAAATACTTTAAAAGGACTTCTGTGATTCTATTTCTACCACCTGTAGTCCTTCCCTAAGGACATGACTCTCTGGTACAGCCTTGATTCTGATTTTTTGTTTTGTTTAAACCAAACAAGGTATGGAAGACACTGGAAACTGTAACCAACCTTAAGCTAACGAATCAAGACTATGATTTTTTTGTTCTATTTTTTGCTTCATAAAACTACCTTTCTTATTTCTTATAGCCAGTCTTTCCTCCTTGCCCTCCTCAACCCAGCTATCTTTCTTTCATATTCTGCTTAACCTAATATTACCTCATTGTGGTGAAATATTCCTTTTACAGGAATATTTCTAAAACAGGAAACACAGAAGGGAGAGGACCGACTAAAAAATGACACAAGGGTGCTTTCAGGAGTGTTCCATTTGTGTTCTTCTTGGTTTGTTGATTGAGGGAGCTGTTATACAACTAAATGTGTATATCAAAATTCATAAAACCGTATACGCAAAAGCAATGAATTTTACTTGGATAAAATTATATCCTAATCAGGCATATAAAGTTAGGATAAATTATTTCCTAATAAACTTAATTACCACCTGAAAAATTTTTTATAATCTAAATAATATAGTATTTACAATGCAACTGTTATAGCTAACTATAACATGATATATATATATATGTTAATTTATAAACTTGTTGTTTTAGTCAAATAAAGGTATAATAGAAGTATATTAATAAAACCAGCATTGTTCTTTTTCTTGCATGGTACAAAGCTATGACTTGAAATGGGCTAACAGACTATAAACAGTTAACTTGTTCAAACTAATAAAATGGGGCAAAGGGGACTTTTCTGGAAGTTCAGAATTACCTTCTAGAGACAGCTCAGAATCAAAGTTGGGTATCTTTTGTGTCTTCTGTGTCTGCTCATTGACAGAAGGAAGCAGAGCACTCTGGGCAGAACTAATCTCTTGCCTATTTGAGTTGGTAGACTGGGAACTATTCCACAAGGAGGAAGTCCTATACGTCTTAAATCCCCACCGGAGAAAGCAAATGTCAGAGGACATCTGAGGCTGAGCAGAAAAGCCATGCGATAATGTTTTTCCTGGTCTCTGAAAACGTTTTCCGAGTCGTGTAGCTGTAATGAAGCTACTCAACTTAACTGAATTGAACCATCGGGGTATCTGTTGGGCTGACAAAGCCATCTTTCTTAAAGTAGCCTGCAAAGGAAATATATAACTGTCAAAAGAGAGAAACTTACTTGACTTAAAAGTTTAGAACAGTATTCAAACAACCAAATGATAAACTGGAGAATCTTTTTTCTAACTAAAAGATGTATAATAAATTTAGATGATTAGTCAGATGTTTCTTAAGCACAAGAAGAGCGAAAAGCAAGGCAGTCCTAGTTACAAACCAAAAGACAGGGACTTCTGAACTGGAAAAATAAAGATTGCTTTACAATTTAAAAAAAGCAAAATCATTGGTAGAAGAAAACCATTTTAAAACAAAAATCTGTAAATGTTCAAATTACAGCTGAACCCAATAGCCTGTTTATTTAATATTCAGAGGAAATAAGGTAATGTAATTAAGTGTTCTTGAAATTTGGTTTGAAGGCCATTTAAGAAGCAGATTGTTGATCAAAACACTGAATTATTCAAATGCATTTTATGTATATACATTAGTCACAAAATAAAAAACAAGAAGAAATCTACCTTGTCCTAAATGAATTATCAAAATATTATCACTATTATTTAGAAGACTGTCTCTTGCTTTATTCTTCAGGGCTGAACACTGTTGATGAAGATAAAGCTGTTCCTCAAAAGGGAACCGAACAAAACCAATTTTGTCAAATTTTGCTTTTTGGCTGTAAAAAAGAAAAAGAAAAGCCTTCAAAAACAAAAGGTCAAAACTAGCAAGCAAAATGAAGCGACAGAAATACAGAAGCAATCAGCAACAAATACATGAATATTTTGACTGAGAAAGAAGTGGTTTTTAAAGAAGATGTTTTTAAGGAAATTATGAAGAAATCTTATCTTTATCTACCTTTATTAGAAGAGTAGTCTTGCTACATATAATTTTATGTTAAATAAGATAATCCATATAAAACACAGCCTGGGGTCCAACATAGGGAGAATGCTCAACAAATGTTAGCCATTACCACTATTATTGATTAAATATCCAAATATAAATGAATTCTGCTTAATTAATTGTAGCATACAGCTTTTTGATTTGTTTTTCTACATATTAGAATTCAGTTTGTTTCATGATCTGAATTAGACCAGATATTGAAGGCCTGACCTCCTCCTGGAGATTTGTAGGTTAGGGAAATTTCCTCAAAGAGATTAATAAAAGTCAAAGTCTCACCGTCATTCTGAAATGATTTTAGAGAGGAAGTAAGTATGCACAACCATCTTGTGGGATAGGTGTTTTTTGTTAAATTCTGGTAGGAAATGACCCTCCAAATCTGTCAAGTTTTCACTAAAACCTACAGCATTGATTCTCTGCACAAAGTCATAAGGGCACTAAGTTGGAAGCCAGAGGCCTCAGTTGTGCAAGTTCACAAGACTATTTCTTGTGGCGGTGGGCAAATTGGCCCATGATGGGAGGTTCAAGAACTATTCTTTAACAATTTTTAAAAAGGTTATGGGTACAATAAGGTGATTTTTAAGGTCCCTAGCAGCTGTAAACTGTTTTTGACTTCTAAGTTTGTCTAAGCATTTCATCCTCCTTCAATTTCAAAGTAAACTCCCGGAATCCCACATTCACTGTGATGCCTTTCCAGGCTCACATTCATACTCCTCTCATACGGCGCAGATGAACTTTTGAATTCCACTCATATTCATTAAAAGACCTTTTGCATACAACTAATGTTTACTCCATTTGTATTTACAAGTGCACTAACCTCTTTTCGTCAACATTTCATCGCTGTATATACCTCTCAACAATTGATGAATTGTTCGGTCACGGGGGCTGGGCTGGGTCCCATCTCTGGGCCCACCCTCCCGTTAGCCCAGAGCCTTGCACTAATCCAGTGTTTGTTGGATGGAAATGAGTCAATTCCAACTACGGTTAACTCATTTGTCTACTCAGTATTCAAAAGAGGGTAAGGCGTTTGCAGACGCGCATAAAGCCCTGCGTAGTGATAACAGTAACACAACTCAATCAGAAAGATTTAAAAAAAGGCCTTAAAGAATTCTGTAAAGTCCATTAAAATATATACTACTTCTTGCTCTAGTTCTTCGCTAGGAATAGGAATTGGGACTTAAGTACTGTTTTCCCAGGGTTCAAGATTTCTACCTCTGTAAGGCTAATAAGTGAAATTAGGAGATCAAAAGGGGATGAATGGGAGAAGCTTCGAAGAGGCCTCTCCTAACAAGTCTCCAGAGCGAACTTCCGCAGGAAGCCAGCTGACAAGCTAGGCTTCCTTCCGCAAAACGCGCTAATAGACAAGCGTGGTTACGTTTTCGCCTTGTCGATTAGGGAAAAAAAAAAACAAATCAAAACAAGACTAATTGCCCCCGACTGGGCCCCAGAGACCCCAGAGCCCCGAGGCCCCGGGCGCGGCCTGGACGTGGGTGGGTCCGGACCCGAACCCCACCGGGAGCGCGTCCCTCGCCTCCCGCTTTACCTGTGGCGAGGCCCACGCTCGCGGTTTGTTTTGGGGTGGTCGCCAGGCTGGCCCGGCGGACCGTCCCGCAGCGACTCACGCCCCACAGTCAACTAGCCCCGCTGGCCGGCGCCGCCGCGCACACTCGCCCACGTGGACTGCGGCCGGAGTGGGCGAGACCATCTGTGAAGCTGCGCGGGGGGAGAGCAGGCGGCAGGCGGTGGGAAAAGAGCCGGCCGGGGGCCACAGCTTCCTTTCTCCCGCACGCCACTTCCCTTAGGCCTTGTCCACTGGGAATCTGAAGATACCCTGAGTCCGTAGAGATGCTCCTCCCGGAACGCCTGCGGGGGCTCATCTGGCGACGCCCCCCGCCCGAGGCCGCGTTGGCGGCGCCGGGACCCCGCCCTCCCGCGCCTGTCCTTCTCTCGGTTCCCAGCCTGTGCTCGGCGCCAGACCCGGCCTCGCCGTCCGGCTGCCCGCCCGCAGCGGCTCGTCACCTCCGGGGTCCCAGCCTCCACGGGCCGGGGCCGCCGTCGCCGCCGCAGGACGGGGAGGCGGGCCATGGCGTCCTGCGTGGGGAGCCGGACACTGAGCAAAGATGATGTGAACTACAAGATGCATTTCCGGATGATCAACGAGCAGCAAGTGGAGGACATCACCATCGACTTCTTCTACCGGCCGCACACCATCACCCTACTCAGCTTCACCATCGTCAGCCTCATGTACTTCGCCTTCACCCGGTGAGGCGGGCCGAGCCACGCGGAGGGAGCGCCCTTGGGTGAAGGGAAGGGGCCGGCGGGAGGCGGTGGTGAGGAGCATGGGCCGGCGTAGCTCTGGGTGAGGTATCAGACTGGCAGTTCCACGCACACCCTCGCAGACCGGCCACCCGTCAGCCCCTCCACCGGCCCGGTGTCTCACTGCACACCCAGCTTCCTGCCCTACAGCTCCTCTGGACTGGCGTTGGCCCCTACTCTCCATCCCCCACCCTCACCCCCCACCCATACCACCTCCTCTTGTACAGCGCTTCAGGAGCACTCGCAAGTCACCTAGAGCGACTCCCCACCTCTCCTATCCCACGGAGCATAGCTGCCCGCACACATCACGACACGGCCCCCTCCTCTCCAGCCCCCGTCCCTACCCAGCATACCGAATGAATCATCTCCAATGCACCACTTTGAGCACGTACAGCTACATGCTGAACGCACACCGGTCCACAGCGTCTCCACGCACCATACACAGGCCCAGGGCACAACCTGGACCCCTTCCCTTGGATCTCCTCCGGTTTTCAGCACTACAGGCGATGCACAAAATGCACATGTGAGTTGCACTAAACAGCCTTTCCCCTGCAGCACCTCCGGTGTGCGTGGCACACAG
Organism: Paguma larvata; assembly: GCA_030068075.1. Classification (NCBI taxonomy): domain Eukaryota; kingdom Metazoa; phylum Chordata; class Mammalia; order Carnivora; family Viverridae; genus Paguma; species Paguma larvata. Next base: position 41,126,526 of record CM057838.1, read on the forward strand.
ACCATCTAGCATAACCCTTCCCCCAGCCTCAAACAGGACCATCGATACCACAACACAAATGATGTAGACATATATCAAAGCTGACCTTTCCCCTTCCAGCGCAGCCAGTACCTATCACCTCTTGTGCACATTGCCATACAAACACCAGCCCACTAACATATCACATAGTGCACATTTCTGCCGGGTTCATCATCTAACACATGCTGAAATGAGATATCATCAAGCAATTGTAGCAGTGTCTGGTGCATAGTAAATACCGTGGAAGTGATAAATAAAACACATAAACCTCAGTATAGCACAACTTTCCTTTCTCTCTGAAAACACACACCCCCACGCACACACCCATACGATCAAATCTCTTCTAATATATACTTGTGCATTGGAGCTACCCAGCCCAACTCTTGATACCTACAGCATATGATGGTACCTCACTGAACATACAGCCCTTCACCCCCAACCCAGGGAACCATTCCATCCCTTGTTCATAATGACGTGTACATAGGTCCTACTTACAAGGATTTGTATTTTCTGAATGAACCTCTTTAAAGAAAGGAAAGGCATGCCTATCACGTGGTTATGGTTTAAAAGATCAACCCAGGGAAGTGTAGGTTTGGAGCCAGATTGTTGGCTTCAAAAGTGTCTGTTGTGTCCTTGGTTGAGTTACTTAGCCTTTTTCTGATCTACACTTATAAAATGGGGATAAAATATGTACTTACCTCATACGGTTTTATGAGAATTAAGTGAATATGTGTGAATGTACTTAGAGTATCTCATACACAATGCACAATTAACGTCAATTACTTAATCAATGGTTCTCAGTCTAGGTCAGCAGAAAATGTGCAGAGGTATATTGAGTGGTCACAAGCATTGGCACCTCTGGTATTTTGTGGGTGGGGATTAAGGATGCTAGATGTGTTATGACACATGGGACAGCACTGTACAGCAAAGAATGAATTGTCCCCTGTATAAATGTATGTGCGTGCATGTACACGTACAAGATACACACACACACACGCATGTAAGTGCCAGTGGTGACTCCATTAAGAGTCACTGCAATTTTTCAAATTTTCATAAAACTAATAATATTCTCCCACATCACACTTGTTTTTTTACCTCTGCAATCCACTTGACTCTTGGTTCTTATTTTGTGTTTATCTATTTACATAAATCTAACTAAAGCAATAAGGCATATGTAACAACTACTCTTCATGATCGAGGGATACAGCTACTATTATTGTAAAGTCTTCTCATGCAGTGCGGTGGGGTGAGACCAGATATGTCCATAGTATCCAACCAAGAACATCGTTCTACCCTTGGAGAAAACTCATTCTTGTTCCTAATTATGGTTCCCTTCAAGTACGTCGTTCGTCATGTCATCTGATTTTACCACTTAATAGTAATGTGGTCACTTAACTTTGCTAAGCCACAGTTTCCTTATTTATATGTAAAATGAAAATATCTAATAATACTCTATAGGATTGCCTAGCATGATGGTTAATTCATTTTTTTTTAGGTAATCTTTCAGCTCAGTTCATGACAAATAGTAAGTGCTTAGTAAACATGACATCACTTAGTAAGTTATGACATCACTTCATTGTATGCTAATGCCTTCTAGATTATATCCGTCCTTGAGTGAGGATGAAGTATGCTCTGTTATTGAGAAAAAGGGTGAAGGCATTGGAATAGTAGACGTTGTTTGGCTTGGGTAACATACATGCCTGTTTAGGATCAGCTTCCGTTTAACTTCATCGCCTGTGTGGGTTGGCAATGATGAAAGTAGTGCGGGAGTTTCTTTGGAAATAAGAAAAGCAATTACGGTATTTTATTCTGAATGAGAAGCAAGAATGGGCAGTTTGTTTCTACCTTTTATCTTTAATATTATTCTAGGCCCCCTAAGAATAGATCTCTGTTCCTTTTTTTTTAATACAGAAAGTCGCGGTCTTCTGTAATTTCCCTTTTACAGCATATTCTGCCAAAGCAGTCGATAATTTGCAGCAGAGAATATGAATTTTAACCAGCTTGTCAGAAGTAATGGAAAAGGCATAATCTGAACCTCAGACTATGGTCTTTTCCAAAAATCATCGTCATTTTATTTCTTTCGGTAATTTCATAAACAGAAATTGTATATCGAAGAACTCGTTAATAAGTTTCACCTTATATAAAATCATAAGCACCATTAATGTAGTTGGTATTTACTAGCCCTTACTCATTTTTTGTGATGATTTGTGGGACCCTTTAAAGTGGGACATTACGGTGATCGCTCTTTCTCCATAAAGACTGAAAGTAATGACTTCTTAAATGAAAATTATTCATTCTGTGCTCTTTTGTAATGATTGTCTCCAGTACCTTCTACTTTTCTTGCAACAGCATTTTAGTTGGATGACAGTTCAGTGACATTCTTTCAGTAAAACTTTAAAAATATGCCTTAACGTTTGTTTTTCAAAGACTCGTGATCCAAGAGAACAGGACATAGAATCCTTGCAGGGCGCCGTAGGACCAGTCGGTGAGAAACAGTTCCTGGGCCATGTCACATGCTGCAGAGACATAGCAAGAATTTAGGATCGCGAAGAATTAGGTATCACGCACAGAAGTCAGAGACAGGTTTGGATTTATCAAGTAGTTCTTTTGTTAAAAAGCAACTAGGTCAACTCACTTGTAAATCGTAGTGTTTAAACAACTCCTGTCTCTTTCATCGTCATTAAAAATGAAGCCAGATACTATTGAATCATTCTCCCTAAGCTCCTTTTGCCACATTTTAGGATAATTTTTTTCATACGATGAATGCTTTGGCATGTGTCCTGGAAGTTTATTCAGCCACAGTGGGGCAAGGAGAACCTTTGCCTTGAGCTCGGAGTGTAATTACTAAGGTGCCTCATATTCACTCTGCTTTCAGAGATTGGCGAACATGGAAATAGTGAATGGCTTTAGTTTCAGAAACTCAAACGTTAGATTTGAAAACACCCAAAACTACTGACACACGCATAGCAGCCCACGTCCTCCTTAAGAGGCACGTGGCAGTGAAACAGCGGAATCCACCCGTCCAGGAGCGCTTGTCCGACAAGCGTGTCCAGTCCCTTCCGCAGAACAGGTTGCCCTCCTACGGCTCGCCGTAACTAAGTGCTTCTTTGTCTGTGCTGGCTTTCTCCTTGATACGAGACTGAGGACACAGGTGAGGGCAGGGAAGTGGACAGATTTTCGATTTATTTGTTCTTATGTACTTGTTAATAATGGCTTTTACCTCGTTTCCCTTCAGTGGACTTGATTCTCCTGTTCTTCATCCTATCACCGAGCCACAGTTCTGCCTTCTTTGTCCGCCTCCCTCGTGGATACCTGCCAGCCTTCCCTGTTCTTTCCCTCTCAGACCATATAAATCCCATCAGAAAATGTCTCCCGATAACTGCCGATTCAGTTGTCTTGGTTCTGTTTCCTTTATGTACATCATGTTCTTTCTCTCCCGTTAATGGAGGGCCTGGCTGTCCTTGTTCCCGGACACCGGCTCTGTTAAGTGATGGTCCACAGCAGCCGTGTGCCGGGGTTCAACCAACCCTGGAGGTGAACAGGGCACACTGTGGGGTGGCGCCCTCTGAAGAGGTCCACTTACCCGTGATCTTAACATTTCTCTTTCCCACTTGCTATTCGAATCCTGTTTTGCGATCGATTTAAGTAAGCATCTTCTATATCCTTTCTTATATTTATGTCCAGTGTTTTTGGTCCCTAATAAGATTATAAAGTTCTTGGAGGGGAAAATGTCTCCTATATTTCTTTGGGGTCTTCTGTAGGAAATAGGTTCCTGGGTGACTTCAGATGTTCATTTGGTTTAGATGCTGCCTTACCTCAAGGGAGATTCCATGCCCAGGAATTGCTACCTGGTGTTTAGCATTTGAGTTATAATTCTCTTACCAAGTATAATACAGTTAGTCTAGTGGTATAATCCCTGTAGCTTCAGATTTCTCTAGGGAAGTTAGCAGGTTTCAGTCTCCCTGAATCCAGAAACGAGACCTTGTCCAGCCGGCCAGAACTGCTTCCTGAGCCTTTGGCCCCGGCAAGGCAACCCGTTTAATTCAGTTCAACAATTCAATAGTCCAGGTGTCCGCTCACCTGGAGTAGACCTAGTTTATCTTCACCGGGTCTCAAGGGGCCTTCACACCTTCCACAGCTGTTCTTCCTCCCAGGCCCAGGCCGTGGCTCGGCCATCCCCTTATCCTTTGCTCCCAGAACTTTCCTCCATCTCCCTCCCAGGCACCTTCCACACTGCTGCCCTCATGACCTTCTAAGACAAAGTCGTGACCCCATCTGTCCCCTGCTTACAGTCTGTCACTGCATCCTCATCACCTGTAGGAAATGCTGGCTGGACTCAGGTCATCACGAAGTAGCTCTGCCTCTCCAGCCTTGCCTCCCCTACAACACCTGCACACAGGACACACGGCGGGCCCGGAGGGCTCCCCGGCCCCGCATTCAGTGCCAGGCTGGCAGCTCTTTCCCAGTGGAGAGCACCTCCCGGCACCTCCTGTCTGCCCACGAGCCCGTGGCGCCCTGAGCTCCTTCCTGAGCACCTTTTTGCTTGTTTCAGGAAGCACAAGGAAGACATATTTATATACTTCCAAACACCTTTTATTATTGTGTGTCTCTTATTGGTGTTGTAATAGTTGTTATTGCATCAGTTTCTTGAGCCCAAATATCTTAATCACCCTAAGATATACAGCCAGAAAATGCTAAATGAATAAAATGCAAGAAATCATTTATCCAAAAAGAAGTTAAAAAAACATCACTCTTCTCCTTTAGTTCTATCCACGTAACCCAGGACTAAGTTTTCCATTGGGAGAGAGGATCCTTAACAGTGACCAGCCTTATAAACATGACCCTACCTGTGTGTCTCAATTTCAAGGACTCCTATTAAGGGAAAGGGAAGGAGAAGATGCGGGCAGGGAGGACACCCCACTTAGCAGCCTTAAGAGTCATGATAAAGGGTTCCTGTCTGCCTGGCCCCAGCGAGGAAGGCTTGTCTAGATGGTCTGTGAGTACATGGAGTTTGTTTCGCTTTCCTGAAGTCTCCCTCGCCCACTGCCTGTAGTCAGACGTTAAACTAACACCATCTGAGTCCAAAACTTCTTCTGAGTGCAAATTTTTTTTTAGTTCAAGGCTTGTCTTACACCTTTCCTGCTTTGAGGACATCGTCTCCTCTCTGGGTAGAAATAGCTTTTGACAGAAGGAGTTGAGGTGTTTGAATATTTGGCCCTTCAGCACTGGGACAGGAAAGTCACCGTTAGTGGACTCTATGGCCTCAGGCTGTGCTTCACTCCTATGTGACCTAAGTTACTGGGCCCGCTCCGCCGTAGCGTGTCTTTCGCTCTGGCACCCACTGGATTGACAATGCTGCTGTGGGCCAAGCCTTGTGCTGGGAGGTGCCTCAGAGGAATGACCTGTGCCCTCTGGAGCCTAAATTACAATTTTATTGTAATCTGCCCGGTCAGTATTTTTACTATATGTGTTTGGGGCTACACCCCCCCACACACACACTTCTGGAGCACCTCCTAAATTTGGCAGAGGGAAAAGGACTTTGCACCCCTCCCTCCCCAGCTTGTCTGTTTGTATCATTTTGGTAAATGTAGCAATCTTGACCCAGAGCCAGCATTCCAGAAGCCCTGGCTCCTACTTCTGCCTCCTCTTTGTGTGTAACTGTGGGCAAGATAAAGAAAGAGCTTTTATCTTCTTCATCCTTCAAGTAAAGATAATACTCCCCCACAAAACTGTGAAGCAGTTAAAAGAAGATGCCAGCTTGCGGGAGTTCTTCGGAAAGTTCAGAGCACCAGAGATTGAGACACTTGTAGTTGATGGCTGCAGTAGACCTTGGGAAGAAGTCAGGGTTGTGGTCAAGGTCGTCATGGCAGGGAGAGTTGACCAGGGCAGGGGCTGGGGGTGTCCGGGCAGCCTCATCAGTCATGCATTCAGTTCTTTCCTGTGCGCCTACCACTTGTAAGGGACTGTTGTCGGTGCAGCGGGAACACCCTTTCCCCTCTGAAGAAGCCGCGTGTGAATCTGAGCTCAGACGGGGCTCACAGTCCTTCTGAAGATCACCTGTTTACCTCCAATCCATCACAGAAGTCTGATCTTCCTGTATCGGTACATTTCCGGTTTATCTAATGACCCTGCTGTCCATCTTGGCTATGCTTTTTTTTTTTTCTCATTAGATATAAACCTGCCAACTTTCAGACCCCACTGGTACTTTTTTCAGATCTAATCAGCCTTTTTTTCCCCTCCTGAAACAACTAAGCCATCTGTTTGATCCTGTCTTTCTAATATAGTTGCTCAAAATTCACAGAATTCCAGTTTCGTTTTTTTAAAGTTTATTTATTTTAAGAGAGAGAGAGAGAGAGCAGGAGGGGCAGAGAAAGGGAGAAAGAATCCCAAGCAGGCAGCTCCACACTGTCTGCGCAAAGCCTGATGCAGGGCTTGAACTCATGAACCATGAGATCATGACTTGAGCTGAAACCAAAAGTCAGACCCCTAACCTACTGAGCCACCCAGGGACCCTGATCTTAAGTTTTATTACTGATCTTAAGTTTTTATGAATTTCATGTTGGTGTATATTTTCAAGCATTTTGAGTAGCAAGTAATTTCAAGCAGAGAGTGATTTGTTGGGTTTTGCTGTAGCCATTTGTTTAGGTAAACTTTTAATTTTTTTTTAAGTTTTTTTTTTAATTTATTTTTGAGAGCAGGAGAGACAAAGTATGAGTGGGGGAGGGTCAGAGAGAGAGAGGGAGACACAGAATCCGAAGCAGGCTCCAGGCTCTGAGCTGCCAGCAGAGAGCCTGATGCGGGGCTCGAACTCACAGACTGTGAGATCATGACCTGAGCCGAACTCGGACGCTTAACCAACTGAGCCACCCAGGTGCCCCTAGGTAAACTTTTAATTAACTTTTTTTTTTTTTAAAGAATAATGTATCCACATTGCCTGAAATTCATATACTAAAGAGTATGTGGAAAAAAGTCATTCCCCCTCCTTTTTTCTTCTTCTTGGAGGAAACAGTGTTGCCATTTCTTGGGTAGGTTTCCAGAGACCTGCTCTGCAGCTGTCTGCACACCTTTCCCTTTCTGTGGACATTTAGCTTATTTCTATTCTTTTGCTAATGCAAATAATCCCACAGTGAACAACCTTGTGCATATGTCATTTTTGCATAAATGAGGGTATATCTGTGAGATAAATTCTCATTCATGGAATTGCTGAGTCACAGGGTATAGGCATTTATAAAGTTAATATGTTGCCAAATTGCCCTACATGAAGGGGGTTTCAGTTTATACTACCTACTGGCAATATGAGAGATGGCCTGTTTGTATTTTTCTTCATATCCTCTCCAGCTCAGTCATTCAGTTTTTAACCTTTGTCCACATAGGTTCGTAAAGAATGGTCTCGGGGTTATTTTAGTTGGCCCACCTCTTAACGCCGAGTGAGACTGAGCATCTTTTCACTTGCCTGAGAGGCCCTGGATTTCTCACTCTAAACTGTTTCTTCATATCCTTTGCCCATTTTTCTATTTGTTTTTCTTTGTCCATTTGTTGTTCTTTCTGTTAATTGATTTTGGGCGGAGTGCTTTGTGTATTAGGGAAGTTTAACTCTTTGCCTTGATATAAGTCCCAAATTTATCACTTTTTCTTTACTGATTCTTTGTTGCACAGTTTGACCAGTTTTTGTTTTGTTTTTTTTTCCTTTATGATTTCTGGGTTGTGTCATATTTCAGAAAGGTCTTCCCTACTCTGCGATCATGTGCTTTGGTTTTGGTTTTTTGATTCGCCCATTGTTGCTTCCAGAACTTTTTTGCATTTTTGTTTGTTTTTAGTTTTTTATTCTACGAATGTCCAGAGTATATTTTGGTATAAAGTATGAGTTTACAATTCACCTTTTCCCAAGGAAACAGTTGTTTATTTCAGTCTTGTTTTTATTTTATCTGCAACTTACACAGGTATGCCCTGTCAAACTCTCTTACACCAGCCGGGTCCATCTGACATGAGTCAGATTGATTTTGGATGACAGATAATTTTTTTAGGAGGCAGCTTGGCTTAGGAGAAAGATCATCATCTTGAGAGTCTAAAAGACCTGGTTTCAAGTGCGGACTCGGCAACTTCTTATCTGTGTAGCGTTGGGCAAATTAAAATTACATAACCTTTCTGAGCCTTTGTTACCTCATTTGTAAAATATGTTGATAGGACTCCATTTTGTAGATGGGGGTGGCAATCAGAGATAAGGTTTAGAAACTGCCTGTTCAGTGCCTGGCGCACAGTAAATACTTGATACACAGGAGCTGTTCTTATGGTCATTATTGTTACCAATATCAGTGGTGCGATGTTGGTCTGAATGAGGACATTGTCCCCCACCCCCCCCAATCCCTGTATGTAGCCATTCTTCAGTACAAGCTGGATGTTCCTGGAAATTGGATATGGGGCTTCCCTGCCTAGGCCAGAGGGCATTGCACATACCCTTGTAACGATCAGCATTTTTTAGGGCCATGCTCATAACTTGTGGGCAGATGTTAGATGGTTAGGATGTACTTTAAGATTGCGCTGTGCTGCCAGAGGAAAATCTGTCTGATTGTGTAGTTTGGTTTTATAAGCAGATCCGTGAAGTTAACAGTCAAGCATTGTTCGTCCAACAGTAACATTAGTGCTGTTTGGCCAGATGATGATTTAAGAAAGGGGATCTGTGTGATCTCTTACTTCAGAACCTTATGTTGAGTCCTGTCGTGAATCTGGAAATTACTTAACTGGATGCAGAAACTTAACCTGAACAGAAGTTGATATCTAAATTAACTTATCTTTTTAAACCCAGTACCCCAGGACTTGGTCTTTATTTTGGTAAGTCATCATTCTTTCATTCCACACCTCTTCATGTATCCTCATGCTCTAGATTTTTTTTAATATGTTAACTTGTTTTTCTTATAAGGGTTTTTGCCTTCTTCCTTTTCCTTCAGTAGTGTTTAATCTTAATTTTTGTCTTTTGAAAGCTCTTTCACTGCAGTCCTTCCACTGATAAACTCAGCTTTCAAAAATCAGTTTTAAATTTAATACTACTAGTCGTATTATATCTAAGTATCTCCTTCCGCTCTGTTCTCTTATTTTCTGTCTACTCATCCTGCATCTTTTTAAACTGAAACGCTGGACTTTCCTCTCCCAAGCTTCTTAATAATGATCAACAATTCACAAAATCTTACTCTCTTATACTTCTGTTTTCCCTCTTTTGTTGGTTTCTCTAGAACCCCAAATATGTTACTAGACTCTCCTTTTTTTTTTTAATGTTTGTTTATTTTTGAGAGAGAGACAGTGCGTGCCAAAGAGGGACAGATAGAAAGGGAGACACAGAATCCGAAACAGGCTCTAACTCAGAGCTGTCAGCATAGAGCCTGAAGTGGGGCTTGAACCTATGAATTATGAGATCACAACCTCAGCCGAAGTCGGATGCTTAACTGTCTGAGCCACCCAGGCGCCCGTCCTCCTTTTTTTTTTTTTTAATGTAAACTGTCAGAACCTTCATTTTTTTCTGCCATCAGATTTCCCAAAGGGAAGTTTTACTTGGTTTTATACAAAAGATTTTCTTCCTAATCAATAATCAGTCCACAAATATCTATTAAGGGCTTACTGTATGCTAGCCTTGGAGGACACAATGAGAGAATAATTCCCTGCCTTCAGGAGTGTACTTTCTATACTGAAGACAGACAACATATCAAGCAACAAATGGGATCATTTCAGTTACTAGGGTTACGGAGGAGATAAAAACAGTAATAGGTTAGAAATGACCAGGGCGCAGAGGGAAGAAACTCATTCCCTTTCTTCATAGTTCTTTTGCTTCTGGTCTGACTTTAAATCTCGTATGCTGTTTTTCATGATTTTTCTTTTAATAAATATTATTTTCTGGTGTTTTCTAATTGCCCAGCACGTTCACCTTTTTGTTCATCCCTTAGGTAGCCAGCTGCCTGTTTTTAAGAATCGATACGTAATCTCATTGCATTACGCTCTTCTTCTTTATAATATTATGCTTTCTTTCTGACTTTTAAAAGATTTCTTTGTCACAGTCTGTGTCATAAAAGTCATCTTTAGTAATTCTTGAAATCAAAAAGCATTTACCTTTTGACATGCTGGGCATTTTTTTTTAAAAAAGAACAGTGATTCTCAAATGTTTGTCTGAAGAGGATGTGTGTTGGTGTGTAAGGTTGCTGGTTGCGTTTTTGGTAAGAACTGGACCTTATTATAAGATGGCATCATTTCAGGAATTGATAGTGAAGGGTAAGTCGTATGTGTAATGACTTCGCTTGGCAAAATGGAGGTAACAATCCTGTGTTTAGACCATAGAACTCTAATGTCTTCTGGGTTGACTGTTGAGATCTGAAAATGAATGCTCAGTGTTTTCTTTTCTGTTTTCAGGGATGACTCAGTCCCAGAAGACAACATCTGGAGGGGTGTCCTTTCTGTCGTTTTCTTCTTTCTTATCATCAGTGTGTTAGCTTTTCCCAATGGTAAGTGATGTGTTTTCCTCCTGTGCATGGTGTCCTTTCGGTGTTTTTGAGCTGCATGCCACCTAGAAGGTGAAACTAGAAAGTGGAGTGAAAAATTAGTCTGTGGTGGTTAGGCCACAGGGCCTGCAGGCACACTGTCCCTCCTGCCACTCGCTAGCTCTCTGGTCCTGGGGAAGTCCCCTAGAATTTTCACCAGTGCTTGAGTTTCTCTTTTGTACAATGGAAATAACAGGTAGGTACTGTCGAAAGAGTTGATTAAATTAAAGCACGTTACATTCTCTAAATAGCGACTGACAAATTGTAAGCTCTCGATAAGTGTCCGCTGTTGTTCTTGCTGCTATTTTTTGCTGTATCAGCTGAGTCATAAAATACGCAGTTATTATTCAGCCCTTTTTGCGAAGGACAGGGTCAGTGCTGTGATGAGTATTACTACAATAATGTGTTGTCCCAAGTGATCTTTTATCCCAGTAAACTTTGCTGATCGTGCATTTGGGATGTGAATTTTCATCATCAGATTTAAAAAAAAAAAAAAAAAGACCATTATTACAGTGAATTTTATCTCCTACCATGATTACAGAGTGAGGCAAAGTCTTTGTTAAAAAAAAAAAAATCGACCATACTTAAGATTCATCCCTTTCCTCTGAATTGTCCCTTGCTTTATGTTTTTTAATTACTCTTCAGTACCTTCTCCCTGGAATATGCTCACTTATTTTCTGTAACCATTTCTAAATGCTTCCTTTTTATATCCTATTTCTTTTACATATTAGATATCTTGAAATGGTTCAGCTTACCTGTGAATTATGCTCCATGTGCTGGACTCAGGCATCACACTTGAGGGTGTTTCTTCTCTATCCTCCCGTCTCTTCAGTAGAATGTACTGTATAACGTAAGAAGCTCATTGTGGGGCGCCTGGGTGGCTCAGTTGGTTAAGTGGCCAACTTCAGCTCAGGTCATGATCTCACAGTCTGTGAGTTCGAGCCCCGCGTCGGGCTCTGTGCTGACAGCTCAGAGCCTGGAGCCTGCTTCAGATTCTGTGTCTCCGTCTCTCTCTCTCTCTGCCCTTCCCCTGCTCATGCTCTGTCTCTATGTCTCTCGAAAATAAATAAACATTACAAAAAAAAAATTAAAAAAAAAGAAAAAGAAGCTCATTGTGAATGTTACTTATTGCTGTTTGGAAATGTACCACAGTAATAAGGCTCTAATGCCAATTCCAGTAGATGCGTGTTGGGGGACAGCAGCAGGCTGGCGGGGGGGTGTTCCTCCATCAGTAAGCCATTTCGTACACCGGCCGGCTGCTCTACAGCTCAACTCGGCTCTGACACTGTCTACCCAGAGTTAGCATCAGCTCCCACAGGTTAAGGGCTCAGTCTCACAAGACTGTCCCCACTTCAGATGCCAGTCGCAAGTTCAGATTGCCACCCGTGCTTCTGACCAAATAGTTGTAAATCGGAGGTCCCCACGGCCCCTCCTTGGGTTTGATTAATTTGCTAGAGTGGCTCAGAGCATTCAAGAAATAAGTTGACTCACTGGGTTACAGTGCCACTTTGTTACCAAGGATATTTGTCAGCAGCCAGATAAAGAGATCGTAGGCTAAGACGTGTGGGAAGGGGCGAGGAGCTTCCGTGCCCTCTCTAGGGGTGCCACTCTTCCGGCATCAGAAAAGCGTTCACCAACCCAGAAGCTCCCCAGACCCCATCCTTTTGGGTTTTTATGGAGGCCTGGTTGACACAGGCATGATTGATTGACTCATGGGCCACGGGGGATTGAACTCAATCCCTGGCCTCTCATCCTTCCTTGGAGGTCTAGGGGTGGGACTGAAAGTTCCAGCCCTGTAATCACACGGTTGGCTCCACTGGCCACCAGCCCCGTCCTTAGGTGCTTTCCTAAGTTCTCATTAACCTAGCAAAAGACATTCATTACTCTCATCACTCAGACGATTCCCAGGGTTTTCGGAGCTCTGTGCCGGAAAAGGGCACGAAGACCAAATACATAGTTCTTATTATAAATCACAGTATCACACATCACAAGGCCTTCAGTCTTTCCAGGATGGTGGTAATGGCATTTTGTTCTGTATGTTTGCTTAATCCTATGTAACACTATGTGCGTACATAATAATCCAACCAGTAAAACCATGACTGAATGCTGGAGTCCAGCTCAGGCTAGTCCAGGAGTCCCCGAAGGATGAACGGTGTCAGCGCGATGAATGACTCGAAAGAGCGTGAAGTTACTGGAACCAGGCAGGCGACTCTGCCCTGCTGATCTCAGTGTCTTTATTTAAAGGCAGTAAATGACATTACATCAAGGAGTACTTTCGTGACATTACATCAGTAAGCATAGATTGATAACTAGCTATTTTTATGATTCTGTTCCTAAGTTAATGAACATATACTGTTTTTGAAGTAGCGTTAGGTAAGTTTTTGACAGGGGGAGAAAACAGGATGTTTGAGAAGAAAGCAGGGTTGTCATGGTGCTTGAGCAAGCGGGATGGCGCATACATTGTTGCCTTAAGACCTATGTTAATCATCTGTAGATAGATTAGGATCCATTCTGCCCAGCATTCTTAACCATAAGGGGGAAAGTGCAACTCACTTGGTAGAGACATAATTTTCTTTTTTTTTTTAAATAATTTATTTTCAAGTGGTTTCCATATAACACCCAGTGTTCATCCCAACAAGTGCCCTCTTTAATGCCCATCACCCACTTTCCCACCCCCCTCACCCTCAGTTTGTTCTTAGTCTTTGAGAGTCTCATGTTTTGTCTCCCTCTCTGTGTCTTTTTTTTCTTTTCCCCTCTTCCCCTCCCCCATGGTGTTTGCTAAGAGAGACATAATTTTCTAAGGCTTGCCTGAGTTTCTGTTCTTTATGAGTGAGTGAATTTACACAATAGGGTCCTGATGTCTACATAAGTTACACTAATATTTAGCCAACTCATGACTGCTATTCTGTATGATCAATTTGTGTAACCTGTCTCCCAGAGGCAACTTTGAAGTTACTTCCGGCCAGGTTACTCTCATTCAGATGTGATCCATCAAGGCATCGCTCTCCAGGTTCCTTTTTTCTAATGCCATAAAAAGGGCATTTTATCACTTGAGGCCAACCAGAGCAGTTCAAGAAGTCCAGGCCAGAAAGGCTATTAGAAGGAGATAGTACTGGGTGCCGGTTGGTTGCAGGAGACCTTGCAACATCTGCCTTTTCCACACAGGGAGACATCTCAACCTGTGAGCCCAAGATGGCTCCTGACAACTGAATCCTTCAGAGAATGAATTGTTTTAGATAACTAAGTTATTTGACAGCTGAGTTTAACTCTCCAACCACTCAAACTGCTAGATTAAATTTTATTTTTAGTGGAAACCTTTCAAGATATGAAAACCTGCTGTCTCAGTCAGTGCAGGCTGCTATAACAGAATGCCGTAGACTGGATGGCCTGAACAGCACAAGATTCATCTTGTGACAGAATTCCCCGCCAGCTATAAACCTGTGAAACCAAGCATGTGCTTACAAAAGGCAGCAGTGGGACAGGCACAGAGTAGACTCCCATTCCAAAAGGGAGAAATAGGAAGGAAGGAAGGGAGACAAGTCCTAAGCAAGTTCAAAGTCAGAAGGCAAACTCGATGAGATTTTAAAGCTCCAGAATCATCAGTCCTGGGAGCACCTGGCTGGTTCAGGTTGGTGGAGCATGTGACTCTTGTTCTCAGTGTTGTGAGTTCTAGCCCCAGGTTGGGAGTAGAGTTTACTTAAAAAAAAAAAAAAAAAAAAGAATCAACCCTCTTTGGATCGATGCTCTGCCTTCCGGACCTACTAGAGTAATAGTAGTCCGCTTCCATAGCTCTGCCCAGGAGGGGTCTGCCTGCCCCCATGGCTCTGCCGGGTGTTGGTCTCGCCTTTAGAAACCCGGGTGGAGGTATTTTCCCCACCTCCCAGCGGCCCATGCACTCTGAGGCCTGTGGTGGAAGTGACAGCCCAAATAATCTCCCAATTACCTTTGAGGTCCTTCTTCCTGTGTCTTAAAAATGGCAAATGTTCACAGCCAAGTAGCTCTGTGGTCTGGTCCTGTAGGGTCCAAGAGTCCAACAGAAGTCTTCACTTTAGGGGTTTGGATGATAACATAATGAATTTTGGCGAGAGTCTGTAATACCTGCACACCCTATGCTGTTATGACCAACAAAGTTTGACCTTTCCATCCCGATTGAGAGTTCTGGTGATGCACAATCATTGGAGTATGACGATAAGATGTCCTTGATTTTGGCTGGGCCGTGGATTGAAGGGGTATTGACCTTACTATAGAATTGTCTAGGCAAAGTCCCCGATGTCAAACGGCTTTTTGGCTATTTGCCAACTTTCTTTTTCCTCCCTCTTCAAACACACAAAACCTCAGAATTTTTGGTTTAGAAGAGAGCTTGGACATTATGCAGCCCATCCCCTCTTTCAGGGGTCCTATGTTGTAGGGTAGCTAAGTGATCCTTGCAGCATAAAGCATTCTGCATACACGAGCCATCTAAGTCTGTGGGTGGTCTCCCTGAGCTCTGGAACCTGGCCTTTTCATACAAAGGTGGCATGAGAACACAGCCCAAAGCAAGGAGATGGTGAGCCCCAAAGGAGGGTGCGTAGGTGACAGTTCAGGTGGGGGTCACTGCCACTTCTCCCCTTAGCCTTTCGACCTCTCCTATCCTGTGAGGGCCCGCTCCTTACTTCTCCGTCATTAGTCAGAGCCATGACCATGATTGCTCTGTACCCTTTATTCTTACTTCTTTCTTCTCTAGTCTTTCCCTGTCCTGCTGCCTTTTTTAAATATCAGTCAAGGCATGATAGGTGCTCAGGGAACTGATCAATCCAAAAGTGTCAGGTCTGTTCTTCAAGTCTTCAGCTTTTCTTGGCTGTGTGTTAACTGTTGCTTAGTTCTCAATGGTGGCTTCTTCATGGCTTTGAAGGTTTCTTTTTTGCCTTTGGTTTTTTTTTCTTTTAAGCTTATGTTTTCTGAGTCCAGTGTCGTTTGGAAGTCTGAAGATTCTCAAAGATTAGTCTCTCGATAATGATGATTTTATAGCCATCCCTTCAACGAGACTTCAGCAAGAGCTGAATTTGGGGCCTCATTAGCAGATGGTTTCCAAAGGCCCTGAAGATTGGGGGATTAAGTCTGTTGCATGTAACATTTTATGTGATTTCTGCTGTTTTTTCTTCTGTTCCCTAATGAAGTCCTCTAATCTTCAAAGTCCACCTCACCTACTCAGTCTCTCATTGTGGGACCGTGCTATTTATCTTCCTTCTGGGAAGATAAAAGTGAAGTTTGTTTTATACTTTTCTTATCCTGGCTTGTGGGCTTTGTGATACATATGAGGTGGGGAGGGCCCATAAGGGTCATCTCATCCAGCCTGCTCAGTTTACAGCCGTGAAAGCTGAAACGTGTTCTTCCACAGAAGGTCACCCAGCCGTTTGATGTCAGCCTGCTGGTAGGGCCTCGGCTCCTGCGTTTTCCTTTAGTCTCTGTTGTACCAGTCATTTCTCCCTGTTAGGTCCACCAGGTTGGAGTTTTTATCTCTGTCTTCCTAGGTGGTTTTTGTCTCCTTTTACTTCTGTTCCTCTCTGTTAGTGTCTGGCTTTTCTTTTTCCCAGGAAAAAGGGTCTTAGGGTCTTAGTCGGTGTGTACTTAGTTGGTCTTAGTTAGTCTTAGGGTCTCAGTTGGTTTGTACCTAGTGGCTTTGGATCCCGCGGAAGTTGGTTGGTGGCGGTGCCCACGTTCCTGTGTTGCCCAGATGTCATCTGTGACCAGCGGGAGCTAACAGATGTCAGAACCTTCCTGCTTTTTCTTTATTCTCATCTCTTCCTGCCTTATCCTTCCCCTGCCGTGTCTGTGTGTGCCTGCAGAACATGTAGGCAGAACATGCAAGAAAAGAAGGTTTTAGATGGATATAGAAAGGGGCAATGGCAGTTTAATATTCCATGTAAGAAAGATTACGACGCTAGGGTAGCACGTTTTCAGAGGGATTCTCTTGAAGCCCTGTGTACGTAGCAAACGCGTTGTGTCTGCCTTATTTTGTAAGGATCCACTTACCCACACTTTCCAAAAGATTAGTGAAACTGTAAGTTTTCCACATTAAAGAATGTTATTGTTGCATATTTTAAAGTGAGGGCTGGCTTTAGGGGGTGCTGGTTTTGATGATGGGGGAACTACAAGGCCCCTGGGAAAGGGTGGACCTGGGGCCATGTGGCCACTCAGACCTCAGGCCTTCCTAGGAGCCCCGATGCCGGGCGGCTGCTTCCCTGAGCGGAGTGCACATGCCCCCTCTTGCTCCAGTCCTGTCACCTTATTTTCCGTTCTCCTCCCCCTTGGCACGAATTGTCAGATTAGGTAATGAAAATGAATGGGAGAAACAGAGCCCGTTAGCCTTCTCCTTGAAAGGCAGTTTTGGGGCAGCGCCTGCAGTGGATGGCGTTCCCAGAATGGCTCTGTTTTGGCAACTCCGGATGCATTTATCCTTGACCTAGCAGAGGCTGCCCGGCGTGTTTGAGTGCAGGCCTGAATTTGATGCCATCCCTGTGTCTCATTTGCACGAGTCGTCTGTGTGGTGGCAGCAGGCAGCTCCTTCAGAAGGGGGGAGCCCATGATTCTTTCTGTAGAGTCTCAGTAAGAAAGGAAGCCCTTGACTTTCTCCATAGGGTTTTATAACAGTCAGGATGCTTTGGGCCACAAGTAATAGGAAGCCCATTTCAAAATGGCTTGAAAGACAAAGAGAATGTTTACTTTTCTACGTTACAGGAAGTTGTGAGACAGAGTGTTCCAGGGTTGGCTAATTCAGCCGCTGGGTGGCGTGTGAAGACCCAGGCCCTCTGCCGCCTTCTGTCCCCCATCCTCATGTTGGTGCCGTGCACTGGCACGCTAATGATCCCGAGATAGCTGTGGAGCGCTGAACATACGGTCACGGGCAACACCCGGAGGAAGAGGAGGGCACCTCTTCTGTAGATCTTTTTAAGAGTACAGAAACCTTTTCTAGAAACCCTCCAGCACACTTGTCCTCACCTCTCTTTGACTGGAATTGGCCCTGTGCCTCTTCTCCAAGCAGACCTCGGGACAGGAATTCATATTGCCCGAAGGAGTAGGCGCGTGGTAGATCTTCAGTGACCAAAAGAACAAAAGGGAAACGGGATTACTTCCATGGGCTTAGACTTTACCACTGAGTAAGTTATCTGGGAAAGGCGTGGACACTCAAAAGAGAATTTCACTTGGCGTCAGCAGGGCGAGGGGCTGGGGTGGGTTCTCGAGTGCCTGCCTTCGGGCGTGGGAGCAGGTGTGGAGGGAGAGACCCTGACTCGAGGCCAGGGAAGGGGGATCTGATACTGACTTCATGCTGTTGCTTTCCTGCCGTCTTCTCTCTCGTTCTCTTTCAGTTCCCTTAGAAAAAGCTTTTTAAATGCTGCCTCCATCTCATTGTAGCAGCTGACGCTCAGGTAGAAGCGAGCTTTTAACTCCAACCCTGTATCGTTAGAGTGTGATTATTATAACTATCACTCTGTCAGCGCAGTAAAATCTAGAAACTTCTTTGGCTATGAGAGTTCTTTCAGTAGGTGACCTTCAGGGGTACTCTTCCAGTGTCCGAGGGCTTCCGTGAACCGTTCCTCCCCCTTGCACCCCTCACACCACCCTGCTCCAGCTGCGCAAGCCTCATCCGCACCCTCAGGGCCTGGCCCACAGGGGCCTCTCAGTAGGTAAATGTGGGATTAAGTCATGAGTCTGCTGGGAAGAAAGCTCACAGAATCAGCCCTCTCTTCTCCATTCCTCGGAGAAGGAATTCCATTGTCTGCAAGGGGAATGCCATTCAGCACTTCCTTAAGGTATTTTGGGAAGAGTGAAATGCTAGTATGTCTTGATTTTCCTGAGTTTACCCTTTTGTTTGTCCTTTGGCCTCATTCGACTTCTCTGAACAAAGATAGTGTTAACCACATCTCCTTGAGGTTTGAAGGGGATCCAGAAGGCTCCCTGTCCCCTACATTTAAAACAAAACTCTGGTCCTCCCCGCCCCCCGCCACCCCCCGCCGGCCATTCTGTTTCCTTCTCCAATACTTTTTCTTTAAAAAATTCTTAGGTTTGAAATTTGCTTAAAGATAATTTTATTTGCCTTTTCGAGGTTTTTCCTAGAGGAATTTACACTTTTCAAATAATAATCTTTGTCAGTTATACCTCATTAAAGCTGAAAAACAGTGATTATCCAGAGAAGACTTGGATGAAGAGGCCCAGGGACACAGATGTGTAGCTTTTGGAGAGGCAACTTCTGCTTTTGGTTGAAAGATTTATTCTTCCTTGAGGTTCAGTCCCTTCAACTTAGTTTTTCATAGGCTGCTGGCAAGTGAAACTGCGATCTTCTTTTCTTTTCTTTTTTTTTCCTTTGCGTGTGATTTTCTAATTTCTGATTTTTGATTTTCTAATTTCTGAGGTCAGATCTTTAAAAAAAAATTTTTAATGTTTATTTATTTTTGAGAGAGAGAGAGACACAGAGTGCAAGTCGGGGAGGGCCAGAGAGAGAAGGAGACACAGAATCTGAAACAGGGTCCAGGCTCTGAGCTGTCAGCCCAGAGCCCAATGCAGGGCTCGAACTCACGACCTGCGAGATCATGACCTGAGCTGAAGTCGGCCGCATGACCGACTGAGCCACCCAGGTGCCGCTGAGGTCGGATCTTTTAAATGCTAGCTCTTCTCATGACAAAGACATTTGATTTCTGTTTCTTCTGAAATCAAACTCACTCCTAATATCTCATTGAAAATTTACATGTTCTAGGCGAAGGGACCAGTAAAGAGAAGAAACCCTGCCATGTTTAAATGCACCCCGTAAGAGAACACAGCCCCAAACAAAACCACTTCCTTCCCCCTTGCCACCTGGACAAGCCTTCCCCGTTTCTCCCACATAATCGAGAAGAGTAACTCTTGCTGGCGGCTTTTATCAAATCAGAAATAAAGTGTAGATACACACACCAGGAGAGGGAGCTCCCCTGACTTCCTGACCATGTGGAGGAACACGGGGGACCCTGCCTGTACATGCCCACTGAGAACATAGTCTTTCGGGCAGGAAGATGGAGATAAAGCAAACGCTCAGGGAAGGCTGTAGGCAGCGTTAACGTGTCTGGGCAGATGAACGCTGTGGGAAGCATGGCCGTGAAGGTGACGCTGGTGTAGCCAAATGTGAGTAGTGTGGTGAGTGTACGTGTCTGGGTTTATGATAAAATCGAGACACCAGCCTCATCCTCCTTTTTTTTTTAACGTTTTTATTTTATTTTTGAGAGACATAGAGACAGAGCGTGAGCAAGGGAAGGGCAGGAGAGAGAGAGACACACAGAATCTGAAGCAGGCTCCAGGCTTTGAGCCATCAGCACAGAGCCCGACGTGGGGCTCGAACTCACAGACCATGAGATCATGACCTGAGCCGAAGTCGACCACTTAACCAACTGAGCCACCCAGGCGCCCCTCATCCTCCATTTTTAAGAAAGCAAAATAATATTCTCGGCAATAATTGTCATCCTCGATGATAAAGTTGGTAATCTTAGTGAGTAACGCTCCTAGTATGTACTTCTTAAAATATGACATCAGAACATTGAGAGTGTCTTCTCAGAAAGAAGTGGGCAGATCTGATCATTGAAATAAAGCCTGGATTTGGTTGTGCAGTTAGCTGCTGAAAGTGTCCCCTTACTTTCCAGGGCCGCTTCTCACCCTTCTGTACCACCTCCCCCCCACTTGGTTCAGGGCAGAGCAACGTCTTTTCCGAAGCCCACCACACCAGGTCTCTTAAGCCTTTCTCAGATCCATCCACTGCATTTCAGTTTGCAAAGCTGAAAGGGCATTTTACGAATTAGCACTTTTTGTCAGAAACATTGTGATATTACGATGTGTAAGTGGGAAATCTGGAGAAAACAGGGAAAGATATAGTAGAGAGAAGTCAAGACAAGAGTTTAAACAACAGTAACAACAACACCCAGCTGCAATAAGATGAAAATTCTCCTCCAGATTCTGGAATGACCTGTGGCTGTCACAGGAACCAGAGTGGCGAGAGAAATACCCTGGACTGGAGCGGGGCCCGGTTAGGTGAAGGAGAGCCGCGAGGCCCCACCGGCCCCAAATTCCTCAGCCACCCGCAGAGGGTGAGGTAGGAGAGGGCTGAGTTCTGTTTTCAGAAGACCACTCACTCTTCAAGTAGTCATGGGCTGAAGACGACCCGGATGGACTTAGGAGGGAACTTACATCAGTTCCCCATCCTGTCCCTTGTCCTTCCTGACCTCGTGTTTCCTGACCTCGCTTATCCGTTCCACATAGCAGCACCTCCAAACACCCTCGCTCTCCTGGCCTGGAGACAGTCCTACTTCAAACCCTCAACGCCCCCTCCCCGCCGCCCCCACTCTGTCCTCTTCAGCTGGCCCAGGCCTGACAGAAGTGCTATCAGCCCTGAAGTGGGGTCCTGTGAGCTGCGTGACCCGGGAGAGTGCCGATGCCTCAGTGTCCTCATCTGTAACGTGGGAGTGAGGGCACACTCTCACCATCCAGTTGTCAGGACAGCTGAGAGACAGTGGCGGGGGCAGGGTGGGGTGGGGTGGGGTGGCGTACCTGCCAGCTGCTCCACATTAAGTGCTCAGCAAAGTACTATTTTAATTATGATTACTCTTGAGAATAAGCCTTCTTCTATGATTTCGAGTGTTGCTTGGGCATGGAATTCTGTTTGCAAGCCAAATAATCATACCATTTTCGACTTTCGCCATGTAAGAGGAAACTAGAGAAAGCTGGAGTCCCGTGTTCTGTCTAAAAGGTTAATTTGGTGGCTTGGATAAAGTAATACTTGCAAACCAAACAGCCACCATAATACAAAAGTCATTCGTGGTGACAAGCTGAGTTGTCACCTAACAGCACTGAAAAAGAGAATTTGGGAGAAAATTACTTAAAAGATCATTTTAGCCATCAGTTTTCCAGTGACTTGGAAAGGTAGACATGTGAAGTTACCTGGAAAGGGATTCTGCTTTCTGTGCCTCACTGTGCCTTTCTGAGAAAAAAAAGTGGCCGATTAAGCAGAATGCAGGTATTCCTTGCTGTCTGAGCCTTCGCTACCAGAACTCAGAAATGGAACGGGTTTGGAGACACCTTATTTAAATCCTTCACTCTGAGCCCTCACTACTTGCCGTCTAAAACTCAGACATCATATTCATTTGGATAAAGCAGAGTCCTGCACAAACCTAACTCACCTTCTGGACGGCCACTGTGTAAGCTCAGAAACAGACTGGATTTGGATAGTAGGGGATCCTTCTAAGTCACCGATTTTCCTAACGTGGACTTGATCCAGCAAAAGAAAGCAGTTACAGTACGTTTCAGAATCATGTCTTTAAGATGAGGCGGGTGATTTAGGATGAGTTCCAGAATAAAAATTACAACGTCGTGTCTCCTTCAGACAGGATTCCAGGTTGCCAGCAACAGAAGCTGACTGGTGATTAAAAAGATTTCTAGGATGTCGGCTGGAAGACTCCTGGGAGGCTAAGAGGCCGGGTCCCAGGCCGAGCTTCTAGAAACGGGCACATCACCCAGAGCTGGTCTCATGAGGAAGCGCCCGTGAGCACTTGTTAGAATCTGTCCTACTGTTCCTCTGCAGTGAGCTGCCACCATGACGAGTGCCACCTCCCCGCTGCTGTCCCTGCCAGTCCTGGCAGAGGGAGAGGGAGAGGTTGAGGAGAACTCAGCATACTTACATCTGTATTGCCAGCCCCTGAGATCAAGGCTGGCACGGGGGCAACTGAAAAACTAAGCCCCAGTTATGAAGAGGGCGAGGCAGCAAGTTCTGGCATCTCCCTGGGAGATGTGGGATTCATAACATTGGAAATGCTCCCAGAATCTGTAGGCAGGCCACCGCAGAGGGGCGGGCAGCCCCAAGTGGGTCAGGTGCCCGTGAGAGCAGGGTCGAGGCTTTGTGAACTGTGTAACCTTTCAGTGGGTGGTAAGTCAGTTTAGTGGATCAAGGCCCAAGTTGCTTGCTTGCTTGCTTGCTTGCTTGCTTGCTTGCTTTTTTTTTTTTTTTAAAGAAATTAAATGGAAGAGAAAGTATTGGTGTGTCACTTGTAGCAGGAGTGAGTTTCATCCTGTAAAACTTGTTTTCATGGTGCGGAAGCTGCATCTGTGTGTCTGACCTGGGTTGCCGTGTCCAAAGTATTTTGTTACCATGGTTCATGATCAAAAGCCACTGTGCTAGCGCGGCCAGGGCTCCAAGGATTTGTTTTCAGTTTCAAACCCCACCCACCTCACTCGTTTTCAAAGCAGTGTTTCTCCTGTTTAATTTTCAATACCTACCCCTTACCCTGTGTCACACTACACACATACATACATACATATAAGATTTCACTTGTGAAACTGTAGTTTATTCTGATCACTTAAGAGGCTGGCCTGGTAACCTGCTCACTGTCGTAACATTGTTTCCATGGGAAATTATGGTCTGAGTTCTAAAGACAAAGCTTTAAAAACAGAAACCTCTGTTGTGGAGACTGGTACCAGTTACAGTTGTGGTGACAGTTGCTACAATGTGAATAAAACATTTCAACCCAGACTTCAACCTCAAAGTATTTATGTAGAAAAAAAAATTTAACAGTAGAGAGCTTTTTTTTTTTTTTTAATCTCTGTTAGAGACCACTTTGCTTTTACTTTTTGTTTGAAATCAGTTCGTTCTAACCCCATGTTTTCTATCTACAGGCCCGTTTACTCGACCTCATCCAGCCCTATGGCGAATGGTTTTTGGTGAGTTACCCATTGGTAGATTTAGAAATAGATCTTACTTAAAATCCTTTTTCTGTGTATCATTATAGCAGTTTTACTTACTGCTATACAGTAGAACTTTATGACCTTTTACTTTTTGCTGTTCTGAATGTAAATTTTTATGAAAGTTCTTTGCCACAAAACAAACGTTCTGGTGGTGACTTCAGATTCTCATACGTGTGAACTGCCTCAGACCCACTCGCCCCCCATGCGTGCTCTTGTCTCTTGCTGTATGTGGGGTCTGACGTAGGGGACATGGCTTGTTTTTCTTTACACACCTTTACGTTGCTCGTGGCTGGTACAAGCTCAGATGTGTGCTGCGAGCACATTTGTCCTTTCAGCATCCAGGAGGTACAGAAAACGGGAAGATCCCGGAAATGGAGAAGTCTCCAGACAGAGTCCTGATTTGAAATAAGGGTTAGTGATAAACATCTCTATAAATATTGGATGTCTTATTTTCACTTGATTTCTAGTCCACAAATAGTCAGATCCCCTGAAAGGACTTAAAACAGGTCTTTCAAATGGTGGCTGTTGGCTTCGTCTTGCCTAAATAAGACATCAGATAAGTTATTTTAGGATCAGAAAATGTAGCGTTATAAAAAGGACCCTTAAAATGGATATTTTGCTCAGGGTCGCCTATTTTACTTGGAATCTTCAGACATCATAGGCGAGTGTCTCTGTGGAGTGGGGCATTATTCATAACCGCAGTGGGTGTTTATGAGTGCCTCTGTGTGGCAGGGCCACTCTGGTCCTGAGGCTGAAGGGGAGGGCCACACAGACAGGGGACTCTCCTCAGGAACGGCCCTTCCCGTCACAGGGAGGGAGGACAGCTGTCGCAAACTATTAAACAAATCAGTAACCAAAAAATATCAGATGCCAGTAAGGGTTGGGAAGTTCATTGAAACCACGTGAGGTGAAGGTGACTGAGTGGCTGGTTTCATTTGAACGCGCAAGGATGCCTGACGGAAGGGTGCTTCGTGGAAACCTGCGTGCAAAGAAGGATCTGGCGTGCAAGGATGGAGGTCAGGGCAGAGAGAAAGACTACTAAAACGGTCCCCAGGCAGAAAGAGCGTGGTGTGGTCCAGGGCACCGTGGCCGGAGCCGAGCAGGCCCCAGGGCTGTAGGTAGAGGCCAGAGTTGGGCATGGATGGAACCCTGCAGGGCTCGTGGGCCGGTAAAGAGTGCGGATAGGAAGGGCCGTGGGAAGTCCCAGGAGGAGTTTTTGCAGAAAAGTGACCTGATTCATTTACATTAAAAAAAATTATTTTTAATGTTTGTTTATTTTTGAGAGAGAGTGCAAGCGGGGGAGGGGCAGAGAGAGAAGGAGACACAGAATTGGAAGCAGGCTCCAGGCTCTGAGCTGTGGGCACAGAGCCCGACGCGGAGCACGAACCCACGAACTGTGAGATCATGACCTGAGCTCAAGTCGGATGCTTAACTGACTGAGCTACCCAGGCGCCCCCATTGACCATTTTAAATAGATTATGCTGGTTGCATCATACTTACATCTCATGAGCTTAATATTGCTGTTTGAAATTATAAGTTATTTTCAGCTACTTGGCTACATTTGAATTTTCCCTACTTCAAATGATCCATTACAGGTAATTAGCAGTATAATTCTTACCTGAGATCTTTTTGGGATCATGGAGCCCTTGGCTAATCTGATGAGAACTATAGACTCTTTCTCAGCACACACACGCGCGCGCGCGCGCACACACCCACTTGTACACACTACATCTGGGGCTTCATGAACCTTAAAGCTCACATAAATTCCAGTTTAAGAAGCCCTGCTCCACACAAACGGTTTCTTTCTGTCTTAGAATGGGTATTTTGAAAGGATTATAATGAAAGGAGGGTAGTGGGGGGCACTTGAGGTGAAAATTTTTAAAAATAGCTGGTAATAAACCCGAGGAGATCCTCATCCTAACACGCCTAAAGTGTGTGCCCCTGGCGCCCCGGGGCCACACTCTACCCAAGTCCCCTGAGCTCCCCGAGGATTGAGAGAGGCCCTGTTGGAAGAGCTGGCACTGTAGACGGTCCAGGGGCTTCCATTCCAGCCCTGGACGTGTATTCTCTGGGACGGCTTCCTGGAGGTTCGCGCTGAGCCAGGTTCACATGGAACACTGTGGTCCAAGGTCACTCGCATCGCTGTGTCTGGGTGTCCTACACAAGTGTTTCAGTTCCGACCGGTTCAGGAGAAAGAAGAGATGAAGCCACTAGTGGGGAGTTTTCAGATCTTTCTAAAAGGCTTTTGCCATTTTAAAAGTAGATCATTGTGATACAGGGTGATTATTAGGGTACCAGTTATGGTATGATGTGACAGGGACCCTGGAAGGGCCGACATGGGGTCTAAGATGCAGATGTGTGGCCCCGGGCCACCTCTTGGCTCTTCACACTCGTCTCTACTGCTGTTGCCCCACACCCAGCCTTGCCCACCTCCGTGCACTCCGCACACGGCAGCCAGAGTCCACCCTGTAAAACATTACCCGGATCATCTTCTTGCCCCATTTAAAACCCGCCTGGGGACGCCTGGGTGGCTCAGTCAGATAAGCCTCCGACTTCCGCTCGGGTCATGATCTCACAATTCCTGAGGTCAAGCCCCATGTGCTGGCAGCTCAGAGCCTGGAGCCTGCTTCAGATTCTCTGTCTCCCTGTCTCTCTGCCCCTCCCCTGCTCATGCTCTCTCTCTCGAAAATAAATAAACATTTAAAAAAATTAAACCAATTTGACAATAAATTATTAAAAAAAAATAAAAAAACAAAACCTGTCATGTGTTCCTTGTTTCACTGAACGTAAAATCTGAAATCCTTGCCATGGCCCCAAGCCCCGTCACTTCAGTGCCGCCTCGCTTCTCCCCGTTTGCCAGCACCCCAGCCACAGACTGGCTCCCGCATGTTTCTCTTTCTGCGGACCTGCCTGGATGCCTTTTCTCTGCCTGAATGCTGCCGGTCATTCAAGACTCAACTTGAACTTCATTTTCTCAGAGAGTATTACCTACCTCTCAGTCTGAATTAGGACTGTACATCAGACTTACTCATCAAAGGAAATTCTGGATTGTAGTGGGGATCTCAGGATGCCGCATCACAGTATCGGTGTCTGCTTTGGCCCTAAGTGACTTGAGTCTAATGTGTGTTGTGCATCTGCCCTCCAGATCTTTCTTAAACACAAGAATGTTTTTGTTTCCCTTAGGACTCAGCGTGCTCTACTTCCTGTTCCTGGTATTCCTCCTCTTCCTGAACTTTGATCAGGTTAAATCCCTAATGTACTGGCTAGATCCAAACCTTCGGTATGCCACAAGGGAAGCAGACGTCATGGTAGGTACTTGTCAGTCCTCTCTTAGAGAAACCGGTACACTGTTGGGTATAGGAGATGGTCGACTTCACGTTCTAAGTTGTTCCTTCCCCATATCTGCTCTGTAGATATCTAAAACCCCCGGCTTTGGGGAGGTGAGGTGTGTGGTTTCCATGAGTGGTAACAGTCCAGGGAAATCATATCTTCTCTTGGAGCAAAGGGGGGTGGGAGGAAGAGCGTGACCATTAGTGTCAGACAGCCTTGGGTGTGAATTCTGCCGCTGTCCCTTGTTAGCTGTGGGATTTGGGGCAATGTACTTGTTAGCTAGCCTATTCCTTTCTTTATAAAGTGAAATAATAGTACTTATTTGGAGAGTTTTATCATGAACTAAACAAAGTAACATTATCTATGAGCCCCAGCATGGTGCCTTGCAGACACCAGGTCCTCAGTGATGGTGGTGGCAGCTGCTCTTATCAGTGTCACCCTCAACAACTCTGCTCCCCACTCTGGCCCTGATGCCATGAACTTCCCACCTGCTCACCATGAAGGGGCCAATTATTATGATCTAGGCCATTTCATTCATTATTTTTTTTTAAACCCACAAAGAACAATTTTATTCTTGGCAACAGCTACTCTGTATTTTGGCTTTTAGTGAAGAGACTATTTGATACTCCAATGCCATTCTTTTCCTTTTTTAAAAAATTTTATTTATTTATTTTTAAGTAATATGTAACATTTGGTAGACTGAAGGACAAACCTAGTAGGCTCAGAAAAGGAGAGCAGGCATTTTGGCCGTAGGCAGGTCCTTGTTTAAGAAACAAGACACACGGACTTAATAAATGGTGCAAGAAGTGATCATTCTGTTGGAGTTGAGATAGATCAGACCCTTCTTGATTGGTCTATCAAGATTTTCTCTTTAACTCTCATAAAGGACATTCTAAAGGCATAAGTGAAGAATGCCAAAAATTATTTAAAAGTCTCAGGAAGAAAAGTCTGTTTGTGGGTTTCTTAGTTTACGGAAGAGAATGGCATGGAGTGACTTCAAGCTCCTGCCAATGATGCTATAGAGAGGGTTACCGACTACGGGTTGTCTGTCTGCCAGACACTTAACATATATTCTAGGTAAGCCTCACACATGTGTGCTAGGCATTAATATCCCCATTTTATCAAGGAGGAAATGGAAACTTAAACTGGATAAAGATCTCATTCAAAGCAGAGGCTGGTAAGATCGCTCTGACTTCAGAACCTCTACTTTTCCTTCGCGCTGTGCCTTAAGTATATAGTTACAATAATGACGGTGCTTTGACACTCACCAGAGCCTTGTGAAACAGAGATTGGGAGGAAAGTATTCCAGATATGATATTTTCCCCCGACAGTTTTCTTGAGTTTTTGAGCAGAATTGGTTATATCACAAAGAAAACTGTCCTGCAAAATGAATAGGACTTGGTATTTGGTTAAGTGTTGGGTCAGCAGGGTAGAGCCATCAAGATCAGCCTGCGAGCAGTTGGGAGATGGGCACAATCTGTCTTTACCTGCCACTTACTCGCGTGCACACACCTTCGCCTACTTGACTCCCTGGCTCCGGGGTGTCCTCATTGAAGGCCTCCTCCTCCTGCTTCCCACGGCTGTGCTGCGTCCGGCTCGCTAGCAGCACTGAGCCACCGTGTCCTGCGTGCCTCCCTCAGCCAGAACCTCTGGTCTTCCTGATGTGATCATTGGCAAATCTGCTCATTAATAATTATAATGTTAGAGGTGCCCGGCTGGCTCAGTCGGTGGAGCGTGGACTCTTGGTCTTGGGGTTGTGAGTTCAAGCCCCACGTGGGGTGTAGAGATTGCCTAACAATAAAAAAAAATCTTAAAAAAAATTATTATAATGCTAATAAATTACATTTGGCTCCTTATGGTTTTCCAAGTTCCTTTCCATCTGTTGAAGCACAGAAATATTCTCACGGAGAGTAAAAAGGCCTCCAAGGTCATCTTCAGCCCGTGATTACTTGAAGAGTAGCCTTCTAAACACAGAACTCTCTTACCTCACCTATGAGCATCTCCAGCGTAAATCAGAGGATGGGGCGGCTGAGGAATTTGGGGCCGGTGGGGCCTCGCGGCTCTCCTTCACCTAACCGGGCCCCGCTCCAGTCCAGGGTATTTCTCTCCACCACTCTGGTTCCTGTGACAGCCACAGGTCGTTCCAGAATCTGGATGAGAATTTTCATCTTACTGAGTGCAGTTTTTTTTTTTTAAGTCTTGTCTTGACTTCTCTCTACTGAATCTTCCCTGTTTTCTCCACGTTTCCCACTTACACATCGTAATATCGCATCCCAATGTGTCTGAAAAAATGCAATTTTAAAAAATGTTTATTTATTTATTTTTGAGGATCGGTAGGGGCAGAGAAAGGATTTGAAGCAGGCTCTGCACTGAAGGCAGTGAGCCCAACTTGGGGCTCAAACTCAAAACATGAGATCATGACCTGAACTGAAATCAAGAGTCAGACGCTTAAACGACTGGGCCCCCTAGGTGCTCCCAAATGCACTTTTTAAAAATGCCCTTTCGGCTTTTGCAAATTGAAATGCACTGGATAGATGTGAGAAAGGCTTGGGAAATCCGACGTGGTGGGGTTTGGAAGAGATGCAGGAGTACCCAATTGCTCTTTTGCTCCCTTAGGAAGCATCATTTCTAGAATTTGAAAATATTAGTTCTTGGTTCCAGGAATTTTTCAACTGGCTGATGATAGGTGGCTGTTTTCTGAATCTTACCCTATCCTATCCATCCTATCCATCCTATCAGATTAATTTAGGGAAGAAAGAATTCAAATGTAGAGATTCCCAAGGAATGTTATGTTGTCATATGACAGCTACTTTCCTAATAAATACATAAACATAAGGATGTTGACTTCAAATATCTTTAAAATGTGTCCAATTAGGGGGCGCCTGGGTGGCTTAGTTGGTTAAGTGTCCAGTTTCAGCTCAGGTCATGATCTCATCGTTAGTGAGTTCGAGCCCCACATTGGGCTCTGTGCTGACAGCTCGGAGCCTGGAGCCTGCTTCCAATTCTTTGTCTCCCTTTCTCTCTGCCCCTCCCCTGCTTGTGCTCTGTCTCTCTCTCTCAAAAGTGTATAAATAAACTTTAAAAAAAAGCACACTTATAAAATATGTCCTAATAAAAACTAAAAGATAGTAGAAACAAAACCAAAAGTCTCAAAGGCTTTGTAATTTTTCAGTACTTAAATTACATAGTATGTGATAATGTTAACTTTGGGAAGGAAGGTTGATTCTGTTTGCTTCTAATTTCTGAAATTGGATGCTTCAGCTTTTCCTCTCTCCTAACATAAATATTTAAGGCTTTGGATTTTCCTGTAAATTCTACCTAGCTTTATCCCATCGTTCTGGCACAGTGTTTTCATTACCATTAACTGAATATAGTTTACATTTCTATTGTGATTCCTTCTTTACGCCGTGATATTTAGATATATTTTTAAATTCCCAAACCCATCGGGATTCTACTTATTTTTTATTAACTGAGATTCTATTTATGTTTTTATCACTGGCTTTAACATAGTTGCCCTGAGGTCTGGTGACCTGAGCCATGTGCTTCTACTTCTTTAAGACATGTTAAACTTGTGTAAAATTATTTGACTTTCCATTAAAAAATTTTTTTTAACATTTATTTATTTTTGAGAGAGAGACAGAGTGGGAGTGGGGGAGAGGCAAAGAGAAAGGGAGACACAGAATTGGAAGCAGGCCCCAGGATCCAAGCTGTCAGCACAGAGCCCGATGTGGGGCTCGAACTCACAAACCACGAGATCACGACCTGAGCCAAAGTTGGACGTTCAACCGACCAAGCCACCCAGGTGCCCCGCTTCCCATTTTAATCAAACTTTTGCAATTTAGGGCCAGGCAATTCCGATTCATCAACTTTAATATTTGTCCATTTTTCCTAAAGGATCTTCAGTTATTAAAACTTTTGGGGGCAAGGGGCAGGACGGATGTCAGTTGTCATATCAAGGCCATGTCAGTTCTTTTCATTCATCGTTAGCATCCTAGAAGTAAGTTGATTTTGAGAGTATCCGTTCATTATTTCCCTTGTTACTTTGAATAGGAGTATGCTGTGAACTGCCATGTTATCACCTGGGAGAGGATTATCAGTCATTTCGATATTTTTGCGTTTGGACATTTCTGGGGCTGGGCCATGAAGGCTTTGTTGATCCGTAGTTATGGCCTCTGCTGGACAATCAGTATTACCTGGGAGCTAACCGAGGTAAGAAGGGTCAGGGGCAGTGATCGCATAGTTTGCGTGTATGTCGTCTGTCCATTAACAGTTAATCCGTTCTCCAGCCCCTGTGGTACAAACTGTGTTTAAACCATCCCCTAGAAATATTTTATGGCTTTGTGGGAGTCGGGGTGGGGGGCGTGATTCCTTATTAACTTAAAATATGTCTCTTGTCTCACGAGTCTTAAAGAGAAACAAATAAAATGAAACAAAAAGAATGGTACTAAACTCCCCAGTGAGACTGAGACAGACACACAGTAATGAGGGGATCTGCTTAGAGGTAAGTAGGTGGGTTACCCACTAGCTGGTTCCTGCTTTGAAATAAACAGAATCGTGTTTATGAGTTACGGGGGCACCCATGATATTGTATAGGTAAAAAAATGGATTCCTGATATAGCTCTAGTATCTCAGGAGTCAAGTTTATCTCATTTCATGAATGAAAGAGATATAGTCTTTGAAAAACTATTAAGAAAATGATTTGGGGGGAACTTACTCATTTATTATTCAGTTATGATATCATTCCTCATCACTCCCAGGGAACATAATTTGGCCATGTGTACAGTGTATTTCTTGATGCCAACTGTTGTCTTGACCCCAGCTGAGGGAAGCACGCCAGCCGGATCTAGCTTCGGTTAATGTGCCTTGCATAGCCCGGGAGACCAGAAGTCTGAGTTCAGGGTGTTGGTTGGTGCCCTTTGAGGGCTGCGAGGGAGAATCTGGCACAGGCCTCTCTTAGCTTCTTATGGGTTGCTGACCGTCTTTGGTGGTTTTTGGCTTGTAGCCGCATCGCCCCAATCTGCCTTCGTCTTTGAGTGGGGTTCTCCCTGTGTGCATTCATGTGGCGTTCTTTTTATAAGGACACCAGTCACAGTGGGTTAGAGGCCCACCTTATTCCAGAGTGACCTCATCTTTACTAAGTACATCTGCAACAACTCTCTTTCCAAATAAGTTCATTTCGTGAGGAACCTGAGGTTAGGGGTTTGACAGGAGGATTTTGAGGGGACGCAATTCAACTCACACAGTAGCCAACACCACACGTGTATGGTCTCCTAAATCCTCACTGTGAACATAAAAGGCTGTATATATTCCCAGTGGACAGACGAAGGAACCAGAGCCCAGAGCCCTGCCTCCCGAGGTGAGGCAGGATTGGATTCCACATGTGCTGGGCTTCATGTGGGCAGGCCACGTTCCTGCCCTCGTGCCATGTCCCCCAGAGCTCCCTGCGTCTTCCTGACCTCGCTGCCGTGTGACCCTGCGTGAGGCCCTGGGCCCTTCTCGGCCCACCTGCTTCTCTCCCCTCACGCTACAGATGGCCTCTGTGCCTTCCTTCCCTGCTCCTCCGTGTCGTCTAGACTCTTGTAAGCGCCTCTGCCCCATCCGTGTCTTTCACGCCCCTGCCCCACTCGTAGCTAACCTCCTGTCCTCTCTGGTCCGAACTACTCACTTCCTCCCTTCACTGTCATATGCCAAAGTGATCTTTTTCACACCTCGATCCGGTTGCGTCCTTCTCCAGCTTAAAACTCTGTAGTGTTTGTCCATTGCTTTTCAGACAGAATCCAAACTTCTGGACCAGCTTCTGAGGCCCGATGCTAACTGGCCCCAGCCCACCTCTCTCGTCTGCTGGAGACCCTCCCCGCCCTGCCGTCTGTGCTCCGGCCATCTTTGCTTTCTTCTTGTCAAAGATTCCGTGGCTTTTCCTATCCCAGAGCCCACCACCAGGCTCTTCCCTCTCTTCCCTGCTCCCTGCTCCTGCTGTGCTGCATGTTCGTACCCCTGGAAAGAGAGGGCCTGGGCCTTCTCCTCTGAAGCACCCATTATATTGTAGGTACTTTTAGTACCTTTTCTGCTAAGTGGTAAGCCTCCAGAGGGCAGGGCCCATATCTGCATAGTCCCAGATACTCTGCCCCACAAGCGGGAAGTGCTCCTCAGATTCCTAGTGAGTGAATGAGTCCAGCCCTCTCCTGTTCTTCCTGCTCAGTTCTGGACAGACGAGGGAATGGAGCCCAGCACCTTGCTTCACTAGGTGAGCCAGGATTGGGTTCCAGATGTGCTCCTTCTGGACGTGCAGCCCATGTTCCTGCTGCCCTCCCACGTTCCCCTCTGTGAGTTCCAGGCATTCATCTGGACGGCCCGTCGCACCCCTAGAATCTGGTACTTTCCAGGAAAGCTCTGTAGGCCAAAGTATGTCCTCCACACCCCACCTCCCTGCATAGTCTTGTTTCAGCAAATGTGTGTTGTCAACTTCCGTTGAAGGTTCTCTCTTCCTGGCCTACACATGGCAGTTAATGCTGCATCTCACAGGTGGGGACCGGGGAAACACATTTCTGGGGTCACGCCTGGCTCGCCTGAGGGAGGGATGCAGCCGCAGGCCTTCACAGGCAGTAGCCGTGCTGGGTCTTCTTGGCAGCAGGCACATTAAGAAGGCAAGCTCCGTGTATTTGCATAGTTTTACAGTCTACGGAATGCTTTCATGGACAATTTTATTTTGTAGTATTGATTTATTGTGTTACTTCAGAGGTGTGTGATTACAGGGTTGCCTCTTTCCAGAGGACTCCCAGGTTCCTACCGTCTTTTGTCATTTCAGACCTTCTAGAAATGGGCCCTCACACAGCAGCGTGTGCTGCTCTGGACACAGCTGATAGGCTGTTTGTTTTGGACAGAAGGATTTCCATAAGAGGTTTTTATTCCACCCTTGATCCCACTGTTTCTGAAACATCCTCAGTCTTCATCTCCGTCTCTTGAAACCAGTCATCCTGTCCCTAACGACCCCTTCCCAATAGATCTTCCAGTTACTGTCTGTCAGAATGAATCTCGCTCTTGTCCCCACCGTGCTCCATTTGTGTCACCATGGTAACATTTGCTACAGCCTACCTTATTCTGTGGTCCTGGATAAATGTCTGACTCCTTCCTGCCCTTGGGATCATGAACCCTGACTTGGTTTTGCCTCACCCCTTGCACGTAATAGGCACTGAATAAGATGGTGATTGTGAGTCGGTTGCTGTAGGGTTTCCTGTTAAGCTCTCCATTTCTGCCTCGTGTAATCAAAACCTAACCTTTCTCCTTTTACCGCTTCCTCACTGTTTTACGTAAATATCTATGGGATAGTTCTAAAATGCACAGCTTGAACTCTCAAGCTGCTGATTTTGAGGATTATGCCAGCGCTCTGTTGGCAGGTATGAAGACTTTTCTCCTTTTCCCCTCCTAGATTCTTGCCTCGCTGTCATTAGCCGGGGTAATTCATCAGTAGTATTTTTCAGGAGGGGTTACTATGTCTTTAAAGCCTCATGTCCAGCAGAGAACTGTTTGGATTCATAAAATTTGTAAAAAAAAAAAAAAAAAAACCAACCCGATTATAGACCTTGTTTTGATTTATTTTTTTCATGCGTTAGGAAAACCTGTGACGTCGATGACTTCTCCTAAAAGAATGTATTCTTAAAAGGAACTTTATCTCCCTGCCATTTCGTTTTTAAAACCACGGTCTCTCGTGTTCCTCAGCTCTTCTTCATGCACCTTCTGCCCAACTTCGCCGAGTGCTGGTGGGACCAAGTCATCCTGGACATCCTGCTGTGCAACGGCGGCGGCATCTGGCTGGGCATGGTGGTCTGCCGCTTCTTAGAGATGAGGACCTACCACTGGGCCAGCTTCAAGTGAGTTGCCTCCTGTCCCGACGTTAGTCACAGCCTCGCACAACGCACACTGAGCGGCTTCAGTGTGGTCTTTGCTGATAAGAAGTAAATTACACGTTAGTAATTGAAACTCACGAATGATTACAGACCTCGCTGCAGGCGTTCACCCGGATACTGGTAAACCGTGTATGATTTTTCTCGCATCCATTTTATTTTTATTCTCATGCCTCAGCCTACTTTCACACTGCCCTCGCTGGATTAATTAATTGGTCCCCTGTTCCCCGGTTACCCCCTGCAAGCCATCTCACGCCACTGCTTGAGTGATCTTTTTAAGGATGTCACATTCATCGTGTTACTCCCCCGTGATGGCTTCTCCTGGCCTTCAGGGACAAATTACACATTGTGGGCCGGGCAGGTCTGTGGGGCTCCCGAGGTTCTGAGCACATGCTTCTCTGTACCTGGGTTTGACCGATGTCCCCGTGTGCCAGGCTGACAGGTCCTCTCCTTTCCTGCCTCGACTCTCTTGACACCTCTTCAGGTAGTTGTCTCTGACTCTCTGACTCAAGTTGCACGTCCCTCCTCTGTGCCTCCGGCGGGGACAGCACCCACCTCTGTCATTCCTTATCCTGCCTCCCTGAACTCTCTCCTCAATGTGACTGTCGCAGCAACTGTGCCACTGAGAAGGAGGAAAAGAACAGCAGTGGGATAATGAAAGTAGTTGTTTTCCTTGGGCTTACACCTTCATTTATTTACCAGACAAAATATGAGCATTTTCTCACATCATTAAATATTCTAAAACATGGTATCAAAGGGCTTCTTTATATCCCAACGTGTGGGTAATCCATGAGGTATTTAACCAGTTCCCTTTTGTGGTCATCTAGGTGTTTCACAGTTTTCAGTTTTATGAAGGAAGCTAGAGTGAACGTTCTTGAACATGTATCTTTGTAGACTTTTTTTTAATCTATAAATAATTTGTTGTTGTTGTTGTTAAGTAAGGGGCGCCTGGGTGGCTCAGTCGGTTAAGCGTCCGACTTCAGCTCAGGTTATGACCTCATAGTTTGTGAGTTCGAGCCTTGCATTGGGCTCCCTGCTGATAGCTCAGAGCCTGGAGCCTGCTTCGGATTCTGTGGCTCCCTCTCTCTCTCTGCCCTCCCCCTCTCATGCTCTCAAAAATAAGCAAACATTAAAAAAAATTAAAAAATAATAAATAAGGGAAAATGAGTACAGGTCCCAAAGAGAATGTCTCAGTGCAGAGCCCGACACAGGGCTCGATCTGGCAAACTGCCAGATCATGACCTAAGCTGAAATCAAGAGTTGGACGCTTAACCCACTGAGCCACCAGGGTGTGACCATAAATAAATTCTTAAACATGTAGTGCACCAATTTCTGTTCTTACCCATATTCATTAATGTATGTATGTGTCATTTCACTGTTTCTTTGAATTTTACTTTTAAGCCTTTTTCAATGTTATTGCATATGATGCCGAATTTCTAGTCTATTACCATTATATTTTCTCTCTTCTTATTAGTGCTTTTTATAGGTTAAGGACGTTAACGCTTTGTCATAAATGTGACTTTATTTTCCATTTTGTCATCCACTTGCAATTTTGTTTATGGTAGGTACTCCATTTAAACTTTAAAAGCTTTTAATCTTTTTGTTGTTTAGGTAAATATTAACCTGTATTTTCTTCCAGTTCTTTAATGGTTTAGTCTTTTGTTATAAGTAACTTATTTAACCTATCTCAAATATAATTTGGTATATAGTGTGAGGGAGAGATTTCATAATGTTTTTTGCACTTGGTTAAGCCGTGTTCCCCATTCCTCTTTAAATCTTCCTTTCTCTGGGTGCTGACTTGACAGCACACTCTTTAACATATTTAAGACTGTGTATAATGGAAGAAAAACTGGAACTGTTCTAGATGTTGCTCTAAGTCACCTTTATAAGCAGTATCTCATTTGAGTCTTACATCAGTGCTAGGGGTTGACACTCTTTTTCTCTACATTCTAGGGATGGTGACAGTAAGAACTAGACTCAGTACTTTGCCTCAGGACACACAGCTAGCAACCGGCTGAGTCCGGATTATCTCAGGTTGTCTGGCTCTTTACACACTGCCCGTAATGCTTCCTCATTTGCATACATTTATGCTTTAGATTCAACTTGAGAATCATTTTGTCAAGTTACCAAAACACAAGCCGAATTCATAACCAGAAATCCCATTGGTGTTTTTTCTTTTAAAGTGATATCAAATTTATAAATGAATAGAAAGTCGAATTGACCTCTTTACAGACAATCCTGACTTACAATGGTTTGACTTAATGATTGTTTGAGGTTACAATGGTGTGAAAGGGACACGCATTCCGCAGAAATCATACTTTGGATTTTGAGTTTGGATCTCTTCCTGGGCTAGTGACGTGCACAGGACCCTCCCTCGCGATGCCGGGCGGGGGGCAGCCTCAGCTCCTGGTCAGCCGAGTGACGGGGAGGGTCAACAACCGATACACTCGCAGCTGTTCTGCACCCAGACACCCACTGGTTTTTCACTTTCAGTACCGTATTCCACAGAATTACATGAGGTAGTCAATACTCTGTTATAAAATAGGCTGTGTGTAGGAGAACTTTGCCCAACTGTCGATAAAGGTAAGTGTTTGGAACAAGTGGAAGGTGGGCTGGACTAAGCTATGATGTTCGGTACGTTAGGTGTATTAAATGCATTTTCATCTTAACAATATTGCCAATTCGTGATGGGTTTACCAGGGTGTAACCATCATAAGTTAAGGAAGATCTGTAGTAAGTATTCCAATACTTAATCAAGCTCTGTCCCTCTGTTTGTTTCCATATTCCTCTACCTCTTTCCGTATGGTTTGCTATTATTTTTTTTAAATACAGGTCCTTCATAGTTCTTGTTTATTTTTAGAGACTCTCTATTTTTTTGTTGCTCTTGTGCCTCATCTCTTGTTGCCGCAAGATTCTCTCAATACGTGCCCGTTGATGGGCAGGTGGGTGAATGAAGGACCAAACCCTCCCCTCCTCTCCCACAAAAATGAAAGACCTGACTTGTTCGCTCTTGTGTACTCAGCACTTAGCACAGTGTCCAAGACATAAAGGTACTTGATAAAAATCTTTGTTGAAATAAAGAATCTTTACCAGTTACTAAATGCTGTTTACCTTGGATTTCGGCCCTCCTGGACTAGCAGGAGAGGCTAGAATGTACAGCCAGCTGTGGTGCTCCCTTGTGGGGAGCTTTCCTCTGCCAGTTGCTCTGAGCCTAACTGTTCTCATATATAAGAGGACTCTCCGTTTCTGTTATGGGGGTGTGAAGTTTTCAACTGAGTAATTTGTAGGATTAAAATTAAGAAGGCTTAAAAACTGCCGTTTGTCATCCCAAACTGTTCATTTATCTTAGGAAGAAATAGGGTAAAGAAATGGTGTGGGTGACCTTGGAATATGGAGCGTGTTCTCGGTTTTACCAAAATGCCCCGACTTGGGAGGGGCGCCTGGGTGGCTCAGTCAGTAAAGCATCCGACTTCGGCTCAGGTCGTGATCTCGTGGTTCCTGGGTTCGAGCCCCGTGCTGGGCTCTGGGCTGACAGCTCAGAGCCTGGAGCCTGCTTCAGATTCTGTGTCTCCCTCTCTGTCTGCTCCTCTCCAGTTTGTGCGCGCGTGCTCTCTCTCTCTCTCAAAAAAATAAGCATTAAAAAAAAAAATGCCCTGGCTTGAGAGATACAGAGTGGGTGGGACCATGTCCTGTGGGTGTCCTCATTCTCACTGGCCTGGCTCCAGGTGGCTGTCATCATGCTTCAGCTTCTTTTGTCCCCCGTTCACAAGTTAGGGCCTCTCCTGGCTCTGCAATGACCTGACCCCTGCCCTGTGCCTGTCATCACTGAAATCTCCTATCGAGGATACAGCTCTCTGCACTTCATATAAATAGAGAGATCATTGTTGGGGAGACGGTTCACCCAGAAAGGAATCTTTTTGTCCTGAGCATGTGTTGTAAAATTCTCGGCGCAGTTTTTTTTTTTTCCTTGTCTTTTTGTTTTTCTTCTTCCCCTTCCTTATCTCTCTGGATTTTCACTGGAGCCGTTCTCTTCTTACAGAGACATCCACACCACCACCGGGAAAATCAAAAGAGCCGTGCTCCAGTTCACTCCTGCTAGTTGGACCTACGTCCGATGGTTTGACCCCAAATCTTCATTCCAGAGAGTGGCCGGAATCTACCTTTTCATGATCATCTGGCAGGTATTTTTTCGGAGGCCCAGAACTAGGGGAGAAAACAAAACAAAACAAAAGCAAAAGCAAAATAAAACCCATCCAGGAATTTAGAGCAAACGCTAGTTGACACTGCTTACCAGCTGGGTGGTTTAGAAGATGGAAAATCCTGCAGCTGACATGCAGGATAGTTAAATAGGGCAGTGTTGTGACACACAAGGCTTTGCTTCGTCGTGAAGACATTTTCAAATATCTTTCTTTGAGTTGGAAATTAGAAACCACTTCCTATTCCCCAAGAGAAGCTTTCAGTCACAGCATCTGTCATCCAAGGAGTTAGGCATTGGGTCCCTTTTTCAGAGGGATCATTTTCAGGACCAAAGGAACAAATGCAAAGGTTTTTCTTACATTCTAAGTTTAATGTTTGATTTTTAAAATTGGACCTCAGCTGTTACCACTTCAGGTAGTTTGTGGAGAGCTAAGTAAAGAAGCCTCTACTACCCTTCGGGGACCTGGGTCCCCCAGGACGGTGCTGTTAGTGGAGAGAAGGTCTCCTTCCAAGCAGCCCACTACGTGATTCAAGGGATCCAGACAGCCAAGGGTCTTGGAAAAGGATTACTAAACATCTCTGTTTTCTAGAGATAGCCTTTCGTGTTGATCCTCCTGTCCCCAGGTTAATTATTTTACAACTTTGAGAGAGCAGCTTTTGCTTGAAGAGCGTTTCGGAATCACGAGAAATTATATTTCGAACCCATGCATGAAATGCTTCCGGCATAAAAAATAAGCGTGCGTGACCTTTAAGACAATCTTCCTTGTCCACACGTGGAGAATAATACTGCTCATCTCAGCAGGTGGAGTTTACGGATACAGAAATGGATGTGAATACGTAGTCGCCGTGGTTTGGGGAAGTCAGTCTGTATGAAAATGGAAGTTTAAAACGGGCGGGGATTGAGTTTTTCCGTATCCGAGCAGTATCTGGGAAGGTGTAGGTGTTCCTTTAATATGAGAACTGAGAAGGAGGTTGGATTGGCCCAGGAGCGACCCGGTGTGCTCCGAAAACGGCAGCATTACACGGAGCCCACCTCTCGCACTCACTGAGCCGGGACCAGCTTTCCACGTGTGGTGTTAATTAGCGGACCGTTTTTAAATTTTATGTCCTTGAAATCAGGGCTGTGGTGAAAGACACGTGTCTCACGTCACCGAAATGAACCTGCTGGCCCGTGTATTCTCCTTTCCTAGTCTCTGCTCTTTGCTTAATCTGGAGGGGAAATGCAGGAGCCGGGCTCGGCACAGACCACCTCCCGGCCAGTCTCGTCTGTGCTGCCACAGTTCCTCGTGTGATGAACTGCCCCGGGATGCTGACAACCTCAGGGGAAAACACCACTGCCCATAGGTGAAACTTGAACCGACCCTGCTCATCCGCCGTTAAGAATTGCCTTTGGTCAAGGCATGTGCTAGATGGGTTCCCGGTCATTTCACATTGATGTATCTCAAGCTTCTTTTGGTTACCGAAGAGCTCACTTTCCTGCAGTCAGACTTCTTTTAGATCTGGCCTGATTTCTGTAAGGCTGCAGAGGTGTCCCATGGAGTGTATTTGTTTTCACGATTTCTGCTGTTCTCAGAACATCTCCCTCCCAACTACCCCAGCAGGTAACACGTATGACCCAAATGACAGCCACGCACCAGGAAACCTGACAAATAGCTGATGGCACCACGTACTGCTTCCCTACGCCCGCACCTCCCCCTGGACCCCCAGCTCGTTGGCGCCCATACTGTACTGGCTGTTACTTAAATAGCTATTCCAGTAGCGACCCAGAGGACCCCATATATTTTCTGAAAATGCTTTGAACGTTCCTAATTATGTTTTAGAATGTCCATAACAAGGAATATGTTGTTATGACTTAGCAGACAGTATCAGGTTGACTAACCTATCCTTCTTTTTCAGCTAACCGAGTTGAATACCTTCTTCTTGAAACATATCTTTGTGTTCCAAGCCAGTCATCCATTAAGTTGGTGTAGAATTCTCTTTATTGGTGGCATCACGGCTCCCACAGTGAGGTAATTCTATACAAGCCTGCCTGTCATTTGAGCACATTAACCTGCTCTGCATTCTCCTCTTCAGCATAAGGAAAGTCACATGCGCTAACAGATGTTCCATGAAAATATGAAAGGATTATACATCTGAATAGGAAGGAAGTGTTTTGCTCTCAGACCTCGGTAACATGAAGTGAGAACACCACACACACCATTATCTTCAAACCTTTTCTATAATCTCTCGCTGCTGTTCTTTTTTTTGCCGCCTTTCACATCCTTAAAAAAAAAATAAGTAGCAGTGATGCTGACTTTTTTTTTTAAATGAGATGATAGAAAAATACAAAAGTTTTAATGGTGGGTCCAAAGTCATAAAGGATGCTATTTTTAGAATGATGCTTCGTTAGCTCTTTTAGGGCCTGTTACTTTCCTTTCTCAGCATCCTTCCTGTCATCCTCCAGGACAACTGAGATCAGCTTGGGTATTCATGCTGTTATGCCCCTACCCTGGGTAGGGCCCCAGAGGTGAGGCGTGATTTGGAGACTGTCCCTCATGCAGACTGATCCCGGTGCACATCAGAGAGAAACAGTCCTTTGTTTCATCTCTCCTCTCTAGAACTAATGGCATTGGGGTTTAACAATTCATGTGGGGCACTGGCATTGATTCAGTGACAACACCCGAGGTATCTGCAGAGTTGATACAAGTAGAAACTGAGCAGCTATAAGGGTTAGCTTTTCAGAAGCTGGAGCTATAGGATAACTTAATTCATCATTTTCAGTGTGCGTGCAAACCACACAAGCAGAGGGCCTCACCTGCCAAGCAGAGTTGGTATTCTCCTTGCTCAAGCCTCTTCTGTCCTCATTAATTGTCACAAAAAGGAAACAGATAGATATAGATATATATCTACATCTATATATGCCACCCAGATCCTGGATTGAACAAACCAAATAAGATACAACTGAGTCCTGTGGAGTTAAGGCCCCAAATTCCATCTCTTGTTTTCTAAGGACCAAGCAGGAAACCCAGTAGTCGGTAGGCAGGCAGCGTTTTGACACGTTACAGACCAGGGGTGTGTTGAAGTAGTTTTCTCGTAAGTGCTACTTTCCCTTGGTGGATTGGAACCTCCCTCTCTCATTTAAAATTTAATTTAATTTGAGGCTCAACGGTTACTCTCAAGAAAGATTAGCAGCAGCTTTT
This sequence comes from Paguma larvata, assembly GCA_030068075.1. Taxonomy (NCBI): domain Eukaryota; kingdom Metazoa; phylum Chordata; class Mammalia; order Carnivora; family Viverridae; genus Paguma; species Paguma larvata. Next base: position 41,168,403 of record CM057838.1, read on the forward strand.
TCATTAAATTAGGAGTGATCAACGAATACAATGAGTGGGGAAAGAAATTGCTTATATAACAGAATCAAAAATCACATCTGATTTGTCATGAAATTTCAATATTAAACATTTCAAAAGAAAACCAGAGACAACACATCCAGTGTTCCGAGTTTTTGAGAGCTCCTTAAAATTTCTGCCCCACCCTGTGGATCTCTACATGAGCTATTTTTTGTTTAAAAGCCCCTTTTCTGTGCTTTTATACCAACTGGAGGCATTTCCTATATAAGAAGATGCTTTGGCAAGCTACTCGGGAAGATGGCAGTATTCTAACGGGTTCTGACACGCCTACCCCAGGTAGCAGATGGCAGGCCCTAACAGAGAGAACGCTTACAGGCTTCGGGAAGAATCATACAGACCACATCTCCATTTTCTTCCTTTTTGATTTGACTCTCCTGTTTTGTGAAGAAGGTTGACTGAACCTTCCTTTTAATCTCATAATATCAAGTGCGGTGTAAAGGGATGGCTGTAGTTGGAGGGGGAGAAGCTGAAGTGGTAAAAGCAATATTAGGTCATGAACATGAGAAGTGGGAGGCGGTCCTGAATTCTTCATGACTAGAATTCTTCACTCAGGCCTTTGGGGCGAGGAGATGATAGTTTATGGATGACCTTCAGGTATCCACGAGTCCCCTGAAACTTAATGCAAAGTTTTGTATGTTCGTGTACCTTTATCATGGGTTTCATTAAGTCCTCCAAAAAGTCTGTGACCCCCAAAAAGACGATGAGCTCCTGCTTCAGATGTTACTTCTGAAGGGACGAATCGGGTTTTGAGGGTGGGTCGTGAGGGTCTAAGCGTGCCCTGTCCTAACAGCAGCCTCCTAACCGCGTGTGGCGGCTGAGCCCTGGAAATGTGACTAGTCTAAAATGTGGTCTACATATAAAATACACACCGGATTTGGTAGACTTAGTGCAAAAAGCATGTAAAATACTTCCTTACAGTTGTCTTCAATACACTGGGTTAAATAACCTGTTACTAAAACACCTATTATCTGTTTCTTTTTACTTCTTTAACTTGGCTCCTGGAAGATTTTAAATTGCATTTGTGGCTCGTATTGTATTTCTGTAGGACACTGCTGCTCTAGGCTTTTCAACTCCATGTCATTGCCTCATTTTTCTGAGCTCGTCACTAACATCCAAAGTCATTGGTATTGAGTGAACAGTGAACCGCATCCAGGGTCCCATTCCAATTTCTGAGAGCCAAAAATGTGTGTCCGCCCTGCCTGGTTACAATCAGCAACCTTTGTTCTGGAGAGTGCCAGAGGAGACAATTCATGACAGTATAGGTGACCCTCTGGAATCACTTCTCCGCAGAGAGACCGAAGCACCCATCCTGTCCCTGAGTCAAAACTGCCTTTGCGAATAATCAGCTCTTTAAGCCGTGCTCTCCCCACTCCAACCCAGCCTGAACTCTTCACCTTTTATAGGAATGTTCCAGCAGCCACTGGCTTCCTAGTCCCTTGACTGGAAGTAGACCAGTTAGCTGGAGTATGTAGAACAAGGCGGAACATCTTTTATAGTTACCCTTTCAAAGTGATTTAATTCTATGCTGACCTGTTGGTCTTCCAGAAGCTTTATTGAATTCCACCTTTGTTCTTTCAGGCAGTACTATGCTTACCTCACCGACACACAGTGCAAACGCGTAGGAACACAGTGCTGGGTGTTTGGGTGAGTAGCCTGTTACTGTGGAGGCTTAAAAACCGCTTAAGCCTCTAAATTTCCTTGTTATTTCTTGATCCTGTATTAAGTGCCTTTCAGTACAATTTTCCTATGAAGGCTTGCTATTGTTTTGTTATATATATTTTCATTTTTAACATTCTCTTTTCTGACAAGTTTAGAATATTGTAGTTAATTGGCAAAGTATAGAAAGAGGACATACAAACTCCTTTTATTTATTTATTTATTTATTTATTTATTTATTTATTTTTACAAAAAATAGGAAATCCAAAGATATTTGCTGCATGGAACTCAGAGACTTTATTTTATGAAACAAAGTTAGATAGACAACAGATTGTTCAAATTCCCTCTAAATTTGATGACAAGTTAGGGACGTCATTTCGTGATAAGCTTACCGATGCTTTATGTTGCTTTTACATTAAAAAGGCTGCTCAAAACAGCTCCTTGCTGCCTACCAAGGTCTAATTTTATTGTTCCAAAGAGAACTAACACATAGCCACACAGTTATAATTTGTTGTCTTGTTAAAAATACAAATGCTATCTTAATACATTATTATTTAAATGACTTGAAAGAGACCATGGGCTACCTAGTCCAACACTGCAGCGTTAAATGTGAGGCCATCTTCAGTGTCTCAGGTAAGTGGTTCTTTTGCTTAAATATGGCCAACAATTTACCGTTCCATTTAGTTGCCAAGGTTCCAGAGATGTCTAGCACATCTGTGTATGAAGTTAAGTCCCTGAGGTAGCTTAGACTCAAGGCCTTAATCTAGTCTCTAAATTGAGTGTGACAACATAAAAATGACTACCCATAGTAGGCAAGAAGTTACTACTTTCAACAGATTTTTAAACAGAATAACTTTTTTTTCCCCAGGAAAAAGGTAATTCATATGCTTAGATTAGAAAAAGTGGCGAAAGATTATCCAAAGAAGTTAGCCCATCAGGGATCATTGCCCTTAACCTTTCTATGTTATTCTTTCTGGCCATTTTCCCGTGTGGGTGTGTGTCCAGCTCTCATTTCAGATTCTGAGGACTTGCTCAAGTTAAAGATGTAGGCAGGCTTCCCCCTCCCACCTGGAACACAAAGGGTCATTGTTCTTATTTCTCATACATTCTGTGGCATAAGCTGATTTTCATACCCAGAGTAGCTCACGGGGCGATAACGTGGGTTGGCTTTCCATTGTTTAGTGACCTAGCAGGAGAGAGAACTTACACATTTACCAGATTTCCAATATACAGAGCAAAGGCCATGCGATTGCACTGTTGTAGTCATAAGGAGGTGGGCGGGCTCTCCTTACCGTCCCATCCAAGGAGGACAAGAAGCGTTGTTCTTGCATCTTGTCCACAGAGCATTTGAGCCCTCCTCCACCGCTTACGCCTTCTTTCCACACCCAGTTTCCTCTTCAGACTCCGAAGTCCTTGCCAAAGCCTTATCCTGCTGTGAGTGCATGTATGCTCCACACGACTGGTCTCTGTTGACCTGTTGAGGAAAAGGAGATGCTGATCAGTGAATATGGCAGTGTTAAAGTCGGTTTCTAAAAAATACAATCGCCAGCGGTGGGAGAAATGGCAAAGATAAACAAGGCCGGAGCGGCAGAAAACGCTGCTGCAGAAGTCACACCTTGTTGAAACGGGCTCCAGGAAAGCATAATGCACAGGAGAGATCCTGTGGCTTCTTGAGTCTGCTTTCCGAGAGTTGCGAGCTCCCAGAACGGTGGCATCAGGACTCTTGATGTCTTGCGTCTTGAGAGCTAGTGGGCCATGCCGAAAAGAACAGATTTCTCTCCAGAAACCACACACAGCCATCCGCCTGGGTGTGCGAGCACTGGCAAGAGCCACCTCTCGTCAGCCAGCGACCGGGGGAACATGGGGCCCGAGTGTCTCTCCTCTCTGCAGTTTGCCCCTCGGAGGCCACCACCTTCCTTCTTCTCCCCATCCCCGTTGCCCTCATTTTGTCTTCTTTCCATCTCCTAGTAGCTGCTTTATTGCTTCTTTTTCACTAGTTTTGGAGTAATTTCAGGCTTTACTTGGCAAGGTGTGGTGAGGTGGGGGGACACAATAGGAGCACCCCACATAGCGACAGTCAAATTTTTGCCTTTGGGGAGATGGGTGGGGGAAGAGAAAGGGCAAACCAGGACCACCCGAGTTGTCTTACCCACCATTCCACGTCTTTTTCTCCTGAAGAGAGCACTTTTCTCTTCTGTAAATGTTACACCTGAAAAGGTTTGTGTTAATTACTCGCCGATGTAACTAAATACGGACTTACAATGTAGTCTCCCACAGTTGTCCCATAAATCTGAGCTTTTAAGCCTTTTATACTCAAACCTGCCATGCCCAGCGGAGAGATGGGACTCCATCCAGCTAGGGAATGGGAACCCCATCAAGGAGAAAGCAGTAGTGTGAAAAAGCCGGCTTCTTCTCTCTTTAGAAAGTCCCATTCCACTCCTCCAGCTCTGTGGGGGCGCCAGGGCCAGACCGATAGGAACAGATTCCCCAGGGAGCACTTATACCATGTTTATCTTCATCTTTCTCCCCCCTCTATCCTCATCATAACTGAGTTTCTGAACGAGAGAGAAGTAGCCTGATTTATAAAGAAAAGATTTTGATCATTTGGCCCTGATGGAAGGTGTCCAAGCTTTGGCCGTAGCAGGAGTGAGCAGTCAGCTTTCCTTCCCCTGAAAGTTCGTGGGTGGGGCCTTTCAGGGGCTGGGTCGGGTAAGAGTCCGCTGTCCCCCGGGGGCTCCAGGACCACATCCGCCCCACCGTCAGAACTGCCCTTTGCTCCGTGTTGTCCTAACCCTCCTGGCGCCCCTTTGATGATAGGCTTCCATCTCCAGTGCTCTGCTGAACTGCTCTCGCCAAGGGCAGTCCCAGATCAGCAGGTCCTTCCTCCGTCCACATCTCCCCTGTCTTCCCCGCAGCGTCTGCCGTCTTGAAACTGTTCCTTCTCAGTTTCCTCTGTGGGCTCTCCGTTCCATGTCACTCCTCTCGGTGGTTTCTTATAATGGTGCTTGTTCTTCCAGGCTTTTCCCCCTGCACTCCCACACCGCCGAAGGATAGACAACAGCTGTGAGGCATAGGATCCTTCCAGGAGGAGGGTGCATGCGAGGGGAACAGGCATCTGTGGGAGGTGTCATCCCACTCTGACCTTTTCCCAGCACTGCCGAGTCCTCACCCTCCTGCTGCCGACCTTTGTTCACAGCCTCCTGCCTCCCTCACCGTCCCTCCCCAGCTGCCCACCTCTGTGTCCTGCCCTCCGTGCACACTGTGCTGGGGTAGCATTATAGTTCCCTTTTTCCAGTGTCTTCCCTTTCATCCTGTCCTCCTCGCGATCGATTGTCCATCCTTCCTTTATCCCGCCACCACTGCTTCCTTCCTCAAAAACCCCTTCCACTGACAGCCCCAAACCTCGGCGGTAGGTGCAAGAAAAATTTTTAGCAGTTGAATCCCATTCCTCGAATGACCTCTTGCCCCAAATCCCAGTAGAGAGCAGAACAGTTAAGCATGGGGCACCTGGGCAGCTTAGTCAGTTGAGTGTCCGGCTCTTGATTTCGGCTCAGGTCATGATCTCATGCTTCATGGGTTTGAGCCCCACACCAGGCTCTGCACTGATGGTGCGGAGTCAGGTTGGGATTCTCTTGACACCCCCCCTGCCCCCCCTCGCTCTCCTTCACACTCTCTCTCTGTCCCTTCCTCCCCTGAAAATAAACTTAAAAAAAAAAAAAGAAACAGTTGAGCAGAACTGTCATGGATATGATGCCAAGGACCCTCTTGCCCCTCTTCCCACCCTGCCTCTGGGGTCCTTGGGAAGTCAGAAAGTTCCATGGAACATGGTTGAACCTTTTTTTTCTAGCTGGTAAAGCCTAGCTCATCTGTCACTTCCTCTACAAAGGTATCTCTGCTCCCCCTAACCCGAACCGGAACCTTACTCCTGAACAAGTTCCTGGCTACCTGTGTGATTGTACAGTAGGTGTGTCACAGGCGTGCAAAGTGCCATTTCCGCTGCTGGAGGGTCAGCTCCTGGCTGGCCAGACAGAGTGGCTCACCCACCCCCTGAGCCATCCCAGTGGTGTATTCTGGGGCAGCCATGGGACAGTATATGAATATATGCAAGGTGCATGGAGGCTGTGGCGTCCTCAGAATCTAGAAGTAGTTTTTGTTGCGAACTAAAAACTTCCTCTGCTTCTCACGGTTGGCTCCTGTACCCAGTTTATACACACAGAGCCTAGTGCTTTCATGCCCCAAGTTTCTGCAGGGACCCTGCTTAGATTCTTATCCCATTCACTGAAGAGCTCCTTACCTTGGACTCCACATTCTTGTCATCTTTATTTCTACCATGTCTGGAAAGAGCAGGCTCTGCAGGGCAGGGAAGCTGAGACGGTCCCAGTCAGCTGACCAGCCTTGTCCCCAGGCAGGAGCACTTCAGGCAGCCCAAATGCTTGTCTGCTTTGTAACCTTGCTAATTAAAGATTAGGATGGAGAGGCATCTAAGGGAGTAGCAGCCCTGACTGAATTCCACCAAACCACAGTTTGGCTGCCTAGTTCAGTCTGGTAAAGATCAGATAGATTTGAATTTGCCCCCGCCCCACCCACTTGGTGAGGAGGTTGTGCTATCGCAGGTAACAGGCTCAATAATACGGACTCGCAGTGTGCCCAAGCCTTTGGACTTAGCCTAAAGGAGCAGCCATTGGGTCTTATACAAAAGCAATGTTAGCCTTCCCTAAGGACTCCATTTATTGGGATTCCCTCCAGGGGACCAGGGGTTATGGCGGAGGCGCAGTGACGGGTGGTGAAAGGGTCCATGTGATTGCTGGGTTTAATGTATCCCAATCCCACCCCTTCTCACACCTCCATAGCTACTCCCTGGGTCGCCTCTCAGGATTAGAAGGCTCCCTGTGTCTGCCACCAGAATGACCATATTAGAATATAAATTGAATCAAGTGAAAAAGCCTTTTGCTCAAAACCCTCACTCAGACTAAAGGCCAAGCCCTAGTGTAGCCCTCAAGACCCGTTTTGCTCTGTGACTCAACTCTGCGCCACCCCGTCACTTCCCTCCTCCCTGCTTTGCTCAGTGGTCATGTTCTCACTGAGAAGTTCACCCACATGGACGGCAGCTTAACTAAGATTCCTCAGCACAGAGGAGCAATATCCTAACCCTAAAGTTGCTGAGTGAAACGCTCTCATGTTTCATGTCATTGTGAAGTCAGTTGAGTGTCCTGACTAGCATTTTCTTAACATGAAATAGAATACAAAAAATGTTGACGTAAAGGAACAGACTGTTTTGTGAAACTTTAGTTTCAGTTGTGTGTGTGTGTGTGTGTGTGTGTGTCTACTGGCTCACACACACAAAATGTGTTTCTTGCTGTGGGTTCTTAGACCATAAAGGTTTGAGGACCATGGCCCTAGTCACTGTGTTTTTGAAAGGTGACTTGATCAAGTTGAATACCACAAAATCTCACAGGAAACTCTGGGTGTTCAGTCTGGTTTAAGGGCAGATAAGCACACTGATTTTCTGGGCTGAGCATTTGCTGTCATAGTTCTTCAAGAAGTCCCAGCCAAAGGTTAAATTAAATATTCTTTCCAAGTCCCCTCCACAGGCACCTGTTCGCACTGTGCTGCCATCTAGCGTCAGCTCACAGTCCAGACTTGACGATTCTAGTGACACTCAGCCCTACACTTAAGAGCCTCCCATGTTATTGCAGCTAGAATGATGCTTTCTCACACATGGACTTTGTTGGGGGGAGGGTGTGATTTGGAGGTGGTCTTTAAAGTTTCAGGCCAGCCACTCCTAAACATCGTTTGGCTGGGGCTAGGGGAAAAGAGCCCCAAACTCTCTACAGATAAATTAAGGACGTTTTCTGCTTTGCTTCAGGGCGTTCAGTTGTTTAGAGTCATTGTACATTTGATGCTGGCAGTGATCTTTGTCTTCCCGCACGTAGGAGGACCAAGGACCTTCTGGGCCCCTTCTTGCTTTTTGAGAGAGTATCTGTGCAACTACACCACCCCTGATTGACCACATTCCATCTGGAGTAAGGGACCCCTGAGGTGGAGTTGTCTGAAATCAGTATTCTTGGGTCATCTTTGGGATCACATGACCAGCTCTGTCATGCTCACCTCATCCGTTCTTACCTACAAGCTCAGAACCTTAATAAAGTCCTGATCTTTTTTTATTTGTTTTAAATTTTATTTAAATCCAAGTTAGTTAACATATAATATAATAATGGTTTCAGGAGTAGGATTTAGTGACTCATCACTTACATGTAACACCCAGTGCTCATCCCTACAAGTGCCCTCCTTAATGCTCATCACCCATTTAGCCCACCCCGCTTCCCTTCCCCTCCAACAACCCTCAGTTTGTTCCCTGTGTTTAAGAGTCTCTTATGGTTTGCCTCCCCCTGTTTTTATCTTATTTTTCCTCCCCTTCTCCTATGTTCACCTATTTTGTTTCTTAAATTCCACATATGAGTGAAATCATATTGTCTTTCTCTGACTGATTTATTTCGTTTAGCATAATACTCTCTAGCTCCATCTATGTTGTTGCAAATGGCAAGATTTCATTCTTTTTGATTACCAAGTAGTAGTATTCCATTGTATCATGGAATCCATTCATCTATCCATTCACCAATCAGTGGACATTTGGGCTCTTTTCATAATTCGGCTATTGATAGCGCTGCTGTAAACATTGAGGTGCACATGCCCCTTCGAATTTTTTGCATCCTTTGGACAAATACCTAGTAGTGCAATTGCTGGGTCATAGGGTAGCTCTATTTTTAATTTTTTGAGGAACCTCCATCCTGTTCTCCAGAGTGGCTGCACCAGTGTGCGTTCCCACCAGCAGTGCAAAAGTGTTCCCCTTTCTCCACATTCTCACCATCATCTTTTGTTTCATGAGTTGTTAATTTTAAGGTTTGATTTTTATATTCATAAATGAAGGCACAGAACGTAAGAGTGGCTTTTTTCTTTGCTCTTTTAATTAAAAAGTGAAACAAAGTTGGTGTGTTTTTTTTTTTAACATTTTCATATTTAGAGGATAAAGGCTTACTTTTATTGCCATCCAGAATGGGGAATATAGAACCTGGAAATGCTCGGAAGTCTGGGAGGGAGTGTGACTGCTGCCTCAAATTACTGAGAGACTTACTTGGGAGGCTCACACTCACCCTGTATGACAAAAGGGCAGAGTTAGGACCCATGGGCAGGAGGCAGATACCAGCCTGAGACAAGGAGAACATCCCAACAGCTCAAGAGATTGAGTGGCCAAACAAGCCCACCCACCAAGGGGTAGTAGGTTCTCTGTCACTGAGAGGGTCCCAGCAGAGGCGGTGACAGTTCACCTCAAACATGATAGGGTCTCAATTGGATGCTTCCAGCCGTTAAAATGTATGAGCGGAGGTTCTGTTCTGGGAGCGGGGAAGAAGTGAAAAATACTTTATTATTTCTGGGAAGGTAGAACACCGGACTTTAGGGCGGCGTAACTACTCTGCGTGGTCCTCTAATGTTAGATGCACATCGCTGTGTATTAGCCCAAACCCACAGAACGTGCCACACCAAGAGCGACTCTAACATGAACTGTGGTCTTTGGGTGATGACGATGTGTCCGTGTAGCTTCTCGGCTGTAACACATGGACCACTCTGGTGAGGGATAGTGATGAGGCGGGAAGTATATGTCAGATCTCTGTACTTTGCCCTCAGTTTTGCTGTGAACCTAAAACTGCTCAAAAAAAATAAAGTTTTGAGAGAAATAACAGTAAAATAAGCTAAATATTAAAGTTTCTGAAGAAATTGCAACGGAAGAGAACAAGTGTCGTTTTGTGGGGAACCCACTAGCAGTGTGTAATGATGGCATGATGCATATTTATGTAGAATGTATATGCTCTGATAAGATGAATTAATATTTAACTTCTTGTTCTATCTAACTAGGGTCATTGGTTTCCTGGAAGCTATTGTGTGCATAAAATTTGGACAAGATCTCTTCTCTAAGACCCAAATTCTCTACGTTGTGCTTTGGCTTCTCTGTGTGGTAAGTTTACTTTTTTAAAAAAAGATCACTCTTTTCCTCAAAAGTGTTGGTGAAACTCCCCATGGTGTCTCTTTAAAAAAAAAACAACAACAACAATAGCAAAAATTTTGTGCACCTAGTTTTTTTAGAAATTCATAGACTGGACCTTCTACTTCTAATAACCCAAAATCGGCCACTAGTCTGAAGGTCAAGATAAAATACCTGGGACCACCCAGCATCCAAAACGGGTCACCTTGGTAAGTTCTGGTCAAATGCCCTCAGCAGGTGCACCATATGTGCATTAATTTCACTTGTGGGAATTCACCTACATGCAGGCCTCCGTGAAGGGGCAAGGACGATTACAGTGCCCTGTAGCATATGTATTGCTGAACAAGGGTTTATGGACAAAATGACGGACTGTGGTTTATAGGCCTTGAGAGATGTTCTTGAAGGTAATCAGACCGTGCAGTTGCTGCCCCACAGACTGACTTTATGGGCCAAACCCTATGGGATGCGCTTCCTCTCTGAAGGGAAGAGCTCTTGGGGGCTCTAGCTCCACTGTCCTGGGACTTTTCCATCATCTTTATTTTTTTAATGTCTATTTATTTATTGAGAAATAGAGAGAGAGAGAACGAGCAGGAGAGGGAGGGAGACAGAATCCCAAGCAGGCACTGCAGCGATGTAGGGCTCAGTCGCAGCTCAGTTGGTTGGGTGTCTGACTCGTGGTTTCAGCTCAGGTCATGATCTCGCGGTTCATGAGCTAGAGCCCCGAGTCGGACGCCGCACTGACAGTGTAGAGCCTGCTTGGGATTCTCTCTCCCTCTCTCTCTCTGGCTCTCTCTCTCTAAAATAAATTAATAATCTTAAAAAAAATAAAAGTAATAAAATAAAATTAAGATCTTAACCTACCTTAAGCATTCTGTGTCTGCCCTTCTTAATTTGTTTTATTATTTTGGACGGAGGTCTGATGTTATATTTAAGCTTAAGATTCTTCACTTTTACTTACTTGGTCCAGAAAGTTAACTTGGGCTTTCTTGGTAATCGTAGAAAATTTCAAACGTGTGTGGAAGTAGATAGAGTAGATGACCCCTCACGTACCCATCATCCTCCAGTTTCAACAGTGCTCACCTTGTGCGCAGTCTTGTCTCCTTATATCCCTACTCTCTATCCCCACGCTGAGTTATTCCGAAACAGATCCACCTTCAGTATTTCAGGATGTATCTCTAAAAGGTAAGAATGCTTTCTTGTGTAATGCAACCACCATACCATTCTCACATCTGAAAAAGAATAATTTCATAATACCCTCAAATATCAGTCAGTGTTCAGACTTTTAATATTTTTCAAAATTAGGTATTTTCGAACAGTCTAGAACAACATCCACTTGTTGCAATGGTTGGCGTGCCCTTTAAGTCTCTTAATGTGTAGTTTTCCCTCCTTCTCTGGCTTTCTCTCCATCACAGTTTATTTGTTGAAGGACCCAGCTCTTTTGTCCCATGGATTTTCCCACAGTCTGGATTTTACTGATTTCATAGTTGTACTGTAATTTCACAGATTTCTTTGTCCTTTGTATTTTCTGCAAGTTAGTAGCCGAATCTAGAGGCTTAATCAGATTCAGGTCTACTTTTTTTTTTTTCTTTTTGGCAAGACTTTGTGTTTTTAAGGTGTTTTTTATTGCCTCTCACAGTGTCTGTTTTTAGGGTTACTTGTTAGAAATCGTAACTGCATCAGAGAACCTTGAGCCTGTTCTTTCCTGTTTTGTCTTGACTAACAGAAGGGAATAATGATCTCCTTTGTACCTACACTCCACAACTCATGTTCAAGTGCTCTTTTCCAGCCCAGTGAGACTAGATGTAGGAATTGGTTAGGGCAGTGTGTTTAGATGTGCCTGGAGACATTAACTGTGTACTTCTCCCATTTTTCTCTGGCACACGCACCTCAGGTGTATGAATAGTATCGTGACTGAGTATGGAGGGCAGGCAGAGGTGGGCGTGGCCCTTCCCTGGTGCCAGAGCCACAGGGACCGCAGAGGGGCCGAGGCAGGCAGGACTCCGGGGACATGGGCAGCAGTTGTTCTCAAAACACCCACATACAACCCCACCCTGGGTGTCCATGTCCAGAAAGGTCTTTTCAAGGCCGTGTCCAAGAAACCCTCTCTGGTCACCTGCCCTGCAAGGGCTCCTCTAGTCTCAGTTTTCAAGACTTTTCTCCGTTTTACTTATTTGACACTTAGCACATGCTCCCTTATGTTGGTGACTTTTGGTTTGCCTTGCTGCCTGCATAATTGTCACCTCACTGAGGACAGGAATCACTTCTTGTCCCCTCATTGGTCTCTCCCTCCCCTAGCACAGTCCCTGTAAGTCTGTCATTTGTTCGCAGAACGGTTACTGAGCGTTCATCAAAGCTGCGCCCGACGCTGGACCCCGAGCAGATAGATGATGGTCCAGAGAAGATTATTAACGCTCACTACATGCCAGGCTCTCTTCTAAGCACTTCTTGTGAATCGCATGTCTGATTGTTACTTCGAGGGGAGATACTTTATTAGTCCTCTTTTATAGATGAAATAAAGGCACAGAGAGGTTCACTAACTGGCTCAAGGTCACACAGATAGTAAGTGGCAGAGCCAGGGCCTACATCCAGATAGTCTGACAAGAGGGTTCCCGTTCCCCCACCCACACCCCTGCAAAAGGTGTCCCCTTCCAAGGCTGTCCAAGTCCAGATGGGAACGGTCCATGCAAACTCATCATGTTAATAATATGTGATAACCGTTATGAAATCGGGTGTGTACGTAGCGCTAAGTGGCGCTGGAGAGCACCAGACGAGCCGGGGAGCTGCTAAGGGCTCCCGGGTGTAACGTGAGCAGGATTTTGAAGGGTTGCCATGGGCGCTCTCCCAGCTGAAAACCTCACGGCCTGCTTCATCTCCTCTGTTACTCTTGAAATCGGCAGGTCACCAGATTCTGTCCATCCCAACTATGTAGCCCAGCTCCGTCCGCTCCTCTCCGTTCCCGCTGTCTGGGCACCCATACTTCTCCCCATTCTGCCCCTCAGATCCACTCTCTACGCCGGTGCCAGGCTGTCTTCTAGAACTCAGGTCCGAATCTCTTTCCCTCCTCAGAACCATTCCCTGCTGTCGGGGGCTGGAGAGGAGCCAATAATACAACGTTTTTCAGTTCAGAATAGTTAAAAGAGAGGGTGGAAGAAGGATGTGGAGATCAGAATACACATCTTTATCACAGAGGATACACGTTTTTCAATCTCAGCTTTAGATGCGTGGTGACAAGGGGGTTTCTGAATAGTGAACCCCCAAGGGAGACATTGTCCTGCCCCAGGAAGCAGGCTTCCCTGCGTTGTGTGGGTGGCTTTGCACCCAAGGAAGACAGGAACTGTCCAGCTTCCTTATCTCACATTCGCCAGTTGGTTAAGAGAGAACGTTCTCCCTGGGGTGAGGAGTGAGGGGTGGAGAGGAGCAGGGGTATTATACCAGCAAAGCTCCGTCCCCGTAGAAAGAAACACGAGAAGGAAGAAGGATCCCTACCACACGTCCTACCAGCTGAAATATGTTGCTTGTGTGTGTAGGACGGTCATGATCTGGAGCATTTGTCATACCCGCCCTCTTGTACTTTCTTCTTGGGCCACCCCAGACTGGACTCAGCCACCTCAACCGATCATCCTTCCAGGCTTCTCTCGCCCTCACCCAGGGCATTTTCTTTCCCTGGCCTGAGTGCTTGTCCCTGCCTTTTCTACCTAGTGACTTTTATGCCAAGACCAAACTAAATTCACACCCTCCATGAAATGCACCCAAATCTGCCAGGCGGCCAGGATAACCACCCTTGGGGGACCCGTCACACTTGGTACATGTTTTGTTGAGTTCTAACCTCAGTGCAATGTAACTTGCGGTGTGTACGTCTGTTTCCTCAGCATTGTACTTCTTGCTCACAAGAGTTTTTGTTGTCTTTTTGTCCCCACTGACTCTATCTAGTACAGTCCCTGATGCATAGGACTCACTCGGCAAATGCATGGGAAATAAAGGAATGACTTTAAGAGACAGAGACTGGGAGATATACAAGCAGGCTGAGAGACAGGCATGTACGAAGACATGCGGCTGTGCCCACGCCCAGCTTCTCAGGAAGACAGCAAGCCGTTTGGGGAGCGAGAGCGAGGAGAGCGAGGTGGGAGAGGGGACAAGGGACATGTGCTTAGGAAGGACCCTGTGTGTCTATAGTTGGAGATCCAGAGACAGTAATTCAGTGGGAAGACACCTGTTCACAGAGAAAGGCTGTGTGGGCGGGGGCGTCCAGAGGGAGGGGAGGTGCCGTCTGAGGGTGTCGAGGGTCCCAGGCAAGAAATAAGGGTCCCAAGGGTGGTGGCGTGGAAGATGCAGAGAGAGGACTGGATTTGAGAGCTGTTCAAGAGGTCAGCTCACCAGGATACCAGCTGCTCGTGATAGTGTGAGGGCGACTCCATGGTTCTAGTGTGTGCCACCGGGTGGCTGTGTTGGTGGTAGTGACGGAGAAACCTATTGAGTGAAGGAGATGAATTGGGTTAGAGTGTTCGGATTTGAGGGTAAGTTAATACATCTGAAGGTGTCCTATATCGTTGGAAATGCCAGTTTGTCCAGTAACAACCAGGAAGATGAAAGAGTTGGGGGCCGCAGGTGCACAGAGCATGGTGGGAGCCCCTGGATTTGAGTAGGGGAACATAGTGTGGGCAGAAGAAGCTGGCTGAGGATGTTCTGTGGAGCAGCCACATTTAAGAGGCCAGGCTTGGGGCGCCTGGGTGGCTCAGGCTCAGGCTGTTAAGCATCTGACTTCGGCTCAGGTCGTGATCTTACAGTTCGTGAGCTCAAGGCCCGCATCAGGCTCTGTGCTGACAGCTCAGAGCCTGGAGCCTGCTTCAGATTTTGTATTTCCCTTTCTCTCGTTGCCACCCCCCCCCCCAGCAAAATAAATAAACATTTAAAAAAAGAAAAAAAAGAGGCCAGGCTTGAGAAGCAGCCTCAGGAGAGCAGGCCTTCAGAGAAGCAGGAGAAGCAGATCCCCTAATGAGCATAATCAGTGCCCCGGAGGGGGACCTGGCCTGAAAAGAGACCATTGGCCGGGATGATTAGGTGTCCCCACTGCCCGTATTCATGGCCTTTATTAAACATCAAGATTGGAGTGAGGCGAACATCACCTATATTCAGTAGGAGAGTCAAGTTTGGCCGTGCCTCCCTTACTGCTCAGAGAAACAAGGCCCGCAGTTATTTCCCTTGCTTGGTAAGGGAACATCTCCAGACCTTGCGATTAACGCAGAAGCAGAGATCCCCGATGCAGGTTAGTTAGATTTCTCCTCAGCAGTTGTGTGGTCAGTCATCGGCGATTTGCATGCTCCTTACCCTGACCGGAAGCCAAGGACGATCTTCCACGTTCATTGCCACGGCACACCACGCCGGCGTGTGCTGCCTTGGCTCTCATCCCACATACTTTTCTTCTTTCTCTTTTTCTCCCTTCCCTCTCTTTAAACAAAATCTGTATAATTGCTATTTTAAATCCAGGCCCTGACATTTTAAGTGGATAGGTGCCTGGATTCTCACAAGTGTGGTCGCAAACCCATAAATTACAAGCTTTTGTCTCCTGGGACAAGTGTGAAATGGGCCTCTAAATACCCGGGTGAAGTGGTAAATTTAGTGACCACAGCAGCCCCTTTGTGTGGCGATTGTGGTGATAAGCGCCTGTCGCCCACGGCCCCGCCGGTGTTTGCCTGCCGGCAAATTGCAAAGCCCATTCTGCTCTAGCAAGCTCCAGCGGCCCAGGCCTGCCCTCCCAGAGCACCACACTCCTGCCCTCCAGTGGGCAGAATCCGCAATGACAGGCAGCCCGGAGCTCCTCGCCCCCTCAGTCCTGTGGAGTAGTAACTGTCTGCCCAGCCTCCCCACCTCCATCGCAGGCACATACCCAATGACTGGTCTGGGGAGGTGGAACCTGCCCCCCTCACTCCACCCCTTCAAACCTAGGACTGCCAGTTTTGCCCTTCGTAAGGGAGCAAACATATACATAAGCTTACCCATAATCCTCTAGTCTTCCCCACTCTTTCCGTGCCATGGAAATGGTACATTTAATGGTGGGGTATAGTAGAAATCTGAGCAAGTACTAGAATATGTTAAAGGTTAGAAGTTATTATATTCATTGTATAATCATATTCATTGCTTAATTTTTAAAAATGTTTATTTTTGAGAGAGAGAAAGAGCACAAGCGGGGGAAGGGCAGAGAGAAGGTGACACAGAATCTGAAGCAGGCTCCAGGCTCTGAGCTGTTAGCACAGAGCCCGATGCGGGACTCGACTCACAAACCGCGAGATCGTGACAAGATTACGAACCTGAGCCGAAGTCAGATGCTTAATCCACTGAGCCACCTAGGTGCCCCCATTGCCTGATTTTTTGATGGAGGAGAAGATGAGCTTCCTTTTCTTTGAATCCCTCTTCTGCATATGTATGTCTGTTTGCATGTGGAGTTAAAAATGAACCAGTGGGTCTTCTATTTCATGTTATGTCTCCACCATACCGGTATTCCCACTTCATTGCCCTAGAAGGAGAAAGGCAGCCAGAGCACCCAGATCCCTGTCTTTCTGCACATACGATGACACAGCATACCCAACAGATGCTTAGCAAATGTTGACTGACAGGAAAGACAGGGCCAGAGCTCGACTGCACGCCAGTGATGAGAGTTCGCAGCCCCTGCCTCCCCTGCAGTCTCGGCTCTGGCCTCGCGTCTGTGCACAGGCTTGCTTGTCTGGCTGTTCCCAGGATGCTTTTCTTTACCGGAGGTGGGTGAGTGGACGACTGGATGGGAAGAGATATGAAGATGGATAGATGTAAAATCAGTATTTGTTTGTCTCTATAGCCGTCCCTGAAAGTTGGATCCAGGAATATCAAGAGACCTATGTTCAGGCTCCAGTTTTGCCACGTACTAGCTGTGTGTGTTCAAAAAGGCCATTCACCTCTCCAAACATCCACTCCCTTTCTGTGAAACAAGAGGAGTTGAAATGAACGATATCTTTTGGATCTAAAGTTAGGATCTTGGGGCGCCTGAGTGGCTCAGTCAGTTGAGTATCTGACTCTTGTTTTTGGCCAGGTCAGGATCTCATGGCTGTGGATCGAGCCCCACATCAGGCTCTGTGCTAAGCGTGGAACCTGCTTGGGATTCTCTCTCCTCTCTCTCTCTCTCTCTCTCTCTGCCCCTCCTCCACTCATTTCTCTTTCCCTCTCTCAAAATTAATAAACATTTTTAAAAATTAAAAAAAAAAAAGTTATAATTCTTGGAAAGAATTAGAATTCGTTGAGAAGAGAAGGTTCTACCATGATTTCATGACTGTTCACGTGGTTGGTTCAAGGTGACAGCCCTCAACAGGAAATCCAGGAGAAGAGCTAGAGGGCAGACAGGGAGGATGCTTTGGTGTCAGTGAGTTCCTAAGGCAAGGAATTCTAAGGGCAGGAGGGACAGACAGTTGTTTTGTTTAGTTTTGGTGATTCATTTACGGTTGGGAAGGTCAGGGCTGGCCGGAGGGCCTGGCAGAGACTCATCTGTCCTTAACTCTGCTGACGCACACCCTCCCTTCTCTGCTTTAGTGCTCTGGCAAGGGAACCAGAAACTTCTCCCTGATTTTCAGCGTTTTGGCACATTTTAAAACTTCGGACTCTTGTAGACGCTCTTCTTTGCCCAAATTGGAGTATAATTTAGGGCGTGGTGCGAGGCGGGTGGGGAGTCTTAGGGGGAAGTAGAGGTTATCCCTGCCTCTGGGTACCCACAGGGCCATGCCCTTCTGATTTCGCTCAGGGATTTACAGAGCCGTTTTTGTTTTCTCTGACTTTTCCTATCTACTGACAGAAGAAAAACAAAAGCCACCAGAACTGGGGTTGGGGTGGGGCCACGGAGACAAAACAACAGTGAGAAAGCAGCCCAGAGCCGCCCACTCAGACACAGTGGGCCTCGGTCCTAAATGCCCTGCAGCGCCACTGTGATCCCAGACTGAATGAAGCTCCTTTTCCATTCAGAACTCATTCCCCACGGAAGCTCACAAACTGAGAGTCCTTATAACTTTCCAGTGACGAGGGCAGAGGATGGGCTGTGAGAACCAGAAATAAAGCATATAGAATCCTATGTGTTCTCTCAAGGAAGACCTGCCAAACCATGAGGAAGATACAGCCCACCCTGTCCTGCGTCTAAAAATGATCTTGCCTTCTGATTAGTAGCATCATAAGTAGAAACTATGGTCTCTTCACAACTCTTGTCAAAAGTTGTGGGGGGACGCTCTCCCCAACCCCACTCAGCTCTGCCATTTTGTAACAGTGTCCTTGGAGAGACGGCAGAACCACATCGAGCCATCTTCTGTACATTACTGTTGAGACCCCGAAATTCTGGGAAGTGGGGTTTCTTTTCTTTTTTTTTGTTTTGTTTTTTTTTTTTGTGCAACATTGTTTTTTGAAATATGCTTGGTTTTCTCCGCCAGGCCTTCACCACCTTCCTGTGTCTGTACGGCATGGTTTGGTACGCAGAGCACTATGGTCACCGAGAAAAGGTAAGGAAGGAAAGGCAGAGATGGTCTGTCTCTCTGCAAAATAATCATGTCCTCCTTGGAGCGTTAGCCGGGAGGCCCATTCCGGTGAGAATGTGAGGTAGCCAGCTGTGTGAGCACGCGGCTTCAGTCCTGCCGCTGTAGACACATAACCGGTTCAGGACCCGTTCCCTACCGGTTGCTGCCCCTGCTTGTGAGCGCCCCGTTCAGTCAGTCAGTGTTTGTGTCCTCCCTTTTATAAGGGGCCTAAAAGCTAATTATGTGTCTGTTTAAAAATAAAATTGTGAGGAGAGCCCCGGACTGGGTTTTGAAAGGCTGGGTTTTATTCCTGGCTCTTGGACTTCGTGTAGGCCTCTTTGTGAGCAAGGCTGGGGCTCTCCCCCATTGCACACCGCCTGCCCTGCCCACCGTGTAGTGGAAATGAGGATTATAGCAGAAAATGGACGTGAGCGGGCTTAGAAGGCTGTAGCAGTCTTGCAAAGTGTAATGTCTTTAATTTTAAGTAAAAAAATAGCTTTTATATTTGATTCGTACCTTAAGTCTGAGGAACTACGGCTTCTTTCTAGAAGATTGGTTCTGTATCACCTGAGAGATAGTCATGGTTTTATAGCCAAGGAACATAAGAATGGGAAGGCTCTGTCACTTGCTGGTGGTGCAGGGGCGGAGCGACCTCCCTCGCTTGTCCTGCAGCCCCACGGAGTGCTTGAAACTCCATCACTAACTAAGTCTGCTTCTCTCTCTAGACGTACTCTGAGTGTGAAGATGGCACCTACAGTCCAGATATCTCCTGGTCTCATGGCAAAGGTACAAAAGGTATTTCTTCCTCACTGCTTGAAACTTTACTGGATTCTTGGGGCTCCTGGGTGGCTCTGTCGGTTGAGCATCTGACTTCGGCTCAGGTCATGATCTTGCGATTCATGAGTTCGAGCCCCGCGTCGGGCTCTGTGCTGACAGATTAGAGCCTGGAGCCTGCTTCGGATTCTGTGTCTCCTTCTCTCTGCCCCTCCCCCTCTCGCTCTCCTGCACTCTCTCTCTCTCAAAAATAAATAAATATTAAACAAACTTTCCTGGGTTTTCTTCCTCTGAAGCCCAGTGAGCAGATTTGGAATCAAGATTTATCCTCAGAATGGTGATAAGTGTATGCCCTGAAGGGTCTCCTGCCTACTCATCCCATGACTTCTGTTACTTGTTAATGAAAACTGCAAAGGACTGGCAGGATCTGCCCAAGAATCTTGCTTCTTAAGAAGAGGCACCATGTGGTTCTGCCTCTTCTGACACAGGAGAACATCACGAGGCCCGTACCATCCCAAGCGCCCTGTTGGGAATGTTCTTCCTCTTGCTTTTCATCCTGAGTGAAAAGGGTTAGAGGAATTATGCACTGGGAGAAGTCTTTCAGAAGAGGTGGGTTGATTTCATGGTTTTCATTCAGCAGGCAGGCCAGTGCAAGAGACATTCTGGCAGTGTAGCTAGGGATGCCCCGTTGGCCTCTCCAAGGAGCCTTTTGGAAAGATTTGGGGCCACCTGGCTATTGTAAAGAACTAAGGCTCGTGGGATCATACCAAGGAGCCTCCACTGGCCAGTAATCCCTGGTCAGTTCTCATGAGCCAATGGGAAGGCCGCCTGAGGGGAGAGAGTTATGAATGCTGGAGATGGTGAATTCTAGCTCACAGAATTGCCCAGAGAAGCGGTGTGCCCAGGGAGAGGAAGGCACTCCTGTTGCGGTTGCTTTCCTGAGTTGTTTTGGGGCCAGGCTTTTTAGCGTTCTTTCTGGGGAAAGCGCTAGAGTGCTCTCTGCTGAGTTGCTGGTCACCCCATTTGAGACTCCCGAAGCAAAGAGAGGATGGGCGCCCTGTTTTGGAGTGCTGACGGAAGGGGACGGAGGGGCTCCCTGGGGCTCCCTCCTTCAGAACCATCCCCCACAGATCCGTTCTTGGCACTGACAGGCTCTTCTCCACTGAAAAGACTGCACGAAGCAAGCAGTGGTAGAGAGATAAATGAAAGGTGGACAAAAAAGAGAATGTTCAGAGCAGTAGAAGAATCTCTTGGATAAAGCCAGATGGCCTTTGCAATGGAGACCAAACTCTGGGAAGTTTTTTTTTTTAGTGGCCGTCTCGGGCGGAAATTTCCTCTGGGGCTGGATCTGGGCTCTGGAGCAGAGAACTCTCTGGCTCGACTGCTGGGCCAGAGGTTGGCCACATGCTCAGTCTTCAGGCAGAGGCAGCCCGAGGCCAGGAAGTTTTGCTCACCTCCCAGGCCTTCCTTAAACATGGTTACCTGGAAGGCCCGCCCCCTCCCTGCTCCCCTACTTCCACCCTCCACCTGCCTGACGCCCACTGGTGGTTCAGCATTCGGCTGGTATGGACGTTTTTCTCTGAGGTCGCAGGCAAATAATAGTGTGACCAATACTGCCACCCCTCTAGACTGTGAGCATCTTGAGGGCGTGAGGCATCTTCCGTGGGACGCTGCAGAGCGCAGCAGGGGCCTAGGTTTTAAAGGTGTTCTCTGAACCAAATGAGAAAGGCCATACCGTCTTTACTTTCGTAAAGTCAGGAATCCTTTCTCATTTAGGGATGTAGAAACTCTTGGTGTGTAACAGGTCAACGTGTGGAAACCTAGGGGACGCATCCCTTGGTTGTGAGGATAGACCCGACACCCGCGTGGTTTAATTGTTCCTCCTTGTGCTTTGATTTCCTTTGTACGCTCCCTTCTGGACCCCATCGCCGTGAGCACAATCCACCTTACACAGTGAGCGTGTACACATTCTTCAGGACGCCCTCGCTCCCCACCGCCCCAGCTCTGTGGGGCCATCCCCTTGCATACACCTGCTCGGGCTGCTGCACTAGCTCCGTGCTGGGGTTTCCTTGCCTTCACGTATCCGTGAGGCCACTAGGTGGAGCACATGTATCGGCAGAAGAGGGTGGCCTGAGCGGGAAGAGCTGCCCATCTGAGGAGGGAGCCCGCAAACCCCACACCCAGGGTGACGGTGTGTTCTCATTCCTTTGGCCAGGTTCTGAAGACAGCCCACCCAAGCATCCGGGCAACAACGAAAGCCACTCTTCCAGAAGAAGGAATCGACATTCCAAGTCAAAAGTTACCAACGGAGTTGGAAAGAAATGAAAGAGCCTGGTTAATTGCAGACGTCCCAGAGAGTGCCTAGAACCCAGAGGGAAACAGAATGGCTTGGACCTCCCTGTTGGGAGGGCAAACATGCGCTGCCGTCGGGACGAGGAGAGGGGACTTGGGGGTCATTATTTGAGAGCGTGAGTCTTGTTTCCCACAGACCCAGCCACACGAGGCAGGTCCGTGCCTGGGATCCTTTGCCAGTTCGGGGTCTCCTCCAGCTTCAGCACTTGGCGTCCGGTCACTGCTAGCTGTACGGAGCGTCTGCAGGAAGGGTGGCCTCTCGCTCCCAGCTGCCCAGAGCAGCACCGCTTGCGTGTATTGTGGTTGCAGTTAGTTGAAACACCTTCATTCAGACAGGGCATTAACGGTACATTAACACTGGTGACCAGTTTTTATTTTTATGAATCTGCCTCTCCCATTTGACTGATTGGTTTAAGTTCAGGCCATTCTTCCGTCTTTTATTGTTGTTATTTTATTTGTTCTCAAGTTAGGATGCGTAAAAGCCTTCAGAAGCCACTGCTGAAATTGAATTGGGGGAAAGCTCTTCTCTCTCCTAAAGAAAAAAATGGGGGGAGTAACAGTTTGCGTTACCGTCTGGCAAACTCATCCCCCTTTTAGGACCTTACACCACGCGGTGGGATGTCAACCAGTCTGAGGGAAGGTTGGCTTACCTACACAGGATCCTGGGCCTCAGATCAGAACCATTTTCGTTCGTTCCGAATGTCATTTGTCCAGAGCTTTCCACAGCGCACAGAAGTGAGCCTTGCCTGAGAGGCGGTGCACACCGCGGCTTCTCTCCCAGCCGGGTGCCTTTTACATTTTATTTGTTTTCCTTCCATGGTGTGTTGCTGACATTGTCTTTTAGTCCCATGTGAGGTGCTGGTGAGTATTACCTTTCATCCGTGTGCCATGCTCTAGAACATTTACCCTGGTAGTTTACACCTCTGATGGATCCCTGTTTTAAATAAAATAATACACGTTAAAGCCCATCAAAGACTAGTCTCTGTAAAACGTTCATTTCTTTTGCATCCTGTTGGTATTTTTCACCGTTTGTAAGCAACCACTGTGTTTTTCGAGTGACTTTAAGGATGACAGGAATGCATATGTGTTTTATGCAGTGAGAAGAAAAAAGAAGAAGAATACGCATTTTAGAGGACTTACAGACACATGTTACATTTCCTCAGGTCCCCGCGTGATCAGGAGGAAATGAACAAGACAGTCATTGTGTTTTCGCGTGGTGATGGTTACATCAACCAAGTTGGAATTTTTTTCTCTCCCAAGTGGCCGGTGCTCCGCCGATTGGCTTGTAGATCTCAGCTTGCCCCAGGAAATCCTTCTGTTCCTCATTTCACAGAGCAGTTTTCCAGGTCTTCTCCCCCTTTAAGGAAATCTGTCACCACAGAAGTGTCATGTTTTTCTTTTTCTGCAAAGGAATTCCGGGGTGAAGGGGTTAAATGGATCATGCAAAGCCGGGGTCACATCCTGTGCTCCGGGCCTCTGGCGACCACTTGGGCGAGAGCCCCACATGGACTTGCTGCGGCACCCGTGTGTCTTGCCGGTGGTGGAGTGCCTACATTCGTTCAGCTGGCACGGTGGCCGGGGCAGGGGGCTGGCCCTGTGGGGCCGTGGCTGTGCGCCTTCACATGCGGTCCAAACTGCCTCCCCAGAAAGGGCCGAGAGAGCGGAGGTGCCTCCGTCGTGATCCCAGACGGGGATCCACTTACACTTCCAGAGCTCCTCCAAGGGCCTTTTTTAAACATTGGTACAACGTAAACTCGCTTTGCAAGTAGGCGGGTTCCCTCTTGTTTCCCCATGCATTCTACCTTTCTGAGCGCCGCGTGCCGGGGTACACCGCAACGTCATGTACACGGTCTGCCTGCACTCTCCGTCCTGTACGTGGCCCATGTTACTGAGTGTTTCCAAGGCCGTTATCTGGGAGAGCCTCACCTGGCATTTGAACGCTCCTCTGACTCCTAGCTCAGTCCGACGGATGCAACGTGTTTCCTTTCTCCCAGGCCGGCACACAGTGGGTGTGCCTGTTTAGCACACAGTGGCCAACTTTCCTGTGGGATATTTTGAAAAGCAGAGCGCACACGAGACTATTTTTCCTCTGCGGCTTTGTAGGAAAGCCCAGCAAAGCCCTCAGGTGCTGTCTGTGCCTGTTCTTGGAGTTTACACTTTTCTTTTTTCCCTTTCAGTAAAAGTTCTGGACACAGTAGTTACAAAACCGGTGCTTTCTGTGACTGGCCAGAACCTCAGCTGTCATTCCTCCTAGACACCATACTGCAGCTTTGGCCTACTTTTTCACTCGTTTCTATGGAAATGGACCTCACCTTGATGGAAATAGATCAGAGGCATCATTTAATATCAGAAATTATTCTATTGCAAATCACCTCACATTGGCCATTTGCAAAGTGTCCTCTTAAAAGACATCGTCGTTTTGGACATAATGCTCAAAGAATGTCTTCTGTATTTTTCTCCATAAGTAGCATTGTACCGAGTGTTAGCTGCTTTTCCCTTTTTATCATTCTTGGGCTTTCCATGGCCCTTCCCCACTTTTCGTGTGTCTGTTTTCACCATTTGGAAAAGACTTGGCCAAACTGCTCCCACAGCAATGCTGGGGCATTTCATTGACCCGTTAAGCATTTTGATGATAAAAGACATCCCATAAATGCCAGCCTTATTTTCACTAGAACTTCTTCTATAGTGAACTCGTGCGTAAACTACTCACCCAGGAGAAATAAAATAAAATTCTCCACCAAACACATCAGGCTCAGCCCTATCGGTCTTCCCCCTGAAGCTGCATCTCTTAAGTGACACCTCTCTTTGTCAGAGATTTCCTCTGGATCCCTGATTGTCCCATTCGTTTCTAAGCATGCACTCGGTCAGGCCCTTACGTGGGGGAAGCTAAATGCAGGATGGAACAGAACCACCCATTAACCATTGAAAACCAGACTGAAGTGAGCACTTTAAACACAGGGGATTTGACTTGCGGGCTCTTTGAATTATGCTCAGCGGCTCCTGCAGAATTCCTGGGCCCACCACGGTGTTCACCAGGTGGGCTTCATTTATACCATTCTTCTTGTTAGAGAAACTGGAAACCCCACAGGCAAGCTGTTGTGATCCTCAATATATTTCCCACTTAGAGGACTGAATTCAAGACGTAAGGAGAGCCAAGACTTCTGTCCATCAGTGTTTCATCTAGATGCATCTCTCGTTCATACGTGCCTGTGCCTTTGCGAGGGTTATATCTCGAGATTGGGTTCTTTGGAAGGGTCAGCATTAGTAATGGCTAAGACCGATGGGCTGCAGAGTCTCATTGCTGGCCCATAATAATTTGATTTTTACAACATTTCCCTTGATCGCATTTTATTCTAAACTTGATGCAAGGACTGTCATAAGCGAAGGCCACAAAAATTTTTAATTGGAACTTTTTTTTATCTTTGATGCAATAAATACGACTTTTCAAAACGTTGCTATCTTCTGTGAATTTGGAGGAATTATTTTATTAATGTCCACCAAGGAACGGGAAAAATAGTTGCACGTGATTCTCTTGTTTGTGTTTTAGTTTGCTGGAATGCTGAATTGTAAAAATCGTCCTTGTCTCCTATGTTTACTAAAGACTACCTTTAATCCATTTCAGAAATTCATCTGTGACTTTGTCTATCTTGACACTGCCTTCCTTGCAGCTTTGTCAGGTAGATTTTGAAGCTGTCTGCCCTACAAGAAAATATTTGTTGTTACAGTCTCACACTGGTAAGGATTTGTAACAGATCCAAGTAGCTCCCAGGCCTCCCATGGCCAAGCTCGGTTTTTATTATACATCATGATACTCTGATTGGTCTCTATGTACAGCACACATGGCTGGCCGGAGGGGTGGGTGACGGGCAAGCTTCCTGCCTGCAGTGCTGGCAAAAGGGACTCCTGGTTCCCAGCCTTCCTGTCCCCTTGGAGCAAGGAGAAGAGTATTGGCAGATCCACTATAAACTCAGTGAGGACAAGAACATCATTCAGAAAAGAGAATTTGCCCAAGAGTTTTGCTTTCATAGCTGATGCAGCCAGCCACCAGCCTCCTTAGCCATTCTGGGCTCACACTTGAACCTCTCGTGCCCCGGGTAGTAATTATTTTTTCCTTTGTTATTGGAAGGCTCTGGAAACATGCTCCGAGGGCCTGCAAGTTGTGGGTGCCGATAATGTCCCGCAGTGTCTTGAAGGTCTTCTTCCGCCTGCCTGGCCTCCTGCCCCCCTCCCCACGCAGTCTCCCCAGGGCCTCAGATACCGGTGTTTCTACGCAGGCTGTGTTCCCGTTCTGGATGCTCAGAAAAGGTAACTAACTCGTGGTCTCACAAACCGCAGGAAATAAGAACTGGTTACCTTTAAAAGAAGAGTAGAGAAATCTGAGACTGAAGAACCCAAATCCTGCATTTTCGTGTCTGAAGCGTACATACAATAGCCTTAATTACGGTGTCAAATTGCAGGCAGGTTTATGTAATAATCCATACCGGAACGTCTGGACTGTAAACCTTAACTACTCCCTCTTGCCTGGCAAAGCGCTGCTTTGGCTCTTTCTCGCCCGTCTGACTGCAGACGCCATGGACTGATTAGGTATTTTACGGGTGCAACCCAGCAAAGGCTTAAGAAAGACCTCCAGCTTTCGAAATGTTTGGAATCCTCCACCTTCTCTTGGAGTGGACAAAATCCAGACCAGGAGCAGGGGCATGTGTTTAAGGGGCCACTGCTGACCTGCCTTCCAGACAGGCTTTCAGAGGACTCAGAACCTTGGAGAGACCTCTGGGTGAGGCTCCTGGGACCCCCTCGCTCCCATGAATCTTCCCAGGGCGGCAATAACTTACTCAGCTGGTTTTGCTAGTGAGCCAAGAACCCGGATGGCATTTTCAGCTCCAGGGGAAAAGGGGCGTCCCTGAAACCACCCCTCGCCTGCTCTGTGGGTCCAGCACTGTGTGTGTGTGTGTGTGTGTGTGTGCGGCGTGCGCGCGCGCACGCGCGCACACATATTCTGTGAGCTTGGTGGTGTGATCCCCATTTTCCGGGGTCATGAGGCTCAGGGAGGAGAAGTACTTGACCCAAGAGCATGCAGCCATTAGAGGCTGTCAGATCAACCAGAGCCTCATGCTCTTTCTTCCACTTGAGGCTCCTTGACCTGATTCTTGTACACAGATCTTATGCCTCATTGCCAAACCAGAGCCTCTCTGTACCTGCCCCCACCTTGCTTCCAGTCAGCATCAGTGGCCACCACGCCGACGGTGAGAAGCCTGTTTCCGTGGAGGCGCCCAGGCCCTTGTCTCCCCTCCTCCCCCTGGAAGGAGGCTTGGTGTGACTCAGCTCTCAGGTGTCCACTTTGTGAGGGACGGCCAAACCTCCAGCCTCTCTCCAGATGTTGGGTGCCCATGTGATTTCAACTTGTTGTGTGCTGGCTAGAACAATAACTAGGGTTGTATGAGTGGATGGACTCTGGCCTCATCAGTCCTTTGTTTTTGTGGCTTCAAACGAGTCAAGATGTCATTCCTTGAAGCAGGTCCCATCTCCATTTGGGTTCCTTTCCTGATGTTTTGACACATTCTGCAAACCGTCAGAAGGCAGTTCCTCAGCCTACAGAAGCTCCCTCTACCTTCAGGAATCTGATTTATGATCTGGTAAAGCCATAAACCTCTGCTCTTCACTTCTGAAAAACAGTGAAGTATGGGAAAGAATGTAAATTATAAATACTGAATTCCTATGGTCAGCAATAATGGAATGGCCTGGGTTATTTTTTTTTTTTAGTATGGTATGCATATGGCTTTAATTTCTAAGGGGTTGTATTCCCCCCTCCCCCAACCACCATCATATTTCCAGGGAGAACAGATAGCGGTAACATATCTTGCTGAGATATGAAGTAGAGAGAGCATTTTTCTGATGACTCACCAGCCAAATACTTTGGAAACCACTCTTCACAGCATAGGATAGAGGTGACTGTCACATACCCACACTCCTCCCGCTGACCTGGTGCCACTCCAGACCAACCCCTGGTGTTCTCACTTAGCAAGCCCCCTCCAACCCCAATTTTAATTCTCTAGGAGGAAGGTTTCCTATGAGATTTTCGAAATTCTCTCCCCGACCATCTTATCAGTCAAGGTTCTGCACTCTAACCTGGAACAGACTTCTTAACTGCTGTCAGGAGCAGTGAGGACAGCCGCGAAGTCATCCTGAAGACCACATGGTGGCGTGGCTTTGAATTTTCACTCCAGGGGTGGGGGTCACCTCCAGCTTAGATTTCACCAGCTGGGCAGAAGCAGCCCCCCCCACGCCCACCCCCACCCCCACCCCCGCTCTCCTGAGCCGAGAAGGAACCGACTGGTCACCGTGTGAGTTCCTGTTGCGGGTCTCACCCCACAGAACCCAACGCCTGGGATCGCTGTGCCGGCGTTCAGCACTTTCCCCTTAAACCCGACCTCGGCCCAGTTCACAAGGATGGGGCGAAAGCTGAAAAAACACCCAGAGCCTGAGTTCCCAAGCTGCTGTTAAAATAGCCTAAGTGTGCCAGAGCATCTATTCAAGTCCAAAGCCTTGTGTTTTTCTGTGTGCGGTCAGCGAGCGGGCTGGCGACAGGGCAGGGCGTGTGAGAATATGGCGCTGAAAATCACGGTCGTGTCCACCCACAGAAACACGTAACCTCACGAGCACCTGTTCACCCCCACGCCGGCCCTTCACCGCTTCCTGTCATTTTCTTTGGACCACATTTGATTCACAAAATGCCAGCCTCAGCTCGAGTGCGGGGCGAGCCAGACCACACACAGGGCCTGGAGGAGCGGGCTAAGTTCTCAAAAATGTCCGCGAGGAAGCACACGTTTTGGTTCCCGGGGTGGCTTCCGCTGCAGGTCTCCATATCGTCTCTCGTGTCTCTGCCGGAAGTTTCTGCGTACGCACGTCCAAGTGGTTTCAGCAGAAAGTGAAGATAAGCCCAGCAGCGGTGGGCAAAGAAAATGTCTGTCAGTAGGGTGGTTAATTTTACATGTCAACCTGACTGGGCTTGGGGGGCGGTGGGGGCTGGGGGTGGGGGTGGGCCCAGACAGTACAACGTTCTTTCTGGGTGTGTCAGTGAGCGTGTCTGTGGAAGAGATTAGCATTTGAATCAGTACACTGACTAAAGCAGATGGCCCTCACTAACGTGGGTGGGCATCCTCCAATCCATTGAAGGCCTGAATAGAACAAAAAGGTGAAGGAAGGGCGAATTTGCTCTCCCTGCTTGAGCTGAGACATCCATCTTCTCCTCCGACATTATGGCTCCTAGTTCTTGGGCTTTCAAACTCAGACCGTGACTTCGCCCCTCCCCCACACCACACCCGCAATTCTTAGGCCTTTAGACTCAGACTGGATAACACCACCCACCAGCTTTCCTGGTTTTCTAGCTTGTGGACGGCAGGTCATGGGACTTCTGGGCCTCCATACCCTCCTGAGCCAATTGTATATAGGATATTTATATCCGTATCTCCTATTGGCTCTGCTTCTCAGGAGAGCCTTGACTAATACAGTCAGCCTTGTATTTAGACTGAGGTTTGTAAGTTAAATGTATGAAGGGAAATGAGAAAATTGAAGTGGAGCCCGGGTCACCAGCCAGGCACCACCTTCCTTCAGGATCAGTCTTCCTTCGGGGCCTCAGTGTCCATCACTGCCTAGGGACGAGCTAATCCATCCAGAAGATTCCTGTAAGCACCAACCCAAAAGGGAAGAGTTAAGCTCTCAGCCCCTCTCGTGCCCTCTGGCCTCTTGGCAGCTGTGTTCTCTCCGCGAGCCCGGAACAGCTCGCTTGTGGCGCATACAGCAAGTGGGTGCCAGGTTACAAACTAAAAAGTTCTGTTTCCCCGTGTTGCTGTTCTTCCCTGTAAGGAGCTGGCTGGGTCTGTTTCATCAGACCTGACAGTTTACAGAGGAGCTCCTGCTCCTATGTAAGCTGCTTCCTTCCTGAAGAGACCCACAGCCCTTCCGGTTTTCAGATGGTGACAGCAGTGTTCTTGGGGGTTCTTTCCGGAGCCACAGGGGCTGGGTTGCCAGGGGCTGCGTCTGCTGGGCATCCAGGGAAGATGTTCTATCTGTATCTTGTAAGGCCTGGTTACTGCTTCAGTGAGCAGAGTCCCAAAGAAAAGGCACTTCTACTGGTGGTTCTCCCCAAATTGAAATAATTATCTTTCATCCTGCTAACTTTATCCTGCTGTGACCGGTTTCGTTTAGGGAATTATTTTTGCTTTTGAAGGCAAATGTTCTTCCCTCTCGCATCTGCTCACCACCGGCTTTCCAAACAGGCAATGACAGACCATCGAGTAAAATGCTTTATCCCCTGGATAAAGCACTTATATGTTTCCTCAAGAAAGCCATGTGCAACATCCGCCCCTTCTGAGCAAGTGTCTGTGTGAATCTGACTTCTCTCTGGGGTTAACTGAGCCAAAAATAAATCACTCCCTTGGCTGCAGGGAGAGGCTGACCTGCCATTCTGCAAGATTACAATCCCGTAATCAGCCTACCGATCCCTTCTGCTGATTGAAGCCAGAAGACTGGACTGTTTTAAAAGATAGCTGAGGAAATGACACAGAATAGCACATTTTCACCTCCTTTCCACTCCAAAGAGGGTTGCTCCCAGATGCTGTTTCTGCAGTCCAGCTTCTGACTCGCAAGCTGCTCAAGAAAGAGGTTGTGGATGGCAAAGAGCCCACGTGACCTAACCTTCATGTTGTAATATGCACACACGCAGATGGCGGAAACCAGGAGACATTGGGAGGAAGGGGCTTGGCCTGTGGTTAAACCCCTACAGTTCACAGGTCAAGACACCAAGATGCCCCTCACACCCTTTGGGATGGCCGCTTTCCAAAACAGCGAACAAAAGAGCAAATGTTGGCGAGGATATGGAAAAATTGGAACCCTTGTGCCACGTTGGTGGGAATGTAAAATGGTGTAACTTCTATGGAAAACAGTATGGTGGGTCTTCAAAAAGTTAAAAATAGAGCTACCATATTCCCTTTCTGAATATATGTTCAAAAGAACTGAAATCGGAGTCTTGAAGAGATATTTGCACACCCATGTTCATGGCAGCCATATTCCCAATATGGGAAATGTGGAAGCTACCCAAGTGTCTATTGATAGATGAACGGATCAGGAAGGAAATTCATGGAAGAGTCTTGAGGACATTATGCTAAGTGAAATATGCCAGTCAAAGAAGGACAAATACTGTAAGATTCCAGGGAGATGAAGCACTTTGAGTGGTCAGAATCACAAAGACAGAAAGCATAATGGTGGCTGCCAGAGACTGAGGGGAGGGTGGAAATGTTGAATTATTTAATGGGGATAGAGTTTCACTTTGATAAGGTAAAAAGAGTCCTGGGGATGGATGGTGATGATGGTAGCACAACTTTATGGGTACGTTTAAAACCACTGAATGGTACAATTAAAATGGTTAAAATGGTAAGTATTATGTAGTATATTTTACCAAAACTTGGAAGAAAAAAAAAAAGACACAGAGGCCCAGAGTAGTCAAGTAAACTGGCCAGAGACACACAGCTGGCAGCAACAGAGGTATGCTCTGCCTGCCGCCGGATCCACGCTCGAGAGTTCCCACCCCTTCGCGCTACGTCCTCCCCCCCCACCCCACTCCCGCTGTGTCCTCCCGCCCACGCCCGCCGCGTCCTTTCCCCAATGCCCGCTACGTCCTCCCGCCCATCCCCGCCGCGTCCTCCCGCCCACACGCACGACGTCCTCCCGCCCTTGCCTACTTCGTTCTCTCCCCCAGGCCTGCTACGTCCTCCCGCCGGTCCCTGGCACGTCCTCCCCGCAAAGCCCGCTTCGTTCTCCTGTAAGATACCGAAGCCAATGAACTGTGTGTTGCTTGTGCAGTCACCAAGGCTGCTTGCGTTTAAGGTATTTGTCCTTTCAACTGAGTTCTTTTTTCCTTCCCCGGAACTGTATATTTCTCACCTTCAGAGCCTGCTCCAGCCTCGGAAGCCTTCTATCACTAACAGGTTCAGAATTAAAAGGCATATATAAAACCAGAGTGCACATAGCCCAGGATGCTTCTAAAAGGGACAAACCCATGTGAAAATAGAGTATCAGAAGTGGCCAGAGCCTGGGGTGATCTGAGCTATTTGGAAAGTGCTAAGGATAATTTTTTAAAAGGAGGTAGGGAGAGTTTTTGAAAGTCACATACAGGACAAGAAAGCACGACCAAAGACTGGTGTGCCCTATTTGGAAAAAAACGGTTCAGTCTTATTATGTTTTATTTATTATTTCCCTGCTGCAGATCCTTCTGTGATTTCTCTTTGCTCCTTACTATGGCTTGTAAGTCAAGTTCTGGATCCTTTGCCTCCTGCCTTCCGCCCGCCATTCTGGCCTGTTTTTATTGAATATTCACTAGGGGCTTTCCCATCACATCCTGCCCCCCCCATCACCCTAGTAAATTCATCCATATCCTTTTATTCTCAGTCAGAACATTGCTCGTGTAGGAAGACCCTCCACACGCCCAGATAGCTTACCACGCCCAGATAGCTTACCACCCCCAGAGCACCATCCATCTCCTCTTGTAACTCTTAGCTCCTATACAACACTTGTCTTCCCTGCCAGATTATTAACCCTAAGGCTGATTTTGGCTTATCCAACCTCAGATACCCAATGCTCAACACAGTAGGTACTTAGTAAACATTTGTTGGGTGAATGAAGTCTTAAATAGTTGATGGAGCAGAGGAAACAAGTCAATACCTGCATGACCAAGGAATATAGGAAGGGAGAGATGTGGTTAGTCAGGAAAGACTGAAATGAAGTGAGAGATCATCCAGCTGGTTCTAGAAGGAAGTGAATATGAATCAGCCAAGAGGAGGCAGGAAGTCCATGGGAAGCAGTGGGAGGAGCAAGAAAGTCCCTGAGGACTCTGCCTTGAGCACAAGTGAGTTATTTTGATTTCCTTTATATGTTCTCCATTAATCGTATGAGATACACCCTGGAAAAGAGGCAGAACATGCATTTGGTAGAAGGGAATTGGAACCCAAGATAGCCCCCATGTTAAAAATGTCAGCGCTAGGAAAACCATGATTTAAGCATGGGGCTGAATTTTAGACCTGTTGTTGGTTAAACCCCGAGAAACAAGAAAGCGACATTAGAAGAGAGGAGGAAAGAGGTAGATTTTGAAAACTGCCGATCAACGAGCTTGGTATTCATCCACAGTAAAATTCTAGAACAAGTTATGAAAGGTGGTCTGTGACCATCCTTACAGAAGAAAGCATTAATCACTGAGCATTAGCAGAGGTTCACTAAAAACAAAGCTAATGTGTCTTTTTATCACAGGACTGGGAGATCAAATCTCAAATCTCAGAGCACAAATCCCATCTGAGCTAAAAAGTAATTTTAAAATATTTAAGAAAAACAACCCACCTCAACTTTGAGAAGCCCAGTATGCTATTGTACCTCCTCCCAGAGAGTCACAGTGCGTGTTAGCGCATTCAAGGTTCTGAGAAGTCCAGCACCAAAGAAACCTGTTTAATACTCTTCAGCGGAGCAAATGTTCCACAGAACACACTTGGAGAAAGGATGGTTTGGGCCAGTGTCAGCAAGGTGAAAGTCTTTTATTGTATAAACTGTGAAGGAGAGGAAAAAATATGGGGCTAAAGTAGCTCATGGGAATCCCAACTGGATAGACAACTGTACTAAGATCATTGATTAGTCGTTAGTAGCCACTCTGTGGGAGGTCTCTCATAGAATGTCTTGAGGCTTTGCCCTTGGGCCTGGCATGTTCAGCATTCTTACAGTGACTTGTATCACAACATTGAAGACCATACCTACTTTTAAAATTTTCAGATATCCTGAAGTGAGAGAAGCTAATATGCTCTATAACACATCGAAATACTGTCTCAAACCGAGAGAGGAATCCGGCAGAATTCCATTGAAAATGTGTTAGAATCAAGAGTGTAAGTGAAGGATAGATTAACTCTCACTTGGAACTAGCTCATATGAAAAGGACGTGGGGTCAGAGCCATAGCAGGCAAACGTGTGCTAGGGCTGCCGTGCTTCTAATGTCAGTGAAGCCATCCTGGCCGGTAAAATGCCTTGTAAGACAAGCAAGGGAGGCAAGATGTCTGACCGCTCTAGGAATGGTATTCCGGTCTTAGGCTGCATTTCGAGAGGGACATTGACAAATCGGAGCATGTGTAGAGAATGGCCACCACCAGGGAAGTTCTGGAGAGCACGCGCTGTAAGGAGGAAAGTCTGAAGAAACCAGGGACATTGAGGTGCTCTGTAGAAGAGATGAGAAGGAGCATGTTGATAACTGACTTTGGGAGGCAGAGTAGTTGAGTAGAAATGAAGTGAGTCTGTGCTCAACTCTCTGCTCTCGTACTTCTAGGCCGTGTGTCCTTGGACAGGTTTCTTAGTCTCTTTCCATCTAAGTCCTGAGATGAGAAATCATCATCCCTATTTAGTGGGGTTATCGTGAGGTCCTGGAGCAGAATAGGTGGTTGACATGTGCTTCTCTTTCCTTTCTCCATGCAGAGAAGGGCGAGCATAGCCATCAGAAAGGTGATTTATTTGATGTAGTTCCAGGGGGGAAACTAGGACCAGTAGGAGAATTCCTCCAAGGAGGTACATTTGGCTGATGAAAAATAGGAACTTCATAGTAATTGAAACCTGGAAAATAAAGGAACCGACTTAGTTGCCTTTAAGTTGACAATGGAACTTGCACAGATTCTATAGAAGAGATCCCTGCTTTGGGTAGGAAGTGTGATTAGATGGCCCCCAGATCTCAGCTAGACTGTACTGTTCTCTTCATATGTGGTCAACTCAGATGTACTCAACTTCCACATTCATATATAGTGAAGAGATACTTGGGCATACTTTAAATTGTTCTTTGGCCATTTCTATGTATGGGTGCTGTCTCTCCTATTTTGGGGCTCCATTATAGCCTAGTTCAGGGATTTGTTCTCCAGGGCACTTAATAAATGCTCATCTGTTCAAATCTTGGCTCTACATCTTGGCCATGTGACCTGTGGCAAGTTCCTCTTGGCTTCCATTTCCCCATCTGTAAGACTGAGATAGCAATAACAGCTTTATGAGATAAAATGAATAGAATATTTTAAGTCCTTAGAAAAATAGTAAATTTGCGATAAATGTTAGATATTATTATCTTTGTAGTTGCTGTCAGTGAAATTAAATCTGTCTGATACTTATATAGGAGTTTTCTGACTACACAGTAAGAGTCTTAGGGATGAATTGATTCTTCCTGTACCATCTCCCCAGTACCCAATATTTTGTCCTAAAGAGTGTTCTTGGTTATCATGCCCCAAAGCCTACTTAAGTCTATTACCTTGGTTCCCACAGCATTAATGACGGGGACAAAGAGGAATCAACTGGAAAAAAGCAAAAGTGGAAACGCTGAAGTGGGGACATTTTAGCTTTGGCCAGAAAACCGATGACAAGACCAGAGCTGGTCTGAAACATCGTCCCGGGGGGACGCCCAGCATGCAGTCAGTCCGTGCGGGAGACTAAGCTAGCCTGAGCTGTCGTGGCCCTGCCTTTTGTCATTGTCCTCTGCAGAATAGGGAGTGTTTGTTTGCATGCCCTGTGGGGCCCTGCTAGCCATCTCCAGATGGAGCCCATGCCTGGTTAGTGCCTGGCCCAGGATGGGCCATGGCCTAGACCTAGAGATAATTGACCAGGAAGGGAGACAGGGAGGGAAGCGGGGAGGAAGGGAAGGAAAATGAAGTAGAGATGCTTTTAAAAAAATTTTTTTTAATTGTGATTCAAAAAACATACAAAATTTACCATCCTAACCATTTTTATGTGTATAATTTTGTAATGTTAAGTATACTCACATTGTTGTGCAACAGGTCTAAAACGTTTTCGTCTTGCAAAACTAAAACATTCATTAAACAGTTCCCCATTTACCCCTCCCTCCACCTCCTGTCAACCACCACTCTTATTTTCTGTTTCTATTAACTTAACTGCTTTAGATACCTTGTATAAATGGATCCTACATTATTTGTCTTTTTGTGACTGGCTCACTTCAATTAGCATAATGTCCTCAAAGTTCATCCATATTATAGCATGTGACAGGACTCCCTTCCTTTTTAAGGATGAATAATACTCCATTGAAGATCTAGAGATAAACAGATGATAGATAGATAGATCACATTTCATCTCTCCATTCATTCCTTGATGGTCACTTGGGTGGCTTCCATCTCTTGGGTATTGTGAATAAATGCTGCCATCAGCATAGCTGTGAAAATATAGAAACGCCTTTTTTGGGGGGTGGGGGCCACCTGGGTGGCTCAGTCGGTTAAGTGTTGACTTCAGCCCAGGTCATGATCTCGTGGTTCGTGGGTTCGAGCCCTGTGTCAGGTTCTGTGTTGACAGCTCAGAGCCTGGAGCCTACTTCAGATTCTGTGTCTCCCTCTCTTTCTGCCCCTCCCCTGCTTGCACTGTGTGTGTCTCTCTCTCTTAAAAATTTTTTTTAAATCTTTTTTTTTAATGTTTATTTATTTTTGAGAGAGCATGAGTGAGGAGAGGCAGAGAGAGAGCCGGATAGAGGATCTGAAGCGGGCTCTGCACTGACAGCAGCAGCAAACCCAATGCAGGGCTGGAACTTACCAATCATGAAGTCATAACCTGTGCTGAAGTCGGATGCTCAACCCACTGAGCCACCCAGGTGTCCCTAGAAATGCTTTTAAAGGGATAGAGAAGTTGAGATTTTGGAAAGGTGGGAGGGGAAAGTTAGGGAAACAAATTTGTAGAGACAAAGAAAACACTCAGAAAAGCAATTCATGCCCAACAATGGCAATTTTGAAAGAATACCAGTGAACAGTTGACTAAAACAAGTCATTAGTCATAGATTATTGAGTTGTAAGCAACAGAACCTGCACATACTAGCTCAAGAGAAGGGCTTATAAGAACACAGGGGTGTCTCATGGCACCCAAAGTGGGGTCTCAGGAAGGACTGGATCTAGAAACTTAAGTTAGACACTAAGTTCTTCTCTTCAGCTTACAGAACCTGCATTTATTCTTTCAGTTGCAGACACTGCTGTTCTGGGCTTTGAGGATACAACTGTAAACAAAACCGACGTTATGCTGGGGAAGGTGAGTAAAAAGCAACTAAGGAAACAAGAAATTCCAAATTCTGTAAATCGTATGAAGAAAAAAGCAAATGCCGTGAGAAAGAAAGTCAGGGAGGTGACGGTGGCAGAGGGACCTAGCGGATCATTGATGGCTGCTCTGAGGAGGCAACACTGAGGCTTCAAGTGCAAGGGCGAGGAGGTGACAGCCACATGCCAGGCAGAGGAGATGTTGTGTGAAGGAAGTGAGAGAAAGCCATGAGCCTGGAGCGCGGTGGGCGAGGGATGGCGTAGGTGATGGCGGGCACCAGATCATTCAGAGGTTTGTTGACTATGGAATGAATTTCTTTTCTAGTACAATGGAAATCCATTGCCAAGTTATAAACTAAGGAGCAACAATATCTCATTTATGTCTCTAGAAGATCCCTCTGGAAGTCAGGTGGAGAGTGGATTTGAGAAGGGGAAAGGACAGGAGAGGAAGCAGGAGTGGGAATCTCCTAGACAGTGGCTTAGGCCTCCATCAGGGAGGTGGAGAGAAGGGGGAGGAGTCAAGACATACTTGGGGTACATCAGTGTTCCCAGCAGCACTATTCATAACAGCCAAAAAGTGCAAGCTCATCAGCAGATGAGTGGATAAATGGATTGTGGTATATCCATACAGTGGACTAGTTTTCACCCATAAAAAGGAACGAAGGATTGATATATGGTACAATGTGGGTAAGCCTTTAAAAATTGTGCTAATTGAAAGAAGCCAGTCATTCAAGCCTCATATTTTTTTTTTATCCCATTCTTATGGAAGTCCAGAATAGGGAAATCTAAAGAGACACAAGGTAGATTAGTGGTTGCCTAGGACAAAGGGCTGCTGGGAGGGGAGGTGACAGTTAAAGGGCAGGGGGATTTATTTTTGAGGTGATAAAAATCTAAAACTGGCTGGGATGATGGTTGCATATACTGGTGAATATACGAAAACCATTGGATGGTATACTTTAAGTGGGCAAATTGTATGGTCTGTGAGTTATTTCCCAGTAATGCTGTTGAAAAAGACCCACACCTTCTGGTTAGTTGCCTTGGCCAACAGAGAGTTGGGACAAGCTATTGGTTTGGAGGAGGAGTCTGCAGCCTGTTGTCTCTCTTCTCTCTCTGTGCTTCCATTTCACTCCCCTTCCACTAGTGGCTGGGCTTTCTCTGTGCACAGGAGAAAAGTGGCTGTCCTAGGACTGACTCTACATTGCACCCAGCCCCCATGCTCGCGCTCATACAATAGAAATCTCTGTAGGGGCACCTGGGTGGCTCAGTTGGTTAAGCGTCTGACTCTTGATTTCAGCTCAGGTCATGATCTCACTGTTCATGAGTTCAAGCCCCATGTTGGGCTCTGTGCCGACAGCCCAGAGCCTGCTTGGGATTCTCTCTCTCTCCCTCCTTCTCTCCCCCTCCCCACTCATAAGCTCACATGTGCTTTCTCTCTCTCAAAATAAATAAATAAACTTAAAAAAAAAAAAGAAATCTCTGTAACCCAGTTTCAAGCCCCTGGATGGAGACTTGCTTGGCTAACCAGGCCGCCCCTTAGGGGGTCTGTGTGGGAAGAGCAGCCTCATCCTCATAGGTAATAGGAGTCTATTTTCAGAGTTTTCCGACAGAACCAACATATAATGAGCCCCTTTCATGTGCCACATACAGTGTCAACTGCTCTCCCATCCCTAATCCCACATAATCCTTTATCGGCACTGTACGAAAGCATGTGCTGACTCAAAGAAACTGTCTCAGTTGGGTTCAACTTGTGGTGTGCGCATAATGTCACGTCAAGGCCACAGCTGGTAAAATCTCCTACCCCAGGGTAGGAGGAGATCTCCTTGGAATGGGATTACCAGCCACAGAGCCTGCTTCCAGAGAATCGTGTTTTCAGTTCACCGACACACAGGGCTCGGAGCTCCTTCTGGTTAGTTGCCTTGGCCAACAGAGAGTTGTTTCTGAAAAATGCTTCAAAACCAGTCTGATGGGAAGAGACTATGTCACAAAAACTGTTTGGATCTCAAACATTGCCGGTCTGTAAATTCCCAGTTTAAAAATCCTCCCCGGCCTTCCTGATCTGACATTACTCCTTGGAAAGAATGATGGCAGATGCCCAGGACTGAAGGTGCAGAGCGAGATGTGAGGAAAATCCATAGTTTAACTTAACTTAATCAGTATTTGTGGAGTAGGCAGGACCCAAATCCAAACCATATTTTCCAAAAAGATTTTCCCTCTTAATTCTTAAATCCATGTGTATTATACGAGAAATCTAATCCACATGTTTCTTACTCATTTACACTTAACTCATCAAAGCGTTTCTTCTGAAGAGCTATTTGATGTCCAAAGAGACTTTAGAGACTTTTTTTTTCTTTGTAACAAGGCTTTGTTCTTGGAAATAAAGAAGCTGCTGAAATTGTTATATGCAAAGAGTAAATGAACTTGAACCCCAGAAAGGTTAAACTTTGTTTGAAGGAGGTTCTATATTCAGAAGAAACCACTTTAGGAAGGAGCTCTTTTCCTTTTAAATTCTTTTTCGGAGGGGCCTCCAGGTGGGTGCTCGGATTTTCATGCCGAAACAATTTGCTCTTCAGCCATTGTTCGTAGGCACCATTAGATAGATACAGTCCATCTCGTTAAGGCATTCCTAAGTGGTCTTCAACTTTTTAGTTAGAAGAAACCACACCCCTTTTGATCTCTATCTGAGAATTTGTGGCAAAATCTGCCCGATGCAAGATGCATCCGTCGAGATTCCCAAGATGTACATTAGAAAGAAGAAAGCTCCATGATAACAGAGGTCTGTGAAACCATAGGGCAGGACCGTCTCCCTGCCCCTTCCATCAGGACCGTGCCCAAGCCATCTCAGAGAGTGTCAACTCATAACCTCTCTCATCTCCCACTCTGCCACTGTTTCTTAATTTGGTGACATTTATCTTCACGCTTCATTCATGTCACACTTTATTGTGCATCTCTTCGCATAGCTGTCCTGGGACCGTGAGGGAAAGGAAGAAGTAGAAGGCACTGTCTCTACCCCTGAGAGGCTCATCATTTCACTGGGCCACAAAGTAATCCAAGTAGTTTATCAGGCATGTGCTCGATGGGTAGTTCAGGGCTTCCCAGAAGGGAAGGGCCGTCAGGGACAAACAGAGCAGGAAAAGCTTCCCAGGGCAGATGGGCCCTGGGGTCTGGGCAGAGCAGCCTGAGTATTGATCTGACCGTATCCAGGTGAAGACGAAGCACCCTGGGCTGTCATCATTTGGACACTGCTTCAGGTTGATGTGGTAACAATATTTGCTTGATGTTTATTGGGAGAGAAACTGAGGACTGAGTGTGTAAAGCATGCAGGACCCAAGGTGGCAGGACTCACGGTCTCTGTCACCTCTACAATTCCACTCTACCCAAACCCAGCTGCCCACCCAGCAAACCCAAGCCAGGCAGTCAGCTCCTGGCCTATTCGGTGCCCATCAGTGGTGACTTTTCATGCCCTTCAGGAATCTTACAGCCCATTGAAAGCGCTCTCCCTTTGTTCTAGTAAATACAGATTTCTTCACCTTGTACCGTTTCTAATGGTGCTTTAGCAACCTTATGGACTATTCTTGGACAACTGCCTACTTGGGATGACATGAAAAATGGGCAAATATTTGGCTTTGTGCATAGAGGAAAGAAATAAAAATGAATAAGAGAAAAAAAGGTCTAAGGAACCAGCCTTGTTTATTTTCCCCTGTGTTCCAGCCTAGTGCTTGATGTCAAACAAACATGTTCTTGTTTATTCTCTGTAACGGCACCACAAGGCAGGCGTTGTGATCCCATTTGATAGATGAAGAAGGAGAGACGTAGAGGCTAACAAACTTGCCCATAGGCAGCTAATAAGAAGTGAAGCTTGGATACAAACCCAATATAGAGTTAGGACAGATTTGCAGCATGGCGGCGGGGGGGGGGTGTGTTGGGTGAAGAACAGAGTCAGGAAGAGCAATGAGGAGCCATTGAGAAACCCAAGGTTAAAGAAAGTAGCAGTGAGCTCGAAACAGGGCATGTTAGGGTTGGGAGTGGGTGTGGAGGGAGAGGGAAGAAAAGTTTCTGGTCCTGAGAAAACATCGGTGACATTGGTGACAGAAAACATTGAAACCTGGATGTCAAGGGAAGGCATGGGTTTGAAGGGAAAGATGCTGAATCTGTTGTATTTGATGTTCTGGAAGAACTGTAGTCTAGGTTTCTGGTCTGTGCTGGAGAGCAGTCAGTGCTGGTTCAGGGGACTAGCCTTGGGTTGATGTACCAAGGGCACCGATGGGACACCAGACAGAAAACAGAGCAGCCCACTGAACACTGAACCTCTGGGCCCACCACCATACTGTGTTTCTCATAATACAGTATCTCTGCTTCTCAGTGGAGACTCTGCTACCTCTGATGTGGAACACTGGGAAACGGAGGGCTTGCTTTTGGTTGTCCCAGTGATTGGAAGATGCCATTGGTCTTCAATAGACATACAGGGTATACAGGGATACGAGATGTCCTACAATGCACGGGACACCTCTGCCCAGCACAAAATCACTCTGGGATCCTATTGATTTCTTAATATCTCATTGGACATTCATTTAGGTGAAAACTCTATCTGTGAGTCTCTGAGCCTAAAATCTAAGTTTCCATATATACATATATATTTGGGTCCATTTAAATTTATACTCCATCTCATCATAAAAATAAAAAATTGTACTTCGGTTTGTTGGAATTTGACCGAGTTGTTGCATTTCAGAAAATCACATCTCTGATGGCAGTATCCTTCCTAGAACTTGAGTTATTACTCTGCATAAATAGCTTATCCCACTAATGACGATTCTGTGTATGCGCCCAAGTGTGATTATTTTGTCTTCAAGTTCTCATGTCTAACCATAAGTTGAAATACATTTTTTCTATGGTTTTCCTTCCTTTCATTTATCCTTCGTATTATAGTTGGGCCATTATATTGATTTTTTAAAAAAATTGTGCATGTAGGTGAATTATATATAACTTTGATTTCAGGAGAGTGAAGGCAGTGTTGCAAGTTGATTATTTTAAGGGAAGATTGAGACTAAGGAGTTTAGAACTACTGGTTCTAGACTAGCGCCATCCTATAGAAATATAATGCAAGCTACAAATAAAACTTTCAGGTTTCTAGTAGCCATCTTAAAAAAATAAAAAGCATAGAATATTATCGTACAGCTTAAAAAGGAAAGGAATCTTGTCACGTGCTACAGCATGCATGAACCTTGAGGACATCATGTTAAGTGAAATAACCAGGCACAAAAAGACTAATACTGCATGGTTCCACTTATATGAGGGGTCTAAAGTAGTCAAATTCTTAAAAACAGAAAATAGAACGGTGATTGCCAAGCATTTGGGGGGAGGAGGAAAAGGGGAGTTGTTATTTATTTAATGGTTCTGAAGTTGCAGATTTATAAGGCAAAAAGTTCTCGAGATCTGTATCCCACAAATTGAATATACTTAACTGTACTGAACCGTACACTTATAATAGTTAAAATGAGAAATTTGCGTTATGTGGTTTTTAGCAATTTTTTAAAGGAACAGGTCAAATGAGTTTTAATACTAAGATATATAGATATAGGTATAGATAAATTTAACCTAACATATCCAAAATGCTATCACTGCAACATATAATCACTGTAACAACTATCAATGAGATATTGTATATTATTTTTCTTGTACAAAGTCCTAGAAATATGTCTATTTTATACCCATAGCACCCATCAACCCAGACTGGACACATTTCTCGTGCTCAGTAGCCACATGGGCTTAGTGGTTACTGTATTGGATAGCCAAGCTCCAGATAATAGAATAACAATAATAGAACACTTGTTGAGCTGACTTTAAGTGCCCGTCACTGCTGTAAATCCTTCACATAGAGTAACTCCTTTAATCCTCCTAATGGCCCAATGAGATCGGCGCAACCGAAGCTCAGAAAGCTTGTATAACTTGCCTGAAGTCACACACCATTGTGTCTCCAAGTGGAAAGCTGACCCAGGTGTTCTGGCTCCAGAGCCCTGCCTTAACCACTGTGCTATGGGTGCCCTTGTAGGATTTTCCCCAAGGATTCCTTTCTGGCCCACCGGGAGTCTGCACAGCCCTGGCGGGTCTTAGGGCAGCGGGGACATGAGTGAGCCATCAGGGAGCCAGTTAGACTTGTCTTTCCCTGCCATTCCTCAGGCGCATGGCAGAGGCACTGGCTAGCCCTTCAGAGAAGCGGAAAGAAAACCTGTGCTCACCTCACAATCTCCTGCGGTGTCGTCTGTTCTCCTGTGTATTTCCATTAAAAGAGGTAGTGGGTTTGGGCAAATCAAGATGACACACAGACAAGACAGAAAGACTGTCCCAACTCATG
The DNA here is from genome assembly GCA_030068075.1 of Paguma larvata. Classification (NCBI taxonomy): domain Eukaryota; kingdom Metazoa; phylum Chordata; class Mammalia; order Carnivora; family Viverridae; genus Paguma; species Paguma larvata. Next base: position 41,211,231 of record CM057838.1, read on the forward strand.
CATCTAACCAGGACTTGCTATCAGGGCCTTGCTGGTGAGTTGTCTGCAGTCCATTAACATTCTCCCGAGTTCTTAATAAAGACAGATTTCTGCATTTCCTAGGACTCCCATCAAGACTATTCTGACAACTTCCCCATTAATTATTAAATTATGAGCTGTCACAAAATGATTGCATTTGCTTCCTATCTAAACACCACCCCTCATCGATGAAAAAATCTCATTTAAACTAATATGCTTTTAACTTGCTTCATTTCAATACCTCCGTGGAGGCTACTAATGAGCTGACTCCGTGCCCAGCTGGTCCCTCAGCCCTTCCTTGGAATAGTCCAAGCCCAACCTTGCTGAGCAGGAAAGGGGAGGACTCACCCTTTGAATTAGAGTCTTGGCTGGAGGCTTCCTGAGGGATGTGTATACTTAAACACACAATTTGAGTCTGAGCCCCCCACAAAAGTGAGACCCCACTTGCTGCTTCCAGAACCGTGAAAACTGCTTAAGAGTGCGGCTGCAGGAATAAAACATCCTCCCAGTTTTAACTGGGCAGCTTCATGAGTCAGGTAATTATACCCAGATTCCCTTTACAGGGACCCCTTAATTATTATTTAATAAAGAGGTGATGCCAGGCTGTGACCCACAAGGCTGGGAGCATTATAACCACAGAGCCGGAGAAGCGCCTTCTCCCAGATGCTGTCCTCCGGCAGGGAGACAAGGTGCTTTGAAAGGACCCCTCATCATTGCTTTTGGAGAATATCATTTGCCAAGCAACTCATCTTCTTGGCGCTGTCTTCTCTGGGATGTCAGATGGGTCGCTTCCCTGGAGTGCTGTGAATCAGGTCAGTCTGTTCCTCTGATTAACCCTGATGTCATTCTGTTGGCAGCAGGCAGTGGCCTGAGGCCCTGCTGCCTTCCAAAGGCTGTCCACTTCTGCCGGGGGTACTGGGAACAGGAAGAGCTGACGGAGCTCACACCAAGGGCCAGGCTTGGTTCTAAGAACTCTTGAAGCCTGTCTCCTTAAATTTTCACAGAGGTATTGTTTTACTTCCCTCCCTGTTTCACAGATGAGGAAACTGAGGCTCACTGTGTTATGCCCATTGCTCAAGGCTACACAACTAATGTAACTGGGAGAGCTGAGATTTGAACCTACATCTCTCTGGCTCCAAAGCCCAAGGGCTTAACTCCTGTGTCACACTGCTAGGGGTTAGCTGGCCAGAAAGGCAATTATCTGAGCCACGTTTTCATGGCCAGAACTTGGCTAGATTGGGGACACCTGCATGGCTCAGCTGGTTAAGTGTCCAACTTCAGCTCAGGTCATGATTTCGTGGTTTGTGTGTTTGTGCCCCACATTGGACTCTATGCTGTCAGCACTGAGCCCACTTCAGATCTTCTGACTCCCTGTCTCTTTACCCTTCCCCTGCTCGTCTGCACACACACACACACACACACACACACACACACACACACACTCTGTTTCTCAAAAATAAATAAGCATTAGAAAAAAAATAAAGAACTTGGCTAGATTACCAAAGGACAGCCATTTTTGTCAATATGGATGGTGCATCATGCTCTTGGCCTCTGATCAAGGGCATATACTGTAATCATATTTTCCTTTCCCCATCCCAGCCATATTCATCAGACCGGGGGTGGGCCCATTATCCCAGCCAGGCCGATAGGAGGTCTTCCCTAGGAACTTTTAAATTGGAATTAAAATAAAAGAGGAGCCCGTCCTACTCCAGTGGTGCAACTAGGTAGACGAGAGCGCCAGGAGGCCATGGGTCCTGGTCCAGACTCGTGGAGAAGGGCGGAAAGATAATGTTTGATTATACACAGAGAAAGAGAAAAAAATCCCAATGGTATTTGAGCCCTTGATTCGAATTTCTGAGACACAACCCTTGTATTTCCTACAACCCAGCAATGGAAGCAAATAAATTTCCCCTTTTCACCCACAATAGTCCTACTTAAGTTTCTATCACTTGTGATAAAACCACGCTAATACACCATGCACTGGAATTGGTCTCCTAAGGACAGTGCGGAGCCTCTAAAGGGCTGTAATGTGCGCTGGAAAGAGGCAGGAGTGGAGAGGGGGATGCTTTGAGCAGGAAGACCAGCAAGGAGCCTCTTGCTGTGTGGGCTGCATCGGCGGTCACACACAGAGTGATGAGGGCTGGAACCAAGGCAGTTGGGGATGGAGTCAAGTTGGGAGAAGTTTCCTGATTTGGTGATTGAATAAAATTTGCGAGATGATATTGGAAGTGCCCGGGTTGATTCTCAAGTAGATAGTGATGCCAGTTAGTTGAACAGAAAACGCAAGAGGCAGAGCAGACTCAGGGGAAGCGAGTGAGAAGCAGTAGGTAAGAAGCTTGGCCATGGGTGGCTGACTGGTGTTTCGCTGTGTGTGGCTCCTTTAAACTGACACGATACGTTTTGGCACCACGACAAAGGTGTGTTCTGGCAATCACCTGCTGGCTACAGCCTCAGTCCTGCGTCATTCAGCCTAACCTGTGCCTCACACTTCTTTCCATCCTGCTTTCGGCTCTCCCCGTTGCCAAATGATCTTCTTTTTTGTCCTCGCTTCGCCCTGCAGGTTTGTCAAACTGCTATTGTCTTCCTAGTAGAACCTAGGCTCCTTTCCATGGAATTCTGTCCTTCCTGCTGCTCAGCTGAATTGAGCCACCTTGGATAACTCCCACCCTGGAGTGGTGAGGAAGGATGGCTAGCACTGTTAAAAACAAACAAAGGAATCATGCTGTGGAAATCTGACTCCAGCCAATTTGGCTGCTTATAATTATTAGGTCCTTTGTGCTGGATGTCTGTGGCCTGCCTTAGTTAAAAGGTGATGAGGACGGTAGATCTCCTCTAGTATGACTGCCCAGCTCAGGGGTGTGGGTAGGTTGCATTGAAACAAGACCCAGACCAAATTCTGCTACGCATACAAACGTTTATTAATAAGCAGGCAATATAATAATGCCAATCTCTTTTTCTAAGTTTGATGAAATCTCTGCTCTCTGACATATACTTTGCATGATAAGACAATATTCTAGTGGAAGAATTCTAGTCAAAATCAGGCAGTAGCCTCATCTGTTAGGTGTAGCACACAGATAAGGTGGGATCTGAGGCCCGGCAGGACTTTATGATGTAGGTGGAAGCTGTGGGCTTGAAAACTTCTTGCACTCTGCTCAGGTAGGCGTGGGGGACACGTAGTGTATTTCTGGCTCTCCATATACCTTTTGCACCATTTAGTTCGCCAATGAAAAAGTCATTTCTAAACCCATTTCACAATGAGCAGATCCTCTAGTGCTGATGGAAGATAAAGGTTGCTGAAGCTCTACCCAGCAATAACCCCATGCATTTATGCTCAGCTAATATTTGACAAGGAGGCAAAGAAGACTCAATGGGGAAAGGATAGTCTCTTCAATAAATGGTTTTGGGAAAACTGAATAACCATATGCGGAAGGATAAAATTGGACCCCCTATCATATACCACTCACAAAAATTAACTCAGAATGGACTAAAGACTCAAATGTAAAATCCAAAATTACAAAACTACTAGAAGAAAACATAGGGGAAAAGCTCCTTGATATTGGTCTTGGCAAAGATTTTTTTTTTTTTTTTTTGGATATGGCACCAAAAGCACAAGGAACAAAAGCAAACATGAACATGCAGGACTATATCAAACTAAAAAACTCGTGGGGTCACCTGAGTGGCTCAGTTAGTTAGGGGTCTGACCCTTGATTTCGGCTCAGGTCATGATCTCCTAGTTCACGAGTTCGAGCCCCATGTTGGGCCCTGCGCTGACAGCGTGAAGCCTGCTTGGGATTCTCTCTCTCCCTCTCTCTCTCTGCCACCGTCCCATCCCCACTTGCTCTCTATCAAAATAAATAAATAAACTAAAAAAATAGAAAGGTTTTGCACAGCAAAAGAAACAGCAAAACAGAAAGGCAACCTAGAAAGTGGGAGAAAATATTTGCAAAGCATCTATGTGATAAGATGTTAGTATCCAAATATATAAGGACCTCATACAATTCAGTAGCAGGAAAATCCAAACAACTTCATTAAAAATGGGCAAAGGACTTGAATAAGCATTTTCAAGAAAACATACAAATGGCCAATAGACACACAAAAAGATGCTCAACGTCACTGATCAGGAGAGAAATGCAAATCAGACCACAGTGAGATATCCCCTCACACCTGCTAGAATGGCTTTTATTAAAAACACGAAAGATAAGAAGAGTTGGTGAGGAAGTGGAAGAAAGGAGATCGTATATACTCTCAATGGGAATGCAAATCTGTATAGCCACTCTGGAAAACAGTCTAGAGGTTCCTCGAAAAAATAAAAATAGAACTATGATATGATCCAGCCATCTCCCTTCTGGGTACATATCTGGAGGAAATGAAATGACTATCTGGAGGAGATATTTGTACACCCATGTTCACTGCAGCACTATTCACAATAGCCAAGACATGGAAAACACCTAAGTTGAATAGAGAAAATTAATATTTATGAATAGATAAAAAAAAACGTGGCATATATGTACAATGGAATATTGTTTGGCCATAAAAAAGAAGGCAATCCTGCCTTTGTGACAAATGGATAGACCATGAAGGCATTATGCTAAGTAAGATAAGTCATTCATAGAATGCATAGAAATAGAGTAGAATGGTGGTTGCCAGAGTCTGTGGAGTGGGGAAATGGGAGACGTTGGTCAAAGGGCACAACTCTCAGCTATAAGATGAGTAAATTCTGGGGATCTAATGGATAGCATGGGGGCTATAATTAACAATACTGTATTATATGCTTGAAAGTTCTTGCTAGAGTCCATTTTAGATTTTATCATCATGAAAAATAGTAATTATTGAGGGATGAGGTATTAACTAACTTTATTGTGGTAATCATTTTGCAATATCAAGTCGTCACAGTGTACATCTTAAATTTACATTTAAGTCAATAATATCTCAAGAAAGCTGAAGGTGGAGGGAAAATTGCTGAAGCTCTTGTAGAAGTTACCCTGGAGTATAGATTTCCAGTTAGAAACGATCAAAGCTTACAAAACATTCTGGAATGTGTATTGCTGGTTAGGGTACTTCAGATATAACAAAATGCTCCTGGGATGTAGGTTAAAACACATACATCTCTCAGTATAGTGTGAAGTGTTTAAAAATAAATTACATGTAAAATACATATACGAATGTATACATAACTCATACCAGGTACTTGCCTCAGGACCTTTGCATAAGCTCTTCCCTGCATACAGTGTCTTCATCCCTTTCTCACCCATTTGCCTGAGTACTTCCTAAGCAGTCTTCAGGACCTGGAATAGCCATCACCTCCTTCAGGAAGCCTTCCCTGATCCGCCACCATCCTCACCAAGGCCAAGTTGAGTGACTATCCCATGTCTCATTTATTTTTGTAGCATCTTGTGCTAACTTCTCGTCGCTGAAAGAAAGTCGATCGGTCTGTCCCCTCCACTTGACTGTAATTCCTAGTCTCTTTCTCTGTAGCACCAGCAGAATGCCTGGCCACTAGTAGATGCTTAGTTTGTTTGTAAAATTGAATTTAACTCAAAAGAGGAACCAATTTTGTTTTCCTTCCTCCCTGCTTTTCATCCATGTATTGGAAAAGGAATCATCAATGATCATTTGTTGACCAGAGGTAGATAACCAGTAAGAAAAGGCGGAATGGGTCACTGCCCTGGAAAGCTCTGAAGTCTGAGAATAATTTGGAAGCAACCAAACAGAAACATGTTTAGTTTGTTTTCACTTTAAATGCTCCAAGTGTTCATGGGTGTGCTCTCAGGGTGAGATCTGGAACTGGAAGAGTGGCAAGTCTCTTCCGTGTTGGCTGTTCATTGATATTGACCCCGAAGAGAAGAAAGCCGCCAGAGGCCTTATTCACTCGGTGTTCCCTGCGGGCCGTGCAGTTCCTCGTGGAGTGAAGGTCAGTGAGGGGCTGCCAGCCAGCCAGTCAGCTCATCGGGGGGCTGCTGACCTCATCGTGTCCACCGCAGTTCAAATACACAGACGTGGACTTGACATTTGCCAAGGTACAGCTAAGCTAACGGCGGTCAAATGATGCTCCTCGTATTCAGCCCTGGGTCAAAGTGGCTGGATAGGGTTTTAATGTTATCAAATAGCCTCGGCGGAAATACTGAGACACGGGCCATTCGTTTGGAGGTCCTCTTCCTTTTGCCACTCTGGATCTGTGATTTTATTTCATTTCTTTTAAAGCCGAATTTTCTTTAAAGTTTATTTATTTTGAGAGAGAGAGCCAGGAGGGGCAGAAAGAGAGAGGAGGAGAGAGAGAATCTCAAGGAGGCTCCCACTGGCAGCGCAGAGCCTGATGTGGGGCTCGAACTCACGAACCAGGAGATCATGACCTGCGCTGCAACCAAGAGTTGACGCTTAACCAACTGAGCCACGCAGCACCCCTGAATCTGTCATTTTAAATAAGACCAGGCCTGTATTGCGATGGGCATTTTGTCCCATTTCAATAAATATTGAAGAAGGAGAGAGGATGATGTGGAATTTATGCATTCAAAATATGTGAAGTTTATGCTTTGGGATTCTGGAAAATACTGTAAGCGAATGATTGCTGTCCTCAGAGGTTCCGGGAAAGGAACAGAGGCTGAGGAGGAGCATAGCACCTGTTTCTCTTCTGTACCTTTATCCACAGCCCCAACATTCCCTCCTACCCTCAATCCCCTTAGCCCTATAAAATACCACAACACCATAAAATCACACCAGCGTCAGCCTTCTGGGCATGGAAGACAATGCAGGAAAATTCTACAATGCAGAGTTGAAAGCCATTGTTCTAAGAAAAAGACTGGGCAGCAGCTAAGACTCCCTGGGCCTGCCTTCAGGGAGAGCTGGACAGGTGTGTACGGCCTGCACATCGCGGGGGGCAAGGGTCCTCAGAAGAGCTCTTGGACAAAGGCTCTTTCACTGAAGGTCATTCTGTGAATGAAATCTGGTGTTTGTAATCCTTTGCTCTAGTAAGTAGCAAAAATGGTCGGGGACAATTTTAAAAGGCCTCAAAGCCCTCCTCCAAGAGTGAGAGTATTTCAGGTTTTAGAAAGGGAACCCAGTAGCTGATCACAGACCTGCAATAACATTTTCCTGAGGGGAAATGAGGGGCTAGTGCCTATCTTGAGAAGAGAAACTCTGATTTCCCCTCCCCCCACTTAGGAAACCACAAACCAGCACAGAGATTCAGCCTCAAAACCCTGAGACTCTTGAGGCGAACCTGTGGCAACCTGCTCTCACCTGCTGTTTTCTTCCCCGAGATTTTAAGACTACATGTGTTTTCATTTCTTCTCTCTTTCTGCCTTGCGCTTAAGGCGGTGTTGGCTTCATGGCTCCTGTTGATACCCACCGTGGTGAAATAAGACAGAAACATGGTTAAGGGCTAAGACCTATCGTCAGAAGGAACTTGGTTAACATCCTACCTCTGGCACTCTAGCTGTTTGTTGGATACTAGGAAGCTGCTTAACCTCTCTGAACCTCAGCTTATTCAGCTATAAACTCTCTTGCAGGATTGTCATAAGAACTAAATGTGGCTATGAAATCACTGAAACTTAACAGAATGCTTGCTCTGTACCAAGCACATCCTAAGAGTTCTACATGAAACGTTATTCTATCCAACAGAGGAAACCAAGGCTTATTTTACGAGGAAACAGGCTCAGGAAGGCTATGTCCCTGGAGCCATGTTGCCATCAAACAGAGAAGGGGCATTCAATATGGGGTAGTCTAACCCCTGGTACTCTGACCTCCTCTGCTATGATGGCTCAGTAGGTGGGTCAGTGAAATGTTTGCACGGTTTCTGAAACGGAGGGGGCTCTCAGGGTCTGTAACTATGACGTTAAAGTGATGACAATGATAAAGGAGGGCCAAACTTTGAAACAGGTGGAAACTGGAGGAAGATCATGGAGCAACGTGGTTGTCGGTGATACTGTGCTCCTGACCCACACTGTGTTCCTGGCTTGGGACCCCAGGGAGAAGCCCCACAGCTCTGTCAACATCCTTTTAAGGAGGGTCTCAAGCACAGTTGGCTCAGAGGTTCTCTAAACCCTACCAAGTGCAGCAGCACTCATGCTTTAGGTCAGGTTCCTTGCGAAACAGACGCACAGATGGAGATTCATGTGCAGAAAATGTATTGGTAATCTAGAGATTATCAGCTCTGGGGAATAAAGGAAGTAGGAGTGGTGGAGGGAAGAATTGCAATGCCATGCAGTCCCAACAAAACCCTCAGCCTGGGGGCGCCTGGGTGGCTCAGTCAGTTGAGCATCTGACTTTGGCTCAGGCCATGATCTCTCGGTTTGTTGGTTCAAGCCCCACATTGGGCTCTGTGCTGACAACTCAGAGCCTGGAGCCTGCTTCAGATTCCGTGTCTCCCTCTCTCTCTCTGCCCCTCCCCTACTCACACTCTGTCTCTCAAAAATAAATAAACATTAACAAAAAACTCAGTCTGTCCCACAGGGAATGCTGAGGCTGACAGACTCTGGCGGGCAGAATTCTAGGATAGCCACAAGATTCCTGCCCTCTGGCATACACGCCCTGTATAATTCCTTTTACCTTCAGTCCAGGCAGAACCTATAGACAGATGGGCTATCACACCCATGGTTAGGTTACTAATAGGTTGACTTGGAGTTCATCAAAAGGGAGAGTATCTGGGTGGGCCAGACCTAATCAGATAAGCCCCTAAATGAGTTCGTGCTCTTCCAGAAAGTGAGATTCAAAGCATGAGAGGGAATATGGCAAGGACCACATGGCAGGAAGCAGCAAACAGTCTCTAGAAAGCTGAACATGGTCCCTGGTGGACATCCAGCCAGGAAATGGGAGCTCAGTCCTATAACCAAAAGGAACTGAATTCTACCAACACCTAGTTGAACTCGAAGGGAGACCCCAAGCTTCAGATGAGCCCATAGCCCTGGCTGGCATGCTAGTTTCAGCCTGGTCAGCCCTCAGCAGAAGATCCAGTTGTGCCATGCCTGGACTTCTGACCTACAGAACTTGCTTTATTTTTTTTAATTAAACGTTTTATTTTGAGATAACTGTAGATGCAGATGCAATTGTAAGAAACAATACAGAGAGGTCCTGTGAACCCTTTACCACATTTTCCTCAAAGGTAACATCTTAAGAAACTACACTATAAGATGACAACTAAGATAGAACATTTCCATCACCACGCATATCTCTTCCTTTTGTCCTTTCATGGCCACGCCCCCTTGCCTTCTGCATCTTCCCAGTGTGAATTGTCAGGGAGCCCTCAATGCAAGGGCAGCTATCTGTAGGACAGAGCTTAGTGCTTGAAGAGATATCTTTTCTTTAGCCTGTCTGCCATTCACCTGAACTCTGCTCATTTTTCCTTACGGTTTTTCTCTCAAGCAGTCTATTTTAGGACAGGCACACAGGGGCATTCAATATGTTCTTGATGAATTGAACTGAATTGAGCGTGGTTTGGCTAGGTTATTGCTTTATTATTATTCTGTGTGATCTAATCTGTATTTCCGGGACTTTTCTTCTCCCTGCTCCTACTTACTTCCATATTAAAAAGTCCCTCCCTTCTCCTTGCTTTAGTATGTTTGGCCTCAGATTTATGGGAAGGAGGAGCCCTGGCTGTTCATTGGCTACTCGGGACCCCTGGACACCTAGTCTGTGCACCAGGGTGATCCTGCCACGCGCTCAGGGCACTTCTTGGTCTGGATGGTGACAGTCTTGGGGGCAGGGACTGAGCTGTCTTTGTGATGAGGGTGGGAGACATGACCTTGCTTGTCCTTGCTTGTCCAGGGACAAAGGAGTATTTGTTTAGTCAGCGAGTGTTAATATTTGGTTAGATGTGAAGCCCTCAGGAAGTCATTCCAAGAACAGAGACTGATATCCCAGCCTTCAAGTTCAGTCCATCACCACGCCCAGCCCCCACCACACACCTGAGTGCCAAAGACTGAATTCCGTACCTTGCTTCATTGCCTTCCTTTTAAATCTGCTCCTGAAGCCTTCTCTGAGCCCCTTTCATGTCATTACACAGCCTAAGCATCCGCTCTCGTCATTCTCTCCACCTGACTCCTCCTTCCTCCCCCCTTCCAGTCCAGGTTGTTTGTTCAAACCTGTTGTTTTTCCATTTATAATAGCTAATTGGGAAGTCCTTCCAATCTCAACCCTGTCTGCCTTTGAGTATTATCTATCTGCTCACCTCTTGACCATGACAAACTGGCCTTGCAGCCTCCTGCCTTACATGACAGGAACAATGGGAGTGGTGTCAAGGGCGAGAAGATTGGCCTCAGGGTGGTCCTAGGAAGTTGTGAGGATGTGCTGGTTGCTTGGTTGAAAGAAGAGGCCTTCAGAGTAGAGGTTTCTAAGAGTGACCTTTGAGAGGAAATAGAAAGACATAGAAAGAAATAATGGCAGTTCATAGATTGCTCTTTGCCAAGGATTTAGCTCCTATGATACCCTATAAAAAATAAATAAATAAACCCTCTAGGGGTGTCTGGGTGGCTCAGTTGGTTAAGCATCTGACTTCCGCCCAGGTCATGATCTCATGGGTCACGGGTTTGACCCCCACGTCAGGAGACTTGAGAGTCTTTCTGTCTCCCTCCCTCCCCCACTCACCCGCTTGTGCTCTCTCTCAAAATAAATAAATAAACTTAAAAAAAAAAAAAGCCCTCCAAATTATATCAGCTCTGCGCTGATAGTGGGGAACGTTCTTAGGGTTCTCTTTCTCTTCCTTTCTCTCTCTGCCCCTCCCCCACCTTTCTCTCTCTCTCAGAATAAATAAATAAACTGAAAAAAATAGTAATAAAAAAAAACTATGTTAAGATCATACCCATTCCTTCCTCCAAGGTTGGCAGTGGATGGAGATCCTCTCTGTGGATAAAGTGCCTGGATCTTATGGCCCCAACTCCCAGGGAATAACTGCCTCTTTGAACGTCCTGCCCATGCCCTGTCCATAAATCTCTGTGTCCAGTCCATCCAATGGGACCATGTTGGAGAACAGACACTCCTTGACCAGAGCACTTAGACTCCAGGCTCCCAGGCTCCTCTGCCGTGTGCTCCCATAGCATCAGCATTTCCCCATTCAAATGGCATAAATGGGCATTTGAACAGATAGGAGCGTAAGTGGCTGTTATAGGTCTGCCTTCCCGGGCTCTCTCTGGGTCATTCATCCCCATATTACAGATCATAGCTCAATGGCTGCCACAGGATAGATGCTCAATATATGTATTTTGGAGGAATGAATTTTGCTTAAGTCTCAGGGACAACAGAGAAAACAGACTCAGGAAGCTAGTCGTAGCTAAGGAATGGGGCGTACAAAATGTAGCTTACTCGTTTTGAGCTTGCCTTCCTCTCGAGGGCCTCCCTGCCTAGCTCCTAGCATACCTCCCCATCTTTTCCTTCCCACCTGGCATACTCCAACATAGCTAGACTTTTCAAGACAGACCCATGGGGCAAGATAGAGATAGGAGATCCATCCCATGGTGGTGTAAATCCACTCTCTAAGTTTCTAGATTCTCACATGAAGGGCTAATCTTTCCTGGTTAGTAGATTCTAGGACTAGCCACCTCTTTAGGGATGTGCACGGACTCTAGGCCGGAAGGGAAAATGGAGAATTAATAAGAAAAAGTAGGTAATCAATTAATAGTGGCTGCCATGGGTGTGGTGAGGAGGGAGAAAAGCATTTCTGAAGTGTACTTGCCTATGGCCTCAGCAGGGCAACCTGTCTCTATGTAACAAAAAAGTCTAAGATCTACACTTAGAGGGATTTATTTCATATGTACCATTTAAAGGATTTAAGATTTCCCTTGGTAGTCTTCATACCTACTACTCCACTACAGAGACTTGCAGGAGTGGGAAATTTTAATAATTTGTAATAATTTCCGATGTGATTTCTTTTCTTCTGAGATACAACAGAAGCTGAAGGAAGCAATTACAACAGGATGGTATTTCTTTCAAGTTTTTATTTAAACTCAAGTTATTTAACATATAGTGTAGTGTTGGCTTCAGAGGTAGAATTTAGTGATTCGTCACTTACATATAACACCCGGTGCTCAACACTAGTGCCCTCCTTAATACCCATCCCCCATTTAGCCCCTCCCCCCAGTGACCCCTCCAGCAACCTCAGTTTCTTAAACTCAATTTAGTCTTTTTTTTTTTTTAAGAATTTTATCGTGAGCCTGTCATGGGACACTGCGCTGTTTGTCAAGCATCATCCGCAGGTGCTGGCAATGGAAACAGATACACTGGGGAGAGTCAAGATTGTTCCTCTCCACCTTTTGTCCCACCTGGGTCTGAAACATGCCCCAAAGGGAGTTTGGCTCAGCAGGCACACCAGGACTCTCTATATTGGAGCTCTTGATGGGAAACCGAGAAGGCTCTTCAGAGTACCCACGAAGGCAGTGGGGGTTATAGCTGGGGAAGGGCCTGAGTGGATTTAGGTTGATTCTGGGTTTGAACCAACATGGAGAGGGGCGCCTGGGTGGCTCAGTTGTTTAAACGTCCAGTTTTGGCTCAGGTCATGATCTCCTGGTTCCTGAGGGCTCTGTTCCACATGGGGCTCTGTGCTGACAGTGTGGAGCCTGCTTGGGATTCTCTCTCTCTCAAAAATAAATAAATAAACATTTGAACCAACATGGGGGTGTTTAGCATAGAGGTAAAGGATAATCTGATTCACATTGCCTCACCCAGTGCCTGACAGGGGGCTGCTGACCTGGAGAGAGAAGAACAAACTGCCTGGAAAGCTAAAACAAACGTTGGGGGAAAGCAGTTTGGAGGGAAGGGAGGGAGTCATTGCCGGAGTGACCGAGCACTCCCAGCGAAGTAGAATATTGTCCTTGCATGCTCACACCACTCTGAAATTTCTAGCCCTTTTCCAGAACTCAGAGACCAAACATGTGCGCGTGACATTTCTAAAACTGTGATTTGTTTCAAAACTGTTAGAAACAAGAACAGAGAGAGACGGGTTCTGACTTTTCAACACGGAAAGGGAGGGTTTCCTCTCTGGCTCAATAATGGGACCAGTAAATTGAAACAAAGCGAGCATGAATGCATCCCCTCGCTCAGAATGTCTCAGCTCATCTTCCTACGCTTTCAGCTGTTTCTCCGACTTCGTGTTTAATCTTTCACTTTCTCAAGGGGCAGCACTTCTTACTTGAAGGTAAAGAACACCAAGCTGGCTGATGGGCAAAGATTGAATATCTAGGAAGAGTTTGTTTTCCTGCTGTTTAAAAAATTGTTTCACTAGAAGACAGAAAAGTGTAAACCTCCACGGATGATTTCAGAACTGCACTGGTAATGACTTGGGAAGAAGAAAACCCATTCTGCGTCCTCAGTGATCGCTCTCGTGTCTGAGACGGGAGAACATCATTTTTCGCTTTCTCCCTTGATCTTCTCATCAATAAATAGCGATGACAATAGCAGCACAGAATATTCACAGTGACCATGTAACTTAGTGCCCAGGCGGGGGCTCTTTTGAGCGTGGAAGGGAATGCTTATCATCGTCACTCCCGGACAGCAGGCTTACACGTACAGTCACTCTAGTATCAGTGGAAACAGGATTGATTCTCTAGTCAGGCCCAGATCCCAATCCTAGATCCTCACATACTCACTACGTGAACACAGACATGCTCTTTCACCTCCAAAGCCCCACTTTGCTCATTTTATATTAATACTAGTCCTGCAAGATTGTTATAAGGATTAAATGAAATAGCATATGTGAAATCACCGAGCAGAGCAGAAGGGTGGTATTCCTCATATATCCGCATTCTTTGCTTTACAGCAATATGCCACAATTAGTGAATTTGTTCATTTATTCGTGCACCCATGAGTGAATTGGATGAGCATTATTTAAAAGAAAATTTTTAGTGCTTATTTATCTTTGAGAGAGATAGAGACATAGCACGAGCAGAGGATGGGCAGAGAAAGAGGGAGACACAGAATCTGAAGCAGGCTGAAAGCCCGGAGCCTGATGTGGGGCTCGAACTCACAAACTGCGAGATCATGACCTGAACTGAAGTCAGATGCTTAACAGACTGAGCCACCCAGGCGCGCCTAGATAGCGTTATCGAGTGGAAGAGCTCCTCAGTGGAAGTCGCGCTCTCCACAGAGGATGTTTTATAAATTTGTGAAGGTGTACTTGGTTGTCATAACGATTTGGGGGTGTTGCTGGCACTTAGCAGGACGGTGTCAGGGATGTTAAACATCTTGGCGCGCACAGAAGAGCTCTCCACCACGAGGGCCGCTCCCTCATTTTTCACGGCCCCCAGTGTCCCACGGGACGTTCATGTAGGTTAAAAAAAAGAATAACTCTTCACAGCGATCTGAGCCTATTTTCATTTTGCACATAAATGGACAGCATTTTTTTTTTGCAGGATTCTAGTGCGCATTGGATTTTCCAGGAATGTCAGATGTGTAAATTAAGGGGACTTTGTACTTTGTTCCGAATTTCTCACCGTTTCAGGACCTCTCATTACTAGCAGCAATGCCACCGTCGGATAGTAATGGTAAGATGGGAAGGACATGTTAGTCACTACTACAACACACCTGTCTGAAACGGCATTTAAGGCGTGCCACTCACACGATTCTCCATGCAGAAGTTCCCATCTTACTCTCACATCTGCTAGCGTGGCCATGCCTGAGGATTTACGTCTTGAAAATCACATCATTTTCTTAACATTTATTTTTCTTTTATTTCTCTTTAATAGCAGAGTATTGTGGCTGCAGCAGAAACTGCTAGATGCTAACCGAAAGCTATATTCTCCTCCCTTTTCTGGGCCCCCAACGAGACTTGACTTCCCAGCCACCCTTGCACTTAGCGTGGTCATGTGCTGAGTTCTAGCCAATGGCACATGAGAAAAGTGTGGCATGCTACTTCTGGGCCTGGCCCATGAAAATCTATATGTAACCCTCCCCACAGGTTGCTATCTGCCAGTCCCATGATAGGAGCTAGAAATAGTTCCTATTGTGTTTAAGCCTTTAAATATAGGGCCTATTTGTTTTAGCAGTCAGTGTACCAAAGCTAATACAACATAGCCTTCTTTTTCTAAGATTTCTATATGAATTCCATTTTAAGATCATGAAGAGGACACTTAAAACATTAGCTGTAAAAGAGGGCTTTGGTCTGATAGGGCGGAGGGCTACTGGCCTAGACCCTGTAAGTTTTCGTAAGAGCTATAAAGAATAGCACATGGTTGGTACTTCATCAAGTGTTTAATAGAGTGCACACAAGTACACGACACACAGATGTAGGAGTTAATAATTAATATGAGGCAGTGTGTAACAAGAAACAGTTGAGTTGTATCATTTGGGTGGCCTCCAAACTTTTCTTCATTTTGCATCCCCATTAGTTAAAAACTTTTTTGAGCAAGCATGCCCGATATATGTAGATTTCATAGAATTCAAGACACTATCAATTATATATGACATCTTATGTCTCATGAAGAAAGAAAAATATTGCTGCCAACCATATTGGGACATAAGGCTTTCTTTATGCATCAGTTGTAAAATGGATTTCAATATGAGAGACATTAAAATGTGAAGCAGTGTGTGTCTTAAAATTGATGAGAATTGGTTGTATACTTCTAAATGAATATAGAAGGTCTACTTAACACACATGATGGGAGTTTTAAAAGGTTGAAATTTTATAAGCAAAACCTCTACTACTTTCCTGTTACACCCCAAAGGATTACCGTAGACACCTACTTAGGAGACTTCTGATATAGACATAGGTCCTCTGTGGACTCAGAAGAGCAAGGGTTGCTATTAGCTGTGCCTGCATGGCTCTGGGTAAGTGGAACAGCATTCCAGGTGAAAGGTATTTCCAGAGTACAGAAAAAGGAATCTCTGAATGGTGTTGGAGGGCGGTGAATAAAGCAAGGGGCTACACGTGACTTTGACTCTGAGTCTTGGTGTTAGGGCCATGGCAGAAGTAGGGTAGCCAGGAGAGGAAGCTAGTCCTTAGCAAAAATATAAATAACATGAGCAGAGGCCATGCAGTAGAGCTACAGGGTAAGCAAACGCTAGCCGAGCTCTGAATTTAACATCAGCGTGGAGGAAGAACAACATGAGATCTTGGTAGGTGCCACTTAAGGCTGATCTTATAAGCCAGATGTGGTGTGGTTTGAAGAGAACAAGTCAGGAGCTCCTGGCTCAAAACATCTCCCCTACTGACTGTCACAGTGCCTGAAATTTCTCCTTCAAAAATTTATCCCTGTCAGCTAAGGGACCGAAGACCCGCATTAAAATGCAATTACTCCTAACAGAAGTAAGGTCTTTGTTTCTTGTGAATTAATACTTCAAAGGGGACAGATTGCCAGAGGAAAACGCAATAGAAATACAGTGGGGAAGCTGGAGGTAAGAGAAAGTAGGAACCCTAAGAGGAAAAAAGATCCTACTAACAGGAGATGAGGAAAGCATAGGATCTACTGAAGAGACTTTGTTTTTAATGTTTATTAATTTTTAAGAGAGAGAGTGTGCGCGTAAGCAGGGGAGGGGCAGAGAGAGGGTGACAGAAGATCCGAAGCAGGCTCCTTGCTGACAGCAGCGAACCTGATGTGGGGCTTTAACTCACGAACCATGAGATCGTGACCTGAGCCAAAGTCAGACGCTCAAATGACTGAGCCAACCAGGTGCCCCTGAAGTGTCTTTTATGTTCATAATCTGCATATACAGTCTTGGATTCTTCACTGAATTCCATATATGTATTTATTTATTACATAACATATAATTATATATATTAATCATCACATATATAACATAATATATATTAATCATCTTATGTATATTAATATATATTAGTATATAATCACTTTGTGAGAAAACCTATATATAACATATACTTTACATAGTGTACATATGTATTTCTGAGCATATATGATATATATATTTTTGAGTTTTCTTACAATTTTTCTCTTATGACAAAACACACCCTATATATGATATATATAATTATATATAATTAGATGTGTATAATATGTATATTGTATATGTACATTGTATAATATATATTATGTATATATGCATAGGATTATGGATAATTAAGTATAATTATTATATATAATTAGTTTATTAAGAGTAATATAATTATATGTATCATAAATGTGTGTGCATTTTCTCACAAGGTGAGAAAAACTGTAAAACTGCAAAAGAAAGATTGTAAGAAAACTCAGAAATAACTGTTTTTAGCATTTTCTGAATCAAAAGCAAGAGATAAAATCATAATGGAAAAGATCATAAGGGAATAGACTATTTTAAAATTCTGTAAAAAAAAAAAGCACCCCCAAAATTAAGATTAAGAGGCAAACTGCAGGAAACAGTTGCAGCAAATACAACAAAGAACTGCTCTCTTTGCTGTGCAAAGAACTCAAGCAACCCAATGAGAAAAATGCAAAGAACCCTAACCATAAACAGGCAAGGTATGTACAGACAGTCACAAAAGAGAAACTATTACTAGTCAATGATTATGAGGTCCATGAGGAAGGGACCATGTGCATGTGTTCATCATCTTAGCCCTTTTTGCCTGGGTCAATGCCTCTTAGCTGTTAAATAAATATTTGTTGAATAATTGATTAAGTGAGTTAATTGATACACGGAAAAAAATCAACCAAATTAAATATTTTGCCCAGCACTGTAGCAAATATTTTTTTAAGGGGTAATATCCAATGAGTATAGAAAATACATGGAGTGAAAAGGACTTTCTCTTGTGAATTGATGGTCATGTAAATTGGTGAGACTCTACAGGGAAGCAATTTGTCAATAATATTAACCTTGATGTGACAGAGAATTTCAGGGCTCACCTCCTTCCATTGTGTGGGAAGATGATACCTCCTCACCGGACCGCATCCCCCTTGGAGTCAGATAGGGCTGTGTAATTAGTTCTGGATGACGGGTAATGGACAGGGGTGATGTGCGTTGCTTCTGGACAGATGCATTTGAGAACCGTCCTCTGAAGATATAAATTAGAGAGGAGGCCTCGGCTGAGACGGTGAAGCCAGGGATTGAGCAGCCTGGACTGCTAAGTGGCTGTGGAGAAGACAGCAACTTCAGAGATACTTTTATACTAAGAAGTAGATTCTTATTTTGTTAAGTCATTGAGATGTTAGAGCTGCTTGTCACCACAGCCCACCTAGGCTCTTCTGATTAATACGCTTATGTCATTCTTTTAATGAATATCGACTGAGCTAAGCACCTACAATAAAACAGACTCAGGCATTCCATTTATATAGAAGAAAAGAATCCTAAATATGGAAAAAGATATTTATACATGAAGATACTCATTTAAGATTATTTTCAACCCAGCATTCCCATAATAGAATTGGTAGTTGCTGAAGAAAAACATATCACATGTGCTTAGTAGATATTTATAAAGAAGCTGTAATAACATGGGAAAATATTTGTGACTGTCGTTCTCATAAACTTCCTATACATATAAAAAAAATTGAAAGGAAAACAACCAAAAATGTTAAAGATTCATTCTGCTGGGTAACAAAAGTATAATTTTTCCTCCTTATATTTTCTACAGTTTGAAGTTTTCTAAATATTTAAAAGTAAATTGGCACCAATTCTCATAATAAATAACAGTGTTTCTCTCCCAGTTACTCAATTTTAAAATTTATAACGAATAGATCATTCTATTATCTCATTGGTAAGATTTTTTTCTTAATTTGGAAGCAGACTTCCCAAGTTAAACCAAAATCCAGATGGTGGATGATCTTTGTATTTTTGCTACCTTTGTTGTTTGCATACATGCAGAAAATGCAGATTGTAAAGAAAAAAATCTATCCCTTCATCCCTTTTAAAGGCATTGCGGAATGCTTATTAATGTTTTAAAATCGAGAGAATCTGACCTTGAACAAGACCCTGCTCCTGTCTGGAACCCATTGTCCTTGTCTGAACAATGTGGGGGCCGGCCTCTAAGACCACGGCTAGCTTTCGCAGTCTGGGACTCTATGTTCACATGGAATAAGTTGATAATCTCGTATGTTAAGGTTTTGGAAACACTTCTCTCATTAGTCTTTGTAAACAGATACCTACGGAAACTAGTCATATTTGTACTCAAGAAAGGGAATCATTTATGAATTTATCTTCATGCAGTCTTCACACAGATAAGATTGTGACCAGGCTAAGCTTCCGAAAAGTGTGTACAAGAAGATACGGTTTTATACCATTTTTGGTAGAACCAAATAAAAATCATCCTGACAAATTGAGGTACCTGGGTTCCAGAAACTGCAAGGTTTCACTTGAAAATATACCATATGAATCCTGAAAGTCACAGTACTCCATGGACACAGTTTCAGAAAATTTGAGAATAATTCCCGGGATGGGAAGCAGAAGAGGAAAAATAATTAAACGCAAGCAGCAGCATTTTTCATCCAACCTGGGTCATTTTTATCCAATGATTCTGGAATACCAGCTTGTTCCTTAATTAGCTGTGCCTCTCTGGCACAGAGAGCTTCTGCATGTAGAAAATGAGGGACCTTAATCAGATGACATCTAAGGTCTCTTACAGCTTTAATAATAGGACAATCGAGCTAGCATTTATTTTTTGCTATCATTTGATGTCCTTCATCACTGATTAAAAAGAAAACAGAAACAGGTTCTATGTTTGATATTGTCTGATAAGCAGAACTGATGTCTTCCAGCTAATGGTTCTTTACTCCTCTCTAGCTGTGGTGTTCAGGGATCTGGTTGCCAGTGACAAACGGTGAACATGATTTAGGTTAGGGGTGCCTTGGCTCATATAACCGAATCACTGAAAGGGCAGGGGTCAGGTGGCCAAAGGACGATGGATTCAGAGGCTTTCCATGTTCTTTGGTGTCAGGGGCTCAGATGAGTTCCCCTCTCCAGTGAGGACATGGCTGTAGGCAGCTCTGGGCTCACATTCCTATATCTTAGAACCAGAGAAGAAAATTAACTTTCTTTCTCAAGTTTGAAAATTCACACGTAAAGACACTGATTGTTGAACTCGGTCACCTGCCCAGCATCTGAGCCAATCACTATGCTCAGCGGCAAGAGAGATGATGATTCGCCAGACTGGTTACTTGTCTAATTTTTTTTGTCAGAAAGATTTGAGTCTATTATTAGAAGGAGTTCAAGGGAACGGTGCTGAACAGGGAAGCAGAATAGTTGCTGTATTAACTTGGTGTTGCTATGTAGCAAATTACCACAAACTTAGTGGCTTAAAACAGCACCCAGCTGTTAGTTCATAGAACTGTGGGACAGAAGGCTGTTCATGGCATGGCTGGGGTCTTGGTCAGGTGTCAGCAAGGTTTTGTTCTCCTTGGAAGTTCAAGGTCATCTTCCAAAGTCATGTGGCTGTGGCAGCACTTAGTTTCATGCGGTTGTAGGACTGAGGTTCCAAATTCCTTGACGGCTGCTCTCAGCTCCTAAAGGCCACTTGCATTCCTTGCCTCATGGCCCCTCCCTCTTCAAGGCCTGACAGTGTTGAATCTAGCTTGCTTTTTGCATCTTTTTCACCAGGAAGGGTCCTATCCCTTTTAAGGGCTCACCTGATTAGATCATCCCTCCACCCCAGGATAATCTCCTTATCTTAAAATGGGTTGGTTTGTCATGTTAATTACATATACAAAATGTCTCTTCAGGACTACCTAGCTTAGTGTTTGATTGAATAACTGGGAGAAGATGTATAATGGGGAAGAGGAACATTCAACCATTGGGAACCATCTGAGAATTCTGCTACCACAGCTGCGAGATAGAAGCTTAGGAAGTTTAAGCCAGTCTTGAGTAAACATATATCAAAAGGTCAATCATCCCTAGACTAAGTTTACTTAAATCTTGAGCAAATGACTCATTTATCAGACTGCTCGTTTGACTCATGCAGTCAAAATCAAACTAATTTGAATAGAGTGTTTTTTTTTATTATTAATCTCACTGTCTTAATTTTAGGAAGCTATATAGAAACTAAAAACAGAGCTTCCTTAGTTAAAAGCGTGTTCTAAGCATTTTTGGCTTGCTCCTCCTCAGGATCACGAACCATTTGATCCCATAACCTCAATCTGATCTCCCTGTTATATACCCTCATGGAACTCTATTCTTTTCCCTCATGACCTTTGCAAACTCCTAATTACTTATTCAACATCATTCCTACTAGACTATATCCTGATGACACAGAGTCTGTGTTTCCTGTTGTATGTAGTATCCCCACCGCATAGCATTGGGCCTGGCATGCAATAGATATTTTATAGAAGGAAAGAGGTCAGGGTGCCATAACTTTGATGCCTTAGGCGTTTGCATACTTCTGTGCTTAGAGCAGTGCCAGCACATGGTAGGTTCTCAGTCAAGGTAAAGGTAACGATGAGGGGCCTGGGCGGCTCAGTGGGTTAAGCATCGGACTTTGGCTCAGGTCATGATCTTGCGGCTCATGAGTTCGGGCCCCATGTCAGCTCTGTGCTAAGAGTCTGGAGCCTGCTTCAGATTCTGTCTCCCTCTCTCTTTGCCCCTCCCCACCTTGCATTCTCTCTCTCTCTCTCTCAAAAATAAATAAACATTAAAATTTTTTTTTTTATAAAAGGTGAAAGGGAAGGTAAGAGGGGAAAAGAGAGGGAGGACATAGTAATACGTCTTTAAAAGAAAACAGCTAACTTGTGTCATTCTGATTGGTCAAACTATATCAACACTTTCTTAGCATTTTACTCCCCCGTCCAAAAAAAATATTGCATAAGGTGATTTAATTATTTTTTGAAACTCTCCGAGCTTATGGGGTTTAATGGGCAAAGGATCCCACACCCAAGGTTGGCCCTGGGTGCACCAGAGTGTGTTTGTCTGGCTGGGCTCCAGACTAAAGGGCCGGCTGCTGGGCTGTTCTCTCAGTCTGTTTTATCCTGAGCACAGTCACTTGCCCGCTTCAGGACTCTACGCAGAGGAAGTACGCCTGGAGTCAGTTACTCCTGTTGCAAAGCAAAACACTCATCCCTAGGCCGACAGCAGACAGACCAGAAGGCATCCTGGACTTGGAGAACATGGCACTGATTATATAAAAGATTTCCTGTCATGCCTGGGAGATCAGTCTCGCTTGTATGTTAACTACCCCTACCAGCCCCGGGGATCTGGCTTTGAAGAGGGTCTCAAGATTTCAGACAGCTCAGAAAAAATACTTTCTGGGCCCAAAATGTCAGTAAAAATGTACAAGCCGACCATCTTCGCTGAAGGGAATTTGGGAAATATCTTCCAGGGCCATTGTCAGTGACGTTGTGTTGGTCTTCCACCAGCTTCGCCTCCGTCTCCTCCACAGCCCTGGCCTCACCCACAACTCTGCCCCGCTTTTCACCTTTTTGACTGAAAGTCTGACACAGATCACAAACATGCCCCACTTTTCCTTTCTCTGAAACGCCAATAGTTGCAGGAGGAAGCTACTCATAGACCCAGGAGCAAGTGAGTGGAAGAGAGACCATTGGCAAGGATGTGTTTTCATATCTAGTCCCACCTCAGTGCTGCCTGGTCCCCATCTGTCTGCCTCCCTCAGTCGGTTATTGTTGAGGACTGAATGTTTGTGCCCTCTAGAAACTCATACATTGAAGACCTAATCTCCAGTGATGGTACTTGGATGTGAGACCTTTGGGAGGTGATTAGGTTTAGATGAGGTCCTGAGAGTAGGATCCTCAAGACAGGATTGGTGCCCTTTTAAGAAGCAGAGGATAAGGGGCATGTAGGTGGCTCAGTCGGTGAAGTGTCCAGCCTGGACTCAGGTCATGATCTCGTGGTTCATGAGTTCAAGCCCACCATCGGGCTCTGTGCTGGCAGCTCAGAGCCTGGAGCCTGCTTCGGATTCTGTGTCTCCCTCTCTCTCTGCCCCTCCCCCTATCATGCTCTGTCTGTCTCTCTCTCTCAAAAATAAATAAACAGTAAAAATATGTTAAGAAAAAGAAAGCCAGAGACAGAGAGACCTCTGTCTCTTTTCTCATGCACACACCCAGGAAAGGCCATGTGAGCACACAGCTAGAAGGTGTCTGTCTGTCTGCAAGCCAAGAAGCAGGCTCTCACCAGGAACCGGATCTGCTGGCACCTTGATTTTGGACTTTCTAGCCTCCAGAACTGTAAGCAGTAAGTGTCTGTGGTTAAGCCACCCAGTCCATGGTATTTTGTTACAGCAGGCTAAGCTAAGATACTTACTTCCATTACGGCAATTATTATTATTATTTGTTTTTATTTATTTATTTTCAATTTTTTTTAATGTTTATTTTTGAGAGAGAGACACACACAGAGTGCACAGAGTGCAAGCGGGGGAGGGGCAGAGAGAGACGGAGACACAGAATCCAAAGCAGGCCCCAGGCTCTGAGCCGTCAGCACAGAGCCTGACGCGGGGCATGAGCCACAAGATCATGGCCTGAGACAAAGTCCGATGTTTAACCCACCGAGCCACCAGGGCCCCTGTTATTATTTATTATTAATTACTTGTATTATGGCAGATTCCCTCACTTTCTAGGATCATGTCTTATTTCCCTTTGCCCCCTATGGTGCCTACCCATAGGTGTCCGACTATATAAAATCTTATTAAATGTCAAATCTTAAATTCAGTTTCTAAGGAGTTTGGACTTGAATAGGAGCCAGTGAGAATTTTTGAATCAAGAGTGGTATTACTGTGGATTCTCAAGCAAATAACTTGCCCTTTGGAACCTCAGTTAGGAGGAATTAGTTGCACAGGGACAAAACTCTCTGAGCCAACTGTGTAAATCATGGCATAAACGTATGACAGCCCGAGGGGTTCACACTTGTCCCCCGCCCCGCCACACGCTCCCTGCAAGGTGAGAGCATCTGCCAAAAGTCCAGTCTGCAAAGCGCTCCTCTTTGTTCTGTTTATTGAAGCTGAACTAACCTGGTGACTGAGTCATTCTTTCTGACCCTGTGCTGTTGCCGTCTGGGCAGAGAGAGTGCCCACATGTGGAGGGGATTTGAAATCCTTTATTGTGGGAAAAATCTCCTGTCGTGGCTTGCAGCTTGACTTCTAGACGCTACATGGGCATGCCTTTCTAGATAGTTAAAATTCACTTGGCTACCCCACAGCTACTGAAGGGGATGAAACCCTGAGTTTAAGTTTGTCACATATGTTCTAGCGGCAATAAGGGCTATTTAACCCCCCCCACACACACACACACACGCACGCACGCACACTCCCGTCACTGCTGTTGCCATTCCATCCTTAGCATTGCTTCACTTATAAAGACCACAACACACTGAACCCTTCCTACAAAAATGTCCTAGCCGGGGAGTTAGCTATGTGATAAGGATTTCCATATATGGGAGTGTGACTAAGAGCTGTGAGAAAACGTGGCAGAGGCTGTTGGCTACGAATCTTGGATAATTCCCCGAGAAGGGGGGAAAAAAGGAAGGATAACAAAACCTGCGGCGCACAGGAAATGCCTGGCTCACATAACGGCTGAGCACATCTGTGTGGGAAAGTGCGGACTCTCGGGCCCCGTCTCCTAGCGGAGTCATGTCTTAAAAGCGTTCCCTCCCATTTTTCCGCTTTCAGACACTTAGGAGCTTCTTTGGGGGCTTTTGAGAAAGACATTGGTACTTCAGGCCAGGACATTTGGAACTGCTTTTCTCACAGGCTCAGCTCTGTGTTCCCTGCAAACTGCTAAATCCTTCAACCTCTGAGTTTTGTTTTGAAGTCATAAATTTCTCTCCAGGCTTCCTGGTTTTCAGAAACCAGCACAGCGTGTTTCATTTGTGAACAACTGGAAGAAAGCAACTTCACTGCCAAGTTGAAAAAAAAAATGTTTTTCACGTTTATTAGCTTTTAATTTTACATAAAGATATGCCCTGTCTGCCAGATGGAGGGACGTCCACTAGAATTAAAGTAGCTTAATCCTCAGAATTGTACCGGTTTGCTAGTCTAAAAATACCTCCACAGGCTAACACGGTGGGCTGAGTTAAAATATAAATGAGAAGAGATGAATGTATTATTTCTCACTTAGCTTCCATGATTCAGCTGCAAAAGCACATTGAGGGGGTCACCTCCCTACAGGTGTACTGGTCCCTGGCCCAGTCTCCATCTCGCGTCTCCAGCCCACACCCAGACAGGGCGGTGGCGGTGGGTTCAGTTGGACCCAGATTACGGCGCTAGCTCAGCCCCTTCCATAGACCTGTGTCTGGGGACAAGTCACTTCACTTCCCTGAGCCTCACCGTTTTCACCTGAGAAGTAAGGAAAATAGGAAGTCTCTCTCAAGAGATGGGTCAGGATTAAATGAGATGACACATGTGAAGCATTTGTCACAGTGCCTGGTCCCTCTTAAGCTCCCACTAAATAAAAGCCTGTTGTTCTTGGGGTCGTCTGTCTCTGCCCTTCTACTTTGGAAGACAACTTGATTGGTGGGCTCCACTCAATTTTGGGTATTTCTGGTGTAAACCAAATCTGTATAGTCATGACACTGAGCATGTTAAAGCCAACATGAGTTTCTTCAGAATGAGAACAAAGTGAAGAACTTTGAAACCATTCACAGGGTTTCAGTGATTGACTGCATATATTTTTAATATGTCCGTCAGTTTCCTTGTATCAACCCTTCCTGGCAAGTCTCAGGTGGAGTGGCAGGGTGCCCCCCTTCCCACCCACGTGGTAGGTAGGTGGCTGGAGGCATCCCCTGGCCCAGGGAGAGTTGCTGTCAATCCTTTTCATGCCTGCTTTCTCCTTCCTGTTCACGTTAATTCACGTCTCTTCCCTCCTGAGTTCTCCACACATTCTCTCTCTCTCTTTGAACTAGAGACATTAAGTGTCCAGACTAATGTTACTACTACTGTGTCTCTTCTTTATAACTACTGCTTGGGTCCAAATCCTCTGTTACTTAAGTCTCTTAGCCTCTCTGTGCCTCCGTTTCCCCATCTGTAAAATGGCTTGGAGCGAAAAAGTACCTGTTTCCCGACAGTGTTAGGAAGGGAAATCCACTTGTGCCGTGTTCTGGGGCCACGCAGCACAGTAGAAAGAGCAAGAGCTCTGGACCCGGAAGAGCCTGGCTTCAAGTCTTGACTCAGCCACCTTCTAACCATCTTAGCATGTGGACATAACAGTTACTTTATGCCTCTGGGCCCAGGTTCTCATTTGCAACACAGAGGGTGGACTGTCGCTTATTCCTGAGTCGTTTCCCATTTCTCTTTACCAATAAAACCCTGATTTTTTTTGGAGCTGAAATGTGTCCAGACAAAGGGTTTCATCTTCCCTCGCTCCCATTTGGTGAGCTCTGGCCCATGAGCTGTGCGTAGAAATCACGGAGTACAGCTGAGAGGAAGGTGGTTTCTTAAAAGGACAGCCTGGGGTGGCCTGAACTTCTCCCTTCGACTTTTCCCCTCTTCCTCACCCTTCCATCATGTGGACGTGATGCCCAAAAGGGACAACAAGCCACCCTGTGTTCATGAGATGGCACACGAGGATGAAGACTTCTACTGTAAGGATGGCTGGTCTCTGATGGTTCCACAGGGTTCTCCAAAAACCCTGGGCTGCCCATCCCAGTCCTGAAAAATAAACCACAGGGCAAAAACATCCTGATCTCTTCAGGTTTTCTTGATCAGTTTGTTATTTGCAGCCAAACTCCAAACAAATACTTAAATGACACCTGCTTCCTAGGTTCCCTATGGGAGTAAAAAGAGGTTAGGTTTGTGAAGCATTTAGCACCACGCCCAGCACTGGGCTGCCTTCCCCTCTATGTGTATTCCCTTCCTCCCTTTCTGTCTTCCCATTAGGAATTCTCCCTGCTCCCAGTAAAGATCAAGGGTGGTGGGGCCATCATGGCTTTTAATGTGCCCTTACGTGTGGATTGCCCAACCCAAGGTGACCTCTCAGCCAGATGGGGCTTCTCAATGCAAATATGCTTCTCCTGTGCCTCAGAACAGAGTCCCAGGAGAAAGGGAGCTAACAGCCAGGCACTCCCTGCACCAGAACAGGACATTTCAAACTTTATGACAAATTCCAAGCCCCACAGTTTAGGAGTGACATTCCTACCTAGCGAAGGGTCTGAAAACCACTGTCCTATTGGCTACCTTTGGATGTTTAGTTTAGAAAAGCAAAAGTTTAAGGGGGACATTGAAGCTTTCTTTAAATATCACTTGGGCCCCTGGGGAGCCTTGGCCCACTGTTAGCCGTGTGGACATGGAAACAGCAGCTTCTAAAAACCTGTCCAGTCTAGTTGAGATGCATTGCAGGTCATGGGCTTTGAAAGGTTGACCATGATATATTCTCAGTAAATATTTAGTTAATTGATTAATTAAAAAAAATTTTAATGTTTATTTTTGGGAGAGAGAGAGAGAGAGAGTGAGCAAGGGAGGGGCAGCGAGTGAGGGAGACACAGAACTGGAAGCAGGCTCCAGGCTCCACACTGTCAGCACAGAGCCTGACACGGGGCTCTACCCCTGGAACTGTGAGACCGTGACCTGATCCAAAGTTGGAGGCTTAACTGATGAGCCCCACCCCCACCAGTGCCCCTAATTAATTTAAAGCTTAGGTATTTGCCCCTTACACTTTGTGAGAAAATGCAGCTTGAGTCCATAATATTCAACTTAATGATAACATGTCCTTGTGGAAAAAGGGGTCACCTGGCTTTGGGGTCATCTGAAATCGAGCTTCATCTTTTCCTCCCTTTCACCTTTATTCCCTTTCTGGGGAATATCCAGCGAAGACCACCTTGAAGGGCCAAGGCCCACAATCTGCCCCAGCCCGTTTTCAAAGGCAGTGGCTATAGAACTGGAATTGCTAAGGCCAGAAGGACTGGTTTAAGCAAAAATTATTTTTCTGGGCATCTTGTTTTATTGCAGCCAAATTAGCATCAAACATGTCTGCCATCTCTTCCAAGAAGTCTATTCAGTTGGCCAGAAGCGTACGAAATGAAGCCTGAGCTCTCAGAAACGCTGTGTTGACTGTACTTGAAGTTATTAAATCTTGAATGCATGGAAAAGAAAATGTCATAATGCTACCAGTGGAAAAGAGAAAGCACGCACAAAATCTACTAATGTGAAGACAGCGTGTTGGGAAATGAAGCAAAAGGGAATTTTTCATTACTTGGATCTGGGTTTTATGTTATAGAAAAGTACCTGGCTACTACAGTTGGTTTTATGTAGACCTCATCTATAACTACCTAAGCACTCCATTGGGCTAAAATTTAATCAAATATCTTGGTTCTAGTTAGTAGATTTGTGGCAAGCATCAGTGATAAAATAAAAAATAAAATCCACCTGAAGTATTCCCACCTTGGGCGTAATAAATGTTCTCTTCTCAAATTCAGGTTGAAAAGGAGGAATTCTCTGATGGAGACAAGTGGAAATGGAGGCTCTCACTTTTTAGTTTTCGACTTCCTTAGACGACACATTCATTTATCAAAGACTCTTGGCTTTAAGTTTGAGGTTGTAAAGTGTATCATTTTTTTGAGGTGATACTGGAAAACAGCATCACATCTTTTTTTTTTTTTTTTAAGTTTACTTATTTATTTTGAGAGGAGGGGAGAGGGGCAGAGAGAGAGGGGGAGAGAGAGACCCAAGTAGGCTCTGCACTGTCAGGGTGGAGCCCGATGCGGGGCTCAAACCCACGAACTGGTGAGATCATGACCTGAGCCAAAGTCGGATGCTCAACCCACTGAGCCACCCAGGTGCCCCAAGCAACGTCACAACTTTTTAATGAACTCTTCCCCATGATCCATAAAAGTCAGCAGAAACGATTCCCATCATCCTTCATTCCTACACCCTGCCCCAAATTTACCTTTTTATTCAAGACTGTCGAATTTCAAGTAAAGTCTTCTTTCTCAAATTACAAGAAATTTTTAAAAATAAAGTTAAACCATGTGACTTTGGCAATGAGGGAAAGGTCCACTTTTGTACTTTCGTTATGACTTCTTTGAGTCATCTAAAAAGCCCTGTATTTTTATTTATTTATCTTATATTTTTAAAGTTTATGTATTTATTTATTTTGAAAGAGAGCAAGAGAGAGCAAGAGGCGCAGAGGGAAAGAGAGAGAATCCCAAGCAGGCTCCACGTTGCACGCACAGAGCCTGATGTGAGGCTCAAACTCACGAGCTGCAAAATCATGACCTCAGCCAAAACCAAGAGTCAGATCCTTAACTGACTGAGCTACTCAGATGCCCCAAGCCCTGTAACATTTTTTTTTTCTTTCGTTAAGTCCTGTAAGAGTAGGAAGCATGTGTCCTTTTAGGAAGAGATCATGTTGAAATGAATGGGTCCCTCAAGTGCACATCGGATCTCTCCACCAGCCCAGCAGAGTGTAGCCGGAACTTCTGCACGCTACAGGGAAGGACCAGGGAATTGAGACTCAGGATGAACCAGGTCCACTGTATTTAGATCTTGTCAGACAACACCTGAAGTCTTGTGTTCAGCTCCATGGGCCACATTTTAACCCAGCTACTGTTAATCCAGAGAACCTCCAGAGAGGCCGAAGGGCAGAATGCACACCAGCCGAGGTGTGCTTAAAAGAGCTGCTGGTGTCCAGCATGAAGACAGTCCCCTGGGGGGGCCGGGTAGCTGCCCCTGATGCTTGAAGCTCTGTCAGGGGAAAGACGGAGTAACATGATGAGGTTTGGTGTCCAGCGGCTGAGATCAGAGTGAAAGGGAGATACAGGGTAGCCAATATCAGATCAAAATGAAGAAACACATTCTGACATGGAGAATGCCCAATGAGTGGTTTGCCTCATGAGAAGGAAAGCCTAGTGATCGCTGGTATCTGTACCTCTCTTTAAAGTTTGCAACACACTTCTATAGGTACCATCTCAGGTGAGAGGTATTATTCTGGTTTCACTGAGGAGAAAACAGAGATTCTGAGAAATCACATGACTTTCCCAAAGTCATGTATATAATCATCCTAGAGTCTACAGGGGATGAAGGGTGGCTTCCAAACAGAGAAGATGAGCAGAAGATTTGAGATGGAAAGCTGACGGGCCAGCCTCCTGGGCCAGGGCTCACAGTTCATGTCCCATTTCCTCTCAGCCTCTTCCTCTTACTAGGAGCTTTCACATTCTGTCTGGGGGGCTCGCTGGGTCACCCCTCACCCCTCTTCTCCCACCCTCACACGCAGCACTATGACACAGTAGTTGGGACTTACACCTGCCAGCTCAGAATCCCAGGGAGTTTCTTTTCTTTTTATTTATTATTATTATTTTTTTAATGTTTATTTATTTTTGAGAGAGAGAAAGAGACACAGAGTGAGTGGGGGAGGGACAGAGAGAGAAGGAGACACAGAATCTGAAGCAGGCTCCAGGCTCTGAGCTGTCAGCACAGGGCCTAGTGTGGGGCTCGAACTCACAACTGTGAGATCATCACCTGAGCTGAAGTAAGACGCTTAACCGACTGAGCCACCCAGGTGCCCCACCCAATAAGTTTCTTAACATGTCCCCCTTCATCAGGCCCCCACCAAGGGTGACGGTAATGATTCTTATCTCATAGGCATACACATCTCAAATAGAATTAACACCACTGGGTTTCCAGCTTGATTTTACTGCTACGTCACCTGACCAGGCCTGTTATTACCCACAGGGAGCTGCAATAGCCTCTTAGCTAGTCTTCCCACATCCATTCATGCCCTGTCTGGTTTTTTCTCCATCCTGTAGATTTGTGACCTTCCCCAAATGCAAATCTGATTATGTTACTCCCTGGCTTAAAATTCTTTAGTGGCTTCCATTAAAATCTTTAACAAAGCTCATAGCGCCGTGCACAGGCTGACCTCCTGTGCAACCCCTGTGGGGCTCTGATCTCACTGGACTTCTTTCTTACACCATCC
This sequence comes from Paguma larvata, assembly GCA_030068075.1. Classification (NCBI taxonomy): domain Eukaryota; kingdom Metazoa; phylum Chordata; class Mammalia; order Carnivora; family Viverridae; genus Paguma; species Paguma larvata. Next base: position 41,241,935 of record CM057838.1, read on the forward strand.
AAACTCTTTTTTCACTTCAGGGCCTAGAATGTTCTGCCACCTACGTACTCTCAGAACCCTACGTATATATCCCTTCATGGCCCTGTGCTTATTCACAGTTATATATTTATGTGATTATTCACTATAGTCTGTCTCTGTAAACTGTGTCTTGAGAGTTTTACTCACTGCTGTTTCCCAGCATCAAGCATGGGGCCTTCCATTTAGTAAATGCTCAAAGAATGTGTTGAACGAATAAATGGCTTCATAGGGGACACTTTCAGAGCAGATTTTTGTGACACTCAAGGTAGAGGGAAGAACTAGATGTACTTCAAGGCTTCCTCTTTCTCTGTGATTAGATGATTCTTTGCTTCTTTGTATATGCTCTCGCTCTTCTCCCCAGACACTACAGCATTTTAGATAAGCCACAGGAGTATTTCAATAAATCCTTCAGATCTTACAAGCAAATGATTCATAGAAGTGGAAAATGAAACTCAAACTGAACACCATGCAAATTCTTATCTTGACATTATCTCTACTCCCCCACAGAAAGATAGATGCTTATTAGGTGTGTGATGATTTGGGACAGATTAATTAATGTCTCAGAGCCTATTTCTTCATTATAAAAATTATTAGAGCTAGTAAAGAGTTCAGCTAGATTGCAGGATGGAAGTCCAACATACAAAAAAAATAAAACAGCATTCCTTTGAAATGCAACTTTGAAAACATTATCTATGATAGCAACATGAAATGTAAGGTATAAAGTATCTATGAACAAACATAACAAGACCTATATAACATTTTTGTGGAGAAAATTATAGAGCTTTATCAAAGAACATTAAAGAAGACCTAAATGATCAGAGAAATAGACCATATTCATGGATAAGAATACTTAATTTTCTTCAAATTAAACTATGAACTCAATAAAACTCCAATCAGATTTCTGAGAGAGATTTTCATGAATTTTGACAAGCTGGTTCTAGAATTTATGAAAAAACAGTGAGCTAAGAATAACCAAGATAATTTTTAAAGAGAATCAGGTGGTGGAAGTACAGAGGAAATAAGGTGCCTTTAATTATCTGTAGCAAATAAGACAATGCAGTTTGGCACTGGGACAGAAAAACAGACCAATACAAAAGAATAAAGAGCTCAGAAATAGATCCTTGCGTATACAGAAATAATATTTGACAGAGTTAAAATTGAAGATCAGAGAGAAAAGCATGGTCTGACCAATAAAACTATGCTTAACAGTTGGTTATCTATGTGGAAAAAAACTGGAAATAGATCTCCACTTCACTCAATTTCATAAAATTAATTTCAGATGGATAAAGACATAAAAGTGAAGAGCAAATCTGTAGAAGGAAATATAGGAGAATATTTTTATGAAGGATTTAAGAAATCATACACAAAGTTCAACACATAAAAGATTGAGAAATCTGAGTGCATCAAAATCTCAAGCATCATCAATGGGTACGGAGTTTCAGCTGGGAAAGATTAAAATTTTTTTTAACGTTTTTATTTTATTTTTGAGAGACATAGAGACAGAGAATGAGCAAGGAAGGGCAGAGAGAGAGGGAGATACAGAATCCGAAGCAGGTTCCAGGCTCTGAGCCATTAGCACAGAGCCGGACCCAGGGCCCGAACTCACAGACAGTGAGATCATGACCTGAGTTGAGGTCGGCTGCTTAACCGACTGAGCCACCCAGGCACCCCTCAGCTGGGAAAGATTGAAAGCTCTGGAGGCAGATGGTGGTGATGGTTGCCCAACAAAGTGAATGCCCCAGAACTGTACTCTTAAAAGTAGTAAAAATAATAAATTTTATGTTCTATATATTTTACCACAACTTTACAAAATTCTCAAATACTATTTAAACATTAAAAGACAAGTTAGGAACTGGAAGAAAATAGTTCCAAAAGTGTCCACAATATGTAAGAAGCTAGTACAAAAGACAAGTACCAAGTGACAAATGAGGAAATTAAAGAATTTAATGAAGGTCAATGAACAGGCAATTCACGCAAGAGAAAACCCAAATGGTCAGTAAGTGTGTAAAAAGATGTCATGTTTACTAGTCATCAGGGAACTATAAATTCATGCTTCGATAAGATACCAGTTCACATGCACCATATCAGCAAAACTTAAAACACCTGAGAGTTTTGTATGTTGGCCTGAATATGAAAAAGGCAACTCTCATCACTGTTGGGAGTGAGTACCCATTGATATCAACCACTTTTGAGGTCTCTCTGGCAGTATGAAACCCAAGATGGCCAGACACTGTAACTCAGAAATTCTATTCCTTGGTTGCCATCCCAGAGAAACTCTTGTACCTCTGCCCAGCACAAAGCAATGACTAGAAGGGCAAACAAACAAAAACATAGTAACCTAACCATCCAGCAACAGACACACGAATAAATAGGCAGTATGGTTCTACAGCAGAATACACTATAGCAGTGAAATAGATAGAGAAACGAATCAGAATTTCATGTAGTAGCATGATATATCTTTTTTTAAGTTTAATAATAAAAGCAAGTCCCAGAAGGATATATACTATATAATTCTATTTAAATAATGTTTTTAAATAAATTAAAGCACAAAATTTGTTATATAGGGATTCTTATAGGTGTAATAAAAGTATCAAGACATTGACAGGAGCAGTAAACACCAAAGTCAGTTCAGTCGAAGGAAGTGAGTACAATCTGAGTGTGGTACACGGGGAGCTTCAGCCCTTTGGGAATATCTAGTTACTTAAGATGGATAGTTGGTAAACTGCTATGCACCATGATAATCTCTCTGCCTTTTTGCATATCTGAACTATTTCATGATTTTTAAAATGTAATATATTTTGAATGGTTGATCCTACTGAAAACAACAAGAGCAGCCACGCAGAATTTTATGAGGCTTCTAGGCATGTTCCCTGCTCGTGTTAAATTGGGTTTCCTCTCCCCTTTCTGGATTTAGAGGTGCCAGGCATATTCTGAGCATCTTTGCTGTGCCTCCAGGTCCCCTATTTCCTGGACATACTCTCAGTGGACCCTAACGAGTGCTCAGGCCAAAAAGTTTGAAAGAAGATGTTTTGCCTTTATCCCTGGGCTCCAGGAACAGGAAACTACGCGCTCTTGCAGGGAGCTGGCAGGAGAAGGGGCTGAAAAGAGCAGAGGGGGCAAACAGATCTGAAGTTGGCTCTAAGGTAGGTATTTGTTGCGGATTAATGTTCCCTTTCCCGGCCAGAAGGAACACAGGGCTTTAGGTCTTCACATCAGGTATGCAAATAATGAGCAATTTACCTGCTGCAACCAGGAAGGCCCAAACGCAGAAGCTGCCTCGCCTTCTATTTCCCCTCTACACCTGTCTCTCAGCAGCTGCCAAAGGGGGAAATGTCATCATAAATCAGCAGAGCATTTTATCTGTCTCTTGATGATAAGCTGTGTAATAAGATGTCAACACAAGGTCTGCTTCTGAAATCTCCCATCCCATTGGGCCTATGCTCCTTCTAAGGAAGAGCGTAGACATCACAGACCCCAGACAAAATGAACCTGGGCCCATGATGCCAGTAGGGCAAGTCTGGAGCCTCCAAACTAGCCCCAGAGGGTGCTGCTAACAGGGAATTTCTTGAGCTTCTGGCAGCTTGAACCCCAGACCAAACCGACATCGCTTACACATAAACCTCACACACTGCTGTCTGGTTTCCTCACCATCCTGACTTTAATACCTAAAACAGATCGGATCTGTTTCATTTTGGCAAAACACTTTCTAATTAAGCCAGCCCAAGGTCTGGGAAAGATGCTTTTAGCATGGCTGGTTTATCCTTCGGTGCCGAGACTGCAGGAGCCCTCTGTTAGGGGTGGGCTGCCATCCCATGGTGTGCTGTGCGATCCTTCTTCTGCCGTCTGCCCTGAAGGTACTGTGACCCGTAAAAAATAATATCTCAGCGGAAGTCACCAAAACTTGGTGAGTTTTCTTCTCACGGTTCTGTCTCAGGGCAGCCCTAACGCAAAGGTGAGGATGTAGGAAGGCGTGTGATGGTCAAAGTGAAAGAGAAGAGGGGGGGTAAATGGGTGGGGGAGGGAACGGCTGCTCTGCAGGAGGCAGAGAAGACTGCGGGACACAGTGGCCAGGCCCAGGGCTGAAGAGTCACCTGCCCCCACCACTCACAGTGAGGTGCTCTTGTGACAGGCTCATAACCTGCGGCCCCGCCCAACACGCACACACGCGCGCACACGCACATGCGCACATGCGCGCACACACATGCGCGTACACGTACGCAGGCCCGGTGGATAGGAGCATGGACTCTGGCAGCGCACTGCCTGGATTCAGATCCTGGCCGTGCCGCTTATCAACTCGGTGACCTTAGCCAAATTTTCAAGCCATCGAGTGCCTCGGTTTCCTCCTTCTCCCCTGAGCCCATTCCTAGATTTGATGATCTCTGTTTCATGCTCATTGCCAGGAGGATGAAAGGAGTACTGTGAGTTAAGTACTCAGTACTGGCACAGAACTGAGTCTGACGTCAGTGTTCCATCCATCCACCTGCGAGTTCCCATTCCTCTCCCCACTTGGCCTGTCTCAGCTTGGCCCCAGTAAAACTCTTGAATAGCCAGGTGCCTTCAGGCCTCGCTACTCACCTTTCCCCTGGGCAGAGGGGCCAGGGGATCAACCACCCCCACTCTTCATGCCAGCTTTGGAACAGTTGCCCCTGTGTCAGAAGGAGAAGGCTCAAAAGCCCTCTGGCCTGGGCCATCAAGTGTTTTGGAATCTTCTCAGGATGACTGAGCAGGAGTGGACGTGTGGCAGCTCTTGACCATTGCTAGGAAACCTGTTCCCTCTTGTTCCCCTAGCCTGCATTTGGGGGAGGCTGGTTAAATCTGTCCTGTCCTCCCTTACAGAAACGAGGATTCTAGAGATGGCAAGTGTCCCACACTCTTGACATCTCTGCCCTGCAGCCCTGATCGGGGCCCTTGCCCCATTTCCCCAGAAATATTGCAAATGCTTGGTAAGCGATTAACATGGGCCTGGGCCTGTGCTAAACAGTAAATATCTGTATTATCTCTTTAATCCTCCCAACAATCCCATGACAGAGGTGCTAACTAACACAAGGGAGGTGAAATATGGCTTAGGGAATTTAAGTGACATAGCGAGGTCTTATCTCCCCTCATAAGCCTCACATGTAGCCTGGAACTGGCTTTACTCTGTTGTCCCTTGTTTGTTCTGCCGGCCCTCTCTGGCAGGGGTGAGAGACGGGTGAGGGGAAACGTGGCTGTTTACCTTTTTTCCCCTATTCGTCTTGGCGTCCTGAAAGCGCATAAAATGCTTAGCCCAGGGCTGTGTATATAGCAAGCTGTTAATGAATGTTAGCTATTACTCTCATGCGATATTTATCGAATGCGCTGTATCAGGCCCTGGGGAGTGGGCCAAGAATATAGGACTCAATTCCTGTGCTCCAAGCACTGACATCCTGGTGTGAAGACACTCACACCAGAGTCAATTGCAAATGCTTCCAGTAACTGCTAAACCAGAACAGCAGGAGAGCTACTCCTGGGCTGAGGTCATTCAGGACACTTCCTGGAGACGGAGGAAGGCTGGGGAAGATTTCAAGGAGAATGGAGATTGTCTTCGGACAGTATGGAAGGGAAGCAGGCATTGCCCATCAGGCCTCCGTTCTCAGAACCTCAGCAAGACGAGGGCCAGAGCGGGGAGGGCCTCCCAGGACAGGACACCCCGTGGTGATCGAAGGTGTCCCTGCATACCCGGGCCTGGCCTGTTGCTGTGCCAGGAAGCAGGGCCTCGCTGTCACTGTGCCCAGTTTACAAATGTCGCATTTATTGGCTGCATTTCATCATGCAGATGCACCATAGCTTATTTAACCATTCACTTTTATTAGGCTTTTAGGTCGTTTCTCGATTTTCCACTATTATAAATAATGCAGCGAGGCAGAGCGGCAATAGACGTGGACTTGACTGTCAAGGAGGCCTTTCTCGGCCACTTACTAGCAGTGTAACCGCAGGCAAGTGACTTAATCTTTCCGAACCTCAGCTCCATTAGCTATAAAATTAGAATGATAAAGCAACCTATCTCATTGAGTTGTTACAAGAGTCCAGGGAAACCACATTTAAGTTAAAGAATATTATCTATCTACATATGACTGCTTATTATGTGCTTATTAGGTGTCAGGCTCTGTCCTAAGTGCATTGTATTTTAACACAGAGGAGCCTCGAGACTGCCTTATTAAGAAGATTCCGTTACTAATATCCTCACATTCGATGTGAGAGAGAATTGCAGGAACTTCTCAGAGGTCACTAGCCAGAATGAGGCTGGTATCGAATGTGGGTAATGGTTCCCAGAGCCCTCATTCTTCACCACCCCTCTGCTCTCCTGCTCAGCGAGTGCTAGTTAGTTGTTGCTTAGTTATTACTATCCTGTTACCGTTGGTGTCGTGACAGGGTCTTTTGGAGGCTAAGGGAGGCTCCGCGTCACTTTCTGTCTTTTAAGCTTCTGGTGGAAACGAGGAAATGCCAAAACAGGGTGTTTAAAAACATGGCGTATTTTAAATGTTTATATTTAACAAATTCACACTAGTAGTTGTTTATTTTAAAATACAAAAATGCAAACGCCCTCAGGAACAATAGATACAAGAGATAAGCCACCAGCTGAGTTTTCCCTGTGAAACTCATGCCTCCCCCACACCCACAGCAAGATCTTACCCAGAGAGTCTGGGGCTAGAATGAGAGGGAGTTGGGGGGAAAGAGCATGAAAGTGGCTGGTGGGGTCTTGGCATGAAAAGCAAATGCTGAACGTTCACTGTGTAAATATCAACATTTTAAGATCCCGGAAATAATGCCACCTCTCTCTCTCTCTTCCTTCCTTCCTTCCTTCCTTCCTTCCTTCCTTCCTTCCTTCCTTCCTTCCTTCCTTCCTTCCTATTTATTTTAAGAAAGAGAGAGAGTGTGTGTGCATGAGCAGGGGAGGGGCAGAGAGAGAGGACAGAAAGAATCCCAAGCAGGTTCCAAGATCAGCACAGGGCCCAACTTGGGGCTCGATCTCACAAACCATGAGATCATGACCTGAACCAAAATCAAGAGTCAGACGCTTCACCAACTGAGCCACCCAGGCACCCCCATCTATTTCTTTATAAACGTACATTCTGTAGCTTGCTGTTATTTTAGATTCCAAGTAGAACTTTAAACTTTTGAACAGGTGCCATCCTATTTGAACTTGGATATGAATGCTAAAATCACTACCATCTTTCCCCTCCCTCTTTCCTGATGAAAATATAGACTAGAATTAGCAAGTATTTATTAGACAAATCCTATGTGCAAAGTGCCGTGCTTGAGAAAAGACATCAACCACGGTCATTTGCTGAGCACACCATACATACTCTGCACCAGCACAAGCTCAGTGCTTCCCATAATTATGATTACCAAATCTTAAAACCACCCTGTAAGATCGGTGTATTCTTGTCATCACCATTATACCAATGAGAAAATTGAGGCTCAGAGTACAGACCTATCGGATTCTAGGTCTGTTGATCCTCTGTTCAGATGCTGCTCCCATTGAATGGCCCAAGTTGAAGAGACAGGTCAGACTGTCCCTCTATCATTAAGTTTTGTCATCTGTAAAGCATGAAAATTGGACAAGATTATTTCTAAGGTTCCTTTAAGATTCTGATGTGCTCTCCTTCAGAAGGGTAGACATTTCATATAAATTGGAACTTTGTCTTTCAAATTCTGCTTTCCTATGGACTTCTGTTTTTCTGCTTTTTTTTTTTGAAGTTAATAACCCATAGAGAGAAAAATGTATACATCTTGATGAATGAACAGAACGAACACCCACATGTAACCAGCACCCAGAACAGAATTACAGGCTTCTATTTTAATTTTAGGGATAAAGTGCCATTAACTAATTCCTTCATTTAGCTAATAATCATTGAGTATCTGCACCACGCTAAAATATGATGCAGGGTCAAGAGAATGAGAAGGCAGGGTGCCTGGGTGGCTCAGTCGGTTGAGCGGCCGACTTCGGCTCAGGTCATGAACTTGCAGTCCATGAGTTCGAGCCCTGCATTGGCCTCTGTACTGACAGCTCAGAGCCTCGACCCTGCTTCAAATTCTGTGTGTGTGTGTCTCTCTCTCTGCCCCTACTCCGCTCATACTCTGTCTCTGTCTCTCTCAAAAATAAATAAAACATTAAAATTAAAAAAACAAAACAAAACAAAAGAGAATGAGAAGGCACACCACAGATTGTGAGGAAATACCTGTAAAAGGCATATCTGATAAAGGGCCTGAACCCAGAATGTATGAAGAACTCTTAAAAGTCAACAAGAAGGGACACCTGGGTGGCTCATTTGGTTAAGCGTCTGACCCTTGATTTCGGCTCAGGTCATGATCTCATGGTTGGTGAGATTGAGCCCCATGTTGGGCTCTGTGCTGAGCTTGGAACCTGCTTGAGATTCTCTCTCTCCTTCTCTCTCCCTCTCCCCTGCCTGCGCTCTCTCAAAATAAATAAATAAACATTAAAAACATGTTTTGAAGCAGACAATAAGAAAACAACTAACCTAGTTAAAAATATGCCAAAGGCCTTAACAGACATCTCACCAGAGACTATCTACAGATGGCAAATGGGCACATGAAGAGATGCTGCATGTCATATGTCATCAGGGAAATGCAAATTACAACAGTGAGATACCACTGCACACCTGTTAGGATCGCCAAAATCCGGAACACTGACACCACCAAACGCTGGGGAGGATGCGGAGCGACAGAATTCTCACTTATTGCTGGTGGGAATGCAAAATGCTACCGTCACCGCAAAAGCTAGTTTGGCTGTTTCTTACAAAACTAAGCAAACACTTACCATATAACCCAACAATCATGTTCCTTGGTATTCACCCAAAGGAGCTGAAAACTTTATGTCAGCACCGAAGCCTGCACTGATGTTTGCGACAGCAGTTTGTTCATAATTGCCCAAACTTGGAAGCAGCCGAGATGTCCTTCAGTAGGTAGATGGATAAGTAACCCGGCACTTCCAGACAAAGGAACGTTAGTCAGCACTAAAAATAAATAAGCTTTAAACCATGCACAGACCTTGGGGAAGCTTAAATATGTATCACTATGAAAGAAGCCAGTCTAAAAAGGCTATGCGTGGTATGATTCCAACTCTACGACATTCTGCAGAAGGCAAAACAAGAGATAATAAAAGATCAGTGGTGGTCAGGGGTTAGGGGTAAGTGGGAGATGAATAGGTGGAACACGGAGGTTTTTTAGGGCAGTGAAATGATACTATAATGGGGGAGTCACATCATTATACACTTGTCAGAACCCTTAGAATATACATCACCTAAAGTGAGCCTGAAAGTAAGCCAGGGGCTTTGGGTGATAATGATGTGTCGATGTAAGTTCGTGGGACTTAACACATGTACCACTCTGGTGGGGGATGTTGAAAATGAGGGAGGATTGGGGCCAGGGTGTGTGTGAAATTCCGTACTTTCGGCTCAGTTTTGCTATGAACCTAAAACTGTGCTAAAAAATAGTTTATTTTTAAAAATGACGCAGAGTGGAAACTGATCTTAGGAGACCGGAGTTCTAGGCTTGCCGCTCTTAGACCTGGGACAAATTTTTCGATCCTTTCTGGAAAATGCAAAATTAAGTCTTGATAAGATCAGACATACCTTTTAGCTCCATATCTTGTGAAATGACAGTTATATTTGGGAACTTAGATCATTCCACAAAGCATTTTGCCTTTGCCTAACTGAATCATCTTTATGTTTAATTTTCTCCTGTGACTCTCTCAAGGAAACTTCATCAGATTCTACTCATGTCTAAAACCTTTCCACAACTGTTAATAGTGTGAAAGAGTGCAGACTACAAACAAAATTGTGAAGAAAGCAAACATGGCTTTGTTCCCTTTTTTTCTTTCTCTTCCCTTAACACCACTTCTGTCTCCAGGGATCCTAGCACCTCTGGACTCCTCCTCTGCCTTCATAGAGACCTGCTGTCAGGAAGGAGCTCTGTCATTCTCCATGACATACTTGCTTCACGCAGTTGGGGAGGATTCAATATGGCTCCTCTCAATGTGCTCCAAGATGCTCGAACCAGCTCTGTAATGGTACTAGAGATGCAGGCATCTGTTCCTATGCCCCGTTCCCTAACCAGACTCAAGCTCCTTCACAATGAGAACCACATCTTCCTCTGAGCACAGGCTCAGTTTACAATTTTGAAGAAAGTCACTTCACCTGAAAGTGTCCATTGCTGGTAAAGCCTGCTTTGTTAGCTTACTGTGGAGTCCACGTGATTATTATTTATGAATTCTGTGTTTTCAAATTTTCCTCCTCACTGAAATTTATTTGTAATCTCACCAGGCCTTTTGCGTTCATTCACGGATATGTGCAGAGCAACGAAAAGGTTGAGTCACCGAAACACATCTTCTCAGCTGGGGCCAAGCACACCCACCCTCCGTCTATTTGTTTTCGCTATGTTTCAGCTTATTTCAGTAGTGGAAACAAGTATCTCTTTCGTGTGTGTGGTATATTTAGTGGCATGTGTTTTGCAGTTTTGTGCCTTTCTGGGTGATTTTGCTGTTTAAAAGGATTCGGGTGCAGCGCACAAGGGCTGTCTGTGCTCGTCAGCACGAGAAGGCTGTGATGTGTGTGAGGGAGGAAATATGTGTCAGATAAGCTTCATTCAGGCATGAGCTCAGGTGCCGGCGGTGGAGTTTGGTGTTAACAAATCAACCGTGTATACTCGGTGAGGTGGCTTTAAACAGAACACACAGAAAATAAGGTTAGGTACTGAGCAGTTGATACGAATGTGACCAGAGGCTGGCAGGAACCTAACCGGACATTTCCCCTAGGAGTCAGGGTTCAGTATTTTCTAATTCAGTGTTCGTTCTGACTTTATAGAACATAAATACTATGAATAATGAAAAGCAACTGCATGTGATTTTACAAGGAGAAAAGGGCTGAACCTCGTACGGGAACCCAATGGCCATCACATACGAGTGGGTTTATTCGGTGGAAAAAGAAGATAGAGAGAGTGGCCAGTACCCAGGCCCCTGAATCCGTGTCCCTCCTCCGAGTTCACACAGTTTAAACATTCTGCTCAGTTGTCCCTGAAACCTTTTCCAGAAAAGTCAAAAGAGCAACCAGGTGTCTTACTGCTTTCCAGGATATGATTTTACTGTGAGAAATCTAAACTTAGTGGTAAAGTAAAAGCCAGTTGTTTTCAACACTTAACTATTAGATCAGTAATAAGTAACTGGTTTTTTAAACAACTTATTATGAGGAAAACAAAATAACTCTTAACCTAACCCTCAGATGTGCAATACTCTAAATTCAGATTCTTTATTAAAGACCAAAATACCAATTAAGTATTAAAATATAAACTGTACTGAAGCACCAGAGAACTCATCAGATGATTAATATTGAGGAAAACAACTCTTTACTGTTGCATAAATGTAAAGAAAAAGGCATCAAAATTGGCTACTTGTAACTTGAATTGTAGGTTCATTTATTTTGCATGCTTTTTTCCTCAAAGTGACATAAAAGATGAGGGCAGTAACCTTAAAAGCAAACAGCAAAAATAAAAATTATAAACAGCTGTTGCAAGAATTCAACCAAATAGTTAAGTGGCATATTAGTTTCCATGGCTACTGGAACAGATTACACAACTCGATGACTTAAAACAATAAAAATGTATTCTCTGGAAGTTCTGGAGACCAGAAGTCCAAAATCAGGGGCGCCTGGGTGGCTCAGTCAGTTAAGCATCTGACTCTTGGTTTCAGCTCCCGTCATGATCTCACGGTTCATGGGATTGAGGCCCGAGTGGGGCTTTGCAGCTTCGTGTTGACAGCATGGAGTCTGCTTAGGATTCTCTCTCCTTCTCTCCCTGTCCCTCCCCTGCTCGCACACACTTTCTCTCTCTCTCAAAATAAACAAACTTTAAAAACAAAAACAAAATCAGTCTCCCTGGACTGAAATCAAGGTGTCGTCAGGGTCGTGGTCTCTCCGGAGGTTCCACAAGAGCAACTATTCTTTATCTTTTCCAACTTCTTGTGGCTTATGGCGGTCCTTGGCTTGTCACCCCATCACTCTGGGGTCACACTGGTTTCTCCCCCATGGGTGCCCAATCTCCTTCCTCCTCTTCTCAGGATACACATGAGTGCATGCATGGTCACCTGGACAAGCCAGGATGACCTTCCTATCTCAACCTCCATAACTGAATCACATGGTCAGAGTCCCGCTTTGCCATTTAAGGTGACTTGCACAAAAGATTAGGACACGGATATCTTGGGGGGCGGGTAGGATTCAGCCTACCACAAGTGGTAAACTCAGTATTAACTACATCTATGCACGAGTGACCTAACATAATGAAGAACTCAAGAGAAGCGCCTATAAGGTCAGCTGCTTCTGTTCCTGAGCCCCTGTACTTCATGGTCAGTTATGATTCTTTTTTAGGGACGATGACGATGAGAGGGAACATTTACTGAGCATTTGTCATATGCCCGTTCCTGTTCTAAGTTCCCAGACATTGCCTCACAGGACCCTCAAAACTACTGCAGGAGGGAGGGTCATCGTATTTCCTTATTCTACAGATGCAGAAACAGAGGACACTAAATCCGTGTGAGGAGAGAGGCAGAACCAGGACTCAAAACCAAGGGTGTCCATCCCCCGCCCCTGCCCCTGGGTCCCTGGGAGTACATCCTGGCTCCCTGGAAAAGAATGTCTCACAGGCAGAAGCGGGTGCCATCACCGCAGGCATACAAAGAAGCCACTCTTACAAAGGGATATGTGAACTGCAGCTTCATGAGTTCCATATTACCATAAAATAAGTTACTGCAGTAACTTGTAAATAAAAAAAGGTCTTTTATTTTATTTTTAAATAAAAAAAAACCTAATTTTTTTAAATTTTAAATAAAAATCTCCTCGTAAGTTGCTCATGATGGCCCCGCTGTTCAGGAGATCGTTTCAGGTCTATGGGAACAGTCAGGCAAACCTTTCTGAAGGGGAGTGAAGTCCATCTAACACACCAGCTCCCTTCCATTTTGAGTCCTAGGAGTTTCTGTGAATAGCTATTGAAGGCCGTGGGCACTGAGCCCACGGGGATTACTGATGTTCGCAGAATAACGGGTTGCAGAAGCTGCAGATTCTTTTATATTTTGTTTTAACAGTGTAGGGGCAGGAGGGACTCAGTAAATGCCTGTAACTGAGATGCCCGGTGATATAAGCCAGACTTACTGCCCAAATGGAGTAAATGGCCTATAAAATGATTTTTCTTCTGAGCCAAACGGTGCCCTCGCCATCCTAGAACACACTGTCTCCAAACCTGTGCTCACATTGCTGTTCTCGTCTCAATTCCCACCTCCCTGGCCATCCATCATCACGTATTCGCACCTAATGTATGCAGTGCATTGGGCGGGGTGCTGCCCATACCCAGACAATGGGGCAGGACTTCTCCGAATGGTGGACCTTAGCGTTAAGTAACAGAAAAAGAACAGTAGCCAGTTTATCCCAACCCTCTTACCCTGGTGAGAGTTAGCCATTCACTTATTCATTCATTCAACAAATATTCACTGGGCATCTCTGCATGCCAGGCACTAAGGGAGTAAAAAATAATAATAAAAAAAGGCATTTAACCCAGACTGAAAGAGAGGGTAGCGGATGCTTCAAGGAGGAATTATAGACTTTGCTTCATCTGAACGATGAGTAGGAATTATCTAGACCCAACCAGAGGAGGGTTTCCGGGCAGCAGAGTAGCTGTGGAAGGCTGGGTCTGGGGCGCCGGGTAAGGAGTGGTGAAAGATAAGGGTGGGGACTTCGGGCCAGAACTGGGAGGTATCGAAGGCCACGTAAAGAATTCCAGACTTTATCCCAAGGAGGAAAAGGAGCTCTTGCAAAGTGTTTATGTTTTAAACAACGAGAAAGTTTATTTTCATCACAAGAAGTTCCCAGACTCTATACAATACACACCATCGGCAGGAAAAAGAGTGCAACATGCATCTTCTACTGCAAGTTCAAGGTACAAGAATTACTCCCTTTTACACAAATATATTATGTGTCTAAAAAGGAGGGAAACAAGAACATTTAAAATACTGATGTGGATTATATCGATGTCAGTTTCCCGGCTGTGACACCGTATGTCACTTCGGGCAAGATGTTACCGTTGAGGGAAGTTAGGTGATGGGGATGGTGATGCTGTCTTACAACTGTGTGTGAATCTACAGTGACCTCAGAACAGAAGTTGTTGTTGTTTTTTTAATGTATGTACGTAGAAAAATAAACTCAAAGAGATCTTCAAGGAGGGGGGAATATTGATATAGTAACACAATACTGTGGAACCCACTGGTAACTTCTGAAAACCAAACCAAACCAAAACAAACAATTCATCCTCAGGTGCTTTGGAACTTTGGATGTTGCTGGAGGCTTGTTGGTGGGTCTGTAACCTGCATTTCTTTTCTATTTTTCTTTTTTCTTTTTTTTTTGTTTACTTAATTTATTTTGGGAGAGAGCACATATGGGGGGAGGGGCAGAGAGAGAGAAGAAGAGAGAGTCCCAAGCAGGCTCCACGCACTGTCAGCACAGAGCCCTACATGGGACTTGATCCATGAACTGTGAGATCATGACCTGAACTACCCAGGCGCCCCTGTCACCTGCATTTTCTTGCAAAAGAGTCGCACATAATAGAGGAAGGGACAAAGGAATAGCTCAGGTGACAATGAAATTCTCTCAAAGAGTGAGATTGAGTGATTGGGAGAAGAGACGGCTGTTGGATTATGGTTCAGAAGTAGGTCTAGATGCGCATGACTCTCAGCTTACCAACAAAGAAAACCACGGTCTTTCATTGGCTCGCGCGGGATATGGTGCCAACCAGTGGCTTCCTCGCTGCAGGAGCCACCGGTGCTGCTTCTAGCAACGCTCCTTGGAGACTCACAAGCATATGATATAAACTGCATAGCAAAATAACCACAAATAGCAAGTAGGGCGTGCTCAGGTCATAATATTCAATTCGTAAAGCAGTGTATGCGATCACAGACAAATTAGACTTCACAGTTTCTTGAAAGATTTTTAACAATGGGACTGATATAATCAAATTTGTCCTTCACAAGATCATTCCGGCAGTAACACAGAGAATTTAATGGAGGGGGTGAAAGGTGAAAGGAGAAACAATAAGGACTTCCACCCCCGTGGCAATGACAACGGACAGAAGGTGGATTCCACAGTTACAATTGTGGAAGTAAATTACAATTAAGGAAGTAAAAACCACCATTTTAACCATAAGAAATCCCTGAGAGAGCTTGGCCTTTCAATCTGGTAAGTTCAAATTTGGCTGCAGAACAGAAAACTCAAAACGACAGCGGTTTGAGTAGGATAGATACTGGGGCGCCTGGGTGGCGCAGTCTGTCGAGCGTTCATTTGACCCTCAGTCTCAGCTGGGGTCACGGTCTCACGGTTTGTGAATCTGAGCCCCACATGGGCTCAGAATCTGTTTCAAATTCCGTCTCTCCTTCTCTCTGCCCCTCCCCTGCTTGTGCTCTCTCTCTCTCAAAATAAATAAATAAAGTTAAAAAAAAATAAACAGGATAGAGGTTTATTGTTCTAATAAGAAGAAGTGCAGTTCAGGTGCGGGGTGGCAGTTCCAGAGAAACTGGAGTCCCTTCCGGTCCACCAGCTCGTACATAGCTCCCATTCTTCCAGCTGCCTCGTGGTCCGAGGTCGCTGCCAGAGCTCGTCTGTCATGTCCACATTACAGGTAGCAGAAGAGCAGAATGGAGAAAAGAAGGGAGAAGGCTAGGTCAGCAACTTTACCAAATTCTTCTCAGATCTTCCACACAACATTGTTGTTAATCTCTCATCGGCCAAAGCACATGGCTACACTTACTGACCAGGACGAGAGAGAAACAATATATCCTTCCCCAAATATCTGGAATGGATATTGGGTGAATAATTAGCAGTCTCTGTCACAGCCATCAATCACATGAGGCAGAGAGGGTCCGGATATCCTAATCCTCCAGGACGGGCGTCAAGGAACACAGTGGACCACCCAGGTCCCCCTCAATGAAGGACTTGCCTCAGCTGAAGGGAGTGTTATCGGCAGAGAGCCTTCAACTGTCAGCACCTCCAGGAGAGCCTCTTCACCCAAGGAACCCAGACAGCCTGTATTCAATGACTGTTGATGCGGGAACGTACATCCATGCCCATCTTGACCCAGCTGATGGCGACTCGGAAGTTGGCAGTTCGGGACTAGCCTCAGTTTTTCCTGTGGAGTTGGCCAGGGCTCTTGTTAGACCACATCATAGCCCAAACTCTCCCTCTGTCCACTCCAGTTTTCTTCTCTTCCCTTCCACCATGCGGATGTTATGGTCGCCCTTTAATAAACATCCTGTATGAAACCGTCTCAGAGCCTGCTTTCCAGGTAACCCAGCCTGTGGCAAGGAGGGAAGGTATATCTACCTGGAGCCAGGTGTCAGAAACTGTAGAAGACAGAACATTCCCGTCTACTGAAAATAGAAATGGGCGGAAAAGATGGAGAAAGGCCCCTGTCGGCACATTTCCCTTATTGTGTCTTCCGCTTGCTTCTCTTGGCTGCCAGTACACATGTCTGTAGCATCCTCTGTATCCCTTCCGCTGTGTAACTAACGATCCATGTAGGTTTGGATAACCAGATTCTCAAACTTGCTCAGGTTTGAAGTCTTTGAAGAAGATTTTGGACGAAAGCTGGGTCTTCCCAGACACAGAGTGCTGGAGGGCCCTCGTGGCAGAACTTCTCCTATCACCAGCCATGGTTAAGAGCCCTTTTTCGTTTCTTTCTTGGTTCTTGGGTAAGCTCGGATAGGTGAGATGTGCCTTTAAATGCAGTAAATTAAGAGAGGAAAACAAAACAAAACAAAACGCTACTTGGTGGCATTTGTTAATTTGTTATTCCAAGTCAAGCCAATTTTCCTTACTCTTTTTGGTACTTGAGGAATTTAGTTTAAAAGCAGCCCCTCTTCGTAGACAGCCCTTCCTCTGGCATTCCGTCTGTGTGTTTCTGAGAGCTTGTCCGTATAAATGTTCACTCAGGATGGACAGAGATCACCCGGGCTCCTCGTCGTGTGTGAGGAGTGCTCACGACACAGGGAAAGAAACGGCCGAGAGGTGCCAGAACTTCACCAGCCGGTTCTCGGACGGGTGGTCTTTCCCACCATGGTAATGCCTCCTAACCAGTGTGCACAAGTAATCTACAGACATTAGACTGCACCAAAAACTTAGTAGTTAGAAATGTGTTTTCATTTCCATGACTGAAATGTCCAGTTCTGGAAAAAAAAAAGAGAGAGAGAGAAATTTACGGCAAGAAAAGGGAATTTTGCCATCCATTTTCAGGGGAGTTTAAATTCTAGGTTAGTAAGCCGCAGATGTTAGCGCCACGAGTCTGCATGGTATGTGACTTTTGAAGCTTCCCTATTCACAGATCTTTCTGGCTTTTCCCATTTGTCTCTGTCAACAATTGACACTGCAGTCTTTTTTCATCTGGGGTTTTAAAAATTGAATTTGTGATAGCACCTTCCGTCACAAAAGCACTTTTCAGGGCCGGGTGGTTGATCAGTCCATACCAATTTTTTCTCAGTTTACCTTCGAGAAAAGCGCAAGGAAAAGATCATTTTCATTTGAAAAACATTAACTGAATTCACAGAAATGTGTAAATACATTTATATGAAGACTTTTCCTCAGGGCACCTGGGCGGCTCAGTCAGTTAAGCGTCCGACTTCAGCTCGGGTCCTGATCTCACAGTTCGTGGGTTCCAGCCCCGCATCTGGCTCTGTGCTGACAGCTCAGAGCCTGGAGCCTGCTTCAGATTCTGCGTCTCCCTGTCTCTCTGCCCCTCCCCGCTCATGCTCTGTCTCTGTCTCTCTCAAAAATAAATAAACATTAAAAAAAAAAAGACTTTTATTCATCTTTGAATCTTCCAGGGCCTGCCACCTGGTGTATGTAGACACTAAATGTTTGTTGAATGGATACATGAACGAGTGACTGAGGAAGAGAATGATTATTGAGCGAATAAGCGAACATGAGCTCAAGAAGCTTACTGGGAGGAGGATGCAATGAGTACACAAAAGGAATACTACAGAAAAGATTGAATGCTTCAGTGAGAAGGAACAGTCACATTGAGCGAAGTCAGTGATACCCAGTCCTGGCTGCCGTGGTACAGTTCCCCCGAGGGCTTGAAAGATCTCAGAGCCCAACCCGTTAAATCCGTCTTTGGGGAGGACCCAAGCATTGGTAATTATTAAATTCTTCGGGAGATTCCAAGTTCGGCCATTCAAGACCCACTGGGACAGGAAGATCAGGAAGGAATTCACAGAGGAGGTGTTTTCGTTTCGACTTGTAAAAATGAGCAGGAGTAGGGGACGGTGTCGTGACCTCTCGCCCTCTCAGCCACAATTCCAGCTGGTCTATTTGACCTAATCCAGACTGATGTGAGCAGCTGGTAAGGGGGCCCCTGGCAGCTCAGTGGCTTTCTCCCCTCTGGGCCATACGAGATCCTGGCACCAGGGTCTGAGAGACTCAGGGAAGAATGTGAACCCGGAGTGTCCTGGGGGCGCTAGCCCTGAGGGACGGTCCGCCCTAGGGGAATGTCTGTATCCACTGATACAGCCCAACTCCATGCTGCCAACGGGAGGTTGACTGACGCCACTCTGTCCTTGAGTTTCATGCGAACTCATGAAAATCATAGGAAACATAAAATCTTCCTTCCTGTGGTGCCTTCACAGGGATCTGACAAACTACTGTTGGCTCCACCGCCAGCTCTTGGGACAGAGACCACGGCGCTCCCTAGTGCTCTCGGAAATGATGCTACAGGGGGTTCTTAGCAGCTATACCCAGGCCCCAAGGAACAAAGAAAAATAATACTTCAGAGAAGGACAACAGCTAGGGGGAGGGGGAGAGAGAGAGAGAGAGAGAGAAATTACAAAGCAATCAGAACACAAAAAATAAAGACTCAAAAAATTTAGCACTACTGGAGGAGATAGTCTATAACCTATATAAAAATGAATAAATAAATAAGAGAAGCTGATGAGATTTAAGAAGTTTAGGGGCCTGAGTAGCTCAGTCAGTTAAGGGTCAGACTCATGATTTCACACTCAGGTCATGGTGCATGGGACCGACCCCTGAGTCGGGCTGACAGCGTGGGCTTGTTTGGGATCTTCCCTCTTCCTCTCGCTCTGACCCTCCCCCCCCTCACACGCGCATGCGCGCGCTCGCTCGCGCGCGCGCGCTCGCTCTCTCTCTCTCTCTCTCTCTCTCTCTAAATAAACTTAAAAAAAAAAAAGGCTTCAAAAGACAGCCTGGAATTTAAACAAACAATATGATTTTCAAATTACAGCCAATTGAATTAGGTCATACGAGTAGGAGGGCCTGGAGGATCAGGCAGAAGAAACCAAAACCACCAAGCTGACACAAAGAGACGGCCACCATAAGGAAAAACAGCAATTCCCCGACAAGGAGAAACCAGCTGCAAAACAGGCCAGAATGAAACGATGAAGCAAGATTTCCTGCCGATGAGGAAAGAGCAGTAACTGTGTTGCAAGTTTTAACAATTTCTACACCTAAGCATATCTTGGTAAATTTCTGAATCCCGGAAGCAAAGCAATAAATCTTTCAAGGTTCACAGGTAAAAAGAACAAGGAAGGAGAATCGGGTTGGCACTTCACCCAGCTGAATGGAAAGCTAGGTGCATAACATTTATGGACTTTTGAGAACACAGGACTACAACCTAAAATTCCATTTTAAAGAATTAAAAAACTCAACAAAATTGGTAACCCACTCTCAAGTGTGATTAAAGAGAGAACAGAAAAGGGAATGAAAAAGAATAGGGAATGAAAAAGAGCCATCATCACAGATACAGAAGAGATTAAAATAATTATAATAATTGATTATATGCTAATCCTATGACAAATTTGAAGGTCTAGAGGAAATTACCAAAATCAATCCAAGAGGTGAAAACTTGAATGACTAATTATAGTGAGAGGAGAAAGATATTAAAGTTTTCTACCATTAAAAAGGATATCAGGACAAATGTTTCCACAGTTCAGTTTTCTAATCTTCAAAGAACAGATAATTTTGATGTTAATTAACTTATTATAAACCATGGGGAAAAAATGAAAGCTTCTAAATTTATTTTATGGAGCAAGCATAATTTTAATACTGAAATCTGATTATGATAATACTTAAAAGGAAACTGTAGGCCAATCTTACTTATAGCTATAGATGCCAAAATTCTAAATAAAATATTAACAAATAAAATCTAGGGAAAATCTAGCAACATGGCCAAAGAATAATACAGTGTAACTAAGTAGAATTCAGTCTAGGCCTACAAAGCACAACATCAAGAAATCTATCAATGTAAATACCTCCGTCAATAAATTAAAGGCAAAAAAGCTTTTCATGCTATCAATAGTTCCTGAAAAGGCATTTGATAGAATTCAGCTGCCACACCTATTTAAGCTTTACAGAAAATAAAAATAAAATGACAGTTGCTAGATATAATAAAGTTTCTATCAAAAACCCATAGCCAGTATCATTCTAATTGGCAAAATACCAAAAGCATTTTAATTAAAGTCAACAACCAAACAAGAATGCTCACTATCGCCATTTTAATTCAGTATTTTCCTAGAAATTTAGAGAGTCAGACAAATGTAATAAGGTAAGAAAATGAAGTGATTAGTATAAATTTTGAGAAAAGAAAGTATTGGAATATTTCTTTTCGCTCATGGTTCTCTCCTTTTTTCCAGATTTACACCTCCTATTACTGTTTAACTTTGCCATGGATATGTTTAGGAAATACAGTAAGAACATAAAGTTAAGTAATTGATATGAATATTTGACAATATTTCCTTCCGCCAATAGCATGATTGCATCATTAGAAAGCCCAGGACATTGTGGTTAAAACAAAACAAAACAAAACAAAACAAAACAAAAAAAAACACCTCAAATTAATGAAGAATTTGGTAAGATAGCAAGACCTACAAAAATGCATAGTCACCACTCTATACTATAGCATGTTCATCAAAAACTAGAAATGAGGGGCGCCTGGGTGGCTTAGTCGGTTGAGCGTCCGACTTTGGCTCGGGTCATGATCTCACAGTTCGTGGGTTCGAGCCCCGCATCAGGCTCTGTGCTGACAGCTCCGAGCCTGGAGCCTGCTTTGGATTCTGTCTCTCTCTCTCTGTGCTCCTCCCCCACTCATGCTCTGTCTCTCAAAAATTAATTAAACGTTAAAAAAAATTAAAAAAAAACTAGAAATGAGAAAAAATTCAATTAATTTTAGTGGAAAAATCTTTATTAAAGATGACTATAAAAGAAAGATATAGGAATATGTGAAAAAAAGAAACAAAATCTGAATAAATGTTAATATCATTTGTTCAGGAGAGTTAATATCACAAAAAACTTATTCTTTCCCAAAATATAAATATAATGCAATCTCAATGATAATCCAGAAGGTTTGTGGATTGTAAGTAGATTTTATTTTGAGGTATAGTATACATACAGAAAGCACTCAATCAGGTGCCCGTGTAACTAACCTCTCCATAAAGAAATATAGTATAACCAGTACCCCAGAACTCCGTCATCATGCTTCCTCCTCGGCCATACCTCCCACCAAGGGGATCTACCATCTTGACTGTTAACACCATTGACTTATTTTGCTTCCAACCGGTTTTGTTTTTTAATTAGATAAATGCACTTAAAATTTACATGGTGGAACAAATGTCCAGAAAAGAAGAAAAATAGGAAAGGGAGGCTTAACTTTTTCAGATATCAGAGCGCTCTAGAAAACCATTTTCATCAAATCATTGTGTGTCAGTACTGGAGAGACCGACCAAGGAGAGGAACGGGATAGGGGATTGAAAAAACTCAATCCTAGGACAGGAGATCATTTACATGACAAAGCTGATTGTTTAGGTCATCAGGGAAAATGATACTAGTTCAATTTACTATTCTCTGAAAGAACAAACTGAATCCCATCTTATGCCATAGGTAAAAACACTTTTAGCCACCTTAAGGGCTTGTTGCATTTATTTAAAATAAAATAGTAAATAGCTTAGAAGGAAATCTAGGTAAATACGTGGATCGGAGAGGGGACAGGAAACAGGAAACCCTGACCCTCTGAAAGAAAAAACATATCTGACTGATTTAAATTGGAAATGCTTAGCAACATATGATAGCCAAGTAATGATGGGTTTGGGGGGCAAGAGTTATACAGATGACAGAGAAATGATAAATAACAATACGATACAAAGAGTTTTCTTCACTTACGTTTCTTGAAGAACATTAATGGATCCAATTCCCAATCCACATCAACACATCTTAAGCTACCCTTCTTTAAGGTTTAACTTTGGAGAAATGAGAATGTTTAGGAAAGAGAGAGAGATGGTGCTTACACAACACTGTGAATGTAACTAAATGCCACTGAATTGTTGCCTTTAAGTTGTCAATTTTAGGTTATGTGAATTTCACCTCAGTAAATTATTTAGAAAAAAATACCCTTTGTCTCCCAGCCTGAAACTTTTTAATCTATCCCACTCTCAACTCTACCAAAAATGTTCCTCCCCGTGCCGTTGCCGCCCACAGACCCCTTCCCCATGTTCCCTCTCTCTTCCTTCCCATGTTTCTGGTCCTGTGTCTCTGTACCCCCTCTCCTTATTCCAGATCTCAGAATCCCTGGGCACAGGCTGGCAAATACGGAATTCTCCATGTGAGGGAGGAAAGAGGGAAGCTCAGGGGGAAAGAGACACATTTTCCCTTAACAGGTGCTGGGAATGGGCGAGGGAAGGCTGGGATTACTCATTAGTAAATTCTGTCCCCTTCACATATGTGAGTCTGAGGTAATCTGGGGACAGGCCGCCTTCAGCAGTCTGCCTTCCCCCCATGCCTTGAGCCGCTGCCCCCGTCTGTCACCACAGCTGTTCTCAGCCCCGCAAAGCCAATGTCCTGTGGTTGGGAGCCCCAGTCTAGGTTACTTTGGATGGGGACAGTGTACCTCCAGCCCTCTCTGGGGGGAGGTAGGGAGTGACCAGAGCTCTGTGTTTGGCAGCTGCAGTCTTGCAGAACAGGTGGTTTTGTTTATTTTTTTTGCCATTTGATATACAAAATTGCACCCTTTACTGAAACAGCCCCAGAGCTCAAGCACAACAAGTACAGGCACAGGGAGATGGCATTTAATTAAAATACAGAAATATAAGCAGCAGACATCATGAAGGAGCAGCAGATTGCCCCGAAACAAACATTCAAGCAGCCACCGCCATTTGGCTGCTCAGCGACAGAGAGGACAAGGAGACAGAGGTGTCTCCGGCTCAGCTGCTCACCCCGCTCACCTACGGCAGGGCAGGAAGGCAGGAACGGGGCCAGTCTGCAGGGTCCGGGGCCCCAAGGCTCTGAAACAAACAACCCCACAGCTGCCTCTGGCCCTCTGCCTTTAACCAGGGTGGCTTTCCCTGGGCTCTTCACATAGGGCAACCGTGTTTGAGGGAATCGCTCTACTTACAGTATTACCAGTATCAAAGAACATTTCAGAAAGCCATTATGGCACAGTAAAAAGAACTTTCCACTACCCACCCCCCCTTTTGTCTAAGTCAAATGAACTTGGCTTCGAAGCCTGGCTCTGTCACCAACTGTGTTGAATGTGCACAAATCACATGAATTTTCTAGGTTTCGTTTACTCTTCTCTGGGGCCGGGGAATTGGTGAGGATGATATAACAGGTTTATTGGGAGTCTTAATTCACTGGGGGCATAAATATGCAATGGTTGTATTTTTCCTAAAATTGCTTCCAAACCGTACTTAGGTCAAACGCCCCTTTTCTGGCTGAGGACCAGCTACTTTGACAGAGCAGCCCAATTCCCTAATGTTTCAGTCACGTTTTTATTACTAAACAGTTACTTTTAGTCATTAAGAGTTTGCCTTGTTCATTTTAAAATTTCAATCTGCTATCCATTGCAAATAGTTTTCCTTCCCTCTTAGGACTGTCAGATAAAATATAGAATGCCCAGTAAATTGTAATTTTAGACAAATCATTATTTTGTATAAGGATTTCTCATATAATACTTTCATTTTTCTTTCTTAAATCGGACAGTCCTACACTTTCTCTCAAGCATAGCATATACTTTGGCTTTAGGGAAGTGGTTCCCAATTTAGAGAACCACTACGCATTAACAATTTCAATGTCTGTAGGGCATATTTCAATGATATTGTAATAGCGTTGTGTGGCATAGGATGGTAGCTACACTTGTGGAGAGCATAGCATGATGTAGAGGAAGTCAAATCACCACATTGTACACCTGAAACTGATGCAGCATTGTGTGTTGACTATACTCAAAATAATCTTTTTTTGCTTTGTTTTTTTTTTTAAATTATTTTAGAGAGAAAGGGAGAGAGAGAGCAGTGGAGGGGCAGAGAGAGGGAGAGAGAGAATCTTGAGCAGGCTTCATGCTTAGCACAGAGCCCTACACGGGGCTTGATCCCACAACCCTGAGATCATGACTGAGCCAAAGCCAAGAGTCGGTTGCTTAACCGACTGAGCCATTCAGGGGCCCTTAAAATCATTTTTTTTAAAGACGGAAAATGAATGCACTTCTTTAGACATAAGACAAGTATAGGATAGGTGTTGCTATTCCCAAAGGGAGACATTGGAAGAAATAAAGAATGTACCAGTCCCAAGCAAGTTTTAAATTGAGCAGGGTGCACATTTCATCAAAAGTCAAAGCCTGAAAATAAAAAAAGATAAAACTTCAGTACCTGGGTTCTACCCCAGGCCAGATCAGTTACATCAGAATATCTTGGCTCATCAAGAATTTTATTTTAAATTCTCCCAAGTGATTCTCTTGCACAAACAGGGTTGCTAGGTCAAGGGTGGTCTGGCTTCCTTTTGTCCTACCAACACCTCCTCCTTCCCAGAATGCCTTACTTTGGTGTTGCAGGGAGGAGAAAGGGGAGTCAGGTCTCATCTTACCAGACTGCCTGTTGTCAGTTACTTCCTTTGTTGGTCGCCACAGCCCCTCCATATGACAGCCACAGGCCATTTGTTCCCTGCGTATGGCCCGTGTCCAATGTGGATTTTCCCATGAGGTACATTTGTTGGTTCTTTGGAGGGCCCTGTGAGGGTCTTTCTTCTGCCTGGTCCCTGGTGTGGGGATGAGATCTCAGTTTGTCCTCTCCAAACCAGGCCTCTGCTACAAGTAACCCCCCAGCAGCAGACTCTTGCCGCTGAGTCCCCTCCCCTGACTAGGCCACCTTCCAAGGAGGAGGATGCTGGCAAGATAGCGCAAACCACACCACCTTGTGCGGGGACCAGTTGACCAGCAGGGCTCGTCTCAGCAAGCCTGCGGGGTCTCAGCTGGCCTCCAATGCCCGAGTTCTCCGAACTTTTGGAAGTGGGGTACTCGGGGCTCAGTCATTTAAGCATCTGACCCTTGATCTCTGCTCAGGTCATGAGATTGAGCTGTCCATTGGGCTCTGTGCCGACAGCATGGAGCCCGATTGGGATTTTCTCTCTCCCTCTCTCAAAAGAAATAAGGAAATTAAAAAAAAAAGACAAAAAGAAAGAAAGAAGGAAAGAAGGAAGGAAAGAAATGAAGGAAGGAAGGAAGGGAGGGAGGGAGGGAGGGAGGAAGGAAACAGTGGGACACTTAGCACCTGTTCTCAGGCGAGAGCCCTGGTTCCCAATTCCAGGACTCCCTCTGCACCCAGTGCCGTGTTACAAGTGAGGTAACTAACGTTTGTGGAGATTTTGCGTGTGCCAGGTGCCGCGCTCAGCTATTTCAGACATGACCTCTTTTAATCCTCGCAGTGGGGCAGGGAGTTAGGAATCACTTCCTCGCTTTTCAGATAAGTCAATTTTGGCTAAGAAAGTTTAAGTAATTTGCCGAAGGTCATCCAGCTAATAAGAATCAGAGCTCAAACTTGACTCCGAAGACTTTGCTTTTGCCACTGTAATTTATAATAGTTACTCCCACCGTGATATAATATATGTGTGAAACTTATCTCAGTGTCCAGTACACAGCGGGCACTCCGCAAATATTAGTTCTCTTCCTAGATAACCCTCAAACAGTCACCAAGTACACTTTTATAATGTTCCATCTCTGTTACTGGGAGACAATCTAAAGCTTTTTTCATCACCCCCATGTGTTAATCTATTAATTAATTCACTCATTTAAAATGCATCATATGTGCCAGGATCTACGCTCCTACTTAGAAAATAAAAATAATTTAGTGTTAGTTTTTTTGTGGCTGCTACAACAAATTACCACAAACTTGGTCACTATTTTTTTTAAGTTTTTATTTAGATTCCGGTTCGTTAACATACAGTTAACATGAGTTTCAGGTGTAGAATTTAGTGATTCAGCACTTTCATACAACATCTGGTGCTCATCACAACAAGCACACTCCTTAATCCCCAACACCTATTTAACCCACACCCCACCCGCCTCCCCTCTGCTAACCATCCGCTTGTTCTCTATAGTTGAGTCTGTTTCTTGGTTTCCCTCTCTCTTTTTCTTTTCCCTTTGCTTATTTGTTTTGTTTCTCAAGTTCCACATATAAGTGAGATCATATGGTATTTGTCTTTCTCTGACTGACTTATTTATCTTGGCATTATAGCTCCATCCATGTTGTTGTCAATGGCAAGATTTCATTATTTTTTATGGCCAAATAATATTCCATTGTATAAATGTACTGCCGCTTCTTTATCCATTCATCAGTCAAACTCGGTCACTTTAAACAACAAAGACTTATTCTCTTACGGTTCTGCAGGCTAGAAGTCTGAAATCAAGATGTCGGGAGGGCCGCAACGCCTTCTAAAGATCCTGAGGGAATATCTTTCTCTGACTCTTCACACCATTAGTGTGAGGAATGGGGAGTTTCTGAAGGATTTGAAACAGGGAGGGGTGACATGATGAGTTGTTAGAAATACTGCTCTGGAGAGATATTGGAGAGACAAGATAGGAAGTTAGCAGTTAACTAGAACTTATAAGATTTCATAGACTACTACCGTTCTTACTGCTGGTAATATAACAATAGCGATAGCATTATTTAAATTTGTCACCTTTATTATTTTTGCCAAATGAGGATTAAAGGGAAAAAAGATTATTTAAGATTTTATTTATTTATTTTTGTTTGTTTTGTTGTAAGATTTTATTTTTAATGAAACACATTTTCATATCAAAAAAGTATGAAGGACAATCTCAGATTAGAGGTGAGTTCTTTTTTTGTTTATTTGTTTATAGCTTTTTTCCTGTGGTACACTATATATGACATAAAATTGATAATTTAACCCCATTTTTCTGTGTACATTTTTATGTGTGGCATTAAGTACACACACACATTGCACAACATTTTCCACCATCCCTCTCCAGAACTTTTTCATCTTCCCCAGCTGAAACTCTGGCCCCCTTAAATGCCAACTCTCCCATCCCCCATCCCTCCAACTCCTGGAAGCCATCATTCCACTTCGTCTCTGTGAGGTAGACTATTCCAGGTACCTAATACAAATGGAATCATACAATATCTGTCCCTTCTCGACTGGCGTATTTCACTTGGCATCATGTTTTCAAGGTTCATCCATGTCATAACATGTGTCTAAATTTCCTTCATTTTTTAAGGCTGAATAATATTCCATCATATGTACATATTCCATGTTTTGTTTAACTATTCATCTGCAGAAGGACAGTGAGTTTGTTTCCACCTTTTGGCTACTGTGAATAACCCGATTATGAACGTGGATGTACAAATATCTATTTGAGTCCCTGCTTTCAGTCCTTTTGGGCATCTACTCAGATGTAGACTTGCTGGATCTTACGGAAATTCTGTTTAATTTTCTGAGGAGTCATCATACTGTTTTCCACGGTGGCTGTGCCATTTTACATTCTTTCCAGCAAAGCACGAGGGTTCCAATTTCCTCACCAATTTCCATATCCTCACCAGAACTTGTTATTATATATATATGTATATATATATAGATACACATATATATTTAATTGTTGCCATCTGAATGAGTGTGAAGTGGCATCTCACTGTGGTTTTGATTTGCATTTCCCTAATGATTAGTGATGCCAAACATCTTTTCATGTGTTTATTAGTCATTTGTACATCTATGGAGAAATGCCTGTTCAGGTATTCACCCATTTTTTAATTGAGTTGTTTGTTTTGTTGTTGTTGAGGTACGGGACTTCTTTCTCCAATTCCATGGATTGCCTTTCGTTCTGTTGATAGTGTCCTTTGATAGCACAAAAGTTTTTCATTTTGAAGTCCAACTTTCATCTATCTTTTTCCTTTGTGGTCTGTGCCTTTAGTGTCATATCCAAAAAAATTTTGTCAAATCTAATGTCATGAAGCTTTTCCCTATGTTTTCTTCTAAGAGTTTTATAGTTTTATTTTTATATTTAGGTCCTTAATCCATTTTGAATTAATTTTGGCATACAGTGTAAGGTTAGGGTCCCACAGATTGGTACAAATTTCACTAGGGTCTGTGGAATGATACTTGGAAACCCCAGTCTAGGAGAGAGACCATGGTGGCCTGAGCTAGACCTGCAGTGTGGGGTGGGCTGGGGTAGGGTGGAAGAGGTAGGGCTCAATTTGAGATCTTTCTCTAATGCAGAATCAATAGAATGTCATGGTTCATGGTATACGGAATGTGATGAAATCCAGGGAGAGGTCTGTTTGAGTGACGGGGCAAATCATATTGTCTTTAATAGTTGAACATAGATAAAAATAAATCTTAAAACTGGAAGCCACATTATAATCCCTCTTGAAGAGCAAGGAAGTATTGAGGAGCCTGGGTGGCTCAGTTGGTTAAGCATCCGACCCTTGATTTCAGCTCAGGTCATGATCTCACAGTTTGTGAGATCAAGCCCTGTGTCGGGTGCTTCACTGAACGCTGAGTGTGTGAAGCCTGCTTGGGATTATCTCTCCCTCTCTTTCTGCCCCTTCTCCCCTCAAAATAAATAAATAAACTTTAAAAAAGAAAAGAGCAAAGAAATTTTTGTTTAGAAAACATCTCTAGTCATTCATTGTGGGGTGGAGGGAATAAACCTAGGCCTTGATATGAAGAAGAAGACAGGGCAAGGGAAGGCTGAACTCATTTGCAAAGGAAGTGAGAATATTTTAGTTTAACAGAACAGGCACAGAGGGAGAGGTGAGGGACCCAGGATGATGAGGGAGAATAAAGAAGTTGCAAAGGAAGTTGGGGCTGGAGGAAGGCATTGAGTATGATGGTGGCAGTTGTGCCTAAGGGGGCAAGAGAGCCAAATTGGAAGGGTTGCACAGAGACTTGGAAGAGCAGGTTAATATCTCATGTTGCTTGTCATTCCTTGTGGTCTGTAACCACCTATATTAGCCTCAACTTCCAGTAACCATCTGCACAGACTCTGCCTTGTGGTACTAGTTCTCTGGAAAGATAAGTCAAATAAGAAGGGACGAGGTAGCTCTATAGATCCAAGATAGAGAGAAAAATTGTAAATGAGGTGCAAAAATCAGCTCTTTTCTTCCCCAGCTATTAACAAAATCTTGCACATTGCAAGCCTGAACCAATCCCTGTGGCAATTGGAATGCATAGTACTGGTGAGCTTACATTGGTCCCTCCTCATCTCTGAAACAATTGCTGAGACAAAGAGGTGAGGTTATGCTCACATATGACACGACCTACCCCTGAGGTTAGGGACAGGGCCGACCCATCTGCCACAGCAACTGGGGTGGTCCCTCCTCCAAGCAGGTGTACATGTCCTTGCTGTCAGAGTTTCCTTCCCCTACCAACCTTCTGAATAGCTGCTGGTTTATTCCAGTTGATTCATGGATGTGAGCTCCTGACTCCTCGCTCCACCCCACAGTCTTGGTGCTTCCTAGGACACAGCTCCCTCCTTATGCCCATGGCACTGGGCTGCCTCCTCAACCTCCTTGTCACACGATCTGAAATGTAGAGTGGCATCAAGGAAGCGAGATCTATTATAAACATACTGTGAAAAATACATGCAGGTGGCATAAGCCACACTTCTTAGGCAGCGAAAAATTGGTCTGAATCATTTTTCAATTTTGTTTCTTAAAAATCTCTCCCTTAACCTTATGCCAAGCTGAAGAACTCT
Source organism: Paguma larvata (assembly GCA_030068075.1). Lineage (NCBI taxonomy): Eukaryota > Metazoa > Chordata > Mammalia > Carnivora > Viverridae > Paguma > Paguma larvata. The sequence goes on from CM057838.1 coordinate 41,271,995, forward strand.
TTAGGATGATAACATGAGTTTTCCTTGAATGAGCTAATGTAATGCTTCTAAAACCTATCTTGTGTTTGTTGGAATGAACCAGGAAGCTACTCGTTAGCTTGTTTTCCTCTTTTTACATGTCAATTTTACAGATCAAGAACTGTCTAGATTCTAGAATAGGCTCCAATTTGTTCTTTGCTTTTCCTTTACGACTAATAAACTCCTGGTGAGTGGGACAAATTCCCGAGAGCCCAGCATATGATCCCCTACTCCTTACCATCTATGAAGTTTGGGAAGACCCAGCAGAAGAGAAAGGAGACAACAGCACCCTCCACCACCACTATCAAAAAGAGAGCAAGAGACCAGAATGACAGAAAAGATTAGACGTTATTTGTCAAAATGCACAGCAAACAAAAAGAAATCCTGCAGTGAGAAATGTCCCTGGGCCACCAGCCTTTGAGGATCGGAAGGCTTCCTCCTACTACAGATGGCACACCTCCGTAGGGCATTGTTCAAGTGCAAGCTGGACAAAGGGGAGATGGCTCCAACGTAGGCTGACTTTGGAAGCAGAAACAGGAAAATAATAGATATTGGAAATCAAGGAATGAGGACATTGAATGATAGACGATAGAATGTACCTTCCCCAAACTGGAGACATTCCAAGCAGTTGGCCACCTATTTCCTGTAAAGTATCCTGGATCTTCAAGAAGATATTTTATAAGTAAAGACAAGGCTAAAAATGGTACCATGGAATAGATTAGTGTCTTCATTTATTTAAGATGGACTTTTGTCATACAAAATGACAGATACAAATGAAAAGTATAAAGACACAACTAATCTAACCCTACCACCTAGAGACCATAAGCAACTCTTTGGGTCTTAAAGTCTTTGTTTCATCTGTCCATATATAAAAAAAATCAAACTTTCCTTCCCCAAATTAGGAAATCGTATGGCATATTCTATGTTGTAACCTGCTTTTCTCAATTAAAAACATATAATGATGTCATTCCATATAAATACACATAGTTTCATATCGCTTTTTTAAAAATTTCTTTTGTTTATTTATTTATTTTGAGAGAGACAGAGACAGCACAAGTGGGGGAGGGGCAGAGACAGTGGGAGAGAGAGAATCCCAAGCAGACTCTGTGCTGCCAGCGCAGAGCCCAGCGTGGGGCTTGAACTCACGAAACCGTGAGGTCCTGTCCTGAGCCAAAACCAAGAGTCATAAGCTTAACCGCCTAAGCCACCCAGGCGCCTCAGTTTCATATCACTTTTAATGAATGAATAGTTTTCAGTCATATGGATTTAAAGTACTTAATTCCCTCTGGGTTAGAAATTTGTCTTTTTGCATTTTTTAATCATTATAAACAATATTACGGTCAAGTCTTTGCTGATAAAACTCAGGACACAGCCATGATGATTATGTTAGGACAAATTCCTACAAGTAGAATTGCTGGCACAAAGGGCATGCATGTTTTTAAAGAAGCTGAATAATACTGCAAATCCCCTTTATGAAGGTCGTACCGATTATACTCCTGGGTCCTGCCGGCAGGGCGTACACACTCCCATCTTCTTACATTCTTAATAAAGTGCACCTTACAAGACATTAATTCAGGAGAACACTGGCCACGCTAATTAGGCAGATTTGAAGGGAATCACACATCAAAACTTTATTATTGCAGTTTGCTTCCATAGGCAGCCCTCCACACCCCTGACTCTCCTTGCTTTCTCCTTGGCATTATTTGGTGCCCATCTCTCTTTTGCATGAGGCTTAGCTAGTCTAAGGGTAAGGGACATGTCTGATGTGATTCATAGTCTATATCCCTGAGGGCCTAGCCCTGAGCTTTGTTTGTGATTGATTTGTGAAATATTTGTTAATGTACATGAACAGAATTCAAATATATAATTTAGATCCAAAGTACCTCAAGAGATAGAAACTGATGCAGCATAGGGGAAAAAATAGCATTCTGTAATTATGAAGAAAATGAAAAGGATAATTTTATTTCAAAGTCCAAACGCTGCCTAGCAAGAATCCTTACCCAAGGGTTTCTAACAAAATCCTTGCCAATGTTGCCCATAGTCGCCATACTCATTTATATTTTGTGGCTTTTTTTTTTTTTTTAGCATTTATTTATTTTGAGAGAGAGAGAGAGAGAGAGAGAGACAAAGCATGAGCAGGGGAAGGGCAGAGAGAGAAGGGGACACAGAATCTGAAGCAGGCTCCAGGCTCTGAGCTGTCAGCACAGAGCCTGATGCGGGGCCCGAACCCATGAGCGAGATCATGTCCTGAGCCGAAGTCGGACGCTCAACCGACTCAGCCACCCAGGAGGCCCTCGCCATACTCATTTAGTTCTTAATTCACTTGTTCAGACTCTTATGAGCAGCATATCGAACACCTAGCACATCGGGGACATAAAACTTAGTCACTGCACGCTCGGATTTTACACCGGATTTGGAGAGTGGAATTGGAAGATGCAATGTATTGATGTGTCAGCGGTCGTCTAGCGCTTGTGATGTGCTCATGGGATACAGAGATAAATAATACTAGTCCGTGACCTCTAATATTTTACAATCCCATGGAGAAGAGAGACTGTGGACAGATAACTTCGCCATTGTATGATTAGTGCTATTCGTATACCAGCACTGTGTCAGCAGAAGGCACTATCGTGTGTGAGGGGCAGAGCATCAGCTTCAGAATCAGGCAGACCTGCATCTGAATTTATGATTATCTGCTTTCTAGCTCTGCGTCCCTGGACAAGCCACTTCAATCTTCGGTTTTCTTACGCCAGGCTGAATGCGCAGATTGAATGAAATAATGTGTATGAAGGGCCCTCAAAACCTGTAGATGGTAAATGATTGCTATTAGCAGGACACGGTCAGGGAAGGATTCATAGAGGAAGAGTGCCAAGACTGGACCAAGAAAGCAATGTCACATTATTGGGGACAAATCATGAAGAAAGGCATTCCTGCAAAGGGAACAGCATGTGTAAGTGGGGGCATGGACACCACTGGTCTGTTTGGAAAGTTATCATAGTTTCAGGGTATTATACCAAAAAATAAGAAGGGAGGGCATGAAATGAGCAGGAAGACGTTGGCAAAAGACCAATCACAGGAGGGATTTGTATGTCATACTGAGAATGTGATTGTTTTCCTCTACAGCTGTGTTGTCCCATACAGTAGCCACTAGTCACATGTGGCTATTTAAATTAAAAAAAAAACAAAAATCAAATAAAATTATAAATACAGTTTCTCAGCCCCACGAGTCACATTTCAATGGCCAGTCTCAAGAGGCGCATAAGCCTGCCATATTGGACTGTCCAGGTAGAGAACATGTCCATCGTAGAAAGTTCTTTTGGACAGCACTGCTCTGGAACCTTCCTACTCAAAGTAGTCAGCAGGCCAGAAGCATTGGCCTCACCTGGAGCTTGTTAGATATGGAAAGTCTCAGGCTCCACCCCAGATCTAGTGAATTAGAATCTGCATTTTAACAAGCTCCACCCCTTCCTCCCCCACCCCACCCTCAGCAATTCACACGTACATGGAAGTCTGAGGCCCACTGCTCTCTGGAATGGGGGCCATTGAACCATTTAAGCAGAGGAAGCAGCATGGTCAAACTCGCATCCTTTTCTTTATTCTTTCCATTCACTATCTCCCCGTTCTGCCCTACCCCACCCGCACCCCACCATTCTAATCTCTATCTCTGCAAGTAGAGACAGAGTTTTCTTCCTGTGCCTGTCTTGTTTCACTTATGAGCGTAATGTCCTCCAGGCTCATCCATGTTGTCACAAGTGACAGGATTTCCTTCTTTTTGAATGTTAAATACTATGTATTTCACATTTTCTTTATCCATTTATCTATCAATGGACACTTAGGTTGTTTCTATACCTTGGCTATTGTGAATAATGCTGCAGTGAACATGGGAGTGCAGCTATGTCTTTAAAATACTGAGTCTGTTACCGCTGGATAAATATGCAGAGGTAGCACGGCTGGATCACATGGTGGTTCTATTTTTAAAGAAACCTCCATGCTATTTTCCATAATGGTTATACCACTTTACATTTCCACCAACAGTGCACAAAGGTCTCTGTTCTCCACATCCTCACCAACACTTATCTTTTGATAACAGCCACTCTAACAGGTGTGAGGTGATATCTCATTGTGGTTTTGATTTGCATTTCTCTCATGATCTGTGACGTTGAGCATTTTTCATATATTTCTGTATCTGCTGGCCATTCGTATGTCTTCTTTTGAGAAATGTCATTCAAGATCCTTTCTCCATTTTTTAACTGGGCTATTTTGTTGTTGTTGTTGTTGTTGTTATTGAGTTGTTTGAGTTCCTTATCTATATTTTAAATTAACCCCTTATCAAATCTGCAAGATTTTTCTCTCATTCTACTTTTGTTTTTGTTCCCTGTCCTTTTGGGGTCGTAGCCAAAAATTCATTGCCCGGGCCAATGTCAAGAAGCTTTTTCCCTGTGTTTTCTTCTAGGAGCTTTACAGTTTCAGGTCTTACATTTAAGTCTTTAATCCACTTTGAGTTGACTTTTGTATAATGAAGTAGGGTAAGAATCCAATTCCATTCTTCTATATATAGATATCTAATTTTCCCAGGATTATTTATTGCAAACACTGTCCCTTTCCCATTATGTGTTCTTGGCACCCTTGTGAAGATCGTTTGACCATATACATAAGGGTTTATTTCTGGGTTTTCTGTTCGGTTCCATTGGTCTGTATGTGTGGCTTTATGCCAGTAACCACATTGTTTTGATTATTATATCTTCATAGTAGAGTTTGAAATCAGGAAGTGTGATGCCTCCAGCTTTATTCTCCTTTCATAACACTGCTTTGACTAAAGTCTTCTGTGATTCCCTATGAATTTTATGATCTTTTTTCTATTTCTGTGAAAAATGTCACTAGAATTTTAATAAGGATTGCACTGAGCGTGTAGATCCCTTAGGGCAGTATGGACATTTTAACAATAGTAATTTTTCCAATCGTGAACTTAGGGTTTCTTTCCACTTATTTGCATCATCTCCAATTTGCTTCATCAATGCTTTCAAAACCTGCGTTTTAGAAATCTATCCTCATAGAAGGATAAATAAAAGGAGAGCAAGACTAGAGGAAGAAACGCCAGTCCGGAGACCCTAGCAATTGGACCGCTGTTGCCACTTTGGAACAAATTAGAAAAAGTCACCCCTTCTTTGTAGAAGCATCCCACACAGGCTTCGTGAGCAGAGTGCAGGCTGGCTCTAAGCCTCGCTCTGGCCCAGGCACCCTCAGCAGTGAAGGCCGTGCACGAGCACACAAGGATGCGTGTTGGCGGTTGTCCAGGCGTGGGACGAGGAAGGCCCAGCCGGCACAGCTTGCGGATGTTGGTGAACAGTAACAAGGCACCACTCTGTGGGGCGTTGTTTTGTAAAATGGCACGTGCTGTGGGCAGAAAGGGCAGCGGCAGTCATGGGAAAGTAAGGCTGTGTCCCACGAGGACCAACAAGGAGCGCTGGCCTTTTCATGCAGCGCGCTAATGGGCAGCCCTGTTTGGTAGTGTCCCGGCTTCGTTTCACGTCAGGAAAGTGATTAAACTAATTGCCTTAAGCCAGTGCTGTATTTCATGTGTATAATGCCCGTAATTTGGGGTTTGAATATAATTGTGGTAAATTATACTAATCACAGGGAAACTTCATTAAACTAATATAGGTTTATTCAAAAGAGTATAGTTTTAAGCAATCAGTACTCCCTCGTTGAAATGATGCCTTCTTGCTTTATGATAAAAGATATTGAATACTTTGAAACTCTGTTAATTCAAAGTCCATTTTTTCAACAATAGTGGGAGTTTCAGAGAATGTTAACCCACTTGGAGTATAGTCACCTTTTAAAGCATGAGACATGATGTTAAAAAAGATTAAAAACAAAATAAAACAAAACAAAAACCCAAACATACCTAGAAGCAACCTTAAGTAGACAGAGTCTTGAAAACTCAGTTCTCTCTTTTCTGAAATTCTTCTGGATTTCCCAGACAGGCAAATTTTAATTTATGCACTTCCAATTGCCTTAGATAATGAGTTGGAGCAGAGCAGAGAAAATGTCTATCATTTGCTACACAGGCTGTACACACACACACACACACACACACACACACACCCTGTATTGGCTACAGCTTGATGGCATACTCATTCATGGTCATTGAGGACTGTTTAATAAAAAGGTCATGTCTAGCGTGTGGGTAGGAGCTAAAGGGAATTAACAAGGACGGCCGCATGCTGGGGCTAGCCACAGCCGGCAGCTGTTACCACCCTAGGCCAGAAGGGGGGACAGGAGAGGGCACTTACGGAAACTTTGTGAGGGTAGCTGCAAAAGAAGGCTGACCACAAGAAGCTTTGACGTTTGGTGGAGGGATGCGACCAATTTACAATGACCTGCCAGCAAGGGAGTTGAAGGGAGATATATCCCAACCTCACTCTGCCCTCCCTGTCTTCTTCTCCTGGCACCTTCCATTGGCCAAAACTAGTATATGTTGCCAACTGGTAAAGAAACCCATTGCTGCAGTCCTTTCTGGGGAGGCTCCCAAGACACAAAGCAAGGTGGAGAAGGGTGAAGAGCGAACAGACCGTGTCCAGCACTCATTTCACAAATACATGCATGCATGTATACCCAAACATACAGCTTACATGGCCATAATACCCTACAGTAAGCAAGTACTTTCACATATTTTTTTAAATATTTATTTATTTTTGAGACAGAGAGAGACAGAGCATGAGTCAAGGAGGGGCAGAGAGAGAGGGAGACACAGAATCCAAAGCAGGCTCCAGGCTCTGAGCTGTCAGCACAGAGCTCAACGCAGGGCTCGAACTCACAGACTGCGAGATCATGACCTGAGCCAAAGTCGGACGCTCAACCGACTGAGCCACCCAGGCGCCCCTCACATTTTATTTTTTATTTGTTATTTTTGAGAAACAAAGACAGAGTATGAGCAGGGGAAGGGCAGAGAGAGAGGGAGACACAGAATCCGAAGCAGGCTCCAGGCTCTGATGAGCCATCAGCACAGAGCCCGACGTGGGGCTCGAACTCACAGACCGTGAGATCATGACCTGAGCTGAAGTCAGCCGCTTACCCGACTGAGCCACCCACGCGCCCCTCACATATTTTTTAAATATGCATGTGACTCACAGCAGGTGACTATACTGATTAAATCAATGGAACATTTTTTGCGACTGAATCAATTTTTTTTCTTTTTTTCATAGCAATTAGGTTTTTAATATATTTTCATTATGAAAAAATACACATGACATATAACTTATCATTTTAGCCATTTTCAAGTGTACAATTCAGTGGCATTAAGCACATTCATGATGTTGTACAACCACCATTATTATCTAGTTCCAAAACTTTTCCATTACCTCAAATGGAAACCCCATACTACAATTTATTTTTTATATGACAAATTTGTTTTGCATGCAAAGATTTGTGAAAGGCTAATGGCTTATAAGATCTACTAAATGGCGTGATAATTTTCTTAGTAGTCCAGGATAAAAAAAAAAAAAACTTTAAAATGCTCTTATCTATAGAAGCATAGTGAAATACACAGAGTAGTTACACAGAGTCACACGGAATTAACATGCCTAGAGTACTTACTTCTAATGTAGAACCTGGATGTTTGGGGAAATGACTTCCTGTTGATTACTTTGATTGATCAAAGTGGCCAGAAAGTCGATCCATTTTTCACCTCAGTTTTTAGACATGCTAATGCCTTGATGGCACCTCCTTCTTTCTTCTCCAAAGATAAAATAGCCATTTTCAATTCCCGGGCTTTGCTGATGAGGCCAAAATAAATTCCCGAAGTGTTTTGAGCAATGTGACTTCAGTCTCAGTCGGCCTGTTGATGGCAGATGGGATGTCTTGTCCTGGTTCTGCTGTTCACTAGCTGCCTGGATACAGGCTGGGGACAATCTGGCCTCCCTTATCTCTAAAAAAATAATAATGGCTCTGGACTTTGATCCCTAAAGCCCCTGACAGCTCTAACATCCCTGTTCCTCTGGGCTCTGCCCCGAAACCTCCAAAGCTTTCACTGGAAAATACTCTTCATACAGGCCTTTCCAATTAATCTAAACACACAGTATTAACCCTTCTGATGAAACAGCCAGTGTGGAATTTGACCCTTTCAACAAATCATAGATGGGGAAGCCAACGTTCTGTGCATATAAAGTCAGGTGGGGACAGGTTTAGCACTTAGAGAAACAAGGAAGCCAATTTCATTGACCAATAGAGTTTTGGATGGGTATTTTAATGATAATAGAGATGCTAGCTCTGACCTTTTCTCGGAAGCAGTTTTCCCAGTGGAGCTGGAAGACTACTACTGATCCATCCCCACCTGGTCTCCTTGGTAACCGAGGGCCTAGATCTGGGAGGTGTTTGTAGAACATCTGGCCAGCGTTAAGGTGCAGACCACTGCTATCAGAGATCAAGCCCATAGCCGTGGCCTTTGAAGATGCTAATCTAGTTAAAGAATTGGCAGCCATAGGCAGGGATGTGGAGGTCAAGTTAGCACAGTGGTTGAGAACATAAGCTCTGGAACCATACTGGTTGGGACTAAATACCACCGTGTCTCTTACCAATGGAAGAATCTTGCACAAGTTTTAATTTGCCTTTAATCTGCCTTTCCATGTTTTATGGAGATCTATAGCAGAGATGGTAGGACTTCAAAACTGCAGTTGGAAAACCCTCTGCTATGTTCCCATAGCAAACATGCAAGTTCAGACAAACAGGGCAGGGATTTGAACGGCAGCAAAAAATCAAGGTCAACATCACTGGCTTTGGCATCCCACAGATCTGAGTTGGGATCCTGGCTCAGTAGATTAGTAACTGTGTGAATTTGAGTAGTTCAGTCTAAGCCTTGGTTTCCTCAAATTATAGTAGGGAGAATAGCAGACCTACCCTATAGGGTTGTGCTAACGATTTAGGGAGAATGCATGAAAACTGCTCAGCACGCTGCCTGGAACGGAGCAAGTGGTCAGTAAATATGAATGACTGTTATTACAAGGTCCAATTGTGTCCCATTAGACCCCAGTTTTCTCCTGTATCCCTAAGTTTATATCCTTATTCATTCATTTCATCTGTCAGATATTGACCAGTGCTAGCTTTGTGTCTATTACTAAATGGACTCAAGGAGCTCAAAAATAATTACGAGGTGAAGTTCATGCTCCTAGTCTAGTCTGGAGGTGATTCATAGATCTACCAAGTAACAGGAGAGTCACCTTGGGGCACTCCTCGCACAGGTGTGAGATTACAGAGAGGGGAGCAGCGGGGCATGGTTGGGGTAGGGGTGGGCAGTGAGGCTGTTCAGCACTAAAGGGGCACCTGGAAGATGGTCTTAATGGCCGAGGAGGGGCAGTGGTGTCCAGCGGTGAGGAGCACAGACCTTCATCTCAGACAGTCGGATGCTGTCAATCTCAGATCTACCTCCATGAACTCGTGATTTTGCTTAGTCACTTTATCCCCCTTTGCCTCAGTTACCTCAGCTGTAAAATGGTGAAATGATAATACTTAGAGAATTAAAGGAGGTAAAAACCTGTGAGGCACTGAAGGGCACCTGGTTTGTCGTAAAAGCTACTGGTACAGCATGGGTAAGAGAGAGAGGGGGAGAATTTTGGGGGCAGATAAGATATCAGGACCTTTGCTTTTTGGCTTGTTTTGGTTTGCTTTTTAACTATATATGCCCATGTAATGCTCAAAGTCTAGAAAGATGGATCCTCTTAATCTATCCCCAGTCTTACTCATGGCTTATCAAAAACACATGTGGCTCCCAAAGGCTAGTATAGATATTTATTTACCTTCTCTTTGGGTCACTTTGTATTTGGGTCACTTCTTCTCTTTGGGTCGCTTTGAGTATTTGGCTCAATACTACATGGCCACACAGAAACCCCTTTTCCTTGGCCAGCTACCCTTCCACGATCTCCACGCTCATCTCGATAGGGTTCCAGTCGCATCCTGTCATTGCCCCTGGGCAGTGGAGCTAGTGAAGGCCATCTCTCAGGACTCCCACCATTCCTTGACTAAGGTCCTGTTCGCCTGTGTTTCTGTGGCACCCACCACATTAGCTAGCCTCCTTCAAGCCAAAACCAATCACCTCCCATAGGATAATTTGTATTTTATACTAAGAGACCCCCTCCCCACTAAGGGAGAACGGAGGGGGGGTGGGCAGCGGGGGTGGACACAGTGTTGAATGCACAGAAAATACAGTAAGGAATTTCCCTACTCAATTCCCCACTCTCAAGTCTGGCATAAAGAACGTTTCATGGCTTTCTTTATAAGGTCAACCAACACCAGGCTTAAGCCCCTAAAGTGGAATTTAGGAGGGTTAAGGGTTTAGCAGAGGATTCGCATTGCTGAAGAGCAGCTGGATAGAAACATCACCCGCTGCCCCCATTGGGATTCTGATTTCAGCAGCATCAAAAGTCCTATCATCCCAGCGACTCAGTGAGCAGCTCGGCACAGTGTGTCACCATGATGCTCGTCACTGGATGCATTTGGCTTCGCCGGCCATATGGCAGTGCGGAAGAGCTCCTTTGTAGTTTGATGGTCTGGAAACAACTAAGTCTCTCCTCACATTCTGTGTTGCTGGCTCATTTCTGTTTGGGAAGAGCTAATGCTGCCAGGGCTTACCTTGCCCTTGACGCTGCTGAAGGAGCTTACGAACAGATCCTTTTCATCTCTCAGGCACGAATATCTTCACTTATAAGGCAGATGGGTAAGGAGCAGTAGTTCAGAAGCACTTAACAATCAGCAAGCAACGTTTCTTGAACAATAAATATAAACACTCCAAATGGCTCAGTCTAGTGGGGGGAAGAGATGGGGAAAATGTCAATCACAGGAAAATGGGAAAAGACATAGTGGAGGGGCACGTGGGAGGACATGGGAGCTAAGAGAGCCAGAAATAGTTCCCAAAAGTAAGCTCATGTTTAGTTGTAAAAGAAGAGTATCGTTTCTAGGGTGCCTACTAAAGCCAAGTCTTCTCCTGGATATTCTACTTATGTTATTTTAATTATCTCTCTCACCAAAGTCACAAAGCTAATGATTATAGGAGCTGGGTTTGAATCAATGTCAGTGTGAACTCAAACCCATTCCGCTCCATCCTACTGCTAATGAACCTGGGCAGGCAGCTGGAGGATGGGATCCCGGGCCAAAGAGTGGGAATTCACCACGGACTTCAAGTCAGACAGAAGGGCAGATACAGGAACCCCTTCCCATGTCTGAGGCTGGTCCATGGCATCGTTGGTTTCTGAACCCTGAAGTGGCCTTAGAATCCTTCTCAATCCAGCACTCCGGGATCAGCGTGAGTCAGATTTGAAACCTATTTGCCACATAGAAGAAAAGAACAGATCTGGAAGAGCCAAGGGGTTTCTAAAAGAATGTCATAAGGCCAGAGGTTAAGAAGGACGATTTGAATTTTCTCAAATTCTTAGTCGAGAACTTAGGGAGAAAAAGTTATTAACCTGAAAATCCTACTACTAAAAAGTTGAGGCTAATCATTACCCAAGGGACAGGACCTGAGTTCAAGGTCAGAATTTTTTTTTTTTTTTTTTTTTTTTTGGTCTTGTGCTGAAATCTCACCACTTGCCGCTGGTAAACACTTGCTGACTACCTCAAATTCACGCTCCAGAATGATACTGAAAGCTTAGTAAGAAGTGCCCAAAATTGGGCTTCTGTTGGCCGAAAACCGAACAGATTCATACCATCTGCTTGCTATGCTTTCCACTAATTAAAGCACTCCGTAGTTAAGGAAAATGGTAAAGGCTGCCCAACTCGGGTTGGGGCATTAATGCGAGGCTGAACTAACCTGGAATATCACTCTGACCCAGCCAGAACTTTGATTAAAAACCTGCAACGTTTTCTGCCTCAGTGGTTTTTGAGTACTTGGCTGATGTCTGATACCCATTTGGGATTAATCTCCACATCCTATTAAGAGGAACAACTATTTCTCAGGTAGTTGGGTTCTTTTCCGGGCTGCAATATCTTTGTAATATCCTTCCAGTGGTTCCTGTGGGCTTAAATATATGACATTCAAAAAATAATATGTAAATGAATTTCTATCCATTTCATCAAGGGAGTTGTTTTCTCCATTTGCAATCTTTTTCTTTCTTTTTTTTTTTTTATGATTTTACTCTTCTTGCAGGAAACCGAAGTAGAGGTGCATTCAGGCCATGTGTGTAATTTTGGGATCAGCTTTCTGTAATGAAACTGGAAGCAAATCCCAGATAAGAGCCCCAACTGTTTCAGAAGAACATTGCAAAGCCCAGTGGTCCTGACCAAGTTGTCACACACAGAGCAGAACTATCGATGAGAGCCATACAACATCTGTTGCCCAGGTAACCATCAATCCACTAAGCCAGGTCTGAGTCATAAATGGCATGAGGAAGTCTGCTAGCATAGAAGGCAGTACAAACTCTTCTTGTCTTTTCCCCACCTCCAGATATGGCCCACGGCTGTCATAGAAGGTTAATAGAAACCTACTCTCAGACCCCTACAGACCTAAAAGTCCTCTTTTTTCCTAGCCCTCAGCCAAAGATTCTTGGACTTCCATTAGTCTTATCACAAACCCTCCCCAGATTTTCAGTGCTTAGCACATTACCAGTACTAAGCAACACTACTCAAAATTCCAGCCTGCTCATTGGTACTACCTTGTTCACCCCCCAACATCTGGCCCTCAGCCTGCATTACAAGTAGCACCGAACGAGAGCCCCTATTCCTCAAGACCACTGTGGCAGCCCACCGGGGCTCATACACTTATCGTGACTTTCACTTGGAACTTTTGGGATGGGAGAACCAACCATATGGGTCTCCTTTCACGTGTCCTGTCACATCCAAGATGCTACACACAAATTCAGAGCGAAAAATGAATAAATATGCCTTTGCCGAGCAACTAGATCTGGCTGTCTAAAAACATTCCTAGGTATATTCCCAAAAGAATTGGGAATAGGTATTCAAACAAAAACTGGTACACACACGTTACTAGAAGCACTGTTTCCCATAGCCAAAAGATAAAGACAACCCAAATGTCCATCAATGAATGACTAGATTAACAAAGTTGGTATATTCGTACAGTGGAACATTATTCAACCATAAAAAGAGTGAAGTACTGGTACATACTCTGACATGAATGAACTTTGAAGGCATTATACTAAGTGAAAGGCCAGACACAAAAGGGCACATATTGTATGACTCCATTTATATGAAGTATCCAGAAAGGTTAATATGTAGAGAGAAAACAGCAGACTAGTGGTTGCCAGGGCTGGGGAAAGAAGATGGGTGAGGAGGGCTGCTTAATGAGGGTTTCCTTTTGGGATGATGAAATGTTTCGGAACTACGTAGAGGTGATGGATGCCCAATATTGTGAATGTACTTAATGCCGCTGAATTATACACTTTAAAAATGGTTAATTTTAGGGGCGCCTTTGTGGCTCAGTTGGCTGAGCATCCGACTCTTGTTCTCAGTTCAGGTCACGGTCTCACAATTCATGGGTTCAAGCCCCGCATCTGGCTCCGTGCTGACAGCATGGAGTGTGCTTGGAATTCTTTCTCTCTCCCTTTCTCTGCACACCGCCCCCCCCACTGGCCTCCTTTATCAAAATAAATAAACTTAAAAAAATGGTTAATTCAATGTTATGTGACTTTTACTCAATTTTTTAAAAAGTCTAGTACAAGAAAATTTATTAAAAAGTAAAGCAGAAAGGATCCCCTTCATAGCTGCATCACCCAAAACAAAATACTGCTCACAGTTTGTTCTAGTTTATAGTCCATAGTAATAATTCATATTGCATATATAATTTATATTTTATTTTCAAATTAATGTTATTTCCAAGGGATTATCTATGGTCTATATGTTTCGTGAGCTTAATCACCTGGGTAAATTTTAATGTGTATTTTTTTAAATGTTCGTTTATTTTTGAGAGAGAGAGAGAGAGAGAGCATGAGTGGGGTAGGGGCAGAGAAAGGGAGACACAGAATCCAAAGTAGGCTCCAGGCTCTGAGCTATCAGCAAGAGTCTGACACAGGGCTCGAACTCACAGACCATGAGATCATGACCCAAACCAAAGTTGGATGTTTAACCAACTGAGTCACCCAGGCACCCCTCTTAGTATGTATTTTTTTAAGTTTATTTCTGAGAGAGAAAGCACAAGCAGAGACGGGGCAGGGAGAAAGGGAGACAAGAATCTGAAGCAGGCTCCAGGCTCTGAGCCGTCATCACAGAGCCCAATGTGGGGTTTGAACCCACAAACTGTGAGATCATGGCCTGAGCCAAAGTCAGATGCTTAACCAACTGAGCCACCCAGGCGCCCCAATATGTAGTTTTTAAGTTGCTTCATAATATCGTATTAATTTATGCTGACACCACAATATATGAAAATCCTTGTTAGCATTGACTAGCATTGATTAGTCTCCCCAAACAAGGAAAAAAGACACTATTACATGGGTGTTCTAATACTTTTTCATTTGTAGGTTGTAGCCCTACAACTTTTTTCTGTTTTGAAATAATAAATAAATGTGTGGTAGACACTTCTGTATGCTTTGTCTTTATTAGAGTAGACAGTAGCTAGTCATTATTTTGGGGGGAGAAGCTAATGGCAAATGCTTTAAAAGACTAGACTAGACCCAGTTGTCCCTGAAGGAGGAACTGGAGAACTGGAAGGCTAATGAGACCGAATCACCTGGAATGCAATACTGAGCAGAGACAGGAAAGATGAAATATGAAAGATAAGAACATGAAAGGTAAAAGTTTTAAATTCCAACCAAAATCAAATAGGTTGTATCAGTGAAGGATTTGACCTTGCACGATAGTGAGACATGGCTAAATCTTCTATAAAGCAATTGCCTTCCTGTCTGATGCTGAAATAGGTACTAGTCTAGCCCCTATGTCCAGAAGAGAGAGTCTCAGAAATAACAGACTGGCACTGGTATATAGCCTAAGACGTAGGCTGTTCGGTCCCACACACGGTTCCCTCGTTGTACCTCAAGGTGTGGAGAGGGGACTAGTGACAACAGGATCTGGGGCATGGAGACCACTTAGTCTTTCTTCTCCCAGAACTAATAGAGATTGAATTCTATATCTGAAACTTATAAATAATAGCACTGTACATTTAAAAATTTTAATCTGTACCATTACTGTGTTGAGATGCTACTCAGGTGGCAATTTGGCAGAGAGCCACCAGTGTCACACCAACATGCTGAAACGTGGCTTGTTAATGAGTTATTAGGGACAAGACATAGGACCACCATTATCAACTGGCTTGGAGCCCTTGCCTACAACCTTTCTGCTTCTAAACTTTGTCTCCTTGCTGAAGCATCCTATTTTAGGAATGCAGAGGATGGCTGGAACAAAAAAACACAGAGAAACCTTAGGATTACAGTGAACATTGCCCAAGATTAATCTGGTCTCTGTTCTTTCGTAAATCC
Organism: Paguma larvata; assembly: GCA_030068075.1. Lineage (NCBI taxonomy): Eukaryota > Metazoa > Chordata > Mammalia > Carnivora > Viverridae > Paguma > Paguma larvata. The sequence continues at coordinate 41,287,420 of CM057838.1, forward strand.
AGGTGAGAATCTCACAAATTAACAAAGACGGTAGAGGGTGGTAGTTTGTCAAGATGCAGGAAGCCCCCACGTCTTTCCAATTTTAGAGAAAAAAATACCAGAAAAAAAACGGGTTCAACATCAGTGTGCAGAAGGGGAAGCTGTGACTGAACTGTGACGAAATGTGCTGAACTAATGGATGCATGACAGATGGGCTTCCCTTCTGGCGAGAACAAACTACACCCTCAGTGGTCAGTTTTCAGTCCTTCACTGTCTAATTGTGATGCAGGGCAGTGGTTTTCAGACTCAACCATTCGGACCATAATGTCCTAAAGGCCAATCCTGCCCTTCAACCAGAGCAACTCTGTTCACATCTGTATACATATTGTAGTTTTAATAAGATGTTGCTTGAAAACAGAGTCCTAATTTTAAAGTTCACTTATAATTCCAATGGTATAAAAGAAGGAACTATGATATACACTCTATAATCAGTTGGTTTGAGTCCTGATTTTAATTTCTATAAGCTTGTTATCTTAAGATGGCTACTTATTTTTTTTAATGTTTATTTATTTTGAGAGAAAGAGAGCATGCATGAGCTGGGGAGGGGCAGAGAGAGTGAGAAAGAGAGAGAGAGAGAGAGTAGAGAGTCCCAAGCAGGCTCCAAAGCACCAGCACAGAGCCTGATGTGGGGCTCAAATTCAGGAACTGACCTGAGCCAAAATCAAGAGTTGGACGCTTAACTGACTGAACCACCCAGGCACCCCTGGGCTGGCTTATTATTTTGCTTCTCAAACTCCACACCTGAGAAATTATAATAATGTCTGATTCTTCACTGAGGGTTATGGGGATCACTAATGTGTGAAAAGACATTGTATAAACTGTCATCATATAAATGTTAAGAATTATCATCTAGCATCGGTGATTGCAAGATTGTGAGAAATGAATTTGGTTTCACTGCTGCCACAACAGACTGTAAAACAGGACAGTAAATCACTGAGTTAACCTTAGCACAGTTTTTCTATTTGGAGGGATAATATTTCAGAAACTAGCCAATGAAAACAATACTGAGAGAAAAGATTGAAAATAAAATGAGCAGAACTTCAGGGATCTGTGGGACAACACCCAAAGGTCTGATGTTTTTGTCATCAGAGTCTCGGAAAGGAATGAGAAAGATAGGTACATTTAAAATATATACATACATTTGAAGATGTAGCAGCTGAAAATCTACCAAATTCGATTAGAGACATAAACTTATAGATTCAAGAAGCCCCAAGCAAGAGAAACTCTAGAAAAACATGCTGACACATATTAGAGCCAAGCTGCATAACACTAAAAATGGGGAAGAAAATATTGAAAGAAACCATATTTCTATGGTTAGAGGAACAATGATTTGAACAACTGTAGGTTTCTCCTCAGAAACTGTGGAGGCCAGGAGAAAGACATACAACATACATAAAGTGTTTAGAGAAAAGAGTTGTCAACTTGGAGTTCTACACACAGTGAAAATATCCTTCAGGAAGGAATGCAAAATAAAGACATGAATATTATGAAATTAAACCTCGTTTAAAATGGAGCCTGGAGGCAGCAGGGGGAAGCTCTCCTGCTCTAACACCCCTTGTCAGTTGCAGACGGCAGAAAGAGACTACTACTTTGCATTGGCAACAGGAAGAAACCTATGCACTTCTACCCCAGCAGGAGGTTTTCTCCTTGCCTGGCAACAACGCAGCCAATGAGAGACAGTCCCAACTCAGCCAATGGAAAGCCACTACACTCGGGACTCCCAATTTACTCCAATGGACTTTTGATTTATAAGAGCCCCTCCCAGCTCTTCCCCTTTCCTCTGTCAAAGAGCTTTTCTTTCCTTTGTTCTCTGAATTTGCCTATGGTTTTGCTGTAGCCACTATCCTAAGTGCTGTAAAAGTGTTAGAAAATTCTCGGGGAACTCAGATGGAAAAATTAACTACGTGGACCATGGTGAGTGGCTTCACGGAGGGGTAAAGGATAAGCAAATATTTGTCAGGTTGGGAAGGCACCGGGGGAAAGGTATTCAAGCATGGGGAACAGCATGGACCAAGCCACAGAGATATGAGAACATATTCAGGGAATGAAGTTCAATGGATAAGGCATATCTGTTGTGCCATCTTACACACATACACACACACACACACTCTCACATATGCTTGTATGTATACATACACGTATCATAATTCAAATATGATCATATCTCCTACTGTTAGAGTGAAACTTGCAAATGATCTAAATTTACCAAAAATGCTACCTCAAGAAAGGAGAGAAAATATTTCCCAATAGGTTTTTATGTGGGGAGAAGAACTCTCAGGAGTTAAAACATTGCTTGAAAGTTTTTGTTTAAAGCTCAGTTTATATATAGGGATTTTAATATTGTACAAAATTACAATAGCAGAAACGTCACTAGAGCAATATAGCCCACTAGAATGTAACACTCAGGCATCCTGAACTAGTTTGGTTTTTTTCTCAGACATTTGTTCCTCCCTAAGCTTTCCGGTTTGATTTCTTGCCTTTTTCTCTGTGCCCCTCACACCACCTTGTACTTTATTTGTTAAGAGCGGAACACCGAAGATTCACCTCTCTGCTTCTTGTTTCTCTACCTTTGCTCATATCATACTTTTTACCAAGATGGTCCCACACTTTGCCCCTACCTGACCCTGGTTAACTCCTACTCATTCTTTACACCTTCACTCAGATACCACCTCTTCCAGGAAGTCCTTCCCAGAAGGAGAGTGCTTGGGTTGGGCATTACAGATCCTTTTCCTGTTTGTAAATTCAGGATGCTTTGTATTTTTCCACATTGTCTTTGGATGCGCGTTAATGTTTTATAATTGTATTCCATCTTAATTCTGGGGCATAGGTCTGAATAAGATTCAAAAGGTTGATGTCATTTCTGAGCCTGTGGAGCGCTGGTATCTTCTGTTGTCATTACATTGCAGGAAGCAGGTCTGAAAGATTGTAGCGAATGGGTGTTTGTTTTTCTTGGGTATTCTAGGAAACACTGAAGAGGGCTTTAGAAAGCAAAACTCTTAACGGTGGCAGGTGGTGTTATTCCAGGGAAGAAATTAGGCATTAATAAGGATGGTGATACTAGAACCAAGTGCCTATCTCCTTTCTGTGTTGGGAAGTTGCAGCAAGGATGCCAGAGGGTTGCGTGGACACATTCTAGGCTTTCTAAGAAATACAAAATTGGATCCTAAGAGGACCTTTAAGGGAGGATGAAGTTTGCCAGCCATAAAGCTTTTAACCAGAAGTGAAAACCCTCCATAAACATTGATTCTGTCTTTCCCCGGAGTTCCCTATGGCGGGGGATAGAGAGAAAGAGAGAGAGAACAAAAGTCTCAACAGAGTAAGGAAATGAACATGGCAGTGATGTGAATTTTTTATGACGAGGCATTATAACTATCATGTGGGACAAGACTTTTTGAACGGAGCACTGTCCTACTTAAATGAAGTCAACGTGTAGGTGCAAACAGGAGGCCGTGCCTGATGAGACGCGTGAAAACGAAGTAAGTTACAGAATACTCCGTGTAATGCCATCCTACCTCCATTTAAAGATAGGAACGAATGCTGCTTACCAGGAACGTTGTGAGGAATGTCAACATTTTAACAGTGGTTGTTTGGGGTGTTGAGACTACACTTAATGGTTTCTGCTTGCTTGCCTGTTTTAGTAGTTTCTACATTGTCTGTACTGAGCACATACTGCTTTTATGATAGAAAAGCAGCAAACTTAATTAAAGAATAGTAAATAAATAATGATAAATTAAAATGAGGCTGTGTGGGACAGGGAGAGGGCATTGGCTGGACGTGGGTATTAGACCAGTCAAGCCATGAACTTGCAGAACGAAAGCCTGGACACAATAATTTCTTACTCTTAGCCAATTTGACAAATAAAAAAGATAACTCAGTGTTGTTAATTTTTATTCCTCTGTTACCAGTGTTGTTGAACATTGGTCTTTTGAAGAAAGTGCTGAGGAAGCACTTTGGGGATCTGCCATTCAGTGTGAGCTCGTCGAAGGGGGCACCCACAGTGTCCTCTCTGTACACACAAAAATCACACTTTTACCCTTGGTGAACTTGCCTTAAAAACTGCGGACGAGCTTCCACATTCCACTACAGAATCTTAGTCTTCTGTAGGAGCTCTGAACTCAGCGTGGGCCTGCGGGTGGTAAGCGAGGTGAGTGGGCTCTGGAGAAGAGCTGAAGATCCAAAGGGAAGGAGGTGGTTGACTGGCCTCACTTTGCCGCACACAACTGGTATACCAGGTAACCCCATCTCTGCCTTCATGTTCTGCCGCTCATCGACGAAGGTCAACCATCTGCCCTCCAGGGGCACCCGGTAGACAACAGTACCCAATTCTCAGAAGCAGCATCAGCCGCTGATGAAGAGTCAGGGCTTGATTAGAAAACGACAACGAAAACGAGACGAATCAAGCTTCATGGCTATTTCTGCAGTTTCCTCTCTCTGGTGTGGACCCACTGAGCATTTCCTCAGGAAGCCAGAAGAATCCTTCGGTCCTTTAAAATCACACTGATGTGTCACTCTGGGGATCCCCCAGGAAGTCCTTACCACATTTCGAGCCATGACTCGCTGGCTTTCACGCCAATGGGGAAGAGTTATTGTCAATATCTGTTAGGCTCTTCCGACACCAGTGAACCATTGAGAAAATGCTCCAGGGTTTCAGAACGCTGTTATCATAATCAGCGGTGGCGGCAGCGTTGTCAACATTACTAACTTCAATTAAATTGACTGTGCAGTCTTCATGGCATTTTATAGCTGTCCCTTGCTGAACCGATTTTCTAAACAAAATCTCCCTACTCTGACTGTAGGATTGAGCGAGGTTTAGAACACAGCAAGAAAGCGTTGGCGTGAGCTTTGTGAAAGGTTTCACGGGGTATGGAAGTGAAAACTAGGAATACTTAAAAGAATGAGGTAGTGATCGATGGCAGTTATTATTTACATAACCTTTAATGACATCAATATTTATAACACTAATGACTAATTTGCAAATTATTTTTCTTTTCTAAATTATCACACAGTAAAATCAACTTTTTTTTTTTTTTGCGTACAGTGCTATGAATTTTAACATACCTAGGGATTCACGTGACCGCCACAATAATGAGGATACAGAACAATTCTATTAACCCTAAAAAACGTTCATCCTGCCCCTTCGTAGTCACACGCCCCCACTCCTGTCCCCTAAACACTGATCAGTTCTCTCTCACTGTAGTTTTGTGTCTTAGAGACGGTGCTATACATGGAATCGTATAGTACCTAATCTTTTGAGACTTGACTTCTTTCACTCAGCATAATGGCTTTGAGATTCATCCAAGTGGTTGCCCGTGTTAATAGTTTGCTCCTTTATGTTGCTGAGTAGCGTTCTAGTCTATGCATAGACCACAGTTTATGCATCTTGTTTGGAGAGCATTTGAGTTGTTTCCAATTTTTAGCAATTAAGACAGAACTGCTATCAGTATCTGTGTACAGACTTTTTGTATACATACAAGTTTTCATTCCCCTAGGGTAAACACCCAGGAGTGGGATTCCTGGGTCCTATGGCAAGTCTGCATTAACTTTATAGGAATGTTCTAGAGTGGTCGTACTATTTTGCATTCAAATATATATGAGAGTTCCTGTTGCTTTGCATTCTTACCGGAACTCGGTATTGTCAGTATTTTGGTTTTTTTATTTTAACCATCCACTCTGTAGTGACATCTCATTGTGACCTCAATTTGAATTTCCCAGACGGTCAGTGATGTTGAACATCTTTTCTCATGCTTATTTGCTGTCATTATACGCTTTTTGGCGAGGTATCTGTTTGTCTTTTGTCTGTGATTTAACTGGTTTGTTTTCTTGCTGTTGAATTTCGTGGGTTCTTATATATTCTGGATATAAGTCATTTGTGGAAAATATTTGTCAACATTTTTTCCGAGACTGCAGCTTGTCTTTTCATTCCCTCAGTAGTGAATTTCACAGACAAAATTTTGATGAAGTCTAACTTATGATGGTATTCTTTCATGACTCATGCTTTTGTGTCATGTCTAAGCACTAACCCCAGGTTACAGATATTTACTTCTGTGTTTTCTCCGAAAAGTTACATAGTTTTAGGTTTTACATATAGATCTAGATATGATCTATTTTGAGTTAAGTTTTGTATAAAGTGCGGAGTTAGGTCAAGGTTTCTGTTTTGCCTATGAACGTCCAGTTGTTCCAACATCATTTGCTGAAAAGACCATCCTTTCTCCATTGAATTGTTTTGCACTTTTGTCAAAAATCAGTTGGCTTTTGTATTTGTGTGGGTCTATTTCTGGACTCTCTATGCTGCTCTATTGATCTACATGTCTATATCCCTTCACCAATACCTCCTCTGTCTTGATAACCGTAGCTTTACGTAAGTCTTAGAATCAAGTAAGTCTTAAAATCAAGATGTGGTTCCTACAGCTTTACTCTTCTTTCTCAAAGTTTCAATAACCAGTCATCCGTGAGCTTTTGCTATGAATTCTATACCATGCCAAGCACCTTTTAAAAAGTTTATTTATTTATTATTTTTTTTAACGTTTATTTATTTTTGAGGAGAGAGACAGAGCATGAGTGGGGGAGGGGCAGAGAGAGAGGGAGACACAGAATCTGAAGCAGGCTCCAGGCTCAGAGCTGTCAGCACAGAGCCCGACACGGGGCTCGAACTCACAGACTATGAGATCATGACCTGAGCCAAAGTCAGATGCTCAACCGACTGAGCCACCCAGGCGCCCCATAAAAAAGTTTATTTATTTTGAGAGAGAAAGAGAGAGAGAGCAGGGGAGGGGCAGAGAGAGAAAGGGAGAGAGAGAATCCCAAGCAGGCTCCACACTGTCAGCACGGAGCTCACACATCGTGAGCCCAAGTCAAGTGTTGGACGCTTAACCGACTGAGCCACCCAAGCGCCCCTACCATGCCAAGCACCTTACGTGAGTTATCTCAATTAACCTTCACAATAAACTTTTGAGGATGTGTGGCAGTTCAGGTTGCTAAGAAGCAGATGTCAAGGTGGGTTTAGAAGTGCTGTGAAGGGGAGAGGGAACAGGAATAACAGGGAGAGCCTTCAGGTCATGATCTGGCCTGACTCCTGTGCAAGGAGGGGAGAAGGTAGGAGGCTTGAGTAGGAGGATATGCAGACTGTAGCACCGCTCTGAGAAAATCTCATTCAGGGTTATGGGGGGGGGGATCCAAAGCAAAACTTTCCCATTAGAGGAGTCCCATGTTGGGCTCTTGCACCCCACCGTGGCCGGCCATTGGCTACAAGCAGCCTTGGGCAAGTTTGGCCTTGGTGTGAATGCCACAGTGGAATTAAAATCCAGAATGATCTGATCCTGACTCTTATTATTACCTCAAATGCAAATTTCATTTCACGGTTAAATTTAATGATACTATTACAAATGTGTAAAATAATTTGAACCCTCTCTTGCTCAAAAATGGAGATCTCAAGGTAAATGGAGTTAGAAGTTTTATAGAAATTTTCTGTTCAGGCAAGATCCAAATATGAATAAAGCTCAATACAGTGCTTTTTTGATGACATTTCGATCTATTTCCCTGGGCACAGCTGGGGGCCTGGACTCAGATACTTTTTCTTGCTCTGGCTTCTTATTAATTGATGTTTATTTCCTTAATACTGCTGCTTCTTCCTCTCCTTCCTTTCTTAGCCCTCTGTACAAATTTCTTCAAAGATCAAAGTCACCATCCACTCATAGCCTCCTGTGTGGGTAACAGAGGGCAGCTGTCTTCTGCTCTATTAAAACACTACATTTAGAATTTCTTGGATCAGTGCTCCTATGTATCATTATAGTGCTAAAAGTGGGGGCACCTGGGTGGCTCAGTCGGTTAACCGTCCGACTCTTGACTTCAGCTCAGGTCCAAAATGGTCCCATGATCTCATGGTTTACGGGCTTGAGCCTTGTGTTGGGCTCTGTGCTACCAGTGCAGAGCCTGCTTGGGATTCTCTCTCTCCTTCTGTCTCTGACCCTCCTCTGCTTGTGTGTGCTCTCTCTCTCTCTCAAAATAAATAAATAAACATTTTTTTTCAGTGTTAAAAATGATGCAGCCTCTATGCCATGTCTGTTATTGACTGTCAAAACCATCACTGAACTTTGACACTCTGCGTGCATCCTTGAGCCTTTTAGAGCATTTCGGTTTGTACAAGATATTTTTAGTGTGCTTTAAATATGTATACTGACCAGCAGCTGCAAGTCAACACCCTCTCTCCACTGATTTTTCACTGGTCTATTCTTTAATAAAGGAAACAGTTACAAATGTAAATTTTCTTTTCAGTAATAGCAACGATAATGTCAACTTAAATATACATATTTCTCTTTATTTTGGGACATGGTTCCTTCTCTTGATCCTAAAATGAGTCTGTGAGTCTGGGAGGGCCAGTGTCATCACCCCCATTTTACAGGTGAGGGGAGCGTGGCCTAGAACATTACAGTGATGTCCACAGCAGGACTGTGATGGGAATCTAAGTTTCATGACTCAAATCATGTGCTCTCTTCGCTGTACATGAAAGCCCATATATAGTATCGTAATATGTAAACATAGAAGATACACAAACCTTTTAAAAAGTAAATAGTTGACAGAAGGTTTTGAGTGTTTGTGAACATGGAACATGCAAGGCAGATACATGTTTATGTAGGAGCCTAACCACCCACACTAATGAGACATTGATCCAGACAAGGTTCACGAACAGTTGAATGGATGAATGAGTGCATGTGCATGCATGGGAGCCTGCCCCAGGCCTGGGCAAAGCAGCGACTGCCAGCACAGGGAGTCAGCGGGTAACCACAGAGCTCTGCCTGTTCCAGAACTTCCCTTCCTATGTCATGATGTCACTTTTTCTCCCCACTTGCCCTGAAAGCTTTCCCAGGTGGGCTCTGCTAAGAGTCCGACGATGAAGGTAGAGTGTTTCCCCAGCCCCGGACGGGTTGCGCTTAGCTGACCTGAGGAGAAGTACAGTGATGGACCAGCCTTTCCAGTGAGCACATCTGTGCCCACTCGGTTCATCCAGAAGACGTATTGATTTCCTTTTCTCCTCCTCCCTGCCATCGCCCTCCCATTTAACTCACCTCATCCTCCACGTGTTTGTCTCCTTCATTATTGAGGGAGGAACATGGCTTCCGGAGCACAATCATCCATTTTTACATTCTAAAGTGCCCCTTGCAGTTCGAGGTGCAGTTAGCATTCATTAGGCAACTGGCCAAATGAAGGAATGAGAGCTATATGTTCAATCTTAGGGTTGGGGTTTCTAGAGTTCAGATGAGGAGGAGGAGGATGAAGAAGATAACCAGCTAACATTTATCGCACATATATGCCTAGTTCTCTGCTATGTCTTTTACACACACAATATTATGGAAGCCTCACACAACCCTATCAGGTAGGATTTTCTATTAGACACTAACACATATTAGGAAACTGAGGGATTTTGGGGTAAAGTAAACTGCCTAAGACTGCACAAGGAAGATCTGGCAGAAACATGTCTGCTGGACTCCAGGGAGCATAGTCTTAACTTCTGTGTTATTCTGCTGGCCGTACCGTCCAATATAGAAAGCAGATTCACAGTCCAGATCATGCAGGAAAGATTCCTTGCAAAATCTGGGAACCAAGTCACCTTAGCTATGGGGGAGAAAAGAAATTAAGTAGAAAACGTGGTCCCATCTTCAAGGAATTTAGTTATAATAAATTACATACATATCATTGAGGGAGTGACCCAGACACATGAAACTGCCTCTCTAGATATCCACTTATTTGTCTAGACAGCCACACCGATGTAATAAATATAATACATACATATTATTGAGGGAGTGACCCAGACACATGAAACTGCCTCTCTAGATATCCACTTATTTGTCTAGACAGCCACACCGCTACCAGTTGGCGAGTGTACCCCGTATGCCCCACCACACTATGCTAATGGCTTTACATCATTGTGTTAATAATCCTTCCAATGATCTTTAAAAAGTACATATTATCCTCAATTTACAATTGAAGAAATTCTAACTGGAATTAATAGTAAGTAATTTGTCCTAGATCACAGAGCTAAGACCAAATGGAGGATTTGGGCTTTCAGGCCAGGTCACAGGACTTCAGATCCCAGAATAGAAGCCGTGGTTCTCCATGTACTCTGAGTCAGGAGTGGTAGAGATCCGGCAGCCATGCCATAAGAGGCAAGCGTCTCCAAAACATACCGCCAAATGGAGACATCTTTATGGAAAATGAGAATCCTTAGCAAAAACTTACAGATCTGCTACAAAGTTGCTCTTTCAGATTAGTAGTAGTTCAGTCAGTATCTTACAGGCATTGGACGTAGGACAGATAAACATTTATCTTCTGTGCAAATATGGTGGGTCTGTATGAGGCCGGCATGGGCAGTGAGACATAAGGTGATACAAATACTATAGCCCAAGGACTCTGGAATTCTGCCAAATGGGTAATAGAATGATAAAAATCAAGTCCATGATTTCATCAGGGGCTGGCCCTGCTTACAAAAGTGAAAAACTGTGTCTCGGAGACTTATTCTTGGACGTCATTCTGCCGGTTTTGTTACAGCAGAATAATACCTAGTAAAGTAACAAACATTTTGGAGCATTGTATCAGGCTGTATTCTAAATAAGATCTGTGTGAGTTATACCTCATGATCTCCTCACAACTAGCTATGAGGTAGTTGGCTGTTAACAGTATGTATTGACTAAATGAGTCCTATATGGATTAATCTGTGGCTTGCTTTTATTTCATGTAACAATATGTTTGGAGCTATTTCTAGGTCAGGATGTTAGAATCTGCTACAATCTTTTAAGTGGACATACATTATTCTGTAGTATTGACTTAACCATTCTATAGATAACCATTTTCCTGTGTTCAGATGTTGAGGACATTTCTACTGGCTTTATACAAACAATAATCCAGTGAATGTTTCTGTTCACACACACTACTTTGTGTGCATTTGCCAATGTTACTGTCGGAGGGACAGCAAAAGTAAGAGTGTCATAGTTTAAAAGAAAATAAAACTAAAAATTTGAGCTTTATTAATTATTGAGTTGCTAAAACAACTCTAACTTCTGACCTAAATGGGTTTTTGGAACGCGCTTCATCTGTTTTAATGTAGAGCTGAAAAACATCTTTTTGGAAGATAGGAGGTATAAATTATAGGCCTTCTATTTTAGATAATAGACCAAAAAGCTATGTGTAATCATAACAGAGCTATAAAATTCTTTTCTGTTCTTCAGCATGAGGCAAATAAAAAACTTCAGGGTAATGAATATAATTTGGGGTGTGTTGATGTCAGAGTCACGCTTTATATCTTATAGTAATGCCCTTCATTATTTATATTTTCAACGGAGCTTTTGGTAGATTTATTTTTAATACTTGGAACACCAAAATATGGGGGCGGGGGGATGTACTAGTGAATCCTCGAGTGCTTTTTTTCTTACTCTATTTTGCAACCGTGTTATTTTGCTTCAACTATTTTCTAAGTAATTGAATTAGAATGCAGTTGGTAGGGAGGGATCAGTAGGAGGTGGGGAAATAAAGATCCAAACTAAAATGTTACCTGTGGATCGGGGCACCTGGGGGGCTCAGTCAGTTGAGCCTCCCAACTCTTGATTTCGGCTCAGGTCATGATCCCGTGGTTGTGGGATCCAGCCCCATGTTGGGCTCTGTGCTGGCTGTGGAGCCTGCTTGGGATTCTTTCTCTTCCTCTCTGTCTCTGCCCCTCTCCTACTCGTTCTCTCTCTCTCAAATAAATTTAAAAAATAATAAATAAATAAAATGTTACCGATGGGGCACTCCTCCTGTAGACAAGGCTCCTAGACTCTGAAAGAATTACATATAAGCTAACTCAGATGTCCAGCAATAGATGAATGGATAAACCAAATGCGGTCTATACGTACAATGGAATATTACTCAGCCTTAAAAGGGAAGGACATTCTGTCACATGCTACAACATAGATGAACCCGAAGGACATGATGTGAAGTGAAATAAGCCAGTCACAAAACATCAAATTCTGTCTGATTCCACTTGTATGAGGTATCTAGAAGTAGTAAAATTCGTAGCATCAGAATATAGAATGGTGGTTGCCAGGGGCTACGGGAAGGAGGAAATGGAGAGTTTTTGTTTAATAGACACAGAATTTGTTTCACAAGATGAAAAAGTTCTGGAAATCTGTTTCACAATAATGTGAGTATGCTCATCACTAAAGAGTAAATGTTATGTGTATTTTACCAGTTTTAAAAAATTACAAATGATCTTACCCAGACAAGAAGGAATCTGTTAGACTTTGCATAATTTTGACTTTGAGTAACCTACCTTCTGGTGCTCATATTTAAAGATGCATTCTCAAAATTAGTGTTCTATCTGGGATAGGCTAGACTCAAACAAGTTTTCCTCCAACTATAAAATGGCTAAAATATAATAGAAGATCATTTCTTTCTCATGTAACAGTCCATGGCAGGTGGTAAGTGTTTGTTAAATGAATGAATAAACAAATGTGGGTTATAAGATATGTATGGAAGCCATTGTACCAGATATGAATTCAGTTTACAAACTCAGATGTGGAAGAAATGTGATTTTATTCTTTCAGAATTAAAATTAAGATATATTTTGAACCTCCCTTCTGCTGGGTTAGGTGGCCAAAACTAAATCTGAGACAGAGCCTTGCCACTCTATGGTAGACAGAATAGTGGTCTCCTAATGATTCCCACTTCCTAATCCTCAGAACCTATGACTATTCTACCTTATACGGCCAAGGGACTTTGCAGATGTTATTAGAGTAAGAATCGTGGGATGGGGAGACCATCCTGGGTTATCTGGGTGGCCCCATATAATCACCAAGGCCTTTATAAGTGAAAGAGGGGGACTGGAGAGTCAAAGACAGAGATTTGCAGATGCTACCCTTATGGCTTTGAAGAAAGTGGTAAGGGCCATGAACCAAGGACTGTAGGAGATTTCTAGCAGATGGAAAAGGGAAGGACATAGATGATCCCCTAGAGCTTCTAGAAGGAACCCTGCCTACCTAACACCTTGAGTTTAGCCCAATGAAGCCCATTCAGACTTCCAGCCTCCCGAACTTATAAAGTCATAAATTTGTGTTGTTTTAAACCACTAAGTTTGTGGTAATTCGTGACAGCAGCAATAAGAAACTAATACACACCCCACCCCACCCCCTTGCTGGCAGTGGTATCTGAATTCTAGATAGGGGAGACAAAGTGACACAGGCACTCAGAGTAGAGACCACTTGGATTTGAATCTCAGCTCAGTCACCTGCTTACTTTGCAACCTCAGCGAAGTCATGTTACTTCTCCATGAATGGCTACTTCATCTGTAAATTAATGTCCTCATCTGTAGATTGGGAATAAGATCAATACTTCCCTCATTGGGTTATTCTGAGGGATAAACATGTTCATTTAAATAAAGAGCTTATGACAGTGGCTGGCATGCAGTAAACTCTACAGAGGTAGTAACTATTAGCGTGGTTACTCTTACTATTTATCATCTGGGTTTAGACCTTGATTAGTCCATGCTGGTTCCTGCCAAGTAAGCCCTCACTGCAGACCACAGGCCGTCCCAGCTCTACTTGTATTTCAATTAGTTCTGCTCCCAAATGCTCCCACAGCTGGAAGCATGATGCTAATTCTGATGCCAGTCTGAAACAGAATGTTGGTGCCTCACCCCGATCCCTTGGAAACCCTTTTGTTTATTGGTTGGCGTGTTTGTCCCCCACCCCCCCAGCTTCTGGCGGTGCTTTGGCTGAAGGCTCACCCCTGCAACCTTGTCTAGAGGATTGCCCTTGGGCAATGGAAACCACCTTCCCCAGAGTTAAAATGCCCTCTTTCGAAGTCAGGAACCCTGGGGAAGGGTATAAAAGTCTCTCTTGACAGACTCTATAGCATAATTTATGCTCTAGAGCTTGAAAGGATCTGGTGGAAGCCACATTCTTACCCTTCCCTAGCCTGCTGTCCTCACTACATGACAGATGTCTCCTGGGAGAACTCCCCTCCCAGGCCCATATATCATGTGCACACAGAGTTCTGTTGTGAGCTCTGTTTCTAGGGAACTTGACCTAAGATGTGGTCTAAGGCCTCAGACACTTAGTAGGGACCGTTTCCTACTTGGGAGGTGGTAACAAAGAGTCGTGGGATTGTAGGGGTAGGAGAGCTTCCGGCTAGAGGAGCAGGGAACAGCCTGCTCATGGAATGGCCTGGGTGCACACTGGGCCTGGACATACCAAATCCAAAACGCATACTTCTAGACTAGGCTTTGCTCTATCGGCCTCCTTCAGATGTCATTGCGTCCCACGCACACAGAATGTGTAATGCTATTTTCGACCCAACCTTAATTGTCACAGAGTCCATTTGTTTTTCAAAAGCAGTAACACTTCTACCTGTTAAGGCCTCCTTATGTCCTAGATGTTAAAAGTAATACTTAAGAGCTCAAAGATTTGTTGTACCTAGAAACCAAATAAAAAGTTTCTAAGACAAGTAAAATTATGTTTTTTCCTGAACAGATTTAAAAAGAAAGAAAAAAACCCAAATAATCATTAAATTTCGAAACATCTCAGCATTTCATACTATTATCTTTTTGTTTTACTTTCCCTTTAGGTGATATGCTGCTTAATATGTAAGCATTTATTGCCATAGTGTCTCAGTACTTTATGATTTGACTTCATTGCATTTTCTGTAGTTTACGTGTTTATGTTCCTTCCTGACTTTCCCCACTATCCAAGACAACTCCTGCCCCCATTTATACTCGTCTCTGTCACATCATCCATACAAATAGTTCTTGAAACACCTTTAAGAAAAAAAAAAAAAAAGAACTGTGGTCATTGGAAAGCTATTCTGGGAGTTGTAAGAATAGCATGTGGGTTCACTGTAAAAGGCACTCCCTATACGTTCGATTGGAGGTGTGGACAACACGGGTGTTCCCTCCTCTTCAAAAGTTCTTGTTACCCCAATGAGCCTACTTTAGTACCTGTTTCTGCTAACTGAAAGAAACCCGAAGAAGATTTTCACTTTTATGAAGAAGGGTGAAAAGCAAAAATAGCATTCAGGGTTTTCATTTGTTTTGTTTTGTTTTTGTTTTTTTGTTTTTTGTTTGTTTGTTTTTTGCAGGATGCCCTTATAGAGGTAGCATGCACCCTGAGCAGGGAGAGGGGCCCTACTGAGCTCCTTCCACAAGAACCACACTCAGCATCTCAGTATCAAGCTGCCATAGCTTTGAACTGCGCCTGTGGACATCTGTGCTTTATCTTGATTTATTTTGTGCGTCCATTAGCAAGATGTGTCCTAATGGATCAGAAGAGCCTAAGAGAGGTTATTTTTTGGGGTCCGGGAATGCTAAGAAAATTTTCCATGTAAATTGATGATAATTGTTTCCTCACTTTATGCCCTTTTGGCTTACAGAAGGTTTCATAGGAATGCTCTACTTTTGGGCAGCAGGGGAGTCCTGTAAATCTAAAGGACGGTGTCTTCCCAGGACATGAACCTGTTCAATGAAAGGAGCATCCAGCAGGGACCAATCCTTTGCCACTGAACAGGATAAGAAAAATGGAAATTAGTGAGTCTCCTCCACCCATTTGCTTTTGTATTTCCTTCTTTCTTATCCACCACCTTCTTAGCTTTTCTGGACAGTTGCCAGAAACCAAACGAACCAAACCGAAGTGTGGGAACTACCTCCAGTCTTACTCGGTGAGGGAACAAGCCCCCTCCAGGCCAGTTGGGTGACTGGCCTACAGAGGCCCGTACCCTCACAGCCCCTGAAAGGCTGCACATCCTCCCCCAGGACGAAGGCGCTTATGCCTGAGAAGGGGGTCTGGGAAGGGCTAAAGGGAAGGTCGCCCTTGCTTGCGCCTCTCTGTCTACTTCTCGCTTAGAAACACATGGGCATACACATGTTTTGACACTTTTACACTAAGTCTCCAATGTAATTTTTCACTTTTTGCTCTTTTAGGCTTTAAGTTGAAACTTGAAAGGAAAGGACAGAAAAGCTACTTTACTCCTTCCTCTCATTTCTCTCTTAAAAATGTACAGTAATATGTGCTTTGGGACTTTTGTATGGTCTTTTCTATAAGTTTCTGCTTTACCCTTTTTAGTTCTAAACCAAGAATGGAGATAGACCAGAATCCAGATGCCTTACAAATTACTTCAAGGGGAAATGAGGAATTGTGCTGGTAAATATAGCATGTAGTAGTTAATCACACTGAACTATTTTTATTTCCAATGAAAGCCTTATAAAATGTACTGGTCATCTCCATTTAATATGGCATCGAAAACAGATGAAAAATGGAGTGATTTGTTAAAAACTCATCACATTCATGGCAGAGGCAACGCAAGAAAGCAATAACTCTTTGATCTGAACCCAGAGAGCTTATATAGCTTCCAATTTAAAGGGGGGAAAAGTTGACTACTCATCTTTGAACATAAAATGAAAACAAATATAACTTCTAGTGCATGTACTAATTCTCAGAGAATACAGCCTCCAGTTTTAGAGTTTTAAAAAGTCTATTCCAACATTTGAATGGTTTTAGCACCAGCCTTGAGTAAGCCTTCCTTTAGATGGCTATTAGCAACATTCCTATACAAGAGATTGTTCTAACTAAAAAGAAATTAAATGCCTATATATCTTTTCCCTGTCTCTACCCCTAAATGCACATTGCTATTTCCTATTGTCTATAAAGACAATAAAAACATCATGAACAACTTCCGTCTAACACTGATGTGAGCCTTTATGACTCGCTTCTTGGATACTTACCTCCAGAGCCCTAAAGCTGTCCAGGAGGACCATAACTCAAACCCTGTCCTTAAAAAACAAGTGTCCTTTAGCTTGTGACAAAGGATCTACAGTGGGAATGTTAAAGGCAAGCAAATTAAGAGGTATCAAAAGAAGATTTCACCAGAGAAAAAGAGCATCAGAATATAGTAGAAGGAGATAAAATAATTGATGATCATTCTTGGAATTTTCAGGTTTGGGTAGGTTTCCTGGCTTATTTTCATTCTAATTCTTTATAAATATGAAGACAATTACCACTTTTATTACTAGATAAAATATCTACGCAAGAGGGTGATCTTGTATTTGAATTACAGGAAGGGCTTTCTTGGTGTTCTATTTTCATCTTGTAATTATCTAAAATAGAACGACAGCCTATTTAATTATTTTTGCTTTCTGTTTCCCTGTTATCTTAAAGAAATTTTAAAAACCTAGGAGTTAGACTTAAACTCATTATTTCTAATTCATTCTTTGATTGTTGTGGATGTTGTTATTATTTAAAACAATCACAGTTCCTGACTCCATCCATATATTTATTCCTCCCTCTAAGCTCATTAGGGCTAAAAATAGATTGGGTTAGACTTAAATTAGATTAATACAATAATTTTTCAACTGAGAAAAAGAATCATCAATATTCTCTATGCTTTTAATGACCCCTGGCATTACCACCTCAGGGCTGTAACATGGTCCAAAAGATACGCAAATGTTTTCTAGGCTGGTAAAACTTTTTACAGATTCGGGTTCAAAACCATGATCTGCAGCACTAATTTAAACTACTTTAAGTTTATGATCTTTGGGGGGGATTTGTGATCCACGTGCAAACTGTTACTAGTTATAAATTAGTTCCCGGGAGGGGTCGACGTAAGGAAACGAGCAGGAGCCTATGCCTAGGCAGAGGGAGACTCTAACAGAAATAGTCAAGAGTTGGAATGAGAAATGTTTTCCCAGAGATATCTTAAAATGAGTCAGATATTTATTTGTCCTGAGTGGTTTCGTTGAAACATCTCTGGACGCCGAGTGATGGGTTATATAACTCTAATGTCTCTTCCCATTTCTGCAATCTGATGACAAATCTCAGAGCAGTATGTTAGATTTCTGTTCTCACAAATGGGGGATATGACCTCTCCCCTTTGACCCCAGTGAGAGAAAAATATATGTTCAGAGATTGTCTTCTTAGCCTTCTCTGTCACTCTTCCTGCCTGAAGATAATAAAGACGGATGTAATTACCTATAAAGGCAAAAAAGAAAAAAAAAAAGAAAAAAAAAAGAAATTAGATCCCTACCTCATACCAACACAAAAATTAATTCCATGTGGATTAAAGATTTATAGGTCAAATGTAAAACTTTAAAACTTTCAGAGTTCTGTAGATGACTATCTTTCCGATCATGGATCATTTAAACAATTCCTCAGATTGTGCTGGCCATAAAATAAAAGCTTGAGAAATTCAACTTCATTAAAACAAAGAACTTCTGCTCATCAAAAGAAATCTTTCAGAATTGAAAAGATAAGCCACGGACCAAGAGAAGGTATTTGTAACACACATGACAGACAATGTTGTTATTAGAGCATATAAAGAAGTCCTTCAAGTTAATACAAAAATGACCAAAAAATCCAATAAAATAACAGGCAAAAGAAATGAAGAGGCATTTCACAGAAGAGGTAACATACATAACCTACATACATAACATTTGAAGAGATAGACACTCAAGCTTATTAGTAAGAAGGGAAATGCAAATCCAGATTAGGAAGTACCATTTTATACCCATGTAATTGACAAAAATTAAGAAATCTGACAGTACCAAGTGTTGGAAAAGATATGAGTCAATAGAATCACTTGTACATTTCAGGTAAGAGTATACATTGCTATGTGCATTTGGGAAGATAATTTGGCATTATCTCGTAAAGTTGTATCTCATGACCTGGTAATTCTTTTCCTAGGCATATACTTGTGTATCACCCAAACATTCTTATTTTTAAGAATACCAAAAAAAACAGATGTTCACGCTAGCAGAATAGATAAGATATATGATATGATAAGATATGAAATGATATATGATATGATATAGCAGAAATCATTCTGTGGCATACTCACCCAATAGAATGAGTAAACTATTCCCACAATATGGATGAATTTTAGTAACATAATATTGAGTGAGAAAAGCATGTCCAAGATATAAAATGAAGCAAACTAAATAGCATATTGTTTATGCATATATAAAAATCATAAAGACAAAATGGAGGATACTGGATGTTTCTGAAGTTGAGGTTGATAACACATTGGTAAATTTAATTTTGGGGACAGGTGTTCTTACTTTGGATGGCAGATTCATAGGTTTTCATTAAATAACTAAACAAAAACAAATGCAAAAATAAATGAATGAAAAGAAAAGACCGCTAACCCCAGGCCGAAGATGCTAGTGTTCATTAAGGATTATGATTAACCAGGTTTTATATTGATGAGGTCTCCCTAAGCCCCCAAAAGAGAATAAGTAAAAATAAAACTAGTGATTTCGTAATTGGTTTTATTTGTGCATTTATAGTCTTTCTAGGATTGCAGAGGATCTGACAAGCTTCAATCCATAGATTCTATTCTACATAACAATATTTTTACCCACCTCCCCAACTTTGTCTCTTCTTAGTGTTTCATTTTTGACTTACAGTTGGAAAAATGGGCAAAAGAGAAAATAGTTAAGTGTTTTTGTCTCAAATCAGATAAATTACTTCCTTGCTTTTATCCGTATGTCCAACAAAACACCAGGGCATACCTCACCCTAATTAGCAGCAATGACATGCATGGTTCTTTGAGTTTTTCATTTTGCCTTTTTTTTTTTTTTGAGAGACAGAGAGAGGGCGCAGGTGAGCAAGGGGCAGAGAGAAAATCCCAGGAGGGGCAGTGGGGGGGCTAGAGAGAGAGAGAAGCGGGGCTTACCCAAGGTGGGGCTGGAGCTCACTTAATGTGGGACTCGAATTCACAGACCATAAAGTCATGACCTGAGTCAAAGTCAGATGCTTAAGAACTGAGCCACCCAGGCGCCCACTTTTATACCATTTTTAAGATTGGAAATTTAGGGAGTTGGTGTTAAGCCTTTCTTTGTTTCTAATATAATCATTTAAAGCTAGACATTTCTCTTCAAATACTGCTTTAGTTATATTTCACAAACTTACTACATTGTTTTCATTTTAGTTTAATTAAAAATCTTTGTAAAATACCTTGTGATTTCTTCTTTGGTCCACTGCTTATTTAGAAGTGTGTTATTTAATTTCCAAATGTCTAGGCCTTTTCTAAGTAATTATTATTACTTTCTAATTTGTTATTAGTTTTTAATTCATTTCTACTGTGGACAGAAAACATACTCTGTAAGATTTAAATCTGAAATTTACAGAAACTTATTTTATGACCCGCTTTATGGTATACTTCGGTGAATGTCTTATGTGCACTCGGAAAGAATATATATTCTGCGGTTGGTGGGCACAGTGTTCTACAAATGCCAATAAGACTAAGTTGATTGGTAGTTTTGCTTATATCCTCTATATCCTTACTGATTTTTAAATCAATTTATTATATCAATTATTGAAAGAGAGTGTTAAAATATTCAGCTATGATTGTCTTCCTTAAGTCGGGTCAGTTTTTGCTTTCTGTCTCTCAAAGCTCTGTTATTAGTTCATATATATTTATGTATTCCTGATGAATTGACACTTTAACATTAGGAAATGGCTTTTTTAGTGTTTTGTAACATTGTTTGAAGTCCACTTTGTCTGATATTAATATAGCTACATCAAGTCAAGTTTCTGAGACTGTTTACCGAGTATATTTATTCTATACTTTTACTTACAACCTATTTGAGTTTTTATATATAAAAGTGTATTTCTTATAAAGCGCCTATAGTTCAGCCTTACTTCAAAAAAATTTTTTTGAATTATTTATTTATTTTTGAGAGAGAGGCAGAGCATGAGCCAGGGACGGGCAGAGAGAGAGAGGGAGACACAGAATCCGGAGCAGGCTCCAGGCTCTGAGCTGTCAGCACAGAGCCCGACATGGAGCTTGAACCTGCAAACCATGAGATCATGACCTGAGCCGAAGTTGGACGCTTAACCAACCGAGCCACCCAGGTGCCCCCAGCCTTACTTTTTAAAATACAGAATGGGGGCGCCTGGGTGGCTCAGTTGGTTGAGTGTCCGACTTCGGCTCAGGTCATGATCTCGCGGTCTGTGAGTTCGAGCCCCGCATCGGGCTCTGTGCTGACAGCTCAGAGCCTGGAGCCTGCTTCGGATTCTGTGTCTCCCTCTCTCTCTGCCTCTCATGCTCTGTCTCTCTCTGTCTCAAAATTAAATAAACATTAAAAAAAATAAAATACAGAATGATTTCTGCTTTATTAAATGGGTGTGCGTAGTCCATTTGAATTTAATATAAGTATTGCTATAATTGGGCTTAAGTCTGCCGTCTTGCAATTTTATTTTATCTGCCACACATGGGAGATAGGATGACAAACCAGCCCAGGAAACACATCAACCGCAGGCATACCGTAAGAGTTGGCCACCCTCGGATCACAAGATGCATCCTTACCGTGTCACTTTCTCATTCAATTTAACATTGTACCTCTTCCTATAAAATGTAAGAACCTTATTGTAATTCCAGTTACTACCTCTCCTCCCTCTTTCTGCTATTGCTGTCATGGATTTTACTTACGTATACATTATATACTCCAAGCTAAATATTTAATTACTTTTGCTTTAAACAACCAAGTGTATTTTTAAAATATTAAGAGATGAAAATAAGTTTAAAAAAAAAATACGGTACATTTATTTACCACTCCTGGCGCTCCTCAGTTTTGCCTGTAGATTTAGTTTCTATTTGGTATCCTTTCCCTTCAACGTGCAAAACGTCCTTTAATACTTCTTACAGTGCATGTCTGCTGGCCATGAATTCTCTCAGCCTTTGCTCATCCGAAAATGTCTATTTCATTCTCGTTTCTCAAAGGCAGTTTTACTGGCTATAGAATTCTGTCTTTTGTCCCCTCTAGCACATTAAAAATAACCTCCCACTGTCTTCTGGTCACCAAAGTTGCAGAAAAGAAGTCATCTTACATTTTTATTGTTATTCCTCTGTGCCTAATGGGTCTTTTATTTTTGACGTTTTTTTTTAAATTTATTTATTTATTTTGACAGAGAGAGAGAGAGAGAGAGAGAGAGAGAATCCCAAGCAGGCCCTGCACTGTCAGCACGGAGCCTGATGTGGGGCTGAATCCCACAAACTGCGAGGTCATGACCTTTGCCAAAGTTGGACACTTAACTGACTGAGCCGCCCAGGTGCCCCTTGTTTTTGACTTTTTAAAGTTTTTCTCTTTATCTTTGTTGTCCATCAATTAGACCATAATGTGTCTAGATGTGGTTTTCTTTGTATGCATCCCACACAATATTTGTTGAGCTTCTTGTACCCAATTTTGGAAAAATTTCAGCACAGTTTCTTCAAATATTTTTTCTATACCCCTCACTTCTCTCTCTCAATCTCTCACTCCCCACCCCACACCTTTCCCTCCATTCCCATCACTTCCTTCCCCCTCCCCCCATAATCTCCTCTTTTCTCCTTTTCTTCTCTTTTTGGGCACTATTACTTTTATTTATTTTATTTATTTTTTAAATGTTTATTTATTTATTTTGAGAGAGAGAGAACATGCAAGCAGGGGAAGGGGCAGAGAGAAAGGAGAGAGAGAATCCCAAGCAGACTCCAAGCTGTCAGCATGGAGCCCGACCTGGGGCTCGATCCTACGAACCATGAGATCATGACTTGAGCCAAAACCCAGAGCTGGGCACTTTACCTACTGAGCCACCCAGGTGCCCGTAACACATGTATTTTACGTCTCTTGATATTGTCCCACAAGTTACTGAGGCTCTGTTCACCTTTACTTGATTTTTTTACTTTTCGGATATTTTACTTTCCAGATCTAGGATTTTCATCATACTCTTTTTTACAATTTCCATTTGTATGCTAATATTCCTTACTTATTTATTCTTTATGTCCATCTTTCCCTTCAAGTCCTTTAACTATGTATAGTAGCTGTTTTCAAGCCCTTATTAGCTAAATCTAACATTTTGGTCACCTCAGAATCTATTTTTTATTAACTCTCTATATATTTTTCTTAATCATTATATCACATTTTTCAATTTTTTGCATATCTAGTCATTATCGATAGTATTCTGGATATTATGGGTGCTATGTTGTAGGGATTATTTTGCCTTCCTTCAAAGAGTGCTGAATTTTGTTCTGGCAGGCAGTTACAATATTGTTAGATCTTCATTTTCCTGTCAGGCTTGATTTTATGCTCTGTTAGAGTGATTCTATTTTGATTTCATCCTTAGTCCTAGGGAATGGCCTACTACTCTGAAGATGTGGTATTTGTCTGGTTTAAACCGATTGCAATGACATCCCTACCCTGGCTGGGCCAGGACTCCAGCATCTTCCAGCACTGTAGGATGCCTAGTATCTTTATTCTGCTTTTAGCTTCTCACTAGCTGTCTTCTACAAGGCTGCGAGCCCTCTCCAAGGATCCATGATGAATCTCCACACAGACTTCTGGGGTCATCCTCTGTGTAGCTATATCCTTTCGAGTACCCTGCTCACACATTTGCTTTTGCAGCCCCATCTCTTGTCGCATCTCCTCAAAAAAAGCAAGACTGCTCTTTGGGCTTTCCCTCCCTGAGTCATGATCCAGAAATTTCTCCTACACAGAAAGCTAGGGTAGCCATGGAAATGCCATAGAAAGAGCCATAGAAATGCTCACACATTTCAACCTTTTGCAGCCCTGTCTCTCGTCACGTCTCCTCAAAAAAAGCAAGACTGCTCTTTGGGCTTTCCCTCCCTGAGTCACGATCCAGAAATTTCTCCCACACAGAAAGCTAGGGTAGTCATGGGTGTCCCTTTGTCTGCTTCCTTTCTCTCAAGAATCACAGTCCTGCACTGCCTGTTATGCGATATTTTAAAACAGCTAGTTACCTCATATATTTTCTTCAGTTTTATAGTGGTTTATGATAGGTGGGCAAATTCAGTAGCAATGACTCCATTCTGGACAGAAGAAGAAGTGACATTACTTGATTTTTATAGGCTTTCATTTTGTTTTAATAAAAATTTTGAATTTTTATGGTGTTGCAAAGCAAATTGAATTATGACTAACATCCACAGTTCCAAGATCTAATTTCTCATGTTTTTGCAGAGCTGTCACGTCTCCAGCTGCCACAAGTTTTTGCCCTCTCACATGTCAGAATATTTCTCTGGGACTTCTGTACCTTCTTCCACCCCCACTCCCAGGGCTTCCCTTCTCATGCCAGTTTAGGGACCCTACCCCAAAATGTCTTACCATCTTCATCTTCTGAAATAGTCATCTCAAAACTCAAATCATCCCCCAAATCCTTAAGAGCTTTTAAAAGTCCAGGGTTCAAAAAAATAATAATAAATAAAAAAAATAAAAAAATAATAAAAGTCCAGGGTCCTGGGGGTGCCTGGGGGGCTCAGTTGGTTAAGGTCTGACTTCAGCTCAGGTTGTGATCTCACAGCTCCTGAGTCTGAGCCCCATGTCAGGCTCTGTGCTGTGACAGCTCAGAGCCTGGAACCTGTTTCTGATTTCATGTCTCCCTCTCTCTCTCTGCACAGATTTCATGTCTCTCGTCTCTCTCCCACTCGTGTTCTGTCTCTCTCTCTCAAAAATAAATAAGCATCAAAAAAAAAAATTAAAAGTCCAGGGACCAGTCACCATTTGTGCATTATGAAAATGCGTCTTGAATGTGTTCATATGTTCATTCTAAGCCCTATTTTGGGGAAAGATCCCCAGTATGCAATTCTTCATATTTTCATGTATGTTTAGAATTTTTTTATAATAAAATATAGCAAAAACAAAAAGAAATTTCTAAAAGTTCACAATTCTCTCTCATTAATTTATTCTCTCAGAGTCATAAAACTATCTCCTTCAAGAGCTAAATAATGCCCTTTGGTTCCAAATCCAGAATTTGATGAACAAGTCTGACCTCTCTCCAAGATTACTCTCATTACTGTATACACATAAGCCACTTTCCCACTATCCTTCGTCTTTTTAAAAATATGTTTATTTCTTTTTGAGAGAGTGTGAGCAGGGAAGAGGCAGAGAGAGAAAGAAAGAGAGAATCTCAAGCAGGTTCCGTACTGTCAGTTCAGAGCTGTCGTGGGGCTCAAACTTCTGAACTGTGAGATCATGACCTGAGCCGAAATCAAGTTGGATGCTCAACCGACTGAGCCACCCAGGTGCTCCCCCCTCCATTTTTTTTTTCTTGTCTGAACTCTACTACTTCCTTTAGTTTCTCCTCATTGGATAGCTCTTAAGTCTGTGGTCATTTTTGTTGCTTTTCTATAGAACCTTCAAATGTCCTTTTTGCTTCTTTCTGAAGCATAGTAACCCTAGCTGGATGATACTCCAGGCAAGCATCCATGATGGATATGTACAAGAAGAAAATAAACATAACCCAGCAAGGAGGTTCTGGGCTACCTCGACGTCCTCTTTGGCTTGAGACACAGCAATGACAGATAAAAAAAAATACCCCAGTTATGTTCTCTGATGACAATACTAGTCACGTGGCACTCAATTATAAAAAGATTTAAAAAACTACAAATATGGAAACTAAAAAACACATTAAAAACAAAACTGGAAACTCCCTCAGTGAAATATTTGTAAATTTTGCTTAAGCCTTTAAAAAAAAGCTCACAGGTAACCAATGCCTCCACTACGGAAAAAATTTCAGAAGGCTTTTAAAACTTGCAGACACACTGGGCTGGGAATCCTGGCTCTCAGACTCACGAGGTGGATCAACTTGGGCAAAGGATGGAAACTCCTAGAGCCACAGCTTCTAGTCTGTTCTATACAGACACTCTTTGGTTTGCATGATGATTTCCCTGAAATGTTCACCTTGCAAATAGTTCCTGCTCCTTAAGCCTTTTCTGTTTGCAGTTAAATGGGCAACAAAACCTAGATCTGTCTGTCTGACGCCACAGCCCAGGCCAGCCACTCCGTTTTAATTTCACTAATTTATTTCCTTTTAGAAAATATAGAAGATAGCTTAGGAGAGCCCACCGAAGGACTAGTCCTTAACACACATCCCATTTATACCCCCGATAGCCCCAAGGAGGATCCAAAAGAAAACAGGCCATAGAGGGTCTATAGGGCAGAAGACACTTTTTGCTCCACGTTGGTGCACTAAGTCTTTCTGGTCCCTTCTGCAGAGGCCAAGGAGGGGTAAATCTTTCCTGATCTTGAGGCCGAGGACCAGGGAAGAGAGAAGCTTCCTTCAGGTGGCCTGGCAGGGAGGCAAGAGAACTGATGGCGTGCCCGCCTATCAGTGCAGGGACACATGGGCAGAACCCCTTTGCCTCCACCACCTGTGATCTCCATTGTAAAGATATTCTCTGATCAGCTACATCTGAGACCAAACTAGCCAACAAAGAAGTATAACACCCAGCCACAGCAGTAGGTATCCAGCAGCCCGAGAGAGGAAAAACTATTAGATCATATACCTGAGGATCTAATGTACTAGAGGAAACAGATGAAAACATTAGTTTTTTAAAAAATGCACTTTAAGAACACAATTGCATCTGCAAATAAATAATACTAGTTAATAATAAAACATAAGATTTCTGGGGCGCCTGGGTGGCTCAGTCAGTTAAGCAGCCAACTTTGGCTCAAGTCATGATCTCGAGGTTCGTGAGTTCGAGCCCCGAGTCGGGCTCTGTGCCGACAGCTCAGAGCCTGGAGCCTGCTTTGGATTCTGTGTCTCCCTTTCTCTCTGCCCCTTCCCTGCTTGTACTGACTCTCTCTCTCAAAAATAAACAAACAAAAAAATTTTAAAAAAGATTACCTAATAAAAAAACTCAGAAGGTAAATTAAAGAAGAAATGTTTACCACTATTAAGATTTGAATTAGCAGTCTGGAAGTTCATGAACACGAGCAAGCAAAAACATGAGAAGCTGGAAATCATGTCAGAAAAGATAAGAGATTTGGAGAATATATTTGGGACATTTAGGAAACAAATAGGAATAACAGACAAATAATAGGAGTTCCAGAATGAAAAAAAAAAAAGGAAAATGTGGAAAATTTAATAATAAAACTAACAAAACAAAAAACACAATTAAACAAGCAAACAAGGAAACTTACTTGAGTAGAAAGACCTAAGTCTGAAAACTGAAAGGTACATTGATGGGAAATTGCAAGGATGTAGGTATATCCTGGTAAAGCTCCTCAATTCTAAGGATAACTGGAAAATCGTAAAAGCTCTTAAACTGAAAGAGCAAATTACCTAAGGAGAAAACGCATAGCCTCACGTGCTTTTATTATTACAAAATAGACAAAAGTAAAAGAACTTGGAATTCCATTTAAGAAATTTCAAGAGATCCATTTTTTAAGCAAAAGAAAGGAACGAGAGAATACACATAAAAGAGAAAGCAAATAAACACAAAAAGAGTAAGGATAAGTAAATGTAAAACTTACTCTAAAGAAGATGAATAAGAGAAGAGCGAAATCTCCAGAGCCAGATGAGAAAGAATTGTCAGAGACAAGGTAAGGAATTAAAAAAGAATGCAAGAGAAATTTTAAGAATCACAAGAGATCGCTCATCTCTCTAGAAGCACATATATGGCAATGAATTTTAAAACCTAGAGGATAATAATGACTTTCTGGCGAAATAGAAATGACGAATTGACTCAATAAGAAATAGTAATCTTAAAAAACGAACTATGGCAGAAGAAATGGTGGTGAAAGAGCTAACATCTAAACAGGTACCAAGATTAAGTGAGTTCCTGGAGTGGTGCTATCTAATCGCTAAAGAACTGATTCTTTCAATGCTGTTCCAATTATCCCAGGAATGAGAGGAAATACAGTCAGCCCAACTTTACTGCCAAACCCTGATCAAGTAGAAAATAGGATGAAAAAATTATAGAGCTATTATCACTTTCAAATAAGAGGCACAAAATTCTAAGCAAAATACTAACAAGTTCTCAAAAATAGATGCACTAAGATCAAGCAAGTGTTATTAAAGGAACGTGAAAGTGGATTGCTATTAGAAAATCACCCTCAGGGAGCATCAGCACAGTCTAGTACGTCAACCAGCTAAAGAATAAAACCCACAGAATCGTATTAATAAATCTTGGGCAAGGTTTGATAAAATTCAACAACTATTTCTTAAAAAAATTTTTTAATGTTTATTTATTTTTGAGAGAGAGAGACATCTGAGTGCGAGCCGGGCAGGGGCAGAGAGAGAGGGAGACACAGAATCTGAAGCTGACTCCAGACTCGGAGCTGTCAGCACAGAGCCTGACGCGGGGCTTGAACTGCCGAACTGTGAGATCATGACCTGAGCCGAAGTTGGACGCTTAGCCACCTGAGCCACCCAGGTGCCCCCATCAACAACTATTTCTAATTAAAACTCATTATAAGTAACAAAAATTTTGATCTATTGAAGACTACCCCATACCAACCACAGCTGTCATTCGAAATGATAAAACTCTGTACACAAAATTGTTTTCATTAAAATCAGAAGCTAGAGTGAGATACCTCGTTATCACCATTATTGTCTGTAACACTTATGTTGTTAAATAGCTGACATAGGCATTAGAGAAGATATTAAAACCACACTTTTTACTGATGATATAATTGTACACCTAGAAATCCAAGAGAGTCTAGTAAAAAAAGTACTAAGAATTTTTTTTTTAACGTTTATTTACTTTTGAGAGACAGAGCGTGAGCAGGGGAAGGGCAGAGAGAGAGAGAGAGAGGCAGACGGAGGCTCCAGGCTCTGGGCCATCAGCATAGAGCCCGACACGGGGCTCGAACCCACAGACTGTGAGATCATGACTTGAGCTGAAGTCGGTCGCTTAATTGACTGAACCACCCAGGCGCCCCACTAAGAATTTTTAAGATGGTAGCATACAAAGGAAATATTAAAAGATAAGATAGTTTTCCTCTAGCAAAAAGTTCCTAAATGAAAACAGGGGAAATCCTACTTATTAATAGTAACATAGTATATATAAATAGGGGAAATATATATAAAAAGAAGCTCACAGGATCTATAAGAAATGATAAAACCTTATTAAATAATAGTTAAAGATCCGAACAAAGTTGAGTGTAACATTTTCTGGTTTGAGAGGCCATACTATCATGAGACATGTGAATTGTTGCAAAGCCAAAATAGAAGCTTAGGTGAATTTCAAATGGAATTCTAAAATGGTTTATCATGCCTAAAATATCCTAAAATTTATATGGATAAAAAGGTATCCCCCAAATATTCAAGAAAAACATGAAAAAGAAAAAGAAAACAGTGTGTGGTAGGAAGAATAAGATTAGAACTATCACAGGGTCCTGTATCATCGAGATAATCAAATGAATATGGCATGACCTGAGAATAGACAGGAGAGTAGTAGGTCAGTGGGCGGAGCGGAGAATTGGAAGCAGACTGCGCTATATATAAGAATACACGTAAGATGGATTAATACCATAGTTGTCAATGGAAATATTAACAGCAGCCCTACGAGAGCTCTGACAAGAAGGAATATTATCATGTAGAAAAATGA
Source organism: Paguma larvata (assembly GCA_030068075.1). Classification (NCBI taxonomy): domain Eukaryota; kingdom Metazoa; phylum Chordata; class Mammalia; order Carnivora; family Viverridae; genus Paguma; species Paguma larvata. The sequence goes on from CM057838.1 coordinate 41,316,793, forward strand.
GAAGAAAATAAGGACAGTTTACAGACGACCAACTCCAAGTTTAACAAATACGGGAAAAGATACTTTAAAGCACTAGAAGGCAGGGAAATTTAAATAGCACTATGAGCTGTCACTTCATACTTATCAAACTGGCCATAAAGGAAATTAGCACCAACTGCTGGCCGAGGAGTGGAAAAAAGAAAAAGATACTCTCAAACATCGCTAGTGGGAGTATGAGAACTTTTGCTGTTGTTGTTAAACTGTCAAACAGCCTCTCATGAAATTAAACACATTTATACTCTCCAACTCAGCAGTCCTACTCTCGGGAACCTACCCCACAGAAAGAAAGTCGCCATTAATTGAGGAAATATATAAAAGGCATTTCCTGTAAGATTGTTTGTAGGAACCAACTGGAAACCGAAAGAATGCCTTTTGCAGGGACACGGCTGGATGGAGTATGAAATGCCCACACCAAAGGGAAATAAGAGACCATTAAAAAAAATGAATAAATGTTCTGTCGCGTGACTTGGAGGAATTTTTACAAGATGAAGAAAGTGTTTAATGGTAAAACACGTAAGAACAAAACAAAACAAAAAACTCGTTTGTCTCGGATATGTGTGTATGTCTATTTAGGTTACGTGAGAAGGGAGAGAAAGGGGATGTTTCATTCACATGGGTCACGTTGGGGTGTGCCTGTGGCAAATAGGGGTAGGGGTAGGGGCGGGGTGGGGGGAAGGACTAGCTGCTTTTGCAGTCCCGCAGTGGAATGAATTCTGCAGAGCACTTGCCATCCTCTGTCCTTGCATTACTAATAGTTATAAGAAGAAAGCATTTTTCTTTTCTTTTTTTTTAATGTTTATTTTTGAGAGAGAGAGAGAGAGAAGGGCTGAGCATGAGCTGGGAAGGGGCAGAGAGAGAGAGATAGACACAGTATCTGAAGTAGGCTCCAGTTCTGAACTGTCAGCACAGAGCCCGGCGCAGGGTTCGAACTCTCCACCAGTAATATCATGACCTGAGCCAGTCGGATGCTTAATCGACTGAGCCACCCAGGCGCCCCAGCATTTTTCTTATTTCTATCTGAATTCAAAGGAATGATTTTTTTGTTCGTTTGTTTTCACGATTTAATTTTCTTCACTTCTATTTGAGGGTCTGCAACGTTGGAATTTTATACTCTTTCTCTAGGTTTTTATTTGGGTTTAAAGTTGTGAAGGTGCACATTTTTTTTTTTTTTTCAAAGATAGAATGATGGGAGCTTTTGTTTCCTATGTCCTCTTAATGCTGTTTGGTCTTTTTTGTTCGTATATTTTTTTTTTAGCCACACAGCATAGCATGTTTCTACAAGCAAGTTTTACCAATACTCAAATATTCTATCCTAGATTATAATTCATAGGTGAGCATTAATTATCCTAAAGGTCTGTTATTCAGTCTAGGAGACTCAGGGAAGGCTACCTGGAGGAGGTGTGTGACACACAGCACTCAGGTATTTGCCAGTGAGGACACTTGTAAATTGACACTGAAGGGATACATAGGAAGTAGCCAGGCAGAGAACTGGGAGAACATATAGGTTATTCCAGGCAAAGGAAATCCCACTAATGACAGCTGGCATTTATAACAAGTGGCATTTATTGAGACTGCCGTTTATTGCGAGTTTGCTAACACAACTTGCTAAATACTTCACATGAATTGGTTCACACACTCCACACATTTGCCCTATTATCTCCAATTGATAGGTGAGGAAACTGAGGCATGCTCAGGGGTCAAGGCCTCGGAGAACATAGTGAGAGGTAGAACTGGGATTCAAACCCCAGTCTGTCTGTTGACAAAGCGTGAGCTACCATGGGTTGTGGGGTATGTATGGCCTCCGGTAACGGCAGGTGTAAGGGGGTGTGTTATGTCTCCTTCATGTACGGGGGGACTTAACAACTTACCCAGGCATCTCGGCTGTTTCACATTTCATTACCCGAAAGAATGTAGTAACGTTTTCACACCTGGACACTTGGTGCACTTTGCCTTCTAGATATTTTAGAAAAATACTCAATGAAATAATTCCCTGCATTAACCTGTAGGTGATCCCGGTATGAATGCTATTTTATTCAGAGAAATATCAATGTATTCTCTGCGACTTTTAGAGTTTTTAAGATCGCTAGCTCTCCTGAATAGGAAAGCATTTCCTCTAAGGTAATTCCATAATTAAAACATATTTTCTTTAAAAATTTTTCCCTACCAATCTAGTTTTGTAGTAGTTTGTCTTCATTAAGACTATTTAAAAAAAAAAAAAGAAAAAAGGAAAAAAAGTGTTCTTTACATATATACGCCTTCTATGGTGAGCACTGACTGGCGAGGATTTCATCTTACTCAGAGTGAAGAGTGTCCAGACTCTGATTTATTTTCATCTCTGTCTTGTCTGGGATCATTTGTTGACCAGAAACAGAAGTCCTCTGTAACTAAAGAAAAATAAAAAATTTACCTTAAGGTAAATATAGTATCTCACAGACCCTAAAAGAATAAATTTGATGGGAGTCTCAAAAGAGCTAGAAAAAGAACGGGAAAAAAAAAGTCACGAACCGCCATTTTTCTGGAACCACGTGTCCTCTATTTCTACTTCTGCTTACCTGCTTTATTCTTTCCACTGTACACCAATCGGCCTTTTCTATTTCATCGCACAAGGACCCCTTGGCAGTTTTGGATGATTCCCAGTCAATGGGAGTTGAGTTCGACTCTGGGCTCCTTGGATCTGAAGGGTGGATCTAATCAGTCAGTGGTCACTAATAAATTGCCTGTCCCCACACTGGGCCCTGGTCCACGCAACTGGGATCAAGGAGGTGTGGGACCATTTCGTATACAGTCTGTAGGGCTCTCCTTTAGGGCCTTGGAGAGAGTGGATCCCTAAGAACAGTGAGTGGGGTCAGAGCTAGCTGCCATCAAAGTCATACGTAGCCTACAGATAGTAGTAACAAGAGTAGGACCGTTTTACGTAAAATCACCCGGGATTATAGTTTCCTGTTCAACTGGATATATGCAGATGCAATGCAAGTAACTTGAAGATACCTTTGTGGAACCTTCCCGAATTCATATATCCAAGTATGGCTCTTAGGTAAATGCCTGATGCCCCCAAATGATGTAGTCTATAAATAATGTTTTCTTTAGAATTTCCGTTCGGGTTTTAGGATGCAATTTGACATGTACCTTAGTCACAGACTTGTAATTCGAGAGCCGCTCTTAAGTTAAAAATCAGCCAACGTCCCTGGCAAAGGAGTGATGCAAGTGAATGGAGAGAAAGTGGAAAGGCTGAGGGTAAGAAGAGCTTTTTTTGGATTGCTCATAGATTTTCATCATGGCCTCAGCTCACTTGCCATTATTAGCCTGGGTGGTTAATAGCTGGCCGGCTGGATTTCCTCTTCTTCTCAGGTTCTTCAATCTTCCGAGTGAATTTAGTCGGGGCTGATCTTCCTGAATAGATTTCTAGCCTAGACTCCTGGTAACATTCCACGGAATGGCAAGTGAAAAACAACCAAAGACAACAAAGTGGAATCTTTCTCCCTTTGCAGTGTCCTACTCTGACAGCTTGCCTTGGGCCACAGCACCCGCCTGTCCATGGCGATGACGCGGTGTCATCGGGTACCCTAATGACAAGAGTCCACCGTGTCAGCTTAGGTTAAAAATATGTCTCTAGTAGCTTTCATTTCTATCATCTCATGTGTTCTGTTCCTTTTAATTCATAGCACCCTTCCCACCTTTGTTTACATGTCTATACTGTCTTTTTAAAAAAATTTTTTTTAATGTTTATTTTTGAGAGAGAAAGAGCGCGCGTGCGCACGCACACACACATGCACACATGCCTGAGCGGGGGAGGGGCAGCGAGAAAGGGGGACAGAGGATCCAAAGCAGGCTCTGCTTTGACAGCAGAGCTCCCCATGTGGGGCTTGAACTCATGAACCTTGAGATCATGACCAGAGCTGAAGTCTGACACTTAACTCACTGAGCCACCCAGGCACCCCTACGTCTCTGTCTTTATATTCTGTTCATCTCCTATATTTTCTCCCAAGATTCTTGAGGTAGGTTGTTTATTCTTTCAGCAATCAGTGAGCTCTTCGGGAAGTGATTAGTTTTCCTATTTTATTTGCTGTGCCCCTTAAAGTCTCAAAATGAGAGCCTGAAAACATACAGGGAGGGAGGAGCCTGTGGCTTTAACCACTTACTATATTTAGTGTATTAGATACATGGCACAAAATTCCACTGAATTTTATTCCGTTAAAAAAAATTACAGTTAGCAAAGCACACAGACGGGCTGCTGTAGACTGAATGTTTGTGTCCTGCCCCCCATACATTTGTTGAAATCCCAATCTCCAAGGGTGATGGTATTTGGTGATAGGACTTTGGGAGGTGATTAGGTCATTAGAGTGTAGCCTTCCTGCACTAAGAGCTCTGATGCTCTTATGAGAGATGCTCCAGAGAACTCCCTCACCCCCTCCACCAAGGGAGGACACAGCAAAGAGAGCCGTCTACGAACCAGGAAGCCTGCTCTCCCCAGATACCGAATTTGCCAGCGCCTTGATCTTGGACTTCTCAGCTTCCGGAACTGTGCGAAATAAATGTTTGCTGTTTCTAAGCCAGTCAATGATATTTTCTTTATAGCAGCCCAAACAGACGAAGACACAGATCTTCGCCATTTCCAAGTTCAGACTTGTCCCTAACACCATCAGATATCCCTTGTCCCCTCCTGCCACTCCCCACTCAGCACGAGGCAACTTTTCTGTACCCAGCCCTTGTGTCCCTTGTGTAGGTGCTTTTCCTATTAATGCCTTTTGTACCTCCAGATTCTCCTTCTGGCCACACCTGTTAATGCATTTGAACACAGGATTTGAATATTTATTTGTTATCAAATACCTGATACTGTGTGACTCTCAAGATGGTGCCATTCCCCTTATCGCACATACTCTCAACATGTCAGTATCATTTATAAAAAACAAATCAGCCAGAGTCTCATAAACACCAAGGGTTTAGGTGTATATGTCTCTCCAACAGATGCATGTGCTTCTTTATTTTTATCACTGTCTGCCCAAGCTGAGTCAGAGAGCAGCCACCATGCTTCTCGTTAGGCAGACGCCCCAATAAACAGCAGTAACGCAGAGAGCCAGCCAATGAGGGCATTTTCCCCTTTCATTAGAGTTCTAATTTATTTGATGTTTGTAACTGTTGGGGAGAAAGGAGGTGTGGCCTTGCCCAAAGACAGAAGAGCAGACCAGATCTCTTTCGGGGCTAGAGGCAACATTTTGTGACTCTGTTTCTCTCACGCTGCTCATTTTCCTTTGGGAACTCCTTTCAGAGGCGCCTCTCTCCCCCATATCATAAAATTTTTCAAACCGCAAAGAATCCGTCTTAAGAACATGGCTGTAGCTCATTCTTCCAAAAACCAAGCTGGACCCACGTTGACCCACAGTTGCCAGCTCAGTTTCGGTGGAATCAGAAGCATCTGATGATACAACTTCTAGTCTCCTGATTTTTTTTTCTTTTCTTTTTTTCTCCTTTGTCCACTCTTCTATTTCTCTACATTGCCAGTTTTGGACTGCCAATGCCCTAGATTTGCCCATTGGGAGCTTCGCGGATGGCACTCAACAGCAAAGGGCTGGATGCCTCTGACTCTGAGCTATAACTCTCCAGTTTTCTAAATTTTTTTCTGTGAGATTTATTGCAGTGAAAGGTTACTAAGACACTAATTCTCAGAGTATGACTGTATTTTATTCCGAGTTCAAAAATTACCATGGCCTTGTATCTATATATCCATATCTATGTATCTTAGTTCACAAATCTTATGCAGTACAGATTGAGTTTCAGATCAAAATTTATTCAATAAATATTTACTATGTGTCTTTATGTACCAGGAATGAGAATACATCGGTGAAAAACAGAGAGGTCCCTGGTCTCCTGGAGTGGGCATTTGAGGAGAAGAGTTTCCACAATTTTTAGTCCATAAGTCAGAGAGAAAAATAATGTTAGAAACTGGAAGGGAATAGGTATTTGCCATGTGCTATAGTACATATACCACAGACACAGATGTGAAAAAAAGTTTTCATCACAAAACATTTCAATGACTTCTATTCAGGAAGTACATGCTCATTATTTTCTTCAAACTAGAAATTACTTTATCCTTTTCTTTGAAGTTCTCTTAAATCTGTTATTATTCAGTGTCTCTTTCCAATTTCTCGTCAAATTGCCTTATTTGTAGCTTCCAAATGTTAACACCTCAATGGTGAAATGAAGCCTATAAAATGACTTAGGGGCTTAAACTGTGTGTGAGGCAGAACTGGTATTTAAGTCCTTAATGAAATTATGAGCTTTGAAAGTGTTGCATTTTGGGTTTACAGGGGTCACTCTTTTTTTTTTTTTTTTGCAGAGGGCTGTTTAGGAAGGGTAGGGAATCCTCGTATTACACGTTTATGACATTTAATTGTCTTCTCTTTTAAAATTCAGTTTTCATGAACTTGTGATTTATGACCAGCTCACACTGCGTGAAGGCATCTGTAAAGTTCGTGTATGTTTTTTCCAACTCCCAAAGCAGTTTCTTTCTACTGGTCTAATTCTCGCAGGCAGAAAAGCTAAAATATGTCTCTCGTTGCTTCACCGATCTCTTGCCGGAAAAGGGAAGGTGGGGAGACAAGAAAATAGAGAAGAGCAGAGCACGAAGGTGGAGAGAGGAAAAGAGGAGAGGGAGGGGGAAAATGAAGGAGCACTGGAGCACTGATTGCGGACCAGCAGCTCCAGAGCGGCCACAGCGCGGAGCCACCGGCGCCCACTGGTCCCCAAAGCTGCCAATCGAGGCGTAATCCTGTAGGAATTTCTCCCGGGTTTAGCCGGGAGTCACATAGCCGCCTCCTCTCCCCCCGACGCCCGGAGGAGCTGGGAGAAGCAGCAAAGGCAGGGAGGGAGGGAGGGAGCGGGAGGAGGAGGGGAGGAGGAGGAGGAGGAGGAGGATCGGGGGAGGGAGGCGGCGGCGGGAGAGGAGGAGGGGCGCAGCCGCTGAGCCACTAGCCCCGCTCGGACGCGCTTCTCTCCAGATACTCCCGGAGCTCCAGCCGCGCGGACCGCCCGCCCTGACCGCTCTGCCCCTAACTTCAGCTGCAGCTACATTCCAGGCCATCTAATTTATTCCTCAAAACCAGCGACTGAGCCGCGACGCTGGGAAGGAGTCCGCGGAGGAGTAAAACAGCAGCGGAGCGAGAAGAGCTCTAGAGAACAGCCTCCCCGGAGCAACAACTCGGCGTCGGGAGTGCAGAAACCAACAAGTGAGAAGGCGCCGCATTCCCGGGGCGCAGCCGCGGGCGGCGGGAGCAGGCGCAGGCGGAGCCGGCTAGCGCCCCCGAGCCGGGAGCCCCGGTCGGCGAGCCCGGGCCGCGGTCGTTGCGGCCGCTCTGCCCCGGATCCCTCTGCACCGGCTGCGCCGGGCGCTAGGCAGTAGGCTTCGTTTCGCCCTCGTTGCCAGCGGCGGCTGGGAGCAGCCGGTCCCCAGGGAATATGCGGCGCGCTTGGATCCTGCTCACCTTGGGCTTGGTGGCCTGCGTGTCGGCGGAGTCGGTGAGTGGGCCTGGAGGGGGACAGCGCACGCCGTTTCGGGTGCTCGGGGCCGAGGGGAGTCCGCAGCGCCCGCGGGCAGTCGGGCAGCGCCTCCTGGGGGAGCCCTACCCCCCGCCCCCCCACCCCGACCCGGCGCTTGGCCCCCGGGGATCTACTGGGACAAATGCAGTCGCTCCTCCACCACTTTCCCCCTCGCGTTCCCTTCCCGCAGAAATGCGCGGCTCTCCGGAGTTGCCGCGAGGTCCCCGGGGATGAGGGCGCGAGAAACGCAGTTTTGTGTCACCGCAGAGGCCCCTGGAGTCACTCCCAACTTCGCCGTCAGAGGGTCTTGCTGCGTGGCCCGAGGAGGACCTAGGGAAGAGGGGGATCAGAACGGCCACAGGAGGGCCAGCGAGGGAACCCGCCCCCTCCGCGCGCTCGGCGAGACCCAGGGACAACCTGGAAACTTTGGGGTCCTCTCCGCACACCATCCCCCACGCTGGCTAGCTTTCCTGCTCGGTCGAATGCAAGTCCTGGGGAGTTGGGGTCCCGATTTAAGAAACCCGAGAGTGTCCGGAGAGGAAAGTTTGAAAAAGTTCTTTTGTTTGATGTTCTCTGTGGCTGGGGCGAGATAGCAGATACGTCGTGGAAAGGCCACCCCCTGAGGCCCAGTCCTGGGTCCCGCGGGGTGCGCGGAACGCGCCGGAAAATGCTGGGGCCCCGGGCTCTGGAATCCCGGTCCTTGAGGGGCGGAGGGCGGCCCCGCGGGCCCTCTGGGGCCGGAGGACGTTTTAATACGGATTACCCTGGAGTGGAGCGTGCAGGGCAAGGCGGGGTGCGGGTGACACCAAGCTCGGCCTCGGGTCGCCTGGCCGTTCGGGGACCGAGGCTTTCAGCCTGCCACGCTTGTGCTCGCGGGCGCTGGCGCGGGTGATTCCGAGGCCCGGGGGCGTCTCTTCTCCCGCCGGGGCCGGCTGCGGGCACCCAGCCTCCCTCCCCGGCCGCGGCAGTGGGAACTTGGATTCTCCTCCTTTGGGTCGAGTTTCTAGGGCTGGAGTTTGTTTCCCTACGTCGCCCGATGAGCGCCCTCTAAAGGGATCTCCTCCTGGGCTTTTCTGGTGGGTGGCGGCCGGTACCTGGGCTCCCGGAGCTTTGCCGGACTAGGTGGAAGCCTGGGCACCCCGGGTACTGTGCAGCCTCAGTGCCCTCCGGGGCTTCGGTGCCGGGGTGCAGCCGTTTCTCTCCTTTTTAGCTCCCCCTACCTCCTCCCTTTGCCACCTAGTAACTTGTCCAGGGGTGGTTTGGGGAGTTTTTCCACCTCACCTTTGGAGTGTTACTTCCCTCCCCCTTCTCCCTCGTTTTGGAGTTGAAGCAGTTTAGGAGTGGAAAACCTCTTGGGCACTGAGCCGCAGGAGGGCATTTTGCAGCAGCGTGGGACCCGCTGTGTGCACTAGCAGGTCCCCAAACGTTACTTGAGATTGAAAAGCAGATAGACTTGTACACTGTAGACAGAAGAGATGAGTGTTTGGGTGCTTGGGCTGTAAAACAGAACTGCGAACCTTATCAGTACTTCTCTTTGGCAAACGATGGGCTCCTCCGTTGGGACTGGTAATCTCCCGGCCAGTTATGAACTTTGACTCCTTGTACACAAAAAGGGAGAGATTCTCTGTTTATTTCAGGAAAAACGTTATTGCTCATCTTGTTGCGAAACAGGGCAAAGGGAGAACTCCCTCTAAAGGTTTTCAAGAGAAGCCTGCCCAAAAGGCTCTACAGGGTTAAAGAAGTCCTTTTTTGGCAGAATCCTGTTCAGGATTTGCCAGGAAGTGTTACCGTTTTGGGGTTCTCCAGAAAGAATGTCTCTATCTCTGGATTTTTGCATAAATCTGACATTGCTCCTTAAGGAAGCTTTGCGGCTGAACTATTCTGCCTGGTGACACCTTTCCCCTGAACTCTGTCTTTGTGGTTCTGATATGTCTCATTTCCGACCAGGATTAGATGCTTTCCCAGCGAGCTCCTTCACTGTGGTCGATCCTCTTTTCAGTAATTGGACTACCATCCAAAAGGGTGATTAGATATTTTTAAAATGTCAACTTGGAGATTCTAGCAGAGAGTCTTTGTTAAGCTGTTTCAAAGCCCAGGATGGCTACTAGTCTATTTCAATTACTTTTTAGTCTCTGATGTGTAGCAGCATCGTCGGAGGCGAAGTTGAAAGACTTAATTTTTCAACAATGAGCTATTATAGCACATTATTTCCAGTACCTCGTATTTTCATTCGAAAACGGCAGCAGTTTCCTTGGAGTTAGAGGTAGTTAGTGGTCTTCCGAGCTTTAAGTCTGTCTTGATGAGGAAGAAAGGAGAAATGTCTGCAGTTATTGAATTCTCGAGTCTTCTCCTGAGCCCAAGGCAAGGTGAGGGGGAAGAGGTTTTTAGGAACCAAGGCTCAAAGCTGTCCTGTCCGTGAGAAGAAATCGGTGGCCCTTCCTTTCTGGGTGCCAAAGCCGGCAGGGACTGTTCGCAGTGATGCCTTCGTACTTTGCACCAGCAGGTTAGGGCTTTCGCTGCGGGAACGCCGTGGGAGGGGAAAGTCTGACTGAGTGTGGCGGTAGTGATATACTGCTGTTTTCCTATCCTTTTTTTTTTTTAACATGACTGTTTATCTTTAGAAATAATACATCGCAGACTGCTATAAACACATAATTGGAATTGGAAATATGTTTAAGAAGAGGAAATGTTTTGAACTAGTGGAATTTTATACACATGTTTCAATGTGTGTAAACTAAAAGAAACTGTCAAGTCATTTGGACCCACGCGTTACCTCTTAGTGTGTTAGGAGAGGCAGGCTTTGGGAAGTTGGCGTTAGAAAGAAAACTAGAATTGGGACCGGACCATATAACCTTTTTCGGTTTCTTAAAAAAGTATATTTTGGCTGCTCTAGTAATGAAACAAATTATTTTTGCTGGGGAATTTTATAGAATTCCTGTTTCTCTTTTAGTCAGATATTAGCAGTAGGTAGACACCATTTAGGAAGGAAAGATCGTGAGACCGGGCTTGCGAACGATGGATGTCCTACAAGGAATTAGAGCTTGCTCTCCAATTCCCGCTTCTGGGGCCCGGCACGTCGAGTTTTGAAGGGCCGTGTAGCATGATTTCTCACATGGCACTTTGAATAATCATTAGTTTGGAAAGGATTTCAAAAGATTACCTAGTTTTTTTTTTCCTGGGCAGGACTAATTCTTGAGTCCCCAGAAGCTCCCGGAGACCTGGCTAGTCAGCCACAGGTGGCCTGGAGTCTCCTCAGGGTGGCAAAGCCCCGAGGCTGATCCAGCCACCCAGAATCCGAACAGCTCTGTCATTAAGGTTTATAGGGAGTCTGGTCAAGCCACTGTGCTATTTGGCATGTCAGCTGGCAGTGATCCAGTAGGTGGTGTAAGGAATGTCATCTGAGTTTAGATCCTCACAACACTGCCCCTTTTCAACACTGCCAAACATCAAACAGAATCATCTCGCTCATCATTTCCTTCTTTTTTTATATTAAATTTTTTTAACGTTCATTTATTTTTGAGAGAGAGAGAGAAAGAGAGAGAGAGAGACAGAGCGTGAGCAGGGGAGGGGGCAGAGAGAGAGAGAGAAGGAGACACAGACTCTGAAGCAGGCTCCAGGCTCTGAGCTGTCAGCACAGAGCCCAGTGAGGAGCTCGAACTTATGAACCATGAGATCATGACCTGAACCCAAGTCAGATGCTTAACTGATTGAGCCACCCAGGCGCCCCCTCATCATTCCATCCTTACCATGGAAGAAGGCCCGCCATTTCTGCCATCATCAACAGTACATTCCAGTATCTCAAAATCACCTAATTCTTTCATGGCCCAGAAGCCAGATTAAAATTTTAGAGAAAAATAAAAAATAAAAAGCAAGAAGGAATGAAGAAGAGCCTTCGCTGAAAATAAGCTACTCTTATTTGCTTCTTTTAGTTGTGCCAGTACCGTCACCTTCATTCTAGTCTTTGGGATTCGAATTTTGAATGAACGTCCTTGACTCATTCCACTTTGTTGACATCCGCGTCCAGTCGGACGTTAAATCCCCCTATGTGGTCGTTCCACAAACACCGTTCACTACCGAACGCCTGGGGTAAAGCATTGAGCAAACCAGGCAAACTCCTCTGTGTTCTGGGAGCTCGCATTCTAGTGATCCAGGTAGCTTCCCCTTTACCTGTATCTTCCCCCGTATCTTTTAGTTTTGTCTTTCTTGGGACCTGTGTCTTTATGTCAGCAGCTTTCTAGGGGTCCTTCCTGCCCAGATGCTCACCTGCTGTTTGATTGATCTTGTACCATTCTGATGGTGTTCCCATGGTCCACAAACCGCCGTGTTTCCTTGTTATTGTGGCATGGAATCTAACTAAACATCTCTGCCAGGTTCAGAAGATGCTCATAATATTGCTCTTTCTTTCTTCTTCCCCCTTGATCACTCTCCATCGTGTCTCCCAGCGCCTGCCCGCTGGCCTCACTGTCATGAACACTCCTGGGACATAGCCACCTCCTCAGTGTTTCTCCTTTAACGTGCTGTTGATCCAGACCCGAGCTCCAGATGGCCTTTCATGTTTGAGCTCTTGTTTTTATCTTTCTGTAAACAGTACAGCAGACTGGTGATGAGAATCCTTGAAGTGTGTAAAAATACAGATTTCAGGGCTTCACCTCAGACCTACGTGATCGGTAGCCTGAAAGGGGGCGCGGTATGTTTACGAGGCATCTCAGATGATTTTAATGAACCAGCCACATTTGGGAACCGCTGGCCTGGGTCACATACTTTACCCCTTCTTATATGCCGTTTTGTGTTGGTTGGTGGGCTCCTGGCAGTATATAGCTGTGTGACCTTGGGGACCACTCTAGAACACTAAGGGCTTCGGCGCGGGAGGTGGACAAGCTGGGTTCAGATGCTGGTTACTTTGCCACTGACTGTAGTACTTGGACAAGATCCTAAAACTCCAAGTCACTTGAAAAAATGCATGTGTACATGTGTATAATTTGGACCTGAATGCCTTTATAACATGGTTGTTACTAGCATAAAACGAGGAACATAGGAATGGTGCTTGAGGCACGGAAGGTACTAAGTGGTTTTTCTCTTCCTTTCTTGGTCTCTGATTTCTTGTCTGTGAAATATGGGAGCTGTATAAGATGTTCTTAAGCCCCCTGACATTCTAAGAAGTGAATTTTCTCTTCCATTGAGATTGGTGCCGCATAAGGGGAGGGCCCTTCTTTTCACACATTTCGCCCCCGCTCAGTGCCGAGCTTGGTAAACACCTATTAAGGATCCATATTTAAGTGCAGGTGACCGTAGCAAGGGCAGTCGGGATCCGTCAGTTCTCCTGAAGCTCAGCTTTGTTCTTCTGGCCACTGAAAGCGGTGTGGTCTGGGATCAACAGAATCTACCAACCCATGGGCGTACCTGGGCTAGTTGGCCAGTTTCGACTCACTAGACATCAGTTTCATCAACATTGCAGTGTTGGCGTGAAGAATAAACAAGACATCGAAGTCAAGGCCTGCAGTCATTGGTGTACATCCATGCTGCCTCCTGTTTCCTTCCCTTCCTGAGATTCTAGCAGACTGGAAGGAGAGAGTCACGTCTGTATTGCGTGCCGGAGTACAGCTGGTCGTCTGAAAGGAGGTGGTGGCAGGGCTGGTGAGGGGATGTCGGGCAGTGGGGAGGTGGAGAAAGAGGATTTTTTAAGAGTAGAAATGCATGAAATTTCTCCTTTGAGCAATTTGAGTGTCGGTTCCTACTGTTAAAAATCTCACTGTGTTTTGACAAGTCTGTTTCTGGGACCGCGTTAGTTTTAGCAACAAGGCTGGAGGGGTGGCTGCCTTTGAATAGGAAAGAACGCTGTCGAAATAGAATTGTGAATGTTTGTCTTGGATATCTCGAAGAATTGGTAGGACTGGGAGAAGGGGAGAAACCTTGAAGTCTTTGGAGATTTCCCGTTTGAATTTCCTATCAGCAGAGAGAGGCCAACTGGTATGCACTTGGCGATGTGAGAGCCGGCTATGGAAAATATTGTTAAGACAAGACATGTTTTCACGTATTTTTCCTCTGCCGTTCAATTTGTTTTGTCGAAAATGTCACAAAGATGCAGAGAGTGTGCCCTTTACAAAGCATTTGGATGTTTATTTTCTTAGATGATTATACAGGTTTATTAAATACAAACAGTACTGATATTTTAGGAGTATGTGCAATTGCTAGAGTTTAGTCTCATGATAAGATGACACATGGAATGAGAAACCCAATTATTAAGGGAAGATTATTTTTTTCTGGTTCTTACCAAGAAAGAGTAAAAGTCAGACATTACTTTTGTCTGACATATTATTAAATGTAAAGACAGTAAAAATAAATGTACAACATTTAGGGCAAAAGTGAGATTTTTGCATATGGAGTTAATTATCTTCCTCCGTATGGGACCTCAGCTTCCCCGCGTATAAAATGATGAATGAACTAGAAGAATTTTCTGTCTTTAACATTTCAGTTTTCTATATGCCTCAGGGTAAGGTTGGAGAAATGTTAAGATTAACCCAATCAATAAGTAATTATTAAGCTCCTGCCAAATACTTACTATTTGATCACCGAAGCAAGGAGTTCATTCACGTTACTGAAAGGTAAGTCATTTCCAAGAGCTGAAGGGAATCTGTTAACTCGAATGGAGTGTTCATCGTGTACTGGCACTATATATGTTCCTCCGAATGGTCACGATCTAGTGTTTTCTCGTATATTTTCTGATACCAGCCAGTGTAGTATCAAGACCAGTTGATGTGATGGGGTTCACTTTCGTTCTGGACAGAGGACAACGTAACTTGTTGACATAATTTGGGGGGCTTTTTTTTTAAAGTTTTTATTTGAGAGAGAACAAGAGGGGTAGAGAGAGAGAGGGAGAGAGAGATTCCCAAGCTTCCTGAATTGGGGCTCGAACTCACAAACCATGAGATCATGACTTGAGCCTAAATCCAGAGTCGGACGCTCAGCCACCGGAGCCACCCAAGCACCCCAGCCAAGGCACCCAGGCGCCGCTAGCTTTGAGGGCTTTTTAAGGCATAAGTCACTGAGGGGTCTCAGGCTCCCCATGTGGTTTCTGGCCTAGATGCCCATTTCTAGAGACGGGCCTTTAACTGGTTCCTTCCCCTTGGCTCCTCTCTGTAGCGCCGGAACCTGGTGTAAGTGCTGTGGACACCACAAGCAAGAATCTAGATGGTAGACTGGCTTGGAGCCTGGTCATCGGAGAGGAGACTTGCCTGAGTCTGAATTCCCTTCACCGTGTAACTTGGGACAAGTTTCTAATCATTCTGTGCTCAGTTTTCTCCTCTATAAAATGGAATGTTCTAATCGAGGTTTTAAGGATTATGCGAGACAGTATAGGTAGGAGGTTTTCACACAGTGGCATATTCATGTTTTACATCATGTGTTAATTACTATGATTCCGAGTCATGGTTTTCTGCCTCCTTAAAAAGCGGGGGCTTTGTACACTACATGGGCTTATCGGATCCGCTAGCTCCAGTCCGGAGAGTGGCCCAGGAGATGCACAACTGAGCCTGCTCTTCTTTTTTCCTTTTTTTTTCTTTAATATTTCTTTATTTTTGAGAAAGAGAGACAGAGCTCAAGTGGTGGAGGGGCCGAGAGAGAGGGTGACACAGAATTCAAAGCAGACTCCAGGCTCTGACCTGTCAGCACAGAGCTGGACACGGGGCTCGAACTCATGAACCGCGAGATGATGACCTGAGCCAAAGTTGGATGACCAACCGACTGAGCCACCTAAGTGCCCCGAGCCTGCTTTTGCATCGCTGGGGTTCTCTTTCCTGATTTGGGGGGGCCTACCTCTGTGTTGAGACATTGAGGATATGTTTGTATTCAGCTTTTCTTGGTTATTTTTTAAAGGGTCCTTGCAGAAACTAGATGAATCTCTGAGTGTTGAGATGTGAAAAGCCCATTTTTTCCCAGTAATTTTACCTTTTCGGATCTATCCAAAGGAAATAGTCATAGCTGGGTAAAATGTGTTTATTGAAGATTTATTAATAATAGTTAAAAAATGGAAACAAACTGAGTGTACAATAATAGATTACTTAAATAAAAGATTCTAAATTATACATAAAATATCATATAGCGATTAAAAATGTATTTAAAGAATTTTTATAACTTGGAAGCTTTATAATAGACAAAAAGTCTGATATAAAACTATATATAGTGAAACTGAGGTTATATTAAATACATTTGTATATATGTACGCATACACTTGTACGTGTGATAAAATGCCCGGAACTGAATATATGCATACAATACATGCAGACACAAACGAGTACAAGTAAAACTTAGGAACTCTGAACAGGATTGGTGGATCATGTCAATATCAGAATCCTTCTTGTGACTTTCACTGTAGTTTTATACAATATTAACCATTGGGGGAAACTGGATAAAGAGTAGAAGAGATCTCTTTGTATTATTTCTTACGCTTGCATGTGAATCTGTAGTTATCTCAACAAAAAAATCAAGTAAAAAATGGCACCAGATGTAGAGAGTTTTACAAGCATGTTCTGCTGATCCTTGAAGGAGCAGATAATAATTGTTGCTATAGAGGTTAGAGAACGACAGAGGCTATTCTTTTACATTTTATCGGGTTAGCATTACTCTCTGTCAAAATCAGACAGGGAGGGCATAGGAAACAAATCTACAGGCCAGCTTCACTTGTGATGCAAACATTTAAATATAAAATTATCAAACCGAAGACAGCAGCTTACTAAGAAACTAATGATGGATCCAAATAGAGTTTACTCAAGGCATGCTGCAGCATCAGAAAAGCGATGCAGTCAACAGTGTAAGGGAGACAACAATATGATCATCTCCATAGATGCAGAAAACATCTGAGAAAAGATGATAAAAATGTTAATACAAGGATCTCTAATTTCTGGTTAACTGAACGTTTACTATTTAGGGTTAGTACATCTGTGCCGATGGCTCAATTCACTTGACATGTTTAGCGACCAAAAGATCACTGTTTACTGAGTTGTGAGGCAACAGTCTCTAGTTGCCTGGGTGACAGGTGTGTGACAGTGCAATAAAGTATGGGTTATAACATATATAGATTCTAATCCATATGAACTCGTAGTTCTAGCATTGCCGAGTTTCGATTTTGGGCTCTCCCAAATTAAAATGACACAGGAGATGATCTTGAGGGTTTTAGAATCCAGTGGATTGGGGTTTGGTTTTTGGTGTTACCACTTGAAATCCACGTGACCTTGAGGAAGTTTCTTATCATTTCTGAGCTTGTTTTTTTGTTCAGTGTAGCACTGAGAAGCAGAATATTTTGCTTTTTGGTTATTTTAAAGATGAGCTTCAATAATGACTGAAAACTTCTAACACAAACCGGACCAATAATAGGTGTTTTAAGCACATTTGATTCTCTTTCCTTCTAGCTCTAAATGTTGTGATTCTGGGATACATTATACATGCATACTCTGACCCCTGACACCAAGGGACATCTATTTTCACAAACTTATGACCAGTTTATTTTTTATCAGGCAGGGTGTCATGCTGAGTTACACTTTCTTTCCGCCATCATCTGTTTCCTGAATTACGTTCAGCTGAAGCTCAAAATAGACTTGCATACGAGTTGAAAATTTAGTGAAGACTTCACGAAAGCTTCATAAAACCTGACACAGTACTTGGGATTACCATCGTTAATGCTTGAAGAAGGTCAGTGTTGGAATCTGAGGTTGCAAACACTGATGTCTCTGCTAGGTTTGCTAATGAATCGCGATCTTCATTTTATTTCTGTGCCACTTCTGAACTCACTTAGATGAGAGTGATGAGTATTTTTATTTCATAATTCAGGCATGCTTTTTGAAAGTTCACCTTGGGCCACCACACTTTTATGTAAGACCTATCTCAGTACCTGTTTTTATGAACTGAAAGAAATTTGAAGGGAATTTTCACTTTTATGGAAAAAGACCAGAAATGAAAATATGTTCAGCGTTTGTTTTGGGGTGAGCCATTATGGAGGCGGCATGCACCCTAGGCATCGAGACGGGGGCACCGCCAAGCTCCTTCCTGTGGAACTGCACACAGCGTCTTCGCCTCAAACCACTGCAACTTGGAACTGTGTCTGTGAGCATCTGTGCTTTGTCTTGATTTATCGTGTGCGTCCATTAGTAAGATGTGTCCTAAGATAGCAGAAAAGCCTAAGGGAGGTTATTTTTTGGGTCTGGGAATGCTCAAAGTTTTCCCATATAAATTACTGGTAATTGCTTCTTCGCTTTCTGCTACTTCGGCTTATGAAAGGTTTCATGGGAACTCTGCCTTTCGGATAGCGGAGGAAACCGTCTAAGATTTGATTACATTTTATAATGGTTCTGATTGGTTATCGAATGAGGTTTTACGTTTGGTAAGTCAATCAGTTAAGACCTAAATCATGTGGGGCGCCTGGGTGGCTCAGTTAAGTGTCCGAAGCATGATCTCACGGTTTGTGAGTTCAAGCCCCACATCAGGCTCTGTGCTGACAGCTCCGAGCCTGGAGTCTGCTTCAGATTCTGTGTCTCCCTCTCTCTCTCTCTCTGCGCTTCTCCTGTTCACGCTCTGTCTCTATGTCTCTTAAGAATATATAAATGTTAAAAAAAAATTAAAAAAAAAAAGAAATTATGACATGATACCTACCTTGAAGCAACTATGATTTACCTTTTGATTATTTAGGGTAGTTGAAGGTGGGTTGGGCCTATAGGTAACACATGCATTATATGTAAAATGTATATCAGTCTGAATCTTAGACATACCTAGCAATCAAAACTCCCAAAGAACTACATCTACAATTGAGAAAGATAAGAAGAACCCATTGTAGAAGAGAAGTTCCTGCTTTCCCAGAAAAGCAAAAGCAAAACCTTCTTTGAAGTGGCATGGTGTGTTGGAGAAAAAGAATTCTGTTCATGACCTGAATAGACATTTGATGTTCAAATTTTTTTCTCCTTCTCCATCTGTTCTCTGAGGAAAGACATCTAAGTATTAAAATATATGAAAGATACAAAGATTAAGAAATTGTTTAGAACCTGAATAATTTATTGGTGTTTATATCCAAGGAGAAAGAAACCTTATGTTTTGTATAGTCTGATTCTCCATACTCTGTAAACTTTGGGCTCTGACAGGTGAGAACTGGACCTTACATGTTTGACCAAGATCGAATAGTCTTAGCCGATGAATTGAAAGAGGTATAAAAGGTATAAAATGATTTTCATTTTATTCTTTTGGATTCTGCCTTTTCATGACATAACAACAGATTTAGAGCTGGAATTGACTTTTAAAGGGAAACCTATCTAGAGAGGTTAAGTGATTTGTCCAATATCACAGTTAGTGGTAGCTACATATTGGATCTAGGCCATCTGATTTGTTGATAATTTTTTCTTACCATAAAACATTCCCTTTCTGGCACCTTCTTCTCCTTCACTGCTCACATTAGATTAGCACCTAATACACTTACTTCTGGCCCATGTTTGATGCGTACATGAAATATCAGATGGAATATACATTATATGTTATATGCTCTGAATCAGCGTGGTTAACGTGTTCTGTGCAAAAAGAATAATTTAAAACGATGTTTAGATAATGTCTCAATTGGCAGCAAGACTTGTGCTCCAGAGGACACCATTATTATCAACAAACATTTTGACTAATTTGGGGAGAACAGAAAGCACTGAGATTTGGAGATACCAGAGGCCGAAGTCCAGCTGATTTGTAAATCGTAGGAAGATTGTGGAGACTTGTAGACAGAAGAGGAGATGAAAGGTTCTTGGAGATAAGAATCAAAACTAGAAGCAAAGTCCTCATGAATTAATACCACATTTTATGGGATTAAAAAAACCTGCTATGGTAGGTTGAGGGAAGAAGAGCATTCCTTAGCTTTTTATACAAAAAATATGTCAGTGCCTTCAGGAAAACAGAGGCCAAGCCACTTCTCATCCAGGTAGAAGCACTCTTTTGCTCAGTTCCCTTTGCCGGTGTTGGATGTAGGGTCGTCTTTTCTCCCAACATTTTTCTCTTGAATATGTTTTTGGCAAATCTTAGCATAATAACATCATATTTGCATCATAGTTTTTCAGAAAATATGTCTGCGGGGTGATATTTTTAAGAAATGAATTTTATTAAAGGACACTAACTTTGAAAATTAGTAGCACAGACGTCCTGCTGTGTACTTAGAGCTGTGATAGGCACTTTCCATTCCTGTCTGTAATTGTCTCTCAGCTGCCAGGCAGCATTTGCCACGACCGCATTTTATGTGACCTAGCATAAGTTAGATCCTCTAGATTTTTTTGTTTTTTTCTTTTCGTTTTTTTTGGTTTTTTTTAAGCTTTAAATTGCCCAGACATGATACTATTATCTTTTTTTTTAAGTTTATTTATTTATTTTGAGAGAGCGAGAGAGAGAAAAGAGTCAGCAGAGGAGGGGCAGAGAGAGGGAGAGAGGGAATCCCAAGCATGCTCTGCACTGTCAGCACAGAGCCCGACACGGGGCTCGAACTCCTGAACTGTGAGATCATGCTCTGAGCTGAAATCGAGAGCCGGACACTTAACCGACTGAGTCTCCCAGGCACCCCAGCCATATTCTGATTGCTTTAGCAACATGGAGCCAATCACTTTGATGGCTTCTCTGCACAGGCTTGTGTCTGGTAGTGGGGGAACTCAGGAGTAGAATTCACAGGGTTTCTTTAAATTCCCCGCTCTGCCCGTATCTGACTGTGTGACCTTGGGTAGGTTACTTAGTCTCTCTCTGCCTCAGTTTTCTCATCTGTAAAAAGGAGATTAGTTACAGTAGGCACCTGATGGTGATGCCGTGAGGATTAGTGAGGTCCTGCGTGTCAGGCATTTAGGAGCATGCCCGGTGTGGAGTCAGCAGCGGCCTCCTGCCTTGACGCTGATTGGAACAGACGGCTGGTTAGATGTTGCTGATCCACGAAGAAAGGATCCTCTTCGGAGGTTTCGAACCCGAGACTGAGAAGAACGGTGACGCCACAGACCAGATGGGAAAGAGAGGAGAGGCTGAGTTCTTTCTTCTTTTTTCTTTGCTCGGTGTGGCTAATGTGTTTTGGTGAAAAGAGGTGTTTTTTAGCCTCTCTAGCTCTTAGTTCTGGAGAGTGAGGGGTATGTTCTAGATCACGGACTCTCACCTCTTCCTGCCCTTGAAACTCACCTGGGGAACTCTGAAAAGCTCTGTGTGCCTGGGCCCCACCTGGGATGTCAAACTCTGTGGGGGTGGGGCCCAGCTGGCTATAAAACTTCCCAGGTGAGTCTAGCTTCCAGAAGGTTTGAGAATCACTGCCCTGGGTGTCTTCTTGGACTCCTCCAGCTTAGAGGGAAGTCTAGCAGGTAAGATTTTTGTCTTCTTCTGCTTCTCAAGTTTTATTTATTTTGAAAGAGACAGAAAGCATAAGTGGAGGAGGGGCAGAGAGAGGGAGAGAGAGAATCCCAAGCAGGCTCTTTGCTGTCAGCGCAGAGCCCAGTGTGGCTCGACCTCCAGAACTGTTGAGATCATGCCCTGAGCTGAAGTCAGACGCTTTCCCGACTGAGCCGCCCAGGTGCCCCAAGATTTTGTGTTCTCAAACCACATTTCCTACTATTTGTGACCAAGCCCCATGGCTTGCGGTGGCTTCCCGGGACTGCCCTGCTGCCCATCACAGTCCAAAGCTGTATAGAAGAGGACATGCTTGCTTGCTTCTGGCTTCTTTCTTTTCTACCCTTCTCTTTAACATCTTTTTCTGTTGGCTCATACTTTCTTGATAACTTAGGTTGGTGGATTATGATACATGCTCTTTACACAGAAGGGTATATGTGTAGAAATTAAGTCTTTCTGAGGATGTCTTAAAAAAAAACGGAAACATTTCCCTTTCCTTTCAAAAACTTTCCTTTAGTGGAACAAAGGACGCTTGTCCTCCTGGCCTGGTTGCAGAAAAGCGTGTTTGGTCAGCTTATTAGATTTGCCTGAGTTCATGCTTTGAACAGAGAGATTGTGTTTTACTGACGGGGAATGTGTCCTAGAACTTGTCTGAAGTTACTGATCATGTGTAAGCCCTACACACGTGTCTTAACGATGGTCCTTTTCTTCAGTTGATACTTTATTCAGCTCAGCTACTTGGATCTTGTTCAAGTCAAATTAATTCCGTGGAGCTCTACTGTTTCCGGGGTTGAAGTAGGGAAGAGAGAGTGCTTTAGGCTGTCCTGTGAATAAGACGTCTGAGTTGTCTTTAGTTCTTCTTAAGTAAAAAGGCAGCAGCCCGTTATCTAATCTATTCATAGTTTACTTTGTTCCGATATCTAATTTGGGAGCATGTTTGCCCTCACTCGATTCTGAAACGCAATTTTCCATCCCTTGAATAAAGGGGGCTATCTTTAATTGACTCAGAAAAAAAAAAAAAAACACCTTGTTTAAGAATTCTAGAGTTTTCAAAGCTTTTAAAAATGGCTCTGCAGGATAACCTTAAAGTGCTGACCCTTTAGAAACTGCCGCTCAGCATGTATCTGTCCCACAGTAGAGGGGGAAGGAGGACTATTCTGAACAAGCAGTTAAAATAAACCATTTGCTGGGATTCGTACGCTTTTAAACTTTGTGAGTCTGTAATATCTAGGATGAAATTCAACATTTCGTGTGTGTGTGTGTATTTTGGGTGGGGGGGGGGGCACAAAAGGGGTAAACGTCTTTCCAGAGTATGAAGTGTACGTGTAGACTAATCTTAGAAATTAAGGGAGTGAAAATGTGAATTCGATCCTCCCCTTCTGAGCGTGTCCCTGACACAGATGTTGCAGAGCACTGATATAATACAATTTGCATGTAGAAGTGTTTGTTCTCATGGGGCGCCTGGGTGGCTTAGTAGGTTAAGCGTCCGACTTCAGCTCAGGTCACGATCTCCTGGTTCGTGGGTTCGAGCCCCACATCGGGCTCTGTGCTAACAGCTCAGAGCCTAGAGCTTGCTTCGATTCTGTGCCTCCCTCTCTCTCTGCACCCCCCCCCCGAAAAATAAAATAAACGTTAAAAAAAAATTTAAAAAAGTGTTCTCAGTGGAACTTGAAGTCTATTAGGAAGTCGTTAACCTTGGCATTAGGTCAGTTCTTTAAGTCTGGACAGGTCAGCAGTACTGCATCACCTAGGAACTTGTTAGAACTGCAGGTTCGGGGCCTGACTCCAGACCAGCTGAACCAGAAACCTGAGAGTAGGACCCTGCTTTCGGAAGCCCTCCAGGTGATTCTATCACATGCTACTAGAGCCTGAGAGCTACTGACTGGTCCTCTTCCCTGCTGTCTTGGACATTGTTGAATGAGAGCCCCTGGTTGTGGGGCCCAGATATCAGTGTTTTGTTTTTGTCTTTGTTCAAGCCCCCTTGGTGATCCTAATGGGCAGCCATGCTTGCGGGCCGCTGTGTTAGGGCCTCGCTTCTCCAAATGTGGACGCCAGACCAGCGTGAGCATCACCTGGGAGCTCGTTAGAACTACAGAATCTCCACCCCACCTGAGACTGCTGCACTGTGATTTGCATTTTAACAAGGCTCCCAGTGACTCATAAGCACATGAGAGTGGTAAAACAATATAGAAATAGTGATTTTTTTTCTTTATAGAAGTAGGTTCTAGAATGCCCTTAATTTAAGTTTTGCGAGTAGGCAGCACAGCAGCTTTGTTTGGCTTCTGCCTGGCGTTGATCAGGGGGAGACGGTTGGCACGGTAGCTATCTGGAAGGATGAAAGGACCCTCAGGTGTAACGACAGCCTGTAAGCCGTCATCAAGTGAGTGATGGCAGTTAAGACACTTGCAGGTGCTAGCAGCAAAAGTCCCAAAGCAGACTGGCGTTAAGAAATCAAAAGGAACGTTGTGGCTCCGGTAATGGGGGAAGTCCAGGAATATGAATAAAGGAAACGATAAATTTGTTTATCTTTGGCTGATTGGTAAGTGCTTTTTTTAAAAAATGTCAGTGGAGTGGTTTGCATCTTTAACTCTTAAAGATCATAAAAATAGAGGCCTTTAGCACATCAAACAATGGTGAGTGTTACACAAATAATGAATCGCTGTTTACCCTCTCATTTGCAAGATTTTGTTTCCTTTAAAAAATATATATATATATATATATTTGTATCTTCCTCATTGCAGAGAGGATTTGAGGTGATTTCCAAGACTGCATACCTTTTTCACATTTACAAGAAATTCTATAAACGGTTGAATTCTACTCCTGCAGCCAGAGCTTTCCAGAAGCTTACTGTGTATTTTTCAAAAAAAAGTTTTAGCAGTCTTAAATGATAGGAAAAAAAATAGAAAAAAATATCTTCAATGATCTTTAAAATATCATGCTATTTCTAAGCTTCTCAACTGAATGCTTATTGTCCTTTTAATAAAAATGTGGATTGCGGGCACATCGGATGTAAATGAACTAAAATTTCATTTGCCCAGAACTTTGTGTATCACATTTAATAAGATTTACCCAAAACACTAGTGTTGGTTTAATAAATATTAAGAGAACATTTGTGAGCTGCCTCTGGTGTTTGCTGTTTCTCTCCGTGGGCATTAACTACTCTTGTGAGTCTTTACCAGGCTGCTTGTGGTGTTTTGTGCCTTGAGGTATAGAGGCAGAGAACCCAGAAGATTCGAACAAATTCCATGCCATAAACTCTTCGCAGATATGTTTAGTATTCATGCAGGAGGACCTTTTAGTCTATTTAATATAAAATTACTTTCTCTTAGCATTCTAGATGCGTAAGAGGTTCAGTTTTTATTTTACTGGAAATTTCAAAAACAGAAGGAAAAATATTTGCCGGGGGTGCCTGGGTGGCTTAGTTGGTTAAGTGTCTGACTTCGGCTCAGGTCATGATCTCACAGTACCCGAGTTCAAGCCCTCATCGGGCTCTCCACCGTCACCACAGAGTCGGCTTTGGATCTTTGTCCCCCAACTTCTCTCTGCCCCTCCTCTGCTCCCTCTCGTTCTTTCTCAAAATAAATAAAATTGAAAAAAATTCTTCTGGTAAATATCATTATCGATGAAGTACCAGGAATATAATGTAATGACTTAACATCTGACCCTTTGTCTTCCTGGATCTTCTATTTTGAACAATCAGGAATGAAAGGTGTGGAAGCTTCGAAGGGGGCAGATTTTGATTGAATAAAAGGAAGACCTTTCTTAAAGGTGGTCACAGAAGGAATAGACCACTTTAGAAGTAGTGAGGCCCCATACCTAGAGGTAATAAGCAATCATGTGTTTGACCATTTATTTGGGATCTTCAAAACCTCAGCTAATGGGAGGTTAGCTAATGTTTACGGCTTCCCACTAACCTTAGATTCATTCTAAGGTTCCCATATTTTGAAGTTGAAGACTGAGCTACTTAAAATATATTTTGTTTCTTCTCCTGCTAACGTGACCTGACAAACGAGGCATCAGTATTGGCCCTTGGTTGAAGGAGTCTGGCATTCTAGGACAAACTAACAGCGAAACCTCTCTGCCAAATTCAGAGACCGTGTAATTATTGGAAGTTAGTGTTATCCAAACTTCAAGTGGCCCTGCCAGGTACTTAATCAGGTGGAATACCCAGCTTGACTGATGTGAGCCAGAACGAGGTGTACCTGGGAGGTAAAGTCACAGTGGGTGGCTTTAAGGGGGAAGGGAGAGAAGCTCTAGAGGTGGAGAGGCAGGGTCTCTAAGGTGGCATGAAGAGTATCAAGGGGAAGGGGCCACTGGCAAGGGTTTGGAAGGTACCTTTGGCCTCTTAGGCATTCATTCTTCCACCGTCTTGCCATACCACATGGACTGACTGGTCAAGGGCAGTCACGTCGTGCCATGATCACACGTGGCCCATGGGTCCTAGCACAAAGCTGTCCTCAGGCTTAAGCAGCCATTGTGAAGAACACCACGAAACAAACCGCGCACAAGGACTCGGGGTTAGGAGCCATTTCTTTACCTCTTTGGCCCAAATAGCATGTACTTCGTGTTTCCTTTATCCTGGGTGAAGCAAGACCATAGCAGACAGGTATCCAGAAGACGAGGATTCCTGTAGCTGGCCTTCCTCCGCCAGCAACCAGCTGTGACCTCTGGCAGACCACTCCACCTCCTTTGTCTCTGTTTCCCCGTTTGTAAAGCTCCTTATTTTTTTGTAGCCAGACCTACTGGAGTTCTCTGATGGCTGCACTTTCTTTTTTTAAAGGAACTGTTTAAATGAGTGTCTTAGTATTTCTTCCCTTTTGCCTACCGCCATGGAATGAAGCTTTGAAAATTCCAGGCTAGATTTCACATCATTCTCTAGTCTCCTCTCTCCTTTGCTAGCCGAGTAGACTGGGTACAGTTAGAATGCAGTAGTCTTTCATGACCAACCCTTTCCTCTCAGAGATGCCTCCTCCAGTAATTAGCTGCTCTAGCTCCAGTTTCTTCCTCCCACATAGGAGGGTGGACGTTGCTTGTGAATACGGGAAGTAAAAGTTGGAGTTGGAGGGAAAATTCTCACAGTAGGGGAAAAATGTTGTCCACCTGTCAGGCCGGAAACCACTGGGGTGTGAAGGTAGCTATCCTCATTCATTCGGTGGATGATTCCCGGCAGATTTTTTTCCCCTTTGTATTGGAGGCTCTGAATATTATACACTGGATATGTGATCTGGTTTTCCTGGAATTGTTCTCCAGCGGTTCTGTTACAAACCGGGCAAATGAATGCACTCCAAAAAGATCATGAGGCTGCAGGGAACTCCAGTACTGTGTTGGGGGCCCCAAGGAATTGGGGACCTCCTCTTCCAAAGGCTAACATTGCACCCAGCATGTTCTAGCAAATCTAAAAATCTCTAGGAGCACCTGGGTGGCTAAGTTGGTTGAGCATCCGACTCTTGATTTCACCTCAGGTCGTGATCTCTCCGTTTGAGGAATCTAGTCTGTCTGCACTGGCAGCCTGGTGCCTGCTTGGGATTCTCCCTCCCCCCCCCCCTCCGCTGCTCCCTCCTCCCCCTCATATGCATGTGCATGTTCTCTATCTCAAAATAAACATTAGGGAAAACTTCCCCAAATGCCTACAAGATTGATGGCAAGAGTCACTATGAAGCAGGTGAAAAATGCTGCCCACCTGTGATCGTGACAGCCCCTCATCCCCCCAGTTTCTAGCCCATTAGCCCCAGGCTGCCACAGGAAAGGAGCCTTTCCAGGCTGCCGGGCCTCGTACAAAGCGCTGTCCTCAGCCTGCCCGGATTTGGGTTTTCTGGGTGGCAGCGGGATGGGTTTGTTAAAAAGGCACATTCTTGGTTCTGACCCTCATCCCCGTATTTGAACGTGGTCAAAACGTACTGAAGTTACAGAATAACCGCTCTGGCTAAGCGACTAGAAAACTTGGACTGAGTTTCCGCGGACCCCCCCATCTATGCTCCTCTTTTTTGGTGCCTTTAGTTCCAGCTCTAAGGTCCTCTACAAAATGCACAATTCGACACCAAGCTCCGGATCAAGACGTACCTAGCATTGTCGGGAACGTGGTCATTTCAAAAAACCGCAGTTTACCTGGCCGTGTCTGAGTGCCAGACAAGGTCTTTGGTGCTACTTGCAGTTAATGTATGTAATGTTTAACTGCTCTCTTGAGAATTAACTCCCAGGCTACAAAAAGTCACCCACTTAAAGCGTACTGTTGAGTGTCTCTTAGTATTATCACAGAGGCATCATCGGTCACCACAGTCTAGTTTTACAGCATTTTCATCGTCCCCAAAAGAAACCCTGTATTTGTGAGCAGTCGCTTCTCATTCCAGTCCCCAGCAAGTCCCAGGCAACCGCCCACTTACCCTCTGTTTCTCTAGACCTGCTTATTCTGGACCTTTTGTGTGAGTGGAATCCTTCAGCGGGTAGTCTCTCTGAACGACTCTCTTCACTTAGCATAATGTTTTCATGGTTCATCCGTGTCTGAGTGTGTGTCACGACCGTGTTGCTCTTTATTGCTAAATCACACCCCGTCGTTTGGGTATACCAAATTTTGTTTATCTGTTTGTCAGGTGATGGACATTTTGGTGGTTTCAACATTTTGGCTATTAGGAGTAATGCTGCTTTGATCATTCATATACGAGTTTTTTGTGTGGACATATATTTTCATTTCCCTTGGGTCTTGTGGTAACTCCATGGTGAACGTTTTGAAGAGCTGCCAAACTTTTCCAAAGTGTCTATAACATTTTACATTCCCACCACTGTGCACAAGGGTTCCAGTCTCTCCACATCTTTGCTGACACTTGTTACTGTCTGTCCTTTGCAGTGGGCCCGAAGGGGTAGTTCATGGGGGTTTTGTACTTAACTAATGACTAATGATGTTGAGCATCCAGTAGTGTTCCTCTTTGGAGAAATGTCTTTTTAAATTGTTTTAAAATTGGGGTATTTATCTTATTGAATTTTAAGAGTTCTTTATATTGTCCTAATAGAAGTCCCTTATCAGACAATTCATTAATATTTTCTCCCATTCTGTGGGTTGTGTTTTCATTCTTTTGATAGTGTTCTTTGAAGCACAAGTTTTTCATTCCTATCAAGCCCTATCGATCAATTTTCTTTTGTTGCCTTTGGCGTTGTAAGAAATCATTGCCCAACTGAAGGTTGCAAAGGGTTACTCCTGTGTGTTCCTCTAAGAGTTTTATGATTTTTAGCCATTTAGGTTTATAATTCAGTTTGAATTTTTGCATATGTTGTGGAGTGAGCGTACATCTTTTTTTTTCCTGCCTGTGTTACTTAGTTGTCCTAACACGTGTTAGAAACACTGTTCTTTCCCCTGATTGTATGGTCTTGGCACCCTTGTTGAAGATCAGTTGATCATAAATGTAAGGATTTATTTCTGGACTCTCAGTTCGATTCCACTTACATGATCTGTGCGCACTTATTTGTGTGTGCGTATGTACACAAACACGAGGGCATCTTAAACTTGGTTGTGACTGCTGTCTTGTCTTTGGCTTTAATTTAGGTGGTTAGGAAATGGAACAAAATTTAAAAAAAGGTAGGAATTTCAGACATTAAGTACATCAGGAGGCTTGGCCATGAGGTCCCTCAAGGCTCCGTTGAGTCCACTTGCCAGGGATACAAAGAGTAGGTAGCTGGGTGGTTGGTTTGCTTTCTCTTTCCTTCTTCCAGAAGTGGAATACGTTGTGGCGTGTTTCAGAGTGGAGCACATCTTAGATCTCTGGTCTTGCCTTAGCCTTACCAGTAAGGACTTGGGTAAGTGACCTTCAGGAGAGCTGAATCCCCTATACCCTGCATACAGATTCTTGGGCCTGAGGTCTTTGGCTATAAAATGAAGGAGCTTGACTAGGTTGTAATGCTTCTCCCCCAACTCAACTTGAAATTCTGTGACTTGTGTGCATGGCCATCCCTTAAAAAGTGGTACATTTCATCATTGCCATCTGTACGTAAAACCAAAGGAATCAAGACCTCTTATTACTTTCACTCCTATTTTCCTGCTGATTCTGGTGGGAAGAGGCTGGGAAGCAAACAAGTGGTGGGAACGAGTGACTAGCTCTCCTGTTATTTAGTTTAAAGGTATAAAAATCCTAGTCATGTGCTCTTAGTATTTCTTGGTTATCTTTTTTTTAATTTTTTTTTTAATGTTTATTTACTTTTGAGAGAGAGACAGAGCAGAGCATTAGCAGGGGAAGGGTAGAGAGAGAGGGAGACACAGAATCCAAAGCAGACTCCAGGCTCTGAGCTGTCAGCACAGAGCCTGATGCGGGGCTCGAACCCACGAACCGTGAGATCATGACCGGAGCCGAAGTCGGACGCTTAACCAACTGAGCCACCCAGGCGCCCCTGTTGGTTATCTTAATGTTTAAAGATGAACTGCATGACCTAGAGAAAGGAAACAAGACTTTGCTGTGATGCAGTATGTTGTCTGCCTTGTGGATCTAGCTGGAGAGAGAGATTGCCTTACCTTGAGAGCAGTTAACTACGGATAAAGAGTTGAAACTTCAGAAATGTCTTACTTTTATTTTTATTCTTGGATTCCTGGGAATCTAGAAATCTAGGCTTTTAATTATTCACAGCTGTACATGAATAGACTAGTAATAATAATTAGGAATAATATGGCTCACCTCTTAAGCTGTTAGATTTAATCCCCTAAATTTTTTTGATCTGAAGTCTGGCAGAGGCTTCAAGTGGAACATTTGGAGGAGGGCCATCCTAGGTTTTGGTCAGGAAGTATGCAAACCTGCCTTGTCTTACTAATTTGTTACAAGGGTTTCGATGGTTTGATTTTTTTCATGCCTTCCAACGAAAAGCACACGACACACAAAGCGTGGGTTAGCTTAACTGAACTCATCCGGACACCCTCAGTGCAGACCCGAAACTGAAGTACCATCAAGCCTGCGTCGAAGGATATGGGGCGCTTGCAGTTTCCAGTATGGTCCTCCGCAGCGGGACCATTTCTGCTAGAGGAACTTAGGGGGCTTGTTAGGGGAGAGAGCCTTTTCTTTCAAGGATCTTGTGAATGGAGGCTGAACCAGGTGTGGCCCTCACAACTTTCTTGGGATAAGAACTGTTTCCGTTCTGATAGTAGTCTTAAAAATCGTAAAGCTGATAAAACAGGATACTTACAACTCCCTTTTTATAAAATCCTCAAAATCTAAAGTATTAATATAGTTTATTGGAAGAGTTTACTTCCCACGGTTTCTTAATGTTTCATCAGACATGTTTCAAAATGATCAATATTTTTTAGAGAGTAAGTATAGAAAATAGAATGTGTTCTTGAAGACGGATTTGGATTGAAATTGTATTCTGAGAAACTTTAAAACAACAAAATAGATGTTTTTTTTGTTTTTGTTTTGTTTTTTTAATTCCTGTTGTGAGAGAGAGAGAGACACACACACGCCTGACCTGGGGCTCGAACTCACAAACCACAAGATCATGACCTGAGCCAAAGTCAGACACTTAACTAACTGAGCCACCCAGGAGCCCCAACAAAATGGATGTCTTATGAGAAATTGTATCAAATTATTACCTTGGCTACTTGGGGGAGAAAAAATCTCAACTTTAGTATATCAAATTTTTGATCGCAGTTAACTTTGCATTATTTTTAGAAGTAGTCGTATAACCTTAGTTATATGAACAAATTGGTGGCTTTCCTAACTGATGCTGGCTGCTAATTTGGCTGTTCGTAAATAGTTATTAACTGAAACTAAGTGGTTCTCCTAATACATCACCTTTACCTTTCTCCCCGGACTTCCTGGAACAAGATGCCTTTTGCCAGGTATAGTCGATAGAAGAATCCTTCCAGGAAGACTTTGCAGTGACTACCTTTTTACATTTGGAAGTACGCCTTGTAAAAAGCTCTCTCGAATCTACAAACGGAACCTGTTTTATGAGGTTAAGCTGTTTAAATCACCTTATATTCCTGGGAAAACAAGATAGAATTAGTTTTACTTTAGGGCCAAGGCACTTCAGTGAAGAGAGGCCGTGACTTCGTGGAAACACTAATCAGTATTAGAAATTAGTGTGAGGTCTATAATTTCAGCAGTTTCCAAATGGGTGACTTTTGCGACTTTCCTCCCTTTGACTCTGTCATGCAGTCTTGTTCGTGGAAGTGAACGGAGGCGCAGTAGGAATGCCGCGAATGAGGAGTTCTCTGTCCCCACCCCTCAAAGCGCCTCTTCTCCCGTCCCAGACTGTTTATATACGACAGCATGTGGACCCCGGGCCTGCTTATGTTCTAAGTATTTGCTTCTGGAGAGCCAGCTTGAAAAAGCAAAACAGAAAAATCCATTGGCATTTTGAGAGTTGAATCCACAGAAGATGTTGTTTGCAATGTGCCGAAAACATAAGGTCCAAACAGCCGGAACAGGCCCGGTGCCAGGCAATTTCGCTGTGAGAGAAAGAGGAGGTCTGAGGCAGTCCTTTTAGGATTATCTCCAACTCAGCAGCTGCTGTCTGAGTTTGATTATGCACATCCTGCTCCTCGAGACCCGCATTAACCTCAGGGCTGTCTTTTCGACAAAAGACTCTTCCCCGGGACACCCAAGGGCAAAAGCCAAAACAGTATGGAGGTTAAAAGAAGGTGGAGCTTTTGAAGATTGAATGTGAGAGATCAATCTAGGAAGAAGGCTGTAGGATTTGGGGCTTGCCAGGGCCTTTTTAGTGAGAACCTTTAATTTTGCTGATGAGGAAGCAAAGGTGAAGCTGAGTGCCTTGCCCAAAGAGAAGTTGTCAGCACTAAGATTCAGGACTCCTCATGCTCCTAGAGCTGTTAGAGCTGTTCTATGTCTTACCACATTCTTGGTCACCTAATTCTCATGTCCGTACAAATCCTGTCCTTTTGAAAACTGAGATGACAGGGAAGAAACTTTAAAAAAGCATTTTGGAATTCCATATGAACCACCGTTGATAGACCGTCCAGGCGGATTCAGGTTTCCTGTTCGAGCAGTAGTGTTTTCTCTCTGCGGAAGTCTTAAGTGAGCTGCGAATACATTATTCCAGTAAATTCTGTGCATGAGTCTTAAAGGCAGAACAAGCAGACGGGAGAGAGGTGTTGGGAGGGAAAACTGGAAATGGGAAGACCGCTCTGGAAACTAGGAAGGATGTTGATGTAATCAATCTTTTGTTCAACTATGGCGGTCCGGAGCAGGGCTGCAGCCTCTGAAGATTTACGGCCCCCCAGTCCGGAGAAGGCAGGCGGGCTCACATTATCTGTGTTGAGGAACACGTGTGGGGTCTTTGAGTCTAAGGTTGTCCAGGTAACAGAAGGCTTAGTCAAAGAAGATGGTGATCTCGCGTTCGTTGAGAGTAATGTGTGTTGCTGTTTATTCCACATCTGTGTTGGGAATTGAAATTTTTTCCTGCTTTGTGGCCAACAGGATCCCAGTTTTCTTCCTTTTAAAGATTGGGAAGCTCATTTCTCCTAGGAAAGAATGCATTAAATCCAAGGATATCACCAAAATGGGGGGGAAGCTCTTTTGTCCACTGAGCTGAGTTCGATAAAATGGAACTACTTAACATCGTTGACCTACATGGTATTGATTAAGCAAGAGAGAAAAATCATGATGCTCTTACTCGCCCAAATATACTAAGTGGATCCGGAATCTGTTGTTCTACTTTTTAATAGTGGGATTTTCCCCCCTTATTGTAGGGTTTTTAATTGCTTCATTCAAGGTGAGTGTGAGCTGGGTAACCTTCTGTGTCCCCCATCCTTTCTATGAAGCCTAAAAGAAAATGTTACGTTTAGGATACTCTGTTGGGATATAGTGAATGTATTTGTCTTCATTTATTCCCCTTCTAAGATTTTGGTGAGCTCTTGTAGCCGTAAAGGGAAAAGAGAGGTCTGGAGTGCGCAGAAGGAGGCAACCTCTCTCAAACAGGCAGTTGTAAGAGTTCTTTCAGAGCTATGCTTTGGGTAATAGTCTTTATTCAGTGGCCTAATTAGGACATCCCGATGTCTGCTGAGTGACCGAGCTTTCTGAAGTCCTGTTGCCTGGAAGTGAGTTTTTCAAGTGTTTACCTGATACTTTTACCCCCTCCTCCGGCCGGAGAAGAGTTAGGGCAGAAGGCAAAACTGCTGTTGTCATTGTTCACCAAAGACAAATTTTTTGATATCTTTGGAGAAGATCTCAAAAGGTGGTTGGTTAATCCTTTCCTCCTTTGTTTCCCTTAATTGGTGATAGCAGTGGCTCTTTGCCCGCCTGGAGAAACACTGTCTCAACGCTGTCCTAACGCTGTGAGGGTGTCAAAGGAGGTAACTCAAGTGATTTTTCTCTGTAGGACGTTATTCCAATTTATATGACATGTTATGCAACTTTTTTGGAGAACTCTTTGGACTGCTATGGTTGGGAAAATAGATTAAGGATCTGTGATCTGTATTTCGTAGTTATTAAGGTATGCAGTTGGACGTTTAGCAAAGCGAGCGGTTCTGGGATATAGGGTGTAAGAGAAATCCTGCGTGTGTACTGCTTCCAAATCCTCACCTCGACCGGCAGTAACAGTCTTCAGGTGGTAGCTTTCTCTAGGAAGAGGATCTGTAGGTCTGTTTCTGGATTAGTTTTACACAAATGAAGTAGATTTCCCCCCTGCCGTTCTTGCCCGGGGTTGGAATTTTTCCTTTTCACCGCTTGTCACTTGGCGTTTGAATGAAAATAGGTCCCTCCTTTGAGAGCCAGAAGATTCTGGTTAATTCATCAGGAAAAATTTCTCCGTGGAGTTATTAATTCAGCCGCTCCATAGTATCGGGCTCACACGACAGTGATAAACCTCTGAATTTGAAATCTCTTCTAAAAATCTTTCCTTCAAAAAAAGAAAGAAAGAAAGCAAGCATACAATGGATTTCTGAGCAGCTAAAAATCCCACATTGTATAGCACTGTCATTCTCTATAATCTCTTTTTAGAAGATTTGGTGGTGTTTTGCTGCTTGAGCTCAACTACGTTAACGTGAAGTTTTAGGCTTTTGAAGTGTAGAAGTGGTTCAGGATTAATAACTGGAAGACCCTTTAGATTCTCTTGAAGAAGAAAGATGAATGTCTGGTGAATATACATGAATATCACATATTTGAAAAAATGTTCTTTATGAATGTGGGCTGTGAGTTAAGCTTGCCCCGGTGGGCGGGGCCTCTTCCAGGGGGAGTGTTTGGACTCCTAGGTGCTTTGAGAGAGGAGTCTTTCATTCTTGGCATTCTGGGGAGATTTACATCTGTAAGCCGGATAAAAATATGTGGAAAGGTGATTAGTTTAATTGGCCCACTGTTATAATTATCCAGTAGGAGGTGACTGTGGGATGGCTATTATAGTCCAAAATGCCTGGTAGGGAGGGGAGGAGACTCATGGAGAGAACAGCAGCAACATTAAGACGTGGTTGAAATGTGCACTCAGTAACAAATTACACACAGTTCTTCACTGTTTGGGACAAGAATCCAGACCTCCAAAGAGGTGGGCTTGTTTCAAGGATAATTGTGGGGGCATTCTAGCCATTTCTCTTTCCTTAAAATAGTAACATGATTTAGCGGATGTGAACTCCCTCCAAGCGTTCTTAACATTAAGACCATCATTCCCCAGTTGTCGCCCCACTCAGGGTGGCCCCAGTGGTGGTGGTGGTGTTTTAGCTCAGAAAAAAAGCCCGGTGCAGGGTCACGTTATAAAGTAGAGTATTTTTCTTTGACATCAAAGGGCGGGGAATGTTCTACAGACAGTGAGCTAAGAAGGGAGCAGGCATTCAGTACTCGTGTTGGGAAACTATGTGTGGAATGTCATAGTTCATGGACCAGGGACCCTGAAGTGAATCCAGGTGCCTGCACGGTGCTGTTTGCCTGGAGTGAAATGACTGTGGGCAGAAATTGCAGCCAGATGAACCAAAAATAAAATTGATGGCTTTATTGGACATTCTTTTCATGAAATCTAACTTTCTATTGTGCACATATATCACTCTGGGGATGTCATTATAAATGGCTGACCTTTTGTTTGGGGGAGCTGCCGTTCGCTGTGTGTGCAGCTCCACTCAGCTTGCCTTTGATTCTGGCCCACATCTGTTGAACATGTGCTGTGTGTGTGTGTGTGTGTGTGCGCGTGTGTGTATAAAAATCTCCCCCCTCTGAAGCACACTGACAACTGACTTGAAAAGATTTGATGAAAACCAGTCAGGACTAATTTCAGTTAGATATTCCAGTTTAGAACATTAGCTCTTTTGGTTTCAGATGTAGAGTTATAGCTTCCTTAAAAGTCCTGGTCGAAGGCAGCGTCAGGAAGTCTCTTTGGGCAGGGAACTGGGTTTCTTTGTCTTAGCTCGCCCCGCCGCTGCCCGGGTTAATGATTGCAGGGTGGCTGGGAATAATGAGCCAGTGCTGCAAAGCTTGTTATCAGCGTGCTTGAGTGAGATTTAAAAATCTTTCCTCTTCCATCTTCCCCCCTTCTAATAGAAGTCAGAACACTGCTGTGGTTACACCTAATAAATACTGCAGACTCTGTCGGGCTGTCGAATGGGACCTAAGGCAGTGTCATTTCTGCACTTCAGTGGGTGGTTCTTAGTCTTGTGTGGTTTACCGCTCAATCTTGCAATGAGGTGATGTTTGAGAACTTTCCAACAATTCTTGTCTTTTGTGGAACCAGAATTTGAGTGAGACAAGACTTTGACCATTATTTAACAGGCTGCTTGGGTTTCCATATGAACTTTAGAGGACGTGTCTAAGACCATACCCTGCTGGATTCCCAGTTCCGTGTTTTTGTTTGTTTGTTTGTTTGTTTTTAGTCCGAGGGTACTCCCAAGCCTCCTGGATCTGCTGGGGGAGTTGTGGGACTGCCGGCCGGCCCGAGGGGAGAGACAGGTATCCGTTGAGAAGGCGGTGGGTCCATACGACAGTATTTTTCTGAAGTTCGGATGACTGCAGTTCTAATACTCGGGTCTGTCTTTGGATGTCAGAGTCCTATTCTTCATTTTAGGTGACTGCTGCTGGTTTTTGGCACCAACCCATCCACGATTTATTTCAGTAGCTAGTATGCTGCCTGACCTGTAGTAGGTGCTCAGTAAATATTGGCTGACTGAATATAAGCTCTAGAGGTAGAGAGGGAGACCTGTTGACATGTGGGGAGAGTGACCGTGCTTGGGGATTGGTTCATGAACTTCCTTATTTTTGCTTCTGGCGTATTGGATCCCCCCCCACAGCAATAGAGGCAATACTCTATTATTATGCTCAATTAAGAGCATAAATACCACTAGAATCATTCTGTTTTCCATTACCGTCGTCCCCATCACTGCTGGTCTAGAAGAGGTACCATAGGAGAGGCCTAACTATTCTCTCTGCCTCTGTCAGTGCTTTCACATTAACCCAGCTGTCTGACTCTCATCGTTGTCTTTATCCTTCTAAAACAGAAATCTGATCAGGGTACTCTCCTACTTAACAGCCCTGCCACGGCTCCCTGTCGCTTCCCATAAAATCCATACTTTGTTAGTGGGTCACACAGGGCCCCGTGTGATCTGGCCCTGCGTGTCTCTGCAACATCAAACCCCAAAGCCTCTCCGCACCCTGCATGTAGTGTGTGCAGCCCTGCTGGCTGGTCAAGTGGGGGCTCTCATCTACCAGGTGGAGTTCAGGTTCTGGGGTTTTAAAACCAGGGGATTTTAGAACTTGCATTGAGTGTTGGAACAGGAGTGGAGTAATTCATGTCAAGTCACTAGGGAAAATTGAGATGTTGAGATCTTGGCATGTAGCCTTCAAAAATCAATTTAATAGAAAGTTTGGTTTTCAACGGATTCTACAGTTCATCTGGAAGAATGTATGTATATAGGTGCACACATATACACACACACCCCTATACATTTTAATTTGGAGAAAGAATAAGGCAAAGATTTATATTACTGGAGATTAAAACATATTCTAAAGCCATGATAATAAAAGATGATGGGAGGATAAAAAATATGCGGTCAGACAAAATAGCACCTCTCAAATCTTCAGTGTATAGAATAATAATTAGGTGATAAGTCATCAAGGGGAAGGTACAGATTATTTGGTAAGGGAGGTTGTAAAATTGAATATCAAAAAAAAATATGACCTTGCCTCAGGTCATCTACCAAAATATGAGTCATGTGAATTGGAGTTAAATATATATTTTTAAAACCCTAAACTAAAAAAAAAAAAAAAAGATCTCTGAAGGAGGATATCTTTTTAAGCCTAGAAGCAAGAAATGATCAGCGATTGCTCCACTTCAGTGCATAAAATTACTCCTTTTATTGAAGAATTTCGAATGACTAATAAGGATCACTAGGACCCAAACAGTCAAAGCAAGTAGTCCTTGTTTTTCCTCAATTTAGGAAAGATTTAGAAAATGTAAACGATTATACCTTGATACCCTTTCTAGAAAGAAATGTCATTTAAAATTAAATTTTAAGTAAAGTATTTAAAAAATAATTTGGATTAAAAAAATGGTGTGGATTTTACATGTAGTAGGAAATATGACTATTTAAAAACTGTAAATAACCTCAATGTTTTCTAATTTTAGTTTTTCATAACGTTGTTTTTTAGTCTAAGTTTTGCCATTTTTTTTTTTCAACAACCTTTTGGCCTTTGGGTTGTCCAAAAGAGAGCTTTCTATAATTTACTACTCTTAATTAAACACGTCTCTGTATACGTAATGGCAAAGAGATCAGCCATGGGGGAAAACATGCCTTATGAAGAGGATTTATGATCCTTAATATCCTAGACCACACGAGGGATCCCATGTAAGAGACCAGTCGTGTTAGACTCCAGTTTCTGAAATGCTAAAATTATAGTTCACTGTGCGACTTTGAATAAGATACTCTACCTCTCTGGGCCTTGATGTCCTCATCTGTAAAAGGAGAGAGCTGGGTTAAATCAGTTCACTCACTGGGATGCCCTTGCATGGCTGTGCCAAGATTCGGATGCTCCTTGGCCCTTGGAGAAGGCAGACAGAGCCTAGGGGTAGCTGGACAGAGCATGGGGAGAAGGCCCCAGATCTGTCACCTCTGGCCGACAGCAGGCATTTGTTTCCCCCAGTGGGTTGTGCAAATAGCACCACAAACCACACTTAATGCATGAAGCCTGGATGAGATGAGTTGCTTTAAATTCAAGAGGTGAAAACTAGGTGGAAAAGGAGATAATTTAAAATATAGTGGATTACTCATATTTCCTGCTCAGTATTCAATAGTCATATTAAAAAATGAATAGAAGAAGATACATCAAAATGTTATCAGTAAGGGGCACCTGCTTGGCTCCTTGGATTGAGCATGGGACTCTTGATTTTGGCTTAGGTCATGACCCCAGCAGGCTCCTGGGGTTGGGCTCTGTGCTGAGCATGGAGCCTGCTTAAGATTCTGTCTCCTCTACTCACATACTCTAAATCTTTCTCTCTCTCTCTCTCTCAAAAAAAGTTATTAATAATTACAGTAATCAGTAATCTAGGCTTTTGGGTAATTTTTATTTCCTTATTTATAATATTCTATATCTTTCAGATTTACTAGGTTAAGAGTGGGTTAAGTTTAAAATAAGACTACTTATTGAAAAGCTCACTTGCAGCCATATTCCAAGACCCCATGAGTGACCTCCGCGGCTGTCAGTGTTAAGATTCTAACAAAAATAAAATGCCAAACCTGGACTTATTTCTCATTATGTAAATACCCTGGGGCACTTTCACCCCCTGGTTTCTTGGTCAGGGCTTATTTTCAAGGCTGCTTTAAGATCAGCAGTAACCTTTGAGCAGAAAGCCTGTCGGCAGAGTGTGTTAGAAGCCTCCTCCCTGCTCAGAATAGCGTATCCCCAATGTCTGCTTCCTCCCCAGTTTTCTTCCCAAATGCTTTCTTCCCTCTATTTCCCTTCCTGGTGATCCCTAGAATCAGGGAATAATTCTTCTTTCTTTGTTCTCCTTGATCCCCAGGGTGTAAACAGTTAGATGTCCCTTGTGCCCTCTTAGCTAAGCGACAGAGATTCTGTTTTTAACTTGTCCCTTATGGACCAGCCCTTCCATTTCCAGTATTGTTTTTCCTTTCCCAGGTTCCTCTTGCTTATTTACATCTTTCTGGTAATGAGTTGCCTACAACTTTCGGACTTATAACGGGAAGGGGGGCTGAGGGCAGGGAGCGTGGGCTTTTTTCCCTCCCTTTTGTTGGCTTTGCTTTACTTGGAGGATAAACACTACACACATTAAAGGTGTTTAAACCCTATTCTTTCTGGGTTCTCAAAACGGTACTTTTCATTGACGGTAAACATTTTAAGTATCTAAAATCTATGATTGTTTTGTCTAAACAATGGAGGGAGTGGACACATGGGGAATTAGAAGTGACATTATAATTCTTTAGCAGAATTTTAGAATGATTAACGGTGTGGCCAGCATAAATAATGATGTGTAGTCATTATAAAAGTTAGAATATACTATGTTTGTATTAAAACTATGCTAAATACAGATAACTTTCTTTTATATAATACCTTAGGATCTTGTAGTGTGCCTTGACATTCCGAATATAGATATTAACTAAGTTATTAAATAATAGAAATTTTTAATTGGTAGAATGCTAGTAAACAACATTGTAATTATAGTTTTAATTTTTATATTGATGTTGATTTCTTATAGTGGTGCCACGGCAGTTGGAGCCATTGTAACAGATTTGTTGAGTGCCTCTTAATTATAAAGTCTGCTCTGCAGTGTAGATGATAGAATCAACATAATTGGCCCAGGCAGTAGCTCAGACTTAAAATGACAGAGTTACAGAATGTCCGAGTTAGCACGAACCTTGTGTCCACCTAATCCAGTGCTTCCCAGCCATTTTCGCATCATGGCGCACCTTGAAAAGGTTTGCATAGCTAACTGTGGGGAAAACAAATGGCCTCTTTTGGCTGAAGGTGATGGATCTGGGGCCTCTGTTGTGGGCTCTGCCCACCTGCCTTGAGGGCCAAGGGCCATTAGAATCTTGGTGCAGTTGGGAAACTGTTATCTAATCTGACCTTCCCAGTTTATAAGTGAGACATATCTGTATTTACACAGGAGACCCAGAGAGATAAAGTAGCTCGTTCAAGGTCATACAATGAATTAGCGATGTTATAGTAGTTAGAATTTGAGCATTTCAGAACCTTGAGTCTGATAGGACTCTCTTTTACATAGGATTCCTCATAATGGTCTTCTTCCAGGACATTAAGAACCATAAAAACAGGGGTGCCTGGGTGGCTCAGTCGGTTGAGCATCCGACTTCGGCTCAGGTCATGATCTCACGATCTGTGAGTTCGAACCCCACGTCGGGCTCTGTGCTGACAGCTCAGAGCCTGGAGCCTGCTTCACATTCTGTGTCTCCCTCTCTCTCTGCCCCTCCCCCACTCATGCTCTGTCTCTCTCTGTCGCAAAAATAAATAAACATTAAAAAAAAATATATTTAAAAAAAAAAAGAACCATAAAAACATTTTATAGGGCATATTTTCCCAGAAGGTTTATCTTTTTGCCATATTTTATACAGAGAAGTATGTGATTAAGAGTCATAAATTATATATTTCTTGTGCATAACCTAAAAAAACAAGATTGTTTCTAAACAACAAAATTAAGGTCATGAAACTCAAAATAATCTGGTATATGTAAAATCAACCAAATGTTTACACAAATCAAGATTGTACTCAAGGTATAAAACCTGTACGCTTGGGAGTTGC
This sequence comes from Paguma larvata, assembly GCA_030068075.1. Taxonomy (NCBI): domain Eukaryota; kingdom Metazoa; phylum Chordata; class Mammalia; order Carnivora; family Viverridae; genus Paguma; species Paguma larvata. Next base: position 41,357,400 of record CM057838.1, read on the forward strand.
CTTGCCGTTCAAACTCAAGAGATGAAAGTGGTGTTAGAAAAGGAGCCTAAAAATGTCAATGTCATAACGAACTGCCACCCCTTCCATCCTCCTCTCTACCAGCCATCAACTATTTAGACTCCTTAAGAACACTAGGAGACAGGTTGTCTGGTTTTATCCTTCAGTTCTGGTAAGTTCTCTACTTACCCCATGATATGATTCACCAATTCCAGTGTTATGATAGCCTGGTTCAGCCTTGCATTCGTCCATGTGGTACCAGCCAAGACGCATACTGGAACAGGGCATCTTGTCTTCAGTTCCTTGACTGAACTGCAGACTCTACCAGTTAAGTATTGCATGTAGGCAGCTTTATGAAACCTAGGAATGGCTTTTTCATGCAGCTTAAAGGCATGATGTTGAATGGCAAAACGCAAACAGGAATGATTTGTGTTTGTCGGCAAGGAACATTTATGGAAACGTCCATGGGGAGAACCGAAACAATCTGATGATATGGACTTGCCCCTCAAGAAATCTAACTTATGGGTGAGAAATTTGAAATTAGAATGGCTTATTCCAACTTTTTCTTTTGGTTTCTTCATTTCCTTTCCCTCTCTAAGAGGCAGAACTAGGTGTGTCAAGCTATGGATAGGAATGATGACGTGAAGGATGGTTCTTCATTGAACTATGAAAGTTCATGGATGCCCCCAGCTAGAGGTTGCATTAATGACTGTTATATCTTGACTGTCTGCTGGATAGAGGGGCATCATCCTATTTAAGTGCCTTGTGTATGCCTGGCAGGGTTTTAGACACATACAGTCCGGCTTCATGGAGCTTGTGCTCAATCATTGTGGATACTCTGAGAAATCTAAAGATGTACCAAGTCAGGAGGGAATCTTAGCCTCTAGGGGGTGGCTTTAAGATTGACTGCCTATGAGCTTTCCCTCCGTGGTGATTAGAGAGTCTGCTGTTGGTCGGAATACTGGAAACCTGGTTGTGTGTTGTGTTTTTAAAAAGCTCTTAAGACCTCAGGTCCCTCACTGAAGAATTTCATACCAGAATCTTCAGCAGCCAGTCCAAGCTGACTGTGGAAGTCTGAAATAAAAGAACTTAGTTAATCGAATCTAATGCTTTCTGAAATAATGTAGGTATCCTCCGTCTCGTGTCAGAATGCCTCCAAATAGTGTATGTCATCAGTAGCTTTGTGGAGCTCTATGATGAAAAATAATACAACGTGATTAATTCCAGTGATACTTTGTTAAATTTTAGGGGGCTAAAAAGATTGTCTGTGACCGTAAGATTTTTCCTCATCAAAAGAGTTTATAAATGGTCCAGAATAAGAAAAAAGACTAGTGGTCTGGCAGTTCTAATTTTTTTTTTAAGAGGAAACAATAAATCTGGTCTTAAACCCCTTGGAATTTGAAATCTTGCCTGTGTTCTAGAATCTTGGGTTGCTTGGGATGCCCAGCCTAAAGTTTATAGGATGTCACAGTGTCTAGGTATTTCAGAGCTGTCACACAGTTCTCAGAAAATTCTGAAAAGAATATACTTAAGGAGCAAATGCATGCAGGGGAGTACCCTTTAGGGCTAGCAGGGTTCTCCGTTGGGGGAAGTAACAAATCAGGCAGTCACATGGTGTCCTGTCAAAAAGACTGCATAGAAATCAGTGGCTTTACGTTCAGGGATGTTAAAAAAAAAATAACTGACTTAAAGATTTTTCTTTGGAACATTCTGGTTATTTTTCCTGGTTTCAAATGCTATTTTAATGAGCCCAGTACTTTGTGGTGGGGCTATAACCTATAGCCATGAATTTTAAGGATAAGTTAGAGGGAAAGAAAGTCCATTCTTTCATTCCTTGAGGGCTAATGCACTTAAAAATATCTGTCAGCTTTGTCTTTAAACTCTTTTTATTTAAAGCGACCCCCGACTTCAGGCCTAATTGGTTCCTGAACGTTTAGTCTTGAGGCATGGCCATAACACAAACTCTTATTTCCTGTAGGCCGTGTTAAATGTAAAGCTTATGTTTTATATTGGGCTTCCATTCCTGGAAGTTTGTTTTATGATATAAAAATATAAAAAAATACAAATGCACTTTTTTTAAAGCAAGTATTCACTAAGTATTTCAAGCCAAAGATACTAAAGATCGTAAAACATTCTGTAAATGTTACTTTTGGGGAATTTTTTTCTGTTTAGGCTGAATTGACTGAAGCTTGTTCAGCGTGAAATCTCCCTATAGCAAATGTAGGTATTTTTCCATTGCTTCAAGAATCTTTAAATTTTGTCACATAATAGGGTTATCTGCCTCAAATTGTGTTGCACATGAAAAGTGCAGAAATGCAGCTAAGTTTCTTAATTACTAAAAGTTGAAGGAGGGACCGTTGCCATGGCAATTTCTTCAGCCACCCATGCTCTGGTATTTCAGAAGGATCTTCTTAGCTGAGCCGTGAATGAAATACTAAGAATTCAATCAAGTCTTCAGGATGCAAAGAGCAGTTGCTGAAGCAATTGGTTTGTCATAAGTACAGTTAGATCAAACATCTGGGTCTGTACCGTCCCCAGCCGATGCAGCCTTGCCAGTCCACCTACCAAAGCATTGACTTTGGTCGTAGTCGTTTTGTGGGTCTGATTGCCATCCATTTTGCTTATGCCTGTGCGGCTCTCCTAGGAGGCAGTTGCAAGTGGAGCCGTCTTTGGAATTTGCTGTGCAAACATCATTGAGATGTTCTCCTTTCACCTATGTGTGTTTGTGTCTTAAGAAAGTATGCAAAATATAAATTTTGACTAAAAGACCATTTTCTGGTTTTTCTTTTAAATAAGAGGACAAGGTAGGGCCTGGCATTATCTCGTAATAACCAGTACTGACCATAGAATAGCATGTGTCTGTGTCTACATGAGCCGTTGGAGTTCCCGCAGAAAAGACATTAAAGGAAGATCTTTTATCTCGCATCTTTTCGAAGATGAAATGCATCTAAATGTGAATGACAGGATATGAAAGTGTTTTCTTCAAACACTTTGGGGTACTTATATTTGTTTACTGATCTCAGCAAAATCTCTAGATTTTGTGCTCTGTAGGGTTGCATACATGGTGAAGTACGTATTTGTGGATTCATGCTATGTTGACTCCGATTGAATTTGTATTTAAAAAATTATGGAGTTAGGTTAAGAAAGGAAGAGAAACACAATCTTGCTTTATTGCTCATTGTGAGGTAAATATCTATAAATCAGTATGTGTTACATATACTATTTACCTAGTATTATATATTACAGGGATCCTTCCTTGCTTTAGTTGCCTGGTCTGATTTCCTGGCCAGTTATTAGTGATTAAAAAGCAATAGGACATGAATTAGATTTTCACTACAATGCATTGTACTCACATTCTTTTCATTCATTCTGTTTTCCTATGTTAGGTAACATTCTCGGAATCCGTAGTCTTGTGGGTCATTGCCCAAGTTTTCCAATTTCCTAAGGTGTCGTATGTGGAGCAAGATATAATTTAACCCTTTCCTACCCTTAGGCCATCTTATGATAGAAATTAACGAAAGCAGTTCTAACCGGTTGATATGGTTAGGAAAACGGGGCCATGTTGACAGGAACAGTTGACAGAAGACATGCTTTTGAAACAAGTCATTATTATTCGGTTTTATTGAGGTAATTAGGTTAAGCCCCTAAGAAGTTCTAAAGAGTAAGAAGAAGGAGTATAGTTTTTATTATGAAAATCATATGTGCTTAGGCATTCCTTTTTTTTTAAATTTTTTAATGTTTATTTTTGAGAGAGAGTATGAGTGGGGGAGGGGGAGAGAGAGAGGGAGACACAGAATCTGAAGCAGGCTCCAGGCTCTGAGCTGTCAGCACAGAGCCCGACATGGGGCTTGAACTCACAAACCGCGAGATCATGACCTGAGCTGAAGTCGGCCGCTCAACCGACTGAGCCACCCAGGCGCCCCCATGCTTACGCATTTTTGATGTTCATTCAGAATCTTAAGATGGTGGGAGGAAGGAAAATGGAAACTTCTGCAGCTACAGCGGTAATGTCTTGAAGACTACCAGAATTGTATGTACACAGTGGTTTTCAGTGGGGCCTCCTGTGCTCACCAGCCCATCTTGGGAGGTCACCTTGTGGTGACAATTGTTGCCCAGAGGCCTCTCCCCCTTCTTTTTAAAACTTCTGTGGCTTTGGAAGCCAGGATTTGAAAAGACTTAGCAATGTTTGTTCATTGTGTAGTGACTTTCTCTTTCTAGATAAAGAGGCTATCTTTTTTGCCTTTATGAAAATAGATTTTACTCATGCACTGAAACTGTAGTGTTAAAAATATAAGCTGATAAAAGCAAGGTAGTTTGAGGGGGGGAATCCCCAGTTCGTCAAATGAGTTATCGAGTTACGCATTCTCTTTGCGTGGTAGGAGGTGGAAGAGAGCCTTGGGAAGTGTTTTCTTACCTGTTTTTTTGTTTTTGTTTTTGTTTTAAATTGCCAATTCGTCTGTTTTTCTAAGGCATTGTAAACATTCCAGCCTGAAAAAAGACTTGAAGTTCTCTCAAATTTAAAGAGACTGTTCTAGTCTCTGAAGTATAGTTCATTTATTCAGAAGATACTATGGAAAAACAATACATGGTGTATCCAGGCAGTGGAATATTGCAGTCTTTAAAAAGAAGGAACTTCTGACCCATATTACAATGTGGGGTGAACCTTGAGGACATTATGCTACGTGAAATAGCCAGTCTCAAAAGAGAAGTATTGCCTGAGTCTCCTAACGTGAGATATCTAGAGTAGTCAAAGTCATAGAGACAGAAAGTAGAAGGGTGCTTGCCGGCGGCTGAGGAAAGGGGGCAGGAAAAGAGAAGCTGTTTAACGGGTGCAGAGTTTTGGTTTTGCAAGATGAAAAATGTTCTGGAGACGGATGGTATTGATGGGTGTAGTCCTCTGTGAATGTATCTAACACGACTGAACTGTATGTGTAAAAATGGCTGAGGTGGTCAAGTTTCTGTAGATTTTACTACAGTTTTAAAAAGGGATTTATGAGCACCTGATTTTGGGGGGCCGATTATACTCATGACTGACACGAAAGCCCCCAGCCTTGAGGGGGCTCGCAGGTCAGTGAGAGGCGAGGGTGCCAAGCTGCTGGCATGGGGAACCCAACGTCATGACATGGTTAGGGATGCTTTAGTCCTAAAGTCGAGTGACCCTGACCCGAGCCATGAAAAAGGTCTTGAAAAGGTTCTCTTTAGAATTTCCCCTTCTGCCCAGCCTCTCTTCACAACATGTAGTGCTGCTCCCTGTGCTGTGTCCCCAAACCGGGACCTTGGGTCCTTTCACCTGCTTCTGCTTTAGCTGGATTGCTTCCTGCTCTGCTCTCCACTCTAGCTTGGTTCTTCCTCATTGGCCTGCACTTTTCAACCCTTATTTGATGTGCACGTACCTCCCACTTGCAGCCCACGTTGTTTTCTTTCTTGGACTATAAATGCCGAGAGGACGTGGGCTGTGCACTTTGACCTTTGCGGCACCCAGCACAGTAAACCACACTTAATGAATGTTTTGGATGAGGCCGAACCCCTGAAGTTGGAAGCCGACATTGCTAATGCCTATTTAATTGAAGGTTATTAATGCCTCTTTAGCAGTGAAGGATAGTTCTGTTTCCAGCAGAGAACAAACGAGCCCTCCAGCTCTTTCCAGTGGTCCCAGAGAATTCACAAGCAGATATTACCCCAGTACATGCTGGTCTGGACTCCCCATCCCAGAGAGGGGCGATGGGGCAGCGGGACAGCTTCTGTTTCTTGTGCAGAGTGCAAGAATGGACACTCGGGGCTGGGATAGGTCTGAACATTTCTGTGCTAGTTCAACCTGTGAAATATGAGATTTTCCTTCTCTTCCTCAGTGAATAGGCTTTTCCTTCTCCCCAGAATAATACTCGTAAGTAGGGTCACCATATGTCTCAGTTCCTGCTTTAATCATGAATACCTCCCCCCTCTCATTCTCAAAAATGCCCTGATTTTGATGATTCATATCATCACTAGAAGAAGGAATATCTAGAAAGAATCAGTTATTACGGGAAGGCGGGGAGAAGAAACTTGGGCTGCCAGACACTCAGGAGGTGAGGGATTTAAGAAATCGTGTCGTCTGTTGGATATTCTTTGGATGGGAAGAATCCTTTGGCTTTTACATCATATGTGTGCTAGTGTGATATGTTAGAATTTGAAAGTCTTGAGGGCAGCATGAGGATTTATTTTAATTAGTCATACTGTAGAATTCTTCCATGCAGATTAACAGGTTAATGTGTTTACCTAAAGCTTCAAATGTTTTTATGGCTAATGGCAGAAGAGTTCACTGCCACGTACAAATGTGAGTTTATACCTTGCATTCATCTCCTTCACTATGAAAATGAATTCCAGTCTGAAATTGTTTTCTATGTGTATGGACTTAGGTGATTGTATAGTGAATAGTTAATACCGAATGACCTTAGCTATTAAGAAAAGCCAGACTAGTCATGAAGGAAATTAGGTAGGATCATATTAATATCTTTATATTCGTTAAGGGAACACCAGTGTAAGCTGAGCAAAATAAGTGTGTTTGTTTTTAAATGTTTTTGATTTGTTTTGAGAGAGTGAGAAAAAGCAAGCGAACAGGGGAAGGGGAAGGGCAGGGGGTGGGGGAGAGAGAATTCCAAGCAGGTTCTGCGCGGCCAGCACAGAGCCCCACGTGGGGCTCGGACCGTGCGATCATGACCTGAACCGAAATCCAGAGTCAGTTGCTTAACCAGCTGAGCCACCCAGGGGTCCCTGAAATCAGTGTTTTTTAAGCAAGTATCATTTAGAAACTTTTTATGTTGGAAGTTTCAGTTTAAAGAGGTTTGAGCTGATTTTCTTTAAGGAGATGTACCTTTTTAAGAAAACGGAAAGTCTCGCTGCAAGGCGCATTCAGGGTTATCCATCCAGCAGTCCAGCTGCCTGCACACCACTCTGTTTAATTCCTTTCTCTGCTCTGGCATCTCCGACATCTGCTTCGGCTCGAGCCTCGCACTCCCCTCCTTGTGGACAGCCATCCTCCTGAATTTTATTTCATCATGACTGTTTGTACTTCTCTATATATTTTTAATTTTCAACAGTTACCTAGTAATATTACGTTGTATTTTGAAAAGAGCTTTTTGTAATTTCACAAAGGACCTTCACATCGGTCTTGTTGGATCAACAAAAAGTCTTACTGATAGAAGAGTTACCATTTGTGTTTTGCATGTGAAGAGAGGGAAGTGTGAGCGACTTCTTCAAGGTGTTATAGCTGGCAGGATGAACTTGAACTTGGACTTCAACCCAGGTCTTCTGACTTTATGTCCATTGCTCTAGTGCTGCGATGTTCCCTCTGACTTCTTCTTGCCCAGTTTATTTCAGAAAGAAGTTTTTTGTTTTTTTGTTTTTGGTTTTCCAGTCGCCTTTCCTTTCAGGTCTAGTTTGAGGTTGTGCCACACTGTTCTTTCTAGGAAGGAAATAACCTGAGTGCTTTTGGGCTGATTGGACGTGGTCTACCCATCAGCAAAATCGTGGTACTAAGGCAAAATTACCCCCATCCTTTGGGCATACCCAAGAGCGGCCAGGGGGCCTCAGTTCAAATATCCTCTCGATGACCCCGTCTCCATTGCCATCCCATTCCCGAGGCTCGGAGCATACAGATTTTTTGTTATCTGTGTTCTTTAACTCGTGCCCTTCCTGCTGGACCGTCCTGTCAATTCTCACCTCCACTTCATAGACTTAGCCTCCTCCCCCGCGAACCCGGTGAAATGCTACCACCTCAATGCTGTTCTCTCTATTCTAGTAATCCCTCTCCTGAGCCCCCGTTTTAGTGCCTTGACTTTCTCTTGTGACACTTACCACACACACACAGCTTTGCACTCTAGCTATCTGCCTTTATTACATGCTTCCCTCAAGCCTGTGCTGAGCTCCTCAAGGGCAATGACCATTTCTCATTCATCTTGGTGTCCCCATAGCACTTAGTTTTTTGTTTTGTTTTGTTTTTAATAAAGTAGTAGTTTTAGAGATGGTTATGCCCACTGATAAGATTTGAGGATTGCAGAAATTTAAAACACATGGATATTATGTGGAGCCTTATTATAGGTATAATTATCACCTAGTTTGTGCATAATTTGAAAAGTAATTGCGTGTTTTTATGCAGTAGGTTATCACATACAGTTTTAAGTCTGCCCTGGTTTTTATGGGGCTATTATTTCATTGCATTGCATAGGTGTTTTTCAGAATGCTGCTGTGAAGGGGGAGAGGAGACGTGGCGTTGAGGTCCTTTGCAGAAGCCGGGGGAGCTGGCCCCTCAAGCTGCCGCATATCCTGTTAGACTAAGCTGGGGCACAGCTGTCCCCGCCTGGCCAGCTTTTCTTTTATAGCCAGCATTCGCTGCATTGTCTGTGAGAGCAAGTTTGAAGACTTTAACTCTCCTCTGCCTGGCCTCGGATTCAGAAGTATTTTAGAGGATTTTTGGAGAACTCAGTGGACAACCTTTGGGTGGTTTTGGGAGTTCCTGCTCTTTTATGTATACTTCCATTGTTTGTTTGTTTGTTTTTAATGTTTACACATTTGCATTTCATTTCACGTTCTAATTCAGTAGAACTTGGATTGGTCTAATAACTGGCGGTTTTAAAAACCAGGCAATTCTGATCTGAAGTCAAGAGAAGAATCCTCCACGGGAGATACCAGAATTGATCAATGTTGGGGAAAGAAGACTGAGATGGACCTTTTATAATGTATAAGATTTAGGTAGCTGGAGAGGTAGGTATTTCCATGTACAGGTAAGAAATAGGACAAAGTCTAGGGTGAGAATGAGCGTGTCTGTTAGCGAGGGTGGGCAAGGAGGATCCTAACCAGGCTTCCATGGAAGACTGGTTAAGGGCAGTGGTTCTCGAACTGTGGGTACATGAGTGTCCAGCGAGCTTCTGAAATGTTCATGTTCCTGCGTTTCACCCCACCCTGAAATTCTGTCAGTTCGGGGTGTTCTGAGGATTTCTCCATTGGATGGAGAAATCGTGGAGCCCTAAATTTACCTACAGAAGCCCTTCCGTTTGTTTCCATGTGGGCGGGCATGCCATCATTAATAATAAGTCAGAGGAAGAAGGGCACAGGGAGCTTTGCATAGAATGTGTGATGAATTTTTCTGTTCCTCACGGAGCAGTTTCAGTGGTCTCCGCTGAAGTACGAAGAAAGGGCTATTTTAACAGCGAGGAGGCGAATTACTGGTTATTACTATCAAGTTTGGAGCTGAGGAAAAAAGCTGGTGTGTGAAACAGAGCCACGTGTGAATGGGTTTCTCAAGTGTTTTATTAAAGATTCGTCAGAATGGTTAGCCCTCTAACCATCCTAGAGTCTCTTCTTCCTTCTGATTTCTTCGTGGAATTAAGAAATGCTTTTGGGAAGAAGGACTAAGCAAGCCTTTTGTTTGAATTTCCATCTATTGATTAATGGGCCCAGCAAAGCATCCTGCTGTGAATTCCCTCTGCTGACGGGGGTGGTAACCATCACAAAAGAGCAACGCTGTTTTTGAACTGGCACTTTCCGCGAAGCCTGTAGGCTGCTCTATTGGGTGTGACCATTTTTAAAAAGCCACAGTGCCAGAATGAAAACGGGCAATTTCTAAATGGCCTTTTGATTCGCAACACCTTTCTGTGTCAGATTGAACGGTCTCATATCTGAGTTGAGGGGAAAACGCAGGCTGTTTTCAATTTATCATTGTGTCTTAAAGGTTTGAAGTGACGATGTTTCAGTGGCGGCGGAAGCTCTACTGGCATCTTATGCCTCGGTTAGACATGTAAAAATCGGGTTCGTTCGCTTCCCCTGTGGAAGACTTCTACAGCCCCCCGTTACACAGCGTGAGTCAGGACATATGGATCGAGAATGCCTAATTATGACTCAGGCTCCCCCCAAAACTCGGGGACCACCTCCACACCAACGCTCTTCACTGTGCTATTTATGGGAGAAGCCGACAGCAACTGTCAGGTGTCTGCCCGGACAACAGGGCCTGGATTCATTTGTTTCATCATGGTAATCAGTCCTAGGGCTAGTCTGGGCTCTTCATAAGACGTGCAGATGGTAAAAAACAAACAAACAAAAAAACAAAAAAGAGCGTGTGGGGCGTATCTGGGTAGAGTATGGTTTTTGCCTGCTGATTCAGGGTATCGGAGTGACTGTTAACGTAAAAGTGTGGAGTCTGGGCTTAAAAGATGCTTTCTTTTCTTAATATCTGAGTGGACTTGGTATGGGTCCTGGTTTGACTTTCTGTGTAAACTTTTAATGCAGCTTTTATAGATGTTTATTGCTAACAATGATAATAAAGATAGTGGAGATAGGCAGGATTTGTGTTTCCCCAAACATGAAAGGTCAAGGAGGAAGAAAGTTCCAGGAGTCACAAGTGCTTTTTGTTGCAGATTTGGAATGCGATTCATCCTAACAGAGGCAATCTTCTCACCTCTGGGCAGCCTTCAGACTGGAGTGAGCCTGGTGCCACCTCTCACCTGTTGTCACCTCTGTTTTACCCCCTCACGTTAGGGCTTCCTTTTTTAGTTCTTAAGGTGGCAGGGATATTCCCGAATATTGAGAACCTACTGGAAGTGGCTAGGACTAGAAATGGATGAATGAAGCTCCTGGTCCGAACCTTTTCCTTAAAATGCCGGTTTTAACATTGAGAATCTGCTTTGCAATTAACACAAAACAAGGAATTTGCAGCCTTGAAGGCTGTGCACGTCACTGTCTTCATGTCCATTTTGGTTGGTAAGTCGGACCGGTGGCAATAAAAGAGCTCTGACCGCAACTCCGCGTGGGAGACGTAACTTCCTAGAACGTCCTAGAAAACAATGCACATGTGAAGCAAGCATCCTGTTTAATGAGTTTTGCAGCACATTGTGATTGTGTAAAATTTTCTCTTATCACCGTTCTGGCAAACAGAAATCAAATGTGCCTGTGTATCTTTTATCTCCTATATAGCAAATTACATCTGTCAGAAACATGTCTCGGGTAGTTCGAGTATAGGAATCTAGAAACTGAGTGTTTAACAGAACACCCTGATACTGAAATCAGGATACTTAGTTTCTTTAGCAAGTTTTAGGAAAATGTGTTCTTTTCAAGCAATTTGGGGAATTTCCAAACTTTCCCCCTATTTTTCTCCTTTGTATTACTCACCCCCCTTCCCTAACCAGAGGACTTATGTGTTGGTGGTGGGGAGGGTGGGGGCGGGGAGGGAGATTGCGGGGAGAACAGACACAACCTTTTTTTCCCTTAGGTTTGCCTATGTTTCTTACTTTTGAATTACAAGCCCCCTGAGAAGCTCTGAAGCCTCTGACTTTGAGGCTGTCTTGCAGGATACGAGAGAGGTTGATGTGAATAACAAAAATCGTACCCATTGGTAACTCTGAAAATGGGACTGAAGCCTTGATCTCTGAGAACTGTCCATCAGCTACCATGAACTGAGCAGCTTTTAGAGAAACGAGTGGCCTATCAGCTATTGAGAGAGTGAAAGTTCCTTCCTAGTAACAGGAGCACCGAGAAGCATTAATATAGCTGGAATATAGACCAGTTATACATATGAAATAGAACCAATTATAAGTATATTCTACAGCTGGTAGATAGAACCCCTTGTCCTTCACCTAGTAGGTCTTTGAAGCCAGTAATTTGGGGGATGTTTATTATTGGCCCTTTGCTTCTCCTTGTTTAGAGGATCTTATTGGGCTGATCTTTGTGCCTCCCATCAAGGAAAATAGGGCTTTAAACTCCCTGTCAGTTTCTCTTCTGAGAGCTGGAGCAATAACTCACATGTTGGCACACCCTGAATTGTGTTTGTGTAGAGATTCAAGAAGTATTCGTCACTGAATTTGATTTCTTAAAGTTTAATGAGCGTTGTTGAAACAAGATCTATTTCTTTATGTGGAACCAGAGCCTAGAAACCTTTGTAAAGGTAGTGACATGTGTACTATCCCTACAGCTGAAAAATAGAATAACTTTTCTAATTCATCAGTTTCGAAATCCAGCTCCCCTTTCGAGACTGTTTTCTCTTTTAGGTTTGAAACTTAGAGTTGGGCCTTCTGGGTCCTCCCCAGTGTGGTACTTTCAGATAACAGGAAGCGTGGTCTGGGAGCCTCTCTGTTTATATGAAAATGGGAACCCAAAAAGTTCGGCAAAGACTGCGTATTTAGGAGTTAGCATGCCGTACGATGTAAAAGTTGAAATAAAAGTGGAAGATTGGATGGCCGTCCCAGTCTGAGTCTAGGATTTTGGATAGAAGATAGTTATAATTCAAGTACTTGATGGATGGAAAATGCCGACCATTATTCCCAGAGAGACGTTCCACTGACAATGAAAGTTTAATGGCCGACAGTTCATTGTTTCTGACATCGCACTTGTGTCAAAGGTGCTCGTGAAAAAGGAGTTTCGATACTCCTCTATTACGTGTGTATCGACTTGGGCTGATTCCCACCCAACACACAGGTCCTGGGGAAATAACTTAGTAAGACAGGCCAAAACAAGACCTCCCTTTTCTAGGCACATTTTATTAGAAAATCTAAAACGTTCATTGAAGTATACTACAGTGCTTCTTACTTAAAGTGGCCAATCACGACCATCTAGTGCCCTTCTGTGATTATTCCTCTTCAGCCTCCGAAGTCCCCAGGAGCCATAGCTTCCACTCCTGGTGTGAGAAGAGTCCAGTTGCTTCCTGTTGATGGGTGCCTTGATCTTTTTTCTAGTCCTAATATTGTCAGCTCTTGGTTCCTACCCACAGTCTCCATGGTCCTCTGTCTGACAAGGCTGCCAGGTGTACACAGCTCACAAGTCCCAGTTGAGGAAGACTTGGAACTCGCTCAGTCAGTGATTAGCATGCTCGCTCCAGGCCTGCTGGAACGGTGGGTAACTGTCCCTGGGGAGCTTTTACTTCACTCGGGCCCCCTTTCCCAGGGGAGGGTTTCTTTGGCCCATACCTAGCCTAGGCAGGGGATGTAGGTGCAGAAGAGCGCTGTCATCCCCTTGCTCTGGGCTGCCTCACCTTCTTCCTGCAAGCCCCAAGAAATTCACATCTCCCCCGCTAATTGGGATTAAGTGAGAAAATCGGCCCGTGGCCTAATCAAACCCATCTCTTCTTCATAGGACAATATAAAACTGTTTAAAACAGACCATTTCCTCAGTAAGTAATTACTAACAACTAACACAATATACTGCTTACTTTGTGCCAAGCTGCTATTCTAAGCAGTCTGTGTATGTTAAGTCATGGAGTCCTCACGGCCATCTTAGAAGGCAGGTATACTATTATTAGCCCCAGTTTATAGGCGAATTAACTCGAGAGACATAGTGGTTAAGTAACTCACCCAGGGTCACCGGGACTGGTGGAACCAGAGATTAACCCATCTAGCTCCAGTGTGGCCCTTAACCTCATTAGCAGGTGTAGGCTAGTTTCAGGGTGTTGAATTTTGGATTCTGATGGGCTTTTCAGGCGATTGAATTTGATCATTTATGAGAGCAGGCAGGTCATTTTCTGAATCTGTGGAGGAGAGTTGCCGGGAAAGAGATGTGACTTGCACGGTACATTTGGCGGGCCCCAGTGCTCTGGAACCTTCTCTCCTTGCCATCTGACTCCAGCGCTGTGAGCACGGATGCCAAGACCTCCTGTGACCATTCCCTTTTTCTTGGAATAGATTTTCTCAGATATCTTCATCTTCCTTCAAATCTTTTCTTCCTCTTTCCTTTTTCCTGGACAAGATCAGCCTGCGTTCATTCTTAGGGGGCAGGGTGGATGCCCCATGAGTTAGGACTTGATTGGCGGGAAGAGATGCCAGTTCTTGCTGCCTCTCTGGAGGGCTTGGGTGTCTTCTGATTTGGGGAAAGTAACAAATAAATTATATACAGCATTCTTCAGAAGCTGGGACCCTCCGGTATGTACTCGCTTGCTTCCGGTGGATGTTGCTCTTCTCCCACTAGGCGTGGCCCAAACCTCTGCTTTAGCCAGACCCTGGTCCAGTTAATGTTTGAGGCTGTAGGTGAAATGAGGAATGAGATACAGATTCTAGTATCTGATATGTAACTCTGACTTGTTTTTACTCTGAGCTCTGTCTTGGGATTATATTGTATCCAGTAGCCCCGAGGAACTTCTTTCCTCTTTTGTTTTGATTTATTAAAGTTCTTGAATTATATTTCATGTTATTGATCTTGGCAAATGTGGGTTTCAAAATTGAGAGAGAAGTAAATGGTGCTTTGTTGTTACCGTACATTTGTTTGAATTCTATCCAACGTCTCCAAGAAAGGAATCCTATCAAGCCAGTCTTTTGACATAAAATCAGTTTGCACTTTGCCTTTTTAAAAAATTGATTGATTCACTCAGTCCATTTGGTGTGTGCCATGTCTGAGTTTATTCTGATTCAGTATCATTGCCAAGTTGTAAGTTTTACTTGAACGACACGTTTCTGGTAGTTCCACATACAGGCGGTCTTCCTCTTCATTCAAGATTGAAAAGGACAAAGGAGTTTTTAGATTTTTGTCACTACATTCTAATGGGATAAAAATAGTGTTATACTGTTTTGAACCCTGGTTCTGTTTCCTGGTTCTGTTGTTCTTCAGAAGGACACTTTACAGTTTAGTGTATTTGGTTAACTTTTCATAGAGCATGGTGTGCCCTCCCTGCCATGTTCAGGGAATCGGAATGATGAAATTCCTGTGGAGTCTTGAAGCATCTTGCCTTTGTTACAGCGTATTGCTTCTCTGGTCACTGAGCTTGTAAACGTTTTCTGGTATTGAATGAAAAGGAATTATAGGTATTTCAGGAATTCCTGATTAGCTATTTTTATAATCAGGCTGATGAAAAGAAAACAGTGTTCATCTTGGGGGGTTGGATAAACTACAAGTTTCAGATTTTAAGATGATGCAAACATCTGATGGCCTTGTTTTCCAGAATGCTCTTTTACATTGAGGGGGATATTTGCCCAAAAACATAAAATAGTTTCGTTCGATGAATATTTGGGGAGAAAAATGTGTTTTGTGAGGCATATTTTTAAAATAGGCTCAAGCCCTACAAACCAGGATGAATTTCAGAAAATATTACTGGCATTTGAGTTCGATATAACTGATCTATAATCTACATATCCATACAGGTTGCAGAGGAGAATGCGGTTTTATAAACTTGTATCCTGTTTTGTTATTTTGACTTTTAAAGAGTGTTGAAGATTCCCTAGAGCACTTATAACTATGAATGACCTGGATGGCTTACAGTTTAATATATAAATAGCCTAGCCAGCTCTTGCTTTTGTTTGTTTTTGTTTTTTATTTGTTTTTTGTTTTTTGAGTGGTTAGTGGACCTTGCCACACTTGATTGCTTTAGTAACTTCTTTTTCAGAGGAGATAAGGGTAATAGGAAGTCGTAGAGATAAGCTACACTTAGACCAACTTCAGTTTTAGAGCACCTTCCTCTTTTTTTTTTTCTTGGCATTTTTTTGGAAGCAAGAATTGCACACACCAGTAACAGAGTAGATAATACAGCCATTCATCCATCATAAAGAGTCACAAATGTTATTCTTTCCTTTATGCTTTATTGCTCTACTTTAGAATATTGCCTTCGGACCATGAGAGCTACTTGTATTTTCAGCTTATTTGCGTTTAATTTTATATAAAGATTCATAATCTGTCTGGTTTGGCTCCAAGCTCTCTCTGTAATGAGGTAATTGATTGATGACCTGCAGTTCTGGATTTTTACCGGGGATATTTTTTCTAAGGAGCTCTATGTGGTGATTATTTAAGATACAAGATTCTGGTGTATTGAAATATAATATATATAAGTATCTGAGCAGCCAGTCCTCCATTTGTAAAGGGTCATCATGCAGATTAAAATCCAAACTTTATTAAAGTCTTGAGTTTTGTGAATATCATTCTCTTCATCGAAGCACAAATATGAGAGCATTACTCTTAAAATGATAATCATCTTTGGGCACATGTTTCCTAATTAAAAGGAAAAAGTAGCCTTTGTGCAGATCATGGTTTCCGTTCCAGCACTTAATTAAAAATCATCTTCAATCTTACAATGCTGTTAATTTTCCAGATACTTTACAAAGCAATTTCACGTACTTCTACCTCGTTCATTCCTCACAGGGGTGCTCGGAGATGGGTGTTAGTGTCTTCAGCTGACACTCTTGAGTGGGACAGAGGCCAGGTTGAAGGACTCCTGCCTGTTCTTGAACTGAAACTTGGGCCTTAGTGTCTCTGTCTCCTTGGATCTCTCTTCTCGCTCCTCGCACGTCCCCCTTTCCTTCCTCCTCCGGTGAAGGCTGGTTGTCCTTCAGGCCTCTGCAAATGGTTTTTGACCCACCCTCTAACTCCCCACCCCCACTCTGCATGGTCTTAGCTCCACTCCTGTCTCCTTGGAAGCAGTTACTTCTGTGGATTATTTTTATGGCACTTGGTCGCCTCCCTGATTAGAGCAAAGCTTGAGAAGCATGGGGACTTTGTCCGGTTTTGCACCCTGCGTTCTACATGGGATTCATTTCCAACATTGACTACAGAAGTTACACTCAGAGGGGCGCCTGGGTGGCTCAGTCGGTAAGTGTCCGACTGCGGCTCAGGTCATGGTCGTGCAGTTTGTGAGTTCGAGCCCCACATCAGGCTCTGTGCTGACAGCTCAGAGCCCAGAGCCTGCTTCTGATTCTGCGTCCCCCTCTCTCTGTCCCTCATCCACTCACTCTGTGTCTCTCTCAAAAATATTAAAAAATATTTTTAAAGAAATTATGCTGAGAGACACATATGCAATTAAAGGAGCTGTTACCCTCACAGGTCCTAGAAGAGGGTGGCAAGACATGGCATGCAGAGGGCCACGTGAGTGCCCAGGAAGCATGCTCAGCCAAGCGGGTGGGAGCTGGAGAGTGAGGTCCCCTGGGCAAGTGCCTCCATTGGACTCAGGATGGAGTACACCGGCAAAGGCTTGAGGAGATTTCATTGGTGCGTTCGGATGTCACTAGGTCACAGTTAGTAGAATGCAAGGAGAACTTGTGGCAGGGACCAGCCTCATCACACGCTTCACTGGCCACCAGAACCAGGATACTGACAGCCTGTTTATAGGGATGTGGAACCGTGAGGAAAACAAGACATTTAAAAAATTTACAGAGCACACCTATTCTGTTCTCAACCCTGGCACGGTACCTGGCACCTAAGAGGTCTCACGCGTCTGGATGAATGGACAGATGAATGAATGATACAGACTTTGTTTTGTCTCCTTTCTTAAGCCATTAGAATAACGGGGAGCCTGTGAGATTCAGTTAGCGTCCATTAAGAGTAGCTGGTAGAACACTCAGATTTGACCAAATTAGGACTCCTTTGTTTTGTTTAGTCCTATTTCCAATCAATTGACCAATATTTATTGAGTGGGGGACAGGGCGTGACGTGCTTTGGCTCTTGCTTCTCCATCTTAGCATTGCTTCATGTTTACAGAGCAACGAGGGCGATTTAGTTAGTTACTGGAAGCCACCAGGTAAAAGCACATAGATAACAAATATTAGCATTTATTTAGGACAGCTGCATAAACATTGAAACGTGAATGTGTATCACTGGGGGAATTTAATAAAGTAGGCTAGATTTAAAATTGTTCTCTTTGGTGTATAATACTTTACGGTCTTAGAAGTTTTCAAAAAATGAGGCCACTTTGCAGTTACTCTTGACAAAACTTACTCTTCAGATTTAATAGCATTTTCTGCACCAGTCACCTTCCTTTGTTCGTCTTTCAAACTCCCTTTATTGACCCTAGAAGGTGAGGCATCCGTACAAATCCACACACTTCTTTGCTGCAAAGAAAGGTTTGAGATGGTATAAATTTTCTCTTGGTCTAAGAATAGTGTATTTCCAGGTTGAGCTATAATAAATTGTCAAACCTAGTGAAAGCTAGACCTCTCAACTTCCTCCTGGTCTTGATTGTTAAAATACAGTTTGTTTGGAGTGAATTCTCAGACTGTCCCATACATTCAAATGTGATTAAGTGACACGCGTGGACACCCAACTTGAACTAGAAAGCTTATGATGTGGGTTATTTTTGTGATGTTATTTCCGATTTCTCGCCATTACGTTCCCCTCTTTGGGGCTGATAATTTGAGAAGTTAACTATATATAAACCAGCTGTGGTAAGACATTTTATTATGTTCAAAAGAAAAATGCTCCTTCCTGTTTGGCTATGCACTGCCCTCCCTCTGTGCACACACACTTTTAAGCAATTTCAGGATTATTTTAGTATTCCTTTTACCATGTGTCTGGTCAGTTGGTGTCTTCATATAAGACCAGTGCTGTTTCTTAGAGCTGCATGCTATTTTTATCTCTTTGCTACTTGCCCCAAACCCAAGAACGTGATAGCTGTGTTGTGTGGTAGGAAGGTCCTAAAATACCAGGCTGGATTTTTGTGTTTTTTTTTTTAAAGATGATACATAAGTACAGGAGGAACACGAGTACATCAAACTGATCCTGAGGATAGATGTCAGGGCATGTCTAAACTTTGTCTACACTCCATGCACTCGTAAATAAAGCCCATAATTGGTATGCATGAGTAGTTAGAGCAGTTCTAATTGCATGAAACCCGTCTGAGAGAAGGATCCATTCTGTTCTTGGCGGTTGAGGAGATTATAAGTGTAGGGTAGAGCTGTGTGTCATTTAGAAATGGTTTGCTAGGGTTCAGACATGCTGCTTCTTTGGTGGGTGGAGACGGGTTGAGAGGAAAATAACTAGATTGGTCTTGGTTCTTGGGAAGGGAGATGGGAATCTGTGATTCCAGCTCAAGATTTGGGTAAGTAGGAACAACGCTCAGGCCAGAGAGAGGGGTCATGGTCTTGTGGCAGGCAACTGGCGGGCCTTCAGTGGGTAGGTATCATTGCCTCTGAATGCTCGCGCTGGTCCTGGTCTTCACCTGCATCCTTGACGTGTGTGGAAGAGCTCTTTGCAAAGTAAACATAACAACGAAGTTCTGAATTGTATCTCCCCAGATGGGCTTTGGGTTTGTTGACTAACATTCCTGAGACTTAGGGAGTGCTCTGAAATACCTAGTGACTGAACGACTGAATGTAATTTTTAAACGGGATAAGTCCATCTAAATCAAATACCCATTTTTGAGGCATTTCCACAAATCAAATGAAACTTCTTACCGTGTGATAGACTAAGTGATATGAATCAGTCAAGGACTTCAGTGGAAAACTCTTCCATCAGTGCATTATCTTAAAAAGTCCCATATAAAGGTAACATCCAGATTATTTTATGAATCACTAGTGGAGGAGCTGGTTAAGTTTTTAGACTGTTCCATGACTCCTCGGAACTGGGGAGTAAATCTACTCATGGTAATCTAATGGCTAAAGTTATCTACTTTATGCTCAATCTGGGGCTAAGTGTTGCTATGCGGGATCTCCTGTGCCAAGGTTGCATCATTTGGCACAAGGGCCAGTGGGGACCAGGGGGGATATGATGACAGGAGGAGGGGAAATCTGAGGTGGGGCTTAAGAGATCTAGGATTTTGACAGAGAGAGAAAGGAAGGGACTGCTGGAGAATCTCTATGAACTTGGAGATGCAGCTGAGTGTGGACAGTGAGTGTGGGTGACCACCTTGTAGAGCTGTTGGTAGAAGGTGGGAAATGAAGTGGAATATGGGGCCAGGCAGGGGATTTTGGATTTAATAATACAAGTGATAAGAGGCCATTGAAGATCTCTGAAGAGAGAAATGGAAGAATGAAACCATGGTTCATACTTCTCTAAGTTAGAGTGCAAATAAGCAGGGTGATCATCCCTGTTTTATAAGAGAGATTGATGAAACTCAAGAGTTCTTCAGTTGAATTCTAACCAAGTTGGCCCTAGTCCAAGATTACTAAGCCAACTTTTCTCTTCCAGTTATTTCTAAACTTGCCAATGTGAAATGAATCAAATACTTGGGGAAACAAAACACCTGGACTTACATGAAACCTTTATAGCTTCACATAGGACCAAATGCGAGTGTTTGAGTTGGTATTAGTCTTGATCTTAAAGATGACAAAGTATCATTCATTCCCCCCCTCAATTTTCAGTTGGTTTAACAGCCTCCTTGAGATATAATTCACATACCATACAATTTAGCCATTCAAAAAAAAAGTATACAACTCAGTGGTTTTTAATATATTCAGAGCTGTACAGCCATCACCACATCTAATTTTAGAATTTTTCCATCAGAGTTCCCCTCCCCACCCCTCCAAAATCCCTGTTTCCTTTAGCAGTCACTGCCCCCCACTCCCCACCCTGCAGTTTTCACCTCCTTTTCCCCTACCCCTCCAGCTCTGGACAACCACTAATATGATTTCTGTTTCTACAGTCCAGTTGATTTTGATTTTTTTTTTTTAACTAGCATATCAAATGTTACCATGGACTTTGGCATCAGGCAAAGGTTCAAACCCCAGTTTACTAGTACTGTGACCTTGAGAAAATTTCTTAACTTGAAATTGATACAAGTCTGCTTGTATCTCTTTAAATGTTTATTTATTTTTGAGAGACATAGAGACAGAGAGTGAGCAGGGGAAGGGCAGAGAGAGAGGGAGATACAGAATCCGAAGCAGGCTCCAGGCTCTGAGCTGTCAGCACAGAGCCTGACTCGGGGCTCGAACTCACAGACCGTGAGATCATGACCTGGGCTGAAGTCGGCCGCTTAACCAACTGAGCCACCCAGGCGCCCCTGCTTGTATCTCTTTAAAACGTGGATAATATCTGCTTCCCAATTGGTGGAGACTAAAGGATGTTTATGTAGATGTGCTTTGTGAAGTGCTGTAGGAATTAATTGCTCCACAATTGTTCCACTGAATTATTAAAGGGTATCAAATATTAATCCTTTAAAATAGTTGGTGGAACATAATAGAATGTGTAACAAATGTTTGGATATGACGGGACAGATTTTGTGCTTTTAAGATGATGGATTTTTTTTCTTCCTGTGACTTTAGGGGTTGGCTTTCAGGATAGAAGATGTGTTTGTGTTTCCCTGCACAACCCAGGATGGTAGTACTTATACTAATTTTGGATCACAAGCTCCTTTGAAAATCTGATGAAAGCTATGCACGTACATTTGATTTTATTTTTAAAAAATCAAGAGGTTCGTGGATTCCTTAAAACCATCCCTACACTCCTTCATCCCAGGTTAAGAGCCCTTGGTCTTTCAAAAGAGTGAGAATAGCGCTTCAAAGCTGGAGTGAGCAGTCTAGCACATTGACAGGAAAACATAGCCATCAGCGAGAAGTGTGTTTGTTCACTCTCCAGTTCTTAATATCCCCGTGAAAGTGTGCCCAGCATGTGTTTGGCCAAGCAAGGTGGACATTGATCCAGGCACAGAAATGCACCTACATCTCACATGAAAGATACCAGAGTATCTTTCATACTGTTGGCAACGCCCCTCTGGCTGCACACGTTAGAACCCTTGTTTAAGCTAACCTCACATTCCAAGAAGACCGACGGGAAGTGGGAATTCACAACAGCCTTGCTGTACAAGGTGAGTGGATGGCCTTGATTGAGTTCATTCTCCAGATAGCTGTTACTCACAGGCCA
Organism: Paguma larvata; assembly: GCA_030068075.1. Classification (NCBI taxonomy): domain Eukaryota; kingdom Metazoa; phylum Chordata; class Mammalia; order Carnivora; family Viverridae; genus Paguma; species Paguma larvata. Next base: position 41,378,904 of record CM057838.1, read on the forward strand.
CTTGATAGCACTGTTTATTTCATAGCCGTTAAGTGGCCCAATGGTGTGGCATCCCTCAATAGATTTTTTAAAAAAATTTTAACATTTATTCGTTTTTGAGAGGCATAGAGAGCACAAGCAGGGGCAGGGCAGAGAGAGAGGGAGACACAGAATCTTAGGCTCCAGGCTCTGAGCTGTCAGCACAGAGCCCGACGCCGGAGCTTGAACCCACAGACCATGAGATCATGACCTGAGCCGAAGTCGGACGCCCAACCGACTGAGCCACCCTGGAGCCACTTCTCAATAGATTTAATAGAGAAGTTCTTACCTTGTCTACAAAGCAGATTTCTTCCTTACGAGTTCTGGATTCCTGCTTACTTTCCTTAATTTGAAATGCGTTGTTGTGGGAAGTTATTTGGGCACCTGTGATAAAAGGATCGAACTAGGAGCAGATCTCAGAGGGTTGGGACAGGGAGAAAAGGTGGGGTGAAAGCCAAACAGTAAACGAAGAGTGGCCAGGTGGACCTTGTCAAATAAGAAGGAAGATCCTACATGCTCCACAGCCTTTAGAGAACTGTCCTTTATCAGCTATGTCTTCTGCAAATATTTTCTTTCAGTATGTGGCTTGTTTTCTTATTTTCCTGGCAGTGTCTTTCACAGAGCAGAAGTTTTTAATTTTAATGAAGTCTAGCTTATCAATCATTCCTTCTACGGATCCTGCTTTTACTGTTATATCTAAAAAGCCATCATCATAGACCATATGAGTTCACTCGTGTGGAATCTAAAAAACAAAACAAATGAATAAACAAAAAGCAGAATCAGACCTATGACTACAGAGAACCAACTGATGGTTGTCAGAAGAAAAGAGGCTGGAGGGTTGGGCAAAATGAGTGCAGGGGAGAGGCTGAGGCGTCCAGCTGTGGCCCAGTGACCGAGTCACGGGAATGAAGGGCACAGTCTAGGGAATACAGTCCGTGATATCGTAATGGCACTGCATGGTGACAGATGGCAGCTATACTGGAGCATTCCATAACATTATAGATGTGTCACGTCACTGTTGCACACCTAAAACTGATGTAAATTGTGTGTCTGCTGCGCTCAAATAAAAAAAATTAGAATGTCATTGTCATACCCGAGGTCATTTAGATCTTGTCTTATGTTATTTTCTAGGAGTTTTATAGTTTTGTGCTTTACATTTAGGTCTACGATTCATTTAAAAAACAAAGTTTTTTGAGTGAGAAAGAGAAAGAGAGAATGAGCACAGAGCCTGATGTGGGGCTTGATCTCACGACTATGAGATCATGACCTGATCTAAAGTCAGGAGTTGGATGCTTAACTGACTGAGCCGCCTAGGCACTCTGACCCATTTTTTTTAAGTGCTTGTTTATTTTTGAGAGTGAAAGATAGGGTGCAAGCAAGGGAGGGGCAGAGAGAGAGGGAGACAGAGAATCCCAAGCAGGCTCCTCACTGTCAGCTGAGAGCCCAACTTGGGGGTCTTCAACTCCCAAACTGTGAGATCCTAACGTGAGCGGAAATCCAGAGTCAGATGCTTAACCGACTGAGCCACTTAGATACCCTTAGGTCTTTGGTACATTTTGAGTTAATTTTTATAAAGGGTGTAAAGTTTATTTGGACCTTTTTTTTTCTTTTTGTGTGTGGGTGTCCAGCTGTTCCAGCACCATTTGACCAAAAGACTACTTTTTCTCCATTATATTGCCTTTAGCCCTTTGCCAAAGATTGGTTGACTGTTTTTATGTAGGTTCATTCCTGGGCCGCAGCCTTTCGTGATGATAACTAATTGGACAGAGGCAGCCTCTTCAGTGGAGCTGCTGCCTTGCTTGCCCTTGGCAGGGTTTCCGAAGGTGACGGGGAGCCTGGGTGGTGGGGGGCTGGCACGGAGGGCATTCCCTGTGGGTGTCAGTAGCTCTGCGAGTTTGAGGAAAGGAGTCCTTGTTATCAGAGTGAAAGCGAGAGGCTCTGCATTACCAGAGTAACAGTGAGTCCAGTCTCACTTCCTTTGTTGCAGGCTCCTTGGCCCTAACACACTCTAACTGATAAGATAATTAGAGCAAAATTTTGTGTAACTACTGGAACCAGGGATTCCGTTGAAACAAATATAATTGGTAATCCTCACCTTCAATTCTTCATTCTAGTGAAACCTACAATAAAATTAGGGTTAGTTTTCAAACAGAGCTTTTGTGCTTAAATTACCCCATTTTCTTTCCTTAGCTGCAGGCTAACCTAAATTCCCTCTTTCCCAGTGGGGGACTTGGATGGTTCTCCTGTAGAGGCCAAGGTTAATTTAGTGATGTGTTAGTGACTGGGAGAGGAGACATGTTCACAGTAGAGTTCCATTCCTTTCTTTCTTTATATTTCCCCCCAGTAATAGTACTTAACATTGTGGCTTCGGACCATCGTTTTCATACCTGTCACCACTACTTTGTTTTTCTGGCTCTGTGTTCTTTCCTCTTGCACTGTTCCAGCCATGTGATGGACATTTTCCCTTGGACACCCTGTGGGTACCTCAAGTACCAAATGCAAAATCTGCCCATCTTCTCCCAGACTTATATTCCCATTGCCGTTTCTGTAAGCGGTATCAGCAAGATGTCTCTGTTGCCAAGTCATATTGGAGTTTCCACTGCTGAAATTCGATAAATCTCTCCGTTGGCCATATTCTGTTACCTTGCTCTAGATCAGCCTTCATGACAGCCTTCCATCTGGCCTGCCAAACCCAGCCTTCTAGGGTCTCTGTCTTGCCCCCCCAAATTTTCAAGAGCTAAAATTTCCAGTTAAAGTTTGGGCTTCCTGGGCTGGCACTCTACCTCCTGGCTTTCAGCAACCTTCATCTTTTCCCCCTCATGCTCTTGGCTTCCTAACTAAGCTGAGTGTTCTCTTAGTCCTTCTCCATTTCCTGTAAATATCTTCTGTGTTTTCACTCTTGCATCTTTGTTCTCAGACTTCTAAGCTATTGGTCCTCAAACCTTAGCGTGCATCGGACCCACATGGAAGGCTTGTGACCACACCAGTGGCTGGGCCCCATCCCCAGAGTTTGATTCAGCAGATCTAGGGTGGGGTCTGAGAATTTAGTCCTAACAGGTGTCTGCGTGACACTGATGCTGGTGGTCCAGTAACCCCACCTTGCGTCTTGAGAACCACTGTTCTGAGCAATTTTGTAAAACTGGATGTGAAAGCACTGTAGTTCATATTGTATACATTCGGGCTAGGAGATGAATTTAATTCATAAGGAGCCCATCGGTTATTCAGATCTGTGCTTTGGAGTTTATGTACAAGAGTGCTAAAATTACGTTCTGCACTCACAAATATCTCAATTCTTTAAGCTCTTAATCTATGCCAGCTGACAGGCCCTTTGCCTGTAAAAGCACTGTTAAATTGAAGGTTATACTTGTGTTTCCTCTCTACACGTTGGATGAGGATACTTGCCATATTTATCCATGAGCCACCGATGGCCACACTCTGTCATTACAGACCAATGGGCCGTACAGCCAGTCAACTGCCAATTACCGAACTGCAGGCCTGTGTTTCGAGGGCGGTTTGGCCAGCGCATCCCAGCATCTCGGTTGTTCCTTCTGTGACCAGCTTAGGCATAGTCTTGTAGCATGTTGTAGCTTGATGACTTGGTAATTACAACCTTTTTTAAAGACTCAGGTGTCCCCAGTTGTCCTGGTGAGAAGGCTTACATTGTTGTTTTATTGTTAAACGTAGGCATCGTTTCCCTGTCTTGTTTGAAATGGAAATGTCAGCCACCTGTACCCCCTGGTGGGGTTAGGAAAGGAGGGTGGGTGGGGGAGGACCACTGTGGCCATAGGTCCGTGGCTCCTGCTCAGGCCTATGGGCTCTTAGAGGCACTTTTGTGCTTTTAACTTTGCAAGGGCATGTTCAAGCATGAGTGTGATTTGAGTAGGGCATTTGGGACTCCCTAGAAGGTGTTCAGTACCTCATAGAAGAGCATTCACTTCTGTGCTCATTCCAGTTGCATTCTGCCGGCCTCAACTACAGCCCCTTGCACACAGAACTGTGTGCCTGTGGCCTGGCCTCAGAGCAAGAGGGAAGGGACCTGTAACTTAACACGGCTTCTTTCCGAAGGATTCTGAGATGAAAGTCGGAAGAACGCTCTCTGGTGAACCTACCGAAGGTATTTCCCTTCTACATCCGGACTTTTGATATCTATCTGAAATAAAACTTTCCAAGGAAATACCTTGCGATTCTTTTTTTCCCCTGTGGTTCATCTTACAAGTTTTATTATCGCTGGCAGTTAAGTGACAAAATTAGCTCTGCCAGCACTTTGGGGAAATACCTCACTCCTCGTTTTTGGAGTTGAATTTTGTGGTCCTTTGGAACACTGACTTAATTGTCTGTTGTATCTGAATTCATTCTCTGTACATTTTTCACTCTGCGTCATACCCTTTGATAAGTTAGCAATAGGGTATCCTTTTCTGCGCAGGCATATTTATTTATTCTCTTGAAATCGTGCGTCGAGGAACGGAATTTTTAGGGAAATTGTAATGCATGAAGCATGTGCATTAAAGGTATGAGATGTATCAGGTGTTTAAGTTTAGCTCATTATGAACAAAGACCATGTGAGCAAATTATGTGAATATTACGCATGAATACACTAAGCCCTTATTTCTGAAGTTTGTTTTAGAAATGAGATGTCCAGTTACTATTAGTCTGGTTAGGCGAGTCGATATTTGCCATTTGTGAATTACCAATTTTTAAAAAATGTTTTCATTTTTTTCTAGAGGTGAAAGTTTTATTAGAGATGTTCCAATCCAGTCTCTCATAGGTGAGAGCAGTGAGGTCCTGATCAATCATACTGACCCCCGAAATCACCTCGAATCTGACTTAATCTTTGATTTAGATCTTGAGGTCTTGTGGGATTATCGAATCTTCATTGTTTTCCTGTGCTGAAGACAGGAATTTATGTTCAGCCTTAGTTTAATAAGCATATGCGTATGTGGTCTTGTCTACAAGGGAAGAGACAAGGTCGGAAATAGGGTGAGGAGGGTAGAGAATTGTGACACTGGCGGCCATCTCTTTTGTGACTACAGCGTTGTGTTGCCTCGTGGCTGTGTCTCAGTTTTCTCTGACTCCATTCATATCTGCATCATACATAGATCAGGAAAGATTGCATTTTCTTCGACAAGGGCTAGAAATAACGGACTGGAAAGGCCACATGGTCAACTGCTGTGAAGAAATTGTAGACGTTTGAAATGTAGTGGTGTTTCCCCTGCAGGTGGGCGGGGGAGGGCCTAGGGACGGGTAATTGAGGAATTGATGACTTGGCGGTTTTGGAGTTGAAATTCTGCAACCGGTCGTAATGCCTGAGTTGTTACCCACACAAGAGTCCTACTGCTACTGAAAAATGCAGTGGGCATCCCAACCACAAGAACTGAGCCTCAGTCTTCTTTTCTGTCCCTTATGCCACTCAGTAGCTGTGTCATCTTGAGTAGGATCCTTGACTCATATCCTTTTTGATACTGATGAGTCGACCGCCTGGTCTACCTTACCTGGGAGCCGTGAACTTTCACTTTCACTGGTTGACACAAACATGTGTCATAGACCTAAAGCAGTAAAAAGAAATGTATGGATTTTTATCATGATTATTATCTTGGTTATATTATTTTGACTGTTATATTGACTAATTTTTATTGTGAGTTTCTTAGATGCTTCTCTTAAAAAAACATGGAATTTTAATTTAAAAACACATTTCATGTAAGAGCATTGGAGTTGACTTTGGTAAATGAACTCAAACACATAAACTCTCTCATGGCCTGAGATATTTCCTGATTATTTAAGGGAGTTTAATTTGTCCTAATGCTATGGAGTTATGAAACCATTAATGGTATTATTGCTCTGGAAGCAAAGGCTACAGCTAATTCGTTAGATTGGTAAGGATTCATGTGAAGGGTTTTCAAGCATTTTACTCACAATATTTCTGGGAAAATAATGAAATGTGAATCATAACAGATTTTTTTTTTTTTTTGGAGGGAGAGTAAGCAGGGGAAGGAGGGAGGGAGAGAATCTCAAGCAGGCTCCACTTTGAACTTGGGGTTAGATCGGATGACCCTGGGATCATGACCTGAGCCAAAATCAGGAGTCAGATGCTCAACTGGCTGAGCCACCCAGGTGCCTCCATAGCAGGTTCTAATTGGGTGTGTTTCACCTGTCCAAAGAAGCTCCTATAAAAGTAGTAAGTATAATAGTTATTATATGAAATACAACTTACCAGCATATATGCCAAAAAGTGTTTTTCCTAGTTGTGCTGTTTCCCTGAGATTGATGGTCTGTTTTTTTTTCCCTTAAGTCATTCTGACGTTGCAATACAAGAAGCATGTTCATAATTTTCATAATTTAATCCCATTGTAAGCATTTATATTTTGGGAGGGCTGTGCATGTGTGTGTGTAAGTATGTCTTTATTTTCTAAAGTTTACACAACTGAAAATGTTTCAGTAAGATCTCATGACTATAACACTTTGTATCGAATGTCGTCAAAGTCTGACTTCCCAGAATTCTGGAAATAAGAAGATTGGGAAGAATTCTCATTTCTCAATTGCAGTTTGAAGAGAAAATGGAGTCTTATGAAAGTCTTAAGTTTTGCCATGTTCTGTCATCTTTAATCTAAGAGTATTCACGAGAATAATTTAGTTGTCATAGATATTTTTGCCTAAACTTATTTTTGCCAAAAAGCCTCGTTACCCAGCTGTATTCTGGGAAGTGGAGTGGGAATAACCTCTGTTGAGCACCTACTGTGTGCCAGGCACTGTTCTTTCAGGTATGAGTGGTCATGGTAACCACCATAGTTGTGGTCTAATCTTCACTTTTTAGAAGAAGAAACTCCTATAAGATGGTGTAGTTGTTCGAACCTAAGTCTGCTGCACTTTGGAAAGCCCATGTTTTCCCACTGCTTCCTTACAGAGACATAATTGCTGACTCTTCTCTAACATGCTAGTAGAGCTTATTCTAAACCTAGGATTGCCTCCATTTTCTTTGTTTTGTCTTAGAGTTATTGAGGTGTAGGACTCAGGTAAACCCTCTGTCTGCAGTGACGCATGTGGGTTTTTCCTGTCTTCCTCAGAAGTTCTTAATTACTCTTGGCACATCTTGTGGTGGAAGAATACATCTCGTGGGGGTGGAAAATGAAATGTTAACTGCAATGACTAAAATTGTTGGCCAGCCCGAGGAGTTGGTTTTTAAACAAAACGCGGAGCAGCTCGAATGAATTTGTTTTTCGTAACGGGCCTTTAAAACATAACCAGAACCTCTTGGAGGCACTAAAGAATTGTCCAGTTGCTGAAATGGTTGGATTAGTACTTGGTGATAGAGCCCTGAAGCTCAGCCTGTGGTAGGTAGGCAGGTAAGGTGGCTGGAGGGGTGGGTAATCTTTGTGGGTCAGAAAGTTCAATGACTTGCGTCAGGGAAGGCCCGGAGGCGGGACTGGAGCTGCAGTTCCTGGTTCATAGGTGGGAAGTGAATCCCACAGAGACTGAATTAGAGCCATCTTTTCTTGTATCTGCAAGTTTGTAGAATGTGAGCTGGTCAGATACCACAAATTGAGCCTGGGTCTGCTGAAGCCGGGGGTGGTTAGTGCGGCCCTGCTCTGGGACTATATAGCTCAAGTCACCATTTTGAAAATGTGGCTCTTTAGTCACAAGGGAAAGTCGGAGAGAAGCGGATTCACTCAATAAACCTTGATTGAACATTTTCTGTGCTCAGTAGAGACACAGGTGATGTGGGGGAACTCTTCATCTGTTTGGGGTAGGCAGATATAAATCGGAGTGTAATCCAAGTGAGAGGCATGAAGAGAAATGGAAAGTCATATGATCGCGAAAGGGTGAGAAGTCTCATGTGGCTGGTGCTTGGGTAAGAATGGTAGAATGTTCTTTCATGCCCATTCCCCCTTCTTACATATAAGTCTCAGTCTAGATATTCCTTCTTCCATGAGTCCCTTTCCCTGAGCTCTGCCCCAAGACTGGGGTAGGCTCCCTCGTTGTGGGTCAGAGTGTACGGTGTACCATCTTGACAGGTCATCGACCCCCTCGATTGTCCCTGGATCTTACTGTCTCCTACCTGACTGTAAGTTCCCAGGAGTGCAAGAACCGTGTTGACACAGCACCCAGCACTTAATAAGTGCTTAAAATAATTTGCTAAATGAAATGAAGCTCTTAAGGGCGGAGCTAGTTGTGGAGGGCCCTGTAATAATAATAGATATTTATTGACAGTTTACTAGGTGCCAGACACTGTAAAAAGTGCTTGGTAGGTATAAACTCATTTGCTTTTTTTTTAACAAACTGGAAAATAAGTGGTGTTATTCCATTCTGTGGATGGAGAACCTGAGACACAAAGTTGAATGTGTTCTCACTCAGCTTCTAAGTGCAGGGCCTGGCTCGACCCTCACCCATTTGGATCTGAAATCTGGCTCTTCCCTGTCTGTCTCTCGCTTGCCCGTCAGGGGACTTTAGACTGGCTCCTGGAGGCTTTGGGGCTTTTCGTGCTGTAAGCAGGAGAGTGCGTGAGCGCACGCACCCTGTGGTAAAGTAATCCTGCTACTGCTGGGTAGATGAACTGCTCAAAAAAAAAAAAGAGATGCCTGGAGCAGGGAAGTCAGTCCCGAAATGGCAACGGCAAGACCTACCAGACACTGTTCCAAGTACTTTACAAATATTAACTGAGCGACTCATGGCAGGCCTCTGAGGTAGGCACGATTTCTATCATTTCCCTTTTGTAGATGAGGAGCCTGAAGTTCAGAGACCTCCCACAGCCGGTGGGTGAGGTGGCAGGGCCAGGCAAGTCTGGTTCCGGGCCCCTCCCAGGTTCTCCTGCTGCCGCCGAGCCTTCTTGTTGTTAAAGGGAATGATTACTAAGTAGTTGGTGATGTTTGCGTCACAGATCGACAGGACCTCCTGGTATTTTGGGGATCGATCTTTCCATTTCTAGAAGAATCTGCTCCAAAGATCTTTGTCTAGAAATACTTATGTGACTATATTCTATTTAATCTATCCTTGGTTTAGAGGGAAAACACACACACACACACACACACACACACACACACACACAGTGGTCTTGCCCTTGAGGAACTTATATTCTGCTAAGGGGACACAGGAAGACACACATAAAATTTTTTTTTTCATCTAGAGAAAGATAAGTGAAAAACATAAAGTAACTGTTAGTTACATACCCTGTAACGTAGTGCTATCCACTATGGTAGCACTAGCCACACGTGTCCACTGAACACTGGGAATTTGGCCAGTTCGTATTGAAAAGTTTTGTAAATGGAAAAAGTACACTGGAATTCAAAGACTTAGTATGAAAAGAAACGTATAAATCTCTCGACTTTCACCTTATGTCTTAAAAATAGTTATATATTAGATTAAATAAAACTTAGAAGAAAGAAGTGAAGTAAGCTAGGCACAAAGAGACAAATATTGTAGGATTCCACTTACGGCAGGAATTGTCACATTGCTAGAGACAGGAAGTAGAATGGTGGTTCTCAGGTGCCCCGGAGTCGGGGCAGGGACCAGGAGGTACTGTTTGATGGGTAGAGTTTCAGTTCGGGATGATAAAGGTCCCAGAGCTGGATGGTGGTTATGCTTATACAATAATACAAACGTACATTTGAATTATGAACTTTAAAATGGTAAAATTCATGTATGTTACCACAATTCTTAAAAACAAAAAAAGAATTTAACTTAAGATTTGACTACTAGAAAACGCAAAATTACAGATGGGACTTGTGTTCTGTTTTTATGAGATGGTGCTGCAGTAGAGGGACGGGTACGATGGTTAGGAAAGGCTTTTTTGAGGATATCCTCAAAAAGAAACAAGTCCTCCGAACTGAGAAGGAATTGAGCCGAGAGAAGCTTAAGGAAAGTTTTAGGTAGATGAGGAGCTGGGGCAAAGGCCCTGGGGTGGGAACAAGTTTGTATGTTTGGGGAAATGGGGTGAGATAAGGGTAGAGAGTGGGGAGTTCCATATAACGCAGACTTACCGGCCATGGTGAAGAGTTAAGACTACTTCAGCTCCACTTGAGAACAAAGCAATAAAAAAAAACAAACCCACAAATTCTGTGTAAACTAAATCATACGGAATTGCTGATGTTTTTGACCTACAAAATGGCAGTTTCCTCTGATTCAACCTGATGCTGTGTTTGTAGTTTGGGGATTTGATCTTTTCATCAGCAGCATGCCTGGCCCGCTAGCAACGAACACACTTTATTCTCTTCTAATAATTTCTGCATCGCTAGTGCTTGGCTAGGTATTAACTCATTTGCTTTTTTTTTTTTAACAAACTGGAAAATAAGTGATGTTATTCCATTCTGTGGATGAAGAACCAGAGACAAAGTTGAATGTGTTCTCACTCAGCTTCTCTCAGACGACAGTACCCCCCCCCACCCCCGTTGGCTTGTGGATCTCAACACCTGGCAACAAATCTGTGTTGAAATGGAAGAAAACCTAGCTGACCACAAACTCAAACTGTCAAAAATAATAAAAAATCTTGTAGTACCTTGAACATTTCCTATCCTGTGAACCTCCTTCTTTGTCAGCTTGGTGGTATTTGGAACCCAGAGGGAGAGATAATAATGTTGTTAGCACGTTGGGGTCTTGGCTCTGTCAAGTCACGGGGGCATTTATTATTATTGCACAGGTGGGCTTTTCTTCTGGAAAGGTTTTAGCTCAGGACAAATAAATGGAAGGGTTAGCATTCCCAGTAGGGGAGAGTTTTTAGGAAGGTAAGTTGGGGTTGTCCTTGTATTAAAGGCCCTCAGTGCTGGCTCAGCTAGTCTCATGACTGTGTTCTGTTTCCCAGGTCCACCCTGGCAGCCTCACTGTGCGTTATTACTGCCTTTTCCAGAGCAGGGGGCCTGAGACCACGAGAGGTGACCCCGTAGGAAGTCCTGCAGAATGAATCTTTTTCTTAATAGTCTTTGACTCCATAGCCTCTGGTGGAAAATGTTTGTTCTTATTAAAGGGGAAGGTGGTTAATGCCTAAAATCTTTCATGGAAACATTTTCTGGGCTTTGAAACCTCTCTGGCCACCTGCTGGGGAGTGAGTCCAGCCAGTGATAATGATTTATCACCTTGTGCTCTGTTCTTCGGCGGAGGAGTTCTGTGTCATAGAACACAGTTTTACGGGGAGTTCACTCCCCAGTGAAACGGTCCTAGTGGCTCTGGGCATCTCAGGTGGCATGGGGTGGAGAGGTCATGCCTGTGGCTTCCCAAGGCTGTTTGCAGTTTAAAGGTTGACTGGATATTTTGTGCTCTCCTGAGATGACTACGCATCCTTTCCTAATAGCCTGGGTGCTGTGTGGCTGATTGTCTAAAATCAATAGAGGCGTGTTCTGTCCCCTTATTGTGTAATTATTGATATCTGAGCCACAAAGCAGAAATCTCACTAGGTTTTTCAGCTCTGCATCAATCGTGTTCCATTTCTGTGGGATTACTGTTGTGTTATCTGTTTACTGTCAAAAGGTCAGTTAATAGAAATCATTAACTACATTAATTCAGTACTTCCTAATCTCATGAAGAACTCCTTATTCTGAGAGGTTTACATGGAGGTGCAGTGAGGTGATGGCTTAATTACAAATCCTTTCTTCATTTATTTCTCAGCCCCGATCAGCTTCGTTTGGTTTTGTTTGGTTTTGCTCTTGCGAAGGTTCACCGGTCATCGTGACCACTGGCTTCACTGTGACACAGGCTAACAAAGCTTGTGTGACCTTCCTGCAGGTGGCTTGAGTTTGAGGAACAGTCAGTAGCTTTTTTTAACAGGGCACCTGACCTGCCTGAAAGAGCGAATGAGTCTATACAAATACAAATAATTATTTATGTTGGGTTTTTATTTGTCAGTTTACACTGGCTCTTTCACACAGTGCATCTCCTTAGCCTTCCTGTGACACCTGGCCCTGGAGGCATGATTATTTTCTCCTTTTACCCACAAGGAAACTTGTCTTCAGAGTTTCAGTCCACATGGATTCTCTTCATGACACCTCCCAGCTGCTCCCACGTTGCCGAACTTTCTGGCACATGGCCAACGGGCTACGTGAACCCAGTCATTCAACTAAAGTAGAGAAAACTATCATCTCTCAAGTATCCTTTCCAGTTCTTTCTTTAGTAACCCCTCCTGGCACATCCTCCTTGCCCATTCTCCAAACTCCTCATGTCTCAAATACAGCCTAACGTCTGACCGCACCCCTGCTTCTTCTTACAGTCCTGAGTCTGTGAAGGACCTACCCCTTAACTTGGGGGCCCAAATCAAAAACCTAGGTATGCTTCTTAGACTCACTTATGTGGGCGATGGTGGGCAAACCATGTGATCCCCAAGGCTCAGGTAGCTGTAAAATGGGGGTAATATTATTGTCCTGCCTTGTTGGGTGTTGAGAGTATTTCAGGGTCTCTTCAACACACAAATACCCTATAAGGACAGCAGCTATTGTTGTCCTAAAAAGAAAAAAAAAACAACCTTACATCCTCTCACTTACCCCTTGTTCTGCCAGTTTGGAGACCCCGTAGATTTTATCCACATGAATGCTGTTGACTTCATCCTCTCCTTTGCGGTCCCTCTGCCTTGCATCTCTTACCTAATTATTGCCATGATGGGACTCCTCACCCTGACTGCAATCCAGGCTCTCCAGTGCGTCGTCTCTGATGCACCCGGCGGATCTTCCCAAATGCACAAATTTGAACTTCTCGAAGTCCCTCATTTGCTTTACAGAATAAATCTAAATCCCCTAGTTTTTCCCCAGAGGCCCTTCACGATCGACCCTTTCTACAGCCTGTTCTCACACTATCACTTCTGTTCCGGACACACACACTCCCCTCCGCAGGACTAGGATTCCCCTGGGTTCTCCATCCTGTCTTGGACCCCTAAATACCAGTGTTTCCTGTGCCTGTTTCTCCTGTCTTCCTCTTTCCCTCTGTACCCCTCTTCTGCCTAGCTAGATCAACTCGCCTTCAGCTCTGTGGTCTTAGCACCTGGCACAGCACCAGGTGTGCACATAGTAGGTGTTCAGCGAGTGAATGAGCTAAATCTTGGCCAAGTGGTTACAGAGTAGCCAGCATCTTTAGCCTCATGGGCCCCACCTCTAGCCTTTCTGGAGGGTTAGCTAGAGTGGACATGGTCTGGGTCTTCAGGGGAAGACCCCGGGTTGATGGCTGAGCCACCAGGAGATGTGGAGCGTACACCCAAGAACTTCGAATGAAAAGAAACTAGATCACTGTCACCACACATTGCTTTATTAGCAGCAACTGTCTCATCAGGGATTTATCTAGAGTTACCATGTGGCTATTTAGAATTTAAACCAAAATGGCCCCTAAGTACCCCATGCTAAAGCAATTGTCTTTTCCCCCAAGCAAAATCCAGCTAAGAGTGGTTATCTCTGGTTACCGGTGCAATAGCTCTATTAGCTGAAAAGTAGCAAAGCCAGACCTACTGTCCACAGAGGCTGTAGGGTCCTATCCTGTTGTGATAGGAACCACACCTGTCTCCACTCATCTGACAGCTCTCTGTGGAAGGTTTTGAGGCACTAGTCTGGTCTTATTGTTGTGCTGTGAGAAAGACATCTAACACCTCCGACCTCTACGCTTTACTTCTTTGGGAAACTCAAGAACCATGGGAAAAATATTACATTACATGTACGTTCTAAACAACTCGACATCCAAACCTGGGGGGATTTGCTCTGCTCCCATAGATGCGAAGCCTGCTAAATATGTTTCCTGGGTGAGTGTTGATGTGTCCGACTTTAGTGCTCAGATTATAGGTGTGCCTGAAAAAGAGCCACGTGATCCACCTGCTTCGTTTCTTGTAAATGTATGTAAATACAAGCCTGTATTATAGAGCATGCCGTGACCAGGGAAAAGGGTTCTGTAAGACTCTAGTTGCTCTCGTTATGTTTGTTTCAGTCAACTTTTTACTGAAGTAGAACATAGAAAAGTACACCAATTAGAAGTGTATAGCTTGAATGTTCAAGTAGCTCTTTTAATATATAAATATATCCTACGTTAATCATTTAGTGTCTGGTGCTACCACCAATTTCTTGTTTGATTAATGAGGGGCTGATGAGAATGGAGATAGGAAGGAAGTTCTGAATTCTGTTCTTCTGACATAGCTGTTCAACAACTTTCCTGTTATCCACATGCTCAAGGAGGCAAAATTTTGTTTTCCTGGTGTTTCCTTTGTTTTTCTGAGTTACTCACAGCCTGTCATTTTTACCTCCAATTCTGTTTCTTGAATGAATTCCGTTAAAGCCTCACACGAAAAAATGGTCCGTTCCCATCTCTGTGTGTCAGATGCTTGTTTGCCCAGTGGAGGATCACCTAAGTCTAGCTGTACATGCCGTTCTGGTAAGTCCCTTACCTTGATTGGTTTTGTTTTCTCCCCTTACTCTTACTATCTTCGAAGGTGGAAACCCTTTCCCTTTGGGGCTGTTGTTTATCTTTCAAGTTCATAGCCACCTTTCTTCTACAAGACTTGTCTGATTTCCTGTCTCCCTTCCCATGCAGTCTTTTGTGGATCCAAGTAGTTTAAAACCACCTAAAAACAGGCTGGTTTAATTTTCAGTGAAGTTCAGCTCAGTCTTCTGTCTGGCATGAAAAGCATGTTTTCTTGTCCCATTAGTGAAGAACTGTTGTTTGTCTTATGATCAGCCTTGGTATCCTTTGGAAGCTTTTTCAACTGGCGTTCCCTTTCCTCTCCAATTTTTTCATTACGAAAGTTCTAAAATACACAGAAGACTTGAAAGAGTAGAACAATCTCTTCCACCTCTATTCAATAATGGGTAGTATTTTACCATATTGGCTTGACTCTCTTTTGTATACAGATTTTTCTGAGTTGTGCAGTCGATAGCAAATGTTGGTCATCAGGATACTTTGCCCCTGAATACTTCAGCATTCAGCCCCTGTAAGTACGGGCAGTATCTTCTCTAGGAAAGTTAACGATGAGTCTAGGTTATTTTCTAATAGCCCGTGTGGATCCAGATCTCCCCAGTTGCCCTAAGTATGTCTCTTTCAGTTCTTGCTTTTAAACCAAAACGCCTTGGAGTTTTCATCCCCTGCAGTTTATTAATGCATCAGAGAATACCCCAACGATTTGACCACAAAGTGGGGGTGGGGGGAGGGAATGGTGCAGCTTGTTACTTAATCCATGAACACAAACAAGCCATCCCTCCCGGGAGAGGACTGCACTTGGCCGCCTGTTCTTGGCAGTTTGCTTCTTTGCTTGATGGAACAGTGTAGGCAAGAACGAAAGAAAGGGAATGAATTCATAACACTGTCAGTACTGTGAATGGGCCTTACAACTTCTAGAAATCTGGGAATGTCTCATTTGTTTGGTGAAGCTAATTGAGTTTGATGCCGTGGGGGTGAGGCAGCCAGGTACACACATTGTTAGCAACCAGGAACCATCTCTTGTGTGCTGGTTTGCCAAAAACCTGTTGTCACTCTAGCAGGAGGCTTAGCTCAGGCAGAATATTTGGGGAGGCTTCAGGAGTTCTCCAGCGATATGGACTTCGTGATAATTAATAGACTTTCTTATTTAGGAGGAGGGGCAGGGGAGGACTCTTTAAAATTTGTAGAATAATTTCGGTGCACTGACTCCTCCAGCCTTCCCTTTTACCTTTTATTGGGCACATTGGTATATGCTGCGGTCATTGAGCCGGTGTCGGTACGTTATTGTTAGCTATAGTCCACAGTTTACGTTAAAGTTCACACTTTGGGTGGGTGGGTTTTGACAAATCCATAATGTCATCATGTAGCCGCACTGCAGTTTCGTACAGGATAGTTTCACTGCCCTACAAGTCCCGTGTGTTTCCTCCCTCCCTCCCTGGCAACTCCTGATCATTTTACTGTTTCCATAGTTTTGCCTTTTCCAGAATGTCCTGTAGTTGAAATCCCATAGGATGATGGCCTTGCACATCGGCTTCTTTCCCTTAGTAGTATGCGTGTAAGTTTCCTCCGTGTCTTTAGGTGGCTTCACAGTTCATTTCGCTGTTCAGCTGTACCCTATTTTGTTTATCCTTTTCCAAGTCTCGATGTTTTATTTTTAAACAAATGATGAAACATTTCAGTGCATAGTAGGTATTTGATATCCTTAATTCTTCTGACAGGTGTAGAGTGCCAAGGGAGAGTCGTGATGGAAAAGGCCATTACGTCGTCAGGCGCTGGTTTCTGCTAATGTGCAGTGATCGTTTCAGGCGAGCACTCATCCCTCAGTGGCTTAGCCTGGCAGCAGTAGACGGCTTCCAATGGCAGTTTAAAAATTCTCTCTAGGACTGCACTCTCCAATATGGTAGCTGTTTGAATTTAGATTGATTAAAAGTAAATAAAACACTCAGTGCCTCTGTTGCACTAGCCATGCTTCTACCACCCAACAGCCACGTGTGGCTAGTGGCTACCATCTTGGGACAAGGCCCGTATGGAACATTTCTGTTAACCATGGTAAATTTCATCAGCTAGCCCCAGTCCAGGGCGTCCAGATAAAAGAATGGGATTGACATCGGTTGACCAGGAGGCCGACTCTAATTCTGGTTTCTATTTAATGCCTGGGTGTTTTGTGCTGCAACAGTGTTGCAGTGGAGGAGAGGAAGACCAGAGATTTGCTGGCTGGGGGATAGTTGCTCTAAATAACGTATTGGGGATAAAGAGGCCGCCCCTGCCGATGAAGCTGGGAGACCCTCCTTGTGTGGCAGGCCTAGGAGGTACGGCTTGACAAAGGTTTAGGTCCTTGATCAGCTAGTGTTAAGGAGTTTTACGGAACCCTCATCTTGCTTATTTAGTTTGGTGAAAAAGCAGGGGCTTTCTCTAATTTGAAGGGTTGGGGTGGGTGTGGAGAGGGAGTTAAACTTCTCAACTAATAAATTTGGGAATCATATACCCATCCCTTTAGTAGTAAACCCCCGTGGTCACTGGATGCTGGGAACAGGAAACCTGAATGAAGATCAGATACTTACCACAGAAATCATGGTCCACTCCCTTGAAATTAAAATTAGACTTCCTTGGGAGCAAAGCAAAGGGCAGCTAAGTTTTCTTGTTTTTTTGGCTTTATTGCCAGCTCTTTGGATTTGACCAGATCTCATTTCATTCACGTGGTAAGTGCCACGCTGACACAGTGTTATGGGCTGTCTGTCTGCTTAGATTCCAGTGCTGTATTCATTTTATGTAACACGTTTTAATAAGGCCTGGGTTTTGTTGTTTTTTTTTTCCTTCTAAACAGAAGTACAGATAACAGACGTACATTAAACTGTGCTTTTTCTTAATGTCTAATCTGGAAATTGTTGAGGCTGGTGAGGATTTTTAACATATGTTTAAATGAAAATGCCAAATTGCCCTATCTGCACATTAGAGTTTTAAACATGGACTTTCTGCCTTTTGGAATATTTGAGCTTCTAAGAGGCCTAAGGCAGATTTGACAGAATAATAGATCTACCATAATTCCTGGGAAAAGACCTAAAATATTCCGGTATTTGGAAGTTCAGTCAGGATGTGATCACTTTGGAATCATGACTGCCTATAAACACAGGCTTAGAATTGATAGTTTTCTCTAAGAATAGGCACGGGGAAAATAGCGTATACTGTCTTGCAAATGAAGAATTGAGAAATACTAGATCTCCAATGAAGACCAATTTCCCTTTAATCTTTAAGTTAGTGTCACCTGCTAAAAGACTCTTAGTTCTGAAGTTCAATCAGTATTTAATAGTTATCAAATTTGCCCAACTAACTTTCCTTTACAAAAAAAACAAACATGTTTGCCCTAGAATGAAAGGCAGGATAAGAGATGGGTTTCTTATATCTACTATGGTTTTTATTTAATTTGGAAAAAATATATTGTAATTTAGATACTGTTTCACGTTAGCCAAGTCTAGAGAAATTGATTATGGGTGCTTAGCATGGGATTGTTTTCTTAAAAGCCGTGAAAGGGGAAGGAATCAATATTAGGGCTTTCCGAGTGGCAGCTTTTTACAGAGCCCCCCAGCACGATTGATTACAGCTGCTTTTGTAAGAGATTTAAAAAGAACAATCTGTATTAAAAGCATCATCTTTGGTACGAGTTTGAACAGTTCCAAATGGGTTTCCATGGGGGCCGCGCTGCAATGTGACCGCTTGAAGGGATTGTGGCCGTCCCCGGCGGGCCACGGCAGCAAGGCAGAGGAAGGCTATTAGGTGAGGAGTTGCTGGCATGCATGCCAAAGAGGTTGCCCCGGCAGCTGCAATCATTCAGGCCCGCATTCTTCAGCCTCCAATGCAAGAGGAGCAAGAAGTGAGTAATTTTTCTACAACCGGTGTGTAAGGTTAAGCATCAGGAAAAGAGAGTCAGGAGGTCTGCTTTCATTCCAGAGCCCTGGCCGAAGGCAGGTGTGTCCAGCTGCAGTCGGGAATCCTAGAAACCAAGAGTTCCCAGCTTCCATATCCCCAACTATTTCCCTGAGGCCCACGGACATGTCTTCATTGGGCCCCTACACATGTGTGCCATGACTGAGTTATTCTAGGGCCGCATGCAGATCTCCTACCAATTAAATAATAAACACTGTGGGCAGAGGCACGGTAGGAGGCAGGGTGCCTGGAGCAGTTCCATCTATTAGAAATTAGCCCCATCTCGAAAGGCTTGTGAGGGAACCCAAGTGAGAGACCATTAATGTAAACCGGGCTCCCAGGGCTTGTCATTGGCCGTGAGACTTGCGCTCTCTAGGAAGTGAAGAGGTCCAGGTGGCCCTAGTGGTTTGCATCCTAAAAGGAGTGGGAGGGACTTTTTATATAGACTTTGTCATTGGTTGTTCTACAGGGGCATCTGTGGGAATGGGGCGGTCCATTAATTTGGGAAGAATTGAAGATCCTGGGGAATGTGGGAATTTTTAGAAACTAGTGTTAGGTTTAGCATCATCAAGTTTTATTTCGCACTCTTGGGTGCTAACTCACCACAGAGGCCTTTGGCATGGCTTGCTTCGGAACGGATGGAATCGGCTGGTGAGCTGCTTTTATGACTGGCTTCACTTGGAGAAAAAACAAATTTCCTTGAGAGATGGTCTGATGTATTTTCGCTCATAACTATTTGCTTTTCTTTATCTACCATATATTTAGAAAACTAAGTGCTATATCTCTTATGAAATAGCGCTTATGAATATGTGTTCCAACTGAGACTTTTAATTATCACTAGTGAATCAGCCTCCTGTGGGGGCAAAAAATAATAACGGTATGCTCTTTTTAAATAGATTGCAAAAGCATATCTTAAATATTCTTTTTTAATTGAGCAGGTAATTTAACCATCCTGCAGGCTCTGTCTTCCGCCTCATCTTCCACACCCCTCCTAACAGTATTCAGTTCCATCAACAAAATGTCAGAATGTCTTTTCCCATCTAGATTCTGATAGAGGTAGACCAGAAGGACCGAAGGCGGCTCTCTAGGTTACCTTTTGGAATTTTGGAAGCTTTGTTCAGATGCCACTCTACAAAGCCAACAAAGCGTTGATTGTTGGTGGGGAAAAAATATTAGTCTTTTTCCCTTTTCATCTGGCAGGTCCGCAAATGTCACCTTCACATAAATGACTCCACTACCACACTTCAGCGTACCAACAGGAGCACTTTCTAAATTGTGTTTGCCTAGAGGTGGTGCAGGTCACGTGACACACATAAAGCCACTCCGTCAGGCACGGGTTTGTGTCCAGGAGTTCCTGCTCCTGCCTCAAGTGCTGTGGTGGAGCCTGGGGAGGCTCCATTTCTTGCAAATTTTAAGCAGGGTCTACGAAGGATTTCACGATACACTCTAATGATATCCTTAAATCTTAAAAAAAAATTTTTTTAATGTTGATTTATTTTTGAGAGAGAGCTTGCACGTGAGCAGGGGAGGGGCAGAGAAAGAGGGAGACACAGAATCCGAAGCAGGCTCCAGGCTCTGCGTTCGAACTCAATAACTGCAAGATCACGACCTGAGCCGAAGTTGGACGCTTAACCAACTGAGCCACCCAGGTGCCCTAATATTTTTAAATCTCATCCTGGTTTCTCTGTCAAGGAAACCATTTCTTTAGAAGCTGCTTGCTCCTTGCTTTTTTTTTTTTTTTTTTTCCACTTGGTCAAAAAGTTTCATTAAGAACAATTCCTTTATTATAATAAAAAGAAATATGGGGCCTGGGGCTGTGAGTCTTGGGCAAAATCAAGGTGTTTTTTTCCAGCAGGTATCAGGAATGCGAATATCCCTTGGGCGTATAGTACAACTGCTGCTTTGAACTTGGCCCTGGGTCTTAAAAGCCAACTCTTCAGAACAGCTTGGGCTCTATTGTGAAATCAGGATTTATCCCCTTCTTTCTTGCTTTGTTACTTTTATTTAGATAAGTGTGGGCACACTTTCAGTTTTCCAGGATAAGAAACCAACAACAAATGTCATCGTTATTGAAAAAGTCCTCCTAGATCAGGTAGTCATTGAGTCAACCCAAAGACTTTCTGGAATTAGCAGGAGAGGCAGAATGCGAGGCTCATGTGACATGTAAGTGCAGTAGAACAGACTCTGAAGACCAGGAGCGATGTGGAACATCTGGGGGTGCACTTGGCACGTCAGCCCTGTAGGCATGTCAGGGTACAGTGTTCCACGTTCAGGTTAGGGCCTAAGCTGGAATGGAGGCACTGGGAAGCCTCACTTTGACATGGAGCGGCTTCCATGCTTTAAATAACCCAGGAGCAAAGAGTAGCTGATGAGATGGGTGATTAAACCCAGGGAACTTTAAAACCTGGAATCTTGTGATTGAATATTGGTTGTGCTAGACCTTTTGCTGTTGTGACCCCCGATGAAATGGATCAGGTGTAGACCAAGCACTGTCGTGTCATTCTGTGGCACTTTTCTGAAGTGTGAAGTTTTCTTTTTAATGCCTGTCCCTTATATACCTATATAATTCCACGTTGCTTTCTTTAGATTCTAAATATAGATACACAGATATATATGCACACGCACGCTCTTGTCCATGTTTGAATGCATGACTGTTAAGTAGTAAGTTTGTTTTCAGAAGCTCATTTGTAGTGTTGATGTTTAGGAGCTGGCCCCTAGTTATTTGTGACCATGACTGACTGGTTTTGGGCTGAGCACTTAGCACCATACATATATATGTAAAAATGCACAATAATATCAATTGGGAAAGAAATTACTCATAAGCCACCACCCTGACCAATGGACTCTCTTCATTTTCCATTCCCCTGCCAGTATTTGGCCAAATGATAGGAAATTTTAATGGAGTTGTAATATTAGGAAAAATTAAAATATGTACTTTTTAAATTTAATGTGTTGTCTAAACATTTTTCCTTGTTGCTTTGTGGTATATGATTTTTAATGGCTATATTGAGAAAGTTAATCTAGCACACATAATTTACAGAGCTCCCCCGCTACAGTTGGCATTTAGGTCATCTCTGTGATTTTGTCTTTAATGCAGTAGGAAACACCCTAACTTTTTTTCTTCTTAGGATATTTCCGTAGGATAATGCCTGAGAATAGAAATATATAGTCAGATGGTATAAAAGAGTTTGTGTCTTTTTCTTTCTTAATGTTTATTTTTGAGAGAGAAAGTGAGTGTGTGTGTGTGTGTGTGTGTGTGTGTGTGTGTGTGTGTGTCTGCAGGTGAGGGGCAGAGGGAGAAGAGGACAGAGGATACCACACAGGCTCTGCACCAAAAGCAGAGAGCCTGATACGGGGCTCGAACTCACAAACCATGAGATTCTGAGCTGAAACCAAGAGTTGGACGCCTAACCGACTGAGCCACCCAGGTGCCCCAAGATTTTGTGTCTTCTTAAAACACATTACTAGTATAGTGATTTCTGTTAGTTGGCATCTTTTAAATCGTCAAAGTGTCTCTTTACAGGCCAGTAGTAAAGTGTTCTGTATTTCTTGTAGCATTCAAACTCAGTGCTAGGTGAGCCCTGTGAAGCACAGGCTGAGCTGGAAATTCCATCCATCAGCTGCTGCTAGTCTCAATGCAGGTTGGTCCTGGGCATCAGCTGGAGCCTGGGAGGGTGTGGTCTGCCCTCTGGATGAAAGGTCTTTCCCAATTTCCTGTCCCATAGGCTCCCTGTGGCATTCTGTCAGCCCCTGTGTAGGGTGGAGAATATATATATGTGTTTGTGCCTTGGGACCTAAAATTTTAACAGTTGAAAACTTTTAGACTGAATTATTAAATCTAAACCAGAACCTGTTGGCTTCTTGTGCTTGACTTGGAGTCTGTTTCGTTATGGTAGTTTTTACAAAACACTTCTGAGTACAAAATAAATTCCAAGTCTTTTTTTTCCCCCCTCTCCTGCCAAACTCCACCAGGAAACAGAATCTCGTTATTTCAGTTAGAATATATTAATACTGACCCTCTCCAGCACTTGGGACTTTTCAGGTTAGGCTCACACGGCTTCTATTTTTACTCTAGTCTAAACTGTGGTCATATGGATAACAAAATAAATACTGGAATATTCTAGTTTGGAGGGGGAGAGGCAGCAATGCTTATAATAACATGGCTACAAACCTCTTGCTTTCCTCTGTTTGATATTCCAAAAAAGGAAGAAAGCACAACTTGGAACACATCTGTAAGTAATGAACATTTTCCTTTTGTGTGTCATGCATATTCAACATAATCCCACTCAAAATCCCAGGCATTGCTTTAATATACATGGCTTCATAGAGCTCTATTTTTGTTGCCAAAAGATTTAATTCAGGACAAAGGATCTTCCCTTCTCTCTCTGGATTAGGAATATGAACCCTTTACCGCAAGCAGAAGTAAAAATTGTTGGTGTGTAAATTAAAATAAAAACTTAAAAAAAGAACTGTTGGTGTGTCGGCTTCCCTCCCCTCCTCCACCATGCCTCCCTTGACTTCCTTGTTGCTTAAGAGGAAGACTGGTTTTTGTTTAGCATTAGCAATAAACCAATTTCAGGAAGAGTACTTTTTAAAGACCTATTGATTGAATTTTGTAATTCAAATGTTTCAAAATTCAAAAGCTAGAAAATCTAACTGCTTTGAACCACTTTATTATTTTTTTTCGAGAGGAAAATCTCTACCATTAAGTACACTAATTCAGTGGTACTTTTTATTTTTTTTAATGTTTATTTTTGAGAGCGAGACAGAGTGTGAGCGGGGGAGGGGCAAAGAGAGAAAGAGAGAGAGAGAGAGAGAGAGAGGGAGACACAGACTCTGAAGCAGACTCCAGAGAGAGAGAGGGAGACACAGACTCTGAAGCAGACTCCAGGCTCTGAACCATCAGCACAGAGCCTAATGCATGGCTTGAACCCACGAACCACAAGATCATGACCTGAGCCAAAGTCGGAAGCTTAACCGACTGAACCATTCGGGCACGCCACTCAGTGTTACTTTTTAAATGCTCTTCAGCCATTTAAATGTTCTCCACAGACCAACACTGTCTCTGGCTCATTGGAGGCATCCTTAGTGGGTTGGCGGTTTCTTCTAAGGTCATACTTATCTTTATGGCTCTTCTCCTCAGAGTATAAGGCAGAATTGCAGATTGCCCTTTTTAAAGAGACCAGATAAGAGAACGTTGACCTAGTTTTCCCAGATGTGAGGTAACCAGGTAACGTCATTAAAAAGCATGGTTATTTCCTTTCCCCAAGTGGCTTTAAGCTTGGATTCAGCCTTTCTGAAAATGTGACCTCTTCCTCTCTTTCTTGAGCCTTTATCATGTGTCATCTCTTGGAACACAATGACAGGTCTGGTAGAGGATGCAAGAAACAGCAGACCCCCCAGCCCGATTCTTGGACCTCTTCAAGGAATTATGCATTCTAAGTGGTACTAGATGCTGTAGGAATTCAGTCCTGTGCTATGGCTTGCTTTGTTTCCTAAGGTTCATGGAACAAGTTAGATTTCTCATAGTTGCC
Organism: Paguma larvata; assembly: GCA_030068075.1. Classification (NCBI taxonomy): domain Eukaryota; kingdom Metazoa; phylum Chordata; class Mammalia; order Carnivora; family Viverridae; genus Paguma; species Paguma larvata. The sequence goes on from CM057838.1 coordinate 41,402,735, forward strand.
TATGATTTTACGTTAAATTTTTTTTAATTTGCTGTTTTTATGAGTGACCCTTGACTAGTCATCTTGCCTCACACTTCATACCTTCATGTAATCCTTCCTTCATAAAACTTAGTGATTTTTTTTTTTTTTTAGAATTTGGGTTTATTTTCCTAATATGCACAAGTGAATAATTTATGGACCTACCTCATTTTATTGTGCTTTACAGGTATTACAGGGTTTTTGTTTCTTACCAATCGAAGTTTTGTGGCAGCTCCCCATTGAGCAAATTTAACAGCACCCTTTTTCTGATCACATTTGCTCACTTTGTGCCCCCGTCACATTTTGGTAATTCATACAGTATTTCATACTTTCCGTTATTATACTTGTTATGGTGATCTGTGATCAGTGATGACAATTCATCAAAAGCTTGGACGATGGTTAGCATTTTTTAGCGATCAAGTACTTTGTAATTAAGATATGTACATTGTTGTTTTAGACATAATGTTACTGCACACTTAATAGACTGTGGTGTAAACCCAACGTTTACATGCACGGGGAAACAAATCCATTTGCCTCTCTTTATTGTGATATATGCTTTATTGCGGTGGTCTAGAGCCAAACCTACAATATTTCTGAGGTAGGTCTGTAAATTCATCCTTCACTTTATGGAAGGTACCCTAGAGTTTTTCTTAAAGTAAAAGGCATTAGCTTTCTGTGTAATTAAGGATTAGTATAGGTGTTTGAAGCAGTTCGAAACTAAAGACCTTTCTTAAGGATTTCTTAAGTAGAGAAGTAGAGGGTTTGTGAATTTTCTTTCACGTGTGACCTCACCTTTGACCTTGGTTTTTGTATGTATTATATACAGGATGGCAGAGTAAGCACGGGGCATGATTGGGTACCAGGTAGTTGTCTGTAAACAAACCCTTAAAATAAGTGCTTGTAAATACAACAGTATTTGCTTATAAGCTTATGTAACAAGCAAATGTCACACATTCAAGGACAGCAGTATCTTTTTCCAACAATAAACATAGAGTTCTTTCCTTCTGTTACATCTTTGGTTTGGATGGGACACTTGAGAGAGATGAAAGCATTACTGAAAATGAATGGCAATTGGTGGTCATGACTCCAGGCATTCTTCAGATGGGAAACCTACAGGACATTAGGCAGAGAAGAAACTGTTAAGCCAGAACGCTAACTCTTAACCTAGAATTTTTTCCCTATCAATGATGCCAAGAATACTAGTTCTGAAAGATGTTAAATAGATATCCCAGAGGGAGAATTTCCATGGCCAAAGTTTGTAAGTGCTGGATCAAGCAGGGTCCAGCGTGACTCTACTGGAATTCTTTTCGTGACCTTTATTATGATTAGGTGTGAATCACCAGAAAAGCAGGCAGAAAGGTAGGCACTGCATGGCTAGAACTCTCAGTGGGTATACAATTTGTCTAGACTTGGATACGAATCCTGCTCCCCACTTCTGAGCTGGAGGTCTTCGGGCAAGCCTCGGTTCCTTGATCTGCGGTATAGATTGTTGAGATGATTAAATGTGCCAATGCTTATAAAACACATAGCACAAAATGCCTGGCACATAATAAACACTCAACAGTCAGCTGCAGCTAATCCTTTTGAACCCCAGGCTGAATGGCTCTGATATCTCCGTGTTCTGGGGAATTACAGTGTAATAGAAAGAACCCAGAATTAGGTGTCCAAAGTCTTGGACGTCTCTTTGGCCACCAACTAGACTGGCTGATTTTAAGCTACTTTGCCACTGTGGTACTCTGTTTCTTCACTTTTGAAATAAATAGATGATCTTGATGCCTATAGTGTCTAGTCATGCCCTAAAATTAATGCCCCTTTGGGCTGTACCTAAGCCAGAATTGGCAAGTTCATCTTAAGGACAGATATACCATCTCTGAGTGACTGTATGGGAGAAAATTTTAATATTTCATTTATAGTGTATGTTAGCTATTAATAAAATAGTTTATTGAATCGTCTCTGGAAAGATAAGCTAAAGTTACGGCCAGTTTGGCACTTTGTAATCACCATAAAAATTAATATACATTTGAGTCTAAATTGTGACAAATGTGCCTTTATCCTAAAACTAAGAGAAGAGTATTATCTAAGTGTTTGTTTTCTATGGTATGATACAGAATGCAATATTGGGCCACATGAATATTTTATTTTTATATCCAAAGGCTAATTTTTCTGGAGGTCAGTTCCAGGGATTTCTGGTATCCATAAATACTTAGGATTTCTACTTTCTGACTTTGTTATTAAGCTAAGTTTAAACTGTAAAGTGAATTTATTTAGCACCTGCTGCTTTGAGCTTTAATTATCTTGACCGCTGTTTCTTGCTTGCACTAGTTTAAGGCACTTAGAAAACATTAATCTAGTAGATAAGGCAGTATATCTTTCAAGGAAGACCTCAGATTTCTAAATAACTGATTTCCACACTGGCAGTTTGAAACATAATATTTGTTTAAGGTAGGCTTTATCTACGTGAGAAAATCCAATGCGTAGATTTGTTCAGTTGCTATCTTACAAATTTCCTTTGCTGAGAAAGTAGACAAGATATTACTAAAACCAAGATTGGTCCACTGGATGGTGTTTTATACATTGAATTAACACTTCCCTGATCATTTTATATTCTAGATATGGTATAAGTTTGGGCCGAATCATTTTCTCAAAATACTCGTTTTCATCATCCTCAAGCATGTAAGACCTAGATCACCATTGCTTTCCTCGGTTTTCCATCCTGAAAGGAGTTTATTTCCTCCTAGAAGCCTTACATAAAGGAAATCAGTGTGACTGTGTCTCTTGAGTGTGTCGTGGAGCCTGGGGTTGGGTAGAGGAAGTGGCAGCAGCCGATACTGAAGTGTAGGTGAGGCCACATTATGGTGAAAGCACTTCTTTCAAGGCTAAGGAGTTTTTATTTCATCCCGTAGGTGACAGGGAGCCAATGAAGGTTTTTAGCCGAGAGTGATACGGTCACATTTAAGGATGGTCCCTCTGCAGAGAATGGATTCAAACACTAAGACTTAAGCAGTGACCAAGTAAGGAGGCCTTAGTAGCCAATGGTCCAGGCCGGGTGTGATGAGATTGCTGTGATTTGGGGTCTAGAGGAGGAGGGATGGCGTTAGGGTGGAGACAGGCGTGCATCTTGCCTTCCTTTTGAGGCATTTTTGGGAAACTAAACTGAGTCAGAGGTGCATTCTCCTCTGGGAAGAACTGCCTCCTCCATGGAGGAGGTTCGGTGGCTGAAGGTGGCCTCAAGTATCAACCTCTGTCTTGATTTGCCGTAGATTCTCCCCCTCACTCTACCAGATAGCTTTCCACAAGTTCCCTTGGCTCTCCCGTATTCACGTCTTGCATCAGCCGAGGGCGAAAAGGGCTGAAAGATCAGCTCTATTTTTTTTGCAGCTCGTCCTCTGAGCCCTCTTAGCCAATAGCATTGGCACAGCCTCACAGAAATGGTCAGTCCCCAATTCAACAACCTCGTTACGAAACCCTCCGGTGGGCCTGCTGCTCCGAGCTGCTGGGCTGTGCCCGCGTACGTTTTCTCCCCATTCCTTTTGTCTGCTGGCGCTGTCTCGTTGAGCAAGAAAGTGTTCAGAGTATGTCCTGGGGTTTTCTGCTTAGTGAGGCAGACCGCATTTGGCTAGGTGTAAGAAGAAATCCTCTTGAGTCCCTGCTTCCCATGCCTTTCCAGAGATGCACACTGTCTTGCCCCAGGGGGGTGGTTGTGCACAATCCGTTTTGTCTCCCCAGGCGTGCCGACTGCAGAACCCTTCTCAGCACAGACTGTGGAGTCGTCACAAAAGACGTTTGTCCTGTTTGGGAAGGTGTTTCTTATTTAAAGGAAAGACAGTGGAGGTATTCAGGGAGCATCATCTGCTAGAGTGAAAAGGACTCTGCTTGTTACCAAGTGCACTCTGTGGAAGGATTTTGGTAATTCCTCCTATGTGCTTGGCGCCCCTGACGTCAGAGCAGGTGATGACTTTGGTGTCTTAATTACGTGCACCACACTGGAGGTTGGAGGAGCAGATACACGTAGCTGCCTTCAAGCACAATAAACATCCCACTGGTCCCATGACCACGCTGGAGCCCTGCAGACCTCAAGTGGCCGAGGGCAAGCCAGCTTCTCCAAAGCGCCCAGACTTCTATCCCAAGTCTTGTGGCAACCCAGGCCTGACGGCTTCCTCATAAGGGTTGTCCTGGGGGGGGGGGGGGGTCTGTTGCTTGTCAGGGGACCCAGTGTGGTTGACCTTTGAGGTGACCAGAATTCCCTGGAGGCGTTTTTGGCCCATATGTTGTTGTGGCAGATGTATTAGTCCCGACAACTGGCTCACCTAATGAATAGAAATGCAATTTACCCATAGGGTTAAATATCTTAGTGCGACCCCATGCCACATCCAACTTCTTTGGCAGAGCCAAGAGGAAAATGAAATCGACATTAATAAAAGACCAACAGGTTTCTAAGATGTTAAAAGATACTTTTACTTACTTTTCAGGCTCTGGGTTACGTAAGTAGATGCAGTGCAACATGTATGGGAGGTTTGGGGACAGCTGATCTCCCAGGCTTAGAATTGAGAGATTTTTAACCATAGGAATCCTAGGGGTCTTGTGACATGTGTTAACTCTGAAACCTGAGTTGAAGGCCAGTTTGTTTTAGGTAATCTCAGTGGACAAATATTTGAGTACCCATGTACTTTGAGAGAGGCAGGGAGCATGCTAGGTCATTGAAGACCTGCCTTCAGCAAGTTGGACCCAGCTAAGGGGCAAGAGAAAGTGCACGTAAAACCTTGTTTTTCGTAGACAGAATGTGAAAGAAAGAATGAGAGGGTCCTCCGGACAACGTTCACAGGACACAGTTTAATATAAGCAGGGCTGACAACTGCTTTTCGGTGTGAACACAAACATCCTAAGCAGCGTTTACTGAGCACCTAGTATGTGCCAGGAGCTGCGATTGCGGGGAGCTGGGGGGATTAGAGATACGTGTGGCATAGTCCGTGCCCTCCAAGCCGTCAAGAGTCTGATAGGGGTCAGTTAGGTTGATTGTAGCGCTGAGGAATGCAGGGCTCCTGACACACTTCATGAGCTTTGGGAATTACTGCCTGGGAGGGTGATGATGGCCTTGGAAACCAGTCTGATGCAGGATGGCCTCAGATTGCAGAGTTCAGCTCTGACCATTCTACCAGAAAAATTCCAGCACGCTCTTGGCTCAGGGTGGTCACTCGATGCCTGCAAGCCAACCCACTGGAAAACCAGCCCCTAAGGTTTTAGTTCGCGATGTGCTGGTGTGGCAGCTCACACAAAACGAGTTCCCATGCTTTTCCGTCAGTTGGCACTGAGGCCTGGTGGGGAACGTGGGCTCAAGTTTAAAACGCTTCAGCTTCTTGAGGCGGCGGCTGAAACCTGAGAGAATAAAGTTGGTCCTGTTACGGAGGGCTGGACCCGTCTGCCCTCTTAGGAGGGTTCCTGTCACAGCGACCGCCAGAACACAAAGTTTTATTTTAAGAGGAAATCTAATGAAAGCCAGTGTAGTAAGGGAAACTTTTTTTTTATAATTCCTGTTAGGAACAAACATTCAATTTATATTTAAAAATAGGACAATAATGAGTGTTGCCCGTTTCTAAACACAAATGTTGTTTGGAATCCGACAGTCTGCTTTGTTTCTGAGTTTTCATGAGATACTGGTGGTAAAATATCAGATTACTGAAACCATTTAAAAAAAAATTATACGTCTACTCTGCCTCCCAATTCATGTGAGTTACTCTTCTGGCTGGATTAGGTTGAATTTTAATACTAAAACTCTTACTGAAGAGCTGAGAAGCTGTGGAGCTGGTATACTTAGCAAACGATCCCTCTCCATATGAAGTGTGTGATTTGCTGTTTCCAAGTGCCAGTAATATAAAAAGAATGTGCTCGTGTGGCTTTATCTGCATTTGTCATTAAGGCTCTGCTGAGCCACTGAGCCCTAGAAGCGGGCTTGTGGGGGCTTTCGCCTTTGTCAGATGAACCCCTCAGGCACTGCTGTTCGCAGGGTGCCCTGCCTGGCATCGATCAGCATGGATCTGGGCTGCCCGGACAACTGGGGGGGCGGGCGGCGGCTCCTGGGTGTAGTGACGAAGGTCTGAGTGTGGCCAGGCCTGCAAACATCGGCTGGACCTTGATGGATCCTTTGGTCATGATTTGGCATAAGTGTGAGAATGCTATTGTATTCATCCCCAAGAAAGTCTTAAATGATTTGAATGTTTGGTATCTTTCCAGTAAGGGAGCCTCTCAGTGACTCTGTGACAAAGAGAATGCCCGAGCTGGCTCATAACTAGCCCTGGGGCCACCAGACTCAGAGAGCTGAGTCTGAGAAATAAGCCCCGCATAGGTGCTTAGGTCTCTGAGCTGTTGGGTTCTCCTAGGTTTTAGGCTAATAAGCTTCCTTCAGGGGCTTTTGCCTGTGGTCAGCCTGTGACTTAATCCAGGTTGTCAGGATGTCCTGAGGAAGGGGAGGGTTGGAAATGTGGGTTCAGAGGATTGGAGGAGAGAGAGGTAGTCACCCTAGTCCCCGTGGTGTAAACCTAAACAGTAAGACAAACGGGCATGTTAACTGATCTCTCACCATCCTGAACCCCTCTCCTTGTTTTCGCAGAGAGCAGAGCCAACATCTGATAAAGACATGTACCTCGACAACAGCTCCGTTGAAGAAGCTTCGGGAGTGTATCCTATTGATGATGATGACTATGCTTCTGCATCAGGCTCGGGTAAGACTGGCTACTTCTGTGTGCACCTCTGTTCTTTGTCCTTGCACGTGCGTACACACACACACACACACACACACACACACACACACACACTATTGGAACTCACTTCAAGGAGGCAGGCAGGATGCATGGTGCTTAAAAAGTCAAAATGCCTGGCAGCATATTCTAGCTCTCTGCCACTTAAACTGTGAGATCTTGGGAATGTATTTGACTTGGCCGAGCCTCAGTTCCCTCATTCATAAGATGGAAGGTAGTAATAGTCTCTATCATATAAGTTGTTGTGAGCATTAACGGGGTTCACATATCTACAGCTCTTAGAGTTTGGTGTTTGGCAAGTAGTCAGTGCTCTGTTAACATTAGTTTTGATCTTATTATGAAGTCTTTCAGAGTGATAAAAGTAGAATCAATCCCTTAAATCCTCAAACACCAGTTTCATGAAACTGCCAGCCTTGTGTTATAGACTATGGGTGGGACCAAGAAGAGTTATGTCTTCTTACTCAAAAGTGGGAGGGAGAATGTAGCAGCCAAATAAAATCATGATACAGTGATATCTTTACTCCTCTGGTGTATCAGTTATCAGTACCTCCGTAATGCTGCATAACAAACCACCACACCCCAAGTGTGGTGGCTAAAAACAATGATTATTTATTTAGCTCATTATTCTGCAGGATGGCAATTTAGGCTGGGCTAACTGGGTTCCCTCATGTGTCAGTGGTCAACTGTAGGTTGGATATGCAGCTTTGCTGATTTGGGCTAGGCTCTAAAATGTTTTGGGGGCAGACTTGGCTCTGGTCTACACAGTCTCTCATCCTCCAGTGGGCCAGCCATTTGTTCAGAGGAGGCGGCAGAGATTCCCGAGATTGGCAAGCATAAGTGTGCAAAGCCTCTCACACACTAGACTTAGAATTGGCACAACATCACTACCATGTTTTATTGGTCAAAGTAAGTCATAGGTCCAGCCCAGACTCCAGCTCTTAACGAAAGGATGTACAAAGTCACATTGCAGAGGATGTGGATATGAGGTGAGGGGTGGGTAGTAAAGGATTCTGGTCATTTTTACAATCTAGCATAGTGATAAATGTCTCTCCTGAACCAGGAGTGCACCCCCCTCCACGAAGCTGGGAAGGAGGAAGAGCTTGTGCATATATTCAACTAACAGTCAAGTGAGGAAATTATGGTCAGCAGTATGCTGGGAAAATCTTCTCCAGGACCTTTCTCGCTTTGAGTTTTCATTGTAGATTCAACAGATTGGTAAAGGCTATGCTGAACGTAGATGTCTGAAATCAGATTAGCCTGGGCTCCAGGATGACCGAGAACAAACTAAAATCGATTGTATCTTTGGTAGAGATCTACCTACATAGGAGGGAGTGTTTTGAGTTGGAAAAAAGCAAGTCGGAGAAAGACAAGAGAGGCGGTGGCTGACCTAGTAACAACAAGCTTAAGCTTACAGTGCAATTTGAATGTAAAAATAGCCCTCGTTATTCTTGGGAAAGTGAAATATATCACACATGCAGGATGAGTGTGGAAAGACTTGTTTGCCATAGCCCACAACACTATTAATATCTTTCACTCATGGCACCTCTTTTTTTCCTTTAGCACCTCAAAAGTGCTTTGTAACTGTCATCGTCAGAATGTCCTAGGAGATAATAACTACAGACCCCTTTTTTTCCGCCCCCATTTCACAGATCTTAGAACCCAAGAGTTGTTAGATCTGTAGATGTTGTTCACTTGGCTGACTTCTGCCAAGATCGTACTGAAGTTTAATGTAAAGAAAGCAGGTACACAGCCCCGCTTCTCTGCCACCCTTACAGATGAAGGGGGTTTGGAGTAAGCCATTTGAAATCCTGAATACACTAAGCAGATAGATTGCGCGAAGGCTTGAGTGTGGGTGCACATTGCTTCCGCCTTGGCTCCAGCCCTGGGCAGATCATTGCTGCAAAGAAGTGCATCATTCTGGACTTTGGAAACCTCTTTGCGCTACTTAAAGGTATATTGATTTGCAGCTTAAAGTAGTAGAAGTTGTAACTAAAATTTATAAAGCACTTGCTGTGTGTCAGGCTTACTTACAGTCTCTGTGCACGGACAGATTGTTACTGTCTCCAGTATTCACATGGGAAAGCCTGAGGCACAGAAGGAGTGAGTAACTTGCATCAGATCGCACTGTCAGAGTAATGGATCTGGGGTAGGGATTGGGGGGTTGGGCTCGAGAGTGTGTTCTGTTTTGCTCCTTTGTTGTCCTGCCTTCTGTGTCATAATACCCCACTCTAGAATTAGGCCACCCTGCCTAGCTGATGCCCAATCCCAGCTGGAAACCCCGGTCCTCCAGGGTTTTGGCCATTGTTCCTTCTGTCCTCACTCCTAGCTCAACTATCCAGTGGAAGAGCAAATGGACTGGAGGAAAATGGCTGCAGGCCGACAGGGTACTTCCGGGGGAAGAGATGGGGCCATGCTATATGTGTGGACTCAAGAATGGGCATTAATGAATAGGAACACTCCAAGCATTCACTTAAATATTTCATAGGCATTTGCTGTATTCCAGACATGATGCCTTGTTCTTGGGACACAGAGATGAGAAAGCCTTGGACCTGATCTTCAGGGAACCAAGCATCTGAGAGAAATGTAAAAGTGAGAAAAAACAGTTGCAACACTGTGTCAGGAGTGACATAATATAGGAAAATGCTGTACAACAAAACTTTGAGAGGTAAACATAGCATTCTGGTTCAAGATGGCGTATGGAACACACAGACCCGGAGCACCTGGGCGGCTCCGTCAGTTAAGTGTCTGACTCTTGATTTCAGCTCAGATCATGATCTCAGGATCGTGAGATAGAGCCCCTGTGTTGGGCTCCACACTGGGGTTGGAGTCTGCTTAAGGTTCTCTCTCTCTCTCTCTCTCTCTCTCAAAAAAAAAAAAAAAAAAAAAAGACGGGGGTAGGAAACGCATCCTTCCAAAGTCCAGCTAAACCATCAATAAAGGAATTGGTCCTAAACTCACAAGGACACATAAAACAGTAGAAGGAAGAAAGCTGGGAAGCAGATGGTCTTGTAATGGAGACAGGGGATGAGGCTGATTCTGGGCAAGACCGCGTGAGCTGTACTTTCCCAGGTGGAAACGGGCTCTGGGCTGGGATGTCTCAGGCCAGAGGGAACAGTGAGAGCTTGAAAGTCAGGGATGACAGAGATGTGATCAAGGGGGGGGCTCCCAGGTCTCTGGTTTGGGCAAGAGGGTCAATGTACTTTAATAACGATAACAAATACGTAGAAGAACCACCCAAGGCAGATCACTCCTCTGTCTCTAACGTAAGAAGTTCTAGCTTGAGGGAGTTTTCTACTTTACAAAATCTCCTCTTTCTCAAAACAGATTCTCTTAACTCAGTGATTCATATTTGTAACTGCTGCGAACAAAGGGGGGTCTTGAAAGCCCTTAATGGAAAATTTTTCATTTGGCATTGAAAAACATTTTTTTGTAAGGAAATGATTCATTATAGGAGCAAATCAAGCCTATTATGTGTCAAACTTTGACAGAAAATCAGGTAGGCTGTTGTAAAAGAGCAGTGTGTTTCTGGAGCCATCATTATTTACGTGTACAGGGCTTCCGACACCTCTCCCCTTCAGACCTCCGAGAGTTAGCTCCCGTGCCCCCCTCACACATGAAGACCCTGACGCCGGCATTCCTTGCCAAAGGTCAAAGCTAAAGGTGACAGAACCACTCCTCGATTTGTTTTTAATGCCAAATCCCGTATGTAGTTCAGATGTACCCTACCATTTCTTCTCTAGATGAGGAGCGTGTGTGCCAGAGGCGAGGGAGATAGTTGACAGAATAAAATATTTTAAAATTCGAAATTAAAAAATGAAAACAACGGCAACACTGTCCTAGCTGCTTGCCTGGTTTCCAACACGTCCCCTCTTCCGAGCTGCTGATGTCACGTTACCAGGTTCTGTGAGGAATCTGGAGGTACTCGTCGTTCGCTCCCGTGTGAGGAGGCAGGTTAGTTTGAGTTACAAAGTCTTGAGTTTGTTACACATTTGACAGATGGTCACCTTAAAAAGGAATATTGTATTTGAATGTCAGAAATTCTTAAATGCTATTATGGTGAAAAGGCAAAAATAAAAATGAAAAAAACAGTGGCCAGGTGGCAGTCGGCGGTTAGTTACTCATTGAACAAATACCGGGTTGGAGCCTGTGTGTGTTGGGAATTCTGTTAGGCAATCGGAGAGCAAACAGATGCAATCTCTTGGCCTTACAGAGCTTCTAGTCTACTAGCAGAGAGTTCAATCAATAGTAACACAAATAAATGCTGGATTACAAATTTGTGATAAATGCAATTACAGTAAGAAAGGTGGTACTAAAAAGCATTTATTTAACGGAGGACTCTTGACGTAATATGCAAGGGAGGACATCATGGGGAGTGCCCTTTGTGCTAACAAAGGTGAACAGAGGTGAATTAGGAATTAGCCAGGTAAGTGCTTCTGGCAGGGGATCAGGGGACAATAGGGGAAAATGAGGCTCCAGGAGGCTGGAAAAGTGGGCCAGGGCTGGACCATGCAAGGTCGGGCTGAGGCATTGCCTCTCCATCTCGAGCAGCGGAGTGCCATTGTAATGGTTTTAAATAGGAGGCTGATAGGGTCACAGCCAGTTTGCAGGTGGTGGACTTCCTTCGGGAAGAAGGCAGGTACGGTGGCTTGTGGACAAATTACGGTGGCATTGGACGAGGGTGGTGGCCCTGGAACTGTGGAAAGGTGTTAGAGCGAAGACATATTAAAGTAAAATCAGAAGAACGAGGGGATGGATTCAGCGTGGGGGTAAGGAAGAGGAAGTCAGAGTTGTGGGTTCTGTTCACTGCCAGGCAATACCAGATGACCACCAGGTCTGTAGGGGGAGAGGGAGGGAGACAATGAGCTCTGTTTTGAACATGTTAGAGGTGGATGGCACCTTCGAGTCATTCGAGTGAAAATGTCAAGCAGGCCAGTGGATGTGTAGGTCTGAATTTCAGAGGAGCGGTTAAGCTAATGATAAAAACTTAGGTTTCATTTGTATTTAGATGGTAATTGAAGCCATGAATGTAGGTGAGAGCGAAAGTATAGTGGAAGAAGCAGTCTGGGGCTGATGCTTAAGGAACTCTGATATTTGAACTCCAGGTCCAAAAAGCCTGAGCCTGCAAAGGAGACTTAGAAATAGCCCAAGAAGTGAAGGGGAAAGCTGGGAAGTCAAGTCCTAGAAGCCCAAAGATAGTATATCAAGGAGACGATAGCTGTCCAGTGGTGCTAGGAGGTTCTTCCACTCTGGAAGATGCCTTTGGAAACAGCAGCGTGGAGGACATTGGTGACCTGATCAGCAAACAGCACTGAGAGCATGATGACAGGGGAAGTCTGGCTAGAGGGAGTACAGACAGCCGGTGAGCAAGGGAACTCACGAGGACTCCTAGCACCACTGGAAAAGTCCCAGCTGGAAAAGAGCAGAGAGAGGGCAGCAGCTGCCCTCAGAGAATAAAGACTGCGGGAGAGTCTTCCCTTTCTGTTGTTTTGTTGTGCTTTAAAATGGAGAATGTAGGAGTGCCTGGGTGGCTCAGTTGCTTAAGCATCCGACTTAGCTCAGGTTATGATCTCCTGGTTTGTGAGTTCAAGCCCCACACTGGGCTCTGTGCTGACAGCTCAGAGCCTGGAGCCTGTTTGGATTGTGTGTCTCCCTCTCTGTCTGCCCCTCCCCTGCTCTCTCTCAAAAATAAACGTTAAAAAATAAATAAAATGGAAAATGTAGCTGTTTCAGCATAGGAAAGGAAGAAATCTCGTGCACAGGAGAGTTTGAAAGTGCAAGTGAAAGAGGAGCTCCTTGAGAGTGTTCAGGATAATATTACAAAAAATGCTAGGCTGCCCACGGCTCCCTTGGAAATCACTTCATCACGGTGAAAACTGCAGGAAGGCTAAGTGTGGATTTTTTTTTTTTCTTTTTTATTTGGCGAGAGAGAGCACAAGCAGGGGAAGCGGCACCGAGAGGGAGAGAGAATCCCAAGGAGGCTCCGTGCTGTCAGCGTGGAGCCCCATACAGAGGCTTGAACTCACGAACCAGGAGATCATGACCTGATCCAAAATCAAGAGTCAGAGGCCGAACCGCCTGAGCCTCCCAGGTGCCCCTGAAAGGCCGGATTCCTGAGGAGCAGGTGTTCTGAAAGCATGTGGCCCTGTCCGTGTCCACCTTGGACAGTGCCATCGGACAACACAGAAATCTGTTGTGATTCATGGGCTCAGCTCCTCTTTGCTTGTTTTTCCCAGGAGCCGATGAGGAGGTAGAGAGCCCCGAGATGATGACATCCAGACCGCTTCCAAAGATAGGGTTCACTAGTGCTGTTCCCAAAGTGGAAACCACAACGTCGAAGATACAGAACAAGATACCTGCTCAGACGAAGGTATGTTTGTCTTGCATGCATTACCAGGTTGTCGTAAATGCTGCTTTTCAGAAATCGCACAGAATGTTCCTTTTGAGAAGCCCCATTTAAAATTATGTGAGGACAAATGGTCTTTTCGTCATATTGCTGTAAATGGCTTTTCCTTACTCTTTATGATCGTTTTGACATTTACCCACTGACTACTTCGTTGTTGTTAAATAGACTTCGTTCTTCGGAGCAGTTACAGGTTCACAACAAAATTGAGTGGGAAGTACAGAGAGTTCCTTGTGCCCCCTGCCCTCACACAGGCACCACGTCCCCCCAGAGTGGGACATTTGTTACAATTGATCAACCTACGCTGACACATTATTTCTACCGAGAGTCCATAGATAACCTTAGGATCTACCATGGTGTTGTACCTTCTGTGGGTTCTGACGGATGTACCGTGTATCTGCCTTTACGGTATCATACCGAATATTTTCACTGCCCCCAAAGCCCTCCTTATCTCTCCTGCCCACCGCCCGCCCCCACCCCCAACCCCTGGAAAGTACTGATCTTTTTACTGTCTTCATAGTTTGGCTTTTCCAGGATGTAATAGAGCTAGCACCATACAGTATGTAGCCTTTTGAAATAGGCTTCTTTTAGCTTAGCAGCTCACCGAGTATGAAGTAGAAACAATTCATAGCTCTTCTACCTACTACTTCTATCACTCAGGCCTAGCTTATATGTGGATATTTTTTATAGGGTGCCTCAGGGTCTCACAACCCAGTTAAGAAACAAAATCTTTTCTGTTCATTTGGGCTTAAGCAAGAAAATTTGTTTTCAGTTCATAAAGAATTTTTTCTGAGTCAAAACCATTGTGAACTTTACACATGCTGAAACGGGTTCTGGAATAAGGAAACTCCAGGTACCTGTCTCATTATTTCTTAAAGTCTCCTCAGGCCCATCATCAGTGGTATACAGACTTGGATCTCTTTCAGGGATAATGATGAGTGTGGTTACATCTCCCTATATTCATTTTGAGGGCCCAGTTATTAAGAAATAAGGTCTTTGGATTTAGAGCCAAAGTACTCTAGTTGTTGAAAATTATGAAACTAGTGATTCTGGCCTTATTGTCATTATATTGTAATTAGCTGACCGCCTGCTAGTGGGTAAGCTATTTAAGTTGGAAAATGCACATGGAAGTCTGAAGAAGGCCCAGGCTTTAAATCCTGGATCTGGTCAAATCTCTTAGCTTCTCTGAGCCATTCCTCAGGGTCCTGGAGAAGAGTAAATGTGGGTGCCTGTAGCATGGCCCCTGAAACCCAGTAAGCGTTCTGTAAGCCTGGATTGAATTTGGTTAGAGCAGTCATCAAATAAGCATTATAACTACAGTAGGTGGCTTTGTCGATGGTCCAGGGGTAGCAGACTGCTTATGAAAACTTAGAAACACACCTATCCCCTTTGAGAGCTCATCCATCTGTTGGTTAGAAGTGAGCTGCTGCCAAGCCTCAGTAGGAGACAAGATGTGGAGGGCCGTCTCATGAAGGTAGTGCCACGTCTCTTCTGGAGTAAGACGCCCCTTCTTACTCCAGGGCAGGAACACATGACGGCTTCCCGTGCTTTCATGGTCCTCCCCTTATCAGAGTGCATCTGTTCCTCCCTTCCTTCCCTCCCTCTGTGCCCCCGCTGCATGGAACAGGACAGTGAGAGACAGAGCTGGATGCATTTCTGCAGATGTGGAGGGGCCGTGTCCAGCCCTCCCCAGACTGGAGTATGCTCTGTAGGATTAAGAAGAGCCAAATACTGTTAGTCCAGAGTGACTTCACAGGCCAGGGAGAGGACAAAAAGAAGGTTCTTGAACACAGGCAGACATACTAGATCGTGGGAGCTTCTCTGCCAGTGTATAGAGTTGAACAAATGAAGGGGAGGAAGGCAGGGTAGCTGGTGCCATTGATGGGAGCATGGATCGCACAGAACCTGTTTATAGAACCCAGACTCCTGAAGTTCTATGTTCAGGGTTTGCTGAAAGTATAAGAGTAAATAGGTAGAGGAGAGCATTAAGAGTAAGCCTGGGAGCTACTCTGCAGCGTGGTAGCAGGGAGAGCCTTGCAGAACACCTGGAGAGAAGACTTGGAAGGAAGCTATCATCACGGAGCCCTATGTGGCAAAGAGATGAAGGAATAAGGAGACTTGGGGCCATGCTCTTGGGTTGGTGCAGCCAGAGAGTTGTAACCTGAAGTCAAAAGAGTGGTAAGAAAAACAGATCTTACGAAGTGTCAGCTAAAATATCCTAACCATGTCATTAGGGTTATTAAAAACTCACTAACCGGCCATTTTGCCTATACCTGTGATGGGTGTTATATGATGGGCCCACGTTGTTCATGGTTTCATATAACTTACCATTGGTGATTATTCCAATTATTTCCCCAAACTTATTGCTTGAAAAAAATAAACCTTGGAATATACTTATCGATTGTATCTTCTTTCCAGCACAGTAAAAAAAATAGGCTTTATCTTTTCTCTTTTCCGATATCAGTCACCTGAAGAAATTGATAAGGAAAAAGTTCACCTCCCTGACTCAGAAAGGAAAATGGACCCAGCTGAAGACGATACAAATGTGTACACCGAGAAGCACTCAGACAATCTGTTTAAACGAACAGAAGTGCTGGCAGGTGAGTAGCCCAGTGGGGGCCTGGTGGGGAAGTCCTTAAATAGGACTGTTTGGCTAAGTGATATTCAGAGACGTAGGCCAAGCTTGCTGAATGTCACCTTCCTGCTGAGAGCAGTCTTGAGGGCCTGTCTCATTCCAGAGTGTGAGAGACAAGAATTAGGCAAATGTTGTCTTTATTTTCTGTCAGCAAATTCATCTACCACCTGGTGCAAGAAGAGGAGTTAGGAACTGAATTGGCCCAGAACAGCTGGGTATTGGGTTGGCGGGATTGAAGCCCTATCAGTCCTGCTCCAAGTCATCCTGATACCAAAAAAAATTCAAGAGAAGAAAAAGTTCTTTATGGGGGAGGGCAGTTGACACAAACAATGCCCAAGGCATTAAGAATGTGGTCTCAAATTGTAGTTTACCTGTTGGAAGCCTTTACTATTTGATTTTAAAGGGGAAGATTTGCAAGATTTAAGAACACTTAGTCCTAGAAAGGACGGTCCCAAGGCCAAGACCAGAAAGGAAATTTGCTTGCTTTTTTTTTCATATTTACCCTTACAAAACCTAAGTCCATTATAGCCTGTTCTGTGTCTTTGATGTAAAAGCAATTAGAAGATTAGACTATGAAATGTGAGTCCTGAGAACACTAAGGAATTTTAGAGTATAGAATCAGTTGAGGCTCCAGCCAGATTTTTCCTACTGAGGCTGTTGGGTGATACTAATACTAATCAAAGAAAGTATTGTGCCTTCCTCGGGAATGTCAGACTCATGTAATTACCCGGTTGCTCCCTTGAATCTCGTTTTTAAATGCTTTGGGCTTTTTCAAATGGAGCCTTTTATAAAAGCATAAATAGATTGGGCTTGACAGAGTTAATTTCTGACATCCTTGAATCCGTCCTAAAAGTAATCTTCCCTTTTGGCCTGTTTCAGCTGTCATTGCTGGCGGAGTTATTGGCTTTCTCTTTGCAATTTTCCTTATCCTGCTGTTGGTGTATCGCATGAGAAAGAAGGATGAAGGAAGTTACGACCTTGGAGAACGCAAACCATCCAGTGCTGCTTACCAGAAGGCACCTACTAAGGAGTTTTACGCGTGAAACTCCCACTTAGTGTCTCTATTTATGAGATCACTGAACTTTTAAAAATAAAGCTTTTGCATAGAATAATGAAGATCTTTGTTTTTTGTTTTTTCCCATTAAAGAGCCGTTCTGGTACTTTAATGATAAAATCCCATTGTATTTAAAACTTTTCATGTATTTCTTTAGAGCAACGTAAAGTTAAAACTTAACATCTGCAGTGTTCTGTGAATAGCAGTGGCAAAATATTATGTTATGAAAACCCTCTATGTTCATGGAATCGGTTTAAACTTTTATGAGCAAATACAAAATGACCGTTTTTATCCTATGGTTCGAAGAAGAAAGCTGTTTAATTTGTGTCCGCGTGTCTCTGATTGGTCTTACTTTGTTAATTTATCTGTTGTTCCCCTCTCCTCTGCGCTTCCCTCGCGTCCCCTTGAAAACAAAACAAACTCTATGCCTTTTGTAGCTGTTACGGTGCAATTTGTCTTTGGATAATACAGATAATGGTAATTTAGTGTATATGTGATTTTCAAATATGTAAACTTTAACCTCCACTTTGTATAAATTTTTAAGTGTCAGACTATCCATTTTACACTTGCTTTGTTTTTCATTACCTGTAGCTTCAGGCAGATTTGCAACAGCAAATTAATGTGTAAAATTGGATTATTACCACAAAACTGTTCAGTCATAGCTATGTAATCAGATCTTCTTTTGGGAGGATTTGATGTGAGTTACTGACAAGCCTCAGCAAACCCAAAGATGCTAACAGTATTTTGAGAAGTTGCTGCAGATTCCTTTGGCCACTGTATTTGTTAATTTCTTGCAATTTGAAGGTACGAGTAGGGGTTTAAGGAAAAATCAGTTTTTGTTCTTAAAAATGCATTTAAGCTGTAAACGTCTTTTTAAGCCTTTGAAGTGCCTATGATTCTATGTAACTCGTTGCAGACTGGTGTTAATGAGTATATATAACAGTTTAAAAAAAGTCGGTATTTTATAAGCACAGACAATTCTAATGGTAACTTTTGTAGTCTTACGAATAGACATCAACTGTAATTTGGGAACATAAAAACTACTGAATAAATCATGTGGCCTAATGTTGAAAATGTCACTGTTATAAATTTTGTACATTTTCGATCAAATGTACATCTCCCCTTTGCAAATGACCATCTGCTCTCAAGGATGAGGGGGGTTTGATTTCTGAGTGTTCCATACAGCGTCTGTAAATCAAAACCAAAGAGCTCCTGGACGAGGCTGTTCAGTACCGGATTCACTTCTGAATTGGCCAGAGGAAATCTGAGTGTAGCCTCTGTGTGAGTTTGGGTGTAGATACTGGAAGACTGCCAGGGAAGGAGTAGTGAAGTTTGCAGCCTCTGTAGGTTAGCTGATGGCAACATTGAGAGGGATGCCTGCTTTTGCAAATAATTTTTAGGCGTATAAATTCCAAAGAACCGAAGGGGACTCTCCTGATGTCAGAATCTAAGGTCTTGTCCTATAGACTGAAGACCGACTTACCTTGGAAACTGTGCTCCAAATCTCTCCTGAAGCTTAACAGAAGAACTAATAGACGGAATGCCATAGTCCACACCACAGGGAAGGGAAGAAGGGCAGGGAGGCTCCATGCGTTAAAAGGAGGGCTTCACTGCTGAGCACTGAAATAGCTGGAAAGCAGGGGTGCCTGAGGAGGAGATGGAAGGATGAGGGTACCCTGCCGGGTATTTCCTTCGAACTGAACATTTCCTTTTCTGTTTTAACCATAAACTTTGTTTTTATATGTGAGCCGCCCAAGTAGGAAGAAGACCGCAAAGACGGCACCCCTTTCAATACATCATGTACTTTTAATAAAGTATGAATACTACTTCATTTAGAGACCGTTCCTGGAATTGCCACATAACTCATTAAAAAAGAAATTTAAGCAGCACTCAGAACAGTGTTTACTTAAATTCTTAATGGCCTTAATTCTCAAATTCCTGTCCCATCACTTACAGAGTCAATCCACTTTGGAGTGATTAAAAGGAAGTCCTAGCACCTTCTAAAGTTGCACAATATCCCTCGATTACAGAGGTTCAGAATGTAGTGGGTATACCTCTAACTGTGCAAAAGCATAGTGAAATTCAGTTCATAGAATAACAACTGCTTGGAATATCCATGCCAAGAAAAGGAAGTTTCTGGCAAATATTTTGTCACTGCTGTAAAGCAAAATATTTGTTAAAGTGCCAAAATAAAGTCTGTCATGCTGAAAGTAAAAAATCATTGTATAGACTGACATCCAGTTTTCTTCAGCTGTATGTTTTCTGCCTAGTGTTTATTTTTTAAGATGCAGTGAATAGTACTATAAGAAGTGTTAGTAACGATTACCAAGTTCAGGAAAATTTTGGTAAAATATAAACATTAAAGCCAATATGAAAATTTCCTGTTTCCTTCACCACATGTAAATTATTTCCTTTGTGTGAATATGGCTTTGTGTTTGAAAGACCTGCAGTATTGAAATCGCCCCATTTTCAGTGGATGGGGAAGGTGGGATGAGCTCATGGTGCGTGTTTTTGTTTTGTTGTTTAAGTTACAGCTGCGGGTACCTAGTACCTGGACTTCAGGATTAGGGCCTGGTTAATAAAATTGAATTTCGGTAGGACAAGGTAGCAGAAATTGCCATCTGTTCACATTGGAAGTTGATAGTTTCAGATTCAATGTGGAGTGGGATGGTATTTTGGTGATTCATTTTTGCAAATTAGACAAAAGACCCTTGCTTATTGAGAATACAGTCTGTTTTTGTAGGGTCTAGGAGATCAACCGAAATTAGAACACAATACCTTAATTCTGGTTGCCCGAAGGAACATGAATGTCCTGCAAAGGATGCTGGGTCCTGTAAGAAAAGGGGCAATGAATAACAAGTTCCCGGTTTTTAGGAGCTTACTTCTTCAGCGTCTTAGACATTTTGAAAACTTATGAAAAAATTTTAAGTGAGGAACAAAAATATAAAGCCTAAAAATTTTGCAGGGTGAATTTTATGATCACAATCGTCTTTACAACTTTATTAGAGTTCTATAATGGGATGATTGAAAATATTTTTTAACATGATTTTAAAAGAATGATTAAAATTTATTTTTGAGAGAGACAAAGCCTGAGTGTGGGGGAGAGGGGCAGAGAGAGAGGGAGACACAGAATCCAAAGCAGGCTCCAGGCTCGGAGCTGTCAGCACAGAGCCCAATGCAGGGCTCGAACCAGTGAATTGGGAGATCATGACCAGAGCCAAAGTTGGGCACTTAACCAACTGAGCCACTCAGGCTCCTCTAAAAGGCAAAGACTTTAAGTAACATAATCTCTAACTTGAATTTCTAAGTCTCTGACAGACATTAGTGAGACCCTAAGAGGTTTTCAATTAAAATTAACCAATCCAGATAATAAATGTAGTCTGAGTTGAGTTAACTATGGAGTTGTTTTTAGTACTGATATTCTATTCCAGTAGTGAAAGGTGAGATTTGGCTATTTCTTGGAAATAAGCTTTAGCGGGCACAGGAAACTTTAAAAAATAGCTGTGTTCCAGTTAGTGGTAAAAAAAAAAAAAAAAAAAAAGTATCAAAGTACATTTTGGCCCACACTGTTTCCTAATTTGGGGTGACTTCACTCTTAGGATTTATGGTTCTAAGATTTCATTTCTTTTTGTTTATCTGTTACATATGATTTTCAGCAAAGCTTTTTCTGACCAAGGAACCATGGTGGCCTTGGGGGCAACTTGGTTTCCTGTGAATTAGCTGGAAAGGGTGTATGTGACCCAAGCAACAGTTCTAATGCACAAACGGAGTGAAGCTTTAGGCTTTGGTGTTTCTGACAGCACAAACACAAGATGCATCCATTCCAGTTGCCTTGTCAAAGTAGCATTCAAGCAACAAATGCTTATATGTGCAAGGCATCAGAGGTTGAATCAGATATTTGCCTACTGAGTATGCCCCGCACACTCTTCTAGAAGCTGGAGGTTAGTGGTGAGGTAGATGGAGACCCTGCTCTCATGGGGTTTGGAAAGGGGTGCATAGAGGAAACCAAACTAGCAAGTGGGAATTGCCAGTTGGTGTTAATTTCCACAGTGGACACAATACAGGCTGACATTAAGGGACCGAAAAACTGTATTGGCCAGCTAGTCTAGGTGTGCTGCGGTAACAACTTCAAAGTCTCAGTAACTTGCAACAACAAAGATTTATGTCTTGCTTAGGCCATGCATCTGTGGGTTGGCAGAGTTAAGGCTTCTACCTAGCAGTGACATATGTTACTTTCTACCCATACTTCTTTTGCCAAAGCAAGTCATGTGACCACAACTAACTTCAGGGTGCAGAGAAGTGGAATCCTAACTTTTCCCCCTAAGGAGAGAGATGGGGTATTTGTGAACAGCTATGATTATTACAGCCTGGTTAGGAAAGATCTTTGAGAGGGTAAGGCCTGAAAGATGGGCGGCCAGCTGTGCTAAAATCAGACATGCATCCCAGGCTGTGGAAAGCTCTAAACAGAGAAGGAGCTTGGCATGTTGGGAGAACAGTGAAAAGGCCAATATCCGACCTTGGTAGTAGACATGGTAGAAAAGGTGGGATAAGAAGGCCGAGAAGTGTAATTGCCTCCTTACTGGTCTTCCTTCCTCCACTTTTGTTCCGTTATATTTTATTCCCCACAATGAAGCTAGCCTGATTGCTTTATGATAAAAATTATTTTGTTACTCTTTTCATTGACTTCTATAGCACTTAGAATAAGGTTCTGACTCCTTACACCTGCCCTCAAGATATTCAGGACCTGACCCCTGGACAATCCATCATAAGGAGACACAGCGTGGGGCGGGGGGAGCATGGCCACTTAGGGGATCATTACTGTTACCTAGAGGAGAAATAGCAGTGGCTGAGCCTAAGGTGGTAATGGTGGAGATGGAGAAGAGTGGAGAGGACTTGTTTGGGGAAGAAGAATCAGCAGGTCTTGCTAAAAGGTTGGAAGGAGTAGGGAGTAAGGAAAGAAAGGAATCAAAGATGATATCCATATTTTTGGCTAAGCTAAGTGAGCCACATTCTGAGAAGGAGAATATTGGGGAGTTGGCTGGTAAGAGTTCCTTTTGGGTCAAGTTAAGTTAGAAGGAACTCCACCCAAGTGGAGGTGTCAGGTGAACAACTGAAGATAAGAATCTGGAGCCCAGAAGAGGTCTGAGATGTTAATATAGGAATAGTGTTCATCACTTGCCTGTTGGCACTCTCATTTCCTTCTTTTCCCTGCTCTACTCTGTGTGGAAGCTGGAATGCAGGGAAAGGGAGAACCCATGCAAACTACGTTTCCCAAGCTTCCTTGCCAACTGGCTTCTGGGAAAGTTTGGCCAATGGAAGGTTACTGGCAGAAGACTACAGGTCAGGAGGAAGGGAAAAGTCAGAGTTCTTCCCCCTCCCAGCTTTGGGCAGCATCTCTAGCATTAACGTATCTGTTCAATGGTTTGAATTCCCACTGGACCAACTCTCCAAGTTCCCAGCCTCCCTAAATTTTCATGAACCCCACCTTCTCCCTTGGTCTCTCCAGACTTAGGGAGGGTAGGAGCTTCTTGCCATTGCTATTCTCTGGGTTATCTTGCCCTCCCCAGTTTGCCCTTATAACTTTTCCAACATCTTTGTAACTAATTCCCTGGATTCCCTCTGTCTCATTACCCAGCATGGATTCTATTTTCCTTCCTCCACCCTGACTGATGACATAGGAATGAACAGTATGTAGATAGTATTAAAAGCCATGGGTCCAGCTGAGATCATCTGGAGAGGTAAATAGAGGAGGAGGATGGCTCTGGGTCTGCCTTCTAGCACAGTCTGTCTTTTTAGAGGAACCACTACCAGATTCACTCTTCAGTACTGGTCACAGAATTGGGTTTTCATTTTCACGGATGCTTACAGGGAACAACAGTCTTTAATTGCAAGGGGAGGGGGATCCCCATAATGCATCATAGCTTGTTTTAGAGCAAATTAATAAGCATATTAAAGTATCCGCTTCTACCAAGTTCTTAATAACATACAATATGAACTGTTTTTAAAACAGAAAATAAGTTAATTGGGCAGAGGAGTGGAATTATTTGAATGTTCAGGAAATCTCTCTATTATCTGTGTTTACAATAGGAAAATATCAGCAAACAAAACAGTAATTTTCCCACTTGTAGCCTTGTCCTGGAATCATTGAAAGCAGGATTTTTGCCTCCTTAATTACATTCTGCTTAGGTGAATACCAGAGTAAGCTTGCATTTCCTCAGTCCAGACCAACTGCAAGGAAAAGCAATAAAGAGGATACAAACTGTAGATGTATTCGGCTCCATGTCAGACCCAGAATTTGGGGATCGTGAAGTTCCCTTTTCTGATACCCATATCTCAGTCCTTTCTTTTTTTAGTATGTTACCTCTTTTCCCATACATAAAATAAAGATAATAATACCCAGCACTGGCTTGTTGTGGGAATTCAGTGAGGCACATTCAGTGAGGTAACTTAGCACACTATCTGGTAGCACCACAATATGGGATCATTGACTGATTCCTCCACAAAGTTTCCTGGGCACTCACTATGTACCAGGCATAGTTCTAGGCTCTGGGAATACAGGAACCAACAGAACAAATTCTGGGCTCTCAAGGAACTTACATTCTAGTGGGAAGAGACAAACAACAAACGTGTAATGTGTTAACAAGTCATTTGAGCAGAGGCTTGAAGGTGGTCAGGGATTGAGCCATGGTGGATGGGGGAGGGAGGTCTGGGGTCCTGGGGAGTGTTCCTAGCAGAAGGAACAACAACTGCCAAGGCTTTGAGTGTGGCAGAGGAACAGGTGAGCTAGAGACGAGAGTGCTGGGCAGTCAGTGAAAGACCCATGGTCCAGATGGTGTATGTATGACCTTGTAGCCATTGTGATGACCTTAGCTGTTACAGGATTTTGAGCCAAGGGTGATATCTGACCTAGGCTTACAGTTCATTCTCAAACCTTAGTAGGCATCAGAATCACCAGGAGCGCTTATTAAAACACAGCTTTCTGGGCTCTACCTCCAGAATTACTGATTCTGAGAACTTGCATTTCTGACAACTTTCCCCCGTGCAGCTGCTACTGCTAGGCCAGGGACCCCACTTTGAGAACCAGCGCATCAAAGGGATTGCTTTGATTACTGTGTCGAGGGGTGATTGGTGATGGGCGGTGGATGTGGGCAAACACAAAAGCAGGAAGACTTGTGAGGCTCTTTCAGTCCTCGAGGAGAGACCGTCATCATGGATGGACACGGGGAGAAGTGATGGGATTCTGGAGAGCCAAGGTGGCCACAAGTCTGGAAATCGGGTGAGTACGTACTAAACTATTTACTGACATCGCAGTATAATGCCTGAGAACAACGGGATCCACATTTCTACACTTTATGGCCACCCCGTACTTTGACAGTATCGCCAATAGGAACTGCTAGCAAACCCTGTGTGACCCTCTCCTTCCAGATGGCCCCAAGCTCCAGGCTCTTCCCATAGGATAGCAGAAACCACTGTCATTATCTGGTCCCCTATCAGTCTCACTCCTTTCTCTTCACTCCAATAACCTTCAACATGTAACTTGTTCCAACTTTGTGTTATACACACCTGCTTTTACCTTCATTTCTAAGTGTGTTCAGGACCCAGATCAGGTTTGGTTCATTTTGCCATTCCCCACCAGCCCTTAGTACCTAACCAAGTTCCTAGCACTGGATGGAAGCTGCACGTACACGGTGACAGATCTCTCCTGCTAGCCTTTTACTCGGTTCCTCTCTGAACTTTAGTAAGGTCCCATATGCCTGGGACTTCCAGCCAAACAAAACAAAATGAAACAATCTATATCATGTCAAAAGCCTAAACAGAATTTAAATAAGTAGGCATTCACAGATATTTGTTAAAACCTTGGGCTTGAACTTCACCTACTTAAAACACAGAAAAGTGCTCTGATGGGTTAATGGTTTTCTTGCGGATACATTTTATCGTGTTGTAGATAAATATTTAGCATTTATACAGGGCGCTGATTAGTGTTTTCTTTCTTTGTTCTTTCAACATTTCCGTTATTGTGCCACATAATCACCATGCTGGATCCATGCTGTCCTGAGATCAAAAACTACCCTTTTTATGACCCTCTCTCCCATTTCTGTGAAAGAGGCTGGGCTGTAAAGATGGTATGAAAAAAATTCTTATATGCCATCTTGATTGCTAACATCTGTTCAAATTTCCATTCATAAATTTAAAATTCAGGCTTCTGCAGCCATCTGTTTCCTTGCAACAATCTGAAAAGAAGAAAAGCCCAAGGCAGATGTGCAGGTGGGAGAACAGCTTCTGCGTGGCTGGGCCAACTTTTCTGAGCGTTTGCTTTGCTTCCTTTTCTCTCCCTAGCAGAGTAGGCAGGGCTTGTCTTGCTACAGGGTGGGATTTTAGTCTTTGTGGTGCAGTTTCCTATTCTACTGGGAGAAGGGATTAGGAAGTGGCCAGAGTCTTTTTTTTCATTCCCCACCCTTCTTTTCAGTTCATTTAATCATATTGGCCTCATCTTCTGGATAATTTGGAAAAAAAACTTTAACGTTCATTTTATCATCACCTCCCAATGCCCTGTTTCTTTTTGTTCCTTTCTCAGTCATGCACTGTGTGTCACACACATACACACACATGTGCACGCATGCACACACACGCACGCACGCACTGTGAGCGAAGTGCTCATTTTATGAACAAGACGACAGGAATGGACATCCTCCTACTGACTTGCTTCAAGTTGCATGGCGATCACAGCAGATGCTGGAGCACTGGAACCCACTGCCCGCCTAGATCATAGGCAATCTTCCAGCTTGCTAGGCCGCTGGGCCTCTCATTGGGAATTTCTCCGCGATTACTTTGGCATGGTTATTAGATATGATTTGGCAGCTGCAGGACCCAGATGCCAGGCTAGGCAATGGCCCTTTTTTATTTTGCTCTTGGCAGTGTCATTTACGTCTAAGGGACTGGGCTGCTTCTAAAGCTGCTTGGCTTCCTTCCAACCGTGCTATTGCAGCAACTGTGAAGTGCCTTCGAAAGCTGACATGACATTTTGTCGGCCTGCTGGGCTGCTGTCCTCTCTCAAATGCAACTGAGCTTGGGACTCACTTTTAGTTCTATGCAATTATTTTTCCAGTTTATCTTGAGAAATACATCCTCAGCAAACCACACTCAAAATCTCTTTCACCTTCTAATGTCCCTCTCTGAAAACCTCCGCAGTGTGTGTGAGGATCCACCCACCCCAAACCTTAGTTTAATACTCCAGTATGTAAGTTGGTGGTTTGTGGGATCAACTTGCTGGGTTGTATGTACTCATTTTCATTCTACTCTGACATTGCTTTTATATATAACTCATGACAGATGTTCTGACTTCACTGTGTGACCTAGAATGAGTCATTTAACCATTCTGACAACTTCTTGAAATGCCGTAAGAGTAGACAATGTCGAAACCTTGCTCATGCTTGCTGGTGTGTGGATCACTGGGGTGATGCAATGTGAGGAAAGACTACGGCCGACATAGGAATATTCGACTTACGAGTTACCCATAATTCTGTTGTTATCACCCCATTAGAGGAGCTCTAGCCACTGATTTTACCAGGCCCTCCCACATTATCCCAGAAGCCCCAAGCCATCTCTGCCTCTCCCTTTGCTGTCAGAATCCCTGCCCCATCCCCTTTCCCCATTCCCTGGACTCCTCAGGGCTCAAGGTGCAAGCCTTGCCTTCCAGCTTAGTGTCAGGGTTTAAAAGGATCTGGAGCAGAGATGGCCAGTGCCTGGCTTTGAGCCTCTTCCTACTTCTCCATTCATGGTGACATCATTAATTGATCCGGGATGCTTCCCTGCTAAGGCCAGCTTCAGAATTCTTCTCCAGACAGTGCTCCCTGTAGCCACAAGTAATTGATTGGAATGGAGTCAGGAGATGGAGCCTGTTCCCCATCCTCTGCCCAGAGGGACACTGATCTCGAGGCCATAGTTGTTCTGAGTCAGCCATGCTGTGAATTAAATGCATTTGGTCTATATAAATAGGTTGGCTTAGGATCCAAACCTTATTTGCAATATTGTTTTGGTGGAAAATGGATTAGAACTTGAAACACTGGCTTACAAGTGAACTTTTGGAGGCATATATAAATTAAAGATCTATCCTGTACTTGGCTATGTGATGGTAAGAGTGGCAGCCTTGGTTGAGACTGAGAGTTTGGGCTGCCTAGTTCTAATTCTGTCCCTGGCTCTTACTGGCTGTGTGACTTTACAAAGTT
Source organism: Paguma larvata (assembly GCA_030068075.1). Lineage (NCBI taxonomy): Eukaryota > Metazoa > Chordata > Mammalia > Carnivora > Viverridae > Paguma > Paguma larvata. Next base: position 41,429,820 of record CM057838.1, read on the forward strand.
AATTAACCTCTCTGTGGCTCAATTCCTTCATCTATACAATGGGGGAGGGATAGGATTACCCTCCTCCAAGCATTATTTTGATGACTAAAAATTTGTTATTTGTAAAGCACTTAGAATAGTATGTAGCATACAGAAGGTACACTATAAGAGTTCATAAAATACACACAGTAGTTTCCCTTTATTCATGGTTTTACTTTTTGTGGTTTCAATTACCCATGGTCAACCCTGGTCTGGGAAGCAGGTGATGCTCCTTTGACGTATTATCAGAAGGTTAACAATAGCCTAATGCTATGTCACAATGCCTATGACATTCAGCTTTCTTCATTTCATCAGAAGGCATTTTATCATCGCACATCATCACAAGGAGAAGGGTGAGCCAGTACAGTAAGATATTTCAAGAGAGACCACGTTCACATAATGTTTATCATAGTATATTATAATTATTCTACTTTATTATTTGTTACTGTTGTTAATTCCTTACTGTGCCTAATTTATAAATTAAACCCTATCATAGGAGGGGGGCCAACATGGTGGAGGAGTAGTGGGACCTGGTATTCCCCGGTGTCTTTCAAACAAAGGAGGACTGAAAGCAAAGGACTCTCAACCCCAAGAGTCTGGAAGGAAAGGAGTTGGAGTCTACAAGGAAAAGAACGCGAAATCCAGAGAGCACCTAAAGGAGTGTGTGAGTGCAATCTGGGGGATGAAACGAACTGCGGGGAGGGAGCCCATTCTGTGGAAAGAAAAAGGGAAGAGAAAAAGCAGCTGGGAAAGCAAGGAGCAGTCGGTATCCCAATGAGAGAAAAATCTCAGATGGAGATGGAGAGGGAGCCTTTCATCCGGTACCTAACCGCAGGGTTTTTGAAGAGAAGTTCCATTGCTAACGGCAGAACTCTCATGCACTGGGGCCGGCAGCGGCAGCCCAGCGGCCCAGCCAGCCCGCGTTCACAGAGAGGTGAAGAGCCACCTCCAGATTGGTGCTACCCCAGGGACAAAATTTAAATAAGTGAAACTGGGCGTAGTGGTTGGAGTGAGTCAAAAAACTAAGCGTGGGGCACATGACCGCCCAACAAATCACACTACGCCTGCATCCCAGGCAGAGCGAGGACAGAAACGAAGGGGAGATTTGAGACTCCGGGTCCGGAAAGAAGGGACTAGGGGGGACCCCACTGTTGTTGCGCATACCCACAAAAACTGGACCCTAGGATTCCATCCACCAGTGACAGTGGAGGCGGGACCCGCCTACACCAAACCACGCCCCTCCCCATAGGAGAGATGCCTTTTTGTGGAGCAACAGACACTTAGATGCAGGCTGCTGCCTGGAGTAACTCCAGATCAATTCTTCGTTTTTTTGGATATATTCTCCCTTTTCTCCTTCTTATCTCTCCCCACTCCTGAGCTGCTTAACTGGGGTATTGGCTTGCTTAACCAGACATTTAACCCACTCGCTCAATGCATGTTCTACGCCTCCTTCTGTACTTTCTGATCTCTCTCTCTGGAATAACCAGGCCACATAGTTCATCTGAGTAACATCTATCTTCATTTCTTTTTCCTAGCCTCCTTCCTTTTTCTGATTTCTCTTTCTGGATTAAGCCTTTCAGTCTCTCTACCTGGTCAAAATTCATTTTCTTCTTCTCCCCGCACCTGTCATTACTCTCTCTGTATATGCTCTGCCATCGGCACAGCACACACCCTGTCCTTAACATGTAGCTGGTACTTCAGGACACTGCCCTCAGAGTGTCCTTTGTTATTCTTTTTTCTATTGTGATCTGCTTGCCTGTATTATTTGTTGGTACGTTTTTGTGTTTTTGTTTCCTGTTTGTCTGTTTTCCTTTCTAGGGTGACCTCAGAAAACGAACCAAAGCACACCTAGCTGAAATGATGAAACAGAATTCTCCTCAAAAGAAATTACAGGAAGTAGTGACAGCTCAAGAATTGATGAAAACAGATATAAGCAACATAACAGAACATGAATATAGAATGATAAACATAAAAATAATTTCTGGGCTTGAAAAAAGCATAGAAGAAGGCAGTGGGTCCCTCACTGCAGAGATCAAGGACCTTAAAAATGGTATGGAGGAATTAAAAAATGCTTTAAATGAGGTGCAAAACAAATTAGAGGCGGCCACAGTGTGATTGAAGAGGCAGAAGAGACAACAGGTATATTAGAAGACAAAATTATGGAAAAAGAGGAAGCAGAGAAAAAGAGAGAGAAGCTGATTCAGGAACAGGAAAGGAGAATTTGAGAGTTGAGTGATGCAATCAAATGGAACAATATCCGTATGATTGGAATTCCAGAGGAAAGAGAGAAAGAGAAAGAAGTTGAAGGGGTACTTGAACAAATCATTGCTGAGAACTTCCCCAACATGAAAAGGAAACGGGCATGGAAATCCAAGAGGCACAGAGAACTCCCCTCAGACGTAACTTGAATAGACCTTCTGCATGACACGTCATAGTGAAATTGGCAAAATATAAGGAGAGAGAGAGAATTCTGAAAGCAGCTAGGGATAAACGGGCCTTAACATACAATGGTAGACACATAAGGGTTGTAGCAGACTTATCTACAGAAACTTGGCAAGCCAGAAAGGAATGGCAAGAAATCTTCAATGTGATGAACAGGAAAGATATGAGCCAAGAATCCTGTGTCCGGCTAGCCGGTCCTTCAGGATAGAAGGAGAGATCAAGGTTTTCCCCAACAAACAAAAACCTTCAGTTTTCCTTCTGGAGGAATTTTTGGAGTCAGTCAAAAAACTAAGCATGGGGCACACGACCGCCCATTCAAAAATTCCTTCAGAATTCATAACAAATAAACCAGCCTTACAAGAGATCCTGAGGGGCACTCTATGAAGGAAAGGTTGCAAGGAACACAAAGTACCAGAGACATCCTTACAAACATGAAACCTACAGATAACACAATGACTCTAAGCCTGTATCTTTCAATTTTAACACTGAATGTAAACGGACTAAATGCTCCAATTAAAAGACAAAGGGTAATAGAATGGATTAAAAAACAAGACCCATCTATTTGCTGTCTTCAAGAGACTCATTTTAGACCTGAGGACACCTTCAGATTGAAAGCAAGGGGATGGAGAGCTATCTACCATGCTACTGGAAGTCAGACGAAAGCTGGAGTAGCCGCACTTATATGGGACAAACTAGACTTTAAACTAAAGGATGTAATAAGAGATGAAGAAGGACATTATATAATAATCACAGAGACTATCCAGCAGGAAGAGCTAACAATTATAAATATCTACATGCCAAATTCGGGGGCATCTAAATTTGTAAAACAATTAATTACAAACATAAGCAATCTTATTGATAAAAATGTGCTAATTGCAGGGGACTTTAACACTCTACTCTCAGCATTGGATAGATCCACTAAACAAAGAGTCAACAAAGAAACAATGGCCCTGAACAACACATTGGAACAGATGGGTCTAACGGACATCTTCAGGGTCCATCACCCAGAAGCAAAGGAATTTACATTCTTCTCAAATGCACATGGTACATTTTCCAAGATAGACCACATTCTGGGGCATAAGGAAGCTCTTAATAAATAAAATAACTGAGATCATACCATGTACACTTTCAGACCACAATGCTATGAAACTTGAAATCAACCACAGGAAAAAGTCTGGAAAATCCCCAGAAACATAGAGACTAAAGAACAATGTAATAAAGAATGAATGGGTCAACCAAGCAATCAGAGAAGAAATTTAAAAATACATGGAAACAAATGAGAATGAAAATACAACAATCCAAATACTTTGGGATGCGGCAAAGGCAGTCCTGAGAGGGAAATATATTGCAATCCAGGCCCATCTCAAGAAACAAGAAAAATCACTAACACAAAACCTAACAGCACGCCTAAAAGAACTAGAAGCAGAACAGCTAAGACACTCCAAATCCAGCAGAAAGAGAGAAATAACAAAAATCAGGAAAGAAATTAATAATATGTAAATGGAAAAAGTAGTGCAACAGATCAATGAAACCAAGAGCTGGTTCTTTGAAAAACTAAAATTGATAAACCTCTAGCCAGGCTTCTCAAAAAGAAAGGAGAGACAACCCAAATAAATAAAATCACGAACAAAAAGGGAGTGATTACAACCAATCTCTCAGAAATACAAGCAATTATCAAGGGATACTACGAAAAACTATATGCCGTCAAATTGGACAACGTGGAAGAAATGGACAAATTCTTAAACAGTCACACACACTACCAAAACTCAAACGGGAAGAAATAGAAAACTTGAACAGACCATAACTAGTGAAGAAATTGAATCAGTTATCAAAAATCTCCCAACAAATAAAAGTCCAGGACCAGATGGCTTCCCTGGAGAATTTTACCAGACATTTAAAACAGAGTTACCTATCCTCCTCAAGCTGTTCCAACAAATTGAGATGGAAGGAAAATTCCTGGACTCATTCTATGAAGCCAGCATCCCTTTGATTCCCAAACCAGATAGAGACCCAGCAAAAAAAGAGAACTACAGGCCAATATCCCTGATGAATATGGATAGGAAAATTCTCATCAAGATACTAGCAAATCGAATTCAACAGCATATAAAAAGAATTATTCACCATGATCAAGTAGGATTCATCCCTGAGTTGCAAGGTTGGTTCAATATACACAAATCGATCAACGCGATACATCACATTAACAAAAGAAAAGAGCCATATGATCCTGTCAATAGATGCAGAAAAAGCATTTGACAAAATACAGTAACCTTTCATAATAAAAAAACCTTGAGAAAGTCAGGATAGAAGGAACATACTTAAGCATCATAAAAGCCATTTATGAAAAGTGCACAACTAATATCATCCTCAAGGGGGAAAAACTGAGAGCCTTCCCCCTGAGATCAGGAATACGACAGGGATGTCCTTTCTCACCATTGCTATCTAACAGAGTGTTGGAGGTCCTAGCATCAGCAATCAGACAACAAAACAAAAGACATCAGGATTGGCAAGGATGAAGTCAAACTTTTACTCTTCACAGATGACATGATACTTTACCTGGAAAACCCGACAGAATCCACCAAAAGCCTACTAGAACTGATCCATGAATTCAGCAAAGTAGTAGGGTACAAAATCAATGTACAGAAATCGGTGGCATTTCTATACAACAACGGAGCAGCAGAAAGAAAAATAGAGGAGCTAATCCCATTCACAATTGCACCAAAAACCATAAAATACCTAGAAACAAACCTAACCAAAGATGTAAAAGATATCTACGCTGAAAACTATAAAAAACTTATGAAGGAAATTGAGGAAGACACAAGGAAATGGAAAAACATCCCATGCTCATGGATTAGAAGAATAAATATTGTTAAAATGTCAATACTACCCAAAGCAATCTACACATTCAATGCAATCCCAATTGAAATTGCACCAGCATTCTCAAAGCTAAAGCAAACAATCCTAAAATTTGTATGGAACCACAAAAGACCCCGAATAGCCAAAGTAATATTGAAGAAGAAAACCAAGGCAGGAGGCATCACAATCCCAGATTTAACCTCTACTACAAACCGGTAATAATCAAGACAGCATGGTACTGGCACAAAAACAGACACATAGACCAATGGAATAGAATAGAGAACCCAGAGATGGACCCACAAGCATGTGGCCAACTAATCTTTGACAAAGCAGGAAAGAGTATCCAATGGAAAAAAGAAAACCTCTTTAACAAATGGTGCTGAGAGAACTGGACAGCAACATGCAAAAGAATGAAACTAGACCACTTTCTTATACCACTCACAAAAATAAACTCTAAATGGATGAGGGATCTGAACGTGAGACAGGAAACCATCAAAATCCTACAGGAGAAAGCAGAAAAAATTGAGTAAGCAATTTCTTACTCAACACATCTCCAAAGGCAAGGGAAGTAAAAGCAAAAATGAACTACTGGGACCTCATCAAGATAAAAAGCTTCTGCACTGCCAAGGAAACAACCAACAAAACTAATAGGCAACTGACAGAATGGGAAAAGATAATTGCAAATGACATATCAGATAAAGGACTAGTATCTAAAATCTATAAAGAACTTACCAAACTCCACACCCGAAAAACGAATAATCCAGTGAAGAAATGGACACTTCTCCAGAGAAGACATCCAGATGGCCAACAGACACATGAAATGATGCTCAGTGTCACTCATCATCAGGGAAATACAAATCAAGACCATACTGAGATACCACCTCACACCAGTCAGAATAGCTAAAATGAACAAATCAGGAAACTATAGATGCTGGTGAGGATGTGGAGAAACAGGCACCCTCTTGCACTGTTGGAAACTGGTGCAGCCGCTCTGGAGAACAGTGTGGAAGTTCCTCAGAAAAAAGGAAATAGAACTACCCTATGACCTAGCAATAGCACTGATAGGAATTCACCCCAGAGGTATAGGAGTGCTGATGCAGAGGGGCATGTGCACCCCGATGTTTACAGCAGCACTTTCGACAACAGCCAAATCCTGGAAAGAGACTAAGTGTCCATCATCTGACAAATGGATAAAGAAGATGTGGTATATATATACAATGGAATACTATGCAGCAATGAGAAACAATGAAATCTAGCTATTTGTAGCAATGTGGATGGAACTGGAGGGTATTATGCTAAGTGAAGTCGTCAGTCAGAGAAAGACAGATACCATATGCTTCCACGCATAGGTGGATTTTGAGAGACCTAGCAGAAAACCATGGGGGAGGGGAAGAGGGGGGAAAAAAGCCACAGAGAGGGAGGGAGACAAAACATAAGAGACTCTTAAACACTAAGAACAAACTGAGGGTTGAGGGGGGTATAGGAGGGGGCAGAGTGGGTGATGGGTACTGAGGAGGGCACTTGCTGGGATGAGCACTGGGTGTTGTATGGAAACCAATTTGACAATAAATTGTTTTTTTAAAAAACCTATAAATAAAAATTTAAAGAGAAAAAAAACCTTATCATAGGTATGTATATATAAACATAAAATGTAGGATTCAGCACCATTCGCATCTTCAGGCATCTGGTGGTTGGGTGAGGTGCGTGTCTTGGTATGTATCCTCTAGAGGGGGTAGACTGATGTCTGGGAGGCTATATCTGTTTGTTTATTTTCTTTATAAAATAAAAATAGAGATGATTACAAAGTTTGTGTTTGTATAAATGAGGTGCTATTGGTATCTATTAATAATTTATTCAACACTTTACAAATAGATTAACTCATATGATATTCCCAATAATCTCCCGAGGCAGGGTATTAGTACCCATTTTGCAGACAAGATAACTGAGGCATTTCTATATGATATTAACATGGCCTGGTACAGTCCTGTTACAGGGGCGCCTGGGTGGCTTAGTCAGTTAACCGTCCAACTCTTGATTTCGGCTCAGGTCATGATCTCACAGTTTGAGAGTTTGAGCCTTGCATTGGGCTGTGCGCTGACAGGAAGGAGCCTGTTTGGGATTGTCTCTCTCCCCTCTCTTTCTCTGCCCCTACCTTTCTCATGCTCTCTCTCTCTCTCTCTCTCTCTCACTCTCTCTCAAAATAATTAAACACTAAAAAAATTTTAATAGTCCGGTACAGCCATACACACCCCTTTGGCACCTCTCAGACACATAGAGCAGAGTTAGGGACCCTATGCTACAGATAAGCTGCTTCAGACACTTTGCTTATATGTCTTCTATAACATCGATGTGTCCCAGCTGATACAAACGTATTATTTAAATTTGTTTATTTAAATTTATTTTTAAAAATTATCTTTTACTACTACAGAATGAGCATGTTCATTGTCATGTATGAGAAAATAAGGACAAGTGAAAATCACAGAATAAAAAAAGTATTCCCACCCCTAAGTACCAGTGCTAAGGTTATTTATCCTTCCTTCCAGAACTTTATTTATATTTCTCTTTTTTCCACAAAACGAGATCACGATATATACTACCGTTCTATTTTATTGCCTGTATTTTTTTCCTTTTCTGATCAATGATCTCTTTTCCATTTCAGCACATTTCATCTCATCTAATAATAAACCATATTTACATTGCCTGATTGTCTCCAAAATGTGCCTTATCACTGTTTATCCAAACCTGAATCTCATCCAGGACCAGTTTGCATCTGCTTATGTCCCACAAGCCTCACTTATCCCTTTTCATGACACGAATTTGTTGAAGAGATTGGGCCAGTTGTCCTGCCTTCTTGAACTTTATTTTTTTAATTTGGAAAAGATTCCAAGTTTGCAGAAAACTTGCAGTACAAATAATTTGATTTTCTTTTCTGAAGCATGTGAGAGAAAGTTGCTGACGACTGATGCCTCATCACACCTGTTATTGTTATTTGCTATTTATTTACATCGGTATGGACTCACAGATTCCCATCTTATTTAATGGGTTATAATCAGTTACTGTCTTTATTTTCATGCTAATATTGTTCCATATTTGGCTAGTGGGAGACCCTTCAAGCTGACTTCTGTGTCCTTTGGATGTGACATGTCTCTAAATTCTTTGATTACTTTTGTACTTTTTGGTACAAAAAGAGGTGTCAGGCTTATTTGGTACTTACTTTCCTTAGCCTAGCTCTGGGATCAGCCATTTACCCAAGACTCTTTTATGTCTGTTAGTGGGGAATAGTGTTCAGAAACCAAAATCTATGCCCTTAGTATGCTCATTGCTATTGGAGTGTCACTGCTCCCAGATCCTCTCAGTGCACAGAGCTGGGGGATGTTCAGACGTGTGCATGTACACTTTGACATTTTTAAAAAATCTAGCTGTCTAGCTATCCATCTACAGTCTCTATCCATATCTATCTATCGTCTTAAACTTCTGTGTTCACATCATATCCAATTTTAATCCAACACCACAGGGTTCTAGTTTTCCCTTTTCCATATTTGTAATTTCCTTCTCTAACAATGAGACACCTAGCTCTCATTGATCTTAATATATTTATTTATTGAATCGATCCAACCTTACGTAACCAACCTCCTATCTGCCTTCTAAACTACTTGGGTTCCAACACGCCACACAGGGCTGATGTACCACATGGTTTCCCCATGTGTTCAGCTTAAGTCCTGCCACCTCACAGCAGCCCACCCTTCTTTGTGGGCATCCCCCTCACCGCATTGGTGTTCCATCATACCATACCAGTGCATCCTTCACCATCCCATGTGGATGCCTTCCTCATCCTTCTCATCCTCTGACACCAGGCTGAGCCACACTGCTAAATGGATGCCTTCCTCACTCTGCTCAGTCTTCACTGCTTACACTGGGTTGCAGTGTGAAGCAAAGCATAGTCTTGCTTGGGCTATGACACCCCACATGGAGTCACCCTCCCACATGGAGACTCACCTTCCTCTGTTCAGTTTCAACTCTTCACACCAGGTGGCCCATCTACATAAATGCCCTTCTCTTCCTGGCCAGACTACCTTGTGCTAGGCTTAGCCCTTATAAGGATATCCTCTTCCTTCCACTCAGGCTCTGGCACCCTGCTCTGGGCTACCACGGCTTATTACCCCCTAACCCCCAACATTCACACTTTGCTAGCTCAGTTCCATCTAATGGCTGTTGCACAAATTATTCAAGAAGAGAAGAAGGGAAAGAAGAAGAGGAAGAGGAAAAGAATGCTGGCCCTTATCGCTGGTTTCCTCTCCCACCAGTGACTGAGACCACAAATCTGTTCCTTAGTTATTGGCTAAATCATAAGTAATTAGTGGTAATCGCAAAAATACTATGAATTACTTTTTTGAGAGAATCAGGAAGAGATTCCTATTGTTCTTTCCCAAAGGATCTGATGAGGAGAGATGCCAGGTCACTAATAATTAGTAGGGAACTGTATTAGTTTGCAAGGGATACCATAACAAAGTACATAGACTGACTGGCTTAACCAATGAAAATGTATTTTCTTATAGTTCTGGAGGCTAGGAGTTCAAGATCAAGGTGTCCATGGGGCTGGTTTCATCTGAGACCCTTTCTTCAGCTTACAGATGGCTGTCTTCTCCCTGTGCTTTCATACCATCTTTCCTCTGTGTATCTGTGTCCTACTCTCTTCATTCAGTAAGAGCATCAGCCTTACTGGATTGGGGCCCACCTAATGATCTTGCTCTAACTTAATTACCTCTTTAAATATTTTTATCTCCAAATATAGTCACACTCTGAGGCACTGGGGGTTAAGACTTCAACATAAAAATTCTTGAGGGGACACAATTGAGCCCTAACCCTAACCCATAAGACTAAAAGTCTTAACATTCTTCTTTTTGTGGCCAGAGCGCCTTATGCAATGTAGATTTTTAGGGCTACCTTCCTTGAATGACTAACCTCTTTAGAAAAGTTTATTCTTTATCATTTCCCACCAAAAATCCCTATTGCCAAATCTGAGGAAAGTGGTATGAATATTTTGGTGGGATAGTGAGGAGGTTTTGATCTTTGGGTTTCCTGAATAGCAAATTAAATCCAAGGGCAGGAACATCAAAACAAAAGTGAACATGTAATAAGGGGACCTGGAAGATTGGCTGCAGGGCCCACTGAAGGAAACAAAATGACTCAGTGGCTCTTGCTCTGGAAGAGATGTCTGGATCAGGCGCCCTGGGCTGGGTGCAGAGGTTGGAAACACTGGCCTGTTGAACTAAAAGGGTGTACTCCAGGATTTGGGGAGGAACTACATTCAGGGTGAGACTGAAATAGAAGGTCAGGCTCAATGCACCATGAAGTATCAATCCAAGGAAATCCAGGTACCAGACCACAGGACAGAAGTAGAGATAAGGAACCAGGGTAAGAGGGTTTAGAGTAGAAAGCACAATGTGGAACATGGAGTGGTTTTCTGGAGCACTAGACATAACTGTAGGAGCTGTTTATAGGTGCTCAGCAGCCTGGCCATCCTAGAACCGTAGGAGCTGTTAGGGTAACCAAATAAAGTCAGGTACTTTGTAAAATAGAACTCTCTTGGAAGCAAATGACAGACATTCCAACTCAAATAAGCTTAATTAAAAATGGGAATGTATTGGTGCATGTAGCTGAGAGGGGCAAATCTAGCTTCAGGCACAATTAGACCTTGGGGTTCAAATGGTATCACTACTTTCCATCTGATGTGTGCTCAATTCTGCCTTCCCCTTTGGTTTGGCTACGTTTTTTGACCACATGTGACCTTCCTAGGGCTAGGAGAAATGTTTTCAAATAGAGTAATTTCTACTTTGCTTCGTCTCTCCAGAAGAATCTCCCCTCTCTCTTCCATTGTCTGTCCTAAAATTTAAGGACAACTCGAGAACAGTTTGAGTCATATATCCATCTATAAATCAATCACACGGTCAGAAAGATGGCATACTCTGAGTGGTTATTCTGGTTCTGGTACGGGCTGGGCACAACTGTATCAGAATCATGTAGAAATGGAGAACTGAGAATCCCTAGAAGGACAGCAAAGTGCTATTACCAGAAAAGGGAGAATGGATGCATGGTGGGCAAAACCATGCATTCATGGTAAACACCTGTATCAAAACCAGAGAATGGACACATTTAACAGGCCCAAGACAGCTGCTATCATGGAATATTCTGTGTGCTAGATTACCCCTAATATGCGGGAGAATGACCCGAGAAGACTAGGTCTGAGGACTCTATAAGACATCCTAGAGTTTCTTGCTGTGGCACTGGCCTCCTGAGTCAGGCCCTGTTTAACCAGTGTCCACTCTGGCTCACTTTTGCTTTTCATTTTAGCGTTCCCCTAAGAGACTAGTAAGCAGTTAGTTTGACCATAGCACATATAGTAGGCAAAGTACATCCAAGTTCGGCCAAGCAGAGAAATGAATCTTTAGGTGTCTTGTGAGAGGTCTCCTGCCATAGAGGTCTAGTGAATATTTCTGCTTTTAGTAGAAAATGTTATAATCTATTCCAAAATATGTGGGAAATGCTGGCTTGTTTTCTGGTGCATTTCCTCCCTTTCTTCTGCCCTTCCTTCTTACCTTCCTTCTTTCCATCTCTCCCACTATCTTCTATCATCTGTGACACTTATGCAGCACTCATTATGTGCCAGGCACCATTCTAACATGCTTTTTGTAAATATCAGCTCCTTTGTTCCACATAATTATATCCTAACAGTACCCTTTGTGTCCCAGTGGAGGAGAGATGTTTTCTTATGAAAGTCCACAAGTTGATCCTGAAGATTCAGAAAGTCAAAGCAAATCAAAATTTAAAATAACAAAGAGAAATTTAACTCAGAACAAGTCAAGGTTCCCCTCATCCCCCCACAAAAAAAGAAGAAAATGTTAAATAAGTTTTTGCTGAAGTATTAATCCCTGGGTCTTTTGAAAATCAGACCTTAAGACACTCCTCTGAATTACCTTAACATGATGTAAGTAATTGGAATTCCAATCAAAGTCATTAAGAGTCTTCTATGTCCTAGATACAATGCTGAAAAATATACTTATTTGTCCTTAGTGAATGAGACATAGTTCCTGTTTTCATGAAACTTACTGTCCAGAGAATAACAGTCAAATGCAGCAGAGGTTGATAACTATCTCCCTGTTTATTCCATCCTCCTTCCTTTTAGCAATAGAGTCCCCAAAAGCTGTAGGTGTACAGATGGCTGCCAAGTTAGAAACTACTTTCCCCAGAACCCCTGTGATTAGATTTGGCCATGAAATTATATTTTGGCCAATCAGATGTGAGCAGAAGTAATATATGGAACTCCCTGGTTATACCGTTTAAAGAATCTCCTTTTCCCCACTTCTTTTGTTTCCCTTCCTATAGATTGGAATGTGCAGATATGGCGCTGGGGTCTATCTTCAACTATGGGATAAGAACCATACTCCAGCAGCCTATCTCAACTAGTTTCCTGTAAGAGAATTAAGCCTTACAGAAAATGATTTAAGTAACTCTTATCTCCATTATTCCAAGGATGGTACAAAGCTATATACTACTTTAGATACATAAGAGAAAAGCCAATTCATTATCACAATTGATGCTTTAAAGCATTAAAACTTAATTCTCTTCTGAAAACTCCATTGGGAAGGGCTGCTAGAGGATGGTGAAGCAAAAAGACAGAAGGAGCCTGGATTCCTGGAAGTCCACAAGGATCACAGCCTCCAACCCATTCTAGACTGCTGGCCCGTCTATGGACTATAGGAAAGAGAAATTAATGTCAGTATTATTGGAGCCACTATATTTTGTGGTGTCTTTTATACAGCAGCTTAGCCTTTTGCCTATCTAATTTATACCAACAGGAGAAAGAGCATTGTTGTGGGACCCAAGAGGCTTGAGTTCAAAGAGCTATGTGATGTTGGGCCAGTTGGTCTCAATCTGAGAAGATAAGTAAGAGCACTTTGGGTATTACCCTTGGCACAATCCTTGGCTAAGGGAGGCCATCTGGACAGGGCAGGAGCCGCAGATTCAAGGAGAACAACTCAAAAGCCAAGAGGAGCTTTTTCCACTTGTGTCCTTCCTGCCCAGTTTTGTCCTAGACCCTTCTGGGTAAATAACCCTCTTTTTCATGAACCAAAAATTGAAAGTGCTAAAGAACAGAGTGGATGTATAAAAAACCTGTCAGATCAAACACATATTAGCAAATGGCTGGCCTTTCTTTTGGGAGATACATCTTTCCTCAAAGACGAATAGCTGTAGGCGCCAACAGAGAGGGTGTTAATAGGCATGCTGGGGCATGCATTCTGGGTTCTGCTGGATTTGTTTCTCTCCAATATGGTAACCTTGCAGCACCAAAGTCCAACTGTTGATCTCCCTCCCCATAGTTTTTATTAATAGAGTCACGGCACACTAGACATAACTATCAGAGAGGTCCTAATTAGTACTGGTTCTCAAAGTGCACACGCATGGACAATATCGCATGCAATACTTACAATCACTTAGAAGATGAAGGAGATATCAATCTATATCTTGTAGATGAGAAAACTCATATCTGAAGAATTCTAAATAACTCATGGCAAGCCACGGAGCTATTAAGTGATAGTCTGTCTGGCTCCACAATTGATACTCTTTTTATTATACCACGTAGCTTCTAAGTGTTGAGTAAAAATGGCCTCTATGGTAGATTGAATTATTGACCCCAATTTTTCACCCCTCCCTGTATCTACAGTCTTTAAAAGTGAGTTTGTAGTTCCTCTCGCTAGGGGCATAATGTACTTCCCTGTCTCTTAACTTTGAACTCCACTATCTAAACTGCTTTGGCCAATGCAATGTGGGTGGATATCACTATGTGCCTGTTCTGAGCCTCAGCCTTAAGAGACATCACGTTTCCTGCCTGCCCTCTGGGGCTTCTGCCATTGTCATGGGAAGAAGATGCTCTGGACAGTCAACTACAGCAAAGAGGATGCGAAGAACCCCCCTTCAGTAGTGCTTCCCCTTGAACCTGGGCCCCAGAATGAACATATGTGGAGCAAATCTGAGCCCAGCTTACAGCAAGGAATTGAGCCCAGTTAGATTTGCAGATTGAGGTGGAGCATTCAGCCAAGCTCAGCCTGGATAGGCCTGGCCAACCCGCAGACATGTAAGAATAAACGAAAAAGGTACTACGACGCTGAGACGGTATGTTATATTATACATCAATAGCTGACTGAGACGATCTTTTAGAACGCTTCTTTAGCTACTGTGGAAACATGATTACATTGTCCTGAAATTGGGATTAGAGGTACCATTATTTTGCTTATATAGTACTTCAGTGGCTCCCTGTAGCTTTTACGATTAGGTCCACACTCTAACTGACCTCTAAACAGTCTTGGATCTGATCCTTTCCTGACTGTCCACAGCATCTCCTCCTCTACACACTCATTACATTGGGTCCCCACATGGGTCATGCTGTTTCACACCTCCATGTCTTTGTGTCCTCAGTTCCTCTTCCTACACAAAGTCTCCTTCTCTGCCCAACTAATTCTAATCATTCTCTAGTATCCATTTCCCATGAAGTTTGTTCTGTGCCTAGAATTGTGCCACAATTTCCACATTATGATAACTGTACTCACCTTCTTCTGATACGTAATCACCACTGCCTGGTCATTGTTACCTTGGGTTTGTTTCTATCACCCCTCTTAGGAGATCAGTTCTCTAATAGCACCTCCTACCTGGCCCACAAACAGTAGCTACTACTGAGCTTGTCATGAGAGAGTGCCCCTCTCACCAGCGCATCCTTAGTGCTTTGGTAAATGGTTGACTGGTGGGTATTCTTGCCTTTGGTAACATATATCTATCTGGTAATCTCTGGGATCTATTTGGTAATCTCTCCGAACTTTTGATCCATTCTTCCACCATCTGCATTGGCAGCTCTGGCATTTGTATTTCCTTTAGTGTGGTCTATCACTTTTTCCAAGATTCCTGAAAAGCTAATTTGGCCACATATTAGTATCAACTTCTGAGGGCATTTCCTGGTATTAAATCCTGTGTCAATGGAAAGTGCTACCAGCATTGACAAACCCTTCCTTACTCATCTCTATGTTTCACTCTCCTGGATCTCCCCACCTTTAAGTGCAATCCCATATTTTCTGAGATCCTGCATCAGCTTTGGGTTATAATCCCCTATTCTTGTACAAAGTCCAGCACTGGCCATCCAGAGTCCTACTCTTTGCATAGCAGACCTACCTATGTTGAGAATTTTACTTTCTTTGAAGCTATCCTTTAATGGTTAAGCTTCAGCTTTTTCTGCTCTCCTGTGTAGGCGATGAAACCCTCTTTATATGCTACCACGGGAGTGCTCTGGCTTCTACACTCAGCTTTTGATTATACATTAATCACTCTCGACCAGTGTTGACTGCCTGAGCACAGTCACTCAATTCCACTGTTCTTATAGTTCCTTCCATATTTCTCTAATGCATCACACCCTCTTTTTGTGCTAAAAAATAAAGAAGTACTTACTCAATGAATAAGACAACCTGCAACAAAGGAAATTCTGGAAGAGGGCTAATAGCTGCGGGCTGGCAGTACTCTAGAAGTGAGGGCACAGAGGCATGAAGCACCCGGGCACGCTGGAGGACTACGAGCAGTTTAGAATTAGAGTCAGAGCTGGAATCACATACTTAGTAGTAGTGTATGTCTTCTGAGAGTTAGTCTAGTTGTCATTCTAGGGTAATGAGCAATCTCTGTGAAGTCAGATAAGGCAGCTAGATTCCTTGTTCACAATAGGGAAAAGCCATGTGCTTCTCCCTTTTTGCTTCTCAATTACTAAGGGCCCTGGCAGAATACGTATAGCTGGGGCCTTATTCTAACATTCTGGGGATCTCTCAGTCACTGATGCTTCCCTGGTGTCCTCTCCTCTCCCGTACCGCCATGTTCAAGGGTTTCTGTACCAGCCAGCCCTTCAGGGAGACAAGAACAGTGACAATGACTACTGATTCCTCCCTTCATCACCTCTCTCCTAAGGGGCAGAGGGCTCACGGAAGCTCTAACTTCCATTTCTAGGATTGTCACCACCCATTTTCCAGCAGAGATTCAAGTTTATTAAAGGATTCACTCAACTTATTAGCCTGTTTGAGAAGGTAAATTTTTTCAATGTAAAGTAATAAAAGTTATTTCTAGAAAAAATGGAAATTTCATATTCAGAAAAAGAAGAAATAAACACGTTCATCTCACACACAAAGAAAATCATTGTTGCATTTTGGTACATTTTATCCCATGTTTTTCATGATTATTTTTTACATAGTTATAATCATATAAAGCGTTTTTCCTGCTTTAGACTTTAACATTATAAAAGAAGCATTTTTTCCATTGTAGTCCTTGTAAACATAAGTGGAACATTACAAAGCAATGACTGTATTAATCATATCCTCATTTAGGGGAAGATAATATATATGATAAATATATATATATATAAATATATAATTAAAATACTGTAAATAAGGCCTCTATTAAGGCTTTTAATTTAAAATTATATGTTGATATTTTCCACATTAAGAAAAATTATTTGCAGGCCTAATTTTAAATTGCTGCATATTTCTCTTTGTGAATGTACCAAAAGTTACAAGCTATTTGGTATTACTAGTCATATGATGTACTGTTGGTGTTTGCTATACTAAATTAATCTGTTATATTTTCGATGTCTTTAGAATTAGAAAAGACTTCTAGAAGTACATTATTAGGTAAAAAAAAGGGTGACAGACCGCTAACTTTTCAGCAAAGCCACTGTTTCTTCTTCCTGGGCACACAACTAGACCACACTTCCCAGTCTCCTTGCAGTGAAATGTGCCCAAATGGCTAAGTTCTATCCAGAGGAATATGAGTTACTTCCAGGCGTCCCCATAAAACATTGCATGCACACTTCTCTGTACTCTTCTATGTCTGCAGAATGACCCCTGGACATCTCCATTGAATCTGGCCAAGGATCCATTAATTTCCAGATTCTTGAATGATTATATAATGGTATAGAGCATCTCTCTCTCCCTCTGCCCCCCTCTCTCTTTGCATATCTCTCTGTTCTCTCTCTTTTATACACACACACACACACACACGCGCGCGCGCGCGCGAGACCTGAAATAATTTAGGAATATCATATGAACAAGAAATACTCTTCTATTTTGTTTGAACCCTTATACTACATTTTTGGGCCAATGTTTCAGCAGCTAGAGTTACCCTGGCTAATAAGAAATACGCATTTTAAAATATCTTTGTATATTGGGGGTTTTTTTGTACTTATTTTTAAACCGATCTAGAAATGCACTGCTCATGTATATTCTCATCTGCAATGTATGAGAAAGCCCACATCACTGTCAGCATTAAAAATATATTTGGCACCTTGCACAGAAAAATTTATCATCATTAACTTTGCCTTTTTTGATTACCAGTGAAGTTGAATATTTTTCTGTTTATTAGTCATTTGTATTTCATGACTTTTTTCAAATACAGAGGCCGTATACTTCTTTTTAAAGCACTCAAATGTATCTCTCCTTCTATGATGACTTTTATTGTTCTAATCTACATGTTTACACACAATTTGAAATTAGTATTTTATTGACCTGAAGGGCCAGGTTTATGTTTTTGCTAATAATTTAGAGCTAACTATATTTTAAAGGTATAGTAATATCTCACAGCCAATAAGACCAAGAAAAAAATGGATTTGGTTCTGCAATTCTGGGAAAACTGAATTGTTGATCAGATAATTGCAAAACAGCACGTTCAAAACAAATACCAAGCAATTCCTTTGAAACTCTGGTGTTGGAAAACAGGGCTACCACCTGGTATGTTGTATATTTATTTGGTTTGGGGAACTGTAATTTGGCTGAAATTCACTGTAATTAGGAACAGTATTATAATGGAGTTTAGCTCAACTCATACATTGGCTTTGACTTACATGGCACGTAACCATCTTGGGTTTCTTATATGAGCTGAATGTTTTCTTCCAAACATGGCCTCCACCCTAGATTTGTCACCTTGCATGGAAAGCTAGGAGTGGGGGAATGGGCAGTGACTAGGATTCTGGAAATATTAATTCTGGAACGGAAATAACCCATTCCTCTATACTTATTTTTACCTCTCTCTTCTTACATGGCTCTGCTAGTCATCTTTACCTTACCCTCATGGCTATCTTGGTTAACTCAGTCTCAGCTATTATTAGGACATATAATACAAACATTTATTGAGTCCTACTATGTGTCAGATACTGTTCTACATGATGGGAACACGATATGTAAAGAAATAAAGCAAAACTCCGTGTCCTTGAGGGACTTCCAGAAAGTATTCATTAACGTAATAAGTAAGTACTATTACATACTGTGTTAGCAAATAATAAGTGCTATGGAAAAAAAAAGTAGAGCAGGGTAAGGGTAGTTCTCCAAGTAAGTTGGAGTTCTGGGGTGGGGAGGGACTGGCTTAAATTGTAATAAATTGGTGGTCAGGGTTGGCCTCATGGAGAAGATGAGATATGAGCACACTCTTGAAGAAAGTGAGGAGAGATGGTCAAGTAGATGTCTAGGAAAGATGAGCAGCCAGTGCAAAGTGCCTAACACAGGAGTAGTTTAGGGAGTAGCAAGAAAGAGGGCAGTAAGGCTGGAGCAGGTAACCAAGGGGAAAGGAGAAAGGGATGGAGGCTACATCATGCAGTATCTTGCAGGCCATCATAAGCACTTCAGCTCTTACTCTGGGCTCAATGAGAAGCCACTGGAGGGTTTTGAACAGATCAATGACATTATCTGACTTTCACTGTAAAAAGTTCTGTTCCTATTACCTATTGCTGGGCAACAAACCACCACAGATCTTAATGACTTAAAACAATTTATTATTATTTCTCTTTGTTCTGTGAATTGCCTGGGTACAGTTGGGCAGCTCTTCCCTGAGATCTCTAGTCAAATGGCGGGTGATGCTGGCTGTTGATTGGTTCAGGCATTGACTGGAACATCCTCATATTACTTGGGCTTCTCAAATATGGAAGTTGGGTTCCCAGGGGAAGCACTACAAAGGCAAGCATTCTATGAGGTCTAAGTGTATGCTGTGAGGCTTCTTATGAACTAGCCATTTTGTCTTACTCTATTGTTCAAGCAAGTCTCAGATGTTAGCCCAGATTTCTAAGAGGTGATTTAGATTCCGCTTCTGGTTGGTGGATGGCAAGGTCACTTTGCAAAAGAGTACATGGGATGGGAGGGATTTTTCTGGCTGCTATCGGAAAATATAAAAATGCCTCAGGGTCCCTCTAGCTGCTGTAATGAGAATAGATTGGGTGGTGAAGGAAAAGATGGGAAGGGGCAAGGGGCAAGTGCAGTCTAAGAGGGTTATTGCAATAATGCAAGCAAGAGATGATGATGTTGTGATATGATAACAGTAGAGATAATATAAAGCAGTTAGATTCTGGATTTACTCTCAAGGTAGAGCTCATTATTTACTGATGCCTCGGATGTGAGTGTGAGAGAAAGGAGTCAAGATGCTAACGAAGTTTATTCTGGGCAACTAGAAGGATGGAGTTGCCAACAGATGTGAAGAAGACTGCAGGTAAAGCATATTTGGGCATGATACATTTGAAATGTCTATTAGATCTCCACGGGGAGAAGTTAAGTTAGCAATTGGCTATACGAGCTGAGAGCAAGAACGGAAAATATTTTAACACATTTAAAATACATTATGAGTGTTCTATGAGTGCCTTCTAAGCTCTAAAATTCTGATAGATTTTTATTTTCCTCATTTTAAAATGTTATGTATAGCACTAATTACAATAGCCACAAATTACATACTTCCCAAATGCCCATCAACAGTAGAATGGACAAATATATCATGGTATATGCACGTAATGGAAAATATATAGCAATGAGAATGAAGGAATCATAGTTATGCACAATAATATGAATAAGTCTCTCAAACGTTTAAAAATTTTTAGATGTTTAATTGTAGTAAAGGTGTGTAACATAAAATTTATCAAGTACATTTTTAAGTATGGTTCGGTATTGGTAAATATTTGCCTTGTAATGCAACTGATCCCCAGGCCTTTTTCATCCTGCAAACCTGAAAAACTATACCCATTAAACACAATTCCCCATTTCCCCCTTCAGCTAGCCCCAGGCAGACACCATTCTACTTTCTGTTGCTAGGAGTTTGACTACTTTAGATACTTCATATAAGTGGAATCATACAGTGTTTTTTGTGACTGACTTATTTTGCTTAGCATGATGTCCTCGAGGTTCAGCCATGATGTAGCATGTGACAGGATTTTCTTCCTTTTCAAGGCAGAAGAATATCCTTTCTATGTATACGCCACATTCTGTTTATCCTTCCACTGACAGACACTTGACTCCTATGAATAACGCCTCTATGAACATGGGTGTGCAAACAATCTTCTCAAGATTCTGGCTACAATTCTTTTGGATATATACTCAGAAACGAGATATCTGGCTCCTATGTATTCTATTTTTACCTTTTTGAGGAATCACCATACTGTTTTCTATAGTGGTTGCAGCATTTTGCATTCCCACTAACAGTACACAAAAGGTCCAATTTCCCCATATCCTTGTCAACATTTTTAATAGTAGCCATCATGGGGCGCCTGGGTGGCTCAGTTGGTTAAGCAGCCGACTTCGGCTCAGGTCATGATCTCACGGTCTGTGAGTTCGAGCCCTGCATCGGGCTCTGTGCAGACAGCTCGGAGCCTGGAGCCTGCTTTGGATTCTGTGTCTCCCTCTCTCTCCCCTCCTCCTCCTCATGCTCTGTCTCTATGTCTCAAAAATAAATAAACGTTAAAAAAAAATAGTAGCTATCCTAATGGGTGAGGTGGTATCTCAATGTGATTTTGATTTGTGTTTCTGTAATAATTAGTGTTGTTGAACATCTTTTCATATGCTTATTGGCCATTTGATTATGATCTTTGGAGAAATGTCTGTTCAAGTCCTTTGCCTATTTTTCAATCCAGTTGTTTTTGGTTGTTAAGTTGTAGTTCTTTATATATTCTGGGTATTGGTCCTTTACCAGATATATGATTTGCAAATATTTTCTCCCATACTTTTTTTGTTGTTATTGAGTTTATTTATTTTGAAAGAGAGAGAGAAAGAGAGCGCATGGGTGAGGGGAGAGTGGCAGAGAGAGACAGGGAGAAAGAGATCTCAAGCAAGCTCCATGCTGTCAGTGTGAAGCCTGATGCGGGGCTTGATCCCATGACCCTGGGATCATGACCCAACCTGAAACTAAGAGTTGGATGCTCAACTGACTGAGACACTCAGGTGTCCCTTCTCCTATTCTGTAAGCAGAGATTTTTACTCTGTTGATTGTGCCTTTTGCTGTACAGAAGTATTTAATTTTGATGAAGGCCAATTTATCGATTTTTGTTTTTGTCGTGTGTGCTTTTGGTGTCAGACCCAAGAAATAGCTGCCAAACCTAATGTCCCGAAGCTTTTTTTTTTCTCATAGGAGTTTTATAGTTTTAGGTCTTACATTTAGGTTTTTAATTCATTTGCATTGATTTTCTTGGTATATGAGATAGGGTAAGGGTCCAATTTTATTCTTTTGCATGTGGATGTCCAGCTTTCCCATTTTTTGTTAAAGCCACTGTCCTTCCTCATTCAGTGGTCTTGGCATCCTTGTCGAAGATAACTTGGCCATTTACGTGAGGGCTTACTTGGCTATTATAGTTTATTGGTCTATACATCTGTCTTTATTCCATAAACATTTTAAAATAATATTTTAAACATATTTTTAAATAAAGAAGCCAGGCGCAAAATAATATGAACTGTATGATTCCATTTATATAAAATTCAAAAATGATTAAATTTGTAGTGTTAGAGGTCACTCTAAGGGATATCCTTATCGGGCTGGGTGGCTGGAAGGGAATATGTGAAGGGCTTTTGGTGGTACTGGTAATATTGTTTCCCAGTCTGTGTGCTGATTATACAAGTGCATTCATAAATAAAATTCACTGAGTTGTGCACAGGTATTTAGCATTCACTTACTTCAGAATCTTGATACTATTTAATATAATCTTTTTTTAAAAAGTAAACTCTACCCCCAATGTGGGGTTCGAACTCACAACCCCAAAATCAAGAGTTGCATGCTCTACTGTCTGAGCCAGCCCAGTGCTCCTAAACTATTTAATATAATCTTAATTAAAAACTGTTGCATAGGAATAGAGAACTATGATAAAAAATCCATTGGTTCTGTATTGTTTTAAAATACTATGACGTGTGTGTGTTTTCCCCTACTAGATTCAAACTTAGTAGACAAAATAAGAGTTTCAGTATAAGTTTCAGCCATTCACATTCAAGCGGACTGTCAAAGGGGAATGCCAAAGGAAAAGGATACTATAGACTTCTCTTCAATATCTATATTAGAGCTTCCCAAACTGTGCGTCTTGGCATACCGAGTACCAGGAATGAATTGCAAGTATGTGGAGGCACAGATTCTACTCAACCCTCAGGGTGGTCAAGCTAGGCTTGGGGAAACTGAAACTACTTGAGCTGGCCACCTCCTGCAATGAAATGCCTCAATCCTTCACTTCGTCATGCCTTAAAGATATCATTTTCTTTGCCATGATATCCAAATGGTTAGAAAGTCAGTAATGAGAAAAAATGGTAAGGAGGGACTCAACACAGTGAACAGTTCCTCTTATAAATAGAGAACTACTCCTTAATTCTGAGAGTAACCCAGGTTACTGGGATGTACAAGAGGGGCCTCTAGGGAAGAAAGTTAGATATAGTGGTTTCAAAGGAAGGCTCTAGAGTCAAACTACTTGATTTTGAATGAAGGCTATACCACTGTCCAATTGTCTTGTAAAGTACTTGAAAAACAAAAAGACACTGCTCTCTGCCTCTGCTTACTCATTTATGATTCATAGAAATTTACCTCATTGAATCATGTGAGAATTACATTAGCTCAGTGTTTATCATATAGTATCAAGAAATATTAGCTACTATTAACATTGAGTACCACTGAATAACACTTAGTGAGTACCAAGCTTGAGTGCTAGGCTTGCTAGGAATTTTTACAAAGTTTATTCAATCTAATCTGCAAAGTAGGTTTTATTATTTCCCATTTTATAGATAAGGAAATGAATGCTTAGGTTAAAAGACTAGCCCATGGCTACACAGCTAATTAATGGCAGAGGTAGGATTTTAACTTCTAGGTCATGTAAACCCATGGCCTTCAAATGTTTTTGCTAATATACTTCCTGGCACATTTTTAGAAGACATTTACTTCTATAATATTCATTGTAAGTTTAACAGTTGCAAAGAATAATGTTTCCAGCATGGTGTAAATATTGATGTTTCAATATAAAACTGTTATATCACTCTTTTAAATGTATCCAATGGTATCCAATTCTATAATGGTTGGGTAGTAACCATCATCTGTTAAAAAATTTCTTGAAAAATTCTGTGTAATAGTAAAAAAAAAATTTACACTGTTCCTTTCTTTCCATGAAATTGTCTTCCATCCTAATACCCCTTATCCAGAATTTTATCCCCCTGGTTTTTATGCTTCAAAATATTTTGTTGATTGCTCTATCATACTTTTTTCTCCACAATAAAAATACATATGCAAATCTAATTAAAAAATTTCCTATGTTACAGAGCTAGAACAATCCTAAAATCTGTATGGAACCACAAAAGACCCCAATTAACCAAAGCAACTTTGAATAAGAAAAGCAAAGCTGGAGGCATCACAATTCCACATTTCAAGTTATATTACAAAGCTGTAGTGATCAAGACAATATGGAATTAACGCAAAAATAGACACATAGATCAACGGATCAGAACAAAAAGCCCAAAAATGAGCTCACAATTATAGGGTCAATTAATCTTTGAAAAGTAGGAAAGAACATCAGATGAGAAAAAGAATGTCTCTTCAACAAATGGTGTTGGGAAAACTAGATAGCAATATGCAAAAGAATAAAATTGGAGCACTTTCTTATACCACACACAAAAATAAATTCAAAATGGATTAAAGACCTAAATGTAAGACCTGAAACCATTGAAGTCCCAGAGAACACCAGCAGTGACCTCTTTAATACTGGCCTGAGCAACTTACTACGTATGTCTCCTGAGGCAAGAAAAACAAAAGCGAAACTAACTATTGGTACTTCATCAAAATAAAAAAAACTTCTGTACATGAAACAATCAATCAACAATCAACACAACTAAAAGGCAACCTACAGCATGGAAAAATATATTTGCAAATTATATATCTGACAGAGTATCCAAAATATATAAAAGAACTTCTAAAACTCAACACCCACAAAACAAATAATCCAACTTTAAATGGGCAGGAGATATGAACAGACCTTTTTCCAAAGAAGATATACAGATGGCCAATAGACACATGAAAAGATGCTCAACATAACTGATCATCAGGGAAATACAAGTCAAAATTGCAATGAGCTATCACCTCACACATGTCAGAATGGCTAAAATCAACAACACAAGAAACAACAGGTGTTAACCAGGATGTGGGGAAGGGAACCTTCTTGCACTGTTAGTGGGAGTGCAAACTGGGACAGCCTCTCTGAAAAACAGTATGAAGATTCCTCAAAAAGTTAAAAATAGAACTACCCCATGAACCAGCAATTGCCCTACTAGATATTTACCCAAAGAATAAAAAAAATACTACTTCAAAGGAATACATGCACCCTGATGTTTATAGCAGCATTATCCACAATAGCCAAACTCGGAAACAGCCCAAGTATCCATGGACTGTTGAACGGATAAAGAAGAGGTGGTGTATATATATATATATATATATTCAATGGAATATTGCTCAGCCATCCAAAAGAATGAAATCTTGCCAATTGCAATGATGTGGATGGAGCTAGGGAGTATTATGCTAAGTGAAATAAGTCAGTCAGAGAAAGACAAATACTTTGACTTCATTCAAATGTAGAATTTAAGAAACAAAACAAAGGAGCATACCAGGGGGAAAATAAGAGAGGCAAATGAAGAAACAGATTCTTAACCATAGAGAACAAACATGGTTACCAGAGGGAGGTGGGTAGGGATGGTTGAAATAGATGATAGGGATTAAGGAGTGCACGTGTTGTTAAGAGTACCGAGTGTTGTATGGAAGTGTTGAACTGCTAAACTGTACACCTGACACTAATATTACACTGTATTTTACCTAACTGGAATTTAAAGAAAAAATTTTTTAAAATTTCCTGTTAATTTTTCTCTGAATTATTAGAATTACTGGTAATTTATTAAAATATAAATATTTTATACATTTAATAAAGAATTATTGAACATAAATGCAAGATATTAGAAATGAACTTTCATGAGCTACATGGGAGTCACAGGTGTTTATGGAACTTTGTTGAGAGGAAATATCAAAATGTCCTTTGGCTTGACTTCGGGGACATCTTTCCTCTCAGGGCAATGAATTTTGGAGAGGCACGGGGTATGTGAGAGGAATTTTTTCTTTTGGGAGGTGGGGATAAAGGCAATTATAAAAGACACCTTTCAGGCAAATCAACTTTTCGAAGGAGACCATATGACCTTTGAGGTTCTGGATCTTGAAACTGGAGTTTTAAACTCTCCATGCTTGTCTGTCTCTTGGGAAGTCCTTGAGCCCTAAGAGGACCACACACTTCAGTTTATGCCTTTGTGCTGGTATAATTATTAAGAGCACCCCATCACTCTCTAAGTATCTGTTTGAATGATCTCAATGGTCATCCCCTCAAGTACCCCTTCTTCTGGTTTCCCGAAGGAACACATATTCACATTCAAGGACCACTCTTATAAACCAAGGGGTGCCTGACTTATTATCTCATTTTATCATCAGAATTGCCACGTGAGGTGTTTTTATTGTACTCTCTTTTTTTTTTTTCTTTACAGAGAAGAAAGCTGAACTTCCAGAGAGTTTAAATGACCAGTTACAGCCAGAAAGTGGCTATACCAGACTCCAAGCCCAGGGTCTTCTAGTCTTTAAAGTCTATGCTTATGATCAAGGCTAGTTCCTGGGTCTCCAGACAGGGAACGGTGCCTTGTGTTGTTGGCTCTGAAGTCCCACCTCCTGATACTGGGGTTGTAGTTTAGGCCTGCCCACCGAAAGACTACCCTTTGGGCCGTATTTCCATGCAAAACATCTCCGTCCAGGCTCCCTTTCACAGCTGCCTTTCTCTTCATCTCTGTCCTGATTCTGTTCACGGTGGCTACACTCTGCCTAGCCCCTTGGGCAAAGGCAGTCAGAGAGATGTCTTCAAAATGCTAACTTCGCCATCCTACTTACCTGCTTAAGCGAGTTTGGTGCTTCCCACAAGGATGAAGACTGAACCTTACCAAGATTTACAACACTCTTTTCAAATGTGCATGTCAGCCCCACTGAACTTTCTTGTTCCTTCTCCAACCTCCAACTGCCTTGTCAATTGTTTGTCCCACACATGTGTCCACCTCTCAAGCCTGTGTTCTATCCATATTTCAGATCTCACCTTAGCTCCCTAAGAAGCTTGCCCGGGCTTTGTGCGCCACTCTCTGCCACACTACCTTGGTGTCCATCCGATGTGCTTGGTGTGCTGGAGCCAACTGGCACAACCTCTCAAAGCCAACTGCTCACATCACCTCCCAACTCCAGAGTTGTGTGATGTCATATCGGCATTTCAAAATCGGCCACGGAGAGAGTATTTACACCACAGGAGTTGGCAAATGGTACAAATCAGGTCTCTCCCTTTTTTAAGACTGGTTGGTAAACATTTACCAGCACAATACTGTGACTCTTCTAAGTCTTCATAACACTCTGGATACTATTTATTTCTTCATTTATTCACTGAATATTTACTCACTGACTACTCGGCGTCAGATACCAGTAGTTGCTGAGGATACAAAGGTTGGACGATCAGATAGTTCCTGCCTTCTTGGGGTTTACAGTGCTGCAAGGGGGAGACTAACCTTAGTCAAATATTCACATATAAAATATAAAATGATAATCATGTTAAAAACAAAAAATGCTTTAAAAATGTATACTAGGATACTCGACCTAGTCTAAGAACATTTTCCTGAGCTAAAATATGAAGGATAATTTTGGGCTGAGGAAGGAACGAGTTTGAAAGAACAGCATTCCAGGCCCAAGGAACAGCGTGCGCGGTGGTCAGAGAGAGCACGAACCTCAGGAGAAAGGGAGAGAAGACCAGTGTGGCTAAAAGGGAGCCAGGAAGCTTGGTGGCAGAGGCGGGTACAGAACTAAGGCCACACAGCATTTTAAAGGCCCTACTAAGGAGTTTCGCTTTTATCTTAAGAGGAGTGGAAAGTCACTGAAGCGTTTTCAGCAGGAGGGCAACACGGCGTCGTGGGAAATCAATACAACATGACGGTTGAGGAATCAGCTGTGGGACCAGGTTGCCTGGCTTGGAATCCTGCCTCTGCCACCTGCTAGGATCCTCCTAGTAATTTTTCTGTGCCTCAGCTTCCACACAGGTTAATAATACCTTCTCTACAGGGCTCTTTATGAGATTGTAAAGCTCTGAGAACAGCTCTTGGCACACCATAAGTGCCACGGAAGTTCTGTCCAATTAAATAACTGAAATCATCTTTGATAAGATAACTGAGTGTCCTGGGTGGCCCGGGGTCTTCTAGGGGATGCAGACATAAATAACTACGACATGAAGCACCAAATATATATGGAATACAAAGATGAGGAGGGGCTTGCTTTCCAGGGGTGATTACGAGCAGAATTGAGGCCGTAAAGGATGTTCCCATTGGAGAAAGCAACACTAAGAGCCATGGAGATACACAAATGTCACTGTACTCAGAAGCTGAGAGCCTGGTGTAGGAAACGGATGTGAATGAACACCGATGGAGAAAGATACACGGTCAAAGTGTCAGTGAGGAGTGATTAACTTTTACTCCAAAGCAAATGGGAGGTTTTATGCAGGAGGGCCCAGCATCATGGTTGACTGCATGGGTTCTGGAAACAGGCTGGCTCAGTTTAGAATGCTAACTGTGCGCCTCACTGGTAAGTTTGATTTGACTTCTCTAATCCTCAGTGTCCTCCTCCATAAAATGGGAATAATAATAGTAATACCTAGCTCATAAGAATTCATAGTGAATGCATAAAAGTCTTAGCATAGAGCACTCGATAAATATTAGGCTATTATTACTATTACATTAGGAGTTGAACCTCGAATGACAAGAACTTTGATCAGCACTAAAGGAAGAACATGAGAAAGGCCCAGAAGCTGAAAAGCCTCTGATACATTTAAAGAACGGCAAGTCACTGCCACTTCAAATATGGTCATCACTGCCAGTCTGTGAACTGTTCTTACTGGTCCATGAGGAGATAAATACAGAAATCGAGAGTAAACATTTAGAAGTTAGAAGAAAACACAGACAAATTGGCAGAGTAATTTTGTACTTGTACATGCATAATGAAAACTGGGGCCTGTAGTTTTTATGTTGTTTCCACTTTTTCTAGCAAGTTTTTAATTGTATCTTACAAAACTTACAGTCCCTGACTGTTATAAAATCTTGTCCTGGGGCGCCTGGGTAGCTCAGTCGATTAAGTGGCCGACTTCAGCTCAGGTCATGATGCCACGGTATGTGAGTTTGAGCCCCGCGTCGGGCTCTGTGCTGATGGCTCAGAGCCTGGAGCCTGCTTCAGATTCTGCGTCTGCCTCTCTCTCTCTGCCCTTCCCCTGCTCACACTCTGTCTCTCAAAAATAAATAAACGTTTAAAAAAAAATCTTGTCCTTTGCCCCAGATAGTTTGAGAAAAAAAGTAATTCAGTGAAGCTGGATAGGGCACCACAGAGGTGCACTTGGAAGAGTGGGGCCACCATCACATTGTGAGGAACTGCGAAGAATCTTGCATGTCTCAGAGCTCACACATTATACCTGGGGCAACCAGTTAATGAAAGTTTAAAGAGATGGTTAACTCAGGGTTATGCCTATATAGGTATTACATGTTTTGCACTCCCCTCCCCCCAGAATGTGGTTTTCTCCCTCTTAATTAAAAGATTTTTTAATTTTCTGGTTAAAAGGAGAGAGCTGAATTGCTCCCCGTTTCACAAAGAGAACTGTACAAGAGTGCAGTTAAAGAAATTCAAATTTATCAAAATATAAAACATTGAAAACACGTGAGCACACACTTTGCGACCAGGAATGCGTGTGACTTGTTGAGAGACGCTACACCAGGTGCTCAGAGGAGTCTCCTTTCTTCTTGGGCACCCTCATACCAATAATGCATAAACTGAAGATTATCCACGCTTCCTCATCTCCTGGCTTGGGTCACCTCCCCCCCCTCGCCATCCTCACCACTTCTCCAGCAGTCGTTCCCCGCAGGGATGGGAGAATAACGGTTTAACAATCAGCACCTGACAGCTCACTAAGCATGGGTTTCCAGGCTCCTTTCGCCAGGCTCAGAGACAGACGGAAACCTGTCACGTTTTCTGTTTGGCTTCACAGTTCCATCCGTCCTAACCCACCTGCACACGCTACGTCCGTCAAGTCTTACGTCCTACCTGATGCTACACCTTTGGAAACACACTGTGGCCCGGAAACCCAGGCCTTGGGGACCCTTCTGGGTCTGAGAGCTACTCCTGAGCCCCCCTTTGGTCCTGTATAAAGAAGCAAGGGCTAGGGGCCTAGGACCCAGCGTGTTCTCTCAATTTTCCAAGGAGAGCCAGAACTCAGAGGGTGAGGCCCCCAAGCGTTCTGGAGGAGGCACCCCGGCCCCCGCTCCCCCTCCCGCCTCCTGCGACCTCCCCCTTTCCTTCCCCCCACCGCGTCCTCCCCCTTCGCCTTTCCGCCCGCGGCGTGGAGGGGGGCAGGGCCGCAGCCACCCGAAGGCACGAAGGGCCCCCGGGCGCGTCTAGGGTGTGGCCGCCGCCACCTGAAAGCTGGGCCGCGAGCCTGGCCCCCGGCACCGCCGCCGCAGCCTCAGCCGCCGCCGCCCCCGAGCGGCCCGCCAGGTGCGTTCGCCGCAGGCCCGCTGTGCCCGCGGGGGCCCGGGACGAGGCCCGCGCTCTTCCCGCGGGCGGGCTGAGGGGGTGCCGGCCCCGGGGAAGGCTTTTTCAGTCGCTCATTCGTGGGAGCGACTGACGGACGGGGCCGGGAGGCCACCAGACGCGGGCAGGCCGTGCGGCTTCCGCGACTGGGGAAGTCCGGGCCCAGAAACGGGAAGCAGAGCGCGGGCGTCAGGATGGAGGAGGGGGCTGCGGAACTGCGGCGAGCGCGGCCCTGGCGGGGCCTTTGCCCCGGGGCGGCCCTCCATCCCCTCCGGCCCCGGCCGGCCGGGGGCCTGGGCCCAGGCCACGGGGCTGCCCTCCCCCCCTTCTAGAGTGTTCTCCCGGTTCCCCAGGGCCTCCAGGGTGCTTTAGCTGAGCTAAAGGTGTTTTTCGCCTTTTACCTTGTGCTTTCGCTTTTGGGGTGCACGTCTAGGCTCCACTCAGACCCCAGGTTCCAGGAGGGCAGAGCCTGCGTGGCTTGTCACGGGCGCGGTGCACTCCCTAAGTAATCGGAGGAAGGAGCCAGAGCCTTTGATATAGAACCGGTGCGTTAACACCTGAGTAAGTGCGTGCGTGCCGTGAAGTAGGTAGAGCGCCCTGAAGGAACGCACGACCGGTGTAACTACCGCGTGGAGGCAGGGAGACGGGCTCACAGCTCATCTTCTGGCGGGTGGTTTTCCAAAAAGTTGTGTAAATGTTGCACTCTTGTGACTCGAGCCATTCCGCGTGCCTACTTAGAAGCAGCTTTATTCAGAGCTGTTTTTATTTTTATTTTTTTAAAGTTTATTTATTTTAAGAGAGAGGGCACGCACAAGTTGGGGAGGGCCAGCAAGAGGAGACAGAACCGTGAGAGTAGGAACTGTGAGATCATGACCTGAGCCAAGGTCAGAGTCAGAGGCTTAACCCACTGAGTCACCCAGGCACCCCTCTTCTACGCTGTTTTTAAAGAAAATAATCACCCGAAGCACACCATCATATTTCCAGTTTAGGTAGATTTTTATATATGTGTTGCTTAAAATATGCGTAGGCTTTTTCTTGCTTGCGTTTTGTTTTCCTCTGTGGAGTTCCGAAGAATCATTGTCTCTATAATAATATTTACTGTATTTCAGAAAGATCAGGGTGAAGCTAAAGGTAGAAACACATGACGCTGCTTTTAGTAACTTGTTTGTGAAAATCAGACATTTCTCTTGAATTCAGGTTTGTGAAGATTCTTGTTTGTTTTCCTGAGACAGGTACTAGCGGATTGTGAGTGACTGAAGAAGACTGAAAGTAGCCCAGACAGGAAAAATGACAGCCGTTTATCCGTGCTTTGCAAGTTATAATAGGTTGACTGCTCTAATACAATTGGTGACTGCATCAGCTCTTTAAGTGTCCAGACTTCAGTTCCAGAAAAGCGAGATGACTTTGGACTTGTCGTTTGATCTTATTAGGTCTTAGTTTCTTAACCTCCAAGATGGAGGATGGTTGGTGGGGCCCCTTTCTGAGTTAGACTTTGAGGATTCTCTTTCATCAGGTGTTAAAAGTGAGATTGTAGGCAACTTCATGGAATTCTGCTCACTGCAGCCGATCTGTTTGGGATTCAGTAGAATCTTGGTCCTACTTTCTTCTCTGCAAATTGCAGCTCATTCCCTATTCTTCTCCAAGTCTGCTACCAAAGGGCCCAGGAGCTCATGAGGAGAATAATAGACTCCAGGGTGGAAGGGAGAAAGAGAGGCAAAATTTTACTCTGCATTGCCAGAGGCTCCTGGGCCTGGGTCTAACTTGTTTCCAGTGTAACCCAGACTGACGGCGCCATATATCTCCAGTGTATCTGGGGAATTGTATCAGTATTAATTTGCATGCATTTGAAATTAGTTATTATAGATCACAACATTTTGGAGCTGGAAGGGCCTTAGAGATTTTTTTAATGGCACTTAAAAAGTCATTTTACAAACATATTAAAATATTTTTTGCATGCTACATTTAACAAACGCAAAGTCCCAAACGTGTTAAGTAAAAGAAAATTAATGTTACCTGCTTTGGTTATTTCAAGTCTGTTGGGAGAAGTGGGGCCAAAAGTGGTACTTGGTGAAAAAGACCAACTTTCTGGAACTTTTTTCCCAAAGAGCTAGTGTCGGGGTCATGAGTTGTTCAGGCACGGCCTGTAATAAAAGTTGATATTTATGGGGCACTGACCGTGCAGCAAGTGCTGTTATATTGAATCTTTTTTACTTATATTGCCCCATTTAATCCTTACTATAAACCTGAGAGCTAGGTCCTGTCGAAATCCCCATTCGACCTTCCGAAATAGAAACCGCTTGGAAATAGGAGAGTCAAGTACTCAAAATGTAGGCAGATGGAGGCAGGATTTCTCCCGGAAATGTAGGCAATCCCTGCTAGGAGCGTCTGTGCGATGGTAGAGGATGCTGTCTCTGTTTATGTTCTAGGATATGTGTATATAAACTCTGGGGCATTGTGGGTAGATGAATTTAGGGTGGGGGCTCAGGGGTGGAATGGTTAAGACTGCATTCTAGAGAATTGGTTGTTACTTCATTTTGAAAATTATCGAATTCCCTTGGGACTCTGGGAGACTCTGATACTTTACCTAAATGCACTTGCATCCTAATTTTAAACATATTCAGACTTTTATGGAGTGTAAAATTGGTGACATCAAAAGCGATCATCAGCTTAAGAGCTTTGAACTGTGAGTCCAGAGCATTATTATTTCTTGGGCTAGCGTTGTGTCCTTGTTAAGGCATTGCCTCTCAACCTCCTTTATAAGAATGACAACTCCTGTTGCAGAAAAAGCACCCCCGAGACCATATCCCTGTAATCCAGGGACAAGAATGCAAGATGTGTGTCCAGGACCTTTATAATTAATCGAGGAGAGCAAAGAGGGAAAGAGAGGCCCATAAAATAAATGGAAAATTATTTTGTTTCTTCTTTGTCTGTCAGGTTTAGCTTCTGAGACCCATCAGTGACCGCTTGAAAAACTGAGAGCAGATGCCAGTTTGATTTAGTTCAGGAGGCCGAAACTTTCTGCCCTGAAGGCTGGTGTGATAGAACGGGCCTTCCCACTGCTCACAATGTTATGAAAAAAACATTAAAGCAACAATTTTTATTACTTGCCCTGGAGCTAGGGCTTGAAAATGTACTTTCTTCTCCCCCTTCCCTCCCTAAACCACTTAGCTTTTAAAAACAAACAACCCATTCATGCGTTTGCCTCTGTCAGATTATTAGTCCTTTCTCTTTATTCCCGGGCCCTGTTTCTTGAATGCAGAGAAGAAGCTGGACTGGTATGCTTCTAGGTCTCTGGAATTTTTCTTTAGCTCTTATTTTGTTTGTGCGTGTTAGTTTCAGTGACCATTTATTGAGTGTCTATTATGTGCCAGATTAAGATGTGTGAGATACTGAGTTTAAGTAGGAAAGTGACCGTTCCACAAACAATTGAGCCACAGGGTGATGTGAGAGCGGGGGGGGGGTGGGGGGGTGGGGGGGGGCATTCATTCCACTAGCAAAGCGCTATGGTGAGAGCTGGGAAGGACTTCGGAGAGCAGGTGAATTTTGAACTGGATTTTGACATTGCTGGCCAAGAGGAGGGAAGAGGGCATTCCAAGCAGGAAGAACTCCGTTGGCAAGGACCGAGGGTGTGAGGGTATGAGCGCTCCCACTCCCAGGGAGAGAGGGGGGTTTGGTGTGGCTGCGGTAGAGAGGTCTTGTGAAGGTGGGGCCGTGTTAGCTAGCCTTTTGTTAGAGTGGTTTTTTTTTAAGCTAAATTTTTAATTAGAGGAGCTCTATGATTGTATTTTCTTTAGAAAATAGCTGCAGCAATAATGCTCTGGAGGCGCCGGAGATGGAAAAGGTAAAAGGAAGCCGGAAGAAAAGAGGATGCTGCTGCTCTCGCACAAATGAAAGAGGATAAGGATCTGAACTAACACAGGTTCAAAGACACTCAGAAAATAGAGAGGGCAGGACTCGATGACCAGCTGGGTATGGGAGATAAGGTTTGGGGTTCGCTTGGGTGAGCGAATGGAGATGCCACGAAAGAAGCTAATAAATCTAAGATGAGGAAGAGGTTTTAGGAGACTGAGTGGAGGCAACCGTGGGACATCTAGGGGAGGCTCCCCTCTACAGCCTTGACTGTAGCCGTCCTGTTACCGTCATACGGTCGAGACCTGCCAAACGTTACGACGGGTCCTCAGCCTGAAAAGAAAAAGCAATTCAATATATCACTTTAAAAGAAGGAAAAAAAAAAAACACGCCGGACTTGGCTAAGGACCATCGCATCACATTTCATGTGAATTTTGTGGAACTCCAAACCTTATGTAAGTTCCAGTGAAGGAAAAAAAAGTTGGACACTCAAACAGTGAGGGGTTACCATAAGCCACCAAGAGAAACCAAAATAGAGCCACGTAGATGGGAGCGGCTCAAAGGAACAAAGATAAGCCAACGGCAGGAGTGTAGCAGGGGGGACGGATGTCTGTAGACACAGGTGTAGGCGGACTTGGAATACAGAGATTTGAGCTGCCTCTTCCAAATAACTGTACTTCTTTGATGGTAAGAATACCACAGGCTTTGGTTTCTCCTTTTACTCAGCTCGTCAGGAAGAGACAAATAGGAGATTGTTCAGAGGTGCTGGGCAGAGGGTTTGATCTTTGCAGAGAAAGTATTGGGAGACTTTAAGAGAAGAATAAAAGAGGCAGAGTAAGATAAAATGAAAAGGATAATGATTAGGAGGCATTTTCAGAACATTTAACTAATTCTATGACAAATAGTTGCTAACAAAGAGAAAGGTAGATTGATGCAGCATTCTCTTGGTGTTGTGACATTAGACTTGCTTAGAAAAAAGAATATATTAGCAAGGCACTTTATATTTAACTGGGATTTTTTTACATTTGATTGTTACAGGAGCCCTCAAAACTAGGTGCAGCCAGGCACTATTATCTTTCTTTTATAAACTAAAAATCTGGGTATTAAGCAGGCTGTAGCTTGCCTCAGATCCCCCGGTTGGCAAGAGCTCCAAGCCTTTGATGTCCAGTCCACTGCTCTGTCCGTTGTATCAGAGCCTTGCTTTGCCTTGGAACCCTGGCCTTTTTACAGTGCGTCCCCTCTCCTCTACCGGGTCACATCATGTGGAAGTAAAGCAGATGATATTTGAAGGCCAGCAAAGCCAAGGTTTCTCAGGAGAGAGGCAGTGATAGAAAGTATCCTAGGACAATTCTGCTCTATACCGTAGGCATGGCCATGGATGGTTGTATATAGAGGATATCTGTGGAAATCTAGTGATACTTTCCATACAATAGGAGAGTCTCCAATATATCTTCTGATTAAATCTTCCATGAGGCAAATAACCCCTTTGTAAAGTGAACAATGAATCACTCCTTAATGTCTTGTCTGGATAAATCCAGACTTTCAAATATGGGGTTTGCTTAAAGCAAGACCCATCTGCAAAAAGCTACATCCGTGTCGATTATATTATATGTTGAAGACTCTTCTAACTTGAATATCAAATGGGGCTCTGGAGCTGGATCCCTTAATCATTAGAGACAAGCAAAGACATATTGCACATAATGATTTGCAGTTAAATCCATCTAGCTACCTTTACTGCTTACAAAGCATGACGACTAGGACATTGGGTGGCGTGAAGCCCAGGACTGGCAGTGCTCTGGTCTGATGGTGGGACCCACCAGGGACAGTCATGAATGTAAATGTAAACAGAACGGGCCGGGGTAGGGAAACCAAAAACCCTATGGGCCTTGAATTCCACATCATTAAAATGAAATCAAGTATAATTCAAAGGAAAGATTATTATACTAGATCCAGAGTTTTATGTTGATGAAAGATAAAATCTGTAAGGATG
The DNA here is from genome assembly GCA_030068075.1 of Paguma larvata. Lineage (NCBI taxonomy): Eukaryota > Metazoa > Chordata > Mammalia > Carnivora > Viverridae > Paguma > Paguma larvata. Next base: position 41,465,932 of record CM057838.1, read on the forward strand.
ACAGAATGGTTGTGACTTTTTATGGGCCAAGCATTTAAAAATACTTATCCTCAAAACATAATACTTCTTGCAGAAGTGCAAGAAGATGGCCAAAACAGTTCATAGAAGTTCTTTAAGATCTTTTGTTACGTGACAAACCAAGTAGACAAAAGATAAATGGTAGGATCGAATAATGTAACTAATGAAGTTGAAGAATATAATTCATAAAGACGAACAGGAATGTAGGAAGTTCCAATAATGTGACACACCTAATGTTAATAAAATAATACACTTATTTATATCATGTATGAATATACGGGTGTGATATACATATAGGTACACATACATAAATCTTATATATGTGTGTGTATATGTGTGTTATATATATATATGTTCTTTGAGGGCAAAACATGGAAGTCTGCACTATTGTGACATTTCACTACCTACTCAATCCAAATTTTAGGGTTTGCCACTTAAACAAATCACTCACTAGCACCTTTGTTCCTAGAACATAGAATGTGTAAGAATATGAGCCAGTTTCTTGTGTTCAAATCTCAGCTCTGCCACCAACACCTGTGTGACCTTGGACCAATTACATACACTCTCTCTGATTCATTTTCTTCATTTGTAACATGAGGGTAATAGTTAAACTGCTTGTGCCCATGCCCTGTTCCCTGGAACCTGCGAATATGATAGGTTATGTGGCAAAGGAGAATTACGGTTGCAGATGGAATTAATCGCTGACCATCTCAGTTTAAAATAGGAAGATTGTCTCGGATTGTCTGGGTGGCCCAATTAACAGCGGAAGGGGAAGAAGAGGAGTCAGAGGTAGGGAGGTGCGACTGTGGAGGAATGGCCAAAGAGATGCAATACTGTCTGCCTCGAAGATGGGCAGGAATGCGGGTGGCCAAACAGGCTGGAAAAAGGCAGACATCCCCTTCTAGAGTCCCCTAAAAGGAAGACAGCCATGCCGGCACTTTGGTTTTTACCTGGTGAGTCCCGTGTTGGACTTCTCACCTACAGAACTGGAGGTTAATGAATTTATATTGTTGAAGCCACCAGGTTTGTGGTACTTTGTTACAGCAGCAATAGAAAAAATAATGCATTCTCCTCTAAGTTTGTTGTAGGATTAAGAAATGTAAATGAACATCTAGGACAGGCCTGCCACGTGGGAAGTGCTGCCATTATCAGCCACCATTATTATTATTCATTGGTGGTTTAGTTTCCCTTGTCTTTGATCCTTCGTCATAGTTGTCTTATGATTATCTAAAACTGTTGGAATCCCCTGTGCCCTCAACCTGGCCAACGCTGTGGCCTGTGTGTGTCTCACTCTCATGGCCGTCCACACTCAGTGTCAAAGTTACCATATTGCTGTTCTTACCAGTTTATGGCTCCAGTGGCTTCCGCTCCAGCTAAGCAGATCAGGGCTTTACCGTCTCTGAGTTCACCTGTCTCTTCAGATTTTAGGGCGGTTGGTTTGCGCTGCATCTTTAGTACTCTGCTAGGTCTAAGGGAAGTTGTTGGTTTTCAGTTTGTTCAGTTTAATTTGTTGTTGTAAGGACAGGAGTGATGACCTTCAAGGTCTTACATGTTGGGGCCAAAACTGGAAGCGAGGGCCATGCGGTCATTGCCCTGTGGCCTGAAGGAGCTCCTCTGTACTCAAGAGGTCTTCATCTCCTCACCTGAATTCTCTTTGATTTGTCTGCTCTGGTTTTTAACGTATCAGTTTCATTCCCAGATACGCTGTTTCTGTGTTTTCTGTTGTGGTTAATGGCACCTCATCCTACAGGATTGTAGGTAATGTGTTGTGTCTGAAATATAGGGCACAAAACAGGCTCAAAATCTGGGAGGTTATACTTAACTCTCCCATTTTCCTCGTCCTCCAAAATTAATAAGTCAGCAAATGCTGTTCATGCCTACCTGTTATAGCTCCTGAAGTTTTCTTTTTCCACCTCCTACCATTCTTTTCTGTCATTGCACTAGTCCTACCCCTTATCGTCTCTTGCCCTGGCTGGGCAGAATCTTATAAACCACTTTACCTCCATACTGACTTAGGAGTTGGGTCATAGGCTGGCTCATACTACTTCCCTACTCAAAAGGCCTACATTTTTTTTTTTCTTTTCTCTTTTTTTTTTTAAATAGTTTATTGTCAAATTGGTTTCTATACAACACCCAGTGCTCAATCCAATGAGTGCCCTCCTCTGTGCCCACCACCCACTCTCCCCCCTCCCACACCCATCTCTCCCCTCAGTTCTTTCTTATTCTTTGAGAGTCTCTCATATCATGTCTTCCTTCCTCTCTGTGGCTTTTTTTTTTTTCCCCTTCCCTTCTTCCCCTCCCCCCTGGTTCTCTGCTAGGTCTTCCAAAGCCTACCTATGCGTGGGAACATATGGCATCTGTGTTTCTCTGCCTGACTTATTTCACTCAGCATAATATCCTCCAGTTCCATCCATGTTGCCACACGTGGCCAGATTTCATTCTTTCTCATTGCTGCATAGTATTCCATTGTATATACATACCACATTTTCTTTATCCATTCATCAGTTGATGGACACTTAGTCTCTTTCCATGATTTAGCTATTGTCCATGAAAGTGCTGCTATGAACATTGGGGTACACGTGCCCCTATGCATCAGCAGTCCTGGATCTCTTGGGTAGATTCCTAACAGTGCTGTTGCTGGGTCATATGGTAAGTCTATCTTCATTTTTTTGAGGAACCTCCACACAGTTCTCCAGAGTGGTTGCACCAGTTTGCATTCCCACCAACAGTGCAAAAGGCTGTCTGTTTCTCCACATCCTCGCCAGCATCTATAGTTTCCTGATTTGTTCATTTTAGCCACTCTGACTGGTGTGAGGTGGTATCTCAGTGTGGTTTTGATTTGTATTTCCCTGATGATGAGTGATCTTGAGCATCGTTTCATGTCTGTTTGCCATTTGAATGTCTTCTTTGGAGAAATGTCTATTCAAATCTTCCGCCCATTTCTTCACTGGGTTATTTGTTTTTCGGGTGTGGAGTTTGGTAAGTTCTTTATAGATTTTAGATACCAGTCCTTTATCCGATATGTCATTTGCAATTATCCTTTCCCAATCCATTGGTTGCCTATCAGTTTTGTTGGTTGTTTCTTTTGCCATGCAGAAGCTTTTAATCTTGATGAGATCCCAGTAGTTCATTTTTGCTTTTAATTCCCTTGCAAAAGGCCTACGTTTTGAGAAATTGTCTGTGGAATAAAGTCTAAACGCCTAATATGACATTTAAGATTCTTAAAATTCTGGCATTAAAATATATTTCTGGGTAGGGCGCCTGGGTGGCTCAGTCAGGTAAGCGTCTGACTCTTGGTTTCAGCTCAGGTCATGATCTCATGGTTCGTGGGTTTGAGCCCTGCCATCAGGCTCTGCGCTGGCAGTGTGGAGCCTGCTTAGGATTCTCTCTCTCTTCCTCTCTCTGCCCCTCCCTGGTTTGTGCACACGTGCTCTCTCTGTCCCTCTCTTTCTGTCTCTCAAAGTAAATAAACTTAAAAAAGTGTATTTCTGGGTGCATTCATGGTGCTTTCACTTACTGTATTAGTTCGCTAGGGCCACCACCACAAAATACCAGACTGGGGGACTTAAACAGTGGATGTGTTTTTCACAGTTCAGGAGGCTGAAAGTCCCAGATTAGGGTGCGGGCAGGTTTGGTTTCTTCCCAGGCCCCTCTCCTTGGCTTGCTGATGGTCATCTTCTCACTGTTTCCTCACAGTCTTTTTTCTGTTCACACATATCCCTGGTCTCTCTCTGTGTCCAAATGTCCTCCTGTTAGTAAGACCCTGTTCAGATTGTATCAGGGCCCACCTGAAGGCCCTCATTTTAACTTAATGACCTCTTTAGAGGCCTTATCTCCACGTATAGGCATTTTTCGAGCTACTGAATTAGGGTAGGACTTTAACATATACATTTTGATGTGCGGGGGGCACAGTTCAGCCCATAACGCCTCCTATATTCCTCCATGTGTTCTGTTTGTGTATCAAGTCACACCATGCGTGCACATCATGACCTGGGAGGATTTTAAAAATAGTGAAGTGAAATAAGTCAGTCAGAGAGAGACAAATAACACATGTTTCCACGCATAGGTGGATTTTGAGAGACCTAGCAGAAAACCATGGGGGAGGGGAAGAGGGGAAAGGAAAAAAGCCACAGAGAGGGAGGGAGACAAAACATAAGAGACTCTCAAAGACTAAGCACAAACTGAGGAGAGGGGGGCGAGGGAGGGGGGAGAGTGGGTGACGGGCACAGAGGATGAGCACTGGGTGTTGTATGGAAACCAATTTGACAATAAATTATTAAAACATCGTTCATGAAAAAAAAATAGTGATTCCTAGGTCCCACTTGACTGTACGTCCTCAATCAGTAAGTGCGAAAGGGGCCTGGGAATACATTTGTTGTATGCATGTGAGTGTATTAAAATTTTTCCTACTGCTTTATAACACCCCAGCTTCCCCAGGCTCTTTATCCTTTCCGGAAAACATATTATAAATGTTCAGACTTTGGCTCATGGTTGTTCTTTAACTAAAAATGCCCTTCCCATTCTACAGTTATGAAAATTAATCTATCCTGCAAGGTCGAACCAAAATACCATCTTCTCTGTTATTTCTTCCTTATTTTCTCCCATGACAATCGTGCAGTACTTTATCATTACTTTATTGTAAATACGTGAGAATTTATTTCCTTTTATATGTTAGTCATCTGCCTTCCTCTTTCACTAGCTTCCAGGCCAAGGGTGGCACGTTCCTTATTTCTGTATATCTGAAATATTTACAGTTGCTCGGAGCATAGTCGGTAATCAGTCAATGTTTGTAGTATGAATAAGTGAATGAACTCATTAATAAATGATCATAATTTTTATGGCTTTTTATACAGTGGAGACCACTGGGTAAAGAACTAAACTTATCAAATGTAAAATGAGTGGCAGGACTTTTATTTTTGATTTAAATATTTTTAACACACACGAACAGTGTTTTCTTGAAGAAAGTGTTTGCTTATCGGAAGAGGATACGGTGAAGGCATCATAACAATTTGTGATAATGGCAGTTTTTTTTGCATTGCATTTTTCCAAGCAGAGTGTGAATGGTTCAGTTCTTGAACACGAATGGATCCCCCGGTGTCCACTTGTAGAATATCCTTGTTTATCCTTCCACCCAAGAACTGCTTCCTTGTAGCTGGCATGTTAAAGCAAACTTGTTCGTTAGCTGAGCTAATAAGCTGTGTTTTCCTGGGTCAATGAATAATAGAAGTAATGCTGGAAATCATTGTGTCAGCTAAGACCTGGTTTCTGGGCAGGGATGTAGGGTCTGGCATTTTCTTTTCGGTAGTTTTTCAAAAACTACTAAAACTTCAACACTATACTTTCTGGAGATGGAGTAATCACCTCTCCAATCATTTCTCCAAAGCCTTTTCTGAACCAGGGCAGGCAGTTGCAGAGAATGGCAGGGGAAGGACTGATGTCTACTCATGGGGGAAGAAGGACCCTGCTTTGAAAACACAGATAAGCCTTTGGATGTGGAAATTTACAGGGCTCAGAGCGCCCTGAAACATCTTTCGAAGCCGAGCACTGCAGAATAATGGGAGGCTGTGTGCTGGCTTGGCATTGGAGCCTGTCTGGCACCAGCCACACTGTAAACAACTCTTCAAACATTTGCATCTGCATACATGACATTAGATTTTCAAAATGTCCAATTAAACACTTGTCAATGGGAGAAATGTTTGTTTCTTCAGCTGACCTGGTGTCAGCCTGGCCTCCCTGATGGAAAACCATTTCAGCTGATACTGTCGTATGCTCTTCTTTTCTGGACCTGATCTTGTCCCTCTTGTTCAGACAGGATTCTTGAAAGCCAGGAGACTGTGCCAAGCTGTGGACCATGGGATTAGGTTAGGTGACTAAAGGAAAGTATTGAGGCCGTGAGTGCTTCTCAAACCCAGGAAAACCTCCTCGGTGCTTTAGTTTCTTTCGCATAATTCTGAATATTTTGTGCTTGAAAATTTATAAAAGTGGTAGCAGCTGAGAAGAAGAGAAGAGGGCAGTGCCGATGTGTGGTGCGTTCTTTTTCTATTTAAATTATAATTCTCCTAAGGGCTGGATTCATTTTTTCAACCTTTCAACACATATGTTTTGAACAAGTGTTAATAGTGGTGTTGTGTGTGTATGTGCCTGTGGTGTAGGTATGTCCCTATCCTTGTTGACAGAGAAATACTCAGCTATAGGTCACTGTGGTACAGCAGTGAAGGTTTTGGACAAATGATATAGAAACACAGGGAAGGGAGGAAGGAAATAAAGGAGACTCAAATTTAGATCACTTGTTAGAAAAGTTTGAGTGTATGAGGAAGTAGAAAGCTGTGTGACCTAAGCAGATTTCCCAATACTGGCCTCAGTTTATTAATCTGTAAAATAGGGGATATAGTATCAAAAACATCGAAGGTTGTTGTCAAGATGAAATATAATGAACCATGTAAACTACCTATAGTGGCACTTTCTACATTGTAAAGGATCAACAAATGTTAGGTAATAATGAAATACTAACCTTCTGGACAGAGGCAGTTTAAGCATTCCTGTGCGGTGAAGGGAAGGAGGCAAGGAGAGGGAGAAAAATTAGACAATGGCACAGTATGAATAGAGAATTTGGCTTCGGAAAAGAGGGTGGGCAAATCCCTCACTGGAGCATGAGCTGAAAAGGACTGGATAAAGGGATAGAAAAGTTTGGACTTGAGGATGAAGAAAGCCAAGGCGTCTCATGGTTGTAATACTGTATCCCGAGTTATGTAGAAGAGGAGAGCTTTCACTGAGCGTGTGGGGAGTAGGGTGGAATTTGGGGCTTAAGGAGAGTGGAAAAACTCTTAGCAGCTGCTATGGGGAATCTGATAGGGGTCAGCTGAAGATAAATATGAGGTCCTGAGCAATGCAGAGGACCCAGCTGAGATCAGACAGCCTTAGTTCATAGTGGAGACGTTTGGTATGAGTCGGTATTATGGAGCAAGCAAGCACGGAGAAAATTCAAAATTAGTTTTAAGGAGTAGGCAAGTAGGTGAGGAGGAAAGGCAAAGGCATTCTGGGGTGCTCATGAAACATTTTGGAATTGTTAACCACCAAGTGAGGTTGTGAACCAAGATTAATCTTTAATGGTAAGTTGGGTGGATACATGTATGGTCAGACTGGAGATGAAGAGTGTCTTAGTTCAGGCTGCTGTAACAGAGTGCCATAGATTGGGTGGCTTGTAAATAAGAGAAATTTATTTCTCATAGTTCTGGAGGCCAGAAGTCTGAGATCAGGGTGCCAGCACGGTGGGTTCTGGTGAGGGCCTCTTCGGGGTTGCAGACTGCCGATCTCTCATTGTATCTTCAGTATAGCAAAAAAGAGGCTCAGGGGCTCTCCCGTGTCACTTTTATAAAGGCAGTAATTCCATTGATGAGGGCTCTACTCTCTTAACCTAATTACTTTGCAAATGCCCCACCTCCTAGCACCATCACGTTAGGGTTAGGATTTCAACATATGAATTTCGAGAAGACTCTTCACTGAGACAGCCAACAACGATCTAGCTGCTACTCTGTGCTGCACATGTGCCGAGTGATGGAGCTCTAAGGATGAAGGGAATACAATTCACTTTAAAAGCTCAAAACATTTATTGAGCTTCTAACTATATATTGGGTAGAAAAGCCATTTGACATCAATCTTTCCCTTGAAAATCTTTAATACTAGTGACATAATTTGGGTAATTTCCTTTAACCTGTGGTAAACTTTTTTTTAAATTTTTTTTAATGTTTATTTATTTTTGAGAGACATAGAGATAGAGACAGAGCATGAGCAGGGGAAGGGCAGAGAGAGAGGGAGATACAGAATCTGAAGCAGGCTCCAGGCTCTGAGCCGCCAGCACAGAGCCCAACACGGGGCTCAAACTCACAGACTGTGAGATCATGACCTGAGCTGAAGTTGGCCGCTTAACCAACTGAGCCACCCTGGCGCCCCTGAAGGAGTGAAAGCAGAAGGTGCTGAGATAGCACCGAAGAGGAGAAGCGACACAACCTGTGAGAAGAGGAGCCAAGTCAGGAAAAGCATCCTGGAAAAGATGGCGTCTCAGCCGACTCAAGATGATTGTAGGAGAGTGGGGATGAAGAATGACAGAAAGGGAGAGGACAAGGCGGAGCAAGGGGACAGATGTGGCCAGGGCAGATAAGAAAAGGTTTCAAAGAGAAGGTGATAATCGAGATGAGTTATGTATAACACTATTGCTAAGTGACAGAAATAAAGAAAACCAGAATTAAAGAGGTAAAAATTTTATCAGTAGGGACAGAAGGAAGAGATGTAAGAAGATGGTATGATAAGATTTAGTAGCTGACTGAGGGGAATGAATAGATGATTTTGTACTTTATATATTTTTTAATGTTTGTTTATTTATTTTTGAGAGAGAGAGCACAAATGGGAAAGGGGCAGTGTGAGACGGAGACACAGAATCCAAAGTGGGCTCCAAGCTCCGAGCTGTCAGCACAGAGCCTGACCTGGGGCTTGAATCCACAAACTATGAGATCATGATCTGAACCAAAGTCGGATGCTTAACTGACTGAGCCACTCAGGTACCCTAATTTTGTATTTTTGAGCCCGAATGATAGGGACTATTATGGTTTCATTAACAGAAAGAGGGAAACCCTCTTTCTAAGTTAGAGAGGATTTTGGGGAACTTGATGAGTTTGGTGATGTTGAATCACCACATTGGTTGTAGGTGCAAGCAATCCAACTAAAATGAGATTAAACCAGAAGAGGGAATCTGTAGCTTTCATAACTGGAAAGTTCTGAGCTATCGGTGGCTTTAGGCACAGCTAGATTTAGGACACAAATGATGTAATATAGGCCCACCTGTATCCCTGTTGTCTATATTTCAGCTCACCTTGTCCTGCTTGGTTTCATTCTGCAGATAGACTTTCAGTATACAGTAGGCAAAATGGGTGTCTTAACAGTCCTATTAATCTCACTGGAAGCAACTTATTCCCCCTCCACCTCCATATGAATAATTTATTTTCCCTGTCTTAAATATAATTTTAAAAACATGAGTTATTACAGGGTGCCTGGGTGGCTCAGTTGGTTAAGTGTCCGACTCTTGATTTCGGCTCACATCATGATCTCAGCCCCGTGTGAGATCCAGCCCCATGTAGGGCTCCCTGCCCAGCATGGAGCCTGCTTAAGTTTCTCTCTCTCTCTCTCTCTCTCTCTCTCTGTCTCAAAAATAAATAAATAAAAACATAAGTTATTACAAATGTCCAATCTTCAATGTAGTCTGGTTGAGGGACAGAAATACTATAATTATCTTCCAATAATTTGAAGTTAAGAATATGTATATTTTCCAAATTTATTTTATTTTCATGAATCTGGGAAGCTATTGCTATTCTTTTCAACATCTTCCTACTGAGTTTCTCAAAATTTTATTCCTTCATATATTTATACCATTTTAATCACCACCCCACTCATTGGATTTTTCTGTTATTTTTTTACTAATTAGAAGACTCAAGAAAATCCTTTTTAAAATTGCATTTGCATTGTCTTCAGTTGCCATTGCATTTATTGTAATTAGTGCAATTATCACAAATAATTCAAGCAACATTTATTCAGCGTCGTTTTTTAATCACGAACCCTGAAATATGGAGGAAATCAGAATACACAGATACTTAAAACAAAGCTCCTTTCAAAACAGTCATGATCTGTCAGAGACAAAAATGCAAACATAAAATTCAGAGAAACTACAGTGGTCCTCAGAATAAAATGAGCATGCTTTCAGGAACATGGATCTCTGCTTTCTTGGAGGGAGGCCTCAAGGGCTGCCCTAAGATAGGACAGAAACAATGCAGCGGCAGGTCACTGTGCAGGATTTGGGGGGAGAGGGCAGAAGGAGAGTCAAGGCTGCCCACCAAGTTTGGAGCATTTGTGTATGGAAGGATGGTATGTTCTGTCAGAAATAGGAAATCTTGAAGGGAAGACCTTGGGGGAGAGGAGATCATGAATTTAGTTAGGCTTTGAAAGGAGCCGCGGATGGAGGTACCTAGCAGGCATTTGAGAATGCGGGTCTGGTTCTAGGAGACAAAAGCAGGGTTTAGGATTAGGTGCAAGAGACACGGAACATGATTAAGTTGGGCAAGAAAAGCAATTGGATAGTAGAATAATATCAAAATAACCCACTCAGGTAGATCTTAGAGGCCTCTAATGTAAGCATAAAAGGAATATTTAGAAAATAAATCCCATGAGAGGAGCACATCTGAGCTCACACCCTTTAGCGAGGAGTTTCTTTTATAAAAAATGTAATTAAATTAATTTATTGATTTGCATCTATTTAAACTAAATAAACAAAACCTAAACAGTTCACACATTTCTTTCCTCACTCTTCCACCCCTGCCTCTGGCAACTACCAGTCTGTTTTCCGTGTCTATGAGCTTGGTTTTATTGATTGATTGATTCCACATATAAGAGAGATCATATAGTATTTGTCTTTGTCTGACTTATTTCACTTGGCACAATGCCCTAGAGGTCTATCCATGCTGTTGCAAATGGAAGATTTCATTCTCTTTTGTAATGGCTGAATAATATTCCATTTTGTATATGTATACCTTAATTTCTTTGTCCTTTCGTCCATCAGTAGGCACTTAGGTTGTTTACACATCTTGGCTATTATAAATAATGCTGTAGTGAACGTGGAGGTGCATGTATCTTTTTGAGTTAGTTTTGTTTGGATAACTACTCAGAAGAGGAATTGCTGGATCATATGGTAGTTTTATTTTTAGGTTTTTGAGAAACCTCTGTACTGTTTTCCATAGTGTTTGCACCAATTTGCTTTCTCTCCACCAGTGTACAAGGGTTCCTTGTTGTACACATCCTCAACAACACTCATTATTTCTTGTCTTTTTGATAGTAGCCCTTCTAACAGGTGTTAGGTGATATCTCATTGTGGTTTTGAGTTGTATTTCCCTGATGATTAATGATGTAGTGCATCTTTTCCTTCTTGGCATCGCTATGTCTTCTTTGGAAAAGTGTCTACTCAGATCTTCTGCTCATCTTTAAATTAATTTTTAATTGTTTTTTGGTATTGAATTATGTGAGTTTTTATATATTTTTGGATATTAGCCCCTTATTAGATATATGATTTGCAAATATTTTCTCCTCTTCAGTAGATTGCCTTTTCATTTTGTTGATGTTTTTCTTTGCTGTGCAGACACTTTTTAGTTTGATGTAGTCTCACTTGTTTATTTTTGGTTTTGTTGCTTTTGCTTTTCATGTCAGATTCAAAAAAAATCATTATCAGTACCTATGTGAAGGAGCTTAGTGCCTGTTTTCTTTTAGAAGTCTTATGATTTCAGGTCTTATGCTCAAGTCTTTAATACATTTTGAGGTATTTTATGTGCGTGGTGTAAAATGGGCGTCCAGTTTCATTCTTTTGCATGTGGCTGTCCAGTTTTCCAGACACCGTGTGTTGAAGAGACTATCCTTTCCCCATTGTATATTTTGGGCCTCTTTGTTGTAAGTTAGTTGACCATATGTGTGCGAGTTTATTTTTGGTCTCTCTCTTCTGTTTCATTGATTTGTGTGTCTATTTTTATGTCAGTGACATACTGTTTTAATTATGATAGCTTTGTAATACAGTTTGCAATCAAGGAGTATGACGCGTCCAGTGTTTCCTTCTTTTTCAAGATTGCTTTGTCTATTCGGAGTCTTTGTGACTTCATATAAATTTTAGGATCGTTTGTTGTATTTCTCAGAAAAACACCATTGGAATTTGATAAGGATTGCATTGAATCTGTATTTTGCTTTAGGGAATATGAACATTAACAATATTAATTCTTCTAATCCATGGGCATGAAATATATTTCCACTTATTTGTGTCTTTTTCCATTTCTTTAATTAATGCTTTGTAGTTTCAACATATAGGTCTTTCACCTCCTTGGTTAAATTTCTAGGTATTTTCTTTTTTTTTTAATTTTTAAAATTTTTTCTTAATGTTTATTTATTTTTGAGAGACATAGAGACAGAGTGTGAGCAGGGGAAGGGCAGAGAGAGGGAGACACAGAATCGGAAGCAGGCTCCAGGCTCTGAGCCATCAGCACAGAGCCTGACGCAGGGCTCAAACTCACAGACTATGAGATCATGACCTAAGCTGAAGTCAGGCGCTCCACCAACTAAACCACCCAGGCGCCCCGAGGTATTTTATTTTTCTAATGCAATCATAAAAGGGATTGTTTTCTTAATTTCCCTTTCTGATATTTAGTTATTACTGTATACAAATACAAAAGAGTTTTGTGTACTAATTTTATATCCTACAACTTTAGTGAATTCATTTATTCTAACAGTTTTTGATGGAGTCTTTAGAGTTTTCTATATATAATGTCATGTCATCTGCAAATAGGGACAGATTTACTTCCGCCTTTCCAGTTTGGATGACTTTTATTTCTTTTTCTTGCCTAATTGCTCTGGCTAGGACTTCCAGAACTGTGTTGAAACAACTTTTATTTGTAACATCTGTATGTTTAAAAATATATCTTGTTATTATTCAGATGTGAAGAGCCATCAGATGGGGAAATAACTGCCATGGAAAAGATATTTTGTTACTCACAGTTTTTAAGAGGAGGGGCATGGCATGCCATGCAGGGCCACACAGGGAAGCACCAGGGCCAAGGAGGAGGCAGAAGGAGTGAGGGGAAGGCATGTGCGACTGTAGTTCTGGTGAGAAAGAATGGGTGACACAAAATAAATAGGCTTAGGATTGGCTATTAGGAATAATTTTAGTGGTTCTCAGGTGTAGGGACTATCTCAGGTTGTCTGGTGTTGGTAAGGACAGAGGAATATTGACTTAGCATGTGAGAGTTAAAGGAAATCTTTGGAGGGTATTGGTTTTAGATTGGTTGGTTTATGTAGGAAGGAAGTGTTCACAGGGGAGTCTAAGAATCAGCTAACCCTGGGAGGGGCAATCAGTGAGGCCCAAGATGCCAGAGCATCAATGATGCAGAAAATTAAAAAATGTAGTTCATATGTCATATTTCAGTGTTGGTGAAAATTCCGATTGGCCTTGCTTGGGCCATTATGTCTCTGTAGTTTGGGTGTGGAGTGTGGGATGAGGAATGGTACCGTGATTGACAGCCCACCTGGGCCAGAGTGTGGGGATCAGGGAGGATGACCTTAAAGAAAAAGAAACAGAAAATGGGGAAGTTAGCTGAGAAGCCAAAAACTGTAGCCACAAGAGTCTACTGTGTTGGGCCCCTAGCCGTCTTGGCTGAGGTGACCAGTTCAAATGTGACTCTGGGCTTCTAGATTCCAGACAGATTCGTTTTGTGTAACAGCACTCACTGCTCTACATGCACTGCTCCCTGGCTTGATGTCTTTCTTTTTCCCTGCTTTTCTTCAAACCTATACGGTTCCTGAAATTTAGTGTGTCTAAGCGTAAACTCATCATTTATGTTTTCTGATCCCCTTGACTAGGTACCAGTGTTTTTCTCAGAACGCTTACCTTTTTTAATTTTTTTTTTACTCTCTTCCTTCCCCTTCTGTAAACTTATCTATCTTCTGAGATCTCTCCTCTATTTAGTCCTTTCTTACCCATGTTTGCCACTGCCTTTCTAGTTAGGATCTTCATCACCTTTCTAGTCTCTTCTTTTAAATCTATATCTTAAAATATCACGAGATTTATCTTACTGGGGAGAGAGCACCTCCAAAATCCTCCAGGTACTTGCACATTACACAGAGAGAATGGTGCGCACATGGCAATGTCTGAAGATCTAAATTCAAGTTACTCCATGTTTCATTTGCATTTCATCAAAGGTATTTGGTAGCTTAAATGAGAAAATGCATGTTTGAAAAATCGTTATAAACTGTAATGCAGCTCAGGTGTTGGTGATTTCTGTGCTTCTTTTTTTATACTGTGTGAATTCTGAGTCATTTTTAAACTCTGATTTTCAGCCTCATCTCCTCTAAGTGAATTCCTCTTTGTTCCACAGTTGGACTGAGTTTGTCTCTATCTTCATATCTTTCTACTGTTCGTAGACCTGAGATGCCCTTCTCTTTGCTTTCCTTTCAGGCAGCTAAATCTTAATTGTCTTTTAAAGCCTGATAGAAAGCTTGCCTCTTTTATGAAGGATTTTTAAATTATTCAGATCACCCATGTTCTTTTTTTTCTTACAGTTCATTTTCACTGATTTACTTACTCTTTAATTTTTGCTTATCTTTTAGTCTCCACAGTATACTTTATTTTTTATTTTTTAAATGTTTTTTTAAGTTTATTTTTTGAGAGACAGAGTGCAAGCGGGGGAGGGGCAAAGGAAGGCGGACAGAGGATCTAACGCAGGCTCTGTGCTAACAGCAGGGAGCCCGATGCCGGCTCGAACCCAAGAACTGTGAGATCACAACCTGAGCTGAAGTCAGACCGAGCCACCCTGGCGCCCTTCCACAGTATACTTTATACTTCTGAGGGCAGGAATCCTGACTTTCACTTCTTTTGTACCATGCATAGTTCTCCTCATGTAGTTTTAAAATAAATAGTTGCTAATTAATCAATCGTTAATTGGGAAAAAGTACTAATCTGCAATAATTGCACTTTGGATATACTTTGTGAACTTCTCTTTCCCCCCGTGGGAAGAAATAATTGTGGACTGATTAGACTGACAGATGCCGAAACAATTTAGTCCAATTTAACAAACCCTTCTTGAGTTCTGGAACATATGGGCAAGTGGTGAATAAACGTTCATTTGTTCACTTACCCAGTCAACAGGTATTTATTGGCTCTCCCCTGTTTTCCCCACACCGCGTGAGTTACCGGAGTACACGTATACTCTTAGGCAGTCAGACATTGAGAATGCAAACATGAATATGACGTGGTCTTCATTTTTAGTTTGCTTTACTTACATGACCAACGATGGCACCATTGGATGCTTCTAAGGCTTTGCAGGAAAGTAAATGACATGCTGTGAACACACAAGGAAAGAAGTAATTAATTCTGACTTGGATAGTACTAGAAAGGATTCACAGAGGAGATAACATTCAGGGAAAAAAATGGAGCATGCAGGGAGTAGCCTTGAGACTCATGTTTGCTTTGTGAAGATTTTGTACTTTACACAATGTGTTGTTAAAAATTAACATGCTGGGAAGTTTCCACTTCTGGAAGGAAGGAGTAGATGTACTTTTTCCTATTTATCCTGCTAAGTGGGATGAAAACAACTAAGAACTCTTGGGAGAAAATGTATATATAAAACATAAGAAGACTCTGAGAGGTGGAAAGAAGGCAGACTGGCTAGGGACCTTGGGACCTGAGTTCCTTGGGTTTTCTTTTTGCATCATATACCTCAGACTTGGAGCTGAAAAAGCTAGCAACTTGGAAATGCCAGTGAGTACAGACCGAAAAAAAAAAAAATAGAGAAAAAGAAAAGGAAAAGCCCTAACAAAAGCCTGCTCTCTGTAGCCAAAGGACCAGGAAAGGGATAATCTCCCAAGACAAAAAACTTAGAAAGTAACTATTCTACTCCAGTCAGACACTACGGAAAAAGCCATGGCCCTGGTGTGACCCATATCAACAAAAACTGAGTGGCTAGCTTAGGTTTCTGTTCTCACAAGGCTGTGACAGGGTATTCCAACTCCCCTGCCAGGGTGGCGTCAGGGAAGACAGAGCAGGGAGCCAGGAGTTTCATGCCTACCACCCATTAATGAGCCTCCCTCCCCCAAGCCCCACCAGTGGAGTAAGTGGAGACCATGTGGGGAACTTGGGCTTGTGGCCTAGTCGGCAGTAATGCACCCCTCCCTTTCCCTGATGGCATGGTCTTAGAGAGACCTAGTGGAAAGCCAGGACTGTCACCACTGACAGCAGCAGTGAGACCATCCAGCTGCATTGTCAGTGGAGACCATGTGGGGTATCTGGAACTCCCATCCTCACTCAGAATTTTTAAGGACATTCCCTCTTTGAATGTCAGTGGAAGCCAAGTGGGCAACTCAGACCCACCTGCAATGGCAGTGTTGAGGCAGCAGCACCCCCACTCCTTCTCCTACCACAATGGTGTCAGAGAAAACTAGCTAAAATAGAAGGTTTATATTACATCCAGAATCTTATAATATGAAAATGCTTGTGTTTCAATTGAAAATACCTTGTCATAACAAAACAACCAGGGAGATCTCAAACTGAATGAAAAAAGAAAATCAATAGATACCAACAGCAAGATGACAGAAATTTTAGAATTATCTGACAACGACTTTAAAATGGCCAAATAAAATGCTTTAATGAGCAATTACAAACAGCTTGAAACAAATGAAAAAATAGAAAGCCTCAGAAAAGAAATAAAAAATCACAGCAAAGAACAGTAAATATAAAGAAGAATCAAATGGAAATTCTATATCTGAAAAATACTATAAGCAAAATAAGAATTTCAGTGAGTGTGTTCAACAGTAAAATGGAGGGGACAAAAAAACCCCCAGTAAACTGTATGATAGAGCAATCTGACCAACAGAAGAAATAGATGGCAAAAAAATAAACAGACTCACAGGGAGATATGGTACTATAAGGAAGGATATACCATTCATATCATCAGAGTCTCAGAAGGAAAGGAGGAAGAAATCAGGGTTGAAAAATAGCCCCCAAAGAAATAATGGCTGAAAACTTGCTAACTTTGATAAAGACATAAACCTTGAGATTCAGGAAGCTGAGCAAAGTCCCAATAGGAGAAGCCCAAAGAGATCTCTGCCAACACACAGCATAATCAAACTTCTGAAAACTAAAGCCAAAAAACGTTGAAAGCAGCCAGAGAAAAATGACATCTTATGTATAAGGGAAAAACAGTAAGAAGGACAGTGGCTTTCGCATCAGAATCCCTGGAGGCTGGAAGATGGTTGGCACCGTATTTTTCAGGTACTAAAAGAAAATAACCATGAACCTGGAATCTTATACCCAGCAAACATGCACTTCAGGAGCAAAGAGGAAATCAAGACATTCTCAGGTAAAAGAAAACAACCTTAAGCAGATAAATGACTAAAAGAATTTGTCTCAGCAAAAAAGAAATGAAAAAGAAGGAGCTTTGGAACATTAGGAAGGAGAGAACATGGTAAGCAAATACACTGGTAAATTAAGTTTGCTTTTTTTGCCCCTGAGTTTTCTGAATTGTGTTTTATGGTTGAGGTGAAAATTGTAATATTCTCTAAATGTGATCCCAAATATAGGTGGATAAAATACTTAAAAACCTTATACTATAAACATGGAAAGGGAAAGGGATGTAATAGTAGGTAAGTTTACAATATGTCACTCAGACTGGTAAAATGAGGCCACCAGTAGACTAAGATGTTTTATATGTGTAATGTGATCCATAGAACAGCCACTAAAATAGCTATGTGAAGAGATATACTAAAAAAACACCATAGACAAATCAGAATGGAGTTCTTTAAAATGTTCAGGTAACCCACAGGCAAGCAGGAAAAAAACCCCAGCGAAACAAAGAACAGGAAAATTAGAAAATGAAACATAAAATAGAAGACTTAAGCTCTAATATATCAATAATTACTTTAAGTAAATGCTATAAATACCCAATTAAAAAACAGATTGACAGTGGATTAAGAACATACCCAACTATATGCCATTTATAAGAAATGCATTTCAAATATAATAGTATATGCAGGTTAAATATGAAAGGATGGGAAAACATAAACAGTTGGTTACCCTTATTTTTGGTAGCTAGTTAAGTCACTGTGAACACTGAATTGGCAACTACTGAAGTGCTGCTCCTAGGGGAAATACAGAGTTAGGTTCCTGTAAGCTTCTGTTCACATTTTTGTCGACTGGTCAATACATAAACTTGTTTTATGTGTGTTTCTGTTTAAAGATACCCTGTTGCATATCTATTGTTGACTCATTAACTTTGAACTCACTGCCAACTGCACTGTGAGTCCTGTCTGATTCTAGCACACATTTTCTCTATAGAACATAACGGCCTTCTTGCTCTTAGGAACTGAAAACAGTACTTTAGCACTATTCTTGAGGCCATCTTAAGCAGTGAAATCACTCACAAAAATCACAAAAATGGGAAAATGTGTTACTAAGTAGATCGTGAAGAGCATATTTATTCATAGCTTGCGACTTGAAATGAGAAGGCAGAGTATTGCCTTGTTGGACTTTAGCTGGAAATATGTGTGTCAGGCAACTCACTTTGTGCTGCTCTGTGCATGTCTGTGAGCAACTGAAAAAATACTGAAAGTACTGATTTTGGGGTTACAAATAACTTTTAGCGAGTGAGTAAATTAGCAAGTATTGAATCCATAATGAGAACTGATTAGATCATTATAAAGATTAACCAAAAAAAGCAGAAATAGCTATATTAATATCAGGTAAAGTAAACTTCAGGGGAAAGAATGATCAGAGACAGAACATTACATGATAAAAGAGTTAATCCATTAAGAAGACATAGCAATTCTAAATGTTTAGGTATACAAAAAAAACAGCTATAAAACCTGCAAAGCAAAAACTGGTAGAAGTGAAAGGAGAAATAGACAAATTCAAAGTTATAGTTGGAGACTTCAATACCCCTTTCTCAACAATTGATAGAACAACTAGGCAGAAAACCAGAAGGTTGTAGCAAAAGTCAGCAGTACCACTAACCAAAAAGATTTAATAGATATTTATAGAACCCATCACCCAAGAAAGCAGAAAAGTCTTCTTTTTAAGTGCCCATGGGGCATTATATCAAGATAGGCTATATCTTAGGCCATAAAACAAACCTCAACAAGTTTAAAATAACTGAACTTCTACAAAATGTGTTTTTTACCATAATGGCATCAAAGTGGAAATGAAGAACAGGAAAACCTACAAACACTTGGAAACTAAACAACACACCTATAGAATGCATAGGTCAAAGAAGAAGTTTCAAAAGAAATTTAAAAAAGATATCAAAGAGAATAAAAATGAAAACAGGTCAAAATTCATAGTACAGAGTTAAAGCAGTGCTAAGAGGAAGATTTATAGTACTAAATGAGCACATTAAGAAAGGAAAATTTTATTTATTTATTTATTTATTTATTTATTTATTTATTTATTTTAAATATTTATTTACTTTTGACAGAGAGACAGAGCGAGAGCAGGGGAGGGGCAGAGAGAGAGGGAGACACAGAATCCGAAGCAGGCTCCAGGCTCTGAGCCATCAGCACAGAGCCCGATGCGGGGCTTGAACTCACCGTGAGATCATGACCTGAACCGAAGTCGGCGCTTAACCGACGGAGTCACCCAGGCACCCCAGAAAGAGGAAAATTTTAAATCAATATACATTCCAACATCAAAAACCTAGGAAAATAAAAATAAACCCAAAGCAAGCAGAAGAAAGGAAATAGTAAAGAGCAGAAATCAATGAAATTGAAAGCAGTAAGACAATAGAGAAAACTAAGAAAAGAAAGAGTTGATTCTTTGAAAAGATTAATAAAATTGGCAATTCTCTAGCAAATCTGACAGAGAAAAATAAGGACAGAAATACTAGTATCAGGAATGAATCCGGAAATCACCGACTTCAGACACCAAGAGCCTAATAAAGGACTAATACAAGCAACTCTGTATACATAAATTTGGCATTGTAGGTGAAACAGACCAATTCCTTGAGAAACACAACTACCACAACTTACTCAACGTGAAACAAATGCTTTGAATAGCCTTATAATGATTAAGGACATTGAATTTATAACTTAAAACTGCCAAGAAAGAAATCTCTAGCTCCAGATGGTTTCACTAGAGAATTCTACCAAACATTTAAAGAATTAACACCAATTCTATATAATTTAATCCAGAAAACAGAAAGGAGGGGAACCAGCTTTATGAAGCTAGTGTTACCGTGATGCCAAATGGCAAAAACAGAACAAAAAAGAGAACTACAGACCAATGTCCCTCATGAATATAGACACAAAAATTCTTAACAAAATATTAGGAAATAGCAATATAGAAAAAGAGCTATACACAATGCCCAAGGGGGGTTTATTCCAGGGCTGCAAGTCTGATTCAATATTTGAAAATCAATGCAATCCACTATATTAACAGGCTAAATAAGAAGAAAATCACATGATTCTATCGATGCAGTAAAAGTATTTGAGAAAACTTAGTACTCATTCATAATTAAAACTCTCAGGAAGATAGGAATAGAAGGGGGCTTACTCAATTTGGTAAAGAACGTCCACAAGAAACCTACAGCTGACGTTTTACTTAATGGTGAAAAATGGCATATTTTTTCCCAGAGATCAGAATAAAGTGTGAAGAACTCGTCTACTTGACCTCAAGCCTTCTTGTACAGTAACCAAGACTCTGTGGTATTGGTGGAGGAATACATATATCGACCAGTCAAGCAGAGCAGATCTGAGAAAGAGATCTATGTAAATGTGTCCAACTAACTTTCCACAAAGGTGCCAGAGTGATTCAATGACGGAAAGATAGCCTTTTCAACGAATGGTGCTAGAGTATTTGGAGACCATCAGCAAAATATGGACCTTGACTTAAGTCTCACACATTATATGAAATTAACTCAAAATGGATCATGGGCTTACATGTAAAGTGTCAAACCATAAAGCTTTTAGAAAAAGACGAGAAAAATCTTGAGCATCTAGGTCTAGGCAAAGGGTTCTTAGACTTGACACTAAGAACATGATCTTAAGAAGGAAAAATGACAAATCGGACTAAATCAAAATTTAAAACTTTTGCTCTGTGGAAGACCCTGTTAAGGGGATGAAAAGACAAAATACAGATTGAGAGAAAATGTTTGCAAATCACCTAGTTGACAAAGGGCTAGTATCTAGAATATACAAACTCTCAAAACTTAACAGTTAGAGAGCAAACAGTACAGTTTGAACTTGGCTAAGAGACAAGAAGGAACATTTTACTGGATAAGATATACAGATAGAAAATAAGCAGCTGGAAGGACATGCATCAGTGTCCACTAGGGAAATGCAAACTAAAACCTCAATGGGACAGCATTATACACCTGTTACGATGGCTGCAATAAATAATAACAACACTAGTTACTGGCAAGGATGTAGAGAAACTATCACCCATGCATTGTTGGTGAGAACGTAAAATGTTAGGGCCACTCTGGAAGAGTTTGACAATTTCTTAAAAAACCAGAGATGTAACTACCAGGCAATCTAGTATTGCATTCCTGGATATATATCCCAGAGAAATGAAGATTTATGTTCATATAAAAGCCTATACACTAATGTTCATAGCACTTGTATATGTAATAGCCCCAAACTGGAAACAGCCCAGTTATCTTTTAATGGGTGAATGGTTGAACAAATTGTGGTACATCCATGCAGCGGAATAGTACTCAACAATAAAAGGGAACAGACCATTAATATAGGCAGTGACCTAGATGAAAAAAGCCAATCCTAAAGTTATATACTGTACTATTTTATTTATATAGCATTCTTAAAATGACAAATTATAGAAATGGGGGAGATAGTAGTAGCTGCTAGGATTAAAGGAAGACGTGGTAGTGGTGAGGCTGTGGATGTAGCTGTAACAGACCAACGAGAGGGCTGCTCGTGTTGATGGAAATGCTCGTATCTTAACCGTGTCAGTGGCAGTATTCTAGTTCTGACATTGTGCCATAGTTTTGTAAGATGTTACATTGGGGGAGAATGAGTAAAGGGTACATGGGATCTCTCTGTATCTTTCTTGTAACTGCAAGTGAATCTATAATTATCTCAAAAAGTATAATTTAAAAAATTTTTAATATACTTTAGTTTACCTGTTATTGATAATCTTAAATCTTTTTGTCAACCAATGATACACTCGTCTACGAATATTTATTCTGAATTTCTGCATTACATTCAGCATTATGGTGGCTGGAGTTATTAGGAGTACAGAATATTATATTATTAGGAGGATAGAAGCATACTGTTTACAGTGCATACAAACTAAAGTGTGTGGTGTGTGTGTGTGTGTGTGTGTGTAAAAAGCATGTGAAAATATATCTAAGGGAGTGGACATAACTCTCTTCTTTAAATATTTCTGATGTTCCGTTGTAAATTTTAAGAGCTATAGCATAAAGTGCACTTGTAATCCTATTCAGCTCTTAACTCACCAAGAAGAAATCCTTTCTCAGGACATGTAGCTTCGCTACAGTATTCACACTGTATTGTCAAATCCATGTCAATTATGCAAAACAAAAGAAAAACAAATGGCCTAGCTAAGGTTTGGCAGCTGCAATAAGGAACCTATCAATTTGAGGTTTGTTGTAATGGATTATATTTAAAAGAACATTCTTCCAAGTAATTCTAGTGCTTGGGATGAATGAAGAATCATGTGAAGAATCTGTAACTCATCTCCAAAAATTGGGAAAAAAATAAAATTCTCGCCAACTTTTCCTTGGGTTGTATTTATATAATATATGAATGTTTAGCATTTTAAATTCTTTCCTAATGACCAGTTCATTTGCCTGTAGAATCTCTTTGAAGAACTATTTTAACTAGAACTAAATTTTAACTAGAATAACAATTCGCAAATACGTTTTTCACAGATCTGGCAGAAAAATAGATCCTATAAGATCTCATGGTTTAAAGGGATTCTTAGAGTTTTCAGTGAAATAGATGAAGATTTCTGTCTTTCTAGAGTCAGGTAATTGTCTTTCTATGCAGTATCCAACACCAGCTTACTGTGTGATAGAAATGAAACCACAGAAGCAACAAGGCAAAACTAAAGCTTCGTGGACGTCTGAGACCATTTGCGCAGCTGCCATATTACAGGTCACAGAGCAGGTAGTTGGCAAATGCCGAGTGCCTCCGCTACTGCTCCCCTCCAAGGCTATCGGACTCGCGGCTTCTGGGTCACGTTGTATGCAGCCTGGTTCAGTGCAGCAGCCCTGGCAGCTACCAACGTCGTCAGTGCTCTAGGGACAAGGGAAACAGCAGTGGACAAAACACACGGAAACTCCTGCCCCGGCGGAGTTTTCATTCAAGACAGAAACAGGGACAATTAGCTAAATGGATAAGTGAATTTTATATTATGTTTGGAAGGGACATGTTCTGTGCAGAAGAATGAAGCAAGGAAGGAGGAAAAGGACTGCTAGAATTAGGGGGAAGGTCATCGCAAGGTTGAAGAGGGCTGTCAGGGAAAGATTCACGGAGACGTGAATTTTGAGCAGAGCCTTGAAGGCACTCTCTTCCCTCTGGGTAAGAGTGTACAGGCAAAGGGAACAGTTAGTACCGAGGTTTTGAGGTGGGAACATTGCATGTCAGCATGGAGGCCAGAGTGACTGGAGGGAAGAGTGAAAATGAGGTCTGAAAGTGGCAGGAGCCTTGTGGGCCACCCTGTGGATGGAAGCTCTTACTCTCAGCAAAATGGGGAACACTTTGAGGGCTCGAAGCAGGGGAACAACATAATTCGAGCAGATAGCTTTGGTCTGAGCGCTACAGTGCCTTGCTAGTTAGGAAGCAGCTCAAATACCATATTGAAGCAATTCCAATAAAATGCTAAGTTAGAGTTGCGTCTGGGGGAAAGAGTGGTTACAGCGAAAAACCCACAACACCTTGACAAGGCATTTCTTGCTTTCTTGCTTTTTTTTTTTTTTTAAAGTAGGCTCCATACCCAGATGAACATGGGTCTTGAACTCATGACCCTGAGATCAAGACCTGAGCCAAGGTTGGACGCTTAACTGATTGAGCCACCCAGGCACCCCACCTTGACAAGACCTTTCTATTACTTTTGAGAAAGTGGAGGTAATGGCATGGAAAATCTAGTCTTGTAATACAGTCTTATTTCTAAAATAATTGTTGGATGAAAACAATGAAACCGATCACAGGACGTCTGTTTTAGTAGGTGATGCACTATATCTACCATTAGCGTGGTAGCCTAAAATTTTGAGCATCACAAAATAGCCGAAGCTGGCTTTGCAGCTTGGGCTCTTCCCACTGGAAAAATCAGCTGGATGCAGACAATGGGCTGAAGAGGAAGGGAGTCTGAGAAGTAGACAGGACTGAAATACGTGTATTTTCTGAGCTTTTTGTCCTTGAACACTTCGGTGGGCTTATTGAAACTTTAATAAATACACTTATTAAAGTCAGATCTACGTAGCTGAATAGTGTAATCTTGTAGTCTGTAATGCCTAAGACCTCATGACCCAGGTAAACTTTTATATCACTCTGAATTGGTGTTACTAAGGGTATCAGTTTCCGTAAGAAATGCTTGTGTAGACTTTAAAATAATAAAATAACACACCTGGCTAAGAATTATTGCATTAGATTCACATTTCTCTAGATAAAGGTCTGTCAGCACATTCATTACAGGCACATATTTTCAGGTTGAAACTTGGCATAGCAGTTCTCAAGAAGAAAGAGATTCAAGTAAAACGTGAATGAAATCTTTCTTTTGTTTTGTTTGAAGGAGACATTCCCTTCATATCCTGATTCAGCTGTATTCCACAAAACTTTGGGAATCTCGATTTTTGTGTTGTTTTTAGAAAAATAAGAAGGGCCTTTGAAAAACAGTTTGTCTTTGGATATTAAGGTAGGAAAAAAAAACCCCTTTTGATGTTTGGCAACACATTTGCTTAAGAACAGAAATGATTCAAGGGACTTCTCAAAAAGAGCCGGTGTTGTCTATCTCTTTTCCTCCTGGAGATCATAATCACCCTGAAAATTGCAACACTGATACCTTTAAAGGTGCAGTTTCTCCTGCCCGTCTCCCGGAACAAAACAAGAATACCCACAAAGGCGACACCCTCTTTGGGAGGATAAACACTAAGGGCATATTTGTTGAGAATTCGAGAAGATCCGTGAGTCAGATGAAAGAAAGTGTATCAAAAAGCCTTTACGATCTTTATAATTTTGAGGTGAAATGTGCAAGTGAGATATTGCTCAAAAAGGGTTTATAGTAAAATGTAGTTTCCCTCTTCCACCTTGAACTAAGCCGCTGGATGTCTCTCCATCGAGGCACCTCCCGTTCTCAGAGGCATCTCCTATTGTCAGTGTCTTACATGTCCTTCAGGTGAGAACATTTTCTTTTTTGTGTGTGTAGTTAAAAAGGTAGGTTACTATACATTTTGTTCTACATCTGTTCTATTCTTTCAGCATTTCATCTTGGAGGCCGTTCAATATTTGTTCATAGAGAGCACTTCGTTTTTAATAGCTTCATGTTCTACCTACGGACATACCAGAAATTACTTAGGCTGCCATAGGCTTGCAGAGGGCATGTAGGCTTTTTAGACTTTTACTATTACAAACAATGTAACAGTGAAAATCTTTCTATGTAGAGCAATTTGTCTGACTATATGTTTCTAGAAGAGGAATTTTTGTATTAAAAAGTACATGCGTGTCTGTAGACTGCTCCCCATAGAAATTGTAGACTCCCATCAGCAATATCTACTTCCCCCTTCCCTTGTCACCGCAGTGTGTACCAAACCTTATGATCTTTAGCTGTCTGATGCAGGGAAATGGTACCCTGTTTGAATTTGCATTTCTATCATGAGTGACGTTGAGAGCATCTTTTCCTAAGTTTAAGAGTCATTTGTATTTTCTGTGAACCGTTTATATCTTTTGTCTCTCTTTTTAGAGCATTATTGGTCCTTTCTTACTGATTTGTGAGAGTTCTTAATGCATTTATGAAGTTAGCCCGGTATTTTAGGATTCGTAAATATTTTTCTTAGTTTCTTAGTGATTTGTCCTTTGACATTTTTTGTTGTTTGCTATAAAGGATTTTTTAATTTCTACTTATATGAGTCAAATTTATCAATCTTCTATGGATTCTGAGTTCTGTGATGTAAGTAGAAATTCTCTCACCACTCTGAAATTATGTTTTTTTTTAAATCTTCTTGTTTTCTTCTAAGATTTTAAGAGTTTTCACATTTAAATCTTTGATCTATCTGGGATTTATTTTTTTTGAATAATTTATTGTCAATTTGGTTTCCATACAACACCCCGTGATACTCCCATCAAGTGCCCTCCTCCGTGCCCATCACCCACTCTCCCCCCTCCTACCCCCCCTCCCCTCAGTTTGTTCTTAGTCTTTGAGAGTCTCCCATTATCTGGGATTTATTTTGTTGTAAGGTATGATATAGAGACCCAGCTTTTTTTTTTTTCCCACTTAGCTCTGAGTATTTTTGTTTTCATACCACTTGTTGAATAGTTCGTTTTATCTCCGTGGGATTCAAATTCGTTTATCACGTTTAAAATTTCTAACTATTTGAATCTGTTTCTGGCCTTTCTACTCTGTTTATCATTGACCTTTTTGTCTGTTCACAAATCAGTAACTCATCATATTAAATATTATAGCTTTGTAACATGTTTTAATATTTTGCAATGCTAATCCTTGATCATTTGTCTTCTTTTTCAGAATGTTCCTGGTTATCCTTGCTTATTTTTCTTGCGAACTTCAGAATCAATTTGTCTAGTTTCAGACAGTGCAAGTGTGTGTGTGTGTGTGTGTGTGTGTGCGCGCGCAACCATGTTAAATTTATAGATAAAAATTTAGGGAGAACTGACATCTTTAATATGTGTTATTTTCTAATTTTCGAACATGTTTCATCCACTCATTTGTTAAATTCTTGCGTGTCCTTCAGTAACACTGAAAAGTTTTCTTGATATATAATTATATATATTTCTTGTTATACATTTTTAAGCTATTTTCTAACCTTTGGTTGCTATTGTTTTAAAATGTTTATTTATTTTTGAGAGAGAGAGAAAAAAGAGAGAGCACGTGCCTGAGCGTGGGAGGGGTAGAGAGAGAGGGGGACAGAGAATCCAAAGCAGGCCCTGTGCTGACAGCAGAGAACCCAACAAGGGGATTGAACTCACAAACCATGAGGTCATTACTAAGTCAAAGTCAGATGCTCAACTGATGGAGCCACCCAGGCGCCCTTTGTTTGCTATTTTAAATGTAATCTATTAATCTTTTATATCCGGTATGAGTGTTGTTTGTATTTACATACAGTAGCAAAGTCGCTATGTTTATCTTCATCCACTTTAATGTATTCTCCTATTGATTAGAGTTTCTCAGTTGATTCTCTTGTGTTGTCTAGGTAAACAATCATATTGTCTGAAAATAATGATAATTTTACCATATCCTTTTAAGTTTTACCCCGTTTTTTTATTGTCTAATATTACCAGAGAATTCATGGTGGTCATAGTGGACATTCTTATCTTCAACTTGACTTTGATAGGAATACTAATAGTGTTTTTATTAGGCATAATGTGATGGGTTTTGAGATGCAATAAGGATGTTTTATGCTTAAAAGATAATCTGTTTATTCTTAGTATACTATATGATCAAAATTTTTGTCAAAAAGGATGTTAAATGTTACCAAAAGTTTTATTTCATAATCTCTGGAGACGATCATTTAATTTTCTTGATTGCACTTTTCTCTGTGCTGTCTATCTATATTGGGGTTTATATCTTCATGAAGGTAATTTCGAGGCTTCCTTTTTTCTATGCTCTAAAACACTTTGAATGGCAGTGGGGTTATCTGTTTTTTAAGGATTTGGCAAGATTTCGCTTGTGAAACCAACTGTGTGTTAAACTATTTTGGTGGGAATAAATGTTTGACAGTTTGTCCTACTTTTTCTATGGACATTGATCTGTTAAATTTTCAATTTCATCTGGGATGAGATTTCTTAGAAAATAATCCATTTCATCATTGTTTTCCAATTTACTAACAATGAATGAGCAAAGAGGTGTTTTAGGATTCTTTTAATTTCTTCTGTTTCTGTGATTTTCTCCCTCATCTTTATTTCTTTCCTTCTAAAGAAATTAGGCAAGCTAAAGGTTTTCTTTTCTATTTCTCCTCTCTTTCCATCCAAGAAACAGCCCTTTGATTTACTTATTAGTTCTTGTATGTTCTGCTTTTCTAATTCATTAATTTCCAATTTATCTCTTAATTTCTATTTTATTTTTTAATTTGATATTTTTATTCAAGTATAATTAACACTCAGTGTTATATTAATTTCAAATGTACAGTATAGTGATTCAACAATGCCATACATTTCTTGGTGTTCATCAGGATAAGTTTGCTCTTAATCCTCTTTATCTATTTTACTCCTCCGCCCCCTACCTGTGGCAGCGATCAGTTTGTTCTCTGTATTTAAGAGTTGATTTTTGTCTCTTTTTTTTTTTTGTTTATTTGTTTTGTTTTTTGAATTCCACATATGAGTGAATCATATGATATTGGTATTTGTATGATATATGTCTTCTTCTTGGTATTTAGTTTGTCTTTCTCTGACTTCAATTAGCATTATACTTTCTAGGTCCATCCATGTTGTTGCAAATGGCAACATTTCATTCTTTTTTATGGGTGAGTAATATTTCATTGCAAATATATACCACATCTTCTTTATCCATTCATCAGTTGATGGACACTTGGATTGCTTCCATATCTGGCTATTGTAAATAATGCTGCAATAAACAAAGGGGTGCATACATCTTTTTGAATTGTTTCCCTTGGGTAAATACCCAGTAGTGGAATTAGTGAATCATATGGTGGTTCATATTTATTTTTTGAGGAGCCTCTATACCGTTTTCCAAAGTGGCTATGCCAATTTGCATTCCCACTAACCGTGCACAAGAGTTCCTTTTCCCCCACATCCTCACCAGCACTTGTTATTTCTTGTCTTTTTAATTTTAGCCATTGTGACAGGTACAAAGCAATCTCCCATTGTGGTTTTAATTTGCATTTCCCTGATGATGAGTGATGTTGAGCATCTTTTCATGTGTCTGTTGGTCACTTGTGCCTTTTAATTTGGATTTTTTTTATGTCGAGTTGTAAGGTTTTTTTATGTTTTAGATATTAACCCTTTAACAGGTATATCATTTGAAAATATGTTCTCCCATTCAGTATGTTGCCTTTTTGTTTTGCAGATGGTTTCCTTCACTGTGCGAAAGCTTTTTATTTTGCTGCAGACTGATAGTTTAATTTTGCTTTTGTTTTACTTGTCAGAGGAGACATATCTATTTCTCTATGTCATAGAGAGCACTTCCCCTACACAGGGGAAAATTTATGGGTTGAATCCTATTCCAGTGTTTTGATTATGCTGTTTGGAGATACCATTATGTATATGTTCGATTTACATTTTCTAACATTCATGCACATCATTTTGCTATAGTTATTTGAAAAAATATATTTTTGCTATAATCTCTTTTAACTCAGTTGTTTACATTTTATTCTGACTTTTTTTCTTATTTGTGTCATTCATGATCCTTTCTTGTCAGCAATATTTAGTCTCTTTGGGCTGTCTCTAATGTTGATTTTTGTTCCTCTGATGGTTTTATTTTTCTCTTGTTTATGGTCCTTGCTGATGTATAAGTTATCTCTTTCTATTGCCTCGCTTTATTTTAATTTGAGCGCTTGTATATTTACATTAAATTTTTGTTTCATAGAGGTATTTGCTTATTTTTAATTTCATGGCATTGTTTTTGGCTACAGTTTTCATCTGTTCTGTGGCAATTGTTTTTGTATGCCTCCCTTTTTCCTGTTCTTTTTTTTTTCTCTTTCTGTGGCTTGTATATAATTTTTTCCCCTTTGTAAGAGTTGCCTTAAATGAGGCATGCTTTTTCTCAACAAGCTGTTTGTACAAAGCATATAGGGGACAAGGATCAATGCTCCATTCCGGGCTAAATAACAATTGTCTTTATGACATGGGGTTTATGTGTGAGTGTGTTTTTTTTAACTTTTACTTTCCTTCTCTCCTTTGTCTTCAGCTTTCTGACACCGTGGCGTTCACATGTGATTTGTTATTCATCCCCAGCTACCTGTTTTCTTTTGTGCCAAGCTTTGTCCAAGAAATCTCTCCTGCTGTCAGCTCATACACCTAGATGCATTATTCCAAAAAAGGGATAAATAGCATTTCCTATAAGGATGTGACACTTTGGTGAATGGTCCTCTGCTGGTTTCGTCTCAGATCTATAGCCACAGGTGCTCTCTTTTGATATCTTCCTGCAACCCTATTTGAGCTGTGACACAAAGTTTACATGTCAATTACAGGGGAAATGATATGTGTCGTGTTCTTTCGGATGTTGTAGTTGTTAACTTGTCCAGACTTTTCTGATTTCTCCTGATAAAAGCAGGAATTAGAAGAGGCTAGCCAAGAGTCCTGTCTCCACCTGTGTTTCTGCAGCCATATTATGACTTTCTGTTCTCATAACATAAAGGTATGACTGCATCTGTGGTCTTTTATGAAACAATATAAAATGTCCTGCTAGTAGCTGGCACCCTAAATCCAGGAGGTGACCAGATTTGCTTTAGGAATATATATTTATCCAAGGCAAGATCCATGTAAAAGGTATCTTTATATATCTACAATTCCCAGCACAGTGTCTATTTTATGTATAACAGCCTCGGGAGGAATATTTTCCTAATGGAAGAATAAATATATAGAAGTGGCTTGTATTAGTTTCCCGGAGCTGCTGTAATAAATTACCACAAAGTTGGTGGCTTACAGTAACAGAAACCTATTCCTCCATAGTTCTGGAGGGCAGAAGTTTGAAATGAAGGTGTTGGGAGGGCTTTGCTCCATTTGGAGGCTCTAGGGAGGAGTCATCCTGCCTGTTGCAACTTTTGGTTGTTCCAGGTGTTCCTTGGCTTGTGGCTGCATAATTCCTAGTCTCTGTATGTGTCTGCACATGGCCTTCTCCTTCGTGTTCTGTGTCTTCTGCTATTCTGTCTCTTCTAAGGACCTTTGTCATTAAATTTAGTGCCCACCAGGTGATCCAAATGATCTCATCTCAAGATCCCTAACTATATCTGCAAAGACTCTTTCTCCAAGTGAGGTCCTACTCATAGATTCTGGGGGTGAGGATACATACAGGGACCACAATTCAAACTCAGTTTACTGGTATTTCTTTTCATGTCACCTCTCTTCATTTATTCAGCAGGTAGACACAAGCACTGCCTTTGTGAATAACACTGTTCTAGGGGTGTCAGAGTATTGACTACTACCATTAGTATTGTTAGTATTACTAGTATTTCTCAAGATACTTAAAATTTAATTGAGGACTCGAGAACTATATTTGAACAGTAGTATATATTGAACTAAAAAACAAAGTAGAGTTATCCTGGCAACTGGTATGAGATTTCTTTTGCTGGGAAAAAATGTCTTTCTTGAGATGATGCTTTGATAAGCTTGGGTAGGAGTTAATCTTCAAGGCCTGACTGGTTCTCAGGTTTCCGAAAGAAGGATAGATCTTAAGGGCAGGCGGGTCAAGAAGGTCATTGGTGGTGGCATGAGAGTTGGCTTTTAGAGAGAGGCAAGTCAAATGGGGACTTATCATGTGAAACGTGTTCCATGCAATGTAACCCTTCCTCATTACTCTACAAATATCAGTAAAACCATAGAAATCACAATGAAAATTTTTTGAGTGGATTTCCTTTGGAACCAGTGAAAGGATTAGGTTTTATTAAAACACACAATTATGTATGATTAAATGCAAGACAGCGATACTATTAATAAGTCCTACAATTTTGGAGAAGGGCAAGGTTTCTGTGGTTGGAATTGTCTCTGGAAAATGGATCTTGAGCTGAATCTCAAAGGCTGGGTGCAGTGTGATTGAGAAAGAGTGCACATCAGCAGTGGAAATGACGTTGGTAAAGGGAGGAATGTACCCAGGACATTGGTAAAAGCAGGAATGCACCCAACTCGAAACACCGGGTGAATGGTCTGGTCTGGCTGGACTGCTTCAGACTTTCAGTAGAAGTTCAGGATTGCAAACTTGCTTGCAAGTAAATGATAGGACTCTCCTGAATAAAGCTGCAGTTCTTAGTAAGGAGTGAGCCTTCCGTAGCCTGTGAAGTTTTTTTTCAATGTTTATTTATTTGTTTTGGTAGGGGGCAAGAGAGAGAAAATGAATGAGCAGAGGTGGGGAAGAGAGAAAGGGAGGGAGAGAATCTCAAGCAGGCTCCATTCTGTCAGCACAGAGCCCAATGTGGGACTTGATCTCATGAATCATGAGATCGTGACCTGAGCTGAAATCAAGAGTCAGACATTGATCTGACTGAGCCACCCAGGAGCCCCCTAATCATAGCCTGTGAGTTTTGACCATACTCTATAGTTAGGGCCACCATTCATTTTGTAGTAATATTTGGCCTTAACGGTGTTAAAAAAAATGGGGGAGACTGAAGGAATAAAAGAAATAGAGAAGAGCTAGTTAGGAACACAGAGAAGAAGCCACCAGAGGTGGGAGACCTTGATAGATCGATGTCACTAGGGCTAAAATAAGAGGAAATTTTGAAAAGCGTGGCTTCACCTCTAGAACCACATAGCTCAGAGAGGTGAACTTGGAGTTGCTAATTTTTGCTAACAACCTCAGCACCATGGGTGTGTGTTTGGTTGGAGAGTATTAAACGTCGCAGTGCAGAGAATTAAGGAGGAGGAGTGTGGTGAGGAAATGAAGCCTATGGAGAAGTGTAGTGTGAATGGAGGGAAGCTAATGAATAGTAAGCCCACAGGCCATCCAGGCAGGTAACTGCTAGCAGGCAGGGGGAGGTTTTGTACCCACTGGCTGAGACAGTGGGGGGAGCAGTTTTGGGACAGGGATGCAAAGGGGAAGAGATACTGGAGAAGGTGGATGGGGCCAGGGCCAAGGGTAGGTACAAGTTGGACTGAGTTTGCTCGGCAGAGATTTTCTCTCTGGATCTCTCCTTTGTTAGTTGGTTCTGAGTGAGAATGCCAGAGAAGAGACGCAGAGCCTTGACCTCTGAAAACCAGGTAAGTGTGGAGTCAGGGTCTTCTGTGTTCTGATGGATAGGAGAGGCTTGATCTTTTGGGAGATATGATTCTGGCAGAGAATAGAGACCGAGGAAGATATTAAGGGAAAATATGGGTTGAATTTATTTGATTATTCAAGTTTTGATGGAAGAATCATTGAGTAAAAACAAAACAAAACAGAAAAACACACAAAAATATTTGCAGAGGGAGCAAGAGAAGGAGAAATGCCATGACAGCAACAACAAACAAATTTCTAAGGGGACAGTGATGAACAGATTTCCCATTTCACTTGGAAAATGGGTGATAGGCGACACCGGCCACATCCCCACATGGTGACAGCTGCAAGGCCTGAGTAGCAGCTTTCCCTTTAAGCCTGAGCAGGCTCGGACAAAGAGGTATCAATCACCCCTTGTCTCATTTTATTTTATTTATTATTTTATTTTATTTTATTTTATTATTTATTTATTTAAATTCAAGTTGGGGTTAACATACGGTGTAGTATTGGTTTCAAGAGTAAAGCCCAGTGATTCATCACTTACATATAACACCCAACAAGTGTCCTCCTTAATGCCCATCACCCATTTAGCCCACCCCCCACTCACCTCACCTCTAGCAATCCTGTTCTCTGTAGTTAAGAGTCTTTTATGGTTTGCCTCCCTCTCTGATTTTATCTTATTTTTCCTTCCCTTCCCCTGTGTTCATCTGTTTTGTTTCTTAAATTCCACATATAAGTGAAATCATATGGTATTTGTCTTTCTCTGACTGACTGATTTCACTTAGCATAATATACTGCAGTTCCATGCACATTGTTTCAAATGGCAAGATTTCATTCTTTTTTGATCACGAAGTAGTATTCCATTGTGTATGTGTATGTATATATAAAGAAGATAGATACATCTATCTTCTTCATTCACCAGTCGATGGACATGTAGGCTCTTTCCATAATTCGGCTCTTGCTGATAGCACTGCTATAAACATCAGGGTGCACGTGCCCCTTCAGATCAGTATCTTTGTATCCTTTGGATAAGTACCTAGTAGTGTCATTGCTGCGTCATATAAAATAGTTCTTTTTTTTTTAAATATTTTTATTTATTTTTGAGAGCAGGAGAGACAAAGCATGAGTGTGGGAGGGTCAGAGAGAGAGAGGGAGACACAGAATCCAAAGCAGGCTCCAGGCTCTGAGCCGTCAGCACAGAGCCCGACTTGGGGCTCGAACTCACAGACCGTGAGATCATGACCCGAGCCGAAGTTGGACGCTCAACCGACTGAGCCACCCAGGTGCCCCCAAATAGTTCTATTTTTAATTTTTTGAGGAACCTTTAGAGTGGCTGCACCAATTTGCATTCCCACCAACAGTGCAAAACTGTTTCTCTTATTTAATTGAGCTGCAAATTACAGGGGTCAGACACTTCCCCAGGGCATAGTAAGAGCTGGCCAAACAATTCTCATTGTCTGCACTGTCACACTCTATGCCTTCCCCATCCCTTCCCAACTGATAAAAGAAGACATGAGGTAGAGAGGAGAAAGAAGACATTCTTACAATTGCGAGTTGCTGACCAAATGGCCAAATGTTACAGTGTTCTCCTTTCTTCCCCATGGGGACTTCCAACCTACCTCAAAGCCCCATGAAAGGTGGACACCTGGACAAGAACCTGGAGATACTACTGGAGATGGCTTCTTCCTCCTGGGTAGATGTTAGGTGAGATGAAGCAGCAGAGGCCCTTTTTGGTGTTATCATTGGCATGGCGTGGAACTAAATGCGGTGAAGGAAGGAGAGAAGTTGGCATGGGTTGCTGGCATCAGGGCATATGTGAATGGGAAGTCGGCGCCTGCTTTCTGCCTGGCTCTGCTAGTTTGCCAAAGCCGGTAGAGACGGGACTTCAGGGTAAGGTATCTAAGAAGACAGGAAATACCCCCACCCCACATGGAGGGCCTGGAAGGGGATTTTCATGGCTCCTGTGGCTCCACAGGAGAAGTAAAGAATGCAGAATGGGAGGCATGCGTTTTGGGACTGATCAGATGACATCTAATTAGGGGATGTCCCATTTGGCAAGATGGTCGAAGGCACGGGCCACTGGCAGCAAAACATGGAAACGTAGTTGCCGCCTCTCTGAGGGCGTTCTCAGTCATGGACAGAGAGGGAGTGAAGTACAACATCCCTCCAGGAAAACCGCATCCACCTTCTATGTTAGTGAAGACCGCCAGCAGCAGAAAGAGCCAGACGCCTCTAGAGAGGAAACGCCAATAGCCATCCACATCTCGCAGGCAGCCAGTATGATATGTCAACCCCTGCTCCCTCTCAGCATTCAGCCGCCCTGCACACTGGTGGACTTTAGGCTGGAAGACGGAGGAGGCAGAAGGCACACTGGACACTGAGCATATCTCTCTACTTGAAGGGTGGTGAGAGGAGACACACTCTGACCTGAGGCTGGGCCATCCCTGGAGAGACGGAAGGAAAAGAGCTTTAAAGTGGGAGCAGAACTGGAATTTAAGAAATAAATAGGTCTGAGTCTTAAATTCTGAAATGACACTCTTCTAATAATTGAAAGTGATTGGAAAGTTGTGGAATCTGCCCAGCTGTTACTAAAGGGACAGTAAAGTTTGTTTCGTTGTGGCAGGAGGGACTAGGGAAAATACAACCATTTCAAGTTTGTATTCCATTGAGTGTAGACTGTACAATTACCTGGTTATAATACAATATAGTAGAAAGAGTATGAGTACAGATATGAATGTCAGACAGACTTGGGTTTGGGTCTTGCTCAGTCACTTACTTTATATATGATTTTTGACAAATTACTTTTCACACAGTTTCCTTAATTATGAAATGGGAATGGGTTGTAACATCAACCT
Organism: Paguma larvata; assembly: GCA_030068075.1. Lineage (NCBI taxonomy): Eukaryota > Metazoa > Chordata > Mammalia > Carnivora > Viverridae > Paguma > Paguma larvata. Next base: position 41,501,434 of record CM057838.1, read on the forward strand.
CTCAGGGATTTGGGGGAGGATTGAATGAAATAAATTTTAGGAAGTGTCTAGTGTGATGCTTGCAGCATGGATCCTTGAAAGGGGGAGTGATTATTCTTATAAACACAGATCTGATAAGCTAAGGACTAATGGCCAGTGCAGCCACCAAGTGTAGTTTGCAGTAGATAGATGTGCTGCATCTGATAAGTAATTGGTGTTTTCTAAATCCCAAACTATCTTTCTCGAGGAAGGCAATATATTTTCAAAGCATTTTTCTGCTTAATTTGGAAGTTTGAAAGTATCTAACTGGAAGCTCATACTTTGAAAACCATGAAAAGGGGCCTCTTGTCCTGATCAGAAAGATGAGGAAGCTCCAAAGAGGAGATCTGAGGCAGGGATTCTGCCAGCTTCAAAATGTGCCACACACATTTCACTGAGAAGATGCCCTGAAAAACATACTCTTGGCCTTCTGAGAGCGTTCCTTGGCAACGCTGGCAGGAGGGGACTTTCACGTTGCCAGCTAAAGCCCTGGCACTTGGGGCTAGCTTGGGTGTTTCTGCTCCCGGCCCCTTCTCCATCTCCAACCCAAGGAGTTTTTCTTTATGCAGTGACCATTGTATCTCTTCCCTTCTACTCGTTGGCTCTGGCCCAAACTTCCTCTCCACAGTCTCCAGCTGGGATATGCACGTAGGAGGTTTGCTTTGAGAAGCTCCCGCTTTGGCATTGCCAGTCTCTCATCTGGTCCCCATCTCTCTATTGACTTCATCTCAGGCTCACTTGTTTGGTGACCCACTGAAAACCAAAGTCGCACTGGCAAGATGGTAACCACGTAGTCCCTTCTGGCATGGAAAGGGGCAGTCATTGCAGAGCTGTGGGGTTAACACGAAGGCTCCTTCTGCCTGCAGACGGTTGGTTTGTCCCGGGCAGCAGCCTTTGGGTGTCCAGCAGGGAGAGGCATTCATTCCAGAAGCTGATGAGTCTGCACTTGAAAGAAGTGTCATCGTAATTCTGGAATGAGAACTGCTTGCCTGTAGATCGGCAAACTCTTTGAGGGAGGAGGACTGTGTGGGCCTCCAGGGAGTCTGAGGTAGGCAAGGAGGATTCAGTGAGGAAGAAGAAGAGATTTGGGGAGGGAGAGGGAGAGGAAAAAGGAGAAAGGTGAGTGATAGCTGCAGTTATTGAATGCCCATCCTGCACTTCTCATGCACTTTTCCCGGAAGATTAAGACAATCTCCCAGTGTTCTAGGCTTATTTATTTTGACAGCTAACACTTAGGCAATGCTCACTATGTTCAGGCACGGTACCAAACACTTTATTTGTATTAACTCTTTGAATCGTCACTGCAGGGTAGGTTATGTCATCTTCATTTCTGGGAAGGGGCAGCTGAGGCATGGATCCATGAAGTAACTTTCCTCAGATCACACAGCTAGCACATGGCAGAACCGGTTTTCAGTGCCAGGAATTATGTATTTTTTCTCTTTGCTTCCTTCTCTCTCCACTCATACTCTAGACAAGTATCCTTTTCATGGCTTACTTATTGACACATTTTTGTGCCTTTAGGGGTGATTACTGTTTACAATGATGCTCAAGCATAGTGCTGACGGGCTATCTACGTTTCCTCAGTGCAAGAAGGCTGTGATGTGCCTGACGCAGAAAGTGCATGTGTTAGACAGACTTGGTTCAGGCAAGAATTAAAGTGCTGCTGGCTGGGCGTTCAATGTTAATGAATCAAAGGATATTAAATATGGCGTCTTTAAAAGAAAGACACATAAAGCAAGGTTACATATTGATAGGGTGACAAAAAGGCTGTGATCAGAGGTTTGCAGGAACCTAACCCTCTATTTCCACAAAAGCCATGGTTCAATTTTCCCTAATTCATTGTTTGTGGTGACTTTATAGAATATAAAAGTCTATCTTTTTCTACCAAAGACGCCAACAAGTACCCCCTGCCACCTGAGTTTGGCTAGATGTGCAGTTACCTTTCCAAGCAATGTGGTCATTTTCCTGAGCACTGTCGCCACACAGATTGTCTTTCCTCAGTTCATAAAATCCAGCACAGTCTCTTACATGGTGCCTGGCAAGTAGTTGGCACTCAGCGAATGCTCACTGAAAGAATGAATGAATACATGAATGAGTAAATGAATGCTTTAAGCCTACAAGGTGACCGAGTCTAATATTCTGAATCTTAAGAAGTACATGAGTGGGCCTGGGAATCAGTATTTTGTTTCTTTTTAAGTAAGCCTCAGAACTTACATAGCAAGCAAGCTCCTTAAGTTGTCTTCTGGTTGATTATCTACTGTCTGCTGAGCACTGGCCATCACATCGCCTGTTTTATTATCCTCATATTCCCTACTATCTGAAATGGTCTTGCTTTTTTGTCTATTTACTTATTGTCTGTCTCTCCTCATGATAAGTGTATGTCTCCAAAAGAGTAGAAACCTTGTCTGTCTTTCCTCTTGCTGAGTCTCCATCACCTGTAGTGTCCGGTCCAATAGTATGTGCTTAGTAAATGTTCTTATTTAATTATAACTATCATAATGCTATGAACTGTATCCTTAGAGATTTCGACTTGGTGTGGGGAATCAGGAAGGCATCTTGGAGGAAATACTGATTGAGTCAAACTATAAAGAAGTAAGAACTAACTAAAGCTAGTAAAGAGGATATATTCCAGGAAGAGAGATCAGGATAAAACACGGGATGTTGGAATGTGTGAGACAGAGTCAACGTATCTGGAATTAAAGAGTAGCAGAGGGCGTGAGATGAACCTATAGGAGTAGGAGAGGATAGGACGTGCAGGGACAAGGAGGCTGTAGGTGGATATGGAGTTTTATCCTAAGAGCAGTGGGAAGCAACTAAGCAAATCAATGCCGCTCTACTGATGGGAGGGGGACAACTGAGCGTGTGAATGGTGTCACCACTCAAGGTCTTGAAGATCAGGTGTTTAGTTTTGAAAATGTTGAATTCAAAGATAAAGGGTCCTCTCGAAGACGTCAGGTAGACAATTGGATACATTCATTTTGGGGGTCGGAGATGAATATACACATTTGAGTGGCAGTGTGGTAGACAGGATTTGAAATCTAGGGCATTGATGCAGTTGTCTAGGGAGAGAGTGTAAAGTTAAGAGAAAAAGGGGATTTTGTTCAGTCTGAGCTTTGAGGAATGTCAGCGTTTAAAAACTTGATGATGAATAGGGGAGAACCTTAATTAAAAGTACACTAGGCTAAATTATTTCTGCTTATTTCCGTGGCGGCTCTAAACAGTTTTGTTGTCAGTTGCCCAAAGATGATTTTATGCACCTTGAGCATATCTCTCCATTAGAACTCAACTTACTGTGTTTTAATCATAAGTTTTCTTGTCTATTTCTTTTATTATGTTGGGGATCAGAGACTTTGTCTTTGAAAATCATGCTTGAAACCCTAGCACCTAGCACACTGACTGACTGCCCGAAGATGTCTGTGTTTGAGTAGGAAGAAAGATCCTGTTAGGAAAGGTGAGCAAGGACAGAAAGCAGCTTTCTCCCCGTAGCTTATCTGTGCGTGAGACCATAGGCTCTTTGTGTTAAGCATTTTGTCAGTACCTGTGAAATGGTGACTTCAGGTATCAGCAAGCACATGGGAAACTTCCTGAGTTTCCTGGCACAGGAATCCAAACTCTTCATTTAGTGCCTTTGCGTGGATTTGCTCCTACTCTAAGACCTGTGGCTGCTAGAAATTATTCCCAGAAGCTGCTGCAGCAGAGAAGTTGCTGTCCACCTCACCAATTTGGAGTTTGGCCTGCCCAGGTCTACCAGTAAATCGTTTCCCTCTTTTCTCTCTCCCTCTTGACTGCCTACCCCCACTTCCCTAACTTTAGTGAAGTCCCCCTTTTTCCTTTGCCCAGAGAACCCCAGGGATATGTTCTTACTTAGATTTTACTCAGATGCATGATTTTACTTAGAAATTAATCATATCTTTGTATTAGGGTACCGGGTGGTTCATTTGGTTAAGCATCTGTGCGTTGGTTTTATCTCAGGTCATGATCTCACAGTTCGTGAGATCAAGCCCCGAGACAGGCTCTGCTCTGAGCCTGCCTGGGATTCTCTCTCTAGTTTCTCTGCCCCTAGCGCCCCCCTCAAAGTAAATAAATAAACTTAAAAAAATTTTTTTTGTATTATTAGCAACTCTCTTCTCCATTTTCCATTCTGAAATCCATTATTCCATCTCATACAATTTTTACCTTTAGTAATGATGTTTCTATATTCTGTTCGATAACAGATCTAATAATAATGTGGCTCATGTGTGAAGATCAATGGGCTTTCCTCTCCTCCCACCATTCCCCGTTCCTGCCAGGTGCCTGTGCGTGTTTAGCCTTCCACCTCTGTGTTTGGGAGTTGGTTCTTCTTCCTGGGCTGAAGCAAACAGCTGTACTATTGATCCAGTCCTTCTTGCAGGGACTCTACTTAGTTCACGATCTTTGCTGCCAGAATTCTTTTTTCTCAAGACTTATTGTTTGTTCTTGACCTGTGGAACTTTATGCCTACTTGACCTGTGGAATTTTTCTTAAGTCTGGTTTTGAACCAATGACTCTGTTCTTTTAAGCCAAGTATGTGTTTTTTAGACTGTGTCTGTTATCTTTTGTGTTGCCTGTTGTATTTCTCATCTCCAAGTGACTTGGATGACTGGACATTTTGTTAGTTTTAGGGAAAAGCCTGTGGATGGAGAACAGTGGGACTTAGCTCTTGAGGTTTGGATTGAGTGCATGGAGGGTATTGGGGTGGAAAGCCTGGTAAGAGAGGGGCTAAGCTGGAGAGAGACTTTCAACAAAATAAATTTCACTGATTTCAAATCAAGGTGAATATGAAGTTCTGTCTACATGAGTGAAGACCAATTTTTAAAATATTTGAAGGCATACATTTAAAATGACAGCTTAATGTTAAAATGGGAAGTTATGATTCATAAGCAGCAGTATAATTTTGAATAACATGACCTTATTCGTTGACACTAACCGCTTTACATCTCAGGTCGTGTCATATTAGTACTGTGAATAAAACCCAGAAAAGCTATAGAGGAGGAAATGATTTTGACCTTTTTTTTTTATTCAATAGTCATTACTTATATCCTTTTACATTTTTGCAGATTTTAAATTGCAATAATGATCTTGCCATTCAATTTTTCTATTTCTTACAGCCATAACCTTCAGGAATAGCCACAAATGTAGGAGAAAACTGAAGTAAAAAGCCTTTGAACTCAATGAAAATACTTTCTACAGGGGCACCTGGGTGACTCAGTTGGTTAAGTGGTCCCACTTAGGCTCGGGTCATGATCTCACGTTTCGTGGGTTTGAGTCCCACGTCGGGCTCTGTGCTGACAGCTCAGAGGCTGGAGCCTGCTTCAGATTCTGTGTCTCCCTCTCTCTCTGCTCCTGCCCTGCTCACACTCTGTCTCTCTGTCTCTAAATAAATAAATAAATAAATAAATAAATAAATAAATAAATAAATAAATAAATAAAATAAAATAAACATTAAAAAAATACTTTCTCTGAAGCCCATGGCTTGACTCAGTAAAGCCAGAATGGCATTTCTTTTCCTATAGTAGGCTCAGAACTTACTTGATTTCGTTGTATCTATGGCATTTATTTCCTCCTGGAAACATATAGTTTTTACTTTTGATCTAGGAAATGAAAGGAAGCTTTGGAAATAGCTCTTCACAAAGTTATAAGCTTTAAAGCATTATTGAAGAGAGACATTGAAGAGATCAGTGCTGTCTGTTAGAAATTTCTGCAATAAGAGAAGTCTTTGTCTGCCCTGTCCAGGAAAGTGACCACTAGACACAAGTGGCCGTTAAGTGCTGGAAATGGGGCCGTTGTGACTGAGGAACTGAATTTCAATTTTTATTTCGTTTTAATTAAATAATCACACGTGGATAGTGACCACTAGAGTAGAGAGCCCAGTTCTAGATAATTGTATTAGCTTTCTGTTGTGGCTGTAAAAAAAACTCATAAAGTTAGGGGTTTGGACAACATAATTTTATTATCTTAGAGTTGTGTAGGTTAGACGTCTGGCACAGGTGTCATTGGGCTAAGGTGCCAGCAGGGCTACTCTCCTTTCTGGAGGTTCTAGGGGAGAATCTATTTACTTGGCCTTTTTCACTTTTAGCGGCTGCTCACTTTCCTTGATTCATGGCCCCTTTTCTCCATTTTCATGCAGTGTTATACCTCTTTGTCCCTTCTTCCATAATCACATCTTCCTCTGTCCTCTTCTGCCTCTCTTTTCCTTTTTCAGGGATTCTTTTAATTATACCAGACATCTGGACAATCCAGGATAGTCTCCCTAATTTAAAGTCAGTTGGTTAGTAATCTTAGTTCCCCTTTGCCATGTAACCTGACATTTTCATAGGTTCAAGGATTAAGAGTTGGACATCTTTAAGGGAGGCAATATTCTGCCTACCGTATCATTTTCTAAATATGGAGCCATGTAGTGAAAGGGTGGGCTAAGCCCTATGCATCTTTTTCACACGATTTGCCGAGCCTGTGTCTGTATTTCGTGCACTGCAGTGCAGAGGTCTCATAATGATTCAAGAACAATAGAAATTTAACTTTGAAAGGAAACTCCTATGATACATAGTCCAATCTTCTATCCCACACAGTATTATTTTCTTCAGTGGAATCTATAATTCATTTGTTTTCTGCCAGTAGTTTCCTATGAAGGGTACTCCCTTACTTGGCAAAAAATCCGTTGTGTTGTTGTATAGCTCTAGTTGTTCTGTACTGTCATTCTATCATCCAGTTTTTTATCATCTCCACACAGTCACCCTGTTTTTGATTTTTGGAGCAATGTAAACTCTTCTCATGGCGTTACCTATCTCAGGAAATGGCACTACCACCCCCGCACCATCATCTGACCAAAGGTTTTGTGAGTGCTGTTTACTTTATTCCCCATATGTATTCACCACTATTGAATACGGTAAATGTATAACTCCCCAAGTATCTCTCAGATCTGTGCACTTATTTCATTTTAGTTATTGTACTTTTCAGTTATAGAATTTAAACTTGTTTTTTTTTTTTGTTTCCATCTCTCTGTTGAGTTTCACATTTGTTTATTAATGAAGACAATATTTTCCTTTAATTCTCTGAACATATCTTCTCTTAATTCCTTGAAAATATTTATAATAACTATTTTAAAGTCTTTGTCTGGAAAACCCAACACCTGGGCTAACTTGGGATCAGTTTCTCTTTATTACTTTTTCTTAACTATGTATTAAATTTTCCTTTTTCTTTGCAGATCTAGCAATTTTTGATTATATATTAGACATTGTAGATGATACATTTTAATTTTTAATTTTTTTAATTTTTTTTTTAACATTTATTTATTTTTGAGAGACATAGAGACAGAGTATGAGCAGGGGAAGGGCAGAGAGAGAGGGAGACACAGAATCTGAAGAAGCAGGCTCCAAGCTCTGAGCTGTCAGCACAGAGCCCGACGCGGGGCTCGAACTCCTAGACTGCGAGATCATGACCTGAGCCGAAGTCGGCCGCTTAACCGACTGAGCCACCCAGACGCCCCGATGATACATTTCAGACACCGTGATCTATTATCTTCCTCTGAAAATATTTTCCTCTGAAGGCTTATTTTTTTAAGAAGGCAGTTGATCACTCTTAACTTGGACAGACTTGGGTTATCCTTTGCTGAAATGGTTCTGTGGAAAGCCCTAGATGTTGCCAAAAACTCTAACTTAGACTTAAATTGCAAATTCTGTTTCCTCGGAAGATCTTATCAAATCTTAGTTTTACATATTTCTGTAGCAGGTCCAGAGTTCTTTGTACTCTAGGCCTGTATTTCTCAATGTTGTTTTTCCATGATTCTCCTCCCAGGAGACTTTTTAGACATCCCACCCTCCAATCATTAACTCTCCGCCCCCCCCCACTGCCTCTGCCACCTTAATTCTCCTGTGAAGTTTCGATACAACAGATATAACTATCTGTGTACTGTGTAATTTACAAGAATTTTTTTTATGATATCACTCCTATTGAGAAAGGCTATTCTAGAGTTGGTCCCTATTCCTAAGGTGAAGCCTTTCCTATGTTTTGCTGGATGCCCAGGGGATTAAATAGGGATTGTTAATGAGCCTTTCTCCCTCCTGGCTGTGCCAGAATGCAGATACCCTCTACCACTGTTCAAACTCTAGTATTCCTGCTCTTCTTTCCCTTTAGCAGCTACTCTCTGGGAATCTTTAGGTAGTTTCACCCTATGTGTGCAGCCCAGCCCTTAGCCAAGGACTTGGGGGGGACACCCACATCGACTTTTGCAGCTCCTCATTGTACAGCTTCCTCCTTTCTGGTGCCCTTCGTTGCAGATTCCAACTCTTCAACCTCAGGTCTCTGACTTCTCAGTTCAGTGAGCCTGTTGTACCCTGCATGAATTCTAGCCGACTTGACTGTATTTGGGAAGTTGTCCCTGGGTAAAGAGCTGGGCATTTGATGTGACCTTGTGAGTTTTTCTTCTCTCAGAGGTTGCTGTCTGATACTGTCTATTTCCTGATACCTGAAAATAGTTGTCTGTTTTTGTCCAGTTTTATAGTTCTGTGGTCCTATCTGGTGGGAGGGTTAGTCCTGTACCACTAACTGCATTCTTTCTGAAGTCTCAGAGAAGCAGAAGTCATCTGTCTACCTTTTGCAGTCCCTGTCCATAGCTAGCAGAGGTGGTAATCAGGCTATTAGGATAACAACATCAACCTTTTAATGGGTCTCCTTCCTTTCAACCTCCACACATGTCCAGAGTGAACTTGCTAAAACACCCATCTCTTTTTGCCATTTCACTGTTTGAAACCCTTTGTAGGCATTCTGTTACCCTCAGGATAAAGTTCAAGCTCTTTAAAGTGACTCACAGGCCTCCCTTTATGATTTGTGTCCTATCTCCCTCTTTAGCTGTGGCTTGTTTCACTGTATCTTGAACAGTTGTACATGTCATACTGATCTTTTACACTTTGTCAACTGTGCAGTGGTGTTATTTGCCTCCTTGCCTTTGCGCATTTATTTTCCTCTGCCTGGAATCCCCGCTCCCTGACTCCCACCTCACTTGGCAGACACTTGCTCTTCCTTTAGGTTGGACCACAGACTTAACTTTTTTTGTTTTTGGAAGGCCTATAGCAGAATGAAACCCCTTACTTTATGCTCCATACGCCATCATAGTGTCATTATTTAACAATTCTCATGTTTCTTTTCCTTTCTCCCATAGGAAATTAACCCAGTAAAGGCAGGGCTTTTTATCTGCCTTGTTTAGTGCTATATCCACAGTGCTTAGTCAAAAAGCCTGGTGCATATATAGGTATTCAATTAATATTTATTGAACGAATGAATGAATGGAGATTGTGTTTCTTCCTTTTTTTTATATGACTGCTCTTCAAATATACAGGAGAGCTATTGTGGTTCCTTAGTCTTTACTTCTCTGGGCTACATTTCCAGAGATCATAAAGGAAAGGTTTAAATGTCTGTAGTTGGGTTTGACAAAGTACAGCTAGATCCAGCTTGCTGTTTTTATAAATAAAGACTTATTGATACCTACCCATGCCCATTTTTTACACATTGTCTATACCTATTTTTCTTAAAATAAGAAAATTCAGAGCCACTTTATTTTAAAATTAGGATCTACTAGTTTTTAAAAATTGATTTCATTTTCAGTATTCAGTTGACACTCTTTTTCAAGAGTATGTCAATCATGCAAACTAAATGAAATACAGCAGTGTTTTAAATGGCCTGAATGATCTCCCTGAGAGAGGAGATCCTTTTATGAACCTTACATGTGGGTTGAAAACTTGACCCTATTAGTGGAGTTTTCTTGTTTAGAGTGGTGGTTTATAAGCTCCTTTCTCCTTATTTTATTTGTTTTAAGGACCAGAGTCCTTTCAACAAATGAAATCTTAGAAAGAAGACCAACTTATAAAACACATAAAGGTCACTGCTGTGGTAGAAGAGGGCCAGCTCTGGATTCCTTTTCCTCAGTCCCTCTTTCATTACCCTATCTCTATCTGGGCACCTTTGTAGTCGCCTCAAGGAGTGAAAACCGCTGTGTAAGGCCTCTACAGGACAGAACTGTGAATTAGTCTGCTTAGCAGCTCCTGGCCCTGACGTAAGGAAAAAGCTTTCTCAGTGTCACTTCAGGTTTGGTCTCACTGCTGTGTTCTGTGGTGCTGCCATCTTGATTTTCCCAACTGCTTGAGTCCTGACAGTTCTCCTACATCTCAGCTAGGTTTCTGGCTTCAAGAAGCCTAGCTTGCAGCTGAATGTTGTGGAAGGGTAACTCTTGGGGCTCACTTGACTTCCAGACTCCAGGTCTTTTCCCACGTTTGAAGAAGTGGGATTATGGTGATCCGATGATGGGGTAGTCTCTCCTAATGAGGCTACTCCCAGATCTTCTGTTTTTTTCCAGAAAAAAAATAGCTATCCAAATTTTTATATGAAATCTCCTGACCTTTTAATTTCACCAGTTGATTTTATATTTGGGAAAACACCACGCAGGCCAAACAAAATATATCTGACCTGGAGGCAGCACACAGATCGCTCTTTTGCGAACTTTGCCTCAAACTTTGGCCGGCCTGCCTTTTGCTTTGGCTATTACCTGGTTTCAGCCCCCTTCTAGCTGTTCCTGCCAAAGTGTCACCCACTCCCTGGAGTGACACTTCATTGAGGGGCTGTTGGGTTAGCCTTGACTTGGAAGTGATCTGATGTTGAGAGCAGGGAGGACAATGTTTGATTACTTAGACTTTGCATCACTGCTTTTCTTAAGTGCTTCTGCCAAATGCTGGTGCTTGAGAGGACTGATTTGTTTTGATAATTTTAGTAATGTTATATGGAAGGATATTTTTTTAACTGTTGAAAAGGTAAGTATGACAAGAGGTCAGTGTTTTATTAGTCACTGACTCACAAACCTGTTTTTTTTTTTTTTTTTTTGTACTTCAGGATTTCTCTGCTTGCTCTTGCTCTAATATTAATCAGAATTTAATTCAAAGCTGGATTTCTCCTCCTCCCTTATTCTAATAGACTGGTGGGCTAAAGAGAAGTTTGTCTTTTTTTTTTTATTATTCAGAAAAGGAAGGTCTTTAACCTTCTACCATCTTAGAAGTTTTCACTACCTTTTGATTCGTGAATTTGGGCATTTTCAGCATACCCTTCTTGAAATGGAAAGCCTTTGCTTTCTTTGGGACTGTTTGGCACATTCTGAGGGTGGATGTGATCTGTATCAAGTTGGGAAACCAAGGAAAGCATTTCATAAATCATTATTTTCTCTGTTCTTTAGTCAGTATCAGATACAGATACTTTCAAAGCCAGCCCTGCTAGTCTGCTGGGTGTGAGATTATGGGTGCAGTCTCCGAGACCGAGCTAGTGGTCTTCATTAGAGCAAGGTGCTAATGAGCACAGGGTCATGTGTTCGATCCCCATTCAGGTCTATTAGCTTAGCCCGAAGAGGGATTCTTGGTTCAGCCAGTCTGGCAAATAAATATATGGTTGCAGACCAAGGAGGATTGGGTTAGAGAGTGAACGAATCCCTCACCTCCAGGGGAAAAAGGAGCTCAGAGCACATGTCCCGCCGGATGTGATAAGTACTATCATCTCTGGGTGGATTCAGTACCTATATGACCTACATGTAGGGAGAACTTCTGCATCACATGAAATCTTCCAACATTCTGTGCCTACAGGTTTTAAATAACCAACAGAAACTAATGGTTTCTGAGAAATCTGGAAAGTGAAGGGGAATCTTATAGCTAATGAAGCTGGGACGGACCTCTGTGGTCAAGTTGGAGCTCTGTGACTGTGCTAAAGAGCTCTCGGGAGATTCCTTTTTAGGTGTGAAGCATGCACATGCACTCTGAGACAACTCTCTCTTCTCATGCAGGATGAGTAAAAGGGGAGAGAGACTTGTATGTGAACCTAGGATTGTACACACTTGTCCTATGGCTGTCTTACACATTCTGTGTATTTGCACACACTGCTTTCACCTTTCTTGAGTGTTTTCCTATGGAGATCTTCATTATAGGAAGGACAGTTTGAGCTGTACGTATTTTCCAAGGATGAGAATTTAAAAAAATTTTTTTACTGTGAAAAATCTCAAGATACTTGAGACTATAATAATGAATATCCATATGAACATTGTCTGGATTTAATAATTGTCAATATTTTGCCATACTTGCTTTATAATTTTTTGGGGCTAATGTTAAGTCATTCCTATATATTTCTCTTAAAATATGACTGTTTCTTGCATTACCACCTACTATAATCACTCCTATTAAAATTAGCTTTGATTCTTTAATATCACCTACTACTTGCTCCATATTCACAGTTCCCAGTTGTCTCCAAAGTATCTTTTGCAGCTGGTTTGTTCAGTTTAGTATCTAATCAAAGTCAGTGCATTTCATATGGTTATGTCCCTTTTTTTTTTTTATTATAATAGTTTATTTTCAAATTGGTTTACATATAACACCCAGTGTTCATCCCAACATGTGCCCTTTTTAATGCCCATCACCCCCTCTCCCCCCTCCCTCATCCCCCTCACCCTCAGTTTTTTCTTAGTCTTTGAGAGTCTCTTATGTTTTATCTCCCTCCCTCTCTGTGTCTTTTTTTTCTTTCCCCTCTTCCCCTCCCCCTGGTTTTTGCTTAGTTTCACAAAGTCCACCTATTCGTGGAAACATATGGTATCTGTCTTTTTCTGACTGACTTATTTCACTTAACATAATACCCTCCAGTTCCATCCATGTTGCTACACATGGCCAGATTTCATTTTTTCTCATTGCCACGTAGTAGTCCATTGTATATAAGTACCATAACTTCTTTATCCATTCGTCAGTTGATGGGCACTTGGTCTCTTTCCATGATTTGGCTATTGTCGAAAGTGCTGCTATGAACATTGGGGTACACGTGCTCCTATGCATCAGCATTCCTGTGTCTCTTGGGTAGATTCCTAGCAGGGCTATTGCTGGGTCATAGGGTAGCTCTATTTTCATTTTTTTGAGGAACCTCCACACCGTTTTCCAGAGTGGCTGCACCAGTTTGCATTCCCACCAACAGTGTAGGAGGGTGCCTACTTCTCCACATCCTCGCCAGCATCTATAGTTTCCTGATTTGTTCATTTTAGCCACTCTGACTGGTGTGAGGTGGTATCTCAGTGTAGTTTTGATTTGTATTTCCCTGATGATGAGTGACATTGAGCATCGTTTCATGTGTCTGTTGGCCATCTGAATGTCCCCTTTGGAGAAGTGTCTATTCATATCTTCCGCCCATTTCTTCACTGGGTTGTTTGTTTTTCGGGTTTGGAGTTTGGTAAGTTCTTTATAAATTTTAGATATTAGTCCTTTATCCGATATGTCATTTGCGATGATCTTTTCCCATTCCGTTGGTTGCCTATTCGTTTTGTTGGTTGTTTCTTTTGCCGTGCAGAAGCTTTTTATCTTGATGAGGTCCCAATAGTTCATCTTTGCTTTTAATTCTCTTGCCTTTGGAGACGTGTCGAGTAAGAAATTTGTGCATCTTAGGTCAAAGAGGCTTTTTCCTGTTTTCTCCTCTAGGATTTTGACGGTTTCCTGTCTCACATTCAGATCTTTTATCCATTTAGAATTTATTTTTGTGAGTGGTGTAAGAAAGTGGTCTAGTTTCATTCTTTTGCATGTTGCTGTCCAATTCTCCCAGCACCATTTGTTAAAAAGGCTGTCTTTTTTCCATTGGATACATTTTCCCGCTTTGTCAAAGATTAGTTGGCCATATACTTGCGGGTCCATTTCTGAGTTTTCTATTCTATTCCATTGGTCTATGTGTCTGTTTTTGTGCCAATACCATACAGTCTTGATGACCACCGCTTTGTAGTAGAGGTTAAAGTCTGGGATTGTGATGCCTCCCACCTTGGTTTTATTCTTCAGTATTACTTTGGCTATTCGAGGTCTTTTGTGGTTCCATACAAATTTTAGGATTGTTTGCTCTAGCTTTGAGAAGAATGCTGGTGCAATTTTGATTGGGATTGCATTGAATGTGTAGATTGCTTTGGGTAGTATTGCCATTTTGACAATATTTATTCTTCCAATCCATGAGCATGGGATGTTTTTCCATTTCCTTGTGTCTTCCTCAATTTCCTTCATAAGTTTTTTATAGTTTTCAGTGTAGAGGTCTTTCACATCTTTGGTTAGGTTTATTCCTAAGTATTTTATGGTTTTTGGTGCAATTGTGAAAGGGATTAGCTTCTTTATTTCTCTTTCTGCTGCTTCATTGTTGGTGTATAGAAATGCCACCGATTTCTGTACATTGATTTTGTATCCTGCAACTTTGCTGAAATCATGAATCAGTTCTAGTAGGCTTTTGGTGGATTCTGTCGGGTTTTCCATGTAAAGTATCATGTCATCTGCAAAAAGTGAAAGTTTGACTTCCTCCTTGCCAATCTTGATGCCTTTTATTTTGTTTTGTTGTCTGATTGCTGATGCTAAGACTTCCAGCACTATGTTAAATAGCAGTGGCGAGAGTGGACACCCCTGTCGTGTTCCTGATCTCAGGGGGAAGTCTTTCAGTTTTTCCCCATTGAGGATGATATGAGCTGTGGGCTTTTCATATATGGCTTTTATGATGTTTAAGTATGTTCCTTCTATCCCGACTTTCTCGAGAGTTTTTATTAAGAAAGGATGCTGTATTTTGTCAAATGCTTTTTCTGCATCTATTGACAGGATCATATGGTTCTTATCTTTTCTTTTGTTGATGTGATGTATCACGTTGATTGATTTGCGAATATTGAACCAGCCCTGCAACCCAGGGATGAATCCTACTTGATCATGGTGGATAATTCTCTTTATATGCTGTTGGATTCGATTTGCTAGTATCTTGTTGAGAATTTTTGCATCCATATTCATCAGGGATATTGGCCTGTAATTTTCTTTCTTTGCTGGGTCTCTATCTGGTTTGGGAATCAAAGTGATGCTGGCTTCATAGAATGAGTCCGGGAGTTTTCCTTCCGTTTCAATTTTTTGGAACAGCTTGAGGAGGATAGGAATTAACTCTGTTTTAAATGTCTGGTAAAATTCCGCAGGAAAGCCATCTGGTCCAGGGCTTTTATTTGCTGGGAGGTTTTTAATAACGGATTCTATTTCTTCACTAGTTATGGGTCTGTTCAAATTTTCTATTTCTTCCCGTTTGAGTTTTGGTAGTGTGTGGCTATTTAGGAAGCTGTCCATTTCTTCCAGATTGCCAAGTTTGGTGGCATATAATTTTTCATAGTATTCTCTGATGATTGCTTGTATCTCTGAGGGATTGGTTGTAATTTCTCCCTTTTCATTCACGATTTTATTTATTTGAGTTCTCTCTCTTTTCTTTTTGAGAAGCCTGGCTAGAGGTTTGTCTATTTTGTTTATTTTTTCAAAGAACCAGCTTTTGGTTTCATTGATCTGTTCCACTACCTTTTCTGTCTCCATATGGTTAATTTGAGCTCTGATCTTTGTTATTTCTCTCTTTCTGCTGGGCTTGGGTTGTTTTAGTTGATCTGCTTCTAGTTCCTTTAGGCGTGCTGTTAGAATTTGTGTTATTGATTTTTCTTGTTTCTTGAGATGGGCCTGGATTGCAATATATTTCCCTCTCAGGACTGCCTTTGCTGCATCCCAGAGCGTTTGGATTGTTGTATTTTCATTTTCATTTGTTTCCATGTATTTTTTAATTTCTTCTCTGATGGCTTGGTTGACCCAGTCATCTTTTAGTAGGTTATTTCTTAGCCGCCATGTTCTTGAATATTTTCCAGGCTTTCTCCTGTGGTTGATTTCAAGTTTCAAAGCATTGTGGTCTGACACTGTACACGGTATGATCTCAATTCTTTTATATTTATTCAGAGCTTCCCTGTGCCCCAGAATGTGGTCTATCTTGGAAAATGTGCCGTGTGCAGATGAGAAGAACGTAAATTCCTTTGCTTCTGGATGAAGGACCCTAAAGATGTCTGTGAGGCCCATCTGTCCTAATGTGTCATTCAGGGCTATTGTTTCTGCGGAGATTTTCTGTTTTGTTGATCTATCCAATGCTGAGAGTGGAGTGTTGAGATCCCCTACTATTAGGACATTTTTATCGATGAGGTTGCTAATGTTTGTAATTAGTTGTTTTACAAATTTGGGTGCCCCCGAATTCGGTGCGTAGATATTTACAATTGTTAGCTCTTCCTGCTGGATGGTTCCTGAGACTATTATATAATGTCCTTCCTCATCTCTTATTACATCGTTCATTTTAAAGTCTAATTTGTCTGATATAAGTGTGGCTACTCCGGCTTTCTTCTGACTTCCAGTAGCATGGTAGATAGTTTTCCATCCCCTCACTTTCAATCTGAAGGTGTCTTCAGGTTTAAGATGAGTTTCTTGAAGACAGCAAATAGATGGGTCTTGTTTTTTAATCCATTCTGTTATCCTGTGTCTTTTGATTGGCGCATTTAGTCCATTTACATTCAGTGTTAATATTGAAAAATATGGGCTTACAGTCACTGTATTATCTGTAAGTTTCATGTTTGTAAGGCTGTCTCTGGTAGTTTGTGTTCTTTGCCTCCTTATTTTCATAGAATGCCCCTCAGGATCTCTTGCAGTGCTGGCTTATTTGTGATAAATTCTTTCAGTTTTTGTTTGTTGGGAAAAACCTTGATCTCTCCTTCTATTCTGAATGACAGGCTAGCCGGATACAGAATTCTTGGTTGCATGTCCTTCTTGCTCATCACATTGAAGATATCCTGCCATTCCTTTCTGGCTTGCCAAGTTTCCGTAGATAAGTCTGCTACTACCCTTATAGGTCTCCCTTTGTATGTTAGGGTTCTTTTGTCCCTAGCTGCTTTCAGGATTCTCTCCCTATCTTTGTATTTTGCCAGCTTCACTATGATGTGCCGTGCAGAAGGTCTATTCAAGTTACGTCTGAGGGGAGTTCTCTGTGCCTCTTGGATTTCCATGCCCGTTTCCTTTCTCATGTTGAGGAAGTTCTCAGCAATGATTTGTTCCAGAACCCCTTCGACTCCTTTCTCTCTCTCTTCTTCCTCTGGAACTCCTATGATACGGATATTGTTTCTTTTGAGTGCATCGCTCAGCTCTCGAATTCTCCTTTCCTGTTCCTGGATCAGCTTCTCTCTCTTTTTATCTGCTTCCTCTTTTTCAATGATTTTGTCTTCTAAGGCACTAACTCTTTCCTCTACCTCTTCAATCCGTGCTGTGGCTGCTTCCAGTTTCCCCTGTATTTCTTCCAATGTCTTCTTTAATTCTTCTTGACCGTTTTTAAGGTCTTTGAACTTTGCCTCGTGGGACTCCTTGCATTCATCTAAGCTTTTTTCAAGGCCAGCAATTAGTTTTATGATTAACATTCTATATTCAAGTTCTGTTATGTTGCTTATATCTGTTTTCATTAATTCTTGAGCTGTCACTACTTCTTGTAGACTCTTTTGAGGAGAATTCTTCCGTCTCGTCATTTTGGCTGGATGTGTTATGGGTTGTTTCTTGAAGTTGCCCTGGAAAGGAAAACTGACAGACACACAGAACACAGAAATACTCAAACGTACCGACAAATGGTCCAGACAAGCAGTTCACAACAGAAAAAAATAACAAGTGACTCTCTGAGGGCAATGTCCTGAAGTAACCGCTGCACGTTAAGGACAGTAGTGTGCTGGTGGCAGAGCATATATAGACAGAATAATGACTGGTGCAGGGAGAAGAAGGAAATGGACTTTGCCCAGGTAGAGCGACTAAAGGGTTTAATCCAGACTGATAGAAATCAGAATAAGGACAGGTGCGAGGGAAAAGGAATAAAGATCGATGTCGTCTAGATGAACTTATACGGCCTGGTTATTCCAGAAAAAGGGCTAGGGAAGTAAAGAAGAGGTTGTAGGACATGTCCTCGAAGAGTGGGTTAAAAAACAAAACAAAAACAAAAAACAAAAAACAAAAAACAAAACAAAACAAAAAACCCAAACAAAACAAACAAACAAACAAACAAAAAACAAAAAAAACAAAAAACAAAAAGAACGAAAAAAATGATTAAGCCAGTCAGTACCCTGGATGACCAGCTCAGGGATGGGGATCGGTAGGAGTGAGAAAGGGAGGGATAAATTTAAAAAGAAGAAATGACTGGCGTTACTCCAGGCAGCAATCTCCACTTGGATCAGTCGCTCCTGCTGATAGTTTGGGAGGGGCGTGGTTTAGTGTAGGCGGGTCCGGCCTCCACTGCTGCAGGGATGGCTTCTGGGGTGACTTCCTGGCTTGTGAGACAACAATGGCGTCTCTCCAGACCCGCGCCACCAGTCCTGGAGGCTTTATTCGCCCCTTTATTTCTGTTCTCTCTCCACCGCCCACGCCAGCCTAGTGGTTTACTGGAGCCGCGCCTGGGGCTGCCTGGGTCCCTGCGGCGTGCGTGCCCGGAGGCGCTGGGCGAGGGTGGCGCGGTGGCGCGGCCGTCTGCTACCCCCCGATTTGGCTGTAACTGTGCGGGGGTTAGAGGTGCTCCGCAGGAGCCGCCGCCTGAGTCCCCCCTGCCTGTCCCGGCAGCGCGCGCGCCCCGGAGGCGCTGGGCGAGGGTGGCGCGGTGGTGCGGCCGTCTGCCACCCCCCGATTTCGTTATAATTGTGCCGGGGTTAGAGGTGCTCCGCAGGCGGCGCCGCCTGCGTCCCCGCTGCCAGTCCCTCCCGCGCGCGTCCCAGTGGCTCAGGACGGGGTTGGTGCGGTCCCAGCAGCGCGCGGGGATTGCTGCTGTTTGCCACTGAACTTCTCTTCAAAAGCCCTGCATTTAGGGGCTGGATGGTCGCAGTCTCACCCGCTCTGGCCCTCTCGTTCAGATGTTGTTCGATCGGCACTTTCCCAGCTATCTCCGAAGACACTCACCCTCCCCTCAGCTCAACTTCCCAAATTCGAGTTCGTTTAATCCGACCCAGATTAAACTCACGGTTTAGTTGGGCCGTGTCTGTTTCCGCCTTAGTTTCTTGTCAGCTCTAGCACCTTTTCCCCCCGATTTTTGGAGTTGAGAGAGAGACAGTGGTTTCAGTCGTCCCCCTTTAAAGGGCAAGCGAAATACTGGAGCCCCCTACTCCTCCGCCATGTTGCCCCAGACCCCTGGTTATGTCTCTTAAGTTTCTTTTTAGGTTAGAACAATCCTTCCTCACCCCGGCTTTTGTGTGTGTGTGTGTTTGTGAACATGTGATGTTGACTTGTTGAAGAGATAAGCCAGTTGGCCTGTACTATGTCTCATCTTCTGGATTTGTTTGACTTACAAAGATAAGTGTTGATGTTTTGCATTTGATGTTGAAATTGGCCTTGAGTCTGGAGATGAGCAACAATTGGGAGACCCCATACAGAGAGGGCCTTTGATAATGAGGGAGGTACACACAAACGCAGTAGGAGTGTTCCGTGTTCCCACGTCTTGCGTCCTGCCAGAGCCGACAGATACAGACTCATGTGAACACACCAGGCCACAGCATTTTTAGAAAAAATCAGGTATTTTTTTTTCTCTTTGCTAGGCTATAGCGCAGAGCTGGAGGATATAATGGTCTTATTGGGTATGTATTTCGAATAGTGTATCCTGAATAAAACAAGTTAAAACCAAGAGACAGGTAAATGAAAGGAAACTAAAGCTATGAGAAGGTCATAGATAATTCCCAGTAGCCTGACAGCTTGAATTTGTTCTCCTTTCTTGAAGTCTGCTCATCTCTCTTAGGGATGGAGAGAACCTAAATTTGGAAGAAACTGCAGAGGACCAAGTGTCTTGGGAGAAGCTGATGACAGACGTTAGGAGATTAGACTTGAGAAGAAGGAGACAGCCAAAGAAGGAGGCTTAGTACAGAGGGGCATACAATGAGAGGGTTCAGCTCATCTCTTTTCCCCTTTCCTTCAAAAGACTGGTAGTTGTCAGCATGCCCATAAAATCTTTTCCAATCTTAAAAGTGTTTTGGAAGATTAATGTAATTCTTAGCATCCTTAACCTGGAACAGGGGTTCTGAGGCTTGAATGCACGTTGGTATTACCTGAGAAGCTTTAAAAACTACTGATGTCTGTGTCCTACCCTCAGAAATTCCGATGTAATTTGTCTCAGATGTGGCCATGGCAACAGAATTTCTAGATTCCCCAGGTGAGTCAGTGTGCATCTACATTTGAGACCCACTGACCTAGAGCAAAAAACTTCATATACATTGACTTTTTTTTTTTTTTTTTACAAAAAGATGTCCTCAACTTTCCCCTCCTCTGTCAAACCTTATGGAATCCCAATGCATAAAAAAGATAAAAGTAGAGGTTCTTTGGTTGAGGTAGTGCTGAAATCTTGCTCACTGGGTACCATCTGACATCTCCATTACCTATTTCTTTAAAACTCTCTTAATTCCTCCCTATAACGTCATCTTCGTGTAGCTAAATTTCCCAGATTTTAACCATCTAGACCTGGATTTGAACACTGGCTCTGTCACTTAACTAACTGTGTGACTTTGGACAAATATACCTAAACTCCCTGACCCTTGGTCCCTTTATCTCTTAATTAGAGATAATGCCTGTCTCACAAGATGTAATGAGCAAAGTTGGAAATAAGGTAGTTTAATTCTCAATAGACTTTAGCTCCTTGGATAGTTCAGGCTTTTCTTGAGGCCATGATAAGCTTTCAGACCTGTTTTGGGGAAGGGACTGATGGTTTGGTTTAATCTGTAATCTTTAGTTACCTTTGTATTGCACCCGTATTGTAGGATGAACACAGATTCCCTCTACCCATGATGGATTTAAAATTCTTGATTGACGTAGCATCATAAGAACAGATGGGGTTGGGGAGGAGCCGTTCACTGCTGAGTTCATGAAATGCCTCAGGAAATGCTCTGTAACTCAGATGAACTATGATACTTGATGGAGAGGCAGTAATCACAAGTCCATTTTCATCTGGATGACTATAAAACAGTGGTGTGATTGTCCATAATAATGGTGGTAGTGTTTGGGCCAGAGAATTGAGGTGGGATGGAGTTCTCTGTGGACCAAAGATACAGGTTCATGACTGAGGATTTTTTGATTTTTGATTTTATTAGAAGAACAATGGAATTTTAAGTAGGCATGAAAAAACGTAAACCTGTTCTTTCCTATTTTGATATATTCTCATATGGTCAAACAAAACTTCCAGGTAATATAAAAACTTCACTTTTTCCCTTATGAATATTTTACAGTGTTGCTAAGAAGTGAAATTGACTGATATGAATTTAACTTCCTCCTCCTTCTACTCCCTCACCCCCCACCCCAGACATTAGTAAGCAGTGAAGTGGTGAGAGGTGCTCAGAGAGGTGACAAGAGAAGTCAGAGGCTTGGTGAATTACAAAGTTAGATGATCTGTAATTGAATAACACTAAGTAGACTACACAACTCAGAGATGTCTAAAATCTGTTAAAAGAAAGACTCATATGGGTTTGGTGTTGTCGCAGTGAGTTTGAACTAGTGAGTTAAGTGGCAATAGGTGGTATTTCTTTTACAAAGATGGCATCAATTTCCACATTGTGTTATCTGCACATCCCGACCTCTACAAAATGAAAAATGCTTTTTGGTTTCCTGAGTATTTAAACAATGAAGAACCTTCCAGAGAAGCTTTCTTTTCTTTCTCGTATTTTAATAAATGGAGGAATGGCACTTTAGTGTAGGTGTTTGGGCCAGTAGGATGTTTGATAGATTCAAGTATGGATTATCTTTACTCTGTTGAAATTTTTTTTTTTTGCATTATCTTATCCACATATTATCTAAAACTTGTGGGCTTATTTTTAATTTCCATTCCTTTTTTAATTTCCATCTAATAGATGAAAAAAAAAACCTCTCATGAAGTAAAAAGTGAAAACTGGTTATCTGGGACAATGGAACCTCTGTTTGTAATTTAAAATTGAGACCCAGGCAATTTCTGGCAAAACTGTGATGCTGTCTCCATGGCGGCCTCTTTCTCATGCTGTCTTCCTGCTGTCTGGCCCTCCGCTCACACCCAGAAGCTCAGAAGGACCCCTGTGCAGCACCCCGTGAGAGTGCACTTGTCCCCAGTGTCCCATCGAGAGCGCTCCTGCAAGGCTACGTCCTTTAGCGTTTCCCCTTCTGAAGAAAATTTCTATTTAAAAAAAAAAATACCTCAATGTTAGCGAGTTGGCTAAGAACATGATTAAAACAGCTCAGATCAAGATATAGAAGAGAGATTAATCATTGATCGGATTCAGGGTTTTATCCTGATATGAGTATATACATTTCAAAAGGAGTCACTTAAAAACCCCAACTAATGGATATGTTAACAGAGGCGTTTTCAGGATTTCAGGATTTCAGGATTTCAGATTTGATGGCTGGAGCCGAGTGTTGTGCAGAGTCTTCTATACAGACCCTCTTCAAATTTCAAGGCAGCCTCTTTCTTTCAAACCTATTTTGAAGATAGGACCTAATTAAGATTTACCTTAACATCACTAAATTCCCTTTTTGTTCTACTTCCCCATTGCCAGGGGATTTAAAAGTCCCTTTCATTCCTACCAAAGACAAGAAGACATTGGTGACATCTCAGCTCCTGCCTGCTTGTGACTGTTCTCAGTATTGGTGAAGAGATGAAATTTATGGAGTGTAGGGATTTCAATTCCTTACTTTGCATTCAATTAACAAGTGACTTCATTTATTGTGGCCCTGTCCGTATTTCCCTTTCACCAGTTTTAACAATGAACTTTTTCAATCCATCATTACTTAATGAAGACATGGATAATAATGAATACATGGTTCAGTTATTTCTTAGAACAGCCCTGTCCAGTGGAAATATAATGTGAATTCCATACCTAATTTAAAATTTTCTAAAAGCCACGTTAAAAAAAGTAGAAAGAAATGGGCGAAATACATTTTTAGTAATATATCTTATTTCATCCAGTGTTTAAAATATTATTTCAACATGTAATCAATATAAATAAGGAGATATCTCATATTCCTTTTTTTTTTTTCTATACTTAGTCTTTGAAATCTAGGCTGTGTTTTACAATCACAGCACATAGCAGTTTGGAGTGGCCACATCTCAAATGTTTAGTAGCTAAACGTGGCTGGTGACTATCAGATTCATAGGCTTAAAAATTTTTGAGTAGGAAGAGAATAGAATTGAGAGAGTATGCTTGGTTTGAATTGGGCTGTCTTCTTTGTGAAAAATGTTTAAATCTAAATGATTTTTATTCCCAAATCTCCTTGTTCTTTAGGGTTTTTCAGTTCAGTAATTGTCACTGACAGGCCTGCCATGTATGGTACAGGTGGGACACCGTACACGTCCACGAAGCACTAATTACAATGCATAGGGCTGTACGTGGAAGTACTGTTGCAATACCTAGCTGTTCACACCAGAAAGTGAGTCGTTCATGACACTTCATCTCCTTCACCCTCACCCTACATCTTCTCCAATCCTGTCTTTCACTAAGTTCTGTTGGTTCTGCCTCCAAAGTACATCCAGAGTCAGACCGCATCTTTCAGTGTCTACTGCCACCTCTTTAGAGAGGCTGCCACTACCTCGATTACTGCGGCAGGCTCTCAACATCCACTCTGCACGTCCTCCAGTCCATTCACCCCGCCGCAACCTGTGTTATAAAAGGTAAGCCTGAGCGAGCCACTCTCCCACTTAAAATCCTCTAACAACCTCCCATACTGTTAGAACAGTCCAGAATCCTGTGGTGGCCTCCAACGCCCTTTGTGATCTGGCTCCTATCTGTTTACTACTTCTTCCCTTTTCATTTTGCTATGCTTCTCTCTCTTCCTGTATCAAGATTCTCATACATCTCTTATTTTTATTTTTAGTACTTGTTTGCCCTCTGTCTTTGTCTGGCTAACCTTTTTTCGTCATTTTGATTAAATATGACTTCCTCAGGAAAACCTTCTGTAACTTCCTTCACTCTTGAGTCCCCATTCTGTGTTCTCATAATATCACTATATTTCCTTCATAGCGCTTATCACAATTTTATCTACTTGATTATTCACGTAGTTTTTTTTTTTAATGTTTATTTATTTTTGAGAGCAAGTGGGCAAAGGTGCAGGGAAGGGGCAGAGAGAGAGAGAGAGAGAGAGACAGAGAATCCCAAGCAGGCTCCGTGCCATCAGTGCAGAGCCCGATGTGGGGCCAAACTCTCCATGGGATCATGACCTGAGCCAAAACCAAGAGTCAGACACTCAACCCACTGAGCCACCCAGGCACCCGATTATCTGTGTAGTTTTAATATATTACCTGCCTCAAACGTTTTAACCTTCATTAGAAAAGAGAATCCTATCTCCCTCATTCATTACCTTTGTATCTGCAGTCTAACCCAGGGCCTGGCATATAGTAAGCTTTCAATAAATTCAACTGAATCTGCAGATGCATCTGCTTGGCCTGTAGTTTCATAGCTTGGTAGCTCTAAGAGGCGTCTCAGTGTCGCAGAACCTCTCACTGGTATGACCAAGTGTTCCAGCTTCTGTTTCATTGCAAAGATTTTGGAGTGTATCTTTTAAGGGGCTGTGTCTTTGGCCGACTGCTGATAAATCTGGGAAAGTTCCGCTGGGTGCTGAGATGATGATCACAGCATTGTCAACTTAGCCTTGTAAAAGAAGCATACTCTTTCCACTGACCTCGCTCGCCCCTCATAGAGCTCACGTGGTTCGAGAACTGCGAGGTCACAGGTATGCGCATGCTCAACTTTACCATATATTTCTGAATTGTTTTCCAAAGTGGTTATACCACTTTACACTATTGCCAATAGTTTGGAAATTCTTTATTGTGCCATGTTCTCTCCCATATTTATTATCAGACTTTTTGTTTTTGCCAGTACTATGGTATGAACGGTATCTCGCAATTTAAATGGTAATTTCCTCATTACTAATGAAAGTGAGCCTCTTTTAATATTTTTATTCACCATTCCTGTTTCTGCTCTGTTAAGTGACTTCGCCATTTTTCCAATACATTGTTCATCTTTTTATCATTGGTTCTTTGAGATTTTTGTGTATTGTAGGTTCTAACCTCCTTTGATAGTATTTGTATTGCTAATATATTCTCCCAATCTGTGGAGTTTTTGTCAGTCAATCCGGGCTTTTTATGAACCAAGATTATCAGTTTTAATATAGTAAAGTCTTTTCTTTTAGGGATTTTCCTTTTTAAAATCTCATTTAAATACATTCTTCACTATTTCAAAGTTATAAATCTGTGTCTAGCTACATTTCACAAAGCTTGATCAGTAGTATTTTTGTTATCTTTAAGTATTTAAACATTTTCATTCTTTTATAACCTATGGGTAATTAAGAGGTGTGGTTTTGAATTTCAAACATAAAATATCCTTTTATACTTGTTTTTGCTACTGATTTTTAACCTAGCTATTTGTTGTTAGATAATGTAATATATGAGGTACAGATAACCTACAGTGTGTTGATATCTATTTTATGGTCTGGAATGTAGTTAATTTTGATGAAACATGTATGCTCGAATAGAACATATTTTCAAGTTGTTGGCTGCATTGTTTCATAAATACACATATTACATGTGTATTTTTTGTACTCAGATTTTTATAACATTACTGTTTTTCTTGTTGCTTGATATGTCATTTACTGAGATGTATTAAAACCTTCTACTATTAAGTGGATTTTCTTTTTCTCTGTAGTTCAGACATATTTTTGCTATATATATTTTTGAAGCCATGTAATCAAGTACATATATAAGTAGAATTGTTATGTGTTTCTAGTGAATCAAGCCTTTAATGTAGTGATTCTCTCTATATCCAGTAATCGTTTTGCCTTTAAATCTATTCTGTCTGATACTGATATAACTTTATCAGCTTTTTTTGATTAGTGTCTTCTTGATATATCTTTTTCATAAACTTTACATTACATTTTTGTGTGTTTAGCTTTAGATGTGTCCCTTGCAAATAACTTAGAGTCATATTTTATTTTTTTAATTCAGTCTGACAATATCTGTCTTTTAGATTTTATAAATCAAATCCATTTATATTGATTGTGATTAATGTTATATTTGGATACATTTCTTCCATTTCGTAATGGTTTGTAACTGTGAAGTGTTGATCTAGATTTATCATATCCCTTGGTTGAAGGATGTCCCAATCACTGAACCACCCAATCACCTATCTGCAGCCCATTATGATGGACTGTCCCTTTGACCCCAACAACACGGTGGCTTGGGCTTAACTGGTACCATAAAATGATGCAGGAACTGGAGATGGTTAGCAGTGTAAAGAACAGTGTCAGGAAGAAAAAGTTCACCATCAGCATATATTTAAAGGACTATTGTATGCATATAAAAGGGAGATTAAAACATTAGCAGCAAACCGCAGAGCTAGAACAAGTGATTGGAATAATACTTTATTCATCAAACAACTGTTATGTACCAGGTTAATTGCTAAGTGTTTTTCAGAAGCCACTGAGGTAGGAGGGTTATTATCTTCATTTTATAGGTGAGGAAACCAAGGCTCAGAGAGGTTAAAAAAGATACTCAAGGTCAAAAAACTAGTAAGTGGCAGGATTGGGAACTGCACATCATTCTGTATGATTCTAAAACTCTTGCTTTCTTCACCGAATTGTATCACAGGGAAGTTAACTGTTAAATACCATGTAAAGGAAGAATTCTCTTTTAATTAAAATTGGTAGAAATGTAATGAATTATCATTAGGGGTAATGAGCATCTCATCTTTGGACATTTCTAATCAGAGATGACGTAGGCCTATATTAAGACTACTGTAGTGGGAAGTTGTACTTTAGAACAGATGCTTGGATTATATGACCATTAAGGTCTGTTTCAGTTTCCATCACCTTACTGAAACTGTGCCAAAGCTTATCAAGTATATGCCTTTCAAAACTCTCCCTACTTTTTGAAAGTGGCTGCAACGTGAACTTGTCCTTTCTTCACTAAGCCTCCTTAACTCACTAGTGTTACATGATGTGTACATGATGTGTACAAAATGCTCCTTGATGGTGACTTGATGAAAGTTGACTTGGCTTATTTAGATAGGAGAAAAACAAATCATGCATTTTTTATAGAGTGAATACATGACTGCAGCATAAGGTTCATCGCTCCGAAATGCTGGAGCCAAGAAATGCAAAGGCTAAGAGACTTTCCTATTAATATACTTCCTCATACTAAACATCTTAACAATAAAGCCATACCTAATTTTAAATATGAACATTTTTTAAAAATGAAATATTATTTTATAGATAGCTTTTAGTAATTAGCTAGCTTACATTGGGGGAAAAAAGTACTTCCTCTGTCTCTTGATTTTCGGTACATTCTGCCTTATGAAGATGAAGAACCTATGAGAATAAAAAAATAATTTCTGTCAGTAATCTCCTCAGGTTGCCTCCCTTCCGCCTTTCGCTCTGCTTCTGTCCCCCTTATTTTCTTCATCCTCACTCCCGTTCCATCAGTAACCACTTCCCCTTCTTTTACAGCCCGGCCCAAACTATATTTTTTTTCAGATGCTTTTAATAGCCTATGCCCCTCTCCCTGTACCTGTACCTCTCCGAGTATCCAAGTGGAAGCTGAAATATATGAAAAAGGATTTTCCACATTCTTGACTATTAACCCTTGTAAAAGCAATTTCACAACTGCTTCTGTATTGTATCTCTGAGGTGGGTAGGAAAGATCTCATTATAGCTTTTTGAAACATGAAGAAACTGAGGCATACAGAGACTGTGAATTGCTAAGTAGTTAGTGGCAGTTTAAGCATCTTTCAGCTTTACTGCTCTAGCAGCCAAGTGTTATGTTCCAAAATATTTCCCGTGAGCTTCCGATTCTTGGAGTTTAAGTTCCATGACATGGCTGACACCCTGGGTTTGGTGTACTTGCAGTTGGCTGAGCTCATTATTTGAATAGGCCAACAAAGTGCTACTCAAAGCCTACTAAATATGAACACACTTTGAGAAGGGCCTACTACTGAGGGGAATGTGCTATCACCGGCAGCATGAGACCAAAAAAATAAAACACCCAAGAAAATTCTTGCTTTCAGAATTTGACTCTTTGTTGCTGTAGATTGGTTGTTTTCATTTCATTGCGTTGGCGCTCATTGATTGTGGTCGTTTTGGGGAGTCGGACATTTGTAGTGTAAAGATTACTTGGAATTGGGTGCCCAGGGTTCTAATTCTGGAGCTTCTTGAAATAAGATTCATCACTCTTATTTACTGGCCTCAGCTTTCTCACCTGACTGTTGAGGGGCTTGCACCAGATTGGTGATTCTTGGAATACGGTCTTTGGAAGAATACATGTATCAGAATCACCAGGGCTGCTTGTTAAAAGTCTGAATTCCTGGGCTCCACCTAGGCCTAAAGAAGTGGAACCTGTGGGAATGGGACTCAGTTATTTACTTTTCAACAAGCTGACCACGCATGTGCCCTGAAGTCTGAGCACTGCTGGACGAGGTAATCTCAGGGTTCTGCTCCTGCCGTCCTATGATTCTCTGAGTGAGAAAGACAAAGAAAGAACAATTATGTGTTCAATTCTGGCAGAAATTTCTTCACTTTTCGTGTGTGCGTGTGTGTGTAAATATTTTTTGACGTACCAAAAGCTGCATATATTTAATGTATACAATTTGATGAGTTTGGAGATAAGTATCACCTGTGAGACCATCACCATCATCAGTGCTATAAACATATCCATCATCTCCAAAAGATTCCTCTTCCTTGCTTACTCTTTTTCTTTCTTTCTGCCCTCCTTCCCCACTTCTTTTCTTCTTTTTCCTTTCTTCCTTTCTTCCCTCCCTCTGTTCCTTTTATTCTGTGATAAGAACACTTAGCATTAACAAATCGTTAAGGATGTGCTACGGTATTGCTAACTGCAGGCAGCAGGCAGTACAGTAGATCTCCAGGACTTATACATCGTGCATAACTGAAATTTCGACGCTTTGACCGACACTGCCTCTTTTCCCTCTCCCCCTCCCTCTCAGTAACCACCTTTCTTCTCTCTGCTTTTATGAGTTTTACTATTTTAGATTCCTTATACAAGTGGGATCATGTAGTATTCGTTCTCCTGTGTTAGCTTATTTCACTTAGTACAATGTTCTCCAGGTTCCTCCATGTTGTGCAAATGGCAGGATTTCCACCCACCCACTTTTTTGAGGCTGAATGATAGTACATTGTAAATATTATATTTTCCTTATCCATTCATCTTTCTATGGACATTTAGGTTGCTTCCATGAGTTGGCTATTAAGAATAATGCTGCAGTGAACATTGGAATGCAGATATCTCTTCGAGATTCTGATTTCAATTCCTTTGGGTTTATAGCCAGAAGTGGGATTGCTGGATCATACAGTAATTCTATCTTAGTTTTTTGACTGACCTTCATACTAATTTCCATAACGAATTCACCAATTTACATTCCATTCCCTCAAATAGTACACATCCTTTACCAATGTTTGTTGTTTTTGCCTTTTTGATAATAGCCATTCTGACAGGTGTGAGATGAGACCTCATTTTGGTTTCGATTTGCATTTCCCTGATGATTAGTGGTGTTGAGCACTTTTTCATGTACCTATTGGCCATAACTGATTATGCTTCTTTAATGTCAAAGCCTCTAGTTGTTTTAAATTTGCCAGAAATCAACTCATTAACATGTGATGACTATATGCTATTTCATTATTTATGTCTGCCTCTCCCAGCTCATCTGTTTTGATACTGTTTTTTTTTTTCCTGCATAGCTACAGCAAACTTCGATCTCTTGTCATTCAAGTCCATCTTTTATGCTATCATCAGTTTTTTTTAATTTAATGAATAACAAACACTAAGAAATCCCTCACACAATTGATACGTAATTTCTTTGCATTATAAAAACATTTAATTTCTCAGCATATCTTACTAGACCTTTTCAAATATTGCATCATAACTTACCGTTGGAGTTTTAGCTCCCCAATTTTCACCCTCATCCATCTGGGAATCCTTCAGTTTTCAAACTAGTGTAGGTAGCTGATGGCCTAGAGTCATCTTGTTTTGTTTTGTTTTTAAATATGAAATAGCTTTATATTTTACTCTGTTGTTGGATCCAGGAGCAAACATATACACAGAAACTATGCTAAATCATTAAACCATAAGCATTTCTTAATAAAGAAAACAAGCATGGATTTAGTTTGGCTCCTTGAGTTTTTTATTTCATATTTTTGTGTATTTTTACTGTTTGCTATTTCTTGCTTTTAGAAAACTGAAAACAACTAAAAGAAATATTTGTGCAAGAATAACTCAAAATTAAGTCTAGTCTATATTTTACTTTAGAAAAAAGATTTGTTGTAGCAAGATTGTAACAGCTTTCCATGCTGTAATTTAAACAGTGAAATACCTTGATTCAGTATTCTCTGTGAACAGTGCTGAGTGGCAGGGCCTGTGTCCTTGTGGTTCTGTCTTTCTGGAATGCCAGTCTAAAGCTTCTCCTCTTGAAGAGCTTTTACTCATTGTTCAGGATCCAGTGGATTTGTCACCTTCTCTACGAAGCCTCCTCTGACCCCTACAGATAAAACAAGCTACTCTGTCCTCTGTATTTTCCATGTTACTTGGGATATTTGTCTCTACTTTTTTGTAATTGATGTTAAACTGATGATGATGATGATGATGATGTTTCTGTGTTGGTTGCTAGGTTATATCTCATTCAGCTTTATACCTATCTGATGAGAAGTTGATGTTCAAAAATTGATGTTATATGAAAGCCTTATTTTGATTTAGATATTTGTTTCTCAAGAAACTTATCCTTCTTACCTTACTTTGTAATATCTAGAACACAGGTTCTTATATGTACCCATTTGGCAATAACAGAATGGCCAAGTGACATGGCTTCTCTCCTTGCTCTGGGAAGTAGTTCAACTCTATCAAAGAACAGTCAAGAAAAATTCATATAGTGAGAGTGATGCGATGATGGCTATTTGAAAAGCTTGGAAAACTACCTTTTTTAGTTTAATAGTCTCAAATCTGGATTAGGGCCAGTGCTTTGATATGTCTGTCGATCAGCTAGGATTGGAAGTCAGGAATAAGTAATTCTTCATTCTGATCAGAAAAGTGCTTGGATGAATTGTCAATAAACAACGAAGACCTAGGATTGGGTGTAAGAGGGAGAAAGCGGCTTGCAGCTTGGAAGGGGTACTCTTTTGCCAGCGCGGAACCTGGACTCTTAGTTAGGTCTAGTGAAGAACTTGAGAAGAAAGGAAATACAAGGACACAGTGGTCAAGGAAGTATTTAGTACTGGGATTGGCCTGGGTTTGCAGAAACAGGCACTTCGCACCGTTAATGAGGATACAAGTGTAAACTGGTACAGCCTTTCTAGAGTGCAACTTCGTGATGGGTATTAAAAAGCTTAAAGGTTATACTGTCTTGTCTCACTAATTCTACTTCTAAGAATTTTTCTTAATGAAATAATTTGACAAGTGTACCACAATGTTTGTATATGGATATTTATTTGGATCCAATCTAAAAGGCCCCAAATAGAGAACTGATCAAATAAATCAATTCATCTATACAAGGGAATATTATATAGGCATTTAAATGACATAGTGATATATTTATGGAAAGGAAAGAGGTACATAATATATTGTCAATTTTTAAAAAATCCGTCCATGAGACCACAGGTCAATTATGATTAATTTTTATAACATATATGTATTTATGTATATTGGTACCAAACTGACTGAGAATTATACACTGAGAGTTTTTATTTATCTTGATGTTTCAAATTTTCTACAGAGAACATATAATACTTGAGTTATATGGGGATAATTTTTTTTCAAAATTGTTACATATAAAAAGGATAATTCCTTCAGATTGGTATTTTCCAGATTGAATGAAGAGTGGTTGGAAAAGAGTAATCGTAACATACATTTTAGCATATTAAATGACTGAGTGGGCAAACAACTTTACTCCTATCTTGATAGTAGTAGCTCTTATTAGGGAGTTACTTCTGAATTTTATTCATTCATTTTCCACTAGAACTGCTACCGTGGGATAGCTGCTCTTTGATTCCTGGGATCTTTCCATCTTCCCTGGTTTTCAGATACCAGCACAGGAGGTTACATCCCTTTCTTGGTTGAGACTGTGCTCCTTCCTTTGAGTGCTGCTGGTGTATTTCTGGCTGGTCATTAATTCTATTTATTCATGTCATTAAAGGTTTTGAGAGTCAGTTTTCATGATTCCATATAATTTCATCATTTTATCCTGTGAGTCCTTCCAGTGCTATTAGGTCTAGAACATTCTTCCACTATAAAATCTGGCAAATACTTGTTCATTCTGCTTCAAAAACATATTTTCATTTAATTCTAAAATTTATTTGAAATCTGTTCTGTGTGGTTGAGGTGAGATCATAAGTTGATTCTTTTCCTCCCAAAATATTTAGCCAGTTTTACACAAACCGTTGATGAAGTAATTCTTTTTTTCCATATTGGCTTGTGATGTGTACTTTGTCATGTATTAAGTTAAATAGATACATAGTCTTGTTTGTTTCGTTGCATTGAAATATTGATTCTTAACACCAGCATTATACCGTTTTGATTATTAAAGTATTTAAAATACAGCTT
This sequence comes from Paguma larvata, assembly GCA_030068075.1. Taxonomy (NCBI): domain Eukaryota; kingdom Metazoa; phylum Chordata; class Mammalia; order Carnivora; family Viverridae; genus Paguma; species Paguma larvata. The sequence continues at coordinate 41,533,867 of CM057838.1, forward strand.
AACATCTAATTTGGGTATATTTCCACTGGTTTTACCTTTTAAAGAAATATGCCTATCTTTACACACAAGGATTGCCACATACAATGCTTAGCATTATGTTAAAAATGTATATTTTCTTTGGAGTAATTGGCATTTTCTATTTATTTTTCTACCCCTCTGAGGGCATGCTTTATCTTTCCATTTGTTTAGGTTTTCTTCTTTAAGGGTTTTGCTTAAGTAATTTATGGTTTATTATTATTAAGTTTAAGGTATAGCTATTGTGAATTGGACATTTCCTCATATTTTCTAATTATTTCTAGTATATAGAAAACATAGTCTTGGATATATGTTTTATAAATAGCCAATCTGTCAGGTGTTATTTTAGTTGTTATAGTTTTTTGGTTCTCTTATATGACCTTGTGCAAATAATAATTTCTATCCTCTTTACAAATATTTATATATCTTCCTTCTTTTCTTGAATGTTAGTTGTGCTCTTGGACATCCTTGTGTTCCTCCCGATTTTAATGAGAGCAGCTTTAAAAATTTGTTGCAAAGAAGTATTGGCAATTGGTCTAAAAGAGATGCGGAAATACCGTCGCTCCCTAGTTTTCTATGAGAGGCTTAAAAATCAGAAAAAAACATGTTGGATTTTATTAAGTGATCTTTTGTCCTTTTTTGATAATTATGTGCTCTTTCTTGTTTGACCTAGTGATGTGATGTGTTATATTAATATATTTTCTAATATTAAGTGAACCTTGCATTCCTGAGGTAATCCCTACTTGATTGTGCTGGCTTATTATTTTAATATACTTTGACTTAATTTCACTGGTTCCTTATTTAGGGTTTTCACAGTGTATCCATAAGCGAATCTTTTCTGGAGTACCATTTCTTGAAGTGTTTTCTAAGAAGGAATATTATGAGGAAAAATACAGTTCCGTGGTCAGATGCATTTGAGAAAGGCAAATTAAAACACTTAAGCAAATTTCTTTGCTTCTGGCTAGAGTGTTTTCCAAATGAATCCACAATAGACCACCCTCCTTCAGAAAGTGAAGCTAATTTCCACAGAAACCTCTTTGAAATGTACTAGTCATTGTCATAATTTGGCATCAGAATTATGTTAACCTCACAGAGTGAATTGGGGTAGGTTTTCATGATTTTATAAGCTCTGGAATAGATTATAGAATGTGGATATTAATCGGTTGAAAACTTGAAAGGCCTTGCCCATAGCATTGTCTGGACCAAGAACCAGTTTAGCAAACTGTCCCTTGGTCACATTTGCAGGGTCTTCCATGGAAGCTTTCCTATCCCACTGAATCAATCTTATTATTTAATATTTCTACAAATTGTTCACTTTATTGAGATTTCCAGTTGTTAAAATATAATCGTGGGTACAATTCTCTTAAATTATTAAGGCATGTTGGTAAAAAAAAAAAAAAAAAAAAGAAACGAGCTGATCTGTGCCTGATGCTTGACACACAGTGCCTGGCCCTTAGTAAAGGGTGAACTCTTATTTCCAACCCCTTTTCTAATTTTGTTTCTTTCTTTTTCATTTAGATTTGTCACAACTTTGTCAATTTAAAAACTCTTTCCCAAATTACCACCCGTTCCACTTTTTACTTATCTCCTTATCTACTCATCTATTTGTCGTTTCACGATTTATTAGTTTTCTGCTTAGATTTTCATTTTATTCTTCCTGCTTGGCTTGCTGGTGTTCCCCTTTCTCTTCTAGCTTTGTGAGTTGATTGGTTCATTTAAAACAACATTCTCGGCTAGTAATGAAAATATTTAAGCTATCAATGTGATTTGAAAATACTTTTGTATTTTGTGGTCCTTCGTGCATGTGATGTAACATTCAAAGAATACAGAAGGGCTCACAGAGGAAAGCAGATCTCCTTCCGTCTCCCAGCCCACTCTTCTAGGGCTTCACCGGGGCAGCCCCTGTTCCCAGGTCCCCGGCCATCCTCCCAGAGCTGCTCTCTGTGAATTTGGCTTTTGAGTATTGCTTTGTCAGGAATGCTTCCGTTTTTACTTAGTTATTATTTTCATTAGGTTTAAATAGGCTCTACTTTTAATTTAAATTTCCCACTTGATACAGTAACAGGAGAGTGACTTTGAAACTCTTTTTCACAGGATATTAAATTATTTTGTTATTCATTTCTTCTTTTATTGCATTGTGATTAGAGAATGCAATCTCTAATTTTATATGGTTTGGAATTTATACTGTTTGGAAGTCCTGAAATTTACCATGTGACCAATTACATGGTCAATGTTTACAAATATTTAGGTATTTAAAAATGTATCATCTCTAAAGGCACGAAGTATGTAATTATCATTTTAAAATAAGTTTTATATATTGTGGCTTACTTGATCTATTATTATAGAATGTGATAAATTACTTCCCCTCTCAAGTCGAACTTTTGCAAAGTTTATTTACATTCTTGATAATTTTTGTGTTTTATATTTTATTCCATAATATTCGTAGTATAAATTTGATGATTCTCATATATATTCTGGATAGGAACTTTTAGTTCTTTAAAAATAAATTCTGGGGCACTTGGGTGACTCAGTTGGTTAAGCAACTGAGTCTTGATTTTGGCTCAGGTCATGATCTCACGGTTGGTAAGACCGAGCCCCACATCTGACTGCACTGACAGTGTGGAGCCTGTTTGGGACTCTCTCTGTCTCCCTCTCTCTCTGCCCCTTTCTCCCTCCCCTCTCTCTCTCAAAATAAATAAACATTAAAAAAATTTTTTTTAAATCCTAAAAGTAACACCTACACCTGGAAGTAAGAATTCAAAGAGGATGGAAGGACATCAAATGCAAAGTAAAATTTTCTTCAGACTCTCCACCTGTATTTCACACTTTAGCGGTAGTTACTTTTGAATATTTTTTACTATTTTTATTTCTTCTGGTGGTTACTTTCATAACTCTAAGATGTTTATATCTTTCATTCTTAATTTATTTACTATAGATATTATCTACGCTTCTTCAATATGAAAAATTAGTTTCAGTTACTTATGCCCTTACCTCTCCCTCTCAAATCCATCCCATTGTTTTTTTCATGACCTTTATAATTTTAAAAAATACTTAAACTCCAACTTCTTGATTCATCAACTTAGAACACTTTTTGGCTCTTTGATATTCAAGATGGGGAAATGAATTTCCCAGTCAACATCATTTGCATGTCTCTTTCTTTACCATCCAACTTCTATTAGCTCTGTTATCCCTTTTATATAGTCAAGGTTTAGGGCATTCTCTTCTTTAGTTATGAAAAATCTTCCATACTTTGTCGGTGGGTTGACTTTGAAAGTTAAATGCTGATAGCATTTTTTATATAGCTGTAGTGATGTAAATATTCACTACATATTTGGTGGGCCTACTGGAATATTGAAAAGGTAATCCAATTCAACACCTATGCCCCTTGAAGGAGAATGATCCAAAGGTCAAGGCTAAATGGATTCTCTCTCTTTCAGTATCCCATCTATTACTCAGGCTCATAACCATGATTTAACTTGTTTCATATTTAGACCGTTTTTGGAAATTTTTTTTCCTGGAGTTTCTAATGGTCTTTCTTCTTGACAAAAGAAATACATGCCTTTCCATCATATAACTAATATCTTGCAACTGTTAGTCATAGTATTTGTTGAATGTTTTAGTATGTATTGACCTATTTATTTCTTGATATGTGTAGAGCTGTCATCCTGGGATTTTTCTTCGTACTTTCTGGTTTAGTTCCATTCTTTCTCACATTCTGAATATTGTCTTTTTTTATTCATGTACCCTGTGGTACATATTGAAGTGATTTTTTTTTCCTAGAAAATGCACGTTGACAATAAACTTTCTAGGTCTTTGGTCTTCTGAAAATGTTATAATTTTGATCTCATGGTTGACTAATATTTTACTAGGCATAGAATTCTAGATTTAAAATAATTTCCTCTTAGCAATTTGAAGGCATTGTCCTTTGTCTTTTAGCATGTACTGTTCCTGTTCCAAGCTTATTCTCTTTAATTTCTAGGTAAACTGAATTATTCCTTCTGGAAGATTCTAAGATTTTATTCAGCTCTCCAAGTCTTCCCAAATGTGTCTTGGAATTGCTTTTTTATATTCATCCTGGTGAACATTCCTGGGTACTTTTAACCTAAAGACTGATATATCTTCAGGTTTGAAACCTTTTGTTCTGTTATTTCTTCAGTTATTTTCTGCTTTTATTTTTTCTAGTATTTTTTTACTGTTATTTCAGTGGGTTTTTAGGATGGAGAAGAGCTGTATATAAGTAATTAGGCTGCTTCCTGAACTGAAAGTCTGCATTGTAAATTTTTTCAATATTAAGTGATCTTTTTTGTTGTTTAATATTGTTTGCATTAAATTCCCTTATATCTACAGTGCCATTTTCCCTTTTTTATACTTTTTCCTGGGATAGCTTGTTTCAATATATTAGTTTATACCTCATTTTCTTTTAGGTTTGTCATTTGCAAACAGCACTGAGTTGAATTTAATGCTCACTATCAGTTCCTTAATACTGTGACTTTCTTCTTCATTAGTTCTTAATTTTCATTAGACCTGCAGTCAGAATGTCTTTAAGTAATATTTATAGGAAGTATAGATATGTCATAATATTTACTGAGCACACTCATACTTGAAAGTATCGTTCTCATGCTTTGGGACATGTACTCACTGACTGTAACTTAACTGGATGTCAAATTCTTTGGACACAGATATTCTTTTCTCTAAAGTCTCTTTATAAATTGACACCTGTTGGGGCATGTGGGTGGCACCAACGAGTAAGCGACCTTGATCTCACCTCAGGTCATGTTCTCACAGTTCATGAGTTCAAGTCCCGCATCCAGCTCTGATCAGATGGTGCTGAGCCTGCTTGGGATTCTATCTCTCCTTCTCTCTGCCCCTCCCCCACCTGTGCTCGCTCTCTCTCTCTCTCTCTCTCTCTTAAAAACAAAACAAAACTTCCAAAAAAATCAATACCTGTTGGTTCCTGATGTTTAGTATCAGGGAAGTCTGAGAACAGCCTTTTGCTCAGTTCCTCTCTTTCCCTCCATATTTCCCTTCATAGCAATCGTTTTGTGGCCTGGATCTCTGTGTTTGTGCATGAGTGTTTTCACTTTGCAATTCAGAAATTTATCTAGATATGATTCAATAATTTTCACTCACACTGGAACGCTGTCTCTTCATTTAATCTCATCTTAAGTTGAGTTTTATTTGATTATTGTTTTTAATCCTATTTTTTCTCTCTAGCATATCTAGAGAAGGTTGGATATGTATGCTATATTCATCCTACTCACCATCTTCCTTTTCATAGCTTTTGTTTCTCTGTAGTCTGTGAGAACTTGCAACCTCGTTCTCTTTATCTCTGCTATCCATATAGTGTATAGGACCAGCAGTTTCAACATTGCCAGGAACTTGTTAGAAATGCAGAATTTGGCTCCATTCCAGAACTGCTGAATCAGAATTAGTATTTTAACAAGATTCTTACATGATCCATGTGCACTTGAAAGTTTGGGAAGCACTGCTCTATCTGTTTTCTGCTTTGTCATTCTGTTCTTCATTGTTGTTAATATGTTTTTAAAATTCATCCTGATTGCATTTTGGATTTCCTTATATTTTCATATTTTAGTCAATTCTTTTGCCAGTTTGTTCTCTAATTATTGTGCTCTGATCTTGTTTCATAGAGGTGGTGATCTTTCATATTTATATGAAGACAACAAGATACAGTTTAATTTTTCACCTGTCGTAGAAAACCATGTTTAGAAGTTTCTCTTTCTTTGAGGCTTCAGAGTATTATCTTTGGCTGGAATTTTTTTTTCTTTCCCCATAAACCCATCGTTGGCCCTTTTTCTACCCTTTCACTCTTGAGAGAGATCTTGTGGTATCTAGTCGGGTTTTGTCTTTATTAACCAAGAAAATAGGTGAATTATTTTTCACTCTACTTACTGTTCGCATGTTCTACTCAGATTTAACCCAAAATTTTAATTTGATGTTTCCTTTATTTTTTATTTTTATGTCTAATGGGCATTTATCTATTAAGAATTGAGGTGGACTAGGATTACAGTTAATATTCTCTTAATAAACTCTTGCCTTTTTTTAAAACTATAAGGTTACATATAATTTGCAGTCAACTTAAATAGCACAGAACCCTAAATAATTCTTTCACACGCCCTCTAGAATGTGAATTCTGTCTTTGCGCATACTTACAGAGCTTTTTCTAAAAAGCTCAGCTTCTACCTTTATTCATTATGTTGTTAAATTGGGAGACCGAGGTCTCTGGGCCAAAGTAGAGTAGGCAGAGCTGATGGGACGGGACAGCTGGCCTGGGCGGGGCTCCACGGCTGCAGGACGGTCCCGTAAAAGTGGATGCTGCTCCCCATATTTCTGACCACTGCAGCCCCTTAGGTTCTGAAATGTGTTCTGAAATTTGGTGTACACTCGGGGGGCAATCAAAATCTTTTCCTGCTGTATCTTTGGAACCATTCTTTCTCTCTGGTTGTGACAATGAAACACGTGATGTATGGTCTAAGAATGTACTTCTTAACCCGTTCCCACTGATGCTGTACCAAATAGAAATTTTATGCTCATAGTAAATGGCTCTTCCTTCTGATCTTTGGCTTTCTGTATTTTTGCCAGTTGTGTGTGTGTGTGTGTGTGTGTGTGTGTGTGTGTGTCAATTTTTATCATGAGAAGTAAGGAAAAGCACTATCATGCCCATCTAGCCTGCTACCATGTTAACAAGTTAAACCATTAGCTTTGGTTTAACTGAATTTGATGAGCTAGGCATCTCAGGTGGTTTTTGGTTTTCTACATCGTTGTTGTTGTTGTTGTTATTTTATTATTTTGCTTTTCACATTTTGTGTTTATTTTTGTGGTTTTAATTCTTCCTCAGGGGCTGAATCCTCTCACACTTAACTCGTTTTTTGTCTTCTTCCAACCTTTTTACCCCAGAAGTCCATTATGAGTCTTCTTACTGCCTCTACGTCCCAGCTTACCATTTTCCCACCTGCACTGATAATGACCTCGGGTACTGTATCACCAATTAGACTGAGCCACTTCCTTGAAGGTGGGGTCTCAGTCTTACCTCCTTGTATTCCCCATATAGTAGATGTTCAATCGTGTGCACTGATAAGCTGGTCAGCTTCGTGAAGGGATAGGAATGAGCTCCTACTCCAAAGCTACACCTTGGAAAAGGACAAGGTTTGAGCAATGTTTTCTAAGCAGAATTTGGAACCCAGACACCTACTGTGGTGACCTCATCTTCTTGCTTCCTAGTCTCTTCGAGGAGGATATCCTAGTCGTGTCTCCTGGGACCAAGCCAACGAGTGTGCTGCTCCAGAGCCCCGCTGGTGGGCTCCTTCACCTTGCTCCATCTCTGTCCTACCTTTAATCTGCCTTCAGGGGTCTCAACTTACTCTCTTGTTTCCTTTCTTCCCTTTTGTCCAAACTTCCAGTGAGAGAAGAAATTTTAGTATTAGGAAAATGGGCTGTTGAATTCCAAAGTCAGAAATAGACCACATAAATATGTATGAAGCATTAAAACCCTTCTTTGAAGTGTGATTTCCTGACTAATGGATGCTTCTGGGTTGATTTTTTTTTTTTTTTTCACTCAGTTAAGCCCTATTCGGACCAAGTTGCTTTTTGGATGAACTTAAGAATGTTATGATTAGCGTCCATTTCTGCATTGTGTCTTTCACAGAGTGCTTTTCTGTCCGTTATTTTATTTGATACTTCCAACAATGCTGTGAAGGATGATGGGAGTTTACTCTCATTCCAGTTTGTGGATAAGGAGACTGAGGTACAGAACATTCAAGTGACTTGTCCTATGTCATGTGGTGGCCAAGGGCAGCATGCTGATGAGAGGCCATGTCTTCAGCTAGTAAGATGAGAGCACACTGCTTATCCCAGTCAGGAACAGGAAATGATCGCTAACGTTGAGTATTTACAACATACGGCTACTGTGTTAGGCACTTTGTATACATTTTGTCATTTAATACTCTTTGGTAACTCTGAAAAGCAGGCCACTACTATATGCCCCTGTTACACACAAGGAAACTGCAATTTAGAGAGGTTAGGTAGCCCGGTCAAGGTCACACAGCTCGTCCTGGTGAAGCTAGAGTTTGAACCCAAATTTCCCTGATTTCATAATCCAAGCTTTTAGCTATTTGACTTCCTCTTCACTTTATTGGACTGAGCCTATGCAGCTGGTCAAGCCAGCAACACTTTTAAAAGCCCGTTTCATTTCTTGTGATTTCCTGAGTTGTGATTACAAACTCCGTTCTCCTCCCTGTGACTGCTACAGGCCTGGGGCCTACTGTCAAGGGCAGGAATGGAGCTGCATGGAGAAGGGCGGAGCAAGTGAGGGAAGAGCATCCGCCGAGCAGCTCTCGTGTGCGCAGTGGCTGTTAGGAATCTGTTTCACAAGAACTCTCTGCGTCTGGCATTTTCATTGCCATTTAATGGAGGAAGAAACAGGTTCGGAGAATTCGTGAAAATTTGTAACAGTTAAGACTTTTACCCGGGTCGGTCGGTGATGATATTCTAAGAGTGAATGAGAAGGAGAAGTATTTCTCAGAAGCCTAAAGAGAACTTTAACCAACAGAGATGAGTTTAGCCCTTGCCGGCTATGAAAGGCATTACAGTTGATATTCTGGAGCCCCATAAAGCACTCTGTGAAGGAACTCCTAAGAGAATCCAAAGAGAAGAAAAACTGTGTTTCAGGCTGCATCGCTAGGCTTGTATCACAATGCCAGCAGGCCTTTGACTGAAGTACGTAGGAACCATGATTTAACCAGCAAAACACACTGGTAAACATCATAATGACACACACATTTAGGAAAATGATGTTTTTAATTTTAAATGCTGTGCAGCCTTGCCTTATATAGTCAATGCTGGGAAGTTGTGGTATACCAGGAAATGATTTACATTTTAGCCTTAGGGCAAAAATATGGAACTTGTAATTATGTCAGAGAGAGGCAAAAATCTTCTAACAAGAAAAACTAAAGCTATAAAAGTCTCAGTTAGGATATGTGTCAATTAAACTGTTGTGTGGCTGAGCATTCTGCCTGAAACTTCGTAGGGAATAAGCAGCCGCTAGTGACTTTTGAGTAAAAACCTCCTTTCCAAATCTTCAATTCCCTATCGCTGAAGTGCAGAAGTTGTGGGTGACAAGCGTTTTCCTGTTCTTTCTAAGGCCTTCCTGGTGTGAGGTGGTTTTGAGCGAGGAAGACTGGCTTGACTGGGTTTTCAGCTCACGGCAAGACAGGTGCGTGTCTGCCTCTGATACGTACAAGCCCGCCGGAAGTCTGCGATGCCGATCAGATGCCCATAAACTGGCATGCAGACAGAGCGCCTCACAGGCGTGACTCGCCACCTCCGGGAGCTGGGCTTTCTGTACCTTCTACCCTGCACCTGTCAGCTTCCTCCCCTACGGCCCTGGACTGCACCAGTGGGGAGCCCCTTCTGTAGGGCTTATGGGATGAGCAGGGGAGTGAATGCCCTGCCCCAGGGAACTTGAGCGGAGGGTTAGAAGGATGAGACTGGGGAGTTTTCTTGTTTTCTTTGTCCTTCCTCTCTCTCAGAGACGTGGACTAGACCACAACCGTAGTTCAGAGAACTGGCTCCGCGGTCCCTGATCTGGGTGCAAATCATGATCCTGTCCTTCATTTACTACATGGCCTTGACCTCGTCATTTTTCTTCTGTAAGCCTCTTTTGCATCTATCACCCAGTTTTTGTAAGGATTAAATGAGATAATATAGTATTAAGTCCTTAGGAATTGATAAAGATTAGGCATTATTATAACTGTTAGCTCCACTAATAGCATCAAACCTTGGGGCTAGTCAGGGCTCAGGCTCTTTACTGTTTGTGTGACATTAATATATTCATAACCAACTTGCTATTGCAGCCCTCTCCTGAATGCGGCAGAATGAACTGGCTTACTTAGGCCTTGAAACAAGTGGACTTTATCGGCCAGCTGCAGACCCCCACGTGCTACTTGTTCTTGATAATAGGGACGGTCTGTGTGTGTCTGGGAGAAGGGCCTTGCCCAAGCTATTTGCTCGGTAGCTATGTTATCCCACTGTCACGTGCTGGTGTGCCTTTATAGGAAGTATATCCTGGAGGTTTATTGTATGTTATTTTCAGCCAGAGTGTATTTTTCTAGGGAAATAAGAATCTCATGTTTTAGAATTGACAGTTATTTTATACAAGTAGTTTATGTCCACAGAAAGTCCAAGTTCGTATCTTTTATGTTTGGTCCCAAGGCAGTGTGTGTATGAGGGGTGGGTGGGGGCATCCCTGAGCATTGGAACCCAAAAGAGCATGGTCCTGGCTGGGTCAGAACTGGGTTCAGATTTCAGCTCTGCTACGTACCAGCTCTGAGAGCCTTAATTTCCTCATGTGTGAATGTAAATAATACCCATCTAATCAGATTGAAAGAGAAAAAGTATTGGAAAGTATCACATTATGCAACACATAGATAGCCTCTCAACAAAAGTTAATGGTTACTTGGGGTGGATACAAACATCCCGTTAATAAAATCCAGTGGCTTCTACCTTTTATTCTTTGGGACCCTATGTTTTTTACAGAAACATCTTAGAAACCACAAAGGAAGGTGATGAGGGGCTAAGGAAACAGTACCCAGGATCCCTGTCCCCTTCTCTATTTAGGGGCTGTGCATAAGTGTTTTTAAAGGGAAAAATGCTTAAAAAGTGATTGAAGTTCAAGTTACCCATGTTTCCCTTATGGATCCTCCTTTCAGTATTATATCAACGTATCAGATTGTATATTTGATATATGTGTAGTTTATCGTACGTTAATTATATGTAATTAAAGCTGCTGAAAAAGCAATTGAAAGCATTTGGAATAACGGTGTGGAGAACCAGAGAATAAGGGGAAAAAATACAGAAGTATCAGCCATCAGCTTGCAGGCCTGTTTGAACGTCCACTATCTCAACAGCATTGGTGGGATTATTTTTCTTGCGTTCCTGAGGAAATACCCAATCCAGACAGCTGGTTGGAAGCCTGAGAAGAGCTTTCTCACAGTGTTGGTAGCCCTAAAATACAGCATGGAACCACACAAATGCCAAGACAAATGGAGAAAGCTTGAGCTTTTTTCATAGAATTCAGTACCTTTGAATTAGATACATGTTCAGCTTGGTTCTAGTTGCTAGAGGCTACTTTTTTTTTTTTCAAGTCCACAATTTGCTATCCCCATCGGGTATGGAATTCAGTAAAACTAGCTTTTGCACATGCCTTTATTAGAGTCTGTACCTCGATGTGTTAAGAACAAGAGAGAACAATAACTGGAAGCAGATTTACTGCAGTCTGGACTTGGTTGTTAGGCTGGCTTCCTTTTGCTGGTTTTCTGGGTTGATTAGACTTTGCTAACTGATGGGGCTTCGGGGGTCACAGCCGAGGCAGAGCCACCCTGCTCTGAACTTGAACTTAGTACAGACATTCCTGGTGGTCAAGTCGTGTATTTTCTACTTTGGAAACAGGCATCAGAACAGGATTGCTGGAACAATTGCGTGGGTTCTATGGTGCAGAAACCATAATGACTTCCAACAACATGGGCGAGGGTAATTTGGCCCTCTTTTTGTTCTCATCTCTACAAGAAAGAACCCACCAAAGTTCAGAGCATCTTAAACATTTTGAAGTTGTGACATTGAGTGTGAATAATTGGTGTCTGTGGGACTCTGAGAGTGAAAGCAGGGCTTACCAGTGCTTCTCATTACTTTACAGAAAAGGACCTGGAAAAAACCCAACATTCATCTTCGACCAGGGAATAGCGTCCTACAGAGCTGTACAGTCGCTTGCATTTAAACGCCCTATTTTACAGATCCATAACTGTGCTCCACAAGGCAGCATTAGCACCACGGAGACCACGGAGGAAGAGCTTGAGAGGAGGACATGTGTAGTCTTCAGATCTCCTCTTTCTCATTTCGCTACGCACTTGGTGAAATTAAAATTCCAACCAGTATCATTCGGAGACGGCGTGGGGTGGTGGGTTTTCATTTCTGGCCCAGCGTTCCTCCAGCACATATAGACTAGGCATTGTGTATAGCGGTGAGGCGTACTGAAGGGCTAAGCCTCTGCCTTCAGTGAGCCCCCAGTCTAGAGACAGAGACCCAGAAATTAACAGGCAATCACAATGCAGAATGTTATGTATGTGGAGAAAGTACCTAGAATACAGTAGTGCAAAGGGTCCCCCAAACCGAACAGGGCTTTTCAAAAGGTGAGTCAAGTGAAGAAACGGCTTCTACCTCTCACTACCCAGTTGACCATGGGCAAATCATGTTCTCTGAGCCTCCGCTTTGGTAGTAATGATATCCCTCAATGGCTGCTTATGAGGATTAAATCAGATGATCTATATCTGTCTGTCTATCAGATGAGGTATACATATATTTATGAAAGCATATAGCACAGTCACTTGCTAGGGCAAAGGGAGAGGTTGGTTTTCTTCCTTTCTCCTTCCCCCCGCCTCCGTTGAGTGACGAACGTGACTTCCAGAGCAGGTTGCACAGAGGTAACTTCTGGAGGGTTCTCTGTCATTTGGTGTTTAAATTCCTGCTTCCAAATCATTAGGGTCTTTTCCCTCTGATGCTGGTCTGAGCTGTGCTCGTGCACAGCACAAGGTGTTTCATGTCCTGCCTGGGACCCTTCATTAAGAGACGTGGCCGCCAGCCTCTGAGCAAGTGCTGGAGGAGAGAGGAGACAGGGAACAAACGCAGCACCGAGGGGCTGTGTGGGACGGAAGAGCAGCGTGGCCCTCGAGTAAGGGAGGGGCAGGCAGCAGCCACCATCTGAGAGATCGTCCTAGTCCTCACGTGGAGAGAGGGGAGGAAAATCATCTTCTAGTAAGAAATCAAGGTTGCTCTCTATCTACGTGTCTTGCAAGTGGTACAATATTCCTGCCCTTGGCCACACCTAGCTGCTATAAAATCCAATGGTGCAACAGCTTTTGCGGGACACTCTGACTGGTCACAGGCACTGCCAATGCAGGCAGACAGTGCAGAGAACTTCCCAACAAGCTGGGCTTGTGTTTCCCCGCACCCGCCCCGTGCTCCCTTTTGTTCATTTTTCTGTGCGCTCTTTCCTTCTGAAGATGACTTTGCTTTTTCCAAACCCAAATCACCTTCTCATGTTGCAAATCCACCTAACCTTCAGACTTTTTTTTTTCTGCACAGCTGTCACAACAAACTTCCCCTCATCTGCTACTAAATGTATCAGACCCTGTGGTGCAGGCTGTGAGTTGCCGACTCATTACCCCGGGGGCTTTCCAATAGAATCTGATGTTATCCAAAACTTCTCATCTGTTTCAAAGGGTACAATTTCCTGCATTCTCTGGAGGGAAATCAAACGCACTACATTTAGGAAATAGGCCGATCCTTCACAGATTTAGTAGACCTCTAGGCAATTATGGGGTGATTATTCCAAACTGAGTGTTTCCTCACCTCATTTCCCATAACAATGACTTGGGTGACCTGACTTCGGGCTTTTCATCTTTCGAGTGAGAGATTGGGAAGCAAGTCACAAAAATTGAGTTAAGCCGCGGTTCCTTTGGATTTCTCTCTGTCCTCCTCCTAAGCGTCTTCTGCCTGTCCCCAGAGGAAACCGGTTCTCTTCCCCCTATTTCTTTTGCAGTCTCCATCTGGGATCCAAGAATCTGTTTCTTTAAGTCTGTCTTCATAATCCTTTAAATCATACGCCTCATCTCCTGATGAATGTGATTCTCTTTTTAAAAATTGCTTCTTGGGTTTTAGAAATTGCCCGTTAAGAAAAATCCCTCTCCGCTGGTTCCGGTGCCTCTGTATAGCCCTTTTCTCCTCGCACCTCGCCTCTGGGCTGGGATGTGTTTTCCCCCACGGCCTTTGTTCCACACTCCACGCTCATCTCTCTCTAAGTGTCTCCCTAATTCCTTTTATTTTTTTTTTAGGTTACCTTTTTAATTTCCTGCTGTCAAACATCTGCCGTATCACCTTGCTTTCCCCACTTACTAGAAAACTTGTTTTATGAATGCTCCTTCCCCCCAGGATACTGTTGCTGGCTGCGCACGGATGCCGTGCTACAGTGGTTTTATTTTACATTGACTGATTAAGCACTTCGAGTAATTGTTTTAGCTCCATTACTGTGAATCTATTTGGCTTAACTCTTTTCTTTTGCCACCTTTGATTAATGTCTGACCATTGGGAGAGAGAGGAATCAGTGCATTAATTTCCCTGTGACACCAGTGAGAAATGCTCTTTCCCCTGTGCTAGAGCCCAAAGCAACAGATGCGTGCTGCCATGCAGGAGGAGGCAGCCTGCGCCGTTGTGAAGTGAGAACGTGTGTGCTCCTAGCCAGTGTTTGCTAACGGTGCTGTGCGACGGCCATCTAGCAGCAGAGAGCAAATGTTAGGATTTGGGGAAGAGCGGCCCAGCATATCAGATTTTAAAACTGACTGGCGAATCCCTGTTAGCAGTGTATAGCTGCATGGTATTTTCTTTTTAAGCTCATGAAACTTAACAGCTGTTTAGTGAAGCAGTATTTTCCTATGTGTCTGTTTGACAGGTTTAATAGCGAATTTTGCAGTAAGTGACTCTCTGAACAGGCCTCCCTGGCTTGGGCTGTAACAAGAAGTGCGTTTGCAGCAAGAATCATTGAGGGTCTCTCTGCTTTTGTGTTTATGGGATGGGGAAGTCTGGCCAAAGCGAGGGAAACTGAAAGGTACATTCCAAAAGAAATTATTAATATCTCTACCAGAGTGTTCCTTGGAACTTGTTATTAACCAGTTCAGGGGAAGATACATGGGGGAAACATGCTGCTTAGCAATAAAAACACATTAGTACAGTCAGCTTACTGTAACCCGATATTGGTGAATGGTAATTAAATCTATATATCTCTGGCTTTATAGTTTTCTGCAGCTGACTCTCTGGAAGATTTCTGCACTTTGTCTGATTCAAGGAAGGCCATATTCTCTCCCCTGCCTCTGGAAGAGGCTGCTGTGCCTTGTAATAGCTTTTTAATATCACCAGATCGAAGACAAATGCTTCGCTGGTTTTATTGGCAGAAATAAAACACTTCCTATTACTCTTATGTTGGGGGTCCAAGTCCTAGAAAACTAGAACTTTACGAGGCTACAATCCTATTTCCTTACATCCCTTTTTTCAGTTCTTCTGGATCGTAGGGCCTCAGAATTGCTCATGTCTAGGGTTACCCACTTTGTATTTGGCTGCAAGGGGTATAAAGCATATTTGTCGTGATTTATTTGTGTTTTTGTTGATTGCATGTGCTTGTTATGGCTGCTGACCGGGGGTGTGCGCACTTGTGGCTGAGTCACAGATCTGAGACCCCCGTTCTCAAAAGCATCCACCCTCACGGTCAGCCTGGCATCTTTAGCTAACAAAGGGACCAAGAGCAGTCTTAACAGCCTCTTTGAATTTCAGGATAGATTTTGCAAGCCAAGGATACAAAGTTCGTCTGAGGGTTCATGGTTGATTTCGTTTATTGGAATTTTAATCATATTGTTGTAGCAGTGAAGCAGCATGTTACATTTATTTCTTAGTCCCATCATGATGTAGGTCAAAAGTCAGTTACATTTGGCTATATGAACAAAGATGCCTACAACAAACCTAGGAATATAGGCTATGTTGTTTTATACACTCAAGAAACTAGAAAGGAATAAAGAAATCTCCAAAAAGGATTAGGAGAATGAGCCCAATCAACTTTTTTAGAAGGTAAACTCAAAAACTGCTCACTGATAAACAGTAAAATGTCAGGGACACAAAATGCGTCAGCCGGCTGGCTCATTGCTGAGGGGTAAGAGGGAGAAGGTCACTTGATATCTGTAGAGTAGGGCCATGAGTGAGCCACTGTGGCCAGTGGGAGGAGAAGGGTCTCCTGGTGGACCTTTCCCAGCAGGGCATCACCTCCACAGCATCTAGGATTCCTTCTTGGAAGGGGACTGCCAGTCACTATACCACTTACCCTGCTCTCATCACCTCATTAAGCATCTGTCTCTGTTCTAACTTCCAGAACCAATGGGGAAAAAAGGAAATATCATGTACTGGCTTCTTTGCCTGGCTGTCAGGATTTGTCTCTCTTTCTTCAGTCCTCCTTCCTTGCCTTTACTATGTCCGTGCCTTGTTCAGGATGACATGGGTGATGGCAGAGACATTGGAAATGAAGCCTCTTTACCATGTCTCCTAGAAAAATAATGGTAAAGCTATTGGATGCAGGTGAATCCTAATCTAAGATGATAGGAGAGGTGGGCCTGGGTCACTCTTCTCCCTGTCTTGGAGTTGGACGGGTTGCGGTTCACTCCTGTATGTTTTTTTTCCATAAGTACAAATTAAGTGTTATGATTTTTTAAAAAAATGTTTAAAAAGGAGTCACGTAGGTAGGTCCTTTTTTTAAAAAAAATTCTTATTTTGAAATAATTGTAGGCTTATTGGATGTCACAAAAATAATACAGGGAGATATCGTTGTGTCCTTTACCTAGTTTTCTACATGGTAACATCTACGACTATAGTATATCAAAACCAGGAAGTTGCCGTTGGTAGAATCTATAGACTTCATTCACATTTCACCAGTTTTTACTAGGGACTTTCAAAAGATTTCCAACTCTATGGAATTGTTTTTCTAGTGAGTAGAATTGAAGGTGCGGTGGGAGCAAAGGTTCTCTGGTATCTTCCTTTCTTTCTATCTGGCCCTCCTGTCCCCCATCATGTGAAAAATAGATACTAGAAAACTTATATCAACAAATATAATCTGAATGCTTACTCTAAAAAGCAATAAATTAGGTGCCAAGGAGGACACAAATGCTTACAAGAAAATAGTGGTCTTATATCTGGGAATTATCTGCTTATACAGAAAGGTTCAGCTCAAGACAGTACATATGGCTAAGCGCATGAAATGTATTCAGCGCTTTTCTTTGAATTATAAAGAGAGAAGCACTGCTCTTCAGCCTGGACATTCATTCCTCCTCCCAACCCGTATGCCTACTAGGTCTTAGACTTTTCCAAAACTAATTCAGGTATCACCTCCTGTATTTCCTACATATGTTTATTGAGTGCCTACTAAATGCTAGGTCAATGCTGGATCTTAGAGGTTCAAAGATGGCTTCTACGCAGTCCCTGTCCGTGTGGAGTCCACAGTTTAGTGGGAGAGGTACACATTTTGAATATAAACATTTTGAAAGATAACCAGTGCAGCAGAGAGAATGCATCGGAGGAGAGGAGGCTGGAGACAGGGAGATGAGTTAGGAGACCACTGTGGTGGTTCAGGTTAAGGTAGTATGGCCGGAAACCAAGCTGTTGAGGAAGAGTTAGAGGGGAAAGAAGGGTTTGGAGGCTTTTTAGTAGTTAAATTTGATAGCACTTAATGATTAAGTGGCTGAATGGTTTAAAAGAGGGTGAGATGGCCCAAATGGTGCAGACATGGTAAATGCCATCCACCAAGAGTGGGCCTTCAGGGAGAGGAAGGGACTTGGGGGAAGAGTCCCGAGAAGGGTTTAGATATGCTGAGTTAGAAGTACCTATCAGCCTCCAAAGAGAACTTACTAACCTATAGGTGAGTTCTTGTCATGCATAGTAATGAAGCCTTGGAGTGAATGGCCTTCCTAGTTAGAATGCGTAGCAGGAGAAAAGGGTCGAAGACAGAGCCCTAGGAAATAAGCCTTAAAGGGGAGATAGAGAAAAAAGACCCTACAAAAAAAAGATTGAAAAGGACAACAGAGAGACAGGAAGAAGGGTGTTTGGAAAAGGAGAGGCTGATCATAGCGTTCAATGTTTCAGATGTTACATATGATAAGAAATGAAATGTCTTCATTGGATTTAGGAGCAAGGGCATCCATAATGACCTTTGTGAGTTCAATTTCAGTTGACTAGTAGGAGGAGACAGAATGGTAGAATCAGTAGTGGTTTCTATATATGAACCCATTAAGTATTTGGTGTAAGGTGATTTAGTCAAGTGCTAACATGGAATATAAAGAAAAGTATGACTCATATTAAAAATTTAAGAAAATCCACAATAGAATATTAGAGCTGAAATGCAACCCCTTATTTTACACATAGAGTCTTCTCATAAATTGTCCAAAGCCACGCATGTGGAGAGGGATAGCCAGGACCAAGTCCTAGGTCTCTTGACTCTCTTTATGAAAGGAACTTACAGATATGCTACCGTTTAAAGGAGCAAATTAATGTTGGATGCAGGAAAGGTAATCATGAAAGTGAGGAATCAGAGGCCTATACTTCTGTTGTGAAATATAACTACTTGTTTGATGAATATGTTCATTTAGTCCATAAATATTTATTGACAGGTGTTTTGCTATTTGCTTAGTATATGAAATAAATAAAACATATTCCTTGCAGGGAACATGCTTGGTGAATTTTATAAAAGTAAAATATTTTCACTATTAAGTGACGTATAGTCCAGCAGGGTGACAGACACAGAAGCACGTGGCATACGGTGCACTGTCGAAAAGTCAGCAAACAATCCTGCCTTAGAGTTGGAGACCGAGGAGCCAGACCTTGCATGATGACTGCAACTTCTCCAAATGGAGAAGGCGCGAAAGGGCATTTTAATGGAGGGAACAGCATGAGCAAAATCAGAGAGGTATGAAGACTGTTCTGTGACTTCAAGGACTGGTACACAGCCTGTCGGGGCTTTGATGTCAGGGCGAGGGAAGAGCAGGGAATGATCGTGAAGACTACCATACCCATAACACTGAGCAGTGAACAGTGGGGAAGCAGATGTTACAAGCCAAGAAGTCATTGGATTTAGGTTTAAGAGAACTCTGATGGCACTAAGGAAGATAGGTTGGAAAGGGGCCTGACTTTAAGGCAGAGATATGTGTGAGGAAGTGTTTCAAATGAAGGATAATGAGGTTCTGAGCTAGGTGATGATAAGGTGGAGAGGAGGGAAATTAGTCAAGAAAGAATTTGAAGGTGGAATTACAGGCAGGACTTGCCAACTGTTCACCTGTTCTCCCTGAGAGAGAGGCAAGAATCCAATAACACACTGCAGTTTCTAACTTACTGACTAGGCAGGGAGCAAAGGAAGAGCAGGTTTGGAAGGGAAGATTCTGAGTGTGATATTGGATATTGAGAACCTAGGTGCATGTGGGAAGTCTAGGTAGACCACTTGCCAGATCTTGGACCTTGCTTCTGGTATTAGTATAAATAATATATTTAATTATGGATCCCCCAGAGGCCCCTAAAGTAGTATAGCAGTTGGAAATGTATTCACAACTGCAATGAACGGAAAATCCAACTAACAGTGACCAAAACAAATGGACTTTATCTTACTCCCCTAACAAACCAGTTGGTGTTGCTGGTATTGGCTTAGCTGCTCAGTGGTGTCAGAACCAGTTCGCTTGGACTTGCCCTCATTGTTACAAAGTAGCTAATGCAGCTCTAGAACTGTGGCCACTTTCTTGTCAGCCGCTCCTATTTGGGTCTCTTTGAGTAGAACTAGGTCACAGGGCTTCCTCTGGCTGGAAGGCAGGCTGGAAGAGTGAGGAAAAGAATTGTCAAGTTCAAATAATGCTTTAGGGTACATGCTTTATTATTCAGAAGAAGCATCATAGATAATCTGCTTCTGCATATTTTCAGTTAAATCAGTATGCTGTCCTAACTGTAATGTAAAGGAGAAATTAAAGGAGAGTAATTTATAATAAAGGACTTCAAAATGTACATTTGCAGGCATGACCCCACTAAATGACACAATGAAGTAGTCAGGTGCTTGCATAGTGAATGTGACAGCAGCAAGTGTAGATGTCCCAGGGGTGTGGCGGGGGTGATTCCGACGCTAGAAGCGCGCAGTCATTGGTGTTTTGCTGAAATGAACAGCCCACAGTGAAGTTCTGAACAAAAGACAGCATAGTCCTCCCTTGATATACATGATAATTGTTTCTCCTTCTCCTCCTCCTCCTCCTCCTCCTCCTCCTCCTCCTCCTCCTCCTCCTTCTTTTTTACATTTTTTAAGTTTATTTCTTTATTTTGATAGAAAGAGAGCATGGGTGGGGCAGAGGCAGAGAGAGAGGGAGAGAGAATTCCAAGCAAGCCCCACGCTGACATAGCACAGAGTCCGACGCGGAGCTTGAACTCACGAACTGTGAGATCATGACCTGAGCTGAAATCAAGAGTCAGATGTTTAACTCGACTGAGTCACCCAGGCACCCCTGGTAATTGCTTCTTGAAAAAGTCCACTTGCATTAAAACTGTACAGAAACTAGTTTTCTATATACAATAAAGTTAGGTGTAAGGTGCAGATAATAGGTTTTTCACATTTAAAAAATCTGTGCAGGATGTTGGAGGATCCTTAGTACACAGGATTGTACCCCACATGATAGTATGTCTGCTATCCCTACCCCCTGTCAAGTAATTGCTAGTAGGACCCCTATAGTCTCATGACAGCCACAAATGCTCCTGCTCCCATAAATATTCAAAATGACTCCCAGGGGTAGTATCATCCATGTTGAAAACAACTGCTTCGATTAATGGAGCCGGACTCTGCATTTTGAACAGAATTGAAGTTTGGTTAGCAAGAAAAGAGGGGAATGGCTATTGAATAGGTAATTAATAGTGCCTGCTAATAGTAGGAACTTGGTCTTGCTTTTTTTTGTGTCTTCTCCAAATTCTTGCCCAGTTCCTGACATATCGCAGGTTCTCAGTAAGCTTTCTTGAATGGTCGAATGCACAACTGGAATATAAGCTATGGAAAACGGAGGCCCAGCATTGTTTGAATTGTGAATTAAATACATTCACATCTTAAGGAAGATGGATAAAGGGCTAATTATTATAAATCTAGGCGTGTTAGCAGGAGTCGGGAAGTGAGCATTGACGTGCAAATGTCTGTGCCAGGATTTAAAATTTCTGGTCTCTGTGTCTGCCACAGGCTCTAGAGTGAAGACCAAGAGTTAAATTTTATCAGCGAACCCTGTTCTGCAATGGAAAGTTTAGGAGAAATATTTAAGTTTTCACCTAAGTAGTATATTCAGTCTTTAGAAGAGAAAGTGATACAGTTAAAAAATCGGTGAAAGTCTCAGTCCCTAAATCTTACTCCTCTTTCATTGCATTCACTTTTCATTGTGTCCCTTTCCACTTCACTTAGTCTATTCACTCTGGCGTTTCTATTATAGCCTGAGACATTTTTAAACAATAATATTCTAGGAAAAATATTTAGAAATTGAAGCAAAGGATTTTGTTTTGTTTCCCCAAAATATCAACCTATTATTAGAGAGAAAATAATTCGCAGTAGGAGAAAAGTTGGTTTTGCTTTAGCTTGCTTCCAGATTTAAGTAGAAAAGAGTGGAAATGACATTATAAAGAATTTTATCTCTTTTTATGAAAAAGATAATCTGTAACTATGGATCATGAAGACAATATATGAAAAGCAAGTCTTTTTCAAATAGTGCTCCCAATTTCCTTTGAATATATAACTTTCTGAATTCAAAGGCATGATACAACATGGGTTTAAAAATAGTCGTTTAAGATTTTGAAGGGTATGAGATTTAATGTTTTTATAGTTTGAATTCAAGTAAAGGAACAATAACTTCAACCTTTTGTATATAAAAATAAAGACTATTTTTAGGAAATGTGCAGTTCAAGTGTAGACATTTCAAACGTCCTGTAATTGTTCAAGAGCGCGCAAGATTTTTTTCTTTTTTTCAGTTAGGTTACTAGTATCTAGGATTTTACTTTTTTCTAAAAAAATTTTTCTTAACATTTATTATTTTTGAGAGAAAGAGACAGAGCACGAGAGGGGGAAGGGCAGAGAGAGAGGGAGACACAGAATCAGAAGCAGGCTCCAGGCTCTGAGCCGTCAGCAGAGAGCTCAATGCGGAGCTCAAAACCACGAACGGTGAGATCATGACTTGAGCCAAAGTTGGACACTTAGCCCACTGAGCCACTCAGGCACCCTGGAATTTTAAATGGAAGAGAATCTTGAGTGTTTTTGTAAATGAATTGCTTGGCTAATGCATCTTTTGTAAGCCTGGGGTTACTTTTCCCTCAGTGAAAATTCTAAGGAAATGGTAATAGGTAGTGGTTTATTTGTGGATTTTGAGGAAACTCACATGCTATCCTTGCCCTGATGTGGAATCTGGGTGAATTCTCTGTGCTGAGGAGACAGGAGGTAGTGAAGATAAGAAAGAAACTTCGAGAGGCATGGGGAAAGTTCTTCATGTCCTCTGTTACAGCACCCTAGGGCATTTTGCTCCAAATATGTTGGAGCTTCACCAGTAGACCTCAGTCAGACTCCAGGAATAAATAATTCCTTCTGTATCTTCCACTGTTTCCACCCTTTTCTCCAAAGCCCTTTTCTATATATTTGCTTGCATCGTTCTTTAGCGGCATTCTCACCTTCTTCACTGCACCCCAGGACCCCTTAAACCTCAGCTCAAGCATCGTGCTCTTAATCCCCTCCTCCCCTCTATTCTCACAGCACCTTGTCACTACCCTGGTTACAGGAGTTTTTACATTTTCGTCTTCCTCTTTATACTTGGAAGCTCTTTGAGGGTGTGGTTTCCTCACACATTTGCGTCTTCAGTGCTTAGTAGGTGATCAATAAAGTTTTGTTAAATGAATGGAGAGATGAAGTTATGACCCCAAACAGAATACGGTTTGCAATTAATAAAGAGGAAATGTTTGAGATGAAGAGTACTACCTGTCTCCGTTGATCACCATAGAATTATTTTCTCCCTTTGCAGACTATAAAAAAATACTATGGTAGCTTGCTTAATTTTATTTCACTGAAATGACTGTGTGGAGATATTTGTAGTTCTGAACTGGGGCAGACTGATAGCCTTCAGATCAGCAGATCCTCCGAGTGATCCCAGAGGGAACTTCACGTGGGTCGGTGACAAACCAATGCTTTGTGGTAGATTAAAATGACTTCAAGTGACCGTATCATTCACCATTTTATCAAATGCTCTCTTTTGTTGGGGGAAACTATTCACAAGTTTATCATTCATTGTGAAAAATTATATATTTTGATTTTCCCTAAATTAACTGTGAGCTACTGGGACCATCCCCTGGTACTAATGTGAAAAGATTTGGTGAGTAAATATGTATTTGTGTTATCAAAGTTCTTCTTGATTTCATACACCAAAATGTTTCTACTTTTGGCCTTTGCCTTTTCAGACTGAGGAGGGCTGGTGCTTTTTAATTCTTTCATGCAAATAAACTGGTGCCCATCGATCATTTTCATTTGAATTGACTCCAGGTCCAGAAGAAATTTTTTTGATGTGTGGTGATCCTTAATGTGTGAATTAGGAGAGAATTTCCTCAAGGAGTCCTTGATCATTGGCCTTTATATGGCCTCTATATTTCACTATTTTAACTTGTATTATGAATCTCTATTTCTTGCTGGGAAGGTACAAATTATGTATTGGATTGAATGATTTGTTTCTAAAGTTTTATTAATTTATTTTGAGAGAGCGAGTGTATGCAAGAAGGGGGGTGCAGAGAGAGAGGGAGAGAGAGATTCCTAAGCGGGCTTTGTGCAGACAGTGCAGTTTCCCCCAACAAAAGAGAGAATTTGATAAAATCATGAATGAGAGTCATTGGAAGCCCCGACGCGAGGCTTGATCCCGTGAGCCATGAGCTCATGACCTGATCTGAAGTCAAAAGTCAGGTGCTTAACTGACTGAGCCACCTAGGCACTCCTGCATCGTTTGTTTTTAAATTACATATTATTTACAGTGTTTTTCTTAAGTGGAATGTGATATAGTAATATCTTCTTCTATTTTCGTTACCTCTCTAACTCTATACTGTTAGTAATAATTATTATTTTCTACTATTTATTAACAAAAACATATCTTAGTTGGGCTAATGTGCCTTCCTAAAGACAATAATAATAAAAGATTCTCGCAGTGCTCTGTTGGAGAGATATATAATTATGCACTTCAGCCAAGAATTACATCAGTAATTTTCAGATTATGTTCCAAAGAAAATCAGGTTAAGAATCAACTAATATCTATGTAGTGTTTACTTATGTCAAGTGTTCTTAGGTGATTTCTCACATAGTTCATTGTTTTGTGCCTTCGATCTTGTAAACTTTCTAAAGTACTAATATTACATTCAGGAACAAATTGATCCATTGAAAGGTAACAAATCATCATCTTTTAAATTAAACTACTTTTCAAAATAAGCATTTATTACATTTGTGGGATTTAGAGACAAAATATAGTTACGATACTAAGAACAATACAGATACTGGTTTCTGTTTTAACGTAATTGCATCATTTTTTAGTGTCAACATTAATTTAACTGATCACATCAGGGGGCAATTAAGTATTATTATCCAAATGGCATGTTTTCTATTAATTCAGTTGACATATATGCCAAAAATGTAAAAATGATAGATTCAGGCACTTATTTTCTGAACACATCACCTACACAGAATGTGACCAAGAGATGATGTCGCAGTGGTCCCCCTGAGAGGGTTCCCTTCTCCTCTGCCTGTGGAGCCTTTCCTTGAGTCTCTCTTGAGTTGTCATGTCTCCTCTATAGCTTTTCAGATTTCTTTTGTTCTTCTCTATGTTCTAGTGCTACGGCAAAGATGAGACTGAGTACACATATTTTATTATAGTTATTTGCTTCTGAGGGTGCATTTGAGTGTCCACTGAATTTCTATTATATGTAAATGCATACAGTTCCTAGAAGAAAATAATTTTTAATCCTCTGGCAAGCCTGTACTAGTTGGCCCAGTTACATCATTGATTGTACTTGTTGGTTTATCTGCTCCCTGGGAATCACAGCACAGGCCCTGTTTCTACAAGACAAAGGTTTGGACTAGAGATTCCTAAGCTCTTCTGCATCTGTACAACATCGCCATTATATGATTCTAATCCATTACTAGAATGTATGTATTATGAAATAGTTAATGTCTATGGGATGCTTAGAGAATTTTTAATGAGAAGTAGATACTTAATGGTTAGTGTTTATTAATAGATGTGTTATTAACCTTTCCTTCTTTTTTGCACGAACAACACATTGAAAGAATGCACTTTCAAGAACAAATTGCAACCTGGTGAAATATTTTCATAGTTTAATAAAATTTAGCTTTTAAAAACAAGCATCAGTAATGGTGACTATAGAAACCAAGAACCGATGCATATAAATAGTTCTAATAAAAAGGAAAGCAGCCGCAATGTATAGTTTTCATAATTTTTCAAAACATTTACAATAAGGTAGCACATTTTTATTCCTTCAGCTTCTTTGTAAAGGAGGCAAGACAAGACTCTAAGACCCAGGGAATTAATGGCTCCTTCGTTCCCTAAATGGAAATGTACTGAGTGCTTACATAGGGGTACCATGACTGAAGATACAATAATGAATAATTTACCTTACTTGACTTTGAGAGTAAGAGAGGCAAATGTATAAACAAATATATTAGTTGGTAATATTGTTAATTAGGATAGAAGCATGGAAAATGGTGCATATAACTCTGCAGTGGTGTTTGGTGGGACTCTGCACAAGAGGTGATTTTTAAAGCATTTTCATTAAAGAATGAGTCTCCAGAGACATTCGCCAGGAGAAGAGGAGTAGGGTGAGGAAAAGGGCCTTGGGGTCAGAGAGAAGGAAAATATGCAGAGATTTAGAGTTATGGAAGGGCCTGGATATTGGAAGACCAGTGTCAAGTTCAATGCAGCTAGAGCATTACCGTCCCATATAAATATAAGTATGGAAGTTAAACATTTCTAATTTCATATGAAAACATAAAAGAAACAGGTGAATGATATTTTATTTAACTTCATAACATCTGAAATATTTATGTTGTTTTTTTCATACTTAAATATGAAGTATTTGGTTTTAAAGATTAAATCAGGTATATATTTTACACTTAAAAAACATCTCAGTGTGGACGAGTCACATGTCATGTGCTCAGTCTCTAGAAGCTTTCCTAAGTTATGTGTGCGTGTGCATGTGTGTGCGTGTGCATGTGTGTGTGTGTGTGTGTGTGTGTGTGTTTGACAGAGAGAGAGACAGAGGAAAAAAGAAAGAAGGAAAGAGGAAGAGACAATGAGAAAAAGAAGGAGTTTTTTGTGTGTCATGTGCTCCAGAGGGTAAGTGGAGAGATGAGGTTGAAGTAGTTGTTGGAGCCATATTTTGAAAGGCGTTTTATGCTGGCTGAATTTGGAATTTACTTCTATAATACAGTAGTTCGTGACTGTGATTCTCAAATTATCTCTGGTGAAAGACCAGTTTTTAAAATTTCAAATTTATTGTACTTTTGCAAAATACAATAGCAGTGAATTAGAAAAATGAAATAAAAGAGACACACAAAGAGAAGCACCACTTTTTAATCATTAGATTGGACAAATGTACAATTATTCAGTCAATTGTATATACCGATGTCTAAATCAGTGCTATCCAATAGAACTTTCTGTGACGATGGAAATATTTTATCTGTGTTGCCCGATATGGTAGCTGCTAGCCACTTGTGGCTATCGAGCATTTGAAATTCAGCTAGTAAGACTGAAAACCTAAAAATTTTATCTCATTTAAATCAATTTAAATTGAAATAATCAGATGAGGCTACTGGTTACTTTGTTGCACAGCACTGGATATGTTTACTCTTAACGTCTGTATTGGTTGTAGATCATTAGCGAAAAACAGCTGTGGTCTGGCATTGGCCCTCAAACCATACTTCAAGTTCGAGGCATTATTTAGAGCATGGGCTCTAGAGTGAGAAAGCCTTTGTGTGTCTATGGCAAGTCACTTAATCTCTTGCTACCCCCCAGGATTCTCTTTTATAAAATGAAAGTAATTTTAAGAAATTATCTCATAGAGAGGCACCTGACTGGTTCCATCGGAAGAGTGTGTGACTCTTGATCTCAGGGTCATGAGTTCAAGTCCCATGTTGTAGAGATCACTTAAATAAATATTTTGAAAAAGAAACTATCTGATAGAGTTGTTGGAGGACTAAATGTGGAGCAGATGCGGTTAGGGAAAGCTCCAGGAAAAGATAATATCTGCAGGGGCCTTGATGGATGAGTTCAGTAGGCAGATGGGAGAGAACAGGTACAGGGAACTCTAAAGCCCATTTGCATCGCACTCTATTTAGGGGGACAGGCAGTGGACAGTAATGTCGACTAAGACGTTGTCACTGCTACCACACAGCTAACACTATTTCTTCCTCTCTTTCCTAGTTGTTTTAACCTTTTAGCATGTTTTTAAAAATGTTTATTTATTTATTTTGAGAGATAGAGAGGGGGAGCAGGGTGGGGAGGGATGCCGGGAAGGGAGGAGCCCAGAGAGAGGAGAGTGAGAATCCCAAGCAGGCTCCGCCATGTCAGCACAGAGCCCAGAGCCCCTGTGGAGATCGAACCACAAACTCTGAGATCATGACCTGAGCTGAAAACAAGAGTCAGACGCTGAACCAACTGAGCCACCCAGGTGTCTCAACCTTTTAGCATATTTTAAACTGGACTACTAGGTAACATGTGATTTCTGCGGTTTTAATAAATACTGCATAGTAAGCCAATCATTGCTGCTTTACTTTTTCCTTCCTGAGAGTTATGGTGCCCATTTGATGATGGAAGTTGGGCAGTGGTTGAGAAGGGAAGGGGACTCCCGTTTGAAAAGAAGCCCTTGGGGGACACCTGGTTAAGCTTCTGACTCTTGATTTTGGTTTAGGTCATGATCTCATGGTTCGGTTAGTGAGTTCGAGCCCCACTTCAGACTCTGTGCTGACACTGCAGAGCCTGCTTGGGATTCTCTCTCTCCTTCTCTCTCTTCCCCTTCCCAGCTCATGTTCTCTCCCTCTCTCTCTCTCTCAAAATAAATAAAACTTTAAAAAATCTATTAAAAAGAAAAGAAAAGTAATCCCTGGGTTATGAGCAGATAGCTGTGAGATTCTTTCTCCCTAAAACATGTTTCTTACTTACACAGATTATTTTAGGAAGAAAACTAACGGGAAAAATCAATGAAGTTCCTTCTCCTCGCATTTGTTGGTGTTGTTCACCTTTTATCCCTGAACTCTGGGAAAACGATACATAAAAATGACATCTCTCAGAGGACTTTTCAAGAAATAAAAGAAGAAATAGCCACCTATGGAGATGTTGCTAAAGCCATCATCAACCTTGCTGTTTATGGTAAAGCCCAGAACAGATCCTATGAGCGACTGGCACTTCTGGTTGATACTGTTGGACCCAGACCAAGTGGCTCCAGGAGCCTAGAGAAAGCCATCCAAATCATGTACCAGAATCTGCAGGAAGATGGGCTGGAGAATGTCCACTTGGAACCAGTCAAAATTCCCCACTGGGAGAGGGGGGAAGAATCTGCTGTGATGCTGGAGCCGAGGATTCACAAGATGGCTATTTTGGGTCTTGGAAGCAGCATTGGGACTCCTGCAGAAGGTACCTTTTGTCTTTTCAAGTCAATTTGCTGTGTACTTTATAAAACTAACATCACGTGATATAACCGTTTATAGTACGTGTGATTCATATTACAATTTAGATGATAAGAAGGAAGATAAAATCATTTCTCATTCCATTCATTGGCTTAATGAGTTCTCTCCTCTTGTCTTTGTTTTTCTTCCTTCTTCATTTCTTCTCTTTCTTCTGTTTCTTTCCGAAAGAAAGCTGCCTGTGTAGGATCACTTTTTAAATGAAGATCTACAACTGTTGGTGGACGATATCCATCAGCCCTACCACTTAATAACGTGTTGCTAGTACAACATTAGTTTCATTCTATAGAGCATGGAGATAAGTGTGCATAGGATAGAAAAACTATAATTTCCTCTAAGCAGCCTCAATGTGCAGAAATTTTTAGAATTAATGAATTAGGGGGCACCTGAGTGGCTCAGGCAGTTAAGCATTTGACTTCATCTCAGGTCATGATCTCACAGTTTGTGAGTTCGAGCCCCACATTGGTGATGTGGAGCCTGCTTGGGATTCTCTCTCTCCCTCTGTGCCCCTTCCCCACTTGCAGCCTTTCTCTCTTAAAATAAATAAACTTAAAAAAAATTTTTTTTAATTAAATAATTGGTGCACCTGGGTGGCTCAGTCGGTTGAGTGTCTGACTTTGGCTCATGTCATGATCTCACAGTTCGTAGGTTCAAGTCCCGTGTCAGGCTCTGTGCTGACAGTTCAGAGTCTGGAGGCTGCTTCAGATTCTGTGTGTGTCTCTCTCTCTGCCCCTCCCCTTCTCATGCTCTGTCTCTGTCTCTCAAAAATGAATAAATGTTAAAAAAAGATTTAAAAATTAAAAAAAAAGAATTAATGAGATAGGGAACAGATCTTTACATATGGATTTGAGTTAATGATTTTTACAGAACCTGAGGCTGCTAATGCAGGGAATTATTTCGAGGGAAGTTCTACCTTTACTTATCGGCACCCTAGCTCAGCTCCAACAGACAGTGTAAATGACTAGGTCAGGGATATATAACCAGTCACCAGTGAGCTGTCAATCAGTCTTGGACCAATCATGGACCGTTTTCCTGTGGACTATTCATGGACTATTCATGTGTTCTGGGACTATTTTCCTATGGCAGAGGAACTATTTTATAGAAACTAGTTGACATTCTCTAAAAAGTTTATAGACAGTTTTGACTTTCTCTAATGCCAAAAGGAAGACCCAGTATAGAACTAGATGGTCAGGTTTTTTAAAAAATATATATATTTTGAGGCATAATTCATGTACATATATTCACCCATTTAAAATCTACAATTCAGTGGTTTCTAGTATATTCACAGAATCGTGCACCTATTGTATGGTCTAATTGTAGAACATTTTCATCACCCTGAAAAGAAACTCCACACTCATTAGCAGTTTCTCTGCCTCCCTCCCTACCCTCCCTCCTATGCCCAAGGCAGTCACTAATTTTCTATCTTTATGGATTTGCCTGTTCTGAATATTTCACCTGAACAGAATAATCCACCATGTAGTCTTTCACGACTGGTTTTTTTCATGTAGCATGTTTTCCAGGTTCATCCATGTTGTAGTATGAATAAATAATTCATTTTTGTTGTTGAATTATATTCCATTTTTTGAATATACCACATTTTATCTATCCATTCATCAGTTGACAGATATTTGTTTTTTCTTATCTTTTGGCAATTATGAACAATTCTGCTAAAAACCTGCATGTATAGGTTTTCGTATGGATATACACTTTCATTTCTCTTGGATTTATGCCAAAGAGTGGAATTGCTAGGCCATATGGTAACTCTGTGCTTAACTTTTTGAGGAACTGCCATATTCTTTTCCAAAGTGACTGTACCATTTTACATTTCCATTAATGTATTCCAATTTTCACACATACTTCTCAACACTTGTTATTATCTGTCTTTTTGGTTACGACTATCCTAGTGGGTATACAGAGATATCGCATTGTGGTTATGATTTCCATTTCCCTAATGATTAATGATGTTGAGCTTCTTTCCATGCTCTTATTGGCCAGTTGTGTATCTTTGGAGAAATGGATATTCAGATCCTTTCCCCAATTCTTAATTGCTATGCTATTTGAATTTTTATTACTGAGTTGTAAAAGGTCTTCATGTATTCTGAATGCAAGTCCCTTATCAGATGTTTGATTTACTAACATATGTTAGACTCCCATTTTATGGAGTCTCTTTTCACTTTTTTGACGGTAATATTGCTACAGAAAAGTCTTTCATTTTGATTTAGCACAACCTATTAAATTTTTTTGTTGTTGCCTGTGCTTTTGGTGTTATATCTAAGAAACCTTTGCCCCAACTAGGATCACAAAGATTTACTCCTAAATTTTCTTCTAACAGTTTTATAGTTTTAGCTATTACATTTAGGTCTGTGAATTAATTTTTACATATGGTGTTAGGTAAGAGTACAACTTCATTCTTTTGCATGTAGTCCTTCAGTTGTCTCAGCATCATCTATTGAAAAGACTATTCTTTCCTTATCGAATTGGGTGTATTACATTAATTGATTTTCAGATATTAAACCAGCTTTCCATTACTGGGATAAACCCCACTTGGTTATACCATATAATCTTTCTTATATGTTACTGAACTCCATTTTCTGTGTCTAGTAGTTTTACATCTATATTCATAAGGGATATTGGTCTGCAGTTTTATTATTATTATTATTATTATTATTATTATTATTATTATTATTATTATTATCATTATGTGTGTGATATCTTCACCTGGTTTGGTATCAGGGTAATTCTAGACTCCAGTAATTAATTGGAAAATATTACCTGGTCTTTTGTTCTTTGGAAGAGTTTGTGAAAGATTGACATTAATTCTTTAAGTTTTTGGTAGAATTCACAAGCCATCTGGTTCTGGGATTTTCTTTGTGGGGAGATTGTTCATTATTAATTTAGTATCATTCCTTGTTATAGATCTATTCATATTTTCTATTCTTGAGTCAGTTTTAGTAGTTTGTGTGTTTCTAGGAATTTATTCATTTTATCTAAATTATGTAATTTGTTGGCATGCAGTTATTTATGGTATTTCCTTAAGTATTAGTATAAGTATTTTTAATTCTGTGAGGATAAGGCTCCAAATTACTATTTGGTGTCACTTGCTTTCAGCCTGAAGAACTCCCTTTAATCCCCGCCCCCCCCCCCAAAGCAGGTCTGCCAGCAAAAAATTCTCTAACCCTTCATCCATTCTTATTTATTTATTTAATCTTAATTTTTGAAACAATAGTTCTATTGGATAGAAGATTCTTGGTTAACAGTTTTTTACTTTTCAGTACTTTGAATTTGTCATCCATTGTCCTTTGGTCTCTGCTGTTTCTGATGAGAAGTCAGTTGTTAATACTATTGGGATTCCCTTATATGTGATTAACCATTTTGCTCTTACTGATTTTCTTTTTATTTGTGGTGTTCCTCATTTTGATTCTGGTGTATCTAGGTGTGGAACTCTTTGCTTTTATCTTGCTTGGAGGTTGTTGAGCTTCATGGATATGTTAATTAGTGATTTTCTTCAATTTGAGAAGTTTTCAGCTATTATTTCTGTGAATATTTTTCTACCCCTTTTTTGGTCTTCTGATCACTTAATGGTGTCCCACATTTCTCTGAGGTTCTGCTCATTTTTCTTCCCCCTTTTCTTCTATTTTTAGGTTGCATAACCTGTATCAGTCTATCATCAAGTTCACTTATTCTTTCTTCTGCTAGTTTAAATATATTGTTGAGCCCCTGCACTGAATTGTTCAATTATCATAATTTTCAACTCTAGAATTTTTTCCTACAATTTTTATATCTTTATTGATATTCTTATTTGCTGAGACATTGTTATCATAACTTCCTTTAATTCTTTAAGTATGGTTTCCTTGAGTTCCTTGAACATTTTTATAAATTCAGCTGCTTTGAAGTCTTTTTCTGATATGTCCTACAACTGGGCCCCCTCAAAAGCAGTGTCTATTACCTGCTTTTTATCCTGTATATTGGCCACACTTTCCTATTTCTTTTCATGTCTCATCATTTTTGTTGTTGTTGTTGTTAAAAACTGAACATTTGAAATAATGTATTCCAGTAACTCTCAATACTGATTCTTTTTTTTTTTAATTTTTTTAATGTTTATTTATTTTTGAGAGACAGAGAGACAGAGCATGAGCAGGAGAAGGGCAGAGGGAGAGGCAGACACAGAATCCGAAGCAGGCTCCAGGCTCTGAGCCATCAGCACAGAGCCCGATGAGGGGCTCAAACTCACAGACCGTGAGATCATGACCCGAGCTGAAGTCGGCCGCCCAACCGACTGAGTCACCCAGGCGCCCCTCGATACTGATTCTTATCCCTTCCCCTCTCCTCCCCACTGGAGGTTGATGTTGTTTTTCTTGTTGTCTTTGCCCTTTATTTGGTTAATGATTTGATTGTACTATATGAAGTCTATTTCTCCCATAGTGTACAAATTCTGATGTCCCTCTGCAGAATGCTTCTATTTTCCCCTTTTTAACTTTTAGTCTGGCTCCCTAGGAGTCAGCCCTCAGTCCACATAAACTACTTATTGGTGAAATGTTGTGTGTAGATCTCATTAGTCAGTTATATTTTTACCATTTATTGTTGGGTGTACACATGGCTTGGGGGCTGTTGTTAAAACTTAAGGGGTTTATGTTTTTGCTTTAAGTTCAGCCACAGCCTAGTAGCTTGGAAGTTCCTTTTACCATCAATCTTGAGAGGGTACAGCCTTGGGCATGCACATACTCTTCCAGCCTGCTAGGATGCATGTGATTTTATTATTAAGTCTTGCTTAATAATATTTTCCTCTGTATCAGAATAGCTTATTTTTCAGCATGTGTTTGGTCTGAGGCTGTGCTTAAGCCTCTTGTGCCAGTGAAGCTTCTGCCCTTTGTCGATGGATCTGTGTGTAGCTTGGGGAATGTTTTCAATCTGACCCGTATCTTGTTTTCATTGTTCCTGAGTAAGAACATGTGTATAGCTTTTCGAATCACCAGGGTTTACTGTGTGATCCCAGGAGAACTTTTCTTGGTTGTTTCTTTTCCTGGTTCTGTTAAACTTCTGATTGCTCTGCCATTTTGCTTGGTACTAGCAGTATCATAAAGCTTCTAGCACTCCTTTAATTGTTCTCTACCAAACTCTCCATTGTTTTTTAACAACACCCTTAGGCATGGAATTCTCTATGCCTGCTCCAAATACAATCACTACCCTGGGTAAGAACTGCAAAGCTCTTCCCTTTCTTTGCTTGCCTCTTTTCTGAGAGAAAAAGAGGCTAAAGTAGCCTCTGTGCTAAAGTAGCACAGGAGCTAGGCACAGTAATAATGGTCTGCTTCTCCCTGATTGATATCCTTAACAAGTGCTAGAAGGGGAGAGTGGTACTCCTGGTCTTCTCAGCTTGCCTCTCCCAGGGCAAGACCTCAGCCTGAGTAAGCTGAGACAGACAGGGATGGTCAGGGTCCAAGTATTCTTGATGGCTACACTTAAGGTAGGATTCCTACCATATGAGTTGGGGCTGGGTAGAGGAACAGGGCCTCAGCCCTTTTGGAGTGGAGTGCTCATAATAATAAAGTCTTGGTAACATAATAGAGCTGGGGACGGGAGAAGGAAGCGGGTCATGGCCCAAATTCTATAGACTCTCATTATTTGAACTCAGATTTAGTAGTTTTTCTTGAATATTTCTCCGTTGGCTTTAGGCACTTAACACAATTTTGAGAAACTTTAAGTGATTTTTTAAAAAACAAGTTTTCTTATTTAAATGTTTTGTAGAGGACAGATCTGCCAAGTTTCTCATTCCACCATTCTGGAAGTACCATTGGGATAGTCTGTTTTGATTTCTCTGAAGGTGCATGAATAGGTGACCTCTGAGATATTAGGGAGCCCTTCAGCCCGGGTTTTAGAGTGTCAACCAGGAGTTTTGTTCAGTTGCCTCTGTTATGCACTAATCTATATTAGGCACCAGATTTTATATATACATATATATATATATACACACACACATGTATATATATATAATACACATATATTATATATATACAAACACAACACACACACAGATCTACCTATATCTATCTAGGTAATCTGTATAAGTTTTTTTTCCTTTTTAAGTTTTTCCAACTACATTAAAAGATCTAGCTTTTTTATTTTTTATTAACTTTTTATATTTTTTTACAGATGAGAAAACCAGAGGTGAGGTAGTTTGACCAAGGTTACACAGCTAGTGAGAGGCCAACTGTCCAACTCCAGAGTCTGTGCTTTTAGTTACTAGACTATATTGCCTCATATACAATACTTGTATGTTATTTTCATTTATAAGTTTTCTCTTTTTAGCTGTCCGACTGAAGCAGATCTGTCTCAAAAGCTGCTGATACCCATACCGTGACAGAATATATTGGTGTCTGCACCTTCTTTCGGACATGTTTCTTGTTCCTGTTTCTTTCTTATCCTCATTTCTCATCCTGTAGCTGGGCCTGATCTTCCCTGGCTATCTGCCTGGTAGTGAGAACTAAGCCAAGTTACTGATTGCTCCTGGGGCTTTCAAAACCCAGGGGAAGTGGGTTTTACTCACTAGAATCTATTGTGGTGTTCCAAGACTCACTTTTGCCCCACTCCTGATTCCATAGGGCTCAAAGTAGATAAACAGTTGTCTGGCAACTGGGATATTTTCAGCTCTAGTGAGGACACTAGAGAGTTAGGCTGAAGCAGGTATGGAGAAATTCCCACAGGAGCAGAGTGAAGTCAGCATAAAGGGACCTGTGTATGCAGGTAGCGTGCTACAGAGCTCATCTCTTAAGAAACCCACGTTATGTCTTTGGTTCACCCACCTGCTAGTTCTGTGACCTTGGTCCAGTCTTTTAATCTTTTCGGATCTTAATTTTATCATCTGTAAAATAAGAGATATCTGACATTTGAATCTGTAAGGTTTCTTCCAGATGGAAAAGGTTGTGATTTATATGAGAATTCACAAAGGATCAGTGAAGCTAGTATTCACAAGAGCAGGGGTTCTCCCAGGCATGTGCTATGGAGCAGATTTCTTATATAACCAGAGATGATTTTTTTTAACTGTCCAATTCTAGAGTTGAGTATTACAGTGTGTGTTAGTTTATTTTTGTGTCAGGCTAAGGCTCTGTGAATTATCTGTGGGAGTTGGAAGAAGACAGATATGCAAGCAGGCCAAGTAAGACGAGATGCTGAGTGAAACTTAGAAGTGAGACGGGAGAAAGTATAATTTCAAATCAATCCTGAGAGAACATAGCAGACATCAGATTTAAACGGACTGAGTGGAACAATGAGAACCAGCAGCCAAATCCAAGAGAGGCGATATATGGCCAAGAAAGGGGAACTTGGGCCGAATATTCTTGCCCTTTCTCAATAGAAATAATTCTGTGGGTCTCATTATATAGTCTCTGAACTGCAAGTAGCAGATTATTTAGTACACATTAGGCCTTTATGGAGACTGACATCTTTGTAGAGGTAGTGGGCTTTCCCAGAATATTGTACATTTCAAATTGTGTTGGGAGCTCCTGAAAAACTGGATTGAATGTTATCCATCTCTGTATCCTCAGCACCTAGGACCATAGTCAGCACTTAGTTATTCTTTCAGTGTTTGAGGACCAGTGAATTATTTTAGGGATATCTTTCCTCGACTATTAGTCCCTTGTAATAATAAAAAAATAGTGCTTCCTTCTACTTATGGATGAGGTTGTTGACCCATCGTAATTTGCTCAGATTTTTTTCTGTTTATAAAATCAATATTTGTTCATTATAAAAAACACGTGCATAAATATAAAAATAATAAAAATCATCTGTGAGCTTTTCTCTCAAAGCATTGCTAACATTTTTATTTTTCTAATTTTTCCACATGCATATATATTTTTGTTTTATAAATTTGAGATGAAACTATATATGTGTGTGTCCTTTTATGCCATCTATCATAGACACTTTCCACATTTAATAAGTATCCTTTGAAATAAATTTTAATGCTTATAAAATACAAATAGACAATAATTAACATGACCAAAACCTTGTTATTGGAATCTTATTTCATTTTTCCTTTTTTTTCTGCTATTTCAAATAACATAGTTGTACAAATCCTTTAACACAGATAGATTTTTAAAGGAGATATTTTTTTACATTTTTTATGAATATCAGAAAGAGATGAATGATTGGGATATTCTAGGGAGTCTTAAAAGAGTGGCAAAAAATTGCTTTGAGACTGCTTCTATAGATATAAAAAATGCAAATAAAATTCTTAGAAGCCATTTTTGTCCAAATATTTTTAATTATGTGAAATGTTAATATAATAGAATTTATATTGTATTATATATAATATAAAGTATAAAACAGTGTAAATATAATATGTTTAATTATTCAAAATTTTAATACAAATATTGATTTTTTAAGCTCTCGATATATTTGTAAAATTGTTTTCCAGAAAGATTATGCTCATCTACTGTCTTGCGAGCAGTGTATCTTAGTATTCTAATCCCTGTGCCTTCATATGTGTTGAATATTTTTTTCTAATCTTTGACATTCTAATGGGCTTAAAATGATATTTGACTATTATTTTATTTTGTATTTTTTTGCCTATTGGTGAGACTAATATTTTCATATATTTATTTTTACTTATATTTTTCTTCTTTAAATTATCTGTGATTATCCTCTGCCCACTTTCTACTAGTACTGCAGTGATTTTTCTAATTGATGTATAGGAACTTTACATAGTAAAGATTTAAATTCTTTGATTGTCACCTGATTCAAATTGATTTGTTTAAGCTATTGATATGGTTTGTATTGATTCATTATCTCCTTTTTCATGTTTTCTTAAGAGTTAATTTATTGTTCATATTCGAAGAGGGCTAGCTGGCCCTGGAGTGTATTAAAAGATTGTAAAACAGCAAAGTTGATTAATTT
The DNA here is from genome assembly GCA_030068075.1 of Paguma larvata. NCBI lineage: Eukaryota > Metazoa > Chordata > Mammalia > Carnivora > Viverridae > Paguma > Paguma larvata. Next base: position 41,571,128 of record CM057838.1, read on the forward strand.
ATGCTCCCTCTGTCCTATCAAAGTGCTCTAAGATACAGTTCTTTAGCTCAGTTTACACAGGCTTTGAAACATCAACATCATGGTTTGCAGATTGGTGGGCAACTTGCTCTTGAAATGGCACTTACAAACTTAAGAATCTGGTCTGTCTGCTCTTAGATTTTGAGCTGAGGGCCCTGATTGGTACTTCTGCTGGGTCATGTCGAAGTGTGTGTACCTCATGACTTTTTTTCATAGAAATGATTTAGGAGTGGGAGGAAGAGAGGTCGAGAGAGCACTAAACTGGGCTTAATGTGTAGAATTAACTGACAGTTAATGTTTAGTTGCGGAACCACTCTACCTGGCTTAAATTTATTTATTTATTTAATCTTTTTTTTTTTTATTTTAGTAATTTATTGTCAAATTGGTTTCCATACAACACCCAGCGCTCACCCCAACAAGTACCCTCCTCAATGCCCATCACCCACTTTCCCCTCTTCCCCACCCTCCATCAACCCTCAGTTTGTTCTCAGTAATTAAGAGTCTCTTATGGTTTGCCTCCCTCCCTCTCTGTAACTTTTTCCCCCTTTCCCCTCTCCCATGGTCTTCTGTTAAGTTTCTCAAGATCCACCTAGGAGTGAAAACCTATGGTATCTTTCTTTCTCTGTCTGACTTATTTCACTTAGCATAATACCTTCCAGTTCCATCCATGTTGCCACAAATGGCCAGATTTCATTCTTTCTCATTGCCAAGTAGTATTCCATTGTATATATAAACCTCATCTTCTTTATCCATTCATCAGTTGATGGACGTTTAGGCTCTTTCCATGATTTGGCTGTTGTCGAAAGTGCTGCTATAAACATTAGGGTACATATGCCCCTATGCATCAGCACTCCTGTATCCCTTGTGTGAATTCCTAGCAGTGCTATTGCTGGGTCGTAGGGTAGTTCTATTTTTAATTTTTCAAGGAACCTCCACACTGTTTTCCAGAGCAGCTGCACCAATTTACATTCCCACCAGCAGTGTAAGAGGGTGCCCATTTCTCCACATCCTCGTACCTGGCTTAAATTTAAAGCACACGTGGGTATATTTTAGGAATTTAAATTTTTTTCAGAATTACTGGGAAATCTCATAATGCTGACTTCAACTTGACCTTTTCAGGAATGAATTTGAGGACCATTCTTTAGAACCAGACTACCAAGATTGCTACTGCTTTTCTTAGATTCAACAATGGGTTTTATCAGAACGTCACTGTAGAAAATCTGGACAGTGGCAAAATTGTGCTTGCCTTGGAAATAGCAGAAGCAGTAGAAAGAAGTCTTCACCCAATTCTGCCTTCCAGATCTTGTTCAGGTGCATAGAGTTGGTGACCCTTGAATTACTTCTAGAACCCTACTTTTAGGAAGAAATTTAGTTTTTAGGTTTTTAGTCTTTATGTACTAAAAAGACATTTGTTTATATTTTGTAAATTTATTGTCAAGTTAGCTAACATACAGTGTTGTTTTGGCTTTAGGAGTGGATTCCTGTGATTCATCACTTACATACAATACCCAGTGCTCATCATAATAAGTGCTCTCCTTGGGGCGCCTGGGTGCCTCAGTCGGTTAAGCATCTGCCTTAGCTCAGGTCATGATCTAACGGTTCCTGAGTTCGAGCCCCACGTTGGGCTCTGTGCTGACAGCTCAGAGCCTGGAGCCTGCTTCAGAGCCTGTGTCTCTCTCTTGCTCTCTGCCCTTCCCCTGTTTGCACTCTCTTGTGCTGTCTCTCAAAAATAAATAAACATTAAAAAAAATTTTTTTTAAATAAGTGCTCTCCTCAGTGCCCATCACCCACCTCTCCTACACCCTCAACCCCTTACCTCTATCAACCCTCAGTTTGTGCTCTGTATTTAAGAGTCTCTTACAGTGTGCCTCCCTCTCTGTTTGTAACTTATTTTTCCTTCCCTTCCACTATGGTCTTCTGTTAAGTTTCTCAAATTCCACATATGAGTGAAATCACATGATATCTGTCTTTCTCTGAATGACGTACTTAGCATAATACCCTCCAGTTCCAGTCATGTTGTTGCAAATGGCAAGATTTCTTCATTCTTTTTCAAAGCCGAGTAGTATTCCATTGTATATATAAACCACATCTTCTTTATCCATTCATCAGTTGATGGACATTTGGGCTCTTTCCATAATTTGGCTATTGTTGATAGTGCTGTTGTAAACACCGGGGTACACGTGCCCCTACGAATCAGCACTCCTGTATCATTTGGATAAATTCCCAGTAGTGCTGTTGCTGTGTTGTAAGGTAATTCTATTTTTAATTTTTTTGAGGAACCTCCACACTGTTTTCCAGAGCGACTGCCCCAGTTTGCATTCCTACCAGCAGTGCAAGAGGGTTTCCATTTCTCCACATCCTCGCCAACATCTGTTGTTTCCTGAGTTTTTAATTTTAGCCACTCTGACAGGTGTGAGGTGGTATCTCAATGTGGTTTTGATTTGTATTTCCCTGATAATGAGCAGTGTTGAGCATCTTGTCATGTGTCTGTTGGCCATCTGGATGTCTTCTTTGGAAGACTGTCTATTCATGTCTTCTGCCCATTTCTTCACTAGATTATTTGTTTCTTGTGGGTTGAATTTGGTAAGGTCTTTATAGATTTTTAATACTAACATTTATCCAATATGTCATTTGCCAATATCTTCTCCCATTCCATCAACCAATCGCCTTTTAGTTTTGTTGATTGTTTCCTTTGCTGTGCAGAAGCTTTTAATCTTGATGAGGTCCCAATAGTTCATTTTTGCTTTTATTTTCCTTGCCTTCAGAGACATGTCAAGTAAGAAGTTGCTACAGGTGAGGTCAAAGAGGTTGCTGCCTGTTTTTTCCTGTAGGGTTTTAGTGGTTTCCTGTCTTACATTTAGGTCTTTCATCCATTTTGAATTTATTTTTGTGAAACTACTGGTCTAGTTTCATTCTTCTGCATGTCGCTGTCCAGTTCTCCCAGCACCATTTGCTAAAAAAGACAGTCTTTTTTCCATTGGATACTCTTTCCTGCTTTGTCAAAGATTAGTTGGCCATACATTTGTGGGTCCATTTCTGGGTTCTCTATTCTGTTGGTTTTTGTATCTGTTTTTGTGCCAATGACATGCTGTCTTGATAATTATAGCTTTGTAATACAAGCAAAAGTCCAGGATCGTGATGCCTCCAGCTTTGGTTTTCTTTTTCAACATATCCTTGGCTATTTGGGGGTCTTTTGTGGTTCCATACAAATTTTAGGATTGTTTGTTCTAGATCTGTGAAAAATGCTTGGAATGGATGTTGAATGCCAGTTGTCCATATCCAACACAATGCTCATTTCATTATGCCTCTTTGATAACAATATGTTATGAAGTTTGTTTTTTGTATAAATAAACAAGTAAAAAAAGATAGCCATCGGTTATACAGTACATATAATATCACCAATAGCAATTTGGTCCGCTGTAGCAAATGAATTACAGTGGCTTTAAAAGAACTAAAAAGAGTATAAGGAGAGTAATCATGGAATGAAGTGGGGGCATATCTCCCTGGGCATTCTGGTGGATTGAAGAGAAATGTTCTAGGCTGATTGTTAAGTTTGCCACATAAATTAAAGTGCTTTTTCTCCTTCATCTTCTCTGCTGTTTCCCCCTTATCTACTTTGAATGCTTCTTTCCTAGGCTTCATCTTAAATGGTGGCATTTTCAGAGGTTTCTGCCTGTAAACATTTGCCTTAAGTAATATGATCCAATTCCTCGGCTTTAAGTACCACCTATATACTTAGGACTTTAATTGTATATATATGTGTGTGTGTCTACTTCTGTCTGGAGTTCCAAGAACTACTGGATGTTCTACTAGTCCCACAAATTGAGCACCCTTTCTCCCCTCCATTTCTCATATTCGTTAATGGTGTTGTCATACATCCAGGCGCCCATGCTTAAAGCATCTACTATCTGAGGTGGTATCTTGCTTTCATGTTTTTATTCTCTGCCCGGAATGCCCATATTTAAGGATTCAGCTCAAATGTCTCCTCTATGGAGACTTTTTCTGTGTTTGCTCATCTCCTTTCTGCTTTTTCTGTACCCTATGCATGCTTTCTCTGCTAGGTAATAAACCTCTTAGAGTCTAAGTCTCTTAGAGATCCCAGTTTCATGGCTCTCAGCTGCAGGCAGTTGTGCTCCCCAGGCAAAATTTAGCAATGTCTGGACACAATTTTGATAGTTGTGACTGAGAGGCAGTACTGCTTGAGTTTGGCAGGCAGAGGCCAGGAATACTGCTAAACATCCCATAATGTACAGAACAGGTTCTTTTTCCCCCTCAACAAATAATTATCCATTCTAAAGTGCCAGTAGTGTTGAAATTGAGAAAATTTGCCCTAATCCTTAGCGTGATGTCTCATGCCGAGAAAAGCCTCAAGAAATATTAATTGAATGAATTAAGTGTTTGATTTATATTGCTCCAACATTCAGTTGGTCACCAAGCCTTAAATGTCATGCATGATTCCTTTTTTCTATCCTCATTTTAGCATCAGAGTTCAGGACCTAACATCTCCCGACTAGTGTTATAATCATCTCCTAATTGATCTTCCTGACCCCAGTCTCATTTTGATCAATTTCAGTACAGCTACTTCAGTTGTCTTAGTAAAATATGGATCTCATTATGCCATTCCCTTGCTTAAAATTTTTTCACTGTTCAGGGTATAGTTCAAATTCTTACAACCTTTTAAAAAGTGACCCCCAGCTATGTTTCTAGGTTTATGTCTAGTTCCTCTCTAGCCGCACGCCTTAGGCTGCAGCTATATGGGCCTAACTGCTCTTGCCTTGACCTGTTCATACCTCTTTGCCTTAAAAGCTACTTCTTGGGCCTCTGGCTAACTTAACCTTCACCCTAACCCTAACCCTAATCCTAACTCAACCTAACTCAATGCTTCTTTGCCGGGAGAATTTCTACTTATTTTTAAAGACTCACTTAAAATAGATCTTTAAAGTCATTCTTGTATCCAAACCTAGTAAACTTAATTGTTCTTTCATCTCTATTCTCTTAGCACTTTGCCTATATTATGCAACGATCACAATTTATTGAAGTCGATTATTCCCAGGGTTCTTTCTTCTGAGAAACTGTGACCTCCTCCAGGGTAAAAGTCACATCTTATCTTTGTATTTCCTTTAGCACCAGGCTCAGTGCCTGGTATGTGATGGATGCATATCAAATAGCCATTGATCCGATGAATAGATTGTGAGAAATATCAGACATTTAAAAGAGATATTTAAAAACTTATTCCTACTCAAACAAGCTTCCTTTAACCCTACGTGATTTCCATAGGTCTTTTAGGTTCCTGTCATATCCAAATAGCAATGAGTTTTGGTATGCCTCTAAACTGAAGGCACATAGCAAAGAGAAAGGAAAATAAACATCAATGAAATAATGACTGGGTTGTTTGCCACAGTCTATTCTTTCTGAAGATTTAAACAGCATGGATCGGGAAGTCTAGAAAGGTGCAGTTTAAGCATATTCCAAACTCTTATTGTGTTCATCTCAGAGGAACTTAAAAAAGCCTTCCTGCGGACTCTTAGCACATCTACCAAAGGAAGACATGCTACTACTGATAATTTCCATCCATTTCTTAGCGAAGTGCTGTGCTTGTCCTTTTCCTCTCCTCCAGTCTCATTGGGGAAACAGTATTTTCAGTGTTGTTTTTTTTTTTTTTCAGGGATTTATCTTTGTCTAATATCTCATCACAGTGTGTGCAAGTGTTCTAAAGAGCCTGTATATCCACAGGTGATTCCTGGAATTTGCAGTTGTGGGATCAGCTGAAGGATCCAATTGCCAAGTGTCTGAGGTTACAAATTCTCTCTCTGCATCAAGGCAGGAGTAGGAATGAGGAGGAAGGGGGCAAAGGGACTCACATTTATTGAGTGTCTTTTACACGCTAGTCATCGCCCAGATTCTTTTACTTACAGTGTCCTTTGGGCTAGGTGTTGTTCACATGTTATAGGCAAGAGACTCTGAGAAGTTCAGCGCTTTGTCCAAGGTCACATGGCCAATGTGTGACCAAGCCTTATCCTAAGTCATGCCTTCCTAAGAGGCTTCCTTCTTCACCTTGCCTCGTGGACATTTCTCCCCACATCTCTCAGGTATTTATATTTTCCTTTGGCTTTTTCCTTAAGAACGGGACTTCCACATCTATCTCCTATGTGCTACACTGTCACACAAACACAACTTAAAAAGCACAAACCATACAACAACATTACTGAATTTGATTGCATCAGAATTAAGAATTTCTACAGTGAAGGATACCATGACAAAAGCTGTTAGATGACAAAATGGGAGAAAATCTTAACACCGTCTAAAATTGTTATGGGATTAATATGTAGGCTATGAACTATTGGAAATCAACAATAAAAAGGCAGTAGCCCTAGTAGGAAACTGGACGAAGGTTCTGAATAAACAATTTAAAGAAGAGGAACCCTAAAAGCTAACACGTGTATAAAGAGATCTCAACTCATTAGTAATCCAAACAATGCAAATTTTGAAAATAATGAGATCATTTTACAGCAGAGATACAAAATGCATTGGTGGGGCTGTGAGGACATAGGAACCCTCATGCACTGATTGATGAGCATGAAGCACGGTGCCACTATTTTGGAGTGCATACTGGCAGTATTTAACCAACTTAAATATATTTTTATATTCAACCACCTAGTAATTCACTTCCTTGGTGTATTTCCGAAAGAAATTGTCACTCAGTTACCTATGGGTATATGTACAAGGATAATTATTATCACTTTATTTGCGGGGATAGGGTCCATCGGGAGGTCCCTGATGGGAGAGAAGACGTGTAAGATGTGGTAGAGGCCTCCCAGGGAATGTTTTATGGAATTTAGAAGCCACAGACTAATATATGTATAGCAACATGGATGGAACTTACATGCATAAAGCTGAATAAAAATAATAAAAAATAGAATGAAATACATAATACAATTGCATACATATAAATACAATTTTGCATGCACATAGAATAATGTTTCATATTTTCTAAGAAGACATATAAACAAAAAAGATCTTAGAATGGTTGTCTGCTTAAGACATGGGGTGGAGGTGGGAATGAGGAGAGGGGTTAAAAGACAAATAAGTTTTGTTGTTTTTTTTTAATGTTTATTTATTATGGAGAGACAGACTGAGTGCAAGCGGGGCAGGGGCAGAGAGAGAGGGAGACACAGAATCTGAAGCAGGCTCTAGGCTCTGAGCTGTCAGCACAGAGCCCGATATGGGGCTCGAACCCATGAACCGTGAGATCACGACCTGAGCTGAAGTCGGATGTTCAACCGACTGAGCCACCCAGGTGCCCCGACAAATAAGTTTTAAAAACAAATACAACAAAGACATTTGCCTTGAATAGGACAGTGATGATGGTATACTATGAATTAAGGAGTATAATAAACCCAGCACTCTGCATTTGATATTAAAAGCAAAAATCCACTTGCCACTTGAGGCATGAAGGTAAGATAGGTATTTGGCTAGTTTGTCATTTTCTCCAAGAGGAAACAAAGGCTGCTTCTCTTTCACTTTTAAACATTATCTGGTTCCCTCTTCTCATATAATCTTGTGACATTCACTCAGATTTATGCTTATATAATGTGAAATCTTGACTTTTTACTTGTATGTTTTTAGTTGTCATACAGTATTTATCTTTGTTATTGTTGTCTTAGTTTCAGAGCTTCTTCAGAGGCAGGGTTGGAATCTCTTTTTTTGCTTTGTAGAGCCTTAAGTATAGTTGGACTTTTAGATCACATTAGTGATATTTCCAATGTTTAATTTTATGAAAAATCTTCCAGGAAGAGGTTTTCTTTTGAGATTCTAAAGGTATGGATGATGTGCTCTGTAGACTTACTGATGAAATAATGTAGGTCGATGGTACCCAGGTATCCTTTTTAATAAACACCCTTATCTAGCTCATATTTCATCCTTTCCTTCCCTTTAGCAAATCTCTCTAATTCCTTTTTCCTAACATAAAATATCTCTGGTTAAGAACTATAGGTTTTTGATAACTGATGTTGGGAGTGAATTTAAGAAATGTGTTCAGTAATCGGAAGGTTATAATTACTATTGAACTTAGTCATGTAGAACTAGGAAATTTCTTCTCAATAGCTGGGATTCTTTATGTCTCTCCTTTACTCTTTTTCTTTGTGTCTTTGTTATTTACTCTGCTTGTCTCTCTGTCTCTTTCTCTGGACCTTTCTCTACTAACCTTTCTTTCTTTCTGTTCCTCTTTTTATCTCTTTTCTCCCTATCTCTTTCTTTCGTTTGGACTCTCTTGGTTTTTGTCTCTTTTTGCCTTCTAGTTTCTGGTTCATAGACTCATCAGCAGAGTAGTCCAGAACTGATGTATTTGCAGTGATGTCAGATTATTGCTCTATATTTAATTGGAACCTCTATCTTTTTCTTAGTCTATAAAAGTCCTCTTTGACAGCCTAATTGTATTCTTAGAATTAAAGTCCCTGAAGCAAGCTGGTAAGTACATATTTTGTACTCAAAAATTTTGTGATGGATTTCATTGAAAGTGGTTTCCTAAAAATCAGTGCCATTTCGATAGCTATTGGGAAAATGCATCAATAATATCAGATAACTGAAGGTACTTTGGTTTCTCCAGGGGAGCTCAATAGGCCAAGGCCTTATGGTACTCCTTACATTCTTGATTTTCTTTGTGTTGAAGAATTGCGTGGGAAATTTCCAGGAAGTTTCAGGGTTTTATATCATTAAATTGAAACTATTTTTCTGAGGAAAACGTTAAGAAACTTTGTCTTCTTTAGAAGTAGATAGTTTTAGAGGTTTTTGGACCAACTACTGGTAAATGCATTAGATGCTCAAGGTCTGATTGACAAAGCAGGTGATCATTAAACCACTGGGACCAGATAACATCCACCCAATAATTTTGAAGGAACTTGTCAAAACTTGGTTAAATTATATTTAACCTTTGTTAGTTGCTATTGGGCTTAAGAATTGTCAGAGTCTCCATGGGACCACATTCTACAGCAATTCTTTCAAGAAGATTCTGAGAAGTAGATTTTGTAGGTGATCATTACTTATTTACTTCATATGGTATACATGACAAGGTAATGTGTAGGGCATTTCTGAAAGGTGCGTATAGGTGCCATGTTGGAAGATGTCTGAATAGTGATGGAAGCCTAGGAAAGGGCCAGTTTGGATTTATAGCCAGTGGGAACCACTGCACACTTACAAATACGGGATTTTTGGATAAACATTTTCAGAACACATTTTTTTGGCTCTGTGACAAATGGATGAGAAAGGAGAAACACCAGAAAGAATTCAGATTTGAAGGACTAATAATTTGGAGTAAGGGCTTCAGAAATGGAGAACCAAATATTAGTAAATAAAGATCAGTTAATACATTTTGGATATGAGAGATGAGGAATGGAAAGCATCAAAGATTACAAAGTTTCCAGGGCTCCTGGGTGGCTCAGTCAGTTGGGCGATTGACTCTTGATTTTGGCTCAGGTCATGTTTCATGGCTCAGGGGACTGAGCCCTGTATTGGGCTCTAAGCTGTCAGCACAAGCCTGCCTGAGATTCTCCCCTCTCTCTCTCTCTCTCTCTCTCTCTCTCTCTCTGTCTTGCCCTACCACACTCATAGACACACACACACTCTCTCTCTCTCTCTTTTTCTCTCAAAAAAAATAAATATTTAAAAAATTAAGATTAAATTTTTAAGAAAAATTAATTAAAATAATTAAATAAATAATTAAAAAAAAAAAGATTGCAAAGCTTTCAAGTCTGGGTCTTAGAAAAGCCATAGTGGTATCACAGAGAGAAAGGCTGGGGAGGGAAGTTGGCTGAAGACAGTGGATAAAAGGGTTAGTTTTGAATACACTGACCTTTTGAGGTTGATTCCAGAGGAAATAGTCCTGTTCTTTTATACCACATCCCCAAATGCCACAAAGTGGCAACAGTGGACCAAAGTGATCACTGATCCCACCCATGTAGCTGTTCTTATTTTCTTCAGGTAAGTTCTACAAACTATTGTATCCTCTGTTGATGCTGCCACAACAATGATTCCTGTTTATTTCTTTGTCCAATCACTGTATTGTGAGCCTGATTCAGATACAGGATACCTACAATATCTGTCTCTCCAGCACCGGCCACTTTACTGGTGCTCGGTAATTGGTTACTGTCTTGGCATCCACCATACGCTCAGCACAAGGTTAGGTGGCGATGATAGACAGGTGAACCAAACAAGGACTGCTGTAAGTAAGGTGGGAACAAGGAGGACAGGGTTAGTTCTTTCCGGGGCCTGAACAAACCTTCAGAAGGACATGACATCGAAGGATGAAGGATTCACTGGCACCAAGAAGGGGGAAAGGGTGTACTCAGGACACGAAAGAAGACAAGCACAAGCATGAGGGTGTGAGGGTACAAGACGTACTGGCCCAGTGACGGGAGGAGCGGATTCATGGTGAGAAGACAGAAGAGGGTAGTGACAGGCCCGGAAAGGTACAGAGGTGGACTGTAAAAAACTTCGCGCACACTGTCTTATATATTCTTACATCTCGTAGGACAAAAATTACTTCTAGGGTGAGGATAGAAGGGTAGGGAGATTAGATGGTAACCTCACTTTGTACCTCTTAGTAGAAGTGTAGAGAACTAGGAGTAAAGAGTTTTGATTTTTAATCTTTGCTACTAACTACTGTTGAGCAGGTCAAAGTTATAAAAAGTCTCTGAACTACCTGGCTCAGTTTCTGTGGTACTTATAAATATTATTATTGGTATATATTTGTATTTATTTGATAGGGGAATTTCTGAGTTTTTTTGAATAAGAGTTTTGTTTTTTAAAAATCGAATAAACCACAGTTCATACTCTCTCGATCCTATGGGATCAGTGAAACAATTGCCTATCTTAACTTCACAAGCAACCGTTAACCTCATTTCCTACTAATATTCCTCTCCTCTTCATACTGCCATTTTGTAAACCATCCCTGTCAGTCTTACTATGATCCAAATGACTTTAAAGCTAATGCAGCAGTTAGCGATAGAACTAATTTGCAAAATGTGTTTTTGTTTTTTTAAAACTCAGACTGCCATATTGTGCTGCCCCAGAACCTTATCTTTCAAGTGCATTTTCTCTACTTAATTTGGGAGAAATTACCACAAAACTTTCAGTGCTTTGTTTTCTGCGAAGGCTCTTGGTTTTCTCTCTCTCAGTTCATGGAACAAGACATTTGTCCTCAGACCGCATTTACGCATTATTTTCATCTTGAAGAGCATTTGTTAAGCATTTTTCTGTGGGAGCTATGGATCATATAGCTGGTCTGAACAAAAACTAAATAGCTAATGATGCACAAGCAGGAAGTATAAATTCCATACAGTCTCTTAAAATAATACTTTCCTGATTATGAAAGTAATATATTTATTTTCAAATGTAGAAGTTTGAAAAATAAAGAAAAGCACAAGTCGGAAAATAAAATGAAGTTCACATGAAATTATGTTGTCCCAAAGTAAGAACTATGAACATTTTGGTATACATGCATACTCTATTTCTTTCTATGCATTTGAATATTTTTATTTACAATGTATTGTGAACATTTCTCTCTTTTTTTTTAATGTTTAGTTTTGAAGGAGAGAGTGACAGAGCATGAGCCAGGGAGGGGCAGAGAGAGAGAGGGACACAAAATCCGAAGTGGGCTCCAGGCTCTGATCTGTTAGCACAGAGCCTGATGTGGGGCTCGAACTCATGAACCATGAGATCATGACCTAAGCTGAAGTTGGATGCTTAACCAACTGAGCTGCCCAGGTGCCCCTCTCCTCTTTTTAATGAGAGTATAGTACAATTGTTTAGAACCTGTCTTTGAGGGCGAATCCTGATTTAACTGATAGTTGGCAGGTTGCTTAGGTGACTCAGTTGGTTAAGTGTCTGACTTTGGCTCAGGTCATGATCTCACAGTTCTTGAGTTTGAGCCCCATGTCGGGCTCTGTGCTGATAGCTCAGAACTTGGAGCCCACTTTGGATTCTGTGTCTGTCTCTCTCTCTGCCCCTTCCCCTCTCACGCTCTGTCTTTCTGTCTCTCTCTCTCTCTCTCTCAAAAATAAATAAACATTAAAAAAAATTTTAATTGATAGTTGGCAGCATGACCTTTATCAAATTATTCAACATTTGAAAGACTGTTTTGTCTTCTGCAAAAAAGGGGATAGTCAGGCAAAATGAGATAATACGTTTAAAGCATTCACTGCCTGGCATATAGCATTTTATTGTATGAGTCCTTCATTATTGGATATTCTAGTTATTTTTACTTTTTTTTCTGTATGTAATGTTTCCTAAGCTACCTGACACAGTTGGTATCATCAAGTTCGTTACCGTTCAGTTATTGATCTGTGTGTCTAGTTCAATTACAAAAAGAATTGCTGGACAAACTCTTACCCATTGTAGATTGTCCCATATGGGAGTTTTTCCGTTGACTTCTGAAACTTGGAACTTCTCTCAGTTGTTCGCCTCATACCCTCATATAGATTTGGTTATACTAAATGACCTTGCTTGGTTGCCATGGGAATTTTTTCTGCTGTGATGCCACTCTCTCATTTGCCCTCCACAATAGGATGTGGTTACAATGAAACCTGGCTGGATGGGGCTGGCAATAGAACTGTACATGACCATCCGTGTGGGTCTACAAGCTGGCTGGATCCTAGTCACCTCTGTTAACAGGATCAACCGTAGGATTTTATATGAGTGGCCCCCAGAGCCCTTTTAAAAAAAAACAGAGTACTGATATCTGGGGATGGAATGAAGTTGGGCTTTAGGGCGGGGAGTCAGGTATCACCAGGATGAGGTGGGATGGATGAGGGGATGAGGCCAGCACAATGTTAATGAATTTGCTGCTGTTTTAGCTAGAGATACTGGTTTAGTAATGTGTTTGTCTTTTTGTGCCTTGGTGATGTCTTAGAGCCTCATGCTGCTCCTTTCCCTACCCCACTTATATATTTATTGAAAATATAATAAAAATGAGATAATATTTAATAAAATTTTATTTTATTTTATTAATTTTTTTAAAGCTTATTTATTTTGAGATGTATATATATAGAGAGAGCAAGCGAGCATGAGTGGGGAGGGGCAGAGACAGAGGGAGAGAAAGAATCCCAAGCAGGCTCCATGCTATCAGCACAGAGCCCCCCATGGGGCTTGATCTCATGAACCGTGAGACCATGACCTCAGCTGAAATCAAGAGTCAGACACTTAACCGACTGAGCCACCCAAGTATCCCTTAATAAAATCTTAAAAGTTCGACTCTAGCAAAATGCTATGGAGTGGCAGAAACTCAAAGCACTACAGGAGTATGAATTGCCACTATGGCCACTTTAGAGAGCTCTTGTGCAAATAAGCATATTGATTCTAGGCATACACCTTACAAAAATGCTCACACAGTACTGAAGAAGACATCTACAAGCACGTTTATTGTAGCATTGTTTGTAAGAATAAGGAATTATTATTACAGGACAATGAGTAATAAATTGGAGGGGCGCCTGTTTGGCTTAGTCAGTTAAGTGTCTGACTTTGGCTCAGGTCATGATCTTACGGTTCATGAATTCAAGCCCCGCGTCAGGCGCTGTACCAACAGCTCAGAGCCTGGTGCCTGCTTTGGATTCTGTGTCCTCTATCTCTTTGCTCCTCCCCTGTTTGTGCTCTGTCTCTCTCTCTCTCAAAAATAAACATTAAAAAATTTTAAAAATTTTTTAAAAATTGGAGATTTGTACATTGGAATACTACAAAGCAGTTAAAATGGATGAACTGGAATTACATATATTACATATAACAGCCTGAATTACTTAAACAATGCTGAATTTAAAAAAGTGAATTGAGGAAACAAAGGTACATATCATACAATTTATATGAAGTTTAAGAACACACAAGTAATGCTATGTTTATACATTTATATGTATTGAAGGTATAAACACATGCATAGTTTGAATATCACAGATAGTAAATGTTATCTCTGGCGAAGAAAGAATGAGATGGGGCAGATAAAGCATCACACATCTGTAATCTATGGATATTTATTTAAAGAAAATAAGAGGGGCACCTGGGTGGCTCAGTTGGTTAAGCGTCCGACTTCGGCTCAGGTCATGATCTCACGGTTCGTGGGTTCGAGCCCCTCGTCAGGCTCTATGTGGACAGCTCAGAGCCTGGAGCCTGCTTCCGCTTCTGTCTCCCTCTCTCTCTGCTCCTCCCCCGCTCATGCTCTGACTCTCAAACATTAAAAATAAACATTAAAAAAAATAAGAACTGAAGCAAAGTTGACAAAATATTAAGATGTAAGGAGGTTGAAATATGTTTATATTGTCTCTATTTATGTAACTAACATATTCATGATTCATTAAAATAGGGAAAAGGGGGCAGAGAGAGTTAATATATGACCACACTAAAGAGAAATCCTAGCAATGCAGGGGAGAATGAGTATTTACTGCACCGCTGATCCCTGGTCCCTGTTCCCTTTGCCAGAGAAAACCACTGTGGACAGTTGCCCTTGAACCCTTCCCGTGGCGGTCTGTGCTAGAGAGCCTATCGTACACCTGTTCCTTTCCCACCTGTACCGTTAATGCTCTTTGCTCTTTTCACCAAACTATATGGATCTTGGAGATCATTTGTCCAACTGCTGGCAGGTTTGTCTTAAGAAACTTTTGCTGGGGCGCCTGGGTGGCTCAGTCGGTTAAGCGGCCAACTTAAGCTCAGGTCATGATCTCACGGTCTGTGAGTTCGAGCCCCGCGTTGGGCTCTGTGCTGACGGCTCAGAGCCTGAAGCCTGCTTCAGGTTCTGTGTCTCCCTCTCTCTCTGCCCTTCCCTTGCTCACTCTCTGTCTCTATGTCTCTCAAAAATAAAATAAAAGAAAAAAAAAAAAAGAAACTTTTGCTTCCCGAAGGTAAATAGAGCCGTAGTTTCTTTAATGCTCAATTTTGGAATCACTAATCTAGGATACATAGGATCGGTTTTAGATACCAAATTGTAAAGACAGATTGTGTTCAGACCCAGATCAATCTTGAAAACAAAATAATGTTTATATTCAGATTTGAAAAGCTCTTTTCCCACTTAAGGTGGTCAAACAGTCGAATATATTAAGCTTGGGACCAGAGACAACGTCCGGGCGAACACATGTGAGGGAGTCACACCCCTGAAAAAATGCACCTTCCATGGCCTTTGGCAAAGCGGAGGTGCAGTGGTACTGTTTCTCCTTTTCCAAGTCGCTCTGCGGGGACCGTGACTGCATCTCGGGGTTGCTGTTGAATCCAGATAATGTTAATTTTGTCCTCATTTGTATTCTATTCAGTTTTATCAAACTAAATGTTTGTTAATGATTTTTAGGAAGGTTGGTAAGATTGTGGCAATGTAACTATTATTTATGAAAATGGAGAAAACGCTCCTTTTAAATTACCTGAACCTTTTTTTGAGCTAAAGAAAGAAAAATAAAATTCATGAAGTAGTGAAGTGAGGCTTGCTAGTTGAGCTGTAGCCGCCAGGTATCTGGCCTGGCTCTGACAGAGTTTGTTGTGGGATCACAGTGAGCCTGGATACACAGGGCATGGAAAGTCCCTGATCCTTGTCATCACAGAGTTTGGCTTATAGCCCTCTCCCCTCAAAGATGGAGGCTTCTGGCGTTTCTGATAATGTTTTCTATTCCCGTTGCTCCTTAGGGAGAGAAATCCAATATATTTTTGCCAATATTTTCTAGAGTTGAATTTGGGAATGTCATAGAATGAACTCCTCATGCAAGGCCTGTGGGAAGAAAGGTACCAATCTATCTATCAATCTAATTATACTTTAAAGATTCACCTGTTTACTCCTTTGTGGTGCTTACCAGACATAGAAAGGACAGGAATTTAGAAGGTCTAGGTGGGAGTCCTTTGTCCTTATGCTTTTCCAGGGTCTCACCTTCTCAAGATTCTTAAGTTTTTGAGCCTCAGTGTTTTCATCTTCAAATGAGGTCACAGTGCCTACTTCAAAAGCGATATTTGAAATATCTGACGGCCAGTTTGGCTTGGCTCTTGGCCAGTCGGACAGATAACATACGCATCTGGTCAGGTTGTCCCTGACCAGCCAAATATCAACCAGGACTGTCTTCCAGGGTTGCTGGGAGGATACAATAGGACCATGCATGGGAACGTGCTCTGAGAACTGGAAGGGGATACAAATCTGTGTTAGGAGTGCAAAATTCATAAATTGGGATGGGCAGTTGAGACGTTCTTTGGGCTACGCGACCGAAAAAGAAGTAAGTGTCTTTAGTGAAAGTAAACAATTATTGGCCCACTTTTAATTTATTTAGAAAGCAGTTTCCTATAAATATATTCGTACTATACAACCCAACAATTCCACTCTTAGATATTTACCCAGGAGAAACAAAAACCTATGCCTACACAAAGGCTTGTATGAGCATTCACTGTAGTTTTATTCCTAATAGCTAAAAACTAGCAGCAACTCACGTTTGACACTTGGTGAACAGATACGCACAATGTGGTGAATGCCTACAGTGGAATACTGTTTAGCAATACAAAGGAATGGAGAACCGATGGACAGCACGACCCGGCTGAATCTCCAAAGAATTATGCTGAGTGCAAGAAGATAGATACAAAACATTGCATACCGTATGTTTCCACTTATATGAAATTCTATAAAAGGCAAAAGTTTAGTGACGGAAAGATCACCGATGGCCACAGGCCAGGGATGGGAGAAGGGACTGTAAGGTGCATGAGGGAACTTTTTGAGGTGATGGAAATATTCTGTAGCTTGATTGTGCTGGTGGTTACATGACTGCATTTTCAAAGAATATAGTCATGTCCATTTGGCCAGTCGGACAGATAACATACGAGAAAGCTGATTAATTTTCTTATAAGTGAATTATACTTCAATAAAAACCTGTTTAAAAAATTGAGGTAGGGAAAAATAGTTTGCTCGGGAAAAAGTAGAAAATGTAGTGTTGAAAGAGAAATTAAATTATAATTAATTACAAATTAAATCCCTGTATAGTTTATATATATTTCAGTTTAAACTTTTGAGTAACAAAGTTTTCAGTCTCATCTCTTGCATTGGCCCTTAGTCTCTGGTATGACCAAATTTGCTGAGAAGTCCTCTATATCCATTGTGTGGTTTCGCTTTCTCTCTTTGCTATTGTTCATTTATGCTGAACACTCCCTGGAAGAGCCTCCTCCCCTGCCTTCCTTGGGTCTCCCACCTCCTCTCTCCCTCACCGAGCTGCTGCCTACCTACCTGGAAGATTCAGTTTAGAATGCATCTTCTCTAGGAGCCTTTCCTTGATATTGCCACCCCCACCCCCACCCCTCCCCCCCACCCCCCCCCACCCCCCGCACATTGAAACATCTTTGTGCTTAATGAGCTATTTATGAGTTTGCCTTCAAAAACAGGTGGTAATCTTTTAGAGATAAGGTACCATATCTTATACACTTTTTATCCTATTTTTTATCCCAAATCGCTGATGGCCACTGAGTGTTTGAAAATGAATGAATGGAAGTGTCTCATGGAATTGTGGTGAGGCAGAGTGAGATATTGAAAAGAATGGAAAGGAAGGAAATCTCGTTGAATCCCAATCTCTCAGTGGTTAGAGTAACTTTGGACAAGTTGTTTAATGTGTTAGCCTTCAGTTTTCTCTGATGGAAAGTGAGAGGATTAGTCCTGTCCACTGGATAGGATTGCTGTGAGACATGAGTAAAAGGATGTATGTTGAAGTACAGAATAACACAGTTTGCACACATAAGCTATTATTGTATCATGGGAAGAGTGCAGTTTCTCAGCTTGAGGAGATAGTGATTCAAACCAAACCAAAGAGGTAAAGTCTGTTCACCTTCAATTGTTTACATAGAGCCTCAGCCTAACATTGATATGTTTACATGGCTCCTTGTGGCATCTAGTTAGAGCTTCCTCTGTTTGTGAGAGACATCTATAGACTTGTCAAATCCATTTATTCTTCTGTTATTTTGCATGGAAGCAATTCCCAACCAGTCAAAAAAATATTTGAAGACATGGCTCCTGTCTTATGTATCTTTGGGTCCTCTGCGTTCTTAATAGAAAGTATAGCACCCAAAAATGTTGACATGATAAACCAAGTAGAGCTTAACACAGAAGTACAGAGAAACGTTATCCAGTTGTTGTTGTTTTTTTTTTTAAGAAGCCTACATTTCAAAATAAAATTGTAATTGCATTTCATTTTTAGAGTTTGCTTAAATAATTTACCACAGAAACGTTTCAAGTTTAAGCTAATAAAATGCTTTGGATCTTAGGAGGTCTAATGATGTCTTTGGAACTTTGTAAGACTAAAGAATTTCACCGTATTAAGATCTATTTCCCACAAGTCTTAAAATCTGAAGTGGAGCTCATTATCTGCTTGGTATTCTTTATAGCATCTTATAGGTATGATCATTTAAAAAAGTAATATCTTACCTTGATTATACAAAGAAGGGGACTATGTCATATCTTTAGGTAACAGAATAAGCACTATGCCCTTGATTGTCTCTAATTGGCTAGCCAGCATTATTTTTAATTTTTACTAACCTTATTGATATTCCTTAGAACAAAATGGGATAAACCTAATTAGGTGTACAAATTTTGAGGTACATTAAGAATTCATCAAAAATAGTATTAGGGATGATATGACTTTTTTCAGACACAGGATAAAAATAAATGAAATTGACAAGAAAATGTGAGCAATGCTGAAATATTTACTGGTATATTATGCAAATTTTTAAATTTATGAGATAGAATATAATAGAAAGCAAAAGGTCTTTATTATAGTCATTATTAATAACTGCATTTCTACTTCAAGGTGATTTAAACCTATGTTCTAATCTTGGTAAGCAATTTAAAATCATTTGCTGCCTTGTTGATTTAACCTTTCAGATATGTCAGGGGCCACTAACTTCTCGCAGCATTTATAGATATTTATCCAAATGTGTTTTTGGTTAGGATGTAAAAATATTTGGAAAATAAATCCAATACTTGTGCTTATTTACTTTACATAAATCGCATTTTCCCATGAGTGACGGTGCGAATGGGAGTAAGTGGAAAGAAAGAGGAACTTGAATATAAACCAAATGTTTGTTTATGGGCTTTATTTAGAAATCCACTTTAGTGACTCTGATAGTTGGGATGTTAACCCAATAACTCCTTTTCTTTGTTGATTTTTATTTTCATATACCATTATGCATTCTTATGAGGCAATTCTCTTTGGAATACTCAAACAGAGATATTATATTTTTACCAAATGGGTTCTTTTCAATATTCAGTATGAAATATGCAGTATTCGCATTTAGGAGCGCTACTTTATTTCAGTATAGCTTTTTTTTAACACAGGTATTTTTCTGTTCACACCCTTTCCTCCCTTATCCCCCCCCCCAAAAAAAGCATCATAACCTCTCAGAGCTTCATATGCTTTCAAAATGCTTTGGCATCTTACTGGGTTATATGCTATAGCAAAAATGTTTCCCGGCCATTCATCTTTAATTACATTTAAACTTACATTAAAATTTAAAAGGATTAAAAGCACTTTAAAAGCTACTGTGTCTATTCACTAAACAGCATGTATTAATTTATAGCTGTTTATTGAAATAAATGTGGTTAGCCTATGTCTCTTGCCTCATGCATAATAAAGAACTTCTCTTTTTGAAAGTAATTGCTATAAAATACTGCTTGAGGGATCGAAATGCTAGGGTGATGGGGAGGTAGCGTCTTTGCTCTTGGGCAGACTGTTTTGAACGTCTCTGGTACAAACATGAAACAGGGTCAGGGTTGTGAGGACAGGGAAGGACAGAGTGGCTAGAAGGGATCCTTAGGAGATGAAGTCCGTGAGACCAGGAATGCGGTCTTCTCGATCTTTTGTAAAATCCTTAAGTGCCTGGTGCAGCACCATTCACACGGGAGGCTGCTAGAACAGTCAAATGACCACCAAATCCGAGGCTGATCTTAGAAAATGCTGAGTCCCTCTCAAGGTTTTCTTTTTTCTTTTCTTTTTTTTTTTTTAAGAGAGTGAAAGTGCATGTTCACGCACACACATGAGTAGGGGAGAGAGAGAGAGAGAGAGAAAGAGAAAGAGAATCTTAAGCAGGCTCCATGCTCAGTGTGGAGCCTGACGTGGGGCTCAGTCTCATGACCCTGGTATTATGACCTGAGCCAAAATCAAAAGTCAGATGCTCAACCAGCTGAGCCACCCAGGCGCCCCACCAAGATTTTCTTCTCAAGCTGAGCTAGTGTCTGTTACTTCTTCTCTTCATTAAAAAGAAACAACATGCTCATTTTAAAGAAAGCTAAAATATTTGTCATTAAGCCAGACAGTGCTTTGGGCTGTGATTCAAATAGAGTGAGAGACTTCTTCCTGTGATTTTGGTCCTGTGGGGTTAGGTCAGAAGGATGAGGTTATAACATAAACTGTGATTTCATTTTGTTTTTCTTTTACTCATAAACCTCCAGTGCCCCCCACCCTTTCCCACACTGACAATAGGAGAAAGTCCAAGCACTTCAATGTAGGTGGCAGGTGGAAGCCTTCTAGAATTTGACTCCAAACTAAGCATAACCTTTACCATCTTCCGACTTGAACCTCAGTGTGGCTCAACCATTCTTCTATTTGGTCAAGAGATATTCTAGGCAGTTCTGGAGGGAAGGAGAGAAAAAACTAAGGCTGGGAGGGAGTCAGGCCTCGGTCTTATAATAGAGGTTAGTAGCCAGATCACTAAATTCAAGGAGACAGAAAGAACTGTAGTGCTGTTCGCACTGATAATCTTTCCACAGTGCTTTTCTAAGGTGAGAGAACCCTGCTCGTTTAGGTGACTGTGTTCAGATATGTCATTTCTTGACTCCAGTCTGTCATTTGACTTACAGATTAGGACATATTCTGTGAGCTGATGTGTTAGATTTTGGAAGAAGGAATCAATCCCAAGAGACGAGTAGGAATTAGATGAGAAACTCAGGACGCCAGACTGTCAGTCTGGTGTCAGGGCCAGACTCGAGTCCTGGAGGAAATTACCATGAAAACCAGGGTCTGGGGGATGTGCGGTCAGAGTGGCCTCAGTGGGTGAGGGAGAAGGTGGGAGTGGTTCAGAAGATGGCAGCTCACATTGGCACCTAGGATTTTTTTTTTTAATTTTTAAAAATTACTTAGTTTTGAGAAAGAGACAGAGAGAGCACAAGCAAGGGAGGGGCAGGGAGAGAGGGAGACACAGATCCGAAGCAGGCTGCAGTCTCTGAGCTGTCAGGACAGAGCCCAGTGTGGGGCTTGAACCCACAAACTGCAAGATCATGACTTGAGCTGAAGTCGGACACTTAACTGACTGAGCCACCCAGGCACCCTTTGGCACCTAGGACTTTAATCACCCCTGGCATTTGGACAGCAGATAAATGCATCATACCATTCCAGACATTTCTCTGGCGTACTAGGAGGGCCCCGGGTAGGGCAGAGCCTAGAGATGAATGACTTTTGACAGCTGGACGGGGCAGGTTCTTTCAGGGATTGACCTCCACCTGCTCTGGATCCTGCAGGCATTATAACAAGTCTCTTAGGATATTTGGGGAGCCATATATTGTATGTGATTAATTATTTTATCACTATTAATGTTGCTTCAACCTAAGAAATATCTTACATATATTTTTTACTTTTTTTAGGTCTTACCCAGGTATCAAGCACTTCTTGAATGAATAATACATTTTTTGGTCATTATTGTATCTACTACCTAAATCAAGGATGAGGCCAAACAATAAACCCAATTTCATTCGAGTTAGCTTTAAGGTTTTTTTTTAATAGGCATACAATCAATCTGTTGGTTTCCTTAAGCTCTATTTCTTTCCCTGTTAGTGGAATACAAAACTACAGGGACTCTGTATCACTTTGACTGGATTATAAGTGCTGTGAAGGCAAATAGGACCTTATTATTCTGGTTATTTTGGGAACAACACATGTTTCACTAGAAAGACTAGAAGATGGAAAACCAAAGGTTTGTGATGGGACTCTGGATGGATGTATGCTCCTGAGGAGTTTTCATCCTGAGTTATGAAAGTCAGGCTACTTCAAAGGAAGCAGTCAATTCGCTTTGTAAAATTAGTTGTTAGGGCTGTGTTAATGAATGAAATATACTAACCCTCATCTACCTGTGTGCATTTATATTGATCTTGCCCTCAACATATAAATTATTTCAGTAAACGATTTTTAATCCTTATCATTCTTCCTTCCTAGAGCAGACTTTTGATGAACACCTGCTTTACGCCAGCTGGGTGCATACACTCTTGGTTTAGAAGCGAGTGATATACAAAATTGCTGATATCCGGACTTAGAGGCCTCCACAGGCATCCTATTATTCACTACAGGGAATACAAAGATGAGTCCTTAAGCAACTGTTGCATGGATAAAGTAAAGTATATTCATACAATAGAATATTATTTGGCAATAAAAAGGAGTGAAATATTGATACATGCTAAAATATAAATGAGTCTCAAAAACATTAGGATAAGTGGAAAAAGCTAGTCACAAAGGACTGCATTTTGTATGAGTCCATTTATATAAAATATCCAGAATAGGCAAATCCATAGAAATAGAGAGTAGATTAGTAGACTAGTGGTTGGGGCGGGGGGGGGGGGGGCATGTGGATGGGGTGTGTCTGCTGACGGTGTGGGGTCTGTCTTGGGGAGATGAAGTGTTCTAAAATTTATTGTGGTGATGGTTGCATACCTTTGTGAATATACTAAAAACTACCAAATAGGGAGCTTTAAATGGGTGAATTGTATGTTAAGTGAATTTAATCTCAATAAAGTGGTTGTTAAAGAGAGAGGGAGGGAGAGAGAGAATGAGTGAGTAAGGGAATGAGTTAGATAGACCTTTCATAAAATATTCCCATGAGGGCAAGTAGAGAAATGGGAAGGCGATAAAGGGATATGTTTTATTTTTATATTGATTATCTAATTTACACAATAGTCTCAAGTAGAGGTTGTCATTCCATCTTCACACCATTGTTGTGAATTTATTATATAGATACAGAGACTGAAGGTTAGAGAACTTAAGTGACTTGCCACAGAATGTACAGCTTACTTAACAAAATGGGTAATTAATTAACCTCATTTTTTAGGAAAGCAGAGCACAATTTGAAGGATTGACTCAGAAAAGAGAGACAATGCCTACTGAGATTGGAGAGTAGGAACAAAGACAAGACAAAGATAGAGATATTTAGAATTCTCAGATTCCAGAAACTCTTATAGTCCAAATCACATTTTTAGCACTATTTACTTTTATGCTTTTTAGACTAATGTATTAATACATTAATGTATTTTTCTTGCTAATATATTTGTAGACTAGTTAAGTATTTATGTTTTAAATTCCTTGAGGATAGGGAAATTTCTGTATCTTTCTGATCCTTTCCAGTACATGTGAGGCCTTGAGTACTGTATCCTGAAGAAAATCAGCACTCATTGGTCACCAACCAGTGGAAGTAGAGTGGTCTTGGATTCTAACATGTATTCTTGTTAGTCATAATTTTGTAAGAGAATATTGATTGTCTTGTCAATATGGATTGCCCTGCTTTGAATTGACAATGTGGAATACACATTCACTCCAAGCTTTTGATAGAGAATCTGGCCTTTAACTCTTTGGTTTTTAATTCTCATCAAATTGTTCTTTTTTCCCCCCATTGTACCCTCTTTCTGTCTGCACATCAAATCATGCAGCAAAACCTACTGATTCTATTTCTAAAATATATTGTAAATTCATTCGCTTCTTTTTTCCTTCTATGAAATTAGGCCAGGCCACCATCATCTTTGTCCAGGTCTTTCCTTTCAAAGGGTGTCACCCCTTCAAGTGTCTCCCTTCTTTCCTCTATAACTGCAAGACCTGTATTCGTCATCTGAGCATTCTCTCCTAGGCCTCTATGCAGGTCTTCCTGCCTAGAAAAATTATCATCACAAAGCTCTCTTGTAATATGCATGTAAAAAACCCATTCAACAAATGTTTGAGAAACCAACCGTGTGCCACACACATTCTTGCTTTGACCATAGAACAAATTCTAACTCTACCATGGCCCATAATGTCCTGCATGGTATGCTCCTTGCCTTTAACTCAGACTTTATCTCATGGGGTTTTCTTGTTTTTTGTTTTTTTTGTTTTGTTTTTGTTTTGCCCTTCCTCATTACACTCTAAACAAAGGATCTTCCTTCAGTTCCTCAGAAAAGTTTTCCTGCCTTAGGGATTCTGGAAGGAGTACTCTTGTCCTCGCTCTTCTTAGGGATAGCTCCTCAGCCTAACTTTCAGTTCTCAGTTTAAATCTCCCCAAATCCAAAAGAAGTTTCTATCCGCCTCATTCTTCAGTTAGATAGGAATGATAGGAAACTCAAAATAATAGTCTCAAGCAGGATAGAAGTTTCTTTCTCTGTCATTTAACATTCTAGAGAACTGTGCTCCATGGGTTAGGAACCCAGACTCCTGTCCAAATGTTCCTTTTCAACTCTACTGTATGGCAATTTGCCATCTTCCATCTGCATTTGAGTGACCAAGACGGAGTCAAAGGGAAGATAAAGACATGCCTCCCCTAATAAGTAACATGGTCATACCTAGCTAGAGAGAAGTTGAAAAATGAGTACTTTTGCTGTTGTTGTTTGTTTGTTTGTTAGGTAGTCATGTTTCCATCAATATTGAAAGGTTCTAATACCAAAGGAGAGAGAGAAAGTAGATATGGGGGAGAGGAACAATGCCCCCCATATGTTATATTTGTGGTAGAAATGGAGTCTTGTACATTATTCTTTCACATGGCATATTCCTTTTGATGATTCACAAAATACTTTCTTCTTAAGAAAAGTTGTGCTTTTCCTGCACAACTAATTTGTATTTCTAATTTGTGCCTGATTATGTTTCACTCTTTGCTTTGTTTGCCAGGCGGTTTGCAGCTAAACTTACGATCCTCTCTAGCACAAACCTTATGACATGTCTTTTCTTCTATATTAACCATGTCATTACTTTATTTAACTACACTGGAATTCTCTACTTTCTTCATTAATTTTTATTTTTTCAATATATTTTTGTATATCTCAAATTCTTTTGGTAACAAAGTTGGAAACAAATAAATAAAATGCAGTTGCGAAGAAATAAATCAAATACCCTGTGTTTAATGAGGATTATGAAAGCATCTGTATCATAGAGTTGTTGAGAGAATCAAGAGTTAATATAAGTAAAACGTTTAGAACAGTGTCTGACATACTATAAAAACTACATAAATGTTTGCCCAGTATTCTTATCATAATTAAATCTTTTTGAGGTACTCATCAAGTAAGACTGCCTGAAGAGACAGAGCACTCTCAAAGTACGTTAAATGAAGAGGGAATGGATAAAGTTATATTTTAAGAGCCACTCATCAACAATTATTTTGTGTCTGCAGATTATGATCTGTGTAGTAGCTAGCAAATACATTGTGCTATGTAAGATAATATGCTAAAAATCTTAGTAGAGATGATCTCTAAGACAGTTTATGTGTTTGGTAGTTAGGCATCTTGAAGACACAAACATATGGATGACTAACTAGATTCAATTACCAGAAGGATTGTCGCTCTCTCTCTATGTTTCTCCATGTTAGGGATAGAAGGTTTTCATCAGTTATATCTGGGTTTGAATCTTAGTTCTGCAGCTAACCAAACTCTGTGACCTAGGTCAAATCTCAATTTTTATCTTAGTAAACAGGCATAATACCTACCAGAATAAGGACATAGGGATTACATGAAATAATGTGTGTAAATAGCTTTCCATGGTGCCTGGCCAGAGTATGCATATACTAGTTATTTCTGTTATCATCAGTTTCATGCAAATCTTTTGAACTGAAGAATTATTACCTTTCACTTCTTGGATTTATATTGAGTATAGACAAACCTGATTTCTTTCTTTAAATATTTGAAAATCCTGTCCTACAATCTGGTGGAAAGTCTGCAAATGCTTAAATTTTTACTTTCCCATCATGAAGTTGTATGAAATAGTGGCTTCTCAGATATGGTTCAAGGATAATAAATGGTCCACATGGGTTTTTGGGAACCATGTAAGTTATGGGTCCATGTTGCATTAATGTTTCTATTACCATAGCATTTCTGCTTAAGTTTCTGGTATGGATTAATAAACTATCAATGGTGTTAAATGGATGCCTGTTTTTCATTAATTGGTGGCTCTTAGAAGCTCATCAGAAACTTCCCATTCATTTAGTTGAGTTCAAATGGTTGGAGATGAATGGCCTGAGAGCCTCTTTACTTTGCCAAAGTGGATCATGAAAAATGCATTCGATTTAATTCAACACAGAAAATATATATTGAATTCAGAATATGGGAAAAACATTATACTACATATTGTGACAATATCAAGAGATATCCCCTGTGGTGGCCATCTGTTGTTTGCTACCCAGCATCCATTTTCCCTTTACCCAGCATCCATTTCCCTTTGTCTGGGACTGGGTGGCCTTCATCCACTCCTAGCCATATGGTTTGGGTGGGATTGGCTCCTTACCCAAGTCTAGAGGTGGGCCTTCCTTGGCTTAAGGTGGTCCACACATCCTGTCCCAAGACCATAGTTTTAGATTCAGAGTGGGCATATAGCACATGGTTTTAAACAGACTTGTTTCCTGGGGCTTCTGGAAAAATGAAGCTTGCTGTTTCCCGTGGGAACTTCTGGAAGAGACACTCCCTCTTTCCTCAGGCAGTATAATAAGAATATGAGGTCTGAGAGAACCTAGAGCTGTGAAGGGGCAAAGCACCACACAGATGCTTAAGATGAAAGGAGGCAGTACCAGGAGCCAGGAACTATTTGAGGCCAGCCCTTCTACGGATCACATGACCCAATACATTTCCTTAAGGCAGGTGGAAATTTCCTTAAGGCAGTAGGGTTTCCTATCACTGCCTTTCATATGTTTCATATGAAAGTATGAAAATCCACATGTTCTTCGATCTCAGAAGTTAGAAAAAAAGATTCATGACAGCTGCAACCCAAGTGTTACAATTATTCTAGCATACAGATTCATATATATAAGAAAACTTGTTATAGGGGCTAAAATTTTGGAAACAAAATTAACCAATGGCACGTATATTAAAATGCCTTCAGAGAAAGGATCGTATCTGTCTTATTTATTGTTGGGTCTTCTAGGACCTAATTCTTAGCACATAATTAAACTCTCAATCTGTGTTGATTGAATATGTGAATTCAGTGCTATGCTAGATTCTGTATTTCCCACATAAAGGAGGCCTTCTCCATTGGGGCATTCCTGATCATAGACTTTAGTGGCCACAAGCTGTCTTTTGAATATATTTATATATTTTTTTAATAAATAAAATTTATTTTTAGGGCAGCTTAGGTTCACAGCAAAATTGAGGGGGAAGTATAGAAAATTCCCATATACTCAATCCCCCTGCACATAGATAATCTCTTCCACTATCAGCCTCCTACATTGCAGTAATACATTTGTTATAATTAATGAACCTCTGTTGACACATTATCACTTAAACCCAGTTTACCTCGGGGTTCACTGGTGGTGTTGTATGTTCTATGGGTTTTGACAAATGTATAACGATATGTGTCTACCATTGTAGCCTTGTACAGAATAGTTTCACGGCCCTGAAAACCCACTGTGCTCTGAGCATTCATTTCTCTCTCTCCCTAATTGCTAGCAGCCACTAATCTTTTTTACTCCATAGTTTTGCCTTTGCCAGAATGTCGTATAGTTGGAATTGTATAATCTTCTTAGATTGGTTTCTTTCACTGAGTAATATGCATTTAAGTTTCCTCCATGTCTTTTCATAGCTTGATAGCTAATTTCTTATAAACACTGAATAACATTCCATTGTCTGTAGGTACCACAGTTTATTTATCCATTTACCTAGTAAAAGACCAATTGGTGGCTTCCAAGTTTTGGCAGTTGTGAATAGAGCTGCTTTAAATATCTGTGTGAAGTTTCTGGATATACGTTTTCAAATTCTGTGGGTAAATAACCAACAGATGCCATTGCTGGATTGTATGGTAAGAGTATGTTTAATTTTGTAAGAAACTTCCAAACTGCCTTCCAAAGTGATTATCCCATTTTGCATCCCCACCAGTAACGAATGAGAATTCCTTTTGTCCCTTCTCCTTGCCAACATTGGGTGTTGGTGTTTTGGATTTTTGCCATTCTAATAGGTGCGTAATGGTATCTCACTGTTTTCATCTGCAGTTCCCTAATGATATATGATATGAATATTTTTTCATATGCTTACTCGCCATCTGTATATCTTCTTTGATGAAGTGTCTGTTTAAATCTTTTGCTTTTTTTTTTTTCTTAAATTGGGTTGGTATATGGGTTGAACAACCTATATATATTTTAAGTTACGAAAGGAGTTGTTTGTGTTTGTAGTAGCATTCCCTTGCGCCTCATCCACAGAAGGACAAGGTTAGGATATATGGCAAGTGTATCATCCCTACTCCCCTATTCCCTATTCAAATAGAGTAAATTTTTATATATTTCAAACCTGCAGGAAAGTATCATCTATTCATGTCTAACAAATGTTATATTATGGATGTATTTGCTTCATATAAAAAGACACACATTCAAATATACTTTTTAAAATGAAGAAGTAGGGGGCGCCTGGGTGGCTCAGTAGGTTAAGCATCCTACTTTGTCTCAGGTCATCATCTCATGGTTCCTGAGTTTGAGCTCCATGCTGACAGCTCAGAGCCTGGAGCCTGCTTTGGATTCTGTGTCTCCCTCTCTCTCTCTCTCCTGTACCCCTCTTGTCCTCTGTCTCTCAAAAATGAATAAACATTAAAAGAAATTTTAAATGAAGAAATAGTTTTTTGTTTTTTTTTTTAATACAGTTGAAGCTGCCTTCATACTTCTCACTAGTTGTTTTCCTTTTCTTTCTTTCCCAGGGTAGGAACTATTCTGAAGTTGGTATTTATTTCTCCCTTGCATATATTTATACTTCTACTTTAAAAAATTTTTTCTAAATGTTTATGTGTTCTCGAGAGAGGGAGAGAGACCGGGCGTGGGAGAGGGGCAGAGAGAGAGGGGGACAGAGGATCTGAAGCAGGCTCTGTGCTGACAGCAGAGAGCCCGAAGGGGGCTTGAACCTTGAGATCGTGACCTGAGCTGAAGTTGGTCGCTCAACCAACTGAGCCACTCACGTGCCCCCATACTATTACTTTGGATGTATGTGTCACAAAGTATACATAGGATTGTATTTGTGTGTTTTTAAATGCCACATTAATGGAACAAATTGTTTTTGAAAAATGCTTCTTTTAAAAAACTCTTCTTTTTGTGATTTAGCTGTTGATACATGTGGATCTGGTTCATTCAATGACTGTGTTCTTTTCCACGACTATCTCAGAATTTACGTGTCCTTTTTCTATTGATAGACACTTTTGTTCATTGTTTATACTTTTATTAAGTTGTTTATATGTTTTTTATTCAATTAAAAGTAGTGGCAAAATATCTTTGTACATTTCCACGGGGCACACATGTGAGAGTTTCCCTAATATCTCTAAAGTTAATATTTCGGTTGGGCATTAGGACATCTTGAACTTTACCTGAAATTGCTAAATTTCTCTGTAGTGAGTTTGTACCAGTTTATACTACCATTATCAGTGTGTGAGGATTTTGTTGTTCCCAAATCCTTGCCAACCCTTGGTATTGTCAGACTTGTAAGTTTTTCCTTAATCTGATGGGTGTGAAATATTATCTTACTGTGGAATTATTAGATGTCAAACACCTTTTTGCTTATTGCCTTTTGGGTTTCTACTTCCATACATAGCCTATTTGTATTTGTTGACCATTTTCCTATTGGTTTGTTTGTCTTTTTCTTCTAGATCTTTGCTTCTCAGGTGTTTTTCAAGCAGAAATTTTTATATTATTATATTTCACTATAGCCAAATTAAAGAAACTTTCCCTTGTGGTTTGAATTTTTTGTGTTTTTTAAAAGAATTTCTCCCCTAGTCTGATGTCATAAATATCTATTCCTATAGTTTCTTCAAAAACTTTTTTATTGTGGTAAGAAACATGTAACATAAAAATTTACTGCCTGAACTGTTTTTAAGTGTACAGCTCAGGGGTAGTAAGTGTATATACATTACTGTGAAAGCAGATCTCTAGACCTTTTTATCTTGCAAATCTGGAAAACTATACCTCTTAAGCAATATTCTTTTTTTCTCCTTCCCCCAGCCCCTGATAACCACCATTTTAATTTCTGTTTCTGTGAATATGACTGCTTTTTTTTTTTAATTTTTTTTTAACGTTTTCATTTATTTTTGAGAGACATAGAGACAGAGTGTGAGCAGGGGAGGGGCAGAGAGAGAGGGAGACACAGAATCTGAAGCAGGATCCAGGCTCCGAGTCATCAACACAGAGCCCGATGCAGGGCTCGAACTCACAGACCATGAGATAATGACCTGAGCTGAAGTTGGCTGCCTAACCAACTGAGCCACCCAGGCACCCCAATATGACTGCTTTCAATACCTCATATAATTAGATCATACAGTATTTTTCTTTTTCTGATGGCTTTATTTCACTTAGCATAACATCTTCAAGGTTCATCCATGCAACACATGACAGGATTTCCTCCCTTTTTAAGGCTGACTACTATTCCATTGTGTGCATAAACCACATTTTGTTTATCTGTTCATCTGCTGATGGATATTTGGGTTGCTTTCACCTCTCAGCTATTGTGAATAGTGTTGCTATGAATCTGAGTGTACAAAGTTATCTCTTTGAGACCCTGCTTTTAATTCTTTTGAATATATACCCAGACATGGGATTTCTGGGTCATATGGTAGTTCTATTTTTAGTTTTTTGAGGAATCACCACACTTCTTTTCTATTTTATATTGCACCATTTTACATTGCCACCAACAGTGCACAAGGGTACCAATTTTTCCACATCCTTGCCAAAGTTTGTTATCATATCTTTTTTGGGACTCACCATTCTAATGGGTATGAGCTAATATGTATTATGTTTGTTGTGTGTGTATTCAAATCTTATGCCAATTTTTAAATCAAGTTATTTAACTTTGTTGTTGTTGTTGAGTTGTAGGAGTCCTTTTTATAGTCTGGATATTAACCTTTTATCAGATAGATGATTTGTACATATTTTCTCCCATTCTGCTGGTTGCCTTTTCACTCCGTTTGTTGTACCCTTGGATGCATAGAACTTTTTAAGTTTGATGTAGTCTTATTTGTCTATTTTTGCTTCTGTTACCAGTGCTTTTAGTGTCATATACTAGAAATCATTGGCGAGTACACTGTCCTGGAACTTTCCTCCTGTGTGTCCTAGGAGTTTTATCATTTCAGGGCTTACACTTAGATCTTTAATGCATTTAATGGTTGTATATGGGATAGGATAAAGGCCTAGTTTATCTTGTGCATATGGATATCTAGTTTTCCCAATACCATTTGCGGAAGTGGTCTTAGAACCTTTGTCAAAGATCATTGAACCATACAAGTGAGGATATTTTGGGGGCATTATATTCTATTCCATTAGTCTGTTTGTCTTCTTTATGCCCGTACCATGCTATTTTGATTACAGTGGCTTTGTAATATACTTTGAAATCAGGAAGTGTGAATTCTCCTGCCTTTCTTCCTTCTTTCCTTCCTTCCTTCCTTCCTTCCTTCCTTCCTTCCTTCCATTCATCTGGAGTCCCTTGAGGTTTCAAATTAATTTTTCTATTTTCTGCAAAAAATACTGTTGGGATTTTGATAGGAATTCTAAACTTTTTAAAAGAGAGACTCCAATCAGACTTCACACTGTCAGCGCAGAGCCGGATGCAGGACTTGAAGCCACGAACTGTGAGATCATGACCTGAGCTGAAACCAAGAGTCAGACACTTAACTGACTGAGCCACCCAGATACCTTGAGATTCTGAATTTTGATAAGGGTTGTGAATTTCAAAAACTTTTAAAGATTTTTTTCTCACGTCTTTGATATTTCTATGTTTATTTTTCTATATGTTAGAAGGTAGAGATTAGTTTTATATTTTCCTAGGATCATCATTGAACAATTTATCATTTTCCCACCAATTTGGAATGCTATCATTATCATATACCAAATTTTCACATATGGGTGGATCTATTTCTGGACTCTATTCTACTTATTTATTTTTATTTCCATGTAATAATATCACACTTATTTGATTATTAAAGCTCTGTAATAAGTCTTACTATCTGATAGTACACTCTCTGTGTTTTGTTGTTGCTGTTGATGATATATTCCTAGCTAGTTTTGGTCTCCATTCTCAGTATGAATACAATAATTTATTTTTTTCTCTACTACATTTTCAGTTTTTTTTTAAAAGTTAACTTGTAGTTTCTGTTGCCACTAATAATAACATAATTTTATTTATTTTATTTCCTAAACAGAGCCTCTCTGGTACATAGGATATTTGGATTTTTCTATACTAATTGCATGAACAGCAAAACTGGTTTCTCTATAAATTTCTTTGTAGATTTTCTCAGATTACCTACAGATGTCATTCTCAAATAAGGACAACTTGTGTCTTTCTTTCCAGCTCCTAAGTATTTGATCTCTTCTTCTCAATCCTTAAGTGTTTGATTTCTTTTTCTTATCTTAACTTCATTGGTTAAGAATTCCAGTACATTGTTGAATAGAAGTTGTGATAGTGAGCAAACTTTGTTGTTGTTGTTCTGATCTAATACTTAAAATATAAACTTGCAATGCCACTGCCACCTCGGGTGAAGTCTTGTATGACCTTAAAACCCAGAAGATAGATTATTACTACTCGCACTTAAAATGGTTCAATTATTTCCAGCTGCCCATTGGATAAATACCCAAGTTCCTTAAAGGGGCCCAGGAGATCCTAGGGATATCCCTCCTCTCTTACCTTTATCTTAGATCACTCTACACTCTACCCTGGTCTTCTTTCAATTCCTTGCCCTTCATCTGACTTCAGAGCTTTTGCATATGTCGTCTAATCAGCATGGAATATTTTGTTTCTCCCCTTCTACTTTTACTCCACTTAGTTAACAAATGTTTACTCATCTCTCAGTTTTTTAATTCAATGTGTCTTTCTCTTAGAAGATTTCCAAGATCCTTGTCAGACTAGAACAAGTCTTAAGGATTTCAATTTTAGACCATCCTATATTTCACTTATTAAATTGTATAACTATTAATATGTTTGCTGTTTTTGACGGGTTCCAGTCCTTTCCACTGAATGTAATCTTCATTAGCAAAAATCATTATAGCATTGACCATATGTTTAGCATTTTGGAATGGCCTTGCACATTAGAAGGGCTCAAATACATTTGTTAAATGAATGAATGGATGAATGAATAAATAAATGTAGGTGATGATCTTTTTTTAAATGGAAATACTCTTCCCCCATTTTAATGTTATTTTAGTTGAGTCTAGTTTGGTTCATCTGTTTGCTGAATTAGATCAATATTTGGCTGAGAATATCCAATTTGTATAAAAAGGTAGGGGTAGGGGGTAGGAAACAGAAAATAAGGGACTTTGGATGTTCTGAGAGCCACATAAAGCCTCTGAATATCATTTAAGTAAATGATACTTACTCATCTGTGAGCCTCTAGAACCTCTTTGCCCTTCCTTTCCACTTCCTAAATCTAAGAATTTGTGGAATAAAACAAGATGTTGGGCTCCTCCGAAGGTTTTTGGCTGCCTGAGGAGAGAGTCCTAGAAAACATGCAAGTACATGCTGATTTGGGTTAATTAGGTGAGAAGCCAAAGGGGATGAGTGACGGGAGCATGGATTTGGAGTCAGTCTGACCTGGATTCAAATCCAAGTGTTGTCACTTTCTGTTTGGTAAGACATTTGAACCTTCTTGTACCCTTTTGAAACTTCTTATTTTCTCACCCATTCAATGTGGTTAATGCTCTTATGCTTAAATCTCTCCTGCTTAAATTGTACAGTGATGGTTTTGAATTGCAATTGTAATAGGGCTGACATTGACAGTTGGATGTGTGTCCTTCCAGCCCATGGACTTTAATAATAGCATCCAGGAAATTTTCATGTATGTCCTATGGTTCTGATTTTTCCATCATGTCTCTAGAATCTTCCAGTGGCAAATTTCTAGGTCAAACTGAATTATGAAAGTGAGTCAGGTTTCTTCTTATTGAGGGCAAAAATTCTGTTTTGTTATGGTATTTTTTTTCCCTCCAAGTTTTACTTCTCTAAGAACAGCATAGGAAGTTAACATTTCAAAACATAGCTAAATAAAAAAGCCCATTTTGGAATGCCAAGCTGTCACAGAGTTATTTTATCTCTCTGATATAACACTATAATAACATTATTTTGTACTTGATATAAACAGATATAAACATAAGCACACCAGTTTTTATCATTTTTGCCCTTGGTTTTTGGAGATGGAATTTAGAGGGAAAATGCATTTAGCTATGAAATATTGAAATCTATTGAAAGTGTATAGAATTATTTAATAGTACACAGGGCTGCTTCTTTCTTTTAGAAGTAACATCAGGTGGGTTAGCTAACTTAAGCTGCCAAGACTGTATTTTAATGATCTCTAGGGTTTATCTCTTATTTAAAATTCTTTGTCATTTAGTCTGCATGTGCTAAATCACTGGCACTTGCTAAATTCTTCCTCAGATTTGTTGGTTTTCTACTGTTTGGTGCTGATCATTTGATCACTTTGATATATGACAAGAGGAAGAAAGTACTTACCTAATTTTCACTGAACAGTCTTCCCTAAGGTATTAAATATATTCATTCTATATCTTATCTGTCATCAGATAGAGATTGTGAAATGCTCTGATAGAAGCTTTAAATTCAGGGCTCCTACTTCAGTCAGCTCTCACTCAATATTACAGTAACAAACAACCCCCAAATTTCTGTGGCTTGGATCCCCCCTAAGATTTATTTCTTGTTCAATTTGAATATAAGTATATAAAGTTGATAGAGCCTTTGCTTCTGCCATAAGTATCTTTGTCACCCCGGGATCCAGGCAGAAGGAGAAGTCTTCGTCTGGGACATGTCATTCTTGTGGGTGAAGGAAAAGATCTCTTAAGAGACTAGCAGAACTTGCAGCGGCTCCTAACGTTCCTGCTCAGCTGTAGCCACGCACTGTCCCTATGCGCGTTCCGCCGGCGGGAGCAAATCTCACGGCCGAGCCCAGCCTCAGTGTCTTCCAGGAGGGGCACTGCAGTTTACAACGCAATTGATTTGCATGTGTCATTCTCTTACAGGAAACGAGAGAGGAAATAATAGAATATAGAATCAATATAATTTTAGAGAAGACTGCTAGCATCTTTTTTGTCATGCCCTGTTCCTCGGATATGTCTCTGAAAAGTCCCTTCCCTGCTTCTCTCACCCATTCCTCCATCACTCTTATACCCTCTGTGCCTAGTAGACCCATGAAACCTCCCCAGCTTCTCTGCCTGACCTGATGTGGCATCTTTATGATATAGTGCCTAAATGATTGCTTTAATCAAAACCGACACAACCTCTGGATAAAAAATAGGTCTGCTCTGGGGCTCCTAGGTTACTCAGTTGGTTAAGCATCTGGCTCTTGATTTTGGCTTAGGTCACGATCTCATGGTTCGTGGGATGGAGCCCTGCTTGGGATTCTATCTCTGCCTTTCCCCTGCTTGTGCTCTTTCTTTCTCTCAAAATAAATAAATAAACTTAAAAAAAAAAAAAAGAACAGCTCTGCTCTGATCCAGGTAGGTTCCATATTTGCTGAAGATCTGTCCATTATTTTTGTTTTCATGATGTAACATTTGTGGTATTTTATTTATTTTTTAAAAATAATTTATTGTCAGTTGGTTTCCATATAACACCCAGTGCTCATCCCAACAAGTGCCCTCCTCTGTGCCCATCACCCTCTTTCCCCCCTCAGTTTGTTCTTAGTCTTTGAGAGTCTCTTATGTTATGTCTTTCTCCCTCTCTGTGGCTTTTTTCCTTCCCCTCTTCCCCTCCCCCCTGGTTTTCTGTTAAGTCTCACAAAGTCCACCTATGCGTGGAAATATATGGCATCTGTCTTTCTCTGCCTGACTTATTTCACTCAGCATAATACCCTCCATTTCCACCCATGTTGCCACACATGGCCAGATTTCATTCTTTCTCATTGCCATGTAGTATTCCATTGTATATATATGTCCATTATTTTTGTTTTATTCCTGGTAATTACTTTGAAGTGAAATTTTAAATAAATCAGGTAATTACTGCTTATATCTATTTGACATATGTCCAAAGCCCTTACATACCTTTCTCCTCTTATTGCCTTACAATGCTTTATAGCACACAGAGCAGTTTTGACCTCAAGAATCCTGGTGGGGTCAATATTATTGTGATTCCCATTTACAGGCTGGAAGAAGTTAAGCAGCCTATTCAAGATCAAAGGCTAATGAGCTTTATAGTCAGTATTCAAGCCAAGTTACATACCAGTGGGCGCTTTTTGTTACCGATAAAGAAATACCCTGTTTTAAGCATATCTGGAAGACTGCATAATGTAGTATAGTAAATACTTTGTCAAGAAGTTTTAGAGTAAGATGAGTATTTCATTGATAGGATTCGTCTTAAGACATATATTTTAAAAAAGACTTCATTTTGAGTGATCTGATTAATAAATTTCAGTTTACGTACAGCTTTGTCCAGGAAAGCAATCATTATATAGATTGGGCAGTATGGTTATGGAGTTCAACACTCGATGAAGCCGCTCCGCCCATCGCAGCAAATGGTGTCCCCTCCATGCTGTTGCTCAAAGGGGCCCGCTCTTCTTTCTCTCCACTGCCCTGCCCTCATTCAGCCACGATTGCCTCTCAACCAGAATGTGACAGCCATCCCCTAAATAGCCCTCCATACCTTTTCTTGCATCTTCCAGGCCTTCCTCACACCAAGCCTAGTGGTATTTACAAAGTGTAAATCTGAATTTGCCTGACTCCTCTGTCCGCACCCAAATTCCTTAATACAGCTACATGTCTCCCACGTGACGTCGCCCTACAAACTGCCAGCCTTCTCTTGTGCCATTCTCTCCCTCGCTCTGTGTCTTCAATCTCAGTTCTCTTTTTTCCTCCCTAGTCTGTTAGCACTCACTTCTCAGATCCCACCTTCTCTGCAGGGCCAGCCATAGGCCCCAGACCACAGTAACCTGTCTCGTGTCAGTGGACATGCAGCCAGAAACTCACCGCTGTGCCCCTGCTGTCACTAAGGCCTGTAGATTTTCCTGCCTAAATATCACTGGACGCTAACTGAGGTACGTAGGATCTTGCAGCTGTTCATTTTTCCAGATGTATAAGATGGTAATGTTTTTCCTGGAAGTCCCCAGCCACCCACACCAGTCACCATTACAAGAAGATACTCAGGGTTTGAGGAGAAAGCAACCAAGTTCAAACCGGTTTCAGAGCAACCATGTTGAAGACAACGCAACCGTGTTACAAACACAATCCACCTCATGTTTTAGACTTTAAATGCTCCCTGTGAAAACTGCTAAAATTAGTCAAAGTACCCCAAACTGTGACTGTCATTCATGCTGTGGCCATACCCATGGTAGCAGTTTGGCATCTAAGCAGTCAGATCGCTAAGGGTTGGTCTGCGCCCCATGCTTGTTGCTGCCACGTCTTGTGAGTGGGTCCCCTTACTGCTTGAGTGTGCCCCATTATAGGTTGAGTTA
The DNA here is from genome assembly GCA_030068075.1 of Paguma larvata. Taxonomy (NCBI): domain Eukaryota; kingdom Metazoa; phylum Chordata; class Mammalia; order Carnivora; family Viverridae; genus Paguma; species Paguma larvata. The sequence goes on from CM057838.1 coordinate 41,608,723, forward strand.
AACACGGTGGGCCTGTGGTGGGCATCTCCCCATTACCCAAGATGCGTGTTCTGTGTCTTAGAGGTCAGGGGAGACAAGACGCTTTGCTGGTGGCTCATCCTCAGCTGTCAGTATGGCAAGACGGCTCATGGCACACTGCTTCACTGGGCAGACGGCTGCCTCTCCCGAGATGACGGTAATCTGCCGTGCCCACGGGCTTTGATGCAGCCGGGTCTGGGCTTGCTCTCAAGGTGACAGACCAGCTCTGACTGGAGCCAGATCTGAGCAGACAGCGTGGAGAGGGCGGGTCACATACCTGTAGCTGTCGGTTGGGGTACAGTTCGCCTCTTGCTCTTCCCTCACTCGACTAATAGCTGAGTTTAATATTTTTTTTTCCTGAAAATTGTTTCAAGGAGACTGTTTTCCTTGCCTTCTTGGAACTCATAGAATGAAAGTAGGGGTCCATAAATATCTTGGTTAAAAATTAGAAGATTTTAGAGTGTCTTCTTCTCTGTTTGGAGGCCTGGCAGGAAGCCTCCTATTCACTGTAAATGAGTAAATGTTTCATCTATTTTTGTCTTCCTTTCTTTATTCTTTTCCTGGGGATGCCCTTTTCTTCATTTTCAGGCTGTTGGAAATCTTCTAAGGCTCACCTAAAGTTTCATCTTGTAGGACACTTCCTAGATTTCCCCCAGTCAGAATTAATTTATTATTTGGTGAAATCTTCCTTTGTGCTTTCATTTAACCTTGTGACTGCCTGTGCTCTTTTTGAAGTTCTTCTTTACCTGCTTTTCCCTCCCAGTTTTTCTAATTTTTAAGGCTAGGACTGGAATGTAGTCAAATTCATGCTGTCCCCGGTGCCCAGTATGAAACCCCACTCAGTGGGATGGCTGTAAATTTGTTGAATGAATTTAAATCCCTAAGGCTTGTTCTTTCACGAGAAGAATATTGCACAATTATAATAGTCTCCATAAACAAACGGACACTCTAAAAAGGACTGCTCTGATGTTCTTTTATCTGTTCTTGCCATGATTTTGCCATTTCCTTACCACTTCAGGCCAAAACACTGAGTTTCCAAGAACAACTGTTTTCCCTTCTCCATAACTGAGTTCAGGAAGAACCAGCCATTCCGCTGGACCTAGTTATCTCGTGTAGAGTACTCAGTATAAGATTGTGTGATAAGAGTAAGAAGCTAGGCTTCCTTTCCAGTGGGACTGGGGTATTTCCTTTTTGGAGGCTAAGTCTTCTGAAATCAGAATCAATTTTTCTAAAACATACCACATTGAATTGAGCCCCCGAGACATGTTTTTCTGTTTGTAGTCTTTTCCTTTCCTTTTAATAATAGAAGACATTATAAAAATTCTCACTTCACTCTCTTCCTATTCCTAACGGTTCTTGGGAGGAATCAAGTCAGAAGACACCAAGGTTGGAGTCTCTTCATCACATTCTTCACAGAAAACATGATCCGAGCCAACATCACAGCAGTCAGCATCTCTTGTCTCTGCAAGGAGACCACAGCGGTAATTATGCACAGGGTAGGTTGCTTAAAAAATGAATTGATCCATTTAAAAAATTAGGTACGGAGAATAAAAGGGAACCTGAGGGTTTTTACACTGTTTTTGTGATATAATCAGCTGTAGCCAAGAGAGTTGCTTTATAACGCGAATATCCTTAGCTTCAGTCACACATTTTCTTCAGCATTAACTATCGTAATCTTTTTCATTACTCCGACAGAGTCTGATGACGCTTGTCCTGGAGCGAAGCCTCTCTCCCAGCTCTTCTATTAACAGATTGGGACCTAATGTGATCATCGTACTCTGATTTAGGAGTCAGATCCTGGGTAGACTAAGAAAAACAACTGATAACTTAGGCAGACTTTTTATATACTTTATTTCCCTCTTTATTCTTCTAAAAATAAAAATCCTGTGCTTCTCTTTGGATCTCTTTTACATTCGTGAAAGAAGACAGCAGTGCAGTAAACGGGAGGAGCGTGACCCTTGGAGTCAAATGTCAGCGCCAACCCCTAGTACTTGTGCAAATTTATTTATCTGCTTATCAGGAGCCTCCTAATAACTACTTTGCAATTTCTCTGAACATTAGTATGAGCACTAGATATTCAAATATAACAATTATTATTATCGTCAGTTTTTCTGACCTGCAGAAATACACAAGCTCCTTGGAAGTATACATTTTTGGAGAGAGATCAGGGATGGGGTATTATTATACTTTAATTTTTTTGTTTCTTTTTATTCATTCAGTATATGCATGCATATGTTTATTTGTGCCTATGAGTGTGTATGTGTGTGTGTGTGTGTGTGTGTGCGCGCGCGCACGCGTATGTGTGAATTTCACGTAATGTGTATCAGGTAACATTTCAAGCACTTTGATAACATTAATGAATAAAACAGACAAAAATGTCTACCTGCTCCTGCTTACATGATTGTAGTAGGTGTGGCTGGAAGCTGATAAATTCTATGGAAACATTAAACAAGATAAGAGGCTGGGGAGCTGGGAGTGGGTTGAAGTTATAAATAGGGAGCTCAGGGAAGGCCTTACTATGAACTTGACACTGGCCTTGTGTTCTTAGAGGTTTTCATGTACTATCTTTGAGAATGGAGAAGGAAGATAAGAGCACAGAAAAGGAGTCTGCTCATTCATAGGAGAACATGAGAATTTCCTTTGTGTAACATGTGTCAAAACACAAACTAATATAGAAGAGCAAAGTCTTCCAGGTGGGCTAGTTTTATTTTATTCAATTTGAGCAAAAATCTCCCTGAAATGCTTTTTTTATGTACTCCGCCTTCCCAAAAGATGGACCCTGAATACAGTGCACCTGATCTGGGACTGCCACCCGAGGTCATCACCGTGACGCCCACGTCTGTTACTGAACTGTCACGAAGCAAGGTCTTTAGGGCAACAGAGATGCTTTCGGCTCTTTGCCTACATAATGGCTGAGTCTGCAGTGGTTGTGAGTTCTATATAGTAGCTGCTACACAGATATGCCTGTTCAAATTTAAATATAAATTAATCAAAATAAACGACATTAAAAATTTACTTTCTTAGTCACATTAGTCATATTTTAAGTGCTCAGTAGCCATATGTGTCGAATGGCTATTATGTTAGCCCAGATATAGAACATTTCCAGCATTGCAGAAAATTGTTAGCATTTGTTATTTTACATGTTCCTATCTCTGACATTGCTTTTTGTGGTGCTATCAGCTTCCGACTCTCTTTTCCTCTTGATTTGTTGTTTCTCATGGTTTATAGGTTTAAATACTAAATTTAGAATTTTGTGTGAAGGAAGGGTAACGAGCCTCTAACAGAGAACAGAAGAGCATGCTTATGTTCGGGTCCTTGAGTTTTCATACTTAGAATGCATCTTTCTATTCTGACTGCCCCAAGGCCTTTTTCGCTTGGTTATTGTTATGCAGCTGTGCCCTGGGTGGTAAGAGAATCAGACTGCTGAGTTATTATGGGAGAAATGCTATCAAACTTTGAAGGTAAAATTGCACTTTTATGGAAATGCTTTCTATCCTATCAACGATCCCTTATTTGGAGCAGTGCCATTCAAGGAGTGTTTGTTGACCGACTGCCTACATATACGCTGAGCACTGTGTTAGGTCCAGGAGATGCAAGCAAAAACGAACATGGCCCAGTCCGTGAGATCACAGTTGACATGGTGGAGAGAGTCATAAATACGTAGGGTTTTCCATCGTCCAGTGCCCAGGTATGCCCAGGATACCCCGAAAGTCCAGAGGAGGGTGGTTCATAAGCCAACCTTCTCCCCGGGTGGTGGGAAGGGAGATGAGACAGGTGTTCAGAGGCCACGGAACACTCCCTAAAGAAGAGATTCTTAAGGGGCATCCTGGAGGATGAGTAGGTGTTTGTCACATGACAGAGTTGGGAGAATGAGGTCAACAAGACATGATGTACTATAGTGTGAACAAAGACACCGCAGAGTGAACTGGCATGGTGAGAGCGGGGACTTTTAAGTTTATTATTGATGCAATTTCAAAGAGAAGGGAGCTCGTGTCTGTAGAGAGAGATGGGCTTTGAGTGGTATGTCGAAGAGATGGTTTTCAGCAGAGCTGGAGGAGGGGCAGGGTGGGGGTGGTGATATAGGCTGATCTGACTTCTCTGAAGTTCAATTAGTTCCCTTGGGCAGCTCTGTAGAGGTGAAGTTTGAGGCAGGTGGGCTGGAGGCTGGGACACCGGTAGTGGTGGGTGGGTGGAAGAGGAGGGAGTCGTAGCAGTCCAAAAGGGAGCTAATGAGGACCCAATGTGAGAGTGTAATGGGGCAGAGCAGAGGACCTGGGGTCAATCAATATTTTAAGGCAAAATATTATCTGTATTCGAGGATAAATTAGACATGAGGGCTAAAGGAGAGAGGAGTCAGAGATGACTCTAGGCTTTCAAGAAAACAATTAATTTGAACTCTTCTTCTATGTTGATGGTGATAGGTTTTGACCTATAGCTTCTACTAGTGATTTTCATTGGCAACTGTGGTGTCTGAGTTGGGTTTTGGCTTTTCAGGACTCTATCACTCTTTCATTTGTTAAAAGAACTTGAAGTGTAGACTGTAGTGAAGTACCACCCTCCTATGACTAATTCTTCAACGACCTATGAAAATTTATAAAAATTCGGCTTCATTTCTAGTGGCTCCAGTCCAGATGCCAAATTTACTCTATTGTTGGGACAGCCCTTGGGTGGACCATTGAATCTGTTATTCATTAGGAACAACTGAAAACCTTCAACAATATTTTTGTACTATGCCAACAATAACCCTAGTCAAATATTAAGGTGACTTCTAGGTTTTAGAAAGTTATGAATCTCAAAAATCTGTTCTAGCTGAACTCTTATTTGTATGTTTACACATATTTTTTTATCAGGTGAAGGAGCTAGTGGCTTCCTTTTTATAACTGTATACTGCTTTTTTTAGATTATAAATTAAATTCTGAGTTCTGAGTGTTGATGGAGACATGTTTATGGATCTGTAGTCAGTCACTTTAAAGTAAAATTACAAATTGAGTCCAGATAGGAGTACCAGAAGCAGGAGTGGAGCCAGCCCAAAGGGTCCATTATAATGGGGCCTATATTGAAAGCAAGAATTCTCTCCTACCTGCAGTGCATCTTAAAAGGATTTTCCAAGCTAACAGTTAATATTTTACTGGCATCTGTTAACCTTCCAGGAAAACCTAGTTCTCCAGTTTGCAAGATTAAGGAAGCACGCCAAATGCATGTTGATACTTCGGTTTTTACTGACATATTTCATGACTGCATGGCTAAAGTCACAGAACAGTAGGCGCCTGCCACTTTCTTTGCACAGTTTTATTTAGTCACTGCATCTGGCCTTTGTTGCTAAATATTTTTTCCTTGTCACTCAAACTGCTCCATCAAATTGGATCTTCAGTGGTCTGGCAGTTTTTGAATGACTTCTTGGAAGCTGTGAAGCCCTGTTCCCTAATCAGGAAGATCTGGGCAAGTCTTGTGGTATGAGGAAAGATGGCACATCTCTTCTAAGTGACACAACAGGATTAGGGGACAATTACACAACATCTTCAAAAGTTTTCTCTGAAGAATGGTGATGTGTTTTGGTGGTGAACCAGTACTGTAAATTGAGAAGCATGGGAAGTTTCCATATTCTTTGAGAGTGTTTTGTCTAAAGGAGGAAAGAAAACAAGCTGACTTTTTGTAGTTCTTGGTAGAGGTTACATTAACTATTTGTCAAACGTTGGGAGTTTTGAAGATTCTTGGCTTCGAAGAACATCCTTCAGGAACTGCCATTCTTTGTATGATGTCAATGAAGGTTGCTTAACGACATATCAAAATAGCTTTATAAAAAGATAAATATGTGTTTCATTAACCCCAAGGGGAGCTTTCTGAAATGCAATTTCTTTATAAATAATTAGGGTCATTCTGTGAAACTCGCGACTTCTTAGGGTGGGAAGGGGGGGGAAAAGTCTATATTTTTAAGCAATTTGTGATTTAATACCAGCTGGTCGAGTGAGTTGAAAAGGCTTCTGAGTCGTATGTCTTAGTATTTCGAATGCCTTTTCTCTCTCTCGGGAAACCGGCTCACCTCTGCAGTCTTTTTCCCATGGCAAATCACTCTAAAACTTTGATCTTCTCAGACCAGTTTGCCAGATGTAGCAGATAGAGGCTGTGTGACCTTTGTGTGCCAATTCAACAGGGCTGATCGGAAACCATAATTTAATCCTGTATGTTTTTTTTTTCTAGGCATTACAGCAGAAGTTCTGGTGGTGACCTCTTTCGAGGAACTGCAGAGAAGGGCCCCAGAAGCAAGAGGGAAGATTATTGTTTATAACCAACCTTATGTCAACTACTCAAACACAGTGCAGTACCGAGTCCAGGGGGCGGTGGAAGCGGCTAAAGTGGGGGCTTTGGCGTCCTTGATTCGATCAGTGGCTTCCTTCTCCATCTACAGGTTAGTCACGATGTTCGTTTGAAATCCTTTAAAAACAAAAAACAAAAAACCCAAGATCGTCCATGAAAGAGAAACCCTTATGAAATAAAAACAAACCCTTCAAATGAAAATACCGATTCGTTTATGGAATTTTCCCTCATTCCATATTTGGTCACTTGTTTATAATGTCTTCTTTGGCCTTTTCAGGATTCCAAGCATTATTTGTACATTCCTTTAAAAAGCTTTCCACATCCATGATGACCCCGTACATTCCTTATATAATCAATATGTTATGTATTTTCATTTGAGGGAGAACTGAATGCACGTCTGTGTTTCATCAGAGATTCCTAGTTGCTTCAGAAGAAGCTAGGCCTTTTCCCATTGTTGCTAGAGAAGTGAAATAAAACTAAAGTGGGTAACATGCTGAGAGCTGTCTGTGGTGTGAAGGGAGACTACGGACTAGAGGGTGTTGGATATAGACCTGACTCTGCCCCCAACAAGTACGTGGCCTTGGGAATGTTCTTAAACTCTTTGGGTCTTTGCATTCTCCTCTGTTAATCGGTGATGATGAAGAATAATAAATGTACAATATTACTTTTAGAATAAATGAGATAAACTTATAAAAGATACTTGATTATCTGTAAAGGTCTATGTAAGTGTTTGGTGGTATTTAAGGACAACTCAAGTTTTGTTTTTTCCTTTGTATTTCTGATTGAGGTAATTGCAAGACCCGCAGTCTTAGGATAAAATTCAGCATCGCATTGGGTAAAAGCTCTGAAACTTGACCCGCAGACATTTGACCTAGTTTAATAGCTGCATATGGTCATGCCACACATTAAGGGTGAAATATCTGATGGGAGAGACATGGATAAAAGAAGCACCATTTTAGTGTTGTATGTAGTCTGGTCTCCCAAAGATGAAAAGCAAAACAGAGCAAAACTTGTGCAAACTGTTGCAAATCGAGTTTATTTGGGTTTCAAGATCAGATTAGTATCTATTGTAAAGGAAAGTTTATTTATTCTATATAATTTTTGTTTGGAGCCGGAGACACAGTCGCTTGACCTTAACTAGCACCCTACACCCTTGAAAATAATACAACTGATGAGATATCAGCAAAGAGGAAACCAAGTCCGAAGAGAGTTGTCCAAAAGTGCAGAGAAAAGAGGAAAGGGACATTTTTCTTTAATGGGGATAAGCCGTCTTCCCAGGGAGAAGAAGGGACATGTTAAAACTACTTGTGAAAAGTTTTATGAGAAAAAAACTAGTTCTACTAATGTCATAGTGCTAAAAATAATGTTCTTGGTAGAGGCCAAAGGTTTGGTGACTAGTGAAATAATCATTGGATCATATTCTTTCGGACGGTTAATCTTCTCAGGAGGGAAGTCCTAAGATGGCTAGCTTACTTCCCAGAATACCTCAATCGCCCCTTAGAAAAACACACTCAGCGAGCTGTGGCCATTCACTATGATTTCACTGGTCATGAGATGTAAATTATGGAGCTAGTCTGTTGCTTTGTGAAATTGGGCGATTGCCAAAATTACTTATTTAAGAACTACTATTCATAAGACTAATAAACTCCCAGATGACTTAGTGTACTGCAGTATACCAGAGTTAATTGACATTTTTTTTTTTCCTGGTGTAATGAAGACATCTGGAAACCCAGGCTCTAACCTAGGAGCCCCAGAAAAGTTTTGCCCAGCATAGAACATAGAAGTATATCGTTAGCCTTTAATATTTGGAATGAACAACTTACAGTGTATATTAAAAAGACATTTTTCTTAATGTTTCTAGATCTAGACTGACTATAATCTTTTCATTGGTTTTACAGCCAGTCATATTTCACTGGACTCTTGACTTTTGTGACTCCATATTTTTGACATTTAAAAATACCTAATAACCTTGTCCTTTCCACAGTACTTTAGCATCTTTCACATATGTCATGTTACTTGTTCTGACAACTTAGTGGGCCAAGCAGAAGGGGCATTATTATACCCATTTTACAGATTGGGAAATAAAAGTTCAGAGAATTCAGTGTATTAACATGTTTAAGTCTTAACATCCTGAAAATTAAAAACAAAACGAAACAAGCTCTCTTTCCGCTTCTTTTTCTTAGAGCTAATTTTCCTAAAAAGAGTATTTAATATTCCTCTCTCTAATTGTTCACCTGTCCTTCACTCTGCAGACCGTTTTAATCTGGCTCTTGCCAATACCGAACTGGAATTTGTTAAGGTCACAAATAGCAGCCTAGTTGTCAAATGTAATGGACATTTTCAGGCCAGCATCGTACTTCATTCACCTCTCTGAAGCGTTTGTCCCTGTTGACTGCTTTCTAAATACCTCTTCTCTTTGGCTTCTATGACTTTTCTTATATTCTCTTTCTCTTTCTTGCTCTCACTCTTTTCTCCTTCCCACTTACCCTCTTCCTTCTCTGTTTCCCTGACTTCTCACTCTGAACATTCTACCCGAGCAGTCCCATCATGCTTGTGGCTTCAGCCACCATCTGTACTGTGACGCTTTCCAAACCCACCTCTCCTTCCCATACTGCTGCCTGGGCACTAGGCCCATCCATCCGACGACCTCCTGATCCTTCTTTTTGATGTTCCTTAGCTATCTCCACTTTAGTTTTCTTCAAAACTGAACTCATCTTTTTTACCTCTTTATCCTGCATTTTCTACCTCAGGGAAGAGAGTGTCATCTGTTGTGCCTTCTAAGTTAGATGGTTCTTGAGAACTTTTTTCCTCTTCCCTTCACCATCATTTCTGACAGTGACTATGCCTCCTAGGATCTGCTCTGTATCAGTCATTTCAACAAACACATGTTGAGTAGCTCCATTTCCCAACATAACTCCACATTCTAGTAGTCAGGAGTCACTGACACTTTCCCAGTGCACTATAATTCCTCAGAGTTTCATGACTTCGCATACGCTTTCTCCCCTGCTACCTTCTGTCCCTTTCCTCATTGTCTCATACCGTCCTTTAAGATTCATCTTAAGTGTCTCTTTTTCCGGGGAGCCCTCTCTGGTATCTAGCTCCAGCCCAACTGAGCCACCTATTTCCAGTACTTCCTCATCATCCTGTGCATCCTCTGTATCATAATGTCTTGGAGGTAGATGTGATTCATGCTTTGGTAGGGTGCACTAACTATTGTAACAACTGCAAATCTCAGTCACTTAACACAGGAGGAGTTGATTTCCTGCTCACATAATAGTTCTAAGAGGGCGTTTAGCAGGTGGCCTTCTCCTTCTATCACCTCTAAGACCTCTGAGTCTTCTGTAGGATCTTTTGCATCCAGCTGGCAAATAAGAAGATAGAGAAAGTCGATAATCAAACAGGAGGTTTTCCATGGCCACGTCTGGACATGGCGTCCCTCACTTCTGCTCACATTCCACTGGCCGGAATGAAGTTATGAGGCTGGGAAATTGTGATCTGTCTTTATGCCCTCAGTGAAAGATAAACTGTACAGTCCATTCTAACCATTGACTCCACTGTGAGTTCCAGAAAGACATGGAATATCTTTCTCTCTCTCTCTCTCCAAGTAAATACATATATATATATACACACAAATATATCCATACATATATATGTATGTATATCCATACATATATACACATACTATATATCTATATCTATCTATGTACATATATCTTCAAATCCCCATCATCTAGTATTTTTGTTACATAATAATCACTCAGGAACTGTTCTGTTGAAGGAATGTACTTGTTTGAGATTGTATAGTCAGTCGTGGCAGGACTTTAATGACAAACCAGGTGACCAGATTCCAAATGCTCTCTGACCACAAACTGTAGCATCTGGATAGTAAATTCAAAACAACTTGAAGTTTTAGGGCACTTTTCTCTGTATTTAAGGAAAATATCCAGGTGCCCAATATGCCAGATCGTCTCTTTTTTCTGCCACAACATTCATGAACAATGATGTTTTGAGTTGCTAATTGAATAAAACAGCTCTCTTCTCTCTGACAGACTCATAGTTTTATGGGAGTGGTGATACCGGATTCTGTCTAGGAGTGGTGTAGAGTTCAGCAATACTAGGGAACAGAATAGAAGTTGTACTTAGTTTCTGCCTGACTTCAAAATTAGAGAATCCCCTAAAATGCAGAAATTGTGTCTTGCCAGTTTGACTTGACATTCGTCAGTGCAGTTAACAATATTTGTCAGCCATTTTGGAAGTACAACACTCACGTGGTTACATGACAGACGTCCTTAAGAAGCGTCTGTAAAAAGTCCACTACCTGTTGCCTTCAATATCTCCAGGTTCATTGTTGTTATTTCTCTGCATTGCCATTATTAGTATCCTTGTGCTCAAATTTACTTCAAGGAGAAGATTTTTTTTTTAATTGATGCTTTTATAATGACTCTTCTTTGGTTCACGTTAAGTATCAACTGGAACTCTCATTAGAGCTTTAGTAGTTTTTTTGTGTATAAAATACCTTTTGCCTTTGTCATAGGAGGATATTTTAAGGGTAAATGTAATTGTTAATTTAAGTTCTGCAAAGGAACCATTTGTCTTACATTATTTCTCAAATTAATTATTTTTTTAGAAAATATTTATCAAGAGCTTAACAGATGCTCTGAAACTGCCAAGGAGTAGGATTATTAAAATGAATTAGACATGTTTTTTTGCTCCTCAGAAATATCCTATCTGGCTAAAAGAGCAGAAGGTAAGCTTAAAATATAAATGACTATATATTTAGTGGTAAATGAGTGATTGGGGGAAAGGAATGGAGGAAAGAAATGAACATTTATTTAGCACCTACTCTGTATATCTTTGTGCATCTCTGAAGACTTAAATAGTTAGTTGCAATTAATTCTTTATGCAACCCAATGGAGGCAGATAATTGGTATCTCTCTTTTATTGAAAGAGAAACAGGTTCAAAATGCACAGGTAATGAAAGAACTAGGATTCATACTTAGAGACTCTGGCTCTAAATTCCATGCATTTTGAATCACACCAAGCAACTCGAAGGGCTAAAGCTTTGGAGTCTAAAAAAGATAGCAGAAGTCTAATTAGGGCTGGCTACCTGGAGGATGTGGATTTTGGGTATGTATACTCAAGGAAAAAGTTGAACTTAAATTAAGAGAAAGGAGGTGGAAAGACATTCTATACATGATCAAGGCAAGGAGGTGGAAATACTTGATGAACTTGGGTAATACACAAGTAGACCAGTATGGCTACAGCCAGAGCTTTCATAGCAGATCAGGGAAATGTAATTTGGAGGTGAATGGAAGAGACCAGGTTATGAAGAATCCAGATTAGGGAGTTTTGAGTTTTATGTTGAGGAAATGGGGAATCAGTGAATGTGACCAAGTTGGGGGGTGATGTTTTTTGTTTTTTTGTTTTTTTTTAAATTTTTTTTAGCGTTTTTATTTATTTATTTTGAGAGACATAGAGACAGAGCGTGAGCAAGGGAAGGGCAGAGAGAGGGGGAGATACAGAATCCGAAGCAGGCTCCAGGCTCTGAGCCGTCAGCACAGAGCCCGACGTGGGGCTCGAACTCACAGACCATGAGATCATGACCTGAGCTGAAGTCGGCCACTTAACCGACTGAGCCACCCAGGCGCCCCTGGGAGGTGATGTTTTAAATTTTTTTTTAATGTTTATTTTTGAGACAGAGAGGGACAGAGCATGAGTGGAGGAGGGGCAGAGAGAGAAGGAGACACAGAATGTGAAGCAGGCTCCAGGCTCTGAGCTGTCAGCACAGAGCCTGATGCGGGACTTGAACCCATGGACTGTGAGATCATGACCTGAGCCGAAGTCAGATGCTCAACCAACTGAGCCACCCAGGTGCCCCCGGCAGAGGGGGGGGGTGTGGGGGTGATGTTTTAGAGCAATATTTCTAACGATAGTCTCTGCCATACCTCAGTCTCACCTGGGAGCTTGTTGATATGCAAATTATCAGGCCCCACCCGAGACCCCTTAAATTAAAAACGTTTGGGGGTGGAGCTTGTGGTTTAACTAGCCTTCCAGGTGATTCTGATCTATGTTAAAATTTGGGGGGCACCTGGGTGGCTCAGTCGGTTGAGTGTCTGACTTCGGCTCAGGTCATGATCTCATTCATGGTTCGTGAGTTCGAGCCCCACGTCAGGTTCTGTGCTGACAGTTCGGAGCCTGGAGCTTTGGATTCTGTGTCTCCTTCTCTCTTTGCTTCTCGCCTGCTCACACTCTGTCTCTCTCTCTCTCTCTCTCAAAAATAAATAAATATTTAAAAAAAAATTGGGAATTACTGTTTCAGAATGGTGACTACATGGCCTGTGATGAGAAGGAAAGAGGTTAGTGCTCTAATAATGCAGATGTGAAATAATGAGGGCAGAGACGATGGCAGTGGGAATGGGAAGCAAGAGACAGCAAGGAGGGACAGTACGAAAAAATGATCAGAACTTGGTTGTATTTGAAGGGGGACAGGAGGAAGGGTCAAAGTTTACAGTAAGGAAAGGACCAAAGACCACGGGATGAATCTGTGTTCAGTTCAGCGAGGTATTTTAAAGTCACGAGATTTACATAAAAATAGGAGTTTGTGGTTTTTAGGGAAACACCAAATCTGGCAACATCCAGTATGTCCCATAAGGCAGACCAGCTGAGTGGAGAAGCCACCGAGTCCTCTTAGTTAGTGGGATGTGCACTCTTCAGTCTGTCTCAGCTCTCCAGTTTCCCCAGCCTGGCTACTGGAGGATGATGGGAAGTGTCCTCAGGAGAGGGAGCTGATTGGAGGCGGCATGAGCGGCTCGGGTTTCAGATATTAAGAGTTTGAGGCAACTGTGAGAAGTTGTATTAACCTGGTTTTTACATTTTATAAGAAAAAACAGGTAAGCATTTCCATTTCTTGATTATCTACTTTTTGGATCACCCAAGGCAATTTAAAATTCTAGGCCGGCTTCCTGCAATGCAGAACACCTTGGGACTCCCGCCTCCTGCCTTCTTTACATGCAAGCGCAGGAATGCACAGTGATTTTTATATTAGCCCAAGTAAAATACAATCCAGAAAGTAACTCTACTGAGGCCAAACTGTCTGTTGTACTCCCATTGCCAAATACACATTTTTTTTTTCCTAGTTACTTTCTCCATTGCCCCAGATAATTGAACACAGACCATAAGTTTTAATCAGATAAGGAAGCAAAAGGCTCTCCTTGCACTTTCCTGTGAAAATTGCATCACCCCACTGGGTAAGAATTCATGGAGGCGGCGATGGCTTGTTGAGAGAACTTGCTTTGCGAATTCTCCTGGTTTATGTTTTATATCTGCCTTCGTGTGCCCTATTGATAAGAATAGTGAAGAGGAGGAGGAGGAGCAGCCATCCCGTTTGAAGATGACTAAGATCTGATTAAATATTCAGCTGGAGAGAGAGACGAGTGAATCCAGGTGATGTTTTTGGAGCATCAGAGAGGGAGAATGTTATACCATCTGGTGAGAGAGCTGTGAAAAAGTCTATAAATCAATCCTTATAATGATACTTAATTAATACAGAGTCGATAAATGACGTAATTGAAGCGCTGGTTGGGCTACATCGTCGAGTTAAATAGCTTCAGAGAGGGCTCTGATTAAAGCCATTACAATTTATAAAACATTCTTCATCTTAAGAAAGCATCTTGATGAGATTTAACAGGAACATTTTTGTAATCAGAGGGCCAGCTTAAAACATTCAGAGCAGAGGTGAAATGTCTTAAGAGGTCTGTTTTGGATGATTTTTTGAAAGCCAGTTATTCCCAGAGAGTAAAAAAAAAGCCTGTCCCCCACCCCCGCCTCCCATTGCTTTCTTAATGGGAGAAAATTAATGCTGCTACTTCGCACTTAGACCATCTTGGGTTTTTGATGTCCTGGCGGTTCGGTTCTCTGGCGTGACCTTAGCGTAATTAGCTCTCGAGCTTGATTTAAATTGTTTTGAAATATCATTGCAATTTGGGGGGCATGTGTGCCTGCTGGTGATTACAAAATAAAGAGGATACCACCGCGACTCAAATCGGCGCAGCCGGGCCAGCCTCCATGAGCAGGTTCTTTTCCTGCCTTGCATTGTTTTTGCTTAATTCGCTCTGAGGCTCCTAACAGATGCACGGTAATCAAGCAGAATGCCAGTTCTCCTCATTTATGCAGGTGGAGGGCCACTGCGCTCCCGAGGGGAGAAACCAGAGAAGACCCACACTGAACACAACAGTTTTTTTTTTTTCTTCTCATCATCCTTTTATTTTCCCTCTCTCTGATTTTGAAAGGCAGATTCTTCTTAGAAGGCCTTTGTTAGAAAATTCCAAAATGTTCTTTAATCATCGAAATCGTATTATTGCTTCAGGTAGTGTGACAGGCATACTGCTTCATAATGCATGGAATCAGGCAGTGACTCTGGAGTCGTGGTGCCTGGGTCTTTGTTCAGCCACTTGCCACATGGGTGACCTTGGCAAACTGTGTACACTCCGTGCCTCAGTTTCATCCATAAAGTGGGGGAAATAATTGTACCTTCTTTCTGGTGTTTTGTGAGGTTTTAAATGAGATGTTAGTATTGCCTGACACGTAGTTTTACATACATGTGAATGCTATTGTTATAGAGTCTTGTTAAATAATGACCGGATATACTTATTGACTACAAGAGGAAAGAAAGGAGGGAAGTGTGGAACGACAGAAGGAGGGAAGGAGGAAAAAAAGAGAGGAAGGAAGGAAAAAAGGAGGGAGGAGGAAAAAAGAATTTAGTTGGTTTGATATCACCGTTGTCATTGCAGCACTCTGCAACCCTAACGCCATATTGTCACTTTGATCTCTGCCTGTTTAGTTTGTCCAAACTCTGTCTTACGTGTTTGCCAGTGTGTTTCTCTCTCTGAATTGGAAGTTCTCCTGGGGACATACTGTGTGTCTTATTCATGTCAGTGTCCCCAGAGCTGTGCTCAGTGCCTGACACACAGTAGTGCCGGAATGAATGAATGAAGAGTTAGGGGCAGCCTGTCTGGTTTGCTAACATGTAAATTCAAGGTGTCACCATTTCACACTGATAGAAGTTGAATAATACTATAGATGAGGTGACTAACCTTTTGAATTGCTACTTATCAAAAATAGAATCTCCGGCATCTGAGAGGAGACCATACAGTTATGTAAATTTTGGTAAAGTATTGCAAACTGCATATTACTATGGTGCTTTGTGAGGCTGCTATAATTAATGGTCTGTTTGCATTCCTAGTACTGACTGTCGTCTTTCATCTGCTTATAACCTTGATATAAAAATTTGTTCTTGGCTGCTATTTTGCATTCATAATTTTAAAATGTATATAAATGTTCACCTTCTATTTCCCAGCTTTCCGATTATTGCAAGCACAAGCTTAAGAATCATATCACCGTGGCATGTTTTTCTGAATCTCTAGTGGGAAAAAGAAATTACTGCGTTTTGAATTCAGGTTTCAGGATTATGACAATGTTGTTTGCTTATGCAGCGCCCTTTGAAAAGTGCCTACTGTCGCATATGAGCCGAAAGAATCCGAAGTAGCCTTGAGTCAGTCTTTTACTATTGTAGAAGTACTATTGTAAAAGTATTGTATTGTAGGTACCTTTGTTCTCTTTTTCTTTCATGAAACCTAAAGATGACTCTTCAAATTCTCTTGCATCCAAATGACCCCACTGGCTTCTTTAGCTTTCTGGAGAAAGTGCCAACCAAAAGGGTCTCCTAGGGAAATTGCAGATGCGAGCAAATGTAACGATACATGGAGTGGGATTTGGAATCTGACAGACCAGGATTCAAAGGCAGATTCTGCAGCTTAGAGGTGGTGTGACCGACAGGCCTTATGTATACTACTTAATCCCTCTGCGACCGTTTCCTCATCTGTAACTTGGGGAGAGTACTGTGTACCTCTAGCGTTGTCGACAGAATCAACTGAGATCAAGCACTAGACCTGGAACCTGACACATGGGAAGCAGTCAGTGAATTATAACTGACCCATTATTTTGAGCATGGTCACTGTTGTCATTAACACCATCAGGTCATGATAGGACTGAGCAGGTAGTTTGATATGAACTGACTTATTAAAAGCAGCAGTTCCAGAACTCTCCACAGTGTAGGCTCCAGAGACCTTGGTTCTGATTATCTCCTGATTTCAGGAACTACTCTTGTAGTCTCCTTCAGTCTTTGGCTTAAAACTCTGCTGTTTGTCTTTTCTCTCCTCTATGGCCTCACACTGAATACTCCAATACTGTTCTTTGTGTGTAAGTGTTAAAGAGGTGGCGACTCAGACCAGTGATCTGTGACCAGCTGATGGAGATGCAGTAAGTTTCTATTTTAAATGGGATCCAAGCAATTTTCCACCTCAGGGCCTTTGCACTCATTGATCCTTTTGTCTGGGGAATTCTGTTTCCCCAGCTTTGCATATGGCTGACTCCCTTTCAGTCTTCATACCTCAACTGAGAGGTGTTTTTTTGTTGTTATTTTGTTTTGTTTTGTTTTCCTTTCTGAAAGGCCTTTCCTGATTGTTCCAAGTAGAGTGCCATGTTCCCTCAAATTCTCTTACCTGGTATCTCTTCTGTATACTCAGAATCCTGATAACACTTGGTAACTTTATAACTACCTATTACGCGTGTATCTCTTCATGAGAATACAAAGTCCATGAGGACTAGACTACATCCTTCTTCACCATTATGTTCTCAGTACACAGGAGAGTGCCTGGCACATGGCAGGTACTCACAAGATATTCGTAGAATGAGTAGTTATTTAAAAAAAAATCATCTAAGATCAAAGAAGAGAGAACCAACCAAAATCAGATACATACTGAATCATGTCTGCTTTCTGAAGCCACAGTCTAAAGTATCACATACTTTTTTCCCAACTTTCTCTTTTTTTTGGAAAAAATATCAGTTTATGGTAAAAATTGAAAGAATATTAAATGACTCACTAAACTCTTCATAAGAAATTGCCTAACTTTTTCCAGAGAGGCGGTACCATTTTACATTCCCAACCGCCCTGCGTCAGAGTTCAGGCTGCCCCACATTCTCACCAAAATTTGGCGCTGTCAGTCTGTTTAATTTTAGCTGTGCCAGTGGGCGTGTGTCGGTACCTCGCTGAGATGTTGAGTTTCATTTCCCTCATGACTAACGATGTTGAGCACTCTTTCACGTGCCGATTGGTCATCTCTGAATCCTCCTTTGTGAAGCGTGTGCTCAAGTCTTTTGCCCCTTTTATAACTGGATTGTTTTTAAATTATTGAGTAGTAGGAGTTTTTCACTTATTCTAGATACAAGTGTATTGCCAGATCTATGTTTTGCAAATACTTTCTCCCAGTTGATGTCTTGCCTCTTCTTTGTTTTTACTGTTGTCATGATTGTTTTGCTTTGTTCTTCGGCTTACCAGCGCCTTTTGATGAGGAAAAGTTTTAAAATTAATGAATTCTAATGTATCCATTTTTGTTTGCATTCTGTGTTCACTCATAGACCCTTCGTCAACATTCATTTTTTAATATTTTGCCACATTTGCTCTCTCTTTCTCGTTTTCTGAATCATTTGGCAGTGAGGTAGGTACCGCCATGAAGACACCTTACCGGGGAACACATTAGCGTGTATTTCCTGCAAACAAGAAGCTTCTCTAACATAATGCAGCAGCAGCCCTCAGACCTGTGAAATCTCCATTGTTACATAACGCATGTTGCCCCGTTGTTCCTCACTCTCAATAATCTCCCTGATTTCCGCCCCCAGAATCTAATCATTTAGTGGTCATATATCTTTAGTCTCCCTTAATCTGGAACTCTTGCCTAGCCTTCATAATATTTTATTACGCTGACATTTTTGAAGAATACAGGCAGCTGTTTTGCACAATGTCCCTCAATTTGGGATTGTTATTTCCTCATTATTAGGTTCGGATTAAATATTTTTGGCGACAATTCTCTATGGATAATGTTGCATCCCTTGCATTGCATAAGGAAGCAAATAATGCCAGTTTTATTTTATTAGTGAGGCTGAGTTTGATCACTTGTCTAAGGCAGTATCTCTGGATTTATTCATTGGAAAAGTACTTTTCATATTTGTAGAGGGAATGCCTTATAATTATGGTGAGATGATTTGAGACTTTGTGAATCTTAAGTTCCCTGGTAAAATTTCACCCAATGAGAATTTAGCATGTTTTTATTTAAAAAATTTCAAGTTTATTTATTTATTTTGAGAGAGACAGAGAGCGAGCAGGAGAGGGGGAGAGAGAGAGAGAATCCTAAACAGGTTCCACACTGTCAGCGCAGAGCCTGACGCAGGGGCTTGAACTCACGAACCATGAGATCATGACCTGAGCTGAAATCAAGAGTATGACACTTAACAAAGGGAGGGGATCCACCCAGCGCCCCTAGCATATGTTAATGATTCTTGCCCGAATCAGTCATTACACTGCTGGTTGCAAATGTTTTTCTAATTCAGTTATTGCTCTCACGTTTATTTACTGGCCTGCTTTTGTACAGAGGAGCTTCCACATTGTCCCTTTCCCATTGTTTCTGAATATCACCCCATAGATTTTTAAAAGTGTATGCGTTAAAATTCATTACCGTCATTATTCTTTTTGACAAAGCGTCAAAAACTTCAAAGCACTTAATAAATGTCAAAGTTAGTACTTTACGATAAGCTCAAATATTTGAAGCATTGGAAGGAATTCACCTTTTTATATCCAAAGGAACCCAGACTATCTCAGATAAGTCAACTAATTAGCGGGGTGTAATCAATACCATTTCCTCTGAACTTTCTCATTAACAGCATGAGCTTTGGAGGGAGAACTCTGGAAGTTATTTTTAGAGTTTACCATTACCAGTGTATACCATATGCAAATGAAGATCCTTCACCCCATACATAATTGCTGTTAATTGTTAAAATAAATGAGCAAAAATCTTAAATCCGGCAACTGCTCCTGATTTTCTCTAGATTTTTTTTTTCTCCTTTTTTGCTAAGTAGAGTTGGTGTTGAGGAGTGTGTTTTCAAAGAACGCTTTCCAGGAGAGGTAAGTGTCCCGGTGTGGGTTTGCAGAAGCTTATTACAAGGATGCTTCTTTGGGGGATGGGGAGGAGTTTGCCTAATTTCTGTGGTGGAGAATAGAAAACTGTCAATGATCTACCCACTCCGACTCACCCACGCCATCAGTGGTTGGGAAAAGGGTAGCCAGCCTTGGCTAGCAGGTCAACGGTAAGAGTTTAAAAGCCAAATGAATGCCCGTAGCTGCACTGGTTGCTGCTCCATAAATTACGTATTTAACATTTAGGAGAATTTAATCTTTAACATTTTCCAATTTCATTCATTCAATAAGCGCTGTTTTAATGTTTGTTTATTTTTGAGAGAGAGGGCTCATGCACGCAAGCACGCGAGCGGGGGAGGGGCAGGGAGCGAAGGGGACAGAGGATCAGAAGCAGGCTCTCAGGCAGGCTCCAGCTCACCAACCCTGAGATCATGACCTGAGCCAAAGTCAGGCACTTAAATGACTGAGCCACTCAGACGCCCCACAGTATGCATTTATTAAGCGTCTTTTATGTTTCAGGCCCAGGGAAGACCCAAGTTCTATAGGACTAGGCTCTCAGATAATTTGGGGGCCTCTCTAAGAATACAAAGTTGCAAATAAAAATTGAGATATAAGTCAACATTTACTTAGAATAACAAAGAAATTATAACAAATTACAAATTTAACAATGCTGCCAAATTACTACAAATATTACAAAATTCAGAAAAATATGTTTTATTCAATAACTACCTGTCAGGCTTCCATATTTTTCCCGTGTTTTTCACTTGCCTATTCTGATAGCTTTTTATGTGACAATGGTTTTGTGTTATGTTTTGCAAAGAGGGAATAAAAAGAGAATGCAGTCTTTCCTCCAGCGTGGTTGATAGAAATGCAGTTTTTATTATTGATAGCTTGGTAAAGTTTATTTCAGGCTTCCAGCTTTTTATTGATAATATATACATTTTTAGGATTGTTGTCAAATTTTGGAAGCTGCTGTTAAGTTTCTTCCATGTTTGAGCTTTAAGATTTCAGGACATTATACCTCTTCTTGTATAGTGACAATGAGTTGGCAACACTTGAACACGTTTGTCGTCTATTTCCTCTTTAGCGGCATATTATAACTTTTTGTTATCTTTCTATTTGTCAGTATTTTGTGTCAAATCAATAAGAAACTTCAGTCTTTTTTCAAGGTGATTTACGCTTCGCTGTTTGTATTCCTAAATAATCTAAGAGGCTATTTGTCATGAAGACTCGGAGTACATCTCTTTCTTTCAATAAATCATGGTTTTTGTATGTTTTTTTTTGTCTGGTATTGGCAGACTTGGTTAGGACAAATATGTTATATATCCTAACATGAGATCCAGCATGTTGACACTCATAAATCATGTGACTTCATACATAACTGCACTCACTGTTTGTAGAACAACTACAGGTTTGGCCCCTACGAACACAGAAATTCTGTTAAATTCCATTTTACATGACTTCCCTAAAAAGGAAAAGTAAAATAGAAAATTAGAAGTTGTGTTCATATCGGGCTTGCTGCTGTCAGCACAGAGCCCACTTTGGGTCCTCCATCCCCAACTCTTTCTCTGCCCCTACCCCGCTCATGCTCTCTCTCCTGAAAATAAATAAAACATTAAAAAAAAAAAAAAGTTGTGTTCCTAATGTACTCTGCATTACTGACTCTATTCTTGACAGGAGAGTACTTCATTTTAAGTAAGCATAGATGAGAATTGAATCATTCATTTGCAGTATTACAATTTGGTAACTTCTAGATTTTTGTAGCAACCAGCATCTGGATCTCTACCACTCTCTCCCTACTTTCATTGCCAGGAATTGCAGGATATATTCTTAGCACAAGATGGCCTCTGGCCCTGGCCCTTTGTATTATGACACCAGTAGTCCCAGGAGCCATCTCAGGATGGAAATGACAGCTGCGAATTGCGTAAATACATCCCCATAAACTCAAATTAATACAACCCCAAATCAACTTCCTCTTGGCTAGGTCCTGAGAATGCCTGTATTCATCCCAGTGTTGTCCAGTGTGATGGGAGGTGTGACATAAAAGGAGTCAGAGTGGGTTGCAAGGGTTGACACCTGTCAAGTGCATAGACCAGTGCTGAGCTCCCAGTAAGATGTCCGCATATGTAGCTAACGCTATCCTCCTCTCCCTCTCCCACCTCCTCCTCTTCTTCCTCCTCAGTGCTATACATATTTTAGTGGACTTTTCAGATTTTGTTGGTTTTGGAATTCTTATAAGCAGCTTCTTCCTATTTCTACTTCCTTTTCCTTTTAGAATCTAGACTTCAAAAATGTTAGAGCGGGATGATCCCTTAGAGAACACTTTCATTTTACAGGTGAGGAATTTAGGGCTGAGGTCACATAACTAGTTGATGGCAGAATAAAGATACTTGTCTTTTTTTTTTTAAAGTTTATTTATTTTTGAGGGGTGCCCGGGTAGCTCAGTCGGTTGAGCATCCGAATTCTGCTCAGGTCATCTCAGAGCTTGTGAGTTTGGGCCCCGCATCAGGCTCTGTGCCGACAGCTCAGAGCCTGGAGCCTGTTTTGGATTCTGTGTCTCTCTGTCTGCCCCTCCCTGCTTTTACTCTGTCTCTGTCTCTCTCTTTCTCTCAAAAATAAATAAGACATTAAAATTTTTATAAGTTATTTTTGAAAGAGAGCAGGAACAGAGGAAGGGCAGAGAGAGAGAGGGAGAGAAAGAACCCCAAGCAGGCTCCATATTGTCAACCTGAAGCCCAACACAGGGCTCAAACCCACAAACCGTGAGATCATGACCCAAGCTGAAATCGAGTTGGATGCTTAACCGACCGAACCACCCCGATACCCCAGGACACTTGTCTTTTAGCTCCCGATGCCGTGTTTCGTTTCTTTCAAGTCTCCTAGGCAGATCTCTGTCCGACTACCCCCAGCCTCCAGGGGTTATGCGTACATTGATTTAAGCATGCATTGATTTTTAATCTTTGTGGGGTTCCTCCTCCCACCAGCCCTAGCTGATATTTTTTTAAGAGTCAGAATACCCAATGTGCTTCTAAAATGCCGCATGATACTGTTGCTCTGCTCATTCCGATAGGGCTTTTAGCAAAATGACCTGTATCCCGAACACTCTTGCAGGAAATGGAAACTCACCTTGTGAAGAGGAGAGCTTTCCACGGGCCTTGTGTTTTCCTTTCCTCGGCAGGGGAAAGGCCTATTTGTCAGCTGCCTGGCCTTCCTCTGGTGCTTGGTTTTTAATCTCCAGGGAGGCGAGGCCGACAAAATGTCATTCCTTCTCCTGCTAAGGAAAGAAGCTGTGAAATAGATCTTCACTGCTTACACGCTTCGCGTTGCCTGGCACCGGCCGTACCCATAACACCATGGTGTATTTAAAACACTTCTCCGTTGGAATATTTTCTTAAAGGGATTCTGATGCTCACAAATACCCCAAGTAGGCATCGCGGTCTTACAGTGATTTGTATCTTAATTGGAATAATATCCCTGAGAAGACTTAAGTTTACAGACATATGCCTGTTTATTGCTCATTCCTGATCTGAATTTTCTGCTATAAATTCTAGGGATCTCTTATTAGGAGAGAGGAAGAGAAAGAGCTAGCACGTATACCCAACAGCTTTTACGTATTTCTGCTTTCTATTTATCATCTTCATTGAAACTTAACAAGAGCCTTGGGAGGCAGGAGATTTAGACACGTTTTACGTTTGAGTAACTTGATCCGGAGTGTATCCTAGGACATTTTGAGAAAGATTTTTTTCTTTTTTGATTGTCTGTTTTCCAATTTAAGAACTAACAGTCTTGTTATAATTGAACTAGAAATAAAGAAAAAAATACATAGATAAGGATTTCGTAAGATCATGTTACTAAAGGTTGCAAAAGAGACTAAATAAACAGTGTGTTCCAATTGAGACCAGGCTGAGAGAATTAGAGGCAGAAAACTACCAACAAACATCTGAACGCTGGCAGCGATGACATCGACGAGGCCTCCGCAGGCTTGGGCCCTCTGCTTTGGAAAGGGGATTTTGAAAGGCATCTTGGTTATATTTCTGTGAGGCGCTTTTGTTTCCGATGCTTTCCTCTTTTTCCTTCCTCCTTCTCTTTATTCAGTACCTTCTTGTGGCAAATAACAGTTCCTAAATTAGATTCCCTGTTACCTTACAACTTGAAAGGCAAAGGCACAGAGAGTACCCTCCCGGCAACTCTTTATGATATCTTTCCCTTCCAGAGATTTGCCCTGTGGCAGCTTCAATCCATTATCATCACTTCTTTGGCCCATTTTGGCAGCTCCCCAAGACCCAGGGAGGGAAAAACAGATCTGCAGATATGCAAACCTCAAAATTGAGACTTAGTTAATGAAATCACTCCTCCGCTTGCCCTTGCCTGTTACTGAATCCTGCTGCAGCTGGGATGGAAAAAGAGCATTGGTCATGCTGTCAAAAGCAGATCAGATTTCTCCACCGCTGTTTCTTCCTTTCTTCGCTAAAAACAAAACAAAGCATGACACAAAAGGAACAGACCAAAAAAAAAAGACACAAGGTGAGAGCGAAGGTAGTTTGTACTGCTTTCGTATTTCACGTGTTCAGTCACATTTCTCTTAGCAAATACGATCGGAAGTGGCCCCTTCTCCTTCTTTTCCCACCTTCTGGCATTAGACTGATAGGTGAAGATAAAAATACCCCAACCCTCCAAGAAGACCTGCTTTTGTTCTGCACATCTCCCGTCTCCTCGCCCTCTTCCTTGCTCCTGCTCGCCTCTCTCTCTCTCTCTCTCTCTCTCTCTCTCTCTCTCTCCATCTACCTCCCTCTCTCCTTCAATTCAGGGCTGAGAGAAATCTTTCACTCTTCTTTTGACAGGTGTCAGATAGACAGTATGAGCTCATTTAAGCTGAACCGTCTGGGGGAAACTAAATTTGTTCGGGAGAACAGCAATTTGGCTGACAAGTGCCAGGACACACCAGATGGCATGACTGGAGAGACTCTTATCAGGCTCCCAGCTCACGTTCCAGGTGGCCTCTCTGTCTCTCTCTCCCTCACCCCCCTGCCTCATTCCTATTCTTACTTGTTCATGGTTGACCCAAACAGAAACCTTGAATTACAAATGAAGTTCTTCTAAGTTCCAAAGAAAAAGAACCGATAGTGACTCAGCATGAGATGCCCACATCCCCCCGAAAGAAGAGCTTTCTTACTATTACTTATGCTTATTATTCCCAGACCTGTTTGGGAAGGAGCCTCGGTTTCGAGCCCTGCTCGTTATTTAATAAACAAGTCTGTTACCTAAGCTGCAAACATTTTGACATTTGAGACACTCTCCAACTGTGGCTATAGTTTGGCAATTCTTGCCAAGATACGAACAGAAGGGTCCTCAGACTTCTTCCCCTTTTGCCACACAGTCTGATATTTTGGGTTCTTACTTGCCTGAAAGGGAACGTACGGTCATAAATGTCATGGGAAGGTATTTAGTGGAAGGTAAAGTTTTTTTGGTCCATGTAAAACAGTCTAAAATTCAAGGCTAGGGCACTGTGGCAGGCGCTAATCTATGAATCATTATATTCTTAACATACCCTGAGAACAGGAAGAGAGAAATCAACCTTTATAGACACAGGCGGAATTTCTCCTCTGAACACTGGTAATTCATGTGACATTTGCTGTTTGCTTATGTTTGCAGTGAAATTCCTTCCCTCAACTTTGCTCTGTACTCTTGCTGGTCACGTGACAGACCTTCTGAAAGAGCAATGCGAGTGGATGTTTTAGGTACACAAATAAAGCAGATGTTTTTAGTGCTGGGTACAAGGGGTCTTCTGGTCAGTATTTGCTTCACATGAGAACCTTTATTTTTCTCCAGCCTGTAGACTTTGGTTCTGAATTTTCGTGTTTTGGGAAGTTTGATGTTGTTGATAATTCAGGAATGAAACTTATTCACAGAAAAGGCTTATCGTGAGTGAAAAAATAAACTACCAAATAGTGTAGATGGCACATGCTTTTCTTTATTATTTAATTTTGTGCTCAATGATACACGTGCTTGGTATTAGGAATCTCCCAGCTGGGGCAAAACCAGCTGATAATGCCGTACCTGTCTGACAATAGGAATTTTATTAACAAGTTCAGGGAGAAATCAGAGAAGAAGGCTCTGAGCACCGCCATGCAGCTGTCACAACCCCCATGTGGCGAGATAGTACCCTCTGCTCTTCTCACTGCTCTGTGGGACTGTAGCAGATATTGTTGTTGTCATTAAAGACTTAACTTTTAGAGCACTTGTACATTTACAACAAAATCGAAAGGGAGGTTCAGAGACTTTCTGTGCACCCCCTGCCTCTAAATGTGCATAGCCCCCCCATTATCAGTATCACTCACCAGAATGGAAAATGTTCTTTAAGTTTATTTATTTGGGAGACGGAGGGACGGAGCACGCGTGTGCCTGCACAAGCAGCAAGAGGACAGAGAGAGAGGGAGGCGAGAGGATCCCAAGCAAGCTGCGCACTGTCAGCGTGGAGCCCGAATTTGGGGCTGGACTGTAGGAACCTGGAAATCGTGACCTGAGGTGAAGTCAAGAGGCGGGTCACCTAACCGAGTGAGCCACCCAGGCGCCAGAGAATGGTAAAATTTTTCACCAGAGTTTACTTGAGGGTTCATTCTTGGTGTTGTAACATTCTATGGGTTTGGACAAATGCATAATGACATGTATCCATCATCACAATATCATTCACAGTATTTTCTCTGCCCTGAAAATCCTCTGAGCTGAGCTTACTCATCTCTCTCTGCCCCTACTCCTGGCAACCAAGGGTCTTTTTATTATTTCCGTATTTTGTCTCTTCTAGGATGTCATAAACCTGCCTTTTCAGGTTGGCTCCTTTCACTTAGTAATATACATTTAAGGCTCTTCCATATCTTTTCACAGCTTGATAGCTCCTTTCTTTTTAGCACTGAATACTAATCCACTGTCTGGATCTACCACAGTTTATCCGTTTACCCGCCGAAGCACATCTTGATCGTTCCCAAGCGATCAATTGGAATTCACTTGGCAGTTCTGAATAAAGCTGCTGTGAACATCCACGTGCAGGTTTTTACGTGGACAGAAGTTTCAGGTCCTTTGGGTAAATACCAAGGAGCATGATTACTGGACTGTGCATATTTAGGTGTGTAAGAAACTGCCTAACTGCCTTTCAAAGTGACTGTACCCGTTTGCATTACCACCAGCAAGGGAAACAGAGTTTCTGTTGCTTTATATCCTGACCAGCATTTGGTGTTGTCAGGGCTTTAGATTTTGGCCATTCTAATACATGTTTCATGGTATTTCATTGTTGTTCCCAGTTTACATATGATGCGTAGCATCTCTTCATTTTTAAATCAAGTTCTTTTCTTCTTGTTGAGTTTTAAGAGTTCTTTGTATATTTAGGATAAACATCCTTCTTCAGGCGTGCCTTTTTCTCCCACTCTGTGTCTTGTCTTCTAAATTTCTTGATATTATCTTTGGCAGAGCAGAAGGTTTTGATTTTAACGAAGTCAAGCTTATGAATTCTTTCATAGGCTGTGTTTTTGGCATTGTATCTAAAAAGGCCTCACTGTGCCCAAGGTCATCTAGGTTTTCCCCGATGTTATCTTCTAGAAATCTTAAATCTATGAACATAAACATGTAGATCCATGATCCATTTCGAGTTAGTTTTTGTGAAGAGTTTAAGGTCTGTGTCTGGATTCGTGTTCTTGCACGTGGATGTCCAGCATCTTCTGTTGAACAGATTATCTATGCTCCATTGCCTCACCTTTGCTCCTCTGTCAGAGATCAGATGACTGTATTTATGTGAGTCTATTTTGGGATCTCTATCCTGTTCCATTGGTCTGTTTGTCTGTTCTTCCACCCCATCCTCTTTTGATTACTATAGTTTTAGAGGAGGTCTTAAAGCTGGGTAGTGTCAGTCTTTCAGCTTTGTTCTTCTTCACTATTGAGTTGGCTATTCTTAGCATGTTATTTTTAACAAGTGTCGATTTCTGGTTTTTAAGGACGTATCAGCAGACACAGGAACGATAGTGGGCATTTTGACACAGAGGGAAGAGACAGGAAAACTAAAGTGTAGCCACAAACTAGATTGCCATACCCTATAATGGTGGAAATTCTTAAGTGTAACATTAAGGCACCCAGAAGAGTTGTATTGTATTTTCTTTTTAAGAAACAAGTAGGGGAGCTGAAGACCCAGTAGAAGTGTTGTATGTATAATATACTTATTATAAGGAACTGGCTCATCAAATTATGCAGGGTGGTAAGTCCCAAGATCTGCAAGTCTGAAGGCCTGAGAGCCAGTAAAGCCAATAATATGGTTCCAGTCAAAAGCTGGCCTGCTCAAGACGTGGGAGGAGCCAATGTTTCAGTTTGAAAGGTAGGGAAAACTATGTCCCCGTCTGAAGGCTGGGTAGGAGAGATATTTACTCTAAGAGAGAAATCTTCTTGTTTTATGTAAGGCCTTCAACTGATTGGATAAGACCCACTCACATTAATCTCATCCAGAAACACCCTCACAGAAATACCCAGAATGATGTTTGACCAAATACCTAGGCATCCAGTCAAGCTGACACATAAAGTTAACCATTTCAGCCGTCCTTCAAGTCAGTCGCGTTAAGATATCTTCCTATCTCTGGACAGCAGGTGGCTGTTGAGAAGGGCCAAGAAAAGGAGGCTGGTGGTGGTGTCATAGGCCCAAGGATCCAGGGCAAAAACAACAAATCTAGCCCCGATAGAAGAATGCCTTTCTGGGAAATAGGCAGATTAGCTTCTAAATTATGTAAAGAATTCATTCATTCATTTATTTCATTCCAGTCTCAACTCACATACTACTATCTCAGGGGGACTGTCCCTAGACACTGTCTAAAGCAGCCCTTTCAGCTGCTCTTATTTATTTATTTAAAAAAATTTACTGAGAGCCTACCCTGTGAAAGGCACTGGAAATTCAACAATGACTGTGAATAACAAACATGAGCCCTGCTTTCATGCATCTTACACACTACTGGTAACACAGATAGAAACTTAAAAAAACAAAGACAGAATGTAATTTCTGATAGTGATAAATGCTCTAAGAAATAAAATAGGGTAATGCAGTAGAGTGTCGACTTGGCCATAGTAGTGGTTGTACAAGCTACACTGGTCACAGAAGAAAGACCTTTCTAGAAGTTCACATTCAGCTTGGATCTGAATGATGAGAAAGACATATCCATTCAGAGAGGTGGGCGTAGAGCCCCTTGGGGCAGAGGTACCAACTCAACAGGCAGAACCACTTG
This sequence comes from Paguma larvata, assembly GCA_030068075.1. Classification (NCBI taxonomy): domain Eukaryota; kingdom Metazoa; phylum Chordata; class Mammalia; order Carnivora; family Viverridae; genus Paguma; species Paguma larvata. The sequence continues at coordinate 41,637,334 of CM057838.1, forward strand.
GCCTGTTCCAGGCATTGACAGAAGCCGATGCGACTGGAACAGAGTGAGCAAGGGTTAGAAAGGTAGGAAGTGGCTGGCAAAACGGTCGGCAGGGCCACATCTTCTAGGAAGGTCGTCTAGGCCTTGGTTTGGAGCTTGCCTTTTACCCTAATGGAAATGGGTTTTAAGCAGAAGAGTGATACAGTCTGATTCATGCTTTAGGAAATCACTGGCCTCTGAGCAGGACGGAGACTGTGGGGAGCAGGAATGGAAGTAAGAAGACCAGACACTGAGAAGACTATTATAGTGGCTTCCTGAGAATTGTGAGAGTTGGACTGTGGTAACAGCAGTGGAGATTGTGTCAGTGGTCGGATTTGGCTGTTTGTAGGCAAAGAATTTGGGACTTGCCGATGGATCAGGTATGGGAACAGAGGGAAATTAAGGATTCAGGTGATCGCTAGGTTTTATTTTCTTAATGGCACTTGTTTTTATTGGAAATGATCTTATTTCATTGCGTACTTCTTTGCTTTCAGTTCCCTCCACGGAAGAGGAGCAACCTTGCTTATCAGATACTGCCTAACCCTCAGTATCTAGCACAGGGCCCGCCCATTTCCTTGAATGAATGCATAGATAAATACTGATTGAGTAGTTTGTATGGACCAGGCCTGTCCTAAGGCTGAGATACAGAGAACAAGACAGAGGGAACCTCTACAGCCCTGTAGCCTGCATTCTGCTGGAGGAGATAGACAAGAAACATGTAAATTAAGTTGTTTCAGATTTTGGTAAGTGCCATATTGAGAAACGGATCAATAGCGTGGTGCCGGAAAGATCTCTAGTTTTTCTGTTGTTCTGCAAATGTTCACTAGGTTGTAACTTCTGTGAAAGCAAGGACTAGGTCCTATATTCTTTGTACAGTGCTAAGCAGATGGTATGTACCCACAAGCCATGGGACAGCCATGCCCAGAAGCCATCCTTGGTTCCTGGTGGGTCTTAGGTCCCGTTTTTGTTATCTGCGCAATGTGACCAGCTAGAGAAGTAGGCTCACTCCCTCCTTTTTCTTGTAGGTCAGCAACACCTAGACCCACGGGCCTGTGCCTGGACAGGCCTATAATTTAACTGCTCCCCCGACTTTGGGTTGTTAAAAAGCATGGGAAGCCCACCTATGGATTCGCCAAGCCACACACATTCTTGCTGCAAATTTATCAGCAGATAGTGCCTCCAGGCCACGGGGGAAGAATTTAAATCTGTGAGGGAATAAACTCAGGCCAATAAAGAGGGAGTGCCAGAAAGCAGAGCCCGGAGGGAACTGAGGAGCATCTGCATGTTTATCAAAAAACAAAACAAAAAAACCCCACCTCTTCCTCCCCTAACTTAAGGAACATATTTAGACCTTCTCTCATGAAGTCATTTCTTCCACAGTATCTGCTTTGAACAGAAAATTTTCAAAAGAGCTTTGTCTGCCCTTAAGCAGTCTTTTCCTCAGATAAGGAATTATCCTTATGCACATTGAGGGGAAAATTTTTACCTGGGTTGTTGGTCCTCTATCAAAAGGCAAGTGAAAAATGAAAAATCTTCCCGAACTGGAGTAAGCATGGAATGTTTTGGTAGCACAGAATCGTGCACTTGTCCCTTTACAAACTGCTGTAATGCCTTTTTAGACAGAACGGACTTTTTGGTTGTCAGATAGTCAATAAATATTTATTGCATGCTTCCTGAATAGTGGTTCTCCACTGGGAACTGTTCCTCATGGTTTGCCTTTGTGTTACTTTTCTTGTCCCCTTGTTCCCCATAACTCAAGATCGCTGACCCGTATAGCACCTTTAGGAGGAAAGGGAAAGCGACGGTAAGCAGAAAGCAGACTAAGAAGGGAAGAGTCATGAAAATGTTTATGCTGTGAAAAACAGCTTAGCATAATGCTAAGGAGACAGTAGATAACTCAATTCATAATTCAAACCGATTGTTTCAGTGAACCATGCCCTGCAATTTGAAGGTCTGACTGTTTGCTCATTGATAAGCTCCATAGTCAGAAGTCTTTTTGTTTTGACTGAGGTCAAAACAAGTGTAGAGCACTGACCATGTGAAGACACTCTGCTAGGAGTGAGGTAGGATCCTGAGATCCATCCAGTCTTCGGGGGCCTCGGTGTTGAGTGCAGAGAAAAGGCGTACACGAAGACTGTATTTTAAGGAAGACTATGCTAAGATTCATAAGAGAAATATGAAGTCTTATGGGAACACAGGGGAGAGAAATACTTCTCAGAGGAATCCAGGCCTGGCCAGGGATCCTTCCGCACACTTCATCCTAATTTTGAGTGTTCCTCTTGGATTATTAGTTTTCTCTAGCTTGTGACAGGCCTCATCAAGCCTGGTATGTGTGGCTGTGTTTGCTTTTATCAGATAATCTTCTACCTACTTTGAGTTTACCCTTTGTTTCCAAGTCCTTGCTTAACTTCAGAGTTCTTTGCACAACAGGATCAAATATTGGGAATGTTACTCCTTAGTTTCCTACCCAAATGAAGATGACTGATGCAAAATTGTATTAGCAAATTGGATATGACTGAAGTCACCACTGCTGGGTAGTTCAGAAGAAGAGAGCTCCCACTCTCTCTCCTCCTACCAGCTTCTTTCCTTCTATCCTATTAAGGCAAATAGGTTGCTCGCTCACTAATTTCCCAGCTGTTGTAATCAAGTGCCTCCTTTCCTGTGAAAGCTGTGTGTATCTCTCTACTTCCAAGGTGACTGAAACATTTAACTAGTTTTGAGAATTAGTTACTTTTAAAAATAGGCAGTTTTGAACAATACACATAAATATTTTCCTTGACTCCCCCCGCCAACCACTGTATCCAAGTCAGTATCCTTAGATGTAATCACTGATGTGAGTTCAAAGTATATTCTTTCACCTTTTCCATGAATTGACATGTTTGTGTATAAATGTTATGTAAATGTATAGTTTTATGTTTTTTTTTTCTATTAACTCAGTTTAGAAATCTTTTTACATCAATATGTGTAGGACAACTTCATTGCTTTTATTTTTCATTTTTTCCTTCTTGATAGTCATATATGTTTTTCTAACTCATTGTATGCCTTATAATTTTTGCTTGAATGCCAGACATTGTTTTGAAAAGCTGTGGAAGCTTCATGGGTTTACCTTTCCTCTTCTACACAGATTAAGTTGAGGGACTGAGTACCTTAATACAAGCATATATTATGTCACGTCAGAATAGGTTAAAATTTCATTAAGACTCAATCTACTTCCAGTTCTTCCTATTTTTGCAGCATGGCCCTTCAGGGCTTTCAGTCAAAAGCCTGGTAGATCTTTGAATCCTTAGCACTGAGAGAATGCAGAATTTCTGGTCTGCTTTTGAGAAATTTGAGCTTAGTTCTTTAGTTTTCTGCCAGGCAGCTTCAGAACTTGACCAAAAAAAACAAAAAACAAAAAAAAACTTGCCGGGGAGACCAACTCTGTGGTCAGGGCCCCTCACATTTCCAATTTTGTCACTAAAGTTCAAATGACTGCCAGAGGACCTGCTAGTTTCTTAGTCCCAGCAGCTGCCCTCTGCCCAGACCTATTCTCATTCTGTCTTCCTGATCCTCTAGAGTGAGCCAGCTCATGAGTGACAAATGTCCCCTATAGGTAGCTGCATATACTTAGGCCACCTCTGAAATCTTTTCTTTCTGGAATTTTACTTTTTTGTAGTCCTGTTTGCTTTAGTAACTCTAAGTTTTTAAATTGACTATTTTTGTAGTTTGTTTGACTTTTCTTATTGTTTTAGTGGGAATGTTGGCCTGCCATGAACAACTCTATACCCAGAAGTAGAACTTTCTCTTATTGTGTTTAGCTTCCGCACATTTATTTCATTGCATGGTATATTATCTTTTGTAGTTTATTTAGTCATTCCTCTGTTTATGGACATGCTAAGTATTTTAATTTTTCACTTTAACAATCTTGCAATTAAAATTCAAGTACATGCATGTTTGTGCACTTATTTATTTATATTTACTAACATATAGAATTTCTGGATTGAAAATTATGGATTTTTAATTTTAATAGAGATTGCTGAATTGTTCTACAAAATGATTTAATTTGAATCTCAGGGTGGAGGCTTTCTCTCAATTGCACCAATGCTTTTTAGGTCAGTATCTGATCTAATAGTTTGAACCTAGTACCATAGTTTTCCTAGGAACACGAGGAGGCTTTTTAAATCTTTCAGACATGCTGAGCACACTGAGGTCTTACCTGCTACGTTACCCTTGCCACTATGACCCCAGTACTCTCCGGAGAATACATTCGGTACTTTTACAATGTCTTAGATGATCATGTGCTGGATAATAAGAGTTCAAAAAATTCTCTAAGACACCAAGGGAGTGATGTAAGCACTGAGGAGACATACAGTAGAAAAAAAAAAACAAATCACCGAGAATAGCATATTTTCAATACAGGCAATTTCCCAGTTGAAAAGCTTAACTATGATTGCACTGAGAGAATACAGGCCACTTCTTCAAAGCTGTGAGGGCTGCTCTTTGTTCATATGACTGATTTTCCCATGTGCATGCTATAACATCAGTCCTTTGGATTCTTTGCTTAGTGTGTTTGAATACCTTTTGAGATCCCTTCCAGCTCTTTGGCCCAGCAGCCGTTCCTTTTCTTGGCAGGGCATGGAGAGTAGTAGGAAGGTAGTCTCTTCTAGGCACTTAAAAGTGTCAAGCAGCGGGAGAGATTGGAGCTGGTGAACTTGGGGTCTGCAAATGTGTTCAGCCTATAGGAGCTTCTTCTATTCGTAGGATAGATCTGCTGAGATAGTTATCTTGGGTCTCCTTTCACTCCAGGATAGAATTACCCTCTTTGCTGAATAGGTAGGAAGTAGGATAAATCTCAGGCCTCTGGACACTGAACCTAAAATTCTAGAGGAAAATTCTTTATTCTTTTTCCCTTTGCAGTCGCTTAGTTTTAGGCAACATCTTTACACACTCTATTGCACTGAGACAAAAAAACTGTAATGCTTATTTTCCATTATAGTAAATAGATCATCAATTTGCATTTTCTGGTAATAAATACTAGTTTACTTTGAATTAAAATATTTGAATTTGGATATACTGATGTCAGTTTAATTCTTTGAAGTATAGTGAGGGAGGGGTCAGGAGGAAACCAGGCTCTTCAGGACTCATTCATTTATTCGGTCTTCATTTGCAGTTATGAAATCCCTACGAAGCATTAGACCTCGGGCTTTGGACTGGTGATAGGAAATGAATAAGGCTGTGATATTTTTGTTGGTACTGTGACATAAAAATTCTCTAGATTGAATTCTAAGCCAGCATAAGCCTTTTAGAATTTAGAAAATAGAAACCAAACAAAAATACTCCAGTTAGGAGCAAAATTTATAACCAGTTGTGTGAGAACATACTCTTCTTTTTACCAGTACTTTAGAATCTTGTGACTAAGACTAAGCAGAAAATTGGGAAGAACAGTAAAGGGGCAAAAAGTTAATGGAATGGGGACAGAGCTGAGAGGACAAAATTTGAACAGAAGGATTGAGGAAGGTTGTTTAGGTCACTGGGATTACAAGATCTTCTATTTCCTAATCAGTACATTGTGACCCTGAAGATGTAAATACATGATGAGGCTATCATTGGGTGTGATAAATTCTTTCCATTCTCACTTCCCTTTGCTAATTCTGGCATCAGAGTTGTTGCAGAGAATATGGTCAACAGGGTATGGAGATACATCTTAAACAGGTATGCCTGTTCTTAAGCAAACTTGATATGTTTAAATTTCAATTTATTTACTTAACACAAATGAGATGATTACCCGGAATGCCTGGCACCCAGTGCTCCCTACATTGGGGATGCACTTGACAAACACATTGGTCCAGCACTCTGGGAGTGAGAAGCGTTGAGGATGGGCAAGCTAGGATACACCCAACCATGTTGTAAAATGGGATATGATTAAGACTTTAAAGAAATGCAAACAAAATATTGTGGATGTTCAGATAGGACACTACTTCTGGTTGTTGGGGAATTGAGCAGAGCGAGGGAGGCAAACAAATTAGAGAAGTTTTCTTCAAGGGGAGAGTATTTTAACCGATCATGGGATGATTTGAATGTCAACAACTGATGAATATCAATGGAGATGGAGGATGTGGACATTACTGGTGAGGAAAGAGCAGGAACAAAGCCATAAAGAAGGAGAACTTGTCTGATGACTATCCATGTGTAATGGGGTAGGGAGTGGGGATGGAGGATGCAGAGAAACAGTGTACTCTGGAGTCAGTGTGTCTTCATATCCCTTCCACTTATAAATATGGACTAGACCCATGCTACCTAACCTTTCTGAATCTCGGATTCCCCATCTTTAAAATGAGGATAATATTATTATAATAATATTGATTTTGCTTTTTTTTGTGTGTTTATAATATGTTATATATATTATATATGTATAAATATATAATATATATATATTTTGGTGAAGACTGGTTATAATCTGTGTAAACTCTCTGGCTCTTAATAAATGGTGGGCAAATATGGCAATTAGGTTGTCTCAGTTTGGGATAATGGTATTAGATAAGATAAGAAAAGTAGTCTATAATCAACTTTTAGATGGTCTTAAGGAGCTAATTTAAAAATATAGACTTTACTTTATACATAGGGATGGAGGAGCCATTGAAAATTTTTGACCAGGGAATGATGTGATTTAAGTTTAGAATTTAAAGTTTTATACTGATAGCAATGCTGATGCCAGATTCACTGTAGAACAAAATGTAAAAAAAACAATCAGATAGTGGAGAATGGTGTCAGACACTGCTGGTTACTGTATCTGTTCTTTCCTCCTTCGCAGTAATGAAATCCTCGATTTTTAGCTGTAAACTTGGCCATCTAAAATAAAAACTGAATTTCCCAACCTTCCTTGTGGCTAGGTGTAGCTATGAGACCGTGTTCTGGCCAGAAGTATCATGCAGCATGCCTAGAAGTTGCCTGGAACACAAGCTTTACTTCCATCACTTTTCTTATGTCAATTAGATAATCTGTCATCTTGGTCTTGGTCTAGTTCTAGCTGCTCATTTGGATCCATGGGTTGTCATTACAGTACTAGACAGAATTTCAGCAGACTTGTCCGTGAAAGAGGATTAAACTATCTTGAAGTCACTGAGACTTTGAGATACTGTTACTTGCAATAGAATCTAATCCTAGCCAACTCAAGGATAGGAATGGGAATATTAATGGGAGCTTAGTTTCTAGGATTTCAAGGAATCAATACAGGAAGCAAGCAGGAGATGATCCTTTTGGCTTGGGGTCCAATCCAGGTGGAGATGTTAGATGGTTAGCAACCAGTGTTAAGAGCCTGGAAGAGAGGTTGGAGTGGGAGATTACAGACTTGGAGTGAGAAACAGGCCTGAAAGTAGCTCTGATAATTGACTGTATTGGAGGGGATGAAATTTCCGAGGGAGAAGAGTATAGAAAGTGTGAAAACATAAGTGCAAAAAAAAAAAAAAAAAGAAAAATGAAGGCTGATCCTTGGTGAGGTCTCTATTCATAGAGGAGGAAGAAGCAAGAGAGATAGTGAAGTGGGGTAGGAGATCCATGGATGGTGAGGGGTCAAAGAAAGAAGGATTGAGACTGAATTGGAGAAGTTCATTTCTTTTATACCTGGCAGGAAATGTGTCAGAAGAGAAGGAATTTCCAGGTTTCCCATAATTAAGACTGTATGTGTTTGTTAATGGATAAAATGCTATTTTATTGAATTTTTCAGGAAGGACTTTGATTCCAGATCATAGAGTTGTTTTCTGCTTTTAAGAGCTTTGGTTAGGCTCTTCTCGGTAAGCAGGTACCTACCAAACTATCTCAAAGAGAATTACCAAAGAATTCCATGGAGGATGGATGGACTTGGTTAGAAAGTAATTTAATGGTTTTAAAATTGTGAGCAGATGATCATGCTGCTTAAGCAACAGATCACGAAGACTGAGAACTCATGAATGGTTTTGAAATTGGCATCATAAAATTAATAAGAAGTTGGATTTGACATGTTATAATAGCATGCATAATTATCTTTGGACTTTGTGATAACGGTCATCTAGTAACAGGCCATAACTGGTAATACTCAGTATTACTTTTTCCTGGATATACACCAGAAATTTAGCGGGATAGCTGTAGGAGGGAATAATGAGAAATATGAGGGAAAGGACGGTTTGTGCTAAGAGGAAGGATTAGGGGGGAGGGAGGAAGTGGGCACTGTTCCTTCCTCTCCTGCTTCCTAACTAGCTTATTCTAGGGCTGGAGGCCTCAAGCGACTTGCCCCGAGTTGAGCACCTTGTGTGTCCACTTGCACCAGTTCCCACCCTCCAGGGCCAGCAAATCTGCCAGCCGAGTTCTCTCATTTGGAAAAGATGGAAGATATAGTTATCTGTGGTTCCCTGATTTCCTGAACCATCTTCAAGACTTTATGTGTGGCCCAACCCAAAACTTTTCTACACCACACACCCCCCCCCCAACAGAGGAAGAGGCTGCAGACCTTCAGTGATTATAGTTATCTGCACTCATCAGGAGTTTAAAGGGGCAGGTCTGCATTTATAAAAGTTACAGGTATCTTGGACAGGGTATTGACCTGAGCAGCAGTATACAAAACAGTTACGTTTCCGTGTTTTCAAAGATGAAACATTGCAGAGTGTAAGACCATAAGAAAACCGAGAAAGTCACAAACCATGATAACAATATCACATTTACTGTCATATCTTCCAAATCTAGAGGAGTGTTTAAAATATTTGCTGAATGAATTTTGGGTAAATATTCTTATTTCCATAATATTTAAAATTTCATCCTAAATCTAACCTGTGCTCTGTATTTTCAAACATAAGGAAAGGGACACCAATAGCTAATCGGAGGAACGGAATGGGGGATGAGGCATAGCATGGGGAGAGGAGTGAGAGATAGCATGTCTTCCCATAAAATATTCATTGTAGGTACTGGCAAAATCTTGGTTCACATTTCAGTTCCTTTAATACTTTTTAAATAAGTATCTATTTATTTTTGAGAGAGAGAGCGAGAGTATGCATGCAGCAAGGGAGGGACAGAAAGAGGGAGACAAAGGATCAGAAGCAGGCTCTGTGCTGACAGCAGAGAGCCCAATATGGGGCTTGAACTCAGCAACCATGAGATCATGACCTGAGCCAAAGTTGGATGCTTAACTGATAGAACCACCTAGGTGCCCCAGATTTGGGTTCCTTTAATTGCTAATTGTGTGGTACAGGGCAAATTACTTAAATTTGAGCCAAAAGTGTCTTCATTTTTAAAATCTGAGTAACAATACCTACCTTTTATGATTTCGTAAAAGTAAAGAAGGTTTATGAGAATCTTCTTAGTGAATTCTAAGTGACAATTCAAATGTTGGATGTTATTATTGATACTAATAGCAATAGTAAAAATAACAATTGGAGCACTCCCAGGGAGTGGGGTCTGTGGAGGAAGGCATGAGTGGAATGCTTATGTGGAATATATAGGCTTTGGACCTCTGGATGTAGAGGAAGGAGGGTGGCTCCAAACAGTAGAATAATAATGATGGCTGCTATTTTAAGGGACAGTGTGCCAGGCATTCTGTACAAGCTGTTTTGCAGACTCATCAATACTCTGAGCTAGATATTATCTCCCATTTTACAGATGAGAAATCTGAGGCTGAGCCTGGTTATGAAAGCTAGGTCACACTGTTAGTGTCAAAAATGGATATGACCCCTGATTTCTCTAGTTCGTATGGTGACCGTACGTCTCCAGGATTCAACATAGAATCAGCATTTCCTTGAATGACAGCTAAGCTCTAACCACTTTGACTACTTCAAAAGGCCAGCTCTCCTACTCAGTGAGACCCTGTGAGTCAGCCTGGACTAGAGAGGCAGGTGTGGAGAGTAAGCCACTCTGGTAAGCTGGCTCTGTCTTGGGGGAGAACGGAGGAGGAGGCTCTGCTTAGCTTTGACTTCGTTTTGAGCAGCACATAAGATGATGTGCTGAGATACCCAGGTGTCTCTTTCCTTGACAAGTGCGTGCAAAAGGAGCCCAGTGGGACCCTTTCTGGTGTTTGTGGTCGATATGCTGCCCTGTGGAGGGTGGCCATTTATTGAATTCCTGTTCCACTCAACTTCAGTTCATTTGACTTTGGAGGAGTTGCAACATGCCCTTGCCTCTTAATCTGGGCTTTCTCTGGAATTGCCGTGTGACTGATTCTTTGTCAGACTTAGTTAGAAATTCAGATGGTATCGATTTTAAATAGATCCATGGAGTTTGAGAACAGTGAGAGTACAGACGAGAAAGAGAGGTTAAATTTTTCCTAAACTTAAGTTGTCTGTGTTAAACTCATCATCTCCTAGTAATGGTCATCATTATGGAAATAATAACTTATATCTTACCATCTATCCATCAAACATTTATTAAAAGCCTACCGTATATTAGTGTGCATACAAAGTGCTAGGCATAGAGAGATAAATATATGCATAATGCTTGTTCTCGAGTAGGATGGAGAGCCTGAGGGCGGTATTCGGGTTGGGGAAATACATGCTCAGCAAGCTTTTGCAAAAGTGTGAAAACTTTTTTTTCCTTGGAGGACAGGAATTGCATTTGTTTTATTCCCAGATTATAGTGTATCTTCATAGGATCTAACACAGAATATGGCTTAGCTAAGGACCCAAGACATTTTGTGAGTTGACTTAATGTTTCAAATATAGTATTATAACATGTTATGTTATTAATGTTTCCACTTACATGATCAAGTGGCCAGGATGAGTTCATTCAGCCCATAAGTCCTTTTGCTCCTGTTAGTGAGCTGGAAATTTTGGCTGCCAAAGTCAACCTGGTAGCCAAATGTTTACATTTTGATAATTAATGATGGTGCTTAGTCACAGGTTTGATGAGTGATTTATTTTTAATAAAAACGGAAGGTTCATGACAAGCTCAGCAAATCTGTTGGCAGTTTTAAGACATTACACCAGGTTGCTTAGGAAAATTTCCCAGAAAATTGGATTATATAATATTCTTGCAAGGCAACTAGGAAAATAATTTTTTAAATTATATCTATTTTGCTATTTAAAAGCAGAAATTACCTGAAAAAGGAAAAAAAAATTGTGGGGAATTGATTAGATATTTGATGGTATTTTTTTTTGTAATTCAAAGGAATAGTAGATTTTGATTTCTCCTAAAAGTTAAATCATAGTTCTAAAAGTGGAAATAATAGTTTCCATTTGGTTACTAAATTTTTTAGAGTTGACTTACCTATTTTTTGATGATTTTAGTTACCCCTTCCTTGTGAAATTCAAACTCTAAATTTAAGGCTATACCTCAATGTAGTGTTTATGAAATGGGTTAAAGCTTAGGGAATGTTCCAGTGCAATCTAAAACCACACCAAGTACCAGAGGTTTTATGTTTGAAAAGTGTTTTAATCAGTGATGGATTTGGAATTATTGCCAGGTGATTCTTGAATCTTTTGGCCTAGACCTTATGAATACATTATCCAGATGTTTATAAAATGCCATTCTACTAATGTCCTGTTTATACTTTGACTTTGTGGTAAAGAAATACATTTGCCTACTTCAAAGTACCAGATGAAACTATTTTACATCAACTAAATATTATAGTCGAGCTGCTCAGCAGCCCTTCACCTCACTCCCTCTGCCTTAAAGGGACTTCGTCCCTATCATCACCTATTTTCTCCATGACATATGACAAGAATTCAGCCTGTTGTGGGGAATTTTGTGTGAATACTAAGTCCTTGATAAAGCTTCTTATACCTTTTCTACTTTCCCCCAAATGTATTCTCTCTTGGAAATAAAAGTTTCATTCCTCAATCTTTAAAGCCAGATTATTAATTGAAACTATTCAGTATGAATAGAGGCACACCTACTAATTCCTTAAAACCCAGCAGCAGAATCTAATCCTTTGAAAAATCTGTCTGCTTTACTTATCACTATTAATCAGTTTAAGATGACTTAGAAAGGTATATTGGGAGAAAAAAATAGAAAAAAAAAAGGGGAGAATAAAGCAATATTAAAGCTGACATTTTATATTCAGTTTGAGAAAGTGAAAAAAACACCTTCTTTTACTTTTTCATCTATTTTTTTTTTGAGTAGTTTTGCTGCATACATTTGCATATATACTATTGGGGTTGGAGTACATACACAATTTTGAAACATGTTTTAACCATTTCTGTTATTACATGTCCTTCAAAATATGGTGCCTAATGGCTGCAGAGGTCTTTGTCACGACTTTACCATCCTTTATTTGAACTCTCCTATTTTTTTATGGTGCCGAATCTCAGTCCCGCGGTGATTCACACCCACCGTTTTTCTTCACTGAGGCTCACTATAGTATTAATTAGTGCTAGTCACCAAACAGTTCTGGCTCTTCACGGTCTCGCACCGTTGGAGTTTGGTGAGGCACGTGACTTCTTCTAGCCAATGAGATGTAAGCAGAGCATTTAATTATTGGCGCAAGGCCTTCCAGGGTGCTTTTCCCCCTGCCGCAGGAAGTAGCGGTGTTCCGGAGAGTTGGCTACTGCGTTCGCCGGAATCCCGGAGTGCGGGAGAGGCCAAGGTGAGCATAAGAACCGGGATGGATAGGTAATATGAGCAGAAAATACAGCTTTATCTTGGGAGTTCCAGGCAAAGATGGCAAAAAGGAGGCTCCTCAACTCGTCGTCTTCCACATACACACCAAATCAGCAGCTACACATGGCACAATTCCCTCTGAAAGAAATTAGAAAACTAGCTTAGTGACTCCTACAGATCAAACAAGAAAACCCCCTCACTAAAATGGGTAGGAAAGATTAAGACACACTCTCCCTATAAACCTCAACTCTAGTAGTGGTGTGTGACTGGAAGGTAATTCACAACACCCAGCTTTTTCCTGAGGAGCAAAGTGTTTGGACCCAACATGGAGTGGCCCCAGCTTTTAAGACTTCCACCTTTGTGACGGGCCCTTGTAACATCTACCACTGAAAGCCAACGTGAATTCCGTACCTGAGACCTATAGCAAAGAAAAAATTCTGAAAGGGCTTGTGAAGACTCACTGTGGCTATCCACCTCAGCTTAGCACACAGGGAGTAGATAGTAATATGTATGTCTCCGTGTTTCTCTGAAAGAGTCCCATTTGCGTATTTTAAAAGCTCCTGCGTAGCACGTGTACCCCAATGTTCATAGCAGCACTTTCGACAATAGCCAAATCATGGAAAGAGACCAAGTGCCCATCAACAGACAGGTGGACTTTGTGAGACTAAGCAAAAACCAGGGGGAGGGGAAGAGGGGAAAGGAAAAAAAGACACAGAGAGGGAGGGAGATAAAACATAAGAGACTCTCAAAGACTAAGAAAAAACTGAGGGTGAGGGGGATGAGGGAGGGGGGAGAGGGGGTGATGGGCATTAAAAAGGGCACATGTTGGGATGAACACTGGGTGTTATATGTAAACCAATTTGAAATAAACTATTATAAAATTTAAAAAAAATAAATAAAAATAAAATAAAATATTTTTACAATTAAAAAAAAAAAAAAAACTCCTGCGTGAAGTTCAGGCTTCTAAAATACATGTCTAGGGGGTTGACTGCAGTCCTCCCCAGAGACTGATGAAGCAGGAGACGCCATACTTGCGTTCTTCCCCTGGCCTACTCCACAGTGCTGTTATTTCCCTGGAAGCCGCATGTGCACACATCTGGCACCCCAGCTTTTGTCACTGCCACCCAGAGGATACACCCTTGGTTTGCTTGGCTCTAGTGGCCAATAGGACCTGATTTTTTTTAATTAGAAAAATTAATTCCAGGACAGCTAACATAAAATGTTATACTAATTTCAGGTGTACAATATCGTGATTCAACAATTTTATGTATTACTCAGTGCTCATCATGACAAGAGTATTTTTAATCTGTTTCACCTATTTCACTTATCGCCCCACCCACCTCTCTGGTAACCATCTGTTAAGTTGCTATAGTTAAGAGTCAGTTCTTTGGTTTGTCTCTTTTTTTCTTTGTTCATTTGTTTTGCTTCTTAAATTTCACATGAGTGAAATCATATGGTGTCTGCCTTTTTCTGACTGACTTATTTCACTTACCATTATACTCCTTAGTTCTATCCATATTTTTGCAGATGGCAAGATTTTATTCTTTTTAATGCTGAGTAATATTCCATTGTATAGATATGCCACATCTCTATCCATTCATCTGTTGATGAACACTTGGGCTGCTTCCACAATTTGGCTATGGCAAATAATTTTGCAGTGAACACAGGGGTGCATATATTTTTCTGAATTAGAGATTTTTTTTATATATACTTTAGTTAAAAATCTAATAGTTGAAACACTGGATCATATGGTAATTCTCTTTTTAATTTTTTGAGGAAACTCCATACTGTTTTACATGATGGCTGCACCAGTTTGCATTCCCACCAGTGCTGTAGGAGGGTTGCTTTTTCTCCACATCCTTACCAAAACTTGTTTTTTGTGTTTTTGATTTTGGCCATTCTGACAGGTGTGAAGTGATATCTCATTATGGTTTCGATTTCCATTTCTCTGATGATGAGTGATGTTGACCATCTTTTCATGTGTCTGTTGGCCATCTCTGTGCCTTCTTTGGAGAAATGTCTTTTCATGTCTTCTCCCATGTTTCATTTGGATTATTTGTTAGTTTGGTGTTTAGTTGTGTAAGATATTTATATATTTTGCATATTACCCTTATCAGATAAGTCATTTGCAAATATCTTCTCCCATTAAGTAGGTTGTCTTTTGGTTTTGTTGTTTCCTTTGCTGTGGAGATGCTTTTTATTTTGATGTAGTCCCAATCATTTATTTCCCTTGCCTTAGGAGACTTATCTAGAAAAATGTGGCTATGGCCAATGTCAGAGAAATTACTGCCTGTGCTCTCTGCTAGGGTTTTTATAATTTCAGGTCTCACATTTAGGTCCTTAATCCATTTTGAATTTATTTTTGTGCATGGTATAGGAAAGTAGTCCAGCTTCATTCTTTTGCATGTAGGTGTCCGGTCTTCCCAGCATGAGTTGAAGAGACTCATTTTTCCATTGCATATTCTAGCATTCTTTATCAAAGATTAATTGACCATTTAATTCTGCATTTAATTGTAGACTCTGTTCCATTGATCTGTGTGTCTGTTTCTGTGCCAATACCATACTGTTTTGATTACTGTAGCTTTGTAATATAACTCGAAATCTGGAATTGTGATACTTCCAGCTTTGTTCATCTTTTTCAAGATTGCTTTGGCTATTTGGAGTCTTTTGTATTTCCATACAGATTTTAGGATTATTTCTTCTAGTTCTGTGAAAAATGCTCTTGATGTGATAGGCTGTAGTTGATAGGGATTGCTTTAAATTTGTAAATTGCTTTTACATTTTGACAATATTTGTTATTTTTTAAATATTTATTTATTTATCTTGAGACCGAGAGGGAGAGAGAGCCAGCATAGATGAGCTGGGGAGGTCAGAGAGAGAGAGAGAATCCCACAGAGTTCAACATGGGCTCAATCCCATGACCCTGGGGACCTGAGCCAAAACCAAAGTCAGATGCTCAACTGACTGAGCCACCCAAGTGCCTCACATGTAATATTTTTCCATTTGTTTGTATTGTCCTTACTTTCTTTCATCAGTGTTTTATAGTTCTCAGAGTATAGGCCTTCACCTCCTTGCTTAAGTTTATTCATAGATATTTTATTATTTTTGGTGCATTTTATAAATAGGATTGTTTTCTTAATTTCTCTTTCTTCTGCTTTATTATTAGTGCATAGAAATGCAATGAATTTATGTATACCAATTTTATATCCTGTAACCTTGCTGAATTTATCGATCAGCTCTAGTAGTTTTTTGGTGGAGTCTTTAGAGTTGTCTACAGCTAGTATCATGTCATATGCAAATAGTACATATTTTATTTCTTTTTTGCCAATTTGGTTACCTTTTATTTCTTTTTATTGCCTGAATGCTGTGGCTAGAACTTCCAGTACTATGTTCAACAAAAATGGTGAGAGTGGACATCCTTGTCTTGTTTCTGACCTCAGGGGAAAAGCTCTTAGTTTTTCACCGCTGAGTATGATGTTGACTTTGTCAAATGCTTTTTCTGCATCTGTTGAAATAATTTTATGGTTTTAATCCTTTCTATTGTTGATGTGATGTATCTCATTGATTGATTTGTAAGTATTGAACACTTACACTTTTGCATCCCAGGAATAAATCCCACTTGATCATGGTAAATGATTTTTTTCATGTATTGTTGGTTTCGGTTTGCAAATATTTTGAGGATTTTCATATCTATGTTTATCAGAGATATTGGCCTGTAGTTCTTTTTTTGGTAGTGTCTTTATCTGGTTTTGGTATCAGAATAATGCTGGCATCATAGAATGAATTTGGAAGCTTTCCTTCCTCTTCTATTTTTTTGGAATAATTTAAGAAGAGTAAGTATTAACTCTCTTTAAATGTTTGGTAGAATCCACCTGTGAAGTCTTCAGGTCCTAGACTTTTGTTTGCTGTGAGTTTTTGATTTCTGAGTCATTTCATTATTGGTAATTCATCTGTTCAAATTTTCTATTTCTTCTTCTTTTCTCTTTATTCTGAGGGAGAGAGAGAGACAAAGAAAGAGACTGAGAGAGGGAGAGAGAATCCAAAGTAGGCTCCATGCTGTCAGAACAGAGCCTGCTGCAGGTCTCAATCCCACAAATTGTGAGATTGTGACCTGAGCCCAGATCAAGAGTTGGACACTTAACTGACCGAGTCACCTGGGTGCCCCTCTCTTTCCTCTTGATTCAATTTTGGGAGGTTACATGTTTCTAGGAGTTAATCCATTTCTTCTAGGTTGTCCAACTTGTTGACATAATTTTTCATAATATTATCTCATAATCCTTGTATTTCTGTGGTGTTGGTTTCTCATACATATGTATTTAAAGTTTATTTATTTATTTTGGGAGAGAGTGGGGAGGGGCAAAGAGAGAGGTCAAAAGAGAATCCCAAGCAGGCTCCACACTGTCTGACATGGAGCCTGATCCCATGACTGTGAGATCATAACCTGAGCCCAGATCAAGAGTTGAACACTCAACTGACTGAGCCACCCAGGTGCCCTTCTCTTTCATTTCTGGTTTTGTTTATTTGAGTCCTCTCTCTTTCTATATTTTTTTTCCTCATGAGTCTGGCTAAAGGTCTATCAACTTTGTTGATCTTTTCAAAGAACCAGTTCCTGGTTTCTTGATCTGTTCTGTTGTTTGTTTTTTTGGCTTCTATTTTTGCAGGATCTGCTTTTGCCAGGACCACAGAACTTTGGCAAACAAAGAAACAGTTCTTACCCAGTGATCTTTCTCAGGGCTAAATACATAGGTAGCAGATACAAAAACTTATCTACCGGTCTTTCCCAGAAGGAAGTCTATTTGAATATTTGAAAAGCTCCTGCCTGAGAGCCTGCATTCTGATCAGCCTGCATCTAGGGGATAACTGAGATCCTCCCTTTGGAACGTTGACAAGTCTTAGCAAACCCTCAACTACTGGGAGCCACTCTGAAGAAAGATGGCAGCGTGGACATTCACAAAGTTTTGAGAGACAACAGAAAGTTCAGGCCAGGCTAAATGATAAGATTCACCTCCTACATGAGACCACTCCCTCAAAACTGGGAGAGGTAGCCCTTTTATCTCATGTGCAGAAATCTCCAAAGTGTTAAGAGTGTTATTCTCATTATAGAGGTCCCAGAGCAGAAAAAAGAGAGAAAGGTGCAGAAAGCTTATTCAAAGAAATAATGGCTGAAAATTTCCCTAACCAGGGAAAGGAAACAGACATTTGGATCCAGGAATCCCAGAGAGTTGCTCTGTAAAATAAGAATCCAAAGAGACCCACAATGGGAAACATTATAATTTAAATATCAAAAGTTAAAGTAAAAAAAAAACAAAAAACAGCTTGTTATGTACAAGACAACCCCAAAAAAACTATCAGCAGACTTTTCAGCAGAATCTTTGCAGGCAATAAGGGAATAATGTATAATTAAAATTTGTGAAGGGAGAACTTAAATGTTCTCACCAAAACTAACCAAAACCAAAACAAAAAACTATGAATATGTGAGGTAATGGAGGTGTTAATTAGCTCGATGAAGAGAATGCTTTCACATTTGTCAGTTTTACCTCGAAGAAACTGAAATAAAAAACCTATTTTTTTAAGGAATGGACTCATAGGGGCTGTTTGTTATCATAGTATAATTTCACCTATCTTGGCTGATGCACTCACTGATCATATTTATTTAGACTGGGAATCTAGCTTAGATCTTGTGATCATCAAGTGGACCCGTACTCATCTTAATTTTCATGAATTATATGCCAGGTCATGGTGTGCACCCTCAGATTCTCAAACAGTGGGGAACATTTCCCCCTACCCATCTATTTTCAAAGTGTTTCTTTAGCTGACTTTAGGCATATTTGGTAACTCATATTACATACAAATAACAAGCATTCATACCTTCATTCTCACAATATTTATGACCGATTAGCCTTGTCCATATTTTTCTGTTGCTCTGGAAAATATCAATAGCATCTTTAAGATAAAGGCTTTTTAAAGTCCAAATTTTGTAGTTGTATAAGAATTAGAAAATTCAAAAGAAAAAAAATGCTGTCGTTTCTCCTGCCATCTAAACTTATTTCTGTGGTCCTATGTTTCTTTCTATTCTTTGTGCATAAAACTTTATATTGCTTGAAATAGTTTACAAAGAATTTGCCATTTTCTCTATATTGTCAAAAATTTAATATTATTTTATAGATTTCATTATTAACATTTTAATGGCTGCAAATACTACACTGAAATTGAATACCATAATTTATTCCACAATTTCCTTATTGAGCTTTTAGGTTGCTCCCATTTTTTAAAAGAAATACTATTGAAATAAATCATTTTAAACAAGTATGCTAGACCACATATATCTAATCAACATTATTGTTTAAATGCCTTCTAAGTCTAAACACATATTCTAACACAGGTGCCATTGATGTAAACATCTCTGATACTTCTTTTCTGAGATTGTCTTTAAAGCCAATTCATAAGCTGCACATTTAACAGTCATTTCTCTGCCAAGTAATCTTCAACAAAGCAGAGTATCCAATAGAAAAGAGACAGTCTTACCAGGAAATGGTGCTGGGAAAACTGGGCAGTGACATGCAGAAGAATGAAACTAGACCAATTTCTTACATCATACACAAAAATAAATTCAAAATGGATGAAAGACCTAAAAATGAAACTGGAAACCATCAAAATACTAGAAGAGAAAATAGGCAGTAACCTCTTTGATCTTGACCACAGCAATATTTACTAGACATGTCTCCGAAGGCAAACTCAACCCCCCCCAAAAATATTGATAATCCTGTGAAGAAATGGGCAGAAGACATGAATAGACACTTTACCAAAGAAGACATCCATATGGCCAACAGACACATGAAAGATGCTAACATCACTCATCATCAGAGAAATACAAATCAAAACCAAAATGAGATACCACCTCACACCTGTCAGAATGGCTAAAATTAACAACTCAGAAAACAACAGATGTTGGCAAGTGCAGAGAAAGGGGAACCCTTTTGTCCTGCTGATGGGAATGCAAACTGATGTAGTCACTCTGGAGGGCAATATGGAGGTTCCTCAAAAAATTATAAATAGAATTACCTATGATCCAGCAATTGCACTACTAGATATTTTTTCAAAGGATACAGGTGTGATGTTTCAAAGGGGCACGCGCACCCCAATGTTCATAGCAGTGCTATCAACAATAGCCAAAGTATGGAAAGAGCCCACGTGTGAATAGATAAAGAAGCTGTGGTATTTATATATATATGATGGAATACTACTCAGTGATCAAAATGAATGAAATCTTGCCATTTTGGAACAATGCGGATGGAATTAGAGTGTATTATGCTAAGTGAAATAAGTAAGTCAGAAAAAAACAGATATCATACAATTTCACTCATATGTGGAATTTAAGAAACAAAGTAGCCAAACATAGGGGAAAGGAAGGAAAACGAAGATAAAAACAGAGAGGGAGGCAAGCCATAAGAGACTTTTAAATACAGAGAACAAACTGAAGGTTGCTGAAGGGGAAGTGGTTGACGATGGGCTAAACAGGTGATGGGCATTAAGGAGAACACTTGTTGGGATGAGCCCTGGGTGTTACACGTAAGTAATGAATCACTGGATTCTACTCCTGCAACCAGTACTACACTGTATGTTAACTAACTTGATTTTAAATAAATAAATTTTTAAAAAGTCATTTCATTCATTTATAACATATCTTGGTTTTGGACTCTACATCATTTGTTCTTTTGTTCATATTTTGGCTGTTTCCAAAAATCAAATCTAATTTTAAAATGCCTAATTTCACCTCCATTTTGACCATTTGGAAGGCTGCCAAAATATTCTGAAAGCAATTTTAGAGGAAAAAGTTCCAAAAATGTTTAGAGCAGTGGGCAATTACTGCAATAACTGTGCAGTCTTCTGCAGTGATAGCTTTGGAGAGCTAACACTCCTTTTCTCATGTGGATTTGGGTAGGTCTGTACTATATTCATTAAGTCCATAGCTCTGTAGTCACACTCTTCATGAAAAGATTAGCATCCCGAATAATCTCACTTCCTTGAAAGCAAGGGTGATTCTTTCAAAGGACCTGCATTCATGACTTACAGAGAGCACATGCCTGTTATATATTTGTGATAGATTCTCTAGCAATGAATAGTCTGTCTAGAATATACTTTTTTCCATTGGCATGCACCTATTTTTGAATAAACTCTTCTGGTGAAGGCTTGAACTCCCTAACACTTGGGACCAACAATATCTGCATCACCTGGGAATTCATTAGAAATGCATATTCCTTGGCCCCACTCTGCACCTCCTGAATCAGAAATTCTGGATGTTGGACTCAATGATCTGTGTTTTATCAAAACCTCCATGTGATTCTGATACATAATACATGATCAAGAAATAGTAAAATTTGGAGAAAATTGGAAATAAAGTTCTCGGAGTTAATACTATGATGAGAGAAAGTTCGTGTCAAAGGTTGTAAAATTCAGTGTTTTCTGAGTACATATACTGTACTAAAAATTGCACTATAACAAAAAAGAGATAATGTTTTTGTTTTCATAGAGTTGATGGTCTAGGATAGATAAAGGATGAGTAACAGTATAAAATATACAAATAGATACAATGCTCTGTGATACTTCAGTGTAGAAGTGTATAAAATATGGGTGGTGATGATCATAACTTATCGGTCAGGCACAGTGCAAGTGCTTTCCATCGTAATATATCCTTTTTCTCAGTCTGCCCATTAGATGGAATATAAAAGATTAAGAGGTTCTGTGTGGCTCGAATAGGTTCCCTTGAATCTGAAAAGAGAAGCTTAGTCTCAGCATTCACTCTTCCTTGCCTAGAGCACTTGAGCTATTCATGAACTCTGCGTTGGTCAGGTCCCTTCAGAAATGGGTATATGGGCACCCATCTCAGAATTGATTTGCAGATTAAATAAGGTAATGAATGAAATGAATGAATGAAATGAAAGGAATGAAGTTGCTTAGCTCAGTATATCTTAAATATTCAATAGATAGTAATGTCTTTATTGCCGTTGACAGTAATCATCATTACCACTACCATCATCGTCAAAATCATCATCATTTTTATCGAAGTGGTGAGTGGCAATATGATATAGATTCTATATGAGTTAAGAACACAGACTCAAGCCAGACTGTCAGGGTTCAATTCTGGCTTTGTCAGCCTCTAGCTGTGAGACCATGGCTTATTCTCTCTGGAGTTCAATTTCCTCAGTTCTAAGGTGGGGACCGTGAGTGCTTACTTCATAGGGTTGTAGTGACTGGTAAATGAATTAACGCATGTAAAACACTCAGAACATGACCAGACCTGCAGTGTATGCTCAGTAAGTGCTAGCTATTATTATCATGCATTGGGGAGGGGGGGGGGAATTTTCCATTGACTGCTCTGTCCAAGAGTTTAACTTCTCTCTATGGTATGTTGTGATTTTGATGGAAGGGTTTATGCTTTAGGGGCCCTTGGAATAAGAATATCACTTTTCCTTAAATCTGTAGGCTTTAAGATTCCAGTACTTGAGTAAAGCCCTTTTTGTGGTACCTAAAAATAAGCAGGGAAAAAAACTACTACCAAAATAAAGTTTAAAAAAGGCCAAGGGGAAGAAAATTTTAAATCAAAGGGCAGGGCATCCATTTTTACTTTATGGAAATGTATTATTTAAGCAAATTTACCGATAATCATGCACAGATGCTGTTTGTAGACACTGTTTTCTTCCTTTGAAGTATCCGAGTGCTGATTTCCTATCTGTGCCAGCGGTCTTTTCTGAATTAATTCTATGCCCCCCTATATCATTGTGGGAAAGAGATCTCATACAACTTTCCTAAAGATTAGAAGACTAAACTGTACCTATTGCCTCAGAGGCTGAGAAGATGTACACAAATGTGAATAAACAGTTAAAACACTACCAGGTGCACAGGAAGAGTCCTTGCACACAAACGCGATTGACATCAAGAAAATATTAGCTTTGTAATTCTGCCCGGATGGCACATTGATGGACCGGCTCCGCAGAAGGATTCAGCTGCAAGCATTTCATGTAATTGATGGTGGAAGAAAAGAAAATTTCAACAGATACTTTTCTGTTAATTTGCCACAGGTGCTCAAATGCCTGTGCCCTAGTATTTCAAGGATTCAAACCGCTACTATGATAGCTTCAGGCTTTGCTTCCAGGTTATTTTACAGACTGTGGCATACATTTTTAAGAATTTAATTCTGTTTATTGGTAATGCTGCATTCACATGATTACAATCTAACAGGATGAGTGCAGTTTCTCAATCAAGTGGATATTAACTTAATTTATATCACTCCAGATTCATGTTCAATTTTTTATCACGTGCATTCTGTGTTCAGCTCTTTTATTTTAACTTAACATCATTTCATCTACACGTTTCCATCTATTGCTTTTGGCCATTTAGTTGCCATGCCAGTCTTTCATTTTCCTGCTACCTCTAATGGTAGAGTTTCACATTTATACACAGAGATGCAGGGAACGTCTTAATATAAATTTTTTTCTAATTTTATAATATTGCCAACAAGTTTGTTCTCCAAAGCAGAATAAGCAAAGTTAGAATTCTTATAGTTCTTGCTACATATTGGGAGATCACATTCTAGAAATATTAAACTAATTTAACAGTTTATATGTATTTATATAATAATTAATTTAATAATTAAAATCAAACTAATTTAACAGTTAATATATATTAACATATATAAATTCCATGCTGATGGAATATATATATATATATATATATATACACACTTTTCTGTATAGTTTATACAATATTGGATTTTATTTTATGTGTATAATGGCTTTTGAAAATACAAGTGATATAAAATTTACCATCTTATGCATTTTAGGTATACAGTTTAGTGATATTAAATATATTCATAATGCGCAACATCAGAACCATCCATCTCCATAACTCTTTTATCTTGTCAAACTGAAATTCTATACCCATGGGACAATAACTCCCTATTTTCCACTTCCCACTAGACACTGGGAACCAACATTCTACTTTCTGCGTCTGTGATTTTGATTGCTCTAAGTATCTCATGTAAGTAGAATCATATGGTATTTGTCTTTTGTGACTGCCTTATTTCACTTAGTATAATGCCCTCAATGTTTATTCACGTTATAGCATATGTTAGAATTTCCTGCCTTTTTAAGACTGAGTAATATTCCATCGTATATATATACCACATTTTGTTTATTCATTCATTCATTGATAAACACTGGGGTAACTTCCACGTTTCAGCTATGGTGAATAATGCTGCTGCGAGCATGGGTGTACAAATATATCTTTGAGACCATGCTTTTAATTATTTTGGGCATATGCCCAGAAGTGGAATTGCCAGATTATATGGTTATTCTATATTTTTTAAAGAACCACCATACTGTTTTCCAAAGGCTGTCCATTTTACATTCTGCATTATAGCAGACAAGGGCTTTAATTTCTCCACCTTCTCACCAACACTTGTTATTTTCTGTTTTTTGATAGTGGACATGTTACTAGGTGTGAGGTGGTATCTCATTAGTTTTGATTTGGATTTCCCTAATGATTAGTGATGTTGAGCATCTTCTCTTGTGCTTATTGGCCATTTGTATATTTTCTTTGTTAAAATATCTATTGAAGTCTTTTCCACTGTTGAATTGATTGTTGTCTGATTTCTGTTGTTCAATTTTTAGAATTCTCTATTTATTCTGAATATTAATCCCTTATCAGAGATATGATTTGCAAGCATTTTATCCCATTGCATGTGTTGCCTTTTTGCCTGTTGATACTGGCTTTTGATGCAAAAAATTTTCTAATATTCCTGAAGTCTAGTTTCCCTATTTTGTTGCCTTTGCCTTTGGTGTCATTTCCAAGAAATCAATGCCAAATCTAACGTCATGAAGCTTTTGCCCTATATTTTTCTTCTAAGAGTTTTATAGTTCTAGATCTTTTATTTAAACCTTTTATCCATATTGAGTTAATTTTTGTGTGTGATGTTAAATAAGAGTCCAATTTCATTCTTTTGCATGTGGATATCCAGTTTTCCCAGTGCCGTTTGTTGAAAAGTCTGCCCTTTCCCCATTGAAAATTCTTTGCACCTGTCAAAAATCCCATATATTTGAGGGTTTATATCTGGGCTCTCTCTTCTATTCCATTGGTCTATATGTCTGTGTTTATGTAAGTATAACACTATTTTGATAGTGGTAGCTTTGTAGTAAGTTTTTAAATTAGGAAGTGTGAGTCCTCCAGCTTTGTTCTCCTCTTTCAAGATTATTTTGGCAATGAAGGAGCTATTGAGATGCCATATAGATTTCAGGATGGGTTTTTCAATTTCTGCAAAGCACTTATTTGGGATTTTGATAAGGATTGCATTGAAGCTGTAGACTGCTTTGGGGAGTATTGACATCTTAACAATATATAAGTCTTCTATCGCTTCTCAGCCTTTTGGCTAAGATCAAATGTAGTAATAATATAAATCTTCTAATCCATGAACATGGAATTTGTTTTGATTTATTTGTATTTTGTTTAATTGCTTTCAGCAGTGTTTTGTAGTTTTCATTGTACAAGTCTCTCACCTCCTTGGTTAAGTTAATTCCTAGGTATTTTAGTCTTTCGATGCTATTATAAATGGAATTGTTTTTGTAATTTCCTTCTCAGATTGTTCATTGTTCATGTGTAGAAATGCATCTGATTTTTGTGTGTCGGCTTTGTATCTTGTTACTTTGGTGAATTCATTTATTAGTCCTAACAGTTTTTTGTGTGGAATCTTTACTGTTTCCTACATATAAGATCATATCACCTGTGAGCAATATAATTTTATTTTTCCTTTTCTAATTTAGATGACTTTTATCTCTTTTTCTTGCATGATCGCTCTGGCAAGAACTTTCAGTATTGTGTTGAACGGAAGTTGCAAAAGTTAGCATTGTTGCCTGATTTTAGAGGAAAAGCTTCCCATTTTTCACCATTGAGTATAATGTTTGCTTTGGGTTTTTCATATATGGTTTTAATTATATTGAGGCAATATCCTACTATTTTTAGTGTTTTTATCATGAAAGAGTCTTGAAATTTGTCATGTTTTTTCTTTATTATTTAAGATTATCATATTGTTTTCCCCCCTTAATTCTGCTAATGTGTTGTATTACCTTGATTAAATTTTGTATGTTGAACCATCCTTGCATTCCAGGAATAAATCCCACTTAATCATGGTTTATAATACTTTTAATATGCTACTGTTTGTTAGTAATTTGTTGAGGATGTTTGCATCAATGTTTCTAAGGGTTATTGGTCTATAGTTTATTTCCTTGTAGTGTCTTTGCCTGTCTTTAGTACAAGGGTAAAGCTGGCTTCATAGAATGAGCTAGAAAATAATCCCTCCTCTTTAACTAAAAAAAAATTGAGAAGGGTTGATGTTAATTCTTCTTTATTTTTTAATTTTTTTTAATTTATTTATGTTTATTTTTGAGAGAGAGAGAGAGAGAGAGAGAGACCGAGTATGAGTGGAGGAGGGGCAGAGAGAGGGATACACAGAATCTGAAGCAGGCTCCAGGCTCTGAGCTGTCAGCGCAGAGCCTGACGCGGGGCTCAAACTCACAGACTGAGAGATCATGACCTGAGCTGAAGTCAGATGCTTAACTAACTGAGCCACCCAGGTGCCCCTAGTTCTTCTTTAAATGTTTGGTAGAATTCACCATTGAAGCCATCATGTCCAGGATTTTCCTTGTTAGGAGATTTTTGATTACTGATTCGGTTTCCTTACAGTTACAGATGTATTCAGATTTTCTATGTATTTATGATTTAGAGTTAATAGGTTTTGTGCTCTTAGACATTTGTTCATTTCATTTAGGTTTTCCAGCTTGTTAGCATATAATTGTTCGCATACTCTCTTATATCCTTTATTTCTGTGGAATCAGTAAGGAGTGTCCCCAGCTTTATTGCTGATAGTAATGTGACTGTTCTCTCTCTATTTTTTAGTTCATCTAGCTAAAGATTTGTCAATTTTGTTGATCTTTTCAAAAAACCAACTTTTGGTTCCATTGATTTTTCTCTGTTGCTTTTCTATTCTCTGTTTTATTTATCTCTAATCTTTATTTCCTTTCTTTCACTAGCTTTGAGTTTAGTTTGTTCTTCTTTTTCTATTTATAGTTCCTTAATTTGTAAAGTTAGATGGTTGATTTGAGATCTTTCCTGTTTTTTAATGTAAGCATTTATCACTATAAACTCCTTCCTTAGCAGTGCTTTTGCTGCATTCTGTATGTTTTGGTATGTTGTAGTTTTGTTTTCATTCATTTCTAAATATTTTATAATTTCTCTTATGATTTCTTCTTTGATCCATTGGCTAGTTAAGAGTGTGCAGTTTAATTTCCACAAATTTGTGACTTTTCATGTCCCTTCTGTTATTTTTCTAACTTCATTCTGTTGTGGCCAAGGAAGATACTTTACATGAAACGTATCTTTTTATTTATTTATTATTTTTTAAAGTTTATTATTTTTTTAAGTTTATTTATTTATTTTGAGAGAGACAGAGACAGCATAAGCAGAGGAGGGGCAGAGAGAGGCAGGAACAGAGGATCCAAAGTGGGCTCTGTGCTGACAGCAGAGAGCCTGACCTGGGACTAGAACTCAGCTGAAACGAAGAGTCAGACACTTAACCAACTGAGCCACCCAGTGCCCCAATACATATCTTTTTAAATCTGTAGAGACTTAGTTTGTGACCTAACGTGGTCTATCCTGGAAAATATTCCATGTACTTGAGAAAAGTGTGTATGCTGTTGTTGGATAGAGTGGTCTGTTAGATCTAGTGGGTTTATTGTGTTAAGTCCTCTGTTTCTTTACTTATGTTCTGTCTGGATGTTCTGTGAAGAGGAAGTATATACAAAATGACTTCTAAAGGTTGAAGGAGACAAAACTGAAGAAAAATATGAAGAAGTCCTGCTCGATTAGAAAGGGTTTATTAAAGGGACTCGTGGACAGAAGTGTGTTTTAGGTAGGTATAAGGTGAGCAAATCTCTGTAACTCCATCTCCCTTAGGACCTGCTTTCATTGCCCTAGAGTCTGAGAGTACATTGCTGAGGGACTATCCAAGAGGAGAATGTTTAAGAACAGGTATGTGCCACAGGTTTCTCTATCCACTATTGAGAACTAAATATTGAAGTCTCAAACTATTATTCTAGAACTGCCTATTTTTACCTTTAATTCTGTCAGTTTTGCTTCATATATATTGACGATCTGTCATTAGGTGCATAAATGTTTATAATTATGAATACCTTCTTGCTGTATTTTACACCTTTATTAATATAAATAATGTTCTTTGTCTCTTATAACCTCTTTTGATTTAAAGTCCATTTTGTCTGATATCAGTATAGCCACCCGTCTTCTTTTTTTAGTTAATATTTGCATGGAATATCTTTGTCCATCCTTTCATTTTCAAAATATTTCTGTCTTTAGCTGTAAAGTGAGTCTCTTCTAGGTAGCATATAGTTGGATCATTAAAAAAAAATCCATTTGCCAATCTCTGTCTTTTGATTAGAGATTTTAATCTATTTACATTTAATGTAATTATTGCTAAGTAGGGTCTTATTTCTTTCATTTTGCTATTTGTTCTCTTTATGCTTTTCAGCTCTTTTTTTTGTCCCTCATTTTCTGTGTTACTGTCTTCTTTTGTGTTTAGCTGATTTTTTGTAGTGGAATATTTACATTTCTTTTTCATTTCCTTTTGTTTATATTCTAGAGCTGTTTCTTTGTGGTTACCATGGGGATTACATTGAATATCCTAAAGTTGTAGTACTCTACTTTGAATTTATACCAGCTTACCTTCGATAACATCTAAAAAAGCTTTGCTCCTTTTCAACTCTACCCCCATGCTTTTTGGTCATTGATACCACAAAATTATGTCTTAATACATTATGTATCCCAAAACATAAACTAATGATTATTTTAAATGTATTGGTCTCTTAAATCATTTAGAAAACATAAAAGTGGATCTACAAATCATTGTTACAATAAAAATAGATTTTATAATTGCCCATTTATTTCTCTTTATTGAGATATTTATTTCTTTATATGACTTCAAGTTACTGTCCAGTGTCCTTTCACCCTCTAGGACTCCCTTGAGCATTTCTTCCAGGGCAGGTTTACTTCACTATCTTCCCAGAATCCTCTATAATGGCTTCTTCTAGTAACTTTAATTTGGATTTATTTATTTTATTTGAAGCTGTATATTTTTGAAAAGAAAGGTTTAATATTAATATTTATAATTTTTAATTTTGCAACGCACCATTTATCTATTTAGGTCATTGCAAATGTTGGGAATATTGTATCTAGGAAACAATTCCTTACCCAAAGTCATGAAGTTTTATAGTTTTAGCTCTTACATTTAGGTCTGTGATTAATTTTTAATTAATTTTTGTATATTTTGTGATATATGGGTACAACTTCATTCTCTCACATGTGTTTATTTGGTTGGCCCCAGCACCGTTTCTTTGAAAATATTTTTCTCTAACCACTGAGTTGTCTTGGCACCCTTGTTGAAAATGAATTGACTATTCTTTTAAGAGTTTAATTTTGGACTTTAAATTCTATTGTATTGATCTATGTCTATCCTTATGCCAGTACCACACTCTCTTAATACCATAGCTTTCTTTTTTTTTTTATAATCATGACAGAGTGTTAGATTTTGTCAAATGCTTTTTCAGCATCCGTTGAGGTGATCATGTGGTTTTTGTCCTTTTGTATTATATGATAAAACACAATGATTGATTTTTGGATGTTAAGCCAACCTTGCATTTCTGTGATAAATCTCTCTTGGTCATGATGTATAATCCTTTCCATTTGTTGCTGGTGCCAGTTTGCTTGTATTTTGTTGAATAGGTTTTTGGTTTTTGTGGTTTTTTATTTTTTTTGCATTTTTATTTATAAGAGATGTTGGTCTGTAGTTTTCTTTTCTTATGATATCTTTGTCTGGTTTTGATATCAGTAATAGTGACCTTGTAGAATAAGTTGAAAAATGTTCCCTTCTCTTATATTTTTTGGAAGAGTTTATAAAGAATTGGCATTAATTTTAGATGTAATTGTTTTGAGTTTTTGTGGCTTCCTTTATAGTTTACCCTTTGCTATTGTTACATTGCAGGTAGAGTTTTAAATGGGGACAGAAAGGTGTTGTTTAATGCTGATCATTTCCTTATTGAACAGGTGACAGTGAAAGTACAGTCCTCCAAGTAAAAGTGTTGAGTATTCTGCCTATTTCTACTGCAGTGCTGGATACTGCACCAATGGGGGACATTTTTAACTGTAGACACAAATTATAAGGTTTTATATTTAGAATTCAGAACCATAGTTGGAAGATGCCTTTTCAGTGCTATTTTCCTCAGTGGAGCCATGTTAGTACATGCCTAACTTGCTGTCCCCACTTTAAGAACTCTTACCTATAACTTATTGGTACAAATTTGTTTAGAAACATCATTTAAACAAAACAAATGAGCAAGGAGGAGAGGGGGGCGCGAACCAAGAAACAAACTTTTAACTGTAGAAAACAAACTGATAGTTACTGGAGGAGAGGTAGGTAGAGGGATGGGTGAAATAGGTGATGGGGCTTAAGGAGTGTTGTTGTTGTGATGAGCACTGGGTGTTTATGGAAGTACTGAATCACTATATTGTATACCTGAAACCAATATTACGCTGCATGTTAACTACTGGCACTTAAATAAAAACTTAAAAAAAAAGGAGAGAGACTGTTGTGAAGTGTTATACTGACTTCTTCTTAAGTAAGAGAGTCTGAGAACAAGGAAAGTTTGTTGAATCCCAGACATCATGTAAGGTAATCCAAATAATAAATATTTAGATTGTCTTCCTACATGTTTCAAAGTACTTTTGGCCACTAGTCACTACTAACTCAGTGGGAAAAGTTGGCAGTGTAGAAATAATAATAGCTAATGTTTACTAAATAATTACGATGTGCCAAACACTGTTTTACATTCTTTACATATACTATATCTTTTGTCTCCATGGCAATATTATGGAGTCAATACTAATATTATTTTCCACTTTACAGATGTGAAAACTCAGAAACAGAGAGGTCATCTAAGTTGCTTTATGTCATATGGATAGAAAATGGTAGAGCCAGGATTTTACCTAGGTGATGCGACCCCACAGCCCATCTCGAACCAGAAGTTAGAGTAGATTAGGCATATTCCAGGACAGGGATTCACATTCAGGGTTTCTGTATTATAGTTTTTGAGTTTATAAATCCTTTGTCTCTTTCTTGATGAAGACTAGGGGCGCCTGGGTGGCTCAGTTGGTTAAGCGGCCGACTTTGGCTCAGGTCATGATCTCACGGTCTGTGAGTTCGAGCCCCGCGTCGGGCTCTATGCTGATGGCTTGGAGCCTGAAGCCGGCTTCAGATTCCATATCTCCCTCTCTCTGTGCCCTTCCCCTGCTCATACTCTGTCTCTATGTCTCTCAAAAATAAATAATAAAAACATTAAAAAAATTAAAAAAAAATTTGATGAAGACTAACATTTTCAGTCAACATTTAAGAAATGTTCCTAAGGAGCATGCTAAGATGGTTCTAAGGATTTGAAATTAGGTAGTCTCTCTTTGCAGGGATAATGTATTAGACCAGTTAACAAAATAAATACTTAGCATTTATTGAGTGCTGTGTTTCATGGCAAGCTGATTCACTTGTATAAATTCATCTAATCTGCAAGTAACTCTATGAATTAAGTATTATTATTATCACTTTTATTTATAGATGAAGCCACCAAAGCAAATATATATAACTTGCTCAAGGTCAATTAGCAATAAGTGCCATAACCCAGGTTTGAACCTGGATGGTCTTACTCCAGAATCTCTGTTCTCAATCATTTTGCTATGCAATTTCTCTAAGTAAGTAAATAGTCACCTGACATATTGTCACAACAATGCAGTCGCACTAAGAAAGCAGTGATAAGAGCGGATCATTGTGTTTATGCATGCGGAGGCTGGAGTCACTTCTGAAGGAGAGAAATGTGTTGTGGCTGAGAGAAGGAGAAAGGCTTTTTCTGCAAATCTGAGACAACCTGAGACAAACATGGAAATAAGAAAAGAAAAATTACTTTTAAAAGGGAGGCTGTTAGCCTGAGCTTTACCAGAAGATGGGAATGCACTGATTGGGTGTGGTGCACGCCTCAGAGCTGTGCCTGCTTGGTGCTGAGGGAGCTGTGGTTTGGTGTTGTGGTTCATGAGCAGAAAGGGTCAGTTTGAAAGAAAAATTTTAGAAAATGAGTTTGATAAACTCAAT
This sequence comes from Paguma larvata, assembly GCA_030068075.1. Lineage (NCBI taxonomy): Eukaryota > Metazoa > Chordata > Mammalia > Carnivora > Viverridae > Paguma > Paguma larvata. Next base: position 41,669,135 of record CM057838.1, read on the forward strand.
TAGCTTGTATAGAGGTTGAATCAACAATAGATGAATAGAAACATCAATTACAAGTGTTTTTAGTAATCAAGAAGCTTCTGGAAATTAGCAGGAAAAGCTTGACCATAGGGGTGATATTTCTTTCTTTGTGCCAAAACTGTAATAGTTGTCTCTTTCTTGTGGGAGTAACATCAGGGAACGGGTTTATCCAGCACTTTTCTTCATGGAAACACAAGCATGTCCCATCGTTCTAGTTTCCTGCAAGGTGCTCTACCGTCTCCGCGCGTGAGAGAACATCCTCAGAGCCGTCGGTGACCAGAGAGCTGCATGTGTGTGGGCAGTTTCCTCCAGATTGTGTGGGTCCTCTGGTCTGTAGCCTTGAGGGACTTGAGAGGTTTCTTTGTCTCCTCGAACACATGCATTTACTTACCTCTCGGTCACTGTTAATGTTCTTTTGAATTTGAGGCAATTTGCAACTTTAAAGGATTGTCACATTATCAAAATAAATTTCATGTAATGTTTTCAATGAGATGATTATTAAATTGAGGTTTCTAAGTTATTTTTTACCAAAAAGAAAAATCATATTCACATCAAAAGCAAATAATCCAATATTGCCTACCCATCATATTTCTCATATGCAAATGGAGATCAGTGAAAGTCAAATGTCAAGTACAGACACTTAAAAAAAACTTTTGGTTCATTTGTACTTTTAAGGTGACCCGATGCCTTCTTTTCTCAAGTCCTCACACAGGTATTCAGGAATACCAGGATGGTGTGCCCAAAATCCCAACAGCCTGTATTACAGTGGAAGATGCAGAAATGATGTCAAGAATGGCTTCTCGTGGGAACAGAATTGTTATTCAGCTGAAGATGGGGGCACAGAACTACCCAGATGCTGATTCCTTCAACACCGTAGCAGAGATCATTGGCAGCAAGTACCCAGAGCAGGTGAGGGAAGGAAATGGAAGGGCTGTCTGGGAGTAGGGTTTCATGGTCAAGTATTAGTTTTTAGATATATTTGGGGAAAGAGGGAACTTGAATCTACAGAGAGGGTCCTTATAAACTCATTAACAGCAGGATCTTTATATATATTTTTCCCACCAGCAGTTTTACAACGAATTGAAGGGTAGAATAGGATCCATGGTGTAGAAACTCAACCTCCTAACAGCTGAGGGCAATATTTGTATATACGTGTTGTATTTATTCCATTTGGAGCCAGTTTAGTATTTGAGATCATACCAATAGCTAATAGTTATTATGCTTATTGTATGTATGGATTATGTTATTTGATTCTTTCAAAATTTAGTGAAGTTGGATTTATTTCCATCATTTTAGAGGTGAGGAAACTAACATAGAAGGCAGTTCAGGTGCCTGACGTCCACACAGCTAGTAAGTGGCTGAGAAACCCAAGCCCTTATAAATGTTAAACCAAGTTTTATTTTATTTTATTTAAAAACTTTTTTAAGTTTATTTATTTATTTTGAGAGAGACAGAGACAGTGTGAGTCAAGGAGGAGGAGGAGGAGGAAGAGGAGGGAGAGAGAGAGAGAGAAAGAGAATCCCAAGTAGACTCCACACTGTCAGTGCGGAACCCAATGTGGGGCTTGAACTCAGGAACCATGAGCCAAAAATCAAGAGTCAGATGCTTAACCGACTGAGCCACCCAGGCACCTCTAAACCAAGTTTTAAACCACAGTAATTTCCAGAATTATTATTTTTTTTTACCTTGCAAACTTTGAAAATCAAACAGTACTAGAGGCAGACCCAGACTCATGCTGGCTGAAGGTTGAATAAGTTTGGCAAGTTACTTATTCTCTGAGTCTTAGAGGACTTCTCTGCAAAGAAGGGACGGTCTATGTAACTTACCAGGATTATCGTGAGGACTCCATTAGCCTAGCACATCAAATAGCCAGCACAGTGTTGGGCACAACACGGACACTCATTGAATGTAAGTTTACTTCCTATGGCATCAAATATACAAAAAAAAAAAAAAAAAGTAGTACTTAAAGTTATTCCAAAATTTCATACTTGTTTTTGCTTAAGGAGATCAATGGGGTTAAGGACAAAGTGAACAGTGATAGAGAAATAAACCTTCCGTACATGTCTTAATTCAGGACCTCTCCTCTGCTGCAGTAAAGGTTTGTTTTATGTTCGGGACCCTTTTCTTCCTTCCCAGATCACGTCCAGGACATGGGCATGCATCATTGGGGTTGTAGCCACAGAGATAATGGAAAAGAAAGATCTCAGTGGTACCATAGGGAGTCAAATAGCTGTAGAGAAACTCTAGTTTCAGACATTGAGAAAGCAAACAAACAAGTCCCTTGCCCTTTAGGGAACTGATAACAACAGAAGAATCCAGAGTCAGTATTCCAGCTACTAAGTAGTCAGACTCCTTAACGTGTAACCCTTACCAGGTGTTTTCCCCAGTCAGTAGTTCCAGGATCTACTGGAAGAAGTGTTGCCATTTTTAAGGCTGCCGATACAGGGCAAGAGGGGTCTAGGATTATCTGTGATCAATTGTCTGGGTGAGCAGGCTACTCTGGCCACGCTGGGTGGCAAGATGAGTGTGAGTTATTGGGAGCCTTAGTCTGAAACAGCCAGGAGTGTCAAGGTCGGAACTAAAGCATTAAAGTAGAAGCGTTGCTGGGCATCTTCTATTTGGGAAGGCTCAGTCCTACTCCTCAGTCTGGCATGATTTAAAAAAAAAATCAGCTTTATGGAAGCTGATAAATTTACCAAATTTGAGTTACAATTCAGTGAGCTTTGAAAAATGTATGCAATGATGTAACCACTACAATGATCATAATACAGAATATCTTCATCACTCCAGACACCGCCTCGTGCCCCTTTGCTGTCCATCTCCTCCTCCACTCCCCTGCCCCGCAGTAACCACTGATCCCCTTCCTAGAACTATAGTTTTGTCCTCTCTGGAATTTCCTAAGAGTGGATTCACAGAATGTGTAGTCTCTCACATCTGGCTTCTTTCAGTCAGCATACTGCTTTTGAGATTTATCCACATTGTTTTATCAATTGTCATTCGTTTGTATTTTTGCTGAGTGATATTTAATTGCATGCACATACAACAATTTGTTTATCCATTCAGCAGTTGTTGGACATTTGGGTGGTTTCTAGTTTTTGACTGTTATGAGTAAAGAAAGCTTCTGTGAATATTCTTGTACAGTCTTACTGTGTATCTAGGTCTTCATTTCTCCTTGGGTAAATGCCTGGAAGTGGAATTGCTGGGCCGGCCTGAATCTTAAGCATTCTGATCGCCATCAAGATGCCTCAACCTTTTAATTCTGTGGTGGTAGTCTAGGTGGGTAGATTCCAGAGAGGTTCTAAGACTGGGATTAAACTTTTACCTCTGCCACAGTGTTGCGAGCATTCCAGAAGTTGGTTCTAAGTACATTGTTACCAAGATATACAAGGTAGAAGATTAACAGAAGCTCTCCCACAAAGAAGTTATAGTATTACTTCCACAGAAGGAATGTGGACAAGCGCAGTGAGGTCCATGTGACTTTTGACGGGGTGGGGTAGGAATCTACCTCATAGTCACCCGAAACCGCAAGGGATGCCCAGACCGCAAGGGAAGCAGCAAGCATCTGTTGTTCCCTCCAGGCACACGTGAGTTAAGGAACCTGAGTAAGCACAGTCTATCCCTGATAAATGCTATCTCTTCCAAGAAGCTTCCTCTGGTAACCTTCACCTCATCCCCACACTAGGTGCTATTATGATATCATTGTTACCGTGTCACCCCTCCCAGAGCTTGCAAATGCCCCAAGCAGACACTTTGCTTACTTTTTTTTTTCCTTGCTTTTCACTAATGCCTATCTCAGGACTTGACAAAGTATCTCAAAAACATACTTTGTTTTGGTAAAATGAAGAGAGGAAATGAAGGAGAAAATGGTTGGAGAATTTTCTTCATCCTTTAAAATGTAGAAGTTCTCCTGCCACGTTCAGAACACTGATTACCCGTCGGCATATTGGACGTCACTCCTAAACGCAGCTCGGTGTGTCCAGGCCTGAACAAGTCAGCTCTCTCACACCCCATCACCTGCCTGAGTTTCTCACCTCTGTGAAAGGAACCGTGTTTACCTGTCAGCCCGATCAGAGAACTTGACGTTATTTTTCATTTTCTCCTCTTTATCACTGTTCTCCAGCCAGGTCCCACATCCTGTTAAGTCTACTTTCAGCATATTTTAAAAAAATCTGTTCCGTCTTGCCTTTACTGTCATGATTGTCCTAATTCAGGCCCTCCTTTCCCTCCATGCTTTTTTTTCTTCTAATCTCTCCTCTGTTTCTGTGTTTTTGCAGTGTAGCCCAGAGCCATCTCTCACAACACTGATCTCCACATGGTGTTTCCCCGCCGTCAGGCCCCCTCTCCTGTTCCCTGCAAGAGAAAGGCTATGATAAAGATAAATACTCGGTTATGAGTAATCAGAGGTGAACAGAAGACAGAGGAAAAGAGACAAAGAGGGAGGGTTTGGGGCAGTGTAAATAGAAGGCAGTTATACGTAAGAGGAAACTAAGTAGTACTGTTCGTAAATGAGCAGAAAATGAGAATGAAGGAGGGGAAGGAAATTTATGATGGAGATTCAAATGCCAACTAAGAACTGTTTTTTCATTGGCTGGTGAGGGAATCTAGCTCTCCTAAACTCTGGCGAACTTTCCTAAAATCGCTCAGTATCAGTGATTTAATCATCAGTAAACTACACCCACCTTATCTGCAGTTTCACTTTCCACGGTTTCCACCTTTGGTCAACCAAGGTCGGAAGCAGATGATCAGAAGGTCACGAGTAGCCTAGTGCTGCATCACATGCCCACGTCATTCTCCTCACGAGATCCCATCACGCAGGCATTTTATTATCTTACGTCATCACAAGAAGAGTGAGTATAGTACAATAAGATATTTTGAGAGAGAGACAGTCATTCACGTAACATTTATTACAATATATTGTTATAATTATTGTATTTATTATTGTTGTTAATATCCTACGGTGCCTAATTTATAAGTTAAGCTTTGTCATAGGTGTGTTTCTACAGGAAAAAATAGAGTATATATAGGGTTCGAGGCTATCTGTTGTTTCAGGCATCCACTGGGAATCTTGGAATGTGTCCGCAGTGGATGAGGGGGGATTACTGTAATGGCGACAGCGATGTAAGTGTTGACGGTGCTGCTTTACATTGACTCCTGTATCTCTGGCACATGCTGAGCAAATTAGTTGCAATGGAATTATCTCTAAAAAGAAGAGGGTCTATTACAGCTATTACTCTGCTTGCAGGTCAAACATCCTGGGTGACTTGAAGATGTGCTAACACTCACACAGTGGCCAGTGGACACTCTTCAATGCCAGCACAACCTCCTTACATCTCATTTTTTGATCACAGGACTTTAATGAAAGGAAAGCAATTAACACATAAAAAAAATCCTTCTGACTTGGCCCAAGAACCATGGACAAGGTGTGGTGACTTTCAGCCCTAGAAAAGCATGTATGTGATCGATGAAGCATTACTATGTTACAAAACCCTATTGCATAATTCAGCCATAAGCCTGTACTGAATTAACCAACCACAGGCTTTTGAAAACGCCAGTAATACACATGGCTTATTGGGTTTCAATATGTGAAAATGGCTGAGTAGGGCTATAATACACATTAATTCCACCATCTTCCTAAACAACCCACAGTGGCATGTTTTGGCTCCTCCAAGCCTAGAGTTCCCTCTGAACTTTGACCTCAGAAACTGCTCCTCTGTGATTAGAGCACTTTGTGAGAATTCAGCAGACCTTGGACATACTGAGGAGATTCATTCCATGGACAGAAAACAGTCCTCTAGAAGCTCTGACATTAGGTCTCTGAACTCCTTTCTCTCAGACAGCTTTATTCCTGGGAAACCATGGTACCTTTGAGGCCCACTCATGGTTGAGAATGAATCTGTGAGAGGGAGAACGAGGGCACTTTGACTTCTGAGCTGATACTTCCTGGTGCTAAAATAGCAATAGTAGGTCTGTTCCCCATTCATTAAGGAACTAAGTTGCATTGGAAAACTCACAGGAAACTTGTTGCCATCCATGAATAAGTTTTATTTTTGTATTAAATCAGTAGAAGTTATCCTAACGCTTAAAGTAGTCTTGGACAGAGACAGAGACAGAGATGTAGGGGTCTTAGCAATCTAATACCAATCCCTGATTTTCAAATGAGAAGATTAAATCCGTGAGTGACTTGTCCCAGTGGACACAACCAATGTGTGACAGGAGCACATCTGGAATGCAACTCTGAATTTCCTGACTCCCATTTCTTTCAACCTTAAGATATCCCCCTTGTGCCTGGCCACACCTCAGCTGGGTAGAATCTGTACAGGCAGTGCCGTCCCTACCAAGTCATTACACAGGAGAGATTTTGTCTTCCTTTCATGCTTTTTCTCCTGACATCTCTTTCCTACGTACAAAGAGGTCTCATAAACCTTGTCCCTGGTTGTCTCAGAGTTTTCTGAGAGCTCTCATGAAGCTTATCACCTGGGAAAACCACCAAGTGATATGTCTGTTCTTCTGGGCATCGTCTCTCAGACAAGTCTTGCTTGAGTCTCATCCCTCTTAGGCTCCTTGTCACTTTGGAACAGGATCTGATGGATGAAATCACTTCTGTGGTCTTAATGGCTCTTTATGGTACCCTGTTCCCCTGTGTCCCCTGTTTATACCCCTGCACTCCCCCCAGTCAGGTAATTAGGTGTTTCTGTTTTAACAGAGGACCACTGACAAAGCCAAAATAGGTTCACTAGCAGGCACATCATTAAAAAAATTAACAACTTTAAAAAAAAACACATTTTGTTTATTTATTTATTTTGAGAGCAAGAGCGAGAGAGAGGGAGAGAGAGAGAGAGCATGAATGACGGAGGGGCAAAGAGAGAGGGAGAGAGAGGATCCCAAGCAGGCTCTGCACTGTCAATCCAGAGCCCCACACAGGGCTTTGAATCCGTGAACTGTCAGATCATGATCTGAGCCAAAATCCTGGCTTGGACGCTCAACCACCTAAGCCACCCAGGTGCCCACAACAACTTTTTCATTTTGTAGTAATTTTAGACTCACAAACAGTTGCAAAAATAGTGCTGAGAGCTCAGGTGTACCTTTGACCACTTTCCCCAATAACAACATTTTACATAACCATGGTACATTGACCTGGTGAGGAAACGGTACTCCTGAAAGCGAGTCCCGTTCTTGTAAAGCAGGGGGTTCCCTGGGGGCATCCTCTGTTAGGTGTCCAGTGTAGGGCGGACCCTTCTCTGATATCAGCCCAAATAGTCCTTTCCCACCCTTCCTTTATAATACTTCCAGAGTATCTCACTCAAACAAACAAGCAAACACAGGAGAAGAGTTGCTCTCAAACTGACCTGAAACTGACCTTCAGGTTACCTGAAAGAAGGATTTAGTGCACCTGTAGGAGAGACTCTCCCATGATATGATAACAGATTGTCCAGTGTTGAGTCTTTTTTTTTTCTTTTTAATGTTTGTTTAGAGAGAAAGAGAGACAGAACATGAGCAGGGGGAAGGGCAGAGAGAGAGAGAGAAAGAGAGACAGAATCCAAAACAGGCCCCAGGCTCTGAGCTGTCAGCACAGAGCCCGACGTGGGTCTCGAACTCATGGACTGTGAAATCATGACCTAAGCCGAAATCGGAAGCCCAACTGACTGAGCCACCCAGGCGCCCCCAGTGTTGACTCTTGAGGCGGCCTGTTTCTTTTGCTCCTCAGTGATTTCCTAGACCTTATTTTGAGGTTTTGCCTAGTAAATGGAATATTTTAAAAATGTTAATATATTCCAGAAGTCTTCTGAGGGAATTGTGTGGAAAAGAAAAGTGTTTCAGTTTTTTTTTTTTTTGGTTGATGATACCTAAACCCATTTTGATAAAGCCTTGATGAATGAAATTATTTTTTTATACATACCTTTTTCCTACAGCAGTTATTTTCATGGATTCAAAGAACAGTTTCAGTTTTCATATATATTATTTCAAATATAATGCAGCACTATGGAGGCTAGTGGGAAACACTAGATGAAAGCTCTAGTTTGTTAACTGGAGAGCTCACTTTTTCTTTGTGTGTGTGTGGGGGGGGGTAGGATTTCTCAACATCTATACTATTAACATTTGGGGCCAAATAATTCTTTGTTATGTGGGTCTGTCCTGTGCGTTGTAGAATATTTAGCAGCATCCCTGGCCTCTCCCCCATACCCTGTAACCATGACTGTCAAAATGTCCCCAGACATTGCCAAATGTCTAGGGCAGAAGTCACCCAGATTGAGAATCATTGGTGTGGCGTAATGGAAGGAATACAACGTGGGTGTTGCCAGGCCTTGGTTCTGGTTTTATTTCTGCCACAAATAAGCTGAGTGACCTCGTCCCACTTAATCCTTCAGCTATAGAATGAGGAACTTCACCTGGAAAAACTCAAAGGTCGTTTCCAGCCCTAAAATTCCATTATTGAAAAATAAAATACTTGGAGATTATCGTCAGACTAATGGTACATAGTGTATGCTGCTAGACAGTAACAAGAGGTAGTGGGAGCCCTTTTATTATTTAACAATGTTGGCAGGTGTTTGTTTGTTTGTTTAATATTCTGTGTTCAGATACAGTTAGCAGCTCTTCTATTGGAAAAGTTAAATAAGCTCCTTTTTTTTGTGGCACTTCTTAAACCTTTACTCTGCTAGTGTACTCTGGGAATTTTTAAGAGGTAGTTCTGTAATATTCCCTAAACTTTTTGAGAAACAGTAGGATAGAGGCATAAGATACACTGGGTAGCTTATGTTTTGACGTTTTTTAGTATTCACTTAAAAAAACTATTTGTTCATTAATACAACACAAATTTATTGAGTATCTGGTATGTGTCAGGCACGAGGGTTGTAGCAAGAGTGTCAGGTGGGCAGTATAGCACTGTAGTTAGAAACATAGCCAGTAGAATCCAAATCCTACCTCTTCTATTTTCTTGGTAGATCATTTTGCCTCTCTGACCCTCAATAAATATTAGCCTTCTCTGGAGAGGGAGAGCTTCTGCAAAAGCAAGGAATTGAGAAACAGGAGGAGCACACTAGAGGGACAGTGTGCCTGACATGTCATGTGCAAGGCTGGGACTTTGTCCTGTTGGCAGTAGGAAGTCACTGAAGGGTTTTAGCAGTAGCTTTGCCTTTGGCCTCTGTATACTTTAGAAGGGGCAAATACTAAAATTCAGCTAGGAGATAATAGGCCTGAAATTGAGACAGTTGACATTGTGTTGGGAAAGAGGAAAAGGATTGAAGAAATACGTAGGAAATAAAACTGGTGGAAATTGTTAAAGTTTGGATATAGAGGAGAAAAAGAAGGAAAAGTGCAGTTTGGGTGACTAAGGGGAATTCATTCATTAATTCTACAAGAATTTATTGAGCTCCTGCTCTGTGCTGGCTGTACCACGTTGCCCACACAGCACTTGGGGTGGAAGAGACAAGCCAGTGAACAGGTAACTGTTATAGAAGGAGATAAGGACCATAATATGGCACCTACATGGTACAGTGGGGGCTCATTTCAATGGTGAGCATCCTAGTCTAGGAAGCCTTTCTGGAGAGGTCGAGCTTACTCCTACAATATGAGTAGTTTACCATGAGGAGTTAACCAAGCTAAAGGGGTTGAGATGGAGAATGTTCCAGAAGAGGAATAGTATGCATACAAGCGCAAAGAGTAGTGTTATTCTTTTTTTAAAGGGATATGATGTGACTTCCTATAATTTCCAAATCCATCTGATAATGAACCCTGTGTTCATGGGGTTATCCTGTAAAATACCCTAAAGAAAAACACATGGCCTATTTCATGTATATATGTTTTTTAAAATAAATTATCGAAAAGCTCAGCAATCCCTTTGGAAACAGCTTTAACATTGATGCTGTCAAGACCCTCATTGAAGGAATAAACAAAACCTGACCTGGTGAACAAAATCATGCCCTACAGAATCGACTAGTCGGAGGCTGTGTAGCAAATGCAGTTTTGCCTTTCATCTGAATACGTAGTCCGATGATGTGTAAAACCCTCTTAATGGGCACAGCAAGTTATTTTGCCTGGGTGGGAGCCTTTTTACTAACTTAAGCAGCTGTTTAAACTTTCATAAGCAAAGTAATTATTAAATCTTTCATGAACATATTGGTTGGAACATTTGTTCACATCTTAACCTTGAGTTGGAAAGTTTTGGGGGGTGGGGTTAAAGAGTTTGAAGCTGGCAAATTTCATTCTTTTTTTTTTTTCTTTCTTTCTTACTATAAACTTTTTATGGCGTAGAACCAGCCAACCTAAATCATGGAAGGAAAAATACATGTGTGGCAAGCATGAGGCATTTCATTGTTTATTTTTCAAATTTCTGAAATGTGCTCAGAGCCGCGCATGCCTCTGGGCTCATAAAGACAGCAAATGGAAATAGCTTCAGCCAGACGGGCTGTTTTAGATAGATAGCCACCCAGGTAGACAAGGCAAACCTTGGAGAGTATTCTTTCCTGGACTCAATAAGTCATCCTAGTGGCCAAAATGGAACTTGCAAGTAAGAAGATGCCATCTTTTATAGGTTTGAGCACCTTTCTTTTATTAGTGATGGAGCCATTTAATAATAATCACAAGGTGAATAATAATCCACATTTATGGAGTGCTTACCATGTGAAAGGCCGTATTCTAGATGCTTCTCATGCATTTTCTCCTTTAATCTTCACCATGAACTTGTCAAGTAAGCAATGGTGTTATCATGTTACAGATAAAGAAACTGAGGCTTAGATCACAACGTTCGCAAAGCTTCTCTGTGGCAGAGCTAGGAGTAAACACAAGGTTTATTCTATCCTGAAACCTGTATTCTTTGACAGTTCATCATCCTGGACTTCTTTGTCTTTTTCTATTCTAGGTTGTGAGGTACTGCTATCTAAAGAGTTTCATATTTTACCCTAAATGGAAAGAAAACCAGCACAACTGTCCACATTATAATCAACAGTAACAAATGCTTGTTGAATACCTATTGTGTGTAGAACTTGTGTTACAAACTTGGGAAATACTCTGAGCAAAGAGTAGAGACAATAAAGAGACCCTCGCTAAGTGAAGTAAGTAGTGAATTCTGGAACTCAGAGTCGACAATACTGACTGAGGGCCTGCAGCACTGTGTCCTGGCTCCCTCAGTACAAATGTACTGTACAGTATTTTAAGGTTTGCTGTGTATTCTCACCATATTAGCTCATTTAATTCTGACAACAGGGCTGATTATTACAGTTTCCGCTTTAAATTTCTTTTTCATGTTTGTTTATTTTGAGAGAGAGAGAGAGAGAAAGAGAAAGACAGCACGAGTGGGGTCAGGGCAGAGGGAGAGAGAGAGTCCCAACCAGGCTCTATGCTGCCAGCACAGAGCCCGATGTGGGGCTTGAACTCAGGAAACCGAGAAGTCATGACCCAAGCCAATATCAAGAGTTGGACACTTAACCAACTGAGCCACCCAGGCACCCTACAGTTTCCACTTTAAAGATGAAGAAGCTGAGATTCAAAGTCAATTAGTCAAGTTAGACACACCTCTAACAAGCGGGAGTTAAGATACAAAGTTTGATTCCTCTATAACTTGCTGTAGTCACTGCCCCGAGCCCTGCAGTTTAATGTAGCAGAGAACAAAGGCTTTAAGGATCCTCTAAGACACAACCTGAACAATGAAGCACCAGCTTCTCTGCTCCCAAATTCTTAACCCCAACAAAACTCTGCGAGGTAGTAAATATTTATTGTGTTAAGCCACTAGGTTTGGGGATGAACTAATACAGTAATCAAAGAACACAAGACAGTTAAGCAGGAATTTAGCAGATGGTCAAGGAATTTATAGGGTGGTGTTCTGGGCAAAGAGAAAAATGTGTACCAAAAAACATATAAAAGTGCCACGGCAAGGTCCATTTTAGGAATCGCAAATAAAAGACAAGATGAAGACTCACAACTCGAAATCACAGCATTTGGGGTGTGAGGATGTCACTAAGAACTTACTCTCTTATCTGACAATGCAGCAACTAATGTTCCTAAGAGTGATGAATCTGTGAGACATTAAGTTCTATATGGGTGATTTAAGAAGATAGGAAAGCAATCAAAACATTGAAATATTTACTTCAAAATTAAAACAAAAAATGTACTGTATAAATCCTTAGCTAAAGGGGAGTCTAGATTATCCAAAATAGCCACCTCCCTGTGTTGTTATTTCACGAAACTGTCTGGGTCTGTGTTTTGAAAACTTTAAGCTTAAAAGTAGGGCCAAGAAATAGCTAATGAAGAACACCTGGATTTTCCCCAGGATTTTCACTCTCCAGTTCTGCTGCAACAATCAGGTAGAAATTAACATTTTATAACCAATTATGTGTTTTGCTTGGCATCCTGTTAACCAACTGAATTTTTGAAAAAGAGAATTGCCCAAATCGACTTGTTATTCTATGCCATATCTCATTCATTGACTATTTATTGAGTGCTACCCATGTGTTACCCACTGTGACAGGCCCATAAACCAAACCTTCATATTTGTGTTGGAGAAATCTCTCGGTTCCAATTCCACTGTTTTCTGGAGTTAATAGCAGCTCCTGGTTTATTGTTTAAGTTGGATTTTAATATAAAATTAATATCTACTTCTTTGAAAAAGAGAGAAAAGTAAAAAGACTTCTTACTCAGAAACACATTAACTCAGACAATTGCTGTTAACATCTTGCTGTGTTCCCTTCCCTGCATTTTCTTCTATGAATATTTTATAGAGTTGTATTTTATACATAGTGTCAGATCTGATTTTTGTTTCACATCAGGCAAAGTATCCTTTGGAATAGAAATTTTAGTATATGTAAGTTATTCTGACAGATATTCGGTAATTTGCTTAACCTGTTATTAGATTTTTTTGATTATACATGAATCATTCAGTGAAAATAATGTTACATCTAAATAAATATGTGGCTAGGGAATTTTGAAGTTGTCCTTTGAACTGTTTATGGGCTTGCTAAAATGGAGCAATTTTAAATAATGATCAACAGGAAGCTTAGGAAGAGGTTAATATGGTTTCTCTCCCTGCCAAAAGAACTGCCTTTGGAACAGTCTAAGAACACTGTGTGGCCATGTGCCGAATGTGCCGTCATAGTTATGCTGTTAGTTAAATTAAACATGAATGATTGGATGAAGAACATTATTATTCCGTGCACATTCTTGACTCTTAATTTAAGGTTAAACTAACTTAATTTAATGTCATGTGAATTTTTAGCAGCAATTATGGCCAGCTAATGCATGTTCTTCCTTAGTCATGCCTCATCTCTTTGCAAAATTACAATATTTCATTCCAAATTTATTCTGACCACAGTTAAGTAGAACTTTCTCCCATTTTTCCTCAGCATTTATATCAGAGGCCCTTTGAGTTTGTGCTGTAAACTACCATTTGTGTATTTTTATAATAAGCCTCTAAGAAGTAGTCCTGGAGATGAGTGCACAAGACTCAGTGCCAATCAGAGACCTGGACCATGTTCCTCCTTCATCCTTCAGGGGACATTGTGTGGATGGTAGAGATACCATCTGAACATCTCTGTTCCAGTCTTTCTCCTCTCCATATGTCTGGTATGCCAGCATCCAACCAATATTCCTTAAGTATGTCTCAAAGCAGAAGCACGCCTCTGTCAACCTTCTACTTAAAATAGGCAGTGTCTCTCCACTTACGGAAACACAATAGCCAACACTCTTTAAACTCAGCACTTAAAGCCTTACATCTTCAAGGTATTTTAGTGGTCATGCCTTTTCCCACAGGTAATCTATGTGCTATAAGCCCGGAAGAGTCTCTGTTCTATGTGTTTTGTGTCGCTTCACTGTTTCTTTGCCTTCTCCATACTGATTCCCTTTTCTGTATCCAGCTGTTGAAATCTGGCCTACTCTTTGTTCATTTATTCACTGTTTAATTGAATGATTCAATAACATTAATTCATTTGATAAATATTTTCTGAGCTCTAGTTGCCCACCAACACTGTTCAAGGGCAAGCTCAAATACCACCTCCCCTAAGAAGCCTTTCCTGATCACCTCAGTCTTATGCGTGGTTTCTCAGTTTAGAACTTCCACTGGTCTTTTTTATACTTCTCTTTTGTTGCTAATCTATACCTCATTGCCATGTATATAGTAGCCACTCAAAAATCCTTTTCTATTTTTTAAAATGTTTATTTATTTTGAGAGAGAGTAAGCATGTGTGTGTGCGTATGTGCATGTGTGTGTGTGTGTGAGTCGGGGAGGGGCAGAGAGAGGGAGAGAGGGAGAGAGAGGGAGAATACCAAGCAGACTTCATGCTCCCTGCTGTCAGTGCAGAGCCCAATGCCAGGCTCAATCCCACAAACCATAAGAACCATGAGGTCCTGACCTAGGCTGAAATCAAAAGTTGGACACTTAACCAACTGAGCCACCCAGGTGCCTCCAAAATGCTTTTCAAATTCAAGAAAAAATGAACGAATACATGAATGAATTAATGATCAAAATAAAGGTTTTGCCTTCTCTACCAGTGAAAGCTAATGATTAAAATAAAACTATTAAACCAGTCTAGAAATTTAACATTGTTCTGGGTTTTGAGTCTATAAAACACCCTCAATGTGATTTCCAACAGAAAAGGGAATGTATGGAATCCCTATATTTTGATTTCCCTAATGAATGGGTTTTTTCCAGCATTCGACCACATTTTACACTATCTAAAAGCAGTGTTTTACTTTGCTGTTGCTTTTTATTATAAGACCATGCTTTAAGGACTATATGGGATAGAAAGATTCTACTTCCAGAGTGCCAATAACCTATTTTAGCATTCAAAAAGGCAAATATATTAACCTGAGTACTGTGAAAAGCAGCAGATTAAGTAATTATTGAAAAACCATTTATTTTGAACAGTAAGAACTAGGAACTTTGATTAGTTCCCAATAGAAACGAGCTATCAAAACTATAATCATATCTATCAGCCTGTGTTTACCACATGTCAGGGATTTTACTGTCTAGTTTGTCATTTAATCCCCCAAACAACTCTATGAATGAGGTTCTTTTGTTTTCCTCATCATACAGCTAGGAAACTGGAAGTTTAGAGAGTTGGGGAAATTGTTCATGGCCACCTGATAATAAAGGTGGGTGGCGGGCAGAGTGAGCCTGTGAGTTCAAGCTCTGTGCTCTTCTTTATCTACTCATGTGGGCTGTGACAGTGGCACTATATGTTGCAGAACCTCTCAGTTACCTTGAGTGATGTCTCTTTACATTTTTGTTCTTGTACTAGCTCTAGGGAGCTAGACTTCGTTTGTTTTGTTTTGTTTTTAGGAAACTGTGGAAACCACAGAAAGGGAGAATCTCAAAAAAGTTGTGCCATTTTAAGTGATTAGTGTTATGCCCAGAATTCGAGGGACCCCAAAAACCACCAGGGAGCCGAGTCCGACGCAAGAACAAAGAGCCTTTAATCGAGCTAGCTCGAGCTCAATCTCCTACCGCACTGACGCAGCGGTGGGTCGAGAGAGAGAGAGAGAGAGAGAGAGAGAGAGAGAGAGAGAGAGAGAGTTTAAAGAGTTTTAAAGGAGTAGTGGCCCTAGCTGATTGGCTGAGGTCAGGGTCCTGTTCCCTTTCAAGGCAAGAAACAGGTGTCTCTATTTGAGTGGATACGGGTGCTCTCAGGATTGGTCCCAGCTGGTCTGGTGAGAGGTGGAACCTGATTGATTGGTCCGGGCTAGTCTAGTGAGGGGTGGAACTTAATTGATTAGGTCCTAGTCTTTTGGAATCCCGAGTTGCCCTAACAATTAGAAATTACCCTTTAATACATGCACCATTCTGAAGCAGAATAGGTGTGATTCTCCTTCTGGAGATGATTGGCCATTCTTTTAAAATCTGGAGTTACTTTGAATTCTTTTATTCTTCTATTTCAGGCAGAGAAGCAAGGAAAATGTAAGGAACCTCTAGTGAAGGAATCAGAGCTTGAGAAAGGTGTTTTTGTCTGCCCAGATCCCTTCCTTTGGGAATGGCCCCTCTCCAACACTTGTGCCTTGGTAAACTGCCGACTCCCACTACTAAGAACCGGAGTCTTGAGCAGCAGCGCACAGAGACTGAGCAGGATGAGACTGAGACATCCATGTTGTTGCCCTTCACAGGTCAGGATCTCTGAACTTCAGATTTGCCTTCTGAAAAATGAGGTTTTTATGCCTCACTGAGTTGTTTGAGGATGCAGTGAGATGTTGTTCATGAGAGCCTTGGCACAGAGTTGTTGTTTAATGAAAGATAGTTACCACACTCCGAGATCCTGAGGACGATCATTTTTCCCCTGAAGAAGAAAAGGCAAAAGTAGACTCTTTCTACTATGGAGGCATAACACGCAGAATTATTGATGGTACTTGAGAAGAATATCCAACCATTCAAATGGTGAATTAGCAAAAGATAATCAGGGCAATTGTGAACCGTGGGATGACGCACTGCTACTTTAGCATAGCACTGCTCTTAAAACCCACAATACTTCGTTCTTTAAAAAATCAATGGTATGAAAGAAACTCAAGCCTCTTGGGAGTGAGAGATTTGGAGGGGGATGTGGAGGGAGTAAGAAGGATGATAGTCTATAAAAGAGTAGCCATCCAGTCATCCAGTGGCCAAATTCTTCCTTTAATGAATAGAATTATGGCAACGTTCCAGCATGTTAATAAATGCTCCACTATGGGTGGCGAGAACTTCAAAAGTGAAACAGCGCATATTGGATTCGATAATAAGAATATAGAGAATTATAAATGAGATGTCCAGGAGGCATCTGTGTTAAGGAAACTTAGGATCAAGACTTTGTATATTCCAGTCGATGAACGGTTGTGGGCAAAATTAGGGTGCTGTGGTGGAAAAAGAAAGGATCCTGCTGGCTGGTAGAACATGGATGCGAAGTTGTGGGGGCGTTTTGATCAAGCATGTGTCTTTGATATTGACTACGGGTTCTGGAAATAGTCTTAGAAGCTGTAGGTGCAGCCACATAATGAGTTTAAATGTGACTTTTTATCATGTTTTTTCAAGCTTGAACAATCACCAATTTACCAGCAGTAGTATAAAAAGTAGGTTGGAATTCTGAATGTATTTCTACATGGACACGAGATTGAAAATGAGAGTTTATCTTGCAGCATTAGGTATACTAGAATAAGGTATGAGGATAAGAGAAAGTCAGTGTGAGGGACACAGGGTGATGGAGGAAGAGACTAGGGACTTTGGGCCAATTCTAGGCAAAAAAAAAAAGAGAGAGAGAGAGAGAGATGACGTTGTCTTTGATGACCTTTTTTCTCCTTTGCCAGTTCCTCGTACTTTTCCTTCCTAACAGAACCTCTTGTTTCAAAAAATCCTGATGATATAGTTATTATCCTAATGATATAATTGAGAAAGATGAGGCTCAGAGAGGGTTATGTAACTTGCTCATGTCCATATAATAACTAAACAGGAAAAGTCAGTTTCATAATCAAATATGTCTGGCTCTAAAACTCATGAACTCCGACATTTTTGTCTTGGGATGTCTGAGTTAATAGTGCCACATTAACAAAGTAAAAGAATATACAAGGAATATGGGTTGAAGTGGGGTGTAGGCAAAGGAATCTTGAGTTTAGTTTTAGATATGTTGATTTAGAGCTGCCTTGGGGTAGCCGTGTCCAGCTGTCTGGTCGCAGGAGAAATTCTGGTTTATTGCCCAGAGGTGGATATGGGCACAGCTGGAGTGTTTCATTTTGCTGCAGAATAATGGAGGAGAAATAGGTGGCTACATAGACAGATAGCTAGATAGGTATGTAAGACAGACAGACAGACATATAGATTAGATAAAGTTTGTTGGTGAGTTGGGGGGTTGGAAGTTGGGAAATGTCAGTAGTCACTAGTCAGTATTCCTATTGCTTTAGCAACTTTATTTCCTCATGAAGCTATGGCAAATAGAACTTTCATATTTATTTTTTTGTGCCTAAGGGCTGATAGTGCTGCCTATGAATGATGCATAAGTGACAATTTTGTGTTATGAGCATTACTCTGACTCTTGGAATCATTGAATCTCAGGGTTGGAAGGGAACTTAATATTCTCCGTTGGATTTGCTCTACATTCAGACTTTGCTTTACACTTGTATGAAGTCTTTACTGTCAAATCCCAGTCCTTTAGATAGCACTCCTTATATCTTACTTTTGAGGTAGTCTTCCTACCTATATGTAGATATTCCCTAGTTGTTCCTAGATTCATCCATGGAAGACAAATCTCATTAATTCTTCCACAGGAGAGCTCATCGCACATTTGGAAATAGCCTCTACGTATCTCCTAATTTTCTCTTTACTGAGCTGAGTTTCTCCTCCCATCTCTGCAGTGGTTCCTTCTGGGGAAGGACTCGTTGGCCCAGGTTCTGGAAATGCGCTCAGCAGATGGCCTCCATTGTCCTCTCCTTCAGGGATTGTTTCACTGGCAGAGAGCCACTCGTACAAGGTCACACCCTGTCCTGGTGTGGTTCACATCCAATGACTGATTCATAGGGGGTATAAAAGCCCAGTTATTTCAGTCCAATATGTGACAACTCTGATAAGCCATTTTAGTTCAGAGCTGCCAGTGGGGTTAGCTGAGGCCATTGTTGGACTGCATTACAACTTGACTTCTCCTTCTGTTCCTCTTGCATACTTTCCCTCCCTTTCTTAGGTGTTCACCCCAAGGGCATACAATTGTGCATGCCAAACTCTGGTGCAGTCTGATTCCTGGGAACCCAAACTGTAATGCATGGCTACAAGTCTTCTCATGAGCCATTCATGAGAAGAGGTAATCTTCTAAATGGTCATGACATATTTGGCCTTGAAGAATATTTTAAATTAATTTTCATTGTTATGAATCCAATGTATAAAAGCTGATACAGTAGAGAATTTTTCAATGGTGGTTTACTTTAGGTTTCCTTTCAAAAGCAAAGCCTGAGACAGGAATTACATGTGAGTAGTTTGTTTTTGAGAAAATATTCCAAGGAACAGATGTGGAAGACTGGAAACAGCAAAGAAGGGAAAGCCAATCCAAGGGTTCATTACTGACCTACTCACCACTATAAGCAACTGGGATGCACTCCAACTGTGACCCTCTGAGAAGCCAGGTAGAACTGTCTGCCAGATAATGAAAGAGGAGAGAATTTACCCATCAGTTCCTATATGAGATGTCCCTTACATCTCTAGGTTTGTGCATGGCTCAGAACAGCTGAGTGAGTACCTGTCACTTTCCCAGGAAGCAGGCACAGAAAGCCCTGGGCAGAAAGTGAGACATGCCAGATGCATCTGAGGCAAAATGCTGTTGGGTTACACCTGTTCACAGCTGGTTGCTGCAGCAATTGTGGGCCTAAAAAGTTGGGCTGAGAAGATGTAAGGGCAAGAAAGGACCAATATAGGGTAATAGCTGTAAGCAATAACATTGTGTTTCTGAGACTTTCTTCATATATGGGTTTTATTAAGGACAGAGTGCACTGGACTGGATTTTCTCCTAACAAGTCCATAGAACTACTGCCAGCCTTCTCTTCTTTGATCATAAGAGATAGAGAAACTTTCCGATGCATTGGAAGTAGTGAAGTGGTATGCTCACTCATCAATAAAATACTTATCTTGGCTAGCGAGACTTATCAACAGTAAACTATCACAGAGAGAAGTTGCAGAAACTACTATAACCACACATTCCTCATGCCTTTCTGCCAATAGTGGACATTTATTGCCAAGTGTTTTGGCAATGGTTTGCCTAAGGGTTCCTTTGCTACCTTTGAATTAGTTGCTTTGTGCCCACTGCATTTTGAATGTCACAGAGATTTGACTCTGGTGGTGTTAAGCCATGCACAGATGATTATTAAATTGGGGTGAAGAGTAAGGGAATTGAAAAGGAGCTTGGAATCCAAATGAAAGATCATCTTTCACTGCATGGACCAAAGCACTATTTAGCGTTATAGCCTGTATAGGTACTACTGTCCCATAGGTGGGGAGTAGCCACGAGTGACTCCACCCTGAAATGGTCAGTCCCAGTAATGGCCAGTCCTTTCATGGCCAGTTTTTCATTGACAGCTTCCTAATGAGCTCATCTTTGGGGTGCCAAGTGGCAGAGCTATGGGCTTTCTGCAAGAGATTTGAGAGATGTAGTCAGACAGCCAATTACCATTTTTATTTACTTTGGGAGAGCTTTGAGTCCTGAGACCTGCCTAAGATTGTCCTGGTAGTATTTGCACTGTCTAACAAAACATGTCAGAAATTTCATACTTGTCATCCCACGAATGGCAGAAACTGAAATAAACAGACCAGGACTGAGAGGCTGATGATGAAGGAGGGGGCTGGTGAGAGGAGCACATCAACGAGACCAGACGTCCAAGCTATGGAAGGAGGAAGGTCGGTTAAGGCAAAGAGGGATAAAGGGGGTTAAGTTCCTGAAATTCATCTCAGAATCAGGAGGCTAGTCAGGAGGCTGAGTGGGAAGAAAGAGGCCACCCCAAGCCAGAGAGCCTAGGAAGTCGATGTCAGACTGTGAAACAGATGCCTGGGAATAGCAAATATTTATTACGTGTCACCGATTACGTGTCAGGTGCTGTTCTAATCATTGTGTGCATGTAAGTAATTTCGTTCTCGTAAGCTTATGAGATAGGTACTATTATTATCATCAAACCACTTTAACACATGAGGCAACTGAGGCACAAGGGGTCAGACGACTTGTCCAATGCCACATAGCTCATACGTGGTTGAGCCTGGCTTCAAACCCAGGCAGTCTTTTCCCCAAAGCTCGTGCTCTTCTGAATATTGTGTCTTGCTTACATACCTGCTTCTGAGGAAGAAGCTTCTTATGTGTTATACATCTCCTAGATGGAAGGCCAAGATTGGTTCAGAATATGTCGGGGATGGAGGGAGATGAGCTTATCACACATTTTATATGCTACCTCAGATCCTCTGGGCCACCCGCATCTTGCATTTGCAGCCCAGAGAACCTCCCAGAAGACCTTCCTGGGGAGAGAGGCCTTGCCTGCCATTGTGCTGCTTGTCCAGCCAGCCCCCTGCTTGGAGTTTCTGGCTCTTCCTCCCATTTCAGGACTTGGATGACATACCCAACCGTGGCGCCTGGGACGAGGCACCATGAGCATTGGAAGAAGCTGGATAATACATTCCAGAAGTGCACTGTGAACTTTGACAGAGGTGAACTTTGACAGAGAAAAGCAGGGGACACGCTGGAAGTGGCTAAATAAATTCCTCCATCTTTTCTCTGTCTGATAAATGAATGAGACATGGCTTTCCTTCTTAGCACATCCAGGGAAGTCTTTTGTGTCAAATGGATTCACCTGCCTGAGGACCTGTTGTGCAGCATAGACATACTTCACTTGCCTTTGCTTCACATCCTCCCTAATCTCCCTTTCCTTTCTTCTAACCTATGCTTCTCTGGGTTTATGCCACCTCCCTCACCGAAAAATCATTAAAGCTAAGCTAAGAAAGTGGGCCTGGGCTAAAAAGTGGAAACAAATAGAGTAGCAGGCAGTGTTTCAGCAATACTTCTTTGTCGGATGACAAAAGGACTTGATTCTTTGAAAAACACATTTAGAATAAAGTGGAAGTTGAAACTATGACTAATGGGTAGGTTTCAACACTTAAAAAGTTAATTTTACCACAATGTGAACACTTACAAAGGAGGAGGTCATTTTAGGGGTGAGGAACATTGCCAGAGTATTCTCTCCCTGATTAGCTGATTGGAGATCACATTTGCTTTACGTTCTCCTTCTCCTCTCCCTGTAACAAGTAGCAAAAATAGCCACCATTTTCTAAACACTTACGTATATGCTGGACACCACACTCATGGTGTGTACTTTCTCATTAAGTTCCCTGAGGTAGAAAACAGACTTAATGAAGTAACCATCAAACAGCTAATGAGGGCTAGATCCAGAGTTCAAGCCCAGGTCTGCCAAACTCTGAGGCCTACACTCAGAGCCGGGGCCTTCTGCTGTCTTCTACTTTATTAAAGTAAGTTGTTTGCAGCAAGGAGATGCCACATGGAGAGAAAATATGGCACGAGAGCATCTTATTCCCTTTGTTCTAATTTACTCCAAAATTAACTTCTAGTGGAGCCAGCTGCTGGTGTTTGGAGTGCCCTTGCCTCCTTGCCCACTTCTGGGTAGCAGACTGCTGATACTTGGAAGCCAAGAATGCCTCCCATTGTAAAGTAGTAAAAGGGCCCTCTGGCTCCTTCATCACGCTTTTCTGTATTGGACTGGCATGAATAAGTCCTCTAAGGCGGCCTGGGCAGAGCCAAACCCTGAACACGATGATCTTATGGAGATCACCCAGCCCACGGCAGCCAGCAGACTTCTTCCTCAATACCTTCCTTGATAGGTGTCCTTAGGGGAGCCCATTTTTCTTTAAAATTATTCCTTTGAATCTAAAGCTCTTATCTCCCAACTTTCTCTCCTTGGTGCATTCCCAGAGTTTTGTGTTCGTGCATAATTAGGACCACGTTTGCCATGGAAGGAGGCCGTGGTATAGGAGATCCATGCAAAGGGGAATACAAATTGCATTTCGTCTTTGACTTTGAGACGTCTCACACCACTTTTTACCCTCCTAGTAATGTTTTTGTGGCTGTCTTGGTTTAGTTTTCCTTTGATTTTGTTATTTGTTGCTTAAAGGAGACAAAAGGCCCTTGTTGAAAGTCATGAGTTCTGGGACCTGACTGCAGCTGTAGCTTACAGCTGAGTGTGACCTTGATCTTTCACCTCATCCTTTGGGGATTCAGTTCATTCAACTGCAAAATGGGAAAGCTGGGTGAGATTATTTATTCCCAAATCATGTTGCTCATCAGAATCATTTCAGATGCTCGTTTTGTTTATTTATTAATAATTTATTGTCAAATTGGTTTCCATATAACACCCAGTGTTCATCACAAGTGCCCTCCTCTGTGCCTGTCACCCACTCTCCCCCCTCCCACACCCCCCTCTCTCCTCAGTTTGTTCTTAGTCTTTGAGAGTCTCTTATGTTTTGTCTCCCTCCCTCTCTGTGGCTTTTTTCCTTCCCCTCTTCCCCTCCCCCCTGGTTTTCTGTGAAGTCTCTCAAAGTCCACCTATGCGTGGGAACATATGGCATCTGTTTTTCTCTGCCTGACCTTTTTCACTCAGCATAATACCCTCCAGTTCCATCCATGTTGCCACACATGGCCAGATTTCATTCTTTCTCATTGCTGCATAGTATTCCATTGTATATATATACCACATCTTCTTCATCCATTCATCAGTTGATGGACACAGTGTCTTTCCATGATTTGGCTATTGTCGAAAGTGCTGCTGTGAACATCGGGGTATACGTGTCCCTATGCATCAGCAGTCCTGTGTCTCTTGGGTAGATTCCTAACAGTGCTATTGCTGGGTCATAGGGTAGTTCTATTTTCATTTTTTTGAGGAACCTCCACCCAGTTCTCCAGAGCGGCTGCACCAATTTGCATTCCCACCAACAGTGCAAGAGGGTGCCTATTTCTCCACATCCTTGCCAGCATCAGATGCTCGTTTAAAAGGGCCCCATCTCAGACCTATTCATTACAGTTCTGGTGAAGGGAGGACAAAGGAAAGTAGAGAAGGAGGAGAGGTCCAGAATCCATAACTGCAACAGGATCCCCAGGTCATTGTGATGCCCAGTCCAGGACCCACTTCAGGCAGTACTTCCAGTAGTGTAACTCCAGTGGTGCCGCTGACATCGTATGAACTCAGGCAGAATCTGAATGGTGTCTCTGGGAGTTGTGCAACACAGCACCCCTGTGTAAACTGGATTGTTCAGAGGGTCATTTCTACTCGTGATATTCCTTGATATTAGGACAGCAAAGTAGAGTGAGGGGCAGAGTGGGCAGTGGCCCAGAAGCATGTGGTTAAGGTTGGAGACACAGTAGCTATGACAACAGCATAGGAAAGTGGAAGCAGCTTAAGAACAGCTAATGAACGCTGACCCACAGGAAGCCGGCTATCAGATTGTCTCCTGGATTACTGGTACCAATCTGAGAAGAGGGATAGGTCTGTGAGGAAGTAGGGGATCACAAGCGGCTTGGTCCAAAAGGTGGAACTTGGGTCAGAGTTCCCCAGACAGGGTTGAGTTCAAAGAAGAGAAGCAAGACTTTCTCCCAACTAAGGCAATCTTATAATTGCCAATTAATTTCTCTGTTTGGGGGGTTATTTGGCTTTGTTTTCCCTCTATATACTGTGAAGTTTCCTTATTTTGAAAAAATAATCCAAATCAAAGAAAATAAAAAATTATTTATACCTAAGCCTGAATAGAACTATCACAGTAGCTACCAGAAGCTAGGTTGTGTTGATAAAAGACTAAAATAAGAATCCAGGGCTTCGGGAAAGATAAAAGGTTAAAATTCTGGGGTGCCTAAGTGGCTCAGTTGGTTGAGTATCTGACTCTTGATTTAGACCCCAGGGTTTGGGATTGAGCCCCCCGAAGTGAGCTCTACACTGGGCATGGAGACTGCTTGGGATTCTCTCTCTCTCTCTCTCTCTCTCTCTGCCCCTGTTCCCCACACATGCATTCTCTCTCTCTCTCTCTCTCTCTCTCTCTCTCTCTCTGTCTCAAAAAGTTAAAATTCTGGGGGAAGATTGTTAGGATATAGTCATGATTAGATCAAATATTCTAAGTGAATTTTTTTTTCATA
The DNA here is from genome assembly GCA_030068075.1 of Paguma larvata. Classification (NCBI taxonomy): domain Eukaryota; kingdom Metazoa; phylum Chordata; class Mammalia; order Carnivora; family Viverridae; genus Paguma; species Paguma larvata. Next base: position 41,693,746 of record CM057838.1, read on the forward strand.
AGCTAATAAGATGCTACTGAGCAGGCCTGAATGAAGTATGTTCATTGTCTAGGACTGTATTTTGTTTATTTTGCATGAAAATCTGTTGAGGCACATGTCACATATGAAGATTCCTGCCAAGCCCCTAGCTATTTTTGATTAGGTGGGTATGGAGGGGACACCTGGGTTCCTCATTTCACGTGAGGATTTAGGAACCACACTTTCAGAATGCTGTCCTAGGTGCTGAGAGGAAGGATGGTGAACTCTGTCCCAGACAAGAGCTTCGTATGCCTTGGGAATTATATCAACTCGCCTGAGCATTGGAGTCCCTTCATGTAATATGAAGAATGTTACTTTCCTCTACCAAAAGTGCCAGCTTCAGAAAAATTTTTCAAAATAAACTGTGTGGATAAAAGAGATGGTGTTAATTACTTACCATAGAAATCTACATGGATTAAAGTCCTTGTCCTGGGCTTCCATAAACCCACTTTCCACCCCTTCTCCCAAGTGCTTAGTACAGGAATATGCTTGTAGAAGGTGCTATGCATATAAAGGAGAGTATAGAATAGTCTATAATATATAGTATTGCATTTGCTTAGGAGTCTTTGAAAGATTTCTAGGATCTCAAACTAAGAGAACTGCTATTAGTTATGTCTCCGTGCCTTTTAGAAAATAGGAACTGCCAGAATAATGTATGAGAATTTGCCAAGACAGATTGACAGAGGGAGCTCAGTAGATAGAAAAACAAATACTGACCAGTAGATTATATTCATAATATATTTTACATTTTAATATATTTTGTTTCTATCTGGGGAATTTATTAAAGTCTAGCTGCTGTAACAAAGAGACCCAACAATATAGTGGCTCAAATAACAGAGAAACTTATTTATTCCTCATGTAGCAGACACGAGTGGACATATCTCTTGAGTAGCTCAGCCCCGCCATGGTCATTCAGGGTCCAGTTTCCTTCTATCTTGCTACTTTGTTATCACCTAGGGCATTGTCATCACTGTATTGCAGAAGCTAGATTGTCACCTGGGAAAGGGAAAGAGAATGTGAAACACCTTAAGGCTCAGACCTGAAAGTGGAGTATATCACTTCCATTCACAAGGTGTTGGTGAGCTGAAAACACACTGCCATGCCTAAGTGAAGGGGAGGCTGGGAAATGTAGCCTAGCTGAATAGCAATAAACCCAGCTACACCTCTATTATTAATGCTGTAGACGAAGGGGAGAACAGAATTGGCGATTAACTAGCAGTCTCTGCCACAGGAAAGGTGTAGGGAACTTTGAAAGTGGAGCCAATCACCTTTCATGGCTTCACTAATTAGCCAGAGCTGCTGCTATGCCATGGAGTATTATATCTCCTTTGATGTGCTGTTCCCAGCCTGTCTAAAATGTCATTCCTAGTATCCACCTGAGCCTGTGAGTTATTTTGGGCAATGTGAATGTTGGCATTCCCTTTTCTCAATTGTAGGGTTCTCCTGTATCCTGGGCAGGTCATGAGAAAAGATTTATTGAGTCCTGGCCCACAGTTAATACATGTGCCATTGGTTAAAATATGTAGGCAAAGTATCAGTATGAATTGCCTTTCATTTCCTGTTCTGACAGTTGTGATATAATGAATCTCAAGTGTGACTATTGTCACATAATCGGAGGTTCTGAACATTAAGAATGTTTTCTTAAGGATCATCCAGGCAGAAAATGAGTTCACAGATTTTCAGCATTTTTACCGATAATTCTCAAGGCTCCACCTGGTCCCGTACTCTATTCCGTATTCTTTATTTAATCCTTCTCCCTCCTCCTCCCCCTCCCCCTCTCCCTGTCCCTCTCCCTCTGGGGGAAAGTCAGGGAGAGAATGTTCCACCATGACAATGCATTTCTGAATTCTGAAAGTTTGTTATTTTGTGATACATAGCACTATTCAAACAGGAAGGTCTTATAATTAGCTGCCTTGGGATGTTCTAAAGGTGAAGCCACTCTGCTGCCATGCATCTTGCAAGATCAGTGACTTAGGCTGGAAGTTGACAGCTGACAGACGCTTTTGAAGGGGATGCAAGCAGATAGATACAAGTAAGAGCTGCTCCCTGGATGGTTGGTTTTAGAACGACCTCCCCGCCGTGGGAATCGTGTCCCCGTGAGACGGTGATGTGACTCCAGTGAGGTGAAATTACTTCAGAGAATCCGAAGGCGAGTTGAGGGCTGAGATTGTTCAGGAGGCTCAGGTCACTAAAGGTAGAAACATTCAAGTATACTAGTGGGGAGTGAGAGATAGATTACTTTCCTAACAACTAGTTGACATTGTCATTAAAGTTTCTTTTACCAGAAAAATTATGCAGCCGTTTCTCTTTTGAGTTTTACACATGTACACACACACACACCACACACACCCCCACATATGCACATATATTTTGGGGGAGAGGTGTTTGGTTTTATTTTTGTAAAACAATTTAATATAGTTCCTCTTATATTCTCCAGGAAATCTAGGCTGCCGGCCATGTTCCCACAGTATTCTGAAATTATTCTGGAATTCTTCCCTCTACCCCCAGCCTGTCCCATCACCCAAGTGATTTTAGTGATTCTCTAGCGCCTTACCAACATAGCTTGGTGACTGTTCCATCTTGGATTTTGTGTTTTACCACTTGTGACAGCAATTTATAATAAAACCAAGATGTGACCTGTTTTGCGTCCAGCCACGCATGTGTCCAGGATTCTGCCTGTGATGTGCGTGTGCCTTCAGAGAGAGGGCAGCTGTGATGCGAATGGATTTGTGAGGTAAAAAGGGGCTTTAATTTCTCTTCCTCTTTTCCCATGGATATAAAACTTTGTTATGGTAAACTAAACCTCTGATATCATATACAACTGCTGGCATTGTAGACTGTTTTAATGGCCACTCCTTATTGCTTAATCCTAACCATTCCCATCTGTTTCTTTCTTAATTATAAATGCAGCAGGAATTCACAATGACATCAGAAATGGTGGAAATAAAATGGAGTTAGAGGCCTTGTACTTGACACCAAGCAGGCTTCCTCTAATGCTTTTCTTCTGTTAAAGGCGTTGGCCGTCAGACAGGAGAATTCCTCAGCGGTTTCCTCTCTCCTCTGCTCAACGTACTTACCGTGAGAGTATCATACTGTATAAATTCAGCATTTCAGTGAGAGACAGAGCTGTGTTTTTCTGTCCGTGGAGCTGAGGATGTGTGGGCAGCTCTTTCTCACAATATTAAAAGCCAGTGGTGTGATAGTCCTGCTGTTATTGGCATGTGTTTTTGTGAGAAGAGAGATGAATGGTAATAGCCCAATGACATGAGTCATGTCCATCCCCCAGAGAAGAGCTGGGAGTGGACATCTAAGTGATTGCGATCAGCCCACTGGTAGCCAGTCTGCCTGTCCCTGAATAACAAGGGAACATTTGTGGAGGGAGGTCATGTAGAAACCAAAGGAATATTTAATTCTGCCTTCTTTAGGCTTTTGTTTTTCATTAAGTGGAAAAACTTACACAATTTTAGATGCCTAGCATTTTGAAATTAAAAGAAATCCTTAGGACTTGTCTAGATTACAGCCATGGTCACACTTCTTCCTGGTACTTGACCAGGTTGAGCAGGAGCTGTGGAGTCAGCAGAACAGGGCTTGAATTGTGAGCTACTTGTGTGTGCTTTGCATGCTTTTCCCTGAGTTCCCAGTGTCTCGGTTCTTTTCCTGGGTGACAGTAGACATCGTAATGCTTCTTGTGAAGCCTACTGTTTGGATTACATGAGAGAAAACACGTAACCCCTAGCCTTCCTGTGGCCCACGGCTTCCTTCCCTTCCCTCCATTCACATTTATGACCGATGAGGTGTTGGCGAAAGAGGTTAAACGCCTTGCCCAGCATTGTACATCCAGTTAATGGCAGACCTGGAACTGGAAGTAATGTTTTCCAAGACCAGCTTATTCCAAGATTTTCCCTCACTAGGTCATATCTAGACCTGTTGTCGTTCTCCCTCCTTGTTAACCATTGAGCTTTGGTACAGTAATAACCCTAATAATTATCATTTGTACACTACTATGTAAGCGTAAAATACTTTTTAAAAGGTATATCCCCATTTAATGTGCAGTTGGTGAAATCACATTAAAATGGTGTCATTACTTCTGTTTTAGAGTTGGGGAAACCCATACTCTGAAAGATCAAGTATCTCGTTGAGGTCGCGCTGAAGACTGAGTGAGCACCAGGTCTTGAGGCTTCCGTGTGAGGGTTTCACTCTGTATTAAGTGGAGTCTTAGTGTTACGCCAGCACATGTAGGAGAGGGCAGAGAGATGAAGCAAACGGCGGTCAGTATCATTATCTTATAGTTTAGTAGCTGCAGTTAGGACGTTTTAGGACAAAGATGCTACCAGAAAAGCGAAACAGTTTTCTTGAATTATATTAATGTTTTAGTGACCCATGTGCTGTCTAGCCACCAGAAGGATCCCATTGCGTAAGAAAAGAAGTAAAGCAAGAGACAGCAAGTTTCCACTGAGAGGAGTTGCAAAACCAAACAAACCAAAATAAAACAAACGTACAACAACCAGGAAAGGCCCTTGCTCCAACATGCAAATGAGTAGTTTGCTGCTTCAAAAATGCAGCTCATAAATGAGGAGACCGTTCCGAGTCGTTCGTTCCTGCCACGTCCTGGTTCAGGCCAGTAAGGGTCGAGCTGGTGCATGCTCTCAAGTGGGCCTCTGAGGGCTCAGCTAGAGAAGAGTCTATGGGCCTTGTGCTGGCCCTTTTGTCCCAGTGCCCTATCCAGACTAGGAGTCCCCCTTCCACTCTCCCAGCCTTTAGGCCGTGTGTTTTGTCTGTCCGTCTCTCTGCGGTCAGTGATACTTGGAGATAAGGACAGCGCAGTGAATTTCACTTACATCCGGTCTCCCTTGAGTAATGCCATGCTCCTCCGGTCATGCTGTCAGTGAGCCGCCAGGCCCATTATATAATAAGCAGGCTTTCTGAAAAGCAGCCCTTTCCGGCAATAAAACTAAATCTTTTAATCTCAGAAACCTTCTATTGACCATGTGTAGAAAACCATGCAAATTTTAAAAATGTAAATATTGACATTCTGAGGTTTTCCTATGTAACCTGATTTAGTCTGATTTTCCCATTATTTCTGCTATTTCTGGGGACATTTTACTGACTCCAGGTTTCTAAAGCAGCACAGGGACAGCATTATTCAGAAGGTACTTTCATGGGCTATAGAGTCAGCCAGACCTGAGGACGGGTCCTGGCTCTGCAACTCAACCACGTCAGCTCACATCAGATCTCCCAGCCTCGCTTTCCCCATCTGTAAAGTGACAGTCATGGCACCCGCCCACCGCCGGCGCTGTAAGGATCAAACGCGCGGCCGCGTGGGATGTTCTGTAACTCAAAAACAGCATTTTGCCTGATCTCACTCCCCAGAACCAGATGAGCGATTCATTTGTGATGTTTTTTCCTCATTAGGAAGCTTTAGCTAGACAAAGGTCATTCAGGATTCTTTTAACATGTGAGACACATTCATTTTATTGAAAGAAATAAAAAATATTATTTTTAACACTTTGTACCTTGCTTTAGAAGTCAAGTCTTACAACATCAGTAAGTTTTCACCTCAGGTTACTTTCAATTCTTACCCTCTCACTATGAGCAAGGCAGCAAGAAAGGCAGTCTTTCTGTTATCTTGCCTATGAATGTGAAAATACCCTCCGTGTGCCAAGTACATCTCTGTGAGTATATTGTTTGTTTTAATCCAGCCTTTTTTATGTCCTAAAAATCTCAAAGTTCCAGTATATTAATAATGACTAGAAATGCTTATTAAAAACTACATTAAGAGATAAGGCTATTTTTGAGGACTCGGGGGCATGTATAAACAGGCTATTATATTTTTGTAATTGTATTAAATCAGGCATGTGCCAGCCAAATTCATGACTTTATATAGGCTTTTTTTTTTAAAAAAAAAAAAAGCTTTATAAAATACATGCTAAAATAAAGGAATGTGAATTCCTTTGCCAGGTCTTTGAAGGAAACAGTAGACTCTGACCCACCTCAAAGGAGTATTAAGAGAAACAACCCAGTATATTGCTGCAGGCTTAGAATCTTTAAATAGTCTGGAAGGTCAAATCCGCCTTAGCTGCATAGAATGATTCCATATGCTCTCCTCTGAAACTTCCTCTTTGTCTCTGTAAACGGGGCTCTTCTGAGCCCCGTGTGAGGAGAAGCGGTGGAACAGAAGCTCTCTGACGAGGAGAATGTGCATGCCACGCCACACACAGACATCTCATCAGAGCGTGACATCCTCAGGCCTGGCAAGGCCCCAACTGACTGTTTTCTCCCCTGCTTTCTCCTCGCGCCTCTGCTCCCACCACACACACCAATATGCGTACACCCTTCTTCTCTTAGAAATGAGAAGCTTAAGAAACGGTGTTCTTTAGGAAAAAGTACCATCACTCTCTGCTGTGAAGAAAACTCTGTATTCAACCCTTTGATTCTACTAAATATGCAGAAGCATCGAGCAAGGCAATCAGGCAACCACATGTAGCTCCAGATGTAGCTTACATATGGGCCGTTGTCCACACTGCCGGTGGGGCTGGCAGCATTTTAAAAAATGGTCATAACACATATGGTCCCTTGTTTTTTGCTCTGGCTTCTGAAGTCTTGCTGATTCAACCACATCGTGCTTACGCTGTTTCCAGGAGAGAAAACCTCTGTCTGCTCCCAAGTTGTGAACTCCATTTGCTTCCCTAGCACTGGGCAGGGGATGAGTTAATCCAAATGACAGTGAGGGGCAAGGAGCTTTGTCACAACCCTCCTCTTGCAAGGGGAAGGGCAAGCGTGAGGTGTCACAAGGAGAAATTAAATGGGTTGGGCTCTGTCAATTTAGCGTCTTGGACCCTCACTCATTATAAGCTTTCAAGCCGTAGGGGATGATACTTTCCAATTCCCTCTCTAGCCAAGACCCCACGTTGTGCTTCAGGCTGGAGAGTAAATTGTTTGTATTTTGTAAACGCTCTACATCCCATCTCTTATCAGCTAAAATTTCAAAAAGGCAACTTAAGGGAAATTGTTTCGGTTGTCTAACTAGTTATAAATTATTATTCAATCTGAAGTCTTGCTGGTTGCTGAAAACTTGACACACACACACACACACACACACACACACACGATATTTTATGGTCATTTACTTACCAGTCATTACTTTGCTGTTTACCAACCTACATGATTACCTTGAACACCATTGAAAAGAAATTGCAAAATAATGCTGCCTAAACACATGCTAGGTTTATGAAATGATTATAAATGCTTTTAAAGAAAATAATTCCCGTCTTTTTGGTTGTGTTCAAGCTTCTCTACGTAATTGTGCCATGTGCATGTTGGGAGACTGTGGTGGGGTAAATTGGAGCACAGAACCAAAACAATCTAGTTGTCTGTCAATAGATTATATTAGTGCTGCTTACGCTTTCACTTTTAAATTAATTTAACAAACATTTATTGAGTACCTTAAACGTGTCATAAGGAAACTTGAAACTCTCTTTGGGTTTGAGTCTTTGATTTGTTTTTGTTTTGATTGGTTTTGCGAAAGGAGGCAGCATCCCAAGGACTCGATAGCTAGAAAAAGGCAGTGGTGGTTACTCACTATAGCCTCGATGTGAAAAAAAAAAATAGTAGCCGTGATTCATTCCTGGAATGCCTCCATCACAGGGCCATTTATAGCGATGGCAGCAGGACCGTAGAAAGACCAGAACAGGGCCCTGGACAGAGCTCCAGGCTTTTGCCTATGGTGCTTACAGCAGGTATTGCTAGGAGGAAATTAATAGATAGAAGCACCGCGAAGAGGGGCTAGCACTTTATCTATCCTGTGAACAGGTCTAGGAAATATAATTGACTTGTGCTCAGAAATCTGAAATACAGTTTTTGTGACAGTAATTTTCCCCTGCAGCTTTGGCATTTTCCTTTCCATTAAACTTCTTAGTTTTTAGTGAGGGTAATACGGCCCTGGTCCCGCTTTGTCATTTTAGGATGATTTATTTTAAAATTATAGTAAGGGATTTTTGGTCAGAATTCCACCAGGCTAATTTCAAACCGAGTTTGCTGACTCTGACTAGCCATAAATGGTCCCCACCTCCAGCATATAGAACAGGAAGTGGCATGCTCAGATGCCAGGAATAAGGCAATTGCTCAGATGGAATAACTCTTGGCAGTTTGGAGGAATTTGTTGATGTAAGCCTAAATCGTAGGTTAGAGACTGACTTGTGGGATGCATTTCTGCCAATTATGGTCCATTGTGCAGTCAAAAATGGGAAAAATTACCTACTGCAGCTGGTTCTTTGGCACTGAAATCACTGATGGAATAATCAGAGGGAAATCTTTCAAGTTATCAGAAAAGATGGATCGTGATACAGGATGCTGGTCTTGTGGGTTATCTGCTTTACCTTTCTCACATGACATAAAGGAGGAAAGGAAGTACAGAGCCCGGGAACTGTTGGGTAGTCTTTAGCACTGACTCGCCCAGTGATAACTAATGCCTGTGAATGCCCTTTGCCTTCTGCCACCGCAGTGGCCTGTGATTTTTAAGAGTTGGGGCCTTAAAGGGCGCCTGGGCGACTCGGTCGGTTAAGCGTCAGACTCTTGGTTTCAGTTCAGGTCATGATCTCACAGTTCGTGGATTCAAGCCCCATGTCAGGCTCTGCACTGGTGGCATGGAGCCTTCTTGGGATTCTCTCTCTATCTATCTCTCTGACCCTTCTCTGATTGCTCTGTCTCTGTCTCTCTCTCTCTCAAAATAAATAAACACTAAAAAATTAAAAAAAGAGTTGGGGCCTTAAGAGTACACTTGTCCTGATAAGCACTGGTGACATATGAATTGTTGAATTACTGTATTATACACCTGAAACTGATTGACACTGTATGTTAATTACACTGGAATTAAAATAAAAACAAAACCAAAGTTGGGGCCTTTTTCAATTTGTCCCTTGTGTCTAAGGCTCTTTGCATAATAGGAGAGGTAGGGACAAGCTCCCTGAGTGTCTGTAACTTCCTGCTGTAGGAGCATGCACATTGTATTTATTGAAGTCTGCAGCTGAAATGCTGAACACCAAAATAACTATAGCTGATTATTGCAAGCACGCCTATGACTGAACGTACTTTTTTCTTATTCATTTATGGATTTGTACATATTCTAAAAAAAAATCACTCTAAATATAAGATTTGCAAAAGAGGAAATAAGAGAAAACACATCACCCACCCACATAGACCAAATGGGCTACTCTCTTCATTGATGAATTCTAAGGCATTTGAGTTTCTCCATACTTGTCTCATTTAAGCTTCTTTCCCAGAAGACCTCACAGTGGCTTGATTCTGTGTCCTCCATCATCGTGCTCCCAGGACTGAGGACAGATCTTCCGAATTCATCTCTTGACGATCCCACCTCTCTGTTGTATAACTTGCTGCCTCCGTCCCTTGTGCTTGGGTCGAAATATCCTGCTCACCTCAACTTTTCCTTTGGATTATAAATTCCCTGAAGGACCAACTGTGCGGGAGACAGCTGATATTTTGGCCATCCCAGCACCTGCTTCCTCTTCTTCTGGAAGTAACACACTACTTACTCAGTAGTAACTTACTCTTACCCACATTGCATGAAGGCTGAGTAGCATCCCAACTAAGATATTTCTCTTCCCTCTAACTGGAGGTAGTCACAAGATTCAAATGAGTCCACACAGAGCTTTGTGGTACAGGAGGCTGGTTTTCTGGGTTATCTGTTTTACCTGCTGTTCTGAGAATTTGGGCTTTGAGCAGAATTCCTCGGGAATGGAAAAGTACTAGGGCTGATTTCTCTCAGAGGAGTTATCTGAAGAGAAGACAGGAGACCCCTGCTGCCTGCTTCCCATTCTTTGTGAAGATTGGTTGGGTAGCTTTACCTTACATTCTGTAAGCACCCCTTGCCAAAAATCCCATCATTTTGTCCCAGTTCACCAAAATCGAATGTTGTTTGCTGACAAGATATCCTGATACAGACTCCATCTTCCAAGTGCTCATGTATATGTCATCAAGGAGTGCAACATGTTGAAAGCATTGTGAAAGTTGTTGCCTACAGTTTCAGAAGTTCTAGAATTCAAAGAGATCATGGATATGAATTAAACCAAATAATATTCCCCCTTAGACCACTTCATTTCTGCTAAGAGTTTTAGAAATTTGTGAGTTTAAAATGGAAAATAAGAGTAGACATTGTGTAAATTTACGGTATTTTTTAAAGTAAGCTTCTTTCAGAACATTTTTGAATTTACAGAATTATTGTGAAAATAGTGCAGTTTCCATATAGCCCACAGCCGGTTGTTATTAACATCTTGTAATTACTGTGATGCATTTGTCATAATCGATGAACCAATACTGATGTTGATCCGAACTTTCTTCGCGTTTCTTTAGTTTTTCCCTAATGTCCTTTTCCTGTCCAGGATCGTGTCCAGGAATCTACACTACATTTAGAAGTCTCATCTCTTAGTCTCCTCTTGGTGCGATGATTTCTCAGACTTCCTTTGTTCATGATGGCCTTTACAGTGTTGAGGAGTACCAATTTCATAGAATGGAATTTGTCTGATATTTTTCTAATGATTAGACTGGATGATGCATTTTGGGGAGGAAGACCAGAGAGGTAAATTGCTCTTTTTATCAAATCATGTCAAGGGTACATGCTTTCAGTGTGACTTAACACTGTTGATACTGACCTTGAAAACCTGGACGAGGTCATGTTTGTCAGTTTTCTTTACTGTAATTCCTCCTCACCCTTCATGTACTCTATTCTTTAGAAGGAAATCACTGTGTGCAAACCACACTTACAGAGAATTGGTGAGTTATGCTCCATCTCCTTAAGAGTAGAGTATCTCAAAGTATTTGTAATTCTTCTACACAAGAGATTTGACTATTTTGCCCTGTCTGTCCGTCCGTCTGTCTGTCTATCTATCTATCTATCTACCATCTAATTACCTATTCAGTCATTTATTTAAAAATATTATGGATGCATGGATATTTATTCTATATTTTGGGTTATAATACAATACTACTTTACTTTGCTGCTCAAATTGTTCTACTTTGGCCATTAGGAGCTCTTTAAGTTGGCTCCTGTGTCCCTTTCACATACTCCCATCATTGTGGTATTTTTCGTTTTTGCTTTTGTTTAAGCACTTTCTTGCTTTCTGGCAAGAAGCTACTGTAGGCTTATCTTGTGTATCTCCTTCCCTCATTCTAGAATCATCCATTTCTCCAAGGAGCCCTAGTTTTTTAACTGGAGAATGGAATTCAAACCCAAGATCTGGCACTCTAAGTATGCTTAGTCATTGCTTATAGATCTTCTCAGCTGACAGAGCAAGGAGGTATGGGCTTGTATAATAACCCGCTTGTGTACATATATCTGGGAATAATACTATTGTAACCCTCTTTATCTATATTAAGTTAAACATGAATTCATACTACTATCTCCAACTCTAATGCCTCACCACATTGTAACTTGTCCTGTTGTTTCTCTGTAACCTCCCGCCCCTGCAGTGAGAAAACTGGCTCCCACCACTGTCCCTACGTTTATTTAATTGCTCATTTCCAGTATACATGTAGTGTTGTTTCAGCAATGTTAACTTGCACCCCTGTGCGAAACAACAAATCACCTAGAGTCCAGTGCTTAGAGTGCAGTTCATTTTACCTTTAGCCTTATGGTCATCACTTATTTCTAAAGTTACAATGAGCACCTATTCCCCTCTGTCTGCAGTGGGGTTGTCTTAACACCATTATATATTTAAAAGCATGTTTTTTTTTTATTTACCCAAAGGATAAATGCATAGCTGAAAATGTCAAATCATGCTGCTGGGCTTATAATAAAAACAGCAGTCCTCTCCTTCTACTTCCTCTCTATCCCGACCTGCTTCCCAAGAGCAGCACTTCCAACTCTTAGCTCTTTATGTCCATACATCTGAGTAACAGGCTTTACAGCTGTTTCTCGAGCTCTCAATTTTAAACATTATCCATTGATTTCCTATTATCATAGGTGAGGATTAGCTTCATTTCACCTCCTTACCCATACCCATTTCTTCACAGTATAGTTATTTCACAGTTTTTTAATTAAGTCAATACTCAGTGTTTATTTACTTTTTTGTTAATTTTTTTAAAATCCTGGAATTAATAATTAACTTCATTCTGTGTATTTAGTGCTCTTACCCAGCCCACATTTTTTTTCTCATGTCATCAGACTTGTAAGATAATTTTTGATTCTTCCTACTCCTCATCCTCACCTCCCAAGACTCACTGTGCCCAATAAGCAGGCAGAGCCAGGAATAAGGCTGCTTATACATAGGAATTGGATGGAAAAGGAGACCAGGGGTCTTCTTGGTTTATAGGCAGAGTTTCACTTAATCTTTCTGTTCTCAGATTGGTGGGTTACCTTTCCTTTCACTGTGCCTAGTCCCTGAGTCCCAAGCCCTTTCTGCATCCCCTTCTGCGAGATTTACATGCCTGTTTGCTGGCCTTGGGAGAATATGGGTTGCTGGTGCTTGTGTGAGCATGAAGGGAGTAGGGACCTGGGGGTGTACATGCTTTTCATAAATACTTTCAAGCAAACTTCCTGCTTTCAAGCCTATGTCTTACCCCTGCTTCACAGGTACCTGGTACTCTCATTCCTGTACCCTCCTTGGGTTCTCTGCAGTAATACAGCTTGTTCTCTTAGCTCTACCATCTGCAGGCTCTTGGCTTCTGAATTACTCTGCCAAGTCAGTAAAAGTTCCTGCATTTGCTTTGTACCTTCACTGAATGTGGTTCAGGGTTACAGATATCTTTAAGTTTCATCAAAGGTGGAGTTTGTATTTGTATTTCTTTGGTTGTTTTGATGGAGGTGACTTTGAAGAGAAAAGGGAGTCCCAACTTACACAAGAAGTCTTGTGCCTGGGCTGCATTTTCTATGACCCGTACTAGACTTAGCTCATGTTACCTCTTTGGAGAAGGAGGTAACAAAGTAAATTACTAAACAAAGTAAACAAAGTAAATTACTTTGTTCCTGACTTCATAGAATCCTGACTGAACCTCTGTCAGGGTGCATGCCATACTGTATTGTAATCCATCTGTCTATTTTCTCCACTAGACTATGAACCTGTTTAGGGCAGGGACCACGTCTACCTGATGTGTGTGCACCGTGAGGCTTGCTGGACTGATTGTGCTGGATCTACTTAATACATGCCTGTGGAATCTAAGAATGAGTAAACAGTGCCCTGTTTGCCATAGCCACTGAACAGACACTAAGCCCTCCAAAATACATTGTCATTGCTCAGGCACCATCTTAGAAGTAAAGTGACAATATTGGGCTGCACTAGAATCACACTTTTTCAGGTTTTCACCCGGTTTTATGCCCTGGAACTGTGCCACCTCTTGGAAGTGTTTTTGGATGACCTCGGAAAGAATTGGAGGAAATTGAGGATACTATAATTTGGGAAATTTCCAAAAGAACTGAATATTTCTAATTAGAGGCATCTTTCAAACTTTGATATCTTTTCTGTGCAGATTTGCTATGATTTGGGGGGTGGCCTAAACTTTAGAAATAATTACTCTAGTGATGGAATTAACTTGGAAATTCAGTTAGAATTAAGATATGAAAGCCGCATGAGGTAACAATTAAGAATATGGGCTCTGGAGATAGAGCGGAATTTGAATCTTAGCTCTTTCACTGACCAAATGGGTAGGTCATTAATTTCTAGAGCCTCAGTTTTCTGCACTGCAATTGGGATAACAATACATACATTATTGCGTGGTGTGAAGACAAAACAAGATAGTGTGTGTAAAACGCTTAGCATAGCGCCTGGTGTGCGGTAAGCTTTCAATAAATATTACCTAGATCTGACAGTTTAAAAATGCCATGCAAGTATTTGATGATTGTCTAAAATAACTTGAAAAAGTTTACTGAAAAAAATTCGGGGCGAGGGTTGGGACTGGGCATAGAAAACTCAGCAACCTAGGGAAGCGGTACTTTCTTCGCTAAGACCTATTACATTGAAAGATTATGTTCTAACAGCCCAGGAAAAGAGCAGCTCTGCGAGTCATTTCTTATGATCTAAAGTCCATTAGCTACTTCATTTAGCTGTTAATGTTGTGAGTCCATCGGTGTAAATAAATGTGTTATTTGGTAATGGACTTGTTTTCTTAACAATTATAATACATTGTTCTCTCCAAAGGCTACACTTTCACTCTGCCATTCTGCTAATTAGTCAGCAGATCAGCCTTCAGTGATGTTTCAATATCTCATCCCCTCACTACATTTTTATATTAAAACTTGTATTTAGGTGGCGCCTGGGTGGCTCAGTCGGTTGAGCTTCCAACTCTTGATTTTGGCTCAGGTCACGATCCAAGGGTTGAGAGTTTGAGCCCCTGCTTCAGGCTCCATGCTGAGCCTGGAGCTGCTGAAGATTCTCTTTCTCTCTCTCTCTCTCTCTCTCTCTCTCTCCCCTTCTACCCCTCTCCCCGACTTACATGCATTCTCTCTCAAAAACAAACACAAACCAAAAACAAAACAAACAAGGGGAAAAACTCCTAATATTTAGTTGGTGTTATGGGCTGAATTCTGTTCTCCTCAAATTCATACATTGAAGCCCTAATCCCCTGTATCTCAAAGGTGACTGTGTTTAGAAATAGGGTCTTTAAGTATGTGATTAAGTTAAAGCAAGGCCCTTAGAGTGAGCCCTGACCTAATACGACTGATGTCATTCGAAGAAGAAAAAATTTGGGTACACAGAGAGATATCAGGGGTGCATATGCACAGAGAGGAACCAACATGCAAGGACATAGAGAGAAGGAGGCTACCTGCAAACCAAGAAGATTGGCTTTAGGAGAAGCCAAACCTGCTGGCATCTTGATCTTAAACTTGCAGCCTCCAGAATGGTGAGAAAATACATTTCTGTTGTTTAAGCCACCCGGTCTGTGGTATTTTGTTATGACAGTCCTAACAAACTAGTACAGTTGGCACTGAGAAGTAAAATTTACTCTGAAACTTCTGATTTTATTTGATTCCTTGTAGTTTATAGAGCACTTTTCACACACTTCATTTGACTCTTACCCACTCCTATAAAGTAAGTGTTATTATTAACTTCATTTTACAGATGATGCAATTGGGGGCTCAGAGAGTCTATACAAACACATAGCTGCTCAGGGGACAGGTGGGATTTGAAGCCAGACTTTTGGATTTAAATCTCCTTCTTTTTTCACTTTACCAAAGTGTCTCTCACTATTGCTGCGAGTGTAGAATATGCACCTTTTCTTCCTAGTGTAGTTTATATACTTGACTCGTTATAAGATAGTTTTGATAGGTTACCACTGACAGGTGGTACCTCCTAACCCAGGTGACTGTGGCTTCCTGCCTAGTGCTGGGATGAAGAAAACAGCAAGCTTGTCAAATTTGAAAAGAGAATATGTTTATTACTCAGCTTCCAGAATCTAATGCCTTTTAATTTTCTCTCATTGTTCCACTGAAAGTGAAGAATGGAATATTGATATCTCGACTGTTTTTGTTGTTGTGTGTTGTTTTTTTTTGTTTGTTTGTTTTTTGTTTTTGCTTTCAAGCTATTCCATGTGGTTAGATCAATGTTTAGTTGTTCATTCATTATGCAAATATATATTGAGTTCCTGTTATGTGTCCCGGTTTATATAGCAATTTTGAGGGAGGTATGAAAGTGTTCAGCATAGAGAGACGTGGCTGAACAGATCATTGTTGGCTCTTGAACCAGGAAGACCTTTCTTTTCCATGAGATTACACCGTGATTTCTTCGTTACATTGAAAATATACCTTCCCCCCTCCCCAAATTAAACTTTCGAGGTTCTCCTTCATCTTCATAAAAATGTCTATAGAAATTTGCAAAAGCTGGCCTCGAAGTAATGTAGTAAGCAATCCAGTAGTAGTGGTCTTATATAATCTTACTTTATTGTCATAGTCATTCATTTATTTAAAGAGAAAACTGCTCATATGTGGAAGTATCATGAATAGACAGGAAGAGGACATTGAAGTAACAGCTTTGATTTGGGATTTCTTCTGTTATTTTTAGACTACAATTTAAAGACATTTATGTATATTGTATTTTTCTCACCAAAAATTTTACTTCGAGAAAGGAAGAATGCTTCTATTTTTTTCCCCTAAGAGGAGCAATAATGTAAAAGGTCATCTTCTTAAATTAAATTAAATTTTTCAGTTTCAGAGACCTTTGCTATTCTTGTGTGACAACACAGAATATGTAACTTTAATTCTCTGGCCATCTAATTAGAAAGATGTTTCCTAAGTATGATCAGCAGTGGAATTGATCCAGAGCCCATATTTATAAAACAGTAACTATGACAACCCATTCTTCCCAACCAGCCTCAACCCCTAATACTTTCCCAACTGTCTGTTTTACAAGATGACATAAGTAGAGGGTTTGGGGGAAAAAAACTTTGGATGATAATCAAAACGCTTTTTGCAAACAGAGCCTTTAAAGCTGTTTGTTCAGCAGCATGTGATTCGGACAGTGGGAGTTGATCAGACAGCAAGGATTAACCCCCTAATTTGTTTCTCTTTTTCCTTTGGAAGGGGATAGACTGCTGTGAATTCCATGTACTCAGCCTGAGCTGCCAAATGGGATTGGAAACTATTTGAGTGACTAGTGGCTGAAACATGAGGCAGGGATAATTCATTGTTTTCCTATTCTTCATGACCCTATGTGATAAGATTTTGTTTTATTTAAAAAGAAGTAAAATTATATTACGACCCTAAACAATGTCTCTCCGAACCTGAGAGGCTTTTAGATATGTCATCCTTTTCTGATTGAATAGAATGATGCTGTTTATCTGGTAACAATTTTAAACAAATTCCTTATAGTTATCTCTATTGCCAATGTAGAAACTTCTCTTAAGTGAATATTTAATGGAAGGGCCAATTTCTTTAGACCAGTGCATACATGGTTGGTTTTGATTAGAACCATGATGTACAGAGGGCTCGGGGTGTCCAAGTCAGAAGAGTCCTCTGGTACTTGACTGGGTAGTATATCCGTAAGATTAGCTGACATTCAAAATTGAGGTAGTGGCAGGACTGTGCAATGGATACCTCGCCTTAACATTGATCCCTCTGCTAAGTCCATTTCTACATGTCTCAGTGAGAATGAATTCCCTGTGGGGATAGCGGAGTAGGAAGAGCTGCCTCTACTAGGGCAGCTCCATCTTTCCTGGAGCCAGAAGTAAGTAGAAGGTAGTGGGCTGTTCACCAGGAGCACTTTAGCCCTATCTCCAGGAGCCATTGCCACCAGATATGGAAGCCATCTTAGCCAGGACTCAGCTGCAGTGATAAGGACCTCTCAGTCATGATCATATCATATCTCTTAGTGACATGGGGCACAGTTAACCAGTTTGATTTTCTCATACTCTTTCTTCCCTTGGCTTCTATACTATCCTTGCTCGATTTTTTTTTTAAATATCATCTCTGGAAATCAAACTTCTAACCTGAAGGTTAAAAGTAATGCATTAAACTAAGATTGCTAAGATTATGATGCAAAGAAGTATCAGGAAGCAGTGTAAGATACGAATTTGAATCATCAGTGGTATTGCAGTTAAACACAAAGTCTGAGTATTCAAAGAGAGTACATTTTTAATGTTGCATGTCCCCCATGGAACACCTCCTTTTCGTCTCTGTAATGACATAGCTCTTTCATCAGAATCACTCGTCTAGATCCTAGAACCTAGCCAATGGGAAGAATTCATCTCCTTTAACTCCTATTTCTCTCTCTTTTTTCAAACATTATTTTTTTCCCATGACCATTGTTAATCTTATTATTTTATCAATTGTCCCTAGTCGCATATTCTTATTTGTCCATCCATCCATGTCCCCATCTTTCCATTCATCCATTCATCATCTATTGAGCAGCTACTGCATGCATGCAAGGCATATTCTCGAAGCATCATTAATTTCCCTGGCCAAAGTAGAAGGATAATGAAAGATTAGATGCCCTGTTCTTAGTTTGATTCTTCAAAAGCAGACCTTATAATAAAGAATTTGGTGCAGATAGTCTATTTGATAGGTAGTTCCAGGAAGCCAAAGTGAGATAAAGAGGGAAACAAAGGGGAAAAAAAAATCAAATAAAGGATGCATTAAGACATAGGGTAATTGCTATAGGCAACTGGGCTCAGTCTGTGGGGTATTTTTTTTGAGAAAACCTGTAGAACATGTTTCAGAATTATCCTACTGAAGGATGGCAAAGCCGCGACATCTATCCACTGACTGCTGTCTCCCCTGGTTGAAAGTTACCCTGGGAGCACTAAATCCCTCCCATTTACCAGATTGCCTCCTTGTAGGCATTTAGCTAGAGAATGCCCTTGGGCAGGAAGGCAGAGGGCAGGTGAACCCAAAGGTGGGCCGACAGGCTGTGGGGTGGGGTATCCGTAGCATCTGCTTCAACCTCTATGGCATTAAATGGAAATTTGTGAGAGTTTTCCATTTTCCAGTAAAATTTACCAGAGTGAGCATTTACTCTATTTCGTGTGCAGAAGCACAGCACTATGTTTAGAATTGGACTTACTCATTTCCTGGATATATATAGCTTCCCTGTTCTCTACAACCACTTTTCAGCAGATTTACACAGACAAGAAAAATATTGCAACCAAAAGCACCCACTGCAAATTTCCCCATACTGACATTAATCATGCCCATTTGATTTATTATCTATCATTTGAAAAGAATACTTTGCAACTCTTGTGCAATGATTTTTTTTAATTTTATTTTATGAAGAATGATTACATCCATGTAGCATAACTCTTCTAATGGGGAATGCAGTATGTTTTATCACTCATTCGTTCCCTAATTATGTGTGTTAGTAAGCAGACACTCTTCATGGAAAGTTGGGAGAGAAATATTTGATTTCAGAGAAGAAGAGATGAATTTAAAACCAAACTAGATACAATGATTGATTATTGAGTGCTCGGTTTGCTGGGCTTAATTTACTGGGTACTGTGGAGCTAATTAAAAAACAAGGAAGCTCTGTGTCCACTAGTAGTTTCAGGTATCAGAGTCTGAATCTACTTCGGGTCCATTGAAAAGTTTTTTACCATTTATAATTGAATTGACCTTGTTTTATATTTATTTTTGTTTTTATTTAACATATTTATGTTAAATATTTATTTATTATTTAATATGTTAAATATTTATTATTTTTATTTAACATATTTATGTTAACATATTTAACATAGCCACCCACCCTTTTGTGTAATTCTGTACTATAAATCCTACAATACTGGGTTGAGGACAAAAATAATTGTGGGCGATTAATAAATATTTATTGAATGTATGAAAGAAATCCACTTGGAATTTGTATGTAAGAACAAGAGCCCATTAACTGTACCAAAAAATTAGTAAATTTATTTTTTTTGGATTCATTTCTGGATGCTCTATGTGTTTATCAAACAAACCAAGCTATGACAGGAATGCCTCTATCTTTCTCTCCATTTATTCAAATCTTGCTCGACCTTTAAGGTTCAGGTATAATTCTTCCTTCTTTAATGAAGTGTCTCTTATTACTTCCAGTTCAGTGCATCTTATACCTGGATGCAGTTGGGGAGCTGTTAAAAATCTTGCTGCCCAGGCTACACCCCAGATCATTTAAATCAGTGCCTCTAGGGGTGAGATTCAAGCCTCCTCATTTTTAAAAGCTCAGGTGGTTACAATATGCAGCCAAAGCAGAGAACTACCACCCTACCTGGATGTGACTGCTCCCTTCTCTGAAGACCCAGAAAGTCTTCATTATACCTCTTCAAGACTGTTGTATTTGGCCTTGTATTCTGGCTCACGTTACTCAGACAATCAACTGGCCCACCTACCCTTCCAGTTCCTAGATACCTCTGACAACCTTCTGGTTGTCCAGTTGAATACCCCCAGTGACATGGAGCCCATTCCCCAGTGCATGACCGTCTTTGGGCAGTTCACACAGTTGATTTCTAAGTTCTGTCTCTTTCTAGCTTCTACCTATTCTTCCTATTTCTGCCACTATAAGGGGAGAAAACCTTTCCCCAAAGTTTTTAAGTGTTTGTATATTCATTCAGTAAATATTTAAAGAATGCCTACAATATATTGAGCCATAAGCTACCTTATTGGAAATAAGAGTACAGATTCCTAAGAGGATGTGAAAGTCAATCTTCATTTCTATAAATAAATTCTTTTTTTTTAACCTGCCGCATTTCTTACATAAAAGATTATCTAGGCTGTAGTAGTAAAAGAGAAATTTATGTAGCAGAGTAATGACTAGAAAACTTTGGGAACGGTTTTCTGAATAAGGTTGTGCAATATTTCCTTCAGGCTTTAACTACGGCATATTTTCATGTGACTACATTTCCATATTACCTTGAGGGCAGAGGGCGGTATCTTAGGTTACTTCTCAGAGCTCCTCATGAGTCATTTCTAAGTCTCTAAATGAGACAGCCCTGGGGAAGGGAGAGTGAATGATTGATTCAGATCCCTCTTTGACTTCCCGATAACTTTTGGGGAGGGGAAGAAAAACAAGGTTGCTTCCCCTCCTGTTGTTCCCCACAATGCAATGGCTAGCTGGGGTCTCCCAGGAGAATCTTGGTCCAGCAGTGCTTGGTCGTGTCAATTCCCTAAAACTAAAGGTTTTTCTGGGAAACAAAGCACAGAAAGGACAGTTCTAGCTCACACTGGCCTTATATAGCTTTCCAAAGCTTTCTCAAGGAGCAGGAAGCCACAGGGCTCCAGGGGCTCCATTCTCATTGTTGTGCTGAGGGATTGCATTCCTACACTTCCTGACTTCATGAGAATGGCGCCCCCTGGAGTAGTGTGAGGAGGTGGCCTCAGCCCCAGGGCACAGTGGGGAGGAGCTCCTTAAGAACTGGCGCTGGGCAAGCGTGGAAAACTCACTGCTCTTCCATCAGAGGGAAAGGGGCGGGGGAGGGGGGGTGTCTAAGGACTCTTTCCTGGGAACTAGAACATGGTTCCACTTACCTCAACCTAGAAGCGCATCAGAGAGACATTTAGTACTCCAGAAACCAAGCTAGCTGAGACATTTCCACCATCCTTTCTTATCTGCTTAGACCCCAGGTCCTCCTCTCCTTCAAGTAAACCCAGCCCTGAGATGATCCGAATTCCTTCTAATCTCTGTTTGTCAGCACAGCGACATTCGTACTCAGGTGATTAATTCTGGTTTTTTTCTCTATCCTGCCATGCTTTATCCCATGGTATACCTTATACATACCAGGAGATAGTTGTGCCCTCCCCCAGTTGCATCAACCTTAAAACAGACACATTCACTGGAAGTGTGCACAGCCCCAGCAAGTCCTGTACAGGTCAGGTTCATGATGGTGTCTTACATCCAACCAATTACTCAGTTCACTTTATGGGTTGACCATGCCCATCTCTTACTCTCAAGAAGCATTTTCTAATATCATAAGACAGAGGTATGGGAAAAGTGCTCCTTCAGTTCCAGACCCTAGGGCATTTATGCACTACTAACCTTATTTCTCTGCTTTTCAAAAGAACGTAAACCAAAGCAATTAAATTAAATGGAGTTAACGTTGGCATGGTAGCATAAATCGTCAGGAAATTCAATATTAAGGGGTTAACGTTCCTTTCTTGTGAGCTGTCCTATATCTGTCTACTTTAAAATAAGAATAAGCCCAAACTTGGGCCTTGGTATAAAAGAGGATTGTAAGAGAGAGTTGCCGACTTTGTGTTTAGCAGCAGAGAGGCAGCCCTGGGATTTGTGGGTGATGCATGTCTATCAGATGTTTGTGCTTTCGCCGGGTGCAGCCTTTGGAATCAAGTTCTCCTGCCGTTGGTGTTTTGAACAGGCAAACATGGGTAAGCAGTTTACCTCCACGCTCAACGGTCCCAGAACAGAAAGCAAACAGCCTTGTGTTTAGACTGCACCCACCCGGGCTGTGCTCTGAAGAGGCGCCAGATTCTCCACATCACTGACTCCCCCAGTGAAAAGCAGAATCCTCTTCAACTTTGTTCATGACTGAAAGCTGCTTGCAAGATGGGCTTCCAAAGTTCAGACCCTGACGCAAGGAAATTGTATTCCAAGTCTGAGGGTGGCTAAACAGAAGAAACAATGGGTTTGGATTTGGGTCTGATTTTAATTGGAGGATCCAGGCCCAGCGGCTTTCTACTGAGTCTGAAACAAACAAAACCTGAACTCCCCAACCAGGTCACTTTTAAGGGATTATAAATTATTTAAAACGTATATTTTTATTCTCAATAAGAAGATGCTCTCCCTTTCCAACCTCATTTTTGCCCCCGACTTCCTAATGAACTGTTAACAAGCATTTATATTAAGAGCTTACACAGGCTTTTGGATGATGGAAGATGGTTCTGATGTAAATGAGCGATAGTTTAAAATCCCAGGTGCTTTCTTTCTATTTATTGGGGAGATATACGGGACCAAAACTTCCTGGAGAGATTCTTTCAAGGGAAAATAAATAAAATGTGTAACATTCATGTTGTTGGCATGAGACTACAGTCTTGGTGAGCAGATGAGACCCATTGTATTGGTTAGGAGGAATGCCGGGAGATAAGGTGTTTAGTCATGTTATACTGTAAAGAAATTATCCTCCTGACTCTTTTGATCTGCTTTATGAGATTAAACAAAAATGCTCATCTTTTCTAAGCTTTCTTTAATGCTTCCCCAAATGAACCAAGTTTCTCAGTTTCAATTCCAGAGAGTGAGAGTGTGGTCCCCTCTCTTGTTACTCCTCTGGCTTCATCTCAGGAATCTAGTTGGCTATTCCTATAGTTTTCTTCAGCTTAGTTCGGAGCATGACTTCTTGTCAATTCTGTGTCTCTGAAACATGCTTAATATTTCCTCTAAGTGTGCTTACACAGGAGAGCTTGGGTTGAAAAATGTACTTTCTCTGTATTCTCTTATTTTCAGGAGTGTGTATGTAACACATGAATTATACTCAAATACAATTAAATGTGCTTGCTTCAAACTGAAAAAATCAGATAAAGAATTCAATATATCTGTGTCCCAGAAGTGAGTTTCTTTAAAAATTGCTGTGCTATGAAAACAGCCTGTTCTGTGTGCTGAGAACTTGGTGTGTGGGGTGAGGGGAAGGGGTGCTGCGTTCAGGTCAGGTGGTATATCGAGAAACACCCCCAATCGGAAGACTCAGAAACCAAGAGGGGAGAAGCTTATCCTTTCTGAACTTCACCATTAGGAGATCAAGAAGGAAATACAGGTCTCACGAGCCATATTCAGAAACTATAGGTGTTTCTATGACAGTAGAAACAAACAGGGAAAATACAGTGTCATCCTCTCTCCTTAAAATCTCTCAGCTTCACATGAGCCCAAGATCAAGGAATCAAATACATAGAAGTCACAAAGCAAAGAAGGACCCGTGTTTCTTTTAGCCTAGCAAATGGCTAGCAACTACAACTCCTTACATCTTCAGTGGATGAGGAATTAAGAGAACTGTTACTTTTCTTTTTGTTTCTAAATAAATCAAACTCTTGCAAACAGTATTACCAGAAAGTTCTGTCTCTGGTAACAAGGATGATGTTCTTTGGAGATTTTTAGTTTTAACCATCTGTTTAACTGAAGGCATAATTTATACACCCCTGTTTCCCAATGTTTAGATGGAAAGCCTTCATTGCCCTCCTTGTTCTCCTAGGAATGACTTTTCAGGTCTGCAGAATGCAGAGAACAATGCCAGCTCCCTTCGCAGGAGCACCAACAGATGTGTCATTTCACTGTCTGGTAAAGGGGAGGATTGGAGATAGTTATAGCTGGCTGGACTCCAAGATAAGGAAAGAATTCTGATGAGCTCTTGGAATGTCGGGCAGATTTATATCTCCTTGGACTTGGGTCTGTCAACACTGCCGGGAGGGGGGAGATGTTTGTACCACAGAGAGATATTCATGGGGCAGAGAGGGACATTGGTGTGCTAAGTCTTATGACCTTCCTTTGCACCAGCTCCTTTGCCAGGTGGCCCCCTTGCAGGTGTTGAATGTCCAAGGCAGAGGGATGAGAGGAAACTCAAGAATGTTCTCCGCTTCTTCTGTCAGTGGCTATGTGCACACCAAAGGCCACGATGACCTTTCATCAGACACACATGTAGGCCTCTGGCCTCTTCCCCACAAAAGATTTTTTGAAGCAAAGATCATGTTATTGGACAAGAGGTAACTGGCTTGCATTTAGAGTATTCCGGGGACCAGGGCTATTCACTAAAGTTCAGCAGTGCTGGTCTGGCCTTTTTGCCTTACAGCCATGTATTACCTATTTCTAACATGAAATAGGTAAAATGGTTTCATTTCTAACTTCCTTTCTTTTTTATTTTCTCTTTAACTTTTCTATTGCACCACAAAGGACGTGTGTTTCTGTCTTATCTAAGGAAGTTTTGGCAAAACCGAAGTCTCAGTCCTGCAGTTTTACGTTCGCCCTGGAGAAATTGCCATACTGTTTGGTACAACCCGTCTGCTTGTTTATTCATTTATATTACAGTCCTACTCTTCCTTTTGCTCCTGTTCTATTTACCAGCTTGGAAAACCAAATCTCCTGGGCCACGTACAGCTCCGGGGATCACCTAAGCTAGGTTTAACTTGGCCTTCAGAGTAGGAATATACACAGTAGGAGGAATGCACACGGGGCTGCCATAGTCTTTGCTTGCTCTGGTATGTCCTCCCCTTCTTCACCTGGAGTCCTTACCTTAAGCACCTATAAGCATCCCCTAGCTGGGTATCACTGAACTAACAAGGCTGTGGTCTGAGTGTCTTAAACTTTTAGGACTACTGTTTTCCCCACACGCCCTGTTTCTCCCGGCTCCAAAAAGAGTTGTGTGAGAAAAATTCCTCCAAACAGAAGGTGCCTCCTTTGGCAGGGTTGAAAGGAGAAGACGTACCAGATTGCCTCTTGGTATGGCAAAAGATTTGCATAAAACTTGGTCTAGTAAACCAAGATCTTCCTGGTGGGAGTTTAGTCCTCTTACCCTGAATGGTATTTATGGATCTCTGTGGACTCATTCCCTCTGGCCAATCACTAACTTCCCCAGGGGGAAACTCAAAATCTTTTATTCTGGATTTTCTATATAGCAATCCCTAACTTGTCTCAGTGTTTCTTTTTTTTTTAATTATTTCTAATTTTAAAATTTCTCAAATATACTAGAAAACCACAAAAAAAAATCAGAAAAAGACAAGCATGTATAGTAAAACCTTGGATTGTGAGTAACTTGTTCTAATAAATTTTAACTTGATAAATGAGTGATGTCTTGCAATAGGAGTAGTACGTGACCCCAAATGTCACATGATCACAACTGAGCCAGTGGTTCTTCTCTCACATGGCAGGATTGTGGGTGATCATCTCCCATGTTTGGATGCTCGGTCTCTGGCCATGGTGTTTGGCAGAAATCAGTGATTTTTCAGAATGTTGGAAGGTGCCCACAACTGGCACGAGTGTTTTTTTTTTTTTTGTCACTTCAAAGCACCTATGCTTTGAAGTCCTTTGCTTTTTCATACAAGAGCAAGCTTAGGAATGCTTTGCTTCATTCTAGGTCAGGCTGCGTGCAGATATAGACACTTTCCTCTCCTGCCTTATTGCCTGTTATATTAAATACAGTATATGATAAGAGTTTGTTAATATTGTACTGTAGTCAGCATCCATGCGAGCATATACAAGGGCCCCATGCAGAAAAACGGTGAAGAAAGGTGTTAAGAAGGAGATGATTCCAGTGAAAGTTAAGAAGAAAATCATTGAGAAATACGAACGAGGTATGTGAGTGGCTGAAATTGCAAGATTTTATAAGTCTATGTCTTCCTCTGCAGAGGAGGAGAAAAAGGTGGAGGAATCCCTCACTTCAGATCAGATTAGAAAGATGTGTAAACTGTGGGAAACAGTGCAAAATTTTGTAGAAAAGCACCTCCTGAACCAGGCTGTAGTAGTGTGAGCAATGAATCTGTTTAATGACAACGCAGGGTCACATTTCCACAAAATCCTCAAAAGGAAGCAAAAGCAAGTGTCATTGGAGAGATTCATTGTTAAGGTTGTGTGAAAAGAAAAAGATTCCATTGAGCTAAGAGACAAAAGTGATTCTGTTAGTGATAGTGAAAGTCTTCCTACACAATAACTCTCCTCTCTCTGTCTCCCTCACACCAGCCATGAAGGTTTTCAAAGGTTAAGTACAAGTTCATTTGTTAACTTTCTTTATATTTTGTATTTTTATTTATTATTTTCTATTATATTACAGTATTGTAATCATTTTTATATGAATATTTTTGAGTGGTGAAACGAATCCTCTGAGTTTCCGTTATTTCTTGTGGGTAAATTCACTTTGATATACGAGTGCTTTGGATTACAAGCACATTTCCAGAATGAATTATGTTTGCAACCAAAGTTTTACTGTATATATTCTCTCCCCAGACTGAACAGATGTTAACAGTTAGCTTCAGATTCCTCCTTAATAAAGGATGGAAGGAAGAGAGGGAGGCAAACAAAATAATATATAGTTAAAGTTCTGCCCATATCTTCCTTGTATCTTCCATATAGAATTTACTTCTTGAAGTCTATATCATTCCCATGCATATTTTGATTGTTTTTATTACATACCCTAATTAAGTTCTCGACTTTTAGTATTAAATTTTTAAACAAGTGGTGTCATAAAAGTATATCCTTTTGCAACTTGAATATCCTCATTCAACATTATTATTACACTTTTAAAGACTTATTCGTGTTGAGATATCTACTTTTCATTCATCTATTTTAACTTGTGAACTAACTAGTTTACTAAATGTCATTGTTGCTCTAAATATTACCTAATCATGCAAAGCTAATTATGTTCTTTCCCTGTTCTTCACAACCTGGTTCCAGCCTACCTTTCATGAATTACCTGGTGGTCCTGCTTTTCAAAAAAACGACTAGTTTATCTGATAAAGTAATTGTCTATGCTTTGACACTATGAGTTTAAATGGCCTCATAAGCAGCCTCTTCCAGGTAAGGTCAGTTGAGATGCAAGGTTTGTTTGTTAATCATTATCTTCTCAGCACCTAGGAGAGTACTTGATTCTTCATAGTTAAGCAGTAATACTCATTGGACAAATGCTTACTTACATAAAAGTAGATGTTTATGGAATAAGGACTAAATGCTATGATTCTGAAGGCACGTGAGAGGGTATAGAGATCTTTCTGAAAATATTTACACCACTCTACAGCAACTACTGGTTTCTTGCCAACTGGTTTGTTCCTCAAAGTTTGCCACAGTAAATTAAAGAGATTATTTCTGTCAACTCTCAGCTTATAGACTCCTTCATGGCTCAGTGAGGCCCACTGGATGTTTGCAAAGAGCCACCAAAACCTCTTGCCACAGGAAACTGGTGATTTGAAAGGTCTGGTAAATGCTACACTCTTTTGCCATCTGTCTCTTGAAAGTAGCTTTGATTTAGCTTTCACTTGGCCTCAGTAAGTCACGAAGACCAGATTTGGCAAGAAAGGCCAATGTGAGCCCCAGTCCAAGGGAGACAGTTTCCTCCTTTGCTGCTCTTGGCAGCCCCGGGCTGCTTTGTTCTTGCTCTGCTCACAGGTGGATGCACTTTCCTGTAAGGTACGATTGAAGAAGCCAGGGTGAAAAAGGAAAGCAGTTCTATAAGATCAGCAAAAGCTTCTTGTGGACTTTTGTCAACTTTATTTATTCAACAATTATTTGCAGAATAAGCAGTTGATAAGACATTATCCCTGCCTTCAAGTTGCTTCTAATTTAGCGGGAGACACAGAAAGCTGGGATTTTCAAACCATTGGCTAAATGTGAAAACAGGCCGAGAAAGCACAGGGTCCTATAAAAGCACTAAAGGGGGGCACCAACATACTCTGAAGTATGGTGGTCAACAAAGGCTTCCTGGGGGAAGTAACCTCATCTGAAAATGAGATTAATACTGACATAAGTTGTGAGAATTTTAGGTAATGTTTTTATACTGACCACTCCTTGTTAAGCAGTAGCAGTGATAGTAGTGTGGTGTTGGTGGTAATGATGATGACAGAGAAGGAAAAAGATGGCTTCACAGCTACATAGCCTAGTTTCAAATCCTACCTTTTCCTATTCTTAGCTCTGTGACCTTAAGCAAGTCACATACCCTCACTGTGCCACATCTATAAGATGCGGCTGGTGATGTGTACCTCCAAGGTGGTTGTGATGGTTACAGAATATATTGGTAAGGAACCCACACAGTGCCTAGCACATAGGAGGATTTAGTAATAAGTCGGTTGGGGGGTGGGGAGGAGGGAACTATTCAAATGAACATTCAGTAAAAAAGCAACAGGGACATGAAGAGAAGGTAGGGTAGTTGTCATTAGTGGGTATGGAGGGAAGAACTCTGAATGTGGAGACCAGAGACCCAAGTTCTCAGCCAGCTTCTATGCATGGGGAGCTCAGTGCCCTTGGACATAGGCTCTCTGGCATCCTCTGGGCCTCTCCCATCATTGCAGAGAAACCTGTTCATGAATTGGGTAATTTTGAAGTGAGAGGAATCATAACAAGTGACCTAGGATTAAGGACAAAAGAGAGATTACTGTGTGATCCAATGACATGGGAAGTCTTTATGGAGAAGGGTCTTGACCAGATAGGCTGAAGGTCAGGTAGGCTTTAGACCAGAAGAGCTAAGTGAAGAGGGCATTCCAGACAGGGCCACAATGGAGCAAAAAGGGCCAAGTCACACATCAGTTCTGTCAGAAGCTTCCTTCATTTCCTCACCTCTGGGGCAGCTGCCTTCCTCCTGGAGGAGAATGAGTAATGCAGAGGTCTCGACTTTAGCCCAGAAGTTTGTTTCTTTGATAGTCACAGCTGGTTCTGGCAAAATTGTCAAGTCATTGAAGTTCATCTGCACGATCATTCATTTTCCCATCAGCAACCCACCTTCCTTTGCCTGTGCCTTCCTGTCAGTCAGCGAAACTTGCCCCCCACTCCCACCTCACTCTGCCAACCTGCAAAATATGCCTCATATAGCAGCCTTTTTCTGATTCTTCTCCACACTCTCAAGATCTATGTACAGATTAAATTTGTGTAATCCTAGTATGTCAAATTTTAAAGAGAGCTTTAAAGTTCGTTCTTAGAACTTTCACCTATTTTTTGTGAGGGGACATGCCCACGGTTAAGCATTTAGGGACAGAGTCAGATCTCTGTGATCCCCAGTTATGGTCTTTTCCTTCCACTATGCAGCTTGCATTTTCCTTCACCGTGCATTCATATTAGAACATCAATACCTATGTATTCATCAGGACCCTTGGAGTTTTAAGTTTTGGAAATTTAGTGAAACTGGTTTAATAAGAGGGAAATATCTTCTCTTGTGTAACTGAAGAATTTTGGTAGGACTGAATCCAGGTTTTCAGAAGATGTCACGTGTTTGCCTCTCCTTCACAAAGCTCGACTTTTCTCTGTATGATTCATTCCCAGGCAAACACCCTACAAATAGCATCCAAAAGACCTTGAGAGCACACCAGGTTAGCATTCCAAGAGTAATAGAGAATTTTTTTCTGGAAAAAGTTCTAAATAGGATGTTGATGAGTTTGACTTGAGTCATTTATCTGCTTTCATTGTACGTATCCAGCACCAGGTAGGGTGCCCACTACCAGATCCATGAGTCATGGTCAGTCTCACCTAAACCATGGACTGAGAGTGGGAAAGAGGTTGAGAGTGGGAAAGAGGTGGTTTACAAGAGGAAAGCTTGTTTTTGTTTTCAAAGGAAAGGGAAATGGATATTGGGCTGGTATGTGTATATCCACCACACATCACCCACACACAACCAACCACAAGCTGATAAGAGTTTAAAGTATTACCTCCCTGATAGCATTTCCCTCTAGTGAAGGACTCTCATCGTTTTAATGTGTATTACATAGGAATTTTGTGTATCATGGAAAGGTCAGCGAGGGGGTCGGAGAAGGTAGAGATTTTGGATTTTAGGAATTTTCAGGCTCTCCCAGATCATAGCACAAAGTAATGGTCTACTCTGTCTACTTCTTCTGATGGTGATCCAAGAAGTCAACCTGAGATGAAAAGGTCACCACTGTTAACCACATGTGGATAATTGAAAGTTGACGCTGTTTAACTGTCCTCCCAAATGTGTGTCCCAATTTGTTCTACCTCTTTTCTTTCCATGTACTGCTTTCTTCACTCGTGAGCATAACCAGCGTCTATGACCCCCACTCAAGCAGTGGACACCAGATAGGGAGTGGTAACTTTGCATGGTGGTTGTGTTCTTTCTTTTCTTTTCATGGGCTTTTGTGTAGTTCTCATGTACTTGGAGAAACCCTTGGGCTTGTCTGTTACAGTGAAGTGCTACATTCTCTTACCCTGATGCAGTGAGGCCACGCAGTACAGTGGCTACATTATTAGAAGGAGGCAAGAACGGTGAGGGGTGGTCAGAAGGTAGCCTCATTCAATGTGGTGGGACTAATACAATTTTTCTGGACTGAATTGAGTGGAATTTTTGCCTGAGCTCTTTTAGAAATCATTTTTAAGTCTGTTTTCATTTCTAATGTTTTCTTATATGATTTCTGACTCATTTGCTTAATGGTTTCATATGTGTTTAAAAAAGGAACACCAAACCTTCCTTATTTACTTTCCCCGATACTTTTCAAATACCACAGAATTCCGTAAAGCCATCAGAGAGACAGAGGGGGCCAACATTAAACATTCATTTTCGTTATTTTGGCAAAGAATTCTTGAGATAATTCTGCACAGAGGAACCAGTGCAAGTCTCTGGTAGCTGTACCTGATGCTAATTAACTCACTCACAAAATCTCTTGCCTGACAACAATTAGTAGAAATATAAAGAACAATCTAAATACTCCAGAGATCTCAGAGAGGCCTTTGGAAAACATTTCAAAACATTTAGAAACATCAGAAATTTGAAAAACAAAACATACCCACATATAAACATGGGGATGGGGAAGGGATTTTTTTCTGTCATTATTAGATCACTGGCCCCTCCCTAGCACAGCAATTGGAGGAGTTTCTCAGTAAGTATGTGATGAATCAATGCCTCCGTTTTCATATGGGTTCTTGAGTTATCAATGACTTTAAAAGTCATTACAGCAGGCAAAACCTGGTGATCTATTTTGTATTGTCATATCTATGGGTCCAGCAGCATGTGGTTTTTTTTCCCTCCCTCTCTCTCATCCTTCCTTCTTCTTTCCCTGGATCCCTCATCGCCTTCTTCCTTCCTGTTTTCCTTCCAGTATTTAATGAACCCCTACCCTGTGTCAGCATCCCTTATGATACAGAAGTGACTAAAACTTAGCTCCTGCCCTCAAAGAGCTTATAGTTTAGCGAGAGATACATACAAGTAAATGGACAATTTCAATGTAATAGTAACATTTAGAAAGAGAGAACTTGAGAACTGAACCCAAACTCAAGGAATCAGGAAAGGCTTCTCAGAGGAAGTGAGATCTACTCTGTTTTAAAGGACAATTTGAGTTAGCCCAATCTGGTTTTTTATGGCTGAGTGGGCCAGATTAAGGGAGCCTAGGATTGGATTTAATCTAACTATTGGGGTGAGGCAGGGATTCCTGGTCATCCCCAGCTTCAGATGCCCAGATAGAGTCAGGTCAGTAGTCATAGCTTAGTAGCCATGTTTGACCATGGAGTTCACAGTCCAGAGAAGCATCTATACCCTGGGGACCAAAAAGGGAGATAGCAATACTGCAAGTCTGTTAGACCTTAGGAGAGACACCTGTGTAAACATGGTCCGGTACAATTCTCATGCTCAGAGACCATGGCACAATTCAGCCTGCAGAGGGCCTGGGGCCTCACCATGGGTACACTGTGCAGGCCAGGAACGAAGCTGGCATCCCAGCTGTTGTCCACACCTGTATCAGTAGTATATAGTGATACCACTACCTATATCTCTGGGAAGCCTCTGTTTACTCTAGGTGGTGCTTATTTTATCCCCTCTTATAACTTAACTTCATAGATGCTAACCTTGTTTCTGAGAAATCCTTTCAACTAAGGTTCACTGGACTATAGCGCCAGCATTCCATATCAGCATGTATTGTGTGCCCGGCCCTGTGCTGGGCACTGGGAATAGAGACATGAAAGGATCCGCTTCATTCCTTTCAACCTGTTAGCTTTGCATTTTATTTTTATTTTTATTTTACTTTTTTTTTTTTTTTTGAGAGGGAGAGAAAGAAAGGGAGAGAGAGCGTGAGAGATCGCACATGCATGTGCCGGGGAGGGGCAGAGGAGGAGCAAGAGAGAATCTCAAGCAGGTTCCATGCTCAGCCTGATGTGGGGCTTCATCTCATGACCCTGTGATCATCACCTGAACTGAAATCGTGAGTTGGATGCTCAACTGACTAAGCCACCAGGAGCCCCTCTCTGTTTGGCATTTAAAAAAATTATATTTTGAGTACCCTTAGCATTTGTTTTGCCCAAATAATACATGAATACTTGCCTCTTAAAAATAAGTTATACAATACAGAAATATAAAGTCAAAAAATTAGTGTTTCTTTCTTCCCTTCATTCTAGCCTCTTTCACTTGTGTTAACCATTGATAACCTTTCTCGTGTTTGTTTCTAGTTCTTTCTGTGGTTGTATTTCCACATATAATTTTATCAGTTGGAGTCCCAGCAGAAAATAGATGGTGCTTTTAAATTAGGGTAATTTGAATTTAATAAAGGGACTATTTACAAAGTATGGGGAGGAGGGAAGGAACCCATGAAAGATCATGTTTATTACCCCCAGACCTGAGCGAGCACAAGGAGGAAGAGTGGCTGCGGAAACGTGGACACAGAGAAGGTGTTGTAGAAAGGACCCTCTGATGGCACTGAGACCTTTGGTGGAAGGAGCAGCCAGCCCTCCAGGACCACAGGGACATAGCTGGGAATAAATGCACTGACCTTTCTCTTTTCCCTCTTTCCACTCTCCTGCTGAGCTCCCCAGTGGCGGAACCCATCAGGAAGCTGGGAGCATGAGAGCTTATTGATACAGTCCATCTAGGTCAGCCTCCTTGGCCAGAGAGCAGGGTGGGGGCAGGATTGGAGAGGCAAACAGGAGGTATCCAGTACAAACAAATACTTATCATCTAGTTTTATGAGCTTTTGGTTTCTTTGTTAACTTGTTACAGAAATGGGATTACACTATGGTATTTTTCTATGTCTTTTTTATTAACCTAAACAATTTGTCTTGAGATCTTTTCCTATCAATACATATGGATCTAATTAATTTAATGGCAGTGCAATATTTCATCATATATCAGACTTTTAAAAAACTTATATATGTAAAGACAATATGTACCGCCTATGTAAATTATGAAGCCTCTAATGAAACCATCATCTGCAAATTCACCTCTCAACCTAAGATCACTTAATCCTGTGGACTCTACCTTGGGCTCCATTCCTGGGCAATCTCTCTGTGTCCCCTCACCCTGAAGATACTAGTCTGAGTTTTTTGTGTTAACTCCTTTATGTGTTTTAATTTAAAATAGTTTTCCCATATACATATCTCTAAACAATATATCATATAGTTTTGCTCTTTAAAAAGCCTTATAAAGGTATTTTAATTGTATATAGTCTTTTATAATTAGCTTTTTTAAAAAAAGGCAGTATCCCTTTTGCTGTGTGCAGCTGTGCTTCATTTATTTTCACATTTTATAATACTCCATTGTGTGAATACACTACAGCTTCCCTCCCCATTCAGCTGTTGATGGACTTTGGGGTTGATTCCAGTTTTTGCTGTTGCAAGAAGTGCTGCTTACGAACATCTTTTAGCCCGCGTGTCCTGGAACATACATGGAAGAGCAGCTCTAGGGCATATACATAGGAGTGGAATTTCCGGGTCATGGGGTTCACACATATTCGACTTCACTAGGTAATGCCAGATTGTTTGCGATGAGGTTGTGCCAACGCACATTCCCACCAGAAGTACATAAGAGTTCTGGTTGTTCCCTGTCCTCCCCAGTGCTTGTACTTTCAAGTGCTGAATTTTTACCGCTAATATTCTTTTCAGGGATGCCATGCAAAAAGCTTAATGAAAGCCTCTCTTATTAAAAAAAAAAAAAAAAAAAAAAACACAACAACAACTGTTTTCAACCTGGCTATCTTAAAAATGAATGGTACTTTTCTCCGTAAAAATGGTTTTCCCTTTTCTGCCCTGTTTGATTTGTCCCATTGTTCCCTGATTGTGACACAGTCTAAATATATTTAAAGGTAGTTACTGCATTGAAAACAAATTTGCCAGTCAGATCTTTAAAATCTTTCTAACTCTAAAACAAATGTGATTCTGATAGGGCTGCCCATGAGAACGGTGGCTCATCAGCTGATGGTTAGGGCTGCTCCCATATGGAGGAGCTAGCTCACAAAGAGGTGAGAGAAAACCGGCAGTTCTCTGTGGCCCCTTTCTCCCAAACTTCTGACCACCGTGGCTTTCACAACTGGATTGTGTGCTTTTGGGAAGGACTTGTGGGGACAAAGGAATATTACCAGGTAGTTTGCAAATGGGAGAGTGAGGAATGGAGAGATGGCTCTGGAATGCAGAGGAGGAAACAACTCAGTCCCTGGGGTGTGGTAGGCTCTACTGGGTATCTGCTGAATGAATGAATGAATGAATGAATGAATGAATAAAATGAGTTCTCAGTCCTTCGCTCATTGTAGTTTAGGAAGAGCTACATGGAGTTGAATTCCCATCAGCTAGTCCTCCTCTTCTTTCCAGAGTTAGCCTTCTTTGATAATTTAATACTCGGAGTACCGTATAAGATCTCTTGATAGATTCCTTCAGGAGATGTAAAGCATTCTATCACTTTATTTTTTTTAAATGCCTTTTTGCATTCTTTTAACAAGCACTCCATCTTCTGTTCCCTAATCTTGGTAACCAGCATGAGCTCCTTATAATGTGCCAGCAGGTTTTCTCCCCCTTCCATGCAAGTAAGAGCTTGTAATCACCCAGTGTTTCTCTGACCTAGAAAAGCTGAGAAGTTCGCATTAATGAAAACACAGGGACTTACGAAATTGCTCTCAGCCCTCTCCCATAGAAGCATGTCTGGTGCTTGGTAATTAGCTGGGTGGAATGTGGGTAATGGGTGGAGCGCGGAGTGGCTGCTGCAGATAGGGTTATGTAACTTGGAGATCCGGAAGCACATTCAGTGGGGTGGGGGAGAGCTGCTTTTAACAAACTGCTGGGATTGGCTGAACTTGTGCCGGCCTTGCACTCTTACTATTATAACCTTGATGTCTTTCTCGTTTACAAACTTTATTTGCATTCCACAGCTGAGCTGAATTTGCCTGGGTGCCTAGTTTCTTTCATCTTTTGTCCTGGTCGGCTTGCATGTAAAACAACTTCAGACTTCAGCCGCCCATACATTGCTCCAGTCCACACTCTGTAAAGAGTTCTTCCTTCATAGGCTCCTGTCCAGAGCATGGCGGTATATCTGAACAGTGGACAATATGGTCGCTATTAGTAGTAATGAGTTGTTACTGAGCATCGGTATGTGGTCAAGTAGATGGCGCGATTGAGATGGCTCAGAGCTGAGGATTTCCCCGGCCAGCATGCTGTGGGACTCAGGAGAATTTGCCAGGTCACTCCAGGGCCCCTATTTCTCTCCTGCCAGAGGTGATATTTTTCTCTTCCTGCTAGGGATGTCACAAGCATAACTGAGAACACTGATTCTGAAACTCCTGGGGTGGAAGTTTGTAATACTCTTCCGCGCCCCTCCGAGTGGTGAGGTAAGCACCAGTTTCACATCTTTGTACATAAGTCGTGTATCGGTATGTCCTGTGCTTATGCCTGTGGATCAGATGTAATCATTTTTATTTTTTTAAATACAGAAATGCATGAAAACTGAACTACTGAAGAGAATAAGACAGATAACATCGAAAGAAGATGTTTAGACATTCAAGCCACTATTGAAATATTGAATTTCTTTAATAGTGATATATGTGCTAGAAGGCTTTATTCTCCTTTTCCTTTCTCTTCTTTCTTTTCTCTAGAGAAGATGAGTTATTTTGCAATATCTAAATAACTGAGAGGGAATATATACTGATTTATAATTTAGAGAAACAATTTCTTGTTAACAGAATTTGAAATAGCATTGTCTTCCCAAGGACTGCCTAACTTGATTTCACAAGTAAACCACAAAAACAATGAGTTGGTATATTTCCTATAGTCCATTCTCTTCTCTCATCCCTATAAGGTAGGGGCTGAGTTGCTTTTACAGTCATTACTGTCTAGCCTAAACCTCTGTGGCTGTTTTTTAAGTGGAAATCAGATATGCTTGCCAGGAGCCATGTTAAGGGATGAATCCTACAGGGGCAGTATTCTTGAAGCTGAGTTCTCACAGTGGCCATCTTTGCCCAGTTGCCTCCTTTGGTCCCAGAATGATTTGTAGAGTTGAATTCTTTTATTGAGGTTGGGGTAGGGTGCAGGGATGAAACAGATGAAAGGGACCCTTGGGATAGAAGACAGGCAAGCCAGAGATCATCCAACCCACAGTTCCTCTAACTGACACCAAGGATCCCTCACCAACAGGACAGATTTGTGCCTCAGTGCTATAACCTGAGTCAAATTTCCTGGAGTGGTCCTTGAAATTTAGCATGCAGAGGATTCATCTAGGTGCTTAACAAAATGTAGACTGCTGGGACCCATGCTTAGATTCAGATTCAGGTCTAGAGGGGGACCCAGGATTCTGTATTTGTAGAGATGCTCACACATGATTCTGAAGCTGGTGGTGTGAGGACCACACTGGGGGAAACACCAAACCCTAGTGTCTCTTGTCCTCTCTCCCCTTTGGCACTTTACCTTTGCTTCAGGAAGTGATTTTGAGTATCACTCTTGTAATGTCATCACTTGGAACCAGGAATTCCTGTGTTGTACTTTAAACTGGTTGAACTTGAGGTACATTTCTTACTGGAGACCTGGCTTTCTAGAAGGCTCCCATCAGACTCATGTAACGTCCATTGTTTTGAATGATTGAAAGCCAGAGTCGGCCACTAGCCTTCCAGGTCTACCCAAGTTCTCTTCCTTCAGAGATCCTTTTAGTTCTCTATTGTAAAATAAGAGATTCCTAGGCTGGAATTTTAGATAGGAGAGGTGAATGACTTGAAAGTAAATTATGAGGAACTTGAAAGTTTCCTCTATATCATGGTTGAGCCTATTTTCATAAATCTGTATAAATCACTGAAATAGTAAAAGTAATACAAATAATTTGTAATTGACTACCATGGTCCAGGCCTTGCCCTACATGATGTATGTAGATACAGCTAATCCTCATAATAACCAAGACTTTAAGTATTATTATTCTCTTCCTTTTATAGATAAGAAACTAAGGGACAGGAAAATTAAGTAACTCGCACAGCTAGAAAATAGCAGTCTTGCCCTCTTGGTTTGTAGAAGCTAAATCGAAACCATTGAGGAAATGAGGAATCTGCAGAAAGCTTCTTTTTCAAAAGAGAAAGGAAATAAATACATGAAGGGCATTACAAGGGCACAACACAACCATTGTGAGAAGCGTGACTTTTTTTTTTAGTTCTTTAGAAATGTATCAAGGCACAGTAGCTGCAGACTTTCATACCTATTGGGGTTAATTCTGGGACTTTCATTGTCGCTCAAGACTTGACAATGTAATAGTTATTTGTGTCACTAACCCTTTTAGGCTGGAAGGTTCTGTACATTAGTAACTGTTAAAGGTCTCATTGCAGAAATGACTGTCATGATTATGGAAGCCCTGATTTAACCCGCATTGATCATATTTCTAGCATGGTCATGAAATTTTTCTCTAATTCAAGCTGCTTTATAAAGCATGTTTAAAGGATGGCTTCAGTCTCTCTGGAGTTACATGGCCCTTAGAGTTAGTCCTAGTAAAATCCCTTTCAAAGACTGTTTGGCATTTCAGAAAAAAAAGATAGGAAGACAATTGGCATTGTGACGTACTGAATTCTAGAGTCCTGTCTATGATCCAGATGTCCCTTGGCCCAATCAGCCAAGAGTGTAAATGTGGTCTCATGAACGTTTATGCCCAGTTTTGCATCCTATGACCCTATACTTGAAGAGCCCAGGTCTCCAGGCCTTCCAACAATGTCCTTTCCAGACAGTTCTTGAAATTCCCGGGGATATTTGCCCAAGTTTGTTCTCAACCATCTGTTTCTGCTTCCCTGCTAGTAATCCATAGATGATAAACATTTAAGTATATAATCAGTGATAGTAAGGAACAGAGTGCTATGCTTTATCATTTTTTTCTGAAGAGTAGTTTTGTTTAAAAAAAAGACTGGTACACAATTCCTTCTTCTAGAGGTGTGGAGTTTTTCATATGTCAACCAGCTGTAACCTTTTGAAGGTTTAATAAAATCAGCAAATATAATCCAGCATGTGAGAGTGGGTATGAACCAAGCCTATTACTGCTGAACAAATGGCATTAATTTCCAGTGCACATGTGGACCTGAGTTTTAAAATATTTGTTTGAAAAATGTCAAGCTGTTCATTGTTTTAGAATATTTGAGCCGCTTGCCAGTATATTCTTTTTCGACAGTTGTGCTTCTAAAAGGTTACAGTGTTCACATATTTACTTTTCAACTTTAAAAATTCTTCCAGTGGCATGGGAAGTGGGGAAATACCTCAGATTCCTCTTTTTAAAGGCTTGCATTTCCTCTTTCTAAAGGCTTGCATTTCCTAGAGGGTATAAAAAATTCTCCTTCACTTTCAGCGTTAGCCTTCGCTAAGGGACTCACCTTACACACGCGCTTGTTATTCTGTCCCTGGGCAGAGAAGTTCTCTTCAGTGCCCCCAGGAGGTTGCAGATTGGATAACTGAAAGCAGTAGAGAAGCTACTGTCTCATCCCTCTGAGGAAAGGGCTCAAGGGAGAATGAACACTCGCAGAGTACTCAGAAGTACCAGGAGTTAGGTGAGGAGCCCTTCCTTTCTGGAGGTCATGGTTGCATACAGGGGTCAGTGTGGGTGGAGAACACAGCAGTCTGCAAAGTGAGTATGGGGAGATCCACAAGGATGTTGAGAAAAAAATATAAAACTTAGACTTAACTCATGTTAAATTTCTGTTGTTGCAGATGTTTCATAAAGCACATAGTCCATTGGTGTTGTGAAGCATTTTTCTTTTAATAAAACACCTAATTATTTTGTACACGCATACATAGATCTGCTTCAGGACTATCTATTCTCTTCCACTGATCTTGGCTGATGTCCATAAGAAAGATTGACAGCGATACTTCAAAAATATAATCTATCTAATCAGGAAATCGATTTAAGCAGAACACCCTATTCCCTAAATGATTTGAACATGTTTTGGTTTTTGGTTTTGTTTTTTTCCCAAGATGAAAGAATAGCCAGCAGCATGGTTATTTTTTGCTCTTACATCTGATTTAGCACCTCTTTCAAGATTTGGAATTGGAGGAACTTACAATGCATTTCTGTGAGATAATCTGTTGTAATGGTTCAAAATTCCATTTCTCACTCAAACACAAAATACAACCCTCCTCATTAACTTGCTTACTTGTCCCCATTTTGTCCTGT
Organism: Paguma larvata; assembly: GCA_030068075.1. Lineage (NCBI taxonomy): Eukaryota > Metazoa > Chordata > Mammalia > Carnivora > Viverridae > Paguma > Paguma larvata. Next base: position 41,733,175 of record CM057838.1, read on the forward strand.
TGCCCTGGGTGAATTCTTGCCTAACTGGTCTCCACACACTCCTAAACCCTCCTCTTCTTGAGGAGTGTCTCCGCAGTGTCAATTTGCTTTCAGATTCCCTTGAATTTGCTTTCAGCTCATCACTTGTGACAGTGCGAATGATGGTCAGCCCAGGTGACTTCCAGGTAGCTTGCCTTGGGCAGTGGCTGCTCATTTCACTCACTGCAGAGCTCCCCGAGAGCATGCTGACCAGTTGTCGCTACCAGTGCCCCACACTGCTCCCCTCAGGGCTACTTTTCATGATGTTCGTTTTCCAATTGACTGTGAAAAGATTTATCTTTGCTTATATCCCCTGGCTATCCAACTCCTCTTCCGTTTGATCCTATCATCAGTGCTCTTCCCTTCCCCAGCTTTCCCTGGTAGATTAAAAAAAAAAAAATTATCCTTACCTTTTGGTTTTTTTCCACAGGACTTCTTTGCCAGTTATACATTTGCATTACCTTCGTTTCTAAAACAAAAATTCTCCATGACTGTCTACAATTAGAAAAGCAATTCTAGAAAACCACATTTTAGTTTGCTACATTAAATCTTTCCTGGGACTTCTTGATGTAATATGTTGTGTTTCAGTACTTGAAAGGGAATTATCACTTCCAGATGGGTCTATTTATGAGCATTCAGGAATTGTTTTGGTTTCCTGAATCAGCCTGCCATCATAATTCCTAAATTCAGATTAAACCAGTATTTCTGGTACCTCAGGATTTCCCAAGTGCAGCTTCCTGATTTGCTATTCTGCTTAATGCTAACAGGTTGTTATAAAGAAAGACTTAAGCTCCCAAAATCATTCGGACCATGGGGTCTTTGCCACAGCTATTCTCTTTGGCTGGAGTTCTCTTTCCCACATCTTCACCTGGCCAGCTCGCAACATTCAGGTTTTAATATAAATGTTATTTTCTTTGAGAGGCCTTTTTCTGGCCGTTGATCCCCTTACCACCTTCTGACATATTATTTGATTTTATATTTTCATAGCATATGTCACTGTCCAGAGTTACCTTTGTTTACTTGGCCATCACCTATCCTCCAGCTAGAATGTAAGTTCACAAGAACAGAGGCCTTGTCTGTCAAGTTTGTTGCTCTATTCCTAGAAATTACATAGTATGGCATCTGGCGCATAGTGGTTTGATAAATGCCTGCTGAAGGCATGGATAAAACATTCTGGAAATGCTGGATAAAGTAAGGCTAAGCAGGTTTCGTTAGAATAGTATATACTGGTTTAGCATTTTCCAAATATATTTGTCTAAGGATGGATGGATAGATAGATAGATAGATAGATAGATAGATAGATAGATATTTGGGGGGAACATAGAATGGATAGGGCATAGTGATTTACTACAAATGTACAAGGACATGTGGATGGCAGGTACATAATGTGCTAGTTAGTATTGTTCCTTATACTTTTAAGACTATTATAGAGTAGGATTAAAGAACAGCCAAGATGAATTCCAGAGGGTATAGGAGACCCCTCCCTTCTGTAGGGGTTCAAACGAATCACCTCAAGATGTGCCACCTTGGCATACAGATTATTTTGAGTTGAAAATAATCAAGGTCCAAAAGTTTCAGGGAGACACTCCTAATTGCCCTAAAGAATCTAGAGAGCCTGCTCCAGGAAAGGAGCTATCACCATAGACACCTATACTATAATATGAACGGGGAGTAGTAGACAGGGAGAAGCTTAGCAGTCTGTTTTTTAAAATTCCTGTCTATGTCCCAATGTGTGCCCAGCACATATTTGTCTACCAAACATCTACTTTTTCATCTTCCTGTGACTTGCTTTCCTTCCCTTTGAAGTCCCAGACCTCTACCTCTTTCTCCTTAGTTCAGGATGACATTTAACCTCATTTGGCCTGTCTTTGGAATCTTTCATATTTATGTGGTTTCCCCAAACATATGGAATTAAATTTGATTTTACCCCTCTTAATCTGTTTCATGCAATATAATTCTTAGACCAGCCAGAAGAACCTTGAAAGGTAGAGTAAATTTTTCCTCAACACTCCCCTGTCTCCTTCTCTGTGTGCCAGTGGCTTCTTGCCATCCAATGCAACTCACCCCTTTTGAGTTGGTTTTGGAGCCAAGCCAGGTCAAAGGTAAGTTTCTCTCATATCCGATTATCTACGTCAGTTTGAGTTAGGAGCTGATTTTGGTGTAATCGTTTGTAGTCATGGAAGCAGAGCTCATTTCTCTTGACATAATGGCATGAGGCCTAACAACTTTGTGCAGAAAGAATTCCTGAGGCTACTTTCCTAAGGAGAAGCCTGTGGGCAGGGCAGCCACTTATTGCTTCAGGGCTTCTATTTGATACAGAAGACAGCTATATTTCTGGTTTATTGCTTTTGTTTTGGTTTCTTTAGATTGTTGAATATTTCACTGACAGTGCAATAGTGTATATATAAAATAAGTAAACTGTGGTGCTAGGTACAGTGTCATTAAGCTTTATAGATATGGGTAGTGAAGCAGGAGTAAGTGAGTCCATGTGCTTATTTTCTGCTCAACATTATTCTTTAATCTTCAGGCAACAAGCAGGATTCGATCATTCCAAATGCCCTGTCCGCATGGACAAATCCACAGAACCCTCCATATGTATTACATAGGGTTGCTGTGGATTTTATTTTTTTCAAAGAGAATCACTAACCTAGTTCACAATTCAGTCCAAACATAGGATATTGTTTGTTTTTATGTTTGCTTTTTCAAGAATGACAAATTCACCTTATGATAATACATTATATAAATTGACTGAAATCATAAGCTCATTTTTTACCTTTATTGTCTGATTTCTAACTTTATCTGTTGAAAGTGGGGGAAGTTTTACATGTTTAATAATTTGTTTAATCATTTTGCATTGGATTCATAAATAAGATTGGTCTGTAATTTACTTGATTGTACTTCCCATGTCTTGCTTTGGTCTCAAGGTAATATTTTGATAAATGAATTGACTCAGTTTGAAGATTTTCTATTTCTTCATACTGGGTAAAATTTACCTGTAAAACCTCTTGAGTCTGGTAGCTTAGTTTGTGTGTGTGTGGGAAGAGAGAACTTTCTGATTCTTGATTGAATTTCTTAATGTTTATTGATATTCTCAGGTTTTCTTATTTCTCCTTGAGTCGATTTTAGTAAATTTTCTTTTTCTAGAAAATTAGTCCTTGGATCACCCTAAGCATAATTTTAAAAAATGTTATATAGTTTTTCCATAAAATTAATTTAATCTGGAATGGAATTTTTATTCCAGTTGTTGATTTTGTTGACATTTTTAACACTATACTTCTTCATGTGTTTTGGAATTTGGGTTTGCTGACTCATTTTGAGTGGGATGATTTAAAATTCAATTTGTTTTGTTGTGTTCTTTCCCTTTGGGCTCCCCATTCTCTCTCGGGAGGTTTCGTGATTACTTTCACCTGGCCTGCAACACTTCCAGTCCAGAACCAGGTTTTATTATGTCGTATCAGCCACCCTTGCCAATGGTGATAACGAGGATCACATATTCTGTTACAAAGCCAGCAGGTAGCTTGATTCAGTGCCTCTTTCTGGTTCATATCTTTGTTCATATCTCCTCCAGAGGCGAAACTTTTTATAAAGCTGAACCACTTGGCATGTTTTTGTTTTCAGCTTCCTCTTATGAGCCCATCCCCCTTCCTTGCTTTCATGCATAGGTCCCCCTATCTCCAGCAAAGCTATTTTAGATTCTCTGTGTCTATAGGAACAGAATGTCCAGCAGACAGTTCTGGCTTCTAGATCTGAAGCCCTGCAGATCCCCAGACTTCAGAGGAGGCTCTTGAAGGTGTGAACTTGCTGTACCCTGTTGACCAGAAGTTTCATAATTAACTTTTAAGCTTTATTTTATTTCTGGTCCTAATTTTTTGTCCATAGTCCTGTATAGTTCTTGATCTTTGAAGCACACATTAAAGCTAAGGTTTTTAAAAAAATTTTTTTCTTAATGTTTATTTTTGAGAGAGAGAGAGAGTGGGGAGGAGCAGAGAGAGAGAGAGAGACACAGAATCTGAAGGAGGGCGCAAGCTCTGAGCTGTCAGCACAGAGCCTTATTTGGGGCTTGAACCCACAAGTGGTTAAGATCATGACCTGAGCCGAAACACATTAAACACATTTCGTTTAAGGATGTTTACTTCTTTAATGGGTTTATGTGATTAGAATTGTAAAGGTCAAAATAATTAACTATAAATTTGCTTTAATTGTGCCTTGATCACAAAAACTAATATTGTTTTTTTTTTAATTTTTTAATGTTTATTTATTTTTGAGAGAGAGAGAGAGAGGGACAGAGCGTTAGCAGGGAAGGGCAGAGAGCGACAGAAACATGGAATCTGAAGCAGGCTCCAGGTTCTGAGCTGTCATGACAGAGCCTGATGGTGGAGCTTGAACCCACAAACGGTGAGATCATGACCTGAATTGAAGTCAGACACCTAACCGACTGAGCCACCCAGGCGCTCTAATATTTTTCTTTTTTTTAAGGAACTGAACTAGCTTGATTCTGAATCACATTTTATTATTAAATAGAAACCAATCAAAGTTGGTTTGTTGATTCTCTACTGTATTTCAAGTCTTGTGAGTAATATATGTGAAGAAAATAAAAAGGTCTCTGCCATTAGAAGAGAGTCTGGTATTTCTCAGCTGAGGGGTGAGGATAGAAGGCATGCTCCTCCCTTCTCCCCTGTTCAAGTGCATCAGGCAGGTATGGGAGGCTTTTTATTTTCAAACTCTGCACGTTATCTCTTCCCAGCCCCACTACTGCCAGGGGAATGTATCCTTAGCCTCCACAACAGCTTGAGAATTACTATCGGAGAGAGCCACTTATTCTAAGAACAGATAGCGTATAAAACAGGCATTCTGAGGACTATAAAACATATAAATAAATGCTAAGATGGATTAGGAAACTAGTTGGGCCGAACGTGCACTGGGTACCAGGCAATGCACTAGGCCCTTTCCCTGCATTCGTTGTTATGTCAACAGTATTGGCAGTTGTTAACGCCCATTCTTAGACATGTGGAACTGGAGGTCCAGAAAACCCAAGCGGCTTGCTGAAGGTTCCTTGTAAGTGGGAGAGGGAGACTTCAAATCTTGCCTCTAGAGTCTATGATGTTAAGTACTCTGTTGTAAGAAGGGCAATGACAAGGTTGAAACATGCCCTACCTTACTGAAGTTTACTGAAAGAACATGGAGATTAAAATTCACCAATTGTTAAGAGTATAGAGTTGAAAGAGACGAAACAGAGCTCTTTGATGGGCCATTTAGCTTTTTCTTTGATCTTTAAACAACGCTACACTTAAATTTGTCTACAATAGCATAAAACTGATATCTGCCACTTATCCACCCACTTCCTATTCTTGGCGATCTGATGTTCGTGCCTTCTCTGCAGAGATTATGCTCAAATGTGATGTTTAAAGAAAACTTAAGCTTCTCATTTTTATGTGAAAGATGCCAGACTTTGGTGTGTTCTCTAAAACTCTATTCTGGCCTCTCTCCCTATATTCTAGGCCCTTCCACAGAGAGAGCCTTTGTGTGACCAGTCTTGCTAACTCTAGAAATGCGACTGACAGTGGAATCATTTATTAGATTAGCCACTGCCAGGACAAAACTCACCTCGGGTGCATGGGAAGCTCTAGTTCAAACACCTGAATTCATTTGCACACAGCACTACCTGGTTACCTAGTAACCACAGAGTTAGTTAGGGAGGGCTGCATGTTTGTGATTGCTTGAGCTATAACTTCTCTTTCCCCTTTGCAACCTATTACTGAAATGAAAATGTAACTTAGCTATTTCATGGTGTACGAATGTTTTCAAATGGGATAAGTTCATGCTGTTTTAAATTAGGCTCGCCAAACAACATTTTTAGAATATTGGTCATATTTTAAATAACATGTGCTTGTGATTGATGCTCCCTCTAATTCAAGCTAGGAGCACATAGTACCCTAAACCTGTGGCTGCTGAAGCCGTGTGTGTGTGTGTGTGTGTGTGTGTGTGTGTGTGTGTGTGTGTGTGTGAAATCCACTCTACTTTCCAACTCCCCAGGTGTGTTCTTCCTAGAGGGAGTTGTTTGCAGTGTTTGGGGTGATCTTACAGGAATTATGGTGTACTCTAATGGCAACCATGTACGGAGTCCATACTTTGTGCCCAGTGACTGTGACAGTGATGAAGGTGTTATGTTGTCTCATTTCATTCTCAGAACACACTTTGAGTTGAGTTTGTGTTATTACTCCCACCTTTTAGATGGAGAAACAAGGCTTAGAGAGGTTAAATAACTTGCCCATGCCCAGCTGATAGGGATAAATTGTTGAAAGAACTCATTAGACTATGTGTGTAGGCAAAAAGTAGCAGATTAATTTTCAGCACAGTCAAGTAAAATGCAATGCATTAGAGAAAAGCAATCAAAAGTAGTCACTGCATTGTTTTTTTATGGAGCAGGCAGAAAGATAGAATGGAAATAGCCCTTAGCTCTGCGTCAGAAGCCCTGGGTTCTATTTTCAGGCCCTGTCACTTGGGCAAATCACTTCTCTGTGTAAAAGCAGGGCATTGGCCATAATCTCCTAAGGTCATTCTAGCTTCTACAGGTGGGAACGTAGGAGCCCGAGAAGGAATTCAGAGTTATTGCAGGTTTCTTAATTTATGGAATTCTATGCAATTAAATAAAATAAGCCAATTGTGGGAAATATCAGGAAGGCTGTTATAGTTTCTATGTAGTATACAAAAAGTTATGTTACCTGTGTGTTACAGGTTTGATTGTTACAGCTTCAAAATCCAATGGACTTAGAGAAAGTTCAAAAGGAACCATCAAAATGGTATGATGAGACTGATAATGAGTGTAGCAATCAATGTCTCAGTTAGAAAATGTCTATAATGGCATGATTGTTATGTATTAGGTGCTTGGCAAGGTAATCTTAGGGCAGATAAAGGGTACCGTATAGGGATGATGAACTTATAGAATTTTCTTCCCATGGATGCAAAAAATAAAAATAACTTTGAGAACATTTACGCAAATGAAGAAATGACAGTCCATCATAGATTACCAAAGGAGACTACAAGCTAAAGGTTGACATTGACAGTGATTACAATTATTATGCCTCCCACAGTATGCCCCCAGGTTCTAATGGAAGTTGATACAGCATGGCACCAATGCGAGACAGCAAATTTTAAGTCATAAAAAGTTCTTTTTAGTATGTCTTACTTTCTCAACAATAAATATTAATAACATAACTTTAAAATTTTATTCTGGGTCCAACTAAAAAAGTATGATAATAGAAATTTATAGTAGAAAAAAATATAGGTTTCAAAGGAAATCATTAACAATTCTTGCTGAATAATGGCCAAGATAAGCCCATTTTTCCTTTAGAATCATGGAATCTTAGAGCTGACTGAGTGCCTTTGGACATTATCTGGCTCAGTGCCCACCTGCCACTTGGACCTCAGGCCAGGTATCCGTTCTTTACCTGACAGATGTTCCTTCCACTTCTGCTCAAACACTGCTAGGATTTGGCAGCTTATTCCTCTAAGGACTCTTCTTTTCCTGTGCTGAACCGCTCAGATTCATTCTTCCAGCGAGCTGAAATCTATCTGCATACATCCTCTGCCTGCTGGCCTGGTTATAGGGTCTTATCAAGTTCACTCCTCTTGTAGAGGAAGCATCTATCCCTTTGAAGCCTACTCTTTCCCAGGGCAACATATACTGTTGCTCTTCAAGCAGTGTTATTTCCAGGAACTATAAGATCCTGACATCTCTTCTCCAACCACAGTCTGTTTTCTGGAAGGTCACTATAGGTATCTGGGCAAAAAAGGAGAGAGAGAGAGAGGGGAAAAAAGTGTTTGATAAATTGAAGTGGGAGTATTACTTTATATTATTAGAATCCTATATTTATGCCAACAAATCCTAAAATTTTATTAATATTTTCCATAACTGAGACACACTGCTCAGTATGCTGAGGCCCACCTAAATTTTCTGATTGTCCCTAGATGAACTGCTATCAACCCAGCATCTCAGAGTGCAGTGTATACCTTGATATTTATCCCTGCTGAATTATCTTGTTGGCTATAAGCTGTCATTTCTGCTTCAGGATGATATTATAGGACCTTGATTATTTGGTTCAGCATATTAATGATTCATCTTATATGTTTCTCATCTAGAAGTTTATAAGTGTGTCTCTAAGGTATTGACAGAAATACTGTCTGAGATTGTACCAGGGCTGACTTAAGTTAAACACTTGGTAACACATGTAACAAATTTGATTTCATGAGAACTGTACTTTGTATTTCTTTTATTCTTCCTCTAATTTTATAGTCTCTTAAAATACACTGCACTGATAAAATACAAGTTAAATTAATAAACATTTGTTTTTATTAGTATTTTTGTTTCTCTAGAAAATGCACAATTGATGAGAAAGTTGTTTCTTTCTTTCTTTCTTTCTTTCTTTCTTTCTTTCTTTCTTTCTTTCTTTCTTTCTTTCTTTCTTTTTCTTTCTTTTCCCAGGGTATATGATTAATTATTCAAAACACATGACTATAGTCAACATGTAACTGATGAGACTATAATCTCATGACAAGTCAGAATATTTAGGAGAACATAAATAACCTTATAAGTGTTGATATTAAAAAAATCTAAGTCTTCAGTGTGACAATAATATCACCATATCCGTTAAACGTTCTTTTATCACGATGTTCTTTTATTTCAATTAATTGCATTTTGCAGAGAAGAATGCTATACTATTCATTATCCTTTGTAGTCTCTGAAAATTACCTTGCATTCTCATTGTGTGTTTTTTTAAATAGTCATTCCTCATAGACTCTGAGGCCCCACGACCAATTTTTACCCCTTTCTATCTAGCAGGTCTGCCATTACCAAATATTATGACATTCAAGCTGCTTCTACGCCTTATCCTTGAAGTTTACTTTTAAGAGGGCGGAAGATAAGTTTTCTGTGCTGTGCGAAGTATGACCATGCTTCAAGTTAGTTTGGACTTAGAAGAAATCACTTTCAGACTATTTGCTTTGATTTGTGGTACACAAACATTATAAGGTTAATCAGCTTTTTGGCCTTTAGAGACTTTATTCTTGTGAGACTAAACTGATCACTTCTCTTATTAATGTAGATGTGTTATTTGACAGTGCATATTGAAGTTTAAGTTTCAATTTATTACATTTTAAATGGAAAGGAAGAATTTTTCATTTTGGGTAAATTAACACAATATACACTTTTCTCTAGTGCTTGCATAACATTTATATTAGGTTCAATACTAGTTAAGAAAACTATTTTTTCTTTCTAGGAGAAGAAAATTCCAATAAAAAAATAAGACTGAATCAAGGTTAACAGGCAGAATGGTATTCTTTTACACAAAGACACAAGAAAATAAAAACATTTAATATTTGCAACATCCCTTTCCTAAAAGTATGCTAATGGAAATTTGGCTTGTCGGTAGAGTCTGAATGCAGAGATTATTAACTAAAATGACCTGGGTGAGAGTATGTGAGCTGAAATATGATGAGGGGAGTAAAGACCAGGAAGTACTATGTTTGAACGGTAAGCTTGCCGCCTGTGCAGACATAGAATCTTTCAAAGTAAGCGTGGCTTACACACCCTATTCTGAAGACAAAAAGTGGTCATTGAAAAGTTCTCTTAGGGGTATCTATAACATTATTTGACTATCTTTTATTTAAGCTATAGTTTATGCATCAAAATTAAAGTGTCATCAAGTGTTGCTATCATAGGAAGCCATGAAACTATTCAAGAGTTCACTGCCCAAGTCTTGGGTCTTGGGATGGTTGACTTCTGATTCCTCATTACTGCTATGGTCCATGGATTTGGCAGGCAGGAGCCAACAGAATAACTTGGATATTTGAGGTAGAAGTAATTTAGGTAACTCTTACTTAAAATACACTGGCTATCATGGCAGGTTAGTGTTTCTCAAAGCCTCCTTCCCACTTCTCAGCTTACCTAGTCTTAGCCCACACCCATAGTGACATCACACTAGTGCACATAAGCACATGGTGAGACAGTTTCTCTTAGTTTTGTCATGTGAGCCTCAGCAACATAAGTCTGGGTTCACATCTTGACCTGGATTTACTTTCTCTTTTCTTCCTTGCCTTTGCCAAAGCTTCTTTACAGTCCTCTCACCCTCTAATCTGTCTCCTACTTCATCTTCTCTTTTTGTGCTAGTCAGCATTTTGCTTCAATCTCTCCCTCTCTCCTTCCCTTCTTCCTTCCTTTCCTTATCATTCACAAAGTAACTAAAAATACCCTATCCTCAAATCCAATTTCCTTCTACTAGGGAAAAACTCCACAGAAGTAAATCTGTATACTAATCCATAGTAATCTGTCTTTCTGTCTATGGGAACTGGTGGTAGGGGAGGAATTATTATCCAGCCTTCCAGTTACTTGCTTTTCAAAGTGACAACACTCATTTGGATAGGAAACCCTGGTCTGTTGTTGGTTTCTTTTCATGGCTCATCAAATAGGTACAGAACTGGAGGCTGCAGAATATTGTGTGGACAAAAGCCTTCAGCTGATCTTGCAGATTGACTTCTGTAGACAACATTCAGAAGATCACAGAAGGTTAAAGAACTGAGAAAGTTTCCACAATCAATAGACAAACAAACATAAAAAGCAGTACTCTAAGCTGCACAGGCTTCTGGGATTTTATAAAACATTACGGGCCAAATATAATCCTTTAGTTTATAAACCAAAATGGCAAAAAAAAAGAAAAAGTTAAGTTAAAAAGCTTCTTTTTCTTTTTTCTTTTCTTTTCTTTTTCTTTTCTTTCTCTCTTTTTTTTCTGATAGGCAGCATCGTGGCCCCCGTTTTCTGTACTGAAAGATTGATGATACCTTTATTAGCTTGTCTAAATTGAATAATGAAAATCTGTAGAATACCAAAATAACAAGTGCTTCTATTTTTTGTTTTTTAATCTTATGTGCCATGGCTAACAAATGCCTAGAACACAGTGATAAGTGAGTGGTTATCAGAATAGAGACATTATAGCTGTGCCCTGTACCATAGTTGGATTTGACCATGAAAAAGATGATCGCTATTGAGATAGAAATTGCTTAAACTCTGTCTCCCTCTCCTCCTTTGAGGAAGTTCAAATACAGTGTTGTCATTCAACTCTTCTTCTCTTTCCATTCTCTCAAGTGAGACAACTTATCGGTTGCTTAGGCCAACGGAGAAGGGATTCAGGAGCACAGTTCTTTTACTTAAAAGATTATCATTGCCAATTGCAACTAGTCATGACTTCTGGATGAAACCCACTTACCTTCATTTAATCAGAATGATTTCCTTCTATAGACACTCTCTGCCATGTCCCATCTGCAAGTCAATCTTTAATCAATTTCAGCCATTTCTTCCAAGTACACTGCAGTCACATTCATCAGTGTACTTAAGGCTTGGTTTTTCTTGAGTCACAGATAAATTAGGCCCTTCTTATTTTACCCTCAGGTATCAGCAGTGTGCTTAGAGTATTCAGCCAGGAACAGGAATGATCTTTCTTTCATGAAGCCAATCCAAGCCCTGCACATGTAAGAGGGGACACTCAAGGAGGAGAAACAGCTCCTTTCAGGAATAGCTGTGGTGATGTGTGAGCATTTGGACAGGTGGTTCATTTTCTTGTGAAAGAAGTCTGTATCCTGCAAGCAGTCAACACCCAGCAGTTTCACTAAACGAAGCTTGAATATAAATTAATTTAAAAGGAGCTCGGATGTTTGTTGTCTTTGAACACACCCTGCATATCAGGAGTCTAGCTTTATCCTGTAGACCACCTACTCTGTTCATTGGGAAGGACAATATTTGTTCAAACATAGTCCGCTTTGTCTGTGTTGGGCAATAGCACAATACATGCAGCAACTGTCCTCTGAAAATCAAGGCTTTGTCTCTGACAGGGATTATGAAAACATGGATTTCTTGAGAAGTGCCTGCCCACCTGCATGCAGATTCTAAATTGTGGGAAGATCTTGGCAGCCAGAGTATCCAGGAGATGCTCAGGGAAAAGTCTGTTGAGGTTATGGAGACTTTTCAAAGGACAGTTTCCTCCTTTAAAGTGGTTAGAATATAAGAATTCTTAAGAACTGTCACAGAATATTGGGCTGGATAGAACCTTGAAAGATTTTGATTTATCCCTTCTTTGTTAGCTTTCCATGTAAGACCTAAGGATGCATCCTATTTTAGAAACCCTCCCAAGAATGAAATTTTCCATAACCTTTCCTCTGTTAGCCACTTTTTAACTTTTATAAAAAGCCTTCCATCAGAAAATTCTTGATCGTTTATATGACCCTCACGGTCACTGCTATGACCCAAACCTGGTTCCCTTGCGGTATCTTTTGGTGCTCAGACCCTCCACAGATGGGCCTGTCATGGCTGAGGCCCATTATTAGATCACTTCTTGGCTTCTTCTCTAAGAGCAAACAATGAGAAATTTTTTTTCCTCCTTCTTTTGTAGGTCATATTTTTCAACTATCTAATGATTTTTGTTGTTGAAAATTGGATTGGGGATTTCCTGTGTCTGGAAATGCACTAGGCCTTGAACTTTGTAACCCTGATACTCCTCCTGCTACCTCTTAAAATATACCAAATAAAATGAGATTGAGAGAATGAAGCAGCTGCAAGCAAAGCAAAACATCACAAAAGCAAAAAACGAAAACACTGAGTAATGTCTTTCTGAGTTTTTTTGATTGAGCAAGACATTTGTAAAATGAAGCATGCTTCAAAGTTAAGTGGACATTTTGTTTATTAAGGATCAATCAATACGAACTTGGTTAGGTTTAAGATAAACATCTATATAACTCACAATTTAAAATGCAGGCAATTTAAAAACTAGGCATGCCAAGAAAATACGTATGACTTGTCTTCTTAGTGGCCCTTTCTTACCATATCTAGTATCTGGATAACTTCCGTTTACTACGGGCATTTGGAAGCCATCGAGCCATTATCACAATGGCTTTCAATATGCTTCTGGATATAAGTAATTTTGATTTTTACCCTTATCTTTGATCTGTAGTTGGTTTTATAGGGCATTCTTTTTCAGATTTTAGTATCAAGCTTATGATTGTAAGTAAATGTAGACATTTTCCATATTTGTTTCTTTGCTTCGTAACAGTTGGATTAGGATGAGATCTATCTGACCTGTAGTGTTTGTTTGAACTCACTTACAAAACTATCCATGCCTTCAAAGATACCTCTTTAATAACTCATGCTACTGTTCAATATACACATTTGCAAAACTTTATTTAACATATATGTATAGCCTATACAACAATAATGAAAGGATTACACGTTCTCACCACTCAGTTTCAGAGAAAGAACACTATCAATGCCTTAGAAATTCACTCACATCATCTGTGTATGCCTCTCTCTGATCGTTTCCTCCTCTCTACCCCAACCCCCACCTGATATAAAAACGATGCTGATTTTGATTTACCATTACTTTGCTTTTTTCATGATTTTACTGTCTTTGTATGCATTGCTAAAGATTATATTCCTTTAGATCAACTGGATTTTGAAATTAAATAATGGAATCATACTCTTCTATTTCTTTTGTGACTTCCTTTTTTGTTCTTGCTTTGCTTCTGCATTTTGTTTGGAGATTCATTTATATCAATAGATGTAGCTGTAGGTCACTTACACTATTTTATACTATTCCACTGTGGGACTATGCCACAATTTATTTATTCATTCTACTGTTGGTGGACATTTGGATTGGTTCTAGTTTGAGGCTTATGGTTGCCCCTGTATGACTATTTTGGTACATGTGTCCCAGAACTCAAGTACTAGAATTCCTCTAATATATGCACCTAGCGTGCAATCGTTGGATTGTGAGATGCACATATGCTCAACTTAAAAGGATGTGCCTAATAGTTTTTCCTAAATGGCTTTCATAATTCTCTGCTCCTGCCTGCAGTGGATGAGAATTCCTTCTGCTCAGCATCCTTGCCAGGACTCCATATTGTCAGATTAATTTTTTTTTCGTTAGAGAGGTACAGAATGGAATTTTTTCAAGGATTTAATTTGCATTTCCCTGATCAATGATGAAGTTGGTCATCTTTTTAAATGCTTGGTATCCACTCATAATTTCTTTTCTGTGAAATGCCTGTTTATGTCTTTTTTCCATTTGCCTTTTGGTTTGCTCATCTTTTCTAGTTGAATAGTAGGAATACTTTATACTCATTACAACCTTGGTTTGCGAGCATAATCCACCCCAGAAACATGCTTGTAATCCAAAGAACTTGTATATCAAAGCAAATTTCCCCATAAGAAATGACGGAAACTCAGATGATTTGTTCCACAACCCAAAAATATTCATATAAAAATGATTACAATACCATAATATAATACAAAATAATAAAGAAAATACAAACTATAAAGAAAAATAAATTAACCTGAATTTACCTTTGAAACCTTCATGGCTGGTGTGAGGGAGTCAAAAGACAGGAGGGTTATTGTGCAGATGATTTTCACTATCACTGCTGCTAATAGAATCACTGCTGTCTCTTGGCTCAGTGGAATCTTTTTCTTTTCATGCAACTTTAACAAGGAACCTAACCATACTTGCTTTTGCCTCCTTTTAAGGATTGTATTGATCACCCACAAACCCACAGAGAGAAAAGAACCATTGTCTCAGTTGCAATTATGTGACGTTTGGTGTCACGTACTACTCGTATTGCAAGACATCACTCGTTTATCAAGTTAAAATTTATCGGAGGGGCACCTGAGTGGCTAAGACGGTTGAGCATCCGACTCTGGCTCGGGTCATGATCTCACGGTCTGTGGGTTCGAGCCCCGCTTTGGGCTCTGTGCTGACAGCTCAGAGCCTAGAGCCTGCTTCAGATTCTGTGTCTCCCTCTCTCTCTGCCCCTCCCCTGCTCATGCTTTGTCTCTCCTGCTCTCAAAAATGAATAAAAAACATTAAAAAAATTTTATCAGAAATGTTTGCTTGTCTTGTGGAACACTCACTGAACAAATTAATCGCAATCCAAAGTTTTACCATATTTTGAATATAAACCACTTTTTGGTTATATTTATTATAAATATCTTCTTCCAACTTGTAGCAACTCCTCTCATTCTGTAATTTCTCTCGATAAACACAAATTCATTTTCTTATAGTTGAATTTGTGCATCTTTTCTTCATGCCTTGCATTTTTATATCTTGTTTAAGAACACCTCCTCCTCCCCTAAAGACATGAAAATATTTTTCTTTTTCTTACAAAAGTTTTAAGTTTTGACTTCATTTAAGTATGTAGTCCATCTATAAATAATTTCATTTCCATTTGACTTTTTTTAACTATAGTTTCCATGTCTCTGATGAAATTTCCCATCTTTTCCCCTATATTTTTAACATATTAATCATAATTATTTTAAACTCCTTGTCTGATATTTTGAATATCTGGCTAGTCTCCAGTATTGTGTTGAATACTCTATTTCCTGACGATGGATTGTTTCATTTCTTGCCTATTTTGATTGGATATACATCACAATTTTGATTGGATGCTGGATGTCCTATGTACCAGAACAGTAGAGCCTGAGATAAATAGTATGTGAGTGCAAAAGGGATTACTCCTCTTCTGTCCAGCCATTCGTCTGAGAGTGCTTGAGTCCATCTTTCACTGAGCTAGGTTTGGATTTTATTGTCTCTATTCTTACCTTTGGTGCTCACTTGCTTCAAATTCCTCAGGCAGATTGCTGCTACTCTGTTTTTAGTATAGGGGTTGAGTTGTTTGGAGGACTTTTCGTCAGTCTCTTGCTTTTTCCTCGGCTTTCAGCAGGCTCTGTCTGTCTGTACCACTGCAGGTGTTTCTCTCTGTGCTCCTGCCCTTCCCCCCGCTATAAGCTGTTAGTGCTAGGCTTGTTACTCACTGGGGGCTCCTGGTGGGGACAGGGTAGTTTCTTGGTTCTTCTGCCCCTCAGGCTTAGCCAGGGTGTGTGTGCCTGAGATCAAGCGTGGGGCTTTTTCAATGTTTCTTCTCTTCCCCGGCCCCTGCGGAAGCCAAACTCTGCCATATGTCATGGGAGTGAGTATCCCACCCTACTCCGATCCCCTCACCCCATGGCAGCAGGACTCTGCTTTAAGTCAGCACAGGATTCTAGGTATGAGCAGGTTTCCTGCCCTCCCCAAGAAGCACACACATTTTTCCTAGTGTCAGTACAGAGTGTGAGTGCAATTTTCTACCCCTTCCCCTGTAGCCACTGACCTTTACCCGGGACTGCCCTGCAGGACAGGACTTTCCCTCTCCCCGAGGGGCAGATGACTTCTGCTTCCTATGAGAGCAGGGTCCCAGAAGCAGGTTATGGGTGGCGCCTGCCTCCCAGTAGTATCTGGTCATCATCTGCACTCCGGCATCGCTGAGGCAGGCTCTCTCAGGGCTTCCGCCCTGCTCCCAGTATTTCTTGGGAGTACCTGATGGAGGCCTATGGAAAAGATCTGGAGATTTGGGTACCGAGTGCCTTACAGGGGAGAGTTCCAGGCATTCTAAACTCTCATATTAACCCACATTCACCTTTTCAAATTTGTTAAGCTTTTAGTTGTCTTCTTCATTCCTGCTTTTGTCTGCCACCTCTGTCTGCTGCTGTCACCTTCTGCAAAAGACCAAGCGGTTCATGTACCCCTCTCTCCTTGAACTTGTCCTCTGGACTTGAGCTCCTCTGGCTGAATCACAGTATGAAGTCTCTGATGGGCCTTAAAAATTTAGGCTTTTATAGATGATCCAGATTTCTTCGTTGTGAGGGCAGGCACAGGACTCGCCTGCGGCCGTGCACACCTCAGGAGGAAGCGCGCCGGTCTTTCCTCTCCCTGCCACCACCACTCTCTGTTTTCTTTCTTTGCCATGTTTTTCTCTATAGCACTTAAAACTACCATTATATTTGTTTATTGTCTCTCTCCCTCACCAGAACGGTAATCCCATGAAGATAGAATATTTAGGGTTTTTTTTTTCATTTTTGTATTTCCAGCACATAATAGAAACTCAATACAAATTGTTGAATAAATGCACGCAGTGAATGCCAAAGATGATGGCATTTTCGCCAATATCTTGAATTAGCTTGTTTTCATAAGAATGCACTTCCACTGAGGCTGTTTTCACTCCCTCGTTCTGCTGTATTTTTCATATGTCCCACTTTGATTACGTTCTTACTCCTCATTTAGTCGGGCAAATCTATTGCATTCTGTGTCTCCGGATGCACCAATAATGAAGAAGTAGGGGGCTTGTCCTTGAGGCTGCTGTCTGTCTACCCTCGATTTAGTTTATCTCTGCTCTCAGGCCCACGGCCGGCCTGTAGGGCGTTGTGTGCCGCTGCCGGTCTGTGTTCATCTTAGCAGGTTTCCGTCCAGTGTGTTTCTGGCGCACTGTGGTAGGTTCTCTCCCCTACCACCCCACCTCAGTCCTGAGGCTTTGGTAGTCAAGGCTAATGTGTGCCTCACAAATAGGAAGCTACATTTCCGATCATCACAGTTCCCCTTCTGCCTTCGTAATTGTTTTGGAGGGCCTGCTATTTGCTGCTGCTGCTGTTTTAATGATTTTTACTCTTCACCGTGTTTGGAAGAGATGGTGGTGAAAAGGAAAGCGGAGGGTGAGGAATTGGTCAGTGCTCTACCCGCCGCTGGGAGCAGCACACGAGGGGGGTAAATAGGTGGCAGTCCCACTTCTCTGTTGGCTCGAGGCCATGCTATTGCACGAAGGGCTCCACACCCACACTGCAACAGAGGCAGTGAAGGGACTGTATATGTTCCTGTCTTTTATCAGGTGATTCTTTTTCATGAAATTAGAGCTTACTGTGTCTCTTGGTAGTCTGCTTTTAGTTTGTTTGCCTAAACCAGATCCAAATGTATTAGAAGTAATGTTCATTTCTGCCTGATGCTGACATAAGGCATGGTGAGTTTGTATGCTGTATTGGTTTGTCCTTTGTGGGGCTGCATTAAGGCATGCTGTCCAGACTCCGTGTTGAATGAGACCTTGTGCATTACTGTTTTCTAAGGGTAGTAGAGCTCTTATGATTAGGAAAACTCAAGTTCGTTAAAAATGCTACTGAATTGTCATTACCTAGTTTTTATATCAAGATTACAAC
Source organism: Paguma larvata (assembly GCA_030068075.1). Taxonomy (NCBI): domain Eukaryota; kingdom Metazoa; phylum Chordata; class Mammalia; order Carnivora; family Viverridae; genus Paguma; species Paguma larvata. Next base: position 41,751,245 of record CM057838.1, read on the forward strand.
TGCTAGATGGTGGCCCCCAATATATTTTCCAATTTTAAAAAATATATTAAAACAAGCTCTAATAATCTAAATGGCTTGTAATCAGTCTGCTTTAGCACTATGCCAAAGACCTTATTTTATGGGATAACATCTAGTTCCCTACCATTCAAAGTCATTTCCCCCATCTTTTAATTATTTATTTAAGTAATAAAATTCTGGGTTGGATAATGGAGGCATTTTAGATAACACAAAGTATGATTGTAAAATAACCTCAATTATTTCCGAAAGGTGAAATAATGGCTGCCTTGATTTAGTTACTCTTACATGTTAACTGGGAAAAAGTTCATTAAATACATGTTGATGCCTTTAATCCACAGGAACTCTAATTTCATTGATAAAATGGCGCTGATGAGGGTGAGAATGTGGACTAATTGGCTCGTTCATCCCACATGGGATTACACCAGTGTCTGAATCAGAATTTCCTGCTATTGCAGCATGTTTTCTTCTTCATTCTTTTTTTTTCTTTCCTTAGAAACAATCCATTTGGGTTCATTACAGCACCATTTGTTAGTTTCGTTAGTTACAAGGAATTGTACTTGTTTGTGACTACAGTGAAGTCATGTCGGCTGGGTCTGGCTGTGTGTACACGCAGAGTCAGTGGGGATCCTACAGCTGCCCGGGGAAGCAGGCAGTGCCAGCGGTCACCCTGAAAGTTCAGAACCCAAATCCTGCTTTCCCAGAATCACGGGGCATTTTTATTTCATTCATCAAGAAGATTCATTCAACTTTGGTTTGCTTATTACATGCTGTATATAGACATCAGTCTGTTGAACTTTTGAAAACTCTTTATTGATATGTAATATTCTCAGAGAAAGTGTACAGATCCTAAGTGTGTAACAGGATGAGCTTTTATAAACTGAGCACACCTGTGTAACTGGTACCCAGAGCAGGAAACAGAATGTGCCCAGCACCCCAGAAACTCTCCTTCATGTCACTAATCCTTCTCACCTTGGGTAACCATTCTCCTTTGTTTTGATTGTTTTCATATTTTATATACATGGAATTATATGTGATTTATTATTTTGTGTCTGACTTCTTTCATTCATCATAATGTTTATGAGATTCATCTCCATTGATCATGTATTGTGTTTATTCATTAATACTGCCATGTAGTGTTCCATTGATCAATACAACACAGTTTATTCATTCTGCTGTTAATGGGCATTAAAATAGTTTCCTTTGTGAGGGGGTCTGGGGGCCATTTTGAATATTCTGAGCACTCTAGTACATCTCTTTTGGTGAAGGTACATATGCACATATACATTCCTGTTGCATATATAGAAGTGGAAGTGTTGGGGTACAGGGTATGTGTGTATGTTCAGACTCAGTAGATAAGCCAGTTTTCCGGAGTGGTTGTAGGCGCTTACATTCACACCAACAGTGTGTGAGAGTTCCAATCACTCTATCTCCACACCAATATTTGACATTTTCTATCTTTTTTATTTTAGTCATTTTGGTGGAAATGTATCAAATGTGATTTAATTTATATTTCCTTGATGATAGTGAACCTGAACACCTTTTTGTATGATTATTAGTATTCGTAGATCTATTTTTGTTAGTTGTCTATTCAAGTCTTTTGCCCATGTTTTTATAAGTTGACTCCCTCTTTATTTCTGTTTGGTAGGAATTTTTTAGATAGTCTGGATATGGTTCCTTTGTTGGGTATATGTATTGTAAATATCTTCTCTTCCTCTGTGGGTCGCCTTTTCACTCTTGTAATGGTGTCTTTTAATGAACAGATATTCCTTATTTTTTAAAAGTTCAATTTGTTACTTTTTATTTTATGGTTTGTGCTTTTTGGGTTCAGTTTAAGAAATTCATGCCCACTACAAGTTGACAAAACTGTTCTATGCTTTCCTCTAACATCTTTATTTAGATTTGGAATTCATCTGATTTGACGTTTGTATCTTGTGTGAAATAGAAGTCAAGATACAATTTTTCCGTGTGGATAGCCCATTAAGCAAGCATCATTTTACTTGCTTTATTTAAGATGTTTTCATAAAATTTAGTTTTATTGAAATATGTTTTATATTTTCCTGGAGAGAATTACTAATGATTCTTGAAAATAATTTAAAGCTATAGTGATTTAAAATTTGTAATATAATGTGTAGACTTACTAAATACTAAATATAATTTTATGTAAATTTAATTTTTTTAGAAATTTCTTTGTTTAACTAGACTCTAGTTTATAACCCCAGTATATTTATTTATATTTATATATGTGATTTATAATACACAAATAATAATTTAAAAAAACTAATTATTCTCACTTTTTCATTTGAATTCAGTTCAACACATGTTTATTATATGTCTGCTAGAATTTGGGACAGTTGAGAATATAGTTGAAGTTTTGAGCTCCATTTATGTCATTTAGCTTTTATGCCATATAATAAAGTTGTCAGACATCGGTCAGTAATAAACCATTTCACTTTAGTATTCAAAGTTACATTAGTGAAGAGAAGCACAAGGTGAGAATTTTTATTACTGTTAGCATGACCTTACACCCTTTGTATAGAGCCTTATACCAGGTTTTCCACTAGTAATGACATAGATCTTTTAAGATGTAAAAATAGAAAAGAAAATATAAAAGTTTCATTTCTGTATTTGGAATGACTATGAATGTTTCCTCTTTGATGTCATTTGTGCTTAGTTTTATTTTGTTTCTTTTTATTATTTGTTCTAGGTCGTACTGGTCAGTGGACATCTGGACAGCTGGGACGTTGGGCAGGGTGCCATGGATGATGGCGGTGGAGCCTTTATATCATGGGAAGCACTCTCGCTTATTAAAGATCTTGGTAAATATTTAGAAAGTCATTAACCAATGTGTGAGGATCTCAGTAGTGACATGTTTAACTCAACACACAAAATACTAAACAGATTTGTTACTGTGGTATTGTCAAAGATCCTCCTAAGGTCTATATGTTTTTTGTTAGTTTATCCTCAGGAATGAATTTGTCCCCTTAAAGAAAGAAATTTTTATTCAAGTATATGCCAGATATCCAAAGTATCAAATGTGATGAGCCACTAGGGAAAAAGAACAAGCAAATAAAATTGTAGCAAATGTAACCACATCAGCTAGAGACTATGTGAGGAAACCATGACCAAGTCCAAAGAAAAGTCAGCAGCTCCCCCTGCCTCCTTTTCCTTGTTCATCTTAAAGACATCATCAGGCTGTTAGGATAGCTTTACTGCAGCCGTCTTTCCATGGCAGAGGTCAAAGAGAGCAATGCAGGACTGAAGGAATGATCCTTCAGTAAGGACCCACAATAAGGAATCAAGGCCGGAAAACGGGAAGTTCCAGGTGAACCTAGACATGAAGAAGATGGACAGGCATAAAAAGGAGTGGTTTTTGGTGACCCTATCTGAAAACCAAAGTACATATATTTCCTCTTTGTGGGCTGGTCAAAAAGGTGGATTTTGAGTGAGGTTAGAAATAATGAAACAATCTGGGAGCGCCTGGGCAGCTCAGTTGGTTTAGTTTTCAACTCTTGGTTTTGGCTCAGGTCATTGTCTTGCAGTTATGAAATTGAGCCCCAGGTGGAGCTCTGCACTGAGTGCAGAGCTGACTTGGGATTCTCTCTCTTCCTCCCTCTCTCTCTCCCTCTCTCTCTCTCTCTCTGCCCCTCCCCCACACGCACACACTGTCTCCCTCTCAAAATAAATAAATAAACTTAAAAGAAATAATGAAACAATTTGAAGAGTCCCACATCTGAGTTAGGGCAGGGGTGGCTTTAAAATGCCTCACCAGCACAATGTTTTGTCGTAACTGTGAAGTAGCCTCAGCTTCATATGTAGTAAAGATCAGAACATCCTCTTTGGTGAAGGCTTTCCATTGCTTAAATATATATATATATATATATATATATATATATATATATATATATATATATATATATATTTTATTAAACATAAATATATGTTTAAATTCATACATTTCTTCCAATGTTTAATAAGCCCTCTAATCCTGCAAATAAGCCTATCGAATAATTGGTCATAATAATAGTAGATTGCTGAAATGGTCTTGCTTGGGGTACATCTTTGGTTTGCCATTTTGGTTTACGTCTTACTTGTGTTTTAAAAATGGTGAAGTCGAAGGGTGGTTGTGCATTTTATACTTCTAAACAGTCCTGTGTCTCTTAACCTTGACACTACTGACATTCGGGGCTACGTAATTCTTTATCGTTGGGTCGGTCTCGTGCATTTAGGGTGTTTAGCAGCATCCCTGGACTCTATCTGCTAGATACCAATCAGCACCATCCCCCTCAAGTTGTAACAACCAAAAATGTCTCCATACATTGCCAAATATCCCTTGGCAGGTCAGGGGTGGTGGTGGAGGAATGCATAAAATTTCTCCACTAAAATAAACTAGTAAAAAAATCACTAAGAGACGCGAATACAGGGCCATTTGTTTTTTTTAGAAAGAAAATGAACTCATTGGAAACCTTACACTGCGTGCACTTACACTTTTCGCATCACTTCCATACTGAACACCTACTGTGTGAAAGCACTTGGTAAAAGCTGGGCACACAGAAGAGTGTAAAGCATGTCCTTTGTTCTTTAAGAACCCTTAGAATAGAAGTGGAGCATACACAGGCACCTGCACGTATAGGTGCCAGCATAGACGTAATTTTAAGGTCTGCTTTTAGAATCGTGTAAGGTTTGAGAGAGATGAATTGTCCAGCAAACAAAACCCACAAACATACATTCCTTCAGAGAAGATCTGGGATACCTTATGTGTGAATCCTCTCCTCCTTCCCTTAGAAGTATTCCCCTGGTGGTCTGTTCTCTCTGCCCTTACCTTCATTCCAGAATGAAGTGGGTTCTAGACGTGAGCCAGGCAGATATCGGACATTTTCCTGTTTACAGGTCCCAGATGTACATTTGGGAAGTTAATTTTATTTTGGTGTGTTCAGACGACTTGGTTAGAAACAAAGTGGTAAAGCAAAGAGAGAACCGGACCCATCTGAATCAGAGTTTATGTCACTCTGTGCCTCAAACTACTTTTTTGGCCTCAGGCAGATCATTTGAACTCTTTGATCCTAATTTTCTTTATCTCTTTTAACTATAAGCTTCCAGAGTATTTTATCTGCTCTAGACGGGAATAAAAATGGTGTCTTCTCTAGGCTTTGAGTCTAACTTTTTTAGTATTGGGCATGGAACCCTAAATCACTGTTAATTGAGTTGGATTCAGTCGCATGGATAAATGGAACATCATGCAAAGGTGGGCTGAGGATCTTTTTCCAACATGGACTTCGGTTGCTTTTGATACCTAGTAACCAGCCTTCTTCGATTCAGGGCTTAACCCTCCTATCGCTTTCTGAAAACCTATGCATAAACCTATGTTTATTCCTATAAACATATGAATAAAACTCTAAAATAAAGAGTAATATTTCTTTTGAGTAGGTGTTAAGAGACAGCATGGCATACTATTAAAAAGCACAGGACCGTGGAGCCAGGCTGCCTGAGTTCATATCCTGGCTCTGCATTTACCAAGTATGTGGCCTTTGCCTTTCTGTGCCTCAGTTTTCTCATCTGTGAAATTGGGATAATAATGTTCCTATCTCATACGGTTGCTTTGAAAACTAGTCTGTTCACATAATGTACTTAGAACAGTACCTGATGCAACCAAGTACTCAATAAATGTTTTTTATCATTTAATTAGCATGACTCTGACAGTACCCTAGTTTTTATGTAAAGGAGAATGATTATGTTTTTACCCCTACCCCTATTAGTAATTATATTGCTTCTTCACCTAATATGTTAGTTAAACTGATGTAACTAGAGGTCTAGCTGCTATGCTAGCTGCTAAATATGCTTTCTCTTTACTATTTAGGCTGCTGTCTCTTATATGATGGAGATCCAGTGACTCCTTCACCTTTTTCTACTTTCATACTACATTTTCAGGAGTCTGAGTTTCTCCTTGTCACTTCCTGCTTAGGTCAAATGCCCAGTGTCCTCTCTGTACCTCACTTCCTGTGATTGTACCCATTGAGTCTTACTCTTTAACTTTAAAGTTAAAATTAGATTACGGATTTCTATTGGTAGGTCACCTATGTGTTTTAATATGAAGAACTGGGTCCAACATGTGACATTTGCGTTCTAGTTGAAAATAACTGGTATACATGAATAAGAAATAAGATTTTGGGAAATGGGTTCATAATTATATTACTTAATTACATTAAGCCCAAACTGTTTACGTGGTGAAATATGAAATCTCTGTGGCAATCTCTTTTTCCCAAGGAAAGCAACTTCTTTCAGCCACTGTTCCTTGGACAATATGTCATGCATCATGCATGTATGTCAAAGTCCCACAGTGGGGCTTGTGAATTTGAATGTTGGTCCAGTGGGGATTTCTGATATTTAGGAATATAGTTCTAAGATCCATCCTTCCCTCCTTCTCTCTTTTCCTTTGTTCTCTTCTTTTCCTATTATTATAGAGTCACTCTTTGGCCCAGGCCATCAGCTAAAACTATATTCAATTAATCTAACAGAAGAGATATTTGTGCTTTCCAAATATAATCAGTCATTCCTGAGTAACTGTCAACAGAAGGCTATTTGCTATGAAATGCTATTGAATACTTCTTTGTGTTTGTGGTTTGCTGGACTTGAAACTGTTTATTTGAAATGTCATTTCCTGGAATGTTCTGGTGTCAGTGAACAAAGGCTATGGCCAAAGATGCTATGCTTCAAAATGTTCATTTGGCTCTTGAAAAATAAACCACCATCCATCCCCAAATTCTTTCAACTTTACCATTTTCTGTGAATCTAGAAGTTTGAGTTTTTAGGCCTACACAAGGGAAAAAGATCAGAATTAATAGCACTACTTGGTTGTCGAAATGTGGAATATATGTGAAACATCTTTATAGATCATTTTAAATGTGAACATCCTGATTGTGATTATTATAGAACTTGAGAGTCTATGTGTTGGAAAAATATTTTATTTGTAAATTCCTTCACTAATTCACTCAACAAATACTGTGCACTGGCCTGCGTGTCAGTGCGCCAGATGCCTTGACACCGAAGAGGAATGAGACATGGTCCTCGAAGTCCTTGAAGTGAGAGAGACATTTAATTCAAAAACTGCCGAGAAACCATTTTAAGTTCTTTAACTGAAGTATGTACAAATTACTTTTGGCACCTAGGAAGGGGAGGGATCAGTATGGCTTAGCTGGGTCACAACGGTGATAGTTAAGCTTTCTTTTATAAAGATGAATAGAAATTCCTGAAGCGAAAGGGGCACAATGAAGAATTCCCAGGAGAGCACCGAGCTTCTGGTCCTGCACATCATTAAAAATGAGGAAGGAATTGTTGACAGTAACAGTGTTGGGATTTATAAGGGAAGAGAGGATTTGCAAAATTACAGGAAATGTTCACTTTTTATTTAATATTTTTAATAACATTACATTTTTGTATAAGAAGAAGTTATTATTTTAGTAATCAAGAAAAACAAAGCCTCAAAAGCCAAAGGAAAGATTCTTGGCATTGCCATTATCATAAACATATTTTTAACGGGAACAACAGGGCGGAAGTAGGAAGTAGGAAGAGTTACGCAGGAGCCGTCAAGCCCTCCAGGCCCAGAAGTCCACAAGCGCACACACCCACATGCTTGCCAAGGCTTTGGTGTAGTTAGAGCTTTAGGCACCCATTTCTAGTGCAGCGGGTTCTCTCTTAGACGGATGCACACATCCAGTAGGAGGATTTCTCTCTCCTGTCACACCTCCCTTGGAAAAGTCCCAGAAAGTCCAATTCCAGAATAACCGAGCAAGGGAAATGAACGGTTTCCAATGAAGTGGAAACCTAAAGGGTAGAGCTTGCGACAGCTAGAGCCCTGAAGCCAGCTTGGCACCTGCCCAGACTAGAAAGGCGATCCCACTTGGAAAGGCCCTCCCTCCCCCAACCCCGCAGGCTTAGCCATACCCCAGTATACCAACAGTTCTAAAAGCTAACATCTTACTGAATATTACTATGTCATGTTAAGTAGTCCACTATGCACGTTCTCTCTTTCCTTCTGGACAACTCTAAGGTGTGGATACGCTTGATCTTTCCATTTTCCAGAAGAGGAAACTGAAGCAAAGAAAAGTACCCTGTTCAAGGTCACAGAGCTATCACATAAAAAAGTTAAATCCAGGCAGCCTGACTCCTTACTCATATGTACTTTGTAATACTGTTTTACTGGAACAGCATGCCCAGTCTGTTTCTAGGAACACTCATCCTCAGGATATTGAGATGTTATATTAAAAAAAAAACAAAACTGTCTGATAGTCAAATAAATTTAGGAATCCCCCTGGGTAATTTCTTCATTCGTCAGAAAACTTTTGTTGGGAGAGTATTCACCTTCATGGATAGAGTATGCCTTGGGAAACACTGCTCTGGGGCATTACTGTAGTTGAACTGACCAAGAATCCAAGAATACGGGTCAAGTATGCATTATGGGACTGAATACAAATAGCCTTGGATTGGTTTTCATTCTAGATTTTCTAGGCTATATTTGGGATCTTGTGATTGCCAGAATATTGACAAGATAGAACTATTCAATGCTTCCCTAACTGGCATGGTAGAAACTGTTCTTGTATTTCTTCTTGAAGTGCATTTGTACCCATGTGCAAACTCTACCCAACAACTAACTTCTCCATGCTCTCCGAGCCTATTTTATTTAAATGAATGTGGTATTATCAGAAATGTTTGACATGTGCTAAGGGCTCTCCCTTCCAGGTTTTTCTATGGCTCCAAAGGAATCAGAATTCGGTAGCATTTTTCTTTTCTAGAGGAATTTTTATCGTAAAACATGCCACAAACTCCCGTCCTCTCACTTTGGGTGCTCTTCCTCCGTATTTATTTTGTGAACACAGAAGGAGACTGGTAGCCCTGGGAAAGGTATCCTCTTAAAATCACTGAGCCTCAAAACCTTCGGGGAATGATACGTCTGCTGGGGAAGTGTCTAAAAAATTAATTTAAGTCTTAGAAAAAAAACTATTTTCTTCCCAACATTAAATTTCATTTTTATTAATTTGAATTTTAATGTCTAGATGGTGGTTTTCTTTCTTTTGAACAAATTTTGGCCTTGACTTTTTAGAACTGTATTTAACGAGACTACTACCTAGAACACTAGAAGAATTAGACTCTAAGAATATGCTTGCTCTTTTCTCTTTTTAAAATTTTACTTCTAAAAGCAGCTTTACTGTCATGGCCATTCGTAGCCTCTTCTCCTGGTTTTTTGAGGATGATCTTCTCACTCTTTACTTTAGATACATTACTTCCTCTAGTGGCAAGTTATATGGTGTCTGGCTTCTCCATACGACCGGTAGCAGATACATATTTTTTTTTCTGTTGAGAATTGCTGAGAACTTTTCCTAAGTTTTAATCACCTTATTTGTAAGTTTTACTAAAATACTTTGCATCTTTACATCTTATCAGCTCATGTAGACATTTCCACTGACAGGTAAAATGACAAGCTGTATGTAGATTGATCTTCTAAATGTTTCCATGAGATAAAGTGAGATGAATTACTTAGAATTCTTTCTGCCTTTTAGTTTGGATGTGATATGGGAGATTTAGTAGTCATTTTAGAACCTTAGGCTACATGAATACTGCTATTATTTTTTTATCAGTTGATTAGAATATACCACTTCTCTATAAAGGTAGACAAGACCCAGGCCCAGTGGCTTACCGTTTGTGAGCAGTTCCTTCCTATCTGACAAAGAGTCTGGAAGGGTGGCCAATGAACACTGTGAGACGAAGGTCTCCTGGGCCCCTTTGTCCACAGCATGCTCAGCTTCCTCCCCCACATCTGCTTTGATTTGGCCCGCATGCCACAGAAAGTTAAGAAGTGTGGTGTTGTTAGAGGAATCGGAAGCTTTGGTATTATTTATCCTGGAGAAGAAGGACTATGGGAAGACTTAATAATGGTATGTGTAGTGCCCCAGTGGATTTCCTCCCACCCAAGAGTGGGATCCGCAGAAGTTCAGGGTGGGACGTCTGGGAAACACAGGCTACTTCATTAAAACAGCATCATCACAGTATTGCACAATTTGGCTCACAAGGAGATCTCCTATTTTGGTAATAAATATTGAACATCTATTTCATGTCAGCCAGATAAATGGATAGAACACAAGTCCTCCCATGAAAGAACTCCCCGTCAGGCAGCAACAGCATCACATGCTGTTTGAGACATTGGAGCTAAGCCTTGAATGGGTGGGAGGTAGGAGAATAAAGGAGAGAATTAGAGCTCAAGAAAGTACATAGTTGGAGGAGTGGAGGGTGTTTGTTTAAGTCTAGAGCAATAGGTGGGTGAGGAGTGGCTGGAAACGAGTCAAATAAAAGGTGATGGTCAGTTTGGCAGGGACGCTAGATGCAAAGCTAAAGTTTGCTATAGGCAGAGGGAGCCATTGAAAATTTTAAGCATGGGATTGACGTGATAGAACTTCTTTCTAAAATAAAGATATCAGGTAGATGTTATCCTTTAACTTGTAAAGAAGTAGGATGAACAGAATGGAGACACAGGAAAATGGACTGGGGAGATCCCAGCTATACAGAGTCTAGAAAATCACAGCTTTGGAATTACTAAGCAAATTTTGTTTGCTATGAGGCTGACAAGCCAGCTTCTACCTCTCTAAGCTAAATATACCGAAAAGGAAGTGATGGAGTTTCCAGAGATGTTGTATTCTTCGCCTACACACTTCTCCACATCATGCTAATGCTGCATTTTGCAAAAACTGTGGTTTACCCAGCTTAGAATGAATTCTGTTCCAGTAAGCTTGCCCAGAAAGAGAGGTCTGCAAACAAAGAAACAAGAAAATATGCTATAAACATCTGATTGGACCTTTATGGTTAAATGGAGTTTTTCAGTGTTCGTGGGCGACAAAGGTTAATTTAATTCAATCTTAGGCCCTTCCAACCCTGTGGGCATTCTCAAAATCAAGCTCTAGGAATGGAAAAATTTCTACCAAGTGTACGATAGTGATGACAGGCTAAATAAAGTATTGAAAGAAATTGACTATTAGGGCGCCTGGGTAGCTCAGTTGGTTAAGCATCTGACTCTTGATTTTGGCTCAGGTCATGACCTCATGGTTCATGAGTTTGAGCCCTGTGTTGGGCTCTGTGCTGACAGCGTGGAGCTTGCTCGGGATTCTCTCTCTCTCTGCTGCTTCCCTGTGCTCACTCTCTCTCTTAGTCTCTCAAAAATAAATAAACTTTAAAAAAATGTTGACATTAATTATTTGTAGTACTGCTAATACTCTCCTCATGTTGGATCCTCCTCATCTTTATTGATATTCAGCCCATGTCCTTGTGAGACACCAGCATCTCCAACTATACCATGTGACCCAGGTCTCATGGACTTTTCGACTTCTCAAATCTCCTTCCTTACTCCTTAAATAACTCAAAATCTGCAGATAAATGAAAGGCAGGCTATTGAGCAAAGTAAGCACATACTCCATGCTAAGAGCATCTTAGATTCAAGTCTTTCTATGCTACTAAGTAGCCGTATTATGTTAGACAAATTATTTAATCTTTTAGATATCACTTTGCTTTTCCTTACGATGGGAACAGTGTAATCCTGAGTAGTTGAGAGAATAGTTGGAAATAATTTAGACAGTGTCTGCCCCTACTAGATCATCAGTCATAATAACTATTTTGTTGGATATTAATTGCCAAAACAGCGAGGGCAAATATTGCAGCAGAGGATATAATCTCAGGATTGACTCTGTCTATACCTTGTTTCACAGTTCAGCTTGGTCGGGGACGTCCCCAAAACAGAGAAGTCCTTATAATAAAAGAATAGCAGATTCTGATGAGCCGAACCGAAACCATCATCTCGGTATAGCAACTATCCACTTGTATGTAGGACTGATTCTCTTCTCACTGCTGAAGAGAAGGCCACTTAATAGATGCTTCATAAACATGATGCAGAACTAAAATAACACTCACAGGACATGGGAATGCAAAGACCTTTACCTTTTCCTGTGGGCTTTGTTCTCACTACTAATGTCTTTAACCTAGTAACACTGTATATACAAAGTTTTATAGTAAACCTGAAGGAAAAAACATGGTAAAAACAGGAAATAGCTGTTGAGGGCAACATAATTTACTACAAAGTAAGTTGTTTGAATGTAGGGAAGAAATCAAGGTGGAAAAAACAAAGAATCAAATCTAGTATTCACTGTTTACAATTTACCCTGGTGGCTGAGTTCTCAAGAAATCTTTCTATTTTTTAATATAGTCAAAACTCTACAATTCCCAGGTGTTCTCAGAAGATCCTGATGCATAGGACACTGAGGAAGATGACCACTGATGCTTGTATGATTATTCTTTCCTTCTATGAATGACATCTTTTAAAAGGAATATATTTGAAATGTAGTTGAAATGATTCTGACTTATTGCTTTGATTAATGTGTGTGGGAAGATATAATTAGGAAGTGTTTCAAAGGCTATATTTCTGTTCTCATCACCATAGACCATATATCCATTAGCTATCCCAAATTCACTTGTTTCAGGCAGCATGTTAGAACAAGAAATATTTTATGAAGTGCTTCATTCTGGAATTACTCCTTTTCTGAAAGAGGAAAGTGTGAATTCGTCTTTTATAGTTGAATAACTTTAGATAAAATCATTTGAATGTCATTTTGGCCACAAATAAAGAGTTAGAGGAAGTTTTAAACCGATTGCCTTTTTGGAACTTTACTATACTGCAAAAAACAGTGGTTCAATTTATGAAGCAGGGATTTTTGATAAAAATGCAAAATATATGCCAAAAGAGCCCTGTACCCTATATTTTCATGTAATGTAATACACACATTAATTGAACAATATATCAACAAACACTAATTGAACATTTGGGTGAAAGGAGAGAACCAGTATTTATGGAATATCTCCTATGTGTCAGTTACATTACATGACCTTTTTAAATCCTCAAAACAGCCCTCCACGGTGTGTCTTATCACCTCTGGCAGATCACTGGACCTATTTGGACCTCAGTTCCTTATTAGCAAAATAAATGAGGGCATGCTTGCAGGGCCGTTGTATGAATCAAACGTGATATAAACAAGCATGTATCTACCAGAATTGCTACAGTGAAAAATCCACGCACGTCATGTTGAAGAAAATGTTAGTGGCAGTGTTGCTGGGACTGACAATGACCACCTGATCAAACTCATCATCTTGGAATTCAAATAGAGCGCTCTGGGGGAGAAGCGATTTGGGATACAGGCAGACAAGGTAACCTTAAGGTGGCCACCGTAAGAAAACACTTCAGTAGTATCCTACGTTCCGTAACAGTAGTATCCGTTTACTAATTACAAATATATAATGTTTCAGGGGGCAGGGGTTGTTTTTTGTTTGTTTAAGCATTGACAGTAGCAGTGGGTACCCTTGCTTTAGGATGCAAATACAGTAGGATCAAATAATATTTTTCATCCTGGTGACGTGAAGATGAGAGTAGACTCTTTCCAACTTTAGCCATTAATAAAAGTTGCCACTAGCATTCTAGAGCACTCTATCAAGTGCTGGATATGTAGTTCTCACTGAGTCTAGAAGATAGGAATTACTATTATCCCTTCTACAGATGAAGGGCCAAGACTGATTACTTACAACTTACAAAAGTAGAAAATCTCATTTCTTTTTTAAAGTTTCTGTTTAAATATTTTCTTTGCCCACTTTTTTTTAACTGAAAAAGACTTCGAATATTTGTAAAACAACATTGAATGATAAACACTGACATATCCTCCACTCAGATTTCATGAATGTTAACAATTTCAAATATTCCGTATCCTTAATTTTAAAGAAATAAAAAAATCACCAATACGGTTGAAACCTGTTTTGTACCTCTCCGTGATCCGTCCCCTTCTCCCTCTGCGGTTTTCACAAGTGTCCTGATTTTTATAACATTGTCCTGTAAGTGGGTGTGTCCAAAACCAATATCATTCGTTTTTGTGATTTTGAATTTACTTTAATGATGTTATTTTCTTCCGTATTTGGGTTTATTCTGTTTTATTTCTTTTTTCTGTCTTCTCGAAGTGAATGTTTATTAACCGTCAGTCTTATTTTCTAACATACATTTCTCTCTAAACACGGATATAACTACTTTCCACAGCTTTGAAATAGTGCCTTCATGGCCTTCAAGTTAAATGTGTTGGAATTTTCATTATGAATTCTTCTTCAACTCTTTAAATCATTGCAACCTCTTTAAGTTTCCCAAAATATGAAGTTATTATTGAGTTATTAAGTTCCAATTTTGTTACATAGTGATTGTTAACCATGGTTTACAGAATACCAAATATTTGAAATTCACTGAGATAGAATTTTGGTTTATTACATGACCAATTTTTTTACAAATGTGTTGACTTGAAAAGAATATGTAGACTCCTTTCCCCAGGAATAAGGTTCTACAGATGTTCATTAGAACAATATTATTAATTATGCTCTTCAAAACTAATGTATCATTAATAGTTTTTTATCTGCTTGATGTTTTTGAGAGAAGTATTTTAAAATTTTACATTAGGAGTTCTTCTTGAATTTCTATCAGCTTGGCTTGTATAGTTTAAGGTTTTGTTGCTTTATATAGTTGAGCCCCAAGACCTTTATCTTTAATAATGATTTTTCCATGCAAGTCTACTTTATCTTATATTAATGTCATTGAATCAACTTTCTTTTGGTTACTCTCTTTTTTTCTATTCCTTTATTTCTTTATCTAGGTCGTGTTTTAGTTGATTCTGTTGTAAACAGTATATAGTTAGATTTTTTTCTAGAAACAATTTTTTTAATGTTTATTTATTTTTGAAAGAGAGACAAAGACAGAGCATGAGTGAGGGAGGGGCAGAGAGAGAGGGAGACAGAATCCGAAGCAGGCTCCATGCTCTGAGCTGTCAGCCCAGAGCCTGACACAGGGCTCGAACTCATGAACTGTGAAATCATGACCTGAACCAAAGTCGGACGCTTAACCAGCTGAGCCACCCAGGTGCTCCTATAGTTAGATTTTTAAATATTGAATCTTATAATACCATTTAACAAGGATATTTGTTCTGTTTATCGTGATTACTTATATTTTACCAATTTTTCTCCTTTTTTTCTATTAAGGCTATTACTTTTGTTTCTCTTTTCTTTTCTTTTTTTGGTTTTTATTAGATTCATTGGTTTTTCTTTCACTCTCTCCCTGTCTTTCCTTCCACTATTTGTAAACTCGCACACTTTCTATTCTTTTGGTGGTTGTTATTAAAATGTTATGCATATGCGTGTTTGAATTAAATAATACAGCAATGATAAATTGGTCCAATATATCCCCTTCAATCAGATATATTATTATTGACTAGTGTTTTAGTTATGCCCTACTTCTAAACCTTCCCCCAGGCTTGTTATTATTTGGCTATGATATTTTGGCTTTGCCGTTTACTAGCCGTGTTACCTTTCAAGTTGTGTAAAGGTGCCATGCCTCAGTTTCCTCACATATATAACGGAGATAATCTTATCTACCTACAGGTTTATTATGGTCATTAAATGAGCTCATTATGTTTCTGGCACAACTGCTCAGTGGATTTTAGCTGTCATGTCTTCTTAGTTCCTCCTAGCTGTAACCGCTTCTCAGACTTTCCTTGTTTTTGTTGACCTTGACAGTTTTGAGGAACTCCGTTATTTTGGAGATGCCTATTGATTGCAATTTGTTGGATGTTTTTCTAGGGTTAGACTGAGGTTATAGGTTTTGTGGAGGAAGATCAGGGAGGTAAGGTGCTATTCTTATCACATCAAACCAAGGGTTTATGCCCTCGATATGACTTACCGCTGATGGTGTTGACCTCGGTCACTTGGCTGAGTGTGTTTATCAGGTTTCTCCACTGTAACTCTTCCCTCCCCCTTCCATTCTGAACTCTTTAGAAGGAAGTCAGGATAGTGACACTGTCCATTTACACATTTTTTACATATAAAATGCCACAATAAATTAATTTATTTTTTTATACAGGCATCATTTACTTCTATTTAGCCACATAGTTTTGTAATGTTTTTAAATTGTGGTAAAATATACATAGCATAAAGTTTACCATCTTAATCATATTTAGGCATACCACTCAGCACCATTAAGTACATTCACATTGTTGGTACCATCACCACCAGTCAGCTCCAGAACCTGTCCTCTCACAAAACTGAAACTTGGTACCCATTCAACACTATCTCCCCATTCCCCTCTCCCTTCAGTTCCTGGCAGCCACCATTCTACTTTCTGTCTCTTCTGTTGACTGTTAACTTAAACTGCATATGGTTTAGGTCATATATCATTATGTAAAGTTTGGGTGTGTAGTTTTTCTTTTTACCATAGTCTTATCTTCATTGAATCCTGTTTTCCTTTTTTTTCTGAGAGAGTAAAGTAGGCAAGTGCCCACACAGCAAATCTACGCCTGCTTCAGCTCAATCTCTCTGGGTTTCTGAGATCTTAGACCAGCCTTTCAATTTCTTTCTCAGCCTGGGGTTTTCAAAATCCCATGGGTTACTGTAGCATCAGCTGTTACTTTCTGCTCTATCTTAAATTCCCTTATTGTTTCTGAAATCTGGGGATTTCTGTCCCTTTCTCTTTATTCCTTTTGCTTATTTCCCTCCCTCTCTTCCTTCCTTCCTTTCCCTTTCTCTTTTCTTCTCTTCCTTTCTCTTTCTTGAGTTATGCTATGCATTAAATGATAGTTTATAAAATTCATTGTATGATATATAGGAAAGTTGTTAAAAGAATAAATCCTGAGAGTTCCCATCACAGGGAGAAATTTTTTTCTTCTTTATTCTTCTTTCTTTTCTTCGTATTGTATCTACGCGAGATGGATGTTAACTGTACCTGTCTTCATCATGTCACAGTATATGTGAATCAAACCATCATGCTGCATGCCTTAAACTTATACAGTGATGTCTGTCAACTATTTCTCATTAGAGTTGGAAAAAATATCATACAGTTAATAAAATTTACATGATGGGGAAAATGCGCCCTTTCTAAGCATTTCTGTAAGTTTTATGAGAAAAAGGTTCCTTCCACATCAGCTTGACTAGCCAGAAGTCCTACTTCCTTTTTAAGGAAGCAAAACACCTTCCATTCAGCATCCATTGACATCTGGAGAAGACAGGAACTGGGAAAGAGGGCAGGGTCCTGTCTCTGACACCCATTGTCATGGAGTAATGGGGAGGGAGAGAGCGAAGAACTGTGAAAAGCATGAGTGGCCAAGGGCAGTGGCCCCCAATCATTATGCCATCGAGTTCCCCTAGTATTTTTGTCTTTACCTGTGTGCTTTGCAAGATTTTGAAAAAAATAATTTCTTAATGAATGATGATTTATTTTCAGATTTTGTTAATCACAAAGTTTTATAACAATCAAATTTTTATGAGATGATCAATGTTACTGTATCAACTTGATCTTCTTCCAATCAAGAGCAAAGAAATTAAATTTACCAATTTAGTGTACTCAAGGAACCAGTCCACTTATAAAGTATATTTTTTTCTACGTTTTTCACAATATTTGAAATCAGCTTAGAGAGTCCCCTTCATGATCTTAGGTTTGGAAACTCTGACGTAAAGCTACTGATTAGAGCCCTAGAAAAGAGAAGTCATTCTTGCCTACCTCCTCTCTGTCTCCAGGTTTAGTTCTTGCTAGCTGGCCCAGAAACTGCAGCTGCAGCCACTGCCAACTCCCTTCTCGACACAAGTCACACCTTCTGCAGAGGTTGGCAATGCAGTTCCTAAGTGGTCTGCGCGCAGGTATTTATTAGCTTACAGAAGATGTTATTTGGACTAGCCAGGGAGATTATCACATAGAATTATCTCCTTGCCACTCGTGACAAATAATCCCAATTTTTATATCAGATTAGAAAGCCCTGGGCCATTAAAGCAAATGTGTTCGTATCAGTGATTCTGCCCAGCTTTGCTAAATGCAACTCACGTAATCAGCCCTCACTTAAAGATGGGGTTTTTGTTTATCCTTTCAGAATAGTGCCTTGGAAAAATGTACACTGATTTTTCTCGGCAGTTGTTAAGCAGGTTTCCTCCATCCCTCATCTCTCAACACCCAGCACCCAGCACCCAACACTCAGCATTGGAAAAGAAACAAATCCATAATACCAAATCTCGGTCCCTCATGACACTCACACCTGGGCTTACTCTGAAGCCAGTCTGTCATTGAAGGAAAACGGGCAAAGCAGTGGTCACCGAGAGAGTCTGGGGTGGGAGGGTGAATAGGAAGCCATCCAGAGGAGCAGCCATCTCGGTTGTTTTATGTAGTTGAAGAGAGCATATTTTTAGAATGGGCTTTGCTCCAGGGCTAAACGTGCAGTCCTATTGTCTAGGCTTGTGAACTATGCTTGTAGCCTTATAACTTACCTGACTTACCCCATGTACATTCTTTTATTATAATGAATAAAGGTCATTAAGTGAGGGATGGGTATATTAGTGAGTACATTTAAGGTTACTACATTTAAATCTGGGGACATAGATAAGAAGATTGGAACGGGAAGATGATGTTGGTCAGTATTAGTCAGTGGCCCAGAAGGAGTGGAGGTAGGTCCCTGAGGGAGCACATGTAGGAGTCATATGGGAAATGGGCACATGCAAATCATCCAAAGCCTTCCACAGGGGCAGCACTACCCCGTATATTCAGGGATACTCTGCATTACTCGCAGACCCCTACATACGCCCTACTACTTCATGTCTCCTCATTCACCATGTCTCCGCATGTTACGTGCGCTCATTGTTTTCACTGTCAATTTGAGCGTCTTTAGCATGACTTTTAATCTCTGCATGTCCAGCACCCAACACAAGGTAATACCAATAGTATCTGTCATGTTTAGCAGAACTGACTCTGCACAAATGCTCTGGGCCAGGAAAGTGAGAGGGTGAGCAGGAAGCTTCACCTGGGGAGTAGAGGAATCAGTCATCTGTTTCTTACAGAAACACAGGATAGGTAAGGAAGCATAACTAAGACTAAAGGGAAAGGAAAGAAGAAAGAGAAAGAAGGTAAAAAGGCACAACCAGGTAGAAGTGGACCCTGTCTCAGGGAAGAACGGTCACGTGGAGAAGTGACATTGGGATGCATGTCATGTGGTCGGATGGCCCACACATCTCCATCTATTGGATCTTGTTGCCATCATTACACTCTCTCTGACTTTCATCCTTTTGTTAATCATTCAACCTTTATTGAATCATTTAATCATTTTTCTTTTGTCCTTCTTTGCTCCATCTTAGACATCACATCACTATTAACTACAAGAACTTCCTTTAACCTAGGCAGTCTCCCAGGTAAGCTACTTCCAGTTCTTTTTGATATACACATCCTTAAAGCAAGTTATTTCCTCTTTTGGAAGAAGACAGATTTTATTTAATCATTTTTTCAAGTGGAGAGATTAGTTGTGGTCACAGTGGCAGCTTTTTCATAATTCTCCAATTGCTATAAAAAGTAACTTCATGGCATGCAGTGAATTCCCATGATGGGAGCTGTCCTGTCATTGTGAATTGCTATGATCATCTTTGAAGTGATACTTCGTTCCACACTGTCTATCAGCAACTATGTAGGGTTTGTTTTGGATTCAAAAATGTGCGAGATGAGTTGATCTACATCCAAGAGATTCAGACATTTTTGTTGTTGTTTCTGTTGGATCTGACTGCGGTTCGCTAGTTCAGTTGTGGGGTAGTTTTATTATGTT
The DNA here is from genome assembly GCA_030068075.1 of Paguma larvata. Taxonomy (NCBI): domain Eukaryota; kingdom Metazoa; phylum Chordata; class Mammalia; order Carnivora; family Viverridae; genus Paguma; species Paguma larvata. The sequence continues at coordinate 41,770,936 of CM057838.1, forward strand.
AGCTGTCCTGAAATTTTATATTCAGATGCAGTTTTACATACTCTTTCCCCCTCCTTTACTTCCTGAAAGATGGCTAGAGAAGAAAAATAATCTTTTATCTTTTCTCTTTCCATTAAATTATTAAATACATCATATTCCTACTACTCTACACAAGTTTTATTTCTTAAAATTTTGATATATGTATTACCTCAGACTGATTGGCATTTTCCCCTGTCTACTACATACACATCCAGAGTTTTGTTTTCTTTTCAAATCTTCCAGACTGGGAAAAAATGTCCTATTTGTAAGCAGATGATTTAATTTCAATAAATGCCTTTTTTATTTCTCTCTCCCTGTGATTTATTGCTTGAAACCGTGAGAAACATCCAAGTGCAGATGCTGTTTTCCAGCTTTGACAAAACCTTGGTTGTCAACTTCACAAACTCAGGAAGATTTATCTGGTATGATTCAATGGTGGAAGTCATAATATTAGCAGTTAAAACCTTATAAGACACCATCAGGAAAAGGAAACTTTGGTCACTCTGCTTCTTGTTAAGAACAGCTGGCAATTTAAAAGGCAGACACTTGCTGAGGGGGGAGGAGATTAAGATGATCAAACAGAAGTGCCTCCTCCTTCAGTTAAATATGAACTGAAGATGCTGCCTTGTAGTAATAAAATCAAAACCCTCGAAGCGTTCCATGGTGAGTGTGTGTAATTTTTATTTGGTTTTCAAAAATGAATTTCCCTATGTATTTATTCTCTTTAAGGGAACTACATCTAGATAAAAGTAGGTGTTTTTGTTTTGTTTTTTCTTTTTTTGGGAGTTTTTTTTGCAAAATACTTGCTCTGTATAGAAGTCTGTTTAAGATGTCATGTTTGCCATGGCTATGTTGAGACTCAGACAAAATTATCTGCTGTGTGAATTAAGTCTGCGAAAGAGAGGCTTTCACGTATCTTCCACACAACAATTCCACTCACCTGCCAGGAAGCAGAGGTGATTCCCATCATTCTGAGCACTGTCTATAGAAGGCAGGCCCCCGGCAATGACCAGTACTGAGAACCTTGACCATGAGGAAGCATCTTCAAGGGGAAATGAATCTGAAGAAAGAAATGTGCATGACCTATTATATAGGATGTGACTGTTGAAGCTTGTCTTCTTATCAAAAGTGTGTGCAGCAGAAGAGAAAAGAAATGAACACTGAGCTGGATTTTTTTTTTTTCAAACTCCACCAATCTTAGACTGTGAGTCCTGGGGAGAAAATAATAGTGAGCCTCAGCACCTAACATTACACCACCCAGACTTCCTCCTTCAGGAAGGAGGAATTCCAGAGGGTCTCAACTGTGCTAAAAACAATAGGACGTTTTTCTCTTTGTACATTGTGGCATTGGTTCCCTGTTTCCTCCCAGACTTTTAGCCACAAGTGGGAATGTATGTTTTTTTCCCTAACAGCTTTGAGGATCCAGGGATCTTAGTTGCTATAGCTGGAGGGAGATTACAAAGGTCGTCTGGTGGAACAATCTGATTGTTCACATGAATAAAGTGAGACCCAGAGAGAATGTGGCTCGTGCAAGGACACAGACCACAGTGTGTACCAGAACCCAGGTTTTCTGACTTGTGGCCCAGGGCACTCCGTAGTGTACCACACCAGCTGAATCTCACTTCTCTCCAAGCATCTTCTACTTCACCAGATGGGTCTTTTCCCTGTGTCCTCCCTAAACCCTCCTCAACCCCACTTCTGTGCCCTTGCTGATGCCACGTGCCCTGCTCAGCGTGCTTGTCTCTTCCAGCGCTTCTACTCTAACCCGTCACATCCCACAATGCCCAACCCAACCCATTTCCAGTGTGAAGGCTCTGTAGTTCTTCTTGCCCAAATTAACTTCTCCTCTCTCTGGACTTCTTCAGGTTTATTTTTATTCTATGTTTCATATTTGCTCTCAATTTCCTACAGATCATTGTATCGAATGTCCAAGTTGTTGTCTTCTGCACTGTGGTTCTCCTGGCACCTACTGCCAGGCCAGGACCATAGTGACTCCCAGCTTGTTGACAGGCATGTTGGATAGTCTTCTGTCGGGCACGTAGAAGAAATAAGAGAGAGGCACAGGCGTACAGAACTCAATGCATAGATGTTCAAGACTCCTTGGAATCAGTCTCCATTGGTCAAATATCTCCTGCACCTGCATCAACAGCCATTTTCATTTATCCCTACCTCCAGAGACAATCCAAGCAAGAAGTAGTTCCTATCGCTGTTGAGATAGAAATGTCCCAATGGTCCTGTCGATTTTATAGTTCAGAGATTCACAATTTCATCTGAAGCTCCCATTTTTGGAAGAATGGGATGCACAGGAAGGGTATTATGGTTGATACTCAACATAGACATAGGTGACAGATGACCCCTAGGAAACTCATAGGTATACTGATGGTAGAAATATTTTTTTAATGGAAACTAATAAAGACCATAGTTATCCTAAGCAAAGAGCTTGCGTGAATCACAGTGCAATCCATAGACATATTTTCTCCTTTTAAAATCCCTCCTAAAACAACAGTCCTATTGTTTAAAGTAAAAAAAAGTGAAGGACTTCAGGGTCACCTCCAGAAACAAGTATAATCTCTTTAATCATTTCCCATCCTTGTTTGTATTAACCTTGTTCAAATCTCAGTAGACTTGAAAAGAATACCTTGGTAGAAAGGGGTCCTTAGAGCCAGGCAGGCAGCCAGGCAGTGTAGCAATATAGAAAGAGCCCTGGACTAGAAGTAGAAAGACCCAGGTCTGAGGCCTAACTATGCCCCTTACTATTTCAGTAACTGTGCAAAGCCTCTTACCAATCTCAGTCTCAGGATTCTCATCTCTTAAATATGGATAATAATTCCTGCCCTACATCTAGACAACCTTCACACGTATAATGATTTCTCTATATTCCTTTATATATTCCTTCACTGCTAGATTGTCAGCTACACAAAGGCAGGGTCTCTTTGTGTCTTGTCACTAAATCTCCAGAACTTGGCCCATAATAGGGTATGTGCTTTATTCATTGCTTGATTGACCAAGTAACGGGGAAGTTTAAAAGAATTAATAAGCTGTTATTATGATTCTTGCTATCTTTGAATGCTGTTTTGGCCCCCTAGAAGGTGGCAGTTTTTAGTTTGTGTTTCCATTTTCCACTCTCCATGCCTGAGAAGGAGCTGAGGCAAAAGACCCACAGTGAATCAACAGAGACCAACCACTGACCCTTGGTCGTAAGTGAGTAACTTTGAAAGTTCATGGTATTTCTTTGTAGGTTCTTCCCTAGCCTTAGTACCTGGCACACAAAGTGGATGGGTTTGACCTTTACTCAGGCTTGTTCTGTGTCTCTTGATGTGTGTGTGCCAGCAATCATCAACAGTGAGGTGACCTTCTCTGCTTATCGTCACCGGCTGCTTTTCTTCTGCAGTTTTCTTCTTTGGTCTTTGATGTATGAATAACTTTAGTGGCAAAGATAAGCTTCTCATGGTACTATGCTAAATGTGGCTTCTGCCTGGGGATGAGGACATGTCTGAGGAGGATCTAGATTGTCCAGGTGAGCTCTTATTTTAAAGCCCCTTCAACAGGTAGGCTCTGAGACCTGGAGAAAAGAGGGCTTTGGTGATTCTGCTTAAAAGCTTAGTGTGGCTGGTAGTCTAGCAGGGAAGGAAGGTGTTAAAGAAATCATTATATATGTGAAGAATGCCTAGATGTAGTACTGGGATTGTTATTCTCGTTTAGCAGGTGAAAAAAAACTGAGGCTGAGAAAGGCAAGAAGCTTTGCTCAAAGCTTTTGAGACAATAAGTGAAAACAGTCAGTCCTCCTTATTATATAATAACAATAGTGCCTTTTTCAAAGGATGTTATGATAAACCAGTAGGGAAATATGTGAAATTATTAAGCACAGAATCTGGCCCAGAGTAAGTACTAAATAAAGGAGCATTTCCACTCATTTTCTTTCTCTTCATTCTCTTTTCCATAAATTAGTCTGAATGAAAAATGGCTGAATTAGACTTCAGTCCTATAAAGGCTCCCTGGAAGTACTTCCTCTCAGTTCATGTTCATCCTTCAGATTTCTTGTCGTACCCACATTTCCTGTTAGCACAAATTGGAGGGAGTAACATGACCTTCATTTGTTGACAGAGACATGAATAGGCAGAATACAGTGATGAATGCCTCAATTCAGGCAGGAGTTGAATGTTGTCTGTGGAGGGGTGTAGCTCCGCCACCTGCATTGACTGTACATCATCCCTGGACCTTAACCCATCTTCACTGTGATCCCCGAGATGGAAACAAGTGCCTGTCCATTGAACATTGCCTTCAAATGGAAAGGATGATGGTCTAGTACGTATGGTGCATCTGCGTCTATAATCACATGAATATAAATGTTTTAAGATCATGAGTTGCATCAGTGGGTTTGTGTATGTATTATATTTTTCTGGAATAAGAGCTGAATCGAAGCTAATAGTTTTATATGAAAATGTAATGATTACCAAATTCAGGACTCAATGTCCTGTTTCACATCCACTCTTACTCACTTCATTCAGTACATCCCTGTGCACCATCAGGCATGATGCTGTAAGAAAATGATGATGTGCGCCCTGGTCTTTATAGGTCCAATGGATAGCAGAAATTTATATCTTTATAAATTTCAAAAGCATTATCACTCACTAAAAAATATAGATCATTTTATTTCAAAGCAATGATAGGTATGTATAACAGGTTAATACCAACAAATTTTTGTTTTGTTCTCTTCATTTATTTATTTTTTAAATGTTTTTGTATTTATTTTGAGAGAGAGCATGAGGAGGGGAGGGGCAGAGCAAGAGGGGGAGAGAGAGAATTCCAAGCAGGCCCATGCCGTCAGCGCAGAGCCCAACATGGGGCTTGATCTTACAAACCATGAAATCATGGCCTGAGCTGAAATCAAGAGTATGATCCCTACTGATCCACCCAGGTGTCCTTGTTCTCTTCATTTAAGACATTAATCCTAACTTAATCTTTACTATTGAGTCTTTACATAAGGTTGGGACCTTATGATGGTCTTGGCCAAAGGGGAGTGAAAAAAATAATTTCCTAGGGTCAAAATGGTTGAGTTTGTATGCCTCTTCTAACCTTCACTTGCTCTGGAAGCTATACAAAAAGATGGGAATAAAAAGATGGAAGAATCCTTGTTGTCTTAGTTACCAGATGAAAGAGAGCTCTTACCAACCTGCACTGGGCTTCACGTAAGAAAAAAATGACTTTCACTGGACTGACACACAAAGACTGAGACTTTTGTGTGTTGAGACCACTAGGATTAATTACATTATAAATAAACAGGCCCATAAAATGTTGTAAGGCATGGGATAGAGAAGAGCAGTTATGCAGTTACTCGTATTCAGAAAATTACAAAGTACAGGAACTCCAAGAAACTCTCTCCAATGATTTCAGCTGCCCCCAGCACTAAACTGAGTGACTTTTAGGAAGATACTTGGAAGCTGTTGGCAAAAGCTCACATATGCTGTCTACCAAGACCCATGTGACTACCCACCTCAAAGAAGTAATGATGGTTTCTATTTATCTTTTGTCTTTGAAATCTCACATGAATGAGGCTAATTATTTTCATCTAACACCATAATCCTGCTGGCATAGATTCCAGAAAATGTAATTCCCAGGCTTCCAATTCCTATACTGCCAGGGAGAGTATGAAAGGAGAAAATGGTGTTGAGTTGCCAAAAACCCATCTGGCATTCATAGGTACTCTAATTATTAGGGTGATGATATGTCTCCGTTTGTCCGGAGCAGCCCCAATCCCAGCTGATCCAGAGTAGTTATTGATAGTGCCCTGTTTCAATCTCAAATTGTCCTTGTTTGGATATGAAAGTGTAACGCCATCTACCAATTATTAACATGATAAAAATACTTTGTGTCCTCAGCAGACACTTACTAAAGATATAGTAAGTGCTAACCATCATGCTAAACACTAGGGACACACATGGTCCTGTGGCCTTCATGGAACTTAAGTGTCTGGTTTAGTGAATGATAAGGGCCTAAACATGGCAATAGCTCTACCAGGATGGAGCAGAGGATACGTATTTGAAAGAGGTTGAAGAATTAAACTTTGCAGGTATTGGTAATTAATCAACATAAGGGCTATGACCTGTAGGCCCTTGAGTCATACCGTTTGGGGTTGAGTGCCACCTCCACTACTTGTTAGCTCTCTTAACTTGGAAAGTTACCAACTAATCTCTGCCTCAATTACCTTATCTGTAAAATAGGGATGATAAAGATTATTCAATTCACAATTTTCACAGTTGTAAAAATTAAATGAGATAAAAAATTAGAAAGCTTATAAAAGTACCTAACATATAACAAGCACTCAATCAATATTTGTTATGATCACAATAATAAAAAAGAAGGAGAAAGAGAGGAAAAAGAAAGAGAAAAGGAAGAAAGAGGGGAAACAGGGGAGAGATTTTTCTTTATAATGGCTGAATATGAAAGAAGTAATTAAGAACACTCTCAGATTTCTGATTTGGCTGTCTTTAGGGATGATTGCGTAAAATAATAAATACAAGGGAAGACAATTTATGTGAGAGAAATATGCATACAATTTGAATGTATTACTAAAGTGTAAATACAGAAGAAGCCAATTTCAGTGGAGGGAAATAATGCATTCTGTTTAATTTTGTTGAGTTTGAGGCACCTGTAGAGTATCCAAATGACAATTTCTAATAGGCATCTGAATGTCTAAGTCTGTGGCTCAAATAGAGTTCAGCGCTGAAATTTAGATTTGTGAGTCCTTAGGATCTAGATGGTGGTTGGAACCAAGGAAAATATGGGAGAGCAATTAGAATATTCAGAGTGAGATTATTAATAAAGTGCTACTACCATGTATCTGAGGTAGGCTGGTACTTAAAGGGCAGAAGAAAAGAAGCCCTTGAAAAAGACAAGAAAGAATAGCCAGAGAAGTCGAATAGAACCTGCGAGGGATGTGAAGGAGGAAAGGGTGGATAACAGTGGAAGGTGCCAAACACAAATCAACATAAGAACAGAAATGCATTTCATAGATTTAGCGTGTGAGGGCTATGGGTGCTTTCAATGAGAAGAGATTCAGTAGAGCAGGGGAAGTGAAAGCTGGTCACAGAGAGTTGAGGTGAGAAAGAGAAGAGTGTGTGGAGGTAATGAAGCATGAATCTTTTCTTCAGGGCACTTGACTCTGAAAGAAAGGAAAGGGCCAGCTGGTGGCTGGAGGCTCTATATAAGCAGAGCCTATAGGATCCTCTGGTCCCAGAGTAGCACAAGGGATTTGCAGACCAGGAAAGGTTTTAGATTACATGATCTTCAAAGCCCTTTCCATCTCAAAGTATTTATTATTCCATAATCCTCTACTTGATAAGTTCTCAGGTTCAGCTTATATTTTCACAGGGTGATACCTGCAGATAAGGCATAAAATCTACCTTATCCCAACAAATTTAAGTTAGAATTTAATTTGATCTTATGAGTCTTTAGGGAACTATATCTTAGAGTTCAAAACATATTTCTATTTATAGTGTATTTATAAATAGAGTTCTTAATTTCTTAGTATTGCATTCATTCAGTTCTTTAACAATTCTTTAATCGATTCCTCTTTTCAACCAGTTGTGCTTATGCTTATATGCAGTTTATCTTTGCGACTGTTTTTTTTTTTCATGCTTGTGTTTCCAGTTTTTCCCAAAGAATGATTATTAAATCATTAGATCATAACATTGGATGAGGTTTACTGAATGGCAATTTTTTTAAAGACTTTAACATTTCCCCCCAGAGTCTTGGTTGGTTTATTGACTAGAGCAAAGCATTTAGTTTGCTACTAATGAAATAAGGTAGGCTAAGCATCTGGAAATGTTCTACCAGGAGGAACCAATGGCCTTGTTTTCTAAAGGTCCCAAGTCTCCCATCACTCACCTCCAGTCTTTCTAGGGCATAGGAGAATCAGGATTGATGACTGCCTCATAATTCTGGACTGCAGCCTTTTATCTGAGATCTGTTTGGAAAGTCTCTTCAAATGTTTTCTTAGCCTCAAGGGAAAAGTTTCTCTCAGAGACACCTCAGTTTTGATCAAAAGCATTCACAAATCCCCTTCTAGTTTTTTCTTTACCAATTAAGGTCCTCTTAGCTGAGCAGAATAAACTCATAAACATGTTTCCACTGGTTTATTAGAAAACTCACTTTAGCTAGAAGAGTCAAAGTTGCTTATATGGGCAGACCCTAGGGAGCTAGGAAAAGGTTATTTTCCTCCAAAGAGTTCAAAACCTATAATTTAATTTTCCTCTGGTTTTGACCAAGCTCAGATTTTTTGCTGACTTTATAGTATAACATAGCCTATCCATTTCAGTTAGAGATTGCTTTCTGTTGTTCCTGTTTAATTAGAAATTTCCAAATTGTTGCTATCATTTAGTTTTTGTGCATGTATGTGAAGCCTTTTCATAATTATGATATTAAAATATTCTAGTTTTTTATTTCCAATAACATTATTTGAAAGATGTATTTTTCATATACGATAAGATTTGTAAGAGGAAAAAGAACCTTTTCAATGGATGTATATATTGACCATAAGACTGTTCTAATTTCAGAAACACTGGCTGTAAAACAAATATACTCTGGGAATTGAGGAAATATGATATGAATGATCATTTCTCTTGAATGAGCTTTTCCATTTGTGGAATTCATCATTACTTAATATTCCTCCATCTACCCTTCATTCATCCATTCAACTCACAGATAATGAGAACAGTAGTAAGTCTTAAACTCTTGCTAAGCAATGGACAATGAAAACTACTTGGGAATAGTTAGCATTTTGAATTTGTAAAGCAAGCCATTTATCATTTATCTTAATCTAGCATATTTCTTAAAAGAATTCAATATTTTTCTCTCAATATTTTAAAATCTCACTTGAGTAAAATGGAAGTTACATGGTGGCTTTCTCATATAATCTCCACAACCTCTTTTCTTCTGCTTATACTGTCCTTTCAATCTTAACAGTCTCACACTTAGCAGCAACTGCATTTATATCTATTACAGCGTGCCGTGCTACCCAGCTCATCACAGGGAGGCATGAGGATGCCGGCAAAGACTTGAAAATAAGAAACAAGTATGTTTAAAATCTTCAAAAAATAAAGCAATGAATAGCATCCCTTTAAAAAAAGAACAGGAGTTTATGAAGTAACAACTAAGTGATAATGGAATTAAAATGTACAGATACAAAAGAAAACCAATCAAAATTATTGGAAATCCAAATGCATAGTCATTTGGATTTTTTAAAAAGTTTCAACAGAAGGAATAGATAGAGAGAGAATGCTATCAAAAAGAGACCTTATGATTTGGAATATATAAATTAGAAAATTGTGTAAAGGAGAAAAAGAGAATTGAAAATATTGATGATTTTGAAACACAAGAAGTTTTATTATATATCAGTAAATAGTTCCAGTAGGAGAGAACAGAGGGAAAGTTGCTGAATATTTTCTAGAATTAAGCCAAAACATGAGTATTAATATTCAAAAAAAGTTCAAAGAATGCCAAGCAAGATTACATTTTAAAAACTTCATCTTCTATTTATATTTAGGTGAAGCTAAAGAATATCAAGAACAAAATGTTTGCTTTTTTGAATGGGAAGATATGAAATAATACTGATGCTTCCCTAAATTACCAGAGGTTTAGTCTTGCATTCTACTGTAAGAAAGCTTTCTTCTTTATTTAGTCGTTTGCCTGCTGTCACTTCTCATGCCGTCATTGTGCTGCCCTCCAGCCCAGTTTGATTTGCTGCTGGTTTTTTGCTATTTATTGAACAACCTCCAAACTATATATATATATTTTTTTTTACTTTATTTTCTATTTTTGAGAAAGAGAGAGAGAGAGAGAGAGGTTGAGAGAGAGAGAGAGCGAGCATGGGAGGGGAGGGACAGAGAGAAAGGGAGACACAGAATCTGAAGCAGGCTCCAGGCTCCAAGCTATCAGTACAGAGCCCGATGCGGGGCTCGAACTCGTGAACTGTGAGATCATGACCTGAGCTGAAGTCAAACACTTAACTGACTGAGCCACCCAGGCACCCCCTAAAACTACATTTTTAAGAAACTTTTATAAGTAACAAATAAGAATTGTCTATGGGACAAGGATTTGGCTTTAAAGCAACACATAATATTATAATAACAATAGCTTATATTTATAGGATGTTTTCTATCTACTAACTTACAAGGTTTTTCTCATTTAATTTTCACAATCTCCTTGTGAGGCTAATACTACTATATCATCCCCATTTTCCAGATGAAGACCCTGAGGCTTAGGTAGAGAAGTTGAAGTCACCCCAAGGTCATGTAGCTTTACCTAGTCTGGTCAGTGGTACATCCTAAATTTTAAGTTAGTCAAATTCAGAGCCCAGATTCTTAATGACTATTCTATGATACCTTCTTTTATGAGAAAGAGAAGCCTTTAAGAAAGCTACTGGGATTTCCAGCAGTCTTTCTCAGCAGTCTTTCTTCTGTGAGGTTGTATTCTAGAATGTTGACCTTGATGGAATTCTGATCCTTACACAGCGACTGGCTGTTTTATACATGTTGTACTTTTTCAGATCTACATATGGCCAACATCATCCAGGCTGCTTAATAAGTCTTTTCTTAGCCAGCGTAGTTACCCCTATGATATGTTTCTGGAGAACCAAAATCCCTTTAGGCTTCCGAGGCATAGAACTTACTTGCCATTTATAAAGCCCTAGGAATTTTCCATTGCCAGAAATTGAAGGCCTTCCCAAGCTGCAGAGGGGCATTTCCTTTCTACTCTCATGTCCTTCCCTTGAAAACAGATGCTGGCTCTACATTTGAACTTTAAAATGTTGGGATGAGAAGACAGGTTGAGCTTTCCAGTGAGGTTGCAGGAGAGGCATCCACAGAAGGCTAGACTTCCTTGGTCTTCAGGCAAGCCCTTCAGACAATGGACTAGCTTTCTCCATTGTAGCTACCCAGTCGCAGTTCTCCCTGGAAGTTTCTGTACATCAGGAGAGAATGGCTGAGGCCATGCTGAAGGACAGAATGAGGAAACTTATCCACCAAGGAAGCAATCTGTCCCAAAATTTCCACTGAGAACTTAGGGGAAACAGTAGTCTTCCGTTAACTCTATATGAATCAAGATTTTAGATGTGGCAGAATTTCTTGAGCAACTGAAGGCCAGTAATTCAGCCAGAGAATAAGGAGTATAGCAAGCCTAAGAATTATTGATGAGGTCACAGAATTGACTAGTCTTGCAGTCTATAGGTCTGATTTAGATCCCCTGCCCTACAAGTTAAAAGCTCTAGGATTGTGGGCATCTCAATGAAATTCTATCTTAGCTACTGCACTGATAAAACTAATATAATCATAAACACCGATTTCTTGGGAAGTTCGAGAAAATTATCATTAAAACCTTTTGAAGCACCTCAAAACACGGTTTACTTTTACAGTTTAGTCATGAAACTGAAGTTTTTGTTTTAGATGAATACATTTGGTCTGCAATTCTTTGACTCTGCTTCCAAAGACTCTACATACTCTATAAACGTTTACATACCTATGTATTTCTCTTGAAACTGAGAGCCTTGGCCCCCTCACCTATAGTCTGCTTTGCTGCACTTTGATACCCTACCACTAGATTCCCAATGTGGAGTTACCTCCGTTTCATTTTCCAGATGGTCTGCTGCCACCCAGCTCAACCTCCAGTCACTTGCATACTCCGCCAAGTAAATCTGATGACGAAAAAGTTGGGTAAAGACCTGAAATAGGCCTGGGTGCATATTGACAATATGTGCTTGGAAGGGGCCTTTAAAATTGCACTGTTTCTTACCATGCCAAACCAGTGGAGGGGAAAGAATTCTCATTGTTTGGGGCACCTGGGTGGCTAGTCGGTTAAGCATCTGACTCTTGGTTTCAGCTCAGGTCATGATCTCATAGTTTGTGAGTTCGAGCCATGCATCAGGCTCTGTGCTAACAGTGTGGAGTCTGCTTGGGATTCTCTCTCTCCCTCTCTGCTCCTTCCGCATGCGTTCGCTCTCTCTCTCTTTCTCTCTCTCTCTCAAAATAAATAAATAAACTTAAAAAAAAGAATTCTCATTGTTGAGGGTACATTTAAGGAACATCTGCCTTTAACTTCATCAATCTCCTAGATACTATTATATGCTATTTTTGATAACTATGACCACTATGATCTATGATATATGCACCTATCTTTATTACTCAGACTTAGGAATAAATTTGGTATGTGTTGAAAAACAGCAATATTGAGTTTATAATGTTAGAGATGGAATTAACCATCCTGACATCTTTTTCTTTAATTTTCCTAATTTATTTTTATATGTGAAATCCAAGACCATCCCTTAAAATGTTAGTAAGAGGACTGAGGATTAAGAAGGACAGATAGTCGGGCGCCTGGGTGACTCAGTCGGTTAAGTGGCCAACTTCATCTCAGGTCATGATCTCACAGTCTGTGAGTTTGAGCCCCGCGTCAGGCTCAGAGCCTGGAGCCTGCTTCAGATTCTGTGTCTCCCTCTCTCTCTGCCCCTCCCCTGCTCACACTCTTGTCTCTATGTCTCTCAAAAATAAATAAATGTTAAAAAAAATTTTTTTTAAAAAAGGACAGATAGTGACGTTGAAAATTTTAATTCAAAATATGTGAGGATATTCTAATGAAATTATAACCAATAATATCCTTAATATATAAAACATTCAAACAAACCAATAAGAAAAGATCCCCAGGAAGAAATAAATAAATTAGCAAAGGCTCAACATATGTAATATGCAGTCAAGTTTAAAATGTTAGATTCCAGTACTAATCAAATACATGTAATTCAAAACAATGAAATAACATATTTTACCTTCTAAATTAGTGATTTAAAAACACAGAATACCTAGTGCCTGGGTGGCTCAGTCAGTTAAGTGTCCAACTTCAGTTCAGCTCATGCATGATCTCATTCATGGTTTGTGAGTTCGAGCCCCGCATCAGGCTCTGTGCTGACAGCTCAAAGCCTGGAGCCTGCTTCGGATTCTCTGTCTGTGTCTCTGTCTCTCCCTGCCTCTCCCCTGCTCGTGCTGTCTCTCTCTCTCTCTCTCTCTCTCTCTCTCTCCCAAAAATAAATAAACATTAAAAAAATTTTTTTAATTAAAAATAAAAGCAATACTGGTAAGACCACAACAAAAAGACATTTGCATATACTATTTATGGGAATATAATTTGATACCAACTGTTTGGAAAACAATTTGGCATTATATATCAAGAGCCTTAAAATTACCCTTTGACTAATTCTATTTCTCATAATGTATCCTCAAAAATATTCAAATATCTGAAAAACCTTTATGAAACCAGCCATTACACTGTTGTTTGTATTATTAAACGTTGGAAATAACGGGAAAGTATAACAATTGAACAGTTAAATCATGCTTTATCCTTCTAATGGAATATTTTCAGCCAAATGTAAATAGAATTATTGGGAGGCTGTGAAATAATAGATAAATGTGTAGGTTGTAATGTAAAATGACAAATATACTATAATGGATCATATGTATGTATATGTACACACACACATATGTATATGTGCATCTATATGTGTGTGTGTAATGGATCAACTTAAAGAAATATAAAAGCATGTCAAAAACGAATTGAAGGAAAATACCAAAATGTTAACAAAGATTATTTGTTGTTGATACAGTTATGCCTTCTTTTCCCTATATTTTCCAAAATTTTCATTATAAATATGATTTCTTCTAAGAGTAAAAGGAAATTTATTTTTTGAAAATTCAAGGGGCGCCTGGGTGGCTCAGTCAGTTAAGCATCTAACTTTGGCTTAGGTCATGATCTTGCAATTCGTGAGTTCGAGCCCCGCTGCCCCTGTCAGGCTGTGTGCTAACAGCTCAGAGCCTAGAGCCTGCTTCGGATTCTGTGTCTCCTTCTCTCTCTGCCCATCTCTCTCTCGGTCTGTCTCTCTCTCTCTCTCTCTCCCCCCCACTAAAAAAATAAACCTTAAAAAAAGAAAAATACAGTCAAAGTAATTTCCTATGGGATTGGAGAATGGGTCTTCACAAATGTGGCTTGAATGGAAGGTTTATGATTTTTTTCTCTAGCAACCGAGTATTTATTATCATTTCCTATGGATTGATATGAAATCTGTTTTGAATAGCCAGCAAAGACAACTTCCTAAGCTAACATTTAAGTGTGAAACTGGCAGGAAAAATTTTATCATCACTTAAATCCTGAACTGTGCTAAGGAGCTTGTTGGTGGGCTTTGTTTGACATGATAATTGCATATAAATGTTACTAATTATAAATGAACATTGTCTCCTCGTTGAAGAGGTTATAAGCTTAATGAAGTGAAATCTAAATGTGTGAATATGAGTATATAGAGTTTACTTTGTTTTGGGGGGAGTTTTGTTTTGTTTTGTTTTGTTTTATTGTTGTTCTGGACATTAAATCTCAATTTGTAGTCCTTCCGGGCTCCTCTCCCCCTCCAAAGGTATATATTCCCCATATGTGCACACATTGCTGCCCTGAGCAATGGGGAACTTAAAACCGTTATTGCCTATTTCATATGCTCCACGACGTGCTGACAATAACCAGCAATCCCAGGTACCCTCTGCAGTTTAGAATCTGGGATACTTTCCCCAAAAATGCATGGCGAGGGACGCAAAGTCTAAATCAGCCTGGCAGTGCCTAACAGAGGGGCCTTGGCAGCTGGGTCAGTCAACTGGTCTGAAACCCTTGTACTCATGGTATTCCGAGAGTCCAAAGAAGGCTCTCAGAAGTTCCATAAAAGCAAAGTGGCAGTTTTGAAACCAAGAAGACTTAGAATTTGCATAAGGAATAGAAGTGAGATTGAATAGGAGTGAAAGCATCTAAGAATTGAGTTGCTGTTTTTGACTCTCTTCTCATGTACATGTCCTGCTGTTCCTTAGATTTACCCAAACCTGACCCAAAAGAGGTGTCAGAAGCTTGACTCCAGCAGATACTGTCACAGGGATCTGTTCCTCCAGCTACACCTGTTACAGTCAGTAAATAGGACGGCAGGGAATTGCTGTCTATACAGAGAAGTGTAAGGGAAATAAAACTTCCACAAAGCACATTTGTTGCTTTCTAAATATTTGTCCTATTTGAAAATTCCAGTTCTGATTTCTTAGTCCAAACTGTAGTTCAGCCAAATGCAGCTGATTCTTCCTTATGTGAGTTGGTTATTATTTTGTTTCTCCCTTTATTAGAACCCCTGGGAGCAAACAAGAAACAGTAATAAAAGCAAAAATTCTTATTAAAATGTAAATACAGTGGCTGGATCCCTGATGTGTTGTGCCAACAATCTTGCTGGCAGCCCAGGAGGACCCAGGTGCACAAGGGACTGACTTCTCTGGGCACAGAGTGGCAGGACCTGGAAATTGACAGGCTCTGAAGGGAGCCTTTTGTTGCCCGACTTCTGTGGCAGGTTGCTGGCTCACCCTCCTGCATGGAATCGTTGAAACTTGTCTTTCAACTAAGTAGAGTACATGGGGGCAGAGATTCGTTTATAGTTTGACAACCTAAGTATATTAGGGAAAAAAAAAGCTGCTGCAAAATAGCAGGAGAGCATGAAAAATGCTTTATGGAGAAACATGAAAGAGAACCAGTGGAAAGCATATTCGGCCTCAGTCATTAAACAGCACAGTTCGGCTCTCAATCCTGCCCCCTCCTATCCCCCTCCTCTAAAGTTTTGTTTGTTTGAAGAGGTTTGTTTTTGTTTTTGTTTTTTTTTCTGTCAAACACCAAACCAACGTCTTTACCAGCTGGTTCTGGAATGAGAGGGACATCTATTAAGAGAGAAACAACCTTCCATTTCTTTTGGAGTTTTACAGATTTCTAGGTGCCTTAATTTTTAGCATCCAACTGTTTTAACAGAAGCTGTGTGATGTTTTTCCAGCCAGATCTTTGAGAACTGGTATCTTCTCATGATGCCTTTGGCAGCTGATGAAAGCAGGCCCACCCCGCAGAAATGCCACAGGTACTGCCTAGAATAAAATGACACACGCAGATGCCACTGAGAACTTGCTTGCCTCCTGACTCATATTTTATTTTCCATGAAGAGGCTGTTTTCAAAACTGACAGAGCCCGGAGCCTGGTAATGGAAGATAATGATTAGCATAGCAAAATGGGAGTAATCATGGGGCTATTTGACACTGTCCTTAGAAAAATCCTTTACTCACGCAAAAGCCAAAGCAAAGAACTATTTCTAAAATGACAAATGTGTGTAAATTTTCAAAGTGGATTGTGATTTCTCCCCCACACCCCCTCCCCCCCCCAAAAAAAAAAACACAGGCAGCCAGAACACCGTTATGCTTTACATTCTAAGGTGATCTAATTCTTGAAATAAACTTTATTCTGGGCAATGCATGCATTTTCTAGATGGGAGGGGAAAATATTATTGCTTATAATAAAGAACAGGCTGTTTTTCTTACTTGGGACCCTCGAGGGGATGAAGCAACAGTTTTAATACTATAAAGAAGTAGGCTGTGAAACCCTGGGATAAGTCCTGTTTATTTAACATTTAATGCCTATGGTCTGTTAGGCAAGAGGAAACTCACACTGATGCTGTTATTTCATGCTGGAACAGTAAAATACTCTGGCTAAGATTAGATTAGGCAGTTGACTCAAAGTACTCCAGGTTCAAGGCTCAAAAATGAGTATATCCACACTGTTGCCATACAGAGGGTTTGAACGTGTGTATGGCCAGTGTGGTCGGGTAGTGAGCCCTTCTTCCTCTTTAGGTCCTTGGAAAGCCCAAGCCTTGAGGAAGTGACCTGACATCTCTGTTTTTAAAAAAACCTCTTCAGTACCTATTGTCATTTGAAGAATTTGAAGACAAAATTATTTGCTCAGAGCAATTTGATGCTTCATGCTATCGATCCCCCAAGTATACAGAAATAGATTTAAGCAATGTGCTGGTGAGTCAAACCAAGGAGAGCCAGGAAACTGGGATCGATAGCCCAGTAGACTCTGTCATAATGTGTAGATTTATGCTTGGACATTTTAGGCTGTCTGTTTATTCAAATGTGTACAAATGTACCTTCCAACTTGTGGCCAGGGTGAATCCAGTGCTAAGAGAAAAGATCTTCCCTTGGCCCAGGTTCCTCAACTTTTCAGTTCTGTGACTGACGAAAACATTACTTTCCTTATTAGTGTCTTGTGAGTGTATATTTGATGATATCATCTGTTATCATCTTCAGTCCCCAAGTGAGTCAGCCCCGGCATGCTGGACTCACTGCGGGGACCCATGTACAGGAGCACAGGCTTCAACTGTGGCATTCAGGATCAAAAGAGTTCAAGTCCTGCCATTATTATATGCAGTAGTCCCCCCTTGTCTGACATCTCACTTTCCATGGTTTCAGTTACCCACCATCAACCACAGTCCGGAAGCAGAGTATTGTCAGAAGGTCCGTGGTAGCCCAATGCCGTGGTCACTGTGCCTACATCATTTACCTCACTTCATCTCAGCACGTAGATATTTTTTATCATCACACCTCATCACAAGAAGGATGAACACAGTACAACGAGATAGTTTGAGAGACCACATTCACATAACTTTTTTTGTGTATTGTTATATTATCCTGTTATTAGTTGTTGCTAAATATCTTACTGTGCCTAATTTATGAGTTAAACTTTATCATAGGTATGTGGATATAGGAAAAAACAGTATATATAGGATTCAGTGTTATCTGTGATTTCAGGCATCCACCAGGGGTCTTGGACCATATCCTCTGTGGACGAAGGGTGATAACTGTATGTGAACAGGAGTGAGTTGCTTCACCTTCTTCAGCCTCCATTTCTAATCTGTTAAATCAGAAAAATAATAATACTAACATCATTGTGTTACGGTGAAAATCTGTTGTGAAGAATCAAAAGGCCTAATGCATATAATAGGTACTCAGTAAATGCTAGCTTTCTTTTTACTTTACCTCATTAGCCTATGGACACTTTTCCTGTCCATGTCAGGATCAGCATGACACCATGGAAGTCTTTCAGGTTTGTATTTCTCTCATGCCTGCTTCTTCATATGACGACTTGATTGGGTCTGAGGTCTGACTGTCCTTTCCGTGTCCCTTGGCCTTGGAGACCGTCTGGTCCTATGCCGACGGACACGGAATGCCTCTTTACTACACAAGGTAGAACCCGCTCAGTCACCGTGCGTTGGGGGCCTCTACACGGCCAGCCACTTGGCCCCAGCAGATCAGCCCCTGGGCTCTTGCCGTCTATCTACGTGTGCCCTGTGGTGGTGTCTGGAAACCACAGTGCTCCTCCTGATGCCTCAGAGAGCCAGGCCAGATGGGCACCTTCCTGTCTGGATTCTTGGATTCCGTGTTGGATAGGTTCCAGCATTCTTTCTACTTGGCCTGAGATACTCTCCACTTCCCCTCCCCCATGCCATATCTGATTTTTCCTTATTGTAGAGTGTTGGCAAGAGGTACAGGGAGAAATGGAGTAAAGAGTCCACATCTCTTCCTGAGTTTGTGATAGTGCTTATGGTCACCAGTTTTTATTTAAGGAGTTACTTATCTATTGGGGGAAAAAAGATACTCTGTTTATTCTTTAAACAGAAACACAGGTTTCCTCATTTATATCGTAGCTATGTCTTCAATGTCCTAGTCATTTTGCTCTCTGGATCTTAATTTTTCATTAATTTTCCTTCCTTCCTTTCTTTCCTTCTTTCACCTCTCCCCTGGTTAAGCCAGTGAGAAAGTAAGCCCTGCTGAAGTCTAATAGAAGGGGATGACCAGGCAGAGTGCTGTGAGGGAGAGTGAAGACGGCGGGGCCTCGAGGCCTGCAGCTCACAGTGGGATTTGTATAATTTCTGTGACTTCTATAAGTCACAGGCTAGCGGTAGCTGATTTTCCGTGTTGTGCTTTGCGCCTGTCTTCATTCTGCTTCTTTTCCTCCCCTAACATGGTATGTATCTCAATCCTTATTTTCCTAAGATTGCACCAGAAACTGGAGGAGAGGTTAGAAGGTGGGGTCCTGGTGGAAATGAATAGGAAGACTTGAAAACAAGCCCCGTCCTCTGTAAAGACGCCTCATGACTTAACAACTGATGACTCAGGACGTGGTCGACTTGGTGGAAGGTTCATTAGAAAGCAGCTCAGTTGCCTTCACATTGTTATTGCCGTTTACCTTCAATACCTCTGTGGTAATGCCTTTAGCATTCGCCTTAATTATTTTTGTCTTTTGTATGTCTGAGAATGTTCTCAATGTATAGGGGCCTGAATCAGGGTGGTTTCGTTGAAAAGGCATGGCCACTAGGGTGAAAGAAAAACTGGATTCGTATTCAGCCTCTAGCACCTACTGGCTCAGTGAAGTGGTGCAAATCACTTAGCATTCTTTTAGTCTTTGTTTCCTTATCTGTAACTTGGGGATAATACCCCCAGGTATTGTAATTTTCCAGGTATTACAGGATTGTTGTGAAAGTTAAGTGAGATAATGTCTGGAAAGAACTTAGCACAGTGTCTGGCGTGGTGGTAAGTACCCAATAAATCCTGCTCTCTTCTCTCCCCAGCCCCACCGCCCCACTAGTTGGCCAGCTGTCTCTAATACAGCATCGGTGGAACTGTAAATACTTTCACTGCTATGTAATTGCTCTCCACCAATCTGTGCTTTGATCACCTTTCTGCCCCCCTCCAGATCTGTTCCTAAACTCAATTACGACTCTCCCTCTGGTACAATCTCCCTCTGCAGAGACAAGTGAAAACTTGATGTTTAAAAAATCGTTTTTCCATAGGAGAACTGAAAACCCCTGCAACGTCCTTGTGAGTGATGTTTTCCAAACAGACTTATTGTTGACACAAAAATTAATTTATTTACATTCGGAGCTGCTTTTCTACAATAATCTTGACAGTAATATTTTCCTGATTTTTCAGAAGACCTGTGATTTTTGTGTGCAGGAAATGCATTTTTTTTATTTGTCTAAGTGGATACTCGGCTTACAATTTTTTTAGATTCAATTTGATTATTTCTGGAGCTCAGGTTCCCAAAATACCAATGAGTCTTCAGCAAGCTATATAGAAACTGTTATTTTCCTTCTCTGTTTCCTACTTATTTCAAGGTAGTGATGATTTTTCAGAACCAGCAGTTCAAGACTTTTGTCAACCCTGCTTGCTCTAGCTTTGAAATTCCAGCGTGGTTCAGTTTTTGCATGTCATTGGGTCTGATTGCTTATCTCCACCTGCTTAGAAAATTTATTTCTTTGCACTCGTCCCAGTTCTCACCCCTACTGACCACAGTCTATGGTCTACAGGTCATATTCTTGCCACTTTGTCTCTTTGAGGTTGGGCAGTTTTATATGGAATTTGAAGGTGCTAATACAGACCTTTGAGTAATGGGAAGAGATACAGTAGCTTCATGAGATTATACTCTCTAATGTGAGAGTTTCACCTTAAAAAAGACCGAAGAAGGTAGAGTTTTACCTTAAAAAAAGACAGAAGAAGGTACAAGACTGGCCAGATCTTCCCATGCAGTTTATTGCTTGGGAAGGCAGAGATCTGAAGTAGTTAAAAGCATAGATTGGGCATCTGACCATCCTGGTTAGAATCCCACCTCTGGCATTTATCAGCTGTGTAGTAGTGGGAAGTGACTTAATTTCTATACCTGTCACTTTCATTATTTGTAAAAAGGGAAGGCAGTATTACTTGTTTGCAGAATTAAGCGGGGCAATGTTTCTAAAATTATATGAGATATTATCTGCAAACCTCTTAGCATAGTGTCCGAGACAGTACTGAGTGCCCAGTAAACCTTGGGCCCATCTCTCCCAGCTTGCACGGAGTGTTGGCGTCTCCAAAACCATATGAGTGATGCTGTAAATGTTGCACCACTGTGCGACTGCTCTTGTCGAATTCCTTCCCTCATTACCTTTCCGCCCTATGTCCCGGTTCTATTTTTGAACCCAGTTCAAGTCTCTCCGGCTCTCTGGAGTAACCTCATTCTCCATCCAGAGCAACGATAAGTTAATTTTTTAGATGAATTCCAAGTGCCTACAACAGTGATAGTGATGGCAGTAGCGATAAGAATAATGTAGGAGTTTCTTAGCCCTCTTTCTCTCCTAGATTGTAAGTTTAGGTTCCATGAGTCCAGAGAGCATGACTGACCTCTTCAGCCCTAAATCTCTCAGTTTCTGGGCCAGGAATAGTTGTTGAATGAGTGAGTCTGATATTTTCAGTAGCTTTGATTACGCCATTGAAGCTTTTTGATTTCTGCACAGTTAGTCCAAGTGAGTATTCGTTGATTTGTATGTCCACTTCTGTTACAGAATTCTAGTTTCTTCCTTTATGGACTAGAATTCTTTTTTTTTTTTTTTAATTTTATTTATTTATTTATTTTTAATGTTTATTTATTTTTGAGAGACATAGAGGCAGCGTGAACAGGGGAAGGGCAGAGACAGAGGGAGACACAGAATCGGAAGCAGGCTCCAGGCCCTGAGCCGTCAGCACAGAGCGCGACGCGGGGCTCGAACTCACAGACTGCGAGATCATGACCCGGGCTGAAGTCGGCCGCCCAACCGACTGAGCCACTCAGGCGCCCCTGGACTAGAATTCTTAAATGCGTGCTCATGTATCGGAAGATGGACAGCAACGGCATGTTTTCACAGGTGTAAATGTGGAAATTAAATATAAATAAGTTAGAACATGACAGGAAATAATGTTCTTGAGATGTTAGTGTCTACACAGTGGGAAAAAAAAATCTAGTAGTTTGATTTTAAGGTTTGAGGACAGGGGTCCTGGGAAAAGTTCTGAGAATGGAAGCATCACATTCCTTCCCACACTAAGCACATAACTGCATGGGTTTGGTTTCATTTCAGAAGTGGAGTGTTCACAGACACCAGACATGCCCCTGTAAGCTCCGCCCTAGGAGGGCAGCAGATAAGCCTGGGGAGGCTTTCTAAGATGGCAGTCCCCTGAGATGTGAAGTCAGTTTTTCCAAGCTCCTATAAATACTTTGAACAGACTATATACAATTTCTCTCTTACCCTAATAGCTGTTATACATAAGATGTGGCACAATGACCTGGAAAAACAAAAGCCCCATAAGGCCAGATCATCTATTTCCTTGGCAGGGTAAGGTTCATACATTTTGAAGCTTTGAAATTTCATGTAAACACCCCCGAGTTTGCTCTGAGTTTTCTTTTATCTGGAGAATACAAGTGTGTCTCACGCTTTCCCTAACTGAGGAATGAAAATGTTTGCGATAAACAGCACATGTCTTGGAAGGCCAGGCAAGCACTTCTCTTGAGAAAATGCCAGTCCCACGTCCCTGTGGATTGGTGCAGTATCTGCAGAGGCATCAATGATAGTATTCTAGCTCTAACAGAGATTCAGAGATTCCAGCCACCTTCCATGTTCCCCGCCTTATTTCCAAGCTTTACTTTCCCTTAGGCAAACGTAACTGATAACTGATTTAATGTTTAAAAATTGTCTCTGTTCAAAAGTTCTTTATATAGATCTAATCTACATCCATCCATTGCAGCTTACAACCTGTTTCCATGAGGTGTGCCAGTCCATTCATATGTATAGAGCTCTTTGATTTAGCAGGAGCTGCATGTGGAAACCCAGAGCAGAACGTTTATTAATTGTGACCAACTGCCAAAAGGGTGGAACAGAAAATAGCAGTTTTGCAGTTCAGAGGAAGGAGAGAGTGGAATAGGAGGATTTGGAGATGGGTCTTAAAAGATGGTTGGGACATTGGTAAGTCAAGAGAAAAAGGAAGGGCAGATGGGTGGGATAAAGGTTATAAGGAAAAGTACAGAGATGGAAAGAAATGGAGAGACCAATTTCCCTGGAATTGAGGCTTTGGAAAGTAGAGTAGTTGGAGGCAAGTCTAGAGGCAGATTGGAACTAGTCTGTATAAAGCCTCAAATGCCATTCTAATGCCTATGGGCTCTACGTTAGAGACCGGTGGTCTCTGAAGCCAGGCACTATGTAGAATCATCATTTGAGTCCAGGAAAATATTTATTCCTTATCTAAAAAAAAAGAAATACATTTCACTAGTGTATTAAGTGTTTGACAATATTGCATGTGTGTCATTTATGCATAAGCATACACACGTGTTGATATGTGCTCAGAATTATGTTCCTGACAGAGATGCATATGCAAAGAAGTTTGGAGGCAGACTACTGCTGTAGGTAGTAAGGAGGGATTGAAGATTTTTCATGCAGCCAGTGACGTGTTCAAAGCACTCTTAAGAAGATGAATCTGGTGGCTGTTTTACAGAGTGGATCGGAGGCAATAGTTTGTGATTGCAGTGATTCGGAGGGCTTAAAGTATGGTATCCACAGTGGGAATGGAAAGGAGGGGATGTTTCGATGGTCCTGTTCTTCCGTGCTGAGATTTTCCCTTAGCGAGAACACTGAGTGATCACGTTGGGAGCCAAGAATGGACCAGTGCTCAAGAAGATGGGGGTTTTGTTGTCGTTGCTCAAAACGGATTCAAACAATGTATTGATAGTACCAAATGTGTTCTGGCCTGAAAACCTAAACTTAAATGAAACCAAGAGCAAAAATTATGGTTAATTACTGGTCAACAAAAGTTTGGGCAACCTCATAACTACTTTTATAGATGGAGAACATCTTGTAGAAATGAAGATAAAACCCCCTCCACCGTAACCCTAAGGAGGAGCACTTGAAAGAGTTCCCAGACGCAGCTTAACGATGGCTCCAGCACGATAAACAACTTGTGCTTCACGTCTGCTGTTTGGTATTGAAGGGGGAGCCCAGAATTTCCTCATCTCAGTTGCTCTTTGGAGCTCTATTACTCTCCGATAATCTCCGACTCAAGTATAAACACATTCGTTCTTCTCACGCAGCGCCATATTCACAAGAAATAAAATTTAGAGAACTGTATTGCTGACTGTGAATTTGTAAGAGAAGTCTTAGTATTTGTACTTGATTTACCATCTTTTTTTCAGACGTTGCACCATGTGTTTAACTCTTCCCCATTTGGATGTTTTTTTTTTAATTTTTTTTTTTTTTTTAATGTTTATTTATTTTTGAGAGACATAGAGGCACAGCATGAACAGGGGAAGGGCAGAGAGAGAAGGAGACACAGAATCGGAAGCAGGCTCCAGGCTCTGAGCCGTCAGCACAGAGCCCGACGCGGGGCTCGAACTCACAGACTGTGAGATCATGACCTGAGCCGAAGTCGGCCGCTTAACCGACTGAGCCACCCAGGCGCCCCCCCATTTGGATGTTTTTGCAAGGTAGAGCTCTTAGCAGAAATGTGATTCAGAGTTCAAATCTGTCATTACCCAGGCTTCTCAATTTCTCCTTGCAGATAAAAACACTCTAAATAATGAGAGGGAAAAGGAAATAGTATGTTTAAAGATGCCAGGTAGATCAAACTTGTGATCCCTCCATGATACTAACACAATCCTGGAAGTACGCCGATGAAAAAGCCCTACTATTAGGCAATTTAAATAAGAAAAACAAATTCACATATTTTAACTCTGGTCAGGCATCAGAAATAAACTTAACATTTGTCTCAATCAAGTTAAGACGCTGCAGTTTGAATGTGTGTTTATGTGATTATTATGGCTGAAAATGAATAGAATGTATCAAAACAAAAGAGATAGGACTGAAAATTCCACACTAAGTAGGAGTGATATTCTTATACACTGCTGGTGGGAACACAAATTGGTAACATTTCTTTAGGACATTAGTGACATGATTCAAGTGCCTTAAAAATGTTTATATTACTTAGATTCGGCATTTCTACTCTTAACAACTTGTCCTAAGGATAAAAATCTTAAATATCCAATAATGAGGAAATAGCTAAAACAATTAAGAATCATTTCCTTGATTATTAATTATAGTAGGCAAAGACCATATATGCCATTATTTTGAGTGGAAAAAGTAGTATAACACTATATATAAAATATCACTGTTTATGTGTACACATACTTGCATACAAAATTTATAAGGAAAGATAGCAATATGCTTAGAGGTTGTTTTTGTTTCCACTTGTTCATTGTTTTCCTTAGTTTTCAGTTTTAAAAA
Organism: Paguma larvata; assembly: GCA_030068075.1. NCBI lineage: Eukaryota > Metazoa > Chordata > Mammalia > Carnivora > Viverridae > Paguma > Paguma larvata. Next base: position 41,795,936 of record CM057838.1, read on the forward strand.
GGATATATATATTTTTTATGATCAGAACAAATATCTAAGGAAAAACTTAAAGAGAACCGTCAGAGTTCGAAATGCAAATACCTATAATTTAATGCAGTTAGCTGATGGAAAGATGTCTGTTGACCATCATATATTTATTTAATGACTTCATCAACAAAAGAGGTTGTACTAAATTTTGGCCAGACCCACATGTGCTGCAAAAGGAAGTAAATGCAGTAGATAGCAACTGAGGCTCCTGCTGAAGTTGAAGCACATCTGATTATCTGGGCTACTGGGGTGGTCTCACCTGGGCGATCTGCCCTTTGGTTTTACAAAAAGAGCATATCTTACCAGCTTTCTGTGAAGCCAGGAGGCTCTAATATGCTTTAGATTAAATGAAAAGGCAATAGCTTTTGTTTATATAAATATTAGTAGACATTCATTCATTCAGTCAATCAATAAACATTTAATTAATGTTAATTAAATGTTAAATGTCAGGTACTGGACCAGGAGTATAAAAAACAGAGCGGTCGTAAGTCTCAGAAAATTAATGGTCTCTGGAGAGCTCAACATTTGAGTGCGGTTGGAAGCGAAAAGAGAGGTACGGATGATATGCTAGAGGAACATGGCAAAAGGAGTAGCCAACTTTGCCCCAGAGTTAGGGGAGCTTTCCCAAAGAAAGTAAAATTAGAGATGGGCTTTGTTGAGTGAATAGGAGTTTGCCAGATGGAAAAAGTGAAGTGGCATTCTAGAGAGGAAGAAGATGTATAAAGGACCAAATATCTGAGCTAGCATGGCATGTTCAGGGACGGGTAGGAAATACGGGGTGGCCGGAGCTGAGGCGGAGAGGCAGAAGCAGGAGATGAGGGTGGGAAACTGGGCTAGGGCCAGAAATGGCCTTCACACACCGGTAGTCACAGTGCTTCTGCTTCAGCAATGATTAATTGTGATTTTCCTGGCTAATAGAACCCTAATCATTATAATGAGGTAGGACTGTTCCTTTTGAATTATGGAAATTATAACTGTTATGACCTGTTCCACAAACACAGGTAATAAATATGATCACATCTCCTTAATCGCCTTTACAGTTAATCATTCAAGCCTCCACAGTCCTTATTAGCAGGAAGTCCATTATCTCCTCTTGACGTCCCTCCCCCCGCCTCCAGATTTGTCCTTAAAACCCGGGGCCTTTACTCAGGCAGAATAGGTCAGTCCTCCCCACCAAAAACCTGTAGCTAGATCCACCTGTGACTGCCATACCATCTGGCCACTGCGTGGCTTTGTTTGTACCCAAGTCACAAAGGTGCTCGTTTTGGGCGACAAGATGGCAACTCTTTGTTTACATTTTCATGTTCAGCTATTACTCCCTAAATCATAACCTCTGAGCCAGGGCGGGTGGATCTGGAGGAGCTTCCGGAGTTGGCCACATGCTAGGCTGAAATCAGCCCTTCCCCTAGATCCCTGGGCGACTGTGCTGAGCAGCCCCAGACTCCTCCCTTCATCAGGGTCACTTCATTTCAGTTGTTTCCATCTCTCATCCGCAGCCCCCAATCCAAGGAGGTGGGTGAGGACGCTGGGGCTTTCCTCCCAGAAGGCCCTAGGCTCCTTTACACACTGATTTGTCTCCTATCCAGTGTCCAGGTTGTTCCTCCAGATGACTCAGAGGTAGATGGAATATAAAAATCAGGTTAGGGGCGCCTGGGTGGCTCAATCAGTTAAGCCTCTGCCTTCAGCTCAGGTCATGATCTCATGGTTCATGGGTTCCAGCCCTGTGTCGGGCTCTGTGCTGACAGCTTGGAGCCTGGAGCCTCCTTTGGCCTGCTAGTGCGCGCTCTCTCTTCTCTCTCTCAAAAATAAATAAACATTAAAAAAAAAAACTTAAAAAAAAACAGGTTATTGCCCTGCCCTAATGCCCCCCAAATGTGCCTAATTGCTTCTTATTTACCTAAGACACCAAGTGATTCTCCAAGAACAAAAGACCTTCAAAGTGATTTTCTGTTCCTGCCTATAAAGAGAAGTAGTTATACTTTATTTCACTAAAATAATCTTTGTTCAACCATGTCCCCTATTTAAAAAATGATAATGTGTTTGTAAAATATGACAAATCATGTAACTTTCATAAGGTGGAAATAGGTCTTGACCCCCAAATCCATGTGTTTAACCACTATGCTTACAGCCTCTTCTCATTCAGTTTAGATACTAATATGTCATTACTTACAACTCAGATATTATGTTAATCAAGTTTGTTGCAGGCATAGAAATCTCTAAGTGTAAGCACTCTTCTGAACTATTGATAAAAGAGAGCTGGGCAAGAAGCGTATTTATGAACCAGTGCATTTATATGGAAGATAGGTATACAGTATTTACTGTAAGAGAAGGTTGTGTTCTCTCTGCAAAGTTGGGTGACAAAAGGGAGAACGGTCCTCACACATAGTTCCGGAGGGATTGAAACTGAGCAGTAAATGAACATTTGAGTCGATACATATCATTAACAAATAGCGTTCTTTAGGAATCGTGATACGGGAAAGCTATCTACAAGGTTGGATTAATGTGACTTTATTTTGCTTTGCCCCACTTGGTGCGAGTGTAGGACAGTCAACTGACTTTTCAACTGATCAGTTTAATGAAACTTAACTCTCAGCCTTCTCATCTTCAGGTTTGATAAGAATGAAAAACAAAGTCCACCACATTGTTTTCACCTTTCCTCCTAGGTCCTATTTTCCCATTAGTATTATTATTTTCCTCAGTGAAAATGCATGTATATCATATTTCATGAACAAGACAACATTCTGACATATTATCAACAGTTTATGTTTTTTTAAGAGGGAGATCGTAACCTGGGAAATGCGTACTGAGCTATCTGGAGTTCTTAATAGAAATTCCAGGAGGCGGGGACCTCTCTGAGAAGTTTCTGTACATCCATAGGGCATCGATGTCTTCTGACAAAACCTCAATGACACCTGACTCCTAGACCGCTAAGACCAGAGTCCTACCACTCACCTCCACTTGGAAGTCTTTCTTTCCCATGTTTGCCTGGGGCCAGTGCTGGGCCAGGGCCAGGGTCATGAGCAAGGATGACTTTGGAGCTATTTACCTACCCCAGTTCTACCACAAAATCAAAGCCCTCCGTGTCACCTCTTGTCACTGTGTCATGTTGCTCTTGGCGATCTTGCTTTATTATTGTTGTTGTTATTTTATACACTTAGAATTTTGTTAGCTTTTAAATCTAGTTTGGTTTTGAGATACACAAGGAAGGAAAAATAAGATAAAAGGCAGAGAGGGAGGTGATCCATAAGAGTCTCTCAAATTCAGAGAAGAAACTGAGGGATGCTGGAAGGGAGGTGGGTGAGGGGGATGGGTTAAATGGTGACGGGCATTAAGGAGGGCACTTGTTGGGCTGAGCACTGAGAGTCTTACATAAGAGATGAATCACTGGGTTCTACTCCTGAAGCCAAGACTACAGGGTATGTTAATTAACTTGAACTTAAATTTTAAAAAATTAAAATTAGAAAAAAGAAAAAAATGATAAACATATTCTTATATCAGCTTTATTCGGTTTTCATATGTATTCAGTTCTTTGGCTTTATTCAGAAACTAACATTTCTTGCTTGGTCCTTACTTTTAAGAAGTGAGGAACCCATTCCTGTCTTTACTTGGATTTGGATAGGCTCTATGTTGGGATGAGGAAGCTTTTCACACTGAAAGAGCGTACGCATTTTTCTGCAAGTTAGATGAAGTTTGTACTTTCCCGTTGGCTGAGTACAGACTCTGGATAAACAGATATTCTCCGGTTCCTAAGGATGAGGAATGAGGACTATGCCTCCTTCCTGCCTTTCCCACAAGATCTCCCTGGTGGCTGCTGGCCCACACTAAGAAGTTGTGGGCAGTGATGCAGCAAGAAGCTAACTAACAATTCTTGAAAACCTACTACGTGCCAGGGACCATGCTCGACATATATTTGCCTCATCTCATTGAATTTTCTTAACGATCCCATGAGGCCGTGACCATTTTCCTTACTGTACAGATGAAGAAACTGAGGCCCAGGGAGATCAGGTAACTAGTCTGAAGTCACAGAGACCAAAGTCACAGAGCAGGGAAGCAAACCATACTTGCTCAGATTCAAGGCTACCATCGTTCTGGGCCCCACACTGCCCATCTATGGACTCGGGTGCCTCAGGGGTCCAAACTCCACGCTAGGAGCAGGGTCCAGTCACTGAATGAAGTCATGCATTTGTCTTAGGTTTAGAGACAATGAGAATATCAGAGTAGAGACTTTGGAGCTCAGTCGGGCCATTTGCTTCCCACTGCTTTCCTAACCTCTTCTGTCTGGCCCTTCACCTTGAATGTGGGGCAGGCCCTGGCATTCCATGCTGACGGGGACTGAGCTGCTTTCTCAGGGGCTTGAAGGAGGCTCCGTGTGTCTTTTTAGAGCCAGCTTTGCACCAGCAGCTATGCTGTGCAAAGGCCTTAGCATTCCTCATTTCCAACTGATTACTTCTTTATTATCTTAATATAATATCATTGGCCATCTGGCCGATCTGAAATGTGAAGGAGACTAATCCTGCACAATAATGATTTTCAGGTGGAGCGCCAAATCTGTAGGGATATTCAAGGCATTTGCTTTTAAAAAATGATTTCTTCTAACCTGTGCTAACTGTCCTTTTATCCTTATTTAGAGAATTCCATCACTCATAATTTGGTGCTGTTTTGCTGGTAGGTGCAGAGATAATGTAAAAAAAAGTATTTCTTTCCTTTATATGGATTAAAAACTGTTCAGAATTTTTACTTGTAGTACTTTATCCTCTCTTATTTTTTCTATATTGCAAGCAAAATGTCATTTGATTTAAATTGACATTAAGCACATTTCTTTTAGCGAAACCAATGATTGTGATCTTTAGATATACCGATTAGACTTCTTCCCGCAACAGTTCACGTTTGTGCTTTGAATGTGAGCAGCTAGTTTGACTCTGGAGCAGGCGGTGGGCACCTAAATGCTTTTGAAAGAACTTCCTGTCTGAGTGTTTAGATGCCCCTTCTCTCTAAGGGCATAAGTAGCATTCTATGCCTAGATACTCGTTACGTAGTTTCATAGTTCATTTATTAAATGTCCGTCACGTGCCAAGCACAGAATTGTCTTCCATGCATTATCACATCCCATTTTACCCTCACAACCTCCACCTGAAATCGTTGTGGGATAGGCATATAATACTCTCTCCGCTTTTCAGATAAGGAGGCTGAAGTTCAGGTAGGTCAATTTCCCAGTGGTTGCACAGCTAGTGCCTGACGATAGCAGGACTCGCCAGCTCTGTCTGCTGTTTTCAACAGTAACAGCTTGCCTGGGAGCGAGCTAGCTCGAGAGTTTTAGGAGATGAGGCTGAGAAAGTGGTGGAGGGCTTTGAATTTTATTCTAAGTGACACGCCAAGCTTTGGATTCATTTATTTGTTCCTTACCTATTCATTGGGCACCTAATGTGTGCCAAACAGGTTGGGCACTGGGGGCATCACAGTGAACCAACAAGCTTAACCCTGCCTCCTGGAAGTTCACATTCTGGCTCTTGGAGGTTTTGAGCAGAGAAATGACATGACCCGGCTTCAGCTTTACAGGGGTCCTCTGGCTGCAGGGGGAGACGGCTGCAGAGAGAGCAGTTAGAGGGTGACGTCAGCTTGGGCAGAAGAGGGTGGGGCTCCGACCACCATGCTAGCTGAGGGGAAAAGCGGGGTTCTAGATGGACTTAGAAGAAAACATCAATGGGATTTTCTGAGCAATTGGATATGAACCCTGCTCGCCCAGACTTTAATGGGAACTCGGGTCAACCTACATCCTAAACCTGTGTTCTTTTAACTGTGTTAAAATGCTCGACTGTAAAGTGGCTTCACAACAATATTCAATTCAGTGGAAAATGTAGCTCCCATTCAGCTCCTTAGCACTAGGCTTACGAAAGGAGAATACTGGTTGGGGACAGGAGGAGGCAGGTCCGGGCTCCATTCCAGAGCATTTATCATCCGGACTGCAGCCGACCAGCCTGTTCCCTCGGAGGCCACATGCCTGGGTGGCCACACTTGTGTGGTTACCCTGGAGATTTGCGCCCGTCTCGGAGCCCCTCAGGGTCCTACCTGTGGCTCCCCTGTGGGGAGGCAGGAGGATACATCCTCTTAATATGATTCAAGCCCAGCTTCTTGTTTTTCCATCACCGTTATTTCTCTCAAATGATATTACAAAGTCCAAATCAGAACAGGTTTTAATTCTTGGTCACAAAATGGGACTTTTAGCATATTGTTTTCCTATTTTTTTAAGTTTGGAAAACAGACATCCTTGTACTTAGCTTTTCCTGAGAAGACACAGTCACTCACAAATGGTCCCACGTGCGCCAGGCCCGCCAGCCACTTTAACAACTCCAAGATAGAAATTCGTATTTCCCAAGTCGAAATTGTCACCAAGCCGTTTGTGAAGCAATGTCATCTGCATGCAATTTATTTTCATTGACCTTAAGTGATGACCTTATATTTCCAGACAGTAAAGGAAAATGACCGCGGGTAACCATTAACATGGTACCTGCCTCACAGCCATCACGTCACTGAGGATAGCATGGGCGGCCTGTGGATTTAGACTAAGGAGCAGCCCCCTACACACCTTATCTTGAAGCAGAACCAAATGAGAGTGTTTCAGTCAGGTCGTTAGAAGACTCCCGATCTGCCTAGAGTCCTGCTGACTGCATCTCTGCATCTCCTACATGCACTCTAGCTTTGCACTGACCTTGGCCTCCCGCTGGGTCCTGCTGGGCGGGTGGTCCGTTCAGGACACGATTAGAGGCTCTCACTTCCTGGCCTGCAGGCAGCACTTGCACAACCCCTCTCTCCATTAGCCTGCCCTGGAGATCAGCCCTGAGGGCGCTTCTTTGCCGTGTCAGCCACACTCTGAATCAGGCAGCCATGTCAGCAAAAGATGGATGTGTGTGCCTCTGAGTCCCTCCTGCTTCCAGAATGCAGATGAGGGGCCTTGCCATTTAAAAAGATTTTTTTAAATCACCTGAAGGATCACTTGTTTTATTTTATTATTTTTCCCAGGGTTGCGACCAAAGAGGACCCTGCGTTTGGTGCTCTGGACTGCAGAGGAACAGGGTGGAATCGGTGCCTTCCAGTATTATCAGTTACACAAGGTAAGGAGGTAGCCATGAATTGCTGGGCGTTTGTGCGGTTAACGTTAGTGTAAATAAACCCAAGGCATCTTCACTTTCCGTTTAAAAATTCCCTCTCTTGTCCAGAAGACTCTCAACAATTCTTTCTGGTAGGCTGACCCCAGCAAACACCCCCTGCAAAAGCCTTCTTCACCCAGCCTCACAGCAGAGAATGCACCGGTGAACCCAGGGTGCTGTGCGGTGGAGCCGAGGGCTCCTCTGTTGCTACCTCAGTCTGTGACCTTAGAGGAATCCCACCTGGCACGCTGCCATTTTCTTCAAGTCCCTCTGGCTCAGCTGTTTCCTGTGTGCCAAAGAAATAGTAATAGGTGGGCATTTCCTCTCCCCACTGAGCCCTCTCCCATACTTTTATGCCCTGAATCCTCCTGGAAGCACTAGTCTTTGAGACCCCAACGCCAGGGGCCTAGAGTCGGCCCCGGTAATGGTGGTGGGAAAGGCAGCGTGTGGACCTGGCCGTGTGGAAGACAGCTCGCTTTGACACTGACCTTAATAAGGCAAAAGCGAAGCTTGAGGCAAGAAGGTGATAGTGGAAGATGATGACTAGAAACACAAGACCACATTGAAGACTGGGGACAGGGAGACTAATGTCAAGAACAACCTCTGAGAGAGGGCAAAGTGCACAAGCTCAGAGATACTCTGGAGCAAATCAAACGTTAGTTCAGAGAGGGATTCCCAGATCAGCGGGCGAGCTGCCGCGCAGGGCTGGGCAGAGGAGCAGGGTCTGGTCTGCTGCTGCCGGGTGGTTTTTCCTGCGTTTCCAGACTACGAGGAACAGACTTGCAAGCTTAAATGATCAAAATCAGAGAGAGGTTTGATTTTTGAATTTTGTGTATATCGTTTTGGATCACGTGCAGAGTCAGTCTCTATAACCGTATTTCAGTTAGAGCTTAAGAGTAAGGAGCTAAGGGGCATGAATTTGGTCACTGAAGACAGCTATTTACTGTACAAAGGAAAACCATGCTTTATGCTTAACTCTTTTACCACTTCAGTTCTTTTCGCCTCAAGTGATCCCGGGGAATCAGATTATTCCAGCTAAGTGTCCTTTGCTCGGTGGGTCAGTAGCATCATCTTCTGTATGCCGTGCTGGACTGGAACTCCCGATGAGGGCTATTCTAGATTCAGCAACAGTCATTTATCATCCCATCTACTATGCTGTAGGTTAGGCGCTAGGTTTCGTGTCATTAGACAAGTCACCCTAACCTTACAGAGACTGCAGTAGAAAGAAAGACACCAACCATTGAACTCCAGTTACACAATAGTGTGGAGCGTTCTGACAAAGTACCGATGGCAGAGGCAGGAAGCTCACCTAACCTGCCCCGGGAGAGCATTCAGGATAGGCCACATGGCAGAAATGACATTAACCAAAGACTTTAGGACTGAATAGAAGTCAGCTAAGGAAAAGGAGTTGGCAGGGAGGGGGCGGGTACTCGGTACGGGAACCATATGTGCAAAGGCTGAAGGTGAAGAAAGCACTGCACACCGAGGGACGGGAAAGGGACTCGAGTGGCTGGGGCACAGAATGGGAGCTGCGGGGGTCAGGACACACAGTAGAGAGGCAAACAGGAGCCTGAACAGGAAGGACATACACATCATGTTTAGAAGTTCGCACTTTATCTCGAGGTGACAAGACTAACTGAATTATTTTTAAGAAGGAGCTTTTAGATTCTATACATCTTAGACTCTATAAACAACATAATACCTAAGAACTGTTTTGAAGCACATTTATTCTCGATAATATATTCTACTCCAAGAAAAAAAATTGGATTTAAACTGCAATGGATCTGGCTTGAACTTTCCTCAACCACTGAAATTCCTTCAATCTGAAAAAACAAGGTTTATTTCTCTGTAAGGTTTTGAGTTTCACTGTAGCCTACTAAAATACATGGATAAAATCAGAAATGACTTGATTCTAAGCTTTTAGAAGGTTGGCAGGAAAATATATATATTTTTTTTTCCAGATTTTTTTTTTTTCCAGAGGACATGAAATCATATTAACAGAACTGGTTTATCTTGACAATATCCATGTTGCCTCTCTACAAGAGTCTATATATTGGTGGCTGGTCTGCTTTGCATTTTCAGGGATGAAAAGAAATTCCAGAAGGGGAGATATAGGAGTTTTATTTATAGATATCTCTTTATCTCACCTTTAAAAAACATTCTGCATGTTTATATGATACAGCCAATTTCAAAGGACTTATTCTGTATTTTCACGATTAACGTATCGAATGAGGCTTTGTCAAGAGCATAATCATTTCTGGGGTGGCCGAGTTTAACTTTAAATAAATAGAATAAGCAAGTCACAAATCAGAGAGGACAAATGAGATTGTCTTGAAACTTCTCTGTGGCATTTTTTAATGCCAGAAAATAGTCAATGTCCGGCTCACTCCAGCTGCAACAGAGAGATCCTCAGTTCTAACAAAAGGTTATGATAGCTGCTGAAATAAATAAGCCTCATAATTTCAGTGCCTTAGCATAATGAAGATTTATTTCTTGCTCATTTAACATCCAGTCTATAGAAGGGTTCCTCTCCTCCCTCAGGGATCCTGTCTCATAGACTCTTCAGCAACATGGCTCTCAGTATTGCCTTGAGCATCAGTATTGAGCTGGCAGTCAGAGGCAGAGGGGAAAGGTTTTATGGGACAGTTCTGGAAATGGATGTGGAAAAGCAGAGAGAGAGCTTACGTTTGCTTCACTGAAGTCTGTAATGATCTTTATTCTCCACTTCACACGGTTCTGTCTAAAAGTAAACTAGGACTAGGTGGATATAGGAAGGTATAGAACTGTGTTATATTCTTGTTTTAATTCTTGTGAAGTAAAAAATAAAGAAAACAAGTCAAAGAACAGGGATATCAGTAAACAATTACTTGAAAAAAGTTTCTATTTTATAAAGAGCATGCTATATCCTATAAACCACAACTGGCGGACAAGGGAATGTATCCTTCCTCCTCCCACAAACATACCCACCAAAACACGGCATAGAATGTACAAGCATAGAATGGTCACCACATCTGAACTTTCCAAGTTTGGCCTTGTTTTTGCCTTCTCCCCTCCAATAAGAAACTAAATCCACCATGGGCCTTTCGGAGAACTGCTTCTAGTCTTTGTTCTGCCACTAACTGAACATGAGACATGAAAATGAGTCCTGTGGCTTCCAGAGACTCAGTTTCTCAACTCAACTTATTAAAGTTTATCTTCCCCTCTCAACCCTAACAATGTAGAGAGATTCTCGGATCATAATTATGCTGTGTGCTCTATTGAGAACAAAGTACTATTTACAATTAAAATGTACAATTAAGCATGCCATTCTAAGATCCAGTGTTATTGTCCGTGAGAAAACAAAGGCAGTGTTCTCTTCAGCAGTGCAGTTTTAGATCAGCAAAGTACTATTATTGAAAATTTACAACAGACACTCTAGCCTGGAGGAAGTTCAATCATCATTCCTGTCACACTTGCTCCTCCTCCTCTATTGTTTCTATTAATGACAGAGGCATCGTCCCCACGACCAGGTATCAAAATGTCACTGACACCTTTCCTTCCTTCCTCTTCCTTGAGGTCCATATCTAACAAACAGTAAAGCCTCACTCGTTCTACATTTTGTCACTCTTGATGAATCCTTCATTTCTATGCCCCCTGTCTTTTTCTAGTTCAGGCTTTCCAGGATACCCACCATGTCAAGATAATCTTCCAGAAGCCCAGCTCAATTCAGACAAACCCTCTGTCTCCAAACCTTCAGTTGTTCCCCAGCACTAATAGAATCTAGCCCAAACTGGGGCACCTGGGTGGCCCAGTTGGTTAAGCATCTGACATCAGCTCTGGTCATGATCTCATGGTTTGTGGGTTTGAGCCCTTCATTGGGCTCTGTGCTAACGGCTCAGAGCCTGGAGCCTGCTTCGGTTTCTGTGTCTCCCTCTCTCTGTGTCCCCCTTCTACTCACACTTTGTCTCTCTCTCTAAAAAAGTAAATAAACATTAAAAAAAAACAATCTCGCCCAAATTGCTTAGCTTTTTGATCTTTGTGGTTCTCCATGCCATGGTTTCCCACCAGTCTCCTCCAGTGTCCTCTAGTCTGACAAAAATGAGCAGTTCCTTACACATCCCACACTGACCTTTCTTCATATCAGTAATCAGACAGTTTTTTCTGACTCGAGTTCTCTTCTTTCCATCTCTTACATGCTCTGCAAGGATGAACTCAAATGCCCTCTTTCCCACAGAACATTCTGTGTCTAGGGGCGCCTGAGTGGCTCAGTCAGTTAAGCATCAACTCTTGATTTTGGCTCAGGTCATGATTCAGGGTCATGAGATCGAGCCCTGCCCCACATGGAGCCTGCTTGGCTTTCTCTCCCTCCCTTCTCTCTGCTGCTCCCCCCGTTGTGCTCATGCATGTGTGCATACTCTCTCAAAAAAATAAATAAATTTAAAATTTTTTTAAATTAAATGGAGCCCCTGGGTGGCTCAGTCAGTTGAACGTCCAACTTTGACTCAGGTCATAATCTCACAGTTCATAGGTTCCAGCTCCATGTTGGGCTCTGTGCTACTAGCTCAGAGCCTGGAGCCTACTTCGAATTCTCTGTCTCCCTCTCTCTCCACCCCTACCCCACTTGTACTCTGTCTCTCTCTCTCTCTCTCATTCTCAAAAATTAAAAAAAATTAAAAAAATTTTAATTAAGGAAAGAACATTTTCTGACTAACATTTCAACCCCTGATTGAACATAATCTTTCTGTCCTTGAAATAAATATCACACCTAATCTAGACATTTCTAAGAATGTGGAATAATTTCTAATCTACCGGAAAGAAGAAAGGAAGGGAGGGAAGAAAGAGGGAGGGAAGGAGAGAGAAATGCCAGAAAGGGAGGTAAAAAACAAAAGTCAGAGTCTTTGACCATAAGGACCTTGCATTCTACTTAAATATTAATTTTAAACTCATACACAAGGAATTTAGTATAACAATATATAATGGGTTCTAAATTATGTAGTGAAAGTAAGTATCTTGCTTTTACTAAGAACTCGATCCCTGACAGGGCACCGAGTGCTTTAAAGGCTTAGCACAGTAGATGGATGTAAAGGAGTTAAGACAAGGGAAAAATGGCTATGACTTGTTGGTCATGAGGATGTCTCCATGAGGACTACATGGGTTTGAGTGAGTCATCAGGAAGAGAAAAAAGGGAACGCTACTCTCCTTTATGTTGATGATGACTGAGACCCGAGCTATGCCTTTGGCTCTGGTGGAGGTAATATCAAAGAGGAACGGAACTTTCGTTTGGGGAGCACCTATTTTGGTAATTGCAAAATAAAGGATTTGAACTTTTAAAATAGTTTCCTAGCATTTTTATGGCGTGGTTATGGTTATTAGTGATCTGTATCAGTGAGGGACCAACAATCTGTGGCCGCAGGCCAAATGCAGCTGCCACCTGTTTATGTACAGACCTCAGGCTAAGAGGATTTTTTTTTACTCCATTAGCTGACTATGTGACAGAGACTGTACGTGGGCTGCATAACCTAAAATATTAAATATCTAACCCTTTACAGAAAAAGTTTGCTGACCCTTAATCTATATGATAAAAATTGTAAAAGATTTTCATATTATTATTTCCATACAATTTATTTATGACTTTTTATGACCTAGATGATAAATTTATTAATTTCTCTTGGAACCAATTAAATATTCTTCAAGAAGACGTTATTATAATGCTATAAATGTACAGGTCCTTTGTTCTGTGCACTCTTACTAGCTATTTATTTGATAGTAAAGTTGGCTATACTTATGTAGCAACACTTATGGATAAAAATAGAATGCAGAAAATTATTTTTCCTTCTTTTTGTTTTACAGAATGTATTCCTTCTTCCTCTTTGTATGATCTTTTCAACGGTGTAAGTTCTATAAAGCCTTTTTTAATGTTTATTTATTTTTGAGAGAGAGAGGGAGAGACACAGAGCAAAAGCAGGGGAGGGACAGAGAGAGAGAGGAAGACATAATCCAAGGCAGGCTCCAGGCTCTGAGCTGTCAGCACTGAGCCCAACGTGTAGTTCAAACCCATGAACCATTGAGATCATGACCTGAGACAAAGTTGGATGCTTAGCTGACTGAGCCACCCAGGCGCTCCTATGAAAGCTATTTTAATGAACACATGTACCTAAACTTTTGCAGAATAAAATTAAAATTAATATTAACTATCATTTTCTTAGTAAACATATCTTGGTTTACAATGTACTTTTATTACTATATTCATAGAAAAATAGAAAATTAAAGTGATTTAAAATTATCTGGTGAAATATTGCCAAACTCATTTCAAAATTTTATTCAGATTAATAGTTACCTTTACTTCATAGTTATGCTATCTTACAAAATATTAGCTAAATTATTATAATAATTGCTAGCCTTACTAAATTGTGGTGAAATATATGAGGCTATTTGTGGTTCGTGTATAAATTTTGAAGCTCCTATGCAACTCTATTATAATGTCTAAAACATTCTTTTCAAGAAAACAAACTTTGGCTCAAAAAGGTCTATAAATGTATTGGAGGAAATAACTAAATAAAGTAATTCAACCAGGAAATGAGGTTTTTACTATGTTTTGGAGTCACCTAGACTAGAAATAATCCTGAGGGTTTATCCAGCATGCCCATACAATTCATAGCAGAAAGTCCTATAAAGGACATATACGTATTTTTCTCTCATTAAAAAAAATCCTACTTCCCATATTTTGATAAGTTGTAAAATGTTCTCTTCCAGTTCTAAAGTTCTTTCCACTTTCCCTCTTCACATTAGTAAAGGAACTTGAGAATTGTTTATATGCATATTGCTTGTGCTTTATGTAATTGATTTTTGGAAGTAATGTTTTTCATGCTAACAGTGTTTTACTTAGGTGTAATTAGCATTCAGTAAGAAAATGCACAGATCTTAAGTATCTAACACAATATATTTGGCAAATGTACACCCCCGTGTAACCATCACCCAGATGAATATAGAACATTCCCGTTACCTTAGGAAGCTTCCCTTTCAGATCAACCCCTCACTCCACCAAAGGTAACTAACTATTATGCTGATTTTTATCACCATGGATTGGTTATGCTTGTTCTTGAATTTCATATAAATAAAATCATTCAGGACATACTCTTGAGTATGGCTTCTTACACTAAACAGTATGGTTTTGCAATTCATCCATGTTGATGCATTAATAGTAGTTCGTCCCTTTCCATGACAGAGTTTTCTGTTCCATCAGTGTACCACAACTCCTTTATCCGTTCTCCTGTTGATGGCCATTTGGGTTGTTTCTAGTTTTAGGTATTATAGATAAGGCTCCTGTGAACATTTTTGTGCAGTTTTTTTGGTGGACATATGCTTCATATGCATTTCTTTTCTTCTCTAGGAGTAGAGTTGCTGTGTCATATGATAGATGTATGTCTGACTTTGCTAGACACTGCCAAAGAGGTGGGAGGCGGTGGCATTCTATGTTCGCATAAGCAAGCCAGGAGAGCCCCAGCTGTTCCCTGTTCTCCCTGATGCATTATATTGTTAGACTTTCTTTTTTTATTATTACTCAAATTTGTTAATGTTTGTTTATTTTTGAGAGACAGACCTTGAGCAGGGGAGGGACAGACACAGAATCCGAAGTAGCCTCCAGGCTCTGAGCTGTCAGCACAGAGCCCAATGCAGGGCTTGGAACCCACGAACCATGAGGTCATAACCTGAGCTGAAATCAGACGCTTAACTGACTGAGCCACCCAGGTGCCACTATATTGTTAGACTTTCGGTCTCTGGCCATTCCTGCGGGGATAATATTTTTATGTTTTTCAAGGTACAGTGGTGAAGAGTCCTGAGGAAAATCCTGTCTCTACTTCTAGTGGTCATCATTCTCTCATCCTCTCCTGTTTTCTTGCCTATAAGATTGTCACTTTCATTCTGTGTTCTGCCTTAGGATTTAAAGGAGACCCAAGGCCTTTTTATCCTGCATGAAGTGTGTAGGACTGCTAATGATTGCAGTGACCTCATTTCATTTTAGAGGAACTCTTTGGAAGAGAAGGACATAGAAATTCCATTCTATTCATCACTATAGCTGACTCCCAGGAGCACACAATTCGCGTGCAGTCAGGGGGCTGTTAGAACTCAACTGGGACCAAAGAGGGCCTGAGGCAAGAATGATCCCTAAAACGTTTAGGGAAGGAGATTTCTCTTATGTCCAGAAAATAGATTATTCTAGAAAAGGGGGAAGAAAGATGGCGTAGAACGCCTTTGTGTTATTATTGATTGATGAAGTTGTTATTTGTTAAAAATATGAACTTCTTTATTGGTTGAATTAAATTTGCATTCACTAAGAAGGAAATGTCACCACATATAGAAGGATATTATTGTGCTCTGGTAATTTTTAAGAGCTCACTTATAAGAGTGGAATTTAACTTTGGAATTAGAAAATATTATCGATGATTTTATTTAAACT
Organism: Paguma larvata; assembly: GCA_030068075.1. Lineage (NCBI taxonomy): Eukaryota > Metazoa > Chordata > Mammalia > Carnivora > Viverridae > Paguma > Paguma larvata. The sequence goes on from CM057838.1 coordinate 41,811,545, forward strand.
TTCAAATCAGCGAATACAGTGAGTGTTGTCCGGATGCCATTTGCCTAATCTGGTTTTCATGGGAACCATGTCACTTTCTTCTCTGCCGTTAGAAGGAGAGCATAATGTCATTTCTCATGTCCTGAAATGTACAAAGGAGGAAAAAACATCCTAGAATAGTTTCATCTAGATTTCTGGCATTTTTTAAATCTTTTCCATTTTAAGCAAAAATATCTATCATAATTATAATGAGTAAGGTAATCTAGCCTTGAAAAAGCCTCATTACACAAAGTAATCAAATAAAATAGATTGATATGTTCTATTCCAGCATAAAAAATATTTTAACCTTTTCCTGATTTATTGCACAAACTACTGGCAATTGAATTATAGGGATTATGAACACTGCTATGTTCTGGTAGTCATTAATTAGGGCTATATTTTAAATAGGCTTTATTTAATGAGGGATGGGATGTATGATCATTCTAAATACATCAGTTCACCCTAACTCTTGCCAACTCTAAAGCAGACAAAGTTGTAATGAATGTGTATGATATTTTGTCAGAATCTCTCGTGTTGCCATGCCAAGGAGCAAAATTTCCTCCTATGTAAAACTACAAAAGTCCTTGCTTCTCTTAGCCATGGAATTCTTGCCAACTTCCCAACCCTCATTAGGTTCGTGTTTCATTCTAAAATAAAGGGATATAGTAGAAATGCTTGTGAGACTTCTTTACGGTAGCTGTGCAAATGGGTTTACTTAGGCATTTTTATTTCAGCAACTCTGTCGCCTCCATATAATGTGAATACAGCTTGGGTGACACCGCCAGACTGGGAACAGTTTTGTGCTCATCTGCAGCTCTGGTTATAAAAATAATAGACCTGATATACCCATTCAGCATAATTGTGTCTGGACCATGTCTCCAGCATGGCCTTCCTTACATCGTTAATGTTCCGTGTAGTATAGACATACTAATCACAGGTTATTGTCTCAGTCGTTACTGCCGGGCTTTTATGCATCCTGAGTTTTTCTTCCAGTGCCTACATATTTGCGTTAGTCGGTCAAGCACATCACAAAATTGGTTTGAATTTCATTTATCTCAGTGTGTTGTTGGTCTAGAGCCCCTCGTAGTTCCAACAGTCACATAATTTCTGCAGCACACCTGGGAGCTCTTTGGGGTCTTATTAGAATTTATGAATTAATTTTTTTTAGTAAAGCGAAAGGGCTGTCTTTTATATTTGTTTGCCCTCTCCTGTGTAGATTTCATTATGACTATGGGCCTTCAGAATCCTCTGTATGTGTAGTATTTATATATAGATGTATGTCAGCCTGGGCAGAAATATCAAAATGTTCCCTTTGATATAGGGAATCGCAGTATGTCATCTTGTGAATGAACATGAGTAGACTTTGACTCACCTCTTTCTTTTATCTCTTTAGAAAGGATCCTTCTTAGCTGGTTTTTATAATTTTTTCATGTAAAAGAAAGGGAATGGTTTAAAGTAAAAAGACTGGCTGTGCCAACTAGAACAGACTCTTTCCGTATTCTTTGGATGGCAGGACTTTGCCTACAGTTGTGGGGCAATATTTATCATACAACACTTTATGGTTTCAGATCACAGTGAAGTTTGGCTTGAGTGTTGGTTGTAACTCTATACATGTAAAGAACAGTATCCTGACTTCTCTGCTACCATTGGTAACCCAAATAAGGCAACTGCACTTTTAAGGTTGTTCGGAGAACGTTGTGCCAAAACGCCGAGGTCTATCGTGACTTCTCGTGGCTGGCCTCTTATCTCACTTATTCTGCATTCCTGAAACTATGAAGGACTTCAGTTTGTATCCAGCCTATTTTACCAGCTCGCTAGAGGTTGCCAACGAGGCACAAACAGTTTCTGCCTCAGTGCCTCCCCACTGCCAACTGGGTCATGATCCGACCCAGAAGGATCCATAGCGTATTTGGTGCATGAACTTTTCAAGGAAATCAGGTCGGCACACCAGGACACACAAATCCGAACTGAAGTATCATGCCTTAGGCTCACAAGTGACCTGTATGGGTCAGAGCCTTTGGAACTAAATTGTCCCATTACATGTGCTTGGGACGTACTGAGTTACAGAATCAGCAAACCACTTTTGAATCACCAGCACTATCTAACTTGCCTGGAGCTGTCATCTTCCCTTCATCTTCTAAACAAAGACTGGCAAATATTTTCTTAAAGGTCCAAAGAGTAAAGACACCTTGTGGTGTTTCTACTTAACTCTGATATTATAGTGCAAAAGCAGTCACAGACAATACTGGACAAATGAACATGGCTGCATTTCAATAAAACCTTATTTGAAAAAACACCACCAGTAAGCAACAGGTCAGATTTGGCATGCTGGTTACTTTTGTTGACTCCTGTTTTATACCGTTTTTGTGAACAAGTTTAGGAAACTTTCTTCTGAAGCCTTTCCCAGTCTCACAGTCTTACCTTTTGGTGGAAGAGGTTTATAGCACATAGTGGAATTCTAGCATTTAGGGTATCTTGCATCTAACATTTAGTTGTGTCTTGGTAGGCTTTAGTAGGACTGTTTGTAAGCTCAGCTCTCAAGAGGTGACAGTTGTTTCCTCTTAGGTATTTGCCTTAGTGATAGCCAGCCAAGGAGCCACACAACAGGCAAGGTAATCTGGCTGGAGGAAGGGGTTAGCATACTTTCTCAATATAAGAACAGAACCCTTTATTAAGATAACTACATACAATACTATTCAAAAATATTTTAAGGGGCATATTTTTTAAAAGTCTATACATATAGAAGGCTCTTTTCAAGAAATGAACCCCAATACACCTTAGCAACTTTCTTCCTAGTCCTTACCGGTTGTCATTCACGTTTTATAGCCACATCCCAATTTTGTCCATAGATTTGCCTACAAGGTTTCATTTTTACACATGAATTATTGTCTAGAAGAGAGGGTCTTCCCAGGAGACGCCCAGAACATCATATCTTTTGATAATCAGTAGCCCCTCTGGAAGTTCGTGCCCTACTTCTGGCTGCTGTGGTTTTTGTGTACTTCCGCTAGAGTAATAAATGTATAGCCATCCAAGAATGGTCTGTCAAAGATGGCCTAAGGAATGAATGGGCAGAATAAAACTGGCTGGGCTGCCAGCAAGGTCAATGCTAGAAAGCAGCTACCAGGTGGTGAGTTCACTTTGTTCTCTGAGAAAGTGTCCCGAGGCCGCAATCAGCAGGACTAAAACTAGGTTACTTTCAGGGCTGAAGATCAAACAGGAAATTGAGAAGCAGAATCATGGGACACCATTGAGACTACAACCTGAGTACTTTCTGTAGTCCTTTATCCTTCTCTATGGAACTCATTCTAACGGGCCATCCTATAAGTTGCAACCCAAGTCCAGTGGTGTCTTAAATGTGCCACTTGTCCCCTGATAAAGTTGATCTTGGAATAATTTTTTTTCCTCCACAAGATGAGGGCTTTTATTCTTTTTTTTTTTCTTTCAGAAGACCTTATTCTTGCATACTCTTATCAAGTGCTCGTCCTGCATTTGCAATTATTCATTCTAGAAGCTAAGGTTACCCCTAGCAACCAGCAGTTTCAGAGTTGTGGTTTGGTTTCAGAGTTCTCTTAAAGGAGAGTTCTCAGAATCAATTTCTAAAGGCCTTTTATACCCCACACAGCAAAACATATATAAACAACAATTCAGATTTTAAAAGCTTAACAAGGCCTTTCAACAAAGGTTTAAAATGGTTTCATAGCATGACTTATTTTGAGATTAGACAGAATTTCCATTACTAGTTAAAACAGGAGTATAATTTGCTTTTATAGATTTCTGTAGTTTCATTTAATAAAACTCATCCAATAGATGCACCACCCCATGAAATCACAGGCAGTGCTATAGTAAATAATGGTAAATGTGTTTCAGGAAGCTCTCCTGGCATTAACTGAGGGCTGAGAGAATGTATGGCATGCATCCTTTCCCCCTCACTGGCATAACTGGATGGTTGTTTCCCCTCCAAAACTCTGGAAAATACTTTATTATACCCCGCAGAGCCAAATGGGAAGCAATCAAGCTGTTTTGTCATTTGAATTAGGAAAGGTCAAAGGGAAGAGAATGTAATAGTAGATGGAGGGAATTCTTTGTGAAAATTGTCCATTTTTTTTCCATGTAAGGGAAAGTAATCTGTTCCTTTTAATAGATCTGAAAATCCTGTATGAGAGACTTTTTTTGGATAGACTCACAGAGAGAAAAGAAATCATCAAGAATTTTAAAAGATCCCATTTCCCAAATAAATATGTAGCAAGTTATTACTATTTACAAGATCTCATTGTAAGACTCTCTTGCACCAGTGTGATCATTTATAAATAAGAGTACTCTTTCATAGACTTTGATAATAGTATTGACTCTGGTAATTGCCAGTCAATGTACTTTCCTTATTTCATGCATAAAAATAAAGAGGCCCAGAGAAGAAAAGAATGTTCCCAAAGTTGCACAGCATGGCCATGAGGTATAGAACATGAACTTCAACCTACCTTTTCTGTCTCAAGATTTCAGCCATAATGACTTCTATGACCAGGTATTTCTCTGCCATCCATCTTAAATATAGGAGATATATATATATCCACTTGTCATAGACTGAAATACATACACACCAATAAAATCAGGCATGATTTTATACACACCAATAAAATCAGGTGGTTAAGTAACACATGAATGGATGAATGGAGAAGACACTTCAAAATGCTTTGTTTAAAATACACATAGCACAGAATCATATTCTACAACATTTTGGAGGATAAGGCTAAGCAACATTATATAATCTCGCAGACATCAGCTGTCACCATTAATTCTCAGTGTTTTCTATTGGTACTTGCTCTGGAGAATATAAAAATAAATATATTTATTTGTTCCTGAAGTTAACTCTCTACATATTGCTACAATGATTAAAAAACTTTTAATCTTTGCTGTAATATTCTCTTAGCTTGGAGCATTTTCTAAGTAAAGTTTTAGCTGGACAATAGATAAAATCAAAAAACATCCAAAGAGAATGTTCAGTGATATGAAACGCCTTCTCCTGCTAATAATGTTAAGATCATCCCGCTATCTGAAAGATTGACTTCAGATCAGAGGCACCCCGGGATACCACCTCGGGACATCTCCCAGTGCCTCTAATCTTAAAAGAAAAGAAAAATGAGAGCAAAATTCTAATCCTTGAGAGACAGAAATAGCATATATATTTTTTCTGTTCATATATTGCTACATGTGTAGAGCTTAGACACCTAGAAAAATATATCAGGACCCTCCACATATCAATTTCAGCTTTCTACTTCCAAATGACTGTGCCTGATACACCAAGGACACTAGGGTGGATCCCTGCTTGTGCTATTTTTAAAGATTTCCAAGGACAGGCTTTCACTAGTGTCAATATTGTTTTTAACGTTACTAGACAATAAGGATATTCCAGGCCACATCCACTTAGCAATGTCTTAATTTAGGGATGCAACTTAGGGTACTGAGGGTACTGCAGGAACAATTATAAAAGAAAGTAGCTGTGAGGTCTCCAAAAGGTGGTGTCCCGTAATCCTATTTGCCTTAGTGGTTTCAGTGTGAGTGCACTGAGGAGAGATAGGGGAGTTGGGGGCGAGAGATGAATTGTGAATTGCAAAAGAGACGTTTAAAATATCATCTGCAAACTAAACTCAAAGAACAAATGATTCAACATTTGTTCCAGCTTTTTGTTTGTTTGTTTCATTTCTAAGAAAGTAGACTCTAACTTATGCTTTCCTTGCTAGGAGAGAAAACAACCTTTAGCATGTTCTTTTCTTCATAATTGAGAGCTCGGCTTGTTGGTACTTGAATTGGGAAACTGTTTACTGAGTGTGTTGGAAAATTGTACCTGCCAAAATGGATTGGCGTTTGCTCTTCTTCAGTGAAAGGTGACTGTGATCAAGAGCTGCCCCACGTGGCTAGTTCAGCCTGCCAAAGTCTAATACAACAGACATGGAAAGGAGAATAGAAATGAAAGACAGATTCAAGAGTGTAACAAAGAGTTGGATCCTAAGGCACTAAGCCTATTGGTTTCCACAAGAGCTTGGCAGAAAGGCTTTGACCACCCTTGCGATTTTTATCTTTGCATCTTTTAGGCAGTTACCTTAATATGGCATACTGTGGTGATGGCTTCCATTGACAGTCTCTATTTAAACAACTTTTTCTGAATCACCAAGTCAATAATGGAACAAATAAAGATGGAAAAAATATCCACTTGTCCACAAAGCTTCTATCTTCAGTTCTCTGACACTGTAGTTAATGACTCATTATACTGACACTCCTACTGTACAAAAATATTGAGAATGCAGATATAATTTCCCAGCTAATTATTGCATTATATGGAAGTGACATGTGTGAAGTAATAAATTAACATTGTCTTCATAAGAGCCAGCAATTGTGGACTCTCATGTTTAAATTTTCAAGTGGGATGAAGTGCGCTTCTCTCGTGACTACTCTGATTAAGTGAAAAATGCTTTCTATATTTATGAGTATAATACCACCTTCTTTTAGCAGATTTTTGTCACTGACTCAGGGTAGTGAGACACTGTGAGTAAATTATTACTGACAGAGAACCCAAGGGATGTCAAGAGGATGGCTACCCGCAGCTACCACAGTCTAGACAATACCTCTTTTCTTAACATGGCTCAAGCAGTAGATGCATGAATCATGGTGAAGGAAACTTCCTTTTATTTTTAAAAAAAAACACAATCATTTACACCTCTTCAACTAGGACAACAGAATGCCAAATATTATATTTTCAAATTTAAGCTAGAAAATCATGGGGAGCCTGAGGGAAGGGAGAAGGAACTGAAGAGTGACTTTGTGAGACTGATTGCAAGAAATTCCGTTCTCTACTTCTTTGATTTAAGGCTTATCAATTGTAAGGAGTGCAGTTAAGATTTATAAAACTTTCAAGGAAAAATGAAACTACATTAAACGTGCATTATTTTACACTGACGGTAGCGTACTGCAACTTACACTTTTGTAGCTATAGTCAAAATCTGTCCAAATATAAAGATGGCACTGGATTAAATACCTTTTGATCATCAGCAGTCAGGCCTCCACGTCAGGGTGAGAGGCCACGCTGTGTGACTCGTGCTCCTCATGTGGACAAGGGGCTGCTAAAGATACGCTTTAGAGCTGACCGTCTGATTATGAGGCATACTGAGCACAGACTTTCCTCTGTGTTCCCAATCTGGCCACTTTTTTTCCCATTTTACTCCTAATTTAATATTTTTAAAAGCCATACAGCTTCTCCTGAACATCAAAGGAAGCTTTTCACAAATTGTTCAGGACCTACTTGGAGGTCTCCAGAGGCATATTTGGTTACACCAGTCTTTGCTAACCTTGAACATTCTAGGATCTAATCTGAAGATTTGGTGATTTGGTGTGGCCTTTGTTTTGCTATATGTGAAAATCAGTCTTTTGCATACGTAGAAACTTTATGAAGAATTTTAATCCATAATTAGGGACGCAAATTTAAAATGTAGTGATCTGTGTTGTTACCAGTGCAATAACTTAGCTAAGGTGTAAAATGAATTACCAGAGCCCTTCCTAGTGATGTATGAAGTTTGCATATGGACAAGCAATGATAACTAATTAATACATGGCACGATTTGCTTCTTTGCCTGGTATTTGGGAAGCATCTTATGGAATGTATCAATAGCAAGATGCCTTCTCATTTCCAAAAATGTGAAAATAGGAGAAAAATGTGATTCTTACAATCAAGGAAATCAGTGTTTATCTGTTGAATTTTATCGTGGCAAAGTAGGAGACACAAAAACAGCAGAAAAGTAGTATTGAAATAGCTTGCTGGCTTCTGATTTACCTGAGATAGTCCAGTTTCCACCCATTGTCCTGCTGTAATTACATCCTGGCTTGAGTGATAATTTATATGGCTGTTCTACTTATTGTGCACTGTTGTTGGTGACAATAACAGTAATAAGCCTCAAGGGAATTGAATAGTTTGACATATTCAAACTTAGTATATAGCATATCTTAGAATACATGGAATAAATCCATGTGATCTTCAGAAAAGCTCTCTTAGAGAGGTCTTTCCTTTGTTGAAGAGCATATGAAACTCATTGAGATTAAATGGCCTGCCAGGAACATAGAGCTATATGTCAGAGAACCAGGACTCCAATCCAGATGTCCATGGCAGAGAAATTCTGGTGAGCTTAATAATAAAACAATAGTAATCATAATAGTAGCAATGGGAATCATCATCATCATCATCAGTATCCTCATTACCTTAATAATAAAGCTCTCACTTATCCAACAGAGGTTGGTGATAGCTGTTTGTTCCATGGAGCACTTTGGCAGTCTCGTGAAGCCTACAGACACCTCCTCAAATATTTTTTAATGCATAAATGAAATATATAATATTAGAAGCAAATGAATTGTATTAACACAGTTATCAAAAAGTTAAAACTAAATATGATACAGTCATATTTTTAATGTAAAATAAGTATTATCAAATTTTTACTGTAATCTCAAAGTGGCGATGAACATAAAGATTATTTTGAGATTTCTACAAGTCTAATGTAATATGAAAGTGTCTGATTTCTATTGGCAACAGAGTGACAGGCTCTGCTAATTAATGCGGTTTGTTACTTTTCATTCATAATTGCAGGAAATTCTAAATTTCACTTGGAGGTTAATGAAAATAAAGACGCAATTTTTTCCATTTAAGTTCACAGACCACCTCCAAATCTAGGAACCCCCAAAGGATGCCAGATCAAGAACCCCTACCTTAGAAGAAACCTGCAACATAACTGTTATCACCCCGTTTTACAAATGAGTACTCTGAAGCCCAGGGTAATTAAATCACTTGCCTAAGATCTGTCACCCAATAACCAGGAAATGCGTCAAGTGACCTTTTCGTGTCCGTACCCACCTCCTCCCGTTTCCCAGTGGCAACCACCGTTGAAGTGGGGATTATAGTAACCATCCCATTTTGAGACTGACAGCTCCCTCAGGTGTCACCCTGATCACCTGTATCTCCTTCCAAAAGCAATGATACCATGAGGAAGATTGCAGATCTCCAAAGAGCAATTTGAGGTGAAGCCTGTGCACCTGACTGCTTCCATTCACCTTGCCTTGAGCATTTCTCACGCTCAGGCTTCCCTCAGTGGTCCTCAGGTGGCTTCCCAGAATGATAATCATTTCCAACGTGTTTGGTGCTATTTTCTACCATAGCTACTTTCCTCTTCTACCTTTAGGTGATTACTGCTTATTACTCTTCTCACATGAGGAAATTGTTTTCTTTTCTATACCTCCCTTAGCTCAATACAGGTACCTACTTGGATATTTTTCTGTAATCGCTATAATTCCTTAGCCTCCTTTTAACTAAACTATACCTATTAAATTTTCTTAACTCTTCTTGAAGCTAAATCGCCTCGCCTGTTTATTATTTTCCTTCATTTTGTCTGAATACTTTAAAGCTTACAAAGTATGCAAAGCAATTGTTAAAGCTCTAAGCAGTCCCAGGATGCTTTTATTAGTTGCTATAATTGAGTCTTACTGATTACACCGTCTGTTATTATCCTTACGTTGTACTAAAGCATACCAAACCTTAAGGTTTCCTTTAAAAAATATTTAATATTTGAGGGGCACGTGGGTGGCTCAGTTGGTTAAGCATCCGACTCTTGATTTTTGGCTCAGGTCAGATCTCGCAGATCATGAAATCAAGCCCTGCATCAGGCTCTGCACTGACATTGTGGAGCCTGCTTGGGATTCGCTCTCTGCCTCCCTCCCCCCAATCCCTCCCCTGCTTGTGCTCTTTCTCTTCCTCTTTCTCTCTCTTTCAAACTCAATAAATAAACATTTAAAAAACCAATAAAAATTATTCAATATTTGAAAAATCCTATTTAAATACCCGCTTGGTAATTCCGTTGCTATTGCTCATCGTCTCCTCCTATGAATCACGGCCATTTTATTTTAGCGAGTCTTGAATGTTGAGGGTTCTCATCTTCGATGTTAAAATAATGATGACATAGGGTCTGCTAGAGATGCCTTCAGCGCTTTTTTCACTAGAGAAGGAAACAGCTTTTGCTGCACAGCCTCCAGAGTAAGAGTATCTTATTATTCCATTATTGAAAGAACCATTATATTGCTGTCACTCTGGATAGCCTTCCTAGATGTATTTACCTGAAGCATTTGTAATGAATGTTGTAAAAACTTTTTAAGAGCTTTATAAAATATGCACTACAGATTCAGCTTACAACTTTAGTTGTTGAGCCTCTGCTTTTGTGTGAAGTTTTTTTTTAAAAAAAAAGAACAGAATCTGAAAAACTGCCGTTGCCTTATCACCAACACTGGCGGCCACGTCATCATCGTCATCATTATCTTCACCACCACCACTGTCCTCCACAATAGCATCTAGTTGTGTTTTCAGAGTTTACAGATACATATACACACACACACACACGTGTGTCTTTAAACACATAAATACATATATTTAGTCATTCACTCAGCACATGTTGACTGAGAGCCTCCTAAGTTCCGGGCACTGCTTTAAACTCTGCCCTCATCTTGCTTCCATTCCAGGCATCAAGACTGATAACCAACTGGATCAAGAGGTAAAGCGATGTGTTAGATGAAGGGGACAGCGGAGAGTAAAATGAGATAAGGAACAGAAACAGGGTCTGTGGGGAGGACAGTCTGTGTTGCGAGAAGGCCAGGAAGACTGCCTCAGGATGGGCATGTTTGGGTAAAGTTCTGAAGAAGACAAAAAACTGAGCTCTGTGGATATGTTTATATTTATTCTTTTAGAGATTGCCTAAGCTCTGCCTCTCACTTAGAAAGCTACATGTCTGGACAGCATTATTTGGACACGGAGAACAGTATCATTCATTCATTTACTTGTTTGACAAGTATTATCAAATGCTTGGCTAGGCCCTGGAGATACAGTATGAACTAACAAGATCCCTGTTCTAATGGGAGATCATTCAATTGAGGGCTTCAAACATCACCTCCTCTACCAGTCTCTCCCCAATTTTTTCCAGTAGTTACCCTCCCTTCTTTGTATATGTCTCTTTCATAAAACTCTGCACATTTTTAATATAACATCCAGTTATTGCCGCTGCTGGGAAACTCTGCCGTCTTCTAAGGAAGCAAGCCTATTTTGTCAGCTTTATATACAAACTCCTTACAGGTGTATTGGCAATATGGTCTATTATTAAATCCCAGAAAACATTTGTGAGAGAAAGGGGGCACTCTCAATAATCATACCCAGACAAAGGATATAGGACTGCCCAGGGCAAACAGGAATGTATGGTCACCCTCTGCCTCTGTTACTATCTCAGTAACTGTTGAATAAATACGGCTTGCTCCTGAACAAACACCTTTACTGAACTATGACTTAATATTTGGCTTTTTGCTTTAATTGAGGATCAATATATAGGAAATGATGTTAGGAAAAGTGTTTCTGCCTCTTTTGTAAAACTGTTATTGGAGACTGTTATTTTGTTCGTTCCTCATATAAAGAGCCACATAATAATTCCTCTTAGAATTGAATGGTAGAAAAATTGTTGCCTTTTTCAAGGAGCTAGTGGTATGCTTTCTTTTCCTAGATAATGAGAGCTCTGTAATACATCAATCTTCCCTCTTACCCTGGCAGCTCAAGCTAGGGCTAAATTATAGCCTCAAATTGCTGTTAGGGCATCATGTCAGGTTTCCTGGTTGTGACTTTCTTTTTCCTCTGACATTTATTGAGCACCCACTATGTGCTGAGCTCTGTTATTTAAGCCGGAAATATGACAGTGATCCACACAGATTTGATATTTGCTTTCATGGCATTTTCTTAGTTTTTGAGAGTTTGGATACTTTTTTAAAATATGGTATTAGACCCTTTTCTTGTAGGAAGTCTTGAATCCTTTCTGGAGAAGGTGGGTATAAAAAAACAAAAGGAATGAAGATCAATGGGCCAGCATAGTAGATAGGAGTTTGGTGTTTTAGGCATGGAAGGCAGGAGGGGAGGTAGGGCATGAGGTCACTTGAGTAGACCAACAGCCCTAAAGCGCATATTTGCATATCATTGTGGTTTCGTGTGTGTGTGTGTGTGTGTGTGTGTGTGTGTGTGTGTGTGTGTGGCTTCAGATCCAATATTGTGCTTTTGAGAAAAAAAAAAACTGCATACTTACAAAAATAAAGTTACTTCCTTTTTAAAAAAATTTTTTAACGTTAATTTATTTTTGAGAGAGAGAGAGGCAAGCATGAGCTGTGGTGGGGCAGAGAGGGCGGGAGACACAGGATCCGAAGCAGGCTCCAGGCTCTGAGCTGTCAGCACAGAGCCCGACGCGGGGCTTGAAGAACCATGAGATCATGACCTGAGCCAAAGTCGGTCGCCTAACCGACTGAGCCACCCAAGTGCCCCAAAAATAAAGTTACTTCTAAAACTGTATTTAGCATCTTTACTAATATTACTAAAGACTGCTCGATCAAAAAAAGCATATGAGAGTATTGTCATAATCCAAAAATACCGTAAGTGCTTGTCTACAGGGTGTAGAGAAAGTAGACTTAACGATTGTGTTTTAACATATCCCCAGCGTTGAATGAATATTTGAGTTCTAGAATATAGAGTAGTCTGTGTTTGCAGGACAAGAAAATAAGTACTATAGTTTTTAAAACAAATAACCTATCCATTTATAGAAGGTGAACTCAGCTGTTAGTCTTAGCGAAAGTCTTAAAGAAGCTGCTATCGTCTTCCCTACCAAGAGACGGGGATTAGAAGTCAACAGGAAAGCCCCGTGTCGGCTAGTAAAACACCACCATCAAAGACAAGAAACATGTCTTTATGTTTCTTTAGCAGGTAACAGTGTTGAAGAAGGAGGGTCAGCTGAAGGATGGCTGCCTCATTTAGGCAGTTCAGTTGTTCTGTTCGAGCCTGGGGAAGAGGGGGAGTGAGACGGGCACAAGAGGAGAAGCTGACAGGGAGAGGCCATGAGAAGCAGGGATCGAGAAGGATAGAGAGAAAGCAGAGGAGGCTGCTTTCACAGAACCGGACGTGTTGGAGATTTCTCTTCTGCACCTGCATATTGAAGTGTATATGCACCTGGTAGCATGAAACACCTAACCAATGTATTGTTTTAAAAGAATCAAAATGATGGAGCTCTCGAGTCCCACTGATTCCAGGTATTGGTTATGATGCTTTGACATGCAGGAATAAAATTAAAAACTGAGATTGACGTTAGCTTGCCATGTAAGCTTTTCTTAAGTCTATCTACTGAATACTCTAGATAACACATTCTTTTTTTCCTAAAGGAAATGTGAATCTAGCCAGTTATATTTCCTCTTATGATATAAATAAAATTCCTATTTCTTTTAGCCTATGTTTATGCCATATTTTCAGCCTTCCTTGCTCACTATTGTTACCATAGTGACATTTATGGAGGGATTGTGTGTTTTCAGTAAGTTTAAAGGCTATCTATGGACCTTAACCACCTCAAGAGGAGAATTCGCTGAGATCTAGAGTGCTTTGGATGACATTGTAAAAATTGGATTGCCTAAAAACACAGGCTTGTCTCACAACAGAAGCCTCTGTGCATACACAGAGAGTGATAGGGCTGGAGAGGGATCCTCAGGAGCCATTCATTCTGTTCCCGTCCCCAGGCAGAGTGGCAGCTGAACCACAATAGGTGTCTGCACTTTTGGTAGCAATGTAACTTATCCTAGACTGCCCGTTCCCCCAGCCAGTTTAGCCGTCAATAAAAGTAACTTCTGGCCTTTCACCTTGTCATCATCCCTTTCCTGGCTCTCCCTTGAGTACTCAAGGATGTTCAAAACTGAATACTGGTGACCATCAGAAATAAAAGGCTGAACTTCAGGATAGATCTGACCAGAAAGTAAAACCTATTCTTGGCTTTGCACAGCAGGGAGAAATTGCTTTACCTGCTCTTCAGTCATGTCAGCTGTTTGAACTGCAGCTGTGTGAAGAAACCCCTGCTCCAGCTCCACTCCGTGAATTGGGAATTCCGAGGTCACTGGCATGGCTGGCAAAGATGATTGCAACAACTCAGCCCACAGCGTCACAAGACAGTGTGCTTCTGAGAACTTGTTTTGGGCCTTCCACGTGGCCAAACAGCATCACCACCATCATTTGTAAAATACTGACACTTATGGTGCAGGAAAGTGATACTGAGACATACTGGCCTGTGTCAGGATGGAGTTTACTTCTTTGAAGATTGAATTGAGGAGGCTGCATGATTAATTTGAATAATTAGAGGAATCTACTTCTTCATTTGATTTGGGATTGCAGTGTCACTTTAGGTACAAACCAAAGATATGTCACCTAGATTAGGAGAAGACAATAGCTCTTAAACAAAGAAGAAGCCACCCTGACCAGTATGAGGTGGTATTTTCGTGTGGCTTTGATTTGTTATTTTCCTGATGGTGAGTGATGTTGAGCATTTTTTCCTGTGTCTGTTGGCCATCTGGATGTCTTCTTTGGAAAAGTGTCTATTCATGTCTTCTGCCCATTTCTCCACCGGATTATTTGTTTTTTGGGTGTCGAGTTTGGTAAGTTCTTTATAGATTTTGGATATTAACCCTTTATCTGATATCTCATTTGCAAATATCTTCTCCCATCCCGTCAGTTGCCTTTTAGTTTTGTTGATTGTTTCCTTTGTGGTGCAGAAGCTTTTTATTTTGATAAGGTCACAGCAGTTCATTTTTGCTTTTATTTCCCTTGCCTTCAGAGACATGTCAAGCAAGAAGTTGCTGTGGCTGACGTCAAAGAGGTTGTTGCCTGCTTTCTCTTCTAGGGTTTTGATGGTTTCCTGTCTCATATTTAGGTCTTTCATCCAGTTTTTAGTTTATTTTTGTGCATGGTGTAAGAAACTGGTCCAGTTTCATTCTTCTGCATGTTGCTGTCCAGTTCTCCTAGCACTGCTTGCTGACGAGACTGTCTTTTTTTCCATTGGATACTCTTCCCTGCTTGTCAAAGATTAGTTGGTCATACATTTGTGGGTCCAAGTCTGGGTTCTCTATTTTATTCCATTGGTCTATGTGTCTGTTTTTGTGCCAATACCATACTGTCTTGATGGTTACAGCTTTGTGGTAGAGGCTAAAGTCCAGGATTGTGATGCCTTCTGCTTTGGTTTTCTTTTTCAACATTACTTTGGCTATTTGGGGCCTTTTGGGATTCCATATATATTTTAGGATTATTTGTTCTAGATTTGAGAAGAATGCCAGAGCAATTTTAATTGGGATTGCATCGAATGTGTAGATTGCTTTGGGTATTATTGACATTTTAACAATATTTGTTCTTTCAGTCCATGAGCATGAATGTTTTTCCATTGGCAAGGATGTGGAGAAACAGGAACTCTCTGGCACTCTGGCACTTTGGTGGGAATCTAAACTGGTGCAGCCGCTCTGGAAAACAGTGTAGAGGCTCCTCAAAAAAATTAAAAATAGCATTACCCTACAATTCAGCAATAGCACTACTAGGAATTTATCCAAAGGATACAGGAGTGCTGATTCATAGGGGCACATGTACCCCAATGTTTATAGCCACGCTTTCAACAATAGCCAAATTATGGTAAGAGTCCAAATGTCTATCAACTGATGAAGGGATAAAGAAGATGTAGTTTGTATATACAACGGAATACTACTTGGCAATGAGAAAGAATGAAGTTTTGCCATTTTCAACAATGTGGATGGAACTGGAGGATATTATGCTAAGTGAAATAAGTCAGCCAGAGAAAGACCATATGTTTTCACTCATATGTGGAATTTGAGAAACTTAACAAAAGACCATGGGAGAAGGGAAGGAGAAAAAATAGTTTCAAACAGAGAAGGAGGCAAACCATAAGAGACTTTTAAATACAGAGAACAAACAGGGGTGATTATGTGGTGATGGGGAGAAGGGAAAATGGGTGATGGGCATCGAAGAGGGCACTTGTTGGGATGAGCACTGGGTGTTGTATGTAAGTGATGAATCATGAGAATCTACTCCCAAGAGCAAGCACACTGTATATACTGTCTGTTAGCTAACTTGACAATAAATTATATTTAAAAAAATAAAAATAAATTAAATAAATAAACAAAGAGGCCAAATTTGGGGAGAGAAGAGATGTTATTGAAATTGACTCTATATTTCTGAAGAAGAATCGCCTGGAATTTTACAAAAACAAAGAACACAAGTATCATCTTGGTGTTCATATTAGGGAGTAGCATTTTAAACCATGCAATATGTATTTTGAACATTTTTCTTCTTTTTAATCTTGCATTGCACCTAAAGAATGCTAATACTTACCAAATTGTTCTTTGGCAAAGTAACCTGGTCCTCGCAGAGAAGAAAAAAGAAAGGAAGTATGATAGGATGTGATTGTAGCACAAGACAAAATTATGGGTCCTCAACCCTGAGCAGATATTACCTAATCCAATGATGCCAAACTAGGTTACCCGGGAGCATTTCCCCTCATTGCATTATGTACATTACACGGCAACGAACGATGGTTTCCATGGCTCCCAATAACGAGATTTTTCTCTTTATTAGGAGAGCCAAGTAGAGGCTTACAGATAATATCTGAGCTTATCTTTGAGCTGCTCACCCTCCTCATCTGTGTGCCACAGCTTCTTTCAACTAGTGCTGGTTATCTCAGGAATAAAGTATTCCATCTCTAGAAGCAGATTTCTTCCTACTGCCCGAAAACCGAAGGACAAAGATCTCATTATGTGCACCAGGAGGGTTGAGTGGAAAGAGCTGGCTCCACTGCCCTGTCACTAGCTGTAATCAGCTTTTCACATCCACGCTGAGTGGATCCCCGGCAACTCCTGGCCTAGCGAGGAACACGGATGTTTGTAATGATGCATTCCTGAGAAGTAGCAGTTCTAGCAGCCCAGTGACCTGGCTTACTCATTCCAGTGTCTTTGTGCAGAGACATTTTGTTTTCCCGAGTCCTTCACCATGTGCTAACGATTAGACAGTGACTCCATAAATGAGTGCCATGGACGGTGGGTGGTGTGTTTTCTTAGTTCTTTATTGAAAACATATGGAGATGTTTATATATAAATAGAAAACAATAGAATGCTGCCATCATGTTAGCAGCAGCTAATAAAATTCTACATGAATAGAAATTAAACATGTCTCTACCTACGCCAGAATTCTCGTTTACTGACATCTGCACATCCTGTGTAATTCAGCTTGAAGAGATGTTTTATTATTTTAAGCTTTTTATTCCTAGTTGGGAGGAAATTGTGGGGCAAGAGTTGTTTGCCTTTTTGGGATTTTTGTTTTGTTTTTGTTTTGTTTCCTCTACTCTTTGCTTAATCAAATTACTTTATTAGCAGGGATGATAAATTCTGCCCAAGCCGACCTTTTATTATGATCATGAAAAAGAATTTTAAACTCTGCATTTGTTTAACGACAGTCCCTGTATTTTTAAATTAAAATCAAGGACTTGTGGCCTGACGCTTGGGAGAAAGCTTCAGCAGACAGGGTAGTGGAGGGGTTGAGAGCTCAGGCTTTGGAAAGCAGACCTCTGCATTTGAATTCCGGCTGCTCCACTTACTAGCAGGGTAACCTTGGGAAAGTTAGGTAATGTTACTAAACCTCCAATGCTTCATCTGTGAAATGAGAAATACAATAGCACTTGTCTCACCGAATGGTTGTGAGCATTACGTGGAATAAGCTGGAAGGCATTTCCTACAATATCTGCCACATAGGCAGCACTGAAAAATGCCGCTCGTCATCTTTGTAAACAGCTAACTGAATGGTTTACGGGGAGGCCGTCCTTGGAAGTTTGAGAGGTATGGATGCTTAGAGGTGAGCCTGGTAAGGAAAGCCTGATTAAGTGCAAATTATGCACCAGGCTTTACCAGGAACTCTTTCTTACAACTCCATGGATGGTTGCCATCGTCATGCCCAGTTCAGAGGAAGAAACTGAGAGGTTACATACACTGCATGAAGTCACATAGCCTATGACCGATTAATCCGAGAATCAAAACCAGTCTGAATAATTCCAAAGCCCATCCCCTTTTATCTCTCTGCTAAACTGGCTGCCACACATACTGTTAAAAACTTCATTGTAGACGTTATTTCTCTATGTTCGTAGCAACATCCCGTGACATTGTACAGGGGCGGTCACAAACCGCGGGGCCCCTGTCCCTAGGACATCTGTTCATTTGCAGTGAAATCAGAGGGCCAAGAAGTTCTTAATGCACATTTTGCGAAGAGCCCTGGCAAGTTCAACTCATGCAACCACTTTCAGTGTGATCCACGATGGTTTTTTCTTTGAAGGCGCTCAGAGCTCCACGTGCACTGGCTCAGTATTCAAAGCTCTGGAAAAGAGCAGTTCTCCCGCCCTCCAGAAGGAGAAGCCAGAGGCCAAGATGGCATGACTCAGGGACGGAGAGAGAAAGCCAGCGACCCCCGTGGTAGCCCAGCATAGAATAGAACAGAGTGGGTCCAGGGCTATGTCCACCGCACCAGGCTGCTCAATAGTGTTGGGTCTAACAGCCACGCTGCTACCTAGCTCCACTTTCACCTACATAGTGCAAGATTAGTAGCACTCTGTCTAATTTTCTCGTTGGAACGATGGGATCCGTCGACAGTATGGGAACCCTCACATATAAGATTATCCAATTACATTTTCACTTGCAGATTGTTGTTATGTTTCTATTCTCTTTTTTTACAGAGGACAGAGTTTGGGGTGAGGAGTAGCAGGGTGTATGAGGGGAGAAGGTTAGGAGTGCCAAAGGACACGTCAGCTTGCTGACCCAGCATCAGTGCGCTAACTAAACAAGCCCGAATGTGAGACATTAATGCAAATATTTTGCATATTATTAACTCTAATGATGCTGCCGTTGTGCAGTAGCCACAGCTGAAAGGGAGATGACACATTTTCTTATAAGTGCCTTAGGTCCTCCTCTGAAAATCACCATGAAGACAGAAACCCCTTAGAAATGAGAGCAGAAACGTGAGAAGACTTCTGCCTTGTTAACTTGGTCCATCATTAGCAACAACAGCAATAACATGTTGGCATCCCAGGGCCACCCCATTCAGTCTTATCATTGCCTGCAAGATCCTCCCTTAGAACCCACCATTCCTGTTCTTGCCCTTGTAACAACAGTGCACTTCCATGACAAGTTAGGAAAGCATTGTAAAAAGGAATCTGTTCTAGAAAAAAATATGCAACCCTCAGACTATTATGTAAGTGAGAAATCATTCTAATTCAGAACAAGCCCTACTTATCGCTCCATCCCATGCTAGTGATGGCAGTGTGAAGTCCTGGAAAGCGTAGGATTCCAGACTCAGCTCTACCATTTACAACTGTGTGACACTGAGAAAATCACTTGGCCTCTCTAATCCTCATTTCCTTTCCTATAAAACAGCATCAACCATAAAGCTGCTTTGTCTACTTTATGGGTTATAGAAGCAGATAAAAGGAGATTGCAAATGTGAAGCCTCTCTAGAAGCCCTGTACGAATGTTATTGACTTTTACTAGGTGAATAATAAGGAATGGTTAGCAGTGCCATCCAAGGATAGCGTGGGAATAATTGAACCACGTAGTTGTTGGTAGTAGTTCATCAGTCTTGGAGACGTGAATGGCTCCTCGAGAAACAGAGGGTCAGGCTAGTTTTAAGGTCCTTAAACTTGTGAGCCTTAAGACTGTGTGGCAATTTAGTTGTGCAATCTGGCAACAGCGTCTTATATTCTAAGCCCTTGCGGTGACAATATAGGCTACATGAAATCACTGTGTGCTTTCTTAGCCAACTTTATTTGGAAAGAGTTTACAAACTACTGGTCTGACAGAGTTGCCAGGGTTTCAAATGCTATGGTCGCACACCAGAGAGAGCAGTGTTTTGTGTGTTGTCCTATTAGCTCCCTCCCTGGGGATTCAACAGATGGAACAAGAACAACATCAGAAATCCAAGACAAACCTGTCAGTTTGATGCCTTTAAGCTTCAACAGAACTCACAATTAAAATAAGATCAAATATTTGCTAGAGGAAAGAAGAACAGAGAAATAGGTCCTCAGGGCATGCCTTCTTTTGTCTGAGCATGACTCACACTATCTGGAGGTACCTACCATGTAGGAGGAATCATATCCTGGTATACACTAGGCATTTAAAAAAATTGGTTGAAAGACTATTATTGCTAGTAGAAATAATTGAGTAACTTCACTATGAGGCTTTATACTTCCTTTCATTATATTTTTTTAAATCCTTCCAAGTCAACTTGCGTTTGGCAAATCCCAAGATGAGTAATCGTGCATCTCAGAGCGCTTAGATAACATGCAGACCAGACCCGAGGTTAGGCAGAGCAGTGTGTGTTTTGGTAAGAACTGCCGAGGAGATAAAAGCATTTGATTAGTATTGTTTGAGAGTTCCCAAGGAGAAAGTAAAGAGGCAATAGATAACGAACCAAACACTTTCCTCTTCTGTTTAGGCAAATATTTCCAACTACAGCCTGGTGATGGAGTCTGATCTGGGAACCTTCTTACCCTCTGGGCTGCAATTCACTGGCAGCGAGAAGGCCAGGGCCATCGTGGAGGAGGTCATGAGCCTGCTGCAGCCTGTCAATGTCACACAGGTCTTTAGGGATGGAGAAGGGACAGACATTAACTTCTGGATCCAAGCTGGAGTGCCTGGTAAGACCAAAAGCTGAAGTTGGTGTTCCTTAGGTCCTGCTACTGATTTAAAATAAAACTGCTATTCAGACATGCCACAGTGGGTACCAATAGGCCAGTTAATACATGGAAACTCTAAGCTTTGTCTATAATCTGATGGTTTCCAGGTTTGGAATAATAATACTCATTTGTATTTGTTTACCTACTTGTCTTATTTTTCTCAATTACAAGTTCCTCACTCCCAGAAATTCTGCTTTAATGATTCTGGGATTGGACCTACAAATCTGTTTTTGTTTTTTGGTTATTCTTTTTTAACAAGTATCTAAATGGTGATCTCATGACCAAAATTTGAGAAATAGAGTACAAAGCACTTGTTACTACTAATATGGTTCTAGTTCTAGTTCTGTGCCAGGAAATCTTTTCTGACCGAAATAATTCTCTACCCAAATACCATGGAAACTGAAATTTTACCAGTAGAGCTTTCTTCTTTGAAGGGTACTTCCTACTAATCTTTTTTTTTCCTTAATGCAAACTCTTGTAAGAGGTTGAACATAAACTAATTTCACATGATCAGGTTGATTTTTTTTTTTACGTTTATTTATTTTTGAGAGACATAGAGATAGAGTATGAGCAGGGGAAGGGCAGAGAGAGAGGGAGACACAGAATCTGAAGCAGGCTCCAGGCTCTGAGCCGTCAGCATAGAGCCCGACGCGGGGCTCGAACTCACAGACCGTGAGATCATGACCTGAGCCGAAGTCAGCCACTTAACCAACTGAGCCACCCAGGTGCCCCCAGGTTGATATTTTTAAGACAAGTCCTGGGTAAAGACGTCGGTCTCAAGGGGTCACAGAACTAGAATGCGGAACGATCTTAAGACAAACTTTGCTTCTCACATTTGCCCTAGACTGGCCACGGGAAAGGGTTATTGATGATAGTAAGCATCTGTGACCGAAGTCGCTCCCTCATTTTACCCATAATCAAAAACATTGTTAAAGGATCTATTTGTATTATGCCAGTAATACAAAATACAAAAAACCTTTTAATAGTTTTAACGTTACTGTTTCCAGAACTATTTCTGTGGCTACAGAACGTTTCATAGGTTAAAAAAAAAAAAAGTGTCTCTCTAGATCCACACGCTCTAGCATTTTTCCCCCGAGCCTGCAAAGTAGATTTCACCAACAGCATGCTGCATGGATTTAGGATTTTTAAAAAGCTTATCCTTAAGATATTGTAGATTTTTTAAAGCATATCTTAAGTTTGAAAGTTTATAATAATCTTTCATAATTAAAAATTGAAGGAGCTTTCCTTTATTCTAATACAAGGACCTAGATTCTCTTAAATGGTGTGTGTACATTTTAAGCATATTTTGAAATATCTTAAAGTAGCATTTGCATTGATGGTGCTGTGCCTCATCTGGACAGAGCTGAGACTCCCCACATTTCTGTCAGTTCTAATTAGAATCAAGGTCTAAGGGAAGGCAGTTTGCCCTTTTAAGCTGTATGGAATAATTTGTTTGAATTTTAGATTTTTCCCAAGCTTTAATTTTTTTTTCATAGGAATCTTCTCAAAAATTGAGAAAGCCTGAGTAGGTTTGCAGAGTAGTTAATGTGAGGAAGAGACTGACAGACTGTGGGTGAACCAGAGTGGAGACTGGGGGTGTGTGGAGGGCAGGGGAGGAGCTGAAACCAAAAACAGAAGCAGAACAAAGAAACTAGGAAAATCCCTGCTCCCAGGGTCGCTTGCTTTCATTGCACAGGATAACTGAGAATTTGCTCTAGCTTTATTCCTTCCATGTAGATGTTCCTAAGAATGGTTCTGTTTGGAATCAACAGGTTGGTTTGAGTGTCTTCACAAAGGTAGGTGTGCCGACATGAGGTCAGATCTGATCACCAGCTAACGGAGTGGAGTGGGGAATTTGAGCCCCATTATGGTTTCTTGAGAATTAATACCAGTTACAATTTCTTGAGCTCTTGTTACTGATCAGGCACTCTGTGAGGCTTTTGTAAATGCTCTTTTTTATCCATACAACCATCCTAAGAGGAAGGTACCATCATCCCTATTTTGCAGTTGAAGAATCAGATTCAGAAGGACTAAATAACTTAGCCAAGGCTACCGTGCTCATAAGGGCACAAGTTATCCTGAGAACAGGCCACTTTGTTTTCAAGGCTGGTGGCCCTTTTCCCACAATGTGCGGCAACACAGGGGAGTCTGGAATGCTGAGATGGCCTTCCAGATCTATGGCAGTGTCCGAAATGTTTGTCTTACTCAGCTCTTGCTTATGCAAAGGATTTCAGTTCATTCCTGCTCCAGAAAATTTTACCCCTGGGGAAAGGAGTTTGTTATTGTAAATAACTACTTATTTCTTCTAACATTCTTTGTTTCACTCCCCTCTCTACCTCTGTGGATCAGGAAGGCTTATAAAACGCCAGTGGTTCATTTAGACCGCAGCTAATGTTTCCTGGAATTCTTTTTAATTTCCTTTAGAATACCGTAAGATAGAACCAAATTATTGCTGTCTTCCCCTATTACCATTAAGCTATCTTTTGGTGTTTCAAATTTTGGCTATTTCTGGAAGAAATAATGGAACTGCTTATATTGTATGTCTTGTTACCTATTGAAAATTTCAGGAATTTTAGAAAAAGATGAAGAACCATAGTTAATCAGAAAAAGAAATAAAAATATCTCAGCTGTATGTACACCCTCTATTCTTGAAAACCTGGCAAGTTACAGTCACTTAAACTTAACGATGGTATTTGAAATACTAATTAAGTTATGATTTAAATAACTGCTCACCTAACTTTTGAAAAATTAATGAGTAATAATATTGCCAAACACCATCTTTCTTCTTTCTCTTTTTCTTTTCTTTCCTCCATTGATTCAGTAAGTATTTATTTAGCCCCTACCATGTTCTATCCCTATCAAATTCCTAAAGTCTGATGACTGGGCCCCTATTTTTTTCATGTTCCATGTGTACTCAATAGTGAAATACAAATTAAGAACACAGATAGAATTAAAATTCAACATGATTTTCATTAATTATAGAAGCAAGTAGATTGATCGATTCAATCTACTTTGATTCTTTGGAGAAGAGAGACGCTGTCCTTCATTCATCTAGATGATGTCCAAAATGGACATAATTGTCAACATAAAGGGAAGGCTTTGGAGGGAGGAAGTTGGTTTTTTTTAAGTATCTTAGATGTGTTTTCCACGTACGCTGACTATTCCAGATATTTTTACACTCCAACCTGCTCCCTTTGCTACTTCCTTCCATACTCCTTCCTATTCTTTCCTTCCAAATCCTAGATGTTCTTTAAGGCTCACTCTATGTTCATCGGTATCCAGGAATCCTTCCATAACAGCCCATGGCACTCTAATGCCTTTCTAAATTTCCAAAATACTTCTGGGTCCCACAATCTGGCATTTGAATTACACACTACTATAGTTCTTGGATTACTAGGAGTACCCAGCGATCAATTCTTTGATGTTAAAGTCAATGGTTTCTACTTTGCTCCTTCTGTAGTTCTTAGCTTACTTTTGGGAAACATTTAAACTCTTGTAAATCTGACATGAGGAGAGAAAACAAAACCTCAGAAATGATTATTTTCTCAACACAGCTTGGGTCCCTCATCTTAAGATTGTGGAGAAAATGAAGGATGCTGAGAAAAGGAACATAAAGGTAGAAAAAATGGTAGAAGAATGGTATAAATTAGGGAGGCTACAACAGTTAGGATTATTTCCCTTAAAGGAATAAAGACTGAGAGAAAATGCTGAACAATATCTTCTAGTCTGTAACCATTCTCATACATAAATGGTAAACAGTTGTTCTCAGACTCTTCCAAACACAACACAAGAGCATGGCTTAGAGTAGTCTAAGAGAGATTGTGCTTAGTCTCTATTAAAAAACTCTAGATAGCAGAGAGACTTTCCATCTTAATTTTTACCTGATTTTCTAATTACAAGCTCCAGGTTAGAATGAGAGGAGTCTATTTCATTCAGAACATTTCAGCAAGGAGATACAGTCCACATTTTCCAGATACCCTGAACGCTTCTACAAAATACACATTAGTGGAAAAAAATTAGATATTCTCTTAATGTGACCTGAGGGAGTGAGCCTACCCTATTCCATACCTACCAATAAAAGTCTCCTCTGCTTCAAAATCTGAGAGTCAACCTTTTTCTAATATTGTTGGCATGTGGTAGACAGTGCGCTGGAAAGAATTAGAGTGTGTTTTCTGGCTTTATAATGTCTAACTGCATTGCTATCTTAGGCAAATGATGTAATTTTTCTCAGCCACACTCATTTATTTTTTCTTTATGTTTTTAAATCGAAGTGTAGCTGACACATGTTGCATTGGTTTTAGGTGTACAACAGAGTGACTTAACAAGTCTATATGTAATGCTATACTCACCACAATGTAGCTACCACCACACTCTGTCACCGTACAATACTATTACAATACCATTGACTATATTTCCTATGATTTGCCTTTCATCTCCATGGTTTACTCGTTCCATAACTAGAAGCCTGTACCTTCCCCTCCCCCTCACTCATTTTGCTCCTCCCTCACTCATTTTGCTCCTCCCTCCAGCGCCCTTCCGTCTGGTGGCTAACAGTTTGTTCTCTATATTTATAGGTCTCTTTCTGCTTTGTTTCTTCATTTGTTTTGTTTTTTATTTTAGATTTCACTTATTATTTCATATGATATTTGTCTTTCTTTATCTGATTTATTTCACATAGCATAATGCACCCTAGGTTCATACATGCTGTTACAAATGGCAAGATCTCATTCTTTTTTATGGCTGGGTAATACTGTATTCATATATATACATACATACATACATACATACATACATACATACATATATATCACATCTTATTCCATTCATCTATTGATGGGCACTTAGGTTGCATCCATATCCTGGTTATTATAAATAATGCTGCAATAAACATAGGGGTACATAGATCTTTTTGAATTCATGTTTTAGTTTTCTTTGGGTAAATACCCAGAAACAGAGTTACTGGATCATATGGTAGTTCTATTTTTAATTTTTTGAGTAAACTCCATACTGCTTTCCACAGTGCCTGCACCAGTTTACATTCTCACCAAAAGTGCACGTCCTCATCCACAGTTTTTCCCCACAGCCTCCTCAACGTCCGTTGTACATCTGTATGTATGTCCATTGGACATCTGTGTGTCTCATTTATTGTTAAGAATCCTTACTAGTTATCTACTGTCTGGCACTAGGGAATCGGTAGTAAAGAAGATAGATAAGATCTGTACTTTCACAAACTATACATTCTACTGAGTGAGACTTGGTTATCTTCTATGCAAAACAGGTATGGTAACCACCAAGCCACAATACGTACTCCCCCTCCTCTGTTCCCTATCTCACTGACTGGCACCACCATCCAGAAACCACACAATCATCCATTACATACAACAAAATGGTCTCCAAGTCCCATTTACTCTGAATTTCATTTATTTATTAAACCTGTTCACTCCTCTCCACCACACAGACCTGTCTCATCAGTATTCGCTGGTTTTCCTCAGGCAGCTTCCTACTAACACCCCCAGCCTGTATTCTTAAACTGGCTCACTGCTTCCAAAATGAACTTTCTAAATTGAAAATCAATCTATCAATTGGGTTGCTTTTGCCTGAAAAATAAAACAGAAGAAAAGAGATTTTTAAATTCACTTAAAACGTGCTCTGCAATGAGTGGTTACAGAATGCTTGATTTAGTCCACTACCACATCAAGGACCTTGGTTCTTTACATCTTTCCACTTTGCCATCCTCAGCATGTTGACTTTTGTCTTCAGACTTGTCCCTCCATGTTCCCAAGACAGCTGCAGTTGTTCTAAGCAGCAAATTCTCACGCATTGCCCAACAGTGAAAGAGAGGGTGTCCATAACAGATATCTCTTTTTAAACATGATGCACTGTCACCCAGAAGCCACAAAGCAGAATTTTCCATAGTCTCATTGGCCAAAATTGTAACACATGTCTATGGCTAAATTAGGCAGAGGCAGTGGAGTGGAATTACCAACATTGGCTTATACTGACCCAATTTTACTTTCTGGGTCTAGAGTGGGGCCCAGTCACCACTGAAAATCTAGACTCCTGATCTACGAGAAAAATTGGAATTCCTTAAGAAGAGGATGAGGATTTCCTCTGGTAAGCAACTAAGAAGAGCTGCAATATCCGATTGTCTCTGCTTCTTGCTTAAAATCCTTTCAGTATCTCCCCGTTGTCTTCAGAGTATCATATCTGTACGTGGCATGGAATTCAGGGTGTTTCTTGTTCCACCCTCTGTCTGGTGTACAGCCTCTCCTTCCATGATTCCCCACCCCTTTCCGGTAATCTCCTGTGCAATTCTCATTCCCTGAAGTTCCTGGTACACCTGTGCTCTCACATTTCCTTGCCTTTGGACCTGGTTGGTTTTGTCGTCTTCAGCAGCTAACTCCTACTCATCTATGATTCAGCAGCTGTTCTCCTCTGACAAGCCTTACCTTGGGTATGCCCCCATAATGCCCTCTCCTTGTGGTGCTTACCCTATTCACCATAAGGTGATTGATTGTGAATTCCTCAGAGCTCCCAGTACCTGAGAAGCGCCTAGCCCTCGACAAAATGTCCATGAATCAAATGCTGAGTAGGGATGGTTCAGTCTGTAGAAAGAGTAGGATAATGTGAAAAAGGTTTATAAACTCTAATGCCGTAACTGCAAGTTATGATTACTTTAGGGACAACTTTGCTTCATTGAACTGTCCTCTTTCTTCACATATTTGATTGTTTTAAAAATCACAATTTCTTTCATCTTTTTATGATTAAAAAGTTCAGACTCCATATCGAAGTACCAAATATGCAGATTACTCAGAATTTCATATATTTTCCGTCTTGCTTATTTCTAATACCTCATATGACGTTAAACAGAACTAAACAAAACTTTCCATTTCTACATTTCCAGAGGCTTCTCTTCTCACACGTCCCAAGAAAGGAGAAGGTCAGGACACAAGTAGGATGGGTAATGTAAAATAAATTGGAGGTTCAACCTCTGGACTCAGGACTCCTACATCTCCCAGTCACCAGATGGAGAAATGCAGCACAGCCATTCTCTGCCCCTTTCTGTCCCTGATTAAGGGATGCCTCCTTTGTGGAGAAAATGCTCTCTGCCAATAATGTCTAGAGAGATCATTCCGGATGGCGAGCAGACCTCACCCCACTGGGTACATGAAAAGGGCAATCTCTGGTTTGTGACTATAGCCTTCGTTTAAACAGGTGGGCAGTTTCATTCCTTCCTCAAGCATGTCTTAAGTATAAACCAGGTGCTCTAGACACTTAGGATAGAGATGAAAAAGATTTAGTAGGTCTCTGCTCCTATAGAGTTTAGTTTGTAGTGGGTGGGGGAGGGAAAGAGGAAAGAGGGAAGAGACAGACTACAACAAAGAAGTCAAGAATGAGGAGAAATATTAGAAACAGAGAAGGGTAATACAGAGAATTATAGCAGGTGACTGCCTCTTACCTTCAACTCAAGTGAGTCTGAGCTCTTGCTTTAATATTCCTTTAATATTCTATGACTGCTATACGCTAGATAGGTATGTATACCATCCACATCAATAGTACGCTATTGGCAATTGCTCATCAGAACAACTAATAATACTTTCCTCCTTGCAGTAGATCGGCTTCAACTTCACAGAAGCCATTGGGTATCTTGACCTAAACAGACCTGGACCATGCCCTCTAGTATGACTGACTACAGCGTAGGGGCAGAAGAAGGCTTTCTTTATACTATTGGGCAGTTAGTCATGCACTGCTTTATGAAGTCTCTTCTCTTGTTGCCTGGAACTGTTTTTAAAGCATATATTTTGACTTTGAAGTTAGTATACTTTGTATTTTATCTCCTTAACTGAATCAAGGACCAAGAGAGTATTTTATTCATACTTATATACCCACGATACTCATTATTACTTGGCACATGTTAGATATACAGTAAATGTTTGCCGATTACGTGTATTGATTTGAAGAGGAACACAAGAAAAGCTACACATCTCCGTAAAAGGAAGTTTTTGGTATAGCACCAAGATAAATACTAATGCGAAATAACTGTAGAAGTTCAGAAGATGGAAGACAGGAAACACCTGGGAAAGGAGAACTTAAGCTGGCTATTAAGACTAGTATCAGAATGGACAGAAAAGGTAGAGAAGGGCAGTTCTGGTGACAGAAATAGTATGAACAAAGGCAGGTGTCCCCATTGGGAATGGTTAGGAGCACAACCTCACTGAGCAGAGGATTCATCTTGGAGATCAGTGGGTGGTAAGAACAGTTGAGTATCTCTGGGCCAGATGAGGAAGAAGCATAAATTTTGGGTGGAAAACTCTTGTAGCTACTGCAGTCACCAGAAGTCTTTTGCGGAAGAGGGAGTTGACAGGAACAGTGTTTAATAAGGGAGTCCATAAAGTTCATGCCAGCAAATACCTTATCACAGTCAAGCTGGAGGCTCAGTGAGAGGACTGGGAGTGAGAAGCACTTCGAGGTATAGCACAGGGTTAGAAACAAGTGCTTTAGAAAATCAGAGGAAAACATGAAATTATTGCTTCATATTCTGCATTATAATGACCCTCAGAACATTACGACTTAAGTTTCTCTATCAGCTGTTTCCCATGCCTTCTAACGATGTAGCCTAGAAAAATTTCATTTCTCTAATTGCCCCTTTCAGGGTCCCAAGATTCGTTCTTCTGAATTCCCCATCCTATGCATTTGACTTTCTGTCAGTTTCACTTAATACTTTACAGATACTCAAATTAACTTCTTATGTAACACTTCATTCAACAGGTAGCTATATTATATATAAATTATGGAGGATATAAAAATAAGAAGAGGCCCCTTTTCTCTAGGAGCTCACCAGCAAAGACTGACTGTGAGTTAGTTTACTTAATAATCACAAAAACAAGGAGTAAGACTTCATCGTGGAAAACTAAATAAGGCTACATTGAAATTTTCTGAGAAAAAAACCCTTAAAATTATAGAAAGACCACTAGAGTAGAAGGAAGTAGGACCTCAAAATACGTTTCCTCCTTGTCAGCTACATAAACTTTGTCTACCCCTACTTTACATGTTAGAGACTGTAAAATTCAGAATGGCCTGGCATATAAGATTATTTTAAGTTATGAATTAAAAAGTTTATTACAATTTCAAAATCATACAAAAAAATAATGAATTCCCATGTATTCATCACTTCAGAAATTCTTTATTATTAGGCAGTTAATATTTCATCCTTACCCCAATCACTCTCCTACACCGAGATTATTTTGAAGCAAATGCCAAACCTTATATTATTTCATTTGTAAATTTTTAATTTGTATCTCTAAAAGGTAAGGACTCTTATGTGTGTGTATGTAACTAAAATACTATTATTCTTCCTAAAAATATTTTACAATCATTTCTTAATATCACCAAATATAGGGGCAGCTTTCAAATGTTTTCAATTGTGTCCAAACTGTTTTCCCATTCCACAGTTTTCTTGTTTAAACCAGGATTCCAATAAGGTTTAAACAATATAATCGGTTGATGTGGTTGGTATCTCTTAAATCTTTTTTATTCCATAGCTTTTACCTTCATCTTCTTTCTTGCTGCTTATTTGTTACAGAAACCAAGTAATTTGTCCCTTGGCATTTCTTTATAGTCTGGATTTAGCTAATTCCATTCCCATTGAATCATTTAACATGTTTTCACTCTCCTATATATTTCCTGTGAAATGGTGGTTAAAGCCAGAGGCTTGATCTGATGCAAGTTTGATTTTTCTTTACTTCTTTTTGGCAAGAATATGTCTTAGGTCCTGCTTTTTATTTCCATCAGGAATAGTGTATATTTGTCTCTCTTTTTTTTTATGTTAACAGTCATTGAAGGTTATTGACTAGATCCATTATTTCTTTGGGGTTGAAAAATGGTAATTTTGACTATTAGTGGAAATAATTCTATAAAAAATAACTTTCCCCTTATTGACTTTCATGTAAGAAAGGTGGAATAAATGTTTCATTCTTTCCCTTTACTTACCTATTTTAAAATGTACTAGTTGGTTCCCTAGTATCCTCCAAAAATAACTGATTGGATTATTTTTTGCTATTGCTATTTGCTACTGGATTTAAAATTTTAGACGTACTTCATTCTGTTGCAGTAATTATGTTTATGCTCAAATTATCCTGTCTCTGGCCAGTGAGAGCCTTTTAAAGCTGGTCCCTGAGTCCTTTTGACATGACTCGTGTAGTCATTGATAGTGTTCTAGCTTTGTGATGTGACAAAATGTTCCAGACCATCTTGTATATTTCCTTCCCCAGATCTAGAATCAGCTATTTCTCCAAAGAGCCCAGTTTTTTCTACTACATCATGGTATTTAGAGGCCACAGTCTAAACATTAAGTGTGCTTATTACTAGCATGTTGGTCATTGTTTCTAGGTCTTTTCAGTGGATAGAACTAGGAAATATGTATATTTTTTTCTCTAAAAAAAAAGTCTATTGTGAATTATATTTACAATTAAATCTCAGGACTACAAAGTTGTACCTTGCCTCACTGATGTTATATCTGCATTTCCTTTCCTCTTGCCAGAATTCCTGGCAACAACATAGCCACTCATTTGCTTTATCCCACAACACACACATAGTAGTTCCTGAATAACAATACCACACAACCAGCAGCAGCATGATTATTGAAAGCAGTTTGTTTATTATAAGATTATTTGTCTTTAGTATGTTTATTCCACTAGAGATATACAAATTTCTGTTAACCTGCAATTCAAATTGCCCTTAATGTGATGTCATTGCCATCTTTAATATTTTTGTCTTAAAACCCAACACTACTGATTTCCAAAATGTTTAAATGCCTATTTATAATTTTTCTCTATAAATCAAGAAAGAGGTTACAGATAGGAATGATTATGAGACTTATTAAAATAATTACTTTGAGTGTCATCATTGAATCCTCAGGACATACTACTACCTATTCTTTCTTCTTAGACCTGACTCAGACAATTTCACAATTTCTTTCGTTCATTCATTCAAGAGATACCTAATAAGTACTATATGACATTCAGACATGAGGAATAAAGAGGGAATTTAACATGTATTGAGTGTCTGCTATCTCTCAAATGTTATTCTAGCTGCTTTACCTACATTATCTCAAAATTTTATGAGAATCTTTTGAAGTATACATTATTATTCTGTAATCAATTTTCAGATGAGACAGTTGGGGCACAAGGGGTCTCCTTTGTCCAAAGTAACAAAGCTGTTAAGTGGAAAAACCAGAATTAATATATTGGTCCATTTTATTCCGATGTCATATATAAGATACATTTCCTATCCTCAAGGAGTTAATGGAGGGTTTAGACACAGGAAGAACAATGTACAATAGAAGTTCTGGCAAAAGAAGTATTAGATTGTAAGGGGCATCACAAAAGAGGTGACAATTTGCCTGAATCTCAAGAAAGAATAGAATTTTGTTGGATGGAGAAGGAGTGCATTCCATGTGAAATGTTGGAGATAAACAAAATTGCATAGGTTAAAACGTGCAATGGGTTATTGAAATGATAAATAGTCTGGTTTGGCTGGAGTTTATTTTAATATAGGGAAATAAACTAAAACTGACAAGGTGCCTAGGACCCCAGCTGGGAGCTGAATGCCAGTCTGAGGATTAAGGACAGTCAGAAGTGAGGCATGATAGGGCTTATTAATCCCAGCCTTTGGGCAGGCTCCATCTAACCCACATCTTCATCCTTTCAGAGACTCCAGGCAAAACCTAGCTTCATAGATCACACATCTAACGGATTGGTTTGCATGCGTTCTAGCAGTTTCTCTCCAAAGTTGAAATTATTTTTGATGTTTTGCTACTTGAAGTTTTGCCAAATTAAACCTTCTAGTTAGAGAGACAGAGTAGTCTCGTGAAACATTGCACCATGCTTGGCACTGGTTGCACTGGAATTTTTCAATGTCAACAATGAAGTCTGACTGTAATTGGATATACCTGAAGTCAAGTAAGTCTTAGAGTACTGTGATCGCTCATCAATTTCTTGTAAAAGCTCTACTAAAAATATGTTTAATCAATTTGATTATTTTAATAAGCATGGGATTATGGAAACAACAGAAAAAATACCATAATGCGAGAGATTTGGGTAATGGAGCACTTGGGTGGATGTTGGTTGAGCATCCAACTCTTGATTGCAGCTCAGGTCATGGTTCCAGGGTCGTGGGATCGAGCTCCACGTCCAGCTTCACAATGAGCACAGAATCTATCTATTTTTCTCTCTCTCTCTCTCTCCCCCTCCCTCAAATTAGAAAAAGAGAGAGAGATTTGGATAAAATTGAGTTTGGATTTGGATAAGGACATTTTACTCTAGAAATGAGTTATATTTCAATTGTATATAATAGACTCTTTAGTTCAGGTAACTTTGTTGGCTTAAGATCCTTCCTTTTCTCAGTATTAAAGTTAAAAAAAAAAAACCACTTAACCTAATATTCTCATACATTTCCCTCATGGGGATTTCTAACAGTGAATTAAGTCTCCCTATCATCCTGTTTTTATAACAAAGTGTGAGATTGCATAATTCATGGTAACTAAAGTTTCTTTTACAATATGACATTTGCTATCTTAATTGTCCTTCCAGTTCATAATGAATAAATCAAATATACTTGAGCTCTGTAAAATCTATTAGTATGGATCTTTTGAGATCTGAGTGAGCTACTGCCTATTTAAGACTAGTTATGAAATATGTCCTCAGTTTTCCTTCCTTCTTTTCTTTCTCTCTTTCTTTCTCTCTTCTTCCTTCCTTCCTTCCTTCCTTCCTTCCTTCCTTCCTTCCTTCCTCTTCCTTCCTTCTTTACTTCTCTCTCTCTCTCTCTCTCTCTCTCTTTCTTTTCTTGTTGTAATAACTAAAATAGTCTCCTGGCAGGTGAGAGAACAGAATCTTATGTAGAGAAAGGGCATGGCCATCAATACCCAATACTATCTGGTTATGGAAAATATAAACCCACATGAAAATGTTTGCCGGACCCATCTTTACAAAATCCACATTTTTGAAGAGGTAGTCTATTCATTGTTGTTGGTGTTATATTTAAGAATGAAGGTATTTATAGATTCCGCTTTAATTTTTTTAGTTAGCACTGTACTGCAAAGGTCAGCACATAAATAGATCTGTTGCCCAGAAGGGTCAGTGACTCCACACTCACTATTCCTGACAAAAGACTTTATCTGAGATATCCCGATAATTGTAGTCACATGGCATATTAGCTTTAATCGTCCCACCATAAGCTTTAATTTTTCATTTTGTGACAGTGTAGTCATAGCCCATATAAATCCAAGATACCTGTTTAGGTTACGGTTGTGGTTCACACCCTTGACTATACTTTAAAATCACCTGGGGAGCTTTTAAAATCATATCAACCTGGGACCCCACTCTCAGAGATTCAGATTTAATTGGTCTGGCTGCAGGACCACATCAGTTGCACAAGTCCAGGAAGCATCATTTATTGAGAAGATATTAATCCCCAGGGCCCCCCCAACTTCCCAGAGCACAAGTCCACTGTGTTCTATGTGAATGGTACCTGCTGTCCTTGTACAAACTTGGAAGCCTAAAGAGGGGGCATGAGCACACCTGTTTTTAGA
This sequence comes from Paguma larvata, assembly GCA_030068075.1. NCBI lineage: Eukaryota > Metazoa > Chordata > Mammalia > Carnivora > Viverridae > Paguma > Paguma larvata. The sequence goes on from CM057838.1 coordinate 41,845,775, forward strand.
AGCTCCCCAGGTGATTCCACAATGCAGCCAGAACTGAGAACTGTTTTAAGGTCTAAAATAGCATGAGACATTAACAGCATGTATTTAGGAGCCACGTAGAAATGGATTCAAATCTTGCTCTACCACTCTCTAGCTGTGTAACCTTAGGAAAGTCATTTAACCTCTTGGGGCCTCAATTTCTTCATAAATAAAATGACAATAATAATACCTGCCTCATGTGATTATACTGAAACAAAAATAATAAAGATAGTCTAAGTAAAATGCTTGGCACAAAGTTCATTCTCATGAAGCCACTATTATTATTTCAGTGATTAAAGCAAAATTTCTGTATTAGTCTAGGCTTCTTCAGTACTAACTGACAGAAATCCAGTGTGGACAACCTGAAGCAAAAAATGGAATTTCAAACAAGCCACAAGAAGGGTAGGGTTGGATTTGGTCTGTTGGAGTCCAGCATTTGAATGCTCTTAGGACTCATACTCTCTCTTTGTGCTTGTTCTAATGTCTTTCATGGTGACTTCATTCTCTGAAGCCAGCTATCCCTGGAGACGCTAGCCTATGACCAAGGCAACTCAAGACTTTTATATTTTTATAGCTTCTTATGCACAGAAGCTAATTATATTCAACTCAGCTGAGAAGATCACAGTGACCGGGCCTGACTTTTATATCCACCCCCATGGTCAAGATGTATAGTCCTTAAAATGGAGAGAAAGATAATGTGCAAATGAACACAGTAACCACCTTCATTTTCACTATTGAGACTTGATTCAAATAATATAAAATGTACAACACCTCTGCCATCCTAGGATCTATTAGTTGATAAGGAAGAGCAGCAGTAAGTTCCCGAAAGCAGTCACAAAATACCCTGAGTTTAAAACACCTAGTCTTGGGGGCCTGGGTGGCTCAGTCAGTTTGGCTCAGGTCATGATCTCATGGTTCATGGATGTGAGCCCCACACTGGGCACTCTGCTGACCGTTCAGAGCCTAGAGCCCCCTCTCTCTCTGCTCCTCCCCCACTCGCACTCTGTCTCTCTCTTTCTCCCTCAAAAATGAATAAACATTAAATAAATAAAAATAAAACACCTAGTCTCTCTGCACTCCTGACCTATAATTATAATCACTGCTAGGATGCTTTTAGGACAATAAAAGCATTCCTTAGCCTCTCTGATCTAGTTTACCTGAGACACTGAGGTTGACAGGCAGATGAGGAGTTGGATAAATTGTTGCCACACACCCAGCAGTGTGCATTATCTAATACCTGAGTGTTCTCTCCTCCCACCCCTACCCCACAGTCTCTCCTTATCTACACGAGTGGGAAAATTTAGCAGTCATTTATAGGAACACACTCTACAGTTACCTTACTATGGATGTTACCCAAGACTAAGGCACTGTGGAAAAACAATCACAAGGGCCCAGAGACCCCCCCTCCTTTAACATTCGAATTGTTCTAGCCACTTACCTAACCCTTGTGGTGGAGAAGGAGCAAGTGTCATGAAAGAGGAACAAGATTCATCACTTTATAGCAAGTGTGCTTTTGACAAGTTATTTAACTTCTCAGAGCTTCAGTTTCCTGATTCGTAAAATAAGGTCAATAATATTTCACAGGACTATTGTTAAGAGTTGAATATATTTGGTAAGTGATAAGGCCTTTGAAAGTCAATTACACTCTACACATTGGATCTCCCATAAGTGGTTTCAGGGTTTGGGGAATAGTTTTATATTTACAAAATTAACTGAAGAGGCCTTGCTATGAACATACTGTCATGTATTTAGACCCAGCAGAGAGGCTGACTGGGCATATACTTTAATATCCTAGGTAACATTGTAAAAGATCCACAAGTATTATCGATATTCACTGACCTTTGGGTCTTAGCACACTTACTTTGTGGCTACATAAATGAGTGATGGAGCTGCTGGCATTCACTGTAAATAGCCCTGCTACTTTACTGGTTCAAGGACATTATTTAGAAAAGCACACTACTCACTTCACCATAATATAGAATAACACTTTGGATAAGGAAGTAAAGAAGAAAAAAGTCAACTGTTAATAGTATTTCTAGCTCTTCTGTGTCAAATGATGCTTCTGGGAATTTTGAGCCTTCTTTATAGTTCCTTTTCAGCCAAAGTAAATTGATTATGGGTTGATGAGAGTTGGTGGGAGGATTATAGGAGTGAACATGTAAAAGCCAACTGGCTCATGGCCAAGAACACAGATGGCACTCTGACTCTAATGGGCAACATCAAGTTGCAGATTATGTGCTACGGACTGGCTAGGTGTTCTCTATTGGCAAGGAACCTCGTCCCAGACAGTGATATTAAAATAGTATGCATCAAAAATATATATTTAGGGGCTCCTGAGTGGTTCAGTTGGTTGAGCGTCCGACTTCAGCTCAGGTCATGATCTCATAGTTTGTGAGTTTGAGCCCCACGTCAGGCTCTGTGCTGACAGCTCAGAGCCTGAAGCCTGCTTCGGATTCTGCGTCTCCCTCTCTCTCTGCCCCTCCCCTGCTCTCTCGCTCTCTCTCTCTCTCTCTCATAAATAAACATTTAAAAAATATATATATTGATTATGGGTTGATGAGAGTTATGATTATATACATATATAGATATATATTTAGTATTCACGTTTTATGACCTAAAAATGGAGGAATTACCTGTGTAAGCCTTTTATAGTGTCAGTACTCCATAACCAAACTCCCATATATTTCGATAAGTTAAAATTGCTTTCAGTGTAAAACAGTGGTGTTTTGAACAAAGGATCAGTCTACTCATGAACCTTTACCTTTTAGGAGCACAGAATTGCCTTTATCAAACAAACATGAATAAAGGTCAACTATAAATTTTGAATTGTTCAAAAGATTGGTAGTCCAACATCACTAAAATTTCGGGAGCAAGTTGATGAGAATATCTTGGAAGATAGGAATGTATTTTCTTAATTTTTTTAAACATCTGGTCTTCCTACCAATTTTATTTCAATTTTTGCTAATATAACCACGCAAATGCCTGATTTATGCAGTTTAAGTATCCCATAGCAACATGATCTTGTGCTTCTCTCTTTCATTTCCTTCCTAGCCCTCCCCTGCTTATTTCTTGAGAGAATCAGGAAAAGGTTTTCTGTTTCTTCACTGTTGAATCTATTTATGAAAATTTGAACTAAACAGCTTAGCACAATTAAGCAGGATGCCTCATTCATCAAACCTTCATTTTTCTAAGACCGCCATCCTATCAGTCACCAAAAAGCATGCATTAAGTGGAAACTGTTTCTCGTCTGTTGGCATGCCACATCTGTTGACAATTACAGACGTGCATACGATGCCATTCATATCATGGTATGTGCTTCCCTGCACCTTGGGTCACAGGCCCTCAGGGACATTTACAAAGTGTGTGCTTTTTAACTGTCCTGGAACTAAAGAGTTTAATTTTGCCTGAGAATGTGTTTATGTACCTTGTAAAGGAACTGATCATTCTCTTTCACTTTTCCTTATTATGGGGTGTGTGTGTTTGTGTGTGTGTGTGTGTGTGTGCATGCGCGCACACCAGAGAAGCACCATCCCAGGTAATAAGCACAAAGACTTTCTTTTACACACCTACCAACCCTCCTTGTAAATTACTGCTTTTGTTTTTTATTCATTCTTTTGTTAGTAGCATATTTCTTGGCTTCTCTTGGATTTTGTCTGTGTTTTTTTTTTTATTTTTGAATACTACTTAATTCTGGTTTTATTTCCTCATGTTCTTGGTCAAGATTTGGATCATATTTTTTCAATATATCTCCATAATTACAAGTCACTGGGACCCTCTCTTAGGTTTTGCCTTCTTTCTTTTGGATCTCTTCCTGACCTATCAGCATGTTTCATTCTATAATTCATAGTATTAAGGAAGTATCTAGAACCTCGAAAAGCTGAATCTATAAATCATCTACCCAGGTATTTTATCTCTCTAATCTTAACACCTGGAATAGTTGGCAGTATCCAAAATGTTGACCTTTTTTCCTGTTTTTACTTAAGTATTTAATATTGGGTGTGCATGACCATAGTAACATTAGTTTGGGTTTTTTTGTTTGTTTGTTTGTTTGTTGTTTTTAATTTAAAAGAGAGGTACTGGAATGCCTGGATGGCTCAGTCGGTTGAGCGTCTGACTCTTGATTTTGGCTCGGGTTGTGATCTCGTGGTTCATGGGATTGAGCCCTTCCTCAGGCTCTGCGCTGACAGTGTGGACCCTGCTTGGAACTTTTCTCTCTCTCTCCTTTTCTCTCTGCCTCTCTCTCTCTCTCTCTCTCTCTCAAAATTAATAAATAAACATTTTAAAAAATAATATAGGGGTACTGCTTTTGGACATTGTGAGCATATTTTATCAATATTATGAATAATCAAATGATTTCCAGAAGAGCTACCTTTAGGGAGTTACTTAATGGCTAAAAGAAGAATTAGGAGAGAAAGAAGTTGAGAACGAGGTTTTCATCCATGGTGGTTAATGGTGTTTCTTAATCTTTAAATATCAAGTGTGTTGTAATGCTTAATTATCCTTAATATCTAAATGAATTACCACCATATTGAAGAAAAGAGGAAGTGACCTACAAATTCTTTAGCGTTTATTGAAGACGAAGGAGCAGCTTGAGGAGCTTGGAGAATTCTACAGGAGAGAGGAAGTTGTTAGATCCTAGGTTCCCATTTCCTTCAAATGGAGAAAACAGGATGCATGAGCGTGCCTCTTCTCCAACATTAAATTTTGCATTGGTTTGCTATTAAACTCAAGGGTATGTGAAGGAAGCAATTTTAATTGCTTGGCACTTAAAAACCTGCTCTACTGTTCAGTGGGTTAGAAATATTTTGAAAATTTGATTGCATTTAGAGCCATGCAGATTTACCTGTAATAAATTTTTGCTGTATGCCTAAATAATCTGTCTTCTAGAAATGAACACATAAATGCTCAGAAGGGAAAGGGAAGCCAGTATTTATTGAAGACCTACATGGTGCTAAATGCTTACATTCACTATCTTATCTTCTCATCTTAATATCCGTATGAGTAGATGTTGCTATTTCTATTTTACAGAGGAGGAAACTGAGGCTGAGACCAACTAGGAGCACTCACCTAACTGGTGTGAAGTGCAGTGCAGATCCGAACCAGCTCTGCTGGACTGCAAGCCTATTTTCCTTCCCTGCTGTCTTTACATCCCTGGGATTATGCTGAAAACAGTGAGGAGTGGCAGCTTCTTAGTTCATGTAGGCTTTGCAATCAGCGTAGCCCGATTCATCAAAGACACACACCCAGCTTCATACACACGAATCCACTTGGGCCTGATTTATCTGGATTTGTGTCTAAATTATCCCATGTATCAAATAATGCTAGATCCTCTCTCCAATTTCTGCTTTGTAGCCAGCTTAAAATGTCTCAAAACTCCCACTGTTCCAGAGCCATACTAAGAATGTTGTCTTTTGTTAATCAAGTGTGCACTATGCTGTCTCGTATTAAATTTATGGAACCTAAATCAAGAATCCTTCAGGTTGACTTTTGAAGCATTTCCGTCTCTGGCATGGGAAGAGCCTATTTTGAGATCATCCTACACAAAAGTAAAGAGCCACTATCAGGTATTTTTCAGAGCCTTTTCAGTTGATACCCCGACATAAGAGGAATCTAGGTTCTATGGAAGTTTTTAATAAATCTCATTATTTGACAATTAGTCAAATGTCTAGAATATGACATTCCCTCATTATTTTTTTCCACTTATGGTTATGTTTTAAGCTCTTTTGATGTTGTTTGCCCCCCAGGTAGTGATAAATGACCATGACTGCTAATAGGCTGGTTTCCACAGGCCCCTGCTCACAACTGCCTCATAAATATTCAACAGGGGCATTCTGTGCGCAGGGCTGGGGAATTACATGACCTGCCAAGTCTTTCCACATCTAATATCTATGATAATGGCTGCAAATTACATGGGACAGAAGGAATGTCTTGCACTGTGCAAAAACGAAGGGAAATCGAGACAGCCTGTGGCTCCTAGCTCCAGTAGGCAGCTGCCTGGCTGAGAACACCTTTCCTGGCGCTGGTCACTGAGGTTGCTGCCTTTCCCCCCCACTGCTGACTGAGGTCTCGGGTGTTCACCCCTGCTTAACACAGTCCTTACTAGCAAGTCCTCACCACCCCAAAGAGTAGAGCAGGCTTTTCTCTTTGTTTTAATCTTTTGTGATAATGGTAATTAGCATTACATCTTGAGTAGTAAATTAAGAAATCCAAAACAGAATTTTAAATTTAAAAAGCTTTTCCACTAGGAATCCTGTTGCATTAATTTTGTGGACTGAAGGTAAACTGAATTAGCCAAGTGTGTGCATTCATTACCTTATTCTAATCCGAAACATCACAAATGCAAAAAGGCTGTCATTAAATTTGAGAACTGACAAGAACTGGGATTTCTCAGTATGAGTGTTGAAAGATTAATTCGAAAAGATCTCACTAAAAAATACAAAAGTTTATTGCTAATGTGGGATATTTTATATTCATAGTCTGTACCTAGTTTTAAAAGTGCCCGTTTGCAGTACCTGGTTTAAAAAGAAGTGATAGCATTTAGAGCACTTGATCAAATTTTAAATGGAAATACCTATAGTTATTACTTCGTCCTGGTGATACATAAGCATAGCTTATAAGATCATATTGGAAATTTCTTTTGTCATCAAAGTATATTTGATTTCCACTTATTAAACATTTTACTTCTAACAGAAGTTAAAAACAAAGAAAAAGAGAAAATGAGCTTTTTTTCTTCCCCACCCATTTTTTTCAAAATATGATTTCAGAAAAGAAAGTATTTACTTCCTTCACAATATTCCATACTCTGCATTTGTGGTAAAAAATGTTAGTGGTAAAAAGAAGAAACAGTACTAATGAACACAGTGGTAATAAATTTCATGCAACTATAGTTAATTTTCACCAAACTAGTTGCCAAGCTGGTAGTGGGGTAAAAATGGTAAATATTTCATCTTTGATCAGTGGAATTTTATTTTATAAATAGCTATACACCTTGATTTACACATCTGTAGCACGTTTTAAACACCTGTGTCCAAGATGACCTTTTGGGAAAAGGAAGCGAAAGGGTTCGTTGGCTTCACTTAATACCTGTTGTTTGGTTCTCTGTACTGCATTCAAGTCCCAAATGAGACTTTGGTAAAGAGAAATTGTATACAATTTGCTTATTATAGAGTGAATAACCTAGGATTGCATTTTAAAAACCGGAATGTGATTTTACTGAGTTTTCAAATGTTATACAATTGTTGAAGAACTTAAGCATCAGTTCCAACAGTGAAAATTAGAATAATTGAGATCAAGCGCTAGAGGCTGATGGTTCTCTTAACTATGTTACCATAGGAGCCCTTCACTCCCTTGTGTTCCATTTATTAGTTTGCAAGAGATTTTTGCTTTCAGAACATAAGACCTAGTTTTAAAAATGCTACTTGGGACTGCGGGGGTGTCTGGCTGGTTTAGTCAGTAAAGCATGTGACTCTTGATCTTGAGTTTTAGCCCCACTTTGGGTGTAGAGATTGCTAAAATAAAAAAAAAATCTTTGAAAAATGCTACTTTGAGTAACAGACTGGTTTGTGGCATTATGTTCATCAAACTTGATTAATTTTAGACATAGATCACTTAAAAGAACAACTTGATTAAAACTACTAGAAAATGAATCTATTGCATGTAGCTTAGCTATAAAATATGAAGTTCAAGCTGTGCATGAAATAAATTTTATAGGTAACCCTTCTATTTAAAAAGATAGTACGGGGCAAGCTGGGTGGCTCTGTTGGTTGAATGTCTGACTTCAGTGTGGGTCATGGTCTCAAGGTTGATCAGTTTGAGCCCCACACTGGACCCTGTGCTGACAGCACAGAGCTGGCTTCATATCTTCTGCCCTCCTTTGCCTCCCCCCACTTTCTCTCTCAAAAATAAACATTAAAAATTCTTTAAAGATAATAATTTATAATATTACCACCCCCAAGATACCTAGGCAGCCATTACTATTAAGAAAATCACATTGCTTCTGTCTGCCCTGGCCGCATGTTTGTTTCTTTTCTAAAACCAGAGTCCGAGAAGCAATTTTAATGATCCAGGATATAGTCCTTAGTTTCCCCCTTAATCAAGACCAGACCTAAGGCCATTGATTCTAACATCAGAATGATCTGCTAGATCCTTTTCATTTGCTGTTAGTACAGGGGTGCCCCCTCATCCCCCGCAAGCATAAGAATAGCAATTTTGTTACAAGAAGATCTGAAAAAAAAATTGAATCCTTTTCTCCTGCAGATGTATTTATTTTGTAGTCATTAAAAGGTAAGAGGGCTCCTTCTCAAAATTTTGTGTGAGGATTCCTGAATGAAACATTTGCCACTTTTTCCTTCTCAACACTACTCTACCCTTCATGTGTATTGAACTCAACATCAATGGGAGTTGGGGGTATTGATCCTTTCGTTAACTTTGGCCTTTTGCAAACACTTTCTTACCCCGGACTAGTTGTATCCAAATAACATAATTAAGAATTACTTGTAAAGCTTGTTAAAGTACAGATTCCTGAGTCCCATACTAAGAAACACGAATGTAGTAAATCTAGGTTGGGACCCAGAATCTTCATTTTTCTTAAGTTCCCAGGATGACTAAGATGTAGGGTGTCCAGGAACCATCCTTTGAGGAACAGCATGGGTTCTGAGTCCTTGCTCATGTGTCCAGGCAGCATCTATTTGCTGTAACTACCTAAGAGTTACATGATCTAGTCAGTGTTTTCCCAGATTTAATAATGTTATCAGTTTCAGAACCAAAGGAATAACAACCAGGCTACATGGGTTGAATAGCAGTTTGGTGATGCTGAGAGCGCTCTGGAGTGGGAAGACCTGGGTGAGTTCCAGGGCCCTGTAGATGCAGCCTTTGCAGTGTTGAGAGACTTATTACCGTGACTCAGTTTTCTGGTGTAGAGATAATCATCTTTGCCTTCTACCCACATAATACCAAGACGCTGACAAATAAAGAGGCACAACTTGTAAAAATAAACTCATTTCTACATGGTACTGTAGTTATAGAAGTAACAGATTTCCAGAAACCAAACACCCATAGAAAACTCAGCATTTTCCTTATGTTTTATAATAATTTCCCTCAGTTTTAATGATGGTTTGTAAAACCACCTCCTCGGAGAATTTCTCCATAACTTTCAACTTCACCTTCATCCTGTCTCAGTTCATTTCTGTAAAGACACTGAGACGCCAGATTACATGTCACATTTCTTTACCACCCTCTAACTGGTACCCTTGGAGACCTTACAGTTCCCACACTCAGAACCTAGAAGGTCAACAATGTTTGACTCACTGAAAATAACAAACAGCTGCTGAGCTGGCCTAGGATAATGTATGGGATAAAAAGTCAGGTTTAACCACAGAAGCCTTCCCAGTCATGAGTCAGTGTGTGGGTGCCTCCATATAAGACTTCATGCAAGAGAAAGGAGCTGAGTGGGGGAAAGTTCTCAAGAGATACTTTGGAATTAGAATTTTTGAGAAGAAACATCCTTGTCCACCTTCACTAGAGAAATGTCTCTCATTGATTTACCCACTTCATTCTTTTGAAACACTGTATACAATTTTCATTAGACCAGAGTGCCCCAAGGGTCCCTATAACCTCTGCTTTGTCAAAGACTAGGAAGACATATGTGGTTGAACAAGGCAGGCTTGTTACTCGTTGCAGTGGGAGAGGACACACACCATGAGACATCATGAGATATCTCAGTCAGAGATGTTAGAAAGGACTTGAGGGATTGGGGTTTGCATCAGGAAAGAGTTTGAGGGGTGTTCAAGGAAGCAGGGATTTGTTCTAGATTGAGTGTTCCCAGGAAGAGGTACAGTTCTATGACTGGACATCTTAATCTTATCTTCAGGAAGGGAAGACCAGGAAAAGTATGATTTTTTTCTCGTGAGCATTTCAAGTTCTCTTTGTAGGTGCTGTTTCGTTTTGTTTTGTTTCGTTTTGTTTTTAGATTAAATTTCTGCTTTGCCATTGTTTGTTTATGATTAGTTCATCCAATCTCACATTGCATGCCCCTGGCGTTTAGAAACTTAGGTAATAGAGACATGTAGGGACTTAGGAGCAGTAAGAAGGTGAAGAGAGACTCCTCTCCATGAAGCAGTGGGTCAATAGGGGAATTATAAGGAAGAGCAAGGAGAATGAAATGGTTGCCAAAGTCTACTCAAGTGAGGAATGGGTAGAATTCATGGATGGATGAATAGTTGGATGGATAGATAGATGGATGGATACAAAATATTGGGCCCATCTGAACTTACTACCAGCCCACATAAGCTGCAGTTATCCTGAATACCTCTGGAACCAATAATCAATAAAACACTTGATTCCTGCCATTTTATTATTTGTGTATATATTGCGCCTATATTGACACGTAATACTGAAATTATGGGCTGCTAAAATTATGAAGAAAAGCAGTTAATGTTCCAGAAAGTTTTATTCACTCATAACAAAAGGGACTACAGGCAGGATGAAAACTAAACAAAAAAACCCATTACCTTTTAAATCTGAGAAATCTCTTGTCAACTGTGGTTTTCCTCAGAATTTTAAACCTCATAAGGTTTAAAGCCTATGAAATGTTCATTTTCACATAAAATGGCATCAGGGTATGGTGGGGGGCATTCCTTTCTGACAGGCACTTTTGTGGAAATAGTAGAGACAGATCCTTGCTCAAGAGGTGTGGGAAGAAACCCAGTTGTGCCATATGAGTGACATAGAAAACTATAGAGATCGAACTTAAGCTTGATGCTTATTACCCTGGGCAGAGAGGACAGTAGCCTCTCTTCTTTTCTGTATTCTTTGTAAGGACTAGGCTTCCTGAGAGGTTAAGCCACCAATTAGAAAATGAAATCTTTAGGGGCCCCACGGGTGGCTCAGTTGGTTAAACATCCAACTTCAGCTCAGGTCATAATCTCACTGTTTATGTGTTTGAGCCCTGCATTGGGCTGTCTGCTGTCAGCACAGAACCCACTTCAGATCCTCTGTCTCCCCCTCTCTTTCTCTGCCCCTCCCCTTTTCATGCATTCTCTCTCTCTGTCTCAAAAATAAAACATATATAAAAAAAAAACTTTGCTTCTACCGTGTATAGATTTGTACATAATCCTTCAGTGGAACAAGAGAAGGAAAATAACATAAAAAAATAGAATATGAAATCTTTAAGGGAAGCCATTTGCCTGCTTTTTCTTTGCCTTCTACCTTACATCTAAATGTTTGTCGTAGCCAGTACCTAGAGTACCGTAAGGTACGAGACTTCACAAAGGTAGGGAATGCCCTTGGTAAGCCTCTCCTTCTCCTGTTGGACGTATGTAAAAGCCTCCTTGCTCCCCCCCCCTTTTTTTTTCATTTCTACTTTTTTTTCAGAATGAGCATTCTGAGAACAAAACTCTTCTCTGATAACTCTTATAAAACACTTTTGTGCTTGGCCCTCCAAGGATTAAGAATTGGACACATAATTCTCCATTCATTTCTCAAGTGTCAAGAGAGAATTGAGTTTAAAGGCTCCAATTCCCTTGCAGGTTACACTGTCTATCTAGATGAATTAGTATTCAACATGGCTTTGGGAAAATCTCAGATGATTTGCAGTTTTGCAAATTGTTCAGACTCATAATGAAATCTCAGGCTGAGGAAATCACTAAACAGCTCATGAGCATAAGCCTTTTCCTCTGATGTCCGGACATCTTGGATCCATTCATTCATCTGCCTTCTTTGCCTCATCTACACTGAAAAACAAGACTGCTGGAAAAAGTCACATACGCCGCTTAACTTGGTGCAAATTCATGGCCTCCAGCCTTAGCTGGGCCCTCAGTGAGGCCTCCTGCTATATGTCCTCAGTCAGTTCCTCTCCCAAACTACCACCACTGAACTCGTTCTCCCACCCTCCATTTCCTTCCTTGCTCAGCAAAAGGGCAGTCCACTATCCATCCGGTCCCACTCTCCCTTTTGGGCACAATAGGATATATATCCCTGTTCTTCTCTGAGGTTATGTTCTGAGTCCTGTAACTTCTACATTCCCAAGCCCCTCAAACTGGCAATTATTTCTTTTCTATAATTTCAGTTCTCTTCACTGATGTTTTCTTTTTAGAATATAAGATATTCTCAAGTCTTTTCCATTAAAAAAAAAGGTGAGCACCTTCACACGACTCCATGGCCCTCCAGCTCTTTTTCCTTGCAGCCAAGCGTGTCTCTTCCCACTCACTCCTTTTCGCACTGCAGCGTGAATTCCACCTGGAGAAGTCCGCCAAGACTACCCTTCCAAGGACTCATTTGGTTTTTGGCCAAATCAGATGGGCCCATTCTGTCCTTTGCTTACTTGATTTTTCTGAAGCATCGACACAGATGAGCACCACACACATCTGAAAACTCTTTATCTTTAACTTTGATGCACTCTCTTCCCTGCTTTTGCACCGCCCTCCTCCCCATTCCTTTTCAGGTTCCTCCCCTCGTGCTGGTCTCTTAAGTGTTAGTAGGTGATAGGGTGTCATCCTTGGGCTCTTCTCTTCTTATTCAGCTCAGTGTTCCTAAAAGATAGCTCTGGAAATTCCCAAATCTATATCTCCGGGTGTTAAAATCCATGTAGTCAACATTACCATGTGGATGGTCAGTAGGTTCTTAAACTCAACATGACCAGAGCTGAACTTTTATCCCGTTCTCATTCCAGTCCGTCTCTAGGAGTCGCAGATTATCATCCTAGTCACACAAACCTAAAAGCTTTGCATTGACTTAGACCTCTCTTTCTCATCCAGCCCTTTCCACTCAATTGATCCCCAAGATATGCTAATTCTACCTTCAGAATGTAGCCTTTTCTCTATTCATTGTGCTATTGCTTTAGTTAAGGCACTAAAACTTTCTCATTAGTACATTGCTTCTAGTTATCCTCTTAAAATGTGGCTTTCCATTGCTTTCTAGGCAAAGTTCTGAGCATGGCGTATAATGTCCCTCATGACCTGACACCTGCCAAACTCTGCAGCCTGCTCTCTAACCAGATTTTCATGTGGACATTCACTCCAGCATAACACCCTACCAGAAATTCCTTCAAAACACCAAACTATCTCCCAGTTCTTCCTTTTATATTGCTGTTCCCTCTGCTTCTAACATTATTTCTTTCTAATCCTTCTGGCTAATTTCTACTTATCTTTTAAGGCTCAGCTCATATGCTGACATCTTAACGTGCTCGCTCAGGAAATGTTAGCCATCATTATGGCTGTATGACACCCATTCCTTGTATTCTCATAGCAAACCTATAACATAGTGTTAATCATGCTATCTATCCATATATATGATGTATATGCCATATACATTGCTATATATATAGTAAGATATATTACTATATATACAACATATATAGTAATAGGCCTCTTGTTTTTCTTACCACCTAGTTCTAAACTCCAGCCATTTTGCTTTCACTTTATTTCACTTACATTACCAGCCTGGACTATAAAGGCATTTGAGTTTACTATACCTATTTAAAATAACAAATATCATCAATAATTTTCTAGTGAAATAATGGTGGGGGTAGTAGTGATGACGATTATATTTATTGAATACTTACTATATGGTAGGCACTTTCTAAATGTTTTAATATATAATCTTATTAATCTCATTTAATGGGTGAGGAAACTAATAATGAGAGGTAAGTACCTTAGCCAAGTCATACAGCTTTTAAATATTGGAGTCCGGATTTAAACACACGGAGTAGTAGCCAAAAGTACAAAAAAACAGGGAAATATTTTCCACATACTGATATCAACATTATTCCATCTATTACTCTTTGACAAAGACAGCCTGGGAAGTCAATTCAAAATATTTATTATGTATCTCCAATTGACCCTTGAACAACACATGTTTGAACTGTGTGGATCCACTTATACATGGATTCTTCCCCATAAATACAGTAGATATAAAACACTGTAAATATATTTTCCTTATGATTTTCTTAATATCATTTTCTTTTCTCTAGCTTACCTTATTGTAAGAATACAGTACGTAATCTGAATAATATACAAAGTATGTGTTAATTGTACATTTACGTTATTGGCAAGGCTTCCAGTCAATAGTAGGCTATTAGTTGTAAAGGTCTTGAGGAAGCAAAAGTTAAGTGCAGATTTTCAACTATAGGGGGTTTGGAATTCCTAACCCCCACTCCTCATTGTTCAATTGGACTTTGTGATTGAATTAGGTCTTTGAATAAAATATAGCCCTTCCTTTAAGTTTACCACCTAGGAAGGGAAATAAGATACAAAAATACCTTAATACGTAGACAAAACATGATAAATGATAAAACTTACAAGTTCTATGGAAATTGAAAAGAACTTGCTATTTATTTGATATCTTGTGGAGAATGCTTAATAAATTGCATTTGATTTAGTATATACATATACAAATCGCACCCACATTTTCTAGTAATCCCCATTTTCCAGTCCTACTCTCCTTCAGGAATCAGAGGGTTCAATGTCCCCATAACCTACACAGAATCCAATGGTGTCTGTATTAGTTAGCATATGTAATGTTGGCAGCTTCTAACAAACAGCCCCATCTCAATGACTTAACAAATGAACATTAGTTCTCACTCATGTCACAGTCCTATGGGGATCAGTATTTGGGAGGGGACATACATATGTGTATGCTACACAGTTATTCAGGTAAGCAGACTTCTTCCATCCACTAGCCTTGCTGTGCCCTAGGACCTTAGACCCTTAAAGTCTTCAAATGACACCTCTGCACCTCTGTATCTGGTCAGTGAGGGAGTGAGAGGGAGAGAGAGAGAGAGAGGACTTGGAAGATAACAAGAGAGGTTCATAGAGCCAGGCTTTGAAGTAGCACGTGTAACCTTTTTCCAAATGCCATTGTCCAGGACTATTTGTATAGACCTGTCTAGGTGTAAGGAAGCTAGGAAATGGAGCCTTCTTAGATTTCTGGGAGAAAAATGATTTGGTGAACACATAACATTGTCTCTATCACAGCCTTTATCCTCTTCATTATTCCAGTTATCACATTTTTAAAGCTTCCCTACTCTTCTTTCTCAGATATCATTGGGGCCTCATAATAGATTGGTGGAGAGACCTGAGAATAAACAAATAATACAGTCTTCCCAACTTTGCACTACCCACTTTTTTATTTTATCATGACTTCCTGCAGTTTCTTCCCATTCAATTCGGCTATAAAACATTAATTGGATTTCTACTATGAGGCAGTCACTGTCTTAGGTCCTAGGGAGTCAGTCATGGACAAAACAATCTCTACTTTCAAGAAACTTGTGTAGTGGAGCCAGTCCTACCATGTCATGTCATAACATCAATTCCAAAATGCCTTCTTCAGTGCCTTTCTCCCTCCTAGACTGCTTCTAGGTTCTTGAGAGAGAAGGCATATTCCCCTCTCTACACCAGCTCTAGACATCAGCTCCTACAGAAAATCTTTCTTGTTCTTCCAGGGTCACTATGTTTTCGAAGACCTTTGAGAAACATCTCTAGAATTAATTTTGAGAGATAAGTCTAGATAGCATTACCCAGTGCTGTACCCCTTCTTAGTGCTAAGATTCCTTGATGTCCTAAGGCATGACACAAATTCACTGTGTTCCTTGGTACAAAGTGAATGCTTATACTATCTGAGTGCATCTTGCTGTCCTCTGGAGGAAGTTTGATCTTAGGTAACTAGAAGAGTTGACAAGAGTCCCAAGTTTCCCTTCACCTCTCCCCAAATAGGGAAAGGGGATATTTATGCAAGTCAGGTCCTAAAATAGCCATTGGTATCTCATGATTCTTTAAGGGAGACATGCAAACTAAACTCTATAATAACATGAGGTTTTGTGTGTATGTGTGTGTGTGTTTGCAAAATTCAGAGAGAAATTTTGTGGAGGAAGCTGCCTTAGGCCTGTTAAATATCAGTTTAATTTAACACAGAACCAAGTATTTTTTAAACCAAGGTTTTTAAATACCCAAGACACCAAATTTCCTAAGATCAATTGTCTGGAAGAAGTCCTAATCTGATCACTTCCTATCAGACTTGGAAGGGAAAGGTGTTTTTGTTTTGGTGAGTTTCACTCCACCTTTGTTCATTTGGGTTATAGTAAAAAGTCTTAAAATATGTTTTTCTGAGCAAGTGATTTTTTCCTAGTTCTAAATTCTCACCCTTGAAATGATGTAAGTGCAGCTCTAGTTGTCCTCAAGGAAAAGATCAAAGGAAGGAAAAACATATTAATGAGCACAATAATTCAAAACCTCTTAAAATATTGTTCCCATGTGTAGTGGGTCTTTCCAGGCATATCTCTGAGAAATGGATATTTTGGATCTCGCTTTAGCATACAAAGGAAACCAATCCCCAGGCATTTCCCCCTTACAATTCCTTCACAAGTTCTCACTTAGAGAATTCCAAAAGTACCTTACTCAATGGTAATATAGATTTCCCAATGTTAAAAAATTAGAGAAGAATGGAGTGAGGTGATATCTCAAGTAAGTTTACCTGTCTAGTCCCCTGACGTTAGCTACCTATACACTTACACCACCAGGGCACAGTTATTAATTTAGCAATAAGTTACACAACATTAAAATTACATGGCTCCTCCATAGACAGAGAAAGCACAAGTGGAGTTAACTATTGCAAAGGATCTTAAAATCTAGATGTAAATACTGAAAGCAGGAACCCCAGCTGTAACGTAAACTCCACAAGAAGAAACCTCATTCACTGAGGAATCTCTAGTGCCTAAGTAGTACTTGGCATAGTGTAGACCCTCAAGAATTATTTGTTGAATGAATGGAGATCAAAGAGAATTGAAGAATATATCAATAAGTATTTAAAATGTAAGCATGGAAGGAGTTCAGCAAGAATAGCAAAAATGTATGAAGATTGCGGAGATGAGGAGAGCCGTGAGGAGGTATAGACCTCAAATAGGTGGAGGAGATGGAGAAGGAGAATAAGCGTGGAAAAAAAGAAGGGAAAAGTAGTAGAGGAGGGAATTATAGTGCAGTAGGTAAGTGGGTTTATCTCAGGCCAGAGAATCACATGGCGATGTAATAGAAACCAGGCAGGTCAGGCATGGGAGTACAGACTTAGTCACACTATTTGGGTTTGTGTCCTAGCTCTGCCATTTATTCAGTAACCTCATTTAACATCTATAATTTGGGAATAATACTATAGGACATATACTAAATAAAAATCAAGTGCCCAAGGGGCACTTGGGTGGCTTAGTAAGTTAAGTCTCCAATTCTTGACTTCGGCTCAGGTCGTGATCTCATTTTTGTGAGATTGAGCCCCACGTAGGGCTGTGCCCTGGGCATGGACCCCGCTTAGGATTCTCTCTCTCTCTCTCTCTCTCTCTCTCTCTCTCTCTCTCTCTCTCCCTCTCCCCCCCTTCCTTTTTCCCCCTCCCCCAATTGTGCACACACTCTCTCTCTCTCAAATAATAAAATTATAAAAAATATTTTAGGTCTAGTAAGGGCACTTTGGGTGGCTCAGTAGGTTAAGCATCTGACTCTTGATTTCGGCCCAGGTTATGATCTCATGGTTCGTGAGCTCAAGCCCCCTGTCGGGCTCTGTACTGACAGCATGGAACCTACTTGGGATTCTCTCTCCCTCTCTCTCTCTCTGCCCTTCCCCTGTTATTCACGCTTTTTTTCTCTCTCAAAATAAATAAATAGTTTAAAAAATCAAGTAGATATTTAGGTTAAAAAGTTGCAAACTTGAGCTATTGAAAAGATGGTATTATTAATATTATTATTATTATTATTATTGATGAAAACTATTTTGGGTAGCCCTTTGATTCTGCTGGTTTTCTTATAGTGGGAATTTTGGTTCATAAAATGTCACCTCTTATAGTGGGGATTTTGGTTCATAAAATGTCTGCCTGGGAAGAATAGGTAAAAAGGCAAAACCTAGTGATTGCTTATTGAATAATTTCAAAACAAGTGAGAAAATTCTTTAAACATTCCTAAGTAAATTTTAGAAGTGATTTTAAAGTTAAATTTGTAATTGACTTGAATTATTATGAATTGTATGCATTCATTTCACAGAATTATTATGTGGGAAGTAAAGGTCCATTCATTCACTGAGCTGATAAAGAAGCCTGATTAGAGTAATACCCAACCACACTTGTGTTAAGGAACGTTAGAGCTTTATTGTCATTAATGATTCTTGGTGCATATAATATTCCTTATCTTCAGAGACCTTGATGGACATTTGATTTGAACTTCTTTTCAAATACACTCTTAAAGTTATTGTTTTCGAGTATGCTTAGAAGCAAAAAGTAAGATTTGCTGGTAGTCAATTAAGAAAACTATTGAAGAAGCAGAAGTAAAAACCGCATATCCATAGATTATAGTTTTGGAGATGCTGGCGTGGTCTTAAATCTGAGCAGTGTGCTCTGCCCACAGTTAATCGTATCGAAGGTTTCAGTAAATGCACAGCACTCCTACAACTCCCCTGTTCTGAGACCAAAGCTGACATCACTTAATCAATCACACATTCTTTCCAGCTGAGTCTTGATTTGGCCATTAATTCTCTGCCATATAGGGTTCTAGAAGTCAGTACCAGGAGGTCAGAAGTAGCACAGGCAAAATGAAAACTATTTACTATCCTGGAGTAAAGGTTGACTTTACAAAGTTTCAAACAAAGAAACTCCCTTATCCCTGCTAATGACCTGCAAGTATGTAAGTGTATATTAGTGCACGTGATTAAAATACATAGACGCAAGCCTACGTGAAAGTACTGTCTTAGCCTTCCTTCCCACATATTGCTTTCTTCATTACTTTGGCCCTTCATTATTTATTCATTTGACTGGTGAATATCTCTCTCTCTCTCTCTCTCTCTCTCTCTCTCTCTCTGTCAGATATTGGATAGTAAAGAGGGAAAAAGTATATAAAACCTACTTCCTGCTTTTCTCATCTAGCTATGTGAACCAGTCAAATCCTGTTCCCTTTAATTTTTTTTAATTTTTTAATGTTTTTATTTATTTTTGAGAGAGAGAGAGACAGAGAGACAGAGCACAAATGGGGGAGGGGCAGAGAGACAGAGAGACACAGAATCAGAAGCAGGCCCCATGCTCCGAGCTGTCAGCACAGAGCCCGACATGGGGCTCAAACTCATGAACTGCAAGATCATGACCTGAGCCAAAGCCGGATGCTTAGAAGACTGAGCCACCCAGGCACCCCTTAAATCCTGTTCCTTTTAGAATCAGTGTGATCATTTGAGCTTTTTGTTTGTGTTGAAAATTAAGGCACTCAAACTGAAAAAAGCGAAGAAGGATGTGTTTCTTTCTGGGTTTTCAAAGCCACTCCTGATTTCAAGAAAGCTGCTGGAGGAATTTCTTGTTGTCTCAATTCTGATAGATGTTGGAAGCAAAGAAGACCTTAGAAACTGAAAACACCTAATTCCTAAATTATCCTCATCCAACCCGCAGCCCTGTTTGAGTGAAGCTGCCCTTTCCCAGAAGCACGGAAGGAAACAGAGAAGAGGTTCTGTTATAAGAAAAGCGGATGGGGCCGAGGTTCAACTCCAGTATCCTGCATATTCCCCTCTGTTCAGCATATAACTGAGAGGCGGCTGTTCTGTGACAATGCTGACACGTGTCCTTTCCCTTACCTCCTTTCACTCACCATCTCAAGGATTCAGATTTTAGTGTTTTTAGTAGGAATGTGATTTCAGGCTCAGAAGGACCTGAGTTTTGGATATTAGCTGTGATTTGAAGCAAGTTCTAAACCTCCCTAAAACTCAGCTTCCTTGTCCAGAAAATGAGTAGATTAAAAATTGTCCCTCGTGGGGCGCCTGGGTGGCTCAGTCAGTTCAGCATCCGACTTCAGCTTGAGTCATGATCTCAGGGCTCTTGGGTTCGGGTCCCCCGTTGGGCTCTGTGCTGACAGCTCAGAGCCTGGAGCCTGCTTTGGATTCTGTGTCCCCCTCTCTCTCTGCCCCTCCACCACTCACACTCTCTCTCAAAAATGAACATTAGAAAAAGAATTTAAAAGTAGTCCCTCAAAAGAGCTTCTGGAGAGGATGAGGCTAGATGATCCAATAGGGTGCCCAGCACTATGCTTAGACATCGTAAGGGCTGAATGAATATTACCTAATTTATATACTATTATTATCACCAGTACTGCTTAGCTGATTGCTTCCTGTCACCTCTGCAACATATTACCATAAATTTAGGGGCTGAAAACAACACAGATTTCATCTCTTACAGTTGTGTACCTGACAGATCAGAAATCAGTTTCACTGGGCTAAAGTTAAGGCATTAGCAGGGATGTTTCCTTCTGGAGGGTCTGAGTAAAAAGCCCACTTCCTTACCTTTTGTGGCTCCTGTGCCCCTTCCTCCATCTGCAAAGCGCATCGGTCTAATCTCTGCCGTCCCATTACATCACCTTCTTCCCTGACTCCTACATCCTTCTTATAAGGACCCTTGATAAGGGTCCACCAAGATAATCCAGTATCACCTCCCAATCTCAAGATTGTTAACCTAATCACATCTGCGAAGTTCTCTTGCCATGTAGAATAACATTCATAGGTTCTGGAGACTAGAATGTGGACCTCATTGAGGGCTGTTACGCAACCTGCCATATTGACTAATCAGATTACTAAACATCATTGAGATCATGTTTCCTATTGCTATGGTGCAGAGTCATGAGTATAAACTCTTGAGGACATGAGATCTTGAGATATTAACTAAACAAACCATTTAGAAAACCCAAGAGTTTTCTCTGTAACATCCATTCTCTCCTTTTCTCTCTACTTTTCTTTCTTAGGAAGAAACAAAGATGCAATTCAAATATGTAAAGTAGGAGAACAGTGCAATCCTGGGGTCACTGTCAGATTCCACAACCTGGCAACTGGCTGGGTTACCTTGGGTTGTATTCCCCAAAACACATTCCCTGAGACAAGGATTTGAGGCAGGTAGTTTATCTGAAAGGTGGTTCCAGGAAGCGCTGATGGGGAGTGAGGAAATGAGTCAGAAGATGGAAGGAAGCTAATACACAGTATGTTATTGAGCAGGCTACTCCTGTGAGCCTCGGAGTGAACTCTGGGATCTAGGAGACAGTAGAACATGCCTCAGAGGTATCCAGCTTGGAAGGGGAAGCTTCCATCATTAGCCAAGGGCTGGTCCTGGGGCACTCTTCTCCGGAATGTCTAGCCTGCTCCACTCCCTGGGAGAATATTTGTAGTAGGAGGCCAACATCTAGTGAGGAATGCTGAGTGTCATGGGGCCACAAATGGAGCACTGACCACATCTGCGGACATGACCTCTCTGAACTTCAGTCCCTCCTCTGAAAACTGAGGACAATGCTACTGACCCTGCAGGGATTTTGTGAAAATTAGCAATCCTGTATTAAAGCACCTGGTAGTATGTGTCACACATGATAATGGCTCAACAACTAGTAACTCCTAAATAATGATAATACTAAAGGTTTGCCTTTAGTTTCTGTTTACAAATTTCATTTGTGCTTGGAAAGATCCCTCAATGATTTCTGAGCCCCAGATTTTTATCTCTAAAATCAGAGAGGAGGGTAAATGTTATAGTTACCATCCGTTGTGTATTCCCAGGATTAGTAATCAGATTCTGGTTTGGTTTTCCTTGTCCTTTGACACTAGAATTGCCCTCTGGCTTCTGTGCTTGTGATTATCAATTGACCTGGACTGATTTGGTCATGGATGACCCTTAGGTTCTTCTTGGTAAATATTGGTAGCCTCTGATTTTGAGGTAAGGGTTTCCTACTTAGCTGATAACTTCACTACTAGGTCACAATGAACAGAAATCTGATACAAATGTATAAATAAACACATATAAAACATCTCAGTAAACATTTATTAACAAGTAAGCCCACACACAGAATTTATTTGACCATTTCTGTAGACTTAGGTATGTTCTAGCTCTCTACGTTTTGGTGTTCTGACCTCAAATTTGCACAAATTATTCACTGAAGACCATCGTGAAGATTCCAGGGGCAGGATCTGGACACCCTTGTGGCTAGTATCATCAGAGATCCAGGATCTCCCAGTGCTCCTGGCTGGGCATAGGACTATTTAGAGTTTAAGCCAAGACTGTCATCCCTGAGGCTAAAGGCTACAGGCCTAATTGAATTCCTATGCCTTTGTGGAGCAAGTG
Source organism: Paguma larvata (assembly GCA_030068075.1). NCBI lineage: Eukaryota > Metazoa > Chordata > Mammalia > Carnivora > Viverridae > Paguma > Paguma larvata. The sequence continues at coordinate 41,867,886 of CM057838.1, forward strand.
TGGGGAGTGTCCCTAAAATATTTCTGCCAGTCCACATATAAATAAAATGAACAGTTTCAATTTCACTAATGAGAACCCACTTCTAACATTCACCAAGCTACATAACAGACTACTAATTTCATCAATAAAAAAAATTCATTAATGACTTTCAGTTATGTTAATTGGCAAAGCATTGCTTATGGATTGAAATACAGAAAACACAAACCCATGTAGCTAACTGGAGAGACCACACCTATGTTGTGCTTTCTTGATTAGAATGAACCCAGCACCTGGTTAGAGCCTAACCTAAGTAACAGCCACCTAGGATCACACTGTACATGTTGACCTACTCTTTTATTGTAGTAAAATATACATAATGTAAAACTTACCCTTTTAACCCTTTTTAGGTGTACTGTTCTTTAGAATTTGCATTGTTAACCATCACCGCCATCCATCTCCAGAACGTTTTCATCTTCCCAAACTAGGTACCTATAAAACAATAACTCCCCATTCTACTTTCTGTCTCTATGAATTTGACTACTCCAGGTCCTTCATGTAAGTGGAATCATATAATATTTGTCTTTTTGTGTCTTCCTTATTTTACTTGGCATAATGTCTTCAAGTTTCATGTATCTCGTAGTATGTGTAAGAATTTCATTTCTTTTGAAGGCTGAAGAATACTCCATTGTATGTATATACCACACTTTGTTTATCTGTCTATCCCTCAATGGACATTTGAGTTGGTTCCACCTTTTGGCTATTATGAATAATGCTTCTATGGACATTGATGGACAAATCTATTCTGAAGTATTTTAAGGGAAATTACAGACCTAACAACTACTGCTTTTAGTAGAAATCTAAGAAATTAAGCATATAATTTAAGCAGAATATTGCCTAATCCTTAGTTTTATTGCAGTTTAGTAAAGTACTTGTAATTTCTTCACTACCTTAGTACAACTGAAAACATTGGTTTTATGGATCTTCAAAATAAGATTTTGGAAGAAAACAGTTTGAAACTCCTGATTTGGTGTCATAAGACTGATTTTATATTTCATTTCCAAAATAGCTTTTAAAATATCATACAATCTATAGTTATTTAATTTCCTATATTGTACTTTTATTCTGCCAAAACCACATAAATTTCCACAGCTATTTGGTAATTTTCTTTGGTTTCCAGGATGCAGTTGCATAAAACCTTATATTTTGTGACCTCAACCTTTTCATCTGTGAATGATAAAATGTTCCCTCATCTTCCTCACCATTGGAAAAGTACAATACTTTATAGATCTATATTAACCATCTTCTGCAAGACCATGATGGTGGAATGTATCTGTCCTGAATTCTGATGATAGCCACAAATGAACTGAGTTGGTTACATATTGGCAGAGACTAGAGATTTAGATTCCGTGCAGGAGAGATTGCTCACTTCCCCAATTTATATGCATGAGTATATGTGTTTATAAAGTCAAGAATGCCAAGAAGTAGGCATTGTGCTTCTTTACAGGGTATGCATGCCAGAAGACACCTGCCCAGACTTCTGAAGCTTTCCTTGATATGCTGGAAAAGAGGTGGTTTTCCTAAGTGATGAGCTCCTGGGTTCTGCCTCTATCTCCTCCAATGATAGACTGCAAGGCCTTGGAGAAGTTGGCCTTGGATTTTTGATCATGCAGTCATGAACATATTTTTATTGAGCACCAGTGTGTCAGGCACTCTGCCAGGTGTTTAGGAGATCTTGGTGAATGAGACAAAGTTCCCTGCTGTCATGACACTCAGATTCTAGAGCTTTTCTTGATGTGATAGCCACTAGTCACATATGGCTATTTAAATTAAACTATTAATTAAAATTAATTAAAATTAAAAATTCCAGTTCTTTAGTTGCACTAGCCACATTTTTTAAATAATTTGTTGTCAAGTTAGCTAACATACAGTGTATACAGTGTGCTTTTGGCTTCGAGAGTAGATTCCTATGATTCATTGCTTACGTACAACACCCAGTGTTCATCCCAGCAAGTGTGCACTAACCACATTTAAAGTGCTCCATTGCCACATGTGGCTGGTTGCTACTATATTCAACATATAGATATAGATATAGATATAGATATATAACATTTCCATCACTGAGGAAAGTTCTATTGGATGATGATATGAGAAGGACAAATAACAAATAATCAAACTATAAAATATTAGAAGGTGGCAAGTACTAGGGAAAAGAGAAAAGCAGAGAAGAGTAAGGGGAAGTAGGAGTGCCAGAGGTAGTTAGAGATAGACTGTGGTATTAAACAGAGTGGTCAGGATAAGTATTTCTGAGAAGATGAGTTTTAAACAGATTTGAAAGAAGTGGGGATGTTAGTTAAACATATAACTAGGGGAGGGGCATTCTAGTGGATTGAACAGTCAGAGAAACATGCCAGCTCAAGAACATGCTTGACATTCCAGGTACTACAAAGAGACCAGTGTGACTGGAGCTGAGGGAGCAAGGGAGAACACCCCGTAAAGGTCTAAGGGCCAGGTGGACAGAGAACTCTGGGTTATGGGGTACCCAGAGTATAGTCTACAATGCAGGGACATCAGCTCTGGGTAAGCACTTCTTGTCTCAATGGACACCTCACCCCACAGGGAACCTCATGGCTGCAGAAGGACCAGAATGTGGCCTTTGAAGGCACACAGCCAAGGGCAGGGATCCTCTCACTGGCTTTCCAAGCTTGTGGGGAAATGGAATAGAGAAAAAGATTTTTGAGATAGAGAAATAACATGTTTATTTGCTTGTGAGAACAGTACAGTGAAGAGGGGGGAAATAGATGATGTGGAAGAGAAAAGTATGACTGATGCTATCCTCCAAGTAGGCAACAGGGAAAAGGATCTAATACTCAAGTATGGAAATAGGCTTTGGGATAAGCTTGAAAGTTCTTCTATGGTCCAAGTCAGAAAGGCAGAGTATGTGGATGCTGATGAAGAAGTAGATGTGGTTGGAGGGTGTGGAAGTTCCCATGGCACTAATCAGTACTCATTTCTAAAAGACACCTGATTAGGAATACCTTGCCAGAGTGCTATTTCAGGTCGAAGTTGACTGTCTTTTGTCTTTTGTTTGTCTTTTGTCTTTTTTAATTTCTTTCTTTTTTTTAAGTTTAATTTATTTATTTTGAGAGAAAGAGGAGGGACAAAGAGAGAGGGAGAGAGAGAATCATCAGCAGGCTCTGCAGCAGCAGTGCAGAGCCCAGTTCAGGGCTTGAACTCATGAACTTTGAGATCATGACCTGAGCTGAAACCAAGAGTCAGACACTTAACCAATTGAGCCACCCAGGCACCTCTGTTAATTTAATTTCTATTTAAAATCTCATTAGTGATTCACTGTTTTTTAGTACATTGAATACTTACATTCCACACTGTGTAGCTCTTCACTTGCACAATTTTTTCACGAAGAAATCGAGGCACAGATAGGCAATATTTTGTCAAGAGACACACTGTCAGTAAGTGGTAGAAACAGTTCTGCTTAGGTTTCCTTCTGATTCATGATACACCAAAATGCTCCCACTTGCCTTTTGAATATATTTTTTGATATAGGAATCTGGGAGTCCTAAAATAAGAATTTTGATTTTTAAAAGCTTGAAGAAATTATTCCAATAAAAAAAATCAAGGAAGAAAGTAAAAAGATGAATAAGGACCAAAACTCCTTTCTTCTCGTAGATTTGGGGTTTTTTTGAGGGGGGACAGGGGAAGGGCACAGAGGGGAGGGGGAGAGAATCTTAAGCAGACTCCATGCCAAACAGAGCCCCACACAGGGCTTGATCTCACAATCCGTGAGATCATAACCTGAGCCAAAATCAAGAGTTGGACATTTAACCAACTGAGCCATCCAGGCACTTCTAAATTTTACTTTTTAAGTGTCAAAACATGCAACTTCTTTTCAGATACTGAAACGTATAACATGTTGTGCCCTCTGTCTAACGCAATCATTTTCTGAATAGTCAAGTGATTTCAGCAATTACTTTTGTGCACCCATCTCCTAACGCAACTGGAAGGAAGGCTGTGGGGAGGGTCACTGATGTAAAGCTCCTTATTTGTAAAATGAAGATAAAACCACTTATGTGTTATTCATAAAGACTTAATTAGGATCAACTTTAAAACATATCATCAAGCATTTTTAACTTCATAGAGTAAAATAAGTTTAATATAACAAATAATATAGTATTTAAAATAGTACTTTGTAACCAAAATAGTCCTGTTCACCTAGGGAGAGAGAGAAATTTGTCAGTGGGGACATTCCGCCACATTTTCTTAAGGACTTCAGCCTTTTCCTCAGTCCTTTTCTACATGTCTTCTGTGATCACCCTAGTGATTTGAACTCCCAATGCTGAATGTCATCACCATTCAAGCCATCCATCAGCATACCTTGGAACTCATTATCATTCAGGACTGCTTTCCTTCAAACATCTTAAGTAGTGAAACAACCTTCGCTGATGAATACTACCTTAAACTTGCCAAAGTTCTTATGCCTCCTGAACCTTTTCCTCCTCTTCCTGACTTCCAGACCCTTGATATTTCCCCATTGGTCCTGCCTTATCTAACCTCCACTTCTAGCCATGACCCATTTCAAGCATGTTCTCAGTAGCCACCATGCTTGCCAGTCCCCAGCCTGGGCAATTATCTCCGTTATCAATCCACGCTGTATAACTCTCAGAACTTTCCATTCATCCCAGGAAAATTCTCTGTAGCACCCTGTTCAGAACTTCTTTCATGCTCCCCAACCTCCAGTCTTACTTCTGTCACTTTCAATGAAGATCTCTCCTCCCACCATATTGAGACACTAGAGGACAGCATCGTGAGCTCTCATGATTTGCTTCTCCCCGGCCCTTCACAATTACTCAGTCCTTCACCTTCCCTCCTGACAGAGAGTTCACAGGTTCCCCCATCTTTCTAAGTGTGAACCATTCATGTCTACCAGAACCTGGCTCTATAAATGATCTCCTCTTTTCAATATCTCCTCAGTGATTCTGCCCTTTGGCCTGCAAACAAGCTACTAACAAATTAAAAAAAAAAAAAAGTTCCTTAGGCTTTCTAATCCCTTCAAGTTATTATTATTCCTGCCTTGTCTTTCTCGGTGAATCTTATGGGATATATAACCAGTGCTTTCTGCTCCTGCCTCCCCACTCACTGTAATGACCCCAGCCTACCTTTCATGGCCAACATAGCCCTTCCTGAGACCCGCAATACACTTTTCCACCTCCTGACCTTTTATCTCTTTTATCTACCTGAATCACCTTTCCCCTAGCCTCTTTATGAAGCCTGCTCAAGGCAGCATTTCCCTAAAGCTGTTCTTTACCTGACTCCTATATTTTTTTCATGGTTTTACTGAGATGCAATTGACATACAGTGAATTGCCACCCAGTTTGGTAAGTTTGGGTAATCATGTGCACCTGGGTAACCACCACCCAAATGAAAATACAATATTTCCATCTTCCCAGTTTCCTTATTCTTCTTTCCAGTCAACCCCCAAACTCACCCCCATCTCCAGAGACATCCACTATGCTGATTTCTATCACCATAAGGTAGTTTTGCCTCTGTGGTTGAACTTTATGTAAATGGAATAAAACACAGGGTATCATGTCATATTTCTTTAGCGCTACATGCATCTTCTCTTTGAGATTCATCAATGTTGTCACCCTTGTCAGTTCATTCTTTTTTATTGCTGAATATTTTCCATTATGTGAATATACCATGATTTGTTTATCCATTTTACACATTTAGCTTATTTTCAGGTTTTTTTTTATTTACCCCTAAAGCTACTATGTACTTTCTTATACAAGTTTTTGTGGATTGTTTTCTCTTGGGAAAATATCTAGGAGTAGAATTTCTGGGTCACAGGATAGAGGTATGTTTAACTTTGTAAAGAACTGCCAAACTATCTTCTAACATGGTTTTACCGTCTTTCACTCTCTACATTCCCACCCAGCAGTGTATGAGAGTTCCAGTTGCTCCACATTTGTCTCTTACTTTTGTGTCCTCATTCATTCTTTTCTTTGACTTGTTGCCTTGCATTATTGGAGCATCTTATTTTATCTCCTTCTCCATATGAACTTCTTAAAGACTATAGTTGTGCTTCCATCTTCCTTGCACACCCATAGTCTAGCCTTCCTTAGAGCTGGCTCCCTCTAAATCTACACAAAACAATAAAATGGAACCCAGTGAAGGTGGTTGAGCTCTGGGAATGGTATACAGAGAGCCTAGTGGCCCAGCAAAATCAATATGTTCTGACTCTCTTGGGGTGTATTATAATATTACAGCTGAATGCAGGGCTCCTGTGACCATTTGTTACAGTCGTCAGGAAAGGCTTTTTATCAGATTCATAGCGGCAAGTGATACAAATTATTGGATTTCTTTTTCAACATAAAAAATAGCTATTTGCAGCCTTTTGAAGCTGGGTAAATGAGCCCCATTGATCTTACCTGTAGAACACTGCAGGATATTTTTGTTCTGTCTTAACTTCCAATATTCTATGACCAGAGCCTGCCCCTGCAGCCAAGCTGGTCTAATCGTTATTCCCTGGGCATAACCTATTCAAATCCTCTTCTATGCCTTTCACAATATGGAGAAAATTCTTACTTGGAATGTCTCCCTTTTCTCCCTCCTAGAAGTTGGACGTCTCTTCAAGGCCTGGCACAAATGCCAGTGTCTCTAAGAAGCTTTCCCAGCTGCTTTGTCCTTCAGTACCTGTTCTCTCCTATGAATTATTATAACCTTCCCAGAATAGAGTCATGGCCCCCCTCCTAATGTCCAAGGCTTCTAGATTAATAGGGATATCCCAAGGCAGGAGAGAGCTCCTAAATGGCAAGTGTACCCCCAGATGTCTATGGCCATGGTCCAAAGGGCCAGCTGCTATGCAGAGCCTCTTTTTTGACATCTCTTGCTCAAAATGAGCCACACTACTTCTAGCCAGAACTATCTGCCTCCTGCCATCATCTTGAAGCAATAAATTGCTTCAGACCATGTTTCATCACCCACCAGTCAGTTGAGAGCTTGAGTTGCATTCAAGAGCACATGTTAAAGTACTCAGTCCTCTGGGTGTGTGGGAAAGCACTGCGGAACATGACTCTCCCTCATGCCATCAGTACTGACTGCTTGTTTTCCATGGGAGGCAAAGAAATGGTCAGCTTAAATTTGACAAATATCTTGAACAAGACAAAAAAGGGGGGACTAAAAACCCTCCAGGTTTTCTTCACTCTGTTCTCTCTTGCTCTCCATCAAAACAAACCAACATCCTGTCTGTTTTGTCATAAACTCTGGGCAGTTGTCCCAGGTGTCTTCCTGAAAGATAGCCTAGAAAGCAGAGTCTTCTCTTTCAATTCTTATTGTCTTCATTGGACTCCAGAAAAATCTTTCATCTGTAATACTGGAAAATAGGAGCTAGAGTACCTAGAATGTTATCATCCCATGCTTCTTTATTTTTCCTTCTGTTCATCCCTTCACCTGGTTATGCTACTCCACTTTCTCCCCACTTCCTGGCCCCTACAAGATATTAATTCAAAAATATTTAACACCTTTTACATTTTTAAAAAATTTTTTCACTAGACACTATAGTAGGAATTAGAAGTCCAACTATAGTCAAGATAGAATCAGCGCCTACTTCCGAAGCCTATGTTTACTAGATGATATAGGTACACAAAGAGACAACTACCAAACAATGTCCTGACTGCCATTTTATTGGAAGTACAGGTAGATGTAGGAACACATGTAAGGAATACCAAGTCCAGCCTATGGAGGTCTGGGAAAGCTTCGAAGAAGAGGTGACATATGAGCTAGTGGGAGTCACCCCAAAGTCAGCTGAAAGACACGAGGGTGGGGAGGGTGGTTAAAGCATGTATGTGGGACACCCAGAAACTAGGAGCCTGGCACAATAAGGAATTGAAAGAAGTTTGGTGTGTTTGGGAATCAGGAGGCAAGAGAGTAGTGATAACTGAAAATGAAAAAATAAGCAGGGGCATTATCACAACACACCTTGCAAGGAAGTTCTGATAAGGAGTAGGGACCTCTTGTAGCAAAGGGGAGCTTAAGTAAAAGAGTAGGAGAGCTTTGTGTTTGGAAAGGTCACTCTGGCAATAGTTTTGATAGCATGGATCATGGGGACAAAGCTGGGACAGGTAAGAAGACCAGACAAGGAGTGCTGATGGTCCCAGCAAGAGCATTGGCAGAGTGGATGGAGAAGGTGGGTTGACTGGCAATGCCATGGCCTGGTGATACGATATGAGAGTGAAGGAGAGGAAAAGGTAAAGGATAAGGCCAGGTTTCAAGCTTGGAGAATGGTGGCGCATTTACAGAAGCAGGGAACATAGAAGCTTCAGGTTAGAAGGTAGGGGCAGGATGTCCTTTATGTAGTTTGATATGTGGACCTCAGGAAAGGACTGGGACAACTGGGAAGTAAGTCATTAGTACTCAATGGTCATGCTGCTACGGGAGTGGGTTAGACAGCCCGGGCGAAGAGGAGGGCTGAGAACACCAAAGAATGGGCAGGGGAAGAGAAATGTATAGAGAAAACTGAAAAGAGACATCCAGGGATCTGGCAAACCAGGAGAAGGTGTCCCCCAGACAGGAGCCAGGGGAAGAGTCTCAAGAAAGACAGATGGTCAACCAATGTCCTAGAAAAACACTCTTATACCCATTGGATTTAACAATCAGAAGGATGAGGTTGGCATGTGCAACTTCAAAGGAAGAGTGGGGGTGAAATAGATTGGAAAGGGAGTGGGAAATGAGGGAATACAGATGGCAAGAAAGGAAGCTCTCCCAAGAGGTTTAACTTTAAAGGGAGGAGATAGAAAGAGCAGTAGCAAGAGAGGGTATGGGGTAAAAGAACATTGCTGTTGTTGTTTCACTGTGGGAGAAACAAACAGGACTTTAATATTCTTTTAGAGGTAAGTAGGAAGATGAATAAATGAAATCTGTGGTGAGAAGCAATTGTAGGATATAAAGCAAATAACAGATGGGAGAATATCAGCAGGGTGTTCTCTTGATAATGACAAAATTCTACCAATTCCATGTAGTAGAAGTAGCACAGTGGGCAGATCTTGGAGCAAACCCCTGTGATCCATTCCCAGCTGAGAGTGGCCTTGGGCAAGTTTTCTAATATCTCCACCTAAAGTGGTAGAACAGTGCTTAGAACAGTGCCTGGTACACACCAGGCAAGTACTCAATAAATACTAGCTACAGTCATCTGCTGATGCCCAAATTTCCAGGAAAAGAGTATATCTAGTGGCTTCTCACCCAGGCTGCTAAAGATACTGAAAAACATGTCCTTGTGACATTGTTTTCTAAATTATTGAAAGTCAGACCTGTCCTCCAGAGCTGGGCCCATTTTGTGTGCAGAAGCACTTAATGTTTGTGTTGCTTGGCTCCAGTAGGGGCAGCAGAAGCCTCCACCACAAAGGTGGCACATGCACAGTTGAGAAATCCCTTGTGGGTTACTATCCTGTTTCTTTCCAAAGCCTTTCTTCTGGTTTTCAAATGAGATTTCCTTGTTCAGGAGGGGTGCCAAATGCTGGGGATTTCATAATACTCCCAATGCTAGGCACCAGATTTCTGTAACTGCAGTGGTGGAGATTTGAATTATCTTTGGAAGGGGGCTCACACTGTTTGTCTGTCAAATTGTCTGCATGTTGGTGGAGCTGAAATTATAGGAAATGAACAATATGCAAGTATGTTCCAAAGTATCTACCACATGGTTGGTGATCCCTAAGTGTTTGTTTCCTTTCTGGAAGGTACTAGGATTTGTTCTCATAAGGCAGCATGACAGGGTGGAAGCCATATGGGATTTGCCCTCAAATTTTGGCTCTACTGTTGAGCAGCTGTATGAACTTGGGTTATTTACATATCTTCTTGAGCCTTTTTTCCTCATCTGTAAATGAAGCCTGATAATACTCACTGCACCAGTATGTTTCGGGGATTAAATAAGACAACATATGTGGAAACACCTAGCACACAGTAGATATCCTGTGTTTTTTCTTCTCCCTTCTTTGTGTCCTTGTTTTGACTACTAGATAACCATGTTTACTCTCACAAATCTGATACAATTCTTCTATCAAGTCAATATATCAAGTATTTAATAAACGTCACCTTGATCCATTAAACTCACTGCGTAGAAGTCACACCATTACCTAGATTCTCCACTGTCTTGTTAGACACCAACAGATCTTTCTGTGGCTGCAGTGGAGATATTATTGCCAGTTGTCAGTGTGAGATGATGTACTCCTTCACTCTTCAGTGGAGTGTGTGCAGGCATTTTGTTTTCCCTGGTGGAACATTTTGCAGTCTCCTTTAAAAACAGTGCCCTCATCTTGTTTCCTGTCTCTGACCTGCCTCTTCTCCTCCTTCCCAGCCTCCTAAACCCCATCATGCTTCCCCGTATTGTTGGCCTAATGGGCTCCTTAATAAGTGTAGCATTTTGAAATACACAGAGCACAAGATAGAAATTGGATTTCCTCTTGGACAGTTTCCATCCTCCCTCCTCAGGTACAGCTTTCTCCCTTCTTTCCATTCTGCAGCACGACTGAAATTTGCTGAGCCAGAAAGGGGAGGAAGGAGGTATGAAAGGGGAACCAATCTGCCTTCGCATTGTTTCAGGAAGAGCTTATTATTAACCAGCTCACTGGAAGAGACCAAGTGCTCTAAAGATACTCTGGGTGCCTCTTGTGCCTCCACAAAAGCCCAAGGTCCTGAGTATATAGCGCATGACAGAATCTAATTACTGAGATAATTATTGCTACCTGCACTGCCCAACTGTTGTGTTTTGTAATCAAAAGCTATATTAGCAGGTGTGACTCCAACCCTGCTGAAAACTCAGGGAAGCTACTGAAGGCCCAAAATTTAGGGAAGCTGAATTTCATTTTAGTTAGCGGGCCTGCGTTACTCGGATTTTACATTAGCAGAATGTTTGGGTATCTGGAGAGTATAGCAGAGTATTTCGGCCAATGCATGGACATCATTCTCCCTGTAGGGCTATCCTCAGCTGACTTAGCTACTCATATTTCTGAAACAGGACTTCATAGCAATTGCAAAAAGCTCTGTACCATTTTTGAATTTGTTCTCTTTAAATAGTTTATCAGATCTTAAGAAAGAACAAACCTGGAAGCAGATACCCCCTGATTTTAAACTATATTATGAAGCTACAGTCATCAAAACAGTATGATTTGGCATAAAAACAGACATACATCAGTGGCACAGAATATAGAACCCAAAGATAAATCCTTGCATATATGGTCAATTAACTTATGACAAAAGAGTTGTAAGAATATACAGTGGGGACAAGATGGTCTCTAATAAACAGTGTTGAGAAAACATGCAAGAGGATGAAATTAAGCCACTGTCTTATGCCAGACACAAAAATTAACTCAAAATAGATTAAAGACTTGAATGTAAGACCTAAACCATAAAACTTCTAGAAGAAAACATGGGCAGTAATAATATTGGTCTTGGTGATAAAATTTTGGATCCGACTCTAAAAGCAAAGGCAACAAAAGCAAAAAATAAACAAGTGGGACTACATCACATTAAAAAAACTTCTGCACAGCAAAGGAAACCATTATCAAAATGGTTTCTCCCTGAATGGGAGAAAATATTTGCAAATCACACATCCAATAAGGGGTTAATAAGGGTTTATATTTTTTTTTTAAAGAACTCATTAAAAAAAAAAAGACAGTCTGACTTTTAAAATGGGAAGAGGATCTGAACAGAGACTTTTCCAAAGAAGACATACAGTTAGATGGCCAACAGGCACATGAAAAGATGCTCTATACCACGAATCATCAGGGAAATGCAGATCCGAACCATGAAATATCACCTCACTACCTGTTTGAATGGCCGTTGTCAAAAAGATAAGAAATAACAAGTGTTGGTGAGGATGTGGAAAAACAGGGGACTCTCATACATTGTCGTTGGGAATATAAATTGGTGCAGTCATTGTAGAAGACAGTATGGGGGTTCCTCAAAAGTTTAAAAATAGGACTACCATGTAATCTAGCAATTCCACTTCTGGATATTTATTCAAAGAAAATGAAAACACTAATTTGAAAAGATATATGTATCCTTATGTTCACTGCAGCAATATTTTCAACAGTCAATATGAAAACAACCTAATTGTCCACTGGAGGATGAATGGATAAAGAAGATGTGAGACACATATATATTTATAAAAAGATGTGACATATATACATATATATATTGTATAAACATATATATAATGAATACCACTCAGCCAGAAAAAAGAATGAAATCTTACCATTTATGACAACGTAGATGAACCTTGAGGGAATTATACTAAGCAAAATAAGTCAGACAGGGGAAGACAAATACCATATGGTTTCACTTATATGTAGAATCTAAAAAAGAAAGCAAACAAACAAAACAAGACCAAACAAAACTCATAAATACAGAGACCAGAATGGTGGTTGCCAGAAGGAAGGAGGTTTGGGGAGTAGGTGAAATGGGTAAAGGGGATCGAGAGGTACAGACTTCCAGTTATAAACTACATAAGTCATGGGGACGTAACGTACAGCATGGTGACTATAGTCAGTAATACTGTAGAGCACACTTGAAAGTTGCCTGGAGAGTAAGTCCTAAAAGTTAACTTTATATGGTGACAGATGGTAACTAGACTTATTGCAGGGATCATTTTGCAATGTATACAAACACTGAATCATTATGTTGTAAACATGAAACCAATATAATGTTATATGTCAATTATACCTCACTAAAAAAATTTTGGAAAAATAGTTCACCAGTACCTGACTGAACAGCCCAGCCTTCATTTGGCATTCGGTGAAGAGAAACTTATTTTTCTCTGGGCACAGACAGGTTGTATATATTTGGTGAGTACAGTGTGTGCTAAACTGGATATAGGTATGTGTTCATACCCCTTGCCACCTGCTCCGTATCCTTTCTGGCACAGAACCACAGACTGGCTTTCCGTTCCCCATCTCAGCCAGTTCTAATTAATTTATGTCTACCTCTCTGCCATAGCACACTAAGGAAATGGAGTTTCCACTTTAAAAATCAAGTTTATTAAAAATGAAGTAACATGGTGATAATTAGCTTTTAAAATGCTTAAAGAAGTTCCAAGTGGAAAAAAGGAAACGAGTTGCAAAAGAGGAAGAGAAATTGGGTAATTAAGACAAGGACAATTAAAAGGAGAATAACAAAGAAAAGTGGGTGAGGTTGACAGGAGATAAATTGGAAAGGGAGAAAGGGTCAAGGAAGAAGCAGAAGGGAAGAAAGGAGACAGGAAAAGCAATGACATGTACTTGAGTAATGGACTCCACCAAGGAAATAGAAAAAGTGAAGGCCAGAGTAAGAATTATGGAGAAAAAGAGTCAAAGACATCGACGTCTCCAGAATTGCAGATTGTTGGTGGCCGAGGGGAGTGTAGAGAGAAGTAGATCTCTCTTCAAGGAAGTTAGGTGTTGAATTCCTTAGGATAATATGGCAATTAGGGAAACCGTCCCCTGCATATGCTAATTCAGATGCTAAAGTAAGAGCCAGCCAGACTCATTACTGGGCTTGGCCAGCCTGTAATGGCAACAGAATTCACTGATGCATATTTAAACTGAATTTTCTAACCAAGGTCTTAAATAAACAGTCACCAGATGTAACTGAAAATTAGAATAAGGCTTTCAGTCGTGAGTGTTCCTGTAGGAAAAGTCTGAAAACCCTTCATGTTGCTTTTTCCAAAGTTTTTAGTCATTTGTGGTTTTTAGCCCTGGCTAGTATGTTAGCAACTGTTCCATTGCTGGACTGTGTGAATCCTTCTAGTATTTACTTTTTAACATTCTGCAGGGCAGGGAGAGTGGCTGACACCTGTGATGTAAGCGAAGTCCCTGGCAGGAATGTTAATTCTATGGGTAACAAAGGAACCTTTGAGGGACTTGGATTCTTAATGGGACCACCAGAAACTCCTTCCCCCAAAGCTGGGAAACCCAGAGCAAGTCTTCTCAGTCAGCCCAAGTTTGCAAAACCAGAGTTGTCAGAGGAAGGTTGAAATGGCAGGAGGCCTAAGAAATCTCGGGAAGGTGTCGTTTGGCCTATAGTCCAGATCCAGAGTCTGGAAACTTGGCAGGACCTCCCAAGCTTTCTGTGGATCCCCTGCTGGCAACTGGGTGCTCTGTTGAGTCTAGGAATTGATGGTCACCAGTAGCTTGTGGATAGTTTTCTGTGTTGAGCAGATGCCTTCTCTTACAATGGCAGCTCAATGGCAGCATCAGCTGGATGCTATTTGGTATTTCTTTACTCATATGTGTCTTAGGTTAATTGATAGACTACACGATTGTCACTAATGAGTAGAAATAATAATCCAGACTGACTTCTATTTGTCGATGAGCTACTTTTAAATGTATACACTGCTATATTTTAATATAGTTAGATTTGGGTTTCTATAAAATCATGAGGCCCTACCATGCTCAAGTGTGGCTAAGAAGCTGGTCAACCCTCTTTTTCTTGTTCCCAGTCCCCAGGTCCCATTCTAAATGAGGATCATTACCTCCGGGTATGCAGAGTTACAGTCAGTGATCAATTCATTCAAACATGTTATTCAGTAATCAGGGTAACCGACTTATCCCGGTTTGCCCAGGACATTTCTGCTTTTAGCATTAGAGGTTGTGCATTCCAGGAAGCCCCTCAGAGCCAGGCACGTAAGGATAGTTGGTCACCTTATCGTCTACCATGTTCTGATAGAGCTAAAAGAGACCCTAGAAATCACGATTCCTACCCACTCATTTTAAGGTGCTAGTTAAAACCAAGGAGCCTTCTTATTGATTTATTCTCCTTCTCATTCATATATTTCCTGGATTGGAGCAGATGATTAGATACTATGATCGAAGATGTACCCATCAGACTGCATTAAAGAATAAAATTAAACAAAAGATACTGCAATGTGCCGATAAGGCTTTTATAATCCAGGTTGTGATTTAAAAATTAAATAGTCAAGGGGCGCCTGGCTGGCTCAGTTAAGTGTCCGACTCTTGATTTCAGCTCAGGTCATGATCTCATGGTTCATGAGATCAAGCACTGCATCAGAGTGCAGAGCCTGCTTGAGGTTCTCTCTCTCTCCTCTCTCTCTGCCCCTCCCCTCATTCTGTCCCTCTGTGTTTCGCTCTCTCTCTCTGTTTCTCAAAATAAATAAATAAACATTAAAAAATAGTCAAAAATATAAAGTGAATCAAAAATTATTATTCAGTGTCTGGATGCTACTTGGTACATCAAAGAAATTGTTTATAAAATAGTTTCATTTCAAGGTGTTTAAAGAATAAAATACAATGGACATACCATCATTCTGTCTAGTTACACCTTTTTTTTACTGGAAAATATTCACAATAATGCTCAAAATAATGTAAATGTTCATAAATGAAGACTTGTCTGGAAGCCAGCAGATGGTGTGTCTGGTCTTGGCACAGTTACTAACAGACCATTGACCCCAGACAAGTCATTCAACCTCCCCAGATCCTAGAATTTCCTCATCCGAAAATGTAAGTATAGGCAAGAATTTCCCATTGGACAGCTAGCAGAAGAGAAATATTAGAAGTCAGGAGACTCATGCTATAGTCTTCATGCTTCACTTACAACCACGCGGCCTCGGATAAATGAGTTAGCCTCTCAGTTTCCTCATATATAAAATGGAAAGTTGTTTCCAGCCTATAGAGCATGCATCTTGTGAAGATCAAGATTCATCTTGTGAAGATACTGTAGGAAGCATGTACAAATGTCACATTCTGCTGTCCCATACAGTGACCCCTACAGCTTAAGGCAATATTTAAAATGGATCCTGAATTAGTATAAGAGTTAGTAAATTATGGCCTACACCTAAATCTGGCCCACCACCTATTTTTGTAAAATACACACACACACACAGAGTCATCATAACCAGTCATGTTCGTTCATTTACATTTACACACTGTCTATGAATGCTTTTATGCCACAACAGCAGAGTTGAATAGTTAAGTTGCAACAGAGACTGTATGACCTGCCAAATCTACAATATTTAGTCTCTAGCCGCTTGCAAAAATACTTTACTAATCCTGATCCAGCAGAAAGGTTGCAGATTGGTGCTCCAATATCCAAGGCTTCTCTTAAGTTCTGTCTTAGTATACGATCCCAAGCACGTGATTTACTCTCTCTGGTTCCCTGTTTCTCATACTCTTAAAAACAAGGGAATAAAAATCCAGCCCCTTCTTTCCTCACAGAAATGCTGTTAAGATAGATAAGAAAACAAAGGCTTTGATCTTTTCTGAAAGCAAGATTATTTAAATTCAAAGTATTATTCATAAGGTGGATGCTGTTAGAGAATTCGGAAATGATGACTGATGTGTTGTTATTCTCTGATATCAGATCTCTCATGTACCTCAGTGGGGGGTGACTTAGATCAGCGATAGCATACAGACCCCTGCACCACGGTACTACATCAAACTAAAGTAGTGCACCAGAATTGAATTTAATCACAGTATCCAGTCA
Organism: Paguma larvata; assembly: GCA_030068075.1. Lineage (NCBI taxonomy): Eukaryota > Metazoa > Chordata > Mammalia > Carnivora > Viverridae > Paguma > Paguma larvata. The sequence continues at coordinate 41,884,347 of CM057838.1, forward strand.
GGAGTGTGAGTTTTAATTGCTTCTTTATCCCTCTATCCTCTGAAGACTATCATTAAACATTTACAAGACACGGACTTCAGATGATGCCAACATCTCTGCCGGGGTCACCTGACAACTGGCTGTTTTAATCCAGGACCAAGACAGGGAGGCCTTCAGGCACGTTAGGAAGGACTGTTCCCAAGACAGAAAAACAGTCATGGTGGTAGCACATGGACTGGTTTGCAGAGCAAATACCAGAGATATTTGTTTATGTTAAAACTTTAATTTGTATTTGATTCTTGGACGCATGACTGATATCCAGGCTAGTTAAGCACACACACAAGTGATTTTCAAATCTTTGCCTAGCAAGTGTAAATATTGGGACCTCCTCTTTCCTAAGAACTCCATCAAAGCTCCAGGGAGAACCTCCCTAAAGGAGCAGCTCTTAATGTGTCTGAAAGCAGCTGTCTAAGGAGGCCAAGCCTGATCTTTGAAAGTAGCACTGGCCAAGGTACAGCCATTTTACAGACCCTACATATGAAACTCCAGATTCATAGCATAGATAAATTAGTGGGCCATCATTTGCTCTATAAAAGTAGTCTTCACTTTACAATCCAATTCACTGCCATGTTCTTTTACTGACCTATTGCCACTAGTGCAGTTGCAATAAAATCTGTTAGAAATGTAGAACACATATGCCTTTTCATTGCTAATCTAGATGGAAAGATGAAAAGTAAGGTGCGCTTTTAATCCCCTTGTATCCTAAGATGTGGCTTTTGTGAACATCTTTTGTTCTCAGCCTAGGAGCTTAATGTTACTGACTTATGATTGGCTGGGAGGAATGGGGTACATAATTCCTTATTACAACAATGATATAATATCAAGTGATTTTGTCGACTAACTCACTCTGATTATCTGCATGAAATTTCAAAAAAAATGGAGGATCAGTCATACAGGAATATGCTAACTGACCTTTTGACAATGACTCATAATAATATTAATAATAGCTACTGTACTGAGCATTACCATATGCCAACCAGCATTCTACCTCATTAGCTCATTGAAGCTCAAACAAGCCAAAAAGATAGTTACAATTATTATTATTCCTATATCATAGATGGGTATAGCAAGACACAGAGAGGTAAAATATCCTTCCTTATACTACATGCTGATGCATGCAAGATCCAAATTCAAACTCAGTGCAATTGGCACTATAATTTGTGCTACTAACTTGTCTGCTATATAGAATAGTTGTCTGCTATATCGAGAGGTCAAGCAACTGTCAGGTGCTGAAATGTAAGAGCAAGAGCACCACCTGACATATTTTCTACCTTCAAGAAGCTGGCAAGTATGTCAGTTATATCTCAGTTATAAATAAATAAATAAATAACTTTGTTTAATTTTTGAAAAGAAGCTAATATCTGCCTCAGTCCATTAGAGAGAAACTGGTATTAGACTTGTCCTTTGCCATTAAAAAAATAAACTAGAAAACTATATATAATTTCCTACTATACATACATTCATTTCATACATTGGACAATAGGAAAATGAGGTCTTTGACCCCAGAGATAAAGAAAACAAAAGATGACTCCTATGATTGCCCCAGTTTTCTGACTGGAGACACATTTCAGGCCATGGAGCAGGGAAATGAAACCCAAGCAAAACACAATAATCTTGCTAAACTGCAAAGGCAGAGACTAGAGTTCGGGGAGTCTGAGGCAGCTGTGTTTATGGGACGGAGTACCAGAGAAGAGGGAGATAAACAGAAAAAGAGATCCAGAAATCTTCATAAAGGTTCTCTTTGAGTCTTTTGTTGCATACTGAGCTGAGCATGTATAGGGTAAAATTCTATAAGACTCAGCCAAGAACAGCTATCAGAGAGCTAGAGGTTGAACAATTCCCAGAGCCCACAGGGCTGGGGAAATCTTTAATTCCAATCAGCCAAAATGGAGCAAGCTTGTTGGGTATGTGGCACATTTGACAGTTGGACTGGAGAAGTTCCATCCCAGCCCTGATTTCTGTGAAAAGAGAGCTTTCAAGGAGATGAGGTATTTCTCCACAGAGAGAGTTGGTCCTAAAAGCTAAGAGGGACAGTAGCTACTCTGACAATCCACTGACCGCAGACAGAGTGGGTTGCACCCTAATAAGCAAAATGCGATTAGATGTCTGTTACCACGCATGCGAGGTTGAATTAGGAGCAAGGGAAGGATATGATTTTAGAGATGTACAAGTCAGACATTCTCTTATTGAATCTAATAGAAGGAATTTCAAAAAACACAGGTTCATGGGAAATGTTCCCTGGGGAAAAAAGATGAGTGGTTGTGTGGGCATGGGTGCTCTGAGGACGGCAGGTTCATAGACTTGCCCTTTCACACCACGCTGTGTGTGTGTGAAGCACACACCACTCTGTGCAGCCAAGGCTCCTCACCCTGTGGTCTTCATCTTTAAGATGAAGGGATGAATTCAGCACAAGGTAAAAAATGTCTACAGATCCTTTCAGTCTACAGACTCTTACACTTCTAATCATCATCATAACCTTTAAGCCTAAGTTTATTCATCTATAAAATGAGGATAATAATAATTATAGAATCATCATGATGATTTGAGAAGATAATGAGTATCAAATGTTTAGTTAAGGTCATGGCACATAGAAAGTACTTAGTAAATCCTGGCTACAGTTATGGTTCTGATTTTTTTACCTTTTTCATCTTTAAACGATATGTCATTGTACAGAACCGGATATCCCAGAGACCGTAAGGAGGAGTGCTATTTCCCAGTCTCCGTAGCATGCCCATGGTGAAAGAGCCTGTGCCACCCTCCAAACATGCTTCTAAACAGTCTTTACTGCATTAAAATCAGTAACTTGGGGAGAATGAGGCTTTTTCCTCTTTCAGCTTCATCTGTGGAATCCCAAGCAGTTTTGGATGTAATCTTATATTCATCAATCTGGTTTCTACAGATGTCCTCTACTAGATTGAAGGTTGCATGAAACTCCATGGGAGCAGACACATTTAAGTTATGCCCAACATGGTTTGCCTGGCGCTTAGCAAGTAGTTGGAACTCAGTAGGAGATGAGTAGATATCAGATGAGTGAATATGATCTCCTTGTCAAAGCCTTATATCCAAGTCACATTTGGACTTGGATAAGTACCTAGTGTCTGCCTTAGTACGCAGCAATGAGTGCGTTGTAAGTGTTGCTGTGATCACCTCCAGTAGTCACTCAGCCTATTTACAATAACTGGATGATTGTTATCTCTTCTGTATGAAATTAAGCAAGAAAGAATTCATGCTTCATGTTCCATATCCTTTAGAATCAGTCTTCTTACCAGTTTAATTAGTTAGTAAAGGACAGCATACTTTTCACCTTTGTCAAGAATTCTAACTGCTTTAGGAAAAATGACTCAAGAGATGAAACAGCAGGACTCCTGGTGTTATTTATAAATTTTGTGCTGGGAACTGTTTCAGGGTCTGTAGCAGCAAATCTCAAGCACCATTTACCTTATCCAATAATTCTGGAGTTTGAGTATGAATGATGGAACAGCTAATAACATGTTACCCCACAAAGTAGCATTAGCTTCCTTTATCATCATCAGCCTTTTTTTTTAAGAACACAGAAATGTGTAAATTGCAGTTTATCTCACCACAGAAGCATTTAATCAAATGTGCTGTAATTATATTTTGGGTGGCTACTGAGAATAATCACTATTTCTTCATTACAAGGATTGTCCTAAAAATTACATTAATGAGGGTCAACCATAATAGCATTGGAAATTTAGCTACATTTAAATGTTAAATTTGTACCTCAGCCCTGTATATTTCCCATTAGTGGATTGCCATGGGCCAGGATCTTTTCATGAGCATTGGCATTTAATAGATGTTCCTCGAACTGATGTTTTACTTTAAGTGAAATGTGTTTGCATTAAAAGCATATTCATTTCCAGGCTCCTTCTTAAACATTTGTTTCTTTTGTTTTGGAATTCACAAGGCTTTTCATGTTTGGCCTGTTTTTTTTCTTCACTGAATAATAATTTTTAGAAGGTTGTAGTTTAGAAGGTTTTATGTAAAAAAAAAAAAAAGAAAAATCATATTTTTAGCTGATAGTCAACTAAAGGGACTGTATTTAGCTGCCAAATGTGAACCTCTCAGGTGACCGAGAATGAAAAAGCTTATTTGCATAAATAAAATGAAAGCCAATAAATAAAAAGCTTATTTGCATAAATGAAATAAAAGCTCAGTAACTGAGCCAATATTCACCAAAATTTTTGCCATTGTCAACATCTAATTTTGCTCCATTTTCAAGGATCGTGGCTTGAGGCAAGAATTATCCACCATATGTCTGTTTTCCTTGTCCTTTCCTTGGAAGCTAAGGTGGAGGGAGCTTTGCTAATATTTTGCAGCATTAGCCAAGTAGTTTGTCATCTTTTTGTAACCATCTGCCTTACACAAAATCATGGACACACTTATTTTGGATAAATTTATGCTGTCTGACACATAGATGAATATGAAGAACAGAAAGAAATCAAAAGACTCTCGTTCCCAGATCAATTTTCTTCATCAGCCTGAGCTACCTCCAAACCAGCCCCCTGGTCTCTGGACATGATACATGTTATTCATTAGTACTTAAATTTTATTATATTTTTAATAGAGCCTATTTTCAGATGGGACTGCTTTTAGTAGTAAAACTTTCTTTTATGTATTTATTTCCTATTTTCCTTTGTGTACCTTCTTATAACCTTGACGCTGTGATTATCTAGAAATGAAAAAAACCCATCTCAGTGTGGACTCTTGATCCATCCAACCCATAATGCTGCTTCTGATAATGACCCCCAGAGGAATTTTGTGGAGGCCTTGGCCACCCACCTTGACATGAACTAAAATTAATAGGTGTACCCTCTCAAATAGTCTAATTTCTTTATACCAGTATGGCTTAATCAGCTGTGATTTTATACTAGGTACCTTGAAAGGGACAATTTTAGCCTGTCCTCCTTATGGTGGGGTGCTGGTAATGGAGATCCATAGTGTGACTGGAAGGGCCTTTGCAGGTTTTCAAGACTGATTCCAATTCTAAATAATGATACCAATTCTCAGGTGGGCATCCTTGTATAGAAATACCTATTGCTTCTGTTCTTTCTCATAGCTAGTTAGTTCTCTATGCACAGCAAACATCGCCTTCAATTCCACAGTAACTCAACCTTTTTGGTTGTAGCATAGTTTAATCAAAGCTTCTTTGAATAGGTAAAATATATTCTTTTACTTGGCTTACAACCTTTTTGTTGTTGTTGTTACCTTTTTAAAGATTATAAAGATTATAAAAACAGGCCAAGGCTGCTCTTACAAAAGCCATGATTTCTTTTTCAACTATAAAGTATGTGTTTAAGTGCTTAATAATAAACCTTGGATTTTATGAATACATTAGCCTGGCCATGAAGAAGTGAGAATCACTGGTCAGAGGTTCATAGAGTCTTCCTTATGATCTTTCTCATGAATGCACAGATTCTTATCAACCAGTTGGCCTTCAGTACTGTAATCACTGAATAGTGGGTGACAAAACTGGGGTTCTGGGTCTCTCATGTCTCCCAGACATTCGTGCAGTACTCCTGTCAACCAGCCTTACAGAATTATCAATATTCAGTATGGGAAGTAGGTCCAGAGCAGCATGTCCATGTAATACTTCCAATTTGTCTCATTCCTTTGTCTCTGTTTGCCAACAAATGAGAGATGACAAGCAGAAACACAGGTTTATATCTTAACACCTGCCTTCTACTGCACAGTGGGTTTGTAACCTTTTTGTATCTATAGCCAGAAATCAAAATCTATTCATTTGCTCAAATGTTCTATGTGCTCACATAGAAAACCTATGATGATTTTAAGGCTTTCATTATAAACACCACACTGGAAACAATCTTCAGAGTCTTTTCAAGTCAAAGACCCCTATACGTTGAATGTTCTCAGTGTGCCCTGTCAGAAACAATTTTTACGGATGTTTTCTTAGTAAGCATCATTCCCCAAGTGTGGAGAGAACTGCAGAAAAGCATTTACAAGGAGTCACATTAGCTCAAATAGGTGGGAATTTTACTGAGATCAGGCCATGAAAGAAGAGTGCACGATAAGTTCTGTATGGGCGAAAGGAAAATAGTAAATTGGGACCAATATGTAAAAATGAGTAAGATTCAAAATTACCCCTCTCAAAAGAAGTGTCAATGTCATTTTGTGTTACAAACCCAGATAGAAGGACAGTGGTGTGGATGTTTCTTTATAGCTATATATGAAGCTATAAATACACAGGCACACACCTAAAGTCATGAACTCAAAGATAAGGACCACAATCACATGTGAATGTGATTATTCTTTTAAGATTTGTAGGTAGATGGTATTAAGTTATAATTTTCTGAAAAGTAAAATCATGACTCTCATGTGAAGGTTGAAGGCAGTTCAAGAAAGAAATAAGGATGTTAAGGGGTCGCGAGGTGTTAAGGACAAGCCCGATATTATACACACAGATATGTAGATATATAGATATAGATATAGATACAGATACAGATATATAGATTCTATATATTTTTTCTATATGTATACATCTATACATCTAAATGTATACATATACACATACATTTATATGTATATATGTTTGTGTGTGTGTTTATGTGTAAAATTTATACTTATTCTACCCCTGATCTCCTCATACCCAGAGACCATCCACTACCACACAGAGAGAAGGAAGAAGGCCAGCTCTTATGTTGGTGACCACTTTGCTCAGTGCTCTTGCTTATTAGGATAAAATCACAGATGATGACTTTGTGAGAAACTTATCTTTTGAGACGTGAGAATGCAGTTCTTCTTTGAAGTTGTGTAGATGGGCGGTATTAAGCTATAATCTTGTAAAAGGTAAAAATTTTAACTTTCATGCAAATATAAAATAAACACATGATTTGATTCAATTAGTTAGTAAGGAAATCAGTAAGATGTTAATACCAATTTACAGATCATATGAGAAACTAAATTTATACAATTTAATAAAGAAGTATTAGGATAAGATTACTAGGTTAGATTTTTAAAACTGGTTAATATCCCAGAGGCCAATAAATTGTAATGTTTGGGATTATCTGTTCTTTGGGACAGAAATCATTTTCATCTCTACTAGACAAAAATCTATGATTTAAAATATAAATTCACTAAGTCTGTGACCTTTAGTCAATAGTAAACAGTGAGTCAAACTAAGAACATTCTCCTGGACAGTTCTTAGGTGGACTTTGCTCCTTGATGACATTGAAAAGATGTGCTCCCCACCCTTTGCCTTATTTTCAAGTTGTGGTTAATTTCTATAACAGTGGCGAAAGGTATAGGAACATATTGTATAGTCCATAATAAGGCATTTGGATCTCAGCCTGTGTATGAAATATCATGTTTTTGATAATGAGAACCTACTTGGCAAGAGCTGAGAGTAGAATCGCCGGAAAGTAGGATTTGCTTACCGAAAGTGGCTGTACAGAAGGAGAATGAAGCCAATATTCATCTCTGCTTTTGTCCGTTTGATATTTAATAATTCTTTCATTTATCCATTTAGTGAGTCATCAAATATTTAATGAGCATCTACAGTATGCCAGGCATCGGGAATTCGATCAAAAAGACAAAGTTCCTGCTCTTGGGGAGCTTATGTTCCAATGGAAAAGACAGGCAGCAAATAATGACACCATTACAACAATAGTATATTTTTAGATCGTAGAAAGGAGGATAATGAGTGATCAGAGGGAAGGTGTGAGTTTTAGACAGAATGGTCTGGGACTCTCAGGAGGACTGACCAGCTTGAGAGTGCGGTCCAAGAGCAGGGGCCTTGCTGACAAATGGGGCTTGCTGTTCACCTTCTGGTAGATAGTCCTAGGCTGCCACCGTATGAGCACAAGTCAAGCCTTCACTCTGTTTCATGGCCCAGAATACCTCCAGTTTGAATTTCTGTCTCCATGTCAGGAACTCATGGGGAACCAGAGCAGTGCATGGAGTAAATTGTGCAAATAGTTTCCCACTGGGGAGAAAGTAGTTACAGATTCTGGATAGGGCAGTGAGAGAAGGTACAGAGAAACTGATTAGGAGCATGGTTTTTAGAACAGAGACAGCCGGATTTGAATCCTATCTTAATGACATATGATGATCTTTCCCTCATGGGGTCACCGGGAGAATTAAATAAAATAATCTCCATAAAGCCCAAGGCACACAGGAAGCACTCAACAAACGTATCCTTATTATTCCTGCTTTGGAAAAGTCTCTAGTACCAGCTTAATGCAGCAGTGATTAATTAGTCTTTGCTCTCGCTGTATAGTTCTTCAACTTTATGGAAAGGTGAACCGTTATCACAGAGTTTAGATATATGTGACTGGAGGTTCACCGAGTTTGTTGGTATTGACTATGTGGTCAAAGTTATTCCAGCAGCCAGTCCAAGTTTTACAAAGAGATGGAAGGTGCAGGCTTACACCTGTAAGTTTTTAGCACAGACTTGGCAATTCTTGGATAAATTAAGAGTTTAGAAACTAAAATTACAATACTTTTGATGGAGTTTTGATTGGGGATGTTTTTCCCTTCTCTTTCTTGTCTTGCTCAGTCCTTTCCTTTCTTTCACTGTTTTTTTTTTTCCTTTCCTGTTTATAAGTTGCTTTCTCTTCTGGAGAGCTATGAGTTAGGAAGCTATTAATTAACTGCTTCTCACTCTAATTTTCAATGAGATTTAATACAGTAGGGATAAAGCTGCCCCTTTTGAAAAAAAAGATTGAATGTCTACAAATTCCATGAATTGATTTTCTAATTGTTTTGGCAATAGTATTTTTTCGTTGATAATGTTGCTTTTAAGGAAATAATTTTAATTAAATTTTAAATCTACTTTTCGATTTTATAGATTCTAGGGAGACTATTTCTTGCAGGGGATAAGTTAAGACCATAACATTCTTTTCTAACCCCACAATTATGATCAGAGGAATGTCTGTAATACATTCCATTGCAATTAAATTGCACACCCAAGACTGTTCAAGATCTGTTTATAAAGGAGGAATAGATTTTCCACAGCTGTTTGCCTGTTAGTGCAGCCTTCATGCAACGCTGCAGCAGCCAGCATACGCACTGAAATAACAGACCTGAACTTAAACTTCCGAAGCTTTCAAATGTCTGTTAAAAACTTCCCATTACATGAATTGCTTAATTTGTGTACATGAAAATCCACCGGCTGCATATGAATGAGAGTCAATCTAAAATAAGCGGGGACTTTGAGAATCTGTGCGTATTTGCCCACCCATCTTTTCAGGAATTAGCAGGTATTCAATCTTGTTCCAATATCCTGCACAAACCACAGTCATTACTGAGATCTTTCTGTGAAGATTGGAATCTGCTGTGAACAGCATGGGGCAGGTCGGGTATTTCTTATAATATTCATTGGACCATCTTCACCCAGTCACACAGCTGGAAAATATTTTCTGAGATGAATATTTATAGAAAAGATGCAGAGAGGAGAAGAAAGAAGGAGATAGGAGGGAGGAGAAGGAAAAATAATCCAAACCAAGTTAAGGGGGTCATATAGAATAGACCTCACAGTCCAGTTACTTCATCTTTAAGAATAGTTGCCAGAACTTTAATTTATTAAATTAGAATTTTAAGTCCCTCCAAGTTGCATTTAATTGATCAAACTGCTGTGTGTATATTGGGTCATCCTTATGGATATATACCATCTATAATAAAGTATTAATTGAGTGCTTACTAATTTTCACCAGGGTTTTGAAAGTCAGATCTCAGTAGCCCCATCTCATGAGTGAGAAAACTAAGGCTGAAAAGCCTTATGCGATTCACCCAAAGTCACCCCTTTAGTGAGCAGAAGAGTTTGAATTTGAACCCAGGCCTATCCGACTCTAGTCCTTGTGTTCTTGGCTATATCTCCCTGCATAGGTCCAGCTGCTTGGCTGACATACTCAAGGATATGTCTTCACATCCTTAAGTTCCAAACCTCCCTTAGAAACAATTTCCTGACAGTGAACGGCCCTAATAATGCTGCCGTTTATTTCCAGGGGGTGAATGTTGGCCTTCAGAGCAGGTTCCTTCCTACCAGCTTTCTATTCCTAAAAAGCATTTGATGATTCCCCGTTCAGAGCTCATATACCTGTCAAAAGAGACTGTGCAATTTATCCCTAGGGATAGTTAACATTCCCTCCACCCATGAGAGCATGTCAGGTGCTCTCAGAAATTGAAATCCAGGCTCTCCCTCGGTGCCGGTCTTTTAGATTAGTAGCTGTCACTGAGAAAATGTCTCCTTGGAATTGCAGAGACAAAGCTGCAAGGCAGCCGGCGGGCCCACCTCATATCTCCTCATGGTTATCAGCATTCTTATTGGTAATATCGAATTTTCTGGAGCTATTTTAGTTTTATAAAATGTTCATGGGAACTTCGATGATCTCTGAGGAAGTGCCTTCCCTAGTGCTCTAGCTCTAAGAGGAGGCAGCCAAATTCCCACCCATCTGGCAGGCAAGCTCTTTCAGACTGAGACTGAAAGGGAATTTCAGAGGCCTGGAGAGGGCATCCGTAAGTAGATCTTGCTTCTATTTTTTCAGTGTGGAATTTGGAATCTTTCCTGTCAGGCATCCTGCAGTGTCTTTAAGAAGCTCTGGACTGGAGGAAAACAGCCCCAAGTGAGCCATGCTCTGTCTGTTGGAATTAACCATCCTTTCCCATGTCTTAACGTACACAATTCTAATTCATCTTCCATCCACCCTCGGCGACTTCCGTTCTTTTGACTTATCCCTAACACATGAATGTGACATCCCCCTGATGCTCTCGGAGCGTGTGCTCCTCCCCAGCTTCAGCTCGTTCTAAAATGTCATGGTTTCTGTTAACATGCTTCTCGCTCCTACCAAAGTAAACACACAGATTGGTCTCTCCTGGGTATATGCTGTGAGATCCTGACATAAAGAATCTTCTGGTTTTAAAATGGACCTCTGGCCTTTTCACTGGGAATTTTGCTTATCTTCATGCATAGGCTTTCCAGAGAATTTCAGAGACTGGGATATCATCATGGGGCCCTGATCTTTGTCCCCTGCCCCCTGGACTACACCTCTTCCCCAGCCTTCTCTTCACCACAGTGGCTTTTGCACAAGTCAGCCTCTCCATTTCTCTGGAGCATCTTCCTAAGGTACAACTCCAGTCTCCCTGATTTCCTGCCCATTGGTTCCCAAGGGATCCCCATTTAGGAACTACATTCAGTCTCTTTTCAGCCTTATATTTAGGACTTTCCACAGTTAGTTGCCAACTTTATCTGCCAATAATTAACTTAAGTCACACACACACACACACACACACACACACACACACACATCACCCAAACTGGAGTGCTCACATACCCTTTCACCTGGAATGTCTGTGCCATATCTCTGTCTGTTGACTTATGTTAAAATTCTCTTTTACCAGTCCACATCAATCTTCACCTTTCTCTACCCTATACTGCAGCCCTGAAGGCTGTTATGGACTGCATTAACAAATCACACCTTCCCTCTGGCTTATGATTGGGTTTGGCCATTGGGAGGCCCCATAGGATATGAAAGGCACCAGCAGGAAGCTGATTCCCTGGCTTCCACAAATAGCCACAGCTCCTCTAGTGACCCTTTCCTGCAGCTATAGCTGCTTTCTTCTTTGCCTTCTAGGCCTAGGAGTGGTAATGGCTCTCCTTGTTGCCAGTCCTAGGATGCTTCGGCATCCCTTAGGGTTTTATTTAACCCTGACCACTCTGTAAATAATCCTTTCATCAAATTCTCCAAGACCTGCTTGGAGCATCCCATCTGTTTCCTATGGGGACTCTGACTGGTACAGCATCCTCAAGGCCCAATTCAGTCATAAAATTCACCGATTTCATTCATTCACTCAATACATTCGTCTTCTATTTGGTGCTATGTTACAGGTATTGGTGACAGAGTAGAGAACAAAACAAGGGCCTTGCCTTCAGAGAGCTTACAAAATAAGTGAGGAAATTAGATGTGAAACAAGCAATTATAACAAAGGAAGGTGGAGATTATAAGAGAAGTGTGGAGTTCACACAGCCAGGGGACCAAGTCTAGAGGTCAAAAAAGGTCATTCGGCTAGAAGAGCCATCCACTATTTCTTTGTCCTTTCCTTGTGGCACTCTGCCTCAAAAGCTGTGTCTTTTGAGAGGAGAGGCTGTGTCTTTTTCACCTGTATTTCTGCCTTAGTCCTTAGACCACTGCCTAGAATATCGTAGGAACTCAAGTATTTGTCTAATTGAATTGGATTGAGCCTTCTGAATATTTATGGACCCCCAACTCCAGCCCACCCACTGAAAGTTTTACATTATTAGGCTGGATGATGGTGAAATTCCCACTTTTTCAGAGCCACTGAGCTAACAGAAAACATAAGTTTTACTAGTTTTAAAAAGAAAAATCATTGTATTGGAATAACCCTCCTCAACACAGGTGGAGGGTTTTATAGGCATTGTCAACTTAATATACCCTGCTTTGGATATTTCCTGGCAGGCATTGGAGTCATTAATTGTCAAAGGTGAGAGTTGAGTTTTCTTTTATACTTATTTTTTCCCTAACTGGCTTGTGTTATGTTTAATAGCATCACAGCTGAACTCAATGTAAAATATGGAGAGGGGCGCCTGGGTGGCCCAGTTGGTTAAGCATCTGACTTCAGCTCAGGTCATGATCTCACAGTTCACGAGTTCGAGCCCTGTGGCAGGCTCTGTGCTGACAGCTTAGAACCTGGATCCTGTTTCCCATTCTGTGTCTCCCTTTCTCTCTGCCTCTTCCTCGCTCATGCTCTGTCTCTCTCTGTCTCTCAAAAATAAATAAACATTGAAAAAAAATTTTTTTAAATATGCATGGAGATAAATCCAAGTCCTACTTCAGAGCAAGGAGTTTGGGAGATAGGTAGAAGAAAACTTTGGCACAAAGTTGTAATGTTTATTTGTTTATTTTGAGAGAGGGAGAGAGTGCACGAGTGGGGCAGGAGCAGAGAGAGAGAGGGAGAGAGAGAATCCCAAGCAGGCCCTGAGCTGTCAGCATAGAACCTGACGTGGGGCTCAAGCTTATGAATGAACCTTGAGATCATGACCTGCACTGAAATCAAGAGTCAGAGGCTTAACCCACTGAGCCACCCAGACGTCCCTTGGCTCAAAGCTTTTAAAACTTGGGTTGAGATAGAGAAAATCTAGACAGCAACCTGAGGCCACAAAGTTCTCAGGAACATGAACAGGGTCCAACCCACACAGTAGGAAAGAGAGAACTGGGGACAGACAACTCTGCCAACATGTAGATCAGAAGTTTGTAGACAGATTCCTTCCCCCAAAAATAATTGTTGGATAAAACAATAATTGTCTTTCTATGATTCATGACTTAGTGAGGCAAAGTAGGGGAATTTCTCAGAGCTGAAAAATTATAAGCGAGAATCTCTAGGAAGAACACTCTGGAGCCTGGCATTTGTTTGAGAGTATCTGGCAATGTCTGTTTTCTTGGATCATGATTTTTAGTGAGCAGTGGGTACATCTGGGACAGGAGACAAAAGAGGTCCTAGTGTCCTTATATAAGATGTTGAGTAACTTTAGTTAAATACGTGAGCTATGATTTCTAAGGTCTCCACGAACAGAATTGAAATAAAGTGTGTAAACTCCAAACTAATAGAGTGGGAGGGATGAAGAAATGATAAGAGGGAAAAAATTAACACAAAGGAAGGCAAGAAAGAAAGGGGGGGAACAAACCTAAAAAACAAAATTAACAAATAGAAAGCAAAAACTAAGATTATACGTATAGAGGTGCCTAGGTGGCTCAGTCAGTTAAGTGGTCAACGTCGGCTCAGGTCATGATCTCACAGTTCACGAGTTCAAGCCCTGCATTGGCCCTGTGCTGACAGCTCAGAGCCTGGAGTCGGCCTCAGATTCTGTGTATCCTTCTCTCTCTCTGCCCCTCCCCTGTTCTCTCTCTCTCTCTCTCTCTCTCTCTTTCTCAAAAATAAATAAATAAACATTAAAAAAAATAAAAAAATAAAACGATATAAATGAATTCAGTTTAACAATAATCACAATCTACACAAGTGAATTATACCATCCAGTTAAAATTCAGATTGTTAGACTACATTTTAAAAATTCCACCTTAAAGTCTGTATAAGAGAAACCTCTAAAAACATAAGGAGCAAGGAAGAATGTAAGTAAAATGATGAAAGAAGACATACTAGGATAAAGAAAGGAGGTATGGCTATATTAAATATTGAGAAAAACTAACTTCAAGACAAAAAGTATTACTAAAAATAAAGAGGATGGCTCCATAAGAATAAAGATGTTCAATTTACCAGAATTCTGTAATTCTAAATTTGCATGCCCTAATAGTTTTAGTTTGAAATATATAATAAAGAAATTGCTAGAACTACAAGAAGAAGAAAAAAAAAACATCCAAAATCACAGAGGGTCGTTTCCACATAACCCTCTCAAAATTGATAGACCAAATAGATGATAAATCAGTTAGGTGTTAAAAGATTTAAAGAACACAATTAACAAGTTTGATCTCATGCATATACACTACACACTGAAAGCACATTCTTTTCCACACATGGAACTTTTATAAAAATGGATCATACATTAGACCACAGAGAAAATCTCAATAGAATTACAAGAATCTGTATCATTCAGCCTGCATTCTCTGTAAGCTAAATTCAAAATCAGTAATGAAAAAATAACTAAAGAAATCCCCATACTTTTAAAAATTACAAAACACATTCTAACTCATGAGTCAAAGAGAAAAATCAAACTAGGAATTGGTAAATATTTCGAACTGAGCGATGGTGAAAATACTCATTCTCAGAAGTGGTGGGATAGATAGATAGCTAAAGCAGCAACAGGAAGAAGATGGTAGCTTTACTGCTTGTGCTGAAGACGGAGAAAGCAAAGCAATAGACAGAACATTCAACTTAAGATATTAGAAAAAGAAAAGCAAATAAAGCCAAAGAAGGAAGGAGGGAAATAATAAATATAAGTAGAAATCAATGGAAGAAAAATCATTATGGAGAGTGTTAAAAAAATTGTCTTTTTTTTAAAGACTAATAGAACTGATAAAGTGCTGGCAAGACTGATAAACAAAAGAGAGAGAAGTCATTAATAACTAATACGGAGAATGAAAAGAAGTGCATTCCTATACATGCAGACATAAACAGAGATAAAAACAGGATATAGCTGATAACTGTATGACAATTGTTTTGAATATTTGGGCAAAACTCACACATTCCTAAAAAATATAATTCCCAAAGTTAATTCAAGAAGAAACACAAAACCTGAATAGTCCAATAACCAGGAAAGAAATTTAATCATTAGTTAAAATTTTTACCATAAACAAAGTACTTAGACAGGTTTATAAAGGAGTTCTGCTGCAAAATAACCAGGAAATGAATCATTCTAATCTTACACAAACTATTCCAGAGCGTATGAAAAGAAGGAACATCTGCCTTTTTATGAATTAGATATATCCTTGATGCTAAAAATGAATAACCACAAACAAAAAAGTGTACAATTTACAATTCGCAACAAGAAGTATAAACCTTGGAGACAAGAAAACTAACAAAAGGCATGCAAACTGTTACAAAACTTTAAAGATGTTACAGAAGACTTCAATAAATAGAAACATATCAATACACCATTTTCATGGATAAGAACACAATATCCTAATATAAAGATCTGAGTTCTCCCCAAATTCATATGCCGATTATCACAATATCTGTCAAAATCCAAAAATATTCTTTGTACAATTTTTAAATGACTCTAAACATTATCTGAAAGAGCAGTTGGGAATAGTAAGGCATACTGGAAGGGGAAAGAAGAGAAGGCGAGAGAATTTTCTCTGCCAGATAACAAAGAATAGAAAGCAGACGTAATTAAGACACTATAGTATTGCCACAGGGATACACAAATAGACCATTGGAACAGAATTAGAAAGCCCCAAAACAAACTCACTGATATAAGGAAATTTGATATATGGCAAATTTGATACTGCAGATCAGTGGGAAAAGAGTATTTACTAGTCAATAAATTTGTTGGGACATCTGAAAAATAAAAATTTAAGCCTATCCCATACAAAATCAATTCCAATTCTAAATGGATGAAGAACTCAAAAATTTTCTGAAAACTTTTCAACTTTTAGAATAGAACACCAGAGAACATTTTTATGATATAAAGATAGGGGAAAACTTCTTAAACAAGATATAGGAAGTGAAAATCATAAGAAAAAAATTAATAAATTAAATTACATTAAAAGTAAGAGCATCTACTCAGCAAAGCGCATGATAAACAGAGCGAAAAGAGTCACAAGCTGGGAAGTGATTTGTATAAACTTGTACTAAGAAAATATTAGTATTTACAATATTTCAATAATTCGTACAGATCAATAGGAAAAGACAAATCAATTCAAAAATGGGCAAAAGGCATGAACAAGCATTTCACAAACAAGAAAACATAAATAACAAAAAATATATGAAAACATGCTTAGTCTCATTCATAATTTTAAAAGTTAAAATCATAATGAGATAATATTCCACCAGATTAGCAAATATTAGCTTAACAATACTAAATGCTAGAAAGGATATGAAACAAGAGGAAGACTCCTATACTGACAGCGGCAATGCACATTGAAGTGGACATTTTGGAATCACACGATAAAATTAAACACACATCTGCTGTATAGCCCGACAATTTCTTCCTCTATTCAGATGCTAGAGAATGCTGATAGCAACACTTAATAATGAAAACTGGCAACAACCTAAATATCCATCATCAAGAAATGGATGAATAAATGCAATGAAATAATGTACAGCAATAAAAAACGAAAATACTGCAGCTATACCCAGTGAGCAGAAAACACAAGTCACAGAAACATATCTGGTGTATATGTTTCAAAGGCAGTATTAAACAATAAATATTTTATTCATTCATTTATTCATTTGTAATGCCATATAAGTATATAGTAAAACTATTTTCAAAAAAAAAAAAAAAAAGCAAGGAGTGATTAACACACAAACAGAACAGGAGAGTGGCTACCTCTGGAGAGAGAAAAGGATTTACAAGGGACAGGGGAGCTCATAAAACGGGCTTCAAAGATACTGGTAATGTCTTTCTTGCATTGAGTTGTGGACTTATTCCTACTTTTTATATTATCATCCATCATGATAGGCATTTTCTGTTTTTTGCAATCTTATGTTGTACAGTTAACAATAAGACAGTACAGGAAGGAAGGAAGGAAGGAAGGAAGGAAGGAAGGAAGGAAGGAAGGAAGGAAGGAAGGAAGGAAGAAAGGGAGAGAAAGAAAAAGAGAAAAAAGAAAGAAAAGAGAAAGAAGACCAGAGACTAAAAAACTACTGTTGGAATCCACAAACTGGGCCCAAGAGATTCTGACAATGCGACATTGAAGACTCGCCAAAGCTGTGGTCCATGGCTGAAGCTAGACAAAAGCCTCTCTAGACCGAGAAGAAAGCTCTTAACTGGGTTAGAGGCACCTGCTGGTGCCCTTGGAGGTTGCTGGGCAATGTCCTGGGAAGTATATGAATGATTTGAGAAGAAAGACTTGACCAAAGGAGTGTGGGTTTTCTTTCGCATCTGGGAAGGTACATAATTTGCACGCTTGAAGATACGAAAGAAGATGTTATCTTTTTATAAATAAATAGGATATTTTTTATCAATTACTTAAGGAAGTGAAGGTTTATTTTTTTCGACGTAGCAGATAGGGCAGAAGTAGCCAATGTTCAATGGGCTAGCAGTATTTTCTAAATCCAAGTTCCTTTTCTCTTTCCACTCTGACATTTTTAATGTGTGGGCTTTTTGCCCCATGCAGCTCCAAACTTTTCATCTTCTTTTAATGCAGCACCAGGCCATTTTCCTGACTCTTGTCAGCAAAGTAAAGGTTTTCCTAGAACTCTCCCATAGCTTGCCACTCATATCCTAGTAGTAAGAATGGTGCCCCATGGCCGTTTCTTGCTGCAAGAGAGCCTGGGAAAGTAATGATTTTGCCACTGTGGCCTGCAGAGTGGAAGCAGGAAGAATGAAGCGGGGAGGAGTAGCAATGGTTTCTGAGCAGCTCTTCAGCAATCTCTGTCAAAACATTTCACTAAGAATTCTTCCTCTTTTCTCCCCAGGAGCCAGTCTACTCGATGACCTATATAAATATTTCTCCTTCCATCACTCCCATGGAGACACCATGACTATCATGGATCCAAAGCAGATGAATGTTGCTGCCGCTGTTTGGGCTGTTGTCTCTTATGTCATCGCAGACTTGGAGGAAATGCTGCCCAGGTCTTAGCAAGAGCAAGAGAGAAGCCATGTTCGTCCTTTCTGGCCAGGAGTCCTGAGTCTGCAGCTCCAGGAAGCCCCTTTTCAACTAACAGTTTCATCTGACCTAATCCATTTTCAAAGCACAGTACTTTTTCATACTTTCTATTACCATCTCTCTTGATACTTTCCAAATTCTATTTCTAGAGGAAAAAATGATCTCCACCCCGCATAGAATCAACATATGGTAGGGATCCCAGTGGGGACGTTTCAGTATACCACCTGTAAAAAATACCGATTCTACTTTGAAAGTAAATACTGAATAAATAAAAATATTGTTTCTACTTTGAAAGTAAATACTGGATAAATATTTAGAAGATCTCTGGTTTTCATGTGTATTAATAAACATTAAATCAAATACAGTGACACCAGT
The DNA here is from genome assembly GCA_030068075.1 of Paguma larvata. Taxonomy (NCBI): domain Eukaryota; kingdom Metazoa; phylum Chordata; class Mammalia; order Carnivora; family Viverridae; genus Paguma; species Paguma larvata. Next base: position 41,903,036 of record CM057838.1, read on the forward strand.
TGTTTATGTTATTTATCAAAGGAGTAGAGGAATACACTTTTGTAGTATGGTCTTAATCGAATGTATGGAGACATTTGGCTTTCTCATTTCTACATTTCTATGTCATTAGAATTTTTAAACGAAATACAATTTTTTTTATTAAAAGGAAAAAACGTCACCATTTGGGGATAAAAACCAAGTATGTATGGTCTAGGTGCCTTACTAAAATATGTACTAAAGTCTATCACCAGGTAAACAATAATACCGTTTTACATTTATGTTTTATATATTTCACAGAAGACTTCTATGAGGTTGAGGCTTATTCCCATTTTGCTGCTGACAAGGTTGAGACTCACCAAGGCTAAATAATACTCATAGGCTCTAATAGAGCAAAAACACTGATCCTTATCCACTCTGGGAACAATAACTACTGTTCTTCTACACACAATGTCCAATATTCAATTTAAAAAAATAATATAATGCGGCACCTGGATGGCTCAGTTGGTTAAGCAACCGACTCTTGGTTTCAGCTCAGGTCACAATCTCACAGTTCGTGGGCTCGAGCCCCACATTGGGCTCCATGCTAGCAGTGCAGGACCTGCTTGGGATTCTCTTTCTCTGCCTCTCTCTCTGCCCCTCCCCTACTCACACACTCTCTCTCTCTCTCTCTCTCTCAAAATAAATAAACTTTAAAAGTTATCTGAGAATTTTTTTAAATAATTTAAAAAACTGCAAGAAAAAGTAAACGCTTTGTCAAGAGTTAAAGAAAATGAGAAAGTCATATTAAAAGATAACTCAGATGCTGAACTATCAGAAAGGGATCTGACATAACTATGATGGATACATTAAAGATCTAGGACTACATACATGAACAGAAGGAGAATTTTAACAGAGAGATGAAAACTGTAAAACAGACCCAAATGCCAATGCATTTTTAAATAAAAAATATAATATCAGAGATGAAGAATTTCCTTGTTGGGTACATCAGCAGACTGAACAAGGCTGAGGAAAGAATGAACTTGAAATTAAATCAATAAAAATTACCCAAACTAAAACACTAAGGAAAGAAATAATGAAGGAAAACAAACACCAGAATGACCTTCCAAGAGTTGTGGTCTAATATACGTGTAATTGCATACCAAATGGTCTAACATACATGTAATTGAATTTCCAGAAGGAAAAGACAAAGTAACAGTTTTATTAATGGTAATAATTAAAAGGATTGATGGACAGAGTAGGTCTTTCATTTCTGGCAAGGCAGCAAACCCATACTTTGATCCTTACACTAAAAATCCTAGATACGGTTTGAGAAACACTCTCTTAAATATATGAATTAACTGGTAAAAAAGTAAAGAATTTTAGATAAAAAACTGAGTGAAGGCATGAACCAAAAGAGACACATAGCACATTAAACCAGCTTTCTCTTTGAGAAAATTTGCAGAAGATGATGAACTTTCACTGCCTTTCAGGGCTCAAGGTACCGTAGACCTATCTCAAAGCCATACTAAGGATACTAGAGAACACCCAACAAAACCGAAATCTCAAAGGATTATACCTCAATACAATGGTGAACTGAAAATAAATTTCAATACTGCTGAATGGAGGATCCAAAGAAATTCCCATCAATAAAGTTATAATAAATATGAAAAGCAAAAAAATTTAAAAAACAAAAACAAATACAGAACCGTAGCATTTGGAGCAAGAACAAACTAAAAATACAAAACATAATTAAACCACAATGTCTTCTGATATTGGAATTACTAGATTGAGAATTTTCTAAACTATATCTATTGTGTTTAAAGAAGTAAAAGAAGAGATTGAAAATTGAATAAGAGAGTACAAGTGACCAAGTGTATTGTAAAAAGAACCAAATAGAACCTAAAGGAATGTAAATAATTCTAAGTAAAATTTAAAACTTAGGGGACCGGCTTAACTGCAGATGAAAGAATACATGAACTGAAAAAATAGTGAAGAAATTAATGAGAATTTAGCACAGAAAGAAAAAATATGGAAAATATGAATGAGAAGTTAAGAAATATGGAGGATAGAGTTATATCATCTAATACATATTTAGTAAGGGTTGCAGAAAAGAGAAAATAAGACAAAGAATAATAAATGAAAAGAAATAATAAGGAATACAAGAATAAAAAGAAATAATAAAAACTTCGAGAAATAATGAAATATATCAGTTCACACAGTCAAGAAGCCCAGTGAATCCCAAACAGAATAAATGCAAAGAAATTTACACTAATACATGTTATAGAGAAACTACAGACCACAGAAGAGAAGAGCTTTGAAGCAAGAGAGAAGGGGTTATTTTAAAAGGAGTAAAAATCACTAACAGCTAACTTCTTAATAACAGCAACAATGCAAACCAGGAGACACTGGAAAGATATCTTCAACATGCTAAGAGACAATTATCAACATAAAAATTCTATGCTCAGTAAAAATAGTGTTCAAGGGGGGGCCTGGGTGGCTCAGTCGGTTAAGCACCGACTTCGGCTCAGGTCATGATCTCACGGTTTGTGAGTTTGAGCCCCGCGTCGGGCTCTGTGCTGACAGCTCAGGGCCTGGAAGCTGCTTCAGATTCTGTGTCTCCCTCTTTCTCTGCCCCTCTCCTGCTCACACTCTGTCTCTCCATCAAAAAGTAAATAAAAACATTAAAAAAATTAAAAGAAAAATAGTGTTCAAGAATGAGAACAAGATAAGGATATTTTCAGGTAAACAGAAACTGAGAGTTTCTTCACCAACAGACCTTCACTAAAGGAAATGTGAAAATGTCTACTCCCGGCAAAATTAAATGGTCCTAGAGTGAAGACTAGTAGACAAGAAGTGAAGAGTCTGGTGTGGACACCAAAAATCTATATGTGATCTTTTAGACTCATCTACGGGCAATTATAAGGGGGTAGCCCGGCCCAGCAGCCCTCATGGAGGAAAGCTATCCTCCTCACACAAGACTTAGGACACAACTGGTGCGTTATATTTTTCTGAAGAGAGTTGCAGTCAAGGACTCAGGACCTCTGGCCAGCCATACTCAAACATATATCTGCATTTCAGGCCCAACAACTCCATTCAGAGGCCTCCTTATTGGGGATCTTGACTAAGACACTTTTGTCTACTCTGACTTGGTTCTTTTCCCTTCTAGGCATTTCTCCTCCCCTCTCCTCCCTAGCCCCATCCCAAGTCCATAAAATGGCAGGAGTCTTTTGTTCAGAGCTCTTTGGCGGTAAGATTTCCCTCCATCTGTGCTGATTCACCTGACCCTTGCCTGGGTCCATTCTGTGTGAGGAAAATGGAACACTGGGGAACTGGCGCCTGTTTTTACGTCTTGCTTACAAGATCGCCATAATTAATAAACGCATGATTGTTGATTTCATTTCGCTTCATTGTCCTAATCCATCTCCTCAATCTGGCAGCTCAATAGGAATTAAGAGCAAAGTAAATGGTCAACATTTTAAACAAGCATGAACTAAATAAAATACTATAATAATCTAGAATTTGAAAAGAAAGAAGATAATTGGCTAGAATAGCATATAAATGAAAAGAGAAGTTACGGGAACTAATGTTCTAAGGTCCTTGTATCGCTCTAGAAGATAATATAGGTACTGTCTAACTTTAAGATTTGCCAAGTAAAATATAAATGTTAAATTTTCTAGGGTAACCACAAAAAAAAAATAGAGGTAGAGTGTAAAACAACAGAACAACATCTCCAAAAATGGAATAAGAAGAAAAAGCTCAGTAAGTTTATCACCACAATGGACCAATCAACTAAAAAAATCTGTTTGGAAAATAAGAAGTGACTTAATGAAATGAAGAAATGACCACTCAGCAACTCATGAACCACAGAAGAAATCATAATTGAAATTAAAACATTTCCACAATTGAATAATAGTGTGCACGCACCCACACATGCACATGTGTGCACGCGCGCGTGCACACACACACACACACACACACACACACACACACCTCCATCTCAAAACTTGCAGAATTCAGATTTAGGGGAAGGATGAGGAGACCCTCTGCAGATCTCTGACATTCTTGCTCTGTGAAACTCTCCCCTCTCTGAGACTGTATCTTGTGAACTCAGCTGCCTTGGCCTCTCTAAACATTCATATCCCTCTCCTTAACTCAGTTGGCTGCTCTCTGCTTGGGTTTCCCTTCTCCAAACTGCAACTGGCAACTCTCAAGGCAGTAATCTAGGGCCAGCATAGAGTTCCCCCCATTTGTTTTCTGTCTCTTGGGCACCATCGTCCATTTCCTGATGTCCACTGCTTCTTTCATACATTTTATCTGGATTTTTGTTTAATATTGAAAAGACAAGTCGGCCTTTTCACTTCTGCTTGGTCAGAAGTGAGTGTCAGATCACTAATTTTTTGTCCAATGTGTACAACCATATTCATTTTATGTTTTGTACATTTCGATTCATTCTTTTCTCACTACTTGATTCTAATCTGGGAATGTGGATTCGCAAACTGCCCAACGACTGAGATTAAAAATAAACAGCATCTAGGAATTATCAGAACTCATTGCCTATATCCTAGAAATGGCTCTTAGGAAATGAATATTATTACATATCTTTGCCCTTCCCTGAAGAGTTGTTTATTCCCTGGGGTGGGGGGCGAATTATATAGGGTCAAATGATAGCAGAATTGGCCCATTTTCTAACTGACCCCCTTACTGGTGCCTTAGTGGAGAAGTATTAGAGGAGCTAGGTTGGGGGACAGTGTGAGATGTGCAGGCAGGGGAGTGTGTTGGCGAATGTGGTTATCAGTAGCACTAGTAATATAGGAGATACGGAGAAGTACATGGGAGTTGGAAAAATAGGATGAAGGAATATGAGAAAAAACTCACAAGAACATGCACCTCATAATTGCTTAGGTCTACTAGATAGCTGTGGAGGCTGGCATATGCTATTGAATAACTATAGCTACAGACATTTTTAAGCAGGATTCTCTTATTTTCCATAAATTGTTGTAAGAGAACTGTTCATCTGCTAAGAAATGGCGTATCGTTTGAGTGGTGCCCAATTTCCTGTGTGTGCAGCAGCTTTCCAATTTGACTTTAGGGTCAAGTTGCTTTTCTGAGTCATTAGGCTGAGGAGACTTAAGTGCAAATTGAGAAGAGAAACCTATTTAAATACAGTATAATGTGGAAAAGGTGAATTCTGCAACAGAAAAGGGAGGGGATTCAGGGAAAGGAGGCCGATTGCTGATTTTGCCCTTGACTTCGTTAAGATGTGGCTTTGAGGGTTCTGATGTGTCTGCAAATGATTTGGAGTTTAGGTTCCCCAGAGTGTTCCACCTTCCTCACAATAATTACACTAATGACACCAAGAGTGTTTTGAAAATCTTCATGCTTCTACACTGCATCCACTTCATTGCCGCGCAGTCCTGTTTGCTCAGTATGCTTCCTTCGTAATAATTCGAGATGCTTCCCATTTACCGTGAGTAAATACCAAACAGATCTTGATATCTATATCTGTCTCATGAAATATACATTCTCTCTAACTGTGCCCAAATGATTAATTTACTGCTATGTGATGATTAGCATAAAAATCTCATCACGACACGAGATAGAAATGTTATCACTAATTGCCGTTTGAAGTGAAGAATGTTTTTTGCATAGAAATAAATGATGCATGCTCTTCTCAATTCTGTGTTAAACCAGAAAGCCCACGACCATTTTTGGAGCAGAAAGAAATTACCTTTGAAGTTTTTATTTTTCTTTTCTCTCCCTTAGATGGTCCATAGTTCAGCAAAGGAATGGTGGAAAGCAGTTGGTAATGGAATTTTGTACACAAAATGAGATCAGTCACCTCAGTTCTCATCAAACCAGGTCTTCCAATCAATCAGTTACTCAAATCAGGCAAAGACCTTCTCCCTGGATATTAAGGCCTCCCTGCGACCCTGAAACTTGACAGATAACCACTCATGTATTTGCAGCATATCCTAAGAGCACTCAAGTTCTTCAGAGAACCTGACATTCTTAATATCATTGGTGGTTATTCTGGGTCTCCACAAGCAGCCACACAGCTATCAATGGGTTGGACGGTACCTCAGAGAGCCTCGTTCTGTGTTCCAAGTTGAAAGAACATTACCTTTGCCTTACATCTTGATGGTGTAAAAGTCACACCCTAGTCCAATTAGTTCTCTTAATTCTATGTACCAGCCAGTCTATCCCAGAAATTGTAATGGGAAGTGAATTTGCCCCAAGCTCTGCTTTGCCATCCAAATCGTCATCCCCATTGTCACTAACACCCACCCTGGGCCAATTATACTGCTAAGAACTTTAGATGCAATTTTCTCATTTATTCTTCAGTCAATGAATTGATGCAGGTCCTATTTTAACTCCCATTTTAGAGATGAGAAAACCTGGCTATATAACTCATAAATAACTCTTCCAAGGCCATGGAACTGATAAATTGTAGTCGAAATCTAGAAAATTCAAGCCAAATATCTTCCTCAGACAAGCAAATCCTCTGGACAGCAAACCCTTCTAGCCTTCACTGTCTGAATGGATTGAGTCTAACTGGTGCTTTTTCATTTCAAGGAATAGCAAGTGGAGCTTCAACCGTGCCATGCTTTGGCTCAAGAAAGAGGGGCCTTGGGCTTTTAGAGGGCTCCACATATCACAAACACACACCAACAACAAATTTCGTGAGGGATACATGGGTGCTTCTGTCACCAAGGATCTGGTGCTCAGGGCTTGCACAGCGTGACTCATGACTCTAAGCCTCCACTTCCGGGCTCCAAAGACACACTGTTCCTCAGGTCTTGCCTTTGAGAGAATACTGTATCTGAGTGTTGTGCACATAGACACTGCCTAAGAGCATGAGGAGCAGAAGTACTCAAGAAGAAAAGACGAATTCATTAACTTGTCAAGTCTTTCCTCTCAGAGAGCAAGAATGCAATAGATTCTTGCACTAATGAGCTATTGTTCCTCAGAAGTGTTGAGCATTTTTTCTTGATTCTCATCGTGTCCCAGTTTATGGTCCCGAAGGTACTTGTGAATAAGCATCCCATTTGCAAGAGTTGTACGTGGTGACATACTGCATTATTTTATACCTGCAATAATAAATAATATGTATTCCTCATAAATTTGGAGCATCTATTGATTTAGGCATAACACTTTTGAAATCTAATATCCATAACTTAAATTGGCAACTAGATGGACACTCAATGTTAGAACTGCAAATTGTTTTATTTTTGTAAAAATAATATTTAACAAACATTTTTAAATTTAAATTTAAAATGTTCACCTTATTTATAAACTTTTTATTTAAAAATTTGATACTTGTTAATTATAATTTGTATTTCTTTTTAATTCAATACTTAATTGTTTATTATTTTTAATCATGGTAAAATACACATAACATAAAATGTACCAGCTTAACCATTTTTAAGAATACAGTTCAGTGGCATTAGGTACATCCACATTTTGGTGCAACCATCACCACCGACTATCTCCAGAATTCTTTTCATCTTACAAAACTGAAACTCTGTACCAATTAAACAGTAACACCCCAGTGTCCCCAGCTTCTCGCAACCACCCTTCTACTTTCTGTCTCTGTGAATCTGACTACTCCAAGTACCTTATATAAGTGAAATCACGCAATATTTATCCAGTGACTGGCATTTCACTTAATCTAACACCCTCAAGGTTCATCTGTGTTGTAGGATGTATCAGAATTTCCTCCCTTTCTAAAGCTGAATAATATTACATTGTATGTTTATACCACATTGTGTATATTCATCAATGTTGAAAGGCACTTGGGTTTTTTATACTTCGAGAGAACTGTGAATAATGCTGCTTTGAACATTAGCATATAAATATCTCTTCTAGATCCTGCTTAAACCCAGCAGTGGAATTCCTGTGTCGTGTCGTAATTCCATTTCTAATTTTTTAAGGAACCACTATACTGTTTTCCACAGTGGCTGCACCATTTTACATTCCCAGTAACAGTGCACAAGGGCTGTGGTTTCTCCACATCCTCACCAGTATTGCTATTTTCCCTTTTCCCCCTGTGTTTTTGTTTTTCTGTTTTGTTTTTGGTTTTGTTTGTAGCCATTTTAATGGGTATGAGATGGTATCTTATTGTAGTTTTGAGTTCAGTTCCTTGATGATTGGTAACGCTGAGTGTCTTTTTATGTGCTTATTGGTCATTTGTATATGTCTTTGAAGAAATATCTGCTTAAGTCTTTTGCCCAATTTTTAATCAAGTCGTTTGGGTTTTTTGTTGTTGTTATTGAGTTGTAAGAGTTCTTTATATACTCTGTGTATAACCCCCTTATCAGAGATATGATTTGTAAATATTTTCTCTCATTCTGGAGGTTACCTTTTCACTCTGATGATTGTATCCTTTGATGCAGAGAATTTTTAAATTTTGATGTAGTCCAGTTTATTATTTTCTTTTGTTGCCTGTTCCTTTGATGTCTTATCCAAGAAACCGTTGCCAAATGTATTCTCATAAAGCTTTTCCCCTATGGCTTTTTCAAAAAAAGTTTTATAGTTTTAGCTTTCACACTTAGGTCTTTGATCCATTTTGAGTCAATTTTATATACGGTATAATGTAAGGGTCAACTTTATTTTATGTATGATGCAACATAAGGGTCCAACTTTATTCTTTTGAGTATGAATATCCAGTTTTCCCAACAATATTTGTTGAAAAAACTATCTTTCCTCCATCGAATGGTCTGGGCACCCTGGTCAAAAATCATTCGACCATCTATAATGGAAGGTTGGTTTCTGGATTCTTTATTCTATTCCAGTGACCTATATGTTTGTCTTTACGCCAGTCCCACACTGTTTTATTTACTGTAACTTTATACATTTTGAAAACAGTAAGTGTAAGACCTCAAACTTTGTTTTTTTTTTTTTTTCAAAATTGTTTAGACTATTTGGGGTCCCTTGAGATTCTATATGAATTTTAAGATGGATTTTTTATTTCTGTAAAAAAAAAACCACACTATTGAAATTTTGATAGCAATTGCAGTGAAATCTGTAGATCACTTTGAGTAACTTTGATATCCTAACAGCATTAAGTCTTCTAATCCACAAATATGGACGTTGTTTTAGCTCAGGCTACTATAACAAAATACCATAGACTGATAGCTTACACAACAGACATTTATTTCTCACAATTCTGGATGCTGGGAAGTCCGAGATCAAGATGCTGACAGATTCAGTTCTTAGCGAAGACCCTCTTCCTGACTTGTATACAATCACCTTCACAATGTACATGCACGTGATTTTTTGTTTGTGTGTGTTCATTGGAGAGCTCATGTCTCCTCCGCTTTTTAAAGGACAGTAACCCCATCATAAGCACTGCAAATCTGGTTATGCACTCCCTGCCTGGGGCCCTTCAGTAGTTTCTCTTTGCACTTGCGATAAAGCTCATAATACAAAGTCTTAAATGTTCTAACCCTGTGTTCCTTTCCAGTCTCAGTTTACATACCACTCTTCCTGTCTTCACTCTGCCCACATTCAGTTTTTTTTCTAGTTCTAACATCACTTCCTGTCCCAAGACCTGCGCACTTGTGGTTTCTTCCTAGAATGTTCTCCCCTTACCCTTTTTCTTTGTCTACTCAACTCCTGCCTATTCCCTGGGCTCATCTCTAAGGTCTTTTTCTCTGGCATGCCTCCTTTGAATCTTTGGACCACAGAGATCCCAGTAATAACAAAAACCATAATTATTTTTATGGTCTTGTATAAAGATTAACATTTATTTTTACCTATCCGGTAGGCAAGGAGACACACATTTCACATGTATTCGCTCATTTCATTCTCCCAAAAGCCCTCCCCTCCATTTTTACAAATAAAGAAGTAAGGATTTAGACAAGTTAAGTCACTGCCCACAGTCATATTACTAATAAGAGGTGGAATCAATATTTTAATCAAGGCCATCTAATCCCAGAGCTTATATATTTAGTCCCAATATCATATTGATTTTCTTTATTAAGGGCCCTCATTCATGATTTGTTCATTTATTCCATATGTTTATCAAGTTTCTACCATGTGGCAGGCACTGTGAGGCACCGGGGTATGGAGGTGAGCAGCAGGACAGATAAGGTCCCTACACTTAAAGAACTTTGTTCTAGTGGAGGAGCAAGAACATAAATGTAGAAGTAAGCAAATAAACAAAGAAGATCGCTTCCATAGAACTGAGCTGATTCCATGAGGAGGAATAAGTATGGAAAGCCTGCAATTGACAAGATGGGCTCTGATGGTCTCTAAAGAGAGGACGTTGGAACTGAGTCCTGAAGGATGATGGGGCAGAACTGGCTAATTGTCCTTAATAATCATTCTACCTTTTTTATGGTAACAGACCCCCAAATTTTAGCTGGGTTACAGTCTCTACCTTACTTTATAATTTGGTGTAACCATGTGATCAGTAAGTCTCCTTAAAGGGAGCTAGGGGAATGGGCATGCTCTTCTCTTCCCTCCTCTTTCCTTTTGTAAGGCTGAAGCATCAACAGCCAACTTGGACCACAAAGTGAACTTGAGAATGCAAGTCACACCCAGCAGAGAAGCAAACAGGAAGGAGTATGGGTCCCTGATGATGAGGAGTACCATGTCAGCCCTGGACTGACTCCCTCGGATAAACTTTATTGAAGTAGTTCTTCTTACAAAGCCTGACTGTACTTCTTACGTCTTGAAGATTTAATCTGCTGCTTGTGAAGTGTAGACTACAAGCTTCATGCATCAGCTGTCAGCCACTGTAGTGACCGACTAAACATCCTCAGGAAGTCATCATAGGCCCTTTGGTTGACTCTAACTCCCAATCACAGGAAATGGCTGGTTTTCTTTCCTCTTTGGTATGTTTTGGAAGGCGTTTGGAAGGCATTTGGCATGCCAGAAGGGCCACTCACTTGATCAGATGGCACCTGCCAAACTGACACAGATAAAAAGTGTCACAATGCAGATCTCTGAGAAATGCCTCCATGACATATTAGCAATTTCACAAACACATTCAAAAGCTCAGATAACACTTTTGATGTCCTTGATCTTTGCACTTCCAAATGGTGGCTGAACAAACACAAATCAGTCTTCTTTGAAACCTTCAAAGTGGTGAAGTTGCCTAAATCAGTTTGTTGACTATTCTCTGACTTCCAAAGGTCAGGGAAGGTTTTTTGTGTGTTCGTCCCTTCTGATCCACTTTCACATTCTCTTCTAAGTACTTTGGTTCTAAAAACAAAATTAAGTCAATCATTTATTTGTTTGTTATGCAAGTTTGAATTTCCAATAAGGACTTGGCCAACTTTCCTGAGGACCAAAAATGGCTATTTTTGAAATAGTTGTATAAACATCCTATTAGGAAATGGCAAATAGAACTTAACCACCATGGAGGTGAATGAGTAAGTGGAGGAGTAGTGAATCAGTAAAAGAACTGATTCTTTTAGCAACATATTTAAGCCGCATGAAATCAGAAACGTGTTATTACACCAGAAGATTCCATGTAAAATCCAGTGTGCCGAAGTTTGTTGCATCATCACTTGTGTGAACTGGGACTTGATCCTGGCAGGAGAAGAGATACATGATTCTGTACTTGTTTCTCAACAATTTCTAACTCAGTAATTAGCACCTGAGGGTGACTCTCCCTGTGAGGAAGACACCGTGGAAGTTGCCATGTACGAAGACGAGCTAAGGGGCTGAGCAGTGGCGCCTTCACTATCATTATGACCTCAATCAGGATTCTAGAGGGAAGTCACAGGAATGCATTTAAATTAACTGCAGAAACAATAAGAGAGAGAGAGAATGGAAAAATACTGAAGTATCCTGTGAACTCCACTTGGGTATTTCCAGGCTTCAGAAATTGCACCAGAGACTAATTCCTGCTTAGCAGTCCTTCCCAACCTCTTTCACCTCACAAATATTACATAAAATGATGATATTTCCATGGCCCATGGGGATAAAATAATGAGGCTGCTTCATGAGATCGAAAGTGATTTACTTCTTGGCATGCTGATCAGCCACCCAGATAAAGGCCTTTCTTTAGTCTCCCAGTTCCCAAGTTCTTAGGAAACAATCATGACCAACATTTCTTGAGCCCCCATTGTATGGCAGGCACTGGTCTAAGCATTATACATGCGTTTTATTCACTCATTAAATCTTCACACAATCTTGTAAGTTAGGTATTACACTTTCCTATTTCACATACAAGAAAACCCAGGTATTTGGAGTCTAAGCTATGTGCTCAAGGTCCCATGGCCTCACAGTGCAGGCAGGGTTTAAATCTACTTTGGCCCTTAATCTAGTTTGGCTTTAACCTTTAGCTATTTTGCCTCTATTGGACACTAAGCCTTCTAAAAAGGAGTTGAACTGATTGGCCAGGCTTGAGCCAGGTACCCATCTGAGGACCAATTGATGATGAGAAGGGGGTGGGATCACACTGGAGAAAGCAACTTGGTCCTCGTGCTACACCCTGTGGAAGGAGGGAGGAAGGGGTAAATCCTGGCAAAGAAGTGCTTGACCCATGCTATTAAAATCCTCTTCCTCCCCACCCTCCTTTTCTCTCAGGGACCCAATGTTGACTGACTTATTCTCTTCCTTTCACGCTACACTACCATCATGATACTTCTCCTTATTTATTTTATCTTATCCCTCTCCCCACTCGAATTTCATCTCAATCCTAAAAGGCAACCATTCTACTTCGTTTGATAGGAATCATTTTAAATATATATGCTCTTATATATGTATATTGTTTCCTGTGTATGCATTTTTAAGTCATGTGTATGACATGGTGCTACAGGCCCCATTCTGTGTCTACCTTTTTGCCACTCAGTCTTACATTCATAAGATATATCCACATTTTCATGTTGTCATCCCATTGCTCCTGCCCACAGCATATACTCTAGGGTGTGCCTGCACCACCCAACCCATGTCTTGTCCAGTCGTGGACTAGTAGGTTTTATGGGTCACCCCTCCCAACTTGGGATCCCCTCATCTGGGAAGACCCCCCTCTGCCTGGGGGACTGTTCCTCCTCTGTGCTTGCATCTTCCTCTGAGCTTGTCTCCATCAGGACAGAGGCCACAGAACAGCTTGGTTCAAAGTACAGGATTGGGACCACCCTGCCTAGACTCAGAATCCCATCTCTTCCATTTATAGCTAAGTCATGTAACCTCTATGTACCTCTTCTTCCTGATATGCAAAATGTTAACCACAACTACCCATGGGATTATTGTGCAGATTAAATGAGAAAAATCTATGAAATGTGCTAAGAACAGTGCCTGATACAAATGAAGTGCTATTATAACTATTATAATAATATTTGCTGCATGTATCGAAATGGTCTATTTACTTGTCTGTCTCCACCACCAGCTTATGAAATCCTTGGCTTTTCCATCTCTGTGTCTCAGAGCCTCACACGTTGCAAGAACCCAACGCATGTTCATTGGATATTGCTCTCTCTTACTCACCCTGTGGTCTGACATGGCTGCAGTATTGATATCTAAAAATGAACCGGGTTGAGAAGAGGCTCAGATAGCGTAGCCTAGAGATGTGGCTTTAGAAAGGAGAACTTCCCTGGAACTATAATGCTGTGCAATAGAAAATATAGCGTCCGCTGCCACATTGAGCCAGGAAAGTCAGCACGTCACCCAAGACCAGCTCCTGGAGGACATCCTTACATAGGCAGCTTTATGAACTTAGCTAGGAGCCAGCTTATGGCCACGTGCCAGCACTTTCTGGCTTCCTGTGTGTTTGCCTCAGTGCCTTCATCTGTACAATAGGACAAATACCATCTACTCTATAGGATTTTCCTAAGGATTATGTGAGGGAACAATTATCAAGTGCTTAGAACAGTGTCTGACATGACCTCAGTCCGTCACAAATGTTAGCTCTCCTTAGTATGACCACCACCCAATTGATTACTCTTACAAGTAGAATCGGAAGATGCCACGCATTTTCTTTCTTGTTTCAGGATCTTGGAGCTTTTGCTTCTTCATCTGTTCATTTGTTTTGGCTTTATTTATTAATTTGGTGTTCTGGTGGGAATTATTTGTTAGCAGGTTATCTGATAGAAGGTTCTAGTCTTTTTAGTCTCAATAAATGTGCCCTTGAACTCACAGGTGGGCAGTACAGCTTGTCAATCTTTGAAGGCTTCCTAAGGATGATATCATTCTCAGGTTAGACGTTCTCTGAAGTCCCAGGCAGCAGCAATCCATAGTCAGATATTCCCAGGAATACCAGGGAGCACCATTTATAATCACAGAACATGCCTAAATGGGAATGAATTTGATCTTTTTTGTTAAAAAAAAAAAATGAAGGGGAAGAAGAACAAGGAAATCGAACACAGGTCCAGTGGGACTATCATCAGAATGATGAAGGCCTTTCCTATTAGCTTTCTAAGCAACTTTTAGGCAGCCGCTGTGCATAGAAAGACTCTTTTTTAAAATGCTTTGGTTTCATACGTGGAAAGAAACCCTCAGGGTGAATTACTGGCTGCCCTACATTAGAGGCCTCGCTGTAAGAACCATTAGCTATAAAAAGAGAGGTTAATTATGAGGAGAACTGTGTGGCGGAAGCTGAGGGAGTTATAGTGACTTGCAGGGAGGGGGCCTAATCAGGAGGCCACGTTTGGTGGCAACGCCCTCTCCTGGACAAAGGCTGAATCCAGAGGCTGGAGCCAGGCGCAGGGTTTGGGCCTGTTTGTGTTGGGTTCATTAGCTGTGGGGGTTATTGCCTATGGGATCATTAACTTGTAGCAGAAGAAAGGGGAAGGAGCAAGAGGAGTGGGGAGACTTAGCAAAATTTCTCATTCTATAAAATTAGGATCTTGTGAAACTTCAAAAAGACTTCATCAGGATTAGTAACCTTACTCCCTACTCTCGCCATTCTGGAAGATTCGGCATCCCACTATGCCTTAAGACATGCTCATGTAAAGAAGCACTTGGTTTCCAAGAAACTGCATGAATTTTTTTTCCTTTTAGAAGGACTCGAAGATAAAATTTTGTGTTTTGTCAAAAAATTTTCTTTCAAGTGAGGAATCCAGTTCCCAGTCTGGCCCCTGCCAACATTCTGAGGACAAATAGGAATCCAGTCTGGGCAAAATTTAGGAGTTCATCCCCAAAAGGGATATTTTGACAAGATGTATATATGCTTCAGACTTCGCTGTAGTTAACTGAGTATCTACTGTATGCCAGGCACGTGCAGGCCATTTTCCTTGCCTTGCTTCACCATACCACAGAGTTCATGGCTCCCTAGCACAGATGTGTGGTCACTAGTTCTTCAAATGAACACACCAAGAATTAGGCTCACATGTCCACCAAGGGCCACACAAAGAGAGCGGAGCCAGCATCAGTATTCTTTTTTTTTTTTTTAATAGTTTATTGTCAAATTGGTTTCTATACAACACCCAGTGCTCAATCCAACGAGCGCCCTCCTCTGTGCCCATCACCCACTCTCCCCCCTCCCACACCCATCTCTCCCCTCAGTTCTTTCTTATTCTTTGAGAGTCTCTCATGTCATGTCTTCCTTCCTCTCTGTGGCTTTTTGTTTTTTTTCTTCCCCCTTCCCTTCTTCCCCTCCCCCCTGGTTCTCTGCTAGGTCTTTCAAAGCGTACCTATGCGTGGGAACATATGGCATCTGTCTTTCTCTGCCTGACTTATTTCACTCAGCATAATATCCTCCAGTTCCATCCATGTTGCCACACATGGCCAGATTTCATTCTTTCTCATTGCTGCATAGTATTCCATTGTATATATATACCACATCTTCTTTATCCATTCATCAGTTGATGGACACTTAGTCTCTTTCCATGATTTAGCCATTGTCGAAAGTGCTGCTATGAACCTTGGGATACACGTGCCCCTATGCATCTCTTGGGTAGATTCCTAACAGTGCTGTTGCTGGGTCATATGGTAAGTCTATCTTCATTTTTTTGAGGAACCTCCACACAGTTCTCCAGAGTGGTTGCACCAGTTTGCATTCCCACCAACAGTGCAAAAGGCTGCCTGTTTCTCCACATCCTCGCCAGCATCTACAGTTTCCTGATTTGTTCATTTTAGCCACTCTGGCTGGTGTGAGGTGGTATCTCAGTGTGGTTTTGATTTGTATTTCCCTGATGATGAGTGATCTTGAGCATCGTTTCATGTGTCTGTTTGCCATTTGAATGTCTTCTTTGGAGAAATGTCTATTCAAATCTTCCGCCCATTTCTTCACTGGGTTATTCGTTTTTTGGGTGTGGAGTTTGGTAAGTTCTTTATAGATTTTAGAAACCAGTCCTTTATCCGATATGTCATTTGCAATTATCCTTTCCCAATCCGTTGGTTGCCTATCAGTTTTGTTGGTTGTTTCTTTTGCCTGCCAGCATCAGTATTCAAATCCTTTGACAGACTGGGTCCTTTTCTACTCTTTGGCCCTGCCTCCACAAAATAACCCAAACAGTTACTGTTCGTAACCCTTGTCATAAGCATTCAAAAGTATGTAGCTTAAAGGAAGAAATGTTAAAATGTCTTCTCCTGAGCGTGACACCCTCTGATCTCAATCGCCTGGACGCCCTTTTGTGTTAGCCTTCCCAACCTACTCAAGTAGGCAGGTGAACCTTGTGACAAATCCCCGGTGAATCTGAAGTGGGTGTGGGTGTGGATGTTCCATTTTTATGATACATTTTCAATATGTATATAGATAAGTAACTTTTTTCCCATAACACTTCCTAGTAGATTTCTCTCTTATGAATATCTACTTCCCTGGGCTAGCTGGGGTGAAATTTTACCATTTTGAACTTCTGTTCTTCATGACTATCTTTCGACGAAAGTAATGATAAGAGCTCCTCCTGAAAGACAGTCTTGCCACAGGTTAATATAAATTAATGCACCTCCACCTTCGCTCACTCTAATTTCTTCTGAACATTCAGCCTAAGCATCTTCAGTCTTCAAATATTTTACATTCGGCAACGTTTACAAGGCCTGAAGTTGAGCTCAGCCAGGGCACTGTTCTGGAAGTGAGCAGGATGCAGTGTCTGTCAGTTTCTGGAGCCAGCTCTTGTGAGCGTGACTCCTGGCTCCACCCTCACTTCTGCCGTTCATATCAAGCACATCTCTTCCCTCGTCTGTGTCTTAGGTTCTCCTCTGTGAAAATGAGATTAGAATGTCCCCTACCTCATAGGGTTCCTGTGAACCATTACTTTATACAAAGTACTTAGGAAAATGCCCGGAACATAGCAGTAGGTCTGAATATGTGAGTTCCACTGTTACCACTATTATCATTATTCCAGAAGAACCATGAATAGAAGTGAAGAACTTCGGGAGGAGGCAGCCACCATGAGGCCAGGAATTCGCGTGTCCTGATTCTGGAACTGAAATACTTGAAGGACTAAATCATTGAATGATATGCTTGTGACTCTCCTCCCCTAACTCACCTATCAGGCTGCGTCCTGTGATGTGCGTGGTTTTGAGAATACTCAATTCTAGTAAATGAATAAGCTTGTGGTTTACGAACACAGGCAAACTATCCGAAGATGCGCAAGCCTAAATGAGTAAGCAAAAAGTGTGATTATCATAGGCAGAACTTATGGGATGTCTTAAGTATAAACATAAGATAAGTAGTTGGCAAGTGGAACACGTGCATGTTAATCACATGTAGAGAAGGATGAAAGGACCAAGATATACCTGATATTTATGATGCATCTGAGTGCCAGATATTCATAGTGTACTGAATATATGTAGGCCTAAATATCAAGAAGCATTAAATATATGTGAGCATTAAATATTCGTGATCCCCTAATTTGGCGAACAAGTGGTTATATCCATCAGGGCCTTCATGTCCTGTGCCCAAGAAACTCAAAGAGGCCTCATAGTTGCTCAGCTGGCTAATTGGCAAGCTAGAGGCCAGTCATACTTGTTCCTACATCTCTGTGGTAGCACATGTATGCGACATTGGCCTAGGGCACCTTCCATCCATGGGCTCCTGTGTCAGGGATACCCAAGATCACCCTCAGTTTCAATGATGTGCTAAGAATCACAGAACTCAGAAAAGCAGTTAAATTCATGGTTACAACTTACCACAGCAAAAGGATACAGATGAAAATCAGCAAAAGAAAAAGGTGCATATCACAGAGTCTAGGTACAGGCTCTTAGTTGTCCTCTCCCAGTGGAATTACATGGATGACACTTAATTCTCCCAGCAGTGATGCATGACACCGCTTACAAAGTATTGCCAAGCAGGAAGTTCAAATGAGCCTTAGCATCCAGAATTTTTATTGGAACGCCTATGTGACTGACCTTAACTACTCCGACCCAGCTCTCTAGAGGTCCAACGGATAACATGTGGCCCAAGTCTCCTACCATAAATCACATTGTTAGCATAAACTATCTGGCAGGGCACAGGGCCCTGGTAAACAAAGATACTCTTATCAGACCATCTATTCCAAGGGCTCAAGGATTATCTCCCAAGAGGTTGTCAAGGACCATCCTTTCTTTGGAATGTACAGAGTTTGAGCATCCTAAGCCTGCTAAGTTAATCCTTTCCTACACTGTCCTCTTCCTCAAACCTCAACTCTGGTCCTAGTAACCACACTATGAGCAGGGAGAGCTGAGGTGGCAGAGAGAGTGTGGATCCCAAGATGTTGGGATCCCCAGGACTCATGAAGTGGAGTCTTCCAATTGCTCCGTATCCCAAGTGCATGAACTGACCCCATATTTCTCCTCTTGCTTACTGCTGTGTGTTTGAAATATATTTAATAAGCCTTGTGATTTAAGTGTCTTAATTTGTTCTGTGAGTCTTTCTGGAACAGCTTGTCCAGTAGTGTATTTCAGGGCAACTGTTCTGTGTACTTGGAGACAATTTTCCACATGGCATGTCTTTGCTTCATCACTTGTTGGGGCGGGTGGACACGTGATCCATCAGTCAGTTCCTGCAACACCAGGAGCAAACAACACCAGTGCTTACAACAACCATGGTGTGTTACGAACTAGGAACAATAAGGCAATCTATACAGGCGGGATAGAGAGGAAGAGGAAGGTAGCAAAGCAGATTCGTGAGAATGTTGGTATGGCTGCTACCTTGTTGATTGTGTCTAGCCACCGCTGATCACAATTTGGCTCTGGCTCATACTTATTGAATGCTTGCTACAGACCAGACATCATACTAAACACTTAGATGAATTAGTTTATCTTCTCAATAGTCTATGAGGTAGGTACTCTTTATCCTTTCACCATTTTCTAGATGGCACAAAGGAACTTTCGTGAAGTCATGTGCTTTGTCAGTAGTGAAGCCAGAATTTATATGCAGGTGACAGAGTCCACAACCTTAACCACTCTACTAGGCTGTTTGGCTTCTGAAATGGGTTTGTCTTGGTCTCAGGACCTGACACAGAATAGATAGAACTCTTTCATTTGCATGTGATAGAAACCCAACTCCAAATGGATAAGTGAAATGCATAGGTATTCATGCACAAGACCGAAAAATTCGGGGAACAGAACTGGAACAGTTGGACCGAGGGACTCTACTGGGCTGTCGGGACGTGACTGCTCACTCACTCACCGTCTCTATTTCTGTTTCTTCTCTGCTGGCCTCACTCTTCACTCATAGCTATTGGGAGCTCCACACTGACATTCCTATAGCTTGGCAAACTCAGCCGAACAAGAGATGGTCTTTCCCAAGAGTTCCAGTTACAGATCAAGGAGTCAGACTGACTCTGACTTGCCCAATTAATCCAGTCACTGAGGCAGGGGAGCGGCCAGTCCTGGGTGATGTATGCACTCTTGCTGTCGACTGCTGGGGTCAGTTTCACCTGAACCGCATGGGTTGAAAATGAATGAAGGTGGGACGCCTGGGTGGTTCAGTCGGTTAAGCATCTGACTCTTGGTTTCAGCTCAGGTCATGATCTTATGGCTCGTGAGTTCAAGCCCCGCATGAGGCTCCGTGATGACAGTTGGAACCTGACTGGGATTCTCTTTCTCCCTTTCTCTCTGCCCGTCCTCCACTCTCTTTGTCCCTCAAAATAAATAAACTTCAAAAAAATTTAAAAACAGAAAATGAATGAAGGCATTTTCCCAAAGAAAAATGGGGTTGTTGCCAGAAGAGAGAACAGTTCTGGGCAGGCCAAAACAAACAGCATTCTCACAGGGTTCAGTAAATGCATGAATGTGGGGTGGGTGGATGGACGGATGGATGGATGGATGCAAAAATTCAATGCCCAAGGCAAGAAGCTCCATAAGAAACCTGCAAGAAAAATACGTTCTTATTTATCCATCCTAACAGCAAAAGAAGTCAAAGTTAGCAATTCTTTTCATTCTATTTCACAAAAGAGACACTAGGAGATTTGAGGGAAGTGGTTGGAGGAAGACTATTGAAAAATAGGTACATGGAACAAAGAATGAGAACATGGGGAGGAATTTCCGTAATGGAGACAATTACGGTTTTAATAGGACATCTGCCTCAAGCAGTGTGGGTGTCTGGTTGGTGCTTTTGTTGGTGTGTCTCTTTTCCTTGGTGCAGTAAGACTGCAATCATCATGGGCACCATGATTACAGCCCGGCGCACCAAGCTGCACATCCCATCTGGAGAGACTGGTCACCTCAACTGGCACAAGGCAGCAGGATCCTTAGGAAATAGAAGTTTGCTCCACAGGGCTTCTCGATCCTCTTTAACTTCTCATTTCAAGCCATTCCTTTCGGCTGCTCCCTAGTTTTCAGCCCCATTTGTGTTCCCTTAAAGCTGACATTTCGAAAGTTGATTTTCAGAATGGGATTTGGCAGGGCGAATGGAGCCCCGGTGGGGAGAGTGTGTCTCCTCTGTGGAGACGGTGATGGAAGAGGACAGGACGATAGATTCCAGCAGCAGGTTCAGGAGAGAAAAAAGGGCACCACGTGCACACTCCCGTGCCCCAGCACCTTGAACTGCTTTCTTGCACAGCTGGGGTTCCGCGAGCGCTCGGCATATTTCTGCCCAAAACCCTTCCTTTTTCATCATGTGCTCCATTTCAGACAAAATGTAATCCGCATCTTTCTGATTCACCTGCACCAACATTCGGCCCTCTATCTCATGTGGCTGCTCTTATGTGACAATTCTAATATTCCACGGCTAAGGAGACATTTATGTCTTTTGTGTTTAAACCAGGATTTTGTGGGAAGTTTTTTGCCTCTAAGAGATCGAAGTTTCTTTTTCAACCCAGAAGTTTCGAAGCGTCTAGGGCATATGGGCTGCCAGGTTAGAGAGCTCAAGTCCAACGTGTTTCCTGAGTTGTGATGCTTCAACCACTCAGCTCTGAGAGGGGCCAGTTTGCTTGACATGTGGGAACCTAACATCCTGAGCCTTTCCTCCTGTACCAGGCCTTACGATGCCCATCTCAAACCAATTAGGGCTGAACGTAAGAAAATGTTTGGAGTATAGAATATGATTCACCAACGAAAAGTTATACCAAAACTGAAACCTGAGGAAAGAGAGAGAAAAGTGAAGTCTCTTAAAAATTGGGTTAAAATGGGTACAAAACAAGAGGGCTGGCTTTCTAACTTTACCCAGAGGCAAAGGAACAGAAGTCCCTCATGAGTCACAGTGTCACCTCCAGAAGACCTGGAGGAAATGGAGACTCAGCCCACCCTCCTAATTTAGTCTGAGCCCCGCCAGGTTGAGGCGTTCAGTCAGTGGGTGTGATGAGTCTGGAAGTCAGTCCTCCTCAGTCCAGCATGCTTTTCAGGTCTGAGGACCCTGGGCTGAACCAAACACAATGAAGAAAAAGCAACAGCTTCCCTGAAGTGTTTATGCTTTCTCAAATGCAGTTAAGTTTCCACAAGTTTCCACCATGGCCATACATCAGAATGGGGAAAGATAAAAAACAAAACAAACCCCCCCAAAAATGAATCTGGGTCTACTCAGACCAATGGGCAGAACTGAGTGTGTTGCGAGCCAAAGTGAACCAAGAAAACAGGTAGATAGTGGGGGTGGGGGGGTCTAGGTGGGGAAAGGGAAGCCACAGCTCCCAGTGCTATGCAGCTGACTCTGATGAGCCTGCCCCACAGGAGGAAGAGGAGAGGATACAGAGACAAGCGTGTCTGAGAGACAACTTCTATCTCCTGTCCTGTGATGGGCTGAACCTAGTTTTTCCAGCACTATCGGATGACGACGTATTTGGCATGATTTTCTGCTTCATCTTATTTTATTACCAACCTATCTCCACACTTTCCAGTTTTGAACAGATATAATTAATGGCAAAAAGGATTTCCCAGCCCACAAAAATTATACAGAAATGGCTAAAATGATGTCTTGATGACAGAAGGAAGAAACATCTCCTTATAATTTGCAGTGCAAACAGACTGCTGCCCCCATAACTGTGCCTTTTCACATGCAAATCTGGGAGGTGACTTGATGTGTGATCTTAATTGGGCCTCTTTTGGAAAGGAAGTCACATCTGAACTTGACTTCAGGAAATTCTACTCCCATTCATCATAGTATATAAGGTTAAACTAACATTTTTTTAAGTGAATGCCTGATTGTATTTCTCCACCACGCCCCGCCCCACAGACACACACACCATGTCATTTGGATTCAATTCTCAATGTCCAGGCATTAATACTGATAATTCATCTGACTGTTTAAAATAAATTTTTAAAAAGGAGATAATTTCTCATATACTGAAACAGATAACTCACTTTCCCAGACTTGATGAACTCCAGTGCACAACTTAGTCTTAGAAATAATAAAGCCGGGAGTTCAGACTTGTGACGAAGTCAGAGGATGGGCAGAGAAGTCTGGTCAAGGACTAAAGCTTTGTTAAGAATTTTGGATGGGAGGGTTGAAGGCAGGAAGTGACATGTGATTTGAGTATGTTCTCATCTTTTAATTTTTTATTATTATTTTAATTAAGATTCGAGTTCTATTCAATGTGCTCTTTAAAAAAAGAGGAAATCGGGGCGCCTGGGTGGCTCAGTCAGTTGGGCATCCAACTTCAGCTCAGGTCATGATCTCGCGGTCTGTGAGTTTGAGCCCCACGTTGGGCTCTGTGCTGATGTCTCAGAGCCTGGAGCCTGCTTCAGGTTCTGTGTCTCCCTCTCTTTCTGTCCCTCCCCTGCTCACGCTCTGTCTCTATGTCTTTAAAAAATAAATAAACGTTAAAAAAATTTTTTTAAAAAAAGAGAGGAAATTGCTAGACCCAAAAGAACCAGATTTCATCAGTCAGGAGGCTCTTCCGTTGCAGAGAGAAATCAGGTGCTGCCCTTAGATTTCCAGTTATTCTCCTCTGTAAATGGAGCTGTCCACACTCTGCCAGGCATCTGACTACAAAGAGAAGAATTTGTGAGAAAAGTCGAAATTTGATTCATCATTCCTTTATCCGTAAATGACTATATGATAGCAACATTTTCTTCATTATATAACTTGATAGACTTGAAGAATCATGCTCCCGGGTGAATCTCAGCCGCCGGGTAGCCTCCCTGGCTTCTGCCTATGACTTGCAGTGCTTTGTCATTGAAAGGTCTTGGCTGACCATGGTCACGTCATGCATCTTTGCTGGCCTCACTTCCCTCTTCTATACAGTGAACCCAGACAGGGTAAGTTCTGGGGCATTTCCATTCTGCCTTTTTATAGTTCTAAGCCTGCACTTGGGATCTGTGTTTCTATTTAGGTGATGATCTGTGAACAATCCAGAAGGAGGGTTCTAAAGGAATGGTTCTAACCCTCTCCTACCTTGTTATCCAGAAGTGGTATCATAACAGTTGCCTCTTCTACATATGGCTGTTTTACCAGTTTACTTAATGCAGCCATTAAAGATTCAGCCACTTGCCTATTCCTTCTGTTGGGTACCACTCCCTGCCTTCCTTTTGTTTCCTTATAATCGCCTTCCCCTTCCCACACCTGACTGTGACAATCATTCATCTGCTTGATAAACTTCCACTGAGCGCTTTCACAGACACAGAATGGCGAGGACCTGATTTCTGACCTTCAGAGAGCAGTAAGATAGTGACCAAAGGCTGGAATGCAAGACAGAAATTTCAGAGGAAAAGGAAGTCACACAGCATAAAGGTTTTTTCCCCCAGGAAGCAAACAGGAGGAATAAGGAAAGGAGTAGGAGAAGCTCCCAGAAATAACCTGAGGATGGCTTGCCATGAAAAAGTTCTGCAAGTGCTGTCTGGCATTTCTCTGCCTCAGCTTTGGTTTCTCACCTCTGGTAAAACTGGTAAAACAGCTTGTAAAACCAGGTTTCAAAGCACCTCTCACTCTTTGCCTCCAAGAAACAAGTCTCTAGACCTCCGCACATAGAAATATTTTTGGCAAGAGTTTACTTTCTGGGGAGAGGGAAGGAAACGAGATAGAATAGGCTATTCTGAGGGGAAGCATGGAGGGAGGGAGGAGAGACAGTTGGAATGATAATCAACCAGCATGAGTGAATACTGGACCCTCAACAGATAGACCTACATCTAGAACGCCAAATGATTAGTTCCCACAGAAAATGAATCTTTACAGATATTTAAGCTGGGAAGAAAGGAAGCAAGCAAATCTTAATTTTTATATTTGCGGGAAGTATCTGGATCTTGGCTTGGGAAGTAATTGGGACTTCCAGAGTAAGAAATGATGCCTTGAGCAATTATAGCACCCATTCTTGCTCTACCAGCAAGCAGACTGCTGTCCTGCCCATCCTGAAGCTGTTATCATTGATGCCTCATTGTGTGCACCGTTCACTTCTAAGAACTTCCCCAACCTAAGGAAGGGGCACTTACTGCTGAACACTGCTCCCCGGGTCTTTGAGACATGTTCTTTATACTGTGTTTACAACATCCAATAAAACGTGGAACACAGACCACTGATATCAGACTCACTAGGGTCCTTGCTAAATATTGAGTCCTGGCCTCCCACCCAGAACATCTGACTTTGAATCTGTGTCTAAAATTATCTTTTTATTATGTATTTGCTTGGTTTGTTGTTGTTCTTCTTCTTCTTCTTCATGCTCTATCTTTAGCTCCCAGGAAAGTCCTAGGAACATAATAGATGCTAAATAAATATGTGTCAAATAAATGAATGAATTAGTGTATCACGCGCCCTTGGTGATGGGTGCCTGGTTTAGGAAACATGACTGACATGATACTAGCCATTCAGTGTGAGACCTAATTCAAGTTCTGAGGCTTTTGTTGGGAATGGGAAGTTCCTTTTATTGATGGGAGTGGGGTGATTTTGCCTGAAAATAAAACTAACAAAGAGGAAAAGTGCAACCAACACATGGAGTGAGGGAAACTGAGTCCTCCAATCTTGTCCACGACCAGAGACAATAACTTCCTATCTGCTGAAGCCATGCCAGTGGGGGTCTCTGCCCCTCACGGCCGCGGGAGACCTGCCCGAGCAATCCCTTACCTCCAGGCTTCGCTGGTGTTTCTGTCAGGACCCACTCGCTCGGTCTGGGCTTCAGCTTTTAAGAGCAGAGATTGTATCCTCTATTCTTTCTCTATCTCTCCTGGTCCAACTCTCTGCTCTTGGGACTTTAATACAAGGCGGGGCTTTCCTTCCATCATTATACTTTTGTGATTATTGTAAGAAATTTCTCTTGAAAGCGACTTCAGAATTTACAAGTCCTTCTGTGTCTATAATCTCATGTGATCCTCTCGACAACCCATACATCAGCAGTGGATGTAAAATCCTCCTCCACTTCACAGATGGGTAACTGGCCCTTGGAAAAATTAAGGTGTAGCTCTGGAGTCAGCTGACACCACAGCAGGACCCAACCAGGATTCTAACCCAGGTGCTCTGAGCTCAGTCTTCATGCCTCCTTTTTGTGGAAAATAATAGGCCCAAAGTTCAGTGAGTTTTCCCTAATAGAGCCTTGAACTCCAGTCATAAGGGACACACAGAGTCCCTAGGCCTTGTCAGAATGTTGCCACGCCCCATGGTGGATTTTATACATGAAGCCTGTCTCCAGGAAGACGGTGCTCAGGCCTGGGGTGCTTGCTGGAGCTTTGAGATGCCTGATGATGGGCAGTGGGTTGTGTTCATGTCAACAGCATCTTCCAGCCGATTCCTGGTACACCTGGTGCGGATCGGGACTACAGGGTCGGCATGGAGCCCAAGCGGTCACTGTGGAGTTGAGCAGAGAAATGACATATTTTGGGACTTGTGCCCAGACAACGTCCGGAGGCACAAGAGAGAATTCTGCATCAAGACAGCATTCCCCTTCACAAACACCTAATGCTCACTCTTCAGAAGCTGGTGCTGACTTCAGCCTAGACACACACATGCGTCCACATGCCCGACACGTGTGTGTGCACGTGCACGCACGCGCGTGCACACACACACACACACACTTATAATTTATTTATTAGGTTTTTAAAAGCCATGCCCTTTAGGAAATGACTGTGGATGCAAGCCCAGGAATAAGCTATCAATAAAAAGCAAATATAAAATGATACTAATTAAAACCGTAGCAGGATGTAAAGATCCACCTAAAACACCACCTTGTGGAGAATAATCAGTTTAAAGACACGAGTCAGAATATAAAGGTTGGCCAAAAGAGGTTGTATTTAGGGGGGTTGAGAATTTAAAGGAATCCTTCATGGATTTAAAACTTGCCATTGGAATTGGAGCCATTTTCGTAGAATATAACTTGAAAGTTATTAACGCTGGTGGGTTTAAAGATGATGGTAAGTGTGTTAGCTGAAATAAACAATGGATAATGCTTGCTAGTTAGCAGAGAACTCCCTCGCGGCGGATCATCTTACTTGAGCAGAGCGGTCCTAATAAAAACATGAGGTCCCCCGCAGGCGGTTCAGAGGCCATCCCATGGGTTATCGGTTGATGTTCTGAATCAGAGGCTTTCAGAATGAGAAGGAATCATTGAGTCCAACCAGATCGTTGTACAGATGATAAAAATAGTCAGCCTTTCTTGAGCCAGGCCCAGCACTACACACTGTGTTCATCACTTCCTTTCGCCCCCACAACCCTCACCTCCAGTTCACTGATGAAGGAACTGAGACTTTAGCAAGAGGAAGCCATTCACTGGTTACTTTTTATTCAACCGGCAACTGCTGATGAGCCGGTGGATGCGGCTCCGAGATGGCCTCTGGGGTTCAAGGTATGCAGCTGGCACCATCCTAAGTGAGCCTGCATTTTTCCTAGCAGAGAGTCAAGGTGATGACAGATATTTTTGCCTTGGAAGCAGAGGGCCCAAAAAAGACAAATGGGAGGCGGAGGACCTGTGTTAACTAGCTGTTTGACCTTTGGAAAATCAGACTCCTAGGCCTCATTGTCACCCTCTGTAAAACAAGACACTTAGACTAAATGCCCTCTAAAGAATCATCCAGCTCTAACGTTCGATGATACCACAAAATACGTCCTGTGTGGTGATAGGCACGTGTGACAGGAAGGGAAATTTTGCTGTTAACAAAAAGAAGAAGGAGAGGAATGACCTTAGGTATTTCGGCACTCAAGAGAAGCCACAGAATTCCTCCCAAGAAGCTTAGAAATGCAATTATGGAGCCTTTTGGTTTTTAACATATTTCTTATAGAAGGGTCTTATAAGCCTTCTGGTGCCCATAACTTAGTGATCACAGCACTTCAGAATCCTTCTTAACACTTGCCCCAGGTGGCCACCAGTAAATTATCAGAGTGGACATGCAGGATAAAATGCATTTTATATCCCTTCCTCTGAACGATACTCGGGTCTTAAAATATATATATATGTAACATATATAATATATACATAACATATATATATATATACACACACACACACACATATACTTTATATATTTATATGTATAAGGCATTTAAATATATACACTATATATATACAAATATATGTATACCTTACAGGCATCTCAAGGATGTGCTGTACCGGTCAAATGGTGGATGGGCCAAAGCCTCCCGGACTCGTGCAAGGCCTGCTTAATGCACTTTCCTGGGACAAGGTTAAAATGCATCTGAGGGAGCCAGATGCTGTGGTCATCGGTCAGATCTGACTGTCACATTCATAAAGTCTCGGTATTAGAGTTTTAACGGCCCTGAGGATAGAAGTCAGCGTACTGGCTCTCAGCCAGGAGAGGGAGAGAGCAGCTTCTCAGGGAGAGTCCACGCCCAGAGCGTGGGGACTCCTCGCTGGGAGAACACAGCTGCTCTCAGAATGCCGACTCCCACGGGGCTCATGGGCAAAACACAGTGATTCTCCTACAGATGAAAGCACCCTATCAATCCACTTCCCTTCTTCCCCCTTAGGGAGCGGAGATGAGCTTGTGGGATCACGGCCGCGCAGTAAACAATGGCTGAGGGAGGAAGGGGTGAGGAGACAGTAGATGGGCAGGCTCGTGGCGTTCCAGATCCATCTGCTCCACTCACCACCCAATCTCTACTCAGAGGCACCTCTGGGAAGGAGGGCGCCTCCCCCCTGACTCTACTTGAACGCCCTTTGCCTCCTTCTTCTTGCTGCCTTTTCTCTGTGAGCAGTTGAATGATACTGCCATGGCTGAGTGAAAACTGCCTCCAATCCAGCTTTCTTCTCAAAATGCAGGCATTCCCATGAGGCCCTGCGATTCTCCCCGAATGTTCTCGATGAAAATAAAAAAGGATATCTCTTGAGGCCCCAGTTGGTGGTCAGTTAACCCACAACCACCGGTGGCCACTGAGCACCAGACACGAAGGGAATACGAGAGAAAACAAGGAGGGCGTCGTCCTTAGCTCATGGAGCCCGAAGCTGGCTCAAACAGATATAATGATAAACGGAGGGGCGCCTGGGTGGCTCAGTCAGTTAAGTGTCCGACATTGGCTCAGGTTGCAATCCCACAGTTGGTGACTTCAAGCCCCTTGTTGGGCTCTTGGCCGACAACTAATAGCCTGGAGTCTGCTTCAGATTCTGTGTCTCCCTCTCTCTGCCACTCCCCTCCTTATACTCTGTCTCTCTTTCTCTCTCTCAAAACTAAATAAACATTAAAAAAAAATTTTTTTAATGATAAATGGAAGAGTTGTTATGTTCCAAATGCTGTGGGCTACGAAATGGGGGTGCAACCTAATCCGGGTAATGAGAAGTGAAAGATCACACGTCCCCACTAAGAGACCCATATCCACTGAGCTTTGTAACCATAGCTACACCCTTAGCTTCACTCCTCCGCATCAACTTCAGGCATCTGCCTAAAAAGGCAGCCCCCAAATCCAGGATAAGCCACGTGTCCTAGCTTCTAGAAGCTGGAAGAGTTCATCCAGGGAGCTCTCTGGGTGTGCCATTTTCCCTTGTGTCCTGCCTCCGCCCCCAGCCTGAAGGGTGGCGGCAGCTCCCTGCCCCTGTGAATCCTCGGTGTCCCTTATCCTTCCCTTTTTGCTATTCAGGTTTTTCAGTCAGCTCCCCAAATGGAATCCTCTCTGCTTCGAATCTCTGGTATATTTCAGTTTTCCTGATTGGACACTGACAGACGCAGGGTTCAAAGATATCTAAGAGTTGGCCCCACGTTCAAGGCCAGCTGAGGACTCACCCTTGCCCTTCAAGAGCAAGAGCACTCAGGTCTCTTCTCTCCTCGCTGCTCTGTGAGTGAGGGGTCCGGGAAGAGAAATCCCCTCACTGGCGCCAACTACACGTGTCCAAGGAGAAGCTGGCTCATTGCTGGAGACTGAGCATTCTCTCGTGGTAGATATAGGTACCTGAAATCTGTGCGAAATGTTAGAAGTAACTGAAAAAAAAAAATCAAACACAAATCGTAAACCATGTGCTGAAGGAAACTTAGCGAGGGAACAGAGAGGAGCGAATGACGGGAGAGGGCCGAAGGAGAGAGGCAGAAGGCCAAAGGTGAGTAGTAAACAAGGGAAAGAACTTGAACTGATTAAGGTCACCTTGGCTTGTTGCCTAGACAGGGCATGACCTACCCTGTCAAGGAACTGGGTGTGGCTGGCACAGGCCACTTTCAGCCTCATGCCAGCTGAAACGTGTCTAAACCGGGTGGTGAAGCCCTGACTCTTGAGTCAAACCACACACTAGCTGCATGACTTTGAGTGGGTTGTTCTACTTCCCTAAGCCTCAGTTTCCTCTTCCGTTAAAAGACTGGGAGCTGGAGGAGGGAGTGATGTTTAATTTTTTGTGTCAGTTTGGCTAGGCCTCAATACCCAGATATTTGGTCAAACACATCTGGATGTTGCTGTAAAGATTTTTAGATGAGATTAATATTTAAATTGGTAGACTTTGTTTATTAGTGGACTTTGAGTGAAGCTGATTACCCTTCATAATGTGGGTGGGCCTCATCCAATCAGTTGAAGGCCTTAAGAATAAAAAGACTGACCTCCTCCAAGGAAGAAGGAATTCTGTTAGTAAACTGTTTCCAGACTTGAGCTGCAAGATCAACGATTCTCTGGGTCTCCAGCCTGAGGACCTACCCAATAGACGTTAGACTTACCAAGCATCCACAATCATGTGAGCCAATTTCTTGAATTAAATCCTTCTCCTTCTCACTCTCCCTCCTCCTCTCCCTCGCTTCCTCCCTCTCTCTCTCTTCCTCTCTCTCTGTTTCTCTTTGTGCACACACACACACACACACCATACACGTACCTCCTTTTGGTTCTGTTTCTCTGGGGAACTCTAAGTATGACAGGGAAGAAGGATTTCTACTTTACAAAGATATTGTGAGGTTCTCAGGACTGTAAGGGTTCAGTGTCGCCCATAAGAGAACCTTGGTTTCCCCAACCAACAGGATCCGATACCATCAGCCCCCTCGCAGCCCAGTGGCAGATGGAAGTGTTCCTGTCCTTGTGCGATCCCTGCTGCATTCAGGAGACCTCGGTACAAATCCCGGCGATACCCCAAGCCAGTCACTTCGCTGCACACTGCACACCTGACGAAGCCAGAACTGGACCCCAGACCCAGATCCACCCCACTCACGTTCTTGCATTGAGCCACCTGGCCATTCGGAAGATAAAAGCAAGGATCTCAGTTCTCCCCAGGGTCTCTGGAAGCAAGTTTGCAACCCTCAGGAGGCTACTGCCGGAAACAGTATCTGCCTCCCTTTTTCTATCCCCGCCTTCACCTAAGCCCAGAAGAAGCTGTTGTTTGGGTTATCCAACTCAATCCCCAGGTCGCCTGTAACCAGATCCGCTTGTGACCAGAAATTTTATGCACTCCTATAACTAGTTTCTTGTGGCTCTTATAGCAAATTACCACAGA
Source organism: Paguma larvata (assembly GCA_030068075.1). NCBI lineage: Eukaryota > Metazoa > Chordata > Mammalia > Carnivora > Viverridae > Paguma > Paguma larvata. Next base: position 41,934,070 of record CM057838.1, read on the forward strand.
CGTGGTTTGAAACAACACAAATTTGTTCTCACAGTTCTGGAGGTCAGAAGTCCAGAATCCAAGTGTCAGCAGGGCTGTGCTCCCTCCAGAGGTGCTAGGGGACAATCCGTTTCCTGCCTCCAGGTTCCGGTGGCTCCCAGCACTCCTGGGCCAGTGGCCAGACTGCTCCAATCTCTGCTCCACCTTCGCCTCGCCTTCTCCTCTGTGCACGTGAAGTCTCCCCCCCGCCTCTCTCCTTTAAGGACACCTGTGATGGCATTTCGGGTCTGGATAACCCGGGCTAATCTCCTCATCTCCTGATCCTTAACCGACATCTACAAAAACCCTTTTTTCCAAATCACGTCACATTCGTACACATTTTAGGAATTGGGCCCTGATACTTTGGGGGGCCGCTCTTCGGCCTCCCCCAGCTCAGTTCCCCTGATGCCCTGAGTTCCCATCATCCCCTGGGTAACAGCAAAAACCCAAGCCCCGCTGATCAGGAGAGAGGTTGTCCTGTGGACACCTGAGGGAGCCCACTCTGAGACCGGGGTGGGGGGGTTGGTGCGGTGGGGGGTGGCGAATGGGGCCTGTCTGCTGTAACGGAGACACCCTCACCCTGCACACGAATGACTCCTTGAACGCCTTCCAAAAGCCGAGCTTGTATGGAAAGAGCCTTGGCTGGGCTCGCGCTTTAGGGGGAATGGGTGGGGAGACAAATGTCAAAGTCGGCCCCAGCAGAAGTTTATACTGGCCCAGGAAATCATCTGGGAAAAACAGTCTCACTACCAGACCACTTAAAAGGAAGACTCGGAGGATCTTTTTTCCCTCATCCGTGGAGTTTTCCATGCCGATGAAAGCGGCTTCAGTTTTCTGCGCAGCGAACTTGTTCTCCCATGCCCGGCTCCTGTCTCAAGAAGAAGACCACCCATCTCCGTATCCGCCAGCATGCTCCTCAGCACGAGAACATGGAGTCCTTGAATTATGGAGCCTGATATCCAGGGGTCCTTTCTCGAGGGAATGGGCGGCAGGCAAGAAAACCCCAGACTTGCACTTGCTTTGCTCTGGTCCTCACACAGACGGCTTTGGTCTCTCGTAGACTTGCTTCCTTCTCTCTTGCCGTCCTTCTCTTTCTCTACACCTTTAGTCTCTCTCCCTCTCTCTCTCCTCCACCCACCCCTTCTTGTGTAGAAGGAGGCATGGGCACATGTAAAGCCATCACCCTGAGAGCTTCGCTTCCAAGATGGCTCCTCGGAGGGTGCCCGCTGCCGATGCTGCCAGCACCCCGGCCGTATCCTCTTGGCAGTCACCATTGCCATAAACGCCAGCCCAACTCCAACTGCCAGCAAGCTCTGGGACGCTTGGCCCAAGGGCTCTCTCTGGCTGCCAAAGCCCGCTGGAGCCCACCAGGAGTCAACAGTCACACACCGTGTGGGAACAGGCCCTTGACCAACTGCTCTCTCCTCAGGCAGGGTAACTCCAAGGTCCATGGTCGACACTGGCCCCCAGCGATCCTGGTGGGATTACACTCTGTTTGTCCACAGGGGTACTTACTTGATGATGAGCCTTTATCTGGCTGCCTTCCCATCTCTGTCTCACTTCCCCACGCCCTGATTGCTTCCTGTAATCACCTCCCAAAAACACTGTTTGCACTCAAATATTTGTCTCAGAGTCGGCTTCTGGGAGAAACTCAAGCCGGGATACCCTCCCGTCATCTATTTGGGACCGCCTGTGTTCATTCCCCACACGCCCGCAGGAGGAGCACACTTTCCTATCTGCTATTACAGGCTCACACCCTGAAGTCTGGTCCCTTTGGTCACAGTGTGAGAAAAGGGATGTCACCTGCATGTCCTTACTACTCTCATCAGACAGGGCTGTTCTCTCCTGCTTGCTTATTATCTCATTTTTGCACCCTAGCTTAGCTCCCCCCACAGCAAGCACATACATGCTTCCTTTCAGAAGCTAGTCCAGAATTGGCTTATAGTAAACCTCAAGTTTTTCTTGCTGTTTTGCTTGTTTCTTATTTTTTTACCCATACCCCCCTCCCCCACCCCTGCTTAGAAAAATTGCCTCTGGACAATTTTGCATGTTTCTCATTTTTTACCCATTTCTCTCTCTGCCCCCTTCTTTCCTTCTCTGTCTCTCCTTCCCTCTCTCCCTCCCTCCTTCTCTCCCCAACTCTTTCTCCTTTTCTTCTAAGGAGACTGGTTAATGGCCTCTAGAACAATTCAAGTTGATCGCTTGACCTCCTTCCTCTACACTCAAGTCAAATACAGCCAAAGGGCTCTCCCGGGGAACCTTTTATCGTCGCTCGCCACCACTATAACGCTGTCAAACCAAACCGGGCTCCCTGAATCAGCCCTTTCCAAAGCTGTTATTATTTACTTGTTTGGTCTCTGAAATCCTTCCGCTTAACTGACATCATTTGAATGCAGACAGCCTTTTGAACTGTGTCCAGGGTGGCTCAGCCTCACTGGCCTGCATGTTTCCACCAGTGGCAAGACCCCTGTGTCCGCTTCGCCCCAAAGTGATCTATGACCTCAATAATTATTATTCCACTTCTGGGTGTCTCTCCCCATGTGTGGCCATTGACTCCTGGCTAAAAGTAACGCTTGCTCATGTGATTAAAAAACAAAACCAAATATAAAAATATATTTTGGTTGTTGGCCACTTAATTCAACTTCCTCAGTGTTACCCCAATAGAACCCAAATTCCTGGGAGAAAAAAAACCTTGACCTGGGTTTGAAAAAGTGAGGTCAGTGTTTAGCACAGTCCCTGCCTTTCCAAGTCTTCTGTTCTGCCACGAATTTCTAAATGATTGCAAGGTTGGTGGGTAAGGGAAGCCATGAAAGGCAGTGCAGCTGCCTGGGCATTAAAATCACACAATTCTGGTTTATATCTTGGTCCTATCTTTTCTTCAGCCTGTGATCCTACGCAAGTTAAGCTGCTACTCTGAACTCTGAACCTTTTATTTCCTTAACTATAAAGTAGGAATGCTAAAATCTACCTTGCAGTGTGGAGGAAAGATTATAAGAGGTAATACGTATCTTATTTATGGATTATTTGTGGAGAAGAGTATTGAAACCTTGACTATGATGGTGGATTTGATGATTCCTTCTCGAAGTTCTGATAATGCATGCAGAGAACCTAACACAGCATAGGCACGGAGTCAAGAGTCCATAACCACACACGCTTAATAGAAAGGAAGCTGAAGCAGGCCGGTGGACATCCAAATTTTATCTCCAACAAAATATCATTCTAAAGCAGGGGCCTCGGGGCCAAATGTAGCCTGATACCTATTTTTGTAAGGCCCATTTTTTACATTTTAAAAAATGTTACTTAAAAAATGAAAATAAGAATATTTTTGACACATCAAAATTGCATGAAATTCAAATTTCAATGTCTGTAAGTAAAGTTCTATTAGAACTCAGCTGTCTGCATTCACTTGCGTGTTTGTGAGTGTTTGACTGCTTTCGTGCTACGAAGAGAGTAGCTACAACAGACATCGTATGGGCCACAAAGCCTAAAATGTTTTTTATTCGGTCCTCTCTAGGAAAAGTTTTCTAACCTGTGATCTAGATCAACATTTTATTTAAGCTATATTAACTTCTAAAAGAACGTCTTCAAGTTACCTCAGCATTAATGAGAGTTTATTAGCTGGACCAGTCATAAAGCAAGATGCTGGCATAGCTCAACCTTCTCCCCTGTGGCTGGTGCCCAACCCCCAGTTCCACATGCTGTGGCCAATCCCGCCGTTGACTTAAGGACGGCAACGTGAAGAGGCACCAAGTAAGAGAAGAGATCTCGAGACCTAAATTAGACTAGAAAATGTGTCTTCGATAGTCCAGATCTTTCAGAAGCCTGGTCCATTTTCATTTGTTTACCTCCCCATTGTTTATTGAGTGCTATCCACCAGCTGCCACTTAAATACATTTGTCTCCTTGAATCTTCTCAGCAGCCCTATGAGTTTCAGTATCATTATCCCTATTTTATGGGTGAGTAACTGAGACCGAGAGAGGTAAAAAATATGCCCAGGGTCACCCAGCTTCAAAGTGTATGGGGAAGGCTTTAAATTAGGGTTTGTTGGTTTGTTTGGCTTCAAGAGTCCTTGGTTCTATCCAATGCACGCTGCTACCTCACATATGAATTTCATTCTAAGAAATGGAAAATAAAAGCGTATATATTTTAAGGTAAAGTCTGAGCTCTCATCTGTTTTTCACTTAACCCAGTGTTTGGAGCAGGATGCAATGCCATGGTTGTGGGGTCCTTGGTACAGTTGGGTAATCACACCTAACAGTAAATCCCTTGACCAGATCTCTATTTCACATCTACCAGTGTGCTTCATATATCCCAGGATGTCTGGGGACTCACTTCTCAAACCCTTGGGGTTTGGAAATTTAAAACCTAATAGTGAGTGGCTCGGTGACCCTCCCAAATTGGACTGCGATGTGACTTTTGCCCTAGAGATGTCACCCACAGTGAAAAGCATCACCAAGCCCGGACTCCCATGTCGAAACTTCTGGTTGGGTGAGAGGGCATATTACAGACCAGTCACACTGTCTAGCAAGCAGTGCTGACCTGGCTGTGCACTTGGTCAGACCCCTGTGCCGCCCACCTGAGAACTTAGGAAGTGTGTCTATTATAGGGGATGGGTGGGCCCAGAGGAGGGGACAGAGGGATCTTTCCAACATTCCTACAAAGAATCAAAAATGAGATGCTGGGCTTTAAAAAGAAAATTATTGTTTTTGGATAGCAACTTAAAGCAAGATTCTGGGTCCTTAGGACATCCTGATAAGAATTCTCTTCGGAAACACTAAAAGTTATCTTTTAGTTCAAACGCTCCAAAAAATACATTTGAAAATTTTGTGCAAAACAATGAGCAGAATGTTTGAATGCTATTAAAATCATCAAACATAAAAAAAATGAAGTCTAGAACTAGATATTAGGGGAAGGTTTAATCTATTTTTTAAAAGAATTAGCATAAAATATATTTCAAACACAAATAACAAAAAAGACCCCCCAAAACAAACAAACAACCCTACAGAGCAAATCATTAACTAAAATGAATAGTTAGAGGTTGCTGGTCTATGCTTCATGGTCAATGTGGAGTTCTATCACAGACCAGGTTGAGGACAAACAGTTTCCTTCAGTGAGGCTTTTTTAGAGCTGAGACCAGGCTGACAGAGGGCAGAGAGACTCAAACGAGGGAGGAGCCAGCGGCTCCAGAATCTGGGAAACCAAGAAGAAAAACAGGAGGGCACAAATGGCAAGTGCATCCAAAAGACAAAGTGTGGCCCACGCTCCTATAAATGGTTTATGGGCAGAGGGTGGCTCTCATTCCTTTGTTCCACATGTACACTCACTCTCCTCCCCCCAACATCACCACATCATAGGCCTTTCCAAATGTTATCTGGACTTGAGTCACTCCAACCATTTGTGTGTACCTTGTTCTTAAAATCCTCTCTCTTTCATAATTAAGTAATTAATTTAAAAAAAATTGGTGATTATTGCCAACACCCACTTCCCACTAACTGCTATGCATTGGTTTCATACTGTCCTAGCATAGCTCCAACTCTTTGAGCCATCGTTGGGCCATGATGTGGGTACACTTTGGCCCTTCTGGGTGCACAGGACACATAATTTCCACTGGGAAAGCAAGTCAGTGGTGGGGGAAGAATTGCAAGGCCAGATGCTTCTCCTGAGTGCATCCAGCAGCTCTGGACACAGAAGAAGACTGGGCGGCTAGGAGGTGATAAGGAGTCCTAGTGTGGTGTGGAGTGCCAAATTTATGCATCTCCTCCACACAACGAGATCATGAAGCTCAGGATGATTAAATATGCTGTATCTGAAGGCAAGTCTCCAACGCCAGGAATAAGTTATGTAGCCATTCTCAACAACTCAATACTACTCACCACCTATTCTTGAGCGGTTATGTTCCAGAGCCACGCTCTGCAAAAGCTTTGCAAAAACAAAGAAGAGTACCGCATCACATTTGCAGGTGCTCAGCAAATGTCTGTTGGATGGATGGATGGATGGATAGATGGATAGATGGATGAATGAATGAATGAAGTCTCTGCTTTCAATGTTTTCACAGTCCAATAGAGACCCAAGCAAGGAGAATGTAGCGCTACAATGAAGGTACTGAACTGGGAACCATACTGAATCAAAGGAGTGACTGATTACTTCTACTTGACTGGGTCAAGGAGCATTGGGTTTGAATCTGAAAAAGTGAGTATGATTTCCATTTGTAACCCAAGCAGAGAAAAGAATATGTGCAAAAGTATAGAGGTGTAAAATGGCATGGTGCACTTGGGGAACTGTAGCTATTCAATATGGCTGGAGAGGGGAGTATGGCCTTTGGGATTTGGGGAGTGTCAAGAGTGAGAAGTTAGGGATTAGGTCATGGAAGGCTTTCTGTGTTATCCCAAGTAGTATGAACTACCAGAACGAGAAATGGAATTCAGGCAGAACCTTCCAGTAAGATGTGAGTAGACACACACCCAAACATCCCTGTCATTCCGGAACAAAAGAATCTGTCATGACTGAGCTGCCAGTACCCTCAGGGACCTCAAACGCGGGTGCACTCACCTGTCCACTGGCTCCCCCTTTGCCACCAGAAGGTCTGTGTGCAGCGGTGGTTGGCACTCAGCCGTGCCACGCCGTTTCTTCATGCTGGCTCCACATTTCCGCTCGTGTTCAGTCTTGCCTCAAGACACAGGCCAAACGGAAATAAGCTGCCACAGTTGGCCCCTTTCCCAGAGAAATTATATTTAGCCCCCCAAAGCAGCAGGCTTCAAAATGGTGTGGTCATCTGAGCTAAAAATGGCCATCCAGAAGGAGTTTGATGTAAAAGTGATCCAGGGCCAAGGAACAGGCCACTTTGAGTAAACGGTTATTGTGTGCTTCAAGGGGTCCTGTTCTCCAGCCTTCGTGGGCTGGGCCAAGTTAAAACAGATGGGCACATGACACTATACCATCAGAAGCAACTATAAAAGGGGCTTTTCTGTATGGCCCCAGGCCCAGAGCCAAGGCCAGCCAGGGCCAATGTTGCCAGGCTCCAAAATTGAGCTTCAGGACACAGATAGCATTTACTGTGTCATAATATCAAAGGCCTTTTGGAGCAAATGACAGGAACAGGCATGATACAATGGGAGTAATAAAAATGGCAAGCATGTGTTTCTTAAAGTTCAACTATGGCAAGGAAATGAAATATAAAATGATCCCGTTTTTCAAAAAATGTTTTTTCAATAATTACAGACAAGGTTAGCAAGGGCTTGGGAAATAGGGACTCTCACACAATGCTAGAAGGAATACAAATTGGTTCACCGCTTCAGAGTTTTGTTTCTGGGAAAGAGAGCTTTGACCATGGGACTCAGAATGGATTGGAAGGAGCAAACTCAAAGCAAGGAGACCACCTGAGGACAGGACACCAGGCAGAGGGGAGGGTGGCCTGGCTGTAGTGGCAACAGGCTGGGGTAATTAAACAAAGTGAATAGTCAGAATTCATAAGTCTCGGGAATTGATCGGATTGAATAACTGGGCAGACTGAGTAACTTCACTAGAATAACAGTCATCACCATCACCCCCATCGCTAACCTTCATAGATCACTGAGTGTGGGGAAGGCACTGTTCTGAGCACAATACAAGTCATAATACATTTAATCCTCATGACAGCTCTCTGAGGTAGGTGCTGTTCTTGTTCCCCTATGACAGATAAGGACACCGAGGCACAGGAGTTGAAAGCTGCCCAGGGTTCATACATTGAGATTACTCTCCTCATCTTTGTTTATGATATTGTAAAAAATGGAAATGACTTCAAAATATGGCACTAGTGGATTGAGTATATAAATGGTGGTAACAGCCATTTGGTTGAATGTTATGTTTTAGAAGAATATTTGGTAAAGGGAAAAAGACATACAACGTAAGTGGGAAAAAGACACAGATTTCTGGGGGGAGATAATTCCCATTATCTGATGGGAAGACGCCACTTAAAGTAAATCCACTCGGATCATAAACAATTGTTATGAAATGAATAGCAAGAAAAGAATTGATTAGACTTGTGTCTAAAAAACGAAGCCCAAAAGTGTAAAATTTTATTTTCTCTTATATTTAACACTACATAGGTTATAACTAAAACTTTGAGCTAATTCTTGGAACCCAGACTGAAAGAAGGGTTGGATATACTCCTTCTGACAAACTACACGCTGGTGACTTGAGTCCCCCCACGCAGAGACAGAGTCAAGGACCCCCATGCTGCTCCTTGACCAGGGCAACATTCAGGGAAGCACGGCTGAGGGACCACAAAGAGAAAGGGAAGGTAGGGAGGCAACACAGGGTGCATTGTCAAAGTCACTCCTGGGGGCCACTGGGACATAATCTCACTGAAGTCAGCGACCTCCTAAGGAGGGCAGAGAATGCGTCTCAGAGTGGTCCCCGGGCACCGTACACGAGGAATACTTCTCCACCAGCGCCTGGCTCCACCTGGCTTGTGGGTTGGGCTCTGGGCTACTTGTGTCCATTGGAAGAGTGGCACTGGGTCTATGGCACCTGAGAAGCCCAGGAAAGAAGGCAGGGGTGGGATCCATCAGTGCGGAAACTCCATCCGGAAGCCCCGGCTGCGGTCAAGTGAGGCCGGGAGCACGTGAGTCTGGCGGGCAGAGGCGACCAATGCGACAGCACAGCACAACAGCGTTCTCGTTTGAATTATAGCACAATCATAATGAAGCCTCTGCAAAGCACTACATAGACATTTGAGGTCGTCGTCATTTTCCCCAAAGGCCTTTCTTATCCTTTAATATTCTACGTTTTAAACCACCTTCCCATAACCTCCTCTTGCTAAGTTTCTCTTCTTTCGTCGTTAACTGACCTGACCCTACCAAACAACACTTGTCGATAGCTTTGTATGGGAATCCAGCAATTCCCCGGCAATGTTGTTATCGGTGTCACAAAACAATGTACCTTTCCCAAGATTTGGGATTTCTATTTATAGTGAACTCGCAGTGTATTTCCAATTAGTGGAGAGCACAGCCACCAAGTGACAATATCCTTGGAGGGCACAGCTTTCCTCTTCTGTGTCTGCAGATGGAGAAGAGGGCTACCCCAACACCCTGGGTGGCTGAACCTGACTCAGCCGAGCCTCCCTAAGATGAACAAGATCACAGAACTTTATTAGGGTGCCTGAAACATCGATAAATGGGCTTTTACATAGGAAGGAAGACACACATGTCCCACCACTAAAATCCTGGGTGTAACTAGCCGCCCCGTGACACACATTGCCCCGAGCTGCAGCCCCTGCCTGTGTTCTTACCCCTGAGGCATGAGGCTGTGTGCACTGTCGTGTGGGGAGAACAGACAAGTGGCTGGGAGGTGAAGGACAGTGCGAGGAAGCATTCTCCAAAAATCATAACGGGAGACAAGAATGCAAGGACGCAGGGGAGTGACAGGATCCGAGGAAGACAGGAGATTTTTTCAAGAGTGATGTTGTGAAATCTGAACAGCCTCGAAGCTTGGGCATCCAAGACTCAGGGGTATTCGTATCATAACCTGAGACCAAAAGCGTTCGGCCGAGCTGGGCTCTAATTGGGTGCCAGCAGGGGTGCTGCCAGCAGCTCATCAAACAAAAGCACCAAGAGCTTCTCTTTGAGCCGGAAAGGCACAGGTGGAATCCGCAGGGCCTTGGCTCCACTGGAGACAGAGCTTCATCCGTGGGGGGTTTGTGAAGGGCTGTGATTACCTGTCGATCCGACCCAGGGTGGTTCCAGGGCAAAGGGAGGCCACTGCCAAGGGAACCGATGCCAGAGCCCTACGCAAGTGGGTGGGCACTGCCTGCTTTTGCGATGTAGCCCTCTGCCAGTCAGCTCCCTTCCCCCCTCTGCGGCTGGGAAGTAACTCGCCGATGTGCCCACTTCTGAGGCCTAGCAGGCCAGCCCCGCCTCCCGGCGGAAGATAGCAGCCTTCAGGCACAGGTGGAGCCTTCCCCTCTTCGCTACCAGATGATGGGTAACCATCAACCGTCTTCAAAGCAGCAGCCAAGCCCACTTTTGCTTGGGGAAGATTTTTGTCCTTGGGGAAGCCAAGCCCACTTTTGCTTGCCAGCACACGGCAGCGAGAGGTTAAGGAATGAGCACAGAGCAGCCCAGCAAGTATCGCAGTGGGGATTCCGACGCAGGTCGTCAGTCACGAGGGCACACGCTGCCCTCTCTGCTCTATCTGCTATCCCTTCAAGGAACGGAGCAGCATTTCTCAATGGGACGTTGCTGGGACTCAGGCATAATTTGTTCTTCTTAATGGTACTGCCCGCCCATTAGCGTTCTGACCCACATCCCAAGTAGGTGGCATCCTCCAACTCAAACCACTCCACACATTTCCAACACCCCACGCGGCCCTCTTGAAAACTACCTGACAGAGACCCAGAGAGTCAGGATGCTTAATCTGGGAGCCCAGCTCTGAGTCTCCCCTCCTGCCACCTCACCCACACATCCACACGGCCAGGATGGGGCCTCCAGGTGGGGGTGGGAGCCAAATCAGGAAAATTCTCATTCATCATAGGCCTCTTTGTGTCTGTCCTGAAATCTAGCAAGGGATTCAATATATTCAACCCAGAGAACTCTCATCCCCACTTCTCTCTGGGGATCCCTAAGGGCCCGATCAGTCATTGACAAAACCGAGAAGGCAGTGAAATTTATTTTGGGTTCCCCCTGCTCCCGCTGCACCTGGGTGGCTCAGTCAGTTAAACGTCCAACTTCAGCTCAGGTCATGATCTCACGGTTTGTGAGTTCGAGCCCCATGTCAGGCTCTGTGCTGAGAGCTCGGAGCCTGGAGCTGCTTCGGATTCTGTGTCTCCCTCTCTCTCTGCCCTCTCCTACATCCCACAGGGCGCCTGTCTCCATCTGGTGCCCCTGTCATCTTACGTACCTCTGTTTCCCCATAATCGTCCTGCTCTCCTCCACCATCCAGTCCACATGCCCTCCATGACCCAGCACAGCCTCCTTCTGAGGCAAACACCAATGAACTCTGTCTGTCGAACCAGTGCAATTGACAAAGTCTGTTGCCTCTCCCAGAAGCATTTGTGATTCAAAAAGCTTATTAGCTTCATGACCTTATTTAAAAATGAGCCCGTGATGAAAAGACATTTTTCCAGAGAAGGTATGCAAATAGTCAACAAGCGTAGTGGTGCTCAGCACCACGAATCGCTGGGGAAATGCAAATTGAAGCCACAGCGAGTTACCACCGCACACTCGTGAGGATAGCTACCATCAAAGAGCAGAAGGTAACAAATGTTGGTGACTGTGCGGAGAAATGAGAACTTTGTGCGTTGCCAGCGAGAGCGCAAAATGGTGCAGCCGCCGTGAAAAGCAATATGGTGTTTCCTGAAGAGAGTTAAAAATAGAATTACCATATGATCCGCAATTCCACTTTTAGGTATCTATGCGAAAAGAAAAAAAATGAAACAGGGTCTCAAGAAGATATTGGCACATCCATGTTTATAGGAACCTTCTTCACAATGACCAAAAGGTGGAAACGACCCAAGTGTCCATTTAGCATCGAAGGATGAATGGATAAACAAAATGTGGCCCATCCATACAATGGAATATTATTCAGCCTTAAAAAGGAACTTCTGACGCATCCGACATCCCTGAATCTTAAGGACATTCTGCTAAGTGAAATAATCCAGTCGCAGGACAAATACTGTCTGGTTTCACTTAGATAAGACACTCATAGAGAAAGAAGTCAGAACGGTGGTCGCCAGGAAATTCGGGGAGGGAGGAATGGGGAGCTGTCTAATGGGCACAGAGTTTCAATTTTGCAAGATGCAGAGTTGGGGAGATTGGTGGCAGAACACGTGAATGTACTTAACACTACCGAACCGTACACTCAAAAATGGTTCAGGTGGTACATTTTATGTTATGTGTATTTTATCACAGTCTTTTAAATGCAAAAACAAAAAAGCTTAAATCCATTTACTTACAAAGCAAATTTTATATCATTAGTGTAAATAGAGAGCCATTAGCCATAAAATTTACTGCCATAAAAAGAAATATTTATTAAATTCTCCCTTTAGGAAAAAAGTGTTAACTGAAAATAACGAATCGTGCTGGTTCTCAGGTGTGGCCGGTGTGGTCTAGGAGGGGAGGCTGTTCGTGGCAGGACTGAAATAACCCGGGCCAAAGGGGTGTGTGGGGCCCCAGCCCCTTCCCCGCCCTTGGAACTCTGAGTAACTCCAGCTACACCCAGGGAGGCAGGACAGCAGGCCTGGGAGTCACAACCATTGCAACGGGTCTGGGGCCGCCCACACGGCCCTGCTGGAAACTGGCCTCTAAGCTCAGCATGGAAGGTGATCAGACACCGTGGTCCATTCAGCACCAGGGTGCCTGAGTCCAACTGTCTGAGTTCTTATTTGCCTGGCCATTCACTAGCATATGACTAGTATGACTGGCATATGACTTCGCCTCTCTGAGTGTTGAAGGCTTCCCTACCTGTGGATAGAATCCAGTACATACATGAGCTAATGGTTTTGTTGAATGAATGGGAATAATATAAGCTCTGTCATAGGATTCTTGTGAGATAGGTACATAGCTCAGAGTGTGCCTAGCACCTGGTATAGACTCCGTACAGCGATATTACACTGCTCAGAGGGGTGGCGACCTGCCTCTGGCCCTGGCTCAAGAAAATAAAATGGCGTGGGTTCAGGAGGTGGGTGACACTCGGAAGGGGCACTCTATGGGACTGGACCATCAGTCCACTCCCCTCGTGTGCAGAAAAATATCTCGTTGCCTCCACCTCGCACCCCCTCCCACCCCAGAGAGGAGATGGAACAGTTTGGTCCGGCCGGCCCCATCTTTGATCTTGGGGACAGGCTTCAGCCCTCAAGGGGAAGAGGTGAACCAGTGGACCCGGCCCATTTGTGAGTGGCCTGGCCTCTAGTCATCACGCCTTAGCACCAGGCCCGCAGCACCAAGACTACGTCCAGAGCCACGGCCAGTAGGCTGAGGCTCAACCATCTTGACCAGGTCAGATCAAGTTGGCTCCAGAAGTGAACTTGACCTGGATGGTTGGGAAGCATGAGGCTTCTGTGGCCCTGGCATGACCCTCTTGCGACAGCATGTCTTCCAAATTCAGATCCACTGAGCCCTGAACTTGGAGGCATCCTATTGTCCATAGGCACCCATCGATAGAAACGGAAGTGAGGACAAAGGACCACGTTAACGCAGAATTGCCCTGTCTTGCCCGTGTGGCCCTGGGGGAAATGGAGAGATTGATTCGGTGGTCCCTGACAAGCCAGTCCTTGGCGAGCAGCTCAAGGGATCCCGCATTGGAACCCCTGTCTGCTGTGTTGCCAGCCCCAGGCATCCGTCAGTTTCCTTCCGAGGCCACGAGGTGCTCCCAGGGAACTTTATACCCCTTCAGGCAGTCTGGCAGTGCCAGGCACGTCCCGTGCCATGGCTCCTGGCACCCCTGTGGCTGTGAACGTGCCATAGACAAAGCCAGTGCCCAGATCTGCAAATCAGCCGTGACTTTCGCCTGGACCCACAGGGCACCCCTGACCAGGTTCCCAGCTCTCTGCCGGTGGTCCTCCAAAATCACGATGCTTTATGCTGAGTTCACCAACTGCGCACGGGCACAGCCGACCTGGCCATTGAGGCAATCACCCGGGCAGAGCGGGCAGAAACAGATTTGCTTTACAGCTACCGCCTTGAACGCGACACTCATCCCTTTTCCAAAGCATGCACCACGGGCGACTTCTATCTGAACTTCTCGGAAACGTATTTGGCAAATCACATGCTGACATGTTTATCTTGTTAGCTGTCAGGATGAGTAAGCAGGCGCGTTGAATGCCATCATTCAGCCTGAACGGAGACACGCTACTACTCAAGAGATCTGACAAAATAAATACATTTCCTAACCAGATTTGTCAGATTTCTGTTCATCCTTTGTTCAGAACTTGCCGTAATTGACCTTAAATAGACCTCCGATGACCCAGGGAGGTAGAGTCCTTGAGCGGTCATGTGCCCCACATATTAAAGCCAGGCGCTGCGGCACAGCCCTGCAGAGACAGGTAATGGAGCGGCTGCCCAGCCTGTGTCTGTGTGTGTTAGTTGTCTGTCAGCATCTAATTACCCCGAAAGAGTTGCTGAAAACCACACATCCAGGCCTTGCCACCCCGGTGAGCGGAAAGCCAAGAGGCAGGTGAGGTGATCGCCGCCTTCTTAACGGTCCCGTCCACCTTTCCAGACATGCCGAGCAAAACCCCGAAGTGAGTTCAAATGCAGAGGAAGTGATTAGAGCAAGGGTTCCGGGGATACAAAGATTTCATGGGATTGCAGGACTTCAGAGTAGAGAAATGGATGAAACTGCCCCACTCTGTCTTCTCTGTTAGATCAGCTCTGCTCTGGCTCCACCTGTGACACTTCAGGCATCCCCAAGGGAGAGGGCAAACCCACCCCTTGCCCTGCCCTAAGGGGACAGCCTTCCTGGGTGCGGCCCCTCTGATGAGATCAGGGCCCGGGACCGTGCTTGCTAAAGCTCCGCAGAGAGGGGGCTTGTGTGTAGCCCTGACGGAGGGGAGGGTGTTCTTCCGGTGCCCGTCCCCGGGGCTCCAGAGCCAGGGTCAGACAGGGCAAAACAGACATTGAAAGCGCAATTTTATTTTCTCCGAAGGCTCTGTTTTATCTTTAAATTCATAAAATATTTATATCGTGTGCTTGCTCCGTTAAGATCATCAAAATTCAAAACTTCTCCCTAACTCTCCGAGAAAACCTCATTGTCCAGGAAAAAAAATATACCGGGTTCATCCTGTGGCCTTATCTCCTAATAACAGGTGGAATTTCTGGAGCATCGACTAAGTACTGAGGAACATCCTAGAGCTTATCTGCCCTAATTCCCTTAAATCTCACGCCTGCGCTAGGGAGGAACCGTCTGGATCCACGTTTCACAGACGAGGAAGCTGAGGTTGAGGGGATTACATGAAATCTCATGCAGGGGGATGACGCAGAACCGGGGCTCATGTCTAGTTGTTTGCCCCCCAAGACTGGTTCCTTGACCGCTATGACTTATGGCCTTCCAGCATAAAAAGCATGACCCCACACTAGAGACTGCTTGCTTGCTGAGCAGAGATGGGCTCTCAGTGACACCACCCGCAACGATGACAACAACAGCGGTCATGAGAACCGTGCGTGCAAAGCCAGGCAGAACGCGGCCGTCCCTCCTCCAGGTGAGACCCCGTCCAGCTACTGCCCAAAGAGAAGTGAGAGCCAGGGCCGCCACCTCCCAGCCTTCCTCCGCACAGAGCACGGTCAGAGAGCACTGTCCACGGAGTCCACCACAGAGCGGCACACGCACACTTGCATCCGCTGGGACCACAACGTCCAGAGGGTCTGCCCCTAGAAGCCACGTGGCGCCGTGGCTTTGCTTTGGCACTTGAACCTGTGCATGTGCACGAAGGGCACACGTCCAAGACGGTTTCAGCGTCTGCCGTCACCAGACATTCTCTCTCCAGGTACCCCTCCTTGCAGGTTCCCCCAGCGACAATAACGTTTGGAGACATTCCTCTGGCCCATCCCAAGATGCAGACTTGAGTGTGCAGCTCAGCAGACATGACAGAGGAAAGTTACCCAAGAGGCGGTCAACAGAGACTTGATTTACCCTGCAGCATGGCCACTCATTCCTTCCTTCAGTCCTGGCATACTTCCCAGCATCTACTGAGTGCCGTGCACTGTGGGGGGCACTGCGTGCTAGACGCAGACTTACGCGACGTAGTTCCTGCTGTTAGGACTTCAACATCAAATAGGAAAGTGGCATAAATACCCACCTACACTTAGAGCGTGGAAGAATGCAGGAACACATGACAGTAAATAATCAGAACGGGTACTTACTGAGCACTTACTATGTGCCAGAGGCTGTCTATCCTAAACCACTGTCACGTATTAACGTGTTTAAGATTTACAAAATCCTCTGGGATAGGTCCGGTTAGCATCCCATTTCACAGACGAAGGTACTGAGGCTTAGCAATATTAAGTTACTTGCCGAACATTATACGGCCGGGCATTTCAGATGAGGCTCCTCAGGATTTGGTTCAGAGCTGCTGGACTCCAGAGCCTCCACCTGCAAGGACGTAGCTTCCATCCCAGGGTGGCCGCACGGCAGCCGCAGTGGCCGACTCCCAGAGCCGCAGTGAGGATTAAAGGCATACGGCAGGGAAGGCGTGTGCACCCACTCTGGTCATCAGCCGTGAAGGTGAGGGTCTCGCTGCTCCGTGTAGTGAGGTCTGGGCTCCGTGCCTCTGGGTCTATCAGTGGCTTCCGTGACAAGTAGTCAGGCAAGGCTTCAGAGAGGTGACCTTTAATAGGATTAGTCTGCCAGACAGTGTGTGGGGGTGGGGGAGAGAGGAGGACGCAGGAAAAGACGTTCTGGGCGGTGGGAACAGCATGATCGAAGGGAGAAGTGGTTATGTGTGGCTGGAGGCTGGGGCGGGGAGAATAAACGAGCCCTAAGTAGTGGGCAGGGAGCGGCCCTGGTGACCACAGACGCCATGCTGCCGAACTGCACTTGAGCCTGCAGCGACAGACAGTGCGGTGGCGAGGTGACTCCGAGACTGTCCAGGGGGACTAGAGAGGGAGCCCTGGGTGGTGGCAGGAGGCTCAGTGAGAAAACTGTTAGCACATTGCCCTGACGGACTCATTTGTTCGTTCATTCATTCATTCAGCCGGTCAGACAGCCGAGCAGCAAACGTTCACAGTAGTGTGCGGAGTATGACCTGAGGAGGATTTCAAGGGTACCCAAGTTGTCAGAACTGTATCCCTTTCACGTTCATTCCCTCACAAATAACCTGAGAGGTGTCCGAGGCTACACCCCCAGAGAGCACGGGGGACTGAAGGCCTGAGCAGATACGGGAACCCCCGCCCCTTTCATTAAGTCAGACGGAAAGAGAGCTGCAGAATGGTTAAGCAAGACCGTTCTCCTCTTCAAAGTTTCCTTTTTGGTTTGGGGAAAATAGGAGTCACTTTCTCATAATAATAACTTACCTCTGTTAACATGCAATGGGTTTATCATTTTTTTTAACGAACTAATACACTTTTAAAGGAAGTATTAAAAATGTTGTACTTTTTAATTTTCAAGATGGTTAAGTACTGACAAGATATAAACGGGTTGAGAACCACTGGCCCAGTCTGCACCAGGCGGTACCCAGGGCGCCAGGAACAGAGTGACGGAAGGGACCCTGGTTCCCTGCCTCCCCGAGGCCGCCTTCCAGAGGGAGGGCAGGCGGGTTGAGGCCCAGCGGTTTCAGGAAGCCGCCGCATGGATGCCGAAGGGGGCGATGGACGGAGGGCAGGTTGCCGTGGCCTCCGTGCCTGGGCAGCAAACCGCCTCCCCTGCTCCCCCGGAAGGCCGTGTCCCGGGGGCACGCGTCCTCGGAGGCTCTCGCTCCGGGCCGGGGGTCCCTCCGGCACCCCCAGTAGTACAACCAGGCCCGGAGTGCGGGCCGGGGCTGCAGGCCCCATGTCTCCCTTCTCCCGGGCTCCTCCTCCTTTCTGCTCGGGTCTTGATACTTTGTCGGAACCTTCCCGAGGCCAGCGCAGGGCCGCTTCCCCGGACCCTAGTACCGTTCGTCTCAGGGACGAACTTTTCACATACATCCTCAAAACACCTCTATCCTCACTCACGGCTTCCCTGTCCACTGAGAACAGGGTCACGATCCCGAAAGCAATGGCACGCCTTGCCCTCTGCGCACGTCCCCACCGCATGGGGTGCAGGCCTCCGGCCGCCCCCACCCCTGGGCCCAGCGCAGAGTCCTCCTGTGCCCCCCCTCCCCCACCCCACGCCTCCTCTGGCCCTCGAGGCCACTCGCTCTAGCAGCTGTTCCCTCTCTCCTGCATCGTCCATTCTTAACGCTTCCCTGGAACTTTCCCACCAGCACACAAATATCATTTCTCCCATAAAAACCTCCCTTCACCCTCCCCCCCTCCTCCTGCCCCACTGCTCTGCTCCGTCTTCTACAGCAAGGTAATTCAGAGCTTCCTGATGCCATCAATTCCTCCCTTCAGTCAGAACTGCTGTCCCACCGTCCCACAGAAGCCGTTTCCAGATGACCCCCGAGTCTCTACCCAGTCCCTGCTCAGCCCTCGCCCGGCCTGACCCGCCCTGTGGTATCTCCCCACTGCCCCCTGTCATCATGCCCCGTCTTTCACACTTCCTTTACCTGACTTCCGGAACACCACACTCCCTGGCTTTCCTTCCCTCTCGAGCCACTCATTCTTCACCTCGTCTGCTGGTTCCTCCTCACCTCCCGAATCCTGTTCGTGTCCCCGGCTTCAGTCACCAGACCTTTCCTCCTCTCTCAACTACAGTCTCTTCCTGGATGATTTCGATCTGTCTCCATGTTTTAAGTACCACCCGTGTGCTGCCGACTTCCAGATTCCTATCTCCTGCCCGGACCTCTCTTCTTTTATCTGCAGATTCATAAATCCACGCTGTTGAGCGGCCGTGTCAAACCTCACAGGTCCAGAGCTGGACTCAGACTCTCTCCCCTCAAAACCTATTCCTTCCAGAGTCTCTCACCTCCAAATATGGCAACCCCATCCTTCCAGTGCTCAGACTGAAAGCCTTGGGTTTGGCTTGACACCTGTCCTGTCAGGCTAAGCTATTTGGTGCAGGCACAGAGGAGGAGGAGAGTGAGAAGTGACCCAGGCTGAGGTTCCGCCAGGCAGTGCCACAGAGGGAGAGGGAGGAAGGGGAGCGGGCTGTCCCCCAGAGACTCCAAGCCAGAAAGAGAGCCACCGAGAATACCCAGAGATCGGTGTCCCTGAAAACTTGGCCGCGTCCCTGAGTCGAGTCCTCATGGAGTCCAGGGTTGTTGGGGTTACCGGAGCACACAAAGCAGTGGTCCGAATGAGACACTTGAAAAGATGCCAGCTGCTGTGCAGCGGTATTTATGGTGCCCTCCACAGCAGCGCGGCCACGGAGCACCCGGCAGGGCGGGACGGAGCACGGCCGCAGGGAAGCTGCCAGCGTCCGGAAATGGCCAAGGATCGCCGCCCTGGATGATGGAGGTGAAAAGAGCCACACTTCTTTGCGCACCCTCTGTTGCCCGGTTTTTGCTCACGTATCCGTGTCCCACACCAGCAAGCACGCCCAGCAAACACGGGAGCCACGTCCTGCCTAACGACTACCGCCGAACGTGGCCCCGTGGAGGCGCTACAGAGATGCGGTTGGCGCTTTTAAAATCAAAGGGCCGGAGAGGAGATGGTTGGAGGTGGGTCTTGACCCTGAGAAAGAATTAATGGTGGACATCCTCTGACACCACGCTGAGCTTGAGGCCCGTGGACTGCATCCCCTGTGGCACGGGCTGCATCCGCTCAGCTCTGCACGGTCATGGTCTCAGTCCACCACTTACTTCCCCATTTAAGGAGATGGCCCCGTGAGCTCCCACAGGCTGCACCCTGGACGAGCGAGCTACTGCCTCCGCTGGAACTCCAGATTCAATCCCATTGTCCCCGCGTCGCCATCGAGCTGTGCGCTCTCTTGTCGCTGGTCACCATCAAATCCAGGCTGCCCAGGGCCCCCTGGGAACCAGAGACAGCCCCCGTCCACACCCTGCATCCCTAGTCAAGCTTGCATGAAAGGTGTCAGACCATTTGGCCACCTTCTCTCACAGACCCAAGTGGATTACAACTCACATCTCAAAGAAAATACTCCAAAGCCTGGGTTTCTCACCACCTTTATTCAGCATCTTAACAATTTCAGCTAAACCGACCCTCCAAGCCTCCACTTAACTCCTATAATTTGAAATAGGAATGCCATTCAGCTTATTAATTTCACTCATTTGTGATTCATTCACTCGTTCGTCACCGGTGCTCCTGGCTCAGTCCCCATGGTCAAGCAGACAGACGCGCAGAGCGACGATCGCGATGCTGCCTGACAGCTGCCAAGACGGAAGCAACACGAGGTTTAGCAGAGCCTCCTTTCCTTGCCAGAGTTTTTGTACATGCCTTTCTCTCTGTTTGAAATAATAAGAGCTAAGATCTGCAGAGCACTTGGGAATATGTCAAGAACCATGCACAATTTAATTTTCCTCAGAACTGAAGATGATAGCTACTTAATAGCCTTTTGCCTTGGTTTCCCCATCAAAAAGACTGTCAAAGAGGCTTAACTCGCCAGGCGTAAACATAACACAGTTTTGTTTCTTTAGTGACTGTGAGCAACCACACTCTGTCACTTTTAGCCATTACATTATTTGTTTCCTGTGGTTGGACTTGATGCTATTTTACAAGTGCCAGCTCCTATTTGTTTCAAAGTTCCTCCCCGGCCAGTCCCCCGGTGCTGACTGACTGGATCTCTGGGTACTGTGGTTTGGGGCCAGGGGCAGGGGTGGGTCGGGATGGCTCTCATACCACCCTTCCTCTGATCCGCCCTCTAGGTACTCATCTTCCCATGTTAGGAGGAGGAAGGGGGCAAGTCACCTCCTTATCCAAATGCCCATGGTAAGGTGGTTCTCCTGTGTCAACAGTTGTCACTCCAACCCAGCTGCATTCTAAACTCGGCCATGATGGGCATGCCACATAGACGCCACTGCCAAGCCTTTCACCCCACGTGACACCTTAGGTACCGACTAGTCATTTTCATGATTCTTCTGGCAGAACCCTCACTACCTTCTTTTTGTCCAGTTCCGGGGCAGCCTCCATCAATCCGCAGTCCCCCTCCCATTTATGCTCTGCAGGCCCGACTGTTGACCATTGTGTTCTCTCCACCTGACTATCTTTTGACATCCCAGTGTTCCGATAAGTTGGTCAGGAACCCAAGCTAGACTGGGCAGGGACCGAATCATGAAAGGCCAGCATGTTCCACAATGGAGTTAAGTGTACATGCTTTAGCAAGGTGAAGCCCCAAAGAATTTTGGACAAGGACATGACATGATTAGATCTGTATTTTATTGCCATTGTTCTCAGAGCACAGAACAGAATGGACAGCCAGAGTGTAAGACCTGCAACAAGAGACCAGTCAGGAGCTGAATGTCATGTCCCCAGTTTTTGTGTTGTTTGTGAACATGGCCAGTTATGATCCATCTTTTTTGGCTTATGATGTGGTCTGCAGGTGATTCGACAAGCCTTGGGCAGGTTGGTTGTACCTACCTACGATAAGGCTATAGTGGGTTGAAATATGTCACCTAAAGAGAAATGTTGAAGTTCTGACTGGCAGGACCTGTGAATGGGACCTTTGGTCTTTAGAAATAGGGTCTTTGCAGGTGTAATCCAGGTAAGGCCATCAAGATTAGGGTTGGCCATAAATTCAATGAGTGTGGTCCTTATAAGGACAGGGAGATTTGAAGACATGTGGATACACACACAGAGAACGAGGTGATACAGCTATAAGCCAGGGACTCCAGGATTGCCTGCAACCACCAGTTGCTAGGAAACGCAAGAAAGGATTCTACCCAGAGGCTCAGAGGCAGCCTGGCCTATGACACCTTGATTTCCAGAACCATGAGGCAATAAACTTCTGTTGTCTTAAGCCGCCAAGTTTGTGGTAATTTGTTAATGGCAATCCTAGGAAATGAATACAAGGGCCAAATAGTTATAGAACATTAGAGTCAATTGTACCTATCAGATGAGGAGGCTGGGACCCGGACTCGGGACTTGGCTTCCCAAAGTCCACAGAGAGCCCATAATGACCCCACAGATAAGGACAGCACAGTGCACAAACAGTCACGGTTCCTCCTGGCTATGGCTCCTGACACTTCTGTGGCTGCCCGCTTTTGACTTCGGATCCTCTGCTCATGCTCACACGTGGAGTTTGGGCTGTTTAAAAATACCATACACTGGGTGGCTTAAACAATAAGCCATTTTTGAATTTCTTTTATCAAAACTCTGGAGGCTGCGAAGTCCAAGATCAAGGTTCCGGCAGGCTCAGTTTGTTGGTGCAATCTTTCTTCCTGATTTGCTGATGGCTGCCTTGTCCCCGTGTCCTCACCTGGCTTTCCTTGACAGGCGCAGAGAGAGTAGGCCCTCTTTTCCTTCTTTTGTGAGGCAACAGTCCTTAGCAAATTCGGGCCCCACCTTCATTTAGTCTTAATTACCTCCCTGTAAATTCTATCTCCAAGAGCAGTCACATTGGGGTTAGGGCTTCGGCGTATGAATTTGGGGGTGTCTTTGTCAGTCAGAACTGCTATAACGAAGTGCCCCAGACTGGGCAGCCTGCAAACAACAGACATTTATTTTCTCATACTTCCTGAGGCCGGAAGTACAGGACCACGGTGTCATCGGGGTTGAGTTCTGGTGAGGGCCCTCTTCCGGGTTGTGTTGTCACCCTGCAGAGAGTGGAGAGAAGCCAGGGACTCATACAAGGGCACTAATCTCATTCACGAGGGCTCCATCCTCACGACCCCATCTAATTCTACTCACCTCCCAAAGGCCCCACCTCCTAAAACCCTTACACCGGGAGGTAGGGTTTCGACATATGAATTTGCGGGGAAGGACACAAACATTCAGTCCAGAACAGGGGACGCGATTCCATGCGTAGCAATACCGTAGGCAAGTTCACGTCATTCTTCATGTGTCCCGTTCCTACCAGACTACCAGCTCCTCCAGGAAAGAAACCACGTATTTTTACAAATTTATCTGATACTCAGCACGATGTAACCCACGGTTAGTGCTCGAAGAGTCTTCACCAGCCTTACTTACTGTGTCATTCCTTTACAAGCTGTCCACATGTCCCAAACATATGCAGAGGCTGGGGAGGCCCTGGGGCGAGTTCGCCCGGGAAGTTCCCTGGACAAAAGCGTCTGTGCAGACAGATCATGCGACGTTGTCAGCAATTCCATGAATTCCATGAATTTCATGAGCATTCCATGAAAAGAAAATACTTCACATTCAAAGAAGTTTAGGGAGGGCTACATTATACAAAATTAAACCTTTTCCTTTACGTCAGGACCTCGCGGGGTCCTACTATGCGACTCTCGAAAGACGAGTGTTAGCAGGAATCTCTCTGCCTTCCAGCCCACCCGACACCTGCCCTGTCCCTAGAGTCCCTCCTGTTCTGCTAAAGTATATTTTGTTTTTAAGCAAGGTATGAGCCAAAGGCATCATCTTGCGAGCCGTCTGTGCCAGCTCAGCCTGGAGATGCTGACATGGCCCTAAATGTCACCGCATGTATATTAAAATCCTGGCTTCTCCCTGCTCCACAGTGCCTCTGGGATCCCTTACCAGAGCCCTTTGCAGGAGAAAACAGGCGCAGGAAATAGATTACCGCGGTGTTGCAAGGCAGTCACCTAGGAGACCAGCGGGGCCTCTAGATTCTGAGTGCAGCCCCAAATAAATGACGCTCATATGTGTCCCCACTGAGCGGTGGGGCTGCTCGTTTAGCGTGGTGAGCTGTCGAGAACCCAGATGCTTAGAATTCACCCCTCTGCCCCTACTTCCTTGGAAAAGAGGAAACAGGAGCCCAACACCACAGAGCCAATGCTTTTCTCATTAAAATGTAAGTCTCAGCCGGGGACAAAATCGTAACTCAACCACCAATCATTATGAGGTGCTGTGTTTTTTCTAATTGCTGCAGAAATGAATCCATGCAGCCCTGAAGTCCTGGCCTAGGGAGTGGGGGGGAGCACGTAGGAAGCCATCATTTGCCATGCGGATAACAGGGGACCCGCAGGGAGAGGCAAAGCAGGTGTTCTGTCTCCCCTCGGGTTCTCGGCCACACTCTCTCAGGCCTTCCGCTCGCTCCTGGAGATTTGTCTGAATAGCAGGGATTGGCAACCTCCAGGGATTCGGGAGAGACTCTTCCCAGGTTCCCTGGAGGCCTCTGACCTCAGTTTTCTAAGCTTCTGCAGAAAGGAGTGTTCACAGTAGCCGCCCAGGAGAAGGAGCGTGTGGACACCTCTCACCTCCCCTCAGAGACCCTCTCCCTTCCCAAGGAATTGAACCTGCAACAGTAGGCCAACCCAAGCTTCCTGTCTGAGGCCCTTTGGACCTGCCCCCTGTTTGGGGATATTTGCATTAAACAGGGGACCCTGCCCTGGGAATTCGAAGAGCAGAAAAACATCACCCCTTCCTCTGCCTGGAATGGCTCGCAGACCCGTGGGAGGGGTTGAAAAAGTACAGTGAACCTGTTCTCCTCCACCCCTTGCTCGGCACCCTGATTTACTTCTGGTTTTGGTTTGGCAAGATGGTAAAGCCATGCACCTGCACCCCAGAATAGAGAAACTAGAAGCTTCTTTCCCCCAGAGCCTCCGCCAGGGGTCCAGTGTCACAGGGGCCAGGGAGGACTAAGCTGGTAGGTAGATGCTTGCCCCCATTGCTGAGTCTTGCCTCCTGTCTGTTTGCCCGATTGACCTCCCAATAAAGTTCTTCCTCTCCCCAGTAATCAGAGTCGCTTTCTGTCACTTGCAATCACAGAACCCTACGGGATACAGATTTATGCACAGATTATCAGCAGCAGGTGTGGTTAGTGCTAAAAGTATGGGCGAATGCCTCTGGAAAGGAGAAGATGTGTCCTGCGGGGGAGGTGGGGACAGCAGGCATGGAGATCTGGGGAGCCTGCAATCGTCTCCAGTGCTGCTTCTGTATCACGGCCCCCGGCAGCTCTCCCCGCCCCCACCTTCCTCCCCAGAACTGATATCCAACCTACAGGAACCTCAGTAGACACGGCCACACCAAAGCTGCTCCCACCTCTTCCTTCCACCTCTCAAGGGGGCCCTCAGAAAAAGGGGTAGGGTAGTGTTTGCAGCAAAGCCGAGCCAAGGAAGGTGTGTGTGGCAGGCTTTGGCATCCTCGCAAACTCAGACCTTCCACTGAACACGCCTTGGGATCATGGCAGCTTTGAGTTCTAGTCCCTTCCACCCCTCCCACCACCCCAACTTGCTGAAAACTCCCCTTTTCAGGTGTAGCAATCTCTATTTCCCACAAGGCCATATTTGCCCACATCTAAAGGGTTTTTTTTTTAATGTTTTTATTTATTTTTGAGAGAGAGAGAAAGAGAGAGAAAGCACGAGTAGGGGAGGGGCAGAGAGAGGGAGACACAGAATCTGAAGCAGCCTCCAGGCTCTGAGCTGTCAGCACAAGCCCAATGTGGGGCTCGAACTCACAAGTTTTGAGATCATGACCTGAGCCGAAGTCAGATACTTAACCGACTGAGCCACCCAGGCGCCTCCCTCCCCCTTTTTTTTCTTTTAAGTTTTATGCCTTCATGTGACTATGCTTGTAATGTTCTGGATTCATGATTTCCATAGAGATTCCAGCAAAATAACAAATCCAAGTGAGTTCATTTGGACCAAACTCTAGCCAAAAAACAGTGAAGAGGGCCAATTGCATACTATAGTCCTCGATCCCCAAACCCACGATGTATCCGGTGTGCCCCAGGGTCAAGGAGGAGGGCAAGATAAAGGCATTTCCCCTTCATGCCTGCTCCTGAACGAAGGCATTGGAAATTCGACCTGGGAATGATTTGTTCCAGGTTTGAGTGGTTGGCTCCTACACCAGAAGGGATCTTGTAACAAGAATCCCTTTTCAACAGGAGATTTGCAGGACATTCGACACTGTCCACAGCCAGTTTCAGAGTCCCCGGTGGGAGAGAACTGAGGGGCTTTTGAATCTGAGTTTCCTCCCTGCTCTACCTGAAACATCTCCTTCCACTTGGGACGTCGTGCTTGAGGTTTGGCAGTGAGGTGGCCTTGCCTGAAAAGAGAAAGAAAAATACATATTTCTGTGGCTATGGCTCAGGTAGCTCATGTTCCCAGAGGAAACGAAAGTCTTTGAAGCGAATGCTTGCCTCCTTCGTTCTAAACAACGTAGATTTGTTTATGTCCTAACCTCTGCTCGGTGATTAATGAGCAAAAATCCATCTTATGAGACCTGGAGCATGCTGGGTCCTTTTCAAGAGACCACACTAGGGCAAATAAGGATGAGGAGAAGAGAGAGCCCCTGTGACACCGATGAAATATGGTGTTCTTCACCCGGTTCGTCTGAAGTTGGGTGACCTTGGCGGTTCCCAGGGAACGCGTCAGTCTTTCCTGGGGATTTTTCTTTCTTTTTCGGCTCGGGAATCATGACTCGGAAATTTCACATTACGTCTCAGCGTTTAAAAAAGTAAGTAATTATATAATTCCATTTGGGCGTTGCATAATACGACAGAACTGGGGTTAGTCAGGCTCCTTGAGTTGACTCGAGAACCAGCTCCAGGAGTCACACTGGCTGTTGGATCTTGGGAAAGCTGTTTTTTCCGTTCCAAACCTCAGTTACCTCAGGTACGGAGTGGGGTGATCAAATGCTCCTAGGATCAAATTAAAAATGCTTCGAGAATGGCAGAGTCTGTCACAACTGTAAGCATGGGAAGGAAGAGGAAGCCAAGGTTCGTTTGCAAATTGAATCTGGCAGTGCTGTCTACACCTGAGTGCTGTCTACACTTCCGATCTTGCTGCCTCGACCCTGCTTTATCCCCCAGTGGAGGCCAAAACAACATGGATCACATCATTCCCAGCTTCAAAACATTCCCCCATTGCAGCCAGAATACTGTTCAGACTCCCCTCCGAGACCGATGAGGCCCCGCCTGACCTGGCTCCTCTTTCCTCTCCAGGCTCAGGGCCCGCCACACTGCCCTCTGGCTCTCTGCTTTAGTCACACTAGTCTTCCTTCAGTCCTTCGGCCGTGTGTAGCTCCTTTCTGTCTCAGGGCCTTTGCACGTGCCAGTTCTCCTTTCTTCCCCTGACGAATCCTTTTCCTCCTTTTCAGTGTACATGTTATGGCCTCCCTCTCAGGCCCACTGCCATACTGGCCAGATGGTTTGTACAATACCCCACCTCAAGGGTCGCCATTCACAAAGACTACAGTTGCACAACCCCCGCTGTGACCCTGTCCTCAGCTTCCACCACTACTCCCGTTACTCCCCTGACTGGCACTGGACTTCCTTCACAGCATCATGCCTGTTTGCGATCACTTATCTGTTAAATGACCGTCCTCTCCACCAGACTGGCAGGATCGGGACCGTGACTCTCCTGTTCACCCGAGAATCCTCAGCACCTAGAAAAGTGCCCGCACGCAGAAGGTACTCAGCCAATGTGCATGCGCCGAGTTTCTGTGAAGCACAGAGGAGTACCTGCCGTGCTGTCTCAATGCAGCGTCGCCGAATAAACCTAAGTGCTGAATCAACACAGCCACCCATCGCTCACCTCCATCCCCACGGCCAGCGTTGACCTGGAAGCTAAGAAGTCCAAATATGACACAGGCCAGACGGTGAGCTTGAGCAAAAAGCACGGTCCTGCTGTGACCGTCCCAGTGGGTTCGAGTTAGGGGTTGGCTTTTCGTTGACCTACTGATGCCCTGTCTAGCTTTGGAAGGCTGGGCGTGTCAGGAAATACTTTAATAAGATCTCTGGAGAAAAGATGAGAGCTCAGGAAATAAACAAGGTGGCTACACGTTCCGCATTAGACATGCACAGAAACTCCAGGTGACGGGAAAAAGACCGAAGGGAAGACGAGAGCAGAGAGGTGAGGACCATCCAATATGGAGGTGGCCAAAAACCTGCAGAAGCGGGATTGTAGGACACCGGGTCGTGAGTCATTTCTGAAGCTCCAGTGTATTTCCCTTCATTTCACACACCTTCAGTAAAGTCCCCTACCCTCAAAACTGCCCGCGAGAGGTTTATTTGGCAGGTTAAGAGAAGTGGCTGAGTGGCGCGTTTGGGTCGAACGACCCAAGCTGACTAATTTGGCGGGAGCAAGAGCTCACAGTCAAGGTGGCCGCGAGGCTGTACGCCGGCTTGAGAAATTAATCACGTGGCCCACGGTCTGTAGGGTGAGGGTTTAGCAATCTCATCGAGCCCTTAAGGGGCAAAGAGACTCCAGCTAACATCCAGGTTTTACACTTTTAGTATCTCCTTAGATTGTGTATTAAATAGATAGAATTATCCTCATCTTCCAAAGGAAAAAGCCCAAGAGGGGAAGTTATTTCCCTAAGTCCCCAACCTCATAATAGGAAACAAATCCAGAATTTGAACCCAAGCCGTGAGCTGTAATTTTGTTTAACCTGTTGTTTTGAAATTATTATGGATACACAGGAAGTTGCAAAAACAGTACAGGAGAGCCCTTCACCCAGTTTCCCCAAATTGAGCTGCAATTTGATGTTCTTCCCACGACACGCTGAAACTAGGGATAAAGAACCGAACTGCAGAGACCGGGGTTGAATGGGGCACCTGGGCGGCTCAGTCCGTTAGGCGTCCGACTTCGGCTCAGGCTCGTGGGTTGGGCTCTGTGCTGACAGCATGGAGCCTGCTTCGGACTCTCTCTCTCTCCCTCTCTTTCTGCCCCTCCCCTGCTCACTCTCTCAAAAATAAATAAACATTAAAAAAATAATAAAGCAGGCCTTTTCGGCTCACAGATCCTCAGATACTATGTGTCTTACTGGGAACCAGAAAGCCAGCCTAAAGAATTCAGCCTAAGGAAGTGGAAGCCCTGGGGCAGTGGTTCGAAACCCCAGCTGTGCAATCCAATTAGCTGGTGCTCTTTTAAAAAATACCAGGGTGAGGGGAAGAGGGGAAAAGAAAAAAGCCACAGAGAGGGAGGGAGACGAAACATAAGAGACTCTCAAAGACTAAGAACAACCTGAGGGGTGAGGAGGTGTGGGGGGTGGAGAGGGGGTGACAGACACTGAGGAGGGCACTGGTTGGGACGAGCCCTGGGTGTCGTATGTAAGCGATGAATCATGGGAATCTACTCTGGAAGCCAAGAGCACACTGTATCCACTGTACGTTAGCTATTTTAAAAAATAAATAAATAAAAATAATAAAATATTTAAAAATAAACGAAAAACTAAAAAAATACCAGGCCTCCTTCGGCCTCAAGGTTTCTAACATAATCAAAAAGACTCGGGACTTAAGCCTCAGTCCGTCTCCAAGCCCCTAAAACGCAGCCGGGTTTGTGACATGCAGCCGGTGTCCAGTATGGCAGCAAAACCAGGCAACAGGTATCACTAAGCTCCGCAGTGAGCCCACCCTGTCACCAGACCCCCGCGTCAAGCTGCACGGCTTCTCGGACCCCATCCCGGAGGCCTGAATACCTGTAAGAAGAGCCCGTGAGTGGGGAGGTTCCTGGGGTAACCTGGCAGGGGAAACTTCTCTGTCGTGTTGACTGCAAAGACTGTGGTCCCGCCACCCAGAACTGTGCGCTTCCCTTTCTGAAACGGTAAATCAGCTTTGGGCACATCAAACGAGATTAGCTCTCCTCTGGCACCGGCTTTGTTTTCCGATGCATCTGAAGGAAGCAGGTCCACTTCGCTCCAGAATGCGTTCCCAGAAAGCTCCGTCGCCTGCTGCGTGAGGTCACCCACCGGCCGACAATTCACAGCCATCACACCTTGTACGGAAGTGGGGGACGAATTGGCTGGCTTTGTTTTCCAGCACCAGAGAAACAGATTTCTTCTTAAGCTGCACACAATAAATCATATTAAATCCTTTCAGCAGGGTTTCCATGGCTATGTGAAAGCAAAATCATACAGTAATTGTTTTAAATAATACAGCAAGGCGAGCCGGAGAGTACAGCTTAATTTTTCTCATCCGTACAGTGTTTCTGTTTGTATGGAAATGTTCCCGACGCAGGGGAAAGGTTTCTGCATTCACCGGGAGTTGCTTGGTGAGCGTGGCGCAAGGTCAAATACAGACTGAAATAAACAGACCCACCAAATCCCTCAGTCCTCGGCTTTGGCCACGTGAGCCCTGGGGTTGTTTTGCTTATTTTAAGTGGGAATTTGGATGGCATTTATCTCCCTGCAGCTTGGTCACCCAGACGCAACCTCCCACTGAGTAAAGCCTGGCTTCTGCTTCCCGCGCCTTGACAGGGAGAGAGTTGGGGGTATACCCCAGATAAAGGTGACTCCTGATGAGATCCGCGAGTCCTGTATCGATTTGTCCCATGGAACCTGGGATGCTCTGCAGCAGGAGAGGTCCTACTTAGCTCAGGTAGCAAAACAAAATGTCAGGGATGAGAGGCAAAGTCCAAACTTGACCGTCCTAGGGCCCAAGCCCCATCGAGCAGGCCGTTGCAAGTTTCCCCAATGCTGAGATTCCACGTATTTGTCTGTACAATGAGGGTGAGGATATATACACACCAGAGGTCCTGAGTCCCAGCGAGGTAATGCCCATATGGTGCTTGACCTGACAAAGCATTAGGGCTCAATAAATGGTATGAGTCTCTTTTATTACCATGATCGTCTTTATTCTCTGGATATAGAAGAATCTCCTTCATAAGATGAATCCAAAGGCTATTGTCTGCCTGAGTAACACCCAGGATGAAGTCTATAAGCCCTAATGACCTCCTTCCAGATGCCAGAGAGCTGCCTAGGGGCTGGAAAATGGGGAAGGAGAGGCTGGGTCCTGCTCTCCGGGAGCTCTCCCCGACTGGTGCCAATGAACCTTACACCCAGATTGTACTTGGCCTTGGCTTCTGGCCCACGTTGTGCTGCTATTACACCAGGGAAATATGAACTCCTGACTCAGGCTAGATAATCAGTTGGGTAAGGAAGGAGAGAGTTCTGTACCGTCACTGACAAAAATGTCGTCTTGAGTTGCTTCCATGTGGGCATTCAACTTCCAAATAGGGATGCGAGTAAAGTCTCTCGGCCAAGCCCCAAAGGGTGTCCAGCCTAGACTTCACCCCAGGACTTAGCTTTGACCACAGCTGAAGCTGATGGGAACCTCGATGGGTGGGAACTGGGGGAGGTGGAAGAAGGAAGAGACGGGGGTGAGGGCAGCATAGCTTCAGCAAGTCTGCATGAGATCACTTTGCAACAAGCCAACATTGGAAGGAAAAGGATATTGGCTCTGATCACAGTCTGCCATTTTGAACTCTGTGGAAATTTATTTTAGCTTCTTGTTTTTTTAATGTTTTAGAGCGTGGACAATAAAAAAATAAAATAGAGTGCATGAAGAAAAAGATTCGCCCACACAGAAGTCATCTTTGGAGCCAAAACCAAGACATAGTTGGGATGCCTTGCTTTACATCCAGGCCCGTGAGAGATGCTGCCTCTCTGTAGGTCCCGTGGGAGGCTCGGAATGGACCCACCAGATTCCGGGAGCTGAGCTCAGAGCCATTCGATGGCCTCCAGGAGGCCAGGGGGGGCTTGTCCCCCGCTTCTCTGGTCTGTCCGTGGCCTCTGTCTGCAGCTCACATTTTGTCAGTCCTGAGCCTGCCCTTTTTTCTAGAACACAGCTCATGCCCCACTCACTGCTGCTTTTAGAACTTTGTCACGAGGTCGAGCGGCTTCGATGCCAGGATTGGGGTCCTTCCTCTGCACTCCCACACCGCCTCTCCTGGGGGACCCTTGTGTTATACTTCCGGTTTCTAGTCTGTCCCCTCCACTAGATTAGGAGCCCCTAGGGAAGAGACTCTCTCTTCTGCATCCTGGGTCCTCAGAGCATAGCAGAGAGTCTAGCACACAGGACGATGCGATTCATAGTTGTTGAATGAGCAAATGCCTATATGAATAGATGAATAATAAAACTCTGCTGAACACATCCATACGATGATGCGTTGAACATCCGTGTGATGTTCCTTTAGGTCCTTCTGTCTCAGAGACGGGCTGAGAGTCACGTGTGATGGAACAATACCCCAAGATTTCTTCAAAAATGTCCTGTCCAGTTGAGAGGGTCTATGAGCCACAGCCTTAAAGCTTTCTAAAGCTTAACAAGTATCTTAGAACCATACCATTGAGATGATCAATACCTTCGTGCCATGTCTTCCTTTTCCAACTAGAGGGGCTGGGGATGAGAAACGGCTCTTCTCCTAAACTCAGCGAGTCTGCTTCTGTGCATTTCAACTAAGTTTGCTTGAAACGAAACAGTCGGTTTGGGGTTCATCTCTCTATATCCATACCTTATCATGCCAGCCTGAAAGAAACCAGGCGGCACTCAGAACATTCTGCCTGGCTGTCTCCTTAGCCAAATCTGCTATTTCATAGGTACATTCCCGTTTTCCACATTACCACGAGCAAAGGTGTGCCAAATTATCCGTCATGACAAAACAAGGGATGCCTTTTTCCAGCCTCCTTGGTCCCAAAGCGGAGGGCCCACGATTTCAGTTTTTATCACCACATTGCTCCTCTTCTGGGGACCAAATTCTGCTCTCATTATCTATGGCTGCATAGGAAGTCACCCAAAATTTAGTGGCTTCAAACCACAGTTTATTAGTTCTCATGACTTTATGGGTTGACTGAGCTCAGCTGGGTGGTTCTGAGTCGGGGGTTTCTCCTACAATTGCAGTCAGCTGTCAGCCGGGATGTAATTTTCTGATGACTTGGCTGTGCGGGTGTTCAAGACAGCTCACCCAATAGCTGGCAGCTGGTCCTGTCTTCGGGCTGCAAGCTTGATCCAAGCACCTATATATAGCCTGGGATTCTGGCAGCACGGAACCTGCTTCCAAGAGGGGGCATACTGAGAGCGAGCGTACCGAGAGCCCTAGGCAGAAGCTACAGGACTTCTTATGACCTAACCTCAGAAATATCAAAGCATAAGGGCACCTGGGTGGCTTGGTCTGTTAAGCCTCTGACTCTTGATCTCAGCTCTAGGTCTTAATCTCAAGGTTGTGAGTTCAAGCCGCCCGTTGGGCTCCACACTGGGCATTAAGCCTACTCAGAAAAAAATAATAATAATAATAAAATCTCAGAACATCACTTTCATTGGATTTTATTAGTTAAGCAAGACACTCTGGCCAGCTCAGATTCAAAGAGAGAGAAATTGGATCTCATCTCTCAGTGGGAAGAGAGTCAACGGATTTGTGGCTATATTTAATTTGCCACCAAGTTTCTAATCACTAAGATAGTGTCCTCTCATTAAAAGTACTGGTCTCTGAAAATGATGGGTCAGCTCTGTGTACCTATAACTCATAACTTCTAACTGAGTTATCCCTGAAACCGCACCCAAGGCCATCTTGTTGCCCCTTATCTTATAAAATATATGGACCCAATTTGCCATTCTTCTGAGCTTGATCTCTGACAAACATCTGTTAACTCGGACATACGAATGCCAAAATTGACACAGCGGCTCTGTCATCTATGAGGAGCCCAGATCAGGAATATTGTTTCTCCAGGAATAATTGGGGTGAGCTGCTGAAGCAAAGAGGAAAATACACAGACCAAACACATTGATAACACACATTTAATCGCCACTGCCAAACAGCAGACCAAGGTGGAAGTTCATGTCCAGTTATGCACCTTCCGGACCATCGGCCTTGATTGTTTAATAGCCATCGGCTCTTTCTTGCTGTCTCTATCCTTCAGAATGGCTGTGTCCTGTGCGTGACAGTGATCATTTCTCATCCCTGCTCCCTTTGCCCCTGTGGACAAGCTTAGCAGGAGGGAGGAGACTGTTGGAGGGGAAGGTCAGAGGGCTGAAATGCAGCCAGGGTCTCTGCAGTGCTGTAAGTATATTGGGGGACCAAAGAATATATCCTATGCTGTCACACGGCCATTGAGCAGTATTGTTTCACACCGTCGAGGGGCAGTGCAGCTTGGGGAGAGAGGGCAACAAGCCCTACAGTCCAATGGCGTGGCTTTAGTTCCCGCTCCCCTTCTGTCCTCAGTTCTCAATAATTCTCTTTCTTCTCCTTGTAGTGGTATGCAACTTCTCGATCACTCCCTCCTTCTGGGAACGCCCAAATAATAACTGAGGAGTCAACAGAGCCAACCCGAGACAAGGCAATCAGGGAGGCACGTCTGAGGAGGTGGCATTTAAGCTGAGCCTAGAATGACAAGGAGAACCAGTAGATCTGTAATCGTCATGGCAGGTGCCTTCGTTTCCGGTGGCTACTATAATAAATTACCATAAACTTGGGGGCTTGAGGCAACAGACATGTATTCGCTCACAGTTCTGGAAGCCAAAAGTCGAAAGTCAAGGTGGTAGGGCCATACTTTCTCCAAGGGAGAATCCATCCTTTGCCTCTTCAGCTTCTGGTAGCTCCAGCGTTCTTTGGCTTGTGTGTACGTCACTTCCATCTTTACCTCTGTGGTCATGTTGCCTCCTCCTGTTCTCGTGTGTCTGTCCTGTAAGGATACAAGTGATTGCATTTAGGGCTCACCTGGATAGTGCAGGAGACATTTCTCCTGTCAAGATTCTTAATCACATATTTTGCCATATAGAGTAACAGTCACAGGTTCTAGGGTTCAGCATGTGGACATACATTTTGGGGGCCACCTTTCAACCCACTACAGTGTGGTCAAAGAATCAAAAGAAAGTCAGGTTGGGTGGGCTCTTTTCAGCTCAGCAAGGAGCTTACTCTGGTAACAAGAAGCCACCGGAGGTCTCGGGTGGGGGTTGTGCTGAGGTATCTTCTAGAACGATCACTCTTGCTCCTCTGTGAAGAATGGATTCACGAGTAGAGGGCGAGGAGAGTGGTGGCAGGAGGCCCAGTTCGGAGGCTGGCGCCAACCCGAAAACCTTAGTATGGAGCAAATCTGCCATTTTCAAGGTAAGGGCACGGGCACGTAACCCCTCGTCAAAGCCCGCCACACAATATTGCTGGCAAGGACAGTCTTTGGACAAAGCAGATTCTAAGTGCTGTGTAGCAAAACTATGTCCTGTCTCCACTTTATTTTACCTTAAACCCAAATAATCTACTTCCATTATTAACTGAAACGAACTCATGCTCTCTCTCATGCCACGGCATTTGGAGACTTCCTCCATCACACCGATGACACGGCTCTGTGAGCGGGAACTCAAGGTGGCCTTGGGAAGAAGCTGGAACGTGCGGTTGACTACAGTCAGAGAGAACAATCTCACGTCGTTTGCGGTGAAGGGGAGGCAGGCAGGTAAGCCACAATCCGATGTCCCCTCTGTCCCCACCCTCCCTGGCAGGCCTCTCCTCCATCGCTCGTGGCCACCTCAGTTGACCAGTCCACTAGCTTAGAAATGGACTCTCTGCAGAGATGAGACCAAGAGTTTTTGTGACTAAAGAGAGCAGTGCTTTGTTAATTTTCAGGCCAAAATTGTCTCTCTCATGCATAGGGCACGGATCTCTCCGGTCTTAACCAGGTACGCATGCGTAAACTAGCCTCGGAAACCGATTTGGCTCTACTTGAAGTTACCCTTGAGACTGTCCTCCGGTCTTGACTCACAGAGAAAGGAGAGAGAGAACAGACATTTACTGGAGACCCCGTCTGTGAAACATACTTTCATACATGCCGACTGCTGGCTGTCCCCAGCTGTCATTCGTCACCCCCACCTCAGTAATGAGACTTTTGATTTTAAACGGAGCTAGAGTGCCAGATGAAATATGGAACTGTTAAATTTGAATTCTGGATAAACAATGAAAATTTTCTTATTAAAATATATGTCTCAGATTTTGCCTAAGACTTACTTCTGCTAAAAAAAAAAAATAGTCATTATTTATCCCAAATTCAAATTTAATTGGGTGTCCTATATTTTGGGGGTTAGATCTGGCACTGGGCTGCCCTAAATTAAGATGGCATGTCTCAGTTTCCCTTGATATTAGGCAAGGCCTGTGGGATAAAAGTCTGGCCAGAGGGTTATAAATGAAAATAGTTTTTTAAAGGAAGTGGTGCGCCCCCCTCTCTTTCTTCTTCCTGCCTGCCGGCTGGAATGTAAAAGTGATGCTGGCGCTCCAGCAGCCATTTTGGACTATGAGGTTATCTGAGGAATGGGAGGGACTCACGGCAGAGCAGCAGGCTGTAAGGAGCCTGGCCCTTGGTCTAGAACACAAGCAAGAAATAAATTTCTATCTTATTTAAGCCACTGTTATTTGTGGGGTTTTGCTACTTGGAGCTGACACTAATAGAAACTAATACATTATGTCATCCAATTTTCACGCCATCTTCAAAGTAAGGCATTTTACCCACATTTTGGCAAGTAGACTCCTGAGGCTGAGAAAAGGTAAGTAGCTTAGCCAAGGTGGTCACGTGGTGATTTTGAGCCATGTTTTGAAACCCCAATCTGTCTGCACTATATCCTGGGCTCTTATTTTTGATACTACATTGCCTCTCTGGGTGAGAATTTTTATCAAATTCCTAAGATTTTGGAATATGATATTAAATTTGCTTCCACGTGGCCGGGATCGAAAGCATTCAGCTCCCTCCCTCACCACAGGCACAGAATATGGACCTTTCTGGTATCCGTCAGTGTCATACAATGTGCACCTGCATCCTTTATCGAAGACTCGAGAGAGCAGCACGAAAGGACACATTATTTATTTATTTCCTTTCGTGTCTCTAAACAAATTTGTTTTGGCCCATATTTTCATAGTTCCCTGCAAACAATATCTTAACTGAGTTATGATTCAATATGAAGTCCTCGGCTTTTATGGAGAATCAGTATTAAAGGGTCTGTTTGAAGAATGTTTCCGTATCTTTTGAAACATACCCCATTGCTTGTGGCTCCTTGTAAAATACAATTTTCATGCAATAAATTTCATGTCGAATTTAATGCCAGGGAAAAAGGTTAAAAACATCTATTTGGGTGTGAATCTATGTTTCATTTCACTTTTCATTTTCTTTCTTTTCTTTCTTTGTTTGTTTGTTTCTTTCTTCCTTCCTTTCCTTCTTTCTTTATTTCTTTTTCTTTCTTCTTTCTTTCTACTTTCTTCCAAGCATTGAGAGAATAAGGTGTCTAACAATTACTCTTTTGCTTTTAGTTTCCAGGACTCTTGGAGCTAAACCTCAGGTCATTTACAGTCTTTCAATCATCTACATACTAAAATTTTGTTTTCTCTTTCTCTTTAATCTATATCTTTTCTTTTAAAAATTTTTTTTTATGTTTATTTATTTTTGAGACAGAGTGCAAGCAAGGGAGGGGCAGAGAGAGAGAGAGACAGAACCCGAAGCAGGCTCTAGGCGTTGAGCTGTCAGCACAGTGCTCGACATGGGGCTCGAACTCATGAACTGTGAGATCATGACCTGAGTCAAAGTTGGACACTTAACTGACTGAGCCACCCGGGTGCCCCTTTAAACTATATTTTTTCCTATCCCTCCAATATTTTTTCTTATGTCTAATTATCCATTTAGGATATATTTATATTACTATAGACCACCTCGCATCTGCCTTCATTCATTTAACAAACGTGTGTTCACTGCCTCCCCGGCGCACAGCACTTGCCCGGAAGGAGATGAGTTACAGGCTATAAATTCCTAACTGAGCCTCGGCTCGTAAGTCATGAGCAATACTTTCTTTTGAAAGGTGCTCACAAATCTCTACCAAATACTCTTTTCCAGAATTTAGGTGATGATGAACAGTGAACCCAGGATTTCCCAAATTTTACATTTTTTTCCCCATTTTGAAAACCAAGATACGAGCCCCACCGCCCCAATCTTCTGACAGAAGGCGTGCGGCTGACACAAAGTTCAGGCACCACTAATGGCACCAGCCTTGGGGAAAACCGAGAAGAGTCCAACATGTTCACAGCAGCCATTGTGCCCCCTTCTTCTGCGGGGGGCGGAGCTGGGGGGGGCCTTCCCTGGGCTTCCAAACACTGAGAACGTCGGAGCCCTCTTCTCACACTCACCCAACACCCTTCTCGAAGGATGTCACGTGCATTTATATCTCTGTGCAAATGTCACCCTGTTCTCTCCCCTGGGACAATGGAATCTTAGCCTGTAGAGCAAATTAGGGGATGAAAGATGTTATCCTCATCACAGGAATTGTGTGAGCTAATGAGCAGGGCCCTGCCCCCAAAAATGTGAAGCAAGGAAGGAAGGGAGGAAGGGAGAAAGCGAGGCCTTCGTGGCGTCTAGAATTGGCCCAGGGGGTCAGGCATCCTCCATACCGACGGCGTCCGACCGGCGCAAGCGCCAGCTGGTTCACACCTCCATGGTGATGCAGCCTAGTTTGTCAAATATTACCGAGCTTTCGGAGAGTGGAAAAACCCA
Source organism: Paguma larvata (assembly GCA_030068075.1). NCBI lineage: Eukaryota > Metazoa > Chordata > Mammalia > Carnivora > Viverridae > Paguma > Paguma larvata. Next base: position 41,971,896 of record CM057838.1, read on the forward strand.
CCCCCAAGCAGACAAATTGAGTCTTTTACCGTAGACCGGGCTGTGGGATTGGAGTTTTGATTGTCGACTCCCGTCCCTAGAGACGGTTGACCCCATCATCTACGGAGCCCGCATTTTTCTGCCCACTTAGGCTGAAACGAGAGCCCCTGTAACAGTCTGTGTTCCCGAAGGGTGGCCCTCGGCGCCACAGAGAGGCATCGGATCCCTGGCTTCAGCGCCTCACTCCGTGCGTCCCCTCGGCCCACGTTCTCTTCACGGTGACACACGTGATTCTGTTCCCTGCCGGCCTCACCGGGTGGCTCATCCGTGGGGCCACGATCCGGCTTATGAAGCGCTTTCACGCCCCCTGTGAGGGAGCTTCAGAAGCTCTGCTTCGCTGTGCAGGCAACGACCTCAGGGAAATCGAGCGACCGGCTCAAGGCCACGAAGAGCAGAGTCGGGCCTGCGAGGCCATAGCTTTGCCTCCCACGCCAGAGCTGTTTCCCGCCTCCTTCAGCTAATGGTGTCCGCTCAGAGCCCAGCGGGCCGGCCTCAGGAGCCTGGCCCTGGCGGACCCGGAGCTGGCTCCCCCACACTCCCCGTGCCCTGCTCACATTCTCCCAGCCTCGAGGGCTGTCTCGGGGACTTCATTCCGAGGCCTCGAGTGTGTCGGTGGCAGGGACGGCGTCAGGTTCAGCTCCGACGGCCCGGCGCCTAGTGCGTGGCGGGCCAGAGAGGCCAGACGAGCGAACGTTCTCGGGGCCAGGCCCCGAGGGCCGCCTCGCCAACGAGCTAACCGCACTCTGGTCCCTGTTGCAGCCTGTAGACCTGTAGAGAGAAAAAGAAAAAAGAGAGAAAGAAAGAAAGCTTTTTCCTTGCCAAGTCCCCTCCACTGCCCCACCGCTGTGTTCTCCGTATAAGCGAGCCAGCTTCGGACACGGTGGGACAGTTCGGTGGGAGAGACTGAAGGCCCCGAAACGGTGCCCGCCTCATCGCCCCACAGGGAAAATCAAACGAGCCGGAATATGCTCTTCTCTTCTGTTTCTGTCCAAACGGTTTGGGGATTGCCGTCCCTGGAAACGGCATAGTTTGCAATAAAAATATCCCTGGCTGGCCAAGCGACACATCTGGTCAGTCACGGCGAGGGAGAGAAGGAGCCCTTTCATCCCTTGGCAGCCCAGGAGAGGCCTCGGGGCGGGTCTGCCCCGGGAATGTTTGTGAAGTGTCATCCGAGCGGCTCCGGGGGGGCCGGGGTGATGGATTTCATAACCGACATCGAGAATCTCGTCCAGAGTAAAGTTTGGACGGCTTTATGAAGTCACGGAGAAGAGCCCCTCAGTGAGGATAATTAGTCTGTCCCTCCCCCGCTCTGCAGGACGGCACCATAATTATCCTACAAAATTCGCTCTTTTTGTTCGTTTGTTTTTAATCCGCAAAATAGGAAGGTCTTAAAACCTCCCTGGACGGTGCCTTTAAATACCTCCCAATGTTCACGAGAAGAAAAGTTTTCCTCGTTTCTAACATAAATCCCTCTGGCTGGAACTCGAGTCCGCTCCCTCTTGCTCAGGGATCACCTGAGGATTTCGTGCCTTGGCCAATAGGCATCAACACATGAAATAAACTTAACCGTTTTTCGGAGATGTGAAGTCCATCTGGTAGCACTCTTTGTTGCAAGTTCCAAACACCCAACTAAGTAACGAAAATAATAAAGAGCCCTTGAGAGAGGACGCGGAGTGTAGGAATGGAGTCCGGTAAACAATTAAGGGTAGCAGGACGTTAGGAGCATGACCGAAGCCCAGGGAGGGGAAGGGGACGGATCTTCGGCCCCCACAAACGGAGAGCGCAGAGGTAAGTTGGGCTTTGACACCTTAGCGATGCCGGTAAGGACCTGAGTTCTTTTCTGTTTTCTACTCTGTTTTCCAGGGGATCCGAGCCATCTGAAAGTTATTTCCCTCATGGTGGCAAAATAGCCACTGTGGTTCCAGGCCTTGCATCCTTAGACCGTGCCATCCCTTCCCAGCAACAATCCTGAAATTCCCCTTGATGAGGCCGCCTCGGGTCACGGGCCGGCACTTGAACCAGGAAATGGAAGGTACCGATTGGTCCCTGGACCTGGGCGTGTGGTCAGCTTCCCAGAAGTATTGGGGCTTTGTAGGGAAGGAGAAAACGCAATGAAAGTCTCGGCACCGTTAGGGAGGAAGAAGGTGGGCAATTGGATGCTCGGTAGTTGTGGGGGGAAAAACAAACCCAAGATGTTGTAACCCATGTGTTTTAATACGATAGGGTTTTCTTTTTTTTTCTTTTTCTTTTTTTTTATGATAGGGCTTCTGGGCCTAAGACATCTCAGACCTATGGTCTGTCCACTTAGAGACAGAGATCTATAACCCCCGCAGACCAGTGTTCGCCACACCGCCCCATGAGGGGAATCACCTGGGGGGGGGGCGGGGCGGGGCATTGTTAAGGTTGCAGCGGCTCCCTTTCCTCCCCTGGAGTCTAGTCAGCGGGTCCGGGAGGGAGCCTGGGAGTTTTTAGCTGCGAGACCGAGACCGCCTCGCACCGCCGACCCAGCCCGGCGCCCGCTCCTCCCCATCCTGCGAGCAGGGGGGTCCACGGGGCTGCAAAGGTCTTCCAGACGAAGGGGACGTGCTCAAGTCAGAGGCGTCCTCGATGGAGAAGAGGCTGCAGAAAGGTGCTTCGGGGCCTGCGCGCTGGGAGGCCGCCTCAGAGGTCCCCGGGGGTGAGGAAGCCCGTTGCTGACCTTCGTGGAGCACGAAGTCTGCGGGGAGCGCCTGGCCGCACGGGGCTTCCCCCGCGAATTAGGCATCTCTGGCTATCGAACGTTTTCAGGCGGAGCAGAGAACGTCATCTTTCTCAGACGTTCTTATTAAGACGTTAAGGAGGGGCGCCTGGGTGGCTCAGTCGGTTAAGCATGTGTGACTCTTGATCTCCGCTCGGATCATGATCTCAGTTTTGTGAGTTCGAGCCCCGTGTTGGGCTCTGCACTGACCCTGCAGAGCCTAGTTAGTATTCTCTCTCTCTCTGTCTTTCTCTTTCTCTGTCTCTCTCAAAATAAATAAATAAACCTAAAAAATTTATTTAAAAAAAGAAGTTAAGGAAACTTTATAATACATAAAAATACAAATATGTAACAATTCCCACATAAGCAGGTTTATTTGGTATCTGTGTATGTAATATCTGTAGATTATCCAGAAGTCACTATTTTGTCCTAGTTGCTTTGGCTGCAGTCACCTCATCAGCTTTAATGTCCTAGAAGGATTTCTGGGGTCGCCAGAATACCCACACCTCTGGGAGGAAGACGGCCGGAGCTGGAGGGTGGTCGGGGTGCCCCTGCGGCTCCCCGTATGTCCCCAGCACCCCTCCCCGCCCCCCATGCCCGCTTTCCACACCCAACCCAGGAAGGCGCCGCCACCCCACAGCAAGCAGGCACACATCACCTCTGGCCAGTCGCCTGCACCCAGCAGCTCTCTGTGAATCCCAGTTCCAAGTTCTACAAAGGGGACTCTGATTGGGTAAGCACAGCCTGACACCGGCCTCAGGTCCGGTTAGCCGTGCCTGGACGAAGGGGGCTCAGGTGACACCCACACGGGGCAGGAGCCAGTTTCTACTGGGAGAAGGCATTTAGTCCTCAGGAAAGAAAGAGTTGTTAGAGGCTGAGAAGATGCCCCCCCAAAAAGCTACGGATGCAACTACTGTAAACCCCATAGCTCTTCAATGAAATTTCACTGTATTCGTCCCAGAGGCATCCGGGGACGTTTGAAAACCTTGTGGTGCGTACAGCGCTGGACGCACTCGTGGCTGCCCCACCTGCTGCAATAAGGCCTCTGTCCTCTCGGGTCCCAGGCCGGCACGTGGGCGCCAGTGCTTTAGAGGAAGAGAAATAAACTGGCTGATTCTTGGGAGTCCTTGACTCTCTGGTCGCATCCTTGGAATGAAATGGGAGGGAGTCTGTTTTGCCTGCTAGAAGCGATTAGAGAGAGAGAGACAGGACACTCCCGAGGGCCACCCCGCCCCTCCCCGGCATGCCTCGAGCCCACCTGGCCGCGGTGCCTGCGCGGCTAATTGTGACATGTCAGCCTTCGCTGGCGACAGACTGCCCACTTCCTGGCAGCTCCAAACTGCAGGAGACTAATAAAACGAGCCCTAATGAATGGATGGCTCTGCAGTCATATCGAACTCTGGGATTTATTCCTGTGGATAATTTGAGTGGAGTAGACCGAAGGGACTCTTAGCGGTAGAACTAGGAGATAAAATTCTGATGAATGAAGCATTACCTTGTTGCTTAAGGAATCGCGCGTAATTAAGAGGGTTGTTGACCCTAATTGAAACGATGCTGCCAAGGTGAGCCAAACGGCGGTTCTGGACCAGAGAGAGGGTTTCCTGCCCGGGGCGACTCTTCTGCAAGCAGAGGAGCTCGCTTTGGTTTTGGCAAAGTTCAGAAATGAGCTTTGCTAATGGGGCTTTTAAACCCAGATACGGAGCGAGGTCTGAGGAGCGGCGTGGATCAGAGTCTGCCTCCCACAGGCCTCCTGGCTAAGCGGAACAGACCCAGACAGAATCAGGGGCTCCATCGGGGGTCCTGTATTCTAGGCCTCCGTTCGGGGTCTACCGTTGTTCCGCTAGGTGCCTCGATGAAGAACTTCCAGAAAAAGCACCAAAACTACAGACCTGGGGTCCAGCCCTGACTGTGCCTCTCAAGCCCCCGTGGGACCTGGGGCCAGTCACTTAACCCTTGTGACTCTGAGAAAGGTCATCCAGAAAACGATGCTTCCTCGCCTGGCAGCTGTGAAGGTCAAGTACTGCGCAGATGCGTAGCGAGGGCCTTGTTCCTGGAATCTTCGCAGACGAGTGCCTCGGCTATGGACTGGTACCGGAAGGCACAAGGTTTCCCAGCACACGAACACTCACTGCCCCAGTGCACTACCGACGCTACTGGGCTCCACTCCAGACCTCCTTACAATTAATCACTGCGCGGTCCTGCCAAAAACAGGAGCCCGCCCCTTCCGGATGGTCTGACCTCTATGACATCTGACCATATTTGCAAACACAATGCAAGTGGGTGGCAGACTAAAACTGCAAATCATACTTCGGCTCAGGTCACGATCTCACGGTTTGTGGGTTCGAGCCCCACGCCAAGCTCTGTGCCGACAGCTCAGAGCCTGGAACCTGCTTTGGATTCTGTGTCTCCCTCTCTCTCTGCCCCTCCCCCATTCCTGCTCTGTGTCTCTTTCTCAAAGGTGAATAAATGTTAAAAAAAAAATTTTTTTTAATTGCAAATCATGCAGAAAGTGAGGGTTTTCATGGGGCCAGTGAAAGCGATGCCATCCCTTCCAAGGACGGCATCCCATTCCAAGGCCAGCAAAGCACTGGCCAAGGAGCAAGGCAGAGGTAGCCGATTCCCAGATTAAGAGAGTAGAACAAAGCCAGTGTTGCCTCAAAGAAAACAATTTCAATAGGGAAGATTTTAAAACGACTCTTGGAGAAAATGATAAAACACTCAAGTATTTCGTAAAACTTACTCTTCTGGAGAGTGTGCTACAAAAGTTAGGTGTAAAAAGCAGTCAGGTACTTGTGTTGGAAAATTTTCACATGGAAACACTCTGTTTTATTTATTCTTTAAGAGTTGGCCAAGAGTTGGTATCATTCAGGTTTAACTTACTTTTATAAAAGCTTTTATAAAAAATTTAATTTTCTAGGCAGAATCACAAGCCCGGATTTTGTAGCGTGTGGGGTTTTGTTTGTATGTTTGGCCTTCCCTCCCTCCCCACCCTCTTTGATCAACCATTCTCACATACAGAGGACTTCTTATAATTATTGAGTTGTTATTGCTAATTTAATTACTTCCCAGTCTCCCTCGATGGAAATGGTGTTGTCGGTCTTTTTAAGCCGAAGGGAGAGAAAGAATGGCTTTGTGAGCCCTTTGGAAATGGGAAGGCCCAGGGTGTCGCTCTTTCAGCGATAAAGCCAAAATGGCTTGGAAACAGTGCAGCGAGAAGTGAGCCCAATCTTCTGGGCAGTTGATGCTGGCACACCAAGCTATTTGCCCTGAGAGAGGATGTGGCAGGGACTGGCTGAGAGGCGTGAATGCCGCGGCCTCACTGCCCCTCAGGGGGCCAGGTTGGACGCACGCCGTGTCCTCTCCGTGCCCTCCATGGAGCCCTCCCCTAACTGAAGAGGGTCAACCCTCAGTCAGAAGACTCAGGGTTTGAGGACACCTTTGATAACCCTTCACTGAGAATTTAACTTAGCTGTCTCATCAATGTCCTTTGGAAATAGGCCCCACATTACCGGCAGGTTGGCTGAGGAATTCAACATGCCAGCACCCTTGGTCCTCTATCCCTACAGGCTCTGGGTCGCCGTGCAGAGAAGATACGCAGCTGGAAGCTAAGATGTCAGGGCGCTGCTGGGAAGACCTGGGTTCAAGTCACAATTCTACCACCTTACGGGTTGTGTGACCTCAGGCAAATTCCTTGCCCCGTCTAAACATTGACTGTCCCTTCGTTAAATGGGAAAGGGTTTACTAACAGGTCTGGCTCATGGGCCTTGGGGTGTATCTTAGGTCAGACTCCGCAGAAGCAGAACTGAGAGGAGGCTTCACGTACAGGTGACTGACTTAGGACACGTTCCCACTTAGAGAGCTGAAGCAGTCAGGGAGAGAGGAAAAGTCAAAGCAAGAGACGGTTTCCCGGCCTGATCCTTCCGGGCATTTGGGAAGATGTCGTACATCGGTTTGTCCTGCTCACAAGGAAGCCGGGCTCTCCTATACCTGCACTGGCCGCCCAGGGGCTGAGGGCCACGGAGGGAGGTAAGCTCCAGGCACTTGGGCACCACTGGGGGCAAAGCATCCCGGGAGCCCTTAGACGCCGGCTAGTGAGAGTCCCAGGTGCCAGCCATCAGCAGGATCGTTCTAGTAAGAGACCCAGAGATCTAGTCAAGGACCAAGGGGGCCTGACACGGTGGGGGTTAAGTGAGGTGACTTTTGTTAAACAGCTGGCACAGTGCCCGGTGCAGAGAGTGCCAGGGATGCAGGCCCACTCTTACTGCTGCTACTGCCGCCATGGTCCTAACGATAAAAAATACGACTGCCACCCTCTAAGGCGTTCTGCCAGAGCCTCGGCTCGATGGGCACAAGCCAAGGAGCTGGTGGTCAAAGCCTCTACACAGGTAAATATTACACTCAACGTACAGGAAAGAAAAAGGGCACTAACATTTATCGAACTCTTACTGTTCAAATGTCAGGCGCTAGCACAGCGCCTTCCACGAGCTGTCCCGTCTACTTCTTATAACAGCCCCATCTGGGAGGATTAGTCTCCTCATTTTTTATGGCTAAAGAAACAGATCCAGAAAATCAAAATGATTTACTCACTGTCACACAGCTAAAAGGCAATGGAGCCAGGATTCAAATGTGGTCATGTCTAGGTGATGAAGCAATCTTCTTTTCACCTGGGCCTCAGAGGCTGCCCTTAACAGATGACACGGCAGAGTCTACCTGCTGCCTGTCCGATATATTCTAAGCAGCAATGTGCCCAGCTAAAATAATACACAGCTCAGCTTCCCTCGCAACTAAGGACGGCCAAGAAAAGTCAATGAAGTCATCGTGTGGGGCTCCTTTCAATAAAATGGATCCCATCAGGAAGCATTCTTTTTTCCCCTCCTCCCTTCCTTCTTCTCCTGCTTAGAACACAGATGTGATGGCTGGTGCTCCAGAAGCCATTTTGGGCCATAGAGTTGGAGGCCTATAGTTGAGCTCTGAACTTACTCTAGGTATCTGGACTTATTTGATATGAGAGAAGATAAACCTCTGTGTTACTGAAGTCACTTCCATTTCTGTTGTCTGTTTCTAGCAGCTGGCCATAATCTTAACAGATACAGATTATAAGATAGTTATGAGTTCTTTCAAGAAAAAATGTACTCTCCTGAGCCAAAATAAACTACCCACTTGCCCCAGGCCCTCTTTCCTGGAAAAACGTTGACACGTTTTCGTGCCATGCATTTTGTGTCACAGTTGTTGACCTGCTATGAAACTGAACCCATTGAGTCCCAACCAACATGCGGCTTTCTAAACACAGCAGATGGCTGCAAGCAGCCTGAGGTTTCAGAGTTTCCAGGGCAGGTATGATTTCCTACCTGTTGAAACTGGGGAGACCAGGCCACAAGCTAGGAGATAAAGCCCTGATCTGACAGGGTTCTCTGAAACCCTGGGATCACACCCACTCCCACCTGGATTTCTCTCCCTCCCCCCACGTCACCCTGTCTTGGTCTCCCATCGAAGCAGCACCCGGCTTCTCCCTTGGGAAGCAACAGCGTTTGGCCCTGTGTCTCCCAGCCCCTAGACTTCCCACTTCTCCACACTTGGTCTCTCCGATCTCAATCCCAGGAAATGGTGTGTGTCTGACGACCTGACGACGGCTTCGATCTATATTCTGCCATTTGCGGGAAGAGCTGACCAGGAGCTTCAGTCAACAGTGGCAGCTCCTCGGTCGGGAGCCCAGCGGAAGGCTTACATAACCAGGGGTAGTTTGTCAAAGCGAATTTCACATGCAGCTGATTCCGGCACCTTGGGACGGGCTGCTGGAATAAATAATCACCACACACATTTTGTTAGCTATGCCTCGTTAGAGATGGATTTTTGCAAATGGCGTCCTGAAGGCTGCCTATCTGTTAGTGCTCCTTGCAAGCTTGGTAAGTGTTCCAGGTTGGCGTTTCTAAAAAATTAGACCGTTGCCATGGTCAGGTGCAATTTATCACGGTTACGGCATCGTGGGAGCCGAAGGGAGGGACGTGAAGGCCCGAGCTCGCCCTCAGAGCCTGCGGCTCCAAGGGCTGGAGGAAAGCCAGGGAGAAGTTTCTCTGCAAAGTGAAAGCTTGGTCAGAACTCCTCCGAAGCAGGATGTTGATGTCAGTGTGACAAAAGTCCAGCTTCGAGTCACCATGACTTCCCACACCTCTCTTCTCTGTGTCTCTCTCTCCTCCCTACTCTTCAGGGTATGTTGAACTCTGCCGGGACCACCTCGACACAACAAAAATACATTGCTGGAAAATGGCTCTGCCCTCGATGGGCCAGCCTGAGTCAGAAGGTGGAGAGTGCCTCCTTACTGGAGGGCTCTGGCAGGGGCCTCCCTGAGAGGCCCTTGCTCCCCCACCCCCACCATGTGAGGGCACGGACGGGCCCCTGAGCTTTCCATTCCCCGAGCACAGGGATAGCCCTGGCACACAGCAGGTGCTCGCCACACAAAATTAAGTTGAACTGGATCGTCGCATCCTCTGTTTGGGCTTCTTTTATCTGCGAGTAGTTTCTCTAACAGGAGAATTACTAGCCAGGCCCTCTCACACACTCCAGTCCAGCCTCACTGCTTCAGAACAGGAGCGTTCCAGGCAGCCTCCCAGCGCAAGGCCGTGGGCAGGACAGAAATTGCTGGCAATATTGGGACTCAGCAAAAGGACCAATATCTCCTGGAGACCTAGCAAGTTAAAACCTCAAAGTTGTCCTGTCAGGGGTGCTGAGGAACATGAGTATTATGTTATTGGTGAGAATACAAAGGCACAGAGAGGTTACTTGATTCAGACCTCCGATAATAGTAAATACAGAGATTCTTCTGAACTGTGAAAATCTCGATATATCATAAAGGCAAGTTAAGAAACGCTAACTTAAAAAAAAGGAAATAAATGCTAACTTACTTTACAAAGGGGTTCCTTTATATTTCCTTAAACCTGCCAGCTGTCTTCGTGCTCCTAAAATGTAGTTAACCCCAAAATTGTTATACACAACTTTCAGCATCACGTTTTGTCCACAAAGCAAGGCATGTGTGTCCGCTGGAGCTTGGTCCCAGTCAGTCTGTGTCCATGAGGATAGTACAGAGCCCACTCCGCATTTCCAAATAGGAGTCGGGGGCTCACCAGGGTGTGTCATCGAAGAGTCTCCATCCAGTTCCGTTAGGTGAAAAAAAGGGACACAAATCCTAAGCCCTTTTGGGAATGGCCCTGCCTGCAAGGGACCCAACTTGGCCACAGCTTGACGCTAAGCTGAATAACTACGGGCGATTTTATTCATCCTTCTGGGCCTTATTCTCTCAGGGGAGAAATAAATAAGGGGTAAGGTAAGGCGATTTTATGTTCTTGTCAGGCCCGATAGTGTAGGTTTCTAAATCAGGAGGAACAGAGGCAGAAGGGTGGGAAAGGCTAGGTTGGGCAGGAACAGTCACCTAGTTCATAAAAAAGAGGATGAAGACCTTTTATTCAAATTCCCACCAACGCCCTCTGAACGGCTGCGGGATTACTCGTAAGAACACACTGGCCAAATGCATTCCATCCAAGCCTCCCTTGAACCTGGGCTAGGTGCTGTCTGTGAAGGATCCATTTCTCAACATCCACCAGGGAAGTGTTTCCATTACCCGTTTGGTTTCGAAAGCATCAAAAGGAGAGGTTCCTTAGGGAATCGGCACCAAGTCTGGGAATCAGGAGAGCTTTCGAATCCTCTCCAAAAGTAAGGTTGCACTCGTGAATTCTTTTCTCCACGGAGGCCGACCTGCCGGCTTCAGCAAGATGAACAGCGAGTGTGCGGGGCTCACAGAGCAAAGATCTACCACAACAGCCCTTGACTTATGCTCTCTTCCCTTAAAAAACAAAGGCATTAAGTGTATTGATGTGATCATGAACGAGAGGTCCCCTGTAAAGAAAGATTCTAGGACACAAGTAATGGCCGGTGACAGCAAGGACTTCAGGGATTCCTAACAAATTAGTGCTCCCTGCACTTCAATCTGTCTGCTTAGCCTATGGCCAGCTGCCCAGACTTGTTCAGCTTCTTTAGGAACAAAGAGAGAGAGAGAGAGAGAGAGAGAGAGAGAGACACTATGTCATCCCGAAAGCTCTAGACTCCAGTCCTGCAAGGAAGGAATTACAGGTGGCGTGTTATTTAGGGCTAGCCTGGGGGTTTCCTCTCTCCAGAGAATAGCCTTCCCTTTTTCCTTGTGACGACCACTCATTCATTGTGTCTTGACTAGGATCCCATTGAATGGAATGCAGGATGAACAATCTCTACGGTTCCAACCTGCTCCCCATGTTTCTGTGAATCCAAGGGGCGTGTCAGGGCTGCCATATTGTGGAACTCCAGAGGGCTCCATTCACGTGACGGCCCCAAGCTGTGGTCTTGGGGGTTTATTTTTAACCCCACTTGGCACCTAGTAAATCACTGAATCACGCTCTGCATTTTGAGCCTTAAAACTTAGATCTATTTGTTACCTGTGTACTCAGTATTCTTCTGCTCAAATTCTAATAATACCGTATACAATTCTTGATTCCTAGGCCACAGCAGCCTCAAGAAAAATCGAGCTCTTGGCCTAATTTCCAAGGTCACTGGCTCCAAATCGCACCCAATTTTTTAATGGGCTAACTACCCTTACCTCACCTTCAAGTCATGCCCCACCCTGCTCACGTCATCTGAAGACCTTTGTAGGCCCTAGACGACCCCCATATCACATAAAATATGTGAAAATATACCCACGGCTTTCATGGATAAAGAGAGGGAGGGAGAAAGTGAGTCACATATATTGTATATATATATATAATATTGTTATTTATATTATGTTTATATTATTTTGCTGTAACTTTTTGAAAGGATGTTTAATTTTCATAAATTTGAGTGTGTGAAGAATTATTTTTATGATCCAAACATCATACTTATTATAACTCTAATGAGAACTATACGTAACCCATTATTAGATGACCTAACGTTATATTTTACATACATTTCTTCAGTTCTTCATTTTTAACTTTGAGGAGAATGAAGACCTTTTATTTTTATTTTTTTAACTTATTTTAATGTCTTATTTATTTTCTGAGAGAGAAACAGAGCTCTAGCATGGGAGGAACAGAGAGAGAGAGAGGGAGACACAGAATCAGAAGCAGGCTCCAGGCTCTGAGCTGTCAGCACAGAGCCCGACGCGGGGCTTGAACTCACGAACTGTGAGATCATGACCTGGGCCGAAGTTGGACGCTTAACCAACTGAGCCACGCAGATGCCCCTGAAGACCTTTTATTCAAATTCCCACCAATATCCTATGAATGGCTGCGAGATTACCTGTAACCTATGGCTGATAAATATTTTTCCAAACCCTGAAAAGCTTGTAGGCCTAGATACAGGAACTCCTGTACTTCTTCCCCACATCCCCACACGACCCCAGCCGGCCCCAAACCCCTTTCTACTGAGTCCCAAGTAACTCCTGCTCCCATATTGTGGCTCCGAGGTGAGTATTGCCGCTGGGTTCGTATTTCTGCCGGGCCGGGTTCCGTGACTACCTGAGGTGACCGCACCGTGGAAAGCTGCTGCTTTTTCTTCTCTTTTAAGGATTAAGGGTTCCTCTTATGGAAAGTTCATACATTCCCTAAACGGTGGGCCACAAGGTTGCCCAAGCGGCTTCTCTCTGTGCCACTCCCCTCCCTGCCCGGAACCTGTGTCTCAGGAGGGACACCTGAACTTGACCTTTCCCCTGCTGCTGGGGTGAATTCCTGATTCCCCAGCGTAGTCTTCACCTCCTGGGTTGCACTGTAACCGATCCGGTATCCGGGGGCCTGACTAAATCCCAATGCTCTTATTCTCCAAAAGGCCTGGAGTGACCTGTTCACACCTTGACAGCATTTTACACTCTTCGAAGAATCATTAAGAAAGGTAAAAAGCGGTAGACTCAAAACTAGAATAATCATAAGCTGTTTTGGCTCAGAGAGCTGTTCTGTCCAGAGAATATTTTGACTCCTAAGAGCACGACCATCTAAGCCACAATAATATCATGCTGGATACATTTTTGTACTGGAAGTACTTTTTTAAACCAAATCCGTTAAGTCCATTTAATTTCTTGATCAATCTTTTTAAACAGCCCAGTTAAACCCTTTACAATTCTTTCCACTTTTATTGGTATCGTATTTCACGGAAGTTATTTTCATTGGGATTAATGCTTTCCCGTGCAAACTTTACCAACCGCTTTGACCACTGATCAGCGGGCTTTGTTTGGATCAAATACTAAGATTGTCGCTTCTGCCCTGGAACATTTACTTCTGAGACATATTTTCTACAAAGTTCAATTGTTCCCAAACCAGTCTTCACAGATTAGCATTTTTACATTGCACGGATTTTAAACACTCTCTGCTTTAATTTCTGTCGATCGTTTCTCCCAGTGATACTCATGAGGAACCATATAGACCACAGAGTGGTATTCCTCTCATAGCAAAGCCACAGACTGCTGGGGGCTCAAGCCCCTCTGTCTAGCAGAGCCAGCCTGTTGTTGTTTAGGGCCGGATTGTGTACAATGAGTGGATAAAACATGAGCTCTGGAATCAAATCATCTGGGTTAAATTGGGCAGATTATTTCATCTCTCAGTTTTCCCAGTTGTAAAATGGAGTCGATGGTAGTACCCGAGCCGGGGGGTCCCTGTGAAAATCACAGCACAAAGCACGCAAAGTGCTTCACGAAGCACAGGGCACATCGGGCTGCGGAAGAACTTACCCCAATTACCCCAATTACCTTAAAAATTCTATCGGTTATCACTTACCATCCTCAGACCTAAAGGTTGAAAATAGCAGTAATTTATGGCTGAATAAGGGTAACTCTGGCTGGATTCTATCCTGTCGTATGTATATACCACACTTTATTTATCCATTCATTTGCTGATAGACATTTGGGCTGTTCTCACCTTTTGGCTATTGCAGATAGTGCCGCTGCGAACGCTCGCTTACAACAGTTTGAGTGTGAAATGAAATGAAGAACCGATACCTGCCACACCATAGACGAATACGTTATGATAATGAAAGAAGCCAGCCACAAAAGGTCTGTCTCCATGGAGATAGAAAGCAGATTGGTGGTTGCCAGGAGCTAGAGGGAGGGGGGAAACGGGACGGTCTGCTTTAATGGTACACAGTTTGCTTTTGGGGTGATGAAAATATTTTGGAACCAGAAAGGCGTGGCGGTTGCACAACATTACGAATATACAAAATGCTGCTGAATTGTTCACTTTCGAATGGCTGACTTTATGTTACGTGAATTTAAGGTCAATTCGAAAAAGTATAATAATCCCAATTTATTATTTCTCATGATTCTGAGGGACAGCTGGGAGGCTCCATGGGCTTCGCCTGGGCTCTGTTCAGCAGGAGGGCTGCCTCGGGGGCGGGGGGGCGGGGGCTCTCCTTCCATCTGGGCTTCCTTCCTCAAAGAGTGGAGTCCAAACCTCAGGAGCTCTGGGAGCTCAAGCACTTACCCAGCCTCTTGCCTGCCTTACATCTGCTGACGTCCCATTTGCCAAAACAAGCCCCACGGCCGAGCCCAGAGCCGATGTGGGAGGGGACCACAAAAGTGAGCCAGCACCGGGAGACGTGGTTCCTCGGGGGCCACGCTGCGACCGTGCGCCACAGGTTTCCTTCTAATCCTCCACCCCAAATCTGGTAGACTTGGGCCTGAAATGTGTCTTAGATCCTGCTTGATGCAGACTAGAAAAGTTGGGCCTTTTTATGCATGGTTTTGGAATGGGAAGATGCAAGCCTTAAATATATTCGGAGCTTTCGAGGTCTCTGAACCCAAATTGCCACTTGATGTGGAGCAGCTGAGTGCAGGAGCAGCGGACACTCAATAAAAGGATCGGCTTCACAGCGTCCAACCTGGAGGGCTCTGGATTTCCCAGGCCTGAATTCCCCGGGAGTTAATCCTAAAGGGCGGAGTCAACTGGATGCCTTACCCAGGCTCTCTCCCAGGGCCGCTCTGCCAGGGAGAGCTCGCTCAGGGGCGAGCCGGGGGGGGGGGGGTGCCCCCGTTCCCATGGAGGTAGCTGCTGTCAGTTTACAAAGGATGGGCACACACGTTATCTAACGTGACCCCTGTGAGGTTGGTACTCTCATCGTCTCCATCTTGCAGAACGTGGGGGAGCAGGAGACGACTGCCCAGACCCTGCTCTGGGAAGGACTTACTGCCTCCAGCTGCCAGCTCCTTCCGGGCGTGCCTTGCTGTAGAGAGTTGCTTCACCCGAGAGCGTCCTCTTTCCTTTCTGCGCAGCCCCCATACAACTGATAGTGGCAGGGACACAAAGGTCCAGGCCCTTCAGCCGGTGACTAGACAGACAGCTCTGATCAGCTGCATGTAGTCCAGAACTCCCCGGGGGGGAGAGTGGGTGCCGAACACCTTCTCCCCTATCTGATTCTATTCCCTCCCCTTCCATGTCACACGTGTTGATCCACAAAGAACATTCTGGAGCCAAAACTCCACCTCCATGTCTGCTTCCAGAAATTCCGTCTGCTGCAAGGAACCTGAAGCTTCTTAACACCCAACAACCTGAGCCTGAAAACTCAGGACGGCTGGCGCCAAAGCCTGGGCTCCTTCCACACAGTCCCACTGCCTTGTAATCTCTACCCCTCCGGGCAGGAGGCCCATTTTCCCGCAGAGAGTGATTCCTTCTCTGTATGGTAAGCGGCGTGGACACAGCAGGAACGTTGTCCTGGAATACTTCCGTATCCCGCACAAGCAGGGATCTCATTCACAGGGTTCGGAGGCTGTGGTTCTGACCACTGCGGGGATGGCAGGCATGGAGACCCTTTCCTGAGAGCAGGTTTGGATAGAAGCACGGAGACAGGAGCCTGCGGGGGCAGCACCCACCCGTTGGGGCCGGGGGAGTGTGGGACCAGCACCACGGTGTGCAGGGGCCGGGCAAGAGGCCCAGAAGAGAAGGTGGGCAGGGGGGCACTCAAGACAAACCTCAGACTCTGGCCCAGGGGCCAACGCTTCTTGGGAATGACAGGTGGTCGGCTTCCTCATAAATGTCCTCAGCAACTCCGGAAGCCAGGCGAAGGGCAGAGCGCAGGCGCAGCCAGAGCGCTGCCCAGAATGCTTGGAGGCTGCTTCAGCGGCCTCGTTGTCAGCGCACCCCGGATTCGCAGGGGCCCCACGCTGGGCCTGGAGCCAGAAAATCTACTGCCTCGGATAGGAGAGGGCTCAGCTGTGAGAAACAGGGCCCAGAGTACTGGCGGCTTCATCAGCATCTTTTCAGCATAAGCAGGCTGAGTAAACCAGGCCAGACCGGAAGTACGGCGACTCTCCTGGCTCTCGGGGAGCCCGGGCTCCTTCCAGCTCACAGCTCCATCATCCCTGGGACACAGGTCACATCCATGTGACAAATGACAGGATGGAGGAAGGGGTAAGGACAAGGGGAGTAAGGAGGAGGCACCGACTGACTTTAAGGAAGGTTTCTGGATCCCGGGGAACAAACTGCATCACACGATCACATCCGTCTGCAAGGGATGTTGGGAAGTGGTGCTTTTCTTCTGGGACCGCATTCCACAGCTAAGGGCGGGCGGGGCAATTCTGGCAAACCAGGAAAAGAGACATTGGGGCAACGCCCGCAGTCCCGACCTCGGTGGGGCTTCAATTCTACATGTGTTGCTTCCCAGTTAGTGAATCTGGGAAAGTCACTCTGTCTGTCTATGCAAAGGGTGTGATAAAGGCTGTCCTGCCTCCCACAGAGTTCCCTGAGTGTCAATGAGCCATAGAAATACCTGTGGAAATAGGGGCACGTGGGTGGCTCAGTCGGTTGAGCATCCAACTCTTGATCTCAGGTCAGGTCATGATCTCAAGGCTTCGTGGGTTCAAGCCCCACATCAGGCTCTGTGCTAGCGGTGCAGAGCCTGCTTGGGATTTTCTCTCTCTCCCTCTCCCTCTGCGCCTCCCCCACTGGTGCTGTCCCCCTGTCTCTCTCAAAATAAATAAACAAACGTTAAAAGAGAAGAAATACCTGTGAAAATAAAGCAGGATTTGTGGACCTCAACATTTGCTCTCTGTTTCGCCAATGCGTGAGGACCCTTTCTTGGATTCTCAGATCCACTCACCCCCAACTTTGTCTCAAAATCACATTGTGTGTGATGGGGGGGGGGAGCACAAGATGTCCTGAGCCTTTATCTACAGCAAACATTATCGTCACTGTACTAACATCAAGAACTTGGGCCTCCGAGAAGTCAGGCTCTGTCGCACAGCCAGGAAATAAGTCTTGGGGCCAAGGTTCAAATCCCCTTCTGTCTAGTTGCAGCCAGGACTCCTACTGTCCCTGTCCCCGTCCCCACTCCCACCCTGCCCCGTCCCACACACGCCATTCTCGCCCGGCCAAGCACGGCTTTCCCTCCAGATCCACACACGACTGTGGGGCCGAGCCAGCCTGCAGAAGGCCGCGGCTGGCGCAGGAGGCCCGGGGTCCAGCAGACAGGTCCCACGGGTGCCTCCTGTGGCTTCACCTTTCATTTCAACCCCCAGTGGGCCCCTGGCCCTTCCTGCCCACGGCTGCACCCCCTCCCGATGCAGGCAGAAGGAAGCCGCCCCTAAAGGAGGCAGGTGGAAAGTGGCAGCACCTTCTCTCAAGGGCAAAGGGAGGTCATGGCAGATGCCCAGGACTGAGCCGCAGCAACGGAGCTGAGAGCGGGGGCTCCATGGGAGGGAGGGGCTCGCAAACAGGAGAACGGGGAGGGCTCTGCACGGCCAGGACCACGGTCCCCAGGAGGGACCGCGCTGGCTGCGTCCTCTCTTCAAATAAACACCGTTCCAGCACTGCCCAGGGCCAGGCTGCAGAGCTCGGAGCTGCCAACATTTCCATTAGAAAGCCCCTGTTTTTCGGGCTGAAAACATAGCTTTCAGAGTTTATCCTGGGTTAAGACTTTTCAGTATCATCTTGGGAGCCAGTTTTTAATTTTCATTGATTTGGATTCTGCAGGGATGAAGAAAGAACTCCTCCTCCCCACCTCGCCCCCCAATCCATACCCTTCCAAAAATAACCAAAACAAAACCCCTAATTGTTGAAATGGGTTTTACTTTTTATTTTGGACATTTTTTTCTTCTGCGCTATGGAAATCAGAATAAAGCTCAAGAGAACAAACAGTTCCTTCAGGCTGGGCTGGAGCCTGGCACGCCTCGAGATTTAGCAGTGTGTGTATGGGCAGGGGTGGAGGGTGGGGGTGACCTCACAATGGCCCCCATACAGGGCAGGAAAACAGGACACAAACCCTGCCCTGGCTGCAGGCAGGCTGAGCATCGCCCCCAGAGGGCTCCAGGGACCTCCGGGGCTCGTCCTGTGACACGGTTCATTGTTCTCCAGTCCACACCTAGCAACCACCTCCCCAGCCGGAGGAGGAAGAGCCTGCTCTGCCGAAGGCCAATCTGAGGCCCGGGCTTCCCCCGCTGGCCCCACATCCTCCCCTATCACTTCATCGCCCTGTCCTCCCACCCCTGTCCTCACACAGCTGGCTCAAGTACAGAGCGAAGTTCAAGCACAGATGAAGGAAACAGAGGCGTTCGAAGGTCCCAGATATCCATGCAGCCTCCTGAGTCTCCCGCCTTGGGACAGGAAAGCCTCCCCTTGCTGGGTGGTCTCTGCTGCCTCTCCCCTAAACCCTCTTCCTCAGGGCAAAGCTGCTCTGCTTCCTGCTTCTCGCTCTGGCCCAAGGCTGAGCGTCTCCTCCGCATCCTTGTGACTGCTACAGGACGAGTGTCTTCCCGGCTTGGCTCCCAGGCCCACCTCCTCCTGGGCGAAGTTATCTGCCTACCACCTACCGCCGAATTAGCCCCTACCCCTTCTATGTCCTGCCTCCTTTTCTCTTAGTCTCTCATTTGGGGCAATTCATCTAAAACTCTCCTACTTGGACACCTGGGCGACTCAGTCCGTTAAGCATCCGACTTCAGCTCAGGTCATGATCTTGTGGTTCCTGAGTCTGAGCCCCGCATCGGCGCTCTGTTATGAGGGCAGAGTTGGATTTGGATCCTCTGTCCCCCCCCCCACCCCTGCCCCTTCCCTTCTCGAACGCGTACGCGTGTTCCCTCTCTCTCAAAAATAAACATTAAAAATAAATAAAATAAAATTCCCTCAATTATCTCACCGGCCTCCTTCCTCACCACAGCCCAGCCCAAAGGGAAGTACACAGAATCCACCAGCACCACTGAGCACAGCTCATCTTTCTCTTGACTGATGTGCTTGTACTAAGTTTGTGTAGAACATTTCTCGTGAACAATCTTTTCCATGTTGTTATACATCCATTCTGACTCTGTTCTGCTGTTTGTCCTACGGGAAATCCTGCCATCTCTCTGAGCCTCAGGAGCATCAGAGACCTGTGTGACCAGCCTTACATGCATCCCTCAACTGGCACCGTCTGGTGTTGAAAGACACCCACCCGCCTGTGTGTCCCTCTGCCACCCACATTCACAAGGGGTGACCTGTGTGGCTCATCCCCAAAGGAACAGACCACTAGGTAGAGAAGAGGGAGTTACAGAAACGTAAGCTCTGGAATAGGAGCCGAGAGGAGGAATGAAGGCAGCCCCGGGCCTAGGAAGGAGAAGTAAAATCTCCCAAACCGCTCTGAGGTACATGGAAAGTCTAGTGGCTCCCAGGAAATCCCACAATCCCATCCCTGGATTCTCTGAGGTACTAGCCAGTATCACCTGGCTCCCAGGGCCCTCAGGTGAAAGGCCCCATACGGCTGCTCCCTGAAGGAGCCCTCTGCGTCTGGCAGTAGTAGCTGCCGGCCTCGCTTGTTCAGACTTCCCCGCCTCACACGCCCGCGGTCAGCAATCACGGTCTGGATTATCGGTAGCCAAGAGACACATCAGAAAATACAGAGGAGAATTACCAAAACCTTGAGAGAACAGTAACGACGACGACGAGGCTTACTGCCTTGAGAGCTTAAAGCGACGTGGGTTGTATGTCACAATCAAGCTGTGACCAAGTTTCTAGAGTGTCAAGACTATGACACTGTGAAGGAAGGAAGGCAGGGAGTCGTTGGCGCTTGATCCTAATAAGTAAGGTGTCTATTCCTGCCCTCCCCACTGCCTCATTGACAAGGACGGCCTGCGGACGGACTGCCATGCAGGGAGGGGGAGCTACCATTCCTGCCTGCCCACCATCCAGCCCCCTTTCCCTGGTCCTGGTCCGGCACCACGGTTTATTTTCATCTGGGAAAAAAAAAAAAAATCATCTGTTCCTTATTGTCAGCCCTTGTAGTTTGGGTGGGACCGACCCCATTCCAGGCTCCAGGGCTGGGCAGTAACCCAGTTCTTAGCAAGTGGTTCCAGTGTACATAATGACCTAAATAACCACATGAGGCGATCTCAGCCTTTTTTTTTTTTTTTTTTTTTTGAGGCGGGTGAGGAGGGCGAGGAGGGGAGAACTGAAAGGGAAGCAATACCTTTTCTCTTCATTAGGGTTGCTGCTGACAGGGTGATATTTGTGGATCTAGAGAATCAAGCAACCAGCGTGCCGCTCAGAGGGAAAACCATGCCTGAGAACGAAGTTAGTACAGAGGGAAGGAAAGCTGAGGGGTGAAGAAAGACGTTGTTTGAGCCCCCGGATCAAGCCCTGTCTGAAGCCCAGATTGCCCCTGGCCTTTTCAGTTGTACATGCTAAAAATATTTTTTTTACTTTGTTAATTTGAGTCTTATTTGTTATGACTGCTGCCTAACTCAGAAATTTTGTCTCTATTTTCTAGATGAAAAAAAAGAAAAGCTGGCGCTTAAAGGAGCTGAGTACCCTACGAAGATGGCACCCACTAACTACCGACTGTTGGAGTTTGGGTATGAGCCCAGATACGCCGGACTCCGAGTCCTAACTACTATGCTCTACAACCTCCCACGGCGTACCCCTCTCCCACCTCTCTAGGTCCCACACCTAGCTTTGGTAAACACTTAGCATTTAACCGTTCCGAAACATGTGACATCATCACCAAGTACCCAAAGCCAGTGACTCCAGCCAGCCTTGGCTGGACCACAGCCTATACCTACTCTTTTTCCTTGGTTCCACTAGAGCTCTAGTTTTGGTTTCGAAGGCCATGGCTTCAAATGTAGACCCGAAGGCAGCTAGGAGGTAAGCGTGTTCTGCAATCTGCATCTTACCTTTTCTCATTTTGTTTTGTTTTGTTTCGTTTTTTAGCCACAACATTCTCTGCAATTGCTCATTGGCCCAGAAGCTACTGGAGTGCTCAGAAACAGAGAACTACCCATCGATGACTGTGGGGCAAAACTGTCTCTTTTTTAGGTTGGCGTGGGTCACCATGGCTTCAGCTCAACTAGGGCAGAGGAGCGTTTAAAATACCCAACTGGGTGGGGTGAGGTGGCCAACACTGATAGCTCATACTCATTAGGACAGTCCCTGAAAAGGGAGCCTGCCAAATGCCGTGCTGGGCATGGTCCTCCCTCTTCCTCCCAAACCCCAACCAAGAAGACGCTGGAAAAAATAAGGTAAGCTTCGCCGGGTAGATCATAAAACAAAAGCCCAAAAATAAAAAAGGCAGTGGGGTGCGGAGGGTGTCTCCCAAATGGTGATCCTCGCAAAGTGCCTGGGCAGGGGGGGTGGGAAAGCTCTCCAGATGGGGCTCTGGAGGGATGGGAACTCTTATTCCGAGTCACCATTTGGGGATCTGGGGTTTTCAAATGATAACGACTACTCCTAACCAATTTATTATAGAATCAACACACAATTATCAGCAAAGTCTGTGTTTGTGTTTAATCTGTTCAAAGGATTACTCTAGGAACCGAGGCCAGATTGAGAAGATTGCCTTTAATCAGAGGCCAAATTAAAGTTTTGGCTGCTCTGGCATTTTGCTAAGCGCTATTCAAATGCCTCTAATGTAACAGTTGAAACGAATGTTCATGCTTAATTTGAATACTGCTTAGCTCCACCGGGAAACCTCCCGCCCCACCGCGAAAGGAATAAAATCATAAAATGTCACCCATACACGGTAAAGCTACCAGTACGCATACATAAGTTTATGGCTGGCTCAGACCTCTTGCCGAAGCACCAAATATTTTTTCTGGGTGGCCAGCAATATTGTATTTAAGACCTAAAAATAATTTCCTTGGCCCAGAATATCCTCAAATCATTGAAAAATTTATGCATTTTCTTTGGAAGGAAATAACGAAAACCAGCCAAGGATACAAAAACAGTTCCCTCTGGCTGAAAACGCTTCCATCCGATCATGAGTATAACAACGAAACTCACAAAATACTTTCAAGAGGAATCTGCTCGGTTGCCCTTTGACCTGGAGACCACTTGATCATATGCTGGCTTTTGTGAAATTTCTGTTTCATGCTTTCATTTAACTGCTCACTCCTATTTAGCTGCTCTCCCATAAAGTCCATGCAAGCCTGTGTCCTATAGTTCTTTCCGCCCACCGTGGCACCTAACTAACGCCTGAGATCAGAAAGGGAACAAACCAGCAGTCTAAATCTGTGAATAAACAGTGAACGTTTCCGTTCTCCCAAGTACTCTGTTCTGCCTCTGGCAGTCAGAGAGCCTGAGGAGCCTGGTGCTTTCATGTCATGCGGCAAGTGCGTACCCCACAGCCACGCGCCCTTCTTCCTTGCGGGTAACGTGCCAGCCTTGGGGAACTAGTCCTGGTTAATGTGAGCGAGTCATGGCAGTAAGGTCTTGGCACATATATATATGACTTACGTCTGGTCAATGAGATGTAAAGGAAATATCTTTTCCCCTGGTAAAAGACAGTGCTGTACAGGAGAAGCCCCTCTTTGCCCACTTTGCTCCTTTGCTATGTTTGGCACCGTCTCTGAGAATGTGATGCCTGGCACTGGAGCAGCCATCTTGGGGCCAAGAGACAAATTTGAAGACCCAAAGTCCTTGCTAAGTGTGTGCCAAGGATGTTAGATGGCTAGAAGGATGGAGAGAGTCTGAGACTTGAGAAAAAACTCAACAGCTGAACCAACCGTGGGACCACTTGCTTCCAAATTCCTTATTCTGGCAACAATCTGCCCTTACTCTCGGTCCCCATTAGGCAGAGTTTCTGTTACTTGCAGCTGAAAGCATTCTAATTGATCCATAGTGCTCTCCTTAAAATCAGGAGTAGCTGTGTCTTCCTTCTTCTTCTAGGAGGGAGAACTATGGTAAAATGGAAAGTTCTGGAGCCAGTGGCACTCCATCAGTCAGAATTCCAGAGTATCAGTATTATTAACTGGAAAACAGAGATAACTATGGAGACTTCATAAGCTCATTATTATAAAAAAATAAACACAGACAAAAGACGGTGAAGATTTCACATGTCACGGTCTAGCATGTAGGAGGTACTCAATAAATGTCAACCGCCCTGCTTTCTTTCCCTGCACGTGCTCCCCGTGTGGAGCAGAATGTTCGGGGAGTTTTTGGGGGAAAAGGGAAACGGCCCTGTGGAAGGTCAAGAAAGAATGATTTTTCACCACCCTTCTTATCTGGAGACAAGAGCAGAGATAGAGACAGCTGACCGAGTGGGAGGCTGAAGCTCAAAGGACGGCTTCTGACCCGCGGGCCTATCTGAGTTGCCTCGACGCAAACAAATCCCCTCATTCAGTGGTCAGGATGGCCTTTTGTTGAGCTTGGAGCCTTCTGGACTCAGCCTCCCTGTCACACCATCTGCTCAGGGCCTCAACAGAGGCCTGCTCCTTCTGAGCTGCTTCAAGCCAAGGGAGTCTTTGCCCACAAGCTACCCACAGCTGGGAGTCTTTAAAATGTGGACTCGACTGCTCAGTGGGCAGTGATCCGAGTGGGCACGCATGCCCTGGCAGCCTCCGGGCACTGTGGGCCTGTGGGCGAGCAGCGTGCAGTCTACTGGTCTGCAGGCTGTATTCCGAAGCTGGTGGTTGGCCATTCCCATTCCCTCTCTGGGCACATAGGAGGATGTGTCCTCCCACACACACATATGCGTGCACACACACACACGCACACACATCCCCACTTCCTGGTGAGCGAGCACAGTGATAGCTGCCCTCTGGAGAGCCGGAAGCCTATCTTCAGCCACACTCCCTCCTCCCTCCCTCCTGAATGCAGGGGACAATGTTAGTCTAACTCACCACCTCAAACCGCAGACCCTAAACAGAGAGGCAGGGCCGAAGAGTGATTAAGATTTCTCACTCCCAGCTCCAGGAATGACAACTTATGGAACATCGGATGAGTTACCTAAGCTCTCTTGGGCTCCTCAATCTCATCTGAAAAATGAGGATAATAATAGAACTGTTGCAGTGATGTGTTTACATGTGCTCAGCGCTGTGCCCAGCATGTGGCATGAGCTTGACAAAACGGATTCTCCAAATCTCAATGCACTTAGGAAGAGAAAGCTTCTCCTGCCGTGGGACGACTCCGAGACAGGCCCACTCGGTCTTCCATTTTATCATGGCTCATAAGACTAACACTTCCACCAGACCAAAACATTTGCCGGTGTGCAGGCACTTGGCATTTAAGGGATTCAACAGCGAATGAAGATCCTTAAGAGCGCATAGTACAGAGGAAGAAACAAACTCACTGACGAAACTATAGTCATAAATTGTGACAAATCCTATGAAGGAAGAGGGAACCGAGAATGAATACAGAGTGAGCAGTGGGCGGGGGAATACCATTTTATCAGGGAGTCAGGTAAGACCTCTTGCCGCGAGAATGACCTGGAAACCCCTGGGAGCTCAGTGTCCCTCGCATCAATGCTGGCTGCGTGAGTAAATGCTCCCCCAGCCACAGAGGCACCGACGGGAAGATGGGGCCTCGGGGCAGAAGACGAAGAGCTCTCTCGACGGCACATCAAGGCCCTACAACCTCACTTCCCGGGAACGGTCTGTTCCGTGATCGTAACCTCCAGAACGTGACTGGGTTTCAAAGGTCTCGTCTTGTACCTTTCTCCCCCTAAGTGTTCTGAATTTTCTCATAAAGTGTCTGGTCCCATAGCAGCAGGCAGAGCAGCGACGGGCTTCGATGACCATATATATTTTCCCAGCAATCCTGGAATTTAGGCGATTTCCCATTGAGGCTCGAGCTAACTTTCTGCTAGATCCCTCCCTGGGCTCCATTCTGCAGGCTGAGCTTGTCTAGCTTGTTTTTTGGTGACGCCACTCTTTCAGAGATTTTTCTAAATCTTGTTCTAATCCAATTTTTTGAAGTCCTTTAGATTCAAGGGACCCCTTAGGAGAGCTCACACCATGTATACATATCCATATATAAAGAGAGAAAAAAAAGGAATTGGCAGAATCAG
This sequence comes from Paguma larvata, assembly GCA_030068075.1. Lineage (NCBI taxonomy): Eukaryota > Metazoa > Chordata > Mammalia > Carnivora > Viverridae > Paguma > Paguma larvata. The sequence goes on from CM057838.1 coordinate 41,996,893, forward strand.
CTTTTTCTTGTTTCTGATTATAGGCTCACATGGAATACTACTAACACGCACCATGCGTGGTACACTTCCACCATTCTTCTTCTGCTTTCCAGCTCACTTCCATTTCCCTACTTGATTTCCAATACGCTGCAAGAGTGATTTGGCACTACTAAGTTTTTTGCCTGAGGTTGTACCGGTGGTAGCTTCCTTCCCTCATCATCCTTTAACCCATTTGTATTAGGTTCCTGCTTCTCCTTCACTTGAAATTATTCCCGACATCTGCTTCTGGGCACTTCTAGCCTCTCTGCAGTTTGTCACTGATGCCTTAAGGGATCTTTAGGGACCATTCATTTGTTCAGTTGCTTAATGAGCACCTACTATGTGTAAGCCCCTGAGCTATGAGAATAAAAAATGATTAAAACATACTGTTTGTTATTACTATTCTGTGGCCTCAGGAATCTCACAGTCTCTGGGAAACAGACAAGAACACGTCACTACGTTAGTTAGGTTCTATAAATTGAAATGTGGACAAAATATTGTGGAAATAAAGAGAAGGGAGGGGATAATTCAGATTAAAGAGTACAGCCCCGTACAATAATATCTGAGCCATATCTGAGAAGGGCTGCAAGGGCTTACGTCCTGTGCAAACAGCTCGTGCAAACGCTCAGGGTGTGAAAGAGCACAGTGGGCCCCAGAGAACCGGAAGTGAGTCACACCGGCTGCAGCACGGCACGTGGGGGCAATGGGAGAAAATCGGAGACAAGGACGAGAGGAGGCTGATAAAAGTTAGGAGTGGGGCGCCTGGGCGGCTCAGTCGGTTAAGTGTCTGACTTCGGCTCAGGTCATATCTCACGGTTCATGAGTTCGAGCCCCACACTAGGCTCTGTGATGGCTGGGAGCCTGGAGCCTGCTTCGGAGCCTGGAGCCTATGTCTCCTCTCTCTGTGCCCCTCCCCTGCTTGCACTCTGTCTCTCTCTCTCTCTCTCTCTCTCTCTCTCAAAAATAAACAAACATTACAAAAATTTTTTTTAAAGTTAGGAGCAAAATGCAGATCAATTGAGTAGCCAAAAGAAAAATGGCTGTAATTGAGCATAAAACAATAAATAAAACCCTACAAGTCCACAATGAAGTAAAGAGAAAAGAATAGCACACCCTTATTTGAGGCCATTAGAGGCAATTAATTACAGTAACTTCTGATTCCAAAAGTAGGTAATAAAAGGAACAAATTAAACATTCATACTCCTTTCAGAAGGAAGTATAGTTCATCACTAGATGATGAGGGTTGGGTGTTCCTTAGGAAAATACCAGATAGCATATGTAAAGGAAATGCCAAGTGTAGAAAGTCACTATTTTGTATCCCACAGTGAAATAACAGATTTGGCCGAATGTCATCAATGGCTGCTAAAACCTTGGGATGAAAGTTTAAGGAAACAGTATCCTCACAGTAATCTCAGGGATTACCTATTAATTGCGATTGCCATCTTTTTTTTTTTTCAATGTTTATTTATTTTGAGAGAGACAGAGTACAAGTGAAGGAGGCGTAGAGAGACAGGGAGACAAAAAATCTAAAGCAGGTTCCAGGCTCCGAGCTGCCAGCACAGAGTCCGATGCAGGGCTTCAACCCACTAATCGTGAGATCATGACCTGAGCCGGTCAGATGCCCAACCGAGCCACCCATGCGCCCCGCGATCGCCATCTTAATCGAGAGATCAAACAGCACAACAGTGGGACACCTGTCACTGTGCCTTTGGAAGTGATGTATCATGAGGTGCACAGCCTTGTCTACATAGTATTCTTGCCAAAGGCATTTCATCTGCATCCCTCAGTTTAGAAGAAACATAGGAGACAGAGGAAAAGTTAAATTACACCAGGAAGAAGCAATCGGACAAATCCAGAATTTGGGACATCCTAGAAGACAACTGGCCTAACATCTTCAGAAAGTCAGTATCATGGGGGGAAAACGTGAGGGGATTTTTATTTTTTTTTAATGTTTATTTATTTTTGAGAGACATAGAGACAGAATATGAGCAGGGGAAGGGCAGACAGAGGGACACACAGAATCCGAAGCAGGCTCCAGGCTCTGAGCTGTCAGCACAGAGCCCAACGCGGGGCTCGAACTCACAGACCGTGAGATCATGACCTGAGCCAAAGTTGGCCGCTTAACCGACTGAGACACCCAGGTGCCTATTTTAAAAAGACCAAAGAGATAATTTGATGAGCAACTGAACATTATTTAATCTTGCCTTTAAAACTAATACTGTAAAATAATCTTGGGAACAACGGAAAAATTTAAGTATGGACTCAATACTAGATGGTATTTGTGAACTGTATTCTGTAGTCTGATAATGGTCTTATATTTATACAGAAGAAAATCCTTTTTTTTTTTTAAAGTTTATTATTTTTGAGAGAGAAACAGAGCACAAATAGGGAGAGGCAGAGAGAAAGGGAGACACACAATCTGAAGCAGGCTCCAGGCTCTGAGCTGTCAGCACAGAGCCCAGCGCGGGGCTACAACCCACAAACCGTGAGACCATGACCCAAACTGAAGTAGGACGCTTAACTGGCAGCCACCCAGGTGCCCCAGAAAATCCTTTTTTATGAGACGCATGCTGAATATTTAGGATTGAATGGTCAAGCAACTTATTTTCAAACTGGTCAGCAAAACAGAGACAAAATAAATATGGCACAAAGTTCAAAAATCATTTATATGGGTAATCATTGTGCTTTGCCAACTTTTATGTATATTAGAAATTTTCACAATAAAAGTGTTTGAGGGGCACCTGGGTGGCTCAGTCGGTTGAGCGGCCGACTTCGGCTCAGGTTATGATCTCACGATCTGTGAGTTCAAGCCCCGCGTCAGGCTCTGTGCTGACGGCTCAGAGCCTGGAGCCTGCTTCGGATTCTGTGTCTCCCTCTCTCTGCCCTTCCCCCGCTCACGCTCTGTCTCTATGTCTCTCAAAAATAAAGAATAAAGAGTCTGAAGTAAAGTATATGTAGGGTCGGGGCGCCTGGGTGGCTCAGTCAGTTGACTGACCTACTCTTCTGCATAAGAGTCTCTCTCTCCCTTTGCTCCGCTCTCCCATTTGTGCTCTCTCTATAAAATAAAAAAATTTTTTAATGTAGAGTCATATAACGAAGGACCTGTTATGAGCTTCTTAGGACTGGACTTTACTCCTGAAAGTCTGGGATAGGTGACTGACATGATCGAAAATTTCATTTTAGAAATATTATTGATATCACATTCACTCAACTAGCATGTACAGACCACATACGTCAAATGTCGAGGGAACCCCGAGTGAGGTCTGTGGGAGACAGGGAAACCGAAAAGGCGCTGCCTGGCTGGCGGAGCACTCACCACGTAACGGAGGAGATGAGGCACAGAACGCCGAGCACCGGCAGAGCTTTCTTGGCAAAGGAGGTGCCTGGGAGAGCTGGGGGGCGGGAAGTGCAGACGCGCAGTGCTTCCGCCTGGTACGTGGTGTCCGTGTCAGGAGCACGGCCACGTCCCTCCAGAAAGGATGAGCCTGCAGGGGACTAAAATCTCCCATCCGCTCTAAGCTCCTGAGCTCTCCTTGTTCCTTGGTGGCAGAACCCCACACCCACGAGAGAGGCTGAAAAGTGCTACGTCTCCCTGAAATAGAGTGTGGGAGTGTGACCCATTTCTGGCCCAAGGAACCTGACTCAGCTCTCCTGAGATCCAGCAGGGACTACCGGCAAAGATTTTCTTCCTTGCTGAAGACAGAGACATGTGAGAAGACACCCTTCCCTCCTGCCCCTCTGCCCTTACGTGCAGCCGGGGGTCACGAGGGCGCAGCCAAGAGAAGCGGGAGCAGAGGTGTGGACCGGCGCCCTAGTATCAGGGAGCCGTTGAAGCGAGCCTGCAACTTCCCATCGCCAGACTCCTGGTTGGAGAAGAAGGGTTACCTCCTTTTTCCCAAATCATTCAGAATCAGGTATTGAAACTTTGAGCCGATCCTAAGCTTAGAACAAGGCAGTTAAAGGAAGTCTTGGCCGCCACTCTGAGCCACCCAGCCCTAGCTAGTCCAGCTCTAACTGAGCCCCACAGCAGGCTGCAGTTTGGGGTTGCCAAGAAGGTCCACACTCGTGCCAACTCTGATTGGCCGTGACTGACCAATGGGCCGTGCTGAGGAGTCTGATGTGCTCCGTGAAGGCTTCAATCCAGGGTCTGCGGAAAGAAGTGCCTAGATTCGCAGCACCGGGTATCAGCCTGGGCCTCGTGTTTACCACCGCGAGTATGGATGGAGTTTGGAACTGGCCGACTTGAGTTCTGGCCATCCCGCACACCACTCGTGTAGTTGGGATCAGGTCACTTAACCTCTTTGAGCCATCTTATGGGACAGCTGTTGTAACTGAGATAATGTGCGCGAATGTGCTTTGGGAAGCATGAAGTGTCACACGGATGGTGGCAATTTTATCTTATATTTTTCAAACCTCAGCTGAGAACCGGTGGACAAGAAGCAGGGAGAGGAGCCTTGGAGAGAAGGTAACCAGAGAATGCTGATCTGGGGTACAGAAGCATGACATCAGCGTTCCAGATATAAATGAATCAGCAAAAGTGAGTTAGGACCTGGAATGGTGAAACACAGTTGAAGAAGATGCCAAAAGCAGAAGTGAAGATGCTAAGGACAAAGAGAGATAAAAACCATAGGTGAATAGCCTGAGTTCTCTTGTTTTGTTTTGTTGCTGCCCCAACACCTGAGGAATAGGTAACATCAGTAACAGTGGCTCACCAAGGCCTAGGATCTCAGGGGTGAGAAGGCAGAAGGACTTTCCAAAATCTTCAAAGGGGCAAATGAGGGCAAAGTTCCCTCCCCATGTGAGCCCCCCCCCCAAAGCAGTGTGCCTCCCTGCCTTGTTGCAAATCCATGGAGTAGACAGAGGCAGAAAGCCCCGAGTGTAAGGAGAGACAGTCAGAAGTTGATAAAACTTCCAGTAAGCTATGGGTAGCAGATCTGCTGTGCTCTCCTCCCTCACCCACGGCACAGTCAAACCCAGCACGCTTCCAAAAAAGCCCAGCCAGTAACGAGTTTAGAAATCAAAAGGCCTTTGGTAATAAAATTCAAAGTTGAGAAAAGGGCCGGGGACTCCTCGCCTAATGAGAATTACTCTAAAAGCCCTCACTTTCAGGTTATTAAAAGCCTAACTGCCCTGTGAACTCTGACCTAGAGGTCGGACGGTGAAAAGAGACTTTCTTTTAGATCCCGTATTGATCCGAAGCACTCGGCAGTCCTATGCGGGAAATGGGAAAAGAGAAACAGATTGACTGACAATCCCAGGCAAAATCTGAGAAGAGGCTGAAACCTAGGAGGGGGGCAGAATTCAAAGTTCTATTTGTTTAGAGCTCTATTTCTAATGTCTACAAACATGACTGACACATTCAAGGAATGAATGAGCCCGTGGGGAGGTAGTGAATCCCGGATGAGAAGGAACCCGAGGGGAGGGCCGTGAAAGGGGGGCCTGAGAAGTGGAGGCTTCACAGCCGTGAAAAAGCCAGAGTGTGAGCTGAATTAGGCAGAGACCCTCCCCCAACTCCTAACTGCAGAAACTACACACAACTTCTGCATCGGCCCACTGTTCCCAGGTTCACGCGAAGGGAAGACGGTGTGAAGACGGTGTGAGGACAGAGTGTGAGGACCATCTACAAGCAAGGAGAGAGGCCTCCTGAGACCAACTCTACCAACATCTTATTCGGAGACTTCTGGCTTCCAAAACTGAGGAAGTAAACTTCCGGTGTTTAAGCCACCCAGCCCGTGGTACTTTGCTATGGAAGCCCCAACAAACTAATACATCTATCCTTATAAACGAATTTGGCCTACTTGGCAGATTTAGTTACCAGACTAGCCCGGAATCACCTGAATATAAACTGTGTTTTAAATTCTTTCATTCATTTGATATACGAACACCTACTATGCTCTGAACAGTGTACATTTATTGATTCAAGCCCATTCTCATATAAACTAATTTTATTATCTTGTCATTTAACGACCCACTTCTAATTTTTTCCAACTATTTGCTGCTAGGCAGCTTTATGTGGCATTCTGTTGTCAGCTGCTGCTTCTCTTGATTAATAGAATTAACCTTCTTATCTAATGGATGTGTCAGGAACAGCATGAGAAACCCTAGTTCTGAACTCTGGCTAGACAAAAGAATCATCTCGAATTTCTAAAATACCTGGACCTGGACCAACCCCTTCCCATGTTCTGATTTAGCTGGCATTTGTGCAAAGCTCTGGCAGCATAGTTAAGCGTCCCAGGTCCTTCTAATGTGCAGCCAAGGCTGAGCACTGTGGCTCCAGTTTGAATGGGACTTGAACGTGCCACCTCCTTTGCTACTCAAAGTAGTGCACAAACCACCAGCACTGCTATCATCTGGAATTTTGTTAGAAACGCAGCATCTCCATTTCCACCCTGAACTACTGAATCAGAACTCATATTTTAACAGTTTCCTCACACAGTTCAGATATACTCTAAAATTTGAGAAGCACTGGATTTATACTAAAATCACCTGGAAAACTTGTTAAAAACAAGAACTCCCTGGCTTCCTCCCAGAACCACAGAATCTGCATATCTGCTAAGGGCTTGGAAATCAGAATTTTGTACATCATAAGACAGCTAGCCACTACACAAGGGCCAGGGTATACATCCCCTGAACTACCCAGCTTCGGCTTAACCTTCCAATTCTTTTCTAAAAGTAAAAAATTTAACAGAGATCCAGACTTTTATTTTTCCATCATGCATGCAAGCTTACAACTATTTATACTGTTTAGGAACAAAGGAATAATTGCATTATTACCAGGGTGTCAAATGAGCAAGTAAGACAACCAGTTACTGATTACTTTTGGGAGGTTATTTTTACAACACGGCAACAATTTCCAAATTATACTTTCGAGATCAGAGTTATATTATGAGACCAGGACAAGCTGATGGTATTTCTAACAGTCACACAAGTCTCCATCTTTTACAGGCAAAAAAAGACTGATATTCTGGCGAAGGGTCTCAAGTAAGCGCCTTATCATATCAGCCTCTGAAAGACTGACAACACAACAATCTCCCTCTCTCTCCGTTTGTGGATGTGGGGGAGAGGGAGCATATTTTCATCTTTCTGAGTACTCCCTGTTAATCTTGAAGACTTTCACTTCTAAGGCCCATTTCTAGAACTTCACCAGTGAACACTCGAAGCAAAAGGCAGACCTGATGCGATCATGCTAGTGTGCCCCACCACTAGCACCACCAAAAGAGAGTCCTGATCTCCCGAAGTCGTCCAGGTTGAACTGGCACAGTGTCGGACTTTCCATCAACAATAGAGGTGGGCAGAGGAAGGTACCAGGTTGATCATAATTGATGTAGCTAGGTGATGGGTGCTCAGGGCCCGGGACCATCCTCTCCACTTCTGTGCATGTCTGAAAACGTTCACGATAAGGAGAAAAACTTTAAAAAAAAAAAAAAAAGCAGACCTATACAGCTACATATTCCCATGAGGCAAACTGGGGAAAGTGGTAAGATTTTACTTATGGCAAAATTAGCAGCATATAGCATCAATCTTCCACATACGCAAGGCCACACCTAGAACAAAAGAGAAAGCATCCAAAGTAACATTATTCTGTTTGGGGTTTGTCCCTGTGATTTATAAAATCCGCTAATGAGGAGTTAATGATTGGACAAAAGTTGGGGCAAACCTACCTCTAGGCACTGTATTGGTCCCTGATCCCTTAACTCTCCCCTCCTCACTCTGGGGAAGTCCCTCCCTGTCCCTGCCATCCCTGACAGGCAGAGTCTCCCTGGGGCTTCTTAAACCGTTTCTCTCTGCTTCTCCAGGCCCGTCTCCACACCAGGAGCATTCTTGCTCCGTGTCTGTGCTCCCAGTGCCCTGCCTGCCACATCCTCTCTACACTTTTGAGTCAAAGCCTCCCCAGCCCCTGGCGAGCTCAGAACAAACTCTCCCACAAGGAAAGGGAGTTACAGTCTGAATGCGCCACCCCTAGGGGCGTGAAGGAGAAACGAGGCCTCGCTCAGCTTTTACACCCAATGGAAAGGAGCCTTGGTGATCCAGAACGGATTCTGCCCACCCTGGCCCCGTGCCCCAGGACGAAAGCCTACTCCTAAGGGTATCTGATGGCGGAAGTGAAGACAGCAAAGGACTGCTGAGGGTAGGCAGACAGCCGGGGAACGAGGCTCCCACAGAGGAGCAAACAATATGAGGCAACTGGGTCTGAAGGGCACACACACACAAAAGCTGGAACGGGAGTAAACACGAGTCCACAGCGCAGCTGCCTTGGGGCTTAGCATTCTGGCACATGTTAGCTATAGAAAGAATTTCCAACTTCAGAATTATAGAGTGCATCCAGGAGTTGGGTCTGACTACAGACCTCGGCCTTCTGGTTTCCTCTGTCCTCTGTCAGCCCAATGTGTAAGTGCGCACAGCGAGTCCTCACTGTCTAACTAGCTGTATGCAGAAAACCCCGGTTTTCCAGTTGTTCTGGCTTCCTGAGCCGTAGTGATACTGAAACAAAAAAGGAAGGAAGCGAGGAGTAGAGAAGAAAGGAGGGCAGGAAAGGAAGGCAGGGAAGAAGGAAGAGAAGGAGCAAAGGAAGGACAAGTAAAGAGGTACGGGGGTGTGAGATGAAGTAGACACAGGCCCATGTATCAAAAATCCCTCTTCCCCACAGCCCCACTATAGCACTCTGGTCATACGCTAGCAAGAGATGAGAGGAGTTGACAAAGGTACCTAGATTGTATGCGGGTCCGGTCCTCCCCCTCACCTGGAGCCACGGCAGGCGGACAGTGAGCACAGGTGCACGTACCCGCCCATCAGTCTGGCAGGCGGGAGGGTTCCTGGAAGGCTGGGGAAGGTAGGTGTGCGTCTCATGCACTGGTAGGGGGCCTTGGTCCACAGGCAGTTCTTGAGGTCCTCATTGACCAGGAAGCCAGCTGAGGCCAACAGCAACCTAGACAAATCTCAGAGGCCTGACAGTGATGGGGAACAGCACAGACCCTGACACAGGTTCATCAGAAAGGCCCAGAGGCAGGAAGAGACCCATAATGGTATGGAACACACGGCATTATGCTCCTCGCTCTTAACCTCATCCATCCCCAGCAGTCAAAGTGCTATTCCGCATATCCGGTAGGGCAGTATAGGCTCCTGGCCAAAGCCAGAGATCCAGTAGGTGGTGGAACCTTGGCTGGCAGCCCCAGGGCCTTGGAACAATCAATTTTGGCTGGTGGAACCTTGGCTGGCAGCCCCAGGGCCTTGGAACAATCAGTTTTGGCTGATGGCCAATACCATGCGCGCTAGCTTCATTCTGCAGTGGCAACAGAAGAACCTGCCATAGGCGGCACGCACGGCCGGCACGAACACAAAGCTCAGCAAGTCACTGGCCCTAAAGCGGCAGAGCTCGAGAATGCACTGGTCCTCGTGGAGGATGACTCACGAGCGTCCATGTTAAAGACAGCTGGGAAACGCCAGAGCCAAGAACACGGTCCAGGCAATGCAGACGAAGGCAGCACACACTGGAGGCATGAGTGCTTAACGTATAAACAGTAGGGGTGAGATCGGTTAACGTGTAACACTAATGTGAAAAAAGCAAGAAGGCCACGAGGGGGCAAAAGAACATGATCATAAATACCATATTCTTGTAACTGAAGTCCAAAGGGAATAGGGTGCAGAGGCCAACATGAAGAGAAGGCAGACAGCCGAACACATGTGGTTAGCTAGGCACAGGTCTAACAGGAGGTAGTAGGGAGACTATGCAGGATCAGTTGGACTTGTTTGCCCCAGGCTCAGGGGTCTCCACCGGCTGCCTGGCTGGACCCTGCCTGCCCTCCTTTCCTTTCTCTGCACGGGCCCCTTCACTCATAAGGTAGTACTGCAGGGGATTGGGCCACAGTTCCTCGTTGATGATCTCCACAATCTTGTCGGACTCAATGGAGCTGTGGTTCGAAAACCACCCAAAGAAGCTACGGCTGTTGTCTGGGTTCCCCTGGGTCAAGGACTGGAGATCGTGTCCTGGGAGCCACTGGATTGGAGTGGAACGAGACACCACCTGACCCGAAGGCCCACACCCATATTCCTTGATGAGCACCTTATTTTGGAAATAGGGGTTGCGCCCAAAGTAGAACTTGATTTTGTAGCCCAATCTGGCGAGGCCAAGCTCTTCCACCTCCAAGCTGTTCAAGTAGCTGAGAACCTCTTTATCTTGGTTGTTCAGAAAGGATGATAGCTGGGGGTGGTTCTGAAAAGCCTGCCCCCAGAAACCTGGGATATTCTGGATAAGGAGGTTCCGGCGCTCTAAGTGATGCAGTCGCAACTGCCCAAACTTCCTCGAGAGCCGAAGGTAGGCTCTGTCCGCCTGGGCGTTCATGGTCTCCAGCTTCAGCTGGACGGTCTCCAGCGTATCCATGCTTCCATCTGTCGCCCCGGGCCCTGACCCTGCATCCTTTTCCACCTTCGTTTCCTCTACCACAGGGGTGGAGACACTCTCCCCAGGAGCCCCTTTCTTAAGCTTCCCGCCAGCTACAGCCTGAAGTCCCCTACCCGCTGCACTACAGGTTTCTGGGGCCTTCTTCCCAGCAGCACCACGCCGATTTCCAACGCGGGGGCCATTTTTTGGCCTTCCCACGGTTCCCACGGTTCCCACGAAGACCGTGTCTGCTGCTAGGCGCTCCGAGAGGGATGTGGCCTTCCCCGGGCCGGGCCTGGTCGCGGCCTGCCCGCGACCCCCCGCGGCTCGGGCCCGGAGCGCGAGGCCACAATCCAGGGGGAGCCGGCAGGCAGCCTCCTCCCCGGACCGACGGGGCGGCGCGGGCGCAGCGGTTTCCAGGCCACCCCAACCCGCGCCAGCCTGCACCTGTGCCGCCTGGGTTTCCTCCCCGAGCCTCTGGCTCTGTGTTGGGTCCGGGTCGCGGGGAGTGTCGTCCGGAGCAGCGCGAACTCGGGCTTTGCCTCGGCCTTTGCCCCGGTGTTTGGCGCGGGAGGACTTTCTACCCCTACTTCGGCCGCTCATGGTGGTAGCGCAAGCGGCTTCAAAGCCACGCTCCGACCCCGCGGCCCCTGGCGCCAGCTCGCGGTCGCTACTGAGCGGGCCTCTCCATGGCAACCGCCGACGTCACGACTGTACGACAGTACCTTCGCGCGAGGACGGGCTGCGCGCGGTGATTGGCTCCGCCGCCGCAGCTGCGCACGAGCCGACCCTCACAGACGCCCCCCTCCTTCATCGCGCCCCGCCTCGCTTTGTCTGTTGTGGACGCGTGTGCCTTCCTTCGATTCCTCCCCGCTGGTCTCAGTTGTGCCCGCTGGGTCTCATAGAACACGCCTAATTCCCCTCATACAAGACAGCATGGCAACAGCTATCACGTGTATTCCCCCCGCCCCCATCATCTACTTTCTAAACTAAACATCTTCAGTTCCTTCAATTACCTCTCAAGACATTTGCCAAGATGGAACTGCTATCGGTCCCTGTGTTTCCTCTTGGAAAGCCTTTGCTGAGGGATTTGCCATGGCACCTTAACGCCAGAGAATGTAAAGGTAGGTACCCGCAGTGCTCTGCCACAAAGCGATTTGATAGGCGGTGGGATGTTACTCATAATTATAAAAATAATAACTAGGCACCTCATGCTTTATGTGCATTATCTCAATAAATGAGGGAAGCGTTGTTGTCATTCCCATTTTCCAGATGGGAAAACGGTGGCTCTGGGACGCCAAGGAAGATTCCCGATAGTACACAGGAAGGGATAGAGAACAATTCGAACCCAAGCCCATCTGACTCCTAACCTATGCTGTGTATTTGCAAGTGGCCAGTCTTTCTAGGGTTGTTCCGCCTGCAAATTACTGCACTAACTCTTAAGAAGGCCAGCCTTGCTCGTAAGATAGGCATTAGCAGGGCATTCTCTCTTCTGCCTGGTAGCATAACCCAAGTCCTCCAGCTGCCTCCGGCCGAGTTTACAGAGCTGGGCTTTCACTCGAGGTATAGGACCAGTACAGAACTTCTGTAAATTGGAGCAAGACAGGAATGCGGTCAGAGAATTTAATTATTCAAGGAGTGCAGCAGGGCTTCCCAACTTGAAGTTCAGAATCAGAGCCTCCATAGTAGCAGTGAGAAGGCCCTAGAAACTTCTTAGACCCTGCATGGGAAAAGCCAGACAGCTTATCTCTTGTTCCTGGAGCAAGTTCTAGACCCTGCTGTTACTAGCCAAGTGGAAGGACCTTGAAATAGCGAGGCATGTGCTGAGACCATGACTGAAAGGACAGTGAACAAAAACCTTCTGAGGTGGTCTTTTCAGGCTCACGGGGAACAAGAAGGCCCTTACACCCAGCGAATGGAGAGCGAGGTTCCAAACCCCTGGGAACTCAACACCTCCCTCCTCTTATTTATCAATGTGCCGTTGTAGACTGGCAGCCTGGCAGCGCTTGGAAGCTCGTGGAAAATGGAGAATTTCAGGCCCTGCCCCAGAACGATGAAATCAGAATTTGAATTTTCACAAGATCTCAGCTTATTTATATCCACATTGAAGTTGAAGTGTAGGAGACAGAGAAAAAGAGAAATTCTTTTGATACACGCAGGCCTTACTCTAAGCCAGCCCAATGCCAGTGACCGCTGACTTTATCAAAGGCTCTACAATCCTGCAAGGCGCTATGTGTTCTAGCAAGCTCCCTCCTGCCACGACCCAGCTTACCTCTCTGACCTCATCTTCTCGTTTCTCCCCCACCCACCCTTCCAACTGTACGGGCCTCCCTGATATTCTTCAGACTCACTAGGTCAGCACCTGCTTCAGGCCTGTGCCCTGGCTCTTCCTTCGGCCCTGCGTACTCTTCCCTCACTGTGAGCGGTCCCCTCGGCTGGCTCCCTTCGCACTTTGCTGAAGTGTAATCTTCTCCGCGACCATCCTGTTTAAAATCGCCGCCCGTCTCCATCCCGCTTACCCTGCATCAGTTTTTCTTTATTCCTCAGCATTTAATTCCTGAGCACTCACTGGCTTCCAGCACACTATACCATTATTTCTCCTGTGTAGTGTTTAACTCTCTCTCCTCTCCAGAATGTTAACTCCACGAGGTCAGGTGTCTTTCTTTTGTTCACGTGGGCCTACAACAGCATCCGATACTAATGAACAGCAATAATTGTGGAGTGAAAGAAGCAACCAAAGTAGAGTTTTAAAAAATAGATTTCCAAATTGATCTTCCGAAATTCAGAATACCCCTGTTTTCCCCGACAGAAACAATTTTATAGATAAAGGTTATCTACTCCAGTCAACATATGAAGATATATTAAACTCATAACTTGGACACAAAATTATCTTTTGATCTGAGCACCATTCAGGGACAGTATGTAGGTGAAGATCTAGAGTGAACAATTTAAAAATTGAGTTAGGGGATGATGTACCTGGCTGGCTCGGTTGGTAGAACACATGACTCTTGAGCTCAAGGTCATGAGGACAAGGCCCACATCAGGCGTGGAGCCTACTTAAAAATTTAAAAAATAAATAAATGAAGGCATTCCTCTTTATTAAAAAAAAATAAGGAGGATTAATATTTGGTTTTCAAAGGATTAATCCAAGGATTACCTTAAATTCTTATTGAAGGCTCTTTCATAACTACTTCTTCCAAGGCCTTCCGTGAACATCCCAGACCACCGTTCAGTAGCCTTGTCCTTGATCTCACAGAGAAGTTATTATGAGACTATAGCTTGAGTTTTCAACTAGACAGTAAACTATATAAGGGATAAGACTGTCTCTTTTATCTGCCAAACTATATAAGGCTTAAGACTATGTCTCTTTTATATGCCAGCTAGCATGGGCCTTGCATATACGAGTAATGCTACTGAAAGTTCACATTTATTTTGTACTTTATACAATGCCATGTTCTAATTCACTTAATCCCCACAACCTCTTCATGGGTCATGTCCAGGTATTTCCCTCATCTTAGAGAGAAGGTTACTGCTATATTAAAAAGTTCAGTACCTTCCCCAAGGTCACACAGCAAATTAATGATTTTAACCCAGGCAATCAGATTCCAGCACCCAAACTCTTGACCACTACTCCACGATGTAAAATTACGGTTTGGGAGATTGAAATAGCCAACTGTCTCTAGTGGGTAAAAATTCATTTCAATGTTCAAAAATTGTATATATGTATAAAATCATATATGCATATACATACGTTTTTACACACGTAAACAATACATACTTCAGTCAGGAATAATTTTTCTTTTTTTCTTTCTTTATTTTGAGAGAGACAGAGACAGTGCGAGTGGGGAGAGGCAGAGAGAGGAGGAGAGAATCCAAAGTAGGCTCCACACTGCCTGCGTCAAGCCCGATGTGGGGCTTGAACCCACAGAGACACAAGATCATGACCTGAGGTGAAACCAAGAGTCGGATGCTTAACCGCTGAGCCACCCAAGCACCCCAGGAATAATTTTTCTGTGGGCTATATCCCTGGCATGGTGATACTCAACATAAGTGAGTTTCATTTGAACAATCCATGTTGGGAATAAAATATCTCCATTTGAACTATATTTGTCATGAGCATTGTGTGAATACTATGAAAGAAATACAAAGTGTACTGTCACGAACTCAGAAATGGGAATTTTTTCCTTTTCCAAATAATTAGGGGCTTAACTCCCTATTTAAGCATTTTATTGATTCTTTTAAATGTGATATTTCATCATTTGCAAATTTTATTAAAAATTCATAAAAATACTCTTCAAAATATTGAAGTAACTAGTGTTCATTTTCGTTCTCCAAAAATTGTACTTTCTATATTCCTTTTAAGGTCTGTTTTCCTCAAAGCATATAAATTAACAAGCTGGGAGAAAGACATTCCAATGATTCAACCTATTCTCCCACCAAGAGAATACCATTCCCCACAGTTTCTCTGATAGAACTTAAGATCTCAGACTTGACATTTTTAGGCACAGGGTTTTTGTCTTTCCCCAAGGAGATAGTTTGAGCCTCTTAAATGGCAGTAAGTCTTGCTTACTGTATGGAATTTTGCCAGCTAACCCTCCCAGGTTATGGAGGATCATGGAAAAGAAGGGGGTGATATAGGGAATATTTTCAAAGCCAAGGAGGGAGAGAAAAATCTGCCTCTTACGGTAAATTCCACAAGCTATTTAAACTTTATATCTTGAGAACTGTGCCTAGCTTTTTCCCAGTTCCTCCCCAAAGAGCAAAATTTTATAGTAGACCACCTAAGTTATTCAGTTCATATCCTATAAGTAGCTGTAAAATATTTTAAAATATTGACAGATATATTCTTACTTCTTGGCATTTCCCTTTTACCTTACAACACTTTCACCATTAAAATTAGATCTTTAGGCTAAGGCTTTTATCCTAGAGAGAGGAAGGTATGGAAGAACCTAGCAAGAGCTGAATTCAGCAAGTCAAATTCTTTGCTTTGAATTTCAAAATAGCCTCTTGAGAGGGGAAGATACAATAGCATTGAAAAAAAAATTTTTTAGCTCTTCAAAGGCAAATCCTGGAGCACTAAAGTGCATAGAGTTTGTAACATAAAACATAAGGAGGAAAAACATGTGACGATATATAAGCCATTATCTCCACCACACAAAGAGGCAATAAGAACTTTTTCTGAGCTGGGTTTGAGAAACTTGGAGAAAATTTAGAGAGTGTATAGCTGGTGCAGGATCTTGAGAAAAGGATTCTCACAGTTACCCTCCAGGGATCAAAACCCTTGGGGAGTTGGTAGAGACCATCCTCCTGGAAAAGACAGACGTCTGAGAGTGGGAAGGACTAGCTCTCAACTTGAACACTGGAACTCAGACAAAAAAATCCTCCAAGGGCTTCTTTCATCACAGGGCAGCCAGGGGAGTAGAAAAGTATGTACAGAGTGTTAACTTTAAGAATAAAACCGTCGGTTATTTTATAAGCACACAAAAAAAGGTTTATTTAGGAATAGCAGAGAATGATAATTCAGAATATGAAAGCTATAGCAAAACCACAGGCAAGTCCATAAAACAGAGAGGAAGGCTCTTTTATAGAGGAAGGGGAATTGGGAGGGGCTGTTAGAAACAAAAGTCTATTGGAGTAAACTGGGAGTTTGAAGTATGGTCACTTTTCATTGGCTGAGTTGTGACTGTTTCTTATTGGCTGCATTGTTGCTGGGCAAGAAGAACACCTTCCTTCCTCCTGCTGGGGTAGTAAAGCAGCTAAAGTAGCATGGGCTTGCAAAGTGTGTCTCTTCCTGTTGGGTCCGCAGTTGTCAACAAGTGGAGGGCACTAGAGCTCCCCTTCCAGCCTCCTGGCTTTATTATTTACTTATTTGTTTGTTTATATTTCAGAGAGAGAGAAAGAGTGCAAGCAGGGGAAAGGGGCAAAGGGAAAGAGAGAAAATCTTAAGCAGGCTCCACACTGAGCACAAAGCCTAACGTAGAACTTGATTCCACAACCCTGGGATCATGACCTGAGCCAAAATCAAGAGTAGGATGCTCAACTGACTTAGTCACCCAGACGCCCCCTGACTTTATTTTAAACAAGGTTTCCTTTTATTAATTTTCACAAAGTTCCCAAAGGGATTTTTGAAATGGGCTGTCCTACTCTCCAGCCACCCTACTCTCAGTCTCCCACAGCCCCAGAACAGAGTGCCAAGAGCAGCCATATATGTCTCCGTGTTTAGTAAAGAGAGGGTTGGAGGTTGGCTAAGAACATATGGGGAATTTCCATGGGCCTTGTATTGTTGGCAAAGAAGATGCAGAGTAAAGGACTTGATGACTAGAAACTGTGGGCAACACGCTTCACCAGCGGATACGATGGGAGTAGAGGCAGATTTCAAAGACCGGGCAGGGCCAGCTAAGCCTCGGCAGACACCAGCAAAGACCGAAGATGGTATTCACACCAGACCTCCTCTGTCAATAACAAGATGGAAAAGCCTTAGCCCCGGAGAAATGAGAAAAGGAACAGGGCATCTTATGTGATTAAGCATTTACCTAAAAGAATCCAGAAGTTTAAGTGTTAAGTTACCGAGTAACTTGAATTGCCTTGTTTAAGTTATATGAATTTTATAAGTTGCTACAACTATGAAAATTCATACTCCCTTACAGTCATATTAACTAGTCCAGGCCCAATATCTAATGGGTTTAGTCATGCAACACCAATGCCAGAGAAACTTAAGAGATGGGACTTTAAAACTCCTTAGAAGATAAGTGACATTGATAGTTTTAGAAAATAACAGAAGGTGTTAAAAGAAGGCCTCTGAAGACCTCGTTGTGATTATAAACATCAAGAAATCCATTAAGCGCCAATCACCAAAATATGAAAATTTTCACTACAATTTAGGGAGAGACCCCAAAACAAAATTAAGTGCTCTCTAAGAAAGTCTCTCATGATTGGTTATGGGTTGAATTTAGAACTGTGGGAGCACTGCATTTAATGCAGTTATTACTTTGAATAATGTTATTCAGTAATGTATCATACACTTGAATTTTTCCTAGTTGGGTTACATATGCAAGCCTTTGTCTCCAACCAGAAACGAAGCTCCATGAGACTTGCCTTATATGTATGCCGTACAGTGCCTTCTCCTTGAGTTACCCCACAGCCATTCCTGTACCAAACAACCCTCAATTTCCAAACCAAACCAAGCTGTCCTCCGTCAACACCGCCACGTATTGTCCAGTGCAGAGAACAGTAGGATGCAAGGTCACTCTCTTCCCTGCATCTCTTTTTATGCATTCAGGAATGTTTTGTTCATTTCATACCCATAATTTTTTTTAATCTCAATTATCCCCTTTCCTGTATACATACACACAGACACACTCTTAACATCTTTATTCCTTCTTCTTTCCCAACAACACATTCATCCTACAGAAATGCCCCAGAAAAGGAAGCGAAGAGCTAAACTGGGAGGAAAATATCCCAACAGGACTTGGATGTGAATCTTGGCCTATCCCAGAAAAGGCCATTGACAAAGGGCGATTTGAGAAACAGAACCTGGAATCACCTTCACTTTATTTAATCTAGGCTCCTGTGTGGCCCACACTAGCCTCTGAGACTGAAGAAGTCCCGGATCTTCATGGAGAATGACCAGAACCTGCACGGAGGTAAGGTCCCTGGGATGGAGAGAATCCTCTCCTATCACCCAGCACATCTCAGACTCCAGCCAGGTAACTATGGTAGTGAGAGAAACCGACTAGAAGATTCCACACACACACATTTTATCGAACAAGCCATAGATCTTCATGAAGCTAGGGATCTACATCAAAGACCTGGGGAAAATGAACAAAGTCAAAATTAAATCGAATTGTAAATTAATGGGAAAGTATTGTGTGGCTAAAATATTCAATTCCCTGTTCCAATCAACTAGTATCCGTAAGCATGGGGTTTCACTGTTCCATTTCCTTTTACTCCAGCTAATTTAACTGAAGATACTCCTCGCCTTCTGGAATGCCCACTTTGGTTAATCATTCTGTAGTTGTATAATATCTGATAACAGTAGGACATTTTAAAAAGCACTTAAAACTTTATAGTCAAAAAAGTGCAAAGGGAAATTAAGAAAAAAACAAACAGAATGAAGTAGCCAAATGTGTCCCATCCCACTATGTCTGCTGTACTTACTGGAGGCTGGGCACGGATTCAATTCTGGCCTTTAACCCACCAGTGCAAGGAGAGAAATCTGGCCTTTAACCTCCCAGTGCAAGGAGATGCGATGTAACCTTTATAATGTTTGTGATGGTAAAAACACAAACGCACACACATACACACAACAGCAACAAAATGAAAAAGCATGTTTTCAGAGAAAACAAGTATTCCCAATACTGAACCCAGAAAGGAGTGTCAGAATTGAAAGCCCCATGACCGTCCTGTTGCTGAATCCGCACCATGGGCGTGTCCTATAGCACCACCCACAAAGGCGGGCGAGCAGGACAGAGAGCCGCTTCATGAAAGCAGTCCTGTGGTGGTTCAGGTCCCAAGCTATAGTGGCTTCATCCAAGGACCCAGAGTTTGTAGAATTTAGAGGAGAAAGTGGACATACATCCTGAAGTCAGCCTCCGCAAATGTGGCCTTCTCCAGTCGACGTTGTGCCTGGAACCTGGGCTTTGTCCGTGGGAGACAGTATCACCTGAGGAACAGACTGGTAAATTTCATTCTGTCCCCTGCTATCAAATGGGCACAGCTCTCCTGAAAACCATGCCTTCGTCTCCCATTTCCTCATCGATTTCTGTCTCCATCACTTTCCTTTCTTTGCTTCCCCAGCACATCGGTGTGTTTAGAGGAACCATTCTGGTTGCTTTTAAAAACTATTTTCCCCACTTCAAGGGGAGATGTGTTCTCCCATTCACACAGAAAGTTGAGTCCTTGCGGACTTAAGCTGTGTTTGCCTCACAGAGTGACTCTGTACCTCAGTTTCCCAATACTGTCAGAGGTGGTTACTCAGATCAGGGTTCAGATATAGGGCCAGGCAGGTCATAAGTGAATGAAGCAAGCCCAGGCACGTCCGTAGGGAATTGAAAAGTGGGTTATGCCTTTTCTCAGGCTAACGGTTGCCACTTAACTCTGGCTGATTATAGCATGGAGAAATATGCATTTTTTTAAATGTGAAATGCTTAAAACTCCCGTGAGAAATAAACAAAACAATCCTGCTCATAGGCTCCACTTTTAAATCCCAGTTCTACACCCTTAGTTTTTTTAAAGTAAGTTTTTAAGTGAAATCATGAATGAATGTCTGGAAATTATTTGAATTCCTCCAAAGAAGAGAGGTTTTTGTGGCTGCCACTTGAGAGAAGCCTTTGAAAATAAAGAGCTGTCATACGATCCATTTTTAGGACTCTACCCTGGGCCATTAAGGCAAGTGAGGAGTTGGTACCAACCGGAAGACAGCCATTACTCAGGATGCACACCAGTGAGGGGTTACATTCTTGACAAGATTTTTTTTTTCATTTTGAACTTCAAAGATGATGACAATTATTTTTAATTGGCTTTCTTTTTTCCTACATAGAACCGCATGCTACCTCTGGTTTCTTAACACATGTAATTCAGACTCCAAAAAAATTGTCATCTCTCTATAGTATGAAGACAGGACTGACTCAGAGACACACCATGCTTCTCACTTCTGCCAGCAACTACATCTACGCATCTTTCCTGGGCAACCAAGACACTTCTGACATAAATGGTAGACTTGAGTGACTAACTATGCCCCTCCGGATTCCTTTTTTCCTCCCCTTCTTCATACCCACACAATCGATCAGGTGGGCCATATGGCCCCTCTGATTCACACATTAAGACAATTAGGACAGCAGCCAGTTAATTGCTCAGGCTGGCATTTTCATAACTAAAACAAGAAAACCTAATGCTTTGTCTTCCTCAGAAAAAGCCAACTCCATCTGCTCTTGGGTATGGTTCAGATACTAATTCCTACAATATCTAGCTAAAAATGGGTATAACCATATTTAGATTAAAATATTGAATGAAAGTAAATTATGTGGCAGTAAGTTTTCCACTGCAGAATCCAGGCTGAAATGTAACAGTAAAAGTCTAGCATGAGGATAGCGAGTACACTGTGCATACAAGATCTTACACTACGCTCTGAGAGGGAGATGCTGGTCACTGGACAGTAGCCAGACCACCCTTCCCTAGAGCCAGATAACAGAGAGAAGAGGAGTTTGGAGTTTGGGGAGCGGGTGCGGTGCTCACAGCTGTGACCTCTAAAGTAATGGGGGAGGGGGCAACACTTAGAAAGAAAAGGTCAGCTGGGTGTTTGAGTGGCTCAATCAGTTAAGCATCTGGCTCTTGATTTTGGCTCAGATCATGATCTCATGGTTCATGAGATCAAGCTCCTAATTGGGCTCTGCACTGACAGCACAGAGCCTGCTTAGGATTCTCTCTCTCCCTCTCTCTCTGCCTCTCCCCTCCTCATGCTCTCTCTCTCTCTCTCTTTCAAATAAGTAAACTTAAAAAAAAGAAATAAATAAAAGACCAGGTATAAAGAAATTTAAAAGATTTATTTTCTGACACCAGGACTTATAGAGGGTACCCCTCCCATACTGCAACCCTATTTTAATAGGGAAAATAACAAAAACTAACCAACATGTTATGGTTGAGGAGATTCTGGAAAGTTGTTTGCACCCAGTCTGGGCTCTGTGAGTTGGGAGTCAATGGGAAGCAAAAAAAAAGTAGCAGTCTGAGCATGGAATTATTATCTTATTTAGTACGGAAAGAGAATATTTACCATTTTTGTGTCTGAATCTATGAACTACAGTTGGAAGGGTCAGGAAATTTACACCTCCCCATGTGACTCATTCCCTTAATTCCAAGCGCTCACCTCAGGCAGGAGCAGTGAAAGGAACCAAGAACCCCTGAAGCAGAGATAGTCCTGGAAATGAGAGTACATTGAGCAGGCTTCTTACAGAAGGTTTGCAAGCATAAGGGAGACCCCTGAAGCACCTGCACAGCCCACCCGCTACAGACGGGTGAGCTGAAATGTTTGAAAAGTGCCTCTGGGAAAGAGATGACCAATACTCCTCCTGTCTCTTGTCTGCCATCACTAAAACCAATAAAAAGGAAAACGGAACAGAGATACCTCAAAAAATTAATAATGGAACCACCCTATGATACAGTAGTTGCGCTATTAGGTATTTACCCAAAGAATACAAAAACACTAATTCAAAAGGATACAACACCCCTATGTTTATCGCAGCATTATTTACAATAGCCGAGATATGGAAGGAGCCCAGTGTCCATCGATAGATGAATGGATAAAGAAGATGTGGTAGGCAAATACAATGGAATATTATTCGGCCATAAAAAAGAATGAAATCTTACCGTTTGCAACAACATGGATGGAGCTAGAGAGTATCATGCTAAGCGAAATTGGTCAGTTAGAGGAAGACAAATACCATATGATTCCACTCATACATGGAATTTAAGAAACAAATGAACAAAGGGAAAAAAAGACAAACCAAGAAACAGACTCTTAACTGTAAAGAACAAACTGGTAGTTACCGAGGTAGGGTGAGAGGGGGATGGAGATTGAAGAGCACACCTATCATGATGAGCACAGAGTAATGTATAGAATTGTTGAATCACTAAATTGTGCACCTGAAACTAATATAACGCTGTATGTTAATTATCCTGGAATAAAAAAAAAATGTTTTTAGAAAGTAAAACAAAAGTACCTAAAAGAACAACAATCACTTCTCCCTGTTTATAATCAAACAAGATTTCAGCAACCAGTGAATTTTTTTAAAAATTGCTACCATATGCCTCATATATTACTCTAGTAAACAAATTCTTTTATCATCAAGAGGGTTTATATGACATTCTCTTGATGATGGAAGAATTCGTTTGCTAGAAGAGAATTCTGGAAAAAGTCATGTTAAGAATCATGCTGACATAATTCAGGTTTATCTAAGGGCCTGGCCTGACCTTCTGGCCTCAATTTTATCGTTCAATAGCGACTGGAAAATATTACAGACCACCCCCAGAACTACACACAGTGAGCAAAGTATAACATGTCATTTTAAAATTAAAATAGCAACTTCCTTGTATGATTTGAAACTACATATGCGGGATTGATAGGGTGGGATCACGTGGGATGGAGGAGGGAGGGGGCAGGAAAGGATGGCCACAGGCAGGGGCCCACTTGATGAGTGAGCATGCTTTGGGATCTAAAAAAGGCCTACCCAAATCTTTATGATTTTGGACTCAGGAAAATGAGACTACCCGTTGACAAGAAGCAAAGCTGAAACAACAGAAAAAGGAATTAGGCCTGAATTAGTTTCCTATTGATGCTGTAACGAATTATCACACATTTAGCGACTTAACAAAACATACATTTATTATTTTATGGTTCTGGAGCTCAAAATCCGAATGGTCACACTGGACTAAAGGCCAGGTGGTGGCAGGTGTGTGTTCCTAATGGAAGCCATAGAGGAGCGTCCATCCTAATGACTCTCCATCTTTCGGAGGCTTCCTGCCATCCTGGACTCTTCCAGCCGGCAACTGGACTGCCCCTAACGCTGCTGCCATCCTCACATTTCCTTCTCTCGCTGACTCTCCAGCCTCCCTCTTTCATTTTTAAAGCCCCTTGTATTGCATCAGTCCTACCTGGATTATCCGGGATAAATTCCCATCTCCCAAATCCTTCACTTAGTCACATTTGCTAAGTCCGTTTTGCTATGTAAGGTGATATATTTTCAGGTTCTGGGGGTTGAGATTTGGACGTCTTTGGGGGCCATTATTCTTCCCCACACGGAGTCACAAATACTGAGTATCATATTTTTTTGATGTTTGTTTGTTTGTTTGTTTGTTTTGAGAGAGGGAGGGAGAGAGAGAATCCTAAGCAGGTTCCATGCTGCCAGAACAGAGCCTGACAGAGGGCTCGATCTCACAAACCATGAGATCACCAGCTGAGCCAATATCGAGAGTCAGACATTCAACTGGCTAAGCCACCCAGGTGCCCCACTGAGTATTATTTTTATTATTTTTATTTTTTTTTCTTTATTATTTTTATTTTTTTTAATTTTATAATAGTTTATTTTCAAATTGGTTTACATATAACACCCAGTGTTCATCCCAACATGTGCCCTTTTTAATGCCCATCACCCCCTCTCCCCCCTCCCTCATCCCCCTCACCCTCAGTTTGTTCTTAATCTTTGAGAGTCTCTTATGTTTTATCTCCCTCCCTCTCTGTGTCTTTTTTTTCTTTCCCCTCTTCCCCTCCCCCTGGTTTTTGCTTAGTCTCACAAAGTCCACCTATTCGTGGAAACATATGGTATCTGTCTTTTTCTGACTGACTTATTTCACTTAACATAATACCCTCCAGTTCCATCCATGTTGCTACACATGGCCAGATTTCATTTTTTCTCATTGCCACGTAGTAGTCCATTGTACATATGTACCACATCTTCTTTATCCACTCGTTAAAACTAAGTGCTAAAAGAAGATTTATGACCAATTATCCTGCTTCATAATTATTCATCTCTTTCATATACACCCATGTTTTTATTCCTGTGCCCTAAATATGTTTTATAATAATAGTAGGTAACATGCATCAAATGTTTTCTAAGTATCAGACACTGTGCCAAGCAGTTTCTACTTGCATTTTTGTATTTAATTCTCTCAACAACCCAGCAAGATAAGTGCCATTATCGTCCCCATTTCATGAATGAAAAAATGGAAGCTTTGAGAGGTTAAGTGATTTGCCTGAGGTTATACAGCTAAAACTCAGAGCTAGGTGTGTCTGGCCCCTAATCCACGAGTAACAGTTCAGCCAGAATGAGGCTTACCAGAGCAAAGGCGTTCTTGCCCCGTATCTACCACCTGTCTGCCTTGGGTCCACTGCCTCTTTGCATCCTCATCATTCTGCTGATGCAGCCACTCTTTGGGAGAGTGCCCTTTTCAGATATTGTCCTTTGTTAGAAGAGAGAAAAGAGAGATGGTAGAACTTCATATGGACTTTGAGAGTGTTATCTTGGAACTGACATGCATCACTTCTGCTCACATTTCGTAGGCCAAAGCAAATCAGCGACTACGCTCAACATCCAGGTAGCCAGGAGGTCTTAATCCATCACTAAGTAGGGCAGCAAATATTTGGAAAGGATAATACAGTGTATAACAGCTCAAGTATAATGCTATACCATTCAGTGAAGAAGAGAGGAAACATAATCATTTGTCCACAGACCCAAGATGATTTGGGACCTTCCTCGGTGGCACGGCCCTCACCTCTAGGCCATCTGGACTCCCGGGTCTGTGTATAAGAAGTCACCTGTATGGAGCGATATTCCCCAAAACTGAAATGTGCCTAGAGTATCTAGCACTCCACTATTGGAGAGAAAGTTGGGTCACCTGAGGATAGCTATGTCGTGCAGGCTTATGAATTGTTCCTCAAGGGGAATTTCCCTCAACTGGTAAGACTCTGGATTGGTGTAAACTTCCCTCAAAGGAGCAGCTAAGAAAGGGTAGGGGAATCTTCTCTTTAGTCCAAAAACTTCCTAGGATTCTAATTCAGATGAAGACTACTCTTCTCTGAGTTTTAAGGACCCAAGGATTGGGGGTGATGATTACATTTTGTGCAGTGATCCTCAAAGCATGCTTTAAGGAACCCTCGAGTTTCAATAAAGTTGTCTCAGAAATGGCCAGACAGAAGGACACCACCCATCCTCGCCCTTACGCTTATTCCTAGGGCTTGCCACACAAGCTAGGGGCAGGGTAAAAAGTGAGGCTTTCAGTAATGAGACTCAAGGTGGAAAGGGAGAAGAGTTCCTTTTGATACAATGCACAGGAAATCTGCCAAGAGAAGCTCCATTTAGTAGTCTGGAAGACTCGTATGCCAAACATTGTTTCACCTGACGTTATAAATGGTTCTGTCCCATGCCTGCTCTACCTGGCCCATTCAGAGAGGATGGAACTGAATGCCTTGCCATCTCAGCAGGAAGTAAGGATAGACAGTAGTAGAAAGGAGGAGGGGGTGGAGGAAGTTAGACTGGCCCAGGGAAGGAAGAAGGAAGAAGAATGTCAATGGAGGGGCTTGCTCTCTGCACCACTAAGAAAGGTAGAAATGTGGCCACGCCCCAGGACTCTCAAGATGAGGATGCTTGAGTGTCGGAAAGGCACACTTCTGACACCTTACCTGCCTTTGAACTCTGTGGGATCCAGCGTGCGCCGGAATGGCTGCCAGTAATGCTGTTTAACATGTTGTTAGCACCACTTCCTTACCCCATGGTATTGAACTCACTTACATAAAAGACTGCCACTTAAGATTTCGGTTGCCTTTTTTTTTTTTTTTTTTAGAAAAATCTTGAAATCTCACCATTTAACCCAATCTTCTAATTTTGTGGCAAAGAGAATAGGATCCCAGATGAAGAGGCTTTCTTAGGGTCATGAAAAGAAGCAGGAGAGGGGCACTGGTTGAGCATCCAACTACGGCTCAGGTCATGATCTCATGGTTTGTGAGTTCAAGCCCCACATTGGGCTCACTACTGTCAGCCTGTCAGCGCAGAGCCCACTTCAGATCCTCTGTCCCCCTCTTTCTGCTCTTCCCCAACTTGCAGTCTCCCAAAAATAAATAGATATTTTAAAAAAAGGAGGAGGAGGAGGAGGAGAAGAAGGAGGAGAAGGAGAAAGGAGAAGGAGAAAATTGAACCAGAACGAGGACTCTGGCTCCCAGTCCAGTATCCCTCCCCAAAAGACCCCACAATCTCCAGTTCTGGGCTGTCATCCTTGGTGCTCAGAGCCCCATCAGTTTGGGGTGACAACCTTTTGCTTCCACTAGGTAACCTCGCTTCTAGGTCCCTTATGGAAAAGAATGAGTTCTTTGGATTTTGCAGCAGCGCCATCCGGCTTTGAAATAAATCAGACCCTCAATCTTCCAGTGTTACTAGACTCATCTAAAAGCCACAGCATGGGAGAGTGTGAGCTTCTGGCTTCGCCTGGGTTGCCATCACCCCTCACGCCCCTTGTTTTGGCCTCACCCCATATGTCTTTAAAATGCCTCCCCAGTTGGTGAGGACGGGCAACTAGCTGCCAGTCGAAGTTTTTGTGGGTTTGCCATGTTGCAGTGACAGGACTGTGTTGAGGCCCAGATGCTTCGGCATAAATAAATAGCACATCTGGGACCTGGAAGGAGTCCAGTTGCATGTTATAGAAAAGTCTGGGGTGGAAACAGAGCCAGGCGATACACAGCTGGAAACCGTTGAGTTAGGAGTGAAGTGGAGAAGCAGTTGACGAAGAGAGAAAAAAAGAAACGGAAAGGAAGAAAAAGAAAAAAGATTAAACCAGGGATTGCTGTTGTACCGGAGGCTCTGAAATATAACTGCTGAGAAACAGAGCCACAGTTTATACAACCATCGAACCAGGAGCCTCCCTACAAAAATGATAATAATAAAAAGTTTTATAATAATTGACCTCAAAGCAGAGAGGCTGAGCTGGGCTGGAAAGCTTGACTGCTGGACGTCTGGCTGCCTCAGATGTGTCCGTTTGGTCACCTCCTCGCTGTTTGGGTCATAAATGTCCTCGTGGTGAGCAAGGTGAAGGAGTTGAGCCCTGCACTGGTGAGAACCCCGGGGCTCCCTGCTCGGCATCACCCGGCATTTGGGAGGCTTAGTGAGTTCCCAGGCTCCTGGGCAGCCTCGGCCGAACACGGCTGTTGTGAACATGCAGAGTATTAAAGCAGAGGCCAGGTGGAGGAGGAGGAGGAGGTGGCTGCACAGTGACATCACTCTCTCCCAGCCCAGAGGCCCAGGCAGATGACTCAGGAGATGAATCAGCAGCGGCTACAGAGAGATCTGCTAACACCCACACCCCCAGGCCAGAGACTAAAAGCTACAATGACATCGCTGAGCAGAGGAGAAGAAGTTTAAGCAAAGGGGAAATTAGAACAAAAGAGAGGAAGGAAAAAAATCTGTTCTTCTCTCTCTTAATGGAAATCAAATGCATGGATTAACTTCTTACTGGATGGCTTGATTTAATCGCCTGGATTAAAAATACCCCAAATTAAGCCATCATTAAGAGATGCCAGAATGCAGGCTTTCTAAGCAAAGAACAGTATCACAGGGCAAAGCTTTTCTCAGTCCTTCTAGCTCCTCCCAGCTCATCCTTGCCTTGTGACAGGTGATTGAAGGTGAATCCCGCTACCTAGAGAGAATCAAAGCTCCTTCCAACCCACTTGGAGCCTAACCTTTATGGCTGTAAGATAGAGCCTCATCATTTTTAAAGTAAAGCAGATGATGGAACAAAATGGGCCCCGTGGCAACTCTTACACTTGGTTTGGTTGCGATTCCAAGTTTTCCGCATCCACAGGGATCTGAAGAGTTAAATGAATTCTTTGGATCTTAGGGAAAATTTTTAATTGGCAATAATTACAGTTCATAGAACTCTTAAAAGGATTGAATCATACACAAGGACTAATAATGTTGGATACTAATTCTTAGTTTCTGTGTTCCCAGCATTCCAGCGGAGGTGGGAGCCCTTCAACCTTCACAATATCATTTATAGTGATTCTGAAATCTTTTAATAATACATATTTAGGGAATATCGTTAGAAATAGGTATGATTCAGTTATGGGGCTATGCATAATTTTAAAAGCTTGGTCCATATGTTCAAAAAGCATTTGTCGAGTACTTTCTAAGAACCATGCATTACGCCAGAAACTGAGGGTCAGTTGTTGTTTGAGACACAACCCCTCAGGGAACTTACAGTCTAGTGGCCAGAAATTCTGCAACCATTGTGACAAGGGAAACACCGCTATTAATTCTGTTCAAAATTAACTTCTTGGAGTACCAATCAGTTCTAGGGTAAGAGAAAAGAAAGGCTGCATCACACTCAAAATACCCCATGCCTCAAAATAAAAATAGAATTGTATTTATAAAAATCTTACTTTTGTGGGATTTCAGGAACACATAAGCTGCATAAAGAGAGGTGAGCCAGAATTCTTTCTGTAGCCTGATAATTAATTTGCAGCTTAAAATATCCTATAAGAAGACCCCAAACCAGCATGGTGGTTTGGAGAAGAAGGTGAACTGGAGAGGTTGAATTCAATGGAAGGCATGTTTCCTCAAAGCATCCCATAATTCAAAATCAATACAATTCAAGTGCAATCCTGACCATAGATGGATAGTTGGGGGAAGTGAGGGTGTGAGTGCTGTTTGCCAGCTGAAATGGCGTTGCCATGGGACGGTAGCATCCCTTACAACTTGCCCTACTGCTAGTTGGAAATTATATGATTCTTGGTTCAGTTTTTGGTTTAGCTTGGGGGTCCTCCAGGTCCTTCACCCTGCTCCCTGCAGGAACTCAGTCTACATATGCAACAGCAACAAGTCTCCGTGCCCCCTGGCTTCTGCCAATGGGCAGCACCTGCAAGAAATCAGGGAGATGGAGGACAGAGGTTAGGGTATCTGCTGGGCCACCGTGGATCAGCTGTGTCCCTCCACTAAAGGCCCAGGTTCCCATCATGTGGCCCTTCCCATACAGCTGGCCTTCTGAGGGTTTGATAGCTGCCCCCTCCCCTGGTCCCTGCAGGTCTGGAGCAAGTGTTTGTACTACTTATGGCAGTTTCCCTGCACCCTGCCCACACCCTTGTAAACAGTCCTTTCATCCAATTTAAGTGTGCTGTGTATTTCCTGCTGGGAACGTGACAAATAAGGGGAATTTATATTATCCCAAATGTCATACCTAAAGGGAGGCTTTATTACTATTTTCATGTCACACAATTTCAAATTTGCTTGGCTCAAATTTGCATGAAAAGGTAATAAATTTCAAAAGATCCACAGGCCTACCTGCATCAGTAACAGGATTGAAAATCAAGGTTTACAGCAGCCTGCCTTAGATTTCCCTCTCTAGCTTAAACTGTCATCCTTTATGACTTTGGGGACCTTCCTTTTCTGCTTTACTTTTAGCTTAAATAGTAGATGTTAGGTTGTTCAATAACAATTCCTTCTGCTTCAGCTTCATTAAGTCCTTGGCAAAAGGATGAACAGGATTACTGGGCAATGCATTAAGGCAATCATCCCTCTGCCTTTCTAGTCACTGGAATTCCATTCCCAGGCAACAGAAATCTCTGAAATATTCAGAAGCAGGCATGTGACATCTCCTCCTCTTCCACTGCAGCAATGCACAGGGTTTGATTTTTGTGTGGCTTGATTTAATCATTTCAGCCCCTCTTGTTGGGTCACTGATTCCATAGTAGACAGTTTGGCTCCCACTGCAGCTCAGCAAAGCCAAAGCAGAGAGTTTGGCTGTAGGGCAAATGGGTGTCTGTCACCAAGAGCCATGCACATCCACTGATGTACGTACACAACCTTTCATTTCAGCATGTCCTACCTCCATCTGGAACTAGCTATTCATCCTTTCATTCTTACCCATCTCCACTTCAGCTTTTGGAAGGAAACACATTCTGGAAGCATAGCAGGAGAGAGAAGCCAACAATTTCCTGAGATTCATATCCAAGGAATATGGATTTAAATAAAAAGGCAAGGATGGACAGTGACCCACCTTTTAACAGGCAAATAATAGTACTCAGGTGGAGAGCACTACCTTTAGAATCAGACCTGAATTTCAACCCCAGTTCCACCTCCTGTTAGTTGTTATAACATGAATTAGTTGTTTAACCTTTCCAATTCTTACTTGGTTTCTCTATAAATTGAATATTATTGCTACCTACCTCAGTGGCTATCATGGAAATTAAATGAAATAATGGAAGTAAATCTCTCAGCCCCAAATTTGCCCTTAGTTTGTTAATCACATAAATTCTGCCCTCGCTTTAACATTTCAACATTGTAACATTGGAGACACTCCCAAAAGGTGGTAGATTTCACTAATGGATATATCAAAAGGAATAGAAGCCATTGTTTTATAAGAATAATCCATCTTCCTGGGTTTAGATGAAGAAAACAAATAAAACACCCTGCCCTCAAAAAAATGCTCAGTGAAATTATCGTCAACCTCAAAAATTAAGAAGGCAATTTAAGAGGCCTAAACTTGAAACAGTATATCTGGAAGCAGGTTTGCTCAGAAACTCAAGGAGGAAATGGATTGGTTGTCGAAATATACTTGCATCCTACTATCTGAATAGGAGCAGAGAGAGAATGAAAAACAAAG
Source organism: Paguma larvata (assembly GCA_030068075.1). Lineage (NCBI taxonomy): Eukaryota > Metazoa > Chordata > Mammalia > Carnivora > Viverridae > Paguma > Paguma larvata. The sequence goes on from CM057838.1 coordinate 42,027,422, forward strand.
GAAAGCAGATGGGCTGCTTAAAGCAGGAGGAAAAGAAAGCTTTCCTTAGGAAAACAATTGGGGTTTTAGAGACAAGGGAGATGGATATAAAGGGAATGAAAACACACACCCAGATCCAGCTGCTCCCAAAAAAAAAGATTAGGAAGAAGAGCCAGCTGTAATGACCCCTCCCCTCCCCACACTGGTTAAGGGACCTCAAATTTAGGAAAGCATTGAAAGCCATCCTCCGATAGCTCTAGGAAGAGTCTCTCCTCCGTAAGAGCAACTGAAGACACCCAGCAGGAGACTGTGGCTGATCTGCCAGGTAGTTACAGAAATTTTAGACGCATTTGAGAGGGGAAGACCCATCTAACACGCTTAAAAGAATTACTGGGTGAGTTTCTAGGTGGAACCATTATTGTAAGCGAAGATGCAGATAATACCTGTGATTGGAAAAGAACGTGCCCAAGAAATCCATGGAAAGACACAGTCAAGAGGAGACCTTTTAAAAAGAAGCAAAGAAGGAAAAAAAGAAAAAGGGGAAGGAAGGAAGGAAGGAAGGAAGGAAGGAAGGAAGGAAGGAAGGAAAAAGGAAGGAAGGAAGGAAGGGAGGAGGAAGGAAGGAAGGAAGGAAGGAGGGAGGAAGGGAGGAAGGAAGGAAGGAAGGGAGGGAGGAAGAGAAAGAGAAAAAAAGAGGTCAGGTGCAGGCCCCGGGTTATTGGTCTAATGGATCTACACCTCCTAGGCTGGATTATTCCACTCGTGGGAGTGAAGACGGAAAATTTCTTTTTAAACAGTGTGTGCTGGAAAGATCCCGAAACCTTTGACTTCTCAGCTCAGCATGTGGAATTCCCAAGACAAAAATCTAACGGAGTATAATAGAAAAACAACCCTAAAATTTTCAAGTTTTAATTTGTTTCCTAGGAGAGAAATATACCTTGAATTAAGTGTGGTGACTAGGGCTGCCGCTGTTGTAAATTTCTACATTTGACAAGAAAGAACATTTCAACATCCAGTCTCTAATGAAGCAAATGGCATGCGGGTGTGGATTTCCCTCCCACTCACCCACCCAGCCCAATTATGGTAAAGTAGTGCCATACATACATAATGTCTTCATGGAAGATGCCTCCAAACTGAGTTTAAGTTCATGGGTTGTAGATCATGGAGAAATGCCCTGGATAGCCTGGAAGGCATGCTGGTAAAAGTGACCGAAAGTTTCTCAGTCTACTCTGTTTCTCACAGTTCCTACTACGATCTCCGTGACCTTAAATCTAGAGTCGTGGAGATATCATCTGGCCAGGGATACCTGGGCTTCGAGATGATAATTTGAATATGTTCTTCTAGAAGATGGTCGTTTTCTCTAGAAGAAATTAAGTGATAAATTTGGTGTTCTTTAATAAATTATTTGAATTTATTAAAGTAAGAGACTTTGAGTTGGATGAGTTAATAAGGACACCGAAGGAACAGCACTTGAAGGAACCCCCACCTATACGCAGCCCTGAAAACCCTTCCAACCCAGCCTGAGAAAATGTACCTGAGCAGTGCAGCTCCAGCCCTTGTACCAAAAGGCCCCAGCTGACTTACAAAGCATATTTTGTCTCAATGCCTTCTTCCTTTCCAACTCCCCTCCTAGTCCCTGTTCCCAGCCACTTTCTTCTGGCCCTGGTTCCCTAAGGCTCCTCCCTCAGGCTCCCTAAGGACCCTCCTTTGTTCTTATCCTCTCTCTTTCCTTCCCTCTGTGCCAGCTGGCCTTCTAGTTCTGTGCTGTCCAACATGGGAGCCTGAAATTGAAATTGGAAATGCGGCTCCTCTGAATTGAGATTGGCTCTAAGATTAAAATACATACCGGATTTTGAAGACTTAGCATGAAAAAAATGTAAAACACCTCATTAATTCTTATTTGGGTTACATGTTTAAATGATAATTTTTAATATAGCGGGTTAAATATAATATATTAAAATTGATTTTACCCCGTTTCTTTTACCTTTTTCAATGGGGCTACTAGAAACACTTTAATTACATATGTGGTCACATCATGTTTCTTTTTTTTTTTTTTTTTTTTTTTTGAGTGACACAGAGACAGAGCGTGAGCAAGGGAAGGGCAGAGAGAGAGGGAGATATAGAATCTGAAGCAGGCTCCAGGCTCTGAGCTGTCAGCACAGAGCCCGACGCGGGGCTCGAACTCACAGACCGTGAGATCATGACCTGGCTGAAGTCGGCCGCTTAACCAACTGAGCCACCCAGGCGCCCCCATGTTTCTAATACAGGTCTAGTGCCCTGGGTCCCAGGCATCTCACTGCACCTTCTCCTGCTCCTGGTCTCCTATAACACCCAAATCGACCTAAGTTTTCCTTCCTCCAAATAAGTATAGATTTCAGTGTTCTTAGTTGGAGAAGTATTTTATAAGCAAACCATTCTATTATGGTGCTAATGGTTGACAATGCTTAGTTTTAGCTTTCCACATACACCTATTAAACACCTACCACGGGTACAGATTTTACTTAGGCCAAGTGGATATACTTGGACTCAGAAGATAGCTCTGCCATCCAGCAGCTAACAGTCTAGTTGGGTATCACCATCCGATCAGAATAATCTGAAATGTTGCCTTATCTTCCCCTAAAGAAATGAATCAAATAGGAATTCCAGGTACAATGGCAAAATAATGGAAGCGATTTGTATTATGGTTATAGAGGAAGTATCATGGAACCTTCAATTCATCCCACATGTGTCCATGTACTTCCTGCCCGCCACATTATCCAGCATTGGAAGAATTGTTTTTTCTTTCCCGACAAGAAATACAGGATATCCGTTTCTCTGGCATCCATAGCATTGTGCAGAAAGGTAAATGACTTGAGCCAAGTTAGAACATTTTAAACAAAATAGTAGAGTACCTTCTACTTTTTTTCTTTGGCTTAAAGAGAGAAGAGTCAGGGCACCTGGGTAGCTCAGTTGGTTAAGTGTCCGACTTCAGCTCAGGTCGTGATCTCGCAGTTTATGAGTTCGAGCCCCGCATCAGGCTCTGTGCTGATAGAGCCTGGAGCCTGCTTCAGAATCTGTGTCTCCCCTTCTCTCTGCCCCTCTCATGCTCATGCTCTGTCTCTATCTGTCTCTCAATAATAAATAAAAACATTAAGAATTTAAAAAAAAAAAAGAATTTCACTTGAAAAAAAAAAGAGAGAGAGAGAGAAGAGTCTTGGGTCTCTGCTTTGACTGGTCCATCCTGCAACCTCTTCTCTTTCTGCCCATGGAGGGGGGGTGGAATGAGCAAAATCCATTAAACAGGAGCCCCATTCAGAGAGGAAATACATCCTAAGAAAATGGCTCTTCCTTCTATTTCCTTCTTTCATTGACGAAGCCAATCACGACAGTTCAAGAAGCCAAAGATAATTTCATTTATAAATTGTATACTTTGGCCACATAGTTTTTAGCACAAATTAGAGATGGGATTTAGTTTCAATTCTCTTTCTTTTGAATTTGATTATTTTAAAAGACAAATGTTTTCCTTGAAGCAGTACCTATTTGCAGCCTGAACACTTTCTGCTCACTGCTGTGTAGGGTTGCTGTTTGGATATAAATGTCCGTAATAGATCACAGTTCGTGGCTTAAAATGTCCATGTTTATCCCAAAATGTTTATTTCCTTTATCCTTTTACAGACACTACAGTCAATTTCTTTTCCTACCCTTTTTATCTTGAAGAAAACAAGTTTTATCATTTGAAAGTATCTTGTGCCATAAAACCAGATCAATATTAAAAGAAGGGTGTAATCACATACATCAGTCTCAGACAAGAGATGCAGGATTTGGAGTGGAGAAAAATGAGATCTTCGCAACCACAGTAATCAGTTGCAAAGAACAAAGAAAGCAGAGCCCAGGCTTCAGCAGAGATCTTATTCATTGGGATCTGGGCACTGGGACTGGGCTCCCTCCATCCAGGAGCAGAAAAGACTCTACTTTGTCTCCCTTCAGCCACTCTAGTTGAGACCCAGATTCTGATTATAATAAATTGTTGATTTATTTTCCATGTCATGACAATCAACTCTAGCCCTGAGCCATGACCCCCTCCACTTTTTTATGTCTCCTTGTTTTCTTTCTCTTGTAAATGTTTATTTTTTGAGAGAGGGAGAAAGAGGAAAAGAGAGAACAAGTTGGGGAGGGGCAGAGAGAGAGGAAGAAAGAGAGAATCCCAATCTAGCTCCACACCACTAGCAGAGAGCCCAACTCGGGACTCAGTCTCATGAACTGTGAGATCATGATCTGAGCTGAAATCAAGAGTCAGACACTTAACCACCTGAGCCGCCCTGATGCCCCACGTCTCCTTGTTTTCGTGGTCACACTGTTCTCTCAGCCTCGAACACTTCTCCCATGGCCTCCACCTTCCCCCTTTCTCTCCGCACCCATGCCTACCAGCCTACATATCCTCCCTTGTCCCTACTCAGCCAGAAGCCACTGAGGAGCCTTCCCTGACCAGCCTTCCAGCCACCCACACCCTGGCCCCAGGCAGATGGAAGTTCTCCATTGTGTACCCTCCTATTGCTCTTTGTACAGACCCCACTGTAGCACTGCTCACTGGTTTATTGTTTGCCTGTAGGTCTGCCTCCTCCCTGGATGGCAATCCCTTGAGGTGAGAAACTGGATCATGTTTAACATGGTGTCAGTGGGGCCTCACTCAGCACCTGGAATTAGCAAGACTCAGCCAATATTTTTTGAATGAACGACTTCTCTTACGGGCTCAAGATGATGATAGGTACCAGGGGTGATTAGATAAAATCCCTTCCTTATGGAGTCCAGAATACTGAGAAGATGTACACACCCAGCTTCGTGATGGAGTGGGTGATGTGAAGTTCTAGACTGGGAGGTGGGGCACTGCAGGGTTTCAGAGCAGTGAGCCCGCAGGCCTGGAATCATGGCCAGGGCACAATGTGACTGTCCATTCATTCATTCAGTAAGTAGTCATTGTGGGCTGATGCTGATTTAGGGGCTGCAGATACATCAGAGAATAAACCAGACAAAATTATTTGCCCTCATGAAACTTACTTTTATTGGGAAGACACAGACCAGCCAGTTCAAACAACCCCCTAGAAGGCACATGCTAGCCCCGTAAAGGGAACAGAGACACTGAATTTTGTTAATTCACTTCTTTCTGCTTCTTGTAGGATAGTATGAGCAGGCCAGTCAGTTCAGCAAACAAAAAGAAAAAAAAGGAAGACCTGTTTGCAAATGCCTCTGTGAGGCATACATTTGAAATTCTCCTTGCTTCATTCACATTCCCGGACAGCCCCTTCCCACTCCACCTCTCCTTCGCTTCTCCAGTAAGGTTGCCCAGGTGACCATCCTGCCCCAGGTCAGGCCACAGGCAGTAATGGGGTTTGGGCTGCACATTGGTCACTGGTCTCCATTTTCAGTTTCTAGGCTCTGTGGTGTTGATGCAGATGAGAAGTTGGGTGTCATGTGACGTCCGTGGCAGACCTCTGGCTTCTCACTTCTTTCGACGTATTTCTGAGCATCCTGGTGATCACCGCTGAGCACACCAAGGGAGATAAATAAATAAACCCTCATTCACTCATCAGACATTTAATGAGCACCTATTAGAGTCCAGGCAACAGGTCTGCCACTGGAGATCCAATGGCGAGCCAAACAGATGAGATGCAGTATAGCAGGAAGGACAGATGTACACAAGAAAACAATCAATGGTAAATCCATCATACAAATCAGCTCCTTGGCCCATGAGGAGCTCCAACAAGAGAAACTAGAATGCAAGGGGTCTCCCTCGACTTCCTCCCCTGGACGGTACATGCCTCTCTTCACATCTTTATAGCATCTTCTTGCTTCATGGAAGACCTACTGCCTTCCCCCAGCAAAAGCTCAGTCCTTTGTATCTCCATCTCAGCCTCACCTGTCTCTCTGAGGAGAGGTTACCATCCTCTATCCCGCTTCTCTGGGCCATAAGCCCCCTCCCACTCAGCTGAGTTTCCCACAGGGTAGTTGGGGGCAGGGCTACTCTAATTTGACCCATAATAGAATTACCTGGGGGGATTTTGGTGCCCCTCATGGCTAGGGGACTCCCCAAACCAATTAAATTACACTCCCTGGGGCTGAGTTCCAGCAAATTCCAATGTGCAGCCACGTTTAAGAACCCATGATGTATACATCTGTCTCCATTTCCTTACCTTCCATTCCTTCTCCTACCACAGACCATCTCTACCCCCACCATTCCTCTGGTTATGAGTTCCCTTCTGTAAAATCCCCTGTATTCGCAGTGTCTATCTGACATGACATTTCTCTGGAATCTGACACTATTGCCTCTTCTCTTTTCTGGAAACAACCTTTTCTTCCTTCTCTTTGCTTGCTTTGTACCATTTTCTCCTGTTTCTCTGGTTGATGCTTCTTTGCCTCCTTCATCCCACTTTTTCTTACCTTTTCCTCTTTCTTACTTCTCAAGTGTGGGTGTCTCCAGAGAAACATCTCATCTCAGTCTATGTGTTGTCCACCCACTCACAAGGTTTCAACAGCATCTTTCTGTGGAGGACCCTCAGATCTCTCTAGGCAAGACCTCTCCTTGGACCACTTGGCTTCTACTTATACAACTACCCACTAGAAATCCCCACCTGCCTGTCCTACAGAATTCTCAAATGGACATGTTCAAGTTGAACTTATTATCCTCATGCCTCCTCAACTCATCACACACATACCAGCTCTTTCCCTCCAGCCTTAAAACCAGCCTTATTCATTTCCTAGCTCAGTGGCAAAAACTTCTACCTGCCTAGACACCCACCAGAGACTCAAGAATTAGCCTTTCCACCTCGCTGTGTCTTCCCCTATATTCAATCAGGCATCAGGTCCTGTGGAGCCTGCCTTCCTAACATCTCCCCACTTACCACCACCCTTTCTATTTCTCATCAGGACTAGCCTACCTGCTCTCTGTCTCATCCCAAGCCCCCTGATCTGATCTGTCCCCTCTATGGCCACCAGAATCATCTCTATGAAATGCAAATCTAAGAGACATCTTCAGTGCCCCTGGGGTTATTTCAGGATACATTTAAGGTTTTTCTCATGGCACACAACATCCTGCATTTCTCTCCAGCCCCACCTCCTGCCGTAGCCATACTGAAGTACTTGTGCTTCCCCAGATGTGTCTGTCTGGCTAAGTGCCTTTTGTACCTCCTCCCTCTGTTCTTTGTCTGATTAAGTCTTACACACTCTTCAAGACTCAGCTCAGAACTTCCTTCAGGAAGAGTTTTGTATCAGTTGAGATGTTCCCAGCTTCAACTAACAAAATATCAAACGGGAAATGTAATACAGTATTCTATAGAGGTTTATTACCTCGCTAGAAAGAAGTGCACCGCAGGCAATTCCAGAGCTAGTTAGTTTGGCAGCCTGATGATGTCTGAGCTGCAGTCTGCCTTCTCTTTGTCTCGGCTTTCCCCACACGGTCTCAGAATGCGTGCCTTGACTCCAGACATCAGGGCCACACAAAACCACATCCAACGGCAGAAGGAAATGAAGGCTTCCCCTGGGACATCTTTTTTTATCAGAGAAGAAAATCTTTCCCAGCAGATTTTCCTACTGGTCCCATTAGGTAGATCTAGGTTACCAACTTACCCTAGAGCAATCATTAGCAAAGGGAGAATTGCTGTGGTTTCCCTGTGACTAGGGGGAAAGCCCCTCTTCTTTGAATGCATTCTGCCTCGTGTAGAGCAAAAAGCACCATTGGCAAGGATGAATGGGGGAAATGGGAGCCAGGTAGACTACCAGTGGTTTTGGCCATGCTTTCTCTTCTAACGTCCCTCGCTCACCACTCCTTCACCAGTGAATTAGGTGCTTTTCAAGTACTCTGTCATTGTGCTTTTCAAACTATATCATAGTGTTGGTTTACTTATCTGTATCCTTACCCTGGCCTCCATACAGTTTATTCATCTTTGATTCTTCAACACATACTAGCAAAGACCTAGCACATAGCCTCAATAAAAAATTGTTTGAATGACGGAGTGATTGAATTAATTAGTGAAATATCAAGACACTTTCCACATAGTCTAGAACTGTGGTTGCATTAATGCTAATGATTTGACCCATCTGTGTAATGATTATTACCCATCTAAAGAGACTGACATATGACCACACTGTTTGTGCTATTTGCTCTGTGCAATTTCTATGTTTTTATTGCTTTTGTGACTTATCTTATGGCTGGCTTTCCTCTGTAGAAGCAACCAAATGACCACTTTATTAAATAGGGTCGATGTCTCTGGTTCCCCAAAGGACCATGCTGGTGTTGAGCCTTTTCCCCCGCTCTGCCTGCCAAGCCAGCATAGATCAACACCATCTATCAGCATCGAATCTTTGGGTGGAACTTCAAAGGCAGGGTTTCCTTTTCTGGGTCAAGTTGACCTGTAACTTCCATCTTCTTCATACTAACTCTCAGTCTGTAGAACTGCATCACCTCTGCGAAGTGGTCAGCAGCTCCTCATCCAGCGCCTTAGCAAATATTTATTGAGGGAATTCATGAATGAATCATTCAACTGACTTGCATGTAGTCTTCAAAAACAGTCATAGCAAACAAGAGTTCTTATTTAAAAGGTATTCTGCCACGTCAGAAACATCTTTAAAAATAACCAAATTAGCAGCTTTTATCAATGTTGACATTCTGTTCTTAAACTAATTACCTGCTTATGTAACTGACCTTATTAAGAGCTGTTGACACCTTTTTAAGTTATGTTTGGAAATCAAACTCAAACCCAAATACAATTATGATCATGCCATGGTTCAAAATACCCAAGAGATACAGGAGTGCTGATGCATAGGGGCACGTGTACCCCGATGTTCATAGCAGCACTTTCGACAGTAGCCAAATCATGGAAAGAGACTAAGTGTCCATCAACTGACGAATGGATAAAGAAGATGCAGTATATATATACAATGGAATACTACGTGGCAATGAGAAAGAATGAAATCTGGCCATGCATAGCAACATGGATGGAACTGGAGGGTGTTATGCTAAGTGAAATAAGTCAGTCAGAGAAAGACAGATACCATATGTTTCCACGCATAGGTGGATTTTGAGAGACTTAGCAGAAAACCATGGGGGAGGGGAAGAGGGGGGAAAAAAAGCTACGGAGAGGGTGGGAGACAAAACATAGGAGACTCTTGGATACTAAGAACAAACCGAGGGTCGAGGGGGATGTGGGAGGGGGGAGAGAGGGTGGCGGGCACTGAGGAGGGTACTTGCTGGGATGAGCACCGGGTGTTGTATGGAAACCAATTTGACAATAAATTGATTTTAAAAAATGGCATCTTGATATTGCCAGAATTCCCTATTGAATTCAGAAATCTAAATCAAATTCTTAAGTTGGAAGAAGAAGGGGTATAAATCAAATCAATAGATGAATAATGAATAAAAACAGTCATGGTTAACTTACTTAGTCATAGTAATAAAAATACAAGTGTTAACTGAAGTACATGCTGCTCTTTTTCTAACATAGAAGGAAAATTAGCTGATGGATGGAAATTTTGTTTTTGACATTTATATGGACAATGGCTCCTTAGCAAAAAGAACTACAGAGCAATGTCATGTCAATATCCCATGTGACAATAAGCATTATCCCTGTAGCAGAAATCATGGCCAATATCCTAGAGGATGCCCTCAGAACAGTCAAAACATCAAACAGAACATTCTATTAGATGTTGGGGTCCATGAAAACACAGTCACGGAATCATGCCCCGGACTGCCAGGCCGGAGCACATGCCCTGACAGGTCTTGTCAGGGGATCAGTGAGACCAAGGGAGTAACTCAGCTGTCAGATGTGGTAACTCCTGCTGAAATAGGAGCCACGTCCTCATGAGAATGTACTCAGGTAGGGCTTCAAAACTTCAGCGGTCCGACGTGGGGTTCATTCGGCCCAAGATGTAATTCAACCTGTGAAATGAAGGAACAGAACTCCCAGCGAACATTGCCTATCGCAACAAACCAAAGGCCAGCTCAGGCTCACTGGGTCATAAGCTCCTGGAGAGCAGAAGCAGCAGGTGGTGATAATACTATTTATAAGTAATATCAAGGTTTGGGCTGACTCTGAAATGCACATTGACAAAATTATCAGGTGAAGGTGAACTTTAGAACATTTAATCCAAATTCCTCATTTCACTAAAGAAAATATCAAGTTTTAAAGAGAGGAAGGGTTTTGCCTAATCTCCTCTGGGTGTCTCTCTCTTTCTCTCTCTCTCTCTCTTTCTGCGACCTTTACTCCAACCAAGCACTCTTCCCACTTTGTACCATAAAGCCCCTACCACGTCGCCTGCCTGCAGTTGGCTTTCAAAAAAACTTGGTGAACAAATCATGTCATTCATTACTATGTATTAACATGATCAGTTTCTGATTATATAGGGCTAACACATATAATCTGGGGAAAGGGAGGAGGGCCTTCTTTAAGAAAAAAATACAAAAGGAGGAATATAAAATTTGGTACAAAAGTGAGTATTTCTTTAGACTGAGAGAAGAACATACAACAAATTTCAAATATAACAAAGTTGACTAATACTACCAGTATCACAGACTTCATAAATATCACATTCTTATTAAATAATTGCCTGACACACCTCTATAATACATTCTTCCCACACAGTTTTGGGCTCCATATGCTCTCATTAACTCTTCGTGCAATAACAATTGTGTAATTTTTCTAAAGAGAAAACAAAATTCAGTCTTTCTTTTATTAAAAAAAATGTTTTGCATTATTCATTAACGGTTAGGAAAGTTACTTTCAGCTTCACAAGTTATTCTATTGTATTGAGCTCCATAATACAATCAGTTACTCTTATGCTACACAATGATTCCAAGATGAATACATATAGGACTTTTGTTCAGGGAAACACTTGTTTCATCAGGCTGTTCCTTGCACGCTGTTTCATCTGCATCCACCAGACTTCATCAGAAAAAAACGTATTAGAGTCACAAAAACGTGATCTGATACGCATGCAGAAAACACACAACTTCACATTCAGAGCGAGCTCGGTGTTTGTAGTACCACTACAGGTGTGCATCCTATAAACACAAGAACTCAGACTAAATTCTATTTTACGAGACTTCCCGTCATAATACAAGAGATTGTAAGGAGTGTTTATCAGTGTTCACGCTACATTACTAAAGTGTATTTCTGACAGAAGGGAGCTTCCATTCTGACAGAGTCGGTGAGCACAGAATTCTCCAATTACGCTTTACACATCTGGTGATTCAAAGAACGCTTCACAGACTTGCGTCTGGATACACTTGCAACCTCGTGTCTTTTTACTTCCACCTAGTTTCAGAGCAGGTGCTGAGGGACACATGCATAATGGAGCTCTGCGCACTGTGTCACAGGGTCGCCACAGTGAGTGGGAGGAGAATTTCAGGAAACCCTCTACAGTGGGAGAGCTAACACTAACTGGACTCCACATGCAGGCACCTGAAAACCACATAACTAAATCCCACCAAGCCAAACTCAGTTATCTCCAAGTTTACATCCTCGTAGCAGGATCCCAAAAAGCTCACGGCCATGTTAAAGTCACCTGACCCAAGGGGAGAGGAAAAAGACAGTCCCCTTAATGATTGTGGTTAAAATACTGTTTTAAAAATTTTACCAAAACTTACAATCATGTGAACACAAAGCTGGAGACCCTCCCACGCCCTTGGAATGGGCCTCATAAATGAGGGACCCTGGAAGCTTTATGAGTTTCACAGGTCCTTGTGCCTCTGCATACTGACCTGGGTATCATCCTTTGCAAAGACAGGGAGACAGTGAGCAGTCATCTTGAGATGTGAAGGACCGGGAATGATCATACGGTCTGATGGAAAGTGTATTCGTCCCGCAGGGCTGCCATAAGGGTATCACAAACGAGGTACCTTACAATGACAGAAACTTGCCTCACAGTTCTGAGGCTAGAAGTCTGAAATCCGGTGTCAGCAGGTCCACGTTCTCCCCACTAGCTCTAGGGAGGAATCCTTCCTTGCCTCTTCCAGCTTCTGCTGGCTCCCAGGAATCCCTGGCATGCTTCACCTGCTTCTACATCCCTCTAGTCTCTCCTTCCACTGCTGAATGGCCCTGTGTGTGCCGTCTCGGTGTCTTTTCTCCTCTTCTTAAAGGACACCAGTCCTACTGGATGAGGGGCCCACCCTACTGCAGTTTGGCTTCATCTCACCTTGTTACCTCTGCAACAACCTTCTTTCCAAATAAAACTACACTCTGAAGTACTGGGAGTTAGGGCTTCAACATATCTTCTCTGGGGAACACCATCAGACCCTGACAGAACGGAAACGATAATGAACTCACTATGCATTAACTAGCCACTATGTGATCCTAAGCAACTCAGACTTCATGTTCAGCAAACAGTGGCACCGAGTGTGTGCTGGGGTTTCCAGAGGAGTCTGACCGGGTAGCTGCTCTCAGGGAGCCCCCAGTCTGGGAGAGAGACAAGTCAACTAACAACACGCAGGGTGACAGTTGCTATATATGGAGGCCCGTGTGCACGTGAGATAGGCCTGCCGTGGAGACAGCCTGTGAGCATGAGGGTTTGAGAGGTTCTGCACAATGTGGCCTATTTGAACCGAGACTTTAAGAATGGCTAGATGTTCAGCGATTGGACAATAGAGGGGAAGAGATTCCAGGCAGGAGCGATAGTACATAAAGAGGCCTGGGTTAATGGGAAGCCACGCTTTCAGGGAGGGTTTTGTGTAATTTTGAATGGTTGGAAGCAAAGCCGTGTTTGACAGAATGGCAGATTAGACCTGAAAGTAGGGGGAGCCAGGTCATGAAGATAAACCATGATAAGGAGTCTGGCAGGGCACTAAGAGGAAAACGACGTGACTGACTTTGCATTTCAAGATTGTTTCGGTGGCAGTGTGGAGGGGGGGCTGCACAGAGATGGAACGTGGGATGGTCTCACTGAGACCCTTCTGGAGACACACAGGCCCACATCTTCTTGACTCTCCTCAACAGCCCTTCCAGATATGCATGCAAGCTGTGGGGACTGGGGCACAGAGATGGAGGAACTACTACAGCTCACCAACAACGGGCCAGTGTGCACGTGCTTGGCGGCCATGACATTCCTCTCCTGAGCAGCACTACGTGAGCAGAGTCTGTGTGGAGTAAAGGAATGGCACGGGAAGATATCTGGGAAGGAACATTCCAGGTTGTTCAGGATCTTAGAAATCATTTGATTAATATTTCTTTTCAGTTTTAAGATACATTTTAGAGAGATTATATGACTCGTCTGAGTCGTACAGGTTAAAGTAACGGATAAGCCCCCCAAATCTTAGGGGCTTTAACGTGATGGAAACACATGTTTTACTCCCTGGAAATCCAGAGTGAGTGTTCGCGACTGGCCAGGCCTTCAAGCAGTGATTCAGAGGCCGAGCCCTAGCCTCTTAGAGTTTTATCTCCATTACCAAGGTCAATTCAAAGACATGGCAGAATGGGGAACTGGGTGTGGGGAATTTTAATGTACCAGTTGGGCAAGAACACAGTCCTATGCCACAACTAACTGCAAAGGATGAGTGTGCAGAAAGAAGAGAATCAGTATGGAACCAGTCAGCAGTTTCCTCCACAGTTACCTAGTGGCCAGGATTTGAACCTATGACTCTCAACCTCCATAGTCAACACTCCTTATCCTTGCCCTCTTCTGTCTCCCGATGTGAGCTGTCTTTTGCCATCATCTTTTGCCATGTTCTTTTGCCTGTCTCCCGCCCCTACAGCTCAGCTTGGCCTCTGTCTGCCACACTGCCTGCCTGTTCCGGAGTGTTCTCTGCTCCCAGACTTCCTCTCCCTGTGTCACGCATCGGTGTGCTGCTTCCCCCATTGCCTGGGCTCAGTCCTCCACGTGCCGAGGGTCTGCCTGCCACACTGGACCCGCGCCCAGGGTCCTTCTGCCCAGCATCTGCTGCATCCCAATGAGCAGGCTTCTCCTAATATAGCTTGGCTTTGTGGCAATTAAGGGGCTATTTTCAGTGTTCAGTGCAGACACTACCCTTGGAAAATCAGTGGTTTCAGCATGCACCAGCAGTTGACTATTAGGGCTAAAAGAAAGTTACTTTACGGACTTTTCAGAGAATAAAAAGAGACAACCTAACATTTAAATAAATTGAAAGTCACCAGAACCACTATGTGTGGAGACTCAAGCCTGGAGCAGATGAGTGAATGGAGTCTCAGAACACAATCACTGCACGTTTCTAGACCCACAAAGAGCCTGGGATGTGGAATGCGTGGTTTAGAACCCCCATGCCATGCCCAGGAAGCAGCTGGAGTACATCCCTCACTGATGGAAGGCTAGGAATTCATCTTCGCATGTAAAAGACGAGACACATTGACACATAATAACGCACTCATAGAGGATTTAGAAGTTTAGTGCGTTTTCTTCTAAATCTACATTTTATGTCATTTTATTTTATGCTTTTATTTTCATAATCTTAACAGAGCACATAGCAGTTTCTTAATACACATTTGTTAAATGAAAACTGAGTTATGGATACATGAGTGGATGAAAGGGTAGAACACGAAACAAGGTTTCCCAATTCTTAGCATGTGTAGTAGATGAATTTATGAGTGACAAATATGAAGATCGAGGACTGTGGAGATAATTTATCACAATTTAATAAACCTCATAATAGGGTTAATATTCTTTTGTTATGAACATGTGGGGCTGTGTAATTAATAAGGTATAAATGTTAAGCAATTCCAGAGGTGGGGTCAGGGGATTCAGCCTACCCTGTAGGCTTATGGGGTTTGGGGAGCCTGACCCTTCACACTCACACTAGTGTCTGGGAAGATACTCCCTTCACACAAGGTCTTTTAGAGAATGCCCCACAAAGGAATAGACCTGAGAAAAGAAAAAAAAAGAGAAGAAAATAAAGGTAAGGAAAGATAAAGAAAAGAAAAACAAAAACACAAGAAAAATTAAGAGAAAAAAAGGAATCCTGATTCTTTTAATTATGGTTCACATGAGGGCACGTGTGTGGGTATTCTTGCCAATGTCCTATAGAGTGGAAGTGTATCTCAACTGTACATTAAAATTCCCCACACCAGCCCCCATTCTGCCATGGCTTTGAATTGACCTTGGTAACGGGAGATAAAACTCTAGGAGGCTAGGGCTCGGCCTCTGAATCACTGCTTGGAGGAAAGGTCTGGCCAGTCGCGAACACTCACTCTGGATTTCCAGGGAATAAAACGTGTTTCCATCACGTTAAAGCCCCAAGATTTGCGGGGCTTATCCGTTACTTTAACCTGTACGACTCAGACGAGTCATATAATCTCTCTAAAATGTATCTTAAAACTGAAAAGAAATATTAATCAAATGATTTCTAAGATCCTGAACAACCTGGAATGTTCCTTCCCAGATATCTTCCCGTGCCATTCCTTTACTCCACACAGACTCTGCTCACGTAGTGCCGCTCCAGAGGGGAATGCCAGGGCCATTCTGTCTGAAATATTGCTCCTTTTCAAGTCACTCACCATTGTTTTTCTTCTAAATTTACCTCCCACCTCAAGTTTATTGAGCTATAATTGAAATGGAGTGAACTTCACATATCCAAACTGTGAATTTAATCATTTTGACATATGTATATCCTCTTGTCCGGCTCTAATTTTCTTCTTGGCATTTATTACTATCTGTTTCATTTGTTTGTTTGTAATCTGTCTCCACCACTAGAACAAAAGTTCCATTATAATATAAATACTGTTTCTTTGGAGCTTAGAATAGTATCTGATGTGTAGGAGGCACTCAGTCAGTATTTGTTGGATGGATGGATGGATGGATGGATGGATGGATGCGGCAGAGCCCAGTCATAAGAAGAGATACACACAGTCAAGGACAGACTAAGCAGCCTAGGTGACTCTGTGGGAGTCAGTCCTAGGCTGGCTCTCTTTAGGGTCTTCTACATCTAATTGGTCCAAGAGTAAAGAAGCCAAATACATTCCTGCCTGGATAATACAGTCCTATGGAGATCACTGCCAGGAACCTTGAGTTGAAAAGGATTCTAAGGCTGCAGCTCTCTGGGCTTTGCAGAAATGCAGGTAGTAATGATGACTATCTTGGGAAGGGAAGTAAGCAGTGGTAGGCATATTTGCAGTCCTTTTCCCAGAAACTAGTGTGGGAATGAACTTGCTGGTGGGGGGTAAATCATCTCAATGGTGGACAGAAGCAAGCCACAGAGGCGGGAGAAGGCAGGACTTGACAGTAACGTTTTGAAATGCCATGTGCCACCTGTGCTGACCATGACCACACTAAGGCTGGCAGTCTTGTGATTAAACACACTGAGATGATTGGTCTGAATGGACTTTGGGCTCCTGGCTTCTTTCCCATTGATGTCCAATGGGAAACAATAACATGCTGATAAATTCTACACAGGAAAGAGATGCAAGTACCCAAGAGGACTTTGATGCCCACCTTAACCAGACTTGTGTTTGCCCGTGACAATGGTCACATTTCACTAAATTAGTACTTGTTCCAGCCCCCTTTTTGTTTCTGCAGTATGATTTCTTCTCAATGGATGGCATAAAGCAAAGCAACTGAAGCTTGATGAAGCCTCATCCGACAGTAATTAAAGGCAAGGACTAAGCCTTCAAGTTTTGAATCTTGCTATGAGTAATCCAGCCTTGTTATAGCAAGCCATAAAGCTACGGGTCTGTTATTACCATGAAGTGTCCCTTGCAAAATCATTTTGTATTTGTCCAAGTCTAAGCATTTCTTTCTCTATTAGAAAGAAGAGAGCCACTTTCCTCCAGCCAAACTTAAAGCCTAGATGCTGCCTGATATTCCATAAGGTCTTTGAACAGCTTAGAGCCTGAAACGACACAATATAAATGAGGTGTTTAACTTCTTGAGGCTTCCCCCAAAGGTCACCGAGTCCCTCTGCTGTCCAAGTCTCTCCCTGGAGGAACGTCGAGCGCCTGTTGGTTCCTCCGGCCAGTCTTCAGCTTTATTTGCAAACTTGCAACATATGCAATGGCCGTGCATGGGTATTCTGTCACCCCTCCATTGCCAGGATGACACCAGCCCCAAGCTGGTGTGTGTGTGTGTGTATTCATGTCCACATCAACATCCATTTTTAGGGCCTCTATCTTTGAGTACATTTTTATTATATTTCCCATAAAACTTTTATCTATTTGTGGGAAGGGGTTATTACTAGGTACCTCTTATTTCGGGATACTCTTAGGTAGACTTTCTAAATTTCATTTTTTAAATGTGTTTCCTGATAGATATACATTCCATTGTTTTTATTGTCCTTCTTGTTTCTGTCAGTTGTTCATCCAGCCACTTGGCTAAACTTTTTTATTGAGTCTAATAATTTATCTGCCAATGCCTTTGGATTTTCTATGTAGACAATTTTAAATTCTGTTATGACTTTTAAGACCCTTTCATTCTGATCTTATTTCTTCCCCTTACTGACCTAGTCAGGACACCACTACAACATGAAACAGAAGTGAAGGAAGGATGGTAAGCCCTCTAGTCTTATTCCTGATATTAAACAGAATATTTTCAATACTTCTCCATTACTTATGATGTTTTTTTGCTGTTGGCGTGCTTTTATAGATTTTTTGAAGTTAATGAAGTTACTTCCTTTTGAGAGATCTTCCTAGTTGCTAAGAGTTTATATCATGAACACATGTTGAATTTTAACAGTACATTTTTCTGTAACTATTGAGATAATTATATCATTTTTTCACTTTAATTTATTATGTATTGAGTCATAGTAATTGACTTTCTAATGTCAAAACTAACTTTACATTTTGGAGATAATTCCAGCTTATTCATGATGTATTATTAAATTTCCTATGTTGCTGAATTCCGTTTGCTAATATTTCTGTGTAGAATGTGCCTGTCTATGTCCATAAATGACACTGGATTTAATTTGCATTTCTTGTAGCATCCTTGCCAAGTCTGCTGTTAAGATTAGGCTACACTCATATGTTCTGGAATAATTTTTATAAAAATGACATTATTTGTTCCTTGAATGTTTGATATCATTTAGCAAAACTGCCTGGAGCTGGATAATTTTTTGTGGGGATATTTCATACTATTGCTTGAATATTTTTCTTTATCATAGAGCTATTCGTATTTTCTATTTCCTTTCGAATCCCTTTTGGTGAGTTATATTTTTCTAGGGCTTGTCAGTTTCATCTAAATTTTTCAATGTTGGCATTAAGTTGTTAGAAGATGATGTTCTTTTTATTATGCGTAATCATGTTTTTTCCATTTACTATATTCAGCCATGTTTTTTACATTTTTACATTACACAATCTTTACATTCGTATTAGAAAGTCAATTACTGTTGTTAACTTGTGCCTCCTCTCTCTCTCTCTCTTTCATTAATTTTGCAGAGTGTTAATTTTTTTAGCCTTTTGAAAAAACTTTGGTTTTGTGGATTTTTTTTATGTGTCCATTTTCTCCTTTAATCTTTGCTCTTTCCTCCCTTCTACTTTTTTTTTTTAAGTTTATTTATTTATTTTTAGAGAGAGAGAACAAGCGGGGAGGGGCAGAGAGAGAGGGAGAGAAAGAATCCCAAGCAGGCTCTGCGCTGTCAGAGAACCGACTGAGCCAACCAGGCTCCACCCCTTCCTTCTACTTTCTTTGAGTTTATGTCCCTGCTCTTTTCTAATATCCTAAGAAGAATATTTGGTTCCTTAATATTCTGCCATAATTCTTATTTGACTCTTCTTTAGACCCTAAAGGCATTAGAATTAGAAGTAAATGTATTTTGACAATACGCTCGTATACATAGAAAATATAAAAGAATGTACCTATAAATTATTAAAGTGACTAAGTGGATTTAGCCAGATTGCTAGATAAACATGCCAAGATCAGTCTAAGAAAATAAATTATCTTTCCTAATACCGGCAACAAATAATAGAAAACAAATTCTTTTTAAAAAGATAGCTCCTAAAGTGGTATCAAAATCATCCAGTATCTATAAATTTAACAAAATATGTACAAAGAATTACTGACAAAAATCAATAAGCACCTAAGCAAACCAAAGGATTCCTACCCACTGATCAAGGATACCTGCTTTGTGTTTATACTGCTGTGAGCGAGAAACCTTGATTGTGCTACGGCAGTGAAACGCAGAGATTTATTTCTTGCAGTAGCTGTTGTTACTCTAGTGTATTTTGGCTGAACAGCGTGCCAATATGATCTATTTTCTCAGTGATCAGTTAACTAAGTGTAGAACCCCTAAAAATGATGTTTTTATTAGGTTTCGTTTCAAAGAGTTTTAATTAAAAATCATCCTCTCTTTCTTCAGCCCTCACTCTGCCCACGTCAGAAGCCAAGAGGCTTTCCTATTTGTTAGGCCTCAGGGATGGGTTGAGTCAAATTGGTCCTACAATCATTCTCAGGTCTAAGGCAGGAAACCCTGGGAAGAAGACACCTTTCATCGTCTCTCTATCCTGAGTCTCTAAAACAGTCTCATTAAAGGGCAGAGTATCCGAGATGAATCTACCACCCTTGCCCATTGGCGCTACATAGAACATCTACTCTAACCTTGGCTTCCGGTGAGCATGCAGCTGAAGGTGTGATCCTTCCCCTCCCCGAGCTGCGACGGCAAGGTCCTGAAATCCGATTGGTTTATTGGTTTGTCAGGGACCAATCGGATCCTGGTGCTGGAAGATCCTTCAGACCCATTTTTAGCCATATTCATGCTGCCAACTTAGCAGGGAAACCAATCTCTAATGGAGCCAGAGAGTGGTGCTCATTTCTGGAGAAAATCAGAGGCCAGAGAGCATTCGGGGTGAGAGAATGTAGGGGACTGACAGTGTTCCTCTCCCTGGGAGGCCGGGCCGTCTTTCCTGTGACTCTGATAGGCTTCCAGTGAATTCCTTATCTGTGCTAATTCAGATTGGCTTCCGTTGTTTGTAATCAGTAGACCCAGAGGGAGACAGAGTGTGGTGACAGTATTCAGCCAAGAGTCTGAAGAAGATGTGAGCCCTGTCTTCTCTCAGTTATCCTCCTGTCAGAGTAGAATTCCCCAAATATTAAAAACCTCATTTTCATATAGATAAGAAAGCGCATGTCAAAGTTTTATCTAGTTTGTGACTAAGGGAACCGGGAAGAAAGCTGGGCCAGAAGAGAATATGAGAAAACAGGAGTGCCGAGTAAGACTGCGTTCAGACACAAAGCTGGTTCACACCCAAGAAGGCAGTAAAACCATCATGTTTCGGGTTGCCCTGTCCACTTGGGCAGAAAATAAAATCAGGACCATCTTACTAGTATTGTGCAAGGTCTGAACCCAAATCAATGGTAGAATCTATGTTGCATTCCCAGAGAGAGTGAGAGGCCCCTTAGGTGAGCCTCTCTGGATCAGCGCTTCTCAGACTAGATACAACTACAGACCTCTGGGCCCTGCCCTCAGAGACTCTGATTCAGAAGGTCTTGGGCTTGGCCTGAAATTTCGCGTTGTAGCAAGTTCCCAGGTGACACTGCTGGTCCACAAGCCATATTTAAGTAGCACAGCCTTAGATGACATTAAAAGGTCATGTAACAACCCTGTTGCTTATTGCTAAGTTTTGAATAATTTTTCTTAACCCTCCAGTCAAGGTCCCCAAGGGAAGAGCTAAGCCTCCAGATGAAGAAAAGCAAAGTAAGGAAAATAGCACTTTCCTCTTGGCTGAAGATTTGAGTTCAAAACTGAGTGGAGGACTTAGATGAACACAGCTAGGTCATCAGGAGGAGTCTTTTTCCCGGAGTGCTAGGTAGGTCTCAGTAGCATCGAATCAGCAAAGCAGGCGCTTGGCCATTTTCCCCCAACCTCCTATCTGAATCTTTGGTCTTACCGCAATGCAAGGAAAAGCTTGTTCAAGCCACACAGCCGGTGACAGAGAAGAAGAAACTAAAGAGAAAGGGCGAAAGCAAATTCCTCCCAAAATCGGGAACCACGCTGCTCTCGGCTGCCTTCCCAGGAGGCCTGAGTTTGGTGCCGCAGTAAGAAGGGAGTTTCCAAATGCGACAGGAGAGAAGAGAATGGGGCCTTCTCCCAAGGCAACAGCCCGACCTTCCTTACTGCTCTGGCTCCAGGAGATAGGCTGCCAGATAAATTACAGGACACTTGACAAATGTTGCATTTCAAATAAATAATAACTTTTAATGTAAGTATGTCTCAGATACTGCATGGGACGTATTTACACTACAAAAAAAGTATTCATTTTTTTCTCTGATTCACCTGGGCATCCTGTGTTTTTATTTGGTATTATAATAATACCAATTTTGTGGCTATTGTGAGGATTAAATGAGATGATAAATATAAGAAAACACAGAAAGCCGGGCACCCTGGTGGCTCAGTCAGCGAAGCATCTGACTTCAGCGCAGTCATGATCTCTTTGCTCATGAGTTTGAGCCCCGCATCCGGCTCACAGCTGTCAGGGCAGAGCCCGTTGTGGTTCCTGTCTCCTGCTCTCTCTGCTCCTCCCCAGCTCGTGCTTTCTCTCTGTCTCAAAATAAATAAATAAATAAAAACATTTAAAAAAAATTTAAAAACCACACACACAGAAAGCATTTCATACACATTAGTTACGAACAGCTTTCCAGTTGTACAGAAGGGAGGCTAGAGAGAAAGTACCCTGCCAATACAGGACAGCAGGTGTTATGGGCTGAATTGTGCCCCGACAGTTTATATGTTGGAGCCCTAACTCCCAGTACCTCAGAATATGACTGGATTTGGAGACAGGGCCTTTTAAGGAGCTAATTCAGTTAAAACGAGGCTGTTACGATGGCTCCTAATGCAATCTGACAGATGTCTTTATACAGAGAGGAAATTTAGACACAAAAAGAGGCCAAAATTGTGAGAAAAATAATTTCTGTTGTTTAAGCCATCCAGTCTGTGGCGTTTTATTATGGCAGCCCTAGAAAACTAATAGAGCAGCTAAGGGGCCAAGGTGGGGTTCAAACCCAAGAGGTTGGGCACCAATGGTTAAGCACTGCTAACCCAGTAAACGTGACCACTAAAACGTGAAGTCAGCATGGGCTCATCCTCACATGTAAAACGAACCGTCAACAGTGACAATAAATCCATCTGTTTCACCATCTCCACCCTCCACTCGCCACCATCTCTTCCAAGACTCACATTCACTGTCCTGACCGAGTCTCTGCTCTAGACTATTCTCTGCGTCACCTCCCACCTTCCTTACAGTGAGTGGTTCCTGGCCACTGAAAATCCCTTACTGATAATGACTAGAGTCACCTTCTGATGGTTCCTGGTGCACAGTCTAGCACTCAATTAACAGTCGTCATGCTGTCGCTAGAGCTTGACACAGGGGCGTTGAGTGAATGCGTGAGTAACTGAATAAATGGCATCCACCTGGCTCTCAGTCCCAGACTCTCCAGTACCTGTTTATCCGCATGCCTAGACTGCCGTGCTGTTCCTAATGGTCCCCATCAGAGTGGAAGGTTTGCGATTGGCCCTTATTTCTTGTTTCTTTTTCTTACTTCTCTCTGAGCTTTGGGACTGAGTGTGTGTGTGTGTGTGTGTGTGTGAGAGAGAGAGAGAGAGAGAGAGAAGAGTGAGAGAGAGAGAGGAGAGAGAGATTAGGAGAGAAAGGAAGAGAAAGATAGTTGGAGAATCCCCCTATTCTCATCTGGCTGCTCGGTTTCTTATTAGATCAGATGTTGTTACAGGTAACAACACAGGCTGGTTTTTCCCCTAACCTTACCAATATAAATACGCCTAAAGTCCATGCATGAAACATTTCCAATTAAAGTTGTAAATAAATGTCTCACCAGAATGTTCAATGCCTGAACTACAAACCAGAGTAAACACTAAAACTGGAATAGAACACAACAAATTATTTAGCGCTCCTGGAGGGAAACGTGTTCTCCAAGAGAACAGCCATTTGGCGGCCGGCTGACCTGTCGCTTGTCCAAAGTTCCTGTTATGGCTCGAATTATGTCCTCCACCCCTATTCCAAAATACGTAGAAGTCCTGACCCCTAGTGCCTGAAATGCAGCCTTATTTGGAAATAGAGTCGTCATAGATATAATCAGTTTAATTGAGATAAAGCCACACTGGCATAGGATGGGCTCTTAATCCAATACAATCTGTATCTTTTTATGAAGAAGAGAGGCACACATAGGGTGAATGTCGTGTGACAACAGAAAAGATAGGGAAGTGAGGCAGCTTCAAGCCAAGAGACATCAAGGATTGGTGGCCACCACCAAGAGCCAGAAGAGGCAAGGAAGGATTCTTCGCAGAGTCTCGAGGAAGCGCGACCCTACTGACTCCTTGATGTAGATTCCTGGCCTCCAGAGCTATGTGACAGTGAGCTCTTTTGTAAACCACCCAGTTTATGGTATTATGACAACCCTAGGAAATCAAGACAGGACACCTTTACTTTCCTGGGCTTGTCTGGATGAAAGTATCTTCAGTGTTTCGTAAAATTTTGCAAGTGGTTATGTTACATTTATCTGTTGGTGCATAACTAACAGAAACTTAATGGTGTAAAACAACTTAGGATTCTATCTCAAGATTCTACTGATCAGAATTCAGAAAAGACACAGAAGGACAGCTCATTTCTGCCTCACAATGTCCGTGGTCTCATCTGGGGAGACTTGAATGGCTGAGGCAAGAATGTGTGAGAGATAACCTTTCTCCATGTTGCCAGCCTGGACTTCTGCATAGCATGGTGGCTTCAGGGTCACTGAAACACCCTTATGTAGCTCAGGACTCCAAGAGAGAGTGTTCTAAGAGACCAACGTGGGAGCTGCCGGTTCCCGTAAAGCTAGTCTCAGAACTGGCGCGGCATCGTATTGTACTGGTCAAAGCAGTCACAGGCCACCCCCAGATTCAAGAGGAGGAGAAATCGACTTCCCCAAAGAGAAGAACTGTCAAAGAATTTGTAACCATCTTGAATCCGCGTGCATGTTCTGTTTTAAATAATCCTAAAACATGTGTGGAAACAAGGGCAGTTTCTTCTTATGACAGTGGAGTGTAACCCACTGTGTCTGACTTCAAAAACCCAGGGGGAATGTCTGACGTGAAGAGGCATTGGATCTGAGGAGGGGCACAATTCTCGCCAACGGAGCGTCTTTTCCACTGCTCGGAACTTCACGAAGCACCAGAAAGAATCAAAACAATCTAGAACATCAAAATGCAAGCATGAAAAGGAAACAAGAAGTTTTTCCTTCAAAGTTGTAAAGTTTATAGTGTGAGCAAGCTCAGTAAACACTGCTCAGACTTGGACTGGGCTGGATGGGAGGGACCGATATTCACTTCTTGTTTGGCGAGTCTCTTCCACACAAGAGGTAAAAATCCTTCCCAAACAGGATTGGTTGTTTGATCTTCACTCTATGCTCTCCTTGTAAGCAGACAGGGAAGGAACCAGAGTGGGCAGCAGGGCCAGGGACGAGGAGACCTTTCCTGATCCACCCTCTCGCACTCAGACCATGAGGTCAGGTGCCCTTGGGTTTGAATCCCCTTCCCAGCTGTGTCACCCTGGAAGGTCACTTTGCATCTCTAAGCGTCATGTCTTTACCTGCAAAACAGGGATACTGTTGCTGGCCCGGTGGGGTTGTTATGAGCAATTGATTAGATCATGTTGGAAAATGTATGTAAAGCAATTAGCCTAAGGTTCGACATGGAGAAATAATACACATTTGTCGTGATGGTCATCACGCTCAGTCATCACTGAGGGCCCCGTGACGAAAGATGAAACTCTATAAGGGACTGATAATGGGAATAGTTGGAATTACAGGTGCTTTTTCTTTTTTAACTCCGGGTAAAATGAACACGCATTTGTTTTTCTAAACAGAAAAGAATAGAGAAGTTATCTCTTAAAGCTTATCAGTGTCCCTTTAGGTCACGCTGGTGAAAGTTCTTTTTCTATATCCCACCCCCACCCCTGGCCCAGAGGGGGAACAGCTCTGTAGGCTGCCAGCACCCATAGCAGTGAGTCCCCAGCAGCCCCTGGGAGTCTGGCAGCTGCAGAGAACAAAACGCCCCCCTCCCATCCTGATGCATTCCAGATTTGGCCACAGCTTCTCCAGACACCAGACAGAAACATGGGCTCCAGACTGCTTTGATGACTACCAAATACAGAGCAAAAATACTTGAGACCAACCAGAGCCAGCACTAGGGTGGGAGAAGCGAGGTGCAAAGCATAAGGGGGGGGCCTGCTTTCCCGATGGCACTGAGAGCGAGTACCTCCTTACATCCGCACCCTAGGGACCTCACTCGTGCTGTCCTAGGGCCAGTCATGATCCCAACATCGCTATGCCCAGGAAGCAGGGAGCCAAGAAGCTCCTGCCCACCCTCCCCAGTGCCTGGAAGGGGAGAAGATTTTATGAGACAGTTCCCTGTGGTATGATGGGGTGCTGCCTAGACACCTGTCGGGAAAGTTATAGAAACTGGGGATGTCTGCACAGGAGGGAGCAAGTGAGTCTCAGGCTCTAAACAGTGGAGACAGCGTGGTTATATCTAGTCCAGCTCCTGGGGTTACGGTCCTCTGGTCGGTCAGCCTGACCCCCGGACAGCACAGTGCATGCCTTTTCTCTACCCATGGGGCTCTGCAGGGGGACTCCTGGGTCCGAACCAAACAGGTCTCCTCGCCAGGAGCTGAGCTCATCACGGTGACTTTCTTCACCAATCAGTAATGACCTCCCCTTCCTGTTTATCCGCAGGAACCTCCCCTCTCTCAACTACACAGAGATCTGTGACAGCATCATTTCCTCCGGAGCATCTCAGACCCAGCCCTGCCCCCGTCGCCGCTCTCCTCTGCCTGCCGGGACAGCAGCCACCACTACCTCAGGCCCCAGAGCGGTCCCTCTGGCTTCTTCTACGGTCTTTTTGGTTAGCGTAGGTCAGTATAATTTTTAGTGTTGAAAGCGGTGGATGATTAATTTCTGCTAATGATTTTCTACCTCGCCTCCTAGACTCCTTTCAGTAACTCCAACCACAATTTCAGCATTAAATGATTCATGCTTCACTTGTTTGCCTAAGGAATTCCCTGCCCCTTGAGCAATGTAGCTCACTGAGACCTCTCTTTGTCCTTACCCTGTTTCCCTGTCTTCTTCTCTGACCTTTAGTATTTTCGAGCCCTCTTTCCTGGCCTCAGCACGGTCCATGTTCCTGCTCCACGTGCTACCCCCACCTCTTGGAGCCCAAAAAGACCAGTGCTAATAAAAAGAAAGTCTTATCCTGTCCTTGGCATGCTTCGTGAGTCCCTGTCAATAACTAGCAATTTAACAGGTGTCACTTTTACTAAAGATCATCTTCACCGATTCTGCTTCCCCCAGCTGGGTTCCCTGCACGGTTCTTGCTAAGTACACGCAGGATGGTGCCATTCCTCTTGTCATATCTGCTCGGCTTGTTCACCTCGCTCAGCGATGAATGACGCCTGGGTCCTAGGAACAGACCCCAGTGTGTCCTGAAGCTGCTCGTGTCATGGCCAAACTGCGACAGATGTCCCTACTGTTTCCACGTGTCACCGGGGTCAGCACTACACAATCAGGCCTCAGTTTGAGTTGACTGAAGTTTGTCTCGCTACCCATGAAACAACCCGACGCAGTCCGGCTTCCTCTTCCTTTGGTGGCGGCCATGTTTCGCGAGCCAGCGTTCTTGTCTGAAAGGCCATCTCTTTCTCCCACACTCAGGCCCTAGGATACTCGCGGCTGAGTTAGCAGAGAGGTAGAGGATCTGCGCTGAGAAAATTACAGAGAGTTAGCACCTGGCACCCACACACTTGGTTCTGACTCCAGGGCCACGTCTGAGTCAAAGTCCCTTTTTCCACTTGTTTGTGTTTGTCTGTAAAATGACATGAAACCTGACAAGTAATGGAGAACCTGAGAGTATATTCAAAGCCTCCAAGGAGCACTTGCTCCCCCAGCATGAGAAAGGGTGGATGGTGACACAGATGTTAAAAGCGTGTCCAAAATTGGCATCTGGCCAAAGACTCTCAGTGTTCTTGTGAGAGGATCGTCCTTCACTCAAGATGGGTCGTGTGTTTGGTTCCGTTAGCTCCAAATCATGACGAGCAGTTTCTAAATTACTTTCCTCTAGCAAACAACCTTGTGTCTCTAGGGAAAAATTAAAGAGGATTTGTGTGGATGAAGAAATGTCCCCGGGCAGGAAAATACAGGCAGACCAGGCCCATACGATGCTGAATAAATGGTTCAAAAGGGCCAACTCCGTTGGGAACAATGACTTTACAGAATCTACTGAAGTCAGATTCAGCCCGAAGCAGCCAAAGGAAGTGGGATTTTTCACCCCCTCACTGTTTGATTCTGGCCCATTAAAAACATGACCCTTTTTTGCCTGTCAGTGCCCCCTTCCTCTCAGGTCTGCTTATTCGGCCCACTCTAGATGATTCAACATTCATTATTCTATCGGCGTGTTCCAAAGGCATTTATCGAGCACCTATGCCATTTATAGCACCGCGTTGGGCCCAGTACGAAATGCAGAGTGAAAAGAAAAAGAAGAAATAAATGGCAGGGTGAAGAAGCTAGTCTGTACGCACAGAGATAGAGTCACCAGGGAGATAGGCAGTTGGAAAAATAACTAAAAGGCAAGAAAGAAGGAATCACTGTTAGTAAAGAGATATAAGAAAGAACAAAGAGAGCAATTAAGTCTGACTGGATAGTGTTTATTTTGACCTCAGTCATGTTAAAGTTAGTTGCCTAATGGGAGCATTGCGACTTCCTAAGAGGGAGGTGTAGTATGCTACGTCTCCCTAATTCATGATAAGGCCACGCAGTGCCCTCAACTCATGGTAAACTGGTGAATCCCTCCCTGAACGCAGTTTGTAAAGTGCTGGGGAAAGGCATTTATTACGCAGAGGAAGATGCAGAGGAAGGCGAGGTCAGGTGTGATGGAAAGGGGCCTGGATAGTACTTGCTCAAGGAACCTTAGTCTCCTTAGTCTTCTCGGCTACGTTCGGGTTTCTCCGAAGCAGGAATAGTTGTCCGGTTAGGGCCTGCTGGCGTGTTTCCCATGAGGTGGAACTGGTTCCTCGGGGTGTAACCCAGCCTGAATGCAAACGAAGGACACCTCACGAGAGCCTTTGTTTTCCTTAGCTGGTAAGAGTGCCGACCCACTCAGTGGACACAAAACAAATATTTGGGGCCAAAACTTACCAAGGACACGTTGCAAAGGCAAATCGACTATGACCCTACTGCTAGAGGATTCATCTGTAAAAGACACATTTTCCATCTACTAATCCGAACGTGCCAGTCACAAAGGTGAATGAAAATAGTTCAGAGGAAGGGCGCCTGGGGGGCTCAGTCAGTTAAGTGTCCGACTCTTGGTTTTGCTCAGGTCATGATCTCACAGTTTGTGGGTTCAAGCCCCACATCGGGCTCTGCACTGACAGTGTGGAGCCTGCTTGGGATTCTCTCTCCCTCTTTATCCGTGCCTTCTCCACTCACACACGCTCTCCTTCTCTTTCTCTCAAAATAAATAAAACTTAAAAAAAAAAGAAAAATAATTCAAAGGAAAAATAAGACATTTTACTCTTTTGAAAAAAAGAATACATGTCAGAATATTGCTCTTTATAGTAAATTAGTCCATGAATTTTGTCCACAATCCAAACGTATTTTCTAAATCTGAGTTGTGTCAAAACATGCCTGACTGAGGCCATGAGAAGAATGACCCCATGGGGTGGGTTTCCACCAGCATTTCTAGTAGCTGAGATTTGTGTCATGTTTGCCATTTGTAAAATGCTTTCCTGTTGGTGGCCTCGCTTAATCCTCGAAGTGATCCTGGTAGGAGGTTCGGACAACTATTACTCCCATTTGGTGGATGAGGAAACTGAGGCTTGCAGACGTAGTGACATGTTGCCGGAGTTCAGCAAGCACTGCGGGGGAGTACCTGCTAAGAAGCATGAGAATTGGCCCTGACACTTCAGCTCCGACGTCCTTCCCACCCCCCCCCATGCTATCTCCTGGGACAAGGGCCAGCTGCTTGAAGTCCCAGACATCCCAAAGGGGCAGTCCTCTCATTAATTCAATTATCTATTCACTCATTTAACAAACCTTCACTGAGTGTTGCTAGGCACAAGGAATAGAGTGGGGACACGAAATATACACCCTCGTCCTCAACCATTTCAAAGTCAACTGGAGAAGACACACAACTGAACAAACATTAACAGTAGAGTGTGGTTTTCTATCACAGGGCAGCCGTGAAGGCACTACCCAAAACTCAGTGCCCCGTCGTATGGACCATTCAACTGTCCCTGGGCTTTGCTGCCTTTTCGATAATATTAACAAACAACCCTTTACTAAGTGCCAGGCACTGTGTTTGGCTTAGATCCTTTCTCTCACTGAATTCTTGCTGTAACTTCTGCATGTAGGGTTAGGATTCCATTTCATAGAGGAAGATGCAGGAGCTCCAGGAGATTGAGTAACTCGATACTCATTACACATCGCCACGTAAAACAATCTCCCAAAACATAGCGGCTTAAAACATTAACTCACATGGTTGCTGGAGGCTTCAGTTCCTCCTGGACGACTGGGCTGAGGGCTCCAGTTCCACACCACTTGGCCGGAGGTTGCCTTCAGTCACATGAGCCTCTTCATGGAAGTTTGCTTCATCAGAGTCAGAGAAAGAGAGAGAACAAAACGGATATCATAGTCTTTTACAACCTAACCTCCAAGGTGACATCCCATGAATTTCACCAGATTCTACTCAGGTCACTAGGTCCAATACACACACACACACACACACACACACACACACACACACACACACACACACACAGTGGGGGTTACACAAGGGAGTAAATATCAGAAGGTGGGGATCACCGGAGGCCATCTGGGGAGCATCCTACTCTACTTGCCAACAGCCGATCTGTGATCTATCCGGAACCCAAATGCAGAACCGTCTGACTTGTCAAATCCGTGCTCAACACACCACCTGGGACAGCCTCACAGGTTTCCAGCAGGTACATAGTTAATCACACTACCAGTTTCAAAGCATGAGTACACATGAGATTTATTTCATTCAAAATACGTATAGGCAGACATTTAAATTCTCATTTTATAAAGAAGAAACCTAGAATTCATGGAGTATAAATGACTCATGGATTCATGTAAGTCATTATAGTATTTAGCGTTGACGTTTAATGACGTTTTACTTGGAGCTTACACGATTTTCCCTAGCTCCCCCCACATGGAGCCTGGATGCAGGTTTTCTGCTTCCAAATTCCAAGAAGCCCAATGCCATGATTATCTGATCCACTGATTTCCACCTGTTTTGTATTTTGTTTTAAGTCACTACTATGGTCCTGATGCTATGCTGGCCATAGAGGACATAGAAGACAAGGTCCCCATTGGCAGGTCCTGACCCACATCCATCTGCACGAGGCAGTGCCCGAAGGTCTCAAAGCCTCCTCACTCCCATCCGGGGGGTCCCCAGGCTCCCACGGCTTCCCATTACAGCTGCCCCTCCACCATGATGGTGAGATCGGAAATGAGGCAAAGAGGAGCTCCCAAAACTTTGGGACAGCCCCTCACATGCTGGATGCGCGTCTCATTGTCCTGCCTGTGTGTCACAAGGTGGCTTTGAAAAGACTTCAAAGTGGGAGATGTCCATCCAGTACTGAAAGGCGACATCGATCTTACTTTTATTCCTCTGCAGATAGCGTTGGCTCTTCCTCTTCAGTCCCCAGTCACATCCAGTCACTAAGGACACCCAGCTCTCTTTCAGGTCTACCCTGGTCACCATCCCAGCCTGGTCACCATACCAGCCTCCTTCCTCAGAGGTTTCCCTGTCTCTAGTCTCCACCCCGAAACCCATTCTCCATGGCATCCAGCATGAGCTTTCTAAACTTAGATCTGGTCGTGAAGCTCTCCTGCTTCAAACTTGCAATGCATGTCCATTGCTCTCAGCGTCAATTTAGCGATATTCCTCATCCCAGAAGGCCAGGCTCTGCTGAGCAGGCCCCTCTCCCTTCTTCACCAGCCTGAGCTGTGAGCAGCCTCCATGTCCTTTCTACTCCAGCCGCACTGACGCAGCCCGGCCAGGGGCTCTCGGGTGTCATGTGCTCTCTCATTTTCCGACTATTCCTGCCCCCACCGCCTTTACCTGGTCAAGACTTCCAATTCCGCCCTCATATGCGAGTCCTTCATGAAAGCTTTCCCTGTGTGTGTCCGGGTCTGGATTTGGTATCCTTCTTTGTCATGCCATAGAATGCCTTGTGCCTGTCATGCGTCGTTGCTATTGTGTGCTCAGGAGGACAGAGCCTTGTCTTCTATTTCCTTGTCTTCTGTGTCCTCTATGGCCAGGATAGCATCAGGACCATAATAGTGACTTAAAACAAAAATTTGTTGAATAAGTGAATGAATGAATGCAACCCCTGCTCCCATGTTCCCAGCATTAAAGACTTCCGGTTGAAGGGGCGCCTGGGTGGCCCCGTCGGTTAACCGTCCGACTTCAGCTCAGGTCATGATCTCGCTGTTCCCAAGTTGGAGCTCCGCCTCCTGCTCTGTGCTGACCGCTCAGATCCTGGGGCCTGCTTCAGATTCTGTGTCTCCCTCTCTCTCTGCCCTTCCCCCCCCTCATGTGTGGGCACGCTCTCTCTCTCTTTCTCTCCCTCTCTCTTTCAAAAATAAACATTTAAAAAAATTTTAAAGACTCCCAGTTGCTTATTCATCAACCCACAGGTCACCAAGCTTTTTTTGGTCCTGATGCCTCCGGGGACATTGTCCGCTTCTTGGTGGGCTCCTCACGACTTAGAGTGACCTATTCATTCATTTACTCTGTCAAGAAATACTTGTGCCAGGCATGTGCTGGATGCTGGAACAGAATCAAAGATGAGTTAAGCGCATAAAAGTCCAGACTAAAATGCGTTCGGAGTCTGGTGTCTGAAGCTTATGCTATTTCAAAGAGTTCCTTGGGGGAATAGTCGGCTCATGTTTATAAAGCACCTTAATAAAGACACCACCTTTGTATTACTATTCTTTCCTGAATACATCTGCTCTTTAGTCACTGTAACATTGCCAGCCTCTTCTAGAACATTATAATCATCTACTGTTCCATTTCATTTTATTGTTTAAATTTCAGGGTCTATGTGGCCAGTAGCTAGCAATACGCCCCCTGAGTCGATGACAGCATATACACAGAAGCCACGACATTATCGTTTGGAATTGTTTTTGAGACGGTAATAATTTTTGGAGTTACTGTTAAAACGTAATATAGGTCAATAACGTAGTCAGTTACTTTACTTTAACATCTTATGACCCTTCCTCCATTCCCTTCTAGTTAAAACATAAAAAATAAAAATCTCTCTGAGGCTTAGGCGTTTGTGAGCTTCTGCAGGATTCTAAGCCATCATCACTGGAGTTTGTACAATTAATTCTCCAGGCTGCCTCAGCCCACAGGAAGAGAGGAAATGCCCCAGCGGGATGAGACCGGCCCTTCTCACCTCCAGTAGATACAAAGTAGATAAATTAACTTGTTCACGCATTTATTTGTTCTCTCACTGGTTTGAATATTAACCATAGCATTAATTATATAACACTGATTTATCACTTACTATATGCCAGGCACTATCTTAAATGCTGTCTATTTACTGCCTACGGGAGCCTTAAAAAAAATTGGTACTCTTGCCATCCCATTTTACAGATGAAGATGCTGAGATCGAACAAAATCAGGTAAGTTATGCAAGGTCGCACATGTCCTAAATGGCAGGGCAGGAATTCAACCTCGGATCATCCTATCACGAGAACTCGCGTTTTAAACCTCCGTACCCTCTCAATTCCCTTCATTTCAGAGATATCTGAGGTGACTTAGGAAAACACATTCAGTACACACGATAGCAAATCCGTGAAGTAAAAAGATAAAGAGGAAATTTAAGGTAGAAACAAATAAGATGAAGCTGGAATTAGCAGACGAAATGTACACCTACAGAGTCCTGTGTACTTTAGGGGAGAAAGCAGCACATGGAGTTCTATGTTTCTCCATCAAAGAGGGAAACGTATTCATTTCCATGCTTTACGGGATTCGTAAAATGAAAAACAGACTCAGGGCAACAAAAACCTGTCTCCTGGTACTGAGACTCAGAAAATGTCTCAGCGGAGGCTCTTGAAAAGGGCCGTGTGATGTAATGATAGACTGTCACCCTCGACAGCATCCCCGCAGCAACTGTGGCCACGGTTCTGCGAGGCCGTGTTGTAGATCCATTTATGACACCTCTCGGCGCAGCGACATGGCTCACATCGAAGCTCAGGTGAGAAGAGCCAAATCCTGATTCTACAGCTGTCCAGTGGCCGGGCTGAACCCCAGGGCAGAGTGACGTGAACACAGTTCGAACACCGAGGGTGCAGGCATTCCATGGCACCAGCCAAAGGCAGGCATGTGTCCTTCCGCCGGGGGTCTGCGTATCGTCACACTTCTGTGGAGTGCCCCACCTCGCCTCTCTGCAGAGCCAGACCAGGAGAACCCTCAGAGCGGGGCTTGGATTCCCTCAGAAAATGATTCTGGGTGCATCAGGGTGACGTGGGTGACTAAGCACCTAAAACCTTACTCCATAGAGTCTGGCCATGATCACTTCAGTTTCCCATGATCACTCCAGCTGTTTCCGAACTCCAGGCACAGTCGTTTAAAAAAATCAATAAATACACCAATTATAGCAGACCCGGAATATCCAACTGTAAGCAATGTCACTTCCTGGCAAACTCTCCAACATAACCCAGTAACTGAATACACCGATTTGTTGAGAGGGTTGTTAGGACAAGTTAGTTAGATGTTAGAAGATATTTAAGATACGGTCAGTGAGATTCAACCGTCATGTCTTGAACAATTGTTTTCCCACCTGTTTTGAAGGAAGCTTCCAGAATCTATGCTTGGTATCCTAAGGTCTTAGAGCCAACTTTGCCTCCCGACAGGACAGCATTCCTGGACCCAACCAGGGGTCTACCTATGTGCTCAGTGAGAGTGTTGGGCGGGCTACGCTGCTGTGATTTAAAGTACTATGTGGGGGCGCCTAGGTGGCTCAGTCGGTTGAGTGTCCGACTTCGGCTCAGGTCATTATCTTGCGGTCTGTGAGTTTGAGCCCCACATCAGGCTCAGATGTGCTGACAGCTCAGAGCCTGGAGCTTGCTTCGGACTCTGTGTCTCCCTCTCTCTCTGCCCCTCCCCAGCTCACTCTCCCTCTGTCTCTCTCAAAAATAAAATAAAAAACAAAAACAAAATTAAAAAAAAAAATAAATAAAGTACTACGTGGTCCTTGAACCATTTTGGTCCTACATCCAAACAGTAAGATATTTTGAATATATATAAATATTTTACATATACAAATATATCATTATATATCATATTATGTGTATTATTTACTGTACTAGATTATCCTTATCAATTCTTATGGATTATATGTATCGATTATAGTACTAATGTTTTACAAAAGCAGTGCAGAACATTAAAATAGACATTGGGAGGGATAAGATATCAAATGAATATGACAGAAGTTCTCTGGAAGTTCTATTTTCTTCCCATCCCCCATTATTTCCCCTTTGGAGGCCACCATCATACAGTAAGGAGCCAGGTAGGCCTTCTCCGGACCACCTCTGGTGCTCCAGCCCCAGCCCATCTCCCCAGCCTTGTCCCTGCTAAGGCTCTCCACCCACACCCAATTCTCCTCCACATTGTCACACACCCCACCAGCAGCCACCAGCCGGAGGAGTCACGGAGCAAATTCTCCCCTAGAGCATCTGGAGGAAACACCCCTACATGTACCTTGACTTCAGCCCAGGGATACTGAGTTCAGACTCCTGGCCTTCAGAAACGCCAAAAGAATAAATTTCTGTTGGTTTAAGCCACCAAGTTTATGGTAATACGTTATAGCAGCCACAGGAAACTAAGAGCTTTGGGAGAAGGAGACAGGAGCTAATGATGGAAATAAAGTTGGAGAGTGTGGGCTCGGCACCCAGTTCCTCTCCCGTGTTAAGCGTGCCCAAGACCTTCACTTTGACTTTCCAGGGAAATCAGCATCTCCCCACCCCTAGAAACCCCACCACCACCACCAACTCACACTTCTTTGAAAGCTCCATCACCCCAGATGGAGGATGAATATTTCTAAGTTGACCACATCCCCACCATTCACTGAGGTCCAGCAAAAATAATTCTTTGTGAGGCTTCTCAGCAAGCTGACCGTGTCATGACTTCTCACTTGTCATTATTACTGAATATAAGTTCTTATGGACACCATCCTCATGTTCATCCTCATCCCCATGCCTCCTTGGGTTTTAGCTCCCTGGGCCCACACTCCTCTCTTTTGGTCTTTCTTTTCTCTCTGCAGTTGGCAGAATTCTAAAGATGTCCCCTCCAAAATCCCCAAGTCCCCATCATTCAATCAAACACGAATGTAGGTACCGCTGTGAAGAGACTACAGGTAGAATTAAGGTAAGTGCTCAGCTGACTTTGAGATAGGGAGAGTAGCCTGGGTTATCCAGGTGAAACCAGTGTAATCGCTTCTGCCCCAAAAGCAGAAGAGCCAGAGAGATGGGGCAGGAGAGGCGGGGCTGAAGGGAAAGTCAGAGACCCGAAGAGTAAGAAAGATATAGGCTTACCATGGCTGGTTTCGTAGGGGTCCGTGAACCGAGGAATGTGAGTAGCCTCTAGAATCTGAGAATGACTCCCAGTTAGCAAGGAATCTGCCAACAACCTAAATGAGCCTAGAAATAGATTCTTCCCTAGAGCTTCCAGCAAAACTGGAGCTCACACTTGTGAGACTCTAAGCAAGGAAGCAGCTGAGCCATGCTGAGCTCAGACCTACAGAAACCGTGAGATAATAAATGGGTATTTTGTTTAAGATGATAAATGTGTGGCAATTTGTACAGCAGTGGTAGGAAACTAATACATTCTCGAACTGCTCTTTCTCCACCCCTTTGTGGACCTCTCTTCTCAACGTGTCTCTTAAACAATGATTCCCATTCTCACTCTCCCTAAGTAATATTATTTGTTCCAAGGCTTCAAGGTCCCTCTATATCTTACTAAATCCCTAAGCCATAACTCTATGTCACGTATCTTTGCTGTGTTCCAAACCCAGAGATCCAGCTGTCTGCTAGGTATCTCCACTCCTATGTCTTGGAGGCATCTGAAACCAACATGTCCAAATAGAGGCTCAATTTATGCCCCTACACCTGCTTCTACTTCTGAGATCCCTACAAGGAATGGTGTCATGATCATCCAGCTACCAAAGTCTAAACCTTATCCTCATCTTCATCTTCTCCCAGTTTTTCAATGCTAAATCCTAGCCCTGAGTCTTATCTATTCCAACTGCTAACTTCCCCTAATCCATCTACTTGCCTCCATTTCCCAGGACAAGTCCCCACTGGCTCTCATCCATGCTACTGCAAGAGCCCCTTACCTGCTTGTCTGCCCTGGTGCTCCCCAGTCCATCCTCTTAGCTGCAGTCGAAGATCACTCCAGACGTAAAACCTCCATCTGCGGGCAGAATATAATAAAATGGATAGGACTGGAGACCGGCTTATCATTCTGAAGGATGGGGGTCAAGGAAATCATCCATAACTAGGGTAAAAGCTAAAGAAGTAGAAGATGCAAGGAAAAAATAAGAGACATGAAGGACCACTTCATAAGGTCTGATATCACCTATGACTTTTGAGAAGGAGGGAATGCCCATCAACGTATGTATGGATAGAGAAAATGTGGTACACACTTAAAATGGAATGCTATTCAGCCTCGTAAAGAAAGAAATCCTGCCACTTGCTTCATCGATGAATCTAGAGGACATTACGCTAAAAACAAATACTGCAGGATTCCACTTATATGAGAAATGTAAAATAGTCAAACTTACAGAAGCAGGGAGTAGAACAGTGATTGCCAGGGGCTGGGGAGGGGAGGGGCAAATGGAGAGTTGTTGCTTAATGGATATAAAGTTCAGTTATGCAAGATGATTAAGTTCTAGAGACGTGCCGTACAATATGGTATCTATAGTTAACAGTATGCTTTCAGTTTTTTTAATGTTTATTTACTTTTTTGAGAGAGACAGAGCACAAGTGGGGGAGGGGCAGAGAGAGGGGTGGGGAGACACAGAATTCAAAGCAGGCTCCAGGCTCTGAGCTGTTAACACAGAACCCAACGAGGGGC
Organism: Paguma larvata; assembly: GCA_030068075.1. Lineage (NCBI taxonomy): Eukaryota > Metazoa > Chordata > Mammalia > Carnivora > Viverridae > Paguma > Paguma larvata. The sequence goes on from CM057838.1 coordinate 42,064,437, forward strand.
TTGAACCCACAAACCATGATATCATGATCTCAGCCGATGTTGAATGGCGCCCCAACAATACACTTTAAAATACATTGAGAAGACAGATCCCATATTAAGTATTCTTATCACCAAAAACCCAAAGCAAAAAAACAAAAAAAAAGCAAAAGAACACAAGGAAATTTTGGAGGCGATGGATATGTTTATACCTTGGTTGTGGTAATGATGTCATGAGTATATGTATATATTCAAGCTTATCAAAGTATATGCATTAAATATATGAAATTTCTTGAATATCAATTACACCTCAATAAATTTTTTAAAAATAAAAATTAAGGGGCACCTGGGTGGCTTAGTTAAGCGTCTGACTCTTAATCTCAGCTCAGATCATATCTTACAGTTCATTAGTTCAAGCCTTGTGTCCAGCTTAGCACTGACAGTGTGGAGCCTGCTTGGGATTCTCCCTTTCTCTCTCTCTCTCTCTCTCTCTCAAAATAAACAAATAAACAAACTTTAAACTTAAAAAAATAAAAATTAAAGGATGAGAGTGGGAAGTAATTTTTTTAATAGGAGAAAATATTCCCAAGTTCCGTAAAGAAATTTCCAAGTACCCAAGAATATTGATGAAAAAGACCCATGCTGCATGCCATTCTTGATCTCAGGGTGGTGAGTTCAAGCCCCACATTGGGTGTAGAGCTTGCTTAATAAAAAGAAAAAGAAAAAGACCCATGCCCAAGCACATCCTAATAAAATTTCTCATTGATAACACTGGATGCCTAAAGACAGAGAAGAAACATGCTGACTTTTTAATGGAAAATTATTTTAAGTTTAGAATCGTATCTTCAGCCACACTAACTTAATGTGAGAAGGCAAAGTGAAGATATTTTTAAGGTATACATATATAAAGACTTCCACTTCTCTAAATGAATTGTCTGTGACAAAGACTGAGCCAGTATTTCAATTGGCCTCCACAACTCTAGAAAGTCAAGTTGCTTCTGATAGATCTGACCCAAGCAAAGCCAAGTAGTTCATTCTACCACAACTGGTAAGCAAGGAAACCAAGAGAACTCGTAGTTAAATATAAATGAGTTGGTACACACTCTACAGTTGACCAAATTTCAAAATTTTGCTATCTCTAGGATAAATTATACTTTGATTCTTTGAATCATGAGATAAATTTCAGAACACCAAGTGATAGGCTGGTCAAAGGGTTTCACGGCCGTTTATTCTAAGCCGTAATGCTTAGATGATATTTAAACACTGCCCACACTGATTTCAGCCCTCTGATCAAACGATGGAAACACTAATTTTGCAAACAGTGCCAGAACCCAGATCTGGGATTGCTTGCACAGTGCTTACGGGTGGAGTAAGCAAGGAAGAGCCTAATGCCAAGCCCTGTCGGGAGTCTCCAGTTATAATTCCAGCAAGCCGATTAAGAGCGATGGTGAAATGTACTTAAAACCGCCACCCATGGGGAAATCCATGACACACTCCGGCCATGGCAAAATCCCTTGCGACTTTCTGCTGATACAAAGGCATATAACAAAGAGCAAGCAATCAGGAGTCCCAAATCGCAGGCTTCAAGCTGGGCCTTGCAAATATTTTTTTCTCTCTATTCAAAGATACTGCAAGATAGGGCAGAAAGCCTGTGGCCCATCCTGCTGAAAACCAATGGTCACAATTTGCATCCTCTCTCTAGTCCGGGACTTGTTTTATTATTGACTGTAGGCAGTTACACCAAAGGCTACTTTAGCTACCTTAGTGACACAGTAGGAGCTTTCTGAAAGTTGTAAACTCATGCTGATGTTTCAACTTAACTCTTACTGTCTTTGCTTGTGACAATTTCAAAATCTTCCGGCTTTATATAAGCATTTCCTGATTCTTTTTTTTCTAAGATGACAACTTTTCTCATGTCTTCCCCATAAAATATATTCTTACCTGTTTTAATATATTCTTACTATATAGTGTCACCTGGTGTTTAAATTATAATATTCTTCAAAACTGAAAAAAAAATCTTAATTTTCCACAAAATAACGAATTCACTAAAGGTTAAATAAAACCTATTAGAAATTCACAATTAGAGAAAAAACATCTCTGAGAGAGGATGACTAATAGTCCCTTCAATCGACTACACCTTAATCCCCAGGATCCGTAAACATGTTACTTTATGTGGCTCAAAGGACTTTGCAAATGTCCTTTAGGAATAATCCTAATGTGGAGAGATTACCCTGTATTGTCCAGGTAGGCCCAGGGATGTGATCACCAGCATCCTCCTGAGAAGGAAACAGGCAAGTGCTACCATGAACGAGAAGGCAATCTGACGCCAAAAGCAGATTGGAGTGAGGTGCTTTGAAGATAAAGAGTGAGCCATAAACCATGGTATATATGCACCATGAAGCACCAGAAGGAAGAAGAAAGAAAGAAAGAAAGAAAGAAAGAAAGAAAGAAAGAAAGAAAGAAAGAAAGAAAGAAAGAAAGAAAGAAAGAAAGAAAGAAAGAAAGAAAGAAGGGAGGGAGGGAGGGAGGGAGGGAGGGAGGGAGGAAGGAAGGAAAGAAGGAAGGGAGGAAGGAAAGGGAGGGAAAGAAGGAAGGAAAGAAGAAAGAAAAAGATCGTCCTCTCAGAGCCTCCAGAAGGAAACAGCCATGTCAACACCTTGACTTCAGCCCAGTGAAATAGATTCCATACTTCTGACGTCCAGAAATGTAGGAGAAAAAAACAATGTGTTATATTAAGTCACTAAGTTTATGCTAATTCATTACAGCACCAATAGAAAACTAAAACCACCTTTCTCTATCTCTACACACACACACACACACACACACACACACACGCACATAGATTTACTTGGAAATTTAAGTGCATTCGAAATAAGTATTTAATTAAAAGAATAATTACAAACTAGAAGGAATGAGTATACTACACATTGGAGGCTAAGAGATTTGACCACAGAAGTAGTAAAAACAAAAATGAATAACCCTATAGGTATTCATTAGAAAAAAAAAGTAAAAGTAAATTTAGTGTTCAATTCTAGAATCTAAATAAAAAACAGAAGAATAAACCTAAATAAGGAGAAATAACTAATAACCAAAAGGTAAACATTAATGCATTAGGATACAAAATAAAAAATAACAGACTTAAACTCTAAAGTTAAAAGTTCGTTCTTTAGAAAGATTAATTAAATAACCTTGGGCAAATCTGAAAAAGACAAATATCATACAATTTCATTATATGTGGAATTTAAGAAACCAAACAAGTGAACATAGGAGAAAGGAAGGAAAAATAAGATAAAAACAGAGAGAGAGGCAGACCATGAGAGACTCTTAAATACAGAAAACAAACTGAGGGCCGCTGGAGGGGAGGTAGGTAGGCGATGAGTTAAATGGGGGATGGGCATTAAGGAGGGCACTTGTTGGGATGAGCCCTGGGTGTTATATGGAAGTGATGAATCACTGGGTTCTACTCCTGCAACCAGTACTACACTCTGTGTTAACTAACTTTATAACTAATTTTTAAAAAGAAACAAAAAAAAAAAGAGAAAAAGAGAGAAGAAAAATAAACAATGCTAGAAATTCAAAAGAGAATATAACCATAGATACAGAAAAGATTATTTGAAAACATGAGAAATGTTTCCTACAATTCTATACCAAAACTTGAAAAGTTTACAGAAATTTCATGTTTTTCTAGGAATACACAGGACTCAAGAAGAGATAGGAAAAAGTTAGCGGGCCCATTATCACTTAATTTTTTTCGTTGTCACTGTTTTATCCTGAAAATAACAATAGGCTCGGATGAATTTAATGGCAAGTTCTACCAGCACACAAATCAATCCTTTTCCAGAATTAATCAATTCAAAACTTTCATAAGGAGGGGTATCCCATTCACTGCAGCAGCAAATAAAATATCAAGGGAAAAAGTAACGGGAAATGCTCAGAAAAAAAATATGACAAAAGCTTTAAATAAATATATGAATATAAATTATATATATATAAATATATATATTATATTTATATATATTTATATATATATAAAGAGGAAAAAGCCTCTTTGACCTAAGACGCACCAATTTCTTACTCGACACGTCTCCAAAGGCAAGGGAATTAAAAGCAAAGATGAACTATTGGGACCTCATCAAGATAAAAAGCTTCTGCACAGCAAAAGAAACAACCAACAAAATGAATAGGCAACCAACGGAATGGGAAAAGATCATCGCAAATGACATATCGGATAAAGGACTAATATCTAAAATTTATAAAGAACTTACCAAACTCCAAACCCGAAAAACAAACAACCCAGTGAAGAAATGGGCGGAAGATATGAATAGACACTTCTCCAAAGAGGACATTCAGATGGCCAACAGACACATGAAATGATGCTCAATGTCACTCAGCATCAGGGAAACACAAATCAAAACCACACTGCGATACCACTTCACACCAGTCAGAGTGGCTAAAATGAACAAATCAGGAAACTATAGATGCTGGCGAGGATGTGGAGAAGCAGGCACCCTCCTACACTGTTGGTGGGAACGCAAACTGGTGCAGCCACTCCGGAAAACGGTGTGGAGGTTCCTCAAAAAAATGAAAATAGAGCTACCCTGTGACCCAGAAATAGCACTGCTAGGAATCTACCCAAGAGACACAGGAGTGCTGATGCATAGGGGCACGTGTACCCCAATGTTCATAGCAGCACTTTCGACAATAGCCAAATCATGGAAAGAGACCAAGTGCCCATCAACTGACGAGTGGATAAAGAAGATGTGGCACATATACACAATGGACTACTATGTGGCAATGAGAAAAAATGAAATCTGACCATGTGTAGCAACATGGATGGAACTGGAGGGTATTATGTTAAGTGAAATAAGTCAGTCAGAAAAAGACAGATACCATATGTTTCCACGAATAGGTGGACTTTGTGAGACTAAGCAAAAACCAGGGGGAGGGGAAGAGGGGAAAGGAAAAAAAGACACAGAGATGGAGGGAGATAAAACATAAGAGACCCTCAAAGACTAAGAACAAACTGAGGGTGAGGGGGATGAGGGAGGGGGGAGAGGGGGTGATGGGCATTAAAAAGGGCACATGTTGGGATGAACACTGGGTGTTAAATGTAAACCAATTTGAAAATAAACTATTATAAAATTAAAAAAAAATAAAATAAAATAAAATGTTAAAAAATAAATAAATAAATATACATGTGTATATATACACATGTATATTTAATATATTATATTTTATATAATATATATTTGTATTATATTTTTTATATATTTATTATTTAATATATTATATTTTATATTATATATATATATATATATATATATATATATATATATATACACACACACACACACATTGAAGGATCTTGTAAAAGACCATACTGATGGAAATCCTGTCCAGGTGCGGTCTGACCACCCAGGAATAAGAGGCAGTGCCAGGAGCCAGCAGCCGTGAAGAAACGTGGTATCTGGAACAGGCTGGAAAAGAGACGTCACCAGAGAGCAAAGTGAAACCTCAGGGAAGTTACAAAGTGGCCCCGGAGCCCAGGAGCACAACAACCCAAGTGACCTACTTTTCATTTTTTCTTTACTACACAGAGGACCGCTGGTGCCGAGTCCTGGGGACAACGCTTCCCATCTATCCCGGAGGCCTCGGTTGGTGGCAGACTCCTGCTGTCTGGGCAGAGCACCTGGACAGGCCCTGAAGCAGCAGAATAAACCTGAGGCACACTGTGGGGATTTGGGGGGCTCAGCACCCGCCCCTCCAGAGCCACATCAGAGCAAGGCCGGGGGCTGAGGGAAGCTCTGCCTGGCGGTCCCCAGCCACACGCCGTCCGGCCACACTGGGATCCGCTGGCACAGACAGACACGAACAACCTGGTCCGATTCACTCTGATTTTCCTTTGATTTCATTGTTGTTAAGTCTGGACAAAATGTGCCTCGTTTAGGTATCTCCAGATCTCCAAAATGTACATGCCAAGAGCCTCTGCTCCGTGTCTTCAAAGCCTCCCCAGAAGAAGCTTCTTTGATCCCTACAAAGGACTTTAATTACATAAAGATCTGAATCAGTTGATTAATTTTCAATATGCATAAAAGCTATTCATTTCCATGAGGCAAAAATACCTTTCAGAGGCCCACACGGCTCTTATCTTTGTACTTTACCACCCTCGTTTTATTACCACTGTCTTTGGGGACCCTGACTCCAAGCTTTAAGGCAGGAGCTTTTAAAAATAAGTGCCTTTTTCACATTTCTTTGGCTGCCATACCAAGATCCAACCTCCCTGATTCCCCACAGCCTGGCCCTCTAGCCCTCCCTCTGCTGAGCACCCAACCCACACGAGCTGGGAGGTGGCCAGACCACGGCTGGGGAAGGTTGGCTCCAGACGCCTAACCCTGGCAGCGAGGATGGTGTGTGCTATTCAGGAGGCCTGAGTTACAATAGCCTCAGTGTTGGAGAAGGTGCCAGCGGAGGGCGAACCGAAGGCGGCTGATATGAGTGGAACCGCACGTTTGCTGCTGTTACTCTTAGCTCTCTCCCCTGGCCATCAGATCCACGGGCTCCCACCTGGGATGAAAGAAGGGGATAACCTTCGGTTTCCTTCCAAGGGCGGCTTTGGTGTTACCCCAGACACCAGTGCCTCTTCCAGACTCCTGTTGTTCCTACCTGGAACCACAGAGAACTGCCACGGCAATGTAAATAGAGCAGCTCATGTTTACTGAGCACCTACTACGTGTGTGCCCAACATGGTTTGCTCCCGGAATCCTCACCACAACCCTAGGAGGTAGTTCCCATAGTATTCCCGTGCTACAGATGAGGAAACCGCGGCTCAGAGTGTTCCGTTAGCCTGTGCCACGTTGTATCGCCAGCAAGTAGGGGCTGGAGCCCAGGGCTGCTGATTCTAGTCCTGAAGCTTGTAGCTGCCACTCTATACTTCCGAGTTCCATCAGTTTCATGTTTATTCACATCCCTACTCCATTCCCCAACCCTCAAGAGAGGTAAAGGGAAAACAAAAGCCCCCTTCCTATTGGTATTGAGAGTCCTTAAATTCTGAGCAAGGCAGAAATTTGGGAGAGACATAGAAGAGACTGACTTACTGGGCGAGAGACCAGCATTAGCAGGATAGGGTTAGAAGATGGGCAGAATCTAGCAAGATGGGATTTCCCAAAGACAGAGCCCTCCATAGGAGTACAGAACGCTGCACGGGTAAATCCAGACGACCAGAAACACCCATGTCAACCCTGGTACTTGAAACAATACAAATAATTATGGTACTGTTAGCTAATTTTTTAAAAAATATGTACTAGATACCAGCACTGGGCTAAGTGCTTTCCTTATAGTAACTAATTTAACCCCCCTATAAAACAAACACATAAATTTTTTCAGGGTAGGGCCATTAGTATTCCCAGTTTACAGAGCAGAAACCGAGGCTCCAAAAGTTCTTCCAGCCATTTCCCACAACCCCCTCACCAGGAACTGGCAGAGCTAGGATCAGACCTCATGCTACTTGATTTTAAATTCTGCTCTAGGGCCCTTTAAACTTTACAAAAGATCAATCAATAACCTGGTACAACTACAGACTACATCCACCGTAGTTTCTAGAATGAGGAAAAGTGCATCCCACACCAGGCCACACAGAGTATTACTGCTTCCAGTCTAAGAGATGGTGGTTTAATAAAAGTAAAGACGATCTAGGGGCGCCTGGGTGGCTCAGCTGGTTAAGTGCCGGCTTCGGCTCAGGTCATGATCTCGCGGTTGGTGAGTTCGAACCCCACCTTGGGCTCTGGGCTGACAGCTCAGAGCCTGGAGCCTGCTTCGGATTCTGTGTCTCCCTCTCTCCGTCCCTCCCCCGCTCACACTCTGTCTCTCTCTCTCTCAAAAATAAATAAACATTATAAAAAGTTTTTTAAGTAAAGATGACCAAGCCAGGTGCTCATTCAGAGGCAAGGAGTCAGGATGGCAAAGGAGCCTGAAACACATCCCATGAGGGAAAGGGAAAGGGAAAGGAGTTGGCCACAGTTTCCTAAAGAAGATACTTCTTCAAACACCAGAAGGTCGTGTTAGCGGAAGGGAAACTTGGATTTATTTTCCATGACCTCAGGGGCTGGATTTAACACCAGAAGGTGGACATTACAGGGAGACCACCTTCAGCTCAGCAGTCTGTCAGCTCTGGTCAAAGTGGGAGGGACGGGGACTCCCCTTCATCGGAGGGGTTCTCACGGGGTGGATCGCCACACGGCAGAGTGTGGTCATGGACGCCCCAAGCCCCAGAAGTGCAGCCGAACAAGGTACGGTAAGTGTGCCCTGCACACACCGATTCCTTCACCGTTTAAGTGTGTGTATTTTGAGAGAGAGAGAGAGAGAGAGAACGACCTGGGGAAGGGCAGAGAGAGAGGGCGACAGAGGATCTGAAGCAGGCTCTGCAGGGACAGCAGTGAGCCCAATGTGGGGCTTGAACTCATGAACCGTGAGATCATGACTTGAGCCAGAGTCGGACACTTAACCGACCAAGCCCCCCAGGCGCCCCGATTCCCTCACTTCTGAGGATGGTCTGCCCCCACCTCAGCGCTCACACTACTGTTCAGGAGCAGCCCTCACAGGGCTGTGTGGGATAAGCTCTCTGTCACAGGCCCTGTTTATGAAGGGACCTACCTGGCCAGCTGCTATCTTGATCCGGATTCTTCTGGTAATAAGTGTCAAAGCTTCCTGGGAAATAGTCTGTAAAAGGGTACAAGGGTGTCTGTCTGTACTCAGGGGCAGGGGAGGAGCGGCCTCAGACTGTCCTCTGTATGTCCATCTATAACCATTCTCTACGGTCTGAGCCCTCTCTCGGCCCGTGCTATCCCTACTACCCCTACACCAGATGACCATAATGGGAACAAATGCCTGATCCGAGCAAAGACATCAGCTGCCTCATCCTGGGATTCTGAGCTTGGGGAAGGACAGTCGCGGGCAGCATCCAAATGGCCGACGCGTGTTGCATAAGCTTGAGAGACTTTGGGTGGCCATATTCTACCAAGCGGTCAGAGGAGGAAAAAATCAGACTACATGAACAAAGAAGGACACACAATAGAAGAATCTTCTAGTTTTGTGGGCCAGGTGCTATCTGAGGCAGCTACTCCCCTGCCCCTGAGTACAGAGACATACTTGGGTATCCATTTACAAAATATTTCCCAGGAAGCTTTTGACAGTCGCTACCAGAAGAATCCCCATTAAGATAGCAGCTTGCCAGGCAGGTCCCTTCACACACAGTGCCGGTGACAGAGAGCCTGTCCTGGAGCAGCCCCCTGACGCTGGTTCCTCAACAATAGTGCCTGTGCTGAGATAAGATCCTGCAATATTAATCTCGGGGCTGCTTCTCTCTTCCCTCGCTTGCTGTCCTTGAAGGGAACAGAAGGCCCAGGGAGGAGCAGAACTTCAAGTCTGTCAGATAACAAAGATTAGAGAGCCCCATCCCCCAGTGGGGGACAGGCATCTAAAGGCCCTTGAGCTACAGGGACACGGAAGAGAAGACACTGACTATTCAGACTCTTTTACTTCCAAACCAAACTCTTGAAAACCAAAAAAAGAAAACTTTGCACGGAAGAGAACATAGACAAGAGTTTATGCTATAATAAAGACTAGGAAGTAATGCATGGGCAAGGGCAAACTCCCCTCCATACGAGACAAGGTGAAGGTCATCAGGACTGGGAGAGAGAACTGGCACGGTGGGGCCATGACCCTGGGGGCTCCGTGGCCAGAGACAAGAGAACTAGACCTGGTGTGGGGTACAGGAATTGGGCCCGGAGAGGGAGGTCTGTGTTCAGAGGCATCAGAGCCCATATTGAGACAATCGAGTATCTGTAGGTCATCCCAACCCTCCAAGGGAGCAGCTTCCATGCTGAGGCCATGTCTACCCCTCACTGCGAGACCAGGGTCTTTTTTCGACAGCTGCCCACCCATCCGTCCCTGGCTCATCTGACAGCCTGTACTACAAGAAGTGCTGAGTCCCCATCAGAACTGCCCCATACAGCCCCTCCTTTCTCCGGTCCCCTAAATGCTCTAATGTCCCTAGAACAGAAGGTGGGCTTAGCCCCAGAGGAGCCACAGTGGTACGTAAGCAAGAGCCCAGTGCCTGGGCCTCGTGGTAAAGCCAGTGGGGAGCACCACCTCCAACCACATAATACAACAGCTTCCAATGCCTAGAATTAAAGACCATTTGGGGTCCATCTCTAGGAGATCACAAGTGCCTGCACACTTGACCACGTCGCTCCACTGCTGCTGCGGTCAAGCGAATGGCACCGGGGGCCACCTTAAGATCAGCTCAAACTTCCACCTACACCCTAGGGAAATTCCAATGCCCTCCCCAAGTTCCTGAGACTTCACAAAGGGTCCAGGCTCTCATGGTCCCTTCTGGCACTAATTGGATTTCTCCACGAAACTTGCCATAATTCCCTTCTGGACTCCACATCCCACGACGTTCGTTTCTCTCCACCTTGACATAGAACACAGTGGGGAAATTCTGTCTCTTTCACTAACTGAGGGTTTTCAAACTGTAGGTCCCTCCGTTGAAGGATCGTCAAATCACTGTGGTAGGTCACAACCTGCATTTTTTCTAATTAACTAGAAAATATCAGAATTCGTAGGAAGAACCTGCATAAATGCTGCAGCAAACACGGCGCTCAGCGGCTCCCTGCCACTAGAGAGACTCCACGGTGGACGTATGACGGATGCACGTGGTGGCTAGGAATGGATCATTTGCTCCTTTGCTCATTGACGACTCATATTATTTCTCAGCTTATGATGGTCAATTTGACCATTACCATAATGGGAGGGTTAATTCGGTGCCCTTTTATTTTATATTGTGATAATTTGTATTTCCCTTGTCAGCAAAATGGTAGCCATTCAACGGAGTGTTGGTTTGTGGGGAGATTAGCTAAATTACTCGATAATATTGCTGCCTCAGCAGCCCGTCAGTGTGGCCAAGTGGCCTGCAGAGGCTTGAACTGACCCTAGCCCCTCCGGCAAGCGCGGGCCCCAAGTAACAGTCCACGGAGTCACAGGGAAATGGAAGTTCCTCGTCTGACCTCCCCAGCACTTTTGAGCAACAGTCTGCCCTGCCTCCCAGGGCCTTCCCCTTGTGCGTCCCTTAGATAAAACCCTTGGGGAGCCTACCAAAACCCTACTCTTTTTTATTTGAATTGACCAATCCGGACCTTAGCCCAGAAACCCTAAAGCGTGCCACCCATAAACCCTAACAGAGGCAAGCGCCCCAGCCCTCCCCTGCCTTGACCTCCCAGCGTGGTCATCTCTCTCCACCCTCCTCCAGGACTGGTGAGTAATCAGCCGCTCTCTTCCAATGTCCTTGTGGTCTTTTGTGAAACTAAACTGCGGCTCACCATCAAACACCCCGGGGCTCTGCTTAGTGAGTCTTATTTCACAGAGTCACAAACAGGTTACAAATCTGGAAGGCCTTCTTCAGAAAGGCCTTCAGAAAAAATCAGATATTTTTTTAGTTTCTCGACAATTATCACCTTTCTGTTGAAAGACAATAAACTGTCCTTAAAATGGATGAAGATGAAGGAATGATGAGGTAAAAAAAAAAATCTAGAAGCCTGTGTGTAGGTTCAACTCCTGAGTTGGGAAGTTCAAGACTAACAATATTGAGCAAAATGCTGACTCTAATCCAAATACTGGGACTTGGTTTGAACTTCATTTTAAAAGGAAAGAGCAACTGCGAGATTTTATAATGAAGGTTATTTAAAATTCAGGCTCTATCTAATACGCGGAATCCTTCGAAAATGGCAGAACCCGGTGTATTTTTTTTGTAATTATATATTTTCAATAAATCCCCCAAGTCTTTTCAAGTGAGGAGAGGGAGGACATAAATCATTGACACACTTTCCAATTCGAGAGGCAGCTCGGTATATTGAGTGTGAACCAAATTCTGGAGTGAGTTGCTAGGGTTCGAATTCCAGATCCTCCTCTTCCCGGTTGTGATAGCTTTGCCCTTCCGTGCCTTATTTCTCATCTCCAAAACAAAAATAATAACAGCGATTAGTCCATCGTGCTATTGGAAAAATAATCCACGTAAAGGCCCACAGAAAAGAGCCTGCCCATAGGGAGTGCTCTGTAAGTGTTTGCTTTCGGTCTTCTTTTTAGTCGCTCTGCAGCAGTTAACAAGAAAACCCTAATCTCCTATATAACGGCATATTGAGTGGCAAAAAAGAAAATGGAATATGCACCTCTTAAAACTCTTATTCTTTCAGCACACGTGGATATAGTGTATGTAACTTTAAAAAAAAAATCAGCAGATAAAATGAAAGCTCCTCCTCTTAGGGAAAACACATCGTGTACAGAACACACAGACCAGTAAAGATTCTGAGACCCAGTGTGAAGAGGCACTGATACTGTAGGAGAAGCAATCTGCTTCATGTATGTCAAGGAGGGAGATAATTCACAGAATTATATGTAGGGAGATAATTCACAGAAAAATTTTATAAAGTTTCAATTGAATCTCATGTAACAATAAAATATAGTTACAAAATTAGAAATAGACGTTGCTGATCAAGATGAATTAAACTAAAGCATTATCAAGAGCTTAAAAGGCACAGGACAGTAAATAAAGCTAGAAAACACGGTACAGTCATTAGAAAATGGTTTGATGCTACTAATAACAGTGCTGTTTGAAATCTGGCTTATACGTCTTGAGGTCTGGGCATCTCAAAGATATTATGCCGAGTCTCTTGGACAAGTCAGAGAATACAGGCTAACTTGTTAATTTTATTAAAGGAACCAAATTAATTTCATTAAAGGAACCTCACTAAATAGCTGACTTTTTAGAGTATTTTAGTCAGGGATTAGTGCTAATCATATCCGTTTACTGAGTCATCCAAAGTGTATTGGTTGTTACAAAGGAAAATTGTTAAGCAGAGTATATGAACCCCAGAACGAGATTCGGTGTTCTAAATGAGAAGCAGTTTCATTTGGCCATTTTATCAAAGATGATGTTTGTTAATAAAATTGGCATATTTCGCTGATGTTTTCAGTATTCTTAACAAACTAAATTTGAAACCATAGAGAAAAATCAACAAGATACTCCACGCATCCAGGAGTTTCAAAAGATGTTCTGTGCCTAGGAACCAAGACGTAAGTGATGGCCCTATCTACTAAATATTCCCACTCTTGTCATGACATAGCAAGGAGGACATTACTCATGAAATCAGCCCAAATGAAATAATAAAACATTGTTACCACTCCCTTCTGCCCGAAACTTTTCATTTTTAACTTCCCAAAAAGGAAATTGGAACATTAAAGAAAAATACTTGGATTACAAATTCATTTTCTTTTCCAAACCCTGATTCAATAATGAGCTTAACTTGGTGTTGTCCAGAGAATAAATGATTACAGCTGACTCATTCACCCTGAAGAATGATGAGAAGATTTAGTGTTCATGTTCATCATTTTGGGTTCAGATTGAATACAAATGTCTTAATTATAAAAAGCATATGGCGGATATTATCATTCACAGTAACCCAGCTGGGTGAACTCAACTGTCACCCTTGACCGCAGTTTCAGAGCGAGACACTTGCAGTCGACAACCCACCAGGTACGCTTGGAGTCTTGTCCACAGGGGTCCTAGGATGAATTTCTGATCCCAGGCAAACATAACTATCTCATATCATCTTTACTTGAAATTACAAATGTTCTGTTATTTAAAATTGTTTCTACGTTGCCTTTAAGAGTTATTAATACCATACTTGATATTTAACTTTATGCTTTTACTTTATCGCACAAGGTAAGGATAAGTCTTGTTTCGTGGAATAATGTATGTCACTGTGGGGCGCACACGCGCGTGCACGAGTACTGGGTGGCACGAAAACGCTTACCAGAAAGATTACTTTAGTCAATCCCCTCCACCCTACCCGAAGCCATCCACAAAAACTGGAATGTTGCCAACGTCAAAACAGCCCAACGGGGTCTGCTTAGCATGGGGAAAGGTCACATGGCCGCAACATGCAGCTATCAGCTTGAAATTGCAATTTAATCCCGCTTGCTCTGAAGTCATTCCAGCCACCGCAGTCTCCTGCCACGTGCTGCTCCTGTCCGCCCTTTGCCATCCTTTCCCCTCACCATCTCCGTGCCCCCACCAACCTCCCCAAGTGCACCCAGAGACTCCAAATGCATTTCACTCCAGTAAAGACCATCTCTAGCTCGCCTCGGCACCTCCCCGCCCCGCTAGAGAATCCGAAGCCACTCAGGTTCTTAGCTAGGTAAACCTAGGCCCGCTTTCCTCTAGCGGTTCTCTGCTCCTTTACATCCTCAGGCTCCAAACCCATCGGCCCATCACGCCTTCCTTCGTCCCTGGGATTCGGAAATGATCTCCTCAGACAAATCTTCCTGAGACCGCTTTTCCTCATCCTCAGGTCTACGTGGCTCATCTTTCTCCTCCCGGCCCTGCCCCCCTCCCTCCTTTCCCACCGGGCCCTGCTATAACGTCTTTTTGTAATCGTCAATCCCTTATAAACGAATTTGCCTACAGCCAGGACCACTGTGAGAAATCCTCCTTCTTCCGCTGAGATCTGAAACATTCTCCCTTGGGAGCTGTTCCCTCCTTGACCTCCGCTAAAAATGGCTCTACAAGTCACACTTATGGTGCACTCAACTCTCACCGGATGCCAAGTGCTTTACATAAATTATCCTCACAACAGCCCAGCAAGGTAGATTTGATTAGTTTCTGAGTTTTATTGGAGACACAAATGAGGTGTATGGAGACAAAGTAACTTTCCCATTCACGGAGAGTTACTGGCAACGGCTGGCCTCTGAAAATACCACTGCCCTCCCTGACCCCCAGGCTCACTCACCCTTCCGCTCCGTTAAAGATTGCACCTCGCACAAAGACCACACCCAAGTGAAATTGAGCCAAAGCATAAAAGAGAAAGAAAGACATCTAATCTGAGAGTTCCCGAGCTCCAGGAAGACAAGGATTCTGTTTCCTCACCATCGTATCCCCAGAACCTTGAATCCTGAATGTAGCACGTATGAGGGACTCAGAAATAACTGTGCAATAAATGGATAAATGAAATTCAAATTCCTATCCCGACCAGTTAATCTCTTAGCAATAAAAGCAACAGTAAGAGTCTGTATACAGCTCCCATGTTCATCTATCACCTGATTTAAGATTTGTAGCATCCCCAGGAGGTGAGTCTTATTGTCATTCCCATTTAATGAGCACCTAGTCTTAGCGAGCTCAGGCTGTTATAACCTAATACCGTAGACTGGACGGCTTAAACAACATTTATTTATCACGATCTGGAGTCTGGGAAATCCAAGGTCAAGGTGCTGGCAGATTCAGTTCTTGGTGAAGACTCTCTTCCCCGCCTGGAGATTGCCTCCTTTTTGCTGTGCTTTCACAGGGTGGAAAGAGAGAGGAAGCCACCTGTCTGGCAAGTCTAGTCCCATCACGGGCCCTATCCGTATGACCTCATCTAAGCCTGATTACTTCCCGGAATACCAACAAACACCATCACAACGGAGCTTAGGGCTTCGACATATGAATTTGGGGGGAACATGAACATTCAGTCCATAAACCAACTCTGCGTGGGATACGAGGACATAAGCTAGTGACGTGAGGAAGCATAGCCCTGCCACCCATTCATTCTTTCCCCTATTCAGCAAGTAGTTATTTACCGAGCCCCTGTTCCATGCCGTACACTGTTCTAGGTTCTGGGAATTCAACAGTGAGCAAGACAAGCCCCCGCCCTCCTGGATTTCAGAGTGGTGGAGATGACAGAAAAACAGGTAAGGAAATATACTTATAATACAGTACAAAAGAGAGATAAGTACTATTAAAAACAGTAAAGTAGGGGGGAGGATTAAAGAGTACACTTACCATGATGAGCACCGAGTAATGTATGGAATTGTTGCATCACTACATTGTACACCTGCAACCAATATAACATTGTATATTAACTACACTGGAATTAAAACTTTTAAAAACTCGGGGCGCCTGAGTGGCTCAGTTGGTTAAGCGGCCGACTTCAGCTCAGGTCATGATCTCACAGTCTGTGAGTTCGAGCCCCGAGTCGGGCTCTGTGCTGACGGCTCAGAGCCTGGAGCCTGCTTCGGATTCTGTGTCTCCCTCTCTCTCTGCCCCTCCCCTGCTCACGCTCGGTCTCTATGTCTCTCAAAAATAAATAAACGTTAAAAAAAAAAACCTTTTAAAAACTTAATTTAAAAAATAAATAATAAAAAATATTGAAAAATAGCAAAGTAGGAGAGAAGCGAGGGCTGCCACTTTATCTAGGGTGGTAATATTTAAGGAACTCCTGGAATGGTGTGAGCGGGCAGGGGAGCCTCAACCTGGCTGACGGGCTCGAGGCCGGAGGAGACCATGCTTTGGCATCGGCAGGTGTACACTCAGCTTGCCCAAAGAAGAGTCACGAGGGAGGATGCCTGCTGCTCAGCCTGGTGGAGGGAAAAGCTGTAACAGCCCTTCTCACTAGTCCACGAGATGATTTGGTCCAAGCCAGAAAACACTGCGTCGTCACTTTATTATCAACTGCCAGAAAATTCAATTAATAAATATCCAAATCTGTGATTATTACCCATACTCATGCTACTTCCTGGAGTTGTGCAAAGTCTAACTGGCACAACTGCGAGTGGGCTCTGGGCAGGAAATACGGTCAGGGAGCACTCCAAGCAATGTGAGAGTCACCAGGCTCCAGATGGTCTTGAAAGCCAAGGCCCTGGATGCGATGACCGGGGACGTGAGTGTGCGGCTAAAGAAGAGACGCGCAAGACAGAGTCCAGACGTGGTCCAACACCCGGAGGTCCAGGAGAGAAGGATCCAGCAAGTGAAACTGCGAAGGGATGGGCGGCGGTGTAGCAGGGAAGCCAGGAGGGTGCAGGGCTTCTGAGTCAGGGGAAGGCTGCCTCGTGAAGGAAGAAGCGGCATGTCAAGCGATGCTCGAGAATGGAGACAGAGTGCGAATGTTCCACTGGATTGGTCAGTGCAGACACAGAGTGTGGCGGAGTAATGAGAAGCAAAGCCCGATGGGAGCAGATTAGAGAGAGAACAAGTAAAGAGATGGAGACGGCAAACAGACAGCTCTTTGAAGGAGTTTTGCCCTAAAAGGGAGCAGCGGGGACGCCGAGTGGCTCAGTTGGTTGAGCGTCTAACTCTTGATTTCAGCTCAGGTCATGACCCCAGGATTGTGGGATCGAGCCCCATGTCGGGCTCCACACTGAGTGTGGAGCCTGCTTAAGAATCGCTCTCTATCTTCCTCTGCCCCTCTCCCCCGCTCAGTTCTCTCTCTCTCTTTCTAAAAGATGAAATGAAATGAAATGAAATGAAATGAAATGAAATGACAGGACACGAAATAAACAAAAGTAAAATAAAATAAGATAAAATAAAAAATAAATTTAAAAAGGGGAGCACAAAATGAAGCCATAGCCCAAACAGGACGCGGGGTTGGGATATGAGGTGCTGCATGATGTTTAAATGCTCAACAGAGTGATGGGCGATGCGGAAGGGACCAGACAACGGCTGGACCAGACCAGTGTCCTGCCAGTGCAAGGATGGAGCTGCTGCGCAGTTGAGAGCCAGCCTCAGGCGGGAGCGAGGACTGGTGGTCGGGTTACAGAGGGAGGGAGAGCCCATGACTCAGATGCAGCGGGAATCAGGGAATCAGAGTTCAGTGGTCGGAGCCCCTCGGCGTTCTCTTTCAGTCGCATTCATTTCCTCAGTGGAGAAGCGAGGCCCTGAGTGGTGGGAGGAGAGCGTCGGTGGTCCCAGGAGGCCGAGAGGAGAGGAGTAAAACAGTCCTCTGGGAGGAGGGGGAAGGAGCCGACGAGACCAACGAAGCCACCCCGCTGCCAGGCAGGGCCGAGAGCCTTCTCAGGCCCACAGCCCTGAGTTCCAGATACAGCCCATCGTCGCTGGGTTCTCCTCCTGAAACCAAGACTACACTGTGTGTTAACTAACTTGAAATTGAAATAAATTAAATTAAAAATAAAGTAAAGTAAGGTAAAAGAGCTTGTCGCAAGGTCGTGTGCCCTTTGCAAGCCACATTGAGCTGCTTGATGCAGACGCGCGATAGTCAAGAGAGTGGGGTTCGACCAGCCTCGGGGTGTTGCCGGCAAGCACAACGAAGGGAGAGACAAATGAAGGAGTGGAGCGGCGTGCAGGGAAGTGTGTGCAAGATGGCCCGTGAGAGCTCAGCTGACTGAGGAGGGAAGAGACGGCCCAACAAAGGAACAGGACGGATCGGAGGTCGGAGAGAGGCCCAAGAACCCCCTGAGGCAGGCTACGGGGGGGCGGGGGGGGGTACGGGCTAGAACAGAAGCAAGATGGTGGTCGGGGGGCCCTGAGTGAAGGGAGGCCTGTGGTGAGGGAACCGCTAAGGCAAAGTTGTGGACACGGGGCTAGGCGGCTGGCGGGAGACAACAGGGCCAGATCCCTCCAACCAAGAGGCCAGGCATTGAGTGAATCACCTACGGAAAGTAATGACGAAGCAATGGTGGAGGGATGATGGAAATCCGGGAGTTAAAATTGCCAGGAAATGAGGGGGTGAGAGGAAGAGGAAGGCAGATGACACGAAAGGGGAGCAGGACCACGCAGAGCCCCAGGGGGTGTCGCAAATGCACCGGATACTTGAGATCTGGGAGGAAGAGCTGACTGATGCAGCAGGGGAGACCTCGCGAGCCCCACGCCCAGGGTATGAGAGAGTAGGAGAGAAAAAAGAAAGAAAACATCTTCTGACAGGGCTGCAGGGGATTTCAGTTGGGGCGGCCAGAAGAGACACGAAATGGCCAGAAAATAATGGGAGGCCTGGGGATTTTGCCGATGACAGACCGTGAGTCAGGAAGGTGTAGTGGAAGGATCTGGAGGGCGGGGGAGGGCCCAAGCTAGATTCAGACAAGGGGCTGCAACGGAGACCAGAGGAAGAGGGAGGCAGAATGCTGAGCTTCTCGTGGCTTCCAAGGCGAAGGGGCCACGCTGTGGGGAAGGCGCGAGGAGACGCGAGGCCAACCGACACTGATCGCTGCCTCTGTAGGAACTGGCCTCTGAGCGCTGACCTGGGGAGCATGAGGGAAAGAAGCAAGGATCTCTCCGGAAGCACAGTGGAAGCCAAAGTGTTGCGTTTCCGACCTGAATTATTCAGGAGGTTTCTTTACTCTCAGTTTCTCTTTGCCGACAGGGTCCTGACTCCCTGGCCTAGTTGAGCCAGCGTAAGCCTCTGAGCGTTCTGCTTCTCCGATCAACGTTCAGACTCGAGCCCATCTCTGCGGTGAAACGCACCTCCTCCAATCCGCCTGGAGTAAACAGGCTGCAGGAACAAACATCTGGGCACAGGTCTGGTTGCACTCGACCCAACCCAGCCCAACACTAACGCTTTTCAGAGCACGAACAGTAAATAAAATACCTGAGATTTATTTTCAATGAAAACACTCAGACACCCCTCTGCAGGAGACAAACACGTGGGAAAGAAAACATGAAATGGGGAAATACGACCGGAGCCAGAGGCCATCATATTAATCATCTTTTTTTTTCCCCCTGAAGAATAAAAAAAAAAAATTGGATCTCCCAGATCATGTCTTTTCATGTCTCTCTGCCTTCACCAACCTAGTGTGCCCCCTGAAATGTGCTTCTTGGCCTTTCCCGCCTGAAAATTCCTATTCAGGCTTCAAAACCCAGTTCAAACGCCACCTCCTCTCAGAAGCCCTCCTAGGTCAGCCTCTCACTCCGTGGCTCAGTCGCTGCCTCCTTCATACGTTCCCAGGTGACTTTTCGATCTGGTATAATCGGCCCCTCTGTGTCTCCAGCTCATCCTGTACTGGCCGGCTCTTCCCCTGGCTCATCCTGACCTAGTCCCTCACCTACTGCTCCCCACTCGCACCACCTTTCCCTAGGGCTCATGTCTTCCTACCCTTCAGGTTTCTGCTTACAAATCAGTCCCTCAGAGAGGCTTCCCTGGCCCCTTATTTACAGTACATCCTCCTCGTTATTCCTTCCCAGTCCCCTGTGTTCCCGCCACGCTCTGATCACACTGACCGTCGGCGCACGCTACCCCCTCCCGACGCCCGTGCAGCCGAGCTGCAACTTCCCCCCTGCACGCCGCAGCTCCTTCCACCTCACCCAAGGACCCAGAGATAGACACCTTCTGGATATGAAAAGAAGCACTGTCAATCCATCTTCCGTCACTCAAACTGCATTTCTTTTAACCTGAAAGTGCGTTCTAACTTTTCTTCTTCCAGCCTGAACAACTAAAACATAACAAAAATCGGGTCATCCGTCACTCACCGTTCGAAGCAAGCCCTGTGTTTCTGGGTCTATTTCTAGCCTACCGTGGAGGCTGGGAGGATGGGTCACGGAGAGCCAGCCACGCCTGCCCCCTTCCGCCAGAGCTGAGGCTGGGGGAGAAGGAGCTGTTTCGGACTCTCCCCTGCCCCCACCGTCCTGTCAGGATCCAGAGGAAGACGTCCATCCACGACTAGGAGTCTCTCATTCCGTCCTCTGTGGAGCGGCCAGAAGGAACTTCTCAAAATGCCAATCGGCTCAGGCCTCTTTCCTGCTAATAAACCTCTTCAAAGACCTTGACTGCTCATGGGATGAAATCCAAGCCTTTTAATGAAGACCGTGAGGCTCTGCACGGTTCGAAGCCCATCGTCTCTATGGTTGCAGCCCATGCCTCTTGGGTCTTTGCGGGCCCCATAAATAGCAACCCTTTTTCCCACCTAAGTTCTGGACAATCAAGAGAGAGGACAAAGGAGTGAGCAGCTGGAGGCCGCGATGGCACCTGTGTTCCGGATAAGAGCAGCGTGTAGCCAGAACCCATGCCCGGGGGTGCTTCCGTGCTCTGAACCCCCAAACTGGGCAGAGCTCCCTGGAGGACCACAGGCCACCCATGGGCAGAGCCTCTCCCTGGAGGACCAGAGGAGGCGCGGGCTCACTGCTGGTGGCTCCCTCCCTAGAGCAAAGGAAGACTCAGAGCTGCCCCTGCCCGCTCCAGAGGTCATTCCTACTCCACCCCAGGGGTGGGGAGTGAGTGAGGGGTAGAAGGAGGCCCAGAAGGCCACAAGGAATGAAGTTTCGTCCACGTGGGAGGAAACAGCAGGAGGGGCAAGTGAGAGCCTGATTCACACAGCCCTTGCTCACTGCCCCACCCCGGCCAGCGTGCCTCCTTTCAGGTCCTACCCCTCTCTCCCACCCACCCCCACCACCACAGGCCCTTTGAACATAGTGTTCTCCTGCGGGAATGTTCTTTGTGGCCCCCTGTGGCCCAGTTAACCCCTGTCATCCCTCAACTCTCTGCTGGAGCATCATGTCCTCGGGAAAGGCTTTCCCCCCTCCCCACCCCCACCCCAAGATCATGCCCGTCTCCTTCATAGCACCTGTTCTAGTTGTCATCGCATAAGGCATGCGTCATTGAGAATATTGGCAGGACTATTCATATAACTCCCTTTCTTCACGGGAGACTAGAGAAGCAACTATTTAGCTTTTTCTCTGGGAGTACAGACGAGGGGCCTGGAAATGGGTGTAGGATTGGCCAATCGGTCACACCTGCCACAACCAGCTGAATTATCGACCTGTCTTATTAGTCGCTGTTTATTCATGTGTCAGTCTCCATCTCAAATAAGGCAAAGGCAGAAACCCCTTCTCACTCACGCTTATGTCTCCAATGCTCCCCGTACACAATAGGTTGGAGTTCAGTAAATACATATTTTACAGAATTAAATGTCTCCTCTCCCAGCTCCCGCTCCAGAGCCAGCCCCTAAGGAAGAAACTATCCCGTCCTCCAGGTGGGCCTCTTACCCCGTCCACAGCCCCGGTGGTGGCAGGAAGAACATGCATCTGGGATTTCCGAACACACGTAGGCTTCTGGGCTCCAAGAACCCTCCAAAAGTCCTGGAGCAGAGAATAAAGACGGATGGGGTAAATTACAGGCATGCCTCAAAACTTTCGGTACGGCCCAACAGCTTTAGTTAGCCTTGTTAGTAGAAAGAAAATAGATTTTGAGTTAAGAGATCTTGTTTTGAGTCCAGTATGTTCTAATAATGAAGTATGGTCTTAGGAAAGTTGCTTTGCACACCTCCAGGCCCCAAGATCCTCATCCGCAGAATAATAACCTTCCGGCTATGGGTCCTGAGGAGACAGTTTCTTAAAACTGGAAGGGACCAATCCTTCTTTTCGTGAGATTAGAAAATCGGGTCCTAGGAAGGAAAAGTGATTTGCACAAGGTTTTCCGGCTAGAATGAGATGAAGTTGTCCAAACGACTACTCACACACACACGAGAAACACGACCGCAAACCACGTGATCGTGAACCCCCACCACATCCTGCGATTGCAGAGCTGCTGCTGACCTGAAGGAGCCTCAAAATACCTCCAGGCTGAGGCATCCCTGGCATCCTCACTGACTCAGACTCGGGGATGTCACTTCAGGCACCCAAGAGTCAGAATATTTTGAGCCACGTGTGTCCCGAAAACACCTTTTTGTTCTTATGTACGTCAATGATAGTAGACAGGCCAGCCACGCTGACGTCAAACTCTGACACCGGAGTTTGCCCGCAGGTAATCATGGAGCCCCAGTTGATCCTGGTGAAACCCTGGGCTCCTCACAGCTACACTCCTTCATGAACCTCTCAGGTCTGGGCCAGTGGTGCCCGACCCTTGCATGGCAGTAACCGAGACGGTATTATCCGCTGAGAAAACACGAAAGGTCCAAAAGCGACCCTGAGGTCGGCAATGCTTCTAAATAAATTTGTATTTTACTCAATAAAGTGAATTATTCATATATTTTCAAAACAGTAATTTTAAACTATGACTCCTTGTAATCCATTTAGTCTAGAAAGTCTGGGCTCACTGCTCATAAGCTGAGAACCACTGCTCTAAAAGTGAGCCGACGAAATAATCGATGTGCTGCTATTCATGTGTTGCTCTAAAGCTTTTATTAAATGTTTATTTATCTTTGAGAGAGAGAGAGAGAGCAAGGAAGGGCCAGAGAGAAAGGGAGACACAGAATCCAAAGCAGGCTCCAGGTTGTGAGCTGTCAGCACACAGCCCGATGCAGGGACTGGAACTCACGAACCACGAGATCATGACCTGATCCAAAGTCGGATGCTTAACTGACTGAGTCACCCAGGCGCCCCTTTCTAAAGATTTTTGATGACGACAATAGGGGAAGAGAGAGTGGATAGGAACTACAGACCTGGGAAACAGGTCCTACCTACATCTGTATGGCACCGGGTGAGTCACATTATCACTCGAGGTCCTCGTGTCCTTTGTCCACAAGAAAGTGACTCTCAACATGACAGGCATATGGGAATCACCACGGTCCTATAGCCAGATGGTCCAGTTTAATTGATCCGGGCATGTCATAGATATTGGGATGTTTTTGCAGTCCCCTTAAATGATTGCAAGATGCGGTGAGGTTGAGAACCACTGGTGAGGAGGAAGGGACGGACTAGAGAAGGCACCACAAATACCGACCATCTTCGGCCACCGCCCTCGTCTCGTACACCCTTTACAGACATCACTGTTGACAGCGCTGCCCCCTGTGCTGAGCCCGGACGCGGTCGCAATCTGTCAGTGCAACATCCCACACGACCACGGCCGATAGTGCAAAGCTGCCACGAGGGATGAGATCTTTTGGCCATTCGGCATCAGGGAAGTCTTAGGTCCCATCTCTGAAATTCTAGGATTCTGAGGCTTCCTCTAGGACTGAGGTGTGAAAACTGGTCATGGAGTTCACAAGTTAACCTATGGACTATCTGACGTGACCCGGAGCTGTTTCGTCTTGTTATTTCTTCTTGTCCAGACGCTCAGACAATAAATTGTGTTCTATCTTCTGAAACTGAGGGCTCAAACATTCATTGCAATCGTCTTAGTAAACCAACTCCAGTATAAGCTTCTTGGAGGTGATAATACAGAAATTGGCTCTTGAAACAGCAGAAAATCTAATCTGATAACAGTAGAAAACTGACCATTAACAACAGGATTGCATCTAAGTATATTTGAAATTTCTAAGCTTGAAACATCATTTCTTAATTTTTTGGCTTTTTTTTTGTTTGTTTTTGGAGAGGAGGGGTACAGACTATAAATGATTTTGTAGCTAAGCACATGAATAAAGGAAAGGTTTTACTTCTGTTTCAGTGTGATACTTTGTCTTTCATTATTCCCAAGGTATAAATATGGAGAAAGTATGTCCATAACAACAAATTATAATAAACAATATAATAGCATATATTCAAATTAACTAATAAATGGTACGTTCTAGGGCACCTAAGTGGCTCGGTCGGTTAAGCATCCAACCCTTGATTTCAGCTCAGGTCATGATCTCACAGTTCATGTATTCGAACCCCATGGCGGGCTCTGTGCTGACAGTGTGGAGCCTACTTGGAGGCTACTTGGAGCATACTTGGAGCT
Source organism: Paguma larvata (assembly GCA_030068075.1). Taxonomy (NCBI): domain Eukaryota; kingdom Metazoa; phylum Chordata; class Mammalia; order Carnivora; family Viverridae; genus Paguma; species Paguma larvata. Next base: position 42,088,817 of record CM057838.1, read on the forward strand.
CTACTTGGAGCCTACTCTCTCTCCCTCTCTCTCCCTCTCTGTTCCTCCCCTGCTTGCACTCTCTCACAATAAATGAATAAACTTAAAAAAATAAAATTAATGGTACTTTCTGAAGCAATTTCTAAGCAACACCCCATAATGCCCCAGAACTTATAACTATGGCTTTCAGTTCTTAATTGAGTGATGAAAACCTGTCGGCTTTCTCCTTTTAAAAGTCTGAAGCCCTTCTATGGCAGAAGTTGAAAGCAGAGATGTGAATGTCCGAGTTTCAGGGACACCTCAGGTAACTTCACACTCAGTCTTTTCCAGGTTTGATTTATTTTAAGGCAATAAAAACAGAAACGGTCAATACCATCCTACGAGGGTACACCAAGAAAGTGTCAAAATCACTCAAATACACTTAAGACAGTGGTTCTCAACTTTGGCTGCACTTAAGAATTACCTGAGAAGCTTTACAAAGTATCGACGCTTAGGTCCCACGCTAGAGATTCTGATGTAATTGGAGTCGAGGGCAGCCTGGGCAGGGAGCTCCAACGCCTCCGCCAGTGAGCTGCTCTAGGTGCGCCCCACGTCAAGCACCAGACTCTCGGAAAACCATCATCCACCTGACAGGATGCGAATGAGGACACGCCCTTTCTTCCCTTGTCCTCGGCTCTCCGTGCCCACTATTTGGCCAAACTCAGAGTTAGGAACCACGAGGTAGGGAACTCTGGGAGAAAAAAAATAATAAACAAAACCAGAAACAATGAGCTAAAAGCCATAAAAGCCATACTACAGTTCAGAGGGGCAACCCCCTTCCACTCCTTTTTGGGACATTCTGGCAGGAAGCCAAGGTGCTAGGATATCGCACTCGGGGCTAAGTTCCAGAAAATGCAATATTCGGATCCAGTAGGGGCAGAAATCCTTAAAGAGAGACAGGATTCTAACCATCCGCTCTCTTCCTCTGCTAAAGACGGTCCCCGAATGGGAGAGAGAGCGAGCCGATTCCTGTAGTGGGGACAGGCAGCTGCAATGAAAGCAATAAATGCGAAAAATCTGGAAACCGGTGACCCGCGTGTTTGTTTATAGTTTGCCCCAAGAACAGGGAGATCTTTGAATGTCTCCCCTGATCAAAGCATCTGTTTTCCACATGTCCCAACAGTGATTACTCACGTAAGGGGAAAAAGAAAAAAGAAAATGGAATTTTATGAAGTACAGGCCATAAAGCCCTGTTGGTCGAACAACTTTTTTGCCTGGTGCCAAACATTTACCGTTCAGAGAGTCACGGCAGGTTGGAATGAAAAACACCGGCCTATAAAGATCACTTTATGGTTAACAGTCCCAAAGGCAACCTCGTTGGAATAATTTCGCCATCATCAGGGAACTGTGTTTTTCAGCCCAGCACTGAGTTAATTTAAAATAAATGACCAGTTCAATGTATTTGGACCATACAAGATGGGGAGTAATTTCAAGGGAAAGGTAGTTGCTTAACAGAGCAGGGAAACGTATACCGAGCTGACACCTGTTTTATACAAAAATTCTGGGCTTCATACGCACGTATCATTAAGTGGCAAATATTTGTTGGGAGCCGAGTTTTTGCTCTATAAACAGCCTGGCTTGTGAAGGCCTTCGAGAGTTTTCTTGATTTGAAAATGCACCTAATGATCTGTAAAGGGCAAAAGAAAAATGCCGAAATCTACTACAAATAAGAATTCCCACGTTCAACGTGCGGAAATAACGACATATCGGTAATCATCAGGCTTTGTGTTTATCTAGACGCTTTCCCCCAAGAAGGCTGCAGGCTACTACAACAACGTACAGAATTGCCTTTGAATAAACAGTCGCTCTCTGAGTTAGATCTTGAACAAACATGGGAGGAGGGGAGATTTCTCTGGCTGCTTACGCATCTCCACTCATTCTCCTCTTCCCTCTCCACTCATTCTCCTCTTTTCCCATTTTTCTGGCATCTCCTGTTGGGTCCCAGTGTCAGCTAAATATGGCAAAGATGACATTTCTTTACTAGCTTTCTCCAAGTTGATTCTTTCTTTCATGTAACAGATATGTACTGGTTCTCATTATTATCAGAGAAAACTCCGAAATAGTCTTTGGTGGAGTTCAGACTCTCGCTTAGAAACTGCCGACAATCCAGAGGTCCACTGTTGGGTCTGATTCTGACCCTTTCAGGGTCCTGAGGGCAAAGAGACCTCCAAGTGTTAGTTCTCCCACGTACCCCGAAAGGCCACATCTCTCGGGCGACCCAGTTCGATGCCACCAAATGCAAATCAGTGTCATAGGACTTTGCATGGTCTTCCCTCGGTTTTATTTGTCACTAACTTTTGTCACTTCTTTCTCCGTGACATTAACAAAAATCTGTCCTTGCTTCTGAATTCAATCCTACCTCCAGCTGAGAAGGTAGGCAGACCTCTACCCACCTGGACACGCAAGAGGCCTGAGCAACCAATATTCGATGATCCTTCAAACCAATATTCTTTAAATACTTATTGAACATTTGTTTAATGGAAGTAAAAAGAAACTCATTTTCCATTGAGTTATATACTTATATACTTTTCAGTGTTCTAAATGAGACCTTAGCCATTGTGATCTTCAGAACCAGAAAACTCCTCCCAAGCACACTGAACCATATAAAGCTGTAGACACTATACAGAATCACTCTAAAACAAATGACTTATTTTCAGTAAACAGCCCCATATCCTGTATCACTGAGTTTGAAAATATCCAGTTACTACAAATGTCCCCCAGGTGTCCACGGGAGCTAGCCTCAAGGTTGATGGTACAGACACAACTTGCACATGGATGTCGCAAAGATGCTGAAAGATGGCAGTGAGACAAGGGTCTTCCATGTCTGTTTCGGAGCCTGCCTCTTCTGTGGGAGCAGAATCCGTTTACTGTGGCCGGTTATGGAAGGCGCCACGTGGACACCTGAGTTATCCTTCACCGTGTTGCCAGGATGTTCTTACTTATAGACTGGCACCTGGCTAGCTTCCCAGCCAACATCTCGTAACTCCAGCTCTGCCCCCGGGGCAGAAAAGTCCTCATCGAACACGAGGACTGCTACTGATTTCTCATCATCCCTTGCACTAGTACAGTGAAGTTCTTCCCCCACTTTCTCTCCCTTCAGATACATTCTAATTAACCTGGAATTACCTTGTCCTGACCATCATTCAGTCTCGAGTTCCAAATGGTCTTCCTTGTGCTTCCTACAGGTTGTGAGGAAGCAGGTGATGAGGAAAACCTAGCTCCCTGAACCAACGCAGCTGCCCGTACCTATGTGGCATTTCTATGGGTGTACAGCCTGTGGTCCCAGAGCTACAAGAAGTGGAAAGTGGCTCCTACTGAAGGCCACTCGCTGGCTCCACTGCACCCCCTTCAGGGCATGGTGGGAGGTCTCAGCCACTGCAATGAATCTTTTCCAAAGAAGCAGGGGCAGCTAAGACCCCCCCCACTCCAATATGAAAAGAGAGAGAATGAAGTTGATGAGAGAATAATCTCATCCATCATATGTGCATCTTGGAAGGAGAAGAAACGAGCTCCTCCCTTTAAAAGTGAGGTAAATCCTTGGGGTGCCTGGGTGGCTCAGTCAGCAAAGCGTCCGACTTCAGCTCTGGTCATCCTGAGCTGGACTCCATCCGGAGTTCGAGCCCCGTATCAGGCTCTGTGCTGACAGCTCGGAGCCTGGGGCCTGCATCAGGTTCTGTGTCTTCTTCTCTCTCTCTCTCTCTCTCTCTCTGCCCCTCCCCGTCTCATGCTCTGTCTCTCTCTCAAAAATAAATAGACATTAAAAAAAGTTTTTTTTAAAGAAAGTGAGGCAAATCCGGGACACCTGGGTGGCTCAGTAGGCTAAGCGCCCAACTTCAGCTAGGTCATGATCTTGAAGCTTGTGAGTTCAAGCTGTGCGGACAGCTCCGAGCCTGGAGCCTGCTTTGGATTCTGTGTCTCCCTCTCTCTCTGCCCCTCCCCCACTCACACTCTGTCTCTTCTCTCTCTCTCTCTCTCTCAAAAATAAACATTAAAAAAAAATTTTTTTTTAAGTGAGGTAAGTCCAGTAAGGGCCACTCTGTGTAAAATAGGTCACTTGCCTCAGAAACAAAGACTGTGCTGCTTGAATCCCCAAGAGCGGACCCGCTGGCCAGAACCAGAAGACAAGCGAAACCAATCCCTGCCTCCGACAGCTGACTGATCCCCCACGCACAGCCCGCGTGAGCCTCCTTGGTTCGGTGTCCTCATTTGTAACGAGGGGAGAAAAAACCTCGGTCAGTGTCCCGAACCCGTGCTTTGAGACACTTGAGGAGAAGATACATATCATAAGTCAACTCTGTTTTCTGTAACCCGCCATATTTCACATGGGGCTCCACTAAGTGAGCTAAATTAAGTCTCTTTCAGACCAATCACTCTGAGGAAAAAGAATGCACTTTTAATGTAAAGAGAAATACCGAAGCTGGCAGTTCTACTGAAAAGAAGAAAAAATATTTTCACAATATCAAAACACCTTGGCAGGAAAGCAGCAACAAAGGCGTCAACTTTCTTGTTTGTTCACCTAAAATCTCTACCCAATTCACTGTCATCTCCCTCATTAAGGGAAGTTCTGACAGTACCCAAATGTGAGTCGGGTTAAAGAACCATTTCTGGGGCGCCTGGGTGGCTCAGTCAGTTAAGCGGCCAACTTCAGCTCAGGTCATGATCTCACGGTCTGTGAGTTCGAGCCCCGTGTGGGGCTCTGTGCTGACGGCTCAGAGCCTGGGACCTGCTTCGGATTCTGTATCTCCCTCTCTCTCTGCCCCTCCCCTGCTCATGCTCTGTCTCTATGTCTCTCAAAAGTAAACAAATGTTAAAAAAAAAAAAAAAAAGAACCATTTCTCCACCCGTTTCGCCTTCTTCCCACTTTATTCAGGCATCGGGCTCGCTGCCCACGACGCCCTGCTGCCGGACGCCCCTCCGAGGGAGAGCCCCGCTCACACCCCCTCGCCCACCTCTCTGTGCTTAAGGAGGGACAGACAGCCGCGCAGCATGACTCTGTCAGGCCAAGCCTGCCTCTGCCTGCTCCCACCCGCCTGCCCTCCCCGGGCCCAGCGCTGCGAGGAGAATGTCCCACCTGGGTAGTCCCCCCAGAGACATCCACTGGGCCGTGTGTACTAGCTGGGGACCAGAAGGTGGGGGGACTTCTGGTGTGCCTTACAGGCAAGAGTCCTCACCCTTCCTTGCTGGTTCCCTCTCCCGTAGGCCCGGCTTCTGGCCACTGTGTGCCCAGGGGGCTGGGCACAGGCTGGCCTCTCGGAGCGCACCAGCCACCCTCCCTCTCTTCCAGGCCAGGAGACTGGGTAGATAAGGAGACCCTGGAATCATTCTCTCACTGTGTGTGCAGGCGTGTGTGTGTGTGTGTGTGTGTGTGTAAGCACCTCCCCCCACTCCCCTTCTCCTCTACCCCTAACGAACCCCCTGCTACCTGCCCCCGAACAGCAGCTTTCTGTCTATGGAGAAACAGTTCAGCAGAATATTTACAATACTGGGTGTAGACCCAGACTGCCTGGCTCTGCCATTTACCACTTTCATGACCTTGACGATACATTCGCTGTGTGCCTCAGTTTCCTCTCTGTAAAACTGGCCATTGAATCGTTGCCTCCACCTCATTTGGAAAGCTGCCTGGCACAGAATGAGTACTCTGTAAATGTCAGCCCCTGTGAGCACTGGTAGCCCTCATGACCCTCTCTGAGTCACGTGGCCGAGTAGGTGACTCAGGGCTCCTCGGAGCAGTCTCCCCCCTCTCTCCCTCTCACCCTTGTGCAGCTGGTGACAGGGAGACCAGGGCCTGAGCTCGGGCCACTCGTGGCCCCTCTCTCCCCCTAAATGCCCTGCTCTATGCGGCCACCAAGGCCCAAATGTGGGGTAAATACGAGACAGCGCAGAGGCCCCAAATCCAAACAGCAGGATCTCACCCGGACTTGGCCAAGCTTCCTCGTGGCTTCCAGCTGACATACTTATTAATAAAGCGGTTCTTTTTCCTCATGTATCTATTGTTCTCTCTGAAACTCCTTGGGCATCCGGGGCAGGGGCTGCTCTGGGAGGCCAGAATCAGGCATTCCTGGGTCCGGGTCACAAAATCATCAAAAAAGCAGCAAACCCACAGCTCTGTCCACCACGGGCCAGGCACACAGGAACTTTTCCTGACTCTGGGGCGCAAAGATGAAAGAGGCTCATCTCTGCCTTGGAGGAGGTTATAGTCTAACAGGTAAGCTTATCTCTCTACCGGGTGGTTCTCTAACTTTACAAGAATCAGAATCCCTTGGAGTGCTTGTTAAAACACAGACTGCTGGGGTGGCTGGGTGGCTCAGTTGGTTAAGCGTCAGGCTCTTGATCTGGGCTCAGGTCATGATCTCACAGTTCATGGAATGGAGCCCCATCTCGGTCTCCGTGCTGACAGCATGGAGCCTGCCTGGGACTCTCTCTCTCCCTGTCTCTCTGTTCTTCCTCCACTTTCTCTCTGGAGGCAAAAGCTGGCCATGGATGCCAGTATGTGACCCAAAAACAGGCAGGACCAGTGACACCAGCCGTGGGTTCAGTGAGGACAGAAGCTGATACACAGAGAAAAGCAGGCCGAGATTCTTCTACCAGAGCCAGAAAAGATCTGGAACACGTGAACCACCAAACCACACACCCGTATGCTGTGAGCCATTTGGGGGTGAAGGGGGAAAGAAAAATGCTGAAGACCCAAGCGTTTAGGTCTAAAAGCAGACACTGAACTGGTTTGAAAGAGGCAGGTTACCCTGGAAGAGACCGAGATATCATTACATCATAAATTGGGAGGCATAAGTCCTCCTCACCCACACTCCCACCCCCTTCACCAGGCAGCGTGGTCTCAAGAGCAAGATCAGTTTACAGCAGGGCCTCCCCATCTTTTTCACATCGGGGCACACACAGGAAATGATGCTGCTGCTGTGGAACATCGAGGAAAGGAAACAGGGTGACTGGCTAGGGGCTCCCGTCCTGCCCTGCTGCCCCGAGAGTGGACACAGTCGTCACATCCAGGCACCCCTGCAACTCACTCCTGTGCACAGAACATCAGGGAGAAGTCCCACCTCGCAAGTAAGGAACCTATGTGTTTCTCTGTACGTATAAGTAATCACGTAAAATTGTAGACCCCAGTTACAGGATGAATGAATGAATAAGTGTATGAATGAAGGGAGTGAATCAACAAATTAACCTACATCTATCACTTTCTGACTGATGAACTTCAGTCAAGATACTTAACTACCTAGTTTCCCTTGGAAAAGTAGAGATCATAATTGCTACCTTGAAAAACTTTGTGAGGATTAAATGAGGCAAGGCACACATAGCCATTGCCGGAGTCCGTCCTGAGGGAGGCCAGCTCCGACTTCAGGAATTCCGGCGGGTCCAGGGTTCCCTGCGTGAGGGCTGGTCTAGGGCAAAAGACGCAGAGACAGTCTCCTATCAGGACTGCCCGAAGTTTATTTTTTCTTCAGGGTTTTTATGCATTTTTTCTAAGCACAGCAAGTATACGTTTTGTAAAGATAGACAGGATGAAATCATTCCAATTTCTCAAGGCTTCCAGCAAAATAAGGAATGCTTGTTTCTCAAGGTTACATAGAATGTTTAAACAATTTGTATATGAGTGTAAAAAACAGCTCACATGCAGTCAAAGCATAACTAATGGATACATTCTGGTAAATATTATGGGTTGGAAGGATAAGAACAAAGTATACAGATATCAATTAAAGGCTCTGGCTACAGTTGAAAGATTATGTGAAAAACATGTTTTCTCTAAAGTTACTCTCTAAGATTATTTATTATCTACTGACCATTAATAGTGTCTTAACCCGAAACCTGCAGCAATTACTACATTCCTGAGGGTCGGGCTGCACTCTTGAGTATAGTGAGAAAAGATGAGGAATTATATTTTATGTTATTACTATTGAATGATTTTCTTTTTATTTCTATGATAATCAACACTATATGTCTCTAAGGCTTATAACACTAAATAAACAGGTCAGAACCTATTCCGGCTCAGGGAGGGGGGCCATTGGAGCCCTTTTGCTTCACCCTGCAGCTATCACAGCAGGGGCTTTTCTTGAAAGTTCTTCTTAGACCCAGGTTAATGATATTGCTTAGGCCCTGCACAGATTTTCCTGCTAGCCCCATTGCAACTGTGCCTGTCTTAGGTTGTTCCTCCTCTAAGGAATCTTACCCGTCTTTGGCTAACCAGCCATCCTCTGGGGTCAAACAGGACAACTTGGATTGGAAACCATAGCTCCATGGTTTCCCTGCCCAGCACCAACCTGTAGACACCTTTGCCTTCCGGCAGGGTCCAGACTCCAGGCAAACGGCCTTTGAACCTTAGGTCTTTACCCTGGTCATCACCATCAGGGCTATTGTCTTCTGGTCTCTGGCAAACCATCAGAACAATTAAACTCAATCTATTTTAGCTTTATGGGCCACTTCTCTCTATCCACTCCAAGTGGGCCATCCCAGGAGGACTCAATTAGCTAAATGGACAAAACTCAGTCTTTTTGCTTCTGCCCAGTATGACCTTCCTCTGGTAGATCCTTGTATCTACAATTGGCTTAGAGTGATTTTCCTAGCCATTGAGCTATAAATCTCTATCGGATCTCAGCCTATTGTATACCATACGTTAAATTGTCTTTTCTCTTGATTTATCCTTCCTTTGTCCCCCACCCCAGACTTCACCCTCCTTGCATTCAACAGTCAACTTGTCCCCATCTTGTCTCTCAGAAACTGCACCTCGCTCTTTCTTTAGGGGGGTGCAGAGGAAAGAACCATAACAGTACATCTTGGACGGAGGTTGGCAGTTTGAGGAGAGGCTGGTGTCAGGACCCTGCAAGAAGAGTCCTGGCAGGTTTGAGAGCACTGCAGTGACCTGTAAGAACAGGACACTTTGAGGTCAGCGGTTTGTTTCCTAAGAAGTCCCACATCCTTCCCTGAAGATGGGTTATAGTGCCAAATAAGTCAGCAAGTCCATGACCCCATCTCCTTGTGGGACATGTTTTTTCCCTTCTCTCTGTGAGCTATCTCATCAAATTGGCACTCAGAAGGTTCTGAGACGGAATATTCCCACACCGCAGCTGTTAATGAGTAGCAGAAATATAATTAAGGCTTTTCATTTAACAATGAATCACCCAAAGCACTTGGGAAAGATGTGACATTTGCAAGAACATTTACATTTTTTGTGCTAAAATATTATTTTAAAACTTTGCACTATATCACCAAATAGAGTCCTGGGTGGAATTAAACACCACATTTCATGTAACTTGGTATCGTATGTTTGGTTAAACCTTGTGCTCTTGAAGTGTCTGCGTTCGCCCTGGAACGGAGGCAAGAAAGGTGGCTCGGGCGGGGGATCTACGTACTTATGTCAAATATGTCTTCGGTTCGTACGTGTCTAGTAAAGCAGAGCTAGCGTGAGTGCACTGGGTGATGCCAGCAGCCCAGCCGTATGGGTCACCCTGAGGGTGATACACAATTCCTAGGAGGAACGGAGAGGCATAAACGCTCACCTGCCTGACAAGAACATGGCCGGCGATCCTGATTAGTCGGTAAGCTGCCTCTAGTCTGCGCTTCCTGACAGCTCATTACTTTCTCTCTAAACATGCAATGTGCTAGACTGCCTTCTCTGGAGCCAATGAAAAATAAAGTGAACCGTACGAAATATAGAGTTGAGCCCCTCCTCCAGAGATATCCTGAACGATCATTGCTCAGGGAGCTCATACAGAGACAAATGGTGGCCATACTCGGAAAGAAGTGGTCTGGGACTTGCTGTTTAGGCTAGAAATGCTCCCTGGATTTCAACGCCGTCCACGTTTCTCTCTTTCTGTTGATTTATGATGTTCGCAAAGCAACTGATGCACATAATTCAGAAATCCAACTTTTTTTTTCTGGGAGACACACTGAACATGTAGATATAACTAATGTCTTATTTTGAATAAATTAATTCCAGCGAATTATGCATAAACCATGGGGACTGTCTCCATGTTAGAATCCTGCATTATGCAGGGCGTGGCTGTCATTTCATTCCCAGTAGGACAGGGTTTGTTTCCGATGCATCTACGTCTCACACCTAGTTGAGGTTTCCAGCATGACCAAGGGTGGGGCTCACATAGTGCACCTAGGATCCAGTGACGCCTCTGTGCTGTTTGGTTTCCTTGTGTTCCAATTCTTCTTGGCTATGTGGCAACTCAAATTACTTTTAACGCAAAAGTTGGCTTAAATCACTATGTTGCAAGTCAAGTTTTCTGTCCAGTCCCCCTTCCTGGAGCCAAGTACCTATGAAAGATTTTTGCGGTGGTACTTAAGATTCTGGGGAACTATGTATCAGGATACAAGTTTAGTTGTGTGTGGTAGAGACCCAGAAATACGCTGGTTTAAACAAAATAGAAATATATTCCTCTTTCACATGGAAGTTGTTCTCAAGCACTGTCCCCAGTGACGACACCAAGTCCTCATTCCAGCTGGCAGAAAGAGGAAAGAGAGAGGACACTCCTTCCTTCCGAAGTTTATGACCTGTGAATGTTACATATCACGTTTCCTTATCTCTCATAGGCCAGAACTTAGTGATGTGACTACACCTGGCTGCAAGGGAGTCTGAGAAGTGAATCCTTCCGGTCTTTCATCTGGGTTTGCTTGTCTGATAATGTACTTGAAGGCTATCATTACATTAACATAATTTCCCGCATAACAACTATGAATCCAAAACAATTTATGACTTTAGTCCAGATCCTTCCCATAGGCTGGTGTTTAGGAAGAGTTACTCCCCTCATTCTAGAACTCCAAGTATGTGCATAAAATTTGATGCCCTATATTTCTGGATCTGGATTTCTTGATCCAAACAAAATTCTATATATAGAATGGAGTGCACAAAGTAATTACCCGCATAATTCAAGGCAAAAAAAAAAAACAAAACACATCGAGTTCTTGGAGACAAGACTTCTTGCGTTGGGGGGCTTGAACTAGAAGGACTGTCTCTATGTGAAGAGTCCGATATATTGAGAAGTGCTAAGGAAAAGTCTTTCTTTGGGCAGAAAAATTTATTTCAAGTAGCTGGGTGCAGCTCCCCTAATTGTCTGGTGGACATTATGTGTCAGGAGAAGGAAGCAAGGTTAACATTGTGGATCCTGAAGACATTGTGTGGTAGCAGAACGTCTAGGAACAACAGGCAGTGGTCGATTTGTCAAAAGTCACAATCCTGACGTTAGCCTTCCAAGGTCCCCATGCTGGGCAAATGTGCTATCTTTGTCGTTCCCTGTGGGAAGGCGGCTGGCCGTCACTTCTAGACAATACCGGGATGGGGACTTGGGGTGATTACATTTTTTAATTTCACCCTGAATTCAGGGGGGGAAAGCATTGAAAAAGGGAAACACCGGGTTTCTTGACTGCTGGATTTGTGTTTCCTGCCAGAAATGATCTAAGGCAGTGATTCCTAACTCCCACTGCACATTGGAATCACCAGAGGAAGTTTCTAAAGCCCCACCGTGCAGTGCCAATCCAGGGATTCTAACTCAGTTACCTTGAGGTAGGGCCAAAGGATAGGAAATTTTTAAGCTGCCCTGAGTGACTCTAAGTGTAGCCAGGGTTGAGAACCAATAGTCTAAGGAACCTCCTCCCTGTGTTTTGAAGTGAGCCCAGGTCCATTCTATCCATTGCAGGATTGTGCAACCAAGATTAAGTGACTTCAAAGGGGCTGAGCGAGGAGTGCCGCTGCTTCAATAGTTGTAGCCAATTATTACACGGCCACAGCTCTGATGTTGAGCTGGGAAGAGGGTAGTTACATTAAACGGAGGGGGAAAAAAAAAAAAAGACTAGCTTTGGTCATGGTCTTTGCATACAGGAATCCACTCAAAGCACCCCACAAACGATGTTGGTTTAATATAAGTCTACCTGAGGACCTGAAACAGATGTGGAAAATGAGACCAGGTCCAGAGCCCAGGTCCCTTGTCAGTCTTCCTCCGGCCATGATATTGCTGACCACCCCCTAAAATGTCACCTGAACTGTTGCCTGTTCCGTCTTGTTTGTCCCTCCTTCCCTGCAGCAACCCAATATTCTAGCCAAACTGGACCACTTTGTTCCCAGCGTCCCAACTTCTTCATTTTCCCCCAATGGAATGGGATCTAGGTCTCCTGTTAATCTCACACACAGTATCTTTACTATGACCCGTGTTGTGTTCTACCTTAGTTTATACCTGTAGACCAGTCTCGTCCTCCCAATGGCATCAAGGCATCTTGAAAACAAGCCCCATGTCTTACTCTCTCTGCATCTTTTTCATCTCTAACATGGTGCTTTGCAGGTGACTGGCCCTCAGCACATACTTAATGAATAGATATGAATTTCCAGAAGCTTCTACAGATGGTGCTTTCATTTAGTGGGTTAGGCCCACAAAAAAATACTTCATACTGTACCTCCTGCTTCTCTAAGCCATCAGAGCCTTCACGACTCACCCAGACTCTCCGAGATTCTTCTTAGGCCTAAACATGATAAGAAAAATCACTCTAGCCATGCCATCTATTATTTATGTATTTAAATAGCAGTCTAGTGTCTCAAATGGCCCTCTTCCAGCCACAGTGAGTCATTTGACATTTCAGAATAAAGAAAATATCCCTTTTAGGGGAAAAAAAGGCCCTGAAGTCTCTCTTTAAAAACTTTAGGTTTCTTGGGGGAAAAAAAAACAAAAAGAATGGGGGCAGTTGGGGTTCAGTGGTAGACACTGAAAGAAAGTTCTTTCAATGAAGTAGAGCTTTTAAATGGTTATGGCATCAGGAAAAAATGCTTTCGAGATGCCAAGTCGTTTTTCAGGGAAACAGAACTCTCTATCTCCAGGGAGCCCCAGTCCTTCTGATTTGGGCTGCAGCGGAAGGAAGGGAGAGTAGGCGAAAATCTTACTGCTAAACACAGTCCTGTTTTTTAAACTATAAAGAGCCAGCCGAACATTCTGCTTCCTTGGGAAATAGAATATTAACTGTGTACACAAGTTTGTGAGGACTGATGGATTAATATTATTATCGCAATGAATTAACATCATTGATATTTACAGTCGTATGCCTCCTTACGGTTTCCTAGACTTTTCTTATGCATCGTCTCACTCCAGACTCAAGAACCCTGTGAGTGACAGGAATTAAAATTCCCATTTTACAGAGCATGAAACCAAGGTGCCAGCTGCTAATGAGGAGGAGTGACCACGTGTTTTTTCCAACCACACCTCGTCCTACTACGTGGAAGGCAAAGCCAATGGATCCCCCTTCCAGTGCCTGCCCGCTCAGGACATGGGCTACGTGTAGTGATCGAGGGTATGGGTTCTGGAGTCGGGCAGATGGGACCAAGATCCAGCTCTGCCTCTCCATGACTTTGGGCCAGGTTACTTCTAAACTTCACTTGGTAGCAGGCTCCTAATTTGTAAAATGGACACAATAATACCCGCAGAGTTTTCCTCGGGATTAAATGAGTCGGTGACGTGCGGAACACGGGCCAAGCACGAGACAAACCCTCATGAATGGTAGTTATTAATATCAGTATAAGCTTCATGTATGAGCAAAAGCACATCACACACCACAAAGTGCTCTGTAATTATGGTTTCTAGTTAAATTCACAGCCTAATGGAAAAAACATCTGGGAGTTTTCTCCGGCTGAGAGTAAACACTAATTTCAAATGAAAAATCTGTGCTAAACCATTGTACCTCAAAGGGGACTCAATATTTTTTCAAGATTATGTATTCTGTACCCAAAGTACACACACTAATCAAAGTTGAGCCTTATTTATTTTAAAACACCCTGTGTTTTAAAATTTCCACCAATAAACCATGTCCACCAGATTGCCCCATATTTCACTGCACACTTCAGTAATCTCTGCACGTTAATCAACCACCTTGACTTTGCCCCTCTGTATTTATTATGCCTGTATTTTATTATTTCCCTGGTAAACCTCGTGTCGCAAAGGCTTTCTAGAACAACTCAATCACAAAAAAATATGCTTCTGGGTGACATTTAAGATATAAGGGTATAACCCGGTGCTGAAATGGCTTTAATTACAAAAACAAAACCATGAAATGGAATCTTAGTGACAGCTAAACAAATCTGTAATTATCCAGCCAGCGTGTAAATCCCTTCTCCCTTCCTTCTCATTCGGTGTGCAGGCCCGGATGCCATCTCACTAAATCAACAGCTCAGATGTGCACGCGAATGTCTTACACTAAATACACATTTCTCTCTCCACCTCTCTCACGACAGCTAAAGGCTCTCTTACATAGCGGCAACATCAAATTAAATCGAGGCGGGGGGGGGGGGGGTGGGGGGGAGAGTAAATAAGGAAATCAGGTAGCCGACGCAAAAACAAGCAACCACAGCTGGTGCTTGAGCCCAACAGTCCCAGGTGTCAAAAGGAGATTACGTGTACGTGAGTGATGTGTGCACGTGGGTGCGTGTGTGTGCACGTGCGTGTGTGCAACTCAATAATTCCTCCCACTTGCTAGATAGATTTCCGGCAGTAAGCTACACGCCTGGCACAAACAAGTCTTAATAAATGTTTATCAAATAAACCAATGAGTTACAAATATGCCACAGAGCCAGAGAAAGATATCATAGGATTTCACTCATATATGGAATTTGAGAAACTCAATAGATGAGCATAGGGGAAGGGAAGGAAAAATAAGATAAAAACAGAGAGGGAGGCGAACCGCAAGAGACTTTGCAATAGGGAGAACAAACTGAGGGTTGCTGGTGGTGGGGATGGGCTAAGTGGGTGCCGGGCACCAAGGGGGGCACTTTTCCAGACGAGCACTGGGTGCCACGTGTAAGAGACAAATCGCCGGGTTCTCCTCCTGAAACCAGACGACCTTGTATGTTATCTAACTGGTATTGAAATTTTAAAAAGTAACATAACATAGCCCACTGAAATCACATACTGTAATAGCCCTCGCACGATGGTATGATCTCACTCACTCAGCATCTATAGCTAAGAATTTGTTTGGGTAATTAAAAGTCCTAACAATTATACTTTGTTCCAGCCCCAAATACCATTCGGATTAGATAGCACGTGCTTCCTGCACCAGCTTCCACATGTCGTCCGTCTGCGCGAATCTTCCCCCCGCCCCCAAGGGCTTGCCAGAGTTTTTGCAAGACATGGGAATGTGTGTCACACACGGACGGAAGGCAGAGACCGTGCCAAATGATGGGCCGAGAAGAACAATCCAACACCCTCGCTTCCCTCAAATCCTCGACTTTGTGTATTGGGTTGTCGGTGGTCCCCAGCTGTAAGCCCTCACTCTCCTGGGCAGGGTCCAGAGAAAGAGGCCCAGAGCCTGCATCTTGGGAACGGCTCACGCTGGTAGGAAGTAATGCAGGGAGTTTGCTTTGGCGTATCCTGGTTGCTGAAGCTCCTGGGAGACCCGGATATCAATGCGGGACTCTCAGCGAGGAGAGAAGGAACCGATCCCAAAGACGTTGAAAAACACATCTGCTGCTGGAAAGAGAAGTGAAGCTAACCTCTTTCTCCCGGAACTGACCTGCAGATAAGGGGGAACTTCCGGTGTCGTTCCTGGGATGCCTCACGCTGCTCTGCAACAGCCGCCAATCCCTACCCACCCGGAGAGGACTCGTACAGACACGCAAAGCCATCGCGTCCTCCATTTGTGCGCCTCACGATCGGGCTTTTTAAAATCATCTTCCATCCTCACCATCTGGATTTGGCACCTGAGAAATATTAGGAAATATCTGGAATTGAAATTAATGCGTGGAGAGCTGTTTGCCTTCATTACAGCCTCAAACACCTCAGAATTTGTAATAGGCAAGGGAATTATGTGCAAAATCAAGGTGCTTCAGCCAGACTTGGTCCTTTCGACTCCCTGAGAAGAACGTAAATAAATCCTTTCTTCATTTTCAGAAAACAGATGGGTGCCTGTTCTTCAGAAAGGACTCCAGTTCAGATCAATTTATTAACAAGCTGGGCGGGGGCAGAATACGTGCGCTCTGTTCTCTGCATGAAAACTAAGAAAGAGGCCTCATCCTCACCCTGACAGGCCCTAGGATGAGACCTGCACACTGGAGGATGACGGGAAGTTAGGTCGGTTAGATAGGGGGCGCTGGCCGCAGACTGACAGGCAGAGGAGGGGTGTGGCAGGTGGTTAAGGAGTTCCAGGATGGGCCTGAGTTGTAGGAGAGTTACTCTGACAACAGTAAATGGGATAGGTGAGAGCAGGAATGGAGGGAGCCTACGGTGGAAAGCCAGGCACCAATGCGTCAGCGTCTGGCCAAGAGAAGAGGCAACAGGAAGAGAAGGTAAATACCTCCCCAGGCGATATTCTAAAGAAATACAATAATTGAGTCTTGACTAGATTACTGACAAGATAAAGAGATGGACCTAAGAACAGCCTGAATCAACGCAAGAAGTGGAAGAGTTAAGAAGTGGGTGTGTTTGAAGGGTTCTGGTGGGTTCCAGCAGGCCCCTGGGCTGTGGCTGCCTCACAGTCGTGCTGAAGCCCCAGAGCAGCTGGCCAGCCTCCTTTCCTTCTGAGGTGCTTTGCCTAGCTATGGCATCCAAAAGGGTAACAGGGTTGAGTCAGCGCTTTGAAGAAAGTTTTGCACGTAGCAGCCACTAAGCTACTCAATTTCCTCAGACCGTCCTTCCAGTTCATGCATTTTAAGGTAGATTTCTCTGACAACCTGGCACTCACCAGGAAGGGGAAAACCAACGTGGTAAAATCTTTGAAGGTGGTGTCAAAAGAAGAAAAGCTACCTGTAAGGAGCTGCCATGTGAGAAAAGGGATAAATTATTTTCCCGTTGCTTCAGAGGGGCCAAACGAGAAGAGGGCACAGCTGCAGGGGTTAGCCATCGATTCATTCTGGACTTTCTTCGTCTCACTTGCAGTCACACCCCTCAGAAGGAAGCATTCTCTGGGTATGTTCAGATGATCCCAGAATTGTTGAGTTGGTAGGGACTACAGAGCCCAACTTTTTCATTATACGGAAAACAGAAGTTAAGCCTGGAAATACTACAAGCGTACCACTGGGTCCTCGAGGTTGGAGTGCGGGCCCCTGTGCTAAGATTTAATCAATCTCACCTTGATTAAAATGAGCTTCAAAGCCCCTTCCAACTCATGAACCTGTGTCTCACAAAACGTAGTCTAAAAGACAAGCCGAGAAGCAGAGTATCACGGTGGCTAACAACATTGGCTTCGGTCTCAGAGCTGGTGCGGAATTCTGGGTCTGCCACGGACCACCTATGTGACCCTGGACCACCTGATATCTCTCTTGCTTCTTTATCTGCAAAATGGGACCAGTACCTGTACACACCTCAGAGGACCATTGTGAGTGGTACACGAGAGAATGTAAGTTAGCTCTATTATCTTAGCCCGGTCCCCATACCTGACTTAGGTAGGCATTGCTTTGGGTACAAAACATCATTTATCTTATTGTTGCTGGACTGAAAAATGCTACACTAAATGTTAGGCTGATTCGCACGAACCCACTAACCACTCCGTGCAATTCCATCCTTTCAGAGCCTTTGGAGTTCCCCGATACGCCAGGTTTCTCCTGAAGAAAGTGGTTTCTGAATAAGTATTTGTAGTTTATCACTCACTTATTGGGCAACTACTGTGTAGCTCACCCAGAGCTACATACTGGGGACAGGAAAATAAGTCAGACACAGTCCTGGCTCTCAAGAAACTCAGCCTAGGAAAGAAGATGGAAGATAGATGGGCGCTTTTTGTTTTTCAGAAAAGGACTCCAGTTCAAGTCCACTCATTAATGAGTAAATATTTGTTACAGGATGAATCATGTCCCTCCCCCCAAAAAAAAGATATGACCTAATGACCTTATTCGGATATAGGGTATATAATAAGATGTAACCAAGTTAAACTGAGGTCATTAGGGTGAGTCCTTATCCAATATGATTGATGTCCTTATAAAAAAGAGAAATTTAGACACAGAGAAAGATACACAGGGAAAGTACCATTTGAAGATGAAGGCAGGGGTCAGGGTGATGCTTCTAAAAGCCAAGGAATGTCAAAGTGGCAAACCACTAGAAGGTGAAAGAGAGGCATGGAACAAATTCTCCCCCTGGGCCCCCAGAAGGAATGAGCCCCGCCAACACCTTGATCGCAGACTTCGAGCCTCCGGAACTGTAAGATGGGAATTTCCGTTAAGGTCCCAGTTGGTGGTACTTTGTAACTGCAGCGCTAGCAAACAAATACAATCCTCTTGTGCTAAGTTCTCTGTTAGGCATTTGGGGAGATTTAAAATAAGAGATGTAGAATAATAATAATACAATGGGTTATAATACAATGTCATGTTATAATAGCAGGGTGAACAAAATGTCAGAATAGCACAGAATAGGAAGTGATTAACTCCAATTAGGCACGGAAGAAAGTGAAAGAGGCTCTCAAAAGGAGGGGGCATTTTAGCTAGCTCTTAATCTGGCCTCACGAGGTACAGAAATGGAGAAGCAAAACTGAGGCCCGGGGAACAGCATGAGTGAAGGCAAGGAGAGTCCAGTGTGGCTAGACGGCGGGCCGGGGCGTGGAAGGAGTGATTTAAGGTGACACCATGGCCAGTCTGCAGAGTGATGACAACCTAGGGGAGGAGTGTACTTTTATTCTGTCAAGAATAGGGCGTCATCAACAGTTGAGAAAGCTGTGTTACAATTTTAGGAACTAGAATTTTTTTCCCAAAGCACTCCAAATTGACATTGGCTTCGTGCTGAATTCAAGCATCTTGTTCACACAAGGGACCCATTAGCTGGGGAGACCATTAGATGGGTCTGGATCCCCAAATCCTTGATCAAAGCTGAGAGAACAAACAAGACGCATTCCTAGTTCAATGCTGGATGCACAATAGGTGCTTGCTAAACAGCGCTGATAATTCCTCATCCGTGCACTAACAATTTAATGAGCACCTACTATACCCAGGCCCACTGTTCTAGGCACTGTGTAGTAGAAATGAGAAAAAAAAATATTTGCCCTTCATTATAGCAAGAGGAGATATAAAATAAGCACAGAAACAACACAATTTCAAATAGAGCAACAAGGAAACTAGAATAAAGTAAATGGGACAGAGACTACTGGAAGGTTGGAAGGATGCTGCTCTCTCTAAAAACTAAGTTCTCTCTAAGGAAGTGACATCTTCCTGACTCCAGAATGATGCTAGTGAGCTGGCCATGCAAACATCTAGGGGAGACTTCTAAGCAGAGACGACCTCACTCCAAAGGTAGGAAGGAGTTTGGAATTTTAAGAAATAGAGAGAAAGGGGTATGACTGGAGGGCCAGTGTATTTAGGGTCTTAGAAGCCCCCTGAAGATGTTTGGAGTTTTATTCTGACTGCAATGAAGCCAGTGGGAGTGAGTCTTGTAATAAGAAGTTATATGTGGCATGATTTATCCTTAACGGTGCAGGAGTAGAAGCAGGAAGCCGAGTGAGGAGGTATCACGACAGATCGGGTGATAGACGGAGGTGACTTGTCCCGGTAGAAACCACGGAGACGGTGAGCGGTGGTAGAATTGGGGATATATTTTCAAGAAGAATCCCAGGCTCGATGAAAAGTAGTTCATGGCCATGGTGTGTTCGGAAGATGATCATTGAGGGTGTATGAATAGTAAATGGTGGTGTCACTAAGTCAAGGTGGGGAGGTTTGGCAAAGAGCAAGTTTGGTGGGAGGGGGTAAGATCAGAAGTTCTATTCTGAATGTTTTAGTTTGGGGGTACCTAATAGACATCCAAGTGGAGACTTCTACTCTATGCATCCAGGATTAGGAATCATCCTATTGTGTCTATTAAATTACAGTCAATCAGTCTTACCTCAGGGCCACAGAAAACCAATTTATTCTTGACTTTTGAGCATTCAATATCCCAAGTCCTGATGTTCTCAGTGCAATGACCACAAGCCCCTGGGGTCCTTGCCCTGCCTGCACGTTCCTGCCTCTTTCACTCACAGCCTTGTTCCCATCCCTCCTTCAAGTCATCGGAGCTGGAGGGCTACCCAGAAAGTCTCCCGCCGCTGCAGGACCGGAAAC
Source organism: Paguma larvata (assembly GCA_030068075.1). NCBI lineage: Eukaryota > Metazoa > Chordata > Mammalia > Carnivora > Viverridae > Paguma > Paguma larvata. The sequence continues at coordinate 42,108,831 of CM057838.1, forward strand.
GCAGGCCCTCCACCTAACCGCTGGGGTTGAATTCTGGGTCAGCCACAGATCATTTCTTACTTTCGGAATTCAGAGAAAAGGGCCACGGAGCAGGAGCCTGATGCAGGAGTGGATTCAGAAGCTCCTCAAGGCAGGCAGAGGGAAGTGAGTCACCACTGGCCTTCAGAGATGAGGGACTCCCAGCAGCTGGACACCTCCGTCGCCAGCCACCCCTCCTCAGGGAGCCAAGTGCACTGGAAAGCAGAATGGAAAATCACACTCATAGGTTACCCCTTTTTAAAAAGTTTATGAAATTGACCAGTATGTTGTGGAAAATTCTGTGCTCGCAGGACAGGGAATACATAACCCTGGGCTTTGTCACGCAAGGAAAAGTCATTAAAGAAAAATGTCAAGCCTGCGCCATACACTCAGCTCTCCCGATAAACTCATTCGCTAATTCAACTCCCCTCTTTCTGAGTCCTTATTTTCTCTTGCTTTCTTCTTCCTTCCTTCCTGCTCAGTTGCGTTGGTTTAATTTCTTCAGGAGAGCCTTGGTTTACACACCTGATGAGTTACTGGAGTGTTTGCTGATGAGCCGATCTCATTCTCTCCTGTTGTGTCAGATTCTCTGCCGCTTAGCGGCAGGAGGGCTGGGAGAGCTCCTTCAGCCACCACGAGCAGCCTCGTGCACACCTGTTGGCTTTCGAGGGGCTGATAAACAGCACCCTGCTCCCCCCTGGAGCTCGGAAACAGCTCAGAGGTAAACCCAGGAATCTAGCAGATGAGGATGGAAATATCACCTTCAATACACACAAAAAGTTCTGCTGGCGGGTATGGCTTAGGTCTGGTGGCACCGTCATCTACCAGCGACAGGCGCAGCTGGAAAATGACAGACTCCTCCCAGGAGACCAACCCTTTAGGACCTTCCTTATAACCAAGAACAAATGAGACACCGGCCCTATTTTAAGGCTTATCAATCAAGTATGACCCTCCTTCTCTTCTGAGTGACAGAGGAGCGGCGGGAACAGGGCGTTCCTCTAAGGAAGGACTCTCCACCCAGAAGGAACCAACAAGAATGGAGAATATGTGTTCCCTCCCACAACGCCCCTGCAGGAAGGTTGACGACCAACCTCCGTCCCACAAGAATTTTAAGCACCAGTCGAGGAGATATTTGTGGAAGTTTTTGGACAGTTGCACACACTAGTGCTCCTTTGATACCATCTCATTATTATCATAAATCACGAAAGAGGGTATCGTCAGTCTCAGACACCACTCAGGAGGCACTGGAAGGCATTCAGAAGTGAACTCGATCATGTCTTGCCCAAACATGCCTCAATGTCCTCAATGTCCTGTGAGATGAAGTCCAAACACTTTGGGCCGGTATGACAGAATCTGCTATTTTTCCCAATATTCATTTTCTCCTTCCTACTTTTTTAATGCAACCCTCACCCTCCTAACCCTCCACCAAGTTTTAACTGGGTAAAAGACTGATAAGCTAAAGAATCTATTTCCTGACTTCCCACATGGCTACTTTCTAGCCGAGAGGATATGAGGAAGTACAATGCAGGCAACATCGGGATCACCTCCTTAAAAGAAAACTGCTTGCCCTTCTTACCTCTTATTTCTTCCTTCCCACGCACCAGCACAGGGAGGCGGTGGGAGGTGAACCAGATTCAACCTGGCAGACAATGGGGAGTAGAGCCAGTCATTTCTCTGGGCCAACCACCAGCTTACACATTTCCGTGATTTAGAACTAAATCTTCTACCTCGGTTTCTGCTAAAGTGGCCAAACCAATATACCAATACTGGCCCAGAAGGACCTACGAATTCTACTCCTAGTCATCCCGTCACCCCCTCTAGCCCTACGTGAGCCTACAAACACTCCCCTGAACTTGACGCATGCATCCTTGCTCTGCGCCCTTGACAGGCTGTACTGGGAATGCTCGCTTCACCTCTTCATCTGTCCAGGCTTCCCCTTACACCAAGGTCCAATTCACAGTCACTTCATTTCTTTCGGTTAACAAATATTTATTAGATACCCACTATGTGTCACGCGCTGGGTGGTTCTCGCCTATAATTTAAGGGCAGTTATCGCAAAATGTCAGGTATTGTATGCCACTCCCCTGTGTCTCAGATATCAAGTTCCCACTGGGACTTCCTACTATGGGCCCTGCTCACCAGATTGAATTCCTAGGCACCAAACACATCCAAATTAGAGCTGGAAGCATTTCTTGGGCCAGAAAGAATTTGACTGGCCTGGAAGTTAGCCTCTAAATCCTTAAAGTTTCCCAAGTGATAGGAGCGTTTTTGTTATTCATGGCGAAGCTATAACAGTTTATGGTATCATCGAAGTGACTCACGGCGGGCTACTGAACACTTGTGCTAACAGGATGACTCTGGACCCGAGCGAGCCCTGCCAGAAAGACCGACATCGTGATTAGAGGCGTGATGCTTTCAGCTACATGATAAGAGCGTGGCCGCTGGAGAAGGAAGGGAGCAGAAAACTGAGTTCAATCATGTGGCCAATGATTCGGTCAATTATGCCTACCTGATGAAACCTGACAAAAACTCTAGACACCAAACCGCAGGTGAGCTTCCCCGGTGGACAGTGCTCTCTGTTTCACACACTGATGTAACTGGAGGGGCCATACATTCTGACTCCACAGGGTGTGTCTGGGACCCTCCTAGATGGCGCCCGAAGTGTCTCTTCTTTTGACTTGTTCTAATTTGTGTCCTTTTCGCCACAATAAAACCATGGTCATCAGTGTAGCACTTCCTGAGTTCTCTAAGTAGCTCTAGTAAATTATGAAACCTGAGGGGATAGTGTGAACCCCAGCTGATCAGAAGCGAGTGTGGCGTAGGGACCCGCAGGCTCGCGCCTGGTATCTTAAGTGAGGCCAGTCTTGCGGAGGACTGTGCCTTTAACCTAGAAAGTTTAGATCTGGGGATAGTTAGTATCAGAAGTCATGGTAGGTACCCTTCCTGCTGCGGCTGGAATCTGAGTTACCTGATGATGCGCTGCATTCGTTCAACCAATCAGCAAAAATACCTTGGGCATCGATTATGTGCCAGGCACTGCACTGGGAGTCGAGTAAAACGTAGATGAATTTTTTACAATCCCTGCCTTCCAGGAGCCTGAAATCTAGTACAAAAGGAAATTATAATTGTATGATAATGAGTCATAAACTCGTGTACAACGTATACCATAAAAGGGCAGTTCAATTATAACATGTGGAGAGAGGGCAGTCCAAGAGAATTTCATAAAGGAGGGGACCTCTGAGCTGGCTTCTGAAAGATGGGTAAGCATCTGCCTCGGGGACACAGAGAAAAGGGTACACCGTTCCACAGGAAGTGCGTGTGCAAAGGCATGTGGTACATCTTGTTGGAGCACAATGTGGGAGTATGAAGAGGGGAGTAGGGGCGCCTGGGTGGCTCAGTCGGTTGAGCGGCCGACTTCGGCTCAGGTCATGATCTCACGGTTCATGAGTTCGAGCCCCGCATCGGGCTCTGTGCTGACAGCTCGGAGCCTGGAGCCTGCTTTGGAGTCTGTGTCTCCCTCTCTCTCTGCCCTTCTCCTGCTCACGCTCTGTCTCTACGTCTCAAAAATAAATAAACGTAAAAAAATAAATAAATAAAAAAATAAAAAAAAAAGAAGAGGGGAGTAGAAGGTAGGAGGTCGGGGGAGGTAGGCAGCAGCTTTGTATTCCATGGTAAGCAGCTTGAACTTTCTCCTGAACGTTTCCCAAAGTGCAGCTGAGGGCCCAACTAGAAGTGAGTAACTTTTAACGAGTCAGCTATTTTGAGAATGGCCACAATACGTGATAAGAAGAACTTGCATACACTTGCATTTTGAAAGACCATCTTCCAGTATCTAGAAAAAGTCATCTGGTTTACTCAGGTCAACCTTCCCGCTGAAATCAAAGAAAAATGATGGATAAAATTGTAAAAATAAAAACTTAAAAGCACCGAAGACCTGAAAAGACATGAGGAACTTCCTGGCTAATTTTTGGATGAAATCCTGTACGCAGAAGGCCAAGCCAAAAATGAGACCAACGAAACCACTTATGATTTAAGGGCATTTGCCAGTAAAATGTGTAGACAAGTGTCAATACTCGGGTCACCAGCAGCAGCCCTAGAGAGACAGCAGTCGGGCTCAGGCCCAGTGAGGGGGGTGGGTCTTGGAGACATTTCCCACATCAGGCTAAGGCCTGAAAGGGTCATACTCTCAATGGGAAAAGCAATCAGATCTCATCTTGCTCCTCTCCCCAGAATCTCTGGAAATCTCACAAAGGGCTGTTTTGGTGATAAACAAAGGAAGAGAAAAAAAGGAAAAAAAGAGGAAAAAGCATCTATTCTTGGGCATCCACGGTCTGGCTCCTGCCAGACATCTTACAAATGCGTATCTCATTCTATGGCATCTGGACTGTGACCAAGCGGCTCTCAAAACTTGAAGTTGTTCTGAGGTGTTTGAACTAGCAGCTCATCTCCGGAGGAGGCACATCTACCAGGCCTCAGAGAACCCTCACAAAGAATTTTATAAGGCCAGTGGCCACCAAAGAGCCAAGGATTACCAGGCATACAAGAAAACAAGACAACCTGAACATAAGTAGGAACCATCAAAAATCACAGACCATAGAAACAGACCCACACAGATTTCAGGAAATGGAATCATCAGACCCAAACTTGTTTATAAGAAATGTCAAACATGAAAATATGTGCATAGAATAATAGGACACCATCCAAAGTGGCATGCACATTTGGAAAACAAATGAACTTCCAAAAGAAAAGAAATACAAGAATGAAAAATATAGTAACTCAGTAGTTTATGTGACTACACATTGGACCCATCAGAAGAAAAAACTGGTGAATGGAAAGAAATTTTGGACATCATTCTGGGTCACGTAGAGTCACATTTTCCAAGATTTTAGGGCGAAATTGTTTCCTGTTCTTTCCATTGCATATGGAAAATTTCCACGGGTTGGGCTATTCTTCACAAAGCATGTTGGATAATCGTGACCTCTATTTCCTTACAGAAGCTGTGATTCTTGAAATATTTAACATGGTGGTTGATTGGACCCATATCTTTGCTTTTCGCAGCTCAAAGAATGCCGCGGTTCATTTTCCCATTAAGTAGACAAAGCAGTCTTGACATTCGACCCGGAACCCTGAAAGAGTGGAAATTTGCCATCTCTGGCAGGTGGACTTATCAGTAGGTGCTTGATGAATGCCTAGTAGGTCAATTTGATAATTTTTCCCTTTTCGAGCAAGAGCCAGCGTTCTTTGGTTGCTCCATATCGCCAACATCCGGTGTCTAGGGTGTTGTACTGTTCGAGAAGTCAGTGCCCCTCCTCCCAGCTCCATATGGCACCTGGAAGGCTAGGGAGATTTATCCGAAGTTTCCAAAGCAAAATCACAGTAAAGACCTTTTTGTCCTTTGTAAATTAAAACTCAACTACTCTTTTTGGGGGAGGGATTGATTCAACCCTCTGAGAGCTGCCATGGAAACCCATTCACTAGAGGCTTCGGCAACTGCTCAGCTATTTCCTTTCACCTCCAGCAAAATATAATCCCGGCAAAGCAGGATTCACAATAGAAAAACACTTATTAGCAGGGGACTGTGCGTGCGTCTTGCCAGGTACGGGCTCCACTGTCTTTCTCTCTGAGGATGCCCAGCTGGAGCGTCCAGGGAGAAAGGCATCTGAGAAGCACCACCACAAGCCAGCTGTGACGACTGACCAAGGAGAACACGGGTCATCCCTGCAGGGAGTGGAAAAAACACTAAATTGTTTGAGAAGCCACCTGCTTCTGCCTCTCAGAGGAACGGGGAGGCTCAGGTCAGATAGGGCGACCGGCGGACTCCAGGAAAAAACTCATCTCTGATTCACCTACTGTTCTGGTCGTAAAACCCTCCATCAATGGCTGAGATTTTGGGACTGTTTGCCCGAAACCAAAGAAAACAATGATATTTCCATTTCAAAGGGAGAAGAGAGGGTGGGATTAATAAAACTAGAGGGGGTGGGAAAATCTCTTTGAAGGGGAAGGCAAAGCTTGGGCATCTTTTATATTCTCCCAGTTGTCCAGAATCCAAACCTCCTGGCTATACTGTTGTAGCATCCAGAGCTGGAAGAAAACTGAACAGCTGTTAGTCTAACAGTTTTACATTCCAGGGAAGGAACGGAGACCTAGCCACGTGGGTGAGTGATATGTCCAAAGTAGTTAGTGACAAAACCAGACCCGGAACCTGGGCTTCTTGACATTACTACCCACACTGACAACTCACTGACCCTTGCTCGCCACAACTTCCCAGCACCCGTCAATCAGCAAGTTCTACTAGGTCCCATTTTCCTGTTCTTTCTCTTGCCAGGGATATCTCAGGGGCACACGCCCTAATCACCTTGACCCCAAACAATAGAAGAACAGGGTCAGCTTCTGTGCTCGGCCCTTGGCAAACATGCATTTGCATTGAATCCTTATAGCAAACCGTGAGGCGACTGATAATGCGTGTCTCGTATATGAAGGATTGAGAGACGTCACAGACAGAGAGCCGTCGCACAGCGAGCAAGCAAAGGACTCAAGACTCCAAACCCACATTTGTCTGACTCCTGGTCCTCTGATCTTCTCATTACACTGCTTCCCGAGACTATTTCAGTGGCTTCCTACTGGGACCCCCTGTGCTATTCTCTTTCCATTTCAAATCATCGTGTGCTCTGAAGCCAGATTAATCTTAAAACTTGCTTTGAATCACATCACTCCCTTCCTCAAAAGCCCAATCCATTGCCGTTTGATAGCGTTCACCATCTGGTCCAACCAACGCATCCAGCCTCGTCCCCCAAGACAAGGGGAGCTTGCCGTTCTGGGGAGATGTTTTGGCATGCCACATTTCCCTCTCCTACAGTGCCTGCCCCTGCCTTTGCCTCTCCCTTAAAACACCTGCATTGATTCCTTTACTTTCTCAGCTAATTGAATACCGACTAATTCCTCTACAAGATTTATTGCCAAGAGGCAGTCTAGCTCAGTGGACAAAGCACAGACTGGAACAAGTTACCTGACTTGAATCCTGCCTCCACCAATTATTAGCTACACGACCTTGGGCAGGCTTCTCAACTCGTCTGTGCTTCAATTTCCCAAAACATAGAATGAGGATCTTAAAGGCTCCTATTTAGAAGATTATGGAGAGAATTAAATTAGTTAATACATATAAAACCCTTGGAATGGTACACAGAACAGAGTAATAACTCAATAAATAGAAGCTAGCCCTGGCAGTATTAATAGGTACCAAGTCCTGGGTTTGTTGCTGGGAGACAGAAATGAATAAATCACAGTCAGCGCCTTTCCTCACAGTCCAGTGAGCGAGGTGGATATGTCAGGCAGGATACATGACCCGGAGCTCTGAGCGCTAGAATAGAGGCAGGTGCAGAGGGCTACGGGAAAGATATTAGGTATTGGAGGTAGGTTAAGGTTGCGGCAAAGACCATGCTTCATCTCAAAATTAAAGAGGTCCGGGAGTTCTCCCCCGCGGCATCTGAATAAATACGGGTCATTCGCCCAGGGACCGCAGGGAGGTCCTGTGAGCTGGAAATGCAGTTGGAAAGGTAAGCAGAAGCTTGATATGATAAAGACCCGATGCCATCCTGAGAAGTTTATTCTCAAGATTGTAAGCAGAGGCATGCCCGCCCCAGACCATAATGATCTCAGCCCCTTGTCGCCTGGTCTACCACACCGATTGCACAGTTCACTACTACAACACTTATTTGCTGCTCTATATTACTTCTAAGTACCAAGCAGCCCACATATGCATTTCTGAGAAGAAATGCTTCTCAGAGAATTTCCTCATTTACTGTGCTGACCCACTCCAGTTTGATGCTTCTTATCCTAGGTTGATGTATTTTCTGCCAAGTAACTCTGCCACCTTGGCTCCAGCCGATGGGACCAAGGCTTAGCATCTGCCCTGAAGGCGATGACCTCTTCATTGACCAATGCCCCAGCAGGGGCCCAGAACCAAAGCTCCGCTCAGTGGGGCCATTCCATCCAGGATGCTGATTGCCCGTCTTTCTCTTAGCAAGTCCAAATGCCAAACACACAGAGAGGAAAACAGAGGCAAAGGAAGCAGAGAAACTCGCTTGGATAAAAGCAGTACACAGCAGCCATGAATACACCAAACCTCTGAGGTAGAGAGCAGAGCAAATCAGCAACACCAGACAGTAAAAGCTTAGGCAGAAAGAGATGAAATGCCGTTAACAAGAAATACAGCCAAGGTAGCCAGCAACGAGATAAGCCATGTTACATCCCGAACCATGATCTACATCCCAAATATCATGCCTGGTGTTTTGTGAGTCCAGCAGGGCAGTGATTAAGATAATTTTTTGCTTTGCTGCATTCCCTGAGCATCCTTGAAATAAATCCCAAAATGCCCTGAGCAAGTCTCTCCCTTGCAACCAGAATGAGTCCAACATAGTAGAGACATGTGTTTTCTGCTCAGCTGGATGGCACGTTCCACGGGTGCTTCCTCACGGAACTGCCCCTGCATTGGCGGAAGAGCTAGAATGAGCATGACTTATCCAGAAAGACTTCTGGGACTCTCATGGGAAGGGACGTAGACAAGACATGAGGCGGGAGAAGTGGGGGAGGACCAGATACTCAGGGCCAACCGTAGCTGGGAATCAGGGTTCTCATCCTGAGACTACGGGGCTCCCTTTAAGAGATTAGGAAAAAAGGGAGCACCTGGGTGGCTCCATCGATTGAGCAGTCCGACTTCAGCTCAGGCCATGATCTCACGCTTCGTGAGTTCGAGCCCTGTGTCGGGCTCTGTGCTGACAGCTCGGAGCCTGGAGCCTGCTTTGGATTCTGTGTCTCCTCTCTCTGTCCCTCCCCCGCTCACACTCTTTCTCTCAAAAATAAATAAATGTTTAAAAAAAAGAGAGAGAGAGAGAGAGATTAGAAAAAAAGGATATGATCAGTTTGAGAATGTTGCATAAAATGTAGCTTCATCCAATAAACACTTGTCTCCAATGGAGGTATATCTAAAATATTTGAGACTCAAGGGAATCTTCTGCAGTAAAAATGACCTCCCCCTCCATGACCGGAAAGGAAATCCAACTTCCCAGGAATATTCACCCAGCCAAAAAGGTAAAACAAAGAAGGGTCGACAAATTACATATTCCAGTGCCCAGACAAAGGAAGCCCCTGGAAAGAACAACTTCTCCAATAATTATTTCCCTAAGACCAAGCACAACACCCACACGTAGAAGACCTAGAGCTGGTAGGGGCTTTCTGAATGTATTCCTGAAAGGGGACACTCATTTCTCTAAAGAAAACAATCTCTGAAGACAGATCTACTAGAAAAGTCATCCTATGAGTATCTCATCTACTTTAGCCCTGGTCCGAGTTTCCCGCCTGCTTCTACTCCACAGAGCCGGGCACTGCAAGTGTCCAGAGAGAGTCTGGCTGCCAGAGACCACCCAGAGGCCCAGGACACACAGAGCGGCCATAAGAACTCAGGACGGAGTGACCTTCAGGCCCGTCCCAGCTCCCAGCACCCAGCACCCAGCCTCCATCCGCCAAGGCGCTGTTTCCTCTGCTTCACGCGTACCTCCTCTTCCCTTTTCATGGATTCTTTCTAAAGGCCGTGTGTGTTCCCAGGAACCGTGCTGGTGCCGCCAATTCAAAGGAGTGGGACCGCAGGAGAATGAGATCGCGGGCGCCCCCACCCCACTCCCGCGTTCCTGCCGGCTGTTGGTAGAAGTTCTTCGCGCGCGGGAGAGGAAAGGCCCTCCCGAGGGGTGCCCCGCACACACCGCGGGGTGTTCATCAAGGTTTTGTGTGCAGCTTTCTCCGCCATCTGTTCGCACTGCCTTCTCGCGGAGACTTGGCAGGGAAACGCAGGCCGGTTTTCATTCTCACTCAAAGACAGCGAGTCTTTTCCTACCCGCCCAGGACCCCGTGTGAGCTGTGATTCAAAGGAGCGTCGGCGAAGGCGCCAAGCTGCGCATTATAACCAGCTTCCCTCGCGCTGTGCCACAAGTGGCCGCGAAGCCGGGGAGCTCCGTCTCCTTCTTTTCTTTCCAGGTTAAACCCTGCCAAAGATCCAATTCCAACCCAAACCACTTTGTAACGAAATGATTGTTTTCTAAGCGCCAGCCGGCGGCAAGCTCGTTTGGAGACATAGTCAATAGAACTGAACGGCAGTAGGACTCTCAGGCACTCAGCGCCTTGGCCGGAATTTTCCTCTTGTTCTCTCTTTCCTTCATCCATTGCAGCTCTTTCCAGTTTTTGAGCCTTTGTTAAGGTCACACTGTTTGGGCCTCATTTCTGCTTCCTTTTCTTAAGGTCTTTTCACCCTTTCCTGCTACCTGGAGCACAATCCAGAAGGTTCCCTACTTTGCTACTAATCAGTGAGTGGTGGGGAAGAGGACATGGGGAAGGATCCTGAGATACTTCTCAGATGACTCATGGCACGCACGTGGGTGGCTCAGCTGGTTAAGTGTTGGACTCTGGGTTTCAGCCCCGGTCATGATCTCACGGTTTGCGAGATCGAGCCCCCAGCCGGGCTCTGAGATGACAGCGTGGGACCTGCTTGGGATTCTCTCTCTGTCTCTCTCTGCCCCTGCCCAGCTAGAGCTCACACACTCTCTCTCTCTCTCAAAAATAAGTAAACTTAATAAAAAAAGAAGACTCATGGCAATGGCTAATTACTATTACATTAGCGATCGAGAACTATTTCAATCTTTTAACGATCAGTATGGCTACATGAGAGCAATCCAGCCTGCGTTCTAGAAAAGCCAGCCGCTGACATGCAGGAACCGGCCTGGTTCCATCAGCCAGGCCTTGCCGTGGCTAGTGGCTGGCACTGGCACACACGGCAAGGCCTTGTCGAATATAAACAATTTCACAGAACACTGATATCAGACAAGGCCGCCACGCGTGTGACGGATCGAAGCAAAAACAAGACCAGCCCGTAGCCATGTCTGAGGACACACAAAAGTAGGAACGTTATCAAGGCACAAAAATGACCCAGCATCCCCCCAACCCTGCAAATGAGTATAATTCTTGGCCAGTTCCAGCTCCTGCTCTGATTCATTCATCTCCTTTTAGAGAAGATGGTTGAGATACCCAGCCATAGGATTACCCCCACTTCCTAGAAGTGTCCAATCCCAATTTCTTAAATCCTCCTAAAAACCATCAGACACAAGCTAAAATCCTACAATAGGCGCCTCCCTCATTACAAACAACCAACCCAACTGGTTGAACCACAAGCGCGACAGAGAGCAAGGTGCACGTTTTGGTACAGATGAGTCCCTTTGTCTGTTTGAGGGTGCATTCCCACCCGCCCGGAAAGCTCTCTACACGCCCCAGGATCATTCGAGAGCATCCGTATTCCTGCGCTTACTCCCCTGCCACAGCCCACTTTCACTCCAGAACTCGCCCTACTTCCTCCCTAGGATTAAGATTTGAAGGTCGGTTCAGGACCTCCAGCAGGCATTCTTTTCCCTTTTGCTGTTGCTTCCAACTAACACAAGGGAAAAAGCTTAAAGCAAACAGAAAACTTATCCACCCATCAATGCCGCTGTGAGGAGATAGGACCAACACCGCCTTTAGAACACACCTTGACCTGAAGATAAGCGCCACGTTTCCAGGACCCAGAGTGGCCACATGCGGTGCTCACATTCACGTAACCGTGAGTCTCGCTATAAAGCACTTCCCTCCTGCTTCCAGACGCTTCAGTGAAACTGCGGCTTCAGAAAGACGCATAATTGCTGGACACCAAATTAGCCACAAACCAAGGATTGCTCCTAAATTATTCAAGATGTTGGAAAAATATATACACAAAACAGATCAATCAAAGAAATCAAATACATGCCCTGCGGTTTTGAGACAATTACCTGAGAAACATGGTGCAATGGAACACTGACCATTATTTTTCTCACTGAGTGGTATCAGAAAACTTGGAAAAATTAAATATGGTATCCTGTCAGCGAGCACAGAGGGGAAGACATCATCCTGAGCACTGAGTATCAGTAAACAAAATTACACAGACTAATCGGCTCACAGGACAAATGCAAACCTGAGGAAGTCCCCATGTTTCAAATAAAACAATGATTATCTCCACGTGGGCTTATCTCTGACAGGGACGCTGTACCTGATTAAAAGTTCTCACGGTTGCAGGAGTAGCACCTCGGAATGCCGGAGCAGTGGGGTGGCTCTGCAGCCCACCAGCACCCCAGTCGTCCACTTGTGGGACAGTTGAATCCAATAGACCCAAGCAACCCGAGGATGTCGGGAGAAAATCTTGGCGTGCTAAGGAGGCATTCTCTGTGTTTGTTAAAAAGATACATTAATTGGGACAACTGAGTTGTTCTAAGAAATAAACCTCAAATTCCCAGGGACTTAATAGAATAAAGGTTTCTTTCTCTTTTAAGTAACATTCCAATGGGGGTGTTCCTGGCCAGTGTGGAGCTGGCCCCGCCCATGACAATTTCCTTCTTGTTGTCTCCGCACCCCTCCAGAGCACCAGTTCTCTGCCTAGGTTAGCCTCTAGAACACCTTTTAAAACTCCTGCTGCTCTTTCGACAATAGCCAAATCATGGAAGCAGACCAAGTGCCCATCAACTGACGAATGGATAAAGAAGATGTGGTATATATATGCAATGGATTACTATGTGGCAATGAGAAAGAATGAAATCTGGCCATGTGTAGCCACATGGATGGAACTGGAGGGTATTTTGTTAAGTGAAATAAGTCAGTCAGAAAAAGACAGATACCATATGTTTCCACACATAGGTGGACTTTGTGAGACTAAGCAAAAGCCAGGGGGAGGGGAAGAGGGGAAAGGGAAGAAACGCACAGAGAGGGAGGGAGATAAAACATAAGAGACTCTCAAAGACTAAGAACAAACTGAGGGTGAAGGGGGTGAGGGAGGTGAGGGAGGGGGGAGTGGGGGTGATGGGCATTAAAGAGGGCACGTGTTGGGATGAACACTGGGTGTTAAATGTAAACCAATTTGAAAATAAACTATTATTTAAATAAATAAATAAATAAATAAATAAATAAATAAATAAATAAAACTGCTGCTCCCGTCACACCCCAGATCAATTTAATTAGCATCTCTGGGGTAGGGGTCTGGGCAGCGAGAGTTTTTAAAACTTTCCAGATGATTCCAATGAACAACAAGGTTGAAAACACTTCACCAGGGCTCTGGAATCCTCCACGGTGAGCTGGTGGAAGAGGAGCCAGGTAGTGGTGAAGGCACGCTCTCCCTCCAAAGTCCAGCCTGAAATGACAGACGTTTCTCTGCCCAGGTTCCATCGCCGCGAACGTGCCACACGGCCACACGAGTACGCAAGGAGGGCTGGGAAACCAGTGCCCACCCCGCTTGCCTCACCCCTGCAACATTCCCGCGTCAGGGAGGGGAGAGGACACGGTGTTGGCCATTAGCTGACTATACTGATAGGGCGGTGGGGGTCTGAGAGGGGTTTTGTAGAAGTAGGAGAAAAGGAGAAGCTAGCCGAGGGTTAGGAGGAGAGAGACGAAAGTAGAACCATGACGGTTCAAAAGTCGGATGTCGTGCAGCCCTCGCGCCACATCTGGTGCCGTTGCTCACCTGGCAGTCTGAGCTCCGCCCCTGTCATCTTCTCCATCCTGGACTCACTGCCTCCCTCTTGGGACCAGAGTTTTGTTTTGGGTTTTGGCTTTGGTTTTGTGGTTTTCCAAAAGCAGAATCTTGCTGCTCAAATCACCATTTCTGAAGGCAATCTTCAGTAGAAAATGCAAACACTGGGGGGCCTCTCCCCTCAACGCCATATTGTATAACTATACATGATCATTTCCTCTCCCCACCAAGTAACCCGCATTGTTTCGGGGGGACAGGAGGTGCCTCCAGTCCCCCTGCCTAGCCCACACTGAGAATGAAGATATGAAAATGTGAACAGTAAAATGGAGAAATTCAGCAGCCAAGAAAAAAGCTCGGTGGAGCCCCACAGCTGAGAAATATAATGGTCTCTGCGTTTAAAGCCAAAGGAGATTCATCTTCTGCTTGGCTCCCGTGCAGAAGTAATTCTTTTTACCCAAGTAAGCCAACGGGAAAGCCCCTTCCCCATGTCACAGTGTAGCGGAAAACACAGTAGTAGGACTCAGAGGCAGTGGGGCAGAGCCCGCTGCTCAGAACGGGAGATGAGAACAGGTCCCAGAGTAGGGGGGGGGCCTGGGGGGGGGAGAAGAGACCCCCTGCAGGCGTGGTCAGCAGGAACACGATGTTTTTGCTGAGCAGTCTGAAGGACATCTGCCTCCTTTAAATACCATTAAGGTAGAACCAAGCTGAAAGCAAACTTGGAGCAAGGGCAGAAGGGAACGGAATTCTCTAACAGGGGCCAAACATAAGCCATCGAGCAGTCCCAAGGAGTAGTTTAAGACCAGAACAGTCCAGGCCACCCAAGAGAGGGCAGAATGTGTAAGGAAAGATGAATGCACCAGACCAGGACCGGGACGGCTTCACCAGGAGGAAGTGGAAATGCATCTCAAACACCACTGGGTGGTGTGCATGATAGTTACACAGGGTAAGGTGCAGGTTACCTAGAGTAATCTACATGTGATCTCATTTCACACTGGGAGTTCAGTCATGGCCTGCCTATCCCATGCATTACCTTTACCTAGTCTAGTACAGCATGATGCCCCTCCAGGGACTAATAAAAACCAGTACTGAGCCAGGACGTGCCCACCAGACTCACACAGTCGAGCTTCCAGTGTCCAGAGTAAGGCGTGCAGGTAAGCGATTTCTTCCACAGAGAACACGGCTGTCAGCAGCATCTAAAAACAAAAGAGGGAAAAGAAAGAAGAAAAGGAAAGAGGCGGGAGGGAGGGGAGAGGAAAAAAAAAAACCCTCTCAGTTCCTAGAGGGAATATATTGTATACTGAAAAAACTAGACTTGGGCATGAGGAAAGCATGAGGATCCAGTGCAGGCTCTGGTAAAAACTAATTTTTGTGACCTTGGACAAGTACCTTCTCATCTCTGGGGCTCGGTGTCCTCCTTTAAAATGAGAATTGAACTTCACAAACTGTACGGCCGCTTCCCACTCTGCGATACTTCCACCCAATGGTGAAGATGATTATGGAAAAATGAATTTACCCGAAGAAAATTACTGTCTTATAAGAGAAAACTTGATATAAACCTCTAGTCATTTCTAAATGATTTTGTCAAAGAACTCCATGTACAACTTACGCAGGGCTCTGCTTTTTCCCCTTCCTTTCTGTTCCTGCTTCCCGTAGCCACTATTGCTTGCTCATTAAGGTTGCCATTAGGTGAAGAGCAGGAAAAAAAAATGAGCTAAAATGCCATCATTTGGTTTTCCTTACTTAGTAAAGAGCAGAGCTCAAGCAACAACATGTTAGTGTCGGTGCCGGCGGGGACTCAATGCATCAAAGAGGAAAAGGAGAAGGAGGCAGGAGATGTAAGCATTGCTTTTCACATGCACGATTTGCTTCTCTGTCCTTGGCATGCAAGGAGAGAACTAGCGTACGACGACCGTCTTTCCTCGCTGTCTGCTGCGGAGACCCACAAATGTGTGTGAGCGTTGAGTTGAATGATTATTCCGGATAACTCAGATCCGAGGAGTTTTCCCTGAAAGCGCCAATCTTCTCTTTCTCACACATTTGTACTTTCATTCTGTTTGCACTGTTGCTTCACACCGTACTTAAAAGGCAGCAATAATTACATGAAACTGACCACCTCGCAAGTACCAAGCTCAGTTGATCAACATAGTCTTAAGCAAATAATCAAGGTCCTTGCCCTCCTTTTTAGCTCAACAGACAATAAGAAGAAAACGAACCAGATAACTATAGAATGTGAGAAGCATCTTCTGTTAACGTCTTGGTGCATCCATTTCCTCACTAATAAAATAAGTATTACACAACCCATGCCTCAAAGGTACCTAATGGTGCTTTGTATGTATGCCTGGGTTAGGAATTACTTTATTTACTCCATGGTGATTTGCTGACCTCTGATCACTTGCCCAGGGATTGTGCTACAAACTTGCAGATTTAGTTATTAACGAATCAAAAGACCCTGCTTCAAAGCAGTCTCACCTGCATGAATTGTGTGTCTCAAAAAAAGATACACTGCAGTTCTAATCCCCCCCCCCCCGTTCCTCTGAAGGTGACCTTACTTAGCAACAGAATCTTTGAAAATGTAATTAGTTAAGGGAAGGTCATCAGGGTGGGCCCTAATTCAGTATAATTATTGTCCTCATAAAAAAAGGGCATTTGGGGGGCACCTGGGTGCCTCAGTTAGTTAAACATCTGACTCTTGATTGTGGCTCAGCTCACGATCTCCCATTTGTGGGATGGAGCCCCTTGTCAGAGTGTCATTGTGCAGAGCCTGCTTGGGATTCTCTCTCTCCCTCTCTCTCTCCGCCCCTTCCAAGCTCATGTTCTCTTTCTCTCTCTCTCTCTCTCTCTCTCTCTCTCTCTCTCTCTCTCAAATAAATAAATAAACTTTAAAAAAAAGAGGTGGGTGGGAATTTGGATACAGACCTGCACACAGGGAGAACATCACGTGAAGGTGAAGACAGAGACCAAGGAGGTACGTCCACAGCCACGGACTGGCAGCAAACCACTGGAAGCCGGAACCTGATTCTCCCACCCAGACTCCAGAAGGAAACCACTCTCCCCACACCTTGACTCGGACTTCCGGCCTCCAGAACCGTGAGACAAGAACGTTCTGCCGTTGAGGGCACCCGGTCTGCGGTACTCTGTTAGGGCAGCCCTGGGAAAGGAAGATACCTGGAAACCAAGACCAAGGACAGCAGCACGGAGTGTCTAGATTATTCTGCAGCGGGACATCAGGTCATTCCTGATGGAATGGTTGGATGGGTGGATTCAAGGGCTCAAGGCTCTCTGCTGAGTGGAAGAAACTCTGAAAATTAGGGCCAGTGTCGTTCAAATGCTCCTCATTTTCTCCCTCCTTTTGGCATTTGCTGGAAAGAGAAGTCGTAAAATGCATACCATGCCATTATTAACATCATTATCAACAATTCACGTACACAAATCCCAGGGAGAATTAGATTTTAATGTTTCCTTACAATGCGTGCGGGTGCCAGCTACGCCCAGCTAATTCACGGCGACAAAACTGGTTAAGCCTTCGCGTGATTTATTTTTGCGCCTATGGAAAGTTGACATTTTATTCATTAAACTACTCCCTTTAACACATTTCTAAATCATTGCTTTCCGCTCTGATCGGGCCTCGTTTTCATTTTTGAGTTTCAGCTGGAATGGCTTTCATAATGAATTCTTTTTTTTACCTGACAGGAGAAGTTAAAACCTCCCCCTGCTGAACATTTAAAAGGGAAATTCAGGCCCTTTTTTTTTTGTCAGGCTGTTTATCATACCTCACAAATACTCAAATCCATTTCCTTTGGAAAAGGTTTGTCTTTCTATGACAGGCATATAAAAAGGCTTTATTACACTTCTCTATTCATTGGAGCTGCTCGGCCTGAAGATAAAAAGGAATTCATTTTCTGGATTTTCCTTGAATGTCAGGTCTATAGTTCCCTTCTATTATCTGAGTTCTTAACCCAAGAAGAATGGAAGGGAGGGAGAATTCAAGTTAATCTACAATATCAAGCTCTATTATTGACTAACATGAATATCAAAAATCCCAAAATAAAATCTGAATTCAAATGAAAGAGGGACGTAAAGACAGGAAAAAACGCTTTATAGGTATTAAAGAGCAAGCAGTCGTTGGATTTACTTGCAACGTTCAATGCTGCGGGGCTCCCCAAATCTGGAAAATCACTTCAGCACCATTTCCTAAGCACAGTTTGATCTGTCGGTTATGAGATACAGCGGTGCCTCTCGGACTTCAGTGTGTGTATAAATCACCCGGGGGGTCGGGCTAAAATGCAGGTTTGCATTTAGTAGGTCTGGGCGGGGACCGGGCACTCTGCTTTCTACCAAGCTCCCGGGAGGTACAGATGCTTTGGGTCAGGGACAGCCTTTCTGGTCGCCTGGATTCAGAGCTGAAAGCGGTGTGTTCCAGGCCTGAAGGTAAACATCGCTTCACTTTAAGCCTTGAGCTGGATCTGTCTGAAAATCATCTGAAAATTACATGAGAGGCTGGGGTCCCAATTTCGCACTAATTTGCACCCACTCGCGGGATTCACTGCGGTCCAGGCGACGGGCTGGTGGACAGTCCACACCCGATGCTGACCAGAGCCAACCCTGTGGGCTCATGTCTGAGGCATCTGGAGAAGGCTGCTGATGGAAGTCAAAGATGCTGTGTGCAGGGGGGACCCCGGGAGACTCAGAGACCCCTGCAGGGGAGAAGCGGCCTGTGCCATCACATCGAGCATAGCTTCACCTCTGTGTAGAGCGTGGGTGGTTTAGGCGCAGAAGGAAATCCAAACGGGCCAGTAGCCACGGGCACCGCAGGGTTTACAATTCGGGAGCATCAGAGACTGTACGATGGAAGCAATGAGGTGCTGCCCTCAAACCTCGGACGCTGACGAGACAGTCCAAAGTGAAAACCCCGCTCACGATCTCACACGAGGCAGCCCCAGAGGCTCCTAGCAATAACCCGGTGGAAGTCTGAGTGGAAACAGAAGTCATGCATTACACGGCTGGTGGCCGGAGCAGGGGCACTTGAGTCCCCCTACCCGCGGAAACTCAGCAGCTTGAGGAAATTTGGATTACACTTACTTCGAGGGGACGGGGGCTCAGGGCAAGGAATGAATGACGAATCACAGCAAGTCCGTGTCTGTGCCCAGGAAAAGAACTCAAACACAAATAACGAGGCTTCAAACAGTAAGCCATGTTTACACCTGTTGGTCAAAGTCGTTTCTTATTTCATAAGCCGCTGAGATGGCCAATCCTCATAAAAATTAAGTATTGTGTAGGGATAAAAGAAATCAGAGGACGGAAGCAGAAACCATGAGTTTAATATCTGTAGCATCACTGGGGAGCGCTGTCAGTCCAAGTGAATTCCAATAAGGGGTAAATGATAGAAATCAGCCTTTGTTCTATCTTGCTAAGCCAAAGACACAGTCAATAA
Source organism: Paguma larvata (assembly GCA_030068075.1). NCBI lineage: Eukaryota > Metazoa > Chordata > Mammalia > Carnivora > Viverridae > Paguma > Paguma larvata. The sequence goes on from CM057838.1 coordinate 42,127,847, forward strand.
ACTTCTGTCCCTGAACCTGGACATGCAGGTCCAAGGTGTGAGCATCTTTGTTATCTCGAAATGCTGCCTTTAGCAATTTTCACATCCCCTCGGTCGCTCGTCCTCTTTCCTGGCCTGAGAAAGGTGGAGACTAATATTGGTAACTGGAACCAAGGAATGTAGAAGAACCTGAGATCCCCTCCTTCTATCTCTGGTTTACTTATTACAACAGTCAAACAAACCGAAGACACTGTCGTCCGCCCCCCTTTACCCATAGGCAGCACCCAAAGCCCTTCCACTCACGGCCCCGGAGGGCTCCGGCTTCAGGCAGTGAGCAAGAGACAGGTGTGGCGCAGAAGGGAGGCAGATCACAGCCTCAGGGCTACCCCAGGTGGCGACTATGAGTGAGAGAAATCGCACATTTCTGCGTGGTGTGAACATGCCCATAACCAGTTATGTGGGACCCTAGACCAGCCTTCTGAAAACAGGTATATGTCCCTTGCTAGTGTTTTCAGTCACTCTGGCAGCCACCCGTAGCAGCTCAAGCCCAGCCGATGCTTCACCACCACCACTACCTCAGCTCCATTGCCCTAATTGTGACCTATGCCTCAGTTTCCTCTTCTATAAAATGGGAACAGAAGTGCCAAGCTCATAGTGTTGTTAAGAAAAAAAGTGGGGCACCTAGGTGGCTTAGTCGGTTGAGCGTCTGACTTCGGCTCAGGTCATGATCTCATGGTTTGTGAGTTCAAGCCCCATGTCGGGCTCTGTGCTGACAGCTCAGAGCCTGGAGCCTGCTTTGGATTCTGCGTCTCCCTCTCTCTCTGCCCCTCCCCTGTTCATTCCATTCTCTCTCTCTCACTTTCTCTCTTTCTCAAAAATAAAAACATTAAAAAAATTAAAAAAGAAAAAAGCAAAAAGCGAACACAGCATGAGACTGAGAGCAGTTCCTGGCATATAGTAGGTGCTTGATAAATACCGCTATTGCGGTCTGCGCCCTCCCTTCTACTGGCAGACGAGGCGGGGTAGTGGTTAGAAGCACAGGCTGAGGCCTGGATACGTAACCCCATCTCCACTACTAACCACTGGCAAGTCGTTTAACTGCTCTGTCTCTCAGTTTCCTCACCTATAAACTGGGGATGATTGTAACAGTGACGCCCTCAAAGGGTTCTTACAAGACGAAATGGGACAATCCTGGAAGGCACTGAGCTCACAGGACCAGACACACAGTGAGTATTCAATGCGTTCACGCGCACTTTTGTTATTATTGTTACTCGACACCTTTAAGGAGAAAGGAGCTTCCCTGTGAGCTTTGTACAATATGGGACAAACCAACACGCTGGCACAAGAATCTTGGGACAAGACTCTCCTGCATTGCCACGATTCTCCTGGTCAAACTGTTTCAAAACACACTACTGATTAGTCCCGATCCCAATGGGGGGAAATGTACAGTCACTGCCTCCAACTGTTCTTTAGCTCATGCTCTTCCCCAGACAGAGAGCTGTCATCAAGGAAGGAGAGTCAAGTTTCTGAAGTCTTGAGGAAATCTTTATTGAAACCTTAGACACACTGCAAAACATTTCTGAGGAGTTGGGTTCTCCCCACCCGCCAGCTCCTCACAGCCTGTCTAAAGAATAAAGACACACACATAAGTAAATGAAAGAACTTTCAGGAAAAGATTTCGCCCCTTGCATTTTGATATAAACAACATGACTGTCCAGAATCCTCTAACAGGCTATAAACAAGGCTTCTGTGAGGTTCCCTTTCAGTCCGGACCTGCCTCCTCCATGGAGCCTCGGAGAAGCAGGGAACAGGAGGGGTCGTTCTCCAGGAAAGGTGAATCCAGTACACACAGGCCGTCGGCACAGAACCTCGAATCTCATCTGAGAAGCTCGCCTCACTACAAGTGTTCAGCAATTACAAAACGAGTAAACTTTGAGCAGAAAAACACCAAACACAGAAGGCGGCAAGGCTGGCTTTAGGCTATGGTTGCCTCTGAGACCCTCTGCTCTTCTACCATCCTACCGCCAACACCTTCCAGAAGCTTCCTCCCTCATCGCACTCCAGCCCCCAGCATACGCCCACGCTCCATATTCCTGACCCCTTCCAAACGCCCGGGGTGCATGGTAGACCTGTGCCTCTTCCCTCCCTTTAACCCCTGCCAACTCCTGCCTCAACAGGCCTCTCCTCTCTTTTTGTTGAAAATCTATCAGAATGTAGCTTACACTAAGGCAGTAGTGGCAATTACTTATACGGCATGATTTAAAGCATACCACCTAGAATGGTCTCTGTCCCCCACGCTAAAATTTCCCTCCAAACAGCCCCCACGGTACCTGATACACCATCATCAGGGTTTTTTGCTGCTTTGGATTCATTCTGTACTGTTTCCATGAGTCCTCGGTTGAATTACAATAGCAACTTGCTTAGAACGACACCTCAAATCATAACCAGAAATATCTGGTCTCATAGAGAAGGGACTAAAGCCGGGGAAGTTGTAACAGAAAAGCAAAGGGAGAGAAACAGGTGTCTCTTTTCTTTAAAAGGACTAGAAGGGTGCCTGGTGGCTCAGCCAGTTAAACATCCAACTCCTGATTTCGGCTCAGATCAGATCTCATGGTTTGAGGGTCAGAGCCCCGTGTCAGGCTCTGCACTGACAGCATGGGCCTTTCTGGGATTCTCTCTCCCTTTCTCTCTGCCCCTCCCTCCTCCCCTCTCTCAAAAATAAATAAAAACACTAAAAAAGAAAGAAAAGGAATAGAGATGTTTCTCCGGCAAACAGCAGGGGACGTGAAGGCCCTGGCTCACAGAGAAAGGAAAGTTAGAAGGATTAAGAATAAATCTCACCATTTCAGAGTTCTGCTCAGCCCCAGGGACCCTAGTGGAATAACAAGTGGATAAACCAGTTCTCATTTCAGTGTGTTTTGTGGCCAATGTGCTTGCTCCCCTTGTCTTGCTTCCTATCAGCTTCCCGTTCTCTTGCTCCCCGCAGAGAACTTCTCCTCAAAACCAATCAAAATGTGTCCTTTACTTTGAAAATAATACCAATATGGGGCTCATGTGCTGCGGCAAAAAGGCAAGGGATACATACCGGTGGGGAGGTGAGGGCCCTTCAACGAACCTCTCAAATCACTGCATTGGTGGCAATTGCTTGTTTCATTTTATACCAGACCGGGTTAGTTGGTTTTATTCTATTCGTGTCCCTTCATTCATTCCCCAAATACGTGCTGAGCATCCACAGTGGGCCAGGCTCTGGGGTCCAAAAGGAAAGCCCGAAGCCTGACCTTAAGGACTTCAGGTACTGGTAAACCAACACTCCACACGCTCACAGCCCTGATGTTTCAGCATTTGCCAAATTCCGTGATATATACAAACGGCGTCCCTATAGTCGATATCGAGCTGCCCACAGTGAATGACTGGCACCCAACGCTGCTGACTGTAGCAGTCTGCTCTCCCCGGTTGACACTAGCAGGCTCCCGTACAGCCACTGGACCTCACAGGTGAGCAAGGGAGGCAACACGTCAACCATCGGAATGCACGGGCAGCCACAGAGGGCACCGGAAGCATGGAATCACGAAAAGTCAGAGACAGAATCTACCTGCAGAGGGTCAAGGGAAACAGAAAAGAAAAATCATGAACTTCAGCCACTGAAGGTGAGGGTTTAACTTTTTCAATGCCCCACTAGACCATAAGCACAGACTGCTTTCTTCTCTCTGTATTTTTCTTGTAACGTCTTCCAATGGACGTCTCAGTGTCTGACATACATATACATTATAGCTATTCGCTGAGACTTTGAAGCAAAGGGAATTCATGTGAGTAGCTTGCTCCTTTTTCCTGGTGGCTGTACGAGCAGTTTCCAGATTTTACAAAAGGAAACCTTGCCATTGCTGAGTGCACCCTGAAACCTCACTTTATTATTTCGACTTCAGTTTTAATTAACTGTACATATGGCTGCCTGCTCATTAGGGTCATATGGCCCAGCTGGGGATGGATCTTCCTGGCATCTGGGCTGCGTTCGCGTGCGCCTCTGGGATTTGGGTCTCTGACAAGAGGTTGTGAAGGAGAAATTCGGGAAAGGTTACAAACTCAGGTGCCAAAAGCAACTGCATTGGCTCCTCCAATGTGAGGGCAAAAGAATAAAGAACCGTAGAAAAATGGTCCAAGGTACCAAATCAAACTTGCCGCGAAGCAGAGTTTGACCAAGCACCAACAAAGCTCACTGGAGTGCTGGGTAGGGGCTAAAGCGTTGGCAGGTTTTATGACTTGGCAATTTCCGAAATAAGAATTCAATGACATGCCACTCAATCCAATAGCAAAGAATGCCCAATGACCTGGAAAATCCACTCCACAGAGATGCAAGTTTTGTTTGTGTTACTGCTAAATCTCTCTCTTTTTTTTTAATGCAAAGCCCAAAACACACTTAGTGGAAAACAGGTTTGTAACCCTGGCAAACCACATGGCTAGCTGCCTTCCAAAGAGGCTTCCTTTCTGGAAAATGTATGTTTCTGTGTACCGATTTAAAATTATATGCTGAAATTGTGTCTACCGATGCCAAAAACAACGAGCCTGTTTGATTGTGTTCGTTGGGGGAAGAATTCTTCAATCCGTTGTTGATAATGTGTATATAAACTGTTGATTCACTAAATTTTCAACGAACTGTTAAAGCACCTGGAACGAAGGCACCGCTCCAGATTACACGTAAGAAATGTGAACCAGGACAGTAGTTTAAAGGAACTCACAAAAGCCTCCGTCATCCTAAAACATCGATTACAAAAGACCAATCAAGTTTTTCTTCATTTTTATTTAATTTATTTTTTTAATTTACACCCAAGTTAGTCAGAATATAGTGAAACGGTGATTTCAGGAGTAGATTCCTTAACGCCCCTCACCCACGTAGCCCATCCCCCCTCCCACAGGCCCTCCCGTAACCCTCTCTTTGTTCTCCATATTTAAGAGTCTCTTATGTTTTGTCCCCCTCCCTGTTTTTATATTATTTTTGCTTCCCTTCCCTTATGTTCATCTGTTTTATATCTTAAAGTCTTCATATGAGTGAAGTCATATGTATTTGTCGTTCTCTAACTAATTTTGCTTAGCATGATGCCCTCTAGTTCCATCCACATAGTTGCAAATGGCAAGATTTCATTCTTTTTGATTGCCGAGTAGTACTCCATTGTAGATATGTGCCACATCTTTATCCGTTCATCCATCGACGGACATTTGGGCTCTTTCCGTACTTTGGCTATTGTTGATAGCACTGCTGTAAACATTGGGGTGCATGTGCCCCTTCGCAACAGCACACTTGTATCCCTTGGATAAATACCTAGTAATGCAATTGCTGGGTCATAGAGTAGTTCTATTTTAACTTTTTGAGGAACCTCCATACTGTTTCCAGAGTGGCTGCACCCGTTTGCATTCCCACCAGCGGTGCAAAAGAGATCCTCTTTCTCCGCATCCTCACCAACCTCTGTTGTGAAGGCCAATCAAGTTTTAATTCCTTTATGGAAAATGAATAATTCGTTACCAGTTGCTACCAACCTTGGCCATTCCTCTTTTAATAAAAGTCTTTGTGTGAACTCTCTTAAATTCAAAGTTTCTACAACATAAATACATCAGGAGGTTGCTCCAGGCACCCCACAGACATTTTCTTAGTATCAGAAGCACAGTGGGAACTAACATCTCATTTACAATATGTTTGAGCGTAGAAAGTCGCTAGCCTGGAGATGCCCTAAAACACCAAAACTTTCCCTGAACTCATTAGCATGTACTCTACTAAGCAGTAATATTAGTAATATATATCGGATCATATTTATGACTTGCATTCGAGCTACTTCCAAAAATATTTGAAGTGGTTTAGACAACAGACGCATATGCTTTTCAATCATTAAAATAAGGATAATCAAAAAAATAATAAAATAAAAATATCGAAAGCATATACTTGAGAGGAAAAAGATTATTACACCAGAAACCCAGGATAAGGAGAGTCATTACAACTGAGTCTTAAATTTTGCTGCGGAATTTTCTAGTGGCAAATAGGAAATTTGGTGAACTTTATAATTCTCACTCACTAAAACAGAAATAAAGTTTTTTCCATGGCACTAAAATCTAAGAGAAAATTATGACATGATTCCTTATATAAAGAACCTATTATAATGAGTGACTTTTCAAGCAATTTTAAAGATGCAAATGCATTCTTCATGTGAACATTTCTTACATTTAACTCCAGGGTATCATATTAAACCATAATTTTAGGCAGGCATGTTTCCAGATAAGTAAACTAATGTAGTCCAGGCAGGTGATTTTCTAACGCCGTAATTTCGTGTGGAGATAAAGCCTGGGAAATCTAGAACATTAGATGTTTAGAAATTCTGTTAGGTTACCTTCATCAAATATAAAATATCACGGTTGCGCTTTTGAGAGGCAATTCAAGACTGAGCTCTCTCGAGTGTATCTATAGTTCTATTGATGCCGGAAAACAGGCCCATACGCTTTTAGTGACAGCAGTGCTGGGAACTAGATCCCATTTGGTTATGAAATTCAAAGAGCCACACGTGGATCTCTATCATGGTCCCTGCCCTGCCCACGGCCCCCACAGGCACCTTTGCCGAAGGGGTGATGCCACACGTACCTGGCCAGAGCTAACCGAACTAGGGGCGGTCACTTGACTCAAAGGCCAAGAAGGCACAGGCCGGTTAGAAACCCACGGCGTGGCTTGGCTCAAACACATGACCTTGTCCATTCTGATTCTCACCCTTCATCGTTTAAGCCAAGAAATTCTGAGAGTAGGGCAGTTAACTGTGGAAACACTAGTTTAAAGAACATAATATAAGTAGAAGCCAGGACTCACATTGCTCTGTGTGTAAAACGAAGATAAAAAAGAGAAATCTAAGAGAAGGAGAAGATATGAGGAAAAGAAGTACAAGTACAGTAAAACCTTGGGTTATAAGTAACTTGTTCTGTGAGTGTTCTGCAAGATGAGCAAACGTTTCTAATAAATTTTAACTTGACCAATGAGCGATGTCTTGCAATATAAGTAGTACGTGACGCTGAATGTTACATGAACACAACTGAGCCAATGGTTCTCTCTCCCTCTCTCTCTCTCCCTCTCTCTCTCTCTCTCTCTCTCTCTCGCTCACTGCGGGATTGTGGGTGATCATCTCCCATGCTCGGATGCTTGGTCTCAGGCTGCAGTGTCTGGCAGAAATCAGCAATTTTTCAGAACGTTGGAAGGTGCCCACAACGGGCACTAGTGTATTTTTTGTCACTTCAAAGCACCTACGGGCAGTCCTTTGCTTTTCCATTCAACAATAAGCCTAGGAATGCTTTGCTTTATTCTAGGTCAGACTCCCTGCAGATACAGACCCTTTCCTCTGCTGCATTATTGTCAGTTACATTACATAGAGTATGTGACAAGAGTTTCTTAACACTGTATTGTAGTCAACACCCGTGCAAGTGTATACAATGGCCCCCCATGAAAAAAAAGGTTGAAAAGAAGGGCGGTAAGAAGAAGGAGATGATTCCAGTGGAAGTCAAGAAGGAAATCATTGAGAAGTATGCATGACATGAGGTATGCAAGTGGTTGAAATTACAAGATTTTATAAGAAGTCTACATCTTCTTCTGAAGAGGAGACAAAGGTGGAGGAATCCCTTGCTTCATGTCAGATTAAGGAGATGTGTAAACTGTGAGAAACAGTGCGGGGCGTCTGGGTAACTCAGCTGGTTAAGCAACGGACTTTGGCTCAGGTCATGATTTCACGGTTAGTGAGTTTGAGCCCTGCGTCAGGCTCTGTGTTGACAGCTCAGAGCCCGGATCCTGCTTCAGATTCTGTGTGTGTGTCTCTCTCTCTGCCCTTCCCCTGCTTGCACTGTCTCTCTGTCTCTCTCTGTCACACTCTGTCTCTCTCTCTAAAATGAATAAATACTTTAAAAAAAAATTTAATGTGAGAAACAGTCCAAAATTGTGTAGAGAAGCACCACCCGAATAAGACTGTAGCAGGGTGAGCAATGAATCTGTTTAATGACAACGCAGTGTCAGGTTTCCATGAAATCCTCAAAAGGGGGCAAAGGCAGGTGTCATTGGATGGGTTCCTTGCTAAAGCTGCACGAAAAGAACGATGCCACGGAGCCAACAGAGAGCAGTGACTCCATTAGTGACCGTGAAAGCCGTCCTACACAATAACCCTCCTCTCCCGTCTCCCTCACACCAGCCACGAAGGCTTTCAAAGGTAAGTGCAGGTTCATTTGTTTACTTTTCCCTGTATTTTGTATTTGCTTTATTGTTTTGTATTCTATTACAGTATCGTAATCATTTTTATATGAATATTTGGGGGGGGGTGGAACGAATCATCTGAGTTTCCACTCTTTCTTATGGGGAAATTCGCTTCGATAGACAAGCGTTTTGGGTTACAAGCGTGTTCCCCACACGAATTATGCTCGCAAACTAAGATTTTACTGTATATGGAGGTAAAGATGAGAAAAGCGACCAGAGAGAGGTTCAAGGAGCGAATCTGCAGAGGGAGCCGAGGCGTATCAATGTCAAGACTGTAGCATTCAGACCGCCCCACCTATCTGTGGTCGATGGATTCTGTCTTTCCCATCAGCGCTTCGGTTTTTCTTGGTTTCCTGTGTGCCTGCAGCCTTAAAATAAATGGCGAATTACTGGAGGTAGTATTCTAAGTCACCCTGTCTGCACCCAAGAGGAGAAATGAAAGTACGTTGCTGTATCTATGGGAAGAAGCTAGGCCCGTGCCGCAGGTCCTAGGAGAAGTTCACTGAGCTAGAGGCGAACTGCCCTCAAGCAGCAGCTTCTTGGCGGTCCGGACAAAGTGAAATCAACTGAAGCCCTTGAACTCTTACCGTGAAGTACGAAATAATCAACTTTGGCCTAAGAAAAATATTTAAGAGCAAGTTCCAGCGGGGTTCTTTCTTGGGAGGGGAGGAAGGGAATGCTAGGACACTTCCCTTGAATTCGTATCTGACTTTAGGCAACATTGATCCCCGGCCAGGGCCGGCGAGGTTGCTTAGCTACGGATGGGTTCATTCTAGACATGTTGTAGTATAGTCCCTCTGGATATGGAAAATCGTCAACCCAAAATGGCAATTTTGATTTGGAAGAACTAACAGGAGGAAAAAAGAAAAAAAGAAAAAAGATAAAGTCGATGAAAGCAATGAAAGCCGTCTTCTGGGAACAGACAGCCTGGGTTTGAATCCTGGGTCCCAAATGTGCTAGATGTGGAACTTACAAGTTACTGCGCCTTTGTTTGCTCGTTTGTACACCAGGGTGGTTAGAGGGTGTCCCTCACAGAGCGGTGGTGCATGTTAAATGAAACGGTCTGTGGAGCTCGCTCAGCACGGCGGCTGGCACATGGACACTCCGTGGACGTGGGAGAGCTCGTTACCATCCCTCCTCCCGACGCCTTGTTTCTGACCGTATTCCCAGGCACTCGGGAGTCATCTTTGGGAAAGCATCGAAGGAGCAGAATCAAAAGGCAAAGCACACTCAGGGAAGGTGGATGAAATCGACAATTTGGCACGGGGAGATTTGTGGATTAAATGCACGGTTTTGAAGAACGAAAGGTCTGAGAGGTTGGAAAAGATGAAAAGCCATTTTATGAGAGTAAAGGTTCAAATGTCCGTTCACATATCTGGCAGACTGTAGGAAAATTCCTATTTCAAACATACGAACTGAAATAATAACAAAACCACTTTTCAACCATTCTGCACTTTTATTATTTTCACACTTACTACTGCTGGGTAGAGTTTCTTGTAAGCTTGTTTCAGATAGAACTTCTTCCACTTCCCAAATAAAGGCCCCAGGCCAAGTACCCCTCGCTGACACCTTCGATGGCCCATCCTAATCCCTTATTCACAGACTTCTGACTGCAGGTGTCAAATCTTTGTGCCAGCCGGCATTCTATGGAGCCAAAGCGCCGCCCAGCCCCACCAGGCAGAGCAGAAATGCTAGGAAGAAATACCCTTGGGAGCAGCCTTCAATCAAAGACCCTTGAGAGTCATTGTGTAAATGACTTAGAGAGGATAGGAGAACTCAAAGTCAAGTGTGTACCCGCTGCCCAGAGTTGCCCTACAGAATTAAGCCCCACTCGCCCACAGTGGTGGCCGAGCTCCTAACATCCTTATTGGGTATCTTTCCTTCTCAGTATTACCTCTGCCCCTCCCCTCCCAATTTCCACTGATGTTCCCTGCGTCTCCCAACTCCACTGCCTGCCCTTGAGTCCTTGTCCCGGGGTCTGTCTCTGGGGGAACCTAAAAGAAGACAGAATCTCTGCAGAAATCTTTTCCTTATTAAGCCATTTAAAGTGTCCAAGAGAGCGGTGAAAGCTTCCAACCCGCTTTCCGCATTGATTTTTTTTTCCTTCTTCCCCGCAGATCTGCCAAACCACAGAGAAGGTATCTGTGAAGGACCCCCCAGCCTAAACACAGGGAACTTCCACTCCAGCGGGTCTGTGATGAAAAACACCAACCAGCTCTGCAGGGGGCAGCCTCACTTTCCCATGGGTGCTGCCCCGGGGAGGACAGACACAGAACGCGGTGATTGCAACTCGTCCTCACTCTCCAGTCCCAAGCGGCTGGGTCACCTTCACCCACGCAGCAGTGTTCCCGTGATGGGGACCACCAGGCAGTTAGGTTCTTGCTCTCCCCCAATTTCAGTAGGAACACAGAAGTTTTATTTTTAACTGTGCAGGGAGGCGTTGCCATGGTAACATAACAACTCCAAGAGCAATTTGATTGATTGATGATGTTGTGGTGAAGGAGGATTGACATGAAAGACAGAGGGGGGTAGGGGGGGATCGCCCAGCTTTATCACCCTGGGCTGAGTTTATAGATCGCTGTTCTGAGACACTAATAGTATATGATATCTGTTTATCCCTATGCAAAAGGAAACGCGGGTATTTTTCTACTCTGGTCCCCAAAGCAAAATGGGGAAGAAAGAAACTAGTGAATTGATCGTCAGAGAAGGGAACTGGTCTCATTAATTGAAGAGACAGGTGATAAATGCCTGAAAGAACATAATATTTGCTAGACAGGCTAGGCAGAGCAGGGCGTTCGGATGCCCCACCCAGCAGGCACCGAGGGGACAGGTCTGCTATCCTAACACATTTTGCTTTCAACCATCCTCTCCTTTCTTTTTTTAAATATAATTTAGGGGCGCCTGGGTGGCTCAGTCGGTTGAGCGTCCGACTTCGGCTCAAGTCATGATCTCGCGGTCTGTGAGTTCGAGCCCCGCGTCAGGCTCTGTGATGACAACTCAGAGCCTGGAGCCTGCTTCGGATTCTGTGTCTCCCTCTCTCTCTGCCTCTCTCCCACTCATGCTCTGTCTCTCTCTGTCTCAAAAATAAATAAACATTAAAAAAAATTTTAAATATAATTTAGTGTCAAATTGACCAACCCCTAGTGTGTAAAGCGTGCTCTTGGTTTTGGGGGTGGATTCCCGTGGTTCATCGCTTACATACAGCACCCAGTGCTCATCCCAACGAGCGCCCTCCTCAGCTCATCACCCATTTCCCCTTCTCCCCTGCCCACCACCCCATCAACCCTCAGTTTGTTCTCTGTATTTAAGAGTCTCTTATGGTTTGCCCCCTCCCTCTCTGTTTGTAACTATTTTTCCCCTTCCCTTCCCCCATGGTCTTCTGTTAAGTTTCTCAAGATCCACATGTGTGTAAACATATATCTGTCTTTCTCTGATTTATTTCATTCAGCATAGTACCCTCCAGTTCCATCCACGTTCCTGCAAGTGGCAGGATTTCATTCTTTCTCATTGCCAAGTAGTATTCCATTGTATATATAAACCACATCTTCTTTATCCATTCATCAGTTGATGGACATTTAGGCTCTTTCCATGATTTGGCTATTACTGAAAGTGCTGCTATAAACATTGGGGTACATGTGCTCCTATGAATCAGCACTCCTGTATCCCTTGGGTAAATTCCTACTAGTGCTATTGCTGGGTCATAGGGTGGTTCTATTTTTAATTTTTTGAGGAACCTCCACACTGTTTTCCAGAGCGGCTGCACTAGTTTGCATTCTCACCAGCAGTAAAAGTTGCTCAACGTCACTCACCATCAGGGAAATACAAATGAAAACCACACTGAAATACCAACTCACACCGGTCAGAGTGGCTAAAATGAACAACTCAGGAAACAGCAGATGCTGGCGAGGATGTGGAGAAACGGGAACCCTCTTGCACCGTTGGTGGGAACCATCCTCTCCTTTCGATTTACCTTCCTCTTAGTGGTAAGGATAACATATTTGAAATAACCTGCAGGTGTTTTCTATTCTGGAAAATTCAACATCTTTCCTTACAGCCCAGACACTGTCCTTGGCCCAGGGAGGGTGAGGGAGAACACCAGCAGGGCGGAAGGGGGATGTGACACAGGAAGGATTCCCATCAGACAGGAAAGGGATGTGGAGAGCTTTTCGGGAAGTGCAGGGAGAAGGTTCTGGAGCAGCAATTCTCAAAATGATCCAGATCTTTCTGTGGGTTCTTCCAAGATCCCACCAGGGGTCCATGAGATCCAAGTTATTTTCATGCTCCTGCTAACACTCTGTTTGCCTTTTTCACTCTCACCCTGTCGAGAAGGTACAGTGGAGTTTTCCAGAGGCTACGCAGCATATGATCTCACAATGGTTTGAATGCCAAAGTATATATCTTCTATTAGACTTATGCTTAAATACATGCATCTTCTACGAAACCAGATATTGAAGGAATTTGAAAAAAACGTAAAACCAGCTTTCCTACTAATTTTTTTAGAAACCTAGTTATCCCTCACTTTAAATGTTATTTATATTAATCTGTGATGGTTATTTACTTTCTTTTTATTTTTAAATGGATTAATAACATTTTTAAATTTCTATTACAGTAAAAATGACTAGATACAGACCTTCCTCGACTTGCAATACAGTTCTGTCCCACTAAGCCCATTGGAAGTGGAAAATACCGTAAGCCGAGGGGCACCTGGTTGGCTCGGTTGGGTTAAGCATCTGAGTTTGGCCCAGGTCATGATCTCACGGTTTTAGAGTTCGAGCCCTGCACCAGGCTCTCTGCTGTCAGCACAGAGTCTGCTTCAGATCCTCTGTCTCCCTCTCTCTCTCTGCCCTTTTCCTGCTCATTCTCTCTCAAAATACATAAATAAATAAATAAATAAATAACTTTAAAAAAAGAAAATACTCTAGGTCAAAAACGCATTTAATACAGCTAACCTACTGAACATCAACGTTTGAGAAAAGAAAGGAGGGAAACACCTTCATGAAGCCGAAAGAAACCCTCCGGGAAGCTTGTACTTTAAGTCAACTGTCTATTTACCTACAAAGAACATTTCATGCCAGAAAGTATGAAAACAATGTGTTTTTTCCACGTCAATTGAAGTTGTTGTTTCCGGCAATGTGAGATCAACATTTTGGGGAAGAGGGGGCTATATCCGAGTCCTCGTGTTGACATTTTGACCCCAACTCAATGTGCTTCTTTTTCTCATTCCTCTCCTGTTAAAAAAAAAAATCCTTTCTCTTTATCATTGTTTTGCTTCCATTTTCTCTTTCTCCATCCCTCCCCTCCCCTCAGCCCTCTGCCTCCCTTTACCCTCTTCTCTCATTCTCTTCCCTGCTCTCTACCTCAGCCGAGTTGGGGGTGACCTTAAGCCACTGACCCAGACAGACTGGAAGCTGTTTCCAAGAGTTGCTGCTTGCTCTGGGCATACTCTAGTGCCCCAGGGACTTTGCACGGAATAGTTCATTTAATCCTCACGATAACCCTACGAGGCGGATTTACACTTGCTCAGAGTAATTAGGAAATTCGGCCAAGGTCATACCAGTGGTTGTGTGTCAGGGCCAAGGCTCTGCTGGATGTGGTGTGGGCTTTGGACTCTTGTGTCCATGGAGTATTTGTGGGTCCCCAGTGGCCTCCTTGGTCTTCTCTCTCTCCGTCTCCTTAATTCACCCAATATTCCCTCTGACCAGCCACTTGTTACCGCCCTCAGTCCCTTCAGCAGGCCACTCCAAAGGTCCCGTCATTCGGAACCCTGACTCCCCTCCAGGTTACCCTCTTAAGCAGAGTCTCTCTCAAATCTCCCCAGGCTGTGGTCTACACTGGATCCCTTGGAAATACATGTCCGTAGCCCCTACGAACTGATAGTGCAGGCCACTCCCTGGGCCGCTGCTTTTCTTTGCTCATCATTAGATCAGCTGGCCACCATAGCCTTCTGGCCTTCAGGTTTTACTCTGTGGGTTCAGCACCAGCCTCTGAACCCCACAGTCTCCAGAGCTCACCTCCGTCTTCCCTTCTGCAAAGGCAATATCATCTGTTGCTTTAACAATTCCTATAAGATGTGCTTTCAAGGCTGTATCAGTAAGCTATTGCTGCGTAACAGACCAAATGGCTTAAGAAATAGCCATTCACTACAGCTCATAAGACTACAGGTCACCTGGGTCACTCTGCCCCTCCGGGCCAGGTTCAGCCAATCTCTGCTGAGCTCATGTTTGTATTTGCGGCCAAGTGTTGGTAAGCTGGGAGCGGGGTGGTCTGACACTCTCCTGTCAGTTGGCTGTGTCTTAACTAGGACGACAGACACGACAAGGCCATGGGTTTCTCAGCATTCAGTAGACCGGCCTGAGTTTGTTCACCTGGCAGAGGCATGGTTCCAGGAAAAAGTGTGAAAACGTCCAAGGGCTCACAAAGTTGAGGCTCGGAAAAGCTCCACCACCATTTCTGCAACATTCTGTACAGGCCAAAGCGAATCACAAGGCTTGATTCAAGACCTGGAGAAACAGACTTCACCTCTTGACAGGGGAACTGTATGGTCAAATTGCAAAATGTACAGCAACAGGGGGGAGATTGAAAGAGACTGGAAACATTTTTGTAACTAATCTACCATATGGGTAATTTTCCATCCTGGTCTTTACAATATAAGCTGTAGTTTCATATGGATCTCACTTAGTGCTATTTCTGTTAGTCTACACTAAGACGGACATTAATACGTAAAGGAAGCCATATGGGAAAGTTTTAACTAATACTGCTGTTACTATTGACTAGTCTCTTTTTTCCCTTGCTCTTGGAGCTGCTAAACCACCCGAACTCATGTAGCAGATTTTTTGACTCTTAATGCAGATGCTTGCAGATATAGGAAAGGAAAAACAAATTTTTTTCTTCTACTCTCTTAGAGTCAGTAACTGGGGGCTGCAAATTAAACTAACAAAACGCAGATTGATAGAAGAAAAGGAATACATACTTTTTGTCGTTGATATTTTTTATTTTACATGCATGGGCTGGTGGGGGCGGTGTTCATAGAAAATAAAGTGAAAACCCGCAAAAGCAATTAGACCCAGAAGCTTACATATGATTTTAACGAAGGGTGATAAATTGCAGAAATTTGACTAAAGGGCTCCTGGGGGTGGAAAACTGTGAAAAGGTAAATAAATATATGGGGAAACTAGCAATAGAAAAAGGTTTTTTAGTAAGGTTTGTTTTGCAGACTTGAGTTGGTGCCTTCTCTGCTGAAAATTTTCCAGAGTAATTAAGAATCATTCTCTTCTTGCTATTACAGAAGAGGGGGGGCATCTTTATAAATGTAACTTTACGTTACCTTTATAAAAGGGAAATTTACGCCCTGCTTTTAGACAGAAAAGAGGAGGGCAGAGAATTCCTCCTGGGTCTGATGTTTCTTAATTGCTTTCAGCTCAGAATCACCTTTATGCCAAAGTGGCTTACCTGGAATGGAATATTCTATCTCCTTCACATACACCCTTGCTAAATTTCATCTTGTCAGTTTAAGTTCATTTCTTCATTCCCTGGAATCCTTTGGATTTCTTGGTCAAGAAGCCTGAAAATGCAGTCCAGGCTGTTTCCTGCCAGAAAGTCCAGAAAATCTGGGTCTGATCCAATCTGAAAGTTCTTCTTTTTTTTTAATTTTTTTTAAGTTTTTATTTTATTTTTGAGAGAGAGACAGAGTGTGAGCAGGGGAGGGGCAGAAAGAGAGGGAGACACAGAATCTGAAGCAGGCTCCAGGCTCTGAGCTGTCAGCACAGAGCCCCACGCAGGGCTCAAACCCACTGACTGTGAGATCAAGACCTGAGCCGAAGTCGGCCGCTCAACCGACTGAGCCACCCAGGCGCCCCCAACCTGAAAATTCTTGATCAACTCAGCAGCTCCCTCCACACGTACGAGGCCCCTCTGACCCAAGGCAGCTCAAAAAGGAAGTGGAATCTGGAGCTGTGATCTCTGCAGTTGGTGGTGAAAGAATTATAGTCCCCACTAGGAAGACCCTTCTTATCCAGAGCAAACCCATAAGATCAAATACAGATGTGTGAGGGCAAGTCAAGCCAGCAGCCTCTGTGGACGTAGGCCTAAGACCATCCGGAAAGCAATGCAAGAGGAAAGAAAGGAAGTCAAAGAGCAGGGACGGTGCAGAAAGAAATCAAAAGGAAGAATTCAGAAAAGGAATGAGAATTAGCCAGTGGCCAAACTTATTTTTGTGAGGGGGGGCAGAAATATGTTGGGATATGAACCCAGGGAAAGGAGTGAGATGAATCTCTCTAATGCAGCCCTTGCTCATTCTTTAGAGTACAAAACTATTGCCTGTTTGGAAGACCATTTTAAAAGACTGTCCTTATTCCAGTCCCAGCAGGTAGAGATTTAAAGGGTAAGGCTGTCTGATCAACTGGGTAGATGGAAAATATTTGGAGGCTTCTGGGGAGTCATTTCCGTCTCTCTCCTAAGGAAACCAGTGACTATTCTATCACCACAAAAATGCATCCTGAAGACCAATGGTCCAGACCACACTAAACTGAAAGGCTCTTCATGGGGAGACTTT
This sequence comes from Paguma larvata, assembly GCA_030068075.1. Classification (NCBI taxonomy): domain Eukaryota; kingdom Metazoa; phylum Chordata; class Mammalia; order Carnivora; family Viverridae; genus Paguma; species Paguma larvata. Next base: position 42,144,637 of record CM057838.1, read on the forward strand.
GGAGAGACCAAAGCTGTTTGCAGGGATCTCCCTGGTGGACGAATACCCAGCATGGCTCAACATCGCATTAATTCTGTTGGAAACCACATCCACCACTGACTCCGAGGGGGCTGATGTGCTGAAATCCTAAGACATTTCTTCATGGGCAGGCCACAGCTCTCCGTAGTATATGCAATGCCTTCCCTTGGAGCTTTTCTTCAAGAGCCCCTCTGACTGAAGAAAATGTATGCTCATACATAAGCTGAACACGTATGAAAAAAAGACGATGACGAAAGGATGAAGGAATTGCCAGAAAACCTGAAGAGTTTTGCGCCTGTATCGCAGAGACAGAAGAGAATTGCACGATGTAAAGAACTGGGTGTGTGTTCGCTTCCGGGGGCCGCCATAACAAATTACCACAACCTGGGGGCTTAAAACAGCAGAAACTTATTACCCCACAGTCCTCGAGTCTAGAAGTCTGAACTTGAGATGTCAGCAGGGCCACGCTTCCTCTGAGATGCTACATAGAATTCTTCCTCCGCTCTTCTTAGCTTCCAGTCGTTGCTAAAAATCCTTGGGGTTCCTTGGCTTCCGACAGCATCCCTCCAATCTCTGCCTCCCTCTTCACGTGGGCTCCTTCCCTGCCTGCCTATGTCTCTGTATCCAATTTCCTTCTTATAAGGACATCAGTCATGTTGGATTTAGGGCCGACCCTCCTCTAGTAGGACCTCATCTTAAATTGATTACAACTATTAAAGATCTCATTCCAAATGTGATCACATTCACAGGTTCTGGGCAGACACGAGTATTCAAAGGATATTATTCGACCCAGTACAGGGGTGAGTACAGGTGTTTTCCCCAGCCCTGGGTTGAGTATTTGACTCTTGATTTTAGCTCAGGTCATGATCCCAGGGTCGTGGGATCAAGCCCCACATCGGGCTCCATGTTAAGCGTAGAGTCAGCTTAAGATTCTCTCCTTCTCTCTCTCTCTCTCCCTCTCTCTCCTCTGTCCCTCCCCCCAGCTCATGTGCTCACTCTCTCTCTAAAAACAATTAAATTAAAAAAAGAAGTTCCCTAATTTCTGGAAGGATTTGAATAACTTAATGGCGACATCTCTCAGTTGGTAGGATTGAAAACGTGTGGTCCAAAGCAGATTCATTTTTCATTAAACACCCTGATATGACTTGAATTTTTATCACACATGTGTACTATTCTCAGAGTATGAATAATACTAAAAATTTTTTAAGTTTTCTTCTTTCTGTGGCTATGACAAGAAATGCTATCACTAGCACTTTCTCCTAAACTAACAGTACATGAATTAAATCTCTCCAAAACACCTGGCTTTTTAAGAATTGGACACCAAGAAATTCCATTTCTAGAGAATTATCCTGCAGAATTGGTAGAGCATCTCAGTTTGGCACGCGGGCAGTGAGGCCAGACCTGGGTTTAAAACCCAGCTCTGCCACATTCCACCTACGTGACCCTGAGCAAGTTACTTAGCTTCAGTTTCTACTAATTCCTGCCTCACATACCTTCCTCATAGGCCTGTTAAGAGGATTCATTAAGATAATGCATGTAAAGATCTGAGCACAGGGGCGCCTGGGTGGCTCAGTCGGTTAAGCGTCCAGCCTCAGCTCAGATCATGATCTCACGGCTTGTAAGTTCGACCCCCAAGTCAGGCTCTGTCCTGACAGCTCAGAGCCTGGAGCCTGCTTCGGATTCTGTGTCTGCCTCTCTCTGGGCCCTTCCCCTGCTTGTGCTGTCTCTCTCTCTCAAAAATAAATACATATTTAAAAATATTTTAATAAAAATAAAAAATAAAGTTCTGAGCCCAGAGCCTAACACAAAGGAAGTACTTAATAAATTATGATAATTACTGTTATTAAAGAATTAATCACAGGAATGGCTAAATCATTAGTGCAGTATAATTATTAGTCCTTGGAAAAATGCAACTTTCTACCACTAGAATACTAGGTAAATAAGATGTGATTTATCTATACAATGAAATATGCAGTCATGGGTCACCTGGGCGGCTCAGTCGCTTAAGCGGCTGACTCTTAATTTCACCTCAGGTCATGATCTCATGGTTCGTGAGATCGAGTCCCGTGTCAGGCTCTGCACTGATAGCCTGGAGCCTGCTTGGGATTCCCCCTCTCCTTCTCTTTCTGCCCCTCCCCTACTCGTGCTGTCTCTCCTTCTCTTTTTCTCAAAATAAATAAATAAACCTTGAAATATGCAGTCATTAAAACGATGTTACAGAAAACTAAAGAATAGAAACATGATATTCGTGAAATAGTGTTAAAGCCAGGTAGAAAATAATACGTACAACATAACCTTGAGTTTTAAATAATACTATACATGTGGGGCACCTGGGTGGCTCAATCGGTTGAGCATCCAACTTCAGTTCAGGTCATGATCTCACAGTTGGTGAGTTCGAGCCGCACGTCGGGCTCTGTGCTGACAGTTTTGAGCCTGGAGTCCGCTTCAGATTCTGTGTCGCCCTCTCTACCTGCTCTCACTGTCTCTCTCTCAAAAATAAATAAACAATAAAAATTTTTAAATAATACCATGTATGTAAACACAGGTAGTGCGAAGAACAAAAAGCCAACAATAAGTGGTTTAGTCATTCATTCAATAGATACAGCCCCTACCTGGTGCCAGTTCTAAAAATATAAAAGTGAAGAAAAGAAACAAAAACCACTGCCCTCACCGAGTTTACCTTCTAGTGAGTGGATATAGGCACTAACTGAAATTTAAAAGTGAAATATGTAATATACCTGATGGTAATAAGTGCTATCTCTCATGTAAGCAAGGAAGAGAGGAATTGGGAGTATCAGTTGTTGGGGGGAGACATTTGATATTTCAATGAGAGTGTTCAGCAAAGTTCTCACTGATAAGATAGATGACAGTTGATTTGCGATGCCAAGTTGGTGAGGGAGCAAGTCATAAAGACATCGGAGCAAAGAGCAATTCAGAAGAAGGGAAAAGCAAGTACCAAGGCTGGGAGCTCGGAGCAGGCTTGCCATGTTCAAGGACAGCAATCAAGTTGTTATGAGTTAAGTGACATGAGCACGGGGTCAGGGGTAAGAGAAAGGGCAGAAGAGGAAGGAGCGGAAGAAGTAGCAAAGGCCAGGTCACGTAGGGCCTCGTGAGCCACAGGGAACACTTTGGATTTAACTCTGGCTGAGATAAGAAGCCACTGAATGGTCTTGAGCAAAAGAGCGGCACGGTCTGACGTATTTTCACTCACTCACGAGGGCTACCGTGTTAAAAATAGAGTAGAGGTACAGAAGCATGGATATCAGTTAGCAAAATGTTGTCATGATACATAAAAGAACTGACGGTGGTTTAGATGGGGGTGGGATTAGTAAAAGCAGTGAAGAGTAGTCAGATTCTAGATAAAGTTTAAAGGTAGAGCCAGCAGGACTTGCTGAGAGACGGAATATGGGATAAAAAGGAAAGAGAAGTCAAGGATGAATCATAGGTCTTGGGACTGGGCCACTGGAAGGACAGAGTGGCGATTTACTGAAATGATAAGACCACCACAGGAGCAGATTTAGGGGAGAAGATCAGAAACTGCTGTGGAATATTCGGTTTAACAGCCAAGTGAAGGTGTCGAAAGGGCTGTTGAATTATATGAGCCTGAAGTTCAAAGAAGGAGCCCAGTGTCATTGCGTAAGAGAAACATTTAAAGCCACAAGACTTTATCAGAGCTGTTACTTTTAATTATCCAGGTTTCGCAAAGCCATTTTGACCATATCGTGGTTGCCATGGACAGCATCTCCTGTGGTTTGGCAGTGCACATACAGAGAAGCCGTACATGGCAACCCTAGAAAAAAATTACCTACAAAGTAAGTGTCGAGAGAGAAGGACAGATTAAGCTCTGAGGGTCTCCACTATTTAGTAGCCAGAGAGACGGGGTAGAATGAACAAAGAAGGCTGAGAAGAAGTGACTAGGAAAGCAGAAGAGGAGCCAGGAGATGCGGGGTCCCAGAAGGCAAAAGAAGAAAATGTTTCAAGAAAGAAAATAATCCACCATGACAAATTCCTCGGAAAAGTCAAAGAGGAGGAGGACTGAGGACTGACCATTGCAGTTCTGTCCTTAGACTCAAGGAAGTAGAAGGCCTACCCCATGCTCCACACCAGACAGGTCTTCATGCCTTAGGGTGCTTTCCTCAAATTTGTCTAAGTCTCCTTCCTGTGCTTGGGACCAGCCAGGGCCATCTGGGCAGGGTGCCCCAAAGTCTGACCCTCGAACCCTAGTAACCGCCAGGAGTGCCTTCCTTGACATTCTTTGTCTCCCTTCAATGCCTGGGACACTGGCTGGGGCCAGCAGTGCCATCTGGGTGGAGATCCCCAAGTCTGGACAGGGACCAGCATAGACTGTGTTTTTCCCTTCAGGGCATTCTCCATTATCCAAGGGTATCTCCAATATCTCCTTTACCTTTCAGGGCATCCTGGGAATCGCTCAGCTGTCCCAAAGAGCTCCAAGACCTATGGTGGAATCCTGGGGACCCATGGCCAGGTCCTCAGATCCCTCCCACTCACCAGAGAAGTATTTCTTCGCGGGATTGTGCAAGGTTAGGCCACCAGAATGGGGCTGCTCTGCTGATTTCGGGTGACTCACATAGGTTACGGATGACTTCAGGGGTCTGGGCTACCAACGGTCTACCACCAACTGTGGGTATGTATGGGCCTGTGTGACAACACTCACCAGTCTGTGTTCTGACCACAGTCCCCACCACCAGTTCACAGCAGGGAAGTGGTGGCAGGCCCCTGCCACTGACACTCAGGTCAGTCATCCTGTCCCCCTGCAGGCTCCGTGCCAGGAAGTCTTCAGAGGCGACATGCCTATCTCTCCTAAGGGCTTTCTGAGACAGCTGCTCTACAGCACCAGGAGGCACTTCCAAATGATGTCCTTTCTAGTCTCCAATCAATGTGGCAATGTCATGCTCTCCGAGGTTGATGGTAAGTCATGTTGGGTCGGAGGACAGAGGTACGGGTCTAGGGTGAATGAAGCCGCTCTTCTCATTCTGCTCATGGACCCCTCTCTTATTCTTCTTCCTGGGTGGCAGTGCGTGCAAGGCATGGGTGGGGCCAGCATTGAAAGCGATCACACCCTAGGAACACAGTGAGTACAGCCTAACATGCTAAGTGAAGAAAAGACTATATTCTACATTTATTCAGTAAACTTCTGAGTGGTAAATTTAACAAAGTATTGTTCAGATTTCCCTCGATGCTCTGGGTAAGACTTGCATTTGTGGAGATCAGCAGTGGAGCACAGAACCAACCTTCAAGAGAGCCCTTGGGAGCGAGCATTCACAGGCAGCATAATGGATGAGGCGGCTTTATGAGTAATAAGAGAACCGCCATTAAATAAATGGTATTAGGGAAATGCAGAGGCAAGAAGATCAATACTATATTAATACAAACAGATTCTGAAGAGCCATGGCAAAGTAATTACAGCCTTGGTCCCTTTTCTTGAGATGGAAGATGCGAAAGGACCCAGAAGCATCACACTGTCAGTCAAAAGCAAAAGGGATGGTCCCTGGATCTGAACGGGGAGACGAAGGGTGTCTGAGCACTGTGCAGACTCTTCACTTCTGCAGCTGGGGCAATAAATAAATACATAAGAACTTCTCTACCCATTATCCTCAATCTTCATCAACAAATCACTATACCTCACATGGGCCCATGAGCTTTGTAATACATCTTTTAATCAAAAATTTTACAGAGGGGCGCCTGGGTGGCTCAGTTGAATGTCTGACTCTTGATTTTGGCTCAGGTCATGATCTCATGGTTTGTGAGATCGAGCCCTGATTCAGGCTCTGCACTGACAATGTGGAGCCTGCTTGGTATTCTCTCTCTGCCTCTCTCTCTCTCTGCCCTTCCCTTGCTTGTGCTCTCTCTCTCCCAAAATAAATAAATAAACTTAAAAAAATTCTATATAGAGGCCCCCTGAAAAAGAACTTTTTTGTAACATCCTGACTAGTGAAAGCATGGGAACTTGTGCTAAAGTGGAGGCACTATTCATAGATGGAGCAGGCAACTCATCTACCGAGGAGGCCAGGCAGAGCTTATGAAACACAGACGCAATTAGGTGGGTAGATATGGTGATGGAAACATCTGGAAGTGTCCTCTTCTAATTGCTTCTATTTTCCTAGTGATAGGCAACAAGCTGAGAGTGAGGATAGTGGAAGAGACTAGAAAAGAGAGAAAAATATGTGAAATAGCTCCCTTGAGGAGCAGGAGCATAAATGAGCTTGGAAATGTAATGAGACTCCTCAGTGACGAGAAAGGCCCACTTGAGGTTCACGGCCATGAATTGAAAGGGGCTCCAGTCAGCACGATCATGAGCTTTACTCCAGCTATGGTCAGTTAAACAAACACAGAATCAGCTGAGAGTTGGATTTAAGCAGGGGTTTTTCCAAGAGAATATAATGAAGGGAGGGGAAAAAAGAAAATTAACAATATGTGCAAGGGAGTGATGTAATTTGGGCCATAGGATCTAAGTATGGTAAAGAGGAAGATGAGGACATGAGGGGGTTCAAAAACTTTGAAAAGAAGAAGGATCTGTGGACCGTGCATGCCAGTGATGCTGAGGAAATGTTGTCATTAGGATACTAGAGGGAGTAAATTGCAAAGAGAGAACATCAGAGTGGACTGCTCCAAACCAAAATGTGGACATGCCCTCGTTGTCGGTAATGGTGAGGTCTAGGGCATGACCAGGAAGAGAAGGCTGAGCTAGAGTAGAGAACATGATCCCTGGAGGAGAGGAAGTCAAGCAGATGAGAGAGGAGTGAACTAGAATAGTTATTTATGTGAATGCTGAAAACCTCTAAGATTTAGAGCAGGAATGGTTATAGTCCTTATGGACAGTGTGGCATTGACCATGCTTCAGGGAATGAGGAAAGAGGGGAAGGAGGGTAGGAAGATGTCCACTATAGGAAAAATAGGGTTTCCAATCTGATTGAGATTCAAAGCTGGGTTTTCAGGGAGAAGGCAAGCAGAAGGATCTAGAAGTGGCAATGAAGAACAAAAAGGGCATCCAACACCTCTCTGTGCCCTGTGGTATGGAAGGTGTGGGAAAGAAAGCAGCCACGGTGTGAGAGGGATACAGAGAGGCTGGGGTCCGTGGTTACAGCAAGAAGGTGAAGGGAAGATTTAGAAAAGGCTAGAGGTTCAAGGTTGATGACTGGGTGTATAAAAGACTTGACAATTTGGGGGTTAGTTCAGGGACATTGGGCACAAGAGCCTTTAGGGCATTCAGTTGCTAGGGCAAGAGGGAAGACCAGGGCAACTGAGATAAGTAGCTCTGGGATGGTTCATCCTGCTATCTCAAGACAGGGAGAGGGGAGAAAGCCACGGGAGCTGCAGGGGAGGGGAGGAAGGGGTGTTTGCAGAGTCCTGGGGACTGTACCTCCCTCCAACGGTGGTGGAGATCACAGGGAGGGGAGGTCTTACATATGCCACATATGGATTCCTAGAGCTCTTTGTTGCTTGTGGCCAGGGAGATTCTAGATGACTTAAGTTTTATTCTTTTTGGTCACCTGATTCTAAAATTTCTATCATAAAAGCAGAGCCCATTTGTGATAAGAACCTTTTTTCTAACCCCAGTGCTCTCCAATTCTTCCACCTACTATGTGACTTTGAATTAGTCATTTTTAAGATGTTGAGAATGTCTCCATTTGTTTATTAAAAATGAGAATGGAAGATTTAAGTATTTCCTACATGTACAAATATAGGAGAGTGTTCTATCGTGCACATAGAAAAGGCTTTCACACATAGGTGAATCTACTGGCCTGAAACATTACGGTTTGGCCTAGAACTGAGTCTTACCCTGCTGTCACTAAGATATTTAATGCCTAGGAATGACAGTTCCCTACCTACTTTTTAAAGTTTTTATTCTTTGTATCAACCCATGAAAGTTAAGATAATTGATGTAGAATAAGATCAAAAAAAAAAAAAAACTGAGGAGAAAGCAATGGTTTTAATTCAACCAACCTTGGGAAGACGGCTGTGACAAGCCTCCTAAGTATCTATTTCCAGATGCCGAAAGGAATTCGTTTGTGAGAAACCAACCAAAGTCAATCCGAAGTATGTTTAAAGCATTATGAGGTATATTATTACTAATACCAGGAGAAGCTATTCACTCAGCCCCGGCCCCTGTTAAAAGCAAAGACAGAACATTCCCTTCTCAGCTAATGGCAAGAAGGTACATCGTGTTGCCTTGTCCCCTTGAGAATTCCTTCCCATCAAGAGAACCCCAACAACACTCCCATAAAACCCATTCCTGTATAACCAACAGACTATTCGACTCTCCAAATTGCAAGAAAGACTTTGAAATGAGTCTTTTAGAATAAAATGTGTTTCCTGAAGAAGAAATTGGAACGGCCATTTGGAGCGTTGAAAGCCTGTATTTATCCAAGGGAACAGGAACTTCTCTTGGAACTACTTTCCCCTAAAATGTTCAGGTTTGCTGTTATATTTTAAAAAAGAAAAGAAAAGAAAAGAAAAAGAAAGACTCTCAGCCCAGTATTTACAAGTCTACCCAAGTATTTAGCAATGATGGAAATGAGGCCTCTGCCTAGATTGCCCATCGGCGATCCAACAATAGTCTCAGGCTGTGCGCCATCTTTAAAAGGACCAATCTGACTTTACTCCCACTCTTTTCTGACCCAAAGCCCATAACCTAGACTTTTCGTGAGGCCTGTTTGTGCCTTATGTCTAATTTTAAAGGAGAGTCTTCTGGGTCAAGAGATTATTTTCAATATTTCCTCTTTCAAATTGTCTAAAATTCACAAACAGATGTAGACAGCAGGAAGATCACTGGGGACACGATAGATGCCCATCTGTCTAATGAGATTTGGATGCTCGGCTTTGCTGGATTATTGATTCTAGCCCCCATCCAGTTGGCCAGAGGTTATTTCCGCAATATGTTTCTATTCCCTTATTCAGTTATATTTAAAAGTATCAGAGCAAGGGGACCTCTAATGTCTCTCAGGAGCAAGAGTGATGCAGATCTGATCAGGAAGACTTTTTCTCGCTCCAATTTAAGAAGTTTTTGTGGGCTCAGCACTGATGCATTTTTCCCTAGATGTTTCTTTCCTCTTGGAGCTCAATAAACTATGTACCCCTTCCCTGATATTTGTACTTTAAATGCTTGTGGACAGTTTATATACTCCGTCCTCATCCCTGTTTGGTTGCATTGTAAACATACCTAACCATTTCATCTCTTCTTCTCCCTGCCACCTCTCCTGCCCACGTATATACGTGATGAATCAGTATGCAAGCAGTTGTGGTTCTTTCTGAAATTTCTTGTTACTTTCCAACAGCTTTTTTACCGTTTGGGAAGGTGTAGTTGTGTTGGTTTGCTCTTCTGTGTGACAAATAACCATAATATCTTAGTGTTTAACATCAACCATTATCTAACATCTGTGGGCTGTCTGGGAGTCAGCTGATCAAGGAAGGGCCCTACAAGGGTGATTGGAATGGGACACTTCAGCTGGATTGGCTCTGCCCCACGTGTCTTTTGTCCTCCTCCTGGGACCAGAGGGCTAACTCAGACGTGTTCTCCTCATAGCAATGGCTGAGTATAAAAAAGAAAGTAGAAACCCACAAGACCTCTTAAAAATGGGGAACTGACACACTATGACTTCCAGCCCTTTCTATTGACCAAAGCAATTGACATGGCCCAACTTGAAGTCAAGGGACAGGGGGGCAGCTGGGTGGCTCAGTCGGTTCAGCGTCCGACTTCAGCTCAGGTCATGATCTCACGGTTCGTGAGTTCAAGCCCCATGCCGGGCTCTGTGCTGACAGCTCAGAGCCTGGAGCCTACTTCAGATTCTCTGTCTCCCTCTCTCTGCCCCTATCCCGCTCATGCTCTGTCTCTCTCTGTCTCTCAAAAATAAATGAAAATGTTAAAAAAAAATTTTTTTAAATCAAGGGACAGGGAAATATACTCCACCCTTTCAGCAGAGGAATCTACCAAGTCACATGGCAAATAGCATGAACCCAGGGAAGGGTGAAGAATCGGGACTAAAATGCAACCTGCCACAGGGGCCAATGCATCTGAGCCGACACATGAGCTTCAGTCTAAGATCTCGTATTTCTCATTGTCCCCTTAAGTACCACAAAATATCGGCACAACTGATATTTTTAGCAGCACTGCTAATGTTCATCAGAGACTGTGAGGGCTTCAAGTTCAATAGAACTTGATTTATAAAGTGCTAGCAGAATGGAGATGGAGACCATTCAGGCAGAAAGCCCTAGGCCTTCCAGAACCAAATCAGGATGATTGTTGGAGGGCTGAAGAGCAATCAGTGTCATTCCAAACTCAGATGACGAAATAATAATGATAGGCATTTTTGGTTGAGCATCTCCTATGTTCTAGGCCATTTATATGTAGCCTTTTCATTGATGGCCTCACCATAAACCTTCAAGGTATTATCATCACCGTTTTCATAGGAAGACACCGGCTCTAAAAGATTAAGGAAATTGCCCAATATTACATGAGGTTTTTTAAATATTTATTTCTTTTGGGGAGAGTGCAAGTGGGGGAGGGGCAGAGAGAGGGTGACAGAGGACCCAAAGTGGATCCTGCACTGACAGGCTGACAGGAGAGAGCTTGATGTGGGGCTCGAACTCACCACCTGGGAGATCATGACCTGAGCTGAAGTCAGACCCTCAACCGACAGAGCCACCCAGGTGCTGCGCATAGTTTTTAAATGAAAAAGATGAATTTCAAACTTATCTTGGCTCTAGTCCCAATATCTGTATTATATCCATTACCTCCCATGAGATGAGGTTTAAGAGTTCTCTTATTGCCTGTAATACATACATATACGCAGACAAACATACATACATACAAATTCACCATGTAATGAAGTGATGGGAATAATTTCCAAGAAATGCAGTTAAGTGAACAAAGCAAGTTGCAAAACACATTACATAATACACCGTCTTTGGGGAGCGCCTGAGTGGCTCAGCCAGGTAAGTCCCCGACTCCTGGTTTTAGCTCAGGCTTGAGCCCGGCATGGGGCTCCGTGCCGATGGTGCGGAGCCTGCGTGGGATTTTCCGTGTCCCTGTCTCTCTGCCCCTCCCCAACTCACACTGTCTCTATCTCTCTCGAAATAAATAAATAAAAACTTTAAAAAAAAATACACTCTCTTTGAAGTTTAAAAACAGGCAAGAGGTGAAGATAGGAAGGAAGAGAATAAAAGTCTGTGTTGGCATTTTGTTATCTATACATGAAAAAACTCTAGAACAATGCACAGGAAACCAAGGACAGTGGCTACCTATGAGAAAGTGGAATGGAGACAAAGATGGGAGAGAGAGAATCTCATGACTTATCTATGGATACCTTCTGGTGTTTTGAATGACGTGAAGTTAGACCTCTTCATAAAATTAAATTTAAAGATAAATAAATAAATAGTAGGCCAGGCCTCTATTGCTGGAAATGAGACAGAAAGGCGAGATACAGCTTTGAGGAGTTTTGTGTCACCGTCTACAAAGCTCCATTAAAAGGGCAGCCATTTGGAGGGGGATACAAAGATCCAAATAGCCCTCCGTCCACTTCAGACGATTATTTGAACAAGGTAAGGTATTGCATGGCCAACCTCATCTAGAAGCACGGCCCTGGGGACAGTGGCCTAGAGTCATTAAGGGGAAAATTGATGTCATCCCTCTGTGCTAGCAGATGTTGACCGGTTCTGGCTATATTTAGCCCCGGATTGTATAGTCATTCCATTTGCTGCCTTGAATCCCTCTGCCTTGCACTGCGGAAGATTCTCAGTTTTTTTTCTCCCTCCTGCAGAATTCTCTTTGCTAGATGCCCCAGCTTGAATTTTCTTCACTGAACTATGATTATCAGTTCCTCCTATTTATAGCTCCTTGTTACCAATTCATTTGAATGATATCTCTTGGAGTGGTGACTTTTTTTTGCCATTTATAGATTATTATTAAACATTTCCTAAGTGTGGAGTTTAGCTATAAAATAGAGTGAACATTTCTAACACGGCATATATATACATGTATATGTATGTATATATATATACATATATATGATATGTAACACAGTATACATATGTGATATATAACAGTATATATATCGTATATATGATATATAACATAGTGTGTATATATAATATATATATCACATATATATGATATGTAAAACAATATATATAGATATATATCTCAAAGTAGTAATTCAGGAGGTTATACCCATAACCATTTAGGAGATTATACTCAGAACTCTGTTTCCTTTGCCATGAAGTCAGGAAAATGGTGCTACACTTGCCAAGCTCATCTTCAAGACTCAACTCAGGGATGATCTCCCTCTGACAGACTTTTTGGAATCCTCAGGTGTTCATTCCCTGTAATCCGATAGCTTCTAATCATGGCGGATTCTATTTTCCAAAGATGGTTGCAACAGCCTTTGCCACCCACACCTCCAATCCCATTCAATAACTTAGACATTTCTTCCATTAAGAGAGGCTCTATATTCCCTCTCCCTGAATCTCAGCAGGCTTGTGACTAAGAGCAAAAGAGATGTTATTGACTTGCAGAGCTAAATCTTTAAAATGTTGCAGTTTCTTCCTGATTCTCTTTAGAAGTCACTCTTGGAGCCCAGCTGTGAAGCTCAAGCAGCCACAGCGAAAAATCATGTGAAGGTGGTCTGGACAAGAATCCCAGCTAAGGTTCCCGACATTAATTAGCCAGGATCCACTACCACACATGTAACTGAGCAAGATTTCAGATGACTTTAGCCCTCAACCATCAGTTCACCTGCAGTCTTCGAGTCTTCCCAACTGATACTTGTTGTTCGGTGTCAGATATGATGATTGAAACAAGACGCCTGTGCCTGTCCAGAATTCCTGGCACACATAATAAAGTGTCTGCTGTTTTATGCCACTAAGTTCAGGGTGGTTTTTAGTGCCTCCATAGTATCTGAAATAGATTTTGATACCTGGAAGTAGGGTGCTGCCATAATAAAACCCAAAAATTATAGCATTGGCTTTGGGGCTGGTTGGTTGGTGGAAACCAGTAAAACTTTGAGGAGCCTGTTGATGAGAGGCTAAAGGAACCTTATTATAATATGTCACTGGAAGCTGAAAGAAAGGAGATCTTGTTATTTATAGGCAGAGAGTTTAGCAATAGTGTCATAGTAACATGGAAAATAAGAATATAGCTAATGAATTCAATGATCTGGGTTAGTAGATTTCTAGTCAAAGAATTGAAAATGGCACCTGGATTCTTTTTGCTTCCAATAAATAAAATGTAGAAAAGAAATTAATGAATGAAATGTTAAATATAAAGGAGCCAGAACTTACTAGGTTCAAATACGAAACTGCTTCTCATTCCCAGTGTCTTCAGTCAGCAATAATTCTTAAATTAAGAAGGGACCTCAGGCTAAAGATCAAATCCAAGGTGAACTCTAAGATCCTTTGTTAAAATCTCATAGAATCTTTCAAATAGACAACAGGCCTCCTAAGAATCTTAAGAGCATGCTTCACAGATCTCTATTAAAGAATATATCTTCTAAGAACAATAAGGACATTACCACATAGTCTCAAAGGAAGCCCAAGAGAGAGAGCTTATCTCAAAGGGTTTCATGGGTATGGCTTTTGTCCAATGGAGTAAATAGATACACAGGAAAGTTTTTTAAAGAATTAGTTTATATATGACTTAAAAGGACATAGACAGGATGCCTTTGACCTTTGAACTTCTGAGGACAGGAAATCAGCTGAGAAAATTGCTCAGTGGCAAACACCTCTGGTTTCTTATAGAAACCTTTCTTAGAGGCTGAAACTAAGAGCCCCAACTCCCAAGCAGTAGGCCTCGGCCTTAATTAAGGAACAAATAAAATGTGCCCAGATGATTTCAAAATTGTTATGGACCAGTGACTGCTGTGTGCTACTCATTTTTCTCCTTTTCAAATAAAACTTTATAACAGTTATCTAATGTCTGTCCCACAAGTGTATATTGGACGGAGGAGGAGGGAGATGGATAACTGTGTCTTTAATTCACTGGTCTTCAGAGGAACCACATAAAAGGAGCTGCATACACACTGGATCGGATTTAATGAGGAGATCTTGGACTTTAAACTGATGCCATGTGGGGATGACACTTGGAGGGCATGAGTGTAATTCATATGGGAGGAATACGAATTATTGTAGACCGTGGCAGATTGGATTTTCCAATCCCACATGTTTTTACAATATGACACTGACACTCCTCCCATTGAAAATGGTGTTTACGTTCTCTCTCCTCGAATCTGGAGACACTGTGTGACTTCCAAAGCTAGGGTGCAAAAGGCTATGCAGCTGAAGGCCGGTTCTCTTTGGATAGCTCGCTCTTGAAACTCAGACACCGTGCTGTGAGGGAATTCAAGTAGTCACACGGAGAAGCCACATATAGGTGTTTGGCTAAGTGCCCCAGCTGAGGTCCCAGCCAACAGCCGGCATCAACCACAGGGTATGTGATTAAGTTACCCTTCCAGACCCCAGCTGTTGAGTCACTCCAGCCTTTCAGTCTACCCAGCTGAGGCCCAGACACCATGGAATAGAGAAAAGCTATTGCTTCTGTGCCCTTTTATGGATTCATGACCCACAAAAATCCGTGAGCAGAGTAAAACGATTGTTGTTTTATGTCGCTAAGATTGGGGTGATATGACATGCAGGAGCAAAACAGGAACACCTATGAAATCACTGCCGAGTACAGTGATCAAGCCTTATACTCTGGCGATACGTTTAGATTTCAGCCCCAGGTTCGTCTTTTCCCAGCTGTGTGATTGTGGGCAAGTCCCCTGGATAATTATTATGACCTCGTAAATTGGCCATAAGGATTCATGAGATAGCACGTATAAAGTACAACGAGGAGTATGTACACTGCACTTACTAGTGAAATTATCTGGTTTTTGTCTGTCTCTTCCACTAGACCATAAGTTCCATGCCACCAGAAACTCGAACCTGTTCATCTATGTAGCTTACTGCCTAGCCCATTTCACTCAATAGATTATCTTAATTTTTTTTTAATGTTTATTTACTTTCAGCAAAGAGACAGAGCGTGAGCAGGGGAAGGGCAGAGAAAGAGGGAGACACAGAATCTGAAGCAGGCTCCAGGCCCTGAGCTGTCAGCGCAGAGCCCGACGCGGGGCTCGAACTCACAAACCGTGCGATCATGACCGGAGCTGAAGTCGGTGCTTAACCAACCGCGCCACCCAGGCGCCCCTCGATAGATTATTTTAAATCTCAAGCAATAGAATGCATCCCAAAGTATCTTATTAAGTGGCAAAGTGTTACAAAAGTGTACAGTATAATTTTATCTAAATAACTCCATTCTCAATTCATATCCACAGCACTGAATACGTGGTCAAGCATCTCTGTACGTATTGTCCAAAGTAATCTTCTTTGCAACATTACAGATATTATTTTCATTTTACAAGTGAAGAAGCTAAGACTCAAGGAAGTTAGGGATCAGCTTGACATCACCGATGGCTCACATTCAGCCACGCCCACCCCTCACACCCATAGCACTTCCCTCAGCACCACGCTGGCACTACTGGACTCGACTGTCCTCCCTCAGGAGCCCTGCCTTCAAATTTCTCCATCATGGACAAGTGGCCAAAGTCATAGGGAGATCACCCCAGCAAATAAAGATTTATTTTCTTTTCCCCCAAAACCAGACATGACAACACAGTAAGAAGACTGGTCTTCTTGCGAACTTTAGAAACTCTTCCAAAATAAAAGTTAGAATGATGTTTTTAACAATTTTGGCTTAAACACTCGAAGGTGAGGAACCACTTACATTCATGTATGACTTTAGGGTCGGGTTTCTTATTTTTCTTCTTCCCTAGCGTTCCCTGTAACTATCACGCATGGCCAAAAGGGAATACAGAGCTTTGGAAAGATACTTTCCACCAGCAGCTTTGAAGAAAGGTGGAGGGCATTGAGGAAAAAGCAAGGAAAATATTTTGAACAACTTGTGGACTCATTTCATATTCAGTGAATGGTACTGCTACTGCCTTAAGTGGTGAATCCATCAAGAAAAGGATATACAAAATATATTCTGAATTGCAGTGTATGGAGGAGGGATGAGAGGGAGATTTCAAACACTTTACACCGGGTTTCTTCACACTGTTTTCATCTTGAAACCTATTTATATAAAAGAAAGCCTAAATATTTTTTTCAGCACTTTGAAGAGAAATATTGTGACTAAATATAAAAAGGCAAGATTTCGAGCTCCCGAAAAACAATCCCTTCTTTTAGATAAAGTGAGTTTTAATGAGCAAATTTCCACTCATAAAGTGCTAACCTCCAGATGATTCTGAAAAACTAGAAATAAAATTTTTAAATAGAATTTCCTCGTTCTTTATTTATTCGACAAACATTTAGAGAATGGATGCTGATGGCAGGTACAGCCCTAATTGCTGGGAATTCAGTGATGAGTCTGGAAACATCATCTCTGCCCTCAGAGACTTTACACTCTAGTAGAAAAGAGAAACTGAGCGGTAATTGCTAAACATGATGAGTGTCATGAAGGAAAAGTAGAGATGGCAGGAGACAGTGTGGTAGGAAGATGTACTCTAGGCTGCGGAAGGATCTGAAAGACTTCCCCCCAATGTGACATTTCAGTTCAGATCAGAAGGATGGGGTATGATTTTCCAGGGGCTGCCATAACCAAACACCACACACGGGTGGCTTGAAGCAACAGCAATTAATTCTCCCACAGTTCCAGAAGGCAGGAGTCCAAAATTAAAGTGTCAACAGAGCCATATTCCCTCTGAGACTCTGAGTAGAATCTTTCCTTGCCTCTTCCTAGCTTCCAGGTGGCCATGAGTCACTAGTATCCCTTGGCTTGCAGCTGCATCACCCCAATATCTGCCTCAACTGTCACCTGGTGTACTCCCTGTGTGTCTCTCATGGCAGTCATATTGGATTAAGGGCTCAAACTATTTCAATATATCTTCACCTCAACTAATACATCTACAATGACGCTGTCCAATAAAATCACTCTCTGGGGTATTGGAGGTCAGCACTTCAACATTCCTTTTGGGGGAACACAGTTCACCCATAACAGACGGTTGGGAACTAACTAGGAGAAGACAAGTGAGGCAGAGAGAAAGGCTGGTCAAAGGTCCTGTGGCAGGAAGGAGGGTAGCACACTGGAAGAACAGAAAGAAGGCAGGGTGACCGATTATTCCATAGTTTCACTTCTCAGCTTATACTTGTGTGCTGATGACAGTTTATCAGAATTGTGATGATTACCTTGATCAGAATCCAGACAGCAAGATGTGAAGCTGATGTTTCTCTATGTTTCTGAGTTCCTCATGGGAAAAAAATCCCAAAGGATGGAACAGGAGTCTTCTGGACAATATTGCTCTCCATAGCTCTGACTGAAACATGATTAAAAATAGCTTTCCAGTCCTGGGAGATTTCAGATGTAGTGTGAAGTCTCAGAATAAATTACTAACCCAAGCCTCATAAAAAAAAAAAAAGAAAAGAAAGAAAGAAAGAAAAACACCTTGATAGTCTCTTTCATGGTACAAAACTAGCTAGTTCCCAGACAGCTGTATCTACACGAACATCACCCCTGTTTTTAAGACCAACCCACATCCTGATGCTGTGGTCATTTGCTCCTTTGAATCCGGATCAACTCTGTAACCAATTGTGAGACCACAAATCAAGATGCAATGCTGGTTAGGCAATTCCCGTAAGCCCATCATCTGCTTACAGCATTTAAAGTGGCAGCAGGTCCCCAGGGACAGGGAGACCAGACAGTTTATGCTGAACTAACTGAACGGTGCTAGAATGTCAAAGAAATCATGAGCCATGGAGTACCTAAGAGCTGAATCCAATTCTTGGTCATTGTCCTCAGGACAGTGGGTGGGCACATATGTGTAAGCACTTTGTTACCCAGACCACAGTTTACTTTGGAACAGGTTCTTCTAAGAAGTTGTGTGGGACACTGAGGACATCATTTATTCTCAAGTTAGCTTTTCCTGGAATCGTCAACACACGTAGCTTGAAATCCATCATGTTCACAAACATTATTCAACTTCCGGGAGCTCAGGGCACAAAAGCCGCGCTAAGGCTTGCTGTTGACACAAAGTTGCGAACTGAATTCCTCCTGCTGGGCCAGCTTGCTTGTACTTCAGAGCCTGGAGAGCGACACTAGCTAATGCAAAACCGAGAGTCACATTACAGTGTTTATCTCCACCAGAACCTTCTCTTACCCTGTTCCCATGATTTGTGGAAGAGGCAAAAAGACACTCCCAGGTCCATGCATTCTAAACCAGGAGGTTCTCAAGAACTTGCCCTTGCTGATTGAGAGTGGGTGTGGGACAGCCACCAGGCAGAGGAGCTAAGCAAGAGACACAGCTGGTATCCCAGAAAGACAAGTGGATTCAGCAGATGTGGGTTTTGTCATGACCCTGCCCGCCAGAGACTGACGGATGGTAAGCAGATAGATGACTCGATGTTCGTGACTCGAGTCTCCTTTCTTTGCTTGGGTATGACATGTGCCTCCTGTGTTTCACAGGGTTATTGAGAAGGTTCAACTGCCTAATTGTGGGAACACACTTCGGAAGTGGTATGGGGCCATGTGCACTCAAGGTTCGGTCATTGGTTCCTTTACCTCCAAGCATCTCTCTGAAATGCTTTCCCACCCACCCACCCCCCTTCCCTCCCAGACACCGTCAGTGTTTGCTCTTCCACTTGCCCGGTAGCCAGCCCCAGGAGGCCATGTCAGGGGATGCAAGCACTTCTGAGTGTCTGCAACAAGAAGAGCTTACAAGATGACCGTCTGCCTGCCGCGCCCCTCCCCCGCATTGTGGGACAGTCTCACCCCCCGTCCCGTTCCATATTCAGTTCCACAGCCATCTCCCTGGATGCACGCTAGCATTACTGAGGTAGTTTTTTGAATTACCAATGCCTGGGCCCCAGCCCAAAAGCTTTGATTTAATTGGTCTGTGCTATCAGGTACTCATAGTTTTTAAATCACTCCTGGTGATTCTAATCGGAAGCCGTGATTTTTTCTTAATCACTGTTGTAGAGGCTCACCAACCCAACTCATAATACAAATGAAGAGATAGTGGGCATTTACAACGTACCAGGCACGGTGACAGGTATTTCACTGTATCATGTCATTCCCTCTTCATAACCACCTGTGATGTAAGCACTTTGACTACCCTACTGCCCCTTTGCAGAGAGGAAATGAAGGCCACAGAGCTTCCGTTTCAAGAAAGGAGAGGGACTGAGGGTCTCCAAATCTGTCCCACTTTTAAGGGAGAGACGCCCTTTTGTTCTCTCTACCTCCCCACCAGCCACAGCAAGATGTAATGTGCAGTGTATTCAGACCATTTGCTCTTTTTCTGTGTGTTTGGTCAGAACTTGTTCTCATGAAAATGCCGAGGTTCTGTAGTTTTCTTCTTTTTTTGTGTTTTTAATGTTTGATTTTTTTTAATGTTAATTATTTTGAGATAGATAGGGCGGAGGGGGAGGGGCAGAAAGAGGGAGAGAGAGAAACCCAGCAGGGTCCTCCCTGTCCTCCCAATGAGGGGCTCAATCCCATGAACCATGAGATCATGACCTGAGCTGAAATTAGGAGTCGGACACTTAACCTACTGAGCCACCCAGGCGCCCCTCAAAACTGTTCTTAATGGACACTGAGGTGCTGCCTAGAGACCAGTCTGGAAGGACGAGGAAGCCTTATGGTTTCTCCTGGGTCCAGAAGCCTCCGCCAGCCTTCCTGGCCTCTGTGAACGTAGCAGATGAGCCGGGACGCTCACTGGTGGCAGCAGGCATTGCTACTTTGGGGTAGGCAGCACCGTTTCGCCAAATGGGTTTGGAAGATTTTTTTTTCCATGATGTTTAAAGTGGGGATTTTAACAGCATTTTTCAAATGCCATTTTCCGTGATTTTCTGATTAGAAAAGTCATATTTTATGTTTTTTAGAATATGTGTTTGCTTTATTTATTTATTTTTTAATTTTATTTTTGAGAGACACAGAGACAGAGCATGAGCAAGGGTGGAGCAGAGAGAGAGGGAGACACAGAATTCAAAGAAGGCTCCAGGCTCTGAGCTATCAGCACAGAGCCCCACGCGGGGATCGAACTCACAGACCGTGAGATCATGACCTGAGCCAAAGTCGGCCGCTTAACCGACTGAGCCACCTAGGCGCCCCAGAAAAGTCATATGTCAAAAGGGAGCTGGCTTTAGACTGCCTCTGCCCACCGCTCAGATCTCTGAGACAGAGAGAGACAAAAACCTGCCTTCTGCTTAAAAATGGGGAGGAAAGGGGCGCCTGGGTGGCTCAGCTGGTTGAGCGTCTGACACTTGATTTCGACTCAGGTCATGATCTCATGGTCCGTGGGTTCGAGCCACGCCTCGAGGCTCTGCACTGACAGCACAGAACCTGCTTGGGATTCTCTTTCTCCCTCTCCCTCCGCCCCTCCCCTACTCACGCTCCCTCTCTCAAAATAAATAAACATTTTTTTAATGGGGAGAAAAAAACTATGGGGAAAAAAAACTATAGGAGAAAAACCTGAATTACTATTTCAGCGAATGAAGCTGCAGCAAGAAAATGTTTGTTGCTGTTTACGGGGATGAGATTAAACTGTATGTATGGTCCAAGTGTTTTCATTTCAGTAAAACCTCCCGAAGACCATTATCTTTACGACTGCATACAATCGTGTCTTACACAGGCACGCTGTATTTGGCTTAATCGTTCTTCTACTGTTGACCTTTAAAATGGTTTCCACTGTTGAGTTATCATAAATAACGTTGTGATGAGCATCTCTGAGCATAAATCACGGCCTGCATAGCTGATTATTTCCTCTGGATACGTAACAAGGAGTAGCAATAGTACAGTTTTTCGCACTCAATTTTAATGAGATACCCTTTCTTGGTCTCCCCCTTCTTTTAGCGAGTCCGTGTTCTTTTATTCTTTGTGACCTTTCTTTACTTGGCGCCTTTAGCAATTTCTGGATATGCCTCTGGGCTTCTGTTCTATTTTATTTTCAAAGATTCTTCTGGGGATTCTATTTTCATTCAGCCGTTTCAGGTGTCCTGGCCATTAGACTTGAGCTCTTAATCAGAAACAGTGCTCTCGGGTAGCTGATGCAATCTCCCAACATCTTACATCCTATCATACCTTGCGAGCTATTCCCCGGGATCTTTCAGTACATAACTTGGATCCTACATTCTCCTCTTCTTCTAATACCCCTGCGTTTTCAAAGCATATATTAAAATAGGTAGAAAACAGCCTTTATCACACAAACCTGTACTGTCTGAACTTTATCTCTTTCCATGGGAAATCCCTTACGCTTAGAGAGGAAGCATGACTTTGTATAATTCTTTTAGATCAGAGTTTCACTGGGGAACGTGGCAGAGTTGCTGAAATTTGCACTCATTAGCATCCAAGTGGTAGTTAAACACCTTTCTATATTCAGTGCTTGCACAACATAGGCCCACAGACCTATACCAGCCATCTCCCCATGGCTAAATTAAGTGAAGCCAAATTTTAACGTCTTTGGAAACACAAAGAGCTTTCAAATATATCCAGGCTTTCAAATATATCCCGATGGCTTCATGTCTTAATGATTCACATTTTATTTTGGCACTCTCGGGCTCTGAAAAACTCAGTTCGGGGGTTGTTTATCTGCTATGAAACTCTGATTTAAGGGCCAGCCTCCTTCAGGAAGCTTCTAGGGGCAGAGCAGCCCCCAGCACCGCATGGCTGCCGACATTCCCCACCACAGGCTCCCCGTATCCCATCCTGCCTTCTAGCAAAGCACGGGCTTCCCAAATGCAACGTCAGAGACAGCGGGCCAGGGTGGACCTCAGTGAGCCCCCTCAGCCCGGTATTCAGGGAAGCAAATTGTAGATAACATCGATGTTTCTCTGCTCTGCGATGGAAACCGCTAACTAGTCTTCCCCATGCATAAACATATCTGATAAGAGTACACAGTTCATCCCACCAGGGGAAACTGGGGCAATTTAAAATGCAGCCTTCCGCTTCCTGCTACAAACCCTAAGCATCCATTTTAACGAGAAGATGAACCTGACCTGACCTGGAAAGTGGTCCAAATGCACATGGATGTGACCACGGCAGTTGTTGTTAAAACATTAAAATACTTCAGGATCAGCTGGTAACCAGCCGTGTTTCCATCGTGCCCCACCTCCGACATCGGGCGCCCCCTTAGGGACCCCACACCTCCCCAGGGTCCAGCAACTCAAGGGGTAACATCTAGCATGCCACCTTCTTTCAGCACCACCGGGTAGACCCCATTCCCACTGATGATCCAGTTCAGGAGTAATAAATATTTTGAATGTCATATTCTTGAGCCAAACTAACGTGTCAGCTGACTGCAAAACTCATGAAATCTACATTTACCATAGTTTCATAGTGAAATGTTTTTATTCTCGCTTTCAATTATTCCCTATATATTTATTAAGTACCTGCTCTGTGCTGAGCAAGGCACGGTCCTGCCCCCAGCAAGCTCACCATCTAGTGACAGAAGACCCATAACTAAATAAATAATTTCAATACTTCGTAGTAAATGCTAACGCGGGGCAGGTACAGTGGGCCGTGCAAACTCAGAGGAACGGACTTGGGCAGGTGTACAGGAGGAGGTGAAGGCGAAGATGAGGTCTCGGGGCAAGTCTACATAAGGCAGCTTAATGGGCTGTACTGGGAGACTTAACAAGCTGGGGGAGGGCCTAGAGGTCAAAGAGAAGCAGGCAAGTTCAAGGAGCATAGTTCACTAGGGTAGACGGGTGAATGACAAGAAATGAAGCTGTGGGGTTCATTAGCTGAAGAATGCCTTGCTTCTCCCATCTCACAGCCGATTTAAGCTGAGGATGAATTGCACTTGGCTATTTTCATTCCTGGGTATGTCAGACTCCTTGTGGTCCCAAGCCATATTCCAATTTGCCAACATTCTACTGGTAATTTTATTCCAAAGCCTGCGCTGGAAGTCTACCAAGATGTCCTGCACGGTAAAGCCCTCAGCTACAAACAAGAGAATATGCGGGGAGGAGTTGATCTACAGCTCCTGGGAGAGACACGGTCCTCGCATCCAGGAGGTTAACAGCATCCACATGGCGCCTGGCCACTTGGCGAATATCCAAGTTGAATTCATTCATGGGTTGAATGCATGAATGAATGAATGAGGAATAGGTTGCAAGGACAGTTTTTGAGACTCTCAATAAGTCCCTGACTAAGGGATCGTGACAACTCAGCAGCCATTGCTTCCATTTAAGAGTGATACTTTTAATATACACATTTTAAAGAGAAAAGACCAACTCGAAAGGGAAAAGGCCAAGAGCTCATTGTCTCCCTTCTCATTTACTGCTTTTCAAAGCCTGGAATGTGTGATGAGCTCTAAAGTTTGAGGGGGAGGGATTCGGGAGAGCTCTTTGGTCATTTCACCCTTTCCCTCACTTCCTACTTCTTTTTTCGTTTTTGTTTTCGTTTTTCAATCAAATTAGTTAGCGTAAGTGTAGTCTTGACTTACAGGAGTAAAACCCAGTGATTCATCTCTTACATATGACACCCAGTGCTCATCCCAACAAGTGCCCTCCTTAATACCCATCACCCATTTAGCCCATGCCCCTCCAGCAACCCTCAGTTTGTTTTCTGTAAGAGTCTCTTATGGTTTGTCTCCCTCTCAGTTTTTATCTTATTTTTCCTTCCCTTCCCCTATGTTTCTTGGTTGTGTTTCTCAAATTCCACACAAGCGAAATCATAACTGTCTTTCTTTATCTGACTTATTTCGCTTAGCATAATACCCTCTACTTCCATCCACATTGTTGCAAATGGTAAGATTTCATTCTTTTTCATCGCTGAGTAATGTTACATGAATCTTTCACTTTTCACCTCCTGCTTCTTGCCTCCCAACCCCCGTTAGCTCTCTTTCCTCCTTATTCTTAAGTGACTGGTGTCCTGAGATTACCAACTCATCCCCAGGTTTTCCTTGACTTCTGTGGTTTTAGCGTTGCCTTGACACCCTTTCCCTGCAACCCAGTCCCAAGCAAACTGGGACAATTTGTCATCCTTCTAATAAGAACTTCACTTTAGGCTGGGAACATTCTGAAGACAACAGAACATTTCAGTCACTCCAGTGACAGGTACCAGTGGAGTTATCAGTTGGGGGAGAAATTCTAGAGCCTTGATTTGAGTCTAGAAAAAAGAGCACAAATCTGTCAGGGCAACAAGGCAGGAAAAGGGCATTCTAAGAAGCAATAGCATACACAGAGGCATGGAGTTGACTCCATCTGAGTGAAACAGAAGGCCAAAGAGCAGCAGGAGGACAGAAGCGGAAATGGAGAGATTTCTAATTCTGGAGACAGATTTTTCAGTAACAAAATAGCAGATAACCGCCATATTCATATGCAAGTCACAGTTGCTGAAAAAGAAACCCTTTTGACTGCCAATTTAGATTAGCTGTGCTCTTGCTCTCATCCATTGCTGTGAATAATCAAGAATCTGCAGAACTTCCCACTATTCCCGAAGGAAATATGGTCTGGATCCAGTCCTACCTATTATACTCATCCTGTTAGTTCCTACTGTTAACGTGAATAAATAGAAGTGCGATGTGACTAGCCACCACCATGGGCTGCCTGAGGTAGCAGAAGGCTATTTTATTTCTGACCTCCTACTTATGTGTAAACATCTGACTCACAGCATCTTGCCTTCTCTCCAGGGACTCAAGCAGCTAAGTTGATGAAACACCTGAATATTATGCAGCAGAACTTGGATTCATTTCTTCTCTCTTCCAACTCTTTGCTCTAAACATCTGTTTTCCCTGCGGAAGCCTGACTTCATCAGCAGAACAACAACATGGCAATCCTATATATAACTGTGTTCTTGACTACGAAACTTCGGCACGTTATTAATGTTCTCCTGTTCCCTGTGGCTTCCTTAACTATCCTGATAATCTAGGAGCTAACACTAGTGATTCTTTGTGTCACCACACTCCACCAAAATAAGTACGTATCATCTGCACCACATTGAACTGTGCTAGTCTTGTGTAACAGGCACTGTTGGTTGCCTACCAAACACCCATTGGCCCTTCTTTTCTCTACTAGAACCATAATTTTTCTCAGGTATAACAGCCAAGTGCCTCAGGGAAGGTGACTCCGCTAAAGGCGTTGCCGCTCCTTTGGAGTGATTGGCCAGCGACAGTCAATAAGATGCAAGAAGCCAGCTAGGTTTCCTCTCTATTTTTTTTTTTAATTTTTTATTTTAATTCAAGTTAGTCAACTGCAACTCTTGTCAAAGGGCCAATGAAAGACTTCCGACTATCGTTTTTAGAAGGCTGTGTTGCAGTCATTTTGCCAACAGCCTGAGGACGTGGCCAATGCTGAGGATGGCTAAACAAAGATGGAAAGAACCAGACACCATATTGTGAGCTTCTGGCCAGTGCTCTTATACAAAAGTACACCACTCCTAGACACTTTCATGAAGCATGATTATTTTGGGTGTTGGAAGTAGGAGGTAAAGGTCTTAGACTTCTATCTTGGAATGAATTTTTTCCAGAAGTTTTTACACAATTCACTCCTTCACTCACTTGAGTCTCTGTTGAAATGTTACCTCTTCAATGAAGCCACATTATCTGAAAGGATACCTCTGCCTCCCCAACATTCTCCACCTCCTTATTCTGCTGTTCTGATTCACAGCCTGATCAATGGTTTATACCGTTTGTGTATTATCACTCTTTCCCCACTGGGGATCATTATCATTGATCACAGCCTGATCAATGGTTTATACTGTTATTTGTGTATTATCACTCTTTCCCCACTGGGATGTAAGCCCATGGAGGCATTTTGTTCACTAAAAAGTCCTCAATAAAAGAAACTGGGGGGCGCCTGGGTGGCTCAGTTGGTTAAGCGTCCGACTTCAGCTCAGATCATGATCTCGCGGTCTGTGAGTTCGAGCCCCGCGTCAGGCTCTGTGCTGACAGCTCAGAGCCTGGAGCTTGCTTCTGATTCTGTGTCTCCCTCTCTCTCTGCCCCTCTCCTGCTCACGCTCTGTCTCTATGTCTCTCAAAAATAAATAAACGTTAAAAATTAAAAAAAAAAGAAACTGGCATAAACATAAAGAAAACTAAAAGGCAATCGATGGAATAGGAGAGATTTGCAAATGACATATCTGATAAAGGGTTAATATCTAAAGTCTATAAAGAACTTCTCAAACTCAACATCCAAAAAACAAATAATCCAGTGAAGAAATGGGCAAAAGGCATGAACAGATACTTTTCCAAAGAAGACCTCCAGATGGCCAACAGACACATGAAAAGACACTCACCATCACTCATCATCAGTGAAATACGAATCAAAACCACAATGAGACACCACCTCACACCTGTCAGAATAGCTAAAATGAACAAATCAGGACACAACAGGTGTTGGCGATGATGCAGAGAAAGGGGAACAGTTTTGCACTATTGGTGGGAATGCAACTGGTGCAGCCACTCTGGAAAACAGTATGGAGGTTCCTCAAAGAATTAAAAGAGAACTATCCTTTGACCCAATAATTGCACTACTAGGTATTTATCTCCAAAGGATACAAAAATGCTGATTCAAATGGGAACGTGTACCCCAAAGTTTATAGCAGCAGTATCAGTAATAGCCAAAGTATGGGAAAAGCCCAAATGTCCATCGACTGACAAATGGATAAAGAAGGTGTGGTATATATGTACGCAATGGAATATTACTCAGGAGTCAATAATAATGAAATCTTGCCATTTGCAACAACATGCATGGAACTGAAGTGCATTATGCCAAGCGAAAGAAGTCAGTGCAATAAAGATAAATACCATATGATTTCGCTCATATGTGGGATTTAAGAAACAAAATGGATGAACATAGGGGAAGGGAAGGAAAAATAAGATAAAAACAGAGAGGGAGGCAAACCATAAGAAACTCTTAAATACAGAAAACAAACTGAAGGTTGCTGGTGGGGTGTTGGGTGGGGGGGATGGGTTAAATGGGTGACAGGTGTTAAAGAGGGCACTTGTCATGAGCTCTGGGTGTTATATGTAAGTGATGAGTTACTAAATTCTACTCCTGAAACCATTACTACACTATATATTAACTAACTTGGATTTAAATAAAATTTTTTAAAAAGAAGAACCTGGCACAGACTAGATACTCCAAAAATATTTGTTTAATTAATTAGTTAGGCTTGAATCCTAAGGTCAAGAAGTACCCAAATGGCAATATTATTTTTAGCCACATAGGAACTTAATCCAGGGACCTAGCATAAACTGAAAGCAGAAATGTCATGGCCATTGCTACGCTCGACGTAGTTGCCTTTGGTTTTGAAGACAACGCATCAGGCATCCCTGAAATCATTGTCTAGGACCCTATCCCAGCCCACTGATACACTCAGAAACCGGTAACCCTGAAAAGACAGAAGGTGATACAGGAAAATCAAAACTCACTACTACTTGAAATTAATGGCTTTGGTCATGTATTTTCAGTTTAAAGAGCTTCTCTCACTCCTAGACACCCTGCAGGGAAATTACAGAAACAAACGCAGTTACAAAGCGATAAAGGGCACTGCTAGGATCCAATTCCACTAAGTCATTCATTCATTCACTTATTCGTGTATTCTATTCACTCAGAAAGCTTTCTTTGAGGGGATACTATGTGCGAGACACTGCTAAGCTAAAATCCTTTCCGGAAGAGACAAAGCGCCCATCAACTGACGAATGGATAAAGAAGATGTGGTACATATATACAAAGGCCTACTACGTGGCAATGAGAAAAAATGAAATCTGGCCATGTGTAGCAACATGGATGGAACTGGAGGGTATTATGTTAAGTGAAATAAGTCAGTCAGAAAAAGACAGATACCATATGTTTCCACGCATAGGTGGACTTTGTGAGACAAAGCAAAAACCAGGGGGAGGGGAAGAGGGGAAAGGAAAAAAAGACACAGAGAGGGAGGGAGATAAAACATAAGAGACTCTCAAAGACTAAGAACAATCTGAGGGTGAGGGAGGTGGAGGAGGGGGGAGAGGGGGTGACGGACATTAAAGAGGGGACGTGTTGGGATGAACACTGGGTGTTATATGTAAACCAATTTGAAAATAAACTAGTATTAAAAAAATAAAAATAAATAAAAAAATAATAAGTAAAGATACAAAGAGTATGAAACATAAAAAAATAAAATAAAATAAAATTCTTTCCAGAATAGTGTTTGCTGTTGTTTTTATTCCAGTGATAACGGCTATTGTTATCCCTGTCACCGCCATCATTATTCACGCAATGTTAGAGGCATGTGAAGGCCACCGTGGGAACCTAAGGAAAGGCATCTCAAGTCTGCCGACTTATCTTTCCCCCCATGAGGAGAGATGATGACGTTTATCAAGCAGTCTCACCTACACCTCCCTGCAGTTTGTTGTATTCTAAGACTTGATCTTTCTGTCTTGAGGCCACAGTATCCATGTTACTGAGTCACAGGGGTCAGAGGGGGGGCCATTTGGGCTTATTTTGGAGAGGAAACTCCATTCCCCCACTTCGGCAATATTTTCCCAGTTACAATTTAATTCTCAGAATCCTCTAAGAACCTTAGGATGGTAATGGAAAAATGAACGGCTGCAGTGCGCTAAATCCTCGTTTTTATTCTCAGAGCTTGATCTCCGTGGCTACCATTTTTTAGCTTTTCACATCATCTTTCCAAATTTTTCACTATATTATACAACAGCAACTACTTAGGAGCTAACAAGATGCCAACCACTGTTCCATGCATTTAGAAATAGTCTGTCGATGACACCAGAAAAATTAGATGGTTAACTTTTGCAACATTTTCCTAAGACCTTCGATAAGACCCAATACCCTGAAAGATAAATGAAGGAAAGAAGGATTTGTTTATGCTAAAATTTTGGCGAAGAAACAACTGAAAGCTCTCTGAACCCATCCAACAACTCCCTTATGTCTGATCCTCACCAAGGGCTCCTTATATCTCCTTGGTGTCTTGACTTCCTTCCAAGTATCCGTAGGACTTCCCTTCGTGCCCCAGGTGGGCCTGTTGTCACTAGAAAGTTGTCAACATGACACATTGCTTCCCTTGGGCTGTACGAAGTGAAGGTGTCAGTAGGGCCACGTTGTCTCTCCGAAGCCTCTAGGGAGGAATCCGGCCTTGCTATTCTAGCTGCTGGTGGTAGCCAGCCATCCTTGGCATCCTTGGCTTGTAGCTGCATCTCTCCAGTTTTGCCTGGTCTTCACATGGTTGTCCTCCCTCTGTGTATCTCTGCGTCCAAATCTCCTTCTCCTTGTAAGGACCAGTCGTTAGATTTAGGACCCATTCTCCTCCAGTGTGTGACCTCTTAACTTGATTATGTCTGCAAAGACCCTATTTCTAGATAAGGTCACATTCACAGGTACCAGCTGTAGGGCTTCAATATGTCATTTTGGAGAACACACACACACACACACACACACACACACACACACACACTCTGAATCTTCTAATCTGAGAAACTTCCTCCAAATGGCATTACAAACAGGAGCCAGCACTTAGACTCTCTGGGTCTCTCTTGTGAAACTAGAGTAATTCCTGCCTTCCTCAAAAAGCCTGCTGTGAGTAATAATGAAATAAAACTCTCCCTTCTTTCCCCCTTATTTCCTTCACTCCTTCCTTCTTTTTTTCCCCTTCCACTCTCCTTCCTCTTTCTTTCCTTTCTCTCTTCCTTTCCTTACCCTTCCTAAATACTTAGGAGTGCTTACTATATGATAACCCAATGTTGGTACTATGGAAGACAGAATGATAAGGTGAGGTCCCCACATTCAAAAACTCTGGACCTCGTAGGAAGATTCAACTGTACATAAAAATTGTCACGTAAGGCAGAAGGTGGTAATCACCAGAAGAAAATCATAGACACAGTGACACAAAATTACAGAGAAAATAGATGAACTCCTCCTGGAGAGACTCAAGCAAGACATAAGAACTTGACCTTGAAAAATATCTAGGATTTGGATTTTCAAAGATTAGAAAAAGAATTTCCAGTTGAGCTGGGCGAGCAAAGATACCGAGACAAGAAAACACACGCTGTGTATACATTTCTCCGTGTGCCAAGGATCCCTCAAGTGCCGTTGCTACACACGTATTCGGAAGTTTTAATGGGAAGAGAGACCGGAAGGCCTAACTACCGGTAATCATCTCTGGGAGGCAAAAATTTCCTTTGTGCTTTTATATATTTCTCTAATTTTCTTCAATGCTCATGCATTATTTTTAAGTAGGAAAAAATACATACTTTTTCCAGAAAGATTTTCAAATCACCCCAAGTAGTCATCAACAGAAAAAAAATCAAGTATTTCCAGATACAACATTAGAATTGACCGAGACGACTTCAATCACACAGTCACGACATGGAGGAAGAGAAGGACCTGGGAGGTGGTAGATCAGTCAGCCGGTTTCTGCGGATACCGGTATGACAAGCTGTGCGCCGGTGTTTCCTTTAGGCAAGCAATGTCTGCCCTCTGCTGGTGATTTAAAAGTTAAATCAAGAGTTTTCCTTTCTCCTCTTTATGAGACAGAGCGATAAAGAAACAAGCTATGTAGGGGCAGCTGGGTGGCTCAGGGTTGAGCGGCAACTCTTGATTTCGGCTCAGGTCATGGTCCTAGGGTCGTGGGATCCAGCCCCCTGACAGGCTCTGCCCTGAGCGTGGAGCCTGCTTAAAATTCTCTTTCTCTCTCTCTCTCCCTCTGTCTCCCTCCCATGCTCACGCTCTCTCTCTTTCTAAAAATAAAAAAAATAATAATAAAATGACCTCAAATTTCAAAAAATTAAAAAAAAATTAAATGACGTCAAATTTAAAAAAAAGAGTGATAAGGTATGCAAAAATCATCATTCGGATCTCAGAGGTATTTACCTCGCTACCTCGCCCAGGTTTTCAATTGAATTAAGCCTGCTTCCTCATCAAAGACAAAAGTCTTCTTGTTCACTTCCCCTTTGGGGCCCGTAGCTAAGCCTGACCTCAGGCTGACTCCAAGGCACCTTGTCCCCAAGTCAGAGGAATCAATTAGTTGGCAGGAAAGGCAGTTTGGTCCGGTTTGCAGGGGAGAGGGAGCAGAGGAGGGGAGCAGTCCCTGTGAAGTGCCTGAGGGCGGGCAAGAGGTTTGCACGACGTGACATGCCCTGAAGGAACCAGAGCGCTGATGGCGGTTTCTTCTGAAGTAGGCTGAACTGAGTGATAACTTTAAACCACAGTTTCTCAACCTCAGCCCTGTTAACTTTCAAGACTGTCTAATTCTTTTTTTTTTTTTTTAATGTTTCTTTTTGAAA
The DNA here is from genome assembly GCA_030068075.1 of Paguma larvata. Taxonomy (NCBI): domain Eukaryota; kingdom Metazoa; phylum Chordata; class Mammalia; order Carnivora; family Viverridae; genus Paguma; species Paguma larvata. The sequence goes on from CM057838.1 coordinate 42,175,917, forward strand.
GGAAGAGAGGCTCTGAAGCCAGCTGTGCGCTGACAGCAGAGAGCCCCATGTGGGTTTCAAACACCTGAGCCGTGAGATCATGACCCGAGCGGAAGTCGGACGCTTAACCAAGCAACCGAGCCACCTGGGCGCCCCAAGACTGTTTAGGTCTTGGTTACGGGACTGCATTGCGTGCTGTAGGATGCCCGGCACCACCCCTCGCCTCTGCCCACTAGATGCCAGTAGCATCCCCAGGGAAGTTGTGGCAACCGAAATTACCTCCAGACATTGAGAAGCCCCCCCACAGCCCCCTGCAAAGAGAGGAAACAAAATCACCCTGTGCTGAAAACCACTGTTTTTTGTTTTTTTTAAAGGAAAAAGAATTTTATTTTATTTTGTTTTGTTTTAATTGTAAAAAAAAAAATAATCCTACGAGTCTATGCAGACAAAAAAGAAGAAGAAATTTCAAAATGTCTTTAACACAACATAATAGCGAGGCCCGACCCTACTTACACGACCTGCAGCAAGAGTACAAATACATGTTCACATAGTGTATTATTAAAACAACTTTTAAAAAATTTTTTTAATTTAAATAAATTTTAAAAATAATAAATTTATTTATTTTTGAGAGAAAGAGACAGAGCGTGAGCAGGGGAGGGGAGGAGAAAGAGGGAGACACAGACTCCAAAGCAGGCTCCAGGCTCTGAGCTGTCGGTACAGAGCCTGATGCAGGGACTCAAACTCACAAACTGTGAGATCATGACCTGAGCTGAAGTCAGACACTTAAACGACTGAGCCACCCAGGCGCCCCAGATACCCTATTATTAAATATACATAAATTATTAACTGAACTAAAACTTCCAAGTAAAATATGCTCTATTTTCCTACCTTGAAATACTGTGCCTTCAAATTGTAAAAATTCAAGTATACATAAATCTATGATTTTATATGCCTCAAATACCCAATTAGATGATTTTTAGCCATTTTAATTATTAGATTAGTTTTTATTAATTTCAATTTGAAGAAACTGTGCTGAGACAGTAATAACCAAAACTGTCAATACGATTCTTAAAATAATAGTTATATTCAGAAATAATAAAGTTTTCATATCAGACTCAAACATCATAATGGACACATACAATAAATTGTTCTTGTGCATAGAACATTACAAAATATTTCAACTTTTCACAAAAGTCACTACTACTAAGATCGTGATATTTGCCGTCTATAAAAGTATTAACTAGTTTTCTGCTGTAATGTAAACACTAACACAAATTACACAGATCTAGTTAATGCTTTAAGAGAACTGCATTTGTACAAATTTAATTTCAATGTGAATTTTTAAAATGTAAAATATTCTTTAGCATCCATATTTAACTATTATAAATATCAAGCTAACTCAATTACATTTCCGAGTAAGATACTGTAGTGGTTGATTTTATGTGTCAACCTGCCCAGACCATGGGTGCCTAGATTAAACATTATTTCTGGGTGTGTCTGTGAGAGTATTTTCTTTTTTTTAATTAATTAATTAATTTCTTTTCAATTTATGAAAACCACTGCTTTAGATGAGACCCAATTTCTTTCCAAAACCTGAATCATAGAAAGTTATACAGATGCTCACGTGTTCATAGCTTGGGGGCAAGAGCCCTAGTACTGAGTTCCAAAATCAACATTCTAAACGACGTTTGGATAAGAAATAGAAAAATCCCTTCCCTCTTCTTGCTACTTAAGTATTTGTTCATTTCTCAAATATTTTTTGAGCCTCTACTGTGTGCCGGACTCTACTGTGCTCGCCACTGAAATCTTCTGGTTTTCTTTGCTTTGCTTTTTTTTTTTTGCCTTTTTTCTTTCTTCATTTCTTTGTTTCTTTCTCTTTTCTTTTTTTTTGTATGTCAGCATTCTTTTTTATTTCAGAAACCAGTGGGATAGAAGGAAACTTTTAAGGTATTATCTAAGCCAATGAATTATTCCGTGATTAATAGAGGTGAGTTTATTTTCTTTTATATGATATAAATGTGGAATTCCTGGGGCACCTGGGCGGCCAGTCTCTTAAGCATCAGACTTCAGCTCAAGTCATAATTTCACGGTTCCTGTGTTCGAGCCCCGCGTCAGGGTCTCTGCTGACAGCTCAGAGCCTGGAGCCTGCTTTGGATCCTGTGTCTCCCTCTCTCTCTCTCTGCCCTTCCTCTGCTTGTGCTCTCACTGTCTCTAAAAAATAAATTTTAAAAAATGTGTAATTCCTACCAAATGATATATGTCTTTAGATAGTATGTCCAAACTGCATGAGTTAAAGTGGTTTTGTGTTATTCTGAATGTAAAAGGAAGTTAAGTCTTATAAACTTGCCCACTGTATTTGTTTATGTTTTTCTCTCCCCTACTAGACTACCTGCTCCTTAAGAACTTCTTTGTGCTGGCTGACTGCAGGTGCTTAATAAATGTTTGATGAGGAAATGAAAGAATGATCTTCCAACCTTCTAGCTGAGGATTCTCTGCCTTTATAACCGACCTTGGTGACTGTTTCCTGTTCTCTTGATACAGAGATGCAGATAATACTTAAGACTTAAAAATTTTCCAAATCTCTCACATCTATTACAAAATAATTTTAAAACTAAATTAAGCCCCAAAATACACCTTGATAACAGGTGTGGTAGCAAGTTTCCCTTTTACACTGAATGAAATTAGGAGAAGCTGTCTCCTTCCTTCTAAGTGGTCCACTCAATACTAGTCTTTAAATGCGGAATTTGAAAGTATGTACATCAGGTGGTAGGACAAGCATCCCTACCTGCTGAAGCAAAAACAAGAGGGGCACCTGGGTGGCTCAGTTGGTTGGGTGGCCGACTTCAGCTCAGGTCATGATCTCACAGTCTGTGAGTTCAAGCCCCATGACAGGCTCTGTGCTGACAGCTCAGAGCCTGGAGCCTGCTTCAGATTCCATGTCTGCCCCTTCCCCACTCACACTCTATCTCTGTCTCTCAAAAATGAATAAATGTTAAAAACAAAAAATGACTTTTTGAAGCAAAAACAAGAATTTAAGCAGCATCAAAGGCAATGCAGGTTGGGACTTAGTAAAATTTTGTTGAGCATAAAACATGTGAAGTAGTGGACTGTTTTCCTAAAAGAGGTGCAAAATCACCGTAATAATGGTGGTTCCGAAATTATTATTCCATTCATGGAGTTAGGGTTCCATATTCTTGCAGAAAAATCTGCAGGAAAAATTTTGAACCACCGGGGAGTGCTCCGCCAAAATCCAGAGGAACACCCTCAGTGAGCTTCCCGAGGAACACTCAGATTTTGAAGTCCCAAAGCTCTCATGGCTGTTTTCCCAACCCATTCTCCATAAACTGTGCTCCATGGAAAAGACCGTATCGTCAGCTCTAGATTTCTAGCTCTAGCAATTCACCATTTCTTAGAGGCAGAGTCACGTGGGGTCAGTGTTGCTGTAGACTGGAGTTCTGTGTCAGCTATAATCCTTTTTGCAGTAGCGGGACCTGTCCTATTCTTGCCTCTGCTCATGAATATAGAAATTTACATATGGTTAATTTGTGTTTCCTACTTTTCTTAAGTACACTGATGATGAATAAATCAGAACAATATGAGAACATATGAGGCTGTAACATTTAATTTAGCAATTAATAATTAAGATTAAGAGAACTGTTTGTCATTTAGAAACCCCAGGATTAATCCTTTTAATTACCATCTGGATTTCTTTTAAATTATCTGGTTTGTTTAATCCTTGTTTACTTTCATTTAAAAGCCCTCAAATTTCACTAATTTGGCACACCAGATATTCAGCTTATCGCCTTAGCAGAAAACAAAACAAAATATGATAGAACTTAGCACTGAAACCGCTAAGTTGGTGGAAACAGCATGGCGTATGGAAGAGACCTACCTATCTTTCAATCCATATCAGCCACCCACTACCTGCAGGACCCTGGACAAGTCACTTCCTGTCCCTCAATTTCATTCCCTTCTTTTGTAAAATGACAGAGGGCTGGACTGCAACAGAGGATTTAACATGTTATTTTTAAGCAAATTCAGAGCACCTGGGTGGCTCAGTCAGTTAAGTGTCCAACTTTGGCTCAGGTCATGATCTCACAGTTTGTGGGTTCGAGTCCCACTTCGAGCTCTGTGCTGACGGCTCAGAGCCTGGAGCCTGCTTCAGATCCTCTGCCCGCTCCCCTCTCTGCCCCTCCCCTGCTTGCACTCTTTCTCTCTCAAAAATAAATAAATAAAAACTTATTTTTAAGTGAACCCATTCTTCTGTAATGGAAGAATATTCTATCAATGTCCTGGCTTTAGAGAGATGGTAAATGGATTCCGTTTGGCTTCATGCAAATGCTGGAGGTTTTCCCTTCCTCACTGCACCGCCTCTCCAAGTCTCCAGAAATAGGTACCCCATTGATCATGGGGTACCTCCCGTATGTGGGACAAATATTCCAATTCAAGTTGTCCACATGGAGTAGGAGTCATGGGACCCATCCCAAGTGTGCTCAGTTACCTGTTTGGAAGCTAAACAGTAGAGTAAGTGAGGGGTATATTTCTTTCATTTAACAAGGAAACTGACTAGCAGCTAAGCCAGCCCTAAGGTGGCTGCCCAAGGACTGGGGCTCCTCCAACCCTGCTCTGTCATCCTGAGCAAATGGCCACAAAGTGTCTGGGGCATCTCCAGGCATCATGTCTCCATTTTAGGCAGAAAAGGGAGGGAAAGGGGAGGACAAGGTTCATGCCAGCTGAGTCCCTCCATTTCTATTAGTAAAGCAATAATTTTCCTGGAAGCCGTCCACATGACCACATGACCTTGAAGGAAACCTAGGAATTTTGGGGTGAACACGTTGCCACCCTGAACCAAACTGGAGCTGTACCAGCAAGGGGGAACAAGCTAATGGAAATTGAGGAGGCTGCTAGCTGTGTAAGCCACAGGAATGAGAAAGTATTGAGACACAGATGGAAGTCCTCATGCTGGTCATTAGATGATATGCAGATGGCTTTCTAAGAGGCAGTCCTCACCAGACACCAAGAAATCCTTTGCCAAAGCTCCTCCTTGTGCGGGATGCAGTGCTCGCTCCAACGGAGACTTGGCTTCCCTTGACGTCCAACGTGGGTGAGCCATTCACCAATGGCTTAGGAAAGGAGCCTACTGGGCTCTAGATGCTGACGCTGCACCTGTTGGAATCTGGTCCCCCACCCACACCCCACTGACTTCCATTCCTATTCACTTCCCCCCATCTCTCCCATCTCTGAGAGTCTTTCCTGAGGCAGAAGTCTTTGCCTTTCCTCGCTTCCCAAATCTCTGTCCTACACACAGAAATCTGCCCTTGTGGAAACCCAGGGTTTTGAAATTTACAGCCTAAGTATTCCTTCTCTTTTTCTGTCCCTCCATCTTCTCTGAGTCATCTTTCCTTTTTTTTTTTTTAATTTTTTTTAACGTTTATTTATTTTTGAGAGCATGAGAGGGTAGGGGCAGAAAGAGAGAGAGACACAGAATCGGAAGCAGGCTCCAGGCTCTGAGCTGTCAGCACAGAGCCCGATGCAGGGCTTGAACCCACAAACCATGAGATCATGACCCTGAGTTGAAGTTGGACGTTTAACCGACTGAGCCACCCAGGCGCCCTGTGAGTCATCTTTCTCCTAAGGTAATGGACACAGAAAGCCATGATCACTGAATGGGTCAAGGACCCAGGGATGCAAGGAAATACCAGAAATAAAACAAGTTAGATTTTAAAATATCATTTCTCTGCTCTTCATGTGAAATATTTCCCAAAACCCCAAAATGTAAAACAGATAAAAATTAGAGCCAACATGACTAAGAGGTGGATGGGACATGGGAGGACCCCAAGGCCTTCCTCATGAAGCCTGACGGAAGTCAGCCAAGGAAAGTTCGAGAATTCACCAAATTGGAAAAACTCTGTGGCCTCTTCCATCTTGAAAGTTCTACAGTTCAACAGTAAGGAGCTCATTTTTAGTCTCTTTTCCCAACACTTGAAAATAGTCCCACACAGAAAGTGTGACAGATGAAGTAAATGATAATTAAAGTGGGCGTGGTCCCAGCCTTTCCTTGATTCTGACCCTACTCCTTGGCCTATTTCAGACTTTTCAGCTTCCCCACACCCCAAGCTGGGCTTTGCGATGAGGAATCAACATGGAAGAATGAGAACCAAGAAGAGACACCAGGTCAAAAAGTTAAACATAGAAATAATATATGACCCACTCCCCCCCCAAAGAAAAAGAAAGAAAGAGAAAAGAAGGAATATATGACCCAGAAATTCCACACCTAAGAATATGCCCAAAAGAATTGAAAAGAGGTACTCAAACGAGCGCTTATGCATTCATGTTCACAGCAGCACCATTCGCATTAGCAGAGGTTAAAAAAAAAAAACATGTCCATCAACAGAAAAATGAGAAACAGACTGCAGTGTACACATACAACGAATATTATTCAGCCATCGAAAGGACTAAAATACTGTTACATGCTGGATGAGCCTTGAAAACAGCATGATCCTTGAAAGAAACCAGACATAAAAGGCCACATATTGTAGGATGCCATCGATGTGAAATGTCAGAGTAGGTCCATAGATACAGAAAGCAGACTGGTGGCTGCCTGGGGCCAAGGGAGAGGAGAAAGGGGAGCGATTGCTTCTTAAATACAGAGTTTTATTTTGGGAGAATGATACGTTTTGGAACCAGAAGTAGCAGCTAGCAGCTGCATGATACTATGAGTTTATTAAGCGCCACTGAGTTTTCACTTTAAAATGGTTAATTCCGGGGCGCCTGGGTGGCTCAGTCAGTTGAGCATCAGACCCTTGATTTTGGCTCAGGTCACGCTCCCAACATCTTGGATCAAGCCCCAAGTTGGGCTCTAGGCTGAGCATGGTGCCTGCTTAAAATTCTCTCTCTCCCCCACTCATATTCTCTCTCTCTTTCTTTCTCTCTCTCACATAAACAATAAAAATAAAATAAAATGGTTAATTTTATGTTTTGTGATTTCATCCCAATTTTTTTTTAAATCAGTTTCTAAAGAAGAAAAGGAGAGGTCGCACCAGAGAACATTTGCAGGGAGAGTGTTTGAGAGCAGTCGCCGAGAAAAGAGAGCACGAGGGCAGCGGACAGGAGAGAACGCTGCTGGCCATCATACGTCCCTTGCCCTCCCCTGAGGTCCAAGGGGAGGACTCCAGCTCCGTCACAGGTGAGAGCACAAGCTCTGGAACGAGACTGCCTAGTTTTAAACCCCAGTCCTGCTAACGTACTCACTGGGATCTTGGGCCGTATCTCGGCCTCCCCATCTGTAACGGGGAGATCATAATAATACCGAATTCCTGGGAGGCGTTCAAAGGGTGGCCGCAAGCCCTCAGTGAATGTTATCCCCATGTTCTTCATCATTTGGGACTGATGGACCGTCTCCTTGGGCAGACCATTCCAGAAATGAGCCACGTCGCTTGTGCTTTGTAAGTCTTATACCAATGTTTCCCTATTCTATGATTTTTTTTAATGTGAAATTATAAGACAACTATAAATAACGTCGCCTCCCCAAAAAGCTATTTAGTTGCCTAGGGCCGATGTCACAAAGTACCATAATCTGGGTGGCTTAGAACAACAGAAATGTATTCTCTCAGAGTTCTGGAAGCTAGAAGTTAGAAATCAAAGTGTCAGCAGGGCCACGTTCCCTCCAAAGCCTCACACCTTCCAACTTCTGGCAGCCCCAGGCATTCGTTGGCCTGTGACACCATAACCCTATCTCTGCCTCTGTCTTCACATGCCCGTCTTCCTGTGTGTCTTCACATCGTCTTTCCTGTATGTGTGTCGTGTCTAAATTCCCCTCTTCTTATAAGGACACCGGCTCACCCTCCTCCAGCATAACCTCACCTTAACTAGTTACATCTACAATGACCCTATCTCCAAATAAGGTCATTCTGAGGTTCTGAGGGTTAGACCTTCAATGTATCTTTTGGATTACACAATTCAACCCATAACTCGTCACCATTGCTCTCCTAATGTGTTCGTAAGCCCCAGTGTCACCCTTCTGGGGTCCACCCCAGGCCAGTTAGCTGCTGGAACAAATCTTGAGGGAGCAAAAAGCCTTCCTCGTGCAGACATATCCCTCATCTGATCCTCTGCACTTTGTACCCACTCCTTACTGATTGGTCCCTCTTGGTTCTCCTCTAGTCTGTGAACTCCCTAAGTGTAGGCACTATATCATATTCAACTTTGAAGAGCAGAGAAGTACCAGGAGAGCACCTGGTACCTGCATGGAGACTTCAACAGTTGAGGAAAGAAAGGAAGAAAGGAAAGAAGGAAAGCAAGACCCAAATGTCTATTGGCTCAGCAGCCCCCACCCGCGAGTGACGCCAGGCCCTCTGCTCTCCCTTCCCGTTCTCTGTTCCACCTCGTTTCTCGCACATGGGTCCCCTTCTCTGCCTCCATCCAGGCTCTGCTCTGGTTCGCCAATAGTTACTCTGACCGCAGGCTGGATATAAGAGCTCTCTGCGACTCCTAAGTGACATGAACCGCCTCTGACCACCTACAACCATCTCTGTGATGGCCTTTGAGTCTCTACACTCTCCCTGACAAGAACAGGACATGGAGGACATGAGGCCATCCCTGATCACCAACAGTTCAGCTTAATGCCAGCACAGATAATAGTCGTTAAGCCTTATGGAGTACTTACTATATATCAGGAGATTCTATTCCGTGCTATTCTCCTCACACAGGTCATCTCATTGACACCTCGCACTAATCCAGTGTGCTGGAAACTATTGTTATCTCTACTTTACAGGTGAGGAAACTCAGGCTTGGAGAAGTTAAATACCTTAGCCAAGGTCACAGCTAGCGGGTGCAGGAAACAGAGTTTGACTCCAGGCAACCTCACAGCAGTTAAGACAAACATATCTGAAACTTGGAAGGAGACAACAAGATGGCTGGCCGCATTTTCAGTGTCATCCTGGAACAACACAGACCCACTGCAGAATTATCCTGTCCTCCGGGGGTTTACCCTAATGACTCCCTCTTCGCTATCGATTAGGCTCTTCCACAACTTTGTGAGGGTATATGCGAACCTGTACAGAGCTGAGAGGGACCCAAATGATCCCTGACCTGCAGCAATGCCAGGGAGTTTCTCTCCAGTGGAAAAGGTAACTCTGAAGGCGACAGCTCTATCGTTGCCTAGGAGATTAGCCAGTTTCCGGTGAAAGCGGCAATCTTATTCTGGCAGCCTTTCTTTCAGTGACTATAAATAGTTGTGTCTCAATTGTAATCCTTTGAACCGGGCCTACCATCCTGCGATTTCCCTCATTCATGGGTTAATTCAATGTGTGACAGTGTTCATTCGATATGAGAGTTATGTTTTTAATGTACTGAAATTTTTACCTGGCCCAACAAAATCCACAGGCGCAACCACCGTACAAGAATGAATGAATGAATGAACGAATGAAAGTTAAATCAGAAGATATATGTTGATTATGCGTAAGAAGGAAGTACAAACCACAACTGGAACCCATCAGTCCCTGAGAGAGTGATGAGTAAACTGGTATGAAAGAGTATTGTTACTCTCTATGCTAATTTCCCACAAAAACCGAGATTAGCATGGACCGGCAAGAGCTCCTCTGGGAATCCGGCTGTTGGTTGCTTTGGGAATTTGGTGAAAATGAAACAGACCTTGGAGACCAAGTTTGGAACTTACTGAAGAGACAGACGTTCCCCCAGGACACCGAACTGTGATGTAACCTCCTGGGGATTCTTAAAAGGGAACACAATTAATTTTTACCAAATGGCCTGGCTCAGCGGAGACCAAGTACCCCAATTCAAGACTGTTAATAGAAGTTAATAAATGAAATAACCACAACGCAGTGCATGATATGGTTGTTTGGAATGTAGAGGGTGCTTAATAAATATTTGTCGAGTCAAGACCTTGCTCTGCAGTGCAGAGAAATCTCTTCTGCCAAAAATAAAACCAAGTCGAAGCCATTCCATTGAAGACATCTTTCAGAGCTATTTAAGTTATTTTCTTTATTTGGGGAAAGATTATGACACACATACTTAATTCCAAGTCACCGCTAATAACTTGCTAATGGTGTAATGGAGTTCTTAATTATATGGGAAAGACCACAAACGACCTATTTTTCAAGCGTTCGAAAATGGAAACATACATTAGGAACCCATGGCATCTTTCATGTTGCTTTTCTGGGGTGGTTATGGGTTTTTATGGTTTCTATTTGTGTAGGGATTCCACCTGCACACCCAGCATGCCACTGGATAAGGTCAGTATTAAGGGATGACGTTAGAAAATAGCGACAGGCTTCATGAAATGAGCCCCGAGTTAGACAACATACTTACTAATTGATTCAAGGCACTCTTCTAAGCAGTAGGAATACCACCATAAACAAAATGCACCAAGTGTCTTACTGGTCTTGGAGTTTAGGCTTAGTAGGGAAAAATAGACATGAAAAGATAAAAAAGAAAGGCACATGATAAGATAGAGAGTGATGCGTGCTACGGAGAAAAGTAGCACAGGAACAGGGAAGAGGGGATTCCAGGTAGGACCTGGGGGAGGAGCTTGCGATTTAAAACAGGCCGGTTCAGGATGGCGTCCCTGAGTACAGACATTGAGGACGTGAGAGAGCAAAGGGTAAGGATATCTGGGGAAAGAGCGTAATAGGAAGAGAAAATAGATCTGGTAGGGTTTGGGGTAGAGGACTGATCTGACCCACTGAGGTCTTACCAGAACCTCCTGGCCGCTGGATCGAGAACAGACTGGAGAGGGGTCAGGGCCCCTCTTCCCAACAGCCTTCACCTCCAAGGGTCGGGCCACTTGAAAATGAGTCCAGCCTGCTCTTGCAATGTCACCTTGCAGTGATGACATGTAATCCCTGCTCCGTGAGAAAATCAAAGAGAAAAGGGAAGATGGAGTTGGACACGAGGGTTATAGTTTCCCAGGAAATAAGGAAAAAAATAAAATTGCAACCTGCGTTTTTGACAGCTAGGGAAATTGAGTGGACTCAAGTCTCCTTAGGAAGACAAAAGCTAATGTTAGTAAGTTAAAAATAACAATGCGATACAGAGTGTGCTGGAATAATTAGCCTTGAAAAGGGGTTGCCCCAGTGATCTCATTACGTTTCCTCAGACGACTTGCCCAAGCAGCGGCAGGTGAGTAAGAGGAAGCTGCCGGATGGCCAGCCACAATGGTCTAGTTTTAAAAACCTATCATTTAATGTTGAAATAAATGGCAGAGCCCAAAAACATCGAGATCAATTAGATGATAGTTAAAGAAAATAACCTGCGCTGGCGTCCTATAGATAGCTCCCTCAGGATGCACTATCACGCTGTCCTTCGCTGTAAGTCAAGGCCATGAGCTGCCGGTATCCTTGGACACCTGCCAAATGCGTATGGGTGGAGTTTCCTGTACGTTTAAGTTGTACGACACCATTCAGTTTAGACGCAGAGGGTGTGTAGATTTTCTTTCTAAACTGCACTTACGGAAACCAAGGCCCACTGCTTGGAAGGCTAATGCTTTGTTGCAGGTCCGTGCTTTTTTCGCCCTGCCTGCAGACGTGCATGAACTGAAACAAAAACCAATTATTCTCCAAGATCAAAATCTGCAGATGCCTCAAGAGCAGTTTTAATTTAGTTTTAGAAGTACGGGCTGGCTTTCTCCCTCCTGTTAATGTCGGATCCAGCCAAATTAAAAACACTGCCAAGTAATGAAAAGTTACTTAAATCTTTCTCTTATGACTATTGCCTGTTTACAACCATTATGGTCACTTTCTGGCTGGCCACAAACACATTTCTTTTTAAATGGAATGCCCCACGGCTCATTTTGAGCGATTTTCTCACCCCCTTTCTTGACCTCTATCCCTTTTCTCGCCTTCCCTTGGAAGTCTGAGCCTTGATTCTATAAATACATTAAAAGTAAAAACTGATCCCATTTGGAATGAGGTCATAGTGTTGAATTTATTCTCAGATCATATCATGACTTAAACAATTCTTGTTTGCTCTATGATATGCTTAGAATTCAGGTGTGGCCACCAGTCAGAATGGCTAACGTTAACATCTCAGGCAACAACAGATGCTGGCGAGGATGTGGAGAAAGAGGATCTCTTTTGCACTGCTGGTGGGAATGCACACTGGAAAACAATATGGAGATTTCTCAAAAAATTAAAAATAGAACTATCTTACGACCCAGCAATTGCACTATTAGGTATTTATCCAAGGATACAGGTGTGCTGTTGTGAAGGGACACATGCACCCCAACGTTTATAGCAGCACTATCAACAATAGCCAAAGTATGGAAAGAGCCCAAATGTCCATCAATGGATGAATGGATAAAGAAGATGTGGTATATGTATACAAAGGAGTATTACTCGGCGATCAAAAAGAACAAAATCTTGCCATTTGCAATTACGTGGGTGGAACTAGAGGGTATTATGCTAAACGAAATTAGTCAGTCAGAGAAAGACAAATATCATATGACTTCACTCCTATGAGGACTTTAAGATACAAAGCAGATGAACATAAGGGAAGGGAAGCAAAAATAATATAAAAACAGGGAGGGGGCCAAAAACATAAGAGACTCTTAAATATGGAGAACGAACAGAGGGTTACGGGAGGGTCTATGGGAGGGGGGATGGGCTAAATGGGTGAGGGGCATTAAGAATCTACTCTTGAAATCATTGTTGCACTGTATGCTAACTAACTTGGATGTAAATTTTTTTAATTAATAAAAATAAATAAATATTAAATAAATAAATAATCAAAGGGGGAAAAATAAAGTAAAGGAAGACTATAAAAAAAAAAAAATTCAGGTGAGGCCAGGCTTCAACTTCTTGGCATTCACAGCGGTCAAAGAGGAGCATTGAAGTTGTAGTATGTACTAGAAAGCCACATCCCAGATGGCTGGAGCTTCTGCCCTCCCTGTGCCTCAGAATAAACTACCCTGCCATCTCTTAGCAGGTAGGCTAAACACTACGTGTTTAGCAGCTACAAGCAGTGACCAAATAGCATACTTACTGTTTCCTGCCCAAAACACCATCTACCTCAATATCTCAACCTCAACTGACCCTTGCGTGTTACCCGAGAATCTTTCTAATGTGTCTATTCATTGATTCAATTTATCTTATTGGACACCTACTATGTGCAAAGCATTGGACCAGACACAAGAGAGTCAATGTCTACAGACAGCTCCGTCTCTGTTCCTCCTACAGCTATTCCTAACCTACACTGTTCTCCAGGAGCTTCCACCAAGAACACAGCCCTGCCTACACCATGACTTTAGGACTTCTGATCTCCAAAACTGCAGGAAAACAGATGTGCATTGTTTGGGCCGCTAAAGCTTGTGGTAATTTGTTACAGCAGGAATAGAACACTAATTCGGGCCCCATGAACACGAGGGAATGAAGAGGTGTGGCCCAAGGGCGTGTTAAGGGCCCAATTATACGGAGCCCTTGTAGGTCATAATAGAGCACAGGTTTTATTCTGGTTGCTATGGAGGCCACGGGAGTGTTGAGTAGATGAGTGATACTTTCTAACTTACATTCCGGCTGCTATGTAGACAATGAGTGAAGGCCAGAAAACGAGTGGAGAGGCCCGTTACCACAGTCTAGGGGTCTTGGACCAAGGTTGCGACATTGGAGAGCATGAAAGGTGGTCAGATTTAGAATCTATTTTAGAGGGGAGAGGAGAATGCTGGTGGACTGACTGCAAATTGTGAGGGAAAAACGAGCCAAGCCGGCCGGCCTCCTAGCAGGCGCATCCACCTGAACTCATTTGGCCTCTGACCCCACACCTTGGGTCACTGAAACTGCCCCCCCACCGCCCGCAACTAGATGACTGACCTGTTCAACCTCACCTAATGGCTTTTAAGCTGCGGGGAAAAGAATGGGAAACGGATGAGGAAAAACAATAGGACACCGTTCTGCTGCTTAAACGCTAAATACTGTTTCAAAGTTGTTTAAAAAAATATTCCGTGAGAAGGTATGTGTCCCTTTTAAGAAGTGCTACCTATAAAGGTTGTAGATTAGGGGGGACAACTCGAACAATGAGTGAAATGCTCTCATATTGAAATGTAGCAATAGGTAAGAAGCTCGAGATGCGGTAGTGGCTGAGAACAGAAATGTTTCTCTTTTTTTTTAAGTAAAGTGGAAATTGAATTCTTGTTGTTCGGGAGAACGAAATGTCGTTGTTGTCATAGTGAACATGAGGTTCAGTGTCTGCTGTGTCTTTTTCTGCCTTGAAGAGACGGAGGGGAATCAGGAGGCTCAGCAAACTTCCAAGGCAATAAGGGATAAACTGAGGCTTCCCTTTAATTACCAGGTAATGCCACATACCCAGGAGAACACAGGTGACGGAGAAGTAGAGGAGCCCCAAAGTGGCCTGAGTCCCAGAAGCGTGAACCTTCCTCAGTAGGGATCTGACTCCAAGGTAAGCCTTCCGAGTGAATAATAAACATTAAGAGTGGCTATGTCGGGGCGACTGGCGGGCTCAGTCAGTTGAGAGTCTGACTCTTGATTTCAGCTCAGGTTATGATCTCACAGTTCAGAAGATTGAGACTCAAACTTGTGTGGAATTCTCTCTCTCTCTCTCTCTGTCCCTCCCCATGTGTGTTCTCTCTCTCTCTCTCTCAAAATAAATAAACTTCAAAAAAAAGTGGCTGTGTTACCAGGGTTACTTTAAATCAGAACTCATAGATAACAAAGACTGATGTCAACTATTAGGAGTTACCAAACTGCACATAGGCGTTTTCTTTCTCATGATAGATATATGAGGTGAATAGAATATCGTTAAGCATTTGTGTTTTCAGCCACGATGGACTAGATTATACTCAGCCAACTCTGTCACCAAGAACAGCTAGAAAAGTTGGATAGAATTCACCACGCATCTATCTGAAGGCATTCAGAAGCTATCAAAACAGTCAGGAATTGAGAGCCCACCAGACTTCGTTTCTGGTCCTCTCAGAAGCAGATTCCAAGAGAATGATTTGAGTATAAGGCAGGCGGTGATTTGGAGAAACTTGGTAGAGTAGGGGGGAAGTGAGACAAGGAAGGGAAGGCAGACGAAAAAGAGCCGGTTGTCACGCGATTTGCCACTGGGATTATCCAAAGCCAGGGACCCCCGGGGAAACCGGAAGTCCATCCTGCATCAGAGATGTCTCACCCAAACGGCAAGACAGCTCGAGTATTTATACTCCAACTGTACTTTATCAGACCTTCATGGCCATGACAACAAAAATAAACAAGGAGAGTACCGGAAAGGAAGAGTGCAGACCAATCTCTCTTATGAACCTAAATACCAAAATCCAAAACAAAATATTAGGAACTTAGTTTAGCTGCCAGAGGATCATCTATCACATTCAAGTTGGGTTTATTCCAAGAATATAATACTGATTTATATTTGAAAGTCAGTGTAATTCATCCCATGGACAGAAGAAAGGAGAGAGTTGTATGACCACTTACATAAAATGTTATTTAATATTCAGTTCAGATATTTATTAGACGTCTTTATTTGTTTAAAACAAAGAGTGAACAATACATAGTAATTTCCGCTCAGCTAATTACCCGGCTTATTTTAAATCATATAGTTAGGCAAAATGACCAGGGTACGAGAGAGGCTTATGATAATTATAGGATCAAGTTTTAAAGGGCCTGGAGGAACCTCTTGGATGGGAATATCTATATAGAAAGTAATGATGTTGACTGTAAAAGAAAATGTGTCCGTCTCATAAACCAGTGGGACAAAAACAATTCTTCAGAGGCGGCAGGTTGGAAATGATTGAGAGAGGGAAAGACTCAGGCCAAATGTAAGGTACACTTTTGATACAGGTAAAATAGGGGTCTATGTACATAAAATCAGGGGATATAACCGTGAGGGCAAGCATATAGAAGCAGGAACCAGAAGATAAAGGAAACCAACATACCAGCCCAGAGATGGAAAGATGGCTACCTCAAGTAATGGTCCGGGTAAAGCATCCTTACATGCTAATCTAGGTAGAGCGCAGAAGTGAAGAGTGACTTGCTAGTCCAGGAAAGCCAACTACAGGGGTGGAAATTCAAGTGGAATGAAGTGAGTCTAGAAGAAGGTGGAGGCTCGTTGGTGGCCGGCAGGTAAAGGCACATTCAGGCAGGGAAAAGTCTAAGAGGCAGATACGGGCGCTGGAAAGATCCAGCACTATTCACACATTCAACGACATTGGGGGTCTGCCAGGTTGTAGGCACATTCCTTTCCCTTAATGAGGCCAACATCTGGTGGGGAGAGACAAGCAAAGAAAAACAACAAATGCGACATAGTAGGGCAAACGCAAAGCGAGAGCAACACAATTTATTTTATGAATGTGAAAAGAGGCACCCACGTCAATACAGAGCCGCACTACCCAGTATGGTAGCCACTAAACCACATGTGGCTGCTTAAATTTAAATCAATTAAAATTAACTAAAATTTAAAATTCAGTGCCTTAGTCACATTAGCCACGTTTCAAGTGCTCAAAAACCATATGTGGCTAATGGCTACCATGTGACTCAGTGCAAATATAGAATACTTCCACGGTTATGGAATGTTCTACTGGACGGCCCTAATTCTAAAGAATTCAGAGAAGGCTTTTTGACGTCTGAGTTAGGTCTTTAAAAATACACAGAAGTTAGGCAGGCGAAACAAAAAAAAATGCACATAGCAAAAAATAAGAAATGAATCTGGAAACAGACAGGAGCAAATAATTTAGCCCCAAATGCCACAGACATGAGCTTAGATTTTATCCCATATGTAGGATGGCCCCTAATCTACTATCCATTCAACTCAGTTATGCAGAGAAACTGATAGAGCGGTTCCAGTGAGGATGGATAAAGTAGCCAGTAGGGGATGAAACCTAAAGGGTTGAAAGGCTGGAAGAAGGTGACCAGGGCCAGAGACGTGGAAAGGAGGTGGAGGAGGCCAAGCAAGAGTGAGTCCACGGGGGAGAGAAAATGGCAGATGTTTGGGGTGAACAGGGAGAAAAGTAAGGCTAAATGTGCTGACTGTTTCCAGTGACAAACAATTGAAGATGTGGTCCAGGAAGCAGGTAGCCATAAAGGACTAGAAGTGAAAGGCAAGGGGAAGTTCAAGAGCAAGGCCAAGGGTGGGACAAGAGAGCTACAAGACCTCAGAATATCTTAGATCGTGGTAGGATTCTTCTTTAGTGGAGAGAGTAAGCTCCGCTTTAGTCTTTAGTGAGTGAGGCGGGCAGGCTCCAGCTTACCAGTGGGCAGGTGGGCTCCAGCTTACCAGTAGGTGGCTCCAATAAGGAGAGGGAGGTCTACCTGGATACCTGGGTGGGCCTCAACAGAAAATGTCCTCTTACGTGACAACAGGGAATCGGCAACCAAGGAATGGCAGAGGGGAGCCAGGAGGAAGCCGGCAGTCCTCCCGCCCCTCCTCCGGCAGTGCTCCTCGGGCGGGAGTCTGTAAGGCTCAGGGCACTGAGCCAGATTCTCATGAGGACCAGGTCTGAGAAAAGCGAGTCTGAACACATGTGAAATGTTAAGGAGTTTGCAAACGATGGAATAAATGCTGTGACGTGTGTACCGGGAAGGAGGACGGATGCAGGAGGACCCAGGGCTGAGCAGGTGCAGAGCAAAGACAGAGAAGACAAGACAGCAGAGGTGCGCGGTGAGGGGAGGAGGTGCGTTTGGCTTTTATGATGATAAAGGACCAGAGAGGCCTGGCCGCGAATGACAGACAGGGCTGGGGGGAGGACAAAGAAACTGAGGCACCTGCCTAAAACACAAAATTTAGAGGGGTGCAAAAAAATCCTCATTAACCAACATAAATAAAACTTTAATGCAAAATTTTAAATTTTTTAAACATTTATTTATTTTTGAGAGACATAGAGACCGAGCGTGAGCAGGGGAGGGGCAGAGAGAGAGGGAGATACAGAATCCAAAGCAGGCTCCAGGCTCTGAGCCGTCAGCACAGAGCCTGATGCGGGGCTGGAACTCACAGACCATGAGATCATGACCTGAGCCGAAGTCGGCCGCTTAACTGACTGAGCCACCCAGGCGCCCCTGCAAAATTTTAAAAATCAAAATTAACATCAAAGATCCATGGCGGGCAAAATAGCAAATTTTTGAATGAAGACAGACTGTTTTATGGCTCCACGTTATACAATAATGATCATCCTTTTTTTTTTAAATGTTTATTTTTGAGACAGGGAGAGACATATTAAGAGTGGGGGAAGGGCAGAGAAAGAGGGAGACACAGGATCCGAAGCAGGCTCCAGGCTCTGAGCTGTCAGCACAGAGCCCGACATGGGGCTCAAATCCATGGACTGTGAGATCATGACTTGAGCTGAAGTCAGACGCTCAACCAACTGAGCCACCCAGGTGCCCCTGATTGTCCTTTACAATCAGCCTGCTGTTTCCAGGCTCTGCCTGTCGAGCCTCCCACCGGCCGGTTTATGAGAGTTGATGACGGCAGGCAATACACAGAGTCACACAGGACTTCATACAGAGCCGCGTTAGGGGGCTAGTCGAACTATGGGAGGACATTTGCTAAGTGTACAGTTCTCCTTGTGTGGCTCAGCAGGGAGCTAGAGGCCGACCTCGGGTGCACCGACTTGAGCCCAGGCTGCTCTGTGCCAGGCCTGATCAAGGGGCCAGACAGAACTGGCCTGCTCCGGGGCAGGCAGGGAGGACTTCCCAAGACGTTGGGAGCCCCATGCTAAGAAGAGGGCTGAGGCAGAAGCCCAGCGAGAGCGTGTTTAGTCCCAAGGGCATTTTACCTTTGCAGAGCATGTGTGAGGCCTCCACAGACCCTGGAGGAGGGATTCTGAGCAGCTGCAGTGAAGGCAAGGACCTGAGAAACCCAGAAGACCCCAAACTCCAGACAGACTGATCCGTCGGGAACACAGACCAGCCACAAAGAAGGTGAGTAACAGGAGATGAACCCAGTTGCTAAAACTCAACGTCCCAGGACTGGGTTACCTAGGACAGAAGCCTGCCCTCAAACACGGGGACACCAGGGTGAGGGCAGTGCCAACAGCAAGGTGACTTGATGACAAGGCTGGGAACCCAGAGCCTGAAGAGTCCTCGTACCTACTTCCCAGAGTGGCATCTGGGCTTAGGCGAGGCAGAGGGGCTGAGACTCTGGGCATGGAGTGACAGGGGCCAGAGGCTTCTAGTGGGAAAAGATTGGGGCCACACCTGATCTCATATGGGAGGCCACCGTGTGCTTTGTAAGCCTGTCTCAGCAGAGTCAGAATCTCAGAATCTGAGTGTCGGTGTGTCAGTCTCATAATGCAACTCCGGGCTGGTATTCGAGGATTCGGGGACTCACCGCCTTCTCAGAGTTTGACCTTGGGCGGGTGATTGGGTTTCAGCTGTGTCTTCTGTAAAACGGAGTCGAGAACACCCATCTGGCCACTCACTAAACAGGTGTCGGGATGACAGGGTGTAATGTCGGAGAACGAACTTGGGAATAAAACATCCCGCACTGAACGCTAAGTGCCATTAGTCTTCTGTAAAGCATATTTATATCTGTCCCTGCCTGACTCGGCCCTCAGATTCACTCGGTCATTCATGTAAGCAAGTGCAGACTACGTGCAAACAAAACTGTACCAGTGCTGTATCCGTTGGCTGATCTTTTGGTTTATAGAAGGAAGAAATGAGGAGCTTTGCAGCTCTGGGTCTCTGATAAAAAATTCTTCCTCATTCCCCTCCCTTATTTCCTCATTAGCCCTGGGGATAGTAGGCAGGCTGTGGCGAGATCATATCTGGGGGTACACAACTATGTCTTTCAAAGACGGTGATAGAACAAGCGAATGGCCATCATAAGCTATAGTTATCTAAACTAATATTTGTAAACTCCCACTCCTCTTTGCCAAAGAGATCAACAGATAATTTACTAAACTCTCAAATCTGGAAATTTTAACCCTTCAAAATAATACCGCCAGAAAGCTCAAAGCACAACAGATGAAAGGTATACTGTGTGGCACGCATTTTCAACTGATAATATGTAAATCGTGCGTTTTTTTCCACTGCCCTTCCATACCCCACATTTACTTGAATCCCAATGAAAATAGAAATCAGTTCTCATCTCAGAAGCTGCTCCTGTTTTGCCACCTAGACATCCACCAATGGGCAAGAACTTTAACTGTTCAACCGATAAAATTCCAACCAAAAGATTATAATTAGGAAATAGAGTCGCCCTTTAGGCACCAAATAAAATCTACGCCCAAGGGGCGCCTGGGTGGCTCAGTTGGTTAAGCGGCCGACTTCGGCTCAGGTCATGATCTCACGGTCTGTGAGTTCGAGCCCCACGTCGGGCTCTGTGCTGGCGGCTCGGAGCCTGGAGCCTGCTTCAGATTCTGTGTCTCCCTCTCTCTCTGCCCTTCCCCTGCTCATACTCTGTCTCTATGTCTCTCAAAAATAAATAAACATTAAAAAAAAAATTTTTTTTTAAATAAAAAAAATAAAAAAATAAAAAAAAAAAATCTACGCCCGAGATTGCTAACGTGTGATGGCGCTGAATATCGGCTAGCGTTTAACTATGTCCCAGGTGCTGTGCTAAGTGCTTTGCCTGTTTTCTTTTGCTTATTCAGTATAGAAACCCATTATAAGGACTATTAGTGTCTCCCTAGACAGATGAGAACAGAGTCGTAAGGACACTCAGGAACTCGTTGAGACGGTACGTGACTTATGAAGGTGTACGATGGCTGCCTGGTTTTCTGCCTTCCTGGCCCCACCCTCTGGACTGTAAGCCGCTTGAAGGCAGGGACTGTGCTCCATTCACTGTCGTCTTCCTGAGGTTTAACTCTGGCCCGCCATAAGGTAGACACCCACAAAATAGCTGCTCCCGTTTTTCATGTCGCTCAAGTCAAAAACCTTGAAATCGCCCTTTGTTCCTGTCTTCCTATCACACCTCACCCCCCATCTATTAGCAAATCCCGGAAGCTTGACCTTGAAACATATGCAGAATCTGACTACTTCTTGCCCCTTCCACCAGCACCGTCCCGGTCTGAGCTACCATCACCTCTCCTGAATGGTTGCAACAGCCTTCTACTGGTCTCTGAGCTTTCAGACCTTGTCCTCCTACTGATCCTGCAAAAACCAAAAGCAGATATTTTCTTTTTTTTTTAATAGTTTATTTTCAGATTGGTTTCCATATAACACCCAGTGTTCATCCCAACACGTGCCCTCTTTAATGCCCGTCACCCCCTCTCCCCCCTCCCTCACCCCCCTCACCCTCAGTTTGTTCTTAGTCTTTGAGAGTCTCTTATGTTTTATCTCCCTCCCTCTCTGTATCTTTTTTTCCTTTCCCCTCCCCCCTGGTTTTCTGCTTAGTCTCTCAAAATCCACCTATGTGTGGAAACATATGGTATCTGTCTTTTTCTGACTGACTTATTTCACTTAACATAATATCCTCCAGTTCCATCCATGTTGCTACACATGGCCAGATTTCATTTTTTCTCATTGCCACGTAGTAGTCCATTGTATATATGTACCACATCTTCTTTATCCATTCGTCAGTTGATGGGCACTTGGTCTCTATCCATGATTTGGCTATTGTCGAAAGTGCTGCTATGAACATTGGGGTACACGTGCCCCTATGCATCAGCATTCCTGTGTCTCTTGGGTAGATTCCTAGCAGTGCTATTGCTGGGTCATAGGGTACCTCTATTTTCATTTTTTTGAGGAACCTCCACACCGTTTTCCAGAGTGGCTGCACTAGTTTGCGTTCCCCAGATATTTTCTTTAGCAACTCAAAACCCTCCGATAGCTTCCGCTCTTTCTCAAAGTAAGAGCCCAGCGCCCTGAAGGAGCCTCCAGGAGCGGATTCCTGTAGCCAGTCTGTCGTCTCCACCTCACGCCTCAGCTGAGCTCCTTGGTGTTTCTTAAATATGTCGTGTGTGCTCCTGCCTCAGGACCTTTGCACTGTTCCCTTTGCCTGGTAGATCTGGCCTCAGATGTCTGCACTCTCACTCTCTCAACCTCATTCAAGTCTTTCATCAAATGTCACCTTCTCAGTAACGCCCTCCCTGGACACCGTAGCAACGATTACCACCCAGCCCAGCCCCCAGAGCACTTTATCCTTTCCCCAAATGTATCATTACCATACGGTGTATAGTGTACTTTTGCTTTTTTATGTTTATTTATTTGGGGGAGAGCACCAGCAGAGGAGGGGCAGAGGTGGGGGAGACAGAGGCTCCAAAGCCGGCTCCATGCTGCAATGACAGGCTGACACAGCAAGTCCCAAGGGGGGCTCAAACTCACCAACCGCGAGGTCTTCACGTGAGCCGAAGTCAGACGCTCACCCAGCCCACCCAGGTGCCCCTAATGCCCTTTTAAACTTTGGTCGTTGGCTGTGCCTTCCCTCTTCTAGAATGGGAGTTCCACGAGGGCAAAACTTTTGTCCTTTTTTTTTTTCGTTGAAGTAATCGTGACACACGAGTAGGTACTCGGTAGAAGCTTATTCCGTGGCTGAACAAATGATCAGCCTGTGCCACGTGATCCCAGGTCCCGGGTCTGCAGAGAAGGGGAAGGCCGCGCTCAAGGCCACGCTCAGCGCCTGCGCTGTTCCGTAACACTTACACAAGGCTGGTTAAGTGTCCATCTCCAAGGTGAGCTCTCCAGCGGAGAAATAGTATCATCCCCATAGGTTATAAGAAAGTTTGATTGGTTTAGAATCCTGTAATCACAGAATGTTAAAAGTGGAAAGACTTTGTAATAAGGGCTCCTTAATCTTTACGGGTCCCAGAGCCCTTTAGAAGTCTGATGAAGGGGCGCCTGGGTGGCTCAGTCGGTTGGGCGGCCGACTTCGGCTCAGGTCATGATCTCGCGGTCTGCGAGTTCGAGCCCCGCGTCGGGCTCTGTGCTGATGGCTCGGAGCCTGGAGCCTGCTTCGGATTCTGTGTCTTCCTCTCTCTCTGCCCTTCCCCTGTTCGCGCTGTGCCTCTATGTCTCTCAAAAATAAATAAACATCAAAAAAAAAAATAAAAAAAAAAAGAAGTCTGATGAAGACTATAACCCCTTCTGAGACTAATGCTTTTAAGTGTGAAATATAAACAAGGGAACACGTATTACATGAAAATCTAGCAATCAAAATACCGTGCAAACCTGGGGATGGCTGCACAACAGGGTAAATGTAATTAATGCCGCAAATTGTGTCCTTAAAAATGGTTAAAATGGCAACTTCTGTGTTATATATCTTTACCTGAGGAACAAAACGCTCAGAAGTTTGTGATATAGTACTAGGCATTCGATAACAAGGTCTAGCCCTGGGTCTCATAACTACTGTAATTTCGAAGCAGAGAAGGGAGTAAGCGATATGCAGAAATCTCTACGACTCCCGTAACGTGAAATGAAAATATACATGATTTCTGCCGATGAGAAAGTCTCCGATCCTGGGGCGCCTGAGTGGCTCTCAGTCGGTTAAGCGTCCAACTTCGGCTCAGGTCATGATCTCGCGGTCTGTGAGTTCAAGCCCCGCGTCGGGCTCTGTGCTGACAACTCAGACGGAGCCTGGAACCTGCTTCAGATCCTGTGTCTCCCTCTCTCTCTCTGCCCCTCTCCCACTCATTCTCCCTCTCTTTCACTCTCTGAAAAATAAAAACATTTAAAAAAGAAGAAGAAAGTCTCAGTTCCTGCAAACAAGCATGTGGCTCACTGCCTATGTTTGTAATTGAAGGAAATAGAGGTTAGTGACAATAAAGAACTCTGCTGTTATGTTATAGACCATGTTGCTCTGACTGTTCCCTTTAGAGATGACAAGTCTAGGATGGGGGTGGGGTCATATAAGAAGTCTCAGATAAGAAGACTGAGAAGTCTAAGCCCCGGGCCCCAGATCCAGGAGGGCATTCAGTGTTGGAGGAAACTCGGTGGACAGAGGCGGACCTTGAAGACTCAAATAAGCCATTTTGTTTACATCTAGGAATGACTAAATGAGACATCAGCCACCCCCGTAATCCCTAAGGACCACCTTCACCACCCTCCCAAACCTGTCTGCATATTGATTCCACTGCGAGACCTGAGGCGTATTTTTAGTCTCTGTATTTGAGTTTGTTCATCCGTAAACCGAGACCAACAACTGGGCTTAACCACCCTGGGATGTTGTGAGCATTGGGTGAAATAATATATTTAAAGCTCCTCTCACAGCGCCTGGCTTGTTGTTTAAGATGGATAAATACGTATTCAATTCCCTCCTGGAACCTGAGCCCTCAATTCTGTCTAAGGCCAACAGGTCATCCGTCAATTCAGCTGTGCGAGTTCATGGTCCGGGATTCTGTTAAGTACAAGTGCTTACACTTGGTGATTATGTTGGATTCCTTTCTGGGCCTCCTGTCACTTCTAGACTCCTGTCGCCTGGCCTCCGTGGACCCGCGGTCTCTGTGAAGGATGAGCTGCCACAAACTCTTAAAAGAATGTCTTTGGATTCTTGTGGCTGTTTTGTGTCTGGGAAGACAAAGGAATTCGGAGCAGGGGGAGGGCGGCCACTCGAGGCCCTCCCACATGGGGCACGCCCTGGACAAGTGTTCTCGAACGCTGTTATTCTGCAGGCAAATTAGACGCGAGCCAGCCCCTGGAAATACTCAGTGTATGAAAGTGAAAGTTCTGCCGAAGTCACAGAAAAAAAAAAAAAAGGCAACTAGTCTAAAAGAGGGTTCCTGGCACAATAATTGTCTGAACAGTGACACCAGAAAGTTTGTCTGCTTTGGAGCTGCAGGGCCATGCAAAGGAGGCTGATGGGGACCCCGAGGACTCAGCTAATGGGCAGAGCGTTTGATGTGGGCTTGGGGGGCCCCACGGCATGGGGTAGGAGAGGGACCAGGGCCCCTTCTCTGCATAGCCTGCCCTCCTCCCATCCATGCGGCATCTCCTGTCCCCTCGCCTCCATCCTGTTCCCTACCCAGGAGCACCTCAGAATTTGCGGGACCCAGTGCGAAGTGAAAATGTGAGATCCCTCGTTCAAAGCTTATTGAAAATGTTCAGGACGGCGAAAGCACGACACTGACCCAAGCTCTGGGCCCTTCTGCTGTGCAGTGCGCCTGTGTCACTGCAGGGGTCCCCCCTTAGTGCAGCCGGCCCCGCCCCTTCCTTTCTCTGCTGAGGCCTCATTTCTCACACATCTGCCTCTCCTTGGTTCGAGATGACACTTACCCCGGCTCTGCCCCTTACAGACATTAGGATTCCCAACTCCCAGGTGACCGGACCTGCGAAAGTCCCTAGAGGCACACCTGGTGTTTTTCGCACCAGGAAACCAAAGGGTGGGCTAAGGGATGACCACAGGGACGTGTTGATTGAACATTGTTTTTCTGACCAGCAGCCCCTGGCTCTTCCCACTGAATCACCTGCCTGATTACTTCTCTCCTCTCTTACGGTAATTTTTTTTTATGCTTATTTATTTATTTTGAGAGAGACAGAGAGAGCGCGAGCGGGGGGAGAAGCAGAGAGAGAGACAGAGAAAATCTTAAGCAGACTTCACGCTCAGTTCGATGGCTCAACACAGAGCCCAACTCGGGACTCAATCCCATGACCGTGAGATCACGACCTGAGCTGAAATCGAGAGTCAGAAGCGTAACTGACTGAGCCACCCGGGCGCCCCTCCCTTACAACAAGTTTTCTAATTAAACTCATTTAGGGGATTTCTTTTGTCTCTCACTCCACCCCACTCCAGAAAGAACTAAGGGAAAAGACAAAGCCCAGAGATAAAAATAATCTTAAATAATTAGCAAATTACAATATTGAAACTACTTCCCCTTAAGGTAAGATCAAGAGTTGCATAGCCTAGGAGACTGCGCCTTGTAACAATGGGGGGGGGGGGGAGTGGAAAGAAAACACACACACGGAATTTCAGCTCTTGAAAACTTTGGCGTGGTTAACCAGTATTTGCCAGACACTGTTGTGTGTCTTAATGATACAGCAGTAACTAAGGCGAAGTTCCTGATCTTAAGGCCCCCTGAGGCAGTCAACTTGTAAAATATAACAACAAAAAACTTTTTTAAAAAAGCAGGCTATTAAACCGTGTGTACCTATAACATTAACTTTATTTTTTTAATATTGCATTAAAATTGACCTAAATCGTCCCTAAACAGTGATTTCATTGGCTAATGAAATTGCAGGTCATTTTATTCTTCTTATAGCTTCATGTATTTTTTTTCTTTATTACATCTGTAATACATATTACATTGATAATGAGAAAAAAAAAATTTGTTTTAAACTTTAGGTTTTCCTCACTGACCAATGGTGTTTTCTCTTCTGATTTTTTGCCATTCTATTATTTATTTTTTTTAGTATAATGAACAGACAATATTGTTATTTTCAGGTGTACAACATAGTGATTCGAACTTTGTATGCATTGCAAAATGATCACCTCAATAAGTCCGTCACCATGCAAAGTTAATACAATATTATTGACTATATTCTCCATGCTCTACATTGCATCCCCATGACTTATTTTATTATTTTTTTTTAATGTTTATTTATTTTTGAGAAAGAGAGACAGAGCGTGAGCAGAGAAGGGGCAGAGAGAAAGGGGAGACACAGATCCGAAGCAGGCTCCAGGCTCCCAGCTGTCAGCACAGAGCCCAACATGGGGCTAGAACTCACAAACCATGAGATCATGACCTGAGCTGAAGTCAGACACTTAACTATGACCTGAGCCGAAGTCAGACACTTAACTGACTGAGCCACCCAGGTGCGCCGCCCCCCATGACTTATTTTAAAACTGCAAGTTTGTATTTCTTGATACCCTTCACCCACTTTGCACCCCCCCAAACCCCCCTCCTCTCTGGCAATCACTATTCCCTGTATCTCTAAGTCTGGGTTTTTGTTTTGTTCTGTTTGTTTTCATTTTTAGATTCCAGATGTAAGTGAAATTCTATGATAGTGACACAAAAAGTTTTATGTTTATACCTTATAACAATGTATAGAATTTTTATGAATCTATTCCCTAAAAAAGTGACCTCAAATATGAATAAATTTGATAATTACAGTTTTATTTACAACAGGGAAAAAGGAACAACATTTAGCTCAAAATCCTTCCCGGAGTGTTCTTGAACGATCTCAAAATGCTGCTACTACGATTTAGAGATAGCACCACTAGGTGGCACTAGGGACCCTCTGACTTGAGAGTCCAACTCCAAAATTAGCTGTCAAGCCTTCAGAGCCCAGTGCTGGTGGAATGGTCATTGAGAATCTTTCTCACAGGGAATTCACAGTGCCCTCTCCCACCAAAAATATCCCGTCCTTAGAAGTAAATTATTTTAAAAAGTAAATGAACAAAGATGTATGTACACAGCAGCAAAAAATGTGAAACCACCAATATGCCCATCAGAAGAGGACTGAGTACATACATTTGATATTAATGGTGAACATCTATGTTGACATGAAAAGATGTCCGTTACATGTTATTTTTTTTGAATAATTTATTGTCAATTTGGTTTCCATACAATGCCCCGTGATAATCCCGACAAGTGCCCTCCTCTCTCACCCACTCTCCCCCCTCCCACACCCTCCTCTCCCCTCAGTTTGTTCTTAGTCTTTGAGAGTCTCCCATGTGTTGTTATATGTTATTTTTAAGTGAAAAGAAAACAGACTGAAGAGCACTAGTAGGAAAGATAGTTTGCTATAAGGGTTTAAAAACACATCCAGAATCGGATGGTCTGGGATCAAATCCCTACTATTAGCTGTGTGATCTTGAGCACGTTTCTTAAGCTCTCTGAGCTTCATTTATAAAGTGGGAGTGAATTAACTGCCTTACCGGGTTTCGTGAGGATTAAATGCGGTATTACAGGGAAGGCCCTGAGGACGCGGCCTGGCATACTAAGCTCCTGGCTCCAGGGTTTGCTGCCGTTATTACACACGCTGTGGTCCCGCTGCCTTTCTTACAGATCCGTATCTGTAAGATATCCGTATTATATCCGTACGTGGACACATGCATTTTCCAGAGGGTAAGCATCAAAATGTTACTTACGATGGTTACAATATCTGGTGGTGAACTTACAGGTGATATTTTAATTGAAGCTCTTTACAGCTTGAGGGAAAAATTCCGATGGTGGCCCTACACGCTCAAATACAAGAGACCCCAAATGACAGCCTTCTATAACAGATTTCTAAAAAGAAACGAAAAGATTTTTAAATTAAAAAAATTTTTTAACATTTATTTATTTTTGAGAGACAGAGTGCGAACAGGAAAGGGACAGAAAGAGATGGAGACAAAGAATCCGAAGCAGGCTCCAGGCTCTGAGCCGTCAGCACAGAGCCCGACGCGGGGCTCGAACTCACAGACTGTGAGATCATGACCTGAGCCAAAGTCGGCCGCTCAACCGACTGAGCCACCCAGGCGCCCCTAAATTTTTAAATTTAGTAACAAAACAATTGTTTTCAAATAGATTCCACAATGTAACTGTCTAATGGTTTCCCTTTTTTCAAATTGATCCCATCTCTCCTTTGATCAGAGCTTTTTTTCTACAGTTTCTTTATACCCACCCTTAATTCTAGCTTGTCCTCGGCAGGAGGGGATGGGGAGGGATGGGGGGGGGTCCCTTTCCAGCCCACAATGACTTCAGAAGCAGCAACTACCACTGCTTTCTCTTCCAGTCCCCCTTCCAGCCTCCCAAGTGGGCTAAAAAGGGTTCCTCTTATTCCATTCCTACTTCCTTTCTTCCTACCGCAGGCCCCAAACTACTCCTCGCTTGAGAATTCCCCTGATTAGGCTCAGCAGACACAAGTTTCTCTTTTTTACTTTTTCGCTTTTTACTACCACTTCCCCTTTTGTTCCTTTTAGATAAAAGAACAGCTCCTCCTCTCCTTCCTCCCCCTCCTCCCCCTCCTCCCCCTCCCCCTCCTCCCTGTCCCTCTCCTCCCCTCCTCCCCTCCTCCACCCGTGCCCACCCCACCCTTCAAACCACCTTCCTTTTTTTTTTTTGTCTGTTTGCCTCGTGTTCCTGTCCCAGGGATGAAACACTCCTCAGCCTTTGCCCCTTCCTTATGTTTTTTCTTTGCAACCTTGCCAGTCCTTTCAAAACCCAGAATTAAAATGTCAAAACCCCGACATACACCAGAACATTTTAAATAGAGAATTAACAGCAAATTAAACTGCTTTCGTAACCGCAGTCCACGGTACTAACTTTAATCGCACCCCGCTCCATTGTTAACACAAAACCTGATACTGGTGATTGAATTCGGTAGGGTCTTACCTCTATGCCCACGTTGTCAATACTAAGAGCAAATAAATGGCCTTCAAACAGTAGCCTCTACAGCTGAACCTTTCGAAGTCAGCTAATTCTTAGCCGCAGAGAGAAGTTGAAACTGAAGTTGGCTCCCTCTGCTGACTCAAAAGGGCCCAAGTTCTACCGACACTGAACATGACGTGGCAAACAGTGATTCTGGCGGAAGGCAATTGTTTGTAGGGCTTAGGGATTAAAGCAAAGAGAAGGAACTGCTGCCACAATTTTTTTTAAGTGAAGCAAGAAGCGGCTACAAAATGTAATAAAAATGTGTATCACAGGTAAGATAAGGGTGTAATTTTGTAAGAAGAAAATACAGGAATAACTTCTGGCCGTACTCTAATCAGCCTTAGAACTTTAGATTGGTTTTAAAAATAGTTTTTATATCAGCTTTATGGTATTTTATGTTTCAGTCAAAGGTTTCTTTCAAGGATGGAGGTCGTTTTCTCTTTAACCCCAAACAAAGCTCTCCGGATGTACTCGTTCATTAAACATGAGCTCGAAACTGATGAAGCAGGAGAGTGCGGGGAGCATGGTGGGAAGGAGGAGGCTACAGAAGCAAAAGACCCAGGTTCCACGTTCGAAGAGTTTATAATCTACTTAGAAAGCAAAATATACACATAAAATAACTCATGGAAAAAATCGAAAGCAACATAATAAAGTCTAACAATGTTGGGAGGGTTTTTTTCTTATTCGTGATCTTTAAACTTGAGTCACCGGATAAAATACAAGACCCCCAGGAAAATTTGAATTTCATAAACAACAAATGATTTTTAGTAGAAGCGTGTCCCATGCAGAAAAGAAGAGAAAAGGGTATTTGTTATTTATCTGAAATTCAAACTAACTGGGCACCCTGTATTGCTGTTCGCTAAGTCTGGCAACACTGAACTTGAGGCGTGTGGAAAACAGAAAGGGTCCTAGCAGAGCGGAGCTGGTCAGATGAGCTTCCCACAGAATGTGAGTTTTTAGCCAACTGCTGACAGGCAGAAGACACTCCAAATGGGGGAAGTGCGTCTCCAAATGTGGGAAGTGCGTGTTCACAGGGCTGAGACGGAGACGAGCGAGTGATTCCTGGTTAGGATGGAAACCGGATTAGCTCAGCAGAAAAAAGATTTTCAGGATGGACAAGAGAACCGAAAACCACTGGTGCGAGCAGATCCATTCTTAACTGGGTGCCTTTCCACGGAATTTGTTTCAAGAACATTCCTACTGCCCAGCCAAAAAGACCTCTTTTTTTACATGGGTATTCCAATTTGCGTGTTGCAGTTACACATCCCAAAGATCATGTCTTAGAATGAGATACATGTGTGATATCTATATCTAGATAGATAGATAGTTACAGAGATAGATACATAGATACAGATATAGAGTCTGTTAAAACCAAATTCAACTGAGTAAATTTTAAAGATTAGCGATTCATGAATCAGGCAGCATCAAATCCAGCAGATAGAAAGGACCTCTGAAATGTTATACAAAACAAAAGATTCGTATGGCTAGAAAGACGAAAAACAAGGAAGCTATACCTGGTGAGCTGTTGGTTCTTTCAAGGTTACTTTCCTTTATAGGGGATGGCAGGGTGTCATCTATTAGACAGTTTACCTTTCTAGCGCTGATGGGGCCATTCCTGATCAAATGGTTTAAGATTCCAAAACTGCAGTTAAGTCTGTTTGGTAACATGGAGCTTAGCAAATATGAGTCCATTTTGGGCCTGTTGTCTTTTTTCAAAACAATCCCAGTAGCTTCCAACAGTAGGGTCCTGAAACCTGGAGTTTTTGATGGGTGTGGGTTGGCAGGGGAGGAGGAAAGAGAGGGGCGGGCGAGTCCTAAAGAGATCTGCATAATAAAAAGAACAAGCTAGAAAGTGGAGAGCCTGGAGTCTACAGCATGCTTGTTGGTTTAGGGAAAGGGACTGGAGAGAAGAGAAATATTGGGAAAAAATCTCTTGTCCTTCTGCCTTTAAGTCTACATTTCCTGTATCTATTAACCCGTGAACAAAAATCTATTAAAAGCTGCAGATGGGGCACCTGGGTGACTCAGTCGGTTAAGCATCGGACTTCGGCTCAGGTCGTGATCTCGCAGTCCGTGAGTTCGAGCCCCTTGTCAGGCTCTGTGCTGTCAGTTCAGAGCCTGGAGCCTGCTTCAGGTTCTGTGTCTCCCTCTCTGTCTGCCCCTTCCCCACTCACATTCTGCCTCTCAAAAAATGAATAAATGTTCAAAAAAAAAAGCTGCAGAATATATGGTTAAGTGAAGAAGAAAAGATTTAGGTAAGTTGTACACTATGCTATAGCTCATATGAGAACAGAGCATACAAGTACATTGGCTTATATTTAATAAATATATCAAAAGGACAGCTATAAAGTAAAAACAATAGTACCTACTTGGGGAAGTGGAAAGAAAATAAGGTAGAGAAGAAACAAACAGAAATTAGACTTCTTAAAATGGGTCTTGTTTGATATATTTAACTTTGGGATCATGTAGATGTTTAAATAATTCGTAAGGAAAAGCAAGCCTGAAAATCAAAAAATGAAACAAAGGAACATAAATGTGTATCTGGTCAGCGGCATAAGCATCAGAAAGAATCCACTCTCAGTGACTTGAAAACAAAGTGATTTGCGTGGCATCCTCTGTGAGATACAGCCTAAGGATGAGAAAAGCTATTTAAAACAAACAGGGGTGCCTAGGTGGCTCAGTCGGTTGGGCGGCCCAGTCGGTTGGGCGGCCGACTTCGGCTCAGGTCATGATCTCACAGTCTGTGAGTTCGAGCCCCGCGTCGGGCTCTGTGCTGACGGCTCAGAGCCTGGAGCCTGCTTCCGATTCTGTGTCTCCCTCTCTCTCTGCCCTTCCCCTGCTCATGCTGTGCCTCTATGTCTCTCAAAAATAAATAAACATTAAAAAAAAAATTAAAAAAAAACAAACAAAAACACCAATAAGAAATGTTGAGGTTTATACTGTTGGTATCTGAGACTGTCATGTACTTAGGATAAAGCAAACGTGATGTTCCAACTCTCCTATTTCCAACACAATTGAGATTATGAGTATTATTATCATATTAATAGTATGAGATTATTGGTATGAAAAGAAGGAAGAAAATGAATTTAATAAAAGATGTTAAGTAAAAATCCTATAGTCCTGAATTTGAAAATGATGCATTTTTTCTTTAAAACAAAAACAACTGTATTTCCTAGCTTTGTCTGATGAAAACTTCTAGGAGGAATGACCAAAAATGTAGCAATGAGCACTCTAGTGCCCAAATTGTGATCTCGAAAAACTCTTTCCACTGAAAGGAATTAGGGCTTCTTATGAAGAACTAATTCTAGGGGCAGGAGAAATACAAGATTAGCTTCAAACACCTGGTCATACCAGACGACAGAGAGTATCAGAGACTACCGAGTCATGTCTAAAGGGCTCTGAAGACAATTTAAAGGGGCTCCCACTGGCCGAAGAGGAGACCATTGAGCATCAACATGAATTCTAACAGCAAAGGGTTTAAATACACCGGAGGCATTTATTTCATTAGTTTGTAAAGATAATAAAGCAAAATAAAACCTATTGGTCACTGTCGGCGGATACCAGTGACAAAGCTTATTTTTTTTGAAAATTGATAAAAGGAGATAATCAAGCATTTATCCTGCCTTTCCTATATAGACTGTACAGTGTCTAACCAAATAGTACTCCGGCTAAGAAATGACGAGTAAATAACAGAGTGAGAGCACCTCCATTCTGCGATCCCAAATGAATTAAAGGATCTAGGCATGAACCATCAAGGGATGCCAGCGCTACGAAGAGAGACTCTGGGGGGGGGGAGGGGGGGGGGGGGGGGGGAAGGACCCCATGACCGATGAAGTGGTCCTGCTGAAAACTCAAAGCGGAATCTGACAAAGCCTCGAGATCTAAGTGCCAGCTCACAAGAACCGTAGGAGACAAAGGAAAAAGCTGCACGCTATGGGTGAGCAATTAGCAAAATTCAGATGACCGAGTTTTACCATAACTGCAATAGGGAAAAAAACAAAGGTAGGGTAAGAAAAACTATGGATTGAAAGGATTTAAGACCTATTGATAGGGGTGCCTGGGTGGCTCAGTCAGTTAAGCACCGGCTTGGGTTCAGGTCATGATCTCCTGGTTTGTGAGTTCGAGCCCCGCTGTCGGGCTCTGTGCTGACAGCTCAGGGCCTGGAGCCTGCTTCAGATTCTGTATCTCCCTCTTTCTCTGCTCCTCCCCTGTTCACACTCTGTCTCTCTGTCAAAAGTAAATAAACATTAAAAAAAAAAGACATATTGATAATCACAATGTATGAATCTTAAATAGATCCAGATTCAAACAAGTAAATGGATTTTTTAAATTATGATCTTTATGAGAAAATTAGGAAATTGAACCATGGTTTGATACGTGATATTAAAGAATTTTTCTTAAGTTTAATGCATGATAATGGCACTATAGTTATTTAAAAACAGGAGGCTTTTCTTTATCTTTTAGAAACATATACTAAATATTTACAGGTAAAAAGACACAAAATCTGAGATTTGCTTCAGATGAATCCTGGGGAGAGGAGTCAGAAATGAAATGAATCCGGTTGACCGTAAAGCTATCATCTCTGAAGCAAGGAAATGAGCGCAAGGGGTTTCACTGTACTTTCGTCTCTACTTTTTTTTTTTTTAACGTTTATTTATTTTTGAGACATAGAGACAGAGCGTGAGGAGGAGAAGGGCAGAGAGAGAGGGAGACACAGAATCGGAAGCAAGCTCCAGGCTCTGAGCCGTCAGCACAGAGCCCGACGCGGGGCTCGAACTCACAGACCTGTGAGATCATGACCTGAGCTGAAGTCGGACGTTCAACCGACTGAGCCACCCGGGCGCCCCTCGTCTCTACTTTTATACATGATTGAAATTTTCCTTAATACTGTTTTTAATCTATATTGCCCACTAATAACAGCTGCGATTTTTTGAACACTTCATATTAATTTTTCTGTTTGACCCAGACAACGACTTTGTGGGGTAGGTACTATTTTATCATGCCTATTTAGAGAAAGGGAAACTGAGGCAGAGAGGTTAATGAAGATAGTAGAGGTTTTACGTCCAGAACAGAGATTCGGATCCACTATATTCATCACCATCCTGTAAGTGGGTTTTCTGAAGACTTCAAACGGTGCCAAATCCCAAGTCCAGGCTTACAGGAGTTGAAAACAGAAGCTGTCCTTGGGGACAGTTGACATCTGGATTCCAGTCATTTAAAAAATGTTAAATCTCTGGGGCGCGTGGGTGGCTCAGTCGGTTAAGCGTCAGACTTCGGCTCAGGTCATGACCTCACGGTTTGCGGGTTTGAGGCCCGCATCTGTGCTGACAGCTCAGCGCCTGGAGCCTGCTTCGGATTCTGTGTCTCCCTTCCTCTCTGCCCCTCTGCAACTCGCACTCTGTCTCTCTCTCTCTCTCTCTCAAAAAATAAACGTTAAAAAAAATTTTTTTTAATGTTAAATCTCCAAAATTCAGAACAAAAATCATTAGTGATAACAACAGCTTGTCCAAGCCATGCTAAGGAAAAATGTATCTCTACTTCTAGTCATAATAAAAGCCGACTTAAGCCAACACATTATCAAAAAAAAAAAAAAAAGTAGTTGCTGAGCCTTTCAAGGAAAGAAAAGGCAGGCATAATACTTACAGACAGTCAGAAAGACAAATGGTCCTTAAGGGAATATGAATTTGAATGTAAAAATTTGAACAACGGAGAACAGTCTGCTTCTTAGATCCCCTGATGCATGAAATTTGGTCCATTTCCAGAAGCAATCAGCAGAGGCCAGCAGTGGCCAGCTGGCCCACCTGTGGGGCCATCTGGAAGACGGGGAAGTAGGGGCCGCACACTGGTCAGGCTGACCCCCGCGCTGGCTTGTTCGTTCGTTTCTGCAGTACCTGCGGAACCACGAGGTGTAGTTACACGAGAGTGACGGCAACTCCAAAATCATCCACAACTTCAGAGAAATTAAAGTGTCTCATCGAGATAGTAAAGGGGACTTTCCAGCAACAGAGTGAGTCAAACTTAGAATGACTTATTACCAAGTTTTTAAAAATTCGCCCAGAGAGCATTCTTGGTCTAATTTAAGGCCAGTATTCTCTTTTCTCCCTGAATGTAACTCAGGGAAGCTATCTTTATCATTCCGCTTGTCTCTAACGACCCAGACATTAAGTCCCTGACATGAATATATAGCTTTGAGGTTGAAAACCGTTATCTCCCCTAAACATTCTGTTCTGGGAGGAAACCGCTTTTCATACGGCAAGAGACCAGCCTAATTCTTTACTCTTTTCTGAGAAACAAAGATACAATATTCACAAGATCCTTCAGACAGCAGAGATAAAATGCTTGATCATAAAAAAGGTGGGTTTTCAATCTTACCAGATTCACGGGGGAAGTGAGTGTGGAATAGATTTTCAATAGCCCTTTTCCCCATCTCGGAAGATAAACAACCAGAGATGTTTTATCACAGCGTTCCTGAATTTCAAGCCTGTCACATGGTAATAAGAGGTTAAAAAAAGAGAGAGTATAGAAAATTCAGAATTTATCACTGTTTAGTGCAAATGCTCTCATGAAAAATAAAAACCTTCCGGGGGAAAACTACCCACATAGATGCTCAAGGGAATTTTAAAAAGAAAGAACAAGGAAATTGTTGAGAAATTGAAAAAATATGTAATAATATAAATATAGGTAAATGAGGACATCAAAAGTTATTGCAGTAGACTTTCTGATTTAATCTTTTTTTCCCACACTGAAGAAAATCTGTCAATATTTTGTGCACAATCAGAGGAATGAAAGATGTCGAAGTGCTCAAGGAAAACCAAACTCGTAGATACGGAGAACAGGTTGGTGGTTGTCAGAGGCGGGCAGTGGTGTTGGGCAAAATGGGTGAAGAGGGTTAAAAGGTACAAACCCAGTTATAAAAGGAATAAGTCATTGGGGCGCCTGGGCGGCTCAGTCCGTTAAGCATCCGACTTCGGCTCAGGTCATGATTTCGAGGTCTGTGAGTTCAAGCCCCGCGTCAGGCTCTGTGCTGATGGCTCAGAGCCTGGAGCCTGCTTTGGATTCTGTGTCTCCCTCTCTCTCTGCCCCTCCCTCGATCATGCTCTGTCTCTCTTTCTCTCAAAACTAAATAAAACATTAAAAAAAAAAAAGAGAATGGCGGCCAAGTGGCAGAAAAGAAAAATACAAAAAATAACGAACGCTCTAGTCTAACCAGAAAACCAAGGGGAATGTTAAGATCTAGGTGAAATAGTGAAGAGTTTCAGTGAGTCCCAATCATGCAGTAAAAAACTTTCCATCTTCCTAAATCTGATGATAAAAAGTTGAAAAAAAATTAAGGATGAAATCTAAAAGTTGCCTAGGGCCCACGTGAGGAAAGGCATAGACTGGCC
Source organism: Paguma larvata (assembly GCA_030068075.1). NCBI lineage: Eukaryota > Metazoa > Chordata > Mammalia > Carnivora > Viverridae > Paguma > Paguma larvata. The sequence continues at coordinate 42,212,466 of CM057838.1, forward strand.
CCCTCACCCCCCTATTCGCACAGCAGACAAGTCAACTGTCAGAGGAACCTCAGCAAGGTAACCTGAGGCTTTGGTGGAATTATCCTGGTGGGTAGCCCTCGGGTCCTGGCCTGATCATCTAACTCATTATTACCTAACACAGTGCTTCTCAAGGTGCGGTCCAGAGACTCCCGGGAGGATCTAAGACCCTTTCGAGGGGCTCCATTAGGTCGACTTATTTTCATAATAATACTATTAAATTATTGGCCTTTTTCTCTCTCATTCTCTCACGAGTATACAGTGGAATTTGCCAGGAAAAGATTTTCAAAATTGTAAAGTAATGCCACTTTATTTTTTTTTTATTTCTTTTGCTTTGGAAAAAAATAGGGTTTTTTTCCCCATACAAATGTATTGTTTATGTTCACTTGTAATGGGTTTAATATTTTTTAAGTGAATCAAGAAAGACATTTTTTAAATTTCTCAGATTTAACTTCTCTTATAATAAACGTCAATAGTTATAACCACCTAAGCAAAAGCTTTCTGAGGTTCTCAATAATTTTTAGAAGTAAAAAGATCCTGAGACCAGAAAGTTTGAGAATCACCAATGTAATTCATAACCCAATTGCAGGGTGGGGGTTAAGAACCAGGAACCCCAACCCAGCGGAGAGAGTAAATCTGTTAACTGGACAAATGACTCTATGACACCAAGAAGACATCAGAACAAGAGCAAGGATGATAAAGTAACCAAATCCATTACTCATTCTTATGTTAAGTTTAGGAATAAGCTTTATAAACACCGAGAAAATCTTTGCGTGTTTGAATTTAAGATGTTTGAAAATGTTTAAGACTATCTGACATTCTAGAAACTGACATATTAACCCTATTATTTATTGAAATTTTTATTTTTTTCCCTTATTTTAGGATGTGTAACTGAATTTAATTACAGTTATAAACAGTATTTAAAGACTTAACATATACCACACTTAGAAGTCCAGATTGTCTGGGGCGCCTGGGTGGCTCAGTCGGTTAAGTCACTGATTTCAGCTCAGGTCATGATCTCCCAGTTAGTGAGTTCGAGCCCTACATGGAACTCTGTGCTGACAGTTCAGAGTCTGGAGCCTGCTTCAGATCCTGTGTCTGTCTTTCTCTCTCTCTGTCCCTCCTCATGCTCTGTCTCTGTCTCTCAAAAATGAATAAATGTTAAAAAAAAAAAAATGTTTACAGGGGCGCCTGGGTGGCTCAGTTGGTTAAGCGGCCAACTTCAGCTCAGGTCATGATCTCACAGTCTGTGAGTTCGAGCCCCGCGTCGGGCTCTGTGCTGGCAGCTCGGAGCCTGGAGTCTGCTTCGAATTCTGTGTCTCCCTCTCTCTTTCTACCCTTCCCCTGCTCATGCTGTGTCTCTCAAAAATAAATAAAACATTTTTTAAAAAATTGTTTTAAAAAAATGTTTACAAAAAAAAAGAATCTGTATTGTCTTAGTCCATTCAAGCTCTTAACACAAAAATATATACTGGATAGCTTATAAACAGCAGAAATGTATTTCTTTTTTTAATGTTTATTTATTTATTTATTTATCTATTTTGAGAGAGAGAGAGCAAGGGAGGAGCAGAGAGAGAGAAAAAGAGAGTCCTAAGCAGGCTCCACTCTGTCAGCACAGAGCCCAACATGGGGCTCCATCCCACAAACCATGAGATCATGACCAGAGCAGAAATCAAGAGTCAGGCACTTAACTGACTGAGCCACCCAGGCGCCCCCAGAAATGTATTTCTCACAGTTGTGGAGGCTGGGAAGTCCAGGATCAAGTCACCAACAAATTCAGTGTCTGGCGACAGCCCACTTCCTGACTCATAGAGAGCCGTCTTTTTGCTGTGTCTTCACAAGGTGGAAGGGGTGGGGGGTGTCTCTCTCTCTCCAGCCTCTTTTACAAAAGCAATCTCATTCATTCAATCCCATTCACCCAATCACCTAACAAAGGGCCACTTAATACCACCACCTTGGGATTTAGGATTTCAACTTCTGAATTACAGGGGGATACAAAAATAACCATTCCATACCATGTGTATCAATTCAAATGTATTTAGATTTATAAGAGTTGCTATTAAATGCTTAGAAAGATTTTGCTCGATTCAAACCCAACAAAGCACAATGCCCCACGTTTGCACAATGCCCCACGTTTGCACGCTGAGATATTCACATACATCTGCAGTAGTTTACCAATTTTAAAATGCACTTTTTTTCCCCCCTCATTCTAACAAATCTGCAACCTGAGCATGTCTTATGATCAATGTGTTAAGACAGCATTGGCGGTGTTTTTCCTTCCTTGGTAGGACATAAAATAATGGTGCATCTTAGATTTGATGCTATGGCATTAAACTTGTAATAACAGTGTAAAATGTTTAAGGAAACTCAATAAACTAGTTTCCTTTAGGGGAGTTTAATCTGTTGAATTTATAAATTAATGGAACATTGATTTTAAAAGCAAGTGAAAGTAATTTTTCTTAAGGTTTCCAAAAATTCACCAGATTTATTAATAAAGTAACAAGTTGGACTTAATGGCTTAAGAAACATAAATATTTCCAATTTATAATTCTTATAAATTGGACATTAATTGAATGCAACAAATGTGGGCAGTCCTTTCCACATACAATACCACTGTGAGATCATAAAAAATACATATATGGATCTCCGCTCCCAGTTCCTGGCACAGAATTCCTAAAGCCCTTGGGAATTCCTAAGCGATAAGGGCACCGCGGGCATCTTTTGTTCTAATGAGGTGACTGGGGTGACTCTGGGTGGGGCTGATCACCAGAAAGACCAAGCCATGAGTAGAAGCTTGAAATTTTCAGCTCTACTCCCTACCGCACACACTTCTCTAGAGAGGGGAGAAGGGCCGGAAATGGGGTTAATGGTTGACCATGCTTAAGTGATGAGGCCTCCATGAGTCCCAAAAGTATGGGATTCAGTGAGCTTCTGGATTGGTGAACAAATCCATGTACCGGCAGGGTGACGCGCTCTAACCCCGTGAGGACAGAAACGAACTCCTGGGCTCGGGACAGTCCCAGACTTCCCCCTCTGTCTCTCTGCATCTGGCTGTTCACCTCTGTTCTTATCATATCCCTTAATAAACTGGTAAATGTGAGTTCAGTGCTTCTCTGAAGTCTGTGAGCCATTCTAGCAGATAGTCAAATCCAAGGAGGAGGAGGTCATGGAAACCTCCAATCTGTAGCCACATCGGACAGAGGTTATGGGTGACCTGGAGACCTGCTACCTGTGATTGGCACTTAAGGTGGGAAGCAGCTTTATGGGACTGAGCCCCTAACCTGTGGGAGCTGACTCTATTTTCAGGAAGATAGCGCCAGAATTAAACTAAACTGAGTTAAGTTGTGTCCACCTGGCTGGTGCCACAGAGGAGGACTTGGCGGGAGCAAGCCCCCACTCGTTGGTGACTAGAAGAGTCAGGAACGGGGGCGCCTGAGTGGCTCACTCAGTCAGTTAAACAACGGACTCTCAGTTTCGGCTCAGGTCATGATCTCGCAGTTCATTGTTGAGCCCCGTGATGGGAGCTGCACTGAGAGTGAGGAGCCTGCTTGGGATTCTCTCTCTCTCCTCTCTCTCTCTCTCTCTCTCTCTGCCCCTTGCCCACTCGTGACCTCTCTCTGTCCCAAAATAAATAAATAAGCATTTAAAAAAAAAAAAAGAAGAGGTAGAAGAAGTGTCAGAAGTGTTCTGTGTGAGTGGTAAAGGAGACACAGAAGCAAACGGACTGTTTTTCCTCATACGACACCCCAGGGTGTCCCCCAGGGACAACCAAGGGACAACCCCCAGGGACAACCAAACCCAGCTAAATTCAACCAAACTCGAAGGACATTACAGAAGGGCATACAGAATGAGGGTAACGATCTCCACGCAAAGGGTGAAAAAATCTATTTCCTTGGCTCTATATACCTGAAATAGCTTGGTAGCAAGGAATTTACCTTTCTCAGTGCCGAACTGTGAGGTCGATCGAGAGGTTAATGGTGATCGGTTTTACACACACTCATGAACTTTTTTCCCCAAGAAAAATGCTATACACCAGGGGCCCATCTGCACTTGGCGATCTGTCCAGGGCTTTCAGGGGTCGTTCTAGGAGAACTGTCACTGTAAGCACTGCTAAGACAGAGAAATGTCTTCTCACTGAAGGAAATGCTCTTACCGCAGTGGTTTCACCTACCAAAGCGATAAGCGCGCAAGTCAAAACACCTCACGTTAAGTGTATAAAACCCTCAACTTGTCCCCATGGTTCGTGTTACCTGCCACTCAAGTTAGAGAGCTTGATTCCTTCTCAGTTCCCACATCAATCAGGAAACAGACCCTGGTGTTTGTTCCCTGTGGTCTGACGATATGACGGCGGCCATGAGAATAGCGAGGGGAACAGGAAGGTAAGATCCCTCCCCACGAGCCCACCCCCATCCTCACTGCCGCCATGCAACGGTCCAGCCTTTATTCTCTCCTACGGAACACCTTCTAAATACGGCAATATTTATGAAGTAAAAACCTAAGAGGGAGAGGCATCTCTCTTGATTAGTGCAGGATTCAATTTAAATAAAAGGCCGGTTTTGCCTTTCTGAGGTCGTGTCTTTTGCCATCAGCAAATGGCTGAAAAGGCGCCGCAGCATCTGGATGTGGAAACCCTCACTTAAGAATTGCGCAGTGCTTTTTGTGGCGCCCGCTTGCTAGTCTCCTGCTGGAGGACTAGTCCTTCCAGTGCCCATCAGATGCCCGTCCTAAAGCCATCAGAGTAGCCCCTGGGGCCGCCCATGCAGTTTTTCTTAGAATGACCAGCTCAGCCTCTAAAGTGGGGGTGTCAGAACCTCCCCACGGGGCCTTCGCAGCCAATCAGCTGTTCCTTCTGGCTCCTTCTCAGTCCCAGTCTGTACTCTATTTAAAGGGCTGAAAGTTAAAACTGACCCAAAGAAATAGCTAGCAGGTGACAACAGCTAAGCCCTGAGGCTTTAAATAGAATAAGAAAGACACCGCCTAAGGAGAAGCTTCCCTGGAGTGTTGCTACGTGCTAAAAGGGATCTTTCAGGAAAGTCACTCTGTATCACTTCTGATTGTCACTGGAGTCAGTGCCTGGTGGCGGCCAAGTTAAGGAAACAGCGATTTCCCAAGAGACAGATTTCTGTCATTATAACGTATGGGGAAATACCATTTGTTGTGCCAGAGAAAGATACCTTGTTTTACCAAACAAATGAGAGGAATATATCTATTGATCGATTACTATTTCATCTTCCGCTAGGAATTATTGAGGTTCAGATACCTAATTCTTCACCCCAAGAGATTTTAGTTCCTGAAGAGTCCTCCGCAGGCTGAGCCGGGCAGACCCCTAACGGGGTGAAATAATACGGAGAATAGGAGTTAACTGGCAAGTCCACCCCCCACCTAAAGACGTTCATATTTTTAAATAGCTAAAAACACTGTACTGACCTTTACAAAACCAAAACACGACTGCAAGTGAATCTGGCACACGTATGCGCTTGCCGGCTCTTAGGTTAAGCAAAGAGATTATAAAAATCGAAGCCTTGGCAATGCTATGGCTGTTTTGTTGTTTGTCTGTCTGTCTGTTTGTTTTCTAACTATGCGGCTTAATTTGAGACAGCATGACTTGACTCTGCTCTGAAAGACGAAGTGATACACTTGGGTTGTTCTCCCACTTATGCTTCCCCCTGTTCTGTGTTTCATTGCTTATACGTTTACTTTGCCGTGTTATAAACCGTCACATTGTTCTGTAACTGCAATATGCCTGGTTATTTCATCTTTGTTCTTTTTAAAAATGGGTCCAGTCCTAAATTCTGATTCTTTTACCAGTCCTCAATTCTTGATCTTCCTTCATTTCTTTGGCAGAATGTCAATGTCAAATGTGTTATGTTTTGTTTTGCTTTCCCAAGAAAGTCTCTCAGATTTTGTGTCTCTTCCATACCAGATTCTAAACACTACCTTCCGTGTAATTTTCCGTGTTTGAGAAAGCCTGCTTGCTGACTTTATAACCAAACAGTTTTTGACTGGGCCCCACTTTCTTGTCATCGGAAGTTTGTAAATATTATTCCATCATGTTCTGGCTTTGAATATTGCTGAGAAGTCTAAGGCAATCCTAAATTGCCTCCTTATAGATGACTTACTTTTTCTTCCTGAATAGCTAAAGATTTCTTTTTTTATCCTTTAATTTCAATAACTTAACCAAAGGATGTCTGCTTGTTTATTGTGCTGTGTCAATTTTTTCTAGCATACAGAGCGCCCTTATAGCTAAAGATTTCATTTGTCAATTTCAAGGGAAGTTTCTTTTCTTATGTATCTAACTACCTTTCTTATTCTATTTTGTCATCTGTGTTGGCTGGTCTCTGTCCTCCAGACTGACTGCCTTCTACATATTTTAATTTCTTTGTCTCTTTTCTCTGCATTCACTGATTATTTCATATGTTCCCTCCATTCCACTAATTTTATTTTCAACCACTGTCTCTCTTGTTCTTTGCTCTTCCTAAATAATTTATTAGATCTATCATGGTGCTCTTTGGAGTCTTAACCAGTTTTCTTAGCTCTGAAATGTTCCCGTTGTGTTCATTCTGCTATTTTATTATCTCATTTTAGGGCCTTAGTTTTATAGAATTATAGTATCATAAAGCGATTCTGTACCTTAAAGCTCTCTCAGGCAATCTCGTTTATTTGAAAAGGCTGTATTTTTGTTATTTTAAAAGCCATTCTGCCCCTCAAAACAGGTCTTTTTGTACTGCGTCCTTTCTTTTTCTTCTGATTTTTCTTTTCCTTCTCTTTCATCTTCTTGTTCTAAGGTGTTTACTTATCACCATGCCATTCCATTTTTTTTTTTTTTCATTTTCATTAGCTAGCTCTGTCCTGACTTCTTATTTGGTCTGATATAAGGCTTCTACTTTATGTAGGACCAGTCTGTCCGCCCCATATGGAGCTAATTCAGCGTATTGGAGTTGCTTTCAATCCACTTACCTTTAGCCGAGAGCATGGTGTTTATGGTGAGTGAGGGCAGCCCCATACTAGGTAGCGGGGGGCCTCTAATTTCTCCTTTGGAGTCCAGTTAAACATCTTGCACCAGTGTCCACCCCACCCAGCTGTGGAGATAAACCTCTCATTCATCCTACCCCCTGCAGGGGCCTGGAGGATCAGAAGCTGTGGAGGCCCTTCCTGCCCCCGTCAAGGGTCCACGGAGGGAAGACGGGTGAGCTACACTTGAGACACTTCCCTTTACTTATCCAGGGCTACCTACTCACGCCCTCAGGCTGCTTCTGTCCACAGTGGATGACACTAGTAAAAAAGCTCAGAGTTCTCAGCACTGCTCGTGTGGAGTGGGTATGAAGCAAGGAGCCACAGCCCACCTTGTCGTTTGCCTTAGCTGTCACTCTGAGGTTTACGCTCAGGTTTAGGCTGGAAGGTTGTTCTCCTTTGCTCGTTCATGAGTTGTTGCCTTGTTTTTTCACTACTTCTGTTCATTTCATTAGACCTGAAGGAAGATGATTTAATCTGACTTTATTTTGCTATTTGTATTCAGAGGTCACTTTACCCTTTCAGTTTTCAAATCTTATAAACTTGTAATAATAGGTATGTAGAAAATATCTAGAGAAATATTTCTGCTACATCATTTGTTATGCAGTAAAACTTTGTTGATCAGACTCTTTATTGCTCTTGGGTGTTTAAACATTCCTCAAAACTGCTACTACATAATAGTTAAGAAGCACAGTCTTCTGAGGCGCCTGGGTGGCTCAGTGGGTTAGGCATTCAACTTTGGCTTGGGTCATGATCTCACAGCTTGTGAGTTCCAGCCCCGCACTGGGCTCTGTGCTGACAACTCAGAGCCTGGAGCCTGCTTCGGATTCTGTCTCCGTCTTTCTCTTCCCCTCCCCTGCTCGTGCTCTGTCTCTCTCTCTCTCTCTCTCTCTCTCTCTCTCTCACTCAAAAATAAACATTAAAAAAATTTTTTAAAAAAGCAGCACAGTCTTCAGCCCCTCAGTCCCACAGACCTATGTTCAAAATCTCAACTCTCCCTCTCACTAGCTGTAGGATATTGAGCGAGTTCCTTAACACCTATAATTCTCAGTGTCTTCACCCGTAAAAAGGAGATGATAATGATACCTATCTCATGAATCGCGAGGATTAAACAAAAGAATGCACAGTGAGTGCTTACCATAGTGCCTGGCACTGAACCCATCTACTTTCAAGTTCTGGGTGGGGCTTCCCTTTTCCGTGATGCAGACCATGTATTAGGCATTTTTAGAATTGAAAGGAACTTTAAAGGTTACCTTATCCAAACCTCTAATATTATAAAAGATGAATTAAGTAAGATCTTGAGAAACCACATCAGAAGTAATAGTATACCTATTTCCCAATACCCGACACTGAGATTAGACCCGTAGTCAATAGATATGACTGCTCCGATCATGGGGAAGGTGTATTTCTCACTGTAAGTTTTAAACCAGGTACCAGTTGATTAAAGATACAACAAAAACATTTCAGCGGGACCCATAACAACAACCTAGGACCTCTGAATCTGGGTGCAGTGCATTTCCCATCAGTTGATAGTTTCTCATCCATTATTAAAAGAACTATCTTTAATCCCATAAAGACTTATAAAATTATTTATACACGAGGAAATATGGTTACTTTTTTAAACTTGTTTGGGTTAGATAAAGCTATCATTAAGGATCTGTACTATTCATAAGATACAGGCCTCTCGTGGAGATACACTAAGCTCATCAAAGGCCGTAGTAAAAAAGCTCTAACCCAAATTCATAATTCATCATAATATATCTATTTAAAGATCAAAGCATTGAAAACGTAGCAGTATGAATAGTTTAAAAACGATGAATAAATCATGAAAAAATGAAGATGAGAAAATATTCCATTTGCTAAACCACAGTGAGTGGGACAATCATAATAATGTATGTGGCTTCCAATCCAGACATTCTAAGCCTAGAAGTCAGAGCAGGAGCAGCCTTGGAGAATATATTTCACTGGACGAAACTTGCGTGCCACTCCTACCTTTCTGTACCACAGTCACAAGGCACCTGCCGCCTCTGTACAATGTAATTCCCAGGCCCTGCTCCCCTTAGCTTATCCCCTGCAAAACAGCCCCTGGTGAGTCAGACTGTATAGTTGCTGGCATACTTATTCAAGCTTCTCTTACTCCCAATGTGGCAAACAGTTGATCAAATAAATATGCCAGTTATAAGTGATTATGAGCTAAAGAAAACTAGAGACCCAACATCCCGCTCCCTTGTCCTCCCAAAAATATAACAGACTGTGGCTTTCAGAGACAATGTCTTCACTTTTATTGCTTAACCTGAAAGACTGCTTTTAGTGGTAGAAAATTCATGCCACTAGAGCCAAAGGAAGCTATAGCATCTCATATTTGTGAAAGTCCCTAAGGGCCGTAGCAGACTACTAAATGAAATATAAAATGGCTGGGGGAGACTTGGAGGACTCCTCAAAGAAACCCAAGCGTATGGGTATTTAATTCTGGCCTGGGATTAAACACTTCAAGCCATAGTGGCTCTGGTGTTCAACAAGATGGCCACCCCAGTCACGCCCTCACCACCTGCTGAGGTTCTGAGGCACTCAAATGGACCAGAGCAGAAGAGTATCGTGGGACTCTTCTCCCTTCTAAAGCGGGGCCCCTGACTTTTCCACTAATCTTGGTCTCCAGTCTACCGGAACCCAGGCTGGGCTTTGGCACTCCATGCTTCCTAACCCTTCGCTTGCTCCCAGGCTGTGCTCTTGTTCCCTTCTCCGGGCAGACTGACAGTGCCACACCAAAGTGGGGTATCAGAAAATGCTGCTTCCCTCTAGAGCAGCTCTGGTTAAAGTGGCCACTGGTGATGCCCGATGACCAAGTCTTCCTTGTACACAAATTCAAAAGCACGTTCTAAGGGTCAGTTGAGAAGCTTTGTCTGGAAAGTATTGACACCCACCACATTATATTCTGAAAACTTGGCTACTCAAAGCATCTAGCTTTCTCTTAACACTGATTCTGCCATAAAATTTCAAATTAAAGGACAAGCCAGAAATTTTCATGCAGATTTGGTGTTCATTGTTTTCACACAAAGCGTGTTACTCTAAATAAATTCAAAGGCCAGATCTTTGAAAATCAAACCATAAACTTGCAAATTATAAGGAGAACTTCAATTATTGTGACCCATAAGTTTTATAAAAGAGTTAATTACACTATATCTTTTAGATTTGGTATTGGACCATATACTTTCAACATTTTGCTAATGATGCATGCTCTTGCCTCTGTTTTCTTTCCTTCACGGTTAAATCCACAGCCAGCCACCTTAGTCCAATGAGCATTCATTGGAGACTGAAGAGTCACAACTTTTGGCATATCATATCCATCTTTCTATTTTCTCTTAAGAGATAGAATCCCAAGTTCCAGCTGGGCATATGTCCCACCCTCCCTTGTGGCTAAGTGTGGCGACATGACTAATTTCTGACCAATAGAATGTGAGAAGAAGTGACGACTTCTGAGTTGTGCTCCTTAAATGGAAAATGTATCTCTTCTTCTGCCATCCTGGTGCCTAGAACTTGGACATGGTGGCAAGCCACCTAGGAACAAGCAGACGGGGCTGATATTTAAGGGACACTGGTGTGGTACTGCAGGATGGAAGGAGCCAACATATCAATAGTATGTGAGAAATAAATCAGACTGTTAAGTGAGAAATAAAATTATATATTGTTTAAACCTCTGTAAGTTTTTGTCAAAGCAGATTAATCTGGATCCTAATTGAAACATCTTACAATTTCAATTTCAATTTTATTACATTTTTAAAAAATTTTTTAAACATTTATTTATTTATTTGAGAGAGAGAGACAGAGCATGAGCAGGGGAGGGACAGAGAGAGGGAGACACAGAATCTGAAGCAGGCTCCAGGCTCTGAGCTGTCAGCACAGAGCCTGATGCGGGACTTGAACCCACAGACAGCGGACTGCGAGATCATGACCTGAGTCAAAGTTGGACGCTCACCGACCAAGCCGCCCAGGTGCCCCTCAATTTTATTACATTTAGAATGTTTGCTTTTGGTGACTCATTACTATTTCATGTTCACTAGTTGTTGCAGAGTATTTAAGTCAAGGAGAAAGAAAATGTTCAAAGAATTGTACAAATTTCTGTACAAAGATGATGATAACTTCACTAAAATCGATGGCCATTGACATCATCTAATAGTTCACAGTGGTCATTTTATTGGCTAATTATATAAGTCCACTTCCAGTGAACAAACTCTGTTTTAACAGTTATGCACAATGGTGTTTACTCATAAAGAAAATGAACATAAACTCTTAGGGAAGTGCAATGAAACATTTTACTTTTGGTGCAATTAGAGCAAAAGTTAGAAGAATGAGTTTCAATTATTCAAGATAAACAATTTCCTGTTGCTAAATCCTCTTAGCAGATGTCAACAAATTACTCTAATTCTATATTTAACAACCTGTTGAGTTTCAGTTTTAAAGTTAGCTAAGAATAGTTTGTTCGGAAGAGGTGATGGACGTGTTGGAAAAGCTTCTGGTATGAGCCGAGGCTGCTGTAACTACTGGCAGTTTCAGGGAGTAGATTGCTATTCAATGCAAATTTCCACTCACAAATAGCTCAAGAACAAGGTGAGAAAGAAAGTTATGAGTCATCGCTATTAAAATTATGAAGACAAAAAAGCAGTCAGGAAAAGAGGAATCATCTTAAAACAAAGAATACTCATAATTAGAAACTTTATTTCACTGTGACCCAGTACACTCTAATTTCTATTTCTACTGTGGCTGCCACAAATAAAAGGCAGTAAAGTAAGAAGTAGTATTATTAAAGAGGAGGAGAAATGTGTGTTTCCAGGCTTGCTGATTCTCTTTGGGCTACCAAAATTGGGTGAGAGTGCTAAGTCAGAGAATAGAAGCCGTAAATGTTGCTTGAAGAGAAAGAAATCACGCGGCCTTCAGGGAAACCCTGGGGGACATCGGGAAGAAGCTGGGAGAACTTTCAGTTTCACAAACTGTGAGCAAGTCCTAAGAGGCATCTCATTTCAAAATGAGGATTCACAGTAATAAAGTCTCTCGATGTCTCTATCTAATAGGATAGTGATCATCATGTCACTTAATCACATCTATGATTCTTCCCTCCACTCTCTTTTATCCCATCTTCTTATTGTCACTGCTTATTTTTACTCACTGTCACCCTTCCACTTTATTTCCACCACCACTCACTTCAGGCACTTGGTACCTCACTTATCAGCTCACTGAAACAACCTTCCTTCCACTCTACCCTTCAGTCACCACGTTAATTAATTCATTGGTAGAACAAATATTTGTACTAATAGGCACCACGGTAAGTGCTGGGGCACCACGGTACACAAGTCAGACACTCTTCTGGTCCCCATGGGACTTATGGTCTAGCAAGGGATGATAGCAAATCAATTTTAGGGTATCTTTTCCTCAAAGACTCTCTGGAACAATCCCAGGTCCCTTGTGTTGTGGACGGAATGTTTGTGTCTCTACCCCGCCAATTCCAAATTCATATAATGAAACCCTAACGCCCAGTGTGACTGCATTTGGAGACAGAGTCTTTATGGAGGTAACCAAGGTTAAATGCTGTCATAAGGGTGACTACAATCCAGTAGAACTGGTGTCCTTTTAAAAAAAGGAAGAGGGGTGCCTGGCTGTCTTAGTAGAGTATATGACTCTTGATCTCAAGCCCTACATTGGGCATAGAGCTTACAGTAAAGAAAGGAAGGAAGGAAGGAAAGAAGGAAGGAAGGAAGGAAGGAAGGAAGGAAGGAAGGAAGGAAGGAAGGAAGGAAGGGAGAGGAGACAACAGAGCTCTCTCTCCCTCCACCCACCCACAGACAGAAGGTCACGTGAAGACACAAGAAGGCAGCCATCTACAAGCCAAGGAGAAAGGCCTCTAGACAAACCAACTCTGCTGGCACCTTGATCATAGACTTCCAGTCACCAAAACTGTAAGGAAATTAATTTCTTTTGTTCAATCCACCCAGTCCGTGATTTTCTTTTATGCAGCCTGAGCTGACTAAGACATCCTGTGACTTGTTCCCACCACACAGGCACTGTTCTCAAATGCCAGTCCTCAACTCCAGTTAAGTAAAATTAGCCAAAGACACACCATTTCTCTATTCAAACCTTTGTCCATATAACTCTTCATCATCACTCTACCCCATTGTTTTAATAAAAAACTTCATTATTTCTTAAGGCATAATTTGAGCAAAGTTTGTTAATCTCTCTCTTAAGTTCTTCCTGCCAGTGATTGAAGTCTGTTTGGAAGACGCGGCTACAACTAAAACACTAATGGGAGTTTTCTTACTCTAATGCAGACAAAGGCACACGGGGAACTAAAGAACCTCTTAAGGCCAAAAATCATAAAGTAATTTCCTGCTTGGTAAACTTGCATATACCATCCCTTTCACAAAGATTTCATTTGACGCTCCCAGGAGATGAGTCAGAAACTGATAACTGTCTTGGCCAAACCGGATACAACTATCAAACAGTATTTTGAAGTAATTAGGTATTCATATTGTAACTTTTGGCTTCTATTTTTCCAAGAGAATAATGTCATAACATACCTATCTGGAAAAGATGTTATTTATCAAAAATATTCCTTTTTGGTGAAGATGATAGATTTGTACTGAAGTGTTTGAAACTGTCACATATCTTCAGAACACGGCTCGTCAAGATTGAGTAACAGCATGGACAGTAGAAATTTCTCCAAATAGTAACCATACTTCGTATTTCCAATTCGCTTGTACCATATTCTAAGCCTTAACAAAACACACACACACATGCACACACACACACACACACTAATTGACTTCAAGTAATTCATCGAAGTTAGAATTACTAGATATAGTAAGGCCACAATGGAATAATAAACTTGCTAACTGCCAAAGTTTATTTTTTTAGATTACAATATCAGTTCCTTTTGAGTATCTGAGGTTACTAATTTGCATGAACACTTAGGTCTTTCCTAGCAAGTACACACCTGTGTCTTTCTGCTCAGCCACCAGAAGAGCCACTACTCATCTTTATGGACATGAGGTCTCAAATGCGGCTTGAGGTATTATTTAGATTCTGTCTTTCCAGTAGAGTCTACTTATCACCTTCTAAAGAAGTTTTCCTTGAGGCAATAAATGTTTCACAGGTGAAGAAATAAATCTTAAAATTTAACTGGAACTTTAGAAGCCATGGGTTATATTAATAAATGACATGGGTTGGCATATCTCAAAATTTAGGACTGACATGGTTCAGCAAAGTGGGCCTCAATGCAACATAATACTTAAATAAATATTATAACTCTTAGGAAGCGTTTCCCAAGAAGGCATTTCCAACTTAAATTATATTAACCAATATACATCCCCCAGAAAATGATTGTCCTCTTGGGAGAAATTTTTCTATGGGTCAATAATAAGCTTCTTTCCGATTTTTAAAAGGTGAATGAAAAATTCTTTTAGGAAGAAGAAAGAAAAGACTGATTCGGAAGACAGAGGTTAGCCTCTCTGAACAGGTTCCTTCTGTGACCTGGCTCACGTGTGAAGCCGAAACATGAACCATATGAAATAGTTCCCACTGCTTTAGCTGTATCTGGTAGATAATGAATGATTTTGTATGATTCAGAGTTTCCATTCTTAGTCACTGTTCCGATTATAAACATCACCAAAACTCATTGGCTTCTCTGAGCATATAGACAAAGCTCTGCCATTCTCTTTCTATGATTTTCGAGGTTGTTTATATGATGTGATACAAAATTATTCTGTAGGCTAAGCTTCAACAAGGCAAAAAGACCCCTTATTTTATTCTGATTAAAAGGATAAAACATGTTCATATAAAATATTCAAACGGTTCTGAAGTTATCTAGAAAAAAAATGAAAACCATCAGAAAAACTCTAGTTCCTATATATGGCCGCTATATATTATTATAAAGATTTGAGAGGGGCGCCTGGGTGGCTCAGTCAGTTAGGCATCCAACTCTTGATTTCGGCGCAGCTCATGATCTCACGGTTCGTGTGTTCGAGCCCTGTGTTGGACTCTGTGCTGACAGCATGGAGCCTGCTTGGGATTCTCTCTCTCCTTCTCTCTTTGCCCCTGCCCTGCTCATGCTCTCTCTCTCAAAATAAATAAATAAAGACTTAAAAAAAATTTGAGGAAATATCTTTCCAGCTGTCTTTCTATTCATGGATATACATAAGCACATTCTAAAATATTAATGAGTTACTACTGAACATGCTATTTTGTAACCTGATTGTTTTCACTCAGCAGTATGGCTTTCCAGGTCAGTGAATAACTGACATACCTAGATATACGTCATATTCTTTAATGGCTGCATAATATCCTATCCCTCTATATGTCACAATGTATTCAAAGAATCACCACTTTGGGTTGCATATAATTTTTTGAGAGAATAAACTACAATGCAATGACTATGTGATTTCACTTTTGTATATTTGTCCAATTATTTCTTTTGGACAATTTCCTAGAGATGAACTTTGCTGGATCAAAAATATCCACCTTTTGAGTTTGTGAATTTTCTTTTGTTTTTCTAAGGTTTTATCTTATTTTTATTTTGAGAGAGACAGAGACAGTGCAAATGGGGGAGGGGCAGACAGACAGAGAGACAGACAGAATCCTGAGCAGGCTCCACAATGTCAGAACAGAGCCCGACACAGGGCTTGAACTCACGAACACTGAGATCATGACCTGAGCCGAAGTCAAGAGTCAAATGGTCAACCCAGCCACCCAGGTGTCCCTGAATTTTCTTAAATTTATGTTGCCAAATTGCCTCCGGAAAGTTTGTACTCTCGCCAACACTACATGAGAATGTCTGTTCCCCTGCAGCCTTGCAAACACTGCAGTTTGTCCATCTTTTCCAGCTTTGGCAATACAATAGGTGTATCAGTTCTATTTCTGTGTAACAAATTACCACAAACTTAGCAACTGAAACCATATTTAATTATCTCACAGGGTCTGAGAATCAGACATTCAGGCACAGTTGAACTGGGTCCCTCCAAGTTCTCTCAAAATTTTCACTGCAATCAAGCCACGAGCCAGGGCTGGGGGCTTATCTGAAGGCTTAATTAAGGAAGGATTTGCTTCTAAGCTTAGAAGGATTCAGTTTCTTTTGGGTTCTTGGATTGTGGGCTTCAGTTTGCAGCTGGCTATTGCCCAGAGGCTGCCCTCAGTTTCCTGCCATGTGTGCCTCTCCAACATAGCAACTTGCTTCATCAAAACTGTCAAGGGAGTAAGTCTGCCTGCCAGATGGAACTCAGAATCTCTTGCAATCTGATCACAGAAATGACATTCCCTCGATGTTGAAGTAGTCTATTGGTTCAGAAGCAAGTTATTTAAGGAGACGGGATGATACAAAACCATAAACACCACAAGGCAGAGATCGTTAGGGGCCATCGTGGAAAACGCCTCCCATAGTCCCCTCTCTGGTCCTCAATGATTCACATCACTTCCACGTGCAAAACAGATCATCCTCTCCTAAGGCCCTCAGGAGTTTCATCCCATGACAGCATCTGCTCAAATTTCAGAATCTCACCATCTAAATCAGGTCCTACTACAGAGGAAGCTACTTAGGTGTAGTTTGGATAGGTATATCTCCTAGAGCACAGTTCTTTTCAATTTAGGGGGACTGTGAAACTAAAGAGACAAATTTTCTTCCTCCTAGACACCTAACATACACTGGTGTGACAGGCAGAGGAAAAGAGCTAAGTCATTGCCAATGAAATTGGGGGAAATGGTAGGTACGAAAGCATCAGTGATCCAGGGCGAGTCAGAAGTTCGCCTCAGCAAAGGTGGGACGTTCTTTGGTTAGGCTTCCAGGTCTAGGTCTAGTTCTCTGTGGTCCTTGACTCCACCCTCTAGAATCCTGGTTCCATATTCTGACCTCTGTTCCTTTTCATGAAAGTAGCAGAAGTTGGTAGTATACATGGTTTTCTAAGCCTGGCTCCTGCCAGTAGAATTTGGGAAGCCCAACACCCTCTTTTCATTTTTGTACTGTCTCTGTCCCTTTCGGTCCAAAGTGGCAGTGTTTTGGTGATGCAATTTTCTCATAAACTTTGCAGGTCAACTATGAATTTCATGGGGTTTATTCCATTGGACAAAAGCCAATCCAAAACTTTTGGGGAGCGCCTGGGTGGCTCAGTCAGTTGGGCAGCCAACTTCAGCTTGGGTCATGATCTCACGGTTTGTGAGTTCGACTCCCGCATCGGGCTCTGTGCTGATGGCTCAGAGCCTGAAACCTGCTTCAGATTCTGCGTCTGCCTCTCTCTCTCTCTCTGCCCTTCCATGCTCATGCTCTGTCTCTCAAAAATAAATATCAGTTAAAAAAATTAAAAAAAAAAAAACACAAAAACAAAATCTCTTCTGGGTAAGACATTCTCTACCTTGAGCCCCTGTTGATTTTGCTGAGGAAAACAATGCTCTTAAACTTCCTAGAAGACCTATGGGTTAATTGAGAGTTTCCTTGAAGCATGCCCTTAATCTCAAGCTCTTTTGTGTGACTGAATAATATGATCCTTCAATCTTTCTGAGGTTTTAACAAAGGGTTGTTAAGTCACACTTTGAGCTTTTTCTCCATGTCACTTCCTCAGCCAGTACTTAGAAGCCAGTCCTCCAAGGGGCCCGGGTGGCTCAGTCGGCTAAGCGCCTGACTTTGGCTTGGGCCATGATCTCATGGTATATGGGTTCATGCCCCACATTGGGCTCTGTGCTGACAGCTTGGAGCCTGCTTCCGATTCTGTCCTTCCCTGTCTCTCTCCCATTCCCCCACTTGCAGGCTGCCTCTCTCTCAAAAATAAGTAAATGTTAAAAAAAAAAAAGAAGAAGTCAGTCCTCCATTTTAGCATCTTTTCCCATCAGAAGAGGCTAAAAATTTCCAGAATTATCAAGTCCTAGTTTCTTTTATTTCATAGTTATTCTCTTATTTCTCTCCTCTTGCATTTTACTATAAATATCAAGAAGAAACCCAGGGGGCGCCTTCAATGCCTTTGCTTGATAACTTTCATGACTAAATACATCTGGCTAAATTTTCTACTATTACAAAAAAAAAATCCCTTCCTCCAAAGATGTCCATTCCAAAAATACATAAAATATGTTCCTGGGGCACCTGGGTGGCTCAGTCGATGAAGCATCCGACTTTGGCTCAGGTCATGAGCTCACAGTTCATGAGTTTGAGCCCTGCGTGTGGCTCTGTGCTGACAGCTTGGAGCCTGGAGCCTGCTTCTGATTCTGTGTCTCCCTCTCTCTCTCTGACCCTCGACCACTTGCACTCTGTCTCTCTCTCAAATACAAATAAACATTTTAAAAAATTTCAAAAACATGTTCCTCATATCCTTTTAAGCCTCCTGGGCACTGTCTTTAAAGTCCACTATTTCTCCTCACAGACCGTTCAAGACAATTTGGCTTTCTCTTTCATGCTCCTCAAAACTCTTCCAGCCTTTGACCACTGCTTGGTTTCAAATCCACGCCCGCGTTTTCAGGTATTTATTTTAGCAGCACCCTCTATCGGGTATCAAAATCCCACCGTTGGCTATGTGTTGCTACAAAACAATATACCCACAAATTTACTAACTTAAAACCATGCCTATTTGGTACCTCATGGTTTCTGTGAATTAGGAATATGGATACAGCTTAACCGGCTGCCCCGCTTTGGTGCTCTTCAGAAGGATGTTAGCCAGCACTGCAGTCTTATCAGGGAAGATTCTATTTCCAAATCCACATGGTCATTGGCAGGATTTAGTTCTTTCTGGATCATCCGAATGAGTATCTTGCTTTCTTGCTGGCTGCTGGTAGGAGGCCACCCTCAGTTTCTTACCCCTTGTGCCTCTCCTCAGGGAAGCTCATTTCACCAAACAACCAAAGGACGAGAAAATAGTGTTTTCTAGAAAGATGGCAGCTACAGTCTTATGTAATGCAATCACCCTTTGCCATATTCTATGGTTAGAAAGAAGTCACAGGCTTCTCCCGTTCTCCGGGGGGGGGGGGGGGGGGGGAATTACACAAGGATATGAATACTAAGGGTCAGGATAACTGGGGGGCATCTTAGAGTCTTTCACCTACAAAATACTTGTGCCTTCATTTAGGAATCTATCTTCATGTGTTGATGGCCATTGGGTTTTTATTCCTATTAATGTGAGTGTCAACCATTCTTTTAAATATGTCCTGAACATTTACATGTGCTAGGCATTTGCTAGGTACAGGGTATAATGATGAACCAAGCCAAACACACTTCTTGTTCTCATGGAAATTATAGTCAGAAGGAGAGAGAAAATAATTCTATTAATAAATGTGAAATTACAGTTTTGACAAATACTACGAAAATTTGTGGTGCTATGAAAATATGTATCACGAGGAAGTGACCCGATCTGGTGGCTGAGCACAGGCTGGGGGAGGATGTTTCATTTGAGATCTGAAGAATGAACAGGAATTAACCAGGGAAAGCCCAAGGAAGGGCAAATTTAAGGGGCTTATAAGCATCAAGTGATTGAGGAAGGAAAAGTGTGATTAGAGCAAAGAAATCAAGAGTCACCTCCAGATTCTCATAGGTGGAGTCTACACCTATGTATTCACCTGCCTGTCTTCATCTGGATATTTTGCACTCCTCAAAATCAATGCATATAAAACCATACTACTAATCTTGGCTTGCCAGACTTAGTTCTTTCCCCATATTCCCTTTTTCAGAATGGCACCACCATCTGTCCAACTGGAAGTGAGAAGCATAGGAGTCATTCTTGAAAATTCCATCTTCCTCAATCCCTCGCCAAAATCTTAAGGACTTTATCACCAGTTACAGCAATGCTCATCATAATCCAGATGCACCATATTCTCTCATGTCCCAAGCCTTTACTTTTTCTGGTCTCCATGCTTAGAATTCATCTCCACCCCCTCCCTTCTCTTCTTAGCAACATCCTACTCATCCTTCAAGACTTAACCTAAACAGAAGGAAGCCATCAACAAAACTAAGAGGCAGCCTAGAGAATGAGAGAAGATATTTGCAAATGACCTATCTGATAAAGGGTTAGTATCCAAAGTTTATAAAGAACTTATCAAACTCAATAGCAAAAACCAAATAACTCAGTTAAGAAATGGGCAGAAGGCATAAATAGACACTTTTCAAGATGTCCAGATGGCCAACAGACACATGAAAAGATTCTCAACATCACTCATCATCAGGGAACTACAAATCAAAACCACAATGAGATACCACCTCGCATCTGTCAGAATGACTAAAATTAACAACACAAGAAATAACAGGTGTTGGCGAGGATGCGGAGAAAGGGGAACCCTCTTGCACCGTTGGTGGGAATGCAAACTGGTGCAGCCGCTCTGAAGAACAGTGTGGAGGTTCCTCAGGAAACTACAAATAGATTTACCCTGGGGCGCCTAGGTGGCTCAGTTGGTTAAACGGCCGACTTCGGGTCAGGTCATGATCTCACGGTCTGTGAGTTCAAGCCCTGCATCGGGCTCTGTGCTGACGGTTCAGCGCCTGAAGCCTGCTTCGGATTCTGTGTCCCTCTCTCTCTGTCCTTCCCTTGCTCATACTCTGTCTCTATGTCTCTCAAAAATAAATAAACATTTAAAAAACAAAACAAAACAAAAAAAACAAATAGATTTACGCTACAATCCAGCAATTGCACTTTTAGGTATTTACCCAAAGGATACAAAAATACAGATTCGAAGGGGTACATGCACCAGTTTATAGCAGCATTATCAACAATAGCCAAACTATGGAGAGAGCCCCAATGTCCACCAACTGATGAGTGGTTAAAGATGTGACATATGTAATATAATATATGATATGATATGATATAATATAATATATATACACACACATGTGTAGTGGAATATTACCCTGCCATCAAAAAGCATGAAGTCTTCGTAATGACATGGATGGAGCTGGAATGTATCATACTAAGCAAAATAAGTCAATCAGAGAAAGACAAATACCATATGATCATTCATATGTGAAATTTAAGAAACAAAACAGATGTACATACGGGAAGTGGGGGGAAGAGAAGAGAGGGAAACAAACAACAAGAGCCACTTAATCGCAGACAACAAACTATGGGCTGGGGGAGGTGGGTGGGAGGTGGGCTAAACAGGTGATGGGCACTAAGAAGCGCCCTTATTATGATAAGCCCTGGATGTTGTATGTAAGTGATGAATCACTTAATTCCGGAAATAATCTCTCCCTCCTCACGGATACCAAATATTTTGTATATATTTTACTATCCCTGTTACAGGTTGTGTTCCTGGGAAGCAGACTTTGAGATAGGTCAGCACATAAGCAAGTGCTCTTGGAAATGGCGCCCGTGGAAGGGAGGGAAGTAAGTAGGACTGGGCGGAGGGGACACCGAGGCTGTGATACAGTGCTAACAATCCTCAGCCAAGCCCATGGAGTGCTCTGGGGCTGGGATGGTCCTTTAAAATTGTCCCAAGTTAGGGGGGCACCTGAATGGCTCAGTCAGTTGAGCCTCTGACTCTTGATTTCGGCTCAGGTAATGATCCCAGGGTCATGGGATTGAACCCTGTGTTGGGCTGAGCATGGAGTTTGCTTGGGATTCTCTCTCTCTCTCTCTCTCCCTCTGCCCCTTTCCCCTGCTTTCTCTCTCTCTCTCTGTGTCTCTCTCTTTTTAAAATAAAATAAAATGGGGCACCTAAGTGATTCAGTCAGTTAAGTGTCTGACTCTTGATTTGGGCTCAGGTCAAGATCTCACAGTTTGCGAGATGGAGTCCCATGTCAGGCTCCACGCCATCAGCACAGAGCCTGCTTGGTATTCTCTCTCCCCCCCTCTCTCTGGTCCTCCCTTGTGCACGTGCTCTCTCTCTGTCTCAGAGTAAAAGTTCAAACTTAAAAAAAAAAAGTACTTTAAAAAATGAAATAAAATAAGTCCCAAGTCAGGACAAGAAGTCAGGATTTTATACTCCCAGGCTGTTGGGTGACTGAATGTGGGCTATCCCTGGAAAGAGACGTGACCTTGGGTGAGGGGGTTTTCCTCAGTAATCTTCCCAAAAGTCTGACACCTACCTCAGGGATGTCTTCCAGTAATACCCCCAGAGTTGGAGAATACATCCCTCATAATTGAAGGGGCATCTGGGAAGTGTATCACAGAATCCAATCTAATCCCCATGCTCAAACCAACTTACTATCGCCATACTATCTTGTATTAAGGCTATTTAAAAAGGGTCCATTATACTCACTAGGTTCTGAGACTTCTGAGGACAATATGCATTTAAATCACAGCTGTGATTTAATAAAAGTACAATGAAGAAATAAAGAAATGACCCAAGGAGACTAATTAACCTAAAACATGGGAGCCTAATTGATGAAACCAAATGTCAATTTCTTCCTTTACACCAGTATTTTTCAACCATTTTTTAATTATCACCCTTCTAAGTGCCTTTTTAGTTATTCTTTCCCTAATCACCACCCGTGAACTTGTAATGCCACAGATAGATTGCATATCTTTGCATCTAGTATATTTTGTGTTATAGATTTTTAAAGTACTTTTGCCCCAAGAACTAGTTATTTCTACCCACAAGGGAGCAACATTGGTCTCAAGAAGGCATGATTTATGCCAATAAATGTAACTGCTAAGAGGATCTTAAGCCAACTCTTCAACCCGTTCCCTGTTATGTGGTAGTGTCCATATGAGATGCCACGTGGGTGTGGTGTGCTGAGCACAGAATCAGTGCAAAGGGGGTTCAATGACCTTGGCACTTACCCGTTGAGCTAAGATGGTCTGATACCCTTTTCCCCACTGTAAGATAATAGTGACACAATAGTTGAGTAGTCGAGAAGGGCCTCGGTTATTTTGGCCTCTGGGAAAACTATTGCTTTTGTCAGTTAATTTTTGTCATTTATATTTCATTATAAAGTATTTCTGGCGTATAAAAAGTAGAGATAATAATGAGGAGGCACTCATACCCACGACCTAGTTTGAGATAAAACATGATAGACACATTTGAGGTCCCCTGCGTACTCACTCCCGTCTCATTTCTGTCTCACTCTCCCTAGAAATAATCACTATCCTCAATTTGGTGTTCATTATTCCCGTGGATGGTTTTACATTTTTATTTATAAATCTGTCTTTTAAACTTTATATACACGATATCAGAATGTGCGTTTCCTTTGCTATGTTTATTGTGGCATGGCACTCCACCAAATGAATTTGTCGTCACTTTTTGCTTTTATCATCACGTTCAGTCTTCTCTGCTTCCCCTGGCCCCTAACCTTCATGCACCAGTTTTTACTTCCACGTAGCTTCTTAGCATATCTTCTGATCTTTTCAAGATACTTGGAAATATCCTGGCCCTTTCAGCAACATATTTATAAATTATTTTTCAGTTTAGAACACTTATGCAGATAAGTTCATTATTTACTAATTCTTAGTAATTTATTTTGAGGATAGCCCTTGCCTGACCATAGTTCCAAAACCTTGGCACACTCAAACTGTAGTTTCTTGCTTTACTGTAAAATCACCCTCTTGGTGTATCCTCTTGGGGCCCGGGAGTTTACAAAGGCAGTAGTCTACATTTTGAAGACCCAAGTCAACATTTTCTTTCCATCAGCCCTCAAAGATAAGCTACGTGAGTGGAAGCTTCCTGCACAGTTAGGGACTGAACGTTTGTGTCCCCCCCCCCCCCCCAATTTCATATGTTCAAGCCCTAAACCCCCAGTGTAACTGTATTTGGAGATAGGGCCTTCAGGAAATAATTAAGGTTAAATGAAGTCATAGGGTAGGGCTCCGATCTGAAAGGATTAGTATCCTTACGCACACCAGACTTCACTGGCCTTCTATCTACCTTGTGAGAACACCGCAGAAAAGCGGCCATCTGCAAGCCAGGAAGAGAGTCCTTCCCAGAAACTGACTGTGCTGACACCTTGATCCTGAACCTGACCGTGCTGACACCCTGATCCTGGATTTCCAGTTTCCAGAACCATGGGAAAATAGATCTTTTGTCTAGGGAATTTTATTACGGCAGCCTGAATATACAGATACACACTCTAATCCCAAGAACTGATCACAAAGTATACTGAAAAAGAGGAGCAGCCGAGGGGTCAAAGGCAATGAGGAGGCTGGTTTCTCGTCCGACTCTAGAGTATGCCAACGCTTTGAAGCTCTCTTTTTTCCTTCAGTGAAATGAGAGGCTTTAAGTAGAACTTCTTCAAGTCCCTTAAAACTCCCTAATTAAAAGGGTTAGATTACATTTGCGGGCCGTGACTCAGGCAATTGCACGGCTAGGATTCTATCTTTAAGAAGTAATTATGGACACTCACAAAGATGTAGTTCATGCCAGAATTGCATTCTATGGCAAGAAACAAAAACCAAAACCCCTGTAATCTAACTACCTAACAATAAAGTATGCTAAATTACAGTAGAGCCAGACAATAGAATAAGTGGATATTTATTGTGTAAACCTATAAAAACTGCTTTTGTTCATAAACGTCAAGGGTATGCTATTGAGAAACTTTGTGTTTTAATATTGTAGATTGGCCAAAATTTCGTTAGAAATCCCCTCAGTAAGAATGGAACAGCGCGCTCTTGTAAGGATCTGAGAGCCATGCAGTTCGCTTTCTAAAAATTTCCTTTGTTTGTTTTTTTTTGAGGTGTAGCAACATAAAGTATACAACTTGGAAGCTTGACATATATGTGTGTATACATCATAAAACCATCATGACAATGAAGAACATACCCATGACTCCCCGAAGTTTCCCGGCACCCTTAGTAATCCTTCCCTCCCACTTTTTGCTCCCACCCCTCCCCGCAAGTAACTATTTATTTGCTTTCTGTCTCTATACTTTGCAATTTCTAGTTTTATATAAACAGAAGCATACTCTATGTATGTACTCTTTTTGCCTGGCTTCTTTACCCAGCATAATTATGTGAAGATTCATCCATGTTGTTGCATGTATTTATAATTTATTCATTTTTATTTCTGAGTGGTATTCCATCGTATAAGTCGCTTAGAAAATTCAGGGGTGTTTGTGGGGTGAGGGGGGGCGTGCCTGGGCGGCTCAGTCAGGTAAGCAACCGACTCTAGATTTTGGCTCAGGTCATGATCTCTGGGTCCGTGGGTTCGAGCCCCACGTCAGGCTCCCCGTTGGTGACGCGGAGCCTGCTTAGGATCCTCTCTCTCTCTCCCTCTCTCTTCCCCTCTCAGCTCTCTCTCTCTCTCTCTTTCAAACATAAATAAACTCATTTAAGAAAAAAAAGGATAAAGCAGATTTTTAATTCCAACCCACATTTCAGGTAAAAGGTTTCAGAAATATTTCACATTTATCTTAACTTTGCCATTTCCAAGGAATTAGGATTCTGAGTCCACTTGGGTCAGGCCTGATAACTCCTTTACACACAACCGGTTTTGCTTTGAGTCTTTCAGGGCATTGCTTCATTTAAACTTAACCTAAACTTCATTCTGCTACAAGTTAATAAACCCAACTTTGTGGAACTACGGATGTGTTCCTGGTTTTAGAGGGGCTTTATCAACTGACGTGAATTTTCATGACGACGTTAAGTGCAAAACAGTAAATAGTGTATAACTTTATTTCTGTTTTTAAAATATAAATATCGGAGGGGTACCTGGGTGGTTCAGTCGGTTAAGCGTCTGATTTTAGCTTAGGTCCTGATCTCACCGTTCTTGGGTTTCAGCCCCGCATCGGTGCTGACAGCTCAGAGCCTGGAGCCTTCTTGGCTTCTGTCTCCCTCCCTCTCTGCCCCTTCCTCACTTGTGTTCTCTTTCTTTCTTAAAAATAAATGAATAAACTTCAAAATATATATGTAAAACATCTATATATATAAATAATACTTGGAAAGATTACAGAAAAGTTATACATTAAAATGATGCTATCTGTATTATTAAACGGTAAATTTTTAAATTTATTTTAAAGTTTTTTTTAAGGTATTTTTAGGGATAGTTGCAGAAAAAATAAAGAAAGGTGAAATGATTTTACATAATCAAGACTTGCTAGGCTGCCAAAGGAACAGGGAAATCCTGCTATTATTGCATAATCTGCCCAACTCATAAATCCACAGGTGTTAACTTAGAATGGGCAGTGGAACCCCTTAGGAAAGTCATCCCATTTCCTGTCTCTGGAAACAAAATGTTAAGTGTGGGATCGTAAGTCTGATTTCATAAATATAAATGGAATTTGGAACCCTTTAGAGTTAAAGTAGGTCCCAATGACATCTTCAGAGTTTTAGGCCTTAAAATTTACACTGTCTTTAATTATAAGTCTATAAAAGCGTAGCAAGAGTAGTTTATTTTTATTATTATTTACAAAACTCCCTTCTACCCATTAATCACAACCTGAATTACAATACTGTTGAAAAATTAGGTCAAAATACTCCTTAATACATTTTTGGCATTAAGTGCTTATTACTCTTACCCCTTTTCTATTCTTTAAGAAAGTCTGTACAATCGACCCTTGAAAAACAGGAGTTTGAACTGTCTGGATCCAGTTATGCGTGCATTTCTTTCAACGAATTAACAGTACAGTACAATTAAAATGTATTTTCCTTAAGATTTTCTTGACATTTTTTTCTCCAGCTTACTCTAAGACTTATTTAAGACAATAGTATGTAATACATATAACATACAAAAAATATGTGTTGGGTGACTGTTCCTATTCTTGGTAAGGCTTCCGGTCAACAGTAGGCAATTAACGTTTTGCGGGGAGTCAAGAGTTCTACTCCACTGCCCAGGAGACAGTGCCTCTAACCCTGAGTTGTTCAAGGATCAACTGTAATTAGTCCAGTCAAGACAGCTGCTTACACGCTTGCTATCATTTAATGATTCAAGTTTCCATATAGCAAAATGGAAAAACAAAACAAAACTCAAGGCATCCTGCAAACATCATCTTTGTAATTAAAATCTGAAAAGGCAGTTCATTTCCTCCTAACTACCCAGGGATGATCAACACAGATTATAAACCCAGAATTTTTTCAAACTCCTTTTGTGGTCTTGTATGAAAGCTTAAAATAAAACACAAGGGGGGAGCTACCTCTACGTGTAAACACTGTTCAATGTGCTTCCCTTGTTATTTCTTATTAAAGCTACAAATTAGTAGGAAAATAGTGCCGCCCACGGGCTTTCCAAGTTTTGAATTCTGGGGAACACCCAGAGCAAGAGTGAATGAGCCAGGCTAGCGAATGATAGGCACGCAGCATGTTAGTTGGCCCTGAAGAGAAACAGCCAGTTTGTGAATGAAACCTAGGCCTTGCAAGAGGAGTGCCGGCTTCATACTCAGTTAAGTTTACTCTGGAACCATGTAGCCGTGTGACCCAGGGAGAAAATGCTGATTCCACCCCAACACCACTCCCGGAAAAAGAATGGAGAAAACCTACACCTACTAGGGCGACTTTGACCTAGACCCTCTGACCCGCTTCCACACTCTTCACCCACCCCTCTCTACCCCCACCCCCTCCCAGACTTCCTTGAGAGCCCCTCCCCCTGGATCCATTCAAAGCGCCACGTCTCATAGCGCTGGAGCACCAGCCATTCGGAGGAGGCTTCCTGCAGTTAACCCCTCCCAGACTCCGGTCCAAGGTCAGCGATCCCCCGACTCGGAGCCTCCACTAGGCCAGGACTAGGCACCACCAACCGTACTAGCCGCGCCCTAGACTCAACGGCTTCTGCCCCGCCCCGCCCCGCCCTGCCCACGTGACACCCACGTCCCGCCCATGGTGCCCACGTGACCCGCGGCCATTTCCCCCTTCCGCGCGCGGCGTGGGTCGCGGCCGGAGCCGCCATTGTTCCGCCAAGGGGCGACAGCGGGGCCTGGCCCTGGCGCCGAGACGCCGCTTAGCGGCCGCCACTGGAGACACTCCCTCCCGCCGCCCCCCTCCTCCTGGCGGCGGCGGAGTGAGGCTGACTAGGGGGAACTGGGAGCCCCCTCTCCTGGCGGCGGCAGCTGCCGATCCCCGGCTCCGGCGCGAGGGGCGGCCGCGATGCGCTCGGCTTAAGGCAGTCCGGCCCGTCCCTTCCTCGCCTTCCTTGACTCTTCTACGGCGTCTGTGCGCCCCGGCGTCACCCTGAGAGTCTCTCTGACGGAGGGAAGATGGCTGCACAGCGCTGGCAGGACGAGCTGGCCCAGCAGGCCGAGGAGGGCTCGGCTCGGCTGCGGGAAATGCTTTCGGTTGGCCTAGGCTTCTTGCGTACCGAGCTGGGCCTCGACCTGGGGCTGGAGCCGAAGCGGTACCCGGGCTGGGTGATCCTGGTGGGCACCGGCGCGCTGGGACTGCTGCTGCTCCTCCTGCTCTGCTACGGCTGGGCCGCGGTTTGTGCCGGCGCCCGAAAAAAGCGGAGGAGCTCGCCCCGCAAGCGGGAAGAGGCGGCGGCCCTGCCGGCCCCGGCCGCCGACGATGTAGCCCTGTTGAAGAATCTCAGGAGCGAGGAGCAGAAGAAGAAGAACCGGAAGAAATTGCCCGAGAAGCCCAAAGTGAGTAGGGGTGGAGGGAGCGGCGGTAGAATAGGGGCCAGGGCCCGGCGTGGAAACCCTCGAGGGAGCGGGAGGCCGAGCCCCAGGCTCCCCAGCCGGAACGGAAAGGGAGAAGTGAGCTTAGTCTAGAGCCGGCACTGGGCTCTCCCCAGGTGGAGGAGGCGATCGGGGGACACGTTACTCGGGGAATCGTGGAAACTCAGGAAGTATAGGACGGGTGGGGAAGACTACTGTCGAGGAAGGAAGTAGCCGGCGGCGTGGGGTACGTTTAAATAAAAGCGCCGGGAGGTCAAGCCATTTTCGGGAACCTTGACCGCCGGAATAATATACCAACCCGTCTTGAGGCCTACCGGGTAGGCTGCAGGTGTGGAGAGTGACGGGACCTTCTTAAGGTGGCGTTGGGAAGTTGTGGAAAGACTGCGCCTGGAAGGCAGAGGTCCACTTCGAGTCACATTGAGACGGTAGCCAGTGGAGGAAATACGATGACCTAAAAAATCTGGGTTTACGGAGGATTAAAGGGACCCAGGTCCAGAGGCGCTTCCATTTTAGTGAAACCGTTCAAGGGAAATGGTTGCCCACTCTTACTGTTGTGAATGTGGCCAGCGGAGGCCTGAACAGGAGGAGGAAGGCAAGAGCGAGGGAGTCGTTGCCTAACATGCTTCGGGGTACGTGGCCCCGTGAGGGAGAGCTAAGTCAAGTTCAGCGGCGTGCGAGGTTCTGAAATTGTGAAAGGGAATGACAGAGCAGAATGGTGCAGTCGGAGAGGTTTAGGCACCGATTTCCCCGACCACGTGTGGAAACGCAGAGAGCATCACATCCATATTATCATGCTTTCCCGTTTTACTTGTAGATTCTTTATTGCCCGTGGATCTCCCATCATATCTTGCAGACTTCTGTTGTTTAAAATACTTTACAAATGGAGGGTGTACAGAATTAGAAACAGCTCCTAACCTATTTTTGTATACACACTGCATGAAGTTCTTTAGCTTTCAGTATAACGAAGTAAATGTGGCCAAGTTCGTAGTATGCGAAATGCACTCTGGTGTGTGTTGGGCAGTGGGAGGTATACGCATAGGACGGAGAAACAATCGTGGAGACTAGTGTTGGGGACAGATTCATCAATTATGCTAATAGAGCATAGACAGGAGCTGTAAGGGTAGGAGTAGTGTTAATGAGGTTTGGAGGGTGGGAGACTAATTCCATTGAAGGGATTTAGGAAACTTACTGGAGGAAGTGAGGTTTGAGTTCAAACTAAAGCAATGAGAGTATTATTGGAATAAGTCAGTATTAAAGAAGTGACAGGTCACAGTGCATGATTAGGCCTAGGTAAATGTTCACATTTTGTCTGCTGATTAAGATAACATACAAAACTTAGAAAAGGATATGACTTTGTCAGTGTGAATTCTACCTTAAGTTAGAAGAGGAAATAGAACTGATTTCGAATATATATAATTGCATTTTTTAGCACATCCCAGGTTACCAGAAAGTAATGTTACAGTGGATGTAGAGAACCGGGCTCCAACTAAGCGAAGAAGGTGATCTTGAAAACCCCTGTTTGGGCCGTCCAGAATTTCAGAGAGACTTGAGTTGAGAGACAGGTGCTCCAGGACCCCGTCCGAAGTGCATGATAACACCCAGACGACCTATCTGAAGGAGGACAGACTCCTGTGAAAAATATTCATCAGACTTAGGACTTACTCCTTCTCTTTTTCATCTTAGTTAAGGAATGGGGCAGTGAGTGAATAAATAAATCTAGTAATAAGCATTGGGGAGTGAAGAAAGGGATGACTAATGAAATCGTTGAGTGTTGATTGGGTGAGAAAATGTCTTTGCCTGCCTCATGGTATAGAGGTGTTGAAGAAGTTTATCAACATTAACAAAAGTGTGGCTTCCAAACTTTTTTGACTGCAACTGACAATAAGAAACACATATTACATTACAGTAACCCCCCCAACCTCCACCCCCTCTCCGTGAACACGCACATACCAAACTATACGGTTTGTTTTTCTTTAATGGTAGTTGTGACCCATCAAACTGGTCTCACATGTCATTGTGAGGCATGACCCACAGAAAAGCGCTGCTTTATGAGACGGAGAACGAGAAGCACCCATTTATGGGGCGCTCCTGCGCTTTGCACTGCGCTGCGTATTTACTTGGAGAAAAGCAGCATGCAGCTTGCAAATCGAAGGCAGTGAAAAGGAATACAATAGTCATATGTCTCATGGTGAAGGGGATACAAAAGTAAAAGCTCAGTTGCTCCCCAGGGAGATTTTATTCCAGTTGTGGAAAAGGATACGCTAAAAAAAATTAACAGCGCAAACCCAGTGTGGGCCCAGGAGGCTGGGAAAGACCTTATCACAGACTGGCTTTGAAAGTGGGTAGGAGCAAGATAGTGGAAAAGGCTGAAGAACAGGAAAGGCCCAGGAGAGGAAGACTTAACTCTGTCAGCCTGGAAGGAACTAAATTTGAATAAAGGGTGCATTTAACCTTGCTCTGTTATCTTGTTTATGAATCGAAGGTCTTAGTTGAGTTTAAATATTAGAGGATGCCTCAAAATGTTCTCTCTACTGGCAGTGGAGTTGCTTTGAATGCTTATTAAAATTTATAGATTCCTGAGCACCAGCACCGATCTTATAAATTCAGAATTCAAAATCTCTGGAACCGAGTCCGAGGAATCTGCATTTTTAACAAACTCCCTTGGTAAATTCTCGCTGTTAGTTTAAAAATCTCTCACTGGCATAGAGCCATAAGATCCA
Organism: Paguma larvata; assembly: GCA_030068075.1. Lineage (NCBI taxonomy): Eukaryota > Metazoa > Chordata > Mammalia > Carnivora > Viverridae > Paguma > Paguma larvata. The sequence goes on from CM057838.1 coordinate 42,243,693, forward strand.
TAGTAAAGGAGAGATTTCTAAGTGGTATCATGTTTAGTCTTATAATCCATTTCTTCATTACTGTATCATTCTGATACACATTTTAGGATAGACTTACTCTGATCCAACTAAACTACTACAGTTTTGTGAAGGAATATTACATATTAAATATTTTGCTTTAATCTTTTTATCCCATTATTTTTAGTTCTCTCTTAAATCATTCTAAATTTTGCAACTCAGATTTTTATTTTTTTTATTTTTTATTTTATTTTATTTTTTTTTGCAACTCAGATTTTTAAAATTTGTTTCTAGTGGTTTATTTCTATCTGTAGAGTAGGTAGTATTTAGCCTTTTTAAATATACACATAAGCACTTTTTGAAGTTTTCATATCACTTTGGTTTTTATCCCCTAATAATATCTTGGCATAGGTTTTTCAGGGTATGAATTGCAGTTTGTTTTCCTACTAGAAGTGAAGGGGGGGTGGCACTTTTCACTGGGCTTATTTCTTGGCATTTTGGGAGATCATTATTATGTATTTTCCCACGACATCTAGTGCAGTGTAAGTATTAAATAGGAACTCAGTAAATATTTTTTTTTACCTTGACTTAATCTGAGCCATGATTTCGACGGATGTGAAATCTCAGGTAACTAACTGGTCTTTAACAATTGCTGCCTTGAATTTCAACTAGAAGCCTATAACCAGGGTAAACTTCAATGAAAATTCATTGTAGCGAAAAGGTTATTTTTATATTAGTGTAGGACTTCTCATAAAGATTTGCCATAATGCAGTTGTCGGTATCTATAAGCTCACTGAATAGTAGTGTTTTGTCTTGTTTGTTCTTGTCTAACCACGCATAGTGCTTAGTACTCAATAAAAAATTACCGAATGTGTAAATAGTAAGATGCCTTACCAAAGTGTTTATACAGCTCATGCCCATTCTTCGTGCCGGGTAAACAGCCATACTGAGCCACCTTTTCATTTTTACAGTGGAGGATGGCTGTGTTTGCCTCTTCTGGCTAAAATTTTGTAAGGTCCATCATTCTATAACCAATAAATCAGTCTAATAGTATGCAGTGTCTTTTGTAGTCATTACTTCTGTTCCAGTTTCATTGCCACTGCCCTACTTTTGGATTTTATTACTTTTTGCTTAGACTATACTAATAGCATCCTAACTGGTTTTCTTGCTTCCAGCCTCTTTGTTGCCAGTCCTTTCTACCCACTCATGCCAGTTAAATCTTTTAAAGCCTAGCTCTGACCGTGACTTTAATGTTCATGTCTTGTCAGGAGTTTTCCCATCGTATGTTGAATCAAATCCAGTCTACGACAAGGTGCTCAAACCTCTTTATAAGATCACCCCATCTTAGATTTCTCTCTTAACTATTATCCCAAACACATATCATTAGCTAGACTTCAGTGTTTCTTATTCATACTATTTTGTTCTCTTAAAAGACCTTTATTTCTTTCTCTCTACAATTTCTACCTATCCTTCAAGGCCCAGCTGTGATGCTATCTCTACTCTAAAGCCTTCCCTACCTCCCCAGCTAGGGTTAGACTCTCTTTTTTATATGCTTATTTTATATATTTTTTGATATCTGAAACAAGAAGACAGAGCATTGCCTGGGAATGTACCTGAAGGGCAATTCAGATTTTTTTCCCCAGCTCTGTGCATGTCTGCGAGCGATCAGGAGAGCACCCCAGGTATTGACTTTGGAATTAGAAATTAATTTTAGTGAGCAGGTGCACTTGCCAATATGGAATCCCTGAGTAATGGGGACCAACTTCATATTAGTCTGTATCTCTAACGGGACTATTTCTCTCACCTCCCAACCTCATATGTAGGTGTATACTTGATTTCTTCATTTGGATATCTAACAGTTGTCTCAAATTTTAACATCTCCAAAACAATTCATGATTCCCTTTCTCTCCTGGTCTTCCCCATTTCTGTAAATGATAAATGACTGCCACCCATTCCTTTATTCAATCCCAAAATCTAAGAAACTTTCTTGATTCTTCCCTTTTCTCCTCTCCTTCTGTCTTCCATACCTCATATGTAATGCATCAGCAGGTACCATCAGTGTATCTCCAAGATGTATATTCAGTCTGACTACTCTCATTCTAATGTCTGGCGCCTTCGCTCACTTACAGAGTAGTAGCCTCTGCAGGTTGCCTCCAGTCCTAAAGCCAACACTTGTCTAAAACCAACACTTCAGTAGCTTTTGCATTTAAAATCCAAACTTCTATCCTGTGTGGCTCAGCACCTGCTTTTCTTTCTAAGCTGGTTTTGAGTTCATTTCCTCTCTTTTTTACCTCCAGCTATAGTGCTCTCTTTTCAGTTCTTCAAACTCTTTGACAACCCAGTTCCTTTACATGAACTATTATTAGCACTTCTGGGATAATCTTTTCCCTACTGCTCAAATCAGCCTGTAGATCTCACCTTAAAACTCCCCTTCCTAGGGGCGCCTGGGTGGCTAAATAGGTTAAGAATCAGACTTCAGCTCAGGTCATGATCTCGTGGTTCATGAATTTGAGCCCTGCATCAGGCTCTGTGCTGACAGCTTAGAGCATGGAGCCTGCTTCAGATTCTGTGTTTCTCTCTCTTCCTTTCCCCCTCTCACACTGTCACTGTCTCTCTCTCTCAAATAAACATTTAAACAAAACAAAAACCTCACCTTCCTAGAAAATCACTTACTGATCACCCTAGTTGAAATAATAAGTATCCTCTTCTCTCTTCTGCCTCAACTTTCTGTATGTGTTTATTATAATTAATCATAGTTTGTAAATTATTTATCCATTTACTTTTCAGGAGTCTTTTTCTTCCACGAGGTTGTCTTTTTTTTTTTTTTTTTTTAATGTTTATTTTTGAGAGAGAGAGAGAGAGACCGAGACCGAGGGAGGGGCAGAGAGAGGGAGATACAGAATCCGAAGCAGACTCCAGGCTCCAAGCTGTCAGCACAGAGCCCGGCGTGGGGCTTGAACTCACGAACCGGGAGATCATGACCTGAGCAGAAGTCAGACACTTAACCAACTTAGCCACCCAGGTGCCCCTAGGTTGTAAGTCTTGATTTACAATGTCAAACAGTGCCTGGCATATAAAGTGCTTTTGATAATTATTTGTTGAACTGAATTCTGAACAAAGTAAGTATAATGATATCTCACAGTTTAATCGAATAATTTATTTGGCTAAATAAATTTGTCTTTAAGATATTCCAATAGAATTATGTCTTTTATTCTAGGTAGAAGTTTTGCTGTATTATCCCAGGTATTAGTAAAGGTAAATTATATCACTTGCCACCTACAAACCAGATTTTCTTTTTACCTTTAAATCACTAGTCTCTATAGTTATAAATATAAAGGAATAATCATTTGATTAAAAAATCCTGAGTTATAAACATTTCAGATTTTACAGAAAAGGCATCTTGAAATTTATAAAGATTATAATAACTTATTCGAGGTCATAGAGCAAAGGAGTTTCAAAGGCTGAATGGTATAATTTGTGGTCTACAAACTCAACCCTTCTGTCCATGTACGTCTCTGGGTTTCATAACGTGTTCAAGAATATTGCATTGCATTCAGAGAACAAATCCAGTTTTCCTAGTGAGTTACAGCTCTTTTTATTTCTTTTTTTTTTTTTTTTAATGTTTTATTTATTCTTGAGAGAGAGAGAGCCAGAGCGCAAGCAGGGGAGGGAAAGAAAGAGGGAGAAACAGAATCCGAAGCAGGCTCCACACTCCGAACTGTCATCACAGAGCCCAATTCAGGGCTTGAACTCATGAACCACAAGATCATGACCTAGCTAAAGTTGGACACTTAACCAACTGAGCCACCCAGGTGCCCCTCTTTTTATTTCTTTTAAAATTTACTTTTAGAATTAAAAGTTTGGGGGCGCCTCAGTCGAGCGTCCAACTCTTTTTTTTTTTTTAATGTTTTATTTTTTCTTGCAAGAGAGAGACAGAGCAGGAGCAGGGGAGGGGCAGGGAGAAAGGGAAACCCAGAATCTGAATGAAGCAGGCTCCAAGACTGTGACCTGTCCACATAGAGCCCGATGCAGCACTCAACCTCACGAACTATGAGATCATAACCTGTGTTGAAGTCAGATGCTTAACTGACTGAGCCACCCAGGCGCCCCCAGTGTCCAACTCCTGGTTTCAGCTCAGGTCATGATCTCACAGTTCGTGAGCTCAAGCCCCGTGTTGGGCTCTGCTGAGCATGGAGCCTGCTTGGGATTCTCTCTCTCCCTCTCCCTCCCTCTCCCTCCTCCCCTCCCCCCCTTCTCCCTTGCTCGGTTGCTCTCCCCCTCTCTCTTAAAAATAAAGAAATAAACATTAAAAAAATAGAATCAGAAGTTTGTGCTGAAATTTGTAATGGAATTTTGGCTCTAATTTGTTTGGTTGTATGACAGGACTTTTTCATCTTGTCATTTTATTCTGTCGGAGGCCTAACTCTTATCTTAGATATTAAGAGCAGCAATAAACCCTCTGAACACTTGGGGTTTCTTTTGCACTTTGACATTATTGGTTAGTGTACTACTTCTCAAGGTTATGAAAGCTTTGAGAGTATTTTTAAATTATTTTTTAAATTTTTTTAATGTTTATTTTTGAGAGTGAGCATGAGAGTTGGGGAGGGGCACAGAGAATCCAAAGTGGGCTCTGTGCTGATACCAGTGAGCGCCATGTGGGACTCAAACTTGCCAACCACGAGATCAAGACGCAAGCCAGTGTCAGATGCTCAACTGACCGAGCCACCGAGCACCCCTAAATTATTATTGAAGCAAAATCAAGAGCTCTAAGTGAGGAATTGGTGTTATTTAAAGTGTGCTTTTTTCTCTCCAACTATGCTAGTAATTTTCAAACTGTTTCATAGAATGCCAGTATTTCAGAAGGCATCCATCAGGATCCAAGACAGTACGTGACTGTGTATCTGTTGTTATTGTATGTAGTCCTTATCTTAGTACCCATCACATGTAAAACCTTAGAAACCAGTGCTTTATGGGACTCTTCAAAAATCCTCTTTAGCGTAACTTGGCCATGTGACAGGTATTGGGTGTCATCTGTCTATCCTATAAAAATAGCCCTGAGCATGCCTGATGCAGTTAACAAGTAGACAGTTTGGAATCCCTGCAGAAAGTTGAGTTTTTGGCTAGCTGCTTAGAAGACACAGGATCTTTACCACTAAAGGAAATAGCTCAGGATATATAGCATGATTTTGCAAATTTGAATTATAGGCCATATTTGTAAGATTGTACTCTCCATTATTAAGAGTTTAAAATTGTGGTTGAATTTAAAAGTAAGTTAGTAAATTACTATAAGTATAGCTGTAGTTTATTTCTAATCGATATTTTCGGGGTGCCTGGGTGGCTCAGACGGTTAAGCGGCCGACTTCAGCTCAGGTCATGATCTCACGGTCTGTGAGTTCGAGCCCCACGTCGGGCTCTGTGCTGATGGCTCAAAGCCTGGAGCCTGCTTCAGATTCTGTATCTCCCTCTCCGTGTGCCCTTCCCTTGCTCACTCTCTGTCTCTATGTCTCTCAAAAATAAAAATAAAAATGCTATAATCGATATTTTCACATTTGGCAGAAAAAAGACACTTTCAAATAAATGACAAGAAGGTGTTCCATCTTGAATTTGTATCAGAGCTCTTCAACCTAAAATAAACTGACCAAGGCAAGGTCTTGTTCACTAAATGAGATGATGCATGTAAAGCATCTAGCAGGGTGCTTGGCACATGGCATCAACTGAAGATGATGCACCTTGAATTTCCGTAACATTTTGCCCCTTACGATGAGTGTAGTGTGTATACTTATGCCTCCTGTGTGTTCAGTATAACTTCAAGCTAAGAAAATTGAAACTCTGGTGAAATAGTAACTTCTCCAGGATTACACACATTTGGGAATTCAACCCTGGTTTCAGCTTGCCTTTAAAACCCATATTCTTTTCCCTTTAAGGGTAGGGTTGGAGGGGTCAGAAGATAGGGGCAGAGTATATCTTTGTTGTGTATTTTAATATATGCTGTCGTGTATGTGTCTTCCTCCTTTGCTAGGTTCTAAGCTTCTTGAAGGCAGGAATTGTGTCTCGTTTTGGTTTCAAGGTTTTAAGGGTTTTATGTATTCTTATGTTCACTTACTGGATGGTGAGTGAATGAACATGAGTATGATGTAATTTTGTTTTCTTAGAAAATGGTGAAACTATAAGCAGTTTTTTAAAAAAGAAAGATATTATTTGCTGTCTTTGACAGCAAGCCTGGACTATTTCTAGCCTCTGAGAGGCTATGTTTACTTACCATTCGTATTCTGTTAATTTCCCGAAAGAATTTGTGTCTGGAGCTAGGCCTGACAAATACACGCAGTATTTGTTGACCCTCTTACCACCAGGACTTAACATTGGTTGTAGGCTTGCTAGTTGTGACCTGAAAGCTGGAACATGGGGGTGAGGATTCGAGCCATTACAGCCATGTTCTCTTGTTTATTGTCATTTTGACAAGAAACTTGTATGAGTACATATTTTCTTTATATTTACAAATGATGAAACAAAGGGTTAAGTCAAGGAAAATGCTTATAATCACAGTGGTTAAATATAGAATTCGAGTCTTAATCCCAGGTTTGTCAGTTCAATATCCATGGTCTCTTCATATTCCATTTTTTTGGTAGTTGGTAGGCTGCCCTTCTAGTTTCTTAAGGTGTTGCCAAGTAATTTGAAGTCATGGTTTTTATATTTTATATCTAGAAATAAAATTTACATAACTAAATGAAAACGGGATTCTAAATGGTTTCATTTTAGAAGTCAGATGTTAAGCCTTACATATGGTTATCTTAGATATAGATTCCTTTGGAGTAGATGTCTTTTATTACACATATCTTCTTATTCTGAACTTCAAAACTCTTTGAGGACAAACTCCTTTCATTTGTCCTCTTTCCCAGGTCCCTAGCCCTGAAGTACTTAACAAAAGCTTATGGAATTAATAATTTAAAGGTTGACTAACATGAAGAATTATATTTCCTTTAAATCAGACATTTTTTAAAGTTTATTTGTTTATTGAGAGAGAGAGAGAGAGAGAGAGAGAGAGAGGTGAGCTGGGGAGAAGGAGAGAGAGAGAATCCCAAGCAGGCTCCACACTGCCAGTGTGGAGCTTGATGCAGGGCTCGAACCCAGGAACAGTGAGATCGTGACCTGAGCTGAAACCAAGAGTCCTATGCTCAACTGACTGAGCCAACCAGGCGCTCCGAAATCAGGCATTATTCATTAAGAGACCCTGCTTCCCTGCTATATGTCCCCCTTCTGCATTTTATTTTCTTGATTGTCAGCTAGGTATCTTCATTCTGGTTTATCACCGCCTCTCCCAGTGCCAGTGCGCGCGCATGCGTACGCACACACAATGTTCTTTCATGAATGCGTTTTAAAAGGATCTGGCGGAGGAGTTGGGGAATATATAATAAAAACGCAGACATAGCATTGCCTATAAGGAGTTTCTCCATCTAAGCAGTGATTATGTCATTTTTCTGTTACTGGTTGATTTTCACCAAATTTGGAGGATGTTCTTGTCTAATTTAAAATAAAGCTTATATTCTATATGTGAAATTAATTTTGGTTGGCCCTGGAAGGAAACGCGTTAGAGTTTTCTAGAAAATTTTATACTAGAGTTCAATGAGAGGCCCACGTAATTGCTAATCTATGGAAACATATCATATATACTAAGGCTTTATGATGAGAAAAGATAATACTTTTTGTATGAGTACAAAAGATAAAACCCTGTTGGCAGTCAGGTTGGATTTGAAGTGTTGGTTTGCAGTTAGTTATTTTTCTTTTCCTTTTGGTTTTTTATTTTTTTTTAGAGAGAGGGAACACCGAGTCGGGGAGGGTGTGTGTGGGGAGGGGTGGAACTGGGGGAGAGAGACAGTCCCAAGCAGGCTCCATGCTCCCCGTGGAGCCTAACTTTGGGGCACAATCTCGCAACCTTAGCTGGGATCATGACCTGAGCCGAAGTTGAGAGTCAGAGGCTCAAGCAATTGAGCCACCCAGGCGCCCTTTTTTGTATGTATGCATGTATGTATGTATGTATGTATGTATGTATTTGCAGTTAGTTACTTTTCATGTGAGCAGATTTACATAATATACTTCCATTTCTGGATTTGCTGATTTAAATATGGTTAATGATTTTCCAGGACAAGGCCTTCTTGACCAGCTAGTGTTAGGACAGATATGAGTGTTGCTGGTGGGTATTAGAGGTACAGCGGCCATAGTGTATCCTTTTTTCCTGTGGCCCAAGAATTCTGTTGACTTTATTCTTGGGATAGGAAGCGTATTATTTCTATCTGGCATTTTGAGTCAGGGTTGTTACTGACTGACGGAATCCCAGTAGTAATGAGAGCTAACTGAAGCCCAAGTGTTAGTGGAACATTGAGAAATCTGCATAGACCAAAGGAACAGCTTACAGTTACAGTAGTTGTGTAAGTTCATCTTGCAAAGAAGGAAGTAAAATTGGCATAGGTTGGAGCATGGGACCATCTCGGGCTTGCTGGTCATTTCAGAGTCTGTGAAATGGAAACTAAATGTTCCTGCTGTAGGTCACCGATTGAGGACATCCGACTTTGCATTTGTTCCAAAGGAGATTGTTTCATCTTTCATTTGGGAGGCTGTATCAACAGCGTTTGCATTTGGCCTCAAAGGAATTGCATTGAACTTTTTAGTAGTTTTTGACCAATTAATTCCTCACCTTTTAGCAGTTAATAAATTAAGATGACTCCTTTTAGTCATTTACATGAATCAAATGGAAGTGCCGCAGTAGTAACTGTGATGGAAAGTTTCCTGAAGGGATGAGTGAAGTTTTAGAAATGTAAGCCTATGAGCTGCCAGTTAGAGATTGGAAACTGATATTGGAGCTGCAAGATGGTTCAGGTGGCATATGGCTTGTATAGAGAGGGTGAAACAGACCACGGGAAATCAGAAGAGGTTTGGCTGGAGGATAATTTGAGCTAAGAACCAACATATGACAATTGAGATGGTGATCTTGGAAGTAGAATTAAACAGTTTTATATTCCTGATGTGGTTATTGCTCTAAGTCCAGATTCCTTTCAGGGTTTTCTTACCTTTGTGTACTACCCAACATGTCCGTACATAGGGAAGCTGATGAGAGGAAGCAGCAGGAAAGGGACAGAACAGCACAGGAGAAAGAAAATCAAATCAAGAGTGAGGAGGCCTGATTTTGGCATCTGAGTTTAACAAGTTACTTAAGAGCCAGCAGATTAAATTGGGATTGATTAGGATTTTCATCAGCTAAAAGACAGCTTTTGTTTTGGCTTTTCTGCCATAAATCTTTGAGAAGCCTACAAATCGGGTTTTAGAATATTAATGATCTGTTTCTCTAACTGTATATCCCTAATAATGTTTTACAAACTCTAGTAAAGCCATGTAATAGAAACTTGAGCACTCATATTGTTTTCTTGAGTATGGTTCTGCTATAATGAGTAATCTGGTGGAGGTCTGTTCTGCAACAACTGGAAATAAGGCAACTGAAACTAGTACATTGATTTACTAAGTCATTGAATTATTGGAATATGAGAATAGGCAAGTGAAAAATAGTAGGACCCAGAAAGAAGAGGTTAGAATACAGTTACCGGGACCCCATTCTTCAAACTCTTAAATCTAAATATATTTCTGGTGATAGAGCTTAGAATTTTGGGGGGGAGGGCATAGAGGGTTAGCCCCAAAAACTGGTGATTCTGATTAAAAGCCAGACTTGGAATTCATAGACTTAATTTTACTCATATTGTTTTATTTTTGGAGTGTTCAAGCTGAGGTAACCTTTTTAAACTGTAGCAGTAGATTGGTAAATTTCTTAATCCCAGAACAATAGAGTCATTAGATAATAGAATTACAAGAGGCATTAGAGATCATCTAATACAGAGACCAACAAACTATGGACCATGGACCAGCTCTGGCCCTCTACCAGTGTTTTGCAAATAAAGTTTCATTGGAATACAGCCACACTCACTAATTTATTCATCTGTGGCTGCTTTTGTACAAAATTGCACCATTTTGTAGTTGCAGCAGAGATGATATGGCCCACAAAGGCTAAAATATTTCCTGTCCCTCTACCGAAGAAAGTTTACTGACTTTTGAATAGACCAGATCTGTAATTTTATGTATGTAGAAATAAGACTCAAAGACAACGAGTGAAACGTTTTGAGATTGTGCAACTAATTGGTTGTCAGAGTGCAAATGCAGTTTCGTTCCCCACTTTCCTGCTTTCACTCCATTAGTTTTTGTTGGAGGAACTGATACCTGGGTAAGATCAGAAAATTTATTTGCAGTACAGAAGTTTGTTGATAGGTTCATTATTATATTACAAAACACAGTTACTAGAGATAGTAGTCCATCAAGTCTTAGATTAAATGGCTGTACAGAAACCTATTAAACTTGGGCCAAGGGGTAGCATTTGATTATAGTATATATGCTGTTTCTTGAATATAAATCTTTGATTTGACCCTCCAAGCAGTTGATAACAAGATTCTTTTTTGTTGCCTGTGCAGCCAAATGGACGGACAGTTGAAGTGGCTGACGAGGAAGTTATCCGAACTCCTCGAAGTATAACAGCAAAGCAGCCCTTAGAGACGGATAAGAAAAATGAAAAGGTAAGTTTGGGAACATATGAAATTATATACAAGTCTCTTAATACAAAGAGTGACATATAAAAATGATGTTTTTCTGTTTCACAAAATTGTATGTATACCCCCCATTTAAGGACAACTGAAAATATGAATTTATCAAAACAGATGGGTGGTGAAGGCTTAAGTAAGTTGTTTTGTTTTTTGACTTTTAAAAGGAAGGATGTATCACCAAATATTTTCAAACATGCTGTGGCATTATTGAACTCACTTTGGCAAAACAGTTTATTTATGACTTGAACGTCTTTCATATGAGTAAGGTTCAAGGTAGGTAACACTCTCTTGTTTGAAAATAGAATTGTGTTATCTTTGTTAATAGTAAGACATAAAAAACTTACCCAAATCGTTCTGTGATATTGTGTCGAAATAGATTTCTGTCCTGATGGAGACATAGTTGTCTGCTTATTAGACAATTTGAGTTTGTTTAACAAAAGAGAATGTTCTGTACACTCTTAAGTTTTCAGATAAGACAATCTGTCGTACCCCACAAATGGTACATTCCTAGGATTTTATTCAGTTTTCAATGTTAGAACGGACCCTTTTTTATTTGACTTAATTTAGTTTATAAGTAGGCAAAATATAAAAGGAACTGTTAACAGTGGGTTGTCTTGCTGTGGGAGAGAGACTTTTCATTGAAATCCTTTAGATACATTTAATACTTGTGCTTCCCCACTCCCTTTTTACATTTCTTTTTCCGTAATCTTTATTTTTGAGAGGGAGAGGGGCAGAGAGAGGGAGACACAGAATCTGAAGCAGGCTCCAGGCTCTGAGCTGTCAGCATAGAGCCCAACTCGGGGCTCGAACTCATGAATGGTGAGATCATGACCTGAGCCGAAGTCGGATGCTCAACCGACTGAGCCACCCAGGCTCCCCTCCCACCCCATTTTTAAAACTCTATGCCTGCATAACTCCTTTTTAACACAGGAAGACAAACCAAAAAATAACGAAAGGTAGGTAAGTGCTTTCTAGGAACCAGAATGCAACAATTCCAGTCCTACAGAACAATAGTGTGAAATGGTTGCTACATGTTCTTAATGCTTGCAATTTTTAAAATGTCTTCGAAGAATTGGCAAGATCTGGTCTCCCCCTGTAACCGAGTAAAGTTGGTCTACTACGGATTTATATTTCTTCCCTATAATATTCCCTCGTTTCTGGATTTTCTTTCTGCATTTTATGTGAAAATGCTTTAGTGAGTATTTTATGCTTGTTCCTGCTTCCACTCCCTGAATTATCCTGAAATATTTGTAGTTGGAATAATTGATAAACTGCCATTCATCTCTGATTGTTTAATCACATATAGATAGGGTGTAGGGGGATGTAAAAACCAGTTTAGAGTTAGAATCATTCTGAAATTTCTTATGATAGGAAATAATTACAGTAATTGACATATGTTTAATACCTATGAAATGGCAGGCACTGTGTAAAGTGAGGTATGAGTATATGTATGAGTATATGTGTATATATATCTTGTAAGGACAAAGTACTTATTGGGTGTACTTTTAAGACTTTATGGAATATTTATCCACGTTATTTTATTTATCCTCACAAGAGCACTGAGGAGGTGGTAATATACCTATCTTACAAATAAGAAACGTGAGGCATAAGTTATCTGTGCTCTTAGAAGTAGGCAGTGCTAACCCAGACCCATCCGACTTCAAAGTCTGTGCTTTTCACTGATGTGTATTATTTCTGATCCTTTCATAAACTCTAGCAGGCAGATAGTAACAGCCCCATTGTACTCTCTCAGCATAGAGAGTTTTATTCAGTTCACAGTTTGTGAACTAGGATTTGAATCCAGCTCATTCTGGTGCCAAAGCCTGGGCACTTTTTAATCACTTGACAGTACCGCCTCCTTTCAGTTGCTGTTGCTTTTTCAGAACAAAGCTTCTGCTTTTAGTTTGCTGCCTATTTGATTTGGCTTTTTGCGTAATAGTAAATGCTTCAACTCATGACTAGTATTTCTTTTTGCTGTCTGTATCTTGAATTTATGCTTTTTAACTTGGGTTAGCCCAAGAGACTTAATTTTTTATGCTATTGCACTTTTTGTATGTTGTAAATACGTATTTTAAGGCTTTTTATTACTTTGTAAAGACTTCTCTTAGATCTACTCCTGCACCTTATATACATAATCGTATATCTGCTTTCATCTCAGAGCCACATCTAAGCACTGTAAGCTGTGATACTGAATACCTTGCCCTGTCACTTGAGTAGTAAACTTTAGAAGTAAAACATTGTCTAAAAAGCATATATAACAAGAGTTGTAGATCTTGGGTCTACAAAACAGGTTAAACTATCATGGTTTTCTAGGTCTTTATTTGGCTATGAAGGCCAGTGCTTCATTGACACTGGTCTCTAGTACAGTAGACCCGGGACCCTTAGCTGGCTGACTGCATTGTGCTATTATTAGATGCTGAAGAGAATGGAGAATGGAAGATGTACTTCCCCTCAGAAAGAGTACAGTCTAGGAAAGACAAGCACAGGAGAAGAAATCCGGTAATAAGGCTTTGAGTGCCAAATATTCAGAGGGGTAAGATTATCCAATTTGGGCAGCCAGAAAGAATTGATTTAATTGGACTCTTAAAGCTAGGGATGGTATTTTAATAACTGGAAGTGGGGAGGCTAATTGTGGCAGGTAAGAGAAACAAATGGATACAATCAGACAATATTCAGCTGAAACAAAAGAAGGTATTCAGACATACTTGATGCAAAGCTCTAGATAAGTTTGACTGGTCAGGGTGGGGGTGAGGTATGATAAGAACAGATCTATTTAGCTGGCAGCAACCTTTATGATTAACAAGTCAGGCTTGTATCAATGATTGTGGGGGTCTGAATTAAGATAGAAGTGTAAAGATTGTTAGAGAAACAAACAAAAATATATAAAATTTGGTCACCATCAAATTTGTTTGTTATATTCGGAATGAAGTTAGTGGTGCCCTACTGAAATACTAATACCATTCATTTTAAGTATTTATAAGCTCTTAATTTTTTATGTTGCTACATAATACAAAATATTTTTACCTCTTTTTACCCTGTTGAATAAGTCTTGATTGAGGAAGGAGTACTATCTTTTTTTTTTTTAAATATAACTCACTAAAAAGAGTTTAGTGAATTGCCCAAGCTCACATACCTAGTAAATAATGCTTTCTCAATTTCACGGAGGCAGCTGTTCCCCATGTGGTTTGTGGACCCCGGGGAAGGGGTCCCAGGGACCCTTTTGTTAGGCCCTCGGAGATGAGACTCTTTTCATAATAATTAAGTCATTTGCCATTTTCACCGTGTTGATATTTGCACTAATGGTGCGAGAGCAGTAGCAGGTAAAACTCTTGACTCCCAAGCACAACCCATGACAGCGACACCAAACTACGGGTAGCTGTACTCTTTATGCAGTCCACTCATAGTTTAAAAAAATGCTAGTTTCACCTAAGAGTATTCTTAATGAACCTATAAAAATGATCATTACTGATTTTATTAAATCTTGACCTCTGAACACATGCTTTTTAATTATTTTGTAAAATGAACTGGGAAGTATATATGCAGTCTGAACTGTACTGAAGGACAGTGGTTATCTTGAGGAAAAACACTTCTACAATTGAGGTGCAACCTAGACTAGCCACTTATTTCATGTTACTGTTTTTACTTGAAAGCACAGCTGGTAGATAGCTGATGGTTGTGTAGACCTGGGTATTTATTTGCAGACGTTTTCTCAAAAATAATCAAGATGATCCTGTCACTTTAAGGCAAACAACACTTAATATTTGTTGTAAATGATACAATGATTTGTTTCTGAGTGAAAATTAGAAATTTGGAAAATTCGTATCTGCCATCGTGAGCGTGACAGCATCCCTGTGCTTAAAAGAATTTGATGAGATCAGTTGTGATATTAACAAATGTGATTTTAAAAATACTGTATACAGTGGAATATTTTAACATTTTAGAAGATGTGTGTAACTCACTGAACCAGTATTTTCCAAATGACGAGTACTTGCGTGTTACAAAATCAAGCAAGCGTGAAAGTTTCATTAAATGCACCGGGTAGACCAATAGAGTGTGGAAAGTTCATTGATGCACTTTCAGATTCCATGTTGCAACAATTTTTAAGAAACTACCACTTGACAAGTTTCGGCATAATATTTTTCCTTCCTCTACCTGAAGTTCTTTGCGACTTCCCATCGCTCTTACTCCACAATCTTGAACGTAACTTAAAGGCCCTGCCTGGGACTCAAGTCTCTGTTCCTACCCTTCACCCTCTCTAAGCCCACACACGTTGGTTTTCTTTTTCAAACAGCTTTATTTTGAGATATACCACAAAATTTATGATTTTAGTTGTATTGCAGAATTGTACAGCTCTCACCACAGTCTAGTTTTTGAACATTTTTCCTCTGCCCAAAAAGAAATCTTGTGCCCACTACCAGTCACTCCCCATTTTTCCCTTTTCTTCTTAGCCCCAGCCCCTGTCAACCACTAATCTTTGGTGTAGTATCAAAGGATATCACAATTATCTGAAAAAGCTGGCAAAAAAAAAGAAAAACTATTAAAACAATCATTTTACCCAGGGCACCTGGGTAGCTCAGTCAGTTGATCATCCAGCTCTTGATTTCGGCTCAGGTCATGATCCCAGGGTCACGGGATCCATGCTAAGCCCACGTGGAGCCTGCTTGGGCACTCTCTCTCTCTCTCCCCCCCCTCCCTCCTCCCCCTCTCCCCCTCTTCCATTCTCCTCAGCTCTCGTGCACACTGTCTCTCTCAAAAAAAAAAAAAAATCCGGGGCACCTGGGTAGCTTGGTTAAGTATTCAGCTTTCAGCTCAGGTCATAATCTCATTGTTCATGAGTTCGAACCCCACATCAGGCTCACTGCTGTCAGCCTGTTGGCACCAAGCTGGCTTCAGAGCCTCTCTCTGCCCCTCCCCCACTTGCACTCTCCCAAAAAATAAGTAAATATTCTTAAAA
This sequence comes from Paguma larvata, assembly GCA_030068075.1. Lineage (NCBI taxonomy): Eukaryota > Metazoa > Chordata > Mammalia > Carnivora > Viverridae > Paguma > Paguma larvata. Next base: position 42,259,278 of record CM057838.1, read on the forward strand.
AGTCTTTAAAAAAAAATCCTTTTTCCAGTTATATATCTATGCGTATGGAGCCAGATAGTCTTCATATGCTTTAAATAATGTATCACAGTAAAATTAAATGCAAAATGAGGTATGTGAATCCAGCTATTTTTTATGAAGCCAGACATTAAAGATACTTGCAAAATATAAAACATACCAACCATGCTTCTCACTGAAATGTTTTATTCTTTGTTTGTTTTGGAAAATACAGCTATTTATATAGGTATAATCATACAATATGTAATTAGTCTATTATGATTTGAAATAAATTAATATATTAAATAATGTCTTAGTTTAAGCTTAAAATATGTTAAATACCAATGGATATAACCCATGTAAACAAAGGCTCTTTGACATCCTTGGTCTGTTTTAAGAGTATCCTATAACCAAGAAGTTTGAGAACCACTAGTCTAGAAGTGTTCAGTGTTTTTTGGTTTTGGATTTTTTTTTTTTAATTTTTTTTAATGTTTATTTACTTTTGAGAGACAGAGCACAAGCAGGGGAGGGGCAGAGAGAGGGAGACACAGAATCTGAAGCAGGCTCCAGGCTCTGAACTGTCAGCGCAGAGCCTGATGCGGGGCTCGAACTCACGGACTGTGAGCTCATGGCCCAAGCGGAAGTCGGCTGCTCAACGGACTGAGCCATCCAAGCGCCCCTAGAAGTGATCAGTGTTTAGAAGACTATAGACAAACTTATTCCGAGGCATCAGATTTTAAACAGCTGTAAGGTATAGTATCTCTTAGCAAAACAAGAGAACACCTGCATGCCCAGTAAACTTCCGTGCATTTGTGCTTTATCTTCCATAATACATCTTAGAAACAGAAGCCTGAGATCAGGGATCGGCGAACCACGACCATTGGCCATACCTCGCTCTCTGCCTATTTTTTAAAGTTTATTGGAATGCAGCTACACTTATTTATTGTCTATGGCTGCTTTTATACTACAACAGCAAAGTGGAGTGGTTGCAACAGAGGCCTTATGGTCTGCAAGGCATAAAAAATTTATTGTCTAGCTTTTTGCTGAACCCCTCTTTTAAACTTCTGATATAATCTTTTGGATTCATTAAAATGTCACATTATCTGGAATGCTTTGAATGATTATGTAGGTCTTAGACTCTTGACCTTTTGGGCTCCTCGCGCCGTAGGATCTATAGCTTCATGATTCTTAGATTCCTATTCAAGGAATTAGTTTTCAGTGTCCCCTTTTAAGATAAGCACAGTAGTTTCCTACCAGAGAGGGAATGTCTTACCAGAGAAACCTCATTTCTGCCCCCTAGACTCTCCTATCGAAACTCCTGACAAATAGCAGAAATGAGCCCAGAGCCAGGACTTCTCCTGTAGCCCGTCATTTTCCCATGATGCTGTGGTTGTAGGAGACAAGTGGGAGTGGCAGGAGGAGATTGAAATAGAGTGAGAAGATGAATTTGGTTTTGAACATGCTGATAAGATTGAGGTAAAAAATGGAATCTCTAGGTGGAATTCATTTATTAAGCCATTGGAAATTTGAGAACCATATCTGGGAAAGAGTTTGGGACTAGATAAAAAGAGTTCTTGAGAAAGGTTTCTTGTAAATTTTTTAAGATTCTGGTCTGATAGCCATGCCACTTGTGCGGTGTACCATAATTTGTGAGCTCACACCAAATGTATTTAAATAATTTACTGGCTCGCCTGATGGATCAAGTATACAAATATAATAGCTCAGAGGTTTTGTTTTGGAGACGTTGAGAGTTGGGCAGAGAGGGCATGTATAATCGAATTTATTTTTAGGCTCTTTTACTGATTAACCAAATACTAATCAAATAACATCTGCCTGCAAGATGTATTATTCTAGGCACTAGGAATATAACAATTGATAAAATAGGATAAAGTGGGGAAAGGGATGACTAAAAACAAGCAAATATATTCTCTAATGTTAGTTGGTGTTAAGTGCAGTGAAAGAAAATATAACTAATCAGGGTAAGGCGAAAGCTAAAGTACAAGTTGTGGGGTACTTCCCTGCATCTACAGTTCTCCTTCCTTGCATCCAGGCAAATGTATCAGAGTAGTAGTGAGTGGAATTATCTTGGCTCTAGTTTAAATTACACCACCGCCACCAACACCCCAAAAAGCAGGAAAATCAGTTGCAAGTCTCCCTACTTTTAAAAACGTTTGTGATACTTTTTGTAATTAATCTCATCCTTACATTGTGTCACCAAGTTACTAAGATTAAAAACTGTTGGTGTTTAGAGAGTTTAGACAGTTCAGAGAAATGTAAATAATACGCTCTTTGGACCGTCCATCCTTTGCCGTTTAACTGCGCCTTGCTCATCTATATGTTTGAGACCAGTGAGAAGAATAAACAGTGCTGAATGTGGAGCAGTATAAAGTAGGGACTTGCCGGATTTGTTTAGGCAAAGGGTGGATGAAATTGATCTGAAAGCAGTTGTTTTCGAACTTTTCCAGTGGCAGTTGCTTTAGGTTTTCAAAATGAACTTCACTAACAGCTTTTAATTTTGTCAGGTACGTACATTTTTAAAAGCACTGTCATCATTACAAAAAAGAAAAGAAAAATTTTGACACAATGGAAATAGAAAGAACAAAAATCTCAGAAAATGGAATAGTTTCTGCCATAAGTTAGTGGAAAATCTTACACACTAGCCACTTTTCTGCAGACCAGAGTATCCTAGCATCCATTTTCAACCTTTAGGTTAGATCCCAGGGTTGTGGGCTCAAGCCCCACGTAGAGCTCCACACTGAACCTGGAGCCTGCTTAAGATTCTCCCTCTTCCTCTGCCCCTCTCCCCCACTCATGCTCTCTCTCTCTCCAAAATAAAATAAATTATTTGTCCGTTACTTGTGAAAATTCTCATATCTGTACAGTTTAACTGCTTGGGAGCAGTTTCCTAACAGGAAAATAGGATAGCAGTCCAGATTCTGGAGCATGCTTATCAAATCCCAGCTCGGACACTTAATAATTACATGGTCTTGGGGTTGGTTAGTTAATCATTCTGTGCGTCCTTTTCTCATCTGTAAGGTGGAAATAACAGCATCTGCCTCATAGAATTATTTTGAAACCTGACTGGGTTAATTAGAATGATCTAAATAAGTGATAGCATAAGTAATAGTGATACAGCCAGTTTAAAAAAAACAACACAACTTTTTAAGTGTTTTTAGCGAATCCCTTTGTTAAAAATACTAAAGTAAAGTTAAACCATCAGATTCAATTGCAGGAGCAGCTGGTGTTAAAGAAGATTAAATTTTACTAGTTAAATTTCCACGAAAACGTAAACATACTTAGAGGATGAGGTTGAATAATTAGTGTCATGTTTTAGTAAGCATGGCCTTCGTTTAAATGAATCTCTATACATTTGTCAAGTATGATGGTTATTAAAAGTATTAAAATGTATGACTTTAGAAGCTTATTCAAAAACAATTAAGCATGTTCAGTCATCGCTGTCACTAAAAATAGTTATGTTTTACAAATGTGTACACTGTCAGTAGTAGGATGTGTATGAAATTTACAAATAAACATCTTGGAGTTTATGTCTAGCACATCGTAAGTATTTAAGAAATCTTGATTGCATGACAGCCATTCAGGAGAGGCTGACCAGTTCCGTGGGAGAGGCTGACAAAGAATGAGGGGAAAGAACTGTGGTACCAAGGGAGCCAGAACTTTGTGTTTGCATTTTCCTTCAAAAGTGTTAACCGTACCAGAGCTGCCCACAAGTAAGATGTTTATGTCAGTAGGATGGCTAAGGCAAATAGTAGCATGATGCATATATACGTTAAAGCTGTTATGAGGTCTCATCTGGGTAAGCATTATTTTTTGGTTAGTTACTTAACTAAAATCAAATAGGACCTAAACCTCAATCGAGGTAGTCTTTCTTATTTTTCTGCAGATTTCATTTTAGTGACAAATCACAGTGTATTTCAGTGTGAATATAATTTCTATCCTTTTTTCATACTTTGTCTCCTTTAAAATGTCTTATGTATGCTTATGTATACTGTTTTGTAGTTAGCAGTCTGCTTTTACATCTTCTTTAATCTTTTTTTTTTTTTTTTTTTTTTTTTTACATCTTCTTTAATCTTTAAAAGATTATGTGAGGTTAAGAATTTTTGTACCAAATGGCACTTGGGGGAAGGGGTTTGAGGCACTTTGCCCCAAATCACATAGCTAATACATGATTAAATTTGCATTTGGAGTTAAATGGTAGAGATACAGAATAGCAGAGTATTTGTGAGGGCAGGATCTAGAGTCAGGACTGAATTTTAGTTCTGGTTTTACCACTTAATGACCCTATGACCTTAGGCAATTTATATAATCTCTTATGGCCTCAGTTTTCTTATCTATAAAATGGAAGTACTTAACTTAGTTCCTGTAGGTCTGTACGGTCCAATGTGGTAGCTACTTACGTGGCTACTTAGCGTTCTTTCTCATACTATCTGTTGTTAACTTTTTATGTTCATTACATTTTGAAATGTATTTTGGATATGTTGAGTTAACATATATTAAAATTAATGTTACCTATTTCTTTTAAATTTTTAACATTTGTGTGCTAGAAAACTCTAAATTACAAACATGGCTTGCATTATATTTCTGTTGTACAGTGCTGCTCTAGACCAGGTGTGAGCAAACTCTTGTTCCCCAGATCCAGCCAGACGCCTATTTTTGTAAATAAAATTCTGTTGAAATAGCCACACCCATTCAGTTATATATTGTATATGGCTACTTTCGTGCTACAGCAGCAGGGTTATAAGGTCACTATGTATCGAACTATATGCGCCCTGGAAAGCCTAAAATATTTACTGTTTGATACTTTATGGAAAACATTTGCTGACCTCTACCTTAGGCTGTAATTGAAAAATGCTCAACATGTTATCCTAAGAGTGAATATGAAAGACAGACAGAAAGTAGATTGGTGGTAGATGCCAGTGGGAAAAAGGTGGTAGGGACTCTGACTAATAATAGTAGGGACCAGGTTTCTTTTTCGGGATAATGAAAGTGTTCTGGAATTTGAAAATGGTAATAGTTGTACAACCTCGAATATACTAAAAACCACTGAACTGTACACTCTAAAAAGAATGAATATTATGGCCTGTAGATGATATCTCAGTTTTTGTGAAGGTGAATATGAGCCGGGTTTGGTAGATGTAATAAACCAGTACATGAAACATGATGCATGTTAATGCGAACATGGAAAAAAACGAGTTCATATCAACTATAGAGAATATAAAAAATTTGTTATGAATAGTTTCTTATATACTCCTGTTAGAGAATTTTTAATCACTCTTAAGGGTTGTCATTTATTGCTTACTCAAACTATCATTTACTGCTTTATCCATAAAAAAAAACTTAGTATCAAGATATAACCTTTTTTATTGGTAAACTTAACTTTAAGATAGTAAGACATACATAGCCAATCTCAGTATATAGTTAAAAGTGAATATAGATTATAAGTAAAATCACTATTTCATGAATATTAGTACTCTTCTGGAAGCACTAATCTAAACATAGAAATAGTGGCTTTACAAAGTTTTAATGAGCTTTTTTTTTTTAATTTTTTTTAATCTTTATTTTTGAGAGAGTAAGAGAGAGACAGAGCATGAGTTGGGGAGAGGCAGAGAGAGAGGGAGACACAGAATCCTAAGCAGGCTCCAGGGTCTTTAATGAGCTTTTGAGAGGAGAAAATAATATTAGCAGAAGGGAATTGGAAGGCTGTGTCAAAATATCCATTTCTTGTATGTGTGTAAGTATTCTTTAATGAATTACTAAATATCTACCATATGCAAATCCTAGGTATTTTCACATTGCTTTGAAACTGACAAAATATTATCTACTTCGTACTACTAATGTGTTACATACACAGTACGGTATTCCGACAATCTGCTTTATGAAATCCAAAAACCACTAACTAATCAGTGTATCATTTTCTTCCTCAACATTAGCGATATTTTATTGCTCTGAAAACACCATAGTATATTGCCTTATTTGTGATGGAAGTTAGGATAGCATGTTTTTAAGGGCACAGACTTTGGAGCCAGATAGACCCTGTTTCCTAATTTGACTCTACCATTTACTAACTTAATGTGACCCCAGATAGCCAATTTCATATTTAACATCTCTAAGTCTGTGTTTCCTCATCTCTAAAATGGGAATGATCCTTTCCCTAGTGAGTGTTTTTAGGGAATAAAGAAAATAAGTGCAAAGTACTTAGCAGATAGTAGCCACTCAATAAATGGTAACCTCATATTATTATTGCCATTTAATGTTAAGTTCTTTAATCAGACATTTTTTCTGGTTGTCAGCATATATTTCATTATGTGTTTTACTGACTCCTACCTTTTCAAAAACATAATGAAATATTAAGTAACATTCTATTTTACTTTCAGTCAAAGAAAAATAAGAAGAAATCAAAGTCAGATGCTAAAGCAGTGCAAAACAGTTCACGCCATGATGGAAAGGAAGTTGATGAAGGTACTTGAGCAAGTGAAAGGACTGTAGAAACATTTTTAATCCTTTTTTACCAAGGTGCATTATATAAAAGCTGCATTTATGTCGCTTAATCTTGTATCTAGCTTCTCTTTTTAGTAACTCCAGATTTTAATGTACAGATCTGTGATATTGTTAGAAAACACTTTTTTTATCTAAATATTTAAGGATCTAATAGTGCTTTTCCTGAAGGGAACCACCTTGAAATTGAGGGTCTAGCTCAGTATCTTGAGCGATTGTTTTGTCTTTGTTTCTTAGAACTATGGTTTGATTTCTTTCCCTGTTCTTAAATACACTGTCCCCAGAAGGCTGTGTACGAAATTATTGAGTAAGCCCTTTATTGTCCTCACCAAATAAATCCATTTGTTAGTAGTTATTTATAATACTCTCCCTTCTGTCTGGTAGGATAAAAATATATATAAAATAATACATTTATCTTTTTTCTAAATCACAGAGGACAGAGTCGATAAAAATCACCAGAATAAATAATAATGGCAGTTACCTGCCTAAGACAACATATTGAGATTAGAGTAAATTCTTAGGATAAATTAATAAAATCAGTGCTCTTGGTGTTTAGTTTACTATCATGATATTTTGTGTGCCCCGACTCATTTCCTCCTTCTCCCCCAGCAAAAACATTGCAACTTTTTTCTTCCCCTTTACTGAATAACACTTTTTTCTCTGGGGCTATGTCAGGAGCCTGGGAAACTAAAATTAGTCACAGAGAGAAACGGCAGCAGCGTAAACGTGATAAGGTGCAGACTGATTCTGGTTCATTGGATTCAACTATCCCTGGGATAGAAAATACCACCACAGTTACCACCGAGCAACTTACAACCGCATCATTTCCTGTTGGTTCCAAGAAGAATAAAGGTATATTAGTGGAACGTAAGAGTCATACATCAAATCCAGCTCCTTTTAATCAGATGTACAAAATATCATTACATCAAAAATTTTGACTATTTTGAACTGCTTACATCATTGTGCTGATATACCCTTCTTCGTGAAAGCATTGTGGACCACGTATTGGTTTACCTGATAACCAGCAGTGTTAACTCATTACACACCGCCTGATGAATGGCTTGTTAAATTAAAATTGCCTTTCTGCCTTGAGTCACATGAGAAAATGATGTTGCCTTTTTTTCTTGTGTGCATTGCTTTGCCCCAACTCTCCTACATCTCTGTTTCTTAGAGTGGACAAGACGTTTATTGAGTGAAATTATTTGTCACCATTCTGCATGTTGAATGCTTTCATTCCAAGATGAAACTAGCATGTTCTGGATAGTGCAGGCTCTGTGTTGGACTTCTTATCACCCTGACTTTTTGAGAATGCTTTGGTGATTGTTAAAGCTGGACTGGAACTTCGGAGGCTGTGGAGCTAATGACTTCCCAAGTATTTCTAATGCTCAGACTGTCCAATATTGATGGCTTCTTAGTAGCTCTTTACAGTGCCATCATTTTTACCCTGGAGACGACAGTCTGCAGAATGATACAGTTCAACTTGGGCATTGACTTTCCTTCCTTCACCTTTTTATAAATTGCCTCCCTACCCCACATTTGTCTCTAGACCACTTTCTTAGCCTTTTACTTTTTTGCTTGTTGACCTGCTGGAATTTATCGCTTTGGGATAGCAACAACTTCTATTTATGCATTTCCACTATCACGTAGTAGCTATGGTTTAGCACTTCTATTGGTGACCCCTTTTCACCGTCTTGTGCATGCCTTCCTTGCTGCACAATCCTGTGTCATGCTAGTTTTTTGATACATTGTGATCATTATGCTTTTTAGTGTCAGAGAAATAGTATCTTTGTTGTAACATGTATTCGCACCTCTTGCCATATTTCCTAAGTCCTGGTTCCAAATACTGGCAGTGGTTTTAAGTTGGATGTGTTTGCTTCCAGGATGATTGAAACGGCAGCTGATATTGTTGAGAGGTGGCAAAGTTGAATCCAATTACAGAGCCCAGTTGTCCAGTTCCTACTGAAAAGAATCTTGATAACCATTACTGAACAGCAGACTCCACATAGATTTAAGCAATTTTCCAGGTCCTATATTGCCCTTTTAGTTGACTAAGAATGTGGTAACTAAAGAACTCAGTTCCCTAAGGACATGTCATGTATGTTGTGAGTAAAACGGACTCTGTTCCAGTGTAAGAATTTAGTACTTAAAGAAGCAATTTATTAAAAATAAGTGAAAATTAATTTGTGTGTTAACTCCTAACTTAATGTGCATAGTGACCTGTTTAGTATTAAATAAATTTTATTTCTATTTCAACCAGGTGATTCTCATCTAAATGTTCAAGTTAGCAACTTTAAGTCTGGAAAAGGAGATTCTACACTTCAGGGTGAGAGAAATTACATGTAACTTAAATTGAAGGCCCATCAAAATAGAAACTTATATACATGTCTCTTTCCTCACATGAATGATACAGAAGGAAAAAAAAGGCTTAGAAATGATTTTTAATTACTAACATAATATAATCACAGTCCAGACATTTTGGAAAATGGATAAAAAGAAAAATAATTCCCACTTCTAACAGTCTTTGGTATGTTCTAGTTGTTTCTCCCTCTCCCCATATGTAAAAGCAATCTCTTAGTAATAGCTTATATGCAGTTTTTATTCTTGCTTGCATTGTGTAAGTCAATAGAAAAAGGAAGGATTTGGGGTAGGGGGGAGGACTTGGTTTTAATATATGGGATAAAAGACTTTATCCCTGTTTATTAAGGAAAAAAACCTTAATACCTATCATCGTTTAAACTGCTTCTTTAACAATATTAAATATTTTAGAATAAATGGACTACACTCTGAAGTTACCCAGTGCTGCATAATTAGAAAATGTATTTTATTTACTCATTTATGATAAAGATTGAATTAAGTAGAGTGTGGTATGCCTTACCTAAAAACTAAGTGTGGTAGTATATTATAAATTCAGAAACGAAAAAGCACCTTCTTATTTCAGGCTTGTTTTAACCCTGTCAGCTTCCTTCATTCCCATGGTTCTCAATCCTGGCTATGCATTACAGTCATTTAGGAAGCTGAGAAAAACAATACACACGTATGTACGTTCACCTGCCTACAAATAAATATGCACACAGACATACTGATGTCTAGGCTCCACCCATAGAGATTCTGATCTGATTTAATGTTTTTATTTTTTTAAGGAATCTCTATGCCAAATGTGGGGCTCAAACTAATAACCTCAAGATTAAGAGTCACATTCTTTACCCACCTGAGCCAGCCAGGCACCCCTAGAGATTCTGATTTTAATTGGTGTGGGTTGAGGCTCCAGCATCTACCTTTAAGAAATTTTCAGTTGATTTTAATGTGCAGCCAGGTTTTAGAATCTCTGCCTTATACATTGTTTGTGTGTGTTCGTGTGTGCGTGCGTGTGTGTGCGTGTGTGTGTTAATATTTAAGGAAAGAAATGTAAGGAGAAATCTTCATATTTTTAGTGGGTGAGTATACCAAGTATACCAGAATATGTGTTGTTTTTCTGTTTGCTCTGTTATACTTTCTTGAGCAAGTCATTCTGCTGTTGAAAACATTAATGTGTAAAGTTCAAGCCTCCTCTTAGTTTTAAACTAAAAGTCATCCATGATGGTCATGTCCCTTTTAAAAGTCTTCATTTTTATCTTTGAAGCTCAAGCTATTTAGAGGCCAGTAGGGGGGAAAATGAGCGATAAATATAAACCAAGCAATCATAGAAATTTAAAAATATCCCAGTTTTAATAAGGAATCATATATCAGTTTTTATCTTCTTTTAAGTTTCTTCAGGATTGAACGAAAACCTCACTGTAAATGGAGGAGGCTGGAATGAAAAGTCTGTAAAACTCTCCTCACAGATCAGTGCAGGTGAGGAGAAGTGGAACTCTGTTTCACCTGCTTCTGCAGGCAAGAGGAAAAATGAGCCATCTGCTTGGGGTCAAGACACTGGAGACGCTAATGCAAATGGAAAAGACTGGGGAAGGAGTTGGAGTGACCGTTCAATATTTTCTGGCATTGGTAAGAAGTGTTAGAACATTTTAAGTTTATTTAAAACTGCTTATTTCTGGTACATTTTGAATTTTCCAGGAATGGGGGAAAAAAAAATTCCATGAGTAGAAAAACTGGTAAAGCCATACAGAAATAATAGTAATAATTAACACATCTCAGATCCTTTACGTGGAGGAAAGTGGGAACTAAAAAGTAACTAATAGCATATGTATTTCTTGCTCTCTCCCTCATGTTCTCACGTGCTTTCATCACATCTGATTGTGAGTGTAGCTAAGGGGCTGTCATTATATATGTTCAGTGATGAGTGTGATATGTGAGCAGACTTTGATGAATTTCAACAGTTCTGCTGTTGAGTTTAAATGAAAATGGTAAATAGAGGTAGTTTACAGCATCCATTTTTATACCATTTTACAGACTGCAAAATGCCTATTTATAATTTTTCCCCTCTATTTTAAAGATAAAGACCAGTAGTTGAGAAGCTTATTCTTGTTGAAAGCCATCAAATATAAAGCAGCTTAATTCCAGTGTGTGTGTGTGTGTGTGTGTGTGTGTGTGTGTGTTATAGAAGAGAAATCCATGTTTAATATGGAAAACTGCAAAAAGAAAAAGAAAAACCCATTGTTGTCACACCGCACGATGACAACCACTATTTTTTTTATATTTCTTTAATGACCTTTTTTCCTGTGTACAGTATTTTATTTTACATAATCCAAATTGGATATTCATTTTTTTGTCCCCACAAACACACATAATATTGTAACATATACATTTTCCTTTTTGTAAGTATTTTTATTTGAAGGTCCTGTAATCTCTTGTGTAAGCATAGCATATAAATTATTTTTCTACTCCCATATTATCAAGAGAATTTTTTCCCTTTTTTTAACCACGTAAATGACATTGCATTGAGTATATTTGTTTTGGGGTTACTTCTTTAGGATAGAGTTTTGGGAATGATGTTACTGAGTTTAGGGAGTATGTTTACGGTGCTCTACGACATATCAAGTATTTTCTAAGAGAGTAGTTCTAGTTTATACTGTCAGCGTTGGTATAAGCGCCATTTATTATGTGCTGACCAAGATTGGGTATTCTTATTTTCAAAAGTATTTTCTAACTTGATAAAAAAAAATGCATAAATTGTTCTGGTTAACTTTAAAATCACTAATGAGGTTGAGTATTTTTTTACAGCTTTTTGATCATTGCTACTTCTTTTATGAATTGTCTGTTTATGTTCTTTGCCCATTTGTCTAATGGCCTCTTACTGTTTTGTTTTGTTTTTTAATCAAGTTGTAATTCCTTGTGCATTAAACATATACTTTTTTTCTTTTGTGCTTGTTGCAGATATTTTTGTTAGTTTTATTTCTTTTATGTGGGAGAGCAGTAGACACTACAGTTTTTAGTGTTTAAGTAGAAAAAAACCTGTTTCTTCCTATGTTATTTTTCCCATCAGCTTTAAGCTTAGAAAGACTCATGTTGACTAATGTCCCCAAGAAGCAAACTAGATCATTTACTGATAATTGTTCTTAAGCTTGTTCTTTCTTTCTCCCATACAATGTCCAGAAATTGTGTAGAAATATCAAAATTTGTTTGGAAGAAGTCATTCGCTAGATTCTCAGCCTCATTTCAACAATGAAGAAAGCAGTAAATGTCTATGCCTAGAGCATCCTTTCATATTTAGCAAAAGATAGTAAAGTTTTATTGAATAATGTTAAAAATTATGGCCTTTTCAGATATTTGCAATTTACTTATAAAAGCTATGTGGTATTTTCATAATTAGGATATAAATTCGATGGTACTTAATGTTGCTACAGATAAAATTAAGCAGCAGATTAGAGTTCCCACTTAGAAATTGAGAGGGAATTATATATTAAATTGGGTTTGTAGTGAATCACTAAGAAGAGAGTAGTGTGACTGGCCTCAAGGAAGTGTATGTGCCTTAAAATACTCATTTATAAGTAAGAAATATCTTGAAGATGTTGAGGCAATGGTGCAGTATAGTGGAATGAGCGTGGGCTAGTTCAGACAGACCAGTTTGGTGTGAATCCCTATTCTCCCACTTACTGATTTTTATGGAAATTGGGCTACTTCTTTAATCTATATGAACCTCATATTTAAGTAGTTGTGAGGATTGGCTATAATGAATGTCAAGTACCAAGTTCAGTGCCTGACCCAAAGTTAAATAATAAGGTAGCTGGCTAAAGGCGTACATAGGCTTTGGAAATCAGCTTAAGTTTCAGTTATGGCTCAGCTGTTTTCTAGCCGTCAGCAAGTCACTTAACTACTCTGAAATTTTGCCTAGTAGGGTTACCCTAAGGATTAGAAGTGGTTGATATGAAGAGTTTGGCATATATTACAGACATTTACTAAATAGTAGCTATTGCTATATTGTGGTCCTAATTTCTAAAGTTATCTTTATTGTTATCACAGTTTAAATCTGTACATATCTTTCAACTTTTCTTTTGCAAATTGAAGGTTCCAAGTGACGTTCTTTATTTTAACAGCTGCTTGGTCTAGTGTGGATAGGGGAATGAATACCTCTGAACAGAATTCTGCTTCTTTTGCATCTCTCACACTTAACTCTGCTGTTTCTGGTATGTGAAAACAGTCTTTCATTTAGTTAACAAAAAAATTTGTTTAAATTCATTTTAGCTCTTGCTATTTGAAAAATAACCCAGACTCAAGTGCTGCTATCAACATAAGTAATAGATATATATAAAATAGCAGAGACCTAAATTTTTATCTGCAGGTGGTCCCTTTCTGTAGGGGAGATGGGAAGGTTCTATGGCCTGACATAACTGAAAGTGCCTTGGCACACAGACAAAAATGCCAATAGAAGGCCTTTCCTTCAGGATCATGATACTTTTCTGTTACTAGTGTATTTCTGCCATACTTTTACTTGCAGTTTGCCTTTTATTTCTATTGCCCTTTTATCTATTTTATTCATCATGAGTTTACAGCTAAACCTTTCAAGTTATGCGAAACCTCACAGAAGAACTCTGCTTAGAGTATCCGTTGATTTAGAAAATACAATATTACTAATAAACTATTACCAAGTCAGCAGTACTTAAGCGGATGTGCCTCTTATTAGTCATGTAGAAGTCATATGTACTTAACAAATACTACATAAATGTGGGAGGTGTTCAGTTTGTAACATTTGTTAGACTTCACGGGCCCAGTGTACTAATTATGGAGTTCCACAGTGTCTGGAGTCACTAGAATAGCCATTGGTAGATTTTTTTCCATAAAGGGCACAATAATAAATATTTTAGGCTCTGTGGGCCGTACTGTCTCTGTGGAACTGCTTAATTCTGTCACCGTAGCAGGAAGGTAGCCAGAGAGGATGCATAAACAGATGACTGTGTCTGATTTTGAAATATTATTCTTTTGATTTTTTCCAACCATTTCTAAATATAAAAACTGGTCCTGGCTCATGGGCCACACAAAACATGAGTGTTTATATTTGGCCCATGGGTTGTAGTTTACCAACCCCTGGTCTCATAGACTACATTTCAGTTCCAGAGGTACAAATTAGTTGCCTCTTTCATTTGGTGACTTGGTGCAACACAGAGGCTATTCTCTTCATATGTTCAGAGAAAGCAGCATGGGCTGCTGAAGAAATAGCAATAGTGTTACTTCAGTGCTTGTAAGCAGTTAATATGCCAATTATATATGGATTTATAGGGTTATTGTGAAAATTTATGTTAAAAAATATGTAACTATTTTGACTATGTATCAAGCCATTATATTAGTGGTATGGACTGGTAAGTTAGTGGAAGGCTGTGAAGATAATCTATAATCAAGTGAAAATGTGTAAATTAGGAAGGACTTTTATAAGAGGACATGGTTGTATGTAAGTCTTTTATACTAACAGGTTTTCTTAACCATTTTCTTTCTATCGGTGGCTCTGAGTCTTAAGGGAGTATCAGAGTCTCCCAAGCATGCCAGTACATATAGAAATTCTGATTCAGAAAGTCTGGGGTATAGATATCCCTGATGAATAATGAATTTATGGCTATAGAACAAGGGCTTTTCACCTGGCATCCATGAATTTCATTGCCCCCAAAATTATATGCAAAATTTTGTGTGAGTTCTGGACAGTAGTCCATCATAGCTTTCATCAGATTCTAAGGACTCTGTGACCTCATTCTCCCCTACTTCCTCCCCCAAAAAAGAGAACAGAAGAAACCTAGACGATGGTAGTCCCTTCTCTTTAAACACACCTGAACTTAACCATGGTCTCTAGACCATCAGCACAACTCTCTTACCTCTGGCTTCTCTCTGCCTCACCTCTCTAGGTAATCATCTATGTCTTTGACTTTTCCTGAGGCATAAGGTTCTGGCAAACCCAGACATTTTCTAGTTCTCTCTTTCAGGACTCGCAGGATATAGGAATATCCTGAAATATTCAAGATTTCTTTTGTGCTTTATTTTTCCTTAAGAACAAAAATAAAAGAACTTTTTTGACTTCTTGAAATTTGTAGATACTCGGTTTGAAATACGTATCATAAAAGACAAAATACGTATTATAGAAACAAAAACTAGGGACAAAATATAGTTCTAATCAGTGCATTTAGATCAAGTGATTATCATGCTTAATCTGAAATTACCCTCAGTTCTACTTTTCCTTATCTTAACTCTTTCTAATGTCTGAATTTTTCCTTTTAGGGGAAATAATAATTTAGTCTCCGTGTGCAAATTATAGAACTATTGTTATGAAACATCACTAGAAAATTCCATTTTTAATTTTATTGCATTCGTTTTCATTTAAGGGTCTACTGCTGAGCCAGTTTCTCATTCTACCACTTCTGATTATCAGTGGGATGCTAGCCGTAATCAACCCTATATCGATGATGAATGGTCTGGGTTAAGTATGTCCTTTTAAAAATTATGCTTTTGCTTTTGCTTTTGTTTTTGTTTCTTAGAATTTTCTTTCTAGCACCCTAAATTCATGCTTTTAGGTTTTAATTTTAATCCTGATTTTCACCCCTTAGGTCATGGTAATATAATTTAATACCAAATGTGTACTACTTATAAGCTAATTATTGAATAACTGTAGAATTTAAACTAAATTCACTTTTTGTGATTGAGGCGATATTTAAACATGACATTTTCTTATAGTTGCTTTTTAGTTTTTCTATTTTTTTATATTTTTTGTTTTAAATGAGTGTTCCTTTTTTTCTTAGTTTTAGTATAATAGAGTAAATATAATATGCAGGAATGGCTTTTAGTTTGTGAGATATGCAAGTTTTATATTAGAAAACGCTATTTCCTTAGCCTGATTCCCAGTAAAAGCTTAGGAAGGTTAAAGGCAAGAATTCTAAAGAAAAAAAAAGTTAGGAAGGGGAAAAAAACTGACACCATCTTCATTTTTTAAAAAAATACGAGGGGCGCCTGGGTGGCTCAGTCGGTTAGGCGGCCGACTTCGGCTCAGGTCATGATCTCGCGGTCTGTGAGTTCGAGCCCCGCGTCGGGCTCTGTGCTGACAGCTCAGAGCCTGGAGCCTGCTTCACATTCTGTGTCTCCCTCGCTCTCTGCCCCTCCCCCACTCATGCTCTGTCTCTCTCTGCCTCGAAAATAAATAAACATTAAAAAAAAAATCTTTTAAAAAAATATGAGACTTTTTTTCCCCCAACCACCTCAAACCCAGAAAGTACTCGTTTCTCAAAATTTTTACAGCACATCCTTTTCTGCTGTCTATTTTTAGCACTTTTATGTTACTTCGTAGACTTTTCCACCATGTGGCCAGTGTGAGGGAAAAAAAAATTTTTTAAGAATATGTTTTCTTTGAGTTGAAGAAATGAAATGAAACCCTCTAAAAATAGGAACTCTCAGTTACTCTTCCATTCTCAGCACCTAGTGCATTGCTTTACACGCAGGTGTTCAGTCGTAGTGATGATAAGAAATGCAAACCCCCGACTATATGCCAGGCCCTGGTGTAAGTCTTATGCATTTTATTAACTTACTGAATGCTTATAACAGTCCTGCCAAGTAGGTGTTTTTTTCCCACACTTTCCAAGATGAAGAAACTGAGGCAAAGAAAAGTTACCTAACCCAGGTCACACAGTTAAGTGGAGGAGGTGGTAGTCTGGCTCCAGAGTTCATGCTCTTAACCACCATATGGTACAGCCTTAGTGATGGTTGTAATCCCAAAGATAAAACTTGCAACACAATGGGGCACCTGAGTGGCTCAGTCCGTTAAGCGTCCAACTTCGGCTCAGGTCATGATCTCATGGTTCATGAGTTCAAGCCCCACGTCAGGCTCTATGCTGACAGCTCAGAGCCTGGAGCCTGTTTCGGATTCTGTCTCTCTGCCTCTCTCCCGTTCACACTCTCTCTTTCAAGAATAAATAAATCTTTTAAAAAAAATTAGAAAAAAAAAACTTGCAACGCAATACAAAAATTAGTCCATAGACTACCTAGTCTTTGTAGATGAGCTGAAGCACAGTTCTTACAGATTAAGGGAAGTGAGTTTGGAACGGTAGGTTAGGCAGTGGGAAGTCTTGAGTTGCTGGCTAATGACTAGGGATGCGGAGCAGGTGTACTAGTTTAGAAGGTATTTCCTAGTTCTTGTCCTCACTTTAAAATGTAGGACTTCCTGTGGCTCGGACTTCATCACTTATCTTGGAATCGAGATTAATTGAACTGTAAGAACAAATAATCTGGCATATCTACTTCTGTAGACTGTTGTGAGGCTTTAATGTGGTAACAAATGCACGTGAAAGCTTTTCGTAAATTATGGGGAAGAATGCTCAGCTATGTGCAGAATAGAATTGAAGAGTGTTCATAGGAATGATTGTAAGAGAATAGCAATGAATTATCTTGGGGCAGCTGTGGGCTGAAGCTGAGGAAAACTGAGCCTTCTGGGCTCTGGGCTTCTCTGCTTGGACAGAATGACTCCACTTTTATCTATTTTAGAATTCTTATAACATGAAAAACATGATTGGCAGCTAAAATAAAAGACTGAAGAAAAAGCATGTAGCCACGGGACTCTGTGTTGAAAGTAAAAAGTATCAGAAACACTGTCCAGCTTTCCACACTGTCTTTCTCATTTGTCAGGCTGTTGGCAGTCTTCTAAGTCCAGAGTTTCTCTTCAACCAACCTCATTTTCTCTGTGAATTTTATTTTTTGTTACCATTTTAATGTGGCTAATTTTGGTACTCAGTGAACTTAAGTATTCCTCCTAAATTTATAAAATGCATGATGTGTAGTATTTGAGATTACTAATCCACAAAGTATGTATATGTGTATGTATATACACACACTATGACCCTCTTGTTTGAGGCATAGACCTCATTATCTGACAAGGCAACCCTTGAATATAAAGTCAAGATGCTATAGTACAGAAGATAATATTTTTTAAAGACTGATGTTAATCTTATTAATTGATCATAAAGGAACAACATCATCATAACCCCTGTAAAAAGTCAGGTTATGAATTTGTGAATGAATTTACTGCAGTGTGTGAGCGTGAATGAATTTGCTGCAGCATATAAAGGAGTTAAGAGCATGAGCTTCGAGAACAGACCACCTGGGTTTGCCTTCAGGCAGGTACACAGTCATTCTGTGCTTCAGTTTCCTCATCTGTAAAAAGAATAGTTCTCCCACAGTTGAGAGAATTAAGTGATAAAGTACATATATAGCACTTAGGCTGGGCGCGGTGGCGCGCGCCTGTAGTCCCAGCTACTCGGGAGGCTGAGGCAGGAGGATCGCTTGAGCCCAGGAGTTCTGGGCTGTAGTGCGCTATGCCGATCGGGTGTCCGCACTAAGTTCGGCATCAATATGGTGACCTCCCGGGAGTGGTGAGGAGGTATGAAGGAGGGGTGAACCGGCCCAGGTCGGAAACGGAGCAGGTCATATATAGCACTTAGAACACTGCCTGAATATTCAGTAAGTGTTCTTAAGTAAGTGCTATGGTGCTGTTGATACTTCTTGGGGCAAAATTAGTCCATGCAGTGGGGCTAATTGGTATTGTCTGAACACTGGAAAATGTCTTTTTAACATAGTTGTTTTATTAAAGTCAGTACTAAAGTAAGTTCTGGCCAGAAGCAGCTGGCAGCCATTTTTTTACTGAGGTAAAATAGAGATTAGCTTTGAGATGCTTAAACCTAAAACATCATTCAAGCAAATTAAATAGATAAATTCTTTACCATTTTGAAAAGACACTAAATACGGCTCTTTGAAAAGAGACTGGCAAACTGTGGGAGACTTTTGAGAAATGAGAAGTTACTCTTTTATAAGTGAAGAAAACTATACAATGAATGAAACCTTAAAGGAAAGAAATTTTATTAGCATATTAGGCCCACAACTGTTACGAATTATGTGTTGAGAAGTCTTCTGGTGACAACTATTTTGTTTAGGTGATCTGTTGTTTTATACAAGTAGTTTTATTTTATCCCAGTTAATATTAAAAAAACAAACCTAAAATCAATAAACTTGGAAAAATCAACAGAAAGCTTTATAAAGCCAATAGAGATTTGTGCTGTGTTAATGTTCTTAAAGAAGTTAAACCATAGGCTGCAGTCATTCCCCAAACTTTCTGGTTACATAAGCCTTTAAAAAAAATAATGTTACTAAATACTTTACTAGATTGTTCCCCCTTAACCCCTCACACCACCATATTTATTAAGGAAATAGTTTATATGTTAGTACATTGCCCGCTCATGTGTATAGCCTTTTTTTCTTTTAAAAGAAAATAGTTTCTTTTCTGGCAAGAGGCCTTAGAGACTGGCTTATGGAAAGAAGTTTTCCAAATCTGCATTTCTTACTTGTGAAGTTTAAGCCAAATCTCTTAACATTCAAATCTCCTAACGGCGTTGTTAATGAATGCTTAATGTAAGATGAGCGGTTGATTCTAGACATCTATTAGATAACCTTTATATTTATAAAAATGATTTCTACATTAAGACATACCAAATGTATCTTATGGAGAGATTTATCAGGATTATAAGATATACATTTTTAGTTGTATATGCCTGATAGCTTAGAAATTGGCTTTCTGTCATGTCATCAGTGATACATAAACACAACACTTACCATTTATTGAGCTTACTGCATTGCTATGTACTACTTTACATGTATCTGATATAATCTTTTCAGCAATCCTATGAAGTTAGTGTATAGCCCATTAAGATTATGAAATTTGACCCAAATCACACAATTATTAAGTGATAGGGTAGACCAATATTCAGGTGTAGGTCTGTTTGACTCTAAGGTCCATGCTCTTAACCCCTATGTTAATACTATGTAATACTGCCTCCGGATACCTGCTCCTGGCAGTAAATTTAGGAAGGAACGTCCTTTATTGTAATGTACTTCACACTTGTAGTCAGTTGTTCGTGTTTTTCTAACACTAGACTATAAATTCTTAGGTTTTCAGTCTCTCTCCATCCTCTACTGTTTGAGCCCTCTTTTCCCTTTCCACATCCCCATGATAGAATCTTCCACTCTGTACTTCACGGTCTCTTGTACTTACCTATCTTCATCTCTGAAGAGATAAGACCAGGAGCTCCATGTGGGGGGGAAATATATTGTCCTCATTTTTGTGTCTCTAGTATCTACCCAGCTCAGGTGCTAGTACATAGTAAGTGCTTAATAAGGTGAAGTTCCTGTGATTACAGTGACAAGCTATATCTATTGTTAATGTATTATTTTCCTTAGTCTTTTCATATAAATTTGGTATCCTCTTTTACAGTTTTCTCTTTTTTTTCCTTTGAGCATTTTCCCAGATTATTATACTCTTCCAAAACATAGGTTTTAAAGCCTTCGTATGGTATCATAATACCTCCCCTTTAAACAAAAATAATAGAGTTCACATGAAAAAATAAGAATAGCAAAGAAAATAAGAATGCAGGCAGATTTGGCATTCTAGTTGCGAAAAGTTATTACAGGGTTATATATGGCACCATTCCAGGAATATATCCATGAAATAGGGTAGAAATTCCAGAAAAGACTGAAGTGTATATGAAAAAACTTAGTAGTTAATAAAAGTAGCATTTGACATTAATGGGAAAAGATTGGATTTTTCATTGGAACAGTGCTAGAATGACTTGCTAACCATTTAGAAATAAAGCTTAATATCTATCATCTTAAAACCACTGGGAATGAAACCCGTCTGTAAGTAGTCATTGCAGAAGTCGATGCGGAAGCAATTATGAAATCCAGGGAGAGGGGCAAGAATTGAGTTTGAGAGCTACTTAACCAGGATAAAGCCAAAGATTGATTTTCTCTTTTAGAATAAGCAAGGAAGTAAAATTCTCTAGAGTGAAAGAAAGGAATCCAGGAGTCTAGAATAAAAAATTTTTCTTGAGAACAGATGATAGAAACCCTGAAAGGACTTGCATATTTGAAATAATAAAAGTAGCATTGAATAATCTGGAAAATGTAAGAAGGTACCGGTAAGAGGAGATAATAGCCATTAAAAGTCATAAAGTAATTATTTCAAAAAAATAAAAGAGGAAAGAAGACATTAAATATTCTGTCATGAATAGATGAATTGGTGAATTTGAAGAGGAATGTAGTTTTGAAAAACTTCTGAGGAGGGCAGGAGACATGATGTAAAAAAGGACAGGTGGGGAGTATAATTTGGGCACTGCTGTTAAACGTTGGCTACTTCTGTTCCCGAGAAAATCAGTTTCAAAAATGAAATGACTAAGTCCCAGACCAAGTTAGACCTAAACAGTGAAAAGAGAGCCAAATTAGGAGAGAGGCAACAAAGGAATTAGAGTGGAATAAAATGGGTAATTCTTAAGTTTTCTGGGGTTTTTTTAGAAATTCCATTTAAGTAGACATACAATGCGCCTAGCAGAAGTTGGACAAAGGTTTTCACCGTCATGTTACTGGGTTCTCTTCTAGCTCTTAAAATGCTTGGGAGAAAGAAGGAAGAACGATAGTTTAAAATTACAACTTAGTTCAACATAAAGAACTTTAGTTTTTGCATTTTAGTTTTTGGCAGAAATGATAGATACCTAATTCACACTGTTAAATTTTAGATGGTCTGTCTTCTGCTGATCCCAGCTCTGATTGGAATGCTCCAGCAGAAGAGTGGGGAAATTGGGTAGATGAAGAAAGAGCGTCACTTCTAAAGTCCCAGGAGCCAATTCCTGATGATCAAAAAGTGAGTAAAGGCATTGGCGGGTATGTCTATTTCTCTGTGCACCCAACTCTGTTAGACCTCCTGGAGGGTACGCTCTGTGTTACAGATACATCCAGCGGTAGAATTCCTTATGAGCCCTTCTGATTACACTTGCTTCAGTCATGCCTGCATGCCTTCTCTGTGTCACTGTTTTTTCTTCCCACAAATTATTGAGGATTCTAATATGTAGAAAGCACTATTAGGCACTGATAAGAAAACACAGTTCCTTTTTTCTTATCAGAATTGTAATAATAGTTGACGTTACATCAACCAAGTGTGTTTAGAGAAGAACAGAACAGTGTCCATGAAAGAGTAAGGAAGACTCCGTAGCAACAGAAGAGACCGAGGACACCATGAAAACGGTGTCAAGGTGGGAGGACAGGGTAACAACTTAGTGGAGAGGTAAACAGTACACACGTGTGGACTCCATTGATGACAGGATCATCCCCTTCTAGGCTATATTCCCTAAAGAAAGGAACCATGAAGTTTTTATTTTTTGTAGCTCAGGCAACATGCTTGGCACTTAGTAAATAAATGAGTGATACATCCCTTGCCCCATTTTTGTGAAATTCTATAAGTGATAAGAACCTACTGACGGCTTTTAAACTAGGGCTAACCTAATCACCGCTGTGCTTAGGAAAATTAGGCTGGATACAGGAGAAAGAGAAGAAGCTTGGGAAATTATTTTGTACTACTTTGGGGTAAGTGTTAAAGAGGCAATTACGTGAAGTGAGTTGGAGATCCTTAACTAAATTGACAGCTTTGAAAAGTAAATGGAGGGGTGCCTGGGTGGCTCAGTCGGTTAAGTGTCCGACTTCAGCTCAGGTCATGATCTCACAGTCTATAAGTTCAAGCCCCGCATCGGGCTCTGTGCTGACAGCTCGGAGCCTGGAGCCTGCTCCGGATTCTGTGTCTCCCTCTCTCTCTCTGACCCTCCCCCCACTCATGCTTTGTCTCTCCTGCTCTCAAAAATAAGTAAAAACATAAAAAATAATTCTTGAAAAGTAAATGGAAATAGTTCACACGTTTACAAGTCCTAAAGCTACTGATCAGACTTTGCGACTGGTTGGTTGTAGGAATGAAGTTGGAAAGTCCAAGAGGCTCTGAAGGTAATAGGGTCGTTCAGCGAATATTTATCGAACATCTGCCATGAGCCAGGTACTGTGCTAGTGGAGGAAGGAGATAAATAAGACCCATTACTGCCTTCAGAGAGCCTACGGTCTAGTTAGGGAGGAGAGGAAGGACAAAAGTAAAGTTACAGTTTGTGTTAGGTATTATGGAAGCGCTTGGAAGTTTTAGCAACCTTTTAGCAAACTACGTTCCAAGAAGTAAAAGCAGAACGTGAAGCAAAGAGTGGTCGGAAATTAAACTGGAGAAGAGAAGCATGAACCAGTTGCTAAAAGATCTTGAATGTCATTTAAAAACTTGGATTTTATCCTATAAATAATGGAAGGATTTTGAGATGGAGGGATTTATACTGGCAGCCCCTATTGAAAAAAGGAGTAGAGGGGCGCCTGGGTGGCTCAGTCAGTTGAGCGTCCAACTTCAGCTCAAGTCCTGATCTCATGGTTCGTGAGTTTGAGCCCTGCATCCGGCTCTGTGCTGACAGCTTGGAGCCCAGAGCCTGCTTCAGATTCTGTGCCTCTCTCTCTCCCTGCCCCTCCCCCACTTGTACGCATGCTCGCTCGCGCTCTCTCTCTCTCTCTCTCTCTCTCTCTCCCCTAAAAAATAAACTTTAAAAAATTAAAAAAGAAAAAAGGAGTAGAGGCTTATGTGAATAAAGGCAGGAAGGCCAGGTTCGAGGTTGGTTAGTTAGTCCAGGACAGTAGTGGTAAGAATGGTACACAGAGGGGTGCCTGGCTGGCTCAGTCAGGGGAGCGTGCGACTCTTGATCTTGGGGTTGTTGGTTCAGACCCCGCGTTGGGTGTAGGGATTACTTAAAAAAATAAAATCTTTTAAAAAAAGATTGGTACACAGAATACAGGACAGACGTAAAAAAATAAATTGAAATAGGAGTGTCTGGGTGACTCAGTCAGCTAAAGCATCTTAACCCTTTTTTTTTTTTTTTTTAATTTTTTTTTTAACATTTATTTTTTTTTTTGAGACATAGAGACAGAGTGTGAGCAGGAGAAGGGCCGAGAGAGAGGGAGACACAGAATCCGAAGCAGGCTCCAGGCTCTGAGCCAGCAGCACAGAGCCCGACGCGGGGCTCGAACTCACAGACCGCGAGATCATGACCTGAGCCGAAGTCGGCCGCCTAACCGACTGAGCCACCCAGGCGCCCGCATCTTAACTCTTGATCTCAGCTCAAGTCATGATCTCAGGGTTGTGAGTTCAAGCCCTACATTGGGCTCCACGCTAAACATGGAGCCTACTTAATAAAGAAATAAACTGATTGAAGTAAAATCCACAGGACACGTGATTAGAATTGAATGGAGAAAGAGTCATCAAAATGACTTCCAGGATTTTAAGTTGGGTAACTGAGAAGGAAGGTGGAAGTGGTGCTCCCAACAGAGAAAATATGGGAGCAAAAGCTAGTTAATGGGGAGAGAGTTGGTTGGTTCCATTTGGATTATGTTGAATACGAAGTGCTTTATAGAAATGCCTAAGAGAAGTTGGTTTTGTCTGTTTGGAAGTTATAAGTAAATTGTTGTTAAACATATTGAGGGTATGTGAAGTATCTAGGAAAAATCTGTAGACCTGAAAAGAGCAGTGGAATAAATAGGAATCTGGGAAACTGCCAACTTTTAAGGAGAAACAAAGCCTATGAAAGAGTCCAAGAGAAGAAAGTTCTGGGTCACAAGAGGCTGAAGCATTTGCTCTCTGGTAAAGAGCGGTTTCATTAGAGGGGCGCCTGGGTGGCTCAGTCAGTTGAGTGTCTGACTTTCGGTCAGGTCACGATCACACAGTTCTTGGGTTCGAGCTCCACATCGGTCTCTGTGCTAACAGCTCAGAGCCTGGATCCTGCTTCAGATTCTGTGTCGTGCGCGTGCTGTCTCTCGCTCGCGCTCTCTCTCTCTGTCAAAAATATACATTAAAAAAAAGCAGTTTCATTAGAAAATCTTGGAATAATAACTATATTGCGGTAAGTTGAGTAAATGAGGGTTAGAAAATAGTATTTTTTATATTTTTTTAAAATGACGTAAGGATGGGAATGGAGGAGAGGTAGTGGATGACAGTGAACTCTAGTACTAAGAAGGGTTTTGTTGGAGGTTGTTTGTGCTTTAATGGTAGGAAAGATTTTAGTGCAAGGGTCGGTAAACTTTTCATTAAAGGTCCATACGGTAGTGCAAAAGCAACCATAGACAATTTGGAAATGAACTTTATGTACAAAAACTGGCATTGGGCTAGATTTGTAATTTGTCATCCCCTGCTTTAACATATCTGTAGATGCAAAGGGAAAGGGTCTAGACAAAGTAAAACATAAATCAGAGATTCGACTAATAGAGTAAGATCTTGGCAGTAGAAGTGGGGGGAACCTGAGGCACGAGTGGATCGTGGGTTGGCCTTTGACAGGATGGCGGTGCCTCTGATCTTTAGAGACCAGAGAAGGGAAGAGGTAGTAATGGGATTTATTACTTAGGGTGTAAATAAAGGCAAAGGGTGACAGTTAACAGGTAATAGGAAAGTTGAGGGGGTTCGAGGGAGAGAGGGATGAACGGGCAGAGCATGGAGGGTTTTAGGGCAGTAAAACTACTCTCCGTGACACTGTAATGGTGAATACATGTCATTGTACATTTTTTCCAAACAGTAGAATGAATAACACCAAGAGTGCACCCTAAGGTAAACTACGGGGGCTCTGAGTGATAATCACATGTTAGTGTAGGCTCCTCTGTTGTAGCAGATTTACCACTGTGGGGGGCGGTGCTGATAGTGGGGCTGGGCATGTGGCGGGGTGTGGAAATCCCTACCTTCAGTTTTGCCGTGAACCTAAAATTGGTGAAGAGTAAAGTCTGTTAGGGAAAAAAGCTTCCTGGTATATAACTTACCACACAGTTACCATTCTGATATTTGGTGAATGTTTAGTGAATGTACAATCAAAAATCTGTTTCTCTAACTGAAACTTCCTTGTGCCTTATCATCAGAATTAGAGTAGAACCACTGAATGAAATGAAGACTATCATCATATATCATACTGGTTCTTCTTCTGAGTACATTCAGGGATTGGCTTTCATATTTCTTAGTAAAAGTGGGACACCAACTACATGCCCATCAGTTGAGAAATGGAGAACTAAAATGCGATAGGGCTGTACAGTTGCATATTGGATGTTAAAAATCAATGAAATAAGGTACATTAATATCAACATGAATAGAATCTCAAGAACGTGCCAAATGATGGACAGGTTTACAGAAAGTTACAATACGATGCCATTTAGGTAAACTGTGTGTGTGTGAACACAGCTGAATTTATAAAAAACTTGGTGAGATGGACATAAAAGAAGTTCATGGTAATGGCTCACCCCTTAGTGGAGGTAGTGTGGGAGTGGGATTGGGAAGGGATGTAAAGGAATTTTAAGTTTATCAGTAATGTCTTTTACTTTCAATTAATCTAAAATAAATTTGTCAAAAGTTCTTTCATAGGAGTTAAAAATGGACTGGAGTTTGAGTTCAGCCTTTTCCCCAGGACAAAAATAGTGATTTGGCCTAGGGAACTGTGTTTCCTTTCTGGTGGGATTATAATTGGCCGAGAAGCAGACTGCCCACAATCCTTGTGACCTGAATGTCTTTCAGAGGATGCGTCTTTTCACCTGTGTTTTATTCACTGTGAATTTGTAGTGAAAACTTTGTCTGTGGAGGTTTCTCCACAGCTCGCAGCTAACTTGGACTGAAAATCTGTTAGCTACGTTGGTGTAGGGTTTTGTTTTTCTATTTGCTAGTAATTTCTGTCAGCTGTTAGGTGGTTCATGAGCCCTCCATAATCATCCTGATGACTGTGCTGCAGAGCAGAGAGAGAGTAGTTCCCCACCATCTCGTCTCGTACGGGTAGGCTAGGAGTCCTGGCTCTCATCTGTGCAGAAGACACAAAAAGCACTTTTCATTAGAAAAGTCAACCTCATGGCATGTGTGAAAAGATCTTATGGATACCATTTTAACAGTTCTAATTCACTATTTTTGTCATGCAGAATGTTCTCAGTGACATTCCACCTCAAGTTCAACTTTTTTTAATGTTTATTTTTGAGAGAGAACGATGAGGAGGGGGCGGCAGAGAGAGCAGGAGATAGAGAATCCGAAGTAGGCTTCGTGCTATGAGTGCAAAGCCCAACTCAGGTCTCCAACTCACAAACCTGAGATCATGACCTGAGCCGAAGTCCAACGCTCAACTGACTGAGCCACCCAAGCACCACTCAAAATCAGTTCTTTAAATTAAGCCTTTTATTTTGAGATAACTGTAAAGTGACAAGCACTTGTGAGGAATGATATGGGGAGATCCCTGTACTCTTTACCCAGTGTCCCTAGTGATAACATCTTGAAAAACTATAATACAGTATCACAACTAGGATATTGGCATTAATGCAATTAAGATACAGAATATTTCCATTCTGTAAGGATCCCTCATGTTTCCTTTTTTTTATAGTCACCCTTCCTTCTTTCCTGTTACTACCCCCTTGTGGCCCCTGGCAACCAGTAATCTGTTTCCATCTCTATAATTTTGTCATTTCAAGAATGTTCTATGAATAGAATAATACAGCATGCAACCTTTTCATACTTTTGGTTGTTTTTTTTGTTTGTTTGTTTTTCACTGAACATAATTCTCTAGAGACTCCTCCAGTGTATCATTAGTTGGTTCTCTTTTACTTCTTAGCAGCCATAGTCTGGATATGCCTCAGGTTGTTTAAGTGTTCTGTTGAAGGACATCAGGATTGTTCTTAGCTTGGAGCTGTTGTGAATAAAGCTGCCATTATAAATCATTTGTGTAGAGGTTTTTACATGAACGTAAGTATTCATTTTGCTAGGATAAATGTCCAGGAGTGTAATCCCCGGGTTGTATGGTAGCTGCATATTTAATATATTAAGAGACTGCCAAACTATTTTCCAGAGTGGCTAGATCACTCTGCCTTCTGACTTACAGTGTGCGAGTGATCGTATTTCTCTCCTTCCTTGCTGGCACTTGCTGCCATCACTGCTTTATTTTAGCTATGCCGATAGGAATGTAGTGCACTCGTTTTGGTTTGAATTTGCATTTCCCTAGTGGCCGATGATGTTGAACATCTTTCCATGTGCTTCTTTACCACGCGTCTGTCCTCGTTTGTAAAACGTCTGTTCATATTTTTTGCACATTTTCTAATTGGATTATTTACTATTGAATTTTGTGTGTTCCTTGTATAGTCTTAGATACAAATCCTTTGTTGGATATATGGCTTGCAAATATTTTCTCCCACTCTGGGGCTTGTCATTCTCTTAACAGGGTCCAGTTCAGTTTTATTGCACATAGTGCTACATTTAACTCTGAAACAAAACAGAATGACCTATCCAGTGAGAAAAAACCAAGGTTTTGCACAGCTCTCTAATTTATCTTGCCGTGAGCGATGAAAGATGTAAAAAAAAAAAAAAAAAAAAAAGTGGTCTATCATAGACGATAGAAGAATGGAATTCTGTTTACTTTGTTCTTTTTTAATGTATAATTTTATATCCATTTTATTACTTCTTACTAATTCTTACTTAGAATTTAGGAGATAAAGACTGAGCCTAATGAATGAGATTCCTCCATAATTTCTGAATAATGAAAACTTAACCAGTTTTTGTTTTTAACATCAGGTTTCAGATGATGACAAAGAAAAGGGAGAGGGTGCTCTTCCAACTGGGAAGTCTAAAAAGAAAAAAAAGAAAAAGAAGAAGCAAGGTGGAGAGAACTCTCCTGCACAGGTGGAGTATCAACAACAGACACGATCCGTAAAGCCCTTCCTGCCGAAGTGCGGAAGGGCGTGCAGAGATAAAAGACACACTGTGAGCGCTCAGGTGTACTTGCGAAGCATTCGAAAAGTCACAGAGTCTTTTAAAGATCTTATATATCCTGCCGTAATAAAAACAGTATCGCTCTTAAAAAACCATCCCTGGGTGTAAACCCCCAGGTAAATACATGAAGTTAGATGCGGTTTGGTCTCTGTCAGGGCGAGGTGAGAAAAGAAGGTGCGGCGCTGCTCACACACGGAAACGGCTTCTGAGTAGCTGGGGTTCACCAGCTCAGAGTCTTAACAGTTACGGGGTGGGGCGCCCGGGCGGCTCGGTTGGTTGCGCATTCAGCCCTTGGTTGGGCTCTGCGCTGCCAGCCTAGAGCCTGCTTGGGATTCTCTCTCTCTCCTGCTGTCTCTGCCCCTCCCCTACTTGTGCTCTCTCTCTCTTAAAATAAATAAACTTAAAAAAAAAAAAGAATATACAGTTTTGAAAAAAGGAATTTTAACACAGTGAGAACAACTGTGCAGAACCTTACCCTGCGCTTGCGCCCAGTTTCACGTAGTCCCTTCTCGTTTGGCTCCTAACAGAAACTTCCTATTTATGTCACTCCTCCATTGTCCTTCTTTTTTCATTGGTCTTTCCCATTTGGGGAAACTCTTTGGATTATAATATAGACGAAAACAAAATTCTTGTACTTTCAAGCACACTAGATTACTAGACGTCTGCATGGGTTTCTCTTTGAAAGCTCCGTCACCGTTAGGTTACACCTTCTGAAAATCTTGTTCCTTACAACCGTGGGGCTAATTGTTTTTATTCCTTTAAATGCAGGAGATAGGGGCGCCTGGGTGGCTCAGTCAGTTGGGCCGCCAACTTCAGCTCAGGTCATGATCTCGTGGTCTGTGAGTTCGAGCCCTGCGTCGGGCTCTGTGCTGCCGGCTTGGAGCCTGGAGCCTGCTTCGGATTCTGTGTCTCCCTCTCTCTCTGCCCTTCCCCTGCTCATACTCTGTCTCTATGTCTCTCAAAAATAAATAAACGTTAAAAAAAAAAATAAATGCAGGAGATAGCCAGAGCTTCTGGAGGATAGCCTACAAAGTAATTTTCCTCCTTATTGTTCTCTTTGGGGAAAGTTGCTGCATGGCTTTTTAGGGAATTACATGTTTGGTAATTTTGTTGAGGGAAACACAACCTGTTATAAATGACACCCGTCCATCTTCAGTATTCGTTTTTCTCACGCGTAAGGATAATGTGACTGAGATCGGTGGATATGAAAAACGAACAGGAGTGCCTCTGTTAGCTGAGCCAGCTGATGAGAAATGTCATTGACAGTTAGTTCCCTGTCATTAGTAATACTGTCTGAAATCTGTTTAGCCAAACTTTTCTTGGATCTCTGTGACTTCTAGGATAGCCTGTACTAAGACTGCTTTTCTGTTTTGTGGATTAGGGGAGTTCTTTTTAAAAGAAATTTTGTGGGATAGATGTAATCTGTAAAATTCAATTTACTGGCAAAGGTCATGAACTTGTGAACATTCTTTTGGTATTCTGATACTCCTTTTTGAAATGTTTCATCTGTTTTTAAGAATACAGTGAGTAGTTAGTATACAGGCTTTGAGTCAGAGCTGCACTCGCATTTCAGTTTGGCCTTACTACTTATTTTTGCTTTACTTTGCACGTGTGACTTAACTGCATAGGTTGTTTTGAGAATTAAATGAGCTAGGCATAAAATTTAGTGTCAGGTGCATAGTGTATAGCATCCTGTCCATAATACGTTGTGGAATTTGTTCTTTTTCGTTGTGGGTATGTGGTTGGTGGACTTCTTTACTGTTACAGTGCAGCTGAGGCTGGAACTAACTGCTGTCTTCGCATTAATTTTGCACAGATTGCAGATCACACACATCACTCCAAAGCTACTCGTTCAACTTAAATTCACAATACAATTTTGAATTACTCTCTGAACCCACTACCATCCTGAACAAGCTTTATAAAATACCATTACTGGAAGAAAACTTTCAAGATCATCCTAGCCAGGTGTTTATATGTATGTGTTTGCTGAAGAGCAATGCAATTAACAAGGACGGTCCTATTTAACATACCCTAATTCATATTTGGGTCACATACCTAAGCATGTAATGTGCTTTAGAAGTATTTTGTTATAACTTTTTTAAAGTCTGAAGACCTAAGAATAGAAATGTTAAAGCTTAGGTGTAGACCCTTAGAAATTATCTAGGCACATTTTTTTTGTAGTCGAGGGGGCTGACGTCCAGGGAAACTAGATGATTTGTCCTTGACATTGCGCAGCCAGAGTGCAGCAGGCCAGAATCGAACTTGTCCTTTCTACTAGGTAAGCCTAACTTACCTATAGAAGGCACTTAGGTACAAATATTTTGTTCCCTGAAGAAGTCATTAAGTGAAATGTTATTTCTAAAGTATACTTAGTTCAAGTATTACCTAATTAACTGTATGCTTTTTTAAAAGAAAGATTTTCCAGTTTATTTTGTTTGAATTGGTTTAGTAAATTAGAATGGTTTGCATTTGGGGATGGGAGTGTATTGTTTTTTAATTCACAATTGATTTAAGTCCCTGGAGAAAGCAGGGATGACGACCGTTCCAAATGTACCTGTATATTTTAAAATCTTTGAGTGATTGCTTTTAAACATTTTTATAATGTTTGTTTATTTTTGAGAGAGGGAGACACAGAATCCGAAGCAGGCTCCAGGTTCTGAGCTGTCAGCACAGAGCCCGATGTGGGGCTCGAACCCATGAACCGCGACATGACGTGAGCCAAAGTCAGATGCTTAACCGACTAAGCCACCCAGGCGCCCTGAATGTTTGTTTTTATATGCTCTATTAAGCCATTTGGACAGTTACTGAAGTGAAATTATCTTGGACCATCTTTTGGACATTAATACTACAAACCAAATAGATTTTTAATTAGTAAAAAAGTGACTTACATCATCTAATCGACTACTTTTCTCTGTAGGACACAGAAGAATTAGAAAAAGAGATAAGAGAAGAGCTTCCAGTGAATACCTCTAAAGTCCGTCCAAAACAGGAAAAAGCTTTTTCTTTGAAGACCATAAGCACTAGTGACCCAGCTGAAGCACTCATCAAAAACAGCCAGGTAATTTTTTTGATATTTAAGGAATAAAATTTTGATGACTTGTAATTTGTGCCATAACTCCTGTTTTATCCAAGCACTGAATGCTAAACATTACTAATCACTATTTTGAAGTGCTAAGCACTTTAAAGACACTAATTTAGCCCTTAGAACAACCCCCCCCCCCCAAGAAAGCTAAGATCTGTCTATTCTATAAATGAGGTTGAAGAAGTTAAATAACTTGTCCCAAGTTGCAGAACTCTCAGTGGTAAAATCAGAACCCGTGGACTGTGTTTTCATCTGTTAAATATGTAGACCTGCAAGGGAGAGCGTGCTAAAGAAAATGCAGCTGGTTGCATTTCCCTAAATGCATAATGTATAATGACCGTGGTCCAACCTCTCAACTCTCAAAATGGGACATTTATGTAAAGTTTGGGGACAAATTCTTGAAATATGTGCTGTTGGTAGAAAATGTTGATGTGTCGGGAAGGACTGTTTTTAAATTATTATTTTTTTTAACATTTATTTATTCTCGAGAGAACATGAGTGGGGGAGGGGCAGAGAGAGAGGGAGGCACAGAATCTGAAGCAGGCTCCAGGCTCCATGAGCTGTCAGCACAGAGCCCGAAGCGGGGCTTGAACCACGAACCGTGAGATCATGACCTGAGCCGAAGTCGGACGCTTAACCGACTGAGCCACCCAGGTGTCCCTGGAAAGGACCGTTTTATAAAAGGTCTAAGCCAGTGAGGCATAACTTTTTAAAATCTTATTTCTCTGGGCGCCTGGGTGGTTCAGTCAGTTGAGCGTCCGACTTCGGCTCAGGTCATGATCTCACAATTCATGAGTTTGAGTCCCGTGTCAGGCTCTGTGCTGATAGCTCAGAGCCTGGAGGCTGCTTCGGATTCTGTGTCTCCCTCTCCCTGTGTCCCCCTCCCGCGCCCCCGTGCTTGCGTACTCTCTCTCTCAAAAATAAGCATTCAAAAAAATTTTTAAACTGATTTCGCATAAGGTAAGTTATGTACAAATATATGAAATCCTACTAGAGAGCATGGTTCATTTATATAATCATTCAAAATATTTTTTGAGAACCTACTGTAAGCCACATACTATTTCAGAGGATATGTCAAAGACAAAGCAGGTAAAAATATCTGCCTTTGTGGCACCTGAGTGGCTCAGTCGGTATAATATCCAACTCTTGCTCTCAGTGTCGTGAGTTCAAGCCCCACATTGGGCATGGAGCCTACTTTTAAAAAACTGATCTCAGCCTTTGCGGAGCGTACGTATTTAATGAAACAGCTGTAGACAGCCTGAGTTACAAGAGTGCCCGGCCGGCTCAGATGGTAGAGCGTGTGACTCTCGATCTCGAAGTTGTAAGTTCCAGCCCCATATTAAGTGTAGAGACGCTTAAAAATAAAATCTTAATTAAAAAAAAAAAAAAAAAAAGAACCTGAGTTACCATTAAAAGAAATAATTTGTAACAGTCTTGCACTAAAATAAAATTTTAACCATACTTCCTATTTGGATTTTAATTCCCTAAGAGAAAAATTCCCTTTTGAGATGAAAGGATACAGTCTCAGTACATGCATGGTTTAAAAATAGGGTTGCAGAAGGTCATTTGACATTTTGATGTTTTACTTATTATTTATTAGTAAGCCATTTTCAGAAGCCATCTTGTAAAGACTGCTTGAGTCCTTCTGTGATTTAAGATAGAGTGGGAGAATACTAGAAATAAGTACTAAAACTTGTGGGTGTGAAGTAAATGTAGAGAACGTTAAGAAAGGTGAACCGACCAAGACAGAAGAGAAGAAAGGAATCCTGGTAATTTCTTGGGTGCACACAGCTTCCTCCTCTTGTTTCCTTTTCCATTGAGCTTTCTTACACCCAGAGAGCCTGGAAGAACAAGAGGCAAGAGAACGATAGTAATGTTTCTTACCCTTGTTTCTGTATTCAGAATTGGGATTTATGAGCAAAACTAAAGGATGACTCGATCGCGCGCGCTCATCTGTTACAGCCTCCAGGCATTCCCAGTCCTGGAGCTTCTATCCTTCCCTCTTCTGACCGAGCATTCCCAGTTCGGCCTCACTGAGGCAAATCCGTTAATTTGCCTCTTTTCTGCTTCCAGGTAGGAGAGGAGAAGCAAGGCAGTAAGAGTCTAGGCCCTCAACATTATGGTTTCACTACCAGACTGGATAAAACTCTGTAGATTTTTACTACTCTTGAGTTTTACTACTTACTTTAAGCAATAGGACGAGAAGTCATAGTCTGCTTTTGTCTGAGGCTGTCTTTTCCCTTGTGTAGGAAACTGAGCCGTTGCTGCTCTGAGTGAGCCTTGCCTCTCGAGAAGCAGAGAAGGGGGTGGTATCACCTCCTGGGAGTTCAGAAATTAGCTATTTTCTGTGTGTCTTTCACGTGAAAAAGTTTCAAGTTCAGCGTTGGTGAGAAGCGGACAGACATTGAATCACTGAAACATCAAATCGTTCTGTTTGTAATGTACCGGGAAACATAAAAAGTTCATGAAAATGGAATTATTCGCTCCTACCTGAGATTCAGTAAACATCTTGTAATTTTGCACTCATCCCTTTTTATCTCCACCTCTTCTCGTGGATGTCGTCGGTAAAGATTTATTTGGTTCTGCCACTAGAGGGCACGCACGAGTTGTAGTGCTTCTGCCGGTAAATGATTTGAAAATCATCTTAGTATTTACTTGCTCGTCAGCAGCCTCTGGTATTACTTTTGATATTTAATTTTATGTGAAACTTTTGCCAAGGAATTTAAGGTAATTTTGTCCCAAAATAGCCTATCAAGACTCTTCCACCTGCTATTTCTACCGAGCCATCTGTTATTTTATCAAAAAGTGATTCTGACAAGAGCTCTTCCCAAGTGCCACCGATGCTACAAGAGACAGATAAATCCAAGTCAAATACTAAGCAAAATAGTGTGCCTCCTTCACAGAGTAAGTAATTCTCCTTTTTTAGTGCTTTATATGTTCTCTGTACTGTTGATTATGTTAATATCTTAGAAGTTTGAACTATTTAGACATCTAATCTTGGAAGTTGATGGATTAATAGAGCAGCCCTTCCTTCCTTTGCACAGGCTAGATTCCTTGGAACCTTGTGGACCTCAGTTGTGAGGGCCGAGGAGCTGAAATCACTGCAGGCGAGACGGGGTGTCCAGGGACATAGACAGCGGAGGGCTCAGTACCTGCCCTTGCCCATCTGGCCGCTCCGTTTCTCCATGCACATGTTCTTAGGGGTGCTGGGAATTGCCCTGTGCCTTTTCCCCCTTTGTCTCCCTTCAGCTACCTTCAGTATCCATTTGCCCATTTTCACTTTCATTACTTAGATTGATAATGCCATGTTAAATGATGGGTTTTGTAGATCAGGACCAGTGAAATATCATTCATGTGATTAAACAAAATAATACATTGGTGTCCACAGGAAGAGGGGAAGGCAGCCATAGAATAGCCTAAAAACATGAGACTGGGGCTTGAAAAGTTACACATAAAGATCGAAGAGTTGTTAGTGGATTTCAAAGCATGTTTTCATTGATGCTACTTTGATATTTTTGAGACATAACAGTATTTTCTCCTGTTTTTTTCTTTCTTTTTTTCCTTTTAGCCAAGTCTGAAACTAGCTGGGAATCTCCCAAACAAATAAAAAAGAAGAAAAAAGCCAGACGGGAAACGTGAATATATTTTTCCTGAATTGGACATGTGTTTGTAAACACTGTCTGGAAGATTATGCTGTTTATGCAATAATTTGTGAACATGTACAGAGTTTTATATAAATTTAAACCAATTTTTAAAACAAAACTGTGAACACAACCACCGTAAAAATGGAATCAAAGGAAAGTTAATTTATGAAATTAAGAGGTCAGCAGAATGTACCACAGTGCTGGAAGACACATGGGGAAATACTTTTCGATTGGAACAAGAACGATCTCAATTTAAGAATATTATCTTGGTTTTACAGCAGTGCCCTGTTTACAACAGATCGTGCCCTGTCTCATCTGCAGCCGAGGAGTGAAGGATTCCGATCGGAGAGAGGGGGTTGCCTACGGATTGGTAGGCGGCATCTTGGATCTTATGCACGGAACTCAAAACCATTCAAATCTGTTTTATGCTTAAATCAAAGTGCTTTGATCAAATGCATACTCTGCCATATCTTTACACGTATGTTGGTAGCAGTTTGTATTAAAGGAATCACAAGTGCAAATAAAAGGTCATTTATCACTTGTTAACTAAACTCATGGTTTAGTTTACAGTTTTTAAAAAGTTCTTAATTAAAACATTGAACATGCAGTTGATGCTTGTATGGCTTATGAAGTTATTTTTGATAGTCTTACATTACTTGAATTGTTCAAAGTTCAGTATATTTTAAATTAAGAAAGGTAAACTATATGTATTTGTTTTATACCTCTAAGGTTCAGACTCACAAATAATGCTCTTGTTTAGAATTTGAAAACTTTGAGGCAAAGTCCGACTTAACCTTTTCCCTTTCCCTAGCGGTTACTGTTTTCCAGCGTCAGCTCTTCTTCATTGCTAATCCATTTTCCACTTTAAAAGTGACATCTTTCACTAATTAGTTCTACAGACAGAACTTTCGAGAATATGATGGAGAGTGAAAACTAGAGTCAGACAGCTTTAATTGACCTTGTCAAGACCTCCAGTTATCAGGAATACATTTTTTTACTGCCTTAACCTATAGTGCGTAGAATATGCATCAATTTCTTGAGGGGGATTCGTGTTTTTATAAGAATTTTCATGTAATTATTGCAATCGTGGTCAAATAAGGAACGTTTTCTGCTTGAAACTATTGATTGAAATGACGTATGAGATGCTTCACCGTTTTCAGGCACTGTGTAATTCTCTTGTAATAAACTGGCAGGCATCTTTGTAACTATAAATAGTGCATGCTCAGCCATGTACACTGTAAATAGCCTTTACCAAACGTGTTTGACAAGGACCATAATTAACATCACTTAGTGAATTGTGATAAAGAAAAAAAAGCCATGATTTATTTGATGCGACCGGCTTGTTTTTATGTGGCGCCAAGAACGAAACTGTTTAACAGCTGTAACCAATGGTACCGATCTGTCCATCCAATCTTGTCTTTATTATATCTGACTGTGCTTTGATAGTATTGCATTGTCACACTAGGAAAGCTGAAGGAACAAAATGGTTTTAGTGTCGCTGCAGACTGGCCTTAGTAATGGGCGGCTTTCCTAGCAGGCGGTCACTGGCTTGTATCGGGTGTAGCATCTGCTTCAGGAACACGGCAGTATGTTTACATGACAGAAGTTTTGTTTAATTCTATGATATTTCTAAATTGATTTGTTTAAATAAATTCAGCAAATGGATAGCATTGTTTTATTTGCTTCAGTATTGGGGTAAATAAGCTAACCTGCCAGGAATTCATTTCTGCAAATGCCTTTATCCTGTTAGCTTTACCTAGATGTTTCCTGAAGAGATCCAAGGATTCCTAACTTGCCAGCACTCTGTAAAGGCGTCACAGGGAGGGTCGGAGAAGGAGTCTGTGATTTTAGATGGTGCCAAGAGATCTGTGCTCAGAAAATTTAGTTGAACTCTCTCAACTCTACCTCACCGTTTCTTTATCTTAGAATCTTGTCGGCCGTGTCCAGTGTCGGACTTTATTTCTCCGGCTTAGCATCTTCCGTACGGCCACCCACGGCGGGTGTTCGAGCCTCTGACTTCTGAGGAGAGTTGTGTGTGGAGGTGGAGCGGGGTACTGCTCCCCAGCCGGAGCCAGTAGGGAGATGCCTCTGTCTCCTCTCTCTAGCTCAAGAACCAGTACGTGGATTTTATGTTTTAAGAGATGGCAGCTATGAGTGATAAAGTAGTATGTTTATTTTCTTCCATATGCATGAGATGCAAATTCTTACGCAGTTAAATCCATTACTCTTTACCTGTTCCAGAAGATCTTTATACGGCATCCAGTCGGTTTCTGGAATCTGAACACAGGAACTGTCCATCATCAACCTCAGAAGGCACTAAAATGAAGGTAGTGATTCAGAGGGAAGGAGAGGGAGGAGCCTGTTGGCCTTTGGAGGCTTGGATTGGGTGCTTCCCACACCCTTAGCAGGGAGATAACTGATCTCTTTAGGCCTTGTCAGGCCTGAAGTGGAACCTCCTCCAGAATCTCCCTAATCCTGGCTGGAGTCCGCATACTTCCTGCAAGTCCTTTCCCGTTCTGGAGCAGGGTTTAGGATTTCCCCAGACTGGGATCCTACCTATCCAGACCCCAGATTGAGCCAAACGCTAGTTCAGAGAGTCCAAAAACCAGTGTTGAAATACAATGTTGCTGATGTAATTTCACATGTTTACTTTGTGCATGCAATTGCGGGGTAGGGGGGCAGTGGAAATAATTTATCCAAATCTAATGGTGGTATTTCATAGGCTAGTCCAGTTTGTATTTGGGTTAAAGATAATTGAAGGGCAATAATTAGCCACAGAGTTTAGTTTTTCTTAATTAAAAACAGTCCTCTATTAACGTAGCGTGAACTATCTTTCAAAATTGAGAATCTAGGTTTAAGATGTGGAAGAGACATCTTAAGACTTTACTGTAAACTCACTGCACAAACTGGAATTACTTTCCAAAAGACTTAGGGAATGCAAATACGGTCTTTGTAAAATGCACTGAGTATTGTAAATAAAACAAACCGGTTTTGTTTTGTTAAAAATGCTCGTTATAGTCCACTTACAGGAACGGACTTCAGTCACTTTGCCTCCTAAGCTGGTCTAAAGGCAGTTAATTTCTGATGTTCTTGATGCTTCTTTCCAAAACCATAGGCGCACTTGCAGGCTTTACCAGTGGGAAGCCCAGTATTTGCGGAGTTAAGCACCTTGTAAAATACCCGCTCGTGAAACTCCGTGTTCTCCATGGGAAACCGCTTCCACCTTCCGCCCTCTTAGCAGCAGGTGCAGCTGCCACCAGGTGCAGGGTGTGCCGCGTCCACTCTGTAGGTTAAGGGAGTTAAACTCCGATTTGGCATCACTTATTAGTGTGGCTGCGTCCCAAAACAGTAGTGACTTAAACCAGATGGAAGTTTATTTCTTGTGCGTGGAAGGTCCAGAAGTCCGCGCAGGGCGGCTGGGACACTACAGGGTCAGGAATCCGGGTTCCTTCTACGTTGGTCCTCCCCATTCTCAGCACGCGGCTTCCATGTCCTGGTCGCAGACAGCTGCACAGCCAGAAACCTTGCGTCAGCATTTCTGCCCCCTCCCTTTAAGAACGCTTCTCAGAAGTTCCATCACCTAGGCGTCTCAATGCACACTTAGCCGCTGGACCCTCCTAGCCACAAAGAGAATAGGAAATAATAGGCTTTGTTCTGACTGTCATGGGCCAATTAGCAGCTCACGATTCACTGCTGAGGAAGCCGTGGGGAACCGGGCCGTGACCACAGCCAGCAGTCCTTGTCTCGGGGTTGACACACTGCGGAGATCTGCGCCCAACCGTCATTTTTAAGGTCGAGTTTTCATTTTTCCAACTAAGTGGAAATTTTGAAATCTCTTGGATACCGCTCAGGGTAGCAGCTGGTAATGTTGGAATGTCTATGTAATAGCTTTCTGAAAGAAATTCCTGCCAACCAGTGGCCGCTTTAGATTCTAGAGACAGGCGGACCGAAGAAGTAGCAGGTCGCCATCGTGCCTGTCCCGCAAGTACCAATTGCTAACAAGTTTCAATAGAAAGATTGCCCTAGTGTATAAAGCAATCTCTAAAAAGAATAAAAAGCATTACTATTCTTTCTAAATGCTTTAAGAGAAAAATGCTTTCTAACTCTAGCATCAAGGCCGGAGGTTCATGGTGACATGTTTGCTAACTAGTAACAGTTACAGTGCTGAGATCTATGAATAGGCTAATTGAAGAAAAATTTAAGCAGATTCAAGGTCTTCCCCATGGCAATGGCATTCTTATTTGTATATGTATGCTTTCCTTTTTTATTTATTGTATCAAAGCTTTCAAAATGAATATATGTAACATGTACATAAATTATAAAGCATAATAAAACAAACATCTCTGAAACTACCATTCTGCTGAAGAACTAGAACGTTATCAGTAGAGGGGATACTGGGAGTGAGCTTGATGTTTGTCGGTTGGCAACAGGATCAAGGGGCGAAAGGCATGGATGAAAATAACAGCTCTCAAATGCCCCAGCATGGCACAGGCCCTTTATCGTGCCTGCACTAGCGGAAGATCCCAGGTAACTTCCAGCCGGTCTTGGAAGGCAGTCATGGCTCACCAACGCCCCTTCCCCAAGTCATCCCACTGGCCTCTGTTGGGGAGTCGTAACAACTACACGCAGGCACAACAACTGAATGCGAATAGTGCCCCCCAGATGTGGGTTGAACATGACAGCCTTACCCTGAGGAAAGAAGGTAGCAAGGCTCTATAAAAACTCGCCCACCCCCACCCCACTCTCCCCCGGCTCCGGAATTCAGAAGAGCAGCACGTGCCCAGTTTAGGGTGCAGATTCCTGGGGCCCTGGGTGGGTCAGTTGGTTAAGCCTCCAACTCGATTTCGGCTCATGTTCGTGAGTTCGAGCCCTGTGTTGGGCTCTGCGCTGACCTGCTTGGGATTCTCTGTTTCTAAATAAGTTAATAATTGAAAACTTCAAAAGGGGATTGTCAAGGGTACAGATTCCTTGTGAGGTTCGTTGAGGGGCTGCAGACTTTCTGACAAACACAAGTGGATTTATGGTGAAACAGCAGGAGCTGTGAGTAACTTAAGATAGGGTAATTAGGAATGATTTCTTTCTCTTTGACACTGTACCATAACTTTACAGGATTCCCTGGAAAAGGTGCGGCTACTCCCATTTCTCAGCAATATTAAAATGATCACAGTAATGAAAGATGGAAGAAAACCGGCCTTCGATAAATTTCTATTATTAGCAAACAAAATCTAGTAATTTATTAACAGAATAAAACCCTGATCAAAGATGCAAGTGTGTGCTGATAACAGGAACTCTATTAACATTTCATTTCATCTCAAAATTAAAGCTGGAAAAGCCGACAAGCTTGACACTATGCTGAAGGAGTATTTTACAAAATCCAATAGCCATGCCCAATTTAGATTTTTAAAAAAATAGGGGAAATACTAACGTCATCTCAGTTGAAAGCAGAGCAAAACAAGGTTATCTGTTAGCAAGATTGTCTTGGAGAGGCATTAACAGATAGTGAAGTTTAAAATTGGCATAACATCAAGAGAAATTACTTTTTCCCAATGTATGTACACCTACAAACCTCAAGAGGTTTTAAAAAGCTGTGACCCCTAGGAAGAGAATATACTCAAGGGACGGATATACAAAAATTTCCAGAATTTTCTGTATTAGAATAAGCATCTCAAAAAGGAAATGGGAAAAATCCAATTATGACAACCAGAACTATCATATTAAGAAATAAATTTTTCAATAAAGATACAAGACCAGATGAAAAAAGTCTTCAAGAAAGACAAATTAAATGAAAAGCTGTATCATTACTTGGAAAGCAAAAAATACCACTCTTCCCAAAATTAGTATATAATTGAGTTCAGTTCTACTTAGAATGCAACAGATTTTAAGTCCCTCAAAGATTATGGAAACAAATAATTTGAAAAAGACAAAGAGAAAGGAGTAGGCAGCGGCTGGGGCAGGGCAGGGGGCCAGCCTTGTCAATGCCGGGTGTCAGAATAAAATGCAGAAAGGCTTGTGTCCATCAGGGTTCTTCACTGTAAAACCCGGGATCCCTCCGGCGAGTTTAAACTGAAGAGGAACCCAGAAGCACCGGAGATCCAGGCCCTGACCCCATGAGGAATAACAGCTTGCCACTTGCACATTCAGAGGCTACCCTAGCAAAAAACCATCCATCCCCCAGCTCCCATGAGAAAGCTCCGGACCGCCTCCACCCTGCAGCCTCCCACAGCTGGGTTCTTCTGCTGGAGCCTCCTCCCACCTCACCTCTTTCCTAGTCAGTGTTTGGCAGAGGCGAGGTCATATCGGTGTCTGTCAAGCAGCAGGGGAACCTGAAGAATGAATTTTGGGTATGGAGAGAACCCCAAACATAAAGAGTATTCGAAATGTCTGTTGAGCAATCAAAACCTGGTTAGGGTCCACGCCAGTGTAATCTTTATCAACAAAGGATTTTCCAGCAGGGAGAACAAAGTGGGAACACCGGAAATATATTCGTATGTACTTGAGAATTTTGAATACAATGTAGGTCATGTTTTAGTTCTGTGTAAAGGGACAATTTACTTCATAGATGGTTTTGGAGCAACTTCCCTAACTGGAAGAAGTTGGAGCTGGACCCTTTCGTGTCTCACATGAAAATAAATCCCATATAGATTAAAGAATGAGACCAAAAACACAAAATCTTAGCAGACAATACAGAAAATTACGTAAAGGTGGGAGAGATCCTCTTTTTTAATGAAGAAAAGGCGGGACATTTTCCAGTGATATTGAGAAGTAATTGACATACGTCACTGTATATGAGGATGCTATTCTTAACCAAGACTGGAAACCCACACGCTGTAAAAGATGGACATACTTAAGTGTATAGTTTTTTTTTTTGGACATTTAAAAAATTTTTTTTTAATGTTTTTATTTTTGAGACACAGAGAGACAGCGCATGAGTGGGGGAGGGGCAGAGAGCGAGGGAGACACAGAATGTGAAGCAGGCTCCAGACTCCGAGCTGTCAGCACAGAGCCCGACGCGGGGCTCGAACTCTCAGACCGCGAGATCATGACTTAAGCCGAAGTCGGACGCTCAACCGACTGAGCCACCCAGGCGCCCCTTTTTTTTGGACATTTTAAATGTTTTATTTTAAAACAATTATAGACTCACAGTGATGAGGTTTTGGGGGTGATAGTGGGGCTCGTGGAGTCCGGAGCTGACAGCCAAGAAAGAAGTCTTGAAGACGTATTTGATGCAAAAAGGTGATTTTTTTTTTTTAACATTTATTTTTTGAGACAGAGCGTGAGCAGGGGAGGGGCAGAAACAGAGGGAGACACAGAATCCAAAGCAGGCTCCAGGCTCTGAGCTGTCAGCACAGAGCCCGACACAGGGTTTGAACTCACAAACTGCGAGATGATGACCTGAGCCTGAGCCCAAGTTGGGTGCTTAACCAACTGAGCCATTCGGGCGCCCCAAAAGGTGATTTTATTGAAGCACAGGGACAGTACCGTGGGCAGAAAGAGCTGCCCCGAACCGGTGGAGCGACTGGTTATCTACTGGGGAGTTGGGGGAGGTAAAGTCCAGGGGAAGTTTCCAGTGAGGTTTTCATATGCTAAAGAAGACTCCCAGGATGCTGAAGGCCTAGCTATTGTCAAGCTAAGGTTGTTTTTCCTTCCAGCAAAGCATTAGCATTAAGACCGTAGAGAGTTCCTGGAGAAAGGCCAGCCTCAAGTATTTGTCAATGGGCTGCAGGTTATGAGGAAAGTTAATTTTATCTGCCATTTCCTTCTGCCTTTGTTCCCCACGTCTCTGTGGAGCGCTGATGTTGGGGCTCCAAGAAACTGAGTCTGTAGGTTTCTGGAGATGAGGCTATTGATAAGATTACCTTTTTCGTGTCATTTACTAAGATATTTGTAAATGGAGACTCTGGTCCTGAAGGACTGTGATCTCCATCGGTTAACCGTGTGTGTTGTTTTTCCCCTTTCCTTTGCTCTTGGGCAGCCAGTAGTGCCCGAGGAATATCACAGACATCCCACCTGGGGGGTGGGGGGCTGTGTTTGCGGCCTGTCACCTTGCCTTCGGCTCCGTCATCAACAGGAAGTTGCAAAAATGTTCCAGAGAGGTCCTTTGCGCCCTTCCCCCAGTTTCGCCGCGCGCCCGCACACTCACTCACACACCCCAGGTGGCACTCGTGGCTACCCAAGAACAAAAGAAAGGAAAGGAAACAAATGGTTAACTGGTAGAGATCACAGTCGTGTAAGACACTAGTCTCCATCAGTCTACAAATTTCTTAGTAAATTACAAGAAAAAGACAATCTTATCAATCGTCTCATCTCCAGAAAACCTGAAGACTCAGTTTCCTGGAGCCCCAACATCACCCTCCGCCCATAGCGATGTGGAAACAAAGACAAGAAGGAAAAGGCAGGTAAAATTAAATTTCTTTATAACCTGCAGTCCATTGACAAGCACTTGAGG
Organism: Paguma larvata; assembly: GCA_030068075.1. Lineage (NCBI taxonomy): Eukaryota > Metazoa > Chordata > Mammalia > Carnivora > Viverridae > Paguma > Paguma larvata. The sequence continues at coordinate 42,303,011 of CM057838.1, forward strand.
CAAATACAGAGTGTAACGTTTCTCCAGGAAGCCCCTACAGTCCTCTGTTAATGCCTGCCTGGAGGGGAAAACAACCTTAGCTTGACAATAGCAAGCCCTCAGGTATCTTAGTGTAGCAGGATTCTAGCACCGAGTCGTGACACCGAGACTTTTCTTTCCAAGAAGCAACTTTATTCCTGCCGGCACCGCTCAGTTGGGTTCGTACCCAAAGAACTGAGCCTCGAACACCATGTGGCGTGGGTTTTTAATGTATTTTTTACTTTCCTGTCTCCCATATATGGTAACGCACAAACACAGTCTGATTAAGTGGTCTCATGGGACAAGGTCGTGAGGGATGTTGTCACATATGCCAATAGCAAGGTCGCCTTGAGATATTCCTTTTTTTTTTTTCTTTCCTTAGGGAGGGGACCCTACCACATTCTCCCTTTGATGCTCGGACCCCTCTATTTAGGGTCAAAGAGCATCATCTTGGTTTAGAGGCTTGTATTTTTATAACATTATTACATGAGTGGTCATCTCTTTTTTTTAATTATGGCCTCAGTGAGACTGGAGGCAGACCGTACAAGCAGGGGAGCTAAGCGGGGTAAGATTAAGCACCCTCCTAAAATTAGGAGGATAATTCTCATGGGGTTTTGAATCCCCCAAGAGTTGAAAACCATTCTCCAAATACTCTCTGGAGTTCCACCTGTTCCTAGTCTGGACTGGGACATGAGCAACCTTTTGTATTCGATCTGTGATCTCCCCTCTGACTTTTTCCTCATCATCTATCTGTAGGCAGCAGTTGTCCAAGTTAAATTTTCCACAAACACCTCTCTCAGAAGCAAGCATGGAATCTAAGGCCAAGCCATTTTGATAGAGGGCATTGTACGTTTTGGTTTGTCACTTGCCTAGTAAGTGAAGAGCTCTGGCAGTTTCATTGGTTATGATTTTTACAACTGCCTGTAGTCCACTTATGTGGTTTAGCATGTCAATGGGTGTGTAGTAGCCCCAACATCCATCCTCTGCCCAGGTGGCAGGGCTATAATATTGGATTATACTCTCAGGAGGCCATTTACAATCTTTTTAATTGTGAATTTGTAAAGCACGCTGCTGTTTTTGAGTCTCCTTGTCCCCATACACTTGGACTCCCAAATGTTTCCCTCCAGCAAGTGGGAGCGGGAAGAAAGATGGACGAAGTTTCCAGCACAAATGACCCTGACCAGGCTGAGGGGGGAGTACAATATAGGCTGTCCTTCCGCATATGTAGTACAGTCCACCTGGGACCTGCCGTTTGATGGCGTGTTGACATTGTCTCAGGCCTCTCGGAGATGAGCGAAGTTAAACAAGGGGTGGGGATCTGGCTCAAGGTGATGTGGGGTCCCCCACCGCTGGGTTTTCTGGGCAGTTGAGTTATAAAATCTTTGGCCTAGGCATGTTAAGTTTTTAACAGAGATGACAGTGAACTTTTTCCCCACCAGGCAAGACAGTTTTCCCCAAAATTGAGCTTTTGAGAAGCCAAACCCTGATAGTGGGACTGGGGTATTTTTTTTTACATAAGGTTTGTGGGGATCTAATTTTCTAGTCTCTTATGGCCATTGTTTTCCCATGTTGGTAACCAACGAAATATGCTATCCACAAAAGGAAGGGTGAGTGTTCACAGAAACCTCTTATCACATTTCCAAGCCGGCTGGGGCGGTCTCAGCCAATCGTGTGGCTAAAAGTAGAGCAGGAATCACAATAATAGTGAGAAACAAGGGGTGACAGTGCCTCACAGTAAGGAAACATATAGAAAATAAGGACAGTCTTCTGTTTCACCGCACTGTTGCTTCCTCAAGCTTCTGCGGCGCGTAGATGAGTCAGCTCCTGGAGCGACTGAGGCAGGGGTGCAATCTCTTGGAGCCTCTGGAGCCGCAGATGGCTTCTTCCGTATGGTCAGCTTGCACGGCGTGGATGGATCAGGAATGCACTCCCAGTTTCGAGACGCCGGCTTCACACTACTGTAGTGAATCCAGGGACCCCCTTCAGCTACCTTTATTGCAGTAGGGGTGGACAAAACGACACTGAACGGGCCCTTCCAGAGGGCTTTTAGGGGTTGGACATTCCACTCTTATCCATATTGCATCCCCTGGTTTAAAGGGGTGAGCGTCTGGTCAGATTTATAGGTAATGGTTCTCTGACCCGGTGGTGTAAGGTGGTTAGGGTGAAGCCAAGGGCCCGCATCTGTTGCCTTAGGGTTCCATTGCCTATCTCATTTAGATCCCCCCTTTATGCCCTTGATAATGGGAGGGCACCCATAAAGGATTTTCTAAAGGGAGAACCTTCGGCTTTTTTAGCCTCCCGCTTGCAGCTGCAATCTGCCTCCCTGAACTCCCTTCTCTCTCCCTGCCTGATGTTAACCCTTTCCCTGTTGATTTCTCCCCTGGAATAGGGCCTGTGACTGCTGTTGGGGAACAGGGACGATGACCATCCTGGCTGGAAAGGGACGGTGTAGGGGTACAGCAGTTAGAGTCTACCCCAGGGTCAGTCAAGTGGCACACAGTATGGTTTATAGGAAGGCTGGCAGGCACAAGGCGGCATAAACACTAGCAGACACAAAGAGAAAACCACAAGGTAAAGATTAAACTGACCAACAGGATGGCATCTTAAGATAATATCTACAGTTTCCAAACCTGTCGAATAATCTAGAAGAGACCCTGACTTTGGAAACAACATGTATCAGAGAATCGGTCTCTCATAATCCAGGCGATGGAGAAGCAGGAACAGTAAGTCATCAATGGTGGCTCCATTTTCAAGACTTTGGCCCTAACGTAATTTAAAAAAAAATTTTTTTAAGCATCCAGTGCTTGTGAGGTATTATTGACAGTTTTGCCGAGTAGGAGCAGACAGTCTGCTTTATTTTGAGGCGTAAAACTTTTCCAAGAGCCAGGAGTTCTACTAGAGAAAAGTCAAGGCGGCCATTTGCCGTTACTAATTTATAAATTTTTAGGTAAGCCAAACCTGGGTATTATTTTATAAAGCAGAATTTTTATTACTTTTTGTGCCCTTTCTGTCTTGAAGAGGAAGGCCTTGACCCAATTAGTAAAAATATTAACCCATACAAACAGACGTTAGCTTTTTTTTTTTTTTTTTTTTTTTTGACCTTGGCAGCTGAGGGAGACCTAATTGTTGTCTTTCCCTGGATAGTCTCCAGTTCCTTGACCGTCTGGCAGAACAAAAGGATTGTTTCTAAGACATACCTCACAGCCTGATACCCCTTGCAGAACCGTCCTTGACAATTTTTTTTTTCTCAGTAAACATCCACTGAGTCCTTTGATAAGCTTTGTTCCTCCCTAAACGAAAGGCCTGATGCTGTGTTTCAATAATCTTATAGCTCTGGGAGCTCGGCAATAGTCATCGCCCTGCTCTGTTTGTAACCATTCCGAGGGTTGGAGACACTGTTTAGGAGCCGGACTCCAGTTTATTTTTAATTTATTTTTGTGGCGGGGGGAGGGTAGGTAGGATTGAGTCTCCTTTAATAATTGATGTAGCAGCAAACTATTTTCTTGAAGCCTGGTACCTATAGCCTATAATATCCAGTAATTTCCCAAAACTCACATAATTGTTTATCTGCCCTGAGCTGGTAGCACCGTCGTCTCTAATTTACTTATAATGTCCCTTTCTAGCAAGGGAGGAAGGCTCTCTGGCCTTATAGGGAAAGAGTGAGAAAAAATCAGGTTTCCCCATATATATCCCAGGGGCTGAGAGAAAAATGGAGTTAGAAGTTTTCCGGAGATGCCTCGAATCCTCAGGCTGCGTTCAGACAGTTGGCCTGGAGTGGAAAGGAGGGCAGAAAAGGTAGCTCTGGTGTCAAGAAGGAAATCAACCAGTTTTCCTTCTATATTTAGAGTTACCCGAGGCTCTGGGTTTCTGAGAGACAGTTGGTTTAGGGGAGCCTCCGTGGAGAGCCCCAGGCCCCGGTGAGTCCCTTCCAGGGACAGTGGTTATCTGAGCCCTCACAGAGGTCCGGGAGGGCATTCAGATCTCCAGGGATTGTTTCCATACAAGGGACAGGGCTTGTGGGGTTTTCATTGTGGTTGTCCCCTTGAGGACGGTCTCATTTTAGTGCTCTGAATGGCCATACAAATGGCACTTGGTGCCAGGACCTCAGGAAGTCCGGTCTGACATAGTATGTAAAGCCACAACTAAGGCCTCATATATATTTTTTTAAAGCTTCATTTTCTGTTTTGTTTGTAATATGCCCAACTGGCAGCTCATAAGAGCTCCTCCAGGGTCCTTTCAAGGCCAACAGCCAATTTTTGCATTTTCTCTGAATATCTAGGGCTGATTGAGTGACAAATTTGTCCTTTAAAATTTTCTCAGCCTTAGGAGTGTTGAGGGGGACAGCCATACATTTACTGAGAGCCTCCCTCAACCTCTCCAGGAAGGCCATCAGGCTCTCATTCTGTGTTTGCAAAATAGTGGCTAATTTAGCATAATTTAAGAACTAAATCTTAGCTTTCCTTATTATTATTTTTTTTTTCAAAACATCTGTCTCATTAAGAGTCTGATTTAACAAAAGCATTATATCTTTCCAGGTCAACTCAAAAACATATGTAATATTCTGAAAAGCCTTTATATATTTATTCAATTAGAAAATTTCCCTAAATCTCCTTTTATCTGTCTTAAACCTTGTAATGTAAAAGGACTGTTTTTGTTTTTTAACCTACCTCTGTTTCCCACCTGTAGGACCTTGTGAGTATGGACTGTGACCAAGCAATTTTTTCTTGGTTGTCGTAGGATGCACTAATTTTATTTTGGCTCTACAGTCACTTACATATTGATCATTGGTTGTTGAGGGAGGGGTTAAAGAGCCAAAGTCAAGGTCCTTTCCCCTGCCTTTTTCAACAATGCCCACATAAATATGTTTCAGCCACGTGGGTATCCATTTGGGGCATACAATGGGCTAAGTTTAGGAAAATGGCTCCCATGTATCTTAGTAAAAGCCCTTTCTTTTTTTTTTTTTTAATGTTTATTTATTTTTGAGACAGAGACAGAGCATGAGCGGGGAGGGGCAGAGAGAGAGGGAGACACAGAATCCGAAGCAGGCTCCAGGATCTGAGCTGTCAGCACAGAGCCCGATGCGGGGCTCAAACTCACAGACCGCGAGATCATGACCTGAGCCGAAGTCGGACGCTCTACCGACTGAGCCACCTAGGCGCCCCGTAAAAGCCCTTTCTATATCATCCATCCCTCACACGGCAGAGGCATCCATTCCTCAGCTAAACAAGGACACAAATGTGGAGGATTTGGAGGCTGGCATCAAGGGTATTGCGTTTTCCCAACCTTAGGATCAAAGGAGAAGGAATTTTCATCTTAATCCTGTGTACTTTATTTTTTTTTTAATTTTTTTTAACGTTTATTTATTTTGAGACATAGAGACAGAGCGTGAGCAGAGGAACGACAGAGAGAGAGCGAGACACAGAATCCGGAGCAGGCTCCAAGCTCTGAGCTGTCAGCACAGAGCCCGACGCGGGGACCCAAACTCACAGACCGTGAGATCATGACCCGAGCCAAAGTCGGCGCTTAACCCACTGAGCCACCCAGGCGCCCCTCCTGTGTACTTTAAAAACTCATTTATTTTCACCTTAGTCCGTCCTGACCACACATAAAATTTCTTTTTAAAGATTATCCTTCGCGAACCTTCTACAACTTTTCCTTTGCATTCAGATTTTGTCCCAAGCCATTTCTCTCCAAAGAACCTGTCTGATTTAGCACAAAATAACTTTCTTTTACCCTCAGCGAAAAATGTATTCCCATTCCTTATATCTTTCTTATATACCCCCTGCTTTCCTACATAGAGTCGCTTTCCTTATTTCCATCAGTCTTAAGCAGAATTTTAACTGCTAGAAACCTTAGTCTCCGGTGAAAACTAAGTAGTAACCAATTGTGAACTCTATGTTACATCAGAATTTTTTTTAGATGGCAAACTTATGAATCCAGGAAGCACAAAACATATTTTTCAACAGTTCCAAATGTTCTTCGTTGGTTTTGCAACAAGTCAAAAGCACAAACCTACATCTAGTCATTAGTGCTTTAGCTTTTTATCTTGTTAGATAGCCAATGAATTCACTCTCAATTTATCAGGCAAGCAAACCTTTACCATTTTAGGTTACCAAGGACTTTGAAAGCTATCTTAACAATGACCCATGAAAACTCTGAGACAGACAACGTTAACCATGACTTTCAGTCATCCTTTTGTTAACAAATTGGAACAGAGATAACATGAACTCATTTGACCTTCAGCCAATCTAGGTAGAATAAAAGTGTTTCTTAATGTTGATAAATATTGTCTATCTCACACTAACAAACTTAAATTAGCTTAAACCCTGAATACGTTTTACTTGGGTCCACTTAAGACCATTTGTTCCCCACGGTGAACTTTTACCTGGAACGTTGGTGGGGAAATCAGTCTTCAGTGGACTTCACTCCTGGACATCTGGGTGCGAGGAGTAGCAGTGGTGCCTGAGACATCGAGGAGCGAGTTATGCAGCGCCCCCCCCCGCTAGGTGGTGCAGAAAAGGAGTGGGGGAAGGGAGGGCAGAAAAGGAGAGGTGCCACAGAAGGCAGAGAAAGAGAATCCCCAGTTTTAAATCTTGTCAGCTCAGACAGAGGAGCAGACTCCAGGTTGTTTTGTTTTGTTTTGTTTTGTTCTCCACTAGCGGAATTAGGCAGTCCCTGTCAGTCCAGAAAAGACAGGGAATTTCCCTGGAGCAAAGGAGTTTCGGCAGCTGCTTGGGAACTTTCCTTAAAGTCCCCGTTCTGAGGTAGAATAACCAGAGACAGTTGGCTCTAATTAGCATAGTCGTTGACCCAGAAAATGAACGAGAGATAAGTCCCCATACACAATTACTTGGCGACTCCAACCTACGCCCGGGGCCCAGTGCCCAGCGCCTTAGAGTTGCAGCTTCGATCCTCTTTCCTTGTGGAACTCTAGGCAACTAAGGCAGCTCTGGGAGGTGATCAGGCTCCCCTTCTGCCTGTTACGTGCAGGTCTACCAAAACGAACCAGGTTCTTACCAGTCTGACGGATGCTCCGTGAGCTGGTTCCTGGGCCTCATGGGTTCCCCCGGCGCACACGGGAGGGCTATTCTCCTGCAAATTGAGCCGTCTCTCCTGGCACCCTGAGGTTTGCTTCCCGGTGGCCAAGGAGGTGGAAACGCACCGTCTCCAAACTCCGGACGAGCCCCCAAGTAATGTAGCAGGATTCTCGCACACAGAGTCGTGACACCGAGGCTTTTCTTTCCAGGAAGCAACTTTATTCCTGCCGGCACCGCTCAGTTGGGTTCGTACCCAAAGAACTGAGCCCCAAACACCAAGTGGCATTGTTTTTTGTATATTTTTTACTTCTTTGTCCCCCATATATGTAACTCACACACATGCAGTCTGATGAAGTGGTCAGTGTTACAAGGTCGTGAGGGATGTTGTCACATACATGAATAGAAAGGTTGCCTTGAGATTTTTTTTTCCCCCTTAGGGAGGGGACCCTACCACAAGACAAGCTGACTCTAAATTTCATGGGAAAAGAAACATGTCAGAATAACTAAGAAAATACTGAGAGAGAAGAGTGGGAAGAGAAAGTCGCACCCTCCCCCCACCCCCAGGTACTGTAACAAACGCTAAAACCCCTCTCATTAGGTGTGGTCCTGGCACGCAAATGGACAAACCAAACTACTGCCCGCCCCATGCACAAGAATAAACTCCAGGGGGTCTGCAGTCCGAATATAAGAAACCAAGCTCTTCAAGTACTGGAGAAAACATGGACGAATTCCTCTATAACGTGGATGTAGGGAAAGGCTTTCTAACTATGACTCAAAATCCAGGCGCAATGAAGAAAGGGTGCTCAAACTCGACTAGGTAAAAATAAAAACATTGACGTGGTAAACACAGAAGCCACTCTAAAGCAGAGTCGAAAGACGGATGACTCATCCAAGGCTAATCAGAGGTGGGGAAAACAGAAGGATGTCTGGCCGCCCCCTCTGGAGTGCCCCCTCTTTTCTGATTCAGGGCCCTGCTGATCCCGGGATGAGAGTAACCAGTGTCTCCTGGCTCCCACCTCCCCCTCCTCCCCCCCCCCCCCCCCCCGCCGTGTGTAGCTCAAACTAACACACGTATTTATATCACGCACTCCACACTAAAGCCTTTTAAAAGAAATTGCGGGCAGCATCACATGAACAAATCCATCAACTCAAAGTACCTAGAAGTGTGATTTGGGGTATGAAGTATAAAAAGCGTTCTGAGAACTGCAGGATGGGACCAAGACAAAGTCATCTCACCTTGGTAGAAGGAGGGGGGGCCTCACGTGTCCTTCGAGGCAGGAGGCAAAGGGAAATCAAACGGAGGACGCCTCAGGAAAGGAAAGCCCACGACACACCTTGGCAGGGCCTCTAAGCTCCCATCCGGGCCACCCCTCGCCCTTCGCCTGGCTTCAATGCAAACCTAGAGCAATGCAGTCTTTTTAAGATCTCAAGTGGCGGGTGAGGTATTACAGTCCATGTCACAGCTCAAGAAGACCATGGCACTGACAGGTCCCGAGGCGCCTTTGACTCCAAGCAATTTGGCTGGTCGGTGCTCGAGACTGAGCTCCAGCCTTCCAGCCCGCGGTGTCTCCCACCGCCCACCGCAAGGCAGGGTTGAAAACTTTCCGGAGGAATCTGAAAACACCATAAGATGACGATTTGAACACAGGGCACTCTCAGCTCCCCTCCCATCCCCTGACTGCTATTTCCCAAAAGAGGAAGAGCTGGAGAATCGGGTTCTGGGCTGGCCCCCGGGAAGCCGCCGCTAGAAGCGCGGAGTTCAAGAGGATGTTGCCAAAAATGGAAGCGTCTTATACCTTCAGCGTTTGCTTGTAACACTGAGAGACTGGATCCCCAGATACCCGTAAAGAGGTGCTCATTGAATAAATGACCTTCCATTCAGTGATGGAGTTCTATGCGGCTGGAGAAAGGAAGAAGGAAAATCTCTACCTGCTGGTATCTCATCAGCCCCAGGATTTATTCGTTCAACGAGAAAAGAAAGGTGCTGCCCTTCGCACCCCTAAACCGCCTGTCGGGGCCTTCAGAAAGCGACTCCAATTTACCATTCACCTTTATCTCCCCGCTGCCGCCCTGTCCTCACGCCCCCCTGACCGTTCTTGCTGCCCCCTCACCTAGAGTTCCCTTCCCCGCCATGGCCAAAGGCTAGGCAAGAACAGCCCCACAGAACTCTCTCAGTGATAGAAATGTCCTGTATCTGTGCTGCCACACACAGAAGCCACTGAGCCACATGGGGCTATTGAGTAATTAAACTGTGGTCACTGCAACTGAGGAACTACATTTCTAATTTGGTTGTATTGTGTTGCGTTGCGTTGTATTGGGTTGTGTTGTGTTGTATTTAAATTTAAAGAGCCACAGAGGCATTCGCTTCAAGATCAGTTCAAATGCCATCTCCTGTAATCCTTCCCTTCTCGCCTTAGTCCTCATCTCTAACCCTCTGTACACACACACACGCACACACGCATGCACACACATGCACACGCACATGCACACGCACACGCACACAGTCTCTTCCCCCTCTGCACAGCCCTGGCCTGCATCTGGACCTCTCCAAAGACGTCCTCCTTACACTCCGTATTACTGCTACCCTATCTTCCTCCGTGGACTCCTGGAAATTCTTGGAGACTTTCTCGTGTATCATCTTTCTGCACCCCATCATGCCTTCCACACAGTAGGAAAGGAAGAGCCATTTGTGGCGTAGAATTTTTTTTTTTTAGCATTGATTTATTTTTGAGAGACAGAGTCTGAGCAGGGGAGGGGCGGAGAGAGAGGAAGACAGAATCCGAAGCAGGCTCCAGGCTCTGAGCCATCAGCACAGAGCTGGATGCGGGGCTCGAACTCACAGACCGCGAGGTCATGACCCGGGCCGAAGTCGGACAGTTGACCGACTGAGTCACTCATGTGCTCCAGTTCATAGAATGTTTTTAAGTGACAAGAATAACGGCTAATGTGCAAACACAGAGGCCGGCCCGTGTGCATATTTGGGGTCCGGACCTGCGTAAGTACAGCGTCCAATTCTGAGCTTAAAGGAGAAAGGTAATTGAAAAGTTCGTCTTTGGAATTCATTGCAAGTTTCCTGAGGTTACTCTCATCTCATGCTGTTCTCTTTGCATCGACTTCTGGAGGAAGGAGAATTGCTTTCTCGGTAACAGAAGTGATTTATAACTTTCCTGAGGCCGACGGTTCTATTTTGCAAGGCAGGCCATTCCTCAGGAGAAACAAATGAAAACCTCTCTTTGCTCTGGAATGGTCTCTCAGATGTAAAGGATTGCCGTCCCTGCAATACCTCCAGCTACAAGCAAAGCCTTTTCTTTCAAGTAAAGTAAACTTTCTTATTTTGAGATCATCGTAGATTTGTCTGCGTTTGTGAGGAAGAAGACAGAATCCCTTACCTAGTTGGCCTCCAAGGTCATAGCTTGCAAAACGATAGTACAATATTTCAACCAGGAAACGGATATGGATGCCATCTGCCATCTTACTCAGATTCCTTCCGTGTTAGGCGCTCTTCTCTGTGCGTTTTTAATTTAATACTGTGCAACTTTATCCTACTTAGAGTCATGTAGTCAGTGCCTCTCAAGGTACAGAACGGTCCCTAACCTCAGGGTCCCCCTGCGTCGCCCTTTATAACCACCCATGCTCCCCCAGCACCACCCCGCCCCTAAACCACATAGACATGTGCTCTGTTGTTGATACTGTTGTCATTTCGAAAATGTTACATACATGGAATCATATGGTGTGTACCTTTGGTGAGTGGCCTCTTTCACTCGGCATAATTCCCTTGAGGTCAATCCAAAATACTGTATCAAAAACAGTTCGTTTCTTGTCACTATTGTCGCTGCCAGCGTTCTATGGTACAGATGTACCCAGGTTGTTTACCCGTTGGTCCGTCTGCTGAGGGACAGTTGGATTGTTTTTAGATTCTGGCTCTTATGAATATAGCTGCAATGAACATTCAGGTCCATATTTTTGTGTGAACACATGTTTTCATTCGTCGCTGATAAATGCTCGGGATGGAAATTGCTACATTGTATGGTAATTTAGGTTTAAAAAAGTTTTTTTAATGTCTATTTATTTTTGAAAGAGAGAGCGGAGGAAGGGCAAATAAAGAAGGCAGATTCCGAAGCAGGCTCCGGCCCCCAAGCTGTCAGGACAGAGCCTGACGCGGGGCTCAAACTCCAGAACCCGCGAGATCGTGACCCGAGCCGAAGTCGGACACTCACCCGACTGAGCCACTCAGGCGCCACTGGTAGTTTAGTTTTATTAAGAAACTGCTAAATTCTTTCCCAAAGTGGGTGTACCATTTTACATTTCCAAAAAGCAAAGCGTTCAAAGTCAAGGCCAATTTGAAAATAGGGCTAAAATCTACTGAAAACCAGGTGTTTCATTAAAGTAAATTAGACCAACGAAAGGCTTTCGACCAAGGTATGCTCTGGTCTCCACGTTAGATTCTGCTGCTGCGAAACAGACCATAAAATCCCCCAGAGGACGACGGTTGGTTTGGTTTGTTATCAGCTCAAGCTCAATCATGTCAGAATAACTGAAGTGAATGTTAAGTTCTGAACAGTCATCTCCTTACGCGTCCTATGGGTAGCTGATAAAAAATGCGGTAAGGCCAGTGAGTTCTGGGCTGGTCATTGGAGACATATTAGACAAATAACAAAGATAAGTTTCAGGTCGAAATGGTAAGTACTGTTGAATCGAATGCTGCCCCCCACAGAAGGACAAATACTGCCTGATCCCACTTACATAAGATACGTAGAAGGGTCAAATTGGTAGAAACAGAGCTGAAAGGTGGTTGTCAGGGGCTGGGGGAGGGGAAAACCACCGTGCCTTGAGTACAAAGTCTCAGTTATGCAAGACAAATAAGTTCTAGAGATCTCCTGTCCAACATTGCGCCTGTAATCCACAATGCGCACTGTGCACTTGAAAATTTGTTAAGAGGGGTAGGGGTGTCTGGCCGGCTCAGTCGGTACAGCATGTGACCGTTGAACGTGGGGTGGTGAGCTCGAGCCCCACGTGGGCATAGAGATTACTTAAAAATAAAAGGTTTAAAAAAATTTCTGTTAACAGGGTGGATCTCATGTTGTGTTCGTACCACAATACTAAATACATTTTTAAGGCAGCCTTGACGACAATCAAGGACACGAGATTCTGACAGCAATATTCTTCAGAGGTCGAGAGACTTTGAACTCTGATGTTAAGAGGGGGAAGAGAAAGCAATGCCCCAGTTGTCGCTTTTTTTTTTTTTTTTTTTTTGCCTTTTTTTATACAGGTGAGGAGAAGGGGCTGGAGGATATTACAGATCAGGTACCTTGAAGACATCAACAATCCAAACTCAGTTTGGGGTAAAAGTCCTTCCTGGAAAATGTATATGTACTCTGTATATGGTCATCATAAATTTAAATATTTTGGGAGCAGCCAGGTGGCTCAGTCAGTTGAGCGTCCAGCTTTGGCTCCGGTCATGATCTCCTGGTTCTTGAGTTCGAGCCCCACGTCGGGCTCTGTGCTGATGGCTCAGAGTCTGGAGCCTGCTTGGGATTCTGTGTCTCCCTCTCTCTCTGCCCTTCCCCTGCTTGTACTCTCTCTCTCTCTCTCTCGCTCTCAAAAAATGAATAAACATTATAAAAAATATTTTATTTACAAGAACCTCTCTTTCTGAGAACTTTAATGATTAAATGTTCTATAACTTTTAACTTCGATGCTATGGAATACAGTCATAATGGATGTACGGACTCCAAAATATTTAAGCACATAAATGACATAAAATATGAGGTGGTGGTATTCTTTTCTTTTCTTTTATACTTGTTTAGTTTTGAGGGACAGAGAGACAGAGAGAGAGAGAGCGCGCGCGAGTGCACGTGGGAGGGGCAGAGAGAGAGGGAGACGCAGAATTTGAAGCAGGCTCCAGGCTCCACAGAGTCCAATGCAGGGCTCGAACTCACAAACTCGAGATCATGACCCGAACTGAAGTTGGACGCCTAACCGACTGAGCCACCCAGGCACCCCACGGTGGTAGCATTCTTGCAAAAATAACAAAAACACTAGTTTTCGGCCAATCTATACTGTGTCATAAAGCACAGAAGTAAAGAAAATAGGACTTTATCACCTCGGTGCAAACCCTGGGCTGAGGTGTCGAAAGATCGTCACGAGGCAGTTCCTGCTCAGCCTCCCTGCAAGAAGGGAAGTGCTCCCCTCTGGCCACCTGAGAAGGAGGGCTGGGCGGAGGATAGAAACAATCCAGTTCTATCCCAATCCTTCTTATCTCAGGGCATGTCATGTCAGCTTTACTTGTTTGTTGTAGGAAATTGTGTTTCCTCATTGCAAGTTGTTTCTAATAGGAAATAGAGTTTTCTAATATTTAACCCACTGTCTGTGACTTCAGTGATCGCTTGAATGTTAACTTGACCAGTATAAAAACTGTCCAGACCTTCTTGGACCTTCTTAGGAAGAATACATCTGATTTCTTCCATTTACCATTTTGAAACGGGGAAAGATAAAGAGTGATGATAACAGAAATGGGTTTTTGTTTATTTTTGTGAGAGAGAGCGCGCCTGCATGCAAACTGGGAAGGGGCATAGAGAGAGGGAAAGAGGGAATCCCAAGCAAGCTCTGCACTGTCAGCATGGAGCCTTGATGAGGGGCTGGAACCCATAAACTGTGAGAGCATGACCTGAGCTGAGATCAAGAGTTGGATGCTTGGGGCGCCTGGGTGGCTCAGTCGGTTAAGTGTCCGACTTCAGCTCAGGTCATGATCTTGCGATTAGTGGGTTCAAGCCCCACATCGGGCTCTGTGCTGACAGAGCCTGGAGCCTGCTTCGGATTCTGTGTCTCCCTCTCTCTCTGCCCCTCCCCCATTCATACTCTATCTCTGTCTCTCAAAAATGAATAAACATTAAAAAAATTAAAAAAAAAAAAAGAGTTGAATGCTTAAACAACGGAGCCACTCAGGTCCCCTCACAGCAGAAATGTTTTTAAAACACAACTCAGGATTTAGGTCCGTAAGAGTACCACACACATTTGACTGTTCTTACCACAAAAGAGCCATTGGTGAAATATACTTACTGATGGTAGGGTGGGTCACGAGTTGATTCCACATCCATGAACGTTAGATCTTACTCAGAGTAATAGTCATTATTCATGGAACATTGATTCTGTAGCAGGTGCTTTGTGTATGTTATCCTCAGATGCTCACAAAAGATTAGGAAGTTAAGTAATTAGTCCCAAATCCCAGACTGCCGTGTAGCTGGGAAGGAGCAAGGGCGAGCCAAGGTCTCAGCTGCCTTGCTAACTCCACGTTTCCCCATCCAGTGTTCTGTGAGGCACTCTGGGGAATTAGGACTAGTTAAGTCTCAATCGAAGCTGAGTTCCAGAGTCAGGGTTCAGGAATTCCAGCACGTTGTTTCCGCTTTCAAAGGGAGCTCGCCATTCTCCTCAGTGTATTCGAGTTTCGGAGAAACCTCGTGTGAATGCGTTTAACTCTATTTCACTTAATTATCTCCGAATATATTTGGACTTGGAACTTTTTTTTTTTTTCAAGGAATGCCTGGTAGCATCCTAAAAACTTTCTGTAACCGATGCTGAGTTGAAGTTTTCCCGTTGCCCTGAAACTGATCGCTGAGGTCTACAGCTGAGGACTAAGGAGCGCTGGGAACGCCATGTTCTAAAGAGAACGCCATGACTGAGGTACCATTCTGGTCCCCATAATCACATAATGCCCACCCAAAAATACGGGGGAGGGGACAGGGGAAGCGAGTGAGGAGAGTAGACGTTGTTGGCTTAGGGCAGCGTTCTGCGACTCTCCCTCCCCTCTCTGTGAGGCGTTCTTCACCACCGCCCCGGGCCAGTGAAGGCGTGCTCCAAGAGAAGTTCTTCTGAAGACCTGGGTGCCTGCCCCGCACACGGAGGCCATAGACCCAGACAGTCAGGGATGGCAGAGAAGCAGAGCAAAACCCTAAGTGTTCTCGCAAGAAACCGAACGGATAAAACGCCACATGCGCGCACACACACACACAATGGGGGTGGGCATAACCCGATCAGCTGAAGGTCTAAAGAGGAAATACGTACATATATATGGGATTTTAAGATGATTTTTATTTTTATTTATTTTTTTAAATGTTTATTTTATTTTTGAGAGACATAGAGACAGAGTGTGAGCAACGGAAGGGCAGAGAGGGAGGGAGACACAGAATCGGAAGCAGGCTCCAGGTTCTGAGCCGTCAGCACAGAGCCTGACGAGGGGCTCGAACTCACAAACCATGAGATCATGACCTGAACTGAAGTCGGCCGCTTAACCGACTGAGCCACTCAGGCGCCCCTTAAGATGATTTTTAAATTAAGCCTTTAGTTTTTAGAGCAGCTTTTGGTTCACAGCAAAAGCGAACAGAAGCTACAGAAATTTCCCATTTACTCGTGCCCCCACACAGGTCCAGACTCCACCTGTATCGACATGTCCCACCAGAGAGGTACTTTTGCTGGAGGAGGACGAGGGACACACGACCATCACCCAAAGTCCATGGTTGACCTTAGGGCTCACTCTAGCGTTGTACCTTGTACGTGTTTGGACAAATGTATGATGACATGTGTCTGTCATTGTGGAATCGTGCAGATTATTTTCACGGCCCTAAAAACCCTCTGTGCTCCACCTTTTCCTCCCTCCCGTCGCCCCCAATCCTGACAACCACCGAGCCTCTTCCCCCTCCGGAGGTTTGCCTCGCCCAGAATGTCATATAGTTGGATCGTACAATACGTAGCCTGATTGGTTTCTTTCACTTAGTAATATGCATTTAAGTTCCTCCACGTCATTTCCCGGCTGGATAACTCATTTCAGAGAGGAGGGGGAGAGAGAGCGAGAGACAGAGAGAGATTTATTTTAAGGAATCGGCTCACGCCATGTGGAATGGTGGGAGGTGGCGAGTCTGAAATCTGCATGGCAAGCCAGCCGTCTGGAAATCCCAGCAGGAATGGATGTTGCAGTCTCGAGTCCAAAGGCAGTTAAGAAGCACAATTCCTTCTCTTGTGGGGATTTGGGCTTTTCTCATAAGGCCTTCAACTGATGAGATGAGGCCCATCCACATTCCTGAGAATAATCTCCTTTCCTCAAAGGCTACTGATATAAACATTACTCACTAAAAAAAGACCTTCACAGCAACATCTAAACTTGTGTTTGACCAAACAACTGGGCACCGTAGCCTAGGCGAGGCGACATGGTTAACTGTAATTAGCCATCACAGCCCCTATCGAAAAGAGGCTCACACCCTGTCTCTCTCCCGGCTGGCCTCCCTGACACACTGGAGAAACTGGAGTACGGTGCGGGGTGGGGGGAAGGCCCCAAGCTCAATCACAAGCCCCAGGCAAGATTGGGAACAAAATGAAAGCAGAGAGCAGACTCCACCTGCCTCCAAATCTCTATGCTGTTATTTGTCTGCTGAGCACAGGAAGGTGGAAGAGGAGGAGGGATGAAGTTTAAACTGGAACCATATGGAGACTAAGCTTTAATAATGGGAAATGACTGGAAAATGATGGAATCTTCTGGATGTGTCTACAGGACAGGAAAGGAGGACTTAACAGAGCATGGATGACGGAAGGCATGGATGAAACAAAAGAAACCACTTTGTATTTAGACCTCACTGTGCAACATTAATTAAAATGGTGTTATTGGGGGGCACCTGAGTGGCTCAGTTGGTTAAGCGGCCGACTTCGGCTCAGGTCATGATCTCACGGTCTGTGAGTTCAAGCCCCACATCAGGCTCTGTGCTGACTGCTCAGAGCCTGGAGCCTGCTTCAGATTCTGTATCTCCCTCTCTCTCTGCCCTTCCCCTGCTCATACTCTGTCTCTATGTCTCTCAAAAATAAATACACGTTAAAAAAATTTAAAAAAAATGGTGTTATTGGGGCACCTGGATGGCTCGGTCGGTTAGACACCCGAGTCTTGATCTCAGCTCAAGTCATGATTACACAGTTTGTGAGTTTGAGCCCTGCATTGGACTCTGCGCTGACAAAGTGGAGCAGGGGATTCTCTCTCTCCCTCTCTCTCTGTCCCTCCCCAGCTCACTCTCTCTCTGTCTCTCTCCCTCAAAATAAATAAATAAGCTTAAAATAAAATGGTGTTACCTTGTTTGGGAGACCCCATTTCATGTTATATGCCCCATTGCCCAGACACTAATAAACTAGTGATCTATTGTTTGAGAGACCCCCTCCCCCCAGTTAGGACACAGTTCTTTAATTCATTTTTACCACCATTACCACAAGACAGGTGAGCAGAGAAAAAGTTTTATATATATATATATATATATATATATATATATATATATATATATAAATGATGTTTATTTATAAATGTTTAATATATAATATATATACATGTATTATATATACATATATATACACACACATATGATCAAAAATAGAAAAATACAGGGGTGTCTGAGTGGCTGTCGGTTAAACATCCAACTTCAACTCATGTCATGATCTCATGGTCTGTGAGTTCAAACCCCGCACTGGGCTCTGTGCTGACAGCTCAGAGCCTAGAGCCTGCTTCGGAATCTGTGATTCGTTCTCTCTCTGCCCCTCCCCCACTTGCACTCTGTCTCTCTCTGTGTCTTAAAAATTAAATGTTAAGAAAAATTTTTTTAAATAGAAAAATATCATTGTTATTTGAATAACTAATTGGAAGGGAACTTATTTTCTCAGATATCAGACTTAGGAAAAAACACCTTTAAGAATCTGGACGGGGGCGCCTGGGTGGCTCTTGTCGGTTAAGCATCCGACTTCGGCTCAGGTCATGATCTCACGGTTGGTGAGTTTGAGCCCCGGGTCGGTCTCTGTCAGCACAGAGCCTGGCACCTGCTTCTGATTCTGTGTCTCCCTGTCTCTCTGCCCCTCCCCTCCTCGTGCTCTGTCTCTGTCTCAAAAATAAATAAAAAAAGAGAGAGAGAGAATCTGTACAGAGAGCTGATGGCAACTGGGGGCTTTCATGCCACAGCAGACTTTAGGTCGAAGAACCCGGCACCAGGGAAGATAACATCATGTGACCCCGTGTGGCTCAGCTCATTCCAAAACCCTGTCCTGCATAAATTTCTGCAATATCGAAGTTCAAAGGAAAACAGTACAGAGTGTTACAAAGACACATTCCAGGAAAGGGAATTAGAATTTACATTCAGCCCTTATTATCCGATTGTTCATTTCTTTAGGGCTATAAAACTTAAAAGGGAAGAATGACCAAGTAACATTGTAAAGAGGAAATTGGGATGATAATGAGGACATTTAAAATCTCTCACTCTGTCCTTCTTTCAACTGGCGGCTCAACTGAGATTTATTGAATACTTGCTGTGAAAAGCACAGAATTAAAATGTCTCTGAAGGAAAAAGGAAGGTGAGCCCAGCCAGGCTTCGAGCTGCTGGCTGGGATTGGTTCTAAACAGGGCTGGGTAAGAGACCGTACGTTAAGCTCAGTTTGGCACCTAGAACCTCAACGAGCCTAAGTTCGCTGCTCAAAACAAATATTTGTTCAATGACCACGAGTCCTTGCCCGTTTTAGAAAGAAGGTGTGCTTCGCTGAGCAACGCAGACCTACTGCCTGTGTTCCTGGGTTAACAGCCAACAAGCTGTGCTTTCCTTCTGGAATCCCAAGCACCTCCAGTGTTCAAGATCCTGCGTCAGGGGCAGGGACGCGACAGCCCCCAAGGCAACGTAACAAATCCATTCCTCGTCTTACCAACTTAGAAGACAAACGAGGAAGCCGGTAGTGTGGACAAGCGGATAAACGGGCACAGAGAAGCATCCCGTGCCAGGGGAGCAGACAGTAAGATCATTGTGACAGAACCCTGATGTCTTTGGGACAACGCTGCACCTTCCCAGCCTCCCGGAGAGCGAGTCGTGGGAGGAGACCGGTCGTGGTTGAATGCTGTGTGTGCTGTGGCCCAGGGAGGGCTTCCAGAAAGGATGGGAGTCACTTTGTGATCTGTTTCTAGGTCTTCATTTATAAAGGATGATGGCTGTGGAAAGAAGAATTTGACTTACAATAAGAAAAAGGGGCTCTCCTCGCCATACCGGGCCACATGGGGAGGTCCCAGGTTCAGCCAGGATGCTGAACCAGGTGCAAAGGGCAGCTTAGGTCACAGCCTTGATTGTGCTTTCTGAGGGAAAGGCAAGCTTGGGATTGGCTAGTTTGAATAATTCCAACAGGCTGTGGGGCATAACGGCTGTCCTTAGCTGTCTGGTCTCTGGCCGTGGGGCGATTTAGAGCAGGGAAAAATGTTGGCCTGGTGTGTGAGTCACGTAAAGGAGGTGGTTCAGAGAATGGGCCCTGGATCACAGGGAGATGCAAACAACCTTGAGACCAAAGTCTGAAGATTAATAGCTACCAATTAAATACGCACGGCATCCAAAACCCTGCCTGCGAGGAAGACACGATGGCTGAAGCAGTCAGCCTGGACCTCGAGGTGATCCAAGCGAGGATCGGGGCGCGGAAGGAAAGGAGCCTGGGTTCCCAGTGACCGCGAAGCTTCCAAACTGCCCTGGGCCATCCATCTCCACATTCATTCCACATGAAAGAGAAAGTGAATTTCTAACCTGTTAAGCCACAGTAATCGTGTTTCTGTTATGGAGCCAAAATCACGCCAGTGGATACAGGCACCTAGCTCAAATAGGGGAAGTCAGAGACAACTGGCCTGAGGAGGCAACAGCAAGGGGAGACCCCAGGCAGACAAATCACAGAAGGGGAGAAGAGCGTATTTGGTCAGAGAGACCAGCGCGAGTGAAGAAAACCTGAGGACAAGAAGGACGCCTCCTGCACAGGCCAGAGAAAGCATGCGTGTCTAGAGCCCACGCTGCAGCTCGCTGGAAGGGTCTAGAAGGTGGGAAGAGGTAGGGTGTCAATGAGCGATGAAGCCAGGGGGAAAGCAGGGGCTAAATGACAAAGGCCTTGCGTGCCCTCGAAGTGGCTTAGCTTTAACGATGCTAGAAGGCCATCAAAGGGATTCCAGCCTGGGAGTGACACAACAGATTTGTCTGAATTTCTGGCTGTCCTGTGGGCAATGGATCAGAGGAAGAAACTGGCGTCCTACTGCGAGGACGCCAGGTTCGTCCAAGGCTGCTCGGGTGACCAACTCGTCCTGGTTTGTCCAAGACTCTGCCAGGATTAGCACTGGAAGTTCTGCATTCTGGGACCTCTCCCAAAATTTGTATGCTCCAACCACGAGGCCCAGGCAAACAGGGACAACTGGTCACCCTCAGGCTGCCTTAGGACTCCAGGTAAGAGGGATGATGGTGGGAACAAAGGATGCAGAGAAAGCTCCAGGGCGCCTCACAGTGATATAAACGCTACTTGTCTGCTCTGCTTGGACAGAGCTCCCTCACTCAGAAATCACACCAGGGAAACTTCTGTGAGCTGAGGGCTGTTGGCCAGGACTACAGAACCACTGCATTCCAGGAGAGGGATAAATCATGACAGTCGGGGTCTAAGAAATTTCTTTTCTCAAAAAGTAACATTATGCTTTGGATACAAACACTCTCATTGTAAGTCTCCATTATTCTTCTTGCCACAATTATCCTTGTTTGACAGTTGACGTCATTTGACCTGTTCCTGGCCCGGACACTGAGTGCTGAACGAAGCGCAGGAGAATTCTGACCTCTTGTTCTATCTAATATCACAACGATGGGCCATGTTTTAAATAAGATGAATGGGGACACCTTTGCTTCCAAACGCTTAAGGGTTCTGTCCGGCTTCAGCTGCGGTCTGTCTAGCTCTTGTTTCATATCTTGCAACTGTTCTCCGGGGTTGTCCGGACTTCTTGAGGAAAGCTGTATCAAGACGAACCGTTCTCATTATTATTTTTATTGCAAGTTTTATACATTCCCTGGAATCTAAAAGAAAAGTAACCGTGATCATGGATCTGAGAATCACAGCACAGGGAAGAAAATGGCAGAAGGCCACGGAAACTCAGAGGTTTTGCTACACAGCAAAATGTTTTACAAGGATAACAACGGTTTACTGTCCAGTAACGAAGCATATTACTCACAGTGCAGAAGAAATGTTTGAAACAAGATTGGGCTAAGACTTCAAGACACACCGCGCTGGAATTGTGTTGCTAGAAACGGAACAGACACTGGAAGGGGGCGGTTGACTTAATAGGAGGTAAGTGAGATTTAGGAATTTTACTTCAATCATCACTCAGTCGGCCAAACAAACTCCAAACATGTGTTTGGGAGGGAATTAAGTATGCAAAGTGTTAATGCGGTCTTAATAATCCCAGCAACAGCTACCCAATAGGCCTCTTGCAGGTGTCGGCCTTTGGAAATCACAGAATCACACCCGCACAGATCACCCGCCAACTGTTTGTCTAAAATCTACTACTGTGCTCCATCAGCAAGAATTTTAAAACTTAAAAAAAAAAATGTTTTTGGTCCAAGAAGAGAGAAAGCGGAGGCTTGTCTAGGGGGTATTTCTGGGCACGTCCTGGAAAAGGGATATCACTTTGATCCCTATTTCATGCCCCAAACTCAGACATGTGGCCTCACTTAACTGCAAGGAAACCTGGGGAATACAGTCTACACACGTGTGCGGAGGGAAGAGAAGTGGATTTGATGACTTCCTATTCGATCTGCATCTAGGAGAGTGCTTGGCACGTGCTGAATTGTCAGTGTTTGCCGAAGGCCCCACAGACAAGTGCTACAGTTGAAAGTTCAGCTTCATCCCACGGGACCTTGCTGTCCAGCCAACGTGCCCTGTCGGCACTTTTCACCTTACAGCTGAAGGAGTTCCCCAGTCTTTCAGTGAAGTCATCTCCTGGGCCGCCTGAGTGGCTCAGTCGGTTAAGCGTCTGACTTTGGCTCCTTCTTTCTCTGCCCCTCCCCCACTCATGCCGTCTCTCTCTGTCTCTCAAAAATAAATAAAAAGATTGGACAAAATGAATTAATATTGGTTCATTGTGACAAACGTGCCATGCTAACATAAGACGTTAATAAAGGGGGAAAGTGAGTGTGGGGTATCTGGGCACTTGAGTATTCTAGTCGCCATTTTTCTGTGTATTTAAACTGTTCTAAAAAGTAAAGTTCGCTTTAAAAACACAGAAAAGTGAGGTGCACAGTAATGAGGAGAGGGGAAAATTATTTTAAAATTGTGTTAGACAGGACACCTGGTCGGCTCAGTCGGTGAGGTGTGCGACTCTCAATCTCAGAGTGGTGAGTGCGAGCCCCAAGCTGGGTGTAGAGATGACTGAAAAAATAAAAATGACAGAAAACAGTTTTAGACAAAGCTTTTCAATGCTCAGATAATTATGAAAACAGAAGTTTTTGGGGGAACTTTAGATTTGCTATGGCACCACTGATGCCAAGTAATTTAGCCTGAACATGTTCCCTATAGAGGGAGGAAAGGATGTTTTGTGATTTAATGAAAATATGACAAACATTTCAATAAATTAAGTGAATCTATAATTTCCTCAAACTGTCTTTTGCTCATTGCTGTGGAAATGCCCCTTTGGGGATCCCTGGTAAATTGTAGTTAAAATTTTTTTATAGGTTAGAGGATTTAAAGCAAAGGAATATGTCATTTTTGCCTTAAAATGTTCATTAAGAGTTAACTCATTTGACTCACTTTTCATTAAGCTTTTATTATTCTAATGAAAACGTCCACCGCGTGAGACTTTTTATTTTGCAGTTCACTTAATTTTATAGTGTCATAAGAAAAACGCCTCCCGTTGGAAGCGGCTAGCAGCAGTCTATGTTGTTGTTTGGTAGATGAGTAAAGGAGAATATTTCGTGTTCCTTTCAGGTCCTGCGGCCGTGGGTGAAAGAAAGGGGGAGTTTCTCCCCAGTATAGAAAGATGAAGAGATGACTTCGTTTTCTTTTTAATTTTTAAAAATGTTTATTTCTATTCGAGACAGAGCGTGAATGGGGGAGGGGCAGAGAAAGGGAGACGCAGAATCCGAAGCAGGCTCCAGGCTCTGAGCTGTCAGCACAGAGCCCGACGCGGGGCTCGAACTCACAGACCGCGAGATCATGACCTGAGCCAAAGTCGGACGCTCAACCGACTGAGCCACCCAGGCGCCCCATTTTTTTTTTTATGATTATTCATTCTTATTAACTGAAGTACAGATTTTGCTCAAATGTCCTTAGTCTTCCTCTAATGACCGTTTTCTCTTCCAAGATTTCCCATTCAGGGTACCGCATTCACTTCTTCTATCTCCTTAGGCTCCTCTTGGCTGCGACGGTTTCTCGTTTTCCTCGTTTTTGATGACGTTGGCAATTTCAAGTACTTTTCAGGTATCACGCAGAACGAGCCTCAAGGGGGATTTGTTAATATTTTTCTCGTGACGAGACCGGGGTAACGGGTCTTGGGGAAGAGGCTCGCAGACATCGAGCGCCATGCTCATCACACCATACCGCGGGACACGCCATCCGCGGGACTTAATCACCGTTGCTGTTGACCTTGATCGCCTGGCCACGGTCGTGTTTGTCAGGTTTCCTCAGGTTCCTCTTTGCCCCGCTCTCCATACAGTGCTCTGTGGAAGAAAGTCACCAGGCAGGGGCAAGTGGTACTCCATCCCCTTGCAGGCGAAGTATCTACATCAATTATTTGAAATTTTCCTCCACCAGGGGATTTATCTCTTCTTCCCCACTTATTTATTTATTCAATCATTTATTTATTTCAGTGTGGACTCTGGGGTATTAGCAGAGTTCATTTTTCAAAATGCAAATTTTTCCGCTTAGGGTAAACCGGAGAGGCTGCCAAACATTTGCGTAAACAAAATGCCTTCAGCCTTTTCTCCGGCGCTTCTCCGGGGATGCGTTCAATCCTCTCTGCAGCCAGGGACTTGGCACAGGTGAGGAGGGATTGCTCCATGTAATCTAAAATGGTTGACTCACTAACTCAAAACACCCTTGTGAAAACCTCCCCGGTAAAGATTTGCTTAATCTAAATCCCCCGTTGCAGGAAGGCAACGACATTGAAATGCCTTCTTTGTTTCTGAGCATTATTTAAACCTCAGCAAAAAGAAACACATCAATAAAAGAAAAAAATAAAAGACAGAACACCTCCCTCAGACTACAGAAAACAAAACTAAGACACACCAACAGCCATGCCCAGGGATGATCTGGCCAGAGAGAAAGGGGGGAGTCTTCAGAATCCTGAGGCCCCAAGAACTGCCTTTCACTCCAGGTCTTACCAAGTCCTAAGGCCAGTTCAGGGGAGCTCCTGGTTGTCGGGGTGACCCCGACAGGCAGCGCTCGCCTTCAGAAAACCACTACAGGCCACGCTCTTAGGGTACAGTCGCTAGGCATTTCCTGGCTTGCTAAGGTATCCATGCCCCCCTGGAAGAAGACCAGGCTTCTCCACATAAGCGCCCTGCTCCCTTGACACGCCATTACCCTCAGCCCCTCGGGAACTTTCTCCCCGTACCTCCTATGGCTGCCAGACACTTCACACAGACAGATAGCTGGCCTTCCCCTTCCCCCTTCTCTTCCTTATCAGTTTTGGGAGGTACGGCTGCCTGGGGACAAAGCTCTATTATGACACAAATTGCCTGTGTGACCTTGAACCAATTGCTTTGTCTCTCCGGGCCTCGGTTTCTCAAGTGTGGAATAAACACATCAACTCAAGTTGATTCCAAACGCTTTCCAACTCGGAGATGTTATGATCCCGTTAAATCCTTAAGACCTAGAATAATACTGTTTCCCAATTCTATGTGAGAATAACTGGGAAACAATAATGTGGTCATTAAAGATCGTCGTATTTCCCTCAGTTCCTTCCTCTGACTGACGACTGTGTGGTGTTTACACCTGGATGTAATAAATTGTGCTTCATTTTTTTATAAAAAAGTATGTTTTTCAATTTTGCCTTCAAAAAGGTGTATTTTTTTCAAAGTGGGATTTTTATTTTGATAGTTTCCAGCCTTTTTCTTTTTTTTTTTTTAAATTCTCTTTTTTAACGTTTATTTATTTTTGAGAGACATAGAGACATAGCGTGAGCAGGGGAAAGGCAGAGAGAGAGGGAGACACAGAATCTGAAACAGGATCCAGGCTCTGAGCTGTCAGCACAGTGCCCGACGTGGGGCTCGAACTCACAGACCATGAGATCATGACCTGAGCTGAAGTCGGCCGCTCAACTAACTGAGCCACCCAGGCGCCCAGCCTTTTTCAATGACTACTTTACTAAGGTATAAATGTGGACTCTTTAAAGGAGGAGAATAAGGGGCGCCTGGGTGGCTCAGCGGGTTAAGGGTCTGACTTCGGCTCAGGTCATGATCTCACAGTTTGTGAGTTCGAGCCCCGCATCGGGCTCTGTGCTGACGGCTCAGAGCCTGGAGCCTGCTTCGGATTCTGTGTCTCCCTCTCTCTCTGCCCCTCCCCCACTCATGCTGTCTCAAAAATAAATAAACATTAAAAAAATATATAAAGGATGGGAGTAAAATCAGGGAGGGTGTGCAGAAAGATTGGACGTATCGTATCTGTAGTATCTTATTTCTTTAGAAGAAACAGGAAGCAGAGTTGGCAAAATTTGAGGATGTGTTGAAATCTGAGTGACGGTTATAGCAAGCGTTTGTTATATTCTTGTGAATATTTTTCGCTTTACTCCTATCATTTTTGAAGTATCCGACTTCCGCTCAGGTCATGACCTCACTGTTCGTGGGTTGAGCCCGGGTCTGGCTCCGTGCTGACAGCTCAAAGCCTGGAGCCTGCTTCAGATTCTGTGTCTCCCTCTCTCTCTGCCCTTCCCCTGCTCATGCTCTGTCTCTATGTCTCTCTCTCTCTCTCTGTCAAAAATAAACATCAGGGCCACCTGGGTGGCTCAGTCAGTTAAGCCTCAGACTTCGGCTCAGGTCATGATCTCACAGTTCTTGAGTTCAAGCCCTGCATCAGGCTCTGTGCTGACCGCTCAGAGCCTGGAGCCTGCTTCAGATTCTCTCTGACTGTCTCTCTCTCTCTCTCTGCCCCTCCTCCACTCATGCTCTGTCTCTGTCTCTCAAAAATGAATAAATATTTAAAAAAAAAATAAACGTCAAAAAATAAACATCAAAAAATAAATAAAAATTAAAATAAAAAGAATAAAAATGTAACATCTTATATCTGTATTTTCCCTTTTGTTGACCTTTCAGTTATCTGGTATTTGAAAACGCATAGCCAGACATTAATACAGGACAGGGACGAGGTGGCACCTGTCCTCTAAGGCCTTCTCTTCAAAGCTCACATTAGGTTCTAGCTCCTCTGTGAAGCCTTTCTGTTTGCCTCAATCTCCTACGAAAACATTCCAGCCAGCTTCTCTGGTGCCTTTGCTATCCGTGCCGCTCTGGGGTGCCTAATCCCCTCCTTGGTAACACTCGGCTGGTGCAACCGCCCCCACTTCCCTGCACGCACACTGATACCCGGTATCGTCAGGAGGGGTGACGTCACCCCGTGGTGACAAACCACCTCACAAGTCATTTCTTGCCCGTGCTCCCTGTCCAAAATGGGCTGGTTGTGGCTCTGGTCCACGTCATCGTCTCCACTCTGGGACTGCGGATGACGTCGTCCAGCCTGTCACACTTCCGGTTTCCAGGTAGAGGAGGAAAAGCCTGGTAACCCACGTCCGCTTCTTAGAACTTCTGCCCACATGGCTTCTAACCTTGTTATTGGCCAAATCAAGTCACATGAGAACTCTTGAGTTCGGTAGGGCAGGGGCGTGTAATCTTCCTGGTGGGAGGGGCACCCAGGGCAGGGAATCTGGTTATTTGGTGAATAGATAGTGACACAGTCTGCCACACTCTCGCGGGAAACGTTTTTTGTGCTGGATTTGGACTTTCATCTCTCAGCCGACAAACCACCACCCTGTGCTCTCACCTGCTGACGCTGCCAATTTCAGTAGTGTTGCTCGCTTAAGGAACTCTTTGTACAAGCATTAAATATTTCATTGCATCTTAGTCCTTATTAATTTATAAACGTGGACGGAAAATGGAAAATTAAAGTGCTGATAGGAGTCGTAAGAAACCTAGGTCTCATAAACTGAAAACACTTGAGAGGACCCCTCGGGTGTGCCGGATGCTGCGAATACCCCAATTCCAGGTCTCCTGCCCCATTTCAGGAATTGACTCTTCTCATTTGTGAAGGAAGCAAATTAAGAAACTTGTAAAAAGCTAGAGCAATATCATTGAAGCTTGTTTTTATTTTATTTTCTTAAAAAAATTTTAATGTGTTTATTTTTGAGAGAGAGAGAGAGAGAGGGCACGAGCAGGGAGGGTCAGAGAGAGAGAGGGAAACACAGAATTCAAAGCAGGCTCCAGGCTCTGAGCTGTCACCACAGAGCCTGACACCGGGCTCCGACTCATGAGCCACCGTGAGATCATGACCTGAGCTGAAGTTGGACGCCTAACCGCCTGACCCACCCAGGGGCACCTAAGCTTCTTTTAGAAGTTGAGATAGAAACAGAAGTATTTGTAACTCTCTAGGAATAGAAAGAATGTCACCAAATTTTGGACAATCTTGTTTCATACATGTATCTTCAGGAACGCATTGTACAGGGGCTATCTGTACTGGGCGATATTTTTATTTAGCACTTTATACATGTGCTTTGTCTTCTCAGATTCTAAGTCTCTGAGGATAAGATCTAAGTGGGGGCAGCCTGGGGAACGGAATGCGCTTAAGTTCTGCGAGACCGTCCTGGATCCAAATCCAAGCCCTCGCACCGCCTGGCGGCAAGACACTTAAAGTCTTTGGGCCTCAGTTTTCTCATTTAAAACTGGGAAGCTTAATACCTAGCGTCCAGGTTTGTTGTAAGTCTTACCTAACAATGTAGAACACCAGCAGGTGCTACATAATGTTAATTTTTGTCTAAATCCACCATATACTACATTTTCTATGTGCGAAGCATGGAACAGGCTTTGCTCTGTAATAATGTCTCAACACCCATAAAAGTACGATTAGCAGTCTCATTTTTTTTTTTACAGAAAGTCTACAGTGTTTTTACTTTAAGCATGGTTTGATTTTTTCCAGTTTTTTCGAAAAATAATTGACATACATCATATAAATTTAAAGCGTACAGGGGGTTGGTGTGGTTTACATATATTGTAAAATGATTACCACAAAAGGTTCAGCTAACATCCGTCTTTTCACATAAAGACAATAAAAAGAATAAACTTAAAAAAAATTTTATTATTATTTTTTAAATGTTTATTTATTTTTGAGACAGAGAGAGACAGAGCATGAGTGGGGGAGGGGCAGAGAGAGAGGGAGACATGGAATCCGAAGCAGGCTCCAGGCTCTGAGCTGTCAGCACAGAGCCCGACGCGGGGCTCCAACTCACAGACTGTGAGATCGTGACCTGAGCTGAAGTCGGACGCTCAACCGACTGAGCCACCCAGGTGCCCCTTAAAAAACTTTTTTAAAAAGAAGAAAGATACAAAGGAAAAGTGTTCTTCTTGAGAACTCATAGGATTTACTGTCTTAACAACTTTCCTAGTTAATAGCTCTCCCTGTTTCTTATTGGCAGTTTCATATTCCATGGTTTCAGTTACCCCCAGCCAACTGCGGTGGAGGCACAGATGGTCCTGCTTCTGACTTCTACTCCGAAGGTCAATAGTAGCCCAACGCTACGTCCCGGCGCCTACATCACTCACCTCATTTCATCTCATCATGTATGCATTTTCTCATTACCGCGTTGCAATCTTGGCAACATCACTCCCTAATGGCACTTTTTTTTTTACTTTAAGCTTTAGTTAACATACAACGCAATATTGGTTTCAGGAGTATAATTCAGTGATTCATCGTTTTTATTTAGCGCTTTATACGTGTGCTTTGTTTTCTCACATGTTCATCACTGGTGCCCTCCTCAGTACCATCACCCATCTAACCCATCCGCCACCCACCTCCCTCCATCAGCCCTAGTTTGTTCTCTATCATTAAGAGTCTCTCGTGGTTTGTTTCCCTCTCTTCTCTTCCCCACCAATCCTATATGTCCATCTGTTTTGTTTCTTAAATTCCACATATAAGTAAAATCATAAGGTATTTGTATTTCTCTGATTGACTTACTTCACTTAGCATAATACATTCGAGCTCTGTCCATGTTGTTGCAAAGGACAAGACTTCACTCTTTTTGACGGCTGGATAATATTCCATTGCGCACACACACACGCATATACATACACATCTTCTTTCTCCATTCATCAGTCGATGGGCATTTGAGCTTTCTCCATAGTTTGGCTACTGTTGATAATGCTGCTATAAGTATCTGGGTGCATGCACCTCTTTGAATATGTATTTTTGTACCCTTTGGTAAATACCTAATAGTGCAATTGCTGGATCATAGGGAGTTCTATTTGCAGTTTCTTGAGGAACCTCCATACTGTTCTCCAGAGTGGCTGCGCCAGGGTGCACTCCCACCAACAGTGCAAAAGGGCTCCCCTTTCTCTGCATCTTCACCAACACCTGTTGTTTCTTGTGTTGTTCATTTTAGTCATTCTGACAGGTGTGAGTTGGTATCTCATCAAGGTTTTGATTTGTATTTGCCTGATGATAAGCGATGTTGAGCATCTTTTCATGTGTCTGTTGGCCATCTGGATGTCTTCTCTGGAAAAGTGTCTATTCATGTCCTCTGCCCATTTCTCCACTGGATTATGTGGGTTTTGGCTGTTGAATTTGATACGTTCTTTATAGATTTTGGATACTAACCCTTTATTAGATATGTTGTTTGCAAATATCTTATCCTGGGGTGCCCGGGTGGTTCAGTCGGTTAATCCTCTGACTTCCCCTCAGGTCATGATCTCACAGTTCATGGGTCTGAGCCCTGTGTTGGGTTCTGTGCTGACAGCTCAGAGCCTGGAGCCTGCTTTGGATTCTGTGTCTCCCTCTCTGCCCCTTCTCTGCTTGCACTCTCTTTCTCTCTCTCTCTCAAAAAAAATAAGCATTAAAAATTTAAAAAAAAATCTTCACCCCGTCCATCAGTTGCCTTTTAGTTTTGTTGATTGCTTCCTTGCTGTGCAGAAGAATTTGTCTAGATGAAGTCCCAATATTTCATGTTTGCTTGCCTCTGGAGATGTCTCTAGCAAGAAGTTGCTTTGGTCAAGGTCAAAGAGGTTATTGCCTGTGTTCTCCTTTAGGATTTTGATAGTTTTCTGTCTTACATTTAGGTCTTTCATCCACTTTGAATTTATTTTTGTGTCTGGTGTAAGAAAGTGGTCCAGGTTCATTCTTCTGCATGTCACCAACCAGTTTTCTGAACACTATTTGAAGAGGCAGTCTTTTTTCCATTGGGTATTCTTTCCTGCTTTGTTGAAGATTAGTTGACCATATAGTTGTGGGTCCTAGTGTGGTTAGCAGTCCCATTTTATAGAATTCAGAGAGAGTAAGTGATTCTCCCGAAGACACAATCATGAGCAGATTATTTCTTGAACTTATGCCCATTTTTAGAAATTTCTACAAAGAAAGAAGAGATTAACTGGTCTTCCTGCTTCATGACCTAAGGGCATTGAAAGGTTCTTAAAAAAATTTTTTTTAATGTGTGTTTATTTTTGAGAGAGACAGAGCACGAACTGGAGAGGGTCAGAGAGAGAGAGGGAGACACAGAATTGGAAGCAGGTCCCAGGCTCTGAGTTGTCAGTACAGAGCCCGATGCAGGTCTCAAACTCATGAACCACGAGATCATGACCTGAGCCAAAGTCGGACACTTAACCGACTGAGCCCCCCAGGTGCCCCAGGCTTTGCAAGATTTTGCCTTTCTAATATTTACTTATTTTTGGGAGAGAGAGAGAGTGCGAGAGAGAGGGGGACAGAAGGTCTGAAATGGGCTCTGTGCTGACAGCAGACAGCCTGAAGTGGGTCTCAGACTTACAAACCATGAGATCATGACCTGAGCCAAAGTCGGATGCTTAACTGACAGAGCCACCCTGGTGCCCCATTTCTGCCTTTCTAGATCATCAAGGAAGATAAGTTGTATTTGGTAACATTTCAGAGTTAGACGTCACCTTGCATAGATACCTTGCCTGCTCGTTCTCTATCCATTCCTCTCCCTTCCCCTGCTCTTTCGTGTAGGTGGTAAAATACACATAAAATTTAGCCTTTTAAGTATTTTCGAGCATACAATGCAGTGGCATTACCTACATCCAAAATGTTGTGTGTACTACACATTTGCAGAACTTTTTTTATTGCCCACATAAAAAACAAAACTCTGTACTTATTAACACTAACTCTGCACCCCCATATCCCCCGACCTCTGGCATCGGGAGCCATCTTGGGCTCACAGGTTGAGACGTCTCCCTGTGTGGAAAAGGCAGATGTTGCAAGGTCTCCTGCCGACCAACCGGCACCCAATACTATCTCCTTCTAATAACCTTTCAGGCCTGGACTTCTTGAACTGCTCTGGTTGGCCTCAAGGGATAGAATGCATTAGAAAAAGGAGTGCGATGCCTTGATGGATCACATCTGAGCGAGCATAACCTGGCCGGAAGTAACTTCAAAGTTGCCTCTTGGAGACAGGTTACACAAATTGATCATACAGAATAGCAGTTATGAGTTGGCTAAAAATTAGTTACTACATAAGTGTAACTTATGTAGATGTTAGGCTCCAAGACTCCTTGAACCAAACCAGATTTCCCTGCAGGTATTGCATTGTGTTAAACATCACCTCAGCCCCACCATAAAATCCCCGGAGCACATGGCTGGAAAGCTTTTCTCAGTATTTGCTCAACAGACTGAAAGGAGAGGTTGTAAAGAGATTTAGGACCTTCTCTGGAGGTGAGCTTAGCCCGAAAGATAAGAGCATTATTTATAGATAAGGCACGGAGCAGAAGCCAAACAAAACTAGCTGCACATACCTTCACCGGTCAACGATAAATGCTGAGCACCTCCCTGAGGTTTACATTCCACGAATCCTTTTGCAACCCCAATTCCCGTGCTCCCTTATAATGAAAAGGCAATCGCAAAATACTTTTACAGAAACTAGCATTTATGCAAAGAATAGACATGAACCCTTATGGTATAGGCTCACTCACTCACGAAGGAAAAGAACTTAGGCAAACAATGTAAATTGTGCTTTTACCAAGTGAGTCACACCTCCTGCTATT
This sequence comes from Paguma larvata, assembly GCA_030068075.1. NCBI lineage: Eukaryota > Metazoa > Chordata > Mammalia > Carnivora > Viverridae > Paguma > Paguma larvata. The sequence goes on from CM057838.1 coordinate 42,335,088, forward strand.
GTGGTAAAATGCTAGACAGAATGACGCCCAGCCTATCCATAAATAAACTAACATATGTCTTAAAGCAGAAACGTATACATAAGTTGCTAACTTAAGTCATATCAATTATCCTGTTTTCTCCTTAAACATCTTGTTATTTTCTCTGCTACGAGCCTACCTAACTCTGCCTCAAAAACAGTGCGTGACTACAGCTTGGAAGGAAGTCATGAAAATGGTCGCCACCTAAACTAAGTTAAGACTGTCTCCTTCAAGGTCTGGGGGATTCAGATATATGCCGGCCCAAGAAAAACTGTTAAAAATGCCTTGTCCCTAACGTTATCAATCCTGTTCACTGATGTGATGTCACTCACTGCCTATAAATAAAGATACTGAGACCAGCAGGCATCTCTGATCAGACTACATTTCGTGGCTCTCTCATTCCTTTCGCCGACACCGTTCGTCTTTCGGGGACCCCTGGAATCTCCGGAGCTGGACTATGGCACTCTGGGGGCCTCCGTTCTACTCTCTGTATCTATGAATTTACCTACTGGAGGTACCTCATGTAAATGGAATGATACAGTATATGTCCCTTATGACTGGTCTATTCACATAGCACGTTTCCACGTCAGTCAGTTAAGCATCTGACTTTGGCTCAGGACACGATCTCACAGTTCGTGGGTTTGAGCCCTGCTCTCTGCTGTCAGGTCGGAGTCCGTTTTTGGATCCTCTGTCTCCCTCCTCTCTCTCTCTCTCTCTCTCTCTCTCTCTCTGCCCCTCCCCCCTTGTACCCGCTCTCTCAAAAATAAATGAAAGCATTAAAAAAAGTTTTAGGGGCACCTGGGTGGCTCAGTCGGTTGAGCAGCCGACTTCGGCTCAGGTCATGATCTCACAGTCTGTGAGTTCGAGCCCCGCGTCGGGCTCTGTGCTGACGGCTCGGAGCCTGGACCCTGCTTCGGATTCTGTGTCTCCCTCTCTCTCTCCCCTCCCCCTGCTCACGATCTGTCTCTATGTCTCTCAAAAATAAATGAAATAAAGGTTAAAAAAAATTTTTTTAAAGTTTTATTATGGTTAAAAAAAATCTGCACGTAACATAAAATCTACCATCTTAACCATGTATCCGTGTCCATTTCAGTAGTGTTAAGTATATCCACATTGCCGTGAAACAGATGTCCATAACTTCTTCCTCTTGCAAATCTGAAACTCTATACCCATTAAAACAACAACTTCCATTTCCTCCTCCCTTCCCCCTTTCCTGCCCCCAACAAGCACTGTTCTACTTTCTCTGAATTTGACTATGCTAGATCCCTTATATGAAGGTATTTGTCTTTCTGCGACTGGCTTATTTCACTTAGCATAATGTCTGTAAGGTTTATCCGCGTGGTAGCATGTGACGTGATTTCCTCCCTTTGTAAAGCTGAATAATCTCCCACCGTAGTATACACCACATTTTGTTTATCCGTTCCTCGCCGATGGACACCTGGGTTGCCTTCGGGCTGTTGTGAAGAATGCTGCTCTGCACGCAGGTGTGCCCCCTGCTGGTTTTGTACAACAGGAAATTATGTCTCCCAGGCCCCTCCTCCCCCCCCCACCCCCACCCCGGCGTCTGGGAGTCAAAAGACTGGAGGTTCGGAGCAGGGGAGGGACCGAGACATCCTCCTCTTTTCTCTCGGCTTTGGGAGGTGTTCCCAACAGTGGCCGCTGTGCCACCCCTGTCGGCCCTTTCTGCTGTGGTCTCGGCCCCAGCCAGGGGGCAGCTTCCTTTCTCCTCTCGCCAATACCTCGACCGCCTCTTCGCCTCTCCTCTGTCTTCTCATCTGTGTGCAACTCGGCCATAAAATTCAAGTTTTCTTTCGATGGTGGGACACGATCAGTATAACACACGAGGATAGATGAAAGGGGGCATCCTTTGTTACTTACGGCTCCAAATGAAAGACGACAGCCAGGTGGGGCCCCCTGGGGGGGGGGTGTACCCGGAACAGTGTAACAGCAAGCTGGAACTGCGTGGCTTATGTATGGCAAGCACGGTGAGGTTAGCTAGGTGTTGAGGGCTCCCTGGGGACTGGGTATTTGGAGTAATTCTGCAGACCCGAGGAACCCTTGGTTCGGTATTTGGGGCCTCTGGCCTTGGGTAAGTGCGTGTTGTAACCTAGGGGTGTTAGCACCTGATAAGAGAAGTAGTTGGGGTCGGGGTTTAACAAACTGTCTGCAAAGGGGAGTTGATGGCTTTGAGCTGTAACTACAAAACTGGCCCGTGGAAAATACTTTATTGCAGCAACCGATGCCATTCCCTGTATTACCTTCGCTCTGTGTGAAGCATCTAGAATGAGCCTTGCTGGCCTGGACTCTGACTGCTACAATGTATTCGGTTGCATTCCAAATCTTTACACGCTGAGAAACAACTAGAGTAACACCTTAGTATCACGGCGGATCAGAATACTGTCGCTTTGTTGTTCGTCTCCCGCTAATGAACCCCTCTGCCCATCTTTGTCCCTCTCACTGTTTTAGGGGTTTCTTAGAAGCAGGGGTTGTGTCTTACGCCCTGCTTCTCACAACCCCAGTCCAGAATCCAACCGGACCCAAATGCGTGCCTTAATAAATACATGATTAATTACGTGGGTCTCTGAGAGCACATCAATCATCATTGTTTGACTTCCACCTTGGCTGCAATTCAGGCCCAAGCCAGTTCTTCGTTCTGACCTTCACAGTCCTGCCCCCCGACTGGGCCAAGATCCAGATTCTTCGATGAATCATCTGACATACTACTTATTTCCTTACACACACACTCGTTTAAAACTGGCATTTATCACGGCTTCCACGAAACAGTGCTTTGTTATCTGGTAGCTTTCACTTTTCTTGTCGTTGTTGAGTCTTGTTTTTAATCTCTGAGAGAGACATGGGGCCTGTCTTCAGGGCCAGCTTCGTGGGCGTGTGACCCCAGCAGAAGCAGAGGGTCCCCTGCTTAGAATGGCCCACACGTGGTTTAATGTCGCCATCTTTTTTTTTTTTTTAATGTTTATTGATTTTTGAGACAGAGAGAGACAGAGCATGAGTGGGGGAGGGGCAGAGGGAGAGGGAGACACAGAATGTGAAGCAGGCTCCCAGCTCTGAGCTGTCAGCACAGAGCCCAACGCAGGGCTGGAACTCACAGACCGCGAGATCATGACCTGAGCTGAAGTCAGATGCTCAACCGACTGAGCCACCCAGGAGCCCCTAATGTTGCCATCTTCAAATGCATAATACTTTTAAACAAGAGGCTCCCCCCATTCATTGCTGCACTGAACCCCACAAATAATACAGCCAGCCCTGCCTGTCTCGTCTGGATGTACCTTGTGACACTCATTGATCATAGAGGCTTATGGATATTATATTTAGGAAACTCTCAGTAGTTCAGAAGTTCCCCATTTTCCTTAGGAGCTTTGTTCCAAACCTCTCAGTGGGGCATGGCATGAAATGCCCCCCGCCTATACCGACACCCCTAAAACTTCCTTAGCCCCATCTTCTCTACTCTGACCGCCTTCCCTTCAAATGGAAACTCTCAGCTATCATAGTACTTGCTGTTTGTAAACTCGTGAGCTCACTAGACGCTGGGCCCTTGCACGTCCTGCTCCTGTCCCAGGCTGCCCTCCATCTCTCTCCTGGCCAACACCAACTCACTCCACAGGTATGAGCCTCAAGGTCACTTCCCCGATCTCCCCAAAACTGAGATGTGGGGCTCCCCCAGCACCCCGTGCTAAACAGACTGTAGCACTTATCTTGCTATTATGTTATTTTCCGTTTATTTCTCCATTTCCCTCTTTGAGTCGTGAGTTCCCTTTAGGTAAAAACCATCTGCCGTTCTCTGAGCTGGCAGCTACGCTCAGCTCGAGGAGGCAGCTGGTAAGTTTCCATTCACCGGATCCGGGACTGCACGAATGGCAGACCCCTCGCTTGCATGGAGAGCGCATGAGGAGACCCGTGCGGTTTTCTTTTGAACCCCTGAGGACTGAGCAGCGCTTCCATCACTGAGCAAGACCTTCAAGGACATTCTCTGCCTTAGGCTCGTGGATTCCTTTTCCAGCTCATCCAGGGAAGGCCTTACCCCCCTTCCTCCTTTTCAGGAGAGCTACCTGGGAGTAGCTCTTAGAATTTCTCAGCCTTCGAGGGGGTTCTTTGCGGCGGACCAGCCGTCGCGGAATCGAACGGTTCCTGATGGGGAGGGGGGCGAGGATGAACTGATACACAAGGCACAGTTGTTAAGGGAGGGCTGGCGCTCCCCAGCGTCACCAGCCCCGAGTTTATTTTCACTCGGGTATTTATCCACAATCTGAGGGTGGTGTACGTGCGAGGCACATCTCCTCTCACAAGTTCTCAGCAGGCAAAATGTATTTTGCTATATCAAACTTTACAAAGGCATTCTGAACCTCCCCAACACGACCTGGCTGCAGTCCCGACTCAAGGACAAAGGCTGCGCTCAAAGCCTTCGGCTCCCAACACCGCTCAAGGTCTCTGACTCTCAACATCTCTCAAGGCCTCGGGTTCCCAAAACACCGCTCAAGGCCACTGGCTCTCAACAGTTCTTGAGATCTCTCCTGGGACAGACCCCAGTCCGGATCATAGAGGTAGCTCCAGGGAGACCTTCCCTACCTCCGAAGAGTGTCTGGCCTTATGTAAGTCCTGGATCAAGTGTTTCTTCCATCCCCTACGTCTATGCCCCTGGTCTATGTTCTGTTCACCCCTTCAAGGCCCAACTGAAATACTGACTCCCCACAGTTCTAACGTAATCGAACCCTCTCTGCTCTCCCATTGCATTGGGTTCATCCGTAGCGACACTCGGCATACATTCTTTTTTTTTTTTATTAAAAAACTTTTTTAATGGTTACTTATTTTCGAGAGACAGAGAGAGAGAGACAGAGTGTAAGTGCGGGAGGGGCAGAGAGAGAAGGAGACACAGAATCAGAAGCAGGCTCCAGGCTCTGAGCTGTCAGCACAGAGCCCGACGCGGGGCTTGAACCCACGAACAGTGAGGTCATGACCTGAGCTGAAGTCTGGCGCTCAACCGACTGAGCCACCCAGGTGCCCCGTCGGCACGCATTCTGACTAACGCCACGGTGACCTGTGCTCTAGACACTTCGGGATCAGGTTCTCATCTTTCAGCCTTTATGTCTTTGCTGCTTATACATGGCCATCACTCGGACTAACCCGGGGCATTTTGGGTCACTAGCAGATAGACCGGAACGCAATTAGTCCCAGAGAAGAAGAGACTTGAAAAAGGAACAAGAGTGGCTTTATCTGATGGAAAGAAAAGAATTCTCTCAGTTCATTAGAAAATACCTGTGCTCGGAAGAAGGGGGCCAGGGGAGGCTACAGGGAGAGAAAAATGGGGAGTACGAGAAGGCAAAGGAAGGGACCTGGGTGACAAAGAGGTTGCAAGGCGTCAAGTCCCAAGGGTAAGGCTTTAAAATTTGGTAATGATGGGGGCGTCTGGGTGGCTCGGTCAGTTAAGTGTTCAACCCTCGGTTTCTGCTCAGGTCATGATCTCATTGTTCACGGGTTCGAGTCCTGCATCAGGCTCTGTGCTCACAGTACAGGGCCTGCTTGGGATTCTCTCTCTCTCCCTCTCTCTCTGCCTCCCTACCTCATTCACGCTGTCCCCGTCTCTCTTCAAAAAATGAAGAAACTTGAAAAAAATAAATAAAATTTGGTCATGATGTAGGTAGGCCCAGTCTGAGGACCCAGAGGGTCCCTGCAGGACCAGTCAGGGTCCTTGGCGTCACCAAGGATGGAGATCAAACGTGAGCCGGAAGGAAGTGAGAGCAGCGTTTATTGAATAGTGTGAGGGAGAGAGTACAGTGTTTGGGAGACTCAGAAAAGGAGATGCAGTCCTCCCGTCACTTGGGCTTAGGAGTTTATATTGGAAAGGGGTCCCGGGCATGTGTTGTTTCAGGGACCCAGGGTTCGGTGCCACGGAAGGCAAGTGTCCGATAAATGATGGATGCTATTCCATAGATCGCTGAAGGTGCGGGGATTGGTGCCCGTGCTGTCGAGGGTTTGTTGGAAGCTAACATCCCGGAACATGTTTGGGATTTGGTTCTTTTGAGATGTTATCAGGTGTTTAGGGGCTAGGATGAAACTCGGAGAATGACCAACTTTCTCGCTTCCCCTGTGGAGCGGGAACATAGCTTCTTTGGTTCACTCAGAGGCAAGGGGAACTACGGAGCACCGGTGAATGGAGCCGAGCAGAGAAACAGCAGAAATGGAGGCTTTTTACGACGGAGCCCTTTCGGTTTCCCTATCTCAGTGACGAAGGGGCCACGGAGACAGTGAAGCAGGGGAGAGGAGGGGGGAGCGACTTGCAGGGCAACTCGACCAAGGTCATGGAGGCTTGTCCTTTGCTCTTGCAGAAAGCAGAGCAAGTGTGACCCCAGAAGCTGAGGCGCCGAGGGATGAAAACAAGGTGGCCTGTCTAAATAACTGCACCCCTGCAATCAGGATTCCAGTTACAAACGCCGCTGTTTGAGAACAGAACCCAGCTGCGACTAAGTTCCTTGGGAAGCCTCTGGGTTGTTTTTTTTTTTCTTCTTCTTCTGGGTTTTGTTTGTTTTTGCCAATGCCCCCCATCCTCTTGCATCCAAATAAATATAACTCCAAGTTTTATTTCATAGACTTTGCTTGCAGATGTAGTGTCTGTCTCTTTATTTCCTTTCTCCAGCCAGGTATTTTTTTCCTACTCTCTCTCTTCTTATCTGGAGTGTTTTGGCAACTGTCTGTAAACTCAGATCTTGCAAAGCGAGCTCTGCGAAATAGAAAATTCCCTTTAATCAACGAATCATTTCCCTAATGAATCTGAAGTCCTGGTGGGGAGGGCAAAGCTGGAGAGAACTCTAGGAATATGCTAGCAGATTGTATTTGGAGAGTAGCATTCCCCATCCTGATTCGATATTTCCATTCCTGTTCAGAGCACTTCCTGCTTGTCCCACAGAAGTTTAAAAGAGGCTATGGATGCTTCAGATTCTGTGTCTCCCTCTCTCTCTGCCCCTCTCCCGCTCATGTTCTGTCTGTCTCTGTCTCAAAAATAAATAAATATTTAAAAAAATTTAAAAGAGCCTATGGATATAATCAGGGGTACTTGGGTGGGCTCAGTCGGTTGAGTGTCCGACTCTTGATATCATGGGATTGAGGCCTGCTTTAGTCTCCATGCTGAGCGTGGAGCCTGTTTAGGATTCTCTCTCTCTCCCTCTGCTTCTCTCCCCTGCTCACGCTCTCTCTCTCTAAAGGAAAAAAAAAAAAACTTAAAGTTTAAAAATGGCTATGGGTATAATTACACATTAAAATTTTTTTTTAAAAAACAATCTTTATTTTTGAGAGAAATAGAGACAGAATGCGAGAGGGGAGGAAGAGAGAGAGGGAGAGAAAGAGAGAGAGAGACAAGATCTGAAGCAGGCTCCTGGCTCCGAGCTGTCAGCAAAGAGCTCCACGCAGGGCTCGAACTCATGAACTGCAAGATCATGACCTGAGCAAAGTCCAATGCTTAACCAACTGAGCCACCCACATGCCCCTACGCTTACACATTAAATGGAAGACCCCAGAGAGAATATGATCTCTTGCGTGAGAGAAAATAGAACTTGGTAGTGAGAAAACAAAACAAAAGCTGATCTTTCTTTCTTCCTTATTTCTGACGATCTCCCACAATGATGTTACCGACATCCCTGGGGATGACTCTCCAGTTCCTCTGGGTCCAGGTTTAAGTTACACACTAAGAACGTGACAGCTCTGCAGCCTTGTAAAACTAACTAGTCCTGTCCTTAAACAGCCTCATCTAACACTTTCCTTCTATCCTATATAACCTGTTCTTAAGAAATTGAAATCCAACCAGTTTTTCTCAGAGTCTGAAAAGAAACTTTGACAGGAGCTAACGATCTACCTTGCGTGAGATGCTTGGCTTAGACGGTGATTAGAGGTTAACCTAGGACAATGGCGCTTGGAGACAAAAAACAACAGATGGGAGGAAATCACCCCAAACTGGAGTCCTATCTTTCAGTGCCTCTTAACGCTCTGTGTTGTGTCCTTCAGAGACCCTGTGGCAGTAATTGGCTTGATGATTGTTTCTTTAGAGCTGCAGTCATGATTAAAAATGCTACCCGAAGCACATTGAGGATGTCCTTGACACACATCCTATTTTCTGGGAAAAGGTTGGTTACCACCACAGTAATCGAGCTGGGAAGAGGAGACAAATTGCTCCCGGCGACTCCAGCAGCGGTTCAAAGTACTGCGGTTGACCGGAATCACACTGGGCAGTTTTCCCTCTTCCCAGCTCGCAAGATAACAGTGATAGCATTTGCATCTACTGATTATCTGCCAAATAGAAGTGGAAGGGGAGAAACCACAACCTACTAGACTGTAAAAGAATCTCGAACCCGTGACTGAGTTACACAAACGCCCGCAGGGAGAGAGGAGAGGCCCGGAACTCCACCGCGGGCCGGCTCCGGGCTGGCCCCAGGGCCAGGAGGATTGCTGTATTTGCCCCCAGGCCCCGGGCGCCCGCAGCTGGCTGGAGCCGGCGGTGACATCACGAGCCGGAGCTCGGGTCACGTGGGCTGCCCCGCCCCCTCCCGCTCCGCCCCGCCCCCTCCCGCTCCTCCTCCTCCTCCTCCCGCAGCCTTCGGGGCGCAGGGTCCGGCCGCCGCAGCTGCTCGGAGCTCTCGGCAGAGGCGCGGAGCGCGGGTCCGCGGCGAGCGGGGGAGCCAGGCGGGCAGCGGCAGCGGCAGCGGCGGCGGCGGGCGAGCCGGCAGCAGCCCCGCGGCGGGCCCCGGGCGACGCGGCCGACGCTCCTGCAAACTTGGGCGCCACGGCGCCGGCGGCCCGAGCGATGAAGATGGTCGCGCCCTGGACGCGGTTCTACTCCAACAGCTGCTGCCTGTGCTGCCATGTCCGCACCGGCACCATCCTGCTGGGCGTCTGGTACCTGGTGAGCGAGGCGATGCCGCGGGGGGCGCACCTGCCGGAGAGGGGGCGCCGGCGCCGAGCCCCCCCCCCCCCTCCCGCCCCGGGGCTGGACGCCCGGACCCCGGCCCGCGCGCCCGCTGCGCTCTGCTCGCCCCCGAGTGCGGCCTCGGCGTTGGGCTCCGCCGGCGCTAATCCGCCTAAAGTTGTATTATTAGAAACTTAATTCGGTGCGCGAGCCGGTCCGCAATCCCCGGCTCGGCCAACCTGTGGCGGGGGTCCGGCCGGGGCCCAGAGTCGGGGGTCGGGCGGGCCGCGGCGGGGTCCCCTGCTTCCGGTAAAAGTGCGCTTGGTGGCCCGAGAGTCCCGGTCGGATCTGCGGGCCACGTGTTTCCCATTCCTTTCTTTCCCCTCACCACCCGTTGGGCTTTTGTGTTTTGACGCGCCGCGACTGGGTCGTGGGGCGGCGGGGGGCGTTCGGCCACCCCTGGGTCGGGCGCGCAGCCCGGGCTTGCCCCCTCTCCCGGCTCGCATCCTGGCCTCGCGTTTGCGGTCCGGTAGTCAGCGCACGTTCGAGTCCCGAGGAGGGATGCTCGGGGGTTCTTGGCACGCTCCCTAAATGCGCCCCGCCACACGTTTGGTGTGAAGCTCTGGCCCTAGGAAGGGATTTGCTAGGATTTACTGCGTTGAAGTTTCAGTGTCCCCAAGGGAGCCATTTTACACCCCCTTACTTTCCTGCCCTTTGCCAGGCGATCCCTGTACCTTTCTTCGCAGACACCGCAGGCAAATCTTTTTATTTTATTTATTTTATTTATTTTTTAGGTTGGAGCTTGTAAGAACTTGTTTGTATGGGGAGCACTGATTATCAGGGGGGAGTGAGGAAGCCTGATGGAGTCTTTCTGGCCCTGGGCCTCCTCTAGGTGGATCGTTGGCACCCCTGGACTGCGCCAACCCTGAATCGGATCCCATTGATTGGGGTTTGTGACATCGTGTTGGAGAGTTAGACCCGAGCCACTTTGCAGGGAATACCACTGCATCATGAGGAAATCCCATAAAAATGGCACTAAGATGGCATATTGAACTTCTTCGTGAGAATAATCTTCTTAATCATCAGAGGGTTTTTTTTTTTTTTTGGTTCATATTCACTTTTTTGGACATAATATGGACATCATGTCGAATTGTGTGGTTGTGCCATTTTTAAGCAAAATATTTCCCCCCGGGCATATGGTGTTCTCTGTCCTATTTATAGTTTCACGTTTCCTTTAGTCGGTGCCTATCACAGGCCACACAATAGACATTTTTGGCCTTAAAAGCTTTCAAACAGATCTTTGGTGTGCGTGGATTCTTTTTGTGCAGTCTGAATGCAGAGAGAACACCAGCGTCCTGGCTCAACCCGGACTTTGCTAAAAGCCAAGAAATGCTTTACAGAAATTGTCAATTCCAGCCAAAGGCTAGGAGGTGGCCTCAAACCCCGGTGCATTTATTGATGATCGAGACAGACTATTTTATATAAATGTCTTGTGTCCTCGAAAATGTTCAGATCTGCAGACTCGCAAGTACATCATCAGTAAATGTAATTTGTAAACTCTGGGGCACTGCATTAGGCAAATGTGCTACACGATCCGCAGGAAAGATAAATCTCCTTGAGCCCTGTTGTTGGCTGTGATCCAACAAGACGAGTGTTGGTGCGATGAACGGAGAGGACTCCGCATGCTTTGTCTACTGCCTGAGCATGCCATTTGTGGAAGGTAGCTATGGCTGTGCCTGTTTCAGCATTTGGAAATTGGCATGGCCTTTTGAAAGATAATTAGAAAGCTTTCTAGTAGATGTAAGCCTGCGGCGTTGGGTAGACCTGATAAATGAGAACCTGACTTTAGTACTGGCGGTCTTCAGAAAAAGTCTTTTGCATTTCATAAAACAGTCTGAGACTTTTTAATAGTCAGTTTCCCTCATATCTTTAAATAAAATTTGGTTATCTGTAACTTTGACTTACATGAACATTTTTTGAAGATGAGGGAGAGGGTCACTGAAGAGAGGTATCAGTATCTCTCCTATCTCTCCCGTCCTTCCCCTACGCTTCCCGCCCCGCCCATCATCTGGATGGAATATGACCCGTTATCAGATGGGAGAATTGTCAGGAAAAAAGGATCGGGCTATGCGTAGATATTCAAATCAAAGTTCAGGGGAACTCTGTTACACCAGATAGGTGAAGTGGATCTTTTTTATGCATTTTCCAATTGCTGTTCCTACCACTACCCTTGACTAAGGCTCTGTGTGCCAGGTACTGTACTCAATGCTTTGCATAACCTTAGTGTTTACATATTCTTGGTGAGGTACATTTTCTTACTCCCATTTTATAGATGAGAAAATAGAGGCCCAGAGAGCATATGTAAAATTCCATGGTTGGTTTGTGGTCTGAGTGATGTTTTAGTCTGCCCCGTTTCCACTTGTTTTTATCTTTTATTTAGTTTTTTATGTTTATTTTTGAGAGAGAGAGTGCTTGGGCGTGGGGCAAAGAGGAAGACAGAGAATCCCAAGCAGGCTCCCTGATCTCAGCACAGAGGCAGGCCCAGTAGGTTGCAGGCTAGCCTGTCCCTGGACTCAAACCCGCAGAGTGAGGCCATAACCTGAGCCAAAATCAAGGGTCAGTCGCTCAACTGACTGAGCCACGTAGGTGCCCCTGTTTTTACCTTTTAAAGTTGTGTGTGTGTTTTCTGGGGCACCTGGGTGGCTCAGTCAGGTAAGCGTCCGACTTTGGCTCAGGTCATGATCTCCTTGTTCTGTGGGTTCGAGCCCCGCGTCCCACTGTGTGCTGACACCTCAGAGGAGCCTGCTTCGGATTGTGTGTCCTTCTCTCTGCCCCTCCCTCCCTCACACTGTCGGTCTCTCTCTCAAAAATAACGTTAAAATTTTTTAAAAAATTTTGTGTGTGTGTGTTGTTTTTGCCTTATAATAACAGATTTCCTTTGGTCCCGTAATAAAGCTTGTTGATTTCAGGTATTTCTATTAGAGATCATTTTTTGTTTCATTTTTTCCTCTTGGTAAGGCATAATTGACATAGGGTGAAATCCACAGAAGTGTGCAGTTCATTGAGTTGACAAATGCATACACCTTGTGTAACCCACACACCTAGAAAACGTTTCCAAAACCACAGAAAGGTCCCTTGTGCCCCTTCCCAGTTAATCCCGCCCACCTCCTCACCCCCACCCTAAAGAGAGTTTTACCTATTCGTCATGTAAATGTATCTTTTTGTATCTGGTTTCTTTCACTTAGCGTTAACATCTTTTAAATTCATTCATGTTAATTGGAGTATATCAATAGTTGCTTACATCGCTGAGTATTATTTTATTGTCTGAATAAATCACAATTTATTTTATCCATTTGCCCGATGATGGACATTTGGGTTTCCAGTTTGAGGCTATTTTGGATAAAGCTGCTCTGGACATTCTCGCACAATACTTTTTGCAGACATATATTTTTTTTATTTCTCTAGAATAAATGCCTAGCAGTGGAATTGCTAGTCATTAAGTAGAAATATATTTAACTTCATAAGAAATTGCCAAGCAGTTTTCCATAGTGGTTCTGCCATTTTATATTCCAGCCAGCAACATAGGAACTTCCAGTTCCTTCCACATCTTTGTCAACATTTAGGGTAGTCAGTCTTTAATTTTAGCCATTTTTAGTTGCAGCTCATGGTAGCTTTAGTTGGCATTTTCCTTATGACTAAGAATGTTGAATGGTTTATCTTTGCTTATTCGACACTCATATATATCTTTGATGTAGTGCTATTTATAGCCCATTTAAAAAAATTTTTTTTAACGTTTATTTATTTTTGAGAGACATAGAGACAGAGCGTGAGCAGGGGAGGGGCAGAGAGAGAGGGAGACAGAATCTGAAGCAGGCCCCAGGCTCTGAGACATCAGTACAGAGCCTGCCGCGGGGCTTGAACTCACAAACCGTGAGATCATGACCTGAGCCCAAGTCGGACGCTTAACTGACTGAGCCACCCAGGTGCCCCTTATAGCCCATTTTTAAGTTGGGTTTTGTCTTTTTTTTTTTAAGACTTTTTAAAGTTGATTTATTTATTTTGAGAGAGCGACAGAGAGCAGGAGAGGAGCAGAAAAAGAGGGAGAAAATCCCAAGTAGGCGCTGCACAGACCCTCACGGGTGGGGAGGGGGCTTGAACCCACCAACAGTGAGATCATGACACAAGCGGAAACCAAGAGTTGGATGCTTAACCAGCTGAGCCACCCAGGTGCCTAAGGGCTTTTTCTTTTTTCTTAAAGATTTGTAATATCTCCTTATACATTTTGGATTCCGGTTCTCTGTTAAAGATGCGTTTCATGACTATTTTCTCCCAGTGTGTGGCTGTCTACCCATTTTCTTAGTGGTATATTTTGGTGAACAGAAGTTTTGAATTTTAAGTTCAATTTGTCAGTTGATTCTTTTATGGTTAGTACTGTCTGTATTCTAAGAAGTTTTTGCCTACCCCCAAATTATAAAGATACTCTCTTCTATTTTCTTCCAAAGCTTTATGGGTTGGCTATTATATTTACACCTATGATCCACCTCTAATTTTTCTATTACACTGTGAGGTAGGGATTTGTATTTGTTTCTTTTCTTTTCTTTTTTTTAAGTTTTTTTTTTTTTTTAACATTTTTATATATTATTGAGAGACAGAGAGAGACAGCATGAGCATGGGAGGGGCAGAGAGAGGGAGACACACAATCTGAAGCAGGCTCTAGGCCCTGAGCTGTCAGCACAGAGCCCGATGCGGGGCTTGAACTCACAAACTGTGAGATCATGACCTGAGCGGAAGTCGGCCGCTTAACCAACTGAGCCACCCAGGCGCTCCTATTTGTTTCTTTGAAAAGGCAATTTAATTGCTTGCCCTAAAAAGAAGTTGACTTATTACATAACCTTTAATAACTACAGACATTTTCAGAGAGACAAATAAGATGATTATCCGTCTTCACAGAGAGTGAAGACCGACTTGTCCTGGTTTCCAAAGGGATCACAATTTAAAGGAAGTACTTGAAGCAGGCTGATTGCCGTGTAGTCTTCTGGGATTTCCACTCTTTCCTCATCAAAACTTCCTGTTCTAAAGCTGAATCCATTAACTTCCTCCCCACGTTCGCCCACACTCTCCTCTGTCTCTCACCCTCGGTCTAGGCTTCTCAGCTAGATGCTGTTTCTCCTGCCCCCTTCCTTAATTCCTTCCTTTATTCCGTTGCCATGTCCTATTGACTTATGTTTCACCTCGAGATTACCTCCTTACTCTGGTATTTCTTGCTACCATTTTCCTCACTTAGGCTCTCATTAGCGCTCACTCGGCTATTATAACGCTCACTCGGCTCTTATAACAGTCTTATAACTGGTCTCCCTGCCTCTAGCCTTGCCATCAACAATCCATTTTTTTTTTTTTCAGTCAGTTATAGATGCAGTTCCCCGAAGTATTTTTCTCAAACATAAATATGAACTTGTTAGCCTGCTTCTAAGAACTTTGGCCCTCTGTCCTAGGGAAGACCGTGAAATTCAGGACCCGCGTGTTGCAGGCCAACCTCGTGTGGCATAAACAGCACAGTAGTTTCTGGCACATCTTTGCCCCCGGCTCCCACCCCTTCCCTTTCTGGTTACCCTCCTTTGCAAGCCATTGCTTAAGCCCTAAGTCCTGAGATTCATTCTGATGGGACACGTGTAAATTACCTGTCTACCCCTGAACCAGACAGGCCAGGATTTTGTGACTAGAATATCTGGATGAATGCAGGTCTGAGATAGTCTCCTCCTTTTGAACTATTGATTAGAGGGGTGGGAGCCTGGAGTAGGATTAAGTTTGCTCAGAAGACCAGTTCGAGAGCAGAGGGATGAGTAAAACCCCAGATAAACCGAGACTCTTACTGGGAGAAGAGGACAGTAACAACACTTGCTCCCCTCCTTAGGCTAGAGCCCTCATTTCTTATAGTAATAATGTTTTGCCATCAGGACCTGAATTCCTCTTGACATACTTAAGCAATACTTCTTCCTTCGTAATTTCTTTCATTCTTTGACCATGTGATTTTCTTAATGTGTTTTAAAAGGTGGTACTTGTAGTTTGAAGCATCTGAACTTGACCCCTAGGATGAGTAACCAAAGGGTTACTGTGTATGTCCTGTGTATGTCCTCCTTTTCATCACCATCCAAGTGTATTTTAGGAACGGAGTCATTCAGCAAATACATACTGAATGCCTCTTTGTATTTGTGCCCTAGTCATGGGGTGGTTGGCCATATATCAGAATTATAAAGGCTTAAAGAGGTCAGAGTAGCTGATTTCATTAGCTTTACGACCTGACCTTTCAAATGACCAACCAGTTCACTTTGAAAGTCCCAGTTTGCTTGTGTACCTAAGCTTGATGGGTTCTCTTTGTATCACGAGAAATTCTGATGCAATAAATTCTGAATTTTTCTTTTTTTTTGGTCCGGTTGGTAATACTGGATAGTAAAACTGAAAGCTTGTATTTGTGGAATGATTGATAGTTTTTAGTGGGCTTTCGCATTTATTCTTATTTAGACCTTAAAGCAACCCTGGACTCAGATGGGCTGGGTGGTGACACGCTCATTTCAGAGCGATGGTTCCTTTTTAGCTGTCAGAATCTATGACTCAGTCCATCAGTCTAGGGCAAAATATGGGCTGATTCCTAGTACTTGTATAACCCTTATTGCCTGCTGTTTTCCCTACTATACTAGAGTGTAAAAGACTGAAATAGTAGGTTACAGAGTTTGGATTTTATTCTGCAGGCAGTGGGGAGGCATTAAAGAATTACAAACTAGAGCGTTAGAATGTAGCAGTCCCTGCCCTCCCCCCCCCCCCCCCCCCCCCAGTGTAAGACTCTTTGTTTCTTGTTGCTCAGTAATGCTCTGTATTTAGTTATTTTTTCTTTTTACCTGGCACCCTTTACCCATTTCTCTAACCTCCAACCCCCTGCCTCTGGGAACCACCACTTGTTCTCTGAGTTTGCTTTTGTTTATTCTTTAGATTCTACACATAAGACAGATCCTGTGGTGTTGTCTTTCTCAATCTGATTTATTTCACTTAGGAGGGTGCCCTTGAGGTCCGTTCATGTCTCTATATGTATCTCACAATTTCTTTATCCAGTCATCCGTTGACGGACACTTGGGTTGTTTCCATATCTTGGCTATTGTTAATAATGCAGTGAACATGGGAGTGCAGATGTCCTTTCAAATTAGTGTTTTTGTTTTTTTAAATAAATACTTAGAAGTGGAATTGTTAGATCATATGGTAGTTCTATTTTTAATTTTTTGAGGAACCTCCATGCTGCTTTCCACAATACATTCCCACCAATGTACAAGGGTTCCCTTTTCCCCATGTGCTCTTTAACACTTGTTATTTCTTTTCTTTTTGATAATAGCCATCTGACAGGTGTGAGGTGGCATCTCATCCTGGTTTTGGCTTGCGTTTCCCTGATGATGAGTGACATTGAGCAACTTTTCATGTACCTGTTTGTTGACTATCTGTATGTCTTTGAAAAAATGTCTATTCAGATCTGCCCAGTTTTGAATTGGATTGTTTTGCTGTTAACTTGTAAGAGTTCTTTATATATGTTGGCTATTAGTCCCTTATCAGATACATGATTTGTAAATATTTTCTGCTGTTCAGCAGGTTGCCTTTTCATTTCGTTGTCGGGTTTCTTTGCTGTGCAGAAGCTAATTTAGTATGATGAAGTCCCACTTATTTTTTGTTGTTCTTTTTGCTGTCAGATTAAAAAATCATCACTAAGACCTCGTGAAGGAGTTTACTGCCTATGTTTTTCTCTAGGAGTTTTTGGTTTCAGGTCTTACATTCAAGTCATTAATCCATTTTGAGTTAATTTTTGTGTGTGGTATAAGATAGTGGTCAAGTTTCATTCTTTTGCACTTAGCTCTTCAGTTTTCTGAACCCCATTGATTAAAGAAACTGTTCGTTCCTTATTGTATATTCTTGGCTCCTTTGTTGTAAATTAATTGACCATGTATACATGAGTTTCTATTATGTTCCATAGATCTGTGTGTCTAATACATATCGTTTTAATCACTAGAGCTGTAAATTACAGTTTGAAATCAGGGAGTATCAATGCCTTCAGCTTTGGTCTTCTTCTCAAGATTGCTTTGACTATTCGAGTTTTTTTGTAGTTCCATACATAGTTTAGGATTATTTGTTCTATTTCTTTGAAAAAGGCCATTTGGAGTTTCCATAGAGATTGCGTCGAATCTGTAGCTTGCTTTGGGTAGTGTGGACATTTTTAACATATTGATTCTTCCAATCTGTGAGCATGGAGTAGCTTTCCGTTTAGTTATGTCTTCAGTTTCTTTCATTAAGGTCTTAATTTTTAAATTTTCTTTCAATTTACTTTTTTGTTTTTTATTATTATTTTTAAAGTTTATTTATTTTTGACAGAGAGACAGATCATAAGTGGGGGTGGGGGCGAGGCAGAGAGAGAGAGGGAGACACAGAATCCGATATAGGTTCCAGTCTTTGTCAGCACAGAGCCCAGTGCAGGGTTCGAACCCAGGAACTGTGAGGTCATGACCTGAGCCGAAGTCAGATGCTTAACCGACTGAACCACCCAGATGTCCCTTAATAATTTTAAGTATACAGGTCTTTTACCTCCTTGGTTAAATTTATTACAATTTTTTTATTCCTTTCAATGCAGTTATAAATGGGATTGTTTTTTATATCTATTTCTGATAGTTCATTATTGGTGAATAAAAATCAACATATTTTTTAAAATTTTTGTTTGATGTTTTTATTTGTTTTTGAGATAGAGCACACCTTGGGGAGGGGCAGAGAGAGAGGGGGAGACAGGAATAAAAAATAATGATGTTTTTATTTATTTTTGAGATAGAGCACACCCTGGGGAGGGGCAGAGAGAGGGGGAGACAGCACAGAGAGCCTGACACGGGGGCTCAAACTCATGAGCTGAGATGACCTGAGCTGAAGTCAGATGCCCAGCTGACTGAGCCACGCAGGTGTCCCAAGTATTGATTTTATATCCTCCAACTGTACTGAAGTCCTTTATTCTAACAGTTTTTTGATGGAGTCTTTAGGGTTTTTTATATATATAACATGTCATCTGCAAATAGTGAGTTTTACTTTTTCTTTTACAATTTGGGTGCTTTTTATTTCTTTTTCTTGCCTAATTGTTGTGGCTAGGACTTGCAGTACTGTGTTAAATAAAAGTGGTGAGAGTGGGATATCCTTGCCTTGTTCGTGATCAGTGCTTTTAGTTTTTCACTGTCGAGTATGGTAGCGGTAGGCTTGTCGTATGTGGCGTTTTTTATGTTGTGGTATGTTCCGTTTATAACCATTCTGTTGAGAGTTTGTTTATCATCAATGGATGTTGAATTTTGTCAGTTACTTTTGCCGCGTATGTTGAGATGATCATATGATTTTTCTTCTTCATTCTGTTAATACGGTACAGCACATTGATTTGTGGATGTCGAAGCATCCTTATATCCCTGGGAAAAAACCTCACTTCATTACGGTATAAGATTCTTTCAGCGTATTGTTGAATTTGGTTTGCTAATATTTTCCTGAGGGTTTTTGCATCTATGTTCATCAGGAATATGGGTCTGTAATTTGCTTTTCTCGTGGTATACTTGTCTGGCTTTGGTATCAGGGCAATGCTGGCCTTGGAAAATGAGTTTGGAGGGGTTCTTGCCTTTCCTGTTTTTTTGGAAGAGTTTAAGAAGTATTGGTATCAATTCTTTGAATGTTGGATAGAATTTATCAGTGAAACCATCCAATCTTGGCCTTTTCTTTGTTGGGGGGTTCTTGATTAAGGGTTCCATCTCACTGGCAATTGGCCTGTTCAGATTTTCGGTTTCATGATTCAGTCTTGATAGGTTGTAGGTTTCTAGGAATTTATTCATTTTTTGGTTAAGTTGTCCCATTTGTTGGTGAATAATTGTTCATAGCAGTCTCTTATGATCCTTTGTATTTATGTGGCGTCAGCTTTAACATTTTCTCTTTCATTTCTGATTTTATATGAGTCCTCCCCCCGACCCGTGAGTCTCGCTTAAAGGCTCGTCACTTTTGTTTATCTTTTCAAAGAACCAGCTCTTAGTGTCATCGATCTTTGTTTTCTTTTTAGTCTTTATTTTATTTATTTCTGCCCTATGTTCTTTTCTTTTTTTAAAAAAATTTAATCTATCTTTATTTTTGAGAAAGAGAGAAAGAGAGAGAGAGAGATCTGGCCGAGTATGAGTAGGGGAGAGAGAGAGGGAGACACACAATCTGAAGCAGGCTCCAGGCTCTGAGCTGTCCGCACAGAGCCCAATATGGGGCTCGAACCCATGAACCAAGAGATCCTGACCTGAGCCAAAGTCAGGTGATTAACCAACTGAGCCACCCAGGCTCCCCTGTTATTTTCTTCTCTCTACTAACTTTGGGCTTTGTTCTTTTTCTAGTTCTTTGAGGTGTAAAGTTAGGTTGTTTGAGACTTCTTTCTTGATGTGGGCATTTATCAGTGTGAACTTTCCTCTTAGAAGTGCTTTTGCTGCATCCCACAAATTTTGGTGTTATGATTCCATTTGTGTTCATTTCAAGATTAAAATTTTTTTTTATTTCTTTGACTATTTGGTCAGTAGCATGTTTAATCTCTGCATGTTTTTAATTTTCCAGGTTTTTTCATATAATCAATTTCTAGTTTCATACTTCGATGGTCAGAAAAGATTCTTGATATGACTTTAATTCTTTTAATTTGTTAAGACGTATTTTGTGGCCCGATGTATGATTTGTCCTGGAAAATGTTCCGTGTGCATGTGAGTAGAATTTGCATTCTGTTGCTTTTGGATGGAATGTTCTGTGTATATCTGTTAGTCCATCTGGTCTAATGTGTTTTAGGCCAGTGTTTCCTATTTTGTGTCTGAATGATCAATCCACTGATGAAAGTGGGATATTAAAATCTGTTGGGAGCCGTTTTAGGCTCAGAGGTTGAGAAGTAACCTTAAAAAGTTGCATCCTGGGGATGGGTTGCACCTCCCCCATTGTAGTTGGAAGTATAGTCCTCAAAACAACGCCCTGATTTCTCCTGGTAATTAACATTAAGGCCTTAAAGGAAACACCCTCTTCTCTCCCCCCACCCTAAATTTATATGTTAATTATCCTGAAACCAACATACAGGATTAAGGAAATTGCCACCTTGCTGGTAAAAACGATTATTGTTAAAGAGATCAAACTATGGAATGTCACTCATTGCTGTAATGTAACTCACTACCTTTTAAATAAAGACACTGATCTCTAAGTCTCTTAAAAAAATAAATAAACATTAAAAATAAATAAATAAATAAATAAAAGGCTAGTTCATAAAAAACACTAAATAAAGACACTGAGACCGGCAGAGCAGAGGCGCCAGAATGGCGGAGATGCCAGAATTGCCCCGGCTGCCTGCTTGGTCATCAGACTCCATTTCTCGTGGCTCTCTCACTTCCTTTCGCCTGACCGTCCGTCCTTCGTGGACCCCTAGATTCGCCGGGAACAAGGACCCCAGCAAAAATCCCCTACTCTGATTGTATTGGTGTCTGTGTTTCTCTTTAGGTCTTTAAATATTTGCTTTATATATTAGGTATTCCTATGTTAAATGCATAAATATTTACAAACGTTATATTTTCCTGTTAGATTTACCCCTTTATCATGTAATAACCTGTCTCTCATTAAGGTTTTTGTTTCAAAGTGTTTTATCTGATGTAAATACAGCTATCCTAGCTTTCCTTTGTTATTTGTATAGAGTTTCTTTTTCCATCCCTTCACTCTCAGTCTGTGTGCGCCCTTCCGTCTAAAGTGAGTTTCTTGGGGCGCCCGGGTGGCTCAGGCAGTTAAGCATCTGACTCTTGATCTCAGCTCAGATCGTGATCTCACGGTTCCTGGGATTGAGCCCCGAGCTGGGCTCTGTGCTGACAGTGCGGAGCCCGTTTGGAATTCTTTCTCTCCCACTCTCTCTCTACCCCTCCCCTGCTCTCTCTCTCTCCTCTAAAATAAATAAATAAACTTAAAAAGAGATGAAGTGAGTTTCTTGCAGGCAGCATATAGATGGGGCTCATTTTTTAATTCATTCAGCCACTCTGTCTTTTGATTAGAGAATTGAGCCCACTTGTACTTAAAGTAATTATTGATACGTATGTATTTATTGCCATTTTCTTAATTGTTCACTGCCTGTTTTTGTAGTTTCTCTTTGTTTCTTTTTTTCTCTTTCTTTAGTGGTTTACATATATTCCTTTCTCTTTATCCGTGTGTATTCACTATAGGTTCTTGTTCTGTGGTTACCAAGGCCTACATATAACAGCTTTTATATATAACAGTCTATTTTAAGTTGATAACAACTTAAGTTTGATCCCGTTCTAAAGCTCAACATTTTTACTTTGCCGTGTTATTTTTTTTTTAATAAATTTTTTTAACGTTTATTTATTTTTTTTGAGAGACATAGAGACAGAGTATGAGCAGAGGAAGGGCAGAGAGAGAGGGAGATACAGAATCCGAAGCAGGCTCCAGACTCTGAGCTGTCAGCACAGAGCCCGACGCGGGGCTCGAACTCACAGACTGTGAGATCATGACCTGAGCCGAAGTCGGTCGCTTAACCGACTGAGCCACCCAGGCGCCCCCGTGTTATTTTTTTTGATGTCACATCTTACACATGTGTTTCTCAACTTATTATTGTAGTCAAAGGTATTTTTACTACTTTTGTCTTTTAACCTTCATACTAGTTTTATGAATAGTTAGTCCGTTACCTTTACTATATATTTACTTTTGCAGTGAGATTTATTGTCTCATATGTTTTGTCGTTACCAAGTAGTGCCCTTACGTTTCCCTTTAACCTTTCATGTAAGGCTGGCTGAGTGGTGATGAACCTCGTTTTTGCTTGTCGGGAAAGCTGTACCTCCCCTTCACTTCCGCATGAACCCTGTGCCTAGTGTTCGTGGTGGGAAGTTTTTCCTTTTCAGCACTCCGAATATATCGTGCCATTCCCTTTTGGCCTGCGAGGTTTCTGCTGACAAATCTGCCGAAGATCTGGCGGGGGCTCCCTTGAATGTGACCAACTGTTTTTCTCTTACTGCTTTTAATATTCATTTTTGAAGGAATATGAAAATAGCAGGCCATTTTAGATGGCTGCACAACAAGAAAGGGTGTGTTACAGTCCTCCAGATGTGAGGTATAGAAGTTACTGGTTCTTTCCAGCACCAGTCTCTCATTGGCTAAGGCTGTGGGTAATACGGATAGGAATTTTTATCACTTAGCGACTGATACAAGTTTCTCGACATCTAGACTGTCTCATCTGAATTCAGAAATCAAATAGATTTGGGTAGTGAGGGATACTTGATTTTTGAGAGCTCTCCAATGAGCCCTTTTTAATTTTTTTTAGCTTTATTTTATTTTTTAATTTGAGGGAGAGAAGGGGAGAGGGGCAGAGGGAGAGAGAATCTCAAGCAGCTCCATGCTCAGCACGAAGTTGGAGGTGGAGCTCGATGCCATGACCCTGGTATCGTGACCTGCGCCCAAATCAAGATGAGTTGGATGTTTCAGCTGACCGGGCCACCTCGGCACCCCCAGTGAGCCCTTTTCAAAAAGCACAGGTACCCTCTGCCCCCACATTATTGTAAAGGATCAAGGGTAGCTCTGTAAAATATTGGCTGGCAAAAATTTCAGTGATATTATTTATATTTAAAATTTGAAATGTAATTAACATACAATCTTATATTAGCTTCAAGTCTTCAGTATAATGATTCAGAAATTCTACACATTTCTCAGGGCTCATCAAGATAATTTCCTTTATTTCACCCATGCCCCCACCTCCTCCCTTGTGGCAACTGTCAGTCAGTTCTCTGTATTCTGTGATATTTAATATGTCTTTTAGCTTTTGTTGCGAATTACGATAGACGTTCCTCAGCACGTTTAAAGATAGGCTGGCCACGAAATAAAGATTGCCATTATTAATATCAACTTCTCTGGGACTCACTTAAAATAAATTTAACTTAACTAACAATGTCAGGTATTAAAGTAGTCACCATGAGTTATGCACTATGATGTATATTATGTTTAACTAAATGTATAATACATTTATTTTGTCAACTTGCTTTGCGTTATTGCTGTAGAGGAAGACGCCTCAGTTTTCCCTTCCCTTCTTCGGGGCAGATACTTGATTGTCCATAAAAGGATGCCAATGGAAATAATATGGGAGCCCTAGCAGTATAATTTACTACTTTGTACTTCTCTCCCAGCGCCCTTGAGTCTTAGTAGAGTTTCTAGAGCCTTAAGAGTTCTCGTGCTATAAACTGGCTAACTCATTTTACTTGGAAGAAAAAGAAAACTTAAGTGAAGATCACGCTTCTCCGAATGTTTTAACAAACTTTTAAAGGTTTATTTAGACTTGCCTCTTTGCAGTTGCAGCTTCCGAGGGAAAACTATTTCTCAGGGAAAAATGTGAGCACCAAAAAAATGCTTAAAACACATATGGTTTCAAATTAGTAGTAAAAATAAGGTTGAGCTGTGTTTTTCTTTCGTTAACCTTGAGCTGCTAAAATTACCGGGCTGGTTGGTCCCATGGTGCAGAGAAGGTGAGGCAGGAACACTTGGTTCAATAGCGGGGACTGACATTTGTGCTAACAACAGAGGGCTTGTGGGTTGCAAACACGGAGGTGTTGTAAGTTGGAAAGAAGGAAGCGCTTAGTAGGTCACCTTGGCAAGGCCAGGTGGGAGGTCCATTCTTTGTGAGCCCTCAACCCCCATGGACCAGAGATTGGATCTTGTCAACACCGTAAAGTCGAATGATGGAGTCACACCAACTGGACTGACAGTCAGGACATTCATGACGTAAAACCAGATGCCCACTTGTTAATATTCAGTGAAAAAATATAATCGTCGATGAGATGAATGCTCCTGTCCCTAGGCCTGTGTATTCTTTACTGGAGAGGACACTAAATTATGATTATTGAATGATTTCAGTATTTAATTGCTTTTTATGAGGACAACCCGGTGAGTCCAGCTTCACGGAAGAGATAACACTTCAGGGCTACAAAGATCACGTCCCCAGGCTGGGTCTGTGGTTTTCCAACTATGCTTAAAGAGAGGGGTTTGCTTCTTGATAGTCCTCTGTTGAGGTCTGTTTTGGTTACCCCAACCTCGATCTAGTGCTGCTGGTCTAGGGGTCTTTATCTCTTCTTCCCTTGTTTTTTTTTTTAAATAATTTATTGTCCAGTTGGTTTCCATACAACACACCCAGTGCTCATCCCAACAAGTGCCCTCCTCAGTGCCTGTCACCCAGTCTCCCCTCTCCCATACCCCCCAACAATCCTCAGTTCGTTCTTCATATTTAAGAGTCTCTTATGTTTTGTCTCCCTCCCTCTCTGTGGTTTGTTTTTTCTTTCCCTTCTTCCCTTCCCCCATGGTTTTCTGCTAAGTCTCTCAAAATACACCTATGTGTGAAAACATATGGTATCTATCTTTCTCTGTCTTACTTCACTTAGCATAACACCCTCCAGTTCCATCCACGTTGCGACAAATGGCCAGATTTCATTCTTTCTCATTGCCACGTAGTATTCCATTGTGTATATAAACCACATCTTCTTTATCCATTCGTCAGTTGATGGACACTTAGTCTCTTTCCATGATTTGGCTATTGTCGAAAGTACTGCTATAAACATTGGGGTACAGGTATCCCTATGCATCAGCACTCCTATATTTCTTGGGTAGATTCCTAGCACTGCTCTTGCTGGGTCGTAGGGTAGTTCTATTTTTAACTTTTTGAGGAAATGCCACACGGTTCTCCAGAGCGGCTGCACCAGTTTGCATTCCCACCCACAGTGTAGGAGGGTGCCTGCTTCTCCACATCCCCGCCAGCATCTATAGTTTCCTGATTTGTTCATCTCTTCTTCCTTTTTAAGGTAGTATTGGATTCTCTGATATCTATTCTTTTCCTCTTTCCTATTAAGATGAACTTTAGCCTCTGTATTTGTTATGGTGCAGATAAAGTCTTAGGACAGAGAGGTGCAAAAATGCAGGACTTACGCAAGATAAAAGTTTATTTCACGCTTGTGGAGTCTAGGGCGGGTCTGCAGACTTTGTTCCGTGAGGTCACCCGGAGACAGACTTATTCTCCTGGGGCACTTGGGCCATCCCAAGGGCGTGGGTTCCTTCTCTGGTTCTGAGGGGCTGCTTCCTTCAGCCTTGGTCCGTTGGAGACAGCCAGCACCCTGTGTGTGTTCTGGCCTGCTGGCAGGGAAGAAGGACAAATGGAGGACGAGCAGCTTTGGTTTTTAAGGACGTGACATGGAAATTGCACACATTGCTTTCACGTATATACCAGTAGCCCAAAATAAGACCTGTGGCCCAACTGCAGGGGAGGCTGGGAGATGTTATCTCTCGCTGGGCATGCAGGTATCCACATGAGCCCGTGACTGTGAAAGAAGCAGGGAGAAGATTTGGAGGACAACTACCAGTCTGACATGCCCCCAAGGGCGGCCCAGTTTTTAACCCTGTTGCCCAACGTGCAACCCGTACTACCTGCGGAAGGCTTTCATTTCTGGTCTACAGAGCAGTACAGGGTGACTCAATACTTCATTTTCTCTCTCCGGATCGGAGTTAATAATTCTAAAAATGAATCATGGTAAATAATTATTAAAAAGTACCACAAAACACTTTAAACAAGTCATAAAATCGTTGTGACTATGGATAAAAATAAGTGGTATTCAGTGTGAAAGTATTTTTCCCAAGGCATCCTGCATTCACGGAGTTTTTATAGGCTGCTTAAGAATTTTTAAAAAGATAATATGAAAGCCACTCGCATGGCATTTTCAGCCTGAAAACGCGTATGGGCATCTATATGAGACACAGAGTGCCGCTCACTTGATTTTGTTTTGAGAACTGTGTGTTAGGAAGCGTGCCGGGTGCTGGGGATACAGTGGCGATTTAACCTAGATTTAACAGCCCTTACCAACATCGAATCTGTGGTCTAGTAGAGGCAATAAATAAGACTCAGAATTAATAGAAATTAATTAATGATCACACAAAGAAATGTCGGCACACAATTGTGAGATGGCGCGGCGCTGCCGTGAGGCGCAGAGGAGGGGTTGGGGGTGAGAGCGGCAGCGGAGAGCCTGACCCTGACCCTGACCCTGACCCTGACCCTGACCCTGACCGGCGGAAGTTAGTCCACTGACATTAGCAGCGGGGGTGTCTCCGGATTTATTCCGGTCCCGGTCGCTGTTTCCGTTTCCCTCTCCTTTGCTGCCACCTTTCCCGTGGACCCTGTTGTTGCCTACCCGTTTTCCCCTGTGTCTGCTACTCTGGAAGTATTCCCCCCGTGTCTGCTATTCTGGTTGTTCACTCAAGAAATATAAACATGTAGGGTCATCCAAGTCTAGAGTATCGTTGCCTTTCTTTTCAACAAGTCCTTGAACTCTAGTTCAAAAATTTAGTGTCTTTCTTTTTTAATGTTTATTTTTGAGAGAGAGAGAGAGGGAGGGGCAGGCAGGGAGAGAGGGAGACAGAGCACTCCCCCCCCCGTCAGCACACAGTCCTTGTGGGGCTCGAACCCATGAACGGTGAGATCATGACCTAAGGTGAAATCAAGACGGTTCACTGAGCCACTCAGGTGTACCATTAGTGTCTTTTTTTAAAAATTTTTTTTAATGTTCACTTATTTTTGAGAGAGAGAGATAGAGAGAGGGCAAACAGGGGAGGGGCAGAGAGAGAGGGAGATACAGAATCTGAAACAGGCTCCAGGCTCTGAGCTGTCAGCACAGAGCCCGACGCGGGGCTTGAGACCTGAGCTGAAGTCCGGCACTCAACCGACTGAGCCACCCAGGCGCCCCAGTGTCTTTTTTTAAAGCTCCTAAGACGTTGCCCTGTAACAGCGTTTGTTTAGAATTACCCGTCTATTTATGTCTCTCTTTGTCCGTTATTCTTTTTTTCTGCAATCGCTATAGTTTTTTTTAAAAAATGGCTATTTAATACCCCAACTGCGGAAGGTGCACGATCATTTGCGTTCCCACCTCAGACCCGTCCTGTGGGGTCACTCTTCTGTCCGCATATGTATTTTAAAATTTCCTTTAGTGAGGATCCGCGGGTGGCCCACGCTTCCAGCTTTTTTATTTGAGAATATCTTCATTTGCCTCTCACTCTCCTGAGGCCCTTCAGTCCTAGGTTGACAGTCATCGTCTCTTAACACATTGACGCCCTCTTTCACCGCCTTGCTGCTGAGAGGCCGGTCGTCAGTCGTGTTGACATTAATTTTGGAGTCATTGGCTCTGGAGTAGGTCTCGTGGTTCTGCATTTCCCAGTGACGTGTGTGTGAGACCGAGTTTGCTGGTCTGCAGACCGCACTTTTGGCAGCCGGGCTCCAGCGAGCTCACGCTTGGGATATTGGACCCATTTTGTTAGACTCTTGCCTGTGTAGTTGCAGCCATGCCTACTGGCTTTTTGTTCCTTCAGAAGGTATTGAACCGAACGAGTAACAGTCAGAGTGCAGCCGTAAGGAACAGCTTTAATAACAGAGGAACACCGTAGAGCTGTTCCGAAAAGGTTGTAAAAATTAAGTTGGTCCATCACAATAGGGGCCTTCTTTTGATTCTTTTTTTACCTGAGCATATTTTTTTGCCGGTTTTTTTTTTCCTTGCTAGAAGTTTAGAAATTAAATGGGAGTTTCTCAGATGATCTTGGTACTTATTCTTAAGTATGTAAACGAGAATAGAATCTTATTTTTTTAAATTTTTTAATGTTTATTTAATTTTGAGAGAGAGAGACAGCTTGAGCAGGAGAGGGGCAGAGAGAGAGAGGGAGACACAGAATTTGAAACAGGCTCCAGGTTCTGAGCTGCCAGCACAGACCCGACATGGGCTTGAACTCATGAACCATGACCTGAGCCGAGGTCGGACAATTAACTGACTGAGCCACCCAGGCACCCCAAGAATGGAATCTTTTTTTTTTTTTAATTTTTTAACATTTATTTATTTTTGAGAGACATAGAGACAGAGTATGAGCAGGGGAAGGGCAGAAAGAGAGGGAGACACAGAATCCGAAGCAAGCTCCAGGCTCTGAGCTGTCAGCACAGAGCCCGACTCGGGGCTCAAACTCACAGACCGAGAGATCATGACCTGAGCCGAAGTCGGCCACTTAACCAGCTGAGCCATCCAGGCGCCCCAAGAATGGAATCTTAAAGATATTTCTGTATTTACATTAGTAACAAGTAATTAATAATTCACTAGATAATCTTTTCATTTGTTCACTTAGAGGATAGCTAAGGACTATAATCTTCAGACTATCTGCTTTCATAGTAATCCGATACTGTTTTTTTTAGCTAAAAGTAACAATATCAGATATTGACATCACCTTCAAGAATGTTCTGTTGCCTAGATTCATCGTAATGAATATTTATGACATACACTATAATAACGCTTTCTCCTTTCTATATATAAATGATTCAGCAATTTCTTGATGTTTATTTTTGAGAGAGAGAGAGAGAGAGAGAGCGTGAGTGGGGGAGAGGCAGAGAGAGAGGGAGACTTAGAATCTGAAGCAAGCTCCAGGCTATGACCTGTCAGCACAGAGCCTGATGCGGGGCTTGAACTCACAAACCAAGAGATCGTGACCTGAGCCGAAGTCGGACGCTCAACTAACTAAGCCTCCCAGGAGCCCCTGTCTTCAATTTCTGATACTTGGTTTTGTTTGGGGATGTTTTGAATGTATTGCTATTTTGTTAGAAAATTTTAAGTCTAAAGGAAAATGTAACAACACCGTTCTTGAACTGAACACAAAAGTTGTATTCTAGAGGTTAAGTCTGTTATTGACGCTTTCATTAGTAAAAACCCTCTGTTTCATGAGTTTCACTTCTGCCCGATGAATAGCTGCGGGAACAAAGTATTCTTATATATATGAAAACTAAACAGTAAATAATCTAATCACTTCAAACGGTCTTTCCAAGCACATTTTAGGGTGATCCAGGTGGTTGGAATAGGACGGTTGCTGATAGGGACTGAGACCCGATGAACAGAGCAGCGCGACAGCACAGAAGACCTTGCTTGCCGTATAAAAAAATTAGTTCAGCCATTTTGCACTTTACGTTTTCTCTGGTCTTTTCCAAATGCCAGGCCTCTCACCCTGTAGCATGTGATGCCTTTCTTACGCACGGGGTCTAGAGCTGCAGAGCCCATTCTCAACTAGACTGCAGGCTGGGCCTGTCTTTCCATGTTCAGAGATCCAGAGTGTTCTTTAAGACACGAAAGGGAACACGCTTGTTCTCTCCATCCACGCCGCTCACCCTCAAGTCTCCCAGGGGCTCTTTGGACAGCGTCCCTCTAGCTGGCCTCCTCGAGGGGACCGTCCTTCGCCGCCGTCCAGGCAGCTTTCTCATCAATCACATGGCCCTGTGTTTGTGAGCGTATAAAGGTGCCTCGGCCTGAGGGTGGAAACCAGAACCCAGCCAAGTCTGCTCGGAGAGACAGGAACGCTTCTGCCGGGGTGGCAGCTCCAGTCCCCGTGAGCGTGGCCATCTGGAACGCTCCCCTGAAAAGAATTCTGAGCATGTGCTAGGGGATTGGTTAGCAGAGTTGGCCGGATCTGCCAACCGGGCGTGGTGGCTTCTTGAGAGGGACTAGTGTTACTAGAAAGAGCATGCGTGGCATTTAAAAAAAATGTTTATGAGAGAGAGAGAGAGAGAGAGAGAGAGTCCATCCCGAGCAGGCTCCACGCTGTCAACGCAGAGCCTGATGTGGGGCTCAATTTCATGAAACATGACCTGACCTGAAACCAACCAAGAGTCAGATGCTCCACCCACTGAGCCCCCCCACAGGGCGCCCCGAAATGCACATGTATGGCCTTTGTAATCAAAGGGTCAGTGGTGGAGTCGCCGCTGAGAACCGCGTGACGCAGTCCGAGTGCGCTCACGTGTAGAACGCAGGAACAGTCACTCTTCACAGGGAGGCAAGACCGCGCCGGTGATACGAGACGGGAGGTGTGGTGGTGGCGGTTTCTGGAGGAGACAGGTTAATGCGACGGCACTGTGGGCCCCACGATGACTCAGGAGGGCCTCATTGACTTTGGGGGAAAACATCTCCGCATCGAAACCACTTGCTCGTCGCCCGTTGAAACGTGGAGCTCATGCAAGGTCCAACTTTCATTTTACTGCTGAACCTTTTTTCCTCACTGCGTGTAACCCGGAGGTCGTCCCTTGCTTTATACCTTCGGGAAGTTAAAACATTAGCCTGTAATTATAATTCAACACAAAGGACTAAGAAGAGTGGCTCATTTTTATGTTTGTTTCCTGGGGCCGTCTGTTAATACTTAATTCTTAGTCCTTAAGTCTGATACCCTAAAATTATTTGTGCCGTAATCTTTTGTCTCTCAAGATTTCCAGAAGTCTGGTACTTTTCTGGTGTTAACGTGATCTCACCGCGAAGTCTTTCAGCTTCTCCCGGAACCACTAGTTCAGCAGAATTCTTTCACTCGGAATGAACATCCGGTTTCTTTGACTATCTTCCCCACTAGACAGTCAGCTCTTTGCTGTGTTGGCCGTTTTATGGATGCCATGCTTAGCATCGTGCTTGGCGTGTATTTATTACCTAGCTTCTGAACAACTGAATGAATTGCTTAATGAACGTTCTAGCATTGTGCATCTGACGTGGCTGTTGATGTGTGTGGCCCACTGAACTACTAATCTTTGGGGCCAGGACCACGTGTTCATCATCGTGGCGTAACCCAGTTTCAAGCAGTGTCGGGAACTGATTTACAAAATTTCTTAGGCAAATAGGACTTTATAATAAATCCAGCTTTCCCCCCGGAATATATTTACCACAGTCGTTTGAATTGAAATAGCAAATGTCCAAGACTTAAGAACAGGACCATCTAGACAGGGGCTTCTTTGAATTGAATAACAGAAGCACATTTGGATCAGAGTTCTAAAATTCGGTCTAAAAATGCTTCAAGTAAAAAGTTTAAACTTTCATTTTATTTCGATTTGCCCGTTGGTGTTGGACCCCAGTGAAGGGCTCAGCTGCCATTATTAGCTTAATTTTTGTTTTCAAATATTAGAGTATAAAAATTAGCCATCTAAAGGTGCCTGTCTGGCTCAGTTAGTGGAGCACGTGATGCTTGATCTTGGGGTCATGAGTTTGAGTTCCACATGGGGCATAGAGATTACTTAAAAAAAAATTAGCTAACTATCTGAAAACCATATATCCGATTATAACCTATGTTTATTTTTTATTTTTAGCAGTTTTTACTATGAATATTGCACATGTACAGAAAGTGCACAAAATATAAACGACTTGGTTATTACCAAACAAGCAGCTATGGATCTATCTAGCACTCAAGTCAGACTGTTCTCTTAAAGGTTATCCTAGAGGAGGGACAGAGCGTGGGCGGGAGAGGGACCGAGAGAGAGGGAGACACAGAATCTGAAGCAGACTCCAGGCTCTGAGCTGTCAGCACAGAGCCCAATGCGGGGCTCGAACTCACGAACCATGAAGTCATGAACTGAGCGAAAAGTCAAATCTTAATTGACCGAACCACCCAGGCGCCCCTGCATCCTTGACTTTTTAAATAAAATCTCACGTTAATTGGTACTTTCATTCTCGTCCTGGGCAATGCAAGGATTTAAGAACAGTTCACTTCCAATGATTGTCTTGACCTAATGCTATTGCCTATTTGAAACTATTTGTATTTTGCAACCATTGTCATTATTATTACTATGTTATCAGTAATCACAGTTCCCAACATAATTATGTCTGTTATTCTTTCTTTATGCATCTTCAGAATCTGGCATCATTTTTTTTTTTTTTTGCCCAAAGAATACCCTTTAATGCTTCTTTACTGCTGAGCTGCTGGTGACAGAGTCCCTCGGTTTTGTCCAAAAGGATCTTTGTTTCATTTTTATCCTTGAAGGATTTTTTTTCCTTGATATAAAATTGTAGGTAGGCATTTCCTCTCCAGCATTTTGAGGTTGGAAGTCCATGGTCTTCTGGCTTCTTCTTCTTCTTTTTTTTTTTTTTTTGTTTATTAAAGCCAACTGTCTGAACATTTTCTTCTGTCTTGGCACCTCCTCAATTTTCTTGCCCTTTGTCTAATGGATTAAACTCATCCACTGTATCCTTGATTTGGCTAGTGTAGTTTTTTATTCTAGAACCTCTCTATTCTCAACTCTGTTGTCACTCTCTTTTTTAATACCAGTTCACTGCCAGAATTCTTGTGTTTTTTTATCTCCATGATTTTCATAAGCATAGTTCGCTTTATTTATTATTTTTTTAAAAGTTACTTTTTTTTGAAGTTTGTTTATTTTGAGAAAGTGAGCACGAGCTGGGGAGGGGCAGAAAGAAAGGGAGAAAGAGAGAATCCCAAACAGGCTCTGCACAGTTAGTGCAGAGCCCGATGCAGGGCTTGAATTCATGAACTGTGAGGTCATGACCTGAGCCTATGTCAAGAGTGGGACACTTAACCAACCGAGCAACCGGGACATCCCTAGCATAGTCCTCTTTAAGGGGCATGCTCACTAACTTCAGTATGGAGAGTACCTGTTTCTGTTGTCTGTTGTGTCTTTCTTTTCTTTTCTTTCTTTTTTTAAATAAAACAAGTGGATATTTTATTGAATTTTTCTGGTTCTTATTCTGAGAGTCTTGTCTTTTCCTGTTCACTGTATTCTGGACATTACGCTTGAAAAATTAAAAAAATAATTCAAGGCATAGGGTCATCTTTTTCTCCACTAGGATTTTAATAGCTTTTATAGGGGGCTAGCAACTGGGGACTGCCTTAGTCCAGTTTCAAGGCTCAGATGCTGCAAAGCTGTGCTGTGTCCCTATAGAGGCTTGTCTTCGTCTGGTGCACCTTCTTCCACTGGTCGCCCTGCAGGGTCTTAGGGCAAAGCCCTGGGGAATCTGCCCCCACCCCCACCCGGCAGCCCCTTGACTCCCCGGCCCAGCAAGGCTGTCAGGCGTGCTGCTCAGGCTCTTAGCGCTCATCTATCTTTTCTAGAATCAGCAGATGCCCCTGGGGGATTTCTGCCTTTTCCTGGATCTCGGACTGGTAATTCAATTCTTCACTGCCTCTGTAGCTGTCACACCTTCTCACAGACGTGGGTATTTTGTTCAAATCTTCTAGTTGTCCTCAGAGGAACATCGGTTTGTATTACCTAGTTCACCAATATTGGAAGTGGCAGATTCCTTATTTATTATTATTTTACTATGACATTTCTCCCCCGAAAGACCTGTTCCCAGGATTTGACTTGAATGCCTAGCCATATTCACTTGCCATTGGCCATCTTCTTTCTATTAATCGTTTTTTAGAGAATGCATTTCGAGAATAATATTTTGTAACATATTTTATATTCAAGTCGTTTTGAAGTTTTAAATAATTGTCTCTTACTCTAAAAGCAGTTTATGCTTGTGTTAGACACTCTGGAAAACACACAAAAAGGTAGAATGATAATTAAAGGTAACGTCAGCTGCAAACCCACCACCTGGTTTATATGTAAGTGACATTGTACGCTTTGGTGTTTCTAGTCTAGGATTTATTAAGGTGCTTTTATGGATGCTTTTAAAACATGAGCTGCTAATTGCATTTAACATTTTCAGTGATTCAGACTGCAGGCATCACTGTTCAATTAGGTTCTGAAAAATGATTTAAGGGTAGAGAGCGCTTTGGATCCCTGGAGAACATGCAAGGGCCTGCCCACTTAAGTAATTGGACAAAGGTTGAATTTATTTACATATGGAAGTGATCATTGTCAAGGAAGAGGAAGAAATATGTGACACCTCAGGAACACTTCGTAAACAGAATGGGAACAGTTCGTCTACGACCTACCAGAACCTACCAGAATGGACAAGGGAAGTCCAAACGGAAGTGAGCATTAGCTAAACAAGACCATAGATGTGCCCCCTCTTTCTTTTCCACTCAGGTCAGCTGTGGTCATTACAGAATCTGCTCCTGGAAAAGTCCTATCGTCTTCTTGGTTCTCCTTTCTGGTGATGTTTCATTCTTGTTCAGAACTGACGATTGGGTGACTTCCATTTTCTCTGTTTGAGGAAGTCCTTCATACCAAGTGTTCTTAGGGCTTTGACTTAACTTGGCCTTTTCCTTCTGACTGTGAGTAGGCGCTACGAGGTGGCTGCTCCTCCCCCGGCCCCTTTGCACCGACCTCGGTCCTCACGGGTCACCCTGTCAGCCTACTGTAATCGCTACGTAGATCACCCACGGCATGACACGCTCCCGTTGGCAGTTGGGGTTTTAGGACACCGTTAATAGATGTCAGCACACATTTTTGTTATGAAAATTTCACTCTGTGATGAAAAGAACACAATGGTGACTAGTCATCTGTGATGCGTAATGACCTTCCCATCACGTTTTCGTTTTATCTGTGTCCCCTCTCCCTGGACTGTCTCGTGAAGAACTAGGGCAGCGGGCTGGGCATTCGGCCCCAGGACTGTGGTCTGTGGCGGGTGAGCACAGGGAGAAGAGCCACGGGGCTGGCGGTACAGAGGAGACCATGACAGTGTGCGGAGCAGGAGGGCACAGCCAGGAATCGGGCCCAGGGCCCGCTGCGGAGCGAGGGGAATGCCGAACCAGCGGCCGGAACTCAGCTGTCAGGAACGATGCGACGTGCAGAGACTGAGCAGGAGAGAGCAGGAGCACCAGTAAGACGAGGCATCAGGCGGTCAGAACAAAGCTGAGGGCAGACCCGAGCGCCAAGGGCATAATAAAAAGAGAGGGGCAGGTGGACAGACTGACAGCGTGATTCTTCCAACATCCCGGAAATTCTTTCCAGCACAGCGTGTCTGCGATCAGCCTCACCTTAGTCCCTCTGTGATCGCCCCTCTTGTTTCTGACAGTAACAAGAGACAGCCCGTCACCCAGCCTTGGAATCTCCAATCTTGTTTGCGTCCCTTTATCTCTGCATCTAGTCACTTACTGTCGCTAGTGATGCTGCCTCCGCGTGGAAAGGCCTTGGGGTTGCAACCGTGGCTCTTCCGCCCTCAGAACCTATGGCAGGGTCCCATGACCTCTGAGAGTAACGTGTAAGACCACAGTCTCAGCGTCGTCTCGAGAAGTAGAGGGAAGCGGAGAAAACCCTGGTTACCCCTCCGCAGACTGCTGTCCGGATCCGGGCCCGCCTCCCTGCCTCTTGCAGCTCCCTCTTCCTAATGACACGGCTCTAATCCTGCCTCACCCCAGCTCATTAGCTGTTCATTAGCTGTGAGCTGGAAGCCTCGGTTCCTGTCCTGCTCCTGAGGGTTCTTCGCCCTCTGAGCCCAGCCCGCATTTCTGTCCTCATTCCCCTACACTTAACCGTCCCGTGCTGTTCAGTCACATCTAACTGCTGGTTCTGTTCCGCGCAGGCCCCTGTCCCTGTGGCCCTGTTCAGACTCGAATGCGTT
This sequence comes from Paguma larvata, assembly GCA_030068075.1. Classification (NCBI taxonomy): domain Eukaryota; kingdom Metazoa; phylum Chordata; class Mammalia; order Carnivora; family Viverridae; genus Paguma; species Paguma larvata. The sequence continues at coordinate 42,370,371 of CM057838.1, forward strand.
CTTTTCCACACCGCTCAGGTTCCCGAAGCTTCCCATCTTTCCAGCCCCTGTCCAAGCGTCCCCGTCTCTGCTGTACCTCCCCGTGCCACCGGTCTCAGCCTCAAGCTTCAGTAAGACTTTTCTCTGAACTTCCATTAGTCTTTCTCTGAACTCTTGGCGTGCTTACTGCCGTGTGCTTTGTGTTATTTGGACACATGACTGATTGAGCCTCCTATTCTGAGTCCTGGAGAATTCTTGCTAAGCACTTAGCACGGTGCCTATCTGTTGCTGCACTTAGTGTGTTGTGATAAATAAACTAGGCATGGGGATAATAACAAGCCGATTAAGAGTTGACAGATGCTTTCTCCACTGGGTATTCTTAGCTCCCTTGGGCAAACATCGGTTGACCTTATATGCATGAGTTTTTTTCTGTGCTCTCAGTTCTGTTCCATTGGTCCGTGTGTCTGTTTTATGCCAGTGCCACACTGTTTTTGATTACTATACATTTTGTCATAAAATCTGAAATCAGAAAAAACAAACCGGAACGTGTCGACAGATGCGTTGGAAGTGTACGGACAGGAAAGCGGCGGCCTAGCACTGGCTCAGCTCTGGCAGCCAGGTCACGTTCCAGGCCAGCCAGGAGCTCTTATGTGGGTCCAGTTGAGGTGTGAAGATGCAAGTGAACTAACTCGAGTGGCCATTATATGCCAGTCACCCTTCTAGATGTTTTGTGTGACTTACTCATTTGAATCCCAGTCAGGTCACATTCTTCCCTTTCTTAATATTCTTCATGGGCTTCTTGTTGTTATGCTTAGAATAAAATCCAACCTCTCGACACAAGCCTTGTCGAGTCCCCACACGGGGCCTGCTGCCTTTCACTCCATCACCTGCTCTTACCCTTAGGTTAAAGCTTAGCCCATGAATCCCAGCGTTCCCTTTGCAACCTTAAAACCAACCTGCTGCGGTAGCGGTGAATATGCTGCCTTCGTGTGGTGCTTTACTTTCTCAGACCACGTTCTTAGGTCGTTTCATGTGATCTTACTTCAGTCCGTAACCTTTGGGCCGCCTTTTCCAAAGACAGGAGTGTAGAGGGAACGACATGCCAAGAAAACTTGACAGTTGATCAAAGAACATTCTTGTCAAACGTCACATGCCGGTCGTGGGACTAACTCATACCGTCCTTGAAGCTTTAGATGTGTCCCGAAAAGCTTTCTTCAAATAGAGTTTGGCTAAACACACTCCCTCAAAAGTGCTGGGAAGTGTCTTGGCTCTTCGAAGAGAAATAAGTGGGCTCTGACGACCACTGTGGGGAGGGCGATTGCACAGCACGAGGACTGAGGATAACTTCAGTCTGTACACTTTTGCACCTTAAATTTTTTTTTTAACCACATGCTTTTCAAAAAACAATCAGACCAAATGAGACGATTTGGAAAAAAGAGGAAGAAAAAGAATTATTCCAAATCCGGCAATAATCCCAAAACAGCCTCCTGGGATTGCCATTGAAAAATGGATTCCGGAGTGAATGTTTTGTAGAGCAAGCGACCCGACCCTCCCTTCGAGCCTCTTCTGTGAACAGGTATTCCACATATGATTTTTATAGTAGGATATGCTGTTGTTTGCTGTTGTTAGTAAATGAATTTCCTTTATGTAATCTTCATGGTGGTTCATTTTTTTCCCTCCCCATTTGAACAAGAGTGAAACAAAAAAGGAAATAACAACCCAGTCTTCTCTCGAGCCTCACCCAAGCTCTTAGTATGCCCGTCACCCCCGACTCCCCAGCGCCACCACAGTTGGGACATACAGCATACAGCAACGATGGCTAGGAATAAAGGAAATACAAACGTACAAGTAGAATGGCTGGAATTTCCCAGTCGATCGGACGTGGGGGTAAGGGAGATGGTGAGCTCAAAGATAATCAGGTTTCAGGTATAAACAGGAGGCTCAGATATTAGGTTTTTGGAATTAAAATTGCTGGATTCAGATCTCATTTCTGCAGGTTGTTAGCTGCCCGATCAGTAATGTTCTCAGCCCCCAGGCCCTCGGTTTTCTCATCTGTAACATGGGGATAATTTAGCCCCTTTTTCACTAGGGTTCTTGGATGGCTTAAGAGAGAGACTCACATAAAGAACTTAGCATAGTGCCTGAACGTTTTCCACTTTTAATCATTAATGGTGATGCTATTTTTTAAGATAGAGAACATAGAAAGAGGGGCAGAGATGGGAGATGGTGATGAAAGGTGATTTCCGTTTAGACAGGCTAAGTCGGGAGTACCCGAGGGATGTGTGTTCCGCAGAATCCAGAAGGCAGAGGCGTGGGCCTGGGGCGGAGGGGCGCTCACCTGGGCTATAAGAGGGGGAGCCATCCTGCCTCCGCTGCTGTGGCCGTGTGTTCATTCTCTGACTCCCTTCCCTATATGGTCTCAAGTTCCCTATATGGTCGCAAAGCTCAGATCGTCTGACCCTGTGAAAGTGTTTGATCGCCTAGAAAGACGTGTGGTTGCTTAACCGAGTGCACTTGGCTCACTGGAGAGTTGGTGTTTTTCCAACCTGGGGCTTCAGGGCTGCTGTGTATGTTTGTATAGGTTGCTCACTGCTCTAGGATGCCAGCCTGAGGCGGGCAGGGGGTGAAATCTGGCTGTCTGTGCGCCCAAGTCGCAAGCCCTGGGCTATGGACTGCGGTGCTTCTGGCTTGGGAACGTTTGTTTGCCTGCTCCCGCTGCAGGGCTACTAGCGTTTCAACATTACGAGCCTCCGTTGAAGTTCTATTCCACATGGTCACTTTAAGTCCCTATTATAAGAACCATATGCTTGGGGCACTTAAACGTTTTCTTTCTTACTGCAGATCATCAACGCCGTGGTACTGCTGATTCTGTTGAGCGCCCTGGCCGATCCAGACCAGTATCACTTCTCAAGTTCTGAGCTGGGTGGTGACTTTGAGTTCATGGATGATGCCAGTAAGTACAGCAGATAGCAGTTGTCGATATTTTGGTACTTTCAAGGGCAGGGAATCCTGCTGCTAGTTCTTCCTGTGAAATTACAAATATCGATTCGTGGGCCATTTGAATCCATCGGTAACAAATCAGATCAGCGAATCCTAACGTGCCGCCTGTGCCCTGCCTCTGTTCTAGGTAGAAAAGTCTAAGTAAGCTCGCTTTTGTTTTTTTCTTTTTCTTTTCTTTTTTTTTTTTTTGGTTCTACTTTACATTAACTTTCCCATTTTTTAACTTTTTTTTAATGTTTATTTATTTTTGAGACAGAGAGAGACAGAGCGTGAGTGTTGGAGGGGCAGAGAGAGAGGGAGACACAGAATTGGAAACAGGCTCCAGGCTCCGAGCTGCCAGCACAGAGCCCGACGCGGGGCTCGAACTCACAGACTGTGAGATCATGACCTGAGCTGAAGTCGGCCGCCCAACCGACTGAGCCACCCAGGCGCCCCCCCATTTTTTAAACTAATGCTTTGTCATAGTCTTTCTACCCTGGCCTTTTGGCCTTGTCGAGAGGTGGGGAGGAAATGGCAGGAAACAAGGTCAAAAGGGTCATGCATAGCTCCTTGTGTCTTCCGTTATCTTCTGTGTTTCCCTTTCTTCTAGGACATGATCATTTTCCGTTCCAGAAACTACGTTGCTCGTTATTTAGTGGGCTTGGGCCTTTCTCCAATAAGTAGAAACATACGCAGGGATGTGGGGGTGGGATAGACCGCAAGGAGGCTAGGCACCCCAGCTCTAAGATCGTGGGCACCTGAACATTTTCTAATGACAGTCCCGCTGTGTCCAAGCTGACCGACAGGGGCAGTGCTGTGCAGAACCCCCAAAAAAGATGATGCAAATTTAATTCTCTTTGGCTTTGGAGAACTTTAAATGCATTAAAAAAAAATGCTGGGGCAAAACGAATAAGGCGGAGTGAGAGTGACTCGATGCCGTTTCAGGGACAGACCGAGAACGCGCGGGAGATGGGAGGCGGCGGGTTCTATCCTCAGTGATGGAAATGCTTTTCAGTGGCTTTTAATAATTCGACCGTTATGTACCGATGTGTGTGTTACGGAGATTCCTTTTGTCACTGAGGGGATGATGCATTTAGGAGACTGGTTTGGGGGATTTCCTTGTGATCCGACTGCACTGAGAATGGGGAAGAGGGTGGGTTTGGAGGTAGGATTGAGAGAACTTGCTGGTCTGAATGAAGGAGAGCGAGGAATCAAAGATGATCCCTGTGTTCCAGCTTGAGGAGAAGAGCTGATCCTCACTAAGGAGAGTCTGGGGTCGGAAGATGTGAACACACCTGGGGGAGGAGGCTTTGCTTTAAGTGACTCACCAGCGTCATTAGGTGTCTAGGCTCTGAAGCAGAAGACCTTAGTTTGAATCCTGACCGTGCCATGTTTTAAATGTGCTAACATGGGCTACCTTTGTCTTCCATTCCCACTTCTGAAAGATAGGGGTGGTCTTAGTGGCCTCATGGGATTGTTGCAGTGGCTTAAATCAGTCGGTGCATGAGAAATGCTTGGAACGGGATCTGGCCCTTAGCAGGTGCTCAGTGTATTTCGCTGCTTTACTGGCCATTCTTATTTAGGTATGTCACGGTTGAGACGTGGGCAGTCATAACGTGGAGAAATTAAAAAGGTGGTCGGTTATGTGACCCTACAACCCAGAACTCAGATGTCTGGGCTGATGTAAATTTGAGAACATCAGCCTATAAATGGTATTTATGTTAAGGACATGGTAAAGAGAAAAGGAAAGAAAAGGAAGGGGGTCCTGGATTGAGCCTGGTAGGAGCCAGTAGATGCCAGACATTATATTCTCCTGGGGTTCGGGACCTTCTCAGACTGAGACGTGACTTCTGCTGTAATATCGATGGCTTCTCTCTATTTTGAATAACCCTGTTAACTCTTATGGGTTCTTCCAGGAAGATAATGAGTTCCATTAATATTAAATTAATATCTGTGCCTTCCTTCCCCTGAGCTAAAAGACTATGTAAGCTATAAATATAATGTTTGATTGACTTTTAAAAACAAATTACCTCTTACCGTTTCTAGTAGCAGGACTGCCTTTTCTAAGGTAATTGAGGTTAAAAAAGAAGTTTTAGATGATATGGCTGTCGTTCTCTCTGAATCAAACAGTAACACTGTATGCCTTGTTCTAATTGCTCGAAATTAAGCTGGGTAATGAGTCTCTGACCGAATAGGCTTAATTTAGCCGTCTTCAAAGGCGTGCTGGTACTTAAGACTTTAAAATAGTAATTGTTCTCTAATGTCCTGGATAGTAATTCCAGTGCATTTGAGGTCTCATATTTCATATATTTGAAAGAAATGAATGAAGAGTTTGTAATTACGTTAGGACTGTCTATCAGTCCTTTAAATCTCATGGTTATAAAGAAGGTACAGAAGAGCGGATATTCACTTGAGTGAATCTTTTTTTAACTTCTTTCCTCTTACAGTTCCTTTTCCCACGTTTTGATCTCCTTTTTAAAACAAGTTTGTAAGTAAAAGTTCACTGTGTTTGACAAGACTCAGTATATTTTTTTTAACATTTTTTAATTTTTTTTAATGTTTATTTATTTTTGAGAGAGAGAGACAGACAGAGCATGAGCAGGGGAGAGGCATAGACAGAGAGGGAGACACAGAATCTGAGACAGGCTCCAGGCTCTGAGCTGTCAGCACAGAGCCCGACGCGGGGCTCGAACTCACAGACCGTGAGATCATGACCTGAGCCGAAGTCGGCCGCTCAACCGACTGAGCCACCCAGGCACCCTAAGACTCAGTATATTTAACTCACATGTGGATAGAATTAAATAGTCCTTGAAATGGGTACAGTCAATTGCTTCAAATTGTGCTTCAAAATTATGGAATACAGCCATTTTAAGTTGATACCTTTTTGGAATGTGGTGGCCATCTGAAGATTTTATCCAGAAGGACAAAGCAGGAATACTGTTTCACTTTTCCATATGATGTTTTCCTAAAACGATCTGATAGAAGCAGATTTTTTATTTACACCAAAACGGGGCATATGGGAGAATCCACTGGGATAAAGAAAATACGAGGATTTCTCTTAAAAAAAAAATGGCCCTTTAGCATTTTGTATTTATATATATATTTTATATAATGGGAAAATATTAGTGATAATACATATTTATAATTTATAATTATATACTTTTATGTGATACCGCCTCCCCCTCAACTGAGTTTACTAAGAATGACTAAGGAACTGTCAGGTTGGAGGAAATAATGGAGACACTGCTAAGTGTTGTATAGGATTCTAGAACAGAAAAAGCATGGTAATGGGGGAAACAAGTGAAATTCACATAAGTTTTGTAGTTTGATTATAGTATTATAGAAGAGTGTCAATTTTCTGGTTTCGATCATTACTCTGTTTTTGATGATGAATGGTTACTACTATTAGGGGAAATAGGATGAAGGATATACTTGAACTCTCTACTGATCCTTTAAAAAAATTTTTTTTCTTAAAGTTTATTTTTGAGAGAGAGAGAGAGAGAGAGACAGAGAGACAGAGCACGAGCAGAGGAGGGGCACAGAAAGAGGGAGATACAGAATCCAAAGCGGGCTCCAGGCCCTGAGCCGTCAGCACAGAGCCCAACGCGAGGCTCGAACCCAAGGACTGTGAGATCGGGACCTGAGCCGAAGTTGGATGTTTAACTGATTGAGCCACCCGGGAGCCCCGAGCTCTCTACTGTTCATGTAACTTTCCTATGAGTCTAAAATGATTTCAGAATGATTACAGTCTATCGACTTCGAGGACTGAGGATAATGATTGAAACGCACGGATGTGTAGCCTACTATATCATGCACTCATAACTTATTTTGAGTAAAAGTAGACTGTGTGGCGTTTTATTTGTGAAATTTTAGTGGATTGGCAAAGAACTGTAACAGGTCAGTATTGTGCGAAGTGCCAGACAGCAGATCACTCAAATTAGTTTCTGATTAATTTCTGAATTAATTAATTCTAATTTCTAATTAATTCTAATTAATTTCTAATTAATTCTGAAGGGCAGATTTGTCCTTCTGGTCAAACTTAGTTTTGTTTACCAAGTTGACACACCTGGCCTAAGGAAGGAAATGGTCATAAAACGAATCAAGAATTGATGGTTACCATATATGGCCACCTGATTTAGGATGAAGACACCACTGCATTTCTTGGTGAAAGGATGAGTTTTTTGATAAATGATTCTGAGTGTTATCAATCAGGGGAAAACCGATACACAAAGGACAGTATCCATGTGACCAATAAGCATATGAAAATATACTCTGCATTATTAGTTGTAAAGGAAATGCCAATTACAAACACAGCAGTGAATCCCTGAACCCCTCCAAAATGGCCAACGTTAACAGAACTGACAGCACCACCTGCGGACAGGACGCGGGACTACTGGAGTTCCCAGGATGCTGCTGGGAGCGTAAATCATACAACCACTTGAGGAAACTAAAGCTGAATATACATCTACTCTGTGACCCTGCAGTTCCACACCTAGAGCTGTACCTTCCAGAAAAGAATGCTTGTGCCCATTATAAGCCATTTGTAAAAATGGTCATAGTGGCTTTATTTATAATAGCCCAAAATTGGAAACAGTCCAGATTGCTGCCCGGGGTAGAATGGATGGAAACGGAGGGATCAGAGATGAAAGGGTACAAGCAAAAGGAGTGATGGGGATTCACTATATTTTTCCGTATGTTTGAAAATTTCGATTAAAAAAAAATCTAAGAAATGGAAAAAAAGAATGATCAGCTAGGGCTGTCCATGTGGCTCTTGGCACCAGAGCGTCGAGCTCTCCTTGCCCTGTCATTTGGAAAGGGCCCCAGGCCGCCTCCCTGCTGTCTGCTCACATACCCCCCCACAGGCTCAGCAGTCAGGCGGCACAGCTTGTCCACTTGTGCATAAAGACCCCAACGGTCCTGAGGACATAGACCTGCGTGTGCAACAGCAGGGGAAGCTGACCCACAGGAGCCGTCCCGGCCCTTCGTTTCCACCCCTCCACCTTCCCAGCCTCCTGGCTACGTGTCCATCTGTCACATCACATGGCTCAGAGTTGCGTATTCTACACCTTGACTATATCTTGCTTATTTGTTTATGTTTATTATTTATTTTTGAGAGAGAGAGAGAGAGAGAGAGAGAGCCCGCATGAGTGGGGAGAGAGAGAGGGAGAGGGAGAGAGAATCCCAAGAGGGCTTGATCCCACCAACTGTGAGATCACAACCTGAGCCAAAATCCAGAGGCAGATGCTTAACCAAATGAGTCCGCCACTTGCTTGTTTCTTTTAAAGGATACTTCTTGTTTTCAAGAAGAGCTTTTACAGTGACGTAGATGTAAGAAGACCACTGGGGATAGTGAAGGGACACGGATAATCAAGGCCAGCTATTGTTCTCCCTAGACCTGAAGGAGTGGTAGGTAGGAGACTGTGGTTGCTGGAGCTGGGAATGAGGGCTTCATACAGGCCTAACGTCTTCAGTAGGAGCAGTGACCCCAGGTCTAGGGCCATGGTCCACCGAGGCAACCTCCCCTTCTCTCTGATCTCCTGTCTGGGCTCCTCATTGGTTGAGGAGGGTAAGGATAAAGCCAGGGGGTGAGGGAGGCTGTTGATAGACCATGCAGGTCTGCCTTCTGGGGCAGAGAATTGACTGGATGGTGAAAGGCAAATGGGAAGGCCCTTGGTAGAATCAGTCACCTGCTTACCTGGATGTTCCTCGTGACCAAACTACTTTGCTGGGTGCGTGTTTCTCCCCTTTGCCTAAAGGAATAAAGAACTTTGCCAGATGTCTTTTAAAAATTAAATACATTAAGCCTACAGATTCCCTTGATTCGTTTCAAGTCCCAAGTGGCCAGAGGTTGAGCAGGAACCAGTCAGCTCAAGTACCCAGTGTTCTTCCTTGCGTGTTCTTTTCTTACCCGTAGCTTCTCTGATGATGCATTTTTGTTGTTGCTGTCGTTTGCATTTTAATGTGTTTGAAATTAGGATGTGATTTACCATGTAGCACGATCGAGTGTGAGGATCTTGTTTTTTCTCCAAATCTCTATTTAAAAAAGAATTCAAACCTTTCAGAAAAGTTTTATGTACAGTGAGTATCCATCTTGCTTTTTCGTTTTTTTTATTTATTTATTTTGAGGGGTGCCTGGTGGCTCACTCAGTTGAGCATCTGACTTCGGCTCAGGTCATGATCTCACGGTTCGTGAGTTCGAGTCCCCATATCGGGCTCTGTGCTGACAGCTCAGAGCCTGGAGCCTGCTCACATTCTGTGTCTCCCTCTCTCTCTGCCCCACCCAGCCCCTCACTTTTCTCTCAAAAACAAATAAACATTAAAAAAAACCCCATTTTTTAAAGTTTGTTTATTTTTGAGAGAGAGAGAGGGACAGAGAGAGGGAGAGAGAGACTCCCAAGCAGGCTCTACACTGTCAGCACAGAGCCCAGTGCAGGGCTCAAACCCACGAACCATGAGATCATGACCTGAGCTGAAACCAAGAGTCAGATCGACCGAGCCACCCAGGTGCCCCCTCTTGCTTTTTTTCATTAATAATAATTTGATGTTTTCATTCTTTATAGAATTATCTTATTAAATAGTGAGTAGGTATAAAACAGTATTTACAAAATACCAAACAATGGTACAAGTACTTGTGTGCCCAACTCTCCATTTAAGACCTTGAATTTTACCTTACTTCCAAAAGGGCCCTATGTGTCCCATCCTGATTGCATAGTCTTTCCTCTGATCTCAGAACTAGCCGTTCTGCCGAGTGGTCAATCATTCCTTTCTGTTTTTTGATATATGTCCACATAGATTTGTGTCACTAATTGATCTATTGTTTAATTTTCATGCTAGGCTTTATAGAGTAGATTCATGTAGTATGCCTTCTAAGACTTGTTTTTTCAGTTTTACTGTGTTGATGAGAAAGGTATCCAGACTCTTGTTAAAGATGGAAAGGAAGACTTTATCCAAGAGGGGTTTTGCAGTAGGGCAAGAGGTCAGGTTCGGCTACCTCTCCAGCAAGGACGGGTGGAGCATTGTCACCAAGGAGCAAGTGGGGGTCAGTGGATGGAAAATTACTGAGAGGAAACCTCAAGCCTGGGAGATTCTTGCTGGACAGCTCAACAGGATTCTTGCCGAAAGCAGACCAGCATGGCAGGTTACAGAGGCCAGGGGATAAGGAATTTGATCACATATCAGGGTAATCAGATACCGAGGAGAGGGGCTTGTCGTAAGCTGACTCAGTAGGATTCTTGCCAAAACCAGACTGAGTGAGCCATGGGCAGAGCCCAAGGTGTTTGGTTGGAGGAGAGACGTGTCCTTACGTGTCTACCTCTATCTGGGGAAACCTTTCTGCTTCCAGCACGCAGCTGCAAGAGAGTCTGGAAAATTCAGGTTTTTAGCTTTCTCGCCTCTGCAGATAGGCAGACACACTAGGTGGGAATGCGTGCTCAGTGCCAGTTCCCCCCGGCCTCATGCTTTAGCGTGTGGTGAGCCTGCCTCGGTCCTGCGCGCTCAGAACTCCTCTGACTCTTCTTGCTTATTTAGTTTTTCTTCTGTGCTTTCGTATCAGGTCGTCTAGTTCCCAGACGGTCCTGTTGCATCTATGTCTACTTACAACTTTTTAAAAAATGGCTTTATTGAGGTATGATTTATATGCCATAAACTTACCCATTTTAAATGTACAAGTCAGTGGTTTTCAAATTTACACAGAGATGTGCAGCGTTTTTCAGATGTCTGATTACGGCTTACAGCTTTCCAGTTAATACACATCTTCTTCAGCGTCCATCGGTAATATTTCCAAAAATTTTCCATATAGATCATACATGTTTTTATTTTTTTATTTAAAAATTTTATTTCCAGTATGGTTAACACACAGCGTTCTGTTAGTGTCAGGGGCGCAATATAGTGATTCAGCACCTCCATCACCAACGCCCAGTGCTCGTCCCAAGGGCCCTCCTTAGTCCCCGTCCCCTATTTCGCCCATCTCTCCACCCACCTCCCCTCTGGTATCCATAGCTTATTCTAGAGGTAAGAGTGATTCTGGGTTTGTCTCTCTCTTTTTTATCTCCTTTGCTTGTTTGTTTTGTTTCTTTTTTTTTTTTTTAATTTTTTTTTTTAATGTTTATTTATTTTTGAGAGACATAGAGGCACAGCGTGAACAGGGCAAGGGCAGAGAGAGAGGGAGACACAGAATCGGAAGCAGACTCCAGGCTCCGAGCCATCAGCACAGAGCCCGACGCGGGGCTCGAACTCACAGACCGCGAGATCATGACCCGAGCCGAAGTCGGCCGCCCAACCGACTGAGCCACCCAGGCGCCCCTTGTTTTGTTTCTTAGCTTCCACATATGAGTGAAATTGTATGATATTTGTCTTTCTCCAGCTGACTTACTTCACTTAGCGTTATGCTTTCTGACTCCATCCATGTTGTTGCAAATGGCAAGATCTCATTGTTTTTCATGGCCAAATATTATAACATATATATATCCCCCACATCTTCGTTATCCATTCATCTATTGAGAGACAGTTGGGCTGCTTTCATAATTCGGGTGTTGAAAATAACGCTCCAGTAAACATAAGGGCCTATGTATTCTTTTGAATTAGTTTTTATACTTTTGGGGTAAATACCCAGTAGTGTAATTACGGGATCGTAGGATAGTTTCATTTTTAACTTTCTGAGGAACTTTCATACTGTTTTCCAGAGTGGCTGTACCTGTTTGCATTCCCACCGATAGTATACGAGGGTTCTGTTTTCTCCACATCCTCACCAACACTGGTTTCTTGTGTTGTTGATTTTAGCCATTCTGACAGGTGCGAGGTGAATATCTCACTGTAGTTTTGATTTGCATTTCCCCGATGAGTGATCTAGAGCATCTTTTCACGTGTCTGTTGGCCGTTTGTATGTCGTCTTTGGAGAAATATCTTTTCAAGTCTTCTGCCCATTTTTGAATTGGATTATTCATTTTTTGGGTGTTGAGTTTTTTTTTATATATAAAATTTTTTAAGTTGATTTATTTTGAGAGATAGAGTGAGCAGGGGTGGGGCAGAGAGAGAGGAGATGGAGAATCCCAAGCAGGCTTCGCACTTTTCATCGCAAAGCTTGGCATGGGGCTGGAACCCACGAACCGTGAGATAATGACCTGAGCCGAAATCAAGAGACGGACGCTTAACCAACTGAGCCACCCAGGGACCCCGGGGTGTTGAGTTTTGTAAGTTCCTTACAAAAGGAACTTACAAGTTCCTTAGTTCCTTATATAAATTCCTTATATATTTGGGAGCACTAATCCTTTATTGGATATGTCATTTGCAAATATCTTCTCCCATTCAGTAGGCTGCCTTTTAGTTTCATTGTTGTTTCCTTCACGGTGCAGAAGCTTCTTATTTTGATGTAGTTCCAGTTTATTTTTGCTTTTATTTCCCTTGCCTCAGGAGACCTGTCTAGAAAAATGCTGCTATAGCTGATGTCAGAGAAATTACTGCCTCTGCTCTCTTCAAGGATTTTATGGTTTCAGGTCTCGCATTTAGCTCCTTGATCCATTTTGAGGTTTTTTTGTGTGTGCGTGGTGTAAGATAGTGGTCCGGCTTCCTGGTTTTGTATGTGGGTGTCTGCTTTTCTCAGCACCGCTTGTTGAGACTGTCCTCTTCCCATTGGATATTCTTTCCCGCTTTGTCGAAAATTAATTGACCGTAGAATTGTGGGTCTGTTTCTGGGTTTTCTATTCTGTTCTGTGGGTCCGTGTGTCTGTTGTTGTGTCCATACCATGCCGCTTTGATCACTGCAGCTTTGTAAGATGGCTGAGAGTCCAGAAGTGTGATGCCTCCAGTTCTCTTTCTCTTTTTCAGGATTGCTTTGGCCGTTTAGGATCCTTTGTGGTTTCATACAAATGTTCGGATTATTCGTTCTAGGTCTGAGAAAAATGCTGTTGGTATTTTGATAGAGCTTGCATTAAATCTATACATCATGCATGTTTTTAATTAAATTTCTTTTATGTCCTTCTCACAGTCTAGTCATGACATTTTGGTTCTCCAGTGAACATAATCACACAAAAATGTAAATGCTGTTTATTGCTTTTTCTGTTTTTATATAGAGATGTAATTTTATCAGTATAAATCTCAATATAAGCATGTAGCTGGTAGGAACTAATTTCCTTATCTCAGATTCTGTGAACTTGACGGTTTAAGTAAGTTACTGAATTAACTAATCCTTCCTAACTTTTTATGGCTCATTTTATTATTATTATTATTATTTTAGAGTTTATTTATTTATTTTGACAGAGAGGGAGAGCTCATGAGCTCAGGGGAGGGGCAGAGATAGACGGGGAGAGAGAATCCTAAGCAGGCTCTGCACTGTCAGCACAGAGCCCGACGCGGGGCTTGAACTAACAAACCGTGAGATCATGACCTGAGCCAAAAATCAAGAATTGGACGCTTCACCGACTGAGCCACCCCAGTGCCCTGTGAATTATATCTCAGTTAAGAAAAAGATGTATAAGGGAGAAAACAATCCAGCCCAACCATTTCCTCCAATGAATTCCGTATTCCCCTGTCTGAAAGTGATCCTCCCCCTCTGAGCTCCTGTAGTTCTTCACCAACGAACTCCTCTTGGGGTCTTCCCTCCCTTCCCAGCAGGTGGTCTGCATCAGAACAGAAGTTATGTCCTCATGGTTCCTCGCAGTGGTCATCCCATATCACACACCTACCGAGTGTTTATGAAATAAATTTGGAATGTAAGAATAAAGTTGTAAATTAGGAAGTTGCCAAAAAACTCTTCTGCCCGAATGTACTTCAGTAAAAAGTTGCAAACCACTGCCACACACATACAAAAGGTGTGTTAGAACCTGCCTTCTGTTTTAACGGAATAGAACTAGTGCCTTATTGCTTCTTCCTCCCCACGCGTTCAACCTCAGAACATGGAACCCCCAGTAGGGACTTGAACCCGGGTGGTTAGGGCTTTGTATTTTGCTTTCAGTAGCTCATATTGTTGCTGTGAATCTATCTGAAAATAGTTCTCTAGACGTAATGGTGAGAATATACCCCACAGAGTGTGTGTTTTCATAAATTGTGGTGTCACGAATGTGGCCAAAATGACAGAAGCTTGAGACATGGCAATGACTTTCGCCGAAGGAAGTAAGATGGGAACAGGAATGGAGTAGTTCTCTAGCTAGCTCCGAGTTTTATGGAAAGGAAAGAAACCCAAGAAATATAAGGGGAAGTAGAATTAGAAATAGAATATTTATTAAAAAAATTTTTTTTCTTGTTTATTTATTTTTGAGAGAGACACAGAGCACGAGCAAGGGAAGGGCAGAGACAGGGAGACAGACTCCAAAGCAGCCTCCAGGCTCTGAGCTGTCTGCAGCTGTCTGCAGAACAGAACGTGATGCGGGGCTCGAACCCACAAACCCTGAGATCATGACCTGAGCCGGCCCCATAGAAATAGAATATTTAAACAAAGACATTTCATGACATCAAGGCCAGGATAAAAAAATGCAAGAAATGATTTGAATCATTATATGAAAACACACATACGTGCTCACACCTGCATACACCTATTTTGTATCATAGGCTAGCATAATAACGTTGAATGGGCAATAAATTGGGTAAACTATTTGCAACCTTTATGATAGACAAAAAGGTAATATTCTTAATATATTGCAAATTGTGTTAGGCAGAATACTTTCATTTACAAGAGATAAAACCCACCTCCGATAGGAAGAAGAAACAAGACATTTGCGTGATTAATTAATAAAAAATATTCAGTCTCACCAATAATTGCAAGAAAATTAGAAAGGAAAATAAAGAGAAGCATTTCATAGAATTCCTATATTCCTTTCCTGTTTCAGTTTTTAATTGACTATCAGAAAACATTAATTATGCCTCTTGTGGCCTGTGGTATAGTTTTCTTAGGATCTTTTTCAAATTAGAACTGCATTACTAAGGCAGGACTTTAATTTAGGGAACAATGTGAGGACAGTGTGTCTGACTGGGTTGCTACTAGGAAGTACTGTGTCGAGAATAAAGGGTGGGGCTCCTGGGTGGTTCAGTCGGTTGAGCATCAGGTCATGATCTCATGGATTGTGAGTTTGAGCCCCACATCAGGCTCTGTACTGGCAGCTCAGAGCCTGGAGTCCCCTTCCAGTTCTGTGTCTCCCTCTTCTCTCTCTCTTTCTAAACATTAAAAAAAAATCATTAAAGGGCATCTGCCCCTGTCACCAACCAGTACTGTTACTGATTTTAAAAATCTGTACATTGTTGTTAGAGCTGTTTCCTCATTTACCTGTGACGTCATTAAAAGGAATGAATTTTAATCCCTCAGAGTTACTCATGTCCACCAGGGGGCGCTACACACTGTCAGAGGAGACAACATGTGCTCGAGATTGCTAGGAGGTGGAAGGCATATTGGCCCGCTCTGTCTTCTCTGCTCCGTGTTTTTTTTTGCTCTACACATGGATTCTACCCAAGCTATTTAACATGCTCGTCATACATGCAGTCCGGTTGGTGTGGTTGGTATAATCATTTGTACGAACAGAATTTGGAAAATTTCTTCATCTCAAATTAACATTTTTTTCATGGTAAATAGTATCTCATTATGAATGGTAATAGAATATTCTGTGACTTTTCTCTTTTGTGCCTTTTATAAATTTTTTTATTTTATTTTATTTTTGAGAGACATAGAGGCAGAGAATGAGCAAGGGAAGGGCAGAGAGAGAGGGAGATACAGAATCTGAAGCAGGCTCCAGGCTCTGAGCCGTCAGCACAGAGCCCGACGCGGGGCTCGAACTCACAAACCATGAGATCATGACCTGAACTGAAGTCGGCCGCTTAACCGACTGAGCCACCCAGGCGCCCCTCTTTTGTGCCTTTTAAATTGCTCCCTCTCTTTAAAAAGGTTTTATTTATTTTGAGAGAGAGAGAGAGAGAGAGAAAATCCCAAGCAGCCTCTCAGCTGGCCTTGCAGAGTCCTATACAGGGCTCGAGCTCAGGAATGTGAGCCTTCCAAGTGCCCCTAATTTCTCTCCTTGGAGAAAGGTGTAAATTTAAACCATTTTTTATAATTGTATGAGATTTAGTTCTGGAATTTCTTTTTACTTCAGAATAGGATATGCAGGCTATATTAATTTTTGTAGGTTATATTAATATTTAAAATGTTTGAATACAGCCTTGAGTTTGTGTACCTGGATGTCTTTTTTAAGACCTGTGAAGTAAAGAATATCCTATAAATGGACTGACTTCCATTAATTTTTTTCTCATAAAATATGCTTGTGCAGAATTTGGAAACCATCTTAGTAGACAAAGAATAATAAAGTTCTGCTTGAGTTCAGGTCTCAGAGATTGCTATAAATTCTAGTAGGTTTTGCACATGGCAAGTACATGCCGATGTCCAGCTCCTTTTAGGGAGGCTGCGTGGTTCCCCGCTGGGTAGCATCCCAGCTAAGAGTGTAGACTCATTATACTTCAAGGGGAGAATATCCCACCCACCGCTTCCTAGCTGGGCGGCCTGGGGCAAGTTACTTGCCTTCTTTTAGTCATCTTTTTCTTACCTACAATGCAGGTAATAATAGCACGTACCTATAGGGCTGCCGTGAGGATTAATGTAATAACACAGTGCCTAGTTCACTGAGGATAGAAGGCACACGTATAAATGGGGACTATCAAAGCAGACAGTGGACGTTCCACTGTGGTCATAGCTGTATGTAGGAACGGAGAGCCTGATAAGCCTCATTGCTTCATAGGCAAATGACCCACCAGAACGCATCCACCTGTGCTTATGTGCGCACGCGCAGAGACTTTCCCTTTGCTATCCAGGAGTTAAGCCTCTCAGCTTTTGTTTTGCATACAAAAATGCATTCAGGTTTATTCCCCTCAGCGATCCTGCAAGAATACTGTAGGGCATACGTGAACTTTCCTTGTAGGTACCTCTTCCTTCACAAGAGAGAAAAGGTAAGTTAATTTAGCATGAAAATTATAAATTACAAACTCTGTATGCACATTGGAAGGGATCACGGTTTGTTAAGTACTGAGTAGTACTGATCATCCCAAGGCTCTCATAACCTTATCTTGTTTTCTTTTTCGAGAATGAAATTTTCGCTGCTTTACTGTAAGTCATCAGCATCATTAGGAATTTATTACACTAAATCTATATAGACTACGCTCAGGAACCTTCATTTTTTTTCTTTTTTTAATACGGAAGATACACCTGCATTGCTGTCCTAGAATGTACTTTTACCCCATGCTTCAGTTTGTAAACCTCCTGCTTAAATGTCCTCTCATCTCTGAAGCGGAGGATACAGAGAGGATGGTTCTAGAAGTGGGGCGTTTTCCTTTGGAGGAATGCCTGTAGGAAGTGATGGGCCAGGTTGGCTCACCGGTATTGAAAGCTGAAGTAGAAGCAGCAGAGTCTTAGCAGAGCCAGAGCTTTGAAATCCACGAGCGGGACTAGTCACAGGTCAGCCTTTTGATGCAAATACTGTCTCAGCAAGTTACGTGCCTCTGAGCCTGGTCTTGCGGTCTGCTTAGTGGGAACGATGTCACCTCAGAGTTAGGAAGACTAAATGAGGTGTCTGTGAAATGCCTCACAAACTTCCGGCACCATACAGATACTTTTCTGCACGGGTTTTTTGCACTGTCTTAGCTAGTGAGAACCCCACACTAGAACCTCTTTAGAAACCCAGTCGCATGTACTAATCTGCATCTCTAGGGGCGTGGGGCACCTGCATGACTCCATTAAATGTCAGCTTCGGCTCAGGTCATGATCTCACGGTCCATGAGTTCAAGCACTACGTCGGGCTCTGTGCTGACAGCTCAGAGCCTGGAGCCTGCTTCAGATTGTGTCTCCCTCTCTCTCTGCCCCTCTCCTGCTTGTGCTCTGTCTCTCTCTTTCTCAAAAATAAGTAAACATTAGAAAAAATTAATCTGAATCTCTAAAGACATATTAACATGACCTCTTGAATAAATGTTCGTTTCGTCCCTGCTGTGATATAGGCACTGTGTAGATCAGCACTGTTCAACAGAGAGTGCGAGCACATGTGTAAGTTAAAATTTTCTGGAAGCTACATTTAAAAAGGTAGACACAGGTGGAGGCGCCTGGGTGGCTCAGTCGGTTAAGCATCCAGCTTCAGCTCAGGTCATGATCTCATGGTTTGTGATTTCGAGTCCTGCGTCGGGCTCTGTGCTGTCAGCTCTGGGCCTGGAGCCTGCTTTGGATTCTGTGTCTCCCTCTCTCTCTGCCCCTCCCCAACTCAAGCTGTGTGTGTGTGTCTCTCTCTCCTTCAAAAATAAATAAACATTTAAAAAATAAATAAATAAAAAATAAAAAGATAAAAAAGGTAGACACAGGTGAAATTAACTTTGCTAATTTGTCTTATTTACTTGTTTTTTAATATTTTTTCATTTTTTAAAATGTTTATGTTTGGGAAACCCAGAGAGAGAGAGAGAGCACAAGTAGGGGAGGGGCAGAGAGAGGGAGAGACAGAATCTGAAGCAGGCTTCATGCTCTGAGTTGTCAGTACAGAGCCCGACGCGGGGCTCGAACCCATGAACCATGAGATCATGACCTGAGCTGAAGTCGGATGCCCAACTGACTGAGTCACCCCGGCGCCCCTTATTTGTCTTATTTTAGCTCCGGATAACCAGAATATTTCAGCACATAATCAGGGATATGCACATAAAAAGGGATTGAGGTATTTTACATATTTTTAAAGTTTATTTTGAGAGTGAGAGTGTGAGTGCAAACAGGGGCGGGTCTGAGAGTGAGAAGGAGAGAATCCCAAGTAGGCTCCACGCTATCAGCGCAGAGCACGGCATGGGCTCGATTTCATGAACCGTGAGATCATGACTTGAGCTGTAATCAAGAGTCAGAGATGCTCCACCAGCTAAGGCACCCATGCGCCCGGAAATCTTTTACAGTCTTTTTTCTTTCTTTCTTTTTTTGGTAGTAGATCCTTGAATTCTGGAGTATGTTTTAATCTTACAGCACAGCTCAATTCAGATTAAGCACGTTGCAAGTACTCGGGGCCCACGTGTGACTACTGTGTGCATCTGTCCCCATATGTTGGGGTTGTAGTAGTAAACAAGACTAGAAAGTTCTTTCCCTCAGGAAGGTTGCTCTAGCAGAGGGGGACTGATAATACCCAACGGGTATAAACAAGGTGATAGTGATACATGCTGTGAGGAAAACATGGCGTTGGTGTGGGAGGAACCGGGAGTAGGATGGATACTCAGGGAAAAGCTGTTGGAGGCGTCGATGTTTGCACTGAGGCCTGAATGATTACAAGGCAGAGCTAGTCCTGTGGTAATGTGAGCGACAGTGCCCCCAGCCAGTGGGATCTGCAAACGCCAAGGCCTCACAGTGGGGTGTTCTCTCTGTACTTAGCGAACCCAGTGGTGTGGCTGGATCGTATAAGTGAGAAAGTATGAGAGGAGATTAGGGAGAGGTTTGGCATACTCTAGAGGAAATTACAGACGTAAAGGCTACGATAAGAAATTGAGATTTTATTTTAAATGAGATGAGAAGCCAGCCAGCGGAGGGTTGTAATAGGAGCAGAAGACGCATGAGTTTACAAAATACAAGTTAGGCACTCATGTTTAAGAAATGCCTATTTTATTGTATATCTAATTCAGTGGACCAGATGACCAGACTTGTTAAAACAATATTATAACTAAGCTCTCTTTCCATTTTCAGAATAAACACAGGTCAGTATGTTATCCGTAGACGTTTATACGATTTAGGGAGAAGTGCTTTGGACACATTATGTCCATTACCTGTCATCTTCTCGAATTCCCAAAGAGCTCCAAGTGGTTTACGTAGTATAAAGTTCTCACTTTTCATTGGCTTATAAACAAAGTGCCTTTGAGGAGAGGTGGAAAAAAATGTTAAAATACGGGGCGCCTGGCTGGCTCAGTCGGTTAAGCGTCTGAGTCTGGATTTCGGCTCAGGTCGTGACCTCACGGCTTATGAGTTCAAGTCCTGCACTGGGCTCTGTGGTGACCCTGTGGAGCCTGCTTGGGATTCTCTCTCTCCTCTCTCTGCCCCTCCCCTGCTCACACCTTCTCTCTCAAAATAAATAATACAAAAAGAATGTAAAACAGTGAATCTACTATTGATATTCTTTTTTTTGGCAGACATGTGCATTGCGATCGCAATCTCTCTTCTCATGATCCTGATTTGTGCAATGGCTACTTACGGAGCATACAAGGTGAGCAGCCTTGAAATAAGGGGCTGGGCTTTCCCCTTGGTCCCTTACACTTACTCGTAACCTGTGCAGCTGCTTGTAAGAAGGAAGAAGTGTCAGTTCTCAGTTTCCTGGAAGAATCTTTGGAAGTCGAAATCTCTCATTAATATGATGCAGAAAACCAACGCCGTAGTCTCAGAAATGTCCAGAGGTTGGGTGGTTTGACCGCCGCGATGTGGCTTCTCAGCTGTCATCATGACCTTGTTTATTGAATTTCTTGTCCTCTACTTCCCTTCAGATTGAGGAGGGATTCGTCTGAATTGGGGAGAAAGTGTATTTTGCAATATGGAGCACACTGACAGTGTGTTTTCTCTCCTGTTTAGCGACGCGCTGTCTGGATCATCCCGTTCTTCTGTTACCAGGTCTTCGACTTCGCCCTCAACACCTTGGTTGCCGTCACGGTGCTCGTTTATCCAAACTCCATTCAGGAGTACATACGACAGCTGGTACGTGGCCGTCCCGACCACAGTCCCCTTCATGAGGGGAACGGGCAAGTCAGGGATGGAGACATCGACATACACACACGTGTGAATCGTGTGTCTTTTGCTTGCATCTGAGTTACCGATTAGAAAATTTTGAGTGTCGTCTCACAGATGCGATTTTTGGGTTTCTTAGACTGCTTTTCGGGACAACATAACCTGCGGAGGTAGGTAAGTAGGGGCTGTAGGGACTATATGAGATGCACCCACATAAATTAATACGCTAGTTACTAATTATTATTTTTGTAAAATGTAGTTTGCTCAATTATTAGCGAAGGAAAGCTTTTTGCTCCTTCTGTTGTATAGAAAAAGCGGAACTGTACTATACACTGGTTCCCAAACTGATTTGACCATTGAACCCCTGTCTTAAGTATCTTTTTGGGACTGGTTTTCTGTTCAGTGTCCTTCGTGACCATCTGAGCGAATGCGGTGGGTGGCTGGGTGCTCAGAAGCTTGTGGAGGATGTGAGATGAGGATACTTCTGTGCGTTTACATTTTTAGGCTTTGTTTTTAAAATCATGTATGTGCCTTAAAACTTAATTTCTTCAGATTCTTGGAATGTTTTATAGGGGGAGAATGTTCACTCTTTGGACGTTTGCACTGTCTGTGAGCTCGGGGGAAGGAGCAGGGTTTCTCTGCGATGGGAGACACAAGGCTGGGGGTTTCATGTGCCCTCGGAGGCCAGGAAGTTCAGCGGGAAAAGAGAGAGATGGAACGGGGCGGGTAGGGGGGGAGGGAGGAAGGAAACGTGGCCTCAGAAGTTGGCGATCTTCTGGCAGTTATGCCCGGGTCACGGAACGAACACTCAGCCGACCCAGCAGGAAAAGCCTCCAGTGTTTCGCTCCTTTAAAGTATTAGGTCGTCACTGTTACGGTTGTCATTCTTGTTAGTAATAGCTTCTCTTTCTTTTAAAAAACAGGTCCAGGGGCGCCTGAGTGGCTCAGTCAGTTAAGTGGCCAACTTTGGCCCAGGTCATGATCTCGCAGTCTGTGAGTTCGAGCCCCGCGTCAGGCTCTGTGCTGACGGCTCAGATCCTAGAGCCTGCTTCAGATTCTGTGTCTCCCTCTTCATCTGCCCCTTTCCTGCTCACGCTTTGTCTGTCTGTCTGTGTCTCTCTCAAAAATAAATAAAAACATTTAAAAAAAGTTAAGAGGAAACAACAACAGGTCCATGATTTGGTAGTAGCCTGTAGTGTCGAGAACAATGTGTATATTTCCCACGTGCTAATTGTGTATGTTCTCTCTTGTGGTACAGCTTGAGTATTTCTGCGTGAGAGGATTTCCTATATAATGAGCAGGTTGTAGAATTACCTGTGTCTTTAAGGGAAGGGCTTGTGTTTTTACTCTCTAATGATGACCCAGTGCTGGGTTCCTAAAGTCAGCCTTGGAAGTGTGCAGGAAACATGGTTTCAGCATAGCCTGTCGCCTTAAGGGGCTGAGAAAGGGTGGTGCTGAGTTAGGGGACACTACGACATGCCCTATGGCAGCCCTGTGACTACTTGAAGAGTGTCCTGTGTGCTCCATCCCAATTATTGCAGAGATTTATAAGGTACAGAAAGCGTATAACAAGCAGGCAAGTGTTTAGAACACTCAGAATGCTACCTTGACTTTGTTACACCCCGCGCTGTTCAGTCACTTTGCCTTAGAGCTACCAGTGGTAAAATGATAATATCGGTGATGCTGACAGTAATTGTAATATCAGTAAAAAAAAAATCACCATCTGCTTTTATTTGTAATTACAAACCAAACGATACAAGTGTCTCCGGTGTGTTCTACTTAAGGATCAGTGTGAGTTGAAGTGGTGAGGCCCACGGATTATGACAGTGCTTAAGGATGATGTTAAAGCTCAGTGATAGCCGGGCCCCACTGACAAGCTGAGATACAGGAGTCTGGGGGACTGTTAGCTGAGAAGGCTGGGGGAGGGCACTCACTTAATTCTAATGCCTGTTCTGTTCCTGTGGAGTCTTTTTTTTTTTATTAAAAAAATTTTTTTTAGTGTTTGTATTTATTTTTGAGAGACATAGAGGCACAGTATGAACAGGGGAAGGGTAGAGAGAGAGGGAGACACAGAATCGGAAGCAGGCTCCAGGCTCTGAGCCGTCAGCACAGAGCCTGACTCGGGGCGCGAACTCACAGACCGCGAGATCATGACCTGAGCTGAAGTCGGCCGCCCAACCGACTGAGCCACCCGGGCGCCCCAGTGGAGTCTTGTAAAATGCAGCTAAAATAAGTTGTGTCTCTGTTCTGTAGGCCCTAACTGGACATAGAAACCATGTTCAGTTTTCCAAAGGAAAGAGTGTAAAGATCTTGGTGGAAGGAGTCACAAACTTCCACTTTAACACCCCCCCCCTTTTTTCTCATTAGACGCAGACACAATATGATTTCATGTTGGTCTTGTGAACCAACACCAAGTTGTTTTATTCTTACCTTTAAGATTAGTACTACAAGAAGAACCCTTCCAGCCTCCAAGGGTAGGGACCAGTTTCATGAGCTGATCGCAAAGAATGATTCAGATTTTATTTCTTGGGTATTCCGCCCAAAGCAGAAGGAGACGGAAAGCCAGTGGAGAGGTTTACCTCGGCGGGGAGGAGCCAGGCGCATGAGTCGTGGGTTTTCTCTGAGTTCTTCCTTAACATTTGGAAGCTCTTTGTGATGTCTCAGAATACTGCTCATGTGGAATCCAAACACATGGTCTTGGGTGGTGAAGAGGAGATGGAAGGGCCACGGTTCCCCAAGCTGCCTTCCACGCACACTAACTGAGGCGGTGCAGGGGCTTCCTGGTGGAGTCCGTCTCTCCCAACCGTAGGGGTCGGTTCGGATCCTCCTCAGGGGACTTCCTTTGAGCTGATACTTATCAGGATGGTCAGATGGTAGGACTTGAGCTTTGTTTTTTCATGCTGTAGATACCTAACTGGTGTAAAAGATTTGTTCTTTGAGGAGAAGCAGCATTAGCAAAAGTGCTCTGTATAAGTGAAACAGTATTTTAATAGTTTTTCCTCCTTGCCCTGTGCAAGCCCTTTAGAGTGGTCCAGAATTCGCATAAAATCGAAGTGTCAGAGGTGGATAGAGACCACTGACTTGTACCTTTGTGTCTTGTAGGAGGGCAATGCTGCATTTTCAGCTCTCACGTCACCAATCTTCCTCTGACTTTTCTTTTCACGAGTTATTGCCCGAATTGTGAATACACTGACCTCTCCCCACAAACTGATTGTTTTCTCTTTTGTTAGTAGAGGTAGGCTAGAAAGTTTGTAGCGGTCTTCCATAATAATTGTGTGCTTTAACTAATTGCTTTTTAAGAAGCACATCTGCTTCATGCCAAAGGAATAGAATCCTGAATGATGAGTAAGATTTGCTAATGAGACACTTTTTATTTGCAGCCTCCCAATTTCCCCTACAGAGATGATATCATGTCGGTGAATCCTACCTGTCTGGTCCTTATTATTCTTCTGTTTATCAGCATTATCTTGACCTTCAAGGTAAGCGTGAATATTTTACTTGCGGCCTAAATATTATTAAATGTATTCATGAATGTTAAAGAAGTAAGCAAACTGGTGTCAGTTCTTTTTCTTGCTTTAGATTTCTGAATTGTTTTATTTCCTAACAATTCTGTTCCTTCTCTTATCTGTATGAGAGAAACAGTAAAGACACTTCCACAGGTCAGCCAAAATCCATTCGGATGGGAATACATCAACGTTACACATTCGGTTGTATGTCTTCTATACTGCAGCAGCCATTACAAAGTCTGTGTGCACATTCTTTTGTGATTAGTTTTTAAAATGTAATATATTCTGAGCAGCGTTCTCTAACAGTCTGGTGTATGAATTTATCATTATTTAATAAATTATTTATTGTTGGCCGTCAAGACAGTTTCTGCTTTTTCACTTATTCTTAGTTCTACAATGAATATATTTTTTTAAATGTTTATTTATTTTGGGGGGAGAGAGAGAGCAAGCAGAGGAGGGGAAGAGACAGGGAGACAGGATCCGAAGCAGGCTCTGTGCTGACAGTAGACAGCCGGATGCAGGGCTCGAACTCAGGAACCAAGAGATCATGACCTGAGCTGAAGCTGGATGCTTAACCGACTGAGCCACCCAGGTGCTCCTGCAGTGACTACTTTTTACTTCATCTTTCGTTTATTTATGTACTTATTTCCTCAAGATACATTTCTTAAATTAGAAGGTATGTGTATTTGGAGGCCTTTTGATAGGTTGTCAAATTGATCTCCCCCCAAACTGGATGACTGACGCCCCGTCATACTGTCTCCACCCCCCCCCCCCAACAGCTGAGTTCTACTTCCTTTCATCTTTGTGAATCTGATGATAAAAACATCACTATAATTTCTGCCTGTATGCTACTAATAAGTAGAAAGTTTCTAAATCGTTACTAGACTTTGAACTTTTAGTCTTAACATCTTTCTTTGTGTTCAGTTTGGTGTAGAATTACCGAGTTCTTAAAAATGCAAGCCTCCGGGCACCTGGGTGTCACAGTCCGTTAAGTATCTGGATCTCAGCTCAGGTTAACACCTCACAGTTCATGAGTTCAAGCCCCACATCGGGCTGTGCACTGATGGTGTGGAGCCTGCTTGGGATTCTCTCTCTCCTTCTCTCTCCCTTCCCCGCTTGTGTATTCTGTCTCAAAATAAATAAATAAACTTAGAAAATTTATTTTTAATGAATAAGCTTGAAGAAGCTGCATTTAGGGAGAAGAGTCATTTCAAGGTAATATGAAGAGGAGTAAAAGGAAAACGGTCCCTGGGGCTTATTTGGGTCTGCAGGTCCCCGGGAAACCTCTTTTAGTTTCTGCCGGGGTTTGGTCCCCCCACTATGGCCCTCCCCGCCCCCTGCCCATGCTTTCACGTTGTGCACGTGTCTGATTCCAGATTTTATCATTTTTACCTGAAGGAAGGTTAGTCTGGCCAAGCCACTTTCTGCCATTACCAGGAGCTCAGAAGCTAGGACTTTGTAGAGCTCTTGACGGCGTTTTAACCTGGCAGGCATTTTCAGTTGTATTGGAAGTGCTTAGAGACGGTGAGTCTGATTTAGCTACTGTCTAGCTGCTTCTCGCTGTGTGGCCAGAGCCGTGGTTTCTTCATTTAATAACTAGCAAAAATGGTGAAGAACACATTCTGTACAGTGACCGTGAGGTGTAAGTGCACTAATGGACGGGACGATGCATCATTGGTTCGTTTTCGCCATAAATATTTATTAGGGGTCTTCCACGGGCCAGGCTGTGTTGCAGGTGCTGGGATTTGGTCGTGAATAAGGACAGTTTCTGCCATGGGATGCTTTTATAAGTTGCAAAACATTTCGTTATCATTATGCTCTAATAAAAGCCACAATACAAATCTGTGTCCAACCTGCGGGAAATGTGTACTTCTCTTAATCTTTCATTACATACATGTCTGTTAACTAGGCTGCATCTCCTTGAGAACGTAGCCTGCGCCTTCAGTTTTATATTCATCTTAGCACTAAGCCGATGCCTTGCACACAGATACCCAGTGATGATTAAATAAATATGAGTCTCCTTCCCCAGTCGTTTACCCGATCAGCGGCTCTCACTGTTGCTGTTTAATAAGATTGATCACCACAGTGGTTCCCTAAGAGCCCAAACCAGGACACGTCAGTTTCAGTCCGTCCCAAGACCACACAGGGGGCAATGCTTCCCACCTAGCTCTGCAGATACATGATGGACATGATTTGTCAATGCAAGGTTATTTGGGAAATATATTAGATATTTAATTCTCTTGAAGTTGAGTCAGCTTACAGAAATGTCAAGAAAGAAGTAAGATCACTGAAGTAAGTTACTGGGATCTTAGCGACCATAGGCCAGAGGTTTCCCCCCTGTTGGAGTGTTGAGGAAGTGAATGCACGTGGTGTTTAGGGGGCCCTCGGGAATGCCGCCTGGACTTGCGAAGTCCCAGCCCCCAGAGCTCCCCTCTGCTGTTCAGCCGTTCCGTTACAGATTTGTCTTTGCAGAGGCCTCATGTTGCCTTAAAGAGCTACAGTTCACTGCTAAAATAATGGATGAGTAGTTAGTCTACTTACGGAACACGGAACTAGTGTGTACAAATATTTCTTCTCATTGGTATTGGAATTCCCAAAAAGCCTAAGGCTTTTTTTTCTTCCACTAAAGAAACAATGGCATTACCGAGTAAACTGAAGCTTTACGAAATTGAACATACCGTGGACGTTGTTCAAGAAATCTGCCCTTTCCGTCTTCTTTCTCATTGTTGATACCTGGTTTCAGATGATTGCCATCCAGGATCATTTGTAAAGTAGCATTACACATTTTCATCTTAACGTCGTCACAGAACACTTCAATGTAAGAAATAATCACCATCAAGTACGAACGCAGTTTAACACGGCGTTCTGAGTGTTCGACAGAATGTTTCACCTCACTCTTCAGCGAAATGTTGATACAGCCCCCTTTTGTCCTTAAATGTCGTCTTCTTTTTTTTAATGTTTATTTATTTTTGAGAGACAGACAGAATGTGAGCAGGGTAGGGAGAGAGACAAAAAGACACAGAATCTGAAGCAGGATCCAGGCCCTGAGCTATTAGCACAGAGCCGGACACGGGCTCGAACTCACAAGCTGAGATCATGACCTGAGCTGAAGTTGGCCGCCCAATGGACTGAGCCACGCAGGCGCCCCAAATGGCTTCTTTTTATAGCAAACAGCTTTGTTTGTTGTTTTATACAAACAACTTTGTGTTATAACCAACAACTTTTTTGCAATGTAATTCATGTATGGTAAAATTCTCCCATTAAAAGGGTACAGTTCGGTGGATCTTAGTATGTTCATGGAGTTGCGGCAACACAAGGTGGTTCAGCAGCCTAACTTGAGAACATTTCTATCCCTAGTCATTCACTCTCCCCCTCACCCCTCCTAGAATCCCTCCCCCGGGAACCGCTAATCTACTCTCTGTTTCTGTAGATTGGCATGTTCTAGACATGTCACGTAAATAGAATCATATGACAAGTGGTCGTCTGCGACTGACCTTTTCTGACTCAGCATAATGTTGTCAAGGTTCATCCATGTCGTAGCGTGTATCAGAACTCCTTTCCTTGCGATGCTGAACGCTGCTCCGTTGTGTGCCTGTACCACAATTCATCCACCTCATCGCCGGTTGATGGACATTTGGGTTGTGGCCGCTTTCTGGCTATTACGAATAATGCCACTGTGAACATTCGTGTACGAGATTTTGTTGCAGACACATGTTTTCATCGCTCTTCAGCATATACCTAGGAGTGGAAGTGCTGGCTCGTGTGGTCTCTCTTTAGCCTTTCGAGGAACCACCAGACTGTTTTCCAAAGCGGCTGGACCGTTTCCCATTCCCATCAGCGGCATACGAGGGTCCCAGTCTCGCTGCATCTTTACATTTTGATCAAAGAATTGTACAGCTAGAAAGGGATTGCGAAGTCCTTTAACTCTCATCCAGTTCCACGTGACTGAAGTGGAATGCAAGTGGCTCATAGTCTACATAGAACACTCACACTTTATTCCTGGCATGGCTTTATCCCGGGCATTAATTTTAATTATCTTCTTTGGATATTTCATCGTGAAAATGGGAAATGTTTCAGTGAAGTTTATTGACCATGAAGCAAATTTATGTGCTGTGAACGCTTTTGAAAAAATTAACTTGTGTATGACTTGTTGAATCATGTATAATAAAAATGAAATAAAAATCCCAAAGGAAGAGAGTTAAAATGTGATGAGAAATGGGTCAGGGGCACCTGGGTGGCTCAGTCGGTGAAGTGTCCAACTTCGGCTCAGGTCATGATCTCACAGTCTGTTCAAGCCCCGTGGGGAGTTCCAGCCCCGAGTCGGGCTCTGTGCTGACAGCCCAGAGCCAGGAGCCTGCTTCGGATTCTGTGTCTCCCTCTCTCGCTGCCCCTTCCCCACTCACATTCTATCTCTCTCTCAAAAAGAAAATAAAAACATAAAAAAAATTTTTTATTAATAAATTGACGTGTGACACTGAGGGCAGTAAAATGTCTGGCCATTACTCTTTCCAACTACCTTTTCTCACAGATTCTCCTGCTCTTTCCTGTCCCCCCGGCCCTCCCGCTGCCTTCGGGGGTGTGACAGAATAAGCTATAGCAACACACGTTGCCAGAAAACTACTCTACCCAATGTTAGTAATTTTACAGACTTTGTGGTTTAGTAGAGTTACTATGGGCACTTACAACTTACATAAATAAAAGTTTTGTAATGTGGCGTTCTCTGTGGAGATATTTAAAATTGTCCGAAGTTTTGAAACGAAAGATCTAATCATTCCTCACTTACAGGGTTACTTGATCAGCTGCGTTTGGAACTGCTACCGATACATCAATGGGAGGAACTCCTCTGATGTCCTGGTTTACGTTACCAGCAATGACACTACGGTAGGTGTGAAGTCATGTAACGTGGACGTCACCACGCGTCTATTATGTGACAGCTTCCAGATGTTTCTAGCGTTTGCTGAGAGCTTACCGTTGTCGACAGATACGTATGAGCTGCTTAGTCATCAGAAGATTGATAGGTGAATGAAATGTGTTTTGTTTTCCTTATAGGATACTAAAAAATATAGATGGCTCAACTTCAGGCTTATTTTTAAAAATATTACAGACGGATAATATAGGTGCTTTCCCCATATTTATGTATCTTAAACTCGAATTATTAAACCATGGTGTATAAATATAAAGTTCTAGATATTAGTCCTGGCTAGTATGATGATGTGCTCTCGCTTGAGAGAGAATTGAGAACGAGAATTGAAACCTAGAGAATTGTGACTGTGTAGGGAGAGAAATGAGGTTGACAGCGGTTCCTATGTTTTTAAATCTTGCTAAATTTACTTCTAGTCGTTCATACTTTTTTTTTTCAAAAGGCAACTTTTAAACCTAGTTAATAGGATTGTGGAAGACATGTCTTTACTGGAAGAGTCTTCAAAATCATTTGTACTGTATGGAAATTATCTTAAAATGCCTGGCTCTCGGGAAGAGTGTAAGCCCTGTGGTCAGGAGCCTCCCTGTGTCTCTGCCGAATTTGTATTGGGCACAGCGCCAGCGGGACAAGTAAGCGCTCGCGGTGGATGCCAAGGTTGGCAGTGGATGACACGAGCGTGTGGGACGGCTCGTAATGGATGGGATCGGAGGGGACAGAATGGACAGGACACATGGAAGGATTAATACGAATGGCGTGTTAGGCCTAATCCAGAGCAGAGTTTTATATTTTGTTTTGGTTTTTAAATTGTGGTGACTGACTTACCTTGTGACCTTACGAAAGTAATTTAACCTGTCCCTGACTCAACTTCCCTGTGAATAAGATGGGAATAAAACAGCATCATACTTTATATTAAATATCTAGGTACAAGCTGATACACCGAGAGCCCGGTGGGATTTCTGAGAGAAAGCGTGTTGTACACGAAACGTTTTCCTGAGGGCTCACCAAACGTTTGTTGAGTTGACTCACGCGTGTGTGAGCAGTGGTTTAACAAGAGTCTCTGCCGTGACCAGACACCATGACCAGATGCTGAGAGGCCGTTTTGTGGGGAGCAAGGCGGGGGGGACAGGTCCTATGCCCTGATTACAGTAAGCACATGTCCTGCTCAACCCTTTAAAGAAATTCCTCTTGGGTCAGTAAGTCTCTTTAAAGAAATAGCTGTTCATAATTATTATAATTTTGATAAAATTACTGGCTTAAAGAATTTTTTTCTTCCCTGAGTTTCTGGGTACTTGGTTACTTACAAGTTTCTTTTTTCCTGCCTTTTTTGGGGAAGAAATCCCAGAATACATTTATTGACCTGCTGATCTAATGAAAGATCGAAACAAGGTTTGAGATTTTTGAGGTTGAGGAACCAATACAGTTGCTAAAGAAGCAGCCTCACCCTGAATATCATGACGGGTGGCACTTGCAGACCCGTGCGAAGTATCTCAGAGAGGATAATGCCCGTATTGCACGTGCTTGTGTCGATATGCTGTCGGTGGTGGTTTTTTCAGTGCTTTCCGAAGGGTCGTATGTGTTTTTAATAGAGGCAGTGTGGAAGGGCTAAAAGGGTACATGTTGTATAGATTTACCTTCAGATCCAAGGATATTCTGATATTTGTAGAAATTGGGGTGCTTAAGAGAATTTAAGAGCCATGAGTAAGTCCCTAAAATGTATCCGACTTGCTTTTTTAGAGGAAGCTTTTATTTTCTCTCCCTTTGAAAGATTCAAAATGAGACGAGGGATAGCAGGTGGGTTTTATTTAGGCTAATAACAAACTGAACATAGTCGTACTTTTCAACTGGACACCTTCAGCTCCTCTAATAATAGGCCTGTTTCCTCAGAAAAGCTTCCAGCTTGGCAGTAGCTTGGAAGGAACTAGGATTTGGGACCATGGACTCCTGCCAACTGCGATGGTTTCCTGCTGTTTTGACAGAGGCACTGGGGAATCACTTGGTAGTGGTCATCGGTCATTATCTTCTTGACTGTGCCGTACTGACTTGCTGTTTTTAAGACAGGACACTGAGTTGCTGATAATGTTTCTACTTTCTCACAGTTCCCAGTGAACGTTTCTTTTTCTGTGTGTGTTTAAAGAAGAGTATTTCTGGGGAAGGGAGATTTATCATTTCTCATAACTGGGTTGCGTTGATAGTGCAGTCCAAAATATAGAGTTCAATCACCACCTGAGTCTCAGCTTTCTGACAGTATTTTTTTTAAGTAAAAAAATTAAAAAATTTTTAAAATTTATTTTTAAGAGAGAGAGAGACAGAGTATGAGTAGGGGAGGGGCAGAGTCCAAGAAAGAGACACAGAATCCGAAGTAGCTCTGGGCTCTGAGCTGTCAGCACAGAGCCCAACGTGGGGCTTGAACTCGTGAACCACGAGATCATGACCTGAGCCAAAGTCAGGCGCTTAACCAGCTAACTAAGCCAGCCAGGCGCCCCTCTGACAGTATTTTTAAAGACTTTTTTTAGGGGTGCCTGGGTGGCTCAGTCAGTTGAGCGTCCGACTTCGGCTCAGGTCATGATCTCGAGGTCTATGAGTTCGAGCCCCGAGTTGGGCTCTGTGCTGACAGCTCAGAGCCTGGAGCCTGCTTCACATTCTGTGTCTCCCTCTCTCGGTGCCCCTCCCCCACTCATACTCTGTCTCTCTCTGTCTCAAAAATAAATAAACATTAAAAAAATTAAAAAAAATAAAATAAAAGATAATGGTATTGTGCTTATTTTAAAGGAGTCTTTATTATACTTGAATAATAATTCTTTAATATCATAAGATACCCAGTAAATGCTCAGGTTTCCAGTTGTCTCATAAATGTCATGATTTTTCTAGTGGTTTATTTGAAACAGGAACAATGGGTCAATCTGTATTTTAAGACTCTAATTTTTTGTTAAAGGAACTAGTTTGTCCTTCACACTAGATTTGTCTGACCGTATGCCTGGAATGTAGTCCCCTGGATTCCCAGCAGATTAGTACTTGGATCTAGGGATTTCCTTCCCGTATTCATTCCCCCATCTTTTTTTTTTTTTTTTTTTTTTTTGCAACATTGCTTTGTAATTGATAATTTGTTCTTCCAGTGACACCTAATGCCTGGATTTAGTGATTTATTAGGGGCTGCCGTATGGTGACGTGCTCTCAGTCCCTGTTCAATCATTAGCTGGAATATTTCTACAAAGAGAAGCTTTCCCTCATGTTCAATTTGCTTACCCAGAGGTACTCGTGACTTGGATAAATATACTTGGTTTTGTTATTTATCAGTTTCCAAAATGATGCGTTGGTCAGTCATTCTCTAGCGGTGACCAGTGAAGGGGGTGTGTGTGTGTGTGTGTGTGTGTGTGTGTGTTTTAATGGAACAAATGAACTCATGAAAAAAGGCCTATTATGAGAAGAGTCTGGGGATGTCCAGTTGAAGTGTAAAGTGTCTTGATAAATTTTGTCGATAAACCTAAATAAAACTTTAACCTATTATTCCATACCATTTTGGAACTTTCTAAGGGAAAAACATAAAAGCTTTCTCTAAAAAAACTGTTACGTTAAAGTTTATATCCGTATTAATGCTCAAATTGTGCCATCTTTGGCCAATTGGAGCCTCTTGAGGTTGGCACCCAAGTCTTTCGTGACACAAACATGGCTTCCCTGCTGTCTGGTTGACAAGATGCTCCAGGCTCCTCTCCTCCGTTTTCTGTCCCGGACTCGTCATCAGCCCTTTCTCCAAGGAGCACTGCTTCCTTTAGGTGGAGGCCGTAACCTGGATTTCTAGGTCTGGGCAACATACTTCTTTTTAAGCAGGGCTCCGCATGTTTAAAGATGGTTTTGACTAGAACGAAAGGAGTTAATGTCAGCATTCCACCTTTTTTAAAAATCCAAATACGCCGAAGCCTTGCTCTGAGACCTGAGTGGGGGTTGGAATGATCTAGTTCTGTCATTTTCCTTGGACTCCAAGCTATATTAAGATCCTTGTAGCATGTAATAATGTGTTTCTCTTTTGTCCGTGTCTTTATTGGGAATCCACGCTGACATAATAACATGTTGCCTTTCACTTCCTATCAACTATTAGGCCAGATGGCTTTTCTCCCAGGCCGAATAGTCTCAGGGTGACCTCTCTGGAAGCATCCTCTGGGGGCTCTTGTTG
The DNA here is from genome assembly GCA_030068075.1 of Paguma larvata. Lineage (NCBI taxonomy): Eukaryota > Metazoa > Chordata > Mammalia > Carnivora > Viverridae > Paguma > Paguma larvata. Next base: position 42,403,606 of record CM057838.1, read on the forward strand.
GTTGAAAATAAATGTGTTATTTTTTTTTCCTTCTCTAAAATAGTACACATATTATTAGCCAGATGTGTATTCTTTCAGATACTGCTTAGATGGAGGATAGAGGAGTTATCAGATATTGGAAATCATTCCCTGGGTTAATCTAGCCTCCAGTTTCCCAACCAAATCAGAGCAAAACCTTTATTTTATTTTATTTTTTTTAATTTTTTTTAATGTTTATTTATTTTTGAGACAGAGAAAGACAGAGTATGAGTGGGGGTGGGGCAGAGAGAGAGAGGGAGACACAGAAACCGAAGCAGGCTCCAGGCTCCGAGCTGTCAGCACAGAGCCCGACGCAGGGCTCGAACTCACGGACCGTGAGATCATGACCTGAGCTGGTCAGACGCTCAACCGACTGAGCCACCCAGGCGCCCCCAAAACCTTTAAAAGAAATGATTAAGAGAGAGTGGTCACAAACTCTGTTCATAATGCTCTAGGGTCATGGTATTTTTTTCATGGTGCCCATAAGCCAAAAGAAATACCTAACTTTTCATTGCATTAAGTAGTCAGGACCAGACAACCTAAGAGTAGAAGTGAGTGTAATAGGGGTGTCTGGATAGCTCTTTTGATTGAGGGGTGGATTCTAGATTTCAGCTTGGGCCATGATGTGTGTGTTTTTGTTTTGTTTTGTTTTGTTTTTTAATTTATTTTGAGAGAGAAGGAGCACAAGTGGGGAGGGGCAAAGAGAGAGAGAAGTCCAAGCAAGCCCCACCCTGTCAGCTTGTAGCCCAACACGGGGCTCGAACTCACAAATGATGAGGTCATGACTTGAGCTGAAATCAAGAATGAGATACTTAACTGACTGAGCCACCCAGACATCCTTGCTCAGGTCGTGATCTTGCAATTTGTGAGATGGAGCCCAGTGTCGGACTCTGCCCCTCCCTTCCTCACTCGCACTCTCTCTCTCTCTCTTTTACTTAAAATAAATAAAAAAAACTTGGGGGGAAAAAAGAAATGAGTGTAATATCTACCAGTTGTTGCTTTGTTTTCCTCGAAATTTTAAAAAATCCCACAGTGCCCCTCTGAGTCGCTGTGTCACACTGTTGGGTTCCCTAAGGAGACACACCATACCATTCTACCTCAGTGTACCTTTGAGTACATTGTTGTAGAAATCACATTCCAAATACATATTATATAATATCACATTCTTTCCCCTATTTCCATCAAAATTTGGTCTTAAGAAAAATGTATTAAATACTAAACATGTAGATTATAGAAACAGATTTCCTTCACATTAAAATTTATGCAAATTGAGATTTTAAAAACTATTTTAATCTATACAGTCTTGTCTTGCTAATCTCAGTGAAGATTTGAATTATGGTAATACCCAGGTTTTAGTTAAATCCCAGAGTAGGGAACCTGATTCCTTTGGAATTGGAGCACTTTAAAAGCAATGAGATTAATATTTAGCCAAAATGGTATCTGAAATTCTGATTGCAGATAAAAGAATCATAGACTTGGAGTGAAAATTCCTAACCATTTAGGGATAAATAGGAACATTTTAAACATCATGGAGCCTGTTACGCCATGTCATGTTGTGGGTGCTAATCCAGATTAACATTATGTACAGGCTTGCAGTGTGGACTTCAGAAAGTATTTTGCTGTGTGGGGCCTTGTTCTGAGTCTGGCTGCTTGAAAAACACAGTTAAGAAAAAAGGTCCGGGACCCGGTAAAAGCCAGATTATCTCCCCAGCAGGTATTTCCCTCTGAGGGACCCGAGGTGGACAAAGGCTGACTTTGGGCTGTCAGAAAAGCCACAAATCAAATTCTTGGTTGGCTGAGGGGGGGTGTTGGGGATGGAGTGGGATTTAGTAGTGGTCTCAACAACTTTTAAAATTTGCGCATAAAAAATTCCCCTGTTTTCCCTCGTCCTATTGCTTTTAAAAACCAGGTTGTTGATTCCTTCCTAGAAATAGGTTAGGTATGGTTAGAAACAAGTTCCCAACTAGGTAACATGAGTCCTTTTATTTCCCCCCACCCCCCCACCAAAAAAAGAGAGGGAGCTAAGGGGAAGGGAGTGAGTTCATTGCCAGCAGGAGAGATTTTTTGGGTTGTACCTCAGAAGAAGGTCCTTCATACTCGGGAAGCTAGACTGAGCCAGGTGGATGTACAGTCCTCATCTTGCGGATTCTTGAGAAAAGTCCTCACTTTCTGAGGTGGTTTAAGGAGGGCTTCCCCGCAAGACTGAGTTACTAGGCTGGCTCTCGAGATCTCTTTCGGTCCTGACCTCGGGTTCGTTAAACACACTTCACAGACAGCACACATCTTTCGTCACTCTCATCTGCTTGCAGGAACCAGAGGGTCCAGAAGCCGTGAGGGGCGGGGGAGAGAAAGAACAGGACTGCTAGAGAGTTCGAAACCATGGCTTGTGGCTTAGACCTTGAAGCTTCTGGCCTGCTACCTACTGGAATACAAACGGGGGAGGGGGGAATCTTCCTTGTAACTCCTCAATTGTAGGCGCGTCCTTCGGCCTCACGATTTAATAGTTTGTACGATCTCCCTAAGCTGCCTTTTTCCCCCTTGTAATTTTTAAAAGCCAAGACAGATGTGAGAGGTTGATAGAGGTTTGGTAAACTCTCAAAGGAGCAGAGAGCAGTTAGGACACTTATCTCCAGAGTCAAGGTGACTGTGAGGATAGAGATGATGAAGGTTTGATCCCAGGCCATGGGGGAGGGAAAGAGGAAGAGGGGAAGGACTGGAGTGAGCTGGAGGAGGCAGAAATGCAAGTTGATAGGTGAGGGGATATGGAGCAAGGTGTTCGCAAGGGTATCTCTTGTATGTACTGTACGTAAAACATAAAACCACTTAACCTGAGGGTAGGACAAGACCTTGGGAGGTGCCTGGTCCAGTCACCTTTTGGGGTGCTGTCTCCATGACTGTTCCCACAAATGCCATCCGCCTGGGGTTCCAGTGATGTTCTGCTCTTTGCTTCTATTTTACCTTCCTGCCCTGTAGCTTCAGTAGCATGGCTCTCCAGGCGCTCGTTGCCATCCGCCAGGCTCTGTGCCGGGTGCTTCGAGTACATGAGCTCCCTTCACCTCCCGGTGAGCTCCCTTCACCTCCCAAGAGCCCCTAAAGTAGGGCTGTGTACAGAAGAGGCAACTAAGCCCTGTGTACAGAAGAGGCAACTAAGGCACCAGTGGGTCACTTCCCGGGATGACATGGCTGGCGAGTGGCAGGAGGGGCATTACCTGAGCACCCTGGCCTCTGTGTGTCCTTACGCACCAGCTTCCTCCTAGACTGTCGTCAGACTGCAACCGGGACCGTGTGTTCTCACCTCCCGTGCCTGGCATGTACCTGACCGGGGTGAGGAGACAAGTAGCTACGCAATTCGTTGAGCTGAGTCTTCTAAAGGCAAGTCACAAACCTTAGAAGCAGTGGTACTTTTTTGGGAGGGGGGGGCACGTGGCTGGCTCAGTCAGAGCATGAGACTCTTGATCTCAGGTTGTAGGTTCGATCCCCATGTTGGGTGTAGAAATTACTTAAAAATAATCTTTAAAAAGAAAAAGAAGCAGTGGGACTTTTTAATTTTGCTTGCTTATTTTTGCTTTTTTTAGCACAGTGGAAGGGATGGAGGGGGACTTAGAAGAGTTGGAAGGAAAGCAAAGGTTAAGAGGAAGCTTTGTAATGGCAAGGCAGCTGCCTTCTTTAGAGTTGTGCTGAGCGGTCCTACTTCCTGTAACCCAGCCCACACGGCTTCCTGGTAGCTCCCACGTTCACGTGGCTGGCTGTGTGATGAGATCTCAGGCTGCCCCGAGATTTCCTCCTGAGGGCTGCTCATCTGCTTTCGGGTAGGTTCTGCAGTTCAGGCAGACCGGGCGTGACGTTAGCTCAGTTCATGTTTCTCTCCTTCCATCGTAAAATATGGCATTAAAAATCTCCCGGTCTGCTAGAAATGATCTCTGACCCATGTAACTTTTCAGTCATTTCATCCAGCGAACACGTGGGACAGTCCAGTCAGCATATAAATACTTGAAACATAGAAGTTCTGGAAGAACATTTCAAATAAACCCAGTTTTCCTTTGTGGCCCTGGAGAAGAGGATATTAATCAATTGCTTAATTGTAACCCTCCTATAATAATAGCAAGTGAGAACAATTGATAGGAGTTTTGCATGAACAGAGGATAAAGTTACCCTCAGTTTTCATTGTAGTTTACTTTAAAACACACACAGGGGGCGCCTGGGTGGCTCAGTCGGTTGAGCGTCCGACTTCAGCTCAGGTCATGATCTCGCGGTCTGTGAGTTCGAGCCCCGCATCGGGCTCTGTGCTGACGGCTCAGAGCCTGGAGCCTGCTTCAGATTCTGTGTCTCCCTCTCTCTCTGCTCCTTCCCCCACTCATGCTCTGTCTCTCTCTGTCTTAAAAATAAACATTAAAAAAAAAAATTAAAACACACACAGAAGTGGACTTATGTATCACACTTGTCCAAAAAAGAGTGCGTATTGATTTTTGCTCTAGGAACAAAGGAGACCTTGGATTTTATTTCTTAACATATATTAAGACAAGTTGGTGGGTATGTATCTTAAGGAAACAATTTACAAAAATGTATGAGATGTTTGTGCAGCACTGTTTTTAACAGCAAAAGTATCCAAGCTCCTGTTCTTTAACATGTGTTTATTTTTTAGGGGAGAGAGAAAGAGAGAGCAAAACGAGCAGGGGAGAGAGGATCCAAAGTGGGCTCTGCACTGACAGCAGAGACCCCAGTGTGGGGGCTCGAACCCACGAATTGTCAGATCATGACCTGAGCTGAAGTCAGACACCTAACTGACTGAGCCACCCAGGCGCCCCTAAGCTCATTTTCTAATAATCGGAGACTAGCTTGGTTAAATAAGGGTATATCCACTTGACAAAATGTCATTATTGTCATGAAAATTATTACAAACAGTGCAACAGCAGACAAAAGACTTGTCTATTGCTTTGAAAAGCAGAATATACAAGTTAGTAGTGCACTTCTAGCTATGAACAAATGAAGCTTGTAGGCACAAATTAGACTATAGTAGAAAATTAAACATTGCTTCGTCGGATGCCGGAAATCAAATAGGAGACCTCTCTCCCTTGCCGTTGATGCGAGGAGGGAGGGAGGTGTACAGGGAAGGGGGATCTGGGTACAGTGGGAAGCGGAGGTCTGAGGCACTGAGGTTCTTCCTGCCGCGGCAGCCTCTGGAAGGAGTGGTGTGGGGTCGTGAAGGAGAAGGCACAGTGGGCTGGGGGAGCAGGAGGGGAAGCAGCCCGGCGCCTTCATACATAGCATGACGGCATGCCGGCCGTCCCTTCTGTTTCTTCTGTAGTTAAATGAGGTGGTTTTATTTTAGATAACAATATAGGTTTTTAAAGGTGTATTTATTTAAATATAGTTATTTAAATATTAGACACTTAAGTGCCCAGAACCATTTTAACTTTCAATTTGAGCACCTATGTTAATTTGATATTTCCAGACCAAATAACTCACTGGTGAGAATTTTTGACCCAATTTAAAATATTTGAAGTATGAGTTCTATATTATGAGTATACTCTGTAAAAGAATTTGAGTAGTTTCTCTATTGAGAATTAAGAGAAATAATGACTTCTTCCTATAATATCAAGTAAGCACAATTTATAGTAGTTTTGCAGTGAATCGAGGATAAAATCATCTTCTATCTTATTTATTTGCCTTCGGAAATGATTCCTTATTATGTAGGCAGACAGGGCTCAGTGGGGATTTCTTACAAGAACCTCCCAAAAAGTCTGTCTGTGTTCTCTCCATCTCCTAGCAGGATGGCTTCACTGGTTACAAGATGCCATTGGTTGTAAATTGCACCATTATTTTAGGTACTGCTTTTTGTAGGGTGCTGTCAGTTACAAGGCGAGGCCTCACTCAGGTGTTAAAATGTACAAAAATGTGTACCTTAGAGTTTAGAAAAAAGTGATTATGTGTATGTTTACTTATTTCTATTATAGATGAGGATATTCAAAAAGTTTGGAAAAAGCTAATCTAGATCCCTTAAAGGGAGCCCAGACTTTCTGTTGGCGACGAGGCCATCCCACTTGCCCAAATGGTTATTTCCGCTAATCATGAAGGTTCATAAGTCTGTTCTCTCTCCTTTCGCGTTGGGCGTGAGTAAGGAAAAGCTCATCTAAATACGCAAATACCCTGTGGCCGCGGAAAGGTACGTTGTAGACTGTAGATACAGCGTCCGCCGTTGGGGATGTAACAAACGGCGAAGAAGAGAAAGTATCTTGACTTCTTGGAATGGATTTAAGTGGGCGTTTGGAAGACCTAAGTGCCTCTAAATGCTGAAATTGTTTGGGGCTCTGTAATTTCATATTTGACACTATCCTGTCTTCCAAGGGCAGAAATCAGGGAATGCTTTTCCTGAGTATGGGCAAAGGCAGACTTTCTGTAAAGAGCCCGAGAGTAAATATTTGAGGCTCTGTGAGCCATATGGTCTCCGTCATAACTATTCAGCCCTGCTGTTGTGGTGAGCAGCCAGCTGCAGATAATACATAAATGAGTAAGTATGGCTCTGTTCCCATAAGACTTTATTTATGGAGGCTGCAATTTGAATTTTATGTAATGTTCACATATCACAAAGCGCTTTTTTCCTTGTAAACCGTTAAAAAATGTAAAACCCATTCGCAGGTCATAGGCCCCACCAAACAACAGGTGGCGGGCCGGATCTGGCCCCACAGTGCGCAGACCTGCCTTAGTGGGCATCGAGGCCAAGTGCTCTAGGCATTCGCAGGACAGCTGTTTGAACCATCCCGGGGAGTTTAAGAATCCTGACTTCTGGCCTTGATAGGACTTCGCTCTCGTACACGCGGGTTCACAAACAGCAGCACCTAATCCTTAGGCTGTTTTGAAGGACATCTTTTCTCCCAGAAAGTTTTAGTTCTCCCCTAGTTGTAGTTCTTTGCCTCTAGATTAAATCAAACTTATATTTAATAAACTCTAGTAGGAAATCAGCAAAAGATAATTTGCTTGCAAAACAGTCACTAAAGCCTTGAAAAATAGTAGCTAAAGCTATATTATGTGTCAGTATATATTACTCACAGTCTTTTATACAAAGATTTGTTCCATAAAGTCTTTTTTTCTTTTTAATTTTTTTAATGTTTGGTTAGTTTTGAGAGAGAAGTGTGTGAGCAGGGGTGGGGAGGGGCAGAAAGAGAAGGAGACACAGAACTCGGAGCAGACTCCAGGCTCCACGCTCCACACAGAGCCCGAGGCGGGGCTCAAGCCCACGAACTGTGAGATCACAACCTGAGCCAAAGTCGGATGCTTAACTGACTGAGCCGTCCAGGTGCCCCTAAAAATCTTTTTTTTTTTTTTAATGTTTATTCATTTTTTGAGAGAGAGAGAGAGGCAGAGAGGGAGGAAGAGAGAGGATCCGAAGAGGGTTCCTTGCCGACACCAGAGAGCCTGACGTGGAGCTCGAACTCACAAACCGCAAGATGATGATCTTAGCTGAAGTTAGGTGCTTAACCAACTGAGCCATCCAGGCTCCATAAATTCTTGTTTTAGTTCACTGTCAGAAAAAAATAGGGGCACCTGGGCGGCTCAGTTGGTTAAACGTCGAACTTTGATTTCACCTTGGGTCACGATCTCATGGTTCATGAGTCCGAGCCCCACCTTGGGCCCTGCTGTCAGTGCAGAGCCTGCTTGGTATCCTCTGTCCTCTCTCTCTCTCTGCCCTTCCCCTGCTTGCACATGCTTGCTCTCCCTCTCTCCCTCTCAAAAATGAATAAACATTAAAAATTAAAAAAAAAAAAGAAGAAAGTAACACACCTTTCTCTCCCTCCGTCTCTTTTCCTTTCTTTCTGTCTCTATCCATTCATATATGGAATAAAAACTTTACGACCCAGTTACTTTCCATTTTGCCTTATTTCTGGGTCATCTCAGCACTCATCTGTCTTATTTTGCAGTAAGACCAGTACCGCAAGCCACAGCACCCTTCCATAACTGCGTGGGATAAAGGGCTTTGTGGAGCCGTAGTACATTCCATGTACTAATAAGCACATTGCTGAGGCTTTATTTATTTCACTAGCCTTGTGGGAGAAACACTGTTATGGCCCCTGTTTACAGATGGAGAAAAGTAGGGCTTTAAGAGGGAAGTGGCCGGCCCGAGGCCTCGGAGCGGGATTGGGAGACCCGGATGGTGTCCCCTGCAGCCCGTGTCTGCGCCACTAACCCCGGTGGGCCTCCGCCTTCTCGACATGGTGGCGGACAGGAAGAAACATTGTGCGGCACACTCTTGCGAATGGATACTGGTTGAGAAGCTCTTCCCCATGGAAAATAAATTCTGTCCGTCAGCCCCCTCAGGCCGGCAGATCAGCTGGTTCAGGCCGTGTGGGGGTCAGTTACTGCGGTATCTTCAGTGCCTGGCACGCCACAGCGCCGGCTCTCATTGGCCAAATGAATGAAAACGTTTAACAAATCATTTGTCTTGCTCTCTTTTTTATTCCCTTGAGGAAATCACTGAGGTGATGTGAACCAGACGGCTCCATGCCCATACCCCTCCCGTCCAGGTGTCGCCCCGAAAGAGCACCCTGCAGGGCTCACTTTGTCGCTTCCGTATCGGCTGCTTCTCTTCCATTCGTGGGAATAGTAGCAAAGTCCGCCTTGTTGCCTTGGCCAGTCCTCTTTACAGTCGTTACGATTAGTCCTTTATTTATTTTTTTTTTTAATTTTTTTTTCTCTCTCTTTTTTTTTTTATTTATTTTTGAGACAGAGAGAGACAGAGCATGAGCAGGGGAGGGGCAGAGAGAGAGGGAGACACAGAATCCGAAGCAGGCTCCAGGTTCTGAGCTGTCAGCACAGAGCCCGACGTGGGGCTCGAACTCACAGACGGTGAGATCATGACCTGAGCTGAAGTCGGCCGCTCAACCGACTGAGCTACTCAGGTGCCCACGATTAGTCCTTTAGATTTGCCTTTTCAACTCTACTTGCAGTTTTTTTTCTCTCTGTTGCTGCCAGATTGATCTAAGTCATTAAACTGATTTGTCAACCCTTTGTTCAAAAGTCGTCATAGGGGGCACCTGGGTAGCTGAGTCGGATGAGTGTCTGACTCTCGATTTCTGCGCAGGTTGTGATCCCAGGGTCGTGGGATCAAACCCTGCTTCAGTCTCTGCACCGAGCACGGAGCCTGCTTAAGACTCTCTCTCCCTCTCCCTCTCCCTCTCCCTCTCCCTTCCTTCTCTCCCCCCTTCTCCCCCCCCCATACACTCTCTTTAAAAGAAAAAATAAATAAAAGATAAAAAAAGTCTTCAGAGGCACCTGGGTGGCTCAGTCGGTTAAGCGTCTGACTTTAGCTGAGGTCACAATCTCGAGGTTTATGAGTTCAAGCCCCGCATCGGGCTTTGTGCTTACAGCTCAGAACCTGGAGCCTGCTTCAGATTCTGTGTCTCCCTGTCTCTCTGTGCTGCACCCCCCACCCCATGCTCGCTCTCTCTCTGTCTCAAAAGTAAATAAACAGTAAAAAAAAAAAAATCTTTTTATGTCTTTAAGGGGTTCTGTGCCATTTGTTATTAACTGCAACATTTCTCCGCGGTGGTGTTAGTCCACTTTGCTCTGTGATAGCCATTTGTGACTTGTGGAGTCGTTTTTAAAATCTCGGTTAACCAGTGGTTTGATATTCTTTCCCTCTTAATAAATAAGAACAGATTCAGGATTCACCCCTACAATGACCTCAGTCTCAGCTGCGTGCATTCCAATACTTCCTTGAAACAAGAGCGGGGAGCACAATGCTAACTCCGTCCTGCCGACTCCATCTTATTTGTGAGGCAGCCTTGAGGGACTTTTCTGATGTGTTGTCAACATGGCCACTCTCTCATGAGCGGTTGTGCTTTCACGAATACCAAGCCCCATTCTTCCCACCCCCTACCACCCTCCCCCCCAACCTGAGGAGCCAAAACAAGAAAAAGAAGTCTCCAGTCACAGTGGTGTTTTCTTTGTTCTTTCATGTTTTGTGGGGAGAGAAGGGCAGTTGATTTTGTAGAGACGATCTGTGTGTCCTCAGTTACTAAAGACCCCTCTCCACCTCTCCCTCCCCGAAAATGGCGAGGACCCCTGGTTTCTATGAAAGAAGACTGTCGTCGCAGACAGGACCAGCTGGGGTCCCGCCTGTTGGCCCAGTCTCATTGCTGGTGATCCCACCTCACGCACCCAGCTCGCTAGGCAGCAGACCACCTAAACCGTTACATGTGCGCCTTGGTCTTTCAGGACATACAGTTTGCATGTGCTGTTCCCCCTCCTGGGATGAGGAGTGGCTGCGCCACCCCTGCTAGGGTGACATAGGTCATCCTGCTCCGCATTTCAGTCCATCATCTTCATCTCTGCCTCTCGGCCCAGCCGCCCTCTGACAGGTGCCCAGGTGTACGTGGGTAAGGCGTGAGTGCTGGGTATGGTGTTTTAACCAAACCGTACCATGGATTTCAGAATTCTAACTATATGCCCACATCTCTCGCACTGAAAATGGCATCCATTTTTCAGGGACAAATAGTGTCCTTTCTCTTCATTCAGTTACTTTTGTTTAGATTTGGTAAAGGAGGAGGTGGGAGGTGTGGGGACGGCAAATCCTGTTGAAGAGAGAGAGGAGTGTACTGTCTGCTCCTAGCTTTTGAGGTAAATGGAGTCATGAGCCGGCTGGTTTCCCAACCTTAGGGCTGTCCTTCCATACTCAAGAACAGGAACACCTTCGGGATTCTTGAGAGAGGGTCCTCGTCAAACGGATTATTGGCTCAGTGACCTTCCCTCATGGGTGTTTATCCAGTCGTCTGTTTGCCTCAACAAGCAGGGCCAGGAGCAGCTTCAGTTTCATAAGCCTCTAACAGCTTCTGCCACCACCAGAGCTGAGGAAGGAAAAGAGAACTTCTTTTCTCACCCAAGTAAATAAATGCGTGAGTAGAGGGCTTCCTGGTGTCACTTGCCTGAGGAGAGCACGCAGCTGACCTAGTTAGGTAAAATAATGCTGTTTCAATTATCTAGCTGTCGTCGGGGAATCGCTGCTCTTCATTGAGCATCCAGGTGCTAAGCCTGCACGCCGCGTTAGGTGTGTTAAGTCCCTTAGATCCTTAGACTATTTATACACCGTTTCAAAGGGAACTTGTCATGGTCTTCATTTTATAGGTCTGCAAACTGAAGTTCAGGTAGATTCAGTAAGCCAGGGATCATAAATCCCAGAGTAGAATTTGAACCCAGGTCTGACTTCAGATCCTGACGGCTGTCCACCATATTGCCTCTAGAACATGGTCGCGGCCACACATCCACTAAGTGATAGAGCTCACCTTTAAATACCCCTTTGTCTGAGAACAAGTTCTGAGAAAGGGATGCAGAAGTGTGAGACTCTTGCTTTTTACAAACGTTTTGGAGAGGAGAAAGGTAAATTTTGTGTTAGGAGACTGTTGATGGTACAAGATAATATGTAATTGATAACTTACATAAATGCTTCAGGAAAGTGATTTTGTGTTTTGAGTTCAGAGGGCTGTATTATAATTACTGCCATTTCCAGTGTTATTCTTAGGACTTTGTATCATCTATAAAGAATATGAAAATCTATCCTTGTGCGTGTTTTTATTTCAAGAACTTACTGTACTGTAACTGTACAGCATAATTAAGTGGAGGAGAGCGTAACCGAGGCTGGAATCTTTCAGATCTCCAGGTTAGAAGTGAATTTAACATGAGCCTGGGGTGGTTTGGGTTTATATGGAGTGACAGAAGAGAGAAGAGCATTCCAGGAGAGAAATCACAAGAAGGAGTCAGATTGGAAATGAGGGTGCCATGCCAGGGAGTCCTGGGAATAGATCGGGTAGGGTAGGGTAGGGTAGGGTAGGGTAGGGTCGGGCCAGATCCGGGGCTGCTGTTGACCTGGGCATGAGTAGTGGGACGAACGCGGTAAATGAGGGACCTGTTCGTTTCCCCGTTGCATACATTCATTTCCTTGGGGGACCTCAGGGCACCGTAGTTCTCTAGTCTTCACTGGTGTGTGGGGTGCTCTACACTATGTTCCGGTGTGGAGGTTGGGGCTCACAGGACGGGTGTGGGGGCCTGTCCTGATCACCCTCTTGTGAGAACATACTGCACCTGAGGTGATAACTTCAGCCAGCACAGTGCTCCCCGGTCGCTTGCTGCTGAGGTCCAGGCCATTCCACTCTTCTCTGCTCGGAGAGTCGCTCATCTTCCAGGCCCCTGCAGAAGCGCCTATCAAATCCACACCTTGCCTCCAGCCAACAAAGAATGACACAACCCTTAGCCTGCCCATCATCCTCAGGTTGAAGATCGCCCCTTGATGACAGACTTCAACTTCAGCACTGCCACGATTACTCTGTCCTTTTTTAAATGTCATTTGTGTTGTTAATACAGTATTACATATACGTAGCTGAAGATCACGCACTGGAAGATGGCTTTTGTTCTTGTCCTGCCCAGCTCTGCCTATCACCCCAGCAGCAGGAGTATGGACTGTTTCTTCTAGGGTTTACCTCCGTGTTTTAAAATATTGTCTACTCTGCTGTTTGATCACCTGCTCAGGATCTCCTTCGACTTCTTGTCGTTGAATAAGTTTAACTGTCATTCTGCTTCTCATGTCCCTCGCTTCCCTTGTCCTCCTCGTACAGTCGTGTCAGACTTTCGGGTGCCGCCAGCGGTCAGTGTTTACTTTGGACGATGCGCTTACGTGGATACCGTTCAGCGCAGAGCTCTGTGGGTACATCGTCTCGTATAGTTTTTGTTTTTTCCCAGCGAACATTTGCCTTGTTTTCAGCTGCCGTGGTTTTTGCCTGTTCCCTAAGCCTCCATCCTTTCTGTGTGGCTATTAGATCTGTCAACCAACTACTACTAATATTTTCCAAGTTTTGACTCTGTGAGGTCATCTGTCAGGTCTCTTTCTTTCCTAGGGTTTCTTTGCCCCCCGTCCCAGGGTGGACAGGGTGCCACACAGCCCTCGTCCTGGTCACTGGTTTCATTTTAATTTAGGATGCAGGGGCCAGCAACCAGCCTCTGGCACAGTTTACCTTGTGCCTCATATTGACCTCTGGTCTTGCCCCCCAGATCTCTGGGGAGGATCCTCTGAGGACATGATGAAAGCCCTGAACAGTCTTCCCAGGAAAGCAATTGCACAAACACAAAATTGAACACTCTTCCCAGGAAAGCAATTGCGCAAACACAAATTCAGGCCTGGAAGTTTGTGAATATCTGAAGACATGTATGTAACTTAACATATGATACTTTGGCGGTGGCGGGGTGGGGGGCATGTAAAGCTGGCAACTACAGAGTTCCAAATAAGCTTTCAATCCGTAAGCTCTACTATGAGGGCAGAAGTCCAAATCTAACCATAACACCCAGACGTCTCCTGTTTTACCAATAAATAGTTCTTTTCTCTTGACCATTTTCTCAGTCATTCGTTGTGAATGACTAAATTTTTAAAAAATGAAAGACTGAGTTTAACTAAAGCCAACTTCAAAAATGTCAAAATAATTGGATTTCACCCAGTTTTGTGATATGGCACCCTAATTGGCATGTTCTATCTTGATTGACTCTACAATTGTTTCCTCCGATTTCTAAGATCTTTAGTAGAAAAGGACAGGAGGAAGTGTTTTTAGTCAATATTGACAGACTATAATAGAAACAGTATGGCAGTCCCATGTCACCAACCCTTCCTTGAAATTGTCAATAATACGAACATCATTTAGATTTAAAAAAAAAAAAAAGATGACACTGTCCCTTCGGAATGTAATTTGGCTGACTTTCAGTGGAAAGAGCGTGAGGTGCTGTGTGAAGAGTGTCTCAGTCAGCACTTACTATGTGGCTGTGGAGACGTGAAGACAGGCGAGACTGTCACAAGCCCCGGTGAAGGGGCAAACTCATCACCAGGCCTCTCGACTTTGGATAAAAAGAGCCCAAGGCAAGAGAATATTTGAGACAAAAGGCCAATATTGGGATGTTAAGATACTGTTGTAAAATGAAACTTTAAAACAAGTTTGAAGGGGCAGCTGGTTGGCTCAGTCGCTTGAGCATCCGACTCTTGATTTTGGCTGAGGCCATGCTCTCATGGATCGTGAGTTCGAGCCCCACATCAGGCTCTGTGTGACCACGCACAGAGCCTGCTTGGGATTCTCCCTCTCTCTCTGCCCCTCCCCTACTTGCACTCTCTATATGCCTTTCAAAATAAATAAATAAACTTAAAAAAATAGTAATAAAGCAAGTTTGAAGATAAATCACAGGAAATAGTGACAAACTCCAAACTTAATGTGAAAGTAAGTGTATTTTGACAAATAAAAGGCAAAGCTATAGTATTTTTTTTTCTTTTTTAAAGATTTCGGGGGCACCTGAGTGGCTCAGTTGATTAAGCAGCAACTTCGGCTCAGATCATGATCTCACAGTTCATGGGTTCAAGCCCTGCATTGGGCTCAGTGCTGACAGCGCAGAGCCTGGAGCCTGCTTCAGATTCTGTGTCTCCTTCTCTCTCTGCCCCTCCCACCCCTGCTCGGTCTCTCTCAAAACTAAATAAACATTAAAAAAATTTTTTTAATTTCATGTTTAATCTTCAGCGTACATTGTTGGAGAATCTGAGTGTTGTATTTTGCTCAGGGAAGAAAATAAATTGGATACAATGGCTCGATTTCACTCCCTTTTTAGTAGCTCCGCTGTGTTTTAGGATAATTTCTCCCAGGATAATGAGAGAGAGGAATCAGTTCATTGTTTAACGAGGCCGAGGAGCATCTCGCTGAAGCTCAGTCATGGGAAATGTCATGTTTTTAGTGTCGATCACAGCTGTCGCCACCGGTTCTAAGTTACCACATCCAATGTGCGCACACACGCGCACTCCGGCGTGCAGACACAGGGAGCGGAGCGATGGCTTGGTTGTAGAGAGTACACTTTTCTCCCCTGTCAAGCCGAGACCTCTAGGCTCCCTCGTCAAGATGCTGCTGCCAAGTACTGGGTGAAGTAGCTCCGGTCATGCTCTGACCCTTGTCTGTCTTTCCTTCCACTCCCAGAAGGCACTCAGCGTCAGGCTTCCTCCGTTCGCCTTTGCTCTTATCTGTCTGTCTACAGCGCCTCCTCTTCGTTCTGGGCCTGATCCACGGATCTTCCCGAGAGGCCTAACGCCGTTTTCCCTGTGTGTTCTTTAATCTGTTCCCACCCCTGCATTGATCGTGCCCGATGTTACCTATTTCACTTCTGCTCCTCTGCTAATGACTCCTTATGAAATTTTCTCTCTTCAAACACTTTAATTGTTTATTAATTTTTTGAGAGAGAGAGAGAGAGACTGTGAGCAGGGGTGCAGGAGGAGGGGCAGAGAGAGGGAGACACAGAACTCAAAGCAGTCTCCAGGCTCTGCACTCAACACAGAGCCCGACGCGGGGCTCAAACTCACGGATCGTGAGATCATGACCTGAGCTGAAGTCGGACGCTTAACCGACTGAGCCACCCAGGCGCCCCTGAAATTTTCTCTGTTCCGAGGACTGGGTGGTTTCCAGTCTCCTAATTGGCCTCTAGCCAGTGTGGATGTCCTCTGCCTGGAATGCCCGGCTGCACTTCCCCATCTGATGTGCCATACAGACTCTCCCAGGGCCAGCCCAGGGGACGCCTCTGTCATTTATTCTACAAACATGTGAGTTCCTACTCGCGAATAGGGACTGGAGCCATCTCTGGGGTTAAGTGAGGCAGGCCTGCAACTCAAGGGGAGCTCAGACCGGAAGAAGAGAAAAATAAGCAGACAGGTGTGTCGAGAGAGGGACGAGTGTGCGTGTGTGGTGGTGGTGGTGTTGGGGGTATGGGGTGTGACGAAAACTTAAAACAGAAAATTTAAAGAGAAAATTTTAATGTTGTCTCTCTGGAAGCTAAAGGAATAGATAAATGAAAAGGCAAGAAAGTGACTTTTATGTCTACTGCTTTCAGTTTAAGCGATGTCCATAATTTTGTTTTGTTCTGTTCCATTTGCGAATATTCTTTCTCTTTCCATAAAGCACTTGAGGTGGGTAAGGTTTTCAGTCATCTCCTCTCTCAATTCCTAAGGGCTTGGACTGTCTTATCTTAATTATCTTGTACCCACAATGCCTGTCATTCAGTAGGTGCATAATGAATGTTAGTTGATTGAATAAAGGCTAATTATACTGAGTTGCTGTTTCCTGGTTTGTTTTTTATTCCAAAATCAGTCGGTGTTTTCTTACGTTGACACTCACAAACAGTTAGAAGCACTTTTTTTTGTACTTGAAATGTGAACAGAAAGGTTGTCCATCCACATGAGTGCTTGTTCTTGTTTGTTTCGCTTCAGCCATTTATGAACAGTACTGACCATCTCCGGTGCGTGTCAAGGGTGTTAAGTGTTTTACAGACCTCTACTTCTCGGGTATCCCTCTATTATAGATGTAGAAATTTAGGTTTAAGTGACTTCCCCAAGGCTGTGCTGGTAAGTCGTGGCTGATCAAACCATAAGTGTGGCTCCTGTGGTCAGTTAGGTGCCTGCCCCAATTGTGTACACATGTAGACATCACCCAGAAGCCTTTCGTCCTCTGGAGAGCCACAGTCACCTGCTTCCTGGTCTAGAGACACAGTCCTGTGGCCCTCCAGGCACGTGTGAACTGGGTCAAAAGTCTCTTCCCATTTTCTTCCTTAAGAAAAAGTCTCTCACCAAAGGGTAGCCACTTGATGGCACGTTGATCTTTGGTACTGGTTACGGTAAACGTTTAATTGCATGAAAGTTCCTGTAAAGTTAAAGCTCAGGGGAACGTATGTGCGCTTTTCCACACTAACCCTCGTCTTCTCTGTTTCTCCTCAGGTGCTGTTACCCCCGTACGATGACGCCACTGTGAATGGCGCCTCCAAGGAGCCACCACCTCCTTATGTGTCTGCCTGAGCCTGAAAGTGGGGCCGAGCTGGGAGCAGCGGCTTGGTTTTCAGACGTCAGAGCAATAGTTCTTTCATTTCACTTCTGGGATGAGTTCTTTGAGCTTATTTGTTGCCTATATGCTACAGTTTTCAAATTTAGATGTTAAGTTGAAACCCTCTGTAGTTTTAAGGATACGCTTCAGCTAGAGCACTGTGATAGACTCACTGGAGGATTAACTCTTTGTGTCGGGGTGGGGCGCGACGGGCTTCCCTAGTCTTCCCTGGTTTTCCCTAGACATCGAAACTTCCCAGCACTGTGGATGAACCTGGAGTCGGAGAAGTCTGGTTTTGTACCTGCTGGGCCCCAGAGTCTGGGGGGAATTCGTCATACTTTTTCTCTATCTTCCCTCTGTCTCTTTTCAACGTGTAAAATAAAATCGAAATTAAACGATGCTTTCCTTAAGCCATTCCCGTGTTTGAACAAACCCATGGAACAGGAATGTCAACTGTGTAATCATTGCTCCAATTAGGTAACTAGGAGTCTATATCCATATAAATAAAACAAGAATTTCCTGAAGATTCTTTTTGACTTAAAGTCAGTGGCAGTTTGTATCTTCTGTTCAAGGATTTTGTCCATGGGCTAAATTAAGCCCCTTCCCCAGTCCTAGCCGGTGACCGAAGCCACTCTCCCATGGCTGTTCTTATACACCCCGTGTGGGGGGTCGCGGAGCGGCATGTCCCGTCCGTTACAGAGGTGGAGCTGGTTTGGTTCCGTGTGGTATCTGGTGCTCCCTTCCTCCTGACTTCCCGTCCCCACCAGGACCCTTTTCAAAAACTGTTTGCCTAAGGGTATGGAAAAAGGTTTTCTTCTCTTCCTGCTAGGTCCTACTGTTTGGAGATTCCCGAGGAGGCGTAGTCATCTTTCAAACCTAAGACGGTCTTCAGAAAAATGAGGAGGGTTGCTTTTCTTGTGGAATGCTCGTATCTCAACTGTCTGAATTTCAAGGGACTTTTATATATTCATAGGTTCAAAAGTCACAGTTCTCCCGTTTGTTCGTTATTGAGTGTGCTGTAAATGAAGGCTTTGCGATCAAAGCGACACTTGCCCGCATCGGAGAAAATAACCTTTTGACTCCGTGGTCATCGTACCTAGGGACCCTTCCCACCCCCATGTGGCCACGCAGACACGCAGAGTTGGGCCTAAGGATCACACATATGTAGTTTTTAATATTTCAGTGCTGATAAAATCAGAGCATCTTAGGCCGAGAGAAATGGAGCCAAACAGACCCGAGCTTCCAACGTTCCCAAACGCCACCTCTACCAAGCTCCGCGCGCTCGGCTGCTTTGCATATGGTTGCTGCTTTATGTCCATGGTGCACTTTTAATAAGGAGTTCAGCTTTTACTCCATCCCAAGGGGGATGAAATGAGACGTGGGAGGGGAGAGTTGTATCCCTGAGAATCAGCCGGTGATGTCTTTTGGTGCAGCTCGTTAGTGTTCTTTATAAAGTCAACCTAAGAAATGCTATTCCTGGAAGCTTTGTGCCCAGAAGAGCCACGCTAAGTTAATCATGTTTATCATGTTTAGAGGTGTTAGGAACGGGAACAGGCCTCCCGGTAGTTTCGCAGACCCCTGAGGGCACGTGGGACATCACAGTTGCTTGCGTGTTTCTCCCTGTGATTTCCCAGCCCTTTGTCTAATCGTGGTGGTGTGAAAAATGGCACACATGGTCAGGTAGAGAGAAGTGCTCATTTTGAGAGTCGGCGTAGGAGCCTCCGAGCGGATCTTGTTCGCGTGGCCCTCAGACCGCACCGTAGACAGGATACGCCTTCCCTCTCAGGGTCCCCTACGGGGCTGGCCACGCGGCCTTTCCTGACTCTCAGCGTCACCCAGCCTGTGCGACAGCTGCCTCCGTAGTTACCTCTGCAGGGTACGGAGTCGTCTCTCGACTCCGCTGTGGGGGGGGGTTGTGACGTTTGGATTAAAATGACCCCACAGAGGGGCACCTGGGTGGCTCAGTTAAGCGTCGGACTCCTGGTTTCCGCTTAGGTCATGATCTCACTGTTGGTGAGCTCCAACCCTGCATCGGGCTGTGCACTGACAGCTCAGAGCCTGCATGGGATTCTCTGTCTTCCTCTCTCTCTGCCCCTACCCCGCTCTCTCTTGTCTCTCCCTCAAAATAAACAAACATTTAAAAATAAAAATAAAATGACCCTGAAGAGCACATCCAAGACTCAGCAATTCACTGTGTCTTTATCTTCTCTCTAGTCTAGTTAAATCCCTTTCTTAAATGTCTTTTAAATCCAACTTTAGGGGCACCTGGGTGGCTCAGTCCGGTTAAGTGACCGACTTCAGCTCAGGTCATGATCTCATAGTTCATGAGTTCGAGCCCCGTGTCGGGCTCTGTGCTGACAGCTCAGAGCCTGGAGCCTGCTTCAGATTCTGTGTCTCCCTCTCTCTCTGCCCTTCCCCTGTTCATGCTCTGTCTCTATGTCTCTCAAAAATAAATAAACGTTAAAAAATAAATAAATAAATCCAACTTTAGGGACGCCTGGGTGGCCCAGTCAGTTGAGCATCTGACTCTGGCTCAGGTCATGATCTCGTGGTTCAGAAGTCGAGCCCTGTGTCGGGCTTTGCGCTGACAGCGCAGAGCCTGCTTGGGATTCTCTCTCTGCCCCTTACTTGCTCTCTCGCTCACTTTCAAAAGTAAACATTTTAAAAATTAAAGATCTAACTTTAATATCTGACCCCCTTGTTTAGAGGTGTTATTTTGCTGTCTGCCGTCATTACCTCTGTCCTTCCCATGCCTGTACGCCTCTTAGTCACTCCGCTGATGAGAGCGCCTCCACCTTTTTCGTCTCGACCTCCCTCCCCAGACCTTTATTCCAAGGTCTTGGATGTTCAGCTCAGCACCAGGTGTGCAGAAGGACCCACCAAGAGGCAGCCCACGCCGGAGAGTTTTGAGTCGGTTTTCTGGGCCAGAGGGAACGGGGAGCTTACACCTTTTAGCTTAGATGTGGTCTGTCCACCCCACAAACTGAGCTTCCATTGAACAAGCTGGTCAGATTTCAGAGTGCCCAGTCATATGGAAGAGTTTGAAGACCAACAGACTCACCCTCCCCTTCCTGTACCTTCTTCCAACACAAACATATACAGCGTCTCCTCCCCAAGTCTGGTGTCCTTGTCCCGGCCCTCCACCCTGTCTTACCGTCTCCTGAGAATGCACGAAACTTTACCCCTCCCATCCTTTCTACCCCACCCATTTTTTTTTTTAAGTTATTCTGTCTGTCCCGGCCCTAAATATTGGTTTACTTTGCTTCCCCAAACCACACCTCATTTCATTTGTCTTTTCTCTTCACTCTCAGTTTGTTAATCAGCAATACTTCTTAGTAATGATCTCAATAGACCATTTTTATAGACTGTAGCCATTAAAGTTGTTTTCCCCATAGAGGGATGTATTGTATTTGAAATATTCATCACTCAAGGGGGAAAAAAATCCTGCTGTGCCAACTGGGCTTTTGTGATAAAGGAAAACTAACGAGACTGTAAAAACATTTCCATTTTTATTTATTTATTTATTTTTTAAAAAGCTATGTGGGCGCCTGGGTGGCTCAGTTGGTTAAGCGTCCGACTTCAGCTCAGGTCATGATCTCACAGTCTGTGAGTTCGAGCCCCGCATCGGGCTCTGTGCTGACGGCTCAGAGCCTGGAGCCTGCTTCAGATTCTGTGTCTCCCTCTCTCTCCGTCCTTCCCCTGCTCATACTCTGTCTCTATGTCTCTCAAAAATAAATAAACGTTAAAAAAAAAATTTAGAAAAAAAAAAAAAAAGCTCTGTAGTTTTTGCAGCCTGTCTGGAAACGGACTTAAATATCATTAAACAATACGGCTGCCAGTCATGTAGACAGTCTCTCATGTTCTTTAGGGGAGAGGGCAGTGTCTTTGCCAAGGTGTCAAAAGAGTCTTGCAAAAAGGCTGCCAGCATAAAGTGAGAGCTGGACCGCCATAGCGCTCCCCGCCGTCACATCTAACGTGCACCAAACATCGTGCCTGTAGCTGTGTAACGGGTTTTTGGCAGCTCAGACACATGTTCTAAAAGGGAAGGAAAAAGGAGGCATTGCAGGGATGTCTCCACACCCATGGAATTCGCTTAAAAGTGTCTCTGCACACTGGCCAAGTTTTCTGCCAAATGACTCTGGACTATGGAAGCCAGCCAGATCTGTGACCTGCCCAGAAGCCCACGCGCGCCTTTTGCTGACTGGAGTACCCAGACCTCAGAAGAGAGCTGTCGTTGGCCAACCCAGAAAGCATTACATCAAGGCAAGAGTCCTAGCGCCATCCACCCATCAATGCGATCGTAATTAGCAGGAACAGCTGCTGCTTCAGAACGAGGAGTTTGGCTCAAAAGAGCGTAATGGACTCCAGTCTTGTTTGCTTTATCCCCTCTAAAACTTACACATGCTTTTTAAAAAGTCATTTACAGTACAAACACAGTTTTTATTTATTAAGCTTGTTGTGGGAACCTCTATCACTCCGCAAATACAAGCATAACATCTATTCCTGGGTTTATGCCAGGATGTCCGGGGGTATTGCCGCAGCAGAGCAAAGAGAGGTTGGAAGAGAACTGCGTGAGCCCGGGTGGGTTGGGCGTGAAGAGCCAGCATGCAAGGGTTGGGCCACATTTCTCTCAGGAAAGGCTCAGATTGAATGTGTCTTCCTCTTGTCTGCTACTCACCGGTCCCTCCTCCAATGCTGTGAAGTCTCAACTCCGCTCCGCCTACTCAGACGTTGAGAAGACCCAAGTTTCCGGGTTTCTGGGATCCTAGATTTGGGACATCCAGCCTAAAGAGCTGATCATGCTTCCACCTGTGGTCTCCACCTGAAGAAGACGAGGAAACAATGGCTCTGCCCTCTGGGTCACCAGCAACAGTACGAAGGACCCTGTGTCCTGGGTGGCGGAGATGCCCCTCCGACCCGCTATGGTGGCCTTCGTGTGATGTCACTTTTCACCCAGTATTCATTTTGGCGAAAGGAATGTGTTTGTTAATTATTCTTTGTCATCATTTTCCTTTCACAAGAGGTTTCTTTAGTTCTTTTTAGCTTTAGGCTTTTTAAAATTACATAGGTCTTCTGGGGCGCCTGGGGGGCTCAGTTGGTTAAAAGCGATCGGTTCTTCATAACGGCTCAGGTCATGATCTGTCTGTCATGAGATGGGATGCCATGTCAGGCTCTTGAGTGCTGAGTGTGGAGCCTGCTTGGGATTCTCTCTCTTCCTTTCTCTCTGCCTCTCGTCTTGCACGCGTGCTTGTGTGCTCTCAAACATTTTTTAAAATGACATTTATCCTTCCTCCGTAGAGCTCCCTTCAGTAAATAATAAAAGCAGTTCTACCTTGCTTTTATCAGTGCTCAGTCTTCTCTATCGTAATGACTTATTTCATATTCATTGTGCCCCAAATGGAAAACTGGCCTCCCTTTCCTCAGGCCTGCTCCTGTTGACTCGTGTATCAGCTAGGGGCCTCCCCATCCTTCCAGTCATCCTTCCCGCCTTCCCTCTGCCTCGTCCCTTCTCTCTCTCTCTTTCCTCACATCTGATCAGTCTCCAGCCCTGTGGCTTCTATCTTTTGATCAGGCGGAACGGCATTTACCATTTACTGAGCCCTTGCTATATGCCAGCCATTCTGCTAAGTACTTTACACATCCTAACTCTTCCTCTCTTTTGTACAGATGTGGGAATGAGACTTTTAAAGGAAAAGAACTGGGGAGCCTGGGCGGCTCAGTCAGTTACGCGTCCGACTTCAGCTCAGGTCATGATCTCACAGTTCGTGGGTTCGAGCCCCGCGTCTGGCTCTGTGCTGACAGCTCAGAGCCCAGAGCCTGCTTTGGATTCTGTGGCTTCCTGTCTTTATTTCTGCCCCTCCCCTGCTCATGCTCTTTCTCTGTCTCTCAAAAATAAGTAAATGTTAAAAAAGAAAGAAAAGAGCTGGTCCCAGGTTCGTGTTAGCAGAAGAGCCAGGATTTAAGTGCCAGTTGAGTCCATCTAAGTGGGTGTTGTGTACCTTTGAGACCTCTAGAAGCTCAGAATTCTGTACATACCTCTCACTTCTTACTAACAATGGCAGATTTCCACGAATTGAAGTGAACACGTCCCAAGAAGGGAAGCACATCATGCAAAGCCATGTGAACTCTGCAAACTGGGGTGGGTTTACCTCGAGGTTTGCCTCGAGGTTTGCATTGCACGAGCAAAGCTGTCAGTTCCCTATTGGCCTGGAGAATGTTCTGCAAATAGCTTTTAATTCTTACCGTAGAGAATATACAGGTAGGAAGAAAGATCAAAAGGAGTGGGTCTTTCAGAGTAGTTAATTGTCTTAAGTGAGCAATTGCTTTCGAGGAAATTAGGCACCGTTTTAAACCGCACTGACTTTTCTTTATTGAGGAAAATACGCATATGAAGGTTTCAGGCATCATAACTCAGATTAATAAGTAAGTAAGTAGAACAGTGGTGTGATTGGTTTGCACTATCTTGGAGGAATAGTTGGAGCCTTCGAGACTCACCTTCCTTCCCTGCGCCTGCCTCGGGAAGCTTGTGTCACTGTGTCTATTTTCACGCTATCAAAGGAGACAGAAGAGGGCCGTCCTTTCCCCTGGGGCCGTAGGCTTTCTTCCGCCCTGTGAAGTGAGCGCTCCATCATCAGCATCCCTGAGAGCAGCCTCCCTTAGACATCTCTGTCGTGAATCCTGGTATGATTTGGGCACCAGGGAACATTGTACCCTTGCGGGTTTCTTAATAAATGACGTAACACAAGAGAAGAACCCCAACATAAAGCCAATAATTCAGCCTTTGGATCTCAACTTGAAAACCACTTCCTTTGGGAAGCCTTTATGACCCACTGGTCTGGAAGGTATTCTTCCTTGGCGTATCCGGCGACCCGGTCAAGGCACACCTTACACTCGATGGTTC
The DNA here is from genome assembly GCA_030068075.1 of Paguma larvata. Taxonomy (NCBI): domain Eukaryota; kingdom Metazoa; phylum Chordata; class Mammalia; order Carnivora; family Viverridae; genus Paguma; species Paguma larvata. The sequence goes on from CM057838.1 coordinate 42,427,393, forward strand.
CTGGCGCTTTGCTGGTCTGTAATCCTCGGTGGAGGAGGAACGCACAGCGAATCTTTGTCTGTCCTCCTCAGTGTCCTGTCTTCACTGCCCGGCACTTGTCGGCAAAAAGAAGGAACTCGCAAGTAGCTAGAAGAGTACAAATAAGAGAAGCGTACCAGGGAAATGAGAACCACCTGTAACCCTGCCCATGGCGATCAGGACAAATCTGAAGAACAACTCGGGGGGGCTCAAGCCTCACAGAGACCAATTCTCACAGAAGAGCCCGTTGGGGAAAGAATGTGATTCCTATCGCCTGTGCAAGGAAGGAGAGGGTCACTCCTCCAGAAAACCCTACCCACGGGCCAGCTGCCGTTTCGGGGCATTTCGCAGGGTGGGCATCCCGACTTCTAGAAAAATAGTTGTAAAGGCGATAGGTAAAAAACAGCAACACAGTAATAAAAGGATTGATCTCTGAAGAAAGATTAAAGAGCGGCTAAGATGAGAGGCTAGCTAATGCCCGGCTTCAATTCGAGATCCGAAGAAAACGACGTTCTTAGCTCGCACGCTTCTTGTGATCGAAGTTCCTTTTCTGCGAGCTTCATTCACTAGGGCTGTGAATGAGAAGTGACGTCACTAGATGCGCCTCCCCCTCGGAACTTTCTTTTCCCTTCCCAGTAGATCAGGGTCCTGTTAAAAGCACTCAGTGACCCAATCTGAGACCCCCACGGAATTTCGAGGCCTTGGGCATAGGGGGGCAAAACTCGGAACAGCTACCGTGCCCCCAAAGTACCGTTGTGCTCAGCCACTCCCAGGGCACTTTGGGTTTAAAAAGGCCCCCTGGGAGACAGTGTGATGAGGCATGTTTGTCTTTCGTCCTTTCCAAGAACATTACAAGATCCCGATAGGAAGGCCGTGTGAATTTCCCCATGGCTGGGACCACAGCCACTGGTACAAAAGTCCCATCAGCAGGCGAGCCCTGCAGCGTAGGACAATAGCCAGAGAATAATCGGAAAAGGTGGGAACGCACAGGCAAGGACGGGGAACGGTGCAGCGAGAAGCCATCCCGCCTACATGTGAGAGACCTGGCTCCAGGAAAGAGCTTTCTAAACGGAGTGTGCAGATGAGGAAATGGAGCGGTCTGGTTCAAAAAGAGACCCACATGTTGGCATGAGGACTCGGAATTGAAATGTGCCCTCTCGGGGCACCTGGGTGGCTCAGTCGGTTGAGCGTCTGACCAGCTCAAGGTCATGATCTCGTGGTTCGGGGATTTGAACCCTCCATCGGTCTCACTGCTGTCAGCGCAGAGTCCACTTTGGACCCTCTGTCCCCCTCTCTCTGCCCCTCCTCTGCTTATGATAAAAATTTTTTTTTAAATTTTTTAAATAAAGTCTGCAATTTAATGGCGGCTCATATTATTCACAGGGCTGTACAACCGTCTCCACCATCAATTTTAGAACAACATTCTCATTGCCCCCAAAAGGAACTCCACCCACATAAAAGGTCACTCTCCGTCTCCATCCCCAACCTCCCCCCAGCTCAAGGCAACCACGAATTTACTTCTGTCTTGATGGCTTTGCCTATTCTGGACATTGAATCATACAAGTGGTCTTCGGTGATTGGCTCTTTTCACTTGCCATGTGTTCAAGGTTTATTCATTTTACTGATACTCATGTATCGGTACCTCAATCCTTATACTGCAGAATAACATTCCACTTCACTTAACCGTTACCACTTGGTGAAGAACGTGGGTTGTTTCCATTTTTTGCCTATTGCGAATTATTTGGCTATGAATGTTTGTGTGTAAGATCTTGTGCGGGCATATGTTTTTACTTCTCTGGGGCATATACCTAGGAGGAGAATTGCCAGGTTATGTGATAACTGTATGTTTTACTTTCTGAGAAGCTGCCAAACTATTTCCCGCGGTGGCTGCCCCATTTTATATTCCCTCCGGCAACGTGCGAGGCGAGGGCTCCGATTTCTCCACATCCGCACCAGTGTGTGGTATTTCCCATCGTTTTCCACGTGCCCTCGAGAAGAATGTGAAGACAGCCATAATTGCTTCCGATGAGTTTTCTGCTTTGCCTCTCTCTTCGCCTTCGGGGACCCCAATAATGGGAATGTCATTCCACTTGATGTTATCCTGTAGTTCCCTTAAATGATCTCCCAACTTCTCAAATTCTCTTCTCTTTTTGCTGCTCTGTTGGGTGAGTTACACTCTCCTGTCTTCTAGATTGCTGGTCCTTTTCTTCTTCATACAGCGTGCCATTGAACCCCTGTAGTGTATTTTCAGTTCGGTGATTGTATTCCTCTGCTCTGTGACTTCGGTTTGGGACTTTCTTCTATTTTCTCTTGTTGAAGCTCTCACTGTGTTCATCCAGTCTTCTCCCAAGCGTGGTGAGCATCTTTTTAACCATTACTTTGAGCTCTTTGAATCAGGTAAATTACTTATTTCTGTTTCGTGAAGGTTTCTTCCTGAAGTTGTATCTTGTTCTTTCGTTTGGAACACACTCCCGTTTCCTCATTGTGCTTGACCCTCTGTGTTTGTTTTTGTGTATTAGATCAAACAGCCGCCTCTCTATCTTGTAGGAGTGGTCTTGTGTAGGAGATGAAATTTATTTGTTGAAACTTGCCCTAGCTTTTGGTTGTCTCTTGAACCTTTGTGATTGTCTAAGCAGCCTGATTTGTTCTTGATGGGTCCCCGTTGTTGAGGGAATGCCAAGACCTGCGTGTTCCAGAGGGAGGGATCTCTGTCAGCACCTAGTTTCAGGTCAACTGAAGCTGGTCCCTCAGGCAGCAGCTTTTAAGGTATGCAAGTGTATACAGACTTATGGGATCATAGCTGTAGATCCTGCTGGCCTCCAGACCAGGTGACCTGGAGGTGCCCTCTGGGTGACAGTTGCAAAAACTGGGGTTCCAGACGAGTGTATAAGCTGTTTGCTGGGTGGTACTGACAAGCTGTAGTGAGGCCGAGGGAGAGTGCAAATATGGCGTCCCCCAAGCCTGCATTCCTTGAGAGCACTTCCGGAGCCTCTGGATGTGTGGTAAACCTGAGGCCTGGCCCATGGAGCAGTTCCAGGACAAGTAAATAGGCCTTTTTCACAGGAAGAATGGGGTGTGTTTCAGTCTGCTGTCTGTGCAGTGCCCTGGGAGCAGTAGCCTGCCAGGAACTGTCTCTCCCATTATTCCATGGCAGGGCCATGGGAACGGGGTGGGGGCAGGGGCGGGTGCTGGCCCGCAGGTTTTGATAGAACCGCTTGCCAGTCTTTCTTATTACAGTCATTCTTAGTGGGTGTGAAGTGACGTCTTGTGGTTTTGATTGGCATTTCTCTAACGGCAAATTAGGTTGAGCATCTCCTTCCTCGCATATGGACCATGCGAGTGTCTTCTTAGCAGAAATTCTATTCAGAAACTTTGATCATTTATTTATTGGGTTGCATTTTTATTACTAAATTGTAAGAGTTCTTTACATATTCTAGATACAAGTCTCTTATCAGTCTATGATTCGGAAAAGATTTTCCCCATTCTGTGGGTTGTCTTTTGTGTCCGTTGAAGCACAAAAGCTTTTAATTTCTATGAATCCCAATTTGTCTATGTTTCCTGGGTCATCCGTGCTTTTGGAGTCCTGTGATCAGTGATTACAACTCACTGAAAGTTCAGAAGATGGTTAGCATTTTTTAGTAATGAAATCTTTTTAAATTAAGGTATGTACATTTTTTAGACATAGTGCTTTGCATACTTAATAGACTATGGTATAGCGTAAACGTAGTTTTTACATGCACCGGGAAACCAAAACATTCACTCAACTCGCTTTATTGTGATACTTGCTCGATCGCAGTGATCTGGAATGGAACGCACGTATTTCTGAGGTGTGCCTGTAATTGATTTTCAGAAATGGTTCTGACCTTACTGTTCTGCCCCCCGTGCATAGGCTGGAGCTGAAGGTGAAAGTGTGCTGGTCACCGCTCCCTCGTTCAGCCTGGCCAGGGATGCCGAGTTGTCCTAGACATTTTGCTCTAACTAAAAGAAATTTTCAACTCTTTAAAACTTCGGTTATTGCATCCTCTTCTGAACATGCAGCCAATAATGTTCTGGCGCCTTCTGTACTTGGGAATTACTTTGTCAATTCTTGTTTTAAATGAGTCAAGACCTTTCCATCGCTTCTTTTCAGAGACTGCTCTCCCAATGAAATTGTTCTCTCTACTGCATTGCCTCTTATTTTGCTCCATCTTTATGATTTATTGCGGCTCTCAGCAGTGCGTCCGTTGCCTTATTCTTTCCACTTGACTATCCGTAGTGTTTCCCCTTCTGTGGAAGCCCAGTCATAACCGTGCCCCAGTTTTTTTCTTCGGGAAGAGAGGACATGGAGAAGTCCCGGTTTCTGATATTTTTGTTCTATTTGTCACTCTTGAGTCGCCATTTTTGAGCCCTGCCAGCATCCTGGAGGATTTTGTAGGACAGATAGATCCACAGAGTCATTGCTCAAGTATCTTGCAATCTGATTAAACATGGGCGGCCAGCGTAGACATAGACTTATGAATGGCATTGACGGAAGGTAGGTAGTTGAGTGTCACCCGGATGAGGCTGTTGGCTTCTAACGGCAGACCGCTTTGTGCCAATTCCTAGGTTTAGGGATGAAAGAAGCAGAAGCTATGTTGCTGAGTGACACTTCTGTGCAGAGCAGGTCCATCCTCCACTCAGAAGGGGAAACTAGTCTCCTGTGTTTCAGCCTTGCCAATACCCAAGAAAACAAGTCGGATTTCTATGCACCCTTGCCTCTCCACTGAAACTCCCCATTCCATGGTGTTACCTCATTTTCCACAGGTAGCCTCATTGACCTGATTTTACAAACATTACAAGGCTCTAAGCTCCCAAGTTTAGGCCAGAGCAGCCCAGTCCCTTCCACTGCACGGCATAGGGCAGTATCAAGCAACAAGCAGAACGCCACGTTCAAGTTCAAGATCACATAAAAACATTTGAGTCGTCTTTGAAATTTGTGTTGTTTTCTTAAATAAAATTTTGACTTGCTGTAGTTTTTGTTTTTTTTTTTTTTTCATTTTCTGTTTCATCTTATTTTTCCAAGGTGGGATAGGATGTCTTTTTAGAAATCATCTCGCCTGGGGCAACAGTACCTTCAGCCGGCGTGTCCTCAAGGAGGACCCTCTGGACGTGGAACTGGTTGTCCACGTTGATGGGGCATCCGGCAGGAAGCGCTGCCCAGGGCTGGAGTACAAACCCAGCCGCCGGCTCACAGTGCCTCCCTTTTAACCTCCCCTCCCAGCCAACGGGCGGCTGCCCAAAGGGGAAGTGTCTCCTCTCCCAGGTGAGACATCCCGCCCTTCTCCTTGCTGAGAGAAGGGGGAGCTCTAACAGTTTACACGGGACTCAAACATCAGCAACCACCTTGAGAGACACAGTGGAAGTGAGGTGACCCTGCGGTGTTACATTTCTCCTCACCCACTCAGCACAAGGTTTATTTTAGGTTATGGGTCTGTGAACCAACCTGTCCGCTCTTTGGTTTCTGGTCCCCTTCCATTTGAGAGTCCCATTTCAACCTGCTTTCTAGGAAGCAAAATGAAACAAAACAAAAAGTTTTAATGTCTACAAGGAACAAAGGAATTCATATGTCAAAAGTCTGTATGTGAGATTAGTCATGATTGTGAGGTCTGGGCCAAATGACACCCCCCGCCCCCCAGTCCTTACTCCACAATAGACCACATGGGGAGAGAGAACTGAGATTTGAACCTGGTATAGCTGCCAGGTGTAAGGAGTTTAAACAGTTACTGATTCCAGCTAACTCTTGAACTTTCAGATACTACACGCTCACACAATCGCCCGCAGGAGAACTGAAAATCTTAACCTCACACTTCTGGATAAGATTCTATATACACTAAGCTGGTAGCAAGGCCTCTGGCAGAAAAGGAAAATTTGGGCTTTCCCCCCAGAGCCTCTATTGTTACCGACTTGCATCCACCTCCAAGGTAATTGGGGAATAAAGGCATTGTTTTTTTCTGACTTGGTATTTCAGGACGTTGAGCTCGCTTTTGCTTCATTTTTTCTGGCAGACCTGAAGATCATTCCACAAGGTAGAACAACTCACTGGCCTATTTGACTTGGCCCAAGGAGTGCTGCATACGGAGGTTTCCTATTCGGAAGAATTCTGATAGAACTCCCTGGAGAAAACACCCATTTTTAGTTGGCATATACTAGAGTCCCTGGAATCAGTCACTTAGTTACAATTCCTTAAAATTTGGAGGGAGTTTGGAATTGCTATTGTTTTCTTGGTAAATTACTGGATCATACTGGTGTCTTGGAATAAGGCAACACATTTTAGATGCAAGTTTCCATAAACTGCAACTCAACTTCCCAGCTCCTAGGGGATTTTCACTGGCCCAGACTCAGGAAGAATTTTCTTCTGTGGGATCCAAGACTTCAGAGACCAAACATTTCCTGAAGACTTTCCTCTGCTTTCTGACCTCCACCTCCCTCCTCCCAAAGACATACAGAGAAACTACTTCTGATCTGTGCAGGCGGCCAGGAGTGCCCAGTGGGCAGAAGGTGCAGGACCGGGAACAAGGGCGCACGAATCCAAGATTCTTCTCTGCATTATGGCAGCAGGGAGTCGCCTGATAGCTTGAATATGTTAACCCCTTGCTTTAGGACTGGAAGTTTTACTTCCTGCTCCTGGAGCTTTTCGAAGGAACTGAATTTGTACATGGTGTTCATTTATATTCCGGAAACCAACTCGATCATAAAATAGGAGTGATGGCTCAGGAGTAAAGGCAGCCAAGATCACTTAAATTATCAGACTCTGCCACCTCCAAAGGTTTTGAAACTCCTTCGTTCTGCTGCCTCTGCTCCACGGCTTGTTAAAACCTGACCTGGGTGTGTTGGGTTAGTGGTTTGGGGATAGAATTTTGGAGCCATTATTAGGAGATATGCGGGCTGGGCGTCCATTGCCCACTCACCCCTGCTGGACAACACGTGGCCTGGGGAGTGGCATACCAGGCCCTTTCCCTGCCACTGACCAATCCTGTCATCTGCCTCCTTCCAAAGTTCCGCAGGGACCTCTAAGGTCATGTTCTCCGACTTCACGAAGTTGCAAACGTCTTCGCCCATAATTTCAAAAGTCTTGTCTGAACTAGACTCCGTTCCTCCTTCAGGGTAGGATCTTTGTTCCTCTCTGTCCTGGCACCCTTACTTGCCTCTCCACCCCCGGGCCTGGTCTGGTCCCTGGCCAGCGGACGCCCTGGTAACACGAACGGGCACTGGTGAGGTGTTCTGGGCACTACCAAGACAGGTCCTGGCACTTGTCACCAATTATCCCAATTCTCGCCACCTTTTCTTCATCGCCGTCACCGATGGTTGCCTCTTGGAGATCGCGACCCCAGGTTCAGGGTATGGTCCCCTTGTCATGCCTCCCTTTCCTCAGGAGATGCTCTCCCCCAACCCCACCCCGCCAAGTCCCCCCAGAGGGTGCGGTTAGCACCCCAGCAGCCCGAATCCCGCCTGGGCTTGCGGAGGGACCGAGCGGAGCGGGGTGGCAGCAAGCAGGGCGTCCGGCCAGGGTGCCCCGCTCCGGGGCCGCCTGGCAGGGTGGGGCCGCGCTAGCGGCCGCTCCCTCTCCGCGCCTTCCCCATCCCCAAAGAAGACACCCCTCCTTCCGCCCGGCCCGCTCCCCACCCTCGCCGCGGCGCCGCCTCCCCGCCGCCCTCCCGCGCTGGCCCCGAGCCTCGCAGGCAGTCAGCGAGCGAGGCGAGCGCTCTGGGATGGGACTTGGAGCAAGCGGCGAAGGAGGAGACAGCGGCCGCGGCTCCGGCTCCTTCTGCGGCTCCCACGAGCGACCCCCGAGGAGAACCGCGCCTCTCCGAGCGGCCAGGGGGCCGGCGACGAAGCCCCGGGTGGCTGCGCCCGTCCCGCTGCCCAGGCGCCCGCGGCGGCAGCGGCTGCAGGTGAGCGGGGCGCGCTTTCCCCGGGGCTCTCCTCGGCCCCGCCGCCCCGAGGCGCAGGCAGGCAGACAGACCGCCCGCCCTCCGGCCGACCGACAGACAGAGCCGCAGAGCTCGGGCGGACCGGCGCACGCGGGGGCCGCCCCCAGGCCCGAGCGCCCGCCTCGCCCCGGGCCCTGCGGCTCCGCGCCGCCCCTCCGGCCGGGCGTCCCCAACCCCGCGGGGCGGGCGCGGGCGGAGGGCGGCGCTGCCCGGACCCCCGGGTTGGGGAGAAGTCGGGCCCCTTCGGCCGGGCCAGCGGGACGCACTCCCCGCGCCGCGAGCACCGCGCGGCCGCCAGACCGCAGTGGCCCGTGGGGGCGCTGTCCGCCGCCGCGGGGACTCCGGACCTGGGCTCCAGCGCCCCGGGGAGAGGGAGACTTGTTGAGCGGACCTCGGTGTGATTCCCGTAATACTGGCGGGCCAGATGGAGTCGGATTCCGCCCCTCGGTCGGCTGGTATTTTTATGCCCTTCATCTGGATTTTGCTCCTGGTCCTCCCTCCTGTGTGTCTCCATTGTGGGGATGGGAGAGAAAGGGGAGGGCGTTTTGTGGTAGTTGCTGGAAACCCTGAGGACAGTTTGGGGAGGGGACAGAAAAATGGAGACCCCTCTCTCTTTAAGGTCTGGAGGGCTGGAGGCGCAGGAAGGTACCTCCTTAGAACAGACAGACCTTCACCCTGAACCAACCCAACTGGCAAAGTTCCAAATTGTCAGAAAGCAGGGAGTCCAGACGTTTCTGCACCAAGTGTATTGAATCCGCCTTCCAGGAGATGGGAGGCCGTAGGGGCCGACGACCAAGGGCATGGAGTCTGGGATTAGCCTGCCTAAATTCAAACCCTGGCTGTGAAGCTCACAGGTCGGTAACCTTAGAGTGACCCAACTACTCTATGCCTCAGTTTCCTCCTCTGTCTAATGGGAATGATGATACCCACAGGGCTGTGAGGGTTGAAGTCCTTAGAACAGTCCCAGGCACATCCTGAAGTTCGGTGGGGAGTTTCAGCACCTCTCTTTCCAGAAAAAGCAAGGAGTTCCTATGACCAGTCACCTCCTCCTCGACTCAGGAAGATGGCCTCTCCACAGATACATGAAGGCGGCAGAGAGTCCACACGTATTTCGCTGGGGTTTTCCATTCAGGAGTCACTCCCGCTCAGCTCTCCCTGCCTGCTTTCCAAGGGCCAGCTCCCTAACCCCGTGTAGAGATACCAGAATGGGTTGATGGCCTGACCCAAACAGTCCGGCACTGTTCAGTAACCCCCAAGGGCTTCGGCTTGGTCCCCTGTTGAGAATGCAGGTATCTGTGGTTCCTCACTACCTGTCCGAACTTTTATTCCTGCCGCTAGGATTCAGTCCCAGGCCCCCCAGTTGCCAGGACTCTTTCATGAACCAGAGCTCCAGGATTCCTTGCTCCTAGCATCCAGGCCCAGGCGAGCTGGAGCCACCGTGGCCTGAGCTCACTCGCTGGAGGTCCCGTAGCAGAGTCTCCTTCTGAGATCTTCTCAGCCGGGCGTCAGGCCCTAAGCTCCTATCAGCAAACAGCATGTATCTCTCTGTTCCACAAGAGGTATTTGGAGTGAAGACCAAGATTTAAAGAAAAGGAAATCGATGATGAGTCCTCGAAAAATGCAAAAGGAATAAGAGGGTCTTTGGCAGTTCTAGAAGGAAATCCCACAGTTTTCCTAGAAACAGCTCTGGCTGGTGCCTAAGAGAAAGCCAGGGGTGAGGCAGAGGTGTGGCTGGAGAAGGAGGTAGAGACAGGCTCAGATCTCAGGAAGAGCAGGCCGACGAGGGTGCGATGGGTGTGGATGCTGGCGGGCACCGGTGCGGGACGTGCGGCTGGGCAGGCAGTGACAGAGGACATGCTAAGACTCAGGGATGAGTGGTTGAGTTTAAGACCACTCAAGTGGGTCAGGGAGTCTCTGGTGCTTTCCCCAGGACACGCTGCCCTCTGGCCCGCAGCACCCGTGTTCAAGAGAGCCCTTTCCTGGGACTCCCCACCTTTAGGGAAGCTCAGGAGGGCTGCCCTGCTCAACATTCATGGGACGATAGCTCAGGAGGGAGAGGGAGGCTGAAGTGCCATATGGAGCAGAGCACGTCACCGCTGCCATTAAAGAGTGGCAGAGAGGCCTTTCCAAGGCACCAGTTGCCACTTGGAGCTCCAGATCGTGAGGTCATCTTTGAACCCTGCCATGTGGCTCGGCAGACAGCCACTACTGCCTCACCGGGCAGGACCCCGAACGGGCCTCAGAGAGAAAGGCAGGGCTGGGCTTGATTCCAGAGGACTCGGCCGTTGTCAGAAATTGGTGGTAGTGACGATGACAGTGATGAGAGGTGGTGGGGGCCACCACAGCACGCTGATCTTGGCACCGGAAGGACCCGAGTTCCAGCCTCAGCCCCATGTGTGTGTTCGTATGTGTGCTGTGGGGGTGGCTGGGGGGAGTCGTTGAGGTTGGCACTGTAACGCGGGGCTGGGTTATGGGGCTTCGAGGGCCACGAAGCAGGGATGCAGCACGGTTACTTCTCGTGAATGTGTAGCCAGCATTCTGCTTAATCACTAGAACATTTTCAGCACCCCAGAACCCCCCCCCCATGCCTCCTTCTCTGCACTGACACCTCTCTCTCCTGATTCCCGTGGTAGAAGATTCGTTGTGTCCATTTTGAATTTTATCTCGCTCAATATTATGTTTGTAAATCTATGATGTTAATGCGTGAAGCGGGAATTCATTCTTTCCTCTTGCTCTGTAATATCCCGAGTGTGACTCCTGCACAGTGTGTCTGTTCTATTGTTAAGGGTCATTTGCACTGTTTCCATTCACAGTTCCTTTTGAAAGGGAGTGACCACCTACCCCTTTGTCAAGTTGTCATAAACTCGATCCAGCCAGCAGAGAGACATTGTATGAGGTTATGGGGCTGGATGAAGGGTTAATGAAAGCACGTGTGTGTGTGTGTGTGTGTGCGCGCGCGTGCACGTATTACAACATAGGGCCAGATTACAGGGCTTTGAGTGCTAAACTAAGAAATCTAGATTTTATCCTATTGGTATGTGGAAATCTTGGGCAGATTTTTAGCAAGAGCATGATACACATGATATTGTGTTGGGCAGATTGAATTCAGCACTGGCGCTAGAAGGATTCGGTAGGAGAGGCTTGGAAACAGTCTGTTAATTAGGAGTATGTTCAATTCCAAGTTACAGGAAAAACAGAAATAATTGTGGCTTCAAGGAGGAAGTTTATTTCTGTCTTGCGTTCTAGAAGCCTGGAGGCGGTGAGTTCAAAGCGAGAATAAAGTTAGGGACCCACACTCCTGCGCTTCGTCGTTCTTACCACGCAGCGTGGCTTCCCTTTCCGTGGCGGGTCATGGTTCAGATTGACTGCTAGATATCTAGCCAGGATGTCCAGCAGGAAGGAAAAAGGGAAGGAGGTCATTCCCTCATCCCTCCTTAAGGACCCTTTTCAGAAGCGTCCATGTCCGCTGGCACCCACCGGCCAGCATGTAGTCACATAGGCAAGAAGGGAGGACTAGGAGGCTGTGGTCTTTACTCCAGCCCATCACGCGTCCACTTAAAAAGGGGGGTTTCTCTTACTAAGGAAGGAGAGGAAGGAAGATATTGGGAGATAATTGGCAGTGTCTGCAAAGACCTTTGTGGTCTCTCTGATGAGAATAAGGTCCAGGGCTGTGACCTTGGAACGGACTGGAAAGGGAAGAAGCCTTGAGTGACAGCACTGAGAAAAAAACTGGCAGGACTTGGTGCGTGAGTGCATGGAAGGGAAGAAAGGTATGGAAGTAATGAGCATATGTATCATAATATGAAGAGAGAGTCCCCCCACCTAAATTATTCCTTGTTTAAAAATGTTTATTTTTGAGAGGGGGAGCAGCAAGAGAGGGAGACAGAGGATCTGAAGGGGACTCCATGGTGACAGCAGAGAGCCTGATGTGGGGCTCGAACCCATGAATCCTGAGATCATGACCTGAGCTGACGTCGGACACCCAACCGACTGAGCCATCCAGGTGCCCCACAAAATTATTCCTTAGAAAAGTAGAAATGGGCCTATATTTGAGTCATTGCAAAGTCGCTCAAAGTACAGGGAAACTATCAAATATTTTGAACAAACTGCTGTTTGGGGACTACACGTAAGCTCAAAATGTCTTCAATCGACGTGCTGGATTTGGATTCATGTAGAAGTCAATTGACCAAAACAATAAGAAAAGCAACTCAGCCTTTGTAATGATTCTTGAGAGCACAGTTTCGCAACTGCAAGGACTGGGTGATGCTGGACGTAATCCTTGAAAGAGCAACACGATGAAGGAGTAAGTTGCAGAGATGGTGAGTTTATGCCTCTGGGACATATACTGGCCTCACGGTGTATGAGTGGGAATTGCTGGCCTGAGACCAAACTCCCAGTGGCAGCGTCCCATATAGATTTGGAAAGTGCTGGATATAGACAACTTAGATACAAGTGGAGATGTTAGAAGACTCAAAAAGTATCTTGAAGTGTTGACAAAATATTCATGTTAGGCAAGCATTTGAAAACATTGTTCTATGGAACATTTTTTAAATGTTTTATTTTTATTTATTTTTTATTTTTATTTTTATTTAAAAAAAAATTTTTTTTTAATGTTTATTTATTTTTGAGAGACATAGAGGCACAGCGTGAACAGGGGAAGGGCAGAGAGAGAGGGAGACACAGAATCCGAAGCAGGCTCCAGGCTCCGAGCCGTCAGCACAGAGCCCAACGCGGGGCTCGAACTCACAGACCGTGAGATCATGACCTGAGCCGAAGTCGGCCGCCCAACCGACTGAGCCACCCAGGCGCCCCTATTTTTATTTTTGAGAGAGAGAGAGAGAGAGAGAGAGAGAGAGAGAGGGAAAGACAGAGTGCAAGCGGGGGAGGGGCAGAGAGAGAGGGAGACACAGAATCCAAAGCAGGCTTCAGGCTTTGAGCTGTCAACACAGAGCCCAACGCGGGGCTCAAACTCACGAACTGTGAGATCATGACCTGGGCCAAAGGCCAATGCTTAACCGACTGAACCATCCAGGTGCCCCTATGAAACATTTTTAATGAAAGGAGCATTATTTCTAAAGTGACGTATTATGATGTAATTTAAAATGTTTTGAGTATTCATTTGTGACTAATTTGATACATGAGTTACTATAACTAGATATTTCATCTATATCCTTTAAAAATTATATATTTAACTTGGCCGAGAAATTTGAGCGAGGGGATCCTCCCGTCATAGGAGATAGCCTTTGGGGTCGCCTATAGTTAGGCAAGTGTAGTATGTAGGGGGAGTTGTGAGTTGGAGCATGGCACTTGTCAGAGCGAGGGCCAGTTTGTGTCAACATTTATTGAGCTTTCATTCATCAGGAAATGTGTTTATTCAACATTTCTCTATTTTCTAAAAGTATATTTATAAAATTCAGCACTCGGCCCATGGGTGATACAGCAATGACAAGGTATGGTCCCAGGGAACAGCTCACAGACTAGGCAGGGGGACAGATATGGTAGCAAGAAAAAGAACTCAAGTGCTAGCAGACAGCAAACCCATTGTCGGGGGTGCATAGAAAAGTCAACCCTCACCGGGAAAACTGGAGAACATTTTAGAGAGTGGGTGACACAATGAGCTGATCCTCGAGGAACAAATGCAGTTTTGATTAACGTAGAGCTTCCAGGCCAAGGGACCAGCCATGACAAGACTCTGAGCTCCTCGGGCCCCAGTAGGAGGTCCGGGGTGGCGGTGGGATTGCCGTGGTTGGGGGAGTGGGCAGCGGTCAGTCAAGGAGAGCCTTAACCAATAACGTGATGCAGGAAGGTCATAGACGGGTTCTGAACAGAGGAGGGACAGGACCAGTGGGTGAAGGGCACCAGGCAGAAAGAGCAGTTCCGAAGCTCTGGGAAGAGCCTGGGCGAGGAAAGGAGAGCATGGAGCCTTCCTGTGGCAACAGGGATAGTCGGGAGGGTGGGACGGGGAGAGGTGGGACACCAGGGCTGGCCCACTAGTGACTGTGATGGTGATACGAGGAAGACATGGAAGCTGGCTGCAGGTTTCCAGGCTGGTGGCTGAGCTGATGGGCTACCCTGACCGTGAAGGGACTTGAGTGGAAGAAGATGGGTTTGCACCTTGGAAAGGCTGAGCCGACCAGCAGCCTTTTTTCACTGGGTGAAAAAAATCACCGACAGGCAATGTCAGGGCAACATCAAGGCAAAGGGCAGTCTAGCCTTTAAAACCACCGGCAAGCCATGGCCTTGAGTCTGAGCAGTGGTTGGGTTCCGATTGCTGGACATGCAGGAAGGAGACAGGGATTCCGGTCTTCGGTGGAAGATGAGCCTCTGATCTTGCTGTAGCTCCAGTCCCGGGTGACTCTGTGAGCACAGAGAGTAGTTGGCATGCATGCAGGATGCTGACGGGATGGCCTTTGAGGGACAAAACTATAGAATCTGAGGTCTAAGAATGTTCAAATAGGGGAGGCTATTCAAAATCTTTTTAGGCAAGTAGGCTGCTGCCTGAGAGATGGCTGGGAGAGGCTTTGTCTCTTAGCGAGGCTCTCAGGCCTCGGAGAGTGTCTTCCCATGCGTGAATCTTAGTGTCCCATTCATAAAATCGGGAACTCGTCCGCCTCGCAGAATGACTGTAGGTCAAATGAGATGTCCTATGCAGCCTTCCTTAGGATCGCAGGGTCACACTGGCCTGTGGTCTGGTTTCGGTTGAGAAACACTGTTTTCAGGTCACGCCTCTCATTTCATGGCTAATTAATCAAAGCCCAGAAAGGTGAGTCACCGAACTGAGGTCACACAGGGTATTGTAACGGGGCCAGCCCTCTCCTCTTAAGGCCCACAGCACATCCTGTTGGCTCCGGTGCGATTGTACTCGCCTGAGCATTTACTTGGAATAGTGATGCTCAGAAGAACCCATGGCTAAGAGGGTCAGAACAATCTCCTCTCTCTCTTTTCCCCCACCCCCTTGCTAAAGCTAAATGAAAAGACTCATTGTCCCACGGAGAGGAGAAAAATTGTTCAAACAAAAGTCAAAGCTGATGTATTTTCTGAAAAATATTCTTTCCATGCCCCTAAATGCTTCATGGAATCTGTTCAGATTGAATTAACCTCTATTTCCCAGCACAACATTCCTCCTGTGCCCAGACATGAAAGGGACTGTTTCTCAAGCATCCGTCCATTCTCCAGCTAGACCTGGCTCCCGTTCTTCAAATACCAGCAGCTCTAAGTGCCCAGCTGGGAAACATTATTGATATGGGTTCCAGGCGCTGACTTCTTTTTGCTTGTTTCACTGCCTTCGCCTTTCTTTTTTAATTTGAGGGAGAGAGAGAGAAAGAGAGGGAGAGTGAGCAGGGGAGAGGGGCAGAGAGAGAGAGGGAGAGAAAGAGAATCCCAACACGGGGCTCGATCTCACAATCCTGGGATTGTGACCTGAGCTGAAATCAGGAGTCAGATGCTCAACTGACTGAGCCACCCAGGTGCCCCTCACTGCCGTTGCATTAAAAAAAAAAATCTGTCTTGTCTATATTGTCATACTGGCTTTATGTTGGCACGCATACAATATTCTTTCCCCTATCACTTTAGTTTCTTTTAAACAGCTTTTTTGAAGCATCACTTACATGCAGTAAAATCCATCGCTTTTAAGTGGATGGTTCGATGAATTCTGAGGAAGGCATAAAACCATGTAACTTCCACCATCATCAAGCTGCTAACCATTTCTATCACGCCCCAAATTTCCCCCATGCCCGTTTGTAGCTGATCTTCTTTTGCCACCCAGAGGCCTTTGGAACTGCTGATCTGCTTTCTGTCATATGGCGTTGCTCTTTATTGAATGTGACATAAATAGAACCATTCAGAATATAATTTTTTGTGTGTGTCTGGCTGCTTTCACTCAGCGTAGTTATTTTAAGATTCATTCCATACATCATCCCTTCAATTGCCAAGTAGTATTCCACTGAATGGATATACCACAATTTATTTATCCATTTGCCAAGATGTGGACATTTGGGTTGTCTCCAGCTTTTAGCTTTTATGAATAGAGCTTCTGGGAACATCTGAGTAGAAGTCTTGGTGTAGACTCTTTTCATATCTTTTGGGTAAATTCCAAAGATGGGGCTGCTGGGAGGGGGATGGAACATCGCAGTCTCCTCAGGACTGAGTTTTCTGGGATGCAGGACTTTGACTGGTAAAACATGGACAGTTCTGGGCAAACCAAGACAATTGGTCATCCTGTGCCATGTCATTTGGCAAGTGTGTGTTGAACTTTAGGAGAAACTGGAAACTTGCTTTCCAAAGTGGCTGCACCATTTTGCATTCTTACCAGCAATGTATTAGGATTTTAGTGTCTTCACATCTTCACCAATACTTGGTTATATCAGTCTTTTTCATTTCAGTTTTTATAGTGGATTTGTCATGGAATCTCACTGTGGTTTTTTTTTTTAATGTTTATTTTTGAGAGAGAGAGAGAGAGAGAGAGAGAGAGAGAGAGAGAGAGAGTGCACGTGCATGTGCGCACAAGTGGGGGAGAGGCAGAGAAAGAGGGAGACACAGAATCGGAGGCAGGCTCCAGGCTCTGAGCTGTCAGCACAGAGCCCACAAATCAATGAGATCATGACCTGAGCCGAAGTCAGACATTTAACCGACGGAGCCACCCAGGCTCCCCAACTCTGGTTTTAATTTGCATTTTTCTAATGACTAAGAATGTTGAACATCTTCTCACACAATTATTTGTCATCCGAAAATCATGTTTGCTGATGTGACCGCTCAAATATTTCGCATATTTGCAGGTGGGTTGTTCGTTTTCTTCTTACTGAGTTAGAAGAGTTTCTTATTGAGTTATAAGAGCTTAGACAGTCTGGCTGTCAATAATAAATCAGATATGTTGTGCAAATATTTTCTAGAAGCCTGTGACGTGCCATGCCATTGCATTTAAAGAAAGGAAAGTTTTAAATTCTTTCAGATACTAGCATGTATTTTTAAATTATATATTTTTATGTCATTATGGTATTATAATACTCGTAAACGAGCACAGAGGTTAATTTCATGTTCATTAAATGGCTTAATATGACAAAATGAATAACTCATACTTTATATTAATTGCTTTGATTGCGTAATGATAACAAGTGGCTAACCTTACTGAGCACTTACTATGTGCCGGTAAGTGTTCTGTGTGCTTTATAAATATGGACTGATTTAATCAATGCGGCAAGCAGCTCTATTCATTGTCCCCAGTTTAAAGGTGAGGAAACTGAGGCACAGTGTTGTGTGCTCAGTGTTAGACAGCTAGAAGTGCTTAGTGCTGTTTATTTTTTTTCCGTTTTAATTTTTTTTATGTAGGCTCCCTGCCCAACTTGGGGCTTAGACTCGTGACCGGGAGATCAAGAGTCACATGTTTTATGATCGAACCAGCCGGCACCCCAAGTTCAATTGATTTTTAACTCCCTACCCTTCGTCTGCCCCTAGGGCGTTCTGCTTAGTAACAGGGGCCTCAAAGCACAAACACTTCTTGAAACCAGCAGAAAGCCCGACCACGTGAAATGGTATTGTTTTCTTGGAAATGAAAATTATTCACCACATCTTGTTCTAAATGTTTGGATTTAGGTGCAGATATGTCAGGTTGGAAGTGGGCCTGGAGAACACGTTGTATATTTTTTGAAATAAATAAAGGTGGACTTTGTATTTTGTCAGTTTGGAGGAAGGAGAGAGCATTAAAATAATCAATCATAAGTGTGTTATGTGAATGACATAACACACTTATGGCGTCATATAAAATGTGATAAATACCCAGGAACCTTGAAAGTCGATAGTAGGTTTAAGACCAGAGAAAGAAGCAAAATCTAAGTTTTCTTCCTTCTCCCGGGAGGAATCTCTTACAGTTAAAGTTATGAAAGGGGACCAATCTAATTAGTAAAGAGTTTAATTTCTTTAAAAAGCTGGGGGGTATTAGTTGTCCTTAACGAGCTAGTATGCTCTGAAGCTTCACCGCTTTGTCAGCTGTATAACCTTGGGCAAATTACTTAACTTCTCGGAATTACTGTAAGAATTAATGATTTAATATATTTAAAGCGTTTGGCCCAGTGCCTGGCATGTAGTAAGCACTGAATAAACATTTGCTATTTTTAAGACAAATTCAACGCACGGCGAAAAGTGAGCTAGCTCTCTACAGCGAGTGTGAAAAACTGTGGACTTTGAAGGCTGACAGGCCTGGGTTTATCTCCAGGTCAGTTCCCGAAAGCAATTCACCAAATTACTGTGTATTTCTTTTTTTTAAGTTTTGGGAAATGGTCCTTGCCCTGGCCCTGGCCTGTTCCTGCCTCTGGCAACAAGATAGCTGTGCCCTTTGATGAACTGACGTCTGGGGACTTGACTTGCAGCGAATTGAGTTTTCTGCTAATCAGAGAATTGGTAACTGGCCTCCTGATCCTGGGTTCGAATCCCTACTCGCCACTTAACTTTAGCTGCGTGACCTTGATCAAGTCACTGAGCTTCTCGGAGCCTTGGTGTCCTCATCTCTAAAAAAAGCAGAAATAATAATTCTGATTTCTGCAAGACAGGTGTGAGGATGAAATGAGGTCAGTTGGGTGAAATTGCCAAGCACGAGATGAGGACTTAGTAAAGACTTTACCTGCAAGTGACGTCACTTAAGTATTGTTTCTCCTTAAATATTCCCTCCTCCCCACCTAATTTATATAAATTAATAAATTGCCGTGACACTTATTCTATTCATAGAAAATGGGAGAATAAATTTAAACCTAGTCCCAGGACACTGCCTTCTCCATGAGGTTTTGCCAGGCAGAATGGCCTCGATCATTCACCGTGTGGCCGAGTGCCTTTCTCATCCCATGGGAAGCACTGACCTTGGCCATCCTGGGAAAACCTGGTTGTGACCCTGTCACTGTCCTGCTTAGAATCCTTCTCAGCCTTTATACCAGCTGGCCTCCAGCACCAATACAGAAAATGGGTAAAGGCAGCGCTAGTCCGGTAAAGACAGTGCCCCTCTGGTTGAAAGTCCCCTGACTCCTGTGGAGACCTGACACTTAGGGCTAAAATTCTTTATGCATCTGAGAGCTTCTTGGTCAACATTGGGTTTGATCCTGTTCTTCTCTGGTGCCCTGGCCCCTTTGCTCCTTTGCTTGTCCCCATCTTCCCATGTGTGCCAGGCACTATTCCTAATGCTTTAGTTACATGTATGGACTCACTCACTTAACTAATATTATTGCATCTTCCCATAAGGCTTGGGAGATGAAGTAGCTTGCCCAAGGTCATACATAGTTAGTGAGTGTCAGAGTCAAGACATAAAGCCAAGAAGTCTGATGCCAGAGTCCAAGCCTTTAAGACTGCACCATGCTGCCTCTTAATAGATGTGTTCGGGAGGCGGGGAGGCTAGGAGGCTCACTGCGTGATGCTCCTGTCTGTTAGCCATACGTGAATTCCTTGGGAAGCCATACGTGAATTCTTTGGGAAATTTACATATATTAATTTGCACCATACACTATTATTAGACTGAAGGAATGATATTACTTATAGTCTTCAGATATAGCTTCCTTTTTCTTAAAACTTTTTTTTAGTTTATTTGAGAGAGAGAAAGCGAGAACTCAAGTATGTGCCCGCGTGAGCGGGGGAGGGACAGAGAGAGAGGTAGAGAGAGAATCCCAAGCAGGCTCTGAGCTGTCCGCACTGTCTGACCTGGGGCTCAAGCCCATGAACCATGAAATCATGACCTGAGCTGAAACCAAGAGGTGGATGCTTAATAGACGAAGCCACCCAGGTGCCCCTAGTTTTTCCTTTTGCAAATTCAGGATATAGAATCTGATTATAAATAATTTATATTAAACTTAATTGAGCAGAAACTTCAGTATACATGTATCTTTTCCCCTCAAGTTTCCCATTCTGTCTTATAGATACAAAAGTGATGAAAAATTTTAGTATGCATGCCCTCAGAGTATCCAAGGACCTACTAATGGAAGTTACCAGAGTTCTTAAGGATCGAACACATAAATGGCATTTTTTAAAGTTTATTTATTTATTTTGAAAGCACAAGAGTGGGGGAGGGGTAGAGAGAGAGGGAGAGAGAGAGAATCCCAAGCAGGCTCCTCACTGCTAGTGTAGAGCCCGACGCGGGGCTCAGTCTCACAAACCGGGAAATCATGACCTCGGCCGAAATCAGGAGTCGGATGCTTAGTCGACTGAGCCACCCGGGCGCCCCCACAAACGGCATTTTAAAGACAAGTGGTGTGTTTGAGACCGAAAAGGTGGCTCGGCGGGTCTGTAGCCCCTGGAATAAAAGGATACCCGGAAATCTCACCCTGCTCCCTCCTCCTCTTGTGTTTGTCACAGCCTCGCCCCTCTTCCTCTTCCTGAAAATGGCGAAGATGCTGGTGGGCTGCTTCCTGCTGGTCCTCGGACAGATGCTCCTTCTCCTCCCTGCTGAGGCCAGGGAGCGGCCTCCCTCGAGGTCCATCTCCAGAGGGAGACATGCTCGGACTCACCCCCAGACGGCCCTCCTGGGTGAGTGTTGGTGCCTCCGTCTCTGAAGCAGGAGGGAAGAGGTGGTTAGGGGCAGCCGTCCAGACCAGGAGGCGGACACGCGTCAGTCGGGAAGCTCCTCCCCGGGGCTCCTGTTGGCTGTGCGGGGCGGGGCGGGGGGCCGATCTCATAGGCAATGACTGCAGGGGGTTTGCACAATGAAACTGCACCCCTTCTATTTCAAAGCCTCGTGTTTAATCTGAGGTTCATGACTTTTCTCCAGTATGCAAGGAAAAGATCTGAAAGGGTCCTGGCGTACTTATCTGGACAGAGGTGTTAGGAGCGTTTTTTATTGGCTCTGTCCAGGTTACCCATGGCAGCATGGGAAAAAGAGCAGGCAGGCTGGTGGGAGGTGGGAGCAGCCGCAGAAGAGAGATGAGGGCACTGTGAGCCGGATCAAGATATTAGGAATAGAAAATATCAGGCTTCTGCTGTGAACGTGTTTTCTTCAGGTGAATTTTCCTCTTTCTCCAAGAGAAAGAAAGGGTCATGAAAACACGTAGATATGGATAAATGGACCTGGTTGTAAGCACGGGCTCTGGGCCAGGATGTGGAGGTAATAGGAAGGTTGGCCAGAGGAAAGGGAACGGGTTTTGGCGCAGACCTGGGTTCAAGTCCTGGCTCCGGCACTTATCGGATGTGTACGCTTAGCCAGTGTAGTCTCTCTGAGGTTCAGCTTCCTCACCCATAAAGTGGGAATGGCAATGCCGACCTTGGAATATTTTTGTGAGGAGAAAATAAGGTAATGAATGTAAATCGTAGGTAGGCCATGAATGATAGTTTAACCATGACTGTCATTTCATGAAGTCATTCTCTGAGACCGTGTTTTATAGCTTGTGGGCCAGCTGACAGAATCTGACTCCCTACGAAGTTCATTGAGAGAACCACCCAGTTTCCTGGTAGCCTCAGCGTTCACAATTACAGAGACCAGGGGAACCCAAAAAACTCCATATTGAGAGGTCGGAGTCTTTACTCGTGTTAACTGAATGCTGGCCCCGTGATCCCGGGCCTCCCATGTCTTTAGCCTTCTGAGAATCTCTGTTGCCATAGTGACTTAAACATAAGACTTTTGCAAATGTGGCAAGGACTGAGGGGTGCTTACTACCATGAAGGGCTTTTTATTTATTTATTTATTTATTTATTTATTTATTTATTTATTTATTTATTTATTTTTGAGAGACAGAGTGAGACACAATGCGAGTGGAGGAGGAACAGGGAGGGAAGGAGACACAGAATCCGAAGCAGGCTCCAGGCTCTGAGCCATCAGCACAGAGCCTGACGCGGGGCTCAAACCCACGGACCGTGAGATCATGACCTGAGCTGGGGTCGGACATTCAACCGACTGAGCCACCCAGGCGCCCCTTTGAAGGGCTTTTTAAAAACAAATTTCAAGATGATAAATATGCTTGTTTATCTATCTATCTATCTATCTAGATTTCTAGATATCTATATCTATCCATATATCTATGTCCATATATCCATGTATCTATATCCACGCATACACCCACACACAGGGAGAAAGAGAGAGAGAGAATGGAAAATGCCTGATTCCTAGATTACCCGCAGAGACTGCACCGTTAGGTTTCTGATGGGGCTTTCAGAATGAGCCACCACACACTTCGCTGGAAAAGCATATTCCTCTTGGCCCTAAATACCTCCCCCTGCTCAGCCACACACACACTGGGTCTTCCCAAGTTGTCAGCCTTCACTGTCCTCTCCTTCACCCCACGCTCAGGCTCTGAAGTAGAACCCCCTTGTCTTCTGAACCAAGAGACAGAATCCTGTCTTGCCAAAGGCATCGACCCCGCATCCAGTATTGCCTCCTGGTTCTCATTTTGCCGGAGAGAGCGCCAGGGACACGGAGGAGGACAGACCGTGGCTCATCTCCCCACCCCAGGGGCTGCTCCCGGACGTGCCCGAGTGCTGCTTGGTTCAGGAACGTGGCTCAGCGAGAGTCGTGAGACCGGAAGGCAAACACCACAACTTTGGCCTGGGTCCTCACGTGTCATCTGCTTTCGGCCTACCTTTGACAGGGGACGAAGATGCAGAAGCCATGCTCATTGTAGTCCTTGCCCCGATCATGTGACCGTCTCTTCACTCTTAAAATATGGCGTCTGACGTTTATGGGAGTTTGCTTTTCTCGGCTGTTTGTTTCCCACGTTCTAAACATTGTCCCCGGGGGCATCTCGCTTCTGTGGCCAATCATTTTGGCTGTATTTATGGTATGCACTGCATGCTGCATTACTCGCGCTTGTTACTTACTTGCAAGGGTGGTCTCTGAAAGTTTAACAGAGAAGCAGAATTGTTTCTTCATTTGGATTTTATGATTTTTTGAAAAAAAGTTCATATTTTATCTCTAAATTCAAGTCAGAGTTCTAGGAACAGCTCAAGCCATTTAAAAGAATAATAATGCAGTATTTATCTACCACCCCCCCACCCCACCATGCATGTTTCCAGGCTGCTCAGGCTGTAGTCTGTGGGAATGTGTGTCCACGTAGACTCCTCCCATACTTCATTCATTCATCTGGAGTTTCTGCCGCTTGGCAGACGTGGGGGCTTTAGGGAGAACAAGTGCCATCAGGAAGACATGGGAAAAGATCACTAATTTGGTAGAATTGGCGTGCGACAGAAGCGACATCAGCCAGGTTGTAGCTCTGCTCTGCCTGCTGTAGACTCGGTATAAGGCAATGCGTCTCGAACGTTTTCGCCTCAGGATCCTTTTACACTAAGAAATTATCGACGATCCCAAAGGGCTTTTATTTATGTGGGATATATCTACTGACTTTTACTGGGTCAGAAATTGAAACGGAGAACTTAAAAAAATATTACTTAACGGGGGCGCTTGGGTGGCTCCTTCGCTTTGGCGTCTGACTCTGGATTTCGGCTCAGGTCATGATCTCAGTTTGTGAGACTGAGCCCTGCGTCTGGCTCTGTGCTGACAGTGTGGAGCCTGCTTGGGATTCTCTCTCCCTCGCTCTCTGCCCCTCTCTCCCCACATCTCTCTCTGTCTCTCAAAATAAATAAATAAGCATTTAAAAAATATTTTGGTTAGTTAATTCGTCAATTTAAAAATAATAATAATAAACCCACAACATAACCCATAACATAAAATATTTGTATAAAAAATGACATTTTCTAAATTAAAAAAAATAGTGAGAAAAACAGCACCGTTCTACATTTTTACAAACCTATTTAATATCTGGCTTAAAAAAATTATTTTGATGTTTATTTATTTTTGAGAGAAAGAGAGAGAGAGAGAGACAGAGCATGAACAGGGGAGGAGCAGAGAGAGAGGGAGACACAGAACCCAAAGCAGGCTCCAGGCTCTGAGCTGTCAGCACCGAGCCTCATATGGGGCTCAAACCCAGAAGCAGTGAGATCATGACCTGAGCTGAAGTTGGATGTTTAACCAACTGAGCCACCCAGGCGGTACCCTAATGTCTGGCTTAATCAAAGACAGCTGGATTCTCACCTCATCTAGTCTGTTGTGAAGTGTTGTTTTGGTTGGACTACATGAAGAAAATATGGCCTCACCCAGATATGTAGTCTGACAAAGGAAAAGCATTCTTTTTTTTTTTTAAATATAATTTATTGTCAAATTGGCTAACATCCAGTGTGTAAAGTGTGCTCTTGGTTTTTGGGGTAGATTCCCGTGGTTCATCGCTTCCATACAGCACCCAGTGCTCATCCCAACGAGTGCCCTCCTCAGTGCCCATCACCCATTTTCCCTTCTCCCTCATTCCCTCATCAACCCTCAGATTGTTCTCTGTGTTCAATAGTCTTTTATAGTTTGCCTCCCTCCTTCTCTGTTTGTAACTATTGTTCCCCTTCCCTTCCCCCATGGTCTTCTGTCAAGTTTCTTAAGATCCACATATGAGTGAAACCATATGATATCCGTCTTTCTCTGACTGACTTATTTCACTCAGCACAATACCCTCCAGTTCCATCCACGTTAGGAAAAGCATTCTAATAGCCTTTTCATATAATCGCGGATATTCTTCTTTGATATGACACCAAAACTTGACCAATGGTAGTTTCTTAAAGGTTAGTTGTGGAACCGAAGACCACATCAGTAAACTTTTTGACTCTATATACTCTTGAGAGAATAAGAGTATAAAAGGCAAACATTCGTGCTATTATGGATATAGCTCTGACCTCATGGACCCTTTGAAGGGCTCTCAGGGACCCTTAGGGGTCCGCAGATCACACTTTGCAAACAGCTGGTTCAGGGCAGCATTCCTAGTGAAGGTGGAGGGCTTCCCTGAGGATCCGAGCGGGCGAGGAGAGGAGTGAGCCTGGAGCGTGGAAGTGGAATCTGGTCAGGCGCTGGGGGCCGCCATGCTTGTGAGGCGGGTGGTCCGAGCTGGAGACCAGCCTGGGGGAGGGAACCAAAGCACTTAGGCAGGGATGGGAATGCCTGGAAGACTTTAAGCAGGCAACAGTGGTGATCACTGCTGACTCCCTGTCCGTTCACTGAGCCATCTGGATGACCTCAGTCTTCCTGGTCTGTGGCAAAGGGCAGGGAGAGCCTACGCTTGCAGAGGCCAGCAGGGAATGAAGGAACCCATTCTCCAGCCCAAAGTTCCCTCCAGGCAACGCCAGCCAGAATTGGCATTGGAATTGGAGCTGCAGGGTGTGCCATACCCAGAGCATAAGCCCTTGGAAGCCTCCAGATTCTTCCCTTCTGTACTCCTCCTTTATCGGTGGCCCACACCCCCTCCCCAAACTCCCCAACTCCTCCTTAGGCCCCCTTCAAGGTGGGGCTAACCAGAGGTCATGTTGCCTCCACCCCAAATTACCATCTGTCTTGCGTGTACACGTTCCTTCTCTTTATTGTAGCACTGCCATACGGGGGTGGGGGTGGGGGGGGACCTGTTGCCAGGGCAACCAGTGGATTCATATCACCCTTTTTGGAAACCTTAACCCACCGTACTCTTGACTCTCCTGACTCCTAGAACGAGAGTACACAAACCGTCTACACTTCTGCCAGCTGGCTCTCCCTCTTTTGTCTTTTACAAGGTCTTGATGACATGTGCATTCTTCTCTCAACTTACCAACGTAGCTCATTTTATTTCTACTAACTAACCTCGAACCCTTTTCCTTTTCCTGTGATAGGTTCCTCTTCATGTCAATAGCACACACAGAATTCATGTTTATGTTTTAAGAGAGGGTGTTTCAAGTGGGAGGTAGAGATTCTAAAGGAGGCTAGCCCCATAGTATGGTTAACGGATGGTGGGAGCTGAACCACCTCTCCCCCCACGAACACACACACACGTACACACACAGAGACATGCACACACACACACTGTGCTAGGGAAAATTCCAGAGGTGTTCCCGGTACAGGCTACAGAATTTAGTGAAATTTCTTCACGACAGTTAACTTACCAGTTAAAAAGAAAGCTGTTAACTTACCAGTTAAACATGAAGACAGGCTAAGGACTCATAACGCACGTCCCCACGTTCTGCTCCTTGGAAATCACAGTCCTTCTAAGGGACTTATTTCCACTTTTGCATACGTGTCTGATTAAATCTGACATCAAAATATTAGTCAAAATGCAATGTGTTTCACATAAGGCCCTGAAACCTCCTAGATAAGCCACATGACTGAGGCACTGGCCGGCCGGGAGAATTAAGTGTAAGAATGTCCCACTCTCTGTTGCCAATGGAGGTTTTGCCTACGCTGATAATTATTCACATTTTCAAGGGCTGGCTGCCAGTAAATGAATTTCCACATCCTAAAACAATCCTCCTAATTGACAAGCGTTGGCACCCTCAGTGAGGGAGGAAAAGCAGATGCCAGAGACCATCGGAGCCCTTGGCTCCTGAAGTGACAGGCCCACTGAGGCCACAAATCCTATGTGCCCTGAAGCCACTTCATCGAGATTTGAACTTGTGTCTCATCCCCTGTGCTTTCAGGGGCTTCGTACAGCCCCTTTCCTCTACCTGGAATAGCCCCCCTTGGCCAGCTCCGGTGCCACCTCCTCCCTCTCCCAGCCAGGCAGGACCCTCTTGGGATGGGCCACGCACACTGCAAGTCCTCTCCCAAGGCGTCACCCCCGTCTGCCTTGTATTTCCAGTGGTAACAGTGGCACCTACTCAAGATGCATTCCTGTTCTAGTTATTTTTGTACTTGTCTTGTTTTTACCACTAGACTGTAAACCTTTGAAGATAAAGACCGTTTCTCATGTCTCGTAGCACCTCTGGAGGCTACTCTCATTTCCCGAGCCCTTGCTGTGAGTAGGGACATGCTAGCTCATTTAATCCGAGAGAAAAAAGACAAAACACTGCAAGGTGGTCACCGGTCGATCTCATTTGCAGAAGAGGAAGCCCAGGCCCAGAGACGTTAAGCGATTTGGCAAACTTGTCGAGGCTTCTGCAAACCTACAAAGAGAAGGTGCCCACTCCCACCCCTCCTAGGGAGCAGATGCATGGCTCAGGGGAAGGTATGCGTTTGAACGAAGAAGAGGGCACCTCGCCCTCGAGCTTGCTCGCTGACCAGGCGTTTTCGAGCAGACCCTGAAATGCCCATCCGCGTTTGGAGGTGCTGCTGCTGCTGCCCGTTACCCCGAGGTCTGCGGACCTCGAGGCCTGGCACTGCTCCGTCCCGCCCTTGGGAAACCTCGGCACTTGTTGAGCGACCGAGTAGATGAGATGCACAGACGGCCGGCCGATTTCATCCCCATGTGAATGCTTCCGGTCTGGGTTCCGCTTCTGCCTAGCGGGCGACACTGGGCAAGTCGCTTTGTCCTCCAGTCTGTTCATCTACAAAGGAAGGGGGTTCAAGTCCGTGTTCTTTATGTCTCATCTAAGATGTGGTGACATCGCGGATTCTGTGCCTTCCAGACGCTCCTTTCTCTGGCTCTTGTGGTGAAACACCCGACGCGATCCTTGGCTTTCTTTCACTTTCTCCAGGTGGGAGAGCCAAGTGGGACCCTATCTGGAGACTGAGGGGGCAGAAGTTTTGCGACAGAGGAGGTGGGGCAGTAGAATCAGGTAGGAGGTGGGCAGTAGGATCGAGTAGGGGAGAGGGGATGGGACAGCAGTATTAGGCAGAGGGGCGGGATAGAGCAGTAGGGGCAGAGAGGTAGAGGGGAAAGTAGGATCGAGCTGGGAGCAGAGTGGGGGAGGTGGGGGTGTTGGGGGCAATAGCGTCAGGCAAGGGGGTGGGGCGGGGCAGTGAAATCGGGCAGGGGGTGGGGGATGGGGGCAGTGAGATCAGGCAGGGGGTAAGGGGACAGTAGGCTCAGGCAGCAGAGCAGTGGCCCGCAAACTTTATTGTGCATCAGAAGCTCCTGAAAGGCTTGTTAGAACACAGACCACTGGTCCCTGAGCCCAGAGTACTTGATTCAGTAGGTCTGAGTTGGGTGCGTTTCCGGAGATCTCCACTTGAGAACCTCTGTAGAAGAGAAATCCAGAAGGCGGGGTGGGGTGGGGGGGATGGGCAGGAGGAAAAGATCGTAGGGAGGAGATGCTGTGGGGCACGAGCCAGAAACAATGCAGGATGAGTAACATCTGCTAAGCAACTGCAGTTGGAGAGTATAAACTAACTGCTCCCGGGCCCGCCCCTTCTGCAGTTTGAACAGACGCTGCGAACGTCTGTCCACCCGGGGGAGTTGGCGAAGGCGGGCCTCCAGCCTGCGTAGGGAGTCGGCCTCTAACAGCAGAGCGATTAACACACATCCGAGCCATCAAGTGGCTGGTGCGGGTCTTTGTCATCAGAACTAATTATACTGCAGGTGACCACCAGAGCTTGCACGGAGCTTTCACGATAGCAAAGCCTTTTCAAAAATACAATCCTTCGAAGTGAAATCACACCCCCTCTTTGGCCTTCCATGGCATCCCCTGCCCACAGCGGCGGCCGGAAAAAAGGACTCGTGGGGGGGCTGTCGTGGCTGCTGCTCAGCCCAGAGGCATAAGATGCATAACATCTCTTGGGGCACCCGGGTGGCTCAGTCTGTGGGTTCGAGCCCCGCATCAGGCTCTGTGCTGACAGCTCGGAGCCCGGAGCCTGCTTCGGATTCTGTGTCTCCCTCTCTCTCTGCTCCTTCTCCCTCTCACGCTCTGTCTCTCCCTACCAAAAATAAATAAACGTTAAAAAATTTTTTTAAATGCATCTCTTCATGCCTCTGCTCTGTTTTATATATAAACTAATGTCTCTGTTGTCGCTCATGTTTAATAAACTGAATTCCTCATTCCTATCTTATAATTAATATTGGAAGAATTTTTTTTTTAAAAAGCATAGTATCTGACTTCCAATCAGCTACAAAGTTAAAAGCTTTCCCAACCAATGGAAAGAAATGATTTTTTTTCCCTCCTACAGATTCTCTGTCTCTCCTTCTTTCTTCCTTTCTCTTCTCTTAGACTCTTTCTCCCCTTCTTCTGTAACTCTCCTTTATCTCTCCCTCTTAAGTCTCTCCCACCCTCCCTCATTTCCTTCTTCGGTTCCAGGATGTCCTATCCTCAGCTTGCCCATGTGTTTGGCACCTGCATGTGCTTGCGTGGGGACGGCGGTGGGGGACATCCTCTCTGGGGCTGACATGGCCCCTCTTCTCCCCTCAGAAGGGCAAGTCCTACAGTCTCACCGCTCTGGCCAGTCATGTCCCAGGTCTCCCTCACGATGATAATAACGGAAGTAATGATAATGAGGTCAATCTTTTCTTTGGGTGGGGGGCGGTCAGGCACTGTCCTAGGCAGTTCACAGTTTATTCTGCATGGTATTATTATTCCCATTTTACAGATGAAGACCCCCAAGCTTAGAGAGGTTAAATGGCCTGCTCAAGGTCACATAACCGTTGAGCAGCAGAGGTGGAACATGAGAATACAACAACTTACCTTTTCCTCTGCTCGAACCCTGCCGCTTGTCTTGTATCCGGCTGAATTGGACTCATCCTTCAGGACTCAGCGGAGGCATTCCTGGTCTTTTAGGTTGGCATTCCGCACGCGCGGCCTGTACGGCGATTGCCTGCCGCATCGTCTCTGTTGTATCAGCAGCGCTTAGTGACGTGCCAGGCACGCAACAGGCACTCCGTGGATACCTAGAGAAGGAGTAAATGAACTAACAAATGAGCACAGAGATGTCTTTAGAGAGGAGCCTCAGGGCCAGTGAAGGCTTCTGAAGCTAGGGCGTGTGGAAAAGACTCGAAAAGACCTAAGGATGGATGGCGAGCGTGAAAAAATAGAAGACGCAGAAGGGCGGTCCGAAGGCTGCTGCGGATGAATGAGTCCAGACTTGTTATGAAGCCCTCGAAGAGGAGATGCAGAACCAAATACTTGTGCTTCCAAGGACACGGGATTTTCCTCCCTATGAAATTTCGCAGCCATCAGATTGTCCCAGAAAGGAAACAACTTGCCTCCTCAGGCTTCAGGGATGTTGGAAGCCTTGGGCGTCGAGGCTTAAATAAACCTCTTCTTGGCGAACCCTCACATTCCAAGATTCTATGGAGTTGCCTGTGGAATTAGGAAACGAACTGGAAGATTAGGACTTCTCCCCTATTGGAAAAAAAAAAAAACGAAATATTCGCTTTCCAAGAACGATCTGCCTTAGGAGCCTTTCCAAGAACATATTTTAAACAAGGGAGACACTGAGAAATTTTTAGTGACTGGCAATACGTAATTTGCTGAATCCCTGGGTTTCACTTCTGGCAACGGTAATCGAATGAGTGAGAAGGATGATTACAGGTTAATTACATTCGTTTTTTTGGTTAATTCACAGAGAGCTCGTCATCCGTGAATAGACCGAGACCGCTACTATGCATGGCTTCAGGGCTGTCACAGAGCAGGTGTTTTTAACGCAAGCGGGATACTTTACTTTTTTGTACTAATTTTTGTCTTCTTCATTTCAATTCCTCGTTCTTGATTCATATCTTTTTCCTCCTTAATGTAGCAATTTAGAGTCACTTGCAAATTTGATAACATGCTTTCTATATCCTCCTGTCCCCACTGAAAATATTAAAAGAATATTTTATAGTCTTTTGAATTGATTATAAACAAAATCATCTTTACTTTAAAAAATTCATGTTTAATATTTAATGACCACTAAGTACTGAAAATAGCAAGAGGAACTATTTCAAAAGTTGCCTGAGCGATCAACCTATAAACATTTCACACGTTCTGGAATGCAAATGTTATAGAGACTTGAGTGGTATATTAGTTTGTTGAGGCTGCCATAACAAAGTCCCATTCACTGGGCGGCTCAAATGCCAGACATTTATTTTCTCACCTTTCTGGAGGCCAGAAGTCCAAGATCAAGGTGTTGGTTTTTTCTAAGGCTTCCTTCCTAGGCTTTCAGATAGCTGCTGTTTCCCCGTGTCCTCACACGGTCCTCCCTCTGCACCTGTCTACATCCAAATTTCCTCTTCTTTTTTTAATCTTTTTTATTTTAGAGAGAGAGAGAGAACACTCACGCTCAAGCAGAGGAGAAGGGCACAGGAAGAGAGAGAATCCCAAGTAGGCTCAGCGCCGAGCGTTGACGTGGGGTTCAGTCCCACAAACTGTGAGATCAGGAGACAAAATCAAGAGTCAGATGCTTGACTGACTAACTCCCAAATTTCCTCTTATAAGGATGCCAGTCTTATTAGGTTAGAGCCCAGCCTAATGACTTCATTTGACTTTCGTTACCTCTTTAAGGACCCTGTCTCCAAATACAGTCACATTCTGAGGTCCTAGGATTAAGACTTCAACTAATGAATTGTGGGCGGACACAGTTCCAGCTCATGACAGGTTGCTTTGCTTTTCACTTTCATCTGTGGAGGACAGTACGTCTTCTCTGATACGTTCCTGTAATGAAACTGTTACTGACGTACGCCGGAGGAGCACGCTCGAAGACTTCAGAGATGTGAATATCTCTGAGTCCTTAAAGCAGGTTAGGCAAACGCGGTGGGTTGGACAGCCAACGTCCTCGGGCTGCAGATGGGAAACGAATGCAGCGTAGCCAGGATGGGAAGCCAAGTCCGAGTTAAGATTTTTCAAAAGCCAAGAATTAGAACCACTAGGCTCAGAAAAGCCTCCTTTCGATCTATCCAGAGAAGGCTGATTTATAGGGGAAGATGAAAGGAGGGCAATGTGTGTATTTTGGCTGCTCAGAGGATGTTGGCGCTGGGGAGGGAGGAGGAGGGAGAAGTTATCTTAAGGCTGCAGCCAGCCAAGGAGTAAGAACATCAAAGGGGAAGCCGATGGCCAGTTGTACAAAGAGCCGATGCAGGGGGAGGGTCTGGGGGGAGGGCCCAAGAGGAATGTAGGCATCTGATGACATGGTTTCAGAGCCAAGAGGGGCCTTCGGAAAGGCACGATGGATTACCTGCAGTGTGGAGCGTTTGGCCGTGAGAAACCTGGGGAGAATGAGCCTCAGGGGCCTCTAAAGTCAAGGTGGGACCATAATGTAAACTGGAGGAATCCCGTCCAGAGGGCTCAGACCTGGCAAAGGCTGCTAGAGGCTGCTTTCCATCTCTAGCTCTTAATTCCCCAGCCTTGACACCAGGAATTATTCCAGTTTGCCGAATCCATTCATTGAATGAATATGTACTCAGAATCCCCACATTTCAAGCTGTGTTGGGCCAAGGGAAAAATGCAGAATCCTTACGAGTTTGAGACTCATCGCTGGGGTAGCCAGGGAAGCATTCCCTTCTCCTAGAGATACCGTTTGTCCGTATGTGCTCAGCTGCCGGTCTCCCTGTGACTGTCCTATGTGATTGTCCCATCTACTGAAGGAAGCAGGCTCCTCCGGAGCCCTGGTCCAATCAAACTTGAATTTGTCTCCAGAATGCAGAGGTATTGGAAGGCCATCAGTTTTACCTAGCTATATTTCTGTACCAAAATCGTTTAGCTCTAATACGTTATTTTTTGTTTCGTGATTTGCCTCCGTTTTATCATCTATTCGTGTGTTAAACAGGTGCACATTGAGTATCTAAAGTGTGCAAGGACGGCGTGGTTTTGGGTGCCGCCGATACTGCAGAGTCCTGTCGGGGCACATCAGGCTCGCTACCTGCCGTTCGTTAGGGTTGCAGGGTCCCTGGGGGGGGAGTTCGTATAGGATCGTGAGAGAATCCTCAAGAGCTAGTAGAACGGAGTCATAAGCCATCCAGGCTCCATGCCTTCCGTAGAGAGGAGAGATTTCACAACGAGTTCAATTTCTTTAACAGTCATTAGTCTCTTTGGGTTTTCTGTTTCTTCTTGAGTCTTTTTTGATAATTCATGTTTTCTTTAATTCATCTGTATTTTCAAATCTATCGGCATGCATTATAGGTCATAACACTGTCTTTTAATATGCAGCATGGTACTCTTTAACAAAAGTGCCCAGTGTTTTGTTCCCGTAGTTCACAAAGCTCACACCAAAATTCTGAAGGAATATTGAGACTGGAGGATGGAGAACAGGGGGTGCGGGAAGATGTCTCTATTGGCTCTTAGGTTTCCCTGATAGTACCTAGCATTTATAAGAGGGCTTACAGTTTTGGAGAGCACCTTTTGCTTGCCTTCTCTCTCTTTCCCTCACACAGCCCTTGAGAGGTGGATTTTACCACAGTTCCCAGCTACAGATAAGAAAAAATCTGATCAGAGATGTTAACTTATCTATGACATGTAGATGAAGCTGAAGTCACTCCTAGATCAGACCGGTTCACCTAGAAGAGAGTTTAGAGATCATTTAGTTGACAGGTGTTTAAATGGGTGGTGAGGTGGGGGATGGACCACCACAGAGCCTTTGGATAAGCTTCAATGGGCCCCTAATTTGGAGGAGGAAAAAATGACATGTTTTTTTTACTAACCTCTGAACTGCAATTGAACACTTCCTTCTATGATGATTGTAAACCACAAACCGCAGGCGTAGTAGCGTTGCTGTGTCACCAACAGAGACCACAGGTATTTTCAGGGCACAGTACAGTTGTCAGAGATAATTCAAACTCTGGTTGACATGAATCGCTGCTTCGAGATTATTCGAATTAGTGGGCCCACCTTTCGTCCTTGTTATTTAACGTTATTTTTAAAATTACGTTTGTTACTATATCCCCGGCTTTTAAAATATCTTGATAACTGTCGCTCAAATAACTGACCTCTTTTCTTAGCCTTTGCATTTATTTATTTGTTTGTTGACTGTGGTAATAGATATACGTAAGATGAGCCGTCTTGACCGTTTCGAAGTGTACAATTCGGTGAGTACATTCACATTTTTGTGCAACCAGCATCGCTGTCCAGAACTTTCCTCATCCGAAGCAGAAACTACCCATCAAGAAGTGACTCTCTATCCTCCCTTTCCCAAGTAACTTCTTTTTTACTTCCTGTCTCTATGAATTTGCCTATTCTAGATACCTCGTAGAAGTGGAGTGATAGAATTTTTGTGTTTTGTGTCTGACTTTGTTCACTAAGTATAACGTTTTTAAGGTTCACCCATGGGGTGGCATGTGTCAGAACATTTTATGGCTGAATAGTATTCCATTATATATATATTTATAGATATATCATATTTTATTTATCCTTTCATCTGTTGATTCTATCTTCTGGCTACCGTGAATAATGCTGCTAGGATATTGGCATGCAAGTATCTGTTTGAGCCCCTGCTTTCAATTTTTCTTGGATATACACCAAGGATGACATTGCTGAGAAATATGGTAATTCTCCTTTTTAACTTTTTGAAGAACGGTCAAACCGTGTTCCACAGCGGCTGCACCATTTTGCATTCTCACCGGCAATGCTCAAGGGTTCCAAGTTTTCTGTATTTTTACCCACACTTGGTATTCTCCATTTTTCAAATAGTGGCCATCCTGGTGGGTGTTGCATTTTACATGAAGCATTTAACGAGTTTATTCTGAGGCGAGATCATGGGCTTCACCAGACCGCCGTGGAAGCTCTTGCTCTGAGTCAGGGTGAAGAACTAAGATGAGGGAACCCAAGCTCAGAGATGAAGTGATTCACCGGCAGCACCTACGACTTAAGACCAAGTCCCCCGGGGCTCAGGGGGTGCTCTTTTCTCCTCCTGCCACATGGTCTCTTCTCATGTAGACATTTGCCCCAGCCAGTGGTCAGCCTGAGTCAGGGCTGGAACCAAGCCATAAACCAACCAGCCACTGAAGCTGAGGCCAGCCCCAGACACAGACGAGACAGACATAATCCCTGACCGCAAGCCGCTGTCACGTAAAACCACCACACACGACCACAGCAACTAAATTTTTATTCACTCAACAAACACTGAGTACCTTGTGTGAGATCAAATTCCATGTTCAGTTGGAGTGTCTAAGGGGCATCCAGAGGGATATCCCTTGGAGATGCTCAACTGCAAGTTTGGTTTACAGGTTAGAGTTCAGGAGGGAGAAATAACCCCGCCTATGTTTTGTTTAAATACAGAATGGGGTCCCGAACTGCACTCCTTGATCAGGAGCTCGGCAGAGACAGCCTAAGATGGCTTCCTTTTTCCCGATAGTCTCCTTGCACCATTTTCTTTTCTTTTTTTTAAATATTTTTTGTAACATTTATTTATTTTTGAGACACATAGAGACAGAGCGTGAGCAGGGGAAGGGCAGAGAGAGAGGGAGATACAGAATCCGAAGCAGGCCCCAGGCTCTGAGCCGTCAGCACAGAGCCCGATGCGGGGCTCGAACTCACAGACCGTGAGGTCATGACCTGAGCTGAAGTCGGACGCTCAACCGACTGAGCTACCCAGGCGCCCCGTTGTGCCATTTTCTTATGAGCTTCCAATCAACTGTGGCTCTTGAATCTTCCCACACCTGCCACCACTCTTGTCAGTCGGTGTTAAAAGTGACTAATAAAGTAGCTAACTTTTAATAAGTGTGAATTTGGCCTTCCACTGCGTGACCATGAACACATAACATACCCACCCTAAACCCCAGTTGTCTCACTGGCAAAATGGGGATGACAATGCGTGGGAACGAGGATGCAGTGAGACCAGGCAGATAAAGGCTAGCGTGGAGCCTGGTGCGGAGGAAACATTCAGTAGATGCGTGTCGCTGTTATTGTCGATTTTAAAATTTATTATTAAAAACACTTGGCGCGTTGCAAAATGGAATTAACAGAACCCACATCCTTAAATCTAGGAATTCAGTCTTTTCATCTCTGGGTCTAAGGCATCTGGTATGGTAGCCTCTCAATAAATGGGTACTGAATGAATGAATGAATGAATGAGAGATGACATTTATTACTATTATTAGTATTATTAATTTGTATTTATTTGAGCATCTACTGACATATAAAATAGCATTTTTAACCATTTTAAACCTTAAATCAGATATTGATCTTAGAGAAGAAACTCTACACGCCCCCAAAGCAGTGAGGGGGCAAGTCACTCAATCCAGAACGTTCCATGCTGAGGGAACAGCAGGTAAAAGCCTGCCTTAAGTGTTTAGAATAGCAATGCCTGTGTGGTGTGGCTTAGAGAAGTAACATGTAGGCCTTTGGGGGCCATGATTAGGACTTTGGCTTTTCTCTCAGAAAGATGGGAACCATGGGAGGGTTTTAAACAAAGGAGTGAGGTGATTTCACTTGTGTTTGAAAAATCACTCCGGCTGCTGGGTTGAGAACAGTCTGTAGAGGGGCAAAGGCAACTGCCAGCTAGACGTTGATGCCATCATCCAGGTGAGGGATGTCGGTGAGGTGATCGTTCCTGGAGTGTAACGAAGAGCTAAGAATAATTTTATTTTGTGGCAAGTTTCCCCCAACCTTCTTGAACAGTCCCAGTTGCTGGGAATTTATGAATACAGCCGGCAGAGTACCCTACAGTTAGAACTAGAGGGGTGCCTGGGTGGCTCAGTCGGTTGAGCGTCCGACTTCGGCTCAGGTCATGATCTCGCGGTCCGTGAGTTCGAGCCCTCTGTCGGGCTCTGTGCTCACAGCTCAGAGCCTGGAGCCTGCTTCGGATTCTGTGTCTTCCTCTCTCTCTGCCCCTCCCCCACTCATGCTCTGTCTCTCTCTGTCTCAAAAATAAATAAACATTAAAAAAAAAAGAACTAGAGAACATTCATGTAATATAATGTCATGCAGATCACGCGCCCTTGTCTAGTTGTGTGTGGAAGTTTGTTGTTTCCTGTAGATTATTCGTGAAGAGCATGAGTTCTAGACTCAGTTTCCTGGATTTGGATCCTGGCTCTACCACTTACTAATGGTGTGACCTTGGGCAAATTACTCTAAACGCTCTGTGCCTCAGTTTCCCCACCTGTTAAATGGAGACAATACATTGTTGCAAAAAGTGAGGAGTTAATACATGTACAACATTTAGCATTGTATTAATATATAACCATTGCTCAGTAAATATTAGCTATCATTATAGATACGGATATAACCATTTATAAAGGTCAAGGAACAGCTCTACTTAATTTATTTAACACTACAGTGTACCAGAACTGGAAAGGAACTGAGACATCATTTAGTCCAATCCTAGTGATCAAAGCGATATTCCCCTCCCCCCCCCCGCAAAAAGAAAGAGGTTATGTAGCTAATGTTACCTAGCTGGTGGCACAGTGGGCATCAGAACATGGACTTCTGGACCCCCCAGTCCGCTGTTTTCTGTGCTGTGCCATGTCGCTTCCATATAGCCTTCGATATAACACCAGGTGGGGATAATAATAATCATAATAACCACGCTAAGTGATTTTTTTGACTCTCACTTTGTGCCAGGCACCATTCTACGTGTTTTACACACATTCGCTTACTTAATCCTCATGACAACCCTGTGAGGCAGGTACGGTCATTGTCCCCATCTTGTAGAAGAGGAGGCTGAAGTTAGAGCAAGTAACTTGCCCAGGATGGGGGTGTGTGTTGGGTCGGGGAGCATGGGTGGCCTGAGACTCAGGAGGCTGCCCTACCGTTACATCACGTGATCTACATTCTTGGCTTGTAAAATAGGGACATCGAATCCTGTCTCGAAGGTCCCTTTCGGATTTAAGGCTCGCCCATCCTAAGTACTTTGTGATTATCAGGTCGCTAACAAATACCATTTTAGCTCATTAAACAGGCTGTCTTATTAACTGATCTTCATTTTAATGATCAGCTGCAAGCAAGACTGTTTGTAGAACAGCCTAGAAACCAAAGTCACCAAGGCTGTGAGGGATGCTGGAAATGTTATTTCTGGCTTCCATGGCAACCCCGACATAGGGGGTTAGGCTTGACGGAGTCAAGTGCACCAGCTGGAGCCGAGAGCTCACCCGAGCGCTGTGAGTGACGAGGAAACAAATGGCTGGCTCAATAGTTTTCCTTTTGTGTAATCCACTGTCTCGGCGTATTTTAGGGAGCGGAGACCTACGCCAAGTTGAGTAAGGATGGAGGAAATGAGGCATCGTATCAAAGCGGAGAGAGGACGGTTTCCAAATGAGTTGGAGAATGAGAACAATCTAGGTGCCTGGGGGAGTCACCGTGGAGAGAAGGAAGGGGGAGGCATGCAGAGGTCTCAGGGAGGGGAGGAGAGTTGGCCCCCTTCCGCGAAGCTTGGAGGTACCAGGCCTTCAGGTGAGCTTTGGAAGAGGACTGAGCATGCCCAGTAGTACTTTTTTTTATTCCTGTGTGTTTGGAGCTCCCAGTGGGAACCCACTGCGGACGAGCGTGGTGGTAAATGCAGATATTTTGAGGAGTCAAGGGAACCCCCAGGGCCAATGCAGGAAACAAAGCTCCTAGGTATTTTAAGCAGAAAGGGATTTCAGGGGCACCCAGGGGGCTCAGTCCGTTAAGCGTCCAACTCTCGACTTCGGCTTAGGTCATGATCTCGTGGTTTCATGAGTTAAAGCCCCACACTGGGCTGTGTGCTGATGGTGCATAACCTGTTTGGGATTCTTTCTCTCTCTCTCTCTCTCTCTCTCTCTCTCTCTCTCTCTCTGCCCCTCCCCTACTCACACTGTCTCTGTCTTTCTCAAAATAAATCAATAAACTTAAAAAAAAGAAGGGATTTCATACTGGGAATGAGGTACTTACATAATCGTTGGAAAGATCGAAGAAGCGGGAGTCGGGGCCGTCACACCAGAATTCATTGCTGGGATCAGGATGCTGCTGTCACTGTAACTGCATCTATGAAGCTGCTCAATAGATACGAGAACACCAAGCCCATCTTTCTACAACCTTACCTGCCAGCAGAGACAGGCTCCACTTGCTTCCTCCTTTGTGAGGATATCTAAGTGGTGGTCCCTAACCGTTACCCAGAGCCCCAGCTGCCAGGCGGTCTGCGAAGTATGGCTCTTGCCGTTTTCGCTTCTGCGGTACTGGAAGACTCTGAAAGAGGTAGCAGTTCGTGCCGAGGGCCAGCTGATGCCCCATCGGTGGTTATTTCAGGTGACATCCGAATTAACTGGGGCGAGCAACAGAGGTCCGGGAGTGGGACATGGAAGAGAGAGGAGTTGGGAGGGCCCCGTGGCTGACCTAAGCTGTCTGCTCCATTCCTCAGAGTCCTTCAGGCAGACTCACTCCAGGGTCAGATACCGACGGGGCAGAAACTCAGCTCCTAAAGATGAAGGAGCTGTCTTAACATTCTCTCCGGTGCCTTCTCTATTCGTTTATACATAGAAGAGGTTAATTTACATCTGATACCAGGCTGGGGTCTTGAAGGGAAAGCACGGTTGGAGGGGGGTGGGCCTGGAGAGACTGGTTCTGGGTTGGGCCAGGGGTGGAGAAGAGTGAAGTCTAGGCTGAGTCGGGAGCCCTTAGAGCGTCCCCTGAGGAGGATGGCATATTTAAAACCCTTCAGTGGTGCCCCATTGGCTCCTTAATGAAGTCCAAACTTTTTTTTTTTTTAAGCAAGCTCTACACCCAATGTGGGACTTAAACTCACGACCCTGAGATCAAGAGTCATATGCTGTACGGACTGAGCCAGCCGGGCGCCCCGTGAAGTCTCAACTTCTTAATAGGAGAGGCACGCAGCCCTCCCCACCTGGCCGTGTCATCCCCCAGGGTGTCCTTCAAGATCCAGCCATACCGCACCCCCTGCAGTTACCATGCACA
The DNA here is from genome assembly GCA_030068075.1 of Paguma larvata. Classification (NCBI taxonomy): domain Eukaryota; kingdom Metazoa; phylum Chordata; class Mammalia; order Carnivora; family Viverridae; genus Paguma; species Paguma larvata. The sequence continues at coordinate 42,466,794 of CM057838.1, forward strand.
CGAGCACCCTACCCTGTTTGGACCTCTGGGCCTTTGCTCGCACTGACCTTTTGCCTAAAGTGCCCGCCCCGACTCTGTCTGGCCAACACCTGCTGTCCTATGCTAATAGAGTAATATTATTAAATAGCATAGTGCCCGTCGGCTTCTCCAGCTCCTCCCCTTCCGCCATCTTGGGATCAGTGCTCTCCTCCAGGCTCTGGTTGCTTATGTTTTTCATGGATCTTCTGAATCTGTCTTTTTTTAAAAGATTGTCAGCTCCTCCCAGTCTGAGATTAGTTCTCACACTGTATCCCCAACACCTAGCACAAAGAGGGGGGTTCTATAATGTTTGCATAACTCAGCCAAACCAGAATGATGGACCAACTTTGCTTTGCCGGCCCAGGGCTGTGGAAACCTCTGCCCCCTGCCTTCATGTGTGCCCACGCCCTGTCCTTCCCGGGGAAGGAGTGCAAGGCTCCTTCCTCCTGGCCGTTAGCTGCCTCGGCCTGACCCTGTGCTGCTACTCCCGGGTCTCTCTGCGCTGCCCCGATTTCTGTTTGCCAAACTCCCAGAAAGCAGATGAGGCAATTGCTCAATTTATTACGTTAACACGCTCCTAGCGGTTAAATGCCGGTTGCTTTTTTAAAGCTGCCTACACCGTGTTTCACTCTGCAGAGAGAAGAAACCACTTAACTGTTTCCCAGTACTCTCTGTGCTGTCTTGTGGGGGGACGGGCGGGTTTTGAGGGTGTGCATGTATGTGTGTAGGTTACAGTTTTTAAGATCTGAGTCAGTTCTCAACTTGAGAAAGGAAGAAAGACGGCGAGAGGGATGCTGACAGAGAATACCAAACTCACTCTGACTCGATTCAGTCAATGAGTTTTAAAATCATTGATTATTTTAGGGCTTTTTTATATTTCTCTTTATCAATTGGGAGAAAGCCTGTTTGTAAGACAAACTCTGAGAGGATATGTGAGCATCATATATGATATATATATCATATACATATATGTACACACATATACATCATACATGTATTTATGTGTGTGTATATATATATATATATATATATTTTTTTTTTTGGCGAAACTTTAGCAAACTACTTTACCTTGCAAGGAAATTCAGTTCATCGGAAACTGTTTTCTCTAGGGCTAAAGTGGGGCAGCTTTCTCGTTGGCTCCTTCGCAAAGAAAATTGTCCAGGGTTCTGGAAACCACAGTTGTTGAACCTCATATGATGTCTTTTCTTTCAGCTCATGTAACAGTTACTAGAGGAGACTGGTGTGATGTGGCATGTTTTTTTCTTTCTTTTTTTCTTTCTTTTTTTTTTTTCTTTTCCATTTTGCTGGCTCATTGGTACGCACTCCCTGAGGGCTGTGTTCCTAAAGGAATTTATGACGGTCCTCAGGGACGACTGAAATTTGAGCTGGTGTCAATCCAGAATCCCTCATTGCTACCCAAAGATGCGAGTTCATTCACCAGAACCTTCTTTAAAAAAGAACGACAACAGCAAAATCTCATTGTGCCATTGGAGAGTATATTTGGCATGAAAGCTTCCCAGTGTGTGTCTCCCCCGCTAGACAGCATCTATCTCCCCCAGCACACTCCTCTCCGTCTGCTCGGCACACCTTCTCCCTGGTAGTGGCCGGGGAAGGTATACGCGGAGCAAACACGACAGTACTGAAATTCCAGCGGCTGCCTGGGAGCTCTGGTTCAGCTTGTGGGTGTGGGAAAGAACTTAATAGAATAAGGGTTGACATTCTGACCGTATCTCATGTGTTCTTGAGAGAAGCACTTGGTACGTGGTGTCTCGAATGGTATCAACTGCGTTTTGCACAGTTCATTGGGACAAACAGGTCTATGACAAAGAACACAACAGGGGCCCCTGGGTGGCTCAGTCGGTTAAAAGCGTCCGACTCCGGCTCAGGTCATGATCTCGTGGTTCATGGGTTCGAGCTCTGCATTGGGCTCTGTGCTGACAGCTCAGAGCCTGGAGCCTCCTTTGGATTCTGTGTCTACCTTCTCTCTGCCCCTCCCTTGCTCTCTCTCCCTCTCTCTCAAAAATAAATAAACATTAAAAAAAACACACACACACAGAGCAGAGGAAAATCTGGAGGGGCTCTGGCAGAATGGAGGCCCGGCCAGCCACCACATCCCTTCCCTCGGCCCTCTTCCCCCTTCTTTCTTCCCCAATCAGGCATTCAAAGCAGGATGAATGGAGCCAAGAGGGGGAGTCCATGGACATCAACTCCATCTGGCTGTACCTGTTACTCTTCTCTTTGGTAGTTGGCCAAGAGGTAGAGCGTGTGTTTGCTCTATATTTTTGCTGCTTGTGCCTCCTCGTTCAGAATTACAATCTCTAGCGACTCTTCTTTGTGGTCGAGGGTTAGGCTGTTCTGGCAGAGCATGTGTTGTGATTAGGATTACCAAATACTGAGTCCCCTTCCCCTGCGTCATTCCATAGGCTTCTGTATGCTTGCCTCACCGAACCCCTGGCCTGTAAACCCTGTGAGGCCAGGGACCGCATCTTCTACCTGTCAACACCAACAGCGCCGGCACTGTGTTTTGCCCATAGTGCCTTCAGTTCTCTTCCCTCTGTGTACCAGCCCTGAGCCAGGCATTGGGGAAACGAAGGTGAATAAAGCCCAGAGGTCTGTGGGGTCTGTCGTGACCCCAGAGGTCTGTCTTACTCTTTGTGGGTTTGCAGGCCGGTACGTATGGTATTTGTGAGATGACATCATGGCACAGTGTCACTCATAGTGCTTAGCGTCGACACTGCCTGGTGATGCACAAGGCGCTTTTGGACATGGATACGTGCAGCAGGTGAATCCCTGGGGCTAAGGCACGGTGGTGGCCCCCCCCCCCGCCCCGCCCCAATGCCCTGGCCAAGGGTAGGGAGCGAAGAGACATGGGCTCTAGGGGAGTGTTTCTTGAGTTGAGCTCTAACTCCTGGGGCTCGTCCAGTCTCTGCTGCCAGTCCTCCCCCAGTTTTATCGAGGGAAAAAAATGTGTTAATTGGCAGCCAGGAGTTGCAACTAGGTAAGGCTCTTCTCTGGGACATTTTCCTGTTCATAGGAGACTCTTTACATCCTGTACCGGGAAGCAGGGGCTAACGGTGCGGGTACTAGCATCAGAGTGGCGTGGCTTTGAAATCCTTATTCCACCACCATTCTCTTGCCGTGTGCTGGTGGACTTGCTATTCAAACTCTAAGCGTCAGCATTGGGGGTCGTAATGGTGCCTGCCTTATTTATTTTCCGAGCCTAGTTGAAAGCCAGGACATATCTGACATGTACATGATCCAACGTCAGAATAGAACAGGAGAAAATCCAGGATGTATGGTCTCTCCCAGTCTTGGGGAGGGGCCCCTCGATACTGTCTTCTTCTCTGGACTTTTGGCTCAGTGGTACATGGTCTTTCTCGCTCACATACCCCTTGGGATAGAGCTCTTAGATTTGTCTCAAGAATCAACTGAAGGAGGGGTGCCTGGGTGGCTCAGTCGGTTAAGTGGCCGACTTCGGCTCAGGTCATAATCTCGCGGTCTGTGAGTTCGAGTCCCGCGTCGGGCTCTGTGCTGACAGCTCAGAGTCTGGAGCCTGCTTCTGATTCTGTGTCTCCCTCTCTCTCTCTGCCCTTCTCCTGCTCATGCTCTGTCTCTATGTCTCAAAAATAAATAAACGTTAAAAAAAATTATTAAAAAAAAAAAAGAATCAACTGAAGGAATTACAAGTGCAGAATCCTGGGCTCCAGAGTCAGATTCACTGACTAGGGTGAAATCACTGACTAGGTCTAGGGAGCTGCCTAGGCCTCAGCATTTTAAATACACACCCCAGGTATTTCTTCTTTTTTAAGTTTATTTATTTATTTTGAGAGAGAGAGAGAGAGAGAGAGAGAGAGGGAAAATGCCAAGCAGGCTCCATCCTATCAGTGCAGACCCTGAAACGTGAGATCATGACCTGAGCCGAAGTCTAGAGTCAGACGCTTAACCGACTGAGCCCCCCAGGTGCCCCCACACCCCAGGTGTTTCTGATGTCATCAAGACATTGAGGATACTGCTGCGTGGTTCTTCACTGTATCTCCACTGAGCAGCTCCCCCAGTTCCTGGAGGAGTAGCTGCACCTTCTCTCTTCCCTGTCCTTCCAGCCCTCCCACTCATACATGCACCTCGAAGGGATGAGGGAGCATCACAGCTGGAACTTTGTGGGTTCCAGGGATTTATAGAAGATACCACATGCAGTGAGGCAGCTCCATGCCTGAGATGCTGGTGGGAACACATCCGGGCAGAGGAAAATGGGGGAGGTACCCGGGGACTCAGAGGAAGGCCTAATTTAGGGGGGGGGTAGGGGCATCAAAGAAAGGTTTTCGAAAGTAGGTGCCCACGGGGTTGAGTCTTAAGCTGAGGAAGTAGCCTAGAAAGGATGTAGAGACTACAGACCGTTATTGCTGGGGTATGGGGTATAGAGTAGGGAGTGCTGGCCCGAAGACTTCATTAGTTCATTCTCCCATGAACATTATAATTTTTTAAAGTTTATTTGTGTATCTTGAGAGAGAGAGAGAGAGCGCGCGTGAGCGAGAGCGAGCGGGGGAGGGGCAGAGAGAGGGAGAGAAAGAATCCTAAGCAGGCTCCATGCTGTCAGGGCAGAGACTGATGTGGGGCTTGACCCCATGAACTGTGAGATCATGACCTGAGCTGAAATCAAGAGTCAGACGCTCAACCCACTGAGCCATCCAAGCACCCCGCCCATGAACATTATTGATCTTGCTGTCAGCGACCCTTAGGGTGGTGGCTTTGAAAGAAATTGCTTTTATGAAACAGTATCCTGAGATTTACAGCTGCCTGGTGGGAGCTATTGTGACTCCGATCAATGAAACTCACGAAAATATTCATTTATAGGAAAGTTCTGCTGTAAGGAGAAAAAGAGTAAGTTCCAGTTGTTGGGAGAGTCTCTCTCTTCTCTCAGGCCAGGAAAGCCATTGATGGGATGGTTGGGGCATTACGGTTGGGAGGGATCTCTTGGGCCTGATTGCAAAGAGTCCGGTTGGCAAATCGGTTTCATTCCCCAGGCGCCCTCCAGGCACCAGGCGGAGGGAACTCGGGGTGCCGGGCCGGGAGCCGTGCTGTGGCGGAACTTTGATTCTCAGCCTGAGATTGATTAGGGGTCTCACAGGTGCCAGGGCTGGAAGCCCGCGGGACGGCGTGCAGAGGTTGGGATTTGCCATCCTGGCTTGAGGTTTTACCGTGTGACTGGCTGTCAGGGCAGAGGTTCTTTCCCTACGGTTTATACAGTTGGGTTTTTGAGCCTTGGGTGCAGGGCTTGACATTTATACCAATTAGATTTCGTCTTGTTAGTTTTGACTCATTATTCTGGCACTCAGAAGTCCTTTCTGGCCCTGACTCCATTGTTTGGCTTCTCAGCAGTTGCTCCAGCACTGCACGTCGCGGCGTTGAGACACCTGTGAGTGCCCCGGAATTTGGGAAAATGTTTGGAAAATCTTACCAAGTGGAGAACGATTTGCTAGTGTGTCCGAGGTGTGTTTTAGATACCATTAAGAAGCCCAGGGTGTTTCCCTACTAGAATAGAATCGAGTTTTCAGGATATTCCCCGGTGGGTCTTTAGGAAGATGTGAATAGAGCATCATGATTTCAAAGAAGGCCATAGCTCATCGACAGTGCTGTCAGATGTCTGGCGGGGGTCACACAGCAGCTGGCGACTGACTAATAAGGGAATTGGAGACGGAGGGACTTGACTGTGGCCTTTGCACGTGCCCCAGTCGAGTGCCCTAAGTAGAGGGGAGTTGCAGGTTAAGTCACACTGGGGGCCCAGGATGAAAAATAGTCTAAATAGCCTCCATGAAATCACCCGAAGGTCCCAAGAACTAGTCACGGTCTGGAGGCACATGGCGACAGAACCACACGAGGTGGCCGCAGGGGCCACGTCTCAGGCATCCGTGGACATGTACTCATTGAGCATGACCCTGGGTAGGATTGTGGTGTTGTGTTACATGGTAGTCTTTTTTTTTTTTTTTTAATTAATTTCTGAGAGAGCAAGCAAGCACGGAAGGGGCAGAAAGAGAGAGAGAGAGAGAGAGAGAGAGAATCCCAAGCAGCCTCCACATCATCAGTGTGGAGCCTTATGTAGGGCTTGAACTCACAAACCATGAGATCATGACCTGAGCTGAAGGCGGACGCTCAACTGCCTGAGACCCCCCAGGCGCCCCACATGGTCGTCCTTTCTCTCGGTCTGTCTCTCCAGCTGTCTTTCTTTGACCAGCCCATGTACCTCAATTCACATAAGCCAAATGCTTATGGGATGCCATTTCCCTTGGCTCTCCACCACACACATCTGTCCTCAGTTTCCCCCGGGGCCTTGCTCCTACCGATCTCTCAACAAGCACTTGTCCGATGAGTGAGAATGGAAATGACCAGCAGCCTGCCTTCCTGGGTCGCTGCTCTTCAGGAAGGCAAGCATCTGTTTTATCATTTTATTAAATTTTTAAAAAGACAAATAGGCATGTAGCAGAGAGAAGCACTTGGCAGGAGGCAGGCAAGTTTGAGCCATAGCTTTCAGGCTGTGATTCCAGGGAAGGAAGGCCAGTGTGGTGCTGGTGCGTCTGGAGTAGGCCGAGGATGGTGGGTCTAAAAGAATAAAATCCTTCCTGAGTATCGCTTGGGGGTTAAGAGTATGGGGTACAGAGCCAGACAAAATGGATTCAGATCCTGGCTCCCCTCTTTCCTAAATATGAGCCCCTAGCTAGTTATCTAGCCGTTCTAGGCTCACTGTCATCACCTGTAAAATGGGAATAGTAATAGTACCTACTCCCTAAGGTGAGCGTGAAGAATAAATAAGCCATCAAATGGAAAATATTCAGAACAAGGCCCTGTACTTATTAAGTGCTCAAGGAACAGTAGCTCTAAATTATTATTATATTCTTCTTCTGAGTTTCACAACATGCCTGGGAGGCATTATTATCACCATTTTACAGAAGAAGAGATTGAGGGTCAGAGAGGTTGAGGAGAGGCTCAAGACCACATGGACAGAAGGTGGCAGAGGCTGGACTTACACTTAGGTCCTAGGACTATCTGTTGTATCGCTAAGCATTTCAGAGTTCCTTTTCAGTTTCTGGATGAGATTATTTTCCCCTTAGTATAGATATCCACCTCTTTTCCTTCCCCGAACATGCTTTGACCTTCCCAGGCAGAAGGCACCACTGTACAATGACACGGTCATGATCGAATTTGCCAGAGCAAGGGAGGCTGATTAGGGACAAGTCTGCAACCCTGAGAAGAGGAAATAGTTCCAGGGTTGCACGCCGTCATCCTGGGGTGGAAATGCTGCAGAAACCTGTCCTGGCTCAGGTTCAAGGGTGAGAGGCACTTGTTTGCCCAACTCGTGGGCTTTAAAGACAAGCTGTCAGTACTGAAGTGCTGGTGACAAGGTCCAGACTGTCACTTTGTGGTTCAAGGGATGACATTTTATGATGTGCCCACAAACCCTCATCCGGTGCTGTTGAAAGTCTGCCATGAGGAGCCAAAAGGAAGGTTGCGTGCTCTTCTCCCGGGCTAGGGAGGCAGGGACACCATTTATCAGAACCTGCACGTGCAAGGAACACACGCAGAGCGGAGTCTAGCAACACCTCTTAGCATTCCCCACGTGGGAGAGCTGTGGGGTTCTTCACAGCAAATATTTCTGAATGCCCCAGTATCGACAGAGCTCATGTTGTAATGTCAGCTGTATTGAGAACTTCCAAGGTGTCCACCATGAGATGGAGGAAGAGCCATTACTACAGTCCCACGTCTGACCCTAATGAGCCGTGAGGCCTCACAGAGGTGAAGTCACATTTCTCAGCCTCAGTGTCCCCTTCTGCAAAGTGAGCGACTTGGACTTTATTTAGATCCCTCCAGCTCTAAGAGTTTATTAGTCTGTGAGTCGATGAACCAAAGTTCAAAAGTGGCTATGCTTCCTCCTAAAATGGCAAAGTTTTGGGTCTAGAATCTAGGTCTCTATTAGCAGAATCCACACTGGCTCTAGAACTTTCTGACTTTGTGGTTTTCATCCACCTCCTTGAACTGACTGCTCTGGCTCAGTCCCTTCCACCTGAAACCTTGCTCCCCCACCCAGAATTCCGTTAAACTCTGCAAATGTTGACTGCAGACTATTCCCACCTGCATAGTTAGGAAGGTGAATGTGACTGTTTCCCACTTTGGGGAATTCACAGTGAGATGGTGAGGTCCAGACTTGCCAGAACTTCTTTTCTCCAGAGATCTCTCTAGTACCTAACCTAGTTCCTCCCAAAGTGTGGTCCCTGGGCCAGTGGCATCGATTTCACCTGGGAACTATCTAGAAATGCGGATTTTCAGATATCACTCAAGGTCTACAGAATCAGAAATTCTGGAGGTGTGGCCCACCCATCTTCGTTTTTAACACCCCTCCAGGGGATTAGGAGGCACCTCCAGTTTGAGAACCACTGACCTGGCCCTCTCAGGGACAAGACTGTGGCCTTGAGCCCCTAAGGGACCTGAGGAGTTCTCTTGAGGAGCACTTGGTCACTTGGGCTACCAGGACTGACTTTCAGCTCACAGTCACAGCTCCCTCGGCACCTCGCACAACGTTTCGAACCTTCGCGGTGTTTTTGTCAGTGCCCAGGCATTGTGGAAACGACACATTTGTTTTGCCGGGAACTAATCCAGTTTAGCACATAATTCCCCATGGAACTTCCAGACTTCGCTTTCAATTGACCGTGAGGCTTGATGGGATGTTGACACCATGACTAAGACCCACAGCAAAGATCCCAACCCCAGAGGACCTCCTGCTTCCAAAAATCTCCCGAGGAAGAGTTCTCAGGAAGCCAGTCTGCTGTCTCCTCTCTCCTTTCCATAGAGCCTTTTCTTAATATCTTCGTCCATGACAGGGTCTGAGCCTGGTGACAGTTCTCCTCAGCAGGAGGTCACTGGGCCACATTCTCCCTGCAGTGAGTTCAGACATCGAGGGTGGGGTGTGGGCGGCTCCTGGAGAGGGGCCAGCCTGGTCCTGGCCCTTGTCTTCTGTCCTGGGACCTGCGGGCCTGTCATCCACGGCTCCGGCCCAGGGCTGTATGTTAGACCATCGGCACCTTTGTGAACATTATAAGAGGCGCCCCCTCCAGCTGCTTCTCGGGGTGCACACTGGCGCTGGGGTTCAGGATTCCAGCCACTTGCCTCATAGGGCAGGTGTCTGTGTGCAACAGACTTCATGGCCAGGAGCAGCGGCCGGCGGGGGGCCGGTGTGGGCAGATGAGGGGGTTCCCACATGCAGGACCCAAGGCTACACTCTTTGCCCGCGCTTCTCCCTACCTGCCTACTGCAGTGGGTATTGGTGTTGTCTCCATATAGGTTTGTTTCTATATTGTAAGGGATTTTTCAAACTCTCGGTGCCTCCATTTTCTCGTGTATCCAAATGGGTATGACATTACTCTTTCCTCTTAAGAGCTTGTTCTGAAAATCAAACGGGACCATAGTGAGGAACGCAATCTGGAAAACAGATTTGAAAACGTCCCGCAAACGTCAGGTTTCATATTGATCTTTCTCCCAGAGTCCTTAAGGGCAGTTTCTGGGCCTTCTGGTTTGAGAAACACATTTTGAATTCACACAGCCCCAGCTTTATAGTGTGGGTGCAGCACAAGGTTGTTCTCCTGCCGGGATGCTGTGGTTTCGGGGTGCTTCCTGGCCCCCAAATCGGAAGGCTTGTGAGGCCGCCACAGTGCACGAGGTGTGTGTGCAGGCGCTGGGGACGAGTCACGGCCTGGCAAGCCGGCCTGGACAGGATGACCTCACCGGCCTTTCCCACTTCGCAGCTCGATGACTGGGTTCACTGTTTCATATTTGGCTTTCTCTCTCTTTCTTGCAGCTGTGGTGATTGGGATTTAGGGCAAGCATTTGGGATCCCTTTTCTAATCCCCGTCAAATCTGGATTTAGCTACAGAGTCCGGGAAGGGGAGGAGGGACGGAGGGACGGACTCCCCCCTGCACTGGCTGGAGGCAATAGCTCAGAATATCTGAGAAATTCCTCCTCCCTCTGAGGCGGGAGCCCTCTCATCTCATCTCCTATCAGCCTCTTCCCGGGATGTGATGAGTTTCACCCACAGACTCAAACCTCTTCTGACTTTCTTGTTTGGGGGCTAATGGAGTCAGTATGGTGGGGATGAGGGAGAGACCTAACGTTAACCTTTTCCCCACGTAACCGTGTCCTTCGTTTCTTGGTCGGTCCCTTCTCCAGTTTCGGTATGCGCTCGCCGGGTTGAGTCCCTCTCTCAACCAGATTAGTGCAGCCACCGTCTACATCGCCCACCTTGCAAGCCACTGCCACCCTCAGTCGGCTTGTCATTATGTAACCTCCCTACAGGTGAGGCGAGTTACCCAGTATACTATTAGTATAACTAATATACTACGCTTGTCACTGGGTACACATCGGGTACTCATTTCCCAGGCCTTTCGTAGCTGGCTTCGGGTTACCTTCCAACTCCATTCCCATCCGCACCCCCATCTGTGTTCCATCGCTCATTCCATTTCCACCGCACTTGTGCCATCGTAGGCTTCTGTTCACGTGTCTGTCTCCATGCGTTCCTTCTCTGCATGCAAACACCGCGTGAGACCAGTTCACATCCCATCTCCCGGACCCCAGCCCTCTAACATCCCCATTCTCTGAACATCTAGCGTCGGGACCACACTAATTATTCTTTCATTTGTTCCATTAGTTAAGTTCCCAAGGTAGATCCTAAGCTCCTTGACGTTGGTCCCCACCCTGGGCTTATTGTATATTCCCTGCAGGATCCAGCCAAGCTTCTGTGGCACGCGCTCAATAGCAAAATCATTTTGGCCCCACTCGGGTGTGTGCCCACCTAAAAACTGTGTTGATGACTCTCTAGAAACTGAAGTGTCCGTTTGTCTTGCAAAAATAAATAGTATCTGTTGGTAGCCAATGCTCACGATCACCCGGTCATGCGCGTTTTTTTTTTTTTTTTTTTTTACCCTTGCGGCTTCCCCGCCTGGGGAAGAAAAAACCCGTGAAGGTCGGAGGTCTGGAAGGGGATCCCCGGCCCTAGGATTCCCAACAGCAGCCGGGCCACACTGGGCCGTAGCACTCCCCTAACGGACCTGCCCTCTCCTTTCTCCCCAGAGAGCTCCTGTGAGAATAAGCGGGCGGACCTGGTCTTCATCATCGACAGCTCCCGCAGCGTCAACACCCACGACTACGCGAAAGTCAAGGAGTTCATCGTGGACATCTTGCAGTTCTTGGACATTGGCCCCGACGTCACCCGAGTGGGCTTGCTGCAGTATGGCAGCACCGTCAAGAACGAGTTCTCCCTCAAGACCTTCAAGAGGAGGTCTGAAGTGGAGCGTGCGGTCAAGAGGATGAGGCACCTGTCCACGGGCACCATGACGGGGCTGGCCATCCAGTATGCCCTGAACATCGCCTTCTCCGAGGCAGAGGGGGCCCGGCCCCTGAGGGAGAACGTGCTGCGGGTCATAATGATCGTGACCGATGGGAGGCCACAGGACTCCGTGGCCGAGGTGGCCGCAAAGGCACGGGACACGGGCATCCTGATCTTTGCCATTGGTGTGGGCCAGGTGGACCTCAACACGCTGAAGGCCATCGGGAGCGAGCCCCACGAGGACCACGTCTTCTGGTGGCCAACTTCAGCCAGATGGAGTCCCTGACCTCAGTGTTCCAGAACAAGTTGTGCAGTAAGTCCTGCTCCTCTGGGGCTCTTCCGGGGGGAATCATTGGAATTCTTTCTTTTATCTCCCTGTGTCGATTCTGCGCGACCTCGTCCCAGGTACTTTGCTGGCAAGGGGTGTTCAGCCAAGGCCAGGATAGACACGGCGTTCTCCTGGGATTACCCTCTGGCCAAGGAGACAGATAGTGAGGATATAATGACGCAGATAAGTAAGCAACTGCGGTTGTTACAATATCATGGAGGAAGAATTCAGGGCAGGACCCAACCTAGGCCCGGGTGCCCTTCTCTGGGGAAGAACCCGGACTGCAGAATGAGTACGAGTAGATGGGCAAAGCTTTTCTCCAGCACATGGGACTGACCTGGCGTTCCCGAAGTTAGGATTCATGAGTTGGAGTAGAGATGGGAACAGGAGGGCAAAAAAATTCCATAGCATCTCCTTGGATGGGGTCGAATACCACGTGTTACTGCCCCATGGTGGTGCTCGTGCTGGATATTTTCTCCGCAAAGAGGCCAAGTGCACGCGGAGGGCTGAGATTTGGTCCCCTCCTTCTGTGGGGGGACACCTGCCTGAATCCTTGAGCCGCCTTCTGCTTCAAGGGCCCTCTGCCCTCTCTGGCTTTCTAACCTGCTCTCCACGGGGCTTCTCTCTCCCTTCCTCGCCAGGCTGCGCTCAGTTCCCTGTGCCCAGAGCTCCTGGCCTCAGCTTTCCGCAGCAGGTCCACCTGCCCCGTCCCCAGTTTCCTGCTTCTGCAGCTGGCTTCTGGTCCCTTCTTCCTCGAGGAGGGCAGGGCTCAGGGGGCCACCCAGCCTCCTCTCTAGTCCTTAGAAACCGGAGGTGTGCCTCTTGACCTGGTAAACAGTGTCCGGTCTTACCTTGGCTGCCTCCATTTGTCCCTGTCCCCTCCAACTGCCATGCTTTTTGGACGGAAAAGCAAAAGGAAGGATCTATTTTGAAATAACTGGTACTCCCCAGGAGTAGGAGTGGAGAATGACCTTAAAGACCAGACTCATCTCCAGCTCCCCAGGAGCAGGACCCTGGCCCTTTGGGAGCTCTGAGGACTCTGAGTCTGTTCTCAGAGTCTTACACAGCCTTGGGAAGGCCGCTCCTCCCACCGAAGCCTCAGGGAGAAAAGATGGTGTATTTTGATGTTTTTTTGTTTAATCCCCTGCTGAGACTCCATTGTTTCTTGACTCTCAAGTCAAAAGATTTACTTAAAAAATCAATGCCATGAAGGAAAAAGAAGCTTTTTCTCTGCAATGTGTCTTGGAGAATTTTCAAAAGTGCACTCTGTCCTGGCACCGCAGAAGGGCCGCGTCGTGGCGTGCCGCGGCCCAGGTCGCCTGCAGTCAACCGGGAGAACGGGCTGCAAGCATTTTAAGGTTTATGACTTTAAATGACTTCTGCAGAATTTATGTTCCCCTTTTCCTGGAAATATGAAAAAAGAAATTGGTTCCGTAATAGTATTGATGGGTTTCTTCATCTGTCTTGGAAAATGTCGATGGAGTTCTTTTATAAGCGCTCCGGATTTATTAGCAAATGGAAAGGCAGTATGAGGCTGAGGACGCGGACTTGTCTGAATAAGAACCTTCTCCGTGTGCTCTGTGGTCAGGCAGCAAAATTAAAAGGATTTTGGATCTCTGCCCCGCACTTTTTTGTAATCTGGAAGCTCTAAGAAAATATTGGGATCGTGCCATTCGTTGGTTTGTGTGGCCCGAGAACTCAATCCCGCTGCCCGCCCGGAGGAGACCAGCTCCTCTCCCACCCCGTGGCAGGGTCCTGCTGAGCAGACCCGTCAACCGTCTTGAAAGGTTGAGGAGGTCCTGGGGCCGCTTTTCAACTGCGCAGTAAAGATTGCAGTAACTAATATGTATAAAGCACTTTTTCTCCTGTCTCGTGTTTGATCCTCACAGAAATCTGGGGATGGCAGCACAGTACCACCCCTCCCTCTTCACACCTTAGTCAATTGCTTGTGTGAATTCCCCGAGGACAAATAGCCAGGAGGCAGCGGGTTCTGCTTCCCAAGTTCTTGCTCGCTTCCCTCCTCCGCATGCCAGGGGTTATAAATTCCTCTTTGAAGGTAAACCCTTTTCTGGTGGCCACCTCCGCAGCCGAGCCATGCTAGGAAACCCAGCTTCGAGGTTGACATTCACCTTGGAATGGAAGCTTTTGTTGGGTAGGGGGGGGAGCAGACTGGAGTCACAATGTCCCCACCTCCAGCTGTATGATACTTTGCAAATCTGTAAAATAGGAATTTTGCCTACAGAGTAGCCGTGCGAACGGGCGCTGTCAGCTGGAGAGCCCCATTCAGGTCGGGTACACGGGGGACCGGCAGGTTAGGCAGATGGCCCCCCTCCTGATCTGCACCCAGGTATCACACGGCAATGAGCATCTTCCAAATTCCAGGCATCGGTACGGTTTGGGGAGTCTCATTTGTCCCTCAAACATTTACCGAGCTCAGCTCTGATAGTAACAGCCGTTTTCGTCCTGGGCTAGGTACTTTCCGTATGTTCTTCCTTTAGTGCTTCTAACAGGCTTATGAGGCAGATGCTGTTATCATTCTCATTTTACAGAAGTGGAAGCTGAGGCTGAGAAAGGATAAGCGACTTCACAGAGCAGGAGCGGGGATTCGGTTTGCAGTTTCTCTGGCCTGAGCTCTTACCCTGCCCTCCTCGTGCCAGGCCCGAGGCTTCCAGGCTGGTGGGAAGATGAAATGGGCTGTCGGCTCTCCAAAATGTGCACCTCAGAGGCCTTGGAGAGTCACCGGGCACCGAGGGAACTCTGGTCACAGCATACCTGTGTCTCCCTAGAGAGCTTTAAAAAGGAGATGATAATAATAATCATTACCATTTATTTATTTATTTATTAAAGTTTTTAGACAATGTTTTCTTTATTTTTGAGAGAGAGAGAGGGAGAGAGAGAAAATACGTGGGAGAGGGGCAGAGAGAGAGAGAGAGAGACAGAATCTGAAGCAGGCTCCAGGCTCTGAGCTGTCAGCACAGAGCCTAATGCAAAGCTCGAACCCACAAACCACGAGATCAGGACCTGAGCTGAAGTTGGACACTCAACCGACAGAGCCACCCGGGAGCCCCTAATCATGACCATTTATTGGTATTAATATGTTCATGCACCGTTTTGAGCTATTAGCCTACATTAACTCGTTTTATTCACACAACAAACCTATGACGGCTGTGCTCTTGTAATTCTCATTTTACAGAAGGGGAAACTAAGGCCCAGAGAGGTTCAATGACGTATCCAAGGTCACACAGCACTGTGGTAGAGTTGAGACGTGAGCCCAGGCATTTTGGCTCAGAGCCTACGTCTTGACCTTTATGTGCTACAAAGACTTGAAAGATGAGTCAGAGTTTCCTGGCTAACCGAGGGGAGTGGGGTGGGCAACAGCAGTAAGCCAGGAAAGGAAAGATATTTTCAACTGATTTTTCTATTTTAGTAAAACAATAACAACAACAGCAGCAAAGATCCTCTCTTAGTTTTGTAACCTGCTAAGGAGACGTGACCCACGTTTGAAAAATGCTGACAAAGAGTAGGCAGGGAAGTAGAGGCTGTGGTGCAGCTAGGGACGAGATTTCAGAGGCAAGGAGGGCTGGGGCTCCCGTGCTTGGAGCTGAGCTGAAGAAGGCTCCCTATCTGTACATCGGAGCTGCCGGGCAGTCTTCCTGTGTGGTCAGAGCAGGTCCTTTATTGTAAAACTAGGAAGAGATGAGACTCTGGAGCCAGACTGCCCTTGGAACTCTCACTGGCTGTGTGGACATGAACTTGGGCACAGCGGCGGCTTTATATCCGCGGGCAGTAAATCCCCACACCAGCCGCAGCAAGGAGGAGACTGCTGAGGTTGCATTCTTAGGCCACCCCTGAGGCAGCTTGGAGACCAGGTAGCCTGTGAATTGAGGCCCTGTCTACAAGACGACCAAAACCTACACGTCCTGGGCTCTGCCATTTTTGCCGCCCAGGGAGAGAGGACACAGAATTTAGGCGCTGAAAAAAGCAGGTCTATCCTGAGCTCTCTGATGACTCATTGTACCCGGGCAGGGCTGCTTGTAAGTAACCTCTTGCTACCTGCTGTACCAGCCGAGCCTGGTATTGGGAGCGCAGAGGCTGGTGGTTCCTACCCTAACAGCCCCACTCACTCAGGCCAGGCACAAATTAAGCCTCGGATACTGTTCCTAAGACACACCTTTCATCAAGCAGCCTGGAGAAAGTCTTTACTTACTACAGCCCTTTGGGGCTCTGGTGTTAAGCGGGAGGCCAGATTGATTTCAACAAACGTTGACTATGTGTACCCAGTAAATGTTCCTTTCTAGAACCCTCATCAGCCCTACCGTTCTTTTGATCATTTATGCATTTGTTAGTAGGCATTTATGCACATTCATTATTTCCTAATGAATCCATTCCTGGGGGCGCCTGGGTGGCTCAGTCAGTTAAGCATCCAACTTCAGCTCAGGTCATGGTCTCACCGTCTGCGGGTTCAAGCCTTGCGTTGGCCTTTGTGCTGACAGCTCAGAGCCGGGAGCTTGCTTTGGTTTCTGTGTCTCCCTCTCTTTCTGCCTTCCTCCACCTACACTCTGTCTCTTTCTCTCTCTCTGTCTCTCGAAAATAAATAAACATTAAAAAAAATTTTTTTTTAAATCCAGTCCTGCCAATGACCTAGTCTGCTGATTAGTGATTGCTTCCCCAGAACACAAAGCCTTGACCCAGTTACAGCCTGTCAGGCCTGCTGAGAACTGTGTTCACTGCTGGTCAGTGGAGGAGACAGGACGGTCACCTCCCCTTCAGTCACACCTCAGAGGCCGGTCCCACGGGATGGCAGGGGAGTGAGGACCCCGTCGCTTTTGGAAACACCAATCACTCACTCATCCATAAACTTTTACAGATGGAAAATTTTTATTTTATCTTAGTAAAAATATTTGGGATTCTTTTGCTTGAAAGTAACGGAAATTCAATTTGAACTAGCTTTTAAGGCAGAGAAGGGTTGTATTATATTACCTCACGGAAATAAGGAGAAGAGTAATGAATGACAGTCCCACTTTCTCCCCACCTTCTCCCTCTGCCTCCCCTTCCTCTCGTTCCATGGGCAGAAAGTGTGCACCCTGTCATGTACTTGCCCTTGGTTCAAGCCCCCTTTCCCTGAGTTCTAGCTCCTGGATGCCAGGAAAGGACTCTGATGGTCCCACCCTGTGCTGGTCAGCGGGAACCAGAGTGGGGCTGTCTTATACCAACACGTGGGCAGTTCCTACAGGCCCCATGCATTTGAAGTGAGGAGGAAGGGCAGTTTCTAGAAAAGGTGGTGTGGGGGCTGGTGTTACACAGACAAAATAGTAAGTGTCTATACTGAGGGTCCCTAGACACCATTCATGCCTTTATTCTACAGGTAAAGAAACAGGGCTAAGAGGGCTACCCAACTTTCTCGAACTCCCCTCCCTTGATCAACGCAGAGCGGAACCAGACACGAGTCTCCTGGCTTCTTACCCCGTGTGCTCTCCATTATACCAAGTTACAGTCTCCTGGTTCTAATTCTTTTACGGCACGTGGCCAAGACAAGCCTTAGCAACAAGCTGTCACTCCAAGACCCCTGTGCAATAGTTCTTTTAACTTCCCCACCTGACAGGTGAAGGAAGTGGAGTTTGGGGAAATTAAGTCATTCATACGAAGTCAGAGTAAGTTGTGAAGCTGCGCATTCAGGCAGTCTGCTTCCAGAAGCCGCCCTCTCCAACACTGTGCTGCCTGCTGCCCAACAGATCATTCCTCTGCCTCACAGCTCCTGCCCCCTTGTATGGTCTGCCAGGGTCCCAATGAGAAGATGGGCATCAGTCATCGCTTGGGCCTCGCACCAGTGGATAATTGCTGTGTGGCTGATTTCCAAACTCGAGACTTCCTTCATTATGGAGAGGGACACACTGAAAGTTCTTCAGGAATCCAACACTATCCCTCCCTACTCCCCCACCCCCCGCCCGCCATGCCTGTGGGTAATTTGGCTCCAGCAGTCCGGGAAAGGAAGAGAGCCTTCCAAGGTGCACAGCAAACGCACATTAAAAACAGGATAACGCTTTTCCACTCGTAAGACTGTCAAAACTTAACATTTTCATAATCCCGAGTGCTGACGTCTCGTACTCTCAGGCATGGCTGGTGCGAGCCACCTCGCGAGGCTGTTAGGCCACGTCTGTTCAAACTGGGATCCGGTCCTAGCAAAACAACTGCACACGTGCTCGAGGAGAGGTGTCTGAGAACGTTCCTCGCAGCCTCATGCAAGTGAAAATTTGGGAGCCACGCAAATGACGGCTGATGGGGAAATGGCTAAATACAACGAGGAAGAATCGTAGGACCAACAGATAAAGCAATTGAAGGGAATAAACTAGGTCTAACATATTTGATCAAATCTGAGATATGCAGTCAACCCTCATTATATTATTCTCGGTAATTATGTTCTATAAAGTCCTGGTGAACGCTGAATTTGCAAATACCGAACCACAGCTCCTGGAGGAAATGAGGAGTTGGGTTCCTACAAGCCTCTAGTCTCCACATTTTTAACTGATCAGTACATGAGCTTGTTCTGTGTGTCTAAAGGCACCTTATTTAATATACACGTTGATTCATTAACACTGAACTCCCAGCCAGTAGCCCTAGTATGGAAGCCAGAGCCCGACATTTATCTGGCACACGTCTGCCCCGCAAGGTGCCTACCGCCTGCTTGCAGCCAGGGGCACTAGACACACGTCGCTCGCGCTTCACGCCAACCGACGCTAGCACCTCGGCACTCCGCTCGGGGCCGTGTTAAACAGCAAAATCACCGACAAAAAAGCACAAAAATAAAAAAACAGGGCGCCAAATAAACCTCAAAAAGGACACTCGTTGACCATCTGAGCGCCGAAACGAGGAGGCGGGGCTTCGCCTTCTCCCGGCAACGTGCACGTCGGGCGAGTCAAAGCTGCCATCACTGAGCGTGTCTGTGTCGATTTCATTTTGAGAATTGGTTTCAGGGTTACGAATACGTTTTAGCGAGTGGGCGAGTTCACGAAAACAGAATCTGCGAATAACGGGGATCGGCTGTACACAGCTTCACATCTTAATGTCTTTCATATCGGGGTGCATCTTAGATTCCCTGTAAGATAGTGTACACAGCAGGACGGATAGAGTCTGTAGTTAGTGTTGAGTGAAACTCTGAGGTGAGGACTGGTACATACAGGCTGAGCCCACATATGGAAACTAAGACAATAAACCCCCATGCTTCCCTTTGCTACATACGGGTACGTATGGAGCAGTCCCTGGCGCACTGTTCTAGGCACTTTGCTGTCTTAATTATTTTAACCCTTACAAGGCTCTTATGAGGTAGGAGCTATTTTTATCCCCATTTTTTGAGGGGGTTGCAGAGAGAGAAGGAGAGAGAGAATCTTAGGCAGGCTCCATGCCCAGTGTGGAGCCCGACGTGGGCCTCTATCTCATGACCGTGAGATCATGACCTGAGTCAAAAATCAAGAGACAAATACTCAAACTGAGCCACCCAGGTACCTCTTATCCCCATTTTATACAAAATGGGTAAGAAAATTGCCCCTGGTCACAGAAAGAGATATTTCTTTCACACCAAAGTAAAACTCATTGATTGGATTTAACTATGAACTTTCCGAACATTGTTTGTATCATTTTTTTTAAAGTTTATTTATTTTTGAGAGAGAGAGAGAGAGCACATGCATGTGTGTGTGAGCAAGGGAGCGGGGAGAGAAAGAGAATCAGCACAGAGCCGGACGCAGGCTTCGAACTCACAAACTGTGAGATCATGGCCTGAGCCGAAATCAAGGGTGGGACGCCTAACAGACTGGGCCACCCAGGCGCCCCCATTATTTGTATCTTAACAGGAGTTAAAACACAGACAATCGTAAACTCACGACAATCAATCTAAATTGTATTGTTAAGAATTTTAAAAGTTTTATTCCCCTATTTTATTTATTTCCCACTGTATTTCTTACTTAGAAGCAACGAGACATATGCGTAAGGCACACTATCGATTCCGTCAGTAGCTCAGTTTTCCTAAGCACTGGATTAATGAGATCGTTCTTAGCTTTTGAAAGTCTCTTTTTTTGGGCTTCCTAAGAATATATTTCTACATATGGACATCCTTTTTGTTTATGAGAACACTTGCATAACTTGTACTCTGTTTATAATGATGCTTGTTAATTTTAAATATGTTCAAGTTGAATTATATTGACTAAAGTAATAAATTAAGATGTTAAAAGAAAACTATGAGAATTTTTATGAGCTCCAGACACACTTATGCAAGAATTGATGTATCTGAACCCAAGGTACTTCAGATGCTGAATTCAGTAATATTTTATCTTTTTTAAAATTGTTTTAATGTTTATTTATTTTGGCGAGAGAGAGACCGAGCGCAAGCAGGGGAGGGGCAGAGGGAGAGGGAGACACAGAATCTGAAGCAGGCTCCAGGCTCTGAGCTGTGAGCTCACAGCCTGATGCGGGGCTCGAACTCAAGAACCGTGAGATCATGACCCGAGCCAAAGTCGGACACTTAACCAACTGAGCCACCCAGCGCCCCTGAATTCAGTAATATTTTAAATTGACAGAAAGATTAAGGAAACATGGAATGTGGGAATGCATTTTTTACTCCAAAGTATTCTGTATAACACATTTGCATATTAAAAGATTGCTCTTGGGGATTCATGGCCCAAAAAACTGTTGACTCTTTACTTAGTCTCACTTAACTAATAGCTTTTCCTCCAACCCCATTGCTGCCTACTGAAAATCCACACGTTAGCCAAAGCCCCCTCTGGGCTCAGCAAACTTTCCGATTCCCCACTGAGTATTTTTAATTGAACCATGAAATTTCTCTTTTTTGTAGATCATTTTTGACCTATTCTTATGGGTATTGGCAATTTCATGTGTTAACCTAGCATGGTGGCCCTTTAACCCTCTGTTGCCCTTTCTCTATAGTGTCCTGGTGGCATTTATCTAGAACCGTCCAGTCCAGCGAGAGGGTGTGAATTCCCCGGACTGCGGTTTGTTTTCCCTTGGGTCCTGCTTTCCCCTTTCACAGAAGGTTCCGAACGAATGTGGGTGGAGGAGGTCAGAGAAGGCGTCGTCGTTGCCTTAACCTGCCGTGTCTTCCCTCACAGCGGCCCACATGTGCGGCGTCCTGGAGCATAACTGTGCCCACTTCTGCGTCAACACCCCCGGCTCGTACACCTGCAGATGCAGACAAGGGTACATCCTCAACGCGGACCGGAAGACTTGTAGAAGTAAGCTTGCTTCGCTGCTGTATCTGTGCTGTCCTCCTCTGCCCTCTGCTCTCTCCGGGGCCTGTTTGATTCATCTGTGGCCCCTCGCCCACCCCAGTCGTCATCTCCTTAAGAAAAGAAAGAGGGCTTTATAACTTGTGTATTTAAAAAAATTTTTTTAATGTTTTTATTTTATTTTTGAGAGAGAGAGAGAGACAGAGTGCGAGCGTAGAAGGGGCAGAGAGAGAGGGAGACACAGGATCTGAAGCAGGCTCCAGGCTCTGAGCTGTTGACACGGAGCCTGATGCGGGGCTCGAACTCACTGACCGTGAGATCATGACCTGAGCTGAAGTTGGACGCTTAACCAGCTGAGCCAGCCAGGCGCCCCTAAGTTGTGTATTTTTAAAAAAATTTTAAGTGTTTGTTTATTTTTGAGAGAGAGGGAGATAACAGGGGAGGGGCAGAGAGGAAGGGAGACACAGAATCCAAAGCAGGCTCCAAGCTCTGAGCCGTCACACAGAGCCTGACGTGGGGCTTGAACTCATGAGCCGTGAGATGATGACCTGAACCGAAGTCGGACACTTAACCGACTGAGCCACCCAGGTGCCCCTATAACTCATGTATTTTGTGTCGACCTCCTTCCCCCATCCAGCGATCATAGTGCTTGGACCAGAGCCGGCACAGCACACAGGTAGGCCAGCAAGAAGAGTTTGGAGGACCACTGGAGGCACGTCCGTAGAAATAGCCTTTTTGAATTCGTGAACTGGTATCTTTGACTTCCAAGCTGTTCTTAGGGGGAACCACTGGAGAGCCTTTCCATCCACTGTCTTTATTAACTGTACCCTGAGGAATTGTTTCTGTATTTTATTCTCTTCTCTGAAGCACTGACTTAGGATGAGTTATTAACATCGGCTGGGAATGATCATTCCAGTTCTGTTTTAGAGGTGTGCAGCGTTCTAGTAGCTTTGGTGAGGGACACTTTATAGGGCTCCTAAATTAAAAAAAAGGAAAGGTCAAATAGATTAAAAGTGCCAGTAGAACGCAGATGCTCTTTTTTTTGGCCAAGTGCCCCAAACTAGACAACATACTGACATTTGAGCCAGCAAGAGGTAACCCGTCTCTCAGAGGAGAGAATTCCCTATACGCTGAGTCTCGTGCCGACAAATGGATGCTTCTACGTTGTAAGCAAAGCCACTGTGGTAGCTCGTAGACAACCAGGCTACCAAACCAGGCCGACTCAGGACGTGAGGGAGACCCGCCCGCACGGGGGCAAATAAAGCTCAGCTAATGTGACGCGCCGTTCCTGCCACACGGAACTGTTCTCATACCGCATGGGAAGCAATTAAGCATTAATGGAGAGCATTTGCACAAATGGCTGTAATTAGGATCACATACACAGAGCCAAACCACATTTTCCTGTTTTCTTCCCACTTCATTTTTCAGGGTTGCAAAGAGCTGGATAGAGGCCTCCTGCCCCCCAAGATTAGGGAGCATCTGCTTGACTCCTCCAGTTCTGTGGCCTGTGGAACCACAGAATTTCCCAGTTCTCCTCCCAGCTCCTTGAGCACAGCCTGAATCACCCTGATCTGCTCGAACCTCTGCCCCTTCTTCAGTTTCCACAACAAAAATCGCTCACACCCGACGCTCGTGGGTTTAATAGAATTCCCTGAGGAAGTGGGGGAGCCCCGGCAAGGTCACCTCCCACACTGCTCAGCAAACAACCTAAACACCTGTTTTAGACACCCCCTCCCCTCTTCGGGAGCTCCGCCCACCCCTCTCCCAGCCTCTTCGGGAGCTCCCCTCCGCAAGGGGTTTCTCTGAAGAATGCTCAGCCTCTCACCACCTCGCTCACTCCCTTCTTGCCCTTCCCTTCTTAGGAGCACAAGAAATTCCTCCCCTTGTCTTCTGCTCGGTGGCCCGCTGCAGTCGGGGCATCTGCTGACGTCCGTTTTCCGAGGGCCGGCTGAGTCACGTCAGAGGAATTTGGGGACTAGCAAATAAAGCATAAAAAGTCCTGCCCCAGTGTCATGAGCCAGGCCTTCCCCACACCGGGTTTTGTCAACCCCTGCGGGGTCCCGCCTCAAGCCCTGAGGCCCCCAGGCTCTCCCCAGTGTTGATCTGGCCTGGGCTCCCCACCGTGGGAGGAGGGCTGTGGGGGCAAAGAGCATGAAGCAGAAACTGCCTGGGCTTCAGATAGACGGACCGGGTGGAGGCTCAAGGCGGCCCAGGGCAGAGGGTCTCAAGCTCCCATCACCAAGCCACTCAGGAAGCTGACTCCCAGGTCTCACCCCCAGAGATTCAGCCTCAACAGGTTTGGGGTGGAGCCCAGGAGAACGCATTTTCAGTGAACTTCTGACATGGGTCGTGCCACACTCTTGAGATCCGCTGGGATCAGCAGCCAGGGGACCGAGGAAAGGGCTTCGAGAGAAGGGAGAAGAGAAGGAGCCGGAGCCAGGGCTCTGCCGTTCCATCTGACCCAGCCCTCCAGTCACCCGGAAGCAGCTAACCCCCCTTCACTGTCAGCACCAGACTTAGCTGAGCAGGTATAGGCCTAAAGAGCAATTCTCTCTCTCTCTCTCTCTCTCAAAGATAATAACTCTTTTGTTTGCACGTCTGAAATTGTATATGGGCCAGTGGTATGGGCCACAGACTTCGATTTCAATCTTGACATTCAGGCCGTGCCTGTCTCACTCCGAATTGGCTCTTTAAACTCCTTGACTCCACTTCCTCACCCATAAAATGGGAAGGGTGGTGACAAATGAACACCTATCTCATCGGTCAGTCCCTGTTAGCCTGTGGTTTGGGTCTGGTGGACAGTTAGACGTTGTGCCAAGGGAAGGCAGGGCCATACCTCGGCTCCTGTTTGTGAACGGTTTGCAGGGACCTGCCCCAACACCAAGAGAGGCTCGGGGGGGCCTGGAGAGGGATGGGACGAAGCTCTTTCCATTTTGAGCATGTATAATGTGCCAGGCAGCATGCCGCCTTCTGGAAAAAAAAAATAGTGACTAAAACAGCAATGTTCCTGCTCACTTTCTTTCATGGGAGTAATTCAAATAAACAGCCAAGATAGTTGCCACCAAAAGCGACTGTGGCCCATCCCCAGCTCAGTGTGCTGCGCACGAGTTCAGGCCTAACTACAGCCACTTCACTTACAAAGCACTCACCGTGTTCCGGCAGCTCTCCTGGTGCTTTATATGCGTTATCTCATTTAATCCTGATGACGAGCTCTTAAAGTAGGTTTTATCATTCTCATCTGACAGGGAAGGAAACTAAGGTACCCTCCCCCTCCAAAGGTTAGACAATTTACTCCAGGTCATATGGCGAGTACTATGACCAAACCAGAACCCAAATCCCGTTATGTAGGAGTCCATATCATTAGCTCTTCACCACCGCGTGATACTGTCCCATGATCCTTGAGGGCCCCCAGATGGCAGCAGGGCAATCCTGCATCCAGAGAAATCGCTCCAGGTTCCCAGGCTCACTGATCCCCAGGGAGACTCAGAACTAGTTCAACAGGACTAACAGTCAAATGATTGTCCGCCGCTGTGACATTGTCACTATACAGAATGATTTGAGAGGACCTCTTAGGCAATCGCCTTCGGATGCGCACACACACATGCCCCCACAGCCACCACTTTGTATTCGTACCTGTCCGTGTGAAGAGAGGAGGCGGACGTGGCTAATTCAGAGATCCTTCCAGTGGAAATGGGCTCTGGCTGTCGGACTTCGAGCTCCCGCTCCCACCTAACCCAAGAATTCTGTTCCCTCCTGGTGTCCCCCGTGGATGGTGGTGCGTGTTCACCCGCCACCTGGGATACCAGGTTGTGGCAAAGCGCCTCCCTCCCACCTCCACACAGTGTGGACTAATGGTGGAGCCAGAATCCTCCTCTCTCTGATTCCCACTTTCGATCCTATTCTGCCAGCCAAATCTCCAGACCAGAAAGTATATTTCCTTTTCCAAATAAAGAGAAAACCCTTCGATTATTGAAGGAGTGCCCCCCACTCCTCATTAATTTTCTCTTTTTTCAGGGGAAGCATAAACACATCTTTAAGTAACTGGGTTTGGGGTCTCTTCACGGTCCAAATAATCCTCTCTGGACACTACTCAGTCGATGTCTCAAAATGTGCTCTTCCGTCCAGAGACTAGACCTAGCATATTAAATAAATATTACCTCCAAAACTCTGCCCATATGAGCAATTTGGAAGGTACTGGAAGTCAACATTGCGGATTCTTCTGTCCTCCAAAATGTCTTCCCCATCCAATACCTCTATAGGAGATGTATGGAAAAGCGTTAGCAGAGGGCCTAGCCCATAAGACTCAAGAGAAGTTTATGTACTTCGCTTTCCCCATTTAAAAAAAATGGGAGAAAAAACCCTCATGAAGTATGCCTGTCTTCACGTGTGTCTGTTTCCCCCTACCATTCCCCGCCCCTTGAGTTCCTTTCCCACTAAGAAGAAACAACTTTATCTTCTTTCCTTTTCTTTATTTATGTTTTTAAAAAAGGAATTTTCCCTCCCTTCTCGAATATTTAATCTATCTGGAAAAAATACTGAAAATACAACATTTAGAAATTTTCACTTGGCGAAAAAGTGTAAACCGTCTTATCCAGCATTTCTTTCTCTCTCTCAAGAACCATACCAAATGCCTTTCATTACTTTCAGTCTTCAGATAGGTTCTGGACGTGATTTTTTTCCAAGCTCTGCAAGTGCTTTAATAGCTTTTATTTTAGAGTTTAATCAAGGGGCATGATCCAGAAAAACAATCGTTTTATTAAGGAGAGAAAAGAAAATTATAACCAACATCCTTTGTGAATTTAGATGAAAAGATTCTTGAAGACTTGGCAAATGGAATCCATATTTCTATACTGTAATCAAGACCAAATGAGGTTTATCCCAAGAATGCAAGTTTGCTTTAACATTCAAAAAGCAATCAATATAATTCGCCATATTTAAACATGAAAAATGAAAAACTTTAAAAATGAAAAAATAGATAATCATTTCAGTAGGCACAGAAAAAGTAGTGGATGGTACCCCACGTCATTCGTGATAAAAACTCTCAGCAAACTAGCAATGAAAGGGAAATTTCTCAACCTGATAAAGGGTATTTCTGAAAAAAATCTATGATAAATATCATACTCAAGAGTGAAAACTAAATGCTTTCCTCCGAGGTAAGGAATAAGACTGTTGTCATTCTCACCATTGCTATTCAACACTGTACCGGAGGTCCTAACTGATATCATAATGAAATAAAACGAAATTAGAAAGTCATACAGATCGGAAAGAAAAAAGTAAAACTGTCTTTATTCACAGACTATGTGATTGCTTATGTAAAGAGCTGGTACAATCTTCAAAAAGCTACTAAAATTAACAAATGAACTTAGCAAGGTCGTAAGATACAAAGTCAGTATACAAAACTATTTGATTGTATTTTTACCTACTGGCAACAAAAATCTGAAATTGGAAATGTGTAAATTAGGGATAAAGCTGACAAAACTGTGCATGATCTACACACTGAAAAGTACAAAAGATTTCGACAATAAATTGAAGAAGACCTAAATAAATGGAGAGATATACTGTGTGATGGAATGGAAAACTTAATATGGTTAAGATGTCAATTCTTTCCAAATTGATTGATAGATTCAAAGCCGTTCTTATCAAAACCCTAGCAGACTTTAAAAAAAATTTTAATGGTTATTTATTTTTGAGAGCAAGATAGACAGAGTCAAGGAGGGGAGGGGTGGAGGGAGAGGGAGACAAAGAATTTGAAACAGGCTTCAGGCTCTCAGCTGTCAGCACAGAGCCCAATGCAGGAGTCAAATTCACAAACCTTGAGTTCATGACCTGAGCCAAAGTCGGACGCTTAACTGACTGAGTCACCGAGGCGCCCCCCTAGCAGACTTTTTAAGGTGGAAACTGACTATCTGATTCCAAAAAATATATATATGAAAATGCAAAAGAACTATCATAGTCAAATACAGCCGATTCTTACTAATCATCATTACGTTTTATAAATCTGTGAACATTGAACTAGTGATTAGTAGATCGTTGTTCCTAGAAGAAATACAGTGTTAGGTTCTTATGAGCTTCTGGTCACAAGATTTCGTCAGCGAATACATACCCTTGTTTTATGTGTGCCTTTATTTATTTTATTTTTTTTAAATGTTTTATTTGTGTGTGTGTGTGTGTGTGTGTGTGTGTGTGTGTGTGTGTGATAGAGAGAGAGAGAGAGAGAGAGAGAGAGAGAGAGAAGTGGGGGAGGGGCAGAGAGAGAAGGGACAAAGGATCCAAAGCAGGCTCTGTGGTGACAGCTGTCAGCTTGATGTGGGGTCAAACCGTAAGAACCGCAAGATCATGACCTGAGCTGAAGTTGGATGCTTAACCCACTGAGCCACCCAGGCGCCCCTGTGTGCCTCTTATGAAGACACCTTACTGAGTATACATTACTGATTGGCTAACATCGAACTCACAACTGACAACACTATCACTCATGCCTTAATGACGATCATCTAATATACACGTTTTCTTCATAAGGCACATCGCAGCTTTCTTGCATTTAGGAACTCTGGACAGCACTTCAGCACTGCTCCCGGGGGCCATTTTCAACAGCGAAATCACCAACAAAGAGCACAAGAGGCAAAAAGCATGGCACTCAATAGAACATAAACAGGAAGCTGGTTTGTAGTATGAGAGCTAAAACAAGAAGGCAGAGCACTGCCTTTTTTGATCTTAACTGGGGACATGGGCATCAGGTAACTAAAATGTTTACCATTCTGTGCACGTTCGTCGCTGGTCATGAAAATACTGCAAGTATTGATTTGGGGTACCAGTAAAGTTTAGAAAGTCGATGAATTGGCGAATATGGAATCTGCAAATCATGAGATCACTGAAAACTCTGAAAAAAAAATAAAGTTGGGGGACTTAAAATCTCTGATTTCAAGACTCATTATAAAGCAATAAGAAACAAAGCAGTATTTATAGGTGACATTGGTGGACCAGACTATAGTTCAGGAATAGACCCATACGCACATGGTGAAATGATTTTTGATAAAAGTGCCAAAGCAATTCATGAGGAAAGAATAATGTCATCAGCAAATACTGCTACGACAAACGAATTGTCGTGTGTGAAAAAATGGACCTTGGCCCTTACCTCACACCATATACAAAAATTAATTCGAAATGGGTTTTAAATCTAAATGTAAGACTGGAAGCAATTAAATGTCTACATGAAAATGTAGGGAAAATATTTTTTGATGACCCTGGATTTAGCAAGGATTCTTTCAATAGAAGATAACACACAAACAAACAAACTCAATAAATTGCACTTCATCAAAATCAAAACATTTGCTTTCCAAAAGACACTACTACCAAAATGAAAAGGTGAGCCACAGACCAAGATAAAATATTTGCAAAACATATATCCAACAAAAGACCTTAGAATATGTAAAGAATTCTTAGAACTCGATATTAGGAAAATAAACAACCCAGTCAGAATGGGCAGAAGATTTGAACAGACGCTAACCCAGAGAAGATAGATGGATGGCAAAGAAGCCTGTGAGGAGATGAAAAAGATTATCAGTCACTAGACAAATGCAAATTACAACCACAATGACCTACCAGCATACTGCCATGAGATTGGATAAATTTTAAAATGTCGACCATAAAATACGCGTTGGCAAAGTTGGCAACAGGAACCATCATTGTTCCTGGCAGGAACGTAAAATGGCTCACCCACTTCGGAAAACAGCTTAACAGTTTTCTGCAAAGCTAAGTATGTACCTACAATATCACCCAGCCATTCAATTCTTAGGTGTTTACCTAAAGAAGTTAAAGTTTATGTCCAAACAAAGATTTGAACGCAAATGTTCATGTTTATTTGTTAAGAGTCCCAAACCGGAAACAACCCAAATATCCATCGGTAGGTAGGTGAATGATAACAAATCGTGATATATGCATACAATGTAATATGACTAGGTAATGAATAGAATGAACCGTTGACACATGGAGCAAGCTAGATGCATTTCGAAATAACCATGTTGCATGAAATAAACCAAACAAAAAAGTACATACTGTATAATTCCATTTATAGAAAATTTTAGAAAATGGCAACTAATCTCTGTGACAGCAGATTAGTGCTTGCCTGGGGCTGGGGGCAGGGAGAGGGAGCGGGGAGGGATTACCCGGGGGCATGAGGAAACCTTGGGGGCTTGGGGTGATGGATATATTCATTATCTTGATCATGGTGATGATATGTTGACATGTCAAATCTGTCAAATTGCATACTTTAAATTTATGCATTTATGATTCAATAAAGCTAATATATATATATATATATATAGAGAGAGAGAGAGAGAGAGAGAAAATCAGAGCAAGGTGGTTTTGGAAGGTAAGCGGTGCCGAGACAAAACCTGCAAGATAAGAGATTGAAGAAAGAGTCACGGACCAATCAGGGGAGGCTCTGTGGAGGAGGGAGTGTTTCTAACAAGTCTAATAAGAGAAATGCAGGGCTTGTGGTCTTTGAGGGTTCTAACTAGACCAGACGGCCTGTCCGGAACGGTTTGTTTGGGGCATTAGTGGGGAACGAGGGAAGGAACGTAAGCTGGGACCAATTCTGGAGAATTCGATTCCCAGTAGTGGTCTTTGGTGGGTAGGGGGACTGAGCACAGGATGTCAGGGGTAAAACTACCTTGTAGTAAATCGAGGCTAACCGTAATATATACGTGGGATTCAAATTAGGTAGTGAGTGGGTGGGGAAGTACCATTCATCTCCCCACCCACCCACCCATCCATCCACTCATTCGTTTATTCATCCCATACTTATTGGTTCCCTCTAGGGGCCAGGCACTCTTATGCGGTGGCGAGAAGAAAATCAGTGTGTCTCTCAGATGTTTGAGACCCAAGAAACACTCGGATCTTGGTTTCCCTTGTGCTGCACACGTGTGGAGCAGAAGGAAAAGTGCAATCTGTTTACCATTCTAACCAGCTCGGCCAGTCCAGTGCACGCTTCCTCATGCCCGCCGAATTAATTAGGAGACCACAGCAATAATTCCCACCAGCAATAATTCCAGGGAGGAGTTTATGACATAAGGGAAGGGATGGGGGGTGCGGGTTGGTAGCACGATTTAGAAGGACAGATCACTTCAGAGAGGAAACCTGGCTTTGAGGGAAAACTGGTGAACCTGGGAAGGAGCCCACACAAGTGGTTGGAGGCAGCTGGGGATGAGGGATTAGAGTTCAAGGAAAACCCCTGGCGGGCTGTGCTGGGTGATAGCAATTGACCCTGAGGATGGATAACATCCTGGAGGGAGAGCGGGAGGCTGGGAAGGGCAGGGCAGGGTCTGAGCTTTGGGGCAGCCCACAGCGAGAGCGAGGGGCCGGAGCGGAGGGGCCGGCAGGCTGCGCCCACGGACAGCCAGCCCGCAGCTTCTGAACAAACAGCCTGACCCCAGGCTCTGCTAGACACACACCCTCCGCCCCGCAGGGGCCCGTGCAACCTGCTCGCCCTCTGGCTGGGCCAGGCAACAGGGTTTAAAAAAGAAGAAGAAGAAGAAAAGAAAGGAGCCTGGGGTGAGTAGCGTTCTCATGGGAGAGCCGAGCGGACTGCGTGTGAGCAGAGAGCCGGCCACTGCGAAAGAATGGCCAACGTCAGGGGAAAGCGAGTTTGAAGCTCCTGTAGCTTCTTTCCTGCTTTCCTCTTTTCACAAGCACCTAGACGAGTGGTTCTCAAAGCGGCCCCCCAGACAGCAGCCTCAGCTTTGCAGGGAAACTGGTTAGAAACGCAAACTCCCAGGCCCGACCCTAGTGCTACCGAATCAGGGACTCTGGGGTGGGACCTAGGAATGTGTGTTCTGGGGGCGCCCGGGTGGCTCAGCCCCTTAAGCGTCCGACTCTTGACTTCGGCTCAGGTTGTGATCTCATGGTTTGTGGGTTCGAGCCCCACAACGGGCTCCCTGCTGACAGTGCAGAGCTCGCTTGGGATTTTCTCTCTCTCTCAAAGAAATACACTTAGAAAAAAAAAGGAATGTGGAATGTGTTTTAACAAGTCCTCTGGGAGATTCTGGTGTAAGCTCGAGTTTGAAAACCACTGACCTAGGCACTTTGAACTAGATGTCTCCCTGAGAGGCTCCGCTCAGTGAGGCGGTTTTATTAAGAATGTGATGACGTGACAGGCACTTGGAAGTTGCAAAGTGCTCTGCAAGAATAGGGCATTATTGGTGCATGTGTATTTATTTTGATCAACCTCATTCGGTCAGATTTACTTCTGTTTTAAGGCTTTATTGGGGGGGGAGATCCCTTAAAGAGAATGAAAACTTTGTGAGTGAACAGGAGGACTGATTGAAAAATAATTCAGCTCTTGGGGAGAGAAAGATTCGAGGCACAGCTGGGGTTTGCCCAAAACGACAGGTTTGTTTTCCTCGGTGACACTGGGTTTGTTTTGCTTCTTCCAGCGAAGAAGCACAAGGCCGATGACTCACATTTACTGTCGAAAGTCTTAAAATCCGAACTGCAGCTGTCAAAATAAGATGAGTGCTTTCAGGCACCATGAGAGAAGGGGGATGGACCCCAAACGCAGGCTTCGGTTTGCGGAGTCCTAGCTCTGAAAGGGCTTCGGATTGGCGCAGGCGGAACCCCATTGTTTCCCGCTTGAGCGAAACAACAGCCCTAATAATACATCTCTCTCTTGCTGCGAAGGATAATTTCTGATTTTTACATCTCAGGCTAAATAACAGCAGGAGCTGCTTAAAAAGTGGAGCGTGTCTTTCAAGGTGTTCGTTTTGCTTTGGTTCCAAAGGAGGGATTAAACTGTCGTTGGTGTGACGGCTCGCAGTAGGGCTTGCCTCAATCTCTGAAAAGCCAGTAAAAGCCCTTTGATTTCGCCTGGCATGATGTCAGCCACGGCAGCCGCAGCCTTCGTCCTGTGCTCCTCGTCCAGCGTAACCAGATGGAGGTTTTCCAAGTTCCCCAGCCAAGGCACAGCGCCAGGGTTTCCAGAACACAAACGAAGGAAGGCACTTAAATCTAGGGTGCATGCGTGCCTTGGGGCAGACACTAGGGATGGATCCGAGCACAATTTTGGGGCTCGTAGCAAATCCTCAGTGATTGATTTCACCTGGGAAGACTGAGCAGCTGAAGTTAACATCCTTCCCTACAGTTCCCAGGGGACTAAAAGAAACAAGTCAATTCTGTCAGCTCGGTGCCTTCCGGTGAGGCACTGCTTGAGTTTGGGGAGATCTTTTGTTCTAAAATTCAGAATTGTCTACTTTGCTGTATCAGATCAATTCAGCAGAGAATTCACAAAACACAATGGAGTCAAAGATATGGTGACATTATTTAAAGAAATCTGAACCTGTGTCGTGTGTGGAATTTTCACAGGCACCCAGAAAGTGACACTATATTGCGATTGTGATGTAGGCAAAATTTGGTTGAGGCCCCCCTCTCCTCCCCACTTAACTGGGTCTGTACCTTCCAGAACTTTCTGTATGCCAGTCTAAAGAAGGGGGCTAGCGTTGGTTGAGGACCTACTGTCTGTCAGGGGCTTTACTCATCTAATTATTTTCATTTAGCCCTGCAATAAGATGTTTTCTCCACTCAATTATTTAACTTGTAGGAAAGTTGGGTCTCACAGAAGAAGTCATTTGCATTTAAGTCACGCAAGTCACCTAGCCGAAGCCACGTCTGGCTCCAAAGATGTGGCTCACTCTGATTGTGAAAATACTTACTCCCACCCTGTCTAAAGAAACATAACTGCCCCTTATCTCCTCCAAGGTTCAATTTCTTTGCTCTTTACTTTCTCATATGACCTCCCGCACATCCTTGTATCAAAGAGTCTTTTCGGCGAGACCACCTTCTGACCACACAATATGAAACAGAAGTTCCCTTCCCTCCACACGCCCTACTCCCTTTGCCTGCTAATTTTGTTTGGCAGCACTTATGAGATCTAACATACGACTTTACCTGTTTATTTTATGTCCGGCCCCTATCGGTGGTGTGCTAGCAAATGTTTACCAATCAGACCTCCAGGGAGAAAAAGTTCTGATTTCTAATGTTCACCAATTCCTGTGGTGTAAATACTGACACCGTGGCCGATTTCAAGCCACCCGCCTGGCCTTGCTGAATACAGCATGGGGGAGGGGTGTGCACTGTCTGTCGTGGGGGTGAGTGGGAGCTGGCCCTCTGCACACCACTGCCTCCCCATTTGAATATTGGCTCCACGAAGACAGAGATTAATCGATAGATTTTTATCTCTTTTATTCACTGTTGCTTTCCCAGTACTTTGAACAGTTTGACAAATGGATGAATGAATGCAATCATTCAGATATTTTTTTAATTTTTTATTTATTTTTAATTTTTTTAATGTTTGTTTTTGAGAGAGAGAGAGAGAGCGTAAACAGGGGAGAGGCAGAGAGAGAGGGAGACGCAGAATCCGAAACAGGCTCCAGGCTCTGAGCTGTCAGCACAGAGCCCGATGAGGGGCTCTAATCCATGAACAGTGAGATCGTGACCTGAGCTGAAGTCTGGCACTCAACCGACTGAGCCACCCAGCGCCCCTCACATATATTTTTAAAAACTGACCATATGCCAGACGCCGTGCTAGAGATTTGAGCTGGAGGGCTGAGCAAAACAAGCCCTGCCCTCAGACGGTAGGGAAAATAGGATTCAGTAATCCTTATAAATGAAGTGCTAAGTTGTGGTTGTGGAGATCGGGAGGGGGAACTTGACCTCTAAGAGGGAACCGTCCAATAAGAGCCGCCTGAGTACCCCAGGCTGGTGGCGGTCAAGGCGAATCAACAGATGTCCACTCTGCACCTGCCGTGCGAAATGCCTGGTCTTACACTGGCAGCCTGAGGAACTCGCAGGCTAATCCTGTCCCTCTCAGAGTTTCCAGCCGACTAAGACTGATGAGGGAGAAGTAGCTGGGGACGCCCCTTTCCGAGGACAGGGAGAGGCAGAGGCTCAGGAAGAATTTCATTGCCATGATACTCATCTCGCCAGGATCCCATTTCTGATGGAGGAGAGTATTTTTAGGACTCTGGCAGCCTCCCTGTCGGGAGGCATGGCGTGTGGGCCCTTGTCACTGTTCTCTCAGCAGACGAACACTTACGGGGAACCAAGCACACGCAGTAGGACAGTGTGCGAGGCTCTGGGAAGTCAGTGAGTCAGATCCGCTCACGTCCCAGTGGGGTAGGCAGACATGATCGAGTCCTTCCAATATCATTGGATAAACGCACAAGCGCTGGAGTGGCTCCCACAGGAAGGAGCCTTTAAGCCCAGCCAACCTAAGAAGTCTTCTTGGAGGAGGTGTCATTTGACTGAAGTCATGAGCCATGAGTCGGGGTCACCAGGTAGAGAAGGCTTGGAAGGATCATGGGAACTCTGAATTCGGTGCTTCTCCCATCCCCCATGATTTTATTCCCCTTCAGTGACACCCTCAGGCTGTGAGAAAAAGAAGCGCTGTGTTTCAAAAGCGTAAGGAGTCATCCAAAAATATCTGTATTTGTTTCATATGGAAGTGACCACTGCCAGAAAAACAATGTTGTTTTGTCAGAACCCAGTCTGTATTTACTCCTTTGTCTTTGTTTAATTAAGTTAATCCCTCCGTGATTTCCCTCGGGACGGTGCAGATCACCAGTGGCCATAAATCCCCAACATTATAAAAACAGTATGAGAGGACAATACACACGAAGCCAACTGGCAAGCTTGCTGTTTGTGGGGCCGGACTTCTGGAATGCGAGCGATAAGCCTCCTGTTCCTACCACACTCTGCACCCTCACGTAGTGTCTGCGATTCCGTCAGCCACTTGGAGAGGGAACCAGGGACAGCAATGATTCTGAGATTTGTTTAAAAGAGGAAGCTAAGCCTGGCAGTCTCCGTAAATAAAGGGGGAGACCAGCCCCTGGGTCTGGGCACCTTCAGCTCGGATGATTGTAAGGACTTTTTATCCAGCGTGATGATGTTCGACCTGGCCGCACGCTGGAATGATCTGGGGCGCTTTCACAAAGCCTACTGCCTGCATTGCACCCCCAGCCAGTCTGGTTTAAGGAGCGGGGTGCCCTGTGCATCAGCGTTTTCTAAAGGTCCCCAGGTGGTTCTAATGGGTAGCCACGGTCGGGCGCTCCTGCCGTAGACTGGGTCTTGCAGTTACTCACAGGCCGTTCTGTGGCCGTCCCAGTCCTGTGCTGAAAGGAATATACGTTGCCTCCCTACCTACCCTGTGGGAAGAAGCCTTTTGGGAAACAAAGATGATTGCTTCCAGGTCCTGGTTCATTGCTTTCAAACTGCTGCTTTCAAAGGGGTTCTTTTGTAACATGTCGGGTGTTTTTTCATGATGATAAAAGCTCTTGTTATAAACTCTTGCTTGAAAATTTGAAAGCAGATCATTATAAGAGAATAAAAATCACCCGTACTCCCACTATTCCTTTGTAACCCCTAGTAGGCGGGGTTCCTGCTAGACACCAAAGGAGGCAAAGCAGCAGCCGGAGCAGAGAAGGGAGACCCAGGCGAAGAAGCTTGTGCCCCCCACCTTCAGAGACGGCCTTGGGATTTGGGGAGCAGGTTGTTCCAGTGTGTGGGGGTGACATTTTCCAACCAGGAGGCTTTTGTGCAGGCACCGTCTCATCCCCATTAGGGAGCTTAGAGTCTAGCAAGGGCCACGGTAAATACACAGCTACTTTGATGCCTGTGTAATTAACATCGTGTGTATGCCGAGGGGAAAAGTGAGGCGTGCACTGACAGCCGACAGGGAAGGCAAAAACTCCGGCTCTGAAGAACAATCGAAGGTCCTCCTATCGGGAGGTTAATTTTCCCATTAACATGCAAGCACACTAGAGCTATTTCAGCAGGGAATTAAAAACCAAACCAAACCAAATGCCACAAAAAAACAAAAACAAAAACCTGCTGTTCCCAAACGAAGCAGTGATTTCTATTTAATGGCTAGCCCTGAAAAAGCTGCCCCTTTCTAAAGGACAATCCAGGCGGAATCGCCCTCTCTCTCTTTTGATGGATTTTACCCTCTCTGGTCCCCATCCCCTGCTTAATCGGACTGCACTTCCTTCCGGCCCTCTGCCATCTGGTGTCAGTTGTCCTTCCGGTCCTCCCTCCTGCTACTTCCCTTGGAATTCTCATGGAATTCAGCTACCACGCCTATCCTACTTGCCTCGTTTCTGCACATTTGCTCACACTGCTTCCTCAGTCCAGAGTGCCTTCCCCTTTCTCCATTCTCCTGCCTGGACCTGCCAGCCTTTTTCAATCTACCCCTGACTATGGGGCTGGGTGGTTCTACCTCAGGGCTTTTGCACTTGCTGTTCAGTCAGAAATGTGCTTCCTAGAGCTTCACACTGCTAAGCCTTAGAATAGAAGCCGGGTGACAGCAGGAACTCCTTCATCGGCTTGGTTCACCACTGTATCCCCGGTGCCTGGGATACCATAGGTGCTTCATTTATTGATAAGTGAAGAATATCCTGTCATTCAGATTTTTCTTAGGTCTCTGGCTTAGGCTTGTAGCTAACTGTAGGCTTTATCATTCTTTAATGATTCACTATGAGTTTTACAGGCGCTGAAGTGTTTTCTGGTTATTGGTGTTTTCCTTCTATCTAAGTCCAACGGAACTCTCAGTTGGAGTTCCCAGTTGGAAATCTAAGGTACAAATATGCTGGTAATAGAGAGAAGAATCTGCATCTATAGTTTTCTTCATCTGCTTTATTGATTTGAGAATGAAAATACTTCTTTTTAGCGCTTGAAAGCCTGCGTCCTTATCTGTAGACTCTAAGGCATAAGCGTTTTTTAAATGTTAAGAAGCAGATTTTATTTGAAAAAAATTATTTGATGCCTTTAATAGAGGTGATGAATAAATCAGCTTTTATCATTTTATCAACTCGATATATTTATCTAAAAGCATAATAAACAATAAAACTCAGCGACACAGGAGATTACATTAAAGCGTAGCCGTTGGATTCAGGGATCAATCAGGCTTTCTAGTTAATTGAGTTTTTATCGCAGCTTTCATAGTGATAACTTTTAACCAAAGAAAACTCTTTTTAATATGTTCTATGTCTTTAATGCTCTTTGATTTTTCTCCAACTTTAATGGTAACGTCTCTGGAAGAGCTAGTTACGAAACCAAGCCGTTCTCCTTGCTGAGAAATCATGTCAGTCGTGTCAGCCTGTTTGTGCTGATGAGAGACTGAGTCAGTGATGGATTGAAAATGCTTTTAACCTTTTCATCCTCTGATACACTTTTAGTTTCATTGCAGTAGATGCATTCCTGTGAGTGCATTCTTACGTTGCATTTGTGCGAAACCCCAGGGCGCGACGCTTTGTGGACACATAATAAATACTTGACCAAAATAGACCCACTAATAACCATACGTCCATTTATCCCTAGTCATCTTCGTTACCCCTACCTAACCTCCTTCGGGCTGTGCCTTCTCCTCATATGTTGCTGACATGAATAAATAGAGCCCAAAGAGGATTTCCGAAGATGGTTCTGGTAGACAAATGGAATGAGGAGAAGTATGTCCAAGAAGCTGATGTAGACTTGGGACCTGCCATTTTTGGGGCGGAGTCACAGGTGCTCTCTCGCTCTCTCTCTCTGCTTCCCCATCTGGGAAATGTCAAAGACAGTGCCAGACGATCTCCTGTAAACTGGTGAGACCGTGATTACAAAGTGTTTGAGTTCTCGAAGACCAGGAGCGGTACTCGATGCCGACCAGTGCGGATGCCTGCTCGTGATAACTCCAGTTCCCGGGAACCATCCGAATGTTTCAGAGCGCTTTCACGAACGTGAGGAAAACACGAACCCGGCGTTAATTTGAAATTATTCGCTGCATTTAATAGAGGTGGATAATTCCAACTTTGAAAGATCTGTTTTATTCACACGTAGAAATCCACCAAAATGTTACTCGCGGTTGCCTCTGGATGGTTATTCAATACCCATTAAAGGTTCTTCTAAAAGTTGTTTTAGCAAGCGCTCGTTGGCCGGCCGCGCGCAGAGGGTCCTGTCCCTCAGAGATGTGTTCTGACGGTGTGACTTTGCCCCAGTCCAGGATCTCTGTGCGGCAGGGGACCACGGCTGTGAGCAGCTCTGCGTGAACGTGCTGGGCTCCTTCGTCTGCCAGTGCTACAGCGGCTTCACGCTGGCCGAGGACGGGAGAAGCTGCGTGGGTGAGTGCTCTCCCGCCTTGTTTCATGAGGAAGGGCAAGTTGGGCACAGTGAGGAGGGAAGGGGACACACGGACCCAACTGTTCTCCCTTGAGTTTCAACAGAGTGCTCAGTTATCTGGTCCACCTGTTGGTCCGAGTCTGACCCTGAAGACTTCGTTAATGGCTGCGGCTAGCATTTTCTCACTCTGGGTCCTCAGCAAAAGGCACATTTATGGTAATCTATGTAAAGAGAATTGTCCCTTTATATACTACATCCCTTGAGAAGGACCGGGCTGGTCCTCGGCAAATGCAGAGGCCGTTGGGGACCGCTCACGTGTCGCACAGTCACTTGCTGGCGGGCGAGCTTGCGGAGTGGCGCCTCAGAGACATGGGCGGCCTTCCTCCTAAGTGTGGATATGCAGTTCGGTGACAGGCCCAGGTAGAAAGCCCAGCTGTATGCAGTAAGACACCATCGTCGGAGGAAAGGAACAGTTGGCTCAAATGTGGGCCCCAGGGAAGAAGTTTCAGGGACCATGCTTGGAATTTCAGGCACCAACTTGCAGTAGGTTAAGTGGCTTCCTGCTTGGGTGACTCTGCATTGTGTGACCTGGTGGGAGGTAGGAAAGGTGGGGGTGGCATCTGATTTCTTGAGTGAGGGATGATGGTTCTCCTCAGCACCGGGATGAGGAGGCCAGCACATCCCTCACGCCCCCTCCCAGTGTGTCCGCAAAGCACCGGAAATTTGCACGGTCTCTTTTCATCCTTCCTCCAGCAAACAGTGCCTGGCAAGCAGTAGGTATTCCGTGGACTGGACTCAGTACTTAGGAGGCAAAACATCTGGAGGCAAAGGAAAGGAAAGGGCTCGACTCCCATCAGAGCTGGAACCGACGTTTTCCGACTCGAAATCCTGCATTTTCTCTTCTGCCCGCACCCCGCTGTTTTCAGGGGGCCTCGTTATGTCTTGCTTCCCACGGTGCATGGTTAAAATTTCACACGTGGAACATTTTCCAGCACACTTTGGTACTGAGCTAAGGATGTGGAAGGAAAAAGCAATAAAGCAAAAGTGTGGGAGGCCCGTTCTCCGCAGGTGAGGAGAGAATGGGTTTGCTCGCTTGTTTTTACACACTGATGGGAATGAAAACTGCGCCCGTCAGGGGTCCACATATGGAACTGGCCTCCCAAGCCGTAGAGGTTCTGTTTATTTTTTCTTAATCTGCTGGTGGTGACCATGATAGGTGACAAGGTACCACATCCCCCACCACGAGCAACAAAGAATCTGACACGTGAACACCAACTCTTACTATTTTTGCCTCATTCATTTTTATTATGCCAGTAACATACTTTCACTGAGGATGAGGATTAAACAGATGAGAAAAATCACTGTTAATCGTTTGTCGTATTATCTGCTGGACTTTTCCCCATACAAATACCTCATTGAAAACATTTTGTTAATGTTTAACAAAATGAAGGCATACAGTTTATTTGGTTTAACCTATATTTTTTTCCATCTCCGTTGTTAATGGGTAGAAGCTTTGGGTGCTGTTGGGTCAGAAGGAAGTCGAATAAAGCCAGTGGATAAGCTTCAGGAAAAAGGGTGAGGGTGTCTGCTTAATTTGGGGCGGGAAGGAGCAGGGAAGGCCCAGAACTTGTGTGGGTGAGGGGGGTGGAAGCGGGGTGCAGCAGGGGCCATGGCAGGGGCAGGAGGCCTGCCCTGGCTCTTGGGAAACTGGAGGGGGGTGAGGAACCCAGTTTTCTGAGTGTCGACAAATACCTGGCTAATCATCCCTGTGTATTGGGGAAACTTTGTGTCTCTAAGGGTTTTGCTGTAACTTTTGGAGTTTGACTCTTGCCGAAGAGCAGCAAGCAGGAGAGTAGATGCTCTGGTTGCCAGGGAGCTGTCGTGGCTGTGTTTATTAGAGATGGGCATTTCTCTTGCTGCCGCAATCAGCATGTGAGAATTCCTGCCTTTCCTCAGAGGCGGCGTCAAGGCAGAAGAATGGGAAAGTGGGGAGAGACTGTGTGTGACCCAGGCATCATCCACCGGATATTCCTGTCATCCTCCCCCTCAACCGAGCACCTGACCTGTTGGAGGCTGGGGGTGAGATGATTACATAGTGGTGGACCTTTGTTGCCAGTTTCCTTGGTTAGGGAGACCGAACAAATTTTCAAAAGATCAAGGGCTTTTGATGGGGTTATGCTGAATGCGTAGCAATACAATGCATATGCTGACAGAAGGTCCGAGAAGAGGGTCGTTATGATGGCTAGGGTGGGGAAAATCCGGGCAATGCAGGAAGGGTAGCCATTGGACAAGTGTCCAGTGCAAGGGGAGATATTGAGGACAGTAATGGTGTGGGGACAGCAGCGGTCATTGGGAGGGGCAGGCCTTGCTCCTGGGGGCTAGTAGAGGAGGGAGAGACTGTCGCAGGAATCCCAGATTGAAAGCTAAACAGGCAACCTGACCTGAGGACGTCAGTCTGAAGGGGCTTGTCAAAGATGGAGACCCCGGGTGTCAGACTTAGACAGGAAAGTTAGGGAAGCAAAGGCTGGTAGGGTCTCGGGAAGCATGCCATCAGCAGCTGGTTTGGGTGGCCCGTATGTAGATGGGACCGTTAAGAATACAGGGACCATAAATCCCAGTGAATCCAGGATGATCCCAGTTTATGCCTGTTGGCTCGATCCTCAGTAGCCCTCCCTTTCGCTTTCAGAGGGGTTCCATTTTGGGCGCTAAGTGATAGGATCGCCCTAGTTAAGACCAGTCTGACTGAAACAATGGAAGAGACCAGCTCCACTGAAGCTGAGAATGCCTACAGGCGTGAATTGAAGATGAAGATACCAGGTGGGACCACAGTGTTCAGGGCTTTGCAAATCAGGCTGAAGAGTCTGGACTTCATCTCTGGAAAAGAGACACCGACGGGTTTCTAACGGGGAGTGACAAATGCGAAGCCTCATTTTAGGAAACTTAATCTCCTCATGGTGACTGCAGGATAGATTCCAGAAGGAAGATGGTCAGGGATGGACAGACCGGTTAGGAGACTCCGGCAGTCTTCAGGGGAGAGGTGACGAGGGCCAGAGTTTGAGTGGCCACTGAAGAAATGGAGAGGGAAGGAGGAGGGATGAAGGGATGCTATAAATAAAGGGGAGGAGGAGAAGTCAAGAGTGGTCTCACTTGAGTTTGAGCTTCCAT
Source organism: Paguma larvata (assembly GCA_030068075.1). Taxonomy (NCBI): domain Eukaryota; kingdom Metazoa; phylum Chordata; class Mammalia; order Carnivora; family Viverridae; genus Paguma; species Paguma larvata. Next base: position 42,508,043 of record CM057838.1, read on the forward strand.
GACTCTGAAAGGTAGTGAGTAGTTTTAGACCGGGCGAGTGTGAAGTTGCGGTGGGCCCCCGACAAGGATGTGTGAGGAGGGAGGAGGGAGGAGCGCCATGTGAAGAGGGACGGTTAGAGCCGACGATGCAGCCGGGAAGCAGCACAGTCCGTTCTTTCTGAATTTTAATTTCCACTTATTTTTCCCTTTAAACGTTTATTTGTGTGTGTGTTTTGTCCTTCAATAAGACCCGGGCTCAAATCCCAGCTCTGCGGCTGGCTGGGCATGGGTCCTTTCATTCCTGAGCCTCGGTTTTCTCACCCATATGGTAGAGTAATAATACCTACATCACAGTGTTTTGCGGGATTAAATAAGGTAATGAGTGAAGTTTCTCATACACACGAGACAATTACTATTATTATAGCATATATTGTTGTCATCATCATCATTTTCTGGCCATCATGAAGTATGGAGAGAGGAGAGAGAGAAGGCTTGAAATTTGCTGGCCTGAGCCACATGTAGGAAGCAAGGGGGACAAGTGAGGCAGGAAAAATATCCCTGAAGGAACAGCCTAAGGTTGGGGGTGGGGGTGGGCGTGGGGGTGGGGGTGGAGGGAGGTGGGTCAGAAAATCAGAAGTCATGGGATAAGATGGGAAGGAATTTCTAGGCCAGGGCAATATTAATGTCATGCTCCAGCGAGGCCAAAGGGAACAGAACTTAGAGAAAAAGCCATTGAGTTGAGTCACTGATTTGTCTTAGCAAATATTTCCCAACTCTCTGCCAGGCACTCTGTTGGGCATTAGGGACACAGAGATGACCAGGAGCCCACTGATGATGACCAAGAAGGGGGATAAAGGGCACATTCCAGGGGAAGGGATAGGTGGTGAGAGACACTGGGGGCAGTAAGTCTAAACCATTTATTTAAAGTCGTGGTAGGAATTCACCACACCCAGCTCCGGGCGAACGGATACGATCGTTTTTGGTTTCGGCACCTTCAAAGCCGAGGTTCTAGTACTTTGACTCATCCCAGAAGTATGACTGTGACCTGCATGAAAATTCACTTCTTAACCAGACTCAGGACTTTTCAGACAGCATTTCCACGCTTTTGAGTTAGTAGAACATTAAATTCCAGTGTCGGAGTCCCATTTCCCTAACTGCTCATTTCACTCTGGACGGGACTGAATTTATTTCCACATTCAGGTGATTGAGAGTAGATTCCCAACTAAGGTCCTTTTTTGTATTGATTGAGCTCCCTTTATTTGTAATCTAGCAGCGGCCACCAAAGCTGTGTTAATTTCCACCCAATGCGGCATTTTTCAAAGACCATTCATCTCTATCGTTAGGGGTGAATTTCCTGCTGTCCTTGTTCACGTCTGGTGTTTACCAACTGCCTTGTCTTTGGGGATAACTTTGGTGCTGTTTGCATCTTATCTGCCTAAACAGATTGTAAACCCTTGGGGATAAAAGCCAATGGTTATACTTTTCATCTTCCAGAGTAGACTTGCGGTATGTCTCAATGCATTGACTGAGGCTGAGTGATTGATCACGAACTCAGGCACTCATGTATTTAAAACAAATCTCGTCCCCTTGATTGATTTTTAAATCACAAAATCAATTTTTGTATATTAAAAAAAAATCATCGGAGTATAGATGTGTATAAAGTCAAAACCTGAAAGTCATTCCTCCCCAGTTTTACTTCCTGGAAGTAATCACTGCTAAAAGCTTGGCTTCTCCTTTCTGCCTTTCTTCTAAGATGTCTTATATACAGTATTTGCTTGTCGTCACCATCCGGGGTTTAGCACAATGCCTGATTGTGTAGTAATTACTCAGGAAATGGTTGTGGAACAAACGGATGGCATTAAGGTATCCCATAACCCCCAAATTCAATGGTATCTGAATAAAGATGCAGGGTAATAAAAATATAATCTACATTTATTGAATATTACTAAGTCATTGAATACTTTATGCAGAATTGCAAAGACCCCATGAAGTAGGTGCAATTGTTACCACATTTTATAAGTCTCTTGAGACCTGTCTCTGTTTGACTTTATCTGTAAATTGAGGATAACAATAATACCTACCTCAAAGGATTGTTGTGAGGGCTGAGTTAATACCTGTAAGGCATTGGAACAGTGCTGTGTTTGCGAATGTTATTACAGTGTTATACTATCATTACATATTATTACTATCATATTGTCTGATACATGGGCAACTGATAAACATTAGCTAAGTCTTAATTTCTATATCTTTTATAAATTTTTGTCTTATGAATGCTTGCGTTTATTTTTTTTAATTTATGTTTTTTTTTTTAATTTATTTTTGAGAGAGAAAGAGCGCGAGCAGGGGAGGGACAGAGAGAGAGGGAGACACAGAATCCGAAGACAGTCTCCAGGCCCTGAGCTAGCTATCAGCACAGAGGTTGACACAGGGCTCAAACTCACAAAACCGCGAGAACATGACCTGAGTGGAAGTTGGACGCCCTGCTGACTGAGCCGCCCAGGCGCCCCTCAATGGTTGCATTTAATAGTATGTCCAGATGTATGCCATTTGCAATGACATGAACAGAACTAGAGTGTATCATGCTAAGTGAAATAAGTCAGAGAAAGACAAATACCATATGATTTCACTCATATGTGGAATTTAAGAAATAAAACAGATGAACTTAGGGACAGGGAAGGAAAAATAAGATAAAAACAGAGGGAGGCAAACCATAAGAGACTGTTTTTTAAAGAATTTGTGCTTTTTTTAAATTTATTTTTTAATGTTTGTTTATTTATTTTGGAAAGTGAGAGAGACCGTGTGAGCGGGGGAGGGGCAGAGAGAGACACAGAATCTGAAGCAGGCTCCAGGCTCTGAGCTGTCAGCACAGAGTGTGACTTGGGACTCCAACTCATGAACCACGACAAGATCGTGACCTGAGCCTAGCTCTGACACTTAACTGGACCGAGCCACCCAGCGGCCCTAAGAAACTCTTCACTATAGAGAACAAACTGAGGGTTGATGGAGGGGTGTTGGGTGGAGGGATGGGCTAAATGGGTGACAGGCATTAAGGAGGGCACTTGTTGGGATGAGCACTGGGTGTTGTATGTAAGCGATGAATCACTAAATTCTACTCCTGAAACCAATACTACACTGTATGTTAACCAACTTGAATTTAAACAAAATCTTGGGAGAAAAAGAAATCATACGGAGGCCCGTCCTCGGAACTATGGTGGCACCTAGCACGGGGATTTAGCATGGCGTCACTGCTGCCTTCAGAGATATTTTCCCCCCTAGATTCTCCTCTATCAATTGCCCTCAGTAAGGAGGGATGGTTGATAATTAAGTGGGGGATGAGGGTGGGAGGATTCATTTTTATACTGAAAGGTCAGTTTTTTAGTTCATCAGCTAACTGCCCACGATTGGAGCTTGACCGTCCCCATTTCCAAGACATTAAGTATTGGATTCGTCCCTACACTGGCTTTCCTAAGTCTTCCATAACAAAACCACAGACCGAGTGGCTTTAACATTAGAGATTTCTTCTCTCACAGTTCTGGAGGCTAAGATTCCAAAGTCAAGGTGTCGGCAGGCTTGGTTTCTTCTGAGGTCTTTCTCCTTGACTCGTCGAAGGCCTCTTGCTGTCTCTGCATATGGTCTTTCATCTGTGGACACGCATACCCGGGTCCTCTGTGTGTCCGGATCTCCTCTTCTTATAAGGACACCAGTCAGAGTGGATTAGGGCCCGCATGAATGGCCTCACGCTAAGCGAATCACTTCTTTAAAGTTCCTGTCTCCAAATACAGTCACGTTCTGACTAGGAATAGGACTTGAAGATAGGAATTTAGGGAGGGAGAGACAATTCAGCTCAGAACATTTCCCTGTTGTTACCGAAATCTATAGGAAACTTTCTCCGCGTTTCAAAATCCTGCATAGAGAAGCCCAGTCGCGCCCTGGCGGGGAGAGGTTCCGTGAATCTGACTCTGTGTGTTATCTTCTGTGTACACAGCAAGTCCACCGCTTCTACCATCCCTCTAATGATGAACGTGGTTTTTCCTACTCTGTCATCAACAAGCTTTAAAGCTCAAATGTTCCTCTTTGAAATAATCCCGTTTCTGCTAACGCCATCCCCTTGCAGACTGATCCCCACTGAGGAAACTTTGGAGTGTGGCCAGATTGCAAATCCGAGACCATCAATCTTAGGCTTTAGTACCTTGCACCAAAGTATCGTTTATCCTTGAACACAACCGAGTGATGTTTCACCTAATAGGCAGAGACTGAATGTGGCCCGACTGGCTTCTAACCCTGAGATTTTTTAACGCTTTGTGGCCCGGAGGGCCAAATTCCCTCCTGCCAATGAAGGACCCTTTCTGCCTGTAAATGAGAGCATGGACATGTCAGGCAAACAACTGAGAAAGATCTCACTGAAGGAGATGAGGGCTTGGAACCACAGAAGCATCTCCGAGTTACACACGGAGAGCACAGCCATGCATCTGCTCCCTAAACTTGGCCTCTGTTTTTACAAGTACAGTTTTGCAACCAAGGAAGTTACGCAAAGAACCCCAAATATGTGGCAAAGAATGTCAGAGTTGAATGGACTGGAACTTCTTGGTCTTAAAAAGCTCTTAGGTTCACGGGCCTGGAAGCGGGCTCCCTGACGTGTGACATTGTACTGATGGCCTCTCTCCTGTGCCCAGCAACCTGCGGCGAGCTAGAGAGTGGCCCTCAAATCAAGGTGGGATTTGACACCTTGGGGTTTTATAGGCCAGGGTCTCAAGACCCAGGAATGCGTGAATCCTGCCTTGCCAATCTCTCTTCACCCGTTCAGTTCCCTCAATGACTGAGCACATAAAAAACAAAACCAGCAAGAGAATCAAAGTCCAGGAGAAGCCTTCTTACCCTGTGAGGTTGGGCCTGTGGTTGGCTAAGAGATGGAGAGTGTCTTTCAGAGAGTGGAATCATAAAACACTATGTATCCAAACCTATCTTAAACTTTTTATTTTTATTTAAAGCATATAAATATACTTTTAGTAAAAATCACTTTTAGTTGCACCTTTAAAAATTACTAATTTAAGTTCATTTTTTAAATGTACGATTTAAAATTTTTTTCTGGCATAAATCATCCCCATAATGTATGGTCCATGCTTTTCAATTTTGCTTTCTTTAAATTGAAACAAGAATTCGAAGACTCCTATAAAGCAATCTAAGGGCAGAATCCTTATAAATTTTTTAAAAGGTTTGTTTTAAAGTTTATTTATTTATTTTTGAGAGAGAAAGAGCACACGTGCACAGATGGGGAGAGGCAGAGAGAGAGGGAGACACAGAATCCGAAGCAGGCTCCAGTCTCTGAGCTGTCAGCACAGACCTGGATGTGGGGCTCAAACTCACAGACTGCAAGATCATGACCTGAGCTGAAGTCGGATGCTTAATTAACTGAGTTGCCCAGGCACCCCAATCCTTATAAATTTTTATGAAAAATTTCCCAGTCTTTTATATGTTCCTCCATGCCTGGTTCTACAGCAATTTTGGTTAGCAAGTTGCTTTAATTCTTTCCAAAGCTTTCAACTTAGTTTTTATTTAAAAAAAAAAACAAACCTCAATTTGTTTTAATGTCTATATTTAATTGGTTTCTATAGTATTTATAATTAATTACAATAACATGTACAAATGGCATATATAGATTTGGGAACAAGAACAATTTGACTCTTTAATAGTGGTTCCCACATTTTAACATGCATCAGAACTATCTGGAGGGCTTGGTAAAGCACGCGTTTCGGGGCTCCACCCCCAGTTTCTGAGTCAGCAGGTCTGCAGTGGGGCCTGAGAATTTGCATTACAAACAAGTTCTCAAGGGGTGACTGTTGCAGCTGGCTCACCACCGTGTATTTTGAGAAGCAATGCTTTGTGGGCATGTAGACGGTCAATAGGGAAAGAGCACAGGTCTGGTTGTTCTGAAGCACAGGTGTCCCCAAAGCCTCAAGCATTTAGTATGACCTGGGCATCAGGTCCCACACTTTCAGAAGGAATGAAAAGCATTGATTGATCAGGGATTGATTAAGTGGAAGCCAGTTACAAGAGCTTCGTCTGTGCAACTTTATTAACCCCTGATCCAACCTTGGATGTTCTAGATCATTCTGGAAAAAGTCAAGTTTGGAGTGTAAGGCTCAGATTTTAGGCCTGAGCAAGGCCTTCAACCTGTCCTCTGTCTAACATGGAGCCAACGAACTCAGGTGTTGTTCTGAGGTACCCAGATGGCAGGACTCAGAAATTACACCCCCATGGTATGTAAGAGGAAGTTTCTAGAGAGAGGGAGAATCTGAGCTCCTGCCTTTAGGTACTCTGTACCTAAGCAGCCTAGTCCTGACTATGATATTGTCAATTGCCTAGAACTTGGAAGTCAGATCAACATCTCTTCTCTTTGGTGGGAACACTAAAACGTGGGTGGCCTGAGATAGGATAGGTTGACTGATGGTAGACACCCATTTCTGGGGTTGGGAGATTCTTAAGAGGAGGCCCAGCATGTGGGGGCTGGAGGTGGGAAGTGCCTCCTGCTAACACCGGTCAGCACGGGCCACAGCATGGCCTGCTTCTGTGACGTGCAGACTGGGCGGCACGCCAGCGCTTGGTGTCCTGGATCTCCGTGTCCTCCGTTTCTGCAGTTCTTTGCTTAATGTGACAGTGGTTCTTGAATGATGAGCTATTAACTTCTAGAAGGATTTGGTGCTACGGCAATATTTATGTTATGACTCAACTCCAGCCACTGGCTAACGTCCCATGACATGCAGACCCTGCAACTATGTGAATGTCCTGGTCCCAAAATGACTTGTGTGTTAAACCCTCCAGCGTTAGGTGCTGTTAGAACTCTTTGGGGAGGTGAAGTCACAAAACGACACTTTAGACAGAAACTTCATGAAGCCCGGAAGCAAAAGAATAAACACAACGCGGGTTATTACCCTTTAAAAGTCTGTAGCTTTTCCCTTTGCATATTAAAAAAAATTTTTTTTAATTTTTAATAAAAATTTTTTATTTTTGAGAGATAGAGCATGAGTAGGGGAGAGGCAGAGAGGAAAGGAGACACAGAATCCGAAGCAGGCTCTAGGTTCTGAGCTGTTAGCACAGAGCCCAATGTGGGACTCGAACCCATGAACTGTGAGATCATGACCTGAGCCGAAGTTGAACGCTCAACCGACTGAGCCACCCAGGCGTCACACCCCCCCCCCCCCCCGACCTTTGCATCCTTTGATCGCTGTGTTAAGTGTGTCATTCCCCTCTCAGTGCAGGGTTTTGTTTTTCAAGTCACACATGTGTATTAATTGCAGATTCCATTTCCTTTTTATTATTTCCAAGTTTCTGATAGTGGGATATCCTGAAACGTGATAGAGAGAAATGTTTTTTAAAGGAAAAACAAGTCACCCATAATCCTGCTACCTTAACACAGCAAGAATTTTTCTTTCTAATTCCCAGGCTTCAGGCAGGCCTTTGGAGCTGTATTTTACTGGGTGTAAGCTCTGTAAATATTCAATTTTGAGATCTACTTCTTTCACCAAATTTTATGTCTTCCTATTTACAATTATGTTAGGATTATAATGTTAATAACTACCCAGTGCCTGAAATGGAACTCCTGATCTTCTCCCACAAACCCCACTGCGCCTGCACCAATCCCCCCCCACCTCAGTTGACAGCAGCTCCCCCCTCATGCCAGATTCTCCAAGTCTGCCTTAATCCTCCTCTCTTCCTCCTGGCGCCCCTCTATTCCAGCAGGACCCCCATCGGCCCCTCCTCATACGTGGTGTATTAGCTTCCTGGGGCTGCCATCACAAAGACCACAAACTGGGTGACTTACCACAACAGAAACATAGTGCCTCCTCGTTCTGGAGCTGGAAGTCTGAAACCGAGGTGCCGGCAGGGCTGCGTTCCCACCGGAACTTGTAGGGGAGAGTCCTTCCTTGTTTCTGGAGGTGGCCGTTGACCCTTGGCGTTCCTCAGCCCGCAACCACATCCTTCCAGCCTCCCTGTTCTCCCTGTATGTCCGTGTCTTCACGTGGCATTCTCCTCTTCCTTTGAGGACACCAGTTGTATTGATCAGGACTCACCCATACAACCCATCGCAACTCAACTGTGTCAGCAAAGACTCTGTTTCCAAATAAGGTCACATTCACAGGTCCCGGGGTTAGGTCTTCCTCATATCTTTTGGGGGACATGTTTAACCAGAACGCTGCTCCCCCGTCTCTCCCCTCCACCTCTGTCCCGCGCTGTTTAACCTCCACCGTTCCTCGCTGGGGTTACCATGCTAGCCTTCTAACTGGTTTTCTACTGTCGCATTTGCCCTGTATCACCTATTCTCCATTCCTTTGTTCAGAACCTTCCAGTGACTCCCTATTCAACCAGAGTAAAAGCCAAAGTCCTTGCAGTGGCCTCGGTCCCTCCCTTCTCCTTCTCCTCTCCCACCTGTCTCTGCTCCAGCCACCCTGGCCTCCCTGCTGGTCCTGCAGCACACCGGCATATTCCCACCTGGCGGCCCTTGCACTTGCTGTATCTTTTGCCCAGATGCTCCCTCCCCGTTATCCGTATGGCCCGACCCTCATGCAAGACTCTGCCCAACTGTCTGCCGCCTTCTTATGAGGCCTTTCCTGACCGCTTCTATTACCTTCCACCGTCCTTCCAGCCTCCCCATGGTCGCTATTGTTTTTCCCCCATTTTATTTTTCCCCAGGACACTCTCTCCACCTTCGGTAAGACTGTCTTATTTATTTACTTATTTTAGTTTTTTGTCTGCCACTGCCATCATCCAAATGTAAGTTCCTTAAGGACTGGAATCTTTCTTTGTTTAGTTATTTGCTCTATCCTTAGCACCCAAAACAGGGCCAGGCCTGCAGTAAGGTGTTCAGTAAACCTTTGTAGATTGAATGACAAATAGGAGAAGCCATTTTCTTATAAATTACTAAGCCATTTACGATTATTAAATGTCCATCTTCTAGATTTTTTTTGTCGCTGTAAATAATGCTGCTATAAGTAGTTTCTTTCATATAGTTAATCTCTCCCTTTTATCAATTATTTCTTTGGGTTGTGTTTCCACAGTGAACACTGTCAAATGTCCTTCCAAGAAGATTTTTGTGAATTTACAATGCCACCGGCTCTGACCCTGTTTCCATGCTGCCTCGCCACCATTGCCTTAGCCCTTCTTTATTTTTGCAGTTTGATAGTTATGAGTGTCGTAGGTGTTGGATTGTTTTGATTTGCATTTCTTTAACTTTTAAATACAATTGGTCATGTGTTCTTTAGTTTATCTTCTGAAATAAGTTGCCGATCTAGACTCCTGACTATTTTTTAGGTGGTCGGAGGGAGAAGCCTTACATTCGTATTTATTCATCTATACTTTTTGGGGACAACAATCTTATCTGGTTTATATTTGCTATAAGTAAACTGTTATTTCCATTCTATCCTATTATTCCCTTTCCCGCCTGTGTGTCTCCTTAAACTCTGTGTTTTAATATTTACAGCTGTGGACTACTGTGCCTCAGAAAACCACGGATGCGAACATGAGTGTGTAAATGCTGACGGCTCCTACTTTTGCCGGTGCCCTAAAGGATTCGCTCTTAACCCAGATAAAAAGACATGCACGAGTAAGTTACGTACGAAAACAATGTCTTGCATGTGTGTGTGTGTGTGTGTTTTTTTGACAGCGTTTGGATCTCACATTTTATTTATTTATTTACTTCCTTTCAACTCCAGTGCGGTTAACATAGTGTTATATTAGTTTCAGGTGTACAGTACAGTGATTCAACAACAAACCATTTTTTTGCGGCTATCGCCGTGGGCGCCGTGGCCAGGGAACTCTCCCAAGCATATCGTAGCACAGGATTGTACACCGCGGAGTCTGATGACTTCCGTCCCATTCTTTCTTTGTCAGGCCTTTCTTCACGTGTCCTAGGGCTGTAGCCCACTCTGTCTCCCCATATCACCCTTCGAGGCATTTGACACAGGTGTCTTTCATTGGAGACCACACGTGGGAATGTTCTCCCAGCGTCTGCTGAACGCGCTGACGATCGGACCATCTTCCTTCATGCTGGCCCAGCCGGCTGTGCCCATCAGTATTAACAGAGCTTAAGAAATACTTTCACTGAAGCTCTGTGGCTTGTGGGCTTCAGCTCTGACTCCACACGAGTGCAGGAAAATCGCTGAGCCTGAAGGAGTTGAATGTGGTTGCTTCGGGGCGGGTGGAGGGTGGTTTGCAGAGAACTGCTCGTTCTTTTGTTTGATATATTTAGTTCTATTTGATTTTAACTATACGCATACAGATCAGAATTAACTTGAGCTCCCAAGATCTGACCATAAAAACTTACAAGCTAACGGTGTTTTGCAAAAGGATTCCAAAAGCGTTCTTTTACAGGTAAAAGTATGTCCGAGCCCTTAAGGGGTTGTGTGTGGGTTACCATCCTCTTGAGGGCTTCGCTTGAGAGCAGGTTGTCTTTAAAGGATTAGGACCCTGGATTTTTAGAAAGCGCGATTGAATACCGGGTTAGAGTAAGTCATCTCTGAAACATACATCAAGGAGAAAATCGGATTTCAATTCATAAAAAGTTCACGTACCCACTGCCTTTCTAAAACGCATTGATTATGGAAGGCTGGATATACTTGGACAGTTTTTTTAAAAGCACCCCCTCAAAATGGCTGAAATATAAGCTTGCTCTTTGATCCCTAAATATCAATAGCTTACAAACGCCAGAGCCGAAGGCAGGGGAGGAGCATGGAATTGCAAGGCACACGGTCAATCAAAATCTGCATTTCTAGAGCCCTAACTCTAGAAATGTGTGCCAATAGCAATGGACACGGCGAGGGCCTTCCTGGAGGAGGTGATATCCTGGCTGAATCGTGAAGGCAGAGCCGTCATTTATTCACTGGGCAAAGAAGGCTGAGACCAGGCTGGCCAGGAGGAGGAAAGGTGTGCGAAGATGTGAGCCAGACGGGCTCGGGCCCACCCCTGGCACACGACCGCCGTGCAGTTTATTGAGAGAAGCAGTGAATGAATGAGTGGGCTCCTCCGGTCCATAAGCCAGCAGCCTGGGCGGGGGTCCTGGCTGGGAAGGTGGTTGCCAGGCTGGTGGGTCGGGCCGTTCATCAGAGAGGAGGCCACGTGCTGCCAAGGGGCAGCCTCGGTCTCCGATCAGATTCCAGCTCTTGTGCTTTTCCGCCGGCTGATCTTGGGCGAGTTATTTGTGCTTCAGTTCCCTCAACTGTAACAAGGGATGAGAATACTGCTGCTTCATCGCGTTGTCTTGAAAACTAAATGGGGCAATCCGTATAAACCATTTAGCGAATTGTCTGGTGCTGAGCAAGTTCTTTTAAGGGATGATACTGCCTTCAACGACTTTAAATTGGTATTTATTGAGCATATACCACATTCCTGAGCTAAGTTTAATAGCGCCTAAAAAATTCAAGACTTGGCTCCAGGCTTCCACCGGGGTGAGACCTGGGGGAAGACACACGTCCTAGCCAGTCTCCCTCCTGCCTCCTCAGAACTCCTTCCCTGCCTGGGACCCCCTGATTCCCACCCCCTGCCCCCAGTTCCCAGAGCCTCGCCATCACCCCCATCCTCAGGATGTCTCCTCTCCCAGAATCCCTGGGGACATGGAGAATCACAAGCCCCCAGACGGTGCAGGCGAGGAGACCCTGGCGGTCACCACTGAAGTGCAGGCGCAGTGGGAGAAGGGGTCTGGCTGGGAGGTGGGGAGGACTGGTCCGGCTGGGGGGCCTCGCTGGCAGGAGGCACGGAGCCCAGCAATTCAGCCTGTCTCTGGGCCCTGTCAGAGTCAAGGCTCAGAAGCGAGCAGGGCTGGGTACTCAGAGGGGTCTGAGTGGGCAGCAGCAGGGAGATGCGCCCTGTAGAAGAAGGACCCCCTTCCTATCATACTTGGGGACAGGGCGAGAGCCAGCCCTGGGGAGGGTACTGCCAGGAGGAGGGAGACCCCCCGGCTTTCTTGGAAAGCTGCGAGAGCGGGAAATCAAGCGAAGTCGGGCAGTAAGAACGGAGACCCTTGGGAGCGCCCCGCATCCGTGAGGGACAGCAACTGCGAAACAGGGCGAGTTAAAAAGACAGAAACAGGAGGGAGGCGGAAACTCAGAATCAAGACAGGCATCCTGTTAGTAATTAATGAGGCAGCACGTCAGCTTCCAGCCAAGTCGGCCTGGCTGCTGCTGGGGTGTTGAGAGGTTTTTCTTAAAACATTTTTTCCACTTCTCATAAACTTGTAAAAAATGAAATAAAACAAAAGATGCTCAGTTCCTTAAATTTCGTCTCTATTTTTAACCAAAAGTATATTTGAAGGCTAGTCCAATTAGTAAGTGTAATTATTGTCTGAAAAGGCCCGTGTAATATACCAACCATGATTAATTTATGATTAAACCAAAGTGTATATAATAGAGCCTTGTGTTCCTGAACAAAGTGTATAATTTAAAATATGTAACTATTCAAAAAAGCACCACTTAAAAATTTTGTTTTAATGTTTATTTGTTTTTGAGAGAGAGACAGAGATTGAGCGGAGGAAGGCAGAGAGAGAGGGAGACAGAATCCCAAGCAGGCTCCAGGCTCTGAGCTGTCAGCACAGAGCCCAACGCGAGGCTCGAACTCACAAACCATGAGATCATGACCTGAGCCGAAGTCAGACGCTTAACTGACTGAGCCACCCAGGTGCCCCCCAAAAAGCATCACTTTTTATACCAATTCTTTACCCTAAAGGAACCCATCCAAGTCTATCTGAATATTTTCCAGAGGGGAGAAGAGTAGAAACATGCAGGTATGGTTACTTCGCAAAATATCAGGCAAGACTTTTTTCATTCTGGGAAAATATACGTCATACAGGATTTACCGCTGGACCCGTTTTAAAGTGCACATACAGTTTAGTGACATTAAGCACATTGGTGGTGTTCTGCAACCATCGCTGCCATCCATCTCCAGAATGTTTCATCTCCCCAAACCGAAAGCTCTACACTTATTAAATAACAACGCCCCTTTCTGCCCTCTCCATTCCCCACCCCCTGACAATCACCATTCTACTCTCCGTGTGTATGAATTCGACTACTCTAGGTACCTCGTGTCGGGAGTCAGACAATGTTTGTCCTTTCGATACTGGCTTATTTCACTTAGCATACCGTCTCCAGAATTCATCCATCTATGTCAGAGTCTCCTTCCTCTTTAAGGCTGAATAGTGTTCCATGGTGTGTATACATCGCATTTTGTTTATCCATCCATCCGTCAGTAGACGCGTGGGTAGTTTCCACCTTTTGGCCCGAGCGAATAATGATGCTATGAACAAGAACGTACAAGTATCTGTTCAAACCTCTGCTTCCGAATTGCTAGATCATAGGATGGCAGGACTTTTTGAGGTCTAATTTGAAACCATTACTACTGAGCCAGAGACGAGAACATTCCAGATGTTCGGGGTCTTTTCATGAGAGAGCTAGAAGACTTCGGTCCCCTGGACAGCGATTCATGTCTTTGGTAACAAGGCGACTGGGGGTTTCAAGTCTAATGCTTAATCATCTAATACCTGTTATAATGATTAAAGGTAATTGTAGACATTTATAAACTTATATAATTGCATGTTGCTATTTGTTATTTACTGACTTTGAGATCATTATAGTCATTATTTTTTAGACTCCATTGATAACTTGGTTGACATTTCCATCCTTTGTCAAGTAGGAACGCTTAGCATAGAGGAAAGTACTGTGTGAATATTTCTACATGCATTAAAAGTGAAACACGGAGAAAGGAAATAATTTTATACTGAATCTGCAGCATGAAATATAGAATGTATAGAATTTAGGTTTCCTCGCCAGCTCCTGGCTAACCCACTGTAATATGCCGCTTACTCTTGCAAGATGAATTTTTGTACATGAATCAAAGATTCTCAGTTGGAGGGGGCTTAAAGTTCAACCTAGGGGCGCCTGGGTGGCTCAGTTGGTTAAGCGGCCGACCTTGGCTCAGGTCATGATCTCACAGTCTGTGAGTTCGAGCCCCGCGTCGGATTCTGTGCTGCCAGCTCAGAGCCTGGAGCCTGCTTCAGATTCTGTGTCTCCCTCTCTCTCTGCCCTTCCCCTGCTCATACTCTGTCTCTATGTCTCTCAAAAATAAATAAACATTAAAAAAAAAATTAAAAAACAAAAAAGTTCAACCTAGTTCTAGCCCAACCCCCCATCTCACATATACCCATCATGCTATCATCCAGCCTGCGCTTAAATACTCCTACTGACAGGACACCCCCTACCCCCCAGGCAGCGCATTCCACTTTGTGCTGCTCTGACTCTTAGAAATTGATTCCTTACACTGAGCTGATAACGACGTCCTTGCACTTTGAAACTAAGAACAAATTAACCTTCTTGTATTTTCTTGCTCATTAGCACGAAGTCATATCAGAATAACTTTATTTCACTTAGTAGACTAGCCAGGCCTGGAAAACGGGGTAGGGCCTATCTGTACTTTCATGGACCGCGGGCCGGTTTGCTGATGGAAGCCCTGTGCCTCGTAGGCCAGATGGAGGAAGGTGTGCTGGATGAAAGAAAGATGAATTGGTTGCGTCTCTAACTGGCTGCGTGTCTGTACCCAGATGTTCATTGCTGAGCTGAGATCCTCACGGAGGGAGGGTTTTGAAGCACCCTGGCAAAAAGAAGGCTGAAGAAACCTGTGAGGGCTGCCTTGTATCCTTAGTGACCCCTCTTGGTTCTTAGTGGGCAATATTTACATCTAAACCTTCCAAAACACTCCGTTCAGAGTAGTACTGATGACTGAGGCGCCTGGGTGGCTCAGGTGAGCATCCGACTTCAGCTCAGGCCATAATCTCACAGCTCATGAGTTAGAACCCTGCATTGGGCTCGCTGCTCTCAGCGTAGAGCCCACTTCAGAGCCTCCATCCCCCTCTCTTTCTTCTCTGCCCCTCCCATGCTCACATGCACGCTCGTGCTCTCTCTCTCAAAAATGAATAAACATTTATATAAAAAAAGAGTAGTACTGATAACCATTTATTCATTCAACAAATATTTGCTGAGCACCTACTATGTGCCAGATGCCATCAGAGACGCTAAGCATGCAGTGCTAAGTGAAAACCTAGACTTCTGTTCTTCTGGACAATAGCTTACATTCTATTGGGGCAGAGTAAGATGAGAATACAGGGCTCACAAGAAAGTAGAATCTGATCAAAGATTTGCAAAAGGTGCAGGAAAGAGGAGACTTTTGAAGCAGGGGAAACGCAGCACCAGTGCAAAGGCCCTGCGGCAGGAACTGTAAGGCTCGGCAATGTTGAGGGACAGCAAGGAAGTCCATATGACTAGAACAGAGTGAGAGATAGTAATGCAGTGTGGGCCACAGAGGATAGAGCCTGTCTTCTCTATACTCATAGGTTTCTTCCCCAAATTCCGGTGATACCTGTGAGTTCATGGTCACTTTCCTATACTGAAATCCTAAAACGGCTTTGTTTGTTGGCCGTATTTTATGTTTTGGGTATAGACATCGGAAGCAACAATCTGCAATTTTCCCTGATTATTTTCTTCTCCTTTACTGGGCACTTTCCACACTGCTCTTTCTTCTATTTTTTAATGCTGTTTTCCATGGCAACTAGTTTCACAATTATGGATCTGCACGCTTATTTTTAATACCTTTCCTGTCTACAAAAGTGATATATACTCATTGTAGAAAACTGGACATATAGAAATGAAGTTGTATAAAATGAAACGGTTTATACTCTCATCCCCCAGAGATAACCATTGTCAATACCGACTTGCTACGTTTCTCTCCAGTCTTTTTACGCATATGAATATGTTTTTATAGAGTCGAGATCACACAGTACAAGATTAAATCATGGGTATTTTCATACGTCATTTTAAACTTTGTCAAAAACATTTTAATGTCTTCATGATAATCTATCATATGGATGTATCCCAAAGTGTTCAATAATTTTCTTGGCTACTCACATTGTTTTGCAATACATGTCCTCGTATGTAAGTCTTTGTATTTCTGACCATTTTCTTAGGAACAAAACATAAAAGGAAACTTACTGAGTCAAAATCTGTTAATACTTTTAAGACTTGATGTGTATCAAAAGTTATTTTCCAAAACGTTTTACCAATTTGTACTCTAAGTATTTTTTTTATTTTTTTTAAAGTTTATTTATTTTTGAGAGACATAGAGACAGAGCATGAGCAGGGGAAGGGCAGAGAGAGAGGGAGACACAGAATCTGAAGCAGGCTCCAGGCTCTGATGAGCCATCAGCACAGAGCCCGATGCGGGGCTCGAACTCACAGACTGTGAGATCATGATCTGAGCTGAAGTCGGCCGCTTAACCAACTGAGCCACTCAGGCACCCCTCTACTATAAGTATTTTGAAGAGGTTATTGAAAAACTTTTTGCTAATTTGTTAAGAGAACATTTTTTTCTAGTTGCTTTATTATTATGTCTAATTACCTTTATAAAATTGTGTAGTAATATATAGAGATAATTGACAAATATATGTTTTTTTTGGTGTTATTTGATGATGAATAGTCTGTTCTAATTAAAATTAAATGAAGAAGAATTGGATCATATGAATAAGGCCTCTATTTATTAAATGATATTGAACTTATAAACCTTCCCACAAAGAAAACACTAGGACTAGTTGGCTTAACTGGTGAATACTTGAGGAAGAACTAATACCAATTACACAAATTCTTCCAGAAAACTGAAGAGAGAACATTTTTCAACTTATTCTGTGAAGCCAGCGTTACCCCAATACAAAACCCAGGAAAATACATTACAAGAAAAGAAAGCTACGCACAAATATCCCTCATAAGATGCTTGTAAAAGTTGTTTAAATATTTTCAGCAAATTCCACAATACGTAAAAAGGATAATGCATCATGACCAAGTGAGATTTATCCCAGGAATTCAAAGTTGGTTTAACATTCAAAACGTGATCAATGTAATTGACAATATTAGCATACTGAAAAGCAGAAACCATGTAATCCAACTCAAAAGATACAGAAAGAGCATTGGACAAGACCGGACATTCAATTCTGATTAAAAAAAAGTGTTTTTTTAATCTTTATTTTTGAGAGGGAGAGAGAGAGACCGAGTACAAGCAGGGGAGGAGCAGAGAGAGAGGGAGACCCAGAATCCCAAGCAGGCTCCAGGCTCCGAGCTGACAGCACAGAGCCCAATGTGGGGCTCGAACTCAACAAACTGCAAGATCATGAGCTGAGCTGAAGTCGGACACTTAACCGACTGAGCCACCCAGGCGCCCCTCAGTTACGATTTTTAAAAGAAAAAGAAGAACACCTCTCTGCAAACTAGGAATGACAAGAACTGCCTCGATCCTCGATCCGATGAAGCGCATCAGTGGAGAACCCGTCAGGCAACCTCATACTCAATGGTGAAAGACTGATTGCTTTCCTTACAGGATCAGAAACCAAACAGGATTCCCACGTTCGCACCTCCTTTTAGCATTGTACTATAGGTTCTAACCATTGTAAAAGGGATTAAAAAGAAGGAGGGGAGAATGAAATCTAGGTTGGAAAGGAAGAATTAAAGCCAGCGTCGGGATCATCTCTGTAGAAAATTCAGTGGAGTCACAGAAAAGCGCTATTAAGGGAGTTTAGCAAAATTGCAGGATACGAGGCCTATATATAAAACACTATTTTTTACATTTTTAATGGAAAATCGAAAATTAAGATTAAAAAATACCTTTTGCCATAGCGTTAAAAATACGTAATACCTATGGAGAAATTTGACAAAAGACGTGAAAGACTTACACAATGAAAAGTAGAAAACATTGCTTAGGGAAATTAAGGAAGACTTAAATAAACAGTCATGGCCTAATATTGTTAAGCTGTCTGCCCTTTCCAAATCCGTACATCCAAGCAATATCTATTATGATCCTAGCATACTTTTTTGCAGAAATTGACAAGCCGATTCTAAAATATGGGCGAACATGCAAAGGATTAAAACAGTCCAATGAGTCTTGAAAGAGATGCACAAAGTCAAAGGACTTAAACTACTTGGTTTTAAAAACTACTCCATGTTTTTCCTTTTAAGGATGTTGTGCGCCTGCTCTTACTCATTTCGTTTCCTCTGGTCCAGCCTAGCAAATTCTTCATTGTTGAAATTCCTCCTTCTTAAAATGATATCCGTAGGTCACATATTCTGTAACACAGTAAAATCCTCATCAAAACGAAAATATTTCTTTTATGACCCCATCAGCGGCTAAATATTTCAGGCAATTTTAAACAGGGTGTCTAATTGCATTCTAGCAAAATAATCAGACCCTTCTATAGAAGTCTCTTTCCCTATCTAAAAATCCCATTATAAAAAATTCCATGTAACCTTTTTTTCTCATGGTATTTTTGGTTTCAATTAACGTGTACCTAGAGATCACGGTCTCTGACTGCGGCTTTGAGAAAATCCAAGTGCCAATGAGTCCGTGGTGTAACGAGGCAGTACTTTCCACTCAGAGTAGCTGCGTCATTTTCTCCTTCTCTTTCCCAGGACCTTCTCTTTCTCTTTGTGTCCTAGTCAGTGGCTCAGTGTCCGAGGGGTTTAAGAGTCCGGAGTTAGACTTTGGGAACATTTCCATTGTTTTACTGGCATAAATTCCATAAAACTTTGAGCTAAGCTCTCTCTTCCCAGCTCGTGACACAAGACACGACACTCGACCACACTTTTACTTTGGTGGCTTTCGTGTGGACCCAGACGAGGGAAGCATCTTCACGAATTTGCATTTGCACTTGCTGCATGAACATTTTGTGACGTGTTGAGAAAGTTCTCGCTGGGGGGCCGTATCCTGAAACGTGGAAATAGCTTCACTGAGAGATCCCTGCCTAGCAGGAGTGTTCGAGATGACAGGAATTTATCTATTAGGGAATCCCTTGGTTTTTTTTTTTTCTCTGTTAGATTTATTATTTTGTTCACATTCTTATGGTTTCTCTCTTTCCAGAGATAGACTACTGTGTCTCAGCCGATCACGGATGCCAGCACGAGTGTGTTAACACGGACGACTCCTATTCCTGCCGCTGCCTAAAAGGTTTTACCCTGAATCCGGATAAGAAAACCTGCAGAAGTAAGTGGCACTGGCTGCGGAAGGGCTCGTTCTGATCAACGCTCTGCTAGTTTCCCTTTTCCTTGCAAAACCTAAGCCAGGGAACGAGTACTCTGCATTCGTGCTTTCGGAAACCATTCTGCCCTTTACGTTGGCTTTTGTCCCCCACCCCCCCGCACCCCACTCTGTGATGGAGATGAGTTTTAGAGCTTGAATAGACAGAGACTGCCTACGGGATTCGGGATTCGCTGAGCAAAGTTGGGCCCCAGACCGAAGCTCCAGCCTACAGGACATGAGGGCACACGCTCCCTCCTCGTTAGCCCCACCGCATGTGTTTGGGACTTTGAGAGAGAAAAGCCGGGGCCCAGAGACAGGAGGTCAAAGGAATTCATTTCTCCCAGTCCTGCCGGATGAGAGACTCGCTGGCTGCTAAGAGGGGGAAATTGCTGCTTGAGCCTCTTTGACATAAAGGAAGGAAAACAGAGGACTCTGGGGCAGTCCTGCAGCGTGCGGGAGGTCCGTGGTGTCAGCAGGGCGAAATTAATGATGTGCCGAGTGACACAAATGCCCGTCAGCTGGCACATCGAGGGGGCTCTAGAGCGTGAGCCCCAAACGGGATCTCTCTACCCCAGAGTGTCCCTGAGAAAGCCCTAGGATGGAAAGTCCACAAGGACAGAGATTCTTCTCTTTTTCTCACTCTCGAATCCTCCACATCTCAAGGGCTTGGTACATGAAAGGGCAACGTGAGACTTAGTGAATGGGTGATTGAATGAGGGAGGAAGTGGATCTCTCTGAGACTTACCATCCTGGAGAAATCGCAGCTCTCTTTCGAATCGCTCAATCTTGTTAGAAAGCTGGCCCTTTTGGGGCCCTGGGGTGGCTCCATCGGTTGAGCGTCTGACTTCAGCTCAGGTCGTAATCTCACGGTCCGTGAGTTCGAGCCCCACATCGGGCTGTCTGCTGTCAGCACAGAGCCCGCTTCAGATCCTCTGTCCCCCCGTCTGTCTCTCTGCTCCTCCCCGGCTGGCGTGCACGCTCTCTCTTCCAAAAATAAATACGCCTTAAAAACTAATTAAGAAAGATGGCCCTTTTAAGGCATCTAGGTTGTGAACTTTTTTAAAAAAGTATTTCCATAGTCGGTCCACGCCTTACGTGCCCTGAATTGTTTGTGTCCTCCGGCAGTTCTTTGCAGAACCTTCTGGAGCCCCCATTTAGGGGTGTGTTTTCTTATGCACTTCCTCACCGCCTCTGCCTGGGGGTAGGTACAGCAGCGCTCGCATCAAAGCAGGACTGCAGTTTCAAGAGCGTGACCATGTATTTCTTTTGAAAAAGCACTGTGGCCTCCGTAACTGAATCCACACAAGCCACATTCTGCTCCCAGCCCATACGGGCTCACCAGCTCAGTCTAGTAAGTCTTTGACCTTGTCTGGAGGTAGATGGTGGAGAGGCCATGCTTTGAAACCGAGCCTCTCCTACAAAAGGTCACCCCTACTTCCTAGCCTAAATGCAAACCCTGGAAACGTTCAAGCATTAAATGCGAGTTTTGACCGACGGCATCATTCAGCGTGTGAAAACAATGAAATGGAATATTTTCCATTAGCCCACACATGCGTCGCTAGGGTGGAAAACCAACTTTTCTGGCCTGGCCACGCCTCTCTGTGCTATTTACACCCTTTTTCTAGGTGGAAGCGTGTTAGTGGCTGACGACACCCAGGGAAAATCAGTCACAAGTGGACTCGTTTGTGGACCGCAAGCTCTTATGTGGGGAATAATTAGATCCGGTTCAACTCGACACACACTGTGGCGGCAGGCTTCGTGTGTGTGACTAATGGAGGCAAAGGGGAAGAGGTTAGGCATGCGGTCATCAGTGTGGGGAATTTTCTTGAAGCTCTTCATCTCTTAGCAGTCATCTAGGGTTCCCTCAACCTCTGCCACTCTCCCATACCCTGACGGGAGAGGCACTTGAACTAAGAGGAGGGTCCAAGGAGGTCCACGCACGCGTTGTTATCAAGAGGGGAGGGAGGTGGGGACCAGAAGGGCCAGTGGAGAGGCAGTGACCAGTGGGAGCAGTTTGACCACCACAGAAGGGCCCGTTGGCAGGCCGTGGCCGCTCCTCGGTCCCTGACGCTCATTCATATATGTTGAGCGATTGTAGCTCCATTTCCTCATCAGCCAGGTGCCCTACTTTTTCATCCAAGAAAAATGGAATTTGTGTCTAAAACCCGATGTCCTCATCAGCCCTTCTCCCAACATCCTGCCTCATCGTTACATTTTCCATTGTCTGCTGCAAACCCAGCCCTGGGCTCCTGGGGTCAGCTTCTTCGAGCTGCCCCTGACTTCATGTGTGCACTCGGTCGATGATGGCAGACAGCTGTTCACGGCAGTGAGCGTTCCCTGTCTCTCTGGAGCATTACGTGGAAGAGGGAAGCAAGAAATT
Source organism: Paguma larvata (assembly GCA_030068075.1). Taxonomy (NCBI): domain Eukaryota; kingdom Metazoa; phylum Chordata; class Mammalia; order Carnivora; family Viverridae; genus Paguma; species Paguma larvata. The sequence goes on from CM057838.1 coordinate 42,529,491, forward strand.
AGATTTAAATCTGGAGTTTGTTATTAGGAGTTTGAGGATCTCAAGAGCATTACAGATTTCAAGCTCAGGGCACAGCCATTTACATTTAATAGACGGTCGAGGGAGGAGGGCCATTTTCAAATCTAATAAGACATCTACTTTTTGGAGGATTTGATGTCATCCAATTAAGGTGGAAAACAAAGTTCAAGGCAGAATTCTACTGAAGGAAAGTCTCTTGGCCGGGATTTGTTCTTCCTCCTCATCTGGGCACAATTTCTTGCTCTGGAAAGTACTGTCGTCGATTTAAGGCTTAAATTATTAAGGCGGTGGTGCAAAGCACAGAGAACAGGACTGGTGGGGCCCGAGGGTGGAATCACACGTATGGGTGTGCCCCGAGTGCTGGGCTCCAGGATTGCTCACGCTGGGCGCCGTAGCCGGTGTTCCCCGGAGCTGCAGGCCTCACTCTCTGAGGAGCCAGGAGGAAGACGGGAGGGCTGGTCTTAGCAGCGTCTCTCCTACTGGCTGTGTGACCTCGACAGGCTGCTTGCCTTCTCTGGACCTGGGTTTGCTAAACCAAGGGAACACGACATCCCGTTTTACCATTTTGTACTAAGTTTTCTGAAACGTGCTAACTGCGCCACTCCACTGACGTTATAATTTACTGTCTAGGGTCGCTAATCTTGCGTGTTTTGATGTCTTACCTTCTCAGTGAAGTCTCCAGCTTTTTATGAGTTGGCACACATAAGCTCTGTATAAAATTTGTTGTTGGAGAGGCAGCTGGGTGGCTCAGGCAGTTAAGTGTCCAACTTCGGCCCAGGTCATGATTTCACAGTTCATGGGTTCGAGTCCCGCTTCAGACTCTCTGCTGTCCGATCCTTCGCCCCCTCGCTCTCTCTGCCCCCTCCACGATTCTCTCCCTCTCTCTCAAAATAAATAAATGAACTTAAAAAATAAAATAAAATTTGTTGTCTGACCATCCTGCCCACTGACCTCTCGTGGGGCCCCCCGGACACTCTGGGCTTCACCAGCTAAAGCTACCCACAAGCCTGCCCCATGTGTAGCACCGCACAGTTAGCGAGGGGACCAGACCAGATACGGGGCACATTGTAGGCACTCCGTAAATACTAATTAAGTAACACACGTGTAAAGGAATATGACTCAAGGGTCACCTGGGTGGCTCAGTCATTTAAGTGTCCCACTTCCGCTCAGGTCGTGATCTCACAGTTTCTGAGTTTGAGCCCCGCAGCGGGCTCTGTGCTGACATTGGGCTTGGAGCCTGGAGCCTCCTTCAGATTCTGTATCTCCCTCTCTCTGCCCCTCCCCCACTCACACTCCAGCTCTCCCTCTCAAAAATAAATAAAAACATAAAAAAATTAAAAAGTATTTTAAAAGAAACATAACTCAAGCATGTGAAGAAGGCAGAGATCTGCAGTTAAACCTTCGCCACAAGGAACCATTTGGAGTCAGGGTTGAAGTGCCGTTTGCCAGATAGCTGTCTGAGAACATCTTTAAGAATCTAAATGTTTTTCAGCTCACTTAATTTTGTGTGTAAATCTTTCTTAAAGACAATGCTGGCTTTTAAAAAATCGCGATAAAATATATAGAACATAAAAATGGCCATTCTAACCATTTAAAAAAATGCTTATTTATTTTTGAGAGGGAGTGTGTATGAGTGCAAGCCGGGGAGGGGCAGAGAGAGAGGGAGAGAGAGAATCCCAAGCAGGCTCCGCGCTGTCAGCACACAGCCTAGAGTGGGGTTCCGTCTCACGAACCATGAGATCATGAGCTGAGCCGAAATCAAGAGCCGGATGCTTAACCGACTGAGCCAGCCAGGCGCCCCTGACTGTTCGAATACACTTCAGCAGCATTAAGTACATTCACATTCTTACATAACCATCATCACCCTTAGACTCCAGAACTTTCCATCTCCCCAAACTGAAACTCTGAGAAACCCGAGAAACAATGGCTCCCTAGTCCTCTCTCCCCCCAGCTCTTGGCAACCACCCCTCTATTTTCTGCCTCTCTAAGTTTGCCTGTTCTAGTTACCTCATATAACTGGAATCATACAATATTATTTCACTTAACATAATGTCTGCAGGCATCATTCATGAGGTAACGTACATCAGAATTTCCTTCCTTTTTAAAGCCGAATTCAAGTCCCTGCTTTTGATTCTTTTGGGTAAATAGCCAGAGGTGGACTTGCTGGATCACGTGGTAATTCTGTATTTAATTTTTCAAGGAAACTCTGTACTGTTTTCCACAGGGGCCGAGTGTTGCCTTTTTAAAACAGCATTTACTGAAAGGAACTTCATCTTTCTCTGAGGACGTAACAAAAGGATTCCTGCAGACTTTCTACCGTGTGGCCCCAGACTGTAGCTCCCTTTGTACTCTGTGTCTCTCTGGTTTTGTTCTTTTTTTTTTTTTGTCAGTACGTGGCCAGTATTTTATTGACAGGCCCTTCTCCTTCCCCGAGACCCCTTGTTTCGTGGCATTGTGTTCTGTTCCGCGCAGGTAAGGTCGTTGATGAGTTCCGGGCCGATGAACTGAAACCACATGCGGTTAACGATTTTCCGCCTCCCCAGGGGTCAGTGACCATTGTGGTGGCGTCTCTTCCTCTAGGCCGTTCCCTAGAATGAGAGCTCTCTCCGTGCGCTCAGCCTGCGTCCGCTTCTGCCCAAACTCTGTGCACGTGGAGAGTTCCACCCACCGGCCACCTGGGAGGGCCCATCACGGACCCTCGAAGGGACGACTGCCAGGCTGGCCGAGATCAGTCATGATTCATGCCTGCGGGGTCAGGGCGCTAGTCCCAAGAAGACAGGCTAATGGCTGTTGGCAAGGCCACCAACAGGGGCTGCCACGTCCCGACGAGAAAGAACAGTGCCGTCCGTTAAACAGATCCAGCTCGGCCGCGGGAGTGACGATTTCCGGAAGGCCCTGCCCGAGCTCATTTTATTGCCTTTCACAGTTCTCCATCTCCCCCAGAACCCGCTCTCGGTGGGGTCTTGTGGCTTCAGCATTGTCTACCAGGAAAGGAGATGCCAACCGCCTCCTGGTTCTGATGCCGCGCCCACCCGCCAGCAGAAACAGTCTGGAGGGCGCGAATGTCGCCATGGGTCCCAAACGCAACAACCCGGGCAGCACATCAGTTGTGCCTTCTCCAGTCGCTTGATACCGGAGGCTGTCGGGATCTCACTCAGAGCGAGGCTGAGCTTCCAGACCCTTCTTAAAGTCACCGCCATGTCCTGCCTCTCCTAGAGAGCTAGACATCTTACAGGATCGGGTTTTGTTTACTCTGCCTTGCAGAGTAATGTCCAACGTCCTTGTCAGATACCGTTGAAGACAGCGGTTCCCTACATGCTCTGAGCCCTAGCGAGGAGGTGAACTAGAAGAAAAGCCTGATTGAATTTTCCCAGCGTTTCCATCTTTCTTGGGAAGGGACGGGCTGGGAATTGTGGTCCTCGACCCGTTTCACCAGCTTTTGGCCGTCATAAGGGGAAAAGAGCCATGCTGGAGAATCTAGCCTTCAGATCGCAGGCTCTCCTTCAAGCCAGCCCCCTGAGAGCAGGAGCTGTCTTCGCTGTCCCATGGAGTCCCTTAGTCACTGAGATTCGCTGCGAGGGGCTGACCTCAGAGCCCCGGAGAAGCCCAGAGCCTGCAGGGGGGTCGCCCTTTCTCTCTCTTCTCAGGAATCAACTATTGTGCGCTGAACAAACCGGGCTGCGAGCACGAATGCATCAACACGGAGGACGGCTACTACTGCCGCTGCCGCCGGGGCTACAGCCTGGACCCCAACGGCAAGACCTGCCGCCGTGAGTGTGCGGGGCTTCCGGGGGGAGGGCGCGGTTCCCACGCAGGCTCGCTTCTCAAGCCCCTGGGTGTCCTGGTAGCCCGACGGTGCCACAGGCGTCACCTCCCTCGCCTCAGTTTCATCATCCATAAAACGGGGCTATTCGTGCCACCTGCCACACAGGTTTGGGTTTGTTTGTGGGGATGAAAAGAATCAATACGTATAAAACACTTAGGAAAGTGCTGCTGAATATTAAGAGGCACTCAGTAAATATTAGCTAATGTTATGATTCGCTGCTGAGACACTGATGAAGTCAGACCCACCGGAATCTAAATCCAAGCTCTACCACATGCTAGATGTGTGGCCCTGGGCAAGTTAGTTAACTTTGCCGAGCTTTGATTTTCCCGTCTGTTTTTATTTATTTATTTATTTATTCATTCATTCATTCATTCAGTCATTCATTCATATTTATTTAGTATCATTTTTTTTAATGCTTATTTATTTATTTTGGAGAGAGCACTAGTTCGGTGGAGGGGCAGAGAGAGAGAGAGAATTCCAAGCAGGCTCCACGTTTCAGTGCAGAGCCCAGCCTGGGGCTCAAACTTACGAACCGTGAGATCATGACCTGAGCCGAAACCAAGAGTCCGGTGCTTCACCGACCGAGCCACCCGGGCGCCCCAATCTTCTAGAGTTTTTAAGGGCAATAATTATGACCAGTTTAGGCTCTTAGCCTGGGCCTGGGCCAAGGAAAGCACAATGAAAGATAACTGTTCCCTCTTCCCACGGAGCCTGGGAGAGCGACCAGCGAGGCTCCGGGCTGGGACAAGAGGCCAAAAGAGACAGACTTCAGAAAGCACGTGGGCTACCCCAGAGCTGATCTGAGGGCGGCGCTGGGAAATATGGGACTTTTTTTATTAAGCCTTTCTTAACTGTCTTGTGTAAGAGGCACAGCAAACCCCCACTCGGTGATGTAAACGCACGGAAACTCGCGGGCTTTGCCAGCTGGCCGCGTTTGTCCTGTTTTATGAGGCACAGTCTCCGCTGGTCCAGGCCAGCGGGGGCGGGGGCCCGGGAGCACTGCGGTCGCTGCCTGGGACCCGGGTCTGCTGGGAGAGGGGCTCCGTGACACGGCCAGCACAGAAGGGGCCCTTTGTGTGTGTGGCTTTCCCCACAGCAGGCCGCGCATCTGCTCCGGCTTCGGGGACAGAGATGGATTGTGAGTGAGAACAGTGCAGCTGTTCAGCATTGGGACCTCAGACTGCCAGAAGGGGAAGTCTCACAGATGAAGTATTAGGGACAGGGCCGTCCTCAGGAAAACTGGTGCTCCTTCAGTCCTTAGAGGGAGCAAAGTGCCTCGATTAGGCTTTCTAAGGACTGGTCCCGGAGGTCAAAGAGCTTTTGAATGAGAAAGTTGGCGCTGCTCTGCGTTTGCCTCTGGAAGCCTCGGAGGTCTTTGAGAAGTGAGGGGGGAGCAAGAGGTCTTCATTCGACAAGGACCCATCCTGGTAAAGATGGCTCTGGGTACATTCTGCCTTCTCTCAGAGGGTACGGGGTCTGCCCGCTGACAGCCCTGGGGAGCATCCCAGGACAGGCTGGGCATGAGCTGGTTGGGTCCGCATTGAGCCCCAGAGGCCATAGCCTCTCCTCCCTCCCAGCATGCCTTGGGGGAGCCTAGAAGAGCTCAGAGGGGGGCCCGAAGTGACTGGACCATACTTTCTCTCTGGGAGCTAATAAGAAAGACCACCTGGAGGCACCTGGGTTCAGCAGGTGCTTAGTCGGTTCAGCATCAGACTCTTGGTTTTGTCTCAGGTCATGATCTCATGGTTCATGGGTTCAAGCCCCGCATCAGGCTCTTCGCTGACAGCGTGGAGCCTGCTTGAGATTCTCTCTCTCTCCCTCTCTCTCTGCACTTCCCCTGCTCTCTCTCTCTCTCTCAAAATAAATAAGTTAAAAAGAAAGAACAGCTATTCAGCTTCAAGAAAGTATAAACCAAGCCATCTCTTCCTAGGAGTTTCCAGAGTTCCCACAATCCTATTCTACTTAAGTACTCAGGGAGCCCCGGGCCGTAATGACAGCAAGCCCTTATGAAGTGCACACTCTGGGAGCACTTTCCAGGCACTCGCTCACTTTCTCCTCACAATAGCCTCTTGAGACACCTACATTCTTGTCCCTATTTAAAGACAGGGAAACTGTGGCACAAGAAGATTAAGTCACCTTCCCGGAGTCACATGAGTGGTTAACGGTGGAACCAAGATGTGAATACCAGTTTCTGGCTCCTGAGATCCTGCAGGTTTTGCAGTAGGCACATCCACCAATGGAATGTTCCAGAAGGCACTAGCCCCAGGCCCTTCAGGAGTCACAGAGGCCTACTTGATGGCCCTGCACAAGGTCGTCAGTGTCTCTTGGGTCCTTGGGAGTGCTTTTTCTCCATCAGGGAAATGTGGGAGGCGGCCTCAGGGCTGTCTGTGGGAGCTGTTCGCCACAGCTGTGCGTTCACCATCCCTCGGCGCTTGCTGCCCAGCGGGGCCAGCTGCACAGCGCTCGGGTGCCAGGACCGGCCACACATGCAGGCTGTGGCTTTGGTTTGTTTTCAGAATCTGGGTGTCCTGGGTATGGGGGATAAAAACACATTTTCTGTGTCATTTTCGGAGAAAAACGAAACTCTACGACGAGTTCTTTCCCAGCAATACTTAATAAGCATCCAGTCGGCGATTACCGTGTGCCAGCTACAGTTCTGAGGGCCTTACACGTATCCGCTCCTCTGCACCACGTTCCTCTAAGAAAGCAACCACCGTCGTCCCCATTGCTCAAGTCGGGAAATGGTGGCCCAGAGGCCGAGCGACTGACAGGCCATCATCTCCTGGTGAGGCAGTGGTTGGTGCAGGTGGGATTTGGGCCCGGCTGCTTCGATGCCGCGGCCCTCGTTCTTAAGCACCGCTCGTCAGCCGCTCGGCTTTGGGCAGGCAGCTCGGCCTCCCGAGCCTCGCTTTCCTCCCCGAGATGGGGCTCACACCTGCCTTTAGCCCTGAGGACTGCAGATCACGGTGCCAAGACCCTGGCACAGAGTGCCGCTGGTGTTCACACCAACACAGGAGTCGTGTGCACTTTACTCTTTAAACCCAGAACCGGGAAGAAAAACAAACAAGGCTGATTTTCCGGAGACAGTGCGTGGGGTTGCACAGACCTTTCTAGCACTGCGCTCTGTGATGCCCGTGAAGTAAAAGGTCCCTAGGGGCTCCCCTCTCCTGGGAGGTTTGTGTTAATGCCCCGTGGCCGGTGAGTGTTGGCCCATCGGGCTGTTTTGTGTTTGCCCGTGTGGCCGATGCAGGGGTGGATCACTGCGCGGAGCAGGACCATGGCTGCGAGCAGCTGTGTCTGAACACGGAGGAGTCCTTCGTCTGCCAGTGCTCGGAAGGCTTCCTCATCAACGAGGACCTCAAGACCTGCTCCAGTGAGTCCCCCTCTCTGCTTCTCTTCTGCAGACAAGGCTGCAGCCAGAGTGGAGAAGCTGACTGCTGTGGAGGGGGGCGCCTCGTCCTCTCCTTCCCTGGGGGAGATGGTGGGGAAACGTCCTCTGGGGACTGCCTAGAGTGAGCGGGGGGGGAGGGGGGAGAAGCGAGACTGTGGTCACTCGAGTCCCCTCCTTGGGAGTTCGGAGGCTGGCCGGCGATCTCACCTGGCCGTCTGGTTTTGCAGGGGCGGATTATTGCTTGCTGAGCAACCACGGTTGCGAATACTCCTGCGTCAACACGGACACGTCCTTTGCCTGTCAGTGTCCCGAGGGACACGTGCTCCGCAGCGACGGGAAGACCTGTGCCAGTGAGTGCTCTGGGCCCGGCGGCCAGCGGGACTTGGCGCAGGCGGTCTGTGCGCGGAGGAGCTGCCAGGGCGGACTTTGCGGCCGCCGGGTGTGGGTTAAACGCCGCTCTCAGTGCTCTGAGCCCAGGGGCTGCTCCCCCTGCCCCGGAGCTTCCTTGCCCTACTCCCCAACACAGCTTTGTCCGACTTCTGCGATCCGCCTCGGGGTCCTTCGGAAGCTGGACAGAGCCCTATTTCTTGGCTTCCTCTTCTCTACCCCCCAGTGTGGCAGAAAGTGGTAGCCGGCCTGCGATGCTCAATAATGATAGTGCCGTGGACCCCTTGTTCAAGGCCGACTTCATGCCGGGCGCCGTGCTAAGCACACGCAGCCCCGGGTCCCAGCGATACCGTGGGACCCCCATCTTGCGTGATACTGCAGCCCAGGTTCAGGAAGGAGCCCGAGGTCTCCCCTGTGAGAGCGGTGGGTTCACGCTCCGGTCTGTGTGACTCCAGAGTCCGTTCTGGGAGACGGAGAGGCTCCTGGGAAATCTCCCCTCCCCCATCCTCAGAGTCTGGCTGCAGATGCAGAAGTTGGCAGTGACCTTTCCTGGGTACACGTTTCCTTGTGGCTGGCCCCAACTCCTGCTCCATTAAAAAAAAAAAAAAAAAGAAAGAAAGAAAGAAAATGACCCTGGGCCTCCCTCTCTCCTCACTCAACAGTGTTGTGCTTTCTGCCCTCCAATCCAAGTGGACTAAGGTAAAAATTAAAAAAAAAAATAGTCATTTTGCCAGAAGGGATCAGCGATGGAGGAAGAGGACCGTAGCTTTCCTTTCCCATCCTGCGGGTCTCTGGTTACAGGGCTGACTTCCCCAACTACTGACATAATCGCAGCCTTGACCTGATGTGTCCATCTTTGTCTGTTGTCCATTCGCACGGGCAGGTGGGCTGGCGCACAGCTGGGTGTGCCCCTCCGTGCCGACTGTGAGAAAATGTTTCCCTAGTTTGAGGCAGATTCTTGAGTCTCAGCAAACGGATTATCCGTTTATGGCTGGTTCGTGGCTGCCTGCCTGGCAGCTGCCTCCCCGACGCCACTGCCACGGCCAGGCCGGGGAGGGCGTGGGCACTGGGGCGTGGAGGAGGGTGGGTGCGTGGAACTGCATCTACACCGGACTGCGGGCCAGAGCCAGCTGCGTGGGCTTTTTTATTGATTTGCTTTCATTTTCCATCCGCTTGGATGATCCGCGCCCTTCCTTTGTCGCCTCCGCTCTCTGTGAGCATCACAGGCTCACCATAAACTGGCTGCAGGACTTCTAAGAGGTTCTCACGGCCCTTCCCAACAAACGCTGTCCCGTCGCCTGACAATCGCAGGCCCGCTTCCCCTCCTTTCCTGGGTCCCCACCTGAACGATGCCACTGACACTTTTAAATGTTGCGCGTCTTCCTGTTTACGTAGCTGGAGTGCAATCAGAAGTCAGTTTTGATGTGTATATATTTCTGTATGGTTGTGGCTGTATGAAAATCCGTGAGACAGTCAGATGCGCTAGAATTATCCTGGGGGAATAGTGGTACCTTAGAGACGGCAGTGTCGGCAGCCGATACATAGGCATTGAGCTGTTCCCCTAATTGAAGGCTGCCTGTCTGCCCCGGGATGACTCAGTCCGGCTGCCCCGTCCTGTAATAATGGGCTCTGTTTTCAGTGCGGCCATAGTTAACCGGGGGCTACGTTTCCCAGCTCTGTGCCAGATGACAAAGAGCCTGGTGACATGACTCCAAGTTTTTGGAAAAGCCTGCTGGCCTGTTTGTGTGTGTGTGTGGGGGGGTGCAGTGCTGGGGGCCCGCCAGGCCTGGCTCAGTGTATAAGGGTGTCCTTCGCTCTTCAGAAAGGCAGACTCCACTTAGAGCCTTGAGAGCAGATGGCCTGAAGAATCGAGAGCAGACCCAGGGCCCCAGGGCCCTGGAACTAAGTGGGCAGTTTTACTCCCACGCCCCTGCAGGCACCTTGGGCTCTCTGGCCTCTGGGATGAGACGCATCCTCCCTTCGCCCTGAACTTGGCTTCCAAGCCGTGATTGCCTAGATTCTCCCTGGGAGCCTTCCTTGTCTTGAGAGGTTGATGCGCAGACCAGGGGGTTCAGGTGGGAAGGGGAATGGGGTGATGGAGTCGTCTCTTCTATGAGCTGCAGCTGAGCCCCCCCCCCCACCTCCGGCTCCTGGTGATTTCCCTGCAGTGGACCTTTGGCAAGGGCGTCCCAGCATCAGGCAAGTCCGCAGCCTGGATGTGCACAGAGCCCCCAACCCGCTGGCCTGCCAACTCCTTGTGGATTGCGATTGCGAGTCTTGTTTGGAGTCCGAGTTCCCAGGCTGGCCCACGGGAGATACTCAGCAAGGCTCACCGAGTGGGAGAGTGAATGTCTTTTTACCCTGTGGCACCTGGCACAGGGCCCACTGCCTGCTCAGCAGCCTTCAGCGGCTCGCCCCCGTCTCCCGAGATAGATTTCCAGTTGCGTTTCTCCATTTGGCAATGTTGGAGAACCCCTTCCTCCATCTCATGAGCCCACCCCAGGTCTTCCCCGGGGCCTCCAGTTCTTCAAGGGGGTGAGTCCCCTTGTTCTCCGAGCAGCCGCTGCTCCTCTGGCTGCCCTGTCTCCATGGAGCACAGCCTTCCCGTCCCACTCTCGCAGGAAACCAGCCTGCAGTGACATTCCCCACGGGGAGCTTCCTGCTGCCCGGCCCACCGGGAGCTCCTCTTCTGCACCCCTGCTGGCACAGCTGGGGCCTCTCCACGGCCCTCTCCTGCCCGGGCCTCGCCCTGTGGGATGGGACTCTTGGCACGCTTCTGACAGCTTACGTGGCAGAGGAGAAAGGTGACTCGGCTGAGGAGCCCAAAGACTGGGTTTGAGTCTGGCTTCCACCCTGGGCAAGAGAGCTGAGCCTTTCTGGATCTGATTGTTCAGCTGTCCACTCGGAATGATTCTTCCTCCCTGTCTGTCACGTTGCCCAGTGGCCCAGGAAGAGACAAAAATTGAAGTGCTTTAGGAACTTGTAAATTGCCGTAAACCCCTAAGATACCCTTGCTGTGGTCTCACCCCCCACGGTTACACGGCCCTGTACTGAGGACGAGGCTGACGCCATGCCTTACCTCGCGGCCTGGAGGTCTGCCTCCTAGGGCTGGGCCTGCTTCAGGTGGAGGGGTCCGAGAGTTGGGCCACTCTGGGGGAGGTCAGACTCCGGAGCCCTAGGGCAGCCCTTCCTTCCTCGGGGCAAGGGGAGGGTGCTGATGGGGACCTGGGTCCCAAGCTACAGAGCACTGGGAATTCTAGTCCAGCCACCACAGGCAGGTCTGTGGAGGCCTTGTCAGGACCTAATGCCCCCCAGCTTGACTTTGAAGGGAAGCAGCTCCGAGCAAGGTGATTGGAGTGCTTAATCTGCTCAGGCTGCCACAGCAAAATACCCGGGGTTGGGATTTTCTTACGGTTCGGGAGGCCGGAAGTCCAAGACCAAGGCACCAGTGTGGTCAGGTTGGGGTTAGAACCCTCTTCTTGGCTTGCAGATGGCCGCCTCCTTGCTGTGTCTTCACAGGGTGGCAGGCGAGGAGAGAATAAGCTCAAAGGGCACTCATCCCATCATGGGGTCTCCACCTCCTCTAAGCCTAATTACCTCCCAAAAACCCCACCTCCAAATCCCAGCACACTGGGGGGCGGGGTAGGACTGCCATATTTGAATTTGGCAGGGAAGGCGGGGCAGGGGGGACACAATTCAGTCCATAGTAGGGAATGACGGGAGAAGACCCCCCTCCCCCTCAGCGTATTCCTCTTATAATTTTGATGGAGCAGAAGGAAGCTTAGAAGTCTTCCATTTCTTTTGTGGGAAAGAAGCACAGGAAGCAAACTGGTGCCTCTGAGCTGGCCCTGAGGTTCGGTGACAGAGTCAGGAATAGAACCTGGGTCCCGATTCAGGACCTCTCGCCCAGAGTGAGACGCTGTGTAAAAGTCCGTCTCAGTTCAGCTGTTTTTTGGTTTGTCTCAGCAAAAATCCATTACAGAGTCAGCAAATGATTGGCTGCTCCTAGTTTTATTATTAAAAAAGTGCCAGAAAATGGTGTAATTCTATCTCCCAGGCCTCGTTACCCCCTTGGCAGGCCCTTGTGGCTCTCCTCCCTCTGGGGTGGGGTTGGTTTAACAGCCTCCTACGTGGAACCGCAGACACAGGACTGCCATCAGTCATCGTCGCAGAGGTGTGAGTCCCCGGAACACGTGACCTTATGATGGCCGTACCACAGACGTCCGTGACTCACCGGCTGTGGAGTCCAGACATGGGCACTCAGCCCGCATCGGCGCACGGGGCTGCTAGGTGTGGGTCCGAAAAACCTGGGCCCTGTTCCTAAACGTGTCGTCCTCCCGACCGCAAATTGTAGATCCCATTCATGCCGAGGGTTTAATTAAGTGTGTGGACCTGCCCCCTTCAGGGTGGAAGGCAGAGGAGACTGCTCTTGGAGGGAAAATGTTTTCTTCCCACGTCCTGAGATTTCTCAAATGTCTTCTCCTCCCTTTCCTGTAAGTGATGGTTCCCAATACTTTGTCCTCACACCCATCTCTGGATTTGAGTCTGGGTGCTTCCGTAAGCTCCTGGTCCATTCATTCTTTCCCCTTCTCCACAGGTGTTACCCCAAACCATCCGTGCGCTGGGCGCGTCATGCTGGGCGCTGGGTTCCCTGGGGTTGATGCCGGTGCTGTTTCTGCCCTGACGGAATTTAAAGTTTCTTAGGGAAAGAGGCACCGGGGCGGCTTAGTCAGTTGGGTGTCTGACTTCGGCTCGGGTCATGATCTCATGATTTGTGCGTTTGAGCCCCGCGTCGGGCTCTGTGCTGACAGCTTGGAGCCTGGAGCCTGCTTCGGATTCTGTGTCTCCCTCTCTCTCGCTGCCCCTCTCCTGCTTGTGTTCTCTCTCTCAAAAATAAATAAATTAAAAAAAAATTTTTTTTAAGTTTCTTAAGGAGGAAAGATACTAAAAACCTTTCTTGTGAGCTGGAAAGAAGCGAGGTACCACAGGAACGTGTGCCAGGGGGGCCCTCAGCTAGGCTAGAGAAAGTTTCCACAGAAAGAGATGTTTGATGTAACATCTGGAGATTGAAGGAGAGAGCAAGCCACAGATGGAGGGGATTGTGGACTGGACCATTGTGTCTTCCCAAATTCATATGTTGAAATCTTAACCCCCAAAGGTGATGATATTAGAAGGCGGGGCTTTGGGGTGATTAGGTCATAAGCATGGGGGGCCCTCATGAATGGGATTAGCGCCCTTATAAAAGGGATCTCACAGAGCCCCCCAGTCCCTCCCGCCCTGTGAGGATACTAGGGGAAGTTTACAGCCTGGGAGCGCCTCACGCCACCATGCTGGGACCCTGATCTCCGACTTACAGCCTCCAGACCTCTGAGCTACAAATTTCTGCTGTTTCCAAGCCACCCGGTCTGTGGCCTTTTGTTCTAGAAGCTGAAACAGCATAAGACAGAGGAGGAAGAGCTTCCCAGGCACAGGAACAGCATGCAGAGGCCCAGGTGCAGAGAGTGTTGAGTGTACGGAGTGCTGAGTGCTGAGTATTGAGTGCCAGAGGGCGGCGGGTGAGAACCGGTCCTGGAAGGGCAGGAGGGGACAGAGCACCTGCGGCGTTTAGGCTCACAGTAAACTGTTCGGAGGCCCGGCCTCTCTGGAGAAAACTATTTTATTTTGTCTTCTGAGCACCCCCCAGTCTGAGTAGACTCCGCCGAGCCGGGATGGCCATTGCATACGCCACTGACCAGGAAACCCAGAGGCGGTAGGTGTGTGGTCTAATCACACCTTTGCCCCCAGCACAGCTGACACAATTCACCTCTGCAGATTAAGGGACCCTGGGAGAGTCACTTCGCCTCTCTGGTCATTGGCTTTCTCAACTCTCAAATGCAGGGCTGGGCCTGTTTATCTCCCAGGCTCCTTCCAGCCCCAAGGCACGGCGTAAGTGCTCCGGAAACACTTGGCGAGTGAATGATCTCCTTGCTGCCCCCCCCCCCCCCTCCCCCGTGCTGCTCCCTGGGCTGAAGGCACCCGTGGTCGTGAGTCCGGGATGGTGGCTCCTTTCGCCTCGTACAGAACCACCAAAGTCCCTTCCGATAGGGGAGTATCTGGCTCCGGGCAGATGCTGACTCCAGGTTGGCTTCCAGGCTTGGTTGAATAGGAAGCAGCTAGAACCTGTGCTCAGGGAGGTGACTACTGCACATCTTTGGCTTTTTTTTTTTTCTTTTTTCAAGTTTTATTAATTTAGGTCATCTCTACACCCCACACAGGGCTCGAACACCAGACCCCGAGACCAAGAGTTGGATGCTCCTCTGACTGAGCCAGCCGAGCGCTGCCACTTTCTGGCACTTTCTAATTTACCACATGTGGTTCCTTAATTTATGAGCAACCCAGCACATGCCTGCCATGTAGAAACTGGATGCCCTGCTGAGCGAATGTGAAGTGTGTGCTCTGCAAGGCTGGTGTCCGGGAGAGTGAGGTCCGCCAGCCTCCACCCTCCGCAGGGTTCTCATTCAAAACATCTACGCTCGGGGCGCCTGGAGGGCTCAGTCGGTCTTGGAGTTTGGCTCAGATCACCATCTTGTAGTTCATGCACTCCAGCCCCTTGTCAGGCTCTGTGCTGACGGCTCAGAGCCTGGAGCCTGCTTCAGATTCTGTGTCCCCCTCTCTCTCTGCCCCGCCCCTGCTCGCACTCTGTCTCTGTCTCTCTCTCTCTCTCTCTCTCAAAAAAGAAACAAAAACAAAAATCTTTTTTTTTTTTAATTAAAAAAAAATCTGCACTCGGGGCGCCTGGAGGGCTCAGTCGGTTGAACCTTGGACTTTGGCTCAGGTCATAATCTCAGTTTGTGACTTCAAATCCTGTGTTGGGCTCTGTACTGAGAGCACGCAGCCTGGAGCCCACTTAGAGTTCTGGGTCTCTCTCTCTCTCTCTCTCTCCCCCTCCCCCACTCAAACCCTGTCTCTCTCTCTGTCTGTCTCTCTCTGTCTCTCAAAAATAAACATTAAAAAAATTAAAATAAAATAGAACATCTATGCTAACCCCCTGGGAGGAGGGTCTGGTTACCCTCAATTTTCAGAGTAGGAAACCGAGAAAATATCTCCTTTTACTCGGCAGGTATTTACAGGACCCGCTGTGTGTCAGGCTCTGGGCGCTGGGAGATGGAGGGAAGGGCAGGTACCGTCCATGGTCCCTTGATCAGAGCCCATGGGAACCCAGCCCGGTGAGGAGGCAGGCGAAAACCTAAACCAGCACATGACGACCTGTTCGGTGACAGTGGCGATGTTATCAGAGAGGCAGAGGGCTGCTGCTTTGAGGCCCTGTGTGGGGAGGTCCGGGAAGACCCCCAGAGATGGCGGGGGAGGAAGGAGAGGCAGGTGGTGGTGCAGACCATGGTGGCGGGAGGGCCGCTGGCCTGGTACCGAGGTACGCACTGAAAGACAGCACTCGGAGCTGGGGAGAGCGGGCAAGACGAAGCTGCAGGGAGGGTCCTGGGACCCTTGCCAAGGGTTCTGTCTTTTCCGAAGATTCTCAGGGTCTCAGGCAGAGGGAGGGAATGATGGGAAAAGATTCGCATTTTAGAAAGAGGACCCAGGACGAGGGGAGCGATGGACCGGAGGGCGTAACCAGTTAGTAGGTGATGCAACAGCCTGAGAGAAAGACAGTGATGTTTGCTTCTTGATGGTGGAGGCGCAGAGTAATCTAGATGCTTGAGAGGGTCTCTGGGCATAAGGTCTGAGTCTGCTGCCACATCTCACCCCTGGTAGTTCACTGGAATCATCCGCGGGGCTTTTAAAGCATCCAGACACCCAGGCAGCACCCTAGACTCCCTGAAGCAGAGACCGTCTTACACTGATGTAAGCTCGTTACAGGACAATTCGGAAATACTTCTCAGCTTTTAAATGATCGTACCTTTTTACTAGATATTTCTGCTTCTGGATATTTATCTTTCAGATATGCCTTCACATTGCATGTGAAACCATGTGCACAAGAATATCCACGGCAGTGAGGTTCATGATGCTAGAAGACTAGGTACCACCTAAGTGCCCATCCAGTAAAACATTGATTAAACGAACTATGTTACGTGCTTTCAAAGTAATGAGGTAGGGGCACCTGGGTGGCTCAGTCCGGTGAGCCTCCATCTCTTGATTTCGGCTCAGGTCATGATCCCAGGGTGGTGGGATCGAGCTCCATGTCTTAGGATTCTCCCTCTCTGTCTCTCTCTCTCCCCCCCTCCACCCTTCTCCCCCACTTGCACTCTCTCTCTCTCAAAAAATTTTTTTGTAATTTATTTTTTATTTTTAAATGTTTATTTTTGAGAGAGCATGAGCATGAGCGGGGGAGGGGTAGAGAGAGAGGGAAACACAGAATCCAAGACAGGCTCCAGGCTCCTCGCTGTCAACACAGAGTCCGACACAGGACTCGAACTCATGGACCATCAGATCATGACCGGAGCTGAAGTCAGACGCTTAACTGACTGAGAGGAGCCTCTCCTGGATTCTAGACCCCCGGAAACCATTTGAGATAAGAAATGGTATTTTAAGCTGCTAGGTTTGGGGGTAACTTGTTACATAGCAACAGATAGCTAATACACCGTTTTCTTTAGTTTGTTCTTTCTCCTTCATGTTTCTTTATGCGAGTAAAAGCCAACATAAATACATATTTTTATTTCCTCCCCTTTCTTACAGACACACAAAATGGGATACTGTATATACTCCATTCTATGACTTTTTCTTCTTCACTCAATAATATTTATTAGAGATTTCAGATCATTATCTAGAAAACATTCTTATTCTTTTTACAGCTGCTTAATGTCTCATTGTGTCGAATATTTACTCGGCTGGTCCCTTGTTGCTGGGTACTTGGGTCGTTTCCCACTTGTCATTATTACAAACAGTGCTGCCTCAAACAACGTGAAAGCATATCCCATCATATGGTACAAGAGTATCTATCTGCAGAAGAGAATTCCAGAAGTGAAGCTGCTAGGTCAGAGGTACATTTTGTAACTTTGCCAGGTATTGCCAGATACCCCTCCTTAGGAGAAGTAGGCCCTTTAATACATTTGCATTTTGAACCATGTGCCTGCTTCACCTTTGAGAAAACTCTCCGCCGCTGATTCCGATGCTCGCGTGAGGTGGAGAACTCCCCACTGCTCTACGCCGAACCCATCAGATGCTCCGAGGGGGCGAGGGGGGAAAAGGTTAAAAACCCAAACTCTGCACGTGCATTAAAAGCATGCACCCAATAAGGTTTCAAACAGCTGCTAGTATGAACACTCGGGAGACCTCAGAAGCTGGGCTGGGCGCTCCTGTGATAGTCTGCAGCCAAGGGTGACGTGGACAGTGGTTCTCGGCTCGGCAGGCGGCAGGCTCCTGATTAAGGAGAGCAGCACCTACGTGCCGGGTGCAGGTGCAGGCCACCACGGCGCAGGGTGTGCATGGGAAGTCTCAGCCACTCTTCTCAAGGCCAGCATGACACGGAGCCGAGAGGACAGGACAGGGCCTGGGGGAAGCTCCAGAAAGAAGGGGTGTGGTGGGTTCGGGGGTGAGTATTTGTCTGCATTATGACTTGACAAGGCCGGACTGAAAGAGTTATAGCTGTTTTATTACGCTGGAAAACGGAGTATTCTTAATATAAATTTACGGTGGGAAAAAAATGCTCACCTCCACAGTCAGCCAGCTGTCTGTATTATGGATCACTCAATTGTATTTCCACTCAACACCATGTGAGGAACTCCCCCCAAGCCATCAGGGAACGTTCTGCATTAATAATGAGTCTAGATCGTGCCCAGAGAGCTAAGTCATGTTCAGAGCAAACAGGACAGCCCGACTCCGCTTTGACTCTCTTCTGCAGTTATAATTTTAGTTAATGTAACATTTTCCCATTGTCAAAGATTTTGGCAGCACTTCTGCCCAAAAGAAGACAGGCAAATTTCCCTCCGTGTTTAAAAGCTTACTTTACGAGAGAGCAATGTAGGGTCACTGGGGAAAACGTGGGATTTATTATCAGAAGATTACATCTTGAGTCTGGTGCTCTCACTTATTAGCAATAGATCCGGGCAAGCCATTAACCTTCCCAAACTTAGGCTTCCAGCCATAAGCGAGAAGAACAACAGCCGCCTTCACTAACCCACAGCGTGCTTCTCAGAACTCCCCTCCAAAAAAGCAATACTGCAAAAATGGCTTAGAAATAAGTGCGTGGTCCGTGCGTGATTGTAACCGTGATTATGTGCTTCAGAGCCGTTATTTAATAACTTCGGTGCCTGTCCGTCGTGCGATTCTTCTCCATCTGGGATGACTGAGTCAACTCTCAGAACTAACTGTGTGTCGTTCTTATAACAAGTCACTCCCCACGCGTCGTCAGTATCAAACTTCTCCCACGTCAGCTTGGTGTTCACAGATTTCACAAACAGAAGCCACGCCGGCTCTATGGATCGCAAAGCCATTCTTTTGGCTCTGTCCCGTGACTCTTCCGTCATATCCCCACGAAGGTGGCCTCTTCCTATCAACCTATCAGCAAAACTTGTGGGCTGTACCTTCAGTATACAGCCAACAGTCTGACCACTTGTCCCCATCCTGCGCGGGGCCACCAGGCATATGGCGGGGGCGGGGGGGGTTTCTTCCAACTCTCCATGCTCCGTCTTCACCCGCACCGAACACTCCTTTTATAACAAAGCCATTCACATCCCCGCACTGCTCCAAATCCTTCAGTGCCCCTTTCTCACTCAGATCCCGCTGTGTGTCTCCCCGCCTTCCCCTCCCACGCCTGCTGTCAGATGTAAGCTTCTCAACCATAGAAGCTTTGTCTTACTCATCGTTCAATCCCCAGACCCTAGAAAGATGCCTGGCCGAGAGCAGGGACTCAGGAAGTAGTTGACGACTGAATGCACGAGTGAAGAACGGATTACCTAAGGGCGACACGTACGTGCGCACATGATAGATACGCAGATAAGTTCGTGTTACAGTTTGATCAGAGCCCATGAATTTCGACTCGTTTTCTCATGTTTATAAGCCATTTCTCTCTCTCCTGTTATAAATCGTCTTTCACGTCTTTTGCTTGTTTTTCCTACGGAGATGATTTTGTCTTATTTTATTCACTATATATGAACAACTTTTGTTCATGGACATGTTTTCTGCTTTGAAGTGTGCGTTGTGGGATAAGACCCTGCTTTATTTATTTATTTATTTTTTGACCCTGCTTTCATGTAAAGGGTCTAAAATGTCTTTTAAGGTTGAGTAAGTCACTGATGTATGACTCATTTCCTTCTTCTGTTTTTCTGATTCCAACGGATTCTCAGAATTGGACCCTTGTGCTCTGGGCGACCATGGTTGTGAACATTCGTGTGTCAGCCGCGAAGACTCTTTTGTGTGCCAGTGCTTTGAAGGGTATATACTCCGGGAAGATGGGAAAAGTTGCAAAAGTAAGTTTCTGCTGGAGTTGCCTCACATGACTGTGTCTGCTCTCCGCACGAATTCCGCCATGCTGATCTCTGTTGAAATCTGTTACCCTCCGAAGCCAGTGCCCCATGACTACTAAATGTAACGTGGGATCCTGATGGAATCAGAAATACAGCTTTGGGTAGAAACTAACGAAATGCAAATCACCCACCAACGTTAGTTGGTATTCATGTATCGGTATTGGTCCGTTTATTGTAGTTTATTGTAACAAATGTATCGCACTAACATAAGGTGCCAACGCTAGTGGAACTGGATGAGGGGTCTGGAGACTCTCTGTGCTCTCTTCCCAGGTTCTGTAAATCTAAAACCCTTCTCAAAAATGAAGCCTGTTGAAAGAAAACAAATAAACACACACACGGACGAATGAAAAATGTCAGTGCTAGAGCCCCTGGTGGAGGTACTTGTTTATACCCTGTGGCAAGAAACAGTGGTTTCGCGGTATGCTCTAGTGGGAAGACAGTCTGAAATCCAAGATTCTAGCATTGTCATGTTTTAGCTGGACAAGTTGCTTAACTTCTCTGAGCTTCTGTTTATCTTTTTTTAAAAGTTTATTTATTTCTGAGAGAGACAGAGAGAGAGAGAGAGGCAGAAAGAGAGACAGAGAATCCCAAGCAGGCTCCACGCTGTTAACACAGAGCTGGATGAAGGGCTCGAACTCACAAGAACTGTGAGATCTTGACCTGAGCCAAAATCAGGAGCTGGATGCTTAACCGACTGAGCCTCCCAGGCGCCCCTGTTCATCTTTCATAATATTGTTGCTGGTAGCACAAATCTCTTATAGAGACCACCTAATGATGAGTCTATTCTTACATCTCAGAAAGCAAAGCCTCTTAGAGGGGCCAAGATGCACATTAATCTAAAGGGGAGCGCATAACTCTGAGCAAATGATTTTCATCCATGTCGGTCATCTTCTCCTCAAGTTTCTCAAAGCACTTTACAAAGCGCAACTCATGTTGACACATTTGAAGAAAACATAGGTTACTGGAATTATTCCTGTCATTTTTCAGACAGACAGGAAACATAAAGCTCCAAGAGGTTATGCGATTCTCCAAAGTCATGTGTCAGGGACAAAGCCAAAATTAGATTTCAGTGCCACTCACCTAAATTGAGGTTTAATCTTCTAAGTGATCACATCACACCGACGGTGTTTCCTTTTGGTATCAGAAACTGCATGTGCAGAGAGCTAGTGATGGAGTATTTAATGAGACACCGGCGCAGGTGCTAGTGACTGATGGTGGGGTGATACTGAGGAAGTTTGAAAGGTTAACCTAAATTAGAGCCACTGAACTTCATCCTTAATTTTACCTTCTTCCCCTGGATCACTGAGCTCAAGGAGCCCTGGGGCGTCTGGTGGCCGAGATGGATGGATCCTCCAAGGTGAACCCTGGGGGAAATTTCTGTTGGTGAAATTGTTTTAACTTGCTGTGCTGTCCTCAGGGAAAGATGCCTGCCGAGCGGGAGACCATGGCTGTGAGCACATTTGCGTGAGCAGTGCTGAGTCGTACGTCTGCAGGTGCCGGGAGGGGTTCCGGCTTGCCGAGGACGGGAAACGCTGCAGAAGTAAGTGGCCTCAAGGCAGAGGAGAACTTTTCTGTCCGTGGGACTTGGACAGTTACATAACTTCATTTAATATTTAAAATCTTCCTTTATAATCAATGGTGCAATTACAAGTTCCCACCGTGGGTGCTCCGAAAGTGTTTGCCGGGGATCAGTACAGGAGACCCTTAATTCTTCAGGAGTTTCTCAGTCAGGGTCCTGAGTTGTCAGGCGCTTGGCTTCTGTCCGTTTCCTCCCAGTTGCTGGCCCTTCCACAACCATTATGTGGATGCCCAGAGCCTCCCACAGAGCCTGGCTAATCACTGGACAGAGTTAGAATCTCTGCCAGCCATCCCTGTGAGGATCCAAGGATAATTACAGTGCTTTTTCTTCTTGGAAGACCTTAGAAGTAAGGGAAGAGGGTGCAAGAGGGACTGAGAGATTTTCTGTGGGTTTTATTTATCCATTTTCTCTATCGTTTGCTTCTGTAGGTCACTCAGAACAGATTGTGAGAGTTTACTTAGAAGGTGTATTAGTCAGGGCTCCCCCAGAGAAATAGGACTAATAGGATGTGTGTATGTGTGTGTGTGTGTGTGTGTGCGCGCGCGTGTGTGTGCACGCACATACATCCAGAGATAGAGACAGAGGAACAGAGAGAGAAAACGTGATATCAGGGCAGGGCAGCGGTCTGGAGACCCCAGAAGAGCTGATGTCGGAGCTTTTATCCAAAGGCAGTCTGGAAGCAGAGTTCCTTCTTCCTTGGGGTATAGGGGGCAGAGATTCAGTCTTCTTTCACTCTCTCTCTCTCTTTTTTTTGTTAAAGTTTATTTATTTATTTTTGAGAGAGAGAGTGCAAGAGAGTGGGGGAGGGGCAGAGAGAGAGAGAGAGAGAGAGAGAGAGAGAGGTTCCCAAGTAGGCTCCATGCTGTCAGCGCAAAGCCGAATGCGGGGCTTGAACTCACAAGCCATGAGATCATGACCTGAGCCGAAACCAAGAGTTGGACGCTTAACCAACTGAGCCACCCGGGCGCCCCCAGTCTTCTTTCTTTTAAAGCCTCCAAGTGATTGGACGAGGCCAACTCTGTGAAGTGTACCCTGCTGTACTCAGAGTCTAAAGATTGAAATGTTCATCTCCTCTAAAAAAGATACGTTCACAGCAACATCTAGATTGGTATTTGACCAAACAGCTGGGCACCGTAGCAGGTGACCTATAAAATGAACCATCACAGCACCCAGAGAGAGAGAGACAGAGACACGTGCGCTCAGCGGAGCGGGCCCTAGAGGAGCACAGTGCAGGGATGTTTCTCCACTGTGAGATTCCAAGCTGCTAAGCCCGATCTGGGGGACTTTTGAAGCCGTGCTTCTTGCTGGACACTCCCATCCAGTGGGCATGATGGCTCTGGGTTAGTTAAGGCAAAATGAATGCATTTGCTTTTGAAGTGGATTCGGGGGAGTCTCCTCCCAGACTCCCTCGAGGCAACCAGGGGCATCCCACATGTCAACAAAGCCGGGTGGAGCGGAGCGCACCGTCCTCGTGCCTCCACTGGGAAGAGGGGCTTCTACCTTTAGCAAGGTGTTCTGTTGGAACGGCTGAGTCCAGGGATGCCCGGGGGGCCCTGGAGGAAGTCTGCAGCCTCCCTCCTGTCGTGCCGTCGCACTGCACTGTGGGGACCACATCTACAGTTCTGTTCCTGTGTCTGCCCCCGCTGTCTGCTCGTGGTTTTATTTCTGTAAATGCAGGGCCCACGCGTGCACCATTTATTCATGCAGCGTATTGTTCGCTCGGTAGGTTGAGCTGTTGTACACTGGGCACGCCGCCTACCTCTTAGAATTTGGTCACTAGCTCAGACACCCCCATCCCCACTTCTGGGGGGATCTGGAGTGACCGACCCGTTCTATAGGAAGCCTTCTTTCTAGGGAGCTAACAACAGAAAAGAGCCGCAGGCTTTCACGTGATGGGGGAGGAGCGCACAGGGGACAGCTGTCTCAGCTGTGCCATCCGCTGGCCGCGGGACTTCGGGCAACTCCGCAACGCTTTCTGAGTTTCTTCATGTATATGCTGGGTCTAATTGTGCCTGCTTTCCTTTCCTCTCAGGATGTTGTGAAGCTCGAAGGCTGTGACTCCTCTGAAGAGTTTAAATGAGAAACATGAGAAAATGTTCATTAATTGAAACCGGGGTGTTTGGGAGATCTATGGGGAAAATCAGTAGCTTGGGGAAATTAAAACCCAAAGCAATCTCATATTATTTTAAAAATTAATAAGAAATATAGGATACCTGATCACCCATCTTAGCATTCAGGCTTGTGGGGGGTAGGGCTTTCTGAGAGGAATTCGAGTATTAAAATGAAAAAAGTCTAGGGGGCGCCTGGATGGCTCAGTCGGTTAAGCATCCAACTTCGGCTCAGGTCATGATCTCGTGGTTCATGGGTTTAAGCCCTGCGTCGGGCTCTGTGCTGATGGCTCAGAGCCTGGAGCCTGCTTTGGATTCTGTGTCTCCCTCTTTCTCTCTTCCTCTCTCCCTCGTGCTCTGTCTCTGTCTCAAAAATAAATAATAATTAAAAAATTTTTAATGAAAAAGGCTTAAATCTCCTTTATAGTAAGGATGGGTTTTTAAAAAAGGGATTCCTTCTGTGATCTGTCCTGACATGACCGTTCAGTCCGGCTCATTCCTACATGGATGGGGTTTCTCAACTCTTCTGCATTTCCCTCAGGGAAGGACATCTGCAAATCGACCTACCACGGCTGCGAACACATTTGTGTTAATCGTGGCAACTCCTACATCTGCAAATGCTCAGAGGGATTTGTTCTAGCTGAGGATGGAAGACGGTGCAAGAGTAAGTGATCTGAACTTGGCTTTCTGCTTTCATTTGGTTTGGGAGCAATTGTTCTTTGGAGTATTTTCAGGAAACGAATCCCTCACCTCTGCTTGTCTCATAATGGAGCTTAACTAAGGCACCTGTGGAAAAACTTTTGGTTTTAGTTGACAGCAAGTTCACTATCAGCCAAAAGGCTAGAGTGATCTTAGGGTGAATAAGCATATAGGGAATGAGAGAGGCAAGACTTGTCTTCTGCTCCGTGCCAGGGAATGACATTCAGTTCTGGGCATTGCATTTTAGGAAGAGAGAGACAGACCAAAGTTTAAACATTAAAAAAAAAAAAAAAAATCCCTCCAAGGTAGAAGGAAAAAATCTTAAGAAAATTATGTATAATCTCAGAATAGAGAAGACCTTTCTAAACACAACATAAAACATAAAAATCATTTTTAAAAAAGAGCTGATGTATAGTGATAGATTGAAGCTATGATACCTTTTTTTTCTTACCTATTACAGAGATCAGAAAAGTTGATGAGTTCTTATGTTGACAAAAGTCTATTTTTTAGAAAAACATATTTAAAGAAAAAGGACAGGGACGAGCAAGATTTAGAAACCATCACAGTGACGCTGTTCAGTACAACGTCAAGTGAAAAAGGAAGAAATGGGATCTTTGTAGAAAAAGACTTGGGGTACCATTCAAATGCCAAAAGTGACAGTCACTTCATTCATGATCTATAAGACATCCCTGGGAAGGAAAGAACAGTGGAGAGAAACTACAGCCCAGCAGCAGGGCAAAGACACTTTCAGGGAAGCTGTGTGATTAATTAGTTAAGATCATGAGCTTTGAATCAGACAGACCTGGACTGCAACCCCTATTCGTATTACTTGTGTGACCTTGGACAAATTATTTAACTTCTCTGAGTCTCCATTTCTTCAGCTATGATGTAAGGATAATACCTCACAGAAATGCTATGAGGAATAAATGAGATCAAGTATTCAAAGGCTCCTGGCCCGGTGCTGGCACCGCAGAGACGTGCAGAGATGGGGTTTAGTGACGGGGTGATGACTTCCTCGTCAGAGAGGCGTTCAGGTCCGGGCGGACCTGGCTGCTGGGTAGGGACATTGTATAGACTCAAGCAACAGGAGGGCTGCGCTGGCTACCTAGCGTTCTCATTTCCTGGAGAAGCCTTTTGTGCCTCTGTGCATGGAGGCTGCGGGTACTGATTTTGTTCCTAAGAAAAGAGTGTATGGGGGAGAAGAGAAAACAGACCTACTCTTCCCTGCCTTCTCCCTCCCTCCCCCTCCCTTCCTTCTTGATTCAAGAACAGGCTATGAATATAAATGAAGCTCTGAATTGGCCTTTCCTCTTTAACTAATAAACAATCAATAAGTTAAATAATGAGGACACTTAATGGGAAAAGAGAAGAACTCAACCCCTAACACACACACACATACACTCTGCGTATTATTTGGGGGCCGTGCACAGAAATAACTTTGCTTTCATGTGTTCTTACTTGTTTATATTGTTGTGCTCTACTTTCAAATATTAGACAACTGTTTGATATATAAAAGAGAATGTTATACCACATACTGTAGACTATTTGAAATGAGATCATTCATCTGAGATCTGTAAATTTACTTTATGCGACCCTAAATAAGTCTGTCCACAGCCAGATAGCTTAAGTATTCGCCTAGAGCTTTCTTGTCAACCATCGAGTTGCCCGAATACAGCTTCCATATAGATCGAGAATTCACAGTGATGATTCATTTTTAAGCTTTAATAGGTCACTAGGCTACTTACAGGTATGCTACCCAATGGACACCTCTTTCATTTAATCTGCCAATAAGCGTTTATTGAACAACTACCGTGTGCCAGGTATGGGGGTACAGAAGCGCAGGAGACATGGTTCTTGCTGAGGAGGAACTTGCAGACCAGAAAAAACGACACATAAGCAGGTAGCTGGGGTGCTGTGCGGACTACTGTACCGACTACACTGGACTGTAAGCACCTTCACGTCAGGGATTGTTGCCCTGCTCACTCTTGCAGTCCTGCCCACTGCCTTGCATGAAGCAGGTGCTCAAGAAGCCAGTTTTTGTTGAATAAATGAGTCATTGTTAGGAGTACACAGAGCATAAGTAATACAAGCTGGGTTCCTAGGAAAGCTCCCTGGAAGAGATGATGGCTGAGCTGAACTTAAGGATTTCCTTCTGTGTCGTCTGTCAGAATGCCGGCACTGGGGTGATGTCAGCCTCCTGGAGGAAAGTTACAGGCCTCTTTTGGGTGCTCTCAGACCCTACGGTGTACTCTGCGCACAGTCCCTGCCAGACTCAGCTGTCAGTGACCCAGAGTTCGGTGTGGACCTGATTCCCCTGACAATCTGTGCCTCCGTTGTGGGATTTTGCTTGTGAAAAATGCTATTTTTATTGATTTTATTTTTAGAGAGACATAGAGACAGAGCGTGAGCGAGGGAAGGGCAGAGAGAGAGGGAGATACAGAATCTGAAGCAGGCTCCAGGCTCCGAGCCGTCAGCACAGAGCCCAACTCGGGGCTCGAATTCAGACTGTGAGATCATGACCTGAGCTGAAGTCGGCCGCTTAACCGACTGAGCCACCCAGGCGCCCCTGTTTTTATCGATTTAAAAAGCCACATAGGAAGGCAAAGGTGAAAATTATGTGGCTGCTGACTCTCCCACCCCTTCCGTTTGCGCCGTGTATTATCCGAAGAACAAAGGTAGTTCTCCGAAGTGGCTCTGCCTCCAACTGAAGCGTAGTTTTCTCCTACGTGACCCTTTAACTACCTCAACTTTCTCTCCCTCCTGTAGGATGCACTGAAGGCCCAATTGACCTGGTCTTTGTGATCGATGGGTCCAAGAGCCTCGGAGAAGACAATTTTGAGATCGTGAAGCAGTTTGTCACTGGCATTATAGAGTCCTTGGCGATTTCCCCCAAAGCTGCTCGCGTGGGACTGCTCCAGTATTCCACGCAGGTCCGCTCCGAGTTTACCCTGCGAAACTTTGGCTCGGCCAAAGACATGAAGAAAGCCGTGGCCCACATAAAATACATGGGCAAGGGCTCTATGACCGGGCTGGCCCTGAAACACATGTTTGAGAGAAGTTTTACCCAAGCAGAAGGGGCCAGACCTCTCTCCGCACGGGTGCCTAGAGTGGCCATCGTATTCACAGATGGACGGGCTCAGGACGACGTCTCGGAGTGGGCCAGTAAAGCCCAGGCCAGCGGTAAGAAGGGATAGAGGTGTGGTTTCTATCACTCAAGGTTCAGGTTTCTTAAACTCACTGGGTGGTCAAGGGTGGTGGGTGATAGAGGAGGGAGAGCCTGTCAGATTGGAAGAGGCTTCATCGGTGCTTCTACCCCTGTGCTGCACTGCCACCTAGAGGCTGTAAAGGGAGCCGCAGGGGCTCCAGGACTCGGGAGGGGATGAGTCTTGGTAGACTGTGCTGTTAGACTTGACACCAAGCACACCTGAGTAGCCTTCGACTGAGATTTACCAGCCAGTGTGTGACCTCCAGCGGAGAGAAGCGAGTCTGCACGTGCTGCTTAACCACAGGTAAATACACAACCGTTCCCAAACACTGATCTGGTTGCTTTAGAAAATCACGTCAAGAGTTTGGTAAAAATAGATTCCTGTTGGGGGAAACTTTTACCAATACATTTTTTTTTTAAGCCAGTGCTTCAGCTGAACACTGAAAGCACAACAGCCTTCTGATAGCGAGCACTCTTGTGTTCGTAGAAGGCAATAGCTTCTGAGGAAATCAAATTGTTGGAAGAGATTACCACTCTAAGCTCTTATTCAGGCAAGCACAGCGGTGGATAAGTGGGGGAGACGGGGGCTTGAACTTTGAGTTGTGCATAGATGTGAAGTGTGGCAGAGGAATATGGCCTTCAGAAAAGGAAACCTGAAAACGAGGATGGTTGGTAGAGATAGTGTAAGGAGAAAGTGACTGGATTCTTGGAGAGACAAGAAAACTTGAGATCTTGAAGCGGGTTGCTTACAAGGCACTTTAAGAACTTGTCGACGGTACATTGCTTTACCAAGTCCTACAGGAGTGAAAGTATGCAGACCAGGCCTGGCACATGGTACATGTGACTAATCTGATAAATGAAGGAGAGAAAGTACCAGCAACCCCATTAATGAACTCCATTCCTCCTCACAGAAAGGCTGGCTCACGCTGACATCCAACCACTCTTTGTGAAGGAGGCCATTTTATTGGGATTGCCTACTTTACTACAGACTCCTTTTCCTCTAGCCCAAGAGTACAGTAGCCACAGAAAGTGTCCTGCTGGGAGCCATCTGAGTGGACTGTAAAACTGGCTGCTCATACATAGTTCCTCTGCTTCCACACCAGCTTGCTAGAGCTCATGTCAGATCCACGAACCCCACTAGCCTGCATTGTTTTAAGTTTATTTTGAGAGAGAGAGAAGGCACAAGTGGGGAAAGGGCAGAGGAAGGGAGAGACAAAATCCCAACCAGGCTCTGTGCCATCAGCGCAGAGCCTGATGTAGCGCTGGAACTCACAAACTGTGAGATCCTGATGTCAGCTGAGATCAAGAGCCAGATGCTTAGTCCGCAGTGCCACCCAGGTGCCCCACCTCTACCCTGCATTTTTAAAGTGCACACAGGGAAGCATCTTGTCTCCAAAGACAGTGGTTAGCCCTTTTATTTGTCCCATTAAGACCAGTCTACCTCACTCTTTCCCCTACTCAAATTTCCACAAGTCACCCAAAGACAGGTAGGTGAAATTTGGTTCTAAAATCAACAAGATAATGGGGCGCTTGGGCGGCTCAGTCAGTTAAGCATCAGACTTCAGCTTGGGTCATGATTTCATGGTTCGTGGGTTTGAGCCCCTCGTCGGGCTCTGTGCGGACAGCTCAGAGGCTGGAGCCTGCTTCAGATTCTATGTCTCCCTCTCTCTCTGCCCCTCCCCAGCTCATGCTCGGTCTCTCAAAAATAAACAAAAAAAAATTTAAATCAACAAGATTTATCTGAAGTGACATCCTCTCATAACTTTAATTATTCCTATGCATAGCTAATATAATCTTAAAATAGTAGTTATCCTTTTTAGGAAGTTTGCATAGTCACCGGGCTCCTGGACAAATATGTTGAACTTGCCTATTGACCTTACATAGACTTACAACAAGACGTAACTCTTGCCCCTTGGCTTGAAGAGCCATTTTTATGTGAACTTAAAAACAAAAAATCTAGCCTGATGAATTAGCCAGAACAAGATATCAGTGCTTAAAAAGAAACAAACAACAGAAGTTGAAAATCAAGCAGAATTTAAGTTCTTACCATGTTTTACTTTCAAGTGAAGCACATATGGAAGGCAGTCTAATGACACCTGTTTAGAAAAGCTTGCGGGGCAACCTCATTTCCCTGTTGAAATCTAAGGTTGGCACTTGGGTTTGTTCTTTCTTTCTGACGTTGGGGATTTCCAGGGGTCTGCAAATTTTCCTCTTCAGCTTAGCATCTCCTCAGAAGGTTCTGTCCTTTCAAAGGATGTGGGTGGGGGGCAGCTTCCCCTGTCCCACCCTCCCGCTTAAGGTTCCTGTCCGTACCTTTGAGAAGTGGATTCTAGGTTAGAAGGTCGTAAATTGACCTGCTTCTTAGAATTCTCCCAGAAGATACTCCCATTTAGTAAGCCGTAAGGTAGTGCTCTTTTCAAGGTTATCCCCAAGGCTAATTCAGGCAGAAGTGGAAGATTCGTTCAATGACCTTGCCCTGAGCTGAGCAACGGGTTGGCGGTCTAGCTCCCAACCTCCCCTAGATGTTTCACCTTCCTCTCTCTTGGAAACCCTTCTTTTTTTTCATAGGGCCAAAATAAAAACGGTGGAGAAATAAAGAGAGGTTGACATAGATTCCTCAAGTCACACCACTTAATAGCCACCTGGCTTTGGGTGCAGGACACATAGCTTCCAGACCCTGGGAACACAGCTCTAACTACCTTGTTCTGAATTTGCTCTGCCACTTAGGTATAACTATGTATGCCGTCGGGGTAGGAAAAGCTATTGAGGAAGAACTACAAGAGATCGCCTCCGAGCCCACCGACAAGCATCTCTTCTATGCCGAAGACTTCAGCACGATGGGGGAGATAAGTGAAAAACTAAAGAAAGGCATATGTGAAGGTACTATCTGTCGCTTACCTAGAGGTGAGGTCTTCACATCACACAGGACGGCATGAGCCCTTGAATGAGAAATCCTCAACCTGTTCCTTCAAAGTGCTCTAAAAAGTGCCTCCCCGGTGTTCAGGGCCAATAATGCCAGGAAACAAACACTAGGCACGAAAAGGGGAACGGGAGAGGCGAGGACAAAAGGAAGGGCTAGAATTGATGACTGCTTGCTCTGTGCTGAGCAGTAGGAGAAATCTTTTGTCACACCAGCATACTTAATCCCCAGAAAACCCCTACAGAAATGATCATTTAACTAAGAAACCACCATTATACACATCAGGGGAGCTGAGGCGCGGTGTCAGGATACGCCTGTGATGAGTGGAAAGGGATTCGAATTTCAAATTTAAAGAATGCCTTCCTGCACGGAGTACTCCTGTCCACAGAATGTCAACCCCGTTATGTCCGAGAGCTCCCCGTGCGTCCCTCCACCGCACTCCTGTGCCAGGGTGCTTCCCCATAGCGGCTCTGCCCAGCTCCCTTACTCATGGCCCAGGGTCAGTCACCAATGAAACCCCAAGTGAAGGGATAGGTTTTACTCCTCTAAAGGAAAGAACGACGAAATGAAGGGGCACCCAGGGAGGACGGCCTTTCAAAAATTTTTTAATTTTTAAAAAATACTTTTGAGAGAGAGAGAGAGAGAGACAGAGTGCGAGTGGAGGAGGAGCACAGAGGGAGACGCAAAATCCACCACAGGCTCCAGGCTCCGAGCTGTCAGCACAGAGCCCGATGCGGGGCTCAAACGCACAAACTGTGAGATCATGACCTGAGCCGAGTCAGACACTTAACTGGCTGAGCCCCCCAGGCGCCCCAGGCCTTTCTGATGTCTAATGCTAGTTGATAGAGTTCAGCTCTAGGCTCTTTGGTTCAGACTGAAATCTCTAGTGGAGCCTTGCCGCTACAGCTCAGTCCCTGGATGGACACCTTTAACTCCCCTCCCCCCACCCACCTTGTAGACATGACATTTTCGGAGGCACTAAGTAAGATGTACTTGAGGGCTCCAGGCCTCTCTTACTAGACATCCCTAGAGTAGTCTTGGGTCACCCTGGGAACCAACAGGTTTTTGAAACTGGCGTGCCAAATAAAACCGAAATCCCCTGGGTTACAGCAGGTAGGTAGGGAGCTGGTCTGGGACCAGTTTCCTAAAGAGCACACATGCATGCAGACAACATTCACTCCTTTATGATCATCTTTTTCCTCTCAGCTCTGGAAGACTCCGACGGAAGTCAAGACTCCCCAGCAGGGGAATTGCCAAAGAGGCCCCACCAGCCAACAGGTAAAACCCTAAAAAGCCAACAGGTAAATTTTAAAAAGCAGTGTTTCTAGAACCTTTGGTGGATGCATCCACCCTGGTTTCCCCCAGACAAAAGTTGTAAAGGAGTGAAAGTGAGTTAAGATTTGAATTACGTTAACTATGGCTTCCCCGCCTCGGTCAGATAGGAGGCATTTACTCTCCACTTTAAGCCCTATTTGGGAATAGCCTCTCTGCCGACAGTCTTTTGCCACAGTCTGTCCCAGAGTAAAGCTGTGTTCCACATGCTAGGAACGTCAAGTACCTTACGCGGACAGCTGTCTTAGAGCCACAACCGTGGTAAGCAGGTTTGACTTCAGTTTTCTCTCTTTACAGAATCTGAGCCAGCCACCATAAATATCCGAGACCTACTTTCCTGTTCTAATTTTGCAGTGCAACACCGGTATCTTTTTGAAGAAGACAGTGTTTCACGGTCCACACAAAAACTTTTCCATACAGCAAAATCTTCAGGTAATTCCAAACACAGTATTACCACAGGGGAACTGGATACCAGCCTCGTAGCTTGCCGACAAACTCGGCTGAGGAAAAGTAAGGAGGAAGGAGGAACCAGGAAAGAGGAAAAGAGAAGGGCTTAGGTAAAATGAGAACTCAAAAAAATTAACTGAAACCAGGATAGCCTTCCCTGCAATCCACGCAAAGGCAGTGTTGGAAGCATATGCAGCCCTTTCCTGGGGTTTACTAGATTTGGCTGCGTGGAAAGAGTCGAACAGTTCTTTCAGTTTGGTTTCTTACGTATGCTGATTCAGTCCTGTTAGTATACATCTGGGAAGTCTGGTGGGTTATCGAGGTGAGTGAACACTTTCCATGTGCTTTCTCAGGAAGTCCTTTGGAAGAAAACCATGATCAGTGCAAATGTGAAAACCTTATAATGTTCCAGAACCTTGCAAATGAAGAAGTGAGAAAGTTAACACAACGCTATATCCTTTTCTAATGTTATGCTTCTATATGCAATGCAAAGAATCTTACCAAACTTCACAAATATTTGTGGGTATATATCAAATGAAGCGATTTCCACAAAGTCAAGAGTAGTGAACTCCCAGAATGGCTTTTTACTTAAGCAACCTGATAGGTGTTAGAAAGCCAAGGGCAAGCCAAGCTTCGTGGCCAGGGTCAAGCACTCAGTTGCAATCTGTTGTTCTAGGGGTTTATTAGCAGGAAGGCCACTCTGCCAGGCAGTATGCAAGGTAAAGAGAAAACAAACTTAAAATTTAACTCCCTCTCTGCTGGGAGGAAAAGGGTATGTACCGGGTCTGACGTGCATCCAAGGTACAGTAAGTACAGGCAAAGAATGTAGAAGGAAGAGGTTTCAAACTCCATCTAAACTCCAGACCTTTCCTTTGGCCCCAAGCCACACTGCAGCCACAGTTGGTCAGAGTGTAGTTTCTAGAAAA
Organism: Paguma larvata; assembly: GCA_030068075.1. NCBI lineage: Eukaryota > Metazoa > Chordata > Mammalia > Carnivora > Viverridae > Paguma > Paguma larvata. Next base: position 42,561,788 of record CM057838.1, read on the forward strand.
CTGGGGTTTTTTGTTTGTTTGGCAGCAGAAATCTTTTATATCAGCACTGTAAGATGAAACATTCTATCAAGGGAACAGCAGGGTCCAATGATTCATTAAACCAATTATTACAAATAAAAGGAATGCTTTGAGATAATGGAGAAATGCGGATTCAGTGTCTTTATACTGCCAGCTGCTCAACTTCAAATTACAGTAAGCTTACTAAAGCTGGCTGAGGTCTATCTCCACAGGCATCAACTAGCCTATAGGGAAATGGTTGAATTCTGAACTATCTCTGTGCCAATGGGTTTATATAATAAGGAACAGATGTAGCCATTCCCTTTCTGAAAGCTGGGAATATGCTCCCTTAAGTAAAATAATCTGACAGTGGTTAAGGTGGGTGATAAATCCAGGCTCGCACTGTCACCAACGGGATGGGTGGAGGGGATTAAGGAGGTTACATGAAGACAAATGCTTGTTCTAATGCCCCTCTCCTCTGCCTTCTCCCACCCCACTTCTGAGGGTCTGTTTCAGAAGAGACTAAGGAAGTTATATATAAAAGAACCCAGGGGCACCTGGGTAGCTCAGTCAGTTAAGCTTCTGACTTTGGCTCAGGTCACGATCTTGCTGTTTGTGAGTTTGAGCCCCAGCTGTGCTGACAGCTCAGAGCCTGGAGCCTGCTTTGGATTCTGTGTCTCCTCTCTCTGCTCCTGCCTCTCCCCCATTCTCGCTCTCTCAAAAACAAACAAACAAAAGAGCTAGGTCAGAAGACTTCAAGGCTGTATCTGGCATCATGGGTGAAAATTCCCCAATCTCTTTTCTCTTATGACATCTCTTACTAAGGCCTCATGCTTCTCTTCACAAGATCCCCAACAGCATCCCTTCTGGCTCCCAAAGGTGTGCTATGGCAAACTACTTTACAAGCAACACAGATGTGAGTAGAATTAAACATTTTTCTAAAAGAAGAATTTGAACTGAACTCTCTGGCTCTGATGTTAAAGTATTTAACCCGAAAGAGACATACAGTGTTGACAGCATGTGTTCAATGAAAACCTTCAAGTTAGAGTTTAAAAATTTTTAACCTAAGTGGAAAAATGTTTTTCAGGACAAATTTTTATGTAGATAAATCAAGTTGTATTTGAATGTAAATAAACAGGCAATTCAGATTCCTCTTCCTTAATTGGAGATTTACTAGAAGAAATGACACAGAGGATGGAGGCGCTGGAAAATCGCCTGAGATACAGATGAGGACGTGAAATGTTCTCCCTATTTGTACGTCATCGTATCAAGGCTGACAACGAAAGCAGTTCGGAGCCCCAAAGCTCAGGCTACTGTTAATTCTAGAAGGTTGTAAAGTAAAATGCAGCTAGTACTGAGAAAGCTGGTTTGCTATAGAACAAAGGCATAAAGTATACACTAACTTGTATAAATAATTAAAAAAAAGTCCTTCAGAATCCTAAAATGCAATTACCAAGTGAAAACAAGTAAGCTATGCAAGATATTCTGTAACATACTGTGTGGACATGATTTGCTTTTGCCTTGTCCTGCCTTAGAGTGTTGCGATCTCATTTGACTACAAACTAGTTTGCAGTCTGACTTCTGTAGAACACTGGCCATAGGAAGAGCTATTTTTTTGTATTGGACTTTTACCTTGATATATGTATATGGATGTATGCATAAAATCATAGAACATACGTACTTGTATAAACAAGTTGGGATTTTTTTTTTATACAATATTAAAGTTCACCACTTCAGAGAATGGTATTCTGTGTAAATATTCCTAGTTTAAGTTTAAATACAGGATACGTGTATGGGAAATGGTCAATATGCATTTGAAAAAAAATATACTTGGGGCACCTGGGTGGCTCCCGACTCCTGATTTCAGCTCATGATCCCAGGGTCGTGGGATCAGGCTCTGTGCTGAGCGTGAAACCTGCTTAAGATTCTCTGTCCCCCTCTGCGCCTCCCCCATGTGCTCTCTCTTCCTAAAAAAAAAAAAAAAAAAAAAAAAAGTTTTATCTTGCTGGCAATCAGGAAAACGCCAAGTTAAAACAATCAGCTTGGCAAGAATTAGTATGTATGACAAGGATGTAAAAAAATGGGCTCTTGCACACTATTAGCGAGAACACAAACGGACATTTTAGTGAAACTAAAACTGCCCGCAACACTGCACTCTAGCAACTGCATTTACAAGCATCTAACTAGAGGGCTTGGCACATAGAGGCAAGGAGACCTGTACAAGAACGTTACTCGAGTATACAAAATAGAAATAACCTAATCATCACAAAGGAAACGGTCAAAATTGTGACAGTCCATAACCTCAGAAATAGTATCCATTTAAAAGGAATGCACTAGGGGCGCCTGGGTGGCTTACTTGGTTAAGCGTCTGACTCTTGATCACAGCTCAGGTCTTGATCTCAGGGTTGTAAGTTTGAGGCCCGCACTGGGCTCCATACTGGGTGTGAAGCCTACTAAAATAAAAACATAAATCAGGGCATCTGGATGGCTTAGTCTGTTGAGCATCTGGCTCTTGGTTTCTGGTCAGGTCAGGATCTCACGGTTCCTGACTTTGAGCCCCACATCGGGCTCCATGCTGTTAGTGCAAAGCATGCTTGGGATTCTCTCTCCCTCTCTCTGCCCCTCCCCTGCTCATTCTCTCTCAAAATAAACAAACTTAAAAAATAGAAAAAAAAAAAAAAAGGAATGTACTAAATCTACATGTATATGTGGTAAAACTCAAAAACAATTTTTAAAAGCCATGGTAAAGCATGTTTAGCATGCCATTTCCATAAATACACAAAACACTACTAGTTGTTCAGATACATAAATATGTGCATGTAAGTACAAGAAATGTTCTGGAAGAATGTAGACAATAATGGTTGTCCCTGAGAAAATAAGAAAGTGCGAATATAAGGGTGAAAGGAGACATCAAGTCTTTCCGTCAAAGCACTTAGAGCAGCAGGAAATCATACAGGTAACAGCTTCATGAAGAAATGAAGACCCTCAACATAACATCCTTCCCGTGGAAGCGACTCTATTTGAGGCCAAATGATTTTTAAATAAAACACTCTTAATATGTTTGTTTAAATATTTCAAAATGAGTGTTTTCATCAGAATGTCCTTCTAAAGGGCAATGTGGTAGAGAGAGAAGAATATCCAGGCTTCAATCCTATCTGAAAATCACTGGATTCTAAAAGCTGTGATTCAGTGTTAAACCTTCAGCTTATATTTGTATTTTAATCATCCAACTGACCGTGAAAACAGGTTTTCATTAGGAAGTAAAGCATTGATTTGGGCTGGCCTTGCCTCCTGAGATACACTCCTAGTTCAGACATTGCTTCAATTGTACTTCACTTTCTGTTGAGTCCCTGCTCCCTCTAGTGGCTCTAGATTGCACCTCCCCCACTTCATTTTCAGCTATTAAGTACATTTCATCATAGGGTTTTCAACTTTCTTCATGCTGGGGAGCAAAAGGCCTTCCTAAGTGACAAAGGCCTCCAACCAATCCATCAAATTTACATATTAATCCAATATACTTAAGATTATCTAAAATCTGAAATAGTTCTCCATTTTCCTTGTTTTGTTATTTGTACATATGTCTCAGGTGTGAACGTTTTGCATTCAGGTTTCATTACTTATTGTGTGGCCTTTCCAAGCCTTGACTTCATCTGTCAAACAGGACTAACAGTACTATCTCTCTGGATTGTCAAGAGGATTAAATGGTTTAACATGCACATTACTATTCAGTTATTAGCTACTGTTTTTATTCTTCAGCCTTCCAAAATATCTGACACAAAGATGGCAATTTAAGTATATACTGAGCAAATGAATGTTTTGCTTACCTTACCCTGAGGAAAGTACTTTGGAAGATTCCTACCCCTAAATTATCTTTTGAAGCAAAGGGATAGGAAAGTAAATTATAGTAAATGTACAAGATGTTCTAGACCTACTGTGACCGAGACGAAGATGAAATTCTGGCCTAGAAAGGCACAAGCACATCAATGAGAATTAAATGTTTGAACCCTAAGAGTCATTATTCACCCTGGTATTTAAACTCCTAAGTTATATAGAGTTGAAAATGCAGAGTCTCAGTCTTCTAGGATCTTAGTTTAGTGAGAAACAGATGTGATTACTGCTATAAAAAAGGTTCGATGGGAACTCAGAGGCACCCCATCTAGACGGGAAGAGGATGTTGGAGAAGGCCTGGAAAAGGAGGGGAAGGAAACCAGATGCCACTGCACACAGGGAGCACACGTCTAAGGGGCAGCTGGAAGGGAGATTTACAACAAAGCAAAGCAAATGGTTTTCCGTGAACCAGATCTTCCAGAAGGCCCAACTGATAGCATTCATGGACAGCCTCAAGCTTGTTTTCTTCTCTATGTACCTTTTGCCCCTGCCACCTTACACACCGATTCCAATTAACACACTCCACAATCACCAACCTCTTCTTTGGGACATTTTTATCCTCAGACCTAACAGCTCAGTACAAGTATGGAATAAATCCAATTGGCTGGAATTTCCTGCAATCCCCTGCATAACAGAGTTTCCCAGCCAAACATTACTTTGATTATAATCAGAAAATTTAAAAATGCCAACTTAGATCACCCCAGATGTTCCTGATCAGTGAGTGGTATTTTCTCCAATTCTGGCAGCATTTTAATGGCACTTCATCACACCTGTCCCAGGCCAGAATGGGGGACCTATCTACTAGCTTTAAACTCCTTTTCTCTGAACTTTTTATCACCACCTAGAAATCACAAATTATTTTCTAAAAGCCATCATTCCGAAATGCCTGCAGCCACAAGTCCCACAACAGAGCTTTACAAGGAAATGGGGCACTGGTACCAGCCACGATGTATTCTTTCAGGTACCACCCCTTAACTAAATTGCAACTGGTCAACCTGGAGGGAAAAATAATCCAAAAATAACCCAAGTAGCTGCAAGCTCAATTTGAAAGGCAAAATTTATCAAGTAGAAAATAAGCACAAACTTCCTTAACCAAAGACCAACATTTTTAACAACTATGGAACAGACTAATCACATTAGAGACCAGCAGTACCTGGCCAAGCAATTCTTATCAGACAGATTTCAAACATTTTAAACCGCCTTGGGCACACCACTCCTTGGATATGAATGAGCACTTAACGTTTGCAGGGGCGCCTGGGTGGCCCAGTCAGTTAAGGGTCCAACTTCAGCTCAGGTCATGATTTCTGGGTTCGTTTGTTTGAGCCCCAAGTTAGGCCCTGTGCTGACGGCTCAGAGCCTGAAGCCTGCTCCAGATTGTTTCCCTCTCTCTCTGCCCCTCCCCTGCTCACGCTGTCTCTCTCAAAAATAAACATTAAAAAAAGAAAAAGAAATTTATAGATCTTCATTATCTCTGTGGCTGTTAACCAGAAAGTGCTACTTTGAAAACATGGGGTAGCATTTGGGGGGGGGGGGGGGTCATTACAAAACCGAAGAAACATGGATGAGAAATATCCGCAGTATTCAGTCCTCCACAACAAATTATCCCATTGAAAAACATCAGTAGTACTCCCAAATTGAGAAATACTGAGCAACTGACCAATTGGTAAAACTAGGTGGTAATAGCTACTCTTCAAATTATATCCATAACCCCAGATTAATTCCAGACAAACTAAAATTATGTAATGTTTGCTTGAAAGAAACCCATTCCCCCATCAACAAAACTAGGAATCTGACCCACCCATTGTTACCATAGCAAATAATGCCTCAGGGGTGCCTGGGTGGCTCAGTGGGTGAAGTCTCAGGACTCTTGGTTGGGCTCAGGTCACAATCTTGCAGTCCATGAGATGGAGCCCCAAGGCACTGGATTCCTGGCTGATGGTGTGGAGCCTGCTCAAGATTCTCTGCCCCTCTCCCACTGGCGTTGTCACTCTCTCTCAAAAGAAACATTTAAAAAAAAAAGTCTTGTGACATTCCATAGAGTATTCATGGCCTCATCTATGTCTCACTCATCTACTTACCCAAGATTGCTACCAAACCTGAAATCCAAAAGATATGGTTATTTCTGACCAGCCTTAGAGCACAGCAGAGGACTGTGCAGAGTATACCCCACCAGCAACATTTGACTCTGTAAATCAGTATCTTTCTGCAGTATTGTTCCCTACATTAACTCCTGAGAATGTTCCAAAGGAAATAATGTGGGAAAGGGTTCCAGCGGACACACGTGGAAGCTGTAGTATGCAGCTTCCCAAAAATCTGAACACCAAACGCACTTCACAGTGTACCTTCTAGGAATAAAATTACCTAAAACTTTGGGCAACTGTATTTAGCACTCACTGAAGATTTGGAATTATTCTGAAGTGCTCTAAGTACATTTCTTCTACCTGAACCACTGCACACCCTTTAGAAAAATCCTTCTTCACTAAAGTTCAATAGAACTTTTTTGACTGAAAACATTCTGGGTGGGGATATTTCATTTAATTCTCTCTGCTACTCAGATTTGTAGATTTAAGCTGCATTATAAACTGCAATTCTGCTTTAATTCTGGGTATTGATCTTTCCTGCCTCTCAAACATATTCAAATATAAAATGCCAACAATATCTCGAGATTGGAATCTCTTAAAAATCTAGCATAGGAAAGGAACTCTGCACTCCCTTGGTAAAAAGGAAAATGGAAACTGGGATGTACAACCATTAACCCAAAAGTCTTGCCACCATACATAACTGCCTCATCCTATCAATTCCTTTCTTCAGGAAGATGTATGGAAACAGAAGATACAAAGAAAATAACTGAAATGAATACAGTTTTTAAAACAAGCTCTGGCCAGTTTTATTAAAGAAAAATTTTACGTGATTTACTTTTCACCAGTCTGTTCTGGCATGCTTCGAATGATATCAGAATCGCCTAAAAAATAAAACATAACAGTTTTACAACTTGTGTAATGGCAACTGGTAATCATCAAATTAGCAATGGTTGGTTATCTTCAAACTTACTACACTAGCTTTGCTGTCATTTCTCAAGGATGATCAGATACCTAGAGTCACAGACATTTCCCACAGGTGCATCACACAAATCAGACTTGGGTTTATCACCAGCATTGATAAAACCAGACCTAGGGAAAGAACTAAGTCTGGGGACACACGCATGGTCTTAATATAGCGAATGTTTAGCCTGCCCTGATTATTACAAAATCAGAACAGCGAGAATATTCGCAATCTTTCATGAATTAATTAAAAACTCCTAAGTTCAAAATATGACATGATCTGTATTTGTAGCCACTTCATTTTCTCAACTAAGTTTTTACCCTTCTGTCCTTAGGCAGCCAGGAAGGATTCCTTTCTTCTATTTCGCTTGATCCCTCCTCCCCCACTTATAATTTCGCCTTTACCAAGCAAGGTCCCTAAATTTTAAGGGCTTCAAACAAACTTCATAATCTCAAAGCAAAAAAACTTCACTTATACCGAGACCTATCACAATGTACTTATATCCACTATCAATTTTCTGTGAAATAAAACTAGACTATCCCCTGCTATAGATCCATATTCTCAATATCTGAACCTAGTTATCAAAAACATTTGTATAGCGAAGAATACTTGTAATTACATCAAAAAAGGGAAAAAATTCTTTTAGGAATGAAAAACCATACCTGGATCAATGATAGCCAGCGTGCACACTCTGTAGTATTTCCCACATGCTGTGCCCAATTCAATGTTATTGCCACTGTAGTGATGGACACCGGTTTTAGCCAACATGGCATAGTATTCTATTTCAGATTTCCTTTGGTAAACAAAAGACAAATAAATACCATACCAAATGACTGACAGATTAAATGTTACTATTTCCTTCAGTACTTTTAATGTTGGTAAGGCCTACCAACAGTCATTAAGCCAATAATTATTCTAAAAAAAGTATCGTATCCATTTGCCAATACAAACCATCCTTTCCTTTGGTCCTTTATAAGCAATGGGACAACCAGCAAATTATCTTCTGAATACCTATGTTTAAGACCATAACCACACTCATGGAAAAGAGGGTAGGATGTGCAATAAAAATATTTACTTAGCATTTCTTACACACCAAACACTTTACGTTATATAATCCCATAATAACCTCGTAAGGAAAACAAACTCGTTTTTTTAAACTAATAAAGACATCCAAGCACAGAATAGTTAAGGGGAGGTTCCAGAATCCAAACCCACGTTATTTTTAAAAGATAAACTATTTCTGGGGACGCCCAGGTGGCTCAACTGGTTAAGCGTTTGACTCTTGGTTTCAGCTGAGGTCACAGTCTCAAGGTTTGTGAGTTCAAGTCTCGCATTGGGCTCTGTATCTGTTTGGGATTCTCCCTCTCTCCACCCCTCCCCTGCTCGTGCTCTCTCAAAAATAAACCAACTTAAAAAATAATAATAAATAAAAGATAAACCACTTTCAGCACTCTCTGATGCTCTGAATCCTAGATGGGGAATGGTATTACTTACATAAAGTTAACGTTTCTTTGTCAATTGAATAGACAGATATTAACAGTTTTACAAACTAGAGGACAGTCTTAACAGAAGCTTGCTACTACTCAAAATACGGAGCCACAGACCAGCAGTGGTGTGCTGCTTGTTAAAAATGCATATCAGTTAAGTATCCACCAACTCTATGTCAGCTCAGGTCATGATCTCAGGATGGTTCATGCCCCCAGCTGGGCTCTGTGCTGACAGTAGGGAGCCCGCTTGGGATTTCTGCTCTCCCTCTCTAGCCCATCTTCTGCTGGTGGGTGTTCTCTCTTTCTCAAAATAAACAAACATTATTAAAAATGCAGCGGCGCCTCAGTCACACGTCTGACTTTGGCTCAGGTCATGATCTCCAGGTTCCTGAGTTCCAGCCCCACATCGGGCTCTGTGCTGACAGCTCAGAGCCTGGAGCCTGCTTCAGATTCTGTGTCCCCCTCGCTCTCTGCCCCTCCCCCACTCTCACTTGGTCTTTCTCAAAAATAAACATTAAAAAAATATTTAAGTAAAAAAGGCATAAAGTCAGGTCCCATCCCAAAGCCATTAATCAGAACCTGCACTTAACAAGGTTACCAGTAACTGTGTGCACATTCAAGTTTGAGAAGCACTGATATAGAAGGGAAGTCTGAAGACCAAACCATGGGAAGCAGGGCAGGCAAGCCGATTACCTGCAGCTGTCCTGTATGAAATGCCAGGAGCAGGATACACATCACCACAGAAAACTCAATGCGGTGTAGCAGACTGATCACATGGCCTATATTCTGCAGTCCCAAGTCTCTTTAACTTATTTTCCATACTAAGTTCAATTTCAAAACAGTGAAACCAAGCAAAACCTTGGGGAACTAGAAACCTGTAGTGTTGTAGGTTAACAAACCTGAGTCAATAATGGAAAACCATTAACCAGCTGTTCTGGCTTCTGTAAACTGCTTTGCGAATGCATCTCTCCCTTCACTGTTCTGACTCGCCTGCTTGCTAAATAGTTAACTTAGATTGCAGTGAGCTCTCACCCTACTGTTTTGAGCTGATCAAAGGAAGGCCAGCGTGCAAGAAGCCACGTAACTGCTATCCTACGGTATCTGCAGTGTCTAACTATAATCAATCATTTCAAAGCTCACTTAAGACAAAGAACCTCGAAGCAATAGGCCCCCGCCAAAGGTAACATCTATGTAATTGGCTACCAAGGGATGTTGTGAATTATAATTGGTTAACTAATTGATGATGCACCCTAACTTGCTAAAATCCATATAAGCCCACTGATGCCTTTGTTCAGAGCCATTCTCTGCACGGTCTCCTGAAGATCAGATCAGGAGATCAGGTTTGGCCCGGCGGTAAAATAAAACCTTGCCTCATTTCTACTCGCTCTGGTGGTCTTTTTTAACAGCAGCATGTTTCGGTAGCTCTGTAGCCAGCCTGAACTTTTATCTTAGCTTTACTATTCTGTAACTAGTTCAAAAAACGGGAGTAATTTATTTATTTTTGAGGCGGAGAGAGAGTGAGAGCAGGGGAGGGGCACAGAGAAAGGGAGAGAATCCCACGCAGGCTTCACACTGTCAGCGCAGAGCCCTATGCGGGGCTCGAACACACTAACCCACTAACCCTGAGATCATGACCTGAGCGGAAATCAAGAGTGGACGCTTAACCGACTGAGCCACCCGGGCAGCCCCCCAGAGTGCTTTTAAAGAATGACCAAAACAGCCCGACACAATACGCTTGGGAAACAAATGTCCGTGCCTCCCTCAAACTCTGAGGTTCCATGGTTCTCCCCTTCTTGCCACAATTCCGCAAAAGAGAAGTTTACAAAGAGAAAACATGATGGGGTGCAGAGGGAGCCCCAATCACCACAGAAGCAACCGTACATTCTTCTGCTGGGGCTCGCTCGTAAAGTTTTACATAAAGCCGAGGTCGTGCGACCCCGCTTGCTCGTGTTTACACCCCTGGATATTCACTCCGATGAATACGCAGTGGACGATACACACACTCAAGGCTCCTTGGATTGATTACCTCAAGGCTGGACAGTTGTTGGCGAGGATGACCAGTTTTCGCTTTGCCATGTCTGATCATTTTCAGAGTCTGCTTGTACCCCAGCACGTACTTCCCACTTTTCATAACAAGTTGGAGCCTAGAGTTGATGGACTCCAGGGACTTTTTCTACAAAGCAAACATTTAACATGGACTTGAAGGCCTTGCTTTTAACCATCTCAAAACAGGATCCAGCTGTCTGGAAGCTGAACACTTTAAGAAAAACCTCCTAAGTCTAGGGTCCCAAGTCACTGAGGGGACCTCTCGAGGCCCTCCACGCCAGTAAGCATGCCGCCTCCCCAGAGTGCTCACATCTGCCCACCCCGGCCGAGACATCCCTCCACGTGAATCGGCTTCCGGCCCTGGGCCGCTTCACTCACCGTCTTTTTTGCGGCCACCATCTTCCTGCCTTAGGTGCGGGACGGACCCAACCTAGAACATACAAAGGGCAGAGGAAGACGTTTAGGACTGAACTCCAAACGGCAACTCACTGCGCTGCCAGAGCGGCCTGCACTTCTTCCCCGCGGAGCCCACTCACCAGAAGCAGCCGCCAAGATGGCCGGGAGAGAGAAAGGAAAGAGTTCCCACAATGCAAAGTCCTTCACTGCAAAGCCGCGACGCCGGAACCGGAAGCAAGCCGCGAGCGGAAGAGGCGGGGCAAGAAGGGGAAGGCTGCTGCAGGTTGCTGGCGGTACTGCCGGTTAGAGTTGTGGTGGTGCTGTACGTGTACTCTTGCTGCGGGACTTAACGCGGTATTAGTCTGTTGCTGCGAGCTGCAGACTGAGGAACCGAGGAACGTCGAACGGGGCGGGAGTTAGAGAAGCCGACTTAGGGTGAGGCGGGAGGGGCGGGGAGAAGAGGCGGCGGCGGCGGCGGCTGGACCACGGTCTTAGTGCTGCTGAACTCCTCTATACCGAAGCCGTGGCTCTTGGGGAGACTCGGAGAAAACTCAGGTGCGCCTCAGCTCCCGGGTGTGCCTTCCTGCGTCAGTTCCGCGTGGGCCGAAGCACTGCGTGCCCTCCCATGTCCTCGCCCCAGTTGCCGGCCTCTCGGAGAACGGTGGCGCCCTGCGCTGGCTTCCCCAAGCTCGCTTCTTGGTTGGCGGTGTTAATGCGACCTTGTAAGCCCATTTTGCACAGAGAGCAGTAAAGAGGTCTAATTTAAAAATATTTTGGGGGCGCCTGGGTGGCTCATTTGGTTAAGCGGCTGACTTCAGCTCAGGTCATGATCTCCTGGTTCATGAGTTCGAACCCCGCGGGCTCTGTGCCGACAGTTCAGAGCCTGGAGCCTGCTTCAGATTCTGTATCTCCTGTCTCTGTCTCTCAAAAATAAATAAACGTTAATAAAAATAAAAATAAAAATCTTTTTGTTGTGAACGTTGGACCTTCATATAAATGTCCAGTGACGGGTCATTCAAAATAGGAGGCATAGAACTGTTGGGTCCTTGGATCGTCCCCCAAGGAGCTCCAGATACGTATGCAAAGGCAAGAGCGTTTATTGAGATTCCAGCATGCTGAGGTCAGCCACTCCGTAAAATGGCGACCCCGAGAGGAGCGCGCAGGCTCCTTTTAAGCAGATTTCCAAGGCGGGAATCTGGTGTGTGTAGTTTCCAAGCAAGGCGGGAAACAGGTGTCTCTATTTGAGGGATACGGGTGCTCTATGGATTGGTTCAAGCTGGTTTGGTGAGGGGTGGAACCTGATTAATTAGGGCCACCCCTTGCCCCTTAGGTCCGGGACCTTACATTCCCCCCTTGGCTAGTACGTAATGGGGCCCAATCATGGGTCCCTTGTATAGGCATAGTCCCCATATCTTCTCATTCCCAATCTTTTACTGCCTTGCCAGCTGGAGTGAAAAACTTTCAGGGGGTTACAACCGCTGCCTGGAACAGGTCCTGTAAGTGCGGCCCTCTCTCTGGATTGGCTTGGTGTCCTGCCAGAGCGCTTTTTGTACCTGGAATAGGGCTTGTAGGGAGGAAAGAAATTTTTGATCAAACTCAGTAACTCGGCCTTCAGTTTAGGCAACAGAGGTGGAGGCCGAGCATACATGATTTCATAAGGAGTACTCTAAAAAGAGCAAAAGGAGGAGAGATACCCAGTCACCTCCAGTCTCATGGGTTAATTTAGTTAAGGTCTCCTTAAAAGTCCGATTCATTCTTTCTACATGCCCTGAACTCTGGAAGTTATATTGCATATATCCTCCCCAATCTGTCCCCAACATCTTTACCAGTTTCTGGGTTACCTGAGAGATGAAGGCAGGTCCGTTATCTGAACCTATTGACCCTGGGAGACCGTAGCAGGGGATGATGTCTTGTCCGTCATAACTGCCGCCCCTGCATACCTGGTGCCGTCCTTGATGAAGCTGCTGCCATCTGTATACCAAGCGGCCTCTGCGTCTGGCAAGGGTTCATCTTTTAGGTCTGGTCTAGTTCCCTGTAGGTGGCTCAGAATCTCAGAACAATCGTGTCTGGGAGCCTCCAGGTCCGGATTAGGCAATAGAGTAGCCAGGTTTAAGGCACTGCTGGCTGTGAACTGGACCCGTGGGGGGTTTAGCAGCAAAGCTCGATAATGCATCAATCTGGCCTTGGTCAGCCATTTATCAAGAGGGCATTTTAAGACTCCTTCTATGGCGTGGGGGGTGGTCACTTGGAGCGGCTATCCCAGAGTCCATTTGTCAGCATCCTTTACTAGCAACACTGTGGCTGCAATTATTCGGAGGCATGGGGGCCACCCAGTTGCAACCAAGTCAAGTCTTTTGGACAGATGCCACCGACCGCCGCCATGGCCCCAGTGTTTGGGTAAGGACTCCTTTAGCCACCCCTTGCTTTTCATCCATAAACAGGTGGAACGGTTTGGTGATGTCTGGCAAGGGCAGGGCCGGGGCCTCCAGGAGGGCTCTTTTGACCTGGTGGAATGCCCTGTCCATAGGCTCAGTCCAATCCAACGGGGCATTCCCTCCGCTCGTGGCTTCATAAAGTTGTTTTGCCATTTCAGCAACTCCTGGGATCCATAGCCTACAAAATCCTGCGGACCCCAGGAATTCTCTTACCTCTCGGTGAGTGGCAGGTCGGGGAATGTTAAAGATAGTTTCTTTTCCTGCCTGAGACAGCATCTCCTTCCGGTTTGAGTATGCACCCCAGATACGTCACCTTTTCCTGACGGAGCTGGGCCTTTTTAGCAGACACGATATCCCAGGGTCCTGAGTAATTCCCCAGTTGCAGCTTCGCAAGCTCCAGCAGTTTTTGCTGCAATCAGGTTATCCACGTACCGTAACAGACTGACGTTAGGGTGGGCTCACTTCTACTCACCCAGGTCCTCTTGGAGTGCCTCAAAGATGGTAGGGGAGTTTTTAAAACCCTGGGGAAGCTGTGTCCAGGTTAGCGGTCCATTGAATTCGTTTTCCATGTCTGTCCACTCGAAGGCAAATAGGAGTTGACTGACAGGGGCAAGAGGTAGACTGAAGAAAGCATCCTTTAAGTCCAATATAGTATAAACTTCTCATTCCGGAGGCAAAGAGCTCAAGAGAGTGTGTGGATTTGGCACGGTAGAGTGTATATCTTCCACCCTCTTGTTTACCGCCCTTAAGTCTTGTAATCTGAGGAGTTCGGCTTTTTAACTGGCAACAAGGGAGTATTCCACACGGCTTGGCAGGGGATCGGAATGCCCAGGTTTCTGAGGCGTCTAATATGGGGCGCAATCCCTTGTTTGGCTTTTTCAGGCATCGGCTATCGACTTGATCTGGATAATTATAGGAGGCTGGTGCTTAGCCCCTCTGGGTCATCCCGTTTCCACCCAAGCTTCCAGGATCTCCCGCATCCAGTGGGACAACAGCTCATTAGTGCCCCCTGTCGACATTTGGGGTTCTTTAAATAACCTGTACTCCTCTTCCAAGGCCAAGGTTAAGACACCTATGGCCTCACCAGCGTCATCCGTCACCAAGACTCCAGTCACCAAGACTCCAGAGGAGTTGAAGTGAATGTGGGTCCCCACTTTACTGAGCAAATCTCCCCAGTAAGGGGCACTCAGGGATGATCATGAAGGCGTGGGTTACCCGGCCCTTTCCCAGGTCCACCGTTCTTCGGGTAGTCCATGAATATCGGTTCATCCCCGTGGCTCCCTGCACCCACGATTGTTTCTGAGAGATTCTGCGTAGAAGTTGTTTCAAAGTTGAGTGCTGAGCCCCAGTATCGACCATAAAGCATATTGGTTTCCCCTCCACTTTTAAACCTCCTCAGCCACGGCCAAGAGCTCAGCCAGCCTCTTACCTTCAAATCCTTCCAGCCGCTGCAGCTTCCAGCGCATATCAGGGGCCGACTGATTGACGAAGGCCTGACTTACAGCCGACCGATTCTCCGGAGCCTAGGGGTCCAGGGGAGTATAGGTCCGATATGCCTCCATTAATCTCTCCAGGAAGGCCCCCCGGAGACTCTTCTGGTCCCTGCTTTACCTGACTCACCTTAGACAAATTTGTGGGCTGCCTAGCAGCCGCACAGAGTCCCCCCATTAGAGTCTGGCGGTAGACCTTTAGCCTCTCCATACCTTCCTCAGTGTTAAAGTCCCACTCCGGCTGTGTCAGGGGAAATCCTAAATTGATGAGGTCTAGAGTTGGCCGTGTGTCTCCCATATGGGCCTGGAACCAATTTCCAGGCCTTGGCCAGGATCCTCTCCCGTTCTTCTGTAGTAAAGAGGACTTATAACAGCTGGTATTAATCATCCCAGGTGGGCTGATGGGTAAATAAGACAGAATCTAACACATCAATCAGTTTACTAGGTTTCTCAGAGAATTTTGGATTTTGTAGCTATCAGTTACAAAGATCACTAGTAGCGAAAGGCTAGTGGACTAGGTATTGCCTCCCATCTACATCGGGTGGCCCTGTAGCTCGTAGGGGAAGGGCCACCGAGTCTGGTTCCGGCAGCCTAGCCTCCTTCCGCCCTCGAGCTCGGGTATGGGGCAGGCTGGTTGCGTCACCTGCCATGTTACCCGGAGCTTTCTCCCTCCCTCCTGCCGCTCCTGCTGTTCCCACCACCTCTGGCTCTCCCCTTCCCGCCGCACCCTTCCCCCTCCCTGGGGTGGATACAGTGGCAGCAGAGTCAGAATTTCCTCCTCCAAGCTCCCATTCAAGGGAGGCAGGATAGGATAAAGTGGGGCCATGGGGGGAGCGGATGGTTCTGGGCCCTTTTTCTTCGCCAACTTCTCCGTCTCCGTCGCGATGACTGCTCGAGCTGGGGGCAGAAAAGGCACCAGCCATTTGGGTTTTTCCCGCCTTTCTCGCTCAGCTAGAACTTGCCAAGTTGTAAGGGGACCTGGTCCGGATGGCCTGGACTCCCATATACCTTATTTTTAACCTGATATGTGGTAGGGAGGTCAAAAGACCCTTCCTCTGGCCACACTACATCAAGTGTTGGCCTTTCATTCCTGCAAAAGACAAAGAGTTTTCCTTTGTGGACTGATAGTCCCAGATCGTCCACCTGCTTCTGGAAGTCCTTGAAATGGTTTAAAACAATGGTTAGAGGCGTTGACTCCGCCTGGCTCATGGTAATCCACACACCGATTACAAAGACAACACAGACAACAAAAACAACAATACAGTGTACCGGTACTGAAACAAGACACAAAACCTGAAAATGGGACGACGGCCTATCCGTTTATCACGGGCTCCGTCAGGCAGGAGCGACCTGCTCTGTCCCGCCAGAGTTACCCAACAATTGAGATAAAAAAAATCGCCTATCTCCCTGAACCTGAAGTGAGGTCAAGAGTCTCTTGCCTTCACCTTGGCTCGGGAACCACTAGCGCGTCCGCCTGGCTCCCGGACTTCCCGTTAAGCTCGAGCTACAGAGACTACACAAGAACACAGACACTACAAAGGAACACAACAAAACACAGAGAGCACTCGCTTACCAGCCGGCCTGTCCAACGCTCAACACAGTCTGGGTCTTTGAGGGCAAGATTCCTGGCCCATGCACCAAATGTTGGGTCCTCAGATCATCCCCCAAAGAGCACGAGATATGTATGCAAAGGCAAGAGCGTTTATTGAGATTCCAGCATGCTGGGGTCAGCCACTCCGTAAAATGGCGACTCCGAGAGGAGCGCGCAGGCTCCTTATAAGCATAGTTCCAAGGCGGGAAACAGGTGTCTCTAGTTTCCAAGGCGGGGAAACAGGTGTCTCTATTTGAGGGGTACGGGTGCTCTATGGATTGGTTCAAGCTGGTCTGGTGAGGGGTGGAGCCTGATTAATTGAGAAGTGTTTTAGGGCGACCCCTTGCCCCTTAGGTCCGGGACCTTACAAGAACTTCCAAAATGTTGGGGCACCTGGGTGGCTCCATTGGTTAAGTGGCCAACTTCGGCTCAGGTCATGATCTCACGGTCTGTGAGTTCGAGCCCCACGTAAGGCTCTGTGCTGATGGCTTATCAGAGGCTAGAGCCTGCTTTCAGATTCTGTATCTCCCTCTCTCTCTGCCCTTCTCCTGCTCATGCACTGTCTCTATGTTTCTTAAGAATAAATAAATGTTAAAAAAATGTACCAGCACCAAACATGTAACATCGGACCAGGTAAGATGTTATCATGTGTTAACTTTAAGGAATCAGAAAATCAAAGTTGCTCAAAGACATATGAACAAAGATACTTATTTTCATATTATTTTTAGCAAAGGAAATTAGAAATATCAAATGGTCATCATTCTTTTTTTTTAATTTTTTTCTTTAATGTTTATATTTGAGAGAGAGAGAGACAGCGACCGAGCATGAGCGGGGAAGGGGCAGAGAGAGAGGAAGACACAGAATCTAAAGCAGGCTCCAGGCTCCCAGCTGTCAGCACAGAGCTGGACTCCAGACTGGAACCCACAGACTGCAAGATCATGACCCCAGCCGAAGTAGAATTCATTGACTGAGTCCCCCAGGCACCCCAAATGCTCATCATTCTTAATGTATGTATGTGTATATATATGTATTATATATATAACATATTTTATATATTTAAACAAACCAATATGTGTGTTAGTATAATTCAAGTCTGTAAAGCTAATCATCAAAACTTACCCTTGGATAAGATATGAGAAGAGTGGGTGATGAGAGGACAATTTTGTACCTTAAATATTTCAGTACTACTTGAATTATTTTACAGCCTGCATTGTTATGTAACGTTCCTTATTAATCATAAAGTGGTGATTTAAATGTATCTTGTGAAACATCAGTTATATCTGAAAGTGTTATTTCTCAAAGTATGGCTCCCAGATCACGTAATTCAGAATCACCTTGAATTCTTACTCTTGGACCCCACCTAGGTATGTGGAAGAAGTCTTTGGTGGGGCTCGGGAATCAGTTTAATAAGCAGCCTCAGTGGTTCTTAGAAACACTAGAATTTGAGGAGTAAGGAGCTAAAGAACGAGGGGCGCCTGACTGGCTCAGTAGGTAGAGTGCGGGACTCCTTGATCTTGGTGTCCTGAGTTCCAGCCCCGTGTTGTGGGTAAAGGTTACTTTAAAAACACACACACACACACAAAACTGAAGAATGAAATAGGCAAGTTGGTTTTGAGGCATGCCAGCTTAGGTAAAGACATAAACTAAATAATGAAGCCTTATACTTTTATATTGAGCCCTATATTTTCAAAGTTTTTAAATATTCACTTTCTCCCAAAGTAATCAGGATAGATATTACCCCCAGTTTAGAGATTAAATGATTCAAGTACTTGATATGACTTTGCTGGGATGCTTTTCATCATATGATACCAAGTTTCTGGTCCTTACTATATATATCCTCTCTGTACTTTACAGAAAGGCCTTCGTTGCTTTCTCCTGATCTTACTAGGGTTTGTATTGGAAGCCAGAGAAGCCCGAAACACTTATTTTATGTATGAAACATGACCACAAAATGTTTGAGAATTCTTCCTAGGGGATCTTAACGGATTTTGCTGTATCTCTTCAGAGAAAGATTTAGGTTCTCCGTTCTTCTTCTTCTTCTTTTCTTTTTTTTTTTTTTTTTGGTTTATTTTTGAGACAGAGTGCAAGTGGGGGAGGGGCAGAGGGCGAGGGAGACAAAGAACCTGAAGCAGGCTCCAGGCCCTGAGCTGTCAGCACAGAGCTCAACAAGGGTCTTGAACCCACGAACCACGAGATCATGACCTGAGCCAAAGTTGGACACTTAACCAACTGAGCCACCCAGGAGCCCCAGGTTCTCAGTTTTTCTATTTAATATCTGCATGACTTGGGGCAAATTGTCTAAAGTTTCTAAGCCTCAGTGTCTTCATCAGAAAACTAGAATAATGTGTCTACTTCATCGTATTGTCACAAGGATCACAGTAAATGTAATGGTGTATAAAGTGTCTAGCATAGGCCTTGTACAGAATAAATGAGGTGAATTTCTCTTCCTCAATCCAACTCCTACCTCCCTAACCTCCCCAGCACAGCCACCTAGAGTCATTCACAACATCATTAAACCTATGCACTAGGGGAAGAAACACTTGCCATGCAAAAATAACAGTCAAATCTTTTGGTTCAAGAAGATTTTATAAAATCGGGGTGCCTGGGTGGCTCAGTTGGTTGTGCATCCAACTCTTGATTTCGGCTCACGTCTTGATCCCAGGGTCATGGGATCCAACCCCACCGTGGGCTTCGTGCTGACGGTGTGGAACCTGCTCAAGATTCTCTCTTTGGGGGCACCTGGATGGCTTAGTTGGTTAAGCATCCAGCTTCAGCTCAGGTCACCATCTCACAGTTCGTGGGTTCGAGCCCTGTATCAGGCTCTGTGCTGACAGTGTGGTGCCTGCTTGGGATTCTCTCTATCTTTCTTTCTCTGCCCCTCCCCTGTTTGTGCTCTTTCTCTCAAATAAACAAACTTAAAAGAAAAGGATTCTCTCTCTCTTTCCCTCTGTTCCTCTGCCCTGCTCACATGGTCCATCTCTCTAAAATTAAGAATTAAAAAATATTTTTATAAAATTTCCCACCTTTGTATTTTATTAGAGCAGGAATTGGCAAACTTTTTCTATGGAGCCAAATAGTAAGTATTTTAGGCCTTTGAGGCTGTACGTTCTCCATGGCAACTACTCAGCTCTGCTGTTGTAGCACAAAAGCAGCCATAGGCAATATACAATGGCTGGATTCCAATAAAACCTTATTTACAGATTCAGGCAACCAACCAAGTCTGGCATACAGGCCATACTGTACTGACCCTTGTGTTAAAAGATTACACTTACTATTACTAAAAATAGCTGCTTTAAGTCATGTCCTTATTCTAAGGAGATGTATGCTGAAGTATTTACAGATGAAGTGTCATGATTATCTTCGACTTATTTTTGAATTGCTAAAATAAATGTAAATAAAATGCTAAAATAAATGAAGGTAGACAGGTGGGTAGAGCAAATGCAGCAAAGTGTTAACAATTGCTGAATTTAAAGTGGAGGGTATTTCAGTATTGGGTATACTAGTCAACTTTCTTGAGTTTGAAAATTATAATATTAAAAAGTTGGGAAATATATACGCTTTAAGAAAGAACTTTGCCATCTAGCTATTATTTTATTTTTTTTCCGGATGCCAGTCTGTAGCGTTTCAGAGTGATTTTGAAAAAATACCAAAAGGTAAATGTGATGGAACAGAATTAACACAAGGCTTTGGTTTTCATTCACCAAAATCACCGTCGGAGATTCTGAGAACTCTGCAGGCACCTGCATTCATTGCGCTTTTGGTTTATACTTGCTGTGGGGATTAGAAGTGACAGGCTGCATTCCCGGTTAGAGCAAATACTAACAGGTTCATGTGATAGTCATTGATTCGGTCCCCTTATTGTTAAGCAGTTAAAACTATCATATTCATGAATATCATCAGCTATTACTCAGTGTCCAGATTAGGAAGCAGCCCATTAGTACAGGTGACCCTTGAACAACTCAGGTTAGAGGCACCGACCCCCCCACGTTTTCAAAAGTCCATTATATAATATTTGACTCCTAAAACACTTACTTACTAATCGCCTCCTGTTGACCAGAAAAGCCATATCAATAACATAAAGAGTCGGATCGCATATTTTTTATATTCTATGTATTATATACTGTATACTTACAAGAAAGTAAACAAGAAAAGAATGTGTTTCTAAGAAAATCGTGAGTAAATACATTACAGTAGTGTACTGGAAAAAAAAATCCACCTGCAAGTGGGCCTTCCCAGTTCAAATCAGGGGTGTTCAAGGGTCAGCTGTAATTTGGAACTCTATTTGTCTAACTCAACCTTCACATTCTTAAGTCACCCGGACATTAAACATGCTCAGAAATCTGGTGAGAGGGAGGGACAATGAATCCGAGTGAAAAGATCCTATAAACCGAATGAGTGTTGGTGACCTTTCAACTAACTAAACACACATACACGAATACAAGAATTTTGAACCGTTAGAGGACAAAGAGGAATGAATGCTACGTATTCCTCTCCACCCTTTCTGCCTCTACAATAACAAGGAATCCAAAATATCTCTTCTGTACCCCTCTCTGTCCAGACTAGGGATGCTCCGGACTGCATTGGATTAAACATAAGCCAGGGAAATACTTTCTCCTTTTTTTTTTTTTTTTTTTTACCATTTTTCCATCCGAGGAGTATAGGTTTTTTATATTCTTGGATACAAAGAACCCAGGGTACTTCATTCACTATTTTACTATAGAGGGGTGACACTTTGGGAAAGTACTGTCTATAGATGTTTGTCTTTGGATTACTTTATATTTCTTAGAGTCTATTTTTGAAATTTCAGTATAAGTGGGGTTCCTATGTTTCTAATAGTCTGTAATATGACATTTTACACATTATTTTCAATAATTTTAAAAGTCTGCCATGTACATGTACTGTTACCCTTAATAAAGCTATAATGCACAGATTAAGACACCTATGTTTTCTGCTTTTCACTGGAACTTAATTAATACTATAACACTATGTCAGGCCGATCAGAAAATGTCACTGATTAGCTAATAGAGAAATAATAAATGCAAATTTGTGACAACATCAAAACATGAGTACATTGAAGAAAAATGATAAAAGAATTCCTTGGGGGTGAAAAGATTTATGAACTGTGCCTTCAAGATACAACACATCAAGGTACTATCAGCATTTAGAATCACAGTATCAGGTATGTTTAGGTATTGTCAAGATACGACTGAAGGAATAAGACAGGACAGATAATTGCTAAGAAGGAGAATGGTCAGGGAGAGGGAAGGCAGGGTAAGCATTGTGTATTAGTCTAGATACTTCAGTTGTAAGCAACAGAAACTGGCTCAATTAAGCATAAAAGGAAAATTATATTGTAGTTTACCAAGTGAACAGGAAGCTTGGAGAGTAAAACCCAGATCTGTGCATCCTGGTCATGGGAGAAGTAATACCATTTGTCAGTCCCTGGTTCAGAACATACTCTGCAAACCACAGAACAATACCCCAACCTTCAAACGGGTTTTATCTTGACTGATGCCTTAACAGGGTGTTTAATATGCCCTTCCATCTTCCTATAGGTTTAACTTCTGGCTATTGAGGTAGATAAGAAGACCAGTAGATCACATAGAAATTAACCTATTACCTTACTTGTCTCACAGTAATGTGAGTTATTTAATAAGATACACTGAATGTAATGGTGTGGCAGGTCTTGATGATACCGTCCACGAACAGATGGTGCTGCCAGGTGCCCAATGTGCAGGAAAAGCAAACACTGCCTATTAAAGATTTTCTACTCCTTCAAAAGAGGTCCGATCTCTCTTTCACGAGGTGGCTGATAGGTCCCTTCAAATTACACGTGCCATTCTGGAGGATCACAGTTGGTAGCTCTTATGCTGCTGGCAAACCGGGTACTTACCCAGGGAAACCATGTTAAGTGGAGGAACATGGCGATGAGCCCACATATGGCTTCCGTCCCTGTTCTTAGAGCCATTTTATTCCTGAGTTCATTGAGCAAGCCTCGAGGTGGCTCATGAGAAAGACTTTCTAGCATCCACAGGACGCCCGATCAGTATTGTTCACCTGATTACAAAATGCTTCCTCTGAAGAAAATGGGAGAGACCTGGCTTGGCTGACAAATCCTCTCCAAGGAAAAGTAAGATAACCCCGGTGAAAAAATAATTGATGGGGAAAAGAGGAAACCTAACTGGGCTCAATAAGCATGAAAACAGGAATTCAGAGAATTTCAAGTTAGTGTTCATATTTAACCAATCTTGGGGCACCTGGGTGGCTCAGTCATTTGAGCGTCCGACTCTTGAATTCAGGTCAGGTTATGATCTCATGGTTCGTGGGATCGAGCCCTGCATCAGACTCTGTGCTGACAGCATGGAGCCTGCTTGGGATTCTCTCTCTCTCTTCCCCTCACTTCCCCCCCCACCTCAAAATAAATAAATAAACTAAAAAAAAAATCTGTAAATTATTGCAGCTCTTTTGAGGAAAAATGGAGTCTTGAAAATACTTCACTAGCTAAATAAAATTAAATGTGACTTTAACTTACAAAAGCGTCTTCTGAAGTGGGAACCTGCTCGGGACTAACTTGTGTCCCCTCCCACCCCCATTCATATGTTGAACCTCCTACCCTCAATGTGACTCAATGGTGGGGGGTAGGGTTTAGGAGGTAGTTAAGGTTAAATGAGGTCATAAGGATGGGGCCCTAATCTGTTAGGGCCTGTGACCTTGTAGGAAGAAGATTCCACCCCAGCCCCCACATGAGGACACGGCAAGAAGGCTGCCACGTGCGAGGCAGAAAGAGTCCTCCCCAGAAACCAAATTGGCCAATACCTTGACCTTGGACTTCCCAGTCACCAGAATTGTGAGAAATAAATACGTTATTAAAGCCACCCAATTTATGGCATTTTGTTACGACAGCCCAACCTAACAGAGGGCCTCTTGATAGCATTCATATAAAACATAAATATTCCCCTAAGTTTTGGCTTATTCTGCCAGGTCCATTCACATACCTCTAAACTTCCTTGCACTAATTGCTGTCAATTTACTCAGGGACTTGGAATCCAGCCAAATCCTTAGCCAGTCTCAAAGTACTTCTCTGTACTTGGGGCACGGGAACCCTGAATAGAAGGCTAGAAGAGTCATAGTACGTATTTGTAATGTCGTAAAGTGTACTTCCTCAAAGATACCCAGTCTCCTCTTCACTGGAAGGGATTCATGAATTAATTGCTCTGGTGGCCTAGGCTGTGTTGGGCCTGCACTGCAGGAGGGAGAGAAAGAGGAGAAAAGTGAGAAGAGAAGGGATCCGGACAGGGAGGAGAAGCAGGGTAGAGAAGCAAGATAGAGAGGGAGACCTCTAAATATACTGTAAAGACCATAGCTGTGTACACCTAGGACTCATATAAGGAAGTATGCCAAATTTCAGGCAATGTGAGCACAAATCAATCATGATGGTGTTATGGTCTGAATTGTGTTCCCTCATTCATATGTTGAATTCCTAAACTTTGTAATATGGCTCTTTCGGAGACAGGCCCTTTAAAGAGGTAATTAAGGTAAAATGCGGTCATATGGGTGGGCCCTAATCTAATATGACTGGTGTCCTTATAAGAAGAGGAGATTATGGGGCACCTGGGCGGCTCAGTCCATTAAGCATCTGACTTAGGCTAAGGTCGTGATCTCTCAGGTTCGTGAGTTCGAACCCCATGTGGGGCACTGTGCTGACAGCTCAGCCTGGAGCCTGCTTCGGATTCTGTGTCTCCCTCTCTCTCTGCCCTTCTCCCATGCACACTCAGTCTTTCAAAAATGAATAAACGTTAAAAAAAAGTTAAAAAAAAAATAAAAGGAGATTAGGACATAGACGTGATGGGAAGAGCATGTGAAGATACATGAGGAACACGACCATCCCCCAACCAAGGAGAGGTCTTCAGAAGACCTGCTGACATCTCGTTCTGACTTCTGGTCTTAGAACTGTGAGGAAGTAAGTTTTCGTTGTTGAAGTCAGCCAGTCTGTGATACTTTGTTACGGCAGCCCAAACCAACTAACACAAATGGGAAGATGAACCATTGAGTACTGTAAGAATTCATGAATATATACTGCTAGAAATGAATGAATAATAAGTAGAGAAGAGAAAGTGCCCCCTTACTGTAGAATCCCAACTAATAAATGTAGGAGAAATAGTGTAATTAGAAAATCACCAATTGATAGCCATCATAGTCATAATTGATCCTAGCAAGAATAGTAATGTATGCTAACAGTAGCAGATAAAAGTTTGATGAGACACGGGATATTAGTCTTAAAGTCTTTCCCCATAAATTATGAAGAGTAAAATCGTAACTTTTCGGTGGCAAACCTGGCAAACACTACCTTCACTACCTAATCAAAGTTAACATCACCAGTAGGGAGGCATCACACGCGCTCGATAGGAACACTCGGACAGCATAACATCTTGTATTCCAGCCCAAACTGCATTGCCTGAAAACAGTCACATCGGGAAACATCGGACAAACCCAAATGAGAAATATTCTACAAAATAAACGGCCTGTTCTCTTAAAAAATGTCAAGGTCATGAAAGACAAAGACTGAGGGAACTACTTTAGATTAAAGCACACTAAAGAGGCATGACACTATGTAATGCGTGGTCCTGGATTGACGATTGGCCAACGTCGAATACGAGGTGGATTAAATAGTATATCAACAGCAAACTTCCCTGTGGTAACAGAACTGCCGTTATGTAAGAACAAGACTGCCATCCAAAGCTGGTCTACCAATCAATAGCCACGGGCCGGCATCGCCCCCTCCCCCCTCCCCGGCTATTTAGTGATGATTCAGATGAGCCCTCCCAGTCCTTCGCTCGGCCCGCCCGGGACATCCTCCCTATTCCTTTCTGAGGCCTTTTTCCTCTCCTCCTTTGCCCCACCCAACATCTTCTGCCCACGGGGCTCCCTGTTCCTGCCATCTCCTGCTTCCTCGCTCATCTCTCCCCGGCCCCTTCCACCTCGCGACAGCAACTTTTCGTCCATAGGTGCGCCCCGCACCCCGACGCTCGGCTGTGCGCTTGCGCTCTGCGCCCGCCAGAGCCCGGCCGGCAGTCGGAGGCGCGTCGCAGGCGCATCGGCGCCGCCGGCGCGGTTTGCGCGGGATCCGAGCTCCCGGCCGACGCTCGCCCCAGGCTGGGACAGGTGGCTGCGCTCACCCGCAAGGCCGCCCTCCTGCCCGCGATGGGCTGCTCCAGCAGCGCCCTCAACAAGCCCGGCGACGGCAGCAGGCTCCGCAGCGGTGAGCAGGGGACCCGGCCTCACCCTCGCCCGGGCCTCGGGGTCGGCTTGCTTCCCAGGGGTCCGAAAGGTGCGACCCGCCCGGCAGGGGGCGGGCTGCTCGCTGAGGGCGTGAGTGGAACCCAGAGCAAAGCGCCGCTCCCTCCCGGAGCGCGGCTGCGGGAGCCTGGGTGGAGGTCCCGGTGCGCCCCAAACGCGCGCGCTGCGGGACGCGGGAGGCCAAGGGCGCGGCCCGCGGCTATCCGCTTGGCGATCGGGGAGGTGGCGTTAAATCCCTACCGCGCCTGGCCAGGGGTTGCCTTAAACGGATGAGTAATTTCCTGCCCTTACAAGAGGTGCTATTTAATCTCCTTAAAGTACGAACTTTCAGATTATATAAAGCCGCAAATTCCTGCGGACCATTAGTTTTTGGTCGTAAGGAGAGACGTGATCCTCGCTTTTCTAGCAAGACCTTGCCCTCCCGTCCACATTTCAGCATCAGAGATGGTAAAGGATGCGGAGAGTACAGGTGGACGTTCACTCCATCAAGTAGGATCCTGCACTTTTGAAGAGGTCAGGTACACTTTTCCCCTATCTTTACTTAAGCCATATGTAAGCGTGATTCCAAATCCTTGGACTCTGACAACAGTGTGAAGTGATGGAAATATCCATTTCCTCCTATACAATACCTGCTGACCTTTCTCTTAAAGGAAAGCCTCTGAACCCCAAATATGCTCTCAGGAGGCCCGTGCAAAAAGTTAATTAATTAATTAATTAATTCGAGGCTAGTACAAGGAGCAATTTCTTTAATGTTTCATTTTATTTTGTGAAATCACGTGGATTTCGCATTCTGCTCCATGGTACATCCTTGTTGGTTTCAATATGAAAAACAGGAAAATTGATACTTCAGGAAGATACACTATATTTGGTTTCTCTTATCCCCTTCCATGGTCCCAGATATCCTAGGAGTAACATACTGATTTAAAAAGCAGAGAACTAAATCATCATTAAAGATTTGTTTGATAAAAACATGACTGTGGGGAATGTTACTCTTAGGGAAGGGCAAAAGTATCCAATAGGAGGAATGTTCAAAATAATGAAAAACTTTAAAAAAAACAACAACAACAAACACTTTATCACCAGTATTAATAACCGTCAACATAAGTCACACCTTTTCATTTTTTATTCATGCTTTCATCATTGTTCTAAGTTTTCATGAATGTTGTTCTGAAAGAATATTAAAACACCTGACAACCCGTTTTAGTGCATTGAAAGTTAATTAATACGCTGCGTAAACTGCTCAGTGCACATATTAAATCAGTCAACAGGTGTATTTTGCTTTTGATGCCCAATTACACAATACTCCCTTGTAATTGGATACTATTGTGTGTTCATCAGCATTTCAACTCCATGATCTTGGAGGCTCAATAAATAATTCATTCCTGTTTCTGCAGCTCAAAACTTCTTTAAGTCCTATATATAATCCTAAGTCTTGTGTCTGAGCTTTTAGATTAAAAAAATCCAGGTTTATTAAATGTCCTGTATATGCACTTACTCACTGTGTCCCCGATGCCTAACAATACTCGGCACATAGTTGTTGAATAAATCGCTTCATTTAATCCTTATGACAATACTATGACTAAGTATTATGATTGTCTCCATTTCACAGATGAAGGAACCCTGTGACCCTGGGCAAATTATTTACTCTTAAAAGTCAGAGCTGGGCTTTGAATTCAGGTACTTTGGTTCCAGAACTTGACTTATTTCTCCTTAAACCGCCTTGTGATAACAAGGTTTAAATCTGATTTATTTTATTTTTAATTTTTTTTAATGTTTATTTATTTTTGAGAGACATAGAGACAGAGCGTAGCAGGGGAAGGGCAGAGAGAGAGGGAGACACAGAATCCAAAGCAGGCTCCAGGCTCTGATGAGCCGTCAGCACAGAGCCCGACGCGGGGCTCGAACTCACAGACCGTGAGATCATGACCTGAGCTGAAGTTGGCCGCTCAACCGACTGAGCCACCCAGGCTCCCCTGATTTATTTTATTTAAAAATAATTTTTAAATGTTTATTTATTTTTGAGAGACATAGAGACAGAGTGTGAGCAGGGAAGGGGCAGAGAGAGAGGGAGACACAGAATCCAAAGCAGGCTCCAGGCTCCGAGCTGTCAGCACAGAGCTCAAGATGGGGTTTGACCTCATGAACAGTGAGATCATGACCTGACGGAAGTTGGATACTTAACCGACTGAGCCACCCGGGCACCCCGATATAAATCTGATTTAAATCTCAGATCACTGAGATTCCCATTATAGATGTGTTCATCCACTGTGCAAACAACAACAACAAAATAATAAAGTATAATAGAGCATTATAATTCAATAAATTTAATAATATAATCGTAACAGTTTGTTTTAATCCTTAAATAAGATATATATTGTAATAAATATTATACAGATGTGATATATAACATATAAATTTATTATATGTTATTATCTAATATACATATTTTAATAAATATTTATCCCTAGATGAGTTGGTAAAATGTGAAGTTTATGTTTACTTCCAAATATAAACTGGAAATATTTGGGGGACATTTGTTTAGCCTTAGAGATATTTTTTTAAGATATTTATTTATTTATTTTGAGAGAGAGAGCAGGGAAGGGATAGAGAGAGAGGGAGAGAGAGAGAATCCCAAGCAGGCTGTGTGCTGCCAGCGCAGAACCCAGTGCAGGGCTGGAACCCGTGAATCGTGAGATCATGACCTGAGCTGAAATCAAGAGTTGGATGCTCAGTGGATGGAGCCACCCAGGTGCCCCTGACCTTAGAGGTATTTTGAGTAGAGTGCATAGATGTAAAGAAACCACCAGCGCCCTCCCATAGAGATACAGGTAATCTTCATATCATACTAGAGGTTATCTAAATTCACAATATCAACCTTTTTAAAATTTTTTTTAAATGTTTATTTACTCAGAGAGAGAGAGAGAGAGAGAGAGACAGAGAGTCCAAAGTGGGCTTCCCATTGACAGCAAGTAGGCAGATGTGGGGCTTGAACTCATGAGCCAGGAGATCATGACCTGTGCGGAAGGTGGACACTTAACCGACTGAGCCCCCCAGGCACCTTAAAACCTTGTGGGTTGGTTTTAAAATACGTGAACTAGCCTGTAGACCAGATCTGTGTCAACAGTTCTGCCCAACTGGATGTTCTGTAACTGGCTTAAGAACTGTTATACGTGATGCAATATTAGCCTACAAGCAAAAGAATCATGAAATAATGGGTTGGACTAGATTACCTCTGAGATCACTTATGGCTCTGAAATCCTGGGGCATTAAAATATGAAGCTGTTTATTTCCTGGGCTTAAATTTGAATCAGACAGCAGCTACTTGGTTAGGTCGCTGTTAGGCTGAATAGGAAAATCCGTGCTACTGATCACACAGATATGTTTGCTCTGACCCATCAGACCCTGAATCTCACTAAGCTGCTTTCCCTTATTTCCAAAGATGACTGACTAGGGAAAGAGGTGCGGAGGGACCAGGACACAGGTGGATGGTCCAATAACGAACTCTTCAGTGCTACTCAGAGTGTAGAGCAGGGCCTGGTACATGGTAGTCACACATCTGTTTTTACTGAATGGCTTAAAATGTCTGAGGAAAGAGGCTTTTCTTTCCAGAAGGACTATTAGACAGATCGAGTGCCATTTCTTATGTTTGTGGAAGCAATTTCTAAATATTAGGGCAATATTCTGTTCAAAATTTCTGTTCTTTTCAGAGCCCCAAGGATCCGATGGAATCTGAACCCAAAGGTTGTGTTGATTTTACAGAGGTTAATGGACCCACAGGTGTCTAGGTCTTTGTATCTGAACCTTCCTCCCTGCGCTGCCAGCCTTCTATGTATGTGTATAATTATTGCTTTTCTCTTTCCTAATACAAATATCATCTGTTTCTGGAAGACTTCTTCCTGAGGTCTTACAGCTTAAGCACCAGCATTGACAAAGTAAATAGATGGTAATTATTGACAAATTCATTGCTAGGTTCATGTGTACATTTCCACTGACAGTATAATCATTTGTTTATTCTAATCCGAACTCTTGCTAGCTGCTTGGAGGCCATGTTACCTAGGCAATAGGATGAGGCTTGAATTTCACGCTGTTAGGTGAATTGTTCTTTGTCCTGTGGAGATACCTTCCGCCTTCAACTAATATTTTCACACAGCGACATTTCAGTCCTAAGTAGACATTTTTTCTTTGTAATTGAAGAATAAACATCATCAGGATTAAAACTCATTTTAATAGGCTTTCCTTGCATGCAGATGTTACATAAATGGGGTTTCTCTCTTGAAAATGCTAGAAGTAGGGCCCAGGTCTTGTATGTCTTTGTGTCCCCTCTAGAGCCTGGCACACAGAGGACGTTTGGCAAGTTTTTGTGGGAGGGTGGTTATTACGTCCCACTAATTAAAATGGAATATAAGAATTGCATACATGGGGGCACCTGGGTGGCTCAAAGGGTTGAGCGTCCGGCTCTAGATTTCGGCTCAGGTTTGGGTCTCACAATTCGTGTGTTCAAGCCCTATGCTGGGCTCTGTGCTGGCAGCGCGGAACCTCCTTGGGATTCTCTGTCTCTGTCTCTCTCTCAAAAATAAATAAATAAACTTAAAAAAAAAAAAAGAATTGCATACATGGTTCAAAAATTTGCAAACAGTTGAAAAACGCATGCTGTGAAAGTATACCTCCTGCCTTGTTTGCACCAGCTACTCAGTGCCAGTCATACCTGGGGGTAAATACTTGCCTTAGGTGGGTTTTTTAATATTCTTCCAAAGTTTCTTTAAACATGGTAAATATTGTTTCCCTCTCCCACCTTCATCATAAAATGTATTATACCCAGTATTCTTCACCTTATTCTTTCCACCTAACAAGACAGAGGTGTTTCTACCTTGACATACAGAGAACGTCTTTCTCCTTTTCTACCCTTGCTTAATAATCCATTGTGTGATTTGTTTAACCAGTCCCCTCTTGATAGGCATTTGGTTTGCTTCCAATTTTTTTCTGTTGCAAACAAGGCTGCAATGAATTCCTTTACATATACGTCATTTTGAATGTGTGCAAGCGCAGCTGTAGAACACTTTCCCAGAAGTGGCATTGTTAGGTTAAGGGGTATGAGCATTTATGATTTTGATGGATATCTGCCTAAATGCTTTCCACGAGACTTGTACCATTTTACACTCTCCTCAACAGTACTCTGCGCTCTCTCTCTTCCCCTTCCCTGCTCACACTCTGTGTCTCCCTCAAAAGTAAACATTAAAAAAAATTAAAAGTAAAAGGGGCACCTGGATGGCTCAGTTGGTTGAATGTCCGACTTCAGCTCAGGTCACGATCTCACGGTTCATGGGTTCAAGCCCCGCATCGGGCTCTGTGCTGACAGCTCGGAGCCTGGAGCCTGCTTTGGATTCTGTGACTCCTTCTCTCTCTCTGCTTCTCCTCTGCTCACACTGTCTCTCTTTCTCTCTCAAAAATAAACATTAAAAAAAATTAAAACAAAACACAGTACAGTAAGTTTTTTATAAAATTGAGGGATTTTCGAGACCAGGCAGCCACATCCAAACACGGGTGTGGAGAATTCAGGAGACAAGGTAGGAGCTCCCCTTGGTTCCAGATACTTTGGACTGTGATCTCATTTAATCCCCACAAGAGCCTTCTAAAGCAAACATCTGTATCACCAAATACAGCTAGGAAACTACAGCTTCGTGGGGATAAATAATGCGTCCAAGATCTCAGAGCTAGCAAGCGGTAGGGCTGAAGCGTAGTGCGTGTGACTCGGAAGCCCCTACTCTTTTCACAGTCCAGTTCCATCTGGAGTCTAGTCCCGCTTTCGTATGGCCTTCCCTGTAGGAAAAACACAATCCACATCTGTGTGGTGGGTGGGTGGGAGAATGGGTGGGTTGACAGAGATGGGGACTCAGGGGGATGAGAGTACTACTAAGAAAAGCAGAGGGACCTCAACAATAGCCAAATCATGGAAGGAGCCCAAATGTCCATCAACTGATGAATAGATCAAGAAGATGTGGTTTATAGTACAATGGAAAAGTGCTTGGCAATGAGAAGGAATGAAGTCCTGCCATTTGCAACAACGTGGACAGAACTGGAGGGTATTGTGCTGAGTGAAATAAGTCAGAGAAAGACAGCTATCCTATGTTTTCACTCATATGTGGATCTCGAGAAACTTAACAGAAGACCATGGGGGAAGGGAAGGGGAAAAATAGTTTCAAACAGAGAAGGAGGCACCATAAGAGTCTCTTGAATACAGAGAACAACTGAGGGTTGATGGGGTGGTTGGGGAGAAGGGAAAATGGGAGATGGACTTTGAGGAAGGCACTTGTTGGGATGAGCCCTGGGTGTTGTATGTAAGCGATGAATCATGGGAATCTACTCCCAAAGCCAAAAGCACACTGTATACACTGTATGTTTGCCAACTTGATGATAAATTATATTTAAAAAAAAAAAAAGCAGAGGGAGAGTAGGAACCAGGAGCCAGGTAATAACAGAAACCAGAAGGCAACACTGGCTGAGGTGGGCTTGGGAAGAGAGTGGGTTGTGAAGAGGGTCTCCTACTCAGGCAGGAGAAGGCCAACACAGCAAAACAAAGCTTCATTGTGCTCTTCTAAATCATGCTCCTGTAAGGTCGCCACATGTCCCAGCTAATATGCACAGTTTCTCTTCTGTGTTAATGTTTTACAACATCAAGTTTAAAATCAAAACCTAAAACTTGGCGGGGGGGGGGTTACTGAAAGGCTCACCAAAACTGATAAAAAGCATCAAACTTGGCCAAGCTTCAAAACCTGGTGTGTTTAAGTGTGTGTCGTGCTAGGTGACTTTTTTAAAGCCAAATATAGCTCTCAGTGTTAATGTTTGGAAAGTATCAAAATGACCTCCGAAGCTTGTTTACAGGGGCACATGGGTGGCTCAGTCAGTTAACCGCCCGACTTCGGCTCCGGTCATGATCTCGTGGTTCATGGGTTCAAGCCCCGCATCAGGCTCTGTGCTGACAGCTCAGAGCCTGGAACTTGCTTCAGATTTGGTGTCTCCCTCTCTCTCTGCTCCTCACCCTCTCATTCTCTCTCTCTCTCAAAAATAAATAAACATTGAAAAAAGAAGAAGCTTCTTTGCATTCCCAGGGTTGTTGCTGTTGTTCACATTTCTTGAACCCCCTCCTTGGGAGTTGCCATCAGGTTCTGGAGTTCATTCTTTTGTGTATATTCAAGGATGTCAGAGGTTTGCCCTTTAAGGACGAAGATTGACAAGAATACATTGTTTTAAATAGCTAAACGCCTATGGGAATCGCTTTACGAAGGTAAAGGAAATGGGCCGGGCGATGCTAGTGTGCTCAGAAACAGGGGGGCGGGGGGCATTGAAAAAAGGCAAGGAAGGAAAAGAGCAGCCTGTGTTGTAGGGGCAAATTCGGCTGACATCACTTTCTTCCCCATGGAAGGGCCCAAGGGGCTGGGGGTCCGCAGGATAACTGGGCTGGTCTGCGGTGACTGGGTGGCTGGAGTCCCACACCGAGGAGGGATGGCCCTGTTTCCTCAGACTGCGTACTCAACCATTCCTTATGGCTGCTCCTCTCTCCTGGCTTCTCTAATAAGACCAAAGAACTCAAGACCCAATATCATGTTCTTTATTCATACTGAACACTTCTTGACGTTCGGAGCTGTATGGCTCTGAAAGCTTGCTTGAGATGAGCACGTTGGATCAGGCTAGTTGAGATAAATGGAGTGTCCAAATGTTCATTAAGTAGAAAAGTCAAGATGGAAGAAGATCAAGAAGCATCCGTAGACAGCAAAATGACACCCCTGCCCTATCGATCTACCATGGGGTCACTGAAACTCACGTCACTTATGAACGATGTACCCTGTAGCCGTGACAGTGTAGTTCAAAGTGGACATCAAAATAGCACCAATTAACATCATCCAAGATAGATATAAAATGAACATGACCTCATAAGCCAAAGATGGAAACGACTCATGTTCGAGAGGCCACTCAACAAGCCTTCTCCGTGACCTGAGCCCCTAGCCTTTCCTGGCTTCTCTGAAGCTGTTCCTTTTGCCTCTCCCCCCAGGTCCCACCCCTTCCCAGACCCCTCTCTCTCAGTGCTGGGCCTGTCTCCTCTCCACTAAGAGAAATGTCCTTGACATCCACTTCCTTGGATGCACCATTAAACCAAGTTTTTTGTTTGCTTTTGGGTTTGTTTTTGTTTTTGTTTTTGTCTATCAATTAATTGTCTGCTCTCCTCACCGGGTTTTTCCCATTTGGGGACAGTACTTTCTCAAGCCTGTAATGTCTTTGTCCTTATGTTCACTGAAAATGCTTTCTTTGGAGGTTTGCCTTTAAGGCCTCCTCCTAAAGGGTCCCTCCAGGGTGAGAACATTCCACACTTTGCCAAGACTGCCCTGATTGGCCTGTTGTTGTTATCTTTTCAGCCTTGCCTCCCCAAACGCTCCTCTAGTTCTGTTGACAGCGACAGAAATATATTTGTCCTTGTGTTGTATCAGAGTGTCCCAGCCTGTGATAGTGGGTTTCAGTGTGCCAGCGTTTCTCCCAGCCCTTAACAGCAGCCGGCAGGGTCCTTGCTGTCATCGATAATGATAAGGAACTCTTTCTTTCTCTATTTTTCTTTAATTGATTTTGCGGAGGAGGTCTATTCTTACCATTTCCATTTTCCGAAGACTGGTAGGAACCACATAGTTTCTTTTGGTTAATTTCCTTCTCCTTGTAGCCTCTCTAGACTAGATGGTTATGAGAGGCTCTGATTATCTGGATACTTT
This sequence comes from Paguma larvata, assembly GCA_030068075.1. Classification (NCBI taxonomy): domain Eukaryota; kingdom Metazoa; phylum Chordata; class Mammalia; order Carnivora; family Viverridae; genus Paguma; species Paguma larvata. The sequence goes on from CM057838.1 coordinate 42,596,210, forward strand.
GAACGTGTGTGTGTTTGTGTGTGTAAATTTCAACATACTGAAGATAGAGTGCTGATTAAGAATGTGGGTCTGGAGTTAGACTCACTTCAAATCCTGGTTCACGGTCACTTATTAGTGGTATGACTTTGAGCCACTCAGTCTCCTTGTGCCTCAGTGACTTCATCTGTAAAATGGGATTAACAGTAGTACCTGTTTCATAGACTTGTTCTGAGGAATAAAATCAGTTAATACATATAAAGTACCTACAGGTAGCCTAAATACTGCCTAGAATAGGAATTGGCAGACCTGCCTGCTGGCGAAAGCCAGCCCACCTCTTGTTTTCATAAGTGAAATTTAATAGGAACACAGTTAGGCCTATTCATTTACGTGTCATATGGCTTCTTTCTTATCATGGCGACAGTTGAGTAGTTGCAGTAGTGACCCTAAATCCAGCAAAGCTGAAAACATTTACTGTCTGTCCCTTTACAGAAAAAAAAATTGCTGACCCCCCCACCGACGTACAATATTGTCTAGTAAGTCCTCAGCACAAATTTTCTGTCATTGACATCAATTTCAGTAAATCTCAGTTTTTCTTGCTTTCTCAGATCAAGATTTGGTTTTTTTCCTCAAGATCAAGTTCTAGATCCTGGAGTGTATTAATTTCCTGACATTTTCACTTTGGTAACTTTGTAAAAGGAAAGGAACTGTTAAAAAGAAAAAGTTAGTAATAGGGGCACCCGGGTGGCTTGGTCGGTTAAGCGTCCGACTTCAGCTCAGGTCATGATCTTACAGTTCATGGGTTTGAGCCCCCCCGCCCCCAATCAGGCTCTGTGCTGACAGCTCAGTGCCTGGAGCCTGCTTCAGAGTCTGTCTCTGTCTCTCTCTCTGCCCCTCCTCTACTTGCGTCGCACTCTCTCTCTCAAATTAAATAAACATTTTTAAAAAGTGTTTTTTAAAAAAGGTCTATTTATATCTAAATGAAAAGGTGGCCTAGGCATGCCCAAAAACCTAGGGCCATTATGGTGTTTAAAAAAAACAACTGTTAAACATTTAAAGATTGCAAACATTTAGGGGTACCTGGGTGGCTCAGTTGGTTAAGCATCTAACTTCGGCTCAGGTCATGATCTCATGGTTCATGAGTTCGAGCCCCATGTCGGGCTCTGTGCTGACAATCAGAGCCTGGAGCCTGCTTCAGATTCTATGTCTCCCTCTTTCTCTGCCCCTCCTGGCTTATGCTCTGTCTCTTTCTCTCTCTCAAAAATAAATAAACATTTAAAAAATCTAAAAAAAGTTTTTCTTTAAAAAATGTATTAAGTTAGTAATAGCACAAGCGGTACAAAAATAGTAAAAAAGTCATAGAAGTGAAAAGCAAATGAGCAAAGTTTATGAAACGGTTTTCTAAAGCTCTCAGATCTTATACTGCTGGGTTATGTGTTCTTGTACTTTTGCTGCTATATTAAAAAAAAACCTTATATTTTAGAAAAGTTTTAGATTTACAGAAAACTAATGAAAGCAGTGCAGAGAGTTCTCCTTGACCCCACACCCACTTTCCCTTATTACGAACATCTTCCATGAGTAGGGCAGGCTTGTCACAATGAATGCACCGATGCTGATACATTATTATTTAAAAAAAATTTTTTTTATTTATTTTCGAGACAGGGAGAGAGGCAGAGCATGAGCAGGGAAGGGGCAGAGAGAGAGGGAGACACAGAATCTGAAGCAGGCTCCAGGCTCTGAGCTGTCAGCACAGAGCCCAACGCGGGGCTGGAACTGACTGAGATCATGACCTGAGCCGAAGTCAGGCACTTAACTGACTGAACCGCCCAGGCGCCCCGCTGATACTTTATCATTAACCAAAGTCCATGCTCTATTCAGATCCCCTCAGTTTTTCTCTAATGTCCTATTTCTGTTCCAGAGTCCCATCCAGGATTCCACACTACGCTTAGTAGTTGTGCTTCCTTAGGCCCCTCTTGACGACGACACTTTCTCAGACTTGTTTTTGATGACCTTGACAGTTTTGAGTACTAGCCAGGTATTTTGTAGGCCATCCCTCAACTGGGATTTGTCTGCTGCTTCTCTTACAATGTCCCTAGGCCCGTGGGATTGGGGAGGAGACCACGGGGGTCAAGTGGCCTCACGTGACATCATATCCGGGGTGCGTACTCTCAGTGTGACTTGTTACTGCCTCCTCAGCTTCTCTAATCCCTCTTTTGGAGACTCTGAAGCTTGAAGAAGGGAGAATGTAGATGTTGGTTTTCTACTCTGGTCTTACTAAAATCTTCTGGTTTAATCATTTCTGTGATTCTTTGTCAAACGTGCCTTTTCCTAGATCAAAGCTTTTTCTTAGGTCCTGCTTTATGAAGAAGCTCTTTCAATTCAGTGTTCAGATGTCTGTGCCAGAGCCCCATGCTGGCCTCACAGGTGCTTAGGACTGTGCTCTTGGTTACAAGTGGCTTTTCATTCTGGGAAAGAAAACCCTCCCTTCGCTTAACTCGACCTGTACTGTTTCCTTACCCTGGACGCAAAGGCATCTGAACTGAGTGTGGATCCCTAACCTGAGGGAGTAGTGGCAGTGGTCAGCTGAAAGACTTGGAGTCCTACTTAGTTTGCCGCTGCCCTTCTGGCCCTGGGGGCACAGGGGGACAGGGGGACAGGGGGCGGGACACTGACCACCCACTTTTCTGATGTAAATACGACTGCTCTGTCGTAAAACTTAAGTACTCCGCCACAGTCACAGATCTGCTGACTGCTCACGGGAAAGGTCCCCTTCTCAAACACAGACACCCGCTCTTGGCCGCGGGCCGTCATACACTACACCCTGACCGAGTCAAACCCGGGCACAGCGGCTGAGCTGGGAGAACCGCCGGCTCACACTGGGGTAGCCACTCGCTCACAGCTCTTGGAGTGCAAGGTAGAGCACGGATTAACCTTAAATTCAGAGAGGAGTTAGAAGACCTTTTGTTCTAGACTGGTAGCTGAGGTGGAGGCTTAGCATGCTCAGCCAGTTCTGGGAAATGAAAGAAAGCAAAAGCGCCTCAGTACATATCAGCCCCAAGGCCTGTTCAGGTGGGCGAAGCGTCACAACTTGTGCCTCCCAGAGACGTGTTCTTCACCGGCTCCCTCCTCCTCCCTGCTCACCGAGGTGCCTTTGATTTTTGGAGACTAGATTTCTTTATTTTTTTTTTTTCAAGAAAAGGGTTTTATTCTGTTAGAAAAGTACCCCTGTAGTTTAGTTTCAAGAAAAGCATCTCCTGGAAATGGGACCATATATAAAAGTTGTTGGATCTTTCCTAATACCCAATTTATTTTTTAATAGTTTATTTGCAAATTGATTTACATATAACACCCAGTGTTCATCCCAACACATGCCCTCTTTAATGCCCATCACCCCCTCTCCCCCCTCCCTCACCCCCCTCACCCCCCTCACCCCCCTCACCATCAGTTTGTTCTTAGTCTTTGAGAGTCTCTTATGTTTTATCTCCCTCCCTCTCTGTGTCTTTTTTTTCCTTTCCCCTCTTCCCCTCCCCCCTGGTTTTTGCTTAGTCTCTCAAAATCCACCTATGCGTGGAAACATATGGTATCTGTCTTTTTCTGACTGACTTATTTCACTTAACATCATACCCTCCAGTTCCATCCATGTTGCTACACATGGCCAGATTTCATTTTTTCTCATTGCCACATAGTAGTCCATTGTATGTATGTGCCACAACTTCTTTATCCATTCAGGAGACTAGATTTCTGCTCAAATGTTGGATCCCGTGTCCCGGTAATGACCATCCATCAATGAAGCTGTCTTTTTTAATGGTGAATACTGTTGATAATTTCAGAAGTCATGTTTTCTTCAGCAGCTTCTTTGAAATTAAGAGTCTATCTTCTAGGAGTCTAAAAGAAATAAAATGAAATGGGAAAATTATTTCTGAAGGAGGTGACTCTTTGTCATTACTTGGCTCTGTGGCTTTTAATTCCCCTCTTCAGGCCCTGCGCCTCCATGTATGCTCCTCAGGCGTTCCAGAAGTGTCTCTCCAACGACGTGTTCTTGTTTCTCTATAGTGAAATCTCAGCGTTAGGTTTACCTTCAGACACTATCGAATCTACTTTGTGATGGTCAAAACTAAGTTTGGATATATCCAACCAGGTAGTTCTATTTAAAAAGATGGCTTGTTTGGAGCGCCTGGTGGCTCAGTCGGTTAAGCATCTGACTTAAGCTCAGGTCACAGCCTCATTGTTTGTGGGTTTGAGCCTTGCATCAGTCTCTGTGCTGACAAATCTTCTGTCTCCCTCTCTGTCCCTCCCTTGCTCACATGCATACTTGCTCTCTCTCAAAAATAAGTAAACATTAAAAAAAAAAAAAGGCTTCAAGGATGCCTGGGTGTCTCAGTTGGTTAGGCATCCAACTTGATTTTGGCTCAGGTCATGATCTCATGGTTCGTGAGTTCCAGCCGCATACTGGGCTCTGCACTGCCAGCGCTGAACCTGTTTGGGATTCTCTCTGTCTTTCTCTCTCTCAAAATAAAGAAATAAAAAACATTTTTAAAGTTATTTAAAGAAGAAGATGGCTTTCCTGATTTTTATGTACCGTCTCTAGGATTTTTTGCCTGTGGTCTCACACTTCAGTGACATGAGGTATTGCTTAAGTTCACTTCTCTTCATCATGAATGCCCTGCTAACACCCACTGACTGATAGAATGCATTGGGGTTTAGCATTTGTGCTACGGCACGCAAGGAAAGTGTTTTTACATACTTTGGTGGGAATAACACCGCTTGTAGCTCCACAAATGTTTGTTGGATAAATGATAGGATGAAAGTGAGGAGAAAGCAAAGAAAGAAGAGGAGAAAGAGGACGAGTAGACTCTTCCCTTGCGGCTGACTCATGTTGCATCTGGGTGCCCAAAGCTCAAAAGTTGCAGGAACCTAGAAATGGTGGCAGCAATGGAAAATACCAGGAACTCCCCCCCCTTCCCCATTCTCATTGATTCTCTAGAAAACCCAGCAGACAAACCAGTGAGGTCTCTGGGGTGTCAGATAGGTCATAGCCATGAGGTAGGAAATATTGACCTCAAGTTTTTCTCCTTGCTGGGCAGAGACTTTTCATTTCTGATTAGGGTAATGAACTGAGTTGAAAAGCTTCCATCATAATGTGAATTTCAGGTATGTTAGCTCTGGTTCTAATCCCTTCTGTAATGTTGCCTAGTATTTAATTTCTTTGTGTGCCTATCACAACGGTGCTTACAACCAGGGTTCTGTTAGTTCAGCTGTCACAACGAATTTGTGCACGGATCAACTTACAACAGAATCAAGAGAGATAATGAGCACCAAAGGATTAGGCCCAGAGCAGTGTATGATTTGATAAAATGTAGGGTTCAGAAAACAGACACATCTTTAAACAACTTTGGATGTGGACACAATGCGTCTCTCCCCAACATTTATTACGTAATAATACCGATTAGGTGTAGAATGTCTCCTGTGTGTGGACAAAAACTCTCACTGCTTCGAGTTAGAGTGCTGTAAGAAATGATGCAGTACCTTCTTCTACCTCAAGGGGGTGCATCTGGGATTCATAAAACCACGCAGACAGAGCAGATGGAGATTCTTGGGGGTGAGGTCATGCTCTGGTACCAAGTTGTACTTAGGGAAGTAGCTGTTATTTGAATCTCCCTGCAGACAGTAAACTTGAGGATAGCAGGGACCAGATCTTCCCTGTCAACTGCTGTAACCTGCTCAGCTCGGAGGAGGCGTATAGTAGGGACTTAAATACTTGAAATCAGTGAATCTGTGAAATCAAAGCCAACAAACAGAATGAAAGATATTTATATAAAAGCTATCAGTGGATTGTACCAATGCCAGTCAAGCCATGCCTGACATTGTGAATACTACCCCATTATTGATCAATAACCGCATTTTAAAACTTACCACGGTAACGACACGATTCTGTAGATCAACACTGACAACTTAATAGTGTTTAGGGGACTATTTATCCAAGCCCTTTAATGTGGAAGTTCGTTCTTTCCGTTGCTCAGTTAGCTGTGATTTATTGACGGGTCACCACTAGAGCATACAGGACCTTTGTGAAATTAGAAAGGGATGCCCTCCCTGCCCCTGACAGGTGGTGCATAGAGGCTTGAGTTGAGCTCTCTCTCGTCTCTCTCTCAGCAGGACCCGCTGGGCAGTGAGAAACCTGCACCTGCATAGCTGTGTGCTGCCCCCCGGTTTACTGAGTGCCTTCTCACGTCACACGCCGTTTGGGGGAACTACACATATTATCACCTCAGTCAGTTCTCCAAAGAGGCCTGAACGGCAACTCTCATATCCCCATTTTACAGATAAGGAAACCGAGGTGTAGAGAGGTTAGAAACTTGTCTAGATTACACACTTGAATAGATGGTGAAGTCAGGGTTCACACCCAACATCAGAATTGTCTGGAATGCACTGCTCCAGCCGAAGAGGAGGGCAGTCAAACAAACCCAAGAATCGTACTTCCTTCAGCAGCTGAGGATGAAAACATTCTGAAGGATGCGCTGTCTGGTGTCTGAAAGGAAGTGTTTGTGGTGACTGTAGACTTCATTGCTGTACTCTAGGAGAGGCGGTTTCAAATCTCCGTTTGTTTTCCAACCTTTTCATTTTACTCTGTTCTCTCTTTTTTTTTCTGAATAGGCTTAGAGAAAGGTACCGGTATTAGAATGAATGAAATTACCTTACGTTTCCGTTTGCCCACCATAATGTCTTCCTTTCTAGGCATCAGGCGAGGTGTGATACTGGTGATGGCTAGCACGGACTGTCCCTCAGTGGTGCCAGTCACTGGGCTAGTGCTTTCCAGTAGCAATGCGATGCGTGGAATCCTCACGACCACCCTGCTGATACTGTTCCCATTTTACAGATGGTGAAACTGAGGCAGAAAAAGGCTTGATCAGGCTAGTGAGTACAGGAATCAGGACTCAAACCCACTACATTCTGGGTATTGTTTTCTTTCTTTCTTTCTTTCTTCTCTTTCTTTCTTTCTTTCTTTCTTTCTCCTTCCTTCCTTCCTTCCTTCCTTCCTTCCTTCCTTCCTTCCTTTCTTTCTTTCTTTCTTTCATAATAACTTATTGTCAAATTGGTTTCCATACAACTGGGTGTTGTTTTCAAGGTCATATGATCTCTGTCCTGCCTTTTAGAACAGATTGCGCTCTTCTCTCATGTCAGAAAAAAGAACTTTGGGGCTATTAATTAAGAACTAGTACCGCCAGGGGCGCCTGGGTGGCTCAGTCGGTTAAATGTCCAACTTCAGCTCAGCTCATGATCTCACAGTTCGTGGGTTCGAGCCCCACTTCAGGCTCTGTGCTGACAGCTCAGGATTTGGATTCTGTGTCTCCCTTTCTCTCTGTCCCTCCCTCTCTCTCTCTCTCTCAAAAATAAGTAAATAAACATTTAAAAAAGGAGAAATAAAAAAAAACAATTATTGCCTCCAGAATACGTTCATTTCGAAATCCAAGCAGTATGCAATTAATTAAAATAAATACAAAAAGAATGTGTCACTAAACTTATAACATTTTCTCTATTTTTTTTGGTGATCATTTTATTTTTAATTTTTTTCCCCTAAGTTTTTATTTAAATCCGGTTAGTTAACATACAGTGCAATATTATAGTTTCAGGTGTAGAATTGAGTGATTCCTCACTTCCATACAACATCCAGTGCTCATCACAAAAATTGCCCTCCTTAGTACCCGTCACCCATCTAGCCCATCCGCCACCCACCTCCCCTCCAGTGTCCTTAGTTTGTTCTTATGGGTTAAGATTTGGTGATTTAAAAAAAAAAGGATTTGGTGATTATTTTATTTTATTTATTTATTTTAAAAAATTTATTTATTTTGAGAGAGAGAGGGCACGCAGGGGAGGGGCAGAGAAAGAATCCCAAGCAGGCTCTGCACCGCCAGCATGGACCCTCACGTGTGGCTTGAACTCATAAACCATGAGATCACGACCCAAGCCAAAGTCAAGAGTCAGATGCTTAGCCGACTGAGCCACCCAGGTGCCCCTAAGATTTGGAGATCATTTTTTAAGATGTTTTGCCTCCTTTGAGCTACCTTAGAAAAATGACAGTGACATTCTTCTGTAATATTCTCCAGTTTGGTTGACTATTTTCAGGTTATGTTATAGAATTATTATATGTTGAGGACATTTGCCTACTTCAAGCATGTCAGTAGGATTAGTAAAAGTACCTAAGAATGAAAATCGATACTGTGCTCATGGGCGTAAATGTTCTAGTTATGGCAAAATGGATAGATCACTTGGGTACTTGTGACATTATTTGTGGATAAATAACTTTCTATCAAACTTTTGGTTTTGGAGAAAAAAAAACTTGACTTAGTCTGATAGCATAATATGTTTTTCAGAATATAAAATTGAGCGACTCTGTTTTGGGTGCGTGGACGCGTTTTCTCCCGTGGCCTTCTGCTCTAGGCGAATGATGTCTTTAGAATGCACCGCAGCTGGCACAGTTGGATGAAAGTCATTCGTCTCATTTAACTGACAGTACTAATCCCTGTAATAACTATTTTGCCAGGAAATATAATTTGGCAGACATCTGTGATTAGCATATTAACACATTTCCTTGTTAATTCCCTTAGACCGCCCTCACCAGAACATCCTTCGTGTGATCTAAATGAATTGTCTTGTCATAATGAATCTTTCTGTAGGCCTGAGAAGTCACTTTTATTAAGTTGCCTTAAGTGCTATTAATTTGAAAGCTTTCTTCACGATGAAGGCTGAGGGAGAGGTGAAGAATAGCCCTTCTCCCTGTTCTGACATGTGACCCCCGGGGGCCCTGAATCTCCCCACATCCTTCCCAAACTCTGCTTCTCCGAGCCTAAGCTTGAATTACTCTCCACCCAGGGCTCCACACCCAGCCCCGGAGGCGGGGCGGAAAATGATTTGGTGTGAACACATTTGTTAAGAAGAGAAGCCATTGACAGTGAGTTGAATTAATGATAACCCATAAACTAAGGAAGTAAAGTCGATGACAGTTGTTATTTCACGGAAATACAAAAAGAAATTTACATAGAGTAGTAGCTTACTCTTTGGCCCAGTTCTTCCTAGCAGACATAGTTGTTCTATGGACATATACTTGAATATCGATTTACCCAAATTACATGATTGCTATTTTAAATGGTTGCTACCACGCAGTTGCAGAATTGAAAGGAAATGTCGGTGTGTGATGGGAGAGGGTGGGGGTGATAGAGGCGGAAGAAGAAGAACTGAAGCCTTTATTTTCCATAGTGGGAATTAACCGAAAAGCCCAAACTGAAAAATCATGAAGTAGCAGTTTGCTTCGAGATTTAGAAGAAAAATACCCCTCCAGACAGCTAAAAGAATTAAAATACGTGCCCCTAGGGAAGGGGAGAGGAGATCTGAGTACTAGTTTTGCATCTTAATTAGATAAGCGACATACAGTATACATGTATGCATACATAACTGGGGTGGGGAGTAACTTAGGGAAAAAAGATTTAAGAAAAAAGAAAAGAAAAACAATCTTTGGGGAAAAAAAAGTAGAAGTATATCACCTAGAGACCCATTTTAACATGTTGGTTTATTTTCTCTCTGTGTTTTCACCCTCTGTTTGTGATTTACTTTTCCTTCCTCCCTCTTTCCCTTCCCATCCTCAGCATCGCTCTAATCATACTCTATATAAAATTGATAGCTAACTTACTGAGCACTTCAGTGCACAGCAGACCTTGTGCTAATACACACTTTATATGCCTCATTTCATTTGATTAACCCAACGGTGTGTGCCGATATTTTAATTTATTATATCACAAATATATTTTTTAAGTTTTATATATTTATTTTGAGAGAGGCAGAGATAACATGAGAAGGGGAGGGGCAGAGAGAGAGCGGGAGAGAGAGAATCCAAGCAGGCTCCATGCTGTCAGCGCTGAGCCAGACGTGGGGCTCAAACCCATGAAACCACAAGATCATGACCTGAGGTGAAGCCAACAGTTGGGTGGTTGAGCCACCTGGGCGCCCCAAAAATATTTTCTTATATTAGCATAGATGATTCATAATCATCTTTTTTCATGGTGCAATAATAGTCCATCCAGCAGAATATTTTTTTCCCAAATTATTAGACTTTTGTTGTTTTCCAATTTTTGGTATTATAAAGAATACTGAGATGATATACATATATATCTCTCTCTATATATATGTTCCTGACATTTATACTTGATATATATATATTTATAAGTATATATATAAATATATATATAAACAATACTGAGATTATATAAATATGTATGTTCCTGACATTTATGCTTTTAGAATAAATTTCCAGAAGGAGGATTTCTGGGTCAGAGAGTATAATCATGTTGCCAAGTCACTTAACTGTCTAGGGCACTTTTGTGTTCCTCCTTTAGTGTTGATGCCTTGTGCTGCTTCGAGATGGGGGGAGAGAGAGATTCGTGGCCATTTCACAGATGTGACAATTAGGAGCTGAGTCCTCAAGCTCACACAGCTGGAGGAAGAGCCAGAATTAAAATGCGTGGTTCCCGGGGCGCCTGGGTGGCTCAGTCGGTTGGGCGGCCTGACTTGAGCTCAGGTCATGATCTCGCGGTCTGTGAGTTCGAGCCCTGCATCGGGCTCTGTGCTGACAGCTCAGAGCCTGGAGCCTGCTTCCGATTCTGTGTGTCTCTCTCTCTCTCTCTGCCCTTTCCCCTGTTCACGCTGTGCCTCTATGTCTCTCAAAAATAAATAAAAATTAAAAAAAAATGCATGGTTCCCAACCCTTTCTTGATTTCTGCCCCCCAAACGGAATGAAGCGGAGGCTGAACTGTCCCTGCCACTTTCCTTCCCAGACACCTTGATCTTCACCTAGCAGAGCGTCCCTGTCATGGGGCCATTTCCTTTCACCGAGGCCCGTTGTGCTTTAGGAAAAAGTAAGACCTCTAGCAGCCCAAAACCAAACACTGAAATCTCCTACTAAGGCTAAGGAGGAGAAAGGCTGAGAAGGGGAAAGAACATGTGAAAAAGCAAAGTGAAATGTACTTATTTAGAATATGGGAAGGTGTCTAAGGAGCAAACAAGAAAATACTGTGGTTTTGGAGGAGGTGTTAGAGCTGAGCACAGTAAAGATGTTTGACTTAGGGAATGTTTGGGTCATGGTATGGCCGCTCCTTACTCAACTGTACACAGGACTCTCTCTCTCTTTCAAGTTTATTTAGGTTGAGAGTGAGGAAGGATAGAGAGAGAGAGAGAATCCCAAGCAGGCTCCACCTTGTCAGCACAGAGCCAAATGCGGGACTTGATCTCACAAACCCTGAGATAATGACCTAAGCAGAAATCAAGAGTCAGGCGCTTAACCGATGGAGCCACCCAGGCGCCCCACCACAGGACTCTCTTAAATCTACTTCCTGATAGTGATATGCTTTCTGAGAATGAAAACTAACCAACAAGTTGTATTTTTTCTTTTTCAAGTGAATGATCGAAAAGTAACTTTAAGTATCTATTTTTCAACCACAGAAGAAAGTGAGTCCTGCTTTGCCCAACCCAAACCACGCACGCTGGGAAAAGAATCATCTACTCTTTCCGGCAAGGTACAAAAGGAAAGTCCTCCCCCGTTAGAGAAGCTCAGGATTTCAGCAGTGCCTACAGCTAACGGCGTGAGATCCCTCCGGGAATCGGCCCCCAGCAAACAATGCTGCAGACCCACCAGGATCTGCAGAAGACACGCAGCCTTTAGGGGGACCCAAGGAATCCGGGCCACTTCAGCCAGGTGGCAAAGATGACACTCCCGGAGCAGGAGAAAAGAACGACACGGAAGCCGTGACAGAGGCTCAGTCTTTAGAAGCAAATGCTGAGACTGAATCTGTAGGAACAGACGCCAAGTACCAGCCGCTGAGGATCACGGGAGAGCGGGACTCTCCTGGAGCAGTGGGAGGTTCTGAGGATCCACAGACTGCCAGAGAGAGGACCCCTCTAGGAGCAGCTGAGAAAATTCCTCCTCTGGAAGCAGCCAGAGAGCCACAACCTCAAGAAGCAATGGGAAAGGGGGAACAGACCCAACTCCCAGAAACAGTTCCCAAGGAGAACGAACCTCCAGAAGCAACGGAAGGAAGCCAGTTTGTGGAAACGACTGAAGAGCAGCAACTTCAAGAAACACTGGGAAAAGATGAGCACTCCCAACTTCTAGAAACAGTTCCCAAAGAGAATGAAACACCGGAAGTATTGGAGGAAAGTCAGCTTGTGGAAACAGCTGTGAACCACGATTTGCTCCATGAAACTCCTGAAGGTCCAGGAAACATGGAGCAGATTCAACCTGAAGGAACAGTTGGAAGCCTGGGGCATCCAGCGGGAATTCCGGAAGCAGGAGCTAGTATGGAAAGGGTCATTCACACTGGTGAAGAGGACCAACCCGTTGAAGGTAAAAGCTATGTCGTCCGAAATTCAGGGTTGTTTACATGTGCTGGTAAGAGATCATCCCTGGGGAATCTCTGTTTCAGGCGTTGAACTTCATTTTACCAAAACCAAAAGGACTTTCCGTACCTGAAAAACAAGCTCTTGGCTTTCTAGCAAAAATTTTCTGAAGCGTAGTCTGTGTCCAGAATTTTTAACCTGGAGTTTCATTGTTGAATACAATCGGATGTTGAAGGCAACATGTTAAAATTTCTGAGTTTTCCCAAGTTCACTTTTCCTCAGGTCCCGTGTGTGGTCGGTCTGAGGATCCAAAGTAAAGATGAATAGATGGTTAGTGGGGGAATTAACCTTCTAACGAAAGAATACCCACATAATGGATCTTAGAGCATACTTTTCATCTTTGCCAATCTTATCCTGAGAAAATTACTGTCAGTCTGCTCCTGTCCCCTTATAGTCTTCTTGTCTTTATGGAAAGACTGTTGAAAATGTATTATGTCTTGGCAGTATGTGTTTTTAATGTTTATTTTTTGAGAGAGAGGCAGAGCGTGAGCAGGGGAGGAGCAGAGAGAGAGGGAGACACAGAATCCAAAGCAGGCTCCAGGCTCTGAGCTGTGAGCACGGAGCCTGAAGCAGGGCTCAAACTCACGAACCTAAACAGCAATATCATGACCTGAGCCGAAGTCAGCCACTTAACTGACTGAGCCACCCAGGCGCCCTGGTAATATGTGTTTTTAAAATGTCCTTTACCAGCATAAAACGAAGGACATCCATGCTGTTCTGTATTAGAATTATAATTAAAAAAATAACATTTCTTCTGGGGCATGATGTACATTTTGGTAAATTTTAGCTTCATACCAGAGTATAATTAAATAAGGCATTCATCCGTCTGTTTCTTAATTCACTTATTACCCCAGCAGGTTTTGAGTGCTAATCATATGCCAAGTTGTAGGGGTACAGGAGAGAGAGATAGGCGGTGTCCTCACGACGCTGTAGCCTAGTGGGAAGAGGGCGGGATGTAAACAAATCACCGCAATCTATCGGGGTAAGTGCTTTAATGAAGGTGTATCCGAGCGCTCCAGGAATAACCAGGGAGGGACAAGGAAGGGCATGTACTCGTTGCACCAGGGTTAGCACACTCAAGTCGTTAGGGCCTAGGGTACTGACCGCGAGTAAAGCGAGGGGCACATGTCGTGTCCTGGGGAGCCCTGGGGCCCGTGGTGAATGAAGCACCATCCTGTCAAAGAGGCAGCTGCTTGGCTCCATCCATGAGCATGGGGGTCAATGATGCCCGTTCTGATTTCTTAGGGAGACAGATTTGTATCTGCAATGTTTGCAATCTTTTTTTTCTCTTTATTTTTAATGTTTATTTTTAAGAGAGAGAGAGAGAGAAAGAAAGACAGAGTGTGAGCAGGGGAAGGGCAGAGAGAGAGGACACAGAATCCGAAGCAGGCTCCAGGCTCCGAGCTGTCAGCACAGAGCCCGACGCGGTGCTCGAACTCATGAACCACAAGATCATGACCTGAGCCGAAGTTAGATGCTTAACCGACTGAGCCACCCAGGCGCCTCTAAATGTTTGCAATCTTTAAATGTTTAACAGTTGTTTTCTTCAAACACCATAATGGCCCTAGGTTTCTGGGCGTGCCTAGGCCACCTTTTCATTTAGATATAAATAGACCTTTTTTAAAAAACACCTTTTTAAAATGTTTATTTATATTTGAAAGAGAGATTGGGAGAGAGAGCAGGTGGAGGAGGGGCAGAGAGAGAGACAGAGACAGACTCTGAAGCAGGCTCCCGGCTCTGAGGTGTCAGCACAGAGCCTGATGGTGGGGCTCGAACTCATGAACCGTGAGATCATGACCTGAGCCGAAGTTGGACGCTTAACCAACTGAGCTACCCAGGAGCCCCTAAATGGACCTTTTTATTTATAGTATGTTCTGCTGACATTTCGTGGGTAATTCTGTAGCCTGATTTTATGTAGGAGGATGCCAAGATAGGAGACGTTAAGTGACATCGGCCATTCAGAGGATCTGAGAGAACCAGGGCAATTGCCTTTCTTTTTTCTTTTTACAAGGGTTAAATTTTTAAAGGTGTTTTATTTATTTTTGGGAGAGCAAGCGAGAGAGAGAGAGAGAGAGAGAGAGAGAGAGAGAGAGCAGGGGAGGGGCAGAGCACAGAGCCCGGAGTGGGGCCCAAACCCATGAAACGTGAGATCATGCCCTGAGCCGAAGTCGGATGCTTAACCGAGCCACCTAGGCGCCCCAGGGCAATTGCCTTTCTAGACACCACCAGAGAAACTTACTAATTTGAGCTAAAGAGCAGGAAGTGCCCCACTGGCCTTTGGGTACTTTATCGTCAATGCTGAATGAGTGTACCTTAACATCTCCTTTGGTTACTTTTCCAGGTGAGAGCAGAGAAAACGTTGAAACGGAGATGAAGAATGAGAAAGTAAGTGAAGGGACTGGAACAAAAGAGGAAGAAACAGGGGAAGCTGTGGACCTTCCGGCAGCCCCGTAGATGGGTGCGGTAGCAGAAGGATGAATAGGCACGGTGTGTTCTGATAGAAAAATGTAGTGAGGTGCGTGGCTACGATCGTGTCTGTAAATACAAAGAGTGTGGTTATCACCTGCTTGATTACATTGTCCCCTAACACTGCTACTCTGTAAACAGTTTTCTCAGGCACTTAGAATAGTTACAGCTGCAGAACTACAGTAGCCACAGCCAGTAACAACTAGGGTATAGGGTCACTGAAGCCTGCGAGGGTGTTTTCTTCACTGTGGCAAAATGTCCATTCCGTTTAGAAAATGACACCCTGAAAAGAAAGTATAGACCTTAGGTATAGGTGGCTGGAAAAAGGAGCTAACAAATTTTAAGGACCTCATGATGATAAAGTCACACAGTTAGAATTACTACGGGATAGGGGTGCCTGGGTGGCTCAGTCGGTTAAGCATCTGACTTCAGCTTGGGTCATGATCTTGCAGTTCCCGAGTTTGAGCCCCGCGTCGGGCTCGGTGCCGACAGCTCAGAGCCTGGAGCCTGGCTCCAATTCTGCGTCTCCCTATCACTCTGCCCCTCCCCACTCGCACTCTCTCTCTCTTTCTCTCTCTCAAAAATAAACATTAAAATAAATTAAAAAAAGAAAAGAAAAGAATTACAACGGGATAAGAATGAGCAACAACGCCAGGGCAAAATGTATCTAGTGTTGTTGTTGTTGTTTTTCTCCACTGCAGAATTTAGCTGGTAGGAACCTTGCAAAGTGTGTCATCTAGTTACCTTCTCACCTAAGTCTGTCTACTACCACAGACTCTTATTTATCACAGTGTGTTAAACGTGTTAACAAAATCCTTGTCAAAGAGCGCCATCTCCGGTGCCATTGCAAGACCAGGCATTTCCACACTGAGAGGCTGCACGTTTTCCGGGTGCCATTTTGAATCAGTTGTTGATTTTACACTTATGTGAAGGGTTTCAATTGGTGTTATCCTTTCAACCGACATTAAACAGATTTTAAACTAATTGACTTTTAAATGTATTTCAGAGGCAAGAGACAGCAAGAATTAAAACCTAAATTTGTCGCCTTTGTGGAGCTTACTCCCTGGGTCCTGTTCTGTTTTGTTTTTCAAATTATTGTGGCTTAATGTTAGGCTTTAGAAGTGGAAAGGAGCTAAGAAATCAAGATATAGAAACCATTTATAATATTGCATTAATGTTAAAATGATGCACCATGGAAAGTTACTTTTCAAGAATTCTTTCTAAGTTGCCAAGGGATTTGGTAAAAGATTATACGTGGATAGTAATGATGATAGCAATCTTGTCTACCACTGAGGACCTTGTGTTTATGTATATCAGGATAGAATTATATTCTGGAAACATTTGGTTTCTTTTTCTTATTTGTAAATGTATATTTTTAAGGTAACTGCTCAGATGAATTAACTACACTCTTTTGTTTTTTATTTTTTTTTAATTTAAATTTTAGTTAACATTGTGCAACATTGGTTTCAGGTTTAGAATTCAGTGATTCATCACTTACATGTAACACCCGGTGTTCACCCAGTGTTTGTCACCACAAGTGCCCTTCTTACTACCCACCCCCCATCTAGTTCATCTCCCACCCACCTCCCTCCATCAACCCTCAGTTTGTTCTCTGCTGTTAAGAGTCTCTTGTGGTTTGTTTCTCTCCCCTCTTTCCCACAGCCTCCTTCCCCTATGTTCATCTGTTTTGTTTCTTAAATTTCACATACGAGTGAAATCATGTGGCATTTGTCTTTCTCTGATTTGACTTATTTCACTTAGCAAAATATATTCAGCTCCATCCACCACATTGCAAATGGCAAGATTTCATTCTTTTTGATGGCTGAGTAATATTCCATTGTGTAGAGGCGCCTGGGTGGCTCAGTCGGTTAAGCATCCGACTTCGGCTGAGGTCATGATCTCTCGGTTCGTGAGTTCGAGCCCCTCGTCGGGCTCTGTGCTGACAGCTCAGAGCCTGGAGCCTGCTTCAGATTCTGTGTCTCCCTCTCTCTCTGTCCCTCCCCTGCTCATGCTCTCTCCCTCTCTCTCTCTCTTTCAAAAATAATAAACATTAAAAAATTAAAAAAATTCCATTGTGTATACACACACACAACCTCTTCTTTATCCATTCATTGCCAGACTCTTTTACTTTGGCTTTTATATTAAAATGACTACTAAGATGACCTATAATTAATTTCAAGAATATAGGATACAGGGAAGAATTATCATCTTTATTCTGATTTTAGTATTAGTTTATGTTTCTGACTTTAAAGAGTTGAAGTAGACAACAAGAGAAGGTACTTGAGTAGATGACTTCTATCTGCAAAGTAGCTGGAGAGTGATTTTATTGAAACCAAGAACTGTTTTTTGTATCTTTAATTCAGGCATTTAGCTCCTTTAACGGAACATGATAGGTGCTTGACAAATATTTGTCAAATCAATACATGAATAATAAATACCCATTTATGTTTAATTCATTAGAAAAGAATATATTTAAGATACCAATTTGTGTAGCACTAACGCTTTCAGGAGGGTTTCTCAAGCTCAGTAACATGCTATATATTTGGTGTCATTTTCCAAAAACAGCAATATTTGGAGGTCAGAAAGCATATAAATCAGAACCTATGTAACATTTCTCAAGCTGTAATCCAAAGATGTTTTTCCTGATCAAAAGGTATTTTTATATAGATATCTAGTAAGTAGAAAACAATACAGCTCAGTGTACAGTATGTCCGATCACCTTAAAAGGTGGAATTGTACTTTGTATCAAGTACTGAAATAGTAAGATTCATTTACTTAATAGACATATAGGTCCGTTCTCCATTTTGTGGATTTTTAAAAAATCATTAACATGTATAAAAGAGACTTATTCAGAACTGATTCTTGAGAGGACTCTTTCTCAAAGGCATTATTATATAGTTGTAATGTAAAAGTTTTCAAATTGTTTATTAATCTCACGTTTTCCATGAATTACTAAAATAATTTATTCCTAGAAAAATTTGGAAATTTGTATACATTTCTGGTACTTTTCATATTTCTGTCTTCGGCCTTGAACGTGGTTATTAAGACACTTTTAGAAACCATTCTTATTCTTTTAGATAATATGAGTAAATTTTTATTCGAAACCTACAAAGAAAATGAAAATGTTTCTGAATATTTGAATATTCTAGCAGTGAAATATTTCATCTAAATAATTATTTATTTTTAAAAATCAAATTAAAGTTATAAGTGCCTGTAGTAAAATTCAAATACTACAGAAAGCTTTTAAAATGGGCAGTGAAGTTCTTCCTCCCATATCTTTCAGTCCTTCTATGAAAAGATAATAAGGTGTCTTGCATATAGTTCCACAGGAAGGTAAGATTCATGCCATGCTGTATGCATAAACCAAAACATAAGCATCTATTTACATATCCACATTTTAAAACACAAATGAGAATTTACATAACCTTTGTATTATGCAGAGTGCACATAGAAACCATAATTCTGTCGTTTCCCATGTTAGAATTTTTCCCTTTTGCCTAAGACTGATAGACAGCACAGCCAGGTGCCCTCTGCTTCCAAGTGCTCAGACTGAGAGATTCTTAATTTTGCCCCAGATTCAAAACACACAAGTTGGACAAAAGGCTTGAACTGTTGGTAATGAATTAATAGAGAAACTACCATCGGGGCTGGATTTTCTCGTCCTGGGTGGCTGTCTAGCCCCAGGACTGTAGCCCTGTTCGCGTTCTACTAAGATTATCTCAGGGTTTTCTACACCTAACTAGGAGGGAGATGGCGAACAAATGATTTGCCTGCTAGTATTCCCCACAGGGAGAGAACGTTTGCATTTACCCACAGAGGGTGCCAGTAGCGAAGCTGGGAAATTCCCAGTCTGACTCCGGAACACCGGGCCAGAAGTGCTCTGTACCCAGAGTCCCCCAGGGACCCACAAGATAGGACCGTGTGGTCAGTCTGTGACCTTATTGCCTTTTCCATTTCGACTTTGGAGTAAGAACTCCTAGCATAAGCTTCGAGCAGTCAAAACACCCACATCCCTCTTAAACGCTTTGTCCCACACTTGGCCTTGAATTAAGAATGGCTTTAAAAGGAAAATATTTTTTCCACATTTAACTAATCCAAGAGTGTTGGCGAGTTCTCGCCAAATAACCTTGATAGGGTTTCCATCTGTGCTCTCTTGGAAAATACAAAAGCTTGTCCGAGCACCTGACATCACAAACATCTCATTTTTCTAAAGATAATTTGGTGACCTACTTGTGAATTGTTTCACAAATGTCAGCAGTGTGAATGTCATCATAAAGCCATTCACGTAGCCCGCCCACCTTTGGGAGGGAAGCGAGAAGGAATGACCCTCTTCCCCCTTCCCTCCCCACACCAAATAGCAGGGCAGAGGTGTGCCTGCGAAGTTAACGGTATTTGCTCACAAGATACCCTTTAATCTAAAACTTTGTCAGCTCTCCTTTTCCTCAGTTTATAAAGTTAACGAGCATTCAGTTATAATACAAGGTTTTAATTGCAGAAACAGAATCCGTGCAATCCCAGAGAGCAGCTGACAGGTATGGAGTTTCTCTGTTCGGTTCTTGTTACTGTCAACAAAAGCTAGGGAACTCCCCGGCGTTACCCATGTAGAATCAAACTGAAGGCCATTAGCTTTATTCTGTCATGCTACTCAGCAAATTTATTGGGCAATCTTGGAGACCTTGCAAGCTCACAACTGTTTTATTATTTCTGTGTCTACTGAAAGAAGTCTCCGGACACCAAAGCCAGGCTTTTACCCCTTCGGTTTAGTAATGTGCTGCTCTACTGACATGAATAAACATGTTCCTCCCACCCATTACTGGGGACGGAGATCAGCAAGCCTTACTAGTTTCCAGAAGTTCTGAGAAACTGGTTAGGGATACTTTTTTTTTTTTTTTGGAAAACTGAAGTAGAATTATTAAACATTGGTTTGAAATCTGCCTCATTTTTTCCCTTGTAGAACATAAATGGTTTCCAAATTTTGCTTAATAAAAGTAACTGTAGCAAAATATCCTTCATCCTATTATATAAATTGAAAAAAGTAATGCATATTATATTGAGTTGATTTATGCAGCCGTTATTACAAATACTTTTTAAAAGATTCCTCGGGGCGCCTGGGTGGCTCTTGTCGGGTGAGCATCCGACTTTCACTCAGGGCATGATCTCCTGGTTCATGAGTTCAAGCCCCACATGGGACTCGCTGCCGTGAGTGCAGAGCCCGCCTCGGATACTCTGTCTCATTTCCTCTCTGCCCCTCCCCCGCTTGCATGCTCTCAAAAAGAAATAAAACATTTAAAAAATTACTCAATGACCAAAGCAGAGGCTTTCTTTGGCAGCTGCGCTGTGGTAGAGTGGCTTTGGGTTGGGAAGAGTTCAGCCCCAGCACCAACTAGAAGTCACAAGGTCCAAAGGTGACCTAACTGTCACTCGTAGCAGTTCTGTGAGGGGTCAGGTTTGGAGATTATTTCAACTACAAATAATTCTTCTTTAGTGGGTCAGTACGGATTTATTTCATGTTTTCTGGGTATCAGAGTTTTGTCTAAAAAGCGTTTTTGGTAAAAATAACACCGCTATTGCCTAAGTATTTGAATGTGGCACAGGGATTATTTAGGTAATGATTGCAAGGAAAGATTTATTATGAATTAATCACTTTTTTCTTAGTATGAAATGAATACGTGTTCATGGGAGAAACTTCAGAAAATATAATCCTTAAAAGATGAAATCTAAATATTACACATAATCGAATTGGTCAAAAATCACGTTGCTGTCCCTGAGGGATTCTTCTTCTTTAGGGTTACAATACAGAGTTAGCCGAGGCTCGGCCTCACGAACAGAACTGGAAGTCTGTTGAAGGACCGAGTGCCGCGTTTCCAGATTTCCCTCATTGGAATCTACTGGGGACAATAGGTTTTAGAGAATGTTCCAACGATAAGTATGTGCTGTGTGGGTAAACACTGAGGAGTGCTGTAGAGAGAAGCTACGCCAAGTATGTTAGCACTTAGCTAGCCACATTTATGACAAATAACTTTTTGGTATCTTAGGGAAGAACATGGAAACTTAGTATTTTATTTGGAATTATTTTTAATACTAACTGCTAACCACATGTTAAAAGACTGTAAGCTCTTCAGAGGGCAGGGATGGTGCCCTACGGAGCCTAGTACAAATTTGGCACTCAAATATTTCTTGAGCGCCAGTGGTCTTTAATTTTATATAATCTTGGTAATTTCCTCAGAAATTATATGTTATATATATAACATATCTATATGTTATATATAATTATAATATAACTGGCTGTAGGGGGAAAGTGTGGCCAATTTTTTTTCAAGAATTATATTGTACTACCGGTTCAATATTTACAATCTTGACTATGTTATTAGAAATAATAAAGCATTTGAAAGTTTTTCGTGGTGTATTTTTTATCTGAATTTTTATTACAGAAACATACAAAAATTACTTTTGACTCTGTGTCCTTCAGAAAGGAAAGAATTCCTTAAAGTACACCCTCTGTGAAAGGTAAGGAATTTGAGAATAGCAGGGAAGTATCTTTTTAGACATCTCATGATCATTTAGTAGTTACACATTTCAAAGAGATTGCTATTTCTGTATGTTTGAAAGAGGAACATGAAATAAACATTCCTTTTCACCTTTAACAAAATCTGGTGATTCTCCTTTCAGTGTGGAAAGAAGACTCAAAATCCCAACCCAGCCACTAACAAGTTAATTAATTTGGATAGCAGCATTTCTTTCCAGCTTTTTCATTCTAGGGTTTGAATTTGGAGCCATGAGCTTTTTAAAACTATGCCCCTTAGGGCATAGTCTGGCTTGTATCTCTAATTTCTGGCTACAGTGATTGGTTTAAGAACAGGCTTCTAATCTGAGAGGGACCAATCAGAGGCTTCTCTGGGACACTTGCCAGATACACCAGGAAATGCTGCCTCAGTGCTGGAGTTAGGACCCTGGTGCTCTGTGCGTCTGGGCCTGCAGCTACTTCCCCTGAGACAGGTGGAGCCAGGAAGTTTCTGGTGTATACACAGGTAAATAAGGCCAGCCCGTACTCTGACTTCTTTGCTACACAAGTCTAGGAATTTTTCTTTCTTGGCACTTATACTAGTTTGAGTTGCGTTCCTGTCACTAAATAACAAGAGTCTTGACATTAAATGTAGAAAGAGATGTTT
The DNA here is from genome assembly GCA_030068075.1 of Paguma larvata. NCBI lineage: Eukaryota > Metazoa > Chordata > Mammalia > Carnivora > Viverridae > Paguma > Paguma larvata. The sequence goes on from CM057838.1 coordinate 42,618,265, forward strand.
TGTTTTTTTTTTAATTTTTAATTTTTTTTTAAGGAATTTTTTTTTAACGTTTTTTTTATTTATTTTTGAGAGACATAGAGACAGAGCGTGAGCAGGGGAAGGGCAGAGAGAGAGGGAGATACAGAATCCGAAGCAGGCTCCAGGCTCTGATGAACCATCAGCACAGAGCCCGACGCGGGGCTTGAACTCACAGACTGTGAGATCATGACCTGAGCCGAAGTCGGTCCGCTTAACCGACTGAGCCACCCAGGCGCCCCAGAAAGAGATGTTTTATAAAAGCTGGAGAAAATATTAAACGTAAGAGCAGAAATTAATTATAATGAAAAGATACAATAGAAAGGATCAATAAAGCTCCCAAAGTGATTCTGTACAAAGGTTAGGAAAGTTGATAAACTTCTGGGCAAGACTGACTAAAAAACGAGAAATAAATAAGAAGGGGCACCTGGGTGGCTCAGTTGGTTGGGTTTACCGCTTAATCGACTGAGCCACCCAGGCACACTCTGGGTACTTCTACTTTTTAATCTGTATACTTCTGTGTTGGAATTTATTCTACAGCAAGAAGTATTCATGTAGCACTTGTCTAAATTAAAAGACTTTAATGAATGAAACACAAAATAGTTATACACAGCCTGATTACAACAGTGTAAAAATGTAGGAAGTCAGAAGTAAGTTTTGAGAGAAAAAAAAAAAACAGTGGGGAGTTTTAACTTCATGGTTCCCCCCACCTTTAGGTCAGTGCTTTAATGTACAAATTAAACTGTTAAAAAAATAAGTGAACAGATCACACCAAGGAAAATCTGCATGTCTCTTTATTTCCATTAGAAAAATATTATCTGTGAAATTGTGGTCCACTCTCTTCCCCTTCACCTCTGTCATTCAAACATCAGTCCTTTAATTTTACTCATCAAGTAAAAGCAGAGTTCTAGCTGACGTGAGAATCAAATATTTCACATCATTAAGTTAATAGGCTTTAACTGAATTAGGTGTGCTTTTGTCATTTACCAGGAATAGCAACCCCTCTCTCCTACATGTGACTTCATTTATTTTCATTTATTTGAGCAAGTGCGGAATGTGCGCCTCTCTCCCCACATCCAGTCACAGGAGCGTGCGTGGGATTTATAACAGCAGTAACGGGAGCTGCCATCTGATCCTCAGTTCACGCTCAAGTCCCCTTATTACACGGTATTTCCATAGTGGCTTCCAGTGTTTTGGTCAATCATACACTTTCCAATGTCTACTGGAAATTACTTTCTAATTAAGATGTTAATTTAAAAACGTTATTGAGATTCCAGACTAAACAATGCTGGGCCCGCTTACAGCGAGGCTGTTGTGAGAGGTCCTTGGACGGCCACGGCTTCGATCTCCACGCGGCTTCCCTGCGGGGCAATAAGCAAGCGACGTTTAGGTGATTTTTTACAAATTAAGAGAGCTCTGTAACGCCTACTGAAAACGTATGCAACCAACAGCAATGGGGCGTTTTTAACATTAAATTTCTCAGAGGAGAGGACGGGGAAGCATTCACTGAGAACCTGGGGACGGGCCAGGCTCCCGTGCCGAATGCGTCCCTGAGCTCTAGCGCATAGGAGTCTCGCTGCAGCCCCAGCAGTGCTCTCTGCTCAGGCCAGAGGATGGTAACCTGGAGACTGGAAAGGTTGTTCAGCCTGTCCCAGGACGCAGAGTCAAGTGGCAGGGCTCAAACCCATGTCTTCTGATTCTGAGTTCAGAGCTCGTCCTAGTTAAGTTTGATGATACTGACCATTCTGGTAACAGGCCATTAAAACAAAAACACCACTCACAGTTAGGAGTGGAAGCCAGTAGGAGCTGCTGCTTTGTAGACAGGAATGCCATGCTGCTAAGAGCTTCTAATTAGGCTCGGATACCAAATTAAGAATGGTGAGAAAATACGTGAGCCACAGGTTTTGAGATTCTTTTTCTAATAGAAGGTCTAGAGCTTTTATTATACAAGTGTTTGTTTGTGTGTTTGTTTGTGCGTGTGTGTGTGTGTGTGTTTTTACTGAGGACTCACTAGCCTGACTCATGTGAAAATAATACAGCTGCTACTTTACTTTATCTTAAAATTTAAGTCCTCTGATTCTGTTGTGTTTATGTTCATGTGTGGCCTTAATTTTTAAGACAACTTTTAAAAATTTCTTAAGTTTCTTGGGGCGTCTAGATGGCTCAGTCCGTTAAGCATCAGACACTTGATTTCAGCTCAGGTCATGATCTCACAGTTCATGGAGTCTGAGCCCCGCATCAGGCTCTGTGCTGACAGCCCAGAGCCTGCTTGGGATTCTGTCTCCTCTCTCTCTCTCTGCCCCTCTCCAGCTTGTGCTCCCTCTTTCTCTCTCAAAAATTAATAAATTAAAAAAAAATTTCTTAAGTTTCTTAATTTTTTTCCTCATGCATATATAATATTGGGTATTTCTTTTTAGTCCTTAAGATCCTAGAAAACAGGGGCGCCTGGGTTGGTTAAGCATCTGACTTCAGCTCAGGTCATGATCTCATGGCTCGTGAGTTCAAACCCCATGTCGGGCTCTGTGCTGACAGCTCAGAGCCTGGAGCCTGCTTAGGATTCTGTGTCTCCCTGTCTCTCTGCCCTCCCCTGCTTGTGCTTTGTTTGTCTCTCTCTCTCTCAAAGGTAAATAAACATTAAAAAAAAAAAAAGATCCTGGAAAACAGAGATTATTTCTTTTTTTTTCTTTTAAAAATTTCCTGCCAAAGTGCTTAGGTTTGTTATATTCAGAAAACAATATAGAAATTTAAAATTGTGTACATTAGTCATTTTAAAGTGTACTTACTTTGGGCAAAGCAGCAACCTGGTAAGCAGCTCTTGCAGGAAAACTGCTCTTAAAATCTAAATTTAAAAGAATATCGTTTTAGTTTTCAGACACCGTATTGTGACTGCACAATCAAGAATCTGGTAAGTACTTCAGAGACCTGTCTATGCTTAGATACAAGCCAACACTGCAAAAAAGAAGCTAACACTCATATTTGTTTGAAAAAATATTTTGCCATAGGATTCCTATGACAGTGAATACTTTTAAAAATGTCTTAGCTTTCTGGGAAAAAGGAAAAATGTCACATGCTTTGAGACTTTGGTCTCGTTTGATATGAATCGGATTTTATTTTTAAAGTGATACTTACGTGATACGAGCTCATCTAGGCATGCTAACAACCCTGTAGAGTTTTATACCCATTTTGCACATGAGGAAACCAAGGCAAAAAAAGGTTAAGTATTCAGCCAGCTAAGGATTCTGGGAGCCAGAACAGAGATGGTGGCGAGGTCATAACACAGCACTAAAAAATTATAATTTACACGTTAAAAAAAATTATTAGGAGGGCTTAAAAAGCCTGAGAAGAGTGTATCGATATTAAGCTTTGGGAAAATGAATTTGTAAGACTGTACTATATTATTCTAGGGAATCCCATAGAAGTATCTTGGATCTTTTTATGGGGGCAAACTGTACGTTTCCAGTCAGACAATTCTTTTAGGACAGGATCCGTGGCCATTTCTTCAGCGTCTCCTATCACTCTTAATTCATAATGGACAATCGTTAAGGTTAATACACTCATTTCTCTTAAAATGGAATATAGTCATAAAGCCAAATTACTTACACTGTTTGTAGACTTCATTGACAGTGTTGAAGTCATTTATGTCAGCCAGCAAAACGGTTGCTTTCACCACTAAAAGATATATACATCGTTATTAGGTTTAGCTATTGGGTCTCACTCAAAATATTACTTAGAAAAACATACGGTTCTGCGACTGAATTGATTAAAATGGGACTGAAGTTAAAACAACTTTCAAAAGCAACAAAGATATGGCATGGCATATTACTGGATGGTCTGTGTTCTTCAAAAAGACCACAGAGGTATCAAAGAGAGTGTGAAGGAACATCACGTCGCTCACCGTTGGTGAAGTCACAGCCTGCGGCTTTCAGAATTTCCCCCATGTTTGTAAGAGCCTGTGGAACAAGGCAAGAAAGACCTAAGGCACCGGGTGGATGTTACGTTAAAGCTTTACTTCAATTCAATTAATCGACTTTTACCAAATACCTCCTTAAATAGTGTATGTGGCAGAAACATTTCTCCCTTTCTAGGACATTCTACTCCTAGGCCACCTCTATACAAGTGAATTGCTTGTTGGCTTTCCTATAATGGAATGAATTTTTCTGAAATACAGGGAGACCTTGTCTCCTTTTGTGAGTTAAAAGACTGGTCTGAAGTCTCGTCTTCAGTGCCAGGGGGTGCGAAGTTCTCAGCCAATGTCCGCTAAGCTGAAACAGAGAGAGCTTCTGGAGTTCCGAACCCTGTATTGGTTTCAGGGTAAATAAGAGCTAGTGAGCATTAAAACAGGTTTTCTTTTAAAGCAGTGATTGATTTTAAAGAGTTCTATCTTTTTCTCAAAAAACAGTATTAGCGAATTATGTATTTTTCACTCGGTTTTTCACTCATTCCTTAATGTACAATTTTTTCAATTCATTATTCCTCTCCACTTTACTGGGCACAGTAAAATATTTGATATTTTTATATTTTTTTTCCTTCTTTTTTTGAATTGAGAGTATACACGTGCATGTGGGGGAGGGGCAAGGAGAGAGAGAGAGAGAGAGAGAGAGAGAGAGAAAGAGAATTTTAACCAGGCTCCATGCTCAGTGTGGAGTCCGACGCAGGGCTTGATCTCACGATTGTAAGATCACGACCTGAGCTGAAACCGAGGGTCAGGCGCTTAACTGACTGAGCCACTCAGGCGCCCTGATGTTTTTGTTTAAAAAAAAAAACAATTTCTAAATAGGTAATACATAGATATGGTGAAAAAATCCAACAGTTATAAAAAAGCCGCATAAGTGAAAAGATGTCTCCTACCCTTACTTCCCTCTTCCCCAGCTTCTTGTATATCTTCATAGAGACGGTCAATGCTTCTACCAGTATGAATGCCCCCCCACCTCCACTCCCCGCCCCCCCCCCACACAGATGGTAGCATGTCGTGCAAGCTGTTCCGCATCTGGGTTTTATTTTATCATGTAACAATTTATCTTGGGAGATTTTTTCACATGAATTCAGTTGTATGGATCCAGCATGATTTGTTTCATCAGTTCCTTACAGATGGACGTTTGGATTGTTTTCTATCTCTGGATATTACAAACGACTGAATGAATGCATAAAATTATAATTTAAAATTTAATTCTATTTATTGAATTAGAATTGTACTCCTCATTCTTATTTAAAAAGACATACTGCACATAATCTTTGATAGTTCTCTCTTACTAACAAATGTTGACTGTTACTTCTCTGGTTTGTTTTTTTGGGTTTTTTTTTGCAGGTCAGTGGCCCTGATAAGGGATTTCCCAATCCATGTGGAAGTGGCAAGATGCTATCTGATTTCAATGATTTAACTGAGATTTAATTAATTTTACTGAGATAACCGAGATATAATATTCTATCAGTTTTAGATATATAATGATTTGATATACGTATATACTATAAAATAATTACTGCAGTTTAGTGAATATCCAAGAATTCCAAGTCTACCCCTTGGAAGGTAGACTTTTTTGTTGTTGTTGTTAGATGATCCCTCAAAGTTTGGATTTTCTACTGATATAAAACTGTCTTAAATCAATCAGTATGTGACGTTAAAAGCATTTATCTGATAACCTCTATAAAAAATCAGCCAAGTGGATTCTTAATACTCCTAGTAGTAAAAAGCAATAAAGAACGGAACTTCAAATGTGAAAAATGACTTACTTGTTTGGCCTCCTCTGCCACCCCTCCGGGCACGAGGTGTCCACTTGTGGGGTCCATGCCTATCTGTCCTGAAATGTAGAGGGTTCTGTCGACTAACACAGCTTGGCTGCGGAACACAGAAATACAGTGTGTATATAAAACATGAAATACAAAATTTAATGCTAAAAGATTTCTTTGCTAGGACACAAGAAGCACAAAGTGTAAAATAAAGGAACTAATAATTGGACTTCATTAAAGTTCAAAACTATTGCTTTTTGGGGTGCCTGGGTGGCTCAGTGGGTTGGGTGTCAGACTTCGGTTCAGGTCATGATCTCGCAGTTCTTGAGTTCAAACCCTGTGTTGGGCTCTGTGCTGACAGCTCAGAGCCTGGAGCCTGCTTCAGATTCTGTGTCTCCCTCTCTCCCTGTGCCTCCCCCGCTTGTGCTCTGTGTCTCTCTCTCTCAAAAATAAATAAACATAAAACAAACAAAAAAATTTAAAAATTGATGATAGTAAAAAGGAATGCATTTATTCTCAGAAAATTAACAGACCTTGAAGACTACTGAGCTATGTGAGTTGTCACCTATAGATTAGTAAAGAGATTGTTCACAAAAATATAATTAGTTGGCCCTTCCTGAGGATAAGAAACCTACTATCCACAGACAAGTCATTAGGTTTCCAGAACATTTAAAAGTGAATTGTTCTACTGCCAAGTCAAAGGCTAATAACACTTTCAAAAGCATCTTAGTAATAATTCTCGTTGTAATTGTAATGTATTGTAATCTATGCCAGACACTGAGCTAGCAACATGGAAAGCAACGCAGCGTGATGTTGAAATCTCTCAAGGTTCTGTCCTGGGTGCTCCTGAAATGTGCTGAGCCGATTAGTTAATTGGTGACAACACCCCATCCGTCACAATGCCAAGGATTGAAAGTTCAACACATTTGAATCCTTCCTAGAGAAGACCAGGAATTTTCAACAACTCTGCTCATTACAAACTCTATGCACAAAAATTTCTTTTCAAATGGTTCTTAAAGCATGTCTAATTAACTTGACCAGGATTTAACTAGTTAGTTGGGAGTGTGGTCTTCTTCAAGAAAAAATATTGAAAATTAGCACCATTTTTAGTGGCCTCGTATGATCTCTGGATACGAAGGAGCACGAGAGGCACAGTGTCCTGGGAAGTCTCCACACGGCGAAGCTGGTTGATGTTTCTTCTCTCATCATACTGGGATATTACATTTCCCTTCTTTTTTCTTGCAGCTCCATAAAGTCAACCAGGCATATTACTGACCTGCTTGCTTTCTTAAACAAAGTACGCAGTTGAGGAAGGTGTATGCCCCAGGCTCTATAATCACTTTGTTTTTGTTTCCGGTCAAGTGTTGCTTTTGCTCTGAAGTAAAATCACTGGGTGATTGAGGGAGAGGGATCAGGGCAGAGGAGGCAAAAGATTGCTGTTTTTTACTTTTACTGTAATACCCCCATAACTATCCTTAATGTCTTCTCCAAATAATTACTCTTCTTTTTTTTTTTTTATTTATTTTTTAGAGAGAGAGAGAGACAGACAAACAGAGCATGAGTGGGGGAGGGGCAGAGAGAGAGGGAGACACAGATTCCGAAGCAGGCTCCAGGCTCTGAGCTGTCAACACAGAGCCCGACGCGGGGCTCGAACTCACGAACCGCGAGATCATGACCTGAGCCGAAGTCGGACACTCAACCAACTGAGCCACCCAGGCGCCCCAAATAATTACTCTTCTTAAAAGAAATCTGACCAGGGGCTTCCGGGTGGCTCAGTCAGTGAAGCGGCCGACTCTTGATTTCCACTCAAGTCATGATCTCATGGTTTGTGGGTTGGAGCCCCATGTCGGGCTCTGCGCTGACAATGTGGAGCCTGCTGGGGACTCTCTCTACACCCTCCCATCTCCCCCTCCTCCACTAGCGTGCGTTCTTCTCTCTCAAAATAAATATAAACATTAAAAAAAGAAATCTGATCATGTCATTTTCTCTTCAGAAACATTTGAACGCTCCTCGATGCATACAAAATAAAGTTTATACTCTTCAGTTGAGCCCTGAAAACGATCACAGTCCAGACTAAAAGCTAATTTTTAGCAAGAGGCAAAACAAAAATTTAGATTCAAAGTCCAACTCCGAACCTGTGTTTCCCGAAGCGTAGGTCATACACAAACACCGAATCATAGAGGAAATGATCCCCTTTTCAACTCCAACTCTTTCAGTAATTCCATGGCAGGAGACAGCAAACTAAACGGTGGCGATTACGCTCTAGAGCCTGCCTAAGTTCAAATCCCGTCATATCCCATCCTAGTGGTTGACCTTGGGCATTTTAACCATGTGTACATCAATTTCTTCATCTGAAAAACGAGTACCATATAATAACTATGTACCTAAAGTACCTAGAACAGTACTTTATGCTGAGTGAGCATCAATAAATGTTAGTGATTATGACATCAATCCTCTAATTATATGAAAGAAAAAAATATCATTTTTAGGGAAAAGAGAAATCTATTGCCTTTTTTTTTTTTTTTTTTAAGTAGGCTTCATGCCCAGTGTAGAGCCCAATGCGGGGCTTGATCTCACCATCCTGAGATCAAGACCTGAGCTGAGATCAAGAATCAGATGCTTGGGGCGTCTGGGGGACGCGGCTGGTGGAGCACTAGACTCCTGTTTTTGGCTCACGTCATGATCTCAGGGTCATAGGATCAAGCCCCGAGTCAGGCTAAGTGTGGAGCCTGCTTAAGATTCTCTCTCCCTCTGCCCTCTCTGCACCTCCCCACCCAACTTGAGCTCTCTCTCTAAAAAAAAAAAAAAAAAAAAAAGTCCAACACTTAATCTACTGAGCCACCCAGGTGCCCTGAAATTTAACACTTTTAACAGAGAGAGCAGGTCTTGGGTTCTGAGCCAACTGCAGCAGCTTCCTAGAATTTAATTATACTTTTTACTTAATTGAGCTTATTTTTTTACTGTTACCTTCCATTGGGCTGTTTTCTGTTTAGAATACTGCTGTAAAGTTTCCTTTTTAAATGTGTTAAAGTGAGCCCTCTTAAATAAATGTGTTAAGCAAATTATGATATAGGTGGTACACGGATTTGGCAAATGGAAAAAAAAAAAAAGAGTAAAGGTCGTAGTTGGATGACTAAAACTTCCTCCAAACACCATGCCATGTATTCTTCCACCACTATGCCTCCCGCCATTCCCTCCATCTGGAATGAACTTCACCCTGGGACTCCCCGCTGAAGTCCTTAACAAAGTAATTTAAAAATCACTTTAGGACAGTACTATGCAAATGGTAAACCCAACCCTCAAAACCCAGCTCAAGGACCACCTGTCGCAGGAGCTCTCTTCAATCTTTCTCTTCCTCTGTCCCCAATTACCGTCAATTTCTTTCTTCTCCTTTTTTGCCATTCCCCGCCCCCACCCCACCCCCATGATCCCTTACTCGCACTGAATTTATTTCTAACCCTTCTACAGTACTTATCGTTCTGGCACCTGGAAGTGCTATTTCTCATGGCAGTGTGGTTTAGAGGACGGAGCCAAGGCTTGTTCAAATCCAGCTCTGCCACTTACAGACTGTCTGACCTTAGACAGAGGTTTCCTTTGTGTAAATTGAGGATGGGACTTAGAGAAGAAGGTGGCTGTCACAGTGGCCTCCATGCAGCATGCACTAAATGAAAATGTTTGCTTTTCTTTCCCCTTACATGTGTGAATGTCTTTCACACTGGATCGATTATTACACATTTTTTGTATCCCCTGCAGTGCTTGACACAGGGTAGGTACTCAATACACGTATGTCATAGTCCAAGTGTTTCCGTGTAGAAGTTTTGCATCTGTGACTCTTTTAGCAGTGATCAGATACTATATTTTTAAAAGGAAAAATGGGAAAAGCGTTACATGGTATACTTTATGAAGCATTTAAAGTAACAAAAATCATATTAGAGACAAAAAGTCTCCGAGAATGCATAGGGTAAGATTTAATAGTTTTAAAGCTGAAGCATTTTAAGAGAATAACTTTTTTTTTTTAAACTTAACTTTTTCTTTTAATAATTTTTAAATTTTGGGGTGGCTCAGTCGATGAAGCGACAGACTCCTGATTTCGGCTCAGGGTGATAACTGAGGTTTGTGGGAATGAGCCCCGCGTCAGGCTCTGCACCATCAGCTTGGGAGTCTCTGTTTCCCTCTCTCTCTCTCTCTCTCTCAAAATAAATAAACTTTAAAAAAGCAATTCATCTTTTTATATTAATAGAAGTGCATATAGACAGTGTAGACCTTCTGGCCAGTATATACATATTTCGCTAGAGCACGTCAGGGCAATCTTAGGAAATGATTTTCGTTGTGATTTGTATTTGATTTTGCTGGTGGGAAATAAGCATGGGCAACTGATTTATAAACATCCCAGTGCATTTCTCTATGGGTTGCAAATATCAGTGTCTTGGGTAGATGCGCAGCGATTTGCTAAGCATCTCTGCGAAAAGAATTCAGCTCTCCAGAGAGACACTCACATCTGTTCATGGGATTTGTTCCTTTGAATTAAGAGAGGGTTACACCAAATATTATGCTAAGTGAAAGAAGTCAGTCACAAAGGACCACATATTGTAGGATTCCATTTACAGGCGAAGTCCAGAACAGGCAAAGCCACAGAAACTGAAAGTAAATTTGTGGTTGCCAGGGGTTAGCGGGAAAGAGTGGGGAGTCACCGCTAACGGGTATGGGGTTTCTTTTGCAGGTGATTAAAACATTCTGAGATTACGTAGTGGTGGTACTTCGTGAGTATAATAAAAACAACAACAACACTGAATTGTACACTTGAAAGGGGTGGATTTTATGGGTATGAGGATTACATCTGGATAAAGTGGTTACAAACAACAAAAAGTCCAAAAATTTAAAAAACTGACCACTTATGGTCGGCGGAACAATGTGGCCTCCAGGTCCGGGCAGAGTCCAAGGGAACACAAGCTCCTGTTGCCAGTGGCGCTCCCACTGGTTTAGCGTGTTCGAGGAGGTTGGACCCGATGAAGCCCGAGGCCCGCTCCAGCTCTAACCCGGAGCGGCTGCAACTCCGGACCCCCGACCCCACAAGCCCAGAGTCCGTCCGCGCACCCACCCGCCTCGTTACCTGTAGGGACCGATGGCCCCTGGAGCTTTCGCAGTGCTGATCACCTTTCTGATTAAAGACGCCATGGCTAACCCTTTTATCTTGCTGCCCCTCCAAGAGAAAAACCCTGCACACGTCCTCGGCGAGCGTCTCACGGGACTAACCAACCAAGGGCAGAATCCCCGTGGTAACTTGTTTCCCGAGACGGGTTCGCTCCGCATTCTGGGAGTTGTAGTCTCTGCGAGGCTCCCGGCCACGTGGAGGCCACGGCCACCCTGGCGCATGCGCCCTGCAGATCGCTTGCCGCACACGTCTCCACGGAGGGGACTGTCGCAGAGCCTTGTCGATCTGGTCCGGGGAGCCCTGCCTCAGACCCTCTGGCAGGTAGGTCGTGGCGGGCTGGTGTCCCCCAGGATCCGCGAGTTTGGGGGGAGCGTGCGTGGCGGGCCCTCGCCCGGCACCCGCGCATCTTCCCGGCTCTCCTCCCGGTTTTCTTCCGCTCAGACCCCGCCGGCCGCCTCTTCATCCCTTGCAGCCTGCGCATGGGCCACGCTTTTCGGCCCCGCGCCTCCTACGGTCCCCTGCGTCCGAGCCCCCTGCGTCGTTCATTTCCTCGCATCGTCCCGGCCGGCGGATGCCGTTCCGGGAAGGTGCTTGTACCCCTCTCCTGCCCACCACTCTGAAGGAACGAGTTGGGTCGTTCAGGGGACAACTCTGAGATCTGGGCGTCGTCCACCTTACGCCCCTCCCATGTTCCCATTCATGAGTCCTTTTAGCTTTACAGGTCTCTACGCATTCCCTTAGATCTGAATAGAGAGCCCTGGGGACTGGGATCTGCTTTCAGAAAGGAAGATAGGCTGGTCTCTTGGCACATAGTCATGCTGTGTCAGAAAGCGTGGGACTTGGCCAAATATTTCTTACTCTGTTAATAAATGCATCGTAGACACACGTCACTCCATTTATGCATGCAGATTTACATTCAGCAAATATATATTGAGCTCCACCTTGTGCAAGGCACCCTGCTGGGCGTAAACTGGAAAATACTAATAATGGTCCCTTCCGTCAATAGAATTATTTTTTTTCTATTGAATTGGGTTTGTGGTATTAATACCATTTGTGGCTCCCCTAGAGACGCCCTGGTGATGAATCTCTGCTGTCCGTCAATATCGTGATAACATTTTGATATCATCCATCCACCTGTAATAAATGAAGATTTATTATATTGGAGAATCAAATTTTGAGTTACATGAATATTTATTTACTAAATGCATTTTTATTTTTGCATGGAAGTTCCCTTTCCCTATACCAAATTTATTATTTTCTTTCCAGAAATGTCTAATGCAAAAGAAAGAAAACATGCTAAGAAAATGAGAAACCAGCCCACCAATGTGACTTTATCCTCTGGCTTCTTGGCCGATAGAGGCACAAAGCACTATAATGGAGGTGGGAAACCTTTCCAAGCTCAAAAACAAGGTAAGATACACACCGTCCTCTCTCCACTCTGTTTGTATCAAAATGCTTACGTCAGCTCTTTTTGATAGTTATTATTTAAATGGTAAATGACCTGCACTAAAAACAAATACAGTGGGCCCTCCTTAGTGGCACATTTTGTTTTGCAGACTCACCTAGTCGCTAAGTTTATTTGCAACCCCCAAGTTACTACTCCTGGTACTTTGGTGGTTATTGGAGAGGAGACGGAAAAAATTTGAGTCGCCCCATGTGGACGTTCTCAGCTGAGGTTCCCAGCTGCCTTCTTGTTTCAGCTTTCTTAGAGAGATGGCCAGAGGGTGGAGACTCTGGTGGCCAGTGTGGCGTAATTCGGACACTGCTGCTCGAATTGGGGATTGAGTTCTAGTTGTGGGCGGCCTCAGGCAGATCACGTAACACTTCTGAACCTCTTTTTTTCTGTTGCAAAATAAAGGAAACAATCTAGGATGAGTTGTTTTCATGATTTGAGTTTGCAATCAATGTGATATGTTTGTATACACGCGTGTGTATATGTATATGTATACGTCTACATGTGTATATATTTCTCCTGGGAACAGCGGTTCAGTATTTGCTAATTCAGTGTTCTTTGTGACTTTATAGAGCGTAACTATTGGGAATGACAAGAATTGGCTCTTTGTATCTGAGAGAGGATATATTATATCTCTACCTTAACACAATTATTATTAAATTATACTTCTTTAGTTCCTCAAAGAAATAGTGTGTTTATCATATATGCATTGAACTTGGGTGCTGATTTTAGAACCTTAAAAAGTGATACGAAGGTGATAGTTGTTCATTGGGTAGCAATAGAAAATGCCAGTTTGGGAAGATAGCAAGCAGGTGACCAAGAACTTATGGGGGACACTTTAAAGAATAGCGTGCATTGGGTCTGATTAAATAAGTTTTAGACTCATATTTGTAAGATGTAGATTCAGATCCAGCAGTCGACTCCTACCATGCCCTGTAATAAGCCTTAGTGCGTCTTATCTCATTTCAGCCTCCCAAGGTTACCACCTTATAACATGTTTCATGGTTTATAGGGGCTTAATAATTAACATTATAATGGGAATAAGATGAACACGGTAAAATTCCCTACTGGTCTCTCCCTCCCTTTGCAGACCGTGATTTGATGTCAGTGGTTTCAATGCACAGACGTTTGCATAGAGACTTCGCTTTTATTTCTTTTCTTTAATTTAACACAGGCTCCCACCTTGAGTGCGGCAGAGGATTATGATAAAAGACCGAATATACAAAATCTTGGAAATTGTAGTATTGAAGGGAGCTTCGGTTTAAAATCTGTGTTGTACTATTTGGAGGAAAGTTCCCTCATAATTTATATGCAAGGTTTACTTGTCATGCTGACGAGATTAGCCAGTGTGCTGCCTGCTAGCTTTATCACCTCGGTCAAGTTCATTCACCTTCCCTATCATAGGCAGATTGCTTCCTCTTTAAAGGAGAGATAGTAATGGCCACCTTACAGGGTGGTTGTAGGACTAAAAACCTAATTAGCGTCGCCACCCAGCAAATGGTGTTCTCCACTGTAATCCGTATTCCGGGTGAGGCTGACGTCTTTCTTTCTGTTTTCTTTTTGAAAATAAACTAGAGCTTCTTCCTGGCACTTCGCGGCAGCGGCATACCAAAGCGATCCACCATTCGCCAGTCGATCCTGATGTGAACGAACCGTCTTCCTCCAGAATAATGTTTAAAAAAAAGGGAGGATGGAGAGCAGGTCCCGAGGGCACTTCTCAGGAGATTCCCAAGTACATAACCGGTAGGTGTTGGTGAAGAAGTGAAGTTTGATTATACGATGAGATCTTTGCTTCTCATACAGCCGGATATCCGGTGCTCTCTGCCTTGGCCCTGCCTCCCTGTCTCTCTCCTCTCCTCCCTCCACTTGGGGTTCTTCTCGCCTCCAGCCTGGACAGTGGCTGTAGTTTCCTTGGGTCTGATTGCTCTCTCTTCTTCAGTTTCTCTTTTTTCCTCTTCTCCATGTTCTTATAAGTCCTTATCTGTCAACTGTTCCACTTTGTCCTAAAACCTTCTTTGCCCTCGCCCCACCCCTTTTTATAAAATATGAAATATAATATGCATGGCGTCTCCAAAGATGAAACCAAATTTAATGCACTCCCAGGACAACCAAGACCTTTAAATATCTGTCTCTAGGCCCCTTGAGATCTCATCTCCTGTTACTCCCTCCCCCCTCACCTGCACCCCAGCTATCCATAACCCTGTATTCCTTAGATATGCCTTCTGGTCTCTGTGCCTTTTGGGAAAAATGCACTTAACTTTCCCCATCATTCTGTTTACACTTCAAAAAAAGGTCTGCTTTTCACTAAAGAAAACTGGTAATAGTTATGACTACATATTTGGAAAAAGCAGAAAATATTAAAGAAAAATACCTCTTGAAGTCACAGCCATTTGTAAATTTTGCTTTTTCTTATGTGATTGTTGCACTTGAAAATGGTTGTGATTGGGATGCCTGGGCGGCTCAGTGGGTTAAGCATCCAATTCTTGATTTTGGCTCAGGTCACGATCCCACGGTTTGTGAGATCAGGCCCCGCGCTGTGCTCTGTGGTGACATCGCGGAGCCTGCTTGGGATTCTCTTTCTCTCTCTCTCTGCCCCTTCCCTGCTTGCATGCTCTCTCTCTCCCCCAAAATAAATAAATTAAACTTTATATTAAAAAAATGGTTGTGTTTTACATTGCACGCAGCCCTCTGTTTTAAGGATTTGTTTGTAAACATGCCTTTAAACCTGTTTTACGATTAAAAAAGTAATACTGAATCCTTATAGAGAACTTGAAAAATAGAAGTAGAAACAGAATGGTTTTACAATCTTATAATACAGGTATCGCTACCATCTGTATTAATCTGATTAAGGGTTTGAGTGGTGGGTGAATTTTAAGTTCACGTACTTCAAATCTGTCTTCCTTCTGAGATGGACCCGAAGTATTGATTCGTGACTTGTCTTTAATTACGGTGCTATTTTTGTCTACAGCTTCTACTTTCGCTCAAGCCCGAGCTGCTGAGATCAGTGCTATGTTGAAAGCAGTGACCCAGAAGTCCTCTAATTCACTGGTTTTCCAGACGCTGCCCCGGCACATGAGACGGAGAGCCATGAGCCACAATGTCAAACGCCTTCCCAGGCGGTTGCAGGAGATCGCCCAGAAAGAGGTACCCGTTTTACTCTGTGTAAATGTTCAAGTTAGTAGTTCCTGAAAGAAATTGAGAAATGGTAACCTAGTGGAATTAAAGTGAAAACCAAAAGCAGCGTGCTCATTTTGCATATGTTTTAGTTTAATCCTTATCCCCCTCCACTGTCCCCCTTGCTATCCTAATTAGCAGGCAGTTGGATATTACCTATAGTATTTGGAAGCCTTTTTCTTTCTTTCTTTCTTCCTTTCTTTGGAAACCCTTTTTCTTTCTTCCTTCCTTCCTTTCTTCCTTCCTCCCTTCCTTTCCTTTCCTTTCCTTTCCTTTCCTTTCCTTTCCTTTCCTTTCTTCCCTCTTTCTTTCTTTCTTCTGTTTTACTATTTTTCATTAATTTCAGGTCTGAAGTCCTTTTTTTTTTTTTAACGGTGTTAAATAGTTGATGTTCCGCTCTCAGATTAAAAATAAAATCCTGACCTTCTTACCGCGTAAGCAATTTTAGCTCTGCATTTTGGAGGTCTGGCCAGCTTAAAGTTGGAAAATCAAGCGAAAAAGCAGCAACAATGCTTAGTACTTGCTTTTTGACTTTTTCAGCATTGAAAACTTGAAACTTGGATTTAATTTTTGCTCAGTTGTCTAATTGTTTTTGGCTTTACCCAAATTCTTGGCTTGGGCATTCTAAGATTGTCTAAGCTACCCCTGTCTTTGCTAGTTGGTCACAAGTTCCTCGTGGAGTGCCTTCAGTGTGTGGTTCTGTACTGGTGGTGGGGGGAGAGCAGCGCGTCACCAAACTAAAGGAGAAGAGTTTTGTTACTTTCTCCCCCCACAAAAGTTTAGCTCAGCTGTGGAGGAGATTAAGAGTGAAAACTGAACAGGAATTTCCCGCTTTCTAGATTGAATGTAAGGTTTGTTCCCCACGGCATTTGTCTGTCAGCACCTAACTGACATTAAAACGTATTTTCCTCACTTTACATTTTTCATCCTGTTTTGGGTTTAGTTCCAATCTCAGAGGTTTCAAAAACAATAAAACCAGTAACAAACAAGCTAGCGTCCGACTTATTCTCTTGTTCTCTAGTGCGAATAGCCACGAGAAGCTTGCGTTACTGTGTGGAGCATTTTATGAATACTCTAATCCTCATCGCCCACAAAGCTTGCCCAGACCGTAAGCGATAGAAGTGTGCTTCCTCTCTAAGTTTGCCTGTTTCTGAAATCTTCACTCTTCTGCCTTCTTTCTGCTCTTTCATGGGAGAGGTTGCCAAGTCCAAAAATGAAACATACTGATGGAGTCTGGAAGGTTCTCCACCTACTCTAAAGTTAGTTGTTTGAGTTCCTCACGGGTAACTTTTATTTTGAGATAGTTACCAACTAGGACCTGCCTCTCTCGTTGAAATCGCAGGCAGAGAAAGCAGTGCACCAGAAAAAAGAACATTCAAAAAATAAATGCCATAAAGCTCGGAGATGTCACAAAAACCGGGTGCTGGAATTTAACCGTAGACAAAAGAAGAACATCTGGTTGGAGACTCACATCTGGCACGCCAAGCGGTTTCACATGGTCAAGAAGTGGGGCTACTGTCTCGGCGACAGGCCGACAGTCAAGAGCCACAGAGCCTGCTACCGAGCCATGACGCACCGTTGCCTCCTTCAGGTATGCTTCTCCTGTTGGGTTTCTCTTCTTTTCGTTTAGCCAAAACGGAAGTGATGTTTGGGCTCTGCTCTAAAGGATCAGAAAATGGGAGCGTCGAGGAGGCAGAGGAAGTCTGGTAAGAGGGGAGCATTGAAATAAATAAGGAAGAACCAGGTCCTGCAGGGCCTTGGCGGTCGTGTTCGACATTTATTCAGCGTTGATTCATTTAGAAGTCATTCCTCAACAACAAATAATTTATGTGCCCTTAGCAGTGTTCAGAGTGCTGTTCTAGATGTTTAGGAATCAGTGGGGTGCTAGGAAGCTTGTTTTAAATTCTCTGAGAGGACAGTTTGTTTTCGAGCCTGGTAATAGTATTTGTCTGGTGGTCCCTCTCCCCTTCGCCAGTTGCTAAATCAGTCGCTTTCACTCTTCCAGGACACACTTAGAGATTGACTCTTTGAAGATTCTTCTAGTGGCAGGATGGCCTTGGCCAAGGTTTATTGTTTTCTAAGATTTTTTTTATCTGAGTGTAGTTGACACACAGTTACATCAGTCGCAGGTGTACAACGTAGTGATTCAGCTTCTGTATAGTTTATGCCGTGCTCACCACAGCGTAGCCACTTACCATCTGTCACCATCCAGCACTATTGCAGTATCATCGGCCGTATTCCCTGTGCTCGACCTTTTATCCCCATGATCTACTCATTCCATAACTAGAAGCCTTGGCCAAGTTTTGAAAACCATTGGTATTAGCAGTCTGTGATACCTCTCGAGAGCAGTGTAGAAGAATAATCAATATCAAAACCTTAAAACAAATTGTGGTAAAATATACATAACAACATCAAATTTTACCAGTTAAATTACTTTTTTTTAAGATCTTATTAATTTTTTAAAGTTTATTTATGTATAAAAGATTAAAAAAATTAATTAAAAAAGGGGCACCTGGGGTGGCTCAGTCAGTTAAGCATCTGGCCTCACTCAGGTCATGATCTCATGGTTTTGAGTTCGAGCCCCAAATGGGGCTCTCTGTTATCAGCACTGAGTCTGCTTGGGATCCTCTGCCCCTCTCTTGCTTGTTCTCGTTCTCTCTCAAAAATAAATAAAACATTTAAAAAAGTAATTTTAAAAAGGCGTATTTATTTTTAGAAAGTCAGAGACAGGGGCACGTGGGTGGCTCATTTGGTTAAGCGTCCGACTCCAGCTCAGGTCATGATCTTGTGGTTTACAGGTTCAAGCCCCGCGTCGGGCTCTGTGCTGACAGCTCAGAGCCTGGAGCCTGCTTCAGATTCTGTGTCTCCCTCTCTCTCTGCCCCTCCCCCACTCTCACTCTCTCTCTATGTCTCTCAAAAATAAATAAAAATTTAAAAATTAAAAAAAGAGACAGTATGAGTGTGGGAGGGGCAAAGAGAGAGGAAGAAAGAATCCCAAGCAGGCTCCACACACCCAGTGCAGAACCCGATGCCAGGCTCGAACTCACAAAACCGTGAGATCATGACCTGAGCTGAAGCCAAGAGTTGGACCCTTAACTGACATCCATGCACCTGAGGTTTTATTTTTAAATAATCTCTACCCCCAGTGTTAGGCTCGAACTTACAACCCTGAGATCAAGAATTTCATGCTCCACTGACTGAGCTAGCCAGGCACCCCTTTTAAATATTACTATGATTTTTTAAGTTTTATTTATTTATTTTGAGAGAGAGTGAGAAAGAGAACAAGCAGGGGAGGGGGAGAGAGAGAGGGGAACAGAGGATCTGAAGCAGGCTCCACACTGACAGCAGAGAGCCTGATGTGGGGCTCAGTCCCATGAACCATGAAATCATGACCTGAGCTGATGTTGGACGCTTAACTGAGCCACCCAGGCGCCCTTACCCTTTAATTATTTTTAAGTGCACGGTTCTGTGGCATTAACTATAGTCATATTGTTGTGTAACTGTTATCACCATTCATCTCCAGATCTTTTTCATCTTCCCAAACCGAAACTGTGCCCATGAAACAGTAACTCCCCGTTGCTCACTCGCCCGCTCCCAGTAGCCACCTTTCTATTTTCTGTCTTTAGGAATTTGCCTATTCTAGATACCTCATATAAGTAGAATCACACAATATTTTTCCTTTTGAGTCTGGCTTACATCACTTAACGTAGTGTCTTCAAGGTTCAGCCGTGTTGGGTCGTGTGTTGGACTTTCCCTCATTTTTAAGGCTGAATACAATCTCTGTTGTATGTACATACCACATCTTGTTTATCTGTTTGGATTGCTTCCACCTTTTGGCTATGGTGAATGATGCTACTGTGAACACGAACATGCAAATATCTTTTCCACGTCTCTGTTTACAATTCTTCGGGTATATACTTAGAAGTGGGAGTGCTATTTCACATGGTAATACCATGTTTAATTTTTTGAGGACCTGCCCTACTGTTTTCCATAGAGGCTATGATATTTTTCATTCCAACCTGCAGTGTGCAAGCGTTCAGTTTCTCCATGTCCTCATCGATACTAATTTTTTTCAATTTGATAATAGCCATCCTAAATGGGTGTGAAATAAATGTAAGACCTTTTAAGGCTTTTGATTTGAAGATTCAGCAGCAGAAATCACCAGTTATAGTAAAATCCTTTACTCACGTTGTGGAACCTGGGATCCAGGGAGAGAAAGTGACTTGTCCGGAGTCCTGCACTGTGTTGGTGGCTAGGTAGCCTCTGGGCAGCTGATTTCCCTGGCCTGTGCTTTTTCTGCTGTACACTGCCATCTCCAAATTTTAACACAAAGGGGTAAGTTACTTCTTCTTTGGGGCAACATTTTTGCTGAGGTTACCAGATATTTTCTTGACATTTGATCAGCCCTAAGTAACACAAATAATAGCTAATAGTAACAGACATTTTTGAGTATTTAATCTTACGCCAGGCCCGATTCTAGTGGTTTATATACGTTTGCTCATTGAGTCCTTACCACAACACCACAGCAGAAAGAGTTAGCATTATTTCCACTTCACAGATGAGGAAACTAAGGAACAGAGGAGTTGGGTAATTTACCACGGCTGTAAACCAGTGAGTGGTGAAGTTGAGATTTGAGCCCAGCTCTGATGCCATGACTTCCGGGCTGTTAACCACTGTTTGGTGCTGGCACTCGGTTGTACAGATTTGGGTGAGGTTCCTCTGCCCAGTGACGGCTGATGGTTGGGCGGACTGGATGACAGCCCAGCCTCTGGCACTCAGCACTCCTTCAGCGACTTTTACTGTTCTGGTCTTCAGCATGTTGATTTTACTAGCTCAGCTGATCTCTCGCCATCTCGTCTCATTACTTTCATGTTTTTCCTTGTACGTTGTTTAGTCAGAGTTGAATATCCTAGTCGAGACTGAGCACGGGAGGAATATGGGATAAATTAAGTACAAGATTATGTCTGTAGGTTCAGTGTTAAATAATCTTAGAGTCCTGAATTAGCTAACCAAAGTGAACAGCCTTAGCATAACTTTGTAGAATATATTGCTATCTTCGTATTCTACTCTGATTTCTTACCTTAGGTAGATTTGGAGGAGGAATAACCCTTTGCTTAGAGACAGCAGTATTTATACTCTACTTAGCACTGTCTATAAATATGGCATAAAACACAGATTAAAAGAATTACTTATTTTTAAATTTATATCAAGTTAGTTAGCATACAGTGCAACAATGATTTCAGGAGTAGATTCCTTAATGCCCCTCACCCATGTCGCCCATCCCCCCTCCCACAACCCCTCCAGCAACCCTCTGTTTGTTCTCCATATTTAGGAGTCTCTTATGTTTTGTCCCCCTACCTGTTTTTATATTACTTTTGCCTCCCTTCCCTATGTTCATCTGTTTTGTATCTTTTTTTTTTTAATTTTTTTTTTCCCGATGTTTATTTATTTTTGAGAGAATCAGAGCACGAGTAGGGGAGGGTCAGCTGTTAGGACAGAGCCCGATGCGGGGCCCGAACTCACGAACCGTGAGATATGACCTGAGCCGAAGTCGGACACTTAACCCACTGAGCCGCCCAGGCGCCCCTGTTTTGTATCTTAAATCCCTCACATGTGCGAAGTCATATGATGTTTGTCTTTCTCTAATTTCACTTAGCATAATATCCTCTAGTTCCATCCACGTAGTTGGAAATAGCAAGATTTCATTCTTTTTGATTGCCAACTAATACTCCATTGTATGTATATGTGTGTGTGTGTGTGTGTGTGTGTATCTATACACACCACATCTTCTTTATCCATTCATCCATTGATGGACATTTGGGCTTCTTCCATACTTTGGCTAATTGTTGACAGCACTGCTATAAACATTGGGGTGCATGTGCCCCTTCGAAACAGCACACCTGTATCCCTTGGATAAATACCTAGTAGTGCAATTGCTGGGTCATAGAGTAGTTCTATTTCTAACTTTTTGAGGAACCTCCATCCTGTTTTCCAGAGTGGCTGCACCCGTTTGCATTCCCACCAGCAGTGCAAAGAGATCCTCTTTCTCCGCATCCTCGCCAACATCAGTTGTTGCCTGAGTTAAAACATAGATTTTTTTTCCAAATGTTTTATTTATTTCAGTAATCTCTGCACCCCATGTGCAGAGCCCCATGTGGGGCTCGAACTCATAACCCCAAGATCAAGAATCTCATGCTCCTCTGACTGAGCCAGCCAGGCACCCCCACAGATTTTCTTTCTAGAAAGGAAACAATAACTTAAATTTTAAATGAAAATTCATTTTGATTTTGCTTTAGATTGGTTTAAAAATATTTGCCAATACCCTAAAAGTAGACGGGTTTTAGATTTTGACTTATGAAATATTAGCTTTAGCAGTTTGTTCTGCGTCTTGGCCTTGTAGAAGTTTTTCTGATGTGACTTTCGTTTTTTTACAGCTTCTCCCCATGTCCCATCCTAAGTATTGATTACGTCTCTCCCTTTGTGCAGGATTTATCCTACTACTGTTGTTTGGAGCTGAAGGGCAAAGAGGAAGAAATACTCAAGGCACTTTCTCCAATGTGTAGTGTAGACGCAGGTAAACTGGTTTTAAAGCTGAGTGCTATTTTGTCTTTGCATATTTGTTAATTTCACAAGCAAGTCAGTGTTTTGGAATTTAAATCTGTATAAAAATGCATGAGACAGTTCTTGTTCCCGATGAGAATGTTAATGTAAGAAAGGTGGGGTGGTTTCAGATTATTTGTAACATTGTTAAGTGGAAAGTGAGAGAACCATTATTCTGGTGTAGTGAATGCAGTGGGGCAGAGGCTCAATCCTCATTCATTCATTCGTTCAGTGTTTGTTGAGAATTTACCGTGTGCCAGGCTTTGATCTACCCAGTGGTCAACACCAGCACCTCATCCCTCATGGAGACAGACGGCAGCTACCAGGGTGGCAGTCAGGAAATAATACCACCATCTCAGCCCTGGAGATGATGGAATTTTGTTTTCGTTTGTGTCAGGACTGACTTTTGCAGCAGTTCACTGCTTGTCTGGAAGACGCCAAGGAAGTGTCATGCTTTACCGGGCAAATAAATACCCTAGAGAGACGCTGGGGCCTGTTACGTTTGTGTGGAAGCCTGAGTGGACCCCGGGTCACACGTCTGAGAGCAGGCAATTATGGATCTGGCTGCATCCAACTCTGAAACAGGTATGATCCTTGAGTTATTTCCTCACGACTCGGTCATTGCATTCTTAATTACTGTTGAAATCAATGCTTTGGAAATTTATATAATATAAAAGTTTGGTTGAGAGCTTGGTATTTGAATATAGGGAATAATGTTATATGAATACGAAATGAAGCAAATCTTGACTTTTCACGTTTTAGTAAGCCTTAAGTGGAAAGAGCTAAAAACCCACAACCCACATTTTACCTACACGGTGGCTTGAAGTGCTGCATTTGGTCTAACGGTCCTACCAGGTCTGAATTGCTTCGGTGGCATCCAGGTGCTTGTAAGAGCCTCTTTGATGATGAGAAGCTATTTTGAGTACTTCTGATGATTTCTTTTTTTTTTTTTTTTAAGTTTATTTATTTTGAGAGAGAGCGAGCATGCATGTGCATGCGAGGGAGGGAAGGGGGAGAGAGAGACAATCCCAAGCAGGTTCTGTGCTGCCAGAGCCAAGCCTGAGGTGGGGCTCGAACTTACCAACCTGAGATCATGACCCGAGCAGAAATCAACAGTTGGACGCTTAGCCGACTGAGCCTCCCAGGCGTCCCAAATTCTGATGATTTCTAATCTCTTTTTTTTTCTTGGCATAGTCACCGCTTTTATATGGTAGACTATAAATTTTCTCTTTAATTTCATTTTCAAAAAATTTTAATTGTTCAGAGTAGTCACATTATTTTCTCTAATCTTTTTTTTTTTAAATTTTTTTTAACGTTTATTTATTTTTGAGAGACATAGAGACAGAGAGTGAGCAGGGGAAGGGCAGAGAGAGAGGGAGACACAGAATCTGAAGCAGGCTCCAGGCTCTGAGCTGTCAGCACAGAGCCCGACGCGGGGCTCGAACTCACGACTGTGAGATCATGACCTGAGCCGAAATCGGCCGCTTAACCAACTGAGCCACCCAGGTGCCCCTATTTTCTCTAATCTTTGACGCTTAGAAATTTTTTGTTTCAAGTCTCGTGCACTATTCAGAAGTGCCAAAAAAGCTTTTTGATGATGAATTTTGTTTAACTTATAAAGGGATAAAAATGTAAATTAAAAAAAATTTTTTAAATGTTTATTCTTATATTTGAGAGAGAGAGATACAGATTATGAGCAGGGGCGGGGGGCAGAGAGAGGGAGACACAGAATCTGAAGCAGGCTCCAGCCTCTGAGCTGTCAGCACAGAGCCCAACATGGGGCTCAAACTCTCAAACCGCGAGATCATGACCTGAGCTGAAGTCGGATGCTCAACTGACCGAGCCACCCAGGAGCCCCCCAAAAATGTAAATTTTTAAAGGAAGAAAAAAATAATACGAACTAAACTGCCTGAAGCATTTAAATATTTCCTTAGGATATTTTAGAGGAAATAAAAGCAGCGTGCCAGGGTATGGAACCCATCAAATCAACTGTCTGCACCCCTGAGCCCCGGCCGACACCATCCCACGAAAAAAGCCAAACTGAACTGCCTGATGAGAAAATTGGCAAGAAAAGAAAGCGGAAAGATGATGGAGAAAACGCTAAACCAGTTAAAAAAGTCATCGGTGACGGAACTAGAGATCCACACCAACCATATTCTTGGATCTCTCCAGCCACAGGCGTTATAGTCAGGTGCAGGCTGAATTCTCTCTGAATCCTCCGAACAATTTTCGTGAGGTCTTGCTCTGTTTTCACTGGTGGCTCAGACACTGTGTATGATGGAGGTTTCCATCTTAAGGCCTTCTCTCTCTTTCAGTGATTTGACGACGGAGATGAACAGGCTCCGGTTGATCGGTCCGCTCTCCCACTCCGTCCTCACTGAGGCGCTGAAAGCTGCTGCCGTCCATGCCGTAAGAGTGGATGTGACGAGCGGTTTAATCCCGTCATGTCCGTCCTAGCAAATCTGTGAAACCTAACGTGTTTCGGTAGCATTTGGGGCCATGCCCTATAAATGTTTTATTTCTCTGCTTATGTTTATTATTAAATACTTTGTCATCTTTCACTTCTAGAAGAACAAATCTAAGCAAATCTAATAAGTAAACTAACTGTCCTTATTTGAGTACATACTATCCTTGCAAGTTTGCGAGTGTTGTGGGTAACAGAGAACCCCTGCAGTCACTGAAAGTGAGTGCCGGGTTTTGTTTGTTTGTTGGTACTCGTGTGGTGCCTGTTTTCTGGGGCTAGTTTGTCCGGTCCCGGGGCCCCAAGGGTCCGAACTTTACCCGTCACAGGATGAAGGTTGGAAGGAGTAGGAGTAAGAGGACAGAGGACTCAGATTTATCGTGAGTGCCTTGCCACAGCAACACAGATTACTCGTGTACAGAGTGTGAGGATACATATCTAGGTTCCTACTGTACTGAACTATCGACTCATCAGGCTTACGTGATTCTAAAATAGTAAACAGCTATACGTGGGTAATTAGTGTAGTCAAAGCAATCAGAGCAATCAGAGCACACTATGACCCAAGAGTTTCAGTATATTCTTAAAGGTCAGGAAATTTAACTGGAGACAAGAAGCAAGCTTTAAGCCTTCTCCGGTCTGGCAGTTTGCTGCCAGGCCAACTCCTGCCTGGAACTGCTCAGGCCATCCGCCATTCTCCTGTCTCCGCATGGGGCTCCTTCAGATTTTAAGGGTCTGTGATCCTTAAAAGGTTAAGAGCAGTATGTCCAGTGCAGCACCGTCCAGTAGAATTTCCTGCAAGGATGATAGTCTTCTGTGGCGTCCGCTATGGTGGCCATTAGCCACATGTATCTCGTGAGCACGTCAAGTGTGGCCAGTGTGACTGAGGAAGTGATTTTGTACCTTTAATTTTAACTAAACAGAAATAGCTCTCTGTGGCCAGTGGCTACCAAGTGGACCCTGTGGGCATAGAGAGGAGAGATGAAGTTAGGAAGCAGACGCTCGGGCTCAGATGCGGTTTGTTTCCCCTGCGTTAGTGCAGCTAACCCTTCCGTGGACGGTGCCTCTCACAGATTTGACAGGGCAAATGAGGTGTTCAGTCTGAACAGATTTTGAGGTTTTAGTAAAGAAAGAGACTTTAAAAACCTCAGGCTATTTCTCCCTCCCTCCCTCTCTCTCCTCCCTTCTCTCCCTCTCCCCTCTCCCTCCATCGCTCCACACCAGCCTCAATCTCTGTGTCTCTTGCCTGCATACGGAAACAGCTTTTTCACTTCCTCTACTGTTCCTTCTTTTCACTCCATTCTCCATGCAGGAAATAGAATGATCTTTTAACGATGTATTCACATCATGTTACTTCCCAGTTACAAGCTTTGAATAGCTTCTTCTTGTATTTATGGTAAAATCCAAAGGCCCTTAACGTGACTGCGTGCTCTTGTGGCTTCCTGCCTCTGGCCTCATCTCTCCTCACCTGCTCCTCAGCCACACGGGCTTTCTCTCAGGTCCTAGAAGATGTCAGATCTCCTCTCCTCCGGAGCCTTCACAGCCCCTTTCCCCACCCGGCCGAATCTTCTGCCCCCTCCACTCCCTGCCTTTGCTTGGCTACACCTTCCCTGTTCTTCAGACTTCAGCCTCTAGATCATTTCCCTCTAGAACCCTTCCCTGACCCCCAGGTTAAATTACAGAAGTTGTATTTCATCATGTTTTGCACATTTCCTCAATTTGTATGTCTAGATTCTCTTGTGTACTTACGCGATGTTCAGACTGAACTTTGACGGCAAGGGCTGTGTCTCCAGCGCCGGCACAGAGTAGGGGCTCCAGTCTCCCTACTAAGTTGCTCAGGGAGAATCTGAACCTAAGAAGTTTGGTTCCAGAGCCTGTACTTTAAACCTGTAAGCTATGCTGTCTGAGTTTCTGTGAGGTAAATAGCCCAGATGTTAACAGGGTGCTTCTTTAGAATCTGTAGGAACACATCCTGCTTCAGTGAACTTCAGTATGAACCATGGCTCTAGGTTGCCTTCCTTGGTGCGTAACTGGTACTTGAGGTGCTCTTTGTTTTTTTTAAAGATTTTTTTGTTGTTTGTGGTTTGTTTTGTTTTATTTTGTTCAAGTAATCTCTGTACCCAACATGGGGCTCGTGACCCCGAGATCGAGAGTCGTACTCTCTGCCAACTGAGCCAGCCAGGTACCCTGAGGTGCTTTTTGAAACCTTGCTCAATTCCCGGTACTGTCTGGGAAAAATAGAAGGAAAGCACTTGTGTGTCTTATGGAATAATGCAATTGTAAGTTATCCTTTTGCTGTAAGATTTCATCAAACAGCATAGGTTTGGTTTTTCTTTGTCGGGAAGGTTTTGTTGCTTAAATTGTGTGAAGTGGGTCCTAGTGGGAGGGGAGCAAGGAACGGGCCTCTTGTCAGTAGTGTGCTCAGAGAAGAACGCAGGTGTGAAGTAGCTTGGGGGGGTCTCTCCGAAAACCGTGGATGTGGTGGTTAGTGTGTGAAATCTCGAGAGAAGTGTCACACTATGTCCTTACCTCTAGTGAGAAGCGTAGTCAGTCTGGTGTCGATTGCTGTGTTAAATATAGCGGCAGTTTCCCACATGTCACAGCCATAATCAAATTTTCAAGTCTCATTCATTATTTGGTGAATAGGAGTTGTTATTTTTCAGGAGGGAGCGGACACAGAGAAGACACCTCACCACTGGTGGATCGAAACCTGTAAGAACCCTGATAGCGTTTCCCTTCATCACAGACAAGAAGCCATTTTTGAGTTGTTGGGAGGTATTCAGAGGGAATGCTGACTGGGTGGTTTGGGGAAGAAGGGAGGAGTGGGAAGTGGGTTAAAAGAGTGTTTTACAGTTGGGCTACCTACAACAGAGTGGTGCTTTTTAACTTGTAATAATTCTTGTCGTAATACAGCAAGAAAACATTTCAGAGAGGTACCTGACGGAGGGAGCGTGGGAAACACTGTTTGAGTATATGTTACTATTCTAATAGCTGCCAGTCTGTTATGATAGGTAAACACATAGACCAGGTGCGAAACTGAGGACTAAACTTCCCTGCACGTAATTGCATCTGTGTGTAAAGCTACTGTGGTAATCACTGATGGAAATACACATGTTTGTGCCATAAAATAATCTGTTTTGTTAATGTTTTTCGTAAGAAATGTCACTGTTTACGCATGTTAATTTAGTCCCTAAAAGTATTAATGGGAAAAAAGAGGATACGTGTTTTTTAATAGCCCAAGAAGAAATTTTTGTTAAAAAATTTGAAAATACAAGCACAGATGTATATATCGTGAGTGACCTTGTATAAACTTGTTTTTTTGTTTTCGTTTTTGTTGAAGGAGTAACATCACCAGCAGAAATTCCAGCCGGCACTATTTTGGGACTGACAGTTGGGGATCCTCGAATAAATTTGCCTCAGAAGAGGTCCAGAGTTTTGCCCAATCCAGAAAAATGCCAAGGTAAAGTTTCTAGAACACCTTTGGTTTTCCTTACAGTTTTGAGTAGTTTAGTCCCGTTAGAAGAGTTCTGTCCGACGCCTCTGCATTAACTTCATTTATAAAAAGTTAGCGTGATCTTTACCTGCCCCCCCCTTTCAAGGTGATGATGACAAAGGAGACGGTGTGTGTGGAAGTATCTTTTAGCTTTGAGACATGTAGCCTGATCCTTATGTCCATTTTTTTTTTTTCCCTTGAGTTGTTTATTTTTAGTAGCTGGTAAAAACTGACTTTCTGCAAACTGAGTTCTCCGAAAATGCCTGGCTTTTCAGAATTTTAATTGTGAGGAAGGGATCCGCACCCGCAGCTGGTCTTGTGCTCATTGGAAGCCTCTGTCTGACCATACAGATGATCCAGGTTCGAATCCTGGCAAGGCCATCCCAGGTGCTGAACGGGAGAGGTGTCTCGGTTTAGAGTGGCTCGTGGGGGTTGTTCGGTGGGGGCGGTAGAGCGTAGGAGCTAATATCTCATTGTATTTACTGTCATTTAAACACTGTTCATTGGAGGAATCGTAAAATTATGTTGTGAATTTTCAGAGGAAAAATACAGGTATGTGTAAGTAACAGCTTCAGATTTTATTTTAATAGCCTATTAAGGGAGCAATAAATTACTGTCTCAGGACCTCACATGAAAGGTGGGTTGGATGAGAGAGGTGTTTGAAGATACATAGGCGGATTAGTTAATTATGGAGCCTTAGACTTTTCTCAGTGAGTTCTTGCCTCTTTCTTTTCTTTTTTAATGGCACTGTGGTCTGGTGCGACCGTGGGAGCTGGAGTGGCCACCCTGCCAGTAGGCGTTACCCTAATAATTGCCTTAAGGCCGTAGTTAAACTCTGTTTCGTTTCCCTGGCTGCCTCAAATCCTTTTTTGGAATGAGGCAGTTACACGTTAAATACTTTTTTAAAAAAAGTTTGTTTATTTTTGAGAGAGAGTGAGTGAGTAGGGGAGTGCAGAGAGAGAGGGAGATAGAGGATCTGAAGCAGGTTCTGCGCTGACAGCCAAGAGCCCCGAACTCATGACCTGTAAGATCATGAGCTGAGCTGAAGCCACTGAGCCACCCAGGAGCCCCCATATTAAATACTTTTTAAGGCTTTTATCTTAATATAAATCAGTTCCAGGAAAATTAAAGTTTATCTTGAAAAACGTGATTTAATTTCTATAAAAGCTTACCATATTATCAGTCATTGTGGTATTTTATAAACCTGTTGGAAGTAATTTCTTTAAAGAAGTAGTTGTATGTGAGTCACATAAAGCAGTGAACTTTTTAAGCAGTTAGTATTATACCAATATTATTAACAAATGTGGCGTATCATCTGGGATGATAATTCACAATTAAAGTTAGAAAGAAACTTCGATGAGCTGGGTCAGTTAGTGGAAGATTAATCCTTGGAAGAATCTCATTGTCATGATCTAAAACCGAATTCCCTGATGTACTTCCAGTTTCTGTGTCTGTATCTGAAGCCATTCTCTGCCTGTTCTGGCTTAAGAGATTACAAGGGTTTTAGGAGCTGTAGATGCCGGGAAAAGGATATTTGCACCAAATTTTAAATGCATATCTTCTTATTTAAAAAAACTTTGTTTTTAATGTTTGTTTATTTTTGAAGCGGAGGGGCAGAGAAAGAGGGACACACAGAATCGGAAGCAGGCTCCAGGCTCCGAGCTGTCAGCGCAGAGCCTGACACGGGGTTCGAACTCACAAACTGTGAGACCATGACCTGAGCCGGAGTCGGAAGCTTAACTGGCTGAGTCACCCAGGCGTCCCATATATTATTCTTATATCACAGTATCACAGTGATATATGCTGTCTCTTTTTCAGAGTTCCCTAATTCCTGGCACACATAAGAAGATAGTTTGTTATCCACATCAGGCAAATCCTTCTTTCTGGTTTAAGTAGCACCAAAATTGGTCCTTTTTGTCTAAGTGTTAACAGCCTTAAAAACCTTAAAGCCTAAAGGAGCGTCTTTTCTTGCTCATTAAAGCCCCTTTCAGTCACAGCTTTTATGTTAATGAGGTGGAAAGCCTCTGAAGATGGCGGGCTGGTGACCAGAGAATCCAACCATGAGGCTGGAGGGTCGTCAGCCCTTTTACCCCTGCCCTACCCAGACCTGCTTCTGGAAAGGGGAAGGGTTAGAGATTGAGTTTCTTTGTCGATAGCAATGATTTAATCTGCCTTGCCTACTTGATTAAGCCTCTGTAAAAATCTAACACAGTTGGGGGTCAGAGAACTTCTGGTTTATTGAACACATGGAGGTGTTGGGGAGGTGGTTAAGCCCAAAGAAGTCAAGGGCCTCCCTTCCCTCATACCTTCCCCTATGCATCTCTTCCATCTGGCTGTTTCTGAGTTAAATCTTCTTATTTAAAAACAAAAAACATTACCTTAGTAGGAAGTAAACTTTTCTTGAGTTCTGGGAGCCATTCTAGCAAATTATTGAATTTGAGGAGGGGGTCATGGGTCCGACCAATTTATGGCCAGCTGGTCAGAAGTACAAAAAAACCAGGGATTTCGAATTAGCATTGGCATCTGAGGAAGGGACAGTCTTGTGGGACTGAGGATCTGACACCATCTCCAGATGGATAGTGTCAGAGTTGATTTGGCTTGTCCACCATCAGCTGGTATCGCAGAATTGCTTGCTCTGGGGAAAATGGCTACGCATTTGCAGGTCAGAAGTGTTGGGAGTAGAACAGCAAGAGTGCAGAGAAGGAAACAGTTTCTGTCAGTGAAGAACCTGAAGTAATGATGCGTATAGATACATATAGAGGGCCTGGGTGGCTCAGGCAGTTGAGTGTCTGACTTAATTTCAGCTCAGGTCGTGATTCCAGGGTCATGGGATTGAGCCCCATGTTGGGCTCCATGCTCAGCGTGGAACCCGCTTAAGATTTTCTCTCCCCACTCTGCTCCTCTTCCGCACTCGCCTGTGTGCGCTCTCTCTCAAAATAAAAAATAAAAATTAAGAAAAAGTTTACCTGATCATTTGATCCTCGAATTTGATTTAGATATTAATAGTGTGTTTTTGCAGGTCTTTTCCATGTAACACAGCATTTCACCATGTAAATGAAATCTAATTTCTGTTGTACCCTCATTTTAGTGTTTATTCTCCTTAGCATCTGCTGATTTGCTCCGATAGATTGTTTTAACTAGTCTTTGTCTTCCAGAGATGAATTTGCTTTAGAAAATGCTTTACGTTGTGCTCATGGACTTTTTATAATCTTCTTTACGCACTCTTGGGTAGTGTGTACCCGCACCACGGGAAGAGTCAAGTTGCCCTTAGAGTGATAGGTGAGAGGTCGTCCCTTTTTACAGCTTCTCCACTGTTCTGTCAGTGTGGAGCACTGATCCACAGTCGACTCTGCAAAGTGTCCAGTTATTGGTCACTTTGCCCCGACTTCTCTGTTTCTGCTCTTGGGAGACAAAGCCCTCACTTCAGCCGCGCCCCTTTAACTGTTCTGCATAATTTAATTTAGAGTGAATCTGAAGACCGTAACTTCGATTTATTTAATTCCCAAATGAGAAAAGCTTTTATTAATTTCCTTTGCTTCTCTAAGGAAACTTATTAAGAAAGTTCTCATTTAAAATTTGGTCATCTTCAAATACACTTCAGAAAGGAGAAAACAAACTGTTTCCTTCAACCTTTAAGTTATTCTGGAGGTATGTAGTTAATTAAAAGGCTTTTGCCTGAGTATGAAAGAAAATATGCTTTAAATGAGCCTTGGGCAAAGGAGTTAGAATTACATTCGGAATCGATACGTGATTTGAGGCCCATAGGTGCATGCTGGCTCAGGTGGTAATACCGTCTCTCTCTCACTACTAAAGACTGTTGACCTAAAAGGGCCTTCCCTTTTGCCTTCAGACATATTCTGTTTTGTTTTCAATAGATGTTATATTTTAGAACAGTTTTAGGTTCACGGCAAAATTGAGTGGAAGGAATAGAAAGTTCCCGCCCCCACATATGCACAGCCCCCATGAAACTGCATTGACATACAGCCATCCAAAGGCCATAGTGTACATTAGGTTCACTCTTGGCGTTTTATAGTCTATGGGATTTGACAAATTTAGGACCACACGAGTCCACCATGGTAGTGTCATAAAATAGTTTCACTGCTCTCAAAATCTGTGCTCTCTCTATTCATCTCTCGCTCCCTCTCTCAGCCTTGATCTTTTTGCTGTCTTCATAGTTTTGTCTTTTCCAGAATGTTATATAGTTGGAATCATACAATATGTATCCTTTTCAGATTATCTTCTTTCACTTCGTAATATGCATTGAAGATTCCTCCATGTCTTCTCATGGCTCAATAGCTCATTTCTTTTTAATTCTGAATAAAATTCCATTGTCCTGGTATACTACCTATTTTGTTTCATCTATTTGTTTACTATTATTTTTTAGACTATTTAGAGATGAGGCCGTGCTTTCCTGTGCCTTGTCTCGTCTGCAGCCAGGTCTGAATAGAATCCCAGTTCCATCACTCACATCTCTGGCGGGACCCCACAGGGAGGCATTCTGGGTAGACAGGGGCTGTTTAAAATGGAGCCCGTGTGCTCCTAGACAGGCTGTGTGAACTTTCACGGCACACAGCACTGTTACTCGGGATGCTGTTGGTTCTCGTCTCCTCGAGGAACGGCAGCAGACTAGAAGCGGTTTCTGCTTCAAGGAGCTTTTATCTCAGATCTTTTCATCAATTTGATATTTTCTATCTTGGTTCTCCCCTGAAATCTGTCACATTGTGGCTCAGTCGCTTCCAACTTATTTTTTTCCCGGCCATCAGCCCCATGCAGGTATGTGCCTTTGAGTGACCTTTCTGTGTAGGCCACTTAGACCTTAGCCAAAATAAAGGAATTGTCTTTTTTGTTTGTTTGTTTTAATTTTTCAGCACAAGAAAGTAAGATTTGGAAGATTTTTTTTACCCCTACTGTTTAAATGACTGCGTACAGGAAGTCTCTTCTATCAATACCTATGTTAATAATTGAAAAAGTTTCTCCTTTTTTCCCCACTAGACTACTTTTTGGCATGGTGTAGCTTATTTAAAGGGATGAAACAATATTTCACAGAAAATATGCTCATCTTAAAGGAATGAGAAAAACACGTTTTACAGAAGGAATAAATATTCAGTTCAGTGAAAAAGGGTTATAAGAGACTTGAAATAATAGGGCAGAAGAGAAGGCTGAGATCTGTTGGCTCACCACCATTGGGCCAGGAATGATATAAAGAACCCCGAAACCAATAGTTGTACTGTCATAGCGCATTATAAAGAAATTATTTACCTGTGCAGTGGTTCCTAGAATTTGGTTATCTTAAATGTGGAATTAGACACATTAGTTACTTAGAGGCAGTTGAATGTGATATTGATATCTTATACATTGAAAATAAATGTCAGAAATAAAAGTTTAGGAGCCTTTGCTGTTTCACAGATTTTTATGAAACCAACTATAGGAATAACTTAATATCTAGTCAAGTAAATTCTTCTAGAGAAGTTGAGTGCCTACAGAACATTTTCTTGTAACAGACGGTCAGCCGACAATGTTTATGGAGTTTGACTTCATTGATCTAAAGGATATAGTTTGAAGGCTATTTCTTTTCCCTCTTAGATAATGAGAAAGTTAGACAGCTGCTTCTGGAGGGTGTACCTGTGGACTGTGCGCATAGCTTTATTTGGAACCAAGCTATCTGTAAGAATGTCACAGAGAATAAAATCTCGGATCAGGTAACTAATGGTGTAAGGATTATTGGTAAAGTCCTGAAGACAGGTTGAAATTCCTCACTCTAGACGCTGTAAAATTTATTTCATCCTTTATACCATCTCATAGACTTCCTTTTATTTTCAATCTATTGATCTCTTAAGATTTTTTCTATCCTTAGAGAAGAATACTCTACAGAAAAAGTTATTACAGAGAATTTTTCTTGAAATGATAATCGCATGGTTTAAGTACATTTTTCTTTTATTGTTTTTTTCCCCTTGTAAATGTTCTATCTTTAATTTCACAATGATTGAGCTCCTACGAGGACCAGGAATCATAGTAGATGATGGAGTAGATGGCTAGGGTATGTTTGCAAAAGTAAAGGGTGAAAGGAAGCCAGAAGAAAGGGTATCAAGCCCAGATGAGGGAAGTCGGGGGAAGCCTCTTGGACAGAAGAGCCAGAATTCGAGCTCTGGGATGGGTGGTCAGAATTAACAAGGCTTCTCGGGGCCAGGAGCCAAGGCTGCAGTGAAGAAAGGGTTGCTGGAAGTGAGACCAGCATGTGCGAGGGCCCAGGCTAAAAACAGGATGCTGTTTTCAGGAGTCTCCAAGTAGATTGGTGGCTTGGAGTTGAGGGTGAAGCAGGAGATGAAGAAATAAATAGGGGCCAGAGCGTGAAAGCCCTCGTGGCATTTTCAGGATTTGGACAGAAGACGTAGGTCACCGTCGTGGGTTTTAAGCTGGCCGCATGATCAGACGAGGCAGCACTGTGGACGGTGCATTAGACGAGGGACGGGGCCAGGGGCGGAGGAGCCAGAGAGAGGACTTGTGGTTGGATGACCTTAAAAGAAACCCCGGAAATAGTCCTTAATTGAGGACGTGATGGGAGACAAAACTGAGGCAGTGTGGCTGGAGTGGAGGGCCTGGGGTTGAATACAGACTCCTGAAGGTAAATCTGACAAGACACAGTAGTCGCTTGGATGGTGGGAAGTGGGCGAGGAGGAGACCTGGAGGTTAGTACCTGAGAGTCTAACCTAGAGCCAGCGCCTCAGGTAAGAGAGCCAGTGCCTGATTGTCACTGCTGCATTCCCAAGTTCTAGAAGAGTGTTCGTCACAAAAACGGTGTTTGGAAAGCATGCGAAGGGATGAATGAATGAATGGGCAGTAAATATGTGAACGGATGAATGAGTGAGTGACTGAATGATAGGAATCGCGGCCTCCTTCAGCTGGGTGAAGAACATGGGAGGAGAGGGGGTGCAGCGGGGACAGTGAGTTCAGTCTTGGGTAAGCTGAGTGCGAGGGTCCTCAGGACGTCCCGGGACAGATGCCCAAGAGACCAGTTTTGATCCCAGGAGGCAAAGTCCGGGCTAAGGAGATAGGTATTTTGGAATTACCACCACGTAGAGATGGTAGTGGAAACTCAGCCAGAGGTAAAAAGGGGAGAATCAGGGCTTGGTCAGCCTTGAGGGGCATCCGGGAGGGGCAGCTAGACTTGGCCACACGGAGGCAGCCACTTGGATAGTTTCTCTGGTGAGTGCTAGGCTCTTCTCCTTCCTGTTCATCTCTTTACACAGCTGGCAAGAAAAGTCTAAGAGGATGTTCACTGCTCCCTACGGTACATGTAACAAATAATCGACAGCGTCTTCTCTTTTAAATCTTTAAGACCTGGTGGGAACATTTCTCAGGAGCTAGAGCGTGTTCCCACTTGCCCCGCCTTGAAAAGTCGTTTATTGTTCGTACCTCGTTCACCTCATGACAGCAAATCGTAACCACAGTAAACGTAGGGACTGAGAATCCGAAAAGAAGATTAATCCTGATACAAGAGATTAGCAGAATGGATGTATATTATTTTATAGCTTCGAGTCATCTGGTATATTGTAGCTCAAATTTAAGATAATTTGGCATTTTCTAACAAAGCTCTTGTATAGAGGAGAATCATCGTAGGAGGAATACCATGTATTTCAAATGGCTCACGTTTATTTATTGAGAACATTTTTTCCTTGTTTTTTTTTTTTTTTTTTTTTTTTTTTAAAGAGCATTTAACTTTCTAAAGCTGCTTATAGGCAGAACCAGTAGAATCTCCCAGAAAATTAGGGTTGTTTGTCTTGAATTATTTTCTTCCACTTTAGGATTTAAACCGGAAGAGAAGTGAATTGCTGGTGCCCGGGTCACAGCTTGTTTTAGGTCCCCATGAATCCAAGATACCTATACTTTTGATTCAGCAGCCAGGAAGGGTGACTGGTGACGACCGGCGCGGCTGGGGAAGCGGCTGGGATGTCCTGCTCCCGAAGGGCTGGGGCATGGCTTTCTGGATTCCATTTGTAAGTTCCTTTTCGATTCCGACTTTACAATGTATAAAATAGATCCCCAGGAAATACCGAGTGCTGAAAGTGTTCCAGAGGTCATGCACAACTTAGAAATTGAGTTCTACTTTTCTACCCTTTGAGCTATAATTCTGATACGAGATACTTCGTAAGGTCCCTGGAACCAGATTTTCGTTAATAGGAGTTGGGCTGACATAATGTGAGTTTTTGAAATTTTAAAACTCTCTTGGTTTTTGAATAGTAGCGGCAACAAAGCGTTGAGTGTTTTTTTTAATCGAAGAAATTTGTTACATTTTAAAAGAATTTTGGGGGTGCCTGGGTGGCTCAGTCAGTTGGGCGTCCGACTTTGGCTCAAGTCATCATCTCACAGCTCGTGGGTTTGAGCCCCGCGTCGGGCTCTGTGCTGACAGCTCAGAGCCTGGAGCCCACTTCCGATTCTGTGTCTCCCTCTCTCTTTGCCCCTCCCCTGCTCACAGTGTCTCTCTCTCCTTCAAAAAGAAATAAACATTAAAAAAAAGAATTTTTATAATTTTCTAATGTTTATAGATGTGTAGAGTACATTTTTCATTTTTTAAGTGATGACCATATATTCCTACTAATTGATTGACTGATTATGCCTAGTACAAGAGATACTCAGTTAATCATTTAAGAATGAGAATATATCTTGGGGGCCTGGCTGGCTCAGTCAGTAGAGCATGCAACTCTTGATCTCAGGGTTGTGAGTTCGAGCCCCATGTTGGGCATAGAGCTCATTTAACAAAAAAAAAAAAAGGGGGAATATTTTAAATAATTCTAATTTTTAAATTATGAAGTGTTTCAAGCGTACAAAAAAGTATAGATCCGGATATAATGAATACTTGTGTGCCCTTCACTCACCATCTAGCTGAAGAAATAAAATGTTACGGATTTATTAGAAGCACTCTCTCTCTGTCTCCAGTTCCATTTCCCACCCTCCTTCTAAAAGAATCACTACTCCTATTTTCGGTGTTTGTCACTACCTTGCCTATTTTTATAGCTTTATTAAGTATGCTGTATCCTAAAATAAAGTAACTATATTTGACATGTTTTTAAACTTTATATACCTCACCATATATATACTTTTGCAACTTAACCATATTCACTCAACACTGAGATTTTTCCATATTGGTTGGTGAAGCTGTGTCATCGTTTTTTCTCTCGTGTAGTCCGTTGTAGGATTATCCCACACTTACCTGTTCTCTTTTGTTGGGCATTTAGGTTGCTTCCCATTTCCCCAAACAAACATGAAGCACTCATTTTGCCGTCAGTCGGTGTATCGTTGAGATCTTTTTGACATTTCTTCTAGATCTATCGAGGCGCAAGAGTTGGCGGGTTAAAAGAGGCTGCGGTGCATTCTCAGTATAAAAGATCACCTGACATCCCTGGCGATTTCCCAGACTGCCCCGCTGGGGCCCTTTTTGCCGAAGAGCAAGCCCAGAATCTCCTTGAAAAGTACAAAAGGTAAGAAACCGGCTTTTCTAGTTTCCTGATGTCTTACGAGGAAGGGAAGGGCCTACTCAGTTGGGCCAGTGACCCTTGGAATGGCTTCGGTAACTCTTACGCTGTGTGGAGTTTTCGTAGACTTTTCCTTGAGTCGTGTAGCCAAGACATAATTAGGTTAGGATTGTCTCACATCTGGCCCTTCCAGGCTGTAGACCCTTCCGTGGTCATTTGCTGACATCGATGACGGGGCGTGCCTAAACCGCGGGCCTGAGTTTCAGACACTCGTTCAAGATTTCCACTACCAGCCCCTGCCCCCTCAAAATCGAATTTGTGTTTTTTGTAACTGGTTATTGAGGTAATACATATTTTGAAATTTAAAAAAATTTTTAAATTTTTCTTTATTTTTGAGAGAGAGAGAGAGGTTGTGAGCAGAGGAGGAGCAGAGAGAGGGAGACACAGAATCCGAAGTAGGCTCCATGCTCAGAGCTGTCAGCACAGAGCCCAGTGTGGGGCTCGAACTCGTGAACAGCGAACATAGCCTGAACCGAGATCATGACCTGAGTCTAAGTCAGACACTTAACCGAGCCACCCAGGCGCCCCCGTATTTATGAAATTTTAATGAAACTATGGTAATGGGCAAAAATGCTCTGTAAACTGGTGTATTCCTTCCATCCAGAGAGATAAGCACTGTTTTTACATTTTGGTATCTATCCTTCTAGACTTACTTTTCTTTCCTTTTTTCTCACTGAGGGAGTGGCCCGTGAGGGGCTTCACCAACCCTTACAGTATGAAGTGCATGCTGACTTTGAGAACCTGTATCCTACTACTCTGTGGGCTCCCGGAAACACAGAAACTCTCGTTCGTTGTGGAATCTGCGACATCTAGCCAGTGCTTAATAACACTGGGTCCTTAATAACTTTTATCAGTTGATTGATGAAGGAGTAGAAAGTGGGGTGTTGTAGTTCTTGACCATGACCTCAGTTACCATGCTTTCCTGTTCACTACCGCAGCCAGAGAGGCAGGCAGTGCCTGGTTTTCAGACTTTGTCGAGTGATAGGTGAATGAACGAGTGAGCGAGAGCCCAGGGCACTTCCCTGGATTGCTGGCTTACAGGCTGTTTGAGGGCAGCGACCACGTATTTTGTGCCTCCTATCATACGTAGCTGCCGGTCTTCTATGTGTTTGTTAAATAATTGACAATAATACTTGTCATCCTTTAGATTTTTTTTTTCACACATACAGATTTTTCTTAAATACAAATATTTTCTTTCTAGAATGTTTAACTTATTTATTGTTTATTTATTTAGAGAGCATGTGCAGGCTCGAACCGGGGACGAGCAGAGAGGGACAGACAACAGAGGGAGAGAGAGAAGGAGGCTCAGCACGGAGCCCAACTCAGGGCTTGATTTCATGACCCCGGGATCATGACCTGAGCTAAAATCAAGTGTTGAGTGCTCAACTGAGCCACTGAGGTGCCTTTGACGTACAATTTAAAAAAAATTTTTTTTTAATGTGTATTATTTTTCAGAGACAGAGCACGAGTGGGGGAGGGGCAGAGAGAGAGGGAGACACAGAATCCGAAGCAGGCTCCAGGCTCTGAGCTGTCAGCACAGAGCCCGATGTGGGGCTTGAGCCCACAAACCGTGAGGTCATGACCCGAGCCAAAGTCTGATGCTTAACCGACTGAGCCACCCAGGCGCCCCTAGGATATAATTTTTTTGAAAAGAGATTATATTATGAATACTATTTCAAAACCTGCTTTTTAAAATTTAGTAACGTATTATAGATGCTTTTCCCATATCAATAAATGTGACTCTAAACCAAGCGTTGGCAAACTTTTTTCGCAAAAGGCCAGATGATAAATATTTTTGGCTTTGTGGGCCCTTCGGTTTCCATGGCAGCTGCTCAGCTCAGCTCTGCCTTGTGTTACAAAGGCAACCACACCTGATGCATAAATGAATGAGCAGGGCCGAGTGTCCGTCTCACTCTGTTTATGGACACCCATCTTTGAATTCCGTATAATTTCATGTGTCATAAAATACTCTTTTTTTTTTAAGCATTTAGAATGAAAAGCTTAGCTCATGGGTCATTTAAAAGCAGACGGCGGCCCACGTTTGACGTGTGAGTCATAATCTGCCAACCCTTGCTCAAAATGTATCTGAACAGTCACACCGGACTCCGCGTGGGTGTACTATAATTTACCAGTGGCCCTTTAGGTTATTTCTGATTTTAGGCTATGTGCGTCTATAAACAGCTTTCCGTAGGCATCTTTACACCTTTGTCCGATTTATTCATTCATTTGATATATGTTTATTTAGAACCTACTATGTGTCAGACACCTTCTAGGCCCTGGGGCTACAGCAGGGGAAGGCAGCCAAAGTCTGTTCCTGCTCTCCTGTAGCTTATACTCTTTTCTTTTGGTTGTTTATTTGTTTTAGAACGAGAGCGAGAACATGCATGAGAGCTGGGGAGGGGCAGAGGGTGAAAGAGATTGAATCTGAAGCAGGCTCCACACTCAGCACGGAGCCTAATGCGGGGCTCAATCCCACAACCCTGGGATCGTGACCTGAGCTGAAATTAAGAATCAGACACTCAAACAGGCACTGAACCGACTGAGCCACCCAGGCGCGCCATGGAGCGCCTTCATGAAAGCACCTGTTTCCCAGCTGGTGGGAGGGATCCATCCAGCAGAGGGGAGGGAGGTTGACATTGCGAGGGCAAAGGCCTTGGGTGGGGAAGGGGGCTTGGTATTCCATAGGCCAGGCCCAGATCTCAGCTCAGCAGGCTGGAAGGCCAGCTCGGAGGCAAGAATACAGATTTTAGTGGGGTAGATTGGTGCAGGGATTAGGTCGCACTCTCCTGATGGTGACCGTCTTCTCAGTGAACAGAGAGGCAAGGTTATCAGCTAGGAATAAGAAGGGACCAGAGGCTGCTGGAGACCTGAGGAGAGGAGACTCCACGTAGACGGTTTTCCAGGAGCCCAGAACATAGACTTGACTGGAGAAACGTGAGGGAGCCCGCTCGGGATTTGTGTTTAGGACCGTCCAGGACTGCTGCGTCCTCTTCCCCAGCTCCGTTCTGCCCATCAGGGGCTGCCAGGGGTGGGTGGAGGGTTGGATGTAACCGGGATGGGCTTTGCCAGGTGGGGCAGGTGGAGGGTACACGAACAGGAGAGGTTAAGCTCTATGAGGAGAGCGGTGCAGAACGGTGGCGCGCGGTGAGCAGATGGGAAGTGCTCAGTAAGCCCCAGTGCCTGACCTGTGGTGGGGACGGTGGATGGGCTGGCCCCGGAGTGGGTGTGTGGGCAGCTGACAGAGGACCTAGGTGAGGAGGGAGAGCCAGTGCGTGTGTGATGTCGTGTGCTTCCGGGGGGCTGGGGTCTTGGGGAGGAAGGAGAGGAAGAGTGGTCTGTGGCCATCAGGAGGATGTCTGTCCCACTCAGGCCCAGGGGATGTAAAGAAAAAAAAAAAAAACCAGCTGCCTCTGGAGAGGAGCTGGAAGGGAGGAGAGCACTGACCTTAGGCTAAATCCCACACGGAAGATCTCTGGTTTAATAAAAACAAACAAACAAACAAAAAAAACCCACATCTCAAGGATTTGCTATATACTATTGACAAATTGCTGTTTGTGTTAGTTTAGGATTTCATCTGTAGTTTGTCTTTAAAGTTTATTTGTGATTTCGAGAGAGAGAGAGAGTTCGAGTGGGAGAGGGACAGAGAGAGAGGGAGAGAGAATTCAAAGCAGGCTTTGCAACGTCAGCGCCGACGTGGGGCTCAAACTCACCAACCGCGAGATCATGACCTGAGCCAAGTCGGACGCCTAACCGACTGAGCCACCCTGGATGAAAAAAGTGACATCTTTTTTGTTTCTTTACTAGTGATGTTGAACATTTGTAAGTGTTTTTCACCATTGTGTGCGTGTGTGTATGTGTGTGTGCGTGTGTTTGTGTGTGTTTGTGCTGTGTAAATTGCTCATTTACTCTCAGGAACGGCACTCCCTGGCGTTGCGCGGGGGCCACATGGGGCCGCTTTGTGGATGCGTTACCTTTTAAAATTAAAGCCAAAGAGGGGCGCTGGGTGGCTCAGTTGGTTGAGCGTCTGACTCTTGATTTTGGCCCAGGTCGTGATCTCGAGGCCATGGGTCGAGCTCCACGTCAGGGCTCCATGCTGAGTGTGGAGCCTGCTTACGATTCTTTCTCTCCCTCTGCGCTCTCCCCTGCTCGTGTGCTCTTTCTCTCTAAAATAAAAATAAATAAATAAAGTCAAATTAAAACTAGAGAGTTGATTGTTACTCTTTATCATCTTGGAAAATTTTCTTTTGTACATTTGTTTTTTAAATAGAGAGGTAGTCCAAGTGGCTGTAATTATGTTAACGGTCCCATCCTAAATCGTTCAGAATTGGTTCCCCTTGATTTTCACCAGGCGCCCTCCTGCCAAACGGCCCAACTATGTTAAGCTCGGCACTCTGGCACCTTTCTGCTATCCCTGGGAGCGGTTAACTCAAGAGTGGGAATCAAGAGTCCAGGCCCAAGAGGAGTCACGGGCAGCGTCCTCTCCACGTGGTGAGGAGAGTGACTTGAGAAGAGACAACGTACCCTGTGCCTCCACACCCGAAAAGACCGATCAGCCGTCCGATGAAGTGGGCACAGCTCTAAGCAGCCCCGGCGAGCCCAGAGAAGTTATGGACACAGAGTGTCCAGCCCAGATGGGGACCGAGTGGCTAGCGGGCCGGGATGCCAGCAGCCGTCTCCTCTGCGTTCTTAGGTGAGTGCACTCGGCTTCTGGACGTGTTTCAGATAAATGTCTATGTTTATACCAACCAGGCCACAGGATGTCCGCGTTATCTTTGTTTTATGCAAAGCCCGAGGGAATGGATGGACTTCCTGGAGGGGAAAGCCGGTCCTCCGGTGTCCACAGGGGGCTCAGGGAAACCAGCTGAGTCACATGTGATTTGGGGCACGATACTAACTGACTAAATGATTTACAGTATTGTCATCCATAGACGCAAACCCAGGCAGTTGTTCCCTGTGACCTGTTTCATTGGGTCTTTGCTTACAAAGCAGTACCCTCGTGACTGTGGCCTTCAGGATTGAGGAACCTCTCTAAGCTCTGAGCAAGCGGTCTTTCCTTAAATCGCTGAATTAGGTTTTTTCTAGTTCCTTTCCAGTGATCTGCATTTATGAGCAGTTAGGTACCGGTTCATTGGAATGTCGTCACGCTGAAGAGGCTGCTGTACCACCGTGTTCCTGCTGCAGCCGTTAGGTTGTGCTGCACAGTCACCCTCTAATTCTGTGCTCAGATTTTTAATAAGCGCTCACCTCTCTTGCCTTATGTTTATTTTTTATACAGTAACCTTTCATATCCTTCATTCATTTCCTATAACTGTCTCTCTCAGCCTTATTTTTTTCTGCCTTCAACTTCTTAAACCTTTAATCCTTCAGTGTCTGAGAATAGTAGTCACATAAAAAGAAAAATATCATTACAGAAGTGGATTAATGTCTGTTTTTAATTTTTAAAAAAATTAGTTTCGATCCTTTCCCACAGAGAGTATTAAAAAAATCAAATTAACTCCAGCAGTGTCCAGTCTTCTAATTGCATGTTTTCTCCTCAAGCAAAATACCCTCAAACGTGTGTCTCCGATTTCATGCAGGAGTAGAAAATTGCTGAAGCAGCTGTTAGTGTGGTGTGGGCCCAGTGCCGGACCCCGGGGGGCAGCCCAGCGAGCTCCCAGCGGCAGGCAACAAGCACTGACCAGAGAGGCCTGCCTGTCCGTCCTGGACCGATTCCCCAGGGCCCTGGTGTGGGTCAGCCTGGCCCTGCTGGGGAAGGGCAGCCCCGAGCCGCACACCGCCATCTGTGTCCCAGCCAAGGAGGACCTCCTGCGGCTCACTCAGGATCGGCTCTACTGCGGGCCCCAGGAGCCCAAGCACAGCGACCCCTTCAAGAGCACGATCCGGAAACAGAAAGAGCAGAAGAAGCTCGAGAAGAGGCAGAAGCGAGGGGGCGCCATGTCTGAGGGCCCGGCGGGGGGGCACGCTTCGGCCGGGCACCCCGCTCCGACCCTGGGCTTGTGGTCCGGCCCCCTCCCGGTGGTGACTTCTCACTGCTCCAGAGTTCTCCTGGGCTTCGTCACCCAGGGAGATTTCTCCATGGCCGTGGGCCGCGGGGAAGCCCTGGGCTTCGTTAGCCTGACGGGTCTGCTGGACATGCTGTCGGGCCAGCCAGCCGCGGAGAGGGGCCTGGTGCTCCTGAGGGCCCCCGCCTCCTTGCAGTATCGGTTTGCGAGAATTGCCGTGGAGGTGTGAGTGCTGGCGTACGTCCTCGCGGGGCGCAGATGAGGACTGTTTGCCAAGTGCCCCCAGCGGAGAGCTCGGTTTTCACCACCTTCTGTTTTGAAATGCCGCGTGAAATGCCTTGGAGACCAGAATAAAGGAGTTCTGTCTGATGCACGTGATGAGA
Organism: Paguma larvata; assembly: GCA_030068075.1. Lineage (NCBI taxonomy): Eukaryota > Metazoa > Chordata > Mammalia > Carnivora > Viverridae > Paguma > Paguma larvata. The sequence continues at coordinate 42,662,249 of CM057838.1, forward strand.
TACTGACGTCATTCCATCATCCCGAGGTCGTCGATCTCCGTCTCTCCCTGCCCTTGCCGCAGGGAGATTTTGGCATATACAGCCAAGAGCTTTTAGATTTTCTCTGTTCGATCTGCATAATTCTTGCTGAAAATATTCAGAAGCTCTCCGTTTTCTTGTTCCTTTTGTATTAGGAACAAAGGGCTATCAAGTCTGAAAAGCCTTGTAGAGGTGTGATAAGCAGCATGGTTGTCTAATGGCTTGATTGCTGCAGAAGAGGAAGAGGCTCTAGCCATCCGGCCAGTGCGCATGGAATAGGGCTCCCCCGTCTGGACCGTGCTCCATGCCGTTCCGGAACCCGCACGCCTAACGCTTTACACCGTGCAGGCGGGAATTGTGGAAAATTTATTGCTCCCTGTTTTCAGGCAGACTCGGTGTATGGCAGAGGTGTTGGGGTGGAATCTGAATGGGGCTCTGATCTTGAGGACCCTTTGTCCTCTTTGCCGTTGACCAACACATGATTCTAGGAGTTTCTTGATTTTTCTGTGCTTTTTGTTTTTGCAAAGAATTTCTCAAAAACACCATAGAGATGGTTTCTCAAAATATGTTCTATGAAATGTGTTCTCTAAAAAAAAAAAAAAAAAAAGATTCCAAGGTCAGATTGGTTTGGGAAACTCTGGATTAAACCCAGTTGAGCATTTCTTTTTAAAGGATTTCTAGAACCTTCCATGTGATAATGCACGTTGTGCCTCTCCGGGAGGTCAGTAACAGCCTCCAGTGTTTCCTAAATGCTTTTGATGCCAAACTTCCTTTTGCAAGGAGCACTTAAAGGACCAGTGTTTTTAGAAACACACTTTGGGGAATGTGGCCGTCCAGTGCGGTACTCTGCAAGGTGATGACTTTTTTTTTTTTAATGCTTATTTACTTTTGTGAGCCAGACAGAGTGCAAGTGGAGGAGGGGCCGAGAGAGGCAGACAGAATCCGAAGCAGGCTCCAGGCTCCAAGCTGCCAGCACAGAGCCTGACGCGGGGCTCGAACCCACGAACCGTGAGGTTGTGCCCTGAGCTGAAGTCGGATGCTTCACCGACTGAGCCACCCAGGCGCCCCTGCAAGGTGATGACTAAAGTGACAAGCTGCTTTTAGACGCTCACACAGTCATGATGTCCACCTGACGTCTGAGCAGGGTGTGAGAGGTCTCGTCCTGTCCCCGCTGCGAGGCGCTCGTTCACGTTCCCGTGTCTACGTCACACCGTCAGGCCCTTGTTTTCCTCCCACGCGTTTCTAGCAGAGCTTGAGTGAGGCTTGTTTTTTTTAATTTAAATGTACAGTTAGGCATTATTTCATGTAAACGCATTGGGTTTTTGCAGTAGCATCTGGTATAAATGCCTTTGGGGGTGGCAAGCTGGGGAGAGAGACAGCAAGTATTACGGTAGCTGATGAAATGTCTGAGGCTTCTCCTCTCGCCATGCCTCTGGGTGTATTTGTATCCAACCCAAGTGAGACTGAAAAAAACAGTGTAACTTAGCGGTGTCTGTAAACAGAATAAATTAAAGTGTCACCTGATGTTCAGTGTGAGCCTTTATTGGACCATTCCTCGTTTGTTTTCTAGGCTCTGAGCCCTTCATCTGTGGCTTCGCTCGCCGGATGGCAGAAGTCTGAGCGGGCTGTGAGGCACCTGACCTCATTCCGCGCAGCGCCCTGCCTGGGGCCTGCCATCTGCATCATGGAAAGGGCACAATTACTCTGTTTTGTGGTAGAAGGTCAAAGAACTAGGTGCTTTTCCAAAATCTATTCGTGGGAGCCCCGGTCCCTGGAGAGGTTCCCTGGAAAAGTATGATGGCTAAAGAAATTTGGGGAAAGCTGGATTCTCTGTTCCCCTATTGAAGATTCACGACGAATGAGTGCAGCCAAGGCCCTGCAGATACCTGCAGGAAGGAAAATCTGTCTTTCACAGACCCGCCCCCCCTTTTTGTTTTTTTTTTTTCATATCTATTGTCCAGAGAAGACTAGTTTCATGGAATATACTTTGCAAAACACTGATAAAATATGCACATATTCTGTGAAGAATGCATTTCTTCTATGAAAAAGACCTGGGAATGTTCTTCTCTCCAGCAACAGAATGAATAAACGTGTTTGTTTTGATCCTCCTGGTGCTACAGAGCTACCAAAACAGTACCACGTGGCCCCTGGCCTCTCGCGGTGGGGGCAGAGTCTTCAGAGTTTGCAGAGTCAGGAAGGGTCCTAAAAAGCGGAGTTGTGAGCCGAACACCCAGGGAGCGGCGACACACCTCCCGAGTTGTGTGAGAAACGGGGCTGGTTCTGCAGGATCACGCTCAGCTTCTACGTAAGGCATATTCTAACATCAGCACACACTCATCACAGAAAACTTAGAACTGGGGCGTCTGGGGTGGCTCAGTCGGTTAAGCACCGACTCCGGCTCAGGTCATGATCTCACGGTTTATGAGTTCGAGCCCCGCGTCGGGCTCTGTGCTGACAGCTCAGGGCCTGGAGCCTGCTTGGGATTCTGTGTCTCCCTCTTTCTCTGCCCCTCCCCTGCTCACCCTCTGTCTCTCTGTCAAAAGTAAATAAACATTAAAAAAAAAAAAAAATATATATATATATATATATATATAAACTTAGAACATGCAGAGAAGCAACAGCAAAACTTAACATCGCCTGGATTTTCACCTCCCAGATGTAACGACTGTTACCTTTCTGGTACATATCCTTCTAGGCCGTGAGGTGCGTGTCTGTAGTTTTAGGTAAAATAAAAGAGCTTCATGGGGCACCTGGGTGGCTCAGTCGGCTGAGCGTCTGACTCGATTTCGGCTCAGGTCAGGATCTCAAGAGTTCATGAGTTCGACCTTCGAATTGGGCTCTCTGCTCACAGTGCAGACCCCGCTTGGGATTCTCTCTCTCTCTCTCTGCCCCTCCTCTGCTCGTGCACACCCGTGCCTGCACACTCTCTCTCAAAAAAAAAAAAAAAAGCTTCGGTAATTGCTCATCCAAAATCCTACACGGTACCCGTGCAGGCTGAGTGCACACTGCCGGTTCCTTATGGGGCTTGTTTGGTGCGAGCCTAATGTTCATACTCTTACTGGAGGTAACCGACCCATCCCCTACTCACTGTAGCATTGCTGGCTTGGCTGCTGCACGCCTGGGGGGATCCCGAGTTCCTCAGAAGCACAGGTCTTTGTGACAACCTCGGCTTTCAATCCTGGCTGCACATTAGAATCACCTGACAGCCCAGGCCTCCTCCTCCAGAAAGCAATCTCGGGTTGGGCCCAAGCAGCGGTATTTCTTAAAAGCCCCAAGGCTGTTCTGATGTGTGACTTGGGCTGAGGCTGCGGTGGTAGGCGGTCTGGCTCTTTGGAGCCTCTGCCCCTTGGAAGGCATGAACGAACCTCACCACTCTTGTGCCTTTAGCGGGCCCAGCTCATGGGTCTGTCGACTGCGCTGTGAAGCAGCCAGGTGGGCACTTCCTGAGAGGGCCAGGTGGCCCCGAGCGGGGGCTTCCACCTGGGGAGAAGGCCTGCTCGTGAAAGAGAAAACAGCTTGGCTCATTACTGGTATAACTTTCACTACTTGGGAGTATGAAATGAGGTCTCTTGTTTTCTCGTGGTGAGCACCCTTCTAGATCATCGGTTCCCGAACGTGGTTGTACTTTGGAATCACTTGGGGGAGCTTTCCAAGCCCTGGGGCCTGGGGCCCACCTCCCAGAGATGCTGATTTAACTGGTGAGGGCTGTGACCCAGACACCGGGATTCTTAAGAGCTCCCAGAGGTGACTCGCAGCCAGGGTTGAGAGCCGGTTCCACACTTTTAATAGGAGCTTCCAGTGTCCTTAGGCAAGGACACAGAAGCCTGTCGGTAATGCGGAGCCGTGCGGGTGGGAGCAGGTGTAGGCCGTCTCGAGTGGGGCGCACAGCTGACACTGATGGCCTTGGGTAGGATCCTGCCGGGCCTGAGCCAACAGCCAAGTTCACGGAAAGACATTTCCCCTTTCCCGCTTCTTTAAAATTAAAATGTAACCAGGTACTGTTCTGGAAGAACCCGCGCTAACCATCTGTGTGCTTTCACTAAGGAAATGTTTATAAACACAGAACTTTCCTTGTTCTTCCCTCCAGTGGCTCGTTTTTTGGTTCCTTGAATAACCAAGCTCTTGGCGACTCCAGGACTTGGGTGCACTGTGCTCTGCGCTCATGGAACGTTCCTTCCCCTCTCCTCCCACGTTCTGCACCCCTGTCCCCTTTCATCCCATCCTTCCAAGTTGATTTCACATTCTCAGAGAGGCCTCCTTCTGCTTACGTGATTTTCTATCACAGAAGGGGTTTATTTCTTGATGGTATCACAACGTATACCATCAAACGTTTACTTGTTTATTAGGCTGTGAGCCTCACACAGTGGAGACCATGTCTTATTTCATTACTCTTGCACCCCAGGCTCTAGCTGAGCCCCTAAACCATGCCTGGTATTTAGTATATTTTTGTTGAATCTCTGCATTAATCAAAGCATATTGATAGTAAATTGTACGATACTGATTTATCCAAGGCATATGTTGCAAAAGAGCCACTAGGTGGTGCCAAGACCTCATGAGAAAACCGTCTGCTCGGCAAAAACAACTAAAAGACACTTCGGTCGGTCGTGTAAGTCATTGTGTGAAGGCGGGGCCGGGGGGCAGGGGTTATGAAGTTGCAGAGCAATCAATATTCCTTCTTTGGGGACAGATCCAAACTGTTAAAATCCTAGTTTGAAAAGTCCCTGTGATTTTTAAAGAGGATCCTAGATAAGAAACAATTTGCATATCTGAGAAATGAATCCCTTCCACGTGATCCCTGGCAAGTCCCTCCACTCCCCCGGCCCCATCACAAGCCGAATGCCTCCAGTGACAGGGAGCTCATCACTTCACCCAGAGACGCCGTGTCCCCCTTGGCACCACACAGTGGTTGGACTGCCCCTTCGGTCCCAGCTTAAGCCAGTCTCCCCTCCTTACTTATGTCAGCTAATTTTGAGAGCCAGCCCTTCTAGGAAGGGAGTTTTTTGTTTTCTCTTCTCCAGGCTAAACAAGCCTCGTTTCTTTAGCTTTCCTTCGTGTCTCCAACGTCTCACGGAGGATCTTAAATTTATTTTTTGGACACAACACAATTTGTCCCATGCACAGTCCTGCACCGCTGGGTGAGCCTCGGGCAGGGCTGCTGGCTTCAGGGAGTCTCAAATGTTCTGGGTCGCCATGGGCCCTCTCTGAAGTCTCTGGCTCCCTCTTCCCTTGCTCTGCAGGATTTAGCTGCTGCTACCTGAGGCAGGAATGAGCTTGGTATTCCTCAAAAGCAGAAAGTGTCGGGGTGCGTGGTGAACACTCTGGGATAAGTACCAGCAGTTGGCATGTAGATGTCAAGGTGATCTCGCCAAAGCGGGGCGGGGGAGGGACAGCCACGGTCCTGCGTCTGCGAGCCCTCACACGGGATCTGGGCAAGGGGCTCGATCCTCCTGTTTGTGGGCACTGCCTGCCGTGGTTCTGAGTATTTCCCACGGAATGCCTGCAACCGTCACTAGGGCACGAGCCCTGTCGCTGTCGTCTGGAGATGTTCTGTGGGCTCCCCGGGGGCCTGGTTTTCCCATCGTTCTTGCCCAGCGAGGCCTGCGACTTCCCTTCTGCTCACCCCCTGCCCGCTTCGTCACCCCCCGCCCCCCCATGCCCGCAGCTCAGTTGATCTGTGTCCTCAGTAAAATGGAGGGGGTTGGGAAACGGTCCTGCAGGGGGTTGGGAACGGTCCTGCCTCTTACGGGGTGGTCCTGAGACGCGCAGCATTAGAAGGGCCGGATCTCAGGCTGCACCCCAGACCCAACACAGGTCTGCACTCGAATAAGACCACTAGGGGGGATGCCTGGTCACAGAAAAGTGGCAGGAGCAGTGGCCTGAGTCAGTGGCGATCAGCGAAAGCATCCGAGGAGCTTGCTAAAAGACACAAATTTCTGAGTGTCTGCGGGAGACAGGCCCCCGAGTCTGTCATTTTTACTAAACACCCTCCGTGATTCCAACACAGACCATTCACGGGATCGGCCTTGAGAACCACCAAGCTAGGCATCTTCGGCGTTCTTTCCACTCCTGAGATTCCGATGTTTTTGACACCGACTTTTCACAAATGCGAATGGCCCTCTTTCCGGACGCTCGGTACTCGTAGGGCCTCGATGTCTGCTTGTTTGTTTGTTGTAACAGTCAGGCCCAGTTTCTGGTTGCTAAATATTCTGGTCGGGAACTTGTGATTCTTCCAGCACGTAAGTAATGTCCGGGTCCTCTGCCAGGCCCCGCGAGCTCCCACGACCTCACACTTTGGGGCATTTGCTCCGGTGGCGTCGGGACGGCGTTTTGCTTCAGCCCCTCCCCTCGGCCATTAGGGTCTGGATGGATTTGTCTGAGACGCCAGGTCCTGACTCCCTGTTGAGAGATGGAGCCCGAAGCGTCTACAGAGAGAGGTCAGAGTGTCTGTTTGCATTTGGTCTCATCAGGCATCTTGGATGGCCCCGAGTCATTCCTGTCCACCTACGTCATGTCCACACAAGCCTGAGTGGCCTCGAGGAAGCCCTCCAAGCCTTCGCCCGGGGAGCCGTGGCTCGGGCGTCTGTGGTGGTACCCACCCTCACAAGAGGAGAAGAGCCGAGTGGGATTGGCTCTAGCTGGCCCTCGGGGCGCCGAGCACAGGGGGAGTGAGAGGAGGGAGGCCGAAGCCCTCAGGGCACCCTGCCAGGCAAAGAGGCTACAGGAGGCTCCAGACCAAAAGAAAGATTTCCTCAGAAGGTCCTCCTGGAACTTGGGCTCTCATGCAAACTAAATATCTCCTGCCATAAAATTCCTTGATGCATCATTCATTGTTTTCTGCCTGTCGGTAGCCCGTAGGGCTGTCCCTTTGGAAAAGTAGGAACTGCTTCTTACCAAGGGCAGAGCTTGGCTCCCACACAGCTTGTCACTCTTACAGGCGACCGTACCTGGGCCGGGAACTCCCCATGGGGAAGGAAGTGGCGGCCAAAGAGCAGCGGGCCTTCAGCACGGGGTCCATGACAGTTGGAATTTGGGGTTTGGTTTTTCCTGGACCAGCATTATTGCAGAGGGCTCGCTCCCTCCCCACCCTCCCCAGAGGCCAGAGAGGAGGCGAGCTGTGGGCTGGGTGTCCGCCGTGTTCCCAGTCTGAATCCGTCACAGGGGAAGGGACGGGGGGAGGTGGGGGGTGTGGTAACCAAGAGTCAAGCCAAGAGCAGAGATGGCTAGGGAGCCCCAAACCCCAGCATGACACCTCCGTCGTCATGGTCATCCGTGGTTCCTCAGCCTTTGTCTCCTCGAGGTGTGAAAAAAAAAAAATTAGTTCTACCAGTTTGGCCTGTGGAATGGAGTTTAGTTCCCAGTTACTTCATTCAGTCATTACTAATACAGAGGGAGCACTGAGAACCCACTAGGCTCCTGTGCAATATTCCAGTTCGGATTTGCAACCACGCTTTTATCATTATCTCCATTTTTGCAGACAAGGAAATCGAGGTTCAGAGAGGCTTGATAATTTCCTGGAAAGACACAGAGTCGGGGTTTGGGCAGAGATCAGCTGACTTCGAGTCTGAGTGCGCGACGGCATGCCACGCGGGCCTTCCTCCCATCCCCCATGCATTTGGGCACAACGTGCCTGCTGTTCTGTGCCGGGCACCGGAGGGGCTAGACACAAACATGAATCAGGCGTGGGCTTGTCCTTAAGCACTTCAAGGTCAGTGACGTGTTGCTCGGGTGCCATGTGAAGGGTGTTGAGGGTTTTGGCTCTGGGTCTGGCATAGGAATCGAGGCTTTCTCATCCTGATGTTTTCCTAGGAAAAGATGGTCCTGAGTCCCAGGAGATTTATTTCACTCGCTCTTCCTGCTCTTTAATTTTGCCCTGATATGCTGCCGTTATTTATGACTCCAGCACCACCCAAACCATTCATCTTGCCATCGTTAGGCAGTTATGAAAGGCCTGTGATTACGTCTCCCAGTTGGCCTGCTTATGTTTAAACATGAGCCAAAAGCAAAACACGAAAACACACACACACACACACACACACACACAGCCACCCCTTCACCCAGAAAGGAGTGGGTACCCCACATAGCATGCTCTGTTTGAACCCAGAGAGGTCATCACCAAGCACTGGCCTCTCCTCCCGCTCTGCCCGGTGTTGGTCTCCAAAGCCTCTGCTCATTTAACGTTTTGAATGTTGCTCATAAATCAGTGGGCCTGGCTCCCCAGCCTGCATCACTCCGAGCCTGCTGCCCCCCCCTCCTCCGCCCCTGGCCGCTCGTGTGGGCCTCTTCGGGCAGTTACTCAGTCCCAGCAAGGATTAATGTTAATCTCCCGTTCATGTGATTGAGTCAAGAGTTATTCTTTCCATCTGTCACCCCCCAGGCCAGAGTTCTATGTCCTTGCTTCCTCCTTCCCGGAGGTTTCTGAGGGCGAATGGTGGCACCCTTGCCCACGGACACCGCAGGGTGACCACCGGGGCTGCTTTCCCACAGGGCGCCTGGACGAGGCCCAGACCATCGAGTGACGCGGTGAGAGCCCAGGGGCCCTGAGCCGGCGGGAGTCTTCTCTGACCCCTCCCTGATTCTGCTGAGGAGGAAGGTCACCTAGGCCCACGGCTGCCCCGTAGCAGAGCTGGGACCAGAACCCAGGTCTCCTGACGGGGCCAGGGGCTTTCAAGACCAGCTTCTGAATACAGAATTTTTCCAAAGGAGTCTCAGATCCATGAAGGAAGAGAGCAGGGTGCCATGCTGGATTCAAGTTCCGCATCTCCTCTTCCTTCCTGTCGGCCATCCCAACTTTCCTTCAGCAGTTCCGCCCTGCGTGTTTCTTCTCTCAGGGTGCTGCCCGGAAGGCTGCCTTCAACTCCTGTCACTTCTTGGCAGAAAGACAACGGGCGGGTCGCTTAAGCAAACTGACCCTCGGTGTTCTTGTCAATAAAAATGGAAATAAAATTATTATCTACCTTGCTATCTCAAAAGTTTATTTTGAGAGAGAGTGGGAGAGAGAGGAAGAGAGAGAGAATCCCAAGCAGGCTCTGTCGGCACGGGGCTCGAACTCATGAACCCTGAGATCATGGCCTGAGCTAAAACCAAGAGCCAGATGCTTAACCGACTGAGCCACCACGTAGGTGCCCCTCCACCTCTCTATCTTGATACGAGACTCAGGGGAGCACTAGAAGCACAAGGGTTTTGTTGAGCACTTGCTGTGTACCTCTCCCAGAACCTTGGCTTATTTGGTACGGATTATATTTTTAGGTCCTTATGGTAATTCTATTAGTTTTATCATCCCCATTTTATAGAGAGGGAAACTGAGGCTCAGTGAGGTGAGGGAACTGCCAGGGTCACGCAGCTCATTGGGATCAAACCCACATCCGTCAGCGTCCTGACCCAACACGCTATTTGGCGATGGGTCCCCACACCCTGTCTTTGCCCCCGCGTCTCTTTCATGCCCTTTGGGTTCTCACAGTGACCCCTTCTTCGGTGTCTTGGAAAACAAGACCTTAAGATATCAAGATCAAAATAACCGTGGTCAAAGCAGTGCCTGTCCAGTCTCAGAGCCCTCACAGGGGACGAGAGTGGGGCTGAGGATGACCGGCCCAGGATCCGGGTTTTCCTGAGAACTGTGGGCAGGAGAGGACGGATGATGCAACGACAGGGGTCCCCGGCGCTTCTCTGCGCAGTTCCCAGGCATGGCCGCGGGGTGGCGCCGTGGACCGACGCAGGCGCCCCCATAGGTTCCCAGGGAGAGAAGCCACAGTCCGTCCTAGACTGCTATGGATGGAGGGATTTCGGGGGACCCCGGAAATCACCCGCTGCACAGGCGGGTTCTGTTTTGTCGCTCAGTGTGCAGCCCGAGAACCGGCCGAGCTCTGTGTTCCTTTGGGTTCAAGGGTGTTCGTGGAGTTCTAGCTGCAGACCAGGCCCCCTGCCTTGGGGACCCCAGGGACATGCTGGCCCCTGGGAGCGCGCAGTCTGCCTGGGGAGGCAGAGGCAGACGCTGTCACCCCCTTCAGAATGATTACAAAGAAAGCGGGACAGTTTTTCATGGCCTTAAAAAAGAATTGAAACTTGTATTTTCTTTACCAAGACCAAAAACACTTCATTCTCTCCCTCACCCACCCCTGGCGGCTCACGGACGGTGGGTCATCCCAATCGAAAGTGGAGCCTAGGACTGAGGCGAATGTTCTAGACACCCGAAAAGGTCCCCCCCCCCCACTAACGCAGCTCACCATCCACACCCAACACCCCATCTCCTCTGGGGCGGGCCCCTGCCTCCCTGAACTCAGCAGGCTCGGTTTCTTTCTCAGAATACTGCTCGTTCTAACCCTTTTTTGTCACTCTTCCTGAATCCTCCAGCATGAACTACTGTCCCCGGGGGACAGAGTTCCTGGGGTTGGATCCCCAGCACCCAGCGCAGTGCCAGACAGCAGGGTGCTTGTTAAGGTACTCGTTCGACTTAATTGAGTTGCTCAAGGCACACAGGCTTTTTAACACTTACTATCTAATTCAATCCAAGCAACAGCACTGTTCACTTGGTATGACCTGCACTCTTTCATTTTATCTTTAAAAAATTTTTAAAGTTTATTTTGAGACAGAGAGAGCAAGTGGGAGACAGGCAGAGGAAGAGGGAGACACAGAATTCGAAGCAGGCTCCAGGCTCCGAGCTGTCAGCACAGAGCCCGATGCGGGGCTTGAACTCACAAACCTCGAGATCATGACCTGAGCTGAAGTTGGACGCTTAACCGACTGAGCCACCCAGGCGTCCCTATAATTATCTGCGCCATTTTGTAGATGCGATGATGCTGGCTACAGCAAGAGACGAACCTTGAAATCTCAACGGCTAAGCACACTCAGCAGCTATATCTCACTTCACAGTCTGACGTGAGCTGGACAGCCTTCTTCCTCTTGAAGCTACTTCATAGAGAATACATTGCTCCAGGACTTGGTTTAGTTGGCTCCCGCTCCTATAACAAAGTATCGCAGGGGAGGGGGGCAGTGAAGGGGTCTTAAACGATAGATGCTTTTTTTTTTTCACAGTTCTAGAGGAACTGGTGCCAGCATATTCTGTTCCTGGAGAGGGCGCTCTTCCTGGCTTACAGATGGCTGTCTTCTGGCCATGCCCTCACATGGCAGAGAGCGAGCGAGCAGGGTAGCTCTGGTTTGTCTTTCTCTTCTTATAAATACACGACTCCCATCTCGCCTCCCCACCTCCCCCACGACCTCATCTAATCCTTATCACCACCCAAATGCCCCACCTGCAAATACCATCGCATTGGGGGTTCAGGCTTCAACATAGGAATTTGGACGGGGCGGGGACACAAACGTTCAGTTCATAACAGCTGCCACGACACAGCCGCATGGGTTATCCTGGCCCAGAAGTTACCTCTATTCATCGTTCATCGGCCAAGACCAGCCACGTTGCCCCAACATAGACGCAGGGGCGGCTGAGAAACTTAACGCGCCTATGGGATGAAACCCTGCCGCAAAACCACCCCCGCCTGTGCTTATGGAGACATACATGTGTGGCCATGAGTGTGGGCAAATGCACACACCACATAACGATACACATACGTGAGTGCCCACGCCTGTGAGCCACGCTCCAACACAAGTACTGAATATGAAACACCGCCATAGACACAGACAGCCCGCACCACCCCACGCGTCCGGAACATAGAAAGAAAGGACATGCGTGAAACAATCTGCAGTTGGGCGATTAAAAGGGCCGTGTTTCTTAAAGAAGATCCCCCCACCAACCCCGCACCATTATTTAGCAAAGTATTATGCTGCGGAGAGAGGCGAACGTTCCCTCTGTGTCTGAGGATAATAGTTCTGGAGACAAGCAGTTCTTGGGTGGTTTACAGCGAGCAGCAAGACATCACCTTTGCAAGATTCAGCCTGAGCACCAGAGACTGTGGTTTTATTCCGTATCACGAGTTTGCATCTCTATAGAAGCAGGGGAGGCAGGAGCGGGGAGCACACCTGCCCTTGCCCTCACCCCGCTTCCTGCTGCGCCCTCCTCGGGGGAGCTGATGGCTGACACCGAGGTTCAAAGCAACTTCAGGGAGGTTACTCAATGGCATTTTGACATTGCCAAGACTGGAGGTGACACATCTTTGTGGGAATTGAAATATTTGGGCCAATTATAACAATAAACATGCCTTAAAAGGCAAAAAGAGAAAAAAAAGCAGAGGTTTTAAGCCCTCGGTGTTGACTGATCGCCCCCCTCCCGCTCGGGGGGGGGGGGGAGGCCTGGAACGAGGGTCTGGGACACAAAGCCGTTGCGTCACATGGGCATTGCTGGCCCGGCTCAGGCGACGATGAGACTCCCTGGGAGCTTCGGCTTTCCCTCTGACAGTTCGCTCCAGTTTGGTGCGTGTGCCTGGAGGCACGGCTGGGGCTTGGCACCTGTCTGGGCACTCAGAACACAGTGTCCTCTTGCTTGCTGCCTGCAGGGAGCTTGCAGTTTGGCCGGAAAGATAACATGTGCACTTTAATAACTGTAAGACAGAGTGGAAGGTGGGAGGCGCTGCTGCAGGGTGTGTGTGTGTGTGTGTGTGTGTGCGTGCGTGTGCGTGCGTGCGTGTACATACATGCGTGTGCGTGCGTGGGGAGAGGGGGTGTGCGGAGTGATTTCAGGAGTCTGCAGACCAGGCCTAGCAGCGTGGGTACAGTGTAACCCTCTGACGTGGGGAGATCACGGACCCCTGCACGCCCTCCCTCAAGCACCGCAGGGGCTGACTCTTGAAGGCAGGCGGGGGGGGGAGGGGGGCAGGGGGAAGGGTGGGGACGAGCTGGAGCCACGCCCTGGCTGCTCCACGTGCTGTGACACGTGACTTCCCGTGACCCTCGGGAGCCCCCACTGGTGCATCGGGGTGGCTGACCGAGGGGGGAGGGAGCGGAGATAGCAGTTCAGGGAGGTGGGCGTGGCCTCGGGGACAGGCGCTTGTCCCTGGGGGTCGGCCCTCCACGCCCAGGCTACAGCGGCTGGGCGGCTGCCGGCACTAGAAGGAAACTCCATGCGGGTCCTCGGGGGCCAGCGCTTGCGTCCACGGAGGATTTGCCTTGCACGAGGAAGCACACGACGAAGTACCTTCCACAGGGAGCCTGGGGTCCAGCAACCTGGATCTGTGACCCAGCTCGCCACCTCTGCCAAGTGTCTTGACTCCTTTGGGCTCAGTTTCCTTTCCTGTAAAGTAGAGCAAGGAATGGCAAGTACTGGTCGAGCGCTGGCCTGTGTCCGGCAGTCGGTTCCGAGCCCTGCTGGGCGGCGACGAGGGCAGAGTGACGTCATGGGGGAAAAGCGCTCAGCGCTGCGCCCGGCACGCAGGGGCGCCTCAGTGTAAGGTGCTGTTATGGACCGGATACGTGTGGCCCGCGTCCCCCAATTCCTGTGTCGAAGCCCTACCCCCCAGTGTGACGGCGCCTGGAGACGGGGCCTTTGGGAGGTGGTTGGGCTTAGATGAGGTCACGTGGGTGGGGCCCCCACCGTGTCCTTCTAAGAAGACACCCCAGAGCTCGCAGTCTCTCCACGCTTGCACAAAGAAGATGTCATGTGAGCACACGGTGTGATGGCAGCCACCTACGAGCCAAGAGAACAGGCCTCAGAATGAGATCTCCCTTACTGACACCTCAATCTGGGACTTCCCGTCTCCAGAACCTAAGAAATACATTTTTGTTGTTTAGGCCACTCCGTCTGAGGCATTTCGTTAGGGCCGTCAGAGTGGACGAAGACAGTTAACCCTTAAATCCCCAGGTCAGTACCATCAGGCCCATTTTCCAGATGAAAAACTGAGGCAGAGAGCATTTCAGTGGCGTGACCTGGGCGACACAGCCGCACAAGCCCCAGTTCTAACGCCGGGGCAGAACCGCGCCTCCCGGAGGCAGGCGGGAGCTTGGTCGCCAGGGTTCAGGCCTCTGAGTCCTGACTCTTAACTCTGTTGCCCATGACAAAAAAAAAAAAATCCCTTTCCTCGGCTCAACTCAGGGTTTTTATCTCTGAAAGGAGCAGAATTTGGGAAGGTTAATTATGGCAGTGACACCTAGTGCAAGCAAGTGCAGGTCCCTCGTGGGATCTGAGCCCAGACCATGAGTTATAGGAGAAAGGCCTGTAGCTGCGGCTAGGGCTTCACGGGGTGGATGCTTTCACTGATTAGTCTATTCTTATCCGCCATTATATAATAACTGGTTCAGAAGCTGGCATGGTGCCTTCTCAGAAAAGTAAAAATAGAATTACCATATGAGGGGCGCCTGGGGGGCTCAGTGGGTTAAGCATCTGAGTCTTGATTCCAGCTCAGGTCATGATCTCGAGGTTCGGGAGTTCGAGCCCCACACAGTGCTCTGCGCTGACAGTGTGGAACCTGCTTGGGATTCTCTCTCTCTCTCTCTCTCTCTCTCTCTCTCTCTCTCTCTCCCTCTCTCCCTCCCCCGCTCCTCTCTCTGCCCCTCCTCTTTGCTTTCTCTCTCTCAAAATAAATAAACGTAAAAAAAAACCCGAATTACCATATGATCCAGCAATTTTATACTTCTGATAAAAACCCAAATGAACTGAAAGCAGGTAGTTGCATGCGAGCAGGTACTCGTATATTCATGTTCGTAGCGGTGTTCCTGACAATGGCCGAGGCGGAGAAGCAATACACGTCCATCCGCAGATGAATGGATAAACAAAATATGGTATACGCACATGATGAGCTATCATTCAGCCTTAAAAAGGAAATTCTGACACACACTGCAACATTCGAGCCCCGAGGACACTTTGCTAAGTGAAATAAGTTAGCACAAAAAGGCAAACACTGCGGAGTAACTGTTACAATTCTCATGGTAAGAGCTAGCTTAAACATCCAGCCACAGAGGCTGGCATTGGGTCTTTGGAAGACGGTCTTTGGAAGACCGTCCCCTCGGCAAGGGCTGTTTGCCCAGACGGGGTTGGGCGAAGATGCTCCCGAGGTTTGTCTCCCCGCTTATGGAGGTGACAGGACGGAAAGCCGCCAGCCTGCGGGCCTGCCTGGGCTTCATGTGGGTAAGTGGCAGCGGCGTCGCTGCGCGCTCCCAGCCATCTGCCGGCTCTGCTGTTCCAGGCTCGCCTCCCGCGACGGCCAGAGAGCCGTGTCGAACGTGACAGTCTGCCAGTGTGCTGTTGGGTTGCTGGAGGTTAGAAAACTTGGCTGTGACACCACTTCCTTTGACAGTGAATGAGATGCTCGGCCTTTTCTGCTTATTTCTCCAACTCTACAACGACCGGGAACGCTCGCTCCGCTGGTGTGTGGAGTGACGCCTCTTCTGTGAAGCCCTCCTGGTCTCCCCCACCCCAGACGCCATGCAGTTCTTCCTCTGTGCTCCTGTTGGACCTTGAACATACCCACGTGGGAACAGAAGTCACCTGGAACTCTAGACTTGGATGGGAGGGTCGGGTCACTGCAGGGCCCCTAGCGCACGGTGGTGCAATCACTGTTCTAGAGATGAAGGAATGAGCAGAATGGACATGCGGGGGAGAAGACCCTCGTTCAGCTTTTCCCTGCTTCCTTTGGATCTCGCTTCCCTCCCCGCTTCTCCCCGCCCCCCCCCCATTCATTGTCCTGTTCATTTAGCCTCCCTCAGACTTTCCCTCATGCCTGGGGGAAATAGGGTAAGAATTGGGTTGACATGATTTAATTACTGCCCTTCCCAGAGGGCATGACTTGATGTCACAGAAGACAGGGCGGTGGGGCACCTGGTGATTCAGTTGGTTAAGCATCCAACTCTTGTTTTCAGCTCAGGTTATGATCTCATGGTTTGTCAGTTCGAGCCCCGCGTCTGTCAGCACAGAGCCTGCCTGGGATTCTCTCTTTCCCTCTCTCTCTGCTCCTCTCTCTCTCAAAATAAATAAACTTAAAAAAAAAAAAGACAGGTAATCGGCTTCCAAGGGAGCCCCCAGTGTCCTCACCCTGGGTATCTCTCCACACTGAATCGGGGCTGGCCCTCGTGATGAATAGACTATGGTGGCGGTGATGGTGGGTGACTTCCAAGGTCAGGTGAGAAAGGCACCCGCAGCCTTGGTCCTCGGATCACTTGCTCTGGAGAGACCCAGCTGCGTGACATGGGGAGACTCAAGCAGGTGTCCTGCGGCGAGCCCACAGGGGCAGGGGCACAGGCCCCACGCCCACGGCCAGCAGCAATCTGCTAGTCACCTGTGAGCTACTTTAGAAGTGCGTCGTCCAGCCCAGCCACGTCTTCAAGTGATGGCAGCCTCCGCTGGTATCCAACTGCAACCTCACGACAGACCCCTGAGCCAGAAATGCCCACCCAAGCTGTTCCTGAATTCCCGACCCACAGAAATGATTCGAGATAATCAATGGGGACGGGTGTCTAAGTCTCTTAAGTTTGGGGGTGACTCGTTACGCAGCATTAGCTAATTAATACACTTAGGACTCAAAGGGTGGAACTTCAGACATCAAGCCCCTTCCTATCATTGAACTGCCCGCTCCTGCAGTGCAGTCTGGGCGGGTTGTAAAGTCACAAGTTCCATGTTGTGGCCCCGCCCCCGCCAGGCTACCCGTCTGGCAGCTGTGGGGTCGCTCAGGAGCCGGGGTGTCAGCAGCATCCCTTGGTGCCTGCCCCAGCGCTCAGCGCTGCCCGCAACCCGACTCTGCCGCTTTTCCGTGTGCTGCCTCAGCCCCCAGGCCGGCTGGTGGGGGCGAGGACCCCAGGACAGCAAAGGACTTTCCTCCTCACTCCCTTCAGAGTTTCAGTCACGGCTCCTGACCGCTCCAGAGAAAAGGACTGACAGATAGGATATTCTGCTTGGGATCTGGAGGGCAGGGCTGCGACAGTAACAGTTTTGAGAGAGAGAGAGAGCAGGGGAGGGGGAGAGAGAGAGAGAGAGAGAGAGAGAGAGAGAGAGAGAGAATCCCAAGTAGGCTCCACACTATCAGAGCAGAGCCTCATGTGGGGCTCGAACTCATGAACCGTGAGATCATGATCTGAACCGAAATCAAGAGTTGGATGCTTAACCGACTGAGCTGCCCGGGGGCCCCAGCGCCGTACCACTTTTAAACACCGTATAAGAGAAATAAACCGCGTTGCTCCTTAGTCGTTCTGAGCAAAAGGACCTACTCAAGCCGACATCAAGGGCCTCAGAAGTGGGGACTGTGTAACTTTTCTGCCTTCCTCCGGTTTGTTCCTTCCGCTCTCACCCCCCCCAACCCCCCCAACCCCCCACTTCCGCAACAGCACAGGTGAGTACCAGCTGCCGGCTGTGGTGAGCACTGGACGGAGGGCAGGAACAGAGCCGAGGGTAAGCTCTGCCTTCGGGTCAGGGAGATAGACAATAAACAAAGTGAACAAAATACATCCGGGTGAATATTTGACAGCCAGACGTGCTGTGAGGAACCTGACTGAGGAGGGGCAGCCTGAGTGTCGGGAGGTGGCCGCATGTAGTGAATGAGTCGGGAAGGCCTGGCTGCGCAGGTGACATCTGAGTCAAGGCCTGAGGTGGGGTGGGCAGGCGCCGGGATTCTCCGTCTCCCTCTCTCTCTGCTCCTGCCCCCCTCGCGTGATTCCTAGGGAAGAACTGTTCGAGGCGGAGGAGCGGTCTGTGCAGAAGCTGGGAGGTGGGAGCATCTGGAATTTTCAAGAGCCGCCAGGCCCTGAATAAGCACAGGCAGTGGGAGCAGGGGGCGCGGGGCCCGGGGGGCAGACGGAGCGTTTTGGGTTTTACTCTAAGTGAGCTCGGGGGGCTCTGGGGCTCCGGGGCCTCTTACCGCAGTGTGCATTCTGTCCGCGTCCCCTTTCCCGAGTGTCCCCTGATAGACGGAGTCGGGAATCTAAAATTCCAGCTCCCATGCGCTGACCTCCAACCCTTCCCTCCTAAGGGCCCCCCGGGAGTATTCTACGCTAGGCCGTTGGCTAGGGTTGCAGGGACGCAGGGGCACGGGGGTCCCCCGCTCCCGTCCCGGACACTCGCTCTCCCGGGAGCCACGAGGAGCCTCGCTATCGCTGGTCCGCTGGAGCCCCGCACGTGAGCACCGAGCTGGATGCACCACGTACTCCCGGAAGTGCAGGTTCCGTGCCGGGGCAGAAAAGAGGCCATCTTCCCTGCCCGTGTCACGGACTGCACAGCCACACTCTTGGGGGACCCGGGGACCTTCGTCGCTCCACCATCAGCATCCACGGCTCGCCTCCCGACTCTCTGAAAGCTCGCACCCAGAAGCGAGACCCTTCCTGCGCTCGCTCTGGCATTCTTTCGCCCAATATGAACTCTGTCCTACGTTTTTGGACACCAAATGGCCAGATTCTGGCAGGGACGGGGGGCGGTGACGGAGTGCTGTCAACACCAGCAGGGGCCGAGGGCCCCGGGCCGGCCGGCCGAATGGCCTGGGATGCTCACACGTGGCTGCCGGCGTTCCCGCCTGAGATCCTGTCCACTCTCGTCTTCCTTGTCACCTTCTGCGTGTCCGTGACCGCTCTGCAGCTCCTGGAAGGTGGCTGCGGCTCCTACCCTCCCCTGCAGGCCCTCCTTGTTCGCCAGGGCTGGCCGGCGTGGACTTGCCACGTGATCCTTAGTAGCTGACTCACGGACTCGGTGCTGGAGGCGAACTTGGCCTGATGACCCCGGACACATTCGGGGTTCTCTCCGGGAGCTCCTGACTCCCCCACTTTACACGGTGCGTGTAGGCCCGCAGCACGGTGGCCGCGGCCCTCTCCTGAGCAGCACTCGGGCCGGGCTGTTCTCCTTGCTCCTTCAACACCGTCTCCTTGCCATTGTTCTCCTTCTTCAGGCCTCAGACCTCATCCAAGATGAATCTTCGAGCCCTCCACTCCCCACCGAGCTGGTCTATGACTCACGAAGCCCCGAACTTCAGGACACACAGGCCGTCCCCAGTCTCCCTGCTCTGCCCTCCCTGACCCGGGGCTCCCTCTCCAGCGATGACGGACTGTATGGCAGCGCTGGGTTCGGGTTTGGTCCTGGATTGGTGATGTTATGAAAAACAGATTTAGTAATGCTCCAAGCAGTCAGTCCGCCTGTCCAGTAACGGTTCATCATTGTCAGAAAGCTGAGCGGGACTGCGAGGGGTCAGCTCATCTCTGCTTTTAGGCACGGCCACGCGGATGTCACTCCAGGGAGAAGGGATGATCTTTTGTTTGCTGTTAGTTTTTAAAGGCCTCCGGAGAGAGCTCGGCCTCCCTCGGAAACCCACTGCGGCGATCCGGCAGTGCCCAGGCCGTGCTGCCGCGCTGTGCGTGTGTCATGTGTGTGGGACGTGCACGCTCCAGGGGTGCCGCAGACGCAGAGACCGCCTGCCCCCCGCCGCGTGCCCCCTGCACCCTTCTGCAGGTGCAGGGTCGGAGACCGCTGCAGCAGAGGGGAGCAAACGGGGAGGGCGGGAGCACCGCGGATTGTGCCTTGGATCCAGCATCCAGCCGCCACTGAGCTGCTCTGTGACCTACGGTGTGCCCATCAGTGTCCCTGAGCCTCAGCCCCTCACCTGTGGTGGGGGGAGGATAACGGTTACTCTGCAGTGTTCCGAGGCTTGGAGATGGTACGTGTCAAGTGCCTTGTCCTTAGAAAGTGCATCATAAATGTCTGCTATTATTGGGAATAGAGGGAAAAAAACGCGGCCTGGGGGAGGCAATGGGAACTTTTGGACTTGAGAATCTCCCGAGAACAGAATGTGTGGTCTGCGTGGGCAGACGTCAGCCAGGGGCGAACCCCCCCGCCCCTGGGAGCCTCCACCTCTCAAAGCACCGGGGAGAAAGCCTGAGGCCGCCCCAGCAGGGAGAGGGGCCCGGCCCAGGTCATTTGCATTCTGGAACTTCCAACTGGCTGGCCATGGCATCCTGTCCTCAGGCTGTGGGGCGCATGGGCACACCGCTGTTTGTTCTGTGGGGGGGGGGGCGGGCAGTGGGGGGTGATACACATTGCCTGACTTGATGAGAAGCAACTTGTCCCTGGGCTGTTGGTTTCCATGGCAGCGCTGGGAAGAGCAGCCAAGCAACCAGGCAGTTCTGCTTGAAAAAAAAAAAACAACAGTGGTATGATTTGGGAACCTAGCGACTCTCATAGTTCTGTGGATGCAGAATATGGAAATTCATTTACGTAACAAATATTCGATGAGTATCTACCACGCACGAGGCATCAGTGGACATAACAAAGATCCCTGTTCTCGGGGAGTTCCCATCATGGCAGGCGAGGGTGGAGAGGCAGACAGCGAACAATAAACATAGTAAATACATAAATTATACAATATTTTAGGAGGTAAGTGACTGCTATGGAGAAAAAGAGGAAGAAGAAAACAGATCGTGGGAACGAAGAGGGATGGGTTGCAGTATTAAACAAGGTGGTCAGTGACATTTGAGCAAAGATTTAGAGAACTTTCAGGGTTACCATTGCTGAGAGAACTGCATGTGCAAAGGCCCTGAGGCAAGAGTATGCGTGGTATGTTCAAGGACCAGGGAGGAGGCAGCGAGGCTGGAGGGGAACTGGGGAAGGTGGTAGGAGGGGGTCTTCAGGGCAGAGAGGTCAGATCACATAAGGTCTTTGGGCTTGGGCTCTTCTACTGAGTAACCAGTCAGAAGACTGAAGCAGACGATAGTCATGGCCGTGCAGGTGGTGACAAGTCAGGTCGAATCCTGTTCCACGAAGAGCCGTACCTGGATGCCAGGAATGAGATGAGCGTGCAGATGACTGACCCTAAGTGGGATAACCTAAGACTTGCATCAAAACAACAACACAGGAAAGTAGAAGGGATTCTCCGGAGGGAAGCAGCACATCGGGCTGATAAAGTCATGAAATCTTCAAGTGTTCGACACGGGCTTTGAAGGGTGGAGGGTTCCGACCCGGAGCACGGGCGGGAAGTCAGTCAGTGCAGGAGTTGCAGCCTGGGAAAGGCAGGAAGGTCGGAGAGGCAGGGACAGGCTGAGGCCTTTCTCTCTGCATCTCTCCTCTCTCGCCTCAGCCCGAATCTGAGGGCACAGACTGGGGCCACCTGGTGGGGGAGCTGGGGAGCTAGCTCAGGTGGGAGGTAAGGAGGCCCTAAAACGAGGGCAGCTGCTGGGGGTCCAGGAAGAACGGGAAGCAGGGGCGGGATGCTCGGGAGAGAGGTCCAATGTGGTCTCTGCAGTGACTGGCTGGCAGACAAGGGAGGAGTCGGAGACGGCCACGAGGCCCAGCCTGGGCCCAGGGAGCACAGGGGTGCCCCTAAAAGAAGTAGTTGGGTGGCAGGGGTGCAGAAAAGAGGAGAGGTGGTTGGGTGATAACTTTGCTTTTGGACACACTGACACCAAGTTGTATAAGCGGCCATGGTCAAGCGGGGGTTGGGAATGCCGGTCAAAGCACTATGGCCACACTCTGCTCTCTGCCGATCTGCACCCGTTTGTTTGTTGAGGAGATCACAGAATCAGCGGCAAGTCCGCAGGATTAGGCTTGGAAAAGGGGCAGGAGCCAGGTGAAACCAAATGGCTGGCTTCGGGCAAGCACTGGGTGGTGTCACTGGCCTGACAACTGAATGTTGGATGCCAACCCCTGCTGGTGGCAAATGAATAAAATCTTAACAGCCTTGTGCTTCAGACTCAATGTTCCGGGAGGGGGCATGAACTTCTAGGGGTTGGGGACAGGGCGTCTTGCCTTACAGCTTTCACAGTGGGAAGATGGGTGGGGGGGGGCGGGTTTCTGCTTCCCGGCAAGGTTTGTGCCATGGAGGGCCCCCAAACAGGCAGGAAGGGGGTCACACGCTGGAAGCCCCGGGAGACACAGGCCCCTATGTTAGTTTGCTGGTTCTGCTCTAACAAAGTACCACAGATTGGGGGAGCGTAAGTACAGAAGCGTATTAGCTTGTGGTTCTGGGGTCTGGAAGTCCAAGCTCAAGGGACGAGCAGGACTGATCGCTTCTGAGGGCAGCGGGGCGCGATCTGTCCTCGGCCTCCCTCTGGGCTCCTGGGAGCCTCAGGCGTGCTTTGGGTCATAGAGGCCTGTCTTCTCCCTGCTCCTCACTTTGTCTTCCCTCCAGGTATCTCCGGGTCTAAATTTCCTTTTTTTTTTACAAGGACACCAGTCATATTGGGTCAGGGCCTGCCCTAGTGGCCTTAATTTTTTTTTTTTAATTTTTTAAATGTTTATTTATTTTTGAGAGAGACAGAGAGAGACAGACAGCGCATGAGCGGGGGAGGGGCACAGACAGAGAGGGAGACACAGAATCTGAAACAGGCTCCAGGCTCTGAGCTGTCAGCACAGAGCCTGATGCTGGGCTCGAACTCGGGAACGGTGAGATCATGACCTGAGCCGAAGTTGGACGCTTAACCGACTGAGCCACCCAGGCGCTCCTGGACTTAATTTTTAAATCAATTACCTCTGTAAGGACCTTCTTTCTGAATAAAGTCACATTCTGAGGTAGTGGGGGTCAGGACTTCGGTGCATACTTGGGGGGGTGGGGACACAATTCAGCCCACGACCGTCCCCTACCGTAGCGTGTTGGTTTGGCTTTTTTTGTAACTTCATTTCTCGTCCTCTCAAGAACAGGATGGTTTTCATCCTGATGACTTTAGAAAGCTATTCACGTAATTGTCAATTGCTAAATTACGGAAAGGAAAGAAATCGGTCTCGCTGTTTCAATCATTCATAAAAATCAGTTAATCAGCTCTGGTTTGCGCTCAGCAACTTCTGTCGATAGAGCGTAGATCCAGCCCTCGGTGGTGGACAGTGTCCCTAGCCACGGGATAAATGTTTTTCCCATTATTAACTTTATTGTTGTGGTGCAAGAGTCAGTCCGGAAAGGGAGGCTGTTCTCGTTGCTTCTGGACGGGGAAAAACATGTTCAGCACGTGGGCCGCGCGCAGGGGCCAAATTCCAATTTGCAGCAAGGACCCGTCACCCCCAGCCCGCCAAGGCACCGCTGGTTCACCACTCAGGCCTTTTCCCCAAACCGATTTGATGTCCCCGCGGTTGTCAGAAAGGACTTAAAGTCACACGTGCGTCCTTAGGCCTGATATATCCGGCCCCTCTGCTCGGTCCTCTTGAATAAGCTTTTTCTGTCTCCTTTTTCTCGTCACCTTGGGCCTTTGCTGGGGACCCTGTGCTCTGTGTGCAATATTCCGAAGGAGGACGTGAGGTCAAGCCCCCTCTTTCCAGCAGTCACCCAGTCCCTCCTGCATCTTCTCTGAGGTCCAGCAGGCTAGAAATGAGGAGCTCTGCCGTATACATGGGGAAAACGGGGTCACCAGAGGCGGACGGGCACCCAGAAATCTGTTTCCCTCTAAATAGGGCTAGAAAAAGGAGATTTGGAGATTTATCCAGCAGACGCCCCCAAATAAAGCGACAAGTAACCAAAGAAAAGGGAGTAGGAACATGGAAGAAAAGAAATCATCACTTTCATGTTCTTTGGAGGGCGTGTTCTCCCCAGATGTCCGGAGAAGCCCCTGGCCTACTGAGAGCAGCGGCGCTGAGTAAACAGGAAACGCCAGGAATCTATTTTTATTTGGTGCTGTCTCTACTTTCCCTTGTTTCAGTGGAAAATGAGTCTGGATTCCACAAAACTCCTTAGTGAACAACAAATGTAAGCGGAGGCGGCGCCAAGGCTCCCATTCCTCAGCGGCGGTTTGGACCAGATTCTTCTCTGCGGACACCTTGGAGGCGGGGGCCTGGCCGCGCAGGAAGCAGGTGGCTTGCTTTAGAGGAGGCCCGCGGAGAGGCGACCTGGGGGGCGCCCGCCCCCCCCACCCCGCAGGCAGATTTCGGTCCTCCTCCGCAGCAGCCTGCTTCCGGCCCCCCTCCCCGCAGCGGCGGCGAAGCTCCGACGGGCGCGGCTGCTCACCTCCAGGTCAGAGTCAGCCCCTGGGGCTGGAGGCCGGAGACCTCTGCGCCGCGGGGACAGCGTGGCCGTGGCTCCGCCATCTGCAGGGATGCCCGACGGGTCCCGGGGCAGGGCGAGCTCGGCAGGAGGAACTCCTCGTTGGGCCAAGGGGCTGCCTTGCTTGGAGACATCTGCCTCCGTCCCTGCCCTGTTCATGTCTCCGGTGTCGCCATAGGGCCACCTGTTGGGAGCTGGCGGACAGGCAAGGAATGAGGTGCTGATTATAAGCCTCTTTTTTTCCTTTTAATTTTTAAATGTTTCTTTCTTTTTCAGAGACAGAGGCTGGAGGAGGAGTAGAGTGAGGGAGACAGAAGATCTGAAGCAGGCTCTGCAGGGACAGCAGAGAGCCCCGCGTTGGGGCTCGAACTCACGCACTGCGAGATCACGACCTGAGCCGAAGTCGGGCGCTTAACCGACTGAGCCGCCCAGGCGCCCCCATAAGCCGCTTTTGCTACTGAGCTCCGGGACTTTTTCTTGTCCGAATGATTAGGTGCGACTGATGTTTCTCTCTACATTGCGAAGGTTTCCCATTATGTCTGCTGCTGCCCTCGGAACACGTGTCTTCATCAACCCTTGCCCTCCGCCACGGCGCCCCTCCCTCACTCGCAGAAGATGCCTCGGCTGTTCTTAAATTACCATATATCAGGATTACTACGCCTTAAATAAAGAACAAGGTGATGGTGCTCATTAAGTCTAGGATCCACCAGAAACTTAGGCTCATTTTCCTGGGCCCACCTTTGACTGTCTCCTAGCTAAAGACTGCCCCCTACTGGTTATGGACTCTCATTGAACAGTGCTGCCCTGGAATTTGAAAGGTGGAAAGAGCTTCTTCCCCGTTTTCATGGAGCGATTCTCAAACGGGCTCATCCTTTCATGTGCTGGATGCCACATCTAACTAATGTTTTCTGTTAATCCCTTGAGTGTTGGGAAAATCAGACCCTTTCGGTGGCCAGGAATGCAGTCTCTCCAGCCAGCTGGAAGGGGTTGGCTGTTATTTTTTTAAAGGCTCATTAATTTATTTTGAGAGAGCAAGTGGGAGAGAGGCAGAGAGAGAGAGAGAGAGAGAGAGAGAGAGAGAGAGAGAATCCCAAGCAGGCCTGGTGCTGTCAGCAAAAAGCCCAACATGGGGCTCGACCCCACGAACTGTGAGACCATGACCTGAGCCGAAATCAAGGGTGGCACGCTGAACCCCCTGCGCCACCTGGGAGCCCTGGGGGTTGGCCGTCACTGTCAGCATGCCTGTGAGTGGAGGGTGGTGGCCTTCACACAGCCGGATCTTCCCGAGTTGAGCCCGGGCCTCAGCTGTCACCGAAACGCACTGGTCAACTCCGCTCTGCGTCTACTTCTCTTATAGTCGCTTCCTGCCTCTTACTTTGCCAACAGATTTGGTTCTTTTATGCTCACAATTCCTTCTTCCCTATAACTTCAGTTGCTTACTGACCGTGGCTTGCTATGGCTCTTGCAGCCCCTTCTACCGTCACACCTCCCTAGGAGGGCTCCCAGCCTCCGCTCCCCACCTAACCCCTTGATGCTCTCCACATCTCCCAGTTCAGATTCTGGGAAGCGCGGCTCTGGCTGGCCCAGCACGTCCTTCTCTGGGCCCCGCTTTTCTGCCCAAGGCCATCTCAGGGGTCACCACCCAGCCTTACAGCCCGGCTACACTGGTCATTTCCGGCAGGATGTGACGTGCCGCAGATGTAAAGCCTGAATTCGGTCCTTGCTTCTTGAATGTTTTTTATGCCAGCTAATCTCGGTGGTGAAGGACGAAGAAAGATAAAAGGAATATCGTTAAATTCTGAGAGGTGAGTTTCTTATTACGTCCTTAGCTCCACCCCGCACCCCCAGAACTGAGGTTAATGCCATCATTTACTTCCCAAATGAGACCCGAGCTCTCAATTCTGTGTCAGAGCTGGCCACTCAAGGCGTTTTCACCTGCCTTTCTCATCCCAGCCTTCTTCTTCGCGTGGCCCCGTGTTGCAGACATTCCCAAGCTTACTCTGAGCTGTTTGGCTTCTCTTTTGCTCACAGGCTTCCATCTAGGTCGAAATTCTCTATGTGTTTTGGAGACCGGCTCAACGCCTGCATTAGTTTCCTAGGGCTACTGCAGCGAAGTACTACGACTGGGCAGCTTCGAATAATAGAAATGTGTTCTCTGGTCAGTCAAGGTGTCGGCCGGCCATGCTCCTTCTAGGATCTAGGAGAGAATCTTTCCTTGCCTCTTTCCGTTTCTGGTGGCTCTTGACATTCCTTGGCTTATGGCTTCATGACTCCAGTCTGTCTCTATCTTCACATGGCGTTTCCCCCTGGTGCGTTTGTATCTTTCCCTGTTCCATCTTTTACAAGGACCCCTATTATGGGGATGTAATCTAGGGTGACCTTATCTCAAGATCCTTAATTTAATTACATCTATAATCCTTTCGCCAAAGGGGTCCCATTCATAGGTTCTGGGAGTTAGGAGGTAGACAAATCTTTTGGGGGGGGGGTGGGGACACCATTTAACCCACCATAATCCCCAATTTTTTTTGAGACTGTCTCCTAGCCAAAAATGACCTCTTTCCCCTCTGCATCCCATGCCCTTTATTCGAGTCTTTTAAGGCGCTTTGGATGTTCTCTTGTGTAGCGTAGACATACCGATACTAGTGATAGAAGTACGCGTTGCAGAGTTAGATGTCCTGGGTTCCAATCCCAGCTCTGCCAGTCGCCAGCTGAATGACGCTGGTTGAACCACTTCACTTTTCTTGCTAGAGCTAGGAGGCAATAAGGAGCTTAGGGCTCAACATTTAAGGAGCCACTCACTCTCAGGGCCCTGCAGGTGCTGGGGGTCGGTCCCTTCACCACACTGAGGGTAAGATTTCCATGATCTTCCTTAAATTTCCCGCCCCGGGTGTCTCTCTTGCCTTACCCTACCTGCCTCTTGTCCTGGCTTTTTAATCTGTAAGGGAGGGATAATGATCTCCGTGGTAGAGAAATTATAGGATTAAATAAGTAGCCCAAGTGGAAGACTTAGCATGGTGGCTGGCACATCACGAGGGCTCAAGAAATGAAAGCCGTTGTGTACCAGACGGTAAGTTCCTGAAGAGCTGGTCTTCATGTCTAATTCATTTTTATACTCCTAATAACCTTAAACACATTACATTGAAAATAGTATGTGATCAATTATGTTTAAGCAAATTAGTGAAACTTTGCTAAGTTTGAGGCATGTGGTGGTTGGGTCTCTAATCAGGCGGACAACTCAAACTTCAAGTCCCTGGATCAGGAGTTCTTGAGCTGGTTCGTTTCCTTGTTCATGTTCAGCGTTCAGAAGGCTTAGGTGAGGAGCTTTGGACAGAAGGAGTCGAGCCGAAACCTCAGAAAATTGCTGAGGTCGGTTTTCAAATTAGAACCATGAAGGGAAAGTCTCCCAAAGTGGGATGCATGCACGCTGGAAGGATTAGCTTGTGTCTGGGCTGGGTAGCAGCAGCCGGAATGTGCAAAGTGGCTTTGGTTCGTGCGTGCCGGTCACGTCGGGAGTGGAGGGGCCCCTTCGCTGGCACCCGCCAGCTCCCTGGGAAAGAGAGTCTTTCCTGGAACACGGGGACTATCTTGCATCTTGCCTGGAACTCTCAGCTGGGTGCACCCCGAAACACCACATTTATTTGATATTGGAGTTGGTATTCCTCTCTTACATTGTGGTTGGGACTCATTAACTCTCAATAAGGACCAACATCGAGGGAGGAGTTTCCTCCCTTTCTCGCAGAAAAATGTTTCCTTGGACGGGTCGTGGCTCCTGTAACTGATTTGCTCTCCTGGCACAGGGCAGCATGCTGTGTGGTACCCTGAGGCTGGTAAGAAAGGGGACAGACTCAAGAATTCCTGGGCGGGAAGCCTTTTCCCTGCACTTACCACAACTGCTAAAAACGCTATGTTTAATAGCCCAAGATTGGTCTATATTTACATGGAAACCATGTTTGTGTGGATTTTTTTTTCTTTTTTTTTTTAATTTCAAGAGGGCCATAATACGAGGCAGACTGTTGATGAGTCTAACGATTAGAAGCAGCACCTAAATTTCCCACACAGTCGTGTTAGGTTCAGTTCTGAGATCTTGTCCTAAAAGTTCAGCATGTGTGGTGTTTATCTAGCAACCTCACGGAAGCACTCAGATTCACTAGTGCCAGACACGTGAATTAGGTACGCAGTTGCCAGCACAAGGATTCTCTCTGTATCTCTAGAACCAGCCCTGGAATATAAGTCAAGCAGTCTGGGGTGGGGGAGGAGGGTTGGGAAGGTTCCTTTTAATAACTGCTATATTTATGTCCATAACATCGCTATGAGGTTGGCAAGTATGAGGCACCCTTTGGTGTGGCCAGGGGCAGTTACCATCCCTGCATGGGCTGTGTGCTTGGAAACAAGGGGCAGAGAGGGCTCTTGGCTCAGTGTTTCGAGCCATTGAAGTCATGCCCGCCATCGCACCTGCTGCTTCTGGAGCCAAACTTGCACATGCTCACCGTTGCTCTTCGCTAGCCCTGAAATCGCCATCATCTACGAAATCTGCCTTTTCTCGTTCTTTTTTTGCCGCAAAATAGAATTTCCAGGAGCTTGTGGGGGTGGATGGGGGTGTTGAAAAATACATTCTGAGTCATTGCTTGAGAGGTTTTTTTATTGTATTTTTTTCAAGTGATTCTGGTAGTGAAAGTATTATGGTTACAGACTAAGCAAAGACTTCAAGTGGAAACAATCAGTAAGGTCCTCTGCTCTGATGAGAGGTAGCTAGTACCCATTTCTGAGGCTATTATCAACTTGGACTCTCGGCCTGGAGAGGCTCTTCCGGTACAGGTAGTGGTGCTCACAAAAGAACGACTGCTTTCAAGAGAAACGCGGGCACCAATAATGGACTCACCGCATCCATCTGTATCTTACATAAGCAACAAGATCGTAAGGTAAACATCAAGACGTGGCTCCACCGTGCCACAGGATCCTAGTTTGTCACGAATCATGAAGTGTCACTTTTTCAACTCCTGAGTGCCCAAGGAACAAGACAGACCCTGCAGAGCAAGGGCAAGGGAGTCTAGATCAGGGGTCGGCAAACGACAGCCCCAGCGCGTACCAAATGTTTTGTAAATAAAGGTTTACTTGCACCCAGCCGGGCTCATTCACTTACGTATCATCCACGGTTGCTTTCATGCTCTCATGGCTGAGTCGAGTGGCTGCGACAGGCAACGTTGGCCAACAGACCCAAAAATGTTTACTCTCTGTGTCTTTACAGGAAACTTTTGCAGGCCCCTCGTCTAGACAAACAGTCAGATGAGTCAAGTATTGGCTAAAGGTCCCCAGTTCACAATGCCAAGAGGAGGAATGGGTTGGCTTTGGTTGTTGTCCTGCACTTGGTAATTTAAAAAATCTTACGAGCCAGTACAACTAAACCTCCTATTCACCTGGCTTTGAAGACGCAATATGGAAAGTAAAATTAGGTCTCAATATATTTTACATGTTGCCTGGACTTCTAGAGCGTTGCTGGGTTGCTCCAATGTACATAAGTCAATGTCATTTCTCGAAAATCTTAAAAGATGCAAATGTTGGCAACTACTAAAGTACTGGCATTATGCTGGTGTCTGTGCAAAATTCTGCAGTGCTCAGAACCACGTGCTGTAGCTATAAATGGAGCCCCACTTCAAGTACAACTCTTCAGTCTAAATATTTTCGCAATCTTTGAAACCAGTTTTAAGAGTCATCAGAAATCTGTAGTTTAAGACACCAGACACATTTCCTAGCTGAGCCTTCCAGTGCCAACATGTTGGACCAATTCAGTAAAACATGCCATAAATTATGTGACTGTTTTATTTGAATTAGGGGGATCCTTTCCACAATAGCGGGAATTCTTACCAGGAGTTCCAAAGCCAGACGCGGGCTCTAGATTATTATTCATACGTGGGTGATGGATTCGGATCTTGCCTTTGTGGCTAGGTTTGGTCAGGAGCACAGGTTGTGACAAAGAACAAGGCTGAAAGACCCAAAGCAGTTCAGATGACAGTCTCAAGAGCTTGGAGTTAAACAACCTTTACAAATGCAAGATGACTGGCTGGAACAGTTCTGGACTGGCAGGTCAGAAGCGATTTGAAGGTTTCGAAATGTCATTAGGGATAGGGCTCATGACTTGATGGTGGTTACAGTGAAGGCTAGCTTTTTTCTTCTCGTTTAAACATATCAGTAGATCGTAAGTAACAGATATAATTATGGGCTCTCCCTGCAAATGAATCTTATTAGATGTTGTGGCTGGTCACAGCGGCAGAGCCAGGCAGGGGACAGGAGCATGTGACCTTCCTCTCCAGACTCAGCGTGGGCCACCTGGCTATGTCTACAGATTTCAACGGCTAAAACCCAGTTCTCTGATCATAGCTGTCCTTTTGCCTTGAAGAATTCATAAAACTTGAGATAATAACTTGGGGAGGAAATGGTTTGCTAGCCAGGCCCTGATTAAGATCTAGCCGGTTTGCTTGCTAGTGAAGGGAACACTAAGGACTTAAATATGGGTTCTGACACTTGTGTCAGGAATTAAAACGCAGAATGAACCCATGAGGTAAGTCATAAGAACTAGCATAGATAAGGCCAGGAGCATAAGAACAGGCATAGGGTACGAAGTTTTCAATTTCAACTCAAGTATAATAGGATCATATGGCTGAAGAAAATGTTCATCACCCTATCTTTTTTGAAAAATTGGTTCTAATTCTTAAATTGTTCCTTTCTTAGTCTGAAAAAGTTTACCAGCCAAGGTACACGCCATCACAGAACGCCACTTACAAACTCTAATTTTAAAGATAAAAGGACGGTTATAATAGGGCTCATGTTCAGGAAAGATGATTCACCGTTCTAACTTAGGAATAGAAAGGTGAGATCTTTATGGGGGAGGCTCAGAAACGATGTCGTAGGAGAAACGAATGTTCTCAAACCTTTGGTACCAGAGTGAGGCTGTGGGATTAACATGTCTCTTTAAAGCAAAGCAGCTGACGCTCTAAGTCGAGGGGGAAACAGCACATGTGTTCTGTAGCCAAATCGCAAACGCACATTTTTGTGTGACAGTCCTGCTTGCGTAGCCAGGCCCTGATTAAGATCTAGCCGGTTAGAAGTTCACTGGGGGCAAGTCCAGGGTGTGCGGAACACTCCAAATCACACTCCATGAAGACAGGAGACTGTCAAAGCTCAGGAGGGCCCCGGCTGTCCGCACAAGTGGAGACGGGGTAAGGGACCAGGAATGCTCGCACGTGTCAGCAAAGAAAAGCTGTGGACACAAATGGAACGTGCGGTTTTTTCAAAGGCGGTATCGAATAACCGGCCAGAAGCCATCCCTCTCGGCACGTTAGACCTCTTTCTTCTCTCCACTTTGGCTCTTTGTTGAGTCACTTCCATCAGGCAAAGTTCCATAGGATAAGCCGTTTGAATCTGGTTGTATTTTGTCCAGTGTTTGTTTCCCTGTGGAGATAGTAATCACAGAAAACCTTTTGCGCTCTTACGAAAGGATAAGTCTTAATAATTTCTCCTCTCTCCGCGCCACATTTTATTCCCTTTGGTCACCCTCTAAACAGAAGAGATAAACACTGGGAAGAAACGGCCCTGGAACTCCATGTCCCTTGACTGAGACCATGCGCCGTCCACAGGAGAGAGCGGTCTCCCCCTCGCACAGGGCCTACCGCGCTGGGCATGGCGGTCAGGTGGGATCCGTCAGGAGGTGGACGTGAAGTGTCCGCTCCTCTCCACACCTTCCTGCCCAGTGGCCTTCCCCCTCGCCACGTTTGGTCAGCGCGTATAACAACAAAGAAAACAGACTTTCATAGCAGATCCTGGAAGCTGCTACTGATCCTATGTATGGGGCTTTGTGAAATGAAAAACTGAGTTGAAAATATGAAAACTTTATTTTCTCCCCAAGAACCTCTAACCACGCGTCATCTATAATGCGCGCTCGCCGTGAACGCCAGTTCTTGCACTGAATGCTCTTAGCTGGTCAGGGGACTCAAGAGGGAACACTTTCTTGGGCCGTATTTTCTCAGTCGTAGGGAGAGGGCTTTAAGGGATTTTGCTTCAAAGGCTTGGGCCTAACAGAATGGTAAAGGAAGCTGTCAGAGCACCGTTACCTCTGTCTAGAACCCTACAGGTCACCCCAAATCCCTAGCAAAGGTGGAGATACTGGGGGCGCAGGGGAGGAGGGGAGGACACAGCAAACTTGGCTTTGTTGGGGACGTTGCTTCTGTTGTCTCTATGACTAAAGCGAGTTACCTCCCAGTGAGAGTGGAGGACTGGAAAGACGGTGCATGCACATTAAATGGATCAGGATGAAGGCAAGGCGATGGGGGGGGGAGGGGGGTGACTGTGAAAAACATCCCTTTGGTCCCACAGTGCAGAGGACACTGCAGTCTCCACCGGAACTGTGTTCTTCAGCAGCCTAACCTCCTGCCCTTAGATGTTCCTTCCGAGGCTCCCCAAGCAGCAGGGGTCTGCTGCTGGCAGCCACTCCCCACTCCTGCCCCTCACCCTTTTCCAGTTAAAGGAATCCAAAAAGGAAATTTGCAACATTACCCAAATCGAGAAAACAGGGCCAGTTCTTTTATATCCTCAGTGTTCTGTGCGAAATTGACATCCAAATAAATGATTATTAACACTTACAGTTAAAACATCCCTTCTGGTTTCATTGCTAAATACACATTTTTTTAGTAAGAATTATGTCTTATATTAATTTTAACACCCCAAATAATACCAGCAACTACTAATTTATAAGGATAAAGTTTTCCATCATAAGTTAAAGAATATACAGTTTACCAGGAATATTTCCAAAATCAATGTAAGACTGTGCGAGATGTTCCTTTTCTCGATTTCTCGTGATGAAAAACACACCAAGGAATGACAGAAAACACCTGTAAGAATAATATTAATAAAGAAACAAGAACGCTGAAACAACTCACGGTGTTAAATAACCGAGCTCCATATTCTCCATGATGACATAAATTCCATTGGTTTTGTCTTTCCTGTTTTTCATGGTAAGCCTTCTAGAACTTGTCTCGATTGCTGCAGCCAATAATATTTTCCCCCAGAACCAAGACCTGGGCAGCTTCCAATAAATCTCTGTCCCAGGTTTTTACCATCTGGAGGCTAATTTGGGCTCTAAACCCGTTGGGTAGACGCTAGGTCTCATTTTCTATCCACGCATGCTCAGATACATCACTGGCATGCAATGCAGGCCTCCCCCCCAAATGCTTTAATTTTCTAAGAAATTTAATTGTCCTTGGCTATAAGAATAGTCATAGTTTCCAGATCCTAGAAGTTTAGGCTCGCCCAAGCATCTTATGAAATTGAATTTTCGAGCTAGATGGTTTTCTGCACTGAAAACAGTCTGGGCTGAAGTCTGCATAACAATGGTCGTACAGGACACCGGATCGTGACATAGCTAAGAGAGTGCCAGCTGAACCAACAGAAAACCTTAGACATGGGTGACGCTCTGTCAAAGTCCTGCTCTCTGTTTGCAAGAATGTCAGCGATGATGCCCACCGAATCTCCAGGAAGGGTTAAAGATGGGCATCCGGACACACGGAAGGGATGCCACCCATCTGATGCAATCAGGTCCACAGCTAATAATCTGTCCTGGACTCGACCTTTTATTCTAGGTGATCCCAGAGGCCGCTGTGGTTCCTGACTGAGATCTAACCTAGAATTTTCCAAGAGTGAGGCAAATCTGATTTAGTACAAAAAGGTCATGGAGCAGCTACAACCACCAGTGGATTTATCTAGACTGGCTGAACTGCACATCCCCAGTTCAAGACCCTCAAGAAGATACCCAAATCGCCAAGTCAAAGACATGGAGTCCTGTGTAGGGTGTTAAGTTGAAAATATGTTTCTTTTAATAGCTCAGGAAACTAATGTTTCTTATTTTACCTTCCAATTTTCTATACCTGAGGTACATGCCAAAAATCCTACATGAAAGTAATAGGATTTCACATTCCTTACGTCTGAGACACTTACTCACCCCAAAAAATATATAAACACGGCAAGAAAAGCTGCACCAAGGAATTCCTGATAAAATATGATACCTGTAACAGGAACAAAAGACAAACTTAATTTTAGGGTAAGAATATATATAATGGCTACACACTGTTTTTAAAGTTATGTTGACATATTATTTTTTCTAAGTATAAGTACCTTAAAATGCACATTCAGTAGCTCAGTTTAAAAATATTTGCATGCCACACTCAGGTTTTCAGGGACTTGAAAAAGAACATAGATTCGTAGACTTTATATAATGTATTCTTATCATAAAATCAACACAACTGACGTGACTTTTGCAAATAGAAATTCCTTATCCAGTTTAGGATTTATCCCCATGGAACATGCAAGAAAACAACACTCTAGTGACATTTCCTGCCTACAGTTTTAGGCCAGCGGTCAGCAAGCCTGGCCTGAGAGGCTGGGTGGGCTCGGGGGCCTCTGCCACAGCATTCCCTTCAGGGCGGCAGCTGGCCGCCCAGGCTGTCGCTCTTGGCAAGGCCCCGTGCACGCTCGGGCACTGGAGGGCACCGTAGTACCTGCTGGTCCACGCAGCCCCGTTTCTCCCTGCCCACCCCCTCTCCCTTCTCTTTTCTGGTGGTCCCTTTTGGGGGAAGGAAGACTTGGAGGTGTTGTTTACTATGAGGAACGTTTCTTCTCTCCTTATTGGTCTCAATAATTTCCTCTTGGTCTCAGGTCCCAAAGCCTTCATAGAGTTGTTTCTTTCTTAAAGCTATCTTTAAATTATGTATTACTTGGAACTGAATCTGTGTGTGTGTGCTGTTCGCCTTGCTGGTCAGTCGATGAATATTTGCTGAGCCCTTTGTGCCAGCCGCTGCTCTGGGTGCTGCGGAGAGCATGATGAGCAAGACAGAGCCCTGACACGAGGAGTGCTCTCAGGAGCCCGTCTCTTCACCTGGAGACTAAACTTCGTACAGGAAGGAACCACGTTCAGTCCTAATACATATCTCCTATGGATGAGCATTTTGGAAGCA
Source organism: Paguma larvata (assembly GCA_030068075.1). Taxonomy (NCBI): domain Eukaryota; kingdom Metazoa; phylum Chordata; class Mammalia; order Carnivora; family Viverridae; genus Paguma; species Paguma larvata. Next base: position 42,697,074 of record CM057838.1, read on the forward strand.
TGTTTCCATGTTATTGCACACTTTTGTGTAATCATTTCAATGTTTTCATGTTATTCTAAATATTCATTTCTCTCAAGGCATTTTCAGCTGTTTGGAAATTTTTTTTTGCTTTAGAAAATTAGTGATAAATTTCTTGGTACGTATTTTTTTTCTCAGTGTTTTAGGATTTTTCCTTTGTTTATTTATTGGTTTATTTATTTATTTAAAGAGCTTGTGCATGCACAAGTGGGGGAGGGAAAGAGAGAGAGGAGGAGAGAATCCCAAGCAAGCTCCGCACTGTCAGCGCAAACTGTGAGATCATGACCTGGGGTGAAATCAAAAGTCGGATGCTTAACTGACTGAGCCACCCACGCACCCCAGGATTTTTCTTGTTATTGCTGCTTGAGGCAGAATTTCTGTTTCAAAGAGTAGAAACATCTTTTGAAAAATCCATAGTCAAATACAAATGACATGAAGTTTACCATCATAAGCATTTTTAAGTTTGCAGTTGTGTTAAGTACATTCACACTGTCGTACAACTGATGTCCGGAGCCCTCGCACCTTGCAAAACTGGGGGTCTCTACCCATTAAAGTAACAAGTCCCCATTCCCCCCTCCTCTAGCCTCTGGCAGTCACCATGCTACTTTCCACATCTGGAAGTCTGACTACTCCAGATACCTCATATAGGTGGAATCATACAGCATTTGTCTTTTCGTAACTGGCTTATTTCACTTAGCATACCGTCCTCAAGGTTGTAGCATATGTCAGAATGTCCTACCTTTTTAAAGCTGGATAATAATATTTCGTTGTATGGCATACCACATTTTCTTTTTCCACTCATCTGTTGATGGACGTTTGAGTTTCTTCCACCTTTTGGCTGTTGTGAACAATGCTGCCATAACCCAAGTGTACAAATATCTGTTCGAGTCCCTGCTTTCAGCTCTTTTGGATGTGGACCTAGAGGTGGAATTGCTGGACTGCATGGTAATTCTATGTTTAAGGTTTTGAGGAACTGCTATAGTGTTTTCCACAGTGGCTACTCCATTTTACATCCCCATCAGCAAGGCACACGGTTCAAACTTTTCCGCATCCTCACCAACACTTGTTAATTCTGTTGTTTTGGCATGACCCCCCCCCCCTTTTTTCTAGTAGCCATCCTAATGGGTATATAAGGTGGTATCTCCTTGTGGTTTTGGTTTACATTTCCCTAAAGATTAGTGACGTTGAGTATCTTCTCATGTGCCTATTGGTCATCCATACGTCTTCTTTGGAGAAATGTGTACTTGAGTCCTTTGCCCATTTTTAAATTGGGTTATCTTTGTTGTTGTTGTTGAGTTGTAGGATCAAAGACCAGAAACACTTTTAAGGCTCTTGATGAAGACTATGAAACTCGGTTCTAGGAGGGTGGTACCTTGCTACCCAACTCCACGAGAGTGCCAGTAACACTGCAGCCTTGTTGGCATTAGTTATTGCAATAAAAAGAACACAAGAAAAACTTCACTAGTTCATAGGCAAAATATGCTATCACATTTTAACTTTAAGCTAGACTTTTTGATGGGGGCAAAAATTAGTCAAGAAGCTTCATCTCCATTCCATACTTCAGTAATAGATGAATGATTATCACTTCCAGAAAGTTCCAGCCTCCCTGACTCGTCAATTACTTGATGTGCTAAACACTGATATTCCAGCCCTGTTCGTCCTCCTATAAAAATGTTCTTTTCAAGGGAAGTACGTTTTTTACACGTCTTTACAATATTAACTATTGGGCTGCATATCATGCCTGTAACTCTTTTTTTTTTGGCCGTATTATTTTTGTTTCTAATAATTCTAGGGCACACTAATGTGCCATCTTTTCTTACTTTCTTTTGTCGGCAAGCATAAAACGCTAAAAGAAAATCAGATGTCTTGGTATATGATCTTTCTGTTTAAAAGTAAGGTTCAGTTTTGGGAAATAAAAAATGCATCAATTACTTTTAAGAACTGCCCACTGGCAGTCACATTGTTTGCCATGAAATAAGAAAGACGTGCCAATTAGGAAACATAATCCCTAATTGCTTCCCAAATACATAAACTTTGCTGTGGGAAATGAACTTCCAGTATCAGGAGGTAGTAAATATACCCAATAAGCCAATAAACTAGCCATACCAGCACTAAACTTAGGAGTTATATACTGGAATCTACTATATTTTGGTTTGGACCAAGTTTCAAATTTATGCTTTTTTTTTTTTAAATGTTTATTTTTTTTGAGAGGGAGAGAGACAGAGACGAGCAGAGGAGGGACAGAGAGAGAGGGAGACACAGAATCCAAATCAGACTCCAGGCTCTGAGCTGTCATGACGCTCAGAGCCCGACGCCAGGCTTCAACTCACGAACCGTGAGATCACGACCTGAGCTGAGGTTAGTTGCTTAACCGACTGAGCCACCCAGGTGCCTCAAATTTATGCTTTTTAAAAAAACACCATTGTGTCTCACATATATGTTTTTAAATTGTCAATAAATACAAAAGGACTGTAATACTAGAAAAACAGAGGCCAGAGCAGCAAAGGTGGTAGTTTCTATTCTCATCTGCTGGGCTCTCCCTGGAACAATGGGTTCAGTTTTGGACCCCAGTCTCTGATCTAGGTGGTGAGGGGCAAGGAAGGAGGAGGTAGTGGAAAGAGGGATGTTTGGCCCAGAGACAAGACCCAAGAGGACACTTCAGCTGCTCTGGTTATCAGAAGGGCTGGCAAGGAGAAGACTCCAGAAGGCAGAAGAACTAAGACGAGAGTCTTGAATTTACAGGGAGGCTAGTTTCAATCCCACTATAAGGAAACAGTTTCTAATAATTGGAGCTCCCCAAATAATTAGGGGGATCTAAAACAGGACTGAGCTCTCTCGGGAGACAGAACGCACGGCGGGGGGGGGGGGTCTTCACACAAAGCGGAATAACCTGTCTGCGAGGACGTTACGGAGGAAATTCAGACCTGGGTGGAGGCGAGGAGGGTACGATACGGGCCACACAGTTCCTTTTAAGATTTCTTGACTGTCTCATTTACTCTGAGAGAAAACTTACTCACGCTTCTGTGGGGGTCGAATCTGCTGAGCATAGAAAACCCAGGCTCACCTGCGATAATGGCGCTGGTCGTAAAGAACACGTGGTTAACGGGCACCACCATCGCCGTGTTGTAGAGCTTCGTGGCTTGATTCAGGAACCTAGAGCAGAAGGCACTTACTGAAGCTCTGGCTTTAAGAGACGTTCGGCAACAAGTTAACAAAAACATCAAGAAATGTATGTCCTTAAGCTACAACTACAAAGGGAAAGGAAGTGCAGGAAAAGGGCATTTCCAATCAGCAGTCACAGCTTATATGCATCTGATGTATGAGATCAGATGTCAGGTTTTATGGTCTGTTTAAACCAACAACAGTAACAATGAAAAGCAATTAATCATATTCTGGGGCCACAGGAGTTTGAGTTGGAAGCAAGTCAAGCTGCTGGACCAGTATGACACGGGGGCTGATTCATGAGGATAGACCCCAGAACCTGTTACATATCATATCTGGGGAGTAGTGTAGCTATCCGTTGACATGCCACGTGCCAAGAAGGAAGATTGGGAAGTAAAGGAATGTTTAATGTTTCAAAAACAATGCTCGGCGCTCCAGCTGCAGAGCACATGTGGGGAGCTCCGTTTCGCACGCTGGCCACCAACGCGACTCGGGGTCCCGCGGTGAGGCCGTGCTGCCCTGTCCCTGATGCCAGCTGGGCAGTTTTAAAAAGCACTAATGTTTAGGCCCTGTCCTAGCACAATTAAAAAGAAATGCTTTGTGGGTAGAGCTCAGGTGTGCCAGAGCACATACGTATACGTGTACGCATGTATGTGTGTGTGTATGTACATATCTGTGAACAAACAGACCGCTCCTCGGCCAGTTCTGCAGTTCTAGTTCATTCACGGGTGCCAGTGTGGAAGAGCAGGGCGGGGACAAGGGTGGTGCGGATGTAGGGTGCTGTCGGGTGCGCCTGCCTCTTAAATTCATAAAGCCGAGTTTAAAGATAACAAAGCTAATCACCACATTCCAAAAAGATGTCACAGCCGCGCTGATGAGTTCAGAAGAAGAAAGGGAGATGAAGCAAAGCGGCAAAGGCTCGGGCATTAGAAACACACTCATTCCCACAAAGACATGACAAATGAAGCGGTGACACAACACCGGGTTTCTCCAGTCACTCTCCACCTTCCTTGCAACAGGCCCACGTCCGACCGGGCACCATTAGACTTTGCTGCTGGAATCTATGGAGGGAACGGCTCTCCTCCCGAGTTTAGGCCCTGATTTCCCAGCTGGCTGCAGGATGGAGCTTGCGCATAGCATTTTGGGGGAAACAGGAAGCTTCCTGGCTGGCAACAGACAGCCTCGCAGGCAAAGGCGTAATCGTGAAGTGAAACGGAGGGGAAGTGACTCGAGCAGATGCAGGTGGGGCCCGGGGGGCGGGGGGCGGGGGAGAGAAGAACAGAAATTTAAAATGTTCCATGTCACCACTCTTAGGCCCCAAGAGAAACATAAAACAATCATTCCACGATCCCATGGGTACAAAGAAAATTCTGGCCAAGGATGCAAAGTGCTGGGGAACGGATTTCCCTCCCGGCCAAACGTCTGGTTTTGTCCATCCCTGGGCAATTAATGAGCATGAGCTAAGAATGAAGGTGAAGGGTTCATGTATTTCCTATATTTAGAATGAAATCCTGGATGGGGACCTGCCCCTTTGATTTATTGCTAATGACAACCTGCGTACGATGGATATTAATTACAAGCAGAAGAGCATCAGGAAAGTATCAAAGTGCACTTAGCTAGATTACGGCCATACTTTAGAATTCACAAGACATGAAGGCAATGCTTAGTAAAAACTTATGATTGGACGCGAAGGAGAAAGCGAGGCATGCGGGCTGAGGATAAGCTGAAGGCCCTTCACCCTTAGGAATCGGTTACACCTCATTTTAATTATCCACGGACGCCAATAAAGATTAATGCTCAGAGAAGCACAGGAATGTTGAGAGATTAGCGAGTAGGCGGGAGCTAACTTACTTGACTTGGAAAACACAAGACGCTATCATGATGATAAACATGATATAGAAGATGGGGTAGGTAAGCTGCACTTTATCCGTCACAGAAAAGGTGATCATGCCTGAGACTGCTTTCACCGAGATCACAGTCAACGAGGCTGGAAAAGAAAACAGGAGACACAAATAAAATACACGTTTGAGACGGAATTACAAACACAGACCTGAAGCTCACACGGTAGAGTGGGCAGTACCCCAGTCGTGCTCTCGGGACGCAGGCTGGGGAGAGGCAGGGGGAGGACGTGGCTCCGGACAAGCGACAGCTCGACTGCTCCAGCCGTGCGGCACTTTGAATTTGCCTACATCAGCTAAAGATCTGCTAGCGACTGGGTGCTTTTTATCTTGGGAGCAAGGTGCTTATTTCCCAGCCCTCACTGCTGAAGGGATGCCGCAGGGGTTATAATTACTAGGAGATGGGAGAGGAGAAAACAGTGGAAGCGGGGAGAGAAGCAAAGTCACACAGTCCATGTGACACGAATGGGAAAATAACTCTTAAATGATACTGAAAAAATTTAAAGCTGAATAGATGAGGAAACTGGAGAGTGGAAAGCGACTCCCTCTGTGAGTTTCCTAAGAATCGTACTGAGTCTCTGTATGAGCCTTTTCGTTCATAAATGTCTAGAAGTCTCATGAAAAAAAATATATTTTAAAGACACGAATAGGAAGCAGGACCAGAGCTAAGTGTTCATCTCAGAGTCAACCATAAATCTAAGGTTTACAGAAGCACTGGCTATTTATTCTCTATGCTAAAGAGGAAGCTAGCCTCAGGAGAACAAATTTTTCATAGGTTCCAAATAGCGATGAAGAAGTGACTTGCTAAGGTTATAACATGAAAGCAATGAGGCATTTTCTAGGAACACCATGTCTCTATACAAAGAAAATAGTGTTTTCTTTTGGTTTTAGGTCGCTTAAATTTAAAAAATTTTTTTTATGTTTTTTATTTATTTTTGAGAGCAGGAGAGACAAAGCATGAGTGGCGGAGGGTCAGTGAGAGAGGGAGACACAGAATCCGAAGCAGGCTCCAGGCTCTGAGCCATCAGCACAGAGCCCGACGCGGGGCTTGAACTCACAGACCGTGAGATCATGACCTGAGCCGAAGTCGGCTGCTTAACCGACTGAGCCACCCAGGCGCCCCTAGGTCGCTTAAATTTAATGTCGCATCTAACTCCGTAACTTAGCTGAAACCTACAGAAAGTGAAAAAATATGCTTTTAAACTTGAAGAGTACCAGGACACACTTGCAAATTAGGCATTTTTCTTTCCATTAAAAATTGTAACAGAGGGGCGCCTGGGTGGCTCAGTCAGTTAAGCGGCCGACTTCAGCTCAGGTCATGATCTCACGGTCTATGAGTTCGAGCCCCACGTCGGGCTCTGCACTGATGGCTGGGAGCCCGGAGCCTGCTTCGGATTCTGTGTCTCCCTCTCTCTCTGCCCTTCCCATGCTCACGCTCTGTCTCTCGGTCTCTCAAAAAATAAATTAATGTTAAAAAAAATTGTAATAGAGAACAGGTGATAAATTCTAAAAACAAACCCCCAATCTGAACCAAGAGGCCCTTACAACTGGGCCTCTCTTCATCCTAAAATATCTTTTGACCGGATCATTTTACATGATTTCTACAGATGATGACAATAGTCCTATCTTACTGAATCTAGGAATTTTATCTGCAGTGATGTGCGTCACTTGGTGGTTTAAGTTTGTGAGGTTAGCTCTTGAGGGACCTTGACTTCCTCTTCAAAATTTTGCTTGAAATTAGAACACAGTGTGGTTACGGTCTTGCGGTCTGAATGGCCAGGTTTCCCAAAGGGATGGTAAATGGGGAAGGAGCTGAGCCCACGATGCCATTAGCCTCAGAACCTCAGGACTGCAAAGGCCCTTCAAGGTCATCTAATGCAACTACCATCTGATGTTCAATTATACTTAACCGCAGAACAAAAACAAAACTAGACTTTTTATTAAAGAGCTAAACCAACTATTGGTTTACTATAGTTAATCACCGTGTTTCCGAAGCATGTACAATCACCGACCAATTAATCACTCTTCGTTGTAACTCTGCAAGCTATTTCTAGGCTGGTGACAAGTACTTGTTTTGTTTTTGGGTGGGAACGTGGCTGATGAGGACAGGTGAAAATACAAAATTTAATATGCTGTCATTCTAACGTATATACAAAAAGTGCTTATGTATTTTCTATTTTTATATACAGAAAAAAAAAAAAGCTAGGAAAAATGCCAGAAGAAACTACATCCAGATACCATCAGTGGTTCTCTCTAGGCATTGGGATTATGAAGAACCTTTACACTCATTTTTTTAAACTACAGAAGTTTGTATGTTCCTTTAAGAAAATTTGGAAAAATGCAGAAAAGCCAGAAAAGAAAAATGAGTATCACCTGTAATCTCAACACTTATCCCCAAATCATTTTTAACATTTGGGAAGATTTCTTTGTAGCTATTTTTCTGTCTCTGATATGAATACATTGTAACATATGTATATACATATGTTATATGTATACATAACAAATAGTATGTACTGTTTACTAACCTAGTTCAATTGCCATTAAATATTTTCTATGCCATTAAGTATTATTCTAAAGCATGATTTTCATCAGCTGTGAAGTATGCCTTCATGAATTATACTTCATCTTGGTAATTCCCTATTTTCCCTATATTTTTTACATTTTTTTTTGGTATTAAAAATGAGTTTGTGATGAATATCCCTGAACATATATCTTTGCATACCACTCTGCCAATTGCTCTGGGAAAATGAGCTAAAGGGGGCTCTGGTGACCGCTGCCATTCTTCTGAAATAAACCGGCAAGCTGCCTTCTACAGAGTACCGGTCACACTCCCATAGTACTGTAAGGCAGCGGTCAGTTACATAGATTTTTCTCTTTTTCTTGATGGCCCTTTCTGTCTTCTAGTTCTCAACAATAGACATGTATTACTTTCAACATCACGGCAGTACTGTTTTTGCCTGACATAGCTGACCTGTGTTTGAAATCCGGCCTTCTCAAAGTTTCCTCCGACTTCATCAATCGTTCCTTCCAGAGACTTTCTCAAATTGCTATCAATGCGTCCTTTTTAGAGCCACGAATATTTCACGTATTAATTTGGCTTCCATAATCCGAATATGCTAAGCATAGGGAAGGGCCTCCTAGCTTCCCCAGCTTCCTGATCAGTTGAAAGCATCTTTTCTTTTTTCTTTTTTTGTTTTGAGAGAGAGAACGAGAGAGAGGAGCAGAGAGAGGTAGAGAGAGAGAATCCCAAGCAGGCTCTGTGCTGTCAGTGTGGAGCCCGATGAGGGGCTTGAACCCACAAACTGTGAGATTATGACCTGAGCTGAAACCACGAGTCGGAGGCTTAACGGACTGAGCCTCCCAGGTGCCCGGCGTTGAAAGTATTCTGCTGGGAGTTTTAAGACTTAAGAAAGAAGATCGCAGCCACAGGCACTAGCCCCTCACCAGGAGCCAGCTTTCTTTCTTCCTGGTTGCCTTCACTTTCTATTTTCTTTTTTTGTTCATTTTTTTAAATCTATCACACAAACAATATTCTGTTAACAATAAAGTAAAAAAAAAAATCCACCTTCATACTACCGCTACCTCTCACTCATTTCCAGTGTTCGCCTCATGTGTGCTTTTAATCACAACGAAGGCGGACGTACCATGCCGTGTGCTACGTTTTCCATTTAACCTGACACTATAAGTATTTTTCAAAGCTGCTACCTGGTTTTCATAATCATGTTTTCTTGTAGAAGTCATTAGTGATCACTGTAAAATGCCCAACGAGCACAGACAAGTATAAAGGGAAGCGTGGGCAATCTTTTTCTCGTTTCTTAATGTAACGACGGCACTTGTGCTACTTCTCTATCACGTATGCCTCAGCTTTTGGTTTAAGAGAAATATGTTTTTCTAATTTCACAGCAACAGAGAGTAGAACGGTGGTTGTCAGGGGCAGGGGGTAGGGGACGGGGGGTGATGTAGGTCAAAGGGTCCAAACGTTTAGTTTAAGAAGAGTGAGTTCTGAGGATCTAATACACAGCATGGTGACTACGGTTAATAACGGGGTATTGTGCCCCTCAGAGTTGCTGAGAGATGTTAAGCACTCTTACCACCACACACGTGCGCGCGCGCACACACACACACCAGTTCACTATGTTAGCTATGTGAGGTGATAAATGTGTCCGTTATCGTGAGCTCGGTAATCGTTCTACGATGTATATGCATGTCCAATCATGTTGTGTACCTACTATCTATGCTATATGTAGTAGATATTCACTTTATTTCCCAATAAAGTGAAAATTATTAAAAAGAGAGAAATATGTTTTTAACACAGACATCTCTCTATTCCGATTACATTTCAAATTCTTTATTAGGAACGGATATTAAATTTTAACATGTCTTTTCAGCATCTAGATAGTTACATATTTCCCTTTTGAGTCATTAACATGATGAACTATATGAATAGATTTCTTAAAGAACTGTTCTTTCATTCCCATAATTAATTTAGTTAATTCAAACGTTTTATTTGCACTCACTGGCCTCAGTTCTAGGTAATTATATACAGTGTAACGAGAACAGACATGGCCGTGTCCTCACAGAACCACTCGGGTGGAGAACGTGAGCTAATACCAGAATGAATATGTAAGTAGAATATGTAAGTACAAATTATTGTAAGTGTTACAGAGAAAAGGACTGGTTTCCTTAAGACCATTTGGTCATGAAGCTTTTTTTGTTCTGGATTCTACTTGCTAATTTTTTATGCGAGACTTTTACATTAATATTGAGTAGGGAACTTCGTACACGGTCCTCTTACAGTGTGTTACTTGGGATCAGTCTGTATCCTGATGATGTGAACAAAACCAGAAAGCTTTTTATGTCTTCAAATAGTCTGAACGACATCAGAGTAATCTGTTTCTTACAGATTTAAGCCTTCTAGGTTGAAAGTAAAGTATGTAGGCCTGGTTCTTTTCAGGATGTACTTTTTTAAACGGCTCTCCTATGTCCTCCATATCTATTTTCCTTTTAAAAATAAGTGATTTAATCAAGTTTTCATCTTTCTTGTTGCTTTTATTTCTAGTTTTGGATATTTGAGATTTTCCCTCTTTTTTTTTTTTTTTTTGTCTTATGAAGGATCTATTTTAATGTCTTTTAAGAATAGATTCTTGGGTTTATTTATCAATCCATTGTTTTTCTGTGTTCTATTTCATTAATTTTTACCTTTATTAATCGCTCCTTTCTGCTTGCCTCAGCTTTATTTCAGTGTTTTTTTTTCCTCTCTAACTTTTTGAGTTGAGTGCTTGGCTTACACTTAATGCAATGAATTTCCTTCTGAATACAGCATTAGTCATAAGCTATAGGTTTAATATTAAGTGTTTCCATAATAATTTAAAAAATATATGCTGTGATGAAATCTTGGTTTCTACTCGGGCCCAGCTGCAGTTTAAGAGTAGTGTCAACATTCCCAGATGTTACGGTCTTCCTGGTTTCTGTTATTTTTGTTATTATTTTCTGTTTTTATTTCACTGTGATCTGAGAATGTGGTCCGTACTATTTCAACTTCCTGGAATTTATCAAGGATTTCTTTGTGGCCAATTATACAATTAACTTCTGTAAAAGTCACACCGGCACTTGGAAGCAGGTGCATGGTCTGTTTTCGGGATGCAGAGTTCAGCATTGGCAGCGCTGCGGTCTCATTCCTCTGTCCTTAGAGAGCTCTCTGCCTGCCTGCCCTCCACGAGCTAAGAGAAGCCTTCTGCTCCGCAGACTTCTATGAACATAGTTTTGAAGAGAGCTGCTGCCCGAATCTCCTGAGGCCTCTTGGCCTTGGTGTCCCCCCCCCCCCCACCCCCGGACCCTCAGTCCTGCCATGAAGAGCAGCTAAATACGAACGTGGGGCTTCCAGGAGCCTTCGCTGCATTTAGTGCTCTGTCCGGACTTTAGCTTAGAGAGTAATAGCACGGCCTCCTGCTCTCTTTCACCTTCAGACTGCGGTGCCTGGTTTTAGATGATATTTTTGTATGAAGTCAGAGTACTTTGCAGCCCACAAGGGCTGGTTAGAAAGGGCTCCATTTCTACAACTCTCATGGAGCTGAACTGGAGAACGCTGAATCCAATTTCAGAATCTTTTTCAAACTCGATCTGGGAATTTTTCTGAAGCCCAATATGGGACTCTTTCTCTATTACTAGGTGAATCTGCCCTATTTACATTTATGATCATAACTGCATGTATGACCTTCAGTCTGTTCTCTTATTTTCCTATTTAAAATGTCCTTTATTTTCAATAATTTCCTATATAATGTACATCTTATTCTTAGTTGTTTGCTTTTGTTCTCCCTATCTGGTAATTTGGAAAGAAAACAAAAATCAAGTACTTCTGTTCTTTGCATCAACAGCATACCTGACTGTAGTATAAATTCATTTCTATAAGTAACTATCACAAATCTTCTATTGCAAATCTTCCAATTCAAAGGAGAGAATCAGCTCATGAAACGAAGATTAAAAAATGAAATTTCAGCCCCTCCTTAACATGAAGGCTGCTGCTTGTCCCAATGGCATGGGTATAATCTACAGAGTCATGGCAAACAACACACGAGGTACGGTTCATCTTATCAGCAAAGAAGAGGCAAAAAAAGAATTATAAATAATTTTTTAAAGGCAGTTTTCCAAATGATTAGTGAGAGCTCCTAGGGTTGATTTATATGAAGATGTGTGTGTGTGTGTGTGTGTGTGTGTGTGTGTGCATGACAGGAGGGGAAAGGGTAGATTTAAAAATACACGGTGGGCTTACAGAAGCATCGGTTTCCAAATCCCGGGAAAAAAAGGAAATGGGTAGATGAACAATGAGTGAAAGAGAAGTTGTATTTAAGAAAATCATACTGCTTACGCTTACATTTCATATTAGCCATATCTCGGTAAGCAATTCCTGATACAAAAGTTTCAATTGGGATCATTCATTTGTTCCTCTTTTAGTATTTTTCCATTATATCCTAAGAACTAAAGTCCTCCAATTGTCAGAGAGCAAACAAAATTACCCAGAAGTAACGCTTATATGTTTTTAAAGGAATTAAATAGGCCCCACTTATAGCCGCGGATGTGCAAAATAGAGTTTGCATGATTGAGCCTGGGTTTCTTCCTACAGATCAGAGTTGAAAAGTAGAAATAATGAGAAAGGAACAGAAGAATGCCCAAGCGTTCTCCTTCCAATCTCTTTTCTGACTCAGCACGGCTATGTCAGAGGAGGAGAAAACAGTGCGTTCTTACCTAGAAGTGCCACCAGGCTTAGCAGGATCACCATGTGCTTCATTGCTTTTCTTTTATGGAAATAGAGGAGGGTGCAGAAAATGAGTATTTCTAAAATCTAGAAGTGAAAAAGATGAAAGAGAGTAGAGTATAAATTATTTCACACAAAGTCTTCTGAAAGCCACACTTCTCTTCCTGGTTTTGCAACAGTTCTCCTATGAGAATGAAGGGTGGCTGGTGTCCTAAGGACACTTACAAACGGATGAGGACAATATAAGGCACCTCAGCCACCCAGACTCAGGGCTCTAACCTCACCTATACGCCAGCGATGCCGAGATCGGCAACTCCGGTCTCATTTATCCAACTATCTCCCAGATATCTCCACACGCACGTTCAATAGGCATAGCACACGGACGCGGGCAGGAAACTCCCGAGGGCCTTCCTTCCCTGCCCATCCCTCCTGGGGCCTTCGCCCCTGCGATGAATGGCATCACCACACACCTCACTGCACCGCCCGGCAACTCCCCCCTCTCCCCTCACTCCCCGCTGCCCTCTCTCTGACCACTGCAGTAGCTTCCAATTCGTCTCTGATTCTACTCTTGCCTCTACAGTCCAGCCATTCAGCAGCCAGAGGAATCATTTAAAAGCATGATTTGAATAATGAAGTAGGTCATTCATAGAGAATGTCTATGATACACATGTAAGGTATTTACATAACATGACAAGTAGTCACGTGCCCTGCACCCAGCCAGAGAAGAGAAGCTACCGATACTTTGAGGTCTCCTATGCGCCACACCCCAACTGCACCCTCTTCTCCTAGGCTCTCCCCGGCAACCACTACACTGAATTCTGTGTTTACTATTCATGTTACTTCCTGCGTAGCTCACCACCTTTCACGCATCCTCCAACTGCGCCTTGTTTATTTTTGCACCTTTGGACTTTGCACCTGCAGAATCGTACCTTCTTTCGATTATTTGCTTTTCCCCCAAGGTGCATTGTTTATGAGACTTACCCAGGATGGTACATGTAGTGGCAATATAGAGTACATCCAGTCATTCCCTTGCTTAAACCTCCTATGATTTTCTATCACATTAAGAATAAAACCCTGGATGGCCCACCTCTGCCAGTCATGGATTCCCCCCGCCCTCCCCCACTCCCCCCCCCCCCCCCCCCCCCGCCAGTTCTCAGCAATTCTCAGATGGCTCCTGCCTTTGGGCCTGTGCACCAGCTGTTGGGAGTTGCCTGGAATACTCCTTCCCTGATGTTCCTACAATGGCTCCTTCTAGTCACTCAAATTTCAGTTTAAATATCACCGCCTCCGCGAAGTCTTCACTGACTGCTCTGCTCTAACAGAGCCACCTCTCGCCTACCGTAGAGTGTTTTACCATCAACTGGAATCTTTCCTGTGCATGCGTTTCTGTGTTTCTCGTCTGTCTCCCTAACTAGCACATGAGAACAGAGACTTTATCTGCCCTGCTGGCTGTTGTCTTTAGTGCCTGGACACAGTTGGTTACTCAGTAAGTATTTATGGAATTAACGAATAAATTACACCTCGAATTTATTATGAACCACTTGCCAAAAAACAGACCTAATGTCTAATAAACCAAGTGTTCAATAAATACTAATTGACTGTTTAAAATTTTCCTACCCTTAAGAAAACTCTAACGTAATTTTGAGTTCTCCGTTTTATTTTTGTTTTCACTTTTTTTCTTTTTTTGAGATCCTTCAGATAGCCTGATGCAAAGTTCGTTTTTTTCAAAGAGGTAGTATCCTTGGCCCGAAATCATAAATATGAATGTTTACTTTTCTGATGTAAAAACACCACCAATTTTTTTCTTAAAAATTACTAGAATTAGGGACTTCACTACTTTCAGGACTATATTTTACTTATGGAGCCCTCTCTAGATCAACATGAATCTCTACTGTTTCAGTTCAAGGTTTGCTTGTTTTGTTTTTTTTCCCCCTTTAATCCTCTGTGGGCACAGAAAATAGCAAGACCATATCTTCCTCATTTAAAACCCTTTCATCTCATGTGGAAGATTAAGTCATCCCTCAGTCTTTTCCTGGTAAATTAAACCAATTACTTTAACTTTTCCTTATAGGACTTCTTTGCCAGGTCTTTAATTGGATCAAGCCATGCTACAAAAGCTATTAAACTCCTATCACTTTGTCTTCCCCCAAACTGCCGTCACAACGTGGGTTGGGTGTCCCCGCCTCTGTGCAGCCCATCCATCGTCAGCAGAAATACCCTCGGCAGCTTCATTCCCCTCTCAACACCAGCCTGCCATTCCTCACGCGGACACAATTACAAACAACAGCTCGCAGCAGCGTTTGGGACCACCGTATCTGTTGCTGGGGAGCAGGCGGCTCGGCCTGCATTAACGCACAGAGTGTGTCAGCTAAATCTATTAGCAGGAGGACTGTTAACTGGGAGAGGGAGTGGGGAGATGAGGGTAGTAATCAGTTCTAAACATCAAATATGACTTTTTTTTTTTTCTAAATTCCATCTCTGTGGTTAACATGAGCGCCTATGACTCACAGAATGGCTGTCATTGCCCCGTGTTCCGCCTTGCGGTGAGAGGTCACGGAGCTCCCAGGAATAAAATATTCAAGCAGCATGAATCAAATGTTAATTTCCCCCCCTCTCTGCAAATATCACTATTGAAGCAGCTGGGATTCCTACAGGTCGCTGAGACCCAGGGAGAGGCTGCTGTGCTGACTGCTGTCTCCAGGGTTGGAAATAATAACAGCACTTAACTGCAGACTCACCACCGCTTTACTTGTCCCAGTTCACTGAATCCTCACAGCTTAGGAGGCAGGCACTGTTTTACAGGTGAAGAAACCAAGGCTCAGAGGGGTTAAGTGACATAGGTCTGGTAGGCAGAATAATGGCCCGCCAAAGATGCCCATGTCCTAATCTCTGTAACTTGTGTGCGTGTTACCTTACATGGCGAAGGGCTTTGGAGATGCGGCTAAGGCTATGGACCTTGAGATGGGGAGATGACCCTGGATTATCCAAGAGGACTCGAAGTAATTGTGCAAATCCTGAAAAGCAGAGAACCCTCCTGGGCACGGTCAGAGTGAGATGGAACGTGAGAAGAAAGAGCATCGAGGAAGGCTGGTAGCCTCAAGAAGCTGGAAACAGCAAGGAAACGGATTCTCCGCCAGAGGCACAAGCGAGGAATATGACCCTGCCAACACCTTAATTTTAGCCCAGTGAGATCGGTGTTGGACTTCTGACTTTCAAAACTATAAGGTAATAAATTTGTATTGCTTTAAGGCACGAAGTTTGTGGCAATTCATTATGGAAGTAATAGGAGACTAACTTAGGTTTTGGGATCTGAAGTCCTTCCAGAAGAACAGAATCTCCAGGATGAGTTTTCTGAATTGACTCTGGGTTTCGGGTTTGGTTCTCTAATCTGATTAGGTGTAAAGGCACTTATCGCCCTGGTTTCGGTGGTGAGAAGAGCACTGGCGGCCTGCGGGATGACGCGACAAAAGAGACACACGAAATTTCACCACTGGATGCCCCACTTCCGGTACGAAAATCTGAGCCCTTGTTTATCTCATCTTTCCTCAGCAAGTCCTTCCTTGAAGGTAGAGACTTCGAGATGGGTTCCTTGTCCGAAAGAAATGAGCTCTGCGAAGGTTCTCTCCAGGGCTGGGTCTGGACACAGATTTGATGCTCAGGAGTCGGCTTTTCTTAATTCTGCACAGAGATGTGTCGTGAAATGGACTGGAATGTGCACCCTGGCGGTGGGCTGCTTGGTTCTGAATTCTGGTTCTGCCCCTTAGTATTCATGTAACCTTGGGCAAGTTAATGAACCTCCCTACTTCAGTTTCCCCATCTGCCGATGGATGGGGCTGCCACACAGGTGAAGGACAGACATCGTCAGAGCTCCACGCAGCGCTCAGCCCGCCCCATGAGCGCCGGCCACTGCTACTGCAGAAGTGTGCCCCAGTGCGGACACACGCGGCCTACACGCATTGGGACAGCAAAGCAAATGAACCTCATGCAATAGATATCGAGGTCGTATGAAAACAGTTTTTTTTTCCCTTCAGGTTTTTAACACCTGGTGCTGGGTTTTGAAGCAGCTCTGACAGAAAGGCTAACTTAATAATCAGCTTTGGCGTATAGAATTACACCAAACAATAGGGCTCGGCTCCTGCTTCTGCTGATTTAATTTTTTGCCTGGTGGAGAGAAAATGAGCACCATGTAGATTATTTCGTGAAGGATCCTGTGCTCACAACAGAAGTTTCCGCTTGAATGCTCTGTTGGAAAATCTGGGTGGGCAAAACGGCCACAACCAAGCCTGCCAAAGAACATGAAGTAATCGAGGCTCGGGGATGACATTTCCTCATGCCGGTTCTGCGACCACAGTTAAGAGGTGTTACTCAACAAAAGGTTCTTCGAGAAAAGGACCTCATGGTCAGCAATTCTGTGCTTTTGTTTCCTAAAGGACTTCTGGCTTCGAACATGTGAACAGAGAAGAATTTCTCGGAGGGGGCCATGTGGAGCAGCATCTTTCTAAGGAAGTTGAGCCTTGAAAATGCACTTGCCTTTTGGCAAGCACCAGGTGGGACTACCCATCTGTGAACACGGGCTCGGAAAGGCTGTTCTAGTGGGTGAGCAAAGGACACTTCCTTCTTCACCGGCCAGCCCCAGGCTTCTCAAATCCTCCTCCTGCTGAAAAGAGAACCAGCTGAGAGGACAGGCTCCTGGGCCTCGCTTCCCAGGCTTCCGCCTCACGTAAGCCTTAAGGGTTACACGGACGTGCGTGTAACATGGGCATTCACCTGGTACAGGTAAACACACGAGACAAGGAGATGCTATTAGCCAGTCTGGGATACAATTTTACAATCCTCTTTTGAGGAATGTAAAACCTATTCAGACTCTAAGATATTTTTTTATTAGTTTTATTAGTTATTTGATTGGTCCTGAGAAGCAATTCAGGTACTGCATTTACTTACTCGGTGTAATACGAGAGTAGCTAGATGAATGATCCTTCAAAGAAGAGCCTTAATTGCTGTAATTATGATCTCTGCGGTCATGGTTTGTAGAAAAAGCACAGAAACTTCCATCTCCAAGGATTAAATATTAATTACTTTGATGTTTTAACAAATTTAAGCGAAACTTCAGCTCAAGAGCTTAGCATGTAATTGGTAATGTCTAGAGTCTTTGGAGAGGTAACATATAACGGATTAAACTCCAAACTAAGATACTGTAGATATATACCCTTTAGAGTCTAAAACCAATAGCGTTATTCAATTTTTTTTTTGTGGTTTATTCGTTTTTCAGAGACAGAGAGAGAGAGAGTGTGAGAGGAGGAGGGGCGGAGAGAGAGAGGGAGACACAGAATCTGAAGGAGGCTCCTGGCTCTGAGTGGTCAGCATAGAGCCAGATGTGGGTCTCGAACTCATGACCTGAGCTGAAGCTAGACGCTTACCTGACTGAGCCACCTAGGCGCTCCCCCAGAGGGTTATTCAAATGTGATTTTATTAAAGATTTATTTTATGCTATCTTATAAATATATAGAATTGATTACATTTTTGAGTGACATTTACTTTCAAATATATTTTCATTATTTTGGGGACTGGGTCTCTCCCAGGGCTGTAAAGTTCCTGTTATAGGACTTCTTCTCAAGCCCCGGGGGTACAGTCTGTTGAATGAACTAGTGAATAAATGAATGAATGAACTTAAGAACTGACTTTGGAAAATGGCAAAATGCAATAATGTCAGAATTTTGTGTGTGTGGAAATAGAAGGTTTAATAAAGAGTAATTTTGTTCTTTTAAATACTTTCTCTGGCATTAAAATAATATAAGACACATCACCAAACAATGCTGCTTATTCCAGGAAATTAAGTCTTGCTGCATCTTTAATCTCCAAAGGATTCAGCCCAGGCTATTCATTTTCTGGTCACAGACATGTGACCCTTTTCCTATTGGATGAAGAATTTGTTTTGCCTGTAGGCAAATAATAATAATATGTTGGTAGGACTTGCAGTCTAGGCTATCATGAAAATGGATTTGATCGATAAAATCTGGGATTGTTACAGGGCCGGGCCTGCTGGAGAAGCAGGAGGACACAATGGGGCAGAGGAGAGACACAAAGTAAGACAGGCCTGAGGAAGGCTAATCTGAATTAGGCAATCCAATCCTGAAGGCTGATGTACAGGGGAAGGGGAGCCTTCCGATATGAAAAAGAAGAAAGTTCAGGAGCAAAGACACTGAGATGTTACGTTTGAGGAAACTATGAGGCATCCAGGCAGGGACGAGTAGTAAGTAGACAGATGAGAACACAGGCTCAGGAGACACCAGGGAGAGAGATGCAGATCTGGATTTGGAAGCCTTTCTGAAGGATGATGCGGGTTGTCAATGAGATCGCACTAGAAAAGCCTGGAAGAATATGTAGCATGAACGGATTAAGAGTGGCTGGCATGAGAGAAGGAGGTGTCCACCAAGAGTATGGGATGGCCGAGTCAGAGAGGAAGAGGAGAAACGGGGAAGATAAACTGAGGAAGCCATGGGAGAGAAAGGTTCAAGGAGAAGATGATGGGTTATGAGTGAATGCTGCACAGGCTTCAAGAAGCAGTGCGACCAAAAAAGCAATTCCATTTGGCAACTTGGTGGTGGCGGTGGGGGATCTACCAGATGATAAAGAGTGAGGGCCAAATAGGAGCCGGGAAAGTAGAGGGGGAGGGGAGAGTAGAGTGGAAAGAAAATAGGGCAGTTTATTGAAGACTGTGTATGGGTGAGGATTAAAAACAAAACAAACCAGAGAAACCTAATTATTTTTGTTTGAGTAAAAGAAAGCAGGATAGAGGGAGACTAGGAAGAGAAAACACCTGTAAGCATTTGTGTTCCCGCGGTCAGAATTATGCATCAGAGATGACAAGATATATAGAATTCCTGTCACAAGGATTAAGGACCGCCGGATAATAACGTAATATCGTGTAGTTCCCACCGTAATATTCTGGGTTGCACTTAGAGCAAAGTTCACCAATAAACATGTCCCTACAAATGCCAACGTCGCAGTTTGGGGTAACAGGTGTATGAAGTAGGGTCATACTATTTTACCTGTTTCAATGGCAGAGGACTAGACCAGATAGCTTTTCGAAGTCATTGCTGACCCTCACTATGTATGGTTCTCTGTGCTTTGATTCTTCTTGTTGAATTCACAGTTATTTTACTAATATAGTTCTTGGTTAAAGCTCACATAGTCTATCCCAGTTTTCGTCTCCCCACCTGCCCCTCCTGGAACACACTTACTCTTCAACATAAACTGACTTCTGAAACAAGTTACACACCATCCCCCGCAAGCAAGCGCGTGGTCTCTGTGCTCACGGGATACAGCCGCTGCCTCAAATAAAGTACAAATTTCTCTATCAGCTCATTCCATTCTTTAACACTCTCTCAGTATTATCCTTCTGCTGTCTACTTCTCCCAATCTGTTACATGGTTCTCAATGAACGCTTTTTTAAGAAAATATCTATTTTGAATAAAGTCAATGAAGTAAAATGTGTCTTCAGGTATTTCCCTTTGACCTGGGAAGAGAGGGTTTTGGGGTTTGTGATTTTACTTTGAGTTGTCCTAAAACATGTTGCTCTGGAATTTGCTGGATTAAATATTGTGGAAATTGTTCCAGTGACGGGTCACCCCCAAGACTAGGATACTTGGAAACTGGGGGTGCTCTCTTGCTGATTTCGAGTTTCAAATACTTTGGTATTAGTCAAATATATTTACGGTTTAATGAGATATTAATGTTAAGAAGGAAAGATTACATTTATTCTTTAACATCGGCAGGTACCAATGGTCTAGATAATATAGCTTCTGGGATAGTAAAAAATAATTTTTAAATTCTTACCACATAGAGCAGGAACTGCCAGCCAACAAAGTAATACTGTACTGTTCTTGCAGACACAGACTGAGTTCTATTTGGAGCAAAGTTCACCAATAAATATGTTCCTGCAAATGCCAATGTCATACCTTTAAACAAAATTGAAAAGACAAACCAAGTTGAAAAGGGATATTTAAGGCTTTTTGTCAATGCAAGCATTACCTACAGACTGAGTATTACTTGTAAAAATGCCTACTGTCCCTCCCTGTTAACATGTAGTTCATCAGACCATCCCCGGATAGCATCATGCATTCACGCGACGGCTTCATCTTTATAAGGGGGATAAGGGCCAGGGAAAGGATGGGGTAGGACATGACTTCTGATTTTTCTTATTGTTTCAGATGAATCCTTGCCTCTTCAGAAAACCTTTCCCCAAAGATGGGAAAGATCAGAACACGTGCCTCTGGAGACATGAAAACACATCCAAGCTGGCTGTTTGTTTCCACATGGACCAGTAAGTAAATGATAGACTTAGATCCATCAGAGCCCAGAGAGTGGGGAAGTTCATCACCTGATGATCTACTCTGTACTTATTCATCTCTGAAGCTTGTACAAACATACACACACACACACACACACACACACGTGGTTTTACACTTTGAAACTCTGGTAAAAGAGCACCTTAATCATTGCCATTTATTTATTGGACACCTTTTAACAGAAATAACAAAGGTGACTTTGCTCTAAGATTTATTTAATCCAATTTAGAATCTAGAATTCTAGGGGTAACTTAGTACGATATCAACCTATGTAAGCAATTCTAAACCCATGCAAGCAGTGTGTTACTGTCGTTCCTTTAACATTACTTAAAATAATGGAGGAAAGAAATGTGTACGGGAAGAGGGGCCACATAAGGAGGAGTAGAGGGAGGCCTTGACCTTGCAAATAACACTGAAAACTGCTTATTTATCAATTATCGGTGGAGGAAAACTGATATACGTAGCATTTTTCAGATACCACCCTTGAAAACATAATTCAACTTGTTTCATCACTGAGGTCAGCATTGTTGTGTATATAATTTACAACCAGCAACTGACTCCAACCTGAAGCAATTTGGTTTGTCTATAAAATCTCACAATTCAAAGACACCAATTTCCTGTTCCTCTTAATCAAATGATTTAGGGTTTTGAACTCTAGTCTCTGAGAACAAACAGCATTTGACTTTTCATACAAGCTAGACGGTAGCTATTCTAGGTATTGTAGAAGCTATAAAATTAGCTTCTTCTAATGTAAGAACTTGCTCTGTAATACTTTGTGAAGGCAGAAACTATATACAAAATTTTAAAAGCTACTTCTAATGAGAATTTTACAAATGAAAAAAAATATACATTATTAACAATGCAATAAAAAGAAAATAATAAAAATCGTACCTAAGAACTTGGACAAAATTATTGTTCAGCCCTGTCCTTTCTTTGGAAAAGAAAAAAAGACCTGGCAAGAAAATTGTTCAATATTAGGTTCCTAGGAGGATGGGATTAAAAAAAAAACAGTTTTCTAAACTTGGTATAGTGAAATAGAATAAATCCACTGAATACAACTTAAAAATCACAGAGACTTCCAACTTTCTTTTGTGAAGTCCAAATTTCTTATTTTTATTGAGTTCCTCTGCCAGTAATTTTCTAAAAATCTCCTTTAACTGTATCTAGTGTTAATTAATTTTTTTTAATTCCGTTTTGAATGGGTGGCATATGTTGAAAAAAAGTTTGAAAGACACACACAGGCGGTGAGTGAAAAGTTAAAAATCTCTTGCACCCTTGCGGTCCACTAGCTCCCCTCCTGGAAGTTAATACTGCCACCGAGTCTTAGATTTCCTTTTCCAGGGATGTTTTAGGTGAGAGAGTGCATAGGTTTTGGTTTTCTACACAAACAATAGCATATTATACACACTTGCTTTTGATCCACTTAACAGAATACTTCTGAGAACATTTCCCGTTAGTGTATGTAGGGCAGCCTCATTCTTTCTAAGTCTGCATAATATCTCATTCTTTGGAGGCAGTGATATTTCACTTAACTTTCCAAAAGGGTCCCCGGTTCACATCCTGACATCTCCCTTCCTGCCTCACATCTGCTTCCTCATTTGCCTTCTGTGCCCGTTTCCACCAAGGTGGATCTCCGCTGCATTTCAAAACTCCTTGAAAACAAATAGAATGACTGATGATTTGGCAATTCTACTTTCAAAGTGCTTTTGCACATATATTATTTCCCTTGAGCCCGTATCACTGTGAATCTAGTAAAGAACTCTACGGCGACTGAGGCCACACATTCTTTGTTCTTCATAATTTTAATTTCGGCTTCCTGTGACAATTACGAAGGCAGTTCTAGATAGTTGCTACCTGTTATACGCTTGTTTCCTTGATGTCATTTGTATCTGTCTGTGCGAGTCACTCCTCCTATATGGATCGTGTGCACATTTTCCATAAGTGTGTAAAAGTGTTGCAGGAAGTCATTAGCAGCTCCTTAAATAAATTTCCCTAAAATGTATTTGTAGCCCATCTTTTTCTAAAAGTGGCATGAGATGTCATTTCCTGATATTTGTTTTCAGTGAAGCCACAGACATTCTTTCATTTGAAAGACACAGATTCCTAAATTAGAAAACTTGCTAGTTTACCTTCCGCTGGCTCATTCGCCCAAGGGAGTAATCTGGAAGCGCAAGATACTCCAGGAAGGGAAGCGGCCCTTGGCACGCTCTTTGCCCGTGGACATGATTAAATGCCAGCTCAAAACCTGGATCACGAAGGGCTAATCCGTGCTGAAACTGCCCCCACAGAGTCAAACTGCTGCTACTTGCTGGCTGGAAGAGCTTAGGCACGTTATGTCCCTCTGTGACTCAGTCTCCTCATTTCTAGGTGCAAATGAAGTTCTCGCGCCTGTTAGACTCCAGAATTCGGCTGGGTAAGAGGCCGATCTGGGGAGCTGAATAGATTTGAAAGCTCACCTGGAGGCCTGGTGTGGCAGAGGACCCCAGAACAGTCAAAAGCTATCTCAGGTAAGCTTAAAAATTAATCCAACACTGGCACCTCTTTCTGCCCATGGGTCCCGTGCTGTGCTATAATAAAAGCACCTTTTCGCACTGGAAATATCTTAAGAATTCTTTCTTGACTGTTTCACTCAGCAGCCCCACAACGTTTTTGGCGCCCAACCTGGGGCCCTTTCCTCTTGTCTAGACTTCGAGCCTTGGTAGAAACGTGATAAGTTACTCCCTCTTTTCTTCTTTTACTTTCACTCCAGGGGCTTTTCGAGGAATGTGATCTTATTGGAACACTCTCGTGTCGATTGCTCAGGCTGCAACCCTCTAGCCTGTGACCACTCTCCAGGGAGGAATAAAGGTCTGCCTTTTGACTGGAAGCTACTACCCTGGCCAGAATAGTAACAAGACCCAGAAACTTGACACCCTCTCTTTAACCCTATCCCTATTTTTTTTTTTTTTAGAGAGAAAGAGAGGGCAAGTGTGAGCGGCAGAGAGGAGCAGAGTGACAGAGAAAGAATCTTAAGCAGGCTCCACGCTCAGCATGGAGCCTGACACAGGATTTGATCCCACAACTCTGGATCATGAACGGAGTCAAAACTGAGAGCAGATGCTCAAACAACTAAGCCACCCAGGCACTCCTATCCCTCTTCTTATACAAAGCTATCTTTCTTGGGCACAGGACAGCCACCTGTCATGAGGATGGCTGCCAACCTTAAGACCCCCATGTGTGGTTTCCTCCTCATTGGTCTAATGTGATCCCCTCCACATCCCTGGTTTAGCCACTTCTGGCCATGAGACCTCCACTGGGAACCGGCCAAAGCCAATACCAATACCAACTGAATTAAAACCTAGCCGGGGACCATTTCCTAGGGAAGTTGTCTGTAAAGACTACATGTATTGGAATGTCATTTTGACCATAATGGATTTCTCTCTTTACTATTCTTCACCAACGTCCCCTACTAACTACTTGAATTACAATATTAGGTAAAACTTTTTTAGTGTCTCCATGGGTAAAAAATGGCAGCTTCTCAATGGTATTTCGGTCTACTCACTGGTACCAATTTGTAGTCTGGAACGCAATGGGGAAGTGCAGGGATATCGACATCCCTTCAGTAGGACAGGTTGGCATTCATTAATGACTTCTTGAGGGAGGCTCTGGTTGTTCTGAACACTAGGAACCCTTGATATTTTCCTGAGTGGGATGCCACCCAGCAGTCACGGGGATTATGGTAATGGACTTTTCTTCTTCATTCCCCAAAAACTCTCCCTTGGGATCTCTCTTAACCCACTGAAGCCAATTTGGACTGCAAGATTAAAAAAAAATTTTTTTTTTAATGTTTATTTATTTTTGAGAGAGAGAGAGAGCATGCACGCATGAGGAAGGGAGTGGAAGAGAGAGAGAGGGAGACCCCGAATCCTAAGCAGGCTCCAGACTCTGAGCTGTCAGCACAGAGCCCAACACGGGGCTCGAACTCATGAACTGTGAGACGATGACCCAAGCCGAAGTCGGAAGCTTAACTGACTGAACCACCCGGGCGCCCTGGATTGCAAGACTTAATGAAGAAAGGACTCATCTTCTTCTGCAATAACGCATCCCTTCAGTACTGCTTAGAAGACAGAGAAAAATGGCCCATTAATAAGTCCTTAAACTTCAATACTATTTATCAATTAGACCTTTTTTGTAAATGTCAGGGGAAACGGACTGAAATCCCATGTGGTCAGGCCTTTATGGGGCTGTACCCAAACTCTGATCTGTCCATGTTCTTTTACAGGGCTTGAGGACACCTGTCTCCTCACCTGTTGGGAGCCATCTTGGGCTCACACGTTGAGACACGTCCCTGTGTGGAAACGCAGTCTTAGCAAAGCGCCTGCCAATCAAAATGGTGCCCAATCTTACCTCCTAAATAATTTTTCAGGCTTGGATTTCTTGAGCTGCTCTCATTGGCCCCAAGGAATGTTAATGCTCTTTTGTCTTATGGCATTTAAATAAAAAGGAAGGACCTGGAGCACCATGCTTTGATGGATTACATCTGAATGAGAGTAGGCTGGCCAGAAGTGATCTTAAAGTTGCATCTTGGGGATGGGTTGCACAGACTGATTGCGGTTATGAGCTGGCTGGATATTAGTGTAACTTATGTAAACGTTGGGCCCCTATTATGTAAGATCACTCATTCACAAGCAAAGGACAAGCATTGGGAATTCTGTCCTTGCCGGATGGGTTGCACCTCCCCCACTGTAGTTGGAAGAATAGGCAGAATGACTACTGGCCTGTTTATAGATAATTAACATAGGCAGGCCTAGGTAACACCCTGTTTATATGCTAATTAACTTGAAAACAACTTGCAAGACTGAGGAAATCGCTGCTTTGCTGATAAAAACACATTGTTGTGAAAGATATCAAACTATGCTTACTGATGGGATGTCACGCATTGCTGTAATGTCACTTTACTACCTTTAAATAAAGACACTGACACCAGCAGAGAGAGATGCCAGAACAGCCAGAGAGGCCTGCTTGGTGATCAGACTACATCTCGTGGCTCTCTCATTCCTTTTGCCTAACCGTCCATCCTCTGGGGACCCCTGCACAGCTGGAGCTGGACCCCGGCACTCACCCTTGACCCTCAATCCGCCTGCTCAGCTGCCTGGGGCTCTTCTCCTGCCTCACCTGCGTCCTGTCCTGTTTTCTATGTGCCCTCTCCTTTGTCTCCCCTGTAAACAAGTTGCTGCCAGGATCCTATATGTGCCGCTCTCTTTTTCCTGATGACTCATCTTTGCTTCTTCTCAAGACCTGAAATACATCTTGAGAGAACTAAAAAAATGTGGCCTGACTCTTATTGCATGTGGGGGCTTCTCCCTGAATTATTAATGGCTGTGATAATTGGAGCCAAATGCCTGTGGTTAGTCACTAAAGCTCAGGACAGGGACTTTAAAGAATATTCCTAAGCAGCTGCTGGAACTCCTTTTGTTTCAAGGAGATTCCCTGTCTTCTCTGGCCTGACACGGCCTGGCTGTTCTCACTTTTTGTTGGTGGAAAGAAAATAAGTGTCTGTTCATCTGTCCGAGCTTTGTGTTTAGGATCAAGAGTCCTTTTTCTCTGCCCTCTGGGCTGTTATCTGCCTCCAGCCTTGCTGGTGCCACCTCAGCTCTTCTGCTTCCCCTGCCCCTCCTCCTGTTTCTGCACCGCCTCGGGCACAGCCGGATAACCTGTGCCTATACCATCCTCCGTGCCTCGGTGTTACCAGCTCCTGCTCTTCCTACCCTTGCTATCATGGAGCAAAGAGTACTCCCTGGGACTTAAACCACCAATGTCCGATTTCCCCACCAGAGCCCCAGGTGAAAAACTGACAGTGGGGAACAACTTGACTGACTTTTAAGTGGACCTCGGGGCAACATATTTGGTATTTAAACTGATTTGTTTGTTGGATTAATTAAGATAGACATGTCTTTAGAGTTATCAGCATGAAATATAAAACTTTTATTCTACCAAGGATTACTGAAGGTTAAGTAAGCTTGTGTTATCTTTGTTGCAAGTTGTCAGCAAAAAGATGACTTAAAATGACAGTTAATTTTGTCTTAAAGTTCTCATGCGTAATTGTTACAAAAACAACTAGGTTGAATAAATGAAAATATTTATAGCTTTCAAAGTCTTTGATAATCTGAAACTTTAAAGTTTGTTTTTGTACGATAAACTGGATTGAATTCATTGGATATCTAAGTCTGTTCCAACTAAGGTAAAATACTAAGATATTAATTACTAAACATAGGTTTTGTGCTTTTGGCTTCTTACAGCAGAGAAACTCGGGTCTGCTGGTAAGCATGCTTTATGCTTTGTTAAAATAGTGGATGGCTCCACTTTCCTCATGATCTTGTGAAAAAAAATGTATTCAAAATTGTATCTTTAGTATTATAATCCAGGGATGAATCCACTATCAGTGGGGCTATTTCTAAGAGGATAACCATTTAATTCGAGAATGGAAGGCTGGAGAGGAAGGAACTGGTTGGTGTTTTCTGACTGCCTGGTGAAGACTTCTCCCCACGGATCTTAAGAAGATAGGAAAAAGGAAATAACACACCTAACAGAACATGGAGCATGCTAGCGGCACTATATTCCCTACCTACTGCCAATCTCAGCAGACTAGTGCCAAAGCACCAAGACCTGAGTATCAGCGGGAACGAGAGACGGAGCAGTCAGGCAGCTGTGGGTGAGCGGCAGGCGGAGCCAACGAGTGGCTGCTGGACACGACCCATCCGCTACCCTGATGCCCAGAGCTGCACAAAATACACTTTCTCATCAAGTACAAACTCAAGTCACTTAAAATTCTACGGCGATCTTGTGGGAGTTTCAGATTTAGCTTGATACAATATACAAATATTAATAAAATTTCTTCCGATCAACTTGTTGTATATGCAAAACAGGAAACAAGCTCATCCCTGCTCTTTACAGTAAATGGACTAGGTATAGTGGGAGGGTACACGCCAAGTGAGGGTAATCTTTTTTTTCTTTTTGGAAGTGATGTTCTCAAAACTGTTAATTTCATCGACAAGGATGGCTGACATGAGAGTTACATTATACCACCATCATACTAAAATGTGATGATAATAATAGTAATAGCTAATACTTATAAGGACAATTCTAAATGCTTTATATATAATTAACTTAATCCTTACAACAAATCTGTGAAAAATAACTATACTGTTCTATTCTTATACTACACACACATAATGATCTTGTTTGGGATGTTCTTGCTAGGTGGAGAGCTTGGATTAAAACCTAGGAAGTCTATTTGCTTAACGATTACCTCCCCCACCTCTTGTATCCATAAAGAGCCAGGGCTGATGAATGGACACCTCGGGGGTGTCATTTACATTGTAGTCTCAGTGGGTGGCACCCCAGGAGCTGTACAAAGCATAACCTAAAGCCAGATGCAACATCCCCACTGGGGATAGAAAGAATCAACTCTCCCTGGCAGTGGTCCCTGGACTTCATGACCAGCCCCGAGACTCCTTTAGAAAAGCATCTCCAAACTGGTGTGCCCTGGAAGCAGCTTCATAAGGCAGAGGCTCCACTAAAAAGAGTCTCAAGTCAAATGTATTTGGGAAGAGGTCAGTTAGACAAACTTGAATAGTTCTTTTTCGAGAAGACCCCCTCAGACCTTCAGTGTGCTAGTGTTCACTGTGAATCTCCTAGAAGAGGATATGATTATAATATTTTCTAAACATATCTGACCATTTATATAATCCGAAGGAGTGTTTCGAGGGATATTTTATACTTCGGGAAATGCCTGACATTTAACTGGACCCAGCTGTGAGAATGCAGCCTCTGTTTCAGGAGGCCACTGATGTTCTGTTACAAAAGTCTCCTCTGGATACTCGTGGGCTAAGAACGAAGTATAAAAGTGGTCAAAGGGAAAACAGCCTGGAATCTGGTTCCTCTGATGCTTCTGTTCGCTGGCACCTACAAGCTGACTTCCCCACCTATGGAAGCCTTGGGTTCTAAGATCTGCTGGTACAGGTCTTCTTCAACTGACATCTGGTTTCCCAGCCCACCCTTCCCTTTAGCTAGAACCCGAAATACCCTTTAGTTTTGTCCCCACTCCCCAGCTGGATGCCAGCTAGTGTTAATTAACCATTGTCTGGCTTCTGGAATCTGACTTGACCTGACTTCTGGTAGCCTTAAGAGTTTTTTAATATTCAGCTAACCTGATTCTAACAAAAAGATTGCTAATTCTCTTGGTCCCTATAGTACGTCTCCTGATCAATGGGGGTCTAGCTGTTGCTTTGGTGGGGTACTAGGAGTCACAGAATAAACTGGTTTCCTTAACGCCAAACTGTTTGGGATATCTTCCCCTCAGAACAATCTCTCCAGATTCCTCAGGCTCATAGTAGCTAAATATTTTTGCTTTCTTGAGAAAGAGAGAGAAAGAGCATGCACACACACATGCCTGTGAGTGAGGGAGGGGCAGAGGAAGAGAGAATCCCTAAGCACGCTCCTCGCCCAGCATGGAGCCCGGTGAGGGTCTCGATCTCATGACCTTGAGATCATGACTGTGAGATCATGACCTGAGCTGAAACCCGGAGTTGGACACTTAACCGACTGAGCCATCCAGGTGCTCCATAGTAGGCAAATCTTAAAGGAGCCCAGGACTGGGAAGTCTCAATAATGTAGTGAATCCAAGTAGTCCTGAACCCACCATCAGAAAGTCTGCCATTCTTGAGGCAATCCTGAAACCAAAATAGCCAATCCATTCCCTCAACCAAAAATAATGGTTTGTTTGGTTAGATTAGCATTCTAGGTACTAGCCCTAAACAAGCTGACCATTTGGTGTGAAGAAAGAAGGAAAGAAATGGTCTACATGTCATTTTTAATCTTTTGACATTCTGTCCAGGGAAACGATTTA
Organism: Paguma larvata; assembly: GCA_030068075.1. Taxonomy (NCBI): domain Eukaryota; kingdom Metazoa; phylum Chordata; class Mammalia; order Carnivora; family Viverridae; genus Paguma; species Paguma larvata. Next base: position 42,726,639 of record CM057838.1, read on the forward strand.
CAGGTGATTTAAAATAATCAAGTTCTGGTCTCTGAAGAGTACTGATGAATTGACTGTGATTTTTTTTTTTTTATAATGATGATACTATCTGGACTTAAGTCAACTAGGTTCTCACAGCCTATTAGATTTAGCACTTTTGATGACTAAGGGAGGAGAGAGGGGGAAATACTATAGGTTTTGGCTGAATGAAGGGGAGAGAAATCTGGTGCTTTTTAAAGGAAAAATAATCATTAAAATAATTTAAAGTTATTAATCCACTAAGAATCAGAGCACAGTCCAAACCCTGTCGTTAATAATAGCTGGCGATTCCTTTCAGACATAGCTTTTGTGAGGTCATTTTTTGAGGCTAGTGGTGAAAAGCTTCATAGCCACAGAGCAACATTTGGCAATAAATTAGTTCAGCTTGTTTCCACATGGCCCAAAAATCTTCATTTGTTCCATCATGAAAAACAAACTTTCATTTGCTTGAAGCAGGGAAAAATAAATAATTTTCTTCTGCACATTTTGACAATTTAATTTTTAGCATGCTTATATGCTAATCTTTTTTTTTTTTTTTTAAAGCCACTAACTACTCTTTTCCCTGTTTGGTTTTAGTCCCTATAAAGAAGAAAAAATGCATATTTGGCTTTTAACAGAAAGAGCTAAATTTTCTCAAGGCAACAACAATATAGACCCAAAGAAAATATGTGTGATTTAACACATTACTGAGTGAGTGAGGTTGGGGAAAAAAATCCTCTCCCTAAGTATGAAATGGATTATTACATTTCGGATCAAGATAATTTTATGACATTGCTTTTGGAGGCATGGGTAAGGGATAGGTGGCTACAGTTTTTCTTATTCCTATGATGACAGATTAAAATTAAGAATTGATCACTTATAACTATAGTACAAAACAAATATGGGATCAGTTATATAGCCCTAGTCAAAAAGCATTAAATTGGGAAGGCAAAAATATCCAATCAGAGTTGTGGAAAATGTTGCCTGGATCACTGAAGTTCGCAAAGATATCCTAATGGATGTGTCCTCTGAGGAACCAATAGAGCGTAGGGGTGCATGGCTGTGGTGGCAGCAGGAACGACCATAGCTCACACGGCACATTTATTACATGACGGGCCCTGTTCTAAGAGTTCTACCTTTACGAATTCACTTATCCTACAAGGTAGGTAAGATTATCTTCATTTGAAATGGGAGGAAAAATGAGGCTTAAGGAGATTAGGTAACTTTGAAAAGTCGCACAGTTCTCTGTCACTGGAGACTCACCCTCAACCATTATGCTATGGTTCTATCAGGCGGCCATTATGAGAATACCAGTCCACCATTTACTAGTTATATGACCTTGGGCAAGTTATTTAACCTAAGTATCAGTTCTGTAAATAGGATGTTCCTACATTTAAATGAGATAGCTCATGTAAAACACTAATAGTACCTGGAAAGAGGAAATATTTTAATAAATATTAGCTATTATTAAAATAAGAGAAATTAGCAAAGGATAAAAGCATTAACAGAGGTTTAATTTACTATTATTAATTTTTGGTGTGTGTATGTGTGCGTTTCTTATTCCGTAGGTCACATTTTTAATATTCCCTCTCAGGAATGAAGTTGAGCCTAGAAATGACAGTGACATCAACAGGGCTTTACATTTCTCAAGGTGCTTTTATGAATGATCCAATTTGATCCTTCGAAAAGTCTTCTATGTTTGTCAACAAATGGAGGCATAGAGAAGTTAGGTAATATTATGTCAGCCACATAGCTGACAGCACAGGTTGAATCCAGATCTGAAGCTACGAAATTGAGTTTAATTTACATCCTTTGATGTTGAGCTAGTTTATTGCTTTTAGTAATGTTTTGTTGATCTAGGGTTTTCCAAGTATAAAATCAAATCATCTACACACACTGATACTTTTATTTCTTCCCTTTCCATAGATGTGACTTCCATTAATTTTTCCTGATCCTAATTGGTGCAGTTGAGTGCCATATTAAATAGAAAACTTACCCTGGCTTTTTGCACTTCTGGTGTTAGTCCCTCTGTACACCTCCTCCAAACGCTCAGTATGGCCTGTGCCTGTCCTATCCAGCCATCAGAACTGATTTGAATGTTCTCTGGTATAAACAAAATGCTCTCTGAGCTTCTCGACTAGAGTAACCTCTCTTTATTCTAAACCAGTGGTTCTCAACTGGGGGTGATTTTGTCCCTCAGGGGACATTTGGCAATATTTAAAAAAAATTTTTTTAATGTTTATTATTTTGAGAGAGAGAGAGAGAGAGAGAGAGAGAGAGAGAGGCAGAGTGCAAGCAAGGGAGGAGCAGAGAGAGAGAGCAAGACAGAAACCAAAGCAGGCTCCAGGCTCTGAGCTGTCAGCACAGGGCCCAATGTGGGGCTTGAACCCAGAAACCGTGAGATCATGACCTCAGCCGAAGTCAGACGCTCAACCAACTGAGCCACCCAGGGACCCCCATTTGGCAATATTTGAAGTCGTTTTTGGTTGTTGTAACTAAGGAGGAGGGTGCTACTGTCATCTGATGGCTAAAAGCCAGGAAAGAGCCTACAACACACAGGACAGCCCCCTGCAGTGCAGAGTTCTCCAGCCTAAAGTGTCGGCAGTGCTGAGGGTAAGAAATCCTGTTCTAAACTATAGCTTCGAGGTGTTGGGGTACACAGTGTTTTCTGCTTTTCAAACCTTATCGGGGCGCCTGGGGGGCTCAGTCGGTTGGGCATCCAACTTCAGCTCAGGTCATGATCTCGCAGTTTGTGAGTCCGAGCCCCGCATCGGGCTCTGTGCTGACGGCTCAGAGCTTGGAGCCTGCTTCAGATTCTGTGTCTCCCCCTCTCTCTGCCCCTCCCCTACTCATGTTCTGTCTCTCTCTCTCAATAATAAATAAAAACTTTAAAAAAAATTTAAAAACTTATTTATGTATATATTTTATCATCAACCGTGTTATTTGAGGGCAGAGATTTGTCTTAGACATCTTTTTATCACCAATATTCAAAATAATTAGCGAGGTTCCCTATATATTCATCTGTATTACTTCATTAAACACTTTTGATTAATTTAAACATTAATCAACCATTAACTATAAAAAGATGGCATATGTTAGATAATATGATTTAGAGTTTCCTTAAGGCATTTGATGAATGAGAAAAATAATGTAAGACAATTTTTTTAATTTATAAAACTCAGGCATTGCTCATTCTTATTTCTAATTCTCTTCGTCTTCCCCACGTGATTCCATAGACCATGATATATTAAAAACAAGAGTACAGAACAATAATATATTTGAAAAGATACAACGCATATATGAGTGCATTTGGAAAAACATTTTGACCATGACGAATTTGATGATGTTGACTAAAAACTCTACTAGCAGAATCAAACCAAGGAGGAATAAGAAAAAGTGAAAACATTTTCAAGACAATAGGCTCAAGGGAAACACAATCAGGGAAAACAAATGCTCAACATACCAACACTGGTATCACATTTAAAGCTCAAATATTTTAAAAAATGTGATCTCCTTGGAAGTGAGCAGACACTCCTTTATTTAAAGTGCCTAAAGTATCGTATTTGTTATCATATGTCAGCGGTAATTCAGAGAGGACTTTGTCAAGGAAGAAAATAGGAACCTGCAGAATCCTTCTTACAAATGATATTTCTAATAAGAGGTAGAAGACACAATCAGTAACATGATAGCTCTGCTATGTAATAGCAATCTTTCTTATAGCCAGGAAGGCTATTATTATTTTCTACTAATAGCTGTATTTCTAAATAAAAATTTGAAGGGGAATGTTCTATGTTGCTTTTGGAAAGAGCCAAATACAAATTAGGTAGTTAATTGGTGCATCTAATTTTTGTGTGGTTTTCATTTTTATGCAATGACTTTTATATAACAATGTAACAAATACATCCTTTGAAGTGGAATGCTCTCTTAGGTAATACAGATGTTTTCTTGGATTTTATTATGCTCATGAAAATTTCATAACACTCATAATAATAAGACTCGAAAATAATAATTCACTGTGGTCAACGGCATGGACAGTGGGCACAAAGAAAATGCAAATATCTCACGCAAAAGCAGATTCTCCGAGAAAGACAACTGGTCACCTCTAAATGAGATTTTATCCACTTCAGTAATTTGTTCCCTGCTTTTAATGCACATATTTTTTTATGGATAGTATTATTTATTCCCTGATCAAGCAGTGCTATAATTACATGAATTAAATAATTACTTACCTAGCAAATCTGAAGCTCTTAAATTTTCTTTCAGAAACATAACAGAAATAATGGCACTACCTAGAAAGGAAATGGCCATCAGTGGTGTTTCCAACATAAAAAACATACATTACACGGGGTCATCTGAAAGAAGTTAAGCGCTTTGTGTCTTATACCTGACTAGCCACGTCCTGGTCAGAGACACCCCGCAGCTGTGGCTGTGAAAACAACTCCCCCCTCGGCCCCTCATGGTTGAGGATACATAAAAACTGGCTTGCTTTACAATGGACCTAGGACAGTGGCTGGGATAGTGCCCTGTGGACAGCAAGGGCATAATAAATTACTGAATAACTAAATGAATAAATACATAGATAGATACACAGATAGATAGAGAGAGAGATAGATAGATAGATAGAGATAGAGCAGGAAGGGCTGGAAAGGCAGAAAGAGACAGAAGGGAAGGAAAGAAAGAATGGAAAGACGGAAGTTTTAACTTTCAATATACGCAGAACTGAAACTCATTATTTCCCTTCATCTCCTCGTATAATTCCTATTCCAAGGGGCACCTGGATGGCTCAGTTGGTAGAGTCTATTTCAATGACACCTCTAAGGAGCCCCAGCATCTTAGGACTCCTGCCAGTCTCCACTCTCCTTCACACGACACATCCAACGGCGTCCTGGGCCTGTCAGGCCCGGATTTCACCGTCTGTCCAGTCCCCCCTCCTCTTTGGTCCACTGTCACTGTGCTGCTCAGGCCAGCGTCATCTGAGGCTTAGACCTCAAGCTCCTGCCACTTTCCTCGCACATTTGTCCCTGATCTCTTTTATATTCTACTCCCACCCTTACTAAAATCATAATTCCCAGAACCGTCATTTAGTTTTATTCTAGAGGACTTTTATGCATGCTGTTCCCTTTCAAATGTGCCTCCGTTTTTTAGACCAACTCTGGACTCAAGCATCCCCTCTGGATTCCTCTAGACCCAGTCGACCAACCCACCCTGGGGTGCGATTGAGGACCCCTCATCATATAGCTTTCATGTGACGCTGAAATTTATTTGCCTATCCTCCCCGCCCCCAACAAAGACTATCGGTTCCTTTTACTCTGAGATATGTCTTATTTTTCTGAGATCTCCCAGGTGTAGCTAGCGCATAGATAAGAGAGTTGGTGGGATCTCTGCCCTGCATTTGCTGGCCCTCCTGGTATAAAACCCACTCCCCCATTCCTGATGCTACTGAATCCTCAGCCTCTAAGTGAGCCTTGACCTATTTCTATGGCCTCAGGTTGTATAGGGCAAGTTGAACCTCTCTGAGCGGTTCTTCTTATGGAGCCACTCCTCTATGAGTACAGGCATGGAAAATAATACAATAATGGGCAATAATACAAAATAACACACAACCTAAGTTGAATTTTAAAATTTTAACAGAAATTATTAACAAGGCTTTTAAGTTTGTTTTTTAAAATAAAAATATAAGGAAGAAAATAGGGAAGAAAAGTCATCATAAAAAGAACTCATCTAGAGAAAACTGCAGTTAGTATGTTGGCGCGTTTACTTTACCTTAGCTGAGTTGAAACTATAATGCAATTTTTTTCCAGTTTCTTTAGTTACCATATTATAAACGATTTGCCATGTCATGAAAAATTTTTCACAGATAAAAATTTTAATAAGTCTTTATAACAATCCATTAAATCAATTAAATTTGAATATAACTATATCTGTTATTCTGGCAATTGATTAAAACCAAAATAAATCCACGCCAGAAACCCTCATTCAAGATAAGCTGGGATTCTCATGTGTTTTCTCCATCTTTTTCTCAACCTGGCTCCTTCTTATTCAAGTCAAGCTATTATTCAAGTCCTTGCAAACTTCTCCTGAGCAGGGTATTTACCGGAATGGACATTTCACCCAGAATAAACACAGCATGAAGAATGTCCACCGAGCATAGATTTAATTGAGTGGTGTGGCTTTAAAACACCAAAGCCGTGTTTTCTGTGCAGACACACAGCCCATTATGTTAAGAATTGAGTTCAGGACAGTGTAAAAATATATGAAAATTTTCCATTTCGTATTTGGACCAAAACAATTCAGGAAAACTAATTTCGCATTTTAGAGAATTAGAAAAGGTAGAAAAAACAAAGCTTCATTCCCACTCCATCACTGACCTCCTGTGTAATTACATAAGGATGTTTTCAAGTGGAGGGAGACAGATCAATAAAAAATAGGGGAAGTATCACTAACACGTACCAAATCCAAGTGCATTCCATTACAACTCTTAAGATGACTATTTCGCAGCAAAGGAGCCTTGTAAGAAGGCAGACATTGTTTACACGGAATGCGGAAGTCTTAGAGCTGAGAGGAGATACAGAGACAATGTGCTTCACGTTCTAGACTTTATATTTGGGAGGCAGGTCCAGAGAGGTTGTTTGTTCATTCACTGATCATTCATTTAACATTTGTATTACAGCAGAATCAGAACCAAAGCCCACATTTCTTCATCCCCCGTCCAGAGCTCTTCCCTGTACTGCTACGCTCCATTGCTCCCTTGAAGGTAGAAATGCATCATTTTCCTTCTTTTCTTGTTGCTCAACCAGTTTCATAAATAATTTCATTTTTAGAACGGATGGGGGGGCCTGGGTGGCTCAGTCTGTTAAGCATCCAGCTTTGGCTCAGGTCATGATCTTGTGGGGGTTTAAGCCCCACAACAGGCTCTGTGCTGACAGCTCAGAGCCTGGAGACTGCTTTGGATTCTGGGTCTCCCTCCCTCTCTGTCCCTCCCCTGCTGGCACTCTGTCTCTCTCTCTCTCAAAAATACATACACATTAAAAAAAAAAAAAAAAAGAATGGATAAGGGAAAATGTTAGGTAGGTGACAAATTCATTGCTAAAAGAAAAAAGGACATGAATGGTAGCAATAAACTTGAAATATACTTGAACAATAACAATATACTTGAAATATGATAAAATATGCATCAAGTTATGTCAATTGGCTACAAAACAGTTATCAGAGTTTTATGAACATTAATATGCTACTGTTTCTAAAAGAAGTTATGTCTAACGCACTTCTGTACTCATTTTTTTTCTGTTTTAAGAGAATATGAGGTTTTCTACAAAACTGTTAGATAAGAGAATAAGGTTTTTTAGTTTTATTTATCTAGCAAAGGAAGCAATAAAAAAGAACATTCTGTTAAGGAACATTTACTTGTAATTCATTTATCTTTCAAAATACAGTTAGAATGAGAGCTGTGCTGAGCAAAAAGACAGTATCTGAGCAACAGCTAATAACATAACTTCTAAGTAGAGCAGTAAATTTTTAAAATGAGAAAAAATTAACTGAAGTGTCTCATATATGGCTGCAATCAGAGATTTGTCAAACTCAGCCCTGTCTAGTTGTTGCTATGGCCACCACCACCTGATGAACAGCTAAGGAAGAGGAAAGAACTACTATGCTTTTACTCCTAGTAAAACTTAATGTTCAAAAATAGAGCATTCAAGATGAATAGGTTTTTGGGTTTTGCTTTTTTTTTTTATTTGAAAGAGAAAGCATGTAAGCGGAGGAGAGGCAGTGGGAGAAGGAGACAGAATCTTAAGCAGGCCCCATCCTCAACACAGAGCCCGATGTGGGGCTCAAGTCCCCTGGGATCATGACCTGAGCCAAAATCAAGAGTCAGACACTCAACTGACTGAGCCACCCAGGCAACCCAAGATCAATAGTTTAAAAAGCATTAAAAAAGAACACAGCTGTAAATTAAACAGACTTGGGCTAGGTATGCTCAAACTATAGTTACTACTGAGCATTTATGTCAGCACTCACAGTTTTGTGTACGTTTTTGACTTGAGGCATATTTGGGCAAGAGGTTCAAGAACCCTTTTCCATTCTGGCCTTCATACAGACACAGATGGATACAGAGTGCTCACAGACAGGCGTCTACACAGAGAGTACTTGTGGACGCTGGATTAAATTCATTACACAGTGTCACACGGTGCCTCCGGAGCCAGACACGGAACCACAATGACCATAATGCATTAAAAAAGAAAAGGTGAAAGGTAGCGTATGAAAGATAATGTACCAAGATTTAAACAGTGGTTATGTAGAAGTTGGAGGTGGGGGGTTGGGTGGGGGGAAGGCAGCAGGAATATTTTCTGTTAGGAGAAAAAACAAAAAAAGCTTCTAGGACTTTTTCTGGTACAAAACAGTGCTCCTATGGAACCATTTATTAATGGCCTTAAAGTTCTAACGCTCCATTGTCAGGAAGACTCTCAACAACAATTATTATGGGTGAGTCGACTATTCTGGTTTTGGCCATTAAGTGTCACTCAGATAAGCAATCAGAATGGAGTTTCCTGTCCAGTCAAGGTGGACATTAAGAAACTTACATGTGGGAATTCTGATTTGGATTTCCAGAAGAGAGTAGCCTTTATAGGCCAACCAAGATTCTGGTGGCTTCAGCTGAGTCAAGTCTAGGTGTCAGGGAGGGTGCCAGGTCCAGGGGTCGGTTGTGACCTGGTGCTGAGCTTCCTAACGCCCCCTGAAATGAACCCCCATCTGTCCCTGACTTGCCTCCTCTCTGGCATCACTCACACGTGGTCCAAGGACTGGCTGTTATAAGAGTTGATGCTCTGATCGTAGCAGGCCGCACGTGAAAGGGAAAAAACAACTATAAGTTAATCTGGTGCATGAGAATTCAGAAATACCGTACAAACTTGGTTTGGATTTTCTGCTGTAATAGCTACTAGTGGGGATAAGTAAGTCAGAAGTTAAGCATCAAATTTCTAGATGTTAACAAACTCAAGGGTGGATTTTTACAGGTGAGTTCAGATCTTTGTGTCTGTAGAATAGGTAGCTGAGGATTCCATTTTTATTTTTTATTTTATAGATATATGTGCACTTTACTAAACTCTCTTTACCCCCCAAAGAATGACTTTTTACTAAGGGTTTAACAGCATAGAAGAGTTCAATAACTATTTAATGTGTTATACTATGGCCATTTAAAACTATTTTGTTCACATTTATTTACTACTCATTTTTTACCCTTTATGACAACTTAATTTTTTATTTTTATTAAAATTTTTTTTAATGTTTATTTATTTTTGAGAGAGGGAAAGACAGAGCATGAGTGGGGGAGGGGCAGAGAGAGAGAGAGTTACAGGATCCGAAGCAGGCTCCAGGCCCTGAGCTGCCAGCACAGAGCCTGAGGCGGGGCAACTCACAGATGGCAAGATCATGACCTGAGCCGAGGTCGGACACTTAACCGACTGAGCCTTCCAGGTGCCCCAACAACTTAATTTTTAAAACCCTTTTTAAAACTTGAGGTATAATCGACATACATTATATTAGTTTCACGTGTACGACATAATGATTTTATATTTGTATTTCTGTTTTTTTAGATTCTTTCATTTAACATTTTATTGAAGTATAATTATATAGTGTTATGTTAGTTTCAGGTATACAATATTCAACAATTCTATACATTTCTCAGTGCTCATCAAGATTGGTGTACTCTTTCAAAATTTAATTTAGTTTTTCATTTTAGTAGAGTTGACACCCAAATTCTATTAGTTTTAGGTGTTCAATTTAGTGATTCGACAGGTTTACACATTATGCTATGTTCACCCCAAGTGTAGCTACAATCTGCCCTGTTAACCGGTATTACAATATCATTGACAGTATTCCTTATGCTGTGCCTTTTATTCTCATGACTTATTCATTTCATAACTGGAAGTCTGTATCTCCCACTCTTCTTCACCCATGTTGCCCAAACCCCCACTCCTTCCTCTAGCCACCATCAGTTTGTTCTCTGTGATTTTTGCTTTTAGTTTCTTTATTCTTTTTATTTTTTTTTTAAGATTCTACTTATAGGGATTCCCTTAAGAATTCTGAGTATTCCCTAAGAATACTGAGCATCTTTTCATATATCTGTTGGCCATTATGTGTCTTCTTTGAAAAAATGTCTATTCAGGTCCTCTGCCCATTTTTGACTGGGATTGTTTAGGGTTTTTTTTCTGGTGTTGAGTTGAATAAGTTCTCTCTAATTTTGTATATTAACCCCATATTGGATATATCATTTGAAAACATCTTTTCCCATTAAGTACTATGCTGTTTTGTTTTATTGATGGTTTCTTTCACTGCACAAAATCTTTTTATTTTGATGTAGTCTCAACAGTTTATTTTTGCTTTTGTTTCCCTTGCCTTAGGAGACATAACCAGAAAGACTTTTCTATAGCTGATGTCAGAGAAATTACTGCCTATGTTTTCTTCTAGGAGTTCTATGGTTTCAGGTTTCATGCTTAGGTCTTTAATCCATTTTGAGTTTATTTTTATGTATGGCATAAGAAAGGGATCCAATTTCATTCTTTTGTATGTTTCTGCCCGGTCTTCCCAGCACCATTGGTTGAAGATACTGTCTTTTCCCCATGGTATATTCTTGCCTCCTTTGTTGTAGATTAATTGACCATATAAGTGTGGGTTTATTTCTGGGCTCTTTATTCTGTTCCATTGATCTATGTGTCTATTTTTGTGCCAGTGCTGTACTGTTTTGATTACTACAGCTTTGTGATATGTCTTGAAATCTGGGATTGTGATACTTCTAGTTTTGTTCTTCTTTCTCAAGGCTGCTTTGGTTATTCAAGTGTCTTGTGATATCTTATGAACTTTAGGGTTATTAGTTCTAGTTCTGTGAAAAACATTGTTGGTATTTTGATAGACTGTGTTAAACCTGTCGATATTTGTATATATTGCAAGATGATGACCATATTAAGCCTAGTTAACATTTTCCCCCATATATAATTACAGAATGTTTTTTCTTATAATGAGAACTTTTAAAATTTACTCTTAGCGACTTTTAAATATGCAACACCGTAGTATTAGCTATGGTTGCCATGCAGTGTATTATGTCCCATGACTAATTTATTTTATAACTGCAAGTTTGTACCTTTTGACTCCCTTTAGCCATGTCACCCACCCCCATACCTGCCTCTGTCAACCACCAATCTGTTATTTGTGTCTATAAGCCTGATTTTTTGTTTGTTTTTCAGATTTCACATTTAAGTGAGATAATATGGTATTAGCCTTTCTCTGACTTACTTCACTTAGCGTAATACACTCAAGGTCCATCCATGTCACAAGTGATAAGATTTCATTCTTTTTTGTGGCTGAGTAATATTCCATCATGTATATATACCATTCCTTAAAATTTATTTTTCTTAAAAAATTTTTTTAATGTTTATTTTTGAGAGACAGAGACAGAGCATGAGCAGGGGAGGGGAAGAGAGGGAAGGAGACACAGAATCAGAGCCAGGCTCCAGGCTCCAAGCTGTCAGCACAGAGACTAATGAGGGGCTTAAACTCACAAACTGTGAGATCATGACCTGAGCTTAAGTTGGATGCCCAACCAACTGGGCCGCTCAGGTGCCCTCATTTTTTTTTTTTTTTTTATTAATCCACTGATGGACTATCCTGGCTATTGTAAATAATGCTGCAATGAACGTGGGCATACATATTATCTTTACAAGTTACTGTTTTTGTTTCTTCAGATAAATACCCAAGTGGAATTGCTGGATCACATCGTAATTCTATTTTTAATTTTTTGAGGAACTTCCATATTGTTTTCCATAGTGGCCGCACCAATTTACATTCCCACCAACAGTGCACAAGGCTTCCCTTTTCTCCACCTCCTCGCCAGCACTTGTTATTTCTTATCTTTTGATCATAGCCATTGGAACAGGTATAGGTGATATCTCACGGTGGTTCTGAGTCGCAAACCCCAGCTGATTAGTAATGTTGAGCATCTTTTGATGTACTTGTTGGTAATCTATGTCTTCTTGAAAAAAAAAATAAGTCTATTCAGATCCTGCACCCATTTTAAAATGGGATCATTTGTTGTTTTTGCTGTTGAGTTATGTGAGTTCTTTATATATTTTGGATGCTAACCCCTCATTTGATATATGATTTACAAATATTTTCTCCCATATAGTAGTTTGCCTTTTTATTTTGTTGATAGTTTCCTTTGCTGTGCAGAAGCCTTTTAGTTTTATGTAGTCCCACTACTTTATTTTTGTTTTTGTTGCCTTTGTTCTTGGTGTCAAAATCCAAAAAAAATCACTGCCAAGAACAGTGTCAAGGGGCTTACTGCCTATGTTTTCTTCTAGGAGTTTCATGGTTTCAGGTCTTACCTTCAAGTCTTTAACTCATTTTGAGTTAATTTCTGTGTATGACGTAAGAGAGTGGTCAAGTTTCATTCTTTTGCATGTGACTGTGCAGATTCCCGACACCATTCATTGAAGAGACTGGCCTTTCTCATCGCATATTCTTGGTTCCTTTGTAGTAAATTAATTAAACGTATATGCATGGATGTGTTTCTGGGCTTTCTATTTTGGTCCATTGATCTGTGTCTCTTTTTATGACACTACCATAGGGTTATGATTACTATAGCTTTGAAATATGATTTGAAACTGGGGAGCATGATGCCTCCAGCTTTGTTCTTCTTTCTTAAGATTCCTTCGGCTATTTGGAGTCTTTTGCAGCTCTATACAAATTTTCTAATTGTCTTTTCTAGTTCTGTTAAAAAAATGCCATTGGAATTTTAATAGGGATTGCATTGAATCTACAGATTGCTTTGGGTTCTATAGGCATTTTAACAATACGAATTCTACCAATCCTTGAGCACAGACTATCTCTCCACTTATTTGCATCATCTTCCATTTCTTTCACCAATGTCTTATAGTTTACAATGTACAAGTTTTCCACCTCCTTGGTTAAATTTATTCCTAGGCATTTTATTCTTTTTCATGCAATTGTGACCACTTCTTAAAAGACACATTTAACCCAAAATTAAAATAATTACACTTTACTCAACTGTGATTATGAATATTATATCTTATACGATTCAGTTATAAAAAACAAAACAAACCAACCTTTGGTCCACGGATTACAAATTCAATTGCATATAGGGGCCAATTAGGCAATTCTCCATAGAGGAAAAAAGTAATGGAGGTGGTGGGCTGGGGCGATGAAGGGTGGTAGGGTGTGGTGATGAGGGTGGGGGGCTGGCGTGATGAGGGCAGGGAGCTGTAGTCTGAGGAGCAGTGGGGCCACGGTGACTGGAATATACAGATCAGTGAAAGTAGCAGCCATAACTCAGCTCTAGCCACAGGCAAGTCCAGGGCTACCAAATCCGACAAACCACTTTTTGTGCTTCATGGTCCAGTTTTTAAACTGGAAAATGAGTTTTATTCTTTAAAAGCATTGTTTAAGCCAAACGAAACACAGCAATGGCCGGATCTGATCTATGGGACACCAGTTTTTGAAATCTCACCTAGTCTGCAATGAAAATGTCATTAAGTCTCATTTAGTGTAGATTCGATTTATCGTTTAGCTTCTGTGATGTGAAGAGAAACCAGGGTATATCTTTATAATATAGTCAAATAGAAGACAGAGGAGCAAAGGAAACCATTTCATAAAAAATAACCCATGACATGAAAAGAACATATTTATATAATAATGCTACAAACAGATCCTCACCCGTAAATATTTGGCTTGTGGTTTCTGACCACTTATAATGACAACTTTATTGTACTGCTAAAAAGCAAAACCACGAAAGCACTTTCCCGTCACTCACAATCAAGCTTCAAACATGGGGACACACCGAGTGTGCTCCCAGGCTCAACCAAGTTAACTGTATGGAGGAACTGAGTGCTGCAAAATGATCATTCCCTGTTGTGACTGTAGGGGGAAAGTATGTCAGTTACAACGTGCTCCATGGAGTTAGGATTTGAAAATCTGAAAATGTGAGAGTTTGAAACATGTTTCTTTAGAGAAAAAAAGGTGTCCTACCACCCATACTGGCAGGAATGAAAGGGTCGAGTCGTTCATGTTAATATAAAATTTGCTGTGTCATTTATCGAAGATACTGAAGAAACTGTTCATAGGTAATTTGTATAATTTCAACCAAGAAAATGCACCTGGATTAAGAACAATAATCCTTTCTTTTCCACATTTGTCCTGACACACATTAGTGATTAAACTTGAAAAGACTCTGAAAAAGTAAAAACTCTATCACTGAGAAGATTCACTCTGTATTATAAATTCAATAGCACATTACTTCGTCAGTAGCGACTTCTCTCGAAATACTTTGTGGCATTCTCGGAAAGTCAGGAGGGGTAGAAAAGATCTTTCAAATAGAGTTTTTTAGGTTTTAGGAACGCTCTCGGCTAAGTGCATGAGCGGACATAAAAATGAGAACTTCAGAGTTTAATTCTGCACATTTTATTTAGGCTGGTTTGGGGACAAATCTGCTAAAGCAGACAACCCAAAGCCACTGAGAAGACGGGCATTTTCTGCATATTTTGAACATTAAAATAAATGTCTGTGTGAAGGGCCCACGGCAGCCCATGCGGTTTAGAGCTCCGGGGATCTCCTGCAGGCTGGCGCTAAGCGTGGGCTCCGGAGGGCTGAGAGAATTCGCAGCATCTAGGTTTGTGGAATGCTACAGGTCACTCGCTTGTTGGTCTGTTTATGTTTCCTTTCATTTGTTTCTAATAAAAATCTTGGAGACCAAAGTTTCTGCTTCAGATGACTTCTTGAGAGTCCCAAAAGGCCTCACCAGGGCTTTCTGGCCACACTCTGACCGTGGTCTAATGGCTCACGGACACAGTTCGGCTTACCGCTCCATCACGGCGCAACGGGAATGCGTGAAACAACACATCTCCCACGTCGTGAATTTCCACTGGAGCCGCAGCCAGGACGTTAGGGGAACCCAGGGATGGAAAAGACTTACGGGTCATACGTCTCACTCTCTCTTCATTTTCTCAGTGCGTTTGGCTCTCGAAACTTCATCAAAATTAGCGCATCACACAGTGACTGCTTCTCTCAGGAAGCTATTCAAGGGCCAAGGAGATGTCGCCGCTATCGAGGTCATCACTCCATGTGAAATCCCAAGAGTTTGATGTCTTGTAACTCATCTCGAATTTCATCTACTCATTATCCACTTCTATTCATCTGGGCATTAATTAATTAATGAAGTCAAATAGCAAGTTTATGTGTCTCATACGTTACCTGACATAGTGGGTGCCCATTCAATGTTTGTTTTGTACCTCGATTTCTAAAGTACTGCCTGAATTTAACTTGAAAGAGGCTGATATATTCTGTGAACTCTCTTCAAGTTGCTTGGAATCAATATACTCAGAGGCACGGAACTTCTCATATGTCCTATTTCCCCCGCCCTTCCTGGCCCTACAACAGCCTCCCTTCATACTCCATTCCCTTACCACCCCTACACAAGTTAATTTTTTTGTTGTTTTGTTAAAATTTTTTTAAAAAAATATTTGTTTATTTTTGAGAGAGAGAGAGGGAGAGAGCATGAGCTCTCGGGAGAGGGTCAAAGAGAGAAGGAGACACAAAATCTGAAGCAGGCTCCAGCCTCTGAGCTGCCAGTACAGAACCTGATGTGGGGCTTGAACTCATGAACCGTGAGATCATGACCTGAGCTGAAGTCAGATGCTCAACCAACTGAGCCACCCAGGCGCCCCAACAAATTAACTTTATAGCAAGTAAGGTCTACCATGAATCTCCTTAATTCCATGTGACTTCAACTCTCTCAGTTGTTGATGGCTTCATGATTTTTAACCATCTTTCAATGTTTCAGCACAGCATAGATCAGTCATGAAGATGAGCCAAAAAAGGGGAAATATGAAATGAAAGCCTGCACTTTGTAGATGCACAAATAATCTAACTTAACCCCCCAAGGACAGGCATATAAACTTTTAGGTATTTACAAAAGTGAATATCCATGAGTCCTTGCAATGAAATGCTTAACCATTATGCTTTTAAGCAAATGTTTTTCTCTTCCCACACCCTAGAACAGAACATCCTATCCTTATTTTATCAAAATTCAAATTCAAACCAGCTCTACAAAGCTGTATTGTGTGCTTTCCCTGTACTACGCTTTCCTGGAGAAAGCAGATGGAGAGCGACCAGACACACAGTCATGTCTCCTCCTCGGTTAAATGGTAAGGACAGGTATTAAACAGGGCATCGTGAGCATGATGAAAGCTGCCGGAGGGGACATGTAGGACCAGGGCTGCTGTGTGCGGTTGAGCAGGTTGTGTAGTGCACAAAGACACAACATCTGAGGAAGCACCCCCCCCTTCCATCTCATGTCTTGTGGATTTGTAGATTTCTTGGGACAATTTTATGACAGATGGTGCCAAAGTATGCTGTACTAATGAAATCACTGTATTACAGTAATTTGCAGACAAACAGAAATAACGTATCATGAGAAAGGCTGCCTTTTTCTAATTCACAAAAAGGCACCATGTAGACAAGAAGAGGGCCCTGCAGGGTGCTAAGGGAACAGAGAGTAAGCCTGTTTAATTTAGTCTAGAAGCGAGGAAAGGCCTTCTGAGGAGGGAAGGATTAGTGGTAGTTTAAAACTGTGTTACAAACTCCACAGAATATCCAACTTATTTCTTTTTACTAGATTTCTGGTATAATAGTTTCTCCAAAAACACATTCTCTAATTGCAGTTAGACCTGAAAGAAATCTGTCCTTCGGCCTCTCCGAAGTTAATTAGCAAGTAAACAAAAGTGACAGGAAGCCAGAGCAAGGAGACAGAAAGTCATACACACATCTTAGGCTGCTATACTTTTCCTTTGACAAATTTCTGTGTCCGTTTTTTTTTCCTAACGTTTATTCATTTTTAAGAGACAGAGACAGAGTGTGAGTGGGGGAGGGGCAGAGAGAGAGGGAGACATAGAATCCAAAGCAGGCTCCAGGATCTGAGCTGTCAGCACAGAGCCTGATGGGGGGCTTGAACTCATGGACTAGGAGATCATGACCTGAGCTGAAGTTGGACACTTAACCGACTGAGCCACCCAGGCGCCCCTGTTTTTTTTTTTTTTTAATGTACTTTGTCTTGGTAGGTTATTTGGAAATTCTGGTATTTTCCAACATGTTTTAGTAGGGAATATATGGAACAGTCAATGGCTGAACAAATGAACTGTGAGGATCCTACTCTTCTGCCCCCTGAAAACGAACCATTACATGGATGAGAACGATGAAAGCATTTCTTAAACTGGTTCCTCCATTTTAGAGAATTTAATCATCAGCCATCTTTTGGGGGCATGGGAAGAGATGCCCTTATAAAGAATAATGTGCTTTGTTTTATGTACTACTGATAATTACAAATCACAGCGACAGTAGCTAGTGTCGTCACCACAGTAGACACTGCAGTACGTATCCAACACCGTTCTTAGGCATTTGTGTTTACTCTGTCTTTCCCCAGGACAACTTCTGACGTAAGGCCTCTTTTTTCTTTTTTCTTTTTAAGTAATCTCAAGACACAGCATGGGGCCTGAACCTACGACCCTGAGTTTGAGAGTAGCACGCTCCCCTGACTGAGCGAGCCAGGCACCTCCTGAGGTAGGAACTCTCTTTATCTCCACTTTACAGATTAGGGATCTGAGGTGTGAACTGTTTACACAACTCGTGTGAGGTCACAGAGTTTTCCAGTGGCAGAGCTGAGATCTGAACCCTGGCAGTGTGGCCCCGGAACTCATGTTCTGGACCATTCCACTGCCCTGTCTCGTTGGGACAAGTAGCTAGCTTAGGCTAGAGATGAAATTGAGAAATAACTATTAAGCTTTCTTAATTAATGGAAACAAACACAAGTCAGCATCTAGAACTAACCTCACTGCCAGTGTAACTAGCATCTTAGTCATAATGAGTGCTTGGACCTATTCTCCAGTGAGAAAGACCTTCAGGGAGAAAGCAAGGTGAGGCAAGAATACTAGGGCTCCGACATTCTCGGAAAGCTGGACCCGGGCCTGGGCATTCAGATCTGCCAGGATTATTCCCCATTATCAATCCTTAAGACTCAGACAGGCTAGATACCTCGCTCGTGCCAGGCAGCGGAGATTAGAGAATTATTAACGTGAGCACTGCCTTAAGAATTCCCTAAAGGGTTTTTGCAGAATTGCTGTCCTTTTTTTTTGAGAGAAAGACAGAAAGAGAGAATCCAAGCAAGCTTTTTTTTTTTTTTTTTTTTTTTTTTTTTTAATTTCGCTGAGTGTGGAACAGAGCAGGCACTGAGTGACCCTGACATGGGGTTTGATCCCATGGCCCTGGGATCATGACCGGAGCCGAAATCAAGAGTCAGATGCTCAAATGACTGAGCCACCCAGACGCCCCAGAACTGCTGTCCTTTGAGGATGCTGCATCTAAAAACATTTTGGGGTCAGTAGGTTCCAGAAACCTGGCCTCCTGAAAGACTGACAGTGTGCCCAGACGCCCTGCACCAATGACACC
The DNA here is from genome assembly GCA_030068075.1 of Paguma larvata. Taxonomy (NCBI): domain Eukaryota; kingdom Metazoa; phylum Chordata; class Mammalia; order Carnivora; family Viverridae; genus Paguma; species Paguma larvata. The sequence continues at coordinate 42,745,140 of CM057838.1, forward strand.
TGGCTGACATTTAAAAGCCAATATTGCAGAAATCTGTGTGATCACGGGGCTCTCTGTTTCCTAGAACGCCTCTGGAACCGCCGGGAAAACTAGTGCCTGAGGAGCGCTGCTTCCGGGCGAGCCCGGAACACACGGAGAAGCGGGGACGCTTGCGGAGAAAGGACGGTGCTCTGAGGCGGGCCTGTGGGAAGAGCGCAAAGCGAAGGAGCCGGAGTGCTTATCATGGTGTTTCTCACAGACTAGTCCTAAAAACAATCTGTTCCATTTAACTTACAAACGGAAAAGGAATTTTGGCTACCTAACACCGAACGGCAAGTCTGACGTGTTAGCAGGCCTGCCATATTGTGTGTGGTGAGATTAGAACACATGATTACTCACACGGTGTGTCCCCTCACTTCCGGGAAGGAGAAAAGGAGCACGGGGTTGGGGGGGGCGGTTTGGTGTGAACCAGCTCACCTCAGAGGGAGGAAGATGGAAGAAAATGCCTACCCTTCAGTTGGACTTCAGAGCTCCAGCCTTTTTTTTTTTTTTTTAACTGTTCTGGATTTTATTTTTTTTTTTTAATTTTAAAAGTAACAAAAATAGAAGACAGACCAGAAAAGGATACACAATCTCCCATCCCATGCAACATTGCAACATACAATATCTTTAAAAAAAAAAAAAACAACTCAGAAGGCAATTTTGATTTCTTTCATGAATCTCCCAAGAAATAATAGTTGGGGGGGGGAGGGAAGTTCCAGCACAGAAAAGTGTGGACACTCTTCTGCCTCATCTGTAGACAGAGCCATGTCATATGGCTATTTTAAAAATACTTTCCTTTTTGTTTCGGGTTCTTTAGAGTTTTTAGAATCTTTATAAGGAATCTCAGGGCGGAAGGGGTTTGTTCTGGGGAATGTTCTCAATCACCAGTGGTCCACAACCCACCCACAACACTTCACAATAACCTAAATGCAGTTCAGGAATGCTGTGGGAATACTACTCATGAGCATATATTAGTTTGCAAAGATTGTGAAGTAGGAAATGGTTTGTATTTGAGGCTATAAGTTTACTTCTTTGAAGCATTTTATGGGCAGAGAGGGAGGCTGCTAAAAAGACTGTAATGTTGAAATATTAATTGGGGCTAAAAGCACACAAAGAATGTAACATTAAGAAAGGTCCCTCTGTTAAACCAGTGGGCTCAGAGTTTGAAGGTGAGCAGACAGGCCCCCCAGGGGACTTGGGGAGGACAGGACACTGTCTCAGGTGAGTGGGAAAACTTAAGCTTCCTATTATTAACGAGAGCTTCGAGCAAGTCAGGCCAAGATGAGCAACCAGGCAGCTTCGCAGAAGGGCCATGAAGGGTATCAAGGTGACCTTAATCTCCAGCAATTTCCCAGTTCTCACTTTAGGTCCCACGGAGCCTGGCTATATTTCATTTCTGTGAAATCTCTGACCATTACAACACATTCGGCCATGCTCCCCTTTCTCTGAGCTAGCTGGACCAGCTCTCCTTTCCTTATCCCCAGAAAAAAGGATTCCCAGTACTGAGTGACTTGAGATAACTGCAGAATTTCACCTGAGGGCACCAACCCTCCTCCGGGTGTCTGCTTATGCTCCTGGACACTTTTTTTGTCTACTTCATGGAAACTAAGCATAAAGCAAAACAAGAAACGAGAATAGAAACCAGCTCTAAGTATACAGTCATTATGAAGAATAATACAGCATTTTCAGAATAACTAGGGCCTGTAGAGATCCCAAGGTGACAATATAACCAGGTCTTTTATCTATTATTTCTCAGATTTTGAGAAGAAAAAAAGAAAGCCACAATGTCCATGTACATGGTATGTGTACCAAAAAGAAGATATACTAAAATTGCTCATTTCATTGGGATGTTAAAAATGGTAAATAATTACATAAATTGTGTGCCTATACAGAGTAGTAACAGTATGGCAATTTTAACCGAACAATTTCTAGACAGCTAAAAAAGTGCTCTTTGCTAAATAGTCTACTATAGTACACACGAAAGTATTTTAAGTAAGATGTTTTGAATGATTAAGAAGGAGAAACTACTTTCAAAATAAAATAAAATTCTCTTTGAATATACATTATTTTGGTTTAAACTATGCTTTCTTTACGAACGTCATATTTTTAGGAGACATTTAAAATCCGGACGCGAGAGCACATCCTAAGCTTCATCTAGTTGTCACCAGACAATAAGCACCAACTTGTTTCTATTTCAGTGAAGGTTTCAATTTCGCAGACATTTAGAAACATGCCGTTTCCATAGCAGCAAATAAAGAGTAAAACTAAAAAGACTTTTACTGATTTTAACATGGCTTAGAAAATTTATTCATCTTTTTAGCAGTGATATTTTGCTCTTTTTTTTTTTTAGTCTTTAGCGGCATCTCACATTCTCTTTTCTAGATCTATTTAGTAAATCGTATAAATTTTGAAAAATAGGTTAATTGTGACATTACTGTAAAATTACACATTCTTATGGTAATATAGAATAACCAATATACAATTCTTAGGGTAAAAGAGATGCTGAACTATGGAGCCAAGAGAAGGCATCAAACACTCTGACTACATGCTATGTCAGTTTAACATATGAATAAAATACAACATAGTACAAATGCTTCTGGATAATTCATTAAGGATTTAAAAAGCATGGTATAACATTTGTTGTTACTATTAATTTGTTAAGATGCAGACACTAGAAATGAGGCTTTCAAACATCAATACTATAGCTATAAAATGCAAGTTTTTTCACACTTAGTGTATCAGCATAATGGCAGATAAGTGAAATCAGCAGTGTAACGGTTCCAAGTTAGTATCTTAAGAAAATAAGACTTGGTTCTTTTGTCCACGTGTTGTTTAAATTGTATGTTTTTCTGCCCATTATTCTGATATCCAAACCTTTCTATTTGTCAAAACACAGACAAATGGCTCACCTGTAACAGACACACAGCCTAACGGAGCGATGAGAGTAATGGGGGCAAATCCGTAGGCTGCAAAGTTGCCCGTCTCCCCCAAGGCCATGAGCACGGCCCCAGCCCACCACAACACACTCTTGAAATATGGCCTTGGGTGTTCCTGGTGGGCCAACTGGACATGAGAATATTTCTGGAAGTAAATCAGAATGCAAATAAGAAAATCTCTTTACCCAATTAAAATTTGCCCTGAAAATTTTGGTTCTGTGTATTTGCATCATGGCTTTTAAGTTTATTTGCAGATTATTATGGAGCAATTACTATGGCTTTCTGCTTGTTTCAAACATATTACCTGCAGAAGTGACTCCCATTGGTGGAGAATTTTGTGGAGGAAAGAGAATTTTCCTTCTCACATAGGAAGGTTCCTTAATTCTCACAACTATAAAACCAGTATCAGTCTTGCTCTCCAAAGATGAGGAGTATGTTAAGGAGTTAAGTGTCTTGACACTACTTTCAGAATGCCAAAACAAACATCCAGGAAATAAAAATAGTAAGTTACTAAAGAAAAATCTTTTGAAAATGAATTCAAATATATGAGTCAAAGTAGCTACCACAATAAACACAGCAAGGCAGAATGCTTTGATAGTAGGGGGTTAGGGAGGTAGATGTTTATTTATATCTGGTTTGAGTATTTCTTTGTATTTGAAACATATATATTCATGGCCATTACATATAGCCCAATTTCCTGATTGATTTTATGACAACTGGACTTACTTTCACATAAGAAGTATATACAATCCTAGATTATGTTTAAAAACTTAAAAAAATAATAAAAGTACTAGAAGAAAACACAGAACATTAAAAATAAATCTTGATTTATGCCAAGATTATGAACACCTTTGGTACAAATCTGTGGTAAAAATTCACAAGCTACCGAGGCAATACTATAAGGATACGCAATACTATTAAGGATACGCAATACTATTAAGATGCCCACAAAAACATTTAATTTCTTTTACAATCAGAAGAAGAAGACAAAATCACAACCCAGCCCAAGATATATTTGTCTTTCTGTCAATGAGGTCATAAAATACACTGGTTTAGATTTTTTTGTGGAGGGATCCCAAGAGGGCGAAAGTGCTGGAGACCCCTTCGAGCCATAATGTGTCCCTGGATCAAACTACAGTTAGAAAAACAAGCTACTTCTTACCTGAATATTTAAGGAAATACTGATTACCAAGTTTCCTAAAATGGCCAGCAAAACTCCAAAAAGGTGAATCTGTAAAAGAAAATGTTTTCTCTTTTCAATAATACTTGTAAGATATTTATTAAGATTCCCCCGTCCTCCCAAAAAAAAACCCAACAAAATTTAAGTTAATACACTCATTCATCTGTTTATTCATTCAGCAAATATGTACTTAGCACCCATTTGCCAGGGTCGTTTGGATTATGAATAGTGACTTTGTCAGGATTTGGTTTTTTTCACTTTAGTCAAATATTATTCTTTAGAACTAGCTCAATCCTTTACTGAATTCTCTAGATATTTAAGTTACTAAAATAAAGAAAACAGTTAGCAGGTTCTGACTTTTTCTAAGGTCCTTCTTATTTATCCTTTCTGTCGATTTTTTTCAGCAACCCCTCTGACTGGGGTGTTCCTTGCCTCAAGTATGGACTGTATAATTGTTTCCCATCTGGTCTCCCTCTATCCTTTCTCTTAATATATTCTGGAGGACGGTGGTATGAAAGAATCACTGGCCTTGGAGTTAAAGGATGAATCTGAGATTCAGATCTGCTACTTTCTTTTCTTTTTTTTTAATATATATTTTTTATTTGAGAGAGAGAGAGAGAGAGAAAGAGAGCATGCATACATGCAGGGGAAAGGGGCAGAGGGGAGAGAGAGAGAGAGAGAGAGAGAGAGAGAGAGAATCTTAAACAGGCTCTATGCTCAGCACAGAGCCTGATGTGGGGCTTAATCTCATGACCCTGAGATCATGACCTGAACTGAAATCGAGAGACGACTACTCAACCAACTGAGCCGCCCAGGTGCCCCCAGATCTGCTATTTTCTCACAGGTAACTTTGAGCAAATTATTTCAGCTTCCTGGCCTCAGCAAACACGAAGATGTTGAATAAGATGTTTCCAAAAATTCCTTTCCCTCTAAAGTTCTATGATCTCCATTGGAGACAGACTACATTTTCCCACTACTCCTCTGATCAAGAACCCACCGTGTTTCAGTACAGTCAACTGTATCGAATATAAACCTACTTTACCAGCTCCCCATAAGCTGGCCTCATCCTGACCATGCAGCCGTCCACGGCATATTTAATGTACTCCCCACTTCAGGTAGCTGGTACATGACAGTCTCCAGTTGGTCATGCTTTTGCTCCTGTCTCTCTTCTACCCTAGAGAGAGCAGCACCCTTCCTCAGCCCATTCCAGTCATACTTCCCCTCCTGGCCTGCTGAGGTCCGCCTCCCTGAACCGGCTCAGACCACCACGGCCCATCCTTGCTTTCTCAGACTCTACATGGTAAGTGCCTCTGTTTCTTTTTTTACATTGTCACGTGCATCGTTAGGTTCTATGAAGAGACGGCGTATTGTCTGAGGGAAGAGAACCATGTCTTAGGCTTCTTTTGGATCTCCTATATCATCTACTTTATAAAGTTAAAGGCTCTTGAAAAATACTTGCTGGAAAAAGTATATAATGGTTTAAAACAAGAACTAAAAAGAGATTAAAAAATAAGTGCTTGGCACACCTGGGTGGCTCAGTCGGTTAAACATCCAGCTGCGGATCAGGTCATGATCTCATGGTTCGTGAGTTTGAGCCCCATGTTGGGCTCTCTGCTGTCAGTACAGAGCTCGCTTTGGATCTTTTGTTCCCCTTCCCTCTCTGCTCTTCCCCCACTGGTTCTCTCTCGCTTTCTCTGTCTCAAAATAAATAAATAAACTTAAAAAAATAAGCTTTTACACACTGCCGAAAATGTTTACTTCAAAAGACGCATTTACTGCTCTTGTCAAGGTACAAAAGGGCCATACCTTCTGGCAGTATAAATTAGCAATGATATCATGGATCTTCCTCCTCCTTTTTCTACAGTACACAACTCCTAGCTAGTTTCAAATTCCAAGGAGTTATTTGAATTTCAAATGACTATTAGAACCACAAGGAACTCTTTTCAGAATGCAAAATGCCTTTGAAGTTTTACAACTTTATTATATGTGCTGAAGTAAAATTCAGTGTGTTTAAAAACTGAAGCAGAAAAGTTGAAAACCCATTTAATCGTTGATATATAATATCCATAGCCTTTAATCAGTTAAGAATGTTCTTTTCCTAATAAAGGCACTTGGCAATAATTTTGATCACTATTCCTCATGGGGAAAAATCGTATCATAATTGTGCCATTTCCATGCTTTCAATTTATAATCGAATGCATTTGGCAGTAATCAGGAAAATAAAGTTTCATAAGAAGTTTGGGATTGAATGGATAATTGTGAAACCTTCCATAATTATAACAGTGAATTATAGAATAGAAATAACTTACTTCAGTGCTTTAAATCATTCACGGAATAGTCTGAACTCCACCAGGCTGAGTGTTTAGAAATTGGTAGCAAGATTTGGCAATGATTTCTTGGATAGGAGACCAAAATCACAGGCAAGAAAAAAAAAACAGATAAGCTGGACTTCATCAAGATCAAAATCTTTTGTGCAACAAAGGACACTATTAATGGAGTGAAAAGGCGACTTGCACAATGGGAGAAAATATTTGCAAATCATGTATCTGATAAAGATTGATATCCAGCATACATAAAGAACTCTTACAATTCGATAAAATTAACAACCCAATTAAAAATAGGCAAAGGACTTAAATAGACATTTCTCCAAAGAAGATATATAAATGGCCAATAGGAAAAAAAAAAAAAAAAAGGCCAATGGGCACATGAAAAGATGCTCAACAGCACTAATCACTAGGGAAATGCAAATCAAAATCACCATGAGCTACCACCTCACACCCATTAGGAGGGCTATAATAAAAAACAAAAAAACAAAAAATAGGGGTGCCTGGGTGACTCAGTCTGTTGAGCGGCCAAATCGTGATTTTGGCTCAGGTCATGATCACAGGGTTTGAGCCCCGCTTTGGGGTCCACACTGAGCATGGAGCCTGCTTAAACACACTCTCTCTCTCTCTCTCTCTATTTCTCTCTCTCTCTCTCTCCCTCTGCCTCTCTCCCTCACTTGTGCTCTCTCTCTAAAACAAACAAATCAGAAAATAACGAGTGTCGGAAAGGACGTGGAGACACTGGAACGCTTGGGCACTGCTGGAAAGGATGTGAGATGGTACAGCTGCCGAGCATACACCACATACAAGAATTACCTCAAAATCAAAGGCTTAAGAGCTAAAACTCTGAAATTCTCAGAAGAAAGCAGAAATACATTTTTATAATCTTGGATTTGGCCATGGATTCTTAGAGATAAACTATCAAAGTCATAAGCAACAGAAGAAAAATAATTGGACCCTATTAATATTGAAAAGTTTTGTGTCTCAAAGGACACTAACAAGAAAGTGAAAGGACAACCCATCAAGTGGGAAAAAATATTTGGAATCATATATGTGATAAGGGACTTGTATCTAGAATATACAAAGAGCTCTTACAACTCAATAACAAAAAGAAAAATGACCCAATTAAAACTGGGCAAAGGATCTGAACGACAAATGGCTATCAGGCACATGAGAGGATGTCAACATCATTAGTTATCAGGTAATGCAAACACAAAACACAGCGATAAACCACTTCACCCCAAATAAGATGGCTGTAATCCAAAAGTCAGATAATAACAAGTGTTGGTGAGGATGTTGATCAATGAGAAGCCTCACACACCGCTGATGGAAATATTAAATGCTGCAGTCACTTTGGAAAAACAGTCTGGCAGTTCCTCAAAAATTTAAGCATGGAATTTCCATTTGACTCAGCAATTCCACTCCTCGGTACATATCTAGGACAAATGAAAACGTATCTCCACAAATGAAAACGTATCTCCACAAATGAAAACGTATCTACACAAATACTTGTACACAACTGTCCATAGCAGTATTATTCATAATACAGCCAAAAGTGAAAATGACTTACATGTCTACCAATGAATAAACAAAATGTAGTATATTCATATAATGGATTATTATTGATCCATAAAAAGGAATGAAGTGTAGATAAGTGCTACAACCTGGATGAACCTTCAATATGCTGTGTACAAGAATCGAGTCACAGGAGACCACAGGTTAAAAGGTCCAGAGAAGGCAACTCTATAAATAGGGAAAGCAGATTAGCAGTTGCTTAGGGCTGGGGAGGATGCAGGGCTTGGGGATGACAGCCAAATTGCGGAAGGTTTCTTTTTTTTTCTTAATAATGTATCGTCAAGTTAGCTAACATACAGTGTAGTTTTGGCTTTGGGAGTAGATTCCCGTGATTCATCGCTTACATACAACACCAGTGCTCATCCCAACCAGTGCCCTCCTCAATGGTCGCCACCCATTTTCCCTGCCCACTCCCCCAAGTCCTGACCCCCATCAACCTTCAGTTTGTTCTCTGTATTTAAGAGTCTCTTATGGTTTGCTTCCCTGTTTGTAACTTATTTTTCCTTCCCTTCCCCTACGGTCTGCTGTTAAGTTTCTCAAATTCCACCTATGAGTGAAAACATATGATATCTGTCCCTCTCTGACTGACTTATTTTACTCAACATAATACCCTCCAGTTCCATTCATGTTGTTACAAATGGCAAGGTTTTGTTTTTTTTTTTCATCGCTGAGTAGTATTCCATTGAACATATAAACCACATCTTCTTTATCCATTCATCAGTTGATGGACATTTGGGCTCTTTATATAATTTGATTATTGTTGATAGTGCTATTAACACTGGGGTACATGTGCCCCTACCAATCAGCACTCCTGTGTCCTTTGGGTAAATTCTTAGTAGTGCTATTGCTGTGTTGTAGGGTAATTCTACTTTAATTTTTTAGGAACCTCCACACTGTTTCCCAGAGTGGCTATATCAATTTGCATTCAAGGGTGGAAGGTTTCTTCTTGAGGTGATGAAAATGCTCTAAAGTTGATTGTGCTGATGGTCACACAACTCTGGAAAGCACTAAAAATCAGTGTGAGCTGTATGCTAAATGAATTAGATTTCAATGAAGTTGTTACAAACAATAATCTTTAGTACACAAAGTATTTACATTTTTTTTTTTGGCCCAGAGAAATAAAATGCTCCCAATGTAGCTAGCTCTCTTCCAGTCTCCTTGTATTTGTATTTGCAGTTATTTTGCCTGTCCCTTGCTTTCTAATTTCTCCTTTCCTGAATCTTCCTGGATTGATTGACCCTTCTTTACTTTTTTCTTCCTCCTACTCTTTTGGCTAGGAAGTTATACACCTTATTTATGTTCTTTTAGCAATTATTATGTTTTTAAAACTTTTTATTTTGAAACAATTGACTCGCAGTAGGCTTCGAACAAATGTAAAGGCAAGTCCCGAGCACTCTCCGCCCAGCCTCCCCCCACAGTTCCCATCTGACACGACAACACTAAAACATCGAAACTGAGAAATCAGAATTGGTAAAGATCTTGTTCAGATTTTACCAGCTATACTAGCACGTGTGTGTGTGTGTGTGTGTGTGACAAGATACTCATCTGTACCAGTGCCATACATGGCCTTGTTACCCCTTTATTGATACTCCCATCTTCTTCCCCTCCCCAACCCTAGCCTGTGGCAACCACTGATCTGTTCTCCGTCTGTAGAATTATATTAATTCACAAATGCTACATAAATGGAAATAGGCAGTTCATAAATTTTTTGAAATCGGCATCAGCCTTGAGGTTCATCCAAGTTGTTGGATCGGTGGTCTGTTCCTTTTGATTTCTGAGCAGTATTCCACGGTATGGATGTACAGCATATTTAACCATTCCCCCACTGAATGACATTTGAGTTCCCAGGTTTTGGCTGTATGAATAAAGCTGCTATGAACACTGTGCACAAATTCTGCATGAAAATTAGTTCATTTCTCTGGGATAAATGCTGAAAGTATAATTGCTGGTCATTGGGTAAGCCTATTTTAAGTTTTGAAAAGAACTGCCAAACTACTTTCCAGAGTGGCTATACCATTTTACGTTCCCAACAGCGATATGTATGAGTCTTACCGTTTCTCTGATACTAAATCTATCATGCATTCTTGACATGAATTCCAATGTTAATCAATATCCTACCCTCCTGAACAGTATAAAAACTTCGTTTTAGCTACAGTCTCTTCCCTCCCATCTTATCTGACATGTTCTTGATGGGCTATTAGTTCCACCTTGTTTTCAGATCCCCGAACGAGTCATTGCTGTGATTGCTTCATACGATCACTACGGGCTTATTCATCCACGTTGATCTACTTCTTCGCTCATCACTGTTCTTTGAAGAAACATAGCTTTACTGAGCTATAATTCGCACACTATCATGTTCACCCTTTTAAAGTGTACAATTCAACAGTTTTTTAGAACATTCAGAGTTCTGCAACTATCACCACTGTCTTGATTTCAGAACATTTTCCTCACGCCCCAAACAAACTCTACACCCACGAGTAGTTGCTTCCCATTCTCTTCTCCCCTCAGTCCCTGGCAACCACCAACTTACTCTCTGTATGGATTTGCCTGCTGTGGACATTGTATATACATGGACTCATACAATATGTGACTTTTTGTGTCTGTTTCCCTTCACTTAGGTGTTGTTTGCAAGGCTTACTATGCTCTAACATGTATCGAGTATGTAGAATGTATCATTCCTTTGTATGGCTATGAAATATTCCATTGTAAGGATTATCATATTTTACTTATGTATTCACCAGGTGGTGGACATTTGGGTTGTTTCTACTTTTTGGATATTACATTCTCGTATCTTAATTTTTCTTTTGGCTTCAATGTCCTTCCTGAATAAAACTTTAGTAGCTCTTTCTGAAAGAGAGAGAGAGAAATAGAAAGACAGAGACAGAGAGAGAGACAGAGAGAGAGAGAGAATGCCGGAGGGCCAAGAGAGAATCTTAAGCAGGCCCCATGCCCAGCACAGAACCCAACATGAGACTCTATCTATAACTGTGAGATCATGACCTGAATCAAATCAAGAGTTAGATGCTTAACCAACTGAGCCACCCAGGCGCCCCAAGTAGCTCTTCCAATGAAAGCTTTGAATTCCAGTTCTCTCGTATTCTGCAAAAATCGTTATGTCATCTTTCCCTTTGAGTACAGGAATACAGGCTGACAGTTACTTCACTCAGTGCTCTGGTGATATCATTCCGCTGTCTCCTGGCCCTTGTTGAGGAGCAGCTTGTCAACCTAATTGTTGCTCCTTTGCGGGTAGTCTGTTATTTTTCTCAGGATGCTTTTAAGATTGTCTTTGTCATTGGTATTCAGCAGCTTCGCTACCATTTTTCAGCATGTGAATTACTTTGTGCTTAGGACTCATGCTTCCTCATTTTGAGGAATCCTGTCTTTCGCCAAGTGAGTGAAGTTCCTAACAATCATCTCTGCGTGTCATCTCCCTTTGGTTCCCTCTATTCCCTCCACATGGAAACTCCTGTGACCAGCATGTGAGACTCTTAAATTCTATCTTCCTTGTTTCCTAGAAGATCATATTTTCCAACTCTTTATCTCTGTATACTGAGTTCTGGATAATTTCTTCAGGTCTGACTTCTAGGTCAGTTTTCTGACTTCCCTCCTCTGATTTGAGTCTGTATACACTTCTGTGTCTACATATATTAGACTATGATGATTTTGTCCAAGTTCGTTTTCTCTCTAGATTCTAAGCTCCTTGAGGGCAGAGCTGTGACTTACTTATCAACTCATTTTTGTAACCCTAACGACTAGTAGAGGAACTGGCACAAAGAAGTTGTTTATTAAATGCTACTTGAACTGATTATAAACTGTCTAGAAATAGTACATTTTGGTCTTTGGTCCTAGGAAGATCTCAAAGGGAATATTTTGTAATCACCTGGAGTTTGAATATACCAAGTTCTCAGTTTTTATGAGAACACAAGATTGCCCTAGAACTCAGATTTCAACGATTAAGTTTCTACTAGTATACGATAAAAAGCTGCTTGCTGGGGCACCTGGGTGGCTCAGTTGGTTAAGCGTCCGACTTCGGCTCAGGTCATGATCTCGTGGTTCCCGAGTTCAAGCCCCGCGTCAGGCTCTGTGCTGACAGCTCAGAGCCTGGAGCCTGTCTCAGATTCTGTGTCTCCCTCTCTGTCTGTGCCTCTCCCCTGCTCGTGCTCTGTCTGTCTGTCTCTCTCTCTCTCAAAAATAAATAAACATTAAGAAAAAAAATTAAAAAAAAAAAAAGCTGCTTGCTGACTTTAAAACTCTAATTTATATTATACAAAGAACAAGAAGTATGTAGGTATAAACACAGATATCAGAAACAGTTTTCTGATCATACTCAATACAAACTGGTGAATCTTATTCTTCATTTTCCTGAAACTTCACCTAATTATTCAAGGTTAATTGCACACTCATTAAATTCATTTCACACATAATTGTAAATAACAGTAATACCGTCAATCCTCATTAATGTCCCCAATTGGAAGGGAGGGAAACTTCAAATCTGCAGTGTTTTTAAAAGAAGATGATTTAATTACCACCAAGAACATACAATAACTTGAAGTAACCAGTATTAAATGCTGTTTCCAGTTAGAGGCTCTGGTAAATGTGCTTCGATGGCTACAAAATCCTCATCTGTGGGGCGCCCGGGTGGCTCAGCCAGTTAAGTGTCCAACTTCGGCTCAGGCATGATCTCACTGTTCATGGGTTCAAGCCCCGTGTCAGGTTCTGTGCTGACAGCTCAGAGCCTGGAGTCTACTTCGGATTCCGTGTCTCCCTCTCTCTCTGCCCCTCCCCTGCTCGCTCGCTCTCAAAACTGAATAAAAATGTTAAAATTTTTTTTAAAAACTCTCATCTGCAATCAGGAGTATCATTTGCATACAGTGAGCAGGCCCTTATAAACTCGCCATTTAAATTACAGGTCTAGTTTGCATCATTACTTTACTCAGACTGCTATGTTTTCTAGCAGTTTAGAATTCCTGGAAGTTGGGATCTCCTTTCCTTCTCCTACCTCTTTCTCCCCTCACTGATCTGGAGACTGGTCAGGAAAGAGAACAGAGGGCCCAAGAAGGAAAGCGTCTTGTGCAAAGTCACACAGCTAGAAGCAGGCAAATTTCGGCAGCGAGACCCCCAGCTCAGGTCTGAAGCACTATTTCTGACTGCAGTAGGTAATCTTCTGGCTCGTCAATGTCGATTTACTACAATTTTAAATTGAGCAGAGTGTGCTTCTTCTTCTCAGGGCGAGTAAAATAAAGCAAAGAGAACAGTCAAAAGGAAAGGTTGCTCCACCCCTAAGTAATGCAGTTAGAAGTACAGGCCGGGCACACGGAAAGACGCCCTTAATTCGTTCAGTGCTCACTCTTGTCACCACTGTAGCTTAATTCCTGACTTTTCCAGGATGTCTTGGCAAACAGATGGTGGGAGCCAAAGCGAGCAATTTATCTGGAATGGGATTCAAAATATCAACGCTGATAAGTATCAAGGATGTTTTTGTTTTATCTGGAAGAACAATATTCTATCCTACCTTTTGTGCCAGAGGGTTCTTCAGGTATTTTGCATAAAGTTATTGACCTCTAATCCATGGGTGGGGGTGGTTTGGCCGGAGGGAGGTGGGAAATAACAGGGGTGTGTGGAATTGGTAATGGTCTGTCTCGGTTCTGGCTTTGTACTCAAACATATTCCTGGCTTTGCTTTCGAAACATAAATTTAGAATCAGAACCCAGTGGAGCTAGTGTGCGGTTCAAAAGAACCACAGATTCTGGGCTAGTTTTGAACACTGTTAAGAGTCATATTCACCTTGCAGCTGGAATAAAGCCTTCTCTCCTGTTCCAGGCAGTAACATAGGCCTGAACACGCAAAGGACAGATATAGTTTCTAGTACTGGAAATACCACAGGCTGAGTGATTTAGGTCAACTAATCCCTGTAGGAATGACCGTTAAGAGCCCAAGTCTACAAGGGGATGATCTGTCTGAGAGATGGGTGTTCAGTTCACCATGTCTCATGGGAAACGCTTAGGAAGGAGCTGGGGCTGTTTTGCGTTTGCACTTTGTAAACAGGTAGACAATTACCTCATCTCCAGAACAGTGAGAAAGGGACAGGAGGATACCCAAATTCTTAGTAATACTTCGTAATACTTAAGTATTAGGGGTGAAGACTCATAATGTGTACAACTTACTTCCAAATGGCATATTACGACATAAAGTAAAACACGCACACACACACACACACACACACAGAGAACAAACAAATGTTTCACAGTGTTAACAGTTGGTGAATCTCCAGGTGTAGGACATGTGGTGTTTATTCTACTCTTCTTAATTTTCTAGAAGTTGGAAAACTTTCAAACTAAGAAGTTTTTAAAAAAAAACTGCTTTAAAGACTCAATGAAATTACAGGGAGTATGGATTCACTTAGAAAGAGTTAAAAGAAGAGATGATAGCAAGAAAAGCAAGAAACACAGAGCAAGCTGGCGGAACCGAGGAAAGATATTAAGGAGAAAAATAAAACCATTGCTTAACCTAAAACCACACGTAGACACTGCCTGGGAAAAACACACAATGCAGAGGGAGAGGACACGTGGCACTAGTGACTGGAGAGAAGATGGTGATGCGGAGACAGACAACTTGACGAAGCTCCCCTCTGGTGCTATTCATTCAGCTCTGCATCCATCTGGTATTTATTTAACAACTGCTAAATATTAGGTTTTATGTCAGGAACTGAGGACACAAAGTACCCTCAAGGAGCTCAGAAGAAGTTGAAAAAGCACCAGTTACAGACTACCACCGGTGAAATCTGTGCTAGAGATAGACGCTATGGAAACAGAAGGACAGAGAGTGAATCTGCCTCATTTGGAGAGTAGATTAGCCACAGGAGTGGCTGCCGGGACAAATTACCGACAAGCCTGGTGGTGGCCCAAAACAAGAGAAATTTATTCTCTGACAGTGTTGGAGGCCAGAGGCCCAGACTCTATGTCACCGAGCTGAAACCAAGATGGCAGAGCTACGTTCCCTCTGGAGGCCCTAGAGGAGAATTCACTTCTGGCCTCTCCCACTTTCTAATGGCTGCTGGCATGTCACTGCTTCATGGTTCTGTCACTGCAAACTCTATGGCCATGTCACCTTCTCTTTGTTTTGTGTGATATCTCCCTGTGCCTCCCTCGTTCGTAAAGATGGCATTAGGGTCCATCCAGATAATCCAGGATTGCCTTCCTATTTCGAGATCTTTAACTTAATTACATTTGCAGCAAACAGGGTGCCTGAAGGGCCTTGAGCAGAAGATGCCAGCAGACTTGGGCTGGAGAGGCAGGCAGGAGCCGCTGTGTGCCATGACACTATACGCGGTGTTATGGCACAAAACACTAGAAAAACTAGAAAAAACTAGAGAATGGATGGGTCCAGATTTTCCTTTTTTTTTAAGTTTATTTATTTGTCAAGAGAGAGAGAGAGAGAGAGAGAGCAAGTTGGTTGGGGGGGAGGGGAGCAGAGAGAGAGGGAGACGCAGACTCCGAAGCAGGCTCCAGGGACTGAGCTGTCAGCACAGAGCCTGACACGGGGATTGAACTCACAAACCACGAGATCATGACCTGAGCTGAAGTTGGACGGTTACCCGACTGAGCCTCCCCGGCGCCCCTAGATTTTACTTTTAAGAAGATTCATCTTGGGGCATCTGGATAGCTCAGTTGGTTAAGTGTCCGACTTTGGCTCAGGCCATGAACTCGTGGTTTGTGGGTTCGAGGCCCACGTCGGGCTCTGTGCTGACAGCTCAGAGCTTGGAGCCTGCTTTGGATTCTGTGTCTCTTTCTCTGTCCTTCCTCTTCTCATGCTGTCTCTCTCTCAAAATAAATACAAACATTAAAAAAAAAAAAAGAAGACGACGACCCATCCCAGCTGCAGTGTGGAGGATGGACTGGCACAGAGCAAGACCAGAGAACACGAAAGGCATTTAGGAGAGTGCTTCGGGACTTCAGACAAGAAGTAGGGGCAACAGGGCAATAGGAGAGTTAATTACGACAGGGCCAGGAAGAAACAATATTCATATTCATAGTGGTAAACGTTGGAGACAACCTGAAATGTGTAATGCTTTTTGGATTACTGAATGGGTCGGACTGTTCTTACTACTAATTTCCTTTGCCCCTGTAGATAATTGAGTTGTCTGCAATACAAACCCAAACTGAGTTAAAACTATAATCTCATATATGAAAAAAAAAGAAAGAAAAATGTTCAGGCACGAACAGATTTTTAATTTGTTATCTTGGTTATCGTACGCTATAAGGTTATTACCTTTCTATCCTAAGACAGTCTCATGCTATTGGATCCAAATCCAGTGACTTAAAGCCAACAGACTAGATCTGCATTACATAACACAGTGTATGGTTGCTATCCTACAAGCAGTTCCATGCCAATTTGTAATCAACCTTAAACCTAGGCAGAAAAAGCCCAACATATTGCCTTCCCATACAATTAAGAACTATTACATTTTGTCTTTTCCTTGGGAACACATTTACTTACATAATTGTACATTCATTATTTTTAAAAACCAAACTCCATTAAGGATAAGCCTTACTAAGCTTACCAAGAAACCATCATGTTTTTTGCCTTAGAGAAATTCAAGCTACGGTAGAAAAATTTATGGGAAAAGTAATATATTTAATAATACGTCCTTTGGGTGCTTTTAACACTTTGTTAAAAGGAGAGCAACAATAGTCAAGAAAGGTGAGATACCAATTCAGGAAGTCTTAAAGTTGGTTCTATTATAAAACAAATCAACCTTATATAAGGTTGGGAAGGGAATCTTTGAAACAAAGGCAGACATGCTGAACGCAAAGAATGCTATTGTTTCCACCCAGACAGATATAAGGTCCCATAACTTTCAAATTTTGCAAGAACATATTCATAGTAATAATTTTAAAACTCTGTAATCCTTGTTTTCAAAGAAACAACACTGCAGTCTGCCTTTCACAGGGCTAGCCCGGGGTGTGGAAGATGCTTCCCACCCTAAAGCTGGGAACTGGAGAGCTCTCGTAGTCATAACTCCTTCCCACATACTGCCTGGGTTTCTGGGGTACATGTCCTTTTGAAGAGCAAAAGGCCTTTGGCTTGCCTCAAACTCTGTGTTTGGTCAGCTCCATCTGCCTGGAGACTGAATTCTATCGTCTGTGTCAGGCATCAGGCACTGAGTGAGTTTCTGCCTCAGTATGAGGGAGGGATAATGACATTGCCACTCTCTGACAGACTTCTGCCAGAGACTTCTGTGGCCTTGCCATCCACCACACCAGATCTTCCTGACGGAAGGCAGGAATCCAGTTCGAGTTTTCTATACCTCTTAGGCACCGTGACTTACACTTTTTATTGCTTCTAAAGGGTCACTCCTCATACATAGCCGAGATAATTTCCCCTATCCCCAAGCTCTCCATTCCAGGCCAATGATAGTGACTGTGATTTGGGTCTGCAAATGTAGTTCAAAAGATTCATAAAACACTCTACATGTAACTCACAATCCTTCTCTACCTCATGGCTGTGGCAGCTGCTTACAACATGAGGTCTGCTTGTACCTTGCTCACAAAGACCACTCATTTCTCCACTGCTGTGACTCAGAGAGCCATATCCGAAGGTATATTATAGTATTTCCTCTTCTGCTTTGGCTCCCTTATTTACATACCTGTGCTATGTTAGTCTGGAAGCTTAATGTAAACAGTCCGTCAGATAGTATAAGCAAGGGTAGCTTCACACCAGCCCTTCAGATGTTACTTATGAAGTAATTACGAAACATTCTCTCCCTCTCCCTTTCTCTCGCTCTCTCTCTCTCTCTCTCTCTCATAAACACACAGACACACAGACATACAGACACACACACACACACACACACATACTTATAATATCACATATATATGGCTACACGCTTTGGTGAGGTGAGGTGCAGTGCTCAGGACGAAGCATCTGTTAGCTTGTATTTATATAAGTGAATAGTCTGTACCTCCTGACATGTGCCCAAGATGACAGGAGGCCATGCTAAGAATGACCATGGGCTGGGCAAGTGACAAGAGAAGGCACAGGCAGGGAACTATGCGAGGCGAAGCGGAGTATTACCTGCCAGCTTCCAGCAATCAGGACGTTCTGGTGAACCAGGAAAGACTGGGCGATGAGCTTTACTTTATGGAAAAGGGAAGTTTATCTGGAACGCGGTGGCAGGTGAATTATAAAAAGGTGCAAACAAATAGAGTAATGCTGGATCTTTGGGAGAAAACAAAGAAACAAGCACAGCCAAGCTAAAATAAACAACGTGGAAGTCTCAACATTAACAGTCCCTGCCAGGCTGCGAGTGCTGGTCCTTCTGGTTAAACTACGATCAGTGTCTGGTACTGTGACCACACTGCTGCCACCAAACACCTCTGTCACTGTTCCCAGTGCTACGCACACATCTCCCCAGCCCAGGAGTTTGGAAAGGGGCAGAAGCCATAGGAAGAATCTTTGCTTTAGTACTTCAAGATAACAAGTGTGTTCCAATTAGGAAGTTACTGCAGTTAGGAAGTTTTCTGGAACGCGAGTATGTTTGGAGAGTGAAGGGGTGGCAAACACCCAAAGGGAACGAGGAAGGCACTAGATATAGGGAAATCAGTGATTTTAGATTAAAGAAAGAAAAGTTACATCAAATATCTAATACGATCTATTTCTTTCCATTTGCAATGAACTAAGTCCAATAATTACTAATTATTTGAAATACATATTTTATAACATTTCCTATAATATAGGTTGACTGTAATACTACTAGTAATAATAGCTAGTATTTATTTGAGTACTTTCTATGTGTCTGGCACTTTGCTAACTTTTGGACATATACTTTTTTTTTTTTAATTTTTTTTTAGTGTTTATTTATTTTTGACACAGAATCCAAAGCGGGCTCCAGGCTCTGAGCTGTCAACACAGAGCCTGACACGGGGCTCGAACTCACGAACCGTGATATCATAACCTGAGCCGACGTCGGACACTTAACCGACTGAGCCACCTATACATTATCTTTTCTTATTCTTACATCAACCATATAAGGTATGTGGCATTATTATTATTATTATTATTATTATTACCATTTCAACAGAGAAAGCCAAGATTTGGAGAAATGAGGAAACTTGCCAACCCCTCTAGTAAAAAGACTGAGTTTTTAAAACTGCACTATACAAAACCAAAAAGGATAGTTTAGGGGAATATCATCCTTTCTATGGTAAGCTTTCAAATGCCAACTTGAACAATCATCATTTTAAAAAGAAATTGCTTAAGTAATTCTCAATTGTCTGTTTAAGCAAAGTGACTTTGGATACCACTTCCCACAGGATGTATATGGCACACCATTCTCCACCTGGGTAAGACATGTAAGTTGAACAGCTATAGCAATGCTAATATTATTTTTAAAACTTAAAAAAAAAGTAGCATAAGGACAACTGTGGAGGGAAGGATATAGATGAATAAATTACTTAAATGAATTATTTTAAGGTAAACACTCTTATGACCCCATCCAGATCAAAACACAGAAACTGGGCAGTCACCCAAAGCCCTCCCTTTGTCTCACACACCACGCCCTCTCCCTTCCCACAAGGAACCACTGGCCTGACTTTAATGCAATCATTTTCTTGCCTTCCCTTTAGTTTTATCACCCGAGTGTGCATCCTTTTTCAGATAGGGTTTTTAGGTCTATTTAATTTAATTTTAATTTATTTTTTATTTTTTTAGGCCTATTTGAATCTATAGCTCCTCCATCCATTCTCTCCCTTTTTTTTCTTGTAAGAAGGATTTTTGAAGAAATGGAACCATTTGAACTTATAAAATGGCAAAGTTTCCCATTGCCTGAATTTTGCTGATTGCATTAATACAAATGTTATAACTTGTTAGTTTAAATCAAGTCACGAGGAGAATATCAGGCAGAAGGAAACGCAAACATGTTCTCTGCCAAATTCACAGGAGCATGAAGACTCTTCCTCTCACAAAACCATGGGATGATGATGATGATGATGATTTATTTTTTTACAAAAGCTTTGATACAGTTACTTTGGGGTAATCTGTTTCTTCCTGTTGCTGCCTCATAATATGTACATCTCAGAAAATCTGGTCATGGGAAAATGCATTGTTGGATATATAAGGAAAGCCAAAAAAACCCCCAAAAAAACAAAAAAGGGATTTTCCTTGGGAAGGAAATGGAAAGGACCAGCAACCTCTACCCAGTGCTCTGATTATTTGTAAGTTTTGGCACCTTTCTTTCTTTAAGACACAGCCAGGTGAGCTATGAGCAGAGGAGAAATGGATGGTAGCAAGGCGAACTTAATACAAGGGCAACATAAAACTCAACGCGATTCTTCTTTAGGGCAGTAAAACAAGCCATGTTCATCTGCCCTTCATTTTTCCTCCTACCACCACATTCTTTTCAAGCCTTAGTTCCTACGCAATGGCCTTCGGACAAGGAATAAGAATCGCTGTGTAGCTAGACCTACTTGTTGTTAAGATTAGAGGCAAATTAGTTAGCACAGTTTCCTTACGTGAACAGTGAAGGTAATCGGTACCTCACAAGGCTGTTGGGGGGCTGCACTGAGATAACAGTATACAGTGTCACATAGTAAATGCATAACAAATGTCAGTCTCTTGGTTTTCGCCTCTTCCCTGCCAAGTTGTATCAATTTCCCTCTAAATATGTTGACTTTAAAAATTCAAGCCATTGAAAATCAAAAGTTCAAACAAAGGACATAAAAAATTCTGAATTTTCATTTCACCCTTTGCGGAATAAACCTTTTTGACAATGTCCTTGTGAATTTAGATCCTTGGCAAGGTGCTTAAACTTTAAAAACCAGGGATGAAGCCCCTCCTGCACAGTATTTCCTACATTCATCCTTTCCTGTCCATTCCCTCCGCAACCTTGCTGGTTTGGCACTATTTCATCAATCAGCTAGCAAAAGGGAGACTGAAGATCTTGTATTCCAAGCCTCATTTTACTGGAAAGGAAACTGAAGTCCAGAATGACTTGCCTAACCACGCTCTCTAGTTCACAGCAGAGACTAGACTATAGCCTCTAACGCTGGTCGCAAAATAAGTGCCTACGGGGGCCAGTAGGTAAGAGAAGAGAGTAAAGGGAGGGTCGTAGGTGGGGAGCGCAGCTGGTCCAAACTGTGAACTTCAGCTCACAGTTCCCACGTGGGACAGCTGGGGAAGACGGCCAAGTGCTGCTAGAACTTCTAACATTTAAAGAGATCATTGAAACTTGAAACTTTATATATAATCTACTTGCTTTTAACGCTGGCAATGTATTAAACATTTTTTAAAGCCTCTCTGCAGGTCAAACAAGACACATCTGTGGGCTGGATTTAGCCAATTTGAGGCCTCTGCATCCTGCTAACCTTAAGTTAAATTCCTTTCATTTAATTTGCTTTGATTCTCACGCTCCTTGCTCAAAAAACCTTCGACGGCAATGGCTCCCCATTGTCTACAAGATAAAGTCTAAATTTCTTAACCAGTCCTTCGAGGCAATCCATGGCCATATTTAAGACTCCAAATTATATTTCTACCTCACAGTCTCCACGCTCCACTGCAGCCAGAAGGGCTATTGAGTTCTACACCAGGTACAAAAAAAATTCGAAAAGACACCTGACCCGGCCTCATGGGCTGTCCTTGGTCCCCAGACTTTCCCTCTCTTGGAATGACTTCCACCTGTGCACTCCTCCCCTCAGTGAAACTCTGTCCATCCTTAAGTGCTTAAATACCATCTTTCCACAAAAATATCCCTGATGGCCCCTGCGAAAAGCCACCTTGCTCTGAATTTCTTTAGGACTTTATATCACTCACATGACACTTAAAATATGCTGCCTGCTTTTGGAGTTACCTGCACAGCTCATTGCCCCAAGCACCTAATAACACTCCTCAAAGGAAGGGCTTGGATCTGAAGACTATGGTGTTTTGTACAAAGCAGGGGGTTCAATAACCATCTTAGAAATATTACCCTCTTATACTGAAAACTTGTGGATGAAACATGAATACTTTTACAGAATTTTGTTGCATCTGTACTTTCATAGGTAGACTCCTGAGCGACAAGAAAAGGGTCTGGTTTCCCAAAACATTTTTTCACTGAACTACTACTTTCTACCTGCTTTGAAGCATTTCCTCCTCTAAAAGCACTCACATTTTTGCTTTGGACAAAAAGGATTCCAAGAGACCACTGTTAAATATTCATCTGTTATGTGAAAGTGTCTGTCTTTTTCTACGAGTATGGTTAATTTATCAGTCTGATGGTTATCACTTGGAAAGACACAGAGGGACAGGGCTGTTGGCAAACAGACACTGTCATCGAATAGTTTAATTGTGATAAAATTGATTGAGCCCTGATTGTCCAGCAACCAAGGCTAATTCTGAGTGGGAGGGTCTTACACTTGTATCTCACACTTTGCTTTTCTGGAACCACCCCCATTTTCAGTCATCTATATTCAACTACGTCAAAAAAGAAAAGAAAAAAAAAATAGACTCCATTCTATTTTTACTGACCTGGCCAGCACTGGAGGCACTAAATAACATGTTTGCTGAATGAATTTTAAAAAAATCAATGTTCACAGTCCTGTAAGCCTTAAAAGATGGCCTAAAGTTATACAATCATGGGAAAGGTGGATACAATCTTACCTCAAACTAGCTATAGTTTAGATGTCAGCTGAGTAATTTCAATTAGCATATCCCAGATACACCTTTTTTTTTTTTTAACTTTTTTTAAAGTTTTTATTTATTTTTGAGAGACACAGAGACAGAGTGTGAGAAAGGGAAGGGCAGAGAGAGAGGGAGACACAGGATCCGAAGCAGGCTCCAGGCTCTGAGCCATCAGCACAGAGCCCGATGCAGGGCTCGAACTCACAGACCGTGAGCTCATGACCTGAGCTGAAGTCGGCTGCTTAACTGACTAAGCCACCCAGGCGGCCCCCAGATACACCTTTTTAAACCTGTACAAATGTATACTGTCAGTGGCAAGTTAGGCCTTGCAAACATAAAGTTAAGTCCTCACGCTTAGGTCACGTGGTAACCTGTTTTGATGTTACAAGACAATCTTGAATTCCAGGAAACATCAAAGAAAACTGACTACACGGGTTTCCACCGTGAAAACAATGCTTCTTTCCTGTTCAACGATGCCATTGTAGGTCACAACTCCTAACCCTCTAATTTCCTTACCAAAAGAAAAAAAATTCATTCTTAAACCTTTACTGGGAGTACTCCTAGCATAAGCACACTGTAACACGCTTATAATCTATACTAGCATAAGCAGAGTTTAACAGATAGACTCAAAGAGCTTCCCATAAAAAACAATTCTTTTCTTTGTAACTCCTGTGAAGAAAGAAGTCCAATAGGTTACACACAGACACAAAGAAGCTCAAAGTCCCCTCCTTTTTTCCCTACTTTAGTATGTTTGGTAGTAAAACAGACTTAAAGCAAATACTCTCCCCTTTGTTGAAAACTAGTAAGGTGAACACGCTTATTTTGTCTTTATATAAATCATCTTCTGTGTTAAATTTCTGAGAACACAATTTTAACATTTTAGAAATTAATATTCAAAACACTTTTCAAGCAGGCGAGGGACGCCAGGCCTTTCATTGTTCGTTAAGACACGATTTAGATAAACGGTAACAAACGGTTTGACTACATTGTTGTAAAATAAGAAAGCCCACGGATTTGTTAAAGAACAAGACAAAAAACACTTATGATCACAGGTGGAAGGCTGGGATCGACTACATCAAGATCGCTTGCCCCCACTTGAAAGAAAGAATATCAATGCGTCTAGAGGGTGGGCTCGCTAGAGCTGTGTTTCTGATCTTAAACCAAGCCAGAAATAAAGGGGCAGCTCCAAGCCCCTTTAATCTCTTTCAATGTGTGTTTCCAGCAGAAACTGGTCTTGTTTAGGCTGACGGTGTTTTCCCAAAGGACCAGTGAGACAGAAGAGGGAGTCAGGCAACTGCAACCCGAGAATATCGGTGTTCTTCGCACAGAAATGGAAAGAGCTCTGTGCTGAGACTGGGGACACACAGACGCACGCAGAGCATCTGCGCTGAGGTGACATCTGGTTGCCCTTCATGAGCTCCCTGCTTCTGAGAATGGGGTGTCACTCATTATTTTTTAACTGTAAAATGATCCTGGGGGGGTGGAATATGGAGATTCACCCCTACGCTCCTAGAATCTTTCAGGGAGAAGGCGGATTCGGGCTGGAGAGGCGGGAGTGTTCGGGACCAAGCGGCCCAGGAATGACCCCGCAGAGGTCACCACCGCAGACCTCTGCGCCCCAGTCCCAGGGACCGACGCCCCGGGGAGGAAGGCCGGGGGCGCCCGCGCTCTCCCCAACCAGGGGCAGTTAAGTGAACGTGTGCAACATCACAGCCCGGGGTCCTTCTGCGAGCCGGCGGGCGGGCGGCCCCGCCCGTGTCCCCACCGGGCGACGGGGCCGGCCGGCCCTTACCTGGTTCCTGCGGTACCACGCGCCCGACAGGGAGCCGTTGCCGGCGCCCAGCGCCCCGTACGTGAAGTTCCGGGACAGCTCGTCCACGGCGGCCGAGGCGGCGGCCATTGGGGCTCGCTCCCGGCGCTCGGGCTCGGGCTCCCACCGCTCCGCCAGGCGCCGCGGAGGGGGCGCGCCCTGCCGAGGCCGCGCCCGGGCCGCGCTGCAGCCACTTCCTGCTCGGCGCCGGGGACGGCGGGCGCGCCGGGGCCACCTGGCTCGCGCCCCCGCGCGGCGGCAGGTGCATCCCGCCCGCACGCACGCACGCCCCGCCCCCCGCGGCCTCCGCCCTCCGGCCGGCGGCTGCCTCTCCGGGCGGCTCCCCGCGCACCAGGCCGTCCAGAGCGGATCCCGTGCGCGCGAGGGGTGGGGGGCGGGGTGGGGTGAAGGGGGGTGGGAACTGCACCTGCCGGGGCGGGAGGGAGCTGTCCCTACCCGCGCTTCCAGCCCGGCCTGCGCTGGTTCAGCACGCACTGAAGTCAATCCCATCCAACCCAGAGCCACCAGCCACCTTCGCCCCGTCTGTACCTGGCAGCTGGAGCTAGGACACTTTTCTCACTTGCTTTTTCAAAGTTGTTTGCATATAGAAAGGTCAGGAGTTTCCGAAAATATTGTATGCAACACGAGAATAAAGGTTGGATCGATTACATCTCGATGCCAACAATTGATGGATCCTCAGTAAATGTCCCTGCAAGGAAGGAAGGAGTCTCCTGCAGTAGCTGGGGAACCCCGACGTTTCTTTCAGACGTGGGGTTTCCTTCCGATGCAACCAGAAGGAATTGCTGAAACCTTACCAGCTGCTAGATGTGAGAATTTAGAATGGGAGATAATTGTTAATGGTCTTAATGAACTCTAGATGTTTTCGTTTTGTCTGTATTAAAATTCTGTGTTACTACAAACGATTTGTAAGATATCCCTGACCCTGAGATTTCTGGGATTCTATATTTTTGCCTGAAGCCAACTCTTTTGTTTACAGGATGCTGAGGTTCTTCTTACATAATGTGTTTTGACTGCCATGACTTCATTACAGACGGACCTTCAAGAAAAGACAATAGCTGCCTGGTGGAAAAACTGGGAGAAAGTTTTCAGTGTTTATTACAGGAAGAGTGTGAGTGAGAGAAGGAAATGAGGAAAAAAAATCATTTTAGGTAGAGAAATATCAAGACATGTCATCTCGAAGTTCTGTAGTTTTTTTTTTGCTTGAGCACCCAAAATGTTCAACGAGCAGTTAATATAGTAGCTAACTACTTGCAATTTTAAGAGGCTCATTTATTTCAAATTAATATCGGACAGAAAGATGTTTCTTTAATATCTTCTATCATATCACATCGTGTCGGGGATTTATTAATGCTTGTATCGGTTGAGATGCTTTAGGGTACAAGTAACAGAATATGTCAATACAAGTGGCTTAGACAACGAGCATCTGTTATCTCTGGAGGGAATGTGGCTCTGTGTGGCTCTGTGATATCATCACTTCCATCTTTCTGCTCTACTATGCCTGATGTATCAGGCGTTTCCCTTTTCGTGGTGGCAGCTCCAGGCATTGCACGCAAATACGACCACATTTAGAAAAACGGCCAAGCATTTATTTCTTCGCAGGCATCTTTTTATTGGAGAGGAAACCCTTTTTCAAACTCCCCTTCACGCCCCATCAGCCAGGACTAGGGTCCTGTGCCTGTCCACGTCCTACCTGCAACGAAGGCTGGGAAAGGGAGTCTCAGGCATTTCCAGCCTTCAGAGTGGGAGGCGAGCCCTGTCAGCCAGGAAGAAACCAGGATGGGGTGGGAGGGTGCTATCACCTGGCACGACCACTCCTTAATGTATTCTCTCGGCCAGATTGTAACTAGTCACAGTGTCTAACAAGCAAGATAATAAATGGATTGTGTCACTTTCCTGTTTAAAATGCTACCAAACCTCCCCATGGACACCATAACGTTCACACTTCTTAAGCTTGGCATATGAGACACTTTATGATCTGGCCCCCGTACTCGGCTACCCTCATATCGCTCCCGTTTTATTTTTTAATTAAAAAAATCATTTTCTGTTTCTTTCCATTTGTTTAAAAAAAAAAAAACCTCTAAAGTGTGGCAGAAGACAGCCCTTGGAACTAGGAACGTGTGACGGGTAGCCGGTGACATGTTGTTCTCTAGGTTCCGAGATGCCCCTGCGGTTGCCGTGGCTGTCCTAGCATGTGGGGGTGGTTGGAACAAAGAATTCGTGACCAATGTTCCTCTCCACACAGTTCACAAGGAGGCGGCAGGAATGCTGTGTGAGCTATTTTGGTCTCAGCTGCGTAGGAGTTGCTGGAGGCTGCTAGGGGCTTTGTGACGGCCTCCACCTCACAGGAGTTTTCTTCAGGGGATGTCCTGTTCTCTTTACAGGACACCAAAAGCCTTTAATCAACTGCCTATTTTTAGGGCTGAAATGGTGGAGTTCTGTTCCTCCTTAATTCAAGGAATTCTATTCTGAGGCCACATCATTTGAAGCTAAATCCCTGCTCCCTGCTGACTTGCTGTGTGAGATTTTGATCAAGTTGCTTAATTTCTCTGTGCTTTGCCTTCATCATCTGTAAAAGGGGGCTAATGAGTACCGAAACATAGAAAGAACTCAGTAAATGCTGTCTTTTACTACTTATGACTTGGGAGAGGGAAGAATTCCTTAAACAAACACATACACACACAAAAAATACAAACCACAGAGGTTAAGACTGATACGACACAATTGCAATAAAATTAAGAACTTTTGTAAGTCGAGACCATAAAGCATAAAGAGATAAGTCATAAAGTGAGAACGTTATTTGTCATGATAACTGACAAGGGTTCGCATCCAGAACATATAAACAACCCCTACGGGTCAATAGAAAATGCCAGATAACCCATGGAAAATGGCCAAACACATAAACAGGCATTTTTCATAAAAGAAAGTATCAATGACTGAGAAACGTACAAAATGCTTCCATCTCACCAATAATCAGAAAGTCTTTGCTCGCAGTATTGAGGATGCGAAGTCGAAGATCGAGGCTCCAGCACGGTCATATTCAGGAAGGCCCTCCTCTTGGTTCCCAGCCAGCACCTCCTTGCCACGTTCTCACATGGTAGAACGGGCTAGAGATTTCTCTGGGGCCTCTTTTATAAAGCACTAATCCCGTTTATGAAGTCTCCACTTCCTAAGGCCTCACTTACAATTACCGTCAATCTTTGGGGAGGCTCCGATTTTAACACATGAATTTGGAGGGGCGGGGGACACAAACATTCAGACCACAGCACGTACCAAACATCGATAAGGATGTGGAGGAACAGAAACTCCTTTTCACTGCCGATGCCATTGACACTGGACAAAGTTTGGCGTTGTTTGGTAAAGGTGACAGTGACTTTCACTCTTAGGTGTATGCCCCAGAGAAACTCCTGCCCACGATCGTAGGAGAGGCGTACTAGGATAACAGCACTCATTGTAATGGCAAAACAACAAAGAAACTGGAGACGCCTAAAGTGTCTATCAACAGAAACAGTGGGCAAATGAACTTCGATACTTTTATACAATAAACTACTACACGACATCGAAGTTGCCGGCACCACAGCTATCCAGTACCCATGTTGACATGGATGAATCGCACGAACATAATATTGAGTTAAGAAAAGCAAGTCCCCGGAAGATGATATACAGTGTAATTCAAAAATCAGAACAACTCTGCATGTAGGAAAATCTAAAGAAAGGCAAGGGGACGATACACACAAACTTTGATAGTGGTTCAAAGGTATTCGCAATGTTCTACTTTCTGAAGGGGGCGATGGACCACATGGGCATTTATTTTTTTATTATTATGAAAGATACACATTTATGGCTTATGTGACATGACTTTAACTGTGATATATTTTATAACTAATACGACAGATTAAGCAAGAAAAAAAAAAAAAAGCAAGGTTTTGTGGTCAAAGTTTCCCAACAGTTCCAGGTCGGTCGATCTGGATTTAAGTTGAGTCTTCTGTTCCTTTATCAGCTGCATGACTTTGGGCAAATTCTCTGAGATTCGGTTTCCTAACTCATAAAGTTGGGAATGATATTTCAAAGACTGTTGTCAACATTCCTTACTAGGTCATGCGAGTGAGAAACACCTTACGGTTCAACTCGGTTCACTAAGCACTTGGTGCCATGAGCCAGAGGCACAGGGATGGATAAAGTATGGGCTCTGTGCCCCAGGGGCTGACAGTGCCGTGAACAGGCAGGCAGGTAACAGGGAGATTCAAGTTAACTTTAGCATGAGAGCTGGGAGACACCAAAAAAGCTGTTCTCTGCTCCGCTTGGGAAAGTGAGTGGTACCTGAGAGGGTCACCCGGAAGACGGTGATGAGGGTTCTGAATCCAGAAGGATGAGTTAGCCGATGCAGAAGGAGGGTGGGAGTGAGCAGGGCTGACAGAAGGTAGGGGCATAAACCAAGGCCAGAGACGGCAGTCTAGGGCAAAAGGAGACCTACCCAAAATAAGGACAAGAGGGCCAACAGGGCCAGGAAATTTAGGGTTTTGTGTGTTGAGCAATCAAGATTGGACTTGACTCTTCATGGGAGCCGCCGAGTAAGTTTACGGCAGGACAGGATTGGTGCTTTAAAAGATTCGCTGCTGGAAGGGCAGGGAAGGTTTAGGTGGAAAACACCAGAGACAGAGAGACAAGTGAAGAGGCTGCAAAGGCTCAAGTGAGGACACGTGACAAAGGCTGGAGAGTGGCGAGATTGCAGAAATGTTTCAAGTAAAACCAGCATAACCTGTTGATGGGGCAGCGGAGGGAGAGAGAAGAGAGAGGAGGAGAGAAGAGAAGAGAGGGGGAGGAGATATTAAGCAAGGGGAGGAGAGAGAAGAGAGAGTCTGAGATGTGTTCTCGTTTGGACTACTGGCTGCCAGGGCAGCGCCCCTTGCCCACACGGGGGACTAGGAAAGAGGCTTCTGTTTAGGGGGAGAGGGTGAGCTCCGTTGGAGTCGAAGGCTCCTTGAACTTGAGGAGCTTGTGGGGCTTCTCGGCAGAAAACAATGTGCACGATTATCCAAAGATGCAGGGGTGAGGCCTGGGGCCGGGGAGATTTGGGAGTCACCAGTGTGCAGGTGGCTGAGACTGGCCAGGGAGAGCACATGGCCGCCTCCTTTTGGAGCAGGACCAGGCAAACTCTATCTATAAGGGGCCAAATAGTAAGTAGGTTCTGTGGACCATATGGCCTCTTACCGGAACCATTCAACTCTCCCGGTGCAGAAGCAGCTACAGACAATATGTAAATTAGCGCTCATGGCTGCATTCCAATAAAGCTTTGTTTACAGAAACGGGTGGCTGGCACAAACCAGTTTGCTGACTCCTTTTCTAGAGGGAAGAGCGGAGCGCAGAGCACAAGGCCAACAAGGACCTCTTGAGAGGTGAGAGAATAAACTTGCGAGGCCTCTTGGCCAGTGAGTGACAGAACCCCACACCAAAGGGAAATTCAATAACTCGTAACTATGGGAAGGCAGGGGTGGAGCCGGACCACTAGATCCAGAACCTGATTTTCGGGTATGGGCTTCACCCTCAGGTCAGCCTCACATGGTGCGGGCATGGCCAGAGCGACTCCTAATGTCCGTCCTTACGGCCTGGGTTCAGAAAGGCGAGGTGAAGAGAGGGTGACAGGTTGGTTACTGCTCCTGGTTCTTCGCGCCCCACCCCCATGCAGGGATATTTGTATTCTCCACTCCCACTCCTCCTCACCCCTCACCCCTCCAATTGCCGAGTGACTGCAGTTCCTCCCACTTACAGGCAGCTCCTCAGCGACGCTAGGCTTGGCCACCCGGCCTGCTTCGGAAATGTGGATAGTGACCGTGTGACAGTTCTGGGTCAAGACCGTATGAGGCATCCCACATTTCTTCTTGCTCTGTATTCCCGGGCTCTATTCTGAGGAGACCAGGCCCCAAGTAGCTACTGGGCCAGAGAGAGTGAAGTCTGGGAAGCACACCTGAGGCCAAGCCTGGCCACATCGGGCCTGCAGACTCGTGCATGAGAAAATAAATATCGGTTGTTATAAGCCACTGAGATTTTGAGAGTATCTGTTAAATAGCAACACGGATTGATCAAGGGTATGCCCCAACCAACTTCATTTAGAAAGTCGTGGTGGAAAACTGCCCTGATTTGGGACCTGTGCCCCATCTCTGTCTCAATTACGGAGGGCCGAGAGATTCGGTTTTATGATTGGCCCATGCGGACCACGTGCTCACTCTTTTCAGGGAGGCGGGGGCAGTTACCAAGGTGAGCAGACGAAAGCTACAGCCCGTGCCGTGAAGAAGCAGGGAAATGGGCAGGCGGGAGTAACAAAAACAAGGGAGTGTTAAATAATGCTACAGGTGGCAAAGAGAACGGCAAGACATAAATGAAAAGTGTCCATTGGCTTTGGCAATAATGAGTGATAGAAGTTGTTAGTGATCTTTGCCCGAGTGGCTTCCGTTGGGTGTTGGAAGATTATAGTTGAGTGTTGGCAGCCAGATTATAGTTGATGGCAATATTTCAATAAATCTAATTATTGAATAATTCTAATAATTCAGTAACTCTAATTCCCTGGAGGAATGTTAGCTATTCCTAAAAAGGAGCTTAGGTAGGGAGCAGGTTGGGAGTCCGTTAAGGGAGAGCCAGGAGTTTTGTTTAATAGGCATGTCTTTGAAGCCACAGAGGTCCTGGGGAGAGGGAGTGTTGGGATCACCCACAGGAGAGGGAGGTGATTTTCTGAGTGGGAGATCTGTCCCGCAGGAGTGGAACCAGGATGGAGGGCAGGAGCACAGTCCTGGTGTGACCCTCAGGGCCGACAGAGGCAGAATTGTATTTGGGAGCCAGGCGTGAAGGCAGGATCCAAGCAACATGGAATTGAAAACAGCAGGATTTAGTGAGAGATCACGAGGTGGGTGAGAGAGGCCAAGGGAGGAGCAAGCTGATAAGAGTATCTGGTCTCAGGCCTGGAGAAACAGTACCAGAGCCAGTCAGAACACAAGTGTCCAACTGGCAAAATATTAGTCTAGTGCCCTCCCCCTTTTGGGACTCTGACCTTCTCTTGTCTTCTTTCAAGGCCTCTTTCCTTAGCCCCTGCCTCCTTCTGCACCCTGTCCCTCCTGCCTTTACTGACATCTGACCGTGTAGGACTTCCCAAGGCTGTGTCCCACCCGAGCCGGTCCTCCCCAGCCGGTCCCCCGACATCTTTCCCTCTGCCTCCTCTGGGATTGGACTGTCTCGTGTCTCATGCCTTTGCTCTCCACTCTCAAGGGGGCATCTGGAAAGGGTCCGTGCCAAGATGCTAACACTACTTCTTCTGTGGTTATTTGCTTTCTGAATGGACTCTCCTGGTAACATGATGTCTTAACCCAAAGGATTTTTTCTGTCCAAGGAGTAAGAATTGGGCAGATGGAGGTGGAGCATGCAAAGTTGCCCCTCAGACCTTACCACGTATTAGGTTTGTCGCTGATGAAGCTTGTCCTGAACTAGAGAAGGCATGAAGAGAAAAATAAGAACCTTCATTTTAGGTGGCAACACAACAGATTTTAGGTGTAATTGCCAAATGAAAACGCCTAGATGTGGGAAAGATAGGGCTAGACAAATGGCCAGAAATCTAAGGTCAAGATATAGTTACCCATATCTTAGTATTACCTTTACTTCCGGTTTTCTATCTTCCATACCGTGGTGGAGTCCGGACTTCCGCTGCCCCGTTAAGAAGGCCAGCGAGGTGAGCAAATTAGTGAAGGTTCTCTAGAGACAAAGAATCAATAGGAGATGCAGATAGAAATATATACCTATGGATAGAGATCTCGTGTGATTATGGAGACTGAGAAGTCCCAAGGACTGCAGTGAGCAGGCGATGGGGTCAGTTCTAGTCTAAACGTCAGAAGGCGTGAGACCCAAGAAGAGTCCAATTTTCCGTTCAATACTGAAGGCTGGAAAAGACAGGTGTTCCGGCTCATCAGTCAGGTGGAAGGAGTTCCGTCTTAATCTTTTCATTTGTTTTAATTCAGGCCTTCGACCGATTGGAGGAGGCCCACCCACATTAGGAAGGCAATCTACCTTACTCGGTCCACTGACACAAATGCTAATCTCATCCAGAATCACCCTCACAGTAACAGAATAACGTTTGACCTAATGTCTGCGTGCCCTGTGGCCCAGTCAAGGTAACACTTCGCTTAACCATCACAGTGAGCCCCTCAAGGAGGGAAGAAAGACGATCCTGTATTGCGCTGAATACCAATGAAATGGCCTATGGAACCAGGTGTGACAAATATGGCAGGCAGAAGTTTCACAGACATAAATTTGATTATTTGTACCACTTTTCTTTGGCCTGGAGTCTGGTTTCCATAGTAATCCAATTTGTCCCGCAGGTTTTCTGTGACCATGTTACTTGAATCGGATTTACTTTCTATCCTTCCCCTCCTCTCCTTCTCTGCGTCGACATTATCTCCATACTGTCATCAGCAGTAGCCGAGGTTTATCGAGCGCCTGGTGCTCTCATAGCTCTGTGCCAGGAAGGAATCTGGGATTCGTGGGGGAAATTAGATCTGTCTCTTGCTTTGAGCAGCTTAGTTACAGTGTAGGAGACAGAACATACACACGGAGAGATAAATAAATGCAAACCAACTATGAACTAATTCACTAGGTGCTAAGTGCAGTAGGACCTTCGTCTTAAGGTTGCAGAAAAGGAGTGACTAGCAGCTGAAAGTGGTCTGGAAAAGCTCCCTGAGGGAACAGCGCGTCCGGAAACAAGTGTCAGGAAGGGGAGAGACTGTCAGGAACGCAGAACGCCCTGCACAGAAGCAGAACGTGCCAGTGGGTGCGGGGACAGACGGCGAGGCCAGGCTTGGGGGGCTCCTGAGCCATGGAACAGCTTGATGCCTGCAGACAGCTTTA
The DNA here is from genome assembly GCA_030068075.1 of Paguma larvata. Classification (NCBI taxonomy): domain Eukaryota; kingdom Metazoa; phylum Chordata; class Mammalia; order Carnivora; family Viverridae; genus Paguma; species Paguma larvata. The sequence continues at coordinate 42,778,542 of CM057838.1, forward strand.
GGTCCAGGTTGCTCATTAAAATTTTTTCACTGTGTGTGAAATTTTCCAGAATCAGCGTGGAGAGAGTCATCTGTGTCTCCCAGAGGCCTCTCCTCCCCAACACAACTTCCGAAACCGGCCCAGCCGGTCGAGACTCACTTCTGCTCTACCCGGTGACACGCGCTCCCTCGGAAAAAGCCTGGATTTGCACAGGATTAAAAGAAAAAAAAAAAAAGCAACTGAAGAAAAAGCCTCTCTACCTGTTTTCATGCGCACAGTGAACGCTGTTTTCCTATGGTTAGTCCTGCTGGCCTGTCATAGCTCTGGTGCGCTGTCGATCCCAAAGCAGGCAGTGGCTGCTCAGGTCCTTCTCCCACGGGACCCGCCTCAGTGCTGTGCTCAGTTTGCTTTGGGGACAGCACAGAAACTGCGCGTGCGGCGAGACAGTATTAGCTTTGCTTCCTGTCGGCCAATAGGACAGCTCACCCTCCTCCCCCCAATTTCCCCAGACCCTCCCGAGGACTGAGGTGCTCCCCTAGGCATGCAACGGTGCTGCTCTGTCACAAACCAGTAGTGTGGCCTGGGGCAAGTCCCTTTCCGTCTCTGGGCCTCGTTTGCTCATCTGTGAAATGAGAGGTTTGGACTGATGACCATGCAGAATGTTTTCAACTCTGAAGGGTGAGTCTAGGAGATTTGTATCTTCTTTGAATTGTATCAGACAAGAATTTTTCTCCTCTGGCTACTTAAGGGAGGAGAGAGTGACTCTAGAAGGTACTCATTCCTCTCTCTAAAATAGCTTGAGATATTAGTCCCTAATCAAAGAGGGTTGGTTTTTACCTGCCAAACATATGTTTTTAATGTTTATTTATTTTTGAGAGACAGAGAGAGACAAAGCACGAGCAGGGGAGGGGCAGAGAGAGAGGGAGACATAGGATCCGAAGCAGGCTCTAGGCTCTGAGCTGACCGCTCCGATGCGGGCTCGAACTCGCCTGAGCTGGAGTGGGACGCTTAAGCAACTGAGCCACCAGGGTGCCCCGAGAGAGAATATATTTCAAGTCCTCAACAGCCTTATGTGTCTCGTGGCCCCTATATTGGAAAGCATAGCTACAGACTAAGAAAGCCTCTCCTTCCGTGCACCCTCAAACCCACCCTTCAGTTCCACTTCCTGTCTGAGGACCGGCTTATTTCCCAGGTGGCTGCCCTAGAGAAAGGCTTTGGGCTCTTAGAAGATACGCCTACCATCAACACGGGTGTGCTCTGCCCTTAGATGTCTCACTAGAAAAACCGTATCGGAACACACCCCCATAACCTCGACACCCGTCCCACGGGTGTGTATACATACACAACAGGGAATTCATTTTTCAAGGCACTTCCAAGCTTGCCCTTTGAAATATCAACTATCTAATAGTGTCAACTACCATCCTCTTCTTTCAGTCATGCCTTTGGAGAGTTTTTTACACTGTGACCCGGCCTATAGTCAACCCTCTCTGGTAATTCATTTATTGAGTGCCTGCTATGTGTAGCGGAGTTAGGAACAGAGTAATGAGCAGGAAGAATGTAGTGCCTGCCCTTGGGAATGTGAAACTCGAGTTGGACAGGAGGACAAGTAAGCAGGATCTTTTTTTTTTTTTTAATGTTTTTTAATGTTTACTTATTTTTGAGAGAGAGAGAGAGAGAGAGAGAGGTAAACGAGGGAGGGGCAGAGAGAGAGGGAGACACAGAATCTGAAGCAGGCTCCAGGCCTGAACTCATGGACTGTGAGATCATGACCTGGGTCGAAGTCAGAAGCTTAACCGACTGAGCCACAAAAGTCACCCTGGGATCTTATAACATAGTGTAATGGGGGGAAAAGTGCTAAGTACTCTGGAAGCTCATAGGAGGGCAACCAACCTAACACAGAAGTGTGTGTGTGTGTGTGTGTGTGCGCACGCGCGCATGTGTAAGGGGGCAATCGGAAGCAACATCTAAAGTAAAACCTGGGGCACCTGGGTGGCTCAGTCGGTTGGGCGACCGACTTCGGCTCAGGTCAGATCTCACAGTTTGTGAGTTCGAGCCCCGCATTGGGCTCTGTGCTGACAGCTCAGAGCCTTGAGACTGCTTCGGATTCTGTGTCTCCCTCTCTCTCTGCCCCTTCCCCGCTCGCGCTCTGTCTCTGTCTCTCAAAAATAAATAAATGTTAAAAATTAAAAAAAAATAAAGTAAAACCTGAAGTTTGAGTTAAAATTAGAGTGTGGGGTTGTTGGGTGTGGGGCTGGAGAAAAAAAGAGAACATTCCAGGTGAGGAGAGAGCAATCACATGCTCCAGAGGGTTCAAAGTAGGGGGCCTGCAAAATACCCCTTCCAGCTGGAGTCTGGGAAGACTGAATCTGTGGCTTGGGTAGACGTAGGGGAGGCAAGGGACAAGTGTGGTTAATAGGTAGGGCTTGACTTAAATTCTATCATAAAGATCCTAGGAACTTCAGCTCTGGTTCTGATTTCTTGCCTGCTGTTCACAGGGTATCTCCATGTTTCACTTACATTGCAGCTTGCTCCAAATCACTCATTGCCTTCACTCCTCTGCTGAATATTCCACACTGGTTCTCTGTCCTAATTTCTCTGTCTCTCCTAATGAGATCAGCATAATTGCAGTTTCCTCTTGCAGCTAAGACATCTTTCATCCCTTCTCTCTCTTCACCCCTGTACCCAAGCCATCACTAAACCTCACTAATTTTTTGACGGAGTATCTGAAGGCTTTTGGTTCAAGCACTTTCTGGCTTCCTTGAAGATAATTCATCACTCGTTTTTCTATAATAGCTTTAAATTTTCACCAAGGCTATCCAAACTCCAAGTGGTATAACTTGTACTCCTTCGAGATTGTCATTTTGGAACAAACCAGCGGTTTAAAAAATCACATCAGATTATAAAGTAGGAAAATAATTCCAGCGGTCCAGAAAAGCCCCAAATAACTTTTGTTGGAAGAATTATTTATTTTTTGATTCTAATGTCTTCTTATATCTTAAAAAAAATCATCATCTACCTTCCTCTTTACATTGTAAGGTCATATTACCAACATAGAGAATCCATAAATAGGGCTTTTTATGTGTCTAACTGTGTCCCTCCCTTTCTACACAAGCTCTTTCCTTTCCTGGATGTATTACCTGTATGTTCACTCACCCTAAAAAAATGCTCCACGCTGTTTAAACTTGCCCTTGATTACTGAGTATCTTACTTCATATTGGCTTGGCAACTCATTATAACCACACCCTGTACAGGACATGGAAAATTTGAAACACCAGAATCAGACTGCATTTTGTGTCTCATGAATAAATGAAATGATTATCTCCCCCAGTTGCATTTTGTCAAATTTTAAGCAAAATGTCCACAGGCTAGAATTTCCATTTCAATCAGTAAGTATTTAGTGAGATTTAAGGACTGGGTTCAGCATGAAACTACTCGCTGGAGGCACGGTAACCACGTTTTCTACAAATTAAAAATGAGGACACGTGGTGTGACGAGGCGGCAGAGATTTGAAATCAGTACTACCCTGGAGAATTGGGGTTAAACTCTTTGATCGCTTTAGGAAATGCAAGATAAATATCGTCCCTCAAGTTCATAATTTCATTGGAAACACAAGTCCAACACACATGTATTTCCTCGGCCACTGAATAGTGAACGCCTAGTATAGCAGGTACTTGGTTAGCTGGTAAAGTTACAAAGATGAAAAATACAGTTGCCTTAAATGCTTTTTGAAACAAGGAAGGACCTTGTGAGGCTAATTTCACGTGTCGACCTGGCTAGGCTTTGGTGCCCAGTTGTTTGGTCGTATACTAGCCTCGAGGTTGCTGTGAAGGTATGTATGTTTTAGTTGCAATTCAGTGAATTGTACTACGTAATAGACATTGTCTCTGTGAACAGACACCTGTAATGTGAATGGGCCTCATCCAAACAGTTGAAGGTCTTAAGAGCAAAGATTGAAATTCCCCCAAGATGGGGAAATTCTGCCCTCGGACTCAAGGCTGCACTATCGACTCTTGTTAGAATTTTCAGCCTATCCGCCTACCCTGCAGATTTTAAATGTACTGTTTTCCACAATCGTGTGAGCCAATTCCTTAAATAAATCTCTCTCTCCTCTCTGTACACATGCGCACCCATGCGCGTGCGCACGCACACACCCCCCGTTGGTTCTGTTTTGCTGGGGAACCCGAATATAGTTCTCATAAGAACTGTTGTTTATTTCCCATTCCTGAGATAATCTATGCATTTTGGGGCAGAATTGTATAATACCTTTTCCCCCCACAAATGGTAACATCCCACTTCCCAATATGTCTTCTAGCAATGTTTTTAAACATATGGCATTCACTTTCAAGGTCCAACTTGCTGCTAAAGAGAAAATTTAGAAGCTGAAGTGGAATTATCAGATAGAACAAAGTTGCCTAGTTTCAAGTGGGACGAGAAGTGAAGGAATTATGCAGAGAGCTTGAGGAACCCCCAGAAGTGTTCAGGTCGAGGAGGCGACAGAAGCACAAGCACAGAGAAGGCAGCCTCGGCCTCCTGCTGGCAAAATTTGGAGGAAAAAAAGTGCACTGGCGATTGGGCCCGTGTCTGTGAGTATCTTTACAGTGGAAAAAGATACTGTGGGAAGAAAGGACAATAGGGCAGACTGGTCAGAACAATTGAGATAACGATCAAAATTGCCTGGGGGAAAGAAAGGAGCCAAGGATGTCACTTAAGCTCTAGAACTGTGAGTTCAGCACTAGATTAATGTTTGGGGGGGGGGGTGGGGGCTTTGGGGTCTCTATGACTGCTCCACTGGAAAAGGGTGCAGGACGACCTGTTCTAAAAGGAAAGGCGGGCATTCTGTAGCAAGAGAATTCTGGACGGAATAAGCGATAGTTGATTTCCGCATCTGATTTAAGCACGTAGCAGGCCTGTTTCTCTGAACCGGCAATAGAAAACACTTGGAAGGGAGACATCTTATGAATAATTAGACATAATTAGGTTGTCAGCTCATATATCATTATGCCTTGCCTCTCAGGGATGTTTTGCAGATTAATTAGTTAATGTTTGTAAAATAAGCTCCAAGTGCCATGTATCACTGGCATAGAATTTGATTTTCAGGATGATGAGTGTAATTAAGTCATGTTGATTTCATACAAACTTTCGTTGCAGGATAACGTCTTCTCTGGAGTGTTCTAGAGACCTTGGGGCATGGGTTCTTGTACTGGCATTTCAGCAAGAAGAGCCCTCGAGGTGGGGGGCGCTGCGACAGGCGTTTTGCATCATGTGTGATGCGCAGCTCAGGGGAGATGACGAATTTCAAGTGTCCGATTGAAATCGTGGCTTCTACTGATGAATAAAGGTTATGTTTTACATGATCCCCAGCTTGACAATATAGTCATTAGAAGCCAACACTTTCAAAATCAAGATCGGCAGGAGAGAGAATATTAAGGGTTTTATTTGGGGCCCTATGTGAACTTTACCTACTGTATGATAAGTACATTAAATATTCTTCAGTTAGGAAATTCATTTTTACTTTTTTTAAGGTTTACTTATTCTTGAGAGAGAGAGAGACAGAGCATGAGAGGGAGAGGGGCAAAGAGAGAGGGAGACACAGAATCCGAAGCGCCTGCTTGAACTCACGAACCGTGAGATCGTGACCTGAGTCGAAGTTGGACCCTTAACTGACGGAGTCACCCAGGCGCCCCAGGGAGTTTATTTTTTAAATCTAGAAATGGCTTTAAATATCCCCAAATCATACCTGTTAGCAAGCTCATCTTAAACAGTATAATCGATTGTTGACTCAGAAGCTCAACTATGCATTCCTATTTTTGGATTTGGTGATTTTTGACAGAAGAATCAAAAATAAAATTCAGGCCCCTGGTTTTCAAACTTCTTGGTCTCAGGTCCTTTCTACTCTTAAAAATCATTGAGGACCCCAGAGAGCTTTGTTTATGCATGTTATATTTACCAGTGCTTATTGTATTAGAAATTAAAGCCGAGAAAAAAATATTTTATTTTATTTTATCCATTTAAAACTAATGGGCCCGTTGCAGAATAACAAATAAGAGGCTTTCAATGAGAAAAGGTGAGAAGAGAGGCATTGTTTTACATTTTTATAAATCTCTTTAATGTCTAGCTTCATAGAAAACAGCTGTAGTTCTGTATCTGCTTCTGCGTCCAGTCCGATGTGATACATTGTTTCAGTTGAAATAGATGAAGAAAGTTGGCCTTAGGCAGACCCTGAACTGGGAGAGGGACAAGTATTTTAAGAACGCTTTCAGATAACTGGATCTTCCCTTTTGATATGACATCAGAACGCAGTAAGTGGCCGTGCCTTAAAGGTTAGTTTCTTAAAAGTTGGTGGATTCTAAAACCATAGCGGTGACTTTTCGTACCCCGTCGCTGTAAAATCCAACCGTCTGTCTTGCACTAACTAGCACCGTGCAGTGGCCACTGTTCGGGAAGGATTGGTTCACTGAGTTATACAGATCTTCCAAATGTTCCAGACGTTTCATTATACAGCATCACACGGTCACTTCTGTCCATATCACCACCGATTTCACCCTAAAATTCTTTAAGTATTGGTACACTGTCAAGTTTTCTAAACTTTCCATTTTCCCTGTAAAGCTGAAATTTCCTTTTTGGCAATAAATACTTTCAGTTGTTTTCCTTGAAGTGATGGTCTCGCCCTGTTCATTTTAGAGACAATGTCTGCCAAATACTGACATCTAAAAAGGCAGAGCCTTTTCAAGTAAAAATGCGATTCCACTGAAAAGCAGCTAGCTCAGCTCACCACACAAAGGATTTTCCTTGAGACAACCAACACAATCGGGATCCATCCAGGTCCTTATGACAACTTCCCATTTCCTCGCACAGAATATTAAAATGATATATGCTCAAGGGTAAACATTTAATAAAATTAATACTTTTAAAAATGTTTTATCTTATTTTTGAGACACACACACACACGCAGCGTGAGTTGGGGAGGGTCAGAGAGAGGGGGACACAGAATCGGAAGCAGGCTCCAGGCTCTGAGCTGTCAGCACAGAGCCTTACGCGGGGCTTGAACTCACAGACTGTGAGATCATGACCTGAGCTGAAATCAGCCGCTTAACCAACTGAGCCACCCAGGCGCCCCTATTTATTTTTGACAGAGAGAGAGAGAGGGAGAGAGAGACAGAGACAGAGAGACAAGAGCGTGAGAGGGAGAGAGAGAGGGGAACACAGAATCCCAAGCAGGCTCCAGGCTCTGAGCTGTCAGCACAGAGCCCGATGCGGGGCTGGAATCCACAAACCATGAGATCATGACCTAAGCCGAAGTTGGGCGCATAACCCAGGTGCCCAATAAAATTAATACTTATTGCTACTTCATGAAGGTCATTGTTAAGTGAAACTGGCATTTTAAGAAAAATCTGCAAGTGCATGCATGGCAGTGCCGTACACACTGACTGCTATGATTTGGTGCCACCGCCTTGGCTGGTGCTTAGGGCCCCAGAAGTTCTAGCTGCTGTGCCTTTGCTCCACCAGTGCAAATATTAACCACTGAAAATGCAAACAATGTCCTAGTCTTACAGTGAAATATTTTTGAACTTGTAGACTCTCGGAAAGGGTCTCAGGGACCTGCATGGGTTCGTGGACAGCACCTTGAGAGTCACAGGTATAACAATGCACTGAGGGGAGAGGAAGGGTATCTTTTTAAAGCAGCTACTTTAGGAAAAGCTAGGATGATGGAAGGCAGTATAATCTGATGGAATCTGCTACTGTTATTTTTTTTCTAAGCAGCAGGAAGCATAATATACTGCCCTAAATTTTTCAAACTTTTTTGACTGTAATGCACAAGAAGATATATCTTTTATGTTGTAGTGTAGACATATATGCAAATATACTTACTGGAATAAAAAGTTTCATGAAGTAATATCCTTACAATGTTTGATGCATTCTAACATTTTTATCTTATGGGATTTCATATATATTTTTTAAATGTTGATCAAGCCCCACTAAATTGTTCTCACAACTCACTAATGAGCTGGAAATCACAGTTAGCAAAAATCTGTTCTAAATAAAGATGCTTTCATTTTGTAACTTATAAACCCTCCTCAGGGCTGATTACTTTTGGTTGGAGCCTAAATGTACCCAGGAGTAATGGTTGGTTATTCTGTCATGTCTTGATTCGGTTGCAAATCGTTTTAAAGTGTGGTCAAATGAGAAACACTTTGTTTCAAGGATGCAATGTGTTCGATATCATTTCTTTTTCTTTTCTTTTTTTTTTTTTTGATAAAGTCTAAATGTTTGCCTGGGTAAACCTAACACTTTTTTTCAGCATTGGTGGATACATATATGCAATACAACCTTATAAAGGAGATAGTGTTGAGACAGATACAGCAGAAAAAATTGCTCCCATAAAAAGAACACGTTGGTACGTTCCCAGGATCTAGGTCTATATCCTATTTATACTGCTCCGACTTCCCATTCTGCGAATATTTCGAGGCTCATTACTCTGATAGTAAAATGAACTGGCCATCAATTTTTTATTTTGCTTTAATGTAAATATGATTTCTTGTTGGTGATATGATTAGCAGATAGATGGTAAGGAAGTAAAATGCATCAGAGATAAAGAAATATCTTTGGCCTCTTTGGTATTTGGCCGCTCCGTACTTCTCCTGCTCAGCTTTTGGGGTATCCTTTCAGGGTCTCTCTCGCCTTCTCTCTTTCTCTTTCCACCCTATATTTTCCAATAGTTTAAAAATATGTATCTATTGATTTATCCTGCCTTGATCTTTAAATCTTGGTTTTCCAGCTATTTAGGGTCGAAGTACTTGCTTAGACTTGCCTCCTCTGCGTTGGCACTATTTATTCCTTGGCTTCAAGTGATGTATAGGAAGGGTCGGAGCAGGGAGATAGCAAGTGAGAAAAAGAGGTAACTATTGTACTTGTACTTGCGCAGAAGCAAGATGAAGAGGCCCTGGCTTAAGGAGATGCCACTAGGATTGGAAAAGAAAGACAGACCTCTACGATTTGGTTAGCATTTGGAGGGAGGATGCAGGAGAAAGCTCCTAGAACTTGGAGCGGCAGTCACAGTGTTTCATTTCTTCATAGGAGCTTGCTAGTGAGGTGACTGGGCAAGCCACAGAGCACAGGCGTGAAACCATGGAGGCTAGTCTAGGGCCAGTACACCGTCAGAAACAGATGAAATCAGAATGAGTCCAGTTGCCTGGTTCCGGGAGGTTAGAGAACACTAGTGAGTGCATAGAACTTGGGTCAAGTGTCAGAGAACGAACTGGATTTCGGCCGATACAACAGTGGGGGGAGAATACTTGACTTCAAAAATGATGGATCAGAATCTGGAGAAGAGAGAATTGAAGACATAAATTTCCCCAGAAAAGTATCTTTATATTTTTTCTTGTTTGGGAACTGAGGAACCTTATTTATTCCAAATGTTGACATACTCCAGTTTGATACTTGATCGAAGAAGAAAAAGTAGGGAAAAAGTATACATTCATATGCAAAGTCTTCCTTTAGGAGGGACGAGTTGTTCTTTATTTTTCTTTATCCACTTCATTTTAGAAATATACCCTGAAAGTTTTCAACAAAATGTTCCTTATGTTATTCTTAAGGGTTCTTAAAGAGGCTAGTAGCACGTTATGTAGAAAGTTAAGAAACCACTGAAAGATCTCTCCACTTTACAAGTAGGAGGTGTGAGTAAGCAAATCGTTGTTTAACTTCAAGGTCAAAAGTGAAAGTCATACGGTTGGAGGTCTGGGAGACGTATATTAGATGCGATTTGAATGTACATCTTGGATCGCAACAGGAGAGAGGTACAGGGGTTGATTTCAAACTGAAGAGAGACACAGGAGGAATACAATCCAGAGGAATAAATTCAGAGTATTGTGACTTTAAGATAAAATATCACTTTGGTAGTAAACCAACATTCTTGGGCCATGATGCTGGTTCTTTGGGGGAAAATGAAATCAAGCGAACATAAAGACATTTTATTCTACTGTCTTTGGGGAAAATACAGTTACAAGTTTGACCTCTAAGAATCAGTTCCAGAATATACTATGGGTTTTATTGACCGTCCACTGGAATAGGATCAGCGTGTATGGTGTGTGGGCAGACAATCGTTCATTGCTGAGAGTCATTTGTTAGGCATTACGAGAGGATTCAGAAAGGGTTTCAGTGTGGTTCACCTTGCTCTGAATGAAACCAATGAGATCACCAGTGTCCACTTTAGTGAGGACAAGCTAAGGATTAGCAGCTTTTCAAAATAAAAACCAGAGAGTACTAAATGTGTCATCATTGGGAGGGAGTACTTTGGGTTTAAGAGGATTTGGACACATACAGAGATCATTACTACGTTATTAAGCATTTATAAGTTAGTTTATATTTGCCAAATGCAAATGTAAAAATCGTTTCTTAATTATACAGGCATTAAAGTCTTGCATCATTAACCACATATTTATAACAGCTTTGTATCACTTCATAAAAACAACTTCAAATATCAGATTATTGAACTTCCTCTGTTCTAATATCCAACTGCCTTACAGCAAGACTAACCTGTTTATTATCTTAGCAAATACATAAAAAGCGTAACTTCCTCATTTATCAAAATCGAAGTGCAGGGAAATGAGGCAATTTGTGCATATATGTTCGTCGATCCAGTGTTAAAATTCGAGAACTGAAGCCTGATTTTTAAAAAAAAAAAAAACCCTGTCAGTATTTGTACAGTATGTCAGGCTGGCAGCATACTGTAAAGAAAAAAAGAAGGAAAATAATAAGATAGTAAAAATGATTAGCTTTGGGTTGAATAACAAAAGAGCGCCAAATGGAAACTCATCCACTCGCCAAGGGCTCTGGTTCACTCCCCCATCCATCACCACCAGCTGGCAGATGGGCTCAAGGCAAGCCTCTGCGAGTGCCGAGTTTTCTGCTTACGCAGTGGTCTTGGTCCTTGCCATTCTGGGAGGGAAGACAGGGAGTGGCCAGAGACTACGGTTCCACGTAGCCATTCATCCCACTGTGAAGGAAACTCTTGGGGTTAGCCAACAAAAATGGAATTCAATTTTGGAACCAGACCTCACCTGATATATTTTAATTGATTGTCATATGATTGGCCATCTGTTTATAATTTGAGTGTCTTTTCTTTGTATGAGAAATGCTTTTGCACAGGGTGGGACCCGAGCTCCTCTCAATTTCTATATGGAAAAAAATATTTTCTATCTTTTCATTGCTTTGCTGAGTAGCTTTCAACAGGCTTTTGGAAAAAGTCTGGATCCAGATTTATAAAGTACCATCTGATGCTATGCTAAAACAATCGGGGTATTTTATGGGCTGTAAAGCTCTTATTATTAAATAATTTTTGGGTTGTGATAATTTTAATAATAGTAGTTGTAAACTATTTTAGAGCCTGGAAGGCTGAAGAACCCTTTAAAATCAGTTGAAATTCTTTAAATTCAATTTACACCCTAAGGACTAAATCCAAAATATTACTTGGCCATGGCTATAGTTCTATAACTTATTCGAATGCCACTGTTTAGATGCTTTATGGAAACTGATGCTGGCTAGAACCACGGGTCAAAATTATTGCTCCCTAGAATTTCTGGAAACAAATAGAAGTTGTTCTATTTTTTCTGTTTAAAATATGTTAATTTTCACGGGACCAACTTTGCTTCTCTTGTCCAAACCTCCCTTTTATGAGTCCGTGATGAGTCGGGTATCAACATGTTGGTAGTTAACATTTTAGAGCTGCATTTTTTAAGGAAAAAGAGCAGAGGTTCTCAGACTTTGGTACATCAGAATAACCTTGGAAGCCGGAGCCTCAGCCTGAATCCATGGAATCAGAATCTGGGATCTGGGCATCTTTTTTTTTTTTGTCACAAGTCACTCAGGTCATCCTGATGCAGGTGGAGGTTTGAGAACAAATTAATAAAAGCAGCTCAAAGGCCAAATCTGCCCACTGCCTATTTTCGTAAATAACACTTAATTAGAATACGGCCACACCCATCATTTTTGTATTGGCCATGCCCGCTTTCATGCTATGATGGCAGAACTGAGTAGTCGTGACAAAGACCACAAGGCCCACAAACCTGAAAATATCTACTGACTGGCCCATTACAGGAAAAGTTTGCTAAAGGAACGGAAGCGATACGAAAATAAATATATTTTTCTAGATCTAATGATTTCAGTTCACTCATTCATTGATTCATTCATGCACCTGGTCATTTACCCTAGACAGGTAAGAACTAAAAATCATAGAAACACACAAAGGGGGTTAAAAAGGACTTTAGATACTGTCCTTTCATTTTCTTCAAACCTCTCAGTTGTTTCCAACAAAGAAAGGAAAAACTAAGTTGAATAGTATGGTTTTTAAAATTAACTGTATTTGATTGATCTCTTGGAAACTGAATACTTTTCTCATTTGTTGCTGAAAAATGACTCATCCCTAAGCTAAACTCTGTTATAGCATGAATTTTAGCAGTGATTAAAGTGATAGCCAAGTCTAAGGAAGAGGAAACCTCGTCCTCCCCAAAGGTGGGTAATATTAAAAAAGATTTAGGAGCTTAGAAGTGTGTTTGGATTTAGCAAGGCAGAGAAGTGGGAAAAAGAACTAATGATCTTTAGAGCTGCCTAGCCAGAGACAGCACATCATAAAACAAGGATGCTTTGGGGGGATACAGTACAAGAATGCTCTGTACACAGTGTGAAGCATCTTGAAATGTGAATAAATTGGATGAAGTTCCAAAAACAATAGGGATGCTCAAGTGAACAGGAAAGCTCAGCGGCAGCAAGGCCTTTGATTTACTCGGCGTGATTGTTTCAAGGCGTGCACAGCCCTTCCCAAGGGCTGGGATGGATTTTCCTCCCAGCACCTGCAGGAGACGTTGAATTGACATCACAGAAAATTGTCAACAGAGAAGAGAGACTGATTGCCCGGCTGTAGGAGGGAGCTGGGGAAGGAATTAGGTTCCTTACACCTTGTTCAGCATGCCACTCACTCCCTTCTTCAAAGATGTGCAATGGCTTCTTATCACTTAAAAGATTAAAGCCAAGCCCGGCTGGCATTTCAGGCATTCTCTAATCTGTCCCTTATGCTGGTATCACCAAGCATTCTCATGCTTTTTACCTCATCTGATCTTTGCAGTACCCTTCACGCGCATCAGAGGAGGAGGCAGTCTTCCCAGTTGACAGGCTCTGGGATAGCTGGTTTCATCGAGGGGCCAAAAGTGACCCAGCAGTAAGGGGCTGAGCTCGGGCTGGAAGCCAGGGGCTCCCGCACCATGCAATACATTCTTGAGTCCTTCCCTCTAAGTTAGACTCATTCCGGAAACGTGCCCTGGGCTTGCCTACCTCCTCTTTGCTCCTGGCTCACGGAACGCCTCCCCCCTTCTCCACGTGGAATGCCGCGTTTTGAGTTCTAGCTCCTTTTCTGTCTCTGCCAGCGAACTTGGCCTGGGTTCTAGGATTTAGTGTTCTCCTTCTCCTCCTTCGAACCCACGAACTTTTTTGTTGACATCATTCCTTTTCCTCAGAACCCTACCAGGCTTTGTGGCACCTCTCGCCTTATTAGATATTTTCATTGGGTAGGGAGAGTCTTGAAGAACTCTTTAACTCTGCACGAGTGAATGCTGCGTGTCTCCAGCGGCACTACACACTTTTTTGAGGGAGCATCTACACAGCATCTAATGTTTTTCTCCTCCGCTTACCATGGGGTATAAAGAAGGCAGGGGCCCAGTAGATATTTGTTGGACAAAGACATGACTTCATTCTCATGCTATCTCTGAATATGATTAAGAGAAAAGAGATGAAACTGAAAAAGAAGAGTGGGTGGAATATCACCAATGTGTTTTTAATAGCAAATTCTTTTCCATCGAATGAAAGTATTTCCAAGGACAGCCACCGATGCGCCATGTTTAGCTGAAATCCAGAGTCATCAGGGCTGCGTGATCTTAAACTGGGCATAACAAAGCAGCCCACAGGGAATGAAGACTTGGAACATACACGGATAAGACAACCCTTTTGTACCTTTTGCTTCCTCCGGCCAGCAACTCACAGGAGTTGCGCCCTAGGAAGAAAGAGAAAGACAGTATTTTCCTCCCCACGTGCTGACCTTGCCATATCTCTACCCTCCTGAGGCCAGGGCTGCTCTCTGCTTTCCTGGCCTGGGCCCAGGGACGCAGCTGCAACAAAGCGAACCTTCCTTGGAGCCTTGCCAAAGTCTTCTCATGTCTCCGTGGTTGTCGGATTAAGAACCAAACATCGTTGTCTTCTGGAAAGCTGATAATTGGGAAATAAAATTCCCAGTGTCACCTCACCAGTTTGTGAGGTTTGACTAAGCCTTTGTGATGCCTACTCTCTGCCGTCTTCACTCACGGGCGGTGCTTCTCCCTCACGTCTCTGTGTTGGGTGTTTCCTGCCTCGCTGCACCAGCCGCCCACCCCACCTCCCAGAATCAGTGCACGAAATGATGTAGGGTTAATCTCACCTCCTGTGATCCGCATTGTCTGGGTTCAGAGCCCCGGCGAGCTAGGTAGGGCTGTGTGGCCTACGCCACGTCTCCCCTGTTTCTGGATGAGTATATTGACCAAGTAAAACTAAATGTGACATTATACCTATTTACACTGATGACTTCCTCTCAATTTCCCAGGTCCTTCTATCACAGAAAGTGATTAATCTGAGTGCTACCTGGGAAGTGGAAAACTTATGTGGTTTTTATTACTTCTGCAAGAGTCTCTAAATTACAGTCTACACACATATTTCTTCACTTAAGAGTAAAACAGAGCTGTGTAAAGTGAGCAGCATGTTTACAGTAGATCCCTATGGCTTGCTATCAAATTAGTGGCAAATCAGTATTATCGTAAACAGAGGTCAAAGATCAAACCCACAATTTCACATAAAATTCAAAACACGAGACCCGAAATACAAAATAGAAGGCTCATGTCATGAGACCATCAACTACTCTTAAAAAATAATCAAAACCAGGAAAAGATGAGAGGAAACACAATTTAAACATGATTTTAGTCCAGAATCTGATGCAAAAGCCAGACCTTACAGAGCTCTTTTCAAAACCATGACAACTGACTTCATGTCACTCATTTTAAATGGAAACACACATCAAAAGGTGGCAAGAACCAAGACTTAGCAACTCCCGGATTCTATTCATGGACTTGTCACTGACTTTGACAAGTCAAAATCTGTCTTCATTTGTTACTCTGCAAAGGAGGGTGGAAACTATTGTTTTACTTCTTTTGATGGACAACTCTGGAGAGAGCCATGCTAATAAGAAGACAGTGGTAATTCTCTCCTAGATTTGATTAGATGTATTTTTGAAAGGTCAAATGATTTAGTAGCATGAAATTGTACACACCACACCCCATTTTTACTGTGGGCAGCTCTCCACACTTGGCTTCTAAGGAGGAAACTAGAGGGATCACATTTATTCCCTGTTAAAGTACTCCTTCAAACCAAATAATGCCATACAAACTGATTACAGTTTCGATCTTATTATTTTTTTTAATGTTTTTATTTATTTTTGAGAGCAGGAGAGACAAAGCATGAGTAGGGGAGGGTCAGAGAGAGAGAGGGAGACACAGAATGAAGCAGGCTCCAGGCTCTGAGCTGTCAGCACAGAGCCCGACGCGGGGCTCGAACTCACAGACTGTGAGATCATGACCTGAGCCGAAGTTGGACCCTTAACCGACTGAGCCACCCAGGCGCCCCTCGATCTTATTATTAAAATTGAAGTCCTAAATTAGTCAACAGTTCACAGCTATCACTCTTAATCCAGGATTAATTAACCTTGAGTTAAAACACAACTTTTTACTGAAGGCTTAAATGAACGGACTAGGCCAGATGATAAATGGCATAGGAGGAAAAGAAAAGCCTTTGAAAATAGTGTTTGGAAAAGCTCCGAAGGAGTTCTGAGTATTTAAAAGCAATTTGGTCAATACTTTTAATCACAACCCTCCTTATTAATTCATAAGTATTTGCTTAATCGATGCCACCAGATGTCAGTATATCCTGTGCGATTACCACTGAGTTCTCAAAACCGTCCGGAGTTTTCATCCCAGTTAATGAAAGCGAGGTAGGGGCCAAATAATTAAGGCTCTCCAGAGGATTATAAATCCTACTCCTCAACATCAGTTATGTTATGGTAGAGGCCCTTCGGTTTAGATGCAAATTCCCAAGCTCCCAATAAATCTCAGCACTGAGGATCTTAAAAGCAGGAAGGCCCTCCTCCGAGAGTGCTGTGTGGTCAGAGAGCTCGAGCAGCATGTCGAAGAACAGGAACTTGAGTATAGCTTCAGCCAGTCCAGCCCTGGACCTCGACTGTGTTTTCCCTAGCCTACTGACCCACCTTTTCCACGAAGGAGATGTCTTATCGACATTCAGTGTTTACACTAAAGGAGGCATCAGCAAGATAAAGGGCATTTTTATTAATGGAGAAGATAACTAATTTTTCCTGTAGATAAGTGCTAGGACTTTAACCTGTATTACCTTATAGAAACAATAAGAAGTTGAGAAAGAATGTTTAAAATGGTCTGTCACCTTAACACGCGTCTCTTTTTGACATTATGGAGAACCCAAACTGAATTCTCGGGGCTGTCGGAGATTTTATTTCAGTTAACAAACGTGCTGTCAGGATCAAAGACGTAAAGGTTTGGTAAGTTGGCAAAAATTTTAATTTGTTGGTTATCGTTCAATCACCACTGGCCCCTTCTTTAGCAGGATAAACCTGGGAGGATTTTTGAAAGAAATCAGAATAAAATTTTAAATGCTATTTAAAAGTGTATCCTTAATTGTGAAATACATGTGTAGTTTGATGACTGCAAGCTCTAGAAATCTTTGAAGTCCTTGGCACGTTGCTATGTTTTCAGAAAAGATTGAATTTTGTATAAAGGAGATCCATGTTGAAACTTCACATTATAAAGTGTCACTGTGGCACCATCCAGGGCATAGTCCCTGGGGACAGCACTGCAAGACAGCTGCAGGCTTCCTGCTACATAATGAAGAATGCACTTTTTATCTTAGGAATGAATGTACTCTCCTTTATCCTAGAAGTTGATATGGCTGTAGGCTTTACCCTTGGAAAGAAATCCTTTGAACTATGAACGTTTAGGGGCGCCTGGGTGGCTCAGTCGGTTAAGGGTCCAACTTCGGCTCAGGTCATGATCTCACAGTCTGTGATTTCGAGCCCCGCGTCGGGCTCTGTGCTGACAGCTCAGAGCCTGGAGCCTGCTTCAGATTCTGTGTCTCCCTCTCTCTCTCTGCCCCTCTCCCGCTCATGCTTTGTCTCTCCTGCTTTCAAAAATAAATAAAACATAAAACATAAAAAAATAATAAAAAATTTAAAAAAAGAAATATGAATGTTTAGTGTGAGAGAAATTATTACAGTCTTGTTTATGACAGGAGGAAGGAAAGTCTGACAGAAATTGTTGGACTCCACTTACAAAAGCATTGATACACCTGTAATTTTGTTTGTGAAAAGAGAACTGAGTTTTTTCAGGGCTTATCTCCTCTGATGTTAAAATGTTTGTGAAATTCACTACAAACAAAGCTCCCTTCCCCCCCGCGTGCATATGCACATGTATTCTTTCTTTGGTTCATAGAAATTACTGAAACAGATAGCTAAGGACTCTCTGTTGGATAATGTCAAATAGGGAATTTTAACTTGGCAACATGTTTCATGGAACAACGCACCAAATGCATTGCATTTGAATATCTGCAGTCAGGTACCATCACAAAGCCTGAGAAATCAGAAAATTGTATCTAATCACTGAAAGAAGATGTCACAAAAGTCACTCTTAGACAAACCTTACTTTTCTTGAATGTTTTCCTATAGAGATACATCTTACAAACTGCAAGGTTATTCACTGATTGAATCAGAGACCATGACCGCTGGGGAGGACTTTAGTGTTCATACAGGGACAGTACAATCTGCTGCTCCACCCAAAACTTTGCTCTGGGGGATACCGACAGCTCAGAGGAGTAACATGCCTAGGGGCTCATTGACTTGTGAGCCGATGAGCCAGAATAAAGTCTCATCTCTTGCACAGAATACGCAAACACGAAAGAATAAGAGCTTCTCTTCCATTGTGTCAGGACAGCTGGAATTTTTATGAGATGCCTTCACAGTCAGCATTGACTTGTGAACCCCATCCACTCCTGAGGCCCCTGGGCACAGGCACTACCTAATTCTTAATAATAATGGTTTTATTGTAAACTAATTAATTTTCCTCATTAAAGTTGTTTTCTAGGCATTAACCAATTTTAACTAATTCTCCAAAAAAAAAATCGTTAGAAAAGTAGTTACAGGTATAATTCATCTTTTAGAGCTGGAAAGAAAAAAAAAAACCCAAGAGGAAGTGGAAGTCACATACATATTTTGTATTTCATTTATTCATACATAAAACATAAAACAGTGTGAGGTAAGGTTCACCCTCTCCATCTGACTGATGAGGAAAGTGCCTCAGAGAACTTAATTAATGTGTCCAAGACCGCTAATTATGTAAGTAGCAGAGCTAGGATTTAAACCCAGATCTGTCTGATTCCAGATACCATGTCCTGTCCAGTTCTAGAAGTTTCTGTTTAAGTTACTTATCCAAAATTACATGACGAGGGTTAATAGAATTGAACACAAATCTCAGTGCCAGTGCCCTGGATTATGCTTGAACAGAATCTTTACAATAAAGTCCAACAGTAGAACTCCTAGCAGGAACCAAAAATGTCCTAAATTTTTCTCTCTTTTAATCCTGATTGTTCTACATATTCAATATCTTAACTGAATTATAGGTTTCCCTCCTCTTGAAATCTATAAACCACCCTGAGAAGGTCGGCCCATAAATTATCAAGGAAATAGGGGCACCTGGGTGACTCAGTCGGTTAAGCATCTGACTCTTGATTTCAGCTGAGATCATGTTCTCACGGTTTGTGAGATCAAGCCCTGCATCAGGCTCCAGGCTGACAGCTCTCTCTCTCTCTCTCTCAAAATAAATAAACAGGGGAGCCTGGGTGGCTCATTCGGTTAAGTGTCCGACTTCGGCTCAGGGCATGATCTCACAGTCTGAGAGTTTGAGCCCCGCATTGGGCTCTGTGCTGACAGCTACAGAGCCTGGATCCTGCTTTGGATTCTATGTCTCCCTCTCTCTCTCTCTTTGTCTCTCCTGCTCTCAAAAATAAACAAAACAAACAAAAATAATAAATAAACTTTTAAAAAATCTAGCAAGGAAATAAAATATAAAGAACTCTCAGCAAGGCCTACCACTGAAAGTGGTTTTAAGCCCAGTTATGTACCATGGGTATGGTCAGCAGGCTTCTGTGTGCTCCTGAGTTAGTTTGAATGGTGTGTGAAGGATTGTAGACTTAGAATCCTCAAATTGGCTCAGTTCTCCAACTGTCCTGTTCTCACTCTGTAGCTCATCTTACCCCCATTTCTCCTCTCTAATTTAAAACCTGGATTTCAAAAACAGAAGAGAAAGAGAAGGAAAACAAGAGTGCCTATATCCTGATGAATTCATGATCAAGATATATGAGGCTGATATTGCATCGACAAGTTTAGGGTCAAAAAATTTACATATTTTAAAATTCTGTCTTGTTTATTCAACATGAGTCTTAACAGACTCAGGTGGTGCTAAGTTCTTAAACAGACCTCCATACAGAGAGAGCAATGGGAAATAAACCACTTTTCTAACCAGATAGCTCTGTTTTTAAGTAGATGGTTCTACTTCAATGTCTAAATGATGATCTCCATCATTGCTTTGGAAAACTAATAAGATCCTTCGTGAGGCCAGTTTGGAGCTAGCCCTCAAAAGATCAAATAGAGTATTGGGCCAGAGAGGTTCCAAAGGACACCAGCACTTGCTGAGTAAACACTCATGAACTAATGGCCACCATTTTGTTCTGGGTGCACAGAGAAACATGTGTAAGCAGGAGGAGTGGAAGGAAAATAATTTCACAGGATTGCACAAGTATTACTTACTGCTTCCCACTGGGGAGGTTCATAGAGATTAGAGTACCATCTTGGGCAGTGTTCATTCACCAATTGGTCCTGTGAGGGATATTTAGCGCTTCATCCAGACATAACCTTAAAAAGCATCTCATAAAAATTCCAGCTGTCCTGACACAATGGAAGAGAAGCTCTTATTCTTTCGTGTTTGCGTATTCTGTGCAAGAGATGAGACTTTATTCTGGCTCATCCTGCTGCAGGCCCTTTGGTTATGAATGACCCAAAGCCCAGGTCGCACTCCTGGTGTCACTCTGGAGGTCCTAGACTTCCATTGCAAGGGGGCTTCTCCCAAGGTTGACTGCAGAGCTGCTGTCAGAGGGCCCCCTGAGCAGAACCGGCAGTGTCCAATACTGCACATCTTCTGCTTGGTTTTCTTCTTAGGGTAAACTCACTTCTATGTACAGGTAAAGGAAAAAATAAGCAATTGATGTTTCGCGAACATGGAAAGGGCAAACTCTGAAGTCCCCACGTAACAGAAATGACTGACTTTTGCAAAGATCTGCACTGACAACATAGCCTATATGTTAAAAAAAATTGGGGATACTCAGGATAGGAATTTAAAGAGTTTGAAACCTATCAAAGCGTTCTCACCATATGCCTCTTTATTCTTAACGATATAATATTTCAAAGTAAATGTCTGGCTTTCTTACCTCCAACGATTCCGATACAATGAAAAAAGAATCTTTCTTTCTCTCTTTTATTTTTGGAAAGTTTTTTTTGTTTTCTTTTTATCAAAGTGTATATTCAGCATGACATTGCTGACATGATTCCCTCCGCTGGCTCCCTGCTCTCACAGCCCTAGTTCATACTTTCCGCATGAATAATAAAATAACAGAACTAATAGTAAGAGCTATTTTTTTTTTATCAATTTGTATAGACCATCACTTTCATGAGAATTTTATGCACTCTATTTAATTTAAGTAAGCAAATAGGTTAATACCAAGTGCTTACTATGAACGATGATTAATTTTATGGTCAACTTGACTGGGCCACGGGAGGCCCAGATACCTGGTTACTTCTATTGTGTCTGTGAGAATTTCTGGAAGAGATTAACTTTCGAATTGGTGGACAGAGTAAAGCAAATGGCCCTCCCCAGTGTAGGTGGGCGTCTTTCAATTCTTTGAGGGCCCGAATAGAACAAAAAGGTAGAGGAAAGTTGAATCTGCCAAAGTCAGTCATTTCTTTTTGGCCTAGATTCTTTTTGTTACATGCAGGTTTTAAACTCCTCAAACTCCTAAATTTTGGATCCGGACTATTTACTTCCAAGGTGGTGACAGTTTTTCCTCTTGCCAATCCATCCTTCATGTGAGAGTTACAGTCTTCATATGAGAGTTACAGTCTTCTTTCCCTTCAATCCTTCAATGGTTTACTGCTGCCTGTGGAGTGAATTCCAAACTTAGCCTGGCATTGGCGGTCCCCCAACATTTGTGTGGCCTCAACTTTCATCAATTTCTACCACTCGCTCTAGGCCCTAACTATCTTCTGGGCGTCTCTCAGCTCCACTGTATTCTTCGATGCCTACGGGCATGAGAGAATGTGCTATTTGGGTCACTTCTCTGCCTCCCTACCTGCCATTACCACTCCTTCCTGGGCTTCTGGCCCTCATTTGAATTACCGCAGCCACCTTCCAACTGGTCCTCTTGCCTCTACCTCTTTCTCCTGTCCAATTCATTTTCTACTTGGTAGCCAGACTAATCTTTCTAAAAATTCAGAGCCGAGCATGGCATGCCCATGCTTAAGCCCTCTCCGTAATTGCCCATTGCCAAAAGAACCAAGTCCAAATTCCTTCAAAGGGCCCTTCATGACCTTGTTCCAGCTTACCTCTCCAGTCTTCAGCTCTCACTAACCTCCTTAATAGGCCATTTCACCCCTAGGCCTTTGCACAGAAAGGCCCCTTGGCCCAGAATATTATGCCTCAGTCCTCACTTGGCTAATGCCTTCTAAGCCTTCGGGTCTCAGCTGGGATGTCATCTCCTCTTGAACACCATCCTCGACTCTTGGCCCTACCAGCATCTTCCGGGCTTGGAGGCATATCGTGCCATCCAGTGTGCCCTAGTACAATGTGCTAATGACTCCCTTTGTCCTTGGCCCACTGTCGGGTCACAGCCTGGTTCTCGTCAGCTTGTAGCACTGGACTATGCATTCCCCAGCTGGCAAGTCTCTCCTCTTATTCACTATTGTTCCCCAAAGCCTGTCACATAATAGGAATTCAGTAAATACCCAGCAAAGAAAAGTGAACAAATAAACAAATGAATGAATATTTGGAATGCCTTCCCTGTCTTCACTTCTTGATGAAATCCCTGCTTTCCTTCAAAAATTGGCTCCAACTTCAGCTCTCCTCTAACGCTGAGCTTGCCCTGTCCCCTCTGTGAAATTAGCATACCCTTCTCTGGGCTCTCCTGGAAACGTGCTCTCATATACAGCGTATATTTAGCAGGACTACAAATATGGCCTTGCTAAATTGTAAGCTCCTTGGGGATAGGGATGATATTTTTGCCCACTTCGAGCTTCTCCCCAGCGCAGGGCCTGATGCTTAGTCCATTCACATCGGGTGAGAATTTTCATTAGAATTGCATCATTACAAAAGGGGAGGGGCAGAAAATACAAAAAGAAAAAACGTTAAGGCAAGATGTAGCTTTGTGATGAAACAATGTGCCCCCGCCTCCCCAGATAAAACTCCAGTGCTCTGCTCCCCGAGCTGTTTCTTTCCTCCACCCGGGGCAGGTGGAACACCTGGGGCATGGGACCTCTTGTTCCAAGAGCATCGGCTTTCTGCCCTCACTTCTCTTCACTGACTCCTCCGCAATAGACTGCAGCTCAGCACAGGGTGAGCCATTTAGAAACCAAATTGTGTTTTTTTTCCCCCACCAGATTAGCATGCATGCCGAGCAGAAACTATACGCAAGCCAGTGGCAAGTGCTCAGAAGGGTAAACTTGGATGTCCTGTGACCCGTCATTCTGGGGCTCAATCATTCAAGAAGCTAGCTCCTGAAAAGGAGCCGGGTCACCTCTTCTCTTTGACTCTGTGTCCAGTCCAGTCTACACCTTCCATACAGCTTGAAATCCTCTTTCCTTGGCCACCAAAAAGCCAGTGTGGGTTCCATCCCACCCTAGCGTCCGTCTTCCACTTATTTATCAAACCACTCTGCCTGCTTGGAAAATTGCCCTTAATCGATGCATTTTTTTTTATTGCTATTTCTGGGAGCTATTAAATCATCATTAATGAATCTGTTCTTTCCTTACAAGTCGGTTTCTTTCAGTCACTTCCTTTTCCACTTCCTTCCTGTACTCACCGATCCAGACTTCCAGGTCTTCTGCAGGTGGTCCTTTGTGCCTCTTCGACCGTTTCCCCCTCAGTTCACTTCGACAAGCATTTACAGAGGGTCCAGCATGTAGTAGGCACTGGGGATAAAGATAAATGACAGAGTGCTTGCCCTTGAAGGAATTATCCAAGACATACAGAAAGAAATAAATACCAAACAGACCGGTTACATAACAGAAGTTTGTAGAAGTCTATCTTAGTTTGCTTCTCCAAGAAGTAGACTTTGTGGGGTGCCTGGCTGGCCCAATCGGTTAAACGTCCAACTTCAGCTCGGGTCATGATCTCGTGGTTTGTGAGTTTGAGCCCCACGTCGGGCTCTAGACTGACAGCTCGGAGCCTGGAGTCTGCTTTGGATTCTGTGTTTCCCTCTCTCTCTACCCCTCCCCTGCTCATGTTCTCTCTCTCTGTGTGTGTCTGTCTCTCAAAAAAAAAAAAAAAACAAACGTTAAAATAAAAAAGGAGTAGATCTTGTGATGAAGATTTGAGTCCCATTCATTGAGAGGTGATCCAAGGAAGCACAATGAGAGAATGAGAGAGTGAAACAGAGAAGGAGAAAAAGCCAATCAAGAGTGTAGTAGAAAGTAGGAAAGACTGGGGGCCACAGGGGCTCGGACGTCCTTGCAACCCTCTGAGATGTGGTGGAGAGCACCCTTCAGAATGTGCTGTTGTGAAGGGAGAAAGCTGGAGTGTTTATCAGTGAAATCCTGCCTCTCAATGGTGAAGGGTTGCCTCTGGGACATTAACTTCCTGGCACTTTTGCCTACTCCATGTGGGGATGGTGAGCTCCTGTGGTCAGAGAAAGCCCTCAAGTCAAGAGAAACAGATGCTTGGAAATGTGGCCATAGACACATACGGAAATTATCTACTGAATCTCCAGGTGGCTTCTGGAGAGATGAGTCCCAGGAGATATGAGCATGGCACCGACAACACCTGCTACCTGGACACAGAAATATGTGTGTAGGGAGAGAATATTGTAGGTCAGCAAAATTTCCACAGAGGCACTGTCTTGGTGAGGTTTGAGGGCAGAAAGTTCTCCAGGTGGACAAGCGGGGAAAGTGTTTCAGGCCAAGAAGATATTACACCCGAGGGCTTGTAGAGGTGAATTAGCATGCTAACGGGGGACGCATGGGTCCAGATGAACCAGGAGGTGGTGCCGAGGCAACCAGGAGCAAGGTGAGATTGGAGGGATTTGATAAGCGTTTGCATCACATCTTTTCAAGGCTGAGAGACAAAAACCCACAACAAAATGGTGAACATTTTTTTGTTAGTGTTGGCCATACGACGCGTTTGTATACTGTGGGGATAATTGGGCTGATGGGCCAGGAGGTCCAACTATAGATCTAGGCTAGCCCCCAGATCTATGGAACACATTTGAAACACTCTGCCCACGTTAGCTTCTGGCGTCCTGTTTTCCTTTGGTTTGTTTACTCACTTTGATGGGAGGAGAGATTTCCTTTTCCTGAACTTCTCAATTTTACCCTCGTCATTAGCAAAGTCATGTGGAATAAAGATCTCAGGGAAAATGTGACATTTTCATCTCTTCTGAGGAAGTGTAATTTGGGGCTCCAGGAGATCCAAGCTTGTGTTATTGACAGAGGAAATAGGACCCTCGCAGGGGAAAACAGAACAATATGGATTGGGATATTCTTACTTCAAACATATACCACCGTGTTTAAATAAATAAATAACCAGAAATATCTACCGTGGGGAAAGCGCAATTAACAAATTCTGACGATCGTATTCCACCTACGCATTTCATCTCCGTTTGAGGTGTTTGCCTCCCGGAGCAGTTCACATAAACGAGGCTTTCGCTGTGCTCTGTGAGCTACCACTAGCCTTAGCAGAAGCCTTTGATGATATTCTTTCTCCATTACATTGTGTTTTACTTCATCAGCAAAGAAAAAAGAGAAAAAGCCAGTGACATTAACAATGGGTATTTTGGGGGTTGTTCTTCTTTATTTAATTTCCTTTTTTTAAAAAAAAAAAAAGGCAGCTGGGGGCGGGGAAGGGAAAGGAGGATGAGAGTATTTAAAAACTAATTACGGCATAAAAAATAATCCAAGAGCTCTGTTTTGGCCCGTCAAAGTCCCAGCTTTACCCTTGTGCATGAGTCAGAGGCACCCGGGGGTCAAGCTTGTGACTACCAAGGGCCATTACTGCATGTGGTTGTTTCTGTGGAATTTTGGAATGCCGTTAGTGTTAATCCCACCCTATAACATAGGGCAGGGTTTCTCAACCTCAGTACTATTGACATTTTGGGCCGGATCATTCTTCATTACGGGCTTTGGATCATAGGATGTTTATCGCCATCCCTGGCCTTCATCCAATACACAGATGCTAGTAGACTACCCCTCCCCCACAATGTGACAACCACAGATTGTCCGAAGACATTGCGGAACGTCCCCCGGGGGGGCAATGCTGACCCTGTTTGAGAACCGCCAACCTAGGGCCGCGGGATCATTGCTATGGAACAAAATTATTCCAAAAAATCTCTCTAAGTGGGTCGTTGTGATTTTTTTTTCCCAAAAGAAAAAAAGAAATAGGTCTTCACCTTTTCCTCCCTTTAGTCTTTAGTTGCTTTTCTAACTTCCAGAGTCTTTTTATTGCCTGAAAATACACATTCGCCTATAATAGTTTGTTTGATTTTCCCAGTCCTCTCGGGAGGACCAGGACTGCCAAACAAAAGCCCTGCGCCTTGGGAGCGTTAGGTGAACTGATAATCAAACATTTTCAGACACCGAAAGGGAAAAGAGAATTTTTAAATGTCCTTTGTATTAAAAATATTTTGTCATAAATGGTGTTATATTTAATTTCCAGAAAAACCATCAAACTTATGATCCCCTCGAAGGCAGGGACTATCTTTTGTTCCTTTGAGTTTAATTGTATAATTGTCCACAAAGCCTGGCACATAGTACATGCTCAATGAAGGTGTAATTAACTGTGTAATTAATTGAGATTGATCATCTACTAGTTAGACTTCTGGCAGCCTTAGTCTAGTTAGCCCAGAAGCAAGTAGACAGAACTCTAGGTAGGTATCCATATTTGAGTGAGTCACTAGTGAAGAAATAAATATCAAAAAAGTCCACATACTCTTCTCAGTTCAGATCTGTTCAGTAAACAATTATTGAGCGCTCGGTGCGGTGGGGCTAGGACACGGAGGTGAAAAAGATGCAGTCCCTACTTTAGAGGTACTTCAAGTCACTTAAAGGCCCAGCAGTGGATAATTTCAAGGCAGTGTGGAACATTCTAAGATAAAGGGGCTTTATCAGTCCTGTGGGAGTCCGGTAGAGGGCCACCAACCTGGCCTTTGCTAGGAGACAGAAGCAAGGTTAGAAGGTATGATACCTAGGCTGGGTGCATGGGGACAACCAGAAGTTGGTCATGTGGGGGGGGAGGGTGTGAGCAGTGAAAGGGAAAGGGTAGCAGTGGTCACCCAGGCAAAGGAACAGGATAAACAGAGCTACAGAAGCAAGTTCTGGCAAGATGTGGGAGAGGAATTACACATGACGTGACGCTGCTGGGGCCGGGAGGGATCGGAGGTGAGTCTGGGGAGATGGGAAGTCAGGGCATGGAGGGCGTGGTGCCCTGACCGAGGAGTGGGAGCCCTATCCTGCATGGAAAGGGCAATGTCTCAAGCACAGGGTAAGGCAACCTGATTTTTGTTTTGCTACAGCATCGAGTGTGGATTTAGAGAACAGAGGCCATTTCATAATGGATAAAAATATCGAATCTCTATGACGCACACCTAAACGAATATGATACTGTATGCCCGTTCTACTTCAATTAAAAAAAAGACACAAATAAAATTAGGAATATTAAAAAAAAAAAAAAAAGGAACAGAGGCCAGATGAGAGACTAACATGACGCAAAGAAGAGGTGTTCTAGGTGATGAAAGGAGGGAAGTACAGAGTCAAGAAATGGAACACAATGTCCCAGAAGAGACTGAACTACAGGTAGCAACCCTCTGAGCCAGGGATTGCCCATGAATGTCCGGGTGCCCTTTGAGAGACGTGGTGGTCTGCTGAGATGTGAAAAGTATTTCTCTCTCACCTCTGTGTGGCTCTCTCTCAGAGTTTTGTGGGGTTTTTTTTGTTTGTTTGTTTTGTTTTGTTTTTTGGGTAGAGAAGATAATCTTCCTTGCAAATATTCCTTATAGAGGATTTTGTTTTAAAAATTTTCTAGGCTCATCAAAGAATTAAAATTAGATATTAAAGAGGGAGCAGCTGGTTTCTCCAAAGGGTAGCACTACACGAAGGGGAAGGAAAGAGAACCCAGATTTTGAAAGGAATGGAGGCCTGAGTTTTCTAGGCTCAGTGCTTCTAAGATGGCAGAGGCTAGGAGGGGAATGGCCCGAGTCGGCAAATTATATTTGGTGTGCTTTAGTACCAGCAACTTCGGGAGCACTTCTGAAGCTCAGGGCAATGCTAAGATCTGGAGTCCAGATGAAGGTGCTTGGAATTGAGGGGGCCAAGAACCCAAACGAAATGTCTTAGATGGGCCATGCACAAAGCCACTGGAGAGTCTTAGAATCAAGCAGGGATTCGGTTCACCCCTGAGATTTGTGCAGATTCGGCAGGAGGATAAATGGAGGCACCCCTCTTTTTTTCTCAGCCCCAGCCCTGTTCCATTCCGCGTTGGGGGGAGGGGTTGCCCTTAAACCCGTGCAACCTCAGGCTGCACATCCAAGTTCACCCCTTCAATCACAAGCCACCTGGCTACTCCTAAGAGAGCACAGGTAACACTATCTACCCTCTAGAGGACAGATGCATGAAAGAGGCCCTTCAAGAGGGGTCAGGGCCATTTGGGCAAGGACTCCCAGGGTCCTTGGTACCCAGGACATGGGTTTGAAAGAGGAGGCATGCGCTCCCTCTGGAACTCTACCTCTGGCCCCCGGGACTTCTTGTCCCTTGGGAAGAAACATGGTTGTAGGAGAGCCATAGCAGCGTCCTCTAAAAGATGGGGCCCAGATTAGAAATCGTGATGGGCTGGGCTTAAGGGCAGTAATGGCAGGGATTGGGATGGAGAAAAGGGCTGCGTCAGGGCCTTTATAGTCAGCAAGTTGCGTGTGTGTGTGTGTGTGTGTGTGTGTTTCTATGTATGTTTTAGGCAGCGGGCTGGCAGTGATGATAAATGGTGAAAAAGAAGAACTACCCTTAACACAACTTTGTTGCCTTAGAATCAAATAAAATCGATGGCTGTTGCCCTAGCCTATTGGTCTCCTTGTTTCCCCTGGCAACCTTCTGTTTCTGCCGAGTTCAAAGACAAGCAAGTAGAGTGGGACATGTTGGGAGATGACACACTGCGAAGTGGTAGCTGGCAGCAAAAAAGAGACAAGAGTCTCCAAATAGAAAAACACATTAGTTGGGGGTCATTTAGTGCCAGGGCAAATAGCCCTACATGCTTAAGCTCCTTGGGACACATCTCCATTACAGCATGGAACAATGATGAATGTGCTTTTAGAAGTTTCCATTTTTGGGAAAAAGTATTTGCTTTCAGTTTATCTAAAAAAAAAATGCATTAATTTGAGTGCCTTCTTCTCCGGCAATCCGGGATAAGTCGGGTGTTGCTGCAGTTCCCAGTTAATCCGAGACTTTCTGTTGCCTCGCCTCTGGCACAGAACGACCGGATCGAGTTTTGTTGTCGTTCCTCCTCTTCTTCTCCTTCCTGGAGAATTCTGCCTGTCCCTGCGCGGAGCTGAGTTGCAGGGCCCATTTGCTGGCCAGGCCGCATAAAGGCAGCTCAACTAAACTAAATCTAAAACTGAAGCGACGATTCTGCTGCTCTGCCCTAATTCACAGCCGCATCATTAAATTGTTCATCATAGCCTCATACGGGACTTTTCATTCGTTTATAATCGCTGGCACATGGCAGGAACAGATGGGCCCGCTCACTGGAGCTACCTCAGCAGGAGCAGCAGAGATGAATGAGGATACTTAATAATAGCAAAGAAGGTCCATCGCCCCCATTCTCCCCAGCTCTCAACCCTGGAACATCTGGGCTGCCATTCTAGGGGGGTTGATGCAATCCTGGGGTTATAGCACGCCTCAGGGAGGGACACGAATCTCTGGGAAAGCCTTCATGTGGCTTTTATGGGATCATCTCACTTCAAGCGGGTTCCCACTACTCCTCTGCTCTCGAGTCCTCTCCTTTGAAGGTCAGCCTTAAAAGCTGGAGTGAATATGGTGGCCCCACCTCATGCCGTCTCAATGCTTCGCTGCTGTCTCATGAACAGAAAGGCAGGGGTGGGCTAGCCTGGAAACCCAACCATTGTTTATAGTATAGCTTTTACAGACAGAGGATCTAAGTGGCAAACGACTGATTTACAAACAAGCTTGAGTAAGTTGGGGCCATCTTGTTTGTACGTGCGTGCGTTTTGTGCCTACATCTTCCCAACACTCATCTGCTCTTGCAGAATCAGCAGCCCAGGCTCTGGGGCCAGTCCAGTTCTGAATGCGTGGGTAAGATATAGTGACGGTGGTGATGACGGGGATGGTAGGAGGAGAAGAGCTACCATGTTTTATAGCCCTACTTGGTAGTACCAGTGTTTGCCAACGACTATGCCATATAATGTCTATGACTATTCTGTGAGGTAGGAATTATTAACCCCTTTTAGAGATAGGAAACTGGGCTGGAATTCTCTAACTTTCTAAGGTCACAAAGATGGGAGGTGACAGATCCAGGATTCTAACCCAGCCCATGCTCTTAACAAGCATCGGGCAGCATGTCTTACGAGGCACCTGGTACTTACTTTCACTCTGTACTTTGGGGGCTCAGCCTCACTAAGTTTTCCTAGGGTTCCCCTCTGATATTGTCCCTTAATTTTAAAGACTAGGTTCTGCCTTATTCCCTGTGATCAGTCTCCTTGTTTGGGGCCCATTTCTGGTCACTGCCTTCTTATCGAGTTCTCCTGCATTGAGTGCCTATCATACCCAGGATCTCTACTTTTCCAGGACAAAATATTTGCCTTGATCTTTCTAGCACTGCCCATGAGTTGGAGCTATGGGGTGGGTTCCCCAGTACCTTCTAGACTTATAGATAACTGCTACTTTCTTGTAGCTCCTGATGGACCATTCTGTTGCTGACCACCTGCTTAATTGTGCCACATTGCCTCTCTCTGATTTCTAAACGTTCCTATATTCTAGGTCCACTTGTGAGCTTTTGACCACCCTTGGTCACCGCACAATACCTCCTCAACTTTTGACGTCCGTTCTCTAGGCTTAAACCACCGCCAGGTAACACTGAACCATTTGTAAGAGGAGTATAAGCAAATCTGAATTTTCCCAAAGGGGTGGCAGGGGGCCTAGACCATACACTCGGCTTCTGCAATAACCAGGGTCATTCCCCAGTCTTCTCTTAGAGGCCTGCCTTTTGGAAGCTCTGCTCACCCGCTGGGTTGGCTAGTAATAATTTTGCCCAGCCTCTTTGGCCCAATCTCACCACTGACCCCAGAGGCTCGGATGGAAGCTTTATTATCTCCTGGACTCACTCTGCAAAAACAGCAGAGCGAGAGAAGAATATAATTCCCAGTGATCCTGCCAGCTTCCCTCTGTGGGCAGCAAAAAGAAGACCAAGGAATATGGAGCTGGAAGGTTGCCATCTTTTCTGGAGGAGCGTGGTGGGTATGGTAATCCCTGTGGCAACTTCTGGTGAGGCATCAGGGCAGGGAATAATGATGGTGAAAAGCATCATGGATAAAGACCTGTTGGATAGATGTCAGGGATAGTTTTGGAGAAAATTGCAAGTTAGATGCTACAGAGTAGCTGTGAAGTGAAAGATCTGGAGATAAGTGAAAAATTTATTGGGCATTATGTTGTCTAGGATTAGAAATTGGATCCCCATCTTAGAGAGGTACAGTAAATACTAGTGTGCTTTAAAAAATGGCTTTTAGTGTCCCAAGTACATTTTCTTTTAATGTGATTTTGAAAAGACACTGACCTCTGTGGGACCCTAGAACCATCAACAACCTGTTTGGACATTGTTCCAAACCACTGAAGAAAATACAGTCGTTTTGTAAATCATCTGATATCATAGAAAGGCACCGTTTCCATCTGGAGATAAAGTTTCCCCTAATTCCACCATGTTCTCCAATGTCACAGTTCTTCCTAGCTGGGAATCCATCCCATTTTCTTCCTTGGCTTCCTATATCTCTGGTTCAAATGAAACATGGAACAGTTGCCTATAGCAAATACTCTGAGGATCTCCGTGAAGTCAGGTTGCCAGGAAAGCCCAACAACCCAAAAGGAGATAAATAGAGTAATAGGCTCGGTGTAATTTTGGCATACTGATTGCCCAGTGCCTTTTTGTCCCTTGACAAATGACCTGGGTTTATTTTCAAGAGTGGGATAGAAAAACTCAGCTGGGAATGCGACATGGCTAAAGCAGGAAAGCATGACAAGGAAGTCTGGGACCCTTACCAGCTTCTCGCCTGGTGATGCTAATTCCATCACCAATATTAGTGAAATATAGGGCGGCAGAAATACTGAATTGCATCACCGCAGGTCAGTAAAAAGGCCATACAATGAAATATATGTCAAATATTTTGAGATCCTTAGAAGCACATAATGTTAGAACTGAAAGTCCTAGGAATCAGTGAGAATGTGGAAATAGACCATTTTCATTAAAAAACAAAAGACGAAGTACTACAAGTTACTAAGCCTGAAGCAGTTTGAGATCTACGTATGCTAGATCAAACAAACGATCACAGGTCCTCTTGACTCCCATAATGAAAAAATGAGCTCATACTTACTGAGCAGAAGTAAACAAAGCAGCTCTCTAAATCCCAACACCATCCCTTTACTCTCGGCACCTAAACTGAAGGCTTTGGATAACCATTTAATGCTTTTCTGTTTCATCTGAGCAGGAATCCTGTCTCTCACTTCCGTTTCCTGGTTTTGGTCTGTCTAGGGCTTTGCCAGTGAGCGAGAAACTATCTCTTTCAAAACACTGGATCCTGATAGTATTTTCAGAAATTGGTGATGATGGAAGCAGAGTTTTCAATCTGTCTGAACCCCTCATAAGAACAGACAGTGTAACAAGATAGCAGAACTGAAAAACCCATGGACAACATTTAGACAAAACTAGGTAACGAAGTATCCTCACCAACCCCCAGATACAAGCAGATGAAGACAAGGCATTCATAGCCACCAATCTGCATGGCAGCAGTATCAGTTTGGGAGGAAGGAAAGAGAAGCAACTGTGCAGGGTTTGATAAACTTGAGAACAGACAACAGGAACACACTGGAAAGCAGACTGGGCCATTGGAGAAGGGCAGCTGAAACTGGGAGGATGTTGATTTTTCCAAAACCAAGTGAAAAAAAGGGCCCATGACAAGAATGACTGAAAAGGCTGGGTCGGTTTTGAGAATTCAAAGGGCTTATGGATCCAGCCCAGGACAAAATATCTGCCTTGATCTTTCTAGCCCTTTGAATTCTCAAAACCAACCCAGAGATCCCTTCCATGACAGAGTCTCACAGTTAGGATAAACTTATGGGAATGGCATAGACATTGATCAGGACATAGAGGATAAAAAGATGGGGAAAAAAGTCTAGTCCAATATGGAGGGAAAGAACAGAGTACCAAAGTGTCAGAAAACAAGCTCATGTATTTATTAACACTGCCCGACAAAAAAAGAGGGAGCTCAAAGAGGTTAGAACAGCTTTCCTGAACCTCATTTCCTGCCTCATTCTAAATCCTCAGGCAAACTAATGTCACATAAAAATAAGCAACACTCAAAGCCCATACGAAGTTACTCTTTAAAAACAGAAGACAATGAGAATAATATCCCTACAAATAATAAAAACATTGGAAAGATGTATCTGGAAAACAGATTAAAATTGTAACTTATTACCTCAAAATGAAACAAAAGACATTAAGGAAGTAATTGAAGTCCTGAAAGAACAACACAAGTCAGAAATAGGAAACATCCTGGGGCACCTGGCCGGCTCAGTTGGTGGATCTGGGACTCTTGATCTCGGGGTTGTGAGTTCAAGCCCCATGTTGGCTGTAGAGATTGCTTAAAAATAAAATCTTAAAAAAAAAAAAAGAAATAGAAGGCTGACAGAACTCAGAAAAGATGTAAAAATAAAAGAAAAAATACTTCAAAAACAAAGACTAAACTATAAGAAACAATGAGAGCAAAATGCACAATAATTAATGCCTCAAAGTAAAAGTCTAAAATAAAAAAAATGAAGAATGAGTTAAATGAAATTGAGAAAAAAGAATAAATATTGAAGATAGGCAAAGGAAATCCAATATACAGATAATATAAATTTCTGAAGGTGAAAATTAAAGAGAATAGAAAAAATTACTAACGTGTATAATACAAGAAAACATTCCTGAAAAAAATTGAAATTATATATTAAAAGGGACATCTCTTTTCTACTTGAGGCCAAAATGGAGTAACAGGGACTGGATTTACTCTCCAATGTGAAACAACTAAAAAAAAAAATTGGGCAAAATGTATGAAACTATTGTTTTCAAGACACTGCACATCAAGGAATGAAGGACAGTGATTCCTCAGATGGGTAACTGTTGAGGTGAGCCCCCGTGATTATCCCAACTGGCTGTCTTGTGAGAGTTTCCAAGGTGTTGTACAGGAGGAGAAATCCAGGAGGAACTTGGCAGATTCTTCAAGTTGAGGAGACAAAGTTGTGAGGCCAGGAAGACCAAAAGGAGCTGGAGTTAGCAGGAAAGAATACTGAGAAAGAACTCCAGAGATCTGGCTAGGGGTCAGGTAGGGGTCATATAGGGGATTCAGCAAAGTATTGATCAGCACTATCCAAGGCTATGAAAGAACCAAGCAAGAGGACTGGAGGAAAGGGTACCCAATGCTCACACGGGCCTAAAATTAATGCCTGCAAAGAGGCAGGAAAACACAACCATAGGAGAAGAATGATCCGTCAGTAGAAATCAACCCAGAACTGACACAGACGTTAGAATTAACCGACAAGGACATTAAAACAATTTTTATAACTGTGTTCTATACGTTCAAAACTTTAATAGAAACATGGAAAATATGAGAGATCTGAATTGAACTTCTAGGGATTAAAAACTACAATGTCTAAGATTAAGAATACACTGCAGGAGATGACTGGCATTGCAGGAAAAAGATGAGTTGAACTTGAAAATATAACTATAGAAACTGTCTAAAATGAAAAAGAGCAAAAAAACAATTTTTTTAAAAGTTAGCCAAGCATCAGTGAGCTCTGGGACTACTTCAGTAGCCTGACGGACATGTAATTGGAGTCCCTAAAGGAGAAGAAGGAGAGAGGGGCTGAAAAGTATTTGAAGAAATAATGTCCAAGATGTTTCCAAACTTGATGAAAACTATAACTCAAAGATTCAAGAAGCTTAATGAATCCCAAGTACAAGAAACATGAAGAAAACTACATGAAAGCACATCAAAATCAAATTGCTCAATCCCCCTGATAAAGAGAAAATCAAAATCAGCCAGAGATAAAAGACGTTTAACATACAAAGGAACAAGATAAAGATGACAGATTTGTTTTGGGGAGCCATGCAAGTGAGAAGGTCACATCAATCTAGACTTCTATATCCACCAAAAACGCCTTTCCAAAAAGGTGTGGATTAAAGACTTTTTCAAACATAAAAAGCTGAAAGAATTCATCGCTAGCAGACGTGCATTGTTAGAAATATTGCAGCCTATCTTAGGCAGAAGAAAACTGATATCAGATAGAAATATGGTTCTATACAAAGGAACGAAGAACACCAAAAATGGTAAGTACATGTGTATTATGTATATTTTTTTATTATTTGAATTTCTTTAAAAAAATGTCTGTTTATGAGGCGCCTGGGTGGCTCAGTCGGTTGGGCGCCCGACTTCAGCTCAGGTCATGATCTTGCGGTCTGTGAGTTCGAGCCCCGCGTCGGGCTCTGTGCTGATGGCTCAGAGCCTGGAGCCTTCTTCGTATTCTGTGTCTCCCATTCTCTCTGCCCCTCCCCTGCTCATATTCTGTCTCTATGTCTCTCAAAAATAAATAAAACGTTTAAAAAAATAAAATAAAAAATGTCTGTTTAAACAAAAATAATAGCAGTGTTTTTTAGGATTTATAACATGTGTAAAGGCAAATGTATGTCAACAATAGCAGAAAGTGTAGAAAGGGAGAAATAGGAGTAAAAATTTTGTAATATGCATTAAATGCTATAATGTTATTTGGAGACTATGATATGTTAAAGATGTAAATTATAAACCCTAAAAGCAACAACTGAACAATAGCCATACCTAAGAAGCCAACAAGGGAGATAAAATAAAATCATACAAAATATTCAATTAATCTGAAAAGAAGGCAGAAATAGAGAAGAATGGAACAAAATACAGACAAGATGAATAGAAAAAAATGAAATGATAGATTTAGATCTACTCATATCCGTAATTGCAATGAATATAAGTGGCACCCTCAATTAAAAGGCAGAGGTTATTGGAATGGATTACAAAGGCAAAAAGATTAAAAGTAAAAGAATGAGAGAAGATACATCATACTCATAGCAATCATAAGAAAACTTGACTTCTGTGCATCAAAGAACGCGACCAATAGAGTAAAAAGGAAACTTCATAATAGGAGAAAATATTTGCAATCATGCATCTCATGAGGGGTTAGTGTACAGAATATATAAAGACCTACTATAACTGAATGACAACAACAACAACAAAAAATGTGATTAAAAATGAGCAAAGAACTTGAGTAGACATTTCTCCATAGAACATATATGAACGACCAATAAACATATGAGAAGATGTTCAATGCCACTCATCATTAGAGAAGTGCAAATCAAAATCACAATGAGATACTACCTACACTGATTAGGACGGCTAACAAAACAAACAAAAACTCAGGAAAATAATAAGTGTTAGGGAGATGTAGAGAAATTGGAATCCTTCCTTGTGCCCTGCTGGCGTAAGTGTAACATGGGATAGCTACTATGGAAAACGGAATTCTCAGTTTCTCAAAAAATTAAACATAAAATATGATTTAGCAATTCCACTTAATAGCTCTCAGAGAGATATTTGTACACCCCTATTCAGAGCAGCATTATTTACAATAGCCAAAAGATGGAAGGAGCCCAATGTCCGCTGACAGATGATGGCATTAACGAAACCTGATACGTATAAAGATGATTGGGCATATAAATCTATATATATACAACAGAATATTAGCCTTAAAAAGTAAGGACTTTATGACAATGCTACGACATGGAGGAACCTTGAAGACATTATGATAAATGAAATAAGCCAGTTACAAGAAGACAATTACTATATGATTTCTCTTACTTGAGTTACTTAGAGGAGTCGAATTAAGAGAGAGAAAGTAGAATGGTAATTGCCAGGTGCTAGGGGGAAGGGAGAATGGGGGGTTTGTTTAATAGGAATAAAGTTTCAGTTTTGCGAGATGAAGAGTTTTGGAGATTAGTTGCACAACGGCGTACATGTACTTAATAATACTGAACTCTATACTTTAAAATAGTATGGTAATTTTCATGTTATGTATATTTCATCACAGTTATAAATAATAAAAAGGAAGGTGGAATTGGTATATTAACATTACACAAAATGGATGTCAGAGCAAATAATATCAGAAAGAAACAAGAGTATCTTACAACGTCAAAGTGGTCAATTCATAAGAAGGAAAAAGCACACCACGCACCTGGCAATACTGGCTTGAATGACCAATTCCATGATATATTTTAATAAAAACCACTGGATTTGAAAGAACAAGCAAAACTATTTGGGGCACCAGAAATAAAGAATAGAAAAAAAGAACATGTGGTATAAAGTAGAAGAAAAACAACCCCCGGACTTTGACAGTGCCGCTTTATGTCAGAAGAAAATGGAGTAACATGGGCAAAATAATCGAGAAAAGAAAACGTGAGCCAAGATTTTGCACTCAACAAAACTGACTCGCCATTGAGAAGGGTCCTTACGTACTGCTACCGACATGTGACAATTTAGGGAAACCGGTCCCATAGACCTCCCTAAAAACATCTACTAGAGAACCAACAATGAACAATCAAAGTAACCAGAGAGATACTTGTGGGGAGCATTAAATATATACATTAGTCCCTCCTTATTCATGGGTGATATGAAATATTACCTGAAACTGGGTGGTACCGAACCCTCGTATGCTGTTTCTTTCCCATACGTATATACCTATGATAAGGCTTAATTTCTAAGTAAGGTAGAGTAAAAGATTAACAACCACAGTAATAAAACCGAACAAAGATAATATACTAGAATAAAAGTTATGTGAGTATGATCTCTGTCTCAAAATACCTTATTGTATTCTACTCACCCTTCTCCTTGTGACGTGAGGGGATCAAATGCCTACATGAGGAGATGAAGTGAGGCGAATGATGTGGGCACTGTGGCTGTAGTGTTGGGTTACTACTGACTTTCTGACGATACCTAAGGAGGAGGACCGTCTGCTTCCAGACGGGGGTTAACCACAGGTAACCGAAACTGTGGAAAGCAAAACTATGGATAAAGGGGGTTACTGTAGGGGCACCTGGGTAGTTCAGTCAGTTAAGTGTCCAATTCTTGATTTTGGCTTAGGTCATGATCTCTCGGTTCATGAGATCAAGCCCTGCATTGGGCTCCGTGCTGTCAGCATGGAGCCTGCTTGGGATTTCCTCTCTCCCTCTCTGTCTGCCCCTCCCCCTCTTGTTCTGTCTCTCTCTCTCTCAAAACAAACAAAATTTTTCTGAAAAGGGGGGTTACTGTAATTACTTGTCATTCTAAGACTACATGAAGGCTTAGAGGGACAGTAAGGTATCTAATAGCTCTATTCTCTGACAATGTAGATACAGCACAACTATTTTCTTAATGGTAGGGGACTAGAGAGATCATATACAAAATATTTAAAAGTGGTTTTGTGTTGGGAGCCGTTTTAGGCTTACAGGTTGAGAAGTAACCTTAAAGTTGCATCCTGGGGATGGGTTGCACCTCCCCCATTGTAGTTGAAGTATAGCCCTCAAAACAACACCCTGATTTCTCCTGCTTACAGATAATTAACATTAAGGCCTTAAAGGAAACACCCTGTTCTCTCCCCCCACCCTAAATTTATATGTTAATTATCCTGAAACCAACATTCAGGATTGAGGAAGTTGTCACCTTGCTGGTAAAAACGGATTATTGTTAAAGACATCAAACTATGAAATGCTACTCATTGTTGTAATGTAACTCGATACCTTTAAAAATAAAGACACTGAGACCAGCAGGGCAGAGACGCCAGAATTGAGGAGACTCCAGAATGGCGGAGATGCCAGAATTGCCAGGGCTGCCTGCTTGGTCATCAGACTCCATCTCACTCGTGGCTCTCTCACTTCATTTCGCCTGACCGTCCGTCCTTCGTGGACCCCTAGATTCACCGGAACAAGGACCCCGGCAGTTTTGGTCATCATAATGATGGCAGGATTGGTATTGTTATTCTGAGACTGCTGTGTATGAAATATGGTATAAAATAAATAAGTATTTGTGGAATGCTTTTATGTGGAATACTTACTTGTGGAATCTATTATTCCCTGTGTCCTTGAGAACCAGGACGTTTGGCGTGAAAGAAAAGAAATACAGATTTAAGAAGTTAGTAAACACTCTATAATCCAATGTTCTCTCTCTCTCTTTCCTTTCCACCTCCATATATTTGATAATTAAATATATATATATATATATATATACATATACATATATTTGACTAATCCTGGGCTCTTTTCCCTAACAACATTACCAAATGACCACCTAACTCACTAAATACATCCACCATAAAGTAGCTATGACTGGTAATGGTGTCACGTGTTATTTTTTCCAAGACTGTCAGTGTTTTAACAGGAATGATTCAGACACTCAATGCCCTTGACCTAAGTAATTGCCTTCTGTGGTGGGTATTCGTATTGCCCTGTACAACATTCATTCTTCCTTATCAACCAGGGGCCGATTTCATGCTAGACTCAAGCAGCTATGTGCTAGACATGCAAGCTGTAATTCTCCCTCCCCCCGCCCTCCATTCTTGCTCTCCCACACACACTCTCTCTCTTCATGGGCTTTCTTGTGTTCACTGCTTCCTGCATGTCTGCCTTGTTCTTTTTGCCCAGCAATTTAATTTTGTTAGTTTTTTTCCATGCATATGGCAGAAAATGCCTTACCAGAGCTCCGAAATTTACATGTGCCGTACAAACTAGCTGTTTCTTAAAGCTTTTTTTTTTTTTTAATTTGAGAGACAGAGAGAGAGAGAGAGAGAGAGAGAATCTTAAGCAGGCTCCACACTCAGCCTGGAGCCCAATATGGGGCTCGACTCCCTGACCCTGGGATCATGACCTGAGCCAAAATCAAGTGTCAGACGCTCAACAGACTGAACCACCCAAGGATCCCAGACTAGCTGTTTCTGAACTACAATTCTAAATTTCTGGGGCAGAGAATCCTAGTGGCTCAGTTTTGGCTTAGGGGCATTCCTCTGATCTAATCAGTTGGATCCGGGAAGGGCTGTGTAGTAGGAACAGGACAGCAACTGTAGGAGCCACCTGTCCGAGTAGAGAGACTGGATGTAGCAGTCAGAGAAGTGTGGGGACAAGGCAGACACCCCAAGGGGGTATTCACTACAAGCCTGACTGTAGTTGACCCATTCTGGATTCCCACAGCTGTACTCCCAGGGCTATGATCTTAATTTTTTTTTAATGTTTATTCATTTTTTGAGGGATAGAGACAGGGTATAAGCAGGAGAGGGGCAGAGAGGTGGGAAGACACAGAATCTGAAGCAGGCTCTGTGCTCTGAGCTATAAGCACAGAGCCTAATGTGGGGCTTGAGGGTTTGAACTCATGAACTGCGAGATCATGACCTGAGCTGAAGTCAGACTCTTAACAGGCACCCCCCAGGGCTATGATCTTCTCAAGGCCAGGGCCCTAAAGGATTGCTGACTCACACAGATACTGCAGAAGGACCTCCACATTCAGGTGAATATGCTGGATATAATATCCATCAATGCCACATTCCAAGTCTTTCCAGCTCTCTGTCTTCAGGGCAGGTAGGATTTCATTTTCTGGCATACCCTGAGGTTGGATCACACCATGTGACCAGTTCTGGCCAATAGGCTGTGAGCATTTAAAGACTTATGAGAGGCCTTCCAAGATGGCCCATTTCTTTTGCCAGGAACATTGACCATGTTTCAGACAGTGGTTGTCAGGATCCTGATACGAATACCACAATGCAGCGGACTGCAATGGGCATGTAATGTAAGCAGAAATAAGTCATTGAGATTCGGGGCTGTTTGTTAGTGCAGCATGCCTACCTTTTTGGCTGAGACCATGAAAACAGGGCTGGGATCAGCATCATTTCTGGAAAAGAGTCACTTAAAGTCTAACTCGTAGTACTAAGTCTGTCATGCAGATTCCTCTCCCCTCCTCTGTTCTGAGTCTCCCATGAATTTTTTATCCTTACCTCAGAAAGAAAAGTGCTATTTCTTAGTAGTGATACTACCAAGAAATAATGCAGTTGAGGGCTTCTTTCTCGCTCGGATGGGAGCGGTGCTTCGTGGGGTGCATACATGGAGAGGTAGGCGAAGCGAGTTTGGAGCTCAATCCAACTCAAAAAGAGCTGTCCTTGGTTGAGACTCAGCCTGGTTTTTAGAAGGACGGGGTCTCAGGCAGGGAACGAAGCTTAGCCAGGTAAGGATCCGGATGCTGTCCCTCTTCCTGCAAAAGTCATAGAAGAGAGGTTCAGGAGTCTGGAAAGCCAAGCTGAAAGCAGGGGTGCTCCAGCCAACATGCAGATCCCAAATGTGGGAATGTGATGTGATGATTTTATGAAATATAAAAGTCAAATGAATTTTTCATGAAGAAGTTATCTTCCCAAGATGCAATAATGGAAAATTCCTTTCAAGAACTGGTGTTTAGACCTCACAAAAATGCGCAGCAAATTGCATTGTGATTTATTTGTCAATGTTTTTATAGGTTAGGCGTTACTTTCTACCCCACAGCTGGAGTCAATTTTTAATATTTAAAAGTGGAAAGAAAGCAAAACCTAAACACGTCCAGAGCTGTCTGTTTTAGATTTGAGCTTTTCCCAAACAGTGCTGTTTAGAACTGAACCCTGAGCGTGGTCGGTCAGCGGCCAGCTGGCACTTACCTCCCTGAAACATAGAATTAAAATATCTGGGACTGGGCAGATTACATAGAAGACCTCCTAAATTGTAGTTGGTGGGTCTGGTGTTTATAACCACTTTCGAATGCATGTAGCCTGTCTGCCCTCTTGATTGAGGAAGGAAAGAGTCTTTGTGCTTTTTGTTCTGGGTTTCCCTTCATGCTCAGAGCTCAAGGTGCCGTGAACGTAATTTTCAAGCCCAGTGGTTTCTGGCCCCCTTTGATGGCTGGGTTAGGAGGGATCCCACAAGACCGTCTCCTTAGTGATTTCCAGGACACCAATCAACTACAGAGGAGCAGCCTGGCCTCTCTAGACCTCTGACTTCCGCGGGGTCTCGTCTGGGAACTACTCAGGGCCCATCTTCCTGGGCCAGCAGGTGAAACCGTGAGGCTGGCCTTGAAGGTGGATTCTTATGGCAAGGATTCAAATTGCAAGAGA
Organism: Paguma larvata; assembly: GCA_030068075.1. Lineage (NCBI taxonomy): Eukaryota > Metazoa > Chordata > Mammalia > Carnivora > Viverridae > Paguma > Paguma larvata. The sequence goes on from CM057838.1 coordinate 42,820,402, forward strand.
ACAAGCCATCGAGCCGTAAAGCTTAATCTCATTACACATTACGTTGGGCCCCGTCTCCAGGCTCAAACAGGGGCCTCATTATAACTGGTGATAAAGAATTCACAAAGCAAAACTGGGTCTGTGCTTTTGGGAACAGCACAGCATGATGTTCCCAGAGCACAGCATTCATACCTTAGTGCATGGCACACCCATTGTTGAGGCCTCCGGGCTGGCACTGGCTGCTGCTAAGGCTGCCATGTGTGTGCCTACCAACAAAGGATTCTGTAACATACAACATCTGGAAGGAGGAGAAACAGCCCTAATTGTGACAGGCACAATCCCTTTGGGTAGGAGTTGATACCCTTCTGATGGAGGGGGTGTTTCTCTTTGCCCTCTCTCTCCTTCTCCCTCCTGATCATTCTATAGCCAAGGCCCACAGGAGGAGTTGACCCATTTCCAAATGTGTGCGTTGGTCCAGCTAAATCAGCTAGTGGAAGACTTTTGGGGCTGCTGACAACATCCCCCAGTCAGGCTTTGAGAAGCATCAACAATCCACAGAGACAAGCTGTGGGTTGCAAGGAGCCTTAACAAACCATGGAAATGTAAAATGTGCCAGCATTTTAGGCTCAGCTTCAACTACCATGGCCTCTTCCCAGGAACCATGCTCAAGGTCTGCAGCAGGAACACCACCATCAAGAGAACCCCTTCAATAAATCCCAAAATTCATAGCATCCACAAACGATGGGCTGGGGAAGAGCAACGACTATTCCCCATCACAAAAGAATTTCTTGCTTCAGAAAAGGATTTACCATACATTTCCTTTTAAAAGTGCACACCCCTAGAGCGCTTATCATATGATTCGATTGAATGCACAAATCTCCAAGAACACGCCCAGCGCAGAGTCGGGTATATGGGCCATTGGAGCTAATGTGCAGTAGAGCTGCCCGCCAGCAGGGGGAGCTCTTCCCCTGGTTCACAGCTTACCCAATAGAAAACTCACTAAGGGTCGAAGCGCAGGGAGTCACGGTCCAAAAGAACACAGATACCCAGTGGATTTGTGATTTTTCCTGCGGGCAATGGGGAGCCACTGAAGGATTCCCGGACATCTGTGGAATCGTACTGGGCCATCCTGCCTCTTTTGCTCAATATCTCTGACTCTTTGGGGAATATATTTGCAAAAATGGTGTTCCCTGCATCTTCGACTCCTCTTAAAATGCATTACAGTGAGGACCCATGAATCTTTTTCGGGGACCAAGGGCAGGTTCTAGTTTAGGGGCGTTTCTCAGGAAGTCTAAAGCTTTGTTTTGTTTTGTTGGGCGTGAGGGGAAAGACGGGCAAGAATGGGAGGGAGGTGGCGGCAGAAATGCTATTGTTTTATGCTCCAGCGGTGCTCCAAACCCTGCAGCAAACAGCTTGGCACTGAAAATGGTGCTGTTTGAAAGTTAATGGGCAAGACATTCTGAGAAGTGGGTTGTGGAGATAAGCATCAGGAGGAAACTGCCCTGTTTGAAGTTTGCCTACATCCAGGAAACCGAGAAAAGCAGAGCCACCCATTAGCTGGATTGCAACTCACACACGCACACACTCATGGAATCCAAACACTGTCCGAAGACAAACATCTCCCAGGAGCAAATGAAGAATGACTTTCCCTCCACTCCCCAAAAAGAGCTGGGGAAATGGTATTTCCTTCCCATGCCGGGGAACAAAGTCACGATATTTTCGGAGACAGATGCGAGTGAGCTCTGGAGGGCAAGAACTGGGCACCATCCCTTTATTCCTGCTGAATGTTGATAATGAAAACAAATGTCTTGACTTCAGAGAGCTCCAAAAAGCATAGGAACCCAAGGGGAAGTGATGAAAATAAGAAATGAGTGTTGTCTTGAATACTTTATACCAGAATTAGCCTGTGATCTCCCTCCACAGTGACTGCAATGGCTTTGCCACCTCTGGTCTTGATTACCTCCCCAATTTACCCTTCGTAGTGCTGTCAGGAGGATCTTCTAAATCAGAATCTACTTAGAATCCTTCCGTGGCTCCCCACTTCTCACGGGACAGGGTCCCACCTCTGGGGATGAGGCCCTCCATAGTCTCCTCTCTGAGGTTACCTCTGAATCTCATCTCTTGCCCTTTCAGAAAATCTTGCAGCTCCCTGAAGGGACCATGTTTTCAGTGGCATAGGACAGGTAAACAGTGCTGGGGGCATCGCAACGCACCCTGGTTCCTTTCGCTTAACACGGGCTAGAATTCGTCCGGACTCGCACCTCTGAGGGGTCCCACGGACTGGGCATGTTCTCTTCTGCTTCCCTTTGCTCTGCCCCATATAGTTTCCACTCTCACTCTGGACTTTGCTCACACCCAAGGCTCTCTTTTTATACCCCCACTTCTTTTTTCCCCTTCGGACAGTGACTTAGACCTTCTTTCATTAGGGAAGGCTTTCCTGACTCCCCAAGACTCATAGGGACACCCCTGATATCGCCTTCCTTTGTGTCACCCTGTGCCTGTCCCTACTGGACCCATTGTATGCCATGTGTAATTACCTGATGACCTGTTCATTGTCCCCTCCAGACTCTGAGCTCTGCAGAAGTGCAACTTCCCCCCCTGCTGTCTCCCCATCCCTAGTCTGTCATATTCTAGGAGCTCGAATAATATTTTCTCAATGAAAATGTTCCTTTTCCCCAGACTATCAAAAGACTATCTTGGCTTTGGGAACTAACTTTTTCTGATCAAATAAGATGTATTATTAATGATGCCCCAGTTTGGCCCACGAATGCGCATCCGCTGACAGATGGATCTGACCTGCTCTGTTTTGCTGTAAGGAATATCCCTCCCTCTTCGAGAGCTCTCTCTCGCAGGCACTTCCATTACCTTAATATTTTATCATGTAGCCATTTTTTTCAGGGTCTAAGGGCAGTGTCTCTGTTTAATCAAATGTCAGAGTAGAGCAGTCGAGGCTAGTGATTCATCTGGCCTTCCAGGAAATAGAAAGCTTTGGTAACAGGCCGTTTGGGCTGAGGCTCTGTGATTACAGGTTCTCAAGGCAACTTTTATGCAGAAAGACCTGTAAGCAAACAGAGATCGGGGATTGCTGAAACATCTTCCAGGGGTGTCAGAGGGTCACAAAAATAAACATTCCAGTCACTGTCTTACCTCCTAGACATCTATAGGACCGAAGCTCTGCAGGGTATTGAATCATCGGGTCCATGTTGGATCTCATCATGTGATAATTTATTACCGTCCAACTCCTGTAGATAGAGAAGCCTGCAGGATGCCTACAAGCAGAGTATTAGATGACACTAAATACCCCATCTCCAACCACAGCGGACACCAGAGAGATTACATGTTTGACTGTAATGAATGCTCAGGGGTGGACGAGGCCCTTGGAGGCTGAAGAGCTGCTAACTGGGAGTCTAAGGTCCACACGTCCTGGAGCCTGTGTGTACATAGAATGTGGCCGTCTGCCACTTACTGACTTTATGGATCTTAGGAGAGTTACTCAACCTCTCCATGCCCCAGCTTCCTCATCTGTTCAATGGAACAGGAACGATACCTCTCCATCTCTCGGAGTTGTTGAGAGGATTAAATTAGCTGATGAGTTGCACAGAACAGTGCCTGACACAAGGTAAGCATCACAATAAATGCGAGCTATAGTTATGATCATATTAAGAAGGGTGAATGGACTTTGTCTCTTTGAGTGAGCCCCGCCGTGTTGACAACGATGAACAACAGAGCAGCATGTCTCGTGTAAATGGTGTATGTTGCCTCAGGGCATTGGCTGTTTGACCCTCGGGCGTGCTGGCTTTTAGATCTAGAACTGAAGTGGTTTTGCTGGTCCGTCAGGCCAAAGCAAGCTGTGGGAACAGGCTTTCAGAATGTGGTCCTGTGGTTTCGGGACAAGGGAGCCACAGGCGAGTTCTTTTGCTTCTCAGATCAAGCAATAGAGCATTCTGAACGCCAGCCAGTCCCAAGGGCTTGGTGATCTCAGCTCAGTCCTTGCTGCCAGCTTGAGTCCTCTGCAAACTGGAGCTGGCGTTGCAGATGCCACACGAGCTCCTTAGCGGAGCCAGTTAGGCTGGATTCTGAGTGGCAAAGTTCCCTCTGGGGAGGCTTGTGCAAAAGTATTTCTTCCCACAGGGTGTTTGAAGGCAGGTTGGCCCGGGAAGAGATGTACTTACAAGAGAGCAAAGGAGGGTGGTTCGGAAGGAACTCAGAACTCCTTTCACAGTCAACGGTCCCCTTTTGGGAGAACGCCGAAATGAGCTTGGACGAAGGTAGCTCAGTGGGAGATGGGAGGAGGTTTGGGAATTAGCACTGACAGGACTTGTGATGGATCAGATGGGGTAGGGGAGAGAGAGAATGGCTCTAAGGCTTTTTTCTTAGAGCATCTGGGTGGCTGCACCCCCCTTTCCAGTCCAAGTAAGCCTGGGTGGCTGCGACAAGTCCCATTGGGCCCTCCTCCATTACTCTGCTCTTCAAATTCCCCTTCCCTTAGATTAGTCCACTGTGCTTTAGAGGAACCAGGGTGACAGACACTTTGGGGTACCTTTCCTAAATGAAATCTATTTCCACCCAGCAAAATCTCTAGTTGACTCCCCAGGGGGGTTGCTGGAATGACCTCCATCCCTTCCCAGATGTAGGGCAAAAGCTGCTTACAGGAGGGGGGCGGGCATCGGCTCCTTCTGCCTCCCACGAGTGCCCTGCAGTGCGGTTTTAGAAACTAGGCTAACGAGGACAAAGAGTGTGTTGCCGCTGCCCGAACCGCTATCACAGAACCATGGCTAAGCCCAGGCTGCGCAGTAGAGGCCTCTGCCTTCATTTGGCCATGACCCTTCCCTGTGTCTGCTCCCTCGGCCTGGCACCACCGCATCAGCAAACCAGAAAGGATAGTCTCAAAGTCTAATCTGCAGAAAATCCTTTCCGATCTGAAAAGAGTTAGTTATGTTTCTAGAAAGCTCCTACATAATCATCTTGCTCTTTCTCCCCCACCCCATACACACACACACACACACACACACACACACACACGCACGTTTTATTTACAGTCCAGGAAAGACTCATACATTCTGAATATATACTCCACCCTCCCCACAAATTACTGTAAAATTCTAAAAACCTACACATGCTTGTAAATAGATCACCCTTAAATGGAGCAGGATCTCTGAATATCCCATGAGTCATGCAGCTAAAATGTCCCCCGGGGAGCCCGAGTTGGCAGCACACACTTTCCTATAAAAAATTGAGTTCAGCGCTTTCCATGGCACCCAGCTCTCTGCCGGGAAGAGCCCATCTGTGCGTAGCGGGGAAGCCATCAGTCAGGAAACCTGTGAGACCAGATGTGACACCCTTCACCTGGCGGGAAGTCTCTCCCAGGAAGTCACTTAGGACAACGAGGAGAGTCATGCCGCCAGAGGAGAAAGAACAAGTGGTCACAGAGTGCGGGCTCGGGTTCTAGGACAGGCTCTGGGCTGTGTTCCTCCCTTCACCGGGCCTTTGTCCCTTTATCTCTGAAAGGAAGGGGCTGGACCAGATTAATTCAACAGTGTCGGAGCCAGAGATGTGCTGTAGAGATGAAAAATATTTTTTAAAGCCCGACTTCAGCTCTATTCATCAAAGAACACACTGTCCTGTGGATGGATAACTGTGGCACTTCATGGTTAGGGTTGGGGCCCCCAAAAGGCTGAGAGCCCCCCCTTCACATTTAAGAGGCTGAGATTCTGCATCTGCCCTGACTAGAGCAGCCTCAGGTTGGGGTGAGTGGAAGTCATAACACCGCCGAAACGTCACAGCCAAGGGAGGGCCTGTGGGCTCTTCTCCTTTCACTACTGGCAATCGCTGAACAATGGGGCTTCTAAAGTCGCAGACCCACCAGACACTAGGAACGTCCTGATGGGCATAGAGGAGGAGTCCCAAACCGCCCAGATGTGCGCCGGCCTGAGCGGCCCCCCACTGCTCTCCTCTCTGTGTCTCAGTCAAGCCAAGCAGACCTTAGCAGGGGAGCCAGCTAAGAAGCTGAGAGAAATCTCCCTAATGAGTTGGTGAGTGTCAGTCTGTCTGCTGAAGGGCTACTGAGGGAGGCAGCCAGCCTGGGTTCCTGAAGAATCTCTGGCCTGCCTGGAGCCCGGTTAGTGGGATAAGCCCTGTTTTCTATGGGGCCCCGGGAAGCCTGAGGCTGAAGGGTGGTCTTGGCGGTTCCTACCTGCAGGTGCTAGGCCTCGCGCAAGGCCCGTCTTCCTCCTACTCACCTGCTTTCCATCAGCTGCCCGCGTCTTCCCCATCCGTGCACTCGGCAACCATGGGCGTCCACTAATTCCCACTTGGAGGAAACAGGTGGGGCTCTATAGCCACTGCCTGCCGGCTCCTTCTGGTCCCCCCTAAAAGCCTCTGCACCCCTCCTCCTGTCCCTCACACTGGGCCTCACGAGGTCTGCCAGCTTCTTTTCCCAGAGGTGCAGCAGGAGCCCAAATCCCAAGCCCTATTCCTTTCTCCTCTCTGGTTTCCACTTCCTTAACTGACCTTTCTCCGAAGGCAGTTGCCCGGGTCTCTTTTTTCTGTTCTTCCAAACTAAAATGTGTGACTATCACTCACTAACTCCATGACTGGGAGTTTTCTAGCTCTTGGGCTGGTTAGCCACCATTTGCTCGCACCCCCAAGCCAGCTCACCCCTACTCTGAGCCCCAGGGACTGACCCCATGTGGACTGCATCTCCCAGAATCCCCTGTAACTGGTTCCAGTTGGGTTCAGCCAATGGGAGGCAGCTGGAAGGGGTGGGGGGGGCTAGGAGGAAAGGTAACTCAGGGTAATTCTCAACTATTCCATGCCCTCTTTCTGCTTTGGGGGCGTCTGGGGCTTTTATTGAGGCCCTCCATGACTCTGGCTTCCACTAGGCAGTGTCTCCTCCGTAGTTTCACTTTTCACTGGACCACAGTCACGCTGTGCCTTCTCCTCCTCCCTTTAGCCCTAGGGTGGTAACGACTTCCCTCATGGCTGATTTCCGGGTGCTTCGCCGTGTGTTCCCATAACCCTGCCCACGCTTCTGTAATAGTCTCAGAGCCCTCTGGGGGCGAATTCTGTTTCCCGTTGTGACCATCTGAGGCAACAGTCCTCCACTTCTAATTTCAGAGTTTGACTCACTGCCCTTTTAAAATTATATAATTTTTCCACCAAGATCACCAGAATGGATGCTTTGGTGTCAATATTACGCCTACTAGAAGTTCTAGGGGAACTCAAGAGAGGCTAAATTCCTTGATAAAGCCGGGAGTCATGGGAAGAAAAGACACTTTCTGAGAGACAAAAGGAGAAGGTATGCCAAGACGTTTCTCCCATGATTGGTGGGAGACCTGTTCTCCCTGACGAACAGAAGTGAGGGAGAGCTCAGCCTTGGAAGAAGAGAGACCCCAGATCTGCTTAATTTTAAGTAAACAAAATAAACAAAACCCCTGAAAGAATCTACGTGCCTGCCACCCAAAATGAACAAATGCTTACCTTTTTAAATTTACTTCAGATCTTTTTTAAAAAAAGAAATGAAACATTATAGAGTTCAAATACCCTATGTCCCCGCACCACACACCTGCTCCCTTCCCTTCCTTCCCAAAGTCACCACTGTGATGAATTCTCCGTGTTCCCAGTCCTTCTCTTTACATCTTCACTGTACACCCCTGTATTGATAAACAGTATATAACATTGTTCCATGCTTTGAAACTTGTATGAAACATGGTATCATTATCTACATAGATTCTGTGCTTTGCTGTTATTACTCAGCATTGTGTTGTCTGTATCTGGATTTTTGCTACATATAGATCGGGTTCATGCTTTCTGGTTGCTGTGTAATATTCAGTTATATGGGTGCCCCTTAACTTACTCATTTTACCCAAATTCTCACTGGTGGGCATTTTGTGGTTTCGGGGTTGTTGTGTGTGTGTGTGTGTGTGTGTGTGTGTGTGTGTGTGTGTGTTTTGGTTTCTGGAAGCAGTGTTTCTAAAACAAGTACAAAGGTTTCCCTAGGAAAGGAAGTGTTTCCCAGAAGTGGAATGTCCAGTTCGGTTGGATATGTATATTTGCAATTTTATTAGAGTTGGCCAAAATTGTTCCCCCAAATGATTTTATCTACCTGGTGAATTCCCGTTTCCCTGCATTTTTATCAATACTTGGTATTGTCATAATTTTGCATTTTTACCAAGCTAAAAACGTGAAGTTGAAGTGTGCTGTTTAAATGGAATGTTCTCATTTACTGGTGAGGCCCAGGCATCTTTTCCCAACTTTCACGTGTTCCCCAACTTTCACGGATACTCAGGGTTCTTCCGTAAATTGGTTTAAAGTCTTTACTCGCTCTTTGTTGTTGTTGAGCTCTTTGTCCTTTTTAAAAACTAATTTAAAGAATTCTTTATATATTTCAAATATTAATCCTTTATGGCTTGCCTTTTAACTTTTTTCTCAGAAGTTTTAAAATTTGACATTCTCCTTTTTGATTTCTGATTCTTATAAAACAAACCCTTCCCTACCTCCTGTCATAAAAACATTCTCACAGGCATTTAGGTCTTTAAGCCATCTGGAGTTTATTTTTGGGTGTGGTGTGAGGTAGGAATCTAATGCAATTTTTTTCCACATAGGAAGCCAGTTGTCCTAACATATTTATTGAATGGCTCATAATTTCTCCATTAATTTATAATGCTTCCTCTATCATATGTTGAAGTCCAATTTATGTTGGATCTATTTCTGGGTTTTCTCTTCTGTTTTATTGATGGATTTGTCTACCCCTGTTTCACACCCTCCCACTCACTTTGTTAAAAATGTTAGACAAAACCCACAGCCTTTTATCTCCAACCCCCAACTCCAACATCTCCCTCCTCGATTTTGTCCCGCGCTCATGTACGAGCACTATCTTTCCAAGAATTATCATTGCCTAATTTATTCTGTGCCTGCTGTGTGCTAGGCAGTGTGCTAACTACACATGTATTATGTAGTTACTCCTCACGGCCTGATAAGGTGATCCGTGGTTGCCAATCAAGACTCTGAGGCTCCGAAGTTGAGAAACTAGCCGATGTCACACACCCAGTAAAAGACAAAGCTACAGCTGGAGCCCAGGTTTGTTTGTCCTCAAAGGTGTTGATGGCACTCCATTTCCGCTTTCTAGCCCCTCAAGACCTCCATAATCTGGTCCCCATCTGACCTCAGATGCTTTCGGTCTATAAAACGGGTACAGTAATCCTGCCTTGCAGAGTTGTTACGAGGCTAATGTGAAATTACCACATAATAGGTACTCAATAAATGCCAGCTAAAGTTGCATAAAAAGTGGGCAGTAGTGGCCAAAGTTTAAAGAAAAAAAAAAAAAAGAAGAAAGTTTATCCCAGTCCGTTATCCCTGCTTTAGAATCCCAGGCAAGGAGGGGGGCTGGGCAAGCGTGGGTGGGAGCGAGTGAGTAGGTGTAGAAGGCTTTGGGTAGCTCCACCTTCCACTCTGCTTCCTCTGGTTAGGGACTCCCGGGAGCAACGGGAAGACTGGCAAGGGGAAGCTGACAAGGAAGGTAAACCCTTAAAATCTTATTTATTCCTGCAGAACCTCGGGGCTGAGAGTCAACAGCGGCCCCGTAGCTCTGGACCTACACAGCAAGCTTGGCTATTGAATGGCTGTCATGACCCAGGTTTCAGCCTCTGGGCGCTGAGAGCTGGAGCGGGACACCTTCCCTCTCTGGGCTGCCTGAGTAAGGACTAGGGCCAGCCATCCCTTCGTGATTCCCATGGCAACGAGGCAACCGTAGGCCTCCCTCGGAGGAAGCAGGTGAAACAAGACAGCCCTTCCGGGCAGCTCTCCGACTAATGGGAACCACATTGACAAAGGAAGCTGATTGACTTGAGAAATCCAGCACAGCACGCGGGCTCCCTTTAATGCTGGAGGATTATGGTCACTTGCAATTTTCTTGCTAATTGAAGTTTTTGTAGGAAAAGCAAACACACATATACACATGTACGCATGTATTTCCGCGCCGGTTCTATTTCAGAAGCAGTGGGCTGCACTCGTCAGTTTCAGCCTTTCTTTGACTCCACCCCTCACATCTGCACTGTATCAGCGACAGCTCCGGTTATGGCCCCCGGGACACTCCGCAGGGGTCAGAATAACAGGAAAACAGGAGTGGGGAGGACAGCGCCCTCTCTCCCTTGTTTAACTTGGAAATCCTGCCTGAGTCTTCAGAGAGGCAATACGCTGGGTCCTAAAAGAGGTGAAAATGACTCCAGGTTACTAAGAGAGAAACCCAAAAGGGCTACAGCCGATTTTCCTCTGCTGGCGGTCTGGCTGCGGGGGCTGAGGCGGCAGCTTAGTGTCATGGATTCCTCTGAATACAATGATTTGGAAAGAACAGGACTTTTCCTTAAGCCATCCCTCCTTGTTCCCCTAAATCAGGTGAGGACCCTGAGTCCCCATAACCTTCTTATATGGTTGAGAGTAAAGAAGAACACGCAATCTGTGTTTGAAATGGCAGAGGTTTCAGGAAGAAGCTGTCCATTTCGAGGGGGACAAAGGGGCCCCCCTGCCTTGATATGATGACAGGGCGGCACGCAGGTTTCCACCCTGTGTCTGCTGTCACACACACGCACTTACCCACACTTCCAAACACGTGGCAGTGTTTAGATGCACACCACACTTCCGTGGGCACGGCCGGGGCTAGGCCAATTCCAGGGCGTGGCGTCCCCGTTTCTTCTGCATTCATGACAGCGCCACCAGAATACGAGTGAGGGCCAGTCATGTTAGGAAAGGAATTCACGCGCAAGGCGCATTCTTATTGTTTGTGACAGATTTACTGTGATGCATTTCGGTACTGACAGTGCCATCCTAGAAGCAGGAGATCTGGTTTTCTAGTTCTGGTGTTAGACCCTTAGTGTCTCTGAACACTGGTTTCCTTACCTGTGAAAGTGCGAGGCTGGACTGATGGCCTCTAAGGACACTGGCGGCACTAACACTCTTGGGGCCAAACTTCTTTTGTACTTTATGTCCCTAGGTATGTCTAAGGTCCCTGGAAATTGGGACATACCAGAATTTCCAGGACTCTGACCATTCTTGCTGGGCCCTGTAACCTTTCCCCCATGGAAGTTTCTGTTTTATTTCTGCCCACGTGGATTAACAAGCGAGTTCCTGGTCTCCGTCCCTTTCCCTAAAATTCTGCCCTCATGATAATAGTGTGTACACTGAAGGGTGAGAAGGAGTTGCCTTTGGAAAGAAGTATGAAGATTTGAACCAAAGGAATGAAGCCCTAATTGTGAAATTTTTAGCTGGAGAGTTGAAGGAGATGTTTGAGAGTGACAATCCTAACTACACAGAGGCTCACCCTGTTGCCGATGCCTAAAATGTCATCCTTAGCAAGCGAGTCCTTTGCTGAAACTATTGAGAGTCTCCTCCCCCAAAAGAAATATATTCAAATTCAAAAGTCATTCAGGCCTTGGTGGGAAAGGAGTTATTCGGGTCCTTTTTTCAGTGGCTTTTTAAATAAAGAAATGGAGGTGAGGCAGAAAGCTAGGGGACTTAGCAGCTAGGGAGGTGGGAGGAATGTCCCGAAAGAAACACACCAAACGGGCCGGCTTGGGAGGCCAGAAAATAAACTGCAAGTCCCACACAGTTTTGGTGAGGGCTTGTCCTGTCCTGGGAACTCCCTGTAGGGAGGAGGAGGGGCCCAGTGAAGGAATCAGAAGTAATTCCAGACCAGGACAGGCCTCAGAGATAAAACAAAAGAGGCTGCGTTGAGTCACTCCATAGAGACAGAATGTACCCCTACCCAAAACTCGGTTCAGATGTTGAGACCGATGACACCACACGTGCACCACGGCGGGTATTAAGAAGGTTATTACTTGCATAAAGAAGCTTTCTAGGGCGAGCAGCTCGGGCTCCCAAGAAGATATGAAAAAGGCTTGGGATTTTATGGTAGTTAGGGGGTGGGCCTGGAGTGAGGGCTCCTGTCCGCAAGGGCTTGTGTAGCTTGAACTTCCCCCTGGTGCTAAAGAAATATGCCCCTGGCCATTCTCATCAACTTGCCCCAACACGGAACAGAACGGAAAAGAGGGTGATAGGGCTTGAAAGCTGTCAGCCGTCAAAAATCAAAAATGGGATTCTGACTCTTTTACAGACCAGGAGGAAGCAATAGATCCCGTTTGTTTCCATGGCCTGTAAGACTGTCCCTCACGCCACGAGCTCCCAGAATCCTGGGGCTCCCAGGTCTTCAGTGTTGGGCAGGGACCAGAGTCACTTCAGCATTTTCGTGTTGTTAGACCAGGAACTTTTGTTCTTGTAGGAACTAGAGAAGCCTGTTAAGATATATTCTGAGACCACAGATCTCCTGGCCTACAGTATGTGTGTGTGTGTGTGTGCGTGTGTGTGCGTGTGCGTGTGACTTTAAAGACAACCGGCTTTATCACTCACCCCAAGCTTCAGAGTCTTATATAATGAAATGACTGGGTTCAGATTAAGGGGCCCAGTGCCTGAGAAATTGAAATATGCTAAAGAGAAGAGGATGACAGCTTACTATATTTGTACTTGGTTGTGTGACCCTAAGAATTGATACTATTTGTTGTAACCCAAGACCCAGCACAAAACCAGATTATATAGTAGGTGCTCGATAAGCATTTATTGAATTGAACTAGTGAAGTGGTAACTGGTATATCCATTCTTCTGATCCGATCTACTAAGGACACGAGTGGGAAGGAAACAAACCCTCCACTGAAAACTTACTGTGGACATTTCTCTGTGCATTATGCCGTTTCATTGTCACTACAACTCTGAGTAAGTAGTGAAGGTCCCATTTTGACAGATGAGGAAAAGAGAGGCTCCAGGAGGTGAAAGAGGTCTAAACAACTAGTGAGTGATAGGGCCGGGCTTTCCCTTGAAGGCCAGCAGACCACGGTATGGTCGGAGGCGGGGCGAGAGCAATGCATCAGAAGGGAGCCATCAGGCAGGAATGTCATTCTGTTATTTCTTCAGATGTTCAGCTCTCCCCAACAAAAACACTTCCCAGATGTTTCCAGGACCTGGCAGGTCTTCAGTCACAAAGCGAGGGATGATCCCACACCTGCAGGAGAACGGAACTACATAGCCTGACCTCTCTGGATTACGCTTTTCAAGTTGTCCCAGGGCTATCTGGAAGAACCCTTGTCTCAGCTGCACTGAAGGCTCAGAGGCAATGCTTATTGTGAGGTACTATGTTTACCCCACCCAAGTGGTAGGTCATGGCGGATGCGATGGGTTGAATTGTGGCCCCCCAAAAGACACGTTGAAGTCCTAATGTCCAGTACCTGTGAATGTGACCTTATTTGGAAATAAGGTCTTTGCCAATGGAATCAAGTTAAGATGAGGGTGTATTGAGTGAGTGTAGGCCCTTCATCCAATGTGACTGGTGTCCTTCTAAGAGGAGGGCGGTTTGGACACAGACACCAACAAAGGGTAGAACATCGTGTGAAGTCAGAGCAGAGCAGAGACTGGAGAGATGCAGCTGCAAGCCAAGGAACAGCAAGGCTTGCCAGCTGCCCCCAGGAGCTAGGAAGCGGCAAGGAATGATTCTACTCCGTCTCGAGAGCATGGCCCTATTGACTCCTTGACTTCAGACTTCTGCCTGGAAGAATCATTAAGAGAATAAATTTCTGATGTTTTAAACCCGTCCGTGCTCCTTTGTTAAGGCAGCCCTGGGAAACTAATACAGAAAGCTCTTCTGGGCCGCCTCCAAGTTCCCGAGCCTGGCGTCTTGGCCATCCGCCGGGTAGGCTCACAGATTCCATCGGTCAAGATGCCACAGCCCCCAAGTCCTTCCCCAGTCCTCTGAGACAAGACAGGCCTCAGCTCATGGGACCCACATCTCCCAGGTAGGCTTTTCATTCAACTTTTAGCTCAGAACAGCCTTCCCAAATCTGAGAAATACGATTTCCTGGTAATGTAAGCACCAATATCCTTGCTATATTTATGCACTCCCCCAGTGAAGGCGGAGGGGCTAGGACATTCGCTCTGCTCTAGATCCAGGGAACATTGGCTCTTGAGACTTGGTGTGGTGCATGGGGAAGAGGAAGAGTAGGAAAATGAGAAGAAAGATCTCAGACTCAGTCTAAATTCTAGCTCTGCTCCCCACTAGCTACGTGATTTTGGGAAAGCCACTTAAAGCCTTGGTGTCCTCATGTACAATATGGTGAGAGCATCTGCACCACGGGGTCATCGTGAGGATTAAATGAGATAATACCCACACACAAAAAGTAACCAATAAATATGATTACTATTACTTTTATATTATTGTTGTTATTATTTCTCTTTATGTCCCTGAAATGGAACAGCCCACACCACGAATTACAGCATTATATGAGGGGAGAGATAGTCAGATGAGTTGTTTGTCAAGCTCATGTTCTAATTTCATGAGCATGGCCCCTCCCAACAGAGTCGAGGCTCCATAAATGGCAGGTGTTATTATTACCTTTCTATTATTGCTGTTTGAAGTCATGTGTCTGAACCAGACCAGGGCTGTTAACAGCCAGGGTCAAAGTCCCAGGCGCCTGTGGGACTTTGCTCTCAATCTTTCCTCCCTGTATTAGGATTATATATCTATACCCTTTTCTATGCCAGGTGCACTTCCTCCTACTGTGAGGAGAGTATGCTTCTGCATGACTTGTTTTGGCCAGTGGGTGATTAGCAGATATGACATCAACCGAGGCTCCTGGTCTCCCTTATTCTCCTGCATTCTTGATAGTATCTATTAAACACTTTGTATGTGTTGGGCACTACTCTTCATTATCTATTGTCACAACTCTGTAAGGTGGGTACTATTTTCATGCTGATTTTCACAAATAAGAAAACTGAGATCAAGAGAGATTAAGTTTGTTGCTCAAATTTACACCATTATGGACTCTAGTGAACCCAGGAAGTCTGGCATGCTTGACCGTTACACTCCACCATGCCATCTCATAGCGTGAAGAAGTTGGTAGAAATGCCTCTGTCTAAAGACACAAGAAATGGGGTGCCTGGGTGGCTCAGTCAGTTAAGTGTCCTACTTCAGGTCAGGTCATGATCTCACGGTTCATGGGTTCGAACCCTGCATTGGGCTCTGAGCAGACAGCTCAGAGCCTGGAGTCTGCTTCAGATTCTGTGTGTGTGTCTCTCTCTGCCCTACCCTGCTCACACTCGGTCTCTCTCTCTCTCTCAAAAATAAATAAACATTAAAAAAAATTTTAAGACACAAAAAGGTAATATCTACATTTGTTTTTGGAACACTTGCAATGTGCCAGGCACCATGCGATGTGTTCTCTATATCTTGTCCCTCCAGCCCTATAACCACCTCTTGGGTTTTACAGATGAGGAAACTGAATCTCAGAAAACCTAAGTGGTGTGTCAAAGTCACACAGCTAGAAAGTGCAAGAGCTAGAATTTGACCTCAGATCTTAAATATCTGACCCTGAAATCTATACTCTTTCCATCTTCTCACTTTGCTACACTTGCCCTCTCTCTGCATATTACTAAATTATGGCGACCTCTGTCTCTCTATATCTAAAATGAAATCATCAGTCTAGAATTGAGAATTGAGAATTTAATAATTTTTTTAATGTTCATTTTTCAGAGAGAGAGAGAGAGACAGAGTATGAGCAGGGGAGGGCATTGAAAGAGGGAGACATAGAATCCGAAGCAGGCTCTGGGCTCTGAGCTGTCAGTACAGAGCCTGACATGGAGTTCCAACTCATGAACCGTGAGATCATGACCTGAGCTGAAGTAGGATGCCTACCCGACTGAGCCACCCAGGTGCCTTGAGAATCAAGAATTTAGAGACTTCACCCACATTGGAGGAGTATGCTGAGAACAGTAGTAATCATGTCTAGGTTCGATCAAGAGTTAGTTCATGTTAACCAAAAACCTGTCTTCTTTTTCAAATATCTGGTAACTTTCTGAGGAATGTGATGAGGGAAACCTATTACAAGCCTGCACAAGAGAATAAGGTTGAGAATCAGTGAAGGTCAAATGCTGGGATTAAAAAGTATCCTGGGAGAAGCGTGTTGGGGAGATGTTTGTTACCTGGTATGACTGGCTGTGGGGCAGGTGTTAGGGGGCCAAGGCAGGCTGGCCATGGAAATTGTCGATTTTTCTGAGTCAGTGGTCCAGGCACCAGCCTCTGGTATCCGGTGGCTTTATAGAATAGACAGCCAGGGTCCAGGATTTGGATGGGAGTGCCTGAGTTCTCTTCCAATCTACACTAAAATGAAGCCATTTATTCTACAAACACTTACCAGATAGGCCAGAGAGTCTGAGACAATAGCAGTTTGAATCTAAGCGTTTATTACTGGCAGTAACTTACCCTTGGCACATTGCAGCAGGCCTGCGTGTACCATGTACCTGGCTGAACACATCAGTAAACAGGCCCTCCCTGCCCCTCGGGTGCAGCCAATCCTAGAGAACACGCCATTCTTCCTCAAGGATTTTGTGTGCTAAACCAAATCCAAGGCTGCAACCAAACCTTCTCCCGGAATTTAGGAGCCAAAGAGTTGTTCTCTACTGCTTCTGTGGGGAGAGCCCGAGGACACAATATTAAGTAAAATAAATACTGTGTGAACCGTCGCTTTTGTAAGTAAGTAGAAGAAAATGAAAATAATCTTCATATTTGTTTGTATATGCATAAAGAAGCTCTGAGGGGGACACCTGGGTGGCTCAGGTGGTTAAACGTCTGACTCGATCTTGGCTCAGGTCATGATTTCAGTTTGTGGGATTGGGTCCCATGTTGGGTTCTGCGCTGACAGCGTGGAGCCTGCTTGGGATTCTCTCTCTCCCTCTCTCTCTGGCCCTCCCCTACTCCCTCTCCTTCTCTCTCTCCCCCTCCCCCCCCTTTCAAAATAAATAAACAAACAAAAAAAGAAACTCTGGAAGAATACATAAGCAACTGATAACAGTGGCTATCTCTGGAAGAGGGGGTGGGTAAGAACAGTGTGAATGGAGGGAGGGACAGGAGGAAGACTTCATTACATACGTCTTCATTTTTTTATTTTTAAAAACATTAAACAGTAAAACTGATCCTTTCTTGAGACTTTTAAAAATAGGGTTCTATCAATTTAGATTCATATAATACCACTATACTCAGGGATATTAAACAATTCTATCATCACTAAATACTAGGCTTTACCTTTGATGCCACGGCATCCCCCACCTGTCATCCCTGGCAATCACTCATTTAGTATCCATCCTAACCATCTTGTCTTTTCAAGAACGTCATGCCGTTGGAATAAAGTAGTATATAACCTTTTGAGACTGCTGTTCTTTTTCACTCAATATCTTTGGGACTCATCCAAATTGTTGCATAGATCAAAAGTGTATTCCTTTGAATGGATGGATGCAACACAGATTCACCCCCTGTTTACCCATTTGAGGACATTTGGTTTGTTTCCATCATGGGGCAATTATAAATAGACCTGCTCTAAATTTTCATGTACAGGGTTTTGTGTAGACATACATTTTCATTTCTCTAGGGTAGACATGCAGGTGTGTGATTATTGGGTCATAAGAATACATTTCACTTGATAAAAAAACAAACTGTGGAACATTTTTCACTGGGGCTGTACCATTTTGAACTGATGCTGTCATGAACATAGGTATACAAATATCTCTTCAAGTCCCTTTTTCCCTTTGTTTCTACTCAGAAGTGGAATTTCTGGATCACGTGGTATTTCTATGATTAAGTTTTTGAGGAAATGCTGTAGTGTTTTCCACAGAAGCTGTGTGATTTTACACTCCCACCAACAGTGCACAAAGGTTCCAATTTCCCCACGTCCTCGCCAACACTTGTTATTTCCTGTTTTGTTTTGTTTCTTTAGATGTTTTGAGGTTTTTTTCCCCCCATCCCTTTGGAACTGTAGCTCTACCAGAGTAGAAGTTTCCCCTTCCCCAGAGTTTTGAGTCTCGTGGGTTCTGGTAGGTTGCTATTGGCTGCAACCAACAGATTGCAGGGGATGCTGGGGCATAAGAGAAGTGAGAGAAAATACATTGGGATATTTCCATCCTCTCTGGAGCATTAGAAGTTCCTTTGCCCAGTTCTTGAGCAGGACTAGAGGGCTTCTCCTGGAATGCTCTCTGCTCAACTGGGTTTCTGGATGCTTTGAGTTCATGTCATAAGATACCAGTGGGAAAAAATGTGGTAAACTTGGCACCGGTGAGATTCTGTGGTATTCTGAATTCTGGTGTTCTTCCTCCATCTGCCTGCTGCTATTTAATTTTCTCAGTCTTCAAATCATCTTCCATGTAGTCTATTCAGACTTTAGAGCTGCAGTCAGTGAGAGAGAAAGAGTGAGGCGTACTTACTCCATCTCACATGGAACCCAACGTATATATCATATGAATGCATTACCGATTCAAAGTTTAAATCTAAAAAATGCACAAATCACTTTAAAAAGGAAAAGTGCTTTCTCCACAGTTTATGTTTGCTGTTATACCGGCAGGCACTATGAGCCCTGGAAGAAGGTGATTTAAAGCACTTGCCTCATGTGGGCCAAGAGTTTAAAGGCCTACCACCAACCCTCCTGTCCTGAGATAGCTTCGTCTTCCCTTCATGAATCAAGAGAAGTTCCAGTCTCTTGACCATGAGTAATCAGTGGGGACATTGGTTAGGTTTGGGGCTCAGGACACTCCTAGCCTCTGCCATGACCCCACAGTTGAGTCTTTGCAGAATGTAGCCAGTGCAGGTCTCAGGGAGCGAAATGTTTCTTTAAGCCTCTGATAAGGTTCAAGTTGCATTGATTCTCTCCTAGGCTCTAGTGGGGAAGTTGCTCAGGAATATGAGGGTCAAGCCAGTGAACATGCCTGCCAGGCGCCCAGCTTACTTCCTAAGGGGAATCTTCCACAGCAGGGCTGCATAAAGTCACACACGTCCCTCAGATCCAGAGGGAAGGTGAGGAGAAGAAGCAGGACTGCTCCAGAGAAGCCACAGAGTGAAGAATGAGCTGCGCTTCACAGATTGAAGGTAGTCCAGGAAATGAAAGGGACTGTGGTAGGACTGAGGAGCCAACTTCCCAACCCTTAATCACATCCAGCCACGACATGCGTCTTTTGGCTTGCAAAAGGGCCCCCTTTTGCTGCAGTCAGAAGCTAAAGATCTCCATCCCTTGGCTTCCTGAAGAGTTACTTGGTCGTGTGTGTGTGTGTGTGTGTGTGTGTGTGTGTAAAAGAGAAAGAGAGAAAAAAGAGAGAGAGCAAGAGCATTCTGCTTGTCCACTTGCAGCAGAGAGTTACACACAGAGAGTTGGGACACCGAGGCTTTTGTTTCCAGGAAGCAGCTTTTTTCATGCCAGCATAGGCTCAGGGGGCTATGAGCCCCAAGAGCTGTGGGGGGTTGCCTTTTGTACAATTTTTGCTCCTTCGTTTCCCGTATTTGGTAACATACGTTCTGAATGGGTGGTCTATGTAACAGAGTTGTGAGGAAGGTCATGCACACGCACATAGCCAGGTTGCCTTTCCTTGTCTTGAGGTTTTCAGCACAGTCCTTAGGGAGGGGCTCTACCAGATCTCCCCCCTCCTTTGATGATCAGACCCCCTATTTTGGGTCAGAGAGCATCATCTTGATTTAGGGGTTATGTTTCCTCACATACATGGCCATTTTCCTTTCGACCATTGCCTCAATGAGGCTGGAGACAGACAGCATAACCAGGGGAGCTAGGCAAGGTAGGATCAAGCAAGCTCCCCAAATCAAGAGAATAATACCTATGAGGGTTTTGAATCCTCCAAGAGTTGAAAACCATCCTCCAAATAACTCCCCAGGCTCCAACCTTTCCTGGTCTGGACTGGACATGAGCAACCTTCCTTATTCAATCTCTGATCTCCTCTATGACGTTTCCTTCATCATCTATCTGTAGGCAGCAGTTGCTCAAGTTAGACTTTCCACAAACTCCTCCCTCAGAAACAAGCAAGTAATTTAAAGCTAAGTGATTTTGATAGATAGCATTGTGCATTTTGGTTTGCTGCTTGGCTAGTAAGTTAAGAGCTCTGGCAGTTTGGTTATAATTATACTTGCTTATAATTTCTACAACCTCTTGCAGTCTGATTATGTGGTTTAGCATGTGAATGGGAGTGCAGTAGCCCCATGACTCATCTTCTGCCCAGGTGGCAGGGCCATAATATTGGGTTATGTTCTCTGGAGGCCATTCATCATCTTTCCAATTGCCAATTTGTAGGACTCGTCATTTCCTTTGAGTCTCCCTGTCCATACACTTGGACTCCCAAATGTTCCCCTCTGGCAAGTGGGAGCAGGAAGAAAGATGGACAAATAGTTCCCAGCACACAGGACCCTGACCAGCCCAAGGGAAGTACTGTATAGGCTGTCCTTCCACATACCCAATATAGTCCACCTGGGGCCCACCATTCAATGGCTGCATTGACATTGTCCCAGGCCTCTCAGAAATGAAATAAGTTAGACAAGGGTTAGCGTCTGACTCAAGATGATCTGGGGACCCCCACCATTGGGTTTCCCAAGTGGTCGAGTTATAAAATCTTTGGCCTAGGCATGTTAAATGTCCGACAGAAATGGTGAACTTTCTTCCCTATCGGGCAAGCCCATTTTTCTCAACTACTTTGAAGAGCCAAAGCCCAGTAGTAGGACTGCAGTATTCTGTTCCATTATAAGGTTCATGGGGATCTAATTCTCTAGTCTCCCATGGCCATTGATCTCCCACATTGGTTCACCTGCATATGTGTAAGAAGAGACCTTCAGAGTCTGGCTATAGTCTCTACCAGGGCTAGAAACAAATTCCTTGCTGTGACTGAAATGGGAGGGTGGGGCGCTACTTCTTATTTCTTCGTAGGAATGGAAGACTTGATGGGACATGGTTGGATGGGCAGTAGTGACTCTTTTGACAGACCCTGGGTCACTGGCTTGCCCATGGATCCAGAGGCCAATTCAGGTGTCCCATTGCCATTTGGAATCTCCTGGGTTAATTAACAGGGTCACAGGACTTTGATTGACAACCTGATGTAACAGCCCCCTTATGAAGGAGCACTGTTGTGTTTTCTTTTCCTCAATTAACTCATGAAACACAGCTCCAACTGGGGATAAAACTCAGGTATATAGGCACATAAACCATTTTCCTCATACACGTATTTGTCATTGAGTCAGTATTCCCACTCCCAACCTAAGCTTTTCATGGCATATCAAGAGTCCTTGGGACCTCTATGACAAGTGCCCACTTTTTTCTTATGACAGATGCCTCAGGGCCAATACCTACAGCCTCACATATGTCAAACAGCATTGACACCAGTCATTTTGGGTCAATACTTTGTGTCTGTCTGACCAGGGCCCCCCCCTTCTTGGTAGGATCAGACTTCTAACCAATCTTCACTGGGGGAGTATTGTGGGTCAATGCAAGTGTATTGACTCTCCCATTGGAGATAGAATAGGTGATCTTATTGTGTCTACAGGTCCCAGGACTTTTCCTTGGCACAAGAAGTCAGTATGTTCCAAGTGACTCCCTGGCCTGACCTGGTTATGTGAATACATGGGTCACATGAGGAGGAATCTAGGTCTACAGAAAGGGTCCAGATTAGAAGAAACCGGTACCAACAAACCATCCTATCCATAAAAGGAAGGTAAGTGCTCACAGAAATCTCTCGCCACACTCCCAGCCGGCTGGGGAGGCCTCTGCCAATCCTATGGCGAAAAGTAGAACAAGAATCACAATAACAGCGAGACACAGGGGGTGGCAGTGGATCACAGTAAGGAAACAGATATAGAAAATAAGGACAGGCTCTTTGCTCCACCGGACCATCGATTCCTCGAGTTCTGCCGTGTGTAGATGAGTCAGCTTCCGGAGCGACTGAAGCAGGGCCGCAGTCTTCCAGAGCCTCTGGAGCTGCAGATGGCTTCTTCTATATGGTCAGCTTGCATGGCATTGATGGAACAGGAATGCACTCCCAGTTTCGAGATGCTGGCTTCACTCTGCTGTGGTGAATCCAGGGACCCACAATGGCTATGTTTTCTGCAGTAGGAGTGGACACTATGACAGTGAATGGGACCCTCCGGAAGGGTTATAGGGATTGGACATTCCATTCCTTTACCCAGATGGTATCTCCTGGTTTAAAGGGGTGAGCATCTGTGGTCAGACTCACAGGTAATCACTCCCTAACCCAGTGGTGTAAGGTGGTCAGGGGCGAGCCAAGGGCCTGCATCTGTTGCCTTAGGGTTAGACTGCCTATCTCATTTAGATCCCTTCTTATGCCCTTGAGAAGGTGCCCATAAAGGATTTCAGAAGGGGAAAACCCTGTCTGCTTAGTGGGGCTACACCTGATTTTTACAAGCCAATTGGCAACACTTGGTCCCAGTGTAGATGGGTTTCCTGACATAGTTTGCTTAATAGCAGCTTCAGGGTTAGCTTCATTTTTTCCACCTTCCTGGAGTTCTGTGGTCAGTATGCTGTGTGTAACTTCAAAGTGATCTTTAACCCCTTTGCCACCAGCCACACCATCTCAGCCACAAATGCTGGACTGTTATCTGATCCCATAGTGGTACCAAATCGAGGAATGATTTCTTTTAGAAGTTGGGCCAGTCCATCTGTCTTTTCTGTGAGAGCAGGGAAGGCTTACATCCAGCCTGGGAAAGTGCACACACAGACCAATAGATATTTACCGCCTTGGACCTGGGGAAGCTCAGTGGAGTCCACCATCGTATTTTCAAACAGGGCTCCCCTGGCACTCTGCACCCCAGGGTGGCCTTCGGTCCCTGACGTGAGTTCTTCCCAGCACACATTTCGCATTGCTTACATATTGCTTGGGCTTTGCTGGAAAGTCGAGGGATGTAGAAATTTCCGCTCAACATGGTCTTGAGAGCTGTCCGGCCAACAGGGGTTTCCTGATGGCACTGTGTGACAAAAGCTGCAGCCAGGGCCTCAGGAATTGCTACTTGGCTGTCTTCAAATTTCCACCATCCACCTGGGAGGTAGCTTCCATTTTCAGTCTTAAACCAGGTACTCTCGTGTGAGTAATGAGGGTCCCATTCCACCCGTGGACTAGGTAGGGAACAGTGTGGCGGTGAAAGTCGCTGATTCCACCGCTCCTTTGGAGGCCACAAGCTTTGCCTCTCAGTCTACCTTATGGTTTCCCGTCCAGCCCTGGTGACTCCACTTTGATATCCCTGACAATGCATGACTGTCACTCTTTTAGGGGCCCTGCTGAGAATTACCCGGCTACAGAGGGCACTCACTTTTCCAGTGGCCCTCCTGACAACAACGAGTACACTGGCTCCATCCTAACTTAGGTCCTGGGCAAGGTCATCTTACTCGCTTCCCGTTTTTGGCCTCGGCCCTGTCCCTGCAGGGCACCTTTCCAGGAGCGTTCCTCCCCCTCCACCAAGGCAGCAGCTAACAAGCCTGCCTTTTTCTGCATCTTCCGGCATTTCCTCTATGCTTCCTGGTCACGGCTGACAAACGCCTTAGTTGCTACTTCCAGCAACTGACTGGCATTCAGGCCAGCGAAACCCTCTAGCTTTTGCAGCTTGCACCGGATGTCCCTTTGGACCTGACCCACGAAAGCCACATTGACCATCCAGTGGTGAACCGGTGCCTCTGGATCAAAAGGGGTGTAGAGATGAAATGTTTCACGTAGTCTCTCATAGATCTGGCTTGGGCTCTCCTCAGGTCCCTGGAGCACTTCTGATGTTTTACTCATATTTATGACCTTTTCTCCCCATCCTTCATGCCATTTAGAAGGGCTTCTTGATACCGTTCAGTCCTTGTGAGCCCTCCATCTACAGATGAGTCATTTGGTTCCTATTTGGGGGCTTCTCCCAGGGAAGTGAGCCTAGCACAAGCCTGCATGTCTAGTGTCCCAGCCAGGGCATTCTCCTCTAACCATTCTAGGGCCACCTGGGTAATTTGGCAATGCTCCTCTGTGTCGAAGAGGGTCAGGAGGAATTGGCAGCAGTTCATCCATGTAGGTTTATGGGTTTGAGTAATGGACTGCATTAGTTCAGTCATAGCCTGGAGCTTCTCCGTATAGGAGGGAGTATGGTGCTCCCAATATAGGAAGTCTGTAGTGTAATCAGTTGATACAGAAAACATGCTGGCCTCCTTGGATCTGGCCTTCCTGATAATAATAGACAGGTCCCCTAGTTTCCCTCAGTGGCATCTGTAGGGCTCCCCCAGGGTGGCTGCAGAGAGGGACTGTCTCCACTGCTCTGATCTTCTAGTCACCTTCCAGGAGGGGTGTTTGGGGTTAGGACTGGTGGTCCGGGTGAGTCAGTTTCATCTGGAGTGGCCGGTGATGCTAGAGGTGGCAAGGTCTTGGGACTAGGGACAGGCTCCAGTAGGGTTTTGGCAGTAGAGCAGCTGAAGCCTCAGGTGGCACGAGAGTTACAGTGGGGCATATGGCAGTGGGGTCCCCTTAGTATCTCCTGACAGTATGGGCTTTTCAATTTTTGGCTGGCATCTGGAGGAAGCTGTGACATAAGCCATCATAACTTTACAGTTCTCCTCAATACAGACTTTTAGCCAAGGAGGCCGGGATAGGACAAGGTCTTACCAACAGTCAATGGAAGGAAATTGGTCAGAGTGGGCCTGGATCCCCCACGATGACTCTGAACACTGGGGCAACTAGTTCCTTATCAAGTGAGCCCTCAGAGGGCCAGCCCACCCTGAACGATGGCCAATCAATTTCACAGAATGTCCAGAGCTTTCCAGGAGTTAATTTCATACCATAATCTCCTGAATACCCCTTCCGAAAATTCCCCAACATACACTGTAGGGGAGTCAGTTTGCTCTACTTTCCACCCATTTCCGCCCCCTTAACATACAACTTTCATGCCCAAGAGAGGAAAAAGGGGGAAGGGAGGGACTAATTTGGAGAGGATGCACACTCTCTTCGTCCATTTCCGGCCACTCTCTTCTGGGAGGTATTTCAGGCTCTTAGCATTGCGTCTTAGCATTGGTGGGTTTGGTATCAATCAAGCCTTGACCCAGATCAGACTCCCGAGGAAGTCTGAGGCTCTAAACCATATGAGGTTGCCACAGAACCGTAGATTGAGACTCAACACTCACTTCTGTCCATGGTCAGTTCGGAACCTTTCCGCTGTACATCTCATTCACACACAGTCATACAGCGACTCCAACCTGCTGCCCAGCACCCAGTGCCTTAGAGTTGTGGTTTTGTTCTTTATGGAACTATTGGGCAACCTGGAAGGTGATCAGGCTCCCCTTCTGCCTCAGAGGCAGGTCTACCAAGACAAACCTGGGTTCTTACCATTCTGATAGGCAAAGATCCCTGAGCTGGTTCCTGGGCTATACCAGGTTCCTTTGGGCATCCGGGGCCCTTGAGATTGCTTGTACATAAGAGGGACTAGTCTCCTATGAATGAAACAGTCTGCTGGCACCAGGCAAGGTTCCGTCTCTTGGTGCCCCGAGGTTCATACCCCAGTGACAAGGGAGGTGAAACACTGTCTCCGCATCCCAGACGAGCGCCTTTGTAATGAAGCGGTGAGTCAAACACAGAGAGTCAGGACACCGAGGGTTTTTGTTCCAGGAAGCAGCTTTTTTTTCATGCCAGCACAGGCTCAGTGGGCTAAGACCCAAAAGCACAGCAGGGGGTTGCCTGTTGTACAATTTTTACTCCTTTGTTTCCCATATATGGTAACATACAGTCTGAATGGGTGGTCTATGTAACAGAGTCGTGAGGAAGGTCACGCACCTGCACATAGCCAAGTTGCCTTCCCTTGTCTTGAGGTTTTCACCACATTCCTTAGGAAGGGACTCTACCACACCCTCTTCCCTGTGGTTTTCTCCTGCATATTAAGATCAATACCATGGATGGTTAAGAGCTTGGATCCTGAGTTAGACAGATCTGGGTTCATATTTAACTCTGCCACTTACTAGCTGTGCCTCAGGCAAGTTATTTACATTTCTTAAGCTTTGGTTTTCTCATCCCTAAGAAGGATATAAGAATAGTGCTCTGATTGCAAGAATAATATGAGGTAATATGTATAAGGCCCTTAACCTACTGCCTGACACATAGTGTGAGTGTGTGCTCAATGAGCGATAGTTATCTTTATCAACATCCTCCTCCTCCTCATCATGAGTCATCATGATCATGATTATGATAACGATCATGAAGGCTCTACTTCCTTCTCTGGCCTATTTAGTATTGGGAGGCCCCAGATTGGAAAACACACTAATTGAACATTGCTTGCCAACACCTACCCTACCCTCAAAATCGGGACGATGGGATATCTCTTTATCAAGTGGGCTTTGGCCTCCTTGACTACATTGGTCTTTTGCAATCCTGTCAAAGCTCAGAGATTGGCATGAAAACCCCACTGAGAGCCCCGTGGTGTTTTGGGGTGAGGTAGGTGGAAAGAAGAAGCTGGGGAATAACCAGGTTTTGAGAGGCTCCAAGCTCAGAGGCATCACTGAGCCCAGGTTTGTGGGTTTACTGGGTGTTGGTCTTTACTGGTCTGCTCCCCGCCTTGCTCAGGTATGGGTATTTTGAGGGAAATCATGGTTTGGGTAGGCCAAAGTAGCTCAGGGGTTAATACCCTAGAGGCCTCTAGAATAATTAGAGTCTGGATTCCCAGCTGCTAAAAAATGCCTACAAGGAAAAATGGCCTTCACAAATATGTTAAACTCAAAAGCTGACTTGATATTCCCCCAACAATGGGCTGATCTGTTTGCATAACTTCCCTACATGCAGCCACTAAGATACACAAGCATTCTTTGACCATTAGGGAATAATTAGCTTAGAATGGTTTTTAGCAGGTTTCCTCTCAGGCCCTGGAGTATTAGACAATGCCATTATTCTGCTCAAAAACTTTGTTCTTTGCTAGTATCACTTCGAGTACAGCAAATGCTGCAGAAACCTGCATCGGCCTCCTGAATTCCTCCCACGCTGTTCAGGCCACCTTGGTTAGCAATGACCTGGGGTGCAGCTGGGAATCTGCCTCCACCCTCATTCCTTCTTCAAGTGCCCCAGGACTGGAGACCTGGACACAACAGCTCCAAAAGTCACAGGTGCAGGGTCACCCACGCCACCCTCTCCTACCCCTCAGGATAATCAGATTCTCAGTTTCTTTCATTCTTAAGACAAAATGATTATACAAGGTAACACATGTTTACTGTAGAAAATTTAAAATATACAGAAAAGCAAAAAGCATAAAATATAACTCATGATCTTATCTCCCAACGATAACTACCACTAATATATTTATTTCATCTACCTTTCTATATATTTAAAAAATAATAATAATCCTCTATTGTTAGACACAGGTTTTTTTTCACTATCCTGCTAAATTCCTGCTACTATTTTTCTCACATCTACTATTATTACCTTAGGATGGATGTTATTTCAAGGGATGTCATTACTGAGTCAAAGAGTTTGCACAGTTTTAAGGCTTTTTATTCAAGCTGACCTCCAGAAAAATCATATCTGCATAGTCTCATTTCAGCAATGTGTGAGATTGCTTGTCTCCTCCAATCCTTACTAGTATCAGGAATTATAATTGTTTTTTCAAAAGCTGTAGTTTGATACATGAAAATTTTGCATTCCTTTGACTATTGGTAACGTTGAACATGGTTTAATGGGATTCTTGGTCCCTTGCATTTCTTCATCATGAGTGATCTGTCTATATCTGTTATTCATTTTCCCACTGGGTATTATTCATCTTTTTCTTGTAAGTTTGTAAAAGCACACATATAACAAGGAAATCAATCTTCTGTCTATCATATAAGTTGGAAATTCTTCCCTCAGATTGCTGTATGTATTTTCAATTTTACTATCTTTTTTGGCCCACATTTCTATCCCAGGGGCCTTGAGAACTGTATTCTGGCCTCTGAATTCCTGCCCCTTCTCCCCAGTCTCGTCTAATTTACTGATCACTTCATTGATAGTTCTGAATTGATTTGCTTTTCATACTCACTCTGGGTGTTCAACAAACATATTTGGCTCATCTGCCACGTGCAGACACTTGAACGAGGCTCTCAGGTGAATTGTTTCCAATTTATAATGTCTCCTGCAAAAGCTGGTGGGAAACCATAAGGGTGAGAACCAGTAGTTAGTTATTACCTCCTGTGTGCCAGGTCTGTGCTTGGCATTTTGTGTACTGCCCCCGGTTTAACCCTTAGAACAACTTTTGAGGTAGGTATTTGTGATAGTCAATTTGATACGTTGGCTTGACTTGGCCAGAGGATGCCCATATATTTGGTTAAACATTATTTCTGAGTGTGTTTGTGAGGATGTTTCTGGACAAGAGTAACACTTGAATCAGTAGGTGGAGGGAATCACGTGGCCTTCCCCAATGTGGATGGGCTTTATCAAATGTGTTGGTCTGAATAAAACAAAAGGCTGAGTAAGAAAGAATTCTCTCTCTGCTGAACTGTCTTTGAGATGGGACCTTGGTCTTCTGCCTTCAAACTTGGACTCAGATTGAAACTTACACCATTGTCTTTCCTGGTTCTCAGGCCCTTGGATTTTGATGGGAACTATATACCATTGGCTCTCCTGGGTCTGGACTGCTCCGACTCCATAATCACTTAAGCCAATTCCTTATCATAAATACCTTTAGTTATGTGTACATCTATATATACATATATGTATGTTTATATTTGTGACTTTTTACATATATAAAATTTATATATGTGAAATCTATACATAAATTATATTTACATAAATTTATATACATAAATCATATGTACATAAACTTATCTAAATTAAATAATTTAGATATATATATTATATCTAATATATATATGTGTATATATATTATATGTGTGAAATTTGAACATATGAAAACATATATATATATAATTATATAACATGTATAATACACCCCTCCACACATACATCCTATTGTTTCTGTTTCTCTGGAGAACACTAATTGCCCCCATTCAAAAAATTTTTTTTCAGCTTATTTATTTACTTTGAGAGAGATAGAGTGTGAGCCGGGAGGAGTAGAAAGAGAGAGAATCCCAAGCAGGTTCCACACTTTCAGCATGGAGTCTAATACGGGGCTCAAACTCATGAGCCATGAGACCATGACCTGAGCTGAATCCAAGAGTTGGATGCTTAACCAACTGAGCCACCCAGGCGCCCCTGATTGCCTCCATTTTGAAGATGAGATATGGAGGCCCAAAGAGTTTCAGTCACTTAACCTGAAGTCACCCAGCTGGTAAACGGCAGAATGGAATGCTTGTCCATTTGGCGCCAAAGCCCATGCTTCTTCTGTTCCGCACGGGTCCTGGGGACGATGTACTTCAGCAGGGCTGGGACCAGAGGAGACAAATGAGGTGGGTCATGCAAGTGCACAGTCAGATCTTGCCTTTACTTAGAAATTTGATGGTTTTTACAGCATGGATTCTTTTGGCATTAATTTTTATTTAATAAATGTTTTGCATTAGGGGCACCTGGGTGGCTCAGTTGGTTAAGAAGATCATTCTTGATTTCAGCTCAGGTCATGAGCTCACGGTTGTGAGATGGAGCCCCACGTCAGGCTCTGCGCTGAGGGTGGAGCCTGCTTAAGATTCTCTCCCTCTTCTTCTGCACCTCCCCTGCTCAGGCGCATTCTCTCTCTCTCTCAAAAATGAATGAATGAATGAATGAATGAATGAATTGAAATATCATTTACCTTCAGTGTTAAATTTTTTGTCCCTCCTCCTTAAATTTTGTGCTCAAGTGAGTACCTCACTGACCTCACCCTAAGCCGAAAGAACATTCATCCTTTTCAAAGAAATAAAAGAGTGTACTGGGGGAGAGGGAGGTTGGTCAACCGAGTGCAGAATGGGTCAGGAGGCCTGGTTCACACCCAGTTCCCACGGTGACTCTCTGTGTGGCTCCGAGCAGCACGTTGGTCTTTCTGAGCCTCTTGCCTTGTCGGTAGCAGCTCTGCGTCTTCCTGCCTCAGAAACAGGCCTGGAAGACGAACACGGTGCTCAGTAGGCCCCTCGTTCATAAGAAAGATGTTCCACATAAATGCACATGACTTCGACATTTGGTGATGAGCAGCATTCTAAATTATCGCAGTCTGTATGTCATTTTGTTTAAAAGGCACCGCTCCTTCCCAGTCCAGGCCCCCAGAAGGCAGGGGAGGTCAGGCAAGAAGTTCGCAAGCACAGGATGTTGGGAGAAGAAGCCTCATGATCCAGGCTGCCTCCTCCAGCCCGGAAACAGGCCTTCCCAGAATGGTCTGTGTTTCTAAGATGGGCGAGAGAGGGGTCTGGGATGGGGACCTGAGGGGAGGCCACTTTTCAGCTCTGGGACCAGAGAGACCTGCCCAGGCGGCTCACTGAGGCGGGGGTCTGCCCGGTTCCGCCCAGGGCTCCCACATTCCCCATCCGCATTCTAACCCTTCCCCAATCCGAGCCACGTTCCCACTCCCCCTGCCTGGAAGGCAGCCCGAGAGCTAATCACACTCCCTCCCACTTTGTCCACTCCAGCGGCCACGTGACTGAGGGAAATGGCAAGAAACAACTCCTGAAACGGGGCCCAACTGATAGGGCCCAGTTCCTGGAATCACAGCAGAGAGGCGGCCTGCTAGGGTGGGGGCCAGCCTTCCCAGGGCTTGGGCTCGGTCCGGCATGGCGGGCTTTCAAAGTCTCGGCAGGCCCCAGCTGGGCTGCCTGCCTCCCACAGCCGACCAAGAAACCCAGGCCCCAAAGCCTCCTCCTCACCCAGGAAGCCTTCCCGGTCCCACAGCCTGAGGGGCTCTGCCGGCTCCTGACCTCCCAAAGCACCGACTCGCCTCCCTCAGGGCGCAGTCTTTTTTTTTTAATCAGATAATTTATAAAACTTCTTTAAATTTCACCTTTTAAAAGTCAGAACGTAACAAATTTCACTTTCTGGGAAGTCATCTTCTTAAAAATACATTAAGTGCACTTTATACAAGGAAATTGGTTTCTTGGTACCACAGGTGAGATGGATACACCCTCCTTAGTTCCCTCAAAGGAAGCCTTTGTGAAATTTCCCTCCAAATTTAGACCTCTCAATTCAGGGGAGTTTGAGTGAACTTTTTTTTGTTGAGAGAGAGAGAGCAGGGGAAGGGCAGAAAGAGAGGGAGACAGAGGGTCCAAAGCAGGTTCTGTGCTGACAGCAGAAAGCCCAGAGCTGGGCTCAAACCCACGAACTGTGAGACCTTGACCTGAGAGGAAGTCAGATGCTTAATCGACTGAGCCACACAGGCGCCCCTGAGTGAACTTTTTCCGGAAATTACAGTGAAGATGCTGATGTTAACATTTGGGCCCACCCAAGCAACATAACCTTAGAAAAAATTATTTTGCCCCCAAAGGACCCTATCTTTGCTGGTTCCTAGGTATCTGCAGCCCCTACTGGCAGGGTAGGGGGAGGCCCACACCAATGGTGCACACAGGCCCAAAGCTCTCTGTCATTTGCACCTCGGCCACTGACCAGAAAAACTTGCCATGTTCAGAGAAGAGAGGTCTGTCATGAAAAAAAGGAACCTAAATCCAGATGTCTTTTAGTCAATCAGAGGTTCCTTCAGATGAGTCCGACAGCTCTTAACCTTGTAACTTGCCCACGGTCACTGGTAGGTGGCTGAGTTAAGACAAGAGCCTATGGCGGTTTATTAGCAAAGCCCATGGGTTGAAGCAACAAGACAGGAGTTTCAGACACCAAGGACCACAGGAGCTAGGCCAGAAGTCTAAATGAGAGATGAAGAACAGGTAGGATCTCTCGTGAGGAGGAGAGGCATGTCTGTTGGAGAGAGCAGGCATTCCGCCCCTCTAGCTGCTTTTGCCATGTCGGAATGCAGGCCCACAGCTGTCAAATAGATTTTTTAGAAGAGCTTGAAATTCACATTTTTTGGTAAAAACGTCTTGATATTTATATTTTGGCAGCTAGTTAAAAATAAGAGGAAAGCAAACAAACACAGCATTGTGCATGCTAAACAATAGAAGTCTTCTCTTTGGGTCAGATAGAGCCTGTGAGCTGGCAGTTTGCAACTTCCTTTCCATGCAGCTGCATCACACTGTGCTCTGTGCACGTTAGGCACACGTTGAATGTTTGCTACACTAACTAGGAAAGTAAACTCCGGCCCTACTTCTGGGGATGGTTGTATCTGCAGGGGAAAAAGGGTACCATTTCATAGAGTCCTTAGGATGCATACTGGTAAACACGGCTCTGGTTGCCTGTTGGGACAGCAGATGGACAGTCAGATGCTCAGAGAGACCGGGCTGGTATATTTATCAGATGCTCTGAAATGAATCCTCCCCTCAAGGGTCAGGGTGAGATCATGTGCTGGGATGAAAGTCATGTTTACACGATGCTTGGCGCCACAAAGACTTGGCCTCTTTGAGCTGTCCTCTTAGTGTCCTCACCCCTTACCTGTGGAAGGCAGCCCAAGGCTCAACCCTGGACCTCAGCAACACTCTCTCTGTCTCGTCCTTCAGAAAGCATGGATCTCAACCCCTCTCTTGGATTAAATGTCACCTCTATATCTCGCCCAAGCCTGAAGCCAAACTCACTATCCTTCTCCCAGAATCAGCATGCCCACCCGCCAGCTGGCCTCATTTCAGTCACTTGCACTATCACTCTTCTGCGTGGGCAGCTCCAAATCCCAGCCTCATTCTTGAATCCTTCTCCTTCCCTCCTTCATCAATCAGCCCCCAAACTCCAGCCAATACCTCATTCCACCTCTCAACACGTCATACCTGGCCATTGCTATGTGCTCTTAACTGATGTAACTGGGATCATATTTGGAGATATTAACTGAGGCTCCCCCCACCCATTCCTTTTTTCCCCCCTGTGGCCCTCTACCATTCAATCAAGATTGTGAGGCGTCCACCCGCTGTTTCAAGAAAGCATTGTTAGAACTTCATGGAAGTGTCAAATTCTTGGCTTTTGAATTGCAAAGCCAGTCATCAGTCTTGAGGATGGGGTGGGGGTGGGGGCTCACTCAGAGGAAGTTCCCTATCACACCCTCTTCTCTCCCAGGAGATAAATAGTCCAATGCTGGGCCTTGGGGAAGGCGCAGAAGAGGAGAAACTGGAAGGTTTCTGAGAAAAATTGTGCCTTTATTCCACACCCAAGCTGATCCCTAGCTAGATTTGGGAGGCATTTTAGAGGAGACGAATATATGTCTCATTTTCCAGGAGGGGGCCCAGCATAGCCCAGGTGCTGAGTAGAAATTGCTACATAGGGTCTCTGGAAGATGAGACCTCAGTTGTCCTCCCAGTCTCCTGTGAACTCCAAGATGGAAGATTTTCTTAGGTTCCCAAAAGAGGAATGAAAGAGCTAGGTGCCAATGGAAAAAGGCCCTCTGGTTGAAAGTGCAGGAGGCTATACACAGCTGTAACTTTCCTGGCTCCTTGACTGGGGACCTGCCAGGAGGCGGGGCCTGGGGGTGGTGCATCTCAGCGAGTGGTCAGATGGCATATGATGACCAAGAACCTGATTCCCCTTCCCAATTCTCCTTCCTCCTTCCTCCACCCAGTTCCCTATTGTAGCACTGACACAAGACCCTGGAATTCATACATAATCTCGGGGGTGGGGGAATAGGGCAAAATCTGAATTGATACAGATTATTAAATCAATGCTCCCACCCCCTAAGAAGAGAAAATGTAATATGGGAATTGTAGAAAAATAAAGTTGTATTTCTTACAACTTGATCTTGTGTCCTGAAATTCATGATTGCTCCTTGCCTCTGTTCTCTCCACATTTTAAACTACTCTGTATTCTATAGGGACATCAATCTTCCTAAAATACTAATACCTAAAATATTCAAAGAATAATTATTGAACAGTTACTATGAGCCAGAAGCAGTATTAGGGGATTCAAAACCTTAAATGGAGTGTCATAAGAAAGATATAAAACACTATTAAGCCAAGATGCCATTTTTCAAGCAAAAATCCAAAGATTTGACAACATACTCTTAGGGAGGCTATGAAGAAACAAGCACTCAGTGCATTGCCATTAGACATGCAAAATAGTACAACGCTATGGAAAGGAATTTGGCAATATCTAGCAAAATTACATATGCATGTGCCCTTTGAACAACCTATCCCTCTTGGAAGAATCTATACCAAAGAAACATTGCAAAAGTAAGAAGGGATGTGTACACAAGACTATTAATTGCAACACTATTTATATTAATGAAGAACTGGAAGCCACTCAAATGTCTATCCAGGAGACTGGTTAAGTAAATTATGGAGTTTATCACTATTCAAAATACAATAGATGACCATGTAGGTATGAAAAGGAATGAGAAATATTTTTAAATTCTACTGTGGAGTGATCTTCAAAGCATATTATTGAATGCAGAAAAAAGGTGTAGAATACTATGTATAGAATGTTACATTTTGTTTGAGAAAGGAGAGTTTTTTCATTACATATACGTATTCCTTACATATTTTCAAGTGCAAGATAACAAAAATCAATAATGGTTTCTTATAGATGAGAGAGGAAATAAAATAGAGAAGAAAGGACTAAAGCAAGACTTCTCTGAATATATTTTATAGATTTTTTACCTTGGAACAACGGAAATGCTTTACATAATTATTAAAAAATTAATCAAATAGAAAAATGCAATCCTTAAGAATTGAAAGTAAATACAACAGTTAAGCCCGTGTGCAAATTTGCTGGCTTATCACATAGGGAAGAATTATTTCAAATGACTTTAAAACACAGTAATTTGATTAATAACTCTAGTGAGATAAAGCATTAGGATTTCAAAAATACCAAAACTTTACATAGAAAGGTTAAACTGTTTTTGCAATAATTATGTTGTTAATACTACTTCTACTATTATTCTGAAATATACATATAACAGGATAAAGCAAATAAGTAATTCACTTTAGGAGTCAAGATTTTCAGAACAAGAAAAATGAGATTTTTAAATATAAAATTAAAATTAAGTAAAAAACATGTGGCTTTAATTTGAAGTGTAAATCTCAGCATGAATCCATGATGTATTTTGAAAAAGCAAACCAAAAAACCCTACTTCTTTCCCTTCTCCGTCTGCTGAAAAGACCTATATACAAAACCTACCTAGGAATAATGAGCACCCCTAGGGCACAGATTGTTGCCTCTAAATACCATTTGCCATGAAAAGAAATTAGAGCTCTTTGTGAAATGACTGATTTCAGATCTGGACCAGGAAATGTACAAGATGAGCCTGGAAAGTAAGGAAGATATTAAAGATTGTTGAAATCCTACATAAAGGACCCAGGAGCCAAGTTGAAAGGGCTCCCATTGACCAAAGATGGGACAATCTGAGAATCAAAATGAATGGTAATTGCAATGGATTTAACATCAAAAATATTAAAATCCATGGATTCATAATAGTAATAAACTAATCAGTCACTTTTGTAGTATGCTAGGGAACTAACTCATTACTCTGAAAATGTATAAATAAAGAGAAAAAAATTAAATTTATTCTTCCTTTTTAGGTAGTCAAAAAGTTGATGTAGAAAAGGTCTTTTTAGGGGGATTCTTGCCTATAACTGAAGAAGGAATTATAGAATCAGACTATCACCATTTTGTGGCTCCCAGTGTTATCATGGGACTAGGCAATATCACTGGCTGCTATACCAATATACTATCTCTATCAATGGCTGCTAAAATCATTAGATGAAAACTGAGGGATGTTTCATAATGACTCAGGCTGATAATACCTAAACCAAATGATCAATCTTAAGATGACAAAAAGAGAAATGATCAAACATTGAATGCCACCTAATATGATGCATTTAGAAGCACACACAACCACCGATGGAATATTCCTCAAAAAACAAACTAGACTATAATCAAGTCTCAAGTTCTAACCACAGTTTCCAGGGTATAAAAGGGATAAAGGAACATGTGAATTGACACCAGTGGGATGAAGTCTTCCAAATCTAGAATGTTGCAAATAAATTGCAAGGGAAAAAATTGGGAAAGAATCCTATAAATTTTAAAAGAGACTTACAAGGCCTATCACTAAATTCTATTTGGGAACCTTGTTTGGATCTTGATTCAAACACATCAAAAGATTTTGAAAAGACAACTGAGAAAATTTATTACTTAACAATATAGGAAATTGTTAAATATTAGCTGATGTCTTTTGCCATTGTGATAAAAATTCATTCTGACCTGGTATTATTAAGTGCTTTACACTTGAATCCAAAGATTTGGTTTAAGTTCTAGATGTGCCACATACTACATTCCTTAAGGAAACCACTGAATGGCTCAGAACCACCTTACTGGATTCTTGTGAAATTATGACATAAGGAATGTGAGAGCACTTTGTAAACCATTTAGGCCATCTCCCATAACTAACCTACCTGATTCCTTCAAGCACACCTGAGCCTTTGCCTTTGTTCATGCAATTTCCCCCTATCCAGAGTATTCTCCTCCATCTTGTGTGTTAATGGATGTTTCACCTTCCATTCTATGCCCCAGCCCAAGTTTCACCTTTCCAATAAAACCATTTCTAATCACTTCAGCTCACAGTGGTTTTTCCCTTCACATGGCCCATATTGTCTGTAATGCTCACTTGGCACTTTGAAATGGCATTTTGCGGCATAACTGTCTTCCCATCTAGACTGAAGGACTCTTGACAACATGGACTCTGTCTCGTTTATCCGTCCTTTCCTCCACCACAGATTCTAGTACATACTTACATACAATAATGTATTTGCTGCTAATAATAGTTGCAGCTTCAAATAAACTGTGTTATTCAGAACTCTTTTTGAAGTGACAGAAACCCAACGCAATGTAACTTGAGCAAAAACAAATTAACTGTCTCACACAGCCAGATTTCAGGAAGGCCATGGGTGGCGTGAGCCTGAAGGATGACTGTTTCCAAGGGCTAGATGTGTAGGACTCACGGTATCTCATCCTCTACTGCTGCACACAGTCTTTTCCATGTGACAGAGACAGCTTTCTGTCCAACATCTTCCTGCCTAATTCTGATTCAAGAGTACTGGGAAAGGTCTCTGATTGGTCTGGCTTGGTCTATACCCACCCCCACAGCCAGGGAGTGTGATGGAACTCCTATTGGACCACATGTTAGAGATGGAGAGAGGAAAGTTGTCACTCAAAATGGGCCAACTACCATCAGAAGGGAGGAGACAAGCTAAACATATAAACCATGAAGTGTCCACTATATGTGTTAATAATATGTTCACTCTGTGAGCCCCTCGATACGATGGATTGTAAATTTTCGTTAAGTCAAAGTGAACTGACATGGAATCTACCTACCATGTGCTAGGCACTGTGCCAGGCATAAAGCAGTAAACAAGTCTTCATCAAGTGGGACATGAGAAATAATCGATCAATTAATAATAAATAAATAAATAAATAAATAAGATAGTATGATAATATTGGTAAGTGCTATGGAGAAAGACAAAATAGGAAATAAGGAAAGAGAGTGGCAGAGTGGATAGCGGAGTTTTCGGTTTTTAATAGAATAGTCAGGGAAATTCTTGGTGAGGAGGTGATATTTGAGCAAAGACCGGAAGGAGATGGGAGAGCCAGCTGTGCAGACATCTAAGGAAAAAATATTCAGACAGAGGAAGCAATGAGTGCAAAGGCCCTGAGGTGGAAACATGAGATCCAATTTGTCTGCAGAGGAGCATGATGGGGTGGGGAATAGTAGGAGAAGACATCAAAGAGGTAAGGAGGGCAAGATCACATAGGGCCTTGTGTGTTAAAGACCGGCACATATTCTGAGATGGCACACCACTGAATTAAGGAGCGACATGATTTGACATGATCTTATATTCTACATGACCTCCACTTCCCCCACAGCATTGATTTTTAGAACTGTAGTTTAATGCATGTCCTTGGAGTACCCTTAGGGTTGATGTCAAAAATAGCCAAAATTGGAACACCTCTGCACTTTCAATAAAAACTGTTTCCAGTTACATGCCATTTCTGTTGCTCTCTCTTCACTCTTGATGTTCTGAGTTCCCATCTGGTATCACTTTTCATCTGTTTGGAGAACTTCCTTAGCAATTCTCTTTGAGCAAGCCCATTGGCAACAAATTCTTTTAGTTTTGCTTACTCTGAGAATGTCTTTATTTCACTTTCATTCCTGAAACATATTTTCACTAGATATAGAATTCTGAGATGACACTTCTTTTCTTTCAGCACTTTGAAAATGTCATGTCACCTCCTTCTGGTCTACAATATTTCTGATGAGAAGTCCTCAGTCATTTGAACTGTAGTTCTACTGCAAGCAATGTGTTGTTTTTCTCTGAATTTAAGACTTTCTCTTGTCTTTAGTTTTCAGTAGTTTGATAATGAAGTGGCTGAGCATAGATTTCTTGAGTTTATCCTGTTTCAGGTCACTCAGCTTCTTGAGTATGTAGGTTTATATCTTCCATCAAATTTTGGACGTTTTCAGACATCATTTTTTTAAATGTTCTTATTTATTTATTTGGGGGGGTGGAGCGAGAGTGAGCACGAGCTGGAGAAGGGCAGAAAGAGAGGGAGAGATAATCCCAAGCAGGTTCCATGCTGTTAGTGCAGAGCTTGATGTGGGGCTCAATCTCACAAACTGTGAGCTGAAAGTGACTGAGCTA
The DNA here is from genome assembly GCA_030068075.1 of Paguma larvata. Taxonomy (NCBI): domain Eukaryota; kingdom Metazoa; phylum Chordata; class Mammalia; order Carnivora; family Viverridae; genus Paguma; species Paguma larvata. Next base: position 42,858,840 of record CM057838.1, read on the forward strand.
CCCCAGTGCCCCTTTTTAGTGTTTTTTTTTTTTCAGCACTGCACTATTTCCCCTCTCCTCCCCTTATGTCATGACTTTCATGACATAAATATTAGTCTTTTTGGTATTGTCTGACAGATTCCTGATCTCTGTTCACTTTTCCAACATTTTTTATTTCTGTTGTTCAGATGAAATAATTTCTATTAATCTATCTTTGGGTTCACTCACTCTTTCTTCTATCACCTTCATTCTGCTATTGAACCCATCCCTTGAGTTTTTATTTCAGTTAATATTATTATATTTTTCAATTTTAAATTTTCCATTTGGTTCTTCTTCATATCTTCTACTTCCCTGCTGAGACCTTCTATTTCTCCATTCCTGTCAAGAGAAATTGCCTCTCTACTTTAAAAGTTTAACATAATGCCAGCTGGCAAAAGAAATAAATATTTATGTCCCATATGCATTATCAGAGAGCAGGAAAAAAGAGTGAATCTGGAGCTGAGAGGCAAGAAACTGATAGACTAGCAAAGGCTGATGCTTCTTTAGCAGGTGCATCTTCTGGTTTTCTGTAGTCCATGAACCATCACAGCCCCTATGTCAACAAGAATTTTGTGTAAATTACATGTCCACCATCAGCTTTCTTGAGAAATGCAAAGCCAGTACTTAATTATTCATTAAACATGAACCTTCAATTTTTAGGGTGATGCTAATAATTTTTAATTAAAAATTATGACTAAATAATAAAATAAATAAAATATTATTATTGGAGTAAGACCAAAAGAGAGAGGGAGAGAGAGGGAAAGGAGAGAGAGGCAGAGAATTTGCCCATACTTTTGGATCATTTTTTAATAGCTCTTCTAAAGTCTTTGTTAGTAATTCCAACGTCTGTGCCATCTAAGCATTGACCTCTATTGGTTGCCTTTTCTTATGCAAATTGACACTTGTCCGGTTCTTTATGTGCCAAATAACTCTTAATTGTATCCTGGACATTTTGATAATTATGTTATTAACCTTTGGGTCTTGTTTAAATCCTATGAGGAATGTTGCTATTTTTGTCATAGGAGGTATGAACCTGATTAACTCAGGCCATTAAGTTCCAACCTGTCTTAATGTGGGCTGTGATTCCAATGTCAGTTCAGTTGACAAATTCTTTGTAGTGTGTTTCAGACCTATCCGTACATAGGTACCCTCCACCAGCTAGTCTGGGATGTAGGCAGTGGTCTATCTGTTAGTATTTGGTCTGCTGTTTGGGATCAGATCCACATATGTGCAGTTTAGTATGAGCCCTCCAGTTTACAAACACCTTTATGTGGTCACTTGCTCTACTATCTTTCTGATACTTCCCAATTCTCTGTGGTTCCCCTTTTTGGTTCCCTATCAGAAACCTGGGGGTTTGCTTACCCCATCTTGTTGTGTACCTCCCACATCTATACTCACCTTTAAGTCCAAGCTGTGAGGGCATAGAAGGGAAAAAGTGGTAAAGTCTTTGGCTTTTGATAGTACATCAAATTCTGGTCTTCTTCCCCAATTTGCCTACTACTGTTTGCTTTTGAATCCTCAAATAGTGTCCCATGAGTTCTCTCCAGATTGCATCACTGCACTTCCCTGGGGGAGATAAGGCGGAGTGGGTTTACTCCATCTTATCTGGAGCCTGAAGACAGTACACTAATTTAGAAGATATTCTTCGATATGTTCCTTGATGTACCTTATATAAAGACTCATCTCAAAACTCAAGCTCAGAAAAAAGCAAGAGATAAATTTATGTAGATTTCTTTTCTTCCACTCTTAATTCCTTTCTTTGACTCTGGTTACTGAAAAGCTTAGAAAAAAATTATTTGGCCCATGTAATTGAACTGCAGTGTCTGGCACACAGGAGGTGCTTAGTAAACATTAGTGGTCTCTATATTTATCTGTCTATCCTGTGATCCTTCAAGAGCTAAATTTTATGCTCATTTGAAGAAACCTTCCTTGGTATGGTTTTTGGATATAATTTTTCCTTATTCCCATTCCTTTTATTACTTGGCTTTCCTTGTGGTTCTGTGATAGTAGTTTGGGGACTTATTTTCACCATATTAATCTTGTGAACTGTCTCAATTCTGTTCAGAAGTAGTCAAGCCGTAAATGAACAAATAAATGAAAAAAAATTGCATTTATAGAATGCCTCATATTTCTAAAGCTTCTTTCACACCTGTTTCCATATTTAACCCTAAAAAATATCCCCGATGACTGAAAGAGACAAGGTAGCATGAGCCTTCTCTACTGAAGATGAAGCTGGCACCCAGCCAAAACAGGCTGGCTTGAAGATTCTTTGGGTACCCCTCCTACTCAACAGTGATAAACTGTTTTTACATTTTTGTCTTCTGTTGAATGTTGCACCAAGGCTGCAAGCCGTTTGGAAACCACCGTAGAGAGTTCTGGGTGTCCTCTGGGACCCCACACACCAAGAACTCCAAGCCTAGGAACACCCCCACCAACTCTTATTTTCTCAGACTGCCCTGTGATTGGTTCAATTATCCCCTTGGGATCCAGGGACCCCTAAAGACGCTGAAGGTTTGATGTCATTTGAGGGAGCACAATCTTAGAACCCCTTCCAATCTTAGAACAGGAACTCAACCCTGAACAGAGTAGTCCTGGCTACTCAGTGGGTTCTCCACTCCTATTCCTGTCCATGAAACAAAGTATCTCCTCTTGGGTTGGCACCGAGAGGTGAGACAAAGAAATTGTCCTCCTGGCATATGTGAAGAATGCCTGTCACAACTCTTTCCTATTATTAATCTACATCCTGGAACTTCCCTTTTTAGTTCAAAAGGAGGGGCAGAATGTGGCCCCGATCACAGAAAAGCCAGCATCTAGATTAGCCTCACTTATTCCTTCTCTCCCTCCCTTAGTCACACTGAGGGGACACAGATTGCAGCCACTTCCTCTGAGGTGTCCACCCAAGAGTGACTTGCTGCCTTTGGCACTCCTAGGGAAGTGACAGCAGCAAGCAGGAGGCTAAAAAGGAGAGAGCTACTCAGGAGGCTTCTTGAACAGTCCCTTCCCCCAGTTCTTGCTGAGCTTTAGCAGCCATAGCCCTCTCATACTCCTTGGGCTGAGCTTGAACTTAGGCTGTGCCTACCGCCATGGTACCAGCATGTGTGAACATGGTCAAAGTCTACAGATCAATAGGGGAGGCAGGGGTAATTCTGAGTGAAAACAGGAGCTGAGCTGAGAGGATATTCATATATCCTCCAGCCCAGTCCCCATGGACTCCTACCTTACTTCTAAGGAGAGGATGTTAGGTGTTACCAATATGGCAGCAGCCCTTTATTCCTCCCTGTACCCACAGCCCTTGTGGCATAACCTTGTAGCTTTCCCATCAAGGGGTGGGGTCTATCTCTCATTTCCTTGATTCTGGGCTGATCCTGTAACTTTCTTTGGCCAACAGAATCTACTATAAGAGACATTTCCCAGTTCTGAGCCTAGGTTTTAAGAGGGCTTACAAACTTCTTCCCTTTCTCTTGGAACCCCTCCTCATCCACGTGAGCTAGCCCATCAGAGGATAAAAGGCCATGTGAACCAGAGTTAGCCCAGTTATCCCAACCGAGACCCCAGACATGTGGAAGAGTCTAGTCAAGATCAGCAAAGTTGATGCACAGACACAAGAGGAAGCCCAGCCAAGACCAGAATAGTTGTCCATTTAATTCCAGCCTAAACTGTCAACCTGTAGAATCATAAGCAAAAAAAAAAAAAAAAGGTGGTTGTTTTATAGGTCAGTGTATTTGGAAGTAGTTTATTGTATAGCTCTAACTAACCAATGCAGAGGCTGAGTGCTAAAAGAGCTATTTCTTTACCATTTCTTAAGATATTGAGAACACAGGTTTTCATGATACCAGTCCGCCAACAGACCGAGACAGAAAGGATGTGTATAGTGGTTGGTAGCAGGGCAGGATGTGCTTTGAGGATGTTGATATAGTCTTAGCATTTAGCACTAACAGGAGCGGCCAGAGCGGGAGGAAAATGAAATGAACAGGAACCCACAGAATCAGCTGAGGAAACACCCTTAAAACTATATCCAGGGGCTCCCAGAAATCTTTAGGAGATACATAAAGGGGCTGGCTGGAGGACTTTCAGAGTGGATGTAGTTAAAGTCAGGAAGACCGTGTAATTTGAATATTATGTATGAGGATACACTTGTTGAACTCTTTTTTTTTTTTAAATCTCAAATAAGAACCTTTAACTTCCCCAAAGACATTGGAAATAGGAAGTTTTCATAAACTTCTTACGCATGAGTTCTTCCAAAAGTCACTAATCATGGCTACTTTATTCTTCCTCAAAGGATTCTGTATTTTTCTCTATATTGCTAGTTCTTTAGGGATAGTTGAAAACAAAGTATGAGGAATGGGTGCAAAGCCTGGCAGCATTTATCACATATTCTTTGTAGAAATGAATAAAATGAAGTGCCCAAGCTTGCATCTTAAGATATTGTGGCACAAAAGTCAGATGCTTACTCCTATTTGGTTGTCTTCTCCTCCCAGGCAGGTGTGAGGATTTCACTTCTCTGCTCCCCTGGCCGTCTGGAGAGGCCTCGTGAGCAGGTCTGGCCAATGGGTAGTGAACAGCCGTGATCTTGTCATTTCTGGACTGAAGCATTTGATTGTTGGTCTCAGATCCTCCGTCATCCCCACCTGCCATACTGACTGAGGAGGCCACGTGTCCCAATGTAAAGCACAGGGTGGTAGCACCTCTGCCCACCTGAATCACTGAGTCACCCCCCAGGAAGGCACCTATTCTAGAAGCCACCTGATCCTGCGGTGAGTATTGCACGAATCAACCTTGGTAGGGTCAAGCCATGAAGGCTTGGCATTGTTTTTCCCAAAGCATTCCTTGACCTAGTCTCACAAATGGTATTGAAAAGCTGAAATTAAAAAAATCTGATTAAAAGAAAAAACGATCAATGCTGGAAATAAATTATAAAAATGAGGAAAAAAAATTTTGTGCTGTTGTCAAATGCAGATTATACATGGTTTAATTTTTGGCAGGCAAGGTCTAGTGTGCAGAGGATCATCCAAGAAACTTTATGAGCATGAACATAATGGGAATTTTATCCATTTGGCAGAAGTCAGAGCAAAATTTGATAATATTATGGCAGAGCATTTATGCATAATATAAATATTTACACCAAATATTATTGCACCTATTTAGGGGATGAAATACAAAACTAAATAATTAAAATTGTAGCAGATGCAATGAATAAAACCAGTCTGAATAAGGTAAGAAGAGCTAAATATTATTTTGGCTACAAGCTTTGATGCTGTTGTATTTGAGACACAACCCTGATGAATGTAGTATAGATAACAATTTTTGTGAGACTGTGGATTCCCAAAATGCAAATATTTCTATACGTAAACACTGTTTGGGAATTTTTTCCAGTAGACGACACAACTGGAAAAGGTTCATAAGCAGTGTTAGTAGAGTAACTACAAAAACAATCAAGAATAAAATAATTTAAGGGGCCACGGCTATCACAATACTGCAAATATTCACGGAAAACATGACAGATTGAAACAGATGATTCAAAAAAATGATTCTACGGAATTTTCAGTTCCTTGACTGGATATTTTAATCTCAGTCGTGAATGATGCAGCAAAAATCTCTCCTGACAGCACTGCATTTTATTTATACCATCCGTGATCTATACAACTGCCTTTTGGCTTCAACACACGATGTTTCATTGAAGCTGAAAGGCAGTTGTATAGGTTTGTGTATCAAAAACACATTTACCAAACTTAAATTTGAAATGTTGTCAAATGCATGATGGGAAAGTTGAGTTTATGCCATTATGGCACTAAAAACTCAATTAGATACTTTAAGCAATTCTTTTTTAGAAAATGGTGTATTAATGTAGACAAAGATTATAGAATTCGGGCCAAAGGTAGGCTTTCAAAAACATCCACTGCTAAATTTATTTGCGCAGGGCTAATTTGGCAAGATGTTTAAGTAAAATTAGTGCTATATCCAAAATGATACCAGAGCTGAAATTCGACATATTGCCCTAAGAAGTGTCCAGAGAGGCGTTGTGTGTCTGCAGATGCTTGTTGCACGGACTGGGAGATGGGGTGAAGGCGCAGGAGTTTCCTCCTGCTGGAGCCTGGAGAAAGTTGTTCGGGTCTGGACTCTGTGGGAGAAGGTGTGGTCAAAGCCAGCCTCTGAGAGGACACAAATGTGCCTTGCTGGGAGGGAGGTCAGAGATCGGCCAGGAGGGATCCCAGGTGAAGGGCCTTTGTCGGTGACATCATGGAATTTTCAATTCCGCCAGCCAGTGGTCAGTGATCTTTTCTTCATGGACCTCCAGTAAAACTTTGTCAAACTCCACAGCCTCAGTTGAGGTCCCCATTCAAAGCGAGAAGTGCAGCCCGTTCACCCCAGCCTGGGAGGCAGTGACCAGGCAGAAAGAGAGAATGGGGGATGCCGTGAGAACAGCCGGCAGAGGTGAAAAGCCACCACGGGTCCTAAGAGCCCCTAAGAGCAGAGCTTTCACTGGTGTGCAATTCTGACAACAGCCAAGACAACTTCATATACCATCATGCAAGGCGACTGAACAGGTTTGACTCAGCCCTCTCATTCTGGGTCCATAGATAATTTTTTTTTGGAGTAATTACTATGTGCTAGGCCCTATTCTAAATTCTTTGTATGTATTAATTTAATCCTCACAGCCACTGTATCAGTGTGCCCATTTTATAGATTAGAAAACCGAGGTCCAGAGAGATTATATTACTTACCTAAGGTCAAATTAAATGGCAGCCAGGACCTTAGCCTGGGCGGCGTGGCTCCAGTGAGGCTCTGTACTGTTAATTGTTAATAGAATTTCAGTGTGACCTTATAACCAAAAGGCTCACCATAGCGCTCTGAGTTTTCAGCCCTAAAAAGGAAAAAAGGAAACAACAACCATATTTTTCCCCCAAGAGATCAATCTAAAACCTGCTGCCACATTGAAACTGCTTCAGACCATCAGGGTGGGCTCAGAGGTCGTCATGCCCCACGATGGGCAGGAAAGCCTGCTGCCACCTCTCAGCAGAGGGCAAAGGGCAGTGAGCACCTAGAAACCAGACAGGACTCAGCTTTACACTTTCACTCCTAAAGCGGTGGGGCGACGGGGAGTCTGTCTTTCTAGGGCCTGAGGCCCTCCCGCAGCTGCTTGGGAAGGAAAGTTACCCTCCCATCCCAATCAAAGCCTGGCTTCATCTTAAGGCCTGACTTCCAAAGTCAAAAGATATCAAAGTTAGGGTGACCAACTTGTCCCAGTTTGCCCAGAACTTTCCTCATTTCAGTACTGAAAGTCCCTCATCCTGGAAATCCCCTCAGTCCCCAGCAAACCCAACAGTTTGTACCCTGATCAAAGTAGAAATTAAGGAAACTCTTATCATCATAGCCTCAAGCCTAGAAGACCCAGACCCCACATTTCTCCTGGTCCATGGAAGCCAGGAGCTCCCCAAACTGTCACAATCAGGCTATAGGTCAGTCCTCACTGTTCTCCATACAAGGGGATATGACATCCCCTTGGAGCATGGAGACAAAGGCATTAAGGACACAGGCCCTAAATTCCGTCCACATGTTCCCATCTCCCCAGAGGCTTAAAAAAATTGGACACTGGGAGATGGAGATGCTTGGTGGCTGGAGTCACTCCCAGCCTCGGGCAAATTTTCCAGACTTTTACATCTTTGGATGTGATGGCAATATTCCCCCTTCATTCCAGATCCACAAGGCCCAGGGTCAGAGGCATGGGGAGTTGGCCAACATGCCTTTCTCTTTGATAAAGAGAGCACAGAATTAAATCCTGTGAGTTAATGTACAGGTGACAAAACATTTGGCGTGATTTGGCCAGGACTGACAAGAAGCCATGACTGCTTCCAAGGCGCTCGCTGTCCCTAGTGGATTCTCCAGAGAGGTCTTAGTCCTCAGCATGGCTACAGATACTCACTGTATATAATCCAGACCCCATCTAATGATATAAGTAAATAAACTCTGGACATTCAGAGAAAACAAATCACCAGTCCATCAAAATCCTTGGGGTAAATTAGTTCAGCAGACTGGACTAGAGACATACTCTGTGACTCACCCTCACCCAGAGTAAATAAGGGAAGATTAAGCACAACTTGATTGAATCATGCTGAAGCTTGGCACCGCTCAACAAACAGATCAGCCTGAAATCTCACATTAGGAACACATAATCTCATAAAATTTATGACTGTTATTGCTCACCACATATGTTTCTGGGTTACTGTGTACTGGGCCGAGCAAGTTGCATCGCTGGGGTCTTCAGGGGCCTGCCTGCTGATCCACGGTGGATTTCAAGAAGGAAGACACGTTCCTGCTCGACACTCTTTGGCATGGTCTCCGGCATTGCCCGGCCATCGCCAGGAAGGGACAGGAGCGGGGTATTGGCGGTGAGGAAGAAGGCTAGCACCATGCCCCAAGTGGGCCCTTTGCAAGCTCTGGTTGAGATGTTGGCGGGAAGACGGGCAAGAAAATCTTCTTTCTCCTCTCTAGGCCTCAGTCTCCTCACTTGTAAGAGAAGGGCACAGAATTAGATGATCTTCAGGGTCTTTCCAATGCTTGTTAAGCTCTATGAAGATCAAAGAGACAACTTACTTAAAGAGGAATCAGCACCAGGGCACCTGGGTGGCTCAGTCGGTTAAGCCTCTGACTCCAGCTCAGGTCATGATCTCACGGTTTGTGAGTTCGAGCCCTGCATCAGGCTCTGTGCTGTCAGCTTTGGATTCTGTGTCTCCCTCTCTCTCTGCTCCTCCCCTGCTGTCTCTCTCTCTCAAAAATAAATAAACATTAAAAGAAAAAAAGAACTTTAAAAAAAAAAGAGGAATCAGAACCAAAATGTCATGAACTGGGGTCAGCAGAGAATAGGATACGGGAAGTGTGGGCGTGGCCGAGGAAGGTAGGGGTGGGTACAGGAGGCTATGGAATGGTCACCCTGAAAATATGGGAGGAAAATTTAGATGGCCAACTGCTTTGAGAGGTATGTTGCTGCCCAGTACTAAAACAATCAGGACCTGTTTTCAGAACACCTTCGGCTGACCATTCAGGTAGGCCCTTTTTGCCTTGAGTGCAAATGCAACCTCAGAATCCTTTTCAACATAAAAGCAGATGCTCACCCATCAGATCTGAAGGTGAGTGAGAACTGCTTTCCAACCCAAATGATGCTGCGTCTCCTCCAGGGCCAGGATCAGATATTCCAGGTCTGACTCTGGGGACTCAGAACATAGAGTCAGCGGGAAGAAGGGCAGAAGAGGGGGAGTGATGTTCCTGCCGTGAAGGGCCCCCACCTGCAAGAGATGGCCACTGAGGTGGAAGTCTGGGGACACCAGCAGTGAACAGAGGCCAAGCCCCATAAGCCCTTGATTCACCTGCGGGGATCCAGAATGGGACAGGAGGTCCTCAGCCCCTGAGGCCACGGCCCCGCCCAAGTGTGCCCACCAAGGGCACCCATGTATAGAAGCAGGTGTCTGCTGTGCTCACGTTGGTGCCCCTCAACTCCCTCCTCCACGTACCCGCCCCAGGCTCTGTCCTGAACATTTCATCTAGGCAATCTCTCACGCTCATCCACGAAATCCTGCCAACAGCCAAGATCTGACCCTGCTGACCCTCGGGCCCTCTTTCGGGACGTTCCTTTCCATTTCCAGCACCGCCAGGTCCATCCAGAAAGAGTTTTGAACATGAGAGTAACATTTTTCTTTCTGGCTCGTTCATTTTCATGATGATTTTCTCAGCCAATTCCAGCAAATCTGCCGCACTCAAAGTCCCTATTCATCATCCATGTTCTTCTAAATAATCTTAGATTGGAGTTGAAGTCTATTCTGTGAATAGTTGGCCTTTAAAAAAAAGAAAGAAAGTAGTTTTCTTTTTTCCTGATTGTTAACTCAGATATCAGCTGGGGACTGCCGTGCCCCTCCAAATCTATCAAGTGTCTTGTGACAGATGGCATTTTCCAAAAATGGTCACAACAATATTTTCAATTCCACACGCTCATTCCAAAACCTTGTGATTCCTCCATCAAGAAATCGGGTCTGTGTCATCTCCGTTCGAGCCCGGGTGGGCCTTCTGAATGCTTTGACTAATAGAATGCAGTAGAAGTGACTGTGAGTCCCAAAGCTGGGTCAGAAAGGCAATACAGCTTCCACCTCGTTCTCTCTCTCTCTCTGTACACATGACTTTGGAGCCGTGAGCGGTCACGTAAGAAGTCCAGGCCCGGTGAAGATGCCCAGATGGAGACACCGTGTGGAGAGACCATGTGGAGACAGAGAGAAGTCCTGGAGGAGCCCCAGCTGCGTGAGCCTCTCTAGCCCAGGCGCCGGACACACGAGTGCGGCAGGCTTTGGCACGTCTCCATCCTCAATGCCCTCTGAATGCAGCCACAGGGCAGAACCACCTTGCTGAGCCCACTCAACCCCCAGAACTACGTGAGAGAAGAATAAATGATTGTCATTGCTTTCCGCCACCGAGTGTGGGATGGTTTTATGCAGCAATAGAGATCCAGGACAACTGGGCTCAAGCTTGAGCGATTCGACGCTCCAGGGAGCTCAAGGGGCTGCTCAAGATTCCTGCTGATTCTGGAGGAATCAAATAGGTTGTTCACTATGAGTCATGTGTCCTCAGATGCTGCCGCTGTCCTACCCCACATTAACTCTTGTGTAAAGTTGGGCCCCGATTTCAGTGCCCAGAGTGAAAATCACTCACACCAAGCATCTGAGTGTGTAGTTGACTGTGGAAAATCTAGATACATGCTGCTGACCACATGAGCTTCTGTTAACCAGCTGCCTCTTTCCCCTCAACCTCATACGCTCTCCCTTGGCCTTCAGGTTGTTCTGGGAGCCCAAATTCTTCTGCTATGAAGAGTAACGCAGCTTCCCTCACGCTCCTCATCCAAAACTTTTACATTCAAGTGCATCAAGAATCCAACCTTTACTCGAACCCATTAAGGTTTTTAGATGGGCAGTTTTTCTTATGTGGACATGCATTGTAAAAATATTCAAGGAAAACATAGATAAATAAAAGAAAGTAAAAATCGCCCCTAAATCCCATTACCCAGAGGTAATTACTATTAATGTTTTGATAAACCTCCTATCAGTATAACACGAGTTCATGCAAATGGAATCACACTGTCTTTCCTGTCCTATTTTCCCCAGGGATCATTAGTATTAATGATAGCTTTACCATTTATTCGGCACCTGTATGTACTTAGCTGCATGAAGGTGCCATTGTCCAACCCTTACCACAACCTTGAGGTGCAGGCTCATCACCATCAACTTCTTTCTCCTGAGGGATCTTGGTGAGAGGCAGAGCTGGGACGTGAGCCCAGGCTCACCTAACCCTAAAGCTTGTGTTCTTTCCACAGAATCATAGGCTCCTGAATCCTTCTCCCAAACCTGTGGAGGGACTATCACAGCTCTGCATACCTCAAGCCAGATCTAGTACCCCGACTCCCAGCCCCTGTTTCAGAAAGCCGAAGGATTCAGAACTCCGTGGGGTCTGGCTCATTTACCTAGTGGGGCTGAGTCTCTGAGAGGAGGAGGAGGTCTGTGCCCAGCAGGAAGGGCAGGGAAAGCCACACAGGAGCCCCCTCTGCCTCTGTGTCTGCTGGCCCAGGAGGGCCCTGCTATCCTAAGTCTGGGGGCAGCCTCCACCGAGCTCAGCAAATGTCATCTGCTTCCCCCAGTCCAGAGTCGTGACGGCTGTATCTGTGCAGGGCCAGTTGGGCGAGGAGGACATGCCCCGGAGACAGTTTGTGACTGCTCCTTCGGCCCTAGAAGAGACGCTGCCAGGAGGATCTGCTCTTCCCAGGGAAGGAACATCCAGCACGTTCTCTGTAAACCATCCCCGATGAGCGCATTTTCCAAGCTGGCCCCGGGAGGCCAGCATCTGCTCTCTCCCCTCCAGAGGGACCCTGAGTGGGAGGCTGAAGGAGGAGACCTCACGCATGCACCGTAGCCCCAGAAGAGGAGGAAAGCCTCCAGGGAGGTCCTGACCTTTCTTTGACAAGCTTTCATGGCCTTGAGCTAATTGCGAAGGAGAATTCAAAAACTAGCCATCAGCCTGTCCCCCAGCTGTTCCCACAGCTGCTGACACTTGGGGGAAGCCCAGGGCAGCCAAATGCTTCCCCAGCCCCACTCACACTCACGGTCCCCGCCGCTTGAAGGTGGGTCCTGTTTGGCGCCAGTTCCCCCTTGGCGCCAGGGGCCGTCAGATACTCACAGTTCAGGGTAGGAGTGAAGAAGTCAGCCTTTGTACGCTCTGGATCTGAATGCCTACTTACTGGCAGCCCTGAACATTTGCTTCACTTCTCTGATCGTGGCGTTCCCCATCACCTTGGTTTGGTTTCCCCTGCCAAAGCAGACCCTGAGAGAATGATTCTAGTGCACGTAGTTTAATTGGGAGGCACCGGAGAGCACCAGTTGGCCAGTGCAAGGACAGAAAGGGGGCAAGGAGAGATAATATTCAACAAAATTGAAGCTTAATCCTCCACTGAGCACTCTTAGAAACAGTGCAGAACAAGTGTTTTAGAGTTACTGCCCTCACGGGGGCAAGGGAGCTGGGATATTGATCTGTCAGTTCCTATCGGTTATTGATTTGGCTGACAGCTGCCCCTGGGGTAGAGGGTCAGGGCCGGTTAGGTGTCCCCAGACCTGCTCATGCACAGGCGAGCAGGCTCCGACAGCCAGAGAAACCTTCTGGCAGACTCACAGCGTAGGCCAGTGAGATTAAGGGAAGTTGGTTAGTAATGGTCCCAAACTCTTTCCTTTCTTCCTGGCTGATATGCAGACACACGCTGGGAGGTACAGCCATCTTCCTGAGGCCCTCAGGTAATAGCAAGAGGAAGGGCCAGAAATACTCACTCAGAAGCCAGCCCCGGTGAGCAGTGAACTGGGGTTTCCAGACAGCTGCCTGCAGGCTGTTTGTGAAAATGGCTCCGAGTCTTCTGTTACTTGCACCTGAATGTGATTCCTCACTGAAACCAGGTGGGGGACCTCTGACTCCCGATGAGTTAAATAAGGCATGGTGCATATAGTTGTCCTGCCACGAAAGAATGCAAACACCTCTCGTGCGTAGCTTAAGTCGAGAAGTCAGTGTAGAACTCCCCTTCCGTAAAAGAAGGGGTTGGACCACTGATAGCAAAGGTCGGTTCCAGCCCTGGCGGCCAGCATGGAAGAGGAGGACACACATGAGCACGTGTGTGGGCGCATGCATGCGTGTGCGTTATGGCTGCTGGCCCCTCAGGCTCCAGGCTGGTTGCAAGGTAAATTTTAGGCCCTTGCATCTCAGGCCTGGTCCTCGCAGGACCTCCAAATCGCAATCCTGGCAGTCCCTTGAAGATGGAAGGAGGAAGGGGGCAACGAACTGCTCACCTTAGGTCAGGCCCTGTGCTGGCAGCTACACACCCGTCACCCACAGTGAGCCCGCAAGGCAAAGATGATCAAACCCACTTGATGGACTTTGAAGATGGGACTCCATGAGGCCAGAACTCGGGCCGAGCTGCTCACCCTGGGCTCTCTTCCTGCTTCCACAGTTTCTAATCTTACGGCCGTGGGCAAGTCACCTAACCTTTAAGAACTTCACCGTACCATCTAGAAAAGAGGGGCAGTTTGGAGGTTCATTTGATAAAACCTACTCTGCTCACTCCTCCGTGTTAGAGTGAGGATGGAATTAAGTCACATTTGCGAATATTTTTTTAAATCGTCAAGTACCATGACAATTAAAGGATTATAATTATTTTCCACAACGATAATAATAAGCTAAATTTGATTCTGGCATAAAAATGCAAATAGCTGAAATTCAGTGATGTAGAACAGATCAATTTAGGGGAAATGATACTCCCTCCGCATCTCACAGAGCGAGCAGAAATGCACATTGCCACAGCCGTGAAAAGGACCAGAAGAAAGAAAGGTCCATTAATTCAGTAAGTCTGCCCAATTCCTGTTGACTCAAAGGCACAACAATTTATTCATGAATAACTCTGCCGGGCTTAGCGGAAGAGTCAATGATTAAAATATATTCTTCAAGCCTTTAAGAGAGTTTAAGCAATCATTTGTATTCTAAATAGGTCTCACTGACACAACCCCTTTCAAATGTTAGATCACACACACACACACACACACACACACACGCACACATCTAGAGCTAGAGGCTGGCTGGCAATGCTTCTTCTGGTTTTATAAAGTCGACTGTGGGTTCCCTTTCTGCTGAAACAATAGTCTGGATAAATAAGTGCACGTACCCAGAGTTTAGGGATGTAATCAAATGAAATCTTCAATCAAGTTAATCTGATCCTGCATTGGCAATTTTTCCAGACCAGTCCCAAATTCAGATTCTTTATCTTATTATCCAACTGTGTCTCCCACCATATGACCCAGTATTGAGTTTGGAAGAAAATGTCCCCTGTTCTGTGGTCTTCTACTTTTTTCTATAATGTTACCAGCCTTCTTTAAGCCTCATAAACATCGATGACCTCGAATCCCTCCACTTGCCTTATTTTCTCTCTCAGGACCGCTCATCCTTCAATTGTCTACTAAGCCCCATGTCCTCATTCATTCAGCTGAAACTTTCTGGGGAATACACCGCTGATGGTGCTGCTGGGAAAATCCTATTTTGGGTGAGAGGGAGGCACCATCTCTTGGGGCATCTACAATCACCATCCCACAAGATGCAAGAGCCGGGTTGGGCTCCATGCATGCGAGAAAAAACAGCGTCTCTCATGTTTCGTAAGTGAGCCCCGAAGCAGTTTGGTTTGTATTCAGACTGTCCTCAACGTCCTCATGAAAACAGCCCCCTGGCTTTCTTTCTAAGTCCCCTGTCTGCATGGGGGTTCCATGACATTCTGCCATTCCTTCCATCCAGTCTCTCCCTCTTCCTTCTGAAGGCAACGGCCGCCCTTCCCACCATGCTCTCCAGCCAACAAAGGCCCACTTTGGGCTCAGCTATACCACCCTGCAATGTGAATTTTCTAATTCCAGATTCTCTGTCCTATTGTAACTCATGTGTCAAACCATGTGTTTTAATTTTAAGGCTTGAAAAATACGGTCAACATGGCTCTGGGGCCTTGTACTGACCTGAAGTCCCTTCTGACTCATTCACAGCTGTCTTCAAGCTCAGGACAATCCCCTTCACCTTCTCTGCCAAATGCCTTCTAGGCTGGGCTGGGTGATGGAGGGAAAGCCTGTGTCTCTCAGACACCCTCAGTGGTCCCTTCCTTGGCCAGAGAGTGCCACACATCCAGAAGGAAAGAACTGACCCAAGTCAGAGGCCCAATAATCAGATTTTGTTGGGTTATAAGGCCACTGAATCAGCCTCATTATCTCTGCCCTTGTGTTTCCTAAGTTTTTCCACATTATCTCTAATCTGGGCTGCTAGAAAAAGGGGGAAATTAAAAACCACTGATCTAGAGAATAATGGAATACCTCAGTGGTTATTGCATTAAAAACCGGCTGGCTAAAATGGCTTTGGAAGATATTAGGAGGCCATCTCTGACTCAAGCTCTGTACAAGTCAGAGCTGGGAGTATGCAGAGGCCAAGGAGTGGCTGAAATCCTGAGAATCTGCCTCCTTCCCTTGTGAAAACACATGTGGAGACATGTGAGCTGTGTCCTCTCATTTCTACATCTTTCTAGAAATAATGGGATAGAGGGGTAGGGATCGCCCTTTGGATCGGGAATCCCCCAGGTGTCCCTAACATGTGGACCTCATCTACAATGTGGTCTTATTGCCCTGTACCCCTTTACTCAGCTGTCTTGCTCAAGAGCCTTAATGAGTATTTGTTGAATAAATGAGGAAAGAGAACCGGGATAGGAGATATTTTGGCTACCCTGAATGCTTTTCTTTCTTTCTTTCTTTCTTTCTTTCTTTCTTTCTTTCTTTCTTTCTTTCTTCCTTCCTTCCTTCCTTCCTTCCTTCCTTCCTTTCTTTTGAGAATTAGGTATGCAGTTGTGAATGAGTGGATATATAGATAAATAATCAAACTGTTGCTCATTGAATGATATGGTTCATGGAAACACCTGCACCATTTATAGTTCTCTCTCTGCTGACAATGTATAACTTAATTAGTAGTATTAAATGTGTCTATGACGTGACCCCACTGTGTTCTTTTCTACCAGCCCTCTGCTAAGTTCCTTCTCCATGTACACACATATTCACATGTTTACTAAGACCAAGCCATTCACAAATGGTACAGGCACTAGGAGGAAATGAAAAGCTGGGGAGCAGATTCTAAGTGCTTCTTCTCATGTAATCATTTACTCTTATATCAATAAGAGCTTTGGTATATCTGAAACTCCTATACAGAAAACATAATGTCCAGGGGCGCCTGGGCGGCTCAGCGGGTTAAGGGTCCGATGTTGGCTCAGGTCATGATCTCACAGCTTATGAATTTGAATCCTGTGTCGGGCTCTGTACTGACAGCTCAGAGCCTGGAGCCTGCTTCAGGTTCTGTGTCTCCCTCTCTCTCTGTCCCTCCTCTGCTTGTGCTCTTTTTCTCTCTCTCTCTCAAAAATAAATAAGTATTAAAAAATTAAAAAAAAAACATAATGTCCAGCAATATACTCTTTACAACGGCAATTCATTATTACAATGAATTATGTATTAAGTATCCACCCCCCCAAAAAAAGTTGGGCCAATTGGTTTTAATACTTAGATGAGGCATATTTTCAATCAGTGACATCCATTTTTTATGTGCCTTTTTAAATATAACCCACATAAATTTAAGTGTCCTCATGACCTTTCAGGTCTTTCACAGTCAAAAGAAATAGACATTCAACTCTTAAATCTTTGAGGAATAATGGAGATTTGGGGACAGTTTCTAAATAAGGAGAGTTTCTAAATAAGGTAGCACAGGATTTTGCATTTTTCTAGCTGCTCATCATATGAGAAGTCACCAACCTATGCTCCATCCCCTTTGAAGGCCATGCAATAAAATCCTCCAACTTTTCCAGAGCCAACAAATCAATTGCATAACTCCCTTTTAGAAGTACACAGTCGCAGTCAAAAGGACACATTAACTTGTGTCCGATGAGTCCTCTCTCCATGTTCAACATACCCCCTCGTTCAACCTAGAATCTCTTTTCTTCTCTTTCCGGAGGCAGTTTGGAGACACAGCGATTTCAGTGCCTCCTCTGCAGCATGCCTCCACTGCACCAATAACACCCGAGCCCACCCACCCAGCCTCTTCCACCAGCGTCTCTGCCCGCTGGCAGTCCCCACCCACCATATTTCCTCAGAGTTACAAGCTGAGATGTTGTTTCTTGCCACAAATAAAATACACATGTCACTTATTCCAATGTTCAAAGCAGCCTAAGGGTGACACTGTCACACTCTTGCTGGGGCCTAAGAAACGGCTTCTACATTACCCCTCTGGGAGTACATTCGGGGATACTGTCTCTGACCTAAGTCCTGAGCTGGATCTGGGTGTCTCTTGAATGGGACTAAGGAAGCTGCTCTCCCATCCATGCAGCTTCTCAAGTCTGAGGCACATCGGTCCCCAAATTAGCCTCGCTGCCCCAGTTCAAGTTCCATTATTTCATCTTGCTCCCAGAAAGTGCCATCTTGCCTTTCTTGGTTCCTCAGGCTCAATTAGGCATCTCAACAGAGGGAATTCAGGAAGTCTCTTCAAGTTTAAGATCAGATCTCAAACTGCTCAGCCACTTTTTACTAAAAGTTGCTGATCTTTCTCCCACAAGGATTGATCCAAGTGCTTCTCATTATCCAAGCCAGCTGCCACAGCTCCCCTGGGCCTGACTTGCTACAGCGGTTCTTCCTCCGGCAGCATAGGAAAACATTTGTGCTGCGGGTAGGTTCCTAATTATGAACTCGATATATAAACGCTAGCTTCCCTCCACTACCCTTGCCTTGCATTGCGGCAGTGAGGTGGTTGGCCGCTAAATCAGAGGCCTGGTGGTTGGAGGGCTGCAAGCAATCTCAGTTTCTGACTTCATCTAACAGTGTCTTCTCTCTGCCTTCCGTGCTTGCCATCCTTGAAACCTTCCAAGAACCACTAACACAACGCAAAGGCCTTTTCTCTGGTTCCTTGCACAGAACTTTTTGTGAACTTCTTATGTTGCTAGTAGCAGTCAGCTTGCACAAACAGTTCCAAGCCAACTCGATCGTCAGCCTCGCAGTAGCAGTCATGCTCCAGGGCAGCTGGCCCCAGCTAGAGCAGGGCGACGACTTTGAACTAGACTAACTGTGTTTAGCATTAACTTCCCCACTCCTTAGGCAAGAGTCTCTTATGTCTGAAGACAATTGGATGTCTGTGAGGGTTGGATTAAATGCTCATGTCCAGCTTTGCAATCTCCAGAGAGAGCTCTTGTAGGCGTCCTCCATGTAACCCATTGCCAGGGTCCTGCATTTATTTAATTCTCTAAAATGGTAATTTTAATGTCAGAGGGGGTGCCATCATTTCTCTTAGGCTTTCCTGTGCTATCACTACTTCTACCCCATTCACTTACACTTGTGTATTACAATTTCAACAATTTGGGAATCCCAGAAGGTATATCTGTGTCTCAGGCTTATGATTATTATTTTAATCTAAGAAGCAGAATATTATCCTTTAGGGCCTGCTTAGGTCCCCCAAGTGTAACCTGCACAAAGTTTGGTCCATTAACGGCTCTTTGTACATAGAATTGCATTCTAAAACCATACTCAAATCCAACTTTGAAAGAATTAAGACCTTTTGTGACATAAACCAGTCAAGTCTTCACAAGCCTGATTCCTCTTCCTCCGGGCCACACAACTAGAGAATGTTTCCCAGCCTCCTTTGCAATGAAGAGTAGTCATGCGACTGGGTTCTGACCAACCAAACGCCAGTAGCTACGATGTGCACCGCCTCCAGGTCTAGGCTGTACAAACATCCCAGGTCCGTCCACGCCCTCCTCTTTTGCCTTCTGGCTGAATGCAGATGAGCTTTGCAACATTGGAAGGTGGTGTCGACCATGGGAAGGAGCCCAATTCCCTGACTCACCACTTGGAGGGGAACTATCCACCAATTAGAACAGATATTTTGGACTTTATGTGAATAAGAAGTAAACTTCTATCACACTGGAGACATAATACACGTATTTATTATACTTGTTGGCATTGCCTCAACCAATACATCTTAACAGAGGTTTTCTTGGTGGGGCAGCACATCACACAGAAAAACTTCTTAAAATTCTTCCTCAGACATCTTCTCACCTCAGTACCTCCCAGCCGCTCCGTTACTGTTCCTTCTATAAGTCAGTGTTTTCACCCATAATTGGACCTGCCCGCACCCATAATTCTCTGAGAAGTGAAT
This sequence comes from Paguma larvata, assembly GCA_030068075.1. Classification (NCBI taxonomy): domain Eukaryota; kingdom Metazoa; phylum Chordata; class Mammalia; order Carnivora; family Viverridae; genus Paguma; species Paguma larvata. Next base: position 42,878,127 of record CM057838.1, read on the forward strand.
GTACCTTCCATTCTGACTACTTTTATTCTGAGGGGCTGCTTTTAACCTAATCCTGGAATTTTGGTACATTTAAAAGCCTCCTGTTGACACATAAGTTTTATTTAAATAAATTAAATATGTCCTCTGGCAACCTTAGTCAGATCTAGCAAAAGTAAACGTCAGCCCATTCCAGACTACATTGGACCGACGATTTTTTGAAGTTCCAAAATCATTTCCTATAAAATAGTTAAAATAATGGGAGGCTATTGTACAACGAGTATTAGAAAACGCATTATTTGTTGTATTAATCAGGATAGAACAGACTCTGCTGTGGGAAATAACCAACTCTCCTCAAAGTGCAGGGATATAGCCCAAGTAAAACGTATCTCTTAAACACACAGAGTCTGCTTCGAATCCGGGAGCGTCCAGGGCGTCTGTGTTCCACGGGGGAGCTCAAGGGTCCAGGCTGCTTTGATTTTGGGGCACCGTCACCGCACTATGTACTTTCATACCAAGGGAAGAAATAGTTGCAGCCCCTCGGGCTGGCAGTCAAGTGCTCTGGCCCACATACGATGCATTACCTCCAGACACAGCTCATTGGCCAGAACAAGTCATGTGGTTCCTTCAAACTTGGAGGGGATGGGGAAATGCCATCCATCCATATGCCCAGCAGAGAGGAGAACTGGGTGAGCAGTATGTACTAGAAGACTCTACCTTAGAAACTTCCGGTTTCGGTTTCTTAACCTTTATTGCCACAAACTTCTGAAAAGTCCAAATTTTTCTCAAAACTAATTCTGGAATTTAATCTTTTTTTTTTTTTTTTTGCCAAATCGTTTGGACTTTTCTACTCCAGTTAGTTAGAAAGAGTGCGGTATAAGGAAATTAGTTTCTGTTAATAAAAAAAAAAAAGAGCAAAGGAAACAAGAATACAAGAATTTCAAGAAGACTGCATCTTTTTTTCGGGAGCTGTACTTGACGGGGCCTGGAAGGTCAGTCCAGAATGGGAGATGGGCAAGGGAGGTGTTTCCAGCATCATGTTCCCCACCTCTCCCCGATCACATTGCTTCCTACCATGATAAAAATATCCAGACCCTCTGTCATCTTAGCAAGATTTAATTAAAACTGCCCTAAATTAAGAAAATCTAGTCATTGTTTGCATTCTTAGATGCCTATGTTTAGTTGAGTTGCACGTAAGCAGAGAAGTGAAAAATTAGCTTAATTTTTTGGCTGCAGGAAAGAGTGTGAATTGGTTTTTTGTCACTCGTGGGGAACATCTTGTGTCTTCCCTCAGCTGGGTTTCTCTGATGGGCTTGCTTCTTCCCACCCTCCTGAAGGCCTCTGAGGACAAGCTGCCACTTGGCTATGACCTGAGAAAACCTCTGGAGCCCACAAACAGACCAGCTCAGGGTGGGGAGGGTCAGAGAGCTCCTCGTGAGAACAGCTGTGACCCACCCAGGCTTCTGAGCAACGGAAAGCTGCCATCAAGAGGATCTGGAGAGGAAATGGGGGAGAGGGGGTTCTCACATATGGGCATTTGTTGCCCCTAGTGCAGAGCTGGGTGCTAGGGAGGTGTTCAGAAACCTACTTCCTATCTTGAAAAAAATGAATCAGAGAAGCTTCCAGAATCCCAGAGTAGGAAGGAAAGGCCGTAGAGAGGTCACAAATGCAGTGTGTAAGAACAAATCTCTAGAGTCAGACTGTCTTGCTGTGAATCCCTGCTTTGTTACTGGTTAGCTCTGTAACCTTGAACGTGTTAGTATTTCTGTGCCTGTTTCCTCTCAGATCATCAAAATACATACCCCACAGAGTTGTCGTGAGAATTAACCTAGTTCATTAGAACATGCCTGGCTTATAGTAAGTGCCCAGTAAATGTTAACTTTTATTATTACTGCAAAGGGGCCCTACCTACCTCTGGGGACTTCCACTTGTTTTCCTGTGGCAGGCCCCCAGACGTTGTATTTCCAGAGCTCCTCTCTGTTCAAATACGAGAAAGTTTTTATTTTAAATGTAGGAAGTTGATCACCTTGATGGACCGATGTGCAAGCAATGTGTGATCTGCAGGTAGGGAGAGCTCTAAGAAGCAAGCCGGTAGCAGCAATCAAAGGTTTGAGTCCAGCAGTAAGGCTGCTTTGAGAACAGTCTAGAATGGAGAATCTTTCAGCAAACCCAAAGCAAACGAAGGCCCTGGAGTAACCATAGAAACAGGAGCCCACAGAGGCATCCAGGGTGTGGGATGGGGAAGTGGGTGGATGGATGGATCAATCGATGGGTGATAGATGGGTAGTTGGGTGGGTGTCACTTTCATGGAAGAGGGGGGGCCTGAGAGCAGCGGCTGTGATCACCTCTGAGCTGAGGGAGGTGTGGGGAGCGGGGACTGCGTCCCAGGGCGGATAGGTGGGCATGATAAATGACAAGCAGGCCAGGGCAGAAAGGGAACCTTTCCCTGAGAAATTTCTCCCAAGTTCCCAGCTTAGGGAAGGAGTGGAGATTAAAGGAGGGGGAAGGGGGCGGGGTTTTAGCCTCCGCAGCTTCCAAGTCTGATTACTACCCAATATCCTTGATCACGCACTTCTTCTGCCTAATGATCTGCTGATTTCAACCGAGAGCTGGGACTGACGCCTTTCTTCAAATGCATCAGTCAGTGGAAGAGTTCTGAAAAAGGGGAATAAGGCCTTCGCTGAGGCAAAAACCATCCCTCAGTGCTGGCTCAGGACTCCTAGAGAGACAGGGCACCTGGGCCTGTGTCCTGGAGCACAGCCCTTCCAGCCAGGACACCGTCAGCCCCCTCAGGGTAGGCAGCCAGTGGGCTCTTTCCTGTGCTCTCTCTTCCTGTCTTGGGAGAAAGGGAGGCAGGATGTCTACTGGCTCCTACACATCCATTGGCAACAGAGAAGGCTAATTTCTCTTCTTTCTACAACCTCCTATCCCATCCACCAAAAGGGATCTGGGCAGAAACGAAATCGGCCACGTCCAGACCTGGCCCTGAAAACATTTCGCGACCTCCTCCACGTTCTCTTCCCTCATCTGCCATCTTGATGCAGAGGGTCCCACGGAAGGGGTCCAAAGACCCGGAAGCTGGCAGAGCTCCAGATGGAAGGAGACTGGAATCATGATGCGGAAGGCTGCTCCCAAACACTCAGCTGGACTGTAGCCGGAGCAAGAAATGATCCTTTTATCACGTTAAACTACCGGCATTCGGGGGTTATTCATTATAGCAATTAACCTACCCTAAGTAATTCTGCACCTACTTGCGATGGTTAAGAGGGCATATTTGGGGACCAGAGCCATGTTTGAGTCTAAACATCCCACTTAGCACGGGGTGATCACATCACAACACTCAGTCATTAGTACTAGTCATGGTTAACATCTGAAGCATTCGCTGTGTGCCAGGCCTTGCTATAGCTCTTTTTTTTTTTTTAATTTTTAAAAATCTTTATTTATTTTTGAGAATGACAGAGACAGAGTGTGTGAGCAGGGGCGGGGCAGAGAGAGGGAGACACAGGATCCGAAGCAGGCTCCAGGCTCTGAGCTGCCAGCCCAGAGCCCGACAACGGGCTCGAACTCATGAGCTGTGAGATCATGACCTAGCCGAGTTTGGACACTTAACAGACTGAGCCACAGGCGCCCTGGCTTTGCTGTAGCTCTTTAATGCTTCTTTTATTCTCACAATAACCTTGCTGTGGCAGGTTTTCCAGATGAAGACCTCAAAACGCAGGAGGGTGAATGTTTTGTCAGGCATGTGGAGAAGGAAGAGCTGAATCGGGGCCCAACCAGCCCAGCTCCAGGGCACATTCCCCGGGCGCTGGCTGCCCTAGGCTGCTGCCCTCATTGTCATCACCCTCGGCCTCACTTTCTCCACCATCTTCATCTTCATCAGCCACCTGCTGCGCTGAGGTGCCACTCCCACAAGCGAGGGCCTCAAAGTGAATTGTCCTGATCTAGTGTCCTGACAGGCCCAGAGATTAGGGCCAGGATGAGAACTGGGGGCTTCGGTCCAGCTCACAGTCACCCAGAGAAGGGTTCAGGAGAGGAGGGACAACAGAAATGCCATGTCCGAGGCAGAGAGAGATGCCCCCCCCCACCCCCCGGTCTCTGTGGCTCAAACTCTACATGGCGGGCTTTCAGGAAGGCCCGGGGTAGAGAGGAGACAGTCAGAGCCCACGAGGCAGGTGAAGGTGGGACTAGGAGGGCTGCTACGTGGGTGACATGTTGTCCTCTGAGCAATTCCCCTCGTGGTGACCTTAAATCTACATTTAATCAATTTCATCTTAATTATTCCAGCCTCTTCTCAGGATATTCTGGGAAATTCAGGGAAGGGCCCCCATGAAGCAGTAGCCATAGGGAGGGCCTCCCAAGGAGAAGGTTCTCAGAGAAAGAGATGCAAGAGGCAGGACTCTGAGGCCCCAGCACCTCGGCCTGCCAGCCGTGGCACCTCTGGACATCGTTTTTAATAAGGAACTCGAGGAGGAACGCTTCAGAAACAACCTTCCCTCCCTCGTTGACCTCCAGGGGTGCCGAGGGATGGAGAGCTGGAGGAGGAGGGGAGGGTGGTCTGTGGGGATAAAGGCAAACAGCCTAGGCAAAAGCTCACGTATAATATATTCACTCCTGCAACCAGAAACAATGCAGAAGTGATGGAAATATTTACTGTTGCCTCTTGAGAAAACACTTAATGAGGGATTGCCTTCATAATGCAGCCAAACTTAAAAACCTTTGTTCCCCAGTTTTTCTCTTAATCTCCCACAGGTCAGGTTCCTTTCCTCCCCAATGCCCTCCTTCCCAAGGCTCAGGCCAACGGCCCAGCTCAGCACCTGCCCCCCTCCTGCTTCCCTCATCTCTTTGGCCACTTCTCTGGGCCCTTTCTACTATAAATCCACCTACAAGGGCTTGCTGGCTCCCTCCTTCCCAGGCCCCATTACCACTGTTCGCATAATAAAGGCTCAGGAATAGCTCCCCTTCCGAGGTAGGGGAAGAAACCTTGACTATTCCTAATCACAAATTATCTTTAAGGTAAGTGATTCTGAGAGGCACACATATACCAGCATGTATGGTACCCACTCCAGGCCGGGGCTGACTTCACAGTTGGGACGGGTGTGAGTGATTACTAGGCTGAGTAAGGCACAGCCCCTGCCTCTGGTGCTGACCGTTGAGCTGCACGCGGGCGCACAGTTCTGGGGTCATGCTCATAAAGACACGCGGCTCAAGCTTTTGATCTTGGCTCCATATCGGGATCACTTAGGGGACTTTACGAAAACACTGATTCCCTGGCCCAGCCCCAGGAATTCTTTTTTTTAAATTTTGTTTTAATGTTTATTTTATTTTTGAGAGGGAGAGAGAGAGAGCAAGAGCATGAGCGGGGGAGGGGCAGAGAGCTCCAGGCTCTGAGCTGTCAGCACAGAGCCCGACGTGGGGGGCTCGAACTCGCCAACTGCAAGATCATGACCTGAGCCGAAGTTGGACGCTTAGCCAAATGAACCACCCAGGCACCCCATGCGGGATCCACTTTAAATTAAGCACTTGGGCCTCTTTGAGGAGTGACATTTAATGCAAGACCTGAACTACAAGAAACCTGCCTGGTCAAGCTGCCATGACAAGCAGAGAATAGTAGGTGCAAAGGCCCTGTGGACAGAGCAAAGGGGCAAGTGGCTAGAGCATAACTGGTAGAGAAAAGACCAGTGCGATGAAGTCTGTGAGCTGGGCAGGGGTGCATGGTGGAGGGTCTTGGAACTGTGGTCAGGAAGTGGCTTTTGTTTTCAGTTTGTTAGGGAGCCTCTAGAAGGTTTTCAGAAAGGAAAGACATGACCTGGTTTGTGTCTGTAAGAGACCCTGGCTGTGATGGGAAGGGAGGCTGGAAGGGGCAGGATGGGCACAGGTGAGTGGTCCTCTCCGGTGGGATGGGATGGCGGGCATGAGTGCTCAGCTCCCCTGCAGCGGGAATGTAGGTCAGGAAGCCTGGCTCCCTCAGCCGAGCTGCCAGCACAGCCCCCTCGCCTGTCAGAGAAAAAAGCCGACTCTGAGATGTGTGGGCTCAACAGAGAGGTCGCTGCCGGCAGGGGAGGCAGAGATAGTAGTCACCCAGGCGCAGGGATCTGGGCCACTGCCTGGGGGCCCTTTTGTCCCCCTTCCCAGGGTGCCTTTCCCACCCGCCCCCACCCGCCCCTTCGGGATCTCCCTGGCAGGGCCAGCCCAGGGGCAGGCCTTGATGTGCGCCTGGAGCAGGCGGCTGTATTTTAAGATCAGGGCTCAGACCTCTAAATAAACCATAAACACAGCCAGCTTCCCCAGTACAGAAGGAGCGAGAGGGCTCCATTTCTCCTCAGCGCAGTGACTGGGAAATAAACAAGTGGCTCTGCCTGTCACATACACTTAACCCTCTGCAAAGGCATCTGTCACACACACAGAGCTTCTGCCTCAGCCTTTCCAAGAAATAACTGAGATGCCCCAAACTCGGGCTTCTCTTGGCAGCCCTCACGTTCCTTTTCCCTTCAAGGGAAGGTAGGCCTGGGCGCTTGTCCTTGACCCCAGACAGAGCTAACAAAGGCCAAGTCGGAACACTAGGCTGCCAAGTAGCCAGGGGCATGTTGGTATAGCTCGGTGGGCCGTGCAAGTGGACAAGGGAGTGGCAGAGAGAGAGGACGGGAAGGTGAAGGGCAAAGAGGAAGGGGGAGGGGGGCTGGCGGGAGCAGGGTGCAGAGCCCAGTGGGCCTGAGCAGAGCACAGGCAGGGTGGTCGTGGGCGTGGGAGAAACAAAGAGAAACAGAAGGCAGAGGGGGCTCTCTCTTTACGGGCCCATGGAGCGAAATCTCCCACGACCATAAAGGAGGAAGGAATGAGCAAGAACAAAAACAGACAGGAACAGAAGGAGACAGGCAGATAAATAAAGCAGGGGAGGGAGGAGAACCCCAGAGTTATCAAACCCAAGCATTTCTCAGCGGGGGGAGGGAGCCCTCCAAATTCTGCAGGAAAAGGTGATTTATACACTGAGCTAAACCGGCAGAAGAGTCAGGAGCGAGGCCAAGGGAATGGGAGTGGCTGGGAATGGTGGCCATGCAGCAGAAGCCACACAGACATGTGCTGGTGAAGCAGAAGGGGGGCTGCTAGCGTCGGGGCAGCCAGCAGCCAGGCAGCACATGGAAATGATGACGGCAAAGGGCGAGAGAGCCCGTCACTGGGCCCACAAAGCCAGCCCCACAGGCGCTGCCACGAAGGGCACCTGCAGCAGGGAGATCTCACCGCCGCCACCCCCAAGGTGTGGGAGGGGGTTGAAGAAGAGTGAAAGAGGCAGCAACACAGCGATTACGCATGTACTTACACACACGCACACACATCCCCAGCAAGGCCTGGCACACTCTCAGCAGCACTCCCATGGGGATAAAGGACACCCAGGGGCCTCCAGACTGCAACCCAGCCAGCTGTGGAGAGAGTCACACACTTCAAATGGTAGCTCCAACAGAACTAGATAGGAGATGAGGTGTGCGTACTCCAAATGCAGACCTCGACAGAAACAGAGACGGAGACAAAGATGACAAATGCCAGATACACGCACACACACACACACACACACACACACACACGCCTCTCTAAAAGCAACAGACACAAGAGAAAGGAGGCTTACGTGGCCCTCACCACCCTGTTCAGCCCCCTCCCGCTTGTGCCTGCCTCCCCGGAATCCCCCCACACTCGCAGATGCCTGCAGGGACCAGCGTGTGGGTGTGGAGCTCTCTCAGCAGACAACACACCTTCACACACACCCCTCCCCACATATCCAGAGGCAAGTGGCTGGCACAGGCATGGTCTCCTCCAAGTGAAGCTGGGCTTGGATCCAAGAAACCCCATGCAGAGCCAGATCAAGGGTCTTTCCCAGGCCCCCCAGGGAGCCCCAAGGCACTGGAGCTCCACAGAACACCTGTCTAAGTGGGACAGCAGTGCAAGACCCACATAAAGAAGGGATGTGCTCTCCACTGTGGCTGTGCTGGCTGCCCTGTGAGCCCAGAGCCACACCACAAGGGCTTCCCTCAGGACTTCTGACCAAGACCTGTAGCCCACTAGCTCCCTGCTAAGCTCACGAGGTGCTCCAGTCTTTGCAATCGGGGACTATGAAAGGCCTGAAACCAAGGGAAGCAGGCTCCCCAGGGATTGTGGGTCCGTTTCTCAGCTGGAGCCCAACAGGCCATGACTTAGGAACACTCTTGGGAGACCAAGAGCTCAGATTTGGGCTACATGTCTCCTGGGGAATGGGGACACAGATAGATACTAAGCGCATCTGCACTGGGCCCATACCTACACAGTCCCCTCTGTGTCCATAGGCACATAGTTCTTGTTTTATTACACACAGACTCTGGCACAGTCGCACTGAATACTACACTGTATACAGCACACAGTACACAGAGCTAACAGTCACCCGTTGTGACCTGCTACACTGACATGCCCTAGGTTCCCCTGTTCTGACATACTGTACACATCTCCTCCCCCTTCCGAGGTTCCATTTTTATCAACACTGAGCACACAGATACTGAAAAGTCCTACTGTCCTCAGAATACACACACACACACACACACACACACACATACATACACACACACAGAGCTCCATACCCCCCTCTAAAGCCTGCACACCCCACTGACCTGTGCATACACATAGTACCCACAAAGAATTCCCCAAAGGGACTCCTTGACTCCCTCCCAGGAGGTGGGGCCCGCGCTCCCGCCCCAGACAAGCTAAGATGAGCTGACCTCAGGCTTCCTTGCCCCTTTCTTCCCTCCTGTTGCCTTTCCCCAACCTCCACCCCCTGCTTCAGGAAACTTTTCATCAGGTCCCTAAAAGGCATAACCTGGGATTCCTGGAGCCCTGCCCTTCCCCCAGGCTCGCGCAAGCCGCCCCTCCTTCCCCTGCCGGGCTCTTGCCCAGCACCCAGTAGGGAAAGATCACCGTAGGCTGTCCCCTGCCTGAGCCCTGGGAGGAGGGATCGTGGCAGTAATAGCTGTCATCAAGGGATGGGAAAGGTGTCGGCCCTGCGTCGAGCCGCGGGCGCAAAGGGGTCGCGGTGACGCGCCGGAGGAGAACCGAGAAGCTGAGGCGGCGGCGGCAGCTGCATCTCCCGAGTCTGGGGCGGCGGCCGCGCCCCGGGCTGGGGCGCGTGGAGCTGTCCGTTCAGCACCACCGCTCTGCGCCCCAGCGCAGGGCCAAGCCCAGGCGCACCGGCTCCGCTCCCGCTCCCGCTGGCGCCCACGGCGCAGGCTGCTGCTTCTCTCGGGCGCTGAGGGCCATGCGGATCGAGAGAGGGGGGCTCTGCAAGCGTCGGGGCCACGCAGCCACCTGTGAGCCTCCCGAAACTGCGGGCGGCGGCGGCATCTCCGGCCGGAGACAGGAGGAGACGCTTGGCGGACCCCGCCCGCCGGCCCGCCGGGCGCACACACAGGCGCACAGACACTGGCACCCGCGCGCACACGCACAGCCAGCCGGCAGCGGCGGCCGCAGCGATGCTAACAAGCAGGTCGGGGAAGTTTCCCGCCGGCCTCGGCCGCGGGCCCCCGTGCTTGCAGGTAAGCGCTTCCAGAACGAGCAGGGTGAGCCTAGGCAGCTCCGCTGGGTAAGGCGCGGCGCACGCGGCTTCAGGGCACCGCGCCAGGCGGGCAGGGAGGCCCGGGGCTGGGGGCTAGGGGGCTCCAGTCGTGAGGGCTGGACGCAGAGGACGCCAGGCTGGCTCCCTACCCACAGTCCGGGTTTACAGACTCGAGCGGTGAATTTCCCCGCCCCCCTCCCCAAGCGGCGCCCCCCCACCCTCGGCCCAGCCCTGCCCGTTCACATCCCAGGTACAGTCCCGCCTGTCTGCGGCGAGCGGGCGGGGGCGTCTCCTCGGCCTGCCCACGGGCAAGGTCAGCTTTCAGCCCCCCTGGGCTCTCTGAGCCGCGGGGGCGCGACCCCCACAAGCGTAAAGCGACCGACAGGACCCCCGGGATGGGGATGGAGGCTCAGCCATGCTACTGAAAACATACCTTCTCCTCCCAAACCTTTCCTTGGGAGGGGGCCGAACCCCACGGAACCTTCCCCCCATCCCAGTGCCCTTCAGCCCCCAGAGGCCCGCCTGGAGGACTGGGCCCGCCAGAGAGGTGTGGGGAGAAAAGAGAGGGGCGCCGGGGTCCCGAGCATCCCGCGCTCACAGGACGCCGTTTCCTCCGCCTGCAGGTGTAGCGCCCCCGCGCGGCACGGGCGGCCGGGCGTCTCCAGCATGACCCGCCAGAGCCTGTGGGACGTGTCGGAGGCCAACGTCGAAGATGGAGAGATCCGCATCAACGTAGGAGGCTTCAAGAGGCGGCTGCGCTCGCACACCCTGCTGCGCTTCCCCGAGACGCGCCTGGGCCGCCTGCTGCTCTGCCACTCGCGCGAGGCCATTCTGGAGCTCTGCGATGACTACGACGATGTCCAGCGTGAGTTCTACTTTGACCGCAACCCCGAGCTCTTCCCCTATGTGCTGCATTTCTACCACACCGGCAAGCTTCACGTCATGGCCGAGCTGTGCGTCTTCTCCTTCAGCCAGGAGATCGAGTACTGGGGCATAAACGAGTTCTTCATCGACTCCTGCTGCAGCTACAGCTACCACGGCCGCAAAGTGGAGCCCGAACAGGAGAAGTGGGATGAGCAGAGCGACCAGGAGAGCACCACGTCCTCCTTCGATGAGATCCTGGCCTTCTACAACGATGCCTCCAAGTTCGATGGGCAGCCGCTGGGCAACTTCCGCAGGCAGCTGTGGCTGGCGCTGGACAACCCTGGCTACTCAGTCTTGAGCAGGGTCTTCAGCATCTTGTCCATCCTGGTGGTGTTGGGGTCCATCATCACCATGTGCCTGAATAGCCTGCCGGACTTCCAAATACCTGACAGCCAGGGCAACCCCGGAGAGGACCCCAGGTTCGAAATCGTGGAGCACTTTGGTATCGCCTGGTTCACATTTGAGCTGGTGGCCAGGTTTGCCGTGGCCCCCGACTTCCTCAAGTTTTTCAAGAATGCCCTAAATCTTATTGACCTCATGTCCATCGTCCCCTTTTACATCACTCTGGTGGTGAATCTGGTGGTGGAGAGCACCCCTACTCTGGCCAACTTGGGCAGGGTGGCCCAGGTCCTGAGGCTGATGCGGATTTTCCGTATCTTAAAGCTGGCTAGACACTCCACTGGCCTCCGCTCCCTGGGGGCCACCCTGAAATACAGCTACAAAGAAGTAGGGCTGCTTTTGCTCTATCTATCTGTGGGGATTTCCATCTTCTCCGTAGTGGCCTACACCATTGAAAAGGAGGAGAACGAGGGCCTGACCACCATCCCCGCCTGCTGGTGGTGGGCCACCGTCAGTATGACCACTGTGGGGTACGGGGATGTGGTCCCAGGAACCACCGCGGGCAAGTTGACCGCCTCTGCCTGCATCTTGGCAGGTATCCTGGTGGTGGTACTGCCCATCACCTTGATCTTCAACAAGTTCTCCCACTTTTATCGGCGCCAAAAGCAGCTTGAGAGTGCCATGCGCAGCTGCGACTTTGGAGATGGAATGAAGGAGGTTCCCTCCGTCAATTTAAGGGACTACTATGCGCATAAAGTTAAATCCCTCATGGCAAGCCTGACGAACATGAGCAGGAGCTCACCAAGTGAACTAAGTTTAAATGATTCCCTACATTAGCCAAGAGGACTTGTCATCCTCAGACCCACGTTGCTGAGCTGCCTCTTGTGCCTCTGGCACAGTCCAGGCACATTAGGGTTATGGCAGAAGGAGTATGCCCAGCCCCAAAGGGGAGAGATGCATGGGATACGCACCCCAGGTTGCTTTTACAGTATTTAGAATCCTTTTTAGAGGGTGTTGTGTCAGACACCATGCCTTTGCACCCTTCAGTGAAATGACACTCACTGGTCTTTGCATCGTGGGCGTGAAACGTTCACCTTTCTGCTAGATGAGTACCACCCAGAATGCTAATTTTTTCTGTTTATCGTGTACTCTCTTCTAGTGCTTGTGGCCCAGTACTGTCTGTGAGTTGTTTGTGCTCTTGTTTCTGAGGTCGTCATGTGAGTTCTGTACAAAAAGCCCCCACGACTCTGTCCAGTGGAAACACGTCGATGAGGTCAGCAAGGATACGATGAGATTTTGCTCAGTCGGGTGAAAACAAAATCTCGGTTGTTTATCCATTGCTTTCATTTAGTTTTGATACCAAAACAAAGAATGTGAAGTTAAGCACATATGACCGATGCAAGTCTGTGAGTTGTTTTTACAAATCATCTGTAACTCTGTGGCTTGCATGGGTACACGGGTCACCTTTAGAGTGATGTATACTGATGTTCATCTCGTAAATGTCACTTTTAGAGAATGTTACTTAGTTAAACATGTAGTGAAGGTTGAGTATTTTCTCCAAAAAAGAGAGGCATTAGGGACAGGGCTTCAGCTAAATGGAGGCTAAATTGTGGGATACCTGAAGTCCTTCAAATTCAGGCCTTCATTTTCCTACGGTGGCCGTAGAGACATTTATTTCTGGCTGAGGTTCCTGGTCTAGGCCATTGGACCAAACTTGGCTGTGTCTTCGATCTAAGCATGTTTTTGAAATATTTATTTTTTAAGATGTTTAGAAATAAGGTCGTGTTGTCTTTCTCAACTAAAAAGAGGTTTACTGTTGTTTTATCTCCCTGAGGCAAAGATTATTGGGTTGCTAGCAAAGGCAGTAGCTTAGAAACTTTGTTGCCTGCTTTGGAAGCTCATAAAATGAGAGCCCTTTTATTTCCAAGCAGAACTTAGGTCATTTTGCTTCCAGGATACGGTATGTTATATAGGATGCTCTAATTGCCCTGGAGTTCCTGGTATGACATGGAAACTGGGCAGGGTGGAAGTATATACTCAGAATATAAACATGCATGAATGAAGGCTGGGCGGCTTACCCAGGATGGAAATACTGTAGCGCTTATTTCCATTTCAACAGCCTTTTGTCCTGATAGGGTGGGGAGAGGCCAGGAGCACGGAAAGTGTTATAAAATGAAACATTGTTGCTTTAGAAAATGTCATATATAATGGCAAACTTCTTGAAAAGCTTACTGCTGCTTAAAAGACCTTTATATTTCTACGCTTGTGTTGAAGGTTTGAGAACATTTTCCTTCTCCTCAACGCCCTCTCTCCCCTTCTTCAGTCAACTAGCACAAAACATAGTGAAGGGAATCTGGGCCTCTTTGTAACTTAGGTCTCCGTTATCTTTCAGGTAGTCAGGTGGTTCGTCAGTTGGTTTTTGTTACTGTTCGATCTTTGAAAAGGCTGCTGAATCCCGGGGTCGAAGCGAGGTGCAAGGTGGGCTTTTTATGCAAGGTTTGGGCCTTTCGCTGGTTGAAGAAAATACATACTTCAGGATGTTGTCAGAAGGCTTTGCTACTTACAGTGGCCATGGCTTCTACAGAGTGAGCAATTTCGTTGGCTGAATGCACTAGTCCTTATATCCTTGGGTTCAAGTTCAAATCCTTCCAACAGACTGGAGCCTCATGGGGTGGGGGAGGCGAGGAGGCGGCCACCTCCTAGTGCCTGATAATTTAGCGTCTTCGTCTCTTTGTCAGAAGCATCAGGAAAGGTGAGATGACTCAGGGGCAGCTGGCCACCAAGTCAGAAGAGCGGGTTGTTTTTTAGCATTTGCACTGGGTTTGGCTCGCGTTTCCAGCACTGGATGGCAGAGAATTTATGAAATCATTCCCAGCTGCACTGAGGGCAGGGAGGGTACAGACTTGTCAGGACTGTTCAGTTTGGCAAGGATGACGGTACCAGGTCACTGAGCATGGTGTCCATGGTCACTGGCCACAAAGCTTGTGAAAAAAAGTTGAAACGAGGAAGGAGGCAGAATTATTTAGTCTCTCTCATGAGTATTTTTCTCAACAGACAGGTTTTACCACCAAAAAAAAGAGATACCCCTAGTGGTTACTCTTCGCAGATGCGAAAGCTAGAAAACTTGACTTTTCATTTTAGTAATGACTTGCATTTTTTTGGTGCCTTTCATTGGGGGAATCCCAAAGTGCTTTAGAGACTGTCTTTTTAACATCTCTTGTACATATTTATACACTTGTATAAAATATTGCTGTGCCCTTCCTGGAACTCCAGTCACTTCTGAGCGTGAGAATGTCCTAATAGCATCATCTTCTCCAAGCGGTGGTTTCAGATAAGAGGGAGAGAGAACAGCCCAGCTGACTTGAATCCTGGAGTTAATTCCCACAAAGGATGGCACCTGACTGTGGCCCCGGAGAAGAACCTTCCTCTCCTCCAGAGTACCACCAAAGGGTCAGAGTTCACAAGTGCTCCCAGTTGGGCTCTGACTGATAGTAGATAACACCTGTATGTAGCAGTTCTTCTGGCCTCTGAAACTAATCAGGGAGGACCAGGTGAATTTCGTGCTCTGTTTCTGGAGGTAAGAATATAATTACGAGGTGACGTCTTTGGCCGGGGAGTTGTCAGACTGACCCATTAACCTCCTTTAGGGGACCCAATAGACGCTTCAGGTTGCTTATTTCCAGCTGTGGCTCAAGAGAAGCTCCCTCTCAGCATCTCCAAGCCTGTTGGGACAAATACACGGGCCAGGCTCTTCTCACGACATATGTGATGAGCATTTCAAAAGTACCAGTTGTGAAGTGACACTGTATCTTTATTGCATGGATATTGGTTATAGGTTTGTGTTTTCTGCCAAAGGCCCTCATTTCCTGGGTTTGCTCCTGAGGAGGGGCATGTTGTAATGCTGAGCTGATTTGTAGCTCCTAAGGTAGTAATTGGTATTTAATATTTGGATTTGTTATTTCTACTTCTCTTAGTACTCAAATAATTGAACTACCTGCTAATTCTTGCCTCATTTCAAAGAAAATGATTTGTTCTGCACTTCGGGATAGCAGTGATCTGTACAGGCTGTGTGTTGTCTACTTGAAGGCTTAACTGGTATTTCCTGTATGTTTTAACAGCATGACTTGTTACAGAGTTGTAATTTTCAAAATTGAGAACACTGTATTTGCGATGTCAGTTTTAACACTCATTAACACACTACTGTGCAAGCATTAACACAGGCCCTGCTGAACCATTATGTCTGGCGGCTACACTTTAGTCTCCGTGCCTCGACTCGGGAGTGAGGAGGGTCGCTGACGCACTCAGGCCTCCAGCCCCGAAGATTAACTAGAAAAAGATAATTTACGCTTCTTAAGGCACTTCAATTATGTATGGAGTGGCTGACACCGCCAGGGTGTTTGGCCTCGGGGACCGGGTTTCCTAGGAAAGGCTAGACTTGTTGAGCATTTGTTGGGAAGGAAGAGCTGTTATTTATTTTTTGCAGGCATATAGAGAGGGGTTACCCTTTTCACCAGGATCTGGAGCCTCCAGGCTGGTTTCTGGAAGGGCCGGTCATTTATTCTCGGAGCCCTCGTAAAACAGAAACGAGGATGATCCCCTTCTGTACTGTCTTGCTCAGCACCACCAGTGGGGGGCCTGCCAATGCCAACCCCTTGCCCCCGGTGCCATTGTCTCTGCTGCCGCGGTACCTCCCTGACAGTAACTTGGGTTCTGGGTAACCTGAGTGCCCTGGCTAGCTTGGTGTGAATATTTCTGGGTGATACATAGAACCAGCCCTCGGCACCTACCTAACCTGGTAGGAGTGCCTTAGATCACGAGCTATTGCGAAGGCCACGGTGAATCTGCGAGAAGTTCCCTGAGCTCTACTCCCAGGTTTGCCTTCAGTTCTATGATCTTACGCACATCATTTGGCCTTTCTGAGCCTCACATCCCTGCTGCAAAGTGAGAGGGTTGGATCAGATCATTCTTAAAGCTCAGGCCAATTCTCCATCGCATCATAGAAACAGAATTTCTATAGGCCCCTCTACGTCCACAGAATAGCAGTGAGCAGGTGCTGATATCCTAAACTTATTTCTAAGCAGAGCGGATGGGCTGCTCACAAACCTGTTTGCTCTCATTTCTCTTTTCGGTAGCCAGCCACGATAGATGGCAGTTTCAGGGACAAGGATACCAGAGGAATGTTGGGACTGGTGTCTATGCCGGGTGAATAGAGTTTTAACATAACCCACAGGTGTCTCCTTTGGGCTTTAAACTATTTACACCTAATCTAATTCCTGCTATTAAACAAATCATAGGACAGAGAGGAAAATCACATTGATCCCATGTGGCTTCGGGGCTCCTTGCCATTTATGTTTGTTCCCTTTGTAAAGCAGGGTGGATCCCCCATCCTGCTTCCAGGAGGTCCCGGGGCCCCTAAGCGGAGCCAGAGCAGAGGGGTCGCCCCCATCCGTACTTAATTCTCACTGAGGAGCAGTGGTGTCTTCTTCTGCATAACGTGCAGAAGGGTGTGCCCAGGCTGTGTTAACCGGCCTTCCATCTCGGCGGCCAAGGAAGGGTGCTGAGGGACCCACACGCGGCACTGAGAAGGCCCTGCGGTTGCCACCGAAGGGCGTCGTGGGTATCCTCCCTCCAGCAGGGGTAGAAATGGATGTTCAGGAATGTTCTGGGGCCGGGATGCCTTGCATCTTGAAAACAAACACCTCCTTTGTGGAAGAGAACTTACATACTGTGTTCACATGGTTATTATCTGCTCTTATTTTTAGGAGAACTTTTCACTAGCATTTCTACCCAAGGACCTTATCTGGGTGTTAGAGCCAGTGGATACTGTGCGTCTGGTAATCTGCAACATTTTCCTCTTTCCGGGACCTCGTTTGTCAATCTTATCATCCTCCTGGCTAAATTCTCTAAAGCAAATGATTGTGTCTGCGGGCGACAAGCCGATGCTTTTAGTAGAAGGTAGATACAAACGAGGCCTCAAAGACACAGCCAAGGGGAAAGAGATACAACAGGGGAAAAGGCAGCAGGCGTGCCTAGGAGCTGGCGCCAGTTCCCACAGCAGGAAGAAGGGATAGAAAGAACCCAGGGAAAAGAGGAAACACACAAGAGGCTACAGAGGAGAGGGTGAAGAAAAGAAAAGGCATAGGAGACTGAAGGGGGAGAGCAGATGGAACATTAGGGAGAATAGGAGAGGCTAAGTTTGACGTAGTCATTTTAGGCCTGAATTCATTTTATTCGCAGTCAACGTAGCCTGCTTGTAGCCCAGCAGTGGCCTCGTGGGAGGTGACCGGTGCTGGAGTCCACCCCCACCCCTGGCGCCTCCACTGGCCGCCTCCACCAAAGGGGTGCACGGTCTGGTAGAATAGACGCAGAAGCTCCAAAAAGCGTCTTGGATGAGGAGGGCAGTGAGGACACCAGGAAAGGAGCAGTAAAGGTTTCCTTCGGAAGATGGGACTTCGGGGGCACAGACAGAAAGAGCCAGGTGTTGGTCAGACAGAGGTGGCCGAGGGAGTCTGAACTGGAGACGGGACGGGGTGGGGGGGGGGGAGGGAAGGGAAAGGAAGAAATCTCCGTGAATAGGGACTTACACAAGCACAGACAAGGAGGCCCACACAGGCCAGTGTGTGGGAGTCAGAGCGCCTGAGAAGAAGCACGGTACAAACCAGTCCAGTGAAAAGGCTGAAGGAGCTTGAGCTCCATTCTTTGGTCACTGGGGTGGGACCTGACCAAGTCAGTGCTGTCAGAACACAACTCTGGCAGCACCTGGGAGGTGTGGAGGGGCCAGGAGACCTATTCGAGGTCAGGTGTGAAGGGAGCAGGCTGGACAGGAAGGGGCGGAGCCGGCTGTGGGGTGGTGGGCTCCGAGGGACTTGGTCAATGACTGGATGTGGAGAGGGAGGCTGGGATGGCTGGGTGTCTGGCTTGGTTGGCGATGGGGTAGATGGTGGTGCCACCGAGAGAGAAAGGGAATCCTTGGATCTGTCCCTGAGGTTCGGTGGTGTTGCCTGAGTGCCTGGGGGCGTGCAGATGGAAGTGTGCAGGGGGGACGCTGGGATAGGACCCCTCAGTGGAGAGGTGGAGGTTGAGGCCATGGGCAAGAGAGCCCAGAAGGGTACAGAGAGGAACAGAAGAAAGGAAGGTCCCTGCAGCAGACCGGCATCTGACGGACAGTCACAGGGACGAGTGAGGCCCAAGGCCTTGTTTGCCTCTGCCGGCCCATGATAGCTGTCGTCTTATCTCTGTCTTTCCCCCCGAGAAGCTCCCGGTGGGTGATCTCTGCTGGCAGCTTCAGCTGTCCTCTTCATCCATTTCCTTGTTTTATCTCTGCGATTGGCGTCTGTTCCTCCCACTCTCCTCCAGCTGCTCTTTTGAAGATCACCGGTGCTTTCCCGGTAGCTAAATTCAGTGGCCCTTCCTCGGTTCTCAGGCCTCCCCAAATTCTACCCACCTAGGCCAACCCCTCAGTTCTTTGTACTCCCTCCTCTGTTACTTTTCGGACACTGCCCATTGCTGGTTCTCCCGAGGGCTCTGCTTCTCTCTCACACATTCCCATTGGGTCTTTATCCTCCTTCTGACCCTCTTCATCATGCATTTCCCCCAAACTTTTGTCCTTAGCAGTCCGCAAGGCACTATATCCAAGCAGCAGCCTCGACTAGCGTGCACACCACTTGCGTGCCTCCTCACCTGACCCCACGTCGCTTCTGAGCCCCACGTACGCTGCCCAAGCATTTGAGGGTCGCCATATCTAAAACTGGACTTCCTGCCTTCACCGCGCAGCTCTCTCTTCTTCCCACCTTCTCCCTCGCTTCCAGCGATGGAAACACAGCGCTCTCGGCCCCCCGGGTTGGAATTTTAGTCATCCTTGAATCCTCTCCATTTCGTTGGACATCTACTCACCGCAGCCGTCGTTTCTTGCCACCTGACTAATTGCCGAGCGCCATACTGATGTAAGGGAAGTACGTGTGAAAGGTACTGCTCGTCGTCCGCAAGCAGTGTGGACGTGACAGCCACTTCATTGTGCAGCGAGATAATCTGGGGAGCTTTCAACAAAGTAGATTTCTGGGCATCACTCCATCTACAAAATCAGACTCGTGAGAGTAGGTCCCCAGGAATCTGTATCCTTAAAATGCTCCCGGGGGATTGTGATGCAAGCGGTGTCCAAACCCCTCATGGAGAAATAGGGCTCAGGGATTCCCCCTTACAGTCCTCACCCTCTCCCTCAATTCCCCTGCCCCGTGGGCCCCAGGTTTATCACTCCTCTCTTTACTGGATCTTGCACATAAGGCCTTTTGTATTCACTCTGAAGATCCCCACCCCACCTCAACGCTCCTTAATTCGTTTTGCTCATTTCCAGCAGACTCATGCCCAGGCTCTCCCCTCCAATCCATCCTTCCCTGCAAACCTCCAACAGGCTCATCTTTCCCTTCCTGTATCTTAGACCTACCGGTGATTTCTTTGGCGATGGCTGTTGCTTATATTGAAGATATAAGCACTGTGAACAGGAAGGGTCACAGCTGAGGAAGTGAAAAATCTGCATATAGGCTCAAGGATTCATCATGCATTTCCCCCAAACTTTTGTCTTTAGCAGCCTGCAACGCACTTTACCCAAGCAACAGCCTCAACTAGTGTGCCCACCACTTGCAAGTGAGAGAAAAGTGCTCATTTAGGAAGGTGTTGCCATTAAGTGGGGCAGTGAGGGGCAGGTGATGGGGACATAGAGATTTGTAACAAGGGACACAAAAGTTAGCAGCACGAAGGGCTTGAATGTTGGATGACCAGGCTCACCACGTGTCCGGGATGGCCAATCCTGACTCCTAGACTCATGGTCTCCCAAGAGTGTGTGGGTCTCTCCATCACTGAGTCATCCCTGGACACCTAGGGATATGGCCTGAGGTGGGCAGACTGGGGGGATATGGTAGAAACAGAATTTGGGGTTCTCCGGGAGGTTTTTTTCCACTCAAAACTCTTTCCGTCGCCTACATCTCCAGACATTTAAAGAATTCTGAGCTATTTTCAGACCTACTATGAAAAGAACTGAGGTGTTATCAGTCAGACACCCATCTAACCATTTCCTAAGAGGCGAGCTGGCATGACTCACTTTTGATCTGTCAGCTTCGTATTGATTTTTCTGGCAAACTCTGTGTGTCTGCCAGGGCTCGACTCTACCGGGAGCAGCTGAATTGGAACCCACCGTGCTCGGGGGCAGTTATGACAAAGGCCACCATCACAGGGTCGTAGCCTGCATTTCCGTTTGTGGAACACGCGGGAGGAGAGGTGGGAAACCACAGCGCACAAAACCAAGGCTGTCCCTGGGTTTTCCCACCGCTTGCTAAAAGAGAAGCCAGACAGCTTTCCTTATGCCTCTCCCAGATTCGAGATTCGAGTGCTGTTTGTGGATGAGGTGCCGGCGGGAACTGATGGGGCCCCCGAAGTAATTCTGGGCTCCTTCTCGTGGTAGGTGAAGTCACTAGCTTCCACTCTGCTGTGGAACGGGGCAGCCAACGACCGGAGCCGTTTAAATATACTACTGTGTAATCTGCCAATTTTAAAACATGAGATCACGGATTATTCAGTAGCCTCATGTTTTTAAAAAGCCCTCTCACGTTCAAAAAAATAAAAATAAAAATTCAGAGTCAAAACGTCCTAGTGACCTTCACATTTACCTGAACCCTCCCCCGCCCACCGTGGGAATATGTAAATGTGTGTCAAAGCATCAGACCTCGCAGATGCTCCGAAGGACTCATTTGAGCTGGTATTTCAGGGATGAGCTGAAGCCTGGAAACTGGAATGTGCAGATGTCACATATTCAGCGCGCTGGAGTGCTGGCCTCAGCAAATGATACCAAGAGAGGAACCGAGAATCAGAGTTAAATCGACCAAGAGCCATCATTTGGCGGAGTGCTAAGCCATTCGCCAAGCGCGGGGCTGAGTGCGATGGAAACATCTTCTTCATGTGCCGTCAGTCCCCAGTACTTTCATACGTGTGACATTGGGTGAAAAGGCGCCTCCGATGGCCTTTCGGGAGCAGCTGTGACACGTCACGGAGGGATGTGCATATGTGTATCTGTGTGTGCATGTGTCTGTGTGTGTATGTGGCTCTCTGTGAATCTGTGTCTATGTGCCCGTGTGTGTATGTGGATGTGTTTGTGCCGTGGTGTGTCTGTGAATGGGGGGGGGGGTGAAATGACAGGGGGAAGAGGTGGAAATAGCCTCTCTCCAGGGCTCCCGCAGACCTTATCTTCATAGAAAGGCTTTTCCTGCATTCTGCCCAATTTAAATTAAGTTTTTCTGCTACCGATGTCTCTGCTTTATGTCTTAGGGCATCTGGTACTTTTTCTTCTTAGCTCCTATTGCCATTTGTCATTTTTGTTTGTTGGGTGGTGTCCGTCACCTCCGCTAATTGAAAGTTCCATGAGTGCAGAGATATTTCTCTCCAGTGCTCAGCACAGTGCCTGGCACAGAGTAAATAGTGACTAACGATAAATAAGCCGAGGGCAGAGGGGCCGGCACGAAGTGTAGAGTTCAGGTCCTCTTATTGGGGGTGCCGCTAGAGCAATCGCAGGTTGCTGGGGGAGTCTGTCCCACCTGCCGCATAACTGAAGCAGGGTTGGGAGGCTTCATAAAGGGTTTTCACTGAATGAACTTAGCAAAGCCTCCCAGGCTGGACATGTGTGACATGTTGGTCAGGCAGTGCCCCCGGTAAGACTGGAAGGGACAGACTCCCTATGACACGATTCTGAATGAGCTCCAGGACTGAGGAAGGGCTGCCAGGACTTTCCCGCTGGTAATGACTAATGCATGAGCAGGGTGCAGGTGAGTAATGTCAAGATGGATCAACGTATAAGCACCCCGTCCCTCGGGGGCAGGTCCAGCAGAGATCCCCCACACTGTCAGGCTTTGGAGCAGAGGGCATTAGATGTCCCTGCTGTTGGAATGGCAGGCATCACTTTGTACTGGTCAGAGGGGCAGTCTTGACATTAATATTTCATTGCCGGTCCTCCAGCGAAAACCAAAACCCGAAAACTCTATCTGAGCCCTTCACCGAGATGTGTCTTCGTTGTGGCTAGCTAAGCACTTCGCGGTCTGCATACCGAGTGGGCTCTGCAGGTCGCCGGCTGGAACGCTAATGAAGCTGGTGGGACCTGTGCCACTGTGAACGTGTCGCCTGCCGTGCACTGGCTGAGGTGCTGGGCACAAGGTGGCACCTCTGTGCCTTCAGCAAACAGGTGACATCTGAGCTAGGCCTTACCGTGAGGAGGGGCGTCAGAGAGAGCAGGTGCCCAGGTTGCTGGAGGCAGGACCTGGGAGGAAGAGCTGCAGCTGCTATACAACCTGCTCCGCGGGACCAGGACAGAACCGGGAGGGCTGAGTGGAGGGATGGGAAGTTGCTCTGGGGGTCTGCCGACACAGACACGGAGGCTTGGTGAGGAATTGGGAGGAATTCAGATCAGGTGTGGGGAGGCCATGGCCAGAGGCTCTGAGAGTCCCGAGCATATGAAGAGCCTTTATCTCCTGGGCTGGCAATCTTAAGACAAATTTTTTCCATCCTTAGCTTTATTTACTTATTATCTATCATTCATCTCTCTCTCTCTCTCTCTCTCCTCTCTCTCTCTCTCTCTCTCTATCTGTCTATCTGTCATCTTTATTATCTATTATCTATCTCTATTATCTATTTATCATCTTTATTATCTATTATCTATCATCTTTATTATCTATCTATCTATCTATCATCTATGTTTCTATCTATTTCCCAACACTCTATAAAATAGGTTCTGTTATTATTCTTGTTTTGTAGATGAGGATCCTAAAGCAGAGAGGGGTTAAATAACTACGTAGCCCAAGGCCACACAAAGCATCTACCTTCTAGAATATGTCCTGTAAACAAAGCGCCAGGCAGAGTCAGGGCTCAAAAATGTTGTTTCCTGTTGCCTTTTCCAGCAGGGTGAATACAGATAGTCTGTGTAACAAGAGCTTCTGTGTGCCAGGAAACAAATTTTATAGTCATTGTCTCATTGAACTCTTCACTACAACACTGGAGGGCGAATAATTTTTAAATGTATTTTTAAAGCGAATTAATTTGTAATTATGTAAGTAATAGCCAAATACGTTTGTCATAAAAAAATTTAAACGTTATAGGAAGCACTCAAACCTACATGATCCTCCAACCTCAGTCCCCGTCTTTGCCTCTCCCCCCCCAGAGTCATTGCCATTATTGCATTGGTGTACTTCCTCCAGAACTTCCTATTGATGTACACAGACAGGTCTTTCTACCTGGAGTAGTGAAGAGTGTTTTTGTAAATGGTTCATTCTGAAAATGCCTATCACTCAGAGAATTTTTTCCATGTCAGTTCATAAACATCAACTCCATTCTTATTATCTGCTCCTGGCAGCCGTTGGCCCAGAGTCTATTCAGCCATCCCCCTCTGATACTCAGTTGATGAGGTGAGTAAGATTATCTTCATTTGAGGGATGAGTACATCGTTCAAGGCCATCCAACTGGAAAGTGGCAGAGTTGGGCTCCAGCCCACTTCCATTTGGTTCCAAAGCCAACGGTCATAACCACTAGAGTATGAATGATCACAAACATAAAATTTTGTTTTAAAGTCAAATGAAGGACACCTGGTGGCTCAATTTGTTGAGTGTCTGAATGTTGGTTTTGACTCAGGTGATGATCGTATGGGTTGGTGAGTTCAAGCACAGTGTTGAGCCCTGCTCTTCAAGAGCCTGCTTGGGATTACTCTCTCTCCCTCTCTCTGCCCCTCCTCTGGTTACACGAGTGCACTCTCTCCCCACCCCCCAAAAATAAATAAATAAACATTAAAAAAATAGAGTCAAATGGAAACTCAGTAGTTACATTTATTTCTTCAATACACATTTATTGAGCGTCTACTATGTGTCATAAGAAGTGGTGAGGAATCTCCTCCTAAAGTTTCTCCTCTCGTGACTTCCAGCTCCCCCTCATACCTCCATGCCTACTATAAAATCCTTTGGCCCTTCCTCTTGTTCTGCCAGCCCCTCAGGGTTTTATCCTTGGTCATTTCCCGTTTTCCTTCTCTTGGCTCAGTCTCCAGTGGTTCTTTCTGTCCACTCTTCTACTTGACAACCAAAGTCTTGATTTCCAGCTCTACCTCCCTCATCCAGCTCCAGAGTCATGCTTCCACCTGTTTCCAGGATCCCTGCAGCGGGGTGTCTCATAGGCATGTCAAATTCAACATATCCAAATCTGAACTCATTATCCTACCCCTCAAATCCACTCCCATTCTGGTGAACTGTATCACGGCTTAGGGTAGCCCAAGTTGGGGTCCCCGTTCTACCCTTGACCCCTCGCTCTTCTGTATCCCCCAAACCCATTTAGTCGACCCCAACCCCAACTGGTTCAGTCTCCCAAGTAGTTCTTGGATTTGCCCTCTCCTCCCTGTCGCTGGTCCTCTGTCATAATTCGAGCCCTCAGTGACTTTTCCTGGACTAGCACAAACACCTCTCCTCCCCAGTTCGTCAAGCTCCCCAAAGTACGGGACCTGCTCTTCTGTTAGCCCTCAATCGAGCTCTGGGCTTTCAGGTGCATTTCTAGTTGAGGCGTGTTCCAATCATCTGAATATGTCTAGTGTGTAAATGTCTAGAACTCATTTAGTTTCCTGAAGTAGTTTTTTGCTAACTGCTGTGCATGAATGTGTCATTAAGCTGAGAATTTCTTACCATTAAACTAATTTCTCACTACCTTTTGTGTGGTGATGATTGTAGGTCTGTCATCAGTGGTTGGATCTTGCATATTAACCACACATGCAGCAAATTTATAGAATAAGAACTAGAACTGGTAGCGAAATACATAGCCTTGCTCTAACTTTACTGCATGCAAGGACATTTTTATTTTCTTGCCACATTGACTGAATGTTTCATCTTATAAAGCACTTTTTTAGGGCTGTGGTTGGTGCCTCATGATGCAGGAAGCCCTGAGACTGTTCTGAGAAATGTAGATACCCTTCTCTCTTTAGACAGAATTATAGAAACAAAAATTACACCGTCTCAGAGCTAAATAAAAGGAAGACTATTTCCTTTTTCCTATTTTTGTGACACATATGTGATACATCAGTCTGTTTTGTGTGAATCAAAGAGTCTAGAACTCTAGAGATGTGACCATTTTCACTACATAATGGCAATAGAGTGGTTCATGGCTCCCCTTTTAGAAGCTGGGGTACCTTCATTCAGGCCTTCGAATATAGTTGGATGCAGAAAATACAGGAATATTTGTCACATGAATTTTCACATCCAATCGAATAATTAAATGTTTCCCGAGGCTCCAAAGTATCAGATACTGAGTAATCTTGGTTGGGGAGACGGCACGGATACAATTTTGCGAATGTCAGGCCTATTCCCATGAAAGCCTATTCTCTGCCTGTACCTTTGTTCATTCGTTGATTTATCTTCCTCTCCACCCGTTCAGCAAATACTGAGTGACACCGGAGACGCAGTGTGTCCTCATAGAAACAAATAAGGGTATTTAGTACCTAAAAGTTGGATTTCTAAGAGTTCTTAGCCGTTTGCCTAGATCCAAAATTTAAATCCTCCTTCTTTCATCTGGGATTCATCCATTATTCAACGAGCATTTATTAAACATCGCTATGTCAGGGCATGTGCCGGAGCTATAGAGATTAGGAAACCGTGAGCGCAGTGCTGGCTCTCGGGCAGCTTAGACGGTAGGAAAGACAGAAGAATAGGTAGCTACTATAATAATGCAATATGGAGAGCGCAGTGATGGTGAGCCGTGTCTGGGCACACAGAGGAGGCCTCCCTAAGCTGAGCTGACAGGATGAGTTGGAACTGACCACTTCAGCTTCAGGAGGCGTGGGCAGGTCATTTGAAGGAGAATTCAGAGCTGAGAAGAGAGAGGGGGCCAGAGCCGTGGTCTGGGAGAGTCCTATTTGCTTTAATGAACGTTACCTTGCGGGTGACGGGCATCCATTGTATTCCGGATTGGCGGTGCCCGCGAATGATGGAGGAGACGATCTGAAGGGAACGAACCTGGAGCAGAGACCAGTTAAAGGGCTGCTGCAGTCTTGCAGGGAGGGGATAATGAATGCTGGGGGGGTAGTGGAGAGAGGATGAAGGTGAGGACACAGATTCAAGAACTATTTGGAAGACTGAATTGGCAGAGGGAGGGTGTGGGGTGAAAGACAATGAAAATTCAAGGAATCCCAGGTTTCTAGCATTGGTGAAGGGATGGTAGATGGTAGCGCCAATGGCATGGAAAATACAGGGGGAATGGTGTTTGGTCACGTTGAACGTATGTGCGTGATATTAAGAATGCCTGGGTATGGAGCTTTAAGGGGAAGACTTGGGCCCAAGGCAGGAACTTGAGAGCCATTAGCGGGTAGGTATTTGCCACACAGAGTGTGATGCCACTGACAAATGTTGACAACACCATACAGGACAGACCTGCCAAAGTTGTCCCCGTGTTTACTTTGAGAATACTGGTAATGAATATTGATGTTAAACTGAATATGGATGGTATGCTTGCTTTCCAATGGGTTCCCTTAGAGAGATACTCCTTACTCCGGTGCTAAGAAGGGTTGAGCTTTTTCTGAGCAAACAAGTATGCTTGCATATTCTATTGAATATATTCATATTGCTATTCTACACCCCTCCCCCCACCCGCTGAAGTTCAAAAACCTCTATTTTATTACTATAACATAACTGAATACATTGTATTCATTTCTTAAAGTTTATAGTTCAGTGGTTTGTAATACATTCAGAGTTATGCAACCTTTACCACAATCAATTTTATTTTATTTTAAATTTTTTTTAAAGTTTATTTATTTTTGAGAGACATAGAGACAGACTATGAGCAGGGGAAGGGCAGAGAGAGAGGGAGACACAGAATCTGAAGCAGGCTCCAGGCTCTGAGCTGCCAGCACAGAGCCCGATGCAGGGCTTGAACTCACAGACCGTGAGATCATGACGTGAGCCGAAGTCGGCCGCTCAACCAACTGAGCCACCCAGGCACCCCCACAATCAATTTTAAAACATGGCTATCATGCCCAAAAGAAACACTGTACCCATTGTTTCGTTCTTTTTTATTGTTGAACCATCTTCCCTGGCACGGATATACCACACTGTATCCATTCATCGGTTGATGAATGCTTTTATCTTATAGACCAGCAGTGTCTAATAGATTCATAATGAGAACCACGAATGTGAGCCGAGCTGTATTGATGTCATTTTAAATTTTCTAGTAGCTGTATTTTTTAGAAAAGAGGAATAGGTAAAATTAATTTTAATAAGATATTTTAACCCAATATATCTAAAATATTATCATTTCAACATGTAATAAATATTAAAAATTGTGAATGATATATTCTACATTTTATTTTATACCAAATCTTTGAAATACAATGTGTATCTTATATCCAGAATTCATCTCAATTTGGACTAGCTTCATTTCAAGCGCTGGTGGCTACCGTACCGAACAGCCGAGTTAGTGTAAACTGTGTGTGGGTTCCTTCTTCACTTTGGCTCCTTGGGGGGTTTTGAACCAAATTCATGGCAAGCAATTTTCTCTGTTCATGTGATTCATGGCTCCAGGCTGCTGCTCTACTTTTGTTTCCCTTTTGTTTTATCTTGTTAAATTTGTTTTTTAAATTATGCTACTTTGTTAGCCTTTATGCCCATGCCCCATCCTTCGGTAATTCCCTTAATCGACGGTGGAAAACGCTGAGGGTCTTGAGAAGAAAAACCACTGACGAAAAGGAGATCAGTGTTTCATTCGAGGCAAACAGCTAGTGAAGTGATTTGAGGACCTGAGCATAAGTCTGTTTCTTTAGACGCGGCTGCTGACCCTCTACCCCCTTTTCTCTGGTCCCTTTGCCCCGACCGCCAACCTCGGCGAGCAACCACGGATGTTTCTTCCATATACTCTCAAAGAATGGAAGCGAGAGCAGCTGAGTGTGACTGGTAGATGCAGGTACCAGGAAGTAGGTCAGATATTAATTAATTAATATGGGATTAACTGATCTGGAAAACATTCAGTGACTTGGCAAAACAAAACAAAACAAAACCCCAAACAGGCCACCTCCTGCATTGCAGGGTAGAGAGAGCAAGCAAGACAAATGATCCTTGATGCTTTTCCACTACACAGATCATTGTGCAATGAACTTTCTTAGACACTGAAAGGTATACCGTATATTCTTTCTCATCTCTCTGCCTTCCTATATGTTCTGCCCTCCCCATAGTGCCCTTGCCTCGCTCTCTTGCCTTCTCAGGCTTCAAAGCCTAGTTCAAATACCACTTCAGTGAAGACTTCCTCAATTCCGGCTGCCACAGGGATTTGTGGTATTCTTCTTATTACACTCACCACGCTCGTGTGTCTATGCCCTGCACCCAGCGATATGCACAGCCTTGGGCAGACGGGAACCACGTTGCCTTCATTTGTGTTTTCACACTTACCTTGGAAGCTGGCACGCAGTTGGTTCTCAATGGATGTTTGTTGGTGAGTAAAGAAAGTGCAAGTCACTAGAGGCTGCTGGATGCCGGGCAGCGTGCCTTCCGTGCGTGTCTCACCCACTTTCACAACCCTGAAGCTTCTCTGATAAAGAAGGTGGGACTTACGGAAGGTCAAATAACTCCCCCAAGGTCATGCAGCAAGTTAGTGGCAGAGCTTCAAAGACACCTACCTACCTTTGAGGAGTACCAATCTGTCAAAGAGATAAGCTTTTTTGTCTTTTTGTAATGGGCTCAGGGACTAAAGCACTGAATTTGTTTCAAATTGGACAGAGTAGGGACAGGCCATTTTCTACCAGAGGAAGCTATTGCTTCCTTTCAGCCAAGCTAGAAATGGTTACTATAGACAAATAGCGTATATATCTGTACACACTATATATATATACACACATATATATATATATGGAGAAATCTGGAGAAATAGATATATATGGTCATTGCTTTGGATATGTGTGAGGGTACTGAGCAAAACAATAGAAGTCATTGAACTAAAAGCACTAGCAACTCCTTGGATTTGTGTGAAATTGAAATAATTTTGCATTAAGAACTTTAAAAACATCGTGTTCGAATTTCCGTGGTTGCCTGCCACACTCAGATTCCAGACTCACACCCTGAATTACAACTTGCTTGTTAAAGCAATTAATATACTTTCAAAATTGAAAATCCTTGCTGAAACTTATTAAGGCCCGGATTCATTAGTCTCTTAATCTCAGACATAGTTTCCAAAGTCCACATACTAAGCACGTTAACTGATTTATGGTACGCCTGAAAAAAAACTACATACTTCACGAAAGGTCAACAGAAAACGACTTCATGAATTCGCACGCTGATTCATTAATAACGGAATGGTGCTATGTTTCAGATGTCTCCACGCATCTTGTTTTTTAACATCAAAGACTTCAGTTCCAAGTGCTATTATGTCTTCTCACTGGAACATTTTTGCTAAGAATTTTCTTTTTAAATAGGGAAGCAAGCTGTCATGGAGAAAATGGGGAGGCCGAATGAATGCACGGCTGCAGGCCTGCCCCCCTCCGCGTGCTCTGTACACACTGGAACACTAGAAAAAATACATATGGGCGCTGGTTGGCTCCGTCGGTTGGGTGTCCGGCTCTTGATTTCAGCTCACGTCAGGATCTCATGATTTGTGAGATTGAAGCCCCTGTCATCCTCAGGCCCTGTGCTGATGGTGTTGAGCCTGCTTGGGATTCTCTCTCCCTCTCTCTTTGCCCCTCCCCACTTGCGTGCACCCTTTCTCTCCTCTCTCAAAATAAATAATACTTAAAAAAAAAAAAAGAAACCATGTAAAAACCGAGAGCTTTAATATCAGGTGCTATTTAGCTTCCACTCAACTGATTAGTTCACCTTGGAAAAGTCTTTATATATATATAATTTATTGTCGAGTTGGCTAACATACAGTGTATACAGTGTCTTGGATTTGGGGGTAGATTCCTGTGATTCATCGCTTACATAGAACACCCAGTGCTCATCCCAACAAGTGCCCTCCTCAGTGCCCATCACTCATTGCCCCCCACCCCCTTGGAAAATTCTGTAAAAATGTAAAAGACAAAACTAGTTGCTTTGTTTAAACATGGACAGTCACTGAGTTTTCTCCTAGAGAAATTTTAGAACGTGTTAGCTTAAGTGCTTTCCATTGAAATGGAATAGACTTGTCTCAAGGGAATGTGGGGTATGACCCTACTTGTAATTTGGGGTTACAACTGTCATTTTAATGTCAGGTGAAGTCGATTTCTCTTTGCTTTCCTCTATTTTTTGGTGCATATCCTTCTGTTTTCATTGTGAATATGAAGTGGCTTATGAATAGAGGAATAGGAATGGAAACATCCCGAGAGGTAGGTAAGCTTCTTTAGCGATTCTGACCTGCTGGCTGACCTGGGCTGGAAGCTTCGGTGACTTGCCTGGTCATCCTGAATCAGTTTTTGTGTAAATGTGATTTGAACAGGTTGCCGAGGGCAGAGGTACAGGGGCCAAGGGCATTACGGTGCTCTCTAGCTTGTCTCCTTTCCAAAGAGGAAGGACAGGGGTTATCTCAGGCATCTAGGCGTCTCATGCCCTAAGGTCCCCTTTCCCCTTGGGTGGTAACACTCCCATGTGGAAGAGTGCAGCAGAGTTTGCAGGACCTCAAGAACAACCCCCCTCGACACCCATTACCATACCTGACACCCACAAGATCACCATGAGAAGACATAAAAATTACACAAAATAGGGAACCAGATCCTTCTAAGTATAGTGGAAGGACCAAAACCTCCACTGATATTTTCTTTCTTTTTTCTTTTTTTAAAATATTTTCAGGTTTTATAAGTATAGGATCATGGAAATGGAAGTATGCAGATCATAGAATCCCATAGGCTTTTAACTGTCAATTTGATTTTGAGCTTCCTGGGATCAGAGCAATTTGGGAAACCATCAACTGCATGACTCATATTTTTAAGGACCAAGAATGCTAAAACGTTAGTGAAACAAACTTGAAATTTCCAGATGGGTCTTCATAAATGTTGGCCCTAACAATATCCCTAAAATAGAGAGGAAAGTCTTAGGCAGGGGTCGGAGGGGGGGATGTTTAGCTTACTAAGTACTTTGTTTTAGATAGAAAAGGAAACACTCTTAAAAATTGAATATGCTTTTCTTCAGTGCAAACCACTACCTGAGAGTAAGCCAGGCCCTTAATGGAACACACGTCTGGGTTCTAGAAGGATCTAGTGCACTTTAGAAGTTAAAAAAATTTGCTCATCAATGAAGAACAGAGCAGTTTTCTTCATTCTGCTCTTTTTTTAATGTTAATTTATTTTGTGAGGGGGAGCAAGGGGGCAGAAGGAGAGGGAAAGAGAGCATCCCAAGCAGGCTCCATGCTCAGTGTGGAGACTGATTCAGGGCTTGATCCCACGACCTTGGGATCATGACCTGAGCAGAAATCAAGAGTTGGATGCTTAACCAACTGAGCCACCCAGGTGCCCCTAAAAGTTTATTTTTTAATCTATGTCTGTGTGCCATATGCCAAGACCTTTGTTAAATATTTTATGCATACTAGAACATTTGATCTTCACAACTGCTGCATTATCACAGATGAAGAAATGGAAATATAGATTAGCTGAATGGTTATTCTTGCCCGGGGCAACAAAAGTGTAAAGGAAGAGCTGGGATTTGAACCCAGGTAATTTGGCTTTGGAGGCTATGCACGTTCCACTATGCTGATTAGTGTTTCTCCAAAATATTCATTATTCAAGACAGACTTGTAAGGGGGGTGAAATGGACACATTTCAGTTTATAAAAAACATAGATTTTCAAGGCATAAGAAACTCCAAATACACCCTAATAATGAAGTAAAAAAAAACTGTATAAGTCATCTTGGAAACTTAATGCTTTCAGCCTTTTTCCTTTCCCCCTACATGTAGAAAGGATGTCATTTCAGAAAACGTAGGTCCCGTTGGAAATGGAGAACAGGATCACATCGGCTAAGAATGGTCCTCTTCTAAGTTTTAATTGAAAAGCTTCTCTTTCTAATATCGGCAAGCAGGCTTAGCAGCCCCGTCCAACATTCTAAAGCCAGACCTCCTGTGTTTATTAGGCAATTGTGGTCTAGTGGAAAAAGCAAGGATTTTGGAGACAGACGCTGGCATTGACTAGCTTTGTGACCTCATTTAATCTCTCCAATCTTTTCTGAGAAAAAGACTGCATCTTGTTATGAAGGGTTGAGATAATAAATCGAAAGTACATGGCTTAGTAGGTGCTCCAAACCTGGTTGATACTAGTATTATTGTTGTCACCATGATTACCTGGATGTAAGGAGAGAGATTAGCCTTTATGGTTAGTGATGACAATTTTGTTTAGGCTAATAGTATTCAATGAAACTTTATTTACTACCGATTTCATCTAAGAACCGAGAAGGCATTGTGGGGAAACAGGATGGATAAACACCAAGTCTCTGCTCCCAGAAACCTTATAATCCAATCATAAATCACATCATTATAATAGAGTTTGAAAGCAGTTCAGTTTGGTGGAAGAAAGGGCTCAAACAAAGCAATTACATAAGATGAGGTCATGTCCACTGGGACCTGACGCAGGTCTTGAGTGCCAGGAGGCAGAGTTCATTCATACGTAACTTGGTAGGCAAAGTCCTGCGGGCAGAAGGGTAACCCCCCAAATCAGCACTTTAATTTAAAGAGCTGAATCAAGTGAAAAAAATGGTGGCAGGAAGTCTGACTACTGATATGATGCAGTGTGAGAAGGGCAGGTCCTTGAGGCTGGTTTTTCAGGATTGGTGGAAGAACGGGAACTGGTCACTTGCTTTCTCTTTCGGGCTCTTTCCATGGCTCAGGGAAGTGGCTGGCTGAGGTTCGGGTATTCTGTGTGGACATGGATCAGGGAGAAACTGACTGACTACCCTGGAGGATAAGCCACCATTCGGTGGCACCCAACTACCCAACTAAGGTATACATACCCTTGAGTCCAGATCTCATCAAATTGCTCAAAAAGCGAAGAATAGTTCTCTCTTTAGACCCCCAATGCTTGAGCTTTGGGGCCGAAACAGTATCTAGTACTCCAAAATACCATTTTGATGAAACACCTAATTAAATGCCTATGCCTGATAACAGTTTGCTAATACAATGTAACTCCAATTATTATTTTTTTTAAATGATGTTCTATTTAGAGTGTCGTATCATTAGTATTTTCAGGATTTATTTAATCATTAATCCTTAACATCCAGGACAGGAAACAATACCAGCATTCCTGCTCAATGCTAATGTGTCAGTAATTTGAAAAGATTTCCTGTGACAAACTTAAAAACATTTTATTGATAGAGTTTCCGCTAGAGAAGCTACATATCTTTCAGGGAGTAGAGAGTGATTTTAAACCTTGGGGATGTGATTCAGTAAATACGCAGGGGACAGAAACACAAAAGCGCATGAGTCGTGTATGTAAGGTTGGTTAGCACAGTGTCTGACAAAGAGCAAATGTCCCATCTAATAGATGGTATTATTTTGAAATCCATTGAAATAAAAACATTTTCTTCTCCAATTTATATTGACCACGTGAGTTCATATTATGAACATAAAACAATTTCTGCTAAAATAAGCTAAGTGCATTGTATGTCTGTAGAAATGAGTCATCCAAATCAAAGAAAAAACCTTCTCATCTACAGAACGACATATACAATGATGCTGGCTTTTTGGCAAGACAAAAATCCTCACTCATTAGCTACAATCACATTTACAATTCTGCGTTTATGAAAGGATGGGGGCGTGCAGAAAGTACACTTACCTATTTTTGGAATGTTCTCAGCAGCCAAGGTTAAGATAATAAGAAGCTTCTTCTTAAACTCATTAAAATAACTAGAAAACTCTTTCCTCAGCATCATGACTAATCGAGGCTTACCTAGACTTGAAGCTTTCTTTCATGGCTTTTGGTTCTTCAAAACTTGTCATACGTTCCTTTTTTTGATTGGTGGGGGGCAGAGACAGAAGATTGGAAGAATTTTAAAAGATTATCCTAAAATATTCTGGAGCTCCCTAAGTCTCTAAAGTAAAAATATGCTCACTGTTCTTAATTCTCTTGTCTGTGTGTGTGTGTGTGTGTGTGTGTGTGTATGTAAAGAATAAAAATAACAACAGGATATAAAACCTATTTATATATAAATTACGATGTGATTGGAACATTCAATGTTTACTATTAAAGGGAGGATTCTTGTTGAGACTGAATTAGAAAGAGTGGTTAACAGGCCTCATTGAATTAATTTGCATACATTTTCTAATTTAGCAAACTGGAGAGAAATCATCTTCATAGGTTTCTTGACATTTCATGTGGGTGGTTTTACTTGGATGGTAGCAAGTCAGTCATTTGATTCCAACCAAATTAGGCAGGGTATTAGGTTACTGAAAAGAAAAACAATTAAGAAAGGTAGGGTGCTTGAGTGGACGGACCCCTCTGACTGTCCCAAGTCGACTCCCTAAGTGTGCAGCTGAAACATATATTGTAGACTCCGTCTTTGTTTTTAATTACCTTTAGAAATTTTTCAATACTTACCACTGTTTTTAACAACCTTGTAATTCCTATGCGACATATAAGGACTCAACCGAGCAGAGAGAAGTGTTACTTCAAGGCACTACCTGGGCCACATCGGCCATTTTAAAATGGAATAGAAGTTTCCAGAGATGATATACCTTCTCTGGGTTATGAGTGAACCTGCCGGCATTTCCCTTCTCTCCCCTCCAGGCACGTGGTAAGGTTGCATCTCCTTGCTCCCTTGAAATTAGGAGTGGCCATGTGACTAGTTCTGCATACTGGCTGTGGCCTACCTGACATGTGTCACAGATGGCTGGCATTTGCGTGACTCGTCAGCACTCCTTCCCTTGCTGGGGTGACCACCAATGTTACAGGGTGAAGGCTCCATCGGTGGGGTCGCGGGGAGAGAGTGACACGAGCAGGGTGTCATGCCACACTGGGGTGGGCGTGGAGCACCAGTGAGAAGTCAGTGGTGTCACTGCGCCGAGCCACTGAGGGGTCACAGCCGTTACCCAGCATCCAGCCCGTCCTCGCTAATATACCTGCCTTGCCAGGAACAGATAGAATCCAGGTGGGGAGTTTTTTGCGCAGACATAGAGATGAAATATGCTGGGTGGCACAGTAAAATTTATTTGTCTTTATGATTTACACATAGTAATTAAACACACAGGAGAACAAACACTGTCAAGATGGCCATATGAAGCTTCGGAAATGACTGGTCCCAGTTCAATCATGCGAACCTTCATTCGGCTTAGAAATGAGTTTCTTTTTAATGGTTTTAATCTTTTTATTCGGTCCCCACGGCTTGCCCAGTTCAGTACAAACGTTTCTGCTATTCTGTTATTGTCAGGCACACGATGTTTACCAATTCCCAGGAAATTAATGAAATCAACAAAAAAAGTCCTGTGACAACTGAGCACATTCTCACAGAAATAAATTTGATGAGCTTATTACAGTTTGATACAGTTTAGCTATCAGACCTATACACGAAACAGGACACAGTATTAACAACTGCATGTGTCTTAAGGATTTATTTCTTTTAAAATATTTACCACGCTTTTTTTGTGTGTGCAAGAGTTCCATTGATTTCTTTGGTTTTAAACATTGTAGCTCTGTGTGATCTAAATATATATAGTTCTATTTGTACCAAACATCAAGAATAAAAACACTGAACAAAATTTCAGAAGGTAAAAATGGAATTATTGCTTCAGTATAAAAAAAATGTCTGGCCCATTTGGGTACTCCTGCTATTATTGCTTTGCTTCCATTGGACGCCTACGCTGGAAATCAAGGAATGTACCCCCATAGCTCCCTGCTGAAAGTAGAATTTGGTTGTACATTATCATCTATTATTAATACGCCCTATCTTCACCAAAGCTATCCTGATCTTGTCCTTAAAAACAAAACAAAGTGAAACAGCATAAATAAATAAGCTTACCTAGGGGATACAATAAATAAGCTCCCAGAAATAAGAATAAAGAATCTTGTAACATAAAGCCCTTCGGTGCTGTACAATTAAACAATGGCTTCAGATTTTCGAGGTCTCTAAACACAGCTTTCCTTTTACAACACAGTTTTAGTGCTGGTATGCAGCTGACAGATCTAGAGAAGAATACCTTTCTGTTGTTTTCATTATCTAAAAATGAAAACATAGTGGCTATAGTTGTAAATTCTGCCCTTTGGCAATTTACGAGATAGGTACCATCATCAATTTTGGACTGTTGCCTAGTTGTAGAGCACAAATCTTAGGGATTAAAAAAAACCCAATAATATTCCTTCGATTCTTAGTGGTTTCTTGGTCTCCAGAATAGTTAGAGAAACAGAGAAGAAATCAGACTCAAAAGTTTTGCTGCCTTCTTTTCTTCGCATCCATCGCGTCCAGAATCGGCTGTCGTTTTGCAGTGTATCTTTGACGAAGCTCTTCTATTTCTCGCTCCATCATGGGGTCCAGTGCTTTTAACCGCATCTGCAGTTCTTCTAAACTTAAATTTTTTAACTAGAAACAGAAAAAAGTGAAGACGTTAAAACAGTAAAATTATCTATAAGAGGTTAAAACCTAATGGGTTTTAGCATGAATATTTCAGTAAACTCTCTACGACGTCTTTGAAATATCGTTCAATAATTAAAACAGGAATTCCTTCACTGAAGAATCAAGAAGCCACACCTCATAAGGATCTTAAGTAATTCTGCAACAAAAGCAATACAAAAAAAACCCCCTCTGCTTTTAGGAAAGAACAAATGAGAACAATAAGCAGATGAAAAGTATTAGTGTTTTAAAGAAGGGCAGAAAGACAAATCCACCGTCGCCAATGCATGGACTCCCAGGATATGTTCCGGATGTATTCACTCTAACCCCTCACACCCGCGCCAGCTCGGGAGCACCACCGTAATTGTGAACACTTGCGGAGATCGCTCAAGAACGTGACAAGATCGAATGCAGGTTAAATTACCCATTCTATCCCGTATTTTACCAAATGCTTAAACTTTAAGTACTTGGTTAATCAGAAAATTAAATTACCTACAATTCTTCTATCCCAAACATTTTGATACAATAAAGTTTTTAATTTATGCCTCGAAATAGCCCAAGCCTGACATAATAGTGCCGAGAAAATTCTGACACGCTCGGCCAATTTGAGAATAAACTGCCTATCAAATTTTCACCGTACACACTGTAGTTTGACAATAATGATATGATTTGACTAAATGATCTAGTTTGACTATAGTGATTCAGTTCTATTACACTGGCTTCTGGAGACAACACTAGCAAGGCTTTACTGGTTTTCTGTATAATGGGAGGTGAGAGGCCTCATGTCAGGGGGATGAAATCCATTCTGTGTAACAGTATCTGTGGCATCCTGAACTTTACTGTAATTATTTAGATGTGAAAACAGTGGGGCGCCTGGGTGCCTCAGTTGGGCAAGGGTCCGACCTTGGCTCAGGTCATTATCTCGTGGTTTGTGGGTTCGAGCCCTGTGTCAGCTGACACAGCTCAGAGACGAGCCTGCCTCGGAGTCTATGTCTCCCTCTCTCTCTGCCCCTCCCCCACTCATACTCGGTCTCTCTCTCTTCTCTCAAAAATAAATATACATTAAAAATTTTTTTTATATGTGAAAACAGCAAGAGATGGATTACCTCCTGAGAAACGTATTTTAGGATGCCCTGAAATAGATTACCTAACACTCGGGCTTTATCTTACTAACATTTAAAAAAAATCTAAAAGTCTGTCTCATTCAGACACCATTAAAGCAATGGTGGCAGGTAGGTGGTTTAAAAAAATCTGTGAAGCCACAGAGATTTACAGAATGCGATTACATATTCAGTATCTGGATAGGTGCTGTAAGGAGAGCAAAGAAGCACTGAACTATTCCTTTGCCTTAAGAAACTTGCAAACTGGGGCACCTGGGTGGCTCAGTCTGTTAAGTGTCCAACTTTGGCTCAGATCATGATCTCACGGTTCAAGGGTTTGGGCCCCTATATCAGGCTCTGAGCTGGTGGTGCAGAGCCTGCTTGGGATTCTCTCTCTCTCTCTCTCTCTCTCTCCCTCCCCTACTTGCACTCTTTCTCTCTCAAAAAAAAAACAATAAACTTGCAAATTAGTCAGAAGGGTAAGATCAGCAACTAGAAATATTTGGGACTGACACAAGAGCCTACTGCGTACAGTACAGATTGCAGTGAGAGGTCCTTAAGTCCACGAATAAGCTTCTCATGTACAAAATTTTGCATGTTCACGTGTGCATTCTCCTGGGGAGAACATCTATTGCTTCTTGCTCTTTTTTTTTTTTTTTTTGGAAAACAGATTCCCAGCGAAAAGAGAGAGGCGTCACTAAGCAGATCCCTTTTAGGTGAGCGAGGGACCATGCTGGTCCTGAAAACGGGGGGTGCCTCAGAGATGGGCAGGGCCCTGAGGAGGAAGCCCCGCCATGCTGAGGAAGGACCATGGTTGCTGCAGAGCCAGGGGCTGGTGGGGCCCGAGCCAGCCAGAGCAGGGTTGGACTTTAGGGAATCATGATCTGCTCTGGAGCAGGAAAATTCCATGAGAGGAATTCAGACTTGGTCTTAATATGATAAAACCTGCAGCAATTTTTTGTTCTAATAAGAGGACTCTCTTTGGTTATTTTATGAGCCAAATCAGAAACTGCTCTCCTCACTTTACAGTCAACATGTCAATTTTAACCAAAAATAGCATTTTTCAGCTTGATCCTCCACTTTCCTCACCTCACCTGGCCCTAAATTACTCTTGCTTCTAAAATATCCATTCTCACTGAAAAAGGTTTGTCAGCACTGAGGATACTGAAAAGAATGAGTCACAGACTCTGAAGGAAATTCGAAAGAGGAGTTCCAAAAATATAGGCATGACGGTGTTACGGGAAAGAGTATGTGGGCTCCCAGGATGAGGACTCTGAAGGTGAGTACCACCTGCCGCGGCGTATGGAAAGTTCCGGTGTATGTGTATATAATACTCTACACACGATATGCCCTATCCTAGAAAGAGGCTACCTTACTATATCACACCATCATATGCACTTCTATATAATGCACTGTATCATATTCTTTATGAATTTTTAGTCTAAGTATTATTCATGCCATTATTACATGGCCAAATATGTTCAAATCTCTGGGAGGATAAAGAGTAAGCCAACAGGGGGCCTCAGGACTTTCTGAACCATGTGAACAGGTGGGGGGGGGGATGAAGAACCAACAGAGACCGCACATAGCCTTGTTTCCCCAAGAGAGACACGTCTGGGTGCTGTCTACATGAGATCCAATTCCGCTTTGTCTCTTTTTCAGTCCCCACAAATCTTCCCGTCTCTGAATTTCAATATAACATTTATAATTTAAATAATACAATTTAGTATTTGATTCTAGGGTCATTTATCATTTCGTAATTGATTTTCATGCGT
Organism: Paguma larvata; assembly: GCA_030068075.1. Lineage (NCBI taxonomy): Eukaryota > Metazoa > Chordata > Mammalia > Carnivora > Viverridae > Paguma > Paguma larvata. The sequence goes on from CM057838.1 coordinate 42,917,339, forward strand.
GAGTTTCATGTCTCCGCATCAGATATGCTAAAAAATGTCAACTTTAGAGACTGTCAACACACTTGGAAACTATTAAACTATACTGCTAAACATCAAGGCATGAGGGTGGGCAAATAAAAACACAGAAAAAAAATGACTCAAAAGAATGGGTTACTCTAAGATGAAAAGAAATAGCATTAAAACAAAGCAAACAATTTTTGCATTAAGAGATTCCTGTAAATATCTTATACTACCTTACTGGGGCAAATTACCAACAGTTTATAAATATTGTATTATAGTAATGGACTAAATCGGAGAAACGAGCTACTTAGAAGGAGTTTTCCTCCTCTAATAGACGTGTATATTTCGATATGTAAAATTTGTGACCAACAGGGGTCTGTGATGTTGGAGAACCATTATCTGGGACTGTGAGGGAATGAGATGTTCCATATAAGAAAATTTATGAAGTTTCTAAATCTTAGTTTTTTTTAATGTGATAAAAACTTGGGGTCAACCATTTTGAAGAGAAAATCTTTATAAAGTTCTTTACAGAATACCCCGACTTCTAAAACAGAGGACACAGACCTAAAGCAACTTTTCCTCAATGATGACTCACCATTATTAATTTCTATTACTAATCTGTGCCATGTATTAACTGTCTCTCTCCTTTTGGCTTTTCATCTTCGTTTGAGAGAAAGCTATCAGCTCCTTTTCGTGACCCTCCTTAGACATATTTCATTCACTCTTAACGCCATTTGTTCAGCTATTGGGAACCAGAAAAGTGATTAAACAATCCTACAAAGCCTTACACTAAATAAGAATCAATACACTAACAAAGGCCTGAGGCTGTTTTGAGAAAGAGAGAGCATGGTTTTAGTGCTGAAGCTTGTAACACCTGTTTCTAGTGTTTTTGTTTTCTAAAAAATCTGACTTCAGATTTGTGGCTCTGTAGGGTTGAGGTTTCAGGAAATCTGAGGTCTATGTGAGAAACATATATAGTTTTGTTTGCAGGTGGGCTGGAAGAGAACTCCAGAGTACTCATTTATTAAAATATTTATTGCTATTTCCTGTGGAACAAGCACGTGGATACAGAGATGAATAGAACACTCTACCCCCCACAGAGAACTTGCCATCTAGCTGGCAAGACAGGTCCACGCATGGCTAACTGACTGAAGGATGGGTAAGCGGAGGAGATGGGAAATAGGACAGGGCAGAAGGAAGCGGCAAGTGTAGAAACGTACAAGGTGCCCAAATGCTTGGTACCTTTGCAGACCTCAGCTGGCTGCTGGGATGTGGGGCGGATCCCTGGGGGGAAGGGTCAGCAGATGAGACAGAAGGAGACAGGAGACCTTTAAGAATGTTGCTACAAGTTTTCTGTAGCCAAGAAGGAAATGCTAGATAACGGTGAACATAACTGGTGACACGATCATATAGGAGATAGAAAAATGTATCTACTAGCAGGTATAGACAATAGAATACCATGGGCGAAATGGAGGCAGGAAGGCCTGTCAGCAGCTTACTGCAACAGTCTAGTGAGAGGATGAGGCTTGGACCAGAAAAAGGAAGCGGAGACTGAGAAGAAGGGAGGGCTCTGAGAGGCTTGGAAGTAGAACTGACAGGGGCTTCTTTGTTGACTGGCTGATTATGAAGGGTCAGGAAGAAGGACGGGCTAGGGTGATTCTGGCTTCAAGCTCCGGTGCCGGGGTAGAGTTATCATTGATAAGGTAGGGGAGTAAATCAAATGGAGTTTTAGTCCTGCTGAGTTTGAGATACGAAGAAGGCATCAAGGTGGAGACATTAGATATGGATTATAATTTGGAGTTTTGGAGTTCAGGAGAGAGAGTAAAGCTACGGGTCCAGGGACTCATCAGCATTTGGGCTCTAACTGAAGTCCCTGATGACGATCAGATGATCCGGGATGAGGTTTTCTCCTTGACCTTGTGATCTTTGGTACCCAACAGAAAATAATCCCCAAACCTTAGCACTGTGGTCACAGGTTCTTCTCACTTTGTTAATAGAAGAGAATTATCAGTAGATTTCTATATAACTGGATTATGGTGTCATCTAGACAAAAAAAAAATGTGAAGCTAAATGGTAGAACTTCTCACTTGTTATACAGTGGGTATGATTTTAGACACGAACTTCTGGCTGAGTTTCAACTTATGATTAAGTCCTAAAAACTTACATTTAGCGCTCTGCATTTCTGTAGCTACCAAGTCTCTCACAGGCACGAAAATGATCAGGGGGTTGGGGGAAATGGGGCAGGACCAGCTTTTCCAATCTCTTGGAGAGCACTACAGCTCGATGGTTTAGTAGTAAACAGGGTCACAAACCAGACAAAATTTTATGGAGACTCACAATGACAAACACGGTCCTGTAAAATTAAACAATCCCACTATCACCCTTTTAAAATGCTAATCCAAACTAAAGCAATTTTGGGGGCCAATGAGGACAATACAAGAAGGAAAAGTTGGGGTTCCTGAATTATTATCAATATTACTGTGACAAAAGTTTCATTCACTAAAATTAGCTTTCTTGAAAATCTTTACGAAAAGGAAGGGAAATCAGAATTTTTACGTTTATGGATCAACAGAGCTTGTGGTAAATTAACTTGAATTTATGTATTTTTAAATATAGCAAAGAAATGTTACTTATGAACCATCTTTCTACAATACAAGGAACACAATGTAGCTATATTACCATTAACATATATATCACCAACTATATTACCATCTGCCAGATGACTAATTCCAAAATAAATATAGAGTAAACCAGGGTTGTCAGTTTAGAGTTCCATAAGTGAAGTCAGTGACGAGAATTGTAGGTTATGCATAGATTGTGGGTTTGACTCTATGTGAACAAACGCACAAAAATGAATAACTCATCTGCAAATGGCTTTTATAGGCTAATTCTATTTAAAAATTTTGGTTTTGAATTTAATGGTAACACAGAACTCACACAACTAACTGTGCTTCTTAGATTCTTAGATCTTAACATTCTGAGAGAAATTTCTAGTTTGACTATTGTTACAAACATCAAGGATATATAACTTGATTAAGCGACTAAATGAGTGGACATGCATGCAGTTAACAGGAAGGGCTCATAAGCAAAGACAGAACTTCTTCAAAGACACAGTCACAGAAAAGGATGATGAGTTTCAGGACAATATTGTTTTAGTAGCCAAGGCATGTTTTCCTATTCACAAGAATTTCTGCTTCTCTTGAACATTTGAAATGACAAGTATCAGAGGGCAAGACATATTAAGGACAGAGAATGAAATCAAGTTCCATAAAAAGAGTTTAAACTGAGGTCAGGTAAATTGAATCATATGAGCCTCAGAGAAACACTTTGTGAATCTGGGATTATTAAACACCACTGCAGATGAGCAAACCATTGTTTCACAGAAGCATAAACTATAAGGTTGGGTTAGGAGTTAAATCTCACACAACCTTACTGCTAACAAAAACATCAGAAATGATCTATTCTAGCTTCCTTATTTTGGGTGAGAAAATGGGTGTCAGCTTGATGAGTTGATGGCAAAGATACAATCTGACCTCGAGGTTAATGCATTTTTTTTTCATTATAACAAGTTGATGTTTTTTAATGTTTATTTATTTTTGAGAGAGAGAAAAAGTGAGAGAGAGAGAGAGAGTGGAGTAGGACAGAGAGAGAGGGAGACACAGAATCTGAAGCAGGCTCCAGGCTCTGAGCTGTCAGCAAAGAGCCCGACACGGAGCTTGAACCCACAAACCTGGAGATCATGACCTGAGCCGAAGTCAGACGCTTAACCGACTGAGCCACCCAGGCACCCCGAGTTTGGTATTTGTACCCTAGCGCTGCCAGTGCCAGATCCAAAATGTTAAGACACCACGAATGGGAAGGGTGTGGTGCTAAGGAGTTTCCGGGGTCTTCGACCTGAGCTGCAAGGGAAAATGGTTTTTAAGTATTCGGTTATGAAGGCTACAGTGAAGACAAAACCCTGCATATGACATTTTCATAAAGCAGTTTTTTTACAATGAAATAAAACTGCAGAAATTCAGCAAAAGGTAGAATTACCATTTTCTTTAAGTTTCAGGACACTTGGTAGACTAGGGTTTCCCACCTCTTATAAAAAGGTTGTTTAAAACAAGTCAAAGAGTTTAAATAAAAACCCTAACTTTTAAATAATAATTAGATGAGTAGATGGATTGTTTATAAGTTCAACGAAAAAGTCAAAACTACTTTTCAATAGAGGTCGACATCTGTTTGAAAACTGGTACAGTTTGGTACATCGGAGACAGCCTGAGCGAGCAGCCTACTTTGTGAATAACTGTCCTGGGTTAAGGGTAAGAAGATTACAGATCACTATCCAACAAAACCATATTCCTCAGTATCCCTTAAAATAGAAAAAGAAAATCCAAATAAGTGATGTGCAAATTAATAGCTCACCTACTGGCTCTTGCCTAATGCAGGGGTGCAGACAATAGGAGATGGAAGGTAAGATTAAATCTTATAAACATATCATTTTGATAGTTCACACTTTTAATCGCTAGAATTACTTTTGAACTCTGAGAACTAGAGTTCAAAAAGCTTCTAGTTACTGATCAAGAAGAGTTGTCAGTAACATCAGAACTTTCTGCAAGTTTATATATCCAATCCACTATAAAAACCTAATATATCGCATTCAAGTGTTAAGAGTGAATTACTTTCTAAACTAATATCATCTTAAGAGCTCTCCAAGGAAAACACTTAGTTTTTATATTATTTTGTCAAAAACAGTCTTAATTACATGAGAGATTTTTTTGAAAGTCTTACTCTCAAAAAAGAGCAGAAATAAGATAATGAATTTTTAAAATGCGTAGTTGTGATAACATTCAAGACTTAATGGGTCCGTGAGTTGCTGGTATAAATCAATCTGTCAAAATAAACAAGACACCATCACAATGAAGCAAATGGTCTTACATGTTAATGTTAACACATTTAGTCAAATAGTCAATCAAGAAAATCCTGTCCGAGGTTTGCTGTGTTTACTGGGAAAACAAACTCTTCCTAGCAACTGTTTAAATAAATCTCACAGATGCTACAGACCTTATTAGTGGCTTGTGATTAAAAAAATATGGATTGTTAATACTGTATCCTGACTCATCTATTTTCCCATCTGCTAGCAATTCTAACAAGATGAACTATCAACAGAATGGCTAACAACAATAATTTTCTATGGCAATTTTGATGCCGAATTGCCTATAGCATTTTGTAAGGGTTACTAGTGCACACCGCAGACTGTTTTGAGTTGTTTGTGGCATGGAGCAGCATACTCCTTTTCCCCCTAATATTCCATCGTAGCTCGAATTTTTCCTGTGTTGAACAGAATCTGGTTTGGTTTTACAAAACACTGTTCACGGAGGCTGCCACATTCATTTTGCTAAAGTGAGAGTGGGAAATGCACCAAAATACGAGCAAAAATCCAGTCGAACCCACTGGTTAGTTTAAATAGATATAAATAGGTAAGGGGCCTTCTTCTGTAAGACTGACCCACAGGGATAATAGGACACTCGTTAAGAAACCAATTTAAAATATCAATATATGAAGGCATTTCCTGATTTAATTTCCGGACTGAGAAGAACACACGAACTCTCAAGTCGACCCAAACTAGTATGAAGCCTGTGCAAGAAAGACATACATATACATTTAAAATATGCATTTATAAAAGTAATGAAGACTGTGATAATCTCACACTTGACACGCTATAGAATAAAAAATGGAATTCTTCACTGTAAATCCTTTGTAAACATGTCCTTAAAAGCTACATTCACATTAATCTACTAGCAGAGCCCTCTTCCCAAAACACACACTATTTGCCTACCTGGGCAGAGAATTACATGTAACCTTGTTAGGGCTGAGTGGCCCCTGTCTACAGCTGATTGATTCAATGGACTATAAACATTTCCGGGACTCTAACCAGAAACTGCCACAAAGCATCTCTTTAACCTCAGAGCATCTAAAGTAAATTAAAGACATTTAGATTTTATTTTCACTCCCGAAGAAAAGGGAGAAAACCACTTCTCATGGATATCAGCGGAGGAGAGATGGGAAGTGCTGACCACTAACTATTTGTGATGTGTCAGACACTGTCCTAGGCTCTGGGCGCTAAGTCATGTCACCCTAGCAATGACCTTACGGGGTAGATATTCTCAGCCCTATTTTATAGGGCAGGACGCCCAGACAGCCCGAGTGACCCACCACAGGCCACTCACCTAGACGTGTTCACGCAGGCACTCACGGCCTACATCAAACCCACTAACAGAGGGTTGAGATTGGAGCCTACCAAGGGTTGTTTCTTAGGTCTCCCAACAACTACAAGCACTTCAGAAGCCAGAAATCACATAAAACAGTTCCTGACAGATTGTTTAGAGATTAAAAGCAGGGAAACGCCGCTTTTAAAAACCCTACCTTTCCTCTCAGGGGAGTATTTTATTTATAGTTCTTATTGTATTTTTGCTATAACTGACTTTATGAAATAAGTGGTATGTTTAAGCATTTTTAATGTAATCAGCTCTCTAGCAAAATACACACATTTCTACAGGTTTGGGATCGATGCCATAATTTTGTCAATGAGAGAAATGCCAAGACAAAACGAACAAGACGAACAAGACACGTCCCCTTGATACAGAAGCAAGACTTGGCTGTGCCCATTTGGACTGTCTGCTCCCTGCTCTGGTGTTGTGTTCAGCTGGGATCCCCCAACAAGCTGCGAGCTGGTAAGCATCCCTACCATCACCCTGACCTGGAGAAGCCGGAACCACCCATTCGAAAAAGGAATGCTGAACACCCATTCCTTCTATGCCTTTCAGTTTCTGGTAGTAGTTTTGCCTGCTTAAAATATCAGGGAGAAGTTCATTCATGTACAGCCCTGTTAAACTGTAAGCAGCTCTAAAATTCTAGGCCCAACACAACAAAATCTGAGTAACTTAAAACCAAATTACTAATTAAGTCTTTCCAGATCTATTAAGGGCCAGATGAAGATGTTCTATGAATTTTGATGCCTTGTCTTAGTGATTCTGATTAATACTCTGAATATCTTAAAACATCAAGCCATAGATGAGATTAACAAATTAGGTGATTAGCTTTGTTTACATATTTTATTTCTTTAAAAACTAACGTTATGACCAGTATGGAAGATAATAAACATTAAAAAAAAAAACAGTCCTTGGGGCGGCTGGGTGGTGTGATCAGTTAAGTGGCTGATTCTTCATCTGGGCTCGGGTCATAGTCTCGCATTTCGTGGGGTCGAGCCCCACGTCGGGCTCTGCGCTGATGGTGCAGGGCCTTCTTGGGATTCTGTCTCTCTTTCTCTCTGCCCCTCCCCAACTTGTGCTCTCTTTCTCTCAAAAGTAAATAAACATAAAAAAATTTTTTTTAATTAAAAAAAATTTTATGAAGCCCTTAAAATATATCTGTAACTAGTCTATTGGCAGTCAAATCTTTGTGTAACCATTATATAGACTTAAAAGAGTTTCATTTTTCTCCAATCATACTTTCTCAGCTGTGCTATGCCAGGTTCCCCGGACACATCCCGTAAGGAACCTCGGACAGATCTCACTGATATCTGGTCACTCTTAGCTATTAAAAGTCCAGACGAATTATAAACTTCAATGTCACATTAATGATAAACTTTGTTCCTTCCCTCAGTATGGGCTTGCACAGACCAAGAGGCTTGCAGAGGGAAGAGATGCTGCTGGATCTAGAACCTTCTTCTCATCTCTTTTCAAGGTCTAGCTCCTCTGGTGCTGGGGGCTGGGAAGGAAACCAGGATCCTGGGATGGAAATGGTTACTTGCCCGTGGAAGGAGGTTCAGTCCTGCTCTGGTTTGGTTGATTGCTGGCGGTTTGTGCAGAAGGGGTGTGTGTGGATTTCCTCGCATGGTGGTCCACATTACCCTGGTGCTCACCCCCTCGGAGCGCAGCTCTCTGGGCGAGGGATCCTCTCCTCTGGCCTGGAAGCCCCCTTGGCAGCATTATGATGTCCGACCTCTGTTTCTGGAGCCACAGAGATTGCAGAGGGTGTCCTCCAGACTCTCCAGGCCACCAGGACCCAAGAAGGGGAAAGGTCCCCTAGTCTCTTCTTTCCTAGCATACTTCACTGTGAGTGACCCCAGTTCTCCTGCAGGCCTGGGCTCCACGTACGGAAGTCTCCTACCTACAGAACTCTTTGGGAGAAGACGGACATCTTCTCTCTCTTTTTCCAGGCATCTTTTCTTTACGTCTATGTTAATACGCCCCTCCCCCCCGACTCCCCCGCTGAGTTCTGCACTGGCGGTGCATCAGCGGGTTTGCTGCTTCAACTAGCTTCGCAAGCAGCTGGCCAGTCTCCCTTTCCCGCAGGCACCACCAGTTTCTGACTGGCTCTCTGGAAGACATCCCTCTGCCCCTGACTTTAATCTAAGCAAGAAGAGAGCTACTTTCTTTTTCCACTAGACCTCTGGATTGTGAATTCCAGAGGACAGGAACTGTCTCAATAGCTGCATCCCCGGTGCCTAGAACACTACCTGGAACAGGTACCTAATAAATGTTTACTGAATGAATGAAAGATGGTAGGGCTCTTAGTAAACTCTGGAGAGAGAGGCCTGGCCTCAGCTGTTGGTGGCTTTCCTCAGAATATGGGGTACTGCGGTCTTCAGCTAGGGACTCCACTGCTACCGTGCGGCAACAGGAAAAGTCCCCTTCAACATTGTGGCATATATCTGGTTAACTCCAAAAAAATAAAAAATAAAAATGTGTGTGTGTGTGTGTGTGTGTGTGCATGCGCGTGCGCACTCACACACGCTATCAAGTAGGAGCACTTTCCTTAAGCAAAGGAAAAAGAGATTCTGGGAAAATCAGGGCATTATCCGGCATATTTCATTTATTCCACTACAGGACGGTCCGCGCTCCGTTACAGGCTTATGCGCATGCACTGGATGAAGCGTCCTGGGGGGACAGAGTTCTTACTGATATCACCAAGTACAACCACTTATACCATTTTCTACGCCGACAGTATCGCGAAACTTACTCTCACAATTTAAAGTATGACCATCTTCCTATCCTAAAGATGCAAAATTTACTTTGACAAATCTACAAAAAGTTCTAAAATTGAGGTCAGCTGAAAACCACAAATCACGAAACTCAGACTGTGATCATTTTTTCAAATAGTGAAACAGCACCTACAAAGAGGCAGGTACTTCGACTCTAGCCTTCAGGCATCTACCCCGGAAGAGGAGTCATGCTCTGACAGCTGCTGATGAAACAAGAGGGACTTGAATATGGCAAAATGTTCTTTAAAACTTAGCAAAGATAAATTTTGATCAAAGTTATTCCTCCTTACTTGCCACGTGAGCCTCAGAAAATGAAATTTACCAAAAAGGTTAACGTTTAACATAATTATTACTATTAGATTGGCCTGATTTGTGGCTGAAATAGTACTTTAAGTTTCCTGGGTATTAACAGACAAATTCACAAATTCAATTAAAACTTCAGGAGGAGATTTAGGGCTTTAGAAGAATGAAAATGCATCGGAGGGCTCCTATGAGATGTTAAAAGAAAAAAAAAAAATCCTTGCCGACTTTACTATCAGTCTTATGCAAACTTCAAAGCAAAACCACTAACTGAATAAAACCGAAGATGGCAGCTTCTGCCCTTGTCCTTTCATTAATAACTTTTAAGATATGTTCGTAAATGTTATTAATCTAAGATAAAAGAAAATAGAAAATGAGACCAAGTGAACATAAAACTGGCTAAATTAAATGTGTCTTATAGGGGGAGGCATCGACTTTCAAATGTAATGTTTCAAACTTTCGACCTTCTGCTTTAGGGAGAGGACAGTGGTGTCTATGAGGTATGTCATCATCTTAGACTCACAACTATAATGCATAAATCGCTGAAAATGAAGACGACAGAGTAATATGCCAGTGTCATTTGCAAGCAAAATAGCTTAAGGGTAAAAATTTATAGCAAATTAAAATTTTTACACTTAGGGGACTATAGTAAAATGAATTTTTCATGAAGGCTTTTTTTTTTTTGTCTGAGAATGGTACCAAATTAGATTTTTAAAAATTGCTTTTGGTATCAACTAATTTAATAGGGAGCACGGCATCAAACCTGTATTTGTAATACCACCTTGTAAAATGAGCGTGTTTCCAAACGTTCCCAGAACTTTCCAGCATGGGCTCGGAACAAGCGATCGCCATCACCTCTCCCAGAGGCAAACACTTTTGGCGAGATCTTCCCTGGAGTCGAACACCTGCGTTCTGAGTGCGCCACCATTAATGTGGACGGGAGCAGAGGCAAGGACCTGACACTGAAGAATTCATCCTGATGGGCCAATCTCACTTTGCGTCTCCCGGGAAGCCAGGAGACTGTGGTCACTAGTGGAGACGTGGGGATCAGAATGTGGGCTCGGGCTTGAATAATATACATTAACATGAAGTAGTTTTGCTAGTTAATCTTAACATTTTATTTTTTCGGGATGAAACTTCACCTCAGCCTTAAAAGGTCCAATTTTAGTAAGGAGAAAGGAAAAATGCATCTTTAATTACTTATCAAATGAAAGACATACTGTTGGTTTACCTCCAGTGGAAAAGTAACAAAAAAGTATACGGCTGTTAAAGTCAATGTGCTCGAGGAACTTTCTATAAAATGTGTTTAGATAACTGGCACGCCCTGTTATTCAAAGAGTAGCTAATCCGCGGGATGATCAGCCTGAAACTTTTTGTATTAGCATACAATATCACATAACTCCCAATCCTTAAGAAATGACCCAACAGACCTACTACCAACAAATGTCAGAATTCTCCAGAGCATTCTTACACAAAAATATTGTGAGTCAAATTTCCTTTGCCTCATTAGATTCGGAGCAGGATGAAGTCATTCTGGAGATACTGCATGCAAAGGAACTACCTTCAAACTGACTTAAATATTGCAAATACTACAATCTGGTCTACACAACACCGTCCCTTTTTGGGTTCCCATGACATCTGCCCCAGTTTTAGTTAGGAAGAGCCATGTGAATGAACCTCTTCCTGGTATAAGTTCTTTTAACCAAAATGCATAATCTTGTAATGTCGGGAAGACCCACTCCAGTCCTGTGGTCACCAACCTGCATTATCTCTCCTGCTCACCCAGTGAGGAGAAACAGGCGCCGGCCCCTCCTCAGAGCAGAGGTAAGCTCAAGCTCTCCTCTCACCCTTACTCATTCCAGAGCCTTCTATGTAGACCCCCCTCACTCTCTAACTAGCCCACCTGACAGTCATACTAGCTGATGGCGCTGTGCTGAACCATGCTATCCAAGGAAGGGAGAGAGGACTCTAAAATACTGAGGCAGTGGCAGAGTTTGTTAGCTATCTCCTAGTTTTCTATAGTTTTTCAATCACTAGAATTTTTTTTTATTGACCTTTAATGAATACCCTGAATTATACGAACTAATAATAAAAGAGGGCAGACTTCCTACTAGGTAGTTTTGCTAGGTCAACGGCAGTGGAAGTTTCCCCATCCCCTGGCAAATCTCTGCTCCGAGGATAAGAAAAGAAGGCACTGTTTATCGATTTTTAAGTAGTGGGTTTTTAACTTTGCAGAATGATGAAGTATTGAATAATTAGTAACTATTTTGTCAATCTCTTAAATCCTGTTAAGAAATTAACTTATAGGACAACGGAGAGTAGCAAAAGTGGAAGCGGTAGGATAGAATAAAATTAAATCCTCCTAAATCAACTGAACTATAACTACCATGATTTCTGAATGGGTGAGCCTCTTCTGAAAAGGGCAGGGGTAACGTGAAAACCTCCATTGGCTCAGCATTAACAGGCTTACAAAGGAGGGGGATAGGCTTCCAGTTCAATCGCTGGTCGCTGAGAAGGCAGATGGGCCACTATCAGATCAATGGTGATCGGAACTGAGAAAGCATGATACCACTGAGTTCCACAGATAATGATTAGTGGCAGTTCCTGAACCCCTCTCATAAGGGCAAGATCTCAGTCTCGAAGGAAGGGCTAGGTCGCTGACTATCGGCACCCTCTAGTGGCCAGATTTGGCACCACAGGTTTTTTGCCTTTTTAGAGTAGAGACCTGCTTCCATTTTTTTTTTTTTTTTAAGTATAGTATACAGTATTTCGAAATCTTTTTTGGTTAAAGAAAGAATCGCCACTACTATTTCTGGGCTACAAGCAGGTGGGAAAATACTTATTAGGTATAAATTTGGCAAAATACCCCCCAAAATAAGCTATTATAATGATTCAAAGAGAGGAAATGTTCCTCTCAAGGTATTCAAAATCCCATGGGTGAAGCTACCTAAATAAAAAAATCTGGTCAGTACTTTGCTATTTAAAATTTAATCTTTTGAAGGTACTTATTTTACAAGAAATATTATTTTATATATTGATTCATATTACTATAAATTTCACGCACGTAATAGCTAATATCTATGGAGTGCATAGCACTGGCAGACACTATGCTGTTATCTCATTTAATGGGTAATTGCTCTGTGAAACAGTACTATTAATACCACCCTTTTTCTGCATTAAAATTTTCAGAGGCACCAAGAATTTAAACTTACCCAAGACACTTAGCTCCTAAAAGGCACGGCCAGGATTTGAATCCCAGGCAGCCTAATTTCAGAGCTGGCACTTTGAAACATTACACTATACAGAGATACATAGTTTGTCAGCTGCAATATTTTTTTTCCCCAAAAAGAGACAGTTTCTTAGAGATTTTTTAAATTAGATGTAGATTAGCAGAGAGACTTGTCAGTGACGTTTAAGTGGTAAATGAAAGCCCTATGCTAGCTGTGTTCATTTCTTGGCACATTTATTCAAGTGTGCTTTCAAGTCAAAGAGGGGCTTATGATTGGCCAGGAGAGCCTGAGATCTAATATTTTCCAGATCATAATATATTTTAAAGTATTTTACACTTTACAACACACGCTTACAGACATATATCAGATGGACCTCCTAATAATTCTGTGAAATGGGACAGATAACCTAGAAATAGGTATGATTCTGACTTTATAGATAAGATTAATAAGGTTTAGAATGATTAAGTGGCTCCTTTAAATAACACAATTTCCTCAAAACCTAAGATGTCTCAAGTGATTGAAAGTACAAGGTATTACGCTAAGTCTACAATCTTTATCTTCTGTTACATGGAAAATAAAAGTGAGAATTTTCACAGTAAGCCAAAAGATATCTTACTGACGCCAGAAAATTTGGTTTCATATTATTTCTGCTTTATCTACAAGAAATAATTCAATAGTAATTACTATTGCTGAACTAGCAAAAAGCCCAGCTCTGGATCGTAAAACCCACACTAAATTGGGAACAAAATGGCCCCCAAATTACAAGGTTAAGACGAATGATTATGCAAGTACTTAGCATTTTAAAATTCTTTAATTTTGTAAAGTACCTTCAAAAATGTGTTACTTTTTGATAACCCCTGAGAGATCATTAGGAGGCATAAGAGCCTTTATTCACATGGCAGATAAAGAACCGATCAAAAGTACTATGAAAGTAAGCTATTACTTTTGATTAAAAGAAAGTAGCTTGTGATTCTCGTTGCAGAACAAAGTTCCAAGTTCTTTCTGAATAGAAAGTGTTGCAGTTTAGAAACATTCTTGCCCACCCATCTTCCATACACTCTGTTTTAAGGGAGAACTCATACCCCCCCACCCCCATCCCCCTCCCCGGTCTGAGGTCTGATCCAAGGCCAGACTGCCTGGGGTGGTCTTAGAAACCTAACTACATGGTTCTCTTTCTTTGTTTGTGCACCATCAAACTCTTTAAGCATCAAAACTGAAATACTTTCCAAATACATCCTGTCTTAAAGCAAACCACCCCTCTGGTTGCCGTAATTTTCTTCTCCTTTCTCCTCTTCAAAGTCAAACTTCTCAGATGTGTGGAGAAAAAGTGTCTACTTTCTAAAATGGTACCACACTTCAACTCACCTCACACTGCTTCTGCCCCCCTCACGTTCTCCAAAGGTTTTTAGGTCACTAAAATCAAATGAATGTTTATAGTTTTTATCTTGTTTGACACCCCCCCCCCCCAAGCTGCACTTTGCACTAGTCTCTACTCCCTCCTCCTCCTCCTTCAGATCCGAAGTTAGCAATTAGCAGGTTCCTAACAAATTCTTGTTCAACAAGCTAAAAGAACTAAGCATAAATACATCTCCACAGTCCAAGAATTTTCCTGGTCTTGTAAGTTTCTTTTCAGGGCCTGCAGTTCCTCGTGATTCTGTTTAATTTTGAGGTGGAATTTTGCGTTGGCCGGACACTGAAAAGCGTGAATTCTTAGCAATCGATGTGTAATTTGTCTAAAGAGCTGCTTATCACAGACAATAGAGCAGATCTTACTATTTTAGTAATATCCTCTAATAGTAGACAGTAACGAGGGATGATGCGTCATCACCCTGCCTGTGAATCATAAATAATACATTAATCATAAGTGCCATTTTACCTTTCAAAAACCACTGTGGAAGATTCTGTTTATCAATTTTATCAGTGTTTATCCTCACTATGGCACATTTAAAGATATGCAGAACAACAATTCGGTATTGGTCATTAAAGATGTTACTGTGGTGATGTTTCCTGAAATCAGAATTCATCTCTATCTCCACATTCGACAAGCTAAAATGTCCTAATGAATATATTACCACGATTTTCATATTAGGAATCTCAATTCAAATTGTTGACCTCTTAATGTTGGGTACAGGCCAGAGGTGGGTAGACTCTCAGGTTCATCTGCCTGAAAGGCTTCTGCTTAAGATGTGAATTTAACGTTGGTCAGAGGTACAAGAGCGGTGGCCAGAAGAGGAAGCAGAGTGCAGAACACCTATCTATGTAAAAAATAATGAGGCAAAAGACTGTGATAACAGAGACGGTCTATCTCAGCTTACCTCAAATGCCTTTCATTTCTCAAGCACAATGAAAACACTTTGAGAGTTGACTGCAATAGGTTCTTTACTAGACTGTTCTGCAGCCTGCTATGTTTTGGAAAGTAAAAAAAATCATAGTATCAGAAACATTAATCCATAATAAGATTAAATACTATTTGAAGAAAATACCCCCATGTAATATAACAAAAATGAGGTCTGAGCAGAAAAAGCATGCATTTGAAATATTTAAAAATAAAGATAATCGAATCTCTTAAGGACTTTTAAAGCAACATCTGACAGCTATACTATGATAGAGATAAGAATCATGCTTAAAGAAGTGAAACAAAACACGGCCACCAGGCCTCTGTGGACTAAAACTTTGAAAATCTTGTTAATAGCAGGTTTAACAATAATAATTTCCCCCCAAATCTGGAACGATTCTCCCTTAGAATTTCCTGTTCTATATGGCAATGACCTTTCTTAGCTTACCCCCAAGTGGGACCATATGAGCGGCTGATTAAATTGTTATTTAATCATAACGGCTAATCATGACATATCGGTCATGACAGAATCGTGACAGTTGGTTCATGACTACGTATGGTAGAGTAGCGTGATGTTCGAGTTTATTTTAATGTGAACTATGCAGCACCGTAAGCAGTATCTATACCTTAGATCCATTTCAAGGCAAGAGTAGACACATTGGGCAGAACAAACATCAATACTTGACACTTGACATTTATGCACTTAATGTAAGTTAAAAGTTTGTATTCAAACTCTTGGAGGAGAAAAGTTTCATGTTCCACGGGTATGCAACGTAACGTCCTCTGTGTTTTCCAGATAATTTGTCAAAACCAAAGAGGTAGAAGGAAGGTGAGAGTCACGCAGTGACTTTCTGGCGGATGTGAAGACTTGGGAGCACCTGGGTCCAGTGCCCAGCGCTTACTGCCCCACAAACTCTGACACGGGGCAGACTTGGGAGAGGTGACGAAAGGTCCAAGGTAATTACTGGGACTAATCCGACAAAGGACACTGACATGAGGTCACCGCAGCAGAGCTACACTCCGTATTCGTCAGCAGTCTTACGTGGCTGTGGGTAAGTGCTCTGGCTGTGTGGGCCCCTGGTAACCAGGATATTCGTTCCAACAGAAAAGGGGGAAAAATTGATTCCAGGTGGGAACAATGTCTCTCTCTTTTTTTAAGTTGAGAACTGACAATCATGTTACTGGCAAATGAAAAAGGGAAATGCAGGAACAGATTTTAGAGTTGTGATAAAACACAGCTTACCAAAAAATCAACGTGGTACTTTTAATGACATAAATAATAGATAGTGAGGCAAGTAGTAATTATTCGTAATTGATTTCGTTTCAAAAATAACCATAGCCAAAACTATTTTTACAGAGTCAACCCCCAAATTTTCCAAGTTCCTTAAGATTTATACATTGTATCACTGCTGATGAGTTCCTCTGCTACCACATACATATCCACTGAAAGAGGAGTCCTCACTCCAGCTCCAGGGCAGCCAAGATACTCCTAACTCCAGCTCCATGGAAGCCAAGATACATCCGCGATGGCCATGGCTGAGGACTGACGGCTCCTGTACTCCTCCTATCTACAGATCCCACTCAAGGGTTCTTCCCCAAGAGTCCGCTCCATTCCACCAGATGCCTTCCACCAGAAAGGGCACCCCTGCAGCTGACTGCTGGACAGGCATGGGAAAGCTTCGATGACGAGGTATAAAGTTGCGATGCTGGCCTAGCACAGTATTAGACCAGGAGGAATGACCCTAATGAAGGAAAGGGACAAGGAAAGGAAAGGAAAGGACACAGAGAAAAGGCTCTAGGAGTCTGTTTCAGGGTTTCTCAACCCTGGCAATAGTGACATTTTGGGCTGCAGAGTTTTTTGTTTTGGAGGGCTGTCCTGTGCACTTTAGCAGCAACCCTGGCTTCTACTAACTAGATGCTATTAGCATTCTTCCCTAAAATATCTCCAGACATTACCAAATGGTCCTGGAGTACAAAACCATCCATGGTTGAGAACCAGTAAACTTCTCTGAGCATCTTGGACACAGAGAGATGTAGGAAAAAAATTGGGGAGAGAGAGGGACCTGAATCCGGACCCTTGGGCTACGTGTGGAAGAAGGTAATGTCTCTCGGAATGTGCTTCTCTCGCTGAACATTACTCGATGTAAGGGAGATTGTAGAGTGAGCACAAAGACAAGGGCACTAGAGGTCAGAGAAGTGAGTGAAATCTGTAAATAAGAATTTCAACTTCAAATAATCTGCCCCTCACTGACAAGGAGATCCCTGTGTGTCTTCCTAAGAGTACTGAAACTCTTTTTCTTAAGGATCTGGCTTACAAAGCCCATCAAGAAGCACACCGAGACTGAGGGTGGGCTGGGAGAAAGGGAAGGGCTGTTGAGAAGTGGAGAAGGGCTTACCACAGTTAAACTAAGCTTAAGGCAGATCAAGTTTGCCTTCTGAGCAGAGAGTAAAGCCCTGAAACATAGAAGAGGGTCACAGCGCGGCTTCTTAGCCAACTTTTCCAGGTCAGGTGCCTGGGCTTCTCACTGGGGAAGGAGGCAGAACCTAGAAAGGCCCTTCTCCTTCCCCAGGGTTTCCAGAAGGACTTCATATGAGTAACACCAACCTTAGGAAGCAAAATGACTTTTCGTTTTCTGCCTACTCGTTTATTAAGTTGTGTGACTTGAGGAAAATCATCTGAGTTCTTTCAGTTTCTGAGGCTCTCAAATGAAATATAAATACTATAACTCATTTCACAGGGTTGTTCTGAAGATTACATGAAATCACATGGTGAAGGCCAAGCACAAATGTGAGCACAGCTGGCTCCCGGCCCTTCTGTCTCCGCTTCTTTTCAAACTCTCTTTCCCTTTCAGCTCGTGTATGCATGCCCACATCCATGCCAGCCGATACTAAGCGCTTTCTGCCACCCACTCTTATATACATTTCCTGGCTTCTGTCAACACCTTGTTCTGGGATTTTCCTCTCTCCCCACACCCCTGATGAGGAGGCAGTGGTACCTGTTGCTAGGTAACATCAAAGTTCTTTCACCTCTGGTGACAAAAGAGTGTGTGTCAGGGTGGTAATGAGGGGGATGCCGAAACACGATGCTAGTGTGAGCACGACAGACTTTATCTCTATGACTGTTTTATCAGTGGCAGCCCTGATGGACTCCACCTGATGGAGACATAAGGAATTTCTGTCTGTGTGACAGTGTGGGCATGTAGTTTAGCAGGAAGCCGGAGAGGCAGTTAAAGGGTCAAAAAGCATGTAAGGAATTCCATTTTTGGTATGTTTGGTATGTCAGAGTAAGCTCCTAAGAGACTAACTCTTTCAAAGACAACAACCTTCAACTGTGGACAAAATACAAAAAGCGATTACCAATCTGGGGCGTTAACAAAAAACACTTTCCCCTTCCACAACAAAACATTTACAATGTTTGGGATATAATCCAAAAATTACTTGACATTTCAACAATCAGGAGAGAGATCCACTCTCAAAGGAAAAGAAAAATCAACAGATATCTACCTTGACATGACCTTCATAGAGAAACTGACAGGACTTTAAAGCAGCTATAATTAAACTCGGTAAGGGAAAACATGCTCATAATGAATGAAAAAATGGGAAACCTCCGCAGAGAAATGGGAAACATAACAAAAACCCACATGGAAATTTTAGAGCACTGAGAACCCGAATATGTGTCTGGAATGAGAGTTCACTGGGTCTGCTTAACGGCAGGACACAGATGACAAAAGATCTGCTGGAAAAAGATTAATAGAAATTCTCCAGTTTGAAGAAGAGAGAGAAGAGATTGAAAAAGAAAGAAGAGTTTCAGGGACTTCTGGGATAATGTCAAAAGATTTAACAGGTATACTGGAGTCCCAGAGGTTAGAGAATGAGTGAATGGGGCAAAACAAAAACAAAAACAGAAACAAAAACAAAAAAATACCCCTATATATCTATATATAGATAGATAAAATAAATCTGAAGAAATAATAACTGAATACATTCTCTAAAGTTTTAGCAACAGATGTAAATTTACAGATTCGAGAAGCTCATCAACTGTAAAGAGGATTAAAAACAGTGATTGCAAATACTTATGTGCCAGTTTGCTGAAAAACAAAATAAAGAAAAAAATCTTGAAGGCAGACGGAGAAAAGTGACATGTACAGGTGATATATTAATCTCTTGTGCATAACATCTTAAATCATCACAAACTTCTCTTAGAAAATACGAAGGCCAGAAGACAAGTGGAACATTTTAAACATTCTGGAGGAAAAAACATACTTCACTTTAAATATAAAGGCACAGATAGGTTAAAATTAATGGATATAAAAAGAAATAGCATGCAGACAGGACACACGACAAGGCTGGAGTGATTCTATTAATATCAGGAAAAAAACTATCTCCTGCCTAGCTGCTACAATGTAATTAAAAAAAAAAAAGAACATTCACCAAGAGCAAACAAAAAAGCCTTTTCAAACGTACATGGCAATGAATTCAAACCATATCAGACAATTCAGATGATGATGTCTCTCTACAACCATCTTGACCGACAGAATTACTACGGAGGCCGCCCAGCCATATCCAACCTTAGTATGCTACCCACCATGGTCTCCCCACCTGGACAATGAAACCCCACAGAAATAACAATAACCACTGAGTCAGAGATCTTCCGTTTGGGGGAAAGATTCAGGGTATGCTCTTGCGTCACAACTGGCTGGGGGACACAAACACACACACGCAAACGCAAATAAAGCAAATATGGAAAATATTTGAAGTCTAAGTGGTTAACGTGTGTTCACTGTACTAATTCTCAGTTTAAAAAAAGTTCTGCAATAAAAAAGTGTTTAAGGAAAATTACCTGGAAGAACTTTACTCAAGATGTCTTCTCCTGTCTTTCCTTCATATTTTGATATATTGTTTTCAGGGAGAAGGGGAAGGCAGGGTACCGGCTACATATTGTGGAAAAAAAAACAAAAACAAAAAACACCAAAAAACCCTCATATGCTTACTGCTAGAAAATCCACATGGATAAATACTGTCAGAATTTAAGCTAAAATTTTTCTGTCTCAAAGGTTATAAAGTCTAAGAGTCTGACACCAAGTTCTTAAACACCCAAGATAGCTATCAGGCGTTCATTAAACTCATATTCCTTGAAACCTACTATGCGATACAGTAGCAAGGAAGAGACAATAAGCAAACGTAAGATGTGTTAAGTGCCAATTAAGAAAGAAAACAACGCAGGGTAAGGGAACAGAAAGCCTGGACCGTGGCCTAGCGGAGTGAGGCAGTATCTGTGAGCGCTCCAGGCGGCACCGGCTAGCCAGAACACGAATGGAACCAACAGGCCATAGTAAAGACCTCGTATTTTACTCCGTGATGGAGAGGTTCGGCTGTGTTTTAAGTGAGAGGGTGACATAATTTGATCTATATTTCAAATGAATCGACCTGGTTCCAGAATGAAGGACAAGATATGGGGAGTTAGGAATGGAGGGAGAGAGAAAGATCCGGAGATCGGCCAGCTGTTGCCAAATATAACCCACCAGGTTTGAAGAAGGGAAGGAACAGCATCCGGGGGGGTTATTGGCCAGAATACATTTGCTATTTTTTAATTAATGGAATGAAGTTTTGAAAATCGGGTTTCTCCTGTCTTTGTCAGCTAGTCCTTCCATACTAAAAAATAAGAAGTCACTGAAGTATAATATTTATTCAACGGAAGCCATACATTTCTCATACCTCCCCTGAGCTAGCCTCAAAGATTATCTTAAAAGGTCATGAAGGAATTGAAATTCAAGGTTTTTCCTGCCTGCCCCATCCCAACGCTTTAAATAAATGTAAACCTATCCTAACATCCCTTCATCCACGGCGTTCCCCTTCTCAGGCGCTCTAAAAGAAAACGCCTGCAGGTGGATTTCTGACACGCAAATCTTTCAGATAATATATACAGCATTCTTTCAGACCAGTTATGTACTTTTAAACATTATTTCTCCTGAATAGAAATAAAACAAAGAGTTTTGAATCCTAAGAGCAATTAAGGTCAAATCTAAGTGTTTTCAAAATAATTTTACATTGCTTTTTAAAAATATTCTTCATTTAAATTTTATTTTATTTTTATTAAGATCTTTTTTTTTTTTTTTTTATTTGGGAGAAAGAGATCGTGCGTGTACGGGAGGGGCGGAGGAAGAGAAGAGAGAGAGAATTCCAAGCTCAGTGCAGAGCCCGACTTGCGGCTCGATCCCATGACTCTGGGATCATGACCTGAGCCGAAATCAAGAGTGGGATGCTAAACCAACTGAGCCACGCAGGTGCCCCTCTTCATTTAAAATTGAAATCAGAATGCCACAAAGAGACAGTTCAGATGTTTTAATGAATGCTGTGAGGAAATTATATACAGATCAAAGTGAAATATACAGTAAAAAGGAACAATTTGCAGTTGAGGGCAGGGATTGCCAATGCCTAGAATGGGTAGGTCACCGCATCCCCTTATGAGATGGCCCTCAGGAGTGAAGTCTCGACATTTGCTGAGCAGTGATTCAAGAACCTACTCAAACAGCACGTCCTTAGATATTCTGTGCATGACCTCTAACTGCTTAGTGCCTAACCCTCCACACATGCCAAACAGAGAAGAATAATTGCTAGCCACCTCTCAGCAATTCTAGAAGATTTAACGAGACAAGGGAGCCAGACCTCCATGGTGAGTCAATTATTCCCCGGGTGGGAGTTATGTTATTTGTGAGGTGCTGTAACTCTAAGGATAATAGACTGTTGTACGAGCATTACAAATAGCTATTCTGGATTCCCCAAAGTGTTTACATTAAAGCTTTCAGATTAATGTACTCGCCAAGTAACAAATGGTCCAATGTTTTATAGAAAAGTTGAGTTTGATGGAATGAAATCCTCAAACAGATTTTATAATGTTGTTTTTCTTCTGACTCTTAATAAGAGGGAGCACACCAATCTTTCAGGACAAACGGGTTTAAAGGAATAGACAGATAAGGAGGCATGGAGGGTTGCTAACTGAATCCAGACCTGTTAAAATAGCCTGGTACCATGACTACGGTATTTCATTTATTTCATTGAGCCAAGTCGGAGTCTGCTAACTTCAGCTTGCCCCAGGCAAGGTTAGAGTACTGCCCTGGAAAGAAAAGATAGGGGCCTGCTAACAACATACGCTTCAACTCTTAAAAAGAAATGTGGCCCAATATTAATTGACAGTGATTAATATAACACATATAAATAAAGGCGGTAACAAACACTTAAATTTGGATTAGAGAAGTCATAGGCTCTTTAAATAGTTCACACAGGATGGTCATGCTCTCCTAAGTTAAAATGGATAAAATTGATTTTTTACACCAGATTAGCCACACAATATTAATCATATGAAATATTTCCCTGAAAGTCTTGGCACAAAAATGGGCCAGTGTGTTCTGTTGTGGATATTTTTTCCAAAGTAAATTTAGATGGGGGAAAAACTTTAGAAAGTAATCACAAATTTCAAAATCAATAAATTCAAATTGTTTTTAAGGCAGTGAACGCACTGGCCTGCCAACTGCTCAGGAAATTGATGTGCCATCTGTCTGGCAACTGGACCCTGTGAAAAAATTTTAGGAACGACCTTAAAATAACCAACCCTCCGAAGCCTCCACAAACTTGTTTTAGTAAGACCATTTTCCTGGTTCATAAAAGAGATAAGGAAGCAAGCGGTGGGATAACCAATTTAATTTAGGGCGTGGTGAATTATCTTATCTTTAACTGGTACTTTCCATTTGGGCTTGGGCTCAGAAGAAAGGTTTACCATTGTCATTAAGACCAGCTACTCCATGGCAGGAAGATTAAGTTATCCATTAGAACCCAGGAGTGTGTTTGAAAACAAAGGCTAAGGTAGCTCCAAAAGAACGAAGATTGCTATCTCCGTTCAGTGAAAACCAGTTAGTTTCTTACTACCTTTTAAAACTGCCTCTACTGTCCTGGCCTTGAGTGGTACAGACTGGATGGGAAGAGTTCGTTTCCCAACACAGGAGCCACTATGCCTTCACTATTTAATGCAGCCCACTTTATTCTAAGTCCTACATTTTTGAAAGCACCAGGAAATATATACTGAAAGAAAATAATTTCCTTCTACAAAAACTGGGAGAGAATGCCAAATTTTGTCTTTAAAAATAGTTTCGGTTTGATACGAAAATACCATTTAATACTAAGAGCAGAGGCAGTAACATTTCACTTTACTGATCACTTAAACATTACAAACGCAGTACACGTTTAGTGAAAATATTTGAATAATACCAGTACAAAATGCACTTGCACTGAATAGTGAAAGTCCACCTCTCACTCTCCACTCCCAACCACTCAACTGATTAACGAAAACTGATTCATTGTATAACTTCCAGACCTTTTCCCAACAAACACACACAGATATTTTTACAAAAATAGAGTCATTTTTCTGTCCTACGACCTGGTTTTCTTGCACTAGAGAGTGTATCGTGAACAATCTTCTGTATCTGTGTATACAAATCTGCCACTTTTAGTGGCGGCAGACACATATATACACGTGCACGCGCATTTAACAGCGAAGTTCTTACAGCTGCTCATTTGTTCACTCGACAAACCCTGACGGAATGCCTCGCCATGCTTCGGGCACGGTGCCATGCTGGGCGTGATAACTGCCAGAGGAAAAGAAGGCGACTGCACGTGCTGCTAATATAAATTGGGGTGGGGGGCTCTCTTACAGGAACCATACCTGAGATTGGTTTTAAAGTGTAGATAACAGCTGCGTAAAGAAGGGAACAGTCCACATTAAATGAGAACAGAAGAAATGCAAGTTCATGGACATTTTACACCAGTATGTGTACTTCCATGTGAATGAACTAGTTCACCATACTTTGTTTTTTTTTGAAGTAAATATAAAGAAAGTAACACTGAAACTAGATTTTCAATAGTGCAATTAATAATAATTTATTTAAAAATACTTTCTATTTTGGAAAATACAAGCTTTAAAAATTTAAGACCCTATTTTTATATACACCCCATACACAAACTATAATTATAGCATGCTAAATACTGAAAAATAAAATAAATCTGATTTTTTAAAATATATTCTTAACAAAAGCAAGCCTAGTCATTTGATTTACCTGGAAGAATTTTATTTATAAGTCCAATACTTTAGTGACAGGGCAAGAAATAATCCATATTCAACTTGTCAATTTGAATTTTACATGGAACCGTTACTGTTGCCCTGGAAGTCAGACTCATTTTAGCCACCCAAAATTTTATGGAGTCCGTTTTATGGACAAATTATTTTATGAAACTCTGGAATATAATCGACTGAAGTTATAGTCCTTATAGGCTCTCGAAGGGCTTCCCATGCATTATCGGGGACACACATAGTCATAAATAAAGGCAACACACACTGAAAGAGGCTAATTCCACCTACAGGAACTGGATAATGTTTAATAGAAGGCATAGGTTTAAGCTGGGTGGAATTTCAACTAGCAAAACAGGGATGAAAAGGGCACTCCTGAATCACACAGACAGGCACAGGGGAAGAGAAAGAAGTAGGATGTTGCCGTGCGCATGTGAGGGGATAGGGAAGTGACGGGGGAGGCTAGACTTTAGGAGCGCAGACGAAGCAGGAGTGGGAAGTAAGACCGGAGAGGTAATGGGGGCAGATCATGGGGCAGACTCATGTCATAGCAACAAGGTCAGCCTTTATCTGACAGGAGGTGGGGAGCCATCGCAGATATCTCAAAGGGAATGGTATGATTGAAAGAACGCTGCATGGGCAGGAAGGGGAAAGAAGACACAAACGGGGAGACAAAATACGGGACCACAGCAAAGCTCTAAGGAAGACGTAATGCAGAGCTAAGGATGGCAGTGGTGGAAACTGGGAGAAAGGAATACAGTGAAAGACGTATTTCGGAGGCAACGTGAAAAAGGTAAAGAACCTGAGCTCCAGGAAACCCTACCTTTGAGCGAGGGAGGGCTCCTCCACTCACCTGCTTTCTGGCACTGGGCAAGTTTGATTCTTAAGTCATAGCTTCCTCATCCATAAAATAGGAATAATGTGCCTGCCTGTGTGAAAAAACTCTCAGAAAAACCACAGGAAGTTGTCTGGATAAATCACGTCTACACACTTATTTTTTCAACACCATGTAATAACAGAATGAAATGTAGCCCATATCTGGTTGGGGAAACATATAGAAACACAGAGGAGAGAGACTGTGTAAAGGCGTTAAAGATGGTAAGAATGGTGAAGGGATTCAAGGAAGTTCTCATAGAAGTGACATCTGAGGCAGGCTACTCACAACTTTGAGGTGTTTTATTTTTCCTCTGAATTATGAGGTCCTCTGTTTTCCCATCTCACCATACATATACTACAGTGCAACCCCCTGGGTGTCATTTGAATTTTAGAGAGTGGAAGAAAGGCAAGCCAGGAGAAAGCAGTAGAAAAGAAGGTGGAGCTAGGGGCGGAAGGGGAAAGGGAGAAAGATTAAAGGAATATGAACGAATCTTAGGCGAATATCTTCTCAGGAAACAACACTTGAAAAAAAGCCAAACAATATTCAGATTCCCAGTGTGATACAATGTCAAGGCAGCAAAACACAAATGAGAAAATCTAACGAGTTCCAGGTGGCAGTTTAGTAGGTTTTTTTTTTTTTTTTCTCCAGGACGTGAGCTGAGTTGGGGTGGCTGCCAGTGTGACACTGACACTATCTGGGCAAGTTTTAAGTTCACTTCAAGCCGAAAATATACAGTCTGCTGTTCAGACTGTTGGCATGCATTTGTCTACTGCTGATAAAAGTAAGAGAAAGAGATGGTTGCAAAGATGTCCTTAATTCTTTCATGTCTCAGGTAATTTATTCGATAAATATTGACTGAATGCCTACTCTGCGTAAGGCACAGTGTGGGACACAGGAGGGGGTATGATACAGATCTTGCCACTACTAGTCTCACAAATAAGTTCACTATAAAGTAGAAAGTGATCAATTTAATGAGAGGTATAGATAAACAAAATCCCAGCATAAAGGAGGGAGACGGCACCCTGAGCTGGGAAGATCAAGGACGTGGCACTGGCAGTAGGAGAGGAGACTGTTGTGACACTCGCTTGACAAACATTTAATGAGCATACATAACACGTAAGCCACTCACCTAAAAGGCAATGGGAAAGTGAGGTGATTTAGGCCAGCTCCTTCCCTGAATTCACTAGGAAATGGAAGTTCAGAGACCCAAACGGGCAATTCAATTCAAACACATCATAAACACAGGTAAAATCAGAATTGGTATCTCTAGGCTGCAAATCCAGTACTTTCTATCACTTTACTCTGTCTCCTTCAAAACCTTGTCTGAATTTTTTGTGATGGACAATCGTTACTTCAAAAAACATCCCCATTCCGTTTCTGCGTGAAGTCTAATTTGCTGTAAAATGCCTCTTCTAACACATAGTTAAATTTACCTTCATCTCTAACCAGTGGCTCCCTCGGAAACTACACAGAACATACACACAATCCCATGGCCATATGCCCGACACTCACAGATGTGAAGACGTGTGAAGAGTTCAGCTGATTATCATTACAGATTCAGTGTATCACAACGACTGAGAAGCAGGCGCTGAAATTAGGAAGATCGGGATATGTAATTCGGCTTCAACATTTACTAGGTGTGTGATCATAAGCAAAGTTACTTAACTTATATAATGTGTCCTCGTGTGCAAGATGGGACATCTGCTGTCCTTCATGCCTCCACAGGATGTAACAGCTAGTAGCTATGATAGAGAGCTGGTACAACTTTGGTGTAACTAAGGATACTAGAGTTTCTCTACATACATTAAACTAGCACGGAATCATCTGAGGTGAAAAGTTACAAAACTAAAAAAGATGATGGTGTTTCCCTCTTTCTGTCTCCCCTCCCAGGCCCCCCCACCCTCCCATTTCTTTCTTCTCTGACACAGGCCAGTTAATGAGTGACCGCTCTGAAATACTAAAGAAAAGCTAGGTGACTGTCATGGCTTCACCGTAGGATATATGCAAATAGAGTTGCTGGCAAAAGTGTACAAATTTTACTGAGATAAAATATTGAAAAATTATTTTCCTATCATATAAGGCACAGATATGCTTCTTTCTTGCTTAAATTAGAAAGAAAGATCCTCAAGGGTTGGGATTCAGATACAAACTTACACAGTGTCTCCGATGTATGAAAGGACAGAAAACCGTACAAGGGTTGCTCCGTAACTTCCACACAGTGCAGTGCAAAGCTGGCTGTGTTTCCTGGTTACTTATGTAGGGTGTGGAGGGAGTAGAAAGGAAGAACAGGAGATTTAGAGTTGGTTCTTTTCCTACTTCCAAATGTTATGAACCAGCTGGTAATGGTTAGTAGCAATAACCTCATCTGCTAGGCACTGCACGTAATTTCCCATATTTGGGTAGGAAGAATGCATTAAGTCTCAAGGAATGACATACTGCTGGGGAATTTAGTGACAGACACTAAAGAGAGACATGCAGCTCCCAGGTACGAGAAAGGAGTCGAGGACTCACCTAGATGGTCTACAGACTAGACACGCAATTTGTGGAAATACAGACAAAATGAGCCAGTGCCCTCAAAAGAAGGGCTAAACTAAGAAACGGAAGATGAAAATGCAGAGGAGAGGTAGCTGTCCCTCAGTGTCTGTTCTATCTTTCTTGCGCAGAATAACATTTTAGCCGAACCCATGGCCATTCCGAATAAAGACAACATTTTCCAGTCTCTCTTGCAACTCTGTGTAGCCATGAGACTTAAGACTGGCTAGTGTTACAGGGCAACTGCTGAGTACCTGCCTCGAAAGATGGCTGGGGCATGCCCGTTTTCATCCTTTTCTCCATTCTGCTGCCTGGAATGGAGATGGCTCCACCTCTGACCACGAAAATCAGAGCAGCACCCTAAAAATGGCGAGTGGTGGCTTTCAAGAAGTGGGTCTCTAGACATACACATTGATTTCAAATTTTATCAAACAATGTTGTCAAAATCCCCTTAAAACGATCTTTTACGCATCCTCTATTTAATTAGATTACACTCCTAGAAGCGGGTAGAAGGATATAACAGCATTCTAAAGGTTCTGATACACATGGCCAAACTGCTCTTTTGAAAGTTTAAGTTTACATGTACTTCCCTCCTTTCCAGCCCAATATGAGTTAATATTTTTGTGATAATCTTTTCATATGAAGCTTATGGGCACCATATTATAAATGCTTGTTTCTAACTTACTGGACTTTCAGGTAGTTGGTTATTTTGTTATCGCGCAGAAACTTTAAATCTTCATGTAGTCAAATAAAGCCCTTTTTAAAAAGTGGTTCCTGCCTTTACTATCATACATTTAAAAAACCTTCCCCATATCAAGATTACATACATATTCGCCTTCATTTCCCTATAATTTCTTATCTTTAATCCATATGTAATTTACTTTTTCTGCACATTTAGCTAATTGTACCAACACCAGTTTCAACACATTCAATAATAGATATTAGTGTATGTCTCCTCCCAATAATGAAAAATTCCACTTTTATTATATTCTGATTTTTTAAATTAGTACTAGACTATTTTAATTATTCATGCAAGTACTCACTTTTTTTTCCCCCAGAAGTCTGTTTGGTTTATTCTTCAGGTAAACATTAGAAATACATTGTCAGGTTTGGCAAAAAACAAAAACAAAAACAAACAAAAAAAACCCTGAAATTTTAATTGGAATTTTAAATGACGGAGAGAAATTTGGAGGGGGAAGGAGAATATATAAATTTATTTATTTTTAAAAAATGTTTATTTTTATTTATTTTTGATAGAGAGCAGGGAGGGGCAGTAAGAGAAAGAAAGAAAGAGAGAGAGAGGATCCCAAGCTGGCTCCACGCTGTCAGTGCAGAACCCAGCAAGGGGCTCAAACTCATGAACTGTGAGATCATGAGCTGAGCCGAAACCAGGAGTCCGACACTGAACTGGCTGAGCCACCCAGGCGCCCCGAGAATATATAACTTTAAAACATTAACTCTTCCCATTCACAAATAGGAAATGTTTCTCCATATTAAATTGTTCTTAGGTCCTGTAGGTTCTATAGTTTGGATAGTTAGTTCTATATTTACTTAAGTTCTATAGTTTACTTCACTATACAAATTTCTAAGTGTGACCTTAGATTTCTCTGTATATTGTTACAAGTAGGATCTTTAAAAAAATATTTCTTTGTGGTGGTTTGGAGGAAACAATTTTAAAATTTATTTGCTAACTGACCTTCTTACTGATCAGTTCACAGCTTTTAATAACACTCGTAAATGTTAGTTGATTATCTTGGGTTTTCTAGTTAGGCAAGAATATTTTCCATTTCCTAAAGATGGGATTTCTCACTCCTTTGCAATATTTATACTTCACTTCATTTTCCCGTCTTATTGTATTAGAACTTTCAGAACAATATTAAATAACAGAGTTAATAAAGGTAACAGCTGACACTCTTCCCCGTCTTCCCCGTGACTTTATATCTTAGGGCACTTTGCTCTTTTCAGAAATACATACAGTTGCTATGCACTGGTCTTTCCCACCCCATTCTACACTGTTCCCGATCCCCACCTAGACTGCAAACTCCCTGAAGGCGAAAACTGCTTTCGTCATCTTTAAAATAACTGCAGCACCCAGGACGGTGTCTTGCGCAGAGAAAATACATCAGTGGTTCTCAAACCTAGTGGATCACTGGAATCACACAGAAGCTTTATAAAAAACTTCTAGTTCCATAAACCATTATAGACTACAAATTCTCTGTCCTCTGTTCACGGCAGAGGAAGTCTAGATGTTTGAAAAGGTGGTTCTGATGATCTATGAGGCTGGAGAACCAATGGCCTAATACTCTTATCACCCCCAGAGATCCTGTCTTTAACAAATCTTCCTAGATCCAGGGAGAGACAGGATTGGAAATTACTTAGACAGTAATTCAGAGAAGGGATCGGAGTTGTTTTTTTTTTCTCTTTTTGCTTTCTGCATTTTATATTTTTAATGCACCAAAGTGAAAAAGGAGCAAGACATATAGGGAAAAAGCTACTCTCTCACTTCTACATCCTCATAATAACTGCGAGTGGTATCCTTCCACACCGATTTCTCTGCGGACACAAGATAAACACAAAAATCTTTGTGCGTGTATTTCTTCTTTTCATTTGCTTTTATCCTAATGAAACAACAGTAAACCCATTACTCTGTAGTTTGGTATAGTATATTTAAAATATGTTATTGCAAATATACGATAATGAATGATCTCGAGATCGTTTGGCATAATATGAAAACAAATCCCTGTTTTCTCAACTGACTACAGGCTTAAAAGTAGCAGTTAGTACAAAAACATTTTAATCTCATTTTTAACTCTTTTAAAAATATTTCAATTTTTTAGCAAGTATAGAAAATTTTAGAAAATTCAGCTAGGAAGTTCAAAAATAAAAACTAAAGTTAATATGCCAAAGGTTATGGGTTCATAAATCAAAATAGCATCTTAAAACCATGAGGATAGTATTAACACAGGAAGGCTAAAAATGGCATATTAAACTTTCTTTTCTACACAGATAATAAAGTAATTTAAAAACCACAAAAAAAGAAATCCTATTATAGATGTTATTAACAGTTATTACTCATCTTTTAGACAAAGGCTACTTTTTTAATGTTTATGTATGTATTTTGGGAGAGACAGTATGAGAACAGGAGAGCAGAGGAGGAGGAGGAGGAGGGGAGAGAGAGAGAGAGAGAGAGAGAGAGAGAGAGAGAGAGAGAGAGAGAGAACCCCAAGCAGGCCCTGTGCTCTCAGCTTGGAGCCCGACGCAGGGCTTGATCCTGTGAATCGTGAGATCATGACCTGAGCTGAAATCAAGAGTTGGACGCTCAACTGACTGAGCCATCCAGGCACCCCAACAAAGGCTATTTTTAATATGCAAGCAAAATTAAGCCTCAGACTGACCTCTACTTAGTATGCTTTAACAAAACATAAAAGGTAACATTCAAATGTATGCCTGAAATAAAATTTCCTAAATCAAAACTGCTAATAAGAGGAAAGAATATAAATAACTGTCTAAGACAAAAAGGTCATATTCTAAAAGACTAAGTCATGACTTTGGAGAAATCGCTGCATTATTCACTTGTTATTACTAAATTTTCATTAAGTTTTTTTCTCCAAGGAGCTCAATGAAACACCTTAATGATTATTAAATGGTGCAAATGAATATCCCTAAATTCTCCAATACTGAAAATTAGAAGACAGTGTGGCAGTGGCAGAAGAAGACAAATAAAAATAAAAAAATAGAACCAACAAGCAAAAGAAGTTAGATATCTTCCTTTATCAAAAGTGAACTAAACTGCGACTTCTGGTTCATTCCACAAGGATCTTTCTGTAAGAGTTGGATTTAAAGACAACGATGTCTTCCTGTCAGGACTTTGTCAGAAGTATATTTGATTCTGTTAACTTGGAACTTGGAATAGGAGAAAGAAACAGTACCAAATTAGTCTAGAAGAGGCATGAAACTGGAGAAAGACGTAAAACTCAAGAGCCAATACGTTGAGAATAATCAGTTTACAAAGGAAATAGTTTTGAGAAAGGGAACAACATTCAGTGTGGTGGTTGAAGGAAGCGATCCTAAAAATGGTGTTTTGCTTTTTGGCAGGAATGAAGTGGATTTTGTGGGTAGGCAAATCAGGGAAACCTACAACGGTAATTCAAGTTTGAAATTACTAGAAACTTGGTAGGAGAACTGGTAAATGGAAAGGGGACTAAATGATTACGTGGCATCTCCAACTGCTACTCCAGTCCTCATCTCCAGGCCAGTGCCCACCCTTTCTCCCCGATTGCTCTGGCCCAGAGTAACACCTTTCTCTTCCCATCAGATGTGGTTTCTCTATCAATGCTCTATGCGTCCCTTCCTGTCTTTCCTCAGAGACTTCATTCCGCTGATTATCTTCAGTCAATCCTCAAACTCTTGCCATTAGCTCTTTTCTTTCAGCATATAAAAATCCTCAAGTTTTTCATATCCAAACCCAAGTCAAAAGTTTCTTTAAACCTATGTTCTCTCTTTTTTTAAATGCTTATTTATTTTGAGAGAGAGAGAGACAAAAAGTGATTGGGGGCCGAGGTGAGGGTAAGAGAAAGATGGAGACAGAGAATCCCAAATGGGCTCTGAGCCATCAGCGCAAAGCCCAATGTGGGGCCCGAACTCATGGACCATGAGATCATGACCTGAGCTGAAACCAAGAGTTAGATGCTTAACCAACTGAGTCACCCAGGCGCCCCAACCCTATGTACTCTGTCAAGATCATCTGATCTCTCTTCACAAGCCACTCCTAGAAAGACGTATACTTCTTCCTGATTCACTCTTCACACTGAAGCAATCCGGCTTTCGGCTTTACTATCTTACCGAGCTGTTCCACATAAAAGCAACACTGACCTTCTAAGTATCAGAAGTAATCTCCAGTTTTTGGTCCTCATATGAATGAATCCTGCTGAAACTTTTTATGCATTCACCTCCTCTTTCTTGAAGAGATCTCCTCCCTCAGTATCTAAGACATCCCATTCCTTCTTCTGTGAGTACTCCACAGGGACTCATCTCGTTCTGCCTATTGTTACCCTCCCGCCATATTTGTGACCTCAATGATGCCAGTTCAAAAATTACCCGGAATTCTGAATCTCTAGCCCAGACAGACATCTCTGTGGAGCTCTGATTCTGAATGTTTGACAATACTTCTATGCCCAAAACCGACTCATCATGTTCCTCCTTAAAAAAGTCACTTGTTACGTCTTAACTCGCTGAATGGAGCCATCGCCCACCCAGTTGTTCAAGTAAAACAACTGGGAACCATCTGAGATTCTTCTCCCTTCCTTACTTCTCAGATCAAATCACTACAGACCAGAGATTCTCTCAAACTTGCTCCTTTGCATTTATTCCATTGCCTTTGTTCGTTTCTCATTTGGACCATGTCACCTTCCAACAGTCTCCTTGGTGATTTCTCTATCTCTAATATCCATCATCGCAACCTAGTTTCTAGAGGAAAAGTGTTCTAATTGTTCGGTGGCTCTCTACTATCTATAAGCTACCTTCTCAACTTTGTACGGCATAAACGCACCTGCCCACTCTACTTCCTCATTCTTACCATTTCCCAGCTCAACTTCAAGCTCTAGGTACATGTTTTCCTGTGCCCAGTTCTTCTGTATAAGCTGTAGCACCATTTCCCCACTTGTCTGCCTGGGACATTCTAACTTATTTCTAGCTACTTGTTAAATGCTAGTTTCTCTATCAGGTAGATTTTGGTGTTCTTTATATATTCTCAACTGTAGTTTTGAAGATTCTTCCACTAACCAATGACTTTACTGCATTATAACTGTCTGCATGGACATCTTAAATACTTAACTGGCTCATATTAGGATATTAAAATACATCTTGTATCCCAGAACAGTAGTTACCAAACGATTCCCCTAACTTAAAAAGCTTTATAACAAATGCCCAGAAAGGTCTTTTAATTAATTTTAAGCTATTTGAGATTAAGGAATAAGAGACCACTTCTTCTTATTTTTGCTTTAGCACTGCCCAGTACAGTATCTAACACAGAGAAATAAAGATCTGAAGCGTTTGCTCAATGAGTAGCTCACTGAACAAACATTGTTTGAGCAACTAGTATTCGGCAGAAACCATTCTTAGTGCTGGGATACGGTGCTGA
Organism: Paguma larvata; assembly: GCA_030068075.1. Classification (NCBI taxonomy): domain Eukaryota; kingdom Metazoa; phylum Chordata; class Mammalia; order Carnivora; family Viverridae; genus Paguma; species Paguma larvata. The sequence goes on from CM057838.1 coordinate 42,950,898, forward strand.
GCATAACAATCATGATCTCTATCCTAGGAGAATTTAAAACGTCGAGGAGAAGACAGATATTTAAAAAGTAATTCCTGAAGTATATAATGACAGCTTGACAAGAGACTACAGAAACATTTATTGGGAGACCTAACCCATCTTTTCCCCTGAGTAAATCAACTTTAAGTAGTGACTAGAGAGACAGGCAAACGACATGTAGATAAAGTCGGGGGTGGCGGTGCTTGAGAAGCCCAGGCAGACTGAACACAGATACTACAGAGGGGAGGACGGCAAGGAACAAGCCAAGAGGCACAGGGAGCCGAATGGTGGAGGGATTTCTAAGAGAAGTTTAAGTTTGGTACTTCCAGTAACGAATTCTTTTTTCTCCATGAATCGAATCACTAAATTAAACACCTGTTTTCTAAAAGCATCACACTCCTGAACCATAAAAAGAAAACATATTCCAAATAAAATCCTTGCCGTGGCACCCTCTGTGCTGAAGCACCGAGGAAAGAGATTAAACCCGAGGTGTTTCGCGGTCTGTGAACGCGAAAGCAACTGAGACTCGGAACTCTCCAAAGTTAGCAGAGTTCTAACCAAGAGCACCGTGTGCCAACAACATTCTAAACGTTCACTTTTGAAATAGGAAAAGTATGCTTTACCTCTTTAATTTGGGATAGAAGATGAGATTCTAATCTTTTCTGATTTTCCATTCAGTTGAGCACAGTAAATGGGATCGTCCTTCTATAATACAGGTACATTTTTCTAGGAAAGTCTGTGAACACTTTAATTTAAAAGCCATGGACAGCAACCTAGAGGAGCTCTGACCATGCAAAATGTTTTATAAATAGTTCCATGTGCACTGTTCATCTGGAGTCTCACTAGAGATGGATAATGACCTTGTATTTTGTACTCATTTACTCTGAATTAGCCAAACCTCTGTTTTTAATTACATACTTAATTCACCTAGCATGGTCTAATTACAGAAAACAAAACATCATTTAAACAAAAGGTGGCCTTGAACTTAATCTATCAAAACACCAGTTAGTTTTAAAAGTTTTCAGTTCTTAATAAACTGCCAAGACATGCAATAGCAATTTTCCAAATGTGATCATACGCTTTTATAGCTACAGATTTACTACATAATCAAACATCTGTATATACTTTGAAAACTTGATGTGTTGTCTCACTATTAATGCAAATCTGCTTAAATTTTGATAGACCTGTAAAATCTTAAAGCTCAAGTACTACGGAATAATTCTTACATACTCGAGGTCATTTTGGCCTTGAAATGACAAGTCATCATAACCATGGCTACTTATTTGTGAAATGCTCCAGAACTCTATATAAACTCATTTGTGGAATTTTCCCTAACTCCCCCAGCGTAATAGATCTTCTCCTCAGTGCTACCACGGTACCTTATGTATCTCTCAACCACAGTGTTTACGATGCTGAATCGTGGTTACTGGTTTAAAGACCTATTGCCTAAATATATGGCAAATTTCATCAAGAAAGCAGAGTTCATGAGTTTTATCTCTGTATTTCCAACACGGCACACAGAGCCTGACATTAGAGACAGTCCTCAATACGTGTTTGTTGAATTAATACATTTAAACACAATACTATAAACCTATCTCACTGTGGATGCCATGATCTTATACATAGAAAATCCTAAGGAATCCACCAAAAAACTATTAGAACCCATGAATGAGTTCTGCAAGGTTGCAGGATACAAGATCAACATATAAAAATCAACTGTATTTCTATACAATGAGCAAGCCAAAAATGAAATTAAGAAAAACCAATTCTGTCAAAAAGCATATTTAGGAATAAATTAAACAAAAGGAGTGCAAAACCTCCACTATGAAAAAACACTGCTGAAAGAAATTAACAAAGACCCCAGTAAATGAAAAGACATCCCATGTTCACCGGCTAGAAGACTTCCGGTTGTTCAGAGGGAAATACTCCCCAAATCGATCTATGGAACTAAGAGATTCCAAGCGGTACTTCCCAAATCCCAGCTGGCTTCTGTGTAGAGAGTGACAAGCTAAGCCTAAAATTTGGAAAGTCAAGGTATTCAAAATAGCCAAAGCATACTATGGAATACTATTCAGTCTTAGAGAGAAAGGAAATCCTATCATGCTATAACATAGATGAACCTTGGGGACCTTACACTAGTGACTGACATAAGCCAGTCACTAAAAGGCAAATACTGTATGAGTCCACTTATATAAGGTACCTAAAATGGTCAAATTCATAAAAATGCAGAGTAGAATAGTGGTTGCCAGGGGCTGGGGGAAAGGAGAGAGAGGGAGACAGTTAAATGGGTACAGAGTTTCACTTTTGAGAGATGAAAAGCGTTCTGGAGATGGGTCGCACAACAATACGTATGAATGTACTTAACAATACTGAACTGTACAATTAAAGATAGTTGAGATGATAACTTTTATGTTGTGTTTTTTACCAAAAAAACTTTTTTAAATAGCCAGAACAATCTTTGAAACAATGTTTCAAAACTGACTACAGAGCTACGATGATCAAGATGCTGTGGTACCGGCAGGAGGACACATATAGCAAAGGAATAGAACTCAGAGTTCAAAACTAGATCCTCACACTTATGGCCAACTGATTTCCTGTAAGAGTGCCAAGAGAACTCAATGGGGGAAAGAACAGTCTTTTCAACAAATGGTGCTGGGACAACTGGATTGCAACATGTCATAGAATGAAACTGGACTCTTATCTCATACCGTATGCAAAAACTAACTCAAAATGGACCAGAAACCTAAACAAGAGCTGAAACTATAAGACTCTTAGAAGAAAACCTAAGTGTAAATCTTTACGATCTTGGATTAGGCAAAAGTTTCTTAGATATGACACCAAAGCACAAGCAAAAACCAACCAACCAACCAACCAACCAACCAACCGGACTTCACCAGAGTTAAAAACTTTTGTGCTTCAGAGGATTCCATCAAGACAGTAAAAAGAGAACCCACGGAGTGGGAGAAAATGCCTGCAAGTCATAAATCTATCTAATAAGCAACTTGAGGTGGAATATATAAAGACCGCTTACAACTCAGTAATAAAAATACTAGCCCAATTAAAAAAGGATTTGAATAGACCTTTCTCCCAAGAATACAGGCAAATGGGAAATAAGCATATGAAAAGACACTAACACCATTAGCCATTAGGGAAAAGCAAATCAAAACCACAATAAGACCCCACTTGATATCCATCGGAATGACCATAATCAAAATATAGATAATATCAAGTGTTGGTGAGGATGCAGAAAAATTGGAACCCACGTAAACTGTTGGTGGGGATGGAAAATGGTGCAGCCTACAAAACAGTCTGGCTCAAACAGTTAAAACCTAGTACTATCATATGATTTGCAATTCCATTCCTAGGTATATATATTTAAGAAAAATGAAAAAGTCCACACAAAGTCCACACAAAAACTTGTGCAATATTGTTCATAGCAGCATTATTTGTAATAACTAAAAGGTGGAAACAATCTAAATGCCCATCAATTCATAAATGGGTAAACAAAATGTGGTATATTCATACAATGGAATATTATTCAGCCATAAACTGGAATGAAGTGCCAATATATGCTACAACATGGTTGAACCTTGAAAACATTATGGTAAGGGAAGGAAACCAGACACAAAAGCCTCTTATTATTACATGAGTACATCTGGATAAAATGTCTAGAATAGGCAAACGTACAGGCTAAGACAGAAAGTAAACTAGTGACTGCCTACGGCTGTGGGTAGAGGAGGGTGGGGCTGATGGCTGGGGGTGCGGGTCTCATTTTGGGATAATGAAAATGTTCTAAAATTGAATGAGGTGATGGATGTCCAACTTTGTGAATATACTAAATATCACTGAACACTATGCTTTAAATGAGTGCATTGTGAATTATATCTCAATAAAGTTGTCACACACGGCGCTTACAATATTAAATGACTGAAGTAGGTTTCTGGGAAGGCGGCAAACGATGATGTGAAAATACAAGGCTGCAAACGACCGAAGCCAACGTCTTGTACCTAAATTGTCTCCTGATTCCTGACAGAAAAATTATTAGAAAATACAAGCAATTTATTTCCACTTTAGATCTATTACAACGTGGATGCCCGAATGCTGTCCTTCTCACAGAAGAATGTATGGCTAGCACAGTGACAATAAATAACCCAGCTAAGGAAGCAGTAGTTAAAATTCCAGAGTAACTTTTTCTAAGAAAGCAATCAGGCAAAATCAGAAGGTCAAAAAATCACAACATAGGATTAGAAATTTCAGATAGAAAAAGGTAGCAGCAAGCCAGAAAAACAGCTGTTGAGTAAGAGAAGACTGTGAGACTGTCATGAAAGGGGTGGGGGTTTTAGCCTGGTGAAATGAAAAGATGCAGATCCAGGACAGTGAGGGCTGGGAAACCAAGAGAATCACCAAAGAGTGAGCGTAGCGGTATGCAAAAGACGGGAATGAACAGAAATTTGAGCTGGGGCTCTAATAGAGCAGGCAGCGAGGGCCGTGGCTTAGAATGGAATTTAAAAAATATATGGAAAAAAAATCTCCCAAACCTTTCTGTTTTTAAATCCCCGTGTGAAGGTGTTGACTGACCGAAGGGTAGAGAAAACGCCTGTTACCAAGTTCTTCCAGCAGGGCTGGGGCAGGAGGGGAGGAAGCTCTAAGGGAAGCTGCTGTTGAAAAGAGGTCCCAGGGGGCCCAGAAACTAGTTCCCGCGCTCCATTCTGGAGCAATGTGGGTCTCCCCACTGTGCGTGACAAAACAGGAGAGGTCGACACTCCCATTGTGGAGGGTAATACACAAAGCACGACATGGCCCTGCCCTTCAAGAGACTGTTCGTAAAATAAATCATTATTTCATGTTATTGTAATAATTTTTCTTTGTCCTGATCTGGAGCCTTAGGGAGGATCTTTTACACTGAAAGAATTTATGAACCTAAACTGCTCATCAAGATCGCCAATGACCTCCTGTTGCTAACAACCTAAGAGTAAATTATCAGTCTTCAGGTTTCTTGAGCTTTAAGTTCAGTCCTCAGGTTTCTTGAGCTTAAGTAGAATGGGAACTGAGAGCACTCTCGACTTTTAGAACACTGCCCTCGCATGACTTCCAGGATGCCACACTTTCCTGGTTATCTTTCTACCTCCGTGACCATCCCTTGTTAGTCTCTTTTGCTGGTTTCCCCTTCCTCTTTATTTTTTCAGAAACAACATAATGTCACACTTTCATCAATATTTTTTTTTATAATACATAGTATTTATATTTTCTTAATAAAAACTTAATATTTAAAAACTCACTCAATTTAAAAAACTACTTTGGAAAGTAACTTTTTACTTCAAAAAGAAGCTAGAAAAGGGGTGCCTGGGTGGCTCAGTCAGGTAAGCATCTGACTTCAGTTAGGTCATGATCTTGCAGCTCCTGGGTTTGAGCCCTACATCTGGCTTTGTCCTGACAGCTCAGAGCCTGGAGCCTGCTTCCGATTCTGTGTCTCCCTCTCTCTCTACCTCTCCTCCACTCTCTATCTATCACTTTCTCTCAAAAATAAATCAGCATTAAAAAAATTAAAAGAAAAAACTCTAAGTGATACAGCATGTGTATGAAATGGAAGATTCAAAACTCATAAATATGTCCATTCTCCCTAAATTGACCTAAAGGTTTCATAGAGTCCAATCAAAACCTCACAGGAGATTTTGTGCAACTTGATTTACGGATTCTAAAATTTACGTGGGAGTGCAAAGGGTCAAGAATAAGCAAGGACTCTGGAAGTAATTGATCAAGGTGGGGAACTTGCTTCACCACAAAGCAAGACTTCTAATGAAGCTATAAAATTCAAGACAGTATGGTATTTGTTTAATTGAACAAACAGACTGATAAAACACAACAGAGAGCCTCCAAATAGAATCTTTCATGTATAGACACTTAACCTGTGACAGAAATAGAACTTCATACAGTGAAGAAAGGATGGATTTTTCAATTCTTTCGATACATGATACTGGGACTAGTTATGCAACTGGACCCCTTTCTGACTCAAAAACCAACGTGACTGAAACTTATGTCCACACGAAAATGTGCACCTATTAATAGCAGCTTTATTCATAATTTCCCAAAACTGGAAACAACCAAGATAACCTTCAGTATGTAAATGAATGAACAAACTGTGGTGCATCCAGACAGTGGAATATTATGCAGCAACAAAAATTGATGAGCTCTCAAGCCATGAAAGGACACTGAGGAACCTGGATGCATGATGTTCCGTAAACGCAGCCAGTCTGTAAAGGCTATACATTACACATGATACCAATTATGTGATATTTGGGAAAATAAAAACTATAGAGACAGTATAAAAGATCAAAGATGGCCAGGGGGTTGAGGGAAGAGCTGGCAGGATGAATAGGTGGAGTGCAGGGGAGTTTTTCAGGATAGTGAAGCGATTCTGTATGAAACTGTAATGGTAGATATACGGTATTATGTATCTGTCAAAGTCCACAGAACAGGACAACACAAAGAGTAAACATTAATGTAAACTGTGGACCTTAGTTATTCATGAAGAACCACTATCGGTTTATCGATTGTAACAAATGTAACACACTAACATGACTTGGGGGGGGGTGCTGCTCATGGAAGATAGGGAGACGGAATATTTGGAAACTACTCTCTGCTCAATTTTTTTGTAAACCTAAAACTTCTCTAAAATATAAAGTCTATTAATTAAAACAAAACAACATGGAAGATAAAACAATAAAATTTTAGATGTCAACAAATAAAATATACTTATGTTCTCTTAAATATGATGCAGAAAGTGTATATCTTAAGAGACTAATGAATTCAATGATATCAAAACTAATAAATTCTGTCATTTAAAAACACTATAGAGAGTGAAAAGACAAGCCATATAATGGGAGACTATGTTTGTAGCACATATAACTGAAAACAGAATCCAGAATGTATGACTAGCTCCTACAATCAATGAGAAGACAACCTTAATAGAAAACTAAAGGACTTGAACATGTATTTCATAGAAGAGGAAATTAGAATGGCCAATCCCACGAGAAACATATTATATTCAATCCTGTTAGTGATTAAGGAAAATATGAACTGGAACTATGACAGAAGGTCATTTGATAGCCGCTACATTGCTGGAAATTCAAAAACCTGCCAATAGCAAGGGTTAGTACTGAGCAATGGGAAACGTACAGAAATTTTCATAGCAGCACTGTTTGTGATGGCAAAAAAAAAAGAGAGAGATGCTTCAAATATTAGTCAATAGAGAATGGATACATTAAAATATGGAATAATCATTTAATGGAATACAACTCTGAAAATGTATGAACTAGAGTTTCATGCATCAACATGAATGATCCTGGAAAATGCTGTTTAAGAATCCATACATGGTTGGTAAAACTACAAAGAAAAGGACAGAAATATAATTACCAGAAAGCAAGGTCAGTGGTTACTTCCATGGGTAGGGGAGGAGAATACACAGGGACTTCTAAGGAACTTGAATTTATATCACTTGACCTACGTGGTGAGTATTTGGGTAGGCATATAAATATTGTTTAACCTGTAAATACAATGTCTGGTGCACAAAATTTAAGAAATACAAATTTAAGAATTATATAAAGGCAAAGGTAGAAACAAATACAAATAAAAGCATCTTTAGAAATATAATTTATGTATGTTGTCTCGGGTCGAATATTTTAAAATGCTATATACCTGGGGCGCCTGGGTGGCCCAGTCGGTTGAGGGTCCCACTCTTGGTTTCGGCTCAGGTCATAACCTCACGGTTTGTGGGTTCGAGCCCCACGTTGGGCTCCACACTGGCAACGCAGAGCCTGCTTGGGATTCTCTCTCTTTCCCTGTCTCTCTGCCCCTCCCCTGCTCTCTCTCTCTCCATCTCTCTCACAATAAATAAATAAAATTTAATATAGCATTAAAAAATGCTATATGCCTTGATGAAAGGAGCACACATTTACAGAAAAGGAAAGGGAGTTTATGTATTTCCCCCTAATCCTTTATGGTAAATTTCAAATATCCCCAGAAAAATTAAAATTACAGTACAATGAACACACCCATATACCCTCTGTTTTGGTTCAACAATTGTTAACATTTTACTGTATTTTCTCGCTTGCTTTACACCACACACATACACACACACACACACACTTTTTATTCTGAACCACTGGAAACTATATGCAGAACATCCTGGTAGTTTGCACTTAAATACTTCAGCACACATCTTCTGAGAATAAGTACATTTTCCTACGTTACTACTTATTGTGCCCAAGAAAATGGTGCGTAAGTCTATAAAATCACCTAATCTTCAGGGACTACATATCATTTTGAAGACCAGAAAGCTTGGGAAACATATATAAAAATAAAGCTAATTGAAAGGTTACCCACAAGAAGTTCACTGAATATTCTGAGGGAATATTTATTTTAAAAACCATTGAATTTATTACCTATAAATTAAGTTTAACTGGGCCAAAATGGTGGAGCTAAATTTCCCAACAATGTATACGGTTATCAAATTTTTGAAAGAAAAAAAATCACAACATGTGGTTTGACACCGGGATGGAATATATGAAATTAAAACTGTCCAGGAAAACCCAAGCTGTGTGGTCACTGCAAACAGGCTACAAAGAGATCAGGATGCTTCTGTTGCAACGCAGGCTTACCAGAGACTGTATAAGCAAGTTATCATCCTAAACCAGACCCACGGGAAAAAGACTGAAAATCAAAACTCCCAGGCAGGACGAGCTAGGCTCTTGGGGCATAACTTTGTATGTATTACAACTGGTTCCCAATATAGAGAAAACAGATTTCACTACCCTACTATTTATTAAAGGTCCTGAGAGTCCACTTCAAAATATTTTATTTCAGGCTTCAAGTTACATCTATGCTACTTTAAGAAATATTTTATATTATCTATTATTGTTCTAATAGTCGGCAAATTCCCAAGTAAAAAAGATATTCTGTTATCCTATTATAATCCCCTATCTCGTAAAGAGGTAGAAAAAATAGTCATGGCTCATTCTGTATGATTCCATTTATGTGAAATGTCAAGAAAGGCAAATCCAAAAAGATAGGAGATTATGGTTGCCTAGGACTAGGGAGAAAGGATGTTGGGGGGAAATAAGGAGTGACTGCTAATGGGTAGAGGGTTACTTTGGGGGGCAATGAAAAGATTCTAAAATTGATTGTGGTGATAGTTGCACAACTGTGTGTATATACTAAAAAAAACCCCACTGAATTGTGTATCTTTAATGAGAATTATATGACATGTGAATTATTTCTCAATAGGGTTGTAAAAATTTTTTAAAAATGGTTATGGCTGATGATTGTTTAGATTAACTAAAAACACGACACAATTTAGGAAAATATTATGGGAAAATCTTAACAACTGAGGACTAAGAATTACTATCACAATCTGACAGATATTAACGTAGGGAAAATTATTGGTGCACATATTCTAAAAAGCTTTCCAGTAAATATTTGAAACATATGGTCTTGGTCTCTTTTAAGATGCAAAAGAATTAGGAAAGGTCAAGTTAAAAACTAATGATGTATTCTTACATGCCTTATAAAATGAGTAAACAAAAGCTCAGGGAAATTGGTTTAAAAAAATAAAAAAGCTTTCTAAAACTCATCCCAAATTTGCCCAATCAAGTCTTTTCCTAATCATCTACCTTTGAGTTTTTTAATCTAAGAAGTTTCTCTAATGATCTAACCTGATAGAGATTCAGCATATGATGAAAGAGAACTTGCAGAAAGTAAAATAATTATAGGACCAAAATACCTTTCCTTCTCTTCACTTGGACAAAATATGTTTGGACAGGATTAAACAGCAATTTCTTAGGCAGTTCTGGAAGGTTCTGCTAAACGCTCTTAAGGTTGGCCATCAATATAAATTTTATTTTACTTTTAAAGCTCTCAAAAATTGCGCATGTAATTCATGCTCATAACTATTTCGAATGGAGGGCTGCGTGTATATGTATGTGTGTGTAAAATGTATTCGTTGTTCAAAAATCTAGATTCATAGCATGAAAATACTTAGACCGCTTTATATAAGCTACCTTGTGAACCTTGTGTTCAGCTAGATGACGATTTTGCAGATTATTAATAGGCTGATGAATTTGATGAAAACATCTTAATGGAACTACTTTATTAAGGAAAATGACAAACTTTGAATTTTGATCTGATTTGATTACTCTTACCTAGTAATCAAACAGTCTTTTAGCAACAATGGCATAAAATAAACAATCTCCTAAATATAAGCCTAGAGTTTATTATAGATTAAGATTTTCAAATTTTCAATTGACCATAAATCAAAGCACATACTGGGGAATAAAACTAACATAAAATGAGAACACAGTCATACTTGAACTAACAGTCTTTTAGAAAGATTGTAAGTAAACCTAAAGTTTATCAATATTAAACAATTCATCTATATATTAAAATTTGATTTCATATTCTTTCAAAAATTCTATTTTTCTACTCAGAGAAGTTACTTATATAATAATAGAATTCAATAAGAAAAATGTATTTGGAAATTAATCTAATATTTTTCTAACACTTGCTAAGTTTTTTTAAATATATCTATGCTTCATTAACATTTATTCAAGTCACTTCTTATTTAATAAAAATAAGTTCTCTTTTTTGAAATTTTAAGGGTTCAATATCAAGGTATTTTATTAAATGGAAACCTAGGATAAATTCAAAAGGAAAGTTTAAAAAAGAAAAGCACTAGGCTTTGAAATGAATCCTGTCAATATTGGGGTCCACATTACACACAAATATAAAAAAAAATCAGACTAAAAACTGGCATAATGAAAGAATAATTTCAAACCTTATCATTCTAATACATAATAAACTTCCATAATGAAGAAAGGATTACTAGGGACATGAGATGCCATTTCTTAGGCTGCTAGAATTATTTAACAGTCAAATTCAATTTCATGCCTAACCCAGAGCCATACCACCAATGTGCAAGCCCTATTTTTGTTGGTCAAAAGACAGTTATAGATGCTCTTTTCCTCCTCACAATTTCTTAATTAGTTTTGCAAATAATTACAAAATTTTTACCAGGCCAAATGGCCCCATGTTCCCTACCCCCACCCACAGACTTTCCTTCTTTTTTAGCCCCTGTAACATCAGAAGAACATTTTTTAAAACTGTAAATAAATCCCAATAACTAGTTATGAGATTTATTCATAGATGCTCTCAATAATACTATGAACTAGTATGCCTGTGAACTATTAGTAATTTATGCAAGATATCTAAATCCACTTTTTTATAGCCGGAATTCACATTTGAACAAATAAGAAAACACCAAACAGACTGAAGGTGAGTCTAAAGATGTACAATTAGTTTTACAAGTAACTAATTCTTTGTTAAACTTAATGAAGTCACTGGCAGTTGTTGTTTGTTTCAATTTTGCAAGAATCTGAAGTGACTGGGGGGTTAGGATCTAAAAATCTAACAGCTACATAAATAAAGGAGGATGCCCTGTATCCTGAGTAGGAAGAGCAGATCACAATATAGGGATGTTTTGCAAGTGGTTCCCTTGATTGAGTTAGTTTCTAAAGGGAAATAAAAAGGCACAGAGAGGGTGAGTACAATATTTTTGCTGAATAAACAAAACATTAGAAACTAAAAAGGAGGTGTAACTGTTGGTAGGTTACTCTAAAAATAATAACTAACTTATGTTACTCTAAAAATGATAACTAAAAGCACACCATTATATATTAATTTATATTTAAACAAGCAATCCCAAGTAAGTCTCAAAAAATGTAAAAATAACATGTTCTATCCTAAATGTTAACCTTATTAGTATTTTCCCATGGTCTGGAAATACTAATTAAAAATATTGGTTCCTATTAAATGAATGAATCAAGTCCAGTGAGACAAGTGCTTTTCATGTGTGTTGAATTTGAATCACTTCACATGCAATATCTAGTAATTTAATATTTATGTATCTAACAAAATGTAAAATATAACAATGTAAGAAACTTAATACGAAAATATGAAGTAGCTACCTATGATATACCTGTGTATAATATCTGTGATTATTTTTATTAGAGACACAAAATATTAAATGAAATTTCTTTCTGTTCTAAAAATTATAAAGAGAATGTATAGTCACACTTAAGTACTTTAAAACATTTTCCCTTAAAGAAAAGTTAGTTGATGCTACTCCAAATACAAAAAGCCAAATATATTGTTAAGTACATTAATATGAAATTGAGTAAACGTATGAACTGTTATGTTTCTTGAATGCCTACTCTTATACCGTTATCATTTCTTTTTAGAATTTACCGTGATTTTAAATAATAGCTTCCTAACAATGATTCAGGGAAATATATGGGCACATCAATATAATCCATTTTCCCCTGGAAATAAATATATTATGTATCTGAACAGAGAACACAAAGCTTGAATAGAAAAGTTCCAATGTTTTAGAAGTACTTCCTCTGCCATCAGAAGCTGGTTTTATTTTTTGATACTTATTTTTTTTAATATAAAACAAGGTTCTCCTAAATTCAAAACTAAAAAGGGGACATTACGGAGGAATATTCATTTAACTTAGAGAATAAGTATTAAATTATTACCAATGGCAAAACTGTTATACATGATTCTTTTTTAAATGTTTTAGTTATGAAAAAGAAACTAGGTTGAAAAACTCTGTAGGTATCACATTTAAAAATAGCCTTTGGCTTTTAAATGGATATGATTTTTTTTAATCTTTCAAAATAATAATGATAAATGGAGATGATGATGTTTGGCCTGAAGTTTTCTAAGTCTCTTTGCACAAATTCTGTTTATTTTCAGTTAAACCTTCAGACTCAACTTTTATAAGGTAAACAAGTTATAAAATATTACCTTGGAGATACAAAATGAATATAATTTTTGAAGTCTCATTATAGAATTCTAGATGACACGAATATGTGCCACGTTGCAAGGAACCACTTAATAGAAGCATGAAGCTAAAAATTTCTTAGCAAAGAGCAGGTAAAAAAAGTATTACCTTATTATCTTATTTAAATTTCTCTGGAAGAAACTTAAAGCTAAATATATTTTTTTTAATGTTTATTAATTTTTGAGAGAGAGGCTCAGAGTGCAAGCAGGGGAGGAGCACAAGGAGAAGGAGACAGAATCCAAAGCAGGCTCCAGGCTGTCAGCACAGAGCCCGACACGGGCCTTGAACACACCAACCATGAGATCATGACCTGAGCTGAAGCTTAACTGACTCAGCCACCTAGGCGCCCAAAGCTAAATCTTTAAATAAATAATCTAGAAGAGTTATCAGTCTGGTCCACGTGATTGCATGGTCTTATGTATCCAACGACACCAGAATTTCTGTAATCTCACATAGCATCAATTCTGAATGTCAAACATTACTGTTCAGTCAAAAATAATTTCAACTAAAATTTCGCACATTTTCACCTTTTCTAATTTTTGAGCCTATTGATTCTACTACAATCATATTTTTCAGATTAGTGGGTCTGGCCAAATTATCTATGGGTGAAATTAAATGCTCAGATGTCTATTCCCATCAGTGGCCTGGGGGCTTCTCCAGGGCAGCAACTTGTTTGAATTACGAGTCTACAGAATTTGGCATATAGTAAGGGCTAAAAAATGTTCACTGGATAAATGATGCATGAAGGAACAAACTAAAATACTTCTATAGAGATAGAAACATGAAATGCTCCAAAATGTATTCATCAAGTCAGTAATATTTATTCTTCTAAAAGAATACTGAGTCAGAGTTTTTGGCTGTCCCTGAAGACCACAGCCCAGAGCAAAGAGGAAGATGAGGCATAAGTATTAGTGATCTTGAAGAGAGCCACTGACCAAATATATTTTTGGTATTTTTGTGTTTTGTATAAATTCTTTATATATTTTAGATATTAAGCCCTTATTAGATATGTCGTTTGCAAATATCTTCTCCCATTTAGTAGGCTGCCCTGTTGTTTTGCTGATGGTTTCCTTAGCTGTGAGAACACTTCTTATTTTAATTTTGCTTTTGTTTCCCTTGCCGAAAGAGACATATCTAGAAAAATGTTTCTATAGCCAATCTCAAAGAAATTACTGCCTACAATTTCTTCTAGTTTTATGGCTTCAGGTCTCACATTTAGGTCTTTAAGCCATTTTGAGTTAATTTTTTCATATGTTTAAGAAAGTGATCTAGTTTCATTCCTGTGCATGTAGGTGTCCAGTCTTCCCAGCACCATTTATTGAAGAGACTGTCTTTTCCCTATTGCATATTCTTGCCTCCTTTGTCATAGATTAATTGACCATATAAGTGTGGGTTTATTTCTAGGCTGTCTAATCTGTCCCATTGATCTATGTGTCTATGTACTGCGTCAGTATCATACTGTTTTGATTACTACAACTCTGTAGTGTATCTTGAAATCTGGACTTGTGATACCTCTAGCTTTATTCTTTCTCAAGATTGCTTTGGCTATTCAGGGTGTTTTGTGGTTCCATTCACATTTGTATAGAACCATAAAAAACAAATTGGTAAAATTACTTTTCTGATATCAGTTCTGTCCTGGTTATCCACTGCTCATAGGATTAAGGTTAAATACATGTTAGAAACTTCAGCTTGTCGTTAAGGTCTTTCTAACCTAGGTCACTCCGGCATCATATCCAATATTATTCTGTACAATAGGCATTATCTCTACTAGGACCTGTTCTCTGGCCCAGCTGAAGTGTACAGAAATCCTTCTGTTCTGGTAGCAAAGCCAGCTCATTCTGAGCCCTGCACCTCTGCCCGCCCCATGTCTGAACACCTACTTTATTCTAACGGTCTTCAGCTGTGCTTCTACCCAGTTTGGGTTTGGGGCCATGATTAACCTATCTTCTGTCCTTGATTAATGACTTTATCTTACAATCAAGCTAACCTTTTCACAAAGGCTTAGTAGTATTGTAATTGTTAAGTAGTACAGTGCAAACTCTAAAGTTGTATTTCCTGGGTTCCAATTTTGGCTCTGCCATCTAGAAGCTATGTGATTTGGCCACTGAACACATTAATATGTGTTTCCTCAACTGTCAAAAAAGGTATGGAGGGGATAACAACAATATCTTCTGCAAAGGATCAGTGTCAAGAAAGTACTTTGAAATGTACTCAGCACATAGTAAACTCTCAACATATACTGGTTATTATTTTTACTAACACCTAGTTTATTAGCTAGAAGCAATAGGACAGAAAAATTCTGAGCAGTTAAATTATACATGCAAACAAACTGCACACACTACTTTGAACTTAAATAACTTGTAGTTAGAAAAACAATGTCAGATGCTGAAGTTTAATGCAGCTTCCTATCATGAGTTACAGCAAAAATGTGGCATAGTACCCAAATGAATGAAAGATTGGTAGTTTTAATGTGGAGTCAAGAGAAAAAAAAAGTATAAATGATTCTAAACAAGGAAGAAATGCTCACATATGAGGGCAACTCATAAAATACAGAAGGGAGCTCAGAGGTTGATTAAGTTTGGAAAATGCTTTAAAAAAATGACAACAAAAGACAAGGATATCCACTCTCACCACTGTTTTTTAACATAGTATTGAAAGTCATAGCCACAGCAATCAGAAAACAAAAAGAAATAAAAGGCATCCAAATTGGCCGGAAGGAAGTAAAGCTTTCACTATTTGCAGATGACATGATACTATAGATAGAAAATCCAAAAGACTCCACCAAAAGAACTGCTACAATTGATCAATGAATTCAGTCAAGTCATAGGATACAAAATCAATCTACGGAAATCTGTTGGATTTCTATCCACCAATAATGAAGTGCAGAAAGGGAAATTAAAAAGCTCAATCCCACTTACTACTGTACCCAAAACAATTAGATACCTAGGAATAAACTTAAGGTAAAAGACCTGAAAACTATATAACTCTAATGAAAGAAACTGAAGATGACACAAAGAAATTTAAAGACATTCCATGCTCATGGACTAGAAGGACAAATATTGTTAAAACGTCTATACTACCAAAAGCAATCTGCATGCTTAATGCACTCTCTATCAAAATACCAATAGCATTTTCCACAGAGCTAGAACAAACAACTGTACGATTTGTATGGAACCACAAAAGACCCTAAATAGCCAGAGCAATCTCAAAAAAGAAAAGCAAAGCTGGAGACATCACAATTCTGGACTTCATTACAAAGTTACATGACAAAGTTACATTACAAAACAGTGTGGTACTGGCACAAAAACAGATACATAGGTCAACAGATACAGAAAACCCAGAATGAACCGACAACTATATGGTCAATTAATCTTCAACAAAGTAGGAAAGAATATTCAATGGGAAAAAAACAATCTCTTCAACAAATGGTGTTGGGGAAACTGGATAGCAACATGCGAAAAAATGAAACTGGACCACTTTCTTATACCATACACAAAAATAAATTCAAAATGAATGAAAGACCATTGGCCAGAAGATGGCCATAGCAACTTCTCTCCAGATATGTCTCCAGAGGCAAGGAAAACAAAGCAAAAATAAACTACTAGGACATCATCAAAATAGAAAACTTCTGCACAGTGAAGGAAATAATCAAAAAAATTAAAAGGCGACCTACACAATGGGAGAAGATATTTGCAAATGACATATCTTATAAAGGATTAATATCCAAACTATATAAAGAACTTATAAAATTCAACACCTAAAAACAAATAATTCAGTTTAAAAATGGGCAGAAGACATGAATAGACATTCTTCCAAAGAAAACATACAGATGGCCAACATAGACATGAAAAGATGCTCAACATCACTCATCATAGGGAAATGGAAATCAAAACTACAATGAGATACCACTTCATACCTGTCAGAATAGCTAAAATCAACAACACAAGAAACAACAGGGTGTTGGCAAGGAATGTGGAGAAAGGAGAATCCTCTTGCACTATTGGTGGGAATGCAAACTGGTGCAGCCGCTGTGGAAAACAGTATGGAAGTTCCTCAAAAAGTTAAAAACTTTTTTTTGAGAACTACCCTATGATCCAGCAATTTCACTACTAAGTATTCACCCAAAGAATATAAAAATACCAATTCGAAGGGATACATGCACCCCAATGTTTACAGCATCATTATCTACAATCGCCAAGTTATGGGAACACCACTGGTCTATCGACTGATGAATGGGTAAAGATGTGGTATATATACGCAATGGAGTATTACTAAAAAAGAATGAAACCTTGCCATTTGCAACAACATGGATGGAGCTAGAAGGTTTAATGCTGAGCGAAATAAGTCAGTCACAGAAAGACAAATGCCGTATGTGGAATTTAAGAAACAAAAGAAATGCGCAAAGGGGAAAAAAAAGAGAGAGAGGCAAATTGAGAAATAGACTTAACTATGGAGAACAAACCGATGGTTACCGAAGGGGTGGGTCTGGGGGGACAGGTGAAATAGGTGATGGAGACTAAGGAGTGCTTGCTGTGATGAGCACCGGGTGTTGTATGGAAGTGCTAGTCACTATCCTGTACACCTGAAACTAACATTATGCTATGTGTTAACTAATTGGAATTTAAATTAAAACTTAAAAAAATGACAACAAAAAGGTTAATTGGTAACATATCTAAACAGCCACTGTCAAATGCTGACTGCTAGCCTGCTAAGGGTTGCGCAATGACTTAATTTCCTTAACTCAGTTATTTAAAGAATATTTTTCTATAAGGCTATACCTCTAATACTATCATAAAGGAAAATGGGAAAATAGAATTTGCTTGCAGATTCTAGCTGTAATTAACTGATTTCTGCAATTCAAGGTGGGGACTTACCTGCATCTTGTTTCTATTGTACTTTATATAGATATGCTAAGGGAAAGCTTTCAGTGTTCAGAGTCAGGGCAAGAATGATTAAATGTTGAAGATCAAAAGCAAAGCAATTCCAGGAATTTTGTACCATCACTGAAGTTTGAATGAATTAAAGACGGTAAATTTCTTTTCATCAAAAAATATAATCACTAAAATGACTATCTGTTTTAGGTCTTTCTTCCATTAGCCACAATAATTCACAACTGGCTATTCATTTGACTGGTTACTAAAAGAGCATGGTTGATTATTAGCTTTTTAAATATTTATAAATTTGTAACTCTATTATATAGCTTCATCACATTCTCAGATTAATATACAAAGTTAAAAACTAACTACTGAAGGCCTGTAGAATTACAACTGGATATTCTAAACCAGGTTACTGAGCCTTCTGTAAGACACTTTACTAATTAACAACAGCTTAAATTATACATTATATTGTATATCAAGTTAAACATTACTACTTAATCCATAAAGAAAAATCAGTTCCTTTATTAAGAACCATGAAAAATATACCTTAGAAATAAATTAATAAAATCCAATTTGACAATAAATTATATTAAAAAAATAAAATAAATCGATGAAATTAAGATATGTTTTCCAATTTCTTTTATCTGCTACTATATATTACTTTGATACCCTTTTTCATTTATCTCCTTAAGATCTGTCTATATTTATGGGAAGATTTTTCTGTTACTGACAGACAAAATTATGAACCAAAACTAGTTTGGCTTTGAATCAAGACAACTACATTTTGAATTAAAAAAACAAAAAAGTTATTTACTGGAAAGTCTTCCAATATGATGAATCCAACCTAATAAAACTTTTCTATTTTATTGAGTGAGAAGTTCTGTGGGAAAAAGTTGCCAACCTAATGTCAGAATGGGAGAGAATGGAATCACTATTAGGTTGACCAGCCCAACAAATCTAATAATCCCAAAAAGAACAATATACCTCTAATTGTGAAAGATGTATATCAGGGAGTATGATGGAAGCTTCTTATGTAAAGAGTTTTGACACTAAACTACCATGTATATCCAGAAAATCTGAATTAAGTGTGAAAGTACAAAAATAATTTCAGATTTAAAGAAATTTCATTTATGACAAAGTAAAAAGCAACTCTTTTATTACCAACACAACTTGATATATGTAGTACTAGTAACCTCAGTTGATCCTAGCAACTTATTTGAAATCTAATGGATTATTTAAGAAGTAAGCACCGTGGGGCATCAGTCTTATATTAAAAGGTGATAAATTATGCTGTCCACTCTTTGATCCTAAATGCCACTATTGGTTCTTAACATCTCTTTTGATGTAATTATCCCAACAGTCCCCACTGCCTATTAACCAAACATTCAAAGTGAGGTTATGAACAGAAAGCCCACACAGTCAAAATAACTTCCTCAGCCATCAACATTAGCCATAACATATGCTTGGAGTATAATATCTTTGTTTTAAGATGTAAAGTAGCCAATTTTTCATCACGATCTTCTAAATAAATGACATTTTAAAAAGAACAAATTACTATGAGCAAAGTTTATGCTTGTTAGAACTCTTCTTGGTAAGCCATTTTTCTTTTTGCCATGTGTTTTAAACATCTTAATAAATTCCAACATGATGACAAGAACCCGCACAGTGCACCTGTGCTTTCTATCTTAATGAATCCAATAAGTACAGGCCTGCTCACTTTAATTTGTAGAGGAAATGATGATATAGTTGGTTTTAACTTAAGGTATTAATTATCTAAATAAGCAGAATTAGTTTAATGTTCCAGTAGACCTTGCCCAGATACAACCGCTAAATAACATTTTCTGAAATTATGGAAGTTTTAAAAACAGCATGTTTGGAAATAAGGAAGCAAAATGCTCATTCTACCTAAGACGGCCAAATGGATTAAATTCTACTGAGGAACCAATGTAGCAGTTCAGAGACACTAAAGTTTTTGTGGACTTTAACTACTACAGAATCGATTAGATGCAGTTTAAATGCCCAGTGAGTAATTAACTATTGCCATTTTATTCCTACCTGTATATAAACACGTATCTTTCAAGAAGGCCACTCTCCTGTCCAAAACCAAGGTTATGACCGTCTTAAATGCCTCAGTATACTGACGGTCAAAATCTTCTAAAAACTCAACACGGACCTAGACAATCACATGATAGAACTGTGCACACGCCACACACCATCTGTTGGATACAACTGCCAGCAGAGATTTCGTGAGCTGGCAAAGGACTGAAACAGTCAAGAATTCTGCAAGTATTTCAAAGTGCAGGCTTCTCATTAATTTTAATTTCCTGTTGGCTCTACAAGGAAGGAGTGCGTAGTGAAAGCACAATGTGCCACATACACTCAAGTTCATGCCACATGTACACCTGTAATCATAAACTCTTATCCAGGGCTATCCACTAAAACACTTGAGATTCTGTGTTTATTTCTTCTTTGCCCCAGAAGAAATAAATCTGCTATATCTACAGTTATCTTTTCATACTTTGTTAATACTTTTGCAAACATCTGGAAATACTTGACAATAATCACTTAATTAATGCAAAGCTAATCGATGACAATATGCCTGAATACTTCACTCAACTGAAGTGGCTGCCTCGGTGCACACAACTAGGGGCTGAAGAGAACAGGAAGTGCTTTGACTTAGGAGCACACCACAAGGGAAACTCTTTGCCAACATCCCTTTAAAAAGATGAAGCAGACGATACCCTACCGCTACTCTGTTAAAAACTGGTAGACGCTGCTGGCTTCGGTTTGCACCTCCAGGCCCTCCAGAGGGCCTGTGTCGCCGACGGCTTTCCAAAGAGCTGGCGTTGCCTCAAGTGTCTGCACAGGCTCCTGTGGTCCATCACTGTCTCCACATTATTACCCTGCAGAGCTGCTGGCCGCTGGAGGAGGGCGAAGAGACCCTGAGATTCCTAAGATGCGTATGGTGGCTCCAGGAGCACTTTCTCTGGGTTTGCTGCCTGCCGCGTTTTGTGGCAGTGAGGTGTTAGTTTGCTCCTTTGTCTGTTCTCCTAGAACCTTACAGACTTGCCAATCCGGGAGTCAGAAGTAGACGGGAAAATCACTTAGGAAAGTCTGAGGCAAATTTGCATTCGGAGGGGAGGACTCTATCTTTCCTCTGCTACCATTATTGAGACTTTTTCTCCAGTGCTGCTCTGGAGGAGTCTTGTGTCCATTGCCTTAAAAGGCAATGCAAATTGAATAAATATTTTAAAATCATAGTAATCAAGAAAGGCTAACTTACATTTCAGTTTGAGTCGAAGACAAAAACATGGCTGATTTACCTAATCCCTCTCATACTAGTACTTACTGTCAATCCATTTTTTTTTTATGTTTTAAAGATTGGAACCAATATAGTAGGTTAACAGATGGCTTTTAAAGTTTTTGTTCTTGTTCCAAAATCTTTACGTTACCCAAAATATATCTATTTAAGTATGATACTGTAATTTCTGCAAAACACAATCTACACGCTCTCTATTTAACACTAAACAATCTGGATGCTAGGACTGTTTGGACATAATTCTAACAAAAACTGAAACATTAGACTAGTGCTATAATAAACAGATTTGCCTTTTATATTTGTTTTAGGAATCTTCATAGGCACACCCTAAACAGAACATGTTTTAGTAGAGTTAAAATAACTGGTTTGATCAGCACAAATATATTTTATGCTATCTTTATTTTACCCTTAAATTCGTCAAATCATAAATTAATACTCCTATCATCTCATTACAACCAAGAACATTAACATGAAGCAACAGTTCACGGAAAATCCAAAAGACAAATGCTAAAAGAAAATACACAAATTATGTTGCATACAGGCTTTTGGGTAAATACTGCTTCCCACTCTGCACATCTGTCTAGCAAGTGCCTCTCTGAATAAGTTTTGTCCTTTAGGAATCTGCTCCGAATACCACAAAAGACAATTCGGGGTTCTCTTTTTCTTTCTTGAAACCTATTTTCCTCAATGCAAAAGGATAAGCCTTCTGTGTATTGGAAATATGGTCAAAACAACTTCGGGTTGTTTTAAACGACTTCTACATAATAGACCTAGGAATCACATAAAAATCCAGTTCTTTTGGAAGGTAGCCTCGAGACACATCATAAAGAGGGAAGATAAACACATAAACCTTAGCACACTTCATATTTTGATGAGTCACATTTTTTAACATTCTATATCTAATGTATGGGATGAATAAGACCAGATTTCCCTTATCATTACCAGCTGGTGTTTTAAGTGGAAATCTGTCTTTGCTTTTAGTCCATTTCCTTCCTTTGTAAGCAAAGTATCCCGTCAACCCCCTTCCACTCTGTCGCATGCATACTTCCTCTCTTCCTACTCCTTTAGCCTCTTGCACTCTCCTTTTTTTTTTTTTTTTTTACCACACTCACCAGACTCTTGGCGATTCTTTATTCATCCCCTGCTAATCCTTCCTTTATTAGTCTCCTCTTTCTTCCCATTTACATTTCCCTCAGTAGCTATTACAATATTTTCCACTTCCTTCAAAGTGATGAGACGGTTGAGCAGTAGTTCCAGCTGACAGGTGTGTAAATGTTGGGGAAGAAAGAACTCTGGTAACTCTGGACCCACCCCCCCACCCAACCGCATATCTTTAAAAAGACTTAAAAGACTACATGCCTTGTATACGTCAGAAAAGAAATTATTCTGCAAAAACTGGATCTAGTCATGACCTCTTAAAACCTCTTTCCTAACTGTGAGGGCATTTTCCTTCCTTTTTTTTTTTTTTTATTATTACTTTCACCTTCTCCTTCCTAAGGTTCATCACCTTAACCAATATTGTATTCTTTTTTTTAAAGTTTATTTATTTTGAGAGAGAGAGAGAGAGAGAGAGGGAGAGAGAGAGAGAGGAGAGAGAGAGAATCCCAAGCAGGCTCCCCGCTGTTGGTGTAGAGCCCTATGTGGGGCTCGATCACACAAACTGTGAGATCATGACTCGAGCTGAAACCAACAGTCACTTACTTGCTCAACGGACTGAGCCACACAGGCACCCCCATAATTGAATTCTTTATTCTAGTAACTCAGCTATTTCTGTGTTTTTAATCTTTTCTCATGTCTCCTACGCTTACTTCTGTTTTTGTTGTTTCTTTTCTACCTTATTACTATACTATTTCAAGTCTGTTTCACAAAACTGGTATCACCTACTTCTAGTCTTTCCCTATCAATCAATACTGCATACTACCATCAAGATTAATATCCTGGGGCTTCTGGGTGACTCAGTTGGTTAAGCACCTGATTCTTGATTTCAGATCAGGTCATGATCTCATGGTTTGTGAGTTCGAGACCTGCATCGGGCTCTGCACTGACAGTGTGGAGCCTGCTTGAGATTTTGTCTCTGTCTGTCCTCCCTTGCCTGTTCTCTATCTCTTTCTCTCTCTTCCAAGGGAAAAAAAAAGATTAACATTCCTAAACATTTTCATCATGTCATTCTCCAACTTAAAAACCTTCAGTGTGGTGTTCTACTGTCTAGGAGATAAAAATTCAGACTTTGCAATCTTCCATTCAAGGTTTCGGCCCTCTGAGCCAGACCTACCTTTCTACTTTATCTATCATATTGTTCCAAATGAACTTGAAAGTCTAACTTGATTTTCATCCAATAGACCTTGTGGTTTCCTACCTCTAACTAAGCTTTTTACTACATACCTCATTCCGGGTGCCTGTCTGCCCTCCTTCTGTTATCCATCCTTCAATGCTAAGATAAAGTCCCTCTCCACAATGTAATTTCACAAACTACTCCCACCTAAAAAGCAGGGTACTGAAATGGCCCTTACCAAAATCACAAATGACCGCCAATTTCCTAAATTCAATATTCTAATTTCAGTTGAATTTTAATTATGACAATTTCTAGTAGAACATTTGCAAAGATGATCCCAACATATCCTTTCATTCTGCAGAGCTCTCTGCAATGTGACTTCTCTTCTCCCCATCGTAGGGTGAAACTGATTTCTAAATCCCTTGAATCTGGACTGGCTTTGTGATATATTTTAATTAACAGAATATGGTCGAAATGACACTATGAGAATTCTCCCTTCCCCTTATTTATTTTTATTGTGGTAAAAATTACATTACTTCAAATTTACCCTTTTGGACATTTTTAAGTGTACAGTTCAGTGGCATGAGGTACGTACACACTGTTAAGCAAATTTCACCATTATCCAACCCCAGAACTTTTTTCATCTTATAAAACTGAAACTCTGTGCCCATTAAACAGGATCTCCCTCCTTTCCCCTCTTCCCTAGCCCCCAGGAGCCACCGTTCAACTTTCTCCATGAATCTGACTACTCTAGGTACCTCATACAACTGAAATCACACAGTAGTTGTCCTTTCGTGATCGACTATTTCACTCAGCATAATACCTTCAAAGTTCATTCATGTTACAGCATGTGTTGGAATTTCCTTCCTTTTTAGGCTGAATAATATTCTCTTGTATGTATATACCACATTTTGTTTACCTATTCATCTATCAATGGACACTTGGCTCACTTCTACCTTTTGACTATCATGAATAATGTTGTTATGACCATGAATGCACAATCTCTATTCAAGTCCCCGCTTTCACTTCTTCTGGGTATAACTCAGAAGTGAAACTGCTGGGTCACATAGTAATTCTATGTTTAATTTTTTTGAGGAATGTCATACTGTTTTCCACAGCAGGTGAACCATTCTGTATTCCCAAGTACAGTGCATAAGGACTCCAATTTCTCCATATCCTCACCAACACTTGTTATTTTCTCTTTGTGTTTATATAATCTCCATCTTGATGAGTGTGAAGTGGTACCTTATTGTGGCTTTGATTTGCTTTATCCTGATGATTAGTGACATTGAGTATCTTTTTATTTGTTTATTGGCCACTTGTAATATCTTCTTTGGAAAAATATTTATTTGAATCTGCTCATTTTTTAACTGGGTTATTAGGGTTTTTTGCTGTTGAGTTGTAGGAGTTCCTTACATATTCTAGATGTTAACCCCTTATCAGATATATGATTTACAAATGTTCTCTCTCATTTCATGCTTTTCACTCTATTAACAGTGTCCTTAGATGCACACAAAATTTAATTTTAATGTACCCTAATTTATCTATTGCTGTTGTTTCTGTGTTTTTGGTGTCATATCCAAGAAACCACTGCTAAATCCAATGTCAGGAAGATTCTCTTATGTTTTCTTCTAAGAGTTTTATAGTTTTAGTTCTTATGTTTAGATCTGTGATTCATTTTGAGTTAATCTTCGAACATAGTGTAGGGTAAGGGCCCAACTTCATTCTTTTGCATGACTGTCCAAATTCCCCAGCATCATTTGTTGACAAGACTGTGCTTTCCCCATTGAATAGTCTCGGTACTCCTGCCAAAAATCAACTGACTATATATGGGAGAGTTTATTTCTGGGCTCTTTATTCTACTCCATTGGTCTATATGTCTGTCTTGTTTTGATTACTGTAGCTTTGTAGTGAGTTTTGAAATCAGTTAAGAAGGAGATCTCCAACTTCATTTCTCTTTTTCAAGACTATTTTGACTACTTGAGTCCTATAAAATTCCATACGAATTTTAGGATGGATTTTTTTATTTCTGCCAAAAAAAAAAAGTCACTGGGATTTTGATAGAGTTTACAATGCATCTGTGATTGCTTTGGACCATAGCGACATGTTAACAATATTAAATCTTATAATCCAGGAACAATAAATATCTTTCTTTATATTCGTGCCTTTAATCAATGCTTTGTAGTTTTCAGTGTAAGTCTTTCACCTCCTTGGTTAAAATTATTCCTAAGTATTTATTCTTTTTGATGCTATTATAAATGGACACTGTTTAGATGCAAGGTGTAGGTCCGAAGAGGCCTTACAACTTCTGCTGCCACCCTCTTAGTAGGCTGCTACAACCAGGTAAAAATGCCAGGCTTGCCTGATAGTATCATATGGCCTATGCTACTGCAGGCACCACTGCCACAGACATGAGGGAGGTAGTTTTAGGGGTGCCTGGGTGGCTCAGTCGTTTAAGTGTCCAACTTGGCTCAGGTCATGATCTCACAGTTTATGAGTCTCAGCCCTACATCAGGCTTTCTGCTGTCAGCACAGAACCCACTTAGCATCCTCTGTCCCCCTCTCTTTCTGCCACTCCCCTGTTTATTTGCTCTCTTTCTCTCTCAAAAATTAGCTTTTTTTTTTTAAGGGTGAGGTAATTTTAGAAAGATCATTCAAATCCAGTCAAGCAGCCAGATGATTACAGCTACCTGACAGACCCCAGGGAAGACCAGGAGAAGAACCACTCCACCGAACTTAGTCAAAATGCCTACCCATAAAATCGTGAACAAATAAAATGGTTGTCATTTTAAGCCATTAGGTTTTGGGGGTGGTAGCAAAGACTAACTGGAAGAGAATTAAATCATTTTATTTGCTATTTTTTAACCATGATAATTTATTCATTACTTTGTAGCTCATTTCAAACTGTTTCTCAGAGGCTATTAAGATTTATTCCAACTGAGACAAGACAAAGTTCTTTGATGCTAAATACTCTACATAATTCATCATGTTTATGAATGATTTAAAGCTTGAATGTCAGCATTCTAAATAATTTATGATTTTTTAAAAAGTAGACAGCTTAAAATGAAATCTTCCCAGAACTACTACAGAAATACAGATTTTATTTTCGAATATCTAACTTAAAAATGGAAAAAACGAAAATAAGTAGATATTACAATTAATGTTTTCAGGCAAATATGCACCCTTGCTGATATTTGCTGGCAATGTGTACTAACTATATTGGGAATAGATTTTGAAACTTTAGTATCTGATTATTTAAAAACACAATCACAATATTCAGGAGAAAAGTACTTAACATTAAAAATATTTATAATCCCAAAGCATTTAGAGGTATGGTGACTAAGCAAAATGGCTTACTATTATTTAAAAAATTTCTCAAATTCTATTTACTTACAAAGAAATGCATTTATTTATATATATAGCTACAACTATAGGATTATAGTTATTTTATGTGGAAAAAATGTTAAGAACAATATACAAAAGTAACATTATTTAAAACATGCTAAGGCAAAAATTTACTCCATGAAAATTTCTACTCCATTAAAGAACTCATTTTGAGAATTTACTCCCTCAAGATGTGGAAATAGTTGCCTTAGAATTGTTTACCTATATTATATGCAGTCTTTGAAAAGAATGAATAACAAGGAGCAGGGCAGAAGAAATAAAGAGAAAATATAACAAAGAAGCAATAAGGCACAGTTTTATACTGAAATTTACATGCTAACTGTATATACAACAGGACTATTATTTCTGACAAACCAAGTGGAATTAACACTTACCAAGTAGAAACTAATTCAATTAACTATCAAAGTTGAGGCAAATTCCTCCAAGTCTATGTCATAAATATCTTTGTATCATTTACTTTGGAAAATAAATTTACTGTCAGAAATATCTGGTATTTGCATTATTAAAAACATTTTTTAAAGTTTATTTATTTATTTTGAGGGGGGGAAGAACAGGGAGAGATGGGGAGAGGGAGAGGGAGGGGCTGGAAGGGGGGAGGGGGAGGGAGAGAGGGAGGGAGAGAGAGAGAGAGAGAGAGAGAGAGAGAGAGAGAGAAAGAGAAAGAAATCATAAGCAGGCCCTGTGCTGTCAGAGTGGAGTCTGACACAGAGCTCAATCCAACAAACTGTGAGACCATGACCTGGGCAGAAATCAAGAGTCAGACACTCAACCAACTGAGGCACCCAGGTGCCCCTAAAAACATTTTTTGACACAGTTGTCATTTTAGTTTTAAAGAGTCCTAAACATTTCTCTAAATTTGGGCTCTGATTTATTTAACTATAAGCAATTATTTATATTTCTCTGCAAATACCTGTCTACAAGCAAACTATAATTTCACCATTCCCTTACATATATAGCTATATACTGAATATTAATACACTGTTTAAATTTTATACATCCACACACAAACTGTGCTTCTGGATGTAATGATAAAATGAAGAAGGATAAAAGACAAATGGAAGAATTAAAATGTACTTACAAAATCAAAGTCTCCATCCTGAGGAACTTTCCAGTTATCAGGAAAAACATTTTTGGACATAGGGAAGGGTTCATGCATGTTCTGATTACAGTTTTCATGACTCTTATTCTTGAAGTCCTGTTTATCAAAGTAGTCCATAAAAGACGGTCTTTGTACTTGTGGTGAAGTTGCATTTCCTTAGGTAAACAAAGAACACAGAGAGGGCATAAGTTCTTAAATTTAAAGAAGTATGGTTTTCATGGAAGTATGAGTTTTTTATTGAGCAATATAATAAATTTGCACTGGTCAGATTCGAGGCCAAAACTGTCAATTTAATGAAGAACAAAGTAAAATGAAACAATGAAAAAACGAAAATATCCAGGCCACATAAAAATTCAACTAATGATTAGGCAAAGACCCACAATATTCTTAGGTTGTAGAATTTTGAGAATTTTGGCAAGAATCTTTATCGTAATTTTACTAAAAATCATTTCAAGTATACTATAGTCTGTCAAATGAAGTAAAATTTTAAAACACGTTTGTTTTTAAACATTTAAGCCTCCATTGTTATTCTCATTGCACACCACTAGAAGCTAAAGAAGTTGTAAGGATTTACCCAGGTTTCTCTTATAGGTCTTTGTTTCTTTATAGTCTTTCTAGTTGATTCCACCTCATCCCGGACTCCCATAGTTTCGCCTACCATATTTATATGTGACTCCTAACTCTCACTTTTCCAGCCTAGATCTTGCTTCTGAGTTCAGTTTTAAAGTTCTGCCATATTTAAGTCAGAAAACCAATTTTTTTATTTCTAAAGCTCACTTCTAAGTTCTGTATCTGTTTTTCCTACCGCTTACTTTTGGACTACTCCATCTGAGGTGAGTTAGAGTTACCTCAAACTTACCAGTTCCAAAAAGCTAACTTCTAAAGCTTAATGTCCTTAAGGTTCATCCATGTATTAGCATGTGTCAGAATTCCCTTCCTTTTTAAGCTAAATAATATTCCATTGTATGTATAAATTATATTTTGTTTATCCATTCATCATCAATAAATATTTGACTATTGTGAATAATGTTGCGATGAACTTGGATGTACAAATTTCTCGAGACCCTGCTGACTACATGTTTTAAAGGTAACTATTCTTTTTCTTTTTAATTTTTTTAAGTTTATTTATTTATGACAGAGACAGTACAAGTAGAGGAAGGGCAGAGAGAGAGGGAGACATAGAATCAGAAGGAGGCTCCAGGCTCTGAGCTGTCAGCACAGAGCCCCACCCGGGGCTTGAACTCACAAACCAAGAGATCATGACCTGAGCTGAAGCCGGCCGCTTAACCGACTGAGCCACCCAGACACCCCTAAGGTAACTATTCTTTTAAGTTAACCAAGTTTTTTCTCCATATCTGCAGATCTTTATTTATAAGTAATCTTATTTTTTAATACCTATATAGAGGCCTTTTTCATTTTTTCTTTTTTCATGTTTTAATGGTTGTACCTCATCCCTGGTCAAGTGAGTCATTATGATACAAGTGAGTCATTATGAATAATTATTAGTAAAAGTAATGTTTATTTTTTATTTTCAGCCTATGAATTATGTCTTTTATACGTGTTTCTGAGTTTATCTTTTCGTTAAACTAGAAGTTCCCTAATGCAGGAACCCAAATAATTTCACAAATCAGATAACTATGATCATCGATGAGTGTTTTTGATTATCCACCCAGATGTTCAACATCGATGGCATGAGGAAGAGCTAATGAGACGGTATGTGGCATTTCAACATCATTACTTTTGAATTAGTAGAGGCTGCTAGTATTTCGTTATTAGCAACTGTGTATTGGCAATAGTAAATCTGAGAAATTATTGTGACTACTACAGTTCTTAGAATGATCTGTCCCAGTAAAGTCAGAAGGAACCTGATATTCAGAATACGCATGTATTCGTGGAAAAAGAGGGGAAAAAACTGTTTATCTAAAGACTCATCATCTAATTAGAACTACTCAGGCTTTAGAAGGCTTGAAAATAAGTGTGACAAGACATCTGGGACCCAAATGGTACCCCCTGAAAAGATACTGAGACATTCCATCAAAATTAGGATAGTATAAAATATCAATATTCATAGTAAATCTTCAGAACTTAGAACACTCTCGTATCCCACATATAAAATTCATGAAAAAAAGAACTCCTTAGGGACCATGTATCAAGATAACAGCCAAAGTGGTCTTTAAATTCCCTGTCAGAACAGACTTTATTGGTATATTAAAAATGAACTAAATATAGGAGGAAAGGTACAATATTTCAATAATCAATAAATATAACATAAAGATTATATGTTTATGGTATTTTATTATCAATTTTCTTCCCTAAAATCTCTTGCTGTTAAAAAAAGAAATTGTTTAATCTGACAAGGTTAAATTACTGACATCTGGATGGGACACATACATTCCACTAACATTTTCAACAGATTTTTAAGAACCCTTGATTCATCTCTGGGCCTCATTACAAGACATCTTTATCTTTGGAATTAAAATTTGGTTCCTATGGCAACCTTTTATTGCCGTAGGAATAAATCCAGGACTTTAACCTCAATTATTCTCCACCTCTTCCTTTTTGATGAGAATAAATAATAAAATATTACAACTGTAGCTCAATGAATTTTCTATAAAATAACTGAGTTAAGTCAAATGATGGAGGGGAGAAAGATAATCCCTCAAATGAAAACTTTCTTTGCTTAATATTCTTTTATTGTTTAAGAGAAATTTTGTAATAGGATTAATTATTTGTTTTGTAAGTTCTTATTTTAGCCAGCTAGTCTTAAGATAGGTTACACAATAGAGATCTCAAAAATTTGACACTTGGTACGAGAAAGCGTTGTCAATATTTAATAGTAAAATCAGAATTGGAGACAGTAAAAATGGCTTCGTTGGGAACTAATTCCTGGAAAAGTAAGAAACCATGAAGATTACAGTTACTAACTGCATTTGACAAACATAGATTTTCAATGCAGCAAATTTCTGAAGAGCACTCTTTAAAAAATGAATTTTGTATATGTAGGTGCTTTGGGAAAACAAAACAAAAACATATTTTGACATCGTCAATCCACTGAAGCCAACAGCACTCCCCGACCATTGCCCTTCCCCACTTCCCACACCAGGCCAGGCTCACAGTACTCTTAGCAGTTGTCCCTCTAGTCAATACTGGCTTCACCACAGAGACTCTAGTTAGTCTTCCTTGTTTTCTCCTCAGGAGATATGAAACTCTTCACCCCAGAATCTTCACCAGTGTCCTGGTGTTGTACTGAAACTGTCTTGTGATATACTACTGACTCTTAATGCAGACCTTTATATCTTAGTAAATACAAGATTAATGTTTTCTTATTGGAAATTAATATTTATAGAGCCTTCTAATATGGCCTACATTTTAACAGCAGCAACATGCACAGGAAAGGAGAGGAAAAAAATAAAATCTTAAAAGTTGCCTTTCTGGGGCACCTGGGTGGCTCAGTTGGTTAAAGCATCCACCTCTTGATTTCAGCTCAAGTCAAGATCTCACAGTTATGAGAGTGAGCCTGGCATAGGGCTCCAAACAAGGAGCCCTCTCTCCCTCTCTCTCTATTTTATTTTATTTAAAATTTTTTTTAACATGTATTTTTGAGAGACATAGAGACAGAGTATGAGCAGGGGAAAGGCAGAGAGAGAGATACAGAATCCGAAGCAGGCTCCCGGATCTGAGCTGTCAGCGCAGAGCCCAACGCGGGGCTCGAACTCACAAACCGTGAGATCATGACCTGAGCCGAAGTCGGCTGCTTAACCAACTGAGCCACCCAGGCACCCCTCTCTCTCTCTTTTTTTAATTTTTTTATTTTTTATTAAAAAAATTTTTTTTTAACGTTTTATTTATTTTTGAGAGACATAGAGACAGAGCATGAGCAGGAGAAGGGCAGAGAGAGAGGGAGACACAGAATCGGAAGCAGGCTCCTGGCTCTGATGAGCCATTAGCACAGAGCCCGATGCGGGGCTCGAACTCACAGACCACAAGATCATGACCTGAGCCGAAGTCGGCCGCCCAACCGACTGAGCCACCCAGGTGCCCCTCTCTCTCTTTTTTTTTAAAAAGTAGAAGACTGCATAAAAGAATAATTTTTAAAAAGTTGCTTTTCCAATATAGAGAATAAAGTAGGGGAGAACTTTCATCTTTTATAAGAACCTTCACAACAAAAAGTAATTTGGGCTGGGTAGGCACTTCCTTTAGAGATACAGAGAGTAAGGAAGAAGGGTAAAGCCAGACAGTATTCTTGTCTGCAATGAGTCAGAAGAGTAAAAGCAGAAATAAGTAGTGGCAATAGAAAGGGAAGAGACAGACCAATCCCTGGAGCTGACTAAAAGGAAAAAGAAAATGGCTAAGAAATTTCTTTCTGGTAATCTATGTTTACATCCTAACAATCCTGTGCTGGTCCTAACCCTATCTTAATCAGGAGCTTCTATCCCAAATCACATGTGCTGGCAATAGCGTTCCAGTGCCTTAAAGTGAAAAATTTGCCTACCCTGATATCAATAGATCCTCCTTTCCTTGAGGTGCCAAGGTGTCTCTCTTGTGGAGAGGAACGGCCATGTAACACAATTCTGGTCAACGACACAAAAGATGAGGGTTTCTAGGAAAGTTCTATTTTCTTGATATAGGTACTATCCCCCAGTTTCTTCTTGCTCTTTCTTCCTGCCCGTAATGCAGGCTTGATGGCTGAAGATCTAGCAGTTATTCCGTAAGCAGGAGGACAAGAGACGAGTAATACCTCAAAGATGGTGTCACAGAAAGGGTCACTATTGACAGCATGAAATCACTCTACCAATGCCAGGATGCTCTGCTCCTGGACCTCTTGTTAAATGAGAAGAGAAATTAATCCTACTTTGTTAAAACCACTACTATTTGGGTTTTCTGGTACATAAAGCCAAATTCAGTCCCTAACTGATATATTTCTATTCCCAAGTGGCGGAGGTAGGAACAGGTAAGAGTAGCAATCTTCAGTTTTACCTACCTTCAGTATTTAGGAATACCTCAATTTGAAACTTGAAATCTACTATGACACATACTGGTTTAATTTTCATTACATTTTTAGATATGTCATCATTTTAAGTGTCTTTTACAGGCTGGCCTAAATACCTATGGTAAAATGCCTGTTGGGCTCCACACTCAAAATCTGGAAAAATAACCCATTCCAATATTAGAAATAAACATTTTCACAGAGAGTTAACAAAAGTCTGAAAATCAACTTAAATGAAAAACGGAAGTCTATTCAATTAGATTTTTCTTTTCAGGTAACTTTATAACCAGATCTGCTGACACATAATTTTTTATTCAAATTATGTGCTTGCAGTTCCAAATAGTTTCATTGTTTAATTTAAAACATTTAATTCTAAATGTATTAAGATTTAGAATATACCTTTGTTACATATAAAGAACACGTTAAAAACAACTTTTT
Organism: Paguma larvata; assembly: GCA_030068075.1. NCBI lineage: Eukaryota > Metazoa > Chordata > Mammalia > Carnivora > Viverridae > Paguma > Paguma larvata. The sequence goes on from CM057838.1 coordinate 42,984,211, forward strand.
AAAATTTTCTAAGGCGAAAAATAGGTTAGGATTGTTTTAAAAGTTCTGAAGGGGGGCAGCTGTAATTGCCTAGAACGTGTAACCACACAATGTCAAACACACAACCAGGGTGTGCAAAGGGGTCTCCAAGGAGATGCATACTCACAGAAGTACGGGACAGAGAGGGGGATGTTTCTGACTTAGAATTTATTTTTTAAAAGAGGAAAAAAGAAGTAGCAGGCCCTTCAACAGAAGAGTAAAGCAGAAGATCTCGAGGCTGGTAAGTTTTGTCTTATGTGACTGCGGTTGCGATGGCAAATCCTTTTCTTAAACAGGGAAAGAACAACCACATTGAACTGACATCAATTTCTCTAGCTCCAGCTGAATTCTGCCCCTAGCTTATATAAATATATTTTTATTTTATTAATAAATTTAATGTTCCAAATTACCTTGCTCCTCAATTTTGGCCCCAATTCCTTCAACTACCTGCTGTGGAACTAAAACTTCTTTAGCAATAAAGAATAAAATAATCGCCACTCAATCCCTTTGTGCATTTGAAAGTTTAAAGAAAAAAAACTGTTTTGCTTCTCCTTCACACATTCCCCAGAATGTGTACAAGGAAACTAAACTGTGAGAATATAACACCATTGGTAAATATGCCAGTCTACCCACAATTAGTCATTAACTTTCTTAATTTGCATATGTCTTCTAAGCAGGTGAAATGCCTTCATGGGAAATTAAATATATAAAAGAATTTCAAAAATACTTCCGTTTAATTTTTAATTTCTTAACATGATTATGACAAAGACACAAGTGTAGGGAATGAAATAACAAATAATCACAACTTTAGCCTAAGATATTTTGACATCAAAGGAATTTATGAATATTACCTAATTTGTTCTTCGAAAAATATTTTAAGATGTGGGTGTTCCACCTGATTAATGATCTTGGAAATCCGTCCTTTAATTTGCTGCCAAGAGTACGGTGAATATACATAAAAACCAGGATGTTAGTACAGAAGCTACTGACATCAGCTTTTTCTTAACTTCATCGGACTATTTTAAAACAAAGGAGGATACAGACAACATGGAGAAGATCCAGAGGCTATTCATAAAAAAGATTAAAAGCTTAGAAAATAATACCTGCACAAAGGTTAAAGGCACTGAAACTGTTCAGCCAGAAAAAGTCTGAGGATACAATTTAATAAGTATCCAAGTATACAAGAAGGGTTCTTCCATAGTAAATAATGGCCAGCTGTTTTCCATCTCCAATGAGAGCAGAATAAAGGAAAACAGACAAATTGAAGCCCGAGGATTTTAGTTAAATAAAAGGGACGATTTCCTGCGCGAGTAATGAGCATTGTAATGGCCACCGTGTGTCTATGGAAACCTTTCTTCAGAGGCCTTTACAAGAAAGTCAGATTTTCAGTTGTGCAAGGAAGACTCCTATTTACATGCTTGTCTGTGCTTTTGCTAGTAAGAGAGGTGTCCAGTGACCAAAACACCTACATCACCAGGACCAAGCTGGGTCACATGTCATCGAACGTTCCACAGACCAAGAGCGCACAGAAGAGCAGGCCATATTCAGTACCCACAGGAAACTCTAAACCACTGTAGCCACACATTTGCTGGACACTTTGTATTTCTGCAAAGGGAGATCGAGGGCTGCTAACTGCCCGTATCACCATGGGTATGTGAGCCCGGCTATAGGCACAAGCTGTGTAGTCTACTGTTGTCACTGTCATTGCTATGTCAGGGGCAAGGTCAATCTTACCAGGTAAAGATGCATACGACAGTTTTTCATGAAAGAATGGTAAGAGCTCTGATGTGGGAAAGGGATTTCCCCTACACACTCTGCTACCCTGGTAAATTGTTCCTTGGCATCTCAAATTCCATCCTTAGTGATTTACTCGTTTGGCTCAAAGCTCTGCAATTTTGGGGGAAGAGATTCATGAACATAAAACATTATTAAGCATTTTGTACCTACGTGTCTGATACTTTCTTAAAACAGGTTTTGGGAGAAAGGGAGAAGGAATGGAACTGAACCAGAGCTGGGAGAGAAGATGTTACTTAGCAAAGAACGGGCCAGGGAGGCTGTTGCTTAGACCAAATGATCTCTCGCTTACAGTTTGTTCAGAGACGTTAGATGACTGAGGGAGCAGAAGTGCCCAGGGCTCAGTCTCCCCTTCTTGGTGTCTCTCCTAAACCCTTTTAAAATGGATCTAGTATCTATTTCTAGGAGACACTCCTGAAAATCTAAAGCAGAACCTAATTGGCTTTCCCTTAGTAATTACGTGAAAGTGCATAAATATGCTGTCCAAAATGAAACAATAAAACTGAGAAGTATTTTTAAAATCGCGATGTATTATAACTATATGAAAAGAAAATGTTTAAAAAATATATACTCAGTTACAATTACTTAACCCAATATTTCATCATTGATAAACAGGTTACGAAAGTTAATATAAATAATATAAAACATAAACATGACCAGTTAATTCTCCACCCATTCTCAGTACAACGTGGCCTCCACTAACTTTACCATCTGGCTCACTCTCTACTGAAGAAGCTCCACTGTGTCCCCACCTTTCCTATAGGCTCCAGGTCAGTTCTGGGCACTGAGAGCCGAGTGAAGCTGCTGATTTTCTTGTTCTCAGAAGTGGTTATTAGTCCTAGCTTCAGCTCAGAAGTGCTTGTACAGTTTTATTGTTTTGATTTCTTGATTCACTTTTTAAATAGACATGTCCGCGCCCTACTCTGGCCTGCAGAACCAGGATCTCTGAGGAGCTACTACTATGATATACACTTCAGAGGTTAGTTACGTGGACCCAGGAGCAGGGTGTATCTTGTAAATCAAGCCCACTGCTCCAGCGTGTGGAGATCTCTTAAGATCCTAATCGTGTCTTAGAATGTTATTTTTATTTTGCTCCACTTCACGTCATTTGCAATTCTAACAGACTTTCACTCTACAGCTTCATCCAAGTTTCTGTAAAAAGTGTTAAGCTTAGCCAGGGCTGAGGCCTAGGCCCTGCAGCAGACAATGAGAAAACTTCTCCTTGACAGTTTAAGGTCGAACACTCTGGCTGAGTGAAATTTAGCAGCCACTGCCATTGCCTCTGGTGAGCCTTCTTATGGTACAGGTGGGAAAGCTAACGCTGCACTTCCTCGAACTCCCTGCACCTTACCCTGGAGAAGTGCACTTTTTCATGACTGGAAAAGAAGGGAGGCAGAAGCCACGAGCCTCTGACAAGCACAGTACTCAAGATGTGAGGGTTTCTGAGAGCGGCATGCCGGCATCCAGTCAACGGCCTCACAGGTTGCAGTAACCCTGGTAGCTTTCAAATCTCTGAAGAGCAACAGAGATTGAGCTCACTCTGTATCACTGAACTCCGGAGGCCAAGGGCAGCCTCTGGATTCGCTGCCTTCCTGACTGCAGCAGCCGTACATATTCCATCCGGGGTCACTCCTGTGATGTAGAGTCATCCCTGGAGGCCTAGTCTACACAGCCCTCTTTTCCAACCTTTCCACCGATTTGGTTCATAGTCACATCTCGGACTTAAATCTCTTTTTGTTTAAAATACCCAGAGCAGTTTCTGTTTCCTCCAGTAAACCCTGACTGATACAAGCCCATTTAGGGATAGCCATTTGACCCTCATAACAGAACTATCAGCCAGTTCATACTACATAGTGTCTACAAGGATAGCATCAGAGACCTTGTCAAATACTTTTCCAAAATCCTAAAACACAATATCCAAACCCACAACTTCCTCTGACCTATATATAAACTTAATGCTGTCAAAAAAAGGAAATTCTACTATTTTGGTATGATTTGTTCCTAGCAAACTATGCAAAATTCTAAAAATCTAGGTCTCCTTTCCTAAAGGATTTACAGATGTTCTAGACTTCTACCCGAAAGGGATGTCAAGCTCACCAGCCCTTGAGTAGGGATGTTGATCTGGGGGCCAAACCTGGGTCTGTATATTGGTTCCTCCACTTATTTGCTGTAAGACCTTGGACAAGTCATTTCACATTCCCAAGTCTCAGTTTCTTTAGGGGCAGATGGTAGTGATGATGCTATTCTACAGAGTCCGAGTGAGGGGTAAGATCGTGTACGCAAAGTCTTGAGCACAATGGTGGCCCATGCTAGACCCTCTATTAATGATAGCGATAATTTGAGAAATCCACCCTTTTTTCCCTTTTCTGAAAATAAAAAATAATAAAATTTAAATTTACTCTTTCGTGTTTCCTGTGACGCTTTCATGCATTTTCCATTTTTCTCAAAGAGACATCAAATTTCACAAACAGTGGAATAAGGTTTTCTCACTTGCAAGTTATCTCAACACACATCATCGCTCATACCTCTACTTGGCAGATCAACCGATCGGCTGAGTGATCCCTTCCTGTCTCCTCATCTCGCCATTCAAATTGTTCACATTTATGTCTGTGCTACCCTGTTCATTTCGGGGGTCATCATTCCTATAGCACCCTCTCTGGCTCTCTTACTGAATAACTAGAATTGGAGCGAGGTCTTGGAGGAAGGAGGGGAGGGTGGGAGGAAGAGTTTGCCCTGGGAAGGAAAAGGACAGAGTCAGCCGCTCAATGGCTCAGCATGTGCAGTCCCAGGAAGCAGGGCTCCAGTGTTCCAAGCTGGGGAAGGCCAAACTGACAGAGGAACAGATGGAGATGACTTCTTATTGATGACCTACCCTGCTAGGTGCTTGATGTATTGACCTAAGTTAATCCACACTCACACACAAACACATACAGACAAAAACCAGAGAAACGAATACATACCGCTGAAGCTCAGAAGAGATGAACACAATTAAACGTGGTCTGACTTTAAATCCCATGGTCTTTTCACTGCACCACACCATTTGGTCAGAAAAGATTTAATGAATTTTTGCTCTTGTGCTGGATACTGCATTAAGCACTGGGAATACAGTGGAGTAAATAGATAACCACACAGACAGGAGCAGTTACAATACAGTGTGACAAATGCTATTCAGAGTCACAGCATGAAATGAGCTGGCAGCCCACGGGAGGCGCACCATCCCCACGCTGGGCCAGTAAGGGAAGCAGCCCCTTGACCGAGCCTGAGAGGACAAATAAGAGTCAGCCAAGGAATCGGCAGTCTAAACAGAGGGACTGTTTCAAGCCCAAAGGCATGAAAGAGCATTTTAAAGCTGAGGAGCTGGAAGAAGGCTGGACGGGGAATAATGAGCCACGAAATAGAAAGGTGAGCAGAGCATCCACTGCCCTTTAATCCATGACGGGCTTTAAACCGAGAGCCATGGGGAGTTGCTGGAGAGCTGTAAGCAGCAGAGAGATGATGGATCTGTGAGGAGGGTAGGGCTAATGATGGAGGCAGGGGGCCAATGAGGAAACCTTTCATGTGAGAGACTATGAGGCTCTACACTAAAGCAATGCAAGCAGAGATGGTGGGAAGTGGGCAGAGAGATTCACGAGGCAGAATTCGAGATGATGTTAATTCAGGGAGGGGTGACGAAGAGAGAGAAGTTAAGGACGACTCTAATTTTTCTATCTTATTCCAAAGTCTGTGTTTCAAACATCTATATAGCTTCTCTACATTCTCACATGATAACGTTTAATTTTTCTTTTGTATGAAGCAGAAAGCAAGGTCACCTACTGCAACTGAGAGGAGAGGTGGCAGGAAGAGACGTAGTGAAGGTCTAAAATGGCCGCTTTGCAGGAGAAAGAGCTGAGGCAGAGAAACACAGGAAAGTCCTGAAGGCCCTGAACTGGCGATGCATCTATAGAGATCTGAGATTGCCTCCATCAGCACTTGGCAGCCACGGTGAAGGTGCACTGACTATGGACAGAGACTGATCCATAGTCACATTTTGCCAGGAGGGGCAGAAGAGAAAGAGAATAGAGCAAAAAAGGAACGGATATGAATAACAGAGTAGCTAAAGCCATAAAACATAATCTCTAAACTGACTAGAAATTGTGCCTCTTCCTCAGGCACAGTTACAGAGACAGTTTCCTCTCTGGGCAACTAGAGCTACCAACCCAGCCCCAGCTCTGTAAGACCAGAACGTTCCACCACAGAAACTGAGCTGTATAGATCTAAGCTGAACACGGTAAAAGACCCTAGTCTTCTCGTTCCTGAAACAATCACTCTCCCAGAATCACTCACAAAGAACTCATCTCTAGTATCTCATAAAGTTGATGACAATGGAACTTGACTCGGTGCTAATCTACTACTTCAGGATGGAAAGTCCCAAATACTTATTTCCTTAATGACAACCAACCTGCTTTACACCTGCTGTCAAACATTTGTAAGTCCAACTGGGTAAAGTACAACGTATAAAGAAGGAGAGACCCAGGTGTAAATACTGGCTGGTGCCAGACTGTGAAAGACCTGGGTCACCAAGCTGAAGCCTGGACATTTTGTGGGTTATGAGGAGGCCCCAGGGAGGTGTGAGTGGGACCAATGGGAGAGGGAGGGTGAGAGCAATGCCATCATCGCTGAAAACAGGTTTGGAGAGTTGTTCTGGGAACACGCCCTTTATTACTATTTTATACGCCTATTTTATTATTTTTTCAAAGTTTATGTATTTATTTTGAGACAGACAGAGAGAGCCAGCAGGGGAGGGGCAGAGAGAGGGAGAAGGAGAATCCCAAGTAGGTTCCACAATGCAGAGCTCGACGTGGGGCTCGAACCCACGAACCATGAGGTCATGACCTGAGCTGAAATCAAAATTCTAACACTTAACCAACTGAGCCACCCAGGTGCCCCATGCCTATTTTAAAAACAGACCAAATTGTAAATATTTTTTGTCACTTTTCTCTACTTCCTTTCGAAAGATCTTTTAACAATCTTGCTTCTAATAGTCATACCACCACATCTTTCAGAAGTAAGGAAAACAAATTCGTAACTTCTGGCTTCATGAATAAAGGTATAAAAGAGTATGCAAACATAATTTAAACTGACAAGAATATGGCAACTCATTTGAAACTCCAACGGAAAAGAGTATGGAAATCAGGATCTTCAGCACAAGATATAACATTCTAGAGATCTTAGAAAATTAAAAATAATATATTGCTATAATCTGTTTGGGGAACAAAAGTGCTGAAGACACATTAGCAAATGGGGCTTTGACGTGACATAACCTGAGAGCTCAGACCAACTAATCTAAGAAGTTTTAAAGAAGATTTAGATCATAAAAAAAAAAAAAAAAAAAACACCTAAAACTAATTACGTGGTTTCAGGAAAAGTAAGTTCTGCCTCAATAACTTCTTTATATTCTTTATTGCTATTCTACAGGATGACAAACCCTGCGGGTTACACTAACATCACTTGATTAGACTTTTGGGAACACATAAGTCCCACATTCTAGAATGATGTCTAAATTGCAGAAACTTAAATTACATGGAAAGTTGGCTTGTGGGATTTAAGATTTGCTAAAGCACATAAACAACTGCAAGTATAGAAGCCGCTATCTGCTCGACTTAACAATGAACTTCCGGTGAAATCTCTGTGGCCAAACAATATCATACTTAGGACATAAAATTATAACATATACTAAGTGGTTTCTGTGGCTGTCAAAGCTAAAACCCTCTACAAAAAATACGTGGAAATCTGCACTGTAATTTTACATACGCCATCTGATAAATCATCATCACATAGCCCTTCCGTGAAATATAATCCAACATGAATTAGATGCTATAAAAAACTCATTTTTAAAAACCACTGCTTACATATGGATGTCCAACTATGTGACTGCATAGAAAAAGCTGTTCACGTAGTTTTGTAGGGAGCTCAGGAGCTCTCCAGAAGATACAGCAAAGCGCTCGATGATCATCTAACCGGTCTGCTAAGGATGATACAGCTTTACTAAGAGAAATTTTATCAGCTGTGGAGAAGCGATGCTGCATGCTGGTGGGTAATATGTTGTAAACTGTCTTATCACAGGGTCTTTTTAATCTGTAAGGCGCTTAACTTGTACCCTACCACTAGCTGGTTTTGGAGGCCACAAGATCATCCGACGCATTTGGGTAAGCATGTTAGGGATGCAGAAGGCCTCCTGGAGTCAGAAGCCTAGTTACGAACACGAGTTTTAGGCTGCTTTCCAGGGCAAAGGCCCAGAAGACTCACCAGTTGTAGGAGATTAAAAAAAAAATCCATATCCCTTTCCCAGTTCCCGCCCAGGATTAACTATGTGGCAATCTGCTGGTGTGCTGTGCTTCATGACCCTCCCTCTCAGAGAACACAACCACAGTGTGCTCTCTGTACTAGGAAATGCGAAGAAAGCAAGAGGAGGGAACACATGGCTCGAAGCCATGAGGTAAGACTTACCAAGCAGCCTCACAGGGGGAGTAGCAAAAAGAAAACAGACATGTCACAGGGAAACCTCCATTTTACAATAGCAGCAAATCACTTGAATATTTATGACTTTCTAGGCTCCATGATGCAAGAAATCATGTATTACTGCGTTTGTGCCATTCAGAAGCAGTGCTGTGTAGTGGAAAACAGCCTAGTGCTGAGATTTTGAGATTGACCGCACTTGACCAGGGTAGGAGGGGGAAGAGGAAGGTCGGTAGGTATCAAGAGGCAATTAGTTTGTTTTTGCCTAGAAGTGTGAAACGACAATGGCCTACCCTGTTAACTGCGATCTTAAAAGGCACAAAAAGAAACTTAGACACAAAAAGAAATGCTAGTCTGCGACAGTAGCTCTATCTTCACCACTCTGTAAGCAACGGAGATCAGAGAGAATGTCTTAATCATCATTTTAGCCGCTGTAGCCTGCCTGGCACTGTGCCTCACACATGACAAGCAGTTGTAAAACGTGCTGAACTGAATTTTCTGCATGCGTATGCCCGTCTCTGGATCCTTCTTTTCCCAACGTTTCCAGCGTTTCTTTTCTCAACCAAGCCCTTATTTCTTCTCTTAGCTTGCACCCCCTGTCATCTGTGGCTTAACTGATAATTCAGACAACATGAAATAATATTATGTTGTATTTACTGGAACAGAATTTTACGTTCACTTTTTTTATTGAGAAGGTGAATGTTAGGAATCCTTTTTATCTCTAAAAAGCTTTATAAATTACATTAAGTTAAAAGTTTGTATCTTTTAACAGAAAAAGTTCCATTACTCTAAGTCAAAGATGTGTTGCTCTCTGCTAGATTACATCTTTAAAAAAATTTATTGATGTCATACTCTCCTTACTATTAAATAATGCCCAGAAACAAAATTTTCCACAACGGGCTATAAAAAGACAAAACGTATCCTAGTTTCGATAGAAGTATACTGTTAAGAGAGAAAACTAATATTCAGTGGGAAAAAGCCACATACTTTTCATAGTTCCATCTTCTTCTTCTTCGTCTTCACTGTTTATAACCATGGTCCCCAGGTCAGATTCTAGCATGGTGCTGTTATGTTCGATCATGGTCTGGGCCCCTTCACTCATCGTGCTCGTGGCCTTCATCGTGCCCACACTCTCTGAGCTAGTCTTCACCATGGTGTGGGAGTCCAGCTCATCCTCATCCTGCAAGCAGAAGACTCCAATGAGGGAAGACTTTCCTAAGACAGCTCGATTTCATTCTTCACAGTACAACAAGCATCTTATACTTTTTTAACTGAAGTTTAGTTGACCCACAATGTTACATTAGTCTCGAGCGTACGACATAGTGATCCATCATCTCTGTTATGCTATGCTCACCACGGTGTAGCTGCCGTCTGGCACCACACAACACCATCGCACTACCGGTGCCCATGTTCTCCGCGCTACCCCTTTCATCTCCATGACTTATTCCGTAACTGAAAACCTGTAGCTCCCACTCCCCTTCGCCCATTTCGCCCATATCCCCCTTAATGTTATTCATATATTTTACAATAATTTAATATAATATTAATTAAATGTAATATTAACATATCTAATATATTCAACATAATATTAATTTATAATATAATATAATAATATATCAACTATTAATGTTGTAATTAAATATATTTAATATAATATTAATATTGCTCTTAAAAATGAAAATACTAGTGTAACTAATTTTAATATAAAGACACACATACAAATGTTACCATAAGAGCCAAAGTTATCCAAAATAATCTGAAATTTTAGGTAATTCAAGCTCAAGAAACAGAATTTCTATTTGATGAAACAGAAGGTTGCTAGTTATTTTTAAAGTAAGGATTAAGAGAGGTAAATTATCAACACACACAAAACAAAGAATAAGGAGACAAAAAAAATACAGAGAGAGCACATTACAGACAGAACATATTGGCACTATTCTAACAGCTATAATGTTTACAAAACTTCGTACCAAGTCCATTAGCTTTTTTCTTGTTAAAACTGTGATAAATACATATAAAATTTAACATGTTAATAACTTTCCAGTGTATAGTTCTGAGGCATTAAGTACATTCACAGTATTATGCGATTATCACTAATATCCATTTCCAGAACTTTTCCATTATGCCAAACAGAAATTCTGTGCCCATTAAAAAATAACTCCTCGGGGCGCCTGGGTGGCTCAGTCGGTTAAGCGGCCGACTTCGCTCGGGTCGTGATCTCGCGGTCTGCGAGTTTGAGCCCCGCGTCGGGCTCTGTGCTGACGGCTCAGAGCCTGGAGCCTGCTTCGGATTCTGTGTCTCCCTCTCTCTCTGCCCTTCTCCTGCTCACGCTCTGTCTCTATGTCTCAAAAATAAATAAATGTTAAAAACAAAAAACAAAAAAAACCTCCTCATTCTCCCCTTCCCCCAGTCTCCAGTAACATCTTTGCTACTTTCTGTTACTATGAATTTGTCTATTCTAGGTACCTCCTATGATAGAAACAAGCAATATGTGTCTGGCTTATTTCACTTGGCATAATGTTTTCAACGTTCATCCTTGTTGTAACGTGTCAGGATTTCATTCCTTTTTATTATTTTTTTAACGTTTATTTGTTTTTGAGAGAGAAAGAGAGACAGAGTGTGAACAGGGGAGGGGCAGAGAGAGGGAGACACAGAATCTGAAGCAGGCTCCAGGCTCTGAGCTGTCAGCACAGAGCCCGATGCAGGGCTTGAACTCATGAACCGCGAGATCATGACCTGAGCTGAAGTCAGACGCTCAACCGACTGAGCCACCCAGGCGCCCCGATTTCATCCCTTTTTAAGACTGAATGATATTCCATTATACATTCACACACACCACATGTGTTTATCCACTCATTTGTGGATGAACATTAGGTTATTTACACTTTTTGGTTACTATAAATGCTGCTGCTATGAACCCTGGTATACAAGTACCTATTTAAGTCCCTGCTCTCAATTCTTTTGGGTATATACCTAGAAGTACAATTCTACACCATATGGTAATTCTTTTAATTTCTTGAGAAACTACCAAATAGTTTCTCCCAGTTGCTACACCATTTTACGTTCCCACCAGCAGTGACAGAGTTCCACTTTCTCCACATCCTCACCAACACTTGTTATTTTCTAGCTTCCTTGGTAACAGCCGCCCTAGTGCATATGCGGTATCTCATCGTAGTTCGATTTGCATTTCCCGAATGAGTAATGCTGCTGAGCATCATTTCAGGTGCTTACTCACCATTCATATATCTTCTTTGGAGACGTGTCTATTTAAGTCCTTTGCCCATTTTTGATATAGGTTGATTTTTGTCGTTGAGTCGCAGGACATCATTATATATTTTACATATTAATCCCTTAGCAGATATATGATTTGCAAATATTTCTCCCCATTTTGTAGGTTGCCTTTTCACTCTCTCGATGGTTCCTTTGATGCACACGTTTTTAATTTTGATAAAGTCAAATTTATGTATTTTTTTTTGTTGCCTGTGCTTCTGTTGTCCTATCCTAGCCATTAGTTTTTAAAAGGAAATTCACAGAAAGATCAAATCAGTAATATAAATATGAACCAAAAACTGCTCTTTAGAATGTTCATCAAAAGATAAACAAATTGGGCCATAAAAATAAACTAACGAATTCTGTTTGAGACACCAGACAAAATGCTACTTGGAAAAACTTGATACATACTGTGAAATTCATTTACCTATATTCCACTTTAAGTAGAAACAAGCAAAACCTAATTCTGACAGAGGTCAAATGCGAGGAACACCCATGTAGTTCTCGGCTCAGATGCTCCTTCCTCTCCCTAAACCTGCGTGATAAATCCAGCATCTCTCTCAAAGTTTTCTGTGCTTCTTTAATGAGCTTCTCTTTTAGATAACTTCATCATTCTTAGGCTTTGACTATCTAACATGTTGAAGACTCCCAAATCCCGAAATCTTCCTGAACTTTACTTACTACTTAAATGCTTAATGACGTTTAAAACCTGACCTTCTCAAATCCCATATTATCTCATCTACCTCTTCAGTCTCCCCTGTCTGCCTCCATCCCCAACAACAACCACTACAAAGCACAATAATCTTCATTAGCTACCCAAGAATCAACAGGTCTTCTTAGGTTTTTGCTCTACAAAGTCAACAGAGTACTTGAGAAATGTCTCTCCCAGCTCCGTCTCTTCTTTTCCATTCCCATTGTTACTGAGAAAATTCCTGATTGCCTCATACTTGGGTGAATGCAAGAAAAGCTCCCTGACTAAAGAGTCTCTCCCACCCTGACCTTCTAGAATCAGACAGATTCCTGGCTTGAATCACTTAATAGACATAAGACCTTCAGGCAAGCAATTTAAACTCTCTAAACTTTAGTTTCTTTCATTGGAGTTATGATGATTAAATAAGAAAAGACAAGTAAAATGCCTACATACTACTAGAACAGAGTAGTTTCACACTTTCTTCAAAGCCCATATACCATACCAGTCTTTCTTAAATACTATTGTATAATAATATCCTACTGAAATCTCTAATGGCCATAGATCTTGCCTGCCTTAAAAGCTAAACATTTCTGCCTAGATTCTTAATGTCTTCTATGTATCCTATTTTATCTGGCCAATCCTATTTTCCCATTGTTCACAATTTAGTCAGGCTGACCTTAACTGAGTCTCTAGCTGCTATAAACCCATGTCACACTATGCTCATTAAGACTTCCTCTTTGTTCATGTCTTCTTCTCCACCCAGAATGCTCTTTCCCCTCTCTCCATTCTAACTAAATTCTATGGTCCCAGATCAAGTATCCATCACCTTCATGGCTACTTTAGTCTTTATTAATCATTCCCTTTTCCAAACTTCTATAGAATTTATAATCTGCATCACACACTTTTGCATTTAAATTTATGATCTCATATTGTGAATAACCACTTTGTAAAATCCTTTAGAAATATAAGTATCTTTTAGATAAAAATGCCTTGCAATACCTCCGAATCTACTCAAGTGTTTCATTTGGTATTCCATAGACGGTAAGCAATCATTACATATTTACTTTATCACAGAACTATAAAATGAACCTTTAATAATTCAACCCCTCATTTAACTTATGAAAAAAATGAGACTCATAGAAAGTAAGAGACGTACCTGAGGACATATAGCTATTTAAACGCAAAGTGGGAGTTAGAAACAAGTTCTTATATTTCTTAGTCCATTACTCCACTAAATGCATGTATCTTGCTTACATTTAAATTTTGAGCCACTTGAATGCTTAAGATAGAGGTACGGGCTTACAGTTTCACAGTTTTAACAGCACCTATTCCCAAAGAGTCTCACACAAATTATTTGCTCCATCCTAGTGAAACCCACCATCTTCTCTTATTTGTACTATTAAAAACACTACAGTTATAGTGTATAATTTAAAAATTATAAACTACACATGTGAACTATAGAAACTGTTAAAAATTATAAGCTAATAAAAACCATTAAAAAAAGGCCTCTGCATAGTTTTCTCTGTTTCCACTCTTGCCCACTTTAGTCTCTCAAAGGCAGACTGATCCTTTCAAACGACAAATCAATCATTTCATGTTACTCTCCTGCTCAAAACCCTGCACTTGGCGTCCTATCACACTTAGAATAAAATCCAGAATCTTTATCAGCCCAGTGTGATCTGGTTGAGTAATATCTGCCAATCCCATCTGCTATCACATTCCTTCTCACTCACCCGGTTCCAGCCATACTGGCATCCTGGGCTGTTTCTTGAGCGTTCTAAGTGTGTTCCTCCTCGAGCCTTTAAATTGGCTGATCTTTCACCCTGGAATGCTCTTCCACAGGACAGCTTTGTTCTTTACTTAACTCAAGTCTCTACTTAGATGTCACCACCTTAATGAGGCTTTCTCTGACCAGCAAACTAACAGCGAAGTCTCCGTCAATCTTTTATCCCTCTGTATTCTGCAGAGCCTATACTTGGCTTCTCTACCACTAGAATGTAGGTTTGACAAAGGCAGAGGCTTCTTTTTCACTGATGAATCCCCAATGCTTCGAACACCTATCACATAATAGGTACTTAATAAACACTTATTTAATGAATGGATCAATTTATATCTTCCTTTATTAATTCATTCAGCAAGCATTTATTGTAAATTTATAATGTATCAAGGAGTAGATCAGGCATTGGAAATACAAAGATAAATAAGAAAAATTTCACTCCGTTTTGATTTTTCAAGGAGTTTGATGTCTAAGAGAACTGACTGACATGTGAGGGATAAACTACAAGGCAAGTACCATGAGAAAGTGTTGGCAAAGGACAATGGGAGTACCAAGGGTAGAGCCTCTACCTCCTCTGCCTGTGACAACTCCTACACCTCCTCACAGAGGAGGCTGTCCTTAAATTAGATACAAAAGATACCTACTATGTATGTAACAAATACACATAAATTTGGGTGAATGCTTTATAGTACAGCTTCTTTTTATAACAAAACTACACTCAGACAACCCTTCTCAGCTCGGACACCCCGAGACTGAATTAGGTGCCGTATTTTGTACTGTCATAGCACCTCATGCTTATGCCACTCATGTGCTTATTACACAATACTGACTTGTCCAAATCTCCCATTCAATTTTAAAATCTGAAAGGGCAGTAGCCCAGTCCTGTTAACAGTTCTATTTCTGATATCCAGTACAAAGTCTGTTCTTATTACATAGTCTATTAAACTAATGCTAAAGCCCTTATTATGAGGTAGTGTCAAAGCACAGAACTAAGGACAATGTTATAAGGTTCTACGGCAGAATTTTATTTAAACTAACTTATTATTTTAAAACATAGAATGGCTATCGAAGAAACTTTGAGAGGGAAAATAACGCTATTAACTAGAATTATTAGTTCATTATTTTTCTAATAATCATAAAAATAGTTACCAATGAGTAGAAGCACTATGTTAAAAACTTTTTGTAGGCTATTCCCCCCTAATCCTCTTATTCATCCTGTGAGATGTTATTAACCCCATTTTGCAAATGATGAACCTGAAATTCAAGTGAGTTTAATAATTTGTCTAAGGTCACACAACAAATAAGGACAGGAAGAAGGATTCTAACTAAGTCATCCTGATTCTGAAGCCCAAGATCTAACTTTCAATTTTATAAAGCTTTAAAATTATATACAGCATTTCTCAAGTCTAGATGAATTTATATTACTGGTTAGCTGGAGCATGTTTCATTTTTGCTAAAAGATAAAGAAACTGACATACACATAAATAAACCGCTTTGTGTTTGGTCCGAAAGTTAATAAAAACAACCTGGAATTACTCTTTCTAGTAGACCCCACGGAGGAAGAAAGGAAACAGTTGATTTTCTATCAGTTCTTTTAAAAAACCAACTGCTAGTTTACTGTCTTATTTTATCATGTTTGCAACCACTTTAATTCCCAAAACACTACATCTATTTTTATATGTGTGAGTCATTTGTCTCTCATCCTTGTAAGATTCAGTGCTGTGACAATTAACATAACATTTGGGTGGTGTGAAATAGTACGGTTAGCCTTCCTCGATTCCATAGTAGAGTTGAATCTACGGCAATGAGAGCGGCACCTCTGGATTCACACAACTGGCCCAGAGAATCCACACAATCACATACACACTGAGTCAAGTTTGGAGGCGACTGCTCTTGTAGCTTATTATTTTCACTTACATACTCACTTTGCAAAAAGGATGCTAATCTCATTTCCAAATTGACAGTAAATAAAACAGCAAGGCAAAAAACAAAATGAGGACTCAATTCACTAATGGAAGGGTGGCACCCAAATAGTAATTAATCAAGTACAGATGGAATGAGAACTGGTTTACATGAAATCTGAAGACTCGAACACTCATAACTTGGTGATGGTAGTAAAAACTTTACAGCAACACTTTTTATTTAAAAAAAAACATTAACTCTGAAATTATTCTTGATATTTTAGATTATTATTAAAATTTCAATTGGTGCTTTTAACATCTTTACAATAAAACGGTTAAAACATTTTTCCGAAGTTAGACTTCGTTTATATAGATTTTGCTATTCCTCGCAAAAGAAAAGCAGAAGAAAAACATGTTGATACTTTATAGAGAAAGGCCTGTGGAGCAGATGCTCTCCACTGGAGAAGGCGGCCGGTTCCAGTAAGGAGTACGATGGCATTTCAATCAGCGGCCGTCATGTGCCAGGAATGCAAAACAGAGTCCTGATGATAATCCAGGTTATGAATCATAAAATCCACATGGAGTACAAATATTTGAAAACATTATTAGGAAATCCTACTCCATTGCTAAGACAGATTTAGGCTGGAACAGTCTGAGAAAGAATCAGACTCTGTGTTAGGTGTCTTCACATAAGCAAGATCGACTACTTTAAAGGACTTTCTAAATATGCAACTACTCTTGGATTTTAAAGATATCTATACAAAAACATTAGAAAGCGTTTGCCATTTGTAACATTAATGAGATAGACTCTTTCTTAAATATGTGGCCTTCTAATTGGAAATATTCTAAGTATTCGATTTCTCTTCGTGAAATAGTAATTACTTCTCTATCGCTAGCACAGTTACAGAACAGCACATTATCAGCATACAGCAGTGATCTTAATGGTTTTGATTCAACTAGAGAATTCCATTGAGGATGCATTCTGCTATAGCATACGAATTTATTTTTTTCCCCAAAACTATATTTCAGGAAACGTGAACGAATAAAATATATAAATGAACCAATTATATAAACAGTTGCAATATTATAGTGGTCTGGATATCTTTCAAACCTCTTAGAGGTGCTAGTCAGGGATGACACCGAAACAGCAAATAATAAATGTAACATACATACTATAAATGCATAACTGAGCTCTCCTGAGACATTAAAGGAAATCCCCAAGGGCCCCAAAGAGAGCAGGAAAACAGTGAGAATAACCTACACCTGACCTTAGGGGTTGCCTTAGGGGCATAAGATGATGGGGGTGGGGTGGTGATGGGGTCTCCATTTTAGTGGATAAAGGGGAACGAGCAACAAGTCTTTGGGTTCTCTCAAAGCAGAACTGAAATCCCTGCATATAGTTGGGGATCTTGAAGGTCTACGTCCTCAGGGAAAGGGTGAACAAGAAAAACTGTACTCAAAGGCACAGGAGAAGACATGCAAACTTGTCTGTCTCACTTCGGCTTTATGTAAATATGGGAAGTGGGTGGTGGGGGTGCTTCCTTTTAGAAGGTACAGACATGGGTTTTGGCTTTCTAACATTACCCACCAGGTGTGGGGAACCTCAGGCTGAGAAATTAGCCTAATGCAGTCCCCCACTGTGGAAGTACCTGGGGTGCCTGCAGGAAACAAATAAAAATCTACCCTAGACAGGGACTCAAACTCAATTGTCAAACCAGAAATAATCATTCTCAGAAATAAAATCCAGCTAGAGTTGAGCCCACAATCCAAAAGATAAATAATGAATGAACACATTATCAAGAATGGGTAGAAACAACAAATAGCAGAATTAAGACTCCCTTCCCCCTTAAAATTTAGTCCCCTTAGAAAGCTGCCTCTTTCTAAAACGAAAATTTCTAGGATAAAAATTAGTAAAGGGTACAGAGTGGCATTTTAGATTGGAAAACACAAGTACAAAAGTAGAAATAACTCTGGCTAGAAGGGAAGGCATTAAGTCATTCTGACTGCATTAACAAATGACCTACGGTTTACAGAGTGCTCTCAACGCTGAGAAATGGCATGGGCTGGTCAGTGGAGGACTGACTGGAACCTCGGAGACTCAAGAATGAACAGAGGACAAGACTAGAGAAAGACAGCCTAGAATCAGGAAGTTATTACTGAAATCCAGACTTGAGGCAATCACAGCCTCAAATATATATAGTATATATATACCCCAAAGGTCTATAGACGCAGGAATCACAAGTCGAATCGGAAAGAAATCCTGGAAGAATCCATGTATTATGGAACTTTCTGGTCAAATATCAAAATAACTCCCATACTCTGAACCTATAAGAAATGAAACTGACTCAAGAAAACCGTGAAAGGTTCTAATTTGAAACGATGGAGAAGATAAAATAGATAATGTCAGTTACTTATAACCAAAAAATGACTTACTGGAATTTGCCACTTCCTCACACGACGAAGACACTGAAATCTAATGCTCGGTTTGTGTTGAAAGGGTTAAAGGAGAAATCAACAAGGCATGTAAGGTGCAACTGCAAGGGAATGGACACAAAACCGGGGAGAACTACGGCAGGAATCTTTTACTTTTCTCCCCGTGCATAACAAAATCCGAGGTTGCTGGTTACACTAACATGCTAACCTGTGTCTGTAATAAATTTGAGTTATTACTTGAATTAGTAAAAGCAAACATCGAAGGGTACTACTGCACATTTGCTTGTATGTCTCACACCACAAAAGAGCCCTTTGTACCAGGGAACTAAAAATACCTCTCTGCTACAGCAAGGTGAAAGTACTGATGGGCAGAAGAGCATTATCTTCAAATTCCACTTCGGAATACAGTAAAGAGCGCGCACCCCACTGAGCCTTTACCAGTAAGCCCTGTGGTGTCTATTATTTCTGTGTTTCCAGTGAAGCGGCCACAGTAGAAGCAGTTGGTTGACTCTGGTCTCATTAGCTCCGCATTCAACCCAACTCAGCTAAGAACTACTGAAAACTCAAAAATACTCTCTTTCAAACAGCTGCCTTAAGCATCACTTCAATGTCTGACAGGCTGAAAAAAGTAAGAAGTTGGTATTTACCAATAAAAGCTACTAAGATCTACAGGATCTGAGAATCTGCCCAAAGAGTGAACTGTCTTCCCATTGCTGTAAGGAGGTGGTCCTTCTGTTTTCACTGCAAGCCCAGCACAAGCGCTTCTCCGGCTGCTGTCTTTGACATACCTGTCTTTCACACACAGAAACTTCTGCCTTCATGGATCCGAACTTTTTGCATGTTCACAGGCATGTTTTAGAGCTACATCAAAGCATTCGAGATCTCCAAAAGTCATAAAAGACTTGTTCATCAGTACAAGCCTAAATGGTGAGAAGGCGTGTGGGCAGGACTTCAGAGGCTCCATGATGCAAGACTGCACAAGTCCTTGGCATTCTATTAAAAGTTTCCAAACAGATTATCTTACATCCCCTGTGCACAATACTGATCTACAACAGAGTAAATTAAAAAATAAAAGCAACCTTAACCATGGTTTTTCTTTTTTCTCTTACAGCCAAAAGGGTGTCAAAAGACTAACAACATATAAAGATTATAAAATCAAATATTTTAAAATAAAAATAACACCTTTAAAAATTGCTGCTGTTACAAGCAGTTTATAAAAAATCCACAAGAGGGCACCAAAGACAAAACACTAGAGCAAATTACATTAATTGGAGATTTACACAGATAATACAGGTTTACAAAATGGGTTATTGTTTACTAATATACTATCAATATCTTTCAGAAAAAGACTAGCAGCTACCTATTTTAAGCTGATACATTTTAAAATATCTTAAGTACAGCCATGTTGTAAGTTATATTTTCAAATAACCAATATTTGTTTCTTAAAGGACAGGTTGCCTACACTCAGTAATCTCGCCAGTGACTTCCATACGATACCAGGAGCTCAATGAATAGTTGCTGATTCCACAAAACTGACAGAAACATACAATAGGAAATATCAAACATTATATTACTTTATCGTTGCATTCTAAATTGTTTTATATTAAGATTTATGATTGTAGGCGCGCCTGGGTGGCTCAGGCAGTTAAGCATCTGATTTCAGCTCAGGTCATGATCTCATGGCTCGTGAGTTTGAGCCCTACAATGGGCTCTGTGCTGACAGCTCGGATTCTGTGTCTCCCTCTCTCTGCCCTCCTCTGCTCATGCTCTGTCTCTGTTTTTCAAAAATGAATAAATGGTAAAAAGAAATTAGTAAAGTTTTATGATTGTGTATCTTATGTTTGTAGAACAAGCGCTAATTTGTCTTTGAAAAGCATTTTTTCTGCGTCCTTATCTTTTCTTTTTTGTCCCTTTTCTATTCCATTATGATAGTGTTTAACAGCAAATAAAAACTTTAACACACTTAACAGAAGCAATATCACTTATGTAAACTTAGAAATGTAATATTATAAAGTGATTTTGGGAAATCACTCTCCAAAGAACACAATTCAGAAGAAGACTATTTGAAGTACCCTAAAATAACAGTATTAATTTTAGGTGTAATTTATGTGATACAAATGAAATTCTGGAGCAGAGGAGTTACCAGGGAAGCAAAAAAGAAGCAATCCTCCCCTACACCCCCAACCAAATATTTATGACATTTGACTTAAGAACTGCTGAAGGACAATACTTCAGTACCAGCATGCACCTTAAATACAAAAACGTTCTGTGCTGAGGATAATCGCATGGCACTGTGCTAAATAATAAGGAGTAAAAGTCAGGTAGATTCTATTATAAAGATAGAGTAAAAATTATATATATAGCTGATGACTCAAAAATTAAATACATATATAATAAATGTTGTGTGTACTAAAATACAGTCTTTGTCCTTGAGAAATGTACAGTTTAATGCAGAAAGGTATAAAGTAGACAAAACGAGATAAATATTCTCAGAGGTAAGCACAGATATGTTAAGGAACCATACAGGAGCACCTGCTCAGCTGAAGCTTAGAAGGGCATCATGAAAGGTGCTCCCCTTTCCGGAGGAATCAATGGCCAGGATGACTCCCAAAGGATCAGGAGTTAATCAGGCAAACGAGGGGGGGAGTAAGGAGTCTAAGGAAAAGCAGCAACTTATTATTTTCTTTAAACGCATTTTGAGCAATCCTATTTTTGCTAATGGTTTTGCTACCAACTGGAAGAAGCCTGCTGATTCCTAATTACTTGCACTCTCTCTGAGGGTTCAAACCTGCATCTCCAACTGCCTGCTACACAAAATGACTCGGATAAGCCAGGGACACCTCAAATTAAGCAAGTGCTAAAGCCATCTCATCTGACCCAGAAAGTGGCCCTGGAGAGAGTGCTGCTGGGAGAACATTTCACCACAGTATAGGCGGTGGAGAGAAAATGTGGGTAAGTGAAGAAACGAAGGCTCTGACTACTCCATCATGAAGTTTGTTAGTGAATCATTTGTCGTTGATTTTTTCCCTGATTTTTTTGTTTTAACGGTCAAAATAACTACATTTTTAGTTTGAGGAGAAAGGCTCTAGAAGGCTCTTTTCTAGAAAAGAAAAGCCAAGTAGAGGAGGCACCCTTAAGGGGAGGCAGAGGGTGCCTGGGTGGCTTAGTCAGTTAAGTGCCTGACTTCAGCTCAGGTCATGATCTCCCGGTTCTTGAGTTCAGGCCCTGCGTCCAGGCTCTCTGCTCACAGCTCAGAGCCTGGAGCCTGCTTTGGATTCTGTGTCTCCCTCTCTCTGCCTCTCTCCTGCTTGTATGTGCGCATATGTGTGTGCGCTCGCTCTCGCTCGCTCTCTCATAAACATAAACATTAAAAAAAATTATAAAGGGAGGTAGAAAGAAAATCAAAGGGCGATAAAAACAATGACTGTTCTTTATGGATAGCTCTATCATACTGCTTTCATATGCATCGTGACGAGTCATCAGTTCACTTGGCGTCTCACTCACCATACTTCCGGTAGGCAAAAACCACATCTTAGTTTTATTCTATATGAATTTTTATGAGTGAAAAAAGACATATCCTCTGAAACAGGGAGACGGAGAAAACTAGTGAAGATGCAGAAACATTAGAGTTAAAAGAAAACTGAGGTCTAGTTAGTTGCAGTACGACAAAAAAAATATATACAAAAGTTATAAAGATTTATTTCTAGATAACAGGATTATTTATGCAGAAAACTTCAAAGAATCTACAAAAACTCCTGGAAATAATAAGCAAGAACGGCAAGGTCATAGGATATAAGCACAATATAAAAAATCATTTGCTTCCTATATATACCAGCAATAAAAGCTGGAATTTGGAATTTAAGAAAAATTTTTTTTAAATATCAAATGCCAACTCAAATTCCTTAGTTTTCTCAATGAAGCAACTCTGAATTTAGGCCCAGTGACTGTGAGTCTATAGTGTCATACTTTTGTTAAGGTCATTTGTACCTTGCCATGTTCACATGGAACAATGATAAACCTTTGGTACTCCGTGGAGTTGAGGGTAGTCGGTTTCCTTCTTTCTTTTTAAAAATTTTTACTCAACTTATTTATTTTTAATTTTTTTTAACATTTATTCATTTTTGAGAGACAGCGAGACAGAGTGCAAGCAGGGGCAGGGCAGGGAGAGAGGAAGACACAGAATCCAAAGCAGGCCCCCCAGGCTCTGAGCTGTCAGCACGAAGCCTGACGTGGGGCTCGAACTCACAAGCCGTGAGATTATGACCTGAGCCGAGATCGGAGGCTTAACTAACTGAGCCACCCAGGTGCCCCTCAATTTATTTAAACTAAACAATATTTTTTCTTAAAAGGTGCATCCGTTTCTCTCACTCCCCAACCCCCTGCCTCTGGTAGCAACTAATCTGTTCTCTGTATCTATGAATGGGGTTTTTGATTTTTCTGTTTTTGTTTTATCAGATTCCACTTATAAGAGAGATCATATGGTATTTGTCTTTCTCTGACATTTCACTTAGCATAAGTTCCATCCATGGTGTCACAAATGGCAAGGTTCCTTTTTTTATGGATCATATTCCATTGTATATATAATAACACATTTTATTTACCCATTCATCCACTGATGGACACTTAGGCTGCTTACATATCTTGGGTATTATAAATAATGCTGCAATGAACATGGGGGAATGCGCATATCTTTTAGAATTACTGTTTTTGTTTTCTTTGGGTAAATATCAAAGAAGTACAATTTTTGGATCATATGGTAGTTTTATTTTTAATTCTTTGGGAAACCTCCCCGCCGCTTTCCAGAGTGGTTGTGCCACTTTAATTTTCCACTAACAGCGCACGAGTGTTCCTTTTTCTCTACATCTTTGCCAGCACTTGCTATTTCTTGTCTGCTTGATAACAGCCATTCTAACAGGTGTGAGGTAATACATCATCGTGGTTTTCATTTTCATTCCCTTAACGATTAATGATGTTGAGCGTCTTTCGTGTACTTGTCGGCCGTCTGTAGGTCTTCTTTGAAATAAAGAAGACCTGAAATGTCAGATCTCCCGACATTTTTTAATCGGATTGTCGGTGGGGCTTTTCGCTATTAAGCAGTAGGAGTTCTCTATATACTTTGGTGACTAGCCTCTTACCAGATATATGATTTCAAGTTATTTTCTAACATTCAATAGGTTGTCTATTCATTTTGTTGATGGTTTTCTTTGCTGTGCAGAAGCTTTTTAGCTTGACATAGTCCCATTCATTTATTTTTGCTTTTGTTGCCTTTGCTTTTGGTATCAGATGCAAAAATCACTGCCAAAACCAATGTCAAGGAGCTGTCTATATTTTTTTCTAGGAGTTTTATGGTTTCAGGTCTTTTAATCTGTTTCAAGGTAGTTTTTGTGTGTGGTGTAAGATACAGATCCTGTTTCATTCTTTTGTGTGTAGCAGTCCTGTTTTCCTGACACTATTTACTGAAGAAACTGTCCTTTCCTCATTTTATATTCATAGCTCATCTGTCGTAAATTAATTGACCATATCATAAAAGCAGGGGCTTAATTCTGGGATCTCGATTCTGTTCCATTGATGTATGCGTCTGCTTTTATGCCAATATGATATGCTTTTGAATAGCACAGCTTTGTAATGTACTTTGGAATCAGGGAGTGTCATGCCTCTGTCTTTGTTCATTCTCAAGATTGCTTTGGCTACTCGTGGTTACATACAAATTTTAGGCTGTTCTTTTTTTTCCTGTGAAAAATGCCACTGGAATTTTGATAGGTGTTGCACTGAATCTCCAGAATGCTTTGGGTCGTATGGACATTTTATAATATAAAGTGTTCTAATCCATAAACATGGAATATCTTTCCATTTACTTGTGTCTTCTTCAATTTCTTTCACTGATGTCTTGTAGTTTTCAAAATACAGATCTTTCATCTCCTTGGTTAAATTTATTCATAGATATTTTATTCTTTCTGATGTAATTATAAATATAACTGTTTTCTTCATTTCTCTTTTTAATAGTTCATTATTAGTGTAAAGAAATGCAACAGATTTTTATACGCTGATATTGTATACTGCAACTTTCCAGAATTCATTTATTAGTTCTAAATAGTTTTCTGATGGAATCTTTAGGGTTTTCTTTATATAGTATCAAGTCATCTACAAATAGTGACGGTTTTACTTCTTGTTTTCCAGTCTGGATGCCTTTTATTTCTTTTTCTTGCCTAAGTGCTCTGGCTACGACTTCCAACACTCTGTTGAATACAAATGGTGAGAATGGACCTCCGTGTCTTATTTCTGATCTTAGAAAGCTGAAAGCTTTTCGCAATTAAGTATGATGTTAGTTGTGGGCTTGTCTTATATGGCTTTTATTATGTTGAGGTATGCTTCCTCCATACCCTCCTTGTTGAGAGTTTTTGTCATAAATCGATGTTAAATTTTGTCAAATGCTTTCTCTGCATCGATTGAGATGATCATATAATTTTAATCCTCCATTTGGTTAACGTGGTGTATTGCATAGACTGATTTGTGGATGCTGAACCACAAATATATGAAACTAGAAGTTAATGACAAAAAGAAAACTAGAAAATTTATAAGTATATTTTCTTTATAAAGAAATATAATATGTGGAGATTAAACAACATACTGCTAAACAACCAATGGGTCAATAAAGAAATCAAGAGAGAAATCAAAAACTACCTTGAGACAAACAAAATAGGGAAGCAACATACCAAAATTTATGGGATGCAGCAAAAGCAATTCCGAGAGGAAAGTTCATAGCATTAAATACCTACCTCAAGAAAAAAGAGAGGGCTCAAATTAACAACCTAACTATCTATCAAGAAACTAGAAAAATAACAGATGAAGCCCAAAGTTAGGAGAAGGAAATAACAAAGATTAGAGCAGAAATAAATGAAATAGAGACTAAAAAGACAATAGAAAAGATCAATGAGATTAAGAGCTGATTCTCTGAAAAGATAAACAAAAGTGACAAGCCTTTAGCTAGACCCCTCAGAAAAAGTAAGAGGACTCAAATAAAATTATAAAAAAAAAGAGGAGATGTTATAATTGATAACATAGACACACAAAAGATCATAAGACACTACCATGAACAATTTAAACCAACAAATTGAACAGCCTAGAAGAAATGGATAAATTCCTAGGAACATACGTGATGAAAGAAAAAAAGAAAATCTAAACAGATCAATTACTAGCAAGGAGGCTGATTCAATAATAATCAAAAACCAACCAACAAAATGCCAGGACCAGAGGCTTCACTCATAAATTCTATAAAACACTCAAAGAAGAATTGATACTGATTCTTCTCAAACTCTTCCAAAGAACAGAAGAGGGAGGAACTCTTCCAAACACATTTTACAAGGCCAACATTACCTTGATACCAAAAGCAAAAAAAAGAAAATTATAGGACAGTATCCCTGATGAATATAGATGCAAAAATCCTCAACAAATTATCAGCACACTGTATTTAGCAATTCATGACAAGGATCATATGCTGTAATCAAGTAGGATTTATTCTAAGGATAAAAAAACCAAACTTCCTTTTCTTTTGAGAGAGAGAAAGAGGGCTCGAGTGAGGGAGGGAGAGGAGAGAGAGAGAAAAAGAGAATGCGAGGCTCACCCACATGGGGCTCGTGCTCATCCGATGTGGGACTTGAACTCATGAACCATGAGCTAATGACCTGAGCCGAAGTCAGATGTTTTAGACTGAGCCACCCAGGCGCCCAAAACCCAAACGTTTTTAACAGTACCTCCCCAACAAAAACCTCACTTAAGGTCTAACAAAATATATATAGAATCTGTGTGCAATGATAAAAGAAATCAAAGTTCTAAATAAGTTGAAAGACATTCCATGTTCGTGAACTGGAAGACTCAATACTGTTAAGATGTCATTTCTTCCTAACTTAGTGTAGAGATTCAATTAAATCCTAATTAAAATTCCAGCAAGCTAATTTGTAAATGTTGATAAAATGTTCCTAAAGTTTATATGGAAAGGCAAAGACCTAAATAAAACAGACAACACAGTACTAAATAAGAAAAATAAAGTTGGAAGGCTCACAGTATCCGATTTTAAGACTTCTTTAAAACTACTATAATAAGACAGTATAATTTTTTAAATGTTTGAGTGAGAGAGTGCAAGTGGGGGTAGGGCAGAGAGAGGAAGAGGGAGAGGGGGAATCCCAAGCAGGCTCCCTCTGTACGCTCTGTCTGCAGAGCCCGAAGTGGGGCTGGATCTCACAAACCGTGAGATCTGAAACCAGGAGTCAGACACTTAAACAAATGACCCACCCAGGGGCCCCAAGACAGTATAATTTTGACAATAAGCAGACACAATATCACAGATATATCAGTACAACAGAGTAAAGAGCCCTGAAACAAACCCACGAAATACAGTCAACTGATTTGTGAAAAGACACAAAGGCATCTGAGTGGAGAGAGGATAATCTCTTAAACAAAAGACAACACGAAAGAATGAAACAGGATCCGAATCTTACACCACACACAAAAACTACCTTTGAAACAGATTAAAAGACCGGAAAACATAAAACTCCTAGAAAAAAATATAGACAGTTATTCCTAATTGAAGGAATGAGGATCCTAGGATTCTAGGGCTGTGGCAGGAAACATACAAGATGTACCTGGAGTATCTTGTAGTATCAGACAGTAACAAAATACTTAAAAAAAAAGGGGGGGGGTACTTGGGTAGCTCAGTTGGTTGAGCATCCCGAGTCTTGATTTCAGCTCAGGTCATGATACCAGGGCTGTGGGATCTAGCCCCACTTGGGGCTCTGTGCTGAGCACGGAGCCTGCTTGGGAATCTCTCCTTCCCTCTGCCCCACCCCCCAAAACAAACCACAACTAAAACCACCTTAAAAATCCACAATAATGGGAGTATATCAAAGAGACCAAGGTGCCTACTAGAAGAGGAACACTTTGAGCAACAAAAATAAATACAGCAGTATTAAATTCAAAGGCAAAGTGTAAATTAAATAATCATGAATCAATACTGAGGTAAGTTACTGAATAAATGGGAAGAACAGACAAATCTGCCATGTAGAATTCCATATAATTGATGTAGACATTCTGCCCTCAAAGAGGAAGGGCGTAACTCTACTCATGTGTGGGCTGTAGAGTGTGATTTCTTTCCAAAGTGTGAAATAGGAAAGGAGAAAAGAATAACATGGTAAGGAAACTGATAAACACTACCTCAGCCAGGTGATCGTGGTAACTTCAACAGCAGTAAGTCATGATGACAGAATGTATTTGTGATATTGTGATATAACAAGAAATATGTATTTAGCAAACTTCAATATGTACATGCTGTTTATAAAAAAGAATGCATAGCAGCCTGTCCTATTTTAAAAATGGCATCCTTTACTGGAATTTTTAAATTCTCATATGGCAGAAACAACCCACACACCTCTGCTTTACACTCTACTATTCATGTTCTTTGGTGACAACAAAATACTGTAGTTTTAAAGTTCTACTGAATAGAAAGAACAACTCTATTAGTAGATACTCTTTTAAAAATGGACACTCTAGTCCATCAACTGACGAATGGATAAAGATGTGGTATATACATACAATGGAATACTGCGCAGCAATGAGAAAGAATGAAATCTGGCCATTTGTAGCAGTGTGGATGGAACTGGAGGGTATTATGCTAAGTGAAATAAGTCAGTCAGAGGACAGACAACAGATGTTTTCACGATAGGTGGATTTTGAAAGACTTAGCAGAAAACCATGGGGGAGGGAGAGAGGGGGGAAAAAAGCCACAGAGAAGGAGGGAGACAAAACATAAGAGACTCTTAAATACTAAGAACAAACTGAGGGTTGATGGGGGGTATGGGAGAGGGGAGAGTGAGTGATGGGCATTGAGGAGGGCACTTGTTGGGATGAACAGTAGGTATTGTATGGAAACCAATTTGACAAATTATTAAAACAAAAACAAAAACCAAAATGTATAAAACAAACAAAAAAATGGACATTCTATAGGCAATTTAGGTATTTACAGTAAATGTGAACAAATATAGTTATGTTATTTAATCAACTCACACTACAGATTTGGAAATATCTTCCACTAACGTCTAGAAAACAAATTCTTTTTCATTATGTTATACAGTTGACCCATCTCAGCACCAAATTAAATCACATGCTCATAAATGCCAAAAAAAAAAAAAAAAATCTTTGTCATGTTTAGCAATGCTTAAACTAACACAAAAATCTTGATATTGGGATTAACCTGCTGCAGAAATCTCTGTTTGCAATTTGTTTAATTTTTAAAATCTGTACAATTACCTCAACACCTATCAAAACATGTCAATTTGTCAGGATGTATTCTCATCAGACTAGCTTTTTCTTTAATAGGTATAAAAATCAACTTCATAAGGCACTATTTCCAATTGTGCCCCATACCTTTCTTGAATAAAAACAAATATTTAAAGAGGTTTGTTTATAATAGTTACCCAGGACACAGGTGTACAGAACTAAAATTTTAAAAAACAGCATATCTTGAAATGGTTATCATAAACCGCTTCCTCTTCAAAAGTCACACTGAGAGTTGATGGAAATATCTATTTAATTTTAGGCCACAAATTTTTCTCCATCTGTAGTAAGCTGAACTGTGTAGAAGAAAATTAAATTTGGAAAAATTACAAGTTGATACTGATATAACTCATAAATTCTTGGGAAACTGCACTCCCTGAGAATGGAAAAAGCAGGATCCATGTGAGTTCCAGTATTAATCCTGAATATCAAATATAAATAACTCTTATAATGCAGCAACGCAATATGGTGAATTTCACAGCTCTAGTCTTTTAAAATCAGGAAAAGAATTCAATCTACAGTATTTCAAAATTTAGCTTTATAAAATTTTCCAACAGTCTAGGGCCAACACGGCTCTGTGTTATATTAGCCCAATCACTGGCTAAGTACCAATCGGGGTCAGGACTAAAGATAGCTACTATAAAGGCTGTCAAAAAATACAGTCTTCCAGGATAAAAATAAATGCAGAGGGGCGCTTGGGTGGCTCAGTCGGTTAAGCGTCCAGCTCTTGGTTTCAGCTCAGGTCATGATCTCATGGTTCATGACTTCAAGCCCCACACTGGGCTCTGTGCTGACAGCGCGGAGCCCAATTCTCTCTCTTTCTGTCCCTCCTGTACTCCCTTTCTCAAAATAAACAAACTTAAAATTTTTTTTTAAAAAACAAGATAAAATAAATGCAGAAATAAAACTTGGCAGTACAGATCTCCCACCATGCTGAAAAGAGTATCTTTGAAATAATCACAAAGGAGGAAAAAAGAGTGGGGAAAACCTCAATGAAAATGAAAACAGCTAGGATATCAAAATATCCATCCAAAACCTCTTGGCAGACTCATTGGTCAAAATGAATCTCCTAAATTGGCGCAAATTAAAAAAAAAAAATGGCCAAAGGTAACTAAGATGAGTTATAAGTGAAAATAAGAAGAGGTTGCAAAGCAACAACCTTGACTACACAAATATAAATGTTAAGACGAACGCAGCAGCAATCAGATAAAAGTTCATTGTCAAATGCTGGGAGCTAAAGGGTCCAAGACTGTACCTTTAGTCTACCATCTAAAGAAAATCAGTTGTAAAAGACACAGTGGTTCAAAAGTAGTGCAATATCCATTTACTTCTATTCTTATCAACTACTAATTTGCCTTAAATTACCCTGATTTTGTGTAATATTACCTTTTAGACATTTCCCTTCCCTCTTGGATCACTCTGATTTACAAACTATCCAGAATAAACCAGAATTGAATAGACCATAATTTTTCTTTGAAACATGCTAATTTATGAGTACACAAGGAATTTATAATCATTATAAAATATGAAGTGTTTTATATATTAATATATATTAAATTCATATAAAAACTCAATATTTCAAATTAAGATTTCAGAACACCCAAGAAATGACAAGTTATAAAAGTTTCCATTAAAATGGAGGATTGAACACACGGGTTTATGCCTATCCCTCCCAAAACTCTTCCAAAATTACAATAAAGGCACAGAAAAGGATAAACTCATATAGACAAAGATCAAGGACACTCCCCAAAATTTGGAAGCTAGAAAGCAGAAAAATACGTAAGTAGTAGCTAATTCAACAGACCAAAGAAATCTAAAACATAAGAATGCAAGGAGACAAGTCACAAAGAGCAAGCAAATTCAGGCCCCAGGGCAATGGATCCTAACATCTTTTACAGTAAGGTTCACAAATCAGCTGGTACTACTCTTACACACTGAGTTTCCAGTAAGAAACTTAGTGCTTATCTCAAATATAATCACTAGACCTTCGAAGAAAGCCCATAAAGTGAAAAGTCAGAGATCAAAACAAAGGAAACAGAGACAAGGTAGGAAACAAAAGAAAATTCAAAGTGATAAAATAATAGCAACGAAGAAGAGGAGATTATCTTGGAAATTAAATATTTGATGTGGGGAAAAAAACAAATTTAGAAGATAAACTTGAGGAGATCTCTAAGAAAAAAACAAAAAGAAAAAAAAAACAGAAAAGATCACTGAATAAGTCTAAGAAGTCCAATAAGCAAACAAAAGCAGTTCCAGAGGAAGAAAATGCACAAGAACAGAGAGAGGTAATGATATAAAAGTACCATGAAAAAGCAAAAATAAAATTATGCAGCACTTAAAGAGTATTTCCAAATTAAAAGGGCCAAAGGACACTCCACACAATGAATGAAAAAAGACCCTACAAGGCATAGCACCGTCAAAGTTTTAAAGAATAGGGAAAAGTAAAGATCTAAAATCCTTCCATAAAATACCCAAAAGGTCAGGTATTGGATTGTCATCTGTCTTCTGCTGAATTAGAAAACAGAACAAAGCCTTCAAAATTTTAAGAGAACATTATTTCCAATCCAGAATTTTATACTCAGAATTTTATACTCAATCTTTCAAGGGTAAAGGTAGAATAAAGACATGGTCAGATATGCAAAGTCTGAAAAACAAAACAAAACAGAAAAACAACTGCTAATGTCTGGAAGCTCCTGGGAGATAGGGCCCATCAAAATGAGGAAGTAAAACAAGACAGACAAGATCCAGGGAATGGAGGGTTCATTACAGAACAGAGGAAAAGAAAATTCCCAGGATGATGTTGAAGGGAGGTCTTAGGGTGATAGCTCCTCAAGACTCTAGAAAGCAGTCAATTCAGATTAAAGGAGGAGAGAGGGCCAGGAAAGAATGAGTTGAAAAAAGTACAAAACTAATGTTTGAACATACAGAGAGTCTACAGCTCCTACACAGAGTATAGGAATGTAACATTTGAAAAAAATTACTGATAGATACACAGAAAAACAATAACAACAAACAATAGTAACAAAACTGAGACGATTATTATTTCCAGAAATCACAACAAGAAAGAACATGTAACCCAAATATATCATGATGTTTCTCTGCAAATGGTATTTATATAGTCATAACTCTAAACACTCTGTAGGGGTTTTTTAGAACTGTGATTGAACTGTATGGGGAAAATGAGAAGTAACAAGTAATCAATTTTTTTAAAGAATTTTAATTTTGATCGATAATTTAATCTCAAATATAATTGTTCCTTACTAAATCTATTTTACTTTTCAGGAAGCAAAGGAATGATAATAAGGAAGTTTACTTTACTGATTTTCTTCAAATATATTTTTTTATAAGCTTGAAACAGGTTTACAAAAATCTCCCCCAAGTCTTCCAAACAGATCTGGCCACTTAAAATACTTAAAAAGAAATTGTGAATATAAATATTGGTTGAAACCTGATCAGTGACATTACCTTGGTGGCCCTTTAAGTAGTAAAACCATCAGCGGCAACAACTATTACCAAAGAAACCAAACACTGAACAAACCAAACAATAACAAAAACAAAAACAAAATATGGCTAAAATATTATAATTTAATAAGCATTATTGCTGGAGCAAGTAGTAGCATTAATAAAAATGAAAGCTAAACTTTATTGGGCATACTATGCATAATACACTGCTTGAAGTGCTTAGATATATGTTTAAAAATCACATCCCCACAGGAACTCTGTGAGGTGTGTGTGGTCTATCACTAATCCCCCTTACACAGACGGTGAAAGTGAAGTGGAGAGGTTAGTAACTTGCCCAAAGACACAGAGTTATATGCGAACAGAATCAGGACTTAACTCCAAGCAGTGTGTCTCCTTGCTCTTAGATAAAGTCTGCCCACCCCGTTTAACCAACTAGGTACATTACAGGCTTCAGGGCTGACTGAAGTGGCTGCTGCTGTTCTTTTCTTCACCCAGTTCAAAAGGTTCTCAGGAGGTAGACTGACTTGAAGTTCCCTTATTAAACAGGGGCAGGGAGAAGGAGGAAGCTTCTGAGACATGCTCACGTGGAGGCCGTACCATCATCTGGAGGGGCATGAATCCTACAGAGCACCCCTGCATTTCTCCCCACACCCATGTCACCCCAAGACACTAAGGACCACAGCCTGACAAGCTTGGAGTTCGAACCATGAGGAAATCATCAGAAAGTCCCCATTTCTTTTCCAAGAATAGAACCTCTAGGATATAGTCTCAGGCCAATTAATAGGCAAAATCTTTTTCTTTGAGTCATTACTAAACTAACATAAAATACAACAACACCTTTAGATAGAAGTGAAAATAAAGGGCCTGATACATGCATACAGTATATAAACACACATATAACATAAGAAGTATTGCATTTTTTACTCAACATTTCACTTAATGTAACATTCTTCTACATTCGTTCAACTACTTGTATTTTACTTAACACTGTGATCTACATGAGAAATGCCTAAACTCCAGTGACAAAGCAACTCCTGTAAACTCCTTATCAATCTTGTAATCTACTTTAAAAGTAACCTCTTGTCAAGGGTGCATTCTGGGCCTTATGTCATAAACTCTATTTATTAACACCACCCATTCCATTTTTAATTCATCATCCAACATATCATGCGTGGAGTGTTTGCCTTGTTCTTTTACTTAAAAACAGTAAGCACTAACTCTTTTACTCTATATTTAAACATTTATTCAAGTGTCTGTACAATATTTCAATAAACCATACCAGCTAACTTAAAACTAGCCTTTTAAAAATCATTAGTTAATTAGAGTTTAAGAACTACATGGAATGTATACTGTTTGTTGTATAATTAAACCGCCAAAATGCATGCTTACATCTTGAATGCTATAGATAAATTAGTATAATCTGAATAATAAAAGTCTTGTATGCCTGCAATTTATAGAGATAACCTATATCAAACTTTGGTTTTACTCTGTCAGAAATGAATGCAAATTTTGTAAATATATTCCACTTCTATGAAAAATACAGTATCGCTTTAAGAACGTAATTTGGCCTTGAACATCAAGAGACACGTAGTTCTATGAGTATTTAGCAGTTTTATTTTTCAAACTGTATTTGCAATCCAATTTTAAGCCAATCTGAAGGGGAATTCCAGAAGAAGATATAGTATAAAGACAAACTATGAAAGATTTTGAGCCTTCAGTGTAGATGTTTCTGAGAGAAAATGACTACCGATTTAAAAATTTGTTAAAAATGTTGGCATACAGAAGTGCTTAGATATATGTTTAATATTCCTCCTGCGTAGGAGGAACACAGATCCATTCTGCATACCTCACGGCTCTTGTGTTCATGTGTGTGTACTGTATTGGGGGAAAACTGACAAATGATCTCAAGATGGAAGCTACTGCCTGAGAACACAATCAAAAGCAAAGCACGTGAATACTGTTGAGACTTTAAATTTTTTCTTATAATTCCAGTTAAAAACAACAACAAAAAAAGTGTAATGCTTTTACTCAGAAATGCTAGATCAGTTCCAA
The DNA here is from genome assembly GCA_030068075.1 of Paguma larvata. Taxonomy (NCBI): domain Eukaryota; kingdom Metazoa; phylum Chordata; class Mammalia; order Carnivora; family Viverridae; genus Paguma; species Paguma larvata. The sequence continues at coordinate 43,018,430 of CM057838.1, forward strand.
ACAAAGAATTATTTGGAAAAAAAAAAAACAAAACCTGATGTGATTTTTAATTTGTCCACAATATTTTGACAGTACTCTCCTCGCAAGTGTCATCACCTTGACTGCAGACAGGACTCAGTAATATATACCTACACCGACTGGATGGCTTTGGAGCAGGACAGTGAGTAGAAGTGGGAAGGAAGCACTCTGAAGAGACTATTAGAAACAGCCTGCAGAGCCATGAAAAACTGTCAGAAGACTGATCACCATTAAGGAGGAAGGGAAGATTAATATCTGGAAGGCTGAAGAAAGGATATTCTTATTATACTATGGCAGAAAATTTAGGACACTGTCGTCTACAGTAACCAGGGAAATAAAAAATGTACCTATTAAAGAGGGTATACCATCTCACTAAGGAGATTTCTGGGTAGAGTGTTTAAGGTGATGCCTGGTTTCTTTTTACTGCTTATAACAAAATGCAAAAGGAGAGAGAAAAGCTTGAGAAAGAATAACTAAAAAGGAATCAGGACTTGCTGGTTTAGTAAATTTCCAGCCTCTACAGACAGCAAATAATGCTACAATTATGAAAAAGCTTGAAAGCAAACATCAAACCCAAGGCACCTTCAGAAAATATTGTCTAAAAATCAAGCTGCACAGGTGACCATAAAATCCTTTGCTAAGACTTCAGAAAGAGCTAAATACATTAATAGGGCTTTTACGAAGCTTAAAGGCATGGTCCCATACCAGCCTGAGGAGAGCCCAAGAGGCTCTCCTAAAGAAGCAATTATTTCAACAAAATGTAGGGTGTCACCTGTTTAAATGAAGTGACCCACAGTAAGATATATAGGATGCTCACAAAGTTTTTTTGGCAGAAACACCACCAGTATGGTCTCACTGGGACAGAGTCAGCACAAAATGAAAAGAGGACTCTGGACTCTCAAACTTCTACAGGCAGGAAGAGGCTGAGCAAATGATTTAGTTCAACACATAGGCCAGCTGCCATGAAAAAGGAAGAATGACAGAGAGCAGAAGCATGAACTCAGAGGGCACAGCAAAGAATCATAGAGAAACACGGCAGGAATAGAACTGAAACAATCAAAGAACTTCTAACCCTTTGTTGGCTGGATTCCAAAATTGCCATGGACTGCCAATTATTGTGCCTCCTGTCCTTACTCTTTTTGAAAACAACTGTCTATAGGGATAATCTTATGCCTGACCGACCACTGTATTTTAGGTATGTGGGGAGCAGATAACTAATCTTTAGTTTATAAGTCTTCACATTGAGATGAGGCAGACCGAAGGATTCTTCTCATCCCTTTCCAAATGTGATCTAGAAGACAAAATACTGAACTGAGAGCTGCTAACGTAAAGGGATTTAATACTCAGAGTGAAGAAGAGACAGTTACTAAGAAGTAGTGAGTATAGTCCACATGGGCAAAGAATATAAATAATTTGCAGCCACAGGACAGTTTGTATTAATTTTAAAACCTGTCCATAAGTTCCTTGAAATTCTCCCTGAAAAGGTAGGGTCTACTCTGCTTAAGTGTGGGGCAAACTACATGACTTGGTTTTAATTTTTAATTGAGGTGAACTTCAAGTAACATAAAATTATTTTAAAGTGTACTATCGTGACATTTAGTGCATTCACAAGGTTGTTGCAACCATTCATTACCTTTATCGGGTATCAAAATATTTTCATCACCCCAAAAGAAAACACTTCACTCATCAAGAAATCATTCCCCATCTCCCCTACTTCCCTTCCCCCTTCCCCACCCCCTTCGTCGGTCTCTGGCAAGCACCAATCTGATTTTTGTCTCTTAAGATTTGCCTATTTCAGATAATTCGTATTATACGATATGACTTTTTATGTCTGGCTTCTTTTACAGCTACTGGCTGTAGCGTGTATCACTATTTTCTTTCTTTTTATGGCTAAATAATACTCCATTGTATGTATATACCATAATTAATCTCCTTTTGTCTACTGTCAATGGTGCTGGGAACATTCATGTACAAGTATTTATTTAAGTACCTGTTTTCAATTCTTCTGGGTGTATACTTAAAAGTGGAGCTGCTAGATCATATAATTCTATGTCTAACGTTTTAAGTAACTACCAAACTGTTTTCCACAGGAGCTGTACTATTTTACATTTCCATCAGTAATGTATGAGGGTTCCAATTTCTCCATATCCTTATCAACAGTTGTTAGTTTCCTAGTTTTTGTTTAATCACAGCACACCAGTGAGTGTAAAGTAGTATCTCATTGTGGATCTGACTTGCCTTTCCCTAATGACTAATGTTGCTGAGCCTCATTTCATGTGCTTATTGGCCATCTGTGTATTTTTGGTGAAATGTCTACTTAAATTCTTTCCTTATTTTTCAATTAGGTCTTTTTGTTGTTGAGTTGCAAGACTTCTTTATATATTTTGGATAATAGGCCCTTACCAGATATATAATTTATAAATATTTTCTCCCATTCATAGCATTTTTTAAATTTCTTGATAATATCCTTTGATGTATAGAGTTTTAAATTTTGATAAATTTCAATTTTTCTATTTTTTTCCTTATTACTCATGATTTGGTTTTCTAAGAATCCACTGCGCTAAATCCAAAGTCAGGTAGATTACTTCTGTTTTCTCCTAAGTGTTTTAACATTTTAGCTCTTATACTTAGTTTGCTGATCCATCCAAGTAGACCTTATACTAAAAGGCCTTTGTATATGAGACGTAGGGGTCCAAGTTCACTTTTTTACATGGTTATCCAGTTGTCCTACTACCATTTGTTAAAGACATTGTTCTTTTGCCACGAAAGAGTCTCCGTACCTTTGCTGAACATAAATTGGCCGTGGATGTACGGGTTTTTCTGGACTCTTGACTCTATTCCATCGGTCTATATGTCTATCCTTATGCAAGTATCACATTTGAGTACTACAGCATTATGCTAAGTTTTGAAATTGGAAAGTGACTACTCCAATTTCGTTCTTATTTTTCAAAATTGCTTTAGCTCTTTGGGGTGCCCTTGATCCATTTGAATTTGAGGACTGGTTTTTCCATTCTTCAAAAAGAACCACTGATATCTTGACAGGGATTGGATTAATCTGTGAATTACTTTGGGGAATACTGTTATCTTAAGAGTAGTAAGTCTCCAAATCCATTTACATGGAATATCTTGCCTTTGACTTGGATACTCTTTAACTTCTTTGAGTGATGTTTTGTACTTTTCACTGTACAAGTCTTTTACCGCCTTGCTTAAATTTATTCTCAGGTGGGACACCTGGTTGTCTCAGTAGGTTAAACATTCAACTTCGGCTCAGGTTATGATCTCGCGGTCTGGGAGTTTGAGCCCTACATTGGGCTCTGTGCTAACAGCTCAGAGCCTGGAGCCTGCTTCAGATTCTGTGTCTCTCCTCTCTCTCTGCTCCTCCCTCACTTGTTGTCCGTCTCTCTCTCTCTCTCTCTCTCAAAAAAAATAAACATTAAAAAAATTTTTTTTAATTTATTCTCAAATATTTCATTCTTTTAGATGCTATGGTAAATAGAACTGTTTATTTAATTTCCTTTTTCCATTGCTTATTGCTGGTACATAAATACATAACTGATTTTTGTGTGTTGATCTTACACCCTCCAATGTGCTGAACTTGTTTATTAGCTCTACTAAATTTAGATGTTTTTTACAGACACCATCCAGGAAGCTGCTCTAGTTCATCGGGGCAAAACAAAGGCAAGCCTCTGTGCTCATCCCACAGGGAACCACCAAACAGGTCAAAATGCAGAGCCACACACAAGTTTTTCAGGATAAGCTTCTTACTGCTCACTACCATCTCTCTCCACAGCTATTCTCACAGCTGCCCCGAAATGCGGGATGGGGCGCTGGGTGGCTCAGTAGGTTAAGCATTGGACTTCAGCTCAGGTCATGATCTCGTGGTTTGTGAATTCAAGTCCTGCACTGGGCTCTATGCTGACAGCTCGGAGTCTGGAGCCTGCTTCAGATTCTGTGTCGTCTTGGCTCTCTGCCCCTCCCCACTCACACTCTGTCTCTCGAAAGTAAATTTTTTTAAGAAAAAGAAATAGAAAATGGGGGACGGCAGGCATATAAGGCAAAAATGCCACAACACTATCTTACCAAATTTAGCAGCCTCCTTCTCCATTAAGCACTGTTCTGGTTGCTATAAGTTTTGCTTTTGTTTTTTTTATTGGATTTCAGTGTTTTGAAAAAGTTGATTTGTCAGTTTGTTTTCCAGCTTAATGGCTGTTTCTGTGGAGGCCCAGATTCTTAGAGTTCCCTACTCCACCATTTTCCATGATCAGTAACTTAACAAACAGAATATGGCAGAAGTGACAGTGTGCAACTTCCAAGAGTAGGTCATAAAAAGCATTGAGATTTCCTCCCTGTTCTCTGTTGCATCACTTCCTCTGAGAGAAGCCAGTTTCTATGCCGTGAAGACTCTCAAGTAGCCCCAGAGAGAGTCCACATGGTGAGGAATTGAAGCAGCCCCGCCTCTCCGGACAGCCACATGCGTGAGCTACCTTAGACTGGTTCATGAGAAACCCTGAAAATCATCCACCTGAGCCACTTCTGAAATAACTGATCTGCATGAAATAATTAATGTGTACTACAGTAGGCTGCTAGGTTTTGGGGCCCATAATATTTGAAGCTGAGCCTCAAAAGATGAGAAGAACCAAGTGATGAGTTTTTGAGAAGAATGTCTCAAGCAGGAGGAAAGGTTTCTGGCATGTTAAAAATAAAAAATTTGAAAGAAGATCAATGTGGCTGGAGCTCAGTGGAGAAGAAAACAATGAAGAAACAGAGCACTCAAGTGGCAGAAAGTAACCAAAACGACTAGAGTAAGGCCTTAAAACCAGTAAAAACTGGTAAGCTCTGGAGTAATCAATGGCTCCTTATCCATCAAAAGTGGAAACTGGCTTATAATTAAGGACAGGAAGACAGAACTAAGCAAACAATCGCTTGTCCCTGGACAGCTAATTGAAGGCAGACCACCAGCCCCAGCACTCATAAGAAGCTCGCATAAGGTGAAAGAAAGGCAGATATGGGAACCACCGCAGAAGGGCAAACACCAGACATTTTTGCGAATATAAACTTATCAGAAATTGTATAACTTGAATAAGCCAATGTTGTTTATTTTTGAAGTACTAATAAACATTTGATTAAAAAGTGAGCATAAAGTATTAGTGAATGAACATGGGAGCTTACAAGTAAAAGACCTAGTTTTATTCTTGGTTCCTCATTAGCTTTATGAAATTTGGTAAATCACTTCTTTCCTAACCTAATCTTACTCATCTGCAAAATGGGATAATAACATATATAATACATGACCAATCTTCCTTTTTTTTAAAGATCAAATGAAATACATGACAAAAGTACTTTTAAAACTAAAAAAAAAATCTAGAAAAAAATTAACATTTACAAATGTTAACTGGAGAGAAATCAGTACAACTGTATCTATTATCACACAGGAACCTAGGGTGGGAACTATAAAGCCTTTTGAGAGCAAGAACCAAGGTCTTTACCTCATTCCATATTATTTATTTAACTTTGTAGAATGAATAACACAATCGCAAAATTACAAACAAAACAAAACAAAACAAACAAACAAAAACAACCCAAAACTTGGGGTACTGGGTGGCTCAGTCAGTTAAGTGTCTGATTCTTGATTTTGGCTCAGGTCATGATATCATGGTTCTTGAGTTCGAGCCCCACCTTGGGGTGCAGAGCCTGCTTGAGACTGTCTCTCTCCCTCTCTCTCTGTCCCTCCCGTACTCATGCATGTGCTCTCTCTCAAAATAAATAAACTAAAAAAAAAAAAACCTTTATAAAGATGTTATTTACAATTCTGAATGGCGAATTCATTAGTAAAAATCTTACATCTGGAATATAAGCTCAAAACATCTGTCTCACCAGGCAGTCCACAGTCATTGCCAAATGAGTAAACGATGTAGTTGCAAATCTAAACAAAATGATCGTAAATCAGCTCTGCAAAGATGCATATTTGTCCTTGTCCTGGGCTACCACATGACACAAGTTTTAATAACTGGTGAAAAGGGTTAAAGAATTTCAAAAGAAATCCCAACTGGACAACCAGTCTCTGAAATTAAAATAAATGTAAATTAACAAAATAATACTATTTGTAGAAGATTAAAACTAGAAGATTAAAAAAAGGCTATAGGAAAATATAGATATTATCAATGACATTTCAAACAGTAAAAAAATAAAATGATATTTATGTTTTCAGATTTTATAACTATCTGAATACCAAGAGGAATTTGTCTCTGGATATTAAATGAGAAAAAATTTATAATTTGAACAAGAAAAACATCATTAGGGAAGAGCAGAAGCACTGGACATTATAAAACGTGATACATAACTATTTTGTTATTAAGATGCACTGATGCATTAGTATAAAATAAATGGGATAAACTGGTGTAATATGGTAGGTTCTTATATGGCCCGCCTGCTTTCTCTAGTAACCTATCTTCTACTGTGGTACTCTTTACCTAGCGCATGTTAGCCAGTTAAAAGAAAGCTCTAGAAGATATGACACAAAATTGACCAAATATGATACTGAGTTAGTGTCATCTGGATACTAGATACTGTACAAGCCTACTGTATCAAGCTTACATTCCACTAATCACTAATTCTTAAGACATCAGAAAAGAAGAGCAAACATTTGATGCAAACAAAATATATGTTGAAATTTAATAAGCAAATATATCTCCTTGTATAATAAAGTGCTATTGACATATTTAAAGAAAAAAACCCAAATGTATAGAAAAATGACTCAGAAGAAAAAAAATCAACTTTTTGAGGGTAATTACGAACCGAATTTTCTTCTTCCTCTTCCAATTCTCGCTGTTGCTCTTCATGTCTTTTAGCTTTGATCTCCATAGCTTCTGTGATCAGGTCTCTTAAAATTGACACAGGCTTTGCATTCTTGATAAAAGGATGCTGGAAAAGTAAAATTCAATGGTATAAATTCAAAAGATTTCTCTGAATTATACCTAAAATGTGTTGAAACAACACATAAATGCTAACCAGGATCATAGGCTTCAATAATTGTTCTTTCAACTAGAATTAAATGTATATATTAAAAAAAGAGAATATTTCAGCTGCTTGAGAAATAAAGATTTTTGTTTTTAGGTTTACCTGTTTTTAGAAAACCATTAACACACACACACAAAATATGCAATCTTGTTAATAAAACTACATTACATTACCCTTAAAAATATAATTGTCTAGGGGCGCCTGGGTGGCTCAGTCAGTTGAGCGTCCGACTTCAGCTCAAGGTCATGATCTCACGGTTCAGGAGTTTGAGCCCCGCCCCGTGTCAGGCTCTGTGCTGATAGCTCAGAGCCTGGAGCCTGTTTCAGATTCTGTGTCTCCCTCTCTCTCTGCCGCCCCCTACTCCCCGCCTCCAGCTCGTGCTCTTTCTTTTGCTCAAAAATAAACATTGAAAAAAAAATTAAATACAATTGTCCAAAGGAAGTGTAGATTAGATACTGGAAAAGATAAAGAAATTTTTAACAGATTGGTGATTATCAGTTACTAGAGGAGAAGTGGGGGGGGTAATGGGTTAAAGGTGATGGGGGATTAAGGAGTGTTATAGTTGAGCCCTGCGTGTTATACGGAGATGTTGAATCACTACATTGTACACCCGAAACTAATATTGCACTGTATGTTAACTAACTGGAATTCAAATAAAAACTTAAAAAAATGTTTAATTATTTAAAACTTCTCACAAAAAATAAGAGACTGGTGATTATATTACATATGAAAGTAAAATTATTTTGGTAATACATACAAATTTTAATTAATCTTCATAAACTGACAGCCAGAATCAATGGTTCAAAAGGAGGGCAACTATTTTGTTACTTCTTTTACATATTTTTTTTTTTACTTTATTATGTTTTGAATAATATGATCATCTCCAGTGGAGAAATAGTAATAAAGGAAATATTCTTCAGAAAATAAAAACTGTCTCATTTCTATGCAATGTGTAAAATACCTTTTAGCTTCTTTTTTTAATAGCATCTTGATCTAGTGAAAATAGCTAAGTTTGCTACATTTCTGATAAATAGAAGGGAAACCACCAGAAAAGACCTGGATTTTTCAATGGCTTCTTTTATCGGGGGAAGGGGAAGGAGTGTGAGAGAAAGTAGAGGGACAGGTTACAAATACAATTTGAGATAGATAACCTTATTTTGAGATAGCAATACAGTTTCAAAATGAAATTTTCATATTATATGTCAGTAGATAGTTATTTTAATAAAGACCAACAGAACATAAAAATATTCTTAAAGACAAAAAAAAGCGCTAAAGAGGAAATTATAGACATTCAGAAGAGAATTTAAAAAAAAATAAAATAAAATGGTGAACATATCATTTGGAAAAACTACATGGAAGAAGTTCGCCAGATAACAGAAATACTAGGATTGATGGCAAAGAACCAAATAAGTTTTTTAATAACGGTTGTAAACTAATTGCCAGATAAATTAAGAGCTATTAGCATAGCTGCAGTGCAGACTCCCAGTCATCCAGTAAGAGTTGGGGTTGGACCTATGGCAACCCAGCTAGATGCTACATTTCTCAGCCTCTCGCTTTCAGGTGGTTTGGACTATGTGAGTAAGCTCTCGGGAACATTCGGAATTCAAGTGTAAGTGAGGTGTTCCCCTCCCAGATCTGGTCCCTATGCACTCTTCCATGACTTCCTCTCTTTCTACTAAGCTGGAAAAGCAGACAAATATAATGTCTTAGAGGATGGCGGAGCTACGAGAAGGAAGGAACCTCAGTTCTACTCTAAACATTTTGAGAAACACTTGTGGAAAGGTCCCAAAAAGGCAATAATAATTGAAGATATGTTCTTTGCTCTTAAGGAACTTATCATCCAGAATAAGAAATAAAAGATAAATACATAGAGAAAATTACAATGGGACATACAAGTTACATTCATGATGGTTTGATACAGCCTATTATGATTTATGATTAAGAAATGGAAAAGGAGAAGAAACGGTAATGTGACGATCTCAGATACCTCACACAGAAGAAACAGGACCATTGTAGGGAGGAGGACAAGTATGAACACTACGGACAAACACACAAAGATAGGAGATGTACGCCAGAACACAGTGGGAAGATCTGCCTAACCCAAACAGAAACACTATTTAGAGAAATGGGGTTCTCTGAGTTTAGATTCAGAAAATGGTGGGACAAGAAGGACAAATGCTTAGAATGAGATGCCTGGATTGTGTCTGAGAGCCACTTCAACTGCATACGCAAGAGAATAATGTACGGAAAAGAATGTCTTTGATAGCATGCTCTTCCCATAGAGTTTAGACATGAAATAGAGTGGGAAGAGACTATAATAACACAAGTGTGAATTATTAAGAACGTGGGTTAAAAAAACAGCTGTCACAAATGAGGGGAAATAGTGAATCTGACAGAAGAACTCTTAAGAAGGATGTAGTGACCAATGTTAACAGAAGGGGAAGAAGACCAACACTACAAAAAACGGAGACCAGTAGAATTTTTCTTCTTTAAAAAGGCACAGAAATTTCAAATTGTATTATACTTTATCTTCTCAGGGAAAATTATTAGCCAATCCTGCAAGCCACACTTTTCTTTAACAAATGCTAAAGTACATACATGATTCATCCAATCTACTTCAATTTTATTTTCATGAAGTTCATTCAGTATTATGCTACCATCAGTCTACAGGGCTCAACATTCTTAATCTCAAAATCTCAGCCCATCTGATTTCACTTGCACTCATGTTTTCTTTACATAACTGCTACAGGCATGATTTTGACCAATAAAGAGAAACTGGCTAAAAAAGTTAAAAGGGTTCTTGAAGAACAAGGCCTTATTATTTGAACATTCTTGACAGTCAGAGAGAGATTTTATCAAACACTGGCTGACTTAAGTTTGTTTATTTATTTTGAGAGAGAGACAGCGAGCGAGCACAAGCAGGGAAAGGCAGAGAGAGGGGGAGAGAAAGAGAATCGCGAACATACTCAGCACTGTCAGTGCAGAGCCCAACGTGGGGCTCGATCTCACAAACCATGAAATCATGACCTGAGCCAAAGTTGGACGCTCAACCAACTGAGCCATTCAGGCACTCATGGCTGATTTTTAAAGACTATTTTTCAAGGCTTTTTAAAGTAGCAGGTAGAGAGGTGCCTGGATGGCTCAGTCAGTTGAACATCCTACTGTTGATTTCAGCTCAAGTCATGATCTTAGAGAAGTGGGTCGAGCCCCACATCAGGCTCCATGCTGTGGGTGGCCTGCTTAAGATTCTTTCTTTCTCCCTCAGCCTCCTCCCCCTCTCTAGAACATAAATTAAAATTAAAACAAAGTAACAGGTGGCAAAATTAAAAATGCAAAGCAACATAGTAACTACAAATACCAGAGAAAACAGGTTGACAAAAGTAATATGTGACAACTGTGATTTAAATTTTATTAGGGTACATCAATGTAAATAAATGGGTTGAATTTCCATTTATTAAATAGTACTGTAGTTAAGCAGTAAAAGACACTTAGTTTATAAGATAAATTCAACTACGTATTTCCTAGCTGAGATATGTTTATAGTAAGTCTAACTCATGTTTCTGAAGAGGCATACTAAAGAAAACTTGGGTTAAAAGTCAAAGGCAATGAAATAGTAGTCAAACATAAAAATGTATGAAGAATAGCATGATCTGAATAAAGTAGAACTGAAGGCCCAAACAGTACATGATGAAAGACTCATTTAATGTTAATAAGGGACATAATATAAAGAAACATATTATAGTTATAAACTTGATATAGCATTATGATACAAAATAATTTTATTTAGAAATAAGTTCTAAATAAAGAAGACACAGGAGATATTAGTGTTTTGTTTTTTGTTTTTCTTTTTGGTCACTGAGAAAATAGGTAAAAAAAAAAAAAGAATAAACACCATCTGAATACTATAATCAGATTGAATCAATAGAAAAATTAGTAAATAGAAGCTATACTTTTTGTTAAATGCCTAGAGAAGCATGTGGGACTAGCCTAAGAATAGAAAGAATAATGAAACAGAAACAGAATATAAATACAGAAAATGAATAATTATAAATACAGAATATAATGCAGAATAATAATAAATACAGAATATAAATACAGAAACAGAATATAATATACAAAATAAACGGTCATAAACTGAGCCATCCAGGTGCCACTCACCTTTCTTAGTTTAGATTTTCCTTTATATGCATTTAGAAATAGCCTTTTAGGGGCACCTGGGTGGCTCAGTGGGTTAAGCGTCATGATCTCACAGTTCGTGAGTTCAAGCCCCGCATTGGGCTCTGTGCTGACAGCTCAGAGCCTGGAGCCTGCTTCAAATTCTGTATCTCCCTCCCTCTCTCTCTCTGCCCCTCCCCAATCATGCTTTGTGTCTCTCTCTCAAAAATAAATAAACTTTAAAAAATGAAAAAGAAATAGCCTTTTAGAATTTGGTGTGCTTATCTTTTTCTTAGTGATATTTTTTTTTATATTTTTAATGTTTATTTATTTTTGAGACAGAGAGCAAAGGAGGGAGGGAGGAGAGAGAGAGAGAGAGAGACAGAGACAGAGACAGAGAGAGACAGAGAGAGAGAGACACAGAGAGAGAGAGAGAGAGAGAGAGAGAGAATCTGAAACAGGTTCCAGGCTCTGCGCTGTCAGACAGAGCCCCAATGTAGGGCTCGAACTCACAAACCATGAGGTCATGACCTGAGCCGAAGTCGGACACTTAACCAACTGAGCCATCCAGGTGCCCCAGTGATATTTTTTAAAAAACTCTTGTGATCACCTTCTTGTCTGAATGTTACAAACTTTTTAATTCATATTTTTTGTCATTTATACATTTCTAGGTTATATATATCCAAATCAACTTTTTCTTTTGCTTTATGGCATTGGATTGAATATACGGATATTCTCCTGTGTTACCCTCAGTGGGTTAAGCATTCGACTTCGGCTCAGGTCATGACCTCATGGCTCCTGAGTTCGAGTCCCACGTCAGGCTCTGTGCTGACAGCTCAGAGCCCGGAGCCTGCTTAGGATTCTGTGTTTCTGTCTCTTTGCCCCTACTCTGCTCACTCTGTCTCTCTCCCTCTCTGCCCCTACCCTGCTCACACTCTGTCTCTCTCCCTCTCCTTTTTAACTAAAAAGGGTGAAAATTCATAAACCACCTGAACTAATGACATAGAGACAGAAAATACCCCAAATCAACCTACCACATTCTTGATCATGTGTCTTTAAAATTAAGGCTGCCTGAAAATTTCCTCTTTTAAAATCTGAAATATTTTCTCTTAAATTTTGTTCATGTTCTGAATGACCAATTTCTGAACTGACAGAATTCAAATTAGTGATTTATTTGAAAAAACTTCACAGCAAACAAGAGTTTAAAGTGAATTGAAGAAGAGACTTGTGCTTCTGGACAAATGAGCAGATCTAGTTTTCCCTGTAACTCTCCATTAAAGCACAGCTAAAATCCTGGGCAAAACATAGGAGGATTCTGAAAGACGGACAGAAGGTGGTAAACTGGGTAGGCACCCTGGAATTTGGGGTAGGACACAGCTTTGCGTTCCATGGTTTTCTTTTTTCCCTCATTTATCCCAGATTAGGTAGTACAGAAGCCAGCACAACTAAGAAACACCAAAGGACACAAATGAAAAAACAAAAACAAAAACAAAAATCCTACAAAAGCCTGCTCTCTCAAGCCAAAAGGAAAGGACAGGAAAGGACAACTAACAAGGCAAAACTTTTAGATAACAGCCAGTCTAGTCCAGCCGAACACCACACATAAACACTGTACAGTGTTTTCCAGCAAAGGCTGAATGGGGGACCTAGACTTCCACCTTCTGGAGGCTGTCTACTGAGGTGGTATCAGAGAAGACCAAGTATCAAACTAGGGCTTTCACTGCTTTCAGGCCGTACAAAAAATGTTGGCCACCCTGCCAGTGTAAAGTTTCTGTGGAGACTGTGTCGTAGGCTGGACTTATACCCCTACCAGGCAGTAATGAAAAAACAACTCAAAAAAAAAACCCCAAAAAACAAAAACCCACTCTCTCCCTACTGGAGTGGAATCAGAAGAGGCCCACTGGAGAGTCTGACTTTGATCACCAGCGAGCTATAATGAGGCGCTGCAGTTCTAGGAGACGCCACTAGAGGTGCCCCAGCCCTCACCCCTGTTCAGGAGTAATAAGGAACCCCAGCACACATGTCAAAGGAGACCAAGTGGGAGTACCAGACTTCTACTGCTACCTGGCAGAAATGAGATGGGGCCCCTTTTTCCCCTCACTGAAGCAGCATCAGAAAACACCTGTTAGAAAATTTAAATAAGATCTACACTCTCACCATAATATCCAAAATGTCCCAGTTTCAAATGAAAACCACTCGCCATACCAACAAGCAGGAAAATCTCAACTAAAATGGGAAAAGACAGTCAACAGACAGCAACATCCAGATGACACAGCTGTTAGAATTATCTAACAAGGATTTTAAGGCAGTCATCATAAAAATACTTCGATTACAAACTGAATTGTAAACAGTTACAATGATAAGTGTAATTACAAACATGCTTGTAAACAAACGAAAAATCTTAAAGTCTCCAGAAAGAAATAGAAGATATAAAAGAGAAACAAATGAAAAAGCTAGAATTGAAAAATACAATAATCACAATAAACTCAATGAATGGGCTCAGCAGCAGAATGAGGACAGAGGGATGAATCAGTGAATTGTAATACAAAACAGTGGAAAGTACACAGTAGGAACAACAGAAAGAAACTAGCATAAAAATGAACAGAATCTCAGGGATCTGTAGAACTAAAACAAAATGTCTAACGTTTATATCAATGGGGTCATAACAAAGAGAAGAAAAAGGGTAGGACTGAAAAAATGTTAGAAAATATAATGACCAAAAACTTCCCCAAACTCGTAAGAGATAAAAACCTACAGATTTAAGAAGCTGAACAAACTCCGATCAGGATAAACCCAAAGAAATTCTTATCTAGACACATCATAATTAGACCTCTGAAAATTAGGACAAAGAAAAAAAAATCTTGAAAAGAGCAAGGGGTAAAACAATCCAGTAAAGGAGACAGTAGAGTTCTCGTAAGAAACTGTGATATTGGAGGAAGTGGCACAATAATTTTCCAAGTGCTGAAAGAAAAAAAAAATTCAACCAAGAATTCTGTAGCCAGTGAAAATATCCTTCAGGAAAGAAAAGGAAATCCAGATATTCTCATATGAGGGAAAATTAAGAGAATTTCTTACTGCAGACCTACCTTAAAAGATGGCTTACAGGAAGTACTCTAGACACAAAGGGAAATAATAAAAGAAGGGACTGAGATACATTAGGAGAAAGAACAATGGAAAGAGCAAATATAGGGTAAATACAATAGATCACCTTTATTCTCTTGAGTTTTCTCAACTGTTTAAAGGTTAAAGCAAATACTTTAACACTGTTTGATATAGATCTCTGTATGCAGAGAAAATATTTTGACCATTGAATTTGAGAGGGACAGCAAAGTACATAAAGTTCTACTCCTCAGATGAACTGATGAAATGAAGAATAAGTCACATTCCATGGGAGTTCACAGAGTAACCCATGACATTATCTGTTCCAGCCAAGCCCAGGGGTCAATTCAAATAACAGCAGATCTCAGTCAACCTCACAGTCTCACAGAGATACAGCCTGGAGCAGGAGCTGACTTCAGGTTCTAGGTTGCCCTTCAGCAGACATAAGCACCATTTTTGAGATCAGGAACTTTACTGCCACTAAGCTGAACTTGAACCCTGTCCTTTATTATCTTTGGGGTTTCAATTTTCTCATCTTTTAAAAACTACTAGCAGTTCACTAATAATTTCAAAGGATCCTTTCAGTCTATGATTCTTTTAAGCGTACACAATTATTTTTGTTGTGCCCTGAAAAAAAAAACACTATAAAAAATTCAGCATGAATTTCTTTTTAAAAGCTGTTTATCAGGGTCTAGAAATCAACATGGTGTAATCTGCACATGTAGGCTATAGACGTGTCCACTAAACCTTGGTAATAAGACTGCCCTCTGAGAGTTATAATTCAACTCCTGTATATGTAAGACATATACAAGGCTCCTTTAAGAGACAGAATGGATTCCAGGCATCTAGCAAAGTAAGACTCAAATGAGATTAATGAGGCTCAAGATAATTATTCTATCTAATATACATGCATTAAGTCCTGGATACCAGTAAATGATACGCATTTTTGGGAACACTGAGGAATGACAACTAGCCTAAACAAGGAGGAGAGGAAGGCTTCCGGGAGGAGGACCTAATTTGAATTAGAAATAATTAGACAAGAGTAAGAAGGAAACTGCTGGCGAAGGGGGTTTTTTAACTAGGAGGGGTAGGGGAAACAATGTGAAAAAAGGTACAGATGATTGAAAAAGCATTGCCTGCATAAGAAACTACAAGTCTATTATTTCAGAATTTATAGAAGAAAAAGAAAAAAAAAAGGAGGTAGCAAGGGGGCAGTTAAAAGGCTAGAGAAGGAAGGGCACATTATAACACAGGGCTTTGAATGGTCAACAGTAGCCCAATAGGAAAAAAAATCGAGAAAGCAAATATTGGCTCATAAGCACTGTACAGTTCTTATTATAAAGAAGGGTGTTTGAGCCAAACCCAACTAGAGGCTGGGGTAACAGAGCTTGTTAATGTAGTCCATAGAGGCTGACTTCTTGGGCAGAAAAGAGTAGAGAAAGAGTGGAGCTTGGGGCGAATGGAACGAACCAACAACAGTCACCTTCGCTGTGGGATCTTCAGTGCATCATTTAACCTTTGGGGCCTTCAAGACCTTCATCCACAAAATTAAGGAATTATCCTAGAATATTTCTTAACTGCTTTTCAATCCTAAATACTCAAAGGGGGGGAATTTCTTTTCTTAATATTAGAAAAGATTATGGAAGAAAGACTACAAAGAATACCAGTTACATTATACCAAAATATCAGATTTATTTTCACCATAATTTTTTGTGCTATCTGTCCCACATTTTCTGTTTTGTTTCCCTCCTCCCACCTTCTTTCTGGTCTTCCTTGGGGTTGAATAATTTAGGTACTCAATATGATAACAATACCAATTGGTCTTTGATTTATGTGCTCAAAATTCCACTGAAATGCTGACAATATCTCAAAATAAAAGTTAATTAATTCTTGAAAGGCAATATTTACATATAACATAGAACTCAAAAGGCTCAAAAAGAACATTCAGCAAAATGTATGTCTCCATCCACGCCTGCTTCTTAGTCATACAGTTACCGACTCTGGAGGTCAGTTTCTTGATTATTTTTCTAGATCTACTCGACTATACGCATTGGTGCAGACATACACACACATACACAATTTATACATGAAAGACATTATAATTAAGTATATAATTATTATAAAATTATTATTGATATGTATTAATAGAACGTATTAGTAGGTATATATGATTATAATGAATATAACTATATATTATAATAAATTCCAATGATATATACATATATGTATGTGTAGGTGTGTATTTTCTGCCAATCACTCCTCTCAGTGGTCCTTAGATTGCTTCCAACTTGCTGGCAGATATTTATGTTGTTTCTGATCCTCTGTCATTACAATGTACTGTGACTACCTCAACACATAAGTTATGTCAGTCATGGTTCAATTTTTCTGTAGAACAAATTTCTAGAAGTGTTAACTACTGGGTCAAAAAAGAATTATTTTCCAAATATCAAGAGAATTATTCTCCAAATATCAATTTATTATTACCTTAGAGGTCTAAGCCAATTCTGTTGGGAAAATAAAGACACGAATACTTATCACAGGTGTTAAATTATTTCTAATTGCATTAAATGTCAAGGCAGATAAAACATAAAACCTCTTGGGGCACCTGGGTGGCTAAGTCGGTTAAGCGTCTGACTCCAGCTCAGGTCATGATCTCATGGTTCGTGGGTTCAGGCCCTGCGTCGGGCTCTGTGCTGACAGCTCAGAGCCTGGGGCCTGCTTCGGATTCTTTTCTCCCTCTCTCTCTACTCCTTGCCCACTCACACTCTGTCTCTCTCTCAAAAATAAAAAAAATTTAAAAAAACATTAAAAAAATAAAAAATAAAATAAAATAAAAATAAAACCTCTTGACACTGAATATAAAGCCCACTTGTAGTTGGGGGTGGAGGGTGGGTACTGAAACTATTTAGGTAATCATGTTACCAGTATGTATATACAACATGAGATCTTTTCAAGGAGCTCAGGGATCTTGTATTTATATACCTTATGGTAGATCAAAACATGAAAAAAGAAATGCTGGCCCAAGGGGAAAAAAACCATGAAAAATACTAACAGTGGAGAAAATAACTCATTTCTGAAATGAGAACCCTTTAGGAGTTTTGTTTTAAACAACTTTGGAGGAAAGAATTGACAACAACAACAAAGATAGAAAAAAAGGAAAAGACAGAAGACTGAATTTGGGAAACAGAAAAAATGAGACAAGGAGAACGGGTAGGAGAAGAATGGTGTATGTGTCTTTGTCAATCCATACTTCCTTAGAGGTTTACATCTTGAGAAATCAGTTAATAAAAACCACAGCAATTCTGGTCAATGTGAGAAAGCTACAAGGTATAAAGAAAATATCTTTCCCTTCCAGCATGAGCACTGACCTGTAACAGTTGTGTGGCCGTAGCTCTCTGCTCAGGATTCTTCACGAGGCACTTTTTAACAAAATCGGTGAAATCATCAGACCAAAGTTCTGGCTTCCTGAATGTTGGTGGTGGATTTGTGGGAATCATAAAAATAGCCTAGCAAAAACGAAATAACCAAAAGAAATTAAGTAAGAATCACAACAGCACACCAAAAAAACAAATCTCTCTATCTTTCTATCAGACTCTAAATCTGAAAAACAAATTTAAGCTGTTCTAGGATTTCCAGTAAGATTGCAATTCAGGAAGCAAGTCCATCTGCTACTAATGTAATCATTTCCCATTAAATTTCCTCTATTTGAATTGTAGCTCATTGAGCACATCATTCTTTATTTTATCTATTATTTTTAATCAGTCTCCAAAAAAGACTGCAATTCTAACCCTTTTACCAAATTAGGAACATTCTCTAATTAAACAGATATATTCCCTAATTTTGCTATTGCATGCCAGATTTACTTCCCATTTTGGTTTTATATAAGGACTGTTGCTCAAGATGGATAGGCTCTGCGATCCGGAATATTTAAGTATAAATAACGCTACTACTGTGATTAGAAATAATACTAAGAGAGCCAAGACTTTTGGTTCCTTTTCCAAATACATGACTCAGGATTCCAAATGAAAAGTATTAAAGGTAATATACCACATATATTTATTACTAATGACATAATTTAGTATTAATAACTTAGAACTAATTAAATACATTCCAAAAAGTTCAAAATTCAAAAGTTTTAATAAGTCTTCCTGTCATCCCTGTCCTCCTAGTTGTCCAGTCATCCTTTCTCAACCAAGAGAATTAATCCCTAATGTTCTCAGGAAATCACTGTATGTAATGAAATAACTTCTCTCTTGGGCATCTATAATAGTTCCTGATAAAATACTATCGCTAAAACATCATTTTCTTTGAAAAGATATAAAAATGAAAACATAATAAAGTTAAAACAAATGTATCAAGCACTCAGTAAATATTGTTATTACCATTTTCATTTTCACATAATGTTATTTAAAAAAGAGGCAAACACAGCCATGACAAAAATTTTACAAAGTAAAATGAATTTGACCATAACTCACTGAGCTTAACAGGTAAATTTATATAATTATACAGTCAACACAACAGGTGAGATGAGGGAAAAAATGGCTTTTGGCAATCTTAATTAATATATGCATATGCAACATACACACTTGTGACTCTCAAAGATGTAGCTAGGATAAAACATCTAAAAAACTCCCTTTCTGGGCAGCAGAATTCTCTGACTTTCTAGAAGGGAGGTGTCTGTCTCTGTTCTATTCTCATATTTTGGCCTGGCTTTGGTGGTCTTCTCTCTTCATGTGTAAACAAACTTCCTTACTGCATAAAGAAAATAAAGATGGCAACACTACAAACCACAGCAATACTCAGAAACTAGGTTTTTTTTTCACCACTTATAGAGAGTAATCATAATTATGTTTAAAACTTCTGTTCATATATGGAGAAAACACCACAGCTGTAGAAAAAGTAATAAAGATAATATATTCTTGGGGATATCAATTTTAATGTTATTTTGTTGCTATAATAAAACTGTTCCACTCTCCATTGGACTTTAGTTAACTGTTAACAGCCATTCACAAGTATCTTAAAATCATAGAATTTCCATAATAAAATATACAGGACAGATCATTTAGGTCAATCATTTAACAGAAAAGGAATCAAAAGCCCAGAGAGGCTAAGTGACTTAAAACCAAAACTTTAGACCAAAAAAGGCCGTTATTTAAAAGATAGCAAAGTATTCTAATGCTCCCACTGTATTTCAGGAAGCAAGAAGGTGAAGTACAAAGCAAAGAGGGTCACTGAATCTAAACAAGCAGCTAATAAGAGAACAGAGAGATGACAGCTGATGATGTTTTCAACATATCTGTCTTCCCAGACCCTCCTCTTCCAAGTGGGGAAGAAAGCATAAGCAAGTTTTAAGCCTTCAAGACAAGATAATGACAGAAAAGACCTTAAAACTCACTACAATCACAAATGTGACCATCGATAAAGTTGAGGGTCATTCAATGAAATATGAATGACAGAAAGAGCATAAAGTGGAGAAAATACAGTCTTTTCAACAAATGGTGCCGTGAAGACTGGATATACACATGCAATAAAAATGAATTTGGATTCTTATGTTATACCGTATACAAAAATTCACTGAAAATGGATCAATGACCATAACAATAAAGTTAAAACCATAAAACTTAGAAGAAAGCACCGGGGAAAAGTTTCAAGACATTGGATTTGGCAATAATTTCTTGGATGTGACACCCAAAATCTAGGCAACAAAAGAAAAACATAGGTAATTGGACTTCATCAAAATTTAAAATTTGTGCATCAAAGGACACTATCAATAAAGTGAAATGGCAACCCCAAAAGGGAGAAAATGTTTGCAAATCCTATGTGTGGTAAGGGTTTAATACCCAGAATACATAAAGAACTCCTACAACTCAACAACAAAAAAACCCAAGAACCTAACTTAAAAGATGAACAAAGAACTTGAATAGGTATTTCTTCAAAGAACATACAATGGCCAGTAAGTATATGAAAAGGTACTCAACATCACTAATCATTACAGAAATGCAAATCAAAATCACAATGAGGTATGTCTCACATTCATTAGCATGGCTTTAATTAAAGAAAACAAAACAGAAAATAATAAGAGGTAGCAAGGATGTGGAGCAATTAGAATCCTCGTGCATGGCTGGCTGAGATGTAAAATGGTGCAGTTGCTTGAAAAACAGTATGGTATTTCCTTGAAAAATCAAACATAAAAGTACCAGATGATTCCCCTAATTCCACTTCTGGGTGTGTACCCAAAAGAAGTAAAGGCAGGGAAGAGGTACTTGTATACTCATGTCCATAGCATCATTATTCGCTGTGGCCAAAAGATGGAAGCAACCCAAGTATCATTGACAAATGAACAGATAAACAAAACATAGTGTATATACTGTATACACACATACAATGGAATATTATTTAACCTTAAAAAGAAAATTTTAGGGGCGCCTGGGTGGCTCAGTCGTCTGAGTGTCTGACTTTGGCTTAGGTCACAATCTCACAGTTTGTGGTTTTGAGCTCTGCGTCACACTTTGCGCTGACAGCTCCGAGCCTAGAGGCTGCTTCAGATTCTGTCTCCCTCCCTCTTTCTGCCCCTCCCCTGCTTGTGCTCTCTCTCTCTCAAAAAAAATAAATAAATAAACATTTTTAAAAAAAAGAAAAGAAAATTTTGACACATGCTTCTACACTGAGAAACCCTGAAGATGTTATGCTGAGTACAATACACCAGTCACAAAAGTACAAACATTACACGATTTCTCTACTATGACATTCCTAGAGAGTCAAATTCCTGAAGACAGAGAGTGGAATGGTGATTGCTAGGAGCTGCAGGAAGGGAGGAATGGACAATGTTTCAACTGGACAAGATGAAAAAATTCTGGAGATGGATAATGGTGATTGTTGTACACCAATGTAAATGTACTTGATATCATAGAACCGTACACTTAAAACGGTTCATTTTAGGTGTGCCTGGGTGGCTCAGTCAGTTAAGCATCCGACTTTGGCTCAGGTCATGATAACTCAGTCTGTGAGTTTGAGCCCCACATCAGGCTCTGTGCTGACAGCTCAGAGCCTGGAGCCTGAATTGGATTCTGTGTCTCCCTCTCTCTCTCTGCCCCTCTTCCACTCACACTGTGTCTCTCTCAAAAATAAACATTAAAAAAATTTAATAGTTAATTTTATGCTGTGTATCTTTTACCACAATAAAAAATATGGATGAAGGAAAACATAAATAATCGAGTTCAGAAATATTTGTTAAGTGCCTGCTGCAGATGAAGCATGATGTTAAGCATTAAATGGAGCTCAAAGAAGCAGCCGGGGGGCGCCTGGGTAGCTCAGTTGGTTAAGCGGCCGACTTCGGCTCAGGTCATGATCTCACGGTCTGTGAGTTCGAGCCCCACGTCAGGCTCTGTGCTGACGGCTCAGAGCCTGGAGCCTGCTTCAGATTCTGTATCTCCCTCTCTCTCTGCCCTTCCCCTGCTCATACTCTGTCTCTATGTCTCTCAAAAAATAAATAAACGTTAAAAAAAATTAAAAAAAAAAAAAAGAAGCAGCCGGAAATATGGTCACTACCCTTAAGAAACTTCTAGTCTGTCAGTGAAAGTACAAACAATAAAAGAATTAAATAACAGTATAATAATTAAAGAAACGATAATAAGGCATAGAGAGGATAGGTCATTCCCCTTAGTAGAAACAGTGTAAGGAAAAGCAGGAGAGTGGAAACAGGCCATCAGGAGGAGCAGAGAACAAATGACTGCTCGGTAAGGTAGAGGAAATGAGAAGAGTAGAAGGGAAATGGAGAATATGGAGCTTGGTCAGCAAGTAAGTACACAACTGAAAAAAAGGTTTTTCTCTGTGTGTGTGTGTGTGTGTGTGTGTGTATATCTGATTTTGATTAAGTTGTTTATGACCCAAGAAGCAGATTAAACGAAAACAAAACCCCTGGAGACACTCTAAATATGGAATAGAAAAGGCAGTTAGGGGCTAATACAGATGGCTCAACATGAGTAATACAGAATTCAAACAGGGTGGTTTCTATGGGAATGAAATGGAAGAAATGAGGTAGAGGAGATACTATAAAGGAAGAACCAAGAATATATCCTACCAACATCATGTGGGAGGGGTGGGAAAAGGAAGAATGAAAGATTCCGCTAGAATTCAAGAAATTTAAAAAACAATTCCTTAATTGCAAGGCACTCAGGTATTCTAACGAGTCACTACATCGCTTTTTGAAAGCCCTTAGAATATGCAGCATTTTGCGACAGTGTGTTATAACTCAGAAAGTGATCCAAAGGAGTTTCCATGGACAAAGCAGGGAAGATTCAATATCCAAGACTGTTGACTCTAGGGTAAGAGTTAATCTCTTCACTAGTCTATTCATCTTCTTTCAAAAGGGGAAAATCCTTTCATAGAAAAGAACATTCTTACGCGTCGTACATCATATTACACGTATTTACATCTAACCTGGTCCTTTTGAAAGCAGTACCGCCAGGTTTATGACACAATAAGCACATCAAATGACATTTATCAACTACTTTCTGTGTGTTCAGAACTATGTTCTAATAACATTGCAGACTGAGAGGACACTAGCCAAATAACAACGGTGGACATATTTTGTTCAGTCAATATCAAGTTCACACTGCCACTAGGTAAGAATCTGCTGGAATTGGGCTGATTTCACCCAGGACGTATGTTCTCCCTTTCACATGGGCCCCATTTGGTCTCGCTCAATTATCGACTTTGCCTGATGTTTCTCTCAAGTGTCTAACTTTGTGAGCCCTGCTATTACAGATTTTAAAATAAAACACACATCTCAAAGCCACAGAGCTCACAGTCAACTTGTAGGGGGGAAATTAACACATGAAACAAATAGCAAACAATGAAGTGCTGGAAAACAAAGTTCTGTAAATAACCTAACTAATCTCAGCTCCACAGCTGGACAAAACCTAATCTAGCTTCAAGGATGGGCAAAATGGGGTTAATATCAGCTGCCGGAAAAGGCACACAAAACCACCTGCTACTTCAATTAAAGAATAAAAATAAATTTGAACTCTCATCTCTGCAAAACAGTTCAAAGCACCCACCTAAGTCCCTATATACTGACCTCAAACTGCAGGTAAACGATACTAGATTGTCTAGATAAATGTTGTTCATCTGCACTTGTTACAAACTGATGGATAACAGCTCAATGATTTATGTTCTTGTAGCTAATGCTCTCCTTTGAACTTTGAGTCAGTAAATTGCAGTCTTATCTTCTGATAATCTTAACATATAAGGCTCACCTCAGCAGTAGCTATTAGAAACTCAAGGATAAAAAAACTCAACTCTAACTCTTATTTACCGAGTACGATCATAAAGGGATCCTAAAAGTTCACATTCTAGTCTCAAACAAGCACCGAACTGCATATAGGTCAAACAAGTAAGTCTCATTATATGGTCTACCAAAAGCAGAAACTCTGAAGGCTCCAGGAAAACCACTATACCTTTTATTTCTATTTTTTTTTTAAGTTAGATAATCAATAACAAATGGGCAGATTTTCTCACAGACTTAACTTTGTTCAACTAATTTAACCTAATCATGAATCATAAAGGATCCTCTTAAGAATCTCTAGGTTTTGTATGAGTTAATTAGGTAATAGGCCCCTGCTGTAGAAAGTTTTGGCAATCAGTGGCTAGCCTCAGACTAACAATTCACTCCCTCCCTTGCCACCAACCAAATCACATGGACACACATTACATCCATATAATTTATCTTATCTCTAACACCATTTTGATTGAAGAATGTTAGTACAATAAATGATATGATTTTCCTTGTGTTTGTTTCTACACAGTGTGTTGCTTAACTACATATTGAACCTCTGAGGTTTTTTTAAATTTCTTTTTAACGTTCATTCATTTTTGAGACAGACACAGAGCATGAGCACGGGAGGGGCAGACAGAGAGGGAGATACGGAATCCACAGCAGGCTGCAGGCTCTGAGTTCTCAGCGCAGAGCCTGATATGGGGCTAGAACCCACAAATAGTAAGATCATGACCTGAGCCAAAGTCAAAGGCTCAACCAACTGAGCCACTCAGGCACCCCTGAACCTCTGATTAAGTTTTAAAAAGACCTTCCCTGATCACAAGTAGTCTAAAGAAGCCAAGAAATATAAGTGCCTCAAAACAAGTAATTCACTCCATGCTTGGAATTTCATGCCTCAGACTCCAGGAGTACCCACGTGTGGAGCTGAGAAAGCACAATGCCTGCACTCTATAATCCCAGTGGAGTGAGTCAACACATATGCTTGAAGCCAAGGTAGTTAGGTTTGTGAATGTACAGAAGCAAGGGCATGCCGGAATAACAAAGGAATCTGTGCCACTACTCAAGAACCTCAGGTATATGAGCAAAAGGTTATCATCATAACAAATAAATGAGATAAAGAATGAGAAAGCACTTTACAAAACTTCAAAGAACTAAATAAACACAGCTGTTTATTCTTCTTGATAGCAAACATAATCCACAGGCAGCAAGCTACTCAGCAAGCTAAGTCAAATAAAAATATATAGCTTCTAAAAATGATGTATAGCAATAATAATTTTTAAAAGACTATATAAATAAGATGGCATATGACACAACAAAATGAAGCCAACACTGGACAGGGTCCGAAAAATACGCTTGAGCTCTCGCTCGTCCTCTGGCTGATCACGCAGCTTCCGCGTTTTCACGTAAGTGATGTCGCTGGACCACATGTTTTTCAGGTTCCTTTGGCGGTCTAAAGGACTCTGGGACTCTAACTGCCTAGCAATCAGGGAGTTAAATCCTCACTAGCCAAGAACTTTTAAGAAAGGAGATGGAAGTGGGGAAGGAGAAGGAAGGATAACAAAATGGTTACTAAATGTTAACACAAAAGTACAAATATACATTTTTATTCCCACTCCCTCAAATGCAACTTTGAAGCAGACAGAATACTAAAACCCAGAGTGAACCTTGCTATTAGGGTGCAGTTTCTACAGTAAGCACAGGGTTAAAGTATTGTGAGCAGGACCTCACGATTCACTCCACTTCCAATTGCAGGAACTTCAGTAATCATGAATTTGTCCAATAAAGGCCAATTTGCCTGCTGAGGTACCAAATTAAGGGAATGCAGATGAGGTCTTGGCGATACGGAGTGACTCGGAGAACCAGCTCTAGAAGTCTGAGCCAGCGCTGGATAGCACTGGGCACAACAATACTGCCATCATAAGTAGCTATGACATTTAAGCCTATTTTCATGTATTAAAAAATGGGAAAAATCGTACCTACCTTACAGAGCTGTCCTGAAGCTTACATGGTTAATACATGTAAAATACATACAGCATCATCTACCACATTGAAAATGCGCAAAAATTAACCCCATTTTACCAAGGGGGCCCCCACGAGTAAACTACCTTATTGAAGATCACACAGCTAGGGACTGGCTGTGAAAACTGGAGCTCAGAGGTCTTGCCGGCTCCTTAGCGACTTCGCCCTGCCTCTACTACCTCTACATTTCTATTAAATTTCTGCCCCAGGTAAGTCTGTCATTAGATGAAGCTCTACAATGCATAATCAGTCCCCAAAAAGAAAATGGAAAGCTATTTGTATAAAGATGGTTATAGTTCACTTCCTGTAACAGTGGAAAACTGCAAACAAAAAATACCAAATAATTAAGAAATGGCTAAATAAACTGCTATGTATCAATAAAATGGAGTAACCTGTTGCCATAAAAATAACAAATGGGTGAATCAAAATCACGATGAAATGTTTTTTTTTTTAAGTGAAAATGAGAAAATAAAACAGTCTGTACTGTACTATTGTAGCAATACGTCACAAAATGACGCGTGGCGATAAAGACTGAAAGATGGTACAGAATCTCAAAAATTCAAAATATCAATTCACAACAGCAACTGTCTACAAGACTGCAAATGATTCTTTTTACATTTTTTATTCTCAAGGCCACTCGCTATATTTATTAAACTTTTAAAAACTGTACTTGAGGGCGCCTGGGTGGCTCAGTCGGTTAAGCGTCCGACTTCAGCTCAGGTCATGATCTTGTGGTCTGTGAGTTCGAGTCCCATGTCCGGCTCTGTGCTGAAGCTCCGAACCTGGAGTTGGCTTTGGATTGTGTCTCCCCCTCTCTCTGCCCCTCCCCTGCTTGTG
The DNA here is from genome assembly GCA_030068075.1 of Paguma larvata. Lineage (NCBI taxonomy): Eukaryota > Metazoa > Chordata > Mammalia > Carnivora > Viverridae > Paguma > Paguma larvata. The sequence goes on from CM057838.1 coordinate 43,044,852, forward strand.
CTCTCTCTCTCTCTCTCTCTCCCTCTCTCAAAAATGAATAGGTGGACTTTGTGAGACTAAGCAAAAACCAGGGGGAGGGGAAGAGGGGAAAGGAAAAAAAGACACAGAGAGGGAGGGAGATGAAACATAAGAGACTCTCAAAGACTAAGAACAAACTGAGGGCGAGGGGGGGTGAGGGAGGGGGGAGAGGGGGTGACGGGCATTAAAGAGGGCACGTGTTGGGATGAACACTGGGTGTTATATGTAAACCAATTTGAAAATAAACTATTATAAAAAAAGTGAATAAACATTAAAAAACAAACCAAAAAGGACAAAACAAAACAAAAAAACAAGCCTGTACTTGGCAACTGATCCAAGGCTTCACTTAGAACCACTGCTGAAGTTACAGCCTACTGCCATCTGCCTCTACAACCGCCTCCCATAAGAATAGCTTAAATTCCAACTCCTTTCATGGCCTCCATCTTTTGAGAATGTCCCTTCGATACAATGCAAAAGTATTCATCAAATATGGCTAAAGAAGAAATCAGAAGTGAGTAAGAGCCAAAGTTAAGGAACTTTCTCACCCCCCCTCTCTTCCCAATCTCCCAAATTAGAATTCCTATGTGTGACCAGTTCCACTTTGGGCACATAAAATGTATCCATACCTGGAATATAAGAATTTCTTTAAAAAAAAAAAAAAGAATTTCTTCAAGAAGCTTAGAATTTAATGGGATAGGAAAATGTACACCAGATCATTTCAATTAAATAGGGTAAGTACAAAAATATATGTGAACACTGGGCTTCATGACTTGGTCCACACTGAGTTTTTAAAAAAAAAAAAAAAGAGAGACTTAAGCTGAAATGCTAAAGAATAACTGAGTTAATGAGTCATAGAAAAGAGGACAGCACATTCAGGATGTGGGGTCTGAAACCCCATGGGGTCTGTTTGGGGAAGTGACTTGTTTCAGGCATGGGGCAGGGAAATTACAAAGTGAGCCCGAAGCATCTTACTGGCCCTTAGAGAAAGGAACCAAAGGCCAACTGAGTCATGTCAAAAGAAGTTCAGAGCATGGAGAGCTTAGCTCCGCCCACAAAAGATTCTAATTTACTTGATCTGAAGTGAAGACCAGTAAGTCTTTAGTTATTTATTTTGTCTCCCAAGCAATTCTACTGGGTAGTCAATGCTGAGAACACTGTTCCAGGACGTATAAAATAAGGCAAGTATTATCACTCCCTATACCTCAATTTCAGTACCTCCCATATTTTAATCAGTACTCTACTCTGGTTAGTTATAAACTCATTCTAAATGCCCTGGATAACATGGAAACTGTTTAAAAGCATAAGCACAGTGCCTCAAGTTTTATATCCCCACAGTATCAGGCATAGTCACTTCTGCAAAGTAAAACCTAAATTTATATTGAGAGTGTTGAGATAAAGACTTCCAGTTAAATATGGTTATTTGAACATACTGATTTACCTCAACTCCATCCCAAAGGAAAGGCCTTACTGAAGGACGGCAAAAATTAAAAAAGAAATAAATAAAAAAATAAAGTTTTGAAAAACGACAGTAGCAGTTCTACCCTTGAATGACTATGCAGCTTAGACTCAAATCTTGTCTTCATCATAAAATAAAAGGTAACAGTAGTGCCATTTTGTTATGTTTAAAATCCATCCAACTTAACTCACTGGTCATTACATACCAGCTTAACTGAGACATAATTCACATTTGTGAGCTATGTGACGTAGTCTCTAAGTGACGGTCCTTTGCTACCTCTCTGACCTCATCTCCTACTTCTCGCCCTTTCCTGGCCAATTCCAGCCATATAAACCTCCACCGTGTTCCTTAAACACCAAACGTACTGCCACACCAATTCCCTCTGGATAGAACACTCTTTCACCATAAATCTGCAATGTCCCATCTACTAGCCCCCTTTAGATCTCTACTAAACGTGCCCTTATTAGACAGGCCTTTCTTGACCATCATATATACGGTATCACAGCCACCCCTGTCATTCTGTATCCTTCTCATCTTGTTTTATTTTTCTTCTAGAGCAGCACCTGTATATAACTAGAGATTACGGTTTTTGAGTATAATTTATTGTCTCTATGCACTACAACATAAACACTTAAAAAGCTGGAACTTTGTTTCACTCACTGCTATATGCCAATGCCTAAACCAGCGTCAGAGCAGGCAGTCAATAAATGAGATGAGTTAATATATAACAAACTCAGGCTCTCTCCGCTTCACTGAGATTTTTTATTTCCAAAAAGCGGGTTTAGATGTAATGACCCCTAGGACACCAATGCAGCTTTAAAATCTATAAATCTAGCAAAGAGACAGAACTAGAGAGTTAATGGTAATGTATAAAAATGTAAGCTGGCCTTCTAAGAAAAGAAGGAAGACTTGACAATAAATGATTAACTACCAAAAGAATAAAGTATATATGAGAGGTACCTCCAAATAAACATGTGAAAGACTTTATAATAAAACTATATAATTAAGCACAGAGAACAAGACTATCTTGCCAAGATTTGCTATCATTGGCAAAAATCCATATTAAACTCAGCTTCCCCAACTCCAGATACAAATGGAATTGTGAATTTGGCAACTCACTGGAGAGAAGGACTGAAGTACAATCCGGGTTCACATTAAAGTTACCTCATTCTTCTCAACTTAGATCTGACCCAGAGGAAAATTTTTAACAGATTGTGTTGGACTAATGCCATATATACTCAGTAAAGTTTAAAATTAGCATTTTAGATACTAACCTAAAGGATTTGTATTTTGTTTCCCCAAAACTAAAGTAGGCTAAAAATATAAGATGATGAATTATGAATATAAAATGGATTATTTAAAGAAACATTTTGTCAAAGAAAAAGCAAATTATAACACCAGTCCTTCCCTCTTTTGATTTCATTCATGCAGTGTCTCGCCCAGGTCTGAACACATGGTAGCACTCAAGCTGATAAGAGAGAGATAATTCTCTTCTTTCCTCTCAAAGTTTATTCAGATTTAGCGATACACAAATATATACATGTCCACCTCAAGCTTCCTAGTTATCAAAAAGTTCAAATAAAAATCATGTACTTCTACTTCTTATATATATATATGCATTAAGCATTCATTTTATTACTTCCTATGTCACAAAGCATTGTATTCTATATAGACACTGAAGTCACAAGATAAAAGTTACCCACACTGCTCTCAATAAATTTATAATCTGGTGAAAAAGTCAGATAAAATACAATAGAGTGTGATAAATTCTGTGATTTGGGGGTATACAGGGTACAAAAGAAGGAAGCCCAGAGGAAGGGTTTCCCTGGTTAGACTGTAGAAGAGAGATGGGAGAAAATACAGGTGAAGAGAAGTAACGCTGAGTAGAGAACAGCAGTAAGAATTTAAAATATCTGAAAATAATAGTATGGCTAAAGGAAAGTGGAGATCACATAAATAAAGAGGTAGGCAGAGCCCAAGGCTTTGTATAACACCCTTAGGAGTTCGGCTCCTAACCGAACAAATGAAGAGACAAATGAAAGAAATTGCTTTTTAATGGGAGAATTTTAAGTAAGGGAGTAATAAGATCTGTGTTTCACTTTGGAATGATCAATCTAGCAGTATCATGAAGAACGCTTTGAAAAGGGGGGTGAAACCAAACACTAGGAGACTATTACAGAAATCCAGAAGACAAATTATGAGGTCTGAGATGAAAAAAATAAAGACGTAGATGGAAAGAAGGGAATATATTCAAGACATATTAAGGAAGTAATATAGGTGGAAATTGGTAAATAATGAGAATGAGTTAGCTTAATGGCAGAGGAGCTAAATAGTAAGGAAAGAAATTACAAAACAATCAGAAGGTAGCATCCACAGGCCTTGGTGATGGACCAGTGGCGGAAGACTGGACAGATGAAGTGCACCCTCCAGATTTTCAACATGGCAAGTGGTTTGGTGGGAGTGCCATTAACCAAGATAGAACATACAATGGTAAAACCAGGCTGATGAGTAAACAGTAAAAAGAGGTTTGGAGATATTGGATCTGAAGAGTCTCTTGAAAATATAGAAAAGACTATCTAAGTAGGTTTTTAGACATGAGTCTAGAGCTCGAGGCAGGGATAAAAGAAAGCCAGGAGGCGGAGATGTCCTAGAAATCAAAAGAGGAAAGAGATTTAAGAAGAAAATGGTTACTAATACCAAACAGAAGTAAAAGTTTGTGAACAATTTTAGTAGAATCGTGGGGAAAAAACAGCCAAAGTCTGTTCAGGTGGAAATGGCAGGGAAGTGAGGAAACTGAGGCAGCATGGGTTTTCATACATGGCTCTGAAAGGAAGGTGTGAGACAGAGCAGAAAATCGAGAATAGTATGAGCCTCCCAAAATTTCTTTCTTAAAACTCCCTGTAAAGTTCTGTAACAGAGAGGAGGTAAGTGATGGGTGGAAGATGGAAGCCAAGAGTGGAAGGAGCATGCCCTTCTTCTAAAACCTGGAAAGACAGAAATAAGCCCTTGAAAGTTCAGGGACTTAAATAGCCACTAAGCAAAGTAATTTTTTTAATGATAAACATCTTGCAAACTTAGGCTATCTCAGCACCATTTAAAAATTTTTTTGGTTATGTAAATTTTGATACATTTACATATTATACATAGTAATAATTACTGTTGTTAGTATTATATCTACTCTATATAGACAATGCGCATGGCAATGTACTAAATGGCTTTATAAAAATTATTTCTCTTAATCCTCACCAAAACTCAATGAAGAATTATTACTCCATTTTATACATCAGAAAACTGAGGCATAGGAAGGTTAAATAACTTCAATACTCAGCAAATAAAAGACAGCACTGGAAAATGAACTCAGATACTGTAGCTCCAAAGCCAAAGTTCTTAACCAACGAGCTATACTGCCTCCATAAACAAATACTTTGGTTCATGAAGTTAATCTGAAGACAAGGTATTTTCCATCGGGAAATATTTCTGAGTTTAGAATAGGAGAAAACTGGGTTTACTGATCTAAAACTTGCTAAACTGTGCTTAACATATTAAATTTTTAAAACCTAGAGAAATAATAGTATATTATTAAAAACATCTCAGCCCTTAATATCACTATATACAGTTTTCTCTTGTGTATGTATGTATAAATGTATATGTATATGTGTGAGTGTGGGCGTGTGTGTGTGTGTGTGTGTGTGTGTATACATATATATACATACCAATGGTTCTTAAATGTTACCGTGTATCAGAATTCCTTGGAGGGTTTATTAAAATGCAGATTGCTGAACCCTGCCCAAAGAGTTCCAGATTCGTTAAGCCTGATACAGGGCCCAAGAATCTGTATTTCTAACAAATGCTCAGAAGATATTAATGCTATTGCTCTAGGGACCACACTTTGAGAATTACTACCTCGTTATAGTAACTTTATAGGAAAGTTATGTGACATGAATATCAAAACTCCTGACAGATAGCAGGCAGTAAGTAGTATCTGCAATTATTAATAATAGCGAATATGATGATGACCATTAGTATTATCTGCATAATTACTTAGATTTTACATCAATTTTTATTCGAAGAAACATAAAATTGACATATCCCTTTACGATCACAACATTCTGACACGCAGTCTAAGTCCCTCTGGCGTCCTGCCTGCATACTGCTAGCAAAGCGGGCTTTCTGAAAGGTATCTGCACACCAACTCATTCTTCAAACCAATCTTTCCCCATTACTTGCAAAATAAACTACAATCTTTTTGTCATGGCTCATAGAGTAGATCCCATAGAGCCATCACGTAATTACTCATCCTTTTTTATGGAACATTTCCTATTCTTTGAAAGTTTCCCTAATATGACTCTCTCAATAAAGCTATGCATTCCCTTCATGATTCCAAAGTACCTCTAAAATAATAAAAGAATGACGACATTATCAATCGACATTTGTGGGGCATCTCCCCAGGGTTTTACGTGAACTATTTCACTTAATCCTAATAACAACTCAGGATAATGACTATAATTATTCTCGTTTTATAGATGGAAAAAAAAATGAGGTACGGAGGAAACAAATTTGCCCTAGGTGATAAAACTAGTAAGGAGAAAAGCCAGGATTCTACCACTGCAATTAAACTATACCAACAACTGCCAGATTTTTTAGTTTTTGAGTATTGTTTAGATAATAGATTTCTGTAAATACTAACCTCAATAACTAACTTTCCTTATTCATTTTTACATTATTTAACTAATATTTACTACCTTTTATATGCCAGCCATTGTGTTAGGCAATGAGAAACATCAGACTAAAAAAAGGAAAATCTAGTGTCAGTTCCCTTGAGACATGCTAATACAGTGGGGAAGTCATACATTAAACAAAAAAGTCACAAAAATATTTCCATGAATAAACGTTAAAGACAAAAAGGACAAGGTTCTCTGAGATGAAAATAGGAAGGTCTAACCTCTAGATAGTATTGTCCCTTACCTTTGCAGCATCCTAATACAAGGGTATAAGTTATGCAGAACAGAACTCTCAGAATGCCAAATAACTACATTTTAAAATGACACTTTCAAAATCAAATTAAGTGATTTAATTATAAGATCAAAGTCACGCAGTTAACATTTTAAACATATTATTAAAAATGACATTTAAATTCTTCAGCTCTTTGTTCTTTTGGCAAATGTAGCTATTGTCTCTCTGAAACAGAATGTAATAAATGTAAAAAACCATAAAAACGAGTCAACTGGCATTTGAAAATATTAGTCATGATAAAGGTAAAATAACACGCCAAGTTCCTGACAATCCTCGCAGTGCAAAAAAGAACTTCCGTTCTGGACGATGCTCACTTTCTTAAGATTAAAGAGGAATTAGATCCATGACTTAATATACTTCATTTGTTAGATTAGAAAGAAAAAACAAAAATCAAAAAAATTTCCTTCATAGTAAGTTTCAAAGGGAAAACCAGTATTCTTTTATAGGGGAAAAATGACTAAAAGTCCAAATACTGATCTTACATAAAGACATGAAAGGTAAAATCAAGTATGAACCAGGTCTGGGTCCCCATATCTTCAGTTTCTATTTATCAAACAGAAAAATCTTTCCAACTTTCTCCTTTCCTGTATAAGACCAAAACTATGCGATATTCTGTTTGTATTACAATTACACTAATTCAATGCAGGTCACTTGCTTTTTACTGAGTCCAGATGACATTCAGTAAACTAAACATGGGCCAATTAGTTTTAAAAAAGAGAAAAAAAGAAAAGAAAGAAAGCAAGCAAGAGAAGTGCATTCTGATTGCCTTTGGGTAGGTCACACAGTGGCTACAGAGCATCACGGCCTGAACTTCATTTTGGCTAACACCAACCATACGCTAACATTAGGGACTAGTATTTTTCATTCCTTTCAGATTTCTCACATTTGGAAATTCTAATTTAAATACATACTCTGGCGGGAGTGAGGACAGCACTCTGCTGCACGACACTGGTTCTCCCTTCCTTACACGCAAACGGCTTGTTTGGGGGCTCCTAAGAGGGAATCTGCGTATGGTTTAAAAATGTCTGATTCTTTTATTTCAATTGCTTTTTACTTATCACAATTATAAACGAGTAAACAACACTGCTGAGTTAGCTGACACACACAAAAAAAGACGCTCTATGGCTATGAACTTTCAACATCAGTATTTGTAGTCTGAAATCAACCTACACCACCATGTAATTAGGTACATGATGAGCTGGGTAATAGGAACAGATATTCATAACTAAAGAAACAATAATTTTCTTAATACCTCGTCAGGAGCTGGCGCTCAACATTTTCTTATAGTCTATTGTGTAAAGAAAGATGGTTTACTACTCCTTTTAAACTCTGTTCACTAATATATACCTTGGTTAAAAAAATTAAAAAAATATTTCAAAAGTTGTAATATAAGCTGAACTGTACATAGAATGATAATTTGAAATCAGATGGAGCCACTACAAAAAACTACACTAATTCTTCACCCTATTTACCCTTCATTAATTGCCTGTATTTTAAGTTAAAAAGTATTCACTCACCATTATCATAAAAATACAAGTCTCCAAATGTTTAAATTAGCCTGATTTTTTAAAACTTTGTTATTTATTTTAGCCTGATTTTTTTTAACTTGTATAAATTTAACTGGAGAATATTATGTTCCTGCAAGTGTTCATGAATACAAAGATACAGTAATGGAGATGGAAATTATTTACTCTGCAAATCCTGACTGCATGACTGTTAAATCACTTACATACGGCCAAACGATCTACAAGGAAGCAGGGAGGTCCTGAAATTGTGTACTCATATCCATTTTCAACTACTGCACAGGTGACACAATCAATCAAGTCATTACTGAAACAGAATGGGAATCGAAGGCACTTGGTGAGTAAAGGTGACTTCTTTAAACAATAGGTAAAAAGAAGAAAAAAAAAGAGAGACTATCACTATCTCACATTAAAAAGTAGCCATCAACTGTAGATTAAAGCGTATATCCTATCGCTATGGTGTTCAGTAATGTATGTCTAACTTTGGACACTATCTATATTATATTCAATATAATAGACTAGTACAGAAAAAATAATATGTATAAAATAATTCAGTAATGACAAATCCCCTGATGATAAAGTTTCTTTGATAATAAAGTCAAGATTCTCTCCAGAGAATTAGCAGAGGCTATAACCTGCTAGCTGGTGATTAAGGAGGAAGGCATAATGGCACCATTTCTAGCACAGAACTAGGAAAGGTAAGCGAGGGACCAAGCCCATCCCAAGGGAAGAGCGGAGCCAAGTGATGCATGCTTCGTTGGTAGAGACGAAACGTGTGGCCCCATGTATGGGTTAGTGGAGTGGGGCCCAGCCAGTGCAACTGAAGAAGATCCAGAAGCCCAACCTAACCTACTTAGAAAAGCATGAGAAAGGAAGGACAATAAAAAGGAATTTATATCCTATAACCTATTTGTGAAGCTTCTATCTTGTTCTACTCTTGACAATAAAAAGGAATTTATATCCTCTAACCTATTTGTGAAGCTTCTATCTTGTTCTACTCTTGACAACAGAGTATGTACTATCAGAAACTTCCTCAACATAAGTGCGTCCTATTCTAAAGAAACGCAATTGTAAGTGACATGGAGCATAAGGAAGAACACAAAATAGGCCAAAATGTTTACACATTCACTTTGCATCTGTTAAGTCAACTCTATATTATTATCCACACACAAAAAAACACAATATATTTATGAGCAACCCTAGATCACCTAAACTTTTCTAAATGAAATTCACCATCAACCAAATTCTTAAATGCTTTTTATATCCACTGTGTTAATCCATGTCTCTACCCGGGGTTGGCCTTCCTGCCTATCCTCATTTATTGGGGGTGAGGGTGAGAGAATATTCAAATTTAATATACATTTAATTTCATCTTCTTGGACTCCACCTATTGTTTCATCCTGCAAGATTTTTCTATACTCTGACTGTGCCATTTGATAATACAATCCCTCTATCCCTCCTTTCTTCTTTTACGCCTACAAGTATGAAAAACATGCTTTCTGTTTTTTTTTTTTTTAAAAGGTTTATTTATTTATTTTGAGAGAGATAGAGAGAGACAGAGAGCAGGGGAGGGGCAGAGAGAAAGGGAGAGAGAGAATCCCAGGCAGGCTCCAGGCTGTCAGCACGGAGCTGGATGCAGGGCTTGAACCCACGAACAGTGAGATAATGACCTGAACTGAAATTGAGTCGGACGCTTAACCGACTGAGCAACCCAGGTGCCCTTAAGTTATTTATAGAAGATGTTTAATGTCTCAGAGAAACATTTACTTCATGTATCTGCTTACAACAGCTGACAGAAAGATTTCATAAAGGGGCAAATTATAAACTAAACTAGGAAACCAGGTACTTTCTGGCACGGGGGCAAGACACTAGTGGTTCTCCCAGGAGTAGCAGCAGGCATCCAGGATGGCTGTTCATACTAAGAAAACACTCAAGAGACAAGGAATGGAGGAGAATAACACCAGCAAAGACAGAGAGACAGTAATGAGTTTGGAACGTGAGAACAGCCCAGTTAAGTATTTCTAAATAGCAGATCAGAATGGAGAAGCTGGGCAAGACAAACTTAACATTATCAAACTAACCATTTTAAACTTTATCGAATAGCCAAAAGAGTTGAACATTGCGCACAGAAGATGTAGGAGACACTGTCAGTTTCACTCAAATACTTAGAGAAGAGTCCCTGCTCATCAGTAAATCAATAAGCACTAGTCCCCAAAACTTAAAAATAACATACAATGATATATTGGTTATGTAAAAATCTTATTTAAAATGGTTAATTATATTTTTAGAAAATAACAAATGTTTTAAATATTAAAAAATAGATAAAAATTCATGGTCTAAGATCTATCACTACTTATTATGGGAAAGGGTTACTGTATAAAAATCTATGCATAGAGCTATAAAAATGCAATAGTTATACTAGTCTATAGAAACAATGTTCTAAAAATCACAATGCAGATATTAATCCTCCTAAAATCAATGTAGTTTTTTCAAATTTTTATTTAAATTCTATTTAGTTAACATATACTATAATATTCATTTCACGAGAATTTAGTGATTCATCACTTACATGTAACACCCAGTAGTCAACCCAACAAGTGCTTCCTTAATGCCCACCACCCCTCCAGCAACTCTCAGTTTGTTCTCTATAGTTGAGTCTTTTATTTGCTTCTGTCTTTTCCCTATCCCTATGTTCACCTATTTTATTTCTCAAATTCCACATATGAGTGAAATCATATGGTATTTGTCTTTCTCTAACTTATTTCACTTAGCATAATATACTCTAGCCTCATCCACATCATTGCAAATGGCAAGACTTTATTCTTCTCGATGGCTGAGTAATATTCCATTACATGTATATTTACATATTCTGTTATATATATATACATATACACCACAGCTTCTTCTTTATATGTGTGTGTATACACACCATGCATCTTCTTTATCCATTAATTAGTCAATGGACATTTGGGCTTTTTCCATAACTTGGCTATCACTAATAATGTTGCTATAAACATCAGGTGCATGTGCCCCTTTGAATCAGTATATGTGTATCCTTTAGGGAAATACCTAATAGTGCAATTGCTGGGTCGTAGGGTAGCTCTATTTTTAACTTTTTGAGAACACTCCATACTAACTTCCACAGTGGCTGCACTAGTTTGCATTCCTACCAACAATACAAGAGGGTTCCTCTTTCTTTGAATCCTTGTCAATATCTGCTCTTTCCTGTATTGTTAATTTTAGCCATTCTGACAGCTGGAAGGTGGTATCTCATTGTGGTTTTGATTTGTATTTCCCTGATGATGACTGATGTTGAGCATCTTTTCATGTCTCTGTTAGCCATCTGGAGGTCTTCTTTAAAAAAATATCTATTCATGTCTTCTGCCCAGATCTTAACTGGATTATTTGGTTTTGGGTGTTGAGTTTGGTAAGTTCTTTATAGATTTTGGATAACAACCCTTTATCAGATATGTCGTTTGCAAATATCTTCTCCCATTCCGTAGGTTGCTTTTAGTTTGTTTCCTTCACTGTGCGAAAGCTTTTTATCTTGATGAAGTCTTAATAGTTCATTTTTGCTTGTTTCTCTTGCTTCCAGAGACATGTGTAGTGAGAAGTAGCTATGGCAGAGGTCAAAGAGATTGTTGCCTGTGTTCTCCTCTAGGATTTTGATGATTTCCTGTCTCATATTTAGGTCTTTCATCCATTATTTATTTTTGTGTATGGTGTTAAGAAAGTGGTCCAGTTTCATTCTTCTACATGTTGCTGTCCAGTTAAAAAAATTTTTTTAATATTTATTTTTGAGAGAGAGAGAGAGAGAGAGAGAGAGAGAAAGAGAGAGAGAAAGCATGAGCAGGGAAGGGCAGAGAGAGAGGGAGACACAGAATCTGAAGCAGGCTCTAGGCTCTAAGCTGTCCGCACAGAATCCAGAGCAAGGCTCAACTCACAAACCATGAGATCATGACCTGAGCTGAAGTCTGACACTCAACCCACTGAGCCACCCAGGTGCCCCTGCTTCTGTCCAGTGTTAGATGGGGTTTTCAATATAATACCTTGATTGCCTCGGTTTCAAAGTTAAAATTTGTTCTTCCTAAATTTAAACATAGAAATTCTTAACTCCTACATAATAAATTTTCATAATGCTTACTACTTGCAGTCAGCTGCAAGACTGCTGATGTTTTGGGGGGGCCGCTTTTGTGCTCCTTCATTTGCTTTTCAAAACAAAATGGTATATATTGGTTCTTTATGCTTTTATAGCTAGGTTTGATCTAAGGTCACTGATATCTTTGATATCTTTTTAAGCACTTTTCCATTTGACTAAAGCTTTATTAACTTTCCATAGCAAGAGATAAAGTAAGATTTATATTTCTTTAATTTCCAAACTTTGATTTCTCATTTTAGAGGAGAAAGAATGCTCCCAGCTGATGGCTTTTAAAACTTCGAAAATTCTTAACAGTTTTCCCTCATTCAAATTTTCCTATGTTGTTATATATTCCTTTAACTCAAAATTGTGGCAAGGTTTCAAGGAAGGCATTTCTTTGTAGTTCTATTATCTAATGAAAAAAAGTGTTATAAAAAATGTAATATTTAATGATGCTCTAATTGAGGTTCCTAGTATTAATTTCAACAAATTTGGAATTATTCCCAACCTATTTTATAATACCAGTTTTTCCTATAAAATATTATCTTTGACATTTTTATTACTGCCAATAAATAACATTGTAATTAATAACTTATTAAAGCATCAAATAAAAAGCCCAGAAGCACCTTCTTGAAAGAAATATCTTGATATAATTTACTTCAGATAATTATTCTTAGTTACCTGCTCGTGTTTCCTTCTACAATTATAGTATACCTAACGAATTCCTACATATAGTATTAAATACTATCAAGCTTTTAAATACTTTTATTGTCAGAAAGAAAACATGTATTTGAGTAAAGTTTATAAAACTATTTTCGAGCTCATTGTGAAAACATGAAATAGAAAGGATAATCAAACTACTTACCAATCTTAAATATTTAAGAGCAACCCTATAAATTCAGTCACATGACTTTCCTGATATGTTTCCTAATTTCCCTCACTCACTACTTAACTTCGTAGTTTGCGAGTCATAAATTTCCCAGCACTATACTTTCTCACAGGAGGAATTCCCTTACTAGGGGGTACTAACAACAAAATGTTTAAGTATTACTTAATAATAGGCTGGTTATTGAATTTGTAAAATATTTAGGTCATTTATTTTCATTTTTCCCCTCCCAATAACTGACTTTTGACCACTTCACTGTTTATTAAACTAAAGATCCAAATTTGGCTAAGTTTCTGCCTTTTAAACCAGGAGCTACTCTAAAGCAAAGGTGTCAGCTGACTGCAAGTTCTGTTGGAGCGTACTGGTGAATTTAATCACCGGTTCTATACCACTTTGTCAAAACTGACCCAGTCTAGTACCTGAAGAATATTCTTAAATATTAAAAGTTCAACCTTTAGTACATACGATTTATTCATTAAACAAGTATCTATTAAGTACCTACTATGTGGCAAGCACTGTTCTGGTGCTTAATGTACAGCGATGAATGAAAGAAATAAAAAATTCCCACTACAATGGAGCTTTCACTAGGTGGCAACAGACATTACTGATTTACCATCTCTGGGCTTCACACCAAGAACACAAAGATGAAGACCTTGCCCCTTCTTTAAAGAACATTTAATCTTATTATGGCACCAACAACAAATTCTCAGTACAACTGCTCACATACACAAACTAAAATGGTAAAATACACAAACATAAATGGCAGCAAAACCATTACCACGTGCCATAGGAACAGAGAGGAAAGCGCCTCTGTGCAGATGTTACTAGGTTCACGACCACAAGGACTCCACAAGGAGTCTCTCTGCTTACATTCACCAAATATATGCATTGCATCTTGTGAACAGGTATCCCTAGGACAACAAAATTTTACATCTAACTCTATGATATCTCTTCTAGAGGTTAATCAAGGTGTCACTTTATCTGACCTTCATGATCTGTGTCCTATTAGCATCTTCAATGGTAAATGCAAAGGGTGGGAAAATCCAAATATATTCATTTTGCCAACTGTTAGTAGCCTCCCGTGACTCCGGAGGACAACTGAAACAGTTCTGTAAGATTGCTAGATTAACTGGGCCTCAAAAACCCGTACCATCCTTATCTCTTATTCTTATGAAGACATTAGCAATCACTTACTAAGTGCCTCTAGGGGGAGAGGAGCTGTGTAGACCTTTTATGTACATTATTTCTAAGGTTTACCTCTTTGGAAGGCTGGTATTTATATTCCCCTATTTTGCACATAAGAAAACTGAGGGTCAGAGAGATTGTGTAATTTTCCCAACATGGTACAGAATTGGGCTGGAAGAGAAACCAAATCTATCTGAACACAAGGTTCTGAACAGGATATCAGAGATCTGATGTGAAATATATTTCATAGCTTTCACCATATTTCATAGCCTCTCACTCTCACTGAGAATCATTCCTCTCTTATGGTTATTTTAATCATCCTATATATAGATATATATGTGAAATGACCTAAAACGGATTACGTCCTTATTGAAAACAGGAGAGATGAGAGAGGGATGAAGAACAAAATCTCGGGTATAAATGTTATCTAAAATTGTTTAAATCTACTCCGCAGTATTCTTATCAGCCTCCAGTGGCAAGTACAAGAACTATCTGACGATATTTCAAAAAGCACAATTAAAAATAAAAAAAGCATGCCTGAGATCCTCGTAACAACTTTATTAGCTCAATTACTTCATTTCCTATTACTGTCCCCCTGGCTCACTTCACCCGCACTGGTCTCTAAGATAAGCCTCTAAGAACCAGGCATATTCCCATCTCCTCGACTTTGTACTCTCTGTCCCCCCCTAACCAAAGTGGTCTCATCCTAGATATACAGATGGCTCCTTCCTTTGTGTCCTTCAGACCTTTGCTTAAATACCCCCTCTAACAAGACCTCCCTATCACATTTAAAAGTGCAGCCAGACCTTGACCTCCCTCATTAGCATTTTCCAAAGTGCTAACCACCATCCAATACTATATACTGTACTTATTTGTTCCATTTAAACAAATGTAAACACCACAAAGGCAGGAAGTTTTGTTTTATTAAGTACTATATCTCCTGTCCATAGAACAGTGCCTGGCACTCAATAAATATTTATTGACTGAATAAATAAACTTTATTATTTAGAACCTAAAGAGAATCTGAGTTAGATTTTATCACTGCGAAAGAATTCAATTAATGTTTCTTCAAAAGTATAGTTCCATAGGGGCGCCTGGGTGGCTCAGTCGGTTGAGCGTCTGACTTCGGCTCAGGTCATGATCTTGTAGCTCGTGGGTTCGAGCCCCGCAATGGGCTCTGTGCTGACAACTTAGAGCCTAGAGCCTGCTTCAGATTCTGTCTCCCTCTCTCTTTGCCCTCTCCCTGCTTGCGCACGCGCGCGCTCTCTCTCTCAAATATAAATATTTTTAAAAAGTATGGTTCCATATTATTTAATATAAATTAAACCTCCTCAACTTGTAAACTGTTTACTTCCTTACTCTGGTCAACAATGGTCTTTTCATTGCTTTTTAGAGTTTAACATAAAAGGAAATTAAAAATTTTGATTTTAAATGTCAAAGTCTGAATAAAACTAAAAACCCATAGAGACACATCTATTAGCTCTCACTTCCATAAACTGTTATTAGCAAACAAAATTTTGGACACAGAAATTCATAGATTTAAGAAATAAAATTAAGATTTTGATGTTTTATGTCATTCTTATATTAACTGCATCAACATCCATCATAATAAATGCGTTTAAGATTTCTAAATCACTCAAAAACCTTCTGAGAAAACGGAGCTCCTTGTGTTGTACAGAAATGTGCTGTCTCGAAATATTCTAAGACACTGACATGGAGAAAGCATCCCAAACGCCACAGAGATCACAATACCATCATACTTTTAAGCTTTAAACTATCCATGTCTTTCATTCTTTCATGTTTAACAAAGAATCTCTTATCCAAAATTAATTATTGAAAAATCTTTTTTATCAACAATAATCTTTCTCTCCTAAGATAAACAATGGCCTATGATGCCCCTCCATTATGTAACTTTTTATTACTTCAATTAAATAATTAACTGATACCAGCATCTTTTAATACGACCCCTACACATTTGGAGAAAGTAAACAACTTAGAGATCAAAACACGCAGTAGAACCAGAGCGACAGCAGTTTTTCACTGCCGGCTCCCTCTGTGTAAACACTGACTGCAATTCGGTGGAAGTGCGGCTCCACACATTAAGATGAGGAATATGTCTGTTTACATGTGTCTCTTTCCTGCGCTCTATTACACTGGAACCTGTGTGTGCTTCTGTGGTTAAGATTTACTACATGTTCATATTAAAGTCCCATTTCCAGCATTTAAACACACAGCCACAAAGACCAATTACAACAGTTATTAGTACAACCCTCGGTGTACCAAAGATTTGGGAGTTCATAAAATTGGAATTGATTGTTTATGGACAATTACAGGTATTGAGATTACTTAAAACATTTCAATTTTTGTTTTGCTCTACTGAACCAGAGAGTCTCATTTAAACAACAGTACCAGATGCAGAGATTTAAATATCAACCTCTAATCAAAAATCACCACTAATGTCTTAGCAGGGTGGCCATCCTTTTGCTCATTAAAGAGTCCTTTTTAAAGGTGCAGGGATTCCGGAAGAATGTGGCATTAGGGTCAAAACATTTTTAGATTAAAAGAAATATGTTGATAAACAAAAAATATTTTACTTAGCAAAAATATGTGAAACCTGGACTTTCAGTTTAAAGGAACACGTAAGTTCCAAGAAATAACTGCGTATGTTAGATACTACGGAGGAAATAAGTGCATTTTTCGAGTGTATGAAGCTGTAGGCTAAATAATATACGTACAGTACGCTAGAAGCATTTTCTTGTGAAATGCTAAATTACATATTAAACTGTAGCAAAGATAAAGGAAATCAATTTAAAAACTTCAAATGAATATTTGCAAGTACTTACACATAATGTCATACTTCCAAATTGTGTGCTACTTTAAGTCTGACAGGGTGTCTGATTCACTCATCTTTGAACCGTCACCTCCCTTACTCCTCTTCTCAGATCTTATCTGGGTGTGAGTTAGTTATTCATTCATTTGTCAAAAACTTATACTATGGAACATGCTTTGCTGTCGGTATTAGAGACAAACCACGGTAAAAAGAGAGTCCTTGCCTTTAAAGAATGTATATTACCAAAAAAAGAGGGGAGGGCATCTGAGTGGCTCAGTCAATTAAGTGTCTGACTCTTGATTTTGGATCAGGTCATAATCTCATGGTTTGCGAGACTGAGCCCTGCATGGCATCAGGCTCTGAGATGTCTATGCAGAGCCTGCTTGGGATTCTCCCTCCTTCTCTCGCTGCCCCTCCCCTGCTCACAGGTTCATATGCACTCTCTCAAAATAAATAAATAAAACAAAAAAAGAATGCATAATACAGTTGAGGGAGACAGAAAATAGGCACCTAAGTTAATAAACAGAAAGTAGTCATTAAGACTAACGAAAGTAGTCATTAAGAGCTAACGAAAAAACAGAAGGGCAGGGAAATGAAAATGATGGTAGAGTAGAAGATGCTATTTCATAAATATACACACAGACACACACATAGAGACATAGACAGACGGACAGATAGGCAAGCAAATAGAGAGTAGTTCAGAAGGACCTCTCTAATGATGATGGTAACAAATGATGATGATGACAGCAGTTAATCCGCATATAATGCTTCCTAAGTGCCAGGTACTATGCTAACTACTGAACTTAAATCAACTCATCTAATCCTAAACAATTCTATCAGACTGTTAGCATTAAAATAAAATTGTAGGAGCACCTGGTGGCTCAGTCACTTAAGCGTCTGACTTTGATTTCAGCTCAGGTCATGATCATGGTTCGTAAATCAGAGCTGCGCATCGGGCTCTGCGCCTGCTTGGGAGTCTTTCTCTCCTCCTCTCTCTCTGCCCCTCCCCTGCTCACTGTCTGTCTCTCAAAAATAAAGAAGTAAACTTTAAAAAATAAAATAAAACAAATAAAAATTGTATTATATCCTTAGATTCAACATTAGAATATGTGGCTGAAACAATTCCCCACATCTTTAGAACAGTGTTTTAATTAAAATGTTAAGAACTGATCAATTAAAATGTTTAGAATTAAAATGCTAAAAAAAAAAAAGGTATTGACAATGTTAATGTGATTTTAAAAAGACTTCTTTTTAAAAAAAAACTGAACACCAGAATTATACGAAATGAAGACACATTCTCAATAATAATAGAAAAAAAAGACTAAAATGCCTGCATGTGACCCCACTGTACCCTCTTACTGGATCCTTCTATACGCAATCTCTCACTGAATTCTTCCAGTTGGCCTGTGATTCCAGTAAGTCTACTATGTCCTTTTTATACCTGAAGAAAGTGAAGTTTAAGAGAATATCTTACCTAAAGTCACGATTGGAAAAAAAGGGGAAGAAATAAAAATACGAATTTGTGTAAATGGCATGATCATAAGCTGGTGTAGCTGCGAACATGGACTAACCACAGGTAGTTCGTGAGCTCAGCAGAGTTGTAGGATATAAGATTAATCGAGAAAAGCGCTTTCCTATCGATGTTGGATCGTGCGGTGGAAAGGAAATGCTCTTCGGAGCCAAATACGCGTGATTCGCGTCAAGCAGACTAAACGTAAGGAGTTAACTGAAAAGCATGTCTCGCTGGGATCAGTGTGCACAGGGTTACAGTCACGATAACCCTAGTGGACACAGCAGCGACAAAGTTGCTCAGCAACAACAGCAATCTAAAGCAATCCTAAAATACCTGCTCAAACAGTTATCCCTGGTTCTGAGAGATCAAAGGCAACCATCTTCGACTGTGTAAGAAGCTGAGAACCCTCACTCCCCTCGGCTCCCATTCTCTTCTCCTTTCTCAACAGAAACTGCCTTCGCCCTCTGAACTACCTCAAGCTTCTTTCTTCCCCATTTGACTCTTTTTCTTTCTGATTATTCTCTAATACTTCTTTTTGCCATCACTCTAATCAAGCATCTCCTTTTAAATTTCTTTCTTTTCCTTCTCCAGAGTTTGGTTTCAAGAATATTCATCTCTATCTTTATTACCTCCAAATAAATTTTGATCTCAAAGGCCATATATCTCTTCTTCCAACACCAGTACTTAAGGGAGATTTAAACAACTCAGGGTACGTTACAGAGTGAAAATGGATGAAAACACTGACCCATATAAGTTAAAATATTATGTTGCTTTAGAAAAAAGTATGTCCTAAATAAAACACTATCCGAAAAATTCTTTCAAACAACTGTTAATTATTTTCAAAATTCAAGGAATAAAATAGAGCTTATTTAACAAATTTAATTAGTTATCTAAGAGGACGAGTGTCAGAAAGAAACTCAGTTATTGCTTTAGTGTCCCTCAGCACTATAATTCTTTTCCATTTGGACTTAATAACACCTCGCATATATAAATGATTTATAAAGGAAAGACAAGTCATTGACAGTTTACTATCATGGGAATCAGAAACCAGTAATCACACAATGGTTTTAATTCTTATCATATTACTAAAATTTTATCACAAACAGATGTCGGCAGCACATTTTCATGGAATTAGTTAACTTTTCTTTCACTTTCATAACAAATTAAGCATTGCTCAGTTGAAAAGTTATAATGTCACAGCCTTGAGGCAATGTTAGGTACTATAATCTAAACCGGTACAGTACAGTTTATATGCTATTGGAAAATAATTTATTGGCTTCATTATTGGTAATTATTTAACTAGTAAAGTGCCAAGGTTCTCTTAAAACTTCCAATCAGTTAAATATCAAAAAAACTAACAAAATAACTCAAAGATCTATAAATGTATGATTAATATAGCAATATAAAAATTAGCAATATAGGGGCACCAGGGTGGCTCAGTCGGTTGGACGCCTGTATGACTTTGGCTCGGGTCATGAACTCACTTTCGTGAGTTCGAACCCCACGTCAGGCTCTGTGCTGACAGCTCAGAGCCTGGAGCCTGCTTCGGATTCTGTGTCTCCCTCTCTCTCTATCCCTCCCCTGCTGACACTCTGTCTCTCTCTCTCTCAAAAATAAATAAAGATTAAAATAATAATAATAATAATAAATTAGCAATATAGCAGCAAAACAGGTGTAAAATATAGCCATTAATTTGACTTCCACAGAACAAATCAGGCAAGTGCTTTATATCCCTAAATAAGCTAAAACCTTAGAGGCAAAGGAACTTAGTGGGAGAAGGAAAGACATTTATCCAAAGATGACCTACAGAGGTCCAAGAGACACGAGCAAAGATGCTCAACTTCGCTAATCATCAGGGAAATGCAAGTCAAAACTACAATGAGATATTATGCTTACGCTAGTCAAAACAGCTAGTGTCAAAAAGATAAAAAATGGCAAGTGTTGGCAAGGGTGTGGAAAAGAAGCCTCATGTGCTGTTGATGGGAATGCAAATTGGTGCAACCACTATGGAAACACTATTTCTAAAAATGATCCAGGGATTCCACTACGGGGCATTTACCCAAAACAAAACAAAACAAAAAATACAAAAAACTAACACAAAAAGATGTATATATCCCTGCCTTTACTGCAGCATTAGTTATAACAGCCAAGATATAGAAGCAACCCAAGTAACTACTAATACACAAATGGATAAAGACAGTGTGTTATATATATTCAATGAAATTTTACTCCGCAATAAAAAAAAGACTGAGATTTTGCCAGTTGAGACACCATGGATGGACCTAAGAGTATTATGCTAAGCGAAATAATTCAGACACAAAGAAAAATAACATATGATTCACTCATATGTGGAATCTAAAAAATAACAAACAAAATAAGCAGACTCTTAAATCAGAGAACTGGAGGTTGCCAGAAAAGAGGCAGACAGAGGGATGGTGAAATAGATAAAGGAGATTAAGAGGTACAAACTTTCAGTTATAAAATAAATAAGTCATGAAAGTGAAAAATACAGCATAGAGAATATGGTCAATAATACTGTAACCACGCTGTATGGTGACCGTGATGACCACATTTATCATGGTGAGCACTGGGTAATGTCTAGAGTTGTCAAATCGCCATGTTATACACCTGAACTAATATAACATTGTTAATTATACTTGTATTTTTTTAAACGGGTTTTCAATTTCACTTCTAAAATGGAGATGATGAAGAGATAAAGAAAATATAATAAAGGCATCTTTGAAAATGCTTCAAAACATGCAGTGGACAAACTGTACTTCTATGTGTCACATGTCACAGACATATAGTTCACTTATAATTTGACGGTTTGGCTCACTGTGGTTTTAAAACACTAACCATATCTTGTTAATTTTACAACACTTGAATATGTCCCTTTCTCTCTATTATCACGGCTAATACCTTAATCTAGGTTGTTAGCATTTCTCATCTTGATTATCGGAAACTTCCTAATTGGTCTTCCTAAATCTAGTCCTACTTTGCCCCAATCCGTTTCCTTACACTGCTGCCATTAGTAATGTAACAACGACAAAAAACATAAGATCCCATCACTCTGCTTTAAATTTTTCCATTGGCTCCTCATAATATTCAGGAAAAAGGAATTAAAATTCCAGAACGAAATGCAATTCCCAGGATAAAATTCATGACACGATCACTGTTTTTCTCTCCAGCATTAGTGCTACCACATATATAAATGATCTATACCCACACTCTATGCTATAGCCCTTGGGAGCTATTCAGGACCCCAGAATGTTCTATGTGTTCTATGTCTCCTTTTACACATGCTACTTTCTCTGATTAGAAAAACTTTATATTATACTACCACTTCATCTCTACTCCAACAAAGACCTACAAACACCCCTACCTCCGATAATGCTGAGTTTATATTTATGTAGATGTGAGTACCATAGCACTTATCAAAATGTACTATAAACACTTGCTTGCCAGCGTATCTTTCCCATAACCTGTAAGCTATTTAAACATAAGGATTTTTTTGTTCTTATTTTTTATCTCTCCATTTACACATAGTGCCTAGCATGGAGTAGGTAGGTAGTGGTTAATAAATGTAATAATGAATGAAATAAATGGTAATAAATGAAAAATGCATGAAAAGATGAAGCACGTTGTATGTTGCCAGACTATGGAGAGTCCTATCAATTTTTATTTTCTATAACCAAATCAAATATCTGAATTAATAATCTAATAAAACTGAAATGCCAAAATTAATCTTTAGTAAAAATAAGTAAGTAACCATATAACGTGGTTCTCAATTTCTGTAGCTCATTCTTTAAAATATTTTCTTCTATTACAATAAAGCAGAACCAAGTGAAAATACGGAGACTGATCCCAAAATTTTTACAATCAAAAAATGAGTTTCTTTCAAATTCCGACCCAGAATCCCCAAGTAACTTTGCAGTAAATTAAACAGCAAGACCTACGATTCATAGGTAGAACTCTACTTCATATGTAGAAAGGAGAGATATACTAAACTTGTACAAATAACCAACATTCGAGGTACTTTTTTAAACTATGGATTAAAAAGTGAAAACTTGAATTTTTTTTAAGCTGGAAAAGCTGAGATAACACTCAATTATCAATGGCCTGTGAATGTGTTAAAAAGGCTTTGAGGTGGCGCCTGGATGGCTCAGTCGGATGTGTCTGACTCTTGATTTCAGCTCAGGGCATAATCTCATGGTTCCTGAGATCGAGCCCCGTTAGGCCACTGTCAGTGCAGAGCCTGCTTGGGATTCTCTCTCTCTGCCCCTCCCCAACTCGCTGTTTCTCAAAATAAATAAATAAAACAAACAAACAAAAGTCTTTGAAAGCACAAAATTTCCAACAGACCTAAAAATGTATAATGTGGATGTCCCCAGCTGTGTATCTAAGGTCGGAGAAAGGTCCCATAGTCTGTAGTACTTTCTCCTTTATATCCAATTTTCCCTGGCATATAAAATAGAGCTAGCAACAATACCTCCCCCTCATAAGACTGTTGAAAGGACTAGAATTCATGTACCACACTAAGAACTCATGTTTCATACTAGTAAAAACTCTAATGATTATTACTATAATTACTATGAAATTCTATTATTTCCATGGCCAGATAGAACCTATTTTTTTAAAAAAAAGGCAAAGTTAAATGAAACAAAAATTCTCTGGTCTGTACACCCAATTCTTTCAAAGTCAACCAAAATTTTTCCATATGAATTTTCCTTTGGAAAATATAGAAGTAAAACATACTTGACCAAGGAAACTGCCAAAGACATTAGACTAACATGTTAATCTAACATAACTGATTAGTTTGCCTATTATTCAGTCACTTGTTTCACTGCATGTAAGTCTCAATTATCCACAACTAAAACAGATACAATAATGACATTTCACGATGTCCCAAACACATGAATTAATGATAGATACAGCAGGAAAAAAATGATGCAGACCCCATTAGAAAAGGTAACATTTGTGTCAGCATTAGTTGTTTTCCACAGGAGTCTCAATAATATAAATCTTAATTCATATACCTTGACTTCAGAACTTAACCAGAAAAAAAGATCTTGCTGCCTTAAAATAAAAAAAAAAAATCTCAACTGTCAGTAATAAATGAAAGGAGGAATAGCTTTCCAAGATGATTTTCTAAGTCCAGATACTTCTTTTCTTGTTGCTGTCAGTTATTTCTCTAATTTCTAATTCTAATTCTAATAAAAATTTTACCATAACTAAGAAAGACAAACTAAAATTACTCAGGGATTTTTATGCAAAACTTCCAATTGTGTGTCCTAAACCCTTTCACTCCAAAGTGAGTTCACAAACTCTGACAGATGTTTTATAACTCTGTTTAAATATTTAGTCAGTAAAAAGATGAAATAAAAAAAACAAAAAACTCAGAATGATTTCATTCTTCTCAAAACCAGGGTGGTCTATGGGCAATTTTGGTACCAGTGGTGTTGCCGGGGGAACAAAATGAAAACAGGTGCCATCAAATTCAAATTAAAGATTTAGTTCTATTTTAAACCACCTTAAACAATGTTTCCATAAACTTTCTAACTGATACTACTATAAATCTGACAATATTTTATAACAAGAAAAGGATTATAAGTTGTCTGTAGACCATCAAATTTTAACTGTAACAAATTTGGACTGATTGGCAACACTTCCTTTTTAAAAACTTTCTTTCATTAAATATGCAGCATCATTTAAAAAATGGAATAAATATATATTAAAAGGCAAGTCAAAATAAGGAAACAGAGTAAGTATAAACTTCGATACCCTTTTTTGAAAATTTTTACCTTGAATCTATTCAGTTTTCAAAACTAAAAATCGAGCATGAAAAATTTAAATTCACTGCATATAAGAAAAAAGTTTTGTAATTAATAAAATTATGAAAAGCTTACCTTTTCCTCATAAACCTAACTGTGGTATATATAAGCTTTATTGTTAAGAACTGAATGAAGTTTTCTCTGCAAAAAAACCCAGTAACTTTCACTTTATTTTATTGAAAATAATGTAAGTACATGGTTTCTGCCATTAAATAATACTTTTTTTCACTTCTAAAAGAGATATGAAATGAAATATATGAAAATTAATTGATGTTTTAAAAAATACATTACAACATTAGATGTTTTCTTACTTGTTTCATACGTTATCAGCGACAAGACATACTTTATTTTCTTAAAATGGCTTATAGGAAATTTTTAGATAGGTGATATTGTACACAGGTTGATGTTCTTGAAAAGATTCCCTAAGTCTTTCAGAAAGAGTTAAATGTCTTGTTCTCAAAGATGATTCTAGATATACAGGTAAGATGAGAGATACACATTCTGCAGTACTATTAAACAGAAAATAATTTATCTTTATATCAGTCTTGACACTTGAAAAGTTTTTAAACTTGTAGGGGCATTTCATCACGCATGGATCAGGGTTCTTATATTCTGATTACAAACAAATTGGATTCCATTGTCATTGCAAATCTTTCAGACAGCAGAAAGTTTTATTTTTAGCAGAGTTCGGTGGAAACACAAGTTGGTTCATTAGTGGGTAAGCACAGCTTACAGTGAGCTCCATTAGCTGGCTGCTTTCCAATATTTAACCACATTGAGTTTTCTATCACCTAGTTTTCTGAAAAACTTAGTTTTCATTATTAATAGTTAAATGTGTCTGAAACTAGTATTTCTCGTCTAAAATTCTTCCCCATGAAAATATATGCAAAAATAATAGAAAGAGAATCTTTTTTCAGATTAGCACTTGTAAGTATTTGAATCATAAAAGAAAAATACACAGTATTATATAAAGTTGACCAATGTAAAACTTCCTTTACAGTTATGTTAGCTAAAATTTCAAATAATCTCACTTGCGTATAATTATGAAATTACTGTACTGGTCTACTGCTTACTTTGAAAGTGATTAATCAAAGTCAGAGAAAGCCAACCATCAACTGAAGTATGTTTCAAATTTCCTTCTCATAGAAATGTCAAAAAAAAGATGAGCCAATTTTACTTTAATTAAAACCTCATTTAGAAATACAAAATAAATGTTTTCTATTTAATTCCAATTATATTTCAATTGTGTCCAGCTTTCAAGCTGCTTCTGCTACTTGATTACACGTGTTAAATTAATCTTTTCTTATGATTCATAGAAAAAGACTTAAAATCAAGACTTGGAAATTTGATTATCTAGTAGGTACACATATTTAACATCTTATTCTAAATCAAAGACTTTATTAACAAAAAAATTAACCGTAAACAAATTAGCTGCGATTCATTAATGGCTCATTTATCTCTTAAGCAATGCATTACTTAAGGTAAGTACTTACACTGATGTTCAGATTTTAGAAATCTAATTTTTTAATTCTTTTTTTCTTACATTCTCCACTATCTCATAAAAACACAACAAACCTACTGGCCTAGATTTCTAATTTTGAAGTGCTTTCCCAAAAGACTTAGAAGTAAGTTTTTGTGCTAGAACCATGTATGTTATAGCAACTCAATCATAAAGTGCCCTAAAGTTCTGCGACTCAGGAAAGACTAAAACCAAATGACCACAACATAATACCCATAACATAACCCACAAAATACCCTTATAGCTAAGTTCTGGATGTGTATATTTGGTTGGTTCAAATGCAGGAAGACTTGCCCTTTGTATAACCTAACATTCCTTGCACATCCTTTCAAAAAGTAAGAAGGTTAAGGAAATAAATTCAACTAAAATATTTGTTCCACTAAAAAGCAATCCTCCAAAAATTGAAGGTAGAAATTTTAGAATACATCTAGAACTTTTTATCATGTCTTCTTCAGGTGCTTCACACAGATAATCAAGTAGAAGTACCCCAAAAATCAATGAATAAGGGAATACAGACCCTACAATGAATCAAGCAGCATACTCGCACTACTGAAAGTTAACTCAGCACCACTCACTCCCTGTAGCACATGAGTCAAACCAATCTCCCCCTCCTCTCTTTCCTTCTCTTACCTCCTTCCTTTCTCATATACTGTTCTTTTCTACGATTTAGCCCTTCAAAGGCATCTGAAGGCGGGAAAGATTCAGGATGCCTTTCACAGAAGAGGAAAAAAATAACTCTGTGATGAACTAGAGAGATACTCACAAAAGGCTCTAAGCTGCCAGCACCCTTCAACTGTAAGTCTTTAAATCTCTCTCTCTCTCTAGTAGATAACTGTACTTACAGATAACTTTTCAAGCCTTTTAAAGGGTCTCATGTTGACAAATATTTGAAAATTAGTACTTACTATAATGTATAAAAAATGAATGGAAAAGGAAAAAAAACAGTATGGACTCATGGTAAGAAGTAACAGTCTGGATGCAAATAGAAATCATTCAATTTAATGTCGAATCCTCAGCTTCAATTAGCTTACTAAATCTAAGCCACTCAACATCGTGTTTAAGTGTGAAAAAAGTCAATATTAAATAATATGTACAAAATGCTAAAATATATCATTGACAGATGAAATTAGGGATATAATAAAGTTCTCTGGAATGAGAACCATCCCTTAAAACATCTGTCAACTGTCTGACTTTTAGAAACATTCCCTAAGAATGAGAGAGCAATCTGTATGAAGTGAAGGGCTACCTCCTTGACATGGAGACTTTGCACCTAGAACTATGGTCTAAATCTATCTGGGGATAGATTTTTTTTTTAAGTTTTATACTTTTTTTTTTTTTTTTAAGTTTTACACTTGATCTTAGGCAAAAGGCCAAGAAGCAATTTTTTTTTTTTAGACAATGTCACCATCTCTCCCATAGGCTCTAGCAGATTTAGAAAAGAAAAAGGCCTGAGTTGTGTTTTGTTTTCTTGTCCTCAAAAGTTCAGTTAAGAGTAAAAGCCCATAAAAGAATTCTTATTTCCCCCAAAGGTTTCAGAGAAATTACTTCAGTAAATCAAAAGAATGCTTTCTCTATTAGCCAAACCCTATAATTCAAGAGTAAAGGGTTATTTAAGATGATTAAACTTTTCTCAAACAAAGAAGTGGAAAGCTAAGTAGCAATAAGGTTAGTGACCATACTTCCAGGAAACTGCTAAATTCTGGCACATTCTGATCATCAAACTATTACTGTTGCAGGGGGCACAGGGGACGACATTCTTGGAGAACGTTTGATGCAGGCTTAAATTTTACATAAAGAGAAGTGATATAATTGTTGTGAATTGCTTCAAAGCTCCAAGAAGCAGCTACTACACTTTGCTATGTTTCTTTTTTTTTTTTTAATTTTTTTAACGTTTATTTATTTTTTTTGAGAGACAGAGGGACAGAGCATGAGCAGGGGAAGGGCACAGAGACAGAGGCTGACAAAGAATCCGAAGCAGGCTCCAGGCTCTGAGCCATCAGCACAGAGCCCGACATGGGGCTTGAACTCACAGACCGCGAGATCATGAACTGAGCCGAAGTCGGCCGCTTAACCGACTGAGCCACCCAGGCGTCCCTGCTATGTTTCTTAAAACAAAAACCACACATTATTGACTTTGTTATTTAGCTCCAAAAATAACCAAAGTATCAAAAAGATAGTATCATTAAAGTTTGATCTTACGCGCACACACACACGCACACACTTTTTTTTTTTTTTTTAAGTTTTACACTTGATCTTAGGCAAAAGGCCGAGAAGCGATTTTTTTTTTTAAGTAGGCTTGACACTCAGAGTGTGGAGCCTAACATGGGGCTTGAACTCATGACCCTGAGGTCAAACCCTGAGCCAAGACCAAGAGTTGTTTGCTAAACAGACTGAGCCACCCAGGGACCCCAAGAGCTTACATATTTCATGAATGGCCTCTAAACCTTCTCATTGCCCACATACTTATTTACACCACTGACATATTTCCAATTGTCACAGAATTCCCTTTTCAATTTGGTTCTATAAATACTTAGGATCTACTCATAAAGGGTTGAATACAGCAATATCTTACATCTAGGCTAAGGACCTGAACGAAGTCCACTGCCTGGTTTCAAATCCTAGTTCTTCCAATTACTCATTATTTAATCTATGCCTTACTGTTATCATCTATAAACTAGATAATCTTAGTAACACTTACTTCATAGGGTTGTTGTGAGGATAGATGTTAGTGCATACAAACTACACAGAACACAACCATAAAAAGAAATGCAGCATACTGATACCTGCTACAACAGGGACGAAACCTTGAAAACATCATGCAAAGTGAAAGAAGCCAGGTACAAAAGACCAAATATAGGGCAAGATTCTGTTCATATGAAATGTCCAGAATAGGTAAGTTCCACAGAGACAGCATGCAGACCAGTGGTTGCCAAGGTCTGGAGGAAGGGTTATATGAGGATAAAATGTTTAATGTGTACTGAGTTCTATTTTGGAGTGATGAAAATATTTTAGAAGTGGCACTTGTGCAGCACTGTGAATGTACTAAACGATTTTTAAAAATATAGGCATAGAGAAGAAATTCAATAAATGTCAGCTATAATAATTATTATCCATGCCACAAAAACTATTAAATGCATAGTATATAAGCCTATATCCCAAATATTCAAAATATATGTTTGTTTGAAGTTTTATGTTTATTTTTATGTATTCATTGTGACAATTTATTTCTTTTAAATTCAGCATGATATCATGTAATTCATCTACGAGGAATTCATTTCTTTCCCAAAAGATATTAATATTGAAAAAATATATATAAAATGGGAACTAAAAAAATTACTGTGTATACTTACTATTGCATGTTACCCAAATACAGTACTTATGTGTTTAACTATCTGGGGAAAAAGGAGCTAAATTATTAAGAAAATACACACAAAATAACAATTAAAAAACTATTTTTAAATTTAACCCCACGAATTATAAATATATTGTTATACTCCAGATGTTAAAATGTTAATATGTAAAATACCACTAAAGGACTCACACATATATTTACAAACTCAGTGCAAGGATCAATTTGTGATTAATCAGAAAAATTCTTCATAATGGAAGACAAAATGGGAATTAAAAATTAGATCGCTCCAGGGAAAGCAAATTTAAAAAGGGCATTAAATCATAAAGGCTGTATTTTACCGCTATCAGCTATCTTGTTTTAAGGCAAAAAAAAAAAGAAGAGGAAGAGGAGGAGGAGGAGGAGGAGGAGGAGGAGGAGGAGGAAGAAGAAATGAGTAGATGAGTAGGAAAAAGCTTTCTATATTCCAAACTTGAACCATCTGTCTTATAGTTTAGGGAGAACATGTAAATACAGAAGAGATTACAGTTAGCTCCCAAACTATCAATTATGGCAGCAAGAGATCAAGTCTGAAAAACCCTTCATCTCAAATTAAAAAGCTGCCAGAAAAAACGAAGATGCACTCCCCACTAATATCTCTAAAAAAACCAAGAAATATTCCCAAAGCAAGAGAACAGTTCACACTTCCCACTTCTCTGCCGCATATATGTTTTTACTACAAGAAGGATGTCTTTTTGTTATCTTTGTCACTGCTAATGTTTATCTTATACATTTCTATTAAATGTGTTACAAAAAGTTCCTATTGAGAATGATAACAGGAATATATATATGTATATATATGTGTGTATATATGCATATATGTATATTTCAAATACATATTTATTTAAAAAAGTGAAAACTGCCATTAATAATTTTAACATGAAATTAAGTTACCGGAATAAACTTTCAGATATTATATGTTGAGTTCAATCAAAAGAACTGGGGTATGGCACATGTAATCTTTACTGGTTCAAAAGCAAGATTTTAGGTCAAGCTTTTTTTTAAATAGCCAAATGTTTAACAATTAAAGAAAAATATGTATTAAGCACTTTATGAATAAAAATAGTTCAAATGAGTAAGGTTTGTGGGAAATAATGCATTCTACATTCTACATCATTCACCAACATTGTCAATGACATTACACTTCATGCTGTGAGAAAGAACTTTACAACTATAAAGATTATTTTTTAAATGTTATCTTTTTCTCTTAGTATCTTTAAGAAAATAAGTCAGCTAACATCCTGGGATTATTTATATGTGATTTACCCTAAACTAAGAGATGTAATTTTCTTACATTTCATGAGTTCCATAAAATTTGAATAAAAAAGTATACATTCGGGGAGCCTGGGTGGCTTAGTTGGTTAAGTGTCCAACTTTTGATTTCGGCTCAGGTCACGATCTCACAGTTCATGGAATCAAGTCCCACACCAGGCTCTGCACTGACAGCGCAGACTCTGCTTGGGATTCTCTTTCCCAGTCTCTCTGCCCCCACCTCCCCCTCTCATGCTCTCTTTCTCTCTCTCTCTCTCAAAATAAATAAATAAACACTTTTAAGAAACTATACATCCTGTATCCCTTTCAACCTTTATGTCTAATATCATGCGTAAAACAGTATGGTAGCTCCTCAAAAAATTAAATACAGAATTAATTTCCATATGATCTAGCAATTACACGTCTAGGTGTAATTGAAATTAAGATTTTAGGTCAAGAAGAATTAAAAGCAGGAAGTCAGATATTTGTACATGAACCATGTACATAGCTCATAGCACTATTGCTTATAATAACCAAATGGTAGAATCACACCAAGCGTCCATAAACAGATGAATTAAAAAATGTAGTATACATACAGAATGAAATATCAGTCTTAAAAAAGAATGAAATATTGACACATGCTTACAACACTGATGAACCTTGAAGACATTCTGCTAAGTGAAGAAGACAGATACAAAATGTCAATATTGTATCATTCCACTTATGTGAGGTATTTAGAATAGTCAAATTCATAGAAACAGAAAGGAGAATGGTGGTTACTTGCGGCTGGTGAGAGAAAGTAATATAAAGTTATAGTTTCATGGCTCCTATACGGGTACAGAGTTTCAGTTTGGGAGGATGAAAAGTTCTAGAGGTGCATAGAGGTGAGTCACAGAATAATGTGAATGTATTTAATGCCATTTAGAAATGATTAAAATGGTAAATTTTACCACAATATAAAAAAAGAAACAAATTTTACTTTTTTAATGTTTATTTATTTTTGAGAGAGAGAGAGAGAGAGAGAGAGACAGCGGAGGAGGGGTAGAGAGAGAGAGGGAGACATAGAATCTGAAGCAGGCTTCAGGCTCTGAGCTGTCAGCAGAGAGCCCAATGCCAGGTTCAAACTCACAACCAGTGGAATCATGACCTGAGCTGAAGTTAGGCACTTAACCGACTGAGCCACCCAGGTGCTCCATTAAAGGAAACAAACTTTAAAATAAGTTCTGGAGGGGGACTGGCTGGCTCAGTCGGCTGAGTGTTCCAACTCTTGATTTTGACTCAGGTCATGATTCCAGGATCATGGGATCAAGATTCTCGCTCTCCCTCTGACCTCTACCCTGCTTGTGCTCTCTCAATCTCTCTCTCTCTCTCTCTCTCTCTCTCTCTCGTTCTCTCTCTCTCTGTGACTCTAAAGAATAACTAACCAAATAAACTCATACATAAAAATAAAATATTTTAAAATTAAATTAAGTTCTGGAAATGGATGGTGGTAATGGTTGTACAAGCAGGTGAATATATGGCATTGAACTGTACGCGAATGGTTAAAAGGATGAAGTTTGTTATGTATATTATCTAATAGTTGTCTGTTAAAAAGGTGGGAGAAGTCCTTCAGTCATTAGTTTCACTCTGAACTACTTTTACAGTGGGTCAGAATATAGTTGCTAAGAGGTTTCTGAATACTCCATAAGCAACTATACCACCACTACAGCTAACCAGCACTCCTAAACCAAGCGTGCTTAGCAAAAGTATTACTGCCCTTCAACCTACTGGCCTTGCCTAAATCTGTCAACCTTACACAATGCTTACATTGCTTCTGCAGCAGTAAGTGATGCACTGTTAAAAATACAGCATCTGATGGTCAAGGCTTGAGAACGTTTAAACAGAATACACTTTAAATC
The DNA here is from genome assembly GCA_030068075.1 of Paguma larvata. Lineage (NCBI taxonomy): Eukaryota > Metazoa > Chordata > Mammalia > Carnivora > Viverridae > Paguma > Paguma larvata. The sequence continues at coordinate 43,077,301 of CM057838.1, forward strand.
CCTTTTTCCCATGGCTAATGGCTGCATTTAACACCCTCGATCACATCCTCTCCTACCTTAACTAGGGTCTTGTTTCATTGTTTACCATCCTTGGCCCTACTCCTTCCATCGTTAATCCTCTTCCTGGATCCTCCATCTCATTCTAAAATCAGATTAAGCCCCCTCATCCTATTAAAACCTTCTTCAACCCTAATACCTTCAAACACTTCCCCCAAATTCTCTCTTTTCCTTTCCTTCCAAATACCTCCGAAAGAGTCTACTGGCGTTGCTTCCATTTCTGTTCTTCTCGTTCATTCTCCGATCTCACAGAAACTGGCTTCTGCCCCACCACTCGACTGAGCTACATTCCTGAAAGCTAACCATGACCTCTGATCTAATAACTAACCTCTACATGCTACCCAACCTACTGGCAAAAAGACAAAATTTTGTACAAGGTCATCAATCACCTCCTTCTTAAAACTTTTCTTTTATCTGAAATACCATAAACTCCGAAATTCTCTTATTCTCTGGCTACTTCTCTTTTACCTTCCTCTCCCAAACCCCCAAGTATTGGTATTTGTTATTCTGTCCTTCATCTTTTTTACCCTCTCCTAAGAACTTTTCAAAACTTTTCTTCCTGAAACTTTGCAAAAAACTTCATAAATTCGGAACACCACCAACACCTCAGATACAAGAAAGAGCCAGGTAGTGGGAGAACAATTCCACTTACCCCGAGAACTAATTAGCCGCCAATAAGAGTAATGCTTCCCTACTGCACATGCACAGATCAGTGTTCAAGGTTAAGAAAACCACATTTGTATTTTTTGGCAGGTAAAATACATTTTAAATGAAAAAACATTTAGAATATTTTCTTTTTTAAATGATTGTACTGCTAGAAGGAAGTATCTAGCAATCTGTTCATTATTAATTGCATGTTTTCTGATATGGTTAATTATTCAGGCTTGATGCAATCACTGAGCTGGTTAAGACTGCTTACTGATACGAAAGAGAATATTACAGAGAGTATTATAAATTGTAATGTAAATATCAGCCTCTAAAACTCAAAAATAATTCCCCCTAAAAGAGTTTTAAAAATTTTATAGAGAAATCTTATAGAAAAGAAACAGAAAAACAAAATTCATGAAGAATAGATAACGTTACACCTTGACTTAAAAGTTGCTATAATACTTACCTTCTTTAAAAGCTTAATTTATGATAGTTAATGGATAATAATTTATTAGTATGAATAATTTAAACCAAGGACATTTTCATCTACTTTAGGATTGTTGACTGGCAATGGCTTCTTTACCTAAGTTGTTCCCTTTGGCCGTAAAAAAATAAATCACTCATTTTAAAGTTTTATCATAAAAACGATATATATGAAATCATTTTGTTTAATTTTTAAAATATTTTAAGGTTCAAAACACTTAAGGATATGGGGAAGTTACCAAGAGACAGCACTAAATGGGAAATTAAAATTACAAAACAATATGATCTCACGATTTCAATTTTAGTTTAAAAATAGTATGTTCTCATGGGCACATATATATATGCACCTAGCAAACAGGAATACCATATATCCAAATGTTGACTGTAAACCTCTACGTTGAACAAGTGCAAGTGAATTTTACTTTCTTCTTTTTACTTTCCTGCGTTTACTTTGTAAACAAGCATTACATTTGTAGTTGGGCTTCCTGGAAGAATAATCTCTATATTCCATTCAATTTTCTGCCTTATATTTTGACAGAGTGGAAAAGGAACATTTTTGAAAGCTGTGTAGAGTGGTTGTTTAGCATTGTCAATGTTCTCATGCACCTGATCCATCGACAAATCCTCTTAATCCACTTTCAAGTTTACTGGAAGCCAATTATTTCTCACTATCTTCACTCTTTCTACCATCCTTATCCTAGTCACCATCATTTCTTGGTTGGTTTATACAAGTCTACTAAACTAGATTATGTGATCCCATCCTCATAACTCTTCAGGCTATCCTTACGTCCCACCCCTACACACACGCCTACATCCTTAGAGACCACTCACCTCATCGGGATAAAAACTAAGTATTTACTATAACTTTCAAGCCTCTATGATCTGCACCATGAGTTACCTGGCACACTCCCACTGCAGGACCAGTGACTTTGCAGTTAGCTGCCTCTATCTGGTATGTTCTGCACCCAGATATCCTCATTTCCTTCACGTTTTTATTCAAGTGTCATTTTCTCAATGAGGAAACCTAACACAACACATCAACCACTTCACCCCACCCCTGAGGTTTCCTATCTCACTTCCTTGTTTTATTTTTTCTACTGGAGGACTTCTTACTATCTAACATAATAGATGTAGTATTTATTTCTCTTCTTTTTTTTTTAGTTTTTTTATTTTTTGGAGTACATTATTTATTTAAATTCTACACTGTATTTCTCTTATTTATTACCTTTTTTCCTCATTAGAATATAAGTTCAATAAAGAGAAATTTTTATCTTTTTTTTACTGCTACAATCTCAGCACCTAGAACAGTTACTAGTGTATAGTAGGTGCTCAGTAAATGTTTGCAGAATGAATGAAATGCACTCTTCTAAAAAGCAAAGCTTCCCAGTCACAGTAGTAGTTGACTTGCCAAATGTCATGAATGACAGCAACTCATTTATTCATACTCTGAAAGTCAATACCTAACATGACTTTACAGAGGGCTAGAGAGCTGAAGAACAGCTCCGGTAAATAATAATGTAGTCTTATTTTCTCAAGCCTAGAAGGAGGCATATATGATCTGTTCAAAATTTAAGAATAAAATTATGACCTGATTTAACATTTTAAAGAGACTCTGGGAGATTACATTACTCTTAATGTTGATACTAAAAAAAGTAAGCAACATTGTCTAAAACCATACTGTTACTCTTCTAAGTTTTCCACTAGAATATTCAATTCCCATCTATGAGGGTGGATGTAAAACTTTCCTTATGTTTAAACAAAAAACAAGCTGAATACCGTACTACTATGCACCTGAGTATCTATTATCTAAAAGATCTCGGGATATTTTATAAACATCAATCAATGCTGTGCAAAGAAAGCTAAGAGGGAATAGGCAATTAGATACTGTGAAAAAATGGAGGCAATCAGAAGAAACACAGTGGTGGCAGTGACACAAGCTAAGCAGGAGGTATGGATAATCTGGGTAAGTGCCATGGAAAAATAAATACCATGATTGGACTCGAGGCAAATGGAAACAGTTCAAATTGGCTTCGTACAGTACTCTGTGGAACATATGATGTCCATATGTCCATTACCAACAAACTGAAACATGGAAAATAACAAAAGCCAATGCTGTGATGGCTACAAGAACACACCCAGTGCCAGTCTCCACCACACCACAGCAGCGTAACTTACTACAGCTGCCAGGTGAGCTGGCTAAGGAGTCAGAAGCAATAAGAAAAGGGGAAAGACTGAACCATAAACTGTTCTTTCCCTACAGAAAGAAAAGCTGGTATCTACACTAAAATGAAGAATGTGGCCACAATAAAGGTTGAAAAGTGCAATTTTTTAAATTAAAAAAAATTTTTTTGCCATAGACAGTTTCCAAAAGTATAAAATACTTTAGAATTAAACAGGTTAGCATTTTATCCAAAACTATAAATGATTTATTTAAAAATCCAAGGAACTAAATAAAAGAAGAGCAGATCAGTACGTTAAGAAAATAACAGGGGAGAATAACAAGTTTAAATCATTGTACACGTGACCTTTCAAGTTTGAAATGCGTCATAGAGAACTAAAAGGGACCAAAAGATGTGCAGAAACCCACTGTTTCACATCAGTGCTAAAAAGTCTCTCAAACTTTCTTCCTGTATTCTCTCATGCCCAAAGTGATTCATCTTGAGGACACAACCAGAGTTGATCTAGAAAAAGTAGTGCCTATGCAAATGTCATGAAGGACCGATTTCCACAGCAAAGCCAAACCTACGAAAACCTTAAAAAAGCAATATTAACCTCTCAGAGCCCATCTGGCGGTCCTGATCTTTTCAACCAATCAAAGTCAGACATTCCCAGCCAGGTGAACTACATAAAAATAATTTCAGCTCTAATTCAGAAATATATTGGTTGCCACTCACTGAAACTACGAAGTAATCAAATCCAGCAGTTAAAAATACATAACTAGTTTATAGTAAATATCAATGTCATTCTTGCTTCAACCTGACTTCCCATTCTACCCCCAAGCCCCCAAACCTGAAACCAAGTACAATTTCTTGAGTAGCTGGAGTGTGGTTAAGGAAAGGAAGCTATGCTTGTTTGCATGGAATCTGCCATTTCCTCCCTGCCAAAACACTTGTTTAAAAAGTCATGTAATATTTCTATTAAATTGTAAATGCAGCCGACAAGGAAATGGCCTACTGGCAGTGTATTACCTTTGTGGCAGTGCCAACGGGCCTACAGCAAAATAGTGCACGATAATCTCAACATGCATTCCCAAGTAACAAAATTGTGCTTTACATAAATACCACAGAACCTGAGCAAGATCCAGAAAAAGCAATGAAAATTTGCCCAAGCTTTCATGCTTGCCTATATCAATTGTATGTCATAACTAAAGCAAAATAGAAAAGCATCTACATATGTCCAGGAAGCTTGTGAAGTTAGATCATATAACCCTGGGAAAACTATTGCAACTTAAATCTGTGTATTTCTTGTTAACCACTGTAACAACTCACTAATAAAAATTAAGAAAAACTGTGGGTATCAAATGAACCAAAATGTACTAACTACATACAAGTCCTTTAAGACCATAATGCAACTTATTAACAGGAACATATGTTCAGTGTAAGCCACAATTGTTATGTTAAATTACTTCTTCCTTTGATATCATTCATTTGATTACAGAACTTAGGAGATTCACAAACCGTCCAATTAAAATGGTGACCTTTAGTTTATAAGTCACTTACTGCAATGCTTATAAAGTCACCTCTGATCATTTATCCCTTACCTCTCGTTATATAGCAAAACTACATGTAATTGTACTATCTAAATGATCCCAGATGTAATGAAGAGGATTCTACTTATGTAAGTTATACTGAAAACAAAGTTAGTATAAAAAATAATTAACCTGTAATCAGTACAGCCCTTTAGAACAGCTGAAGAAGTCTATTCTTCAGGAATTTAACTAAAATACATATATTTTAAGTCAGTTATATCTTATTCATTTTTTAAAATATGTCTGTTCAACTCTAATTTCAAAAGTCAAATTTGCTATAGATAGCACTTCCTCCAAAAATATTATAAATTTTTTGTTATTATACACTTGAATTAGAGTCAACACCTGCCCTCAGATACTTTCCAGCCTCCCAACACATACACACACACACACACACACACACACACACACACCCCTTACATATTTATGTCTTCTAAAATTAATGCTAGCTCAGGTCTCTAGCCTAAACAGTTCTCTGACTGGTTTCAGAATAAAACAAAACTTACTATGACCAGTATAGTAGGTGTATACAATTGCTTTTAAGACCTGAGTCTTAAATAAGGCTTGGCAATTGTATTCCCATTAGCAAACCAAAGCTACTGTTGAGAGGCCAATGCTAAGGGTGCTCATTAAGTCTTTCTGATCTTCAACAAAGGAACAGGATCTAAAGTACAAAAAAATATATATCAATTTAAAATTTAAATGTCAAATAAATAAACTATGCTTAGTAAAAGTTTAAAAGGCAAGCTATAAGTAATGATAGGCCTTTCAAGTTGTATTCGATTAGCATTTACTTACTTTTGTTTTTTAACTTATTTTACTGACTCTTATTCTAAGTTATAAGTACAATATTTATTATTGTAAGAAAGAAGAATCTTAGCCTGCCAGATTTCAGTATTTACACCAAAGAAGTATCTTTGAGATAGGAAATGGAATCGAGGACATATTCAACAAAAATCTTTAATGGATGCTCTTATGTGTAAGTCATTCTGCTAGGTTCATTTACACACACAAGATGAAACATACTTGCATTTAAAACTGAGGTCTGGTAGGGGAAATAAGACAATTACATGATAACTATGGTAATATATAGTAAGTTAAAAAGTACCATGCAAAAGTCATAGGAAAAGTGATATGAGAATTCAGAGAAATAAAAGATTTTCTTAGTCAGTGATAAGGAAATTTGACAGTAACTAGACATACCTAAAACCAACCTTTCCAAAAATAAAAGAGTATGGTGGGGGGAGGAATCATATATAGATGCCATGTACATACATATTTACTTGCTCCAGATTAAAACACAGAACAAGGATATGTTGTGGTAAACAGTAAACAAAATCATATCCCAAACATACGATATACTAAGAAACTCATTTGTGGAGCACTGGTATTATTACTGAGAGCCGCAGTTCTAAGCCTTTTTGGGCCACTTGAAAATTATGAACTCACAGCAGAAAATGCACATCTGCACAAACGCCAATATTTAAGTACAATTTCAGGGGGTCCACTGACACTATGAATTCTCTGCCCCAGAAAAAAGCTCATTCTAATCTCTCTCTCTGTCCACTTCACAGAGCTATTGTGAAGATCAGATAATGTAAATGAGCAATACATGTAAATATTAAATACTATAGAAATACTAGGTAGCATTATTAACTTAATTTTCAAGTCTCACATTGAGACTGTAAGTTCAGGTTCCTGCAGGAGGTGCTATTTAATATTTAATCTCTTGTGAATCACGGCTTCCATACCTGAGCTAGTATATAGTGAAAACGAAGTAGAAAACATCAGTCTACCCTGAGGTTACAAAATAGAGTCCGTGGGGCACTTGAGTGGCTCTGTCGGTGAAGCATCTGACTCTTGATTTTGGCTCAGGTCATGATCTCACAGTTGTGGGATCGAGTCCCGTGCCAGGCTCTGTGCTCACAGAACAAAGCCTGCTTGGGATTCTCTCTCTCTCTCTCGCCCCCCCTTCCCCTGCTCTCTCTCTCTCTCTCAAATAAACATTAAAAAAAGAAAAGATAAACACTGAAAAGAAAAGAAGAGAAGAAAAGAAAAAAAAAGAAAAGAAGAGAAAAGTCATGTATCTGCCCTCATGGGCTCATTATATCTATACTGTTTCCAGTAAGGGCTGCAAAGGTCACCTCAGCAGTCATAATCAAGGGCTTAAAAGCTTTCTGCAATCTACTCTGGCTGGCAATAAACTCTTTTGGGTACTGTGTAAGGCCCCCAATACCTCCAACCCTCCAACCCAATACCTTAAAATAAAGCCAAGTGATGATAAAGTAACCGTCTGGTCCTTTCCATAGGCAAAAGCTCCTTAAGTGACAATGGTAAATATTAAATAGCACCTCCTGCAGGAACCTGAACTTACAGTCTCAATGTGAGACTTGAAAATTAAGTTAATAATGCTACCTAGTATTTCTATAGTATTTAATATTTACATGTATTGCTCATTTACATTATCTGATCTTCACAATAGCTCTGTGAAGTGGACAGAGAGAGTCTATTAAAACTAATCAGAGATAACAAAATTAATTCAAGACTCACAAATCTCAAACACTAAGTCACACCCACTACGATGTGGCCAGCAATGGAAGCATTATGACATTGGAAAATTCATATTTCCAAAATCCGAACACTGATTCTTGCTCTATAAATAAAAGTTAAAATCCAATTCTGGGTCACAAAATCAATTTGGATTACCTTTTTCTGTTAATGCAAATATGAAGTAGAAGATTCACACAACTGAAACAAATTGTACATAAAACAGTACTTACCTATGCACGTGCAAAATGGGTCACAATGCAAAACATATTTTATACTATGGATCGCAGTCAAAACAAATGTCAAAGGCAAATGCCATCTTTTAATTATCTTTTAAGCCAATGTAAGTTGTGTACTGCAAACATTCCTAAATACAGAGCAATACTGCCTTTGTCAATATCCTACATTAAATCTTAAAAAGATGGATTCTAGCATAATGCTTTCAATAATTTTCAATAATTCTTTAAAGCATGATTCTTTCTTAATGAGTCCTTGTCTAAGCAATACTTATGTAAACATGACTTCAAAACAACAATTCATATTTACGTAATTTGTATCTCACTAGGAAAATGAGGGTTGCTTCCTCAACAGTCACCAAACTCTTCATGTTTATGAAGCACATGGCAACACAACACCAACAGCAGGGTTCAAATATAAATTAACAGTGGGAATTTGTCTTTCCTGTGAAACCCTCCAGGGTGAGTCCAGCAGGCCCAAACAAGAGAAGTGGAGATCTGTTTATTCTGTTCTCCTTGCTTGTTCATCTCTTCAAAACTAATAACTCTGACTGGACAGAAATATGTTGAAAGTGTCACTCTAATAAACCGTAATCCCCAGTTTAGGGGCTGGAATGCCTGATACTCCCACGTGTACAGGACCACAGGGCAGAACTCTAACTTTCAAATAGAGTGAAAAACCATATGTCCTAGAAGTAGAACTGAAAATCTCCAATGATCTGATTTGTCCCACTCTCCCAGATCCTTGGCTATTTCTGATCTGAAAGTAATGGTTAACAGAATAGAGTATCACTTAATCAGGCAGAAAAATGTAGGGAGCAGGCAGGAAGGAAGAAAGGCAATATTAAAAGAAAAGCACAGGGAAGGCACAGCAAATGTGGGGAGAGGACTGTGTGAGCACGCATGTGCGTGCACTGTGAGATGACAGGGAGCAGTCAAAGGAAGTAAAGGCAACATCGAGAAGGGAAAAAAAAAGGAAAATGAGGATAAGTTCAAAGGAGAAAAATAAGTGATGTATGTAATAATAAAACTCTTATTTATAGTCTTATGATCCTATGTAATTTGTAATATACATACATGTAATTGAAGCTGTAATTTTAGTGTATGGTCTCTTACATACAATTGAAGTTTTTACAGTGTATGGTCTCATACTCCAAACAACTGAATATATTTACCTATATCCCCCCCCCCCAAAAGAAAGGTAAATAATTCTAACATTAGAACGCCAGTTCCTTCCTTCCGGACAGGAAATTCCAAGGGAAAAGGACGCACACCTGCTCTGCTTACCACTACATCCTCGAAGTTCGACCAGCAAATGATAAATGTGCACTAACCATGTGTAGCAGGAAATAAAGGAAAGGGGAACAGAAATAAAAGAATATAGGAAGAAAATTCCAGGGTACTTTCTTCAAAAGTCAAACACCTATACTTATATGACATTTAGTTTTTCTGACACAAAATTAGCAATGTAGTAAGTTATACCGGATCTATGCTCCAACTGGTCTAAAAGTCGAATTCCCTGTCTCCACATTAGAACATGCATTTCTTATACTTTAACATTAATACCAAATCAAAAATATTGTAATATTACTGATTAAATTTATATTACTACTAAAATGAGTATGTCCCACCATAAAAATACATACAATTACAAGGTAGATAAGTTTGAAAAGTGTTATTCTCATTACTAAAGGAGTCATTAAAAATTATTTTTTAAAAAATAATTTTTAAAAATTATTAATTTTTAATTAAAAAAATTTAGAATGCCCATTTGCACCTATTAAATATTTACACACCTTCATCAGAACACACCTACTGCACAAAGCAAAGTAATAGATACAAAGACAAATAAGCAATCCTCTACTTGTAGACCAGTAAGTCATTTGCATATAAACAGGAAGTGAAAACCATTCTGACTCAAAGACCTCCCAAAAGACTGCTTATGAAGGAAGAATTACAAAGGGACTTAGAGTATTAAACTTGGGGTGCAAAGAATGATAGGGGGCAGCTGGAAGGATAATTAAAGCAGTAAAAAGTCAAAGGATTAGGAAATCTCAGCCAGCAAATAGAAAAAAGCAGATTAATATCAGAGAGAAGTTAATAAAAATGAGAACAGAAACTGAACAACAAAAAAACAAACAACCCAATTTTCTTCAAAGAAGATACACCAATGCAAAGACGCTCAACATCACCGGTTATTTGGGAAGTGCAAATCAACACTGAGATACTCGTTCACACCCGCTAGGATGACTATTACTAAAAAGACAGAAAATAAGTGTCAGAAAGAATGTGGGAAAACCAGAACCACAGGCACTGCTGGTGGGAATGTAAAATGGTACAGCTACTGTGAAAAAACAGTTTGGGAGGTCCCCCCCCCCAAATTATACATAAACAATACGATCGGCGGTCCTCATTTGGGTATACACCTGTGAGGATTAAAAGCAGTCTCAGAGAAATAACTGCATACCCATGTTCACAGTAGCACTGTATACAAGAGCCAAAATGGGGAAGCAACTCAGGCGTCAGTCAATGGATGAATAGATCCACAAAGTGTGGTATATACGCACAAGAGAGTATTACTCAGCTCTAAAAAGGAAGGAGATTCTGACATATGGTACGACATGAATGAACCTTTAAAACATTATGCTGAGTGAAAGAAGTCAGACACAGAAAGACAGATATTGCATGACTCCACCCTGTCGACACCTTGATTTCAGACTTCCGGCCTCCAGCACTGGGAGAGCGTACATTTCTGTTGTTTAAAGCTACCAGATTTGTGGTAATTTATGAAGACAGCCCTAAGAATCTATTATGGGGGTAACGAGATAAAATAAAAAGTAAGAAAGTGAGTCTTCTGAGCACAGAACAGGTCATTGAAGCCAAAATTTAGCTAGGAAAGCCAAGAGGAAAAGAGGGTTCCTGGGCTTCGCCACTGAGCCACAGTAGTCCCTGGCCACGTGCTGTCCGTGACCATGAGTGCTGAGGGCGAAGTGCAGAAGCCAGCCTCCCATCCGGGGCAGGGCAGGGGTGAGGTTTGCCTGCACGCTCCTGGCCCAGCGTGTGGGGAACTGGGGCAGCACACCCACAGGGACGGACCACAGAGAAAGGCCACACCCTGCTATCTCAGGCTTTAAGACAGGGGCTTTCAGTCAGAATGTTCTGTGAATTAATACTCCCATATTCCTTCCTCTACTCCCAGATAAAATGAAGATACCTGTCTTCTGCCCCTCGAGTTAAAAGCCCGGAGGGAATCTTCCAGGAGGCAGTGACTGCACCCGCACTAACACGGGCCAGCTATCTACCAAGCCGTATACAGGAGGGACTGGAAGAGGGCAGATGTGTAAATATGCCAGGTGTGGCATTACTCAACTACCACCCTCCCTCGAGCCCAGTCTTCTAGAATTTCTCGACCAAATCTGATCATTAATTAGACAGGAAGGAGGTCATTGACTCACTTTCCGTTTTGCTCCTTCGATGGAGATATAATATCTCCTTTTTTTAAAAAGAAATCTTGTCGGATCAGGAGTATGCCTGGTTGTGAAAGTACTAGCGCCAAGTGATTGTGAGGTAAGGGAAAGCTACTCTGTGTTTTATTTTTTAATATGCAGTATAAAGGGTGATTTTTTTCTAACGTCTGTGTTGACTTCACATGTACTGGATCGTTTATTTCACGCATTAAAACGCACTATTTCCCCAAAAGGAGTAGGAGTGAAGAGGCAAGTTGTAAAAAACAGCAGGGTTAAGGAAAGAAAGATAATGTCATTTTCAAAAACATTCATCAAAAATACCTTTTCCTTGTTGAAAATATCTACAGGGTTCTTCTCTTCACAAGTGATATATGGATACAGGGAGACAGAGAGACAGAGATCTTTTTTTAGTCTAAAGTAACTCCTAATTTACTCTTAAACAGGTTGTCAAGCTGTATATAAGTTGAATTTCCTGAAAATTGCCATTTAAATGCCTCCAGTTGTCTCCTTAAGTCACATTTGATAAATCTTCCTAATAAACATACAATATATTTCTATGCTGTGTCTTTAAAAGGTCATAAACATTCATTTTGTGTTGTGCAGAAGTAAAATTCTTAGTTTGATATTCATTTTTTTTCCTTCAGTTGATGCCAAGCTATCCTCAGTCACAGCACTTGCCGTCTCAAACAGTCCTTAGTCTGACTCAAACACTTCTGTCCTTGCCCCTTGCCCCACGCCAAGCAACGGGTAATCGAACACAAAAGACTGTGACACAAAAGAAATCAAAACCAAAACAGTAATCAAAAGAATCAACAGGGTCTTAGTGTGATGTCTACGAAACAAAGTGCCAAGGTTTGGTGGTAGGGTACAGGGATAGATACTTATAAAAATAACAGTGTTCACTAATTTCCCGATGTTTGATAATTATACTTCCTACAGAGCTGAGAAAGAGGTAGCTCTCCAAAGAAGTATGTGGTTAACCAAATTCAAAATTAAAGTTTTAAATCCTTTATTTATTTAACTGACCAAAATTAATTCAGTTTCTTTATATTTAACTTTTTTTTCATGTTTATTTACTTTTGAGAGACATAGAGACAGAGCGTGAGCAGGGGAAGAACAGAGAGAGAGGGAGACACAGAATCCGAAGCAGGCTCCAGGCTCTGAGCCATCAGCACAGAGCCCGACGCGGGGCTTGAACTCACAGACCGTGAGATCATGACCTGAGCTGAAGTCGGCCACCCAACTGACTGAGCTGCCTAGGCACCCCTTAACTTTTTAAAATAAACTGTATTTTGATAAAACTTGTTTCGTCTAACATTTTGAGTTTTACTTCCATTTGTTGTTATTCCTTAATCTATTTGTTGTTACTGCTAAGTCCATTTTAATTTATTAGCTAGATGTAAATTTACAAAGTACATTTTCATCCTTGTCCTCTTTACAAAGCTTTACATGTTTTAATATGACTTTGTCATTGTCTTTTACTAGACAGATAATTATTACTCTCATCAAGCAAAGATATAATTTGTACACGCTATAAATTTCTCTTTAAAAAAGAGAGAAAGAAAGCTGTATAAAAACTAACAAATTAGTATCCCTTGTCATCAAACAAATACAGTGTTTTTAGAAGCTCTTTTTATCAAGAAATTCCTCCATGAATATCTATATCCCCAATACTTCTTATTCTCCCTGAGGAAGGATTAAGGAGAAGTATCCATCTTTGACCAATGATAAACTAAAGCGTATAAAACAAATGACCTCAGCCTTAAGACCTTCAAAAGACTCATTTTTCAATTCACTGCCAAGTTCCAATTTAATCACTTTCACTTTCTAATTTAGTGCCATCTTTAAGTTCTTCATATTCCTCAGGCTATGACACTCAAAGCATGCATTTCACAAAAAGCTTAATCAGTGAAAACGACGATATTAATTTGTGGCTGTTTAGACAGGAGCGCCTCCATTCTAAATTATCCAAAATTGACTCATCTCTTCTTGACCCGAATTCTTGCTGGTCTAAGCGAGCAAGACCTGAATCTCAAGCAGGCCACCTGGAGCTTGGGCATACTAGAAGGGCAGTATGTCTGAGAATATGACTAGGAAACCAACACCCAGTTCACTCAGCCAGCCTTGTTGTTCTGGGACTGTTCCTGTTACTTACCTCTAGAGGGCAGGCATAGTGGGAAGGGCTACAGCCTTGCAACAAAGGCCAGAGGGAACTGCAGGAGGACTAGGATGTGAAGGCTAGGAAAGCTGGCCTACCACATCCTAACTGGCCTCCTGTTGCAGAGAGCCATCTAAATGCAGTTAATTATATACTATCCTTCACTTATCTTAAAAGAACTAGCATTCATTGCCTCCATCTGTTGTAGTGGTCTTTCCATCACTCATATCTTCATTCCACTGTGACAACTTTATAAACTACTGGTAATCTCATAAGCATAACACTGTTACAAAAAAAAATGGTGGGAACATAAAAAATTCGTCCATATTTCTTCCCACTCTGAAAAATTTAGAAGGTTCCTATTTTAAAATAATAATTATGAGATTAAAATGTTTGCCAATTTTTATTTTTGCTAGCCACTCCTTCATTTGCATAGAGTTGATGTATAAACACAAAAGATATTACTTTTTTCTCAAAGCAAGAAATGGACTAGCATGAATTCATATCTCAGTTCTGCCATTTATAAGCTGTATCATCTTAACAAAAAACGTAATTCTGGGGCGCCTGCGTGGCTCAGTCAGTTGGACGTCTGACTTCGGCTCAGGCCATGATCTCACAGTTCGTGAGTTCGAGCCCTGCATCAGGCTCCGTGCTGACAGCTCGGAGCCTGGAGCCTGCTTCAGATTCTGTGTACCCCTCTCTCTCTGCCCCCTTTCCACTCACACTCTGTCTCTCTCTCTCTCAAAAATAAATAAACATTTAAAAAATAATAAAATAAATAAATAAATTATTAAAAACATAATTGCCCCACGTCAGGCTCTAAGCAGACAGCATGGAACCTGCTTGGAATTCTCTCTTTCTCTCTCTCTCTCTGCCCTTCCCCCACTTTTACTTTCTCTCTCTCAAAATAAATAAACTTAAAAAAATATTTATCTCACAGAGTGGTTGAAGTGAGAAAACTGTTTAATTAAAAAAGATAACTTTACAGATGCCTAGGTGGCTCTGTCAGTTGAGCATCTGACTCTTGATTTTAGCTCAGGTCATGATCCCAGGGTCATCGTATCAAGCCCTGAGTCAGGCTTCACATTCAGCTTGAGATTCTCTCTCTCTCTCTTTCTCTCTCTCCCCTGCTCGAAAGCACTCACATGCTCCCTCCCTAAAAAAAAGACGACTTCACTATTTCACCCACTAATCTGAGTTTCATATACTACCAGCTCTCGTATACCTTAACTACAGCTTTATTGGCTCTCTAACTCACTGAAAATAACACCGAGATTCTGAAATAATTGGTTGGGTCAGGGCTCAGGCATCAGTATTTTTTCAAAGCTCTCCAGGTAACAGCTATGTAGCAAGCGTGAAGAACACTTGTCTAGCTAGCTCCCTGATCCCTTCACTTCCTATATCCTCTCCTCTCTTTTCAGGCTATACTCCACTGGTAATCACAAGAACAACTCTCTCAACCACATCCTTCAATGCCCTGGAGCCCCATCCTGCCAAGACACTCATTCATTTAACCACAAACCTGAGCTCAAGGCACAGTGCACTCTGCTCCCCTGCTGAGCACTGCTAGAGCAAGGCTAGAGCAAAGAATTGTATTGTCACCAATACAATTCTCAGTTACTTTCCAACTTTAGCTGTGTCCTCAACAGTCTTTTTTTCTCTCTTGGACAGCTCTTTCTTTTTTCCTCCCACCCAACCTCTCACCAAACCAATCTAAACCGTGATGAAGCAATAAATATTATTAATTTTATTAAAATTCCACCCTTGAATATATACCTTTTTAATATTGTTTACAACAAAATGAGAAATGCACACAAAGCACTTGCCCCGCATACAGAAGAACAGTGATTATCTTGAGGAAAAGCATCTGTGTGACTGACCTGCAAGCCAAACGAGCTGCGACTCGTTACTAAGGAACAAGTGACAGAATAGCAATGGCTATTCAGACTTGGCAAATGACTGACATTCTCTCAAAAATGAACCATGTGAATCTGCCATTTCAAGGAAAACTATCATATTTGCTGCCGGTGACAAAATTTGAGCTTGGGAAAACTGCACCTGCCACGTGATCTTAACAGTTTCCCAGTACTTGCAGTTCACACTGTCATTTGTATAAAGCAGTTCACGAACACGAGGAAAGTTAAATAATGATAACATAATTTAAACAGCAACTAAAAACCACACTGTTAGCAAATGCACAAGGCAACACTTGATAAACTGTCCAAAGAACTTGAAGAGCCCAGAATTACCTAACATACATATTGTGAGGAAAACAAGAAATTTACTTAGGTGGTGGCTACCAAGGAAGGATCTATATAGAAATAATGTGAGTTGAGACTTGAATGGATAGGATTTAGAATGGTAGAAAAAACTGAGATAGACAGATGATTGATAGAATTTTAAAGAGAAATACTGCTTCAAGTGTATTTTTGCTATTTCATATGTGTTAATTCAAACTGTCAAATGATACTGTAAGATCCTAGAAGTCAGGAACCACATATTACAATAATTTACTATCTATTAGACTACTGCAAGGTCAAATTGAATGCATTGATCTTTGTGGTTCAAAAGACAGGTTACACAAGGAGGAAATAGAACAGTAATAATCTAAGTCCTAAGTTAAATCCCAGGTCTACATCTGACTAGGTTGCCTAGGATAATTCAGTTAACCTCATTAACTCAAATTCAAATACACCTAGTTTGAGGATCACCCTAAAAACATCGTACCTAAAAGTACTAAAGATAACTAATAATCAGAGAGGAAATGAGAATCTGTATTGCTGACGTTATGCTGACCTTGTTATGTTTCATATTATTTTGCGAATGAACAATTCATGTCATTTTTATTTTTCATTTTAGCAAAAGGAATTAATATACACAAGGAAGACGATACATATTATACACAATTGTATTACTCGAAGAATTCTCTTTACAGTGGAAGGCAGATTTTTAAATATTTTCAGTACAGTACACTATTACTTATATTATTGAAATTCAATCCACAATAGCATTGTATTATCAGAAATTAATTCCAATTTCTTCTTCAGATGTTCCACAGCACTGCATTCTCTTTCCTCCCATCCATTTACTTCACACATTCCTCCAGCCACCCTGACGCCATCTTTTCTTCTCTACATGCCACACACACACACTCAATCTCTCTTTCTCTCTCTCTCTCTCTTCACTCTTCTATCTTTTCTTCTTGAGGTGACTCCAGCCACTAGAGGGCAATAAGTTCACGAAGACAGATGTACTTATCTACAATGAATTGAGATTCACATATGAAAAAAACCTGAGAACTATATCATCACAAACCCTGAAGCAAAGGCAATTAGACTTGAATATGTAAGGTACATACTTCAAACTCAAAAAAATCATCCTGGAACAGGGAGTTGATAGAAGCGCATAATAATGTTCAAAAAGGGAATTCTAGTTTCTCACTAAGACAACTGAAGAAATAAGATTAATCTGCTTACAGGTACATAGCAATATTAGAAATCAGGCTTTTTAAAAATTAACTTCAGATGAGAGAAGAAAAAAAGGAAAACAAAAACAGAAAGGTAGAATCTACAGGGTGTGTGGAAAAGGAAGAACTGATTGTTCCAAGGCCTCCACTGCCACACTGAGAAAACAATGGATGGATTGAAGAATATAGTGGATTTACCAACGCTTACTTCTATTGAAAAGCAAGGGAAGATTTTACACGTATATTTTTGGGGGAAGAAAACGGCGACTGCAGAGGGAAATATAGCCTTCACTTCTTTTCTCACAATGAAGGATGCAGGGGAAGAAAAGTGAGTATCACTAACCTTTAACAGATAATTTTACTATTTTTTACATAGAACTAAATTCAATCACCTTGTTTAATTTACTTTCTATTTATTTATTTACAATGACATTACAAAAATGCAAAATTTATATAACATCAACATCATTTTTAGCAAACCAGCATTTTCTTACCCTCATTGGATGTATATCAGCATAAGGTGGTTTTCCTTCGGCCATTTCTATAGACGTAATACCAAGGGACCAGATGTCAGCCACACAGTTATAGCCTATTTCTTGAATTACCTCAGGAGCCATCCAAAATGGAGTTCCTATCACAGTGTTGCGTTTTGCCATCGTATCCTGCAAAAACATTACACAGATATAAATACTACTACAAAAACACAAAGGAAATCTGTCAAAGTATTCTTTAAACTGCATAGTGAAACCCTCAATTACTACAGAGTATAACTGAAATGGACTATTTTCCTAGAATTTCAACTAGAGTTCTGACGGGACATTTTTAGGAATTTTGAATTCTGTAATAACAAGGAGTTTACAAGAAAGTTATTTCCACCTTCATTAAAGATAGTCATTAAAAACAGTACTGTAACAATAAAAGCTATAGAAATGGATCAATATAGCTTTGCTTTTAAACATTTAAGCATTTCAATGACATTTTTTCATATTCATTCAACATCTCTTAAGTTGTAAATAAAAGTAATAAATAATACTTAAACTATGGCTCCCTCTCCCCAAGAACAATGTATTTTGTATTTCTTCCCATTCCCTCCAAAAAGTTATCAACATTTAGTCACAGTCAAACCTGGACGTATAAGCCAAAAGAGTTTCCAAAATTACTGCACTTACTGTTAACTGACCAGCCACTCCAAAATCAGCCAATTTTGCATGTCCTTCTGTATTGAGGAGAATATTTCCAGCTTTTATGTCTCTGTGTATTTTTCTCATGAAGTGCAAATATTCTAGTCCTTTCAAAGTAGATTTAAGAATAGTTGCAATTTCATCTTCCGTTAACTGGAAAGAAATTATTTGTAAAACTAGAATGAAAAACCATGCTAGATAAACTCTTACAAAAGAGCACTGGTAACTAATCCTTCTTTCTAATGACCACTAAACCTCTAGGAAAAGGCTAAAAGATAAAGAACTTGGGGAGATGCCTGGGGGGCTCAGTCAGCTGAGCATCGATTCTTGGTTTCTGCTCAGGTCATGATCTCATAGTTGTGTGTTTAAGCCCTGCATCAGGCTCTGCACTGATAGCACAGAGCTTGCTTGGGGATCTGTCTCTCCCTCTCTCTTCCCCTCTCTTGGTCATGCACTCTCTCTTAAAATATATAAATTTTAAAAATTGGGGGAAAAAAAAGAACTGGGAACTTCTTTTTCCTCACAAATATTCTTTGTCACTCTTACTACATGTTTTATTGATGAAAAACTTTTCAGTATTAAATTTGTCCTCCTCTGTAGAATTACCAATGTCATTCCTAAAGCACACGGCCTCTCCCGAGAATCAATGTGACCCTAAGAAATCACCATTTCTCACATCTTCTGACACCGAGGTAGCAATATCACAGCTACCTGTCCTAAAAGTAAATTCAGACATTCTTCCCTGTGATGTTGCTAATTCTTGATAAAAAAGAAAGCAGTTTTACACAAAGGAGAGGAGACAAGAGTGGCTTGTCAAGAGTCTCCCGCATGAAGTGATTATGCGCATACCACTCCTCTTCCAGCCAGGTGGTCTCTCACCCACGCAAATCCTGGATTTCTGGCTGTAAGAATGAGAACTCAAAACTGAAAATCCTAGAGAAAGACTAGGAAAATGGAAACACAAACTAAGGTTGTCAGGGGGAGAATGAGGGGGAAGAAAGGAGAAAAGGTGGCCAGGGAAAGAAGTGGGAAAGGACACATTCTCAGTAGCTATGGCAATAGAGCCAGATCTCTACTAGACTTTATACTAACCACTTTGCATGCATTATCTCATTTAACCTTACGACAACCCTCCAAGCTAGATACTATTATTACCAGCAGTTGACAAGTGAGGAAATTATTGCATAAAGGTTCAGTAAATTCCTTCTTGTCACATACAAGATGCAACCAAGATTTGAGTTCTGTCTGATCATAATCTATGCCTCTCTTGACAAACCTTGCTCAAGTGCCACTTATAAAAGCCTCTGTTTTAAATACATCCTCATAATATTAAAAGTTCTGACAATAAGATCTACCTCTCCCTAAAAGTAAAACCAGCAAATATAACCCAAAGATAAGCTGATGGAAGATGGGGGGTAGGGGGAGTTTCAATTTATAGAAAGACAGAGGACACCACTCTATTTGAGAAAGAAAAAGAGAGAACGAAAATTCAAATACTCAAGAATGGGATAATAAGAAGATACAATGCAAATTAAAAATATAAAAATATTATACTACAAAGCTGTAGTAATCAAAACAGTATGGTAATGGCACAAAAAGACACATATATCAATGGAATAGAACAGAAACCCCAGCAATAAAGCTACATGTTTGTGGCCAATTAATCTACAACAAAGGACTCGTGAATATACAATGGGAAAGAGACAATCTTTTCAACAAATGGTACTAGGAAAACTGGACAGATACACACAAAAGAATGAAACCGGTCACTTTCTTACACTATAAACAAAAATAAACTCAAAATGGATTAAAGACCTAAATGTGAGACCTGAAACCAGAAAATTCCTAGAAGAAAACAATACATAATTTCTTTGACATCAGCCACAGAAACAGTTTCCTGGATTATGTCACCTCTGGCAAAGGAAAAAAAAGCAAAATTCAACTATTGGGGCTACGTCAAAATAAAAAGCTTTTGCAGAGAAAAGGAACCATCAACAAAACAAAAAGGCAACCTACTGAATGGAAAAAGATATTTGCAAAAGATATATCCAATAAGGGGTTAATATCCAAAATATATAAAGAACTTAAACAACCCAACACACACCCACACCTACACCCACACCCACACACCAAATAATCCAAATATGGGCCGAGAAGCAGAACAGACATTTTTCCAAAGAAGACATACAGATGGCCAACAGACATATGAAAAGAAGCTCAATTATCACTAATCACCAGGGAAATGCAAATTAAAACCACAATGAGACATCGCTTTATACCTGTCAGAATGGCTAAAATAAAAAACACAAGAAATAACAATGTTGGTGATGATGTAGAGTAAAAGGAACCCTCATAAACTGTTAGTGGGAATGCAAATTGGTGTAGCCACTGTGGAAAACATATGGAGGTCCTTTAAAAGATTAAAGATAGAATTACCATATGATCCAATAATTCCACTACTGGGTACTTACCCAAAGAAAATGAAAACACTAATTCAAAAAAATATATGTAGCCCTATGTTTATTGTAGCATCAAGTGTCCATTCATCTCTCTCTCTCTCCCTCCTTCTCTCTCTCTCTCTCTCTCTCTCTCTCTCACACACACACACACACACACACACACACACACACACAGAGGAATATTCCTCAGCCATAAAAAAGAATGAAATCTTCCCATTTCCAACAATAACATACATGGACCTAAAGGATATAATGAAATAAGTCAGAGAAAGACAAATACCATATGATTTTACTCATGTGTAGAATTTAAGAAACAAAACAAATGAACAAGCAAAGGAAAAAAAAAAAAAAAACCAGACTCTTAAATACAGAGAACAAACTGGTGGTTGTCAGAGGGGAGGTGACAGTGGGGAACTGGGGAAACAGATAAAGGGGATAAACAGTACACTTTTCTTGACGATCACTGAGAAATGTGTAGACTTGCTGAATCATTATATTGTAAAATGGAAACTAATATAACACTGTATGTTAATTATGCATGAATAATCATCCATATATATTTATACACACTCACACACATAATGACTATGTAGGATGTGAAAGTAACTATTAGAAGAAGTTTGTTTCAACTGCCACCAATGGCACAGTGGCTCATGTCTCATTAAGAAAGGACCTGAGGACAACTGGATATTCACAGGCAAAAAAATTAAGTTGGACCCCTACCTCACACCATATATAAAAGATCACCATATATATAGATCAATAACTTAAGTATGAGTTAAAAGTATAAAACACAGGGATAAATCTTCATGACTATTGGTTTGGCAATGGATCATTAGGTATGATATCAAAAATACAGCAAGAATAAAAGCAGCAAGAATAAAAATGATAAATTGGACTTCATCAGAATCAAAAATTTTGTGCATTAAAGGATATTATTAAGAAAATGAAATGACAACCTACAAAATGGGAGAAAATATTTGCAAATCATATATCTGATAAGGGTCCAGTATCCAGAATATATAAACAACTCTTTCAACTCAACAAGACAAATGACTCAATTTAAACATGGTCAAAGGACTAAAGTAGACACTTCTCCCCAAAAGGTACACAAATGGCCATATGTGAAAAGACAGATGTTCAACATCATCATCATTAGTCATTAGGAAATGCAAATTAAAACCACGGTGAGGTACCATTTCATACCCACTAGTACAGCTATACTAAAAAAGTAGAAAACAGTGTAGGCAAGGATATGAAGGAATTGGTGCTCTCAGACATTGATGGTGAGAATGTAAAATGGTGCATCTTCCACGGAAAACAATGTATAGTTCCTCAAAAAGTAAAAAAAAAAAAAAAAAATGACCCAGCAATCCCATTCCTAGGTATATATTCAAAATAATTGAAAACTAGTACTCAAACAAATGTATGTATAGGAATGTTCATAACAGTACTATTCACAATAGCCGAAAGGTTGAAACAACACAAATGTCTATTAACAGATGAACGGATAAACAAATTATGGTATATACATGCAATGGAATATTACTCAGCCATAAAAAAGAATAAAGTCTTGATACATGTTACACTATGGATGGACTTCAAAAACGTTATGCTAAGAAGCCAGAACAAAAAGGCACATATATGATACCATGTATACAAAATATTCACAATAGGTGAATCCTTAGAGAAAGAAAGCAGATTGGCAGATTGGGGTTGCCAGGGGCTGAGGCAGGATAGGAAAAACAATGAACGATGGCTTAATGAGTTTGAGGTGATGAAAATATTTTGAAAGCAGACAGAGGTGGTGATTATACAGCATTGCAAATATACTCATACCACTGAAGTGTTCACTTTAAAATGGCTAATTTTATGCTATGACAATTTAACCTCCATTAAAAAAACTCTGACATGTTAAAATTCCTAAACAAATTGGGAGATAGTTTACATATAATATTAACATATAATATCATAAATGTATTGTTCATGTCTATTTGTACTTCAATAATGTGTTGGCTTTGGATAAATTAGCTTTATCAAAACAAACAAACAAACAACCTGGACCTCCTTCCCCTAACCTCTAAAGTCCCAACTTTCCCTAATCCTTTCCAAATTAAAAGATCCTAAGACTACTCTAAACCAACTCTCAACCCTACACTCTTCAGTGGGAATGTAAGAATGTGACTTACTTGATAAATCCACTCTAGTGCAAGATACCTGATCCAGAATGCCATTTATTCATTCAATAAATACAAACACCGACAACATACCAGGAATTACACTAGTTGCTGGGGATACAACAGTGAATAAACCAAGAGGTGTCCTTTCTCTCACGGAGCTTATATTCTAAAAGGAATGGATAATTTGATAATAATATGATAGAAAATAGGGTAATGCAAGAATGTATCAATGACAATTACTATCAGGACAATAAAATAGAAAGCTATTGACAGAGAAAGACTGAGAAAGGCTCTTCAGAGCAGACGTCAAAGAAAGCCTAAGAGACCTTTTTGAAGTCTTAAATGACGTAAGAGAGCTAAACATGTGATTGGCTATCTGGGGACATGACATTCAACACAAAGGAAACCAGAAAAAAAACACCATGATTCAGGAAAAAGCCTCCTACATTTGAGTTCCAGAAAAAAGGCTGAAGTTTAGTGAGTCAGAACAGCAGTTCTAGATGAGATCTGGGAGACATGCAAGAGCTGGATCACGCAAGGCTTCACAGGCCATGGATACAGAGTCTGGGTTATTTGAAAATTCTAGTACTACCTCATTTTCTATCTTAGACCAGACAGTCTGACTTGATGGTCCATAGAAAGCAAACATTGTGCTCTAAAGTTGCACTGTCCAATACAGTAGCTCCCAACATGTGAAACATAGCTACCCAAACTAAGATGTGTTATAAATGCAAAATATACCCCAAAGTTCAAAGCTTCGTACTAAAGGGACAGGTAAAGAATCTTATTCATAATTTTTAAATGGATTAGGAGCACCTGGGTGGCTCAGTCAGTTAAGCATCTGACTCTTGATTTCAGCTCAGGTAATGATCTCATGGTTTGTGTGATCAAGTCCCATGTCGGGCTCTGCACTATCAGTGCAGATTGGGATTCTTTCTCTCTTCTTCTCTTTCTTCCCCTCCCTGGCTCATGTGTGCATGCACACACACTCTCTCTTTCAAAATAAATAAATAAACTTAAACAATTTTTCAACTGATTATACTTACAAATGACACTTACATATTAATAACAAATTAATTAATGTTTAACGTAAGTATTATTATTAAAATACTGTTATTATATAATTTAATATTATAATATTGGTGCTGCATATTAATATATTTGATATATTACTACAGTTAATCTCACCTACTAATTTTTTTTAATGTGATTACTAAGAAATGTTAAATTACATTTGTGGCTCATTTTATGTTTTCACTGGACAGCACTGCACTGAGAAAGGGTGCACAAGGGCAGGGAGCTTTGTTCTGTTCACTGATGATGTATCCACAATGCTTGAAACCATGCCTAGCATATAGCTAGCACTTGATAAATAATAACTGAACGGATACAAACTTGTAGTTACAAAAAGAAAGGAGATATACCACATCAGACACTGCCAATCTTTCTAAATTAGCAGTTAACAACCAAGGTGGGAGAGTGGGAGGTAGGAGTCTTGCTTAAGGCCACCACAATGACCAAGGTGTGCAAGGTGGTGGTGCTGTCATGTGTGCCTGGGTTTTCTCTCCTCTCTCCACTCCTGGTATAAAAATTAAAGAGCTTGGGGGTACTACAAAAGCAGCACCAGTCCATAAAACTGTGTCAGGTTTAATCACTTCAATGTTGACATTTTCAGTTACCTAGACTTCAATTTTTATCCTCTTAACATTCCATTATTTCCAACCAACAAGTCACTAACCCTTCATTAACTCTTTGATTTGCTATCTCTTCTTCTGTACCCCATATTTCAGAGCTATACCAGAGAAAGTTCAGGAGTAAGACCTGTTCTATACTTCAGGGTCTCCAGATCCGCCTGATTTCAGTCTTGTAAAGCATTTGCTACTAGACAAACCCACGGCAAGACTAAAGATTTGCCAAAGATATTATACTGATTCGAGAACTGTCTAGCTTTACTCAATGATTTCAAAGGTTCATTCCAACTCTATGATTCTATAATATATTTATAAAAGCTCGTCATACTCTTAACAGATGAATAAATTCACACTAATCTGAACATCCACTTTTTTAAATTCTTTTGCCAAATAGTTACTTGACTGGCTCTCTCGTACAGACTCTGTTAAAGGTCTAGGTGTCGAAGGTGGGGACATGGACAGTCTCAGTCCTTATGAAGCTTATACAATTACCTGAGGGCATAGCCTGTTTTTGGCCCAGAATTGTCAAAGGTGGAGAGGGAAGACCTGAAGGAATGTATAGTTTGTAAATTCCCTCCTCCATTATGTTTTTCTCTCTTTGTAATAAACTCCTCCCCCTTACTTCAGGGGGTCACTTCATATCCTGCCCTAATCCAAATATGACACAATATTCAATCATTCATACTAGTAAACAGATACATCTTAATTTAAAGTTATTTATGGTCCAGTTTTATTTAAACAATCCACTTGACTATTAAAGCTCAAATGAGGTATCTACACATTAAGCCTTTTAACTTCAATTATGAAATGAAAGGTTTCCATCCCTCAATAAAATCATTTAAACAATAAACAGTAACATTTTCTAGAACACAGAGATATAATGTCTTAATTTTTTACATTGCTTTAAATTTTTTTAATGTTTATTTATTTTTGAGAGACAGAGCGTGACCAGGAGAGGAGCAGAGAATGAGAGAGACACAGAATTTGAAACAGGCCAGGCTCTGAGCCATCAGCACAGAGCCCAATGTGGGGCTCGAACTCACAAACTGTGAGATCATGACCTGAGTCAAAGTCGAAGTCGGACGCACAACTGACTGAGCCACCCAGGTGCCTCTACATTACTTTATACTTATAAGGAGTATTTTACGAGTCTCACAACAATGCAATTAAGAGAAACACATCATCCCTTCTTTAGATGAGGAAAAAACAAAGTGAAATAAAGTAGTCAAGTATGATACACCTATTAAGAGGCAAAGCCCACATGTCTTCCGGTTCTATTATATACAGTCTGGTTTCTTCTATCACACCACTGACAGATATCACAAACATGAATGTATGAATTGGTCACAATAAAAGAAAACAGAGAGTTGCCCTCAAAGGGGAAAAATTGAGTTTTCCCCGCTGCGATCAGGAACATGACAGGGATGTCCACTCTCACCACTGTTGTTTAACATAGTGTTAGAGGTCCTCGCCTCAGCAATCAGACAATAAGATGAAATAAAAAGCACCCAAATTGGCAAAGAAGAAGTCAAACTTTCACTTTTCACAGATGACATGATACTCTACGTGGAAAACCTGAAAGACTCCACTGAAAAGCTGCTAGAACTCATACATGAATTCAGCAAAGTCACAGGGTACAAAATCAATGTACAGAAATCAGTTGCATTTCTACACACCAATAATGAAGCAACAGAAAGAGGTATCAAGGAATTGATCCCATTTACAATTGCACCAAGAGCCATAAAATACCTAGGAATAAACCTAACCAAAGATGTAAAAGATATATATGCTGAAAACTACAGAAAGCTTATGTAAGAAATTGAAGAAGACACAAAGAAATGGAAAAACATTCCATGCTCATGGATTAGAAGAACAAATATTGTTAAAATGTCACTACTACCCAGAGCAATCTACACATTCAATGCAATCCCAATCAAAATTGTACCAGCATTCTTCTCAGAGCTAGAACAAACAATTCTAAAGTTTGTATGGAACCACAAAAGACCCTGAATAGCCAAAGTAAGGTCAAAAAAGAATACCAAAGCTGGAGGCATCACAATTCTGGACTTTAACCTGTACTACAAAGCTGTAATCATCAAGACAGTATGGTATTGGACCAAAAACAGACACAAACACCAACAGACTAGAATAGAGAAGCCAGAACCAGACACACAAATGTATGGCCAACTAATCTTTGACAAAACAGGAAAGAGTATCCAATGGAAAAAAAGACAGTCTCTTTAGCAAATGGTGCTGGAAGAACTGGACAGCGACATGCAGAAGAATGAAACTAGACCACTTTCTTATACTATACATAAGAATAAATTCAAAATGGATCAAAGACTGACATGTGAGACAAGAAACCATCAAAATCCTTGAAGAGAAAACAGGCAACAACCTCTGACCTCAGCCACAGCAACTTCTTACTTGACATGTCTGAAGGCAAGGGGAAAAAAAGCAAAAATGAACTACTGGGACCTCATCAAGATAAAAATCTTCTGCACAGCGAAGGAAACAATCAACAAAACTAAAAGGCAACTAATGGAATGGGAGAAGATATTTGCAAATGACATATCAGATAAAAGGTTAGTATCCAAAATCTATAAAGAACCTGTCAAACTCAACACCTAAAAAAAAAAAAAAATAATCCAGGGAAGAAATGGGCAGAATAATGGACATTTTTCCAAAGAAGATATCTGAATGGCTAATAGACACACGAAAAGATGCTCAACATCACTCATCATCAGGGAAATATAATTCTAAACTACACTGAGATACCACCTCGTACTGGTCAGAGTGGCTAAAATTAACAACTCAGGAAACAACAAAGGTTGGCAAGTATGTAGAGAAAGGAAAACTCTCTTGCACTGTCAGTAAGAATGTAAACTGGTGCAGTCACTCTGGAAAATGGTGTGGAGGTTCCTCAAAAAATTAAAGATAGAATTACCCTAAGACGAAGCAATAGCACTACTAGGAATTTATCCAAAGGATACAAGAGTGCTGATTCACAGGGGCACATGTACCCCAATGTTTATGGCAGCGCTATCAACAATAGCCAAATTATGTAAAGATCCCAAATGTCCATCAATTGATGAATGGATGAAAAAGATGTGGTGTACAGATACAATGAAATACTACTCAGCAATGAAAAAGAATGAAATCTTGCCATTTACAACAGTGTGGATGGAACTGGAGAGTAGTATGCCAAATGATATAAGTCAAAGACAGATATCCTATGTTTTCACTCATATGTGGAATTTGAAAAACTTCAGAGAAGACCATGGGGGAAGGGAAAGAAAAAAATAGTTACAATAGAGAGGGAGGCAAACCATAAGAGACTTTTAAATACGCAGAACAAACTGAGGATGGAAGGGGGTGTGGGGGGTGTGGGGAAAATGGGTGATGGGCACTGCAGAGGGTACTTGTTGGGATGAGCCCTGGGTGTTGTATGTAAGTGATGAAACATGGGAATCTACTCCCGAAGCCAAGAGCACACTGTATACACTGCCTGTTAGCTAACTTGACAAAAATTATATATATATATATGTGTGTGTATATATATATATACATATATATACACACTAAAACAACAACAACAGGGAGTTGCAAGACTTGCTCCAAGGATGATATTCAAAATATTGAATCAGTTAAAGCAATGTCTAATTAGAACAGTTGCCAGCTATATAATACAAGTAGTTAACAAATTAAGAACAGATAGCAGTCATATACAAGCAGTAAAACAGT
Organism: Paguma larvata; assembly: GCA_030068075.1. Lineage (NCBI taxonomy): Eukaryota > Metazoa > Chordata > Mammalia > Carnivora > Viverridae > Paguma > Paguma larvata. Next base: position 43,105,366 of record CM057838.1, read on the forward strand.
ATCAGCCCTGAGCATCAGGACAAAACTCGGGCCTCATCCCAGCATTCAAATGTAAATTATTTTAAAAGGTGTGCCTGCCAAACAAAACAAGTTCCTGTTAATAAATTCTGCAAGTAAGCAGATTCACCTGGCCTGAAAAGTAACCTTAACTGAGGACATTATAGGCGGCTTAATAAGTATTTTATGAAAACAGATGCTTAATACCACTAAAACAAACATATAGATCAATGATTTAAACTATTTAAAACTATTTAGACAAAAATATGGGTGCCTGGGTGCCTCAGGCGGTTGAGCATCTGACTTTGGCTCAGGTCATGATCTCACAACTCGTGAGTTCAAGCCCCGCTGCGTCAGGCTCTGTGCTGACAGCTCAGAGCCTGGAGCCTGCTTCAGATTCTGTGTCTCCCTCTCTCTCTCTCTGCCCCTCTTCCACTCACTCTGTCTCTCTCTCAAAAATAAAAACATTTAAAAAATTTTTTTAAAATACAAAACATTCAAAATATCAAATCGGTAGGCAGAAAGAATAGTTTTCTAATCAATAAAGCAAACAAAATATTATGAGAATTTATTAGCTTTGTCTACATAAATACTATAAGCTTAGAAAACTTAGAAAAATATTCATAGAAAATATAATAAAATATTTAGTGTATAGAATTATTTAGAATACAAAAACCTCACATAAATCTTTCAGAAAAACAATAAAACCCAACAAATAAATAGGTAAAGAAATGAATATACAAAAATATAAAATATACAAAAACTAAAAATAGAGCTGGTTAACATATACAGAAAATAACAAACTTCACTGATTATCAAAGAAATGCAAATTCAAACAATGAAGTATCAATTATAAAATTGATCACAATGTTGCCAAGGAAAGGAGCACACGTATGCCAGACAGGAAGAATATAAAGCATGCATAAAAGTGATCCAAGAATGCAGAAGTATTTTCGAAAAGCCCTAGATAACATTCAATCACTGAAAAAATATTTATTGAACATCTGCTCTGCCCCGAATTTAAAAACTCTTTAACCTTGGGGCGCCTGGGTGGCTCAGTGGGTTAAGTGTTGAACTTTGGCTCAGGTCATGATATCACTGTTCCTGAGTTCAACAGCTCAGAGACCATAGCCTGCTTTAGATTCTCTCTCTCTCTCTCTCTCTCTCTCTCTCTCCCTCTCTGTCCCTCCTCAGCTCTCTCTCTCTCAAAAATAAACAAACAGGGGCGCCTGGGTGGCTCAGTCAGTTAAGTGTCAGGTTTTGGCTCAGATCATGACCTTACAGCTCCTGAGTTCGAGCTCCACATGGGGCTCTGTGCTGACTGCTCAGAGCCTGGAGCCTGCTTCAGATTCTGTGTCCCACTAATGCTCTGTCTTTCTCTCTCTCTCTTAAGAATAAATAAACATGAGAAAAATTTTAATAAAAGAAAGATTTTTAATTTTAATATTTTAAAAAATAAATAAATAAAAAATCTTTAACCTAACCTTATATGGTTCCAATCTAGCACGGAAGACTAACTTAAAAACTCAGAAACTATTAGAAAAAACACTTTCAAAATGAAATGGGACCACAATGGCTAACAATTAGGGAACGAAGAGAAAATGGCATTAAAATTAGGCTTCGAATAAAAAAGTAGTTCACCATCAAGAAAAAGGAAAGATTTCAATAGAAGAATTCAAACAATTAACTGAAGAATAAATTAATAGTTATGAAATGACCCTCAGAAACCAAGTAAGGCCCATTTATATTTTCCCTTCCATTAACATGGGAAAAATGGTTAAAAAAAAAAAAAACAAGTGATGGGCCAAAGCCTTCTAAGTGCCAAAATGCAGGTAAATCTTAGCATATTTGAAAGAATAAATATTTACCTGTTCTCTTTTAAATTTCAATGGTATCAAATGAACTTTGGATAAAAGCAGTATCCACATCAACATTTTACAAGCATTTTGTGGCACTAATAGAGAAGAATGAGGTAGGAACCTGTGTTTATTTAACGGACACTACAGAGTAGACTTTGAGCAAGAGGCTTATTTCACAGCCTTACAAAACCTATTTTGTTACAAAGACAAGAAAGAAGGCAGGCAGACAGGAATATGCTTGACAGTCATTTTCCTAAACAATTTTGCTTTTAAACAGCATTTAAATATTTTACGAAATTTCATTTATATATAAACTCGACGACTTACCAAAGTGACAGAATTCTATTTGGCAACAGAGGGAGCTACTTATTCCCATCACTATTAAAATTTAAAGTAGTATCACTTTCGTTTCTATAATTAAGACCTTCCAACAGTTCAGACAGACCACTCCCATCTATTTCACAATGGTCAGGTTTACATTAAAAATACTTAGAAACACACACACACACACACACACAGGAGAGACATCTTGATTTATACAGAAGGAGCTAACTAATGTAAGATTTCAGTTCTAAGACAGAAAACTCTCAGATCCATGCTCAAATCACAGCTCACACTTCATTCAGTGTTATCTGTCAAAACCCTTTCCAATGAAAAATTTTATCAACAGAGTACTCCATTTATGGATTTAATTACATTATCTTTAATACAATACAGGTTTAATTTTATTTCTATCACTATATAAATGGGGCAATGTCATTTTAAAATCACCTGAATCATATTTTATAAGTCTACTTAAAAAAAATAAATAAAAGTGGGAGAGATATAATAAACCATGAATGAAATACTCAGTAATCAGGGATCGAAATAAGACTTTTATAGCTGAGCTAATACATTAGACGACGGAAGTCCACATCTGGTTTCAATACTGGTATGAATTCACTGGCAAATTTAAAAAGAATCTCATTGTACAAAAACAAAAAGATGGTTTTGATAGGCTTTCGTCCTCTGGTTACTTTTGTTTCTAGAGTCATATGATTAGTATAATAATATGATACATTTAATATGTCACTGTGTATATGGTTTTGATAAAAATGCACCCACCAAATTGTCTCAAGGGCACATGCACAAGCTGTTTTAAAATATACGTACTGCCTTAATGTTTTCATGTCAGTAAAAACAAATTCAAGTGAGCTTTTGTTAGTTCATACAAAATTAAGAATTTTAATTTTCTAAAAATGAATCATGACAATCCTACCTAAACCCCACCTTTTTGACATACTTACTTATATAAAATAATGCATAATTCTATATTTAGTACCTATTATCTATTAAGAAAATTTAAAAAAGTGACATAGTTTCATCTTTAAAGTGACATACACAGCTAACTATATATTATTATAAAATTTTAAGTTTCAATTTTCACAAGGACTTTTCATAAAGTCTTGAAAACCATTTGATGAAAACTCACCTATGTAATCTATACACAGTCTTTTAAGTCCTGGATCAAATCTCACCTCTTTCAAGAAATCAGTCTATATTCCCCAAGTCAGGATTTACCTATCTATATATGATGCTGGTAACATGAAAAACAGCTTACACTTACTGAGATTTAAGTATGCCAGTCACATTAAAGATACTTAAACACAACTGTAGGCGGTAGGCACTAACGAGAATTTACTGAGAGCCTGTTACATAGCTCTTGCCTTCAAGGTGCTCACAACTGAGTGGAAAGGAAGGGCACAGGAACAAATAATCACAATATTCAGCAACGCCTGTAACAACAGGATTAGCTACAGGAGCACTCCAGGACGGCAGTTCCTAAAGCTGATTATGCATCACAAACAGTACTCTTAAAATCCAAACCACAGAATTTAACCCTCAAGCCCTGGATGATACAGTTCCCACCAGCCTTGACAATCTCACCACCCCATTCTCACTACTCCAGTACGGCTTCACAGAGGAGGTGACTTCTGAGCTGACTCTTGAAAAATGAACAAAGTCTGTCAGGTGACCAAAGAGAGAAAGAAATACTAGGCATGTGTCAAGGCAATGGGCATAAAACTACATGAAGTCCAGTACTAGTGAATGGTTCTTTGTGTTCAAAGTAATGTGTATGGGAAAATAGTGCAAAATGCAAGGGTAGGTTAGAGCCAAACTCTGCTTTATAGACCTACAAACTTTTTTTTTAAGGTTTATTCATTATTCAGGGACAGAAAGAGACCGAGTGTGAGCTGGGGAGCAGCAGAGAAAGAGAAGGAGACACAGAATCCAAAGCAGGCTCCAGGCTCTGAGCTGTCAGCACAGAGACTGACACAGGGCTCGAACTCACAGACTGTGAGATCATGACCTGAGCTACAGTCAGATGCTCAACCGACTGAGCCACCCAGGCGCCCCTATAGACCTACAAACTTTTTTTAAAAATTTTTTTACATTTATTTATTTTTGAGAGACAGAGCAAAAATGGGGGAGGGGCAGAGAGAGGGGAGACACAGAATCCGAAGCAGGCTCCAGGCTCTGAGCTGTCAGCACAGAGCCTGACACAGGGCTCGAACTCACAGACCGTGAGATCATGACCTGAGCTGAAGTTGGACGCTTAACCGACTGAGCCACCCAGGTGCCCCTAGACCTACAAACTTTTAAATGGAACGATGATATAAACATATCTGAACTTTCAGGGAAAAACCTCTGACAGTAAACTCTCCATCTGTTAGTGCGGAAGGCTAGTGTGGTGAAGATATGGATGAAATCATTCACAGCAGCAGAGGTAGCAGCTACCAGGTATGCAACTTGCTTAAGATCCCCATGGAGATTTCTGTGGTGGAATTGATAATGAACACCTTCAGCAAAATTAGACAGAAGTAGGGAAGACGAAGAAGTGTCAGAGCATGCAGTGAACCGGGAAGGCACCAAAAGCAAACTCCACACTTCTTTCATAATTCAAACTGAAATTGCCTTAGTGCTAAGAAATTATATATGGCTTAGGTAGCAGTCTCTCAACAAAAAAAAAAAAATTATTAAAAATCAACTTAGGGGGTGCCTGGGTGGCTCAGGCAGTTAAGCATCTCATTCGGCTCAGGTCATGATTTCACAGTTTATGGGTTCGGGTCCTGTATCGGGCTTCACAGTGATGGTACAGAGCTTGCTTGGAATTCCCTCTCACTTTCTCTCTGACCCCTCCCCCACTTGTGCTCTCACTCTCAAAATAATAAATAAACTTTAAAAAAAATTGAACTTGCCCTCTAACCCAGTAATGCCATGTTTCTGAATGTATCCAACGGACATAACAAAGTATGCCAACACACAAATACAAAAGTTCTTGCCACTTCGACTATAACAACAAAAAGTGAAAAGTTGGAACTCATTTTCTCCAAAATAGTGAAAAAAATACATACTTTTAAGTTTATTTATTTTGAGAGAAAGAGACAGCATCTAGGTGCACGAGTGGGGGAGGGGCAGAGAGAGAGAGAGGAGACAAAGAATCGCAAGCAGGTTCTGCACTTTCAGACCAGAGCCTGATGCAGGGGTTCGATCCCACAAACCATGAGATCATGACCTGAGCTGAAATCAATAGTCAGACACTTAACTGACAGCCACTCAGTTGCCTCCCAAAATACATTTTGTTACATACACACATGTACCAGTATAGGAAGATCTCTAAGATATATCAGAAATTAAAGAAAAAAAAAAAAAAGACAAGGTATAGAACACCACATATATAGTATGAATCCCTCAAGTAAAATAAGGTATGCATACATATGTGCTTGCGAGACCCACTAGAAACCGTTAACTGACATTCCCTCAAGGGAGTAAAATTGAGGGATGAGTAATGAGACACTAAGTTTCTCTTCCACACTATTTAAAATTTTTATAATCTACTCATATTACTTGCATTTTTTCCCTTAATTTATACCATCAAGAGGAGGAAGGGCTCACACATTCTCGTTAAAAGTACAGAGAACTGTGCTTTATAATTTTAAAAGCTCTCCATCTAAAATTGTTAAAATTAGAGATTTGCTACCTAAGGAGCTAAATTGCAATTTTCTAGAAAATTAACTTCTATACATCTCTCGATTTCCTAAAATTAACTAAAACTTTACTGGATAAGACACAATAATCTTTTAGTATATTTTTCTAATGTTAGAGAATATTCATTATTTCAACAAATACCATAAAATTCTTAAATCATTAGTAATGACAAATTATATGCCATTTTTAAAGGTTTTGCCTTGATAATAATAAAACAGCAATTTACATTTGTATAGAGTTTTCCAGCTTACAAAATGCTCTGACACTCATCATCTTTGTTCCTCACAAGAAAACACTGAGGTAGGTAAGGAAAGTAATATGATATTAGATCCATTTTAGGCTTAGGCCTCTTCAGTCTAGAGTCATTACACAATGTCCCCAGGGTCACAGAGCTACCAAGTAACAATGCAGGAACGGACGCTTGGTCTTCTGGTTCCACCTCCAGGAGTTCTTCCACCAAACCACAACACTTCAAATAACCATTGTCACGGTGCACTAAGGGTCAGGCTTAAGACAGGGAGGGAGGGCTAACTGGAGATCTGGCAGAGACAGGCGGTCCACTCAGGCAAGGAACAAGGAATGTACAATATAAAAATAAAGTGTATGAAGGTGGGCCTGACTGATGAAAAGAAAACACAACTGGGAGAAACGCCAAGAAGAACAGTAACTAAGGTGAAGACTGGGCAGTTTACCAACAAGGGCAGCCAAGGAAATACCTTTGTAAGGTTAATTTACTTAGTTAAGGTAGAAGAGAGAGTCTATTGGAGGAACTATATTGTAACGTGGAAAAATCAGAAAGAAACGTGTTTATAATCCAATCAAAAGGTTTAGAAAAAATGTGATGGAGTGTAATGTGTATGATGTATTTAATCAGAGATTAAGACCTGGCACATGATTGCTACAAAAACTTCTAAGGGTCTAATCCTACGGGGCATGCTCACGTTAATGCTGTGGCTTAGAACTTTGAAGAGGCATGTGTGAAATATACTTAGAACTCAATTTCACTCTACGGGATGCACCAAATAAGGAGCAAGATTTACTTTCCATACAAAAGGACTCGTTCTCCTAAAATTCTTGTACAGCTGTAGACAGTCATTACCTGCTCAGGGTGAGGAAATCCTTGTACGAAAAGTGGCCGTGGACACCAGAACTAATACCAGGGTCAGTCCACCCTGGTCTCACAAGGAACTGTGGGTCTTTAATCCTGACAAGCAGACTTTCCGGGAGAAGTCTTACAGCTAACATTCACTGCAGATGACACAGCAGAAACAGGCTCCGGAGAAATATCAATCTCTCTGCCCTTTACTGTGGCAGAGGGTGAAAGGGATGAAGACCCAGCAGTTTTGTCCCCTAATGTCACTGAACACGTCTTCTAACCTTTATACATTTGGGGAGTTATTTAGAGGCGGACTGTTTTTGTTTTATTTTGTTTTTTAGTGTGTGTGTGTGCGGAGGGGTGGGGGTGGGGGTGTTCTTTTTTCTTTAAAGTAGGCTTCACACCCCGGCATGAAGCCTAGTGTGCAGCCTGAACTCACTACCCTGAGATCAAGACCTAACCCGAGATCAAGAGTTGGGCGTTTAACTGACTGAGCCACTCAGGTGCCTCTTTTTCCTTGTGTTTTATTCCTGATATATCTTATTTTGTTTTGATTTTAGTTTTAGTAAATATATATAAATATCTGTTACATATTGCCATTCTAACACCCATTCACCCTTCTCCTGCTAACATATTCTGATTTCCCCTGAGGAAATCACTACTTCCTCATCTTCAGAATACGTATTTCTAATAGTTAGCTCCATCCTAGCTCCAGGTTAGACTCAAGCCTAGGTCAACACTGGCCACAGTGATGTGCTCAGAGAAAGGCACATGACCTATAGAAGCAGTGAAGCACAGGACTGCTTGCTGGATTTCAACTAGAAAGTATAACCCAGGAGCTGCTGGCAGCCATCTTGTGACAATGAGGCAAAAATCTGTGTGAGCCTAGACTCCATACAGAGATACCTGAATAAAAAGATGAATTCAAGGAATTCCTTTCACCCTGAATCTGCCATGCATGAAACTAACTCTGGCAAGATTTTTGGTAATGTGAGCAAATAAATTCCCATTTTGATGTAAGCCAATTTAGATTGGGCTTTCTGTAACTTATAACCAAGAGTTGAAAATGATCCAGTAAACTTGAAGTTGATACCAAAAAGTGGGGAAGGTCCTGGAAAAAAAGGTTTGTGTAAAGCACAAACCACTGACCAACGTTAAAAATGCTAAAGGTGGGATGCCTGGGTGGCTCAGTTGGTTAAGCACCGACTTCAGCTCAGGTCATGATCTCACGGTTTGTGAGTTCAAGCCCCACGTAGGGTTCTGTGCTGACAGCTCAGGGCCTGGAGCCTGCTTCAGATTCTGTGTCTCCCTCTTTCTCTGTGCCTCCCCTGCTCACTGTCTCTCTGTCAAAAAGTAAATAAACACTAAAAATAAATAAATAAATAAATAAATAATAAATACTAAAGGTTATTGCAGATATTTAGCAACATGAGATCTCTGAAGCTGGTTTCTATATTCTGTCTCCAAACAAAGGGAATTCGGTAATTGGGGGCAGGGAAAGTAGAATATAAGCATGTTTTTTAAAGAGAGCATGAAGGCTTTCCTTAACTCTCCTTTTTTGCCTTAATTTCAGAGTGCCGCTTCCCCCAGCTAACAAATATTTACTCCAAACTGTATTAATATTACATTTAGACTTCTCATTTTACAGAAATGTTTCAGTGTCCATTAGTTTTAATGGCATACGTGACATAATCACACGCAACGGTGACCAAACACCTTGCGAAAAATCAGTGGTTTAGAGAAAGTTTTGGAATTAAGTAGCAATCTCTGAAATACCTAAATCTCAAAGGTAATACTCAAGCTTACATGTAAGACTTTATCCAAACATCCAACAAGCCTCAGATTCCAGCTTCTTTACTTTAATAATTTCTCCCCCTCTTACTCCTTCTTTCTTGGGAAAAAGAACACATACATTTAACAGGCCTCTCACGTATTGAATATGAGGGAAACACTGGGGAAAAACAGCAGAACAACTCAGTAACTCCCTCCCACCCCTCACCACGCTATCTCGTCCCACCCAAAAAACCGAGGGTTGAGGGTATAAAATAGCCAAAGTCTTAAACAATAAAAAAATTTATGGGATTCTTCCAGAAAAACACAAATCTGCTCAACACAAAGTACATACATTAGAAAACATAACTAGAATATTTTAGCCATTATTATAGGGCAGAGAGAGGCTGTCTTTCAAGAAATCTGGATTGCAGATGTTTGGCAAAAAAAAAAAAAAAAAGATTAATAATCTATCACAAAGTCCCACAACTAGTGATTCAAAATGAAAGCTTTCACTACTTACACCATATGTAAATATACATATATACACGCTGCTTATAATCCCTTGATCTGAAGAGAAAGAGAACTGATACTCTACTGTGAAAATGGTCAGTGGGCAGACATTTTAAAATCCTTTCCCACATGAAAAGATTCCTGAAAAAGAGATCAGAAGACAACAGAAAAGCACTCAATATATATGGAGTTGTAAATCCGCTATGAACTAGTATCTATTACACAAAGGGGGAACACGCAACAAAGTGAATAGGGAAGTCAAACATGAATTAGTCCAATAACACAGAGCCAAATATGCATCCCCAAAAAAGCACTTTATGGAACAGAAATCCACACCAATAAAAAAGATGTCTGTTATTAACAATGACATAATAATTAAACTTTGAAACTCCAAATGAATCAGTAAGAAATTGGTATGAATTCACGAAGAAAAAAAATCTTTTTGAAGTGACACAAAGTATACATCAAGAAAGAACATATATTTTTAAAACACAATAAGTATAAAGTATTAACTAAAAAGACTATTACGTACAAGACATTAATTCAAAGGGCACTAAGAAAACATCCTAGTATGTTGTAAATAGCCACTGATTCCATTAAAGAAACTTTCACTGCACCTAAAAATGTACCTCTCTTATTAAGTGTATACCTCCTTCATTAACAAAGATAATTCAAAGTACCAATGGTGAATGCTGGGATTCTGCTCTTGGTTCCATAGTCCTCTGTATGTTCTGCTCAGACGCATCTGACTGCAAGACATTCCCATCTACATAAGTGCGATGACAGGATGATGACGGTACCAATGGCAAACACATACAGGGTTTTACATGCTAAGTGCTATTCCATGCACTTTACATATTTAATCTTCAGAACGTCAATGAAGTAGGTGGTCTTCTTATCCCATTTAGCAGATGAAGAAAATCAGTAACAGAGAAGTTAAGAAACTTGCCCAAGTTCACGTAGCTAGTATGTAGAATTCAAACCCTGATACTCTGCCTCCAGAGCCTGTGCTCTTAACTATTACAGTTCAATTCCAGCAGTTAGCTATACTCATCCCTTTCTCTCCCTCTAAACTACTTTACCACTCTATAATTCAGTTTCCCATCAACAAAACGGGTCAGTAATAGCTCTTACCTCATAGAGTTGTTTAATTCTTATATGAGGATTGAATGCAAAAACATATGCAATGTGTTTAGAACAGCGCCTGACACATACCAATAGTAAATAAATAACTGCTCATAAAATATCTATCAGGGCACCTGATTGGCTCAGTCAGAAAAGCATGTGACTCTTGATCTCAGGGTTGTGAGTTTGAGCCCCACTTTGGGTGCAGAGATTACTAAAATAAATAAACTTTTAAAAAAAGAGCATATGCCATAAATAAAATAAATAAAATAGTAAAATAAAATAAAATATAAAATAAATTATATATCTGTCAAAAGTCTGTCACCAGAGTTGAGAATCACTGTTATAAAACTAACAATCAGTGAGAATTTACCAAGCAGAATGGTCTTCATGTGCCCTTCACACTTCTAAAGAAGTGATGTCTAAATAAAACTTGGCTTTCCCAATTGTTTCCATTATAAAATAACAAGCCCGCCACCAGTTCTGAGGAAAACACATATACATAACTTAGAAGTAGCCTTCTTCAGTCTGGAACTTCTTCACCATCATTTTTTGTTCCCTCAATCCCCAGTCCTCTCCAATATCACAGAAATATATCTCATCCCGGTAAAGGTAAATACCAAAAACTTCTCTTATATTCCGAGATAAATGTTTATATACATTTCTAAGACACAAAACTTATTGGGCATTTAGGGTCATTCTCATCTGTACAGCGGGGTACTGGGTATTCTGAATGGTTCCAGCCAGAATTCTGCTCTCAGTTTGCCTTTCCCAGATAGCTAACAGAGTTACGGAGACGGAAAGAACATTAGCAATCCTCTAGTCCAGGGTCTAGAGCTGATCCAGATTTAAATTTGCTTCTAATTCTCTGCTGTGACAACATTCTTGTCTATGTACCACTGTGCGACTGTGCTAGAGTTTCTCTAGGTACAGATAAAAGAGGAGAATTGCTGGATGGATCCCAGGCTGTACTACGTGTTCAGCTGTATAAGAAATTACCAAACTACTCCTCAAAGTAGCTGTACTAAACACCTAAGAATATGGAAGTTATAAGAAAATATACGTAAGGTGAGGTGGGAATATCTCTGATCCAGGTTCAAAAGCCAACTTGAATTTGTAATTAATTTGTTTAGTTATTTGCATCCCCTCCTCCTGAAACCTCATAAAGTTGATAGAGACTTTTTAAAATAAATAAACTAATAACAAAAGAACACACAGGAGAGTATAATAAATTTGGAAGCTTTGTATGGAAAGAGCCACAGCCAAGGGCAGGCAAAGAAGGGGTCCGCAACAAAAGGAGTGATTGCCAAGTCAACTCCAGGGGACTCCAAGTTAGCACCACTGGACAGGGAGGGCAGGAATAATAAAGGGGACAGAAACAGTGGCTAGCTTTTCCACGGAAACTGAAAAGAAGAAAATGAATAAGAAAATGGAATCCCTACTCTATACCGCTACCCCCATCCCTGTATAGGCAGATTACATGCATTCTGGCACTTACTCCCAAATTGGGGGGAGGTGTGGCGGGGAATGGCTCCTCTCTCAAGAAAGTGAACGAACTGCCTCTGTAGGCCCTCCCCCTCAAAGCCCGCTCCTAGCCCATTCACCCTAAAATTACACCTGCCAATCAAAATGCACTGCCGGAGGCTTCCAGTGAGAGCTAGCCAGACTTTCTGCTGGGCAGCCTTACCATAGGCTAGCCCAGAACAAAGAAAGCAAGTAAAACAACAACCCCAGAGAAGTAGAGATGACTCAGGAAACAAAAAACAACTTTTTCAAAAACTTATTTTCCTTAGAGTGATTAGAAAAACTTTTGCATCCATGTCTCAGCATTAAGATGTTACAAAAAAGGAATAATCGAAAATGAAAGAGTTCTCGTAAAGTGAAATTTAACTCCTGACATAAAAAGTTTAGTTAGCAGAGTTGGAAAATAAAGTAGAAGAAACCACCTGCTACCCAATTCCCAGAAAAGACAAAAAAATCTAGGAGGGAAAAGAAAGAATAAAATTCAGGAGATTCACCACCCAATAAAGAAAACAGAAGAGGATTATCAGAGAAATGTTCCAAAGCTGAAGAAAGACACAAGTGTTTATTTGAAAACAAGTAAGTGGTGAGTATAACTAATAAAAAGGACTCACACCTAGGCACATCCCTGTGAAACATCTTGTTCCTTGTGCAGTAACAGAACCATCAGGATAAGAAGTCGAAGGAGCCAGGGTGGCTCAGTCAGTTAAGTGTCCGACTTCAGCTCAGGTCACGATCTCGCGGTTCCCCACGTTGGGCTCTGTGCTGACAGCTCAGAGCCTGGAGTCTGCTTCGGATTCTGTGTCTCCCTCTTTCTCTGTCCCTCCCCTGCTGTGTTCTGTCTCTCTCTCTCTCTCTCAAAAATAAGTTAAACATTAAAAAAAAGTAAAACAAAAAAGAAAAAAAAAGTCTAAAAAGCTCCAGATTTGGGAGGGAGGGGTAAAAAGCCTACAAATAAATAAGACTCTGAGAGACATTAGCTAGAACATTGGCAACCATGGATGCTAGAAGATAATAGACGAAGACTCTAAAAGTTCTGAGGCTTATTTTCAACGTAAATTTCTACATAAGCTAACTATCAATCAACTGTGAAAGCAAAATAAAGACATTTTCAGACATGCAAGAACTCAAATAGTTGACCGCTTAGTCTTGTATCATGAAGAAGATAGTTTAGGAAGAATACAAAACAAGGGTGAAAACCAAGGAAAGAGGAAGTATACAAGAAAATGATGGCACTAACCCAAAAGTCCAGTGAAAAGAAATTCCAATGACACAGCTGTACAGCAGACCTAAAAAGCAATGAGTCCATGTTAGAACGAGAAATCAGGAAGCTCCAAAGAATGTCTTCTCAAAGAAGAATCACATAAATTCCAGGAAACAGATAAAATGAGTAAGAAGGTAGAAGACATTAGCAAAGTTAAAAAAAAAAAAAAAAAGTCCTCTGCTGCTTCTCTAAACATGAGGGGGGGTGGGAAGGAAACAACTCCAGGAAAAACAAAAAATTATATGGTAAAATCATGATCCTAACATGGATCCATCAAACTACAATGTGGCCATGATTTTGAGCAATTGTGAGAAAAGTAAATCCATTCAAACCAGATGCTGAGAACTTTCTCCTTCAGGTGACCTAGAAGTATGACACTGAACTTTTAGAGAGGGAAATATAAATTTAGCACATTATTGTTTCTTCTTCCAAGATGTCCTTTGCCTTCTCTTCTCTGATTCATTCATTCATTCATTCATTCATTCATTCATTCATTCATTCATTCATCCAAGCATGCAACAAATATTTATTGAGCATTCTACGTGCCAGGCACTGTGCTAGGAACAGAGACAAAACAGTAAACAAAGAAGATAAAACCCTGCCCCGGTGGAGCCAGCATTCTAATGATAGATGACTTCTCTTCCAAGAATCTGCTAAGGGGTTATATCTCCTCCAAGCTTTCTGTGAACTTCCATGTTAGGCTAAGTGCTTCTCTTTTACTGCTCCAAAAGAAGTCTAAGTCTTCAGAGTTGAACTAGCTTTCTATATAGGTATTACCTCAACAATGAAACAACGGCAACATTGATTAGAGTTATTAGGACCTCTACCACGCGGCACTGCAGCTACATCAATAAATGTTTTGAACGTTCAGCTGAAATGTAAATAAAATTGCAAAATAAAATGTAAAGCAATGCAGACATTAATTAATATTTAACAGACAAGGAAGCTAAAGTCCCTGTCAGTTATATGACTTGCTCAGATCATAAAGCTAGTTTCTGAAAGAGCCAAAACTAAAATCCATAGCACTAGATTAAGTTTAAGTAAGTGGTCAAATCAAAAAATGGGACAAAATGGGAGAGAATAACAATAGGCCTTTTCTTAGAACTTTTCCAAGTACACAATGAATAAATACATTAAAATTTCAGTCCCTGAGTGGCAACTATTCTTCTCCTAAGCACTAAATGCTGACCAATTAAATGTGATTTCTAAGTATGGGACACCATAGCAGGATGATCTATATGTAGGTTTCACCAAATTTAAAAGATGGTTCAAAACAATGTAATTATTTTGAAAAATAGCCAATTACTAAAATATATGATGCTAGTACTTGACCTGTGTTTGTGAGTCTGAGCACAGAAATGAAGAATTTAACTCACACATATTTATAGATTCCCCAATACTTAGCAGCTGAAAGATTCAATGAATACTAACTTAATAGTGACTTTTACTCATAATGCAACCAGAAGACTCAGAGAAACTTATCACCCATTGGAATATAGAAGGGTTTCACTTTCATCCTATCTCAAGTACCACTACCATCAATTACTACAGTTATCATTCATTGTCAACTCAAATGCCAACTCTGTGATCTGCCCCATGTTAAGCAGCAACACCCATTTAAAAAGATACAATCCCAACCCCTTGCTGCTCAGCCTTAGTCCCAATCACTGGAATATAATTAACTTCTAAACTTAATTCTATGCCTTTATCCTTTGCTAAATGTTTCCCAAAGAAAGAGAATAGGTCAAAGGTATAAAACCCCTGAAAGTGATATTTTGAAGCTCCTTCTTTAATATCTATCCTGACAATAAGATAATTGGTTTTTTGACTTTTAAAATAAGTAAAGTGCCCATATAACTATCAGCAAACTGCCAGGCAATCCTGAAAACTGGTAAGAAAAATGCCAACCATAACAAAAAGGCACAAAAAGGAAATAAAAGAGCCAATACATATAAAAAGGTGCAAAGTCTATCTACTTGTCAAAATACGTAAAAAAGCAATAATAATAGTAAAAATTATAGTAATAATGGTAGCTAGAATTTATTAAGCTCTTTCTTCATGTGTGAGTTTTTACTTACCTAATTAATTAATCAACCAATTAGATAAGAAACTACTCGGGAAAAGAGGAAAAGTTTCAAAGAGGAGGTGATCTCTGACCTGGTCTCTCATGAATGTGAACTCACTAGACAAAGCCTGGGGGTAAGGGAAGCAGTCAAAGGTGGAGGAGAGGATGAGACAGTAACATTTACAAAAACACCAAATATGAATCCATTTTTTATTCTTGGAGCCGTTTCTATTCTAAAGTGCATAATAGTGACAAGTTATGAAACTGTACAGAGAAGAGGGAGTATACAGTGTTATACTCAAGCTAAACAGATTAAACTTAATTGTTTTTTATGTTATTATTTTTTTAGTGTTTATTTATTTTTGAGAGAGACAGAGCACAAATGGGGGAGGGGCAGAGAGAGAGGAAGACACAGAATCTGAAGCAGGCTCTAGGCTCTGAACTGTCAGCACAGAGCCCGACATGGAGCTTGAACTCACGGATGGCAACATCATGACCTGAGCCGAAGTCGGAGGCTTAACCAACTAAGCCCCTAGGACCCCCAGGCATCCCTAAATGTTTTTTTAAAGACATATAACTGAATCGGATTTGTTCTTCCCTGCGCCTTAAATTTTCAAGGAAACATTTGATCAAAACCAGATAGCAATCAATAACTAAAAATCAGCAATACTTCATCCCTAATGAGATACCTTTAACTTGGGTGGTCTTCCTTTTAAATCAAAAACTAAAAGAAACTTTCAATCTAGAATTCTTTACCCAGCAATTGTATCATATAAAAACGAAGAGAAATAACATTTTCACTTATCGCCATCACACCCACATAAAAGACAATACTAAAGGACAAGTTCTTCAGTCAACTGAGAAATGCACAAAAGAATAAAGAACAATAAAAGGTATAAATATAAACGGGGTAAAGTCTTTCCTTTGATAACTGAAGGAATTCCTAAAAATTATGATTCATCCAAACGCGTACTTTAGTACTATATACAGTATACCTTCACAGTTTGCAATTATTGGCAACAAGATAATAAAGTACTTGAATCAAATATTTCCTATCTACGTACTATGGTAACATTAACATTTAAAATCAGGAAAACAGATTCCATTTCACACACTTTTACTTTATATTTTTAATACTTGGAAATTTTAAATACCAAATGTACTGGGTTTAACCCTGAAACGATTTTAAAACACTTCTCTAACTGGAGTATAATTATTTTCAATTAAAGCATTGTTCTGACACTCAAGAGTCATCTGATTTACATAAGTACTAGTTAAGCACCATAGAAATTCTAAAATATATAATTAGAAAGTCACAAATCACTTAATCCACTCTGTCAAAACAGGGATTATTTTAATTTCTATTTTACTTCTTTTAAAAGAAATCCTATTTACTTTATTTTCTCTAATAGAAAAAAAATGAATAGGGTAAACTTACAATGTACTTCCCCAATCAAACTTTAAAATGATTCTGGTTAACCACAAATTGACTCAAGTAGTTAAGTATTTTTCCGAATGTATTTTACTGAAATATGTCGGACAACATACAATAATGTCATATAATAATTAGGTTACTGTTCTACAGAATTACAAATTATTTCACTGATTATTCTTCTTACTCAGGCACAGATAAACAGGTATAAATTCTGTCCTTATAAATTATCCAAGTAAACTAGATGCATTTCTAGCATAAGCAATTTTGTTAATAGCTCTTTTACTTAGGGTTAAAACATAACCATAAAAAGCTACTATTAAATAATGTATTTCACTAACCTGAACTCACATTCACACACACACACACACACACACACACACACACACACACACACACACTATGAGCTAGTTTATCATTTTCAAACATCCTGAAACTATTTTGGAAAATAAAGACAAAAATTGTCTTTCGATTATTTTTTAAAATTCAGAAACATAAAATTTCAATTGTTTACCAGCCATAGATTATAATACAGAAAACTTGAGATACATACCAGGAATATAATCAAGTTTAAATAAAACCCTAGCCATAATTTATTGAAATATCTTAACAAAGAATATACACACTGATTCCAAATAAAGAGGTGGAGTATTATGGTAGATTATCAGTTGACCTACCAAAAATTTCCTAACAAATAAACAATCATATGACTCTTAAATCTGCCATTCAAAGATATATAGCTGGTTCTCACACTTCATACTAGATCTTTTTACACTGTAAAATCTTTCTTTTCTCACACAGATATTTTCTTTGTAACAAAATACTACCTAGTCAGATCCTAAAGTATGAATCTTTAGAAATGAGATTAGCAAAACAATTTAAAAATACTTACTGTCTTGTTTCGTAATCTAATTATGTCTGAGACAGAGCCAGCGCCACAGTACTCCATAACAATCCAGAGGTCTGTGTTCTTAAAATAACTGCCATAGTACTTTACAACATATGGGCTA
This sequence comes from Paguma larvata, assembly GCA_030068075.1. Classification (NCBI taxonomy): domain Eukaryota; kingdom Metazoa; phylum Chordata; class Mammalia; order Carnivora; family Viverridae; genus Paguma; species Paguma larvata. The sequence goes on from CM057838.1 coordinate 43,123,047, forward strand.
AAGAAAAATATATAGACAATTAAACTTAGTTAATTCCCAAAGAAAATTATTTCTTAATCCCAATACAAAGTATTCTCAACATTTCATAACATTCCAATAAGTAAACTTAATGGGTAAACATCTATTGTACATTAAATTGTCTACATGTAGGGTTTACCAACTGTGTATAATTAGGCTTTAACTCATGGATGAAATTTAACAGGATTACACAGCAGAGGAGGCCCAAATGCTCTGAGTGATTCCCAAGAAAATAAGTCTTTGTTTTGGCAGAGGACGTAGTATATAACATAAGGAACAAATGAGAATATTTCCTTTAACTAAAGCATTTTAAACATAAATCTTTAAGGGAGTCCACATTCAGTCAAATATTAATACTCAACTTTAAAATACTCTATAATTGAACATGGCCAAAAATATTTTTAATTCTTTTATTTGGGCCTTCAAAAATCCAGAGATAAGTAATTACAACTATTTTTGTTTTAAATGCAGATGATTAAAATTAATGATTTAAAATAATTTTGAACTGAAGTTTTATGACTTTCAGAGCATAATAAACTATGTTTATAACCTAATTGTTTTTAGGAAGACTTAGAAAGAGAAAATAGTCATTTATTTATTTAATATTTACCTAATATTTATTAAGGGCAAGCCATATACACTGGTATGTAAAACATGTCCAACTCAAAGAGGCGGAATATCCATATTAACAGAACACATAAAAAGATGAAAAATACAAGGTAACATAAGCTAAATCATATACAGCTTACATGCTACAAAAGGTAAAATAAGCAAATTACCATGGTAGAGCCAGCAGAGAAAACTTATACAAAGGGTAGGATTTGAACTATGAAAGAAAAGATAAAACCTCAAAATATGGGTGGAGGAGAGACAAGAACATTCTAGAAAAAAGAAAGGCCAAGTGTGAAGACACAAAGGCAAAAGAGAAAAACCAAGAATGGCACGTTTAGGGGACAACTTGTTCAATAGATATTTCCATCTAGTAGCAGCTTTCATGAAAAGTGGCAGAAATGGAAGATACGACACATGAATCAAATTAGCAAAGAATAACAATAAATGGAAAGTACTATAAAAGACCACAGAAAGAGACCACCAAAATAAGAGGTCAGGAGAAGACTGTCAGGGAGGACTTCTCTGTAGAGCCTTTACAATTTTAGCTAAGTCTTCAATCAAGGGTAGAGCAGATCAGTTGGAGCTTAAGGACTTAAACCAAAAAGGTAGCCACAAGGCTAGAATTCAATGCTGGGGTTCATCCTTCCGCTTGTCGTTACCTCTTGCACAGATTCGCTTCCTAACCGTTCTCCTTGTCATAGTTTTCTCCTCCATTCTAATCTTTGTTACATATAGTAAACAAGGTTACCTTCCTTTAAAATAAAGGTAAAATAAATTGATCATATTGCTCTCCCATTTTTAAAAAAACCCTATTTAAAAACAAAAACAAAAACAAAAACTACAGTCAATGGCTCTCCACTACTGAAAAAGTTTTAACTGCTTCATATCACATGCAAGACCTTTCAACATCTGCCTTTCTACCCATGTCTCTCAGTATTTCCCATCTCACACCTTACATTTGCAGACACACTCAACTTTTATAGGCGCTGGGAATGGAAAGTAACTAACAGGAGTTCCTAAGTGTTCACTGAACACTGAAGAAACGTGCTTGTTTACAAACAAATGAAACTAATCTATAGACCCAGAACTTCAACTTACGGGAAACATTAAAAAGCCTTCTATACATACACTTCTCCGGGGTGTGAGTGCCTGTGTAGAAACCTTTACAGGGAGTGCTGCCCTTATACCTGGTTGTGCCTGAGGAACACTTGTGACCCAGGTCCCACACCTTAGGGGTTCTAATTCAGCAGGTCTTTTAAAAGCTCAATAGGTGACACTGATACAGATTCAGAGTTAAACTTCAGAAGAATATCCTTCCAAGAACTTCTTTAAATATTAATTTTCTCATTCAAAATTCTGGAAGTGTTAAGTAGCAATGAATTCAAGATTATGTTCACTGAAAGGCACACAGAAAACATATGTTTTATCTTGCAATACACTGAGTAATTAGCATTTCTAAGGACAGGACTGAAAGCCCTTACAAAAATTAGGGATTCTAACCTGGGCAGCTACCCGAAGAAGCAACTCTATCTGTCTTTAGTGATAAGTCAAGAAAATGGCTTTGGGGAAAGGTAAAATGCTCTTCAAAAAATACTTTGTGGGCCATTCTAATACATCATCAAGTAGATGGATCAAGGTCCAGCAGTTCTCTACCATAAAACATGGCCTCGATAATTTTAACCGAAAAAAGTATTCAAGCAGATAGAGCTAAACAGCCACATTAAGGACACATACCTGAATACAGTTTCTTTCATTCAACATTCATTCATTGACCCTCTGCTTAAGCCAGTGGTGAACCGCACAGACACAACTCTGACTCTCAGAGAGCACACACCAGCAGGAAAATACACTGGTATTGGAGAAGTAAACCCACAAATAAATACAATTAGTAACTGTGGTTTAAAAAATAAAATTAAAAAACAGGGCTGCCATGAGATAAACTGGCTGCGACTGTATTTTGCATTCATCATTTCTCCAAATAAAACTGCTCCCAGTTCATATGAAAGAATGGCACAACATCCACCTACCACGGCAGCCCCTGACTTGACTTGGGACTTTTACCTGCCTCCCCCAGAAGGAGAGAAGCTCTATGAGGCTAGGTGCCAATCTGGCTTGCTCTCTATTTTACCCTTAATACCTCTCTTCTTACAGGTACAAACATACAGTTATAAACAAAAGCAGTGAATAAGCGAACAAATGAATAATCGCAGAAAAGCTAACAGAAGGGACCTAATGTAGCCCTCCCCCTGCTCCCTACCCCCGTCCCGCAAAAGAATAACATTTAAGGAAAGATTCAAAGGTTGGCTGGAAGTTAACCACATAAAGAGCATTGAGGCACCACAACTAACTGTCTGTGCAAAGGCCTGAGGAGAGAAAGAGCAAATCACTCTCAAGGAATCAAAGGATCAGCGTACCTAGAATAGAATGAAGAGTAAGATTTAACACAAAGTAGTTGCAGGTGGAGGAAGAAGCCTGATAAAACCAAGGTAAGGGCTTTATTAGACATGCAAGAGATCTGAGAAGAATTTTAAGCAGAGCAATAACATGATCTAATTTCTATTTTCAAGATTTCTCTGGCTCCTGCATCAAAGCTAGATTTTTGGAAAGCAAATACAGACACAGGTAGACCAATTAGAAGACTAAGTTAATGTATGTATGCATGAGATCGTATTGAGCAGAGCTTCTTATTCTCTGTATGTTGATGATTTGACACCTAGGACCTGCTGACAAGGCCTCCGCCGTCTGTCTCAGGGTCAGCTAATTCCTAAAAATAGCACCTGTGAGCCTGTCTTTCCTATGCAATCAAACCAACCTGGAGACCATACACTCAACCACCTCCAGGGCCACTATTCTCCTAACTTCATCAACCCAAGGCCATGTACCAGACAACTAGAGGCTGCCCTACCTACACCCAATGAAATCACTGCTCGTTAAAATCATTCAAACTAACCAATCCTAGACCTCTTTAACCCACCTCATCCATTCCTTCCCACAGAACCACAATAAAGGCCTCTTGCCCATGTATTCCACTCTCTCCCTCTGCCTCCTACCCAATCCCAGTGCTTCCCTGAATAAGCTTCTCCTCCCCTTCTCACCAGCCATTGCATGGCAGGCTCCCACCTCTTGGGATCTGTAAGTATAACAATTTACCTCCTGATCCAGTGGTCTCATCATACCTAAACATAATAAAACCTACATTTTTAAAAAAAGATGTTGGTGAATTGAAGTGGGAGCAAAAGAAATAGAAAAGAAAACAAATTCATGAGATATTTTCAAGGTACTCTCAACACAATTTGATAATGACATAGACTGGCAAGCTAAGGGACAATAAGCCAGTTTTCTTATATATTGTGCACACTGAACACAAACTTAAGACTGGCAAATTAAGATTAAAATTCAGGGGTGCCTGTGTGGCTCAGTCTGTTGAGCATCCGACTTTGGCTCAGGTCATGATCTCACAGTTCATGAGTTCGAGTCCTGAGTTGGGCTTTGCGCTGACAGTGCAGGGCCTGCTTTGAATTCTCTGTCTCCCTCTCACTCTGCCCCTCCCCTGCTCATGCTCTCTCCCTCAAAAATAAATAAACATTAAAAAATTAATAAAATTCTTTTAAAAAGATTAAAATTTAAAGCCGTAATTGAAAAAAATTATATATACAGGTACTAATATGCTCAGAGAGTTCAAGACCTGGGACTTCTAACTCGGTCTGTTTCCAATAACATAGACATCATTCTTTCAAATTCATTCATCATTCACATTCATGTTTCGTTTTATTTTTTTTTTAAGTTTATTTATTTACTTTTGAGAGAGAGAGAGCGCATGCACAAGGAGGGAGAGGAGCAGAAACAGAAGGAGACACAGAATCTGAAGCAGGCTCCGGGCTCTGAGCTGTCAGCACAGAGCCCGACATGGGGCTCGAACTCACAAACCATGAGATCATGACCTGAGCCGAAGTCAGACATTTAACCTACAGAGCCACCCAGGTGCCCCTGGACAAATGTATACTGACTGTATCCACCATTACACCATCATACATAGTAGTTTCGCTACCCTAAAAATCCTGTGTTCCATCTATTCATCCTTCCCATCCTCCTAATCCTTAGCAACCACTGATCTTCTTATCAGTGCCTCCATAGTTTCGTCTTTTCCAGAATGTCACATAGTAGGAATCGTACAGTGCGTAGCCTTTCAGATTGGCTTCTTTCACTTAGTAATATGCCTTTAAGTTTTCTCTAAGTCTTTTCGTGGTTTAATAACTCATTTCCTTTTAGTGCTGAAAAATATTGCATTGTCTGGATGTACCACAGTTTATTTATGCATTCATCTACTGAAGGATGTCTTGGTTGCCAAGTGTTTGGTAATTATAAATAAAGTTGCAATAAACATTCACGTGCAGGTTTTTACGTGAACATAAGTTTTCAACTCCTTTGGATAAATACCAAGGAGCATTCCACGCTGGATCATACGGCTAAAAGTATGTTTAGTTTTGTAAGAAAATGGCCAAGCTGACCTCTAAACTGGCTGTACCATTTTGCATTGCCACCGGCAATGAATGGAAGTTCCTTTTGCTCCACATCCTCACTGTTGTCAGTGTTCCAGATCTGGGTCATTTTAATAGGTGTGTAGTGACACCTCATTGTTTTAATTTGCATTTCTCTAATGATATAGGATGTGACACACCTTTCCATATGCTTATTTGCTATCTGTGTATCTCTGCTGGTAAGATATCTGTTAAAGTCTTTCACTGACTTTTTACTTGGGTTGTTCATATTTTTGTTAAGTTTTAAGGATTCTTCGTATATTTTTGATAACAGACCTTAACAGATAACTCTTTTGCAAATATTTTCAAAAGTCCTCCCATTGTGAGCATGTGAAGAGTAAAATACTAAGAAATGGCTAGTTTTCATTACAGAAGTTTCACTAATATCCTTCTACCATGTTAATAGTGTTCTAAACTTAATAGGGGTAACATTGTTTTTACAAAGGCTACATGAATATTCTCCTATGAAAACTGAGCGCTTTCCAATATAAATCTAAAGCGCAGCAATTTATTTCTTGGCCCACCCAAAAATGAATATACATATACATGAACTAATACAAGTTGTCAAAATTCATCACAAATCCTTCAGTATGGTGATTTTCAAACTTTTTTTGGGGGGAAGGGGGGGGCCCTCACTAACAATGTTTAAGTGGAATTTTACCCAGAAACATCAGCAAATAGAACAGAAAGGAGAGGGACTACTCTGGTAGAAGCCTCTGTGCAGGCTAAAAATGTGCTATTCCAAACACATGGACTGCCTCTCCTCTTTGCCTCCCAAATACAAGTAATTCTAAATCACTCAGTTTGGGCATGACCTCCCTGGAGTAGCTTTCCCTGAATCTCCAATGGTGAGGTGTTAGATAGGTCTTCCAACCTACATAGTTTCCAAACTTACCCCATCCCAGCTCTTATCACACTGTATTAAAACAGTCCATCCATTTTCATCTGCCTCTCCCATTTAACTGAAAGTCCCTCTAAAGTCTAAGACTCCTTCACTGTTGTATCTCCAGTGGGCAATAAATAAAGAGTACCCTTAGCAATATGTACTCAATATATATTAGCTGAATGCATAAATAAGTGAATAACTGTGTGCCTTGAGGCATGTGGTAACAACACATTTCTCCTGGTTTAGATATGAGAAGTCCCTTGAGTAGTGTAAGGACAAGGAATACAGGGGCTGTATCGACTGTGCTTCCCTTGTCTCCAAATTATCTAGCACACAGTATTCCTAAGTATTACTGACCTGCTCCTGCCTCTACCCCTAGCAATGCCTTGAGAGTGCTTCAGTTTGAAGTGCTGGAATCTTTTTGTAGATCTTGCTTTCTTCAGCACAGGCTATAGAGTCAGCAAATGTGGGTTCTTAACAGCATCCCAGTCACTAACTAGCTATGTGACTTGGGACAATTCATGTAAAATCGCTAAGACCCATTTTTCTGTACATGCAAAATTTTTAAGTTCTAAAATATGCTTTAGCACAAACAACCTTTTCCTCAAATAAAATTTTAGAATGAGCCCCAATACAGAAAAAAGATAAAAGCAATGACTGAAGTTTCTCATTCTGCTCAATCCTTCACTGTTTGAGGAAAATACCCCCACCTCCATAGAGCAGAGCACATTTGCAAAACTCGAAACTAATAGACCCTACAGAGATCTAGCCTAACATTAACATTCTATGATTTATATATTCAACAAATATTTATTAAATGTCTACTCTGTGCCAAGCACTCGACTAGACACAAAAGATTCTGGAATAAACAATGCATATGGGCTCCCTCAAATATTTATGCCAAAATGCAGTATTAAACATATGTTTAATATTTACTAAAATGAACAAAAAAATTTAAACACCCTCTGGTCTCTTTTTATAGTGTAGAACGCAAGACAATTTGCCAAATGTTCAAATAGCTGAATAGACCTTATTTTAATTTCAGAAATGCAAATCTCGTTTTCTCTAAGTGGGAATTTTTCCATTTGTACTGTTTTCTTGCAAATCATTTTTATGTTAGTCTCCCAATACCACATCTAAATTAACACTAGTAATTAGTAGCTAAAATGTAATGCTTGCCCTTGTCATTTCCTAGTTTATTTTTCACTTGTCCTCTTTCAGCACTTTTAGGATCTCTTAACCTACTAATTTTTCTGATTCTTCACTACTGCATGTGAACAGTGAATCTGAAAGTAAAATCCAAAAGGCATGAACCATTTTTTACCAGTAATTGTTCCACCATCTCCGTATTTCAATCAACAAATATTTGAGACATCCCTACTATGTACAAGACTTTTCTGCTATAAAGTGTAAAAATTTCTAGAAATTTATTCACATTTCTTTCCCCTTTTATTCTTTACTCTTCTTTCTCCTTAGTAGTTTAAAGTATATAATGACAACAAGCACCAGATTTTCCTAGGGTTCCCTCGACCTATAACGCTCTTCCATATTCCTTATTCATACCATATCCATTCACATTCACTCAACAGAAAGTACAGTAGTGCTAGGCATTGTAATGTGTGGTAAGAAATATGAGTCCTTCTTGCAGGAAATGAAGAGAAGGATAAAGATAGTGAAGACATTTCCGAAGAATCTACAAGATAGTGTCCTCAGAATTATAAGAAAAAGAAACAAAGATGACGTTCAGTTTTGTTGAGAGACTAAGTAGGTGGTGATGCCATTAACAGAACAGGAATTTGAGAGGCTTCTCTGCAATAATTAAAAAGTTGGTCTAAGAATGTTAAATGTGAAGTTCCTCCTGGATATTCTCCAGCTGAGTCACCCAGACAAGACTCAGTAATACTTGTATTTGAGTAACCACTATGTGGCAAGATCCAAGGGCACTTAGTAAGACATAATCCCAAAACCACAGAATTTAAGAGTCAGGTGACAGACAATGCAAGAAAACGTGTGCTTAAAAAAAAACTCGGGTAAGAGAGAAGATTGGAAGCACAGGCGTAATTATAAAGGATTTTACATGCCGTCCTTAGGAGGCTGGATCTATCTAGGCAATGGGAGACCAGTGAAGGTTTTAAGGAGGGAATAGCTTAATTAGATCACTCCATCTTTAGGGCAGAAAATGGGTTGGAGGAGTCAAAAATGAAAGCAAAGTGAGAAAGAAATGTGATCAAGAGCAGATAGGTCCTAAGACGCACAGAGGTTAGAGGAAGATATGTATAATAGATATATTTGCGACCCTGCCTTTCCCAGAGCACGCTCGATTAAAATCTCTGAAGGACAACAGTAGTCCCTAAACTACGTTTAATCATATTAATAAAGTAATAACAGCAACACAAAAGTATTAAGCACCTGATGGGCCCAACACTACTCTGTGCTCAATCCTTTGTTTCTACAACAAACTGTGGTAACCACATTCTTATCAAATTACCAAATTAATAGTAAGGTCTGGGAAAACTCTGGAATTACATATTTTGATCTGGGAGCTGAGGAATGTATTATTTTTTTCTATAACCACTTGAATTTCCAGTTATACAGCCTTTATGGAAAATATGTAATATAATCTAAATATACAGCACACAATAAAGAAAAGCAAAACTGAGCAGACTCAAGCAACAAAGTTCTTCTAGGATTATTCAGTCACCTCATTAGCCAAAGGGCTTATAACATATGGACCTTCTACACTTTTGGAGGAGAAAGTTTTTCACAGACCTCTTACTAATAGGGTCTTGATTGAATTAGAGGTGACAATGTGTCCAGACTCCCCTAAGTCATCAGCTGTAATACACCACGTGGCTCAATCAATTTTGATGAATAAAACATAAGTTGAGAGTTTTTGGGAAAACTCTTTCGTGCCTTTTCCCTTTTTCCTTCGTCCTGGACCATAAACATAAGGCTGAGCAAGAGCAGCCCTCTTAGAAGCACGAGATAATACCCATGAGGACAAAAGCCACACACTAAGGCTAGCACAGTATAAGAAAAGAAGTCTGAGACTGTGGTTACTTTATGCTGCTGTACCAACCCTACCTGTAGACCTTTATAAAGGGTGAGTAGTAAAATCCCTCTTTAACTAACTAACTACAGGCTAAACATAGTCCTAATTTATAAACTCTGCCTCTCTGACCGAACTACTTAACAGGGCGCATAAGACGCTTCACGGTCAGCTCCGTTTACCTATCTCATTTCACACCAATCTCTGTCTCATGCCTTCCACTCCCGTAATTCTAAACCTTGTCAGAACAGCACCTACCGGTGAGCTGATTTTCACCTCCCTACCTATAATTCTCTTCACTCTCTCTCATCCCTCCATTTCTCCACAATTTTAGTTAACTCTTCCTCGGCACGCCAGACTTCCTAACTCCTGGCTGGGAGTTAAGGTGGCCTGCGTGCCGGCCTCCTTGCTCTCACGTCACCCCATGAGAAAATGCCTTAAGTATTTTCTGTCACCATATGTTGCTTTACGACATTATATCTGCTTTAGAACTATAAGTCCTAAAGACAACGCTACAAAACTATCCTTATCTTCCTTGAAGGATTAGTCTCACTTCAGATGGAAAGTCAGAAAACTAACCAGATGTCCAAAGAATATATTTTCTTATATATAATTAGCAAAACTCATCAGAATGAAGGTAAATAAAGAAATAAAATCTCTTCATACCTGTCACATTGTTGCATTATGGAAATTTCTTTGATTATTTCCTGAAGATCCGACTCAACAGGTACTTGTTTAATTGCCACAACCTGGCCAGATTCCTTATGTATTGCTTTAAACACACTTCCATAAGACCTAAAAGAAACCAAGACATTTCTTTATTTTTTTCCTTTCAAACATCATAGGTATCAGAGAAAAAGTCTACTATGAGTTTTTGCATGTAGTCTTTTCTGGTTTAAAACACTATTTAATGGTGATAACTCAAAGTAAACAAATAATAAGAAAAGTGAAGTATACCTTAGCTTTAATGCTTCAATTATATACTTAAAATCTACTAAAATCATCAAGTTCATAGGTAAAGATTTGCTTTTTTTCTTATGAATGAAAGAAGAAGACTTACGATTTGTCAACTCAAACAAATGCAGCATTAAGAAGATGTAAGTGAAAATTAAAAGAACGAAGTATAGAATAAAAACGGCTTAAGTCTCAAGTTAAGAGGAAAAGGCCTATCTCACCTTGAGCAAAATCATCCCCAGAATGTCAAAGCCCCGTGCCTGTTCAGACAGTATATAAAAGCGAAATGAAACCCTCAGCTGAGGACTACATTATTACCGAAGTTAGAGGAGCAGGGAATCAGTTTCCCCTAAGTCACACATCCAAGGTCCCCTCAAACGCTCCTTCTCCTCCTCAAGAGCAAGACCACACACTTACAGGTAAAGCAAATGAGTAATAGGATCTAATGGCCACTTGCCCAAAAAGCATCTCTGCTACAACCCTTGAAACTTTGCCAATTAAATACTTATGTGTTTTAAAAAGCAAAAACAAGGAGAGAGGGAAGTCATGTGTACTTTGGTATGAATTAGAAGACAAAGTAAACATAGATACATATGTTCCCTCAAAAGCCAATAGAGCCAGGTACTAGGAGTAGTGTTTTACATGCATTATCGAATTCAACCCTCTCAATTTTGAGGTAAAATACTACCATCACCATTTTATAAGATGAGGGAACAGAGACTCGGATACTGGTAACCAACAAGGACAGAATTTAAACATATGATGATTCCAAAGATCATACTCTTCTTGCTGTATCATTTCTACAGAAGAGAAAGAAGAGCAAGCTATTGGAAGACATGGAATGTGTCCTAATATTAGAAAGCTATGCGGAATCACTTTCAAATTTATAATCCTTTAAAATAAGTGAAAAATAAGTGATAAACCAGCTACCTTAATAAAATGAATTTTATCCTATCCTCTGTTTCCTTAAGCTTTCTGAAGTAATTTAGTTTGATACTCAGAGACACCTTTGTGTGTATGTAGTCCTAATTTATGGACATAAATATACATACACACATATATATCTCCCCCCTTAAAAGTCACATATCTATGTATACATACATACATATATATGTAGGAATTCCCAGAATTCCTTTCCCTGAATGGAACTCAGTTAAGAGTCTGACAATGAGAATAAGAGAGTTAAGGATTCCAGTAGATTCCCAGTGAGCTTTTAAGAAACATTCACTTCAGTGTTTTGGGCAGAGATGCTCAGTGTTGGCTTCTCTGACCTTCATTAGCAGACTTGATGACCTCTATCTGGGCCCTCCCACAAGTCATTTGAGCTCCTAATTTTATAATAAACTCTCTATACCCAGAGTACATCAAGTAGCTTTTCTTTTCCTGATCAAATCCTGCTACCGATAGTTATTGGTATAAGAAGTAGTTTCAAGAGAAAGAATCTTAAAGATGAGAATCTTGAATTAGTTCTTTCTTAGATCTGAAGATGTAATGACTTCAAAGCAAGTGACAAATAGAATATTGACAGTCTATGGCATTCAGTGGCAAAACAATTATTTAAATTATTACCCTTAGTTGCCTAAAGAGTAAGTAAAGCTTTAGAAGATCAAGTACCTGTATCATTAGAACGCTATGGTGAAAATAAGAGTACATATACTACAGAACAGGCTAGGTGCCCCTGCCTACATTGAAAAAGTAACATAATATAACAAGCTCAGAACTTAAATTTCCAGCTCAAGACTGAGAACCAGAAAACTTCTGAGCACCCCAAAAGAATGTTTTAATTCTTACAGGCACAGAGCTGAGACTTCTGAAAATAAACTTGAGGTCCAATCTAAGCTAGAAGCTGAATTACACTGCAAACTAAATTCACAACATCACCAGGTCTATTCTGTTAAAGTTAGGCTTTTAACTATAAAGAGAGGTATCCAGTGAGTTGGTAATGGGACATTTAAGTAGATATTTATTAATCTGAGTACCCTGAACCCCCCAAACCTACCGAGTCTCCCTTGCCAACAAAGGAAACGATATTTCCAAGTCGGAGATGAGCTTCACAACGCCTAAAGACTCCATAATGACCTCACCTGAGGCGGTCACTTTTCAGGGGAACGTAGATCCTCCTCCATCACCTCTCATTGCTTCTAGTCCCATAACTACACTCAAATCCCTAGACACCAGATGGATGAATATAAAATCTGATGCCAAGACCACCTTGCTTTTTCATACCAAAAAAAGTTTTAAATTATTGTCAGTTTTTATCAACAGAATTCTAAAGAATATGTATGGGAATGGATTCCAAGATTTCTAGGGAAAAAGGGATTCACTGATAGGGATGCAAGACCAGAAATTCCAGCCTCGGTGTGCCATCTCAGTTAGGAGTATGCTCCCAATAGTACGCTCAGCTAGTTAACTAAAACTTGGACTCTGAAGTAGCCTACAGAGAAAAGCAAGAAATCCTCAGTATACAACAGAGGAAGGAGATCGAAGGTTCAAGTAGATAAAATACTGGAATGGATATATTACATTTGACTTGCTCGCCCAACCCCTACGATGTTCACTGGGAGGGTCCAGAAGATACTCCCTTTACTAGCGTCATCGGAAGCTCTATAGCGCAGTTGAGGGATAACAGAGATGACAACAGTGAAACGGGCTCCCTAGTTTTAATGAATGATGGGATCCATAAAAAAATGAAAAGAACTAGCACAATCTCTCTCTCAGAGACAAAGTGGGCATGGTAACCATAATAGGTAGGAAAGTAAGGCCGGATTTTCTTTTTTTTTTATACATTTAAGTTTGGATATTAACATTCTGCTGGCTTTATAAAACTAAATGCAATTATGTGTCCTTTAAAGACTTAGCTTCTTTTTTTTTTTCGTAAAATGCAGAAGCATATGATTCAATGGCATTTAGTGCATTCTCAATGTTGTACCATCATTACCTCCGTCTAGCTCCAAAACATTTGGAATCTGCTTTCTGGTCTCTGGATTTATCTATTCTGGATTCTTCAAATAAATGGAATCAAGTAATATATGGCTTTTGTATCTGGCTTCTTTCACTAAACAGAACATTTTCGAGGTTCATCCTAGTGTAGCATGTATCAGTACTTCATTCCTTTTAATGCCTGAATAGGATTCCATTGTTCGCATATATCACACCTTATCCATTCACCCGTTGATGAACATGTCCACATGTGGCTCTTGTGAACACTTGTGCTATGAGTTGGTATCTTTTAAATTAACGGAGATCTGTCTTTCCATCTTTTCCATGGTAATCTAAGCTTTAACTTTTTTGAGGGTCAATTTATAATATTATATTTATATTTTATTATGAAATTTATAAAATTTATATTTCATTACGAATTTTTGATTCAAATTTATTTCAGATTTTCAAATAAGATGTCATTAGAGCAACATATAGTGGCCTCTTAATTCTTCAAACTGTTTCTCTATCTTTGATTGTATCTTCTTACTTATTCCAAATCTTCTATACTTTTGCTCTTCTTTCTTTAGTCAAAATCAAGAGGTTTAATATTTTATTGATCTGCTCAAAGTAATAATTTTGCATTTATTTATTATTTCTAAATTTTATTTTCTATTTCATTAAGCTCAGCTTTTTCTTTTATGAATTCTCTCTTCCTAATTTTTTTAGTACATTTTATTATTTTTCGAAGTTCATTATATACACACTAAGTTCTTTTCTTTGGTCTTTCTTTTTTAGTAATGAAAGAATTTAAAGCTGAATACTTTTCCCTTAATTATGGCTTCTCTGGGTTTCACAGATACTGGTATGTTGCTCTCTTGTTCATTTTCTAAGTAATTCATAATTTCCTCTTTAATCTATAGGTTACCTTGGACTATGAGTTCTAATTTCCAATAAGTTTGGGTTTTATCATATTGTAATTATTTCTTTCTAATTTTAGTAAACTATAATCAACAATGAGACATGCAAAATCTTTTTTTAGAATTTGTTTTTTTAAATCAATGCTCCATGAACATACCAAAAAAAAGGAGGAATGCCAAAATATATGTTGTTACACAATCACATATATACACTGTATATATATTTATAAATATAATCAAGTTTGTTGATTACAATATTTAGACTCTCTAGGTCTTTTTTTTCTATTACTCTTGTCCAATTCTTAAAGAGATATACAAAAATCTCCCATCTGAATACACTTTTGAGATTCCCGTGACATTTCTAACAGCTTTCCTTCACCAATTTAACTGTCATGATGACTGACACATATACGTTCCATATTAATTGTCTTATATGTCATTACCTTATGCCCCTCCCTAATCTTTACTTGTATATTAACCCCTGTTTATTCACTTGAGATCTTTTAACTTTAATTTACCTTATATAAATATTGTCACTCCTATTTCTTTTTATTTTTATTTGGAGGATTCTCTCTTCCTTATCTAGCATTTCTAATAGGAAATATCCCTACATTTCTACCCTACCGCCCTCTTATAAATAGCATATTCCTAGATTTTGCATTTTAATTGACCCTACTAGTTTGTCTTTTAATGGGATAACTGATATTTAGTGAAAAATATATTTCATTTTATTCCTTCCAACTTACATTTAGTTTATTATTTTATTTTACATTTTTATTTTCTCTATTTCCTTTTCCTTGCTCTTGCTGGATTACACCATTTTAATTTTGTTTTGTGCCTTTCATCATTTTGAAAGTTCTTCCACACTCTGCCATTTCATTAAATGTTCCTAAGTGCCAAAAATGAAACGTTTCTCTACTATTCTTTTAAACCATATCAACTATTCCTCTATCTCACTGAGACATTCTACTTACAATCTATTACTCATCTTTCCCTAAGTAATGTGCGTCCCGACATCCTGAAAGATGCCTTATATTCGCTTGTCTAACAATTCAAAATCTTTCAAGCTTATTAATAAGAACACCAGACAGAACAAATTAACAAACTTCTTGTGAGTCACTTTACAGCACATTTCTTGTCTTTCATATATATATATATATATGTATGTCCTACTTCTCTGAAAAACACAATTACCAGATTTAGCACAGTCCAGTCTTTACAAATTCATATTGACTGCTACAAAGTGTATTAATTTTAATTAGTACTACTATTCTTTTTTTTCCTTTCCACTTTCATTGATACATATCTGACATATATAACATTGTAGTAGTTTAAGGTGTACAACATAATGATTTATGTATAAGCTATAAAATGATTACCACGAGTTTACTTGAATTGTATCAGCTCACAGAGTTAGAAAAAAAATTTTGATCATGATGAGAACTTTTAAGATCTACTCCCTTAGCAACACTGAAATTTTAATATAGCATTGTTAACTAATCACCATGCTATACATGTACATCCTTGGAACTTATTTATCTTATAATTAGTTGTTCTCTGTTTCTATGAGCTTGGCTTTTTAGATTCCACATATAAGTGAGATCATACAGTATTTATATCTCTCTGACTTATTTCACTTAGCACAATGTCCTCTTTATGACTCAATAATATCCCATTTATATATGGATCTTCCTTGACTTGTAAGGCAGTTATGTCCTGATAAATCCATAGTAAATTCAACATAAGAAGAAAATGCACTTAATATGTTTAACCTACTGGACATCAGAGCTTAGCCTAGCCTATCCTAAATGTGCTCAGAACACTCATGTTAACCTACAGTTGGGCAAAATCATCTAACACAAAGCTCAATTTATAATAAAGTGTTGAATATCTCATGTAATTTGCTGGATATATGCTGAAAGTGAAAAGCAGAGTGGTGGTGTCGGTATGAAACGGTTGGAAGTGTACTCATGTTCACCTTCAGGACTACATGGCTGACTAAGAGCTGTGGCTTACTTCTGCTGCCTACCACAGCAAGAAGGGTATGATACTACATATCCTTAGGCCAGGAAAAGATCAAAATTCGAAATCTGATACATGGTTTCTACTGAATGCATATCACTTTTGCACCATAATAAAGTTAAAAATCGTCAAACCAGGTAAACTGGGGACCATCTGTATATACCACATTTTCTTTACCCATCCAACTATCATTGGGACACTTACATTGTTTCTACATCTTGGCTGTTATAAATAA
Source organism: Paguma larvata (assembly GCA_030068075.1). Taxonomy (NCBI): domain Eukaryota; kingdom Metazoa; phylum Chordata; class Mammalia; order Carnivora; family Viverridae; genus Paguma; species Paguma larvata. The sequence goes on from CM057838.1 coordinate 43,139,200, forward strand.
TGGTGCACTGAACGTGAAGATGCAGATATCTCTTCGAGATGATGATTTTGTTTCCTTCACATACATACACCCAGAAGAGAGACTGCTGGATCATAAGCTAGTTCAATTTTTAATATTTTGAAGAACCTCCATATTGTTTTCTGTAGTGGCTGCACCAATGTTCATTCCCATCAACAGTGCACAGCAGTTCCCTGTTCCCCACATTGTCACCAATACTTGGTATTTCTTGTCTTTTTGATAATAGTCATTTTAACAAGTGTGACGTGATAGCTCATTGTGGTTATGATTTACATTTCCCTGATGATTAGTGATGTTGAGCATCTTTTCATGTACCTGCTGACCATCTGGATGTCTTCTTTGGAAAAGCATCTATTCAGATCCTCACCCATTTTTTTAATTGAAATGCTTGGGGTTTTGCTATTAAGATGTATGAGTTTTTCATATGTTTTGGAACCCCTTATCAGATATATTATTTGTAAATATTTTCTCCCATTCTACAGATAGCTTTTTCATTTTATTGATGGTTTCCTTCCCCTGCAGATGTTTTTTAGTCTGACGTAGTCCCACTTACTTGTTTCATTTTTGCTTTTGTCACCATTGCTTTGGGTGTCAAATCCAAAAAGTCATGTCAAGACCAGTGTCAAGGAGTTTACTGCCTATATTTTCTTCTAGGAGTTTTAGGTTTCAGGTCTTACATTCAAGTCTTTAATCCATTTTGAGTTGACTTTTGAATATAAGACAGAGGCCCAGTTTCATTCTTTTGCATGTGGCTGTCCAGTTTTCCAACATCATTTATTAAAGAAACTCTCTTTTCCCCATTATATATTCTTCGCTCCTTTGTTATAAGTTAATTGATTATATATGTATGGGTTTATTTCTGAGCTCTCTATTGTGTTTCACTAAACTATGCATCTGTTTTTACCCCAATACCTAATATTTTGATTACTATAGGTTTTTTTTTAATGTTTATTGACTTTCGAGAGAGAGAGAGCATGCGAGCATGGGAGACGTAGAGAAAGGGAGGAACAGAGGATCCGAAGCGAGCTCTGAGCTGATAGCAGACAGCCTGATGCGGAGCTCAAACTCACAATCCATGAGATCATGGCCTGAGCCGAAGTTTGACACTTAAACAACTGAGCCACCAAGGCACCCCTGATTACGGCAGTTTTGTAATATAGTTTGAAATCAGGGAGCATGATGCTTCCAGCTTAATTATTTATTCTCATAATTGCTTTAGCTATTCAGGGTCTTCTGTGGTTCCATACAAGTTGTACAATTGTTTGCTCTACTTCTGTGAAAAATATTATTGTATTTTGTTAGGGACTGCAATGAATCTGTGGATTGCTTTGGGAAGTATGAACATTTTAACAAGGTGAATTCTCCTGATCTATGAGCACAAAATATCTTTGTGTCTTCAATTTCTTTCATCAATGTACTACAGTTTTCAATAAACAGATCTTTCACCTCCTTGGTTAAATTTTTCCTAGGTATTTCCTTCTTTCTGCTGTGACTATAATTCATTTATAATTATGTTATTAATTCTAACAAATTTTTGGTGGAATCTGAGATTTTCTACATACCGTATCATGTCATCTGCAAATAGAAACAATTTTATCTCTTCTTATCTCATTTGGAGATTTTTATTTTTTTTTCTTGCCTAATTGCTGGTAGGACTTCCTGTACTGTGTTAAATAAAAGTGGTGAGAGTGGTCATCCATGTCTTGCACCTGATCTTAGAAGAAAAGCTTTTGGTTTTTCACCACTGAATAACGATATTTGCCGTGGGCATGTTGTACATGACCTTTATTAAGTTGAAGTGTGTTCTCTCTATACTACTCCTATTCAAAAAAATAATACTCTGGTGAAAGATTAATATTATATAGTATTTTATAATTTTCTGTCATTACCTAATGCTACTTTCATATTTATCTGTACTTACCCTTCTCCAAGTTTCTCTAATACATCAAAAACTTCTTCAGGCTGCTTAGTCAAACTGTCTTCACTCAGCTTTTTTAGCTTACTGATGAAAAAAAGAGAGAGAGAAATATTTTCTTTAAGACTTTTTATAAAATTTTTAATTTCATTTTTAAGAGGTAATCTATTCACATAGTTCAAATTAAAACAATTATAAAAAAATATAAGGCAAATAGTCTCCTTTCAGTCCCTATTTCTAATCTGCCCAGAAACACCTCAAGTAACTACTTTTATTAGCTTATGAAATCTTTATACAAATATGAATATGTATTTTTACTTCTCATTTTTAACATATAAGATAGCATTTTATACACACTCTTTTCTACCCACACTATTATAACTTCGCTGTTTTCATTTAACAACATGTAGCCTGTGTTGGAGAAGCTACAACGTAAGTACAGAGAAAGCATCCTCATTCATTCTTTTTGACATCTACATCCTACACTCTTGCAAAGATGGAGCATCTCTTACAAATCACTTTTTTATGAAAGATTCCGCAAAAAAACTACTAGAGTGAATTCAGTAAACTTGCAAGACACAAAACTAAGACTTAGAAATCAGTAGTATTTCTATATACTAATAACCAAGTAGCAGAAAGAAAAAATTTTAAAAACAACACCATTTACAATTGCACCAAAAAGAATAAAAAACCTACGAATAAACATAACCAAAGATGTGAAAGACTTATACTCCAAAAACTATAAAACATTAATGAAAGAAATTAAAGATGATATAAATAGAAAGATATTCCATGCTCATGGATTAGAAGAAAATTGCTGACATGTCCATATTACCCAAAGCAATCTACAGATTCAATGTAGTCCCTATCAAAATAACAACAGTATTTTTCACAAAACTAGAACAAATAATCCTAAAATTTGCATGGAACCACAAAAAACCCTGAAGAGTTGAAGCAATCTTGAGAAAGAACAATGCCAGGGATATCGCAATGCCACATTTCAAAGCTGTTGTAATGAAAACAATGTGGGACTGGAACAGTACACAGACACACGGATTGAAGGAACAAAATACAGAATCCAGATAAACTCACAACTATATGGGCAATAACTAACGACAAAGGAGGCAAGAAGATACAGTGGGGAAAAACACAGTCTCTTCAATAAATAGTGTTGGGAAAACTGGAGAGCTACATGTAAAAGAATGAATCCGGACCACTTTTAAATGCCATACACAAAAATAAACTCAAAATGGATTAAAGATATAAATTTGAGACCTGAAACTATAAAAATCCTAGAAGAAAACATACACAGTAATTTCTCTGACCCTGACACATCACATGATCATCTCCATTGATGCACAAAAAATATTTGCCAAATTCAATACCTTTTCATGATAAAAACACTCGACAAATTAGAACGATTAAAAAGAACATAAAATAACAATAATGAGGATGTGAAGAAATTGGAACTCTTTGTGCACGTTTGGTGGGAAAGTAAAATAGTGCAGCCATTATGGAAAACAATATGAAGACTCCTCAAAAAATTAAAAATAGAACTACAATATAATCCAGCGATCCCACTTCTGGGTACATATACAAAAGAACTCAAAGCAGCATCTTGAAGAAATATCTGTGTGCCCATGTTTACAGCATTATTCTAAATAGCCAAGAGGTGGAAACAACCCAAATGTCCATCAACAGATGAAAAGACAACCAATATATGGTATATACATACAATGGAATAGTATGTATTCAAAAGAACAAAACCTGTCCTGGGGCGCCTGGGTGGCTCAGGAAGTTAAGTGTTTGACTCTTGATTTCAGCTCAAGTCATGATCTCACAGTTTGGTTCATGAGTTCAAGCCCCAGGTTGGGCTCCACACTGATAGTGCAGAGCCTGCTTGGGATTCTCTTTCTCTCTCTCTCTCTCTCTCTCTCTCTCTCTCTGCTCCCCCCCACACCTGCACACGCTCACGTTCTCTCTCTCTCTCCAAAATAAATAAATTAAAAAAAAAATGAAATCTGTCCCATGCCACAACATGGATGAACCCTGAAGGACATCACATTAAGTGAAATAAGCCAGTCACAAAAGGACACATACTGTATAATTCCACTCACATGACATATCAGTCAAAAGTATAAAACCAGAAGTGGAAAGATGGTTGGGAGATGGGGGGAGGAAGTAAAATTCATGTTTAGTGGATACAGAGATGCAGCATTGCAAGGTAGAAAAGTTCCAAATATCTCTTGCATAACATTATGAATATACTTAATACTACTGAACTTAAAAATTATTAAGATAATAAATTTAATGTTGTTGTTTTTTTTTTACCACAGCTTTAAAAAAGAGGTCTTAAGGGGCACCCGGATAGCTCAATCGGTTGAGTGTCACACTCTTGGTTTCAGCTCAAGTCATGCTCTCATGGTTCGTGAGTGTGAGCCCCACATCAGGCTCTATGCTGACAGCGGGGAGTCTGCTTGGGATTCTCTGTCTCCCTCTCTCTCTCTCTGTTCCTCCCCTGCGTGGATGTGCATGCTCTCCCCCTCAAAATAAATATTTAAAGTAAATAAATAATAAATAAATAACACGAGGTCTTAGTGACTTAAAACAGAAAAAAAGAAAAGCATTCCCATGTTTTCATTTATTTAAAACATAACTGTTTAAACCAAAAATAATGACTACTGCGGGGTTAAATAACATATATACAAGTAAAAGATAGTACAAAGCAGCACAAAGGAAGAGAGGTGAAAACAGAAGTGTACTCTTATGAGGGCCTCACATGATGCGTGCAGCGGTATAAAAGTATTTGAAGAAAGATTTTGATAAGTTAAAGATTCATACTGTAAACCTTAGAGGAATCATTAAATATAGAAAGCAATGAGGTACCACTGATTCATCAATAGTGGAAATAAAATGGAAAAAAATTACTCAGTCCAAAAAGGCAAGAGTTGGGGGTACAGGGGCAGGAAAGGAACAAAGAACAGACTTGTGACAAACAGAAAAAAATGGCAAGACTGTAGATTTAAACTGAAATATATCAGGAAATTCCCCCCACTTTTGGCTGTGATAATGTGAAGAGGCTGACATATGCTTGTCAAACAAAAACACTGAACAAGTTGTCAAAATCAACAATTTTATGCCTCAAAAAATTGAAACAAAAGCAGCCAACATATTGAAAAACATTTATTCTTAAAACCTTGCCATGGCTTTGGGTAACAACAGAAAGACGTGTGGCCTTCCAGCCTAGGGCTGTTACCAATTCCATCAGTAGCAAGAACTATAGTTTTACCAGGACAAGTTTGGCTATGAAAAATAGCAGCTTTGGTGACAGAAAAAAATGGGCTCAATTTGGAACATGAATTGAAAACTGGCAGTTTTGTCAACTAAAGGCGGTAAACCTAATAAGAAACTGGCAAACCCACAGCTTTGACATCCAAGCTTGGGTAGGCAACAAACTAGCCAAAAATTTAACAGGGAAAATCTGAAAATGAGAGCTCCACAGAAAGGGTGATATGAGCTCTCCATAGATCACGGCTGACCAGAAAGATACGCACTTAAGCACAGGAGCCCCACCAAGAACCCATGAAAAGTAAAAGCCAAAGAAGACTTCAAAACTACAGCTTTGAATGTACTCCCCCAATGCATACACAGCTATCTCAGCAGAGAGTATAAGTCATAAAGGTTCAAGGTATTTCAGCATACCTCTGCCCAAATCACTGGCTGATCACTAAGCTATACAGAAACAGAGGCAATTTCAAATAATCCTGGCTAGAAAATAAAAATTTTTAAATGAGCAAAGGCATTTATAGCCAAATACTGCAAGAAGATAGATGCCACAGTTTAACTCCAGGAAAGTTAAAAAAAAAAAAAAAAAAAAAAAAAAAAGAATAAAACAAAAGCCTGGGAGGAGAAACTAGAGTGTCTACAGTGTATTATTTTAAAAGACTAGTTTTAAACAAAACAACAACAACAAAAAAGATTATGAAACATACAAAGAAACAGGAAAGTATGACCCATATTCAGAAAGCAGTCAATAAAGTAAGAGCAAAAAACAGAAAAGAAAACAGTCATAGAAAATGATTTACAGGGGTGCCTGGGTAGCTCAGTCAGTTAAGCATCGGAGTTCAGCTCAGGTGATGATCTCACAATTCGTGAGTTTAGGCCCGATATCAGGCTCTGTGCTGACAGCCTGCTTTGGATTCTATATCTACCTTTCTCTGCCCCTCCCCTACTCAAACTCTGTCTCTCTCTCTCTCTCTCTCTCTCAAAAATATTAAAAAAATTTTTTAAAAAAAGGAAAATGATTTACAGTGGACCTATATATTGAATATACCAGAAAAAGGTTTCAAACTGGCTATTTTAAATATGTTTTAAAAAGGTGAATCTGTGTTCAAGAAATTAAAGAAAAATATCTTGAAAATGACTCAGCAGAGTATCTCAATAAAGAAATAGAAACTAATAAAAATGTAAAATTTAGGCTTGAAAAATAAATCTTTCATGAAAAATATACTAGAACTCAACTGCATATCTGAGATAAAAGGTGAAAGAATCAGTGGACTTTCAGATAGCTGAATAAAAGAGAGAGAGAGAGAGAGAGAAATGAAGAAACTGAGTCTCAGAGACTGGTGATACATACAACATAGCAATACACATGTAATGGAAGTTTCAGGAGAAAAGAGAGAATAAGGGGCAGAAACAATTATTTGAAAAAACCAATAGCTGAAAACTTCCCAAATTTGAAAAATTAAGGTTTAAAAAACATTAATGTACACATCCAAGAAGGTAAACAAATCCCAAGTAGGATAAACACAAAAAGATCCACATCTAGACACACTGTATTCAAACTGCTAAAAGACAACTGAAAATGACTCATCATGAACAGTACAAGATGAATATGAGTAACAGCTGACTTCTCATCAGAAACCATGCCAGTCAGAATATAGTGAAAGGAAATACTCAAAGAGCAGAAAGAATTCTAAATCCAACAAATTTCTCTTCCAAAAATGAAGGGGAAATAAGGACATTCCCAGATGAACAAAAACTGAAAGAATCTCTTGCTAGCAGAGCTTCTCTACAAGAAATAATAAAAGAACTTTGGGATTAAAGGAAATGGTAAATATTTACATAAACATAAAAGATCTATTCATCTTAAAAAAACATAAGATTGCTTAAATCAGCAATTACAGTATTGTACTACTGAAATAACATCCTTAGGTATTTTATATATATATTATGTATATATAATATATATAATAAAACAAAGAAAAGGAAAAGAAATGGAGCTATATTGAAGCAAATTTGCTATTTTTTACCAGAATTAAGTCAACCCAAAGTTGATTATAGTAAAGATACATACTATAATCCCTTGAGCAACTACTAAGAAAAAAACTGGAAAAAATGCAGTTAACAAAATTCTGTTGGTTAATTATGTTAAATGTATATGGAGTCGAATCATTCCGATTAAAAGAGATTGTGAGACTGGATTAAAAAGGCAACAAAGAGGTTAAATAAAAGGATGGAAAATACATACCGTGTGAAACTAATCAAAACAAAGCTAAAGTGGCTACATTAATATCAGGCAAAGAAGACTGCAGAGAAATTAACGTCACCGGAGATAAAGAGGGATATTTCATAATGATAAAAAGATCAGTTTATCAAGAAGACAGAACCCTACACATAACAGCATCCTAAAACACAGCTATCAAACCATGGAACAAAAACGGAAAGATTTGAAAAGGGAAAAGAACAAATCCAAAATAATAATCACGGGAGATTTTGACACTCCTCTCAGTAATTGACACAATAAGTTTGTCAAAATATCAATAAGGATACAGAAGACAAACAATACTATCAACCAATTTAAGTTCTTTATTTCATGTCTTCTATTTATAGTATCTTTATTTACCTTTTTTTCCCAATACTTTCCACTGCTCTGGTGAATGCTCCTAACTCTTCACAGGTGTTGCCTACCTTTCTCCAGACACTTCTAATGGAGTAAGCACTATAATGTCAAAGCCCCTGTGTGAGAGTTCCAGCATCTGGGTCATCTCTGATTTTGGCCTGGTTGACTATTTCATCTTCTGACAAAGGATCATTTTCCTTGCTTTTGGGGTTGTTGTATTATTTTCACCTGAACCCCGGACACATATACACACACACACAAACACTGATATAGAATTACCTAGTCTAAGTGGCTCTGGGGAAAAAAATATATATATATATGATACAGGAATTGTACTCTTATATATAAAGAATTCTTATCAACAGTAAGACAAAAACCCAAAAATAAAAATAGAAAAAATATGTACAAACATTTCACACAAAAAATACAAATGGCTAATAAGCACACTGTGTCATGATGGAAATGAAAAATAAAACTACAGTAAAATAATACTACTCATAAAAATGGCGAAAATTATAATGACAATAACAAGGATTACTAAGGATGTAGAATAAGAGGATCTCTCATATATGGATATTGGAAATGAAAAATTAGTTTAAAAAACAGGTTAACAGTTCTTATAAACTTACAGGCACACACTTACACAAACCAGCAATTCTACCCCTAGGTATTTAATAACATGTGTCCACCAAAGACTTGTACACAAAAATTCATAATGGCCTTATTCAAAACAACCAAAAACTGGAAAAAAGAAATTCCAGGGGTGCCTGAGTGGGGTCGGTCTTGGTTAAGTATCCCACTCTTGATCTCTCAGGTCTTGATCTCAGAGTCATGAGTTCAAGCCCCGCACTGGGCTCCACGCAGGGCATGAAACCTACTTAAAAAAAAAAAATCCAAATGTCCATCAACTAGCAGATGAATAAACAAACTATAGTAAATCCATACTCTGGAATAATACTCAGCAATAAAATCTAATAAATTACTACATTCACGATCATTGCTCGGGCACCTGGGTGGCTCAGTGGTTAAGCATCTGACTTGAGCTCAGGTCATGGTCTCAAGGTCAGTGAGTTCAAGCCCCACATCGGGCTCTATGCTGACAGCTCAGAGCCTGGACCCTGCTTCAGATTCTCTCTCTCTCTCTCTCTCTCTCTCTCTCTGCTCTTCCCCAGCTCACACCCTGTCTCTCTCTGTCTCTCAAAAATGAATAAAATGTTAGAAAAAAAAATTTTTTTTAAATATTGTTGAACCAAAAAAAAAAAAGCCAAACTAAAAGAGTGAGTTTTATTCTACGCAAATTATATCTCAATAACATTTACCCAAAAAAGTTGTAAGGAAATTATTGGTGATTATAGCAAGAGCAATTCAGAGGAGTGGTAAAGGCAGAAACCAAACTGCAATGTTTTGAGACAACAGAATAAAGTGAAGAGGTAGAGACAACAATGATAGGTCACAGTCCACTTGGAAGTTTCTAAGTGACTGGAGACCTGAGTTTGAGAAAGAATATACAGGCAAACAAACAAAAAACCCACTAGAAATGCTTGAAAAAGGGTAAATGTTGTTTTGAACGAATTAGTAAAATAAGGGAAAATTGAAAATACAAGTGAGAACAAGACATAACTAACTACTAAAGCACATCCCTGAAAAGAGTGGAAGGAATGAGGTCGAAAGCACATGTGGATGGGACTGCTTTAACCTCAAAGGGTTGCAGGTTACAGCAGGCGAGGTTCTCTCCTAGAACAGGAGGAAAGGATGGGCAGACTTAAACAGTAAATGGTAGAGAGTTAAGGAGCTCTCCTCTATTGACTTCTATTTGCTTTAAGAAGTCAGAGGGATGTTCATCTGCTGTGAGTGAAGAAGTTAAAATCTGAGATTTGATAATATAAAACTATACTTGAAATAGCCAGAATGGAGAACCAAAATTAAACAAAACAAAAAAACTCATGAAGTTTCATAAAATTCTAGATAGCACTACAGGCCTTGTTGAGGCCTTGTTAGAGACCACCAATTTAAAACGGCAATCTTTGAGGTTTCGTATTTTCTTCAGCACTGCTCACAACTTTTTTTTTTTTTTTTTTTTGAGAGAGAGCGTGTGAGCAGTGGATGGGCAGAGAGAAAGAGAGAGAGAGACAGGATCCGAAGGGAGATCTGTACTGACAGCAGACAGCCTGATGTGGGGTCCTCACGAACCGCGAGATCATGACCTGAGCCAAAGTCAAACACTTAACCAACTGAGCCGCCCAGGCGCCCATTGCTCACAGGTCAGTCGGCAAGGAGAAAGCAAACAGCGGAATGTGACATTTTGCCAGACACATGCCGCATAAGAACAATGAGACAAAGGAGTTAAAGATAAAGGCAAAAGACAGCTGAAGATATGGACCAGGTAAGAAAGAAAGAAAAATAGGAAGAGGCTAATGAGCAGGGGGAAAGAGCAAAGTAAGACTATATCCTTACCAGAAAGAGAAGTCAGTCTCTTAAATTTCCAAAAATTCACTATTTTGCCTCGGAAAGCAAAGGCGCTTCGTGTCCTTCATGGCTAAGCAAGCACGAGTAGCTCACCATGAGCCACGCACAGGATATAGTGAGGTAGACAGCCTTATATTAACAAATCTCTTTAATACTAAGCCAAAAGGGAATCTAACCACTACATACTTCTTTAGAAGGTATGAAAGTATTCTTCAAAGCATGCTCATAATCTGGCTCACTTTAAACAAACAAGTCAAAGGCACTCCAAACAAATCCAGTAATTTAATTAACTTAATGAGAATTTTCTATTCATCCACAGGTTTCATTTTCTCAACATGTTGAGTAAGTGAAATGTTACTAATGTAACTTAAGCAAAAAGATGGTCTCTAGGGTGTTCGTCAAGTGAAAGCACAAGATTTATTTTGGTAAACAATTCCTGTTTATGTCGTTTGTCTTTATTTCCTCTTTCCTTTTCTGGTGTTTTAAATGAAAACAAATCATTTCAATTATGGTTTAATTTTAAATAATTTTTATATTGTCTGCTTTGAAAACCCTTACAGCTTAAAAAACCCATAATAAGGATTGGCTGCGTGGCTAACCGTGGTAAGTCGGTTAAGCGTCTGACTCTTGATCTCAGCTCAGGTCTTGATCTCAGGGCCATGTGTTCAAGCCTCACACCAAGTGTGGAGTCTACTTAAAAAAAAGACTCATAATTAAAAGCCAATTTAAAATATATATACACATGAGGGTGTCTGGGTGGCCCAGTTGGTTGAGCATCTGACTTTGGCTCAGGTTGTGATCTCGCGGTTCGTGGGTTTGAGCCCCACATCGGGCTCTGTGCTGACAACACAGAACCTGGAGCCTACTTCGAATGCTCTATCTCCCTCTCTCTCTCTGCCCCTACTCTGCTCAAGCTCTGTCTCTCTCTGTCTCTCAAAAATAAATATTTTTAAAAAATTAAAATATATATACATATACACACACACAAAGACATTTTCTGATTTTATTGCCTTGGTAAACATAACATCATGAGTACAATTTCTTCTATACTTGACATATGGTTTTTAACACCTCAGAATTTCACCATAATTACATGTATTTAATCAGATAGCCAAAAAAATTCTTAACTGAGTGCCTTTGGAACATACACCCTTCTGGGTACTAGGGAATTCTGTGAAGAACAAGGCATCCACAAGATACTTCTCTCATGGAACTTGATAGATAGCGTTTATTACATACTTAAGCAGACATATCCCAGAATTGTCTTTTTAAAACAAGTGGCAGTCTGGGGCGCCTGGGTGGCTCAGGTAGTTGAGCGGCCGACTTTGGCTCAGGTCATGATCTCACGGTCTGTTAGTTCAAGCCTGCTTCATTTTCTGTGTCTCCCTCTCTCTCTGCTCGTCCCCTGCTCATACTCTGTCTCTTTGTCTCTCAAAAATAAATAAACGTTAAAAAAAAAAATTTAAAACAAGTGGCAGTCATTTTCAGGTGGTGTGGGACAGAGTGGCCACCAGGCTACAAAGTAACACACCTAAGTTTTATTGTGACTGCTGCAACACATACCTCACCCACAAATCTCCATCTGTGAGAAAGACACACTGCAGGAGAAGGAAACACATAGAGAATGTGAAAGATTACTATCAGGCATGGATAGAAGAGCAGGCTCAGAGCATGATCGACAAAGCAAGGCTGTATTTCAACAAGGAAAGATACCTCCTCCTCCATCTCTCCCTGCAATGGCAATGGTCCCACCTCCCCACAGTCTCCCCGGGCCCTCCTCACCCCATATGGGAGGCCCTCCCATGATGCCAATGATGGGCTCTCCTCCTCCTAGGACAATGCCAGTGGGACCTGCTCTTGGAATGAGGTGGCCTAGCAGAGGCCACATGCCAGTGACCCCTGGGCCCCAGTAATGACCTCCCACCATCCCAACATGGTGCCCACTCAGCCAGGGAAGATTCAAACAGACAGATAAGGAGAAACAGGAACTTCTTTATATCCATTTTATATAACTTGTTCTACCTCACCAAGAGATCATGGTGCTATGCCGGAGGAGCCAAGATGGCAGAACAGCATGGAAGTCTTTTTTCTGTCTCATGTACATGAAATACAGCCAGATCGACACTAAACCATCCTGCACACCTAGAAAACGGATTTGAGGAATAACAACAGTCTGCACAACATGAACCACAGAACTCAACAGGTACGTGGCGCAGAGAGGCGAACTGAGAGAGAGAGGAGCCTTGGAGGCCGGGGAGCTGTTTTCCCTTGCAGAGAGAGGAAGGAGATGGGGGGGTGGAGTACGGGAAAAGCACACCCCACAAAATCAGCAGGAGAGAAAGTGGAAAAGTGGAAATAGCCACAGGGACTGAACTAAAAAGGGAGAAACGAGAGGGTTTAAATTCCATTAAGACTCTATAAACAGGGGGAGCACAGAGTCTGAAACTCTGCAGTTCAAGATACCTAGTGGAGCTCTGGTAGGAAGGGCGAATTCCCAGAAGAGTGGGTCCTTGAGGTCCTCAGGCCATGCGTGATTTTCCATAATCTTGGAAACGTTGCTGCTACACAATAGCGCAAACTTTTTCTGGCATGGGCTTGCACCCAGCCGTTAAGTCTCTGGACATTGGCCACAGCTAGGTCCCGTGAGCATTTCTGGGTGTGGCCAGCACCCAGCCATTGCCTGGTGGGACCTTAACCGAGGAGATCTGAGTGGGTCAAAGCCACAGTCCTCAGAAGTGAGGGGTCAGGAAACACAGCTGCATCTCAGATAAAACTCAGGAGAGAGGTGCCGGGCAACCTGACGGCATGGTCAAGGACAATGTAAAAGCAGGGAGTGACGGAAACCAGAGACAAAAGACTGGTGCGCGATTCCTGGTCGGGGAGGACACAGAATTCCCATGCAGGCCTTGGTGACTGGGTGATGCCATTTTCACCCCGCCCATGCATGCACACACACACCTATACGAGCCACAACGATCCACTGCAGTAAGCCAAGCAGCGCCTTCTAGTGGAGAACGGAGCCGTTACACTACGTCCCCACCCAACTGGGCCAACCTCGCCCTTCAGGAACACCACAAATCTCTCCCCCTGCTTAGTTTACGGCTATAAAGTTTGACCTCTAGGGGAAAACAATGTAATATCAATCCTATTTCAGATTGTTCACTAATCCAGCTCTTCAATTTTCTTTTTTCCTTTTTTGTCTTTCTTTTTCATTTTTTTTCTTACTTGAATACAGAAAGAAAAAAATTATTTTTATTTTCAATTTTTATAAAAATATTTTCCTTCATTTCTTCTACTAAAATTGTCACATTTTTGGTAAATTTTTCAAATTCTATCATACTTCCAACATTTCCTTTATTTTTTTTTTCTACTAAATTTTTCACTTTTTTGTAATTTTTCAAATTCTATAATACTTCCATCATTTATTTGATTTTGTGTGAGTGTTGTTTTTAATTTTTTAATTGTAACTTTTTCTCTTTTTTCTCTAATCAGTCAAGTTCCTCTCCACTAATCTATACATCGCATTCATTTTCTTAAATTTTCAAATGGTTTCTTTTTTTCTTCTTTTTCCTTTTTTATTTCTCCAATCAGTCAAGCTCCTTTCAATAACCAAACCAAAAAACACCTAGAATCTGGCATCGTTTATTTGATTTTTGTGTATGCATACATATGTGGTGTTCTTTAATTTTTTAATTAAAAAAATTTTTCCCCTTTTTTCTCCAATCAAGCTCCTTTCAATAACCAGACCAAAACACACCTAGGAGCTAGCATCATTTATTTGATTTGTTCTGTGTGTGTGTTATTTTCAATTTTTTCATTAAAAAATTTTTTTGACCTTATTAATTCCTTTTCTTCCTTCAAAATGACAAAATGAAGGCATTCACCCCAAAGGAAGGAGCAGGAAGAAACGACCACCAGGGACTTAACCAACACAGACACAAGCAAGATGTCTGAACCAGAATTTAGAATCACGATAATAAGACTACTAGCTGGGGCAGAAAATAGGTTAGAATCCCTCTTTACGGAGATAAAAGAAGTAAAAGCTAGTCGGAGTAAAATAAAAAATGCTAAAACTGAGCTGCAATCTCGAATAGATGCCACAATGGCAAGGATGGATGAGGCAGAGCAGAGAATCAGCAATATAGAGGACAAACTTATGGAGAATAATGAAGCAGAAAAAAAGAGGGAAAGTAAAGCAAAAGAGCATGATTTAAGAATAAGAGAAATCATTCTTATTAAAAAAGAACAACATCAGAATCACAGGGGTCCCAGAAGATGGAACGAAAAAGGGGTAGAAGGGCTATGTGAGCAAATCATAGCAGAAAACTTTCCTAACCTGGGGAAAGTCACAGACATCAAACTACAGGAAGCACATAGGACTCCCACAAGATTCAACAAAAACCGACCATCAACAAAGCATATCATAGACAAATTCACAAAATACTCAGGCAAGGAAAGAATCAAGAAAGCAGCAAGGGAAAAAAGTCCTTAACCTACAAAGGAACACAGATTAGATTTCAGCAGACCTATCCACAAAAACTTGGCAGGCCAGAAAGGAGTGGGAGGACATATTCAATGTGCTGAATTAGAAAAATATGCAGCCAAGAATTCTGTATCCAGCAAGGCTGTCATTCAAAATAGAAGGAAAGATAAAAAGTTTCCCAGATGGACAAAAATTAGAGGAGTTCATGACCACTAAACAAGCCCTGCAAGAAATTTTAATAGGGACTCTTTAAGGGGAGAAAAAACGGTGGGGGGGTGGGGAGACCAAAAGCAACAAAGAGTAGAAAGGACCAGAAAACACCACCAGAAGCTCTAACTCTACAAGAAACATAATGGCAATAAACTCTTACCTTTCAGTACTCACTATAAACATCAATGGACTGGAAATGCTCCAATCAAAAGACATAGAATAACAGAATGGATAAGAAAACAAGATCCATCTATATGCTGTATACAAGAGACCCACTTTAGACCTAAAGACACCTTCAGATTCAAAGTAAGGGGATGAAGAACCATTTATCATGCTAATGGTCATCAAAAGAAAGCCAGAGTAGCCATACTTATACCAGACAATCTAGACTTTAAACTAAAAATTGTAACAAGAGATAAAGAAGTGCATTATATCATAATTAAGGGGTCTATCCACCAAGAAGACATAACAATTGTAAACATTTATTCTCCAAATATGGGAGCACCCAAAGATATAAATCAACTACTCACAAAAATAAAGAAACTCATTGATAGTAATACCATAATAGTAGGGGACTTCAACACCCCACTTATAGCAATGGACAGATCATCTAAACAGAAAATCAACAAGGAAACAATGGTTTTGAATAACACACTGGACCAGAGGGACTTACAGATATATTTAGAACATTTCATCCTAAAGCAGTGGAATATACATTCTACTCCAGTGCACATGGAACGTTCTCCAGAATAGACCATATACTGGGACACAAATCAGACCTCAACAAGTACAAAAAGATCGAGATTATACCATTCATACTTTCAGACCACAACGCTAAGAAACTTGAAATCAACCACAAGAAAAAATTTGGAAAAATAACAAATACTTGGAGACTAAAGAACATCCTACTAAAGAATGAATGGGCTAACTAACAAGTTAAGGAGGAAATTAAAAAATACATGAAAGCCAATGAAAATGATAACACCACAGCCCAAAACCTCTGGGACGCAGCAAAGGCAGGCTTAAGAGGGAGTATATAGCAATCCAGGCCTTCCTAAAGAAGAAAGAAAGGTCTCAGAAATAAAACCTAAAACCAGCAGAAGACAGGAAATAATAAAGATAATAATAAAGATTAGAGTAGAAATCACTGCTTTTGAAACAAAAGAAACAGTAGAACCGATCAATGAAACCAGAAGCTGGTTCTCTGGAAAAATTAATAAAATTGATAAACCACTAGCGAGTTTGATCAAAAAGAAAAAGGAAAGGACCCAAATAAATAAAATCAAGAATGAAAGAGAGATCACAACCAATGGAGCAGAAATAAAAACAATAATAAGAGAACATTATGAGCAATTATATGCCAATAAAATGGACAATCTGGAAGAAATGGACAAATTCCCACAAACATATAAACTACCAAATGTGAAACAGGAAGAAATAGAAAATTTGAACAGACCTGTAACCAGTAAAGAAATCAAATTAGTCATCAAAAATCTCCCAAAAAACAAGAGTCCAGGGCCAGAAGGCTTTCCAGGGGAATTCTACCAAACATTTAAGGAAGAGTTAACACCTATTCTCTTGAAGCTTTTCCAAAAAATAGAAATGGAAGGAAAACTTCCAAACTCTTTCTATGAAGCCAGCATTACCTTGATTCCAAAACCAGACAAAGACCCCACTAAAAAAGAGAATTATAGACCAATCTCCCTGATGAACATGGATGCAAAAATCCTCAACAAGATATTAGCCAACCAGATCCAAAAATACATCAAAAAAATCATTCACCACAACCAAGTAGGATTTATACCTGGGATGCAAGCCTGGTTCAATATCTGCAAAACAATCAATGTGATTCATCATATCAATAAAAGAAAGGACAAGAATCACATGATCTTCTCAATAGATGCAGAGAAAGCATTTGACAAAATACAGCATTCTTTCTTGATAAAAACCCTTAAGAAAGTAGAGATAGAAGGATCATACCTCAAAATCATAAAAGCCATATATGAAAGACCAATACTAATATCATCCTCAGTGGAGAAAAACAGAGCTTTCCCGCTAAGGTCAGGAACAAGACAGGGATGTCCACTCTCACCACTGTTATTCAACATAGTATTGGAAGTCTTAACCTCAGCAATCAAACAACACGAAGAAATAAAAGGCATCCAAATCGGCCAGGTGGAGGTCAAACTTTCTCTCTTCATAGATGACATGATACTCTATATGGAAAACCCAAAAGATTCCACCAAAAAAACTGCTAGATGATCCATGAATTCAGCAAAGCGTTAGGATATAAAATCAATGCACAGAAATCAGTTGCATTCCTATACACCAATAATGAAGCAACAGAAAGAGAAATCAAGGAATTGATCCCATTTACAACTGTACCTAAAGCCATAAAATACCTAGGAATAAATCTAACCAAAGAGGTGAAAAATCTATACACTGAAAACTATAGAAAGCTTATGAAAGAAACTGAAGAAGACACACAAAAAAAATGGAAAAATATTCCATGCTACTGGATAGAAAGAACAAATATCGTTAAAATGTCAATACTACCCAAAGCAATCTATATATTCAATGCAATACCTATGAAAATAACACAAGCATTCTTCACAGAGCTAAAACAAACAGTCTTAAAATTTGTATGGAATCAGAAAAGACACCAAATAGCCAAAGCAATCCTGAAAAAGAAAACCAAAGCAGGAGGCATCACAATCCCAGACTTCAAGCTGTATTACAAAGCTGTAATCATCAAGACAGTATGGTACAGGCACAAGAACAAACTCATATCAATGGAACAGAATAGAGAACCCAGAAATGGACTCACATACGTATGGCCAACTCGTCTTTGACAAAGCAGGAAAGAATATCTAATGGAATAAAGACAGTATCTTCAGCAAGTGGTGCTGGGAAAACTGGACAGTGACATGCAGAAAAATGAACCTGGACCACTTTCTTACATCATACACAAAAATAAACTCAAAATGGATGAAAGATCTACATGTAAGATAGGAAGCCATCAAAATCCTTGAAGAGAAAGCAGGCAAGAACCTCTCTGACCTTGGCCGCAGCAACTTCTTACTCAACACATCTCCAGAGGCAAGGGATACAAAAGCAAAAATGAACTACTCATCAAAATAAAAAACTTCTGCACAGCGAAGGAAACAATCAGCAAAACTAAAAGACGACAGACAGAATGGGAGAAGATATTTGCGAATGACATATTAGATAAAGGGTTAGTATCCAAAATCTATAAAGAACTTATCAAACTCAACACCCAAAAAACAAATAACCCAGTGAAGAAATGGGCCAAAGACATGAACAGACACTTCTCCAAAGAAGACATCCAGATGGCCAAAAAACACATGAAATGATGCTCAACATCACTCATCGTCAGGGAAACACAAATCAAAACCACAATGAGATATCACTTCACACCACTCAGAATGGCAATCATTAACAACTCAGGCAACAACAGAGGTTGGCCAGGATGTGGAGAAAGAGGATCTCTTTTGCACTGCTGGTGGGAATGCAAACGGGTGCAGCCACTCTGGAAAACAGTATGGAGGTTCCTCAAAAAGTTAAAAATACAACTACCCTATGACCCAGCAATTGCACTACTAGGAATTTATCCAAGGGATACAGGTGTGCTGTTTCAAACGGACACATGCACCCCAATGTTTATAGCAGCGCTATCAACAATTAGCCAAAGTATAGAAAGAGCCCAAATGCCCATCAACTAATGAATGGATAAAGATGTGGTACATATCTACAATGGAGTATTACTCGGTAATCAAAAAGAATGAAATTTTGCCATTTACAACTACGTGGATGGAACTAGAGGGTATCATACTAAGCAAAATTAGTCAGAGAAAGACAGTATCATATGACTTCACAACTATGAGGACTTCAAGATACAAAGCAGAGGAACATAAGGGAAGGGAGGCAAAAATAATATAAAAACAGGGAGGGGGACAAAAACATAAGACACTCTTAAATATGGAGAACAAACAGAGGGTTATGGGAGGGCCTGTGGGATGGGGGGATGAGCTAAATGGCTAAGGGGCATTAAGGAATCTACTCTTGAAATCACTGTTGCACTGTATGCTAAGTTGGATGTAAATTGTTAAAAAATTTTAAAAAAAGAGAGAGAGAGATCCTGGTGCTGTGCTGTGATTCTGGGTGTTTTCTAACAGCATGACAGGGAAGCCCCACTCTCCCCTTCCTCTCGAAGAGAGAACAGTTTTTGTAGGGGAGTAGTGAGAGCGAAAAAAAAAAAAGGTATCTCCATTTGTATTATGAAATGTGAAAATAAAATTGTCAACTGTTGCAGTTTAAAAAAACAAAAAACTAGTAAGTGGCTAATCTGGCTTTCCTGCCATTTGACTTTCCAACTCATAAAGCAGGAAAAAACATAATCTATTATACTGCCATTGCTAATACCATGAAGGAAAAAAGTCTTTTCCCACAGTGTTTTCAAGCACTAGAATTTCTTTTTTTTTTTTTAGCTTTTAACCAATTTCTCTAACAATTGAATATTTACATGCCCATTTCAACCTACCCCCATCCATAACCTTGTTTATCTCACTTTTGTGTTTCCTGTTCAATGTAAGAATTTCAGTTAATATTTATTCCAAGATCCCAATACGAAGTTTTCTACACCTTCAATGGGAGGGTGGGAGAATACTTCTAGACAGACTAGTCTCAGTTTTCTCCAAATTCCCCTCAATATTTTATCATTTCAAGAATAAGTTACAATTAAAATTACACCTCAGATAATGGTATTATGGTGATATATTGTCTAATATTCTTACCTTTTAGAGATGCATAGTGATACAGTTAAGAATGCTATGATATGATACCTGAGATTACTTCCAAACGTTAAAGGGTGGGGTGTATATACAGAAATATAAATTATGCAAGGTTGGCCAGAAGTTAAAAATTGTTCAAACTGAGTGATGGGAACACAGAGTTTTACTCTCTCTTCTTTACAAAACTATGTTTCAAGAGTAAATGGTAAGAATTAAATCAACTTAAAATGATCGTAGACAAACGGAAACAAAAAGTGTATATTCACTGTAAATTATGCCAAAATCTAGAGGTAAATTAAATGTCTCACATATACTACTATACTATAGGACATCTCTTCATGAGATTATCAAGCAGCCACTAAAAATCACACTGTAAAATACTGACATGAAACAAGTGAACAATATATTGCTAAAAGAAAAAAGGGCAGAGCACAAAATAATATGCACATAATTAAATCATTTTCAGATTTTCTTTTAAGTGCAGATGTACCTGCATAAGTGCATGTGCACACACATACTGGCACCCAACTACTAGCAGACTGTGTTGTTCACTGCTGTATCCCCAGCACTAAAAATTGCCTAGGACAGGGGTGCCTGGGTGGCTCAGTCGGTTAAGCGGCTGACTTCGGCTCACGTCATGATCTCACCATCTGTGAGTTTGAGCCCCGCGTCGGGCTCTGTGCTGACAGCTCGGAGCCTGGAGCCTGCTTCAGATTCTGTATCTCCTTCTCTCTCTGCCCTTCCCCTGCTCATACTCTGTCTCTATGTCTCTCAAAAATAAATAAATGTTAAAAAAATATTTAAAAAAAATTGCCTAGGATACAATAGGAATTCGAATATTTGTTGCATGTAAATATTTCAGGATTCCAAGCAACAGAGTTTGATTTTGGGAAGTGGCTCTCATCTATGCTTTTGTTTCATAAGGTTTCTAAAATAAACATTCTTTTTTTTATGTAATTGGGGAAAACTTTAAAAATTGTATCTTATAAAAAAATTAAAATTTTTCCGCATGACTCACTGTTTCATGAAATGCATTTCATAAAGTCATTTTATACACTGAAAAGAAAGGCCTCCTCCCTTATAACTGAATTTAAACTGGCCAAGGCAATCAGAACTACTAAAAACAGTATCTGTTAATCAGTCTTATTCTTGTGAGTGAATTTTGCAACTGCTTACAAAATACAATCTTTACAAGAACTAAACTTTCAAAAAAGAAGCTTCAACATGGGTACAAAAACAGATAAAACTGGATTTAAAAATTCATCCATTTATATTCATTTAATATACACTTACTGAATTTGTAGACAATAAGCTACACGCTGGGGTAATGCAATGAAAATTAAGATTTAGCCTTTGACAACTCAGAGCTCTTAATATAGTATGAAAGACAGATACATAAGAGCTAAATGAAAGAGAATAATAAAGGTAGTTAACATTTATTAGGGTTTTTATTGGTCTTGTGCTGAGCACGTAACAAGCAGTTTCTCATTTAATTTCTGTAATAATCTTTATGGTAGTTACTAAAATACTCTCAGTTTTTAAGTAAGAAAACTAAGAGTGACCTCCCCAGTGGCAAGGTTAATAAACAGCAAAACAAAATCAAACCATTAGGTCTGTCCAAGACATGGTATGGAGCCTCTCACTGTTAGGAAGCTAGCAAATACCAAAGCATACTCGTTGATTTCCATCTATTACTATATCAAGTATCATATATTGGTCTCATTTTTTAAGGGGGATATTCTTTTGTAAGTGTTCCCAGGAATTTCTCATCTTCAAATCAATTCGTTATTTCTAGTCTGAGATGTACTATTATAGCCACTAAACGATGATCCCCTAGAAAGGATTTAGCAGTTTCTTTCTCCCAATGCTCTACTATGAACTCAAGAGATTAAACAGATAAACTGTTAGCTTGTTTTGTGCTTCTTAAATTCCAAATCACCATATCATATTATCTGAGATGATAGATGAGCTAGGTAAATAGCACTTTAAATTACGGTTTAGGAAATTTGGTATGGAGGAGCCAAAGAGATGAAATTCTGAAGTACGTTATGGTGATTCTGGTAATGGTGGAATACTGCTGATTGTGTAGATAAACAACATAGTCTTCTTCCAGAGATTTCTTCCCATTCTTCTAAATGTCCTACAAGCTAAATCCATAATGGAGAAGAGAACTAAAAAAACTTTAAAACTAAGGGATGGTTTTGTTTCTCGCAATCCAGAAACGTGGTGACAAGGATCTGGGCTTTAAAAGTTAACAGTGGAAATGACAGGCAAGAACAAATTCAAGAGACATTCTGAAAGGAGAATCATTTCTCACTACATACAAGATAAAAAGATAAAAAGAGGATCTAACTGATCCTTTCAATCACCGAATTTCCATACCCTACACTCAAGCCACAGTGGACTGTTCCTTAGAGGTACTGAATTTTCACGTCACACATATTTTTTTAAATCATAGAATCACTGTACTATAAAAAAAAAAGCTTTGTATAGTTATTTGTCCATGATGCAAGATATAAAGGTCATACCCTCCCTATGTCCCTAGGTCCATTCTTTCTTACACGATCTTCCCCCTTTTCTCTGCATTTCAGTTAACCACTTCTTTAAATATACACTCAAAAGTCTTCTCTGGGAAGTTTACGGAGATAACCTCCTTTCCTCTACCACCATCCCCACCCACCATCCCTACCCGCCTACCCACCCAAACACTGAGAACTAATCCCACTGTTAACTATGGTCCCATAGCACTTAAAACACTGAGTCATTATTCCTTTTACTATTTATTTATTGCATGAGCTTAACACTAAAGAGCTCAAATGGGAATTCCATGAAGCCACAGATCATGTCTCATCTACTATATCTCCAGTAAGTACCTAAAACAGAATATCACATACTACTGTTTAATAAACTTTTGTTCAATAAACAAATGAATAGGGGCGCCTGGGTGGCTCAGCTGGTTAAGCAACCGCTTCAGCTCAGGTCATGATCTCACAATTTGGGAGTTGGAGTCCTGTGTCAGGCTCTGTACTGACAGCTCAGAGCCTGGAGCCTGCTTTGGATTCTGTCTCCCTTTCTCCACCCCTCCCCTGCTCACCCTCTGTGTCTCTCTCTCAAAAGTAAATAAGCATTAAAAAAAATTTCTTTTAAATAAAATAAATAAAGGAAAAAAACAAATTTGCTACTACAGACCTTATGGAATTTCAAAACACCTGTCACTCATACGGTGCCCTTTCAGAGAAAAACCTACGTTCCTGTATAAATTGTTATGGTTCAACACATGCTAATTCAAACTAAATCAGTTTTACTATGTGCTCACTTCAGCAGCACATATACTAAACCAGCTTTACTACCCCAGCGATAAAAAGTATATATAGCTAGGGGCACCGGGTAGCTCAGTTGGTTAAGCAACTGACTCTTGGTTTCTGCTCAGGTCACGATCTCATGGTTCGTGACTTCGAACCCCACGCTGGTGGGGCTGTCAATATGCACTGTCGATGCAGAGCCTGCTTGGGATTCCCTCTCTCTCTTCCTCTCTCTCTGCCCCTCTGCTGCTTGTGTGCACTCACTCTCACTCTCAAAATAAATAAATAAACTAAAAAAAAAAAAAAAGTACATATAGCTAGAGGTTGATCCAGAAGCTAAAGCAACCATACGAGGCCTGAAATTCAGGCTGATAGGGACGTTCCAAATTTCAAGGTTGCAAAATGTCCCAATTAAACCTTAGACTGCAGAAAGTGTAAAAGCTATATGAACAAAGATGACAAAGGTCATAGGAGCTCATTTCGTTCTTCCGAGTGACTGTCAGCTGCTATTCCCTTTATTAATGGAGACTATTCCACAAGCCGGCGTTCGCGATCCTGAAGACCATATGGAACGAACGGGCAGTGACTAGGGCCTTCCCATGCTACCCCATGCACATTTCCTGAGTATGCTTGCAATAAAATTCTATTATCTCTCTTCCTTGTGGTCTTAAAGGACCTAAGTAACAGAGTAACTAATATAGGAAACCAAGCAGAAGGAAGACACACATACCAAATGCAAAGTGGCAAAAGAGTGACATCACTAATCAGCAGAGGTTACATGGAAGGTAGGACTTTGTTTTGTACATATTGCTTTTACAAAGACAGCAAAGTAGTCTGATGTTCTGTAATAGATTGAAAAGACTGAATGAGACTGAGCACAAAAGTCTGAGTCCCAAAGGTGTGTGTTTGTGGGTCATTTT
The DNA here is from genome assembly GCA_030068075.1 of Paguma larvata. Lineage (NCBI taxonomy): Eukaryota > Metazoa > Chordata > Mammalia > Carnivora > Viverridae > Paguma > Paguma larvata. Next base: position 43,163,227 of record CM057838.1, read on the forward strand.
GATCAAAGTTTAAGCCACAAGAGTGTTTAAACTCACCTTGGAAATAACTACATAAAAAAAAAAAAAGGAGGAAGACAGAAAAAAGAAAATGCGAGATCTATGTCAATTATGAACTGAAAAGAAGAGCACATAATACAGAGAAAAAGAAGCAACAGAAAAATCAGAAAGCCAGAGAAAGATAAAATTTTAAGAAACAGAGATCTGAGAGGGATAAGAACAGGGGGGAAAAAAAGGTTTCTGATTTCACCAAGCAATGTCTGCAAGTCTGTAACCTTAAAGCAGTTTCATTAGATAGACAAGGCCTGAGCATGTTTCAAAAGAAGGAAGCCTTACAAACAGATTTTAAAGATTCTAGAATTGGAGAACAAAAACGTGACTATGGGAGTGAAGTTACAGAAGTATAAGAAGGGTCCCCGTTCGAAGGTTAGATGAAAGCGGAGAAGAGAAGAAACTGCAAAGTTAGATGAAAATGTGAGGATAGGACAGAAAAAGTGCAAATTTAGGGGACAAGCTCGGAAGCTAGTCAGAAGTTACAGCTTTTTCTGAGAAGTCTGTTAACACTAAACTCGCTTCATGCAAGAAACGGCCAGTCATAAAAGGCTCAACGTAGGAAAAAACCCAAAAAGCCTACATTTAATCCTCTTCCTTTCTTCTCTCTGCCTCCAGCTTTGCGGCAGCAGTTGACAAGTTTATACACAGGTGGTAACTCCTGCTGAGGACATCTCTTAGGCTTTGAAGAGACTTACACTTCAGATGAGAGAAGGAACAGCCAGCTGCTTATGACTGGTCAAAGGTTTTTTGGTTTGTTTGGATTTTTAGGTTGTGGTAAAATATACATAATATAAAATTTACTATTTTAACTATTTTTAAGTGTACAATTAGGTGACGATAAGTACATTCACACTGTTGTGCAGCCATCGCCACCACCCATCTCTGGGACTTTTCATTACCCTGAACTAAAAACTCTGTATCCACTCAACAACTTCCCATAGTCCCCTCCTCTAGTCCCTAGTAACCACCATATTACTTTCTGTCTCTATGAATTTGACTACTCTAAGTACCTCATATATAAGTGGAATCATAAGATACATGTCCTGTGTCTGGCTTCTCTCACTTAGCATGTTTTTAAGATTCATCCATGTTGCATGTAGCATGCATTACAATTTTACTCATTTTAAGGTTGGGGAATATACCAATATTTTGCTTATCCATTCAACTACTGGTGGACATTTGGACTGCTTCTACCTTTTAGCTATTGTGAATAATGCTGAAAATAAACTCTGGTGTACAGATATCTGAGTCCTTGCCTTCAATTCTTTTGGATACATATATAGATGTGGAATTGCTGGATCGAATGGTAATTGTATGTTTAATTAACTTATTTAGAAACCATCATACTGTTTTCCACAGTGACTGTCCTATTTTACATTCCAATGTACAAGGATTCCAACTGCAACACACCCTAGACATTTACTTTCTGGCTTTAAATGAAAAGAAGCTGAGACAACACTTATTTTCTGGATATGGATATATATACATACATGTATTTACGTGTCTATATATATTTATGTATAAATCTGGAAATTTATATACATATAAAATAGTCATCCTAAAGAGGATGAAGCTATTTCATTGTAGTTTTGATTTGCATTTCCCTAATGATTCGTTATATTGAGCTTTTTCATGGGCTTATTGTCCATTTGTATATCTTCTTTGGAGAAATGTTTATTCAAGTCCTTTCTCCATTTTTTACTTGGAATATTTTGGCCAAAGACCTGTTTTTTTTTTCTGAGTGGGGGGAGGGGCAGAGGAAGAAGGAGTACAAGAACCCCAAACAGGCTCCAGGCCCACCACAGAGCCCGATGTGAGATCATGACCTGAATTGAAATCAAAAGTCGGATGCTCCAGCGACTGAGTCACGCAGGCGCCCCTGGCCAAAGATTTTTAAAAAGAGACAAAAACGAAGGCTTTCTACATTGCTAGATCTAGCTCCCTAGTCAAGAATAATTAGAATATGCCTTCTAGATCTTTTGGGAAGCTAATCATGGAGAGGAGGCTCTGGTCAGAGCGCATATCCTGCAGAAGAAAAGAACTTCCAACTCCTCAAGAACAGAGTCCTTCCTCTTAAAGGATGTTCTACCTCATTTCAGTGAGGCTCTGTCATTTTCAATGTGTTTTTCTTTTACGGCAAGTGTCCTTATATTTTAGTGATCACACACTTCTGGTAGCTTTATTACTAGTGACAGTGGCTATTTAATAAGTCATAACTTTTATTAACGGTGATACTGTTATTACTGCTATATGCTAAGCACCATGCTGCATCTTATATGTGATATCTCATTTAAAATTAAGTTCTCGGGGCACCTGGATGGCTCAGTCACTTAGCATCTGACTTCGGCTCGGGTCATGGATTTCATGGGTTCGAGCCCTTGGTTGGGCTCTGTGTTGGCAGTGCAGAGCCTGCTTGGAATTTTCTCTCTCTCTGCCCCTCCCCCCACTTGTCTTCACTCTCGAAATAAATAAATAAACTTAAAAAATAAAATAAAATTAAGTTCTCCACTTCGACCCTAGCAGGTTCATCTCGACTACTGTTAGAAAAGTAAAACGTCTTTAAAACCCGTGAAAGGTTCTCATCCTTTGGTCCTTCAACATTCCATTATCAAGCAACGTCCACCAGTCTCAATATTAGCCTTAAATAATATTTTCTAAGTGACACACAATGCCTCTGTCTTGAATCCACAAAATCAAACATCTTTTTTACTCCAAGCACAGAAAGTATTATTTTACCTCAAACTAATAAAATTCAAGGATCTTTTTTTCTGCTTCTTTTGCTTTTTAAAGGCCAAACATCTTGTAAATACTTAGCTCTGAAAAAATACAACTGATTTTTTTAACTCAACTAGAACATATGTATCCAAATTAAAGCTGTCCTTTTATCCCTTCGAAAAGCTATGTGTTTCTTCAAAAGATGTTGACAGTGACAGATACATTTTTGAAACACCTTAGAAAACGTCTTCAGAGACAAATGCTTTACAATCACCATTTCATTTAATCTTCGCAAAACCCAAAGAAACGGTACTGTTACCACCTCCATTTTATAAGTGAGTATACTGAGACTTAGAAAAGTTACGGAACTTGCCCACCAGAACACTGAGTAAGTGGCGGAGCTAAGACAAGAACCAAGAGGTCCGTCTGACTCTGAAGCTCTGGCTTTTTATTGTTTTGCCGTGAGTATCACTGTTTTAATGGTGAAATAGACGTGATTTGGTGATCTCATACGGCACTTACTTAAAATTTATGAGGGTTTAGTTAATTACTGGCACTAGAATGAGATGAAATCCACCTAAGAAAACAGATGCTCTACAATGGATAGAAGACTTTTCAAAAGTAAAGTCTTATTTTTTCAGCTCTATCATACCATTTCCTCTCAGGTTGGGCTCTTTGCCCAAAAGTACTCTAAAATTATAATTTCCTGGCAAAGGGTTTTAAACAAAACAAAGCTGAGATTTTTCTCCTTCTTTCACCCTTCAGAGTCTTTCATTTTTATTTTCTAAGAACTTTGCACTTACCCTCAACTGGAAAGCGATAGAATCTCTTTTAATTTCTTATAACAAACCTATTCGAAGAAATGCTGCAACACATTCCCTAGCTTTAGAGACACAGTACTGCATATTACTTTATTAATAATGTGTTTTTCAAAAAAACACAAAGCCACAAACAGCAGACAACACAAAACAGCACATTCGAAAACATCCTGTTAAAATAAAAATTAAAAATAATCTTATAAGAAATACGCAGAACTATGAATCTCATAACTTTTAACCCAAGTCCTTATAAAGATTTTTAAATACTTAATAACCATACCTAAATTTGAGAACTAAAAAAGGGAAGAGAATCTTTAATTGATTAAAAATAAAAGAGAATACTTCCATACGAAACTTGGCAAGGTCAACCCATGTACCTGCTATCCAGAAAAATCTTCTAAGATTTGTGCCAAAGACACTACCTACACTTTAAAACTGGTTTTACTCATATATTTTGTCCCTCATTTATTTCCTGCACTTCAAAATTTGAAGATAAAATATAAGGACTTAGTCCTTGTGCACTGACAACTCCTCACTCCCATCCCTAGAATACTAAAATTAACTACATAAGTAAACATACAAATACATAAATACAGTAAAGGTGTACTTACATTAATAAAATGTAATTTCAAGGAAAGTTTAAACTGACAATGTTAACATGCGTATCATTCAGTGTGTACTCTGCTTTCTGCTTAAGTTTTACAGGCTTTCAGAAATAGAGATGAGAACCATGAAGACAGTGGCTCAGTTCCGCTATTTGCGCAGACGGACACTCTCTTGATTTCTCAGCACCGTGTGATGACACGGTAACAGCACATATGAAGCCATGTCTCAGTATTTCTCTGGCTCTTTGTAAACAAATTAAGAGGATTACAGTGCTTTATGAAAATAATTTAGTTTTTTTTTAATGTTTATTTTTGAGAGACAGAGACAGAGACAGAGCACAAGCAAGGGAAGGGCAGAGCGAGAGGGATACACAGAATCCAAAGCAGGCTCCAGGCTCTGAGCTATCAGCACAGAGCCCGATGGAGGGCTCATACTCACAAACCATGAGATCGTGACCTGGGCTGAAGTGGGATGCTTAACTGACTGAGCCACCCAGGTGCACCAGTAATTTCTGCTTTTGTAAATTGGGATTATTTTTACTTGTTTGGTTTTGTTTTTTTAGAAATAAAAATAAATTTTTTAAATCCCAAAGATATCCAATAGAAAAAAAGTTTGATCATTATAAGAAAGATAAATAGCCTAAATACTTTGCCCACAGAAATTAAAAATAAACAACTCTATGTGTAATGTTACTGTATTTGCACAAGTATAAATACCCTCTGAAATCCCAATGCACTTTTTGTAATAATATCATGAGTTACCAAAATCTAAGTAACATTCCAAAATGACAGAAAAATGTTTTAGCTGAATTCTATGGGCTTAAGGTAATAACCTGTTCCTTTTTGGATGCAAACAATTTAGTTATTTTCATATTAAAACTTAAGAACTTAGGGAAATGTTTCTCCCCTTCACTGCATATAATGTTCCTCCTCTTGGTCAAAAGATAATTTCAAGATGTACTATGAACTCAGAAGAGAAAAAGACCTCTAGTAAGCGAAAACGGACACAAAGAGCATGTGCTTTACTTTCAGAAAGGGAGAGCAGCTGTCAGGTCAGCTCGTTATTTCTAAGATAACTGCAGTTTACAGAAGGACATAGTAATGAGAATGACAGATAACAGTAAAAGATAAGACTAAGTAGTGGGAAAAACCAGCTACATACAGCGACAACGCTTCGAACACACCAAAGAGAGCACACCTGACTGTTTCTATCAACTAAAACTATGAAAACGTCTAAAAACTGTTTCTATGACCATTTTTATAAACAGGAAAAGCAAGAAGATTTTCTTTCTTGAAGTTTCAGAAGACTGAGTCAAGTGCCTTCATTTTGGAATGATTTCCACCAAAACTGGTTGTATAAAGTGTTTGTAAAATATTTGAAAATACAATGCCTAAAGTGGTTTACTTCATTTATTTGAAAAATCCATTACATGGTGCACCATACTTCACAATGATGCTAACAATAGTTAAAATGATAACCACATCACTATTTTGGCAGGCTCTTTGAAATCACATGGGTTTATGGATATTAATTACAGCTATCTAATTAAGTGCTGAGAGTCTATCTAAAAGGTGGTGGGGGGAATCCCACTGTCTTATCATTACTACTACTTGAATTCTCTTCTACTAGAAAAAACAAAAACAAAAATCCTTGGAAGTATACAATAAGAATCAAGTTCATGGAAGGAAAATTCCTTCTGCCAAGGAAAGAAAATCATCGAAACACTTTCTTCTCAAGAGTTAATTAGTACATACATTTTTAATTTCCACTGGAATTTTATGAGATTCCATTTTTTTAATTTGACCTTTATTTCTCAGAAGTCTCAGAAATTACATAAACTATAAATTTTTTTCATAGCGATCATTTCTCTATGATCCAAACCTCTATGATCCAAGTTTCACTGATTACTAAGAATGTTTGAATATATGACCACTGGAAAATAATTGCTGGTTGCTGTTTAACTGTAAGACAACAGACATCGACTTATTGGTCCAACATATCAACTTATAGATCCGACCTAATGTCTTTTAAAACAGTAAGTAATTACACCAAAACTAATTCTTTCTAAAGTTATGTGACACAGCATCAAATGTAAATTACCAACCACGTCACTGAGACACATACCTTGTATTATCTAATCAAAAGCACAATAAAACTTAACAAGAGGGGCTGATACCAAACCTAAAAAGGAATAACATATGGCATTTAATATCTGGATATACTTCATTTTGCACTTCATCATACTGTAGTCAGTTAGGATTGGATTTATAAAGCAGCCTCAAAAGATGGCCTTGAATTTTGTTTGTGCACAGATAGATATACTTTTATGTATGCAAGACAAAGCAAGCTAAAAGGGCTACCTTAAAAACTAAGGCCTGAAATCTAATCTTATCACTAGTGGTGGTTTTGTCTTGGATTCTTTTATTTTCTGTATCTTTTTTGTTTAAGAAAAGAAGAAACTAGGTCACCTGAAACACTTAGAGGTGAGAAAGAAGTAAGGCTGGATATTAGGATAATAGTGGGCCAAAGGGTAACCAAAGTAGAAGGGAGAACATGAAGGTAAAAGTCCACTCAAAATAGTCTCTACCACAGAATTTACCTACACACGCCTAGTTTCTGACTTAAACTTAGAAACATAAAGGTATGGTGGAGATATTATTCGGAGGAAGAAGCTCAAAACTTCAGTGCTATCAAATTTTTTGACATAGTATCCCACAGTCAGAAAGAATGAGTCAGTTCTCCTATCTGTGAAAAAACATTATTTAAAATTAAAGTGGCACTAATCACACTAGTGCCCAGGTTAAGGTCCTGAAACACCATTTCTTACTAAAAGAAAGCTGTGCTTCTTGGAGAAATGGTTGATTCCGGATCCAGGACAGAAAATGGACATGATGAGCCCTGAATATCTTATCACTACAGACAACAAGGAAGACACAGGTCATGTTGTCCCTGAAGAGACTCCCACTGACCAAAGATGGGGGCACTTTGAGTTTCAACAACAGTTGATTAAAATCCATCAGGGGCACTTGGGTGGCTCAGTCGGTTGAGCATCCGACTTCAACTCAGGTCATGATCTCACGGTCTGTGAGTTCGAGCCCCTCGTCGGGCTCTGCGCCGATAGCTCAGAGCCTGGAGCCTGCATCGGATTCTGTGTCTCCCTCTCTCTCTGCCCCTCCCCTACTCATGCTCTCTCTCTGTCTCAAAAATAAATAAACATTAAAAAAAATTAAAATCCATCAAATATGGGGTGCCTGGTGGCTCAGCTGGTTAAGTGTCCAACTCTTGGTTTTGGCTCAGGTCATGATCTCACAGTTTGTGAGTTCGAGCCCTGTATCAGGCTCCGATGCAGAGCCTGCTTGGGATTCTTTCTCTTCCTCTCTCTCCCTTTCCCTCCCTCCCACATGTGCTCTCTCTAAAAAATAAATAAACTTTAAAAAATAAAATCCATCAAATATGTTTAAATCCATTAGCTCATAGAGGCACTTAAAAAAAAAGAATTGGTTCCCTTTGGAGAAAAATACGGAACTAATTCATTCTCTTGAAAATGGGTAAATAAAGGGGAAGAATCAAGCATTTATCCTGTTTTATAAACTGTGCCCCTGGGTAATCAAACAAAAGATGAGGGAAGTGATTCTCTATAAAAATATTCCAACTAATAAATGAAAATAAAACGATGTATTTAGAAATTCCCCATTTTGCAACATCCAATGAATTAACAGAAATAAGCACTAATCATCAAAGCTGCTAATTTCACAAAAAAGAGACACAACTAGACACTAAGTAACTAATACAGTCTTGCCAAACACCACCTATAGCAATTCCTATGGGATCGAAATTGAGCCCATCTGTCTCTGGACCCAGTTAACCTTTTGCAGAAAATACGGAAGGCAAAAGAACATGTAGAATTGCACCTGTGTAAGCAAACAGCAAAATCCAGGCTGTGAAAACTATAAACAGCCTGAGTTCTTCAACAGGAAAAAGAAAAGAAAAGGGATAGAGAAACTAGTGTATTAAAAATGACAACTCCTGGGGCACTTGTGTGGCTCGGTGGGTTGGATGTCTGACTTCGGCTCAGGTCATAGTCTCATGGTTCATGAGTTCAAGCCCCACATCGGGCTCACTGCTGTCAGTGCAGAGCCCGCTTTGGATCCTATGTCCCCTCCCCCCCCCACCCTTCTCCTGCTTGTGCTCTCTCAAAAATAAATAAACACTAAAAAAATAATAAAAGTAACAACTCCTATAAAAACTATTTTTTTTTAATTTGCAAGATGAGCCCTAGAATGTCTAGCAAAGTGCGTTTAGGTTATCACTATAAAGTCAGGATAAGAGAAAGGACGGGAAAAGGCAGCTGTGATTGGGATGGAACACTAGGAAGGGAGTGTGGCCGAGTTCCTTTTTCTTAACCTGACTGGTGATTACAAAGGCGTCTGCCTTACAGGAATCATCATCAAGCCATACATTTGTTTTTTACTGATGTTTTATTTTGCAGTAAAAACATTTTTTAATGGCAGGTTACCAGGACACCCTAATGCTGCAAACACCTAGCAAGGACTTGGCATGTTTCCGGTTCTCTAGACTGATACAGTGAGAAAAGAGGTTAACAAAAGAAGTTAGTGCCCATCGTTTCCTCCCAATCTACTTCCTCTTCTAAGGGAACCACCTGACATCACATTCGGGGCCCGACACATTCACTTTTCTGGGAGTTGGAAATTCTAAGAAACAGACTGAAAGGTACCCAAACCTGTTTCTCTCCAGGTCTTCCTCCAACTCCCAAGTTGCTCAAACACAAAACCTAAGGGCCAGAATGGACTCTCTTCCTCAATCCCCACATCTAGTCTATCAGTAAGTCCTTCATTCCCAACTCCAAAATATAATTTAAATCTGTCCACACTTCTCTCCACCTCACTGACGCCACTCAGGGTTAGATGAACTATCATCTAACCATGAACTATCCCAACAGCCTCCTAACTTGTGTCCCTGCTCTACAATCTATTCTACCCAAAGCAACCAGAGTAATCTTTTAACAACGTAAACTGCTTAAAATTCTGCTTAAAACCTTTTAATGACAGCGCACTGCGCTCTTATATCCAAATTCCTTTCCACAGCCCGCACCACTGAATCCCTGCCCATCTCTCTGACCTCATCTCCAACCACTTTCTCCCATTTTACAATCCAGCCACAGTGGCTTCATTTCAATTCCTCCCACACACTAAACTCTCTGCCACCTCCAGGCCTTCTCACAGCTTTCCCTCTGCCTGGAATACTCTTTCTAGCTACTCACGAGGATAACTTCTCACGACCCCATGTCACAGGTTTAGTATTACCTTCTCAGAGAAGCCCTGTCCAAATGTCCTATTAAACAGGTTCCACCATTCTTCTCTGTCAATACGAACTGCTTCTAACCTTCAGAGCTCAAGCTCCAACCAGTGTGTATGTTCTTCTATGAGGTCAAAGATCTCAACTGCTTCATTTAACAATGCACCCAGTATGTAACATTTGAAAGGCAGTTAATTAATAATTACTAAATATATGAATAAATGAGCAAATGAATGAACTCAAGGCTGACAGCCAATTTCTGCCATGAGCAATGATCAATGAGTAAAGAGAGACAGTTTTTAGAAAGAAATAGGAGAACGGGGCAACTCAGCAGACTCAGGAGAGATCACCTAGCTCCAGAGAGAAAGAAATTTCAAGGAAATTATATGCCTCTTATCTTTAACTTATGCTTTCCTCAAATATGTAAAAGGTTCACCTAAATTACAAAAATAATTTCGACTTTCATTCCTTTCCAACTACAGGACTCTAGGTCCAATGATCTCACAAAATAAAAAATCATGAAAATGAACAATGATCCGGACAAACATTCTATATTCTGAATATAGAAACCTCCTCAGCTTTGGAATCACATACTGCAACAATGTCCCAGTTTTCTAAGTGGCAGAGTGTGTGTGTGTATACCAAGATACTAATATTTATATCAAGATATCTGCAACTATCTGAAAATGTGACTCTATTTGACATCTTTACTAAGATGTCTGGTATCATGTAAAATTTAAGCTAATTCAGAGCCCACATATACTATCACGCGTACACCTATATTCATTATCAGCAATATTAACTGTTTTCTGCAAGTCTCGTTTTCTTCTGAAGTCATTTTGTAAGATATGTCCTTTAAGATACTTTTAAGAAGTTCAAGGTAATCTATACCTTATTATTCGTGGCATGTAAACAATGAACTTATTTTTAATATTTATACATGTCTATTTACATATTTATTTGCATCTATTCAATTTTAGACTGTAGAAAAAAGAGTTGTGATGACACCTGTCAAATACAGAATCTGTTCTAAGAACTAAGAACTGAAATTAGAATAATCCTAGAATATGAGGCAATTCAAATAAAATCTCAACAAAAAAGAAGCTTGGGACAGATAAAAAGGGAAGTTTCTATCAGATAGTATAAATTTTCTCCTTACCAGAAAAACTGAAGATCTTTAGTACTTAGAAAAGGGAGAGCTGGCAGGAAGTCAGAAATTGAGGCAATCATAATTAGAGCATTGCATGGGGTCATTCTACACCAGAAGGCAAATGAGCCTTTGCCTGAGAGCAACATTTATGTATTACATATTCTTTTGTGAACTGTTAGACATCATAGATTACCAATTTCCATTTTCCCATACTTCAGTTGGGACCTATATAGAGTGTTCAAAATACCATGATTTTTTTTTAATTTTTTTTTAATGTTTATTTATTTTTGAGAGACATAGACACAGAGTGAGCAGGAGAAGGGCAGAGAGAGAGGGAGACACAGAATCTGAAGCAGGCTCCAGGCTCTGAGCCATCAGCACAGAGCCCGATGCGGAGCTCGAACTCACAGACTGTGAGATCATGACCTGAGCCAAAGTCAGCCACTTAACCAACTGAGCCACCCAGGCGCCCCCAAAATACTATGATTTTTAAATAACAGCTTCCTTTATCCTTATCACCTCTCTCCTTTTTAGGCTCTTAAAGAATATCTCTATTGTGTATATAGGTAGTTACCCCAGTCTGGATTCCTCTGCCGATGCCATCATAGAGCTTTTAAGTATGAGGATGGAGTCTAAAATGAAATCAGTTTCTTGACTGTCACTACTACATATGCTAACAATGTTTTTTCAAACTGCAGATCACAACCCATTAGTAGGTCATGAAAATAATTTGGTGGATCGTGACTGGCAGCTTTTCAATGAAACAGAATAGAACAGAAAGTAGAAAAATAGCAAAAACATCCTACATAGTACACTGTATGAAACTTCTGTTTTAGTTTGATATGTATGTGGCCCTGTCCTGGGTTTCGCCATCGATATATATTTTTTTTATTTTTTGAGAGCCACTAATATATGATGGCCCAAAGTGACAGTACCTTTAGTTCAACACAAACTTCTTTGAAACCAGAAAAATTAAATTCAAAGCACTTCCCCTGCCTCTACAATCTGAACTAGAAGTACTCAATTTAAACCTTTTATTATTTTTTTAAAGTTTATTTATTTATTTTGAGAGACAGAGAGAGAGAGAGACACACATAGCACGTGAGGCTGGGGAGAGAGAATCCCAAGCAGGCTCTGCACTACACGATCAGCGCAGAGCCGGAGGTGGGATTCAAACTCCTGAACCATGAGAACCTGAGCCGAAACCAAGAGTAGGATGCTTAACCAAGTGAGCCACCCAGGCATCCATAAGCCTTTTATTATTAAACCTCTACTGATACACACTTTTTGAATGAGCATTTAGATTACTTTAGAAAATAAATTTCAACCTAGCTATGTTTAACATACATTTACCTTTTTCTTTGCATTTCTAACTAATTCTTCGGTACTAATATACGCTATCTCTCAGCCCCTTAAAAACAAAGGATAAATTAATCCTTGCCTCAGGTTGGCTAAAGACTGAGTTTATCTCCTGCCTTATGGTGCAACTGAAGTTTGCTCACCAGGACCCGCTCCAGATGTTACTGTTCCCCCTTTTTAGGAAGGAAGAGCTAATTAATTGACCAGATGACTGGTCCCATCTATAGGATGTAAGTTGATTAGAAAGGAGTTGGTCTCATCCCCAATTAACCAAGAAAAGCCTAAGGGAGAACAGATATGCTTTAGGGATCACGTCATTAAAGAGACACCCATTTGTTTCTTTTCTTTCCCCCTGAACTACCAAGAACCTCCTCCCCTAGCCTGTCTCTAAAGGTGGGAGCTCCCCGCAGGGCCTACCTGAGGCTACTGGCCTTTGTTTTTTTTTCTTGGAGGTCATCTTCTCACAGAAAACTCTAGCTCCCCACTTAGTGAATCTCTACAATAATAAGCACAGAAGGATTTTTACTTTGTCACACTCCAACGGCACATCAATTAGTAATACAGACATAAAACGAAGCCCATACCCCTTGTCATTGCAACGTCTTCATGATTTTCGTCATACCCTACTACCTACCTACCTGGTTTGTTGCTTTGTCCCACACAACTCAATTCCAAGAGTTGATAGTTCCTGCTGTCTGTTTATCTGCATTCCCAATTTCTTATCTAAGGTCAGGGCAACTGATGCTACGGGCCGATATTGGCTTCTCATGCTGAGGAATATATGAATACCTTACACTTTACCCTTCTATATCATCATCCTTTTTTTTTTTTATGTTTATTTATATTTGAGCAAGCACAAGCGGGAAGGGGCAGAGGATCGGAAGTGGGCTCCACGCTGACAGCAGCTAGCCCATGTGGGGCTTGAACTCAAGAACCCACGAGTTCATGACCTGAGCTAAAGTTAGATGCTCAACCAACTGAGTCACCCAGGTACCCCATCAGCCTTTTACTTTCACTTTTTCATTCCCTAATAATCTATCTTCTGACTGATACTCCATTTATTCATAGCAACACTTTCCTTTATGAAATAATGGTTTTCTTACCTTTACTTTTCATTTGTGTGAATGCACCTTATAACCCTAATATTTTACCTTGAGTCTTCACCTTTACTTCCCCCAACTACCTTTACACACTATAAAAAAAAAAAAGAAAAAATTGCCAAAAAATCCAACCATCGCTTACATCAAAGAACTCTCCTTATCTGTCTTGAAAGTAAATTTCAGTAGCCTACTCTCGTCTTATTATCCTTCCAGCGTTTTCACTGTCCCACACCAACTCTTCCTCCAAATACACCTTAACCGATGCAGTATATTTTATTTTTTTAATAATTTATTGTTAAATTGGTTTCCATACAACACCCAGTGCTCATCCCAACAAGTGCCCTCCTCTGTGCCCGTCACCCACTCTCTCCCCTCCCACACTCCCCTCTCCCCTCGGTTTGTTCTTAGTCTTTCAGAGTCTCTTATGTCATGTCTTCCTTCTTCTCTGTGGCTTTTTTTTTTCTTCCTTCCTTCCCCTCTTCCCCTCCCCCCTGATTTTCTGCTAGGTCTTCCAAAGGCTACCTATGCGTGGGAACATATGGCATCTGTCTTTCTCTGCCTGACTTATTTCACTCAGCATAATATCCTCCAGTTCCATCCATGTTGCCACACATGGCCAGATTTCGTTCTTTCTCATTGCTGCATAGTATTCCATTGTATATATATACCACATCTTCTTTATCCATTCATCAGTTGATGGACACTTAGTCTCTTTCCATGATTTGCCTGTTGTCGAAAGTGCTGCTATGAACATCAGGGTACACGTGCCCCTATGCATCAGCATTCCTGTATCTCACCAAGGCATTTTAAATTTTAAATAGCTATTAATTCTATAATCTAACTGACGAACAAGGCCTGTCTAATACAATGTATCTCTCCAGCAACAACATTCTGTCCTCTCTTTAACAACTGTATGGGTAGTACATATGACTACCTATCCTCAAGCAACCAGAGTTTTCATGCTACCCACCACCTGTCTTTCATAGAGGCCTGCTTCCCCTTTTATGAACATTCTACTTGGTGAAGAGCCCAAGTCTGATCATTTTCTTTTCTGTCTATCAAAACCTATCTATTGTATGGTCATCTTTCTTTCATCTAGCAGTTCCCCTACAGAGAAATCTGAGAAACTCAACTTACCAAAATGCTAATAATTAATAACCATTTGAGGGACTTCCTTCCCAGAGTAACTTCATTTTAATAAGGACTTATGAAGACCTCTGGGACAGACCTGGTAAGGAAACCTGGGGAATCTAAAAGCTATTCTGATACCTCAAGTCAGTAACCACAGATGACCACATCTATTGCCTGTATTTAACCAGCCTTGTTGGTGAGACCAAATCAGTGATGTGAGGTGACAGAGGCCTTCCAGATCCTCTAGTCATGATTCTCAGATCTGGCTGAGAGTGGAATCTGCAAATCCCAGAGAAAAAGGATGATACCAAAGAGTAAAGGCAGGCCTCACACCAGGTCAGATATACATGAACAACATGCTAAAAATATAAAGACACGGGGGCGCCTGGGGGCGCTCAGTCGGTTAAGCGTTCAACTTCAGCTCAGATCATGACCTCGTGGTTCATGGGCTCAAGCCCCTCGTTGGGCTCTGTGCTGACAGCTCAGAGCCTGGAGCCTGTTTTGGATTCTGTGTCTCCCCCTCTCTCTCTGCCCTTCCCCTGCTCATGCTCTGTCTCTCTCTGTTTCAAAAATAAAACAAACGTTAAAAAAAAATTTAATATAAAGACACATATGGGAATAACAAATACCCAATTCAGGACAGTGACTACCCTTTGGGGGGATAGGGAGGGAATACAATTGAGAAAAGATATACTTCGGGAGCTTCGACTATATTTGTAGTATTTTATTTCTAAAGCTGGATAATGTGACACATAGGTACTTACTAAATTAGCTTTTGAATATCTAAAATTTTGTAAATGAACAAAGAACAATATGAAGACGGCATATACTCAAATGGATATAACATTGGCAACACAGAGAAGTACCGTACGCTAGAAAGCACTCAAATAAGATACTTCATGAAGCAGGCCTTGAAGGAAGAATAAAACATAGATTACTAGCAAAAACTACCACAAACTTCTCTAAAGGAAAAGCATGAACAAAGGCAAAGCTGGGAGTACCCACAGCCTACAACCCAAATGAAAAACAAAAGGGAAACTTCAGGAGGACAGATTCATTTTGGAGAAGAGTAATGAAGCCTGGGGATTAGGTCCGAGACCAAGAGATAGGGGCCTTGGGTACTAAGTAGACGAGTGTGCGCCAACCCCAAAAGAAAATAGCGTGGTGGAAGTGATGTTTTAACAAAACAAATCAGAAGCCTCGTGCAGGATGAACTAAAGTAAACAGTCCTATGGATCATTAGGAGGTTCTGTAGGGCAGTGAAAGGGGAAGAGAAGGAGGTAACACGCGAGAACCAGGTCCTAGTGCCCCACCTCTACTCCGAACAGAGCCTTTCTACCGCTAAAAATTTCAGAAAACTACTGCACTGAAGTACCTAGTTGGAAGGCATTGCTGTAAATTAAGTATGATGCTCATAAAAGCCAGGAAAGGGGTAGTAGGACCAAAAATGAACGGAGAAAAGAAAATGAATCCAGTCGTTCCAATGGAATTCAACAGGACCTAGTGACAAACCAGATGGAATAACGGAAGAGTGGATCTGCACGAAAAAATCAAAAATACCCACCAAATAGCAGCTGTTGTCACACGGACTTGAGCATCAGCAATATACATGTGACCAGTAGAAGTGCCTGAGCTACCCAAGGGAGAAAAGCAAAGTGACATTCCTACAGAGATCGGGGAAAGAACAAGCAGAGGACCCGCAAGACTGTAGCTAGACATGACCACCACATCGTGGAAGGCTCAGAAAGCAAGCGAGTTTTAAGAAAGAGGTATCACTGTACACAGTGAGCGGGTGCGCAGCCCTGGGCAGCCAATCAGACACAGGGTTCTGGCATTCCTCCACTTGACCAGGTTATTTAACCCGAGTTTCGATTAATAAGGAAAAAAGAAACTAACAACATTTAACATCATCAAACGCATTGCGAAGCACTGGGCTAAGTACTTCACACACACTCCCACTGAATTCTCACGACACACTTTACAGATGAAGAATTAAATGCAGAACGAGCATAGTAAGTTACAGAGCCAAGATCTCTGTTTCTTAGGACAATAAAATAAAGGAATGTGTATATAAAGTTCCTGGTAAATAAAGTGACCTTAATGGAAGCTATATTTTATCATTAGAAGGTAATGATCGACAGAGAGAAAAAACTCACTGTCAGTTATCCCTGTCACAGGCGTCCATGTGGCAAACTCTTTTAGTGTCCTCGGCTATAAAACAGGATCGATGCCTGTAATCCAACCTATTTAAAGGGCTGCAATGATGATACTGTGAAAATGCAAAGGCTATGAAAAAATTTTAAGCCATATTCGAATATATGGGATTAATGTCACATATCTTGCTCTTCAGAAATGCTTTCCTGGACCAACATAAGTCTCTCTGATGAGAGCCAAAAATAAGTCTGTTAGATGTGCGAGCACCACTCTGCAAAGTATAAATGACCATGGAATGGTTACATACACCACCAGTGTCTCCCCCCACCCCCACCCCTCCAGGTTTTCTAATGCCCCTTCAAGGCCAAGGGTTCTCTTACACCTATAAAGAAACTCTGATCGCTCAGAGGTAATGAAAAGAGAGAACCTCTACTTCAATTTGGAGTTAAGTTGGCCCTAGGGCATTATGTCACAGGTGCCCCCTTCCCATTCTTTTTTCTTATGGTATTAAAACTGGGTGCCCAGTCAACAACAGAATTAATACTTTACAAAATGCCAGATAAGAATCTATCGAGGATTCTGTGTGATAGCAGGTCTCTTCTGGAAACCCTCCCACAACCCCCCCTTTTTTCACCTGAACAGATGGTTTCCAGGCCATAAGGCTCACATGTCTAGATACACAATTCACAACAGCTCACAAAGTCCCTACCTTTTCCATTATTCCATGTTCCTGAATATATCACCTTTCATCTAAAGATCTCTAAGTATCAAAACCCAAGAACTCCTTAATCTTCACCACAGCACTTTCTGGGAGAGAGATTAGTACCTTTATTTCATAAATTAAAAATGAAAGACTCAGGTTAAATGTTTTAAACAACGTCAGATAAATGACGTTGATTCATTCTTGGGGGGGGATGCACACTATGGACAGCCTCGATTTAGCTAGATCATTTCAAATATTACTTTAAATGTATCTACTGTGTTAGTTTAAAGTACCTACAGTGTACTCTTACTCTTCCAATATATTAAAGATGAAATATAAACTAACAGTAAATATCAAAGCATCACTATTTTTATATACTAAAAGAAATACAAAAAAAAAAAAAAAAAAACCATACGAGGGAGGGAGGGGTTCTAATTTAAGATTCCCACTGTCTTGCATCCATAAATACTTTTGAACTTGGAGGGGATAAGGGAAGAACACCTGTCAGTGCAGTATCCACAAGTTTTACAGACTGTGTAGCTATTAATATTGAATTCCCTAAACTGTAAATAAATAACCCGCCTTCTCAAATAAAGGGCAGTATTATGAAAAACATTTGACAAGAACGCCTACATGGCTGTAAGTTGCCTAATTAATTTCCTAGTTTTACGTCTCGGGGCTTCGTGTACTTGCCGGGAGGGAAAAGTCCTCCCGGCCCAGGAGTCCGGCCACTGGGAGCCCGGCGCTGCCCAGCGACTTTCCACGCCGGCAGGCCCGGCGGCCGCGGGAGAGGCGAGGCTCGGCCTCCCCTCGGGCCCCCTCGGCGTGCGGACAGACGCGGCCCGGCACTTGGACCTGCCTCGGACTCCCGACTGGCCTGGCCTGGGCCCCGCAGTCGTTAAGGGGGTCGCGGTCCGGCCCGGCCTAGCCGCCCACGCCCGTCGGCGCCGCCTCCCTCCTTCTCCCGGTTCCCCACGTTCGTTACCTCTTGGGCGCTGGCGGCTGCTCCATGGCGGCGGGGGAACGAAGGACGGATCTGGTGGGCGGTGAAGGACGGAGGGAGGAAAGGAGCCGGGGCACCGGCCGGCCGAGCCCCGGGAACCACAGGGGGAAACTCCAGGAACTCGGACCAACTTTCCCGTAACTCCGCGGCGGATCCCCCTCCCGCTCGGGAGCGCAGCTCCTCCCGGCGCGCCCCGCCCCTCGGCCGCCGGCCGCGGTCCGGGAAGAGGGGGCGGAGCCAGACGCGGCCCAGGCAAGGTGGGCGGAGCCAGACCCTGGTCGGCCGAGCCGAGTCGGGGGCGGAGGGACGCGCGGGCCACATTACTGGGAGCGGAAAAAAAGGCGCGGGGACTGGAAGAGCTAAGAGGCTAAGGCCTAGTGGCGACTCAGAACTCGTCTTTTCTGGCCATGGGCACGTTCCTTTGAGCCGGCCAAGAGCTACCGGTGCACACTTGCCTTCATTGCTTTTGCCCCAATCCGATTTGACTCATTTATCTGCATTTCTCAGGGACAGATCCCAAGCATCTTGTGCAGCCTTTTGAAGTGTTACAAACTGCCCACGCTTCCCTCTCTAGTTGTTTATAATTATTGGCTGTGTTTTCCCCCAGCCATATGACATTTGTAGCTACAGCAGTAGGGATACCTTCTGGAAATTCTTGTTTGATGTTGATTGTAGACAAGCTCATAGCTACATTTCACTATAATTACGTCTAATTACAAAGAAAATAATTACTGTAGTGAGATCTCTTCAGTGTGCTGTGGTCTTGCCAGCTATTCACTTGGGTAACCTGGAAAACCTATCACAAATTATGGTGCATAGAAAAGTACTCAAGAAAGGTTTGTTTTCTTCCTTCATGTCACGTGCTCTCTCCCCTACCTGTTACCAAGACCCTTAGCTCATTGTAATTTGATCCCTTCTACATCGTTTGCATACCATTTAACCTTGATTTCCATAGTAAATATCTTTCTCAGGACCATATTCCGGTGCTATGCAATGAGTTTGCTTGCTTTTCTTAGAAATTATCAAGAGTTAGAGTCCCAGAGTTTTCGAAGATTAGAATGAAGTCTATGAAAAGAATGTTAAATAAAGGGACTTGATGAATATTAATCCAAATTAAACTTGTCTATTTGCAGTTTTCCTCTTTTTTGCATTAAGTTTGACATATAATAACCTTACATGATTTATTTTCAAACCATTATATTCCCCCCAAATTTAGTTATGTTCAATTTAGAACCATTCGTTGTTCAAACCTAAAGTCAAATTCTGCAAACAAGAAATATTACAAAATTTTATACTCATTTGCATTATTAAAGAGTTTAGTCTAATACAGAAGTAACTAATTAGATAATTTATAGTCTAATACAGAAGTAACAAGACAACAAAAAACTAAATTGTTAACATGTAAAATCTTGCAAGAATCTTTGAAATTATTTCATTCTATCCCTCATTCTGATGCTCACTTCCATACCCTAGTCCCAGTTTCTTATATTTCATCAGAAAAATCTCTTTCAGAGAATGTCATTTCATCCTCTTAAATAATTATCGTATTTTCAAATGGGCTCAGTTGTCATACTTTCAAATGGACTCTGAATTGTTACCAACCTTAATTTCCCGAAAGCCTTTCCCAAACCACCAGGACCACCATCCCTCCCGATCTCTCATGAAAGAGATGCCTCCCTTGTATGTGCCCATGACACACTGTGCTGGCTCTTGTATGATGCTTATTGCACTGAATCGAAGTTGTTTGTTTGACTATCATCCCAACCAACTGAGTCTGCTGAGAAGCACACTATGGCTTTACTCTCTCTATCCCTTGCATAGCAAGTACCTTGGATATAGTAAGGTTGGATAGCCAGATTCACTCTCCATTCTTTTCCATACAGGTTCACCTGTATGGCTGATATCATTAGGCTCTAGGCTCTCGGCTTACGACTGGGTCTGATGATAGGGAGATGCGGGAGGAGATTACCTGAGGGAGAAAAGAGAAAGGCTATTTATTCTCCAGGTTCCCTTCCTGTAAGGTCGCCTGGGGCCCAGCTCTCCTTTGTTCCCCTCATCCCATTGGGCCCAGAGATAGTGATTGCTCTGCTATTCCCTGGGTCCCTCCCCTGGTCCTTATGTTCCCTTCAACCTCAACCCTCCTCAAAGGTTCTTAATTTGAGTTCCTGTGAGAACCCTGACTGAGATATCCATAAAAAAGTTTTGTGGAAGGAAGAGGAATAATATCAGAAAATAAATCTCAAAGGCCTTCCCTCAAACTGAAAAAGGGCTAAAAATTGTTGTGTGACTCTAACAGGATCAGACACTCACCCTACACTATCTAATTACGCCCTTAAAACTACCTTGTTAGATAGTTATACCCACATTGAAAGGGAAGAAACTGAGGCTCAAAGGGGTGAAGGGAACTAACCCAGGCCAAAGAGAAAGTCTGCATTCTAAACCAGTCCTTTCGAACTCCAAAGCCAAGCTTTATCCCACTTTAAGTCCGTCAACAAATATTTACTGGGCCCTTATGTACATCAGATACTATTCTAGGTGCTGGGGATTCCTCAGTGACAAAAGAAAATAGACAATAATTCCTGGCCTCATCAGGTTTACATTCTGGTTGGGGAAAAACAATAAAATAAATAAGCACTAATCAATACTCTTCGGCATTGAAAATTGCTAAGGAAGAAAAGTAAAATGGGGAGAGGGGATATAACGTGGAGGGGAAGGGACAAAATTTAGATCGGTTGGCCTGGGAAGGCCTCAGCAAGAGGGTGAGTGAGGAAGTCAGGGGAGCCCCGTGAAGACTGCAAAGGGAAAAGAAACGGGAAGCCCAGGGAACAGTAAGTGGTAAGGCCTGGAGGCCAGCCTGTCTGGTGTGTTGTGTTACTAAATAAAAAGAATTGTTTTTCTCCTGAATTAGTCGGAAAATAAAACAAAACAAAACAATGCCTCAAGTCTCCATTTTAGTTTGTCTGTGGAAAGCCAATCTGAAGATTCCCAGAAGGAAAGCATAAAAATTATCATTCAACCTGCAAGACATAAAAGACAGCAGCCTTTATGAACAATTAAAAGCCGTAGAAAACTTTGAGATCTAGATAAGAGTCACTCAGTTCTGTGTAACTATGAAAGTAGAGTAAAGTGTTTCTGCTTCCAACCGTTCCAGTTGGAATGGAGATTAAGTGCACACTCTACTTACACTAGCAAAAGCTCACCAGAATTCTTAACTGGGTGTTCTAAGAGAAATGTAAGAGAAATCGGCAGTTTGAGACCCAGTTCTTTTCAGTAACAAACCTGCATTTGTTGCCACTGAGCACATACACCACAATATTTTACGGGTAGAAAAATATTAACATAAATATTTTTTCCTTGTTATATTTGCTGCAGCTTTTTATTGCAACTGTGTTTCTACGACTCTTTTTTATCATGTTTATGTTTATTTGAAAAATAATACTAATTAACAACTGTTAATCTTTTCTACCATTACGGGGGAAGTATTTGGGGCAGGGAGAAAGCGCTGATCAAATATATTACATCATGTAACTTTTCATTTGCAGGGAAACTTGGAAGTATTTCCTTTCAAGAGGCAACTTAACAAAACATTTGCCTTTGATAGGTTTCTCTGTTCTAATTTAATTTTGTAGTGAGCTGGAATTAGCATGTTGCATTTGACTTCAACTACTATCTTCTTTTGTCAGAGCAACCTTAAACTTTTATTTCACTTATTTGTTTCTCTGGCCAAACTGTAAACCTCTTGGGAATAAGGACAAATCTTATTCACATATGCCATCTCAACAGTCTGGCATATCAGTTAACTCCAAGAAACATCCTAAAATGATTTTTAAAACCAGTAGCCTAGGGGTAGGTGTTTCTTGGTTTGATTAATTCTTTCATTTACCTCCATTTCCTGCTCTGTGGTGCACAGCGGGCTATCTCCCTCCCCTCAAATAATGGCTGCCGAAATTCCAGGCATCACATGGAGACGTGACAATGCCCAGCAACAGAAGAGGGTTCTTTCTTTCTGAATACCGCTTTTCAAAATGGTGGGAAAAGCCATTCTAGAAGCCCCTTTGCAGATTTCCCTTCGTGTCTTAATGGCCAGATTTGTGTCACAGACACGCCGCTGGCAGACGAAATGGGACCATGAAAACCTGTTTAGACCAATTGCGATTCATCCCGCAGAGCTGAGTTTGCCGCTGAGACTGGTACTGGCCTTCCCTCAAGCTGATGGCCAAGAGAAGCGTGAGAGCAGAACAAAATTGGGATTCCATTATTGAGAAAAAATGGAGGAATTGTTAATAGGCAATAGCCTACAATTTCTGCTTATGTTTATAAGTACCTAGAACATTATGGTCACTAAGTAAATGTTTGTTGAGTGAATCAGTGGATTTCAATACAATGAAAACATCAGGAATTTTAACAGACATAGGTAATTGATAAACTACATATTAAGTGAAAGTAAGTATGCCATTTGTTATTTTATTTCCTCTCAATTCCAAATTCATCCTTTTTTTCCCAATTTTTTATTTAAATTCTAGTTAGTTAACATACAGTATAATGTTGCTTTCAGGAGTAGAATTTAGTGATTCATCATTTACATATAACGCCCAGTGCCCATCCCAACAAGTGCCCTCCTTAATGCCCCTCACACATTTATCCCATCCCTCCACCACCACCCCTCCATCAACCCTCAGTTTGTTCTCTATAGTTAACAGTCTCTTATGCTTTGTCTCCCTCTCTGTTTTTATCATTTGATTTTTCCTTCCCTTCTGCATGTTCATGTTTTGTTTCTTAATTTCCACATGAGTGAAATCATATAGTATTTGACTTTCTCTGACTTATTTCACTTAGCATAATACACTCTAGCTCCATGCACACTGTTGCAAATGACAAGATTTCATTCCTTTGATGGCTGAGTTATATTCCATTGTATATATATACACATCTTTATCTATTCATCAGTTGATGGACATTTGGGCTCTTTACATAATTTGGCTGTTGTTGATAATGCTGCTATAAACATCAGGGTGCACGTGCACCTTCATATTAGTAATTTTGTATACTTTGGGTAAAAACCTAGTAGTGCAATTGCTGGGTGGTAGGGTAGTTCTATTGTTAATTTTTTGAAGAACCTCCATACTGTTTTCCACAGGGGCTGCACCAATTTGCATTCCTACCAATAGTGTAAAAGGGCTCCCCTTTCTTCGCATCCTCACCAACATCCGTTCTTTCCTGCGTTGTTAGTTTTAGCCATTCTGACAGGTGGGAGGTGGTATCTCAGTGTGGTTTTGATTTGTATTTCCCTGATGATAAGTGATGTTGAGCATCTTTTCATGTGTCTGTTAGCCATCTGGATGTCTTCTTTGGAAAAAGTGTCTGTTCATGTGTTCTGCCCATTTCTTAACTGGGTTATTTGGTTTTGGGGTGTTGAGTTTGATAAGTTCTTTATAGGTTTTGATTACTAACCCTTTATCAAATATGTCATTTGCAAACATCTTCTCACATTCCGTAGGCTGTGTTTTAGTTTTGTTGATTGTTTCCTTCACTGCGCAGAAGGTTTTTATCTGGATGAAGTCCCAATAGTTCATTTTGCTTTTGTTTCCCTTGCCTCCAGAGATATGTCTAGTAAGGAGTTGCTATGGCCAAGGTCAAAGAGGTTGCTGCCTGTGTTCTCTCGGATTTTGTTACTTTCCTGTCTCACATTTAGGTCTTTCATCCATTTCGAAATTATTTTTCTGTATGGTGTAAGACAGTAGTTCAGTTTCATTCTTTTGTATGTTGTTCTCCAGTTTTCCCGACACCATTTGTTGAAGAGACTGTTTCCCTCTCTCCCTGCATTGGATACTCTTTTCCTGCTTTGTTGAAGATTAGTTGACCATATAGCTGTGGGCCCATTTCTGGGTTTTCTATTCTCTTCCATTGATCTATGTGTCTGTCTTACATTACAACTTTGTAATATAGTTTGAAGTCCAGCATTGTGATGCATCCAGGTTTGTTTTTCTTTTTCAAGATTGACTTAGATATTTGGAGTCTTCTGTGGTTTCATACAAATTTTAGGATTGTTTCTTCTATCTCTGTGAAAAATGATGGTGGTATTTTTTTTTTAAGTTTATTTATTTATCTTGAGAGAAAGCGAGCATGTGCAAGCAAGATTGGGGCAGACAGAGGGAATCTAAGCAGGCTCCATACTGTCAGCACAGGACCTGAACCATGAGATATAACCTGAGCTGAAATCAAGAGTCAGACACCTAGTCAACTGAGCCACCCAGGTGCCCCACTAGTGGTATTTTGATAGGGGTTGCATTAAATGTGTAGATTACTTTGTGTAATATAGACATTTTAATATGGATGTATCTGTTCTTCCAGTCCATGAGCATGGAACATTTTTCCATTTTTTTGTGTCAGCTTCTATTTCTTTCATAAATGTTCTATAGTTGTATAGTTTTCACAGATCTTTTACCTCTTTGGTTAGGTTTATTTTCAGGTATCTTACAGGTTTTGGTGCGATTGTAAATGGGATCAATTTCTTGATTTCTTTTTCTGCTGCTTCATCAGTGTATAGTAACACAAAAGATTTCTATTGATTTTATATTGTGCAATTCTGCTTAATTCATTTATCAGTTCTAGCAATTTGGGGGTAGAATCTTTTGGATTTTCTACGTAAAGTATCTTGTCTGCAAAGAGTGGAAGTTTGACTTCTTCCTTGCTAATTTGGATGCCTTTTATTCTTTTTGTTGTCTGATTGCTGAGGCTAGGACTTCCAGTACTATGTTAAATAACAATGGCAAAAGTGGAGTTCTTGTTACTGAGTTTAGAGGAAAAGCTCTCCATTTTCCCCCATTGAGGATATTAGCTGTGGGTCTTTCATAATATGGCTTTTATGATGTTGAGGTATGTTCCCTCTATCCCTACTTTGTTGAGGGTTTTTATCAAGAATGGAGGCTATATTTTGTCAAATGCTTTCTCTGCATCTACTGAGAGGATCATGTGGTTCTTTTTTTTTTTTTTTAATAATGTGATGTAACACATTGATTGATTTGTGAATATTGAACCACCCCAACAGCCCAGAAATAAGTCTTGTTTGATCATGGTGAATAATTATATTAGTGTACTGTTGGGTTCAATTTGCTATTATCTTGAGAATTTTTGCACCCATGTCCATCAGGGAGACTGGCCTGTAATTCTCCTTTTTAGGAGAATTACTATTTCTCCTAATAGAAATTAGGAGAATTTCTATTTTTTGGAACAGTTTGAGGGAAATAGGTATTAACTCTTCTTTAAATGTCTGGTAAAATTCTGCTGAGAACCCACCCAGCCCTGGACTTTTGTTTGTTAGGAGACTTTTGATTACTGATTCAATTTCTTTGCTGGCTATGGGTCTGTTTAAATTTTCTATTTCTTCCTATTTCAGTTTTGGTAGTTTGTATGTTTCTAGAAATTTGTCCATTTCTTCCAGATTGCCCAATATGTTGCCATATAATTTTTCATAGTATTTTCTTATAATTTTTTTGTATTTCTGTGGTGTTAGTTGTGTTCTCACCTCTTTCATTTGTGATTATATTTATTTATGTACTTTCTCTTTTCTTCTTGATAAGTCTCGTTAGGAGTTTACCAATTTTATTAATTCTTTCAAAAAATCAGCTCTTAGTTTTGATGATCTATTCTACTGGAGTTTTTTGTTTTTTTATTTGTTTCTATATCATTTATTTCTATTCTAATATTTATTATTTCCCTTCTTCTGCTGGCTTTAAGCTTTATTTGCTATTCCTTTTCTAGCTCCTTTAGTTGTAAGGTTAGGTTGTGTATTTGAGACTTGCTTCTTAGGTAGGCCTGTATTGCTATATACTTACCTCTGATGACTGCCTTTGCTGAATCCTAAGGTTTCTGGACTGTCGTGTTTTCATTTTCATTTACTTTGGTATTTTTCTTCTTTAATTTCCTGGTTAACCCATTCATTCTTTAGTAGGATATTCCTTAACCTCCACATATTTGTGGTCTTTCTAAATTTTTTCTTGTAGGTGACTTCAAGTTTCATAGCACTGCAGTATGAAAATATGCATGGTATGATCTTAATCTTTCTGTACTTGTTGAGACCTGATTTGTGATCTATTCTGGAGAATGTTCCATGTGTACTCGGAAGAATATGTATTCTGCTGCTTTAGGATTAAATGTTCTGAATATACCTGTTAAGTCCATCTGGTCCTGTGTGTCATTAAAAGCTATTGCTACCTTGATGATTTTCTGCCTAGATAATCTGTCCATTGCTATGAGTGGTACGTTGAAGTCCCCTACTATTATTGTATTGTTATCAATGAATTTCTTTATTTTTTTATTAATTGATTTATACATATTGGGTTTTCCAAATTGGGGCCATAAATATTTATAATTGTTAGATTTTTTTTTTCTTGTTAGATAGACCTCTTTATGATTATATAGTGCCTTTCTTCATCTCTTGTTACAGTCTTTGGTTTAAAGTATATTTTGTCTGATAAAACTATGACTACTTTGGCTTATTTTTGACATCCATTAGCATAATAGATGGTACTTCATCCCCTCACTTTCAATCTGGAGGTGTCTTTAAGGCTCAAAGGAGTCTCTTATAGGCAGCGTATAGACAGGTCTTGTTTTTTTAATCCATTCTGATACCCTATGTCTTTTGACTGGAGCATTTAGTCCATTTACATTCAGAGTTATTATTGATGATATGAATTTAGTGCCATTGTATTACCTATAAAGTCATTTTTTTCTGGAGACTTTCTCTGTTCCTTTCTAGTCTTTGTTATTTTTGGTCCTTCCCCCTCAAGGAGTCCTCTTTAGTATTTCTTGCAGGACTGATTTAGTAGTCACAAACTTCCTTAGTTTTTGTTTGTCTGGGAAACTCTTTATCTCTCCTTCTATTCTGAATGACAGCCTTGCTGGAGAAAATTTTCTTGGCTGCATGTTTTTCTCATTCAGCATGTTGAATATATCATGCCACTCCCTTCTGGCCTGCCAGGTATCTGTGGAGAGATCTGTTGCTAAACTTATTTGTCTTCCCTTGTAGGTTAGTAATTTTTTTTCCTTTGTTGCTTTCAAGAACGTTTCCTTATCTTTGTATTTTGCAAATTTTACTGCGCTATGTCTTGGTATTGGCAAGCTTTTGTTGATTTTGATGGGAGTTCTCTGTACCTCCCTAGATTTGGATGTTTGTTTCTTTCTCCAGATGAGGTAACTTTTCAGCTATAATTTGCTCAAATAAACCTTTTGCTCCTTTTTCCCTCTTTTTCTTCTGGGAGCCCTATGATACATGCATTATTACACTTTATGGAGTTGCTGAGTTCCCTAAGTCTACATTTGTGATCCAATATTTTTCTTTTCCTCTTCTTTTCAGCTTCATTATTTTCCATAATTTCATCATCTATATCACTTGTTCATTCCTTTGATTCTTCTATCCTTGTGGTCATTATGTCCAGTTGGTTTTGCATCTCAATTATAGCATTTTTTATTTCACCCTGACTAATTTTTAGGTCTTTTATCTTTGTGGTAATGTTCCCTCTGGTTTCTTCTATACTTTTCTCAAGTCCAGCTAGTATCTATATGATTGCCATTTTAAATTCTGGTAAGGCATATTACTTATATATATTTTTATTAGCTCCCTGGCCATGACCTCTTATGCTTTCTTTTGGGATGAATTCCTCCATCTTGGCATTTTGTCTAAGTCTCTGTCTTTTGTGTTTTAGGAAAGCCTGTGCCTGGTCCTTTCCACTAAAGCTGAAGCTTCACAACACTCTATGATCTGTAGCCCTGGAAAGGGGAACAGAAGGAGGATTATGCTGGTTTTCTGGGGGAGAGGCCTGCTGCTTCTCTGGCTCTCAATCACATTTGTCCTATTAAAAAGGCACCTGTAGGGGCTTCTGGGTGGCTCAGCTGCTTAGCATCTGACTTCACCTCAGGTCATGATCTTACAGTTCATGAGTTCAAGCCCTGCGTTGCCAGCTCAGAGCCTGGAGCCTGCTTCAGATTCTGTGTCTCCCTTTCTCTCTGCTCCTCCTTTGCTCGCATTCTGTGTTTCTCTCTCTTTCAAAAATAAATAAACATTAAAAAAAGAATTAAAAAGTCACCTGCATTGGCACCTGGGTGGCTCAGTCAGTTACGCAGTCAACTCTTGATTTCAGCTTGGGTCATGATCTCATGGTTCTGAGATTGAGCCCAATGTCAGGCTCAGGGTAGACTGTGGAGCCTGCTTGGGATTCTCTCTGTTTCCCTCTGTCTGCCTCTTCCCTGTTCGTGCTCTCTCTCTCAAAATAAATAAATAAACAAACAAACAAACAAACTTAAAAATAAATAAATAAAGGCACCTGCAGAGCGCAGGGTGCGAGGCTTGGTGTAAGCAGCTCAAGCCTCCACTGTGTGTGCTGTGACGCTCACTGAAGTCTATCCGTGCTGATAATAGTGGTAAAAAATGGCATTGGCCTGCTCTCTTCCCTGGAAAGGGGAGTTCGCACCCACTGCTATTCAGGAAGCCCTCACAGAAGAGGGAACAGTTTCCCTCTTGTGTCCCAGGCTTCTGCCAGATCCTTGTCTTCACTCTGTCTGTATTCATGCCATCCACCCACCTGATGGTGACACAGCCTCCTGTGCTTTAACTCAGGCCTGCTGCTGCATTTCAAACTCAAATTTTAGGGATCCAGTGTGGCGGGGACCCACACTGATCTTCTGGGGGAGGGTCTCACAGCGTTGTGGCTGGTACCAGTTTGTCCCAGAAAAGCAGTTGCATGACTGCACGAGGGCTTGGATTTTATAGTAAAGCATAGCAAGAAGCCAGCATCCAGGTTAGCTGCCTCAGCAGTGTCTCTGCTTGTATGCTAATGAATGGGGCAGTTTAGTGGTGCCCGCCAGCTCTTTTGTCCCCTGAGAGGCATTGCCACCTCTCCCAAATGCTATCCAAGAAGGAGAACTATCTCTCCCAGTGCAACCCAGGGGATCCTCAGACTACACTGTCCACTCGTGGGCTTCTGCTCTCCTTCTCCACAGGAGCACCACTATACCCACCAGGTTCAGCGTGGCAATGGTGTGGACGTCTAAAACATCAGACTTTCAGCTCTGCTGCTTGTAAAATCTTTCAGTAATCAGCCCATTCATTTTCCCAGTCAGTAGTTTGGGGGAAGTGTTCTTCTTGTGCAATCCACTGTGTGCTGCTTTATCTCTTTCTTTCTTTCTCTCTCTCTCTTCTCTCTGTGATCAAAGCTCTCCCCCCTTTGCAGCATCTGTTCTCCCCCAAATCACATCTCCACACCTCCTTCTCTCCACAGTGCGGCCTCTTATCTCCCTCTATTTGTGCAGTTTATTCTCTCAGTCCTCAGACTGATTTCCTGGGTGTTCAGAATGATTTGATAATTTTCTAGCTGTGTTTGAGGGACGAGGCAAGCATAAGTCCTCCTACTAATCCTCCATCTTCACTCCTCCCCGCCCCCCAGATTCATCCTTCATTGCCTGCTCTGTTAAAATGCAGTTAGGTTCTTTCAATCTTTTTCTTTATCAGGTAGAATGATGTTAAGCTCTGTCAATAGAGAGTCGTGGAGAGACATGGCAAAAGAGTTTTCTTCCCTGGTTTGTAATTTTCCATTGGTAGGCTTCACCACTGGAGACGGCTTCTCTGGATCCCCGAAGATGTGCTGCTTCTCCAGTATTTGGCTCCTGCAGGGCAACAGCACTCAGTGGTCAACAGTCTTTCTCCCCACCACACCTTGCTTCTCCCTTGAGCAGTTTTGAGGCAGAATGTCTCCAGTAAGAAACCTCACCATGAACGGTTTTCCCCAGCAACCTAAAAAAAGGTTTGCAGAAAGTTCCAGGGGGCAGATTTCCAGAAAGTTCTACCAGAGTGGCACCACAGCAACTTCTCTGCCATTCAGTGAAACATAATTGTGCCCCCTCTAGCAAAGTCTATCTCTCAACCCTGGGAGACCTCTTTTTGGGTGCTGTGTCTCAGTCGCAGGGGAAGTACTCCTGATTTCTATTATTAAAATTCTTTAGAGTTCTTTTTGCCTCTTAATAGCCTATCTGTTGTTATTCCAATCCCTATTACAGTTAATAACTTTTTATATTAAACGTTCTCCATTCAAATAACTGTGTGGTCTTTGTCTTTTGTGGTTTCTGTATCAGATTGAACCTTGACCCAAACAGAGAATAAAGGCAAAGAATTTCAGGCCCAACTGTAAACTCAGGGAAAGAAATGATAAAATCAGATTGATTCCTTTTTCAGTTTAATACATAATTATCTACACCAGCAGTTCTCAAACTTTTTGGTCTCAGGACCTCTACACTCTTAGAAACTATAGAGAACCTTAAAGAGCGTAAGTTCATGTGGGTTACATCTATCTATACAAAGAAATTAAAACTGAGCAATTTTTAAAACACAAGAGTATACAAGTACACATTCCAATAGCCATCAGAGGAATGACATCATCACATGTCATGTAGCATCTGGAAAATTCTACCATACACTCAGGAAAGAATAAAAGTGAAAGGGCAAATAAAATTTTAATATTGTTTTTAAAATAGTTTTGATTTTGCGAACCCCCTGAAGTAACCTTCGGTACCCCCAGAAGTACCTAAATAACTCTTTGGGAGCGACTGATTTATAGTAACTTTATGTAAACACACACTGGGGAAGAGAGATAAAAGTTATGGTCCTTGACATCTAAGAATACAGTTTACTTGAAAATATGAAATCTATATTCATATAAGAGTGAAATGATGATATAAGCCTTATGTAGCAAACTATCAATAAATGTTATTACTCAGAAAAGTGCTGTAGTTCAAACTGATATGGTGTAGAACTCAGCCGAACAAAAACACCTTCCATTTTACAAAAATCTACCCTGCTTATAACATCACTTTTAAGGAAAAAAGAAAGAAGTTTCTGTTATATACAAAGATAAGTTCCAGAACAAGCTGAAGATATCTCAAATATACACAACAATGAATTAAGTTAAGACACTGAACACGGGGACAGAACTAAGGAAAAGAAAAAAAGTCAATGCTAAGAATCTGGCAAACTCCATTAGTCAAAGGCTTTCCATGGTTGGCCTTTGTCACATTAACATAAGGAATTTAAGCTCTAGAAACAAACCTGTTCCATGAGTTCATTTTTTTCTCTATTTTGTATTTTTGTTTTCTAAGTTTCTTTTTATACCTGCCTATGGTCTCTGAATAATTTCTAACTTGGTTTTGACTGAACTAAGCAGAAAGAAGACATGCTTACTTCTGGGCCAGGGAGGCTAAGGAAATAAGAATATCCCTAGACATGCAGTAGTGACAGCAGTTACCACAGCTGGAAAACTGGACAATGAGACCTAGGGCAACAAGATAAAAAGGAGAGATAGACATTTAATAGACAGAAGCTACAATAAAATTGAGCCATCCTTAAGCCAGCCTTAGCATGTGATACAATCAAATCAAACTTAAATCTAATTTTGGGGATGCCTGGGTGGCTCAGTCGGTTAAACATCTGACTTGGGCTCAGGTCATGATGTCACAGTCGGTTCGTTCTAGTTCCCTGTCAGGCTCTGTGCTGACAGGTCAGAGCCTGGAGCCTGCTTCAGATTCTCTGTTTTCCTCTCTCCACCCTTCCCCCATTCTCTCTCTCTCACTCTCAAAATAAATAAACATTAAAAAAAATGTTTTAAAACCTCAAATCTAATTTCAAGAAGTTTGGAGAGAGGTAGATTTTTACTAACAGTCTCATGAAAATGCATGAAATGGCATATTAACACAGCACAGCTTCCTAAAAATCTTTACCCATGTTTCTCCCTTAAGTTTTCATGACAGCCATCCATATTGCTTCTCCCTTGCTCCACAAACTCCTACAGCGCTTCTGTCTTGGCATGCATACCTCTCCCCTCTCTCTCTCCTGCAGTTTACCTCCCTTTGCTGTTACTTTAGGCCTTTTTCTGCTGAGAATAATCTGACCTCCTTCTCTTCAGTTCTGTCGCTCTTTTAGCTCTACTTATTTTTGTCAGCACAACATAGTTTTAGGAGACAAGAAATAAAGGATTCCTCCTTAAAAGGACAGGGGAAGCAAGAAAGAAAAAGACTATGAATACACAAATGTTAATATTTTTGTCCCTATCAAGCATTCTTTCAATCAGCACTTTTTTAGTAAGTTGCCAAGCATAGACAATGAGGTACGACCTCAACCCTGAACTTACAGGGTTTTCCTATTACAAGATTCCCCACGCTCCTTCTTTTGGATTCCTTTCCAAAGGGAGTGACTGCTTTACAAAAGGTAATTTTGTGCTTAATGAAGTGATTACTTTACAAAAATTACCCATGGAAAACCTTTACATGGTTAATTTCCCTCAAGCATTTAAACTATGATTTCAATTTCGGTGTTCACTGAGAAAGAGGGTATGATGACTGAGGTTTCTATAATTTCTTTTGAAATAAATAGCCAAAAGCATTAGACAAAGTTGTCTTAAGGCCGCCTTCTTAATAAATCACCTTTGACAAAGGACTGTTAGATTACCACTTCATATTTAGCCACAAACGAATGGGAGGGAGAGTAACAGAGAAGCTTCTAGACACCACAGGTTTATGCCAAGTAAAGTAAAATTATTTTTTAAAATGTAAATCAAGAGTGAGAACCTTGAAAACATAGATAAGCATATTAGTTTTTATCCATAGTAGTTATATATTGCTTCATAACAAATTGCCCCCAAAATTACCAACTTAAAACATTTATTATCTCCTAGTTTCTGTAAGTCAGTAATTTGGGTGCAGCTTATAGGGCCTTCCCACTCAGGGTCTCTTAAAAGTCTGTAGTCAGTGGGGCACCTGGGCGGCTCAGTTGGTTGAGCATCCAACTTCAGCTCAGGTCATGATCTCGCAGTTCATGAGTTCAAGCCCCACATCAGGCTCTGTGCTGACAGCTCGGAGCCTGGAGCCTGCTTCAGATTCTGTGTCTCCCTCTCTCTGCCCCTTCCCCGCTCACACTCTGTCTCTCTCTCTCAAAAATAAATAAACATTAAAAACAAAAAAAGACTGTAGTCAAGGTGTTGGCCATGGCTACAGTCACTTCCAGATTTAATCTGTAAATTTAATGTAATCCCAACTTTATAAAAATTAAAAACAAATTTTAATGGGACTTAAAAGGCAAACTGTCAATTTCAAATAGAAGGGAAATTACATGAAAAGGGCCCATAAGTGTTTGAAAGAAAGAACAGTGATGAGAAATTTGCCCTGGTGAAAATGGCAAAACTTTTGATAAAATTATGATAATTATCCATAATTATCATACATGAAAAGTTATCCAACATCATTTATCAATCATCAGTAAAATTCAAATCAAAACCACAATGAGATATCACCTCGCACCAGTTAGAATGGCTATTATCCAAAAGAGAAGAAATAGCAAGTGTTGGTTAGGACGTGGAGAAAAAGGAACCTCCCTGCACTGCCGGTGGGAATGCAAACTGGGGCAGCAGCTACGGAAAACAATATGGAGGTTCCTCAAAATATTAAAAATAGAACTACCCTATGATCCAGCAATGCTACTTCTGCATATTTAACTAAAGAAAATGAAAACGGTAACTAGAAAAGATATATGCAGCCCCATGTTCACTGTAACATTATTTATAATAGCCCAGATATGGAAAAACCTAAGTGCCACAATGGATGAATGGAAAGAGAAAAGTGTAGTATGAATACAATAGAATATTATTCAGCCATAAAAAAAGAATGAAATCTTGCCATTTTCAACAACATGAACGGACCTTGAGGGCATTATGCTAAGTGAAATAAGTCAGACAGAGAAAGACAAATACCAGATAAAACAAAAACCATGCTCACAGATGCAGAGAACAGATTGGTGGTTGCCAGAAGTGGGTGGAGGGGGAGGGGATCAAAATATACAAACTGTCAGTTATAAAATAAAGAAGTCATGAGGACATAATATACAGCATGGTGACTTGTTAATAATACTGAACTGCATATTTGAAAGATGCTAAGAAAAATCTTCAAAGTTCTCATCACAATAAAAAACATTTTGTAATTATGTGTGTGCACTTATAGACTTATAGACTTATAAACTAGACTTATAGTGGTGATCATTTTGCAATACATACAAATATTGCATAATTATGTCATACACCTGAAACTAATATAATATGTCAATTATGCCTCGATGAAAAATTTTGGTAATTAAAATAGTGTAGTATTAATTCTAAAATAGATAAATTCATGTATGTAATAAATAATGAGCCTACAACAAAGCCATTTTATGCGGAAATGTTGTTTATGATAAAATGACATTTTTTTATCAGAGGGGAAAGAATGAGCCAAAGAAAAAAAATGAAATAAATAAATACATACATATAATACATATGTACATAACATTAGATCTCTGTCTATATACCTCTATATCAGGCTTTTTTATTTGCAAGGAACTGAAGATCCAGCCCAAACTGCTTTCTATAAAGGACTCATTTAACTAGAAGACTCAGAGATGGGGCAGACTATAGGGCTGCTTGATTCAGTGGCTTGATACTGACATAAAAGACACTGAGGGTTTTTGGGTTTTTTGCTTTTCTTTCTTTCTTTTTCTTTCTTTCTTTCTTTCTTTCTTTCTTTCTTTCTTTCTTTCTTTCTCTCTTTCTCTCTCTCTTTCTCTCTTTTCTTCTCTCTTTCTCTCTCTCTCTCTCTCTTTCTTTCTCTCTCTTCTCTCTCTTTCTTTCTTTCTTTCTTTCTGTTTCTGGGTTCCAACTTCCGTAATGTTAGCTTCATCCTAAGGCTAAATAGTTGCCGAAGTTCTCAGCTTCAAATCTGCCCACCAGGCTTGCCAAAAGGAGAAAAACCACTATCTTTCGTTAGCTCCCATAAAAGAAGGAGAAACCTCCTCTCCCAGAATGCTTCCATGACTCCCCTTCTTGTCACATTGGCTCAATCTGTCAGCTTGACTATTCCCTAACATGCAATGATTTGGCTTCTGCTTGAACAAATGATTGGTTTATCTTACTAAACCAGTGTGGAAAACTGGATAGAAATACAGTTTTGTTTGGTCTAAAATAGCAGGGCCCTCTCTCAGAGACACAAGTGGTATCAATTTCCACTCTGACGGCCCCAAACAGAAGAAATGTCAATTGCACAAAAGCGGGAAGAAAGAAATAGCCTCAATGTCCACTATAATAATATATCAGAATAAATTCCAAATACATTAGAGATCCAAATGGTTAAAAATAGACAAACAGGATTCTCCACCCTCAAGGAAGTAGAGCAGAATTCCTTATACCTTCAGTGTGGGCTGTACATAGCGGCTTCCTTCCAAAGAGTACAGTATGAAAAGGTGGGTAAAACAAGTTACCTTTCAGGTAGAGAAACAGAACCTCAGCTGAGCGACCAAAGTCAACATCAAGAGCGATTAGTCACGTTGGTTGTACCCTTGATCTCATGTGAGGTGAAGGACACTTTACCTCTGTGGCCTTTCTTCCCAAACCACAAAACTCAGTCTCATCGTGAGAAAAACATCAGACAAATCCCAACTGAGGATATTCTACAAAATATCTGACCGGAGGCACCTGGGTGGCTCAGTCGGTTAAGCGGCCGACTTCAGCTCGGGTCATGATCTCACGGTCTGTGGGTTCAAGCCCTGTGTCAGGCTCTGTGCTGACAGCTCAGAGCCTGGAGCTGCTTCGGATTCTGTGTCTCCCTCTCTCTCTGCCCCTCCCCTGCTCACGCTCTGTCTCTATGTCTCTCAAAAATAAATAATCGTTAAAAAAATTTTTTTTAAAAAATCTGACTGGTACTCCTTAAAACTGTTAACATAATCATCAAAAACAGTTAAAGTCTGAGAAAACGTCATAGACCAGATGAGGCTAAGGACACAAAGGCTAAATGTAATGAGGTATCCTAAATACATATTTCCTAGAACAGAATAAGGACATTAAGTAAAAACTTAAGGATATCTGAATGAGGATAAACTGTAATTAACAATAACATCAATATTGGCTAATCAATTGTGACACATGTACCATGCTCATGTAAGACATTAATAATAGAGGAGATTGGGTTTGGGGTATATGGGAACCGTACTACTTTCACACCTTTTTTGTAAATCTAAAATCATTCTAAAATTTAAATTTCATTTTGAAAATATTTCAAAACACATCAAAGATCTCCAAGACATGTTTTAGAAGAGCACATAAGAGAATATTTTTATAATAGTGATATAGAAAATCTAATAAGAAAAATGCAATACTCAGCAAGGAGCAAGGAAAAGCTGACCAGATTTGACTACGTAAGAATTCACAAGAAGAAAGATGATAACCAAAGTGAGTAGATACCTAACAGAACGAAGCAAAAGTACCTGCATACATATTAGATGAAGAGTTAGATGAATATCTAGAATACAGTGAGATTTAAAGAAACTTACTGGGGTAGGACAATTGAAACAGACAAACGGGCAAAACATCTAAACTGACAAATTCACAGAAGAAATTCAAATGGTTAATAAACATAAAAAGATGCTTAACCCTACTAATAATCAGGAAAATGCAAAGAAAGCAACAGCAGTATTTTTAAGTCCTCAGTTTGGGAAGGAAAGGAAAGGAAAAGGAGGAAAGGTGGGAAGGAGGATGGCAGTAGAGAGAGTGTATGATCGGCATTGAGAACGACTTCACTTATACAAAGTGTAAGATTAGTACAGGCATTGCTGCTTCAAGGCTTGAGGACGCCTATGAGAGACCAGCTGTAAACTGTGTTGCAAAGCTTCCTACAGAACTCAGTGAGGTAGAATGAAAACAATCACTTGCTTTGTTTAGGGAAATATCTTGATAAGCTTCTTTGGGTTGGAAAGGGGAACACTGAAAGACTTGCTCTATGAGAGGCAATATGTAAACAAAGAGAGCTGGAATCAGATTTGAAAATGTATAGAAGTCCCGAATGTCTCTGGACTCCAGGAAAAGACTTAGCGAAGCACTGAAATAGAAACAGAACTAGATTTGACTGCCACACCAAGGAAGTGTATCCAGGAAGACACTAACTGGCCTTAAGGTTAGGCATATTTTAAAAACTTGTGTTAAATTTCATCTTCCCTTAAAATTTAAGTGCCAGTAATTAGTAGCTAGTTAATATCTATTCTAAGTTTAGCGACTGACTATTTTTGCAGGAAAAATATAGTTGTGGAAAAGTTTCGGCTGTAAGCTGTAGACGCTCCCAGCTGGAGGAAGCCTGGCTTTTGGAATGCAGCCATGTCCAAGCTCAAGCACTTACCTGGGGGCACCAAATTCTAGGCACGGTGCCTAGAAGGAAATAAATAACCTCATATGTTTTAATTTATAAAGCCATGGCAAGCATCAAATATATGGATAAGGTTAATTTAAATTTACTTCACAAATATAAGAATATTAGCAAGAGAGGAAGCCCCTTCAAGCTTCAAGAACCATTATTAAAATTACTAAAAGGAAGTGCTAATGTCTTAGAGCAGGAATTCACCAAGTCATGCAATCATATTGGTTGAAAATATAAATAGATTTAAGAAAGATTCGAGTATTGTTATGATTGTACTCATCTCTGGTATTATCACAGACTATGGATACATCATAAACTTTTTTTCTTTAAGGAGAAAGAAGTTTCAGGCATACTCCAAATATTTTGAAAGTGTCATAATGGAAAATAATCACTTTTTCCCACAAAGTCCTGTTATGTTCTGGAAGGCTTGTCCATGGTCAGTCAGTACAACCCCCCTTATCACTACCACCATCATCATCAACACAGACTGAACGCTTTCTTTATGCTAAAAGCTCTACGTGAATTTTCTTATTTTTAAGTGTCAGCTCTTATAAAAATGCAAATACTTTTTGATGCTCTTACTAGTTAACACAGTAGCAGTGATCAGAAAGCAAGATTCTTTGGGAGTAGAATACAGAATATAAACTCTGGGACTTAAAAGGAACGTGGCATGAAAGGTGGAAAACAAACGCTAATTTTTCTTCCTTCACAACTTTGCATAAGATGAGAAGTACATGCACCCGCAAAGCCGGGGCAAGCCCAAGATGCTGCTATGTTGTATTTTTAACTGGCTCCTTTTTATAAAATCCTTCAGGGATAGTCATCAGAGAACCTGTAGAATACCGACTTCCTAAGCAGAGCACTTCCTAAGTGTTACGATTAAATATTTTTTACTTAGAAAAATAAAGTCTTTAATCAAGAAAGCCTGGGAAATAAATAGTAGTAAGGTAGGTTTAAAAAAGAAGTAATATTAGTAGGTATACATCCGGGGTGCCTGAGTGGCTCAGTTGGTTAAGCATCCGACTTGGGCTCAGGTCATGATCTCACAGTTGGTGGGTTCAAGCTCCACATAGGGATCTGTGCTGACGGCTCAGAGCCTGGAGCCCCCTTCTGACTCGGTATCTCCCTCTCTCTCTGTCCCTTCCCCATTGTGTTCTCTCTCTCTCTCTCTCAAAAATAAATAAACATTTTAAAAAATAGGTATACATCCAAAACACAATTGTTTGGAATACTTTGATTACATTTTAATTAAATCTTGCAATTTTCAAATAACATTGTACCATGAGCATTTTCTGTTACTAAATAGTCTTTGTAATTATCACGTAATTGGTGCACAGAACTTTATAATAATTTACATGGTCTATTTTTTTTAAATTTTTTTTAATATTTATTTATTTTCAAGAGACACAGAGACAGAGCATGAGCAGAGGAAGGGCAAAGAGAGAGAGGGAGACACAGAATCCGAAGCAGGCTCCAGGCTCCGAGCTGTCAGCACAGAGCCCGACGCAGGACTCCAACTCACAGACCGTGAGATCATGACCTGAGCTGAAGTCGGCCGCTCAACCAACTGAGCCACCCAGGCGCCCTACATGGTCTATTTTTAAAATTTAGATTATATCCACATTTTCACTATTACATATAATGCTACAATGTACATATTTGTATAGAATTTATTCTGTGTTTTAGTACTATTTTCCGAGATAATGTCCACAAACAAAGTTAATGGGACAAGAATCATGAGCAGTTTAAGGCTTTTGGCTTATTACTATCAAAAAAAGTCTTTCCAAAAGACATTTTCATATACTTATTTGGAAATATAAATTATTAAAGACTTTTTGGAGTGTAACTTTATAGTATCTTTCAAAATAAAAATGCACGTATGCTTTGAAGCATCAATCCCACTTCTAGGAATCTTTCCAACGAAAATAGTTACACATATATTCAAATACGGATGTACAAGGGTTTCATTTTAGCATTGTTTAAATTAAGAAGAAAATGGGAAATAACCTAAAGCAAAAGGCCAAGTAAATTGTGTTATGGCTATATGATGGCAAACATAAAGCTCTTCTGTTAAGAATTACGTGATTCTGCACGCCCGGGTGGCTCAGTGGCTTGAGCATCTGACTCTTGATTTCAGCCCAGATCGTGGGATCGAGCCCCACATCTGGCTCTGCACTGAGCATGAAGCCTGCTTGAGATTTTCTCTCTCTCTCCCTCTGCCCCTCTCCGCCTCTTGCACTCTATCTCTGTAAAATAAATAATAATAATAATAATAATAAATTTTAAAAATAAATTTAGACCTTTGCCTCCTCCGTTTTATTTCCCTGGCCAATTCCCCATCTACCAGATAGAACAAAGCTTTTCTACTTTCTTATACAAAGAAATTGAGCTCTCTCTAGTTTATACCCCTAAACTCAAGCTTTGGTGTCACTTTAAATATCTAATTAAACCCATCAAGGTGCTCACCAACCCCCTCCAAAAAGAGAAAGAAAAAATCATTTCATGTGTGTTAGTCAGATTTACTGCAGTAACTAACACTCAAAAATCTCTATAGATGCCAAGAACAAGCATTTATATACTGCTCATAGTTTCTGCCAGTGGCTGCAACTCTGTTTTGTTTGTCTTCTCATTCTACAAACCAGCCTAAAGGAGCAGCCTCTATTAAGAACATGTCATTCTTGGGGCACCTGGGTGGCTCAGTTGGTTGAGCATCTGCCCTCAGCCAGGTCATGATCTCTCAGTTTGTGGGTTCGAGCTCCGCGCCAGGCTCTGCACTGACAGCTCAGAGCCTGGAGCCTGCTTCCAATTCTGTGTCTCCCTCTCTGCCCCTACACCACTCATGCTCTTCTCTCTCTGTCTCTCAAAAATAAATATTAAAAAAAAAGAGAGAGAGAGAGAGAACAAATCATTCTTGAGGTAGAAAGAAAAGCAAGTGAGTTGGCAGAAATACACAAATTGCCTTTTAAAGATTCTTCTTAGAACTAAAACATTGTCACTTCCTCTCATCTTCCAGTGACCCAAGTCACACGGTTAACTTAGAAAATGTGGCGGGCAAGTGTATAATCTATTCTTTTACAGAGAAGAGAATGGCTGGAACATTATCACAATTTATCACAATGTAAGAAGAGCCACCTTCCTTATAATTAATTGTAAAGAGCAACTTTATCCTTTTCCTTATGCTATCTATATTCATGATTAAGATGGGCGTGTAGTAGTGGTTCTGGGGGGCATGAGTTGCGAGCGTGGGAGGGTGCCTATCAGAAAATGTAGAGAACTTTTCTAATATGCGTGACCTCTCTACCCCAACCTCCACCTCCATTCCGATTCACCCCTTGAGTAGAAGCAGTTAGTGGCCATTTTGCAAAGGACCCTCAAGTGATTTTAACACTTCCTACTCTCAAGTCTTTTGAGAACCACTGGAAATGGATTAGAGGGAAAGCTCTTACCGTATTTTGTCCACACCATTTCTAGCACTTTAAATACAATGAGTCCTCCACTTTCTAACACTATACACAAAAATACACTCAAAATCGATTAAAGACCTGAATGTGAGACCTGAAACCACATAAAATCCTAGAAGAGAACATACACAGTAATTTCTTGGACACTGGCCAGAGCAACAATTTTCTAAATATGTCTCCTCTAGCAAGGAAACAAAATTTTTAAATAATCTTGGTACTACATCAAGATGAAAGGCTTTTATACAGCAAAGGAAATCATCAACAAAACAAAAAGGCAACCTACTGAATGGGAACAGATATTTGCAGATGATATATCTGATAAGGAAATAATACCCAAAATATGTAAAGACCTTATACAACAAACTCAACTCAACACCAAAACAAACAAACAAACAAAAAAGAAACAAATAATCCAATTTTAAAAATGGGCAGAGGACCTCAGTAGACATTTCCAAAGGAGACCTACAGATGGCCAACAAACATATGAAAAGATGTTCAACATCACTAATTATCAGGGAAATGAAAATCAAAACCACAGTGAGATATCACTTTACACCTGTCAGAATGGCTAAACTCAAAAAGATAAGAAATAAGTGTTGGCGAGGATGTGGAGAAAAAGGAAATTTCATGCACCGTTAATAGGAATGTAAATTTGTACAGCCACTGTGGAAAACGGTATGGAGGTTCCTTAAATAATTAAAAATAGAGATACCATATGATCCAGTAATTCCACTATCCACTACTGGATATTTAACCAAAGAAAATAAAAATATTAATTCAAATAGATATATGCAGCCCTGTGCTTCTTGCAGCATTGTTCACAATAGCCAATATATGGAAACAACCAACATATCCATCAATAAATGAATGAATAAGGAATATATGGTATATATATTTGTGATGTACACACACACATATACACACACACACGGGAGATATATATGTGATATATGTATATATGTACATAATGGAATATTACACAGCCATAAGAAGAGATGAGATCATGCCATTATGACAACATGGATAGACCTAGAGGGTATAATGCTAAGTGAAATAAGTCAGACTAACAAAGCCAAACAGCATATGATTTCACTCATGTATGGAACTAAACAAATAAATAAATAAACAAAAAGCAGAATCAGACCTGCAAGTACAGGGAACAAACTGATGGTTGCCAGAGGAACAGGGAGTTGGGGGCATGAGCAAAATAGGTGAAGAAGAGTGGGAGATACAAGCTTCCAGGTGGGGAGTGAATAAGTCATGGGAATAAAAGGCACAGGGTAGGGAATGTTGTCACTGATATTATAACAGTATGTGTGGTGCCAGATGGCAGCTACGCTAGTGGTGAACATAGCATAACATATAGGGATGTTGAATCACTATGTTGTATATCTGAAAGTAAGGTGATATTATGTGTCAACGATACTCAAAGTTTTAAACAACGTAAATAATAAATACAGGGAGTCCTTCAATGAACATTGCAGTAAGCACATAAAAGACATGAATAGGCAGTAACATCTGCCTCATATATTTGTCCAGGATTCTCCTTCTACCAAGAGAAGGTTTTTACATTGCAAAGATTGCAGAGACTTGCTCCTTTATTATTTTTTTAATGTATTTTTATTTTTGAGAGAGTGCAAGCTGGGGAGGGGCAGCGAGAAGGGGACAAAGGATCTGAAACAGGCTCTGCACGGTCAGCGAGCCTGATGTGAGACTTGAACCCATGAGCCGCAAGATCATGACCTGAGCCAAAGTCGGACACTCAACTGACTGAGCCACCCAGGTGCCCCAAGATTTGCTATTTTTTAAGAAAAGAAACTACTGTTGAAATTTTTCCAGGAATGTATTTTTAAAGCACTCAGGGCTTTGAAAGTGAAAATATAATTTTCGAGTGAAATATAAGGAGAGTGAAATATAATTTTAGATTGGACTGAATTTGTCAATGTGGATACACTTCTCAGAAGTGCTGCATCCGAAGCGCTGGCTCGAGGAGTCTAACTGGGTTGGATAAAGCAAATCAGGCTCTACTACTGGCCTCATTAAAAAAAGTGGAGATGCCAAAAATCCCTTGTCATAGATACAGGAAGGAAATTAACGACTCCTTGAGATAGGAATGCTGGAATAGATTCATTATGGGTGTCCTGCTTATATACCCACAACTGTTGCCCCAAGAAGGACTGGAATGACTATCTCTTCCCCAAGGCCTTGAGACTTGCACTGCTGAAGGAAATTCCAGTATCCTTTTTTTTTATACTTCACTACTTTCTGAATGTTGGAAATTGTTAGCGAGAAATGCTGCAATTGAAATGTGTTGCCTAGTTTCATTTGAGAAAGGAGAATCTTGAAATTGCAGAAGTGAGATGGCCTCCATCAACAATCAGAGGCAAATTGTGCATGATTAAATAGGCAAGAAGATCCACTTCGTCATCAGAATGATTTCACTTTCATAGATCTCTGGCTATGCCTATTCGACCATAGGGTTCTCACTAAAGTCTTGATTTGTAAAACCAAAATACCCTAGGTAAGCTGAATAAGGTCTGATCTGGGCCAAGACAATAGTCATGACTCCTCATGCAATTTCCAGAGCTGATTCTACAGACCCACACGTATCTTGCTTGAAGGGGAGACTAGGTAACATAAGAGCAAAAGTTGATTCTTTGACTGTTACCCCTAGATATTCCTAAAGGCCATTTAAGGAGATAACTATGCCCTAGGATAAGAGAAATAATTAAGCCTTTTTGGGAACTTTTAGATACTTGCTCTAAGATGGCAGTAATTTCTGGCACACAGAAATTCCCTGAGACCCACCTATCATAATAAGGACATATCTGGGTCAGGTGAAATAAATGAAGTTTGACACAGTCAGACTCTAAACACTTTCATTCTGTCGATTTTTTTTCAGTTCCTGTGTTGAATAAAATATTCTCAACAACTGGCAGAAATTCCCAGATATTTTCCCTATTATGGTAGGAAGAACAAAATGGAAGATACTACAGTTCCCTCTCCCTATTAAAATAGCAAATCAAAGGCAATGCTATATCCCTGAGGGAATTTCAGATATTAATGCCACTGTTTGTGGCCTACCCAACAGCTGTTTTTACTTGCTCAACACAATGCCTTTTTTATTTTAAAGTTACAAGACAACCATGTGCCTCTGGGAGACTGAACTCCTCCCCAGGACCCGAGGGTGAATTTTAATTAGACTAAACCCAATCTACATAATTCCATTCTCTTTGCATTAATTGGTTTAGGAATGGGAATATGATGCCATTCTGGCCAATGAGATGTGAGGGAAAGCCCTCTAGGGGGCCGAAACCATCCCCACAGTCTGGAAGAATGACAATGGCTGGCACGATTGGACAGTTGGGAAAAAATAGTACAGTCTCAGGCACTAGAACACCATGACGGAACTAGGAAATGCTCTTTTCTACATTTAAGTCATCAGAGCATCCCAGTTGCAATGATTTGAGATTGTTTATTGGTTTCTTTCGGATTCCTGGACTTGTTCTGTTTCGTACCCTTTCTGAGACCTGATGATTCAGTATTTTGTGTTTTGGTTCAGTGGCTACCCTACAGCCCTCTGATAAATCCCTGTATTTGCTCAGAGTTCATTTCTACTGCTTACAAAGAGCTCTAACAGATGTACCTTCCTAAATATATTTTAAAAACCTCACAT
The DNA here is from genome assembly GCA_030068075.1 of Paguma larvata. Classification (NCBI taxonomy): domain Eukaryota; kingdom Metazoa; phylum Chordata; class Mammalia; order Carnivora; family Viverridae; genus Paguma; species Paguma larvata. The sequence continues at coordinate 43,207,718 of CM057838.1, forward strand.
GTTTTCTTTACAATTGTTTTTGTTTTGCACTCACTTTTTTATTTATGAATATTATTTTTGTATGTTTCCTTGTTTTCGTTGTGTGTCAGCAGTTTTTTTTTTCTGCTATGAATTCTCAATTTTTTTATTCTTTAGTTTTGACAAATTTCTTAGTGCAAGAGAGCCCGTCTTGAGAAATTTTTAAGATAGGACATATAAATGGTCTGACTCTGAGATCTTTTATATCCGAGAATGCCATTTATTTGAGGGTACACATAAATGACAGCATTCCCACTCTCAAGTTTTTATGGGTATTGTTTTACTGGTTTGTGGTATTTGGTGCTGTACAGAGGTCTGAGGCCAGTCTGATATTTTTTCCATTGAAAATATCATTTCCCTTGTTTCTATACTTGAGAGTTTTCTCAAAGTTTAATTATTTCTGCTCCTTCGTTGGTTTTGCCTTCAGAATTTCTACAAAGTTTTTCTGGATTCTTGCAGTTGCTACTGACAGAAAATCAAATTTACTTCTAGTGGTCAGAGCTTCCTTGCAGAAAAGAGAGTTCACGCTAGCCAGTTTAAGGAGGGAGATACCTACTAAAGACTATTAACTTACTACGAAATGACGGAAAGACTTGTAGTAGCAGGCTGGACTTCCAGAACAAGCCCGGAAGCCACGGATGTAACATCTGCCTCAGTGAAGTTGCTGCTCTAGCTGCTTTCACCCTGCTAACTTAAACGAAGACTGTGCAGCCTCTGTCATCGTCATGAAAGCTGCCAGACCAGGAAATTGCTGTCATCCTTGCCGATCACACAGAGCTAGGGACCAACTAGACATCAGGGCTTCTGTCATAGCTGCTGCAAAAGTACCAAAATGCCTCCGCCACTGTGCTGTCGGTAGAGGCACTCCATAATCCTCATAACCTCCTTTCAAATCTCGTTCAGATGCATCTATTTAGTGGATACACATCATATGCGGAAATCCTCAGTTCAAAGGCATTTGAGTAATGTAGACTCCAGTTTTCCAGCCTGTGGTGTACACAAAGTCATGCTGGTATGGGCTTGGAGTCTTGTTAAGTGAGCCGGTTTTTCAGTATCTGCCACATTAATTTCAAAAATAAAGGGAATTTTTATTGACTGAGGTACCTGGGAAGTCCAACGGGTACAGTTGGCTCTAAACAACTGGAACCAGAAGTTTAAACCATGTTACCAGCATTTTCTCTCTCTCTTCCTATTTTTCAGTTCTGATTTTATTCATTCAACAAACATTTACTGAGTGCAATGTGCCAGATACTGTTATTAGTGCTGGGGATGCCATAAAGAACAAAACACATATCGATCTTTGCTTTCTTGCCTTCCTTCTCTAGCGGTTCGGTTCTCTGGCTGATTTTCTGAAAATGGCAGCAAAAATAGCTCCCAATAGCTTTTAGCTTATAGGTTCCTTGAAATACCACAAGGAGAAAGGACTTTTCTCTCCCAGAAAGTATATAAATTCTCCTCCCCCCCAAAAAAAGATTCTAATTGGCTTTAATACGTGATGCACTTCAGGTGCACCTGGGTGGCTCAGTCGGTTGAGCATCCGACTTCAGCTCAGGTCATGATCTCATAGTTAGTAAGTTCGAGCCCCACATCGGGCTCGCTGCTGTCAGCGCAGAACCCACTTCAGATCCTCCATCCCTCTCTCTCTGCACCTCCCCTGTTTCACACATGCATGTTCTCACTCTCTCCCTCAAATCTAAACATTAAAAATACTCTTATAAAAAATATGTGATGCACCTATGACCAGTCAGAGTATGGAGGGACACATCGTTTGCCCACCAGATGTCGGTCAGGCTGTTGTGAAACAGAAAAGGCATGCCACATCCCTAAACTACCCAGCATATTACACACGCACATGCACACGCACACACACACACCACACAACGTTATTTTGTACATTCATTTTAAAAGTGTTCCTCCCTATGACAACACGAGTTCCTGTTCCGCAAAATCAATACACACTCAAATTCTTTGGGGAATTTTCCTCCCCAAAAAGAAGAAATTCCAAAATTCACCCAGTTACCATGCAATGTTCTAAAGTCCACGATTTCATCGTTTAGCAACCTATGGCTAGATAAGAAACATAACTACCTCCCCCCCAACATACTCAGTATTTCAATTCAGGAGGTAAAACAGAAAATGACAACAAAAACTCTTCCTTGAAAATGGGAAACCAGCTTCTGGCCACCACTCTATGGCATCTACCTATACTGCTGGCAGAAAAACCAGATCCTCTGCTCTGGCCGCAGACTCGTTTTGCATTGTCAACTCTAATGACTAGTAACCAAAACCAGAGAGCGGGCAGGATTGTGATTCTTGAACCTAAACCCCTAGCCCAGTGGCTTCTTCTCTTCGCCACAGACTGTGGTTGTCTGCTATCCCTCTCTCCTTGGTTTAACTATACTCCTCCCAGCCTCTGTCCCTCAGTGTGACCCAGCACTCCAAAACCCATAATCTTTCTCTGGATTATATCCAGTAGTTGTCTCTTAGCAGTGGAATTACTCTTGCTTTTGTGGGGCAGAGAAGTAACAGCAGGAAGTGTCTGGGTAAGGCCCAGGGGCCGGCCTTCTACCGTTGCCGATCTTCTCATTCACCACACTCCTCACCTCCCTGTTTTTATTCCCAGTGTCTTTAGCTTCAGGCTCAAGTAGAGAATACTGCTCTTAGACTCCTCCAAAAGTATATGACTTGCAGACTCTTAAGGATCTGAGATTGTAGGTTCCAAACAAAAAGAGCCTCTCGGCAAAGCCATATGGACGGTATCACCTTTCTGCTTGCTGTTGAGACCAGAGAGAGCAGTTCTCAAAAGAACTTCACTGAGACAAAATTTCCATGCTATGTAATTCACCCATTTCAAGTGTACACATCAACAGCTTTTAGTATATTGACAGAGTTGTATATCCACTACCATAATCAATTTTAGAACACTTTCTCCTTTTTAAAGTTTATTTATTTTGAGAGAGAAGGTGTGTGCGTGTGAGCACAAGAGCAGGGGAGAGGCAGAGAGAGAGAGAGAGAGAATCCCAAGCAAACTCCTCTCTGTTGGCACAGAGACCAACCGGAGCTCAATCTCATGAACGTTGAGATCATGACCTGAGCTGAAATTAGGAGTCAGAAGCTCAACCGACGGAACCATCCAGGCAACCCAATTTTAGATCGCTTTCATTACCCCGGAAAAAATCCCCACTTCCTCACCTCCTAATCCCCCCCATAGTCCCAGACCTGAAAACTGCTAATCTACTCTCTGCCTTTACAGACTTCCCTGTTGTAGAAATTTCACATAAATGGAATCATACACGATGTGGTCCTTTGTGATCGACTCCTTTCACTTAGCATAATATTTTCAAGGTTCATCCATATTGTAGCATGTACTAGCATTTCACGTCTTTTACTGCTGAATAATATTCACTGTATACATATACATTTTGATTATCCATTCATCAGCCAGTGGACATTTGGGTTGTTCCTTCTACCTCTTGGCTATTATGAATAATGTTGTTATAAACATTCATGTACAGGTTTTTATGTGAACATATTTTCATTTCTTCTAGAGTATCTATGAATGGGATTGCTAGAGCACATGCTAGAGCATATGCTAACTCTATTTAACTGTTGGATGAAGACTATTTTTTCTTGATGTTATTAAAAACATGAACAAGTCACTAACTCACTCCAATATCTTGACATTTTCTGCAAGCCACTACAACAGTAGCCACAGGGGGCATGTGATCCGATTTTCAAATACAGGTGACAGTCTAATTTGTGTCTGCCCTATAACCCAGATGTTCAGTACTCAGGTGGGAGTAGAAGAATTCTCATTACCACTTACACCTCAGCTCAGAAATTCTATATTTTAGAACCTGACACTTCAGTTATATTCCACTTCCAATTACCAATCTTCGCCTTATGATTGCAAATGAATAAAAATTAGGTCTCACAGGGGTGCCTCGATGGCTCAGTCGGTGAAGTATCTAACTCTTGATTTTGGCTCAGGTCATGATCTCACAGTTCGTGAGCAGCTTTGGGCTCCAGGCTGATAGCATGGAGCCTGCTTGGGATTCTCTCTCTCCCTCTTCTCTCTGCCCCTCCTCTGCTTGTGCTCTCTCTCTCTCAAAATAAATAAATAAACTTTAAAAAAAAGTTAGGTCTCACATAATTGAGAGATTCTGAAATCTGATTTCAGATACATTTGGATTCAGAGGTTCAAAACTGTAAGTCAAATGCCATCTCTCTACTTTTCAACAATCCTTTTTCTATTTTGGCTTAATTTCCAGGTGGGCTTGCTTTACTTGACAGCAAAAGTGCCCCCTCACAGTTCATGATTCGAGATTCCAAAAGGGACCCATATTGGTCCCTTCATAAAACTGCTAATTGACCATACTGAGAGTGAGAGAACTGGGGGTCACGGGGGGAGCCATTCTTATTCTTGGTTCACTGGTTCTGTTTCCAGGTCCAAGGGAATAGGATGGTCAGCTCGAGTTCCACGTCCATTCTCATGGTAGAGATGGTGGGGTCAAATGATTGACAGCTAGGTGTGGCACGAACGATTTCTAAAAGGAAAAATATACCTGGGAGTCAAGAAACAACTGTCTGAGATACTTTCTGTATCTATTATACTCAATTTCATCATTTTCATTTTTATGTCTTTATCAATTTTCTGTGTCCTATGAAATATTTTTCAAATTTTCCCCATATATTATTCATTCAGTTTTCTGAAAGACTGAGTCTGTAATTACCCTCCCGTGCTTTGGGTTTCTGTATAGTTTTTAGAATATCATTGATTTTTTTAAAAATATTTTTTATGGGGGCTTCTGGGTGGCTGCGTCCGTTAAGCATCCAATTTCAGCTCAGGTCGTGATCTCACAGTTCCTGAGTTCGAACCCCACATTGGGCTCTCTGCTGTCAGTCAGCACAGAGCCCACTTCAGATCCTCTGTTCTTCTCTCTCTGCCCCTCCCCCACTTGTGCTCTGTCTCTCTCAAAATAAATAAACTTTAAAAAATAAATAAAATAAAATATTTATTTATGGGTCCATTCTTCCCAGGATATTATGCTAGGACAAGGACCCTGTCTTCAGAGGGAGTACTTTCTGCTGGAGGAGGACACCAATAAACAGATAATTACAGTACAGTGGGATAACTAAAGTAAGCTCAGGGTGCTTGGATGTGCCTAGCACAGACACCCAACCCAGCCTGGGAGGATTCATGTTTTCTAAAGGAGACAGTCCCTAAAGAATGAGTGTTCACTGGATAGGGAGTGGGGACCAAAAAATGAAGGGAATTTCAGGTCAAGGCACAGCGTGTGCAAAGGCATGAAAATGTAAAAGCACGTGTCAAGAGAGAGGTACATTGATAAGTTCAGTGTGATCAGTACATGCAGTGCAAGGTGAGTGTCAAGCACAAGGCTGGCGAGGTACCTAGGAGCCAGGTCATAAATAGTACTGCAGCTGTGTTCCCGGGGGGCTAGATTTTGTCCTGTGAATAATGAAGGGCTTAAACAGGAATATGTCATGATCAGAGTTGCATTTTAGAAACGCAATTCTTTTTTTTTTTTTTAAGTTTATTTATTTTTGAGAGACATAGAGGAACAGCGTGAACAGGGGAAGGGCAGAGAGAGAGGGAGACACAGAATCGGAAGCAGGCTCCAGGCTCCGAGCCGCCAGCACAGAGCCCGACGCGGGGCTCGAACCCACAGACCGAGAGATCATGACCTGAGCCGAAATCGGCGGCTCAACCGACGGAGCCACCCAGGCGCCCCTAGAAACGCAATTCTAACGACAATGTGGGGGATGCCCTGCAGAATACAAACTGTTCAAGAGGTTACTGCAGCCACAAGAGTGAGAGGTGGCAAGGGTCTTGATTATGAGTGTGTGGCAGGTATGTGACCTTCACAGAAGTCAGAGCCAAGAGATGGAAGGAGCAAGAAAGTGGTGGGTAGCCTTCAGCTCTGTCTCATCCCTTAGACATTGCAACTAAATGAACCAACACACTACCTTCAGAGCTAAGCTCATTTGTGTTGGTTTTCCAGACTTTAAGAGAGTCCTGACTAACTCAATAACATATCAAATCATCAATCTGTCCCTAAGGAGATGGTTTACAAATTCACTTGTCTGATTCTTCTCTTTATCTCTTCCTATTCTCCTAAGAGTTCTTGTCTTTTCCTTCAGATGTGAAAAGGGCTAGAGGGTGGAAAAAAACTTTGTAGGGGTGATTCTCACAGTTTATTTTTGTTGCGTTTCTCTCAAATCTCCTTACATGTTTATGTTAGATACTACTGTGGGTCTCATGCTATCCACAGAATCTTAAAAGGGATTATTAGCATAGCTGTGGCTTTCTTTCTTTAAAATAGACCCCATCTTACTTGGAATTTGTATTCCTCAAGGGATTGTCTGTTTCCAGATACACAATACTAAATATTTTAATCAAATATGTGATCAGAAATATTTTCCATTTTACTTCTTTTATTTATTTAATGGACTCATGTTACCCTTGCTTTTTGGAAGAGAATTATTTGGAATAAAGGCTCAGATTTTATATTCCAAAAATATGAGAAAATGATTTCTTGTTTCTGGGACATATAAAATGTCATTCTAATTGTGCATTGTTTGGTATAGTCACGTATGGTTTGAGAATGGATTTTAAATTATATATACTAATATTAAATTAAATTAATTGGGGATTTTTGGTAGCTCTCTGTCATACTTAAGGGATTGGGTTCTAGGATATGTCTTGAACAGAATTTTAGAATTCTACCATTATTTCAGTTCTCCTCTTCCTTCATTTCCCAATGAGGTCAGAAAGTCCCACACATCTGCATCCTTGAATCCCAAGGCACCAAGCTTAGGGAGTGGTTCCTGCCTTCACCACATGCTCAGAAAAGCTCCTGGCTTAGTCTCTATTCTTACTGCTGGGCTCTGACCTTTCTGCCTAAACCTTAGTCTTCTCTTTCTTTTATTGCTTTTTTTCCCTTCCTAGATTTGCATACCTCAGGTTCTTATCCTCCCCCTGGGGTCTGGTGTCCTCCTGGCTCTGTTTCATGGCTGGTCCTGACTTCCCTACTAATGCACATTCTGGCTTCTATTGATTCACAGGTTGCTGACCCTGACTGATTTTTCTCCCCTTCCAAGTCTTGCAGCCAGCCACACTCATCGTGGTTCATAATCCCGGTGTAGATTTATCACATCTGCTGCCAATGCTTACAGGCAATCAAGTGAGAAAGCTCAGACAGAGAATCAGGAACCAAAAAAGATACATACTACTGAAACTGACTCAAAAAGGAATAGAAAATTGGAATAGAACTATGGCAACTGAAGGGATCAAATCAGTAACCCCCCCAAATGCCCACAAAGTAGAATGTAGGCCCTGATGTCTTCACCATTGAATTCTGCCAAACATTTGATGAAATATAAATTCAAATTCTTCACCAACTGTTCCAAAAAACAGAAGAGGAGGGAATACTTCCCAAATCATTCCATGAGGTCAATGTTACCCTGAAATCAAAAGCAGAAAAAAACATGGAAAGAAAACAGTAGAACAATATATCTTATGAATATGGAGGAACCTAGGCAAGAAAAAGAAATAAAAGGCATCCGGATTGGAGAAGAAGAAATAAAACTATATTTACAGGTGACATACTCTCATACACTAAAAAATTATTAGAACTAATGTATGAGTTCCTCAAGGTTGCAAGATATAAGATCAATATGTAAAAATCAATTGGGGCACCTGGGTGGGTCAGTCGGTTGAGCGTCGGACTTCAGCTCAAGTCATGATCTCAAAGCTTGTGAGTTCGAGCCCCACATCAGGCTCTGTGCTGACAGCTCAGAGCTTGGAGCCTGCTTCACATTCTGTATCTCCCTCTCTCTCTCTGCCCCCCTCCCATTTGCTCTCTCTCTCAAAAATAAATAAAAACATTTAAAAATTTTTAATAAAAAATATGCAACAATCAATTATATTTTTATGCTTGCAATGATCAACCTAAAAATGAAAATAAGAATCCATTTATGAGAACATCTAAAAGAATAACATGTTTAGGAATACATTTAACAAAGAAGTGTAAAACTAATACTCTGAAAACTAAAAATAGTTTTGAAAGAAATTAAATAAAAGCTAAATAAATGGGAAAACATTCCCATGTTCAAGGATTAGAAAAATTAACATTGTTAAAATGTAAATAATCCCCTAACTGATCTATAGATTCGACGCAATTCCTAACAGAATTCTAGATAAATTCTTTTTGCAAACTGACAAGCTGATTATAAAACCGAATGGAATTGCAGGGGACCCAGAATAGCCAAAACAATTCTGAAAAGGGAAAATAAAGTAGAACTTACATTTCAATTTCAAGACTTACTACAAAGCAACAGTAATCAAGATAATGTGGTATGGTCACAAGATAGACATAAATCAATGGAATAGAATTAAGAGTCCAGAAATAAATGCATACGTCTGTAGTCAACAGATTTTCAGTAAGGTTGTCAAGACCATTCAATGTAGAAAGAGTAGTCTTTTAAACAAATGGTGTTGGGGACAACTGGATAGCCACATGCAAAAGAATGAAGTTGGACTCTTACTTTATGCCATATACAGAAATTAACTCACGATGCATCAAAGATAAATGTAAGAAATACTGGTGGGAATGCAAACTGGTGCAGCCACTCTGGAAAACAGTATGGAGGTTTCTCAAAAAATCTTAAATAGAACTACCCTACAACCCAGCAATTGCACCACTAGGTATTTACCCAAGGGATACAGGTGTGCTGTTGTGAAGGGACACATGCACCCCAAAGTTTATAGGAGCACTATCAACAGTAGCCAAAGTATGGAAAGAGCCCAAATGTCCATCAATGGATGAATGGATAAAGAAGATGTGGTATATATCTGCAATGGAGTATTACTCAGCAATCAAAAAGAACAAAATCTTGCCATTTGCAACTACGTGGATGGAACTAGAGGGCATCATGCTAAGCAAAATTAGTCAGTCAGAGAAAGACAAATATCATATGACTTCACTCATACGAGGACTTTAAGATACAAAGCAGATGAACATAAGGGAATGGAAGCAAAAATAATATAAAAATAGGGAGGGGGACCAAAACATAAGAGACTCTTAAATATGGAGAACAAAGAGAGCATTATGGGAGGGCCTGTGGGGGGGGGAATGGGCTAAATGGGTAAGAGGCATTAAGGAATCTACTCTTGAAATCATTGTTGCACTGTATACTAACTTGGATATAAATTTTTAAAAAATTAACCAAAAAAGATAAACGTAAGAGCAAAAACTACTCATACTACTAAACCTGCCACATACTATATGACTCTACTTGTATGGAAGCCTAAAGTACAGAAATCTATAGAAACAAAAAGTAGATTGGTGGTTGCTTATGGCTGGAAGTGGCATAAAAAGTGAATTATATGGTATATGAATCATATCTCAAGATAACTATTAAAGAAAAACAAACAAACAATAACTAAATCCACTCAAAGACTATTCAATGAGTTTTCAAAACATTAAAAACCTTTGAACATCCACTACAGATTCCTAAGGTTTAGCTTCATAGATTTGTTTATTTTGCAATTAATGAAGGTTAAAAGAACATTCTCTAAAATTGTCACTTGGAAGCTTAGAGTTTCTAGTTGTGATTCTAAGCACAAGTGCACAACCATCATGTCTTTTAAAGGAGAATTTATTTGCTTTATTAACAGATCAAGAGTACTGAGTTTCTATCAAAGAGCAGAATAAAGGGAAAAGATTAAATGTTTTATTTGCTCAGATTGTTTAAAGAAGTATGCTAGAGAATAATAGATGGGTTTAAACTTCTTTTAGAGTTACTAGCATTTCAAGTTCTTAAAAAAGGAATAATGCACTAAAGTCCATTTAAAACGTGTAAGAGTGACATCAATGACCATAAAGTAGAGGCTAAATGAGTATTTTAAGTTAAAATTCATTCCTATCAACTACTGGCTATAAGCAGTGAAACTAAATACAGAGTTAGTGAGCAAGGGATGAAAGGGGGAAATGTACATAAAGCCTAGGGAAGGAGCCATAACAGTTTTGGATGAGAGGATGATGACAGAATTATTTAGGAGGCAAAAACTAGAGAAAAGAGAAAAGAAAAAGAAAAAGAAACCCTGTGGGAAATATTTCAGTAAGTTCTGGAAAACATAATGAATTTGATCAGATCATTTGTTTACCAATAGCTTGAATGTGTATGTAGACAGAAGTTTTTATTATATAGTAAAATAATTTTTTAAAAAAGCAAGGTAGACCTGGTGATTTTTTAATGTTCTCTTGTATCTGCTTCCTGTGTTCGCAAAAAGCCTGAAAACTGAGGTATAGACTTAGTCATTATTTTCCTGGTCTAAAGGAATATGGTAGGGGATTCAGGCCTCTAAAAGGGAGATATCTACACATTAGTGGAAACATGAATTAAAAATAGGATTACCAAATATTTGTCAATTAGAGGAAAAAATCAGCTCAGTTTCTATAAGAATAAATCATGCTTTACTAATCTGTGAAATTCTTTCAGAAGGAAAATAAATGTGTAGAGAAAGGGGAAATCATGAATGTATTTTATTCTTGGAAAAATCTTCGAAATTTTTTCACACCAATACTTGTTTCTTAATTGAGTTACCTAGGATTCAGCAGAGGGTTTTCTTATGGATAAAGAATAAAATCAAGTTAATAGGAAAGGAACATTATTGAATGGAGTAATGCACAATGTGCATTTCCCAAGGAATCAATCCCAGGCCAATCTGATTTAATGATTTATTATGTTTTGGAAAAGAGAGTGCACAGTAAAATCTCTAAATTTGAAAACGATACTGAATTTTTATAGGGAGTGATATGCCAAAATGAGAGGGATAAAGTATGCAAAGTAAAAATGGCAGATGTATTTTGGCCTAAGTACAAGTTAACAAACACATTAATGGGAAAATAATCCAAGCTCTAGTTAGAGATGGATTTGATTGCTAAGTCACAGCAAATCACAGCGTTCGAGGCACCACTGGGGCTATGTGTTGTTGAGGTTCAAAATGTCAATACGAGATTATTGGAGACAAGACAATTGACATTGTTGATTATTCTATCTATGAGCAAATTACTGTCATGACTGATCTCCACATGTTTCTAAGTCCCAGAAGGGTGACTAGAAGGAGCTGGCCATGCAGGACCCCTTGTCTTCTACCTTGTGCAATGATTCTCACATGGCATGAACATACTTATCCATAAAGACAGAATACCAGTTTGCCTGCAAATGTCCTGAGACATTGTCTGAGAAACTACAATGTGAAAGGCATTCTACTAGGTTCTAGGGAAGATACACAGATAAATTTGTTTATTTCAGCTTCTAGTCTACCCAGAGAAATAAGATAACTGCAGTACAGAGGTGACGATAATTTTGCTCTATGAAAGTTATGGACGTGAGTGTCCAGAGGAAGGAGAAATCAAACTCCATCATATTTTTTATTCATTCAACTGACATTTAATGAATATGACTCTTCTTTCATGCATTGCATCAGAATTTAGTTACTAGCTATTGCTTACTAAGTGCTAGCCACCATTCTATGTGGTAGGAGATAGCAGTGAACAAGACAAGGTCCCTATTCTCTACAAGTACAATAGATTTTTTTAAGAGACCCAAATAAACCTAATAACATCAGATAGATAAGTTGTATGAAAAAAAAAAAGTAAATGAGTGTGATGGAGTGGCTGGAAGTCGGTGGCTTCTTTACGTGGGATGACAGAAAAATTCTTTCAGAAAGGTGGCATCTGACTTGGGACCTATTGAGGAGAAGAAGCCTATTATGTGTAGAGCCTTACAGGCAGAGGGAGCAGCAGGTGCAAAGATTCTGATGTGGGAAGAAGCATGGTGTGTTTGAGAAACAGGAAAAAGAGCAGCTATAGCTCAGTGCACCTGGAGAAGCTGGACCAGGCTGGAGGAAGATCTGGTTCTCCCCTTAGAGGATCCCTGGAGCCCACTGGAATAAAGAGAACATGCAGATATACAATTTTAATTTAAATGTGAAAGAGGAGATTGGTTACGATTGGTTGTGATTGGTTATGAATTATATTTTCAGAAAAAGCTAGGAACATAAAGCTAAGGAAGAGGAAGTATGGACAAGGATACTACAAACACATCAAAGTCCAGACCTTGAGCTAAGATTGAGCTGCACTGTAGGGGTAGAAGCAGCAGCAAGGGTGGGCGATGGAGGTACTGTCCAGGGCTGGGAGGCTAAGCTTCTCACTCACATAGTTGGATTTGAAAGACCCCTGAAAGGTTAATCAAGCCCACCCACCCCCTTTTCCACTGAAAACCTCTCAGGACTCACTGAAGTCTCAGAGTTTCATTCACTTGACTTAAACTTTTGTCCAATTAAAATACAAAGAGCCCCAGAAGGAGAAATGCATTTTACTTAATTACTCTGCGGTGTATTATTGGTGCTTCATTTCTTTGAGTACTTAATCTTCAAGAGGTCTCTCTTAAGAGAGGATGGCAGCACCTTGGATGAATTTGTGTAGATAATTATAGCTCTTCCATCTGTATAATGAGGTAGGAGATAGTAATGAGGCACTTGCATCTTTTGGATCAGAACAAATTGGGACTTGGGGGAGGCAGTGGAGAAGGCCATATGAAACCAGGTTCTAAGTCCAGGGTCTGGCTTCACCTGTGGGACCTGAGAAAAATTACTTAATTATTTGGAGTCCCAGTTGCCTTATCTGAAGGAATGCCAGACCAAGAGATTTGTTGTGGAGATTTAATTGGATAATTTAAGTGAAAGTGCCTGCCAGACTCGTAAATGTTTAATGGCCTTTTTTTCTCACTTAAGCCTGGGCCCAAATTCAGGGGCAAGGCTGGGTGTTCAGGAAGGCCAGTCTGAGTGGGGCAAAGGGAGTCCATAGACTCTGAGGAGCAAGAGAGAACAAGTCAGGATCATGAGGAGAATCTGGTACTTCTTTCTAGGCCACAGAGAGAAGATATGTGAAAAATGAAATTCAGCTTAATGCCCCAAAGAATCCTGAGTGGAAAAATTACAGAAACCCTGGAGTAATGAATTTTCTTCCTTCTTAATTCTTCCTTCTTAATGTGTTCTTCTAACACCCACGTTGGTTTCAAGGGTGTTAAGATAAAATAGGACTAAAATAATTTACTGCCAGGATTTTGATAACAAAATCCAAACATAAGAACCACCAACTCTACTTGCCAGAATTTAAACCAAGTTAACCTCAAATCAATCCACAGTACATCCAAAGAGGGAAAACATTTACATCGCCTGACCTGGGATTCTAGCAAACAAACTCCAGCTATGTCAGTTCCTAGGCCTCTTTAATATCTCATTAGTCTAGGTTCACATCAATTGTTTCTTGCCAGGAAAATGGGTTTTTAAATGGGTTTCCATTTGGAGATGGCTCAGTGCCAGTCTGAACAGGGCTTTTTAGAGGCATTGGAACACTCAAATGTCACTAGTTGCAGTCAGTGCAATTTCTGCTCGTAGGATTTTATTTAATGCAATTACTTAAAGAAACAAAAAGGCAGACACAAGGATTCTGGTATCAGAGGGAATGCAAAATCCATTGAACTGGCATCTACTGAAGGAGTCAGGTGACCTGTGTTAGGCTCTTAGTTCTATTAATAAGCTAAATGTAGGACTTAACTGAATAAAGTGACAGATGTCTAATATTTTTCATTCTTATGTACACAAAACAGGTTCAAACCAGCCTAGCATAGATTCAGGCACTCGCCCTGTGGATTGGCCAATTTAGTTTGAGGCAAGGAGGCACTCCCAAACATACCAGAGTCCTCGGAAATATGTTAAGTGGTATTGATGATGGCCAGAGCTGCCAAGGGTGTCAAATGCATTTAAAAGTAAGCAGAGCCCAGGCCCACTGCCCCCTGGGCAGGGACACAATTGACTTCAGGAGGGCATGGTTCCTTTTCAGTGGTGTGGGCAGGAGGCTCCCAGCCAAGGATCTCACCCGATGCAGAGCACATCTAGATATTATGAAAGATGCTGGAGTTGTAGCTCTTGTATTCGTGGCCATAGTAAGAATGGTGGTCTCATCTTTAGCTGAATTTGGCTTCTCTTTTTATTCTCTGTTTAATCTCCTTTTGGGAGGGGCAATGCAACATCAAGGTGAAGGACAGACTCAGGTGGATTCCCTGGGTTTGACCACTGGCTCTAACACTTGCTAAATGGATGACACTGGACAAGTCATTTAACCTCCCTGTGCCTCCGTTTCCCCATATATATGAGAATAGTAATACATACCCCAAGGAAACGCTTTGAGGAATTCATAAAACATAGACTGTTTAGGCAGCCCTGGTATGTGGTAGATAAGCAATAAAGTTAGCTATTATCATATTTTTGTGTGGGTGATTAGAACAATAACACATATTTAATATAAAACAGTATACACAGAACAATTTTTTAATGAAAAACACCCATTTCCATCCATATCCCCACTATCCACAGACATCTTAGGAAGGAAGTTACCAGGTAACTATAATTATTTGCCTATACTATATATATTCTTCCATTCTTCCTTAGTAATTGTATCCCGATTTTGTCGTGGATAGCAAACTATATTTCCTACCTTCTTTGCAGATAAGATTCATCATGTGACTAATTTATGGCCATTGAGATGAAAATACTACTTAACAGTAGACAGGATATACAAAATGTGGAATGGAAAACTATACAGTAATGAGAATGGACAAACTGTAACTAACTCAACAACATGAAAGAATCTCACAAACACACTATTGAGCAAAAGAAGACAGGCACTACTGAGTACACCCTGGATAATTCCATTTTATAAAGAACCAAAACTAGGCAAAATAATCTCTGCTTTTAGAAATCAGGATAATGGTTATTTTTGGCGGGGGGATAACATGCGGTGAGAGATATGGGAGAAGCTTCTAGGATGCTAGTAATTTTCTGTCTCTTAATTTGAGTGATGGCTACATAAGCATGTTTAGTTTGAGGGAATCCACTGAACCACATACTTACATATACACATCAGCATTTATATTATATTTCAATAAATTTAAAATGCATGCAAAGCCCTGATGATAAAATTCCACACATCAGTCACCAGATGAAGAAGGACTGGTAAAAACCAGTTAAACAAGTGTTTGAAAGTTGCTGCTTCACCTAGGGTTGAGGTTGGGTCTGCACATAGCATAGCTGAAGCTGGTTTATTCAGCAGTCCTGAGGAAAAGCTTGGCTAAGTAAATGTGCTTCGAAAGGTAACCAAGAGGGGTGTCTGGGTGGCTCAGTTGGTTAAGCATCTGGTTCTTGATTTCGGCTCAGGTCGTGATCTCATGGTTCAAGAGCTTACAGTGTGGAGCCTGCTTGGGATTCTCTCTCTCCCTCTCTCTCTGCCCCTCCCCCATGCCCACACGTGCATTCTCTCTCTCTCTCTCTCTCTCTCAAAATAAATAACTTAAAAGAAAAGAAGAGAACCAGGAATTTAAGATGATAGTGATATCTTCCCCAAAGTGAGAAAAATCTATATGATGTCAAGAAGCCACACAAATCCGATAGGGTGTCACTGCATCCAATGTAGCACAGCAAGCACTTGATGAACTCTGAAGAAGGAATTTTATGTATGTTATCTCCTTGAATCCTCACAAAAGCTTTCATAAGTAAATATTACTCCCTTCATTTTAGAGGTGAGGAAACAAGACTCTAACACACTGTAAGCCTCCTTGGGCATTAATAATAGTGCCAGTTCCCTAACTTATTATCAACACATGTATTATTCAGGACTCTGATAGTTGCAAGTAATAATAACCCAATTCAAACTAACTTAAGAAAAGGGGGAAATGTTTTTGGTTCCCATGTCTGGGACATGTAGGGATATAGCTAATTTCTAGCATGGTCGGGTACAGGGTCTCAGGTTCTTTTAAGTTTAGGTCGTACCACTTCTTCGATAGGCCTACTCCATGTGGCATGACGTCTTCCCCCAGCCCCAGCTTAATATCCTACCAAGTCATCAGTCTAGCAAAAAGCAAAAGCCTTCCCAATAACTCTGGCAGAAAAGTCTGGAGAAGCCTCTGATTGACCCACGTAGGGTCATATGTTCATCCCTGGACCAACTGATGTGGCCAGGGAGAAGGACAACTACGTGGCTAGAGGAGATAATGGCACTGCCATACAAATCACATGAAGTGACTTTGCTGCAGGGAAGATGGGTTCTGTTACCCAAAGAACAGGCAAAAACAACAGCCTTCCACTCCAATGCCTAAGGAAGATTTCCTGGGCATCCGATCATTGCTGACCAGTGACTATTTAAATATCACTATTTCCACGCAGTATATGAATACCTTTCATTTGGGTAGTATTTCACATCAAAGAGCTTTGAAATGAATATTCTCATTGAAGCCTTACAGTAAATACTGGGAAGAAAAATTGTTCTCATATCACAGATGAAGGAACAGGCCCATGAGGCAAAGAACCAATAAGGTTATACAGCTGGTAGGTGGACCCGAGTTTGAAACCAGATCATTCTTGCACCAGAGCTTGTGTTCTTTTCCCCATACCTCTCAGCCTCCCAACATACGCAATACTAAGTGGACTTTCTATATCACAGTAGTTTGTTTTAAGTAATTTTTATGAAGTTATTTTGAAAGCATAAGCATAGGCCATTGCTCAACAAAAGGATACCGCAATGCCTTTAAAATAGTAGTAGGCTAGTGCCATTGCCTATAAAGTATCTTCCAGAGACCAAAGGTCATCTTCATGTCACCTGGCAATACAGTGGAGAATCCAGGCTTACTACGGCCCTGTTATGGCTCCACAGTGACCATTGGATGAGAGCCTGCTCGCTTCCGTGTGAAGTCCAGAGCCTTCCCCTACACAATGTACAAGGTGGCCTCAAGCTGCTTCTCCCTCTGGCCACACAGTCCCCACCCTGGGTTGGTCAGAGGCCCCACAAGCAGTGTTGTCAGGTTGCAGGACCGTGTGCCTGCTAGCCATGTATTGCTACTATTCCCTGCTCTGTCTGGGCCCTGTAGCTTTTAGGCCATGGGGCTTAGATTTCTCAGGCACGCTGCTGATGGTGCAGAAATTCCAAATGTTGTGAAGTTCTCAAAGCACTTACTGTTGAGAGAGTGTCTGTGTCTAGTTTGTGAATTCCATCTATTCTGAAAACTGAAGGTCCATTCTTCAGGGTCAGTAGAGGCCTTACATCATCAACAACAAACATTCACTGTAAGCCTTTTATGTCTGGGGCTGTGGGCAGCTACCGACATGGTGTCACTGGGTCTCCTCTAGAACCAGGCTCACCCTCTGACCGCTTAATGTGCCTAGGAGGTTACACACACCTTCCATCCAGGTAAAAAGAGACACCGATCCATGACTAACCAGCTTTTAACAAGATGCTCCCCCATGGCTTTGAGACATGGGATTGCTAAATTTTGTTGAGACAGACATAGTCAGAGGCACAGTAAGATCTCAGGTGGTGAGGCATTGCTGTACAACTCACGTAAGGTGAGTAGGAACCCTGGAAAATAATTTACTGAATGTGCACCGTGTGTCAGACATGGTACAAACGTTAACTGTCGTAGGTCAGGTTCCCCAGGAAAGAGACTCCGGGGTGAAGTTTCACTAGGAAGTGATCTCAGAGCCAATGCCTGAGGGACGAGGATGCAGGATTGGGCAGAGGAAGAAGTAGGTGATGCAGGCGCTGCAGAGTCTCAGCCAGCCCCGCCACTGGAGCCTCCGGAGGAGGGATGGTCCCTCACGGTTGTCCTAAATTGAGGCGAAGTGGCGGCGGGCCTTTGTGCCCTTCCCACACACACAACTGAGAAGTCACGGGATGCCAGATGGCCCCGGAGAGGGAGCATAATCTGGGGAAGACAGGCTCTAGAAGAGGCTCGGCTGTGAGCAGTCAGCAGCAAGGGAGGGAGGGTCCTGAAAAGGTGGTCTGGGCAGAAGAGCGCAGTTGCCACTACGCTGTATTTTTTTAATCCATTCAACAGTCCTAGAAAGTAGTTCTTACAATCACCATTTTCAAATGAGGAAACTGAACCTTGGAGAAGTTAGCCTGTCTAGGTTCACATACCCGGGAATTGAACGTGGGTCAGATTGCGTACAAAATCTGCAATCTTTCTACCACGCTATCCTGCCTCAGACAGGAAGCGAAAGGAAAGGCAGAGAGGGGTGGAAGAACCCTGGAGGCAACCCACCTACTTCACAGTTTTGTGAGAAATGGATTAGGAGTTGCAGATACAGTGACTAAGAACACAGTCTCCAGAACTTTCTTGGCTGGCTATGTATCCCAGCTGCACTGCTTACCATTTAACTTCTCTGTTGTGAAATGGAGATACTATTAGTACACGCCTCAAGGGTTTTAATAAAGTTTAAATAAAATAATAAATTCAGTCCATGCCAAGGGCCTAGCACTGTGCCAGGTCTATAGTAAGCACCTAGTAAATGTTAACTACTCTTATAACTTTCCCCCTCATGGTAACTTTTGATAGTGCAGGAAATGTTCTCTTTAGGATTCTGCCGAGTCCTTGCCTACTATTTCCAACGAATGATGCGTCTCTCTGGGTACCATATATATGGCCTCATTACCAGTGAAGGCTCTAGATTGCTCCATGGACCTGGATATTTTACGAATCTAGTTTTCAGATGGTCAGGGTAATTCCAGAAATCTGAAAAGGAGCCACGTGCCAACCATACCTACCCCTTAAATACATAATTCTGGAGGCAGAATAAATAAAAGAGAACTGTGAAAATAGCTCTTTCTTGTCTGCCAAGCAAAATACCGTTTATTGAAGTCAGCTTTTTAGAAACCTTGGACAGTGAATGAGCGGAGGGTGTTCCACTCTCAAAGAAGCCTCAACTGAGGTTTGTAATCCAAATCCCACAGCCCGGGAGAGAGAGATTGTTAACCTTGTTGCTGTGATTTCACCACTGCTTCCTCAGAGAGCAAAGCGCAGGGAGCTAAACCCTCAGTGCATGTTTCCTAGGTGTGTGGCCAGAATTTTATTACCACATACTCCCCAGGAACCACTCAGTGACTCAAAGTGAGTTCTGCCTTCAGCTCAGTCTGCCCACCATGCAGCCAAATAAAAAAGGACCCAGCAAGTTAAGTCAACTACTCCTTTTTAAAAGTAATTTTTAAGGAGAAAATCATTCATCCAAGTGTAGTGGGTTAAATGGTGCCCCCCCTCCATGCTATGTTCACCTGGAACCTGTAAATGGGGCTTTATGTGGCAAAGGGGTCTTTGTAGCTATAATTAAGTTAAGGATATCAAGATGAGGTCATCTCGAATTATCTGGGTGGGCCTTATAAAGGCAGGCGTCCTTATAAAGAATGGCAGAGAGGGGCTCCTCGGTGGCTCAGTCGATTGAGCATCCAACTCTTGATTTCAGCTCAGGTCATGATCCCAGGATCGTGGGATCAAGCCCCACGTTGGCTCACACACTCAGTGTGGAGTCTGCTTAAGATTCTCTCTCTCTCTTCCTCTGCTTCTCTCCTCTATTTGTGCACACTGTCTCTCAAAAAAAAAAAAAAAAAAAAAAAAAAAAGCATGTAGAGGGAGATTTGAGGCACAGAGAAGGCCAGAGAAGACAGAGGTAGAGGTTGGAGTGATGCCCTAACAGCTAAGGACTCCTAGAGCCACCAGAAGCTGGAAGAGGCAAGGGAGGATTCTCCCCTAGGGCCTTCAGAGTGAGTGCAGCCCTGCCAATACCTTGATTTTGGACTTCTGGCCTCCAGAACTGTAAAAGAGGAAACTTCTGTTGTTTTAAGCCACCTGGTTGGTCCTAATTTGTTACAGCATCTATAGGACACTAATACGCCAATTGTTGCATATATAACCTATGAGTTTATCTGTACTACCCCTCGATATGTTTATGATTCTTTATACATTCGATAAATAGAAAATGCTAGTTTAAACAATATGACCTAATTTTTATTATAAACAACACATGAAACTATTCATTGCTCACTGAATACACTACATATTTTTCAGAATAAAGACTTAGAAGCCTCAGTAGACAGATAAACAGACAGATAGATAGATAGGTAGATAGATAGATAGATAGACAGACCCCATATCCTGTCCTCTTGTCCAAATTTGAGGAAGTCACTTCCGGGATTGGGCCAGTCTCTCTCAAGGATCTGGATATATCCAGTTCTTTTTCCTTCAATAGACCCAGACAAGAGACAAAAAATTCAAATGTCCATAGGGGCCAGGCAGGTGTATTTTTCAATGATTTGGGCCTCATAAAAGATATTCAGGCATATTGGGGACTATGACACACTGGGAAGAGCATACTTGTCACCGATGGGAACTCCAATACAGCTCACTGATTATTATCACAAATGAGACAGGCTGGCTGTTACCAAATCTCATTTTTCAAGAGATACTGTATTCAAATGTTTCTGTATGAAATTTTCCTGTTTCTTAAATGTGGGCATCTAATTTAGATTCTCTTAAATGTTTTTCATGGGGTGCCTAGGTGGCTCAGTTGGTTAAGCAACCGAGTCTTGGTTTCTGCTCAGGTCATGATCTCACAGTTTGTGAGTTCAAGCCCCGCATCAAGTTCTGTGCTGACAGCATGGAGCCTGCTTGGGTTTCTCTGTCTCTCTCCCTCCCTCTCTGTCTCTCTTTCTCTCTGTCTCCTGTTCAATCTCTTTCCCTCTCTCTCTCTCTCTCTCTCAAAATAAATAAAGTTCAAAAAAAATTTGTGAATAATTACATTTAAAAATGTGTTTAAAAAAAAAACAATGTTTTTCAGGCCACACAGAGGCTCAGACCTTTAGGTTTCCACTTGTGATTTAGACCTTTATAAATGAAGTCATTTGGCTCTTCCCAGAGAGTAAAAGAAATGCAGGCTTTAGAACACAATGCCTGGGCTCCTTTGTTGGAAGAGATATGGAAAAATTCCTCTCATTCTTTGCTGATAAGCTTACGGCCTTGAACACAAGACATAGTTAATTTTGTAATCAAGTTATTCTGCCACTTGAAATTTTTCATAAATTGTCCTGCTAAGTAAGCATGTGCCGAGGCACATGGTAAATGCTCACCGAATGGTAGCTATCATCTCTGCTTTGATGGGTCCGAATTTTGTCCTCCTCCTTTGGACAGAACAGGAATGGGGTAGAATAAGTGATCCCCAGAAAATGACGGAAGAGCCTCAATTACTCACTGACCAAGCCCGCAGGGCCTGTTCAAAGGCAAATGGCCCTATTCTCTCCATTGCCTTCAGTGCCAAGCAGAGCCATAGGAAGCTTCTACGGTGGCGCCTAAGTCAACAGCTCTTAGTGTTCACTCTGGTCCTCAGCACCGCTTCTCTCTATCCCTATCAAAAGTACAGTCCTCTGTGGAACACAGCATGGGAGCAGCTGGTACACTTAGCCCCCTTCAACCCTTAGAGTCCCTCTGTCTCTTGGACAACTCAGCTCCAACACCCCTAGGAGCCTGGGGTTTGGGGGGCTGGGTGATGAAAAGGCTTTCCATTCTCCTATGGAACAAAAACACTACCACCACACAGGCTGCTTGGAAGAGTAGATCAAGGACCAAGAGAAAGAAATTTGTGTCTTTTTCCTAACTGCAGAAACATAAACTAATCTCAGGGGATCAAGCTACCACATTATCATACGAGGGAGAAATACTCCTAAAATCCAGACTTGGGAGTCTGTGCAGGAATGCCATTAGCAAAGTAGTGCCCAAGAATGTCAACAATAGACCAAAAGCCTAGGCAAGAGAGACAAGAAGGCATTTTTATTGGGAAGAACTATGGAACACTCTCACTGCACTGAGCTCAAGTTTTGGTTCCCTGCATCTAGGGAAAAGTCTCTTGGGCCAGGATACATAGTTTCTGGGCCTGGGACAACGACTTACTCCCAGGAGGACTCAGTCAAGTTCATTGCTAGATGGTCTCTAAGAAGCCGTGTGAATGAGGGAAAGCCTTGATCTATCTGTTTCAGCTTCTTCTCTAAAATGTGACTAAAGTTAGTACATCTATTGTATAGATAAAGAAAAAAATACATGTACTTTTTTTTAATTCTAGTTAGTTAACAGACAGTGTAGTATTGGTTTCCAGAGTAGAACCCAGTGATTCATCGCTTACATATAACACCCAGTGCTCATCCCAACAAGTGCCCTCCTTAATGCCCATCCCCCATTTAGCCCATCCCCCACCCACCTCCCCTCTAGCAACCCTGTTTGTTCTCTGTATATACGAGTCTCTTATGGTTTGCCCCCCTCTCTGCTTTTATCTTATTTTTCCTTCCCTTCCTCTGTGTTCCTCCGCATGCACTTTGAAATGTAGGCAACACGCTTGAAAATTTGCATTTTGAAAAGTAAGAAATGCCCTTGAGTACACTGCCAACTCCTCACAGAACAGATAAAGGAACTTTTATTCTGCCCAGAACAAAAAGATCCCGGCTACTCTGTTAAAACTCTAACATAGCCTTGTAGTGTTATCTAAGAATTTGTAACGCATTTCGCATTTCGTAAACTTTGTTAGCGATGAGGACTCTGATTAGAGAGACAACTGTGATTCAGGATTATGACATTTATTCTAAATGGTTTTTGAAACAACATGCATTACCATATAACTAGAGGTTCAAAATAAATAGTTCTTTAAAAGTTTATATAGGCTATGTAATGACCATGCTGCCCATGGTTAAATACAAAAGGGCATTTTGATAACAAAGCAGTATTAGGTCAGCACTTAGAGTGCAATTATAATTCTATCAACTGTGGGCCTGGAATTTAAAATAACACCCCAACCGAAACCATCTGTACTGCCTCTATGATACTTCGGCAGACTGACCGTACAGTCTACTTTTCAAATTTCAGAGTTTAAGATGCTAGAACAATGCTTTCAACGGACCTTTCAGGCTTTTCTAGGTTCACATTTTTTAATTTAGTAATAATACTATGTTAAATTCCATGTTTTAGGAAAAAATAACTTGAAAAGATATTGGAACAATTACTATGTACTATTGTTTAAGTGTTTCCCAGACCTTTTAAAGACACAGTAGTAAAAGAATTATAGAATTTGAAGGCATCTAAAAAAACTAGTAGATTCTTTGATTTTACAGATGAAGAAACTGGGACCAAAGATCTGGGTGAACTGACCTGCCTAAATTGGTGTAATTAAATCACAGCCCAAGTTATTGCAAAAAAGTCTACTGATAGAGAATTCTTTCAGCAAGATGGGTATTATAAATTAGTGTATCTGTGCAAGCACGTCCATCTTCTTACTGTGGATGGGTTGTCACAAGGTCAATATAATATAATTAAGGAATTGATACATTTTGAAGCTATAATAGGAAAACTTGAAAGTATGCTCCCTGAGTATATAAAGTGAAACAAAGATAACTAAATTAAAATGGGTCATCATGGAATATTCCAGAAATGGCCAATCCATGGTCATCCAGATAAGAATTAAGTCAGTCGGTTGAGCACCTGACTCTTGGTTTCCCCTCAGTCATGATCTCACAGTTCATGAGATCGAGCCCTGCGTCAGGTTCTGTGCTGTCAGCGTGGAGCCTGCTTGGGATTCTCACTCTCTTTCTCTCTGCCGACCGCTCCTCCCTCAAAATAAAGAAACTTAAAAAAAAAATAGAATTACCTATCACAGTGGTATTCAAGGTTTGCCAATCTTTTTGTTCATGATACCTTAAAAGAATTTTTTATCGTAAGTTTATGTAGTTGAATAGTTGAAACATGTAATTCCTGACATATTTTAAATATAGACATTCTAAAATAAAATGGTGACATCAAATTTAAATGTATCTAAAATAATATAAATAGAGATGCTTGACTGACTCAGTGGGTGGAGCATATGACTCTTAATTTCAAGGCTGTAAGTTCGAGCCCCACATTGGGTGCAGAGATTTAAATAAATAAATCTTAAAAATAATAACTAAACAAATAAATAAAATACCATCATGGTTGGTTGCCATCACACATCATGCATTAAAAACAAAAACAAAAGCCTTAACAATCCCTTCTTCAGCATTTGGAAATTCTACATCTTTCCTACCCACCTAATTCTTACACAGAATTTCATTCTATTGTAATATTTTATTTCCTGTTTAAAATCTTTTATTAATTATTCTATCATGTTTCTCTGTAACAAAAATATTAATACAAATTGAATTTATAAATTTGTATCTTGTTTCCTGTGACAATTCTCTAAGTGTTAAAATCATTCTTCTGATTTGATTCATTTTTATAATTCCTATTAATATGCAATAATAGAATGCCGTATTTGATTAAAAATCACTAAAACATAAAAATTAATTTTTAATAAAACTGTGACTGTCGATGAGATTAATGGGGCTTTCTTTTTTCAATTAGTTCATGATCCCATGATCCATTGATTAATATGACTTATTGCTAGAATAAAATAGAGTTTTCTATCACTTGTATTTCTTTTTTTTTTTTAAGTTTTATTTATTTATTTTGAGAAGGAGGGAGACACAGAGAGCAAGTGGGGGAGGAGCAGGGGCTGGGGGAAGAGAGAGAATCCCAAGCAGGCTCTGTGCTGTTAGTGCAGAGCTCCACATGGGGCTCAAACCCACGAACCCATGAGAAACCAAGAGTCCCACACTTAACCAGCCGAGCTGCCAAGGTGCCCCATACTCCTTGTGTTTTTTTTAAAATAAATGTAAATGCTGAGAAATCTTGTCTCACTTTAAAAGTAGGTAATAACAGAAGGAATTTCATTATTGCAATGCTGATCAAGTTCTGAATTCCTTCTAAGTTAAATTTCAAAAATCAAAATGATACGTCATCAGAACTGCTGCTTAATTACCTATCGGCTGGACTGGATTCTCCTTTAGACTGGGAGGAAGCACTGAACTGAAACCTTCTACTTTACAAAGGAGTTGGTCACTCAGTCACGAGAGTCACTCACTTTCTCTGTTTCTGGAAACCTACCAAAAAGGCTTTACCAAGGCTCATTAAATAACCATTCATCATCCTTGCTATTCTTTCACATAGAGGCATCATGTTTAATCTTTTAGAAATGCAGTTAGAAAAACCGTATCAATCTTAATTTCATTATACTTGAGCCAACTCAATTTTTTTTAAGAAATTGTTCTTAACGCATGCTTTACATACATTTTTGTCAAAACTTGGAGTTGCAGATATGTCAGGTTCAAGTTATGGAAAATATCTACCAAAGAACCTAGTCCTCTTTGTCAAATTTATCAGCACTTTTTATTTTCAGAAAAAGCCCGCCTTCGTGTTTTAATCCAAATTAATATGTTAATTCATATCTTGAAAACATTATAAAAATCACTGAGAAATATCTTCAGGAAAGTACCATCTATGAATACTTAGAAAGATTAAGTGGATATAATTATAATTTATTAAATGTATTCATTTTTTTAAGTTTATTTTTTATTTATTTTGAGAGGGAAAGCACACAAGAGGTACAGAGAGTGAAGAAGAGAGAGAGAATCTCAAGCAGGCCTCCACACTGTCAGCACAGAGCCTGATATGGAGCTCAAACTCACACACTACGAGATTATGCCCTGGGCCAAAATCAAGAGTTGGATGCTTAACCGACTGAGCCACCCAGGTGCCCCTAATGTACCCATTTTACAACATGCTATTAAATCATAATAAGCTAGATAAATGAAGTTGCTGCTTCTCATTAACTGATTTGTAAAAATGTAACATTACATGTTACTAAATTTTTAAGTTACTTGCCAGGTGAGTGGTATCATAAAAGGCATAGATTCCTCTGGAAAATCTATTTGTAGTAAACTCTCATGAGAGTAACTATGGACAGTCAAAACGATATTGACCATTACTGGAGTGGAGCCAGCCTTTCACAGAAGGCTAACTTCTGTTAAGTTAGAAGGCGGCTCCTGGGACCAGACTGAATTGAATTCTGTTGAAAAAGATAAAAACTAATATATTTGAAATAGTCCACTTTCTGAATAAAAGGAAACAATGTGGAGATGCGTTTGCCTTGTTCAAATAAATGATTCATCAGTAAAAAAAAAACAAACAAAACACAAAAATGATACTTTTCCCTTTCTAGCATTCCTTCTATAGTTATTAATTGTAATTCTACTGCATAAAAGAGCTTTCTTTTCTCCCTATTAATTAATTTATTTAATTATGTCAGTATAGAATAATGAATTCTTATTCTATTCTATGGATAATCCAAGTTTATCTTTACTTTGGTGCTCAAACTGTCCCAGATTTGGCAATTTGGTGTCCCTTTAGGTTCCTTTAGACACATCCCTACCATTTGTAAGGGCTCGCTTGCTTTCTGTCATTATAGATGTTCTAGACTCATCTTATCCTTCCCTTACCACTCCTGAGTCAAGGAGCTTTTTTAGATTGGAAATTTGTGTTCTTCAGTGTTGGCAGATTTTCTTGAATTGTTTATTTAATATTTTCTGTTCCTCTATTTTTCTTGCTTTTGTCTTCTTAAATTATTATTAGTCAGATGTTTAAAATGATCCTCTAATTTTTTTCTGTTCTACTATAGAAATTACAAAGCTGTGCAAAAGTAGAGAAAACAGGAAAGCAACATCTCATTGTCTATTATCCAGTTCCAATTAATATTTTACATTTTTAAAAAAAGTATTTTAAACCAAATCCCAGATTTATGCCACTTCACCCATAAATACTTCAGTATGTACCTGAAGTAGATAAGGATGTTTTTTAAAGTTTTATTTATTTATTTTTTTAGTCATCTCTACACCCAATGTGGAGCTCAAACTCATGACACCGAGATCAAGAGTTGCATGCTTTTCCAAGTGAGCCAGCCAAGAGACCCAGTAAGGACTTTTTTTTACATAATTATGCACACTATCATTACATTAATAATATTATCAATAATTTCTTAATGTCATGTAATACCCAACCATGTTTATATTTCTCTGACAATTTTTTGAAATGTTTTTTCACAATTGGATTGAAGTTCAAAGCAGGATTCCATCAAGATCCACATTGAAAGTGGTTAGTAAGTCCCTTAATTTATAACATTTCCTCTAATTCTGTTTATATCATTTATTTGTTGAAGATACCAGGACCCATGGGTTTCCCTACCTCTCTCCAATTTCTTTGCCTCTTTTTACCATAAATTTTTTCTTATTTTTGTATTTAGTTGTAATTGACATATATGTTATGTGTTTCACCTATATACCACAAAATGATCACCTCAGTAAGTGTGTATAGCATCCATCAGTATATACTGTTAGAAATTTTTTTCTTGTGATGAAAACTTTTAAGATCTACTCTCTTAGCAACTTTCAAATATATATATATATATAGTATTACTAACTGTAATTCTTTATTTCTTTTATTCTACTTGCTGGGAGATTTGTTCAACTTATCTTTCCAATCTTTCTGTTGGATATATTTTTGGTAAAGAAATGGAAATTCATGTTTTCTCAATATTCGCGTAACTCATCAATGTGTTCTTTTTTCATGATACACTATCTTCTCTCTCCATAAGCATTATTTTCCTATTTGTTTAATTATTTTTCTGCCCTTCTACATCATCCTTACTTCATCTTTGTTTTTTGGGGGTTTTTTTCTGTTTATTTGCTTTAGTGCTTGTCTTTTTTTATTAGAGGCTTTCCTCAAATGTCTGGTGACCCGTGACTCTCTGTCCTTAGTAATCAGGAAGGAGACTCTCAAAAGTTGATGATGCACAGGCTGGGCTAGTTGACTTATGTCCTCACGGTAGAGCGAGTGGGCAGAACTTGGGCTTCTTAGTTGAGGGATCCTCTAGTGTCAGTTCTCTTAGACTTTTTCAGTTGAACTACTGAATTTCCCCAGAGAGGAACTCTCCAGTCTCCCATCTGGGCTGTGTAAAATCAGCTCTCACTGTTTGGGGAGTTAACTATGTACCGTGCAGTCTCTACTTTGGACTCTTGTTTTCAGCATGCACCTCATCCCGCCTCAGCTGTGTCCCTGGGACCAAAGTCCCTGGGGGGCAAGCTCTCCATCACGTGAACCTTGTACCTTCTGCTAGAAGGTGGGAACAACAGGCTGTCCACTGGCTTTCAGAGCTGGAGAGGCCATCTGGAGGTCTCATTCTTTTCCTAAAGATTTTCAACCAATCCCCATGGTTTTTCAAGCTCTCCTCCCCTCCTGCCCCTAGAGGCCTGGTATCTTCTATTCCTGGAATTTTCAGAGCTTCTATGGAATGAATCTGCTTGTTCCTTATTGGCTTTATTCTTTGCCATCACTTAGGTTCTGTATTGTCTACCTGTCTTCCAGTTTCCAAATTTGTCGATTATATTTGTTGTTATATATTTGTTGATTTCTACGTGCTCTTATATATTGTATATTTATGTATATGTGTGTTTACTTTTAGATTTTTGCCTTTTTTATTCTTTTACTATCCATTTAGTGGGATTTCAGAAGAAAGTGAAGGCAAATATGTATGTTGAATCTGTTGTTTTACTAGAAATCCCTTATATTGCTTTGAAAAAGCATTTTATTGTTTTAATTGAAATATAATTGACATACAATTTTATATTAGTTTCAGGCATACAACATATTGATTTGAAAATTCTATGCTTACTCATTGCATAGAGTATGCACTGAGTATGTCACTCAGTATGACAAGTGTAGTCACCATCTGTCACCATGCAACATTATTACAATATTATTGACTATATTCCTTATGCTGTACTTTTCATCTCTGTGACTTATTTTATAACTGAAAATTTATACCTCTTGGTCCCTGTTATCAATTTCACCCATCCCCCCCACCCACCTCCCATCTGGCAACCGCCAATTTATTCTTGTATTTAAGAGTCTGTTTTTCTGTTTGCTTGTTCATTTGTTTTGTTTTTTAGATTTCATGTATAAGGGAAATCATACGGTATTTGTCTTTCTCTGATTTATTTCACTTAGAATCATACTCTCTAGGTCCATTCAACTTGGCCTGGTGTTAGTTCAGTTAATTAGCCAGTGATTTCATACACTTGGCAAGAACATGGTCTGCTATATTACAAAAATTTCTTAAAGTTTCTAAGGCCATTCTCAATAAAGATGTGGTCAGTTACAACTGTGTTATAGGTGATTGGTTGGACACATTCATCATTGTTAATAGGGTAGTTCAGTTGTTTGAGATTTATTTAATCTCCTTTACAAGCCCATGCCCAACCACACAGGGAACTTGGTAGATGGTATTGCAGTATTCTCTGTGGGTTGAGACAAAAGCAATTCTTTTAACAATGGTTCTCAGTATCGCAGAACTTTTTGAAAGGATTCATTCATTCACTGAGGTCATAGTATATACCAGACACTATTTTAGGTGCTGAGACAATAATAGTGACCCCCTCAGAGAAGGACACGGTTACAACCATGAAGATTATGTTTTCAATGTCATAAGATTGACATTACGATTACAATGTCAGAGACCAGTTAATCAGTCACAGATAAATATGAAGTTAAAACTGGACAAGTTCTACACTGGCAAGGTACACAATGCTATGAAATTGTACAGAGATTTGATCTATTTGCTGTTTGTTGTGGAAAGAGAATGGGAGGTCAGGGAAGGCTTCTCCATGAAAGCAAAAGTTGAGCTGAGATTCAAACAACAAATGGGTATTTTATCAGTCATGGTTCAGATAAGAAAACAAAGCCCATATCAGCCAGTTCACTAGAAGAAACTGAATTTAGGAGATGAGTTATGAACTACTAGGGTGTGAAAAACAAACAGGAGAGTGAAGTAACAGCCAGAAGCTGGAGCTACCTCAGGACTTAGGGTGAGATAGTAAAGCACCCAGGAACCAGGGCTAGCAGCGACAGCTGGCGACACAGAGGAAGGGGCTGTTTGCAGATGCTAGAACCATAGAGGTGATTATAGTCACTGCTAAGAGACGCTTCACAAGTTGGGGAGGGTGGGATTACCTGGCTTTCTACCTTCCTTCTGCTTTCTAATTTTCTGCCAATGATATCTATTGACCAGATACAGCTAGAAACCAATTGGAAAGGAAGCATTGAAAATGGAGTTTGCAAGGGTCAGTCCTCTACTATACAGAGCAGAAGAGAGGGAACAAATAGATCGGAGCAAATATCTGAGGCAAAATCAGTGGGGGAAAGCGGTGGAGGGAACAGGCAGGGGAGAGCATTCTAGGCAGATGGGTGACACGTCGAGGCTCAATGGCTAGAGGGAACACTACATAATTGAGAAACATGACAGAGGCCAAGAGCAAGATGAAGTCGAGAGAAAGTAGGGCCAGACCATGCAGGTGCAGCAGGCTAGCTTAAACTGTGGACTTTAATGGAAAAGCAATGAGATGTCAAGAGTGTTTTTTTTTAATTAAAGTTTGTTAATGTTTATTTTTGAGAGTGAGAGAGAGACACAGTGTGAGTGGGGGAGGGACAGAGAGGGAGACGGAATATGAAGCAGGCTCCAGGCTCCGAGCTGTCAGCACAGAGCCTAATGTGGTGCTTGAACTCACAACCCAGGAGATCATGACCTGAGCTGAAGTCAGACACTCAACCGACTGAGCCACCCAGGCGCCCCAGGCCTGTAGTATTTTAAGCAAGGGATCATTGCAACCGACTAATGTACTTGAAATGAAAAAGTAATTATCAGGTATTCTGCAGAACTGGGTCTCTATACCATCAGCAGGGAAATTTTATGAACACTAAGGACTGGTAAGATAAAACAAAACTCCAGTGAGCCCACTGAGCACCACAGTGGGAAACCAGCTCAATCTGGCTCATAGACAGAGTTGGGACCACAAGATATGATTCTCCACGTCTAACTGAAGGCCTCTGTAACAGTAGCTATAGCACTTCTGAGCACCTAGTATGTGCTGTGAAAGGGGCTCAAGGAAGAGAGAAGAAAATAAATATTTTTTAATGCTCCCAGATGCTAAGTGATAGTGGTGCGCGCGCGCACACACACACACACACACACACACACACACACACACACACTTAATCTTTACAACAATCCTATGAGCTGGGTATCATCAACCCTGAGTTACAGATGAGCAGTCAGAGGCTCAGGAATATTCTAGGTCACCAGCTAGGAAGTGATGGAGTCAGGATAAGCACTCAAGCCTTCCTGACTTAAAAGTCTAACTTTTGGCTGTGAATGGTAAACTCAGACCTTCTCAGACTTTCGGTTTCTCAGGCACTCCACTGGTAGCGATAAAATATGGCTTCCTACGTGGAAGCAGTGCTTTCTGTTGCACTATTTCCCTGGGCCGGGCATGGTGGGCAATACCAACAAAAGCAGGACACCCAAGTGGTGGCCATTTCCTTATTTAAAGTGGGACAGTACAAAACTGGTGGGAGTAAAGCATTCTAAGGACCCAATGAATCAGTTCTGGTGGAAGGCTGGCAAGTGGCTTCTCTAAAAATGGAGTAGTAGAGATGAATCCAGGGCAAGGAGCAGCCAGCAGGGGTGACTCCATTCTGGATGAGATCACTGAGAAGAATACCATATTATGTAGGCCTGGACAAATTACCACCAAGCCAATGCTAGGAAGAATTTATGGCCCAGGAGGCCTCCCTGTCTCTAAGGCAGGTGCTTGACAAGCTGACTACATGCCGGGTGGTTGGAGACCAGAGTGAGATGGGGTAGGGGAAGTCTTTCACAGGGTGAGAGAATAGAGTATTCACATGGGGGGAGAATCAGAGAGAGTGATGGCTAAATCTGGAGGTAGAGGTGGGTTTGAGGCCTGAGCTGGTAGGCAAAAGCAAGTGGAGATGACAAAAGACGGGCCCCAGTGGCTCCAGTGTTTGAGGCTTGTTTTGTGGGACAGCAGGTGGACTGATTTGATTTATTATAGGGTGAGGGCTGGGCTGGACCCTTCTAGTCTAAACCAGGGGTTTTCAAGCTTTTAAAAGCAGTGAAATATTTTCTCCAAAGGAAGTCTTAAGTGAAAGTGTAAATAACCAAAACAAGAAAGTGGAATTGCTCTGGTGGAAGCCAGTGGTGGGGACCCCAGGTCCTGCCAGGTTAGACCTGTTTCTCCCTTCCCAGGCCCCCTGGTGGTCCCACACCCAGATGTTGAAGCCAAGAGGATTCTTAAATGCGGTCATAATCTTCTCGACTGAGAAGTTAAATGAATCCAATTCTTAAGTATGTAAATGAACTAGAATGTCTCAGGACTCTGTTGGATGGTATCCAAAAAGGAAAACTGAATTAGCACACCAATAATCATTTTCAGCCTGCTTTCTCGACAGGCCCCATGGCCCCTGTAATTTAACTGGTTAAACCTTTGTCCTTGGGGCCCAACAGCTAATATTGAGCCAGGTGGGCTTAGCGCATGAACCAATTCAGAGTTTACTATCCCAACATGAAAGAGAAAAGCCGACCAGCATCTTCTGCTCATCCACATAAGGTTTCCAAGAGCAGAACTCGGCCCTCCTCCCTTCCCACTACAAATACACAGAGGAGAGGCCAGCCCGCTAGAACTTCAAACAGTGTGACCCCGCAGCCCGCTCAGACAGATTACATGAAAACAAGCCAAAGCGAACACAACTGTCTTTACCAGTTTCATAAAGGAATTGCCTGGGAACCATTCCTTTTCAGACCTAATTATAAAGTCAGTTTTAAATTACAGCACAAGATGGTATGAAAGCCAGTGTTCAACAAGCAGAACAAACAAACACACAAAGATAAAATGCAGCGGGCTTTCACCCGGGGGCTGCCGCCAGTGACAGCAGGAATGGCTCTCTTTCACCAAGTCTGGGGTGCCCTGGAAAACTTCATACCCTGCCAGGAGACCGTTCTCAAAGCCCCCCTTTACAAAGCACTCCCGTAATAAATAAACTACATTTCCCAGAAATCTCTTTGCTCTGGCCCAGGGCTATATTTTCAACCACTCTGTAATTGTCCAAAAAAAATAAGTAGAAATGTTTCGTGACAACCTTTTGACATAGAGTTGACTCAGCTCGTTTCGGATCTCGTTTTATCACCAGTTCCCTTGGGCAAGTTTTTAAAGATAAAAATACCAAACTCTTAGACTATGCCAGGATCAGCAGCAGCAGCACTTAACAGAGCGACAGTCCAGTGCTTTTTACACTCGATGGAAACATCACGCTTCATGCAAACATTAGCATGCATCAGAATCTCCTGCAGGGCTTGCTAAAACACAGGTTGTTGGACCCCAACCCCACCCACAACCCCTGATGCAGCAGGTCTGCAGGGGGTCCCAAGAACGGGCATGTCTACCAGGTTCCCAATGCCGCAGGTTCCCAACTGCATTTTAGGAACCACCGATTTGGATGATGTATGCGGCCTTTGCCAAAACTGTGTGAGAAGCAGACACACCATTACTGATTTCTACTTATTCTGACTTCTGTACATGTCGAACTAGCAATACCTGTGGAAAAATGAAGACCCTAGCCTTCCGTGGCAGTGCTGGAGAGGGTAAAAAGCAAAGCAACGAGTTCAGGAAGAGCCAGAAACTGACACCGTCTGGCCTGACACTTTCATTTTCCCAGCAAGGAAATTCAGGCTCAGAGAGAATCCATTTGTGCAAAGTCTCCCGGCGAGTCTGTGGTTGTGCTGACACAAAGAATCCGATGTCTTGCGGGGCTTCCTCTCCAGTGCTTTTGCCAGTTCTGGAGTGAAAGGAGACGAGGGGACCAGACAAGGAACGGGGACGCCAATGTGATTCTGATTCATACCAACTTCACTGGCTCCTACCTCATTGTCTTTGCCCTGGCAGAGGTGCGGTTCCTCTGCTCAGATCCCCAACCCAGGAATTCCTCCTCTCCCTTCCTTCTTTATTTAGCAACTTTATGGCCTAAGATGGGCAGTCAAAGTTGGGCAGTCAAATAACCACAACGACCCTTACTTACGCTACTGGGGGTGGGGGGTGGACAGGAGGGTGAATTAATGAACGTAGAGTCATTTATTTACCTTCCTATCTACCTTGTCTATGTGACGGCAAACAACGCTAGAATCTTTGGAAACACCAACCACACCAGATGCATCATCAGCTACTCTGTGATTATAAAGAAATTAGCTTTTAAGAAAAATTGTTCAGGTGGGCCACCTGGGTGAACAGTTGGTTGAACATCTGACTTCAGCTCAGATCGTGATCTCACGGTTCATGAGTTCGAGCCCCACATCCAGCTCACTGCTATCAGCACAAAGGCCACTTTGGATCCTCTGTCTTCCTCTCTCTCTGCCCCTCCTCTGCTCTCACTCTCTCTAAATAAATAAATAAGAACAAAACAACTCCTCCCAACTTCCTCCTTCTTCTCCATAAAATGAATTTTCTTCCCTTTGTTTGTAGGATTTGCTTATGATTTAGAAGGAGGAGGAGGAGGAGGCGGAGGAGGAGGGGGGAGAGGAGGAGGAGGAGGAGAAGAAGAATCACTCAGGTGGACCAATCACTCCTATCAGCCACCAGGGGTCACATAAATAGAAGTTTTCACTAGACCTTTCTAATTCACAAACCTTCCCTCTTCCTCCATGGTCCTTGGTTACAACACATAATTCAGCAACTAAAATCCCTTGAAGAAGAAAAGAAAACATCTATAAAACTAGTCTTTTTCTAATTCCAGAGACATGAAACCATTTAGGAGTTTAGGCCAGGGTTCACAACAATCCATTATCTGAAACCTAGATTTCAGATAAACCATTATTTTGGTAAAGATAAACACCATTCCGCTAGGCATTGTGTTTGTCCTTGAATTGAAGTACGATCTCATTTTATTGTCTTAGCCTTGAGCATGGTTATCAATGCCAGTAACCGAGAGGCTCCATTTGAAAGATGGCCATGCCGTCCAGCTTGCAAATGCCTTTGTCAGTTAACAGGGACTGCCGAAAGCACACGGGCTTACACCCTGTTGCACAAGCGGAAAACTTCTCAATGCTTCTTAAAAGTCCCAGCTAAGAGACTCTGGTCAGCCTGCCCAGGCTAGGGCTGCAAACACAGCGGCTCAGCCCCGTGTGGTGCAGCTGTTGTATTGGCTACAGAAAGTGCTGGCAGCCCCAGGAAAAACAGACTAATTCACTTACAGGAACTTTCCTGAAAGAGTCTTTTAAAAAGCATTTAAGGCAGACCAGGTGCACTGTTTTTCTTCTTAAATCTCATCGGTGTGTCAGGTATTCTCATTCATGATGGTAATACTCTGTTTGTGCCACATTAAACATTCTTTGTTTGCATCACAAATTATAATAAAATCTTATAAAACATATTTAATGCCAATTAATGGTTTCTAGGTAGATTCCTTTAGAAGTCTGACACCTAAGTATCTGTGCCACAGTACTCTAGATATATATAAATATAGATACATATACACACACACCATAGGTTGCTATTTAGGTTGCCTGGTTTAAGATTTTGTAAGCCATGCATACTTTTTTAATAAAGCCATTTGTGTATGTGAATGTGAGATATAAACAGTAGTAATTGATTAGTAATTGAACAGTAGAAACTGCTTCAATTCAATAATGTCATTGCTGTTATGAGTTCCAGCTGTCAACTTCTTCCATCCTAAAGAGGAGGTGGGAAGACTGGGATCCACAGGGAAAAGAAATGGCATAAAGGTGGAACTTCATTGGAACTCAAGTCATCGTGTTGGTGAAAACGGCCAATAATCTAAATAATTCTAGGAAATACTCTGGCCCTTCACCAGACTTTGAAAGCACTCAGGTCACAAACACCATAGTCTTCACATGACAAAAGACCGCCTTGTGTCAGTAAATAAACATGAGTGCCAGAGCCATCCTTAAAGGTGAATATATTGGGAGTAGGCAGCGGTTTGCATAATGTGATTTTAAGTGTGACAGGCACGCACCCCACCCAAAAAATAGCTACGCTACAGACCAACCCAGGTCATGGATGCCTGCAATTCTGCCATTAAGGAGGATTTCCATCCCAGTCAAAACTTAGGAATCATCCTTGACTCCTCTCGCTCGTTCTCTGACCCCATTCAATCAATCACAAATTCCTCCTACATAGCTCTTGACTCTGCCCCTTTATCTTCATTCCGTCTGACAGTGTGATAGCTCAGGTCACCGTCAACCCCTGCCAGGGTGACCGAATTGCCTCCTGACTTGTCTCTTCCTTCATTCTGTTCTCCACACAGCAACTAATGTGATCTTTTGAGATGCAAATCTGATTAGGACAATCCCCAGCTTAAAAGCATTAGCTGGCTCCTCATAGTTCTCAAGACGAAGCCCAGGTTCCTTACAGGGTTTACAAGGCCCGTGTGGTGTGTGGTCCGGCCCTTGCTCCTGCTCCAGCCTCAACTCCTGCCGTCAGCACATTCACCCCTTCCTGGTCCCTCCTTCTTGTCTCCAGGGCTTTGTAAACATCATCCTTTTTGCTTAGAATACTCCCTCGCACTTTCTACTCTTCTTCCCAAAGACTACATCACTCTAAATTTAGCCCTATTTTAGCATTTCCTTCCTATGTAAGCTTTACCCATTTGACTGATTTTCCCACCATTAGAGTCTGTATTTCATAAACGGCAGAACTGTTACTCTCTACTGTATTTCCAGGAGTCGGCACAATGCTTGTCACATAATAGTCACTCAATAAATATTTGCTGAATAGATGAACAAGTGGATTCTATTAAAGGTCTCATGTTCTATTAACATACCAATTGGGGGAATTTACATATTTGTGTGATTTTCCTTATGACCGCTCTCTGAAGATACGTCTGAGATATGTTAATGAAATAAAGGCAGAACTGGCTCTGAAAAATCAGGGGACAGTAAAAAGACAATACTAGCCAAACGAAAAAGGCAGTGACAAGGAAAGAAAGGACAGGTACTACTGGAGACATTAGAGTGACCCTGCATGAGTACAAAGAAAATAGCAACCAAAACCTGAGCTTTGCCCTTGATTTCATCCCTGAGGCCACCACTAAGGAACAGTTGGTTCCACAGGGTGGGTTCAACATCCTGCCTTTGGCCCAGGGGCTTCATCTGGGGCTAGCCCCATAGCTATGTCCCATTGCCAGGCCTATGCCATGGAGAAGCTACGAGGGCAAGGCACAGAGGACCGGACAGACTCATTTCATCTTGGCCGATCGGACTGAACTCATCTAGATGGAGTGGGCTACTTTCTGTTTATCGCAGCCTTTCAAAGAAGTATCCAAATTTCACCAGCCCATACCTTATTATTTCCATACCCAACTACACTCTTTTATCTATGATCAGTGTAGAAGAGGCTAATATATGAAATTAATAAGTTTATTTTCCTGCTGACCTCCATCCATCACTCAGTGATGTTTCTGAGCAAAAGGGAAGAAATATCTTCTTCCCTCCACCCATTATTAGGAGCACTCCTGAGTCCTCAGCCATGGTTCCTGATTTTTTCCCTCTGGATTCTTCCCTTGGTGGATTAGTCCTATATCATGGCTCTCACTTTTGGATTCAGGTACCATACTGATGATTCCTACATTTAAAACATCCACCCTGATCTTATAAGCAGACTTCAGGCCCACATTTTTCATTGTCTCTAAGACATTTTTTTTTTTTACTATCTCAACCTGAGCGACACCTTAACATGTCCATAATCTTGCCCTCTCAAAAAAAAAATTGACCCACAGTTGCAGTGTTCTTATTTTCACCGGTGGTATCACCACTCTCCCAGTGACATGTCAGAATGCTCCACTCCTCCCACTAGAACATAAACTGCCTCCTCCTCAGGAAGGCCCACCTTGACTACTCCATTTAAAATTGCAACTCTATGGCCCCAGCATTCTTGATTTTCCCCCTCACCTGTCCCATTTTTTTATAGCACTTATCACTATCTACCATACTACGTCATTTACTTATTTACTTTTTATCAGTCTCTCCCCAGTATTTAGTAGAATATAAGCACCACCAAAGATAGAAATCACGTCTGTTTTTTTCACCGATGTCATCCCAGTGCCTAGAACAGTGCCTAACACCTAGTGGCCCTCAACAAATGTTTGTTGAATTAATTCACTCCACGAGTATGTAGGACAAAGAGTATATTACAAACTATCTCTCCTATAACTAGAACTTAAGTTCCATGAAGTAGGGAACTTTGTTTTGTTCATTGTTGTGCCTTCAAAATCTAGATAGCGCCAGGTATCACAGGTGTTCAACAAAGTCTGTTGAATAAACGAATGAATGAGTAGGAACTCACTGAGTTCCAAGTATGAAGTTGGGTGCTTGGGGACTGAAAGATAATTTAAACAGCTAACTGTCATACCCTGGGAGGAAGATATTTGATAGAAGTAGGACAAAATGCCAATGAAGCTGAGGAGTCGCAGCACTGAAGTTAATTCTTCACACCTGGGTCTTGAAGACATAGTGAGTCATCTGCTCTATAAACCGGGAAAAGCCTGAGGAGGGATTAAAGCGTGTGGTATGGGGTGATGCTTCTCAAATGTTACTTGCATATGAATCACCTGGGGAATCTTGCTAAAATACAGATTCCAGCTCAGCGGACTTGAGGTGAGTCCTAAGATTTTACCTTTCTTTCTTTTTTTAAGTTTATTTATTTGTTTTGAGAGAGAGAAAGAGAAAGCATGAGTAGGGGAGTGGCAGAGAGAAAGAATCCCAAGCAGGCTCTGCACTGTCAGCAGACAGCCCGATGTGGGGCTTGAACCCACGAACCACAAGACCATGACCTGAGCTGAACTTAGACACTTAACCAACTGAGCCACTCAGGTGCCCCGGAGTTTACATTTCTGACGAGGTCCCAGGTGATGCTGGGGCTGCTGGTTCTCAACCTTATTTCTTTTTAGTAGATGCCACTTTTGTTCATGTATCTAACCATCTCTTCCCCAAACTCAGAGGAAGTGATCCTCGTGCCACTCCAGGGTTAGACTAGGACTGAGCTCAAAGCTTCTCAGGCTGATAAGTGGGTGAGGAAGGGGATAGGAACTAAGGATGTACGGCCTATGCTTAGGGGAAGGGTTTCTCTTTCCCCTCTGCTGTCCTTCAGTAAGGAAACATGTGGCCTGACCATTACAGGCAACTATGCTACGTGAACATCACCTTACGATAAAGCCAATGTCAAGAGCACTGAGTGGGGAGGAGAGAAGTGGGGTCCTTAGGGATATCAATTAGCTGCTGATAGCACTGAGCCTGGATGTTACTCTACTTGTGATCTGGTCTAATAAATTTCCTTATCATTTAAGTCAATTTGAGATCAAGACTTCTCTTATTTCCAGCAGAAATCATCCTAATGGTTACTTATTACCTTTTTTAAGGGGATAAGTATATATTAAACACCTACTATGTCCCAGGCACCACCCTAAGGAAACAAGACAGATATCTGTATCTTCATAAAGTTTATAGTCTAGAATTTAAGTTAATTTGATAGAGTCCAAGTTGATGAGATTAACAAAATTTCATTCTATAGATTAGTTATTTCCTTGAATGCAGACTATTTCTCCTTCCCTGGCTCCGCCTCTGAAATTGTTCTTATTAATCATCTTTTGCCCTGAAACAACTGACCTAATCCTAAATTAGTGTCTCCTCACACTCGAAAATCGCAACAATACCCTAATCCCACCTCAGATCTAACATACAAACTAGTACCCCATCTATTTTCCTGAATCACCAAATTCACAGGGCAAAAATCTCCAGAGACACTCTTTGCTTACAGCAGAGATTTTCAAACTAATTTTTTAGTTGGAATTAATTTGGTTGAGCTAGAAATGATTTCTTCAAAGGCAAATAAAGTTTCTTAAAGTCTCAATGCATACAATGAGTAGGCCAATGTTGTGCTGCGGAAGCAGGGAAGGGTGAGGGCCAGCCGCAGTCTCCCCACTCCAACCGCCCCTCCACGTGCCAACTTCACCCACTCAACATATCCAGTCCCCGGAGGAGTCACGGAAGTCAAACAGTGCCTTCGTTTCACATGGTTTCACCAACACTGGTCTTGGGGTAGGGTGAAATCAAACCCTTTCACTTGTCATTCTATTATCTGCTTCTATTAGCTGCCCCATTCTTGAATCACTGAGGTCAGTCTTCCCACAACATTTCAAGCACACACACTCATTCTCAGTCTTTGCTCAGGTTATTTCTTGCATCAGGAACAGTGTATGTCCAGCTCGGTGTAAACCTGACCCTCCTTCACACCACAGAACATGCACTCCCAGCACCCAGACAGCAGGCATTACCAATCAATCCCGATCCATCAGCCATTCTTTCCTCTGGAGTCTGGTAGCATCACAATCCTTTTCCTTGCATCCTATCGGTCAACCACTATAAACCTAAAAAAAATATCTTTTTAATTAAAAAAGGATTTTTTTAGTTAAAAATTATATTTTAAAAAGAAATGTCCTTTTTATCCCCTGTTGTAAATACAGCTCTCATTCTACCATTCTATAGATTCAGATTATCACTTAACCATAAAATAGTTTGATGTGTGCAGTTCTTCGGCTAGGTTATAAATGGCTGGGGGGTGAGGACTATATTTTCTTTCTTTCCCTTGAATTCCTAGCTCAGTTCTAGGCTCCTACTAGATATTAAATGAATACATACTTAGTAAACGAATATTAAAGTAAATATTAATTTGTTTCTTCTAAAGCATCCTTCCATGATCACCACAGAGTGTCAAAACACGAGGCCGCACTAGAGCTTGAAAAACCACATTAGGAATCAGGAAACGCACTCGCTCCTCTCCCATGAGCACAACTAGGTAACCAGGTGCCACACCGTGTTCTGAGCCTCAGTTTTCCTCATCTAGAAGAATGGGTCTGATTCAATTATTTCTGAGGAACGATGTTAGGGATGGTGTTCAAGTTTTCTGGGGGAAGAAGCACTCAGGTTACCAGGGTACCATTTGGAAGTGGGGTCCACAATAGGCAAAGAAGATTGGACAATGCACAAAGAAGGATATGTGTAGGGCATTCTCCATGTCCCTGGCTGTATTCTGGGCCCCTGGACTTCCAAGCCATGGCCATACGCCCGGCCTCGTGAAGAACTGGAACAACTCCTGACATGGAGTGTGACTGACTACCCTTCTTTGTGTCAACTCTTCATCAGTTCATCCTGACCCAACAGACTCTGCCACATCTCACAGCAAACGCTGTCAGAGGCAGTTAACCTCCCACGTACCCAGCTTACACATGATTGTCTTTGGCTTGGACGCCAATGCCTGGTGTAATCAGCTGGGGCCAAGGTCTCAGGGTTAGTTTCACTCAGAGAATACTCTAGCAACTTTATGTAGGAAAAAACTGGTTCGGGCCACTGTTTTCAGAAATGAGAGCTGCAGGTATGGCAAAAACTTTGTGCTCTTCTCTCTCCTTTTTCAAGATATTTTATGTTATTTGACCAAATAACGCCAACCCTCATAAAAAGCATTAAGAAATACGCATTACTGGGCCCCCCGGGTGGCTCAGTCAGTTAAGCGTCCGACTTCGGCTCAGGTCATGATCTCCCCATTTGTGAGTTGGAGCCCGTGTTGAGCTCCGTACTGACAGCTCAGAGCCTGGAGCCTGCTTCAGATTCTGTGTCTCCCTCTCTCTCTGCCCCTTGCCCACTCATGCTCTGTCTCTCTCTCTCTCTCAAAAATAAACATTAAAAATATTTTTTAAAAAGAAATATGCATTATGAATAAAAGATTAGCAGGATGAAATGTACCAGTAACTTAATCTTTCTGCTCAGGAGAAAAGTATATGGAATGGAAGTCGACCTAGAGAAGAGAGAAACCATGCAAATGCATGAAATCAACTCCCTTAAAGCCTTTCTGGGCTCCAAAGACCTCGACCATCATACGGTATGCCTTCAGTCTTCAAAAAAATTACATTTTAAAGAGGACACGGAGTATGGAAGTGTTTTATAACCTTCTAATGCGTAGCTGATTCAAACACAGCCTGAAATGCGTGCTAATTACAAATAGATGGAACATTTTTCTCCCCGCCTCACTGTCGTCAAGGGGGTGAAGAAAAGTTTGGACTCTGGTGAGAGAGAAACCTAGTGTAGAAGCCTCGGCTTCACCGTTTTATCACCATGTGATA
The DNA here is from genome assembly GCA_030068075.1 of Paguma larvata. NCBI lineage: Eukaryota > Metazoa > Chordata > Mammalia > Carnivora > Viverridae > Paguma > Paguma larvata. The sequence goes on from CM057838.1 coordinate 43,249,628, forward strand.
TTAGGAGACGTCCCTAACTCTCTAAGCCTCTGTTTATTTATTTGTAAGAGGGGGATAATGATTCCTGCATCATAGGATTTCTGCAAGGATTAAGTGAGATAAAAAAAATAAATGAAGCCCCTATGCTTTTATTATTCACTCTGAGCTTTTATTACCAACTGTAACCTGTTCTTAACTCTGAGCTTCCTCTCCCTCCGCATTCGCATTTTCAGTTAATCGATGGCTTTAGAGAAATAGGCTTAAGGATTTCATAGGTTTAAGAGAGAGCGAAGAGAAAGGGGAGAGGAGAGACGAGGGAGCATGGCTGCGGGAGGGCCTGCACATGGCGCCTGCCTCGGCCTCGGCCTCGCCTGCCGGCCAGCAGGAGCAGCAGGGGCTCCCGGGCTGAAATTCCATTCCCAGGTAGCTCACAGGGCAGAGCTGGTCGCCACTGGGATGCGTGGGCTGTGCCCACCTGCTCCCTCACGGCAGCCTCATCCCACGCTGGCTCCCCCGGGAGGAACGAAGCCGCCGCGGCCTGGGATGGAGGCAGCTGGGGAGGGCCGGGCAGCTTTGTGTGTCCTGTGAGAGCTTCTCAGTTGTCTGAAATCCTCCGCTTTTCAAAGTGGGGCTGATCCCGCACAGAAATGTGAAACTGCTGTGAGGGGAATAAATCATGAAAAGGCAAGCTGGGAAAGAATGGGCAGTGAAGAGGACGAGGGGTCAGCCCTAGGCCTTCTCAGAAGGATTGGCTTCACACTCGCTCTCCGCTTCCTCAGGCCTTCACCCTTCCACTCGCAAGATGAGTTTTGCTCTTCCGAGGAGGTGCCTGGGGCTGTGCCAGGAAAACTCCAGGAGCATTCCGCCCAGTTGAGCACTCCCTGCTTCTTGAAACTCTATTCTCTTGGCTTCCACGACGTCATCGTCTCCTGGGCTTTCTCCTCCTTCTCCAGCTCACCCTCCTCTGTCAGCCGTTTCTCCTCTACTTGACCTCTAAACGTCACAGTTCCTTGGGCCCCGGAGGGCAGCCCTGTCCTCCTTCTGAGCCTTCCTTCTCCCTGGGTGACCTCGCCCATTTTCGATCCTGGTGACTGCCAAATCTTTGTCTCCGGCACAGACCTCTCTTGTGACCTCTACACCTGTAGATCCGGGACCCGGGACCTGCAAATCTCCACTCGTCTTCCGTAACTTAACAGGTGCAAACATCGCTCCCCCGAATGGCCCCCTCATCCAGTGCTCCTCTCTCAGTAAGTCTCAGTCACACCCATACCTGCCCAGTCGTTCGCGCGTGCCCACACCTGGGAGTCGTCCTTCGCACCCTCCTCCCACACCGCCCCCATCCAATTCATCACCGATCCCTCTCAATTCCCTCTCAAAAATATTTCCCGCACTCTGTCCCCGTCACCGTCCGGGCTACAAGCCTTCTCTTCCAACAACCTGCGGGCTCATCTCCGTGAGCCCTCCATGTGGCGACCAGGCGTCATTCAGAAAGGTCATAGGTGCGATTGTGTCACCATCCTCCACAAAACGCTGCAACAGCTTCTCATCGCGCTCAATAGTAAGCAGTGTGTCAGACGCTGTGCACAGAACCCTGCGTGCATCGTCTCATTTACTCCTTACGACCCGCGCTTACCGTCCTGTTTTATAGGTAAGGAAATTGAGGCCTCGAGATGAAGCAATTTCCCCAAAATAGGCAATCAGAACGAGGTAGGATTTGAATTCAGTTAATCTGACCACAGAACCTAGGCTCTTTGATTACTGCTATCCTGCTTTTCACTTAATCCAACCCTTTAAAAGGTGCTGTATGACCAGGACTCTACCCCCCCCTCCACTGACAGTCATATCATTCTTCCTTCAGAGACCCTAATACCCTAAGCTCTTTCCTGCCTCAGGGCCTTTGCACATGTAGTACCTTCTGTGACATTTTTCCCAGTATGGCCTAACTCTTCCTCGTCCTTCAGGACTCAGCTTTACTGTCACTTTTCTCCCTAAGAGAACTTTTCCTAATTCCTTATTAAGTTGTTTTCTTACATTATGCTTTCTTATTGCAGTCTGTATTTTTATTTCATAGTACTTATCAAAGTATGTACATAATATATAATTGTGTAATATATACTATATACACACTATATCGTTGTTCAATGTTTATCTCTCCCGGAAACATTAGCTCCATGAGAGCACAGACTATGATCATTTTTTCATCCTGTATCCCCTGAGCTTAGCACAGTAGTAGATGCTTAATTAATATTAAATAATTAAACTTGTTTCTCTTTAAGGGATAAATAATTTATGTCCATCAATAAGAAAAACACTACATATCCTAGAAGATAAATAGGTAAATGATACAACTGACAATTAACAAAATTGGAATAAAACAAATAAATGGGGTGATGTTCCACCTTATTGAGTAATCAAGTAATCTGAAACAGAAATGAGATCTAATTGTTTCATCTATTTCAATAGCTAAAATGAAAAAAAATAAATATAGCTTCTTAATGCTGATGGTGAAATTGGCCCATTAATGTTTTTTTAAATGTTTATTTATTTATTTTGAGAAAGAGAGAGAGAGCGGGAGAGAGGTAGAGAAAGAGGTAGAGAGAGAACCCCAAGCGGGCTCCACGCTCTCAGCACAGAGCCCAATGTGGGGCTCAATCCCATGAACCCAGAGATCATGACCTAGCTGAAATCAAGAGTCGGGTGCTTAACCGACTGAGCCACCCAGGCACCCAGGCCTATTAATGTTTTGCTGGTGAAAGCGTTAATTGATTTCAAAAAAGAAAAAGAAAGAAAAGAGAATCTTACCAAAAAACAAATTGACATGCATCGAGAATCTTAAAATATTTATATCCTTTATCCCATCATTCTACTTAGAAGCTTCTATTGTAAGAAAATAATATTAAGACAGAAATTGTTTCATAGAAAGATATTTTACCTTGGCATTATTTAGAAGAGTGAAAAACAAGGGACAATCAAATGTCTAACAATAAACTCTAGTATATTCATTGTATTATGCAGTCATTAAAAATACATTTATCACAACTTCATAGAGCCATGGAGAAACGGTGAAGCTTCAATACCGAATGCATCAAGTGAAAACGCACAACTGCTTATATTAAATATGTCTGAGTATAAGGCGATCGTGAATACTACACCCCAATTTATCCCAAAGAAAGTTAAAACATTTTTTTAATGTTTACTTTTGAGAGAGAGTGCAAGCAGGGGAGGGGCGGAGAAAGAGGCAGACACAGAATCCAAAGCAGGCTCCAGGCTCTGAGCTGTCAGCACAGAGCCCGACCCGGGGCTCGAACTCACAGACTGCAAGATCGTGACCTGAGCCGAAGTCGGACACTTAACCAACTAAGCCACCCAGGCGCCCCAGAAAAATTTAAAACAACTGAGTTTTTGGGGCAGAAAACTGGACTAGGTAAACTTTTAGCAATGAAAATGATATATTTAGCTATCTCCTTATAATATTTATTTAGTTTGAAATACATATCCCAAATCACATGGATAGAAAATATACTGATAAAAAGATTTTTTCACCCTCATATTTAACAAAAACATTTTATTCTAACTCTTCAGAGGCATAATTGACATCAGTCAAATGCATCTTCATCATCAGTAAGGAGATTATCAGTTTTTTAAAGGTTTCCATCATTTACAATTGTGTAGTCATGACCTCAGTGTATTAGTTAGGCTTCTCCAGAGAAACAGAACTGAGATGACATAGAGGAGATTTATGTTAAGGAATCAGCTCACCTGGTTATGGAGGCTGAAAAATCTTCCTATCTGCTGTGGTGCTGCAAGCCGGAGACCCAGAAAGGCCGGGGGTGTAAAGCAGAATACAAAGGCATGAGACTCTGGGGAGCTGGTAGCGTAAATTCCAATCTGGGGGCAGGAGAAGATGAGATGAGATGTCCCGGCGCAAGGAGAAAGGCAGGAAAAAAAGCGACAAATTCCTCCACCTTTTGTCTTATTCAGGCCCTCAGTGGACTGGATGAAACCAGTCTACACCGGGGAGGGCAATCTACTTTACTGAGTCTACATTTCAAATGTGAATCTTATCCAGAAACACCCTCACAGACGCACCTGGAAACAGTGCTTAATCTGGGCACCCATGGCGTCATGTCAACCCACAGAATTAACCATCACACTCAGGAATGAATTATTAACTTTGTTTTAAGTTCTTTATTAACTTAAAGATTTCAGCAGATAACTTCAATCAATGCAGAAAACTATCATTGACCAAAGGGTTTTTTTTAGTTTTTTTTAAACTTTTTTAATTTATTTTGAGAGAGAGAGAGAGAGGGCAGGAGAGGGGCAGAAAGAGAGAGAGAGGAAGAGAGAATCCCAAGCAGGCTCCACACTGTCAGCAGAGAGCCCCATTGCAGGGCTCAAACTCATGAACTGAGATCATGACCTGAGCCGAAATCAAGAGTTGGACCCTTAACCGACTGAGCCACTCAGGCGCCCTTGAATTTTTTTTTTAAGCTAACATGTCTTCCCCCAAATAGTATGTTGTTATTTAAAACAAAAATAATTGAGAAAGCTACCTGTGATAGACTTTGTAAAGACTTGAACATAGGGTGACTCTCTTTTTGAAGAATACTTTTCAGGAAACCCTGTCTGTTATTGGATATACGTAGTACATAATTTACAACTGAGTTTTTAAATAGAGCCTTATCCCTATATAGCCTGCATTACAGGATGGTTAATCATTGGCCCCTCCCAGCTGTTGCTGGGTTGCAAGAGGCTGCAGTGTTATAGGATACTGCACAGGACGTCTTCCTGTAGTCTATGTCCCGCCTCTGATGGTATCTGTCTTCGACTCAAACTCTAGAGAAAATCAGTCTTACCATCAAAAGGCATTTAAGATGTCCTTCCCATGGTTATGGTGCTCAAGAGAAATCCAACTGGACAGAGAGAATGCAGCCCCAAGGACAGCCTGAGTGCATAGCCCACCAGAAAGAGCTTAGGGTCAGCCAGCACACTCAGGAAGGGAGAGAGAGCAGAAGCAGCACAGGGATCCTGGCGGTGCCCAAACGCGGCAAGGCAACAGGCAGCCAGCAATCTTTGCAGACTGCTGGAAGGAACACTCTGGAAAAAGATTGTCACTCATTCTTTGAAAGGAAGAACTAGGGATCAAAGTCAGATGATGCTGTTCATTTTTTTATAATTGTTGCATATAATCCGGTAGGTGAACTCTAGTTCTCTTTTTTTTTTAAGTTTTTTTTATTTTCGTTCCAGAGTAGTCCTGTATTAGTTTCAGGTGTACAATACAGTGATTCAACAATTTTAGACATTGTTCAGTGCTCAGCATGATAAGCGCACTCTTTAATCTTTAGTTCTTTTTACAAAGAGTGAGTTTTCTTATTCTCAGTAAATTATTTGGTTGATTCCCTGAAGCTCTAAGTTAAAGAAGCTCTCCTGGGGGGCACCTGGGTGGCTCAGCTGGTTGGGCAGCTGACTTCGGCTCAGGTCATGATCTCGAGGTCTGTGAGTTCGAGCCCTGCGTCTGGCTCTGTGCTGACCGCTCAGAGCCTGGAGCCTGCTTCGGATTCTGTGTCTCCCTCTCTCTGTGCCCTTCCCCTGCTCATACTCTGTCTCTATGTCTCTCAAAAATAAATAAAACCTTAAAAAATTAAAAAAAAAAAGAAGCTCTCTTGGTATAGACAAATTATGTGGACCACAACTAATTGTTAAGTCAAGATTCTGCCCTTGGAGTAATCAATAATATACCAGCAGCCTCATTTACAGGGTGACAAAGATAGCTACAACGATGTGTGTTACTCATAGAAAATATTCTTAGAGCATCTGGGTAGCTCAGTCGGTTAAGTAGCTGACTTCAGCTCAGGTTATGATCTCACAGTTTGTGAGTTCAAGCTCTGCATCCAGCTCTGTGCTAATAGCTTGGAGCCTGGAGGCTGCTTGGGATTCTGTGTCTCCCTCTCTCTGTGCCCCTCCCCAGTTCATACTCTCTCTCTCTCTCTCTCTTTCTCTCTCTCTCTCTGTCTCTCAAAAATAAATAAAAATTAAAAAAAATTAAAGCCTCTATAAAAATATATATATTCTTAAGGAAATATTCCAAAACATTGGTTTCAGTGTATTTTGAATGGCAGTTTTATAAGAGTAATAGTTTTTTTCTATTTTCCAAATTGTATTACTGGATATGTACTTTTTTTTTTAACGTTTCTTTATTTTTAAGACATAGAGACAGAGCGTGAGCAGGGGAAGGGCAGAGAGAGAGGGAGACACAGAATCCGAAGCAGGCTCCAGGCTCTGAGCGGTCAGCACAGAGCCCAACGCAGGGCTCGAACTCACAGACCGTGAGATCATGACCTGAGTTAAAGTCGGCCGCCTAACCAACTGAGCCACCCAGGCGCCCCGGGCATGTACTTTTTAATGAAAACTAATGAAATAAAAAATTTAAAAAAGAACAAAGTTTAATCCTAGATGATTTATATTTGCTACAGTTGACATCAGTCCTATCTAGCCTTGAAATATTGATAAAAAATTACTCTTCGGTATAGAAAAAATTAAGAGTTTGCCTATATACAACCAAAAAGAATGAAATCTTACTATCTGCAACAACATGGATGGAACTAGACTGTGTTATGCTAAGTGAAATAAGTCAGTTGGAGAAAGACAAATATCCTATGATTTCACTCATTTGTGGAATTTGAGAAACAAACCAGATGAACATAGAGGAAGGAAAGGAAAAATAATTTAAAAACGGAGAGGGAGGCAAACCACAAGAGACTCTTAAATACAGAGAACAAACTGAGGGTTGCTGGAGGGGAGCTGGGAGGTGGGGTGGGTTAAATGGGGGATGGGCATTAAGGAGGACACTTGTTGGGATGAGCACTGGGTGTTATATGTAAGTGATGAATCACTGGATTCTACTCCTGAAATCAATACTACACTGTGTGTTAACTAACTTAAATTTAAATAAATAAATAAATAAATAAATAAATAAATAAATAAATAAATAAATAAATAAATAGAGTTTGCCTATATGACATCATATCTGTCAAGGTTTTAGGGAGCTAAGCCCCTTTTTTCACCTCCTGAGTTTAAAACCAGCTGAAAGATAAAAACAAGAGTAAAATAGTTAATGATCAAAAACTTTTATCTCCATTACCAACTTTTATCTCCAGGAGTGGATTGGAGAATGTGGCTTTAGGTCCATGACCACAGTGGACTTACTCACGCTGTGCTTGCAAATTAAACGTCTCTGCCTGGTCACAAGGAGGCTTTCCCGAGGAGGACGGGACATGCCTTGCTAACAGTACTACGTGGAGAACAGACCAGAAAATATGCTTTCTGTAGGCAGCTGAGCCAAGTGGAAAGCGAAGTCTACAAGGGCTGAGCCATACCTCCCCGGTTCTAAGGACCAAACATAAATCAGAGGTAGAGGAGCTGAGGGAGATGGGGAATACTACTTTAAGGAAAGTCTTCCCTGTGGAACTATGAGACCGAGGAAGAGAGGAGTACTAACCCACCTGCAGCATAGTTAAATGGGGGAATTTCATTCAGATAACTAAGACTATGTGATCCTAAGAAACAGCTTTGACTGTGTTTAAAACTAAATTAGGAAAGGGCACCTGGGTGGCTCAGTTGGTTAAGCATCTGACTTCAGATCAGGTCATGATCTCATGGTTCATGAGTTCAAGCCCCACATTGGGCTTTCTGCTGTCATTGCAGAGTCTGCTTTGGATCCTTTGCCTCTCTCTCTCTCTGCCCCTCCCCTGCACTCTCTCTCTCTTTCAAAAATAAACAAAAAAAAACTACATTAAGAAAAATTGTGATGTTAGATAAATGCAAAAAAAAAGTCGTTAAGCAGAAGAATCTCTTATATTTTGAAAAACAAATATGAGTTTTCCTTAAAATGAGCAATGATATATTTATTTGATGTATGCTTCTTTCATATTCCACAGATTGAAAGTATCTTGACAATTAAATCTAAAATTAGAAAAACATTGTCGTGCCTAATAGAATTCTCTCTCTCTTCTCTAAACACTACTTAGCCAGAAACAAAGGAATGAAAATCTCTCGAAAAGGGAGTAGAGAAACTTGTTTGCTTTTAAAAAGTCAGGGTGTAAAGCTGGAAAGGAAAGCCCATCGCCTTAGCCGGAGTTGCATAATCTTCAAAGAAGAGTCCCTGGAGAGTCCTAAGCAGGTATGTTGTTTCAGCACCCACACTTGCTGGGCAAGACTCTGGCCTTTACCCAGGATCCTTGGGACAAGACGTCCACACGTGTCTCCATGCCGCCAAGGAGATTCCAGGTAAGATTTTCACATTGGTATTTCAGCATTCGAGTCTCTTGCACCACATTTGCCCACTCAGGCATTAAACTAAATCCCTTTCTGCAACACACTGTGACCGAACCAGAGGAAAAGAATCTTCCACATCAGGCACAAATGAATATCTCTGCTTAGGAGGAAACAGAAGTCCAGGAATGGGAACAAAGTCTCCATGGCCATTGCTGTTGGCAGCCATGGGCTGTTACCTGGGGCATCTCTTCACAGGAGAGACCTTGAGGCTCTTTTAGCTTCTATTTCCTTAACTCAAAAATACCAAGGCTGGATTTGTCAAGCTGGAACTGCAATAAAATTCTGATTCTTCATTTTCTCTCTATCCAAATATTCTTATGGTTCACATAATAAATTAAGGTGAAAATTATTTTGGTGACTGTTCTCAGTTAATGCCAATTTTTTTGAAGTCTGTAAGGTAAGCTTGGGTGAATGTACACACACACACACACACACACACACAACCCACTCACAAAGTAAGAAGCTTGAATTATTTCAATTGTTTGTTCACACAGGCCCAAATTACTCAACGTTCCACTTCATGTTGCTGCTATTGACACGTTAATTGTGCCAGGTTGTTTTTAGTACTTTCAAACTGTCCTCATCGCTCTTTAAGTGGAATAGATTTCTAAACATGGGTCCTCAAAACAGGATGGTTGAGCCAGCGCTGTATGCTCGGGGACATGTGAGGGCTAAATGTACTCACACTCTGAACATGTTCTTGAAAGATGGATCTATCACACGAGGACAGCAAAAGTGGTTGATTGAAAGAAAACATCCTGAAAAATTGAAGACGAACACATCTTTCATTAAATGGAATCACATTTTATGTGTTAGGGGACAATTCCCTATTTGGGACTGCATTTTTAAAAGAACACTGGATTTAGGTCCAAATTTATTTATTTCTGCCACTTACTGTGTAACTTTAGGCAAGGTCCTTAAACCTTCTCTCTGAGCTTTAGTTTCCCCTCGAATGGTGTAGATAAAACAATCATCTCATGTGATGGTTGTGAAAATTGAGTAAGACACTCTAAAAGTGCCTGCCAAAGCACCTAATAGACTCAAAAGTTATTTGGATATTGAAATACTTATTTCACCATTTGAGAAATCCTTTTGAAATGCAAATAATAATCAGCAATGATTCTGTGTGTGTGTGTGTGTGTGTGTGTGTGATTTTTAAAACAGAGTCTTATTTAAAAATGTGCTCAGGTAAGAAGTAGTTGTCATTTTGTAAAAGCCACACCATAAAGAATATAGTCAATGATATTGTAATAGCCATATATAGTAGATGGTAGCTATGCTTGTGGAGAACATAGAATAATAACTTGTCAAATCATTACATTGTATACCTGAAACTAAGGTAACATTGTGTCAACTATACTCAAATTTTTGAAAAAGTATTTGTTATTGGGGTGCCTGGGTAGCTCAGTTATTAAGTGTCTGACTTTGGCTCAGGTCATGATTTCACAGTTCATGAGTTTGAGCCCTGCATCAGCCCAGAACTCACTTTGGATCTTCTGTCTTCCTCTCTCTGCCTCTCCTCCACCCTCTCTCTCAAAAATAAACAATTAGGGCGCCTGGGTGGCTCAGTTGGTTGAGCGGCCAACTTCAGCTCAGGTCATGATCTCGCAGTCTGTGAGTTCGAGCCCCGCGTCGGGGAGTTCGGATTCTGTGTCTCCCCCTCTCTCTGCCCCTCCTGTGCTCATGCTCTGTCTCTCTCTGTCTCTCAATAATAAAATTTTAAAAAATGTTAAAAAAAAATAAACAATTAGAAAGTATTTGTTATTCTGTCCCATGGAGCACCCACCACTCACACAACATCCCCCACCCCGGTATACACATCCAGTCCTTCTGCAAGAAGTAGTTCCCTCCCTTTTTCTCCCTCCCTCTCCCTCCACTGCTTCTGCTTCCATTCCTTTATCCTTCACCACCCCTCACCAATGCCAACATGGTATCTCATACTTCTTTATTAGTGACAGAAACCAAGCATTAAAGCATAATTTTATCCCTCCTTCTACTTTAGGACAACTTTTCCAGAAACAATTAAAGGCAAAAGAAAATTCTTCCTGTTTCAGAGACCTACAAAGAACCAGCAGACTCAACACCTCCTACTGGAAGCTCTGAAAAGAGTCTTCCTTTACTGTTTAAAATGCACTTCTTTCTCCTGCTGCGGCATAAGCCTGTACGAGCTCCAGAGAGCAAGTTTCCTCGAGACAAAGGGTGTGTTAAACGCCCAGCTTCCAGCCTAGTGCTGAACACACAGGGAAGGATGCAAAAAATTTTAAAAGGCGAATAGGGAACAAGCATCAGGACTAGAGTCAGTCTTCACAACTGACACTCAAGTTTCGTTTTCTCTAACATAAGTATAATTGCCCTCCCTGTCTCTCCCGGTTATTGGGAGGACCACGTACATGACTATGTGTGGCTGCAAAGCATTATCCAAATAGAATGCATTATTATGAACCGTAACACATGCAACAAATATTAACTGGCATCACCATTCCAGGCTCCAAGGATAGGGCATTAAATTAGCAGGTCATGGTCTCTGCTCCTTGTGCAGCTTAGTAATTATAATTTCTGTCAGGGATTAGTACTGGTGGGAAATAAATAAACAGGACAATGTAATTTTTAAAAATCAGAGGAGAGACGGGAGTGGTTCTAGGTCAGTGAGCCCTCTTTGAGGTCAGGGACTTTGCGGACAAGACCCGAGCAATGGGAAAGAGCCAGCCGCGAGCAGAGCTGGAGGAGGAGCACTCCGGGCTGAAGGAGCATCTGCACGGGTCCTGAAATGGACATAGCTTGATGGGTCACTGGAACGGGAAGACGGCCAGTGTGGCTGGGGCACGGTGAGCAAATGCGGGACGGACAGAAGACGAAATTAGAAAATCGCTGGTAACCATGGTGAGGATTGTTTCAGAGACCTGCTGAAATGCGCACATCTCCGAGAACCTGTTTAGTCGCCACAACACAAAGTAGACACTTAATAAATATTTAGATTAGTTGATTTCCTATGGGTAAGCTGTGGATCAATCTGTGATCGATAACCATCCAATTGACCAGGAGACCCCTGGGGGATGTACTGGCAGGGATTTTTCGGAGAAGACAGCAATGCAGCTGGCATCCCAGGATGCAGAATCCAGAGACAGGCTTCTCATCCATCTTGGCAGAAACCTTTCCTATTCTGATGGAGATTCCAGATCCCAGGAAGCCCTTGCCAAATACTAGGAACTGAACCCAAGTTTAGGGCCATGTCTTCCGGGCCTGAAGACTCAGAAACCATTCCTGTCAGTAAGGTAGAGGAAAGACCATGACCTCCTTTGCTTTTTACTAACTATGTAACGTTGAGTAAGTTACCTAATAAGAATTGAAGTAAATGTTTATGCAGTGCTTTCTATGGGCCAGGCACTATTCTAAGGACCTTACTTGTATTAACTCATTTAACCTTTAGTCGTGCCATCTGTAAAGAGGGGACAATAATAATGCTTACTTGATAGGCTGGGATATCAAGTATCAAATTGATATATAACAAATGTTTCCTTGCCTTCTCATTTTCTTTTAAAGACTCAAATGACTGCCTTCAAAAGCACTAGAGAGATAAGGAATGTTAAGTGCTTGGCCCATAGTTGGTACCCAACATATCACAGCTCTAATGGCAGAAATGTTATCAAGTCTTCCCCAGTGAAGCTAAGCCCCGGTTTCTCTGAAGGGTCAACGTCCTGCTGAGTGACTTATAGAGACCAGCTATTTGGGGGTACATCTTACTGCTAACTTATCCTATAAGCTGATTGAGAACCTGGCACATAATAGCTGCTTGATAAAATTTCTTTCCTCTCTACTGAGGCACAGTTTTACTGTGAAATCAGGAATTACATTAAAAGGTAGTTATCTTACCTCAGAGAACACTGTTCTCCATCAACTGTATCAACAGTATTATCAACTGTAGAGAAAATAAAAATCTAAATCTTCGTTTTAGTGGTGATCTCCAACGTTCGAACTCATACCTCAGCAGAGAGGTTGACAACTGGGACATGAGAAGGGTGCCTGGTGCCTTTGTCAGCCAGGTCAGGACTGACCTCACGGTAAGGCAGAGCCGAGTAGCAGTGTTACAGCCAAGCAGAAGAAAGGGTCAGGGGAGCTTGGCTCAGGCAGATGGGCCCAAAGCAATGAGAATAAATCCAGGTAATGATGGAGGGAAGTAGAGCGAGTTCACAGGCAAAGATTTCTCAAGCAAGAAGCAACTGTATATCAGTGCACAAATCCTGTATCCTGCCCTGGTTAGCACCATAGGGGATAAGAGTTGAGGGGTCCCCCCCTATAATTCCCCCACCCTAGCTGGCCATGAGACCTCACCTTGGAGGAGGGACCCTTTGGATCTAATGTCTACATCTGCACAGACCTTTGTGAAATGCCAAGATTTGACTTGAAAGTGTAACACATCCATCTATTAGCAACTACCCATAGATGAGAGTGTATTGTCTCAGCAGATAAGCTGACTCTTGTCTTAGGAAACTGGGAGTAGAGTTGAGACATAGGACATAGGTCAGAAAAGTCTTTGTCAGTTCTAAAACAGGCCAAACACACACACACACAAAAACTCCCTGAGGTTTAAAAAAAAAAAAATCAGAACAATGGTTGCCTGGGGGGGAATTGACCAGGAAGGTGCATGAGGGAACTTTCTGGGGACACGGAAATTCTATATTTTGATGCAGTGTAAATTACATGGGTGGTGTACCCATTTGTCAAACCTGTACAGCTAAGATCTGTGATTTCAACGTATGTGAATTTTGCCTTAAAAAGGTGTGAGAAAAATAAGAATGGGGTTGGGAAGGAAAGTCGAGGTAGAGGTGATATAGAAATGGCAGTATGTGATGGATACATTAGGGTTTATCATACTATTTGACTTTCTTTGTATATATTTAGTACTTTCTACAATAAAAAAAAAGTCTTTGCCAGGAAGGTATGACCAGAGGCCAGGAAGGGGCTATGCGGGATAAGGGTCCACACAAAGGGCAGCATGGGAAATGGACTAAGTGCCCAGGGAGGGAGCCTTTTGTTTCCCACACGCTGCTTGTCCCATTTAATTCTACAGGTTACTTTTTTGTGGTGGGGGGAGAAAGGATGGTCTTATTAATCTGATCGTTTTCCGTTGACTTTTCTAACTGTATGAGAGAAAGCTAATACTTTTATGTATGTATAGCCACTGTTTCAATAGTTACAAGCACACTAAGGGGAGGGGAAGTAGAAGGTAAACCCGGTTTAAATGCGTCCTGGGACAGCCCTGCTCATTGCCACTGAGAGACCGCAGAGGAGAGGGACCCACAAGCCCAAACTCAAACTGTGTGAGAGACTTCCACACGAAGATTGTCGTATTCCCAGAAATGACTCTCCTCGAACAAAAAACCGGGGGTGGGGACAGGGTAGTGAATAGCCTTCATGTGTAGATGGATCTCTCCACCAGAGATGCAAACCCATGGAAATTAGCAGTAATGAGACATAAACAGTCAAACCTCAAAATAACATCTTTGGCCTTTAGAATCAACACAGCTCTCCTGTCAGCCTGCACCTGGCCTGTCCGGCTGGGTCCGGGAGCCAGTGGGGTTTTAGGCCCCTTTTAACAGCTGCCAAGAGCACATTACTCATGGCCGGGATGTCGGCCTTTTATGTTGCCACAAGTGGCCCAGCCGTTGTTGGGGCCTGGTGAAGTCCACTGACGGTTTTTCCCAGGGCCGGGGCTTTGCTCTCTGATTTTTCCAGCAGCTCCGATTTGTTCAAATGTTACCAGTGTACACTGAGTAAGCCCCCCAGGCTCCTGTGCTGGCTTGCAGCCCTGCTTGCTTCCAGGCCACATCCTCTGGTCCCCGGAGAGACAGGGCGAGAGGCTGAAGTCAGAATAGCAAAGGACTACAACCTCACTGGACAAACTGTTTGATCTGCCTTGTCAATGCCTGGATTCCTCCCACAATGTAAATAGTTAGAAGGTGCCAGTTAAATACAGAAAGTCTACCAAGAACATAACTGTGAAACTGCACACACTCAAAAATAAAGCCTAATTGTAATATTTGTGTTTGAAATATATCCTTGAAATGGGTTGGTCGGTTGCATGGATGGGTGGGTGTATCAAGTGAAGAGTTCCATCTATATCGAATTACTAAGGTTCCTCCTGGAATAATGGGGCCTGGTGAGATTGGATTTGTGGTTAAATCCTAATGGGGTCATTACTATCTGATGATATAAACTCCTTCTATTTACTGCAGTTATTTGTTTACCATCCATTTTTCCTTCTAGACTTGAAGTTCTTCAAAGGTAGGAGTAGTGTCTTTCCTTCACTGCTGTATCATCACGGTCTGGCCCAGAGAAAACCATAAACAAAAAGAAAATCTACCAAATAAAGGAATACGTTGAATACTGAATCTTCAAGTTGCTACCACGTGTGAGGGCCTGGAGGCGTTTCCTTGTGTCCTAGGTTCCTTGTTGACAGACATCGTTAGCTGGGTATGTGGCAGGTATTCCCAACCCCTTTATCTCTTTCTCTCTCCCACTGTGGAGGTTGGAAAGTCTCCCTTGGAGCTTGGATCTGGAGATACCAGATACTGCTGGTATCTCTGCTGAGGTACCTCTGGGATAGATTTTGCTTCCTGATCAAAAAAAAAAAAAAAAAAAAAAGTCAGACAAAAAGAAGAGAAGTTTCTGGTGTTGCCCTTCCTCCTTTCTTTCTGCTCTGAATGTAGACTATAAAGCCTACACTGTGACAGTCAGCTTGCAACCAATAGCGACAAGCATGGGGAGGAAAATGCAACATCTAAGGATTATCGAGCAGAAACACAAAAATAACCAGGGTCCTTGAGCAGAAACACAAAAATAACCAGGGTCCTTGGGCTTTCCCTGAGTCACCGAATCATCCCTGGAACTACCTGCCTCTTGCCTTCTTGTTAAGTGAGATAATATAAACATTTATATTGTTTAAGCCACAATTTATCCCATTTTGTTTTCTATCAGCTACATACAAATACCTCATAGCTGGTAACTTTTCTAACCTCCACCTTAGAGAGATAGAACCGACTGCGTTTTATTCAACTTGTTATTCCCAAGCACGTGGTTCAGAACATTGTAATAGTAAGGCCTCAATAATTATTGAATAAATGAATGAATGAATGGAGTGAGTGAATTAACAAATCAGGAAATGAATAAAAAGTGATTCAAGAATTCATGTATTGAGCTTCTACTATATAAGGCCTTGCTGGTTGCTGACAGAGGGTTAGATTTTATTATTTAGTGGAGTATTTTAGAACTCTAGTATTTATATGATACTGGTTACAAACTATTCTGATTCTTGGTTCTTACTCTTTAATTTATATAAATTATGGTTTATTAAAGTTCATGCTGTTTATTTTCTTTGTTTTTGTTTTCTTTTTAATTTTTTTTAACATTTATTCATTTTTGAGAGACAGAGTCAGGGCGTGAGCAGGGGAGGGGCAGAGAGGGAAAGAGACACAGAATCCGAAGCAGGCTCCAGGCTCTGAGCTGTCAGCACAGAGCCCAACCCCGGGCTTAAAATCATGGACCATGAAATCATGACCTGAGCCGAAGTCGGACACTCAGCCCACTGAGCCACCCAGGTGCCCCTATTTTTTTTTTAAGATTTCATTTTTAAGTAATCCCTCCCCCTGGTGTGGGGCTCCAAATCAAAACCTGAGATCAAGAGTTGCATGTTCTACCGACCCATGTAGCCGGGCGCCCCTGTTTGATCATTTCCTTAATGCATACATACTCATTTGTTCTCAAAGACTGAAGAAAAATAACTGTTCCTCTACAATGTTTATTAATGAAACGCTTTCTATAAAATATGGAAACTATTTTTCTTTTTTGAAATTAGCTACAGTTGGTTCCACTGAGCATTCACAAGCTCTGGCTGTCTGCTAACATCATTTCATTTAGAGCACTAGGATGTACACTCTCCATGGTTTTCCAAAATGTTTGATGTTTGGAGCTTCTAATTAAAAAAAAATGTGGAGCCTTGATCAAATGGAAAGGTTTTAAATATATCTGTTGCAAATTGTAATGAAGCAAAATTTATACTAGTTGACAACCAATGACCCATGTTAGAAGAAGTTCTAAAATAACAAAAAGAACAGAAAAAATGCAAATATTATGTTAATAAGTCTGGGGATTCCGTTCGTGGGCATTATAATAAAATTTCGCTTTTCCTTTCATGCTGTTCTCTAGCAAGGCCCAAGTAAAACAAGTGTAATAAATTTTCCCTCAACAGGTGACAACACTTGATTTTTTTTTTAAGATGGGCCTTAATTGCATTTCGGAACAATTGCATCGATAGCTGGTGACGATGAATATGTGTGTTTTAAAGCAATTGCATCCAGAAATAACATCCTTATGCAAACAAAACGAGAACTATGGCAGAAGAAGTCATAAAACAACAACTAACAAGCCTGCAGCCTAGCACTACTTGAAAAGTGGCCTGCGAAACTCCAGGGACAGTTCCTCAAAGGTGGATCCTCCCTAGGCTGAAATTACCTAGAGTCTCACAGTAGAAGGATGAACGGTCCTGCAGCCTGAGGTTGGTGAACACGATGGAATACCCTAGCGTCATTAAAAATCATACGTCTGCAATACCAGCCAAAACATGGAAATGTATTCGTGGAAGAAAATGAAGAAAACAGAGCACAAAACTCTATGTACACGCTGATCACTGCCTTGCAAAAACATGTGTGTTTGTGTTGACAATGACGGGAGAGAATTTGGAGGTGTGTTAATGGTTTCATGCCAAGCCAGCCAGTTCTTTATTTTTTTTTCTTTTCCTTTGAAAAGTGAAGTTGTTTAGAATCACGATATAAGAAAAAGGGAAAGCCCTAGTGCTAAAACTGTCCAGGGTTCCCTGAAGGAGTTGTCAGGCCTTCTTAAGTGGCTCATGGAGGTTTGAGGGCCCAGAGAGTTCATGTCAGGAAGGTAAGGAAGCATGAACAAAAGAACGCCATTGTTGCCCCGGAAAACTTCGAGGAGGGTGCCAAGGAAGGGGCAGGCCCACCTCTTGTTTCTTCCAACTGCAGTTTGGACGGTAGGGAGACGTCTTGTCTGTTTAGTGAAGTTTGTGAACAAAGGCTGATTGCTTCCCTTGTCAATAAACAAACATTATCTGCTTCTGTTTCTCTGCTAAATTGAATTTCCGCTTACCCTGACTGGTTATATAAAGACTTTATGTACATGGGAAAAAGAAATGACAAGGGTGTATAAGCAGACAGCCCTGGGTAGAGTTGCGAAGTCTGTACGGTTTATTTCTTGGGGATCCTTCCTTCTCTTTTATGCACACTTTTCCTCCTTTCAAACTTTCAGATAGCTCACAAGCCACTATTTCCATCATGCACCAACCTACTAAGTGACCAATGGATTGTTTCTGTCCAGAATCGTTTAAATAAATTAAAAAAAAAAAAAGACCATAAGAAAGGGATGAATCACTATCGACTGAATTTGGGGCATGGAGGTACGTTTTATATGGGCCTGGAGGTAGGTTTGGGATTGAGAGCCTTACATCATACTGTGTGCGCAACAGTCTTTATGAAAGCTTGAACTGAGGCACAAAGAGTCTAATTTACTGGCTCAAGGTCCAACACCTAAAAAGAGGGAAAGCCAGGAGTAGAAGTCATGTCTGCAGAAAGCGGTAGGTGAGAGGCTCTGGGAGTTCCCAGGAATGGAGATGGACACAGCTTTCTCTTCCCAAAGGGGAGTGGAATCGGGGACAAGCAGCTCCCACCACCAAGGTTGGATCCTGTGGCCGTAAAAAGCATTGGGATCCTTGCTGGCGTGTGACCCAGGAAGTAGGATGCCAATTAGAAGGAAGAAGACAAAATCCTCTTTTTTTGATACGGTGGGAAAGAACACGGGAGGAGACTAGGAGAGAAACTCCTCCTACTAATTATTCAAAGCTAGATTCCCCCTGGAAGGTTGTTCTGTGATGAGAATAGTGTCGCCAAAGTCCAAACCCTCACCAGGGTCACCGCTAGGCCAGACTGTCTGAGCAGAGTAGGTGCTCTCCAAAGTCATCCCCAGATTCTGACTGCCCCCTCTCTCGCTGCATCAGGCTGCCAGAACTCTCCTGACAACCCCTAAGACAAAGCTGGCATCCAGTTTTTGGCTCAGTCATCCTAATTTTTCTGGTAGCCTTAGGGATATTATAAATTTGTCTCTCAATTAAAAATTACAAAATAAGGTATCAGACTTACAGTAACACGAGACATGAAAAGACACTCATTGAAAATTTAAAGAGAGATACACGGGGCACCTGGGTGGCTCAGTCAGTTAAGCGTCCGATTGGGGCTCAGATCACGAATTCACAGTTCCTGGTTTCGAGCCCTGCGTCAGGCTCTCTGTTGTCAGCACAGAGCCTGCTTGGGATCCTGTGTCTCCCTCTCTCTATGCCCCTCCTCCACTCTCATACATTCCCTCTCCCCTTCTCTTTCTCTCAAAATGAATAAATTGGGGCACTTGGGTGGCTCAGTCAGTTAAGCATCTGACTTTGCCTCAGGTCATGATCTTGCGTGGGTTCGATGGGTTCGTGCATCTGGCTCCGTGCTGACAGCTCAGAGCCTGGAGCTTGTCTCAGATTCTGTGTCTCCCTCTCTCTCTGTCTCTCTGTCTCTGTCTCTCTGAAAAATAAACATTAAAAAAAATTTTAATGAATAAACATTAAAAATAATAAAATAAAGAGAGATACAGAAATATTCTGCAAAAAAAATCATTAGCTCTTTCAAGGTCATAGAGCAGATTGGGGGGAGGACTGGGAAGGAGACTTTTCTGTACTGTATGCTTCCCTCACACGTTTATCTGAGGGACCAGGAAATAGTGGTACAAAAACTTTAGCATTTTACAGTATAGAATGCAGCTCCAAGTCAAAACTCTAAACTCATTCAAACGCCTGTAATTTTCTTTTTTTTCAGTCCCTCTTTCCATCTGAAATCTGTATTGTTTTTGGCTCAAGCACCACTTTTTGATTGTCCTTGCTGCTTGCTGAGGATGGGATCTCTAAAGCACTCTGTTAATCTTTGAATCAGCTCAGGAAGATGGAATTACCGTCTCTGGAAAACTGCAGTTTCGTGTCAAGGAACTCACTGCAGCTGCAACAATAAGATGGAAATGTGGCCGGCTTGGAGGAGGCGAGGATAAAGGTATGGACAGGATTAAGAAAGCCTTCCTTGCCCCAGTGAGTAGAATGATCACATAAATCACAGGCTAACCTTGGCTCCACTCAGCTCGTATTAAAATATGTGGTGTCACAGCCTCCCCATAATTAGGAAATGTCATCTTGTGCATCAGGATGGAAGACGCAGGTGCCAAAGAGGGGTCAGAGAGAGAACAGAGGATGAGAAGGAAGTGAATAATTTGGGGGACAGTGCCTACTACTTTGATAGGAACCAGAATGTCTGCAATATTTCAAGAACCATGTATAAGAGCAAGAGCTCTCGGAAAAGTGCCGTCCAACTTCAAACTGCGCCTGACCATAAGAACACTGATAAGTACGGGGGGGGGGGGGGGGAGCGCAGCTGGAACGCTGTGGGCTGCTTGGGTTTCCTTTCTTGATATTTTTTCCACGATCACATTTGCAGCTGCTTTTATCTGCTCTTTAGAAGTTCTTGTATTGGGGGGAAACTTTAATTGTAAAATAAATACCCACTCACTGACATGGAAATGATTTTATTAGCCAGCTACAGAACTAGTCATTACATTTTTAGAGAATCTGGAAGCTTCCGCCTATTCAAGATGCCATTTGTGGAGACTCAAGGTTTTCACATCTCATGTGGCCTCCCTATTAGTATCCTGGGCTAAGACATTAAAAATAATGCTCTCTTCAAGAAAAAAATTTAAAAATCGCATTACCCAGGGGCGCCTGGGTGGCTCAGTCGGTTAAGCTACCAACTTCGGCTCAGGTCATAATCTCACGGTTTGTGGGTTTGAGCCCCGCATCAGGCTCTGTGCTGACAGCTCAGAGCCCGGACCCTGCTTCAGATTCTGTGTCTCCCTCTCTCTCTGCCCGTCCCCCGCTTGTGCGTGCACGCGCGCGCGCTCTCTCACTCTCTCAAAACTAAACACTAAAAATTTTTTAAAATTATGTTACCCAGTAATATGGACAGGGACATGGGGAGAAGTTTTGAGTAAGAGACAGAGCCCTGAAAGAATGATCAGCTGAGAAGAGACAGTGTAAAATGCAGTTGTAAACGCAAGGCTATTGAGAAACAATGCAGAGCCTCATCTTGTTAAAATGGGACCAACAGGTGTTGGGATTTGGAGCAACACGAGAGGAAGTTAGGGTAGGGCAGAGGTGACACCATGAGAAAACTGACCCCGGGATATCTAAGGCACAGTGTCTTCATATACAACAAGCTTAGGCGTGGTCAGTATCAGCTGGTCCAAACAAGTAGGTAAGGTAAGGTCTCAGGAGGTCTGCAGCAGCAGCAGTGGGTAGTAGTGTGGGTGTCAGAACCACAGGGCTCATGGGACCAGAATCCAGACCAGGCTGTATAAGGGCCACGGCCAAGCAAAATGAAGTTCACAGTGTGTCCCAGTTCTGTACAGGGTCAGGCATTCGAGGCTGGGTAACCAAGCAGGTATGTAGCCGGAATCAAAACATCCAGATGGGCCCAGTCCTGAAAGCGAGGAAGAAGGTGCTTCCATTTTAGGGCTGCTTCAGCCTCTGAATGTGAGATCATGCTGGCAGTCCAACTTCATTCCAAATCATACCAGGGGGCAGGGCTGAGGCTACCTGTCTCTTTCCTGTCCTGCTCAGGATCGTACCAGTGTTGGCCCTGTAGTGGACATAGGAATGTCAGACATCGGAATGATGTCTCTGTGATTCAATGTGATTTGGGTATCCTGCCCTCCCAGTTCACAAGGTTGGGAATATGACTCAAGTCTGGCCAGATACTTCATCCCCCCTCCCACAGTGATTTATCTAGAGATAGGCATGTGCACAAGCCGAGCCAAATCTTCTATTCTTCTCCAACCAGCATTTACTGAGTGCTTACCAAGTGCCGGGGACTGCTCTAAATGCTTTAGATGCATTATCTTGTTTAATCCTCCTGTCAATTCAATAAGGTAATGCTATGATTACCTCCCCCTTACAGATAAAGGAACTGAAACAAAGATAGAGTACTTTGTCTCAGATCAGACGGCGAGGTGGTAGAGACAGACTGTATAACTAGGCAGTTTGTTCCAAGGCTCGGGCTAGGAATGTGCAAGGAGACATACCCGCTTCCTCCGGGATTGTCAACTATAACGTTACATAAACTGGAGATACAAACCACCATCTCCCTGGGCCTCAGGGTGGGAGTTGTCTTCAGTAGAGGAGAGTGAGGCCATATATTGTGAAAAGAAAAGGGAGAGAGAGACAGACAGAGACAGAGAGAGAGAGAGAGAGCCTCATAACATGGCTTGAATTCCTAAATCCAGGTGTACTTGAAGCTATTCAATCCTTGGGCTTGTCAGTTACACGAATCAGTAAACTTTTATGGCTTAAACTAGTCAGAGTTGGGTTTTTGTCATTTGTGAAGAGTCCTGGCTAATACAGGCTTGTCTATAGGATACGTCAGTATGCACGGGACGGGGGGATTGGGGAAGGTCAGAGCAGAAGAAATGAGTCAGGATGTTAAAAACAGGCTGGCATCCTATGACATGCCTACAACTGTGGCATTGCACAGCTCCAGTCGTCCTAACATTACCAGTGTGCCCTGCTCCCATCTACTCGGGGATGCTCTGTAGACATACTGACTGTCCCCCTGCAGACATAGCCCATGGCCCCTGGAGAGAAATGTAAAGATAGAGCAATGCAGGGCTATGACCTCACTAGGAGAAAATGTTTGATCTGTCTTATCAGTACCTGGGTTTATAGCACACTGCAAATAACCTGTAGAGTGCTGGCTGAACACACACACACACACACACACACACACACACACACACACACCCTTAGAAGTTGTGAAAAGCAAGATAATCACAATGCTTGTACTTTGAAATACACCTTTTTAAAAGACTGGGGGGCAGGCATTGAGGAGGGCACTTGCTGGGATGAGCACTGGGTGTTGTATGGAAACCAGTTTGACAATAAATTATTAAAATAAAATAATATAAAATAAAATAAAAGACTAGAGGAAGGGGGGATTGATTGGTTGGTTTGTTGGTCAGTCCCTTAGGAATGGGTAGATAGAGTTAATATCTGTTCCACCTTTGACTAGTTAAAAGTGGCCCTCCTAGGCTCCTGGACTTACAGAACAGAGCAGTTTGGTGTGGTTTGGCCTTGGGCTAATAAGACGAGTGAAGCTCTTAGCACAGTGTCTGGCATGTAGTAAGTACTTGTTAACTAAATGCCACTGTTTTTTTTTTCTCTTCTATGGTTTTCCAAAGACTTTTTGGTAACTGGTATACTTTTTTAATTAACAAATTCTGTAGTGGTATGAGTGAGGAAGGGCTTGACAACTGGATGGGCTATTGGAAAAAGAATCTCTAATCAATATTCCTGCACATGGACGAACGCTAGAGCCAGAAAAGAGTTTTAATTCAAACATCAAAACTGGAGAAACTGAGGTTAAGTGAGGACCCAGGTTCACACAGTTTATGAGTAATAGCACTGCAATTAAAAGATCAGGTTGGTACAACTGTGCCAGCCTCAGTCTGCACTGATGATGAGAATAATCAAATCGTTATGCTTTTTGAGTGTATTATAATCTGCGTTAAAAATTTTTTAATATTTATTTATTTTTGAGAGAGAGAGCGCAAAAGTGCAAATGGGGGAGGGGCAGAGGGAGAGGGAGACACAGAATCCAAAGCAGGCTCCAGGCTCTGAGCCGTCAGAGCTCAAACCCACAAACCACCAGGTCATGTCCTGAGCCGAGGTCGGACGCTTAACCAACAGAGCCACCCAGGTGCCCCAATATAATCTGAGTCTTAAAGTCTGAACTAGGGGCGCCTGGGTGGCTCCGTCGGTTGAGCGCCTGCCTTTGACTAAGGTCATGATCTCACGGTTCATGAGTCCAAGCCCCATACCAGGCTTGCTGCTGTCAGCCTTTCAGCACAAAGCTCACTGCGGATCCTCGGCTCCCCTCTCTCTCTGCCCCTCCCCTACTTGTGCACTCTCTCAAAAAAAAAAACAAACAATAAATAAACATTTAAAATCTGAATTAATATCACACTTTTCTCTGTCATCAAAGGAACTAGCTTAAAAAGCAGAAATTGCTTGCTCAACAGGAACTTTTAGAACTTTGTAGCTGAAAAGAACCTTAGAAATCAAATAAAGGTGGAGAAGACCGCATTAAACAGATATCTTTAACTGTAGGACTGACATCTCAGAGCTTGGGTCATGTGAACACCAGTTTTGACTCTCCACTAGGAAATGTGGTATACAACTTCTCTCAAGCTTGTTTTTAATGTTACTATTTATTTTGAGAGAGAGAGAGAGAGAGCAAGTGGGGGAGGGGCAGAGAGAGGGGAGACAGAGAATCCCAAGCAGACTCCACACTGTCAGCGCAGAGCCTGACTTGGGGCTCCATCCCACAAACCATGAGATTACGACCTGAGTCAAAACCAAGAGTCGGCTGCTTCACCGACTGGGCCACCCAGGCTTATGTGGTCACAGAATCTTTTTTCCTCAGCAAGATTATTAAAGTCTTGAGGTGTCCTGAACACCGGCTAGGAAATGGTGGAGTAAATCTCTGGAGTTCCTGCGTAGACTCACCTTTTCTTCTATAAATCCTAATTATTTTCCTGCTAGCTGCGGCTCAGAGTGACAGATCCTTCATTTTTCTGCTTTGTGCACCTCGGCTCCCCTCACTCCTGGGGTTCCTGTCAGGGTCTCCAGGTTCCTGTTCTCTCTGCCCTCAGCCCCTGAGCGAGTGAGAGGAAAGCCAGAAACTGCAGCTGCCGGCCCAGGCCCCCAAACTCTGCTCCCGACCCTGCAGTTCTGAATTCCCCCTGCGTGTAATTATAAAGTATGTGTTCAGCTATTTAGTTTCCCTGTTCTGTGCAGTGTGTAACTGAATAATACAGCTCACAAGTAAGCCCAGCTTTTCTCCTGCAAGGTCTGAATTAAAAAGATTACAACTCTCTATCATTCTAGCTTAAAAAGAAACCACTACTTACTAGCTTTAAAAAAAATGGAAACAATGATTCTCTGTCTTCTCAGAGATGCAAACAAAATGGTAGAATTAAGACGTTTACATGGGTTTTGTTATTTCTGACGGCCCTAAACTGCCTCATTTAGAAAGGTAGAAAATAAAAATGCCTGTGTTTCTTGAATTTCCAGGAACCGAGTCTGACAGCTGGTTCCCTGTTGTCTTTTAGAGTTTGGAGCGAGAAAAATTACAACCAAAGTGGTGTCAATTTGCTCTATTTATCTTGGGAATTAACTTTAAAGCTTAATTGTCAGAGACAGTGACCTCTAGACTCATGAAAATCCCCAGGGAATCACAAGAGCGGACTACTCGAGTGGAATGTGAATGTCACTCTGGGGTGACCCGGGCTGCACAGCGCCTGAAGGAAAACGCTCAGCCCCAGAAGGAAGCAGCTGACCCCACAAGTTTTTGTCCTTCATTTCTCAACAGCCAGATCTGGTTCCTAACACACTGCTTCTGTCGGACCCACGTCCCTGCCACCCAGCTGGTTACACAATTGCCTGCGGATGTGCCTTGTCCCAGAGAGACTGGGTGTCTTGAAACGATCTGAGTCAGCACCCAACTATTAACCCCATTCAGCTCCTGAGGAGACGGTGCAGTGGACTGAAGAAGTTTGGCTTGCTTACGAACAGGGTTCCTGGGCAGGATTTTGTCTGGAAACTTCCCTTTGCTCTGGCAGAATTTGGAACAAATGTTTGGCTGAAACCATATACTATCAAATTAATAGAACAATTGTAGGATAGAGAACAATAACTCAGAAAACAAAAATGCAAGCATACAGCTCATAAAGTCTACTTTATGGAAGTAGCACAAGGCTGAAAAAGTACACATTGTACTCGGTGGTATAACCACCCCCACCCCAACCCTGCCCCAGCAGGATCCATCTTGCACATATTTAATTTTTAAAAAAGAGAGAGGAGGAGGAAGAGGAGAAAATCATTTGAGCAAATAACGCCCAGGCCTCTGCTGTGGTCAGTGGTGAGCCCAGATACTCAGCACATAACATCACCATTGTAATGAGGTAACAGTGAACAGCCAGAAGACGAACTGGGTTTGCTCACAGTCTTTTCTAAGCACAGAAAACTCTGCTGACTGGCCCTGCCCTAAATCATTGCCTTGTAAGAGAAGAGCACTCACGGGGGGATTGCGTGGCTCAGTGGGTTAAGCGTCAGACTCTTGGTTTCAGCTCAGGTCATGATCTCATAATTTGTGGGGTTGGGCCCTGCATCGGGTTCCCTGCTGACAGTGCAGAGCCTGCTTGGGATTCCCCCCTCTCTCTTGCCCCTCCCTCTACCTCTCTCTCAAAATAAATAAACTTTAAAAAAAAAAAAACCAGTAACACTGAAATAGATTACACTCTAGTGTACAGAACAGTACTCTGTTTTGGAATCTGTTAGCGTTAAGTTCAGAGCTGGGAATCATGGGTAAGAGCTTTCTTTTCTCTAAAAATTGGAGCTCATTAATTGATTTAACCTTGATTCACTCAGAGAATGTTATTCTTTTTTGACCAAAGCACATCAGAAGGGACTTTAATGGAATGATGGGATAGGTGGAGATTTGCAGTTAGCATATAAGCTTAGCCAAATCAATCCTGGTGATCACTGTAATATCAGACAAAGCAGCCAGATCAACCAATGACTGGATCTCAGAATGGTCTAAATAGGCCTCCAGGAGTGTTCACTCCTATTAGTAAAGATTAACAAGGAAGTGGGACGGGAAATTTGGGAATCAAGCATAGTTTGTCTTTTTAAATTGGGAGAAAGTGAGAAGTCAATGAAAAAGAAAGAAATAAAAAATATAATTAGAAGGAAAACAGTTTTTGTGATTTGGCATCTAAGGAAAACAAGGTAGCAAGAAGTGCTTGCTGGTTTCCAAGGTCTTATTCAAAATTACACCAAAGCAACATTTTGGATCTATATTTCTCAAACAGCCAATCTAAGGACCCAGGAAAGCTAGTTACCTGGGGAGATCTTTAAATATCTACATTCCCAAATCCATCTATAGAGAAAGTCTAGTATATGAGGAGGGAAACTGTACTTATCAAGTCTAATAGGTAGATTGAGACTGGACATTAAAACATTTGCATAGGAACAGAGAAGCAATAGGAAACCATTACAGATCTTTAAGGAAACAATCGGGCAATAGATACAGTCATGGAGCAGTTCTTCCCAAATTTAATCTACCGGGAAATCAACTAAGGATCTTGTTAAAATTCTCATTCAGTGGGCCTGGCTGCATTTCTCACCAGCCAACGCTGCTGGTCCTCCAACTACACTTGGGAAGGCTAAGTCCACAGGATGGCTAAGGTGGGAGTTCCGGTACTCAGAGGCTCTCTCTGTGGTGCAGCAGACCGCCGGGATCAAGTCAACAGCTTTTCCTTGGAGGGAAATTGCAGCTCCAATCTAGATGAGACTGGGAGGATAACAGAAAGAGCCCCTTCCGAAACCCAGGAGGTCCAGCTCTGGGCCATTGAAAAGTCAACTCGCTTGAGAAACTTTCTGTCCTCCTGGGCCTCTGTGACCACACAGGTAAAATGATGGAATTGAATTATGTGGTCTCTAAAATAATTCATCATCCCATGGTCCTAAATCCTCTAAACCCAACACAGGGAACAGCGTCTCACCAACTTAGGTGGCCTTTTCTAAATCTGCAGGTTATTAGTAACTGTATTTTAAAGAATCAACATGAGTATCCTACAACCTTTTGGTCTGTTTGCTGTAAAACATACATGTTCTGCCTATACATCCATTGTGTACATTACTATTTAGACACGTAATTACACTCTAAAAAGGGGGAAATATATTTGCATGTGGGGGGTTGATAAAAGAAAATGCTATTGTATACAGACTGAAAAACATTATACTTTATTTTTAAAATATTGTAAGGGCTGGTATAAACAAGTCATAGCTTACAGATGTGTGTAAAAGCTACACGAATTGTGCACATTTGCTATTTGGAGGGGGAAAAAACCTTGGTTTTAAAAATTGTTTGGACTGTATGTTCTTTTCCCTTCTAGCAGGGTGGGGAGCCAAAGGAATAGAATTACAGGGTAGAATATAAAATACCTCCTTTAAGGAAATAAATGTGTAATAGGAACTATCTAGCCAGTTCTCTCAGGCACGGGAATCCCCTGAGGCTCGTGTAAATGCGTATAACTATGTCCTCCGTGTCACTCCAGATGTTTCTGAAGGGAAAGAATCCTTCTCCCCACACATTGGCATTAATGCTCTGCATGTGACCTCCATGCTCAGACTTGCCCCAAGTCAAGCGGCGTCCTGCAGGGGTGCCCCAGGTGAGACTGCGGATCCGCAGGTCCTTGCCACTCCCCTTCCTCTATACCTGGAAATTCATGTTCATTGATAAGCATTCTCTCGGGCTTTAGGGGAGAATCAAGCCTGGAAGTATTGAAGTATTAACATGGGGTAAGGCTCAGAAGTAAAATTTACCAGGCAGAGAGGTCAGGCCAGGACAATTTAAAATGGTAATTAAGTCTTGAGGCACCTGGGTGGCTCAATCAGTTAAGCGTCCTACTCTTGGTTTCAGCTCAGGTCATGATCTCACGGTGAGTTTGAGCCCAGCACGGGGCTCTGTGCTGGCAGCGAGGAGCCTGCTTGGGATCCTCTGTCTCCCTCTCTCTCTGCGCCTCATCCATGCACGCATGCTCTCTCTGTCTCAAAATAAATAAGCTTTAAAAAAAATCTTTAAAATGGTAATTAAGTGTCTCCTCACTTTTCTTTGGAAATTGTCCTTGGGCTGCAGCCAAGGGGGAGCCTCTCTGCTGTGTGTGGGGTCCACTTGCAGTTTTCACTCTGTCCCTCGGGGCAACTGAGCTGCACATTTTCCACAGCAGCCTCTCGGCCCCTGGTGTAAAAAGTCAGATCCTGGCTCCTGCAGCTACCCCGTAGACTGCTTTACGTGGTGACAGGCCCACAAAGGATCTAAGGCTTCCACTTTTCTCTAGTATGTTCTGTTTCATGTCTCACCCCATATTCCAAGAATAAAAATGAAGTACTCTTGCAGAAGACCCACTCACATGGCCCGCCTGGCACCTCAGGACCTATCCCACGAAGGCAATGTTGCCACGCGGTACCAGTGGTATTCCTCACAACCCACAACAAGGTCACCTCCAGGCAAGTCCTGACACCTCTCATCTCCAAACCTCATCCACCTTCTTTGTTCACACCTCTCCACTCTAAGCAGAAAGCCACACACCAGTAGCCACAATTAAGTAGTGACAACACGCTGAGGGGTTCCAAAACAGAATCCCACCACTATATCGTGCTTAAAACCATGAAAGCAGCAAAGGGGACAGTGAACACTATCCAGAACCAATGACAGTATTTATGGTGCCAACACATCTACATATATAAAGAATCAAATACCAGGCCTAAACGTCCTGTGGCAGAGACTGTTGGCATTAGCCAATATCCATTCCCCTCTTCTTCTTTAGTAATAGAAGCCTGCGTTTTAGCTGGGCATACAGCCATCTAGAGTAAAGACTGCAATTCTCCACCTCCTGTGCAGCTGGGTATAGCTGTGTGTCGAGGCTCTGGTTTTTGCAGAATCTCCTTAAAGAAGGGGTGCTTGACTTTTATGTCTTCCTCCTTGCTGCTGGCTGGAATGCAGTGATTTTGGACTATAAGGTGAGAATCATTTCTTGAAGTCGATGGAACAAGATAGGAGGAGTCCAAGTACCTGATAATCAAGGACCTAGCCGCCATGTTGATTCTGGCTTGCCTATGTTTGTGTGAGAGATAAATGAACTTCTCTGTTGATGGGGCGCCTGGCTGGTTCAGTTTGTAGAGCTGTGACTTTTGATTTTGGGGTTGTGACTTCAAAGATTAGTTAGAGATTAGTTAAAAATAAAATCTTTCAACAATTAACTTCTCAGTTGTTTAAACCCCTGTGATTTTGGATTTTCTGATACTCATAGCTCAATTGTATTCTAACAGATACAATTTCCTTCCTCTTAAGATTTCATATATCAATGACATCCCATTCTTTAAAAAAAGGTGGTGGGGGGGGGGTGCCTGGGTGGCTCAGTCAGTTAAAAGTGTCCAACTTTGGCTCAGGTCATGATCTCAAGGTCCATGAGTTCAAGCCCTGCATCGGGCTCTATGCTGACAGCTCAGAGCCTGGAGCTGCTTTGGATTCTGTGTGTGTGTCTCTCTCTCTCTGCCCCTCTCCTGCTCTCTCTTTCTCTCTCAAAAATAAATAAACACCAGGGGCACCTGGGTGACTCCGTCAGTTAAGCATCTGACTTTGGCTCAGGTCATGATCTCACAGTTTGTGAGTTCAAGCCCCGCATTGGGCTCTGTGCTGGCAGCTCAGAGTCTGGAGTCTGCTTAGGATTCTGTGTTTCCCTTTCTCTCTGCCCCTCCCTGCTCATACTCTATCTCTCTCTCTCTCTCTCTCTCTCTCTCAAAAATAAATAAAACATCTTTAAAAATTTAAATAAACATTTAAAAAATCTATTCCTCATAAATTTACTCCATGTATTCTCTAACTGCAATAAAACGGAACAACGGAGTACAACAGAATGTAATATACCGCATAGTACAGTGTTCCCACTTTTCAGTAAACAGTGAAAATTTCTCTTGATAAAATATTACTGTCAAGGCAGATGACTTTTTTTCTCTAGAAATACTTGTGGCAGTGACTTAATTTTTGTACTCTTGACCAGTAGATACTAGGCACTGGGTCAAATTTCTTCCCCTTGGTCTCGTTCCCAACTCCTTAGAGGAGTGTGAAAAATAATTGGAGGCTGATGAGGTCAGTTCATGTTAATGGATAAGAAAGAATCGTAACTACTTATAACATTGATATACATCCATGTCATTTAACCGTCAGAGTATTTTTATCAGCAGATTCAGAAACTAAGGCCCCAGTAAGTGGCATAACTTCCTCGAGATAATAGACTTTGGGGTGCCAGGGTGGCTCAGTCAGTTAAGCGTCCAACTTCAGTTCAGGTCACGATCTCATGGTTCATGAGTTCGAGCGCCGCATCAGGCTCTGCTTGGACAGCTCAGAGCCTGGAGCCTGCTTCGGATTCTGTTGTCTCCCCCTCTGTCTCTGCCCCTCCTCCTGCTTGTGCTCTCTCTCAAAAATAAATAAATAAACATCTAAAAAACAAAAGATGATAAACTATTAACTAGGGACCTTGGATCCAGGTTTTCTGATTCATAGTATATCATAATTACCTGTTTATTTGTCTGTTTCTCCACCAGACCATAGCTTCTTATTCATTGTTGTATCCCCAGCACCTACCACAAGACCTACTACACTAAACATGACCAATAAATAAAATTTGTTAAATGAATTAACAAGTCTAAAATCCCACTCTGTCATTGCTCCCTTGGTCTGCGAGGGTTCTACAAGACAATGCTCCTAATATGTTCCAGGTCACTCCCGGGCCATATGGCCTGTCAAAAGAATGTGGTCAAGGCTGAGACGGAGGGGAGCAGAACTGGTGAACACACCCATATGACACACTCGTGTTCTCCTCCACGTTCTCCTGGGCCTGGGCGGGCCCACCACGTAGGGCATTTGGATGTGTGCCTCGTGGCCTGGGAGACAACTTGCACTTTGTGTACTTTTCCAGGGAAAGGAAAAGGCAACCGTGGTCTAACACATGTTAGAGACGCTGCTGCCTGGTGTCCTGACATCATAGCATCCACCCAGACTGATTCCTGGAGGCAGGCCCATTTGCCATGCATGGGCTGCGGAGGGTGGAGAGAGAGAGGACATGAGAAGAGGGGTTAGGCTCTGTGACATGGAGTATGTGGCTGAGATAGGCAGTGTGACCAGCCATTGTGACACAGGACATGAGGTAAGAGCAGAATGGAGCTTCTCGGCTTCTTGCATCCATAGGTCCCGATTCACTGAAGTTGTCTAAGTTTTGAACTTAGAGGCAAAGATAATTAGAGCTCATCTTCCCCTTGCAAGACCTGGATTCTCTGAAGCCAGCTGGATCTGAGCTGGCCCTGCTTTACGTTCTCCCGAGGAACAATGAGAATGGGGCCAGCCTCGCTGTCCGCCACTTCCTCTACCCCTCCCTCCAGCAAGGATGCCAGAGGAAGAAGTGTAGTGGGGTTTTTTTTCCCCTCCCTGTGGCTCCCTACAGAGTCAGGACATGAAAACAGGCTTGAGTGAACCAATGGTCACCAATCATAAGGAATCAACAGCTAAATTATCACCTGGCATGATGGAAATAACATTATTCTAAAATGTTGTCATGATATTAAGGTCTTCCAGTTGGAAAACCAAAGTTAATGCTGTCCTGGCATTCATTTTCCAATAAATGAGCTGGCTTAAATACTGCCTTTCTCTCCTCGACTTGTAAAAATGATCTAAAAATGTAAGAGAGAGTTCAATGAATGTTTTAAAGACTGCTATTAAGTACAAATACTTTAACGATTTAACAAAACCAGAGGAAACCAGCCTTAAGAAACCCACCTTTCTTGACCTTGCCCCACTCCCAAGTCAGGATGAAACTCAGGGTCTCGATAACGCAAGTGCCTAGAACCTGGCATGAAGTAGACACTCGAAAATACTTGGTGACAAGGAATTCTATATGCCTTATGAGTTGGCACCTCACAGACTTTTTTAGAGTTTGTGACTTGGCTTAGATTCAAAAATATTGTATTAATCCTCTGGGGAATATTCACAGGGAAACAGCTACAGGGATATACATTTTCCTCTGTTAAAACTTGTATCTGCATTCAAGTATTGGCCTTGGCATTTCCTCACTAAGTGCTGGCAGCTTTGAATGTTACTATGTCAAAACATCTGCATGGGAAAGCAAAATCCTGTTAAGAAATCTGATCACAGGTTGTAAAGAGATTATCATGTTCTTGACCATTATACATTTTATATTTTGAAAATCCCCAAAAGAAAAGGACATATTAACATAGCAACCTTTGTCACAATGGAGCAGATTTGTGATTATGGTCAATATGAAAATTCATTTTCGTGTGCCTTTTCAGTGGCTACCCTGCACTGGCTCGCTAAAATGAAATCTTTTTTTATTTTTCTGAACCTAAAAATAGACAAGAGACTTCCAGTTAGACCCTGTTTTTTAGGGACCCTCCACTGCCTGTGAGGCAAAGTGCCTCCTACTGTTCTCACTGCCCACAAACAGAAAATCTCAGACGGAAGCGAGTGGTCCAGCGGGGGTGTTCTTTGCCTGGCTAAGAACAGAAGTTCAAGTCGAGGTTCTAAAGAGAAAGTGCAAGGTGAAAGTTTGAGGTTGATCTGGCAGTAAGAAAACTACCAAGTTGCAGTTTCATTCAAATTTTTAGATACTGGGGGCGGGGCAGGGGGTAAAGGAGTCTTAAACTCCCAAGCAAACAGTAATGGGATTTAACTCAGTCTTAAGGTGACAAATCTGCAAGTGGAGGATCTCGACGTCACCTCCCCCCCCAGGTGTACCTGACCTTGGGAAGCTGGGGAGTTGGGAGCCCCAAGACACAAGAAGGCAGCAGGTAGGAGGCAGCACTTACAGAGTCTGTGAGCAGAACATGCATGTCAGTTTCAGCTCCCCTGAGAACGTCCTGTGCAGCCTCAGGGAAATCCAAGGGCACAGAACCTTCTAGCTCAGGTCCGGACACGATCCCGCTGGTTGTGACACTCCCGCCTCTCGGCTGGCATCAGGCCCTCTGACCCAGTGCAGGGAGGACAGGGAGAGTGTGGGCAGTGTGTGTCAAGGTGTGTGAGGAAGTGTGTGCAGCAGACTCACGGAACTACTAGGATGTAATGAAAATGGGGGAAAAATACTGTCACGTGAATACTGGGCAAAGGGAAGAGTCGAGAGTCCCAAAAGGTCTGAAGCTAAAATGAGGTGCGATGAGGTGTGTGGTCCCTAATAGGGACATTGCCTGAAATCATACCAGTTCCCATATCAGATAATAATAATAACAACAGAAAACTGGCGTGAAAAAGGAAGACACCCATACCGCTTTCCCTCCCTCACTCTTGCCCGCATATCCCAACCCGCCTCCTTGAAGGGAGGGTTCGAGCCGCCTCGATTCCTTAAGGATCCTCCTCAAATCTCCAAGGACTTGAAGGTACCTCTGGAAATTAGGCGAATGAATAAATGAATGAATGAGCCAATGAATGAATGAATGAATGAATGAATGAATGAATGAATTAGCTGCCCCAGGCCAGACATTTATGTGTCCAGTCTGTGCTGGAAAGGGAAATGAAGGCAAGGAGAGGGAGGGGAAGAGAGGGAAAGATAAATTCCGCCCGCCCACGACGGCCCTCATGATCTAGGTCAGTGGTTCCCAAACTTTGGCGTGTATCAGAATCGGCTTGTTCAAACACAGATTGCAGGGCTCCACTCCCAGAATTTCTGACTCAGTAAGTGGGGCCAGAGAATCTGCATTTCTAACAAGTTCCAGACGGAGCCGACACTATTGGACCATGCTTTAAGAACTGCTGCCCTAAAGCAGTAACTCTGAACGGATCCCAGCGTCCCAGAGAAACGACCTCTGCAGTGAATATTGGAAACTCCAAGGCAATCCAAGACATTAAAAAACAAAACAAAACAAAACAAAACAAAAAAACGGACCACAGAGAACCGAGAGCACAACCCAGCTAGCTCGCTGCGGGATGGCGATGGGAGCTCATTGGAAATCAAGATTTTTCGTTTGAATTTTCCCAATGTAAAAGCGTTGGCAAGTAAGTTTGTTTGTTTGAATTTTCCAAATGTAAAAGCGTTGGCAAGTAAGTTTGTTTGTTTGCCTAACAAAAATAGATTTGCAGATTCTGTCCTAGTCTTTGCTGAGGATCTTTTCGGAGGGTGAGGGCTGGGACAGTCCCACGCTGGGCGAGTGGAGATGCCCCAGAGGGGCACCAGCCACAGGGTCCTCCCTCCGGGGAAGCTCCTGGTCTTGTCCTCTGCTGCTTAGGTCTCTTTAGTCACGAACACCAACGAGCTCCGTTAGAAAACACCTTGAATTCTAAGCTGCCCTTTGACTCGGGAGCATAGGATTTGACCGGGCTCTCTCGGAGATCCGCTTCCCTGGGGACACGGTGCCGGGCGCGCGCCCTGTCCCGGCGCACCCGCCCCAGCTCACACGGTTGGCTAGAGGCGCCTGCCTCGGGGCCGCCGTGCTCCGAGGGCGCCCAGCACGTTCCCAGCCAGCCCACGCCGCCACCTGCCCCAGCCCCCCAGCGGGACCTCTCCAGACTCGGCGCTGCACGAAGGCGCGGCGCGGTTCTCAAGCCCCGGGGCCTTCGCAACACCACGCGACTCCGGAAAGGCTGACGGATGGCGGGGCGGCCTGGACTCGGCGCTGGTCCTTGCTGCTTGGCCGCCGGGGAAAACCGAACACCGATGGGACCCAGGCGTACAAGAGGGGCTCTCCCTAGGCTTGCACACCCCTGCAATGGCCACGTGGCTAACCTTCCTACCCGATCTAAGGCCTCTGCAGACAGCTCCCCCTTCCCGGTGACTCGGTGCCACGCAAACCGGCGGCTGAAAGGGCGCCAGCTTCGGCCTCCAGCAGAGTGAAGCGGAGTGACGGCGCAGACCCAGGGAGAGCGCTGCCTGAGGCTGACCAGCCTGGCCCCATTCGGGAGGTTGCTGGGCCCAGGGATTGGATGGCTGCAAGCGGCGAGGGGTCCTCGGCACCCACCACCCCTCCGCCACGTCCCGCCCAGGGAAGGCTCCCCGCGCGATCTGGGAGCCTCGCCACGCGCCTCTTCCCGCTCTCGGCCTTAAGGAGAGCACGGTCCGTCCAGGAGACCCATTCCCGACAGGGCTTCAGATGACGGGGTAGGAGGAAGCATAAGTCATGGGGAGTGGGCCAGCCTGTCCTAATACGGTCCCCAGAGAAACTCTCTTGCCTCTCCCACAGGGACAATGTTCGAGGCCTTGGAATCGGCTGGAATCTGAGCTCATCAGAACAGGACCGCCCACGAACACCCTGCGTTGGGGTCAGACCTGGGGGGTCTTGCCCTGCCCTGTGAAAGTCAGAGCCTCCTAGAGCCGTGCCGTGAGTTCGAAAACTTGTCTTAGAATCAGGCAAAAAGTCGAGAAGTCGCTGGGGGTGGGGCGGGGAGGGCACCCCGCGGGGCGCTCACCCAGGCCCCAGCGTTAGGGCCTGACAGCAGCCCAACGCCTTACTCCCCCAGAAACCCTGCGGCGCACAGGGCTCTTCCTCCACAGCCAAGGGGCCTAGGTTGTGGTGAAAGGAATCGAGCGGCCAGCGGGGTCGCTGGAGGCTACGCGCTCACACCGGGTGGCCGCCCCCGGCGCCCGCGCCAGGTAGTGCTCGACACTTGCCTCCAGGGGGCGCTGCGGCCCTTCCCGCGGGCCGCTGAGCTCTGCCCGCGACTGCGCTTTCCCAGCCCATCCCAGGTTAGAGCGCCGACTCGAACGTACCTTTTTAAAAGATAAAATTCTTAAGTCTTTTGGTCCCTGTTCCACACCCTCAATTCTGAGCCCAATGCCCGCGATCCTATTCTAGGTGTTCGCAGGCCTCCTCATAGCGCCCAAGCCCAGAGAATACCTGGGCTTCCAGTTCCTCCGGGTTGGAGAAGGGGGGAGGGGGGAGAAGCGGCAAACTGCGCGAAGTTCAAATGCAAAAGGTCCCCGCCCTGGAGGCTGAGGAAGTCTGGGGAGACTGGAAGCAAGTCCTCAGAAGTAATG
Source organism: Paguma larvata (assembly GCA_030068075.1). Lineage (NCBI taxonomy): Eukaryota > Metazoa > Chordata > Mammalia > Carnivora > Viverridae > Paguma > Paguma larvata. The sequence goes on from CM057838.1 coordinate 43,285,742, forward strand.
GCAGCTGAGATCCCTGGAGAAGAAAGATGGAGTTACCATAATTCGTGTCTTAAAGGGTAAACATGTTTAGGATGTCCGCAGCGCGCGGTCAGAGTGGGAGAGGCTCAGAGTCAACTGCAACGAAGCCTGTTGTCTGACACCTGCTCGCTGCTTTACTGGCAGAGCCTCCTGGGTGGGCCGGGGCGGGGGAGAAGGGACTACTCTGCGGGCCCCCTCCTCCTCCAACTCTGCATTTCCTCTCTCCGGCCTTCACCCTGTCCTCCGGGGGCGTAAACTTTCAGCAGTTCTGGTTTGAACAGCAACTGCTCGCGCGCCCCTCGTCGGTCTGTTAGCCATTTCCCTGGAAGCGTCCTTGGTGTCGAAAACCCAGAACTCTGAGCGAGGACAGCAGATGACCGAGTTGGCGGAAATGTCAGGGTGAACCGGCGGCGCAGCTCCGGGAGGGCGCAGGGAGAACCGGACGGCTGCGCAGAGACTCAGACCCTCTGAGTAGCTGCGCCGCTGTAGGCTCTAGGACTTCCCTCTCCGCACACACGGACCCCACAACTCGCCGAGGGCCGGGTGGCCTGTCTTCCCAGCGGGGCGTTGTCGTCTGGGGAGTCCGGCCGGCGAGGCTGCTCCTGGGTGGGCCCCCAACAAAACGTGCGCTCTAGACGCTGGCGTGGGCGAGGGGCTCGCCGGGGCTGAGCTTGGAGAAACTCAAGGGCCCCCACCGGGGTGGGCGCGGAGATGGCGGCGGAGGGCGGGGAGCGCCTGCGTGCGGCGCCGCGCGGCCCTCAGCCTCTGCCTCGCTCCCGGCCTGGGGCGCGCACCTGCCCAGCGCAGCGGCAGGGCCTGGAGGCTGCGGAGGTGCTGCCCCGCAAAGCGGCTGCCCCGAAGCCCGGAACTCGTCGACTCCTCCCTACCTTTCAAGCAACAGCAGCCCTCGGGCCGGCGTAGCCCACACAACGCTGAGGAACTTCGGTGGCTGGGGTGGGCGAGGTAAACGCGTTTATGAAAAAACCTGGGCCCAGGAGGTTTGCGGAAAGAGGACGAAGCTCGGGAGGTTGGAATTTCTGTCTACCCCGCAGGAAAAGCAGGCGGCTCCTTGCACACACTCATGCAGGGTGGGAAGGTGTGAAGCCGGCCGCTCGGGAGTTGCCTCCACTTTGGAAGAGGAAATACGAAGCGTAGGAACACTCTTCAGGTCACCACCCCGGGAGTGCGTGTCCTGGGGGTCTGAAAGAAGAGAAAGTTCCCTCCAAATCTTCCAAATTGAGAAAAGCTGCGGAAGGAATGAGGTGGTTAGAGAGAGGGGACCGCAGGCATCCCGGTAGTTGGAGCTCAGGACTGAGCGCTGAAATGAAAGCACCCCTAAAGAACCCTCTAGGGAAAACTTGTTTAAAAAAAACAAACAAAACAAAAACCCTGAACTCCTACGCATTCTGCTACTTTCATGCCGTTTGTCAAATCTACTTTAAGCAGTTAAATGCTGAAGGATATTAAACACTCGGCTCTCTATTCCGAGCTCACTTTTTAACCTTCGAGAATTTGAAATTGGAGAGAAAGGAAAAAAGCATCTACTATCCCCGAATGATGTTTTATCAGAAGAACGAAAAATTCCATCCATCTGGACATAAATAAAAGAGAAGGAATTGTATCTTAGTAAAACAATATCTCGTAGCTTGTGCCTGGCTCACCAATCACTGGTTAACCTTTTGACAAATTTTAGTCTTCTGCTTATATTTACTCACTTCCCCGCACGATGAAATTATTGTAATTGTCCTTTGGGGCGGCACAACCAACACCATCTTTTGACGGAACACTTATGAATTGTACACAGCCTTTTGGCTGGAAGATAGGCGCCCCTCAAAGCGCGAACTTGCCGGGGGCTAACGCGAGTCCCCTCTGGCGACTCGTCTGGGACGAAAGGAGTTTTGCTCACACAGATCTCATCTGGAAAAAGGCTGTTTAAAATGAGTGTGTCATTCCCTTTCTGTCACTAGGTCACCCTATTTACGGCGTAGCCGAAGTGCGTTCTGCAATTTCGCTCACACAGGACCAAACCTTAAGAAGAACCTGAAACATTTATCACTACACTTCAAGTTCGATTAAGTTTCCTGGAGACTGAAAAGTGAACTCTATTTGGTAGGGGGGGGGGGCTGGGAATGAAGATGTACATGTTTTTGAGAAGCTACAATAGTATTTCCCTAAAAATTTAAAATGATTGTTCTTCACCCATTCCAGATGCGTTCTTTATTGTTTGCCAATGGGTTGCAGATGCCCACCCCTTTAACCAAGTTGGTTAACTGCTTATAAAATGTACACTGGCTGATTAAACCTTAAATACTGCAAGAAATTTCTTCTGGGACATTCCACATATGTCTTTGCAGTAATTACGAAATTAGTCAATTGTCACCTCTAGAAACAAACTTCGTTTTGAAGACAGCAAGCAAAAGCAGACTACGGATATAGTCATAATTGAGTATATGTACAAAGCTGTATTTAAAATTGAGGGAAGAGTGATATATGCTAGAATATACAGCCTAGAACTAATTTACTTTACCCTACGAAGAAGATGGTTATATTAAACGTGTTAAGACGTGGAAATTAATCCGGCGAGCGCGCCAAGTAAAACTACAAAAAGCCCTTTGGGTTTCTCTGCAGGGTCTTCAGGAAGCAGAGAACCAGTTGTTTGGTTTCTAACAGGGTAAGGAAAAGTGGCACCGAGAAGGAAGGGGGTGGGCTTCGCTTGTGTGTGAATTTTGAACCGAGTCACCTTCAGCTCATCTCTCTAACAGGGAAACCTCCAGCAAACCTGTGCCTTTAAGACTCAGTTGCTATCCAAACACAAGTAAACAGAGTGGACCATTAGCGGGCGCCGGGCTCGGAGGCGGAGCCAGGCTCGGTGGGCCCCGCGCGGCCGCAGGACGCCCGCCCGGAGGGGAGGCGGGGCTGCTACTAAAGCCCGGGACTCCGGGCCGCGAGCAGCCTGGGGAGGGACGCGGGCGGGGACGGAGCTCAGAGCGCGCGCTGCTGGAGGGTGATGGCCCTGCGAGGCTGCAGGCTCCGACCTCACCCGGAGTCCGCGGAGGGAGGCTCGCGGAGGTGCGGGGTTCCGGGCGAGCGCTGAGCACCGGCTTAACACCCCCCACCCCGGGCTTTACAAACTCCACGTCCACAGACTCCGACGAAGGCGAGGATCCGCGCTCGTTTTTGCTGCTCGTCGCCCTCCAGATCATGTCCGCGGCTCTCGGGATTCCGCTCGGAAAAAGAAGTTTGCCCGGCGAGGACCCAATGACCTTTCTGAGCCGTGCGCCTCACTACCTGGGCCGGGTCTGAGCGGAGGTGCCCAGGCGGACCTTTCTGAGCGAGGTGAGTGTCCGCTCTGGGAAGGGGCTGCAGCCGCCCGAAGGGAGGAAGGAAGGAAGGATGGATGGGCGTAGGGGGTGTAGGGGACACTCAGATTCTCGGTCCCGCGTGCCACAAGTTCAGAACTGCGAAAAGAAATCATATGGATGCAGTCTCGGGCATTGTGTTTCTCACTTTATCGGATTCCAGGCACGCCACTCCCAGCTAACATCCAACGACACACACTTGTATGCGCTTCTTTTAGTTTTGTTTTGCGACATTTAATCTAAATATTCAGCAAGTCTTCTTATAAAAGCTGAGCAACGTACGCTCAGATAAAACCCCATAATCCCAGGTGCTTCCGATGGTGCCGTGGTGTTCCTGGTCCACCCGTCCCGCGGCACAGCCGCAGCAGCGCAGCGCGGACGCGCGGGGACTCCGTGCCTGCCTAGCCAGCGCGTTTCAAGAGGGAAGAAGTTACAGTTCAGTCCTAGGTAATTCTCCAACCTTGTGCTGGGCTTTTGATTTTCTTCCCAGCCTCCACTCCTGGAGGAGGGGGCAGAGGCAAATTCCCTTAGGGTTTAAACGCTTGGCTTCTCGAGTAAGAGCGACAGAGAAAGGAGCAGTGGCGGTTGCAGGGAGGCAAGAGAAAAAGGTGTTGGCGGAGGGAGCGCTGGAACCGTCTCCCTACCTGTTAGCGAGAACAAAAGAGGGCTGGCGTTTCCCGGAGCGAAACGGCGCAGACAGCTACTTCTCTGCTAAACAAACTGCAGTCCTGAGCAAAACAAGAAAATTACGCACGCAGGGGGAGCGAGGGAGCAGAGAGAAACAGAACCCAGATTATGCGGAAGGCATCTTAATTTAATTAACTCCTTGGGAAGGCAGAGGCGCTGCGAAGGGGCAGGAACTTCGCGGCCGTTTTCCTCTGTTCACCTGATCCGGTCTGGCCATCATTATTACTTTTTTAATGGTCTCCTTCTATCTGCTGAGACTACAGCTCTGATTTATGCAAAGTTCCATTGTGGCTTGGGCTGAAATTCAGCAAGTCTATGGATCCGTCAGTCATTTCTCCCACACTAGCACACAGGTTTTAGCAGATGACCCCTGACTGTGTCTTATTTTTAGATAACTCAGTGTAATAACAGCATTACCAAAGAGCAAGACTCTATCAAATTACCACGTACCTTTTTTTCTCCCGTGTTTTCAAAGCTTCAGTGAAGTGAAATTAGTATGTACACATCTTACTTGTTGACAGCCAGTGAATTAAATTTTACAAAACTTCTGTCCATGCCTGGAAATCCCTGTGGAGAAGACTGATAAAGAAAATTAGTCTCAGCTTCACCGAAATATTTTTTTTCCCACTGGCTCGTTCCTTGTAAAATTAAAAGTAACCAGTGGTCCGAAAAGGGGTAGTGGAGAAATGACAGGAGAGGGTGATGACCTCTGTTCCTGCCTGAAGCTCAGTGTGGGAACTACATGCTCAACTCCAGACGAAACGAAAGTACTTTAGGTTTCTTCACTGACTTAAAACATCTTCTGCATTTATTTCCAGCAACACAGTGGGAGAGTGGAAATCTGAATTCCCTGATTATTTATGGCAAAAGTGTCTGGTGGATATTTAGAGTTGTTCTGTTTGTAAAAGGGTTGAAGTCACCACTGGTTTGCTCTTCTTCTATGAAGAAACTATCTGTCCTGCAAATTAAAATGAAAACTTACTAGGAAATAGCACTTTTGTGCTGCTTTGGAGCTGAATTGTAATGGAGTTGCTAATTTTTGTGTTACAATCCATTTGAAGAAAAAGGAAGAAAGATGGCACTCAACTTTTTGCTGGCAGAATTAATGTGTAATGTTTATAGCAGATTTCACTTTGTGCATTTGAAGTGGAAATTACAGGTGGTGATATTCCTTGAGTTGACAACACCCCCCCCCCATAACAGTGGTGGGAGTTGTACTTTGCCTCCTGTATTTATTTCTAAGAAACCTAGTCTAGGAATACACCCAAATAATAATTTCAGTTTCCTCTCTATGAGGGAGACCACTTTTTAACACTAAGGGAAAAAGAATATTTTGAATCTCTGGAAAATCCTCATTACACAAAAATAAGGAAATAAACGTGTTATTTATTTTTTTTAACGGAAAAGGAAATAATCAGATAGATTACCAGGCATATTAGTAGAATCCTTTTTTCCCTACCTTTCTAGGAGGGCTTGAGGGTTGCCACTGAACAAAAATGAACCGTGATTTGTGGTGGGAAAGTTTATTACTAATGGAGGTTTTCGGTTTCGGTTGAATGGTCTGAGACCCTCTGACTGTTCCACACCTCTCATTAACCCCCAGTCTGAACTCCCAGACCCAATACCATCAGGCAGAAGCGATTCATTAATAAATCCCTGTCTCTGAGCATTCCAAACGGAGGAGGAGGGAGAGGTGTGGGCCTCACTGAAGCGACCAAATTCTGCCTTGTCAGAGCGCTGTGTCATTAGCGCAGTCTCCCAAGTCTGCCCTCAGACCCACGGGCAACACTTCACGGCGCACTAGGATAGATTCAGGCGTGTAAAGGGATGGGTGGTGAGGGAACACTGGACAAACTTTCCCACCTTCCTGCTGGGTTCAAAAACCAGGCTTAGAAGGTCGATGGCTCTAACCGATCCGCAGCCCCTCTCCAGGGAAAGCGTTTAGCTGTGAGTCCCGCACCTGGGGAGCCGCCCTCAAACGCAAGGCCCAGGTCTGAGGAGCTGGCAGAACTCCCGCTAACAGGCGGCTGGCAGTGGGAAGAGGTGGGCCCACCCTGAGTGCGAGTGAGGTGTCCTGGGGAACCTGGGTCTGAACTCAGACCTCGGTATTGACATTAGGGGCGCAAAAAGAGGGGGAGTGCGTGCGCCCTGCTTAGGCCCAGGCCGCACACATCTCCCAGCAGATAAACGACCTTCCTCCAGGCCAGCAAAGCCGCACTGTACCCGCCCGCCGTGGCTCCCCTGCTGCCCCCTCCCTACCCCTCCCCAGGGAGCCCCTCTCCTCTCCTCTCCTCTCTTCTCACCTCCTGAGGCCTCCCCGGTGTAGGAGAGGCTCCCGGTGCCAGGCCGGGAAGCCGCTCCGGCCTCCCGACAGCTTGGCGCTCAGTCTGGGAGAAGGGGTTCCGGCCTCGGGGAGGTTCTCCGCCCACCCACCCCTATCCCACACTACCGCACCCCACCCCCCGGGAGCCTGAACCATCTGGAAGGGATCTTGCTGGGGGGTGGGAGGGGACGGCTCCTGGGAAGGAGGAGGGGGCGATTCCAGGCTGAACCGGCCCCCGAGGTGTCACTTTTCTTTCCTGCGGCCCGTCACCGCTGATAAATGGGACTGAGGCAGAGGAAGGAAAAAGAAAACCTCCGAGGTCAGCGCGGGGCGAGACCGGCCCCTCCGAGGGCCCTGCGGCCCTGGAGCGCGAAGCGCACCCCGGCTGCGCTCCCGCACCCGCGGCGTGGCCGGGGTACGCGCGGGAAAGGCGGCCTCGGGGCGGGGCGGCCGGGGTGGGGGGGGCGCAGCGCGGGGAGCAGCGGCACCGGGCTCCGCCGGGCCCTCCGCGTCGTTCCCCGGGGGAGCTCGGAGGCGCCGCGCGACAGAGGCTCGGCCCTGCGCCTGCGGGTGCTGGCGTCGCGGGCCGTCGCGGTTGCCCGAGTTTCGCGGGACAGGGCGGGTGCTGCCTCTGCTGAAGCGCCGCCTTCCCCAGCCCGCCTGCCTTTCTGCCGGGGCCCGGGTCTTCTGCTTAGTGCGTGCCCGCCACCCCACCTTCCAGTGGGCGCCCACAGAAGGGCCGCGCGGGCGCCCGGCTCGCCAGAAGGCCACTTCCTGCCCGGCCTGACACGCAGGCCCCGGGGCCGGGCATGGTTCGGACTCGCACAGCAGGCGCCGTGGAGATCCCTCACCACTCCTTTGGGGGGCCCTGGAGTGGAGTGCGGGGAGGCCTTTGAAGGAAGGTGTGGTAACCCGCGCCGGCGCCAAAGGGCAGGCCGAGCTGGCTAGATAATAGTCACAACTCTCCCCCTCTCTTCCCCTGCCATTTTAGAGTTTTCTCTGCGTGCCGCCGTCTCTCTGGGTTCTCGCCGGAGCCCCACGCCCACCTGCCTCTGCGTCCTGGAAGAAAGGGGCGGCTCCCTCCGCCCCCCAGCACCCGGGAAAATGGGGAGCAAGGCCCTGCCGGCGCCCATCCCGCTCCACCCGTCGCTGCAGCTCACCAACTACTCCTTCCTGCAGGCCGTGAACACCTTCCCCGCCGCGGTGGACCACCTGCAGGGCTTGTACGGTCTCAGCGCCGTGCAGACCATGCACATGAACCACTGGACGCTGGGGTACCCCAACGTGCACGAGATCACCCGCTCCACCATCACCGAGATGGCGGCGGCGCAGGGCCTCGTGGACGCGCGCTTCCCCTTCCCGGCTCTGCCCTTTACCACCCACCTCTTCCACCCCAAGCAGGGAGCCATTGCCCACGTCCTCCCAGCCCTGCACAAGGACCGGCCCCGTTTTGACTTTGCCAACTTGGCCGTGGCTGCCACGCAAGAGGACCCCCCTAAGATGGGAGACCTGACCAAGCTGAGCCCCGGGCTAGGTAGCCCCATCTCGGGGCTCAGTAAATTGACTCCGGACAGAAAGCCCTCCAGAGGGAGGTTGCCCTCCAAAACGAAAAAAGAGTTTATCTGCAAGTTTTGCGGCAGACACTTTACCAAATCCTACAACTTGCTCATCCACGAGAGGACCCACACGGACGAGAGGCCATATACGTGTGACATCTGCCACAAGGCCTTCAGGAGGCAAGACCATCTGCGGGATCACAGGTGAGGTGGGGTAAGAGGTCGGCCTGGGAAGGGAAGTCGACTTTGGCCAGAGTACCGAGTCCTGATAGTCCAAGAGTCACCAAAATCCCCTCTAAACCAGGATATATTCCCAAAGGCCCTCCCTGGCCAGCTACAGCTACTCCCGGAACATTTACCTTTTTCCTGCGCTGTGTCTGGCTGCGTCCTAGTTTGGGACACTGGAGGGCCTTTCCTCACTCTTAGGCAGCTACAGTCTGGTGGGTTGGTCTTTATCGGTTTCCCAGTTTCCTCCGGGTCGCCAATGGGAGGGGTGGGGTGGGGTACGGCAAGTAAAACCGAGGGACCCCAAAGACCTTCCCACAGTGGGTACCAGTTCTAGCTGCTGTCAGAGCATTTCTAGAAATCTACTTGGGCTGCCTCTACTGGGTTCCCTATCTCCCGACCCCCAGGTGCACCCTAGAATCTGCCAAGGCCACCTTTCTTTTATTTTATGTATGGGGGTCTTGAGATCACTGAATTTAGAAACAGGTCCTCACCCCGCCACACCCCAGGACCTTAAACTCTGCATTAATAAACGGCAGTTGAAGAAATACTATAACGTAAGTGTTTTCATCGGGTAAAAGCTTCCAAGGAGTGCGGGTAGGGGTATCTTTTCTTGGACTCTGTTTGTAGTTGGACAGCACTGGGACTTGTGTCGGGATCCTCCGTGGCTGTTTAGGGATTCGCTAAAATGGGTTCCCCTAAATTCGGCCTTGCCTTCCATCCTGATTTGACCAGTTTAAATCCCAGAGAAAACTGTAGAGACCAAGAAGGACTCATTCCGCACGATTTTGAGCTCCAGAATAGCCAGAGAGGGCGATCAAGTGTAGATAAAGCCGGCGTCCGGTGAATGTTTTGAAGAAACTGTTAGTTGAGGTTAACCATAAACAGAATTACACAGGAAAAAAAAATACAATCTATAAACATAAATAATGGGACTCCCGTTTCTTTTGCCCTTTCACGACTTCATTTTGAGTAACCGTCAAAAGAAACTGCTCACCGAGGTGTAAAACCATTTCAATGAAAACTTATATTGATTTTCAGGTATATCCATTCCAAAGAAAAACCTTTCAAATGTCAGGAGTGCGGGAAAGGATTTTGTCAGTCTAGAACTCTAGCGGTTCACAAAACTTTACATATGCAGGTAAGTTTGTTTTCTTGTTTAAAAACAATGGCTGGTTTCATTTTATCATTTTTGCTCACTAAGGTGTTCAACGGCAGGCTCTTTCTCTTAAAAGACTCCGTTTAGATTTAGTTTTTGAGGTGGGGAAGGCAGCGCTCAACTTTTTGTATGCAAAAAATTAATCTTACCTACCATAAAACATCGTTATATTTTTCTTAAAGAATAGGCCATTCTCTTTATTCTAAGTCCTAACTTTAGAATTTTTTTTTTTTTTCCATCTGATCTGCCCTGCATTTAAAGTTTTCGTGTTTGGGAGGAAATAAAGGTAATTTTGATAATGGAGGCATGGTGAAATCCCATATGCTCTCTCTCCCAGGGGCCTCATAATTTGTAGTTTTCAGAACATTGAGGAATAGTTTAATTTTCCAGCAAGGAGGAGCCTTATTACCCGGGAGAATGTCGTTCCTTAAGAGAGGATTAGAGTTTTTCCTTCCTCCTTTTCCTGCCTGTGACACGGTGAAGAAATGTATAGAGATGGAAATCACAAAGCCCACCACGGTGGCCACCGGCAGTTATCAGTGTAATCGGGCCTCTATGTGTGCCTGCGCATGTGTGTTCATGATTGGAGGATTAGGAGCCAGATTTGTTCGTGCAAGTCCCCTCTTTTGTTGTCTTGCGCGTGTTATGTTAACGCTTGTGATACCGATAAGACAGAAACTATTGAGAAGGGTGCGGTGGTGGTGTGAAGGATTAATCCTTTGCTTGCTTCACATCTGAACAGGAATCTCCACACAAATGTCCCACATGTGGAAGAACCTTTAATCAGAGAAGTAATCTGAAAACTCACCTTCTCACCCATACAGACATCAAGCCCTACAGCTGCGAGCGGTGCGGCAAAGTGTTCAGGCGAAACTGTGATCTGCGGCGGCACAGCCTGACTCACACCCCGCGGCAGGACTTCTAGAGAAGCCCAGGATGTGTCCCGTGCCGCCGCTGCTCCCCTCCCCAGACTCCTCTCCACGCCTCCCACCCCAGGGTCGCACCCCAACCCCTCACTGACCCCAGCTCTTCCCTTGCTGTAGCCGCACCTGCAGCTCCAGGGAGTTAACTCTTCTTCTCGAGGACTGAGGACTGTAGAAAGCCACACAAGTACATCCCTTCACAAAGAGTATATGCTAGTTTCTTGTAGATATTCACAGCTCATTTTAGAGCTCTGTACAGAATGTCATGGGTCTTCGTTTTGTTGTTTTGTTTCGTTCGTTTTTGTATCTTGTTGGATGCACCTAGGTATGGAAAATGGAAGCCAAATTTATCTTTAAAGAGTGTATTTTCAAAATAAAACTTTTCCTTGTTTGTGTCAACACCTCTGCAAAGGCGTCTTGCAGTGTAACTTCTGTTCTTCTTCTGGGTTCTGGGAGAGTAGGATGCCTCGAAAATACTCAACGTTCTTTATCCGTAGGTTTCTAAAATAAGACTTCTCACAATTCTCTTGCTGAAACTTCAGCTTCTTCCCTTTCTGTATTGTGGCATTTTTGAATTGGACAATTTGGATTTGGAATTGTTGTTTTTCCAAGGTGTTAAAATTGACACCCTTGAGGTTTTATCCTCTTTTGTTTATTCTAATTCTTTGTGTATTATTCCTTCTGATAAAAGCGATATAATGGTCGTTATTAATAAATGCAACTCCATGACTGACCTGCCTGAAAGCACAAGATGGGAAAAGTCCTTGACCTAATGTCAAAGTTTATGATGGACTTCTCTTACCATTAGACTTTGAACACTATGATTTAGCGCTGTAGACAGAGACTTTATCCTGGTTTCAGGAGAGAAGTCTAACAATCCTCCTATAGAAGAGTGCAGGAAGATACAACCTTCAGAAGATGGGGGACAAGAGGAGAAAAGAGAAACTACTTCACTGTGAAAATATTGCTTTCCTAGGGTGGAGATGTTTTCTTCCAGAAGGTTCAGACTTCTCTACAAAGCAAACCTGAGTTAGGTCACTTGCAAAGTTTTCGTCACTGGTTGGTCTTTTGTCCCTGGGAAAATGTCAGAACTATAGGTACTCTACATGGAGCTCATGGGAAGTATATCATAATCTTCTGAGGCATTCTAACCTTTCCCAGATGATTCCTGGGGAATGCGACACTAGTATCATGACAACCTGTATAGGATTTGGGCGGAAGGCTTTGGATGCGGATAAACTACAGTACTACGCAGAGACTGGAAGGGAAATAATTGAATTTAAGGAGGGAATATCACAGGAACCCATGGCCCATAGCCTAAAATGTACTCACAGACTCTAACACTGAACAATAGGGTAAATTATGTATTCTCAGATTTTTTCATTTTTATACTTGTGTTAGATGGCATGTTTCATCTTTAGGGACTAGGCATCGCATCCTGCGTTTGTACTTTAGAATCCTCCAGAAGGGTACATAGGGATTTGAAGACTAGCTTCCAAATTTTTTGCCAGTGCCTCGTTCAACACAACTTACAAAGAGGTTTCAAAAGTGTTCCAGATTCACTGCTTACTCTGTTCTCAAGGGAACTGGCTGGAAGTCACTTATGCTTCTCATGAGAGATGAATTCTGTCCAACAAAGTGTCCACTCACCAAGCTTGTGTGTCTAATCCTCACACAAATGCATTTCCCAACATGGGATGGGCCCAAGCCTTCACTGAGGAGAGGGGGCAGGGATAGAGTGTGAGGGTGCATGTGTGTGTGGTATTTAGAAGACTGAAACTCTTGTTTGTTTTCTTGTGTTTGTATAGAATTAACTCAGTGACCTCCCTACCTCTACTCTCTCAAGATCCTGCCCACCTTGGCACAGAAGATTTGAATGCTTTAGGGCAGGGTTACACATTGACTGTCCCTAGAGCTTCCCTAATCCTGCAGGCATTTTCCATGTCCTCAGTCTCGCTTCCCCACCCACCCCAACCAACTATAAGCATCAGAATTCCATTGCACAGGGTTCAGTCCAATTATCAAAGAATGACCCTTGCTCGCTATCAAGCTCAGGCATATCCTTGAAGTCCCTGTCACAAGGATATTTAGATAGGAATATGGTTCCTCTGCATTTATTTTAGTTAAAAAAAAATGGGAATCAGAAGGCAATGAGGAAAAAATAGAGAAAGCAGAGAAAGCAGTTCCTCTTTCCAGATACACACTATTTTAAAAGTTAATGTTGATTTATTTATATAGTCATTAATTTAACAAATGCTCATTTTGGGATCCTGACTACTTAGATAATTTAAAAATCTATAATAGAGCTTAATGTGATAGCTCCCTTCCTTCAATCTGCACTCTTGAGGACGGCATCCTTCTAGACTCAGAAAGGGATCTAGACTCATCGCACTCTTTCCACACCTCATGATTTCAGGGGAACTTTTGAACAGTGGATTCTTTCCTCTCCAAATTCAGAGTTTCGTTTTCTTCTTTATAATGTTCGAGTATGCAGGAAATGAATCTGATGTGAGAAAAACTTGTAAGACATCATAAGGAAAATGATATAGCTTAGCTTATGAAATTAATCTATTAAGTTTTTGGTGTGGGTTTTTTTTTTTTGTTTTTTTGTTTTTTTTGGTTTAGGGAAGAGTCATTATTTGAGTTTTAGATTAGCCTGTGTTTTCCTTACACCCTCTACCATAGTCAACTCATGAATCAATACTCCTGGCCAGAGACCAGGGCTGGGAAATATCACGAGTCATAACCACAGTGCTGAAGAACTTCATGTACAACAGTTAAGTATTCAGCTGTGATTTTAATCTTATTTTGCAATCCATGTGTGGGATTTAAAAAATAATATCTCAAATTAATTATATTGTAATCAATTATTAATGTAAAATTATGAATGTGTGTGAGGCGCATGTATTGATGCTAATATTGAAATGTAGGTCATTGTAGTGCTAGTGCTTTATAATTGCAGTAATTAAAATTACTGTTTTGCCCAGGTACATCCTCTTTTACATGAGGACACTTTCAAAAGTTTAACTCTAAGACAATAAATATTTAAAAAGCAAACAAATCTAAAATTTCAAATTATAAATAAGACTATACTACTAGTGATGAAGTCAAAAGCGTATAATGGGGGTTTCTTCTACCATTCGTTTGTCAGATGTTAGCATAGACATTTGGAACCTCTTCACTTAAATCATGTTCAGTCAGGTACCCTTCCCCTACTTTTAATTCTAGAGGAGCAGCATACCCCTGGAAGGTACTTGGGAAACATTAATTCTTGAATATTGCCAACATGATAGACTACATGCATTTGGATTGAACACAGAATAGAATCTACAGCAAATTTAATACAAGAAAGGTATTACCATAGCATAATGGGCTACCTTTCCTGGGGCGCCTGGGTGGCTCAGTTGGTTAAGCGGCTGACTTCAGCTCAGGTCATGATCTCACAGTCTGTGAGTTCAAGCCCCGCGTCAGGCTCTGTGCTGATGGCTCAGAGTCTGGAGTCTGCTTCCGGTCTGCTTCTGATTCTGTGTCTCCCTCTCTCTCTGCCCTTCCCCTGCTCACACTCTGTCTCTATGTCTCTCAAAAATAAATAAAAACGTTAAAAAAAATGAGCTACCTTTCCTATTCCCAAAGTAACTTTAATGCTATTATAAAAATAAAGAAAAAGGAAAAGTTGACGAAGCCGTATAACACCTTGTAAACAGGAATAACTTTTGTATTTTGGAGGATTATGTGTGTCCACAGTTATTAGTGTATTATATTGAGACTGTATTTCCCAATTTTTCCTTCTGAAATGTAACTTTCCACTGATAACCACCTCTGCTGACAGCAATGAGCAATAAAGGGAGTGGAGATTCAGAGTGATTCAGCTTTGATGACCTGAGATATTTCAAGTTCATTCCTGTTTATTGCCTGTTTTCCCCCTCCAACACAAATTACATTATCATCTAAGCTATATAACTTTTTCTGTGTAACTATCCTAGGCAAAAAATGATAGCGAAAAACTGTAAGTAATCCAAATAGCCTATAAGAGGAAATGGTTGGATAAATTATAATGCTATATCTGTTATGTATGGCATTATTCTAGGTATGTATTATACTATTAGGTATAGCTTTCTACTGCAAACAGAAAATCCGACTAAAAGGGGCTTACACAATAGGGGATTTATTTTCTGACATAACAAGAGGTCTAAAGGTAGGATCCAGAGATGCATAATTAATTAGACTGACAAGATCATCCAGAGCCCAGTTCTTCTTACTTTTCTTTTGTTCCATCTTTTGTGTGTAGACTGGCTCCCTTCATGGCCACAAGATGGTTGCAACAGCTCCAACCACCAGTTCTAGTGCTCCCTTTTCACACACATTTCACAGGAGGAAAAAGGATTTATTTCTTCCTTGTATCATTTGTTAAGAATTAAGAAATTCTGCATAAATCCAACCTGTAGTCTTGCCCGTATATCTCATTGGTCAGAATTAGGTCGACCTGCTCCTTTCTCAGCCAATTGCTGAGAAGGAGAATAGAATTATCCCCTGATAGACTTAGACTAAATAAAACTCATCCTCTAAGCATAGAAATGGAGCTAACCTTCCCTGAAGCCCTTGATTGCCTGGAAAAAAAAACCCTGATTTCTGTTAGCAAAGAAGAAAGGAAAACTGAGTGTTGTGAATATTAAGCAGATATTAAAAATGAAATTTTTATTAATAAGCTTATGTTAGAAGATGCTTATGTTATAACACAACAAGATATTTAATGGCGTATACAATATTACCCAAACTATATAAACAAACAAAACCTTGAAAAACTAAGCAGAAATAAAGACTAGCAGAAAACATACTGAAATGTCAATAGCAGTTATTCATGACTAACAAGCTAAAGGTTTTCTTCTCCTTTTCTTTTTTTAAAATTTAAAAAATTTTTTATGTTTATTTTTGAAAGAGAGAGACAGAGCATGAGTGGGGGAGGGGCAGAGAGAGATGGAGACAGAATCCGAAGCAGGCTCCAGGCTCTGAGCTGTCAGCACAGAGCCTGTGGCAGGGCTCAAACTCACAAACCGTGAGATCATGACCTGAGCCAGAGTCTCATGAGCCAAAATCGAACGCTTAACCAAATGAATCACCCAGGCGCCCCTCTTCTCCTTTTCTTATTTTCAATTCTCCCACAATAAGCATGTGTTACGTTACTTTTATAAAAAAAAGGATAATAAACATTATTTTTAAAATTCAAGATAAAGCCTTAGTTTCCTCAATATTTTTTTTCATCTTGCTTTATTGCCTCTGACCAGCCTTTCCTTGTTTCTTGTCACACAGACCCGCATATACCCTCTTGCTTCCTCTAAACCATTTCTTTAATTTCATTACATCTTTCTAGTTCCTTTTCTTTCTTCCTTGATTTCTACTCAAATTTCTTTTTCCTATCTTTTCTCTTCTCTAGGCTTCTGTATACTAGTTCTTTGTTGTCTTCCTTTTAAGAGCTTCAGTAATTCTAGCTCAGTATTCCTCCAGCTGTGATCGTCAGACTTATCCAGGGTACTTATTTCTCGGCTCTCCTTAATCCAGTGTGTGACTTGGAATTCCTGGTGATAAAGACTCAGAACTCTGTATTTTAAACAAACACTTCAGGTAGTTCTTATATGTATTACAGACTGAGAATATCTGCATTAGCCTTTGACACCATCGTTCCCTTTATCTTATCCATCAACCATTTACTATGTGCCTACCGTAATAAACATAAAACAAATTTCAACCCACTTTTCTTTACTTATTTACTCATGTCCTTGAAGTGGTGAAATTTCCCTCTGCCTTTATTCTTATTACTCTTCTATGGTCTCTCTATGTACTTTTCTTTTCTATTGTTGCTGTCTCCAAATTGGATTTTTCTTGTTCACACTAATAGACATTTTTGGCTTTGATATTTTATTTCTTTGTTCTTTTTTGTTCTCTTAATCCATTTGCTAATTTAAAGAGGCAGGAGAATAAAGAGAATATAATAATCGATTAAGAGGAGAAAATCATACAGAGGTAAAAATAATTCTCTTTTTGATTTGTAGATAGAAATATTGTCACCAAATGACTTGTTACTTTGGCTTCTGTATAAAGAACATTAACCTGCAATTAGAGTAATGCCTTATGTATTGAGGTGTGTGTGTGCACAACCTAAAATTTGTTTTTTAGATTATTTTATTATTACACTAAAATTTCAGAGTAGGTGGCTATATTTTGTGATGGAAAAAGCCATGGACATGAAGTCAGAAGATGGATTTAGGGGCACCTGGATGGCTCAGTCAGTTAAGCATCCCACTCTCAATATTGGCTCAGGTTGTGATTTCGTGGTCTTGGGTTTTAGCCCCGTGTCAGGCTCTGTGCTAAGCATGGAGCCAGCTTGGGATTCCCTCCCTCCACTCTCTGTCTCTCCCCCACTCATGTGCTCTTTCTCTCTCTTCTCTCTCTCAAAATAACTAAACATTAAAAGAAAAGAAGGATTTACTTTTTTTAACCTCTGGAACTGTTTATGGACAAAACATTTAATCTTTTTGAGGCTCAGTTTCTTGTCTGTAAAATGTGAGTTTGTACTACATAATAAGGTCTTCTCTACCTTGTAAGATTTATGGTTCTTATTGAGGTAAGCATGAATGTTTTATTAGATAACTATTGTTCACTTCGCAAAAGCTAGAAAATACCAAGAAATCATTTCACTTCTCTCTCATAAAATATGTCATTAACTCAGTAAAAATAAATGTAGGTTTACAAATTAATTTCTACCTGAAACTGTCATATCATCTGTTTTTCTAAAACTTCTGAAATTTTAAAGGCTCTTTGGATGACTGTTGATTAAAAGTAACGTTTTTAAATTGAAAAGGAAATGTATTTCTTTATAATTTTCAGCTGACAAAAACAATCATGCTTATTGTAAAAAAAAAAAAAAAACAACCATGCAGAAGTCTGTAAAGTAGGAGTCTATTTCCTCACCGCCACTAGTGACCCTATTAGTTTCATTCCCCAGAGGTCGCCACTATTAACATTTTTGGTCTGTCTTTCTAGACATTTTGCTGTGGATATGAAAGGTAAGCATATACTTAACACCGTACACACACAAATAGGATCATAGAATAAGACTATTTTGCAATTTCTCCGCACACACACACTCAACAATAAAACAATATATCTATTGGATCTTTTGTTTTTCCAACTCAGCATAAATAGATATTCCTCTAACAGGATGGAAAAAAGTCTAAAGACTTCTAAACCTGAGGATTAAATCTCTTCATTAGAATTTAGCATGAGAATTAGAAAAATCGTTCTGTTACTGAAATTATTTACAAAATACTATCCTTAGCTGACAACCTTTAGCTCCCTATCTTTATGACAGCAGCTGAGAGAGTGCCTGAGGGTTTTGAAGATTCTTCAAGGTGTGTCATATTATGGTTCACATCAGTGCACACTGAGATACCTCCCTGGCAAGAACTGAAAGATACAGTTCTTAAATCCCTGGTGACCCATTATCCATGGATCATTGACAAGATAGAATGTAATAGCTCCTGTCTTTTTACCAAGGTAAACTTCCCAGTGAAACTGTACTGTTTTTGCCCTATGTCTCTTATCTAAACAAAAAATTCATCTAGGAAAAAGAAACTACATTAAGTAGATAATACAAATACTCTCATATTCTTTATTGTATTTTAATACTTATTGAATGAGGAAATATCTTTCGAAATATAGTAGCTGCTTAACAGTAAAGACTGACCCTGACCAGCTGTTCCCACAACTCGGCTTTCCAAATAGATCATCTGAAATTCAAGGCTAAATGAATTGCACAAGATCCAGCATTTGGAACATAAAGTTAAACTAATAGATATTTTGTTTGTTTAAGGTCAGCATTAAAACAATAGTTCAACTGGTACTATGAGCCAGAATTGAACATTTCCCATTATTTTGCTATGGTCTGAAAAGTCTGTATTTCTCTGTCTTTTTTTTTTTTTTAATTTTTTGGTTTGTTTTTTAATGTTTATTTATTTATTTATTTATTTATTTTTGAGAGAGAGACACAGAGACAGAGTGTGAGCAGGGGAAGGGCAGAAAGAGAGGGAGACACATTGTCAGAAGCACGCTCCAGGCTCTGAGCCGTCAGCACAGAGCCTGATTAGGGGCTCGAACTCCCAGACCGCGAGATCATGACCTGAGCCGAAGTCGACCGCTCAACTGACTGAGCCACCCAGGCGCCCCTCTCTATCCTAAAAATTATTTCACTCGTGCACCGGGCCATACTCATAAGGTCAGTGGGAGCCACTCATAGTCCCCTGCAATGTTTACCATGAGGCACCAAGTTTTTGCAACATCACTTATTGGCAGCGCTGTGTTGTAAATATCATAATGTGATGACAGGACATGGCCATGTTTTTATTTGGTTCTGATCTAGATCCTTCTGAAGGTTCCTTATTTTATGTTAATTTTTTTGACTTCTGTAAGATTCTTCCCCCATTTCTGTGGGTTTAGAGATAGGAACGGCTAGAAATAGAAAGATGATGCTCTTGCCAACTTGATTAACACTTTATTTCCTGCCCAGGTCAAAAGAAAAAAGGAAAAGAAGAAAAAAGGCAATAACTTGACCAAAAAAGCAGGTTGCGGAATGACAAGTATGTGTCATTCATGTAAAGTTTGAAGGTATGATATATACTTTATATAAATATAGTAAAAGTATAAAATGTTCTTAGAAATAATAAACACTAAATTCTGGACATTGGTTACCTTTGGGGAGAAAGACAAAAGAAATTAAGGATGCTACACACTGAAAGGGCACTTCAATTGTATTTATATTTTATTGCTTTAAAATATCGAAGCAAATATTGAAATAGTTAAGACTTCACAAAACTGAGTGCTATGTGTATGAGCTTGTTATGTTAGTTTCCATACTTTTCTATATGCTTGGAAATTTTCATATTAAGCCTTTTTTTTCCAAAGAAGAATCTGATTTTAGGGGTGTCTGGCTGGCTCAGTCAGTAGAGCATTTGACTCTTGATCTTGGGGCCATGAGTTTGAGTCCCACGTTGAGTGCAGAGATTACTTAAAAATTAAATTAAATTAAATTTAATTTAAAAAAGAATCTGATTTTAGAGCTGAAAAGGACTTTAGGAACTATCTAATATTGATACTTAATGAGCAGCTACTCTGTGATGCTAGAGATACACTGGTATATTGGAGAGCCACATTCTCTACACCCTTGGAGCTTACATTCTATTGGAAAGAGGCCACATTTTTTAAAAATGTCAATACACAAAAACATATTGATAAGGACTACATTTGAGGAGGGGGCCATCGAGGTGAAGAAAAGTTAAGTGATTTTCCTGAGGTTCAATCCACTTCTAGAGTCTTGCATTCCCTGTCTGCCTTGCCAAATACTTATATTTCACCCTAACTTAATGTTAATCTAATTATCGATGGTGTTAGGCACAAACACATGGACAATGTCTCACTTGTTGTGTAGCCGTCTCTACTTTAAAATATAAGATTAAAAAGTTATAAATTTATCACATGCTAAAATTTAACTGAATAAGTTTTTAAATTATTGGAATATTTTGAACACAACATGAAATTTACACAACTTTCTTATTAGGTAGGTCGGCATTATCTTCATTTCATGGATGAAGAAAGAGATGAATGGGGGAGGAGTCTTGGAGTGAAGTAAATTGCCTAAGGCTCTATCGGAAATAAAAGTGACAGGTTCTGGATCAGAATTCACAAGCCTGACTAATCTAATGCAAAATCTTGAGTACCTTTCTTTCTGATCTTTCCTTTCAGGTTACTGTGCCTTACTTCCACACATTCCTGTAAAGCCAACGCTACTCTTTTGAAAATTGAAAGAAAAGAGCCCATAATACTAATCTTGTCAGAAAAATTGAGTATTTTTTCACCTTCAAAGTTGAAAATCCATTGATAAAAATGTTTAATGTAAGCTTTTATGTCCATCTAAGTGCGCAAACCCTTTTCTCCAGATGGTCTCAAAGAATGCTCTGGAAAATAATTTCCCAGACTGCAGCTGTCCTATCCAGAGCTTGGAAGACAAATTTCAGGTGAGCTTTTATCCACCGTTGGCAAACAAAGGGAGCAAAAGAACAGAATGATTGTGGTGACCTAATCTACCTCCACGGTGTGATGACATCCATTCTACTTATAAAATCCTGGCATTTATATATAACATTTCTGTCTTCATTGCTGTCTATTAAAAAATTGTTTTAATATTATGACAGGCAAAGAGGATTGTTTCAGCCTCTTTCTGTATTCATTTTTAAAAAGCTGTCATTTGTAGAAATAAAGTCTTTATGAGAAAATTATTCTGAGCAGAATTTAAATATTCAACATCGGAAGGTAGTATGGTCTAACACTACCGCTACCCAGGAATCTATCAACAGACTTTACCTCTGTGCACTACATGCTTCCTTACAAAGCTGATTATAGGTTTATGTTGTAAGCGCTTGATATTGACTGGTACAGGAACACTCCAGAATTACTTATTATCTTCATTTTCCAATGAATTCTTTCTTCCCTTGGCTGATGTGTGAAGCTAGGCTTCTAAGGACTTCTTCAGTGTCCTTATTAAGAACATCTGTAAAGAGCGTCAGAATGAAGTGTTGAATTTCACCCATTTGGATTTCATTAAAGTGTCTATAGTTGTCAAGCATTTAGAAAGTCAAGACACTAAGAGTTTGGGGTTTGACCCAAAGGAAATTGGTCCTCATTTTAAGGCTAAACAGGAGGGATAACTGAGCCAAAGTTTTTTAGGGAGTTTTTTTGTTTTTAATCATTCCTTTCAGATACATGCCCCTAAAGAATGAACACTTAAACAGTCATACTTTCTAATGGTAAGTTTCCATCTTGCCAAAACAAAGTGTGGGTTTATTGCAGAGGTTCTTAACCCAGGGTTCATGGACTTCTAGTGGGTCCATAGGCAGACCTCAGAGAGTCCATAAACTTTGTGAAATTGTAAGCAAAATTTCATGTGCATATACACATCTTTGGGGGGGCGGTTTCTGGGAAGAGGAAGCTGTAGCTTTCATCAGATTTCCAGAGACATCTGTGATTCAAAAACAAGTAAGAAATGTTGGCTTATTTCATATTATTTAGGTATCTTAAACATTTCAAAGTATCTGAAGAGCAGACTTTTTAATTTCTCTTTTTACTAAGAGTACACAAAGTACACAAGTGTGCATAACTTATAGCTGCTAATAATAATCTTTAAATCTTAACAAATGAACAGTATTTTGGTAATTTGTGAAATCTCAGTTATGACTAACTTGCCCATGTACACACTCTGATCCAATCAGGTTTAACAAAAGTAACTGGACTGATTATTTGGAATAAATGACATAAAAAGAGTAATTTGGTTGAAAAGTGAAAATATGTGGTATTGGCAGTACAAAGTGGTAAAAAACAAAGCAGCTTGAAAATTTCCCCACATGTAGTAGTAGTAGTAGTAGTAGTAGTGGTAGTAGTAATTACTATTTGGTTAATCAATTATGCTCTAATTATAGTAAAGTGGCATGAATTAATTTATACTGTGACTTAAATTCACTTTGAGTAAAAAAAAAACAATTTCGTTTTGTAAAGAACATTAAGTGAAATAAATTCTGATGTGAAAACTCCACTGGGGATTTTTAAGTTTTCTAACATTCAAAATGAATACCAAATAATAGGATCATCATTACACTATTTCTAGCTACATTTATGCTTGGAACACTTGGTAAAATTTAAGAGGTCGTATTTTAAGTTCAAATACAATACCATATTTCTTCTCTGCATGTGATTTTTAAAAAGCATTACTTTAACTGGATGCTATAAACATATTTGTCTTTAAAAATAGATTATTTAGGGAAGTCAGAAGAAAATGCCATGTAAAAGAATTTAAGGGCCGTACCTTGAACCTTATAACATATAAACATATCATGGGTTTTTTTTTTCACTTGGTTTTTTGGTTCCCCTCCTTCTTGTGACATATATCTGCCCTAATTCTTAAATCTAAGAGATCATACTTTGAAATAGACTAAAAATTAATTTTGCATTTGTATTCAACATTATGAGTAAGGTAAATAAAGTCAAATAATGCTTTTTACCAAAAAAAATAATAATAAAAAAATAAAAATAGATTATTTAGTATCTGTTGAACTAGCAACCTTTTTTCAGTGTGGACTTTTTGGTGAATCATTCACTTAAGATTGGAATCAAAACACAGAATGCAGAAATATAGCACAAATATTTGATTAATAGGGTATCTGCCATTTGTCTTTTTTTTTTTTTTTATACCACAAGAATCTATACAAGTTATTTTTTCCCTTCAGTTAAACGTTGGACACCAGTCTATTTTGATTTATCTTTGCTTCTTGTGCAGTAAGCCTTCTTTGACCACCTTCTTAAATTACCTGTCCTCTTTATAGCATATGATAACCTGTCCAGTTTATAGCATATAAACTGTTCTCTTAGATGATTCTTCAGCTTATTACATGTGGACCTGGCTTCTTTCTAAATTAACTTGGCTAGTCTCTTAATCTTTCCCATCCTCCCTCGAAAGCCCTGATCAGCCCTGTTGATATTCACCAAACTAAACTTACTTCCCAGGTCTCATACTCCCTTATCTCCTCTGCACTCCCTTGATATATATATATATATACATATATATATATACATACATATATATATACATATGTGTATCTCCTCCGTACTCCCCTGATACACACACACACACACACACACACACACACACACACACATACACAGACTTATATCATCAATGTTTCTCTTATATTATTTTTCAGATGCCTTTATTCTTTCCTTAACCTTTGCGTTTCTAACTTTGCGTCTAAATATTTTCTGATATATATATACATACACACACACACACTTATATCATCAATATTTCTCTTTCTAACATTGCCTCAAAAGTCTTTCTAACTTTGCCTCAAAATATATCTATGTGATACACACACACACACACACACACACACACACACTTATATCATCAATGTTTTTCTTCTTATATATTTCAGATGCCTTTATTCTCTCCTTAACCTTTGTCTAACTTTGCCTCAAAATATTTTCTTCTTTACAATCGATCTCATAGAGTTAAATTTAAATATTAGTAAGATACAGAGTCTTTAAGAGTTGCTTATTTGTTTTATTTACTTATTTGTTTTAAAGTTAAGACTTTGGGGGGCACCTGGCTGACTCAGTCAGTGGAGCATGCGACTCTTGATCTTGGGTTTGTAAGTTTGAGCCCCACGCTGGGTGTAGAGATTGCTTTAAAAATAAAATATTAAAAAAATAAAGTTAAGACTTTTTTTTCTTTAGCATCAAGTTTATTTCTTAATATTTATATGAGGTCAAGGATCAGTAAAGTTTATAGCATATAAATTATATCTCAATTAAGCTATTATATAAAAAAACAGAAAACAGTGAATTGGAGAAAAAAATAGAGTAAAGGAATTTCCTTGAAAGTGTTTGGAAAAATATAAACTGCAATGTGGACCCTAAGTATTTATCATTATTATAATTCTATTACAGCACTATTTAGCTTTACAAATCTCTGAAGCCTTCCTATAAACTGATAATTTAAATTCCTTTGCTAACTCACTGTCCTAGAACTATTTACCCAAATACAAATTAGGTGAAAGCTTCTAGCATAGTGGCTGGCATAAAATAGGTATCCAATAAATGTTAAAAAAAAAAAAAAGAAAAAGAAGAAGAGTTAAAGTACAATTGATAAAGCCATATATAGCAATATAGGGTTTAAGTACTCAAAGAATTTAATCTATGCCTAAAATAGTCAGGAGCCCATTTAAAGTTAAAGTAAAAGAGCTGGAAAGCATCAAAATAATAATAATAATAATAATAATAATAATAATAAATAATATTTATTTTTAGGCCCTTCTTAGAAGACTTAATAAGGCTGAAAATTAGTTTTGTGGAGAAATATGATGATTCCCAATCAGATTTCTTCTCATAATAGGGATTCTCACAGTTCTGGTATTCCAACATGGCTCCTCCTTTTGGAAACACAGAGCAGCTTTTAAATTTTCTGTTAAAATATCTAACGGTGAAGATATATGAATTCAAGATGTTTTAGCTGCTCAAGAGGTACTATGTTTTTTCTACATTTCAACCTCAGCTCCCTCTCAGGTTCTCAGAACCAATGAAGAAGGAAACAGGACTTATCAAAGAAGGTAAGAACCAGAGCTGATGAGACACCGGTTTGCTAGTCAGGACAGCCAGGATATTTTCAAAGGTGTGGTCTTCATTATGCTTCAAGCAGAGCAGTGTCTTTGGTTTGGAAGGAACTTTAGAAATGTCTTTGTCCATCTTTCTAATAGTATTAACTGGAGGAATGCTCGCTCTCTTGTGAAGTCCTAGGTTGTACTGTCGATAACTCTGAGTGTTACAAAAGTCTTATGCTTCATTAAAACCCACCTAGCTGCACCTTCCAATGATTGATCCTAGGCCTGCCCTCTACTTTCTCTAAGCTGCAAACATGGGAGAGGGGGAGGAGAATTCCTCCTACATAAACAGATGAGATGTTTGAGTTGGACTTTGTAAAATGTTTAGAATTGTCACCACAGCATCAGGTCCTCAGGCAAATACACTGCTTCTTATTTCTTTATTCAGATTCTACACTAGGAAGTTTTCATTATTTTCATCCAAAAATGCCAGCGAATTTAGGAAATTTTCAGTCTTCCTTGGAGATGTGCCAACGATTATCAATGAACCAATGTTAGCACAACTTACGGGAGGAGGGAGAAGGAATTAGAAACTTCATACTTTTATTTTCTCCTGTGGTGGTATGGTAGGAAGGAGGATTAACCGGTTAGAGCTGAAGCCTTATTGGGTCTGACTCTTCTAAATCCCTGGCCCAGATTAACTGAATGATCCCAGCACTGAGCACACAGGTTGCCAGGAGGACTGGTATCACACTGATTTGCCTAATACCGAATCTGTTTGCAACCTCCTCCACATTTAATGACGAGGTTTCATTGTCCTCCTCTTGCAAGTTTTAACATGCTATTATTTAACATGCTATTATTCCTATCTTGATTCAAAAGGACCTGAATTGCATGATAGTATTTCAAGGTGCCAAAGGCCACAGCTTCTTCATTAAAAAAAGGGGAGAGGGGGTGTTATTACAGATCAGGCAGCAGGACTCTCAAGAGTCTACACCTGGCTGGCCCAGGTTTGGCTCTTCCTCATCTATTTATTCATCTGAATAAAAACTTCAAAAAAAGTAAGAAAAAAAAATGAGTCACCCTGGTACCAAGCCTGAGATAATGTATATCAGCTTTGATCACATGCTCTGAGGTTTGGGAAAATGAGTTACTATAGAACCGGGTGTCATCCTCAGCTCTTCCCTGGAAACACTTTTCTTAAATGTTGCTTTTGATCATATTTTTAAGATGTAATTAAGGATTCCTTTCCCTAGTCATGTTTTCTTTCTCGAGCTAAAACCTTATGGAAACAATCCAATAGAATTATATAGCTATGGTTCCACTCACAGGAGCTCTTGGTAATGATTAAGGTTGCCTGGACAAAAGAATATGGAATAGGTGTTTGCCTAGTGGGTGTGTCAATGGTGGCGGTGGGGGGAGAGAGTCCTTTTTATCTTTCTACAACCTGGAGTTCTATGAGGAACCCTAGGCATATCTGCAACAAAAAAATTGTTCTGATTGTATTTATCTTTTTTTCCAGTACTTCTCACTCATTTGATAGCCATTCAACAAATATTTGAGTATCTTCATGTGTTAGGCACTGCGTTAATTGGTTGTAAGAGACGAATAAAAGAAAAACATTAATAAAGTAATAAATATGATCTAGATATGTGTTGACTTCTGTGGCAATATGTAGAAGGTTCCCTTGTCAGTGAAGGAGGAACAGAGGGGATAACAAGACTCATTGGTGAAGGTGAAGGGAATGAGAGAGCATTCAAATGACTTTCTCCAGTGGAAGTATGCTATCCCAGTAACGGTCAGGTGGTAATTGCAAATAGTTTTCTTCAAAGCATGATCCGTGACACAAAAGTCTCTTTAGACCTTCTGAGACCAAAAGGTTTGGTAGTCAAATACATTTGAAACTTCACAAAGCACATCAACAGTTAACATATCTGACAAACCCAGTAGTAAAGAGACCTAATTAACAAAGTTTGACCCAGTATTTCCCACATGGCCTAACCACAACTCTCTTTTTGTTGTTGTTGTTTGGGGGAGATATACTGCTGTCCTGACAGATGGCATTAAAATTCTTAACCT
Organism: Paguma larvata; assembly: GCA_030068075.1. Classification (NCBI taxonomy): domain Eukaryota; kingdom Metazoa; phylum Chordata; class Mammalia; order Carnivora; family Viverridae; genus Paguma; species Paguma larvata. The sequence goes on from CM057838.1 coordinate 43,312,266, forward strand.
AAAGAGGACAATTTCCCATGACAAATGGATGCTGTGGGTCAATGAAATACATTTCAGCTTTTCTAAGTTTCACATGTAACTATTACCATAAAAATGGTTAATAGTTATGGCTTTTAAAATGGGCAAATAGAGGGGCGCCTGGGTGGCTCAGTTGGTTAAGCGTCTGACTTCAGCTCAGGTCATGACTCCACGGTTTGTGAGATCAAGCCCAATGGTTTGTGAGACCAAGCCCCGCATTTGGCTCAGTGCTGTCAACACAGAGCCTGCTTCAGATCCTCTGTCCCCTCTCTCTCGGTCCCTCTCCTGCTCTCTCTCACACACGCTCTTTCTCTCTCAAAAATAATTAACATTAAAAAAATTTTTTAATAAAATAAAATGGGCAAAGAGGGTCACAACTTGGAGTCTCTTGCTTACTAAAGCTCTCTCTGTGCATAGCCCTCAAAAAATCTGCATGGGAGCCTCACCTTAGAGGTAAACCAAGTGGAGCCCTAGGGCAGAATATGTCTCTTCATTCCTTGAAACAAGTGTGAAGAAACAAATAAAAAGAACTGCCATTATGAATTGTACTAAAGCTGTGATCAAAAGTCTCTATACTTTGAAATACCTAATCATATTACAGGATTAAAAACACGTGAGTGAACACTAACCAATAATTTATTCATTTCTATATCTACTTACATCTTTTAATTTTGAAAACATAATTTGTGGTTCTTTCTCAATTATACTGACAAAACCTTTCTCTTCCTTTCAGTCTGGTAGGTCTCCTTTGCTATATGTCTTTTTGTTGTATTTGGATTATAATAAGTTTCTAGCTTTATCCAAATTCACTTTTCAGAGTGACTTTTGAGTAGAAGATGGCCTAAGGGTCACAAAAGATTAAGAAGAGTTCATATAAGAAGTCTCATCTTTTCTGGGGCACCCGTGCAGCTCAGTCGGTTAGGTGTCTGACCTTTGGCTCAGCTCATGATCTCCCAGTCTGTGAGTTCGAGCCCCGTGTCAGGCTCTGTGCTGACAGCTCAGAGCCTGGAGCCTGCTTCAGATTCTGTGTCTCCCTCTCTCTCTCTGACCCTCCCCCACTCATGCTTTGTCTCTCCTGCTCTCAAAAATAAATAAAAAAAAAATAATAATAAAAAATGAAGTCTCACATTTTCTAAAAATTATGGAAAAAAGTGTAACTCTTTATGAATGTTGGGCTTATTTTGTTGTGTTCTAGTAAGGCTCTACTGTTGAGGCTGTAGTGTAAGGCCATACTCCTAGAGATAGGCATGCCCACTCTAAAGAAAGTGGCATCCCCTATATGAATCATCTGGAAGGGGCAGCTCCTCAGCCAGGTAACAAGGTCTGTTGGAAGGTGGGTCTTGGCAGTGAGAACTCTTGATGCCCTGTGGAATCATACTCTTATTGGACTTTAATGTATATTGACTATTTGACGATGCCTCCTGGTGGTTTGGGAAAGATGGCTTCTCCAAGCAGTTAGGCAGGAACATGCTAGCTTTAGGAGATCCTAAAAGGAAATGATATACTTTCACTTTATCCAGCTTTCTGTTGCTCTCCGTGTTCATTCCCATCTGGCTATGCCCACATCTTTAGTAAGGCTTATCATAATATAGTAGCCTGCTCAGTTGTGCACTAGAGACCTTAGGTGAGAATTTGGAGTCCATGTTTGTACCAAAGAACTAAAGAAGACACCGTAGCCACTCAAGTTAGCATAGTGATATGTGGTTATAGTTATTTATGAGGATAACTATCAGGTATTGAGTACTCACTCTGTGCCAGGCATTTTACATACGTTATCTCATCTAATCTTCACAATAGTCCTCAGAGGTAGGTTCTATTTTAGTTCTATTATGTGAATGAGGAAATTGACAGATTATGTATTTGCACATGGCCCACAGCTATTGAGAGGTGGGATTTCAATCTAGGTTTCATCCAACTTCAGAGGCTAAACATATTCTACTCAAATTACTTCTCAGCACTTGAGTTTGTCTATTTGAAAACATCTACCTACTAGGATTGCTGTAAGGATTAAATTAAATAATGTATATAAAGATTCCAGACCATTGACTAGAAGATAATAGGTACCCCCCAAAATGATGCTTATCGTTATGTTTTCCTTCTGCCTTTCTGGCCATTCCTTTTTAGTATCCTTCAAGGTTTTCTCTTCCTCTGACGGCTTGCTAAATGATGTTTCCTAAATTTGCTTTTTAACCAAGCACTTTTCTTGAGTGACTTCACCAAACCCAAGGCTTCAGCTACTATCCTTGTGCTGGTGACTTCTAAATCTTTACCCTCAACCCAGATCAGTACGTAACTCCAGATCCAGATACCTATTCATCTGACATCTCTACCTGGGTGCCTCACAGACACAACAAAATCAACATGCCCCCAAACTGATCATCTTTCTGTTACAGTTCTGGCTTTTCTCTCAGTAGGTGGCATCATCAAATCTCTAGATACCTAAGCTAGTAGCCTGGGACTCTTTCTCTATTCCTCAGTCATCTGTCACACTCAATTAGTCATTAGGTTTTTCTCAAGTCTTATATCTCCTCCTATCCTCCCTCAATTTCATTTTATAGCCACGATCACTATCTAAATTCAGACTCTCATCAGCTCCAATAGTCTTCTAACTGGTTTCCCTATAATCTACCCAATCCTCTTTTGTGTCTTCAACATTCCCATCAAAGTGATCTTCCTAAAATGAAAATTTTATCATTTATTCCCCCATTTAAAATCTTTTAAGAGCTTCCCCTAGCTTTCAGAATAAAGTTCAAATTCAGCACATAAGGTTCTTCAAGATAGAGCCTCTGCCTGCTTTAGCTGTTTTTCCCACTATTCCTTTATTTTTCATTCTTACCATTTGTTTTTGTTTTAAAGGATTACTTGAACTTCTCTAAAGAAAGCTATTTCTAGCCTTGGGCCTTCAGGCATGTCATCTGAATGGCTACTCATTGCCTCAAACCCACACCCTTGCCCAACTGCCCCTTTCAACTCCCTCCTTAAAGTTCAGCTTAAGGGGCACACCTCTGGAGAGCTTTTCCTTGATCTTGACTCTGATGTGTTTTTCTTAATGCTCCCATGATACCCATGTATCACTATGTAACGGCACTTTTCAGTCTACCCATCTCTCTCACTAGCCTGTAAACTGGACCCCAAAGTTTGTTCAATACAGTATTCCCAGCACCCAATCCCTTGTGCCTAGCTCATCCAATACAAACTGTTTATTAATGAAGGAGTTAATTTAGGAAGAGAGTTTTTAGCCATTGGCCACGCTGTGTGTAAACCTAAGAAGCCAAAGGCAGGACTTTGAGTTGAGGTGGTGTGTTATTGGAGACGCCTTAAACCACATTTCACTCTTCCTCACCTGGTCCTTATTTCTCCATTTTACTTTGGACCGGGTTCCACCACTCACCCCTAGAGAAGTAAGACACAACTGCTTTTAGACACACCTGATGGAACAAGCAATTAAGATGCAGAGCATTCCATTTAGCAGCCTGGGGTAGTCCATCTAGAGTATGATTGGGACCTGGAGTATTCCATTTAGAGTATGATTGGGACCTATGAAGCCAATGCACACCACGCCCTCTACAAACTTGAGCAACAGTGTTCCTTTATAAACCTGAACCAGAAGCTGAGCTCCAAAAGGCTCTGTTAAGTTTTATTTTCAATGGGAAAATTGGGTACGTTTTTAAAAAAGTTACATTAATTGATCTCTTCAGTTTCTTTCTCTTTCCCCACTTTTTTCAGCCTTCTCTGAACGTTTTCTCCTTTTCAATGTAAGCTGTTTCCCAACTTTCCTTCTCTGAATGCAATACAAATAAAACGGGTTAAAAAGAAGTAAAACAAAACCAACTAATTCAAAAGCTAATCAGATTTTTTTAAAAAAAAAAGCTTTGTGGGGGAGATTCTCTAGGTTGAAACAAGACCACAGTATCATATAGCTTAATCAACAGCTTCATTTAGTAAACGATGACATGAAGGGAAAGAGGGAGTTAGTGACTTGGCCAAAGCCAGTTACCCAATAGAAGCATGAGTTGTATTGTAGCCCTAAGTCCCCCCAAATCCAGTCTTTTTCCTGGAAGACTCTCTCCACTTGTGCCCACTGCTAATACATTTCTGTGTATGCAAGCCCAAGTAATCGGTAAGAATATATTTATTATATACAACATATATTATACATAATTTTTTTTTAAACAGATAAGGTCAACACCCTAACAGCAAAAAGAAAGAAGCCACGTGGGCGACGCTCAGGGCTCTGTGTAATTTGCCCCTGGGAGAGTAAGAAAGATTGCCAAGGGAACCCAGGCTCTCAGACACCATGAGCCTCGGGCTGGACAGAGCCATTGTTCCTCTCCGGCTTTTCTCCAAATAATGAGTTGACGCGTAGCGGGAACGCTAGGGCTGAGTCGCAGGCGCAGCAGGACCGAGTACCCTGGAGGCGGGCCCTGCTGCTCGGTGCCTGGCGCGAGACGACTTCCAGGAACCGGTCTGGAAGAAGAGTGTGCGGGGAGCTGGGAGGGCCTCACCTTAGGGCGCCAGCTTTGGGGCCACAGCTTTGGGTGTCCGCCAGGGCCACGAGCCTGGATCCCTGCCCCCAGGGGCTCACCGCCCCGCGTGCCACTCACAAGAAGCACCCTGGCCCTTTGGGGCCCTAGAGCCTAGGCAGTGGCCGGGTCAGAGATCAAAAGAACCGGTGGTCTTGTCCTACAACCAATGTAGAACTCTCCCGTAAAACCCTGGCGCGCGGGGATCCATTCTTTTTTTTTTTTTTTTTAATGAGTTTTATATTTATGCAGCGCCCCCTTGTATGTACCGTAGGTAAAAAAGATGAAATTAACCTCATATCCGGAGATAGTTTATTTCACAAAAACGAAGAAACGATTAAGTTAAGAGATGGTGAGCAATCAAACAGACCCAAGTAGAAAGCGGAGGCGGGGAGGGAAGGGTAGATGCAGGTGAGGGGAGTGAGAGAGCAGGCGAGCAAAGGAGAAGAAAGAGGGAAGGCGGTGGGAGAGGAGAGGGTCCCAGAGGGGAGAGTGGGCAGAGAGGAGGGAGAGGCCGGGAGGCAAGATGGGGAAGGGGGGGAGGACAAGAAGTAAAAAAAGGTGGGAGGGGATCGCAGAGGGGGCCTCGGAGACTGGCGGGGTAGGGGGAGGTGGGCGGGGATTAGAAAGGGAGGGCGAGGCCTAGTTTGCGCCCTACCGATCTCCCCTCCTGGCCCACCGTGGTGAGAAAAGTCTCACTAGCCCCCAAAAGCGATTCCCGGAAACCTCTTAGTCTCGCCGAGCGCCGTCTGGCATCTCACCCCGCGGCCTCTGAGACCAGCGGCGCGCACTCCCTCACAGTCGCCGGGCCACGCCGACTCTGGGGTCCCGGCAGCAGCCTCGCGCCGGAACCAAACCGCCCGCCTCGACGGCTTTGCTTGCAACGCGGAGGCCGGAAGCCAGGTGGGCGCGACCGGAGCGCGGCCCTCGGGCGTCCGCAGGAATGCTCGCGCTCGCGCCTCAGGCGCCGCGAGCAGCGGGTCCCGGAAAGGGACTCCGAGGCGACGCTGGGCGCAGGCCCGCAACTTGGGGGAAACGCTCTGGCCCTGCGGACAGGCCCGGCGATGACGGGGCCCGGCGCTGGTTTCTCATCAGGGAATACCAATTCTTCGAGCTACTTCTGTTTGTTTACTCGTTGATAAGCGCATTGGGGGATTCAACAGGGAACGGGACCAGCAGTGCCCCCGAAGAGGTGGCGGGAAAGTAAAGCTGAGACTCGCACGGAACTGTCGACTGCTCGCGACAGCTAGAGCTGGCGCCGCACGCGGAAGCCCGCTGTGACGCGCGGGAGCCGGGACAGAGCCTCCTCAGATCGGCCGTCGCGGAGACGGGGGCACAGGAAGGGAGGCGCGGCGCGCGGCCTTAAGCGGGGTCGCTGAGCTGGGTGGGAGCGCGGGCCCCACCGCGGACTACCGGCACGAGCGGGCCGACCGCGGAGCGCCCCGGGGGAGGCGTTCGGTGTGGACTGAGTGAGAATGGCCCTGGGGGACCGGCCTGAAGTTGGTGGCTCAGCTGAGGCCGCTGCATCCTCGACCCTCGATCCGTAGACCAAGCGGAGGCCTAACGGGATAACGAGGGCGCTGACGGGCGCTTAGGTTTCTCCAGGTAGGAGCCTGCCGCCCGGCCCTTCGGCGGGCGCAGGCTCACGGCACTGGGCGGCTGGCGCTGAGGCCGCTGGCCTTTTCCCGCTTTGTGCGCGCAGCCGGTAGTGAGCGCGCCTGCAGCCCCTCGGGAGTAGGGCAGCGTGGAGGCGGCCGGCCGAGTGCGCGGGCAGGGGGCGGCCGCCGTTCCCCGCGCCCTCGGCACCCGCCGCGAGCCGCGGGCCTCAGGCCCGGCAGGAGGCGCTGTGCGGACGAATTAAAGCAGAATTCCAAGGTTTTAGGGGTGGCGTTTTCGCAGCCTAGGATAGCACCCCTTTAAGTTGAGTGACCCGATTCTGACCTCCTTCCCTACCTCTTCCCTCTCTTTAACGTGTGTGTGTGTGTGTGTGTGTGTGTGTGTGTGTGTGTGTGTCGGGTTAGTCAGAAGGATGAAATGTCAGCGAAAGGGATTGAGAAGTAGAAAGTCTTAGAATTTTCAGGTTCGCTGACCGTTTTAAAAGGAAGATGTAAGGCAGATGTTCTAATTCTTGACTATAAAGGGCTCGCCTATCACAGCCATTTGTTAAAGCTCCTACTCGATTCGAAGGGTTTGGTTCAAATTCTTTTGTTGAAATAAAGGCTTATACAAGACTATTACTGCTTATTGCTCTCTGAAAAATCCCATCAGGAACAGGAGGTAATTCCTATATATAACTGAAATTACAATATGGTTGTAACAATATTATGTTTGTGATGCCTTTTTCAGCTATAAAAAGTCCTATTATTTGTAAATATTTAGTGGTTTGCGAGTCGTCCGTGAATCCACTGGAACTGGAGCAGTTATGCAGAAGGGACATGTATTATTTAATTTATCGTCCTACTTAAGTGTAGTGCCAGATGATACCAGTGAGCAATCTTATGAAAACTCTGTGATCAGAAATAAAGGGGAAGGAAAGGAAGTCCCTGAACCCATTGTGTGTATTGTCAGTGTAGACTCTTGAGTTCTGCATAGATGGTGGAGCTATGAAGGGATTAAATGGTGCTGCCTCCATTTTATAGGTGTTCTCAGTCTCAAAGAGATCCACCTTAGAGAGACTGGCCTCCTAGTAGAAGCTGGCATTCTTGGAGTTTGGCTTTGCGACTTGATTTATGTCATTTTGGAAATTATTCAGCAGTGCCTATAAATGCGCATTACGAAAATGCATGGAATACAAAGAGACGTGTTATTCTGTTAATAGTCTAATATGTAGAAGAATTAATTTCCAAACTAATGCTTCCATTAAAAAAAAATCTATCACTTTATGCTAGTGAGGTTTGGAAGTGGTGCTGTTCTATCTAACAATTACCTGTTTCAGGGCCTCGGGATATTAAACTTTAAATCTGCGTGAATCTTCGGTAAAAGGAGAAGTTTATGGTGTGAGCAGGTGCTAATTGTTTGGTCGTTTGTTTGTTTTTTTAGTAAAGATTAGGCTAGGTAGTAAAATTAGATAGGAAGTTAAATATGTAATCATCATATTACCTTACCCTTATGTGGCACTTTGTAACTTATGAAATACTTTAAGATACATTTATCTCATTTACTTCTCACAATAAAACTTTTGATGTATTTACTGTTTTGCTGCTTTTATAATTGGGGAAACAGGCTCCCAGTGGTGGCCTCAAGTTCATGTAGACAGGTTGTAGCACAGCTAGGACTCAAACCCCAGATATTGGCAGACATTAATTTTTTTGTATATTTAACTTTTAATTGGTACACTTTAAATATGTGTTTTTAAATTTCATAATCAAAGTTTCTCTCAAATTACTCAATCTGGATTCCTGGGTGATCTATTTTACTTCAGTAAAGACAACATGGAGGTGTGAATGACTGGAATGCAGCAGTATTTCAGATTCAAGCAGTTGGGTTAGCCAACACTTAAATACCCTATGTGTTCAATAGGCATAATTCACCAGTAGCCCTCCTGCTACTTTTGTGTTTTGTTGGTTTTATAGAAGTTGGAATATTATTTTTGTTTGTTATTTGGGATGCATAGCCCTCTGGACTATAGAGTCCATGAAGGCAGAGGATACGTTGATCTATCTGATTAATCGGTGTATCCTCAGTACTTTACCATGTGCTTGGAATTTAGTGGGTACAATAACTACATGATAAATAAATGATGCTCATACACCCCTCCACCTCATCTTTTTGGATATTCTACCCATCCTTCAAACCTTGACTCAAATGCTGCACCCTCTGCGAAGTTCTCTGCTCTCTCCTGTCTGTAAATTCTTGTGGCACTTTTGTGCGTTTCTCATTTTCAGCACTCATCTATTCCAATTGCTTCTGTTTGTGTACATGTTTTTATCTTGTCTCCTAGACTGTAAGCTTCTTGGGGGTAGGGATACCTTAGCAAGCATAAAGCCTCTTATCATAAATTCCATTGTTAACTAAGTGAATACAGCAAAGCTGTCTATGTGTACCATCCAATATGAATCTGTATAACTTGATTATAAGTTATAAATAAGATGTAAATTTGCCCTAGTGAAATAAGTTACATGGTCAATATTTGTCATAATCATTTTCATTAGGGATAGTCTACAATTTTTTATTTCATGATATAAAACAAGCATTTAGTGTCATATTAACTGCAGTTTTTTGGGGGGGGGAGAGGGAGTGCCAGCACAAGTCAGGAAGAGGGGCTTGATCCTACAACCCTGGGATCATGATGCAAGGCAAAATCAAGAGTGGGTGCTCAAACAGCTGAGCCATCCATGCACCCCTCTTGCAATTTTTAATGTTAGCCATATACCTAGAGCAAAAGTTGAAGGGATTTCTACCATAACTTTATTTTTTTAAGTTTATTAATTTGTTTTGAGGGAGAGCAGGGGAGGAGCAGAGAGAGAGAGAGAGAGAGAGAAGAGAAAGAGAGAATCCCAAGCAGGCTCTGTGCTGTTACCACAGAGCCCAGTGCAGGGCTCGAACTCATGAACTGTGAGATCATAATCTGTGCTGAAACTAAGAGCCAGTTGCTTAACCCACTGAGCCACCCAGGTGCCCCTAGTATAACTTTTTATGACTGATAGAGTTCATTTACCAAAATATATGCCTCTTCTTTTCCAGACTAGAAATAAAAAGAGATGTATGCTATACAATACTCTTTCATGTATTTTCAGAGGTAGAGGACTGATTAACATTTGGTATTATTACAGTAGTTTTTTTTTAACTCTAGAAAAATATTAAACAGTTTAATGGCAAAATATTTTAAAAACCTGAGTCATAAGTATTTTTTTACCATCAGAACAAAATTTGAGATAAGAGAAGATTCTTAGTTTCATTTATTCTTCTTCCAAAATTCAGAATGATTTAGTTTCAACGGGAAGATATGATTTGGTCTCAGTAGAAAATTCTGCTTTCAAGCAGTGTACATTACTATCAGAACTGCACCAGGGATATATATATGTATATATCTATACACACACATATATATTACATAATATATAATAATGTTATATAAATATAACTATATAAATATATAATAGATAGAAATATAACTATATAAATATATAATATATAACATATTTACTGACTGAGATTTATTCAATAGCCTTGCAGAATGAACATTACAAGCTGGCTCTTTGGAATAGTATTCTAAAGAAAGTTTGTTGGGACATTTGCTTTTTACATTTAATTCAATTAATTCTACTGTGCAACTGGCATAACCAGCAACTGCTAATATCTTGATTTTGAAATTACATGGAAAATCTGGTGTTCCTAAACCAAATGAATGGATTTTGAGCTAGAGAATGCAGAAGCAAAGTTGTGATATAGTTTTGAAATGAGTGTGTGTGGTGGTGGGGAAGATGGTGTTTTTAGTCTAAAATTTGTACAAAAGTACAAATTGTGAGTCCTCAAAAACTAGTAGTGTGATAGGCTTACAACTAAAATAATACTTCTTTCTTAAAGAGAAAAAAAAACCCTGTGCAGCTCAAACTTTAAAGTCACAATCCTAAAATATCTTTTTTTGTTAATTTAACTAAAGAAAGCAACTTCTAACAGTTATTTCCTCAAACTTTGAAATGTAATATATTTTAGCTAGGTGACTTGAAATAGAAAACAGATAAAGATGACTTACTGGTTAGTGAAACACCAGTCTAAAACAGACAGCTTACTTTTTTTTTCCCTCCTCATTTCCCCTGGACCAGCTGTTAATGTTTAACCTTCATTTACTACTTCAAGAGTCATATTTACACTTCTCCAGCAACACTTTATCCATATGTTCCGTGGCCTTATACATTATATAAGGCTCTTTTAGGGCAACTTCCTAATCTTCTCATTAACAAAATGTCACACTCACCCAAATAACCCTATAGAAGATGTCAGATGATATCACCACTAAAATAACCCCATAGAAGATGTCATCTGATATCACTTATAGGCTTCCTTTCATTTTTGCCAGTAATAGTCTTTGCCAGGTTGTTCTTCCCGTTTAGACAACTAGGATGTTTCCTTTCCTTTATTCAATTGATAGGGGGGAAAAAAATCTAAAAATTCTTCACAATTCACTTCATATCAGATAATGAATGCAGCTTCCTTTAGAGGATCATAATGCAAAGATAATTTTTCTTTGTTATAATCAATTGTCTTACCTAAAATAAGTGGTCATTATTTGGCTCATAAGTTTCATACTGGAATGTTCCTGCTTTAAGCGCATGTAGGGGATATGACAAAAAAGAACAGAATGAACTTTGCCTTGCTTATTCCTAGTTCTTTTTTAGGTTCAGAGGTTGACAAGTAAGCCTTAGGAAGTGTTTTTATGAACAAATCAGTCTCATTATTTTTACTTCCTTGACTACCTATCAGGTAGTTATATATATAGGGGGAAAAGTTGATGAATTTTCAAATTGCCTTGTTTGGGTTTGGTTATTGTTAGTGAGTGGTTAATTCAGAGAAGCTGGAGTTAAGATTCTTGTGTTTAAAGCTTATCGTAACGTACCGATTATGTAATTGGCCATTTGATATCATGAAATTCAAGGTTTTCATCTGTAAAATAGACATACTCATATTTACCACCTTTGAGGAATATTTAACATTTTGGCCTAAGAGAGGCCAGAAAAGTTCTGTCATAAAAATAAATGTAATATATTACAATCAAGTATGAGATCTCTCATATCTTTAAAATTGCTTAGTGATTTACGAGTGATGTGTGATCCGAGTGAATGCATCTCATTCCTTTCTGACTTGTTCTTGGCTTAAGAAGATACTTTTACCAGAATCTACCACTCCTTTCAAAGTAGGCTCAATTGACAGAAAGTGGAATTGAAACTTAATTTTGTCAAAAATAGCTTCTTTTTTGCCCGGAACTTGGTTGTCTCATCTAGAGCACTTCTGTGTAATGCTCTGGTGCTGATTCTCCACGGTCTTACGCTCCTTCATTTTTAAGTCTGTAGGGTCATCCCTATGAGTGTCCATTTCTGGAATCAGTGTGAATGAAATTCTGCCTGGAAATTCATGTGTCTAAAGCAAAAGTTATACTGATTTTCTGTATAACCTTTTGTGACTAATAGAATTATCTTTCCCAATTACACACTACTCCTCCAGATTATAAATCATTATGCCAACTTTTGAGAGTCGTGAGATATTGAGAGCTCCTGTTAAATTAAATTACAATTTTCACATGTACCTCGCTACTCCCATTTCCAACATCCTTATTGCCTGAATCAGTCGTTTTAGCACTTTATCACATACTTGTAATTTAATATTTATTTTATGCATCGTTCCTCTTAAGACTGTAGTGCCCCTGAGGGTAGGTTCAATGTGTTGTAAGATTTTTTAATGCCTCATAACTCCTGAATAAAATTTTGACATGTGGTAAATACTCAGTGAAGAATCTTCCAATAAAAGTGAACGGTTTTTATTGAGTGTTGTGCATGATACTTCTTTAGAAATATGAAGAATTAAAATACATAATCACTGTCTCTGTGATCTATGTAGTCATACTAAGGTCCACATAATTTATTAGATCTCTAATTCTTTTTAAAAATATTTATTTATTTAGAGAAGGAGGGGGGAGGGCAGAGAGAGAGAGAGAGAGAGAGAGAGAGAGAATCTGTGCTGACAGTGCAGAGCCCGATGGGGGAACTGGATCTAATGAACCGTGAGATCATGACCTCAGCAGAAATCAAGAGTCAGACACTTGGGGCCCGGTGGCTCAGTCAGTCGGGTTCTGTGCTGATAGCTCGGAGCCTGGATCCTGCTTCAGATTCTGTGTCTCACTCTCTCTCTGCCCTTCCCCTACTCGTGCTCTGTCTCTCTCCATCTCTCAAAAATGAATAAACGCTTACAAAAGTTTAAAAAAAAAATCAGACGCTTAACCAACTGAGGCACCCAGACACCCCTGATCCACAATTCTTTATGTGTAATTATGAAGTCCAAAAATCCCAGAAAACTTGTTATGTTTTTGGTAATATCTGACAATAGAATCTAACCCAAGATTAACTCATTTGGCTGAAACACCTGACTGGAAATGATGTGAAGCTATTTATAGTATTCATTTATTCCACTTAAGAATATTCAAACGTTTTACTTTAGAAATAATTGATCCTTTTAATTGTGGTGGTATTATGTTTTACATGGTATATGTACTCTGTTACCTTTTGAAATCTGAAAAATTCTGACTTCTGAAATACATCCAATCTCAAGAGTTTTGGGTATTCTAGATCTGTACAAAAAGTTACATGATAAGATATTCAAATAACAACTAATATAATAATGGTAGAAATATCTCAAACCAGTCTTGGAAAGTTGCCTAAAGGGTCATGGTGCCTCTGTTGGGTGTTCCTGCAAATGGGCATGGGGGGTGTTCAGTCTTGGACCCCAGGGGCCAGAGGCAGATGACGTGGGAGTATTTTCCTGACATGTCCAGGCGTAAGAAGAGCCAGAGGCTCTGTACGAACTTAAGTCCTTTAGACAGCACTGAGGATCAGAACCAGGGAAAGCCAATTCTGTCCTCCAGGGGAAAGACATGGCCTGAAAAAGGAGCCAGAGAGACACCGGAATGGGAGGAATTAAGGGTAAGGTGAGAGTCCTGGGCAGTTGCCGCAGCCGCGGGTGATCTGCAGTCCCATGCTGCATAAGGGGATGGCTTTGGTGCGAAGTGTAGAGTTTGAACAGGCTGGTACGGATAATTGTTGCTTGGATATGAAGGGACCTTTAATACAATCACTTACACCCAGGCCCTCTCCCTGTTTTACAAACGAGTAACCTGGTTCAATAATTATTTTTCAAACATCTAGTTAGTGGTTGAGCCACAACACAAATCCAGGTTTTATGTTGTCTATCCAGCGCTCTTTCTACTACCATAGGGAAATAGTATTTCAGTCTGGAGTAGTCATGAATGACTTGTCAGAGGTTTGAAATGAATTATAGTAGTTTGCCAAAACTTGAATTATTTGAATTATTATCATAGTTTGACAACACTTAAATCTCTGACTGTACTTTTATATGTATTTTTGCATTTTTAACTCCCTTGGTGTCAAGGATTGTCTTAACTTTTTAAATCCCTAGAGTACCCAGAAGTGTGTTGCGTATAGTATAGAATGAGAAAAAGAAGGGTTGAAGTGGAAGCAGACCAAAAAATAAGTGTGTTATAGTAGGAAGAATAACCTGGGGAATTTAAAAACCTGAGTTCTGTTCTAGCCCTGTACAGATTACCTGGATAATCTTGTACAAATCTTGTACAGAACCTCTGTGAGATCCAACTGTCATCTTTAAAAAGGTAGCATAAGTGACCTTTAGACTCTTTTATTCTGTAATTTAGTTCCATGTCTGTATTTGCCAGGACAACATAGTTGCCATTAACACTTATTGGATTTAATTGTTTAGGTATGACAAAAGCATAGGTCATATGGGCTTAGATTTTCAAGGGACTCTCTGCATAGAGATCCTTGAATATGTTTGGAATATTGATTACGATATTTTGGTAAAATGAAAATACAAAGTAAATTAATATCAACAATGCATTCAGCGATAATCATTTAACATTCAAAACGTTGAATAAGATGTGTTCTCTGACTTCAAGTTGTTTAGGATTTAGTAAGAATTTACTTTAAATAGTTAAAAATGCAAGTAAGCAAATAAAACAAGCTCTATGGAGCCTAGATGTGTTTGGCTGGAATGAATCAGCCTCTAAAAGTGTGGTATGACTGGCTATTCAACCTTTCACTGGAACTGTTTAAATTACTTAGCATTTCATAATGTAAATATTTTGATACTGTACACTCCTTGATTAATATGAAAGTGGCTTATCTTTGAAGAAAATTGTAACCTCAAAATCAACTCAGAGTATAATGTTTCTAATTGAATATTGTCTGGGATAATATAACTATACCCTCAAAGCCCCTTTTCTGAGTCCCAAATATATTAGAGAAGTATCATATTCATTTCACTTTATGTTGTATTAACTAATGGCAAAAATATTTGGTTGGAACTACATAGCATTGTGATTGACTGGTGAACATTTTAATAGAGGAGATCTAAATAAAGATAACATTTTTCAAAGAAGGACATTGCTGGTGCTTGACTACCTGTTCTGTAAGACATGTATTCAGTCTTGGCAGTTAATTTAGATGAGAACATTTAAAGTTACCAGCCTGTGGCCATCTTTATAGAATAAACCTTGTGAAAATTTCTCATTGGTATTTTCCTAAACAAGATTTTTTCAAACTTTTGACTGTTATCCATAGTGTAAAATAAATGTTACATTGTGACTTGGTACCCACATACTATATATAGGTACCCGAATACTGTATATAGGTAACTGAAACTGAAAACTTTCATGAAATAATACCTACCTTACTATGTGTGATGAACAATGAGTTTTTTTTATCGTGTTCTAATTTATTTTATTCTTCTGAAATAGTTGGACAGGAAGTCACTGAATTGATTCCTAACTCTTTGAAAGGTCATGACCTATAGTTTGAAAAGCTTCAGCTAAACTCTTTTTTGAGGGCAGTTACTATTTCTTATTTAATTTTTATTCCACGGTGCCTAGGTCTGTGCTCAGCACATAGATGGTACTCAAATAATGTTTCTTGAATGCTTTGTTCTTGATCTAATTTCAGAAATATTACAGTATCAGTGACACTTTTCTATAGGAGCTGCATGAAGCTGTTGAAAGAGATAAGGAGAAAATTATTAGTAATTAAAAGAAGAAGGTAAAACATATATGAAAAGAGGCAAAAGTCACCATACGCTTAAAAAAAACCCCACAATAACAATGTGTTGGTTTTCTAAGAAGTTGTAGAATCAAGTACTGACTTGTATTTTTTTTCAGATGCCATATTTTAAACTGAGGGTTCAATTTTCTAATAATTTTACTTTAAAACTATACTTTCTCCTAAAATCTATTGTGTTTGTGTGTGTGTGTGTGTGTGTGTGTGTGTGTGAAGCTTAATTTTGATTAGGTGTTATTTCTCTAAAAAAGTGAGATCCTGTAAACTTTATTATCATTCTTTAAACAATATTCTGAGCCAAATACTACTCATGGATAAATCTCATATTTTTCTTTTTTGTCTTCTAATCATACAAAGTTCTTTTTCCCCATAGTAACGTCTGCTTAATTTTTATTTTAAGTATGGTCATTAATAGCTTAAACTTGTTCACTTACTAATAATTTTTTGGGAGAGAATTTGACAAATATTTTGGTTCCCTATAAGTTCAATTCAAATAAATTCTATTTTAACAAATATATTAGAAATTTCTAAAAGATTGCCTGGTATTATCTAGCTAGCCATTGACCTTTTTCTGTGTAGCAGTAATTTTTATACTAGAGTTTCTGTTTAGTGAAGAATTAGGTTAGTTCAATGAAATTTTCTGGGATATGATTCATCCAAATAAATAGAAGATACATAATTTATTACCAACCGATTTGAGCAGAGTTAAATTACATCAATAGATCAGGGAGTTTTCACAACTGTTATTTTACACTCAGTGGTATTTAATAATTCTAAAAATTAATGTTTTTCTCAAACAACTGCTAAGTTCATGAATGAAATTTTATCCTCTTTCTTCTTTTTCCAATTTTTCTTTTTTTCTACTTCTTTTTGTATCACACAAATACTTGTGCTTTATACAATATAGAAACTCATTGAATGCTTGTTGATTAACTTTAAACTAATTATTCCCTAAAGCCTTTAGGATCACTAGGGCTCTCTGATTCTAACGTTATCTAGTGGGCAGTGAATTGGGGTTAGAAGTTAGAGAACTAAGACTGTAATTGTGTTTTTTTATTAGCTCAATGATTTAATCTGTGGTGTCCTTTTTTTTAATCTATAATTTACATAAGGCTAATAATCGCTTTTACTTTTTGTCTGTTTCACAGCATAATATGAAGATCATATGAGATAATTATAAGAATGTTTCTTTGAAAATTTAAAAGCATTCTACATTTATAAATGTTTATAGTGAGGCCCCTAATGCATGGTTGTGATTAAATGAGAGGTTGTATGTAAGCACTTAGTAATAGTTGTTGCTGTTAATATTATTTAAATTGCATATTATATAATTGCATACTTATAATTTTCAATTATTTTATATTTCACTTTTTAAAATTTAATAGAGTCTAATACTAATTTTTTGTAAATTTGTTTTTCATGCTTTTCATTTTAGGTGTTTTCTTAATTGGAATCCTCCTCCCTTCCCAAAATCTGGTCTTTTTAAAAATATGTATTTGCCATTTTATAAGTCTTTACATATAAAATAGTTAAAATTTATAATTGAATAATTGAAAATAAAACTTGTAATTTGTTACTTAGACAAGTATTATATGTGACTGAATATTTTGAATTCCATATTTTGAATTATGACAATTTGAATTATTCAAAATATAATCATGTAATAAAGCATTAGGTTATTTGAATAATAGCAGTTGCTTTGAATTATATAATTTCAATTAGTTATATTTCATCCTGTATCAGATAAGTAAAATTTATATTGCACTTTTTTTATAAACAGCAGATATTTTATCTACAAGGAGCAATGTTAGCCAGTTGAAGACAAAAACATTCAAAAGCAATTTAAACAACTTAGATCTCACACAGGTAGTTATTTTTTACCTACTTATAATTTGCGATAGGTTCCTTCATATTTGTTTTTAAATTATGTTTTATTGTTTTCCTTATCAAAAAAGAGTAATCCCATTATAGTGACTGGATGGATGGAGCCTTCTTTCTGTAAACATTAAAGATACTTCATTCTTTTACAATTCAAAATTAATTAAATGGAAAGTATTCAAGTAGTTTATTACCTCTTCCCCCCCCAAAAAAAGGGTGTTCCTGTCTGTGTGTGTGTGTGTCCGAGTGTCTGTGTGATGTAATCAAGGTTTTTTGTTTTGTTTGTTTGTTTTTGTTTTTCAAAACCTTTCCCAAAATGTAAGAAAAGGGATAGAAAAACATTTGCAACTTTTGTTTCACTTGGTCCATGAGTCAGGAACTGTTTGTACACAACAATCCAACATCAGTTTAAGATTTTTGACTGTCATTTTCTCAAGAGCAAGAGAAGATTTTGCTTCCAACTCCTGCACATTATTTTTTATTGGTTGGATTTCCTATTCAGCACCACTGTACTTTCATTCTTTTTGTTACTAATCTCTTCATTTTGGAAGAATAAGTAATTAAAACAGTTTTGAAAAGTTTTGTGCGTGTATATGTGATATTTTGTTGGAACATCTACAAAAGCAATAAAAATACTTCTCCAAATCCTCAAGATGCAGATGGTGTCATCAATGTTTTAAAGACAGAAAGCCATATAGTCCTATTTTAAGAAATTCTATGTATTTTTAAGTCAAATAAATTTTTCCCTGCTCTTTAAAGTACTTGACTGGCAAGAGAATTTTTATGGCATCCATTTGCAGGAAAAAACCAAAACCAAAACCAATATTCTTTTAGTAGATTGGGGTTTGAATATCAGAGCTCTTGGAGACATAGAGATCTAGAGCTTAATTTGGAGTTAATCTATGTTTTCACCCACTTACTTGCTGTCTCCTTAAGCATGTTAATTTTTCATCTGTTTTTCTTTTTTTTTTTTTTTTTCAGTATAATTACATCATCTCCTTAACCAGGAGAATTGCTGTCTGTTCCTCAGGTCTGTATCATTAATGAAGATCTTTGTTGGTTTTCCTTAGCACAGGTTAGTACTTGACTTTTAGTTTGCTCAGACTCACAATCAGGATTTTTCTGACTGTACTATCAGTGCTTTATTTCTTTATTTTTCACGCGATAATTTATTTTCTAAAAATCTTATATTGTGTTTTCTGATTTTGGTTCTCTGTCTTTCATAGAGGTTGTAATAAAACCAAGCAACCAACTAATTAAACAAACAAAACAAAAACTCCTTCCTGCTTCCTGAAAATCTTGACTCTCCATATTTAGTTTCCCTTTTATTTCATTCCTTAATTATTACTACTTTCGAAAACTATTTGTCATCTCTTTTAATCCCACTAGGCCTTACTCTATTTCTAACACTTCTCAAATCTCCCCCTTCCATATCAGTTATGGTTTCCAGACTCTAACGAAGTGGTCCATCTAAAACACAAATATCATCAGATCAGTACTCCTAAGAGACCGTTTAATAACTCTCTATCACCTACAGAGGATAATTAATCTTAGCATTGAATACAATGATCTAGCCCCGGTTTATTTTCCTCATATTTATTTTGACAATATGAGAGACTTGATATAATCCGCAGTATTTACTATGCTGTTTTCTCACCTCTGTGCCTTGGCTCTTGTTTTTCCTTGCCTAAAACTTTTTCTCACCCTTTCCTTGCCTAGCTAGGAAGGAAAGCTTTTATCTTTAGACTCTGCTTGGATAGCATTATTTCCGGGAAATCTTACTGTTTGCTGGTCACGTGACCCTGTCCCCTTGCAGTCTTTAACTCTCTCCTAGCTCTTATTTATTTATCTATTGCTATCATTTACTAGAGAATGAACTCCTTGAGGACAGGAGCCAAATCGTAGTTGTTTTTTTGACAAAAGTATTATAAAAAATATCTGTTGAACTGAACTTTTCTCAATCCTGTGTAAAAAAGTTGAAAGTGTTATGTGAAATGCTGATAAAAAATCATGCCAAACAAAAGCACATCACAGGTTACTGATAGCTTTATTGACAGAAAGCAACTAATCCAATAGCCTAAACTTCTAACTTTTTCCTATTCTGAATCCATTCATAATGAGGGAGTGAGCCACAGTATTACACCCTGAAAATCCTGGATCAAGGCAGTTTTCTCTGTTTGCATTGTGAAACTGTCTGACTTGGACAGTTTTTGGCATGAGTAATCTCAGATTATTTTAGAAATGATGAGCTCTGTGTAGCAGGTGTATTTCCCAGTGTCTGCTGACAACAGAAAGAAAAATATAGCTAACCGATTCCAGCTCCAGAACAACCTCAGTCTGTAGTCATTCTCCAAAAGCCTTTGGCAGGAGATATATTGGAATGCTCTGACTGTCCGTGTTCTTGGAAAGATGGAAATAGGAAAAAAGTTGCTTTCATCAGGCCAATTTTCTTCATTTCTACAGTTCAAGAAGTATAACCTCTCAAAGAATTTTTAAAAGACAACAGAATTTTAAACACTTCCAAGAAAGCACATTAATATTCATCTCTGCTTCCCCTCTTTCTCATAGAACTTGACTTATTCCTTAAATATTTTGGGGAGAAAATTTTCCCTAGAATTCATGGGAAGTAAACATCAAACTAACAAGGCTTATATACATTTTGAAGGATACATATACACTTATCATTTATTTATTACTGGAAGGATGAAAGTAAAAAATGTTCTACAGTTCATGGGTATTCATTGAAACAGTTCTCCATTGCATTTTTGCTAAATTGTTCAATTAATACTCTTTTTAGCCAATTAATTAGCATATGAAATCATCTTATGTTATAAAGGATAGAGAAATAACCATCTTTTTAGATATAATTTAAATTTATTTATAGTTGGCTAATAATTATACTGATAACTATTTGATGCTATATGTACTTTTTCTATACCAGTGTTGTCTAATAAAACTTTTTGTGATTACGTAAATGTTCTGTCTGTGCTGTCCTGTAGGGGAGCTAATGGTTACATGTAGCTATTAAGCTTTTGAAATGGGGCTAGTCTGACTGAGGAACTGAATTAATAACTTTATTTCATTTTAATCCTAATTTAAATTTAAGGGGCACCTGGGTGGCTTCGTCTGTTAAGTCTCTGACTTTTGATTTCGGCTCAGGTCATAATCTCACAGTTCCTGGGATTGGGCCCCACATCAGGCCCCACGCTGATGTTGCAGAACCTGCTTGGAATTCTTTCTCTCGCTCTCCCTTTGCCCCTCCTCAACTCATGCATGTGTGCATGCACACACACTCCCTCTCTCTTAGAATAATAAATAAATAATAAATAAATAAATAAATAAATAATAAACTTAAAAATTTTTATATTTAAGTAGCTGCATGCGGCTAGTCGCTACCATGTTGGACAGTGCAGATCTAGGCTGTAAAATGCTAGTGGTAAAGTTGTTTTTGTTTATTTGTTTGCTTTTTTTTTTTTAAAGCTTAGGTGTAAGGAAAGTATCCATTCTCTCCAATGCTGATTATATATCTTCCTCTTATTTCCCTAAGGCAAATTTTTGTATCAAAAATATCTTCATGGCCTGAAAAACTTGTTTTTTTTTCATTTTATTTAAATTCCAGTTTATTAACATATAGTGTACGTTTCAGGTGTACAATATAGTGATTCAACACTTCCATACATCACCTGGTGCTCATCACCAGTGCACCCCTTAATCCCCATCACCTATTTAACCTATCCTCCCCCACACCTCCCCTCTGGTAACCATTAGTTTGTTCTCTATAGTTAAGAGTCCGTTTCTTGGTTTGTCTCTCTCTCTCTTTTTTTCCCTTTGCTCATTTGTTTTGTTTCTTAAATTCCACATGTGAGTGAAATCATATGATATTTGTCTTTCTCTGACTGACTTATTTCACTTTAGCATCATACTCTTCCATCCACACCGTTGCAAATGGCAAGATTTCATTCTTTTTGATGGCCAAGTAATACCCATCTATTCATTCATCTATTATCTATCCATCAGTCAATGGACACTTGGACTCTTTCCATAATTTGGCTACTGTAGATAATGCTGCTATAAACATCAGGGTAGATGTATCCCTTTTGAATTAGTATTTTTGTATTCTTTGGGAAATACTTGGTAGTGTGATTGCTGGATGTATTTGATATTTTGAAGAGAACTGGATATTTTAAAAGGATACTGGCATTGTTCTCAATGGATCTATAACTTAGGTACAAAAAAGACAATGAATGGTACTAGCTCTGAATTAATAGTTTTACTATAGACTAACTGGCACCTTTTGTAAGATTATTTCATTATATTTGCTGAGAATTCCTAAGACCTGGTTAACACTTTTGGAAAACTGAGACCAGGAATTTTATATACTAATCACCATCTAAGAATTTCACCATTGTGATGATATAATCAAATGATTTTATTAAATTGAAGTCTGCACATTGGTGTTTAAAGGTAGAGGGAAATCCCAAAGGGAGAAAGTTAAAGGACAAGGGCAAAGGAAGGAATGAGGTAAAAAACTGATATGACTGAGGAACTCAGAAGTGGTATAGAATATGTTCACAGATTTTTAACTAGTCTTTACTGTGATTCCCAATCGCTTCAGAATTGTAGAAAGATAGATACTAGGAAAGTGAGAGGACAAAGAAAAATTTCCTGGAAGAAATTTTTGCTGAATGAAAGGAAGTGAAATTGATGGATAGCTTGAGCAGTCCATCATCACCATCATCATCAGAAGTGTGGTCTAACCCCACTTAGTGCTTCTGTTGGATTGG
The DNA here is from genome assembly GCA_030068075.1 of Paguma larvata. Taxonomy (NCBI): domain Eukaryota; kingdom Metazoa; phylum Chordata; class Mammalia; order Carnivora; family Viverridae; genus Paguma; species Paguma larvata. The sequence continues at coordinate 43,334,262 of CM057838.1, forward strand.
AATTAAAATCACCTTTAAATGCTACCCATTCTTCATCTCAACTGGTTCTTTATTATCCCATTTTGTGGAAGATTACTGTCTTCGATGAAAGTATCATGTGTTTGCTATATAACGTTTTTTTTTAAAAAGTTTATTTATTTTGAGAGAGAGAGAGCGCAAGCTGGGGAGGGGCAGAAAGAGAGAGAGGGAGAGAGAATCCCAAGCACAGAGCCTGATGGGGGGCTCAAACTCACAAACCATGAGATCATGACCTGAGCTGAAACCAAGAGTCAGATTCTTAACTGACTGAGCCACCCAGGCATCCCTGCTGTACAACATTTTAATGTTGCTTGGTTAGAGCCTCAGTAATTTTGCTGTGCGAAAAGTCAGTATCACCCTTATCTGTCGCACTCTCCTCCAAGAGGAGTCAAATAAGGTTTAATTACAGTGACTATTCTACCAAACATAGAGGTGAGAGTTCCACCAATGTGAAATTAAGGTGCAGAGTAAATAAACACTGATTCAAGTCTTTACCTTAATTAAAATAAAATTCTTTTAAGTGACATAAAGCATAGGGAAGACAGTCAATAATACTGTAGTAACTTTGTATGGTAACAGATGGTAACTAGACTTATTGTGGGGACCATTCTGTAATGTACAGAAATATCGAATCGCTATAATGTACACCTGACACTAATAGAATATTACATGTCAATTATACTTCAATTGAAAAAAAGGATTTGATTCACTTTCTCGAGTCATGTTAAATTTTTAGCGATGTGCATGTATCTCTGGGCAGGCAGGTTCTCAAGTAAAAAAAAGCCTAATGAAATGTCTTAAGATGTTCTTGGAACAGTTAGAAGCATGGAGCGCCAAAAAATTTCATGAGAAAAAGACAACCTGTTTTCTCAAGATTTCTAGTCCAACCAGAGAAGTTCAAGAAAGAGGAGATTCTTAACTCCTAACATTATCTTTAGTTTGTGGAAGAGAAAACAAGACCAGAAGTAACAGGAAGCAGAGTGGTCAAATGTTGCCACCTGCTTCTTTGCTTGATAAAAAAGATAAAGTGTGTGCATGGGTGCACGCATGGTGGGGCAAAGATAAAAAGTGCCGGCCTTCAAGGGCTCAAGGTCAGACGAAACAATGAGTACGGAAACTGGTTTCCTTCAATTTCCAATTTGCTTTCAATTTTTAAAATCGCTTAATGAATATAAAGTATTCAAAATCAGTCTTCTTATTGATCAGTATCTTTCCTATATGTCTTTTCTTCAAACAAAGATTTTATTAAGCAGCAATACATAGACAGAATAAATCTTCTGCAAATATTTTGAGTCAACATTTGATTTTTTAAGATCTGGCATTTTTTAAAATCACATATTAATTCACTTCTCTCCTCTCGTAAACAAATTGTTATTCCTCTCAAGCCACACACTTATCTGTGGCTTTGATTGCTTTCATTTCTCTATTTCATCATTAATGTTACATCAGAACTTTATACAAAAGTAGCAATTTAGAAATAAAATTTGATTTTAAGCTTTGTTTTTCATATATTCAATTATTTATTCTTTCATTTCCCTTTTATCCCCCCTCTGCCTCTTCCCACCTTTTATTACATTTCCTTAAAAGGAAACAGACATTTATTATGTGCCTACTATTTGCCAAGGTCTTTGCTTTTGTCATTTGCAGATAAGAAAATGGGAGCTTCGAGGAGTTAGGTAACTTGCCTAAGGTCACATAGATAAATAATGGATGACTTTGAAATCTTCACCTGCCTGACTCTGAAACCCTTTCTCTCCAGTATGGTTTGTTCTGTCCACCTGTGGGCACTCTGCAGCCCTTCCTGCATCCACTTTTATTCCCTTCTCTCTTCTTTGGCAGCAATTTTTTCCTAGACGTTTTACTTCTTCTTTGTTCCTTCTCAGGTTTCTCTTGTTACCAAACTCTTTTCCTTTTCTCCTAAATCATAGTTTTGTTTTTCTTCTAGTGAGAAAGCAGACAATTGCATTTTTGGATTAAGAATCTTAAAAATTGTTTATATCTCCTGGCCTTGTAATTATAAATTATTCTGAAGAAATCACCAGAGATGTCTGCAAAATGTCTATACAAGGAAGAAAATCCAAGCATTATTTTTAATTTTGAAAATTAGAATAACTTAAGTGCTTAACAGTAGGGTGAAACAAGGGTTAAATAAATCCTAGAAGAAATATTAGAAAATTGACTATTACAGAGTTAAGTAAGGCAACAAATAATGACATAGGAAAATGTTCATCAGATATTATTTAATAATTCATTTGTTATGAAAACTCATTTATGATAAAGCTATTCTTCATATAAAAGGTATTTAAACTATTTAAAGAAAAATGAAAACCTACATGTCTACCACCCAATTACTAAAATGAATATTACCAATTTCTATAAATCTTCCTATATGATACCATATGATGGTAAATGCAAGAAACAAATAAGCGTTTTAGAAAATAGAATATAAAAATGGCAGTAGCATTTTCAGTATAACTTGATTTAGTGAAAAAACATACATAGCGTAGAAGACTAGAGATTTATACACTAAAATGTTAGCAGTTGTGACTTCAGTTGATGGCATTGAAGGTAAATTTAATTTTTTAATTTCTAACTTAAGTTTCATCCTTTTTCAATGAATATTTATTAGTTTGTCATAAAAATACATAACAAAAGTTTATATACATGTAACTTTATTATTATCTCCAGTGAAAAGGGTAGATTGAAAAGTCAAGAAGATCCTTTTTTCCTTGGAGACAGGAGAGGCAATCATCAGAGACTCAAGAGGGTTGTTTATGATTCACTGTCAAACACAAAAGTCTTTAATTATCATTCTTAATCAGCATAGCAATATTAGTTCCTTTTTGGCACAAGCTCTGTGCTAGGTGAATTGTGCAAAAGAACCCAAAGTGTGTACGTGTCCTAGGTGTTCAGACCAGGCAGAGGAGAGTCTCTCTAGTTGCAATGGTCAAATAGCTTATCAAGGAGGAAGGCTTTGATTTGGACTTTAAAGGATATAGAAGATTTAGATCTAGCATGGTCAAACTCTTTGGCCTTAGGACTCTTTTAAAATACGCTCCAAAATTACTGAGGACTCCAAAGAGTTTTTACTTATAGAGGTTATATCTCTTTGTACTTATCATGTTAAATTCAAATCAAGAAAATCGACAAATATCTATTAATTTATCTTAAATTACATGTTAACAAAAATCATATATTTTCTTATGAAAAATAACTATATTTTCTCAAAACCAGTTCGTGAGGAAAATGCTTATTGTTTTACATTTTACATTTTAATATACGACTTAATAGAAGACAACTGGATTCTCATAACTGCTTCTGTTATGATATTACACATCATAAAATCTCTGGAAAACTCCACTGTACACTTGTAAGAGAATGAGAGTGAAAAGGCAGATAGCATCTTAGTGTTATTGTGAATATAGGGCTGATGTCGTGAACCCCCTGAGAACCTCTTTGGGAATTACTGATTAAAACTGACCGGGAGCAAAATAGAGGGAAGGCATAATCTTAATGCTGGGAAAGCAGAAGGTATATCAGAGAAAGTGAACAGACCAACCTGGTAGTGAGAAATATTCATATGGCAGAAAGTGGGAGAGATATGGCTAGACATGTAGACTTTGGGCTTAGAAAGTTCCAGGGCAGGAACAATAGAAGAGAAATTTACACTTAGTTCCAGGCAATAATAAGTTATGTGGCTGGCAGTTATATATTGACTGATTGCTCTATTCATTTAATTTATTTGGTATCTACCACATTCCAAGCATCAAGTAAGAAATAGTGATGCAAAGATGATGATGACATAATCCCACCCTAAAGCAGCTCTCAATTGAGTGCGAGATTCAGATATTAAAAGATAAGTGATGCATTCTTTAAACTGGACGATCACAGAGCAGAGAGCGGCTGACTCTGACCGAGAGGCATGGTGGACAGGTTGTGGGGTGGTAGGAAGTCTTAAAGGTTGAAGCCCCAAATGCCAGCAGCCACTCATATCTAACGATGGTGAGAAATACCAGAAGGACAGGGATGACAATTACAGTACCAGAGTTAATACAGTAGATCTGGGGGAATGCTCAGTACTGCAGAATAATGATTCTGAATATATGTTCTCTTTCAGAAAGCAGAAATGTACAAAGTCTTTTTCCTCTAAAGTCCTACAGAATCTTTCCCCTGGCGTGCCTGGGAGACACCACCAATACCTTAGTGTCTCTCTTTACTTGCATCACCTTTTTCAGTGTTTTGGCTCTCTTCTGTGACTCAGTAACCAGGGTGAAGAGGAGGAAGAAATGTAACCACAACAGCTTTAAACCAGGTACTGGGAACACCTTTACCAGTCCAGATTATTATGAATAAGTAAATAAACAAAGAACCTGTCTCCCAGCACCACCTGCAGGGAATGAAGAAGTCTGCAGCAGGATTCAATACTTCCTTCTCTGCCAAAGTATCTTTAATTTAACATCCTTTAGTGAGCATCTACTAACTAAAGAGACTGATTTTAGTAGCTGAGGAGAACACAAAGATCAATAAGAGATCATACACCCATCCCTTAAGGAACATTATTAGAATTTGGGGATTTTTGTAGGGATGAGAGTAGCTTGGAAGGAACTGATTAAATCTAAGAGAATCAAGTTTCTTTTGAACAGATTGAAAATGAAGCAAATACTGCATTGCTTTTTTTAGGTCCTCCATTGATAGAAACTAAGAACAAAGGTGATTTCAGTTTTAAGTAGTGAAGTAATGAAGTCTGCTTTTGAGACTTCAAGTCTGTTGTTGAGCTTATAACATGATGGAAAAGGCCTGTGTTGTCTACTAATTTATGTGGGCCAGTTAAGGTTGCTCTTTTCCCAATTTAAGTCTATCCCTGAACGGATGCCTTATGGGATTGCTGTCTGCTGGCTGATAGAGGAATTGGATGGAAGAAGATACATGACTTAGTATAAATCCATAACCGCCTATTTGAATTAAAATAAAAGTGTATTCTAGTAAGAGCTTTTTACTTTCCTTATTGAATCGTGTCCTAGGAGCTAGGGATAAAGAGATTTTAAAAATTCCCAGGCTTTTATAGTCTTACAAACAAGTATGAAATTTTTTTCTGATTTCTAGCATATAAAATAGGAGAATGCACAAGATACACGAGAAGCAAAATAAATTAGACAAGCATTTGTAATAGCACCTGTAGAGCCCATAAAGACGTCTGCTGGGTGAGTGATAAAAACTAGGGATAAAGCTGATCTGCTGCATGGCTTTCAATGTTTTTCTTTGTCTAGATTTGGAGTCTTCTTATATACAGAGGCAGATGTTTAGGGGAGGCAGCCAGTCAGCTATTACCCCTATCACCCATCCTAAAAACCCAGACAACGCTTACATGACTTTAAGTAGTCATATTGTTGTGTTTCCAGTCTTTTTGACTAGGTATTTGAATATCCTAATACAGATTAAGTCTTGAACCAACACTCCCAATTAGACTTCTTCCAAAATCATACCACAAGTTATAGAAACAATAGACTGGTAAGGTAAGTAAAATAATACACTATCAGAAGTAAGGGGATCTTAGATATTACGTAGTCTAGTATTTCTCAGAGTGTGGGTCATCTATGTGCAGGAGAATTTCTTGCCTCATCACAAATGTAGACTCTTAGGCTACATAGCAAACCTAATCGATTTCAACCCCCTGGGGTGGCATCCAAGAATATGCATTGTTAACCAACTCCTTAAATTAATATGTGCATTAAGGTTTGGGAACCACACATCTCATCACATTGCTTCATATTACAGATGAGGAAATAATATCAGAGAAGTCAAGCGATTTGGCCAAAGTGACATAACCAGTCAGAGGCAGGAATTGGATTCAAATCCTTTGACTCCTAGATTAGAATTTTTTCCACTATAAATAGTTTGTATCTATTTGTAAAATCTCAATAGACCTCAATGAAAAAGAAACTTGAGTTCTTTGTTCCTTGACATTCCCCCCAAATTTAATACTAATAATTTGCCTTTGGTAAGTTCCCAGTACTTGCTAAGTAAGCAGTTGCCTTGGAATTTAGGGAATATTAACTATAGAAGCTTGTGGACAAAAAGATTTTGTTATCTTGTTACTGCCCCATTCCCCATCACAATGAGACAAGCAAGGTCATTTGTCAACAAGAATGTATATTCATTTCTCTTAAATCACAAGAGAACAATAAAAGTAAACAGAAAACCCTGCTACCAGTGTTAAACAAGAATATCCCACCCTGTATAACGACATACCATATGGTATTTCCCTACCTTGTTCAGTATTTAACCTAACAATTTATTGCTAGGCATCTTGGCAGCAAGCTGTGCAAGTTGAAGTGGAATCTGATTGAGGTGAGTTAATTAATGTGGTGGCAGCTTGGAATGTTGTCCAGCTGCCAGTGAGAATTATGTTTGTTTGTCTTTGGCCCAAGTGTGAAATGGCTGGCTGTTGATTTCAGAAGTGTGAGTGTACATTTTTATATCTCACGCGAATGAATACATTTTTTGTATCCTACACATTTGGGGAAATGCTAGAATTTATTGGGTAATGTTATTTACCACTTGTGTGGCAGAAAGAGAAAAGTGGAATTTTGCCCCAGAGGTTGACTTTGCATCTGTAGAAAAAGCAAAAGCAGGTGGCATATAAATCCACGAACAGGTAAATAAGCCATCTGAAATTAGGTCATCTGGGCTAATATTTTCAGGAATAACTTTAAAAAGGAGGTAAGCAAAATTTGAACCAGAAAAGACTAGCTTTTGTAATGATGAAAGGATTCTGAGAGTAGAAAACATAATTTTAAATTTCCCTTGAAAGGAATGGCTTTTGAATTTACTACTTAGTTCCATTTAGAATTTTTATTTTTTTTTTCACCAAACACAACCCTCTATTGAAGACATCACCTCTCTGTGCAATCTTCCTTTCTATCAATAAAGATGGCGTGATTCCTGTGAAGAGTTCTTGACGTAAAGGTATTGTATAGTTTTGGCCATTGTTACTGATATGAGCAGGGGTTCTCTAGCTCAAGTAGTCAGTGACTGATGCTAAGCCAGCAGAGTTCAAAGTACATTGTTATTGTTCTATTTTTTCTATGTAAAATACTATTAAGGTACAATGACTTGACAAAAGTTTGCTTTAGTAGATTAAGGATATGAATAGTTAAAAATTTAATATATACATGCATTATTTCTCATATTCCATCATTTTGAAGAAATTTAAAATACATCGAAACTAAAGGAAATGGCAGGCAGGAGATATAAAACCAAATAATACAAAGAAACATTTGCAAACCCAGCAAAACAAAGATTACCAGAAAGCCTTTTTGATGATAAAAAGATTTTCTTAAATTTTGATGTTGCCATGAAAATATTAAAAAAACTTAAAAGTGTTTACACTTTGGAAGATACTAAACAAAATTAGTTTGTCAAGTAAAGCTCTAGCAAAAATAGCATTTAAAAAATTTTTTATTAATGTGTATTTATTTTTGAGAGAGAGACAGAGCACAAGTGGGGGAGAGGCAGAGACAGAGAGGGAGACACAGAATCCGAAGCAGGCTCCAGGCTCTGAGCTGTCAGCACAGAGCCCAACGCGGGGCTTGAACTCGGAAAGGTGAGATCATGACTTGAACTAAAACTGGACGCTTAATCGACTGAGCCACCCAGGAGCTCCAACAAAAATAGTATTTTAAATGTAGACAGTGTAGAAGTGTAGAGAAAAGAAAACAACCACAATGCAGGTCTTACCCCCTAAAAGTTATTATTATTATTATTATTATTATTATTATTTTAGAGAGAGAGAGAGAGAGAGAGCATCTTAAGCAGGCTTCACACTCAGCAGCGACCAAGACAGGGCTCTATCTCACAACCCTGGGATCATGACCTGAGCTGAAATCAAGAGTTGGAGGCTCAACTGAATGAGACACCCAAGTGCCCCTTTCCTCCTAAGAGCTTTTAATCTAAGAAAATATGATTATAGGAGTGCCAGGGTGACTCAGTTGGTTAAGCATCCAACTTTGTCTGAGGTCATGATCTCATAGTCGTGAGTTTGAGCCCCACGTAGGGCTCTGTGCTGACATCTCAGAGTCTGGAGCCTGCTTCAGATTCTGTCTCCCTCTCTCTCTGCCCCTCCCCCACTTGTGCTCTGTCTCTCTCTGTCTCTCTGTCTCTCTCTCAAAAATAAACAAACATTAAAAAATTTTTTTAAATAAATATGATGACAATTTAAAAACTTTTATTCAGATAGGTGAGTGGTACTTTGAGGTTTCAATTTCATTTTTTTGGAAGGTAGAGAAAAATAGTTTTTAAAAAATGTTTATTTATTCGAGAGAGGAGAGTGACGGTCAGAAGAGGGTCAGAGAGAGAGGACAGAGAGAATCCCAAGCAAGCTCTGCACTCAGTGCTGAGCTTGATGTGGGGCTCGATCTCACACATGGTGAAATTGTGACCTGAGCCAAAATCAAGGGTCAGATGCTTAACTGACTGAACCACACAGGCGCCCCAAGAAAGGTAATTTTTTTTATCACATGCTAAATAATAGAGTATGATGATGTTTCCTTTATCCCTGGAGGGTATTTGCTATAGTATTATTTATGATGCTTTTTCTATGCTAAAAATTTTTAGTAGTAGAAGGGATTGTTATAATTATATGCAGTTAGCTACTACTGGTTACTTTATTTTCTCTTTATTTGATATGGCAATTTAAAATACAAGAAAGACATTTTGTGCCTACCTTTCACATAAAAAGTAAAAAAAAAAATCCCTGATAAATATTATTGTACTTTTTACATTATAGTGTTATCATATCCTTGACCTTTCAGGCCAAAGTTAGCCTCTGAGTCTTGTTTGAGATTATATTGCTGTCAGAGTGAATAAGAAATCAGACATTTTAATCTAAGGTACACACTATGCGCATCTCATAAGATCAGACTTATCACGGATAGCTGAACTTTTATAAATTATTTAGTTGCTGTTAAAATTGTTTTAGTTTAGGGGCGCCTGGGTGGCTCAGTCAGTTGGGCGGCCGACTTCAGCTCAGGTCATGATCTCGCAGTCTGTGAGTTCAAGCCCCGCGTCGGGCTCTGTGCTGATGGCTCAGAGCCTGGAGCCTGCTTCCGATTCTGTGTCTCCCTCTCTCTCTGCCCTTCCCCTGTTCATGCTGTGCCTCTATGTCTCTCAAAAATAAATAAACATTAAAAAAAATTAAAAAAAATTGCTTTAGTTTAATTTGGCATAGGTACATTAGACAAATGTTTTCCCCTTAACTTTTCTGATGGTTATGGTATGTTTACAAGTATGTAACAATGATGGTGGATACTGTTGCCCCAAATTTGATTATTGCTCTTACATAAACTTTACACTTACAAAGTTAATGTATTAAATACTTTTAGTGAAATGCTAAGCTTTAAAAAAGTAGGTTTTGTTTTAGAAAAATTAGGGCCAATTAATTAATACTAATATTAATGAAAGGTCATCAAATAATTCTAACAGGAGATTAAAATAACATTACATTGTAGGTTTTCAAAGCACTATGAAAAAATCATTTACTTCCTATGTACAAAATGATACATCAATGGAGAATGATAAAAATTCAAATAGAATCAGGTCTGTGTCATAGGTAACTTACAAGAGGTTTTCACTGCCTTTAGTTACTGAGTTCTGCCTTCACTTTATGAAGCTTCATAAGTTCTGTGTGATAACATTTGAGTTATTTAATGCCAAATAAATGTTAAAATTATTAAAATTAAAAAATTATTCTCATCTTAGTGCACTCGAAGTTTTATTAATTGTTAAGAATTAATTTGATGCGGGGCGCCTGGGTGGCTCAGTCGGTTGGGCGGCCGACTTCGGCTCAGGTCATGATCGCACGGTCAGTGAGTTCGAGCCCCGCGTTCGGGCTCTGTGCTGACAGCTCAGAGTCTGGAGCCTGCTTCGATTCTGTGTCTCCCTCTCTCTCTGCCATTCCCCTGCTCACACTCTGTCTCTGTGTCTCTCAGAAATAAATAAATTAAAAAAAAAAAGAATTAATTTGAATGCTTCTTCATTTTTCCATCTGCTCTTTTCAGATGTAAGTGGGTTATGAAGTAATAAAATCATGGATTCATAGAACTTTTGATGTTGAGGAGACTTCAAGTTTCTCAGTCTATGAGAAATAAGGTGAGTAAACCTATGTCTAGAGACTTAAAGAGACTTACTGAAAAATCATGAAGCAATTCATGGGTGAAGCCAGGCTTGGGACTCAGATCTGTAAGTCCAGTGTGCTTTCCACCTGCAGTAAATATTGTCCTTAATAAACATATATTTTAGTTTTTAGAACAGTTTTAGGTTTATAGGAAAATTCTGAAGATAGTTCAGAGCCTTCTCCTATATCCCCACATCCATTCTCCTTTATTATTAACGGTATGCATTAACGTGGTACATTTGTTACCATCAATGAACCCATATTGGTCTATTGCTATTATTATTAACATTTATTTATTTATTTTGAGAGAGAGAGTGCACACATGCTGGAGAGGCAGAAAGAGAGGGAGAGAGAGAGAATCCCAAGCAGGTTCTGCACTGTCAGTGCAGAGTCCGACGTGGGGCTCAGACTCATGAACCGCGAGATCATGACCTGAGCCAAAATCAAGATGCTCAACTGATAGAGCCACCCTTGGTCTATTGTTATTAACCAAAGTTCATATGTTTTCAAATTTTCTTACTTTTTACTTAATGTTCTTTTTCTGTTCTGCAATCCCACCCCAGATCCCACATTACATTTGGTCGTCATGTCTCCTTATGTTCCTCTTGGTTATGACAAGTTTTCAGACTTTTCTTGTTTTCAGTGACCTTCACAGTTTTGAGAAGTACAGTCAGGTATTTTATAGACTGTCCCTCATTTGATATTTACCTTATGTTTTTCTCATGATTAGATTTGTTCTGGGTTTTTAGGAGAAAGATCAGAGTCAGGTAAAGTGCTATTATTATCAATCATATCAAGGATGTATACAACCAACGTGCCGTATCACTTTTGGTGTTGACCTTCATTGGACAGTCATGTCTGTCAGGCGTTTCCACTGTAAAGTTACTCCTCCTTCCCTCTTCTACCTTTTCATATTATACTCTTTGGAAGAATCTACTGTGTGCAGCTCACACTTAGGGAGTGAGGAGTTATGCTCCTATTCCTTGAGGGTGGAGTATATGCATAAATTATTTGGAATTCTCTTGCAAAGGAGATCTGTCTCTCCTCCCTCATTAATTTATCCATTTATTCAATTTATTAAACTCAGTATAGGCTCGAGGAAATTTATTTTATGTTCTGAGTTATAATTTAAGTATTCCCCACTTTTCGGGAGTTCACGTTACACTACTTCATTTTTACAAAAGTCCTACATTGGTACCCTTTGTGCTAACTCAAAGAAACCTGAAGAGGATTTTCATGTTTACACGAAAAGGCAAAAAGCGAAAATAGTGGTCAGCATTTGTTTTGCAGCGAGGTGCTGCAGAGGCCGTGCATACCCTGAGGAGGGAGAGTAACACTGTCAATCTCCTTCCCAGGAATGACGGCATCGCAGCACCAAGGTACTATAGCTTCGAACTCTGTCTGTAAGTGAGCATCTGTGCTTTATCTCGATTTATTTTGTGTATTTGTTAGCAAGGTGTGCCCTAAGATATCAGAAAGCTGAAGAGAGGTTATTTTTGGGTCTGAGAACTCTCAAAGGTTTTTTCCACGTAATTAATGGTATTTGCTTCTTCACGTTACACCATTTGGGCTCACAAAAAAGGTTTCATGGGAACGCTCTACTTTTGGACAGCAGGAGAAACCTGTGCTACTCTATTTAGATCTTTGCTCAAATCGTTCTGCTTTGGCCATTGAGAGGTCTTGCAATTGGCTCCTATGCCTTTTTGATATACCTCTGTGTGTGTGTGTGTGTGTGTGTAACAGAGAGAGAGAGAGAGAGAGAGAGAGAGAGAGAGAGATACTTCCTTACTCTGGCACTGTAAGATGCTCCAGGCTCATTTTATATATTTCCTGCTTCAGTCCTAAAATTAGCCAAGTGTCCAAGGAGCTCTGAGACCTTCTATTGGAGAATGGCATTAGAAACCAGGAGGTAGGCACTAGATGTGATTGTTGCTTACTGGTGTGCCATTGCATCTAGGTTCTCTCAAGTGACAAAGAAAGGACGTATATGAATGATACCAGCTCATGTACATACATATATCTATAAATATTTATTTATGTAAGCAACTCTAATAAAGTTAAACATGAATTCATACTGACAGCTCCTCTTTGCTCATTGTTTTATTTTTTAAATTCCACATATGAGTGAAATCATATGGTATTTGTCTTTCTCTGAATATTTCACTTAGTATTATACACTCTAGCTCCATCCATGTTGTTGCAAATGGCAAGATTTTGTTCTTTTTTATAGATGAGTAATATTCCACTATATGTATATGTGTGTGTGTGTGTGTGTGTGTGTGTGTGTGTGTATACACACACCACATCTTTGTCCATTTATCCTTTGATGGACATTTGAGCTGCTTCTATAGTAATTTGGCTGTTGTAAATGCTGCAGTAAACACAGGGGCACATATCTCTCTTTGAATTAATGTTTTTGTATTCTTTGGGTAAATACCTAGTAGTGCAATTGCTGGATCATAGGGCAGTTCTACTTTTAACGTTTTTAGGAACCTCCATACTGTTTTCCAGAGTGGCTGTACAAGTTTGCATTCCCAACAGCAGTGCACAAGGGTTCCCTTTTCTCCACATCCTTGCTAACACTTATCATTTCTTACATTGTTGATTTTAGCCATTTTGACAAGTGTGAGGTGATATCTCATTGTAGTTTGGGTGTACCTTTCACTGATGATGAGTGATGTCTCAACATCTTTTCATGTGTCTGTTTTCTATCTGTATGTCTTCTGGAGAAATATCTGTTCCTGTCTTCTACCCATTTTTTAATTAAATTATTATTTTTTTTAGTGTTGAGTTGTATCAGTTTTTTATATATTTTGAATACTAACCCTTTATTGATTATGTCATTTCCAAATATCTTTTCCCATCCAGTAGGTTGGCTTTTAGTTTTGTTAATTGTTTCAGTCATTGTGCAGAAACTTTCTATTTCGATGAAGTCCCAATAGTTTGCTTTTATTTTCCTTGCCTCAGGAGGGTTTTCTGTTCTGTTCTATTGATATATGTGTCTACTTTTATGCCAGAAGTTTACTGTTTTAATTACTACTGCTTTATAACTTGAAGTCTGGAATTGTGATACGTCCAGTTTTGTTTTTCTTTTTCAAGATTGCTTTGGCTATTTGGAGTCTTTTGTGGTTCCATACAAATTTTAGGATTGTTTGTTCTAGTTCTGTGAAAAATGCTTTGGCATTTTGATAGGGATTGCATTAAATGTGTAGATTGCTTCAGATAGTATAGCCATTTTAACAATATTTGTTCTTCCAACCCATGAGCATGGAATGTCTTTCCATTTCTTTGTGTCATCTTCAATATCTTTCATCAGTCTTTTATAGTTTTCAGAGTACAGGCCTTTCAGGTCTTTGGTTAAGTTTATTCCTAGATATTTTATTGTTTTGGTGCAATTGTAAGTGAGATTGTTTTCTTAATTTCTCTTTCTGCCACTTTATTATTAGTATATAGGAATACAACAGATTTCTGTAGATTAATATTGTATCCTGTGACTTTACTGAATTCATTTATGAGTTCTAGTAGTTTTTTCGTGGAGTCTTTAGGGTTTTTCTATATGTAGTATCATGTCATCTGCAAATAGTAAGAGTTTTACTTCGTCTTTATTGATTTGGATGCCTTTTTATTGCTTTATGTTGTCTAATTGCTGTGGTTAGGACTTCCAGTATTATGTTGAATAAAAGTAGTGAGAGTGGACATCCTTGCTCTTGACCTTAGGGGAAAAGCTCTCAGTTTTTCACCACTGAGTATGATGTTGGCTGTGAGTTTTTCATATAAGACCTTTATTATGTTGAGGTATGTTCCCTCTAGGCCTACTTTGCAGAGAGTTTTTATCATGAATGGATGATGTACTTTGTGGAATATTTTTTTATGCATCTATTGAAATAATCATATGATTTTTATCCTTTCTCTTATTGATATGACATATCACCTTGATTGTTTTTTGAATTTTGAAAGACCTTTGATTCCCAGGAATAAATCCTACTTGATTGCGGTGTATAATTTTTTAACGTATTGTTGGATTCAGTTTGCTACTATTTTATTGAGGATATTTTCATCTATATTCATGAGAGATATTGGCTTGTAATTCTCTGGTTTTGTGGTGTCTTTATCTGTTTTTGGTATCAGTATGATACTGGCCTCCTAGAATGAACTTGCAAGTTTTCCTTCTTTTTTTTCTTTTTGGAATAGTTTGAGAAGAATAGGTATTAACTCTTCTTTAAGTATATTGTAGAATTTGCCCATGAAGCCGTCTGGTCCTAGAGGTTTGTTTTTGGCGAATATTTTTATGACAATTCAGTTTCACTGCTTTAACTTGTCTGTTCAAGTTTTCTATTTCTTCTGGTTTTTAAAAAAGTTTATTTATTTATTTATTTTTTAGTAATCTCTACACCCAACGTGGGGCTCGAATTCACAACCCCAAGATCAAGTGTCATATCATCTTCTGACTGAACTAGCTAGGTGCCCCTATTTCTTCCTGCTTTAGTTTTGGTAGGTTTGTGTTTCTAGGAGTTTATCCATTTCTTCTAGGTTGTCTAATTTGTTGGCATTAGGTTTTCATAATATGCTGTTACAATTGTTTGTAGTTCTGTAATGTTGGTTGTTATTTCTTTGCTCTCATTAGTGATTTTATTTGGGTTCTCTCTGTCTCTTTTTAATGAGTCTGGCTAGAGGTTTATCTATTTTGTTGATCTTTTCAGAGAACCAGATCTTAGTTTCATTGATCTGTTCTATTATATTTTTAATTTCTGTGTCATTTATTTCTACTCTAATATTTATTATTTCCTTCCTCTTGCTGGTTTAGGGTTTTATTTGTTCTTTTTCTAGCTTCTGTAGCTGTAGGTTGAGGTTGTTTATTTGAAATTTTTCTTGCTTCTTGATGTAGACTTGTATTGCCGTAAACTTCCCTCTTAGAACCAGTTTTGCTGCATTGCAAAGGTTTTGGATCATTGTGTTTTCATTTTCATTTGTTTCCATGTAGATTTATTCTTTGATTTCCTGGTTGACCCATTCTTTGTTTAGTGGCATGATTTAAAAAAAAAATTTTTTTTAAATGTTTATTTATATTTGAGACAGAGAGAGACAGAGCATGAGTGGGGAAGGGGCAGAGAGAGAGGGAGACACACAATCTGAAGCAGGCTTCAGAGCCCGACACGGGGCTTGAACTCACAGACCGCGAGATCATGACCTGAGCCGAAGTCGGACGCTCAACCAACTGAGACACCCAGGCGCCCGTGGCATGATTTTTAATCTCCATGTATTTGTGCTCTTTTCAGATTTTTTTTCTTGTGGTTGATTTCTAGTTTCGTAGTATTGTGGTCAAAAAAGGTGAATGGTATGACTTCGATTTTTTTGAATTTATTGAAGCTAGTTTTGTGGCCTAATATGTGATCTATTCCGAAGAATGTTCCATGTTTACTTGAAAAGAATGTGTATCGTGTTGTTTTAGGCTGGAATACTCTGAATGTCTGTTAAGCCCATCTGGTCCAGTGTGTCATTCAAAGCCACTGTTTCCTTGTTGATTTTATGTTTGAATGGTCTGTCCATTGATGTAAGTTTGGTGTTATAGTCCCCTAGTGTTATTGTATTACTATTGATAATTCCTTTATGTTTGTTATTAACTGTTTTATGTATTTGGGTGCTTTCATGTTGGGGGCATAAATATTTACAATTTTTAGATCTTTGTGCTGGATTGTCCCCTTTATTATTACATAGTATCCTTCTTTGTCTCTTGTCTTTGTTTTAAAGTCTATTTTGTCTGATATAAGTATTGACGCCAGCTTTCTTTTGACATCTATTTGCATGATAAATGTTTCTCCATCCCCTCACTTTCAAACTGCAGGTATCTTTCTATTTGAAATGAATCTCTTGTAGGGAGCATACAGATGGTCTTATTTTTTAATCCATTTAGATACCCTATGTCTTTTGATTGGAGCATGTAGTCAATTTACATTCAAAGTAAATATTGATCTGGGTGCCTGGCTGACTCAGTTGGTGCGGCATGAGACTCTTGATCTTGGGGCTGAATTTGATCCCCATGTTGTATGTAGAGATTACTTAAAAATAAAATCTTAAAAACATATGCACAAAGTAATTATTGATAGATATGGACTTATTGCCATTTTGTTACTTGCTTTGTGGTTGTTTCTATAGATCGTCTCTGATCTTTTCTTTTTTTGCTTTTTCCACTGTTTGTTGGCTTTCTTTAGTGATATACTTGGATTCTTTTTCTTTATTCTTTGCATATATGTTACTGATTCTTGATTTGTGGTTATCATTAGGTTTTTATATAACATCTTCTGCATATAGCAGTCTATATTAAGTTGATAGTCACTTAAGTTTGAACTTATTCTTTACTATTCTGCACCCTATGTTTTAGGTACATGGTATCATGTTATAAATTCTTTTATTATGAATCCCTTGACTGATTTTTACAGGAATACTTATTTTTTACTGGTTTTGTGTTTTTTACTTTTCATACTTTCACTTATGGTCTTCCTTTCCACTCAAAGAGTCCCCTTTAATATTTATTACAGGGCTGGTTTAGTAGTCTTGAATTGCTTTAGTTTTTGTTTGTCTGAGAAACTCTTTATCTTTCCTTCTATTCTGAATGATAGCCTTTCTGGATAGAGTATTTTTGGCTGCACATTTTCTCCTTTAAGTATTTTGAATATATCATGCCACTCTCTTCTGGCCTACAAAGTTTCTGCTGAAAAATCAGTTGATAGGCTTATGGGGTTTCCCTTGTATGTAATTCTTTCTTTTGCTGCTTTTAACATTTTTCAACACTACTTTTTGCCACTTCAATTACAATGTGTCTTGGTGTGGACCTCCTTGGGTTGAATTTTTGGGGGACTCTCTGTCTTCTGGATCTGGGTATCTATTTCTTTCCCCAGATTAGGGAGGTTTCTCAACTATTATTGCATCAAATATATTTTCTGCCCCCTTTCTTTCTTCTTCTGAGGTCTCTATAATGCAAATGTTAATAACACTTGATGAAGTCACCGATTCCCCAAAACTCTTCTCAATTTGCACGATTTTCTTTCCTCTCCTTTGTTAAGCTTAGCTGCTTTTTATTACTCTGTCTTCCAGTTCCTTAATTTGTTCCTCTGCTTCATCTAGCCTGCTATTTATCCCAAAAAGTGTTTATTGTGTTCTTGATCTCTGATTGGTTCTTTTTTTTTTTTTATCTGTTAAGGGTCTCACTGATATCCTCCACTTTTCCTCAAGTCCCATGAGTATATTTATGATCATTACTTTAAATTCTCTATTAGGTATATTACTTCTATCCATTTCACTTAGGTCTCTTGCTGTGGTTTGGTCCTGTTCTTTCATTTGGGATATATTTCTCTGTCTCCTCATCCTGTCTAACTCTCTGTGTCTATGTGTTAGGAAAGTCAGCTACTTCTCTTGCTCTTAATGATAATAGCCTTTTGAGGAAGAGGTACTGTGTTTCCTATAGTGTTGTGTACCCTGTTCCCCAGGACCTGTTGTTTCCATGACTGTCTCCTATGTGTGTTGCATATGCTCTGCTGTTGTGTTTGGCCTCTTTTTTCTTCAGTCCATTTGTTTTCAGGGGCTTTCTTTGTATGTTGTGGGCAAAGTTTGGTCCCCAGCAGGGGTAGGACACATTTTAACAAGGTGTGCAGTGATTTGCTTGTAAAATGAGACCTGCCCCCACCACAGCTGGAACTGAGGTCCCAAAAAACATGCAGGTGGTGGGGGGATGTGGTGTTGGCAGGGTTTGTGCGTGGCTTCTCGGGGAGAGTGCCTGTAGTGCTTAGACTGAGGCTAGTGTCCTAAGAAGGGTGGATCCTTGGAAGTGAAGCAGGGGAATAGGACTTGGTGTAAGCAAGTTAGGTAAGGAATATTGGCACCCTGACTGGTTCAGGTAGGTGGCTGATGTTTAGGCTGGGGTGGGGGGGATGAGAGGGAAATGGCGCTTGTCAACTTATTTGTTACTGGAGTGGTCTTCTCATGATCTCTGTCTCTCTGGCTATGCTCTGAGATGAGCAAATCACTTTCCCTCCTGTCTGCCGCCAGTGTTTTTCAAACTACTTGTTCTATGCTGTATCTGCAATAGCTGTTTGTCTGCTGTCTCTTTAAGAGTGAGAACTCCTCTTCCTAATGTCCTGCAGGTTTTCCCAGAGCTAAGCCCACAGTTTAGAACTCACAAAGTTCCTGTTGGGTCCCTCTTGCTTTCAAAGGCAAATATTACATGATTCATCTTCCCTCTTTGTGGGCTTCTGGTGTGAAAGTCTGTTTTTTGCCCTTCTCCACACCACTGGTTCCCTCCCCACTGTGAATGGTGTGGCCCATTTCACTCCCAGACCATGTCCTGGCCCTTCCTATCTTCTTTGATGGCTTCTTCTCTATCTGTAGTTGTGAAGTTTCTTCTACCAGTTTTTAGATCATTTTCTGGGTTATTTACACTGATGTGAATGTTATCCAGTTGTATCCGTGGGATAAGGTGAGCTCAGGGTCCTCCAACTCTACCGTCTTCCTTCTTTAGGTCTTCGAGTATATTTAAGACAGTTAATTTAAAGTCTTTGCTAATATGTCCAATGTCCAGGCTTCCTCAGGGATGTTTTCTGTCACTTTTGTCCTGTGAACGGGCTATATTTTATTGTTTTTTTTTTTTTTTTGTATCCCTTGTGTGTTTTTATTTTTTAAACTGGAAATTTTGAATATTATAACTCTGGAAATCAGACACTCCCCTCTCCTCAGAGTTTGCTCTTGTTGCTGGAGGGCTGAAGTCATTCATATTTCTAGTGACTTTCTCATATTATTTTTTAAGACTGTATTTCTTATTTGTGTGCAGTTACCAAAGTCTCTGTTCCGTTATCTCAGTGGTCAGCCAGAGACCAGACAGAGATCTCCTTAATTGCTTGGAGCCAAAAAGGAAAAAAAAAAATAGAATAAAACTCTCCTTATTTTGGCAAATTGGCTTTGACCAGAAGCAATCCTTCAATGCTTGGACAGGCCACCTGTAATTCTGATTTAGCTTTTACTTCTGGTCGTGTGGACCCTAAAGGTGAGCCAGAGACAGAAGCTTTTAGGGTCCACTCAGGTCTTTTTTGAGTATGCAGTGAGCTCTGGGCGTGCATGTTGCATGTATCAGTACTTTATTACTTGCATTGCTGAATAGTATTCCATTGTATGATATACCACATTTTATTTAACTGTCCATCAGTTGATGGACATTTGGATTATTTTTAATTTTTGATTCTTATGAATAATGTCCTATGGCATTTTGGACTCTTTCTAGGCCAATATATGTCTATATATCTATATATATCTACACCTATATCTACATCTATCTAACATTTATATTTTAAAAATAGACTGATTTAGATAAATTGATATACAATGAATTGAACTGTAAATTAAACTATTTAAAATTTATTTAAATTTAATAATTTAAAACCCACAATTAAATGAATTTTGAAATATATATAAATCTGTGAATTCATCACCATAATTAAGAAAGGAAACATTTTCGGGGTGCCTGGGTGGCTCTGTCGGTTAAGTGTCTGACTCTTGGTTTCAGCCCAGATGATGATCTCACAGTTTGTGGGTTCAAGCCCCACATCAGGCTTTGCACTAAAAGTGAGGAGCCTGTTTGGGATTCTCTCACCCTTTCTCTCTCTCCTCTCTCTTGCTCTCTCTCTCTCTCTTTCAAAAAATAAACAAACAAAAAAAATTTCTTTTAAAAACAAAAAACCCCACGTTGTCATCACCCTCAAAACTTTCCACATGCCCCTTAGTAATCCAGTGCAATTCTATAAATCTGTCTGCCTGCACTCACTGATCTGCTTTCCATTACTAAACATTTTCTAGAATTGTATATTAGTGGAATAACACCATATTGTTCTTTTTGTCTCATTATCTTATTTTTCTCTTCACTCACCATAATCATTTTTATTTTTTTCCATGTTGTTGCCTATCAGTAGTTCCTTCCTTTCTTGTTGAATAGTATTCCCATTGCACGTCTATGTTGCATCTTGTTTATCCACTTATTTGTTGATGAATATTTGGATTTTTTCCTACATTTTAAGCTATTACAGATGATCCTGTTTGAACATTTTTTTGCATATCTTCTTGTGGACTTATTCTTTCATTTCTCTATGGTAAATACCTCATAATAGAATGGCTAGGTTATATGGTGGGTGTATGATTAACTTTTTAGAAAACAGCCAAACTGGTTTCCAACAATGAAAAACAATGGCCATTCCAACAATAGCCAAGTATTGATAAGGATTGTATCATTTTACACTCTTACCAGCCATATATGAGAGTTACAGTTGCTGTACATTCTCACCAACACTTGGTATGGTAAATCTTTTAAACTTAAGCCATTTTAGTGTATGTAGAGTGGTATCTTGCTGTGTTTTTTCTTTTTCTTTCTTTTTTTAAGATTTTAAGCAATTTCTACACCCAACATGGGGCTCAAACTCACAGCCCTGAGATCAAGAGCTGTGTGTTCCACTGAGCCAGCCAGGTGCCCCATTATTGTGGTTTTATACTACATTTTACTAATGACAAATAATGTTGAGCATTTTTTCATGTACTAATTTGCTATCCATACATCTTTGGTGAAGTGCATGTTCAAATCTACACATTTTTAAATTGGTTTTTGTTTATTATTATTATTGAGATTGAGGAGTATGACTTCTCAATACATTCTAGATTGAAGTCCCTTGTTATATATATATTTTTTAAATATGTCAGTTTGTGGCTTGACTTTTCATTTTCTTAGCAGTATCTTTATTAAATTAAAGGCCTGTAGGTAGATAAAGAAGGAAGCCTTTGTATGGCCACAGTTCATGTGGGAGATGAGTTTTAGTTGATCATGGTGTTCATACAAGTTAAGAATGTGATGTGGCTGACAAACTCAGGTTTCGCTTATGAGTACATCTGGTAGATAATGAGAAGTAGTACGCTTATGGTACTTTGTGCTGATCATATCACATTATTATTTTCAATTCTTGGACTAAATGTTAAATGGAACATTGTCAAACTTAAGTACATTCAGGGGAAGTAGATTAGGATAGTAAGAAGACTGAAAGAGAAAAGGTTGAAGGAACTTGGGTTAGTATAGAAATTAAAGGACTAAAAGGAGATGGACATTTTAAAAATCTGAAGGTGTTACAGAGTAAGAGAAGAGCATGGGATGTATATTCAAAGGGACATAGATTCAAATACTGGCTATTCCTTTTAATAGCTATGTGATATTTGGCATGGTTCTTAAGACTTTCTTAGTTTTCTCACTGTTAAAATTCACACTACATGTTCAATACTCAACACATAGAGTTTGCCTGGGTGACTGAGTTGATTAAGCATCCAACTCTTAATTTTGGCTCAGGTCATGATCTCATGGTCTCATCTTTCTCTCCCCCTCTGCCCCTCCCCCATGCTCTCTCTATTTCTCAAAAAACATATTCAAGAAATGATACTTTTTAAATTTTTTATTTTTGAGACAGTGTGAGTGGGGGACAGAGGCAGAGGTGGGGGGAGAGGGGACATAGAGAGATTGATTGATTGATTGATTGAGAGAGAGAGAGAGAGAGAATCTTAAGCAGGCTCCACACTCAGCATGGAGCCCAATGACGCTGGGATAATGGCCTGAGCCAAAATCGAGAGTCGGATGCTCAACTGACTGAGCCACCCTGGTGCCCTAAATAATAATATATTTTTTAAATGTTTATTTATTTATTTTTGAGAGAGAGAGAGAGAGAGTGCAAGCAGGGGAGGGGCACAGAGAAAGGGGGAGAGAAAATTCCAAGCAGGCTCCACACTATCAGTGCAGAGCCCAACTTGGGGCCTGAATTTATGACCCTTGAAATTATGACCTGACCCCCCCAGATGCCCCAAATAATACTATTAAGCTCACTATGTGACGATAGTGATGTTATGAATTACTACATTATTATTTATTAATAACTTCTAGAAAATCAAAGGATAATTGGGGCATTCATTATCATAGCGCATCCTTAACAAAGATGGCACTTTATTTGTAAGGTGCAGCAGTGTATTAGCTGCTGTGTAAGAAACTGCCCCCAAACCAGCAGATTAAAATAATCAGTATTTATTATCTCACCATTTCTGCTGTGGTACAGGAATTCAGGAGCAGCTTAGCTGGGTGGCTCATTAGGTTGCCGTTAAGATGTCAGGCAGGGCTGCAGTCATTTTAAGGCTGACTGAGGACAGAAAACCCCAGTTCCATCTTTGCTGTCAGCAGGAGGCCTCAGTTTCTTGCCATGTTGACTTTTCCCTAGTGCAGCTTGAGTATTCTCATGTCATGGCAGCTGGCTTCTCCCAGAGCCAGTAATCCAAGTGAAAGAGCAAGAAGAAGCCCTGATGCTTTTTATGTCCTCATTTCAGAAGTCTCATTGTCACTTCTACCTTCTTCTATCTTTTAAAAGCGAGTCACTAAATACAACTCATACTCAATCAGGGCAATTTGTTTCCATGTTTTAAAAGAGATACTATTAAAGAATATATGCACGTATTTTAAAACCACTGCAATCAACAAGGAAATTTGTGCAGAGAAAGAAAGAAATGTGTTTCTCAAGTCTCTTGGCCCTTCAAGATAAGAATCTTAATCTATACCCTTGTGCTAGCTCAGGTTTAATCTTCGTATGATATGAAAAACATCTCCCTTGCCAATCTGACCTGGTGTATTAGTTTACTGTGGCTGCTGTAACAAACTGCTACAAATTGGGTGGGTTAAAACAATAAAATTTATTCTCTTATAGTTCTAGAGGCCAGAGGTCTCAAATCAAGGTGTCAGCAAGGTTGCACATCCTCTGAGGGCAGCAGAGGAAAAATCTATTTCTGCCTCTTCCAGCTTCTGGTGGTTCTTGGGATTCCTTGATTCGTAGCTGTATCACTCTGGTCTTTCCCTCCATGGTCACATTGCCTTCTTTTCTGTGTTAGTTTCCTTTGTCTCATTTTTAAATTTTAATAAACTTCATGTTTAAAGTTTTAGAATTTTACTTAAAAATGTGCAGAACTTCATCCAGCGTCGTCACCAATTTCATCCAAGGGCTCAAAAAATCAAGACCTCCAGAATCACCAGGGCCTGCCAATTATTTCTAAAGACTTTAATGCTCATGATTCATGAATAGGTAATGTGAGCCCATTACAAATTTCAATTTTTAGTCAATTGATCTAATTTTGTCTGTCTATCTATCTATCTATCTATCTATCTATCTATCTACAGAGCATAAGCAGGGGAGAGGGACAGAGAGAGAGAGAGAGAGACTCTCAAGCAGACTCCACACTCAGCATAGGGCCAGGACACGGGGCTTGATCGCGTAATCCTGGGATCATGACCTGATCCAAAATCAAAAGTCAGATGCTTAACTGATTGGGCCACCCACATGCCCCAAAATGATACACTTTCGAAAATAGTTTGGCAGTTTCTTACAAAACTAAACATACTCTTACCATGTGATTCAGCAATGGTACTCATTAGCATTTATCCAAAGGAGTTGAGAACTTATGTCCACATAAAAATGTCCACACATGGATGCTTATAGCAGCTTTATTCCTAATTGCTGAAACTTGGAAGCAACCAAGATGTCCTTCAATAAGTAAATGGATAAACTGTGGCACATCCATACAATGGAATATTACTCTATGCTGAAAAGAGCTATCAAGGCATGAAAAGACATGGAGGAAACTTCAGAGTATATTACTAAGTGAAAGAAGCCAGTGTCAAAAGATTATGCACTATGTGATTCCAGCAATATGGCATTCTGGAAAAGGCAAAACTATGGAGACAGTAAAAAGTTCAGTGGTTGCCAGAAGTTGGGGGAGGGAGAGATGAACAGGCATAAAAGATATTTAGGGCAGCGACACTATTCTGTGTATGGCAGATGCATGTCATTACACATTTGTCAAGACCCATAGAACATATGACAGCAAGAACGAACCCTACTGTGGAGTTTGGATTATATGTCAGTGTTGGTTCACTGATTTTAATAGATGTACCACTATGATGGTGGGGCAGACTGTGTGATCTGAGGAACTCCTAAGATGCACAGGGAGACTGTTCACTCTTCCTGGAGTGTATCTGTGCGAGGTTATACCCCTGCACTCAGGCACAACTGCCCTTCTTGGTCAAACCTGCATTCCTTCCAGCGTGAAACCAAGACTTGGATGCTCAACTGACTGAGTCGCCTAGGCACACCAAATACCTAGATTTTAAACCAAAGACTTCAACAAGAGATTAAGATTATTATATCATAGGGGCGCCTGGGTGGCTCAGTTGGTTAAGCGTCCAACTTCAGCTCAGGTCATGATCTCGTGGTTTGTGAGTTCAAGCCCCGCGTCGGGCTCTGTGCTGACAGCTCAGGGCCTGGAGCCTGCTTCAGATTCTGTGTTTCCCTCTCTCTCTGCCCCTTCCCCACTCATGCTCTGTCTCTGTCGCTCTCTCAAAAAATAAATAAACATTAAAAAAAAAAGTTAAAAAAAAAAAAGATTATTATATCATAATAAAGTGGACTATCCAACAAAACAATCTAACAATTGTAAATATTTATGCCCAACATGGAGTTCCCAAATATATTAAAAAATACATAAAGGAACTCATTGATAATAATACAATAATAGTAGGAGCTTTAACACCCACTTATAGCACTGGACAGATAATCTAAGCAGAAAATAGACAAGAAGACAGTGGCTTTGAATGACACACTGAACTGGATGGACTTAATAGATATATTCAGAACATTTCATCCTGAAGCAACAGAAAATACATTATTTTCAAATGCACTTGGGACATTCTCCAGAATAGATCACACACTATGTCACAAATCAGGCCTCACAAGCACAAAAAGATCGAGACCATACCATGCATATTTCAGACCATAATGGTATGCAACTTGAAGTCAACCACAAGAAAAAATTAGGAAGACCACAAATACATAGAAGCTAAACAACATGTTACTAAACAATGAATGGGTCAAATGGGAAATCAAAGAAGAAATAAAAAAATACATGGAAACAAATGAAAAGAAAACACAATATTCCAAAACCTTTGGGATGCAGCAATAATGATTGTAAGAGGTAAGTATATACCAATACAATTCTACCTCAAGAAGCAAGAAAAGTCTCAAATAAACAACCTAACCTTATACCTAAACGAGCTAGAAAAAGAACAAAGCCTAAATCCAGCAGACTAAGGGAGATAATAAAGATTAGAGCAGAAATAAATGATATAGAAACTAAAACAAACAAAAACAAAAACCAAAAACCCAACAACAACAGATCAGTGAAACTAGGAGCTGGTTCTTTGAAAAAAAAAAAAATAAAATTGACAGACCTCTAGCCAGACTTATCAAAAAGAAAAGAGAAAGGACCCAAATAAATAAAATCACAAATAAGAGAAGAGAAATAACAACCAAAACCACAGAAATACAAACAATTATAAGAGATATTATAAAAAATTATATGCCAACAAATTGGAAAACCTGCAAGAAATGGATAATTTCTTAGAAACATATAAATTACCAAAGCTGCAACAGGAAGAAATATAAAAGTTGAACAGACTGGTAATAGCAAAGAAATTGGATCAGTAATAAAAAATCTCCCCACAAACAGAAGTCCAGGGCCAGATTGCTTCCCAGGAGAATTCTACCAAACATTTAAAGAAGAGTTAATACCTATTATTCGCAAACTTGTCCAAAAATTGGAAATGAAAGGAGAACTTCCAAATTCATTCAATGAGGCCAGCATTATTATAATTCCAAAACTGAGAAAGACTCCACTAAAAAAGAGAACTACAGTCCAATATTGCTGATGAACATGGATGCAAAAAATCTCAGCAAAATACTAGCAAATCCAATCCAATAGTACATTAAAAGAATAATTCACCACGGTCAAGTGGAATTTATTCCTGGGCTGCAGCTGTGGTTCAATGTTTGCAAATCAACAAAAGTGATATACCACATTAATAAAGAAAGGATAAGAACCAGATGATCCTCTCAATAGATACAGAAAAATAATTTAACAAGTACAGCATCCCTTCATGATAAAAACCCTCAACAAAGTAAGGATAGAAGGAACACACCTCAACACAATGAAGGCCATATATGAAAAATCCACAGCTAATATCATCGTCATTGAGGAAAAAGTGAGGGTTTTTCCTCTACGATCAGGAACAACACAGGGATGTCCACTCTCACCACTGTTATTTAACATAGTACTGGAAGTCCTAGCCTCACGCAACCAGACAACAAAAAGAAATAAAATACACCCAGTCAGCAAGGAAGAAGTCAAACTTTCACTATTTGCAGATGACACACTGTATATAGAAGACCCAAAAGACTCTACCAAAAAATTGTTAGAACTGAGACACACGAATTCAGTCGCAGAATACAAAATCAATGTACAGAAATATGCTGCGTTTCTATACCCCAATACTGAAGCAGCAGAAAGAGAAATCAAGGAATCAATCCCATTTACAATCACATCAAAAACCATAAGGTACCAAGGACTAAACTTAACCAAAGAGATAAAGACCTGTACTCTGAAAAATATAAAACGGTGATGAAAGAAGTTGAAGATGACACCAAAAAAGGGAAAAACATTCAATGCTTATGCGTTGGAAGAATAAATACTGCTAAAATGTCTATACTACCCAAGGTAATCTACAATGTAATGCAATCTCTATGAAAATACCACCAGCATTTTTCACAGAGCTTGAACAACCAACCCTAAAATTTGTAAAGGAACATAAAAGATCCCAAATAGCCAAAGTAATCCTGAAAAAGCAAAGCAAAGCCGAAAGCATCACAATTTCTGACTTCAAGTTATATTACCAAGCTGTAGTGATCAAGACACTATGTTACTGGCATAAAAATAGACACAGAGATCAATAGAACAGAATAGAAAACCCAGAAATTGACCCATATTTATATGTTAAATTAATCTTCAACAATGCAGGAAATAGCCAATGGAAAAATGACAGTCTCTTCAACAAATGGTGTTGGGAAAACTGAACAGCAAAATGCAAAAGAATGAAACTGGGTCAGTTTCTTATACCAGACACAAGAATAAATTCAAAATGGATTAAAGATCTAAATGTAAGACAGGAAAACATCAAAATCCTAGTGAGCACAGGCAGTAACCTCTTTGACACTGGCTGTAGCAACTTCTTATTAAGATACATCTCCTGAGCAAGGGAAATAAAAGCAAAAATAAACTATTGGGACTTAAAATAAGCTTCCACACGGTGAAGGAAATAATCAACAAATTAAAAGGTAACCTTCAGAATGGGAGAAGATATTTGCAAATGATGTATCTGATAAAGGGTTAGTATCCAAAATATATAAAAAACTTATCAAACTCAACATCCAAAAAATGAATAACCCAATTAAATAATGGGCAGAAGGCATGAATAGACATTTCTCCAAAGAAGACATACGTGTGACCAACAGACACATGAAAAGATGCTCAGCATCACATCATCAGGGAAAAGCAAATTAAAGCTACAATGGGCTACCACTTCATCTGTCAGAATGGCTAAAATCAACAGCACAAGAAGCAACAGGTGTTGGTGAGGCTATAGAGAAAAAGGAACCCTCTTGTATTGTTGGTGGGAATGCAAACTTGTGCAGCCACTCTGGAAAACAGTATGGAGGTTCCTCAAAAAATTAAAAATAGAACTATCCTCTGGCCCAGCTATTGCACTACTGGGTATTTACCCAAAGGATACCAAGTATACTGGGTATACTGATTTGAAGGTAATCAGTCCTGATGTTTCCTGATGCGTCCCGATATTTATAGCAGCATTATTAACAATAGCCAAATTATGGAAAGAGCCCAAATGTCCATCAATAGATAAATGGATAAAGAAGTGGTATATATGTACACTGGACTATTATTCACCCATAGAAAGGAATAAAATCTTGCCATTTGCAATGATTTAGATGGAGTTAGAAAGTAGTATGCTAAGTAAAATAAAGCAGAGGAAGGCAAATACCATATGATTTCACTCATGTGGAATTTAATAAACAAATGAACATCAGTTGGGGGGAAAGAGAGGCAAAGCAATTAACAGACTCTTAACTCCAGAGAACAAACAGTTACTGGAGAGGAGGTGAGCAGGGTGATGCGTGAAATAGGTGATAAGTATTAAGGAGGGCACTTGTGATGAGCACTGGGTGCTGTATGGAAGTGATGATTCACTAAATGCTACACCTGAAACTAACATTACATCGTATGTTAACTAACTGGAATTTAAATAAAAATTTGGAGAAAGAAAAAAATTATTTTGATTACTTAGAAAACAGGTTGCAATGGAATACAGGTTAAAAACCACTACGTTTTTTCCCTTAAAGCAAACAAAAAAATCAATGACCAAATAATTTTCTTGAGGCAGGAATTTGGCAAATATTATTTGTTGTCTCCAAGAGAAAAATGGCATCCTAGAATAAAAAATGTTTAGTACATCATTATTTTGTTTATACAGCATGGTAAAGAAAATCTATTTAAGTTTATATTAATACACTGTTCTTACATATTAAATTGCCACACAAGAGTAGGCCTTTTCTTTTTCTAGAAAACTAACAAGACTTGTAGCCTCAGTTCTAGACCACTAGGGCATTCATAGAATTAGTGAAACTATTTTTTTTGTATTAAGATTTTTGAGTCATGGCATCTCTTTGCTCTTCAGGTGACATAGATAACTAAGAAATTACTTAATTTACTTCGCTAATTCAGTGGGGTTTAATAAGACCCAGATCACACGGGTTGTCCATCAAGGCTTTTTGGGAGGGCACAGTTGCTCTGAATTAGTAATTATCTGCTTTTTTTCCCTGAAACTTTCATTAGCATAATAAATCTGAACACCTTGGCATCCTTCCTTATGCCTTTTTTCTGTTGCAGTTTCTAACACTCTTTCAAGAAATCATAATTTGAATTCCCATAAAGAGCTTTAAAAATGGCGGAATACTATGAACTATTTTCAGTTAAATGCAACAATATGGGTATTTTAATCACTTTATAACGGAAGACTATTTTTGAAATGCAGAGGTTAACTGTTTTCTTCAGGTTACCAAAAATAAGTCTGGTCAAAAATCAGGGAGCATGTTCTGTGTAAACCCAGTGTATAGTTTTCTGAGTTAGGTGTTTGTATTTCTCGGTTTTGTTAGCTTGCAAAGTACTGGAAGGAAAGGTAACATTTTATAGATTCATTTCGGCTAACAAAACCAACACTGCCTCTAAAAATTCGTGAATTCATTCCTTATCAGCTACTTCTTTTCATTTTCTCTCAAGGAGTTTTATATCCTTTTTCCTTCTGATATTCCCTAAAGTCTTCATAAGTCCCACATCAGACTGCAATCTAATCTTCTTTTCGGCCATTGCTTTCCCCGCCCTGCATCAGCAAAGTTAGGCATACTCAACCCCTGCTTTGCAAAGAAAGCGAGGGTTTGTCCAGAGGTTTGGTCAAAATGCATTCCCCTAAATTACACATTCTAATTCTTTTAATTTTCCACCTTTCCTCCAGCAAGTGAACCTCGGATCGAAATTGAAATCTGCCCCCTCCTCCGACACCTCGCTGCTCCTACCTGGGACCTTCTTACTATTGCCCTGCCCACTGAACCCAAGTTCCTCTCCCCAGGCCATCCATTTCCCAAGAAAAACAATAGTCCCTTGTTTTTCAGGGCTTTGAACACGGTACCCGCTTTCTTCCTCCCCATCCGACCAGAAGCCCTCAGTACTTCTCCACCCGGACACGATCTCCACAGCCCGCAGCCGCTTTCCCTCGGAGCGCCACTTCCGGATCGCCTGTGTCCCCTCTTTACCGGTCCGCCCACCTCCCCCGCGCATTTCTTAGAGCTTTGTCTTAAAACACTGGAGGGGCCGGAGGGGGGACGCAGGCTAGCCAGCACGAGAGATCTCCTACAAGACGCACTGAGTGGCTGCTCCAGCCTGGGAACTCCAGCTCCGCTGCGGAGTCGAGTGGTGGCGGTGGCGGGACAGTTTGTTTTGAGCACCAAAGGGGCAACACCCGGAAGTGGCGCTGTACCGGAGCTGCGCTGCCGCCGGGGGCGGGTGCCGGGTACCGGGAGGTGGAGGGGACGCCGCGGTACTTTTTGGCGTAAGTGTCAGCGGAGGGTGCAGTACGCCCCCGGGGAGGGAGCCCATGGTTCCCGTCCTGGTTCTACGGTGGTAGATCCGGCTGGGTTCCTGGAGGCGAGGGCCTCGTGCGGGTGGCCAAGCTGGCGAGGGTTTGCGGCGGCCGAAGGGGATCACGCTCGCTTCATTCTCCCGCTCCAGGGGATTCGCTCTCTTCAGTTCAACCCTATTCCTACCACCCTTCGCCAGGCGAGTTGAGGGGAGTTGTGCTAGTGAGGAAGTCGCAGCTGGAGGAGAGAGTCCACTTGTTTTTTTAGGCTTCTAGAGGAGGCGAGCGGCCGCTTTGGTGGGGACGGTTGCTTTTCGGCCTTTTCAACTCCTCCTGAGAAATGTTTTTTCTTTGGCTGCACCACCGACTCAATTACTTCTCATGTTTGCCTTTACCCCCTGCAGCTTCTAACTTTGACTCCTCTGCACCTTAAAAGATGCTGGAGTCATATGTGACTCCAATTTTAATGAGCTATGTGAATCGCTACATCAAGAATTTAAAGCCGTCAGATCTGCAGCTTTCACTGTGGGGTGGAGACGTGGTTCTCAGCAAGCTCGAGTTAAAGTTGGATGTGCTGGAACAGGTAAGCCGTGTAGCTGTCATTACCTGGAAACATTTACAGCTTGTTTAGAAATTATCCATTGTTTCCTGCACTTCAGCTTTATGCTTTAAAAACTTAAATTTTCTGTTAAAGTATTTTGAGTTACCCTGAAACTACAGACCTTCCTTTACAGAAGTTTTTTTTTCATGGTTTGTTAGAATCGGATTCCCAAAAGGTGCCTCAGCAGATAGTTTCATTGTTCTTGCCAGAATTGCTCAGTCTACTTAATTCTCAAGCATTACCGGATATGCTAATATGCATTGCTAAGATTCTGAATGAAGCTGGAAAATATTACATTGCCATTTTCCTTTTTTGGGGAATGGAAGGGTCAGAAAGATAGTAAAGAAAGTTCTGTTTCTTGGTAGGAAAGATGACATTACCCCATGGCATCTCCAGAGAATTGAGTAAACCCAGATTGAGAATGCCAGCAAAATTAAAAATTTCTTATTCACTTTTTAAGTTTTTTTCTTTTTAGACTTGAGATTGGTCCGATGTAAATGAACTCTAATTTTAAATTTCATATATTAATCCATTGAATACATTTATTACTAACATATGCCAGGCAACTCTCTTAGGCCCGGGGATACAAAAATGATCTGTGGAGACTCAGAAAAGCCAGACCAACCGCTTTTTAGGAGATAAGGGAAGTCTTTTTTTTTGTTTTTAGCATTAATAAGGGATTTTGTTTTACTTTTTAAATTAAAAAGTAAAAATATCAAATATTATTAAAAATTCAAATTATATGCCAAAGATATTAAGTAAAAAGAAAGTCCTTTCTGCTCCCACTATGTAGGGGTCTCCACTATTAACA
Source organism: Paguma larvata (assembly GCA_030068075.1). Lineage (NCBI taxonomy): Eukaryota > Metazoa > Chordata > Mammalia > Carnivora > Viverridae > Paguma > Paguma larvata. Next base: position 43,366,003 of record CM057838.1, read on the forward strand.
CTTTTATTTGGATATTTCCAGACATCTTCCTGTGCACGTATCAATGCAATTATCATTATGCAAAGGAGATAAGAGAAGTCTTAATCCGATGGTGAAAGTTAATAATTTTTATATTCCACTGCTCTGTATTTTTGAATAATCTAGAGTTATCATTAAGAAATAATACTCTTAGTTCCTTCCTTTTCTCTCCAAGGTTATCTTAATATCTTCATTTTTTAAACAAAGGCACAAGTCCTAAGTATACAGCTCAGTTTTTATGTATGCATACACCTGTGTAACCACTATCGATCAAGAAATAGAATATTTCCCGTGCACCTGGGTAGCTCAGTCGGCTGAGCGTGGAACTCTTTGATTTTGGCTCACGTCATGATCTCCTCGTTGTGGGATCGCGCCTCCCCAACCACCTGGCGGGAGCATTGAGCCTGCTTGCAGTTCTTCCTTTATATGCTCTTCTGCTGCTCGCGTGTGCTCCCTTTTTCTCAAAATAAAGAAACATTAAAAAAAAAAATATTTCCTACACCCTGAATGACTCCCCTTTGTAAATCAATAGCCCCATCCCTAAAACAGGTGACTATTATTCTGACTTATAGATACACAGAGAAGTTTACCTGTTCTCGACCCTTAATAAATTGGAGTCACTTGTGTCTGGCTGTTTTCGTTTGACTTCATGGCTAAGGTGAACCCGTGTTGTTGCAGGAGCTGTAGATTGGTCTTTGTATTGCCTTGTAGTATTCCATTAGCTAAAGATTCACGGTTTGTTTTTCAATGGAGGTACAGGTGACTATTATTCTGATGTGTGTGTGTACACACACACACACACACACACACACACACAGTGAAGTTTACCTGTTCTTGAACCTTAATAAATTGGAATCACATGTGTCTGTTTTCGTTTGACTTTATGGCTAAGGTCAACCCGTGTTGTTGCAGGAACTGTGATTTGTTCTTTGTATTGCCTTGTAGTATTCCATTGGCTAAAGATTCACAATTTATTTTTCCATTGATGTACTTTGGGGTGCTTTCTACTTTTGGCTATCATGAAGAAAGCTTTTGTGAACATTCTTGTACATGTATTTTGGTGGACCTAGGGATTAATTTCCCTTAGGTGTATACTTAGGATATATATATTCACAATATATGTATATATATGTATATACACACACACATATATGTAACTGATGGATACTGCCAAATAGTTTTCCAAAGTAGTTTTATTAATCTACATTCTCACCAACAGTGTATGAGAGTTCCAGTTACTTAGAATTTTTGCTATTACTTGCCATGTTTGTTATTTTAATTTTCACCTTTCTGGTGGGTGTGTAGTGGTGTCTCGGTTTAAATTTGTGTTTCCCCAGATGCCTGGGTGGCCCTATTGGTTAAGCGTCCGACTTGGGTTCAGGTCATGATCTTGCAGTTAGTACATTCCACCCCTGCATCAGGCTCTGTGCTGATAGCTCAGAGCCTGGAGCCTGGTTCAGATTCTGTGTCTCCTTCTCTCTGCCCTTCCCCTGCTCGTGCTGTCTCTCTCTCTCAAAAATAAATATTAAAAAAAAATTAAAAAAATATTGCATGTCCCTAATGACTAACGAATGATGTTGAGCACATTTTCACATGCTGCTTATGGCTATTTGGATACTGTTATGTAAAGCCTTTTTTAAAAAATTGGGTATTCTTTTTTTTTAATTGATGTGTAGGGGTTCTCTACGTATTTTGGAAATGAGTCCTTTGTCAGATATGTTTTGCAGTATCTTCTCCCAGTCTGTTGCTTGTCTTTTTAGTCCCTTAAAGTCCTCTTTGGATGAATAGAAGCTCATAATTTCATTGAGATTTAAGTTTTAGTTTTTTCCTTTGTCTCGTTTAAGAAATACTTGCTTATTCCAGGAGCACGAAGGTATTATCTTGTTTTCTTTTTCATTCTTTTTTTGGGGGGGGGCTATTTTAATCACCCTGTGCTCATGATGAGTATAGTTCTTAATCCCATCATCTTTTTCACCTATCCCCTAACTCCTTCTCTGGTAACCCTTAGTTTATTCTCTATAGTTAAGAGTCTCTTGATTGGTTTGCCTCTCTTTTCCTTCTGTTCCTTTTGTTTCTTGAATTCCACATATCAGTGAAACCATATGGTATTTGTTTTTCTCTGACTGACTTAATTTTGAGTAGCATAATATACTCTAGCTCCATCCACATTGTTGCAAATGGCAAGATTTCATTCTTTTGATGGCTGGGTAATATTTCATTGTGTGTGTATAGATGCACACATTGCTTCTTTATCCTTTCATCTATTTAAGGACATTTGGGTTCTTTCCATAATTTGGCTACTATTGATAATGCTGCTATAACCATCAGGATGCCTGTATCCCTTTGCCTGATGATGAACATCATTTCATGTGCCTGTTGGCCATCTGTATGTCTTTGGGGAAATGTCTATTAATATCTACTGCCCATCATTTAATTGGATTATTTATTTTTTGGGTGTTGAGTTTGATAAGTTCTTTGTAGATTTTGGATACTAACCCAAATCGGATATCATTTGCAAATATCTTCTCCATTCTGTAGGTTGCATTTTAGTTTTGTCAATTGTTTCCTTCACTTTGCACAAGATTTTTAGTTTGATGAAGTTCCAATAGTTAATTGGTGCTTTTGTTTCCCTTGCCTCTAGAGACCTATCTAGAAAGAAGTTGCTATGGCTGAAGTCAAAGAAGTTACTGCTGTATTATTCTCCTCTAGAATTTTTATGTTTCTAGTCTCACATTTAAGTCTTTAATCCATTTCGTATTTATTTTTGTGTATGGTATAAGTAAGTGGTCCAGTTTCATTGTTTTGCATATTGCTGTTTGTTTTTCTTTTAGAAGCTTTGTTTTCTTTGATTTATCTAAAATTAATTTTTATTTCAGTGTGAATTTGAGGTTAAGAAGAACTTTTTTTTCCCTTTGATACTCAATTGATTTAGTTCATTTTTTGAACCATACTTTTTCTACTGAGTTGTAGTAAGTGGTTGCAAATCAGGTTGTCAAATGTAAGTGGACATTAATTCTGAACGCTATCTGCTCTGTAGCCCATTTGTCTATGCTTGTGCCATTACCATACTGTCTTTTACAGTATATTTTGGTATCATACTGTAATTTGTATGACTTTGTTATTTTTTCCTTGTCATACTCTTGTAAGTCTTTTGCATTTCCATATGCATTTTAATTTCAAGTTGTAAATTTTAGAATTAATTTCCCCCCAAAGGGGAAACCCACTGACATTTTTGTAGAGGTTACATCAAATCAGTAGATTACTCTGGGAGGAATTAACCTTAACACATATTGTGTTGACATAGTAGTGAGTTTTTAAATCCATATACATAGAACATTGCTGTCTGTACTTTTAGGTCTTCAGTTTTTCTAAGTGATGATTTTAAGTTTTCTGAGAGGCTTTGCATATGTATCATTAAACATGATCTTTTTGTTATAAGCAGCATTTAAAAATTTTTTTCATTTTCTAAAATACAAGTCAAAACCACAATGAAATACTACCTCTTACCTGGCAGAATGGCTAAAATTAATAACTCAGGAAATAGATGTTGGCAAGGATGTAGAGATAGGGGAACACTTTTTGCACTGTTGGTGGGAATGCAAACTGGTGCAGTCACTATGGAAAACAGTATGGAGGTTCCTCAAAAAATTAAAAATAGAACTATCCTAAGACCCAGCAATAAAAACTATGTATTTTTTCCAAAGGATACAAAAATGCTGATTTGAAGGGGCACATTCACCCCAGTGTTTATAGAAGCACTATCAGCAATAGGTACATTATGGAAAGAGTCCAAATGTCCATTGACTGATGAATGGATAAAGAAGATGTGGTGTGTGTGTGTGTGTGTGTGTGTGTGAGATAATGAATATCACTCAGCGTTCAAGAAGAATGAAATCCTGAACGTGGATGGAAGTAGAATGTATTATGCTAAGTGAAACAAGTCAGTCAGAGAAAGATAAATAACATGATTTCATACATACGTGGAATTTAAGAAACAGAATAGATGAACATGGGGAAAGGAAGGAAAAATAAAAAGAGGGAGGCAAGCCATAAGAGACTTAAAAACAGAGCACAAACTGTTTTTGTTTGCTTGAGGGATGTGGGCTGGGGGAATAGGGAACGGGCTAAATGGGCATTACGGAGGGCACTTGTTGGGATGAGCACTGGGTGTTATGTGTAAGTGATGAATTGTTAAATTCTCCTGCAATCATTATTACATTACATGTTAACTGACTTGGATTTTTTTTTTTAATTTTTTTTTTAATGTTTATTTAGTTTTGAGAGACATAGAGACAGAGTATGAGCAGGGCAAGGGCAGAGAGAGAGGGAGACACAGAATCTGAAGCAGGCTCCAGGCTCTGAGCCGTCAGCACAGAGCCTGACGCGGGGCTCGAACTCACAGACCGTGAGATCATGACCTGAGCCGAAGTCGGTCGCTCAACCAACTGAGCCACCCAGGTGCCCCTGGATTTTAATAAAATTAAAAAATTATTTTCTAAGTATGTTACCAGTACCCAGAAATACAATTGTTTTAGTATATCGACCAGTCATTGGCCTTTCTGACTTACCTAATAGTTTCTGGTCTTTTCTTTTGGATTGCCTATGTACACAGTCATGCCATTTGCAAATAGTGACAGTTTTACATCTTTCTTTCCAGTGCCTGTACCTTTTATTTCTTTATTGCACTGTGGGGTAGAAAATAGACATTCTTTTTTGCTCCCAAACCTCAGTAGGAAAGTGCTCAGTATTTTACCATTGAGCGTGTTGCTAGCTGTATATATACTCTTAACTATAAATGCTATTTTGTTCCTCCTTTTATAAGGTTTTTAAAATCATGAATGGATTTGAATTTTGTCTAATATTACATTTAGTGTATTTAGATTACATTTTAGTACATTTTCTTTTATTCCATTAATGTGAATTGCATTGTTTTTATTTTTAAAATTAAAAAATTATTTTTTTTAATGTTTATTTTTTTGAGAGAGTGTGTGAGGACAAGTGGGGGAGGGGCAGAGAGAGAGGGAGACACAGAACCTGAAGTAGACTCCAGGCTCTGAGCTGTGAGCACAGAGCCCAATGTGGGACTCGAACCCACGAACCGAACCGTGAGATCATGACCTGAGCTGAAGTTGGACACTTAACCAACTGAGCCACCCAGGCGCCCCACATTGAGTTTTTAGATGGAGTTTGCAAGCCATAAAGTAAGTATAAATACTTATCCATACTTCCTGTGTATTAACCTTTTTATATGTGGCTTGCTTTGATTTGCTAAATTCTGTTTAGTTTTTTTGTTTATTTTTATTTATTACTGATTTATTTTTGTTTATTTTTGAGAGAGAGAAAGCAAGAGCAGGGGAGTGGCAGACAGGAAGGGAGACAGAGGATCCAAAGCGGGCTCTGTGCTGACAGCAGAGTCTGATGCGGGGCTCAAACTCATGAACTGTGAGATCATGACCTGAACCGAAGTTGGACGCCTACTGAGCCACCCAGGTGCTCTTTTTTTTTTTTTTTTAAAGTTTATTTATTGTGAGAGAGCAGGGGAGGGGCAGACAGAGAGAGAGGGAGGGAGGGAGAGAGAGAGAATTCCGAGCAGGCTACAGGCTGCCAGTGCAGAGCCTAATGCAAGACTCAGTCACACAAACTCTGAGATCATGACTTGAGCCAAAATTAAGAGTTGGATGCTTAACCGACTGAACCGCCTGAGCACCCTTTTTATTTAGTTTTGTAGCTGCTATGTTTATAAATGATTCTGGCCTGTGATTTCTCTTTTCTTGTAATGTCCTTACCCGGTTTTGATTATCATAGATTTATTGGCTTCATTAAATTATTTGTGAACTATTTCCTCTTTTTATAATCTGAGCCTATGTAAGATTGATATTATTTTTCCTTTTTATTTGGTAAAATATACATACCAAAATTTACCATTGTATCCATTTTTTATTGTCGTGTTCTGTGGCATTGATAAGATTTACACTGTTGTGCATCCATTACTTTTTCCTTGTCCCAAATTGAACCTCTGTACCCATTGAACCTGACTCTCTATTCTGTCTTACCAGCCCCCTGTAGGCAGCCACCTAGAATGGCCACCACGATTCTACTTTGTTTTTATGAACCCGACCACTCTTCACCTTACAAATGGAAACCTACAATATTTATCCTTTTATGACTGGCTTATTTAACATAATTATTAGCACAACGTCTTCAAGGTTTATTCATGTTGTAGCATGTATAGAATTTCCTTCATTTTTGAGGCTGAATAATAGTCCATTATATATTCCACATTTTGTTCATTCATTCATTGATGCACATTTGGGTTGCTTCTACCTTTTGGCTATTGCGAGTAATGCTGCTGCAAACATGGATGTACGAATAACTATTTTGAGTCCCTGCTTTTAGTTGTTTTGGATATATACCCAAGGTGTAATTGCTAGATTGTATAGAAATTGTGTGTTTAAAGTTTTGAGGGGTACCCGGTGGTTCAGTTGGTTTAGTGTCTGTCCAATTCTTGTTGTCAGCTCAGGTCATGAGCTCCTGACTGTGAGAGGTGGGCCATATGTTGGGCTCTGTGTTGGGTGTGGAGCCTGCTCGAGATTCTCTCTCTCCCTCTCTGCCTCTCCCCTGCTCATTTTCTCTCTCAAAAAAAAAAAAAAAATCAAGACTCAGATGCTTAGCTGAGCCACCCAGGTGCCGCTTGATATTTTTATATATTCCAAAAAGGTCAATTACCCCAGTAAGTCAAGTTAACATTTGTCACCCTATACATGCATGACAAATTTTTCTTTTTTGTAATGAGAACTTTTAAGATTTCCTTTTTTTAGCAACTTTCAGATATGCAGTTTAGTATAATTACCATGCTGTGTATCACATCCCCATGACTTACTTATTTTATAACTGAAAGTTTGTACCTTTTGGCCCCTTTCACCCATTTTGCCTCCCCTCCACTGTATGCCTCTGGCAATCCCCAATCTGTTCTCTGTATCTATAGAAAAAAATTCTTTTAAAAACGGTTTTTAGGGGCGCCTGGGTGGCTCAGTCGGTTGAGCGTCCAACTTTGGCTCAGGGCATGATCTCTTGGTCCATGAGTTAGAGCCCCGCGTTGGGCTCTGTGCTGGCAGCTCAGAGCCTGGAGCCTGCTTCGGATTCTGTGTCTCCCTCTCTCTCTGCCCCTCTCCCACTCATGCTCTGTCTCTCTCTGTCTCAAAAATAAATAAACATTAAAAAAAGTGGTTTTAAAAAAATTTATTTTCAAACCTATTTTTGAATCTAAAGTGTATTTCTCTTTTTAAATTATTTTTGTAGAGTAAGCACACACGAGTCGGGGAGGAGATGGAGGGGGAGAGAGAGAGAGAGAAAATCTTAAGCACACTTCACGTAGGTGCAGAACCCAAACTGGAGCTTGATCCCACGATCCTGGGATCATGACCTGAGCCCAAATCTACAGCTGGATATTCAACCAACTGAGCCACCCAGTGCTCCTAAATTTATCTCTTGAGGAGAACATATAGTTGGATTTTTTAAAAAATCCAATCTGACAATATTTGCCTTTTGATTAGAGTGTTTAATTTCTCCACATGTAGTGTTTTTAATCACGTTTGGATTTCCACTTACCATTTTGCTATTTTCAATGTGTCTTGTGTCTTTTTTGTTTTTCTCATAATCCTTTACTTTTTAAAAAAATACTTAGAGAGTGAGAGCACAAGTAGATGAGCAGAGAGAGAGGGAGAGAGTATTCTAAGCAGGCTTTGTGTTGTCAGCGCAGAGCCTGATGTGGGGCTCAATCTCACAAACCATGAGCGCAGGGCCTGATGTGGGGCTCAGTCTCACAAACCATGAGATCATGACCTGAGCTGAAATCAAGTGTCGGACGTCTAACCAACTGAGCCACCTAGGAGCCTTCTTTGCTACTTGAAGTAGATACTTTTTAGTGTTTCTTTTTAATTCCTTAAATTTTCACATTATTTCTATTCTTAGTAGTTGCTCAAAGGATTATAATATGCATGCAATTTTTTAGTCTATTTGAGAGTAATGCTAAATTTGTTACATTAAAACACAAACTTTCTCCATTATACCTCCATTTCTTCCCGTTTCAATGTACTGTCATCTTATGAATTGCATCTTTGTGTTGTTATAATTTCATCGGTATAATTTTATAGTTAAATTTTAGGGAATGGCCTGTTACATCAGGAGAAAAATAAATTTATACTGTCCTTTAATGATTATCTATGTAAAATAACATTCATTGATGCTCTTTGTGTGGATTTGAATTACCATCTGGTGTTCCTCCCTTTGAGTGATGAACTTTTAGTATTTTGTTAGCAATGAATTAGCAGAGTCTTTGTTTATTTGGGTATTCCTTTATTTTGCCTGTACTTTTGAAGAATACTTTTGCTGGATATGGAATTCTTGGTTGACAGTTTTTTTTTAATTTTTTTTGATTTTTGTTTATTTTTTTGTTTTTTAATTTCCTCTCACTACCATCTTGCCTTTATTGTTTGTAATTAGAAGTTAGCTGTTTTGTTTCTTATTTCAAGATTTTCTTTTTGTCTCTGGCTTTCAACATTTTCAGTGTGGTGTGTCTGGGTGTGGATTTTCTTTTCTTTTCTTTTTTTTTTTTTTTTGCCATTTGATGGTGAGTTCTTTTAGTGAATTTTCGATTTAATTTACTGTACTTTTCAGTTCCTTAATTTCCATTTGGTTTTTCTTGGTCATTTCTTTCTCATTGACATTTCTATTTGATAAACTATTGTCTTCTGTTTCTTGAATCACATAAATTTAGTTTTCTTTATTTTTTAAAAACATTTATAATGTTTTCAAGTGTTTGTGGACTAAGTCCTAGAATTGACTACCTTCAGAACAGTTTCTATATACTTTGTATACTTTTCATGTTTCATAATTTTTGTTGAAAACTGGACAATATAGGTAGTAAGTTGTCGCAACTCTGAATTCTTATTTCCTCTATCTCTTGTGTTTTTGGTTTCTTGATTTCTTTAATGACTTGCCTGAACTACATTTGTGGTGTTGCCCCTGAAATGTGTTGCCTCTAACGTTGGTATTCTTCCTTTTCCCCATCCCCCAATTCTTTGTGTTTGCAGCTCTGGCTTTCTAGGGATTACCCTGGGTCAGTATAACTTAGTTACCAGCTAGTGATTGGCCAGAGGCTGTTTAAACCATTGAACCAGTAAGTCTTCCAGTCTTTGGCATGGAACATATACATACATAGATATCTATATAGAAGATGTCTCTATATAGACATATATAACTTTCATATATATGTATTTGTATATATTTATATATTTTTTATACATATATAATTTTTATATACATATATTTATATATATGGGTATCTCTATATAGGTATATATAATTTTTTCAACTTTTTGGATTTACACAGTCAACCATGAATGAGTAGCTTCTTACTTCCCTCTCTTCTGAGTAAGCACAACATGGTAAATGCATGTAGCTTTCCAGACTATCAGGGATATGTGAAATCATAGCTAGGTTATCTTTGGCTATTTTGTTCTCATGATCTCTGTGTTAATTTTCTGGCACGTCTGCTGTTTTGTTGCTTGTACCAACACATATTGTGACCTGAGGCTAGACTTCGCTATTGCCTTTGATTTTTCTTTCATTTTTAACAACTTTGTTCGGTTTTGTCATTGCTTTTTGGAAAGAGGATTTGCCAGCTTCCTAACTCCTAATTCTTAAAGTCCTGTAATCATTCTTATTTGGTAGTAGAAAGCATATAACATAAAACTTACCATCTTAACCATTTTAACCATTTTTAAGTATTACAGTGTTAATGAACTAATATACATTGTTGAATGGATCTCTAGAACTTTTTCATCTTTCCAAACTTAAAACTGTATATCCATTTAACAATAGTTTCCATTTTCCTCCCCATCCCTTTGCATGCAACCCTTGGCAAACACGATTTTACTTTCTAAGATTTGGACTACTTTAAATATCTCATATAAGTAGAATCATTAATGTTTGTCTTTTTGTGACTGGCTTATTTCACTTAGCATAATGTCTTCAACATGGTCTTGTTGTAGTGCAAGACAGAATTTCCTCTTTTGAAGATAATATTTGATTGTATATAACACCTTTTCTTTATCCATTTATCTTTTCAGTGGACATTTAGACTGCTTCCACCTCTTGAGTATTGTGAATAATGCTGCAGTGAACATGGCCATGCAAATATCTTTTTCAAATCCTGCTTTCAGTTCTTTTTGGTATATACTCAGAACTGATTTTAGATGGAAATTCTATTTTTAATTTTTTCAGGAACTTCCATAATGTTTTCTTTAGTGGTTGCATCACTTTACATTTTCACCAATAGGACATAAAAGTTCCAATTTCTCCACATACTTGACAGCACTTACTATGTTTTGTTTTTTGATAGTGGCCATTCTAATAGGTGTGAGATGGCAAGTCATCGTGGTTTTGATTTGCATTTCCCTGATTAATAATGGTGAGCATCTTTTCATATATTGTGCTAGTTGGCCATTTGTATGTATTCTTTTCAGAAAAGTCTATTCAGTCATTTACCCATTTAAAAAATAGTTATTTCGAGAGAGCAAGCAGAGGAGGAGCAGAGAGAGAGGGGGAGAGAATTCGAAGTAGGCTCAGTGCCATCAGCATAGAGCCTGACATGAGGCTCAATTCCATGAACTATGAGATAATGAATGACCTGAGCTAAGATCAAGAGTCTGATGCTTAACCAACTGAGCCACCCAGGCAACCCCTGTCATTTATTTACCCGTTTAAAAATATTTTTTTAAGTTTTTATTTTTAAAATATTTTTGAGAAAGAGAGCAGACAGAGAGGGGGACAGAAGGTCTGAAGCAGGCTCTAGAGAGCCCAGTGTGGGGTTCTAACTCACAAACTGCAAGATCATGTCCTCGGCCAAAGTCAGATGTTTAACTGAGCCATATGGACACCCCGCCCATTTTTAGATTGATTATTTTTTGTTGTTTCAGATATTAACTCCTCATTAGATACATGGTTTGCAAATATTTTCTTCCATTCCTTTCTCCCGTTGGTTTTTCACTCTCTTGAATGTTTTCTTTGCTGCCTGAAGGCTTTGAAGATTGTCTATATTTGCTTTTGTTGCTTGTTAAATTTAAGGTATGTCTGTTTTCTTTAGAATCTTTTGTGATAGCCTACGAAGAATTAGGTTTTTGAGAACAATTCAACCCCCTTCTTAAATTCTTTGTTACTAATATTCTTTGTGCAGTCATAGATGTTCTGGTTTTAGGAATGTATTTTTCACAATGTATTTCTTAATGGTTAAAAGTGAATAAAATATTTTAAAGTCGTACAATAAATTTTGAGAAGTAGACAGAAGGAAAATTATATAGTTACATTAGGGATGGTCTATTATAACAATATTTGTGTTTTGTCTTTCATAAGACATAAATGTATTCTCATTTATCACAACTGATGAGGAAATGGAAATGATCTTGCTTATAGTCAGATGATTAATAAATGTTTAACTTCAACTGGATTTCCACCATGGGTGATATGGTTCAAAATTCCATGTTCAAATATAGAATGCTGCCTCTTGTGTGTTACTGTTTAGACAGTAGTTAAGTTGATTCGTAGCATTCTGATGATACTGAGGTCTTGATTCATGTGCTTCTTCAATTTCTTCCTGAGAAAATCCAATTTGTATCCATAAACTGCAACTTTGGTAGCCATTTCACAAATGTATCATTGTTACACAAGTGAGAAAGTGGTAGAGATGGCAAGGTCATGGACTTTTTGTCCAAATAGATGCGAAGCCAATGGAAAGTATTAAGTGCTCATAATGGAAGTATAGATGCAGTATAGTTGTGAAGAGCAAGGGCATCATATTTTCCAGTTTTGAGTCCCAGTTTTCCAGAATGTGTCATTTTGGGCAGAATTTGACCTTTAAATGCCTCAGATTGTTTGTCTGTAAAATTGGTAGAATAATAGTATTTACTTTTTAGGGCTCTTTCAAGAGTTAAGTAATTGTATGCAGGTAAAGTGTGTGGTATATAGTAGGTGCTTAGTAAGCTCTAACATTGTTTTGTTTTAGACACTGACTGAAATATAATCTGTGCCAGTTGATTTCTACTTGAAATCACTGCATCTTTCAAATTAATGTAATAATGGCAAATGCTTAAACTGTGACACACCACTAGAATAACGTAGTAGAAAAAGATTTTTAATATTCTGCTCTTGCAAGAAAAAAACTTATGAGGACATACATGAGACCCACACATTTGTTATAGTGGTAGGCATTTTTATAATGATTGCTCTTTGAGGAAGACAATATTCTAAGCACTTTATGTAAATTCATTTCATCCTCAATTGTTATGTAAATTTTACAGATAAAAACATTAAACAAGTTGCCCAGTGGTTTGCAATACTGGTTAGGTTTAACTATACTGCTGACTCTCTTGTTAAACTAAGTAGATGGGCAATTGTTGTATGGATGAATAATGTGTACCTTAACTTTCACAAATATAATTAAAATAACTCGAAAAATGTGATTGAATTATAATCTACATCCAATTTATTTTTTTTCTTTGTTGATTTGTAACAGAAATTTTATGTCAGTGAAACAAATTACTAATATAAAGTGATTATGGTGACATTTATGTTTTCATTTGTAACCTTTTTTCTAATGATAATGGAAACCAGTCAGAAAACATTTAAATTTTATGACCAGACAGTATCTAGGTAGGTACAATCTTTATTTGGGTAAAGCTCAATACTTTTTTTGTTTCTCAGGGTTAGTCAGTTTTTATTAACATGTCATACAGTTATCTCAATGCAGCTGTCTATTATGACTGTTACAACCACTACTGTATATGAACTTTTATTATGTACCATGTATTGTATATTTATTCAGGAGAAAAAAAAATGGAGACTCAGGTTAAGTAGCTATTAAAAGTAACTTGTACAGTATGTTTTTGTGGTGTATCATTAACTATAGTTTAACAAGCTATTTGGTACTTTTGTTGAATGTTTCTCAAAATACTTTTGTTTTAGAAATTTCATTTCTCTTTTCAGAAAGTAATTTGGATATTAGGATGAAAAAATTAAACACTAACTTTGAATATTTTGTGTTTTAAGGAATTGAAATTACCATTCACTTTTTTAAGTGGACATATTCATGAGTTGAGGATCCATGTACCATGGACAAAACTTGGTTCAGAGCCAGTGCTCATTACCATCAATACAATGGAATGCATTTTGAAACTTAAAGATGGAATACAGGTAAGAAGTTATTAAATCTAGTTGTTTATGTTAACCAATTTTAATAGTTATTAATGTTTGATATTTCTTTAACTTTTCGGATATGTCACCTTTAATCAAAGCTCACGTACACTTAATGTTTCTCACTTGCCTATTAAAGTAACATATTAATTGTAAAGTAATATTAATTGTGAAAGGGTCTTTGTAAATTTGGATAAAACATTCTAATGAATATTTTCATACTAATTTTACTTTAATCGTAATCATCATAGGGATCATGTACATGGCTTATTATCTGTATCGACTAGAAGTGGGACTTCATTGTGTCCAATTTTCAGATGAAGGTCTTGCAAAAGACCTGTATGATTTTTTTGTTTATGTGGCATTTCTAAATGAGATTAAAGTTTCTCATTTTTTGAGATGAAAATATATTGATTTACCTTCATGTCAAAAAATTTAAAACTAAGTTTTTAGTTTAATTCCAGTTGGTTAACATACAGTGTCATCAGTTTCCGGTGTACATTATAGTAGTTTAACACTTACATACCATGCCGTGTGCTCATCACAAGCACGTCACCTATTTCACCCATTTCCACACCCACCTCCCCTCTGGTAACCATTAGTTCTCTGTATTTTAGAATCTTTTTCTTGGTTTGCCTTTTTTTTTTTTTCCTCTTTGCTAGTGTGAATGTATAAAGAAGCTGTGATGTGTATATACAATGGAATCTTATTCAACCATAAGAAAGAATGAAATCTTGCCATTTGCTAGAGAGTATTATGCTAAGCAAAATAAGTTAGAGAAAGGCAAATACCATATGATTTCACTCATGTGGAATTGAAGAAGCCTATCAAATTGCATTGTGTATTTGAAGTTTTGGCATCAGAAGCTGATTCTTTTTTTTTTTTCTAACTTACCTTTTCTTTGCCCCATCTTACATTTATTTTTAGTATTTTCTTTCTTTCTTGTAAAGGTGTAATGCTGACTTTTATTGAGTCTCTAGAAAAAATCTAGAAAGCAAATAGGTCTGATCTGACAGCAACATATCATAAATTTTTTCATTTTCATTTTATAGAAAAGTAATGTCTTTCATTTTTATTACTTTTTCCTTAGCCCATATTTAACTTTCAGGTTTAAAAAATGCCTTCTAGAACCAAATGAGTTGATGAGTATTGTTAAATTGTTACATTTAAGTTACTAATTTATTAAACGTTAAGGCAATTTTAGTGTATCCTAAATATAACTTCAGTATCTGTGAAATTAAAGTTATTTATGATAAATCATTTCCTATTTTAAGAAGATACTTTGAGATTCTTATCAACCCACTGAACTCTTTTTTTCCTTTTATGAGATCTTTGATTCCGAATCTTTTGTTATCTAATTTAACTGATATAGTTCCCATGAGAATTTATTTTGTAAACTTAAAATGGGAGATTGATTTAGAAATCTGTGAGATAGTTATATAACAACAAAGTTTTATTTTATATTTATATTTGATAATTCTTAAATGGTTCTTAATCATCATCTGTTCCTGGGATTTAATTTTTTTTAAAATCTGGACTTGGTTATACCACCCATGGAGTGCTTCATATTAAAAGAGAAAAAAAAATCCAGACACTAAGGATTTTTTTCAATGGGAAGGTGGAAGTTTCAAGGCCAGATGTCCCATAAGAAACACATTTTAAAAGAGGCAAATTACAACTAATTATAGAGGCTGCAGAAAAAGATTTGTAACACATGACTTAGTGCAACCTAGAACTAATATTTGATATTGGACCATGCAGATGGCTACTGCAGGAATGATCAGATTTCCTGCTTGCATGGTATTTGAGACTTGAATTTTGTGGTGTGTACAGCAAAAGGTCAAGTGTCATGAATGTAAACTACTCTCAAAATAAGTATTTTTTGCAGATGTTTAAAATTTTGAGGTAGAAAAGATTTTTGAAAATTATAGTTGACATTTGGACAAATTATTCAGCAATGTACATCCCCAGAGAGTAATACTTAGGTTAGTGATTGGAATTAATTTTTCAGGAAGACAGTATAGATGAAACACACTTTTAAACAGTCTATTTTCCTGTCTTAAGCTTTGATTAGTATAGTAGGAAATGAAGTTAAAAATAACACATGTGCTAGTAAGACTGGATGAGCCCATATTAAATTATTTTAAGTTATTACATTTTATAATCAAAATGAAGAAAATACTTATTTTGTAAATGCAATTAATGTGTGATGGTTAAATGAAAGGATCATTTAGAGTCTAGATATGAATCAGTTAAAAATACTATTGATATTTGAGAATGTAATAAAAATACTACTTAGAAATCTGAGGTCTAATCCAGAAGAGGTCATTACAAAAATATAATATTGCTAAATGCCTTGATAAGGCATGTCTAGTTTGGTTACCTTTAATTTAATTCTACCAACATTTGTTGATTTCCTACCCTTCAGTGCCTTCAAAAATATTGCCAAGATATTTATATAATCTTCTAAGGAGACTTGGAAAGAGATTTATAATGATTTGAGGGTGACTAGTGATAATGGTTATAATATACTGCTTTAACATGTCTCTGTAAGTAGTTTTTTAGAGATTTTTTTTTTCATTGAAAGGTGACCCAAGTTGTTGTGTTAGATAAAATAGAGGCCACCTTGATGTCCACATTGAATTATTTTTAACATATAGATATTTCACTGAGAAAACATTTAACTGTTTACTCTGAGAGACGTTTCTGTCTTCATACTTGCCTTTAGATGCTTCAGATTTTATTTGTGAACTGTTGTTTTTGTTTTGGACTTTAGGTACAGAATTTGATTCATGACATATCGTCAGTGGTTCAGGACTGATTTGTTCAACTAGTTCACTCTAGTGTAATCCTATAAATATACGTGGATCCAGCATTAACTAAATGCTCCTATCCTTTTGCATATTCTTGCTTTTCAGCTTCTGTGGGTCTCACCTGTAAAATAGGGCAAGACTTGCTACATAGTTCTTATTCTACAGTGCATATGCTTTCTTCACTCATTGTATTAGTAAGTCTTGTAAAAAAGCTTCTTCAACCTGATGAGAGCAGTAGTAAATTTGTTTTTAAAGAACTTATTTATTCTGGTCTTTGGATCACCTAGAAAGTAAAAAAACGAAAAACTTAAAATCTTTTGACTTGATAAATGTAACTATTTTCAAGTCTGTTTACAGAATACTTTTCATAAAAAATCTTAAAATCTTTTTATCTAAAGGAAAACTTTGAAAATATTAGTAAAAACTCGGGAAAAGTAAGTAAGCTTTTTGTTAATGTATGCATGTGCTTTTAATCCCTGGTTAATGCTTAGAATTACAGGACAGTCTTGCTGTCCTTTCTCCTTGTGTGTTTTGGTGCTGTGGAAATCTAGTATTTGTGTAGATAGTCTCCAAGAAAAAAGGGAAGTATTCTATCTTGTCCTTGGAGCTGGAGCTTAAGCTTCCTCATGCTGGAGTAAGTGTTGGCAAGGCTATTAACAATATTTATATTGCTTTTTTAAAAAACACTTCAATTCTCTTAAATGAGGTGGGATTAATTTGAATGACTATGGTTTGGACGTGGTCATCCAATCACCGCAAAAATCCGTATGTTGAAATTCCACTCATCAAAGATGATGGTATTAGGAGGTAGGATCTTTGGCGCGCCTGGGTGGCTCAGTTGGTTGAGTGTCCGACTTCAACTCAGGTCATGATCTTGTGGTCTGTGAGTTCGAGCCCCGCGTCGGGCTCTGTGCTGATGTCTCAGAGCCTGGAGCCTGCTTCCGATTCTGTGTCTCCCTCTCTCTCTGCCCCTCCCCTGCTCACGCTCTGCCTCTATGTCTCTCAGAAGTAAATAAATGTTAAAAAAAAAAAAAATTGAAAAAAAAAAAAAAGGAGGTAGGATCTTTGGGAGGGACTTACGTCATGAGCCCTCATGGATGGGGGGGATAGTGCCTTATAATAGAGGCTCCAGAGAGGTTCCCTGCTTCTTTTGCCATGTGGGGACACAGTGAAAAGGTCCCGGCTGTGAAAGGAAGAGGGCCCTCAAACCAGACCATATTGGCACCTTGATCTTAGATTTCCCAGCTCCCAGAACTTTTAAGCCACCCAGGCTGGTATTTACCCAAATGGACTAAAACAACCACCTTTCAGAAGCTTAACAGGGTTCAGAAACACTGACTTAGGCTGTGGAATTCATTGTTGATTATTGACTCCTTCACTTGCACTGCCGTAGGTTAATGATGGTGGTGGTGATGATAACATAATAAAGTCTAGATTCTGTCTGTAGCTTCCTTATATAAACAAATGAGAAAGAGTCCCCCATAAATTATGGGTGGTGTCTTTACTTTCACTAGAGAGCCCCTTTTATATTGTAAAGGAAGTGAATACTCTGGTACTCATTCCTGTGTAACAGCTCAGAAAAGCTATGTAACTATTAATAAAATTCTAATAACTTCATATCGTTTTGATCTGGTGGGAGAATTTTGTAGAGTAAGTAGCTAAATAATTTTTAGTCTTTGGCTGTATCTGCTGTCTACAAACTTCAGGCCTTGGGTTTGAGTTCTTATTTCTGGTGGTGTTACTGGAATGGTGCAGTAGGATTGGGAAGTGGGCATCTGACCTTTTCTGTCAAGAAGGTGAATGGAGAATTTAGTAAAGGAAGCTCCGGAAGTCCTGACAGTGATTCCTAAATAATCTGCCCTGGTAATAGGCCACATGAAAGAGTAGAGAGATTATATAATATCAAAACCAAGTAACATGTAAAGGAGGGATGGGGTGGTTACCTGTGTCCCTTCATATCCTCATCCGAGAGAAGAATAAATCAAATCACCATTTCTGTAGATACACATAATATTATGTTTTGCTGAAGAAGTTTTAAATACGTGAATCTGATCCTGAATTTACTTGCACTTAATATATGCCAAATTCTTCTAGTACGTGAGGTGTTGAGTTTAGTCAAGTGCAGCAAGCATTAGGGTGGTTCCTGTTGTCTTTCTTCCGTATATCTTGAATCTTCTAAAATTAACTTAAAAAACACCTGAGATACATTCTAAGTCCTTTTTGAGATGTGGTAGAAACATAGATACTTTTGAGTTTTATTCTGGGTAGAATGCTTTATTTATGTACTTATATATATTTTGGTTATCGGTTGTTTTTTCATTTTTATTCCAGCTTTATGGAGATATAATTGACAAAACGCTTAAATTTAAAGTGTATGATGTGATTATTCAAGTATACCTTGTGAAAGGATTTACACCATCAAGTAAACACCTCCGTTGTTTCACAGTTATCTTTTTTTAACTTTTTTTTTTTTGATGAGAATGCTTAAGATCTACTCTTAGCAAATCTCAAGTATACAATATAGTATTATTACCTATAGTCACCAACCCGTACATTAGAATCTCAGATCTTGTTCAGCTTGTAACTGAGAGTTTGTACCCTTTCACTAATATTGCCCATTTCACCTGGAACCTGTCAGATGTTATTATTCTATTGTTTCTCTGAGTTTGACACTTTTTTTTTTTTTTTTTGAAGATTACATGTAAGTGGCATCATAGTGATTCCACACCGTATTTGTTTTTGTCTGGTTTATTTCACTTTGCACAATGCCCTCCAGTTTCATCTATGTTGTTGCAAATGGCAGGATTTCTTTATTTTTACAGCTGAGTAATATTCTCCTGTGTCCATGTGTGCGCGTGTGCGAGTGTCAGTGTCCCCACTCACCCATTGATGGACACTTAGGTTATTTCCATATCTTGGCTATTGTCAGTAATGCTGCGGTGAACATGAGAGTACAGGTATCTATTTGCAATAGTGATATTGTTTGCTTTTGCTATATACCCAGAAGTGGGATTGCTGGATAATATGGTAGTTTTATGTTTAAATTTTTGAGGAACCTCTATACTGTTTTCCATAATGACAATACCAATTTACGTTACTACCAACATCGTACACAGGTTCCCTTTTTTCAGTATTCCTTATCTTTTGTCTATTTGATAATAGCCATCCTAAGAGGTTTGAGATGATATCTTATTGTGGTTTTGATTTGCATTTTTCTGATGGTTAGTAATGTTCAGTATGTTTTCAGGTACCTGTTGGACTTGTGGAGCTTCTTTTTTTTTAATGTTTATTTTTGAGGGAGAGAGAGAAAGAAAGAGAGAGGGACCGCAAGTGGGGGGGGGGGCTGGCAGAGAGAGAGGAAGACGCAGAATATGAAGCTGACTACAGGCTCTGAACTGTCAGCATAAAGCCTGATGTGGGGCTCAAACCCATGAACTGTGAGATCATGACCTGAGCTGAAGTCGGACGTTTAACTGACTTAGCTACCCAGGTGCCCTGACTTGTGTAACTTCTTTAGAAAAAAGTTTATTCTGTTCCTTTGCTCATTTTTAATTGGAGTGTTTTTTGATAGTGTAGAAGTTGATTTCTCATAATTTTGATATTAACCCCTTTTAAGATATGTGGCTTGCAAATATATATTCTCCCAAAATGAGTTTTCATTTTGTTGATAGTTTTCTTGGCTGTACAGAAGCTCTTTAATATGTAGTCCCACGTGTGTGTGTGTGTGTGTGTGTGTGTGTTGTATGTGGTCTATATATACATATGTATATGTATATATATATGTTTTTTTTTTCTTTTATTGCCTATACATTTGTTCTTGTATTCCAAAAGTCATTAAGGTAGGAGTTCATTTCCTTCCTTCCCTCCTTCCTTCCCTCCTTCCCTCCTTCCTTCCCTCCTTCCTTCCCTCCTTCCTTCCCTCCTTCCTTCCCTCCTTCCTTCCCTCCTTCCCTCCCTCCTTCCCTCCCTCCTTCCTTCCTTCCCTCCTTCCTTCCTTCCCTCCTTCCTTCCTTCCCTCCTTCCTTCCCTCCCTCCTTCCTTCCCTCCCTCCTTCCTTCCTTCCCTCCTTCCTTCCTTCCTTCCCTCCTTCCTTCCTTCCCTCCTTCCTTCCTTCCCTCCTTCCTTCCTTCCCTCCTTCCTTCCTTCCCTCCTTCCTTCCTTCCCTCCTTCCTTGCTTCCCTCCTTCCCTCCTTCCCTCCTTCCCTCCTTCCCTCCTTTCCTGGATATCCAAATTTCCCAGCATGATTTGTTGAAGAGACCCTCCTTTCTCCATCGTATGTTCTTGATGCCCTTGTTGAAGATTAGTTGACCCTATATGTTTGGGTTTATTTCTGGTTATCAATTCTGTTTCATTGATCTATGTCTCTTTTTTTTTTAATTAAAAAATTTTTTTAATCTATTTTTGAGAGAGTGAGAGAGAGAGCATGAGTGGGGGAGGAGCAGAGAGAGAGACAGAAACAGGCCCCAGGCTCTGAGCTATCATCACAGAGCCCAGCGTGGCAGTTGAACTCACAAACCTTGAGATCATGACCTGAGCCAAAGTTGGACACTTAACCTACTGAGCCACCCAGGTGCTCCATGTGTCTGTTTTTATGTTAGTACCTACTGTTTTGATTACTGTGGCTTTGTAATAAATATATTTGAAATCAGAAAGTGTGACTCTTCCAGCTTTGTTATTTTTTCTCAAGATTGCTTTGGCTATTTGAGATCTTTTTGTGGTTCCATATGAAGTTTGAAATTGCTTTTCCTGTTTATGTGAAAAATGCCCCTGGAGTTTATAGTAATAGCATTGAATATGTAGATCACTTTAGGTATTTTATTGTTTTTGTTGCTATTGTAAATGAGAATGTTTTTTAAATTTCTCTGATAGTTCATTAATAGCTTATAGAAACACAGCTGATTTTTGTTTAGTTATTGTACCCTGTAACTTTACTGAATTTATTAGTCCTACTAGTTTTTTTGTAGGAGTCTTTAGAATTTCCTATATGTAAGACATTGTCATCTGCAAACAGATAATTTTACTGCTCTCTTTCCATTTGGATGCCTTTTATTTCTTCTTATTTCCAAGTTGTTCTGGCTAGGACTTCCAGAATTATGTTGAATGGTGGAGCGGACATCTTTGTCTTATTCCTGTTCTTATAGGAAAATGTTTCAGCTTTTCACCATTGAGTATGATATTAACTGTCATGGTGTCATGTATAGCCTTTATTATGCTCAAGTACATTCCTTCTGTACTTAATTTGTTGAGAGTTTTATCATGAAGGAATGTTGACTATGGTCAGATGCTTTTTCTGCATCTAATGAGATGATAATGGTTTTTATCCTTCATTTGTTAATTTGATGTATTTTATTTATTGATTTGTGTATGTTTGAACCATCTTGGCATCCTAGGGATAAATCTTGCTCGATCATGCTCTATGATTATTTTAATGTGCTATTTAATTCAGTTTGCTAATAACTTGTTGAGAATTTTTTTTTAATGTTTATTGATTTTACGAGAGAAATAACTGAGCCTGGGTGGGGGAGGGGCAAAGAGAGAGGGAGACAGAGTCTGAAGCAGGCTCCAGGCTCTGAGCCACCAGCACAGAGCCCAACGTGGGACTTGAACCCATGAACTGTGAGATCATGACATGAGCCAACTGAGCCACCCAGGCATGCTTAACCAACTGAGCCACCAAGGCACCCCTCTTGCTGAGAATTTTTACATCTCTATTCATTCATCAGGGATATTTGCCAGCAATTTTCTTATAGTGTTCTTGTCTGGGTTTGATATTAAAGTAATGCTGGACTCCTAAACTGAGTTTGGAAGTATTCCATCCTATTTAGATTTTTGGAAGAGTTAGAGAAGGATTCGCATTAATTCGTCTTTATATATCTGGTATAATTCACCACTGTAGTATTTTTCTTGGACTTTTCTTCATTGTTTTATTTCTTCAAGGTTTTTATTTTTTGTTTTAATTACGATGGGTGCACTCATTAATCCCCATCACCTATTTAGTCTGTTTTCCCATCCACCTTCCCTCTGGTAATCATCAGTTCTCTTCAGTTAAGAGTCTATTTCTTGGTTTGTCTTTCTCTTTTTATTTCCCTTTGCTTGTTTGTTTTGTTTCTTAAATTCCATATATGAGTGAAATCATATGGTATTTGTCTTTCTTTGACCTCTTTCACTTCGCCATTATATTCTCTAGCTCCACCCATATTGTTGCAAATGGCAAGATTTCATTCTTCTTAATAGCTGAATAATATTCCACTGTATATGTATATTTCCACATCTTTTTTATTCATCCGTTGATGGACACTTAGGCTACTTCCATAATTTGGGTATTATAGATAAAGCTGCTGTAAATATTGAGGTGCATATCCCTTTTAATTAGTGTTTTTTTATTCTTTAGGTAAATACCTAGTACTGCAGTTGCTAGATCATAGGGTCGTTCTATTTTTAACTTTTTAAGGAACCTCCATACTGTTGTCCAGAGTGGCTGCACCAGTTTGCATTCCCACCAACAGTGCAGGCGGGTTCCTCTTTCTCCACATCCTTGCCAATGCCTTTATTTGTGCTGTTGATTTTAGCCATTCTGACAGGTGTTAGGTGATATCTTATTGTATTTTGATTTTCATTTTCCTGATGAGTGATGCTGAACATCTTTTCATGTGTCTGTTGGCCGTCTGGATGTCGTCTTTGGAAAATTGTCTATGTTTTCTGCCTATTTTTTAACTGGATTGTTAATTTTTGGGGTGTTGAGTTTGATAAGTTCTTTATAGACTCTATATACTCTTTATCAGATTGGTCATTTGCAAATATCTCCTCCCATTCTGAAGGTTGCCTTTTAGTTTTGTTGATTGTTCCCTTCACTACACAGGACTTTTATGGTTTCCTGTATCACATATAGGTTTTTAATCCATTTTGAGTTTATTTTTGTGTATGGTGAGAAGATAATGGTTCAGTTTTATTATTTTTCATGTTGCTGTCCAGTTTTCCCAATACCATTTGTTGAAGAGACTGTCTTTTTTCCATTGGATATTCTTTCTTGCTTCGTTGAAGATTGATTGACTATATAGTTGTGGGTTCATTGCTGGGTTTTCTGTTCAGTTCCTTTGATCTACTTGGTTTTTTGTTTTTTGTTGTTTTTTGTTTTGTTTTTTTTGGCATTTATTTATTTTGAGAGAGAGAGAGATAGAACATGAGCAGAGGAAGGGCAGAGAGAGAGGGAGACACAGAATCTGAAGCAGACTCCAGGCTCTGAGCTGTCAGCACAGAGCCTGATGCTGGGCCGGAACCCATGAGCGAGATCATGACCTGAGCTGAAGTTGGACGCTCAACTGACTGAGCCACCCAGGCGCCCTTGATCTGTTTGTTTTTATGCCAGTACCATACTGTCTTGATCACCACCGCTTTGTAATATAAATTGAAGTCTTGGGTTGTGATGCCTTCAGCTTTGCTTTTTTTTTTTTTCAAGGTTGCTTTTTCATATATGATGTTTATTATGGCTTTTTGGGATCTTGTGTGGTTCCATACAAATTTTAGGACTGTTCGTTCTAGCTCTGTGAAAAATGCTGTCGGTATGTTGATAAGGATTGCATTAAATTTGTAGATTGCTTGGTTAGAATAGACAGTTTAACAATATTTGTTCTTCCAGTCCTTGAGCATTGAATATCTATTTCTTTGTGTTAACTTCAGTTTCTTTCTTCATTGTTTTATAGTTTCCAGAGTACAGGTCTTTTACCTCTTTGGGTAGGTATATTTCTAGGTATTGTATTATTTTTGGTGTAGTTGTAAATGGGATTGTTTTCATAATGTCTTTTTGCTGCTTCGTTATTAGTGTATATAAATGCTTACCGATGTACGTTGATTTTTGTATCCTGTGACTTTACTGAATTTGTGTATCAGTTCTAGCATTTTTTTGGTGGAGTCCTTTGGGTTTTCTGTAAGAGTGTCATTTGCAAATAGAGGCTTACTTCTTCTTACTGATTGGATGCCCTTTTTTTGATGTTCGATTGCTTTGGCTAGGACTTCTAGTACTAATGTTGATTAAAAATAGTGTGGCTATCCTTGTCTTGTTCCTGGACCTTAGGGAAAGCCTCTGAGTTTTTCCCCATTGTGGATGATGTTAGCCGTGGATTTTTCATATATGGCCTTATTATGTTAAGGTATGTTCCCTCTAAACCTACTTTATTGAGGGTTTTTATCATGAAAGGTTGCTGTACATTGTCAAATGCTTTTTCTGCTTCTATTGAAGGGATCATATGGTTTTTATCCTTTCTATTATTGATGTGATATATCACATTGATTTGCAAATATTGAACTACACTTATGACCCAGAAATAAATTCCATTTGATTGCGTTGATTTCTTTTTTTTTTCTAATGAATGATTTTTTGTAATGCACCATGGATTTGGATTGCTAGTATTTTGTTGAGGATTTTTATATCTATGTTCTTCAGAGATATTGGCCTGTAGTTCTTTTTTCTTTTTTTTTTTTTTTTTCCTTTGTGTTGTTTTTATGGTTTTGGTACCAGGATAACGCTGACCTCATAGAATGAATTTGGAAGTTTTCCTTCCTTTTCTATTTTTTGGAATTTTTTGAGAATCGGTATTAACTCCTTTTAAAATGTTTGACGGAATTCAGTTGTGAGGACATCTAGTCCTGGACTTTGGCTTGTTGGGAGTTTTTTGATTATTGATTCTATTTCTTTGCTGGTTATCTGTTCAAATTTTTCTGTCTCAATTTTTTTAGTTTATGTTTCTAGGAATTTATTCATTTGTTGAGGTTATCTAATTTGTTGGCATATAACTTTTCATAATCTCTGATAATTGTATTTCTGTGATTTTATTTGTTATTTCTCTGCGATTTTATTTATTTGGGTCCTTTGTTTTTTCTTTTTGATAAGTCTGGCTGATTTTTCAAAGAACTACCTTCTAGTTTTATTGATCTCTTCTTCTGTTTTTTTTTTTTTTTTAGTTTCTATATCATTTATTTCTGCTCTAACCTTATTTCCCTTCTTCTGCTGGCTTTAGGCTTTGTGTAAGGTTAGGTTTCAAGGTCCTTTAGGTATAAGGTTAGGTTGTTTGAAATTTTTCTTGCTTTTTGAGGTAGGTCTGAATTGCTATACACTTCCTTCTTAGATTTGCTTTTGTTGCATCTGAAGTTTTGAACCATTGTGTTTTCATTTGTTTCCATGTACTTTTTAAATCTTTTATTTTCTGGTTGACCCATTCATTGTTTTGTAGCATGTTATTTAATCTGCATGTATTTGTGGTTTTTCCAAATTTTTCCTTGTGGTTGACTTTTAGTTTCATAGTGTCGTGGTCTGAAAAGATGAAGGATATGACTTAGATCTATTTAAATTTGTTGAGGCTTGTTTTGTGGACTGCTATGTAATCTATTCTGGAGAATGTTCCTTGTGCACTTGAAAATAATGCATGTTTTGCTGTTTTAGGATGGAATGTACTTAGTCTGTTAAATCCATCTGGTCCAGTTGTCATTCAAAGCTGTTGTTTCCTTACTGATTTTCTATTTATATGATCTGTCCATTAATGTAAGTGGGGGTGTTAAAGTTCCATACTATTAGTTCCTTTATGTTTATTTTATATACTTGCACTATATTCATTAGTTCCTTTATGTTTGTTACTGTTTTATATATATTTATATACTTGTATGCTTCCATAGTAGGGCATAAATATTTACAGTTGTTAGATCTTCTTGTTGTATTGTACCTTTAGTTATTATATAATGTCTCTTTTGTCTTTTGTTACGGTTTTTTTTTAAAGTCTATTTAGTGTGATTTAACTATTGCTACTCTGGCTTTTTTTGGACATGCATTTGCATCATAAATATTTCTCCATCTCCTCACTTGAATCGGCAGGTGCCTTTAGGTCTGAAATGAGTCCTTTGTAGGCATCCACGTGAATAGATGAGTCTGGTTTCTTTCTATCCATTCTGTCACCCTGAGTCTTTTGGACTGTTTAGTATCTCTACAGTTAAAGTAATTATTGGTATCTGTTTATTGCTATTTTACTATTTGTTTTGTGGCTGTTTCTGGAGATTTTCTTTGAACCGTTCTTTCTCTATTTCATGGTGTGCTAGTTATTATTTTTTTTAGTGCCATATTTGGCTTTCTTTCTCTTTATTCTTTGCAAAATTGTTAGTAGTTCTTGATTTTTGGTTGTCATTATCTTTGTAACATCTCTGCATATAGCAGTCTATATTAAGTTAATAGTTGTTGAAATTTGAACCCATTTTTTTACTCCTCTCCTTGCCATGTTTATGTATATATTGTCATATTTTACATCCTTTTACTTAGTGAGTTTCTGGGCTGATTTTTTACAGAAATATTCAATTTTACTGCTTTTGTGTTTTCTACCTTCATACTGTCATTTTTGGCCTTTCTACTTGAGAGTTCCCCTTTAATATTTCTTTTTTTTAATCTTTTTTAAAAATATAATTTATTGTCAAATTTGTTTCCATACAACACCCGGTGCTCATCCCAATAAGTGCCCTCCTCAATGCCTATCACCCACTGTCCCCTCTCCCACTCCCCCCATCAACCCTCAGTTTGTTCTCAGTATTTAAGAGTCTCTTATGTTTTGCCTCCCTCTTTCTCTGTGACTTCTTTTCCTCTCTCCCCCTTCCTCATGGTCTTCTGCTAAGTCTCTCAAAATCCATCTATGTGTGAAAACATAGAGTATCTGTCTTTCTTTGACTGACTTGTTTCACTTAGTATAATACCCTCCAATTCCATCCATGGTGCTACAAATGGCCAGATTTCATTCTTTCTCATTGCCACATAGTATTCCATTGTATATATATATATATCACATCTTCTTTATCCATTCGTCTGTTGATGGACACTTAGTCTCTTTCCATGATTTGGCTATCGTTGGAAGTGCTGCTATGAACATTGGGGTACATGTGCCCCTATGCATCAGCACTCCTGTATCTCTTGAGTAAATTCCTAGCACTACTATTTCTGGGTCAGAGGGTAGTTCTGTTTCCATTTTTTTGAGGAACCTCCACACCGTTTTCCAGACTGGCTACACCAGTTTGCATTCCCCCAATGGTGTAAGAACGTGCCTGTTTCTCCACATCCTTGCCAGCATCTATAGTTTCCTGATTTGTTCATTTTAGCCACTCTGACCAGTGTGAGGTGGTATCTCAGTGAGATTGGGATTTTTATTTCCCTGATGACGAGTGACATTGAGCATCGTTCATGTGTCTGTTGGCCATCTGGATGTCTTTGGAGAAGTGTCTATTTATATCCTCTGCCCATTTCTTCACTGGATTATTTGTTTTTCGGGTGCGGAGTTTGGTGAGTTCTTTATAGATTTTGGATACTAGCCCTTTATCTGATATGTCATTTGCAGCTATCTTTTCCCATTCTGTCGGTTGCCTATTAGTTTTGTTGATTGTTTCCTTTGCAGTGCAGAAGCTTTTTATCTTGATGAGGTCCCAATAGTTCATTTTTATTTTTAATTCCCTTGCCTTTGGAGATGTGTTGAGTAAGAAATTGCTGTGGCTGAGGTCAGAGAGGTTTTTTCCTGATTTCTCTCTAGGGTTTGATGGTTTCCTGTCTCACATTCAGGTCCTTCATCCATTTTGAGTTTATTTTTGTGAATGGTGTAAGAAAGTGGTCTAGTTTCATTCTTCTGCATGTTGCTGTCCAATTTTCCCAGTACCATTTGTTAAAGAGGCGGTCTTTTTTCCATTGGATACTCTTTCCTGCTTTGTCAAATATTAGTTGGCCGTATGTTTGTGGGTCCATTTCTGGGTTCTCTATTCTATTCCATTTGTCTATTTGTCTGTTCTTGTGTCAATACCATACTGTCTTGATGATTACAGCTTTGTAGTAGAGACTATAGACTGGGTTGTGATGCCTCCCATTTTGGTTTTCTTCTTCAATATTACTTTGGCTATTTTGGGTCTTTTGTGGTTCCATACAAATTTTAGTATTGTTTGCTCTAGCTTTGAGAAGAATGCTGGTGCAATTTTGATTGGGATTGCATTGAATGTGTAGATTGCTTTGGATAGTATTGACATTTTAGCAATATTTATTCTTCCAATCCATGAGCATGGTATGTTTTTCTGTTTCTTTGTGTCTTCTTCAAATTCCTTCATAAGCTTTTTATAGTGTTCAGCGTAGAAATATTTTATATCTTTGGTTAGGTTTATTCCTAGGTATTTTATGGTTTTTGTGAATGGGATTAGTTTCTTTATTTCTCTTTGTGTTCTTCATTATTTGTGTATAAAAGTGTGACCGATTTCTGTACATTGATTTTGTACCTTGCTATTTTACTGAATTCATGGGTCAGGTCTAGCGGGCTTTTGGTGGATTCTGTTGGATTTTCCATATAGAGTATCTGTACTAATATCATCCTCGATGGGGAGAAATTGAGAGCTTTCCCCCTGAGATCAGGGACACGACAGGGATGTCCACTCTCACCACTGCTATTTAACATAGTGTTGCATCAGCAGTCAGACAGCAAAACGAAACAAAAGGCATCAGGATTGGCAAGGATGAAGTCAAACTTTCACTTTTCGCAGACGACATGTTCCCCTTTAATACTTCTTGTAAGACTGGTTTAATTGTCATGAACTCTTTAGTTTTTGTTTGTCTGAGAAACTCTTCACTTCCTTCTATTCTGAATGAGAGCCTTTCTATGTAGAATATTCTTGGCTGCTGGGTTTTCCCATTCAGCATTTTGAATATATCTTGCCATTCTTTTCTGTCATGGAAAGTTTTTGCTGAAACATCCACAGTGTTGTGGGGTTTCCTTTGTATGTAACTGTCTTCTTTTGTGTTGCTACTATCTTGTTTTAATAGTATTTTAACATCGTTATTTTAGAGTTGTTTTTTTTTAAGTTTATTTATTTATTTTGAGAGAGACAGAGACCGTGGTAGTAAAGGAGGAGCAGAGACAGGGAGAACTCCAAGCAAGCTCCACCCTGTCAGCATGGAACCCGATGCAGGGCTCGAACCCATGAAACCATGGGTTTCTTGTCAGATCATAATTTGAGCTGAAAGCATCAATAGGATGCTTAACCAATTGAGCCACCCAGGCGCCCCTAGAGTTTCTGTTTTTATTTAAGAAAGCTGTAGACCCAGCATGGGGCTTGAACTTAGGACAATCCCAAGGTCAAAAACTGCATGCTTTCCCGACTGACCCAGTCAGGTGCCCCTTGTCTTGGTCTTTTTAATATTTCTTTATTACTATATTTTGCCACCTTAATTACCATACGTCTTAGATCTGCTTTTTTTGATTTTGTTGAGTGTTCTCTGTGCCTTCTTGATCTGGACCTCTGTTTGCTTCCCTAGATTAGGGAAGAATTCCGGTATTATTTCATCAAATAATTTCTCTACCCTCTTTTGTCTCTCTTATGCTTTCCTGTAATATGAATATTACTATGTTTGGTGAAGTCACTGAGATTCTTAAGTCTATTCTCATTTTACATAATTACTTTTTCTCTCTTGTTCACCTCGATCACTTCCATTACTTTGTCTTCTGTGTCATTTATTCCTTTGCTTCTTCCAGCCTGCTATTCATTACATCAAGTGTTTCTCATTTTGCTTATTGTACCCTTTATCTTTGCTATGTTATTCCTTATATCTGTGTTGATGGTCTCACCAGTGTCCTCCACTCTTAACTCCAGTGAATATCCTTGTGATCATTGCTTCATTTTTTTAAAATAATTAATTGTCAAATTGGTTTCCATATAACACCCAGTACTCATCCCAACAAGTGCCCTCCTCTGTGCCCGTCACCCACTCTCCCCCCTCTGACACCCGCCTCACTTCTCAGTTGGTTCTTAGTCTTTGAGAGTCTCTTATGTTTGGTCTCCCTCCCTCTCTGGATCATTGCTTCAAATACTTTTATTTAGGTGTATTACTTTTCTCTGTTTTGCTTTGTGTATGTAGGTGATCCAACTGAGTGACCAGCCATGGGGCAAATATTTTGATTTTTTTTTTGTTTTTTTTTTTGGTCCAGTAATGGATATAGATTTGTTCTGGTGTACTTAGGCCCTTGCTGTGTAAAGCTGAGGCCATGAATGAGTGTAAGGCTGATTAGCCATGACATTCTTTTGTTATTTCAATTGGGATGAATTTCTCTGGCTTCTCATTTTATCTCAGTTTCATTTGTTTCAGTCTCTGTGGCTTTTTCTGTATGTTAGGAAAGACAGTTATAGCTCCTGTTCTTCTGGTAATAGCCTTATTAAAAAGAGATTTTGGGGGCACCTGGGTGGCTCAGTCGGTTGAGCGGCCGACTTCGGCTCAGGTCATGATCTGTGAGTTTGAGCCCCACGTCAGGCTCTGTGCTGACAGCTCAGAGCCCGGAGCCTGCTTCAGATTCTGCATCTCCCTCTCTCTCTGCCCTTCCCCTGCTCACGCTCTGTCTCTGTGTCTCTCAAAAATAAATAAACATTTAAAAAAAAAGATTTTGTAGTGCCAGTTGTGTAGTGTCTCCTGTTTCCCAGGACATGGTGCTTCCTGGAATGTCTTCAGTGTGTGGTTCATATACTCTGCTGTTTAGTCCTGAGTGCTTTATTTTTCAGGCCAGTCATCCAGTTATCTTCAGACGTCTCTTTGCCTGTTATGGGCAGTGTTTGGGCCCTGGCTTGAATGTGACACATTTTAACTAGGTGTGCTGCGATCTGCTTCTGAAATGAGACTTGTTGTCTCTGTTGCTGGAAGTGAAGACTTGCAACACTCCTGAGTCAGGAGACAGTGTTGACAGGGGTTTCGACTGGTCTTTTGAGGAAGGGGGCCCTCTACACTGAGGAAAATGTGACTGGGAAGGGTGGTTGTGGGTGGGGCTTTGTGTAAGCAAGTTAGGTATTGAGTGTTGGAGCTGAGCTGGTGTCTGCAGGTGGTTCTGTGCTCAAGCTGAATGGCGGGGGAGGGAAATGGTGCTCACCAGCCCTGTCTTCCTGGTGGGGGCTCTCCTTGAATGTTGCCTCTCCCAGAGACACTCTCCAAGATGAGTAACTAACCTTCACACTGGGTGCCCCAGGCACTCTTCAGATCTGCTGTTTCCATGCTGTATGTCTGCAGGCTGTTTGCTCTGCTTTTTTTCCAAGAGCAGCCTCAATGTCCTCCGAGCTATCCAGAGCCAAGCACACTGACCTTTAAAATTCTAGGCTGTAAGCCCTGCCAGTTGCCAAAACTGAAGAAATTTGGGCCCTCTTGCTTTCCAAGTCAGTTGCTATGGAGATTCATTTTCCTCCTGCGCTCCCCTGTGTGCTCACTTGTCTCTTACCCTTCTCCATAAACCGGGCTCTTTTCCCACCGCAGCAGTGGCCGTCCTCCCCTTCTCTCCCAAACTGTATCTGTACTTCTGCCTTCTTCGATGTGGCCTCTTTTCTGTCTTTAGTTGGGGAATTTGTTCTGCCAGTCTTCAGATTGATTTCTGGGGTATTTAGGATGATTTGATAGTTATTTAGTTGTATTTGTGGGACGAGGTGAGCCTTGAGTCCTCCGCTGCCATCTTCCCCTCTGAGTTTGGGGATGTTTTAGATTGCTGATTTGAGGTCCTAACTAGTTGTGGGTCTGTTCAGGTTTTTATTTTTATGATTTATATGTTTGTAGATTATGTTTTTAGAAGTTTATTCACTCCTAGGTAATCCAATTTGTTGGTGTATAGTTGTTCATAGTAGTCTCCTCTTTAAATTGATTTTTTTTTATTGGTCTTTTCTAGCTAAAGGCTTGTCAGTTTTATCTTTTTAAGAAACCAGCTTATTTTGTTGATCTTTTTCTCTTGTTTTCCTAGTTTTTATTTTACTTATTTTTGCCCTGATCATTGTTATTTCTTTCCTTCTGCTGTCTTTGGGCTTAGTTTCTTCTTTTTTATTTCCTTGAAATAACATTGGGTTACTTATTTGAGACCTTTGTTTTTTTCTGAAGTAGCTACTTATTTCTGTGAACTACTCTCTTAAAATGGCCGTAGCTGCATTCATAATTTTTGGTATGTTGTGTTTGTGTTTTTGGTTGTATCTTGTTTATTATTTCATTTTTGAAGTCTTGTTTTTTGACACATTGTTCAGAAGCATGCTGTGTAATTTTCACATATTTGGGAAGTTTGCAACTTTCCTCCTGTTTCTGATTTCTGATTTCATTGCGGTTGGAAAAGATACTTAGTATGATTCCAGTCTTGATTTCAGTCTTCCTAAATTTGTTAATACTTGTCTTGTGACCTAACAATATGTTCTATCCTGGAGAATGTTCCATGTATGCAGAAGAATGTATATTCTGTTGGATAAAATGTTCTGTATATGTTTGTAAGTTCTATTTGCTGTAAAGAATAGTTCAAGGTCAGTGTTTGCTTATTGATTTTTGTCTCTGGATTCATTGTTAAAAAAGGGGTATTGAAGTCTCCTATTTTGTGTTGTGTTGCTGTATAATTCTGCCTACAGATATGTTAATATTTGTTTGATACATTTA
The DNA here is from genome assembly GCA_030068075.1 of Paguma larvata. Lineage (NCBI taxonomy): Eukaryota > Metazoa > Chordata > Mammalia > Carnivora > Viverridae > Paguma > Paguma larvata. The sequence continues at coordinate 43,398,512 of CM057838.1, forward strand.
GGTGCTTTAATATTGGGTGCATATATATTTACAATGATTATATTCTCTTGATAAATTGTCCCTGTTATCAGTGTCTGTTGTTAACAGTTTTTGAGTTAAAGTTTACTTTGTCTAATTATAATTATAGCTACCCCTGCTGTGTTTTCCTTTCCACTTGCATGGAATATCTTTTCCATCCCTTCATTTTGAGCCTCTGTGTGTCCTTAAAGCTGAAGAGAGGCTGTTCTGGGCAGCATAGAGTTGGGCCTTTCTCTCTCTCTCTCTTTTTTTTTTTTTTTTTTTTTAAAAAGGCTTCATGCCTAGGGTAGAGCTAACACAGGGCTTGAACTCAGCGACCCTGAGATCAAGACCTGAGCTCAGAGATCAAGATTTGGACACTTAACTGACTGAGCCACCCAGTCCCCACTGCCCCTCCCCCCCCTTTCTCATCCATTTAGTCACTCCATTTCTTTTGGAGAATTTATTCAATTTACCTTTAAAGTAATTATGATAAGTATGGACTTATTGCCATCTTATTGTTTCTTGATTGTTTTGCATTTCCTTTGTCTCTTTATTTCTCTTTTCCTAAGTTTGGATGATTTTCTGTAGTGGCAGGCTTTGATTCCTTTCTCTTTATTTTTGTGTATATACTGACATGTTTTTGTTTTACGTGATCATGAACTTACATAAAACAGTTATAACCTGCTTTTTTAAATACTTATTTTTGAGGGAGCATGAGCAGAGGAGGGGCAGAGAGAGAGGGTGACAGAGATCCAAAGCAGTCTCTGCACTAACAGCAGCAAGCCCAATGCAGGGCTCAAGCTCATGAGCCATGAAATCATGACCTGAACTGAAGTTGGATGCTCAACTGACTGAACCACCCAACCACCCCTTTTATAATCTATTTTAAGCTGATAAGGGCTTAACTTTTATCACATAAAAAATGTTACCCTTTCATTACTACCCTCCCATATTTTATGTTTTTGACGTCACAATTGACAGTGTTTATATCTGTACCTATTAACAAATAACTCTATATTTTTAACATTTTGTCTTTTAACCTTCAAAGTGATTTATACATACTACCGTTACAGTATTAGAGTATTCTGAGTTTATATACTTTACCAGTGAGCTCTATACTTTAACAGGTTTTCATGAAGTTACCTATTTAACCTTTTTTCCTTTCCCCTTGAAAAATTCCTTTTAACATTTCTTATAATGCAGGTCTAGTGATGAACTCCTTACCCTCTAACCCCCCCTTTTTTTTTCTTCAGTCTAGGAAAGTCTTGACCTCTTCTTAATTTCTGAAGGATAGCTTTGCCTGGTAAAGTATTCTTCTTTGGCAGTTTTGCCAAACAAGATCTACTCAGTGCTTTGAATGTATATCATCCAACTCTCTCTTGATTGAGAAATCAGCTGATAGCCTTATGTTTTTTTAATACATGAAATGAATTTCTTTTCTCTTGCTGCTTTCAAAATTTTCTCTTTGTTGTTAATTTTTGGCTGTTCTGTTGTAATATGCTTTGATTGAAGTCCTGTTCATGTTGAATCTGTATGGGGACCTATGAGTTTTATGTTCTTAGAAGTCCATATCTTATATTTGGGAAGTTTTTGCTTTTACTTCCTTAAGCTTTCTGTCCTTTTACCTTTGACCTTCTGTCCTTCTCCTGGTATTTCAATAATGTCAATATTGTTTTGCTTTATGGTATCTTGTAATTCACATAGGTTTCTTAACTCTTTTAAATTCCCTTTTACTTTTCTTCCCCTGAATGGACAGTTTCATATGATTTGTTCACAGATCCTTCTGCTTGATCAAGTTTGGCGTTGATATTCTGTATTAAATTTTTAAATTTAAATCATTGTATTCTTCTACTCCAGACTTTGGTTCTTTTTTCATGATTTATATCTTTCTGTTGAAGTCCTCATTTTGTTCACATTTTGTTCACCTGGTTTCATTGAGTTTTTTGTCTTTTATAGTTCATTGAACTTCCTTAGAACAATTCTTTAAAATTTTTTTTCCTGACAATTTGTAGATCTCCATTTTTTTTTTGTCATCGGTTACTAGAAAATTGTGTTCTATCAGTGGTGTCAGTTTCTTTGGTGTGTGTGTTTGTGTGTGTGTGTGTGTGTTTCTTATAGCCTTACGTTGATGTGTACTTGTTTGAAGCACTGGTCTCTTCTATACAGAATGGTTTTGGTGGCGGAAGATCTTCACCTGTGGGTGTGTACAGGGGTTCTGAAATGAGGTAGTTTTGGTCTGTGGCAGGCCTGGTGGTATAGTGTGTGCAGCTCCATCACCTAAAGTCAGCATCAGTAAAGATTGCAGGAAGCTTCAAAGGCATATTGCTGTGGTGTCAACAACCGTGGCAAGGGCCGTTGGGGTGTCCGGAGGCAAATGCTCCTGGGGACCTCTGATGTCCTTTTCTCTTATGGAGGTTGTCATGGTTGAGAGTATATGATTTGGCGCCAGGCCTGATTGGTGTGTGCCTTTGTATCCACATCTGATGGAAGGGTGCCTGTGGGGGAACCACAGAGGTGGAGTCTAGGGCTTTGTGTGGCTTGCATTGGTGCTGGCTCTGAAATTCGAGATGTGGGCATGCAGGGAATGTTATGGAGCTGAGGTCTTTGGCATAGGTTTGTGAGAAAAGATGCTGGCTTTGGGTCCTAGGTCCTGGCTAGCCTGCAGAGATGGTGGCTCTTTCTAGTACCTGAGACACGGGTATACTTGGAACAACTGTGTTACCAGGGTCTTGAGTGGCAGCATGCATGGAGCCAGGGTTGGATGTATAGACATACATTGAGCAGATGCGGCTATGGTGTGTGAGGTGTCCTTGAGTTTTGTGGGTACGGTCGTAGCCCTGGTCCTGGGGCAGCACAGTAGCAGCCCCGTTGGGGAGCAGTGCAGCAGTGTCTTCTCCCAGGGCTTTGTGGTGGTGACAGCAGTTGGTCAGTGGCAAAAGCTTGCTCATGTCATCTGGAGCAGGGTACTGGAGTCCTCCAAAAAATAATATGGAGTCCTCAGCTGCAAAAGCTGGGGGAAGTCTATGACTGTTCTGAGGACCCTTGAGGTCCTTAGTTGCAGAGGATGATGGGATCCATATTGTGGCTGAACTGAAAACTGCTGCCTTTCTTTGTTAGCCATCTGCAGACACCTCTGCTAAGCTGATCTCCACAGTGATTTCGTTTTCTGAATTCTTCTTTCTTTTTTTTTTAACGTTTGTTTATTTTTGAGAGACAAAGAGACAGAGTATGAGCAGGGGAAGGGCAGAGAGAGAGAGACACACACAGAATCCGAAGCAGGCTCCAGGCTCTGAGCCATCAGCACAGAGCCCGACGCGGGGCTTGAACTCACAGACCGTGAGATCATGACCTGAGCCGAAGTCAGACGCCCAACCAACTGAGCCACCCAGGGGCCCCTAAATTCTTATTTCTTTCTCTTGCTCTCTCTCATTCTGTTTTTTTTCTTTTTCTTTCTTTTTGTTTTTGCTCCACTCTTTTGCTCTAGGTTCTTAATTGGATTCTGGTGCCCTTCCAGGAGTGTTTTCATTTGTGAATAGCGGTCTTCTAATTGTCGTTTTTATGGGTGGGTTGAATGTTGGTGCTGTTATCTCCTACTCTACCATCTTGCTGATTTCACTGTCCCTTATATATATTCTCAGTGCTTTTCTCTTGTTGGCCTAACTTGTTTGAAAATCATCTCAGCAGGTTTCTTACTTAATTATAGGCATAATGCTTTCTAATGTTTGATGTCATCCTTTAAGATTGCAGAATTATCTATCATGTCTTTGGAAAAATGTAGGTACTGTTATTTCATGTACCTACAGGTTCTGCTAGAACGTGAACTACAGTGAAAATATTTTTGTGTTTGTCATTGTAATTCAGAATTTGTTTTCTGATTCTCATAAGTACACTTATTTTTTTTTAAATATATGTTTAGATCAAAAACTGTTAATCCAGTTTATTTTAAATCAAATTTTGGTTCGTTAATATTTGGGTTTTCAGATTTGCTGTACAGCATATTAAACTTGTCTAATTTCCTATTGTAATTCCTATGTATGTGGTCACAATATCTTCTGAGTCTTTTAAACAACAAATTAATTTCCTCCAAGATTTTTCTCAGATATTCAGCAGTCATTGAGTGATGAAAACTCCTACCCTAAACTACCATCTCTAGCCTGACTGAAAAAATCCAATTTTTTAAGTTTGGAAAAGTTTGGTAATGCATGAGGTTTGTTTTACCTTTCTGTATCATACTTGCATTTGCATAGGTTGAAAGTAGGATTTAATTTAATTCCTGGGGCCAAAATGTTGAACACATCCAGGATTGGTATGATTTTAAGTATTAATAAGAAAAAACATTAGTCCTAATGGTCTGTAGATTTTAGTGACCTGATTGAGATATGATATGTTATTACTCTTAACTGTGACATTTTATGTAATGTTGCTTCAACACTTTTTATAGTTTCATCTTGTAGGTTTATTTTGTTTTTTTAGAAGGTCCGTGTCAGAGCAAATTAGAATCAAAGATGTGGGGGGGGGGGCGCATCTGGATAACTTGGTCAATTAAATGTCAGACTTTGAATACTGGCTCAGGTTGTGATCTCACAATCATGGGGTTGAGCCCTGCATCAGACTCTGTGCTGACAGCGCAGAGCCTGCTTGGGATTCCTTCACTCCCTCTCATCCCCACCTGCTTGCTTATGCACATTCTCTCTCTTTGTCTCTCTCTCTCTCTCTCAAAATAAATAAACATTAAAAAAATAGAATCAAAGATAGGACATAGCTGTTTTAATTTGAATGTCTGCTTAGGATGAAAGGCTTCGGAATTATTTTTTTCAGTGTAGAGTAGTAAATAAAGCTTTCTTGGAATCTATACCAGCATCTATCTACTCTCCCTAGCAGAACTTTCCTGAGATCTAGAGAATTGCTATAATTTCAGAGCACAAGTGTTTCCCCTTAATTTCCATTTAGTCTGGATTTTTCTTTTTCTCTTTGCCAGTGTGCTAATGACATTGAACATCTTTTCATTTGCTCTTAGCTGGTTTTAAAGTGGGTTGTCTTTTGTTGTTGAGTTTTGAATTCTTTATGCATTTTGAATACTAAGGCCTTAAGAGATAAGATTTGCGAGTATTTTCTCCCATTATGTATGTTGTCTGTTACCATTATTGATAGTTCTTTGCACAAAAGATTTTAATTTTGATGAAGTCTCATATAACCATTTTTTTGCTTTTGTTGCTAATGATTTTGTTGTCCTACTAAGCATTCATTGTTCCATCGAAGGTCATGAAAATGTACCCCTATGTTTTAAGAGATTTAAAATTTTAGTTCTTCAATTGTCAATCCATATTGAGTTAAATTTTGTATAAAGGTCCAACTTTATTTTTTTCCATATGATTATATACTTACCTGATCATCATTTGTTGAAGAGTCCATTCCTTGCCCATTGAATGGTCTTATAACCCTTACTGAAAGTCTGTAGAATTGTTTATAGAGTTTATTTCTGGATTCTTAATGATTTCTTACACAGACAATCCTGTCATCTATAAGTAGAGAAGGTTTTATCCATTTCTAATCTGTATCAATCTTTCTACCCTTTTTAAAATTTACTAGTTAATATTTACACTTTACTGAATATGCCTCCATTATGCCATTGTAAACACTTCAGCAGTGGTCAGTAGTAACATCACTGTTGCAAAATCCAGTGGACACTTTTCATTTCCTTTTTAATCTTCATTCAACTGTGATAGTTGATAATTTTGATCTCTTTCTGGAAACTTCACTTTGGTGGCTTCTCTGATTCTTTCCCTGTCTCTCTTGCACCCTTTCTCTGGCTTATCTTGTGACTTCTGCCATCCATCCCAAATTTAAGTTGGAGTTTCCTACTTGTTCAATATTTTAATCTTCTGTCCTTGGATAATTTTATTTCCTGTAGATTTAGTTATTATTTGTGCTTAATTTATAAAATTCTATCTTAAAGTCCAATCTTACTTTCTGAGTTCCAACACCAAGAGCCAAATGGATCTTTGTTTATATGTCCTATAGAATGTTCCAAATTGAATTAATCTTAAACCTCAAATCCTTTCCTCATGTATTTTTCCGATTTGAGTGAACAATTTCATTATTTGCCTTCAATCCAAAGCAGAAGCCCTGAAGCTGTTCTTAGTTTTTCTGCATTGCTTTTATTCAGATATTCATCAATCTCTGGATTCCACTGCTATACTATCTCTGTTTAAAAATTTTTTTAAAAATATAATTTATTGTCAAATTAGTTTCCATACAACCCCCAGTGCTCATCCCAACAAATGCCCTCCTCAGTGCCCATCACCCACTTCCCCCCTCCCCCACCCCCCATCAACCTTCAGTTTGTTCTCAGTATTCAAGAGTCTCTTATATTTTGCCTCTTTCCCTCTCTTTATTTTCCTCCTCCCCGTGGTCTTCTGCTAAGTTTCTCAAAATCCACCTATGCATGAAAACATATGGTATTCATTTTTGAGGGAAAGAAAGAGAGAGGGAGCAGGAAATGGGCAGAGAGAGAGGGAGACATAGAATCTGAAGGAGAGTCCAGGCTCTGAGCTGTCAGCCCAACGTGGGGTTCGAACTCATAAATGGCAAGATTGTGACCTGAGCCGAAGTTGGACTCTTAACCAACTGAGCCACCAAGGCGCCCATACTATCTCTTGAATATAGGTCTTTTAGGCATCATTTTTCACACTGCCTCTAGGAATGATATTCCTAATTTGTAGGCCGGATTGCTTAATTCTTGTGCTTAAAATGTTTTAACGGCTACCCTCCTGTTTCTTCTACAGTTCTTCTCAGTCTTTTTAGCCTGACCTCCTGGATCACTTCTCTTCTCTCCTATTTCAGTTTCTCTAAATCATGTGTAGTTCACCATACTGACACTGTATTATTATGGTAGCATCTAAAGAAGTCTAATGAGCAATTTATTTATTCACATGGGTAGAACTTGCCTGCTCTCCCAATTTAATACCAATTGGTATTTAAGTATACCAATTTAAATCCTGGAATCTTTTATTATGTCATGTATAAGCTTAAAATGTATGCCATATGAAAACTGAACTTGGCATAAAGTGGGTTTTTGGTTAAAAAAAGTTTTTTATATAATTTAAAGAGGAAGTTTTAATTCTTGTGTGCCGTACTCGGTGTTTTTGAGGGGTCCTGTTGTGTGTGTTTTATCCTTGGAAAGTTTTTCTTTTTTTTCTTTTTCTTCTTCCTTTTTTTTTGAGCTGAAAATGCAATTTTTATTCTCCTAGCTCTTCAGTCTTAGGAGAAGAAAAGTTTGGATTCAAACAAGTAATGAAGTCTTTTGCTTTTATGAAGGACTTTCCGAGAATGTTATGAATGAACGAGTATACCGGGTTGTAATAGAAGTGCCACTACAGCCTTAATTATACTGTTCAGGGCTGTGGACACTATAATTTACATGTGTGAATGCTGCACCCAGAAAACAGTGCTGGTTTGGTACTTTTCAGTTTGCCAGTGGTTCCTTGTTCTCTTTTCCCTTTTAGCCTTAAGCCATCTCAGTGTATTCTCTGGAATTAGCAATAATGAAGAACACAGTCTGCAGCTTCTAGTTTTTCACTTCTGTTTGGTTCACAAGCTAGTCTATAGGTTCCCTCTCAATTCATAAAATGTAACGGTTCTCTGATTTTCCTTCTGATGATTAGATACTGCTAATTTTCTTTTTTCTTGAACTTGTTCATTTTGCCATGATTTTTTTTGTTGTTGTTAAACTTGAGATATTTAGTACTTAGAAACTACGAAGTCTATATCTGAACTGAGTTTGCAGTATAGATTATAGGTGAATTTTACTAGTCTGACAATTTCTGCCTATTCATTGGAGTGTTTTAGATTATTTACATTTTATATAGTTTTTAATAAGATTGGTCTTAAGTCTTTTTATTTATTTTCTATTCCATCTAATTTTTTTTCTGCCTTTTTTGGATTAGCTGAGTGTATTTGAGCATTATATTTTATCTTCATTATTGATTTTATTTGCTGTATCTCTTCATATTTTAGTGGCTCTTCTAGGGTTAACAATATGCATATTTAATTTATCTACTTTAAAATAATATGCCGCTTCATGGTTAAAGTAAATATTGGTTTTACTTTAGTATGCCTATAACAGTATGCTTCTCTTTATCCCTTGCCATCATTTGTGCTAATGTTGTGTGACTCTTCAATATTATTATAAATCAGTGATATGTTGTTTTTATATGATTGCTTTGAACATTCAGTATTTTAGGAAATTAAAAAACAAGAAAAAGTGTCTGTTGTATATACATGTAGTTACTTATGACATTCTTCATTTCTTTATGTAGGTAAGAGTTTTCATACAGCAGTATTTTACTTAAGTTTGAAGAACTTCCTTGAATATTTTTGTAGTCCATTTCATCTTGATGCAAATTCTCTCAACTTTTGTTTGCTTGAGAAAGTCTTTGCTGCTTTCTTTGCTTAACAATTCTGATTTCTAAATTTAACCTTTGGGTTAACTCCTGCTTACCTGCTGATGACTATGGCTTTTCTTTTCTTTTTTTTTTTTTTGACTATAGCTTTTCTAAGAGCAGCTCTATCTACTTTCTATTCAAAAGAGAATAGCAAGAGCTGGATTGAGAAAATTGGCTAACTGTAAGAGATGAAAGAATTTTAGTGAGAATAATAGAAATAGCTTAAAGTAATTCCTTCCTTTTTCGAACTCTTTAAAGATTTTAACAGGGGGCCTAGGTGGCTCGTTGTTAATTAAGCTTCTGACTTCGGCTCAAGTCATAATCTCACCGTTCCGGAGTTCAAGTCCCACGTCGGGCTCTGTGCTGACAGCTCAGAGCCTGGAGCCTGCTTCAGATTCTGTGTCTCCCTCTCTCTCTGCCCCTCCCCCACTCACACTCTGTGTGTCTCTCTCTCTTTTTCTCAAAAAAAAAAAAAATTTAAAGATTTTAACAAAAACTTTCTAATAGTCAAAATTTTTCACTTTTGATAAGGTATTTATCCACATGAACTTTATTCTTTTTGTTAAATGAAAATGAAAATGACAGTATCTTAGAAGATTTTGTGATGATTGTGTACAATGAATATAAAGTTCTTGCATTGTTTGTACCCATAATAGTTATTCAGAATATTACTTTACAGTGCAAAACTTACCTGTTTGCTTTTAAAAAATATTCCTTTACAAATAATGTTCTGAAGTTGAGGACTCTTTCTTTTCCTACTTACCATCTTTTATCTCCTGTACTGCAGTGTGCAGAGAATTCTGAATATGATCCTGTACCACCTCCATTCTACTTACTATCTTCAGTTTCTTTTTATGTCTAGACTTAAGGGAGTTTATCCCTGTCTTAATTTACTCAACCATTTACTCTTAAAAAATTTTTTTTAATGTTTTAAAATTTATTTTTGAGAGAGAGAGACAGTGTGTAAGTGGGGGAGAGGCAGAAAGAGAGAAGGAGACAGAAGCTGAAGCAGGCTTCGGACTCTGAGCTGTAAGCACAGAGCCTGACACAGGGCTTGAACCCATGAACTGTGAGATCATGACCTGAGCCGAAGTCAGATGCTTAAACGACTGAGCCGCCCAGGTGCCCCATAAACCATTTATTTACTCTTTAACCCACTGTAATCTGGCTTCCTCCCTAATAAAACTCTAATAGAACTGCTCTATCAAACTTCTATAATGATCTATTAGTATTAATAGTAAGTTAATTTTATCTAATTTGAGATAATTATACTACAGTATTCTGATTTGGTATCTTTTTGGTAGAGAATTAAATTTACCCACGTTGTCCAAAGATAGAATAATTTTAAGGAGAGACTCTTCTTTGGTGTTGATGTTTATTTTGTGCATCTGCGTACATAGAGCTGCTGGTGCTGGGTATTCAGTTGTTGAGCTCTTCCTGAAGTCTGGGCTCACGCCTGGACAGTAGTGTACTCTAGCTCTGCTGGCAGATTTTATTGTTGATTTTGTTGTTTATTGTCCAAATGCAGACATCCTTGTAAATTAGTTCTCATTCTCAACTTGAGTATTTTATTTAGTAACACTATTATTTGCCTCTGCTTTTGTTTTATGGGGAAAATAGGAAATATCATTGAGTATTAAATAAAATTATGGTAATATTTATAATGCAAACAGCAATGTCATGGAAGGGGAGAATGTTATTTTGGGATTTGTGTATTAAGTAGTTCACATTAATAGAAAATTGTCATATATCAGAGAAAAGCCAGTAAGAGATTGGATATGCCTTTATGAAATTATCATTATTCTTTTCAAATGAGACAAACTTTAAAAATGTTAAAGAGTATAGGCTCTGAAAAATATTTATTAGATACATAAATTATAATTTTTTAATGGAAAAGAATGCACTGTTCTCATAACAGTTAAAAGTTTTTAGATCTTCATCATTGTTTAAAGTATCTGAGTATAAATGGACACTCAAGTATAGAATAGATGTGAGGGGGCTTTGAATACAAAATAAACAAGTGTTTCTGTTTGAAACAAATATGGTAAACATTACGGCTCTTGAGTTTTTCCTTTTTTTTTTAAGTGACACACTTAATATTATACCACTTCTTTAGGAGTAAGTGTCCCATTGATAGTTAAAGTGAAATGAGTCATTATAATCTGAGTACTTAAAAATTTGCGAATTTTATACTTGTTAATGTTGTATATAATTAAACACTTTAAAACCTTTGTTACTCCTTTAAAAACTTTAAAATTTTAAAAAATCTCCATTGGATTTAGTAGTACTAATGAGAAGGTACTCATGGTACTATTGGGAAAATTCTGTACTTCCTGAAAATTTATCTGAAATGCATTTTTTCCATGTTAGAATATTAGAATATTCTGGGAGTTTCTCCTTTTTTGGAATTATATATGATTAGAAGATGTTTCCGGTTTTTTCCCCCTGTGCTTATATATCTTTTTTCCAGGTTACTTTTTACATCTTATTTTATTTATGTTTTTGGCAAAATTTTAACTTTTAGATTTGCATATGTTTAGAATATGGTATCTTGATAATAATGCTGTAGTTACATATATTATTTCCTTCCAGAAACGTTTATTTTTTTTCTTTTGGGCTCCTAGGCTCTTTAGCCACTTTTCTTACTGCCACTTGACTTTCCTTTCTCTCTTTAAACATTTACTCCTTCATCAGAAATTGGTCAAATGTATAACAATAGAAATGCCTTGTCTTCCTGGCAGTACTCTCGACAAGCATAAATTGGGTGTTTTTTCTTCCCCAGCTATTTTATCGATTCCTTCAAAATTTATATTTATTTTGTGGTCTGAAATTTTGGCCTTATGTGATGAAGACACTGTGTTATAATTCAATTTCAGGTTGAATAAATGTTTATCTTGTGCATTTTTATTAAGACAAACGTTTTAAAGCAGAAGTCATCAAACTATGGCCCTTGGGCCTGCCAACTGTTTTAGTAAATAAAGATTTTTTGAAACACAGTCAGTCTTACTTGTTTACGTATTGTCTGTGGCTGTTTTCCTTTTTCAGCGGTCAGTGGTAGAATTGAGTTGCAACAGACTATATAGATTGCAAGCCCAAGGACAGGCTTTTTAAACCTCAGGTCCTTTGTGACTTCTTTTGACTAAAACTCACTCTGATCAATCCCTTCTCCTAATACATGTGCTGTTAGTTGGCCTTTTCTTATATGGAGAAAGTAGAGGAACCGTGGTTAGGATTGTGCGATTTGATAGTGTAATTTTGAACCATTTACTTAATCTCTTTATGTCTTAATTTCCTTGTCTTTAAATAGGAGTACTTTTAGGGTGCCTGGGTGGCTCAGTTCATTAAATGTCTAACTTTGACTCAGGTCATGATCTCGTGGGTTTGAGTCCTGCTCCGGGCTCTGTGCTGACAACTCAGAACCCAGAGCCTGCTTTACATTCTGTGTCTCTCTCTTCTGCCCTTCCCCAGCATGTGTTCTCTCTCTTTCAAAAATAAATATATAAACATAAAAAATATTAATTGGGGATACTTTTGCGTGGGGAACATTGTCTAATTCATAGCATCGTTAGAGGATGAAGAGATGAGTGTAGTGTCATTAGCAGTAGGTGACACATTTGAAGTAAAAAAAAAAAAAAGTTTTGATTTGTTTCTCTTTCCTCTCTCTCTGCCTTTCTTCTTCCTCTTTCTCCCTGCTTTTTGGTCTTTGTTTCAAATTCAGGATAGAGCTTGTAGGAGGAGTTTTTCAGACGGACAGATCTGGGTGTTTATCCCAGCTCAGTCACTTCCTATCTTTTTGACTTTGGGACCTCTTAGGATCTAATTTCATTCTTAAAATACTTAAGGCCTGGCCTGGAACATAGAAGTATTCAGAAGGTCATTACTGTTTCTTTGTGACATGATTGCTGACTAATATTGGCATGTAAGGGTTATTCCTCAAGTAGGTAAGTAAAGTACCTGGATAAGGGTACCATCTATTTATACTACCTGTTTTCTCTGAGAGTGGCTAACACATATGTCCACACTGCTCCGTTCTTTCTTGCTGAAGGAAGTATTTTGTAAGAAAACAAAGCACAGTTTTGTTAATCTATTTAAGCAATCTCCCCCAGCCCTGTAGTGAATTCTGGTAAAAATTAGATAGTAGAATGTGCTTTATGCCAGAATGCCTCCGTATATACTTTGGTTCTTTCTTCCGTTAATTTCTCCCTGTTTCACCTTTTAAATATGAGTAGGTCTAGTCACTTCAATCCAGTGGCCTAAAAAGAGATGAGGGGAGGTTGGCAATATCATATTATATACCTAGTGATACGAGGGAAGGGGATGTCTTGGCAATAATATACAATAGATTTTCCTTAAATGTGTTGCTGTTAACCAGCACAGTTTGTCTTCTGGCTGGAGCAGTATTCTAGGTCAGGTGGCTCTGTGTGTTTGAAAAGAAGACAGGAGAGAGATGGTTAATCTGGGCTAAATGGCTCTAGTCCTAAGACTTGAGTAGCATGGATCTCAGAGATAGAAGACAGGCCCCACCACACAGGTGTTTACAGTTAGTACAGCTATGTCTTTCATTATTAAAATGTGGCCTGATGAATGTTCGGCTTTGGCTTGTCAGATTAGTTATTCCTCTTTTTGGGGAGACCAAGTAAAATAATATGAGGGGGCATCAACACTCTTCTTGCCCAGCCTAACCCATATTCTTACCCTTGATGGGAGAGAAGACATAAGCAGCCTCTTCTGTGGGCTGCAGTAGATGTGCTGAGAGACTGGGGGCATACACATTCCTTCTTTTAAACGTGCTAGGTATTTTTTTCAGTGACTAAAATTAAGTTGATTAATATTGCTGTCAGGGTAGAGGTGAGCCAGAGATTCTGATTTTTACCATGAAGGTGAGTGAATGTGTTTTCCCGGGCTTGCTCTTGTGTTCTCCAAATACACTCCTCCTTTGGTAACTTTGATTCTATGTATCTCTGAAATTCAGGGTTTCTCTTAGAGAGTCTTTATTGCATCAGACAACTGCCGTTGTACTTGCTACGAGCTCTGTATCAGTTCATTTGCAAGGCCTTTCACTGTATTTCCGACTTTTTTGGACACCAGAGCATCCAGGTGAGCCTTCATTCTTTTCTGCTTTTCTGCATGCCATGAGGCTGAATAGCGTAAAGCACATCATTTATTGATTCTGCCTTTCATTTTTTTCCTTTCAATGCTTTTCTTGCATTTTAACCTCTTTGTCTATTTTTATTAAACTAAATATAGAGAGGCAGAATGTGAGTGGGGGTCGGGGGGCAGAGAGAAAGAGAGGGGGAGACATAGAATCCAAAGCAGACTCCAGGTACTGAGCTGTCAACAGAGAGCCCAACGGGGGGCTTGAACCCACAAACCGTGAGATCATGACCTGAGCTGAAGTTGGACACCCAACCGACTGAGCCACCAACACGTTCCTCTCTTTGTCTATTTTTAAACAAGGAGTTGAAATAATTCAGCCACCTGTTTTTAGTCGTATCCTCAGTCTTGTTCATACCATTGTAAATCTGGGAGTTGATGGGTTTCAACTTTTAATTGACTTGCCCTTGTGAGGGCTAAGGTGAAAAGTATGCAACCTGATCTTATCATCTGTCAGTATGAAAGTAATGGTTGTATTCACATACATACAGTGTTCACCACGTTTTCCCTCTGTTAGGTACTTTTGTAAGGAAATGACATTCTTGCTGGTTTCATGAGGAGCAAAGGGCAGTATTTTCAGAAATAGCTATGTGGTCCCCAAGAGAAAACATTCTTTTGCCATGAAATATACGTACCAGACATTTTGGGGAAAATTGCAACCTACATAAGAAAGATATAACTGTAATGTGTTTGGGGTTAAAAATTACCTCAAAACATTTTAGTTTGTATTTTTGAGAACAAGGTTTCTTTTATTAGAAATTAGAGACTTTCGATGAAGTAAAGTATGTTCAAAATGATACATACTGGTTAGAAGCAGATAGTGAGCTCATAGTGATGGAAGTAATTCCAGTTTTAATAATAAATATTGTAATTTCTTGTTTTGCTTTATGTTTTATTTATTTAGTTTAGCTGAGGTAGGATTTGAATGGAAGCTGATTTGTAATTGATGGCATTAAGATGTAATTGAAATGAAAACTAGTTGAAATTATGAAAAGGATTATTTTCTAATTATATATGCAACCCTAATTTCCTAACTATAATTAAGAAAGAAGTATTTGCTTTTGCCCATTTGGTACTGTTAGTTTTATAGTATATATTCCTGTAAGTACCATGATTAATGGTCATTTTTAAAGTGCACTAAAATTTCAGGATTATTGTAAATTTTGTTTAAGTGAATTATGTAGTTTTTTCATTTGAATAATAAAGATGTATAATTCGTAGGGAAACTTTATTCACTGTGTTATTTTTAAAAACTGAAATCTTATAGTCTATGCACTTTACCCTTTTTTTGCTGCTAATCACTTTTAAAAAATAAAAACTTATTCTCTCTTTTGCTTTAAAATGTTTGTCATCTCATGTATGCCAGATTTATTGGACTGCAGTAGTTTTAGTGCATTTTGGCTGGAATGTTTATTATGACATCACTGTAATCTATATACAGTATGTGATTTCAGATGGTTTCAGTGTTAAATATTTTCATAATTATGCTAGTTTTGGCAGTTCACTTGGAACTTTTTCACATTTCTTTAATGAACATGTTTTACTTCTGGGCTTTTGAGACAACCATATGTTTCAAAAATTAATAGTGTGTTTTAATGTTAACGTTGTGCAGAAGTGTATGACTACAGACATTTTTAAGGATGTAAGCTGAACTAAACGTAATTACAGTAAGGTTTTATTCACAGTAGTAGTCCTCTAGTATTTAGAGACTATCACATCCCCCAAAATAACAAGATGTCATGATGAAGATTGAATAGTGAAGTTGTTTTGTGGAATGAAACACTGTGAAGTTTGTTTTGCATTAACTTAAAATGACATAAGTTCAGGTGAAAATTTTTTTTTATGATAGCAAATCTTTTACTTTCTGCTTGTCTTGAAGTTTCAAACAAATTTTTTTCTTCCGCTAATATATCACTAGCCTCTGAAGCCCCGTTGTCTCATAAAAGATTCATCTTAAATAATTGTTCTCTTAAGGTGATAGTGAATAAAAATTTTGTTGTCTAAAGGTGTTGTCATTATTCTTATTTTCTTCTAGTATCCTATTAGATTGGTAAATTTAGTGGTTTTCCATCTTTTTCTTGAATTTTTCTCTTCAAATGTGTAAAATAGAAAACCTGAATTCCTCACCATTCTTGAGTTATAAAATAGTTTTATTTTGATTAATGAATTGATGAGGCACAGTATACCATCAGTTATCCTTTGAATGTAAGGCAAACTACTCCTTTTCTTAAAATTTTTTTAAGTTTATTTTATTTCGATAGAGAGCATGCACAGATGGAGAGGGGCAGAGAGAGAGGGGGAGAGAGAGAATTCCAAGCAGGCTCTCCATTCTCAGCACAGAGCCCAATGTGGGGCTTGAACTCACGAACCGTGAGATCACGACCTGAGCCAAAATCAAGAGTCAGATGCTTAACCGACTGAGCCACCCAGGTGTCCCAAAATGTGCTCTTTTATCCTCAAAACAGACATGAGAAGATGCCAGATGCTTTTACCTCATATTACTACCCAATCTGTCTCCGCCCTGTATTGCCTGTCTTCTTGAAGGAGCATTCTAGGTTTATTGTTTCCACTTTAATTTCTTATTCACTCTCTGAACTATTCATTTACTGCTCCTACTCCTTTTCCTCTACTAGAACTACGAAATCTCCTTTCTTACTGGTTATTGACATCCTAAGTACCAATTCTTGATATTTGAGAGAGAGAGAGAAAGAGAGAGAGAGGTAGTGTGCACAAGTGGGGGAGGGGAAAAGAGAGGGAGACAGAGATAGAGGATCCAAAGCAGGCTCCGTGCTGGCAGCAGAGAGCCCAGTGTGGGGCTTGAACTCACGAGCCATGAGATTATGACCTGAGCCAAAGTTGCATGCTTAACCGACAAAGCCACCCGGGCGTCCCACATCTTTATAGTTTTTAACGTTATCTCATTTTTACTGAACTGGTTCATGCCTTTAGTTTCTGGTATGGTTCTTTCACCTTAAACATGGTATACTTTGGCTTTGTTTGATAATTATTTCTTGTACATGCTACATACATATATGCTGCTTTGCTTTTGCTTATGGTTTCCCTCTATGTAGCCTCCAATCTTAGCCTAAAACATTCCTATACTTTTATGAGCCTGACTTCTCTACTTCTTCCAAATAGAATGACTCCCTTTCTGTTTCTAACTTAAAAATAAACAAAGTACTCTGTAAAACTAGCTATATATGTTTTCAGTGGACTCTGAAAATCCTTGAGGACAGGTATTCTAATTTGTCTTTGTACGTTCAGCAATTAGCACATAAGAGCATTGTATAAACTTGTTGAATCAAGGCAAGAAAAGAATACTATTTGCACTGTATAAATAAGGGAATATGTTTTGAAAATGTGTTTTGTTTAAGGTTTTGTTTTCCGTATCAAAACCCAGTTAAACCTTATAGCTAAATGAGAATAATTCAGTAAACCTAATAATTCAGTAAACCTAATAGGATGCAAAGGATTCTAAGGATGATTAAGAGTAATCATTAAGGCAATTAAGAAGACAGCTTGGAGTCTTAATTTGACAGTACTGAGGGCCTTACCATATAAAGAACTAATAGAAAATTAAGACCTTTTCCATTTATTTTGTATTCAAGTAGAAAGTGTTTAAAAGCTTCTGTGGAATAGTCTTCTCTTGCAAAAGTCATATGTAAAGATATCTTGATGTTATCAAGTGGTTTGTTTAGATACTAACTCAAAAAAGGAAGAATTTGTGGTTTAAACTACTAGTTATTTTTAAATATTGTTTGAGAATACAAATTGTAAGAGTTTGGTTATATAGAATTTTAGAGCTAAAAAATAGTATTAGAGTCTAATACAATTTAGTAACCATAAATTATATATATTCAACTAAAACACCTTTCCTAATTCTTGAATGATGATCGATACTTTTCTTTAAAATAAAAACAGGATGACCATGAGAGCTATGGTTCTAATTCTACCAACCGTAGTACTAGTGAGAACATGAAATCTTCAGTAAAACCCCGAAGAATTCAGCAGGCTGCTCCCACAGATCCTGATTTACCACCAGGTAACTTCTGACGGGCTCGATAAAGCCAAAATTTCACGTGTTATTAATCATTGTTGTAGCCCATTGTAGAATGTTCGCTTGCTGTATTTCGTGTCACAAAATACTTAGACTATATGTGTATGTGCATTTGCTTCATGACGTAAGAATAAATTGAGTCCAGAGCCCTCAAAAATGTCTTCTGTTCAAATTTTGATGCTCTTTTGCAGCAGGTTGTTCCTGAAGTTTCTTTCTTACATCCTAAGCAAAGAAATGCCTCTGCTTTCCCATAGTCTCTTTGTTCCCCTTTCTTCTTGATAAATAGGAAAGAAACTAGATTGTTCTGAGTTTCATGAAACTCTAGAATTCACCAAGAGGATAATCATCTCTTTTATTTGATGAAATATTTATTTACCTGGAACAGTAGTGGCTTTCAAATAACAGTTGCTTAGTAACTATTTAATGAAGAAAAAAACCACGATCATGACATATCAGCCCTGTGGCCACAGTGCACTCTTGCCTTTTTAAGTTAGGGGTTGTTTTTATCAGTCTCTTCTCTTTTGATTGTATTCATCAGTCATTTCTTTTTCTCAGAGGTATAGTTGATGTTGGTATGTATTTGTTTTCTGTGCCAGAGTATTATAGGCTTTCTTTTGGGTTTAACCTTTCATTTTTGACAGTCTTCTTGTACCATCTACTTAGAGGCCGGAGTTAGGTAAAATATTTCATAGCCCTCCTTCCTCAGATATGTTCTGAGTTACATTTGAATTGATTAAACATTTTAAACTAGTGTTATGGTGATGTTAATGCTGATGCTTTATATATTCTGAACTTTATCTAACGAGTCTCTGTAACACCTCTGGCATTAGAATAGATTAATTGTTGTAGCTGGAGAAGGTGTCAGAAGAAGATATTTTACTTCTGAATGTTTCTAATTCTACTTTAAGTGGTGTGATGGTTCCAGAACTTTCTAAATTTTTTCTTACTAATTAACTCCTTGGGAAAAATCCTTGGTAAATTAAAATATAAATTAAGCTGTAGCTTGTTCTTATTTATTAAATGGGCAGTCCTTTTACTTCTCCAAATTTCTGACTATATATCCTTTAAAAAATTCCTATGCCAGCTCATTGTATGGAATTTTCTCCATCAGTATCCTAGCAAAGAATCAGTTTTAGGTTTAATGGTTAAGTCTTGTTACATTTTTTTTTCTTTTAAGAAGGAACTTGTTTAAGATAAATTTAAAGCTTTTGTCAGTTGTTGATTTCACAGATAAAAAAATCTATCGGCCAAATTGAATCTACTTAAAACAGGTCCCAGACTTCTAAAGATCCTTTAGAGACTTTATTAGAATTTACACTGATAGTTAGAATGGGAAAATTGTTCTATTTTGGGGAGCATAAAGTATAAAACATAGAAATAACTGAAGAAATCCTATTTTTAGAGGCCTAAAACAGAGCTGTATTCTATTTTAACTACTTGAGGTAGCTTTTGGATTAACATGTGATTTCCTGCCTTACCTAACAGGAGGACTAGTATCGTCTTTTATGCCGACATAAATCACAGTAAAGGAGTTGCTTTTAGGAAGTAACTGAACTTGTTGGGCAATTACTGGGAGGCAGAGCAGTTAAAGTTAATCTTGCCAAAGGGAAAAAAAGGGATAATTTGAGAATCCAGCTGGATAATGGTAAATCATTTTATTTAAAGGTTGACTCATATGGTTATTTGAGGACTCCTTTTTGGCAGCCTTATCCTGCTTGGGAACCATATTAAGGTTCTTTCATGGTAGAGCTGAATTTTCTGGTCTCAAAATTTTCTAGGGCAAAGTTAAGGCTATAGTTACAATTTTGGAGTTGGAACATTTACATAGATCTAGAGATGCTTTTTGAGAACAGTTTTGGTGTTGCCAGTAGTCATTTGTTATACACCCTTGAAGGGTGAGTGGCTCTTGAATAGGAAAATAATACAAGTCAATATCTACCTGTCAAAGAAAGGCAAGAACGGGAGTACGTGGGTGGGTTAGTTGGTTGAAATCACACTTACTTTTGGCTCAGATCATGATCCCAGTATCAGAGCTCCTGCATCAGACTCTAGGCTGAGTGTGGAGCCGGCTTCAGATTCTCTCTCCCCTCCTCTGCCCATTTCTTGTGCTCTCTTTAAAATTAAGAAAAAAACAAGAATGTTAAAAAGAACTTTACCTTTAGCAATATGAACATAAGTTGCCTATATGATGCTTCATAGCCCTCAAATTGTACACTAATATGTTTTTAGGTATGGTAACCAAGTCATAAACCATGGAATTTCTGATTTTGAGCTATTTGGCTTCCCAGGGAAAACAGGACAGATTGTAGCTGTTGTCTCTTTGTAACCAAAATTGTTACATGCCATTTAATTTAAGAATATCAGAAATAAATAAGACCTAGTCTTTGTCCTCTAGGATTTCATAGTTTAACAGAGAAAATAATTATATGTAAACATACACAAATGGCAGTAATAACATAAGCCCAAGGAAAGTGGTAGAGACAGTCTTCTTAATGTTATGTAGGTTGTGGAGGACAATGGAGAAGAGGATGTAGGGGAGAGGACATTTATGCCGGTCACAAGTAGGGAGAATGGACGAAGAGTATTCTAAACCAGAAGAAGAGCATGAGTGAAGTCAGTGAAAGTTCATAGTGTTTTATTTGGCCCTGTGGGCATAGATGTATGTGTCTGGAGGAATGGGATTTGTGGGTGGGAGAGAGTTGGATAATATTAGGACTTTCTGGAAAGGTTGATTAGGAACAGGGTGTTGTTTTAGAGCCATCCAGTATGACATCTGTAGGTTCTATTCCCAGAGTGACCTTATATTTTTAGATGCTTGTGGAAAAGACCTGGATTATTGTTATGTCATCTGAACAGATATACTCTGAGGGAGTCTCTAAATATTTAGTGATGAGAGCTAGTAGATCTGCTGTTTGACACTCTTCTGTAGCTCACTTAGAACTAAGTTATATGCGGGATTAGGGACATAGTGGATCATTTTTTCCATTGGTTAGTTACTGTTTGGTATTGTATTTTTAATAAGGGAACATAGTCTCTGGGAGTGGTTCTTTTTTGATATTTTACTGTTTTACTTTGGTGAATTGGCTTATTCATCTCAACTTGTATGCTAGTTTTATAATGAGAAACTGAGGGAAAATGTTAAAAAAAATAGATGAAAATCTATCAGTAGTGTTCTGTCAGTTCAAATACGTTTACAGTATTATGTTTCTATTACTTTCCATTATCTGTTTTCTCTGGTTCTATCTTTGAGAGTTTTTCTTTTGAAGGTAATAAAAACTCATGAACTCTTAAGAGGTTTTTATAAATTCCTTATTGATGACATATTTTTCAGAAATAGGAAAACCAATATTAGTCATGCTTCTTGACTTCTTAGAAACAGGATGTTTATTTTTATTTTTATTTTTAACATCTGTGTTGAGTAGTAATTGCATGTGGAATATGCATTCCAAGATTGAAACTTTTGATATTTAAAATTTCTTTTAGAAGCTTAATTTGTTAAGCATTATTTTAGCATTTACTCTTGTAAAAATATTTGTACCTTACATTTTTTTGATACTCTTAATTTTGTAGCATATGATAATTGACACTCTAAAAGCTGCTAATAGTTTCCATATATGAGAAAAAACTTGAACTTAGTTGTTTTACATTTCTTTCCTATTTGTATCCATTGGGACTGAATGAAGGAGCTGGTTTTTGCAAACATGTTATGGTTGAATAGATTTAAATAGACTTTCTCTCAGCAGTTAGTATAGACGTGAATAACGTCAGCTGCTGACATAAGTTGATTCTATTTCGTCCAGTTAAGTTCTGAATACAAGCAGATAGTTCGTGAAAAAGCTAAAACTTTAAGTAGCTTTTAAATAGGTTTTATAGTATGGTATTTAAATACTTGTATTTCAATCAAGTGAAGTTTTTAATGTTTTCTGCCTGTGTTTTAAAAAATGCTGTTCGTTTAAGTTATATTTTCAATTAAATTCCTCAGTAATGTATCTAAATACACATTAATTGTGTGAGAAACTTCTGAGCTTATGGACTATCCCACAGAAGCATGAAATTAAAAGAAAAGTTTGTAGATTTTAGGCAACTGAGGGAGAAAAAAGAATGTTCAGTAGTCTGTTTTGATCTTTTTTTGTTATTTCTGTTTCTCGTTCTTATTTCCTTGTGTTCTCATTATGCTTTTCTCTATTCGTTCCTTCATACTTTTCTTTTTTCTTATTCACTGTGTTTTTTCCCCCTCTTTAAATTCTGTCTACTGTTTTCTTCCTCATTTATATTCTCTCCTCTACCCTGCTTCATTATTATATATTAGTAAATGGAAATACTTGAAGCAATTATGATAGTCATGTTTCTCCTATCTTTCCTCCTGCTGGACTAACTTTTGAATATATTTATGGCTATTAAAAGTAGGAAGAAAAGATGGCAGCTGGCTCAAAAACAGTCTCAAGCAATTTTTCTTCAATACGTTGAATAATCAGCATGTAGTAATATTTTTCAGTTGGGAAAAATTTTCCAAAATAGTCAGAAACCAGACAAACTACTGAATATAGGATTATCACTGAGTGGGATCTAGTATTATGTTATTAAAAAGGTGTAGTCTCTGTGATTTCTCTTAGTATATGATCACTTCATTATATGGAACTTCTTGGTAATGTTTTTTTTGGTGGTAGATCTGCTACATAATAGCTGTGTCAGTTTTACAAGCCTTGTTAGTTTCCTCTTAGCATAATATGCTAAATGACACCCGCCTGTCATGTATATTAATAAGTTCATGAACATTTTGAGAATAATTATTTATTGATAGACATGGCTAATTGAATCCTTTTTTTCTATTTTATAGGCTATGTGCAGAGTCTGATTAGACGAGTTGTAAATAATGTAAATATTGTTATAAATAATCTCATACTAAAATATGTTGAAGATGATATTGTTCTTTCAGTCAATATCACTTCTGCAGAATGCTATACAGTAGGTGAATTATGGGATCGTGCGTTCATGGATATTTCTGGTGAGTAAATACTAAGAATGGTGTAGATTTTTCCATTATTGAAATAGTTGTCTTGGTTTCTAAACCCTTTGGGCCACCTGGCTCTTTGATAAATCTAATGAGAGCTTTATGCCTTCAGCCTATTAAATGAACATATAAAAATATTTTAACGTACGATTACAGGAGGTTAATAGACCCTCAGATTAAGAAATCTGGAACTTGATTTTTAATATTCTTAATTTTTATTCTTTCTTATTCTTATGAAACACATGCATGTTTCAAATGTATCATATTTTACAATGCCGTGAGTCGTAATAATAAAAATAACTAAATGTTTAATGGATTTGAAGGAGGAAAAGGAACACATTGATTTTGCATTGCTTAGTAATGGCAAAAAAATATATCTGACTGATTTATGTTTTAAGTTCGTATATTCCAGAGCATATTTGGGACTTAGGGATCATCTTAGTTTTGTCAGAAGAAATAGTAATAAATTCTAATATCTGTTGATACCTGCTCTGATAGGGTAAGGAGTGGGCATTTTTTTGAAAATGTAGTGAGGAAGAATATTGTGAGTACCTTTTGTCTGTAACTTGTCAGGGTATGTATTTGGTAACAGTGCTGACCCTGAAGTTAGACTACATGAGTTTGGATCCTGGCTTTCCCACTTAGTAGAGATCTATGACCTTGGGTGGTTTACTTTACCGTTTCTTAATTTCCCCATTTGTAAAATGGAGGTAACTAAGAGCTTGCTTAAAGTTACTGTGGTAAACACATCAGTGCACCGAAAGCACCTCAATGCTCAGAAAATGAGCTTAGTATTTACATTTATTTTCTCAAATTCTCACTCTCTAAAGTGATACCCTTTCTCCTTCCATTGCTTATATATTCACTTATTCATCTTAAGTCCTACTGTAAGGAAAGCAAAGTGAAATTTTAGTCTCAAAGTTATTTAACTTACCTAGATTAGGTAAACAACAAGGAACCAGCAGAATTGGATACAGTCTTATATTTGTATGTTCTCCAAGCTTTAGTCTTGATATTTTATTATTTTTTCTGTGTAGGCTCCACACTCAATGTGGGGCTTGAACTTAAGACTCTGAGATCAAGAGCCATATGCTCTATCAGCTGAGCCAGCCAGGTACCCCTTGATTTTTACATTTGAAATTGAAGAATGATGTTGTGAGGCATAAATCAGTGCATATGCAAAGTCCCAAGCATTGTTTCTGAGACATCGTTAATGCCTCCCTCTCATCCTCTGTTGAAAAAATATTCCATACAAAGGCCACAAGGAAAAATTATGGAAAATAGAAAACAAGCAGAACGGGATAATGCAGGATTGATTGAATGTGTTGACATTTTATGGGAAGAAATTTCATTTATAGTTTTAATATACAAGTAATGCAAATATTACTTTGGGAATAGTAGTGAATTAGAAAGAGTCTTGGATTGGAAGTTAGGGCATCTTCCTTTGAATCTTTTTTCCACCACTAACGTCATATAACCTTGTGTGAATCATTTGTATAATGTGAATTATTAATACTACCAACCTGATTTTTTAAGAAAATCAAGTATCATACCACCTGAAAGATCATGATGATGATGGTGATAAAAACAGCAAAAATAGTGTCTTTCACTTAGTGAGTGCTTGTTAACTGCTGGGCCTGGTGCTATGCTTTTTATATTATCTTGTTTTAATCCTTTAATCCTCTGAGATACGTACTCTTATTTCCTCACAACAGTTGATATTTACAAAGGGAGTTAGGTAACGTATTTGTTGTAAAACAGTGCAATGAGCACCTATCCTCTGAATATTTAGCAGTAGTTTAGTATTAGAGTAGTTGACTTCCCACCAATGTATTTTTCCCTATCCCATTCCCTTCCTTCCTCCTAGAGTTAAATGCTGTATTAAATTTTATCATTTAATTGCTTAAAAAGACTTGTGCTAAAAAAAGGAATGAAGCATACTGATGTATGCTACTACATGGATAAACCTCGAAAACATTCTAAGTGAAAGAAGTAGACAGAGAAGGTGGATATTGTATGATTCCATTTATATGAACTGCACAGAATAAGGAAATCGATATAGACAGAAATAGTTTAGTGACAGCTTCAGGATTGGGGAGGTCAGGAGTGGTTTGGCGGAATGATAGCTCAAGAGTACAGAGTTCCTTTTCTGATGTGAAGAAAAAGTTTTGAATTGATTGTAGTGATGGATATATAATATTGTCAATGTACTAAAGGCTACTTTTTTGTACCTTTGAAATTGTTAATTTTGTGTTAATGTGAATTTCACCTCACTAAAAAAAGATGTGGATGTATCAGATGTGAATGTATACATAAAGAATATATTACATGTATTTTTTTAACTTTGTAAAAATAGTGTGCTCTATCTTGGGAATTTGAGGTTTGAGTAAAACTTCAAAGATTTCCTGTTTTCAGTGTTCCACTTTGCATATTTCTCCATATTGTTGCATGTAGTTATAGATCACTTATTTTTATTTGTGAATAATATTCTACTTAATCATGCTAAGGTTTAATTGTTCTGACGATGAGCATTTGGGATGTTTCCAGATTTTTATTGTTGTGGACAGTGCTGTTAGCAATCTTTGTACATACCTTTTCATGCATATGTGTAAGCATTTCTTAAGGACATACACTGAAGAGTGGGTTTGTTAGATGGAGGATAGCAAAATGCTCACATTTTCAAAATACTGCCAAATAATTTTCTGGAGTGTTATTATGCCCATTTTACAGATTAAATTGCAGCACATTATCTAAAGTAAGTACCAGAACTAGAATAAGGGTTTAGAAAGGTAGTTGCTGTTAGTGTTTAAGAAAAATGATTTCAAAGCTTAATAATGTTCTCTGTCAGTGAATTATAATTTTCTAGAATACCCTTGAAATAAGACCACTTTATGTTCTTCCAGTATGATAGATAAAAACGTGCACTCTTGAGTAAGGTCGTCAGAGTTCGAATAACAGCTCTGTTCTTTATAAACTAACATTAGACGGTTTCCCCTTACTGTGCCTCAGTTTTCATGTCTTTTAAACAGAGGCACATAAGTATTAAAAGACAGCAGGTATAAAAGACTTAGTGTATTATCTAATAGCAAATATTCCATAAATTATTATCATGAAGAGAGGGAAGGAAATATCTAGGGGGTTTCTTTCATTTCTAGTTCTGTCAAAATTTCTTTAATTTGTGTACATGGATATAATATCAGTAACTAAATCATTTATTTATATACCATTTAAATTGAAATAATATGTAAATTTGGGTATTTTTTCAACTAACATTTAAAGTTCATTTGCTGATAAAACGACTATTTCCACACGTTTCAGAAGTTTTTACTTCTGAAAAACTTAAATACAAAAAAAATTAAAAGGTGGATTAGAGGTTGCTAGAATATACTCAGAAATAGTTTTATCAAAGAATGGACTAAAGCATATTTTACTGTTTTGAAGATTCCCATGGCTGTAGCATGTGCGTAGCTGCTAGTTTAAAATCAATGACCAAATAGATTTGGGCCTAATGTTTACCTAGGAATTGCTTATTAGACATAAAACTACTCATTTGCTAAAGGTTTCATTTTCTAGTTTGATACTTTACCAGCAGTTGTTCATTTTTATTCTCTTGAAAACAAACTGTATACTGTTTGTAATTTGTTCATTTCTTCATCAGTTATTTAGAGCTGTGATGTTCACTAGAATTTTCTGTGATGTTGGAAATGTTTTATATTTGTATAGCCTAGATTGTAGTCACTAGCCACATGTGACTGTCGAGCACTTGAAACGTGGCTAGTGTAACTGAGGACCTGAAATGTTATTTTTAGATAATTTTAATTTATACATAAATTTAAATTGCATATCATTAGTGGCTACCATACTGGAGAGTGCAGTTAAGAGGCAAGTTTTTTGGGGTAAGATGTTAAACGAATGACAGTTGCTCAGAATGTTTGTTTTTAATTAGGTTTCTTAAGAATTTTATTTATTTGATATCTGACTGCAGATAGTGAAATGTAGCAAAACTTTTCATAAGTTTTGTCTTAAACTTACAGTTAGATACCGAGCAAAATGGGGTCAAGCTACTTCATTTCTTTGTACTTTATTTGATTTTTCATACTTAGAATGGGGACTGTTCTGCCTATTTCATAAGGTTGCTGGAGGATTTATATATAATAAACGAGAAATTCTTTGCATAGATTCTGGCATCATGTATTAAATGCTGTGTTAATCTTACTTCTGCTATTATTTTTATTATTATTTGTACCAATAAATAGTTGCCTTTTTTCCCCCTAACTTTCCTTTTTAATTAAAATGTTTTTCTTTTCTTTTAGCAACTGATCTGGTGCTGAGAAAGGTTATCAATTTTTCCGACTGTACAGTTTGTCTTGATAAACGAAATGCTAGTGGTAAAATTGAATTTTACCAGGATCCTTTATTGTATAAATGTTCCTTCAGAACTCGTCTGCATTTCACATATGATAACCTAAATTCCAAGATGCCATCTGTTATTAAAGTAGGTGTTTCTTTTTCTAGTAGTTGAATTGCATGTCTTCATTTTGTTCATTGATTCTTGTGAGTGCTAATTATTAATCTCAAAAATATATGCCATTAGTTTTTGTGAGAGTTTTACTTCTATTTATACTTTTTATATTTATTATATATTATAACTTTCTACATTGTGTGTTCTAGTAAAGAGATTTTGGGAACTTCTCCCCTCCCTCCCCCGTGACCGTAGTTTCCTTTGTAGTTTGTCCAAACTGTTTATTAGTGTTTTTTTCTTTTAAGTAGATAGAGGAGATCATATTAAAAGTGTAATTATAGTGACTGAATATCACTGTGTATTTCAATACTTTTAATTAACGTGATCTCATAACTATAGTTGTTATCCATCTTTCTTAAATAACTTTATAAGGCTTAATAATGCTAACCTAATATCTTAGTTTATTGGTTCAAGAAATGGTAGCTTTTCATCTATGGTTTCAAAATGTTATTAAAATCTTAGCATATAGGAATTTTTCAGGGTATGTCTTTTGATACACGTCAAAACTTGTTCTCTAAACATATCAATATATTTTCAATATGTATAGTCTCTAAGTGTAAGTCTTGTGTTCTTTCATTATATAACACTTTTCTAAGCTACTGTCTATTTATCAGTTTTTGAAAATAGAATTCCATTTGTGATCTTGTTAATAACTGTTACTGTGGAATGAATTTTCATTGTTGAGTTACATGTCTTTGAATACTAAAGTGCTATAATGGAAAAGCTGGCCCTGAGTCGGAACACTGGTATTGACTAGTGTGCCTGGTTGTGTATGACTGTAGAAGTTATTCTTTTATATTATCTTTTTAAAAAATATATAACACTTTCTATTTTATGTAGCTTTGCAATGTATTTATTCATGAAATCCACCTGTTTTTCTTTGGTTGTGTTCTAGGGAGCATTGTTTTACTTTTTTTTTCCATTGTATACAGTGCACATTATTGAAATTCTGTTACTCTTTCTTTTATTTTTGAATTAGCATTTTTGCCAAAAATAAGCAAAGAAGAGTATTAATTCAATGGTATTGATGCCTCTGTCTCAGGATAATGGGTTTACTTTCCTCCTTTTATCTTGAATCTACTCGTAATGTTGGGGAACGTTAAGGGTAAATTCAGGATTTAGAAGCAAGTAATGAGTACATAGATGCCTTACTGTTTAAAATAAATTTACTGATAATAGTACAGATTCTAGAATGTAGCTCAATTAGAGGAAAGTAAAAATAAGTGAACTTGAGGAAAACTTGGTGTTGGCATATAAGTTTATGTTCTCAAAATTGATTAGCCATGACATATCATTGTAAAAAGCACCTTAATATAAATAAGTTCATTGATAGGTGATTTTTAAAAAAAAAATTTTTTTTTTAAACATTTATTTATTTTCGAGAGACATAGAGACAGAGCATGAGCAGAGGAAGGGCAAAGAGAGAGGGAGACACAGAATCCGAAGCAGGCTCTAGGCTCTGAGCTGTCAGCACAGAGCCCGACGCGGGGCTTGAACCCACAGACCGTGAGATCATGACCTGAGCTGAATTCGGCCGCTCAACCTGAGCCACCCAGGCGCCCCGATAGGTGATTTTTGACTTGGGTAATCACCAAACATGAGCTACCATTATGCTCAACTGAAATAGGATTGAGTTTTTTTATTAATACCATTGTGATGTAAGATTTGCCATTTTGAGTTAGACCTATCATTCTTCAGATTCCTAGTACTAGGAAGTATGTATTAAATGCACATGGTTAACTTCATTGATCATCACAGAGAGTATTTCCCAGAATATTCCAGATACACTAATTATTCATTTAAGCCTCTCATGTATAAGTGGTTTTTGAATTTATTATATTTTGGGTGAGCCTTTTATAATTTTCATTGTGACAAATATGTTCTAGAGTTTGTGTCATGTGAGATATGGATTATATGGGTACACAATTTATTTAACATTTTCCTTGTTTTTGAAAATTGGCTTTTAAAAAAATTTTTTAGAACAATGAAAGCCTGGCATAAATTTTTGACACATTTCTGATTAATTCTTTAGGAAAGATTTCAGTTAGTTGCACATATCTTATTAATGAGCTTAAAATTTTTTTTAAAGTTTATTGAGAGAGAGGAGAGGGTGCAAGTGGCAGAGAGAGGGAGACAGAGAATCCTTAGCAGCCTCTATGCCTTCAGCACAGAACCTGCTGCTGGACTTGAACTCAGGAAACCATGACCTGAAACCAAGAGTTAGTTGTTCAACTGACTGAGCCACCCAGGCACCCCTAGCTTAAATCTTTTTAAGGCCTGTGTTTTGTATTACTAAACTGTTTCCAGAAAAATTTAACTAGTGTGTATGTTCATGAATATTAAGGACGGTGTCTATCATTAAATATGATCTTGTAAAAAAAAAAACACGACAATTTGTTAAACAAAATAGATTTTAATTAACATTTGTCAGTAGAGTAGATTTTAAAAAATCTGTCCACAGGCCTTTTTTTTTTTTTTTTTTTTTAAATCCATTCGGGTGCTTTGTTCATTTTTCTATTCGGGATTAATCTTACTGATTTAAAAGATATTTAGATCTATTATATATAAAATACGTAAAATATTTTATATATTTAAAAAGTATGTGTATTTTCATATATATATATATAAGCATATATATAAAGGATTGATTCTTTGTTACTGGTTTTGCTAAGATGGCTTATCACTGGTGCTATTGGTGCCATACAATATTTTAGAAGGATGTGTCAGAGAAATTTCAAATTAGAACTTGGCAGGCCTGCACTGCATACTCTAACCTCTTGCCCCTAAGGTTTTTCTTACTTCTCTTGGTCTGTTTGGTGTATGATTTTTAAGTCCATTTTAGGAAACCTGTACTCATATTTAAATAAGTATTTTACAACTTTATTCTTCTTCAAATGCAATTTTTGTGCCTTTAATCCCCAAGATATGATTACTAATACTTTTTCATGTTTTATAGACCCTCAAATACCATTTAGTCAAACCTTCCAAGAGACTTGACTTTTTGGCTTAATTGGTTTTATTCTAGAACTGTGTTTTATATTCCATTAATTTCTCTTTCTATAAGAATAACTTTGCTGTATATTCTTTTTGTTAGTAATTAATCTTGTTTTTCTCTTATAATTGATTCATGTTATACATTTTATGTCCTATTTAAATCTCTTAAAATTTGTCTGGGAAAACTCTTCTGAGCATGTATGACACTTGGTTTTCCATATTTGGCAAATTTTATTATGTTGATGCTTCCATATTGTAATGTTAGTAATTTTCCCCCTTAACAGAGGTTTTTAGGATGTGTATGTGTTCTTTTGGTGAAAACTGGAAAGGGTGGTTAAGGTTTTACTAAAGTGACATCATGAAACTTCCACTGTTGATGTGACAGAAATCTTTCTGATTTTGGGCGGAGTCCTATTGTATTCTTCAAATATTGTAGAGTTGATATTTTGGTTCCTTAACTTTATTTCTGGAAAAATTACTTGGAAGTCTAGTGTGACCATATCTTTTCCTTACTATTTTTATTGGTATTTATATAATTTGGCTTACTACAGTTTCTACCTGAAGTTTGGTGGTCATTGTACCATAATTTGTTTTAATTTGTAAGATTTTAATATTGCTTATATATTGGAAATGTTTGGGGCATTACTTTTTTCTTATGGTATTCTGTTTTAGAACTTTTAACATTTATCTATGTCCATCACTTCCTTTGAACATGCTTTTTGTTGATGTGTTTGTTTTTTCAAATATAGATTCATACTTTAGTAGAGAGTTTGAAACTTTCTATCACAGATCAACAGCTGCCTATGTTTATCCGTATAATGCAACTTGGGATTGCTCTTTACTATGGGGAAATAGGCAATCTTAAAGATGGAGAAACAGAAGATCCTACCTGTCACAATAAAGATATGTTAGGAAACATTACAGGTAAATATAACAAAAACTTTTTTTCAAACTATTGTTCACATAGTGTTTTCACCATTGTGAATCTTAAAAAAAAAAATACCGAGTTGTGCAGTGTTCTAATATGATAGAATGATTTTATCTTGGTTGTGTGACACCACTTTGATTTTTTTTTTTTAAATGCTAGTGAGTAACTTTAACATTTCTAATAGGTATAAATGTCCAGAATGTATGTTATATAAAAAGTTAAGGTATTGCAATGCTTCGACATTTTCTAGTAAATTAAGGTATTGGTAATTTTTTTTCAGAGGCTTACCAAGAGTTATAACAAAATTAGATATACTTAATTATTATATGTAATTCTGTTTACATATACAACTACAGTTATATTTAATTGTATGATTCATTGGAGGGTACTGAGCTAATTAATTGGAGCATTGTTAA
Organism: Paguma larvata; assembly: GCA_030068075.1. Taxonomy (NCBI): domain Eukaryota; kingdom Metazoa; phylum Chordata; class Mammalia; order Carnivora; family Viverridae; genus Paguma; species Paguma larvata. Next base: position 43,430,038 of record CM057838.1, read on the forward strand.
TGGAGTATATATTTCATTGAAGGATACTAGTGGGTTAACTTCAGTTTTTTAGTTCATTATACTTTTACTGAAGCCTACTGAGTGTACTGAATATTGGTGATCTGGGAAAACACAAAGATAAAAAGATGTGTTCTCTTCCTTTAAAATTTTAACATACAGTAGAACAGATATATGAATAGTTAGTTTAGTGTGGTAAACTAACTTTTTAGTGGTGTGGTAGAATGATAGGATGTTTGATTAAACAGAGGTATGAATGATTTGAAGAAGAAAGATGTTGAAAAGAATGATCGACTTGGCATTGGGCTTGAGATTCAGGAAAAATTTGGAGAATATGATAAATTGCCACATTTTGAGCCTTTAGAAAAGGATATTGAAAACTTAGGAACAGGTAACCCAATTAAAAGGTGAGGAAAATACCTGAATAAACATTGATGCAAAGAAGGTATGCGAAGAAGGTGTGCAAATGGCCAACAGGCACATGAAAAGATGCTCACCCTCTTTAGTCATGATGGGGAATGCAAATCAAAATCACAGTGAGATAACACTTCAGGGCCAATAACATGACTCTATCAAAAGACACATAATAACCAGTGTTGGCAAGATTGTAGGGAAGTTTTCTGTTGATTATGGGAATGTAAAATGATATAGCTGCTTTGGAAAACCATCTAAATTCTTAAAAAGTTGAACGTAGAGTTACCGTATGATCCATTAATGCCATTCGTAGGTATATATGCAAAAGAGTCGATAACAAATGTCCACATAAAAACTCCTATGTGAATGTTAAAGGCAGCATTATTAATGATAACCAGAAAGTGAAACAACCCAAATATCCATCAGCTGATGAATGGATAAGCGATTGTGATATATCCATACACTAGAATATTCAGTCATACAAAAGAATGAAAGAATGAAAAACTGATATATGCTCCAACATGATGAACTTTGAAAGTATCTTAAGTGAAAGCAGCCAGTCAGAAAGGAACACATCGTATGATTCTATTTATATGAAACCTCCATAATAGCCAAATCTGTAAAAGCAGAAAGTAGATTAGTAATCAGGGTTTGGAGGAGGAGGGAATGGGGAGTGACTGCTAATGGGTAGAGATATTCTTTTTGGAGTGATGAAACTGTTCTAAAATTAGATAGTAATGAAGGTTGCACAACTTTGTGATTATACTAAAAACCACTGAATTGTACATTTCTAAAGGCCAAATTTTATAGTGTTTAAATTATAATTATAGTTTATTAAAAAATATCTGCTTAAAAGCTTAGAGAATAACATAAGTATATATATAAATTATACCTTTACACTGGAAGTGAATTCTGTTAGACAACGAACTCCCAAAACAGGGACAGCATTTAATACCTAGAACAAAACCCAGCACCTAGAAGGTGCTCAGTTTTTTTCTAGCCTGCTAATTTGACAAATTTCAAATATATAGAGAAGTTGAAAGAGGATTGCACAGTGGACATCACGTACTCATCCTCAAAATTCTACACTTAATAGTTTGTTAAATTTGCTTTATCACATAGCTGTTCATCTGACCTTTCTCTTCATTAGTTCAACCAGTGTTTTTGATGCCTTTCAAAGTAACTTAGACATCAGTATACTTCACCCCTAGTCTTTAGCATTGTATTATTAACTAGCGTGTATGTTTCTTAATGGTTCTTTTAATTTTTTTGAAGGTGTAATTTACAAAGTGAAATGCATAAATCACTTTTTTAATGTTTATTTTTAGGAGAGAGAGAGCACACGTGAGTGGGGTGCAGGGGTGAGGGGGACAAAGAATCTGAAGCGGGCTCTGTGCTTGACCTCACTTAACCCCTGAGATCATCACCTGAGCTGAAGTCAGATGCTTAACTGACTGAGCCACCCAGGCATGTGAAATGCATAGTTCCTAGGTATACTATTCAAGCTTTGTGAAATGTGTATACCTGTGCTATATACAACAGCCATCAAGATAAAGATTATCAATATCTCTAAAATTCTCTTTGGCTCGTTTATAATCATTTGTATACTCCCCCGCCTCCACTCAGGAAATTAAATTAAATTTCTAAACTAAAAAAATTTTTTTTTGCCGATTCTAGAATTTCATATAAATCAAATCATATAGTATAAGCTATTGTGAAAGGATTTCTTTCATTAGGCATAATATTCTTTTTTACTTTTTATTTATTTTACTTATCACTTTATTTTTTTTGAGCAGTTTTAGGTTCACAGCAAAATTGAAGGGTAGGTAGAGATTGCCCTTTATACTCCCTGCCCTCTAACGTGCATTGCCTCCCGCATTTTCAACATCCCCTCCAGGATGACACATGGTCACTCTGTGTTTTACATGCTATGTGTTTTTGCAAATGTGTAATGGCATGTACCCATCATTCTGGTTTCATATAGAGTATTTTCACTGTCTTGAAGGTATAATATTTTGAGGATTCATCTTTGTTGTTGCATGTGTCAGTAGTTCTTTCCTTTTTATTGCTAGATACATTGTATGAATATACCATAGTGTATTTTAGCCATTTTCCTGTTGATGGATATTTGGACTGTTTCTAGTTTTGGCTGTTATATTTCTGTCCTGGACATTCTTCTGTAAGTCTCTTGTAGGCATGTGCTAGTCTTTGTCTTGGGTAGATATCTAATAGTGGGAAGTGTATGTTTAGGTACTTTTCTCTCTCTTTTTTTCTTTAAAGAAAATAATCAAAAATTTTTTTCCTGAAATGGTGTGCCATTTTACATTCCCATCAACGTGTAAGATTTCAGTTGTTCTACATGTTTGCCAGCATTTGGTGTTACCAGTCTTTTTTGCTTTTTGCCAGTGTGATGGATGTGTTGTGGTATCTCAGCGTGGTTTTAATTTGCATTTAATTGATGAGCAATTATTTTGAAGTTTTTTATGTACTTATTGACTATTAATATATTTCCCTTTTTGAAGAGTATGTTAAATAATGGCTTATTGTTAAACCTTTTTTGGGTTTCATTACTGATTTGTGATTTATTTTATATATTCTGAATTCAAGTCCTTTGTCATATACATATTTTGGGAATATTTTTTGCCAGCCTGTGGCTTGCCTGATTCATTTTTAAGAGGTGTCTCTTGAGGAGAGTTGTTTTTTTTTGAGAATTTTTTTTAATGATTGTTTATTTTTGACAGAGAGAGCAAGAGCGGGGGAGGGGCTGAGAGCGGGGAGGCACAGAGGATCCTAGGCAGGCTCTGCACTGTCAATGCTGAGCCGGATACTGGGCTTAACTCAGGAGCTATGAGATCATAACCTGAGCCGAAGGCAGCTGCTTAACTGAATGAGCTACTCAGGTGTGCCTTGAGCAGAGTTTTAAATTTTAATTAAATGTAAATTTTAAATTTTTCCTTTTTTCACTATTCTGTCATCTAAGAAGTGACTAGATTTTTCTTCTGCATTACTAAAGGGAGAAAGCAAGTCTCCTGTTTGCTTGCAGAGGAGTAGGAATTAGTTTTCTCATCTGTGTAAAGTGAGGATCCTTTCGTGGGTGCTGTGGATTCCTGACACTCTGGTAAAGCCTATAAACCTCTTCTCAGAAGGTTTTAAACATCTTGATTTTGATATGCCGTGGTATCCTTTCTACAGGTTACGTTATGGTTTTTAGGTCTGTGGGTTTGTAGTTTTCATATATACTTAGAAAAATTGTGGGCATTATTTCCTGAAATACCTATTTCAGTTCTCCTCTCTCCTCTGGAGACTGCAATTACATGTATATTAGGCTGCTTGAAGCTTAGCAGAGCTCTCCGATACTCTGTTCATTTTGGTTCGTTTTCCTTTTGTTTTGATTCATTATTTAGAGTTTCTGTTCTAGTTCACTAATCTGTATCTAATCTGCTATTAACACATCTAACTTAGATTTTATCTCAGATACTGCATTTTTCATTTCTAGAAGTTGTTTGGATTGTTAACACCCATATTTCATATTTCTCCTTACTTATGCTTTCTTAATATCTCTTTTTATTTATACAGCGATTTCAATGTCCGTGTTTACTAATGCTATGAACTATGTTATTCCTAGGTCTTTTTTTAATGACTGACTTTTTTTCCCCCTCATCTGTGCTATAATTTCCTACATATTTGCATGCCTGTTAACTTTTCAATAAAAACTTTTTTTTAAAGTTTTATTTATTTTTTGAGAGAGAGGAAGAGAGAGTGAGCGAGCATGAGCAGGGAAAGGGCAGAGAGAGGGAGGGAGGGAATCCCAATCTCCATGCTCACTCATGAACTGTGAAATCATGACCTGAGTCATGAAATCAAGAGTTGGATACTTACCCGACTGAGCCACCCAGGCGCCCCATATGCCTGATAATTATTAATTGGATGCCAGACTTGTAAATTTTATCTTGTTGGGTGCTGGAGATGTTTGTATTCTAGCAAAAAGTGAAGTTAACTTGGAGACCATTTAATTCACTTGTCTTGCTTTAAATGGTTTTGTTTGTTTGTTTGTTTTGTTTTGTTTTGTTTTGTTTTGTTTTGGTTTAAATGTTTTTATTTGAAATCAGAGCTGCCGTTAGCTTAGGGCCAGTTTTGTCCCACTACTGCCAAAGTTCGCCTTTTGAGTTATTTCTCGATGGTTTTTTTCTTTCTTCCTGCTGAGAACACAAACTATTCCCAATTTTCTGTTGAGTTTTGAGGATTCTTTTCCTTGCTTTTTTCTTGTGGTTCTTTTCGTGGCCTCAGTAGTTCCTTCATGAAACCAGTTAGTACTTAACTGAGGCCTAGAGTTTGACCCTCTGGAGGTATGAAGAGCGCGCTCTCTCTCTCTCTCTCTGAACAGCTCTTTTTTGTTGGGTACTCTGCCCTGCATACTCTAGCCACTTAGTCTCCCTGGACTCACTAGTCTGTCTTCTCATCCAGCGAGATTGCTGAGCTCTGCTTGGATTCCCTCTTTCTTATACCTGGTTTAGAAACTCTTTCGAGGTGGTATGGCGGGGCAAGCATACACCTCATTTTTCTTTCCCGTCTCTCAGGACTCACTGGCTTAACTGCCTGGTTCGTAGTTTTGAAAAATATTATTTCCTATATTTTATTTTTTTTGTTTTTTTAAATATGTGCTTCTATGTTAATACATTAATGACAATTAGCAGGAAGTCTAATAACTATCATAGTTTCAAAGGAGTAATGTGTGTAAATGGTATTTTGAGATAGCTTCACAACTGTTACTTGATATATCTCATTTTTATAGGTTTTACAGTTGATGGTGATGCAGTTGTGATTTGTTACTACATTTATAATTAAACCATGCAACTGTGATTTGTTACCTACTTTCATAATTAAATGTGCTTGATATATTTTAAATACTTAATAGTATTTTTCCATTGAAATTCATGAAGTTCCTGAATTCTATCAAAGGGCTCCAGATTAAGATGCACTGGGGGCTCTTGGGTGGCTCAGTCAGTTATGCATCTGGCTCTTGATTTTGGCTCAGGTCATGATCTCATGGTTTGTGAGCTTGAGCCCCTCACATTGGGCTCTGCATAGATAGCATGGAGCCTGCTTCTGATTTCCTCTCCCCTTCTCTCTGTCCCCACCACTCACTTTCTCCCTCTCCCTCTCAAAATAAATAAATATTAAAAAGATGCACTGTTCTGAAGGAAAAGAAGTATATTAGGAAATTCTAACCAGAAATTAGATGCCTTTTTCATTTCAAGGCTCTAATTCATTCATTTTGCAAAAACAGCAAAGATTTGAAACTTCAGAAGCATCTTTCATCAAAATCCCTTTTAATTTTTAATTAATATTAAGTATAAATTATAGTGGCTGTTTTTCAGACCTCTTTTAGTGATGTTTGTTTTGTTTCACAAGATCTAGCAGTGGATACTTCCTCTCTTTTAACGGTTTAGACAACAGAGGTTTAGAGTCTAGCTTGTGGACTCAACCTGGTCATTGCTAAGTGGGTTGAGGTGACCTGACTTGCTTTATGACTGAGGTGATATTCATTGATGTCCAATTTGAGATCTTACCAGGGGCAGTTAATAATAGGCTGTATTCTCCAGTAGAAACTGATAAAATATTTATGGTTAAAGAGCAAGATTATACAAATTATTTTCTGGATTGTACCTTTTATAATTTATTTTAAGTAAAATGGCTGTGGTGTACTGTATTTGAGATTCTTTAGTTACTACTTTAAGTCTTTTCCTTCCCAGATGAATGAATTCATGGCCATATTTCATAACCTGTTAGTATGTTCCAAGAGTCTCCTGTCATAAGGATTAAAAAAGTTATGAAATTATGAGCAGGAGAGAGAGCAAAGGGGGAGAGAGAGAGAGAGAAAGAAAGAAAGAATCCTAAGCAGGCTTTATGCTCAGTACAGAGCCTGGCGAGCGGCTTGATCCCATGGCCCTGGGATCATGACCTGAGCTGAAATCAAGAGTTGGATGCTCAGCCAACCGAGGCACCCAGGCGCCCTGGGGTGGGGGACGCATTTTGCCTAGGAGTGCTTGACATTTTTTTTTTATTGGGTGAATCAGGAAATAACTTTTCTTAGATATTTCTGATACTATGTTTCTGAGAAAACTCAGTTTTTTTTTTTTTTAGCACTTAAACCTTATTTTTTGGAAGGTAATTTTTAGTTAATGGAATGCTATAGAATGAATTTATTCTTAGTATTTATAAGATACATTTAAAGTTATGTTATAAACTACTCCCCATATAACATTGTGGACTATGAAAGGGGATTAACATAGTACAACATATAGAAACTTGAGGGTAGTAATGCTAAATTACTGGCTTCAAATAATAATAACCAGTGTATAATTTGTTCATACTTTATATTTCAAAAGAAGGATGTGGAAGAAATATTTCTATAGAATTTACATTCCTAATTTCCCTTTTAGTCAAATCCTCTTGATTTATTTAAAATGACTTTATTTTGCTAGGTGCTGAAGATGAAACAAGAATAGAGATGCAGTATCCTGCTCAGTACAAAGGCCAAGAACTGTATTCACAGCAAGAGGACGAGCAGCCACAGGGATGGGTATCATGGGCCTGGTCGTTTGTGCCTGCAATTGTGAGTTATGATGACAGCGAGGAAGACTTCCTTGGGAATGATCCTACATCAGCCATTCATCAGCAAAGAGCACAGACTTTGAAGGATCCTATTGTGTCTATAGGATTTTATTGTACAAAGGCAACTGTAACTTTCAAAGTAGGTTTCCTTTTTTCTTGCTATTCATGTTTCTTTTGTCTTTAATGCATAAATTTTGATTTCTGGAAAGGATCTAGTTTAAAGTTTGTTTTACACTTAGTAGATGTAAGATAGTCCAGCAATCCTTACTTCATAAGATTACTTCCTCTCTAGAGTTCAGATGAGAAGTTTGGTCTGGGTATATAAATTCGAGAGGATTTTATTAAGACTAGAATCAGTATAGATATAAAAAAGAAGAGGTTCTAGGGCCAAACTCTGGGGCACTGTGATATTAAGTATTTGGAAAGAAGAGGCAGAAATAGTGTGGGAAACTGGAAATAAGGCAGAAAACCAAGAGTGTCTGTAATTTGTTTTAAAGTTGACAGAGGAGGTCATTTGGGAGAATGGATGATTAGATTTGGCATTGTGGGAATTGTTGGTGATCTTGAATAGAGCAGTGATTTGACCCTGGAATCTTAGTTGGAGTTGGTTAAAAGCAAATGGGAACACTGATAGGAATGTAAAATGGTATAGTTGCCGGGGGAAATAGTTTGGTGGTTCCTTAAAAAGTTAAACAGAGAGTTATATGACTCAACAATTCCATTCCTAGGTATATACTCAAAACTGTACTCAAACAAATAGATGTACTTGAATGTTCATGAGAACATTATTCACAATGGACGAAAGGTTGAAACAACCTGAGGTCCCTGGCTCGCTCGGTTTGTAGAGCATGTGACTCTTGAGTTTGGAGTTGTGGGTTTGAGCTCCACATTGGGTATAGAGATTACTTAAAAATAAAATAAAACAAAAACCCTAGAGAAAAAGTTGAAACAACCCAAATGTTTATCAGTGGATGAAAGAATAATAGCATTTTCAGAAAATTGTGGATATTCTTTGTTGGTAGTATACTAAATTCAGCAAGTGGTAGTTTTTGAAAAGGCTACTTTAAAAAGGTATCTCCAGCTCTTGGAAATTGTCTGGTATTATATTCAACAGATAAATAAATTCATCCATCCTTCTACCTACCTCCTCATCTGCTTTCCATCTTCCAAAATTGTGTGATTCTTTTTTAGATTTTATTTCTTAAATTTTATTTGTCTTTGTTGGTTTATTATGGAGGCATTTTTCTGAAGGAGGTAAACACCTGTGTTCAACCTGTGAAGTAGTTTTCCAGGTAACTTGTTAGATACTGGAGGTGTAGCATAGAAAAAAAAATAAAGTTTTTGCTTTCATGGTGTTTTTAATTTGACTTGGTTGTTACACTGCTTGCAATACCTTGCTATACAATTTATAACTATAGCAGATGGTAGATAAAAATATTTAAAGACACAGAGAGGGAGGGAGATAAAACATAAGAGACTCTCAAAGACTAAGAACAAACTGAGGGTGAGGGGGGTAAGGGAGGGGGGAGAGGGGGTGATGGGCATTAAAGAGGGCACGTGTTGGGATGAACACTGGGTGTTATATGTAAACCAATTTGAAAATAAACTATGAAAAAAATAAAAAAATATTTAAAGTAAACAGTCTTTAAAGACTTTTCTAATTAAAATCATTAAGTATTTTCTAATATGACAAACCCTTAAAAATGTCGAAAGTGAGTTTTAGCAAAAGTCGAGCTTAATTGGTTTCAAAGACTTTTTTTGGTAATAAAGTTTGGGGCAAAAATGATAAAATAGCTGTGCTATTTTGACATCATTTTTTTCTGACTTCTGTGGAACAAATTTTTTATTATAAATTTCATAATTAAAATTCACTGATCTACCTTTGAAAGGGAATATGCATCAGTCTGTAAAATTAAAAATAAAACAATAAAATCTTTAAAATATGTAATAAAAAACCAGCGGTTGCCAAGAGTTATTACATATATTGTCAATTTTTAAAAATTTATTAAAATTTTTTTTCATTATATGATTATCTCTGCATTTAATAGATGTTTTTGGCACTAATTGTAATTACATTAATTATAAGTATAAATATTTAAACTTAAATTCTAAAAGATATATAAACAGAGTAACAGCAGCATGAATTAACTAGAGAATTTACATTATACTTAGGATATTTCTTTGTGTTGTTTTTTGAGTATAGTTGGCACACAATGTTACCTTAGTTTCAGGTGTACGATGAGGTGATTCCACATCTCTCTACACATCTTTATAACATGGTATGCTCATCATAAGTATAACTACCATCTGTCACCATACATTGCTATTACGATATCATTGACTATATTCTCTGTGGTGTGCCTTTTATGTTCCCCTGACTTATTGGTTCCATAACCAGAACCCTATATATGCCAGGGTTCATCCATTTTGTTCTTTTGTCCTTCATCCATTTTGTTCACCGCCCCCCAACACTCCTCCCCTCTGACAACCATCAGTTCTCTGTATTTATGGTCTTCTTCTTCTTGTTTATTCATTTGTTTTGGTTTTTAAATTCCACATATGAGTGAAAGCATATAGTATATTGCCAATTTTAGATGATACAAATGAAGTACTTTTAATCTAAATTTGTGAGGGAAGTTAGGGATTACTAGCAACTTTCTATCTTCTCTAGTGATTTTTGTATATTTCCTTTGAAATTCGAAATTATTCTGGTATACTTCTCTTCATTGATAAGAAGATTTGTATTAAACTAAGAATGGTTTGTATTTATATACAAAACTTTTATAGACTTTTGGGGCAGTACTTGTCATTAGTTAATACATTTAAAAATGTTTTTGAACATTGTGTCTGTAAGGTTTCTCTAAGGGAAATACCTTGATATTTAGGAGGAAAACATTAGAATTCATTGTTCAGCTTGGATTTAAAGAATGTATGGAATTAATTTGTGGTTCATATTTTGGTCAGAAAATAAGGTCATGTTTCTACATTAGCATTCTGAACAGTTGATATGAATCCAACAAAAATCATGCCAAGTTAAATGTAGCATTTAAAAAATCACATTGGAAATTGTTCTTGTAATGTTTGAGTCCTTTTAATCAATTAATTGCTTTTTCTCTACAATAATTGTAGACAGCTGAAGGGTGATCAAGTTTAAAAATCTGAATTTACTTGAGCATTTCATAGAATTGTACTTTAAAACAGCAACATTATATATACCAGTTTAGAAGCATCTAAGAAATAAGGGCTTATATGTAATAAACTCTTCGCTATAAAAAATGAGAATAGTTGATTTTAAGTGTAAAGAAGTTATCATGCTTAAAATAACGTTTTGGTTTTGTTAGTTCTATTTGACCTAAGATAAATACTGTTTTTATAGCTTATTTTTTCAATGTTTATTTTTTAGAGAGAGGGAGAGAGAACGAGAGTGAGCACACATGCTTGAGCCGTGTAGGGGCAGAGAAGGAGACACAGAATCCGAAGCAGGCTCCAGGCTGGAGCCTGTCAGCATAGAGCCCGCCACAGGGCTCAAACTCATAACTGCGAGCTGAAGTTGGACGCTTAACTGAGGCACCCGTTTTTTTTTTTTTAATGTGATCTTTGACTTTCCATTTAAGTTTGAAGACTCCATCCACTTCATAGGAGTTTAACGAAGGGTCTTATTAACGAACATGGGTAGAATACCTTTAAAAAAATAAAAAAATTTATTTTAGAACAGTTTTAAATTTACAGAAAACTTGCAAAGTTCTCAAGTTCACATATACGCATTACTCACTTTTAACCTATTGTTAGCATCTTATATTATCATAGTATATTTGTTAAAACTAGGAAGCCAGCACTGGAGCATTACTGTTAAATCCAGACTTTAATTGCATTTTATAATGTTGTTTTCTGTAACATGATCCAAACCAGGATACCACATTGCATTTAGAAAAGTACCTTTGGAAAAGAATTCATCTTGTTTTTGGATACATACAAGTAATATGTTATAAGCTTCAGGGGTGCAAGAGTTGTTGTTTTGGCAGCATCTTGATTAGTACTTGTTATCCACTTGTCACCCATTAAGTGTTTGCATCACTGAATGAGTGTGAGACACATACTTTGAAAGTAAACAGCCACAAACCTACTTCTCTCACAGAACTAGAATAAGTTTTGTCGAATCTATTTCTGTTTTTTCAAAATTTTCTTTTTGAAAAGTTTGGGATAAACTTTGGAAATGATTAAACTAACTCTGGTTGAAAGTATATTGAATTGAGGTTAAAATACATGTAAAATTTTTACAGAATATATGAATTATTATGTAACGCTGAGACTTAGAGTTACACAGCTTTTACCTTTTCAAGCTATATTGTTAAGACAAAGAAGTTAAATAAAAATAAGATGGCATTTAAATTCTCTATGTGAGTTTAGACTAGCACATTCAACCTTTATACCATGGATAATCTGTTACAGCTGTTTTTGTTGCACCTGTTTTCCTGCTTAATAATTAAATTTCCCGAATCTTAAAATTGGCCCTGTTTCCATCAATTCATCATAATAATGACAGTTTATTGCTATCCTAATACTAATTTTACTTAATATTCTTACATTGTTTCTTAGCTCACTGAAATGCAAGCTGAGAGTAGTTATTATAGCCCTCAGAAAGTAAAATCTAAAGAAGTATTGTGTTGGGAACAAGAAGGAACCACAGTTGAGGTAATCTTTCAACATTGAACATATGTTTTTAAAACTTTTTGAATGGCCTTTAAAGTTAATATTTAATAAATGCAGGCTTTTATCATAATTGTATGTTTAAAATACATTTATGGTTTTATATTTCTATCTTAGTCGTCAGTAGTATTGGTTGAAATATTTAACAAAGATTCTACTGTAACATGCAATGTTAATTTATCCTTTAATTTTTTTCATTTAACTTGTGTGAGCTCATATGTGTGTGTAGATTAATGTTCATAAGGGGCCACTCATTGAGGGTACAAAGATTTGAGGATACAGAGACAAGTAAGACATTTCTTAATTTAATAGGGTTTATGATCTGAGGAGAATAAATTTGCAAAGGCCATAATCTTAAAGAAGTTGTTTCTCCTAATTTAGAAATTCTACAAGGAAAGCCTGTAACATTTTTATGTAATTCAGATTCTTAGTTTTAATGTTTCCTTCCCTCTTATAGGCCCTTATGATGGGAGAGCCGTTTTTTGATTGCCAGATTGGTTTTGTAGGTTGCAGAGCCATGTGCCTTAAAGGAATTATGGGTGTTAAAGATTTTGAAGAGAATATGAATAGAAGTGAAACTGTAAGTCAAGTTCTCCCCTTCCTCCCCTCCTCTTTTTTTTTTTTTTTTGGATAGAAGGCAGGGGTAATGAAGTGCTTATTGAAGTGTTTAACCATACCAAAAAATCTGTTAGACTACATATATCTTTGGCGTTAAGAGAGGAACTTTACTGTTTTCCCCTGTAAGAAATTATAGAGCTCAGGGGAATTGAGAACGTTGGTAGCACTTAACACCTGGACAGTAGTTCCAAATACTTTCCAATTCATAAATGTTTCTTCTTTCTTGTTTATGGCAGCTACTTGGAGTTCCTTTTTGGTTTGTTAAAATGTTCTTTGCCAAAATAGGCAGTGAAAATGGAGACAACATTCCTTGTCTTTTTATAGGACTTGAAGTTGTAGTGATTTCTATTGACTACTGAATGGGTATTATAAAACCAAGGTTTTATTTTCTTTAACAGTTTAATTATTTTTCCTCCTGTTAAGAAATTTTGTATTTATTTTCAGGAAGCCTGTTTCTTCATTTGTGGTGAAAATTTGAGTATGAAAGGTTTGACATACCTTACAAACTCATTGTTTGATTACCGAAGTCCAGAAAATAATGGTACTCGTGCAGAATTTATCTTGGATGCAGCTCATCATAAGGTTAGAGAATATATAGTTGAGCAAGTTTCTAGGCTCTGTTAGGACAGATGCTTTGTGTGAATACTTGTGATTGCCATTTTGCTTCTCAAGTAATATATTCTAAATTCTGGCTGTTTATTGAAACGTTTAGAGTATTTTTGTCCAGTTTCTACATCTAGAGAAGTTTGAAGAGTGCACAAAGATCTCTATTTATATATAGTATGTAGCCAGTTACATGGCTACTTGTTACCCATTCTCTAATGTTAAAATAGTCATGGAGGAAGCTTGTAGGGTTTTTTTTTCTAGTTTTAGTTCCTTTGCACATGGGATTAATGGGAAGAGATGGAGACTTTCACATTTTACTATGTATGTATCTTAGTGTTATTTGAATTTTTCGTCTAAAATCAGTGTACTTCTGTGGAATAAATTTAAACATTCAAAAAAAGGTTACCTGAAAGGTTAATATAGAATAAATAAAATATATTTTAACTCTTTGTACTATGTTTACTTTTATAAAGAATTTAACCTGCATACTTAAAAATATTTTGGAATATCTTTAGTATTTAAGTTTCATTTAAGTGTAGTGGATTATTTAAGGATTAAATATATTTGAGAGTATATATATTATTGGACAGTTTTGTGATGTTGATAAAGGTCAAAGGTATACTATCCTATTCCATTAAAGGTATTCATTAACCAGACATTATTGATAAAATGGTCAAAACGTCTAGTAGAAATTATGGATGTCCTTTTGTATGGTCTGTTGTAGAGTTAACATTACCTTTCTTAGAAGTGAATTCTTTGGATAGCCTCTGTTCTTGTGTTTTGGTAATCCTTTGAGTTGATACACATTCTTTGTAAGGTTGTGTCTTTGATTCTTGACCTATCAGGTTTTAAACTCAAAAGTCTCTTTTATACAATGCGTGTTCTATTTGCTTTTCTTTGTTGGCAGGAGACATACACTGAGATAGCTGGAATGCAAAGGTTTGGGGCCTTTTATATGGATTACTTGTATACAGTGGAGAATATCAGTGGCAAAGGTACTATTTTCTTTCCTCTATGTTTGCTTTTCCTTGAACAAGAGAAACAAAAGACTCTTCAGAATCAGTTGGTCCTTGACTGGTTGTCATCTATTACATCAGAGTTACCTTCTGTTAGTTTGGGGAATGGTGTAATTTAAACATTTGTTTTTAATGTTTATTTTTGAGAGAGAGAGACACACACACACACATACAGAATGTGAGTGGGGAAGAGGTAGAGAGAGAGAGAGACAAAGAATTTGAAGCAGATTCCAGGCTCTGAGCCATCAGAACAGAGCCTGACGTGGGGCTTCAACCCACGAACCGTGAGATCATGACCTGAGCCGAAGTTGGACGCCTAACCGACTGAGCCATCCAGGCGCCCCAAGGGAATGGTGTAATTTTAATACATTAGAATTTGCTTAGACATTTAGATTTTAATCCTTTCTTCATGTAGCCGATTGAGAAGACATTTTTAATAAAAAACCAGATTTAGTTCTATGTACCAAATAGTAAAAATTTGATACATCAAATTTCATATTACATTAAGTTGTCGGAAAGCAAAAATGTTTCCTTTTGTGTATTAAATACATTTCAAAGGTTATAGATCTTTTTATTTAAAAAACTGTTGTTTCAAGCAGAGTAGTGGAAATAAATTCTTCTGGAGACTATGGATACATAGTCTTTTATTATATGTTTTATTTTTATTAGCAGTCAAATGATGTTTTTAAAAATGTAACTGATATTTTATGTGCTTGTCAATATACTATATTGTGCTTATTCTAATCTTTTTTTATATTGAAAATTTAGCGAAAATAGGTTCATTTTTTTGGTTAATTTTTCATATATTAATAAGTGATTTCTGTATGTTAGGTGATGAGTTAGATATAGTGAATGCTAAGAAGACCAAAGCATTTCTCAAGAAACAAACAGGTAGTGTTTATACACTTAGATATTTATAGTATACAGCACGTTAAGAAAAGTAGTATAAATGGAGAGCCAGGAGAGGTCTAGGTCAGAAAGTGACTGCTTTTATGTGTGGGGTTCAAGACTTCACAGAGGAGTCGATCTTGAAGGATCTTGAAGTATTGTTAGATGAAAACAGAAGGAGAGAGCAGTAATTTTCTGCTTCCTCTTTTTGTAATGAATTTCTAAACGTTATTGTTTTCATTGATAAATCTTGGATTTACTTTTTTCCCTAAACTCTTTCCTGAAGTTATTTTATTCTTTTCCATGGATTGAAGTACCTTCTATATGTTGTTCACGCACGTATTTGTAATTTTAGTCCAAACTTCTTTCAGTTTAGAATTAAATATCCACTGCATACTTGACATTTTTACTTCTGTATGTGTCTCACAGATAAACTGAATATGTTCAAATGTAATTATTAAAATCCCTCTGACCAACTACTGCTTCTCTTCTAGTTTCAGTCTTGGAACATTGTTCTGTCTTCTGGTTCCTCAAGCCAGAAACCTAGACATCATCATGACACACTTCTCCTTCCTTTCCTAGCATCCAGTTCATCAACACTTTTTATCAAAATTCATCTACAAAATCTATCTCAAATTCATTTACTTCTTATAAATTCCACTGTTACCACTCTCATCCAATATGCTGTTTTCTCTAGATTTTAATCACTTTTTTACCAGCTTCCTGGTTCTCACTCTTTCAGATTGATTTAATTTTATGCATAAAACCTTCACTCACTGCCTTTGCATTACTTATTTAAAAATAAATTTATATCGTGTATCAGATTTTTGTCTTGAGTTACTTGGAGGATAGGATAGCCACTAAGAAAGAGAAACAAGAAAGGACTTTTGAGGAAAAGATTTTTTTTTTAATGTTTTATTTATTTTTGAGAGAGCGCAAGGTGGGAAGGAGCTGAGAGCGGGGGACAGAGTGTCTGAAGCGGGCTTTGTGCGGACAGGAGTAAGCACCATGTGGGGCTCGAACTCAGAAACCGCTAGATCATGACCTGGGCTGAAGTCGGATGCCCAACTGACTGAGCCACCCAGGTGCCCTGGTAAAGATGTGTTTTGAGTTACCTGTGGACCTTGAGGTAGAGACGTTCAGTAGCCCATTATATATAGGAAAGGGCAACTCAGATGTTTGTGTTCTAAGAACTTTATATTGCTATCGTGTTGTAGTTATGAAATGTAAAATGGTAGGTTTCTTCTGGCTTAGAATGGAGTCTTCTTCATGTGCTGTGGATTTGGTATCGTGTGAGGACGTAGAGTATCAAGTAGCTATCCTTCAAGGAAGGACACTGAGCACCGAAAATTTTATTTGTACATATATTATGGAAACATAGTTTATATTTGCTACCTTGCTTTTATATGGTCTGTGTGAGAAACTGGTAGTTTGTTAACTGTTAAAGTTCTCATATTTTCCATTTTCATGAATAGTATACAACATTATAAATATCTGAATCTTTAACTTTTTAATTTTAATTTAATTATTTTTGAGAGAGAGAGAGAGCAGGGGAGAGTTAGAGAGAGAAGGAGACCGAGAGAGGGAGACATGTTTGCCTGGAAGGCAGTGGTTCTTTATGTGAATGGCACGTTATTTATACCTAATTAAAAAATTATTTTTTAATGTTTATTTTTGAGCAAGAGAAAGAGAGGGAGACCGCGCTAATGGGGGAGAGGGAGAGGGAGACAGAATCAAGCTACTGCTTGATATCGATAAGCATCTTCTGACAGTTTTTACGTTGCCTGAAAGCACTCTGTTTTACAAACTAAATTGAAATATTTCTTATTAATACAACTATTTGAATATTTATTGTGGTTAGTGCTTTTCTAGTCTTTTTTTCCTTAGGAAGTTACTGCACATGTTTTTATGGACTTAAAATAAAAGACAGCTGAAAATATAACCTACAAAAGGAAAATTTTAGAGAAGTATAAAGAGGTAAAATTGAAACCCTTCAGTTACTGGATTGAGGGAAAGGGTGAGCGAGAGGCATCATGGTTCATTTCCTGTTTGATTCTGGATGTCTTGGGACAGTGTTGGTGTTAGTTGAAGGGAATGCTTGGATAGAAGGATTCCTGATGCCTACATTATTTTGGGTAGGGATTAATTTTCTAGCTCATAGGGCAGAGAAAAGAAGACTCTTTTTTCTTTAAAGAACAATAAAGATTCTTAAGGTCGAAGTTAGAAGCAAACCTTAATGAGAAGCAGCGGGCGAAGAAAGTAGGTGAATCTCTGGTGAAAGAGGACAGCTGGGGATATGTGTACACTGACAGTACAAATGCTTGGTGGAGTTGTTCTGATAGCTTGCAGAGTAGGAAGAACAATGGTTTTCTGCCAATAGATATAAAAGTACATATAGGAAGATAGGGGCATGTAGATGCTGTTGCTTCTGGCTGTCCCAGTGAGACTGATAAGCCTCTTTTCATTGGGCTATGTGAATGTTGTATTGACTCTTAAAAAGAGTAGTCAAACATTCAGGGAGCTGGATTGACCCAAACATATTTGAGAGTGGGTTCAGTAAATAACTTGTTGAAAAGATCTAGCTAAAAGCCTTGTCTGAAATTTTTTATTTCAGACAAGTCACTGGCATCAAAATTTAAACTACCTTGTAATTAAGTTGTATTATCTGGAAAAAAAATAGAAGTTTATGGGCTTCTATTATTTTAGAGACAATTTGATGACTAAAAAAATGCGTGTTCTGATAAAATTCCATTTATTTAGGAAGCCAAATAGTCCTTATGGAACTCAAAGCAGGGCATTTTCCGTATTTTTGCATATTGTGATTTATAACCGAAATTTTTTTTGTCATCTTCAAGTTACCCTTCCTCACAAGTTTGCCTGGCTTAGCTCTGGAAGGCAGTGGTTCTTTATGTGAATGGCGTGTTATTTATACCTAATTAAAAAAAATTTTTTTTAATGTTTATTTTTGAGAGAGCGCTAATAGGGGAGGGGCAGAGCAAGAAGGAGACAGAATATGAAACAGGCTCTGCTCTGTCAGTGCAAAGGCCGATGTGGGGCTTGAACCCAATAACGTGTGAGTGAGATCATGACCTTAGCTGAAATCAGACATTCAACTGATTAAGCCATCCTGGTGCCCCTATACCTAATTTCTTTCTTTTTTTTTTTTTTAAAGAGTTTTTTAATGTTTGTTTATTTTTGAAGGAGAGAGAGACAGAGCATGAGAGGAGGAAGAGCAGAGAGAGACAGAGATACAGAATCCGAAGCAGGTTCCAGGCTCTGAGCTGTCTGCACAGAGCCCAACGTGGGGCTCGAACCCACAAACTGTGAGATCATGACCTGAGCCAAAGTTGGACGCTTAACCAACAGAGCCACCCAGGCGCCCCCCCATACCTAATTTCTAATGTGACTCAGTATTATTTATCTACATATATTATTTATATTTTTATTATATATATTATATATATGCATCTCATGTATAAGATTAATTTTGTATGTTTTATTAGATGTGACATTTAAGTCTATGTGTGGTCACCTTAATAAATGAATAATAAATTTAATATTTTTTGTCTATAGCATTGAGACTAAAGATTGAACTGAATTCCTTTGTTTGAAATTATGGAAATGTATTCTTGAAAAAGTTATTAGAAGGTGTTGTAGATACAGAATTTCTGTGTTTAATAGGGCCTTTCTAGATCCTAAAGGTATTAGTGCTGGGAAGCCTTACTTTCCTATTTTTGTTTGAATAAACTAAATGACTTAAGAATTATTAATTACCGGGCTCTTGGGTGGCTCAGTTGGTTAAGCGTCTGGCTTCGGCTCAGGTCATGATCTGACATCTTGTGGGTTCGAGTCCTGCGCCAGCCTCTGTGCTGACAGCGCAGAGCCTGGAGCCTGCTTCGAATTCTGTGTCTCCCTCTCTGCCTCTCCCCAGCTTGTGCTCTTTCTCTCACTCAAAAATACATAAACATTTAAAAAAATTAAAGAATTATAAATTACCATATGTTGTCACTTATAACAGATGATTTATGTATTAAAGCCAAATCTCTAGTATAAGAACTGTACATATTAGAAGGAGAAATACCTGTAGATAGAGCCAAGATTTTTCTTAGAAGATAGCCCTTGGTTCCTCCTCAATACATGGGGAGATAAGGGATTGAAGAACTTGGATTCTGCGCTATGAAGCACGGCCATAATAATTTTATTCTGGAAAAAGTTTAAATCAGGTAGTACCTCTTGTTCACTTCCATGATCAACTATACTACTCTCACAGTACCCTGTGAACATGTAATTGTGAACAATCTTTTTCAGTGAAACTTCTAAGATAAAATAGTAAAATGCAACTTCCTTCACTCACGTTTTCCAGTCAACCTAATAGTATTGTGTATGGCATTATTGGAGATTAGCCAGTTAGATTTTAGAGAATAGTTTTCTGAGAGTGACTGTTTCAGAGTTATAGCACTTCTTGTAATATTAAATAGATTACAGGGATAATTGTTATTTGCATCAATGTTTTTTTGTTGATGTTACTGTCTCATCTGTATAGAGAAAAATATACATGGGCAGTATTCCGTGTATTCAGCCAGTGAAGGATCAGTTTTAAGGCATTAAGCTATAAGCTAAAAATATAAAAGTAATATTAAAATTGGCATATCTGATTGCTTAAAATATTAACGTAAGATTTGGCTTCTTGTAGGTTCTGCAAATCAACAAGACTTTTCTTCAGGGAAAAGTGAAGATACGGGAATAGTTCAGGAGAAGTCTACCAAAAGCCTTGTTATAGGTCCTCTAGATTTTCGTTTGGATAGCAGCGCAGTACACAGAATTTTGAAAATGATTGTTTGTGCTTTGGAACATGAATATGAACCATATAGTGGACTAAAATCAGGTTTGTTTTTGGCTTAATTTGAATCTTCTGGTGGTTGATTTGAATGATTTTATAATCCAGTTTGTCGTATTTTGCTAAATTATCCTTTTGAGTATAGTTTGCCTATCTGATTTTCATGTATTTAGTTGTCAATCAAAAGAATATACATGTGTGTAGAAGTTACAGGAGAGGTCAAGATTTGGAAATTATTTGTGTAAGTACTTCCTTTGCCAGTATTTGTCAGTATTTTATCACCACACCTTTTTGGTACTCTTTCCAGTGTATATTCCTGAAATATCATTTTCTCCCCTTAAGTGGATTCTAAGGAACAGACGTGAAGATGGACTCAAAACATACAAATTTAGCATTCAAGGAGACATAGGTCTTACTGGTCAAAAAGAATTTGCTGTACACCTGATTTCTTCTACGTGGCATGAAGCTATCATGGTTTCCTAAAATACAGCACTCGACAGTAGGATATAATAGCATAATAGCATAGTACAGGCCCCCTGTGGAGTCAGACTGTGGTTTGAATTCTGACTCCTGCTTCTTACCTTAGGAAATTTAAGTAACATTACTGCTTTTCCATTTCTCTGTCTCTATAATGAGTTTAATTATTGTGACAGAGATGGTTAAATTGCCTCCCCAATATCCATTAGCCGCTTATTTTACAGTAAAAGAAATTTCAATGATAGAAATTTTTATGATAAAAATAAAGATGATATATCCCAAGTATAGGCATATGCTTCAAGGTTCTGGCTACTGGGATGGGAGTAGAAGTTTATGTGAATTTTTGGGCCAAGACTTGAAAAGGAAAGGTGCAAGCCTTCCTATTTTCCTTTACTTACCCCTTACTTCTGGCTGGAAAAAATTACAACGGCAGGAGCTGGAGCTGCCACCTGTGACCCTGAGACGTAAGCTGCGCTCTGGGATGACAGAACAACAAGACGGGGCAGCCTAGGTCTTCGGTAGCATGGCACCACTGTATCAACTCTGGGTCCCTTCAACTCCGGTTGATGTTGTTCACACTTCTTTATTTGACTTAAGTCTTCACAGATTTACTGTTATCCTAAATGTTACAATAATAGGACCAGCTTTCAAAGATTAGTGCATGTTAATAGCATATAACACAGTGCCTAGTGCAGAGTAAGTGTTTGATGTGTTTATGCATTCATTTCTTGCACCTTGCTCAAATGCCTACTCCATTACGGACACTCTTACGAGTGTTAGGATAGTATGTATAGAATGACTAAAATAAAAAATAGCGATAGTACTAAATGTCGGGGAGAATGTGAAGAAACCGGATCACTCATTCATCGTTGGTGGAAATGTATAATATAGAGCTACTTCTGAAAATAGTTTGGCAGTTTCTTTAAAAACTAAACATGCAGCTACCACATAGCCTAGCAACTGTACTCTTGGGCATTTATCCCACAGAAATGAAAACTTAGGTTTGCACAAAAATCAGTACATAATTTGTTTTTCTTATGTAAAAGTCCAAGCTGGTAGGTGCTCTAGGGGATTAGGATGACTGTTCCAGGAGGTTGTCTTTGACCCAGACAAGACCCTTCTGTCTTGTTATTCTGCCATTCTCTGAGCCACATCTCCTCTACATGGTTAAGCATTAGCCCACCATTACAATATCGAATTTGAATCAACAGGAAAGGGGGAACAAGAGAAAATGGTAGGTATGTGGTTTCATTTGATAACACAGCTCTGTCACCCATTGACCAAAACTTAGTAACATATCCCTGTAGCTAACAGCAGGGGAGGCTGGAAAGTATAGTTTCTGGGAGTTCCAATACGGGACTAAAGTTCAGAGGGTTTTGTTGCTAAAAGAAAGATTGTAATTAGCAGTATCTTCTACAGTGGAATTATGCCCTACACACACACACACACACACACACACACACACACACACACGTATATATAACGTGAATTTTTATCTGAAGCAGCTTATTATCTCAAAAGTGGGATTTTGTGTGTGTGTTTGCACGCCCACACATACATACTGCTGTTAGGTCATTTTAGTTTAATATACAGACAATTCTCACTTTGAGTGGTAATTAGGAACCATAAAAATGTGCCAGCTGAAATCATGGAAAGTGATCATAATCGGTGGGACAAATTGAAATTTTTTCACACTTATGGATATTTCTGTCAAAATACAAAAACCTTTCTTACTATTGGTATGAATATATATAGAAATGAAAAAAAAATGGAAAGGGAATAGTAAGAAAGTAAGGAGTTTTATTTCTTTGTAAAAAAAAAATTAAGAGTAGTTTAAATGGTGCTTGTCTCCTTGTTCATAAAACTTAGAATATAGTGATTGTCTTTCCTATGTTTTAGCAAATTGTCACACTTCCAAGTTTGGATTAAATTCCTGTACACTTTAAATGTTGTGAACACCTCTGAGAGTTCCTTTAATGGGAAGTGTTTTGTTTGTAGCACTTCCTCTGGGACATCTTCAGACATCTTCATTCTTTTTATCACAACAACTTTCCTCATCAACATGAAAAGTTTGTCTTCACTAAGTTCCCCTAGCTGCATAGCAAGAGTCTCTCCAATGATACAGTGTTTGATATTCCCACAGTCGCCTGTTTCTTCTGTAACTCCTTGTATGTTACCAGCCTGTTCCTTCGCTGCACTTTCATCTTTGATTGCCAGTTCTGTTTAAATTACCCATTTTCGTAAAATATCACATAGGTTTATCACTGGTAAACAAGGAAGCAATACAACTACATGCTTTGATGTCTATACATGAGTTAAATAACAGGTATGAGATACCATTAACCAGTAACCAAACCTGACAGACTTTGAAAGAAGTGATATGATTGATCACTGATCATGATGCACATTTTTTATTATGTTACGATTTGTGGATTGAAGAACTAGTCTTTTACCGTATGTAGTTATTATACTGTGGTAACTGAAATTGAACTGTTTTTTTGGGAGGGTGGACTGGCATTTTTTTTTTTTTTTTTAAGAGAAGAGTTTTCAAGAGACAGAGATGGAGATAGTGCCTGAGACAGAGTGGGAGTAAGAGAAGGGCAGAGAGAGGGAGACAGAGTCTGAAGCAATGTAGGGCTCGAACTCACAAACTGTGAGATCATGATCTGAGCCGAAGTCAGATGCTTAACTGACTAAGCCACCCAGGTGCCCCTGAACTGGCATTTTTTAACTAAAAATTCATACATATCAGAACTGTGCAAAGTAAGAGCTGCTTGCTATGAGTGCATATGTATTAAATCTTAAGTACTTAATTCTCCATTTTTAAACTATTTGTTTAGGTGTAATATACATATTGAAAAGCACATAACCTAAGGGTATAGTTCTGTGAGTTTTGCAGACTTAACCACATCTGTGTAACTGTTCCAAGAAATGGAAACTTGTAGCACTCCAGAAGTCCCCTTTGTGCTCTCTTCTGGTTACCCCTCTGACTCCAAGGGTAACCATTCTCCTTACTTCTAACACCATGGATTTAATTATTTTGCTTATTTTATAATTCATGTAAACAGAATCACACAGTATGTATCTTTTATCTCTGGCTTGAGCTTACATTATGTGTGTGAGGTTCATTTCATTGTTACATAGTGTCCTTTTGTATGAATATACTGTAACCTAATTATCCATTTTTGTTGGTTAGTTTCTAGTTTTTGGGTATTATGATAGTGATGCCACAAATATTCTAGTACTTGTGTTTTGGTAAAAGTGTACTCATTTCTGTTGGGCATGACAGAATGGAATCAGTTAGGCAAAGGGAATGCATATGTTCACTTTTAGAAGATAATTCCAAACTGTTTTCCCAAGTGGTTAAACCAACTTTACGCTCTTATCAGCAGTTTGAAGAGTTTTAATTGCTCTTGATGGGGACTGGCAAACTATGACTTACTACCTCTTTTTGTGCAGCAGATGAGCTGATAACGGGTTTTGATTTTAAATGGTTGGAAAAAAATAAAAAGAATTATATTTTATGGCACATGAAAACTATACAAAATTTAATATTCAGTTTTCACAGGTAAAGTTTTATTAAGACATAATCATTCTCATTCAACTAGTTATGTATTGTCTGTGGCTGCTTTTGTGCTACAGTGGCAGAGTTGAGTAGTTGTGATAGATTATATGGCCCATAAAGTGTAAAATATTTCTGTGTGGATCTGTATGTAAAAAGTTTGCTGATGTTTAGTCTGCTGCTTGCCAACACTTAGTATTAGTCTTTTTCATTTTAACCATTCCAACAGGCCTGTAATGCTATCACATTTATATGCATTGATCTGATACCTGATGCTATTCTCTAGCTTTTGATAGAATTTTTGGCCATTTGGATATATTATCTTTTGCTTGTAAGATATTTTTTGCCCATTTTTCTATTGAATTGCTTATTAATGATTTTTATAAGGTTTTGCATTAAAAAGTGTTTAGTATGCTCTGAATCCTTCGATAGAGAGTATGCTCTGAATCTGTCTATACAGCAAATACCTTCCAATTTGAGGCTTGCTATTGCATTATCTTAATGGTGTTTTAATGAACAGAAGCTGTTATTATTTTAATAAAAGATTAAAAATATCCTTAAAATATTAAGAAATATTTTAAAATCAAATATATAAATTTTTATATAGTAAAGACAAATTTATATTCTATAGTAGTGTAATTTATATTTGTTAAAGGTAACACTTTATTTTTCAACTCCTTCATTGTTGAAAAGAAAATTACAATTTGACCCTAAAATTTGGGAACCAATTCAATTATTTTAAAAGTATTATTTAAAATAATTTTTTATTATATTTGCATTATTTCATTTTAGATATTAAGGATGAAAATGAAACCACACTGAATGCCGAAGAAGTGGCATCTTTGGAGGAATATATTCCTACTCGACATACAAGTATTACTCTCCTCAAATGTACCTGCACTATTTTCATGGCTGAATTCAACTTGTTGGATCATTTGTTGCCTGTCATTATGGGAGAAAAGGTATATTTTGCAGTTCACTACTTTTTTTTTTCTCATATATGCATATTTGCAGGTCCTCTGCTATTGTAAGAGGAAGGTGATTGAGTAAAAGAATATGTGCTTATATAGTTATCCGTGGTGATGTTAAAGCAATGTAACTATGATTGTTAATTCTTAGGAAGTTATGTGTGTATATGTACATATACATATATATGTATATTTTTAAGTAATCTCAAGCTAAGGCTGTGTAAAGAAATATTGAAGAGCGTGGACCTAGAGGTTAGTCCATATACAAACTATGACACCTTGCTTTTGTTCTAAACTTATTTCTGAAAAACAACCACAAAAATATTTTTTAAGTGGGCTGACAGATTCCGCTAGCTGGTAAAGAAGCAACAAGTTTATTCCTTCCATACAGACATTAAAAGCAAATGATTACTGGTGTCAGCTTGCCGTGTCCCTTTCAGGACAATCTTAAAACCAGAGGGCCAAAATGACACGCAGCACACATGGTAGGGTACCCTGTTGTCAAGAGTTCAATTCCACACTTCATCTAAGCAATTATTTAGCTACAGCTGTACACTGAGAGAGGCAAGTGGAAACCCTATGTCTCACCTGAATGAGGGATGCTCCTAGCAGTCTCCCTCAAGAGAAGAAGGTGAGAAGTGGTCTTTTAGAAGTTCTTTGCAAGACTGGAGTGCCTCGGTGTCTCGGTTGGGTGTCCAACTGTGGCTCAGGGCATGATCTCGCAGGCTGTGGGTTTGAACCCCACGTCGGGCTGTGCCGACAGCTAAGAGCCTGGAGCCTGCTTCAGATTATATGTCTCCCTTTCTCTCTGTCCCTTCCCCGCACATGCTCTGTCTGTGTCTCTGTCTCAAAAATGAATAAACATTAGAAAAACATTTTTAAAAAGTTCTTTGCAAGATCACCTATCTTGTGATGTTCTGAGAGTCATGGGATATTCTACCAAGGCTTAGGTCTGCTGTGGCTGCATCTTGCCTTTGTGGTCTCCATGGATTTGTGTAAGCCTGTCGGGGGCACAGAGCTGTTCCGTTCCAGTTCCTAGCTCTTAGAATTATTTTTAATAATAAGTGAAATAACACACATGAACCATTTTGCACATATTAGGAACCCAGTAATTAAAATTGTTGTCAGTGAGGACTTCCTGGATGATTAATATTTGTTTTAGGCCATACGGAATGCATTGCTTTCTGCAGTTGCCATATACATAATAAGGTGTTATTTGTTATCTTATTTTTTTGGTTATATTTCTTTTGATATTTACATAATAATAATTATAGTAGTAAAAACTGTCCTAACTTTAAATAAGAAGAACTTGTGGAAATATGACAGAGAGTTAGTTGACTATGATACAATAGTTTCATTTTGTGTATTTGTGCCCTGTCATCCAGTTGCACTTGTATTGCTGGGTAAAGAGATCATCTGGGGACAATTTCAGTGGAGAAAAAGTTTATTAGTATTAGACATGAACCTCAAAGCAGCTGTGATTAATGAGTTCAAGAAAGAGATAAGAAGGTGGAAGGTTTCAGAAGAGACCTCAATCCATAAAAAAGAACCAAACCATTCCGGACCTGAAAACTATAGCACAAGTTAGAAAGAATGGGATGGAAAAAGGTAACATGTAAATGCAAATCAAGGGAAAAACAGTATGGCTAATCTAATACCGGAAAATGTGGAGCTCAAGGCCAAGAAATATTTTTAGAAATAGTTATTTCATAATGATAAGTGTTAACTTTAAGAATAGAACAGCATAGATGATTCTTAGAGATGGTATGTTGAATGGAAGCAGGGAGTCATAAGTATGTATTGTATGGTTCCATAAAGTTCAAGAATAGGCAGAACTAATCTGTGGTGATTGAAATGAGAGTGAGTATTGGTTACCTCTGGCGGCGATCTGATATATTGCCTGGGAAGGGATATGGGAGAGCCTTCTAGAGTGCTTGAAATGGGTGGTGGTTACAGATGTAAAATTTTGAGCTCTTCGCTTAATGGTTGTGTGCCTTACCATATGTATACCTCAGCAATCTAAAATAAAGTCACTTGAGAAAGTAAAATAATTGCTTAATAAGTGGTCATTTAAAAATTTTTAACAGTAAGAAAAGCATGTTCAACTTAGTCAATTTTAGGCACAGCGTTTCTTAATAATGGTATTGTTGGCTTTTTAGACTGGGTAAGTATTGTAGCTTTTACTATCTTCAGCCAGTGCATGCTAAATCCTAGTATTACTCCCCAATTATTGTGACAATGAAAGACAGGCAAAACTGTGGAACCACCCTTCCCACGTATTTTCATGTACGTCTGGATGGAAGGTCATACTGTTCTTTGAGAATGACAGCATGACATTTTAAGGGAATAAGTTATTTCTAAGACTTGAAGGGATTGCTTGCTAATCAGGGTTCATACTCTGGACACCTTGCAACCTACCTGCATTTATTTGGAAGTTTGGAAGAGTTCTGTAACACCGAAAGTACCAAGACTAAGTTGAAATTCTTAGGATTTTATGAACCTGTAGGATGTGTTATTAGTAGATGTGATATGGATCAGAGATTTTTCCGTCCTGCAAATTTTGCTTCTTGTGCGAGTAGACTTCTTGGTTCCTTAGTCATCTACATGTGAATAAAAGGCAAGAAGACAAATGGTGGCTGGCTCTGAGATACCTAGGACAATATTTGGGAATAGAGGAGCTTAGGAAAATATCTTTAAATGTGCTGAGGCATACCGGGTGAACTATTCCAGTTGATTGAAAAAAAAAGTTTACCTAGTGGATAGTAATAATTTTACAACAAATAGGAATTTTTTAAAATCTAGGACCTACTTAAAAATATATGGAAGGTGTTTGTATTTGGTTATGGTAAGAGAGTCCTGTAGAAAGTCATCATTTCTATATTGATTTGATAACATGGCGAAACACGCCGATCTGAGACTTCTGTAGAGGGCATTGCACACCAGTCACTGTCTCCTGAAATATGAATTGAACTCTGTTATTTTCTAGAACTCAAGTAACTTCATGAATACTACAAACTTCCAGTCTCTTCGACCTTTGCCGTCCATTCAGATATTGGTGGATAAAGTTAATCTGGAACATTCTGTGCCAATGTATGCTGAACAGTTGGTGCATGTGGTCAGCAACCTTACTCAGCCATCTGATAATCTGCTTCATTATTGCTATGCACACTGCTACCTTAAGGTAGGAAAAGTGAATTTTCTTGTTTATTAGTATCTGTTTGGCTTTCGAAGAATTAAATAGCTTTTTTCCTACAATTGTAACTTCATAGAATTAGTTATCCCATAAGATGAGATTTAAATGTTATATAATAGAT
This sequence comes from Paguma larvata, assembly GCA_030068075.1. Taxonomy (NCBI): domain Eukaryota; kingdom Metazoa; phylum Chordata; class Mammalia; order Carnivora; family Viverridae; genus Paguma; species Paguma larvata. Next base: position 43,458,057 of record CM057838.1, read on the forward strand.
ATATTCATTATTCAACATAATTAAAGTATACCTATTTTAAAGTTACTTTTACAGTTATTTGGGATTAATGGCTTGATGTTTATAAGATAATGTTAATTATAATTTTTGAAGATTTTATATGTCATCAATGGTAATTATTAGTGTGAAGGAACACTTAGTTGATAAGGATGTTTTAAAAAACTTATGATTTCTTTGAGGGGAGCATTTATGTGAGATGGTGCTTTATAAAAGATTAACACATTTGTTTTTTAGTTACTTTCTTCTTACTGAATTGATGTTAATTTCTTCATACGAAAGGAGAACTCTTAATGCTTTAAATCCAGTTGTATAAAGTTAATTATTGGGAGGCTTTGCCCAGCTCCTCCATATTTTTTTGTTAAATAATGCATTCCAATTTAGATACATAAACAAATGTTGAGGATTAAGTAGTTTTGTTAAGCAAACAAAGATGTATAGTCTAAGTAAAGACAGTGTATATCTAATCAAATTCTTTTATGGACTAAAAAAACCTATACCAACTTGAATTCAAGCAGAAGTACTAAAAATGCACTAAATTTCATGCAAAGTCCGAAATCAGAGGACTCCAAAAGCATATTCCTGATTTTATTGTTCATTATTCCATGTTTCAAAGTTCTTAAATATGTGCATATTTGTAGGGCGAAAAGAAACCTATATGAAGGTAACAGTTTTAGATCACCTCTAGTTTAAGATGTTGAAATTTGTTTCCAAACCATGTAGAGTAGAAAAACATGATTTTCTACAAGTCCATGCAAAACCCATTTTTAAGAGGATGGTGGAGACTCCCTTGATGAAAGAGTGACCCTCTTTCAAAGGGGAATAGACACAGGAGAGTGTGATTCATAGAATTCAATATCGAAATTATTTATCACAGTGTTTTATGTCATGTGGAGAGTAGCGGAAAGCTAGATATACAGGTAATATTTTATATTTGTTTTTTCATTATTTTAATTCACTGTAGTATACTTTTAAAATTATTTTTATAACTTGACTATCAGATTATAATATTCAAAATATTTGCCTTGTTTTGTTGAAACAGGAATAATTTTGGGTAGTTCACTAACCTTTCTAAGGTATTCTGCTTATGTAGGATTCATCAATTTGGTAAATACTAAGTTCTTTACATATTGCAGACATTGAGCATTAAAGATGAATAAGACATATCCCATCCTTAAGGAGAATGGTCACCAAAGCCATTGGTCACCAATGTGGTTGTCCTCCATACTGACATAAAAGTTACAGGCATAATTGTTTACTACTACTATTGTTAATATGTTAAAAGCTCACTTAAATTTCCAGAGTAATGTAAAGGTTGTTTATAGTATAATCTAGATAAAGTTATGTTTTGGGAAAAGGTCTTTTGCTTTTACACATAAAAGTTGTCTTTTATATTTTGGTAAATTCGACCACAGCTGTCTATAATGGATAAGTTAAGTGTTCCAGGAAGTTTGGTGTTGGGCAGAGCAGGAATATTATATATAGAAAAACTTGTCATTGACATTAAGAATATTGAATACTTTAAAAAATAGAGCCTTGAGTCTTGAGTATGTTACTGTGTTTTGGATGCTTGTTCAGTGGCCTGTTACATTTTTAAATGTTCAGGATTTGGTAGAGAGTTTTAGTTTTTATTTGGGCTGTTTGGAACTGACTCAAAATACTGATTTGTCATGAAGTTTATAGCAGTTCATGTTACTTGGCATAGTTATTATAACCTTTGAGGCGGTTTCCAAAGATTAATTTTCCTATTATAGTGCTAAAATATTATAGTAGAGGATTTAAATGTTTGTTTAATGTGTGTGGCATTTTAGGCCTTAAGTAATTTTCAGTTAAATTCTTAAATGCTCAAGTTTTACTTTTGTATACCTAAATTTGACTGTAGTGACTATGTGGTAAAGTGATACGTACCACCCATTTCATGTAATTAAATTTTTTATTTTTTTAATTAAAAATTTTTAATGTTTGTTTAAAATTTTTTTTTAAAATTTTTTTAACGTTTATTTTATTTTTGAGAGACATAGAGACAGAGTGTGAGCAAGGGAAGGGCAGAGAGAGAGGCAGACACAGAATCGGAAGCAGGCTCCAGGCTCCGAGCCATAGGAACAGAGCCCGACGCGGGGCTCGAACTCACAGACGCGAGATCATGACCTGAGCTGAAGTCGGCCACTTAACCGGCTGAGCCAGTCAGGCGCCCCTAAAATATTTTTTAGAGAGAGAGAGAGAGAGACAGACTATGGGCAGGGAAGGGGCAGAGAGAGAGACAGACACAGAATCCTAAGCAGGGTCTAGGCTCTGAGCTGTCAGCACAGAGTCTGATGTGGGGCTCAAACCCACGAACTGTGAGATCATGAGCTGAAGTCAGTCGCTTAACTGACTGAGCCACCCAGGTACCCCTGTAATTAAATTTTTTAATTGGGATAGTTGGCATAGATATGTGAAGAAAACCTGCAGATGGAACTTACTTTCATATGTCTTATCAAGTCCTCTTTATTTAACTGCTAAATGCATCCTTTGAATACATACACACATACACACACAGCATCAGGTAGCAAGGACATTGCAAAGCATCCGATGTTTGAAACATGAAGAAAGTAAGTTCCTGAAAGCACCCTATAAACTATAGAATAATACATAAATTTAAGACCTTTACTCCAGCTCTGGCAGATGCTTCAGAGAGATCAAGGAAATTATAGTAGAATCAAACCCTTTGGAGTTTTTAGATTTGGTAATTTTCAAGCTCAACAAAATAGTATTCTCTATTGGGATTTGGAGAAATGGTGCTTTCATACATGGGTGGTTTATATAAATTGGTATCATTTTGGAGAGTACTTCTGCAGGATCTAATAAATTTGAAAACAAATTTGCCTCATATCCATCCATGCCAATTTTCAATGTCTATCCTATAGCAGGGGTCAGAAAGTTTTTCTTTAAAAGATCAGATAGCAACTATTTTAGACTTTGCGGGCTAAGATGCAAAATTTAATATATCATAGAGATACTTAAAAAGGGAACAAATTTCCACAGATTTTGAATTTATGAAATTAAAAATGTAATAGAGTACATTTTTTTTGTAATAGAGTTGTACTAATGAGAAGAATGGGATTCCTTTTCTTGGTGTAAGATTTCACCTCATTGGGGTTCCCACTTAGTGTTGCTTGTCACCAAATGGATTATGAATGTTCATATGTAAAAATTATTCATAGCTCATAGGCAGTACAAAAACAGGCATTGGGTGAAATTCGACTTATGGTTTGCTGACCCCTGCCCCAGAAAAATTTTTGCACATATACACAACTGTAGGTCTGGATATGCTCACAGGGATAGCTCTCTACAGTGTAATTTTTGGTGGAAATCCTAGGAAGCATGATGGTGTACTTAAGTATGGTGCCATTTACTTAAATGAAGAAAACAAAGTAATGCTAAATATTGTTCACAGATACATGAAGTATAACAAGTGGATAAAGGTATAACAAACAAGTAGACAGAAGACATCCCAAATTCTTGAAAGTAGATTTAAGTAGTTTGGGTGTGGTGTGGGGCCAGTGGACTAGTATGAGGGTCATGGGTAAAGTAGACTTTCGGTATGTTTTCAGATTTTTTATTTTTTAAACATTTATTTATTTTTGAGAGACAGAGTGTGAGTCGGGGAGGGGCAGAGGGAGAGGGAGACACAGAATCCGAAGCAGGCTCCAGGCTCCGAGCTGTCAGCACTGAGCCTCACGTGGGGCTCGAACTCACGAACTGTGAGATCATGACCTGAGCCTAAGTCGGCCACCCAACTGACTGAGCCACCGAGGCACCCCTCATTTACCTTTTTAACAGAATAGGATTCTATTTTTGAGAGAGAGAGAGAGAGAGAGAGAGAGAGAAGATAGAGACTCTTAAGCAGGCTCCATGCCCAGTGCAGAACCTGATATGGGGCTGGATCTCATGACTGTGAGGTCATGACCTGAGCCCAAAATCAAGAGTCCAATGCTTAACCAACTGAACCACTCAGGTGTCCCCTGGACATTTCATATAAGTGAAATCATACAGCAAATGCTGTTTTGTGAATGGCATCTTTCACTTAGCATAATGTTTTTAAGCTTCATTCATATTGTAGCATGTATCAGGATTTTATTCTTTTTTTATGGCTGAAGAATATTATATGAATATTCTGTATGTTTATCCATTTATCTGTTGATAGCATTTGTATTGTTTCTATTTTTTGGCTATTATGAATAATAGTTATGAACCTCCATGTATAGATTTTTGTATAAAGACAGGTTTTCATTTCTTTTGGGTATATACCTGGGCGTGGAGTTGTCTGGTCAAATGGTAACTATTTTTAACATTTTTAGGAACTACAGAACTTTTTTCCCAAAGGAATTGTTAAATGGTTTTCCTGTTCTACTACTACCACATCTTTTTATTTCTTCCCATCCTCACTAACACTTGTTATTGTTGGTCTTTTTGATTTTTTATTCATCTTAGTCGTCTTAAAATGGTATCTCATTCTGATTTTGATACATGTCTCCATAATGTTTAGTGATGTTGAACTTTTTTTTTCATGTGCCTATCGGCCATTTGTATGTATCTTCTTTAGAGAAATATCTACTCAGATCTTTTGCCCATTTTTGAATTGTCTTTCTGTTGTTGAGTTAGGAGCATTCATTAGGTATTCTGAAAGATTTTATTTTTTTTAAAGTGTAGGTGACAGAATGACAATATTCATATTTTTACAATCTGGGTAATGAAAAAATGATTTATTTTCTCAGTTAAATTGTCAGTGGGAAAAGTCAAGAGAAAATACTTAATTTCTCTCCATAAAAAATAACTTAATTATCATTTTCAGTCCAGAGTTTCTTTCTGTTTTAGTGGATACATGAGCAGAAACTAGATTTGGAGGGCTTCAGGAGTGAGTAGGCAATGAAAAAAAATGCTGCATTCTCCAGGCTTCTCTTTCAAGATAACTTGCGGATTAAAGATGAGAAATGAAATTTTACTGAAGATCGGAGAAGAGACAGTGGTGAGAAAGTTTTTTTCTTTAACAATAAGAGGAGGGTCTCCTGGGTGGCTCAGTCAGTTAAATGTCAGACTTGGGCTCAGGTCATGATCTTCTGGTCTGTGTGTTGAGTCCTCCATCAGGCTCTGTTCTGAGAGCTTGGAGCCTGGAGCCTGCTTTGGATTCTGTGTTTCCCTTTCTCTCTGCCCCGGCTTGCGCTCTGTCTTTCTATCTCTCTGTCTCTCTCCACCAAAGATAAATGAACATTAAAAATAATTAAAAAAAAAGAATAAGTGGAGAATCTAGCATACTTTTTTGGAGAGGGTAAAGAGGAAATGGAGGGAGGAAGCAAAGAAGAGTGAAATTGTGAGCTAATATATGAGCTAAATCAAATGAAGCATCATATTGCTGTTCTAGCGATACGGGGTTTTGAAGAAGTCCTTTATTCTCTTTGGACATCACTTTTCCCATATGCGAAATGAAGTGATTTATTTAATCTTGGTGTTTTAACTCTAAAGTTCTAATTTTTAATCAGCTAGATCTGATCTCACCTTCCGAAAGCTTTTCCATCCCAAAATGTTCATTATTCTGCAGAATTCTCATAATCCTTCTTTCTTTAGTGTTTGCTTATTCCAGTGTATTACTGTATATGGATTAACTACCTTTTTTTTCTTCTACTGTTTTACTTTATTTTTAAAAATTTTTTTTATTGTCAAATTGGTTTCCATATAACACCCAGTGCTCATCCCAACTCATGCCCTGCTCAGTGCCCGTCAACCACTCTCGCCCCTCCCACACCTCCCTCAACCCTCGGTTTGTTCTTAGTATTTAAGAGTCTCTTATGTTTTGTCTCCCTCCCTCTCTGTGGCTTTTTTCTTTCCCCTTTTCCCCTCCCCCCTGTTTTCTGTTAAGTCTCGCAAAGTCCACCTATGCATGGAAACATATGGTATCTGTCTTTCTCTGCCTGACTTATTTCACTCAACATAATACCCTCCAGTTCCATCCATGTTGCCACACATGGCCAGATTTCATTCTTTCTCATTGCCGTGTTACCAGGGTGCCTGGTTGACTCATTCGGTAGAGGATGATACTCTTATCTCCGGGTATGAATGAATGAATGAATGAATGGATGGATGGATGGATGGATGAATAAATAAATCAACCAACCAACCAACCATAAAAATTACCAGTGTTAACACAACTTTTAGGTGTATAGTTCAGGGAGAGTGACTACATTCATAATTGTGCAACTGTCATTACCATCCATCTCCAGAATCTTCTCAGGAATCCAAATTAAAATTTTATTAAATGATTCCAAATCCTCTCTCCTCTGTCCCTGGGTAACCACCATTCTACCCTCTGTCTCTATGAAATTGACTACTTAGTATACCTCATAATAGTGGAATCATATGATGAATGTCCATTTAACTGTTGTATTTTATTAGGATACTGTTTCTAAGATTCATCCGTATCTAGCATAATTTAAAACTTCCTTACAGTTTGAGTCTGAATAATATTACATTGTATTTATGTACCACATTTTGTTAATACTCTTTCATTGATGAACACTTGGGTTATTTTCACATTTTGGGTGATATGGGTAATGGTGGAATAAACGTGGTATATGAATACCTGTTAACTTTACTGATTTTATTTCTTTTCTATATGTAGCCTGAAATGGAATGCTAAGTAATACTGTAATTTTATGTTTAATTTAATTTTATTAATTTATTTTTATTTTTTGTTTTTAAAATTTTAAGTTTATTTGAGAGAGAGGGAGACCAGGGCAGGGGCAGAAGAGAGAGGGGGAGAGAGAGAGAGAGAGAGAGAGAGAGAGAGAGAGAGAGAGAATCCCAAGCAGGCTCCACATTGTCAGTGCAGAGCCTGATGTGGGGCTTGAACCCACAAATCAGGAGATCATGACCTAGCCAAAGTCAGATGCACTTAACTGACTGAACCACCTAGGCACCCCTGTGTTTAATTTTAAATACACAACATTTGATTATGCATAGCAGCTGTACTATTTTATATGTTTTTAAAAAAACTTTAAAAAAATTTTTTTTTAAATTCCAGTTAATATACATGTGATATTAATTTCAGGTGTACAACATATTGATTCAGTACTTCCATACACCATCCGGTGATCATCACAACAAGTGCACTCCTTGATCCCATCACTTATTTAACCCATTCCCCCACCCATCTCCAGTGTGGTAACCATCAGTTTGTTTGCTATAGTTAAGAGTTTGTTTCTTGATTTGCCCCTCTCTCGTTTTCCCCTTTGCTCATTTGTTTTCTTTCTCAAAGTCCACATAGAAGTGAAATCATATGGTATTTTTCTCTGACTTTTGCTTAGCATAATAACCTCTAGGTCCATCTTAGTCGTTGCAGATGGCAAGATTTCTTTCTTTTTTTTTATGGCTGTATGGTAATATTGTGTGTGTATATGTATATACCTCATCTTTATCCATTCATTAGTCAGTGAACATCTGGGCTTTTTCCATAATTTGGCTATTGTGGATACAGCTGCTATATAAACATTGGGATGCTTGTATCCCTTTGAATTAGTATTTTTGTATTCTTCAGTTAAATAGCTAATAGTACCATTGTTGAGTTGTAAAGTTCTATTTTTTTTTTTTTCATTATAATAGTTTATTTTCAAATTGGTTTACATATAACACCCAGTGTTCATCCCAACACGTGCCCTCTTTAATATCCGTCACCCCCTCTCCCCCCTCCCTCACCTTCCTCACCTCCCTCACCCTCAGATTGTTCTTAGTCTTTGAGAGTCTCTTATGTTTTATCTCCCTCCCTCTCTGTGTCTTTTTTTCCTTTCCCCTCTTCCCCTCCCCCTGGTTTTTGCTTAGTCTCACAAAGTCCACCTATTCGTGGAAACATATGGTATCTGTCTTTTTCTGACTGACTTATTTCTATTTTTAACTTTCCGAGGCACCTCCATACTGTTTTTCAGAGTGGATGCACCAGTTTGCATTCTCACCAACAGTGCAAGTGGATTCCTCTTTCTCCATATCCTCGCCAGCACCTGTTGTTTCTTGCATTGTTGACTTTAGCCATTTTAACGGGTGTGAGCTGGTATCTCATTATAGTTTTGATGTGTATTTCTCTGATTGATAATCAGCAACGTTGAGCATCTTTTCATGTGTCTGTTGGCCACCTGAATGTCTTTTTTTGGAAAAAGGCCTATTCATGTCTTCTGCTATTTTTTAATTGGGTTATTTGCTTTATTGGGTGTTGACTTCGATAAGTTCTTTATAGATTTTTGATACTAAACCACTGTTTGATATGTCATCTGCAAATGTCTTCTCTGATTCCATAGGTTGCCTTTTAGTTTTGTTGGTTTTTTCTTTTTCTCTGCAGGAGCTTTCGATTTTGATCAAGTCCCAAAAGTTTATTTTTGCTTTTGTTTTCTTTGCTTCTGGAGACATCTAAAAAGAAGTTGCTATGGCTGATGTCAAAGAGGTTACTGCTTGTGTTCTCTTCTAGGATTTTTATGTTTTCAAGTCTCACATTTAGGTTTTTAATCTAATTTGAATTTATTTTTGTGTATGGTCTAAAAAAGTGGTCCAGTTTCATTCTTTTTGATGTCCAGTTTTCCCAGCACCATTTGCTGAAATGACTTTTCCCCATTGGGTATTCTTTCCTTGTTTGTCAAAGATTAATTGACCATATAGTTGTGGGGTTCATTCTGGGTTTTCTGTTTTGTTCCATTGATTTTTGTGTCTATTTTTGTTGCAGCGTCACACTGTCTTGATCACTACAGCTTTGTAATATAACTTGAAGTTTGGAATTGTGATGCCTCCAGCTTTGCTTTTTTTTTTTTTTTTCACGATTGCTTTGGCTGTTTTACTTAGGGTGTTCTGTGGTTCCATACAATTTTAGGATTGTTTGATCTAACTCTGTGAAAGATGCTGGTAGTATTTTGATAGGGACTGTGTGAAATATGTAGATTGCTTTGGGTGGTATAGACATTTTAACAATATTAGCTATTGGGATATTTTTCTATTTCTTTGTGTCATCTTCAGTTTCTTTCATCATTGTTGTATAGCTTTCAGAGTACAGGTCTTTGGTCAGGTTTATTCCTATATATTGCTTTTGGTGCAGTTGTAAATGGGATTCATTCCTTAATTTTTGCTTCTGCTGCTTCATTATTGGTGATAGAAATGCAACAGATTTATGGATAAAGTTTTGTCATAAAGACAATGCTAGGTTTTTTTTTTCCGTCGCTTTAAGAAAGGGACATATCTTTAGGATGTTGGTTATACTATTGAACCAAGTGTCTTATAATGACAGCAGCATAAAAATTATGTTTTATATCACAATTACTGTGTTTTCCTTGTCATTTACAGTTAGTGTGTGTTTTTATAGTTTTTGCCTTTTATCATTGAAAATTCTAATTTAGCATACTAATTTCATTAAAAACTTATTAGAAGTTTTTCATATTTCTAAATCTACAGTTGTTTCTGTTAGTTCAAGAACATTGTAAAGTATTAAAATATAGATGATAAATTTTTAACATTCTATTGTTAATTGGATATTTTAAAAGACGGCACTTGAATTGTGCATTTCATGTGATGTAGAAGTCATCTTATCCAAGTTGACCTTTCCTTCAGCTAAAATTTTTATTGGTATTTACACTTACTGCTTCATACATTCTTACTGCTTCAGATGATTAGTTTGCAGTGTTCAGTACTTTGACTCTTGGTATATGAACTATCCTTGGTGAAAGCAACCTCAATTCATACTGTGTTTGTTTTCATTTTTCTAGATAAAGTATTTATAATGTTGGTCAAGGGCTGTGGACAAGTTAGTTATGTAGGTATTGTAAATCTATGTATTTCATTACTGTAATTTAAAAGAGAGAAATTTGTTATTTTGAATATATATATATATATATATATATATATATATATTTTTTTTTTTTTTTTTTTTTTTTTGGGAGAGAGACAGAATGTGAGTTGGGGTAGAGAGGGAGATGGGAAGAGGGAATCTTAAGCAGGCGGCACTCCCAACCTGGAGCTCTATATGGGCCTTGATCTCATGAACTGAGCTGAAATCAAGATTTGGACACTCACCCAACTAAGCCACTCAGGCTTCCCTGAAATGATTACTTTTGATATAGTGGGTAGTCCCTCTTTCATTATATTTGCCTGAATATTCCCTTAGAAGCATCTCTGGACAGCATGTGAATTTAATAATAGTTTAAAAAATATTACAGAATAAGGTACAGTTTCCCCAGAGTCTTTTGCAGTTCTGCAAATATCCAGCAGGGATCTCCTCTTCACCCAGTTTTTATGAGTATACTTACTGATAGTGTCTGCGATCATGCTGTTAGGCATTTTATAGAATATTAGAAAGTGCCTTGAGAGAGTTCTTAGTTGGACATAGATAATCTGATAAAATACTACCCTTATTCACAGTCTAGAAATATTTGGAGGTTGGGCCATGTTTTAAAAATGTTTTTTATTAAGTGGTATAATAATCGCAAATGTTAGAATCCTTTAAATGGGCCTTTTAGAGGAAATATGAAATGCTGAAATTGCACAGTGCCTGGAAATTCTTTGCATACAGTATTGCTCAGAACAAGTCTTTAAAAAGAATGGATGTGGATAACTTAATTTTCAAGGTTGATCATTTATTAGAAACATTTTTTTTCCTTCTCAATTCTGTTTTTCTTGCCATTTGGTTGACAGCAGGATTTATAGGAATTAATAGGTGTTCACTTTCATTTTCTTTGATAGTAATTAGGTAGGTCCTCTGAAAGGGAGTTTTCTCTAAAAGTATGTAATCCTAACTAATGTCTCATTTCCAAAAAATTATTTTGTTCACTTAAACCCGACTTTAAAGGAACTGATTTGACATTGTCAATTTGATGAATGATTGGATGTAATAGCTTTTTGAAACCATTTGGAAATAGTTTAATACTTTTTAAAGAAATTGGTCATTAGTTTATAAGTTCATTAAGAGAAAGTATTCTGTTTTGAACATTATTGAAAAATCTTAAACATGTTTCACTGTGGAACTTATCAGTTAATATAAATCCTAGAGTAGGGAAGTCAGAGCTTATGAACTCAAGGAATAAAAAATAATAAGGAAAGACCAATGTTAGGGTTAACCTACTGTAGTATGTTGTTGAAAATTAGTAACTTTGTTTTGTATCCCTGTGTGTTAGTGTTTTATGTTTGAGATGTTTATCTTTTAACTTATTGGAAAGAATTGGAGCTCGTTTATAGTAAGTTCTCTATAGTGTTTCATGTAAAATGTGATGTTATATTAGTTCTTCCTATTAAAGCAAATATACTGTTCAAGAATTTCAGGGAATGCTTATAAAATTGAGTGTGATCTGCTCGTTTTAAGTATAAACATATGAAGAGTAATTTATGTCATATACCAAATATCCTGGGGTGAAAAACATCAGCCGTACAATTTTCACAAAAGGTGTAATCTGTAACATTTAGGATATATTTGGATATCCTTTTTGTGTGTGCATAATGTAAGTTGAAGGCAAAATACATTTTTATGGTTGTTTTTGTTGTAATTAATGTTCTTTTAGGCATTAAATAATATTAACAGTAATTTACTAATTTTTACAATGTGCACAATACAGGCAGTTTAATGTTACCAGAAAGTGTGTGCAATTTAGCAGACAGTAAAACACTAAATAATAATTATGTTTAGAAATAAAATGTGAAACTTAGAGTTAGTAAGAAGCAATGATCTCTCAGGGACATGAAAGAAATACTGTATGTTTAAATCTTTTAATTTGGATTTAGTCAATGTTAAATTGAATAAAAGAAAATGTTGATGTTTGGGAAGTGGAAAAAGACACTGGAACATATTTAGTGTGCAGCTGTTGTAGAGCAAATTGAAACTGACGTATTTCATCCTGTGCTTATTAAAACTTTGTCTCTGTGAACATTTGGATCTTTTCTTTTTGTTTCAGATATTTGGTTTCCAGGCAGGACTGACGTCTTTGGATTCTAGGGGATCTTACTGCTTACCTGTGCCGATTATTCCGTCTTTCAGCACTGCTCTTTATGTTAAACTTCTGAAATTACCCACATGTTGGTAAGTATTTTGTTAAAATGCGGCTGATGGTACTTTTCATGTATTATGAAGGAGAAAAATCAGTCATGTGTCTTATGCAAGTGTGTTAGTTTTATACAAAGCCTTAGAAAAATATCTCAAGTTCTACTGCCTTTTACTGAGACACTAAAACTCTCTCTTTAATGCCTGAAGTACACTAGATCATAGTCTCTTGTGGTAATGTTAGCTGTTGTTGGGGTAATAACTGTTAATCCATGTTGGAATTAGAGTAAACTGTTGCTGCTTCCTACTGTACTAGTAACTGTAAGGGCAAGTACCTTATTTTTGCCTTTTTAAGAGGATATAGACAAAGAGTTTTAAAAGTTGCAAATTAATATCAAAGCCCAAGTATTTATCACCTAAATAACAATTTCATGTGTATTCATAAGTGCTGAGAAACGTATACCCGTAGTATAGATTTAGATATTTGATATGTCTATGGTTGATGCATTTTAGAAGAAACTGATTTTACACCATATTTTCATTTGTTTCAGGGTTACTTTATTTGGAGGTCATAGTTCCTTAAATTGAAAGAGGTTTATGGAAAGAAGGCCAATAGTTACTAGTTATGCCTTTTTAAATTTTAGTTGAAAACGAACTTTAATATATTAAAAATAAAATTATTTGAAGGTAGGAAATAAGGTTTAAATACATGAAATATAGTTTAGTGAAATATTTCCGCATTTTAAAATTTAGATTACTTTTATTGTTTGGATGGAATGTCTTTGCTTTCCCATCCTAATTAGTAAGCTTAGTTTTACAGAATGTAATTTCTGTTAGTTACTTATGAAAAGCAACATAACTTCTAGAAAATTTTTTTTATCTAAAGTACTTTGTTAAAATATTATTTCTTTAATAACTTTTAAAATGAAATTTCTAAATTAAATGATCACATCTTAAAAAATTCTGACCAGTTGATCCAGAAAATTAAAAACTATAGAAGTTGCAGTTATTTAAGTCTTGGAACCAGTTTTTCTGTAAAATGAAACCATTATTAAGCGATCATTCTTAATTTCTCTTGATAAGATTAATTTTGTCCTTAGTCGTCCATATTCCACATGTCATATATTATGTTGTATAGAGATTCACTTTTTAACTTTTTATTTGTATATACATAACATGTTGCATTTGAGCCAAGTTTTATATCCTGATATATTAAGAAATACCATGGGATATGTCCCAGTTGGTATGTTGATATCAACTTTAATAGCTGTTTGGGAGTACTATTATTTCAGTTATGTGCTGATTTATTTATCATTCATAGTATTGAGATTTTTAGAAACAGTAAAAATAGTTTACTATAGAAAATACTTAGCTTTTTTTTAAAAGCCAAAAATTTCAAAATGAATTACAGCCTTAATATGAAAAGAAAAAGGTTTTTTAAATAGACAAGGCTTAGTTTAAGGATGTGTAGAACTTACTACAAGTATTGTCAAATGTGGTTTAAAATATGTCTGCTGACATCTAAAAGAAAATATTCCATTTAAATACTAAAAGCATGAGATCACACAATACTTATATTTGGAAGTGACTTGACTTTTTATAGTTAAGACCACTTCTCTATTATTTGAGTGATATTTTTTATGCTTTATATGAGTATATTGCTTTTACATAGTTTCTTTACATTATTTTCCTTAATCAATAGACCATAAACTATCATTTGTTCTTAGCAACTCTAAATTGAAAGTAATACATGTAAAACTCATTAAATTGATATGTATCTTAGTTAAATGAAATGAATAAGATACCAGATAAAATACATTCTGTAGTGCATGGATTAAATCAAAATCATGAGAACCGAGAGTTTCATTTAACTCCTGTAGTGAGTGAGGATTACTTTAATAAGGCCCCTAGTTGTATCATTACTGTCAGCTCTGCTCTCAATATGGCGTCTGCTGTCCTCCAGTTATATAAGCTGTTTCTTAAAGCACATGTGTGATGCTATTTATATTTGTGTTTGTCTGTCTATTCAATCATGAGAAGAGCATATTTACTATAGGCTGTGGCTTTTGAAACCCTTGTACCACATTGAAAAAAATTTTAGTTGGAATGTTTGAGTTAGCAATGGAAATCTAAATTTTATGTAAAACAACAAAATAGTTTATACCTTTTGTTTAACAATGTCTAAATTGATACTAATTATATGTGAAATTTCAAACTAACATTTTAATCAGGTTTGCTAATGAATTTTAAAAAATATGGTTTCAGTTACACTGATAATAACTTATTTTTCTCCCATAAAATGTTCCTGTTAATATATTTTAACAAGCTAACACTAAACTCCAGTTTCTTGGAATTTCTTTTCAAAGTATTTTGGTCATATTTTATCTTTCATTCTGTATTACACAGTTTCCAAACATAAAACAAACATTTCAAACTTTTTTTTCTTCATTATTTTATATCAGGTTAACTTTTAATTCTTTTAGTCCCTTAGAACAGGATTGAAATATGGAGGATATAGTGGGAAAGACACAGTGACAATAATAATTAATGATAGAAGTCTTGAGCAGTTAATTCCGATTTTAATTTTTCTCTTTTTTTAGTAAGAGGATGTTTAAAAGCAGGCAATAAAGTATTGGTTAAAGGGCAATAAAGTATTAGCATGTTGTTATCATAAGTAGGATTAAGGCTTGGTCTCTCCTTGATGGTTATTTTTAAAATTTGTACAGTGGTAATGTTTTTAGGCTTCTAGATACATTCTTAGAATTAACCTTTTTTTTTTTTTTTGAGAACAGAGAAACTATAATAAACACATCAACTTTATTTCCAAACTTTTTAATTGAAATATTAATATTTTATAGAAAAGTGCGTAAAGTATATTTCTTAAGTGAATTGGATCTTTGGTTACCAGAAGAAAGATCAAGAAGCAGAATATTATCAGCATCTCAAAAGCCTTTCTCACTTAACCGTCCTGCAAGGTTAACTATTTTTCTGATTTCTAATAATGTAGTTTAGTTGTGTCTATTCTTGGACTTAAATGGAATCATCCAACATATTCTCCTTTTTGGCTGACCCCTGTCACTCAAAATAATGTTTGTGAGATTAATACAGTACAATGTAGTTTTTAGATTGTTTGCTTTTGTCACAAGCAGTATTCTATGACATGAACGTTGGCCATTTACACATTTTTGAACTGCAATTTTAATTGAAAAATAAGTATCTAAAGTATGTGATACTTTTTTTTATTCCTTTGCTAGTTTCTCTTTTCCGTAAGAAGCTTCAGTTATTTTAGGGGAGATTGGATATCATTCATAAATATTTTTTGATTTTCTATGTTGTGATAGGCACTGTGCTACATATAGGAATTGGGGGAAGAATACAGTAGAATGCAGTGAGGGTAAGAATATCCCTTGAGCATGAAGACTTAGTCTAGTGGGAGAGGGCGCTAGACATATAAGAAAATATTTGTCTTTAAATGACAAAATTGAGGTTTAAGCAAAATGTCCCATTAGTTTAAAGAAAGTAGAAAATTTCCCTGGTACATCGTGGTTGGCTTCAGAGAAGTGGTGGTAGAATTGGGTTATATTGGTTGAATTGGGTAGATATCTAGACATCAGGAGATTGGTTGGGGTGTGGAAGTTTCCATGGGGATAATACTGTCTGAACAAAGTCAAGGTTGGTACATTGGATCTGAGAATGGTACAGAGGGAGAGGAATTTGGAAGGTTCCTTTTGGGCCTTGTACATGATTCATGGTGTCTGAGCTTTTTAATAGGAACACTTAAAAAAAAGTTAAACTAGTTCATCAAATATTCATTAACCCGTTTCTTCCTCGTCAGGCTTGTTAAATTACAATTATACTATACTCTTAAGTTCCATTTTCTCCTATAATTGAGGATTCAAAAATATGATCTCATTTATAGAGATACATGCCACAACTTTGGAAGTTCACAGAAAAGTTATTTTGACTTAGAAAGTCATGGAGAACATGAAGAAGGTAACTTTTAAGCAGATTATTAAAGAATGGGTAGGATTTGAAAGAAAATACTTTTTTATGTAGTGTTAGGTTCTTTAACAAAGTTTTCATAACAACCCTGTGAGCTAAGATCATTATTCTCTGTTATAAACTAAAGCTTAGGGATGTTACATATTGTCCCAAGTCACACAATGGCTGGGCAAGGAATCTCCTGGAAAGTTATCTGATTGTAAAGTCTTTGGTCCCTTTCTTACCTGAAAGAGTGAAGATGTATATATATACATATATATATATATATTTTTTTTTTGTTAATCATCTCCAAAGGCTCAGTGTACTTCTTGCCTTGTAGTACAAGTGGGTTTCTATGTATTGAGAGGCCAGTTGAGATTGTACAGCTAATAAATCTGAACTCTCCTAGTATCTCCTAGTGTATAAATAATAGTATATAGATATTTTGATGATCTCAGAATTGTAGATGATAGAGTTAGGTGGAATCTTAGACATTATCTCAATTTCTGGGTCTGTGACACAGCTTTGATTTATAGATGTCTACCCATAGGTTGAACATTTTATCCAGAGGGACTTAGCTATTTCATGAGGCAACCAGATTGGTCATTGGGCAGCTCTAGATTCTTTCTTTTACGGAGTCAAAATTTGCTTGCATGTTTCTTCTCTTTCCTGATGATTGCTTATATGTGTCATGAATCATTTTCATAGACATAGGATGTGGGAGAACACATTTCTTTACGAGACTGAGGGATCCCTCTAAGTACCCATTCCTTATTTAGCAGTTGTCTTGGTTTTTGTTCATGAAGTTATGAAACAGTTCCTTTGAGGAAGGTGTTTCTGTGGAATCTGATTTTGAGTTTAGGGTTAATTAGGAAATACAAGACTTGGTGCTCGTTAGCTTATGGTAACTGACGTGGTGCCTAAAGGATACTGAAGAGATACTGATCCTTTTGGCTCCCTGAAACAGAAACAGAAGCAGCCATTTTCCTGCCCTAGCTCAGAGTAAATGCTTGCAGCTTTAATGGAGGCTAGGCCCTTCAAGTCTAAAAAAAATGCCAAAAATATTTATTTATCAGCAAACGTAGAGGGTAAGTAACCCACCCCACAGGGCTCAACATTACGTTTGCTCAACTGCCCTCTTCTTTATAATACCACAGTTTGAACCTCGAGAACATAGAATTGGGGTTTTTTGGTGCCCCTGGAGATAGAGCTTTTTAATTACCTTTTTTCCAGAGCTATGATTATTTTCATCTGCTTTTGTGATAAACATTGTCTTGAACAGAATGTTTTAAAACTGGTAAGACTTAGTTGAGATGCCACCTCCACTTGAGTGGCAGCAGTCTGATTGTCACCTTCGGTTCTTGCGTCTGGAATGTGCTTTCATTGGAATACTTTGAACTAGAAATACTTTCATCACGTACTACTATCTTCTCTTTTCAAAGCTGAAAAGACTGAGTCCCGAGATTTCAAATTACGTAAAATAAGGCCACACGGTAAATATTGTTGCCTCACTGTGATCCTCACTTTCTTGATTCAGGGCTCCTTCAACTATATCACACTACTTAAAAGTTATTATTACTATTATTTTAATTTATTTCATGATAAAATAGACAAAACAGAAAATGTACCGTTTTAACCATTTTTAAGTATACTGTTCAGTGGCAGTAAGTATATTCACATTGTTGCACTACTGTCACCACTTTTCATCTCCATAAATTTCCTTCCCATTACTCCTTACTTTTAGCCCCTGATAACTTTTTACTTTCTCTCTGTATGAATTTGATTATTCTGGGTATCTCATGTAAGTTAAATCATTAAATATTTGTCCTTTTGTGTCTGGCTTGTGTCACTTAGCATGAAGTTTTCAAGATTCATCCATGCTGTAGCATAGGTCAGAATTTTTCCTTCCCTCCCCCTCTCTTGTTTCCTTACTAACTTGGTCCTTCCTTCTCTCTCTCTCCATTCCTTCCTTTCTTTCCCTCTAAATTCATTCCATTTTAAGGTTGAAAAATTCCAGTGTATGTACATACTTTATTTATTCATCCATCAGTGGACATTTGGGTTATTTGCACCTTTTAGCTCTTGCAAGTGGTGCTTTCAACATGGGTGTACAAATGTTGGAGTTCCTGTATTCAGTTCTTTTGAGTATATACCTAGAGGTGGAATTGCTGGATCATATGGTAATTCTATGTTTAATTTTCTGAGAAACTACCATTCCGTTTTTCATAATGGCTGTCCCGTTTTACATTCCCACCAACAGTACACAAGGGGTCCAGTTTCTTTACATCTTTACCAACACTTGTTATTTTAGGTTTTTTGATAACAGTCATCCTAAAGAATATGAAATAGTGTTTCATAGTAGTTTTGATTTGCATTTTTCTAGCAAGTGATGTTAAGCATCTTTTCATTTGCTTATTGACTGTCCCCCATTGGGGGAATATATATTCAACTTCTTTGCTGCTATTCAGATTACTTTTGTTGTTAAGTTGTAAGTGCTCCTTAAGAATTCTCCATACTAAATTTTTATTATATGTATGATTTGCAAGTTTTTTTCCTCCAATTCTATGGGAAAACATTGCTTTTTAATGTTAAGACTCTATCTTAATCTAACTCCCAAACCAGAAGCTTAGTTTACCTCTTCTATAAATCTTTTGCTTTTTGTCTTAAAAAGTTATCATTTACATTAGACACAGTTTTTTGTAAAAATTGATATAGCTGGAGCAAGTTAAAAGTAGTCAAATGCATATTTGGAATAGTTCTACTTTGGGGAGGAGGAGAAAGATAAACTTGTTAGAATTCTTTGTGTTGTTTACAAGTTTACCTTCACAGTAGTTTTTGCTCTTAACATTTACAGGGATGGCTAACTTAGATTGTTTTTCTGCAGAAAGATTTTATAGCTTTCTACATTATAGGGGCATCTTTTCCTGCTTAGTTGTCTTCTCTTAAAAAACATGTTTTAGGGGCACCTGGGTGGCTCAGTTGGCTAAGTGTCTGACTTTGGCTCAGGTCATGATCTCATGGTTTGTGGGTTCGAGTCCCGCATCAGACTCTCTGAACTGACAGTGTGAGCCTGCTTGTGATTCTCTCTCTCTTTGTCCCCCCCCTGCTCATGCTTTCTCTCTCTCAAAATAAATAACTTTATTAAAAAAAAACATGTTTTAAAGATATTTATCTGTTCTTCAGAACTTATAGTGCTCAACAGTCTATAGACTGATCTTATAGACAAGTTTAACAATACTAAATAGAATGAAAATTAAAGCAAATGAACAACTGGTTAAATTAAAATGCTTTTCATCTGATTATTTTATCCAGGATAGGCTTCAGGAGGATGTAGGACTCAACCTCCTGGTTCATATATCTGAGCTGACATATATATATATATATGTGTATGTATGTATGTATGTGAGTATGTGTGTATGTGTATGTATGTATATATATGTCGTGTGTGTATATATGTATGTCATGTTTTCAAATTCGTATGCATACTGGCTTCATCGTTTTTCAAAAAATAAGCAGTAGTGCTTACTAATGGAAAACAGTTTTTTTTAAATGCAGTAATATTAAGGGAATCCAAAATTATTTTTTGAGTATTATTCATTAAAGAGATATTATCATAGACCTAGTGCTCACTGTGGTTCAACTTGAAATCTAAGAGAATACTGAAATATAGCTCTTTCAGTAAGTTAATTCAGCCAGAGTACTTAGCGTTCTGATTATGAGATTATTTCTCTAATGATGGATGTTAACATTAATTTTAACAATCTGGGGAATATATTTTTAACAAATTCAAACAGATAAAACACTGTTCTCTGTATGGTCACAGAGCTAGACATTTCAGGGTAGATGGAGATTCCTTTAAATCTAGCATTGTTTGCTTTTTAGCTCTGTCAGATCCTCTTGAAAGGGACATGCAGGTTTGTGCTTTAAATGCAGATGAATCAGTATGATTCATTCATCAAAGTAAGATTTAAACTAATCAAAATGTGTTAATGACTGCTGAAATTGTGCCTCTAAACAATGGCTCTACTGTTAAGAATATAAATTACGTTTGCTCAACTACCCTGTTCTTTATAATACCACAGTTTGAACCTCGAGAACATAGAATTGGGGTTTTTTGGTGCCCCTGGAGATAGATCTTTTAAAGAAGCTTAAGGCAGTTGAGAATGAGTATTACAGCAATCTTCATTTTCTTCGGCTCAATTCACGCATCCATTTCACAACCAAATTTGAATTTCCTTAAAAAAAATGCTCTTTTTGGATGTTCCAAAGCTTTAGATTGGACATTTAAGAGTCTACTGTATTTTGGGACAGGGTGTTAAGTCCAAATTTTACTGCCTTAAAAGAAACAAAACATGCACTTTTAATTTTATTAGTCTTCACATTTACAGATAGTTAAGCTTGATCATAATGAAAATATCTTATCCTGATAAGTTTCTCCATTATTATCATATGATAAATGTGATTTGGGAAGTACATAGTGCAAATTGTTCTTGTTTCAGCTTTCTCTTTTGATTTGGAAAACATGTTGAAATAGCTTCCCCCCTCCCTCTGCCCTGCTTTTGTATTACAGTTAACTCCCTTTGTAAGCTCAGTTTTAATCAGACTTCTTAAAGCAAGTGGCTAGGTCTTACTAGTACTGTCTAGTAAGGTGTAATAATTTTATTTGAGCTGTATGTTCAGGTGAGGCATATAACAGTGTGGATCACATGCCAGATGGCTCTGTGCGTGATGTAACTTAAGTCTCTTATAGGATTCTGTGTTTTGTGACTTGGGATATACTTGCATGGTCTTGTTAATGTAGCCATCTTTCCATTAAGAAACATTTCCTTGCATATTTCTTAAAACTTTTCTTTGTTTTGCTCATATTTTCTGGTTTTGTCCTTTATTAACTTTTTCATGATTAATCATTTGTATCCTTACCTGGATGATTAAAACAGGGAAGGATGACGAGAATAGACAGGGTGCATATTTTCTTCAGTTTTGTGGACACTGTTCCCCATTCAGTTGCAGTTTTTGTCTTTAGAACTCCAGCAAGTTTGTCGACTGTTTGTCTGCCATTTTGCACAATTGATATTGTTCAATGTCATTCATTCAGGGTTAAGTGATGAATGCCCACTATGTGCTAGACACTCTCTGCAAGGCCCTAGCTAGAGATATACCAGTAAACAAAATTGGCAAAACATCTGCCTTTATGGCAGTAGAAAATACACATTCTGTAAGTTAAGGAAATATTAAAATGAGAAAAATTGGTTTAAGAGGCAGTGTATATTGTCTTTTATAATCTAATTTTGTAAGATTGTCCTTTTCACTGTCCTAAACTATGGAAGGAGATATTTACATAGTTTTTTTTTTAAATTTTAATTCCAGTGTAGTTAACATATAGTATTATATTAGTTTCAAACATATACATAGTTTCTGATTACATAATATTTTTGAATTAGTCTATATTTTTCTATTTAATTTTGTTAACGATTCATATGTGAACTGAAAGCCATTTAATTAGTGGTGATTTGGGGCACCTGGGTTGCTCAGTGGGTTAAGCATCTGACTTCCGCTCAGGTCATGATCTCACGGTTCATGGGTTCTAGCCCCATGTCAGTCTCTGTGCAGACAGCTTGGAGCCTGGATCCTGCTTCAGCTTCTGTGTGTCCCTCTCTCTCTGCCCCTCCCCCACTGGTGCTGTCTTTCTCTGTCTCTAAGATAAATACACGTTTAAAAAATTTAGTAAGTGGCAGATCAGGGATAGAAACTGAAATACGTGTTCCCTCAGATGAGAATTCATTGAATAAATCAATGAAATATATCATTGTTTTATTTTCCAGCTTTTTGCAAACATTCTGCAGTTACTGTTTAATGATTTTTTAGACTATACTTGATAATTCTGGACTTAAGCTTTTCTAAAAATGTGATTTTTTGTCAGTAGCTATTTTCACATGTATTACAGTCTTCAGTATGTATAGATATTAATGTATACTGGAGCCTTTGAAATCTGTTTATAATTATACATATTTTAAATTTGCATCCTTGTATTTTACTCTTAATGTCCATTTTTATACATTATGTGTACTGTGAATAAAACTCAGAAATTTGTAAATTCTTTGTAATTAGAAGGTTTTTATTATAAAGTTTTTTATATGTACAGTCATGCAAAGGTAGATAATCTTTGATTATAAATTGCTGAGATTAATTTTTGGAGGGCAGTACTCTCAGAATGAATCAATGTTTTGTAATCACATCTCTTTTTTTTAATTTTTCTTTTTTTTTATATATTTTTAATGTTTATTGATTTTTGAGACAGGGAGAGACAGAGCATGAGCCGGGGAGGGGCAGAGAGAGAGAGGGAGACACAGAATCCGAAGCAGGCTCCAGGGTCTGAGCTGTCAGCACAGAGCCTGACGCGGGGCTGGAACTCATGGACCGTGAGATCATGACCTGAGCTGAAGCCAGGTGTTTAACCGACTGAGCCACCCAGGCGCCCCACATCTCATTCTGATAATTACTTTTCATGTTCATTGAGAAATCGTTATAGCTGATTTGCCTGTAATTTACATATTAAAAACTGCAGAACAGAATTATGTTTCAACCTATATAAGTAAATAGTATGTGAGGAATTTATGGGAAAGTTTTAATAATACCAAATTAATAATAATAGCATATATGTCTCAGGAGTAGTAGTGCTAAGATAGTCTTTCATGTATTATCTCATTTAATCTTCATAGCAACCTTATAAAAATAGTTTCTAAATGCTTATTGTTGAGAAAGACAGAGAGAGAGAGAGAGACAGAACTTAAGTGGGGGAGGCGCGGGGGGACGGGGGGAGACACAGAATACAAAGCAGGCTCCAGACTCTGAGCTGTCAGCACAGAGCCTGATGTGGGGCTCAAACTAATGAACCGTGAGATCATGCCTGAGCCAAAGTCGGACTCTTTTTTTTTTTTTTTTAACGTTTATTTATTTTTGAGAGACCTAGAGATGAGCAGGGGAAGGGCAGAGAGAGAGGGAGACACAGAATCTGAAGCAGGCTCCAGGCTCTGAATCATCAGCACAGAGCCCGACGCAGGGCTCGAACTCACAGACGGTGAGATCATGACCTGAGCTGAAGTCGGCCGCTTAACCAACTGAACCACCCAGGTGCCCCTTATAGCAACCTTATAAAAACTATTTTACTTCTTGTATACATATGTTAGTCTTATTAATGCTTATATATAAATAGCGAAGTTGGAATTTAGTTTTAGATATATGTGAATCAAGACCCAAGATTAGCAGTCCCCACTACTGTTAATGAGGGAGTGTATTTGCAAGTTGACATTAAGTTTTCATTGTAAGGCATTCTTCCAATAGAGTAGGTTTGCTAACTTGTATTTTTTTTTAATAAACAGCTTTGTTGAGGTGTACTTTATTTATATAGCATAAAAGTCACCCATTTTAGGTATGTAATTCAGTGATTTCTAGCACCTTAGCTGAGTTATGCAGCTGTTACCATAAATCAATTTTAGAACGTTTTCACCCTCCCGGTAAGATCCCTCATGCCTGTTAATCCCCATCTCCAGCCACAGGTAACCACTTTCTTTATAAATTTATTTTTTATGGGACGTGAATGGAATCATACAATATGTGGTATCCTGTATCTGGCTTTTTTCATTTAGATAATGTTTTCAAGTTCATCTTTGACATAGCATCTGCCAGTAGCTAATTTGTTTTTTATTCTACATCTGTCTGCGGCTTTCCTTAACTGAGTAAAATATATTCAGGCTTGGAAATAACTATCCAGACCCTTATTCAGCGATGTTTAAATTCAAGAGTTGTATGAGTGGCTTTCAAACCTTGTTACAGTTGTTGCTATAACTGCGACTTGGGATGTTCTGAGAATGTCCTTTTGTATCATTAGCCCTTTCTTCAACATCAAATACATAAAAGCTTTTTTTGCATGATTTTTGTGATAATTACTTTAAAACACATTTAAATGTAGAATTTAACTCCTATCAGGGAGATGAATAGCTGGTGCTGGGTCTTTTTTTAATGCAATTTAAATCTTTGGTGAATTAATTCACTTTGAAATTGCCTAGTCTTGTCATTATAGGACTTTATAATTTTGCCTCTTGATTAGTTTTATTCTTTATAATTGCCTTAATGGTTCAGGACCTAGCATGTAATTGATTTTTAATAAATGTTAATAAAAATGAACCAAACTAGAATTTAGTAATTCTATAAACATTTTTAGGTCAGCTAGCTTAAACTTTGAAGATCTTAGAAAAAAGTACAAGTATACTAGGTCATATTAATGTTTAAGGAAGAAAAAGTAGCTAAATTTTCTTTTTGTTCATCTTCAGTTTTTTAAATGATTAGCTTTAATATTGTAAAGCTAATATTCTTGCTTCTGAAGAGAAATGTAAGTTAAATGTGCCATTCTTGAATATCTTCAATCTTAGTTTATCCTAATAAATGCGGATATTAAGATATGAGTGCTCTTGGAGTTTCTGTTTCTAATATTAGTTGTTTAGACTCATGACTATCTTTTTTTGGGGGGGAGGAATACTATTTGAAGGTGAATA
The DNA here is from genome assembly GCA_030068075.1 of Paguma larvata. Taxonomy (NCBI): domain Eukaryota; kingdom Metazoa; phylum Chordata; class Mammalia; order Carnivora; family Viverridae; genus Paguma; species Paguma larvata. The sequence goes on from CM057838.1 coordinate 43,482,636, forward strand.
CTTAATTTTTCATACTTAATTTATTTCTCAAAATATTGTTTTATAGAATCCCTGTGAGTAATGAAAAAAATTACAAAAGTATTTAGAGGTCTGGTTCTACCTAAAAACACTAGATATAACTGTACCAAGCTTTCATAGTACTTTAGAGTTGTATAGGATGTTAGGTTTATAAAGTTCCCAGTAATCGATTATTACATGAATTATATCACTGTTTTCATTAACATAGTTCTCATGTTAAAACTATAGTATCATTTAAATATAGCAAAATTCAATTTTATGTGTACAACTCAATGATTTGTGACAGATGTACATAACTCGTGCGGCTACCGAATTTCATCTTGTCCCATTGCAGTCTGTCCCTTTCTCTTTTCCTCGAGTGCGTCAACTTTTGGTGAGAACAGTTGGCTCACAATAAAGAGTAATTCCGGTCTCAATTCAGGGGTTGACTGGTTAGCTTGTTAGCTGACCAACTCGCTATTCCTTGCTTTGTTGTTCCATCCTTCACCCAAACGTGTCAGACAATGGAGTCTTTTCACTAGGGCTTCTGGGATTTCTCTAGCCCACTCTGTGGCCAGAGACTGAGCATTGTATTTTTAGTTGCATAATAAAATATTTTGTAAATAGATTTTATGTATACACATTCACATATTTTGATTTCATTGTCTTTGCTTAAGTAGAGTTTTTTTAAAGCATAATTTAAGAGAGTAATAAAAGTAGACAAATAGAAATCTAATATTAACATGTGAGATATCATAGGACTCTAACGTATTTTAAGTGACAACAAGCATAGTAATCTAAATCTTTAACATGATTACAACTTTTTAAAAATTTATTTTACTCTTGTTCTCTGTTCAATTTGATTATTTACAGCCGTGTATTTGTATCAAGGTGAAAAATTGATTTAAATTGCATTTGCAGTCTCAACTACCAGTTTGTTCATATAAGAAAGAATAGTTTTATTGTGTAAATCTATGTATGTATGTTTATGTTTCTTTTGGGGAGTTGAGAAATAGAGAATAGAAATAAATCTAGGCTTTATTGATTATGAATGTTTTCCCTCAAAATAGGCCATTGATTTTCCTGTGAATTTATCTTGATTGAATGATTTTTAGTAACACATTTTAAAATTAAAAAAATACCTCCTAAGTAATCTTTATATGAGTAACAGTCCAGAATCTTAATTTTAATAAATAATGTGATTGGTTCTGAACATGTTTTCATCAGAAGTTCTGTTGTGTCTCTTAGTACTAACTTTTAAGCCTCTGTTTGTGCTGTTTTGGGATTTATTTTGGTTAATTTCAACACATTGCAACATTTTAGCTAAAAGTTTCAGTTATGAAATTATAAATCTTGTCATTGTATTAAATATTTTACATTTTACTATATAAAATACATTTACTTAGGATATTAGTGCATTGTTTGAAAAAAATTGCCTTGAAAGAGCAATTTTTATAATTTAACAGTCCTCTCAGTTTTTATTTTTTGTCATGTTTTGATTTTGATCTTATAATATGTTTAAATGACCAGTTGAAAAATACCTACTTTTATAATTGTTTAGAGTATGTGTGTATGACATTAAAAAGACATGAAAATCACTACTATAGGTAAGTAGCATCTGTCTTTATATCAGTTAGATGTTTCTCTTTGATTTTTTTAAGTAAGTGCATGAAGAGCATGCAACATATGTTAACAACCAGAGTGTGTTGGTCCAATGAGAACGGAAGGTTTTCTTCGATTTTCCTGGTGGAAAACTTGATATTTTCCACATGGAATTTTATGATCGGTTGGGTGTGAAGTTGTATGGGCAAATAGGATTCATCTCTTTCTCTTGTTAAAAGTTTTAAACTTAGTAAAATAGTTTGTTTAGTGGTACCCAAATGAACATTTACAGTTCATTCTTAGATTATTGACTTTTAAATTTGATTTTTGGGTATTGGGGAATATTATTACAAGACCAACATCTCTTTCTATGAGAAGAATTATGCCAGCTTTCCCCCAGTATTTGCTTTTGTCTGTGCACAACAGCAGGAGAATATTATCCTGTGACAGCATTTTATTCTAGTGACAGTATCTTTGAAATACGTCTGTGTTTCATTATTTTTTTGGGAACTGAAATGTAAGAGTATATTCAAAAGAATTCTAAGTTATTAATGTATTAAAAGGGAAATGTCTTGGTTAGAAATAACTAAATTTAGCTTAAGTTTTTTTTATCATTGCCTCTAAATTTTTTAACTGTGTGATTTAATCTCTTTTTAATATATTAAACCGAAATTTAGGAACAAAGAATCATTGGAGATCCCCATACCCAAAAGATCATGTGGTGCATACTTAGGGGCAGAAGGTCATCTCTAAGAACAGCATCATGATGCTCTTCTATAGCACTTGTACTTCATGAGTTCCACTCTGTATCTCACCAGAAACAAGTCACGTGTTCTTGATTTTATGCTATGTGGAAATGGAGGATTACAGAGGGTGATATGGTAGATCTAGAGAGATGAGTCACTGGTTCTAGACCTCTTTTAATTAGTTGGTGATGGAGCCCTCAATAGCAAGTTGGTAACTATTAGCAAGTTCTCGATAATAACTTTGTATTCTTTATTATGATTTATAACTTTAAAAAATATTGCCAGTTTCCTAGATGAATCTGTTAATACTTAACTTTTTTTCAAGTTTCAACTGATTAATGACTCATTTATTTATTTTAGAAATAATATTTTGGCACTTATCATGTGAAAACTTGTGTTGTGGGCCCTGCAGTCCCATTATGAATAAGACACAGCCTTTCCTCCTTTCTTTTCTAATATTTAGAAAAAGCTTCTATTTTTTTACGGTTTGAATTTTTTATATAAGTTCTAGTTAACGTAGTGTAATTCCAGGAGTAGAATTTAGTGATTCATCGCTTACGTATAACACATATACACTGAGCACACAGTGCTTTTCCCAACAAGTGCCCTCCTTAATACCCATCACCCATTTAGTGCATCTTCCCCGCCAGCCTCCCCTCCAGCAACCCTCAGTTTGTTCTCTATTTAGGAGTCTCTTTACCTTTTGACTCCCTCTCTGTTTTTTTTTCCTTTCCCCTATGTTCATCTGTACTATTTCTTAAATTCCACTTAGGAGTGAACTTGTACGGTGTTTGTCTTTATCTTACTGACTTATTTTACTTAGCATAATAGACTCTAGTTCCATCCATGTTGTTGAAAATGGCAAGATTTCATTCTTTTTAATGGTCGAATAATATCCATTGTGTATATGTGTGTATAAAGGTGTGGTCACTTGATGGATATCAATATCCATCCAAGTGTGGTCACTTGATGGATGGAATATCACTTGATGGATATTTGGGCTCTTTTCATAATTTGATTATTGTTGGTAATGCTGCTATAAAAATCAGGGTTCATGTGCCCCTTTGAGTCAGTAGTTTTGTATTCTTTGGGTAAATACCCAAAGGTATTTAAAAGTAGTGCAGTTGCTGGGTCATAGTGTAGTTCTGCTTTTAACTTTTTGAGGAACCTCCATACGGTTTTCCACAGTGGCTGCACAAGTTGACATTCCTGCCAACAGTGTTAAGAGGATTCCCTTGTCACCACATCCTCACAACAACTGTTTCCCGTGTTATTAATTTTGGCCTTTCTGACAGGTATGAGGTGGTATCTCATTGTAATTTTGATTTGTATTTCCCTGTCGATGAATGATGTTGAGCATCTTTTCTAACTCTTACATCTGTAGTTGGGTTTGTTTGGTTGGCTTGCTTTTGGAAGATCCATCTAATTTATGTCCTTCTCCTGCCTAAAATATTTCTCCTAGTTTTTACAGTAAAGATTAAAATCTTTAGAACAGTCCGTGATACCCTCCATGATCTGGCCCCTTCTTGGCTATGTTCGTCTGAATATCTTCTTCCTTAGCCCCTAGACACTTTGTGCCTTTTTCACCTAGTCTTCTTTCAGCCAGGTCTTTCACCATATTGTTTCACTAGTCAATCGCCTAAACAACTTTCACTCACCCCATAGATTTTGGAAATTGACACTTCTTCTGACTAGGTCACACTCCTCTATATGTTCCTTCATGTGGTAATTTTTCTGTTTTTTACTGCACTTTTCATAGAAGTGATTTTACACTGGTGCATGTGATTATTTAATAGTTCTCCTTCCTTTTTGCTTAACCTCCATAAGGACCACTACTTTTTCTATGGAGGACATTTATCCTCAAAACCGTGAATCCATTGTAGGCACAAATAAATATTTATTGATATGCAGCTGGTAATTTTTTCAGTGATTTCATTGTTTTTTTGGTTGTCTGATTGATGAAGTTTTAGATTGTCTGTGTTTTTGACAGCCAACTCTGTCTCCTGTTTACTTATATAGTATGTGTAAAATGTGCTCTCGGCCAAAGGGAAAAGCCGGTGACTTTAGTTACTGAACTTGAACTAAAATGTTAGTGATTTTTCTGATCCGAATTTTCAAGGTTGTATTTGAGTGTTATTATGACATACATAAAGTGTATTCTGTAAACACATTTTCTTTCTTTCTTTTTTCCTGAGTAGTTGAATATTTTTACTTCAGTAGGTGAATTCTTTATATTGATTAACCTATCTAGAAGATGTTGAGAAAATGAAGGGACATTTTGCTCCTTTTGTATTTTGTTCATTTGCTACCACTCATGGTCATTGTACAGTTTTGGACATTGCATATTATAGTTATCAGAAGTTGATTATATTTTTATTTAGTGGTAGGTAAGTTTTACTCCTTTTTTCTGTTTTCTAATATTGATATTGAAATAATATTTCACTACAATCATTGTGATTAAAAAATGTGCTTGTGGGGATGTGGTGAAAGGGGTATTCTGATATGATACACTGCTGATGAATGTGAAACTATATTCAAACTGTTATCAAGCATGCATTAAAAAGATCAGTGTAGAAGTGAGTGTACTAATGTAGAGCTTGATTTCTAAGAATGTTGTTTAATTATGAAAAGCAGGCTGTAGACCCCGCCACGACCATTAAAATTTAAGTGTATATGAATGCATAAAATCAGTAGAGGTCTATAGTTGTGTATGCTAAACTGTAAGTAGTTATCAGGGGTTTGAGTGGGATCAGGAGGAGGAAAGAGGAGCTTTAATCTTTCATTTTACCTGCCATTTAATTAAAAACAACTTTTTTCCCCCCATCAAGTATTGATGTATTGTGTAAGTTAAAGAGTCCTTGTATACAGAACTAAATACAAATTTCTTAGCTTTTTAAACTACTTTATTTCCGAGTTAGAAAGTTATTTTGGAAAAAGTGATCTAATCTTATTTTACTTTACAGGATATGAGTAATAACAAAAATACATTTTTGGAACCAATTTTAGGTTCAAGCTTTGCATTTGGGGACTCTGTGTAAATCTTTAGATCCAGCTGTTGCTGAGGATATTCTTTCAATCTCTGTGAGGTGTGTTGATTTTAAGGGAATGGATGGCTGTTCCTCAAGTGTGTGTATGGCAAAAATTTTGCCTATGAACATGAATAGATCATTAATTCCTTTGCAATGAGTAGTAAAAACTACTTCCTCATTTTTTATTTCAAATTTCAAAGGAAGAATTTTCTTTAAAGAAATGCCCTATTGGTCCAGAAATTTCGTCAGCTCTGTATTATAATTTGTCAGTAGATGACACAAGCAGAGTCTTTTAAAGTATTTGTTAATTAGGGCATATTCATTGTCAATCTTAGCTACTACACAGTCAAGACCTACTTGTTTTTATTTCACTGAATTTACCCTGGAGTTTGTCCAAGTTGAGTTTTAATGAGTTGTTTATTCCACTAGTTACATTAGGATTTATTTTTCCCTAGAGAGTAATGTTTGAATTGATAGTTTTTAAACCTATTCTGTAAAGTGAACATTTTAGACTAGGACTTCTGGATATGTGAAATAAACATTTGTTAAATAATTTTATTTTCACCAACTTAAGTGTTAAAAAGTTGGTCTTGGGATTTTTCAAAAAAAATTAGGTTAAATCCAGAAGTTGTTAGGTATTTTTAGTATGAACATGATGGAACTGTTTGTTTTTTTTTAATAAAGAATTTAAATGTATAGTGGCCTAAATTACAAGGAAGATTCTGTTTAATTGTGCATATTCATTATATTTTAATGAGTTTCCCAAATGGCTTAAATAAAGTTTTAAAGAAATTGATCTGTAATTTCTGAAGCAAATATGGTATCATGTTATGCTTAGATGAATTGGATGAAGTGGATACATGAGTATTTATTATTTTTTTAATATGTATTATTAGAAATATTTCAAAATTTACCAAAACAAAATGGAATGAAACCTCTTTTCATTGATAATGTTATACTAACAGGTATATTGTATAACCTACCATGTTTTGCCAAATTATTTCTAAATAGTTTATTTTAGTTCAAATGCTACTGGAGTACTTAACAGAAGCATAATAAAATGTACTTTTATTTGTGGTCCTCTACAGCTGGAAAATAAAACCACAAAGCCATGTAATACATGTACGATGTAGCTTATTTATTATTGAATTCTGGCTTTTGTACAAAGTGCATTCTATTCTTTGATGTCAAATTAAATTGAGTCTGAAGGAGAGAATTTCCCCCTACCCTTGGGCATTATTAAATGTAGAATAAATTAATCAATTTGATTTTGTGTATGTTTAAGTTTTTATTCGAGTCTGTGTTACCCACTTGGGAACCATTTTATGTAACATATGATGGCTTGAAAGTTAGAGTACCATATACAGTAGCTGAATTTGTTATGAAATAGTAAAGGCTCACTTGTAAAAAGAATCCCACTTTAATTTTGCCTTATAAATAATTACTGCTATAGTTATAAGAACATGGCTTTTGCTATACCATAGGATTTTCCATAGAGTATCTAACTGAAGATAGAGTGGTTAGATTCATAGTATATTTTTGTATCGTAGATGTTACAAATGTTTTTTTATTTAGTTAGTATCATTACTAATAAACTATTTTTGGTCAGGAATTTTGAGAACATTGTGTTTTTAAATGCTTATTAAAATAAAAATGATTTATAAAATGGCTGTAATGTTAGGAAAGCAAAAGTAACAATAATGGCATTATAAATTTGTGAATTGAGTCCTTTTTGTTTTTCCATCTGTCTCTTTTGATCTCTACTATTTTACCTGTTTGGTGTAAAGAATGTTTTATTAAGTGCATATTTGTTTCCTGGTCTGTTCATTCCAGTTCTTGGGTTTTCTGGTAAAATGTGACCAGGATTGTGGCTTGAAGGGTAAATCTAGGTAGAGCCACAATTTGCCATTACATACTCGAAAATTGTATGAGGTGATAGATGTCTTAATGTGAAACTGTATATTTAAATTATCTGACATGCTAATTAAAAGAACTGGGTTATTTTCTTTTTGTTGATTTGATAGTTTTGAGTGAGAGAAAGCAATATTTACTTAGACCACTGTTCCTCGGAGAGTTCTGACTACTTGGAGGAAAGTTTTTTGTTTTAATGAGATAAAATCCACATAAGACAACATACACCATTTAAATTATTTTTAACTGTACAATTCTTTTGTTTTTAGTATTTTCACACTATTTCACAGTCATTGTCACTATCTAATTGCAGAACATTTTCTGAATTTAAAAAAAATCCTGTTTCTGTGATTTTGGACAGTGCGTATGAACACAAACATACAACAGTATGTGGCACTTTCTGCATAGCTTCTCTCATTTTGCATGCTTTCCAGGTTCATCCATGTTGTAGCTTTTATTACTCCATTCCATTTAATGGCCAAATAATATCCCTTGGTGTGGATATATATATCATATTTTCTTGATCCATTCCTCATTAGGATTGTTGAGTTGGGTTGTTCACACTTTTGGACTATTGAGAATAATGCTGCTGTGAACAAGGCAAGTGTGAGTTTTTATATGAACATGGTTTCAGTTGTCGTGGGTGTATATGTAGCAATGTAATTTCTGGGTCATGTAGTAACTCCGTATTTACTGTTTTCATGAACCGACAGATTGTTTTACACAGTTGTTTTACATAGTTGCTTAACTGTTTTACACTCCTACTTCGATGGTTACAATTCCTTTCTATCCTTGCCAACACTTGTTATTTTCCATTTTTATTTTCCTTTTATTATAGCCATGCTAGCGGTTGTCAAGTGGCAGCTGACTCTAGTTTTGATTTTCATTTCTCTAATGTTGAGTATCTTTCAATGTGCATATGGCTACTTATGTATCTTCTTTGGAGAAATATCTGTTCTAGTTCATTTTTAAATTGGACTGTATATCTTTTTGTTATTGAGTAGTGGGCATTCTTTCCATTTTATGGACACTAGACTCTTATTACCTATGTGGTTTTCAAATATTTCATCTATTCTATTATCTTTTCACTTTCTGGATAGTAGCCTTTGATACACAACATTTTAAAATTTTGTTGAAGTCCAGTTTATCTCTTTTTTGTTGCTTTTGCTTTTGGTATGATATTTATGAAATTGTTCTTAGTCTAAGATCATGAAGATTTACAGCTATGTTTCTTTCTAAGAGTTTTATAATTTTATCTCAGTATCTCAACTGTATAGGACTGTTATGCAAAATATTATATTCCTCTAGTGGTGAGTTGTGCACACACGTTTTTACTAGACTGCAGTGCACAGATATGGGAGAATAACAAAAAGTAGGAGAGACTCTGGAGAAGTCCTGGTAACACCACATTACTTTGCCTGAGTAAATGCCCATAGAATTTTTTATCTTTTTGGTATAATCTTACTAGGATAATGATCATTCCTAATCAGTATTTTCTGTGACTCATTGTATGTTTGGTATGTAGATTTAAGTCTTTATTTTAGGCAAGATTTCGTTAGATATTTCTGTACACTAGTTCCTTTTGGTTTTGCATTTTTCTTCAGACACTTGATTAGGTATATATATTGTAGATTGACCTTTTCTGGAATTTATCTCCATGTCTTTTCTAAAACCATTTCATTATTAAAAAATATATTTTGTGTGATTTTGTAAATGTTTTCTATCCTGTTTCTGACTGGGTTTTGAGTTACATTTTCTTTGTTTAACTTCCCAGTATTTGAGCATTTTACAAATACCTTTCTCTCATTAGAAGTTTATAGGTTAATTCCATAGTGATCAGCACATATAGTCTGTATGATTTCATTCCTTTTTAATTGCATTGAGGCTTGTCTTTGTGGACTAAATGTAGTCTTTCTTGATGAATGTATATTTTGCTGTTGTTGGGAGGGTGTGTCCTGTCAGGAGTTGATTAGGCCAAGTTGATCAGTTGCATTGTTTGTCCTTTTTTATCTTTACTGGCTTTTTCTTTCTTCTTGTTCTAGTACTTAGTGAAGAGAGGAGTGTTGAATCTCCAGTTTTTGGATTTGTGTATTTCTATTTTCAGTTTTATCTTTTAAAAAATTGAAATGTAATTGACCTACATACAAACAATATTACATTTGTTTCAGGTGTACAACATAATGATTTGACATTTATATACAGATGATATTTGAACACGACAGGTTTGAACTGCTCAGGTCCACTGATACATGGATTATTTTTGATAAATACAGTATAATCTCGTAAATGTATTTTGTTCCTTATAATTTTTTTTAAAACTTTTTTTAATGTTTATTTATTTATTTATTTTGAGAGAGAGAGAGAGAGTGAGTAGAGAAGGGGCAGGAGGAGAGGGGAGGCACAGAATGTGAAGCAGGCTCTGGGGCTGTCAGATATGGGGCTAGAGCTCATGAACCCAAGAGATTGTGGCCTGAGCTGAAGTCAGGCGCTTAACCTACTGAGCCACTCAGGTGCCCCTTCCTTATGATTTTTAATAACACTTTTTTAAAGCTTACTTTATTGTAAGAGTATAGTATATAATATACAAAATACGTGTTAATTAATCGTTGATATTAATGGTAAGGCTTAAGTTGAGTAGTAGGCTGTTAGTAGTTAAGTTTTTGGAGAGTCAAAAGTTATATGTGCAGTTTTGACTGCATAGGGGTCAGTGGCCCAGCCCGTGTTGTTCAAGGGCCAACTGTACATTATGAAATGATCAACATGATAAGTCTAGCTAGCATCTGGCACCATACAAAGCTCGTACAATCTTATTGACTGTATTCCCTATGCTCTATTTTACATCACTGTGACTTTTTTTATTTTATAACTGGAAGTGTGTACCTCTTAATCCTCTTCATCTGTTTTGCACTTCTTCCTACCTCCCCACCCTCCCTCTCTGGCAACCAACAGAGTGTTCCCTGTATTTATGAGTCTGCTTCTGTGTTCAGTTTTTTGTTTTTAAGCTCCACATTTTTTTGTGAAATCACATGGTATTTATCTATCTCTGTTGGACTTACTTCACTTGGTATGAAACACCCTGGAGGACCATCCATGTTGCCGCAAATGGCAAGATTACTTTCTTTTTTATGTCCGAGTAGTAATCCATTGTGTGTGTGTGTGTGTGTGTGTGTGTATACCACATCCTCTTTTTTCGTTCATTGATTGTTAGTCACTTAGGTTGCGTATCTTGGCTATTGTAAATAATGGTGGAATGAGCATGAGGGTGCCTATATCTTTTATAATTAGTGTTTTTGTTTTCTTTGGGTAGATACCCAGGAATGGAATTGCTGCATCTTACTGTAGTTTTGGTTTTAATTTTTTGAAGAATCTCCATACTGTTTTCTATAGTAGCTATACCACTTTATATTCCCATCAGTAGTGAAGGAGGGTTATTTTTTTTTCCACATCCATGCCAAACTTGTTCACTTATTATTATTATTGTTTAATCATAGTCATTCTGACAGGGATGAGGTGGTATCTCATTGTGGTTTCGATTTGCCTTTCCCTGATGATTAATGATGTTGAGCATCTTTTCATGCGACTATTCGACTATTGGCCATCTGTAGGTTTTTTTTTTGGAAAAATGTTTATTCATTGTCTTTTGGCCATTTTTTAATTCCATTGTTTACTTTTTTCATGTTGTATGCGTTCCTTATATATTTTAGATTCTAACCCTTTATTGGATCTGACATTTGCAAATATCTTCTCCCATTCAGTTGCTTGCCTTTTTGTTTTGTTGATGGCTTCCTTCTCTGTGCAAAAGCTTTATTTGTTAACGCAGTCCCAGTAGTTTAGTTTTGCTTTTCTTTCCCTTGCCAGAGGAGATCTATCTAGAAAAATGTTTCTATGGCCAGTGTCAAAGAAATTACTGGCTCTGTTCTCTTGCAGGGTTTTTATGGTTTCAGGTCTCATATTTAGATCTTTAATTCATTTCGAGTTTATTTTTATGTATGATATAAACAGGTGGCCCAGTCTTAATCTTTTTAATATAGCTGTCCAGCTTTCCCAACACTATTTATTGAAGAGACTGTCTTTTTCCCATAGTATGTTCTTGCTTTTTTTTGTTGTACGTTAATTGGCCATATAATTGTGGGTTTGTTTCTGGGCTGTCTATTCCATTGATCCAACAGGTCTATTTTTGGGCTAGTACCGTACTGTTTTGATTACTGTAGCTTTGTAGTATAGTTTGAAATAAGGGAATGTGATTACCTCTAACTTTGTTCATCTTTCTCGAAAAATGCTTTGACTATTCGCTTTTTGTTTTTGTTTTTTGTTTTTTTGTTTTTTTGTAGGTGTGGTTCCATACAAATTTTAGGGTTTTTTTTCCTCTTCATCCTGTGAAAAAACCGTTGGTATTTTGATAGGGATTGCATTGAATATGTAGATTGCTTTGGGTAGTATGAATATTTTAACAATATTAATCCCTTAAAGATTCAACAATATATAATTTATACATATTAACAGCGTATGTCAATAGAATTCACTCTTCCATCAGAATGGTGTATCTTTCCATTTATTTCTGTCATTTTTATTTTCTTCCATTAGTGTCTTAGGGTTTTTAGAGTACAGGTTTTTTTTACTTTCTTGGTTAAATTCTTAGGAATTTTATTATTTTTGATGCAATTGTAAATGATATTTCCTTAATTTCTCTCTCTGCTGTTTCATTATTAGTGTATAGAAATGCAACAGATTTCTGTGTATTAACTTTGTGTCCTGCAGTTGTACTGAATTCATTTATTAGTTTTTTTTTCTGATAGAGTCCTTTAGATTTTCTGTATATAGTATGTCATCTATCAATACTGAGTTTTACTTCTTCCATATACAGTTGGATACTTAAAACAGTTTTTTTGTGTGTGGTTGCTATGGCTAGGATTTTCAATACTGTGTTGAATAAAAGTGGCAAGAGTGGGTTCCCTTGTCTTGTTCTGATCTTAGGGAAAAAACGTTCAACTCTTCACCATCGTGTATGATGTTAGCCGCGGGATCGTAATATATGAGCTTTGTTATGTAGAGGTATGTTCCCTCTATACCCACTTATTCAATTTTTATCATAAGTATATGTTGAATTTTATCACCTTTGTCTGCATCTATTGAGATGATTGTATGAATTTTATCCTTGATTTTATTAACATGGTGTATATCATGTCAATTAATTTGTTGATTTTTCAACCATCTTTGCATTCCTGAAAGGAATCCTACTTGATCATGGTGTATGATCCTTTTAATGTATTGTTGAATTTGGTTTGCTTATATTTTATTGAGGACTTTCCATCTATGGTTATAAGGTTTATTGGTCTGCAGTTATCTTTTTTACAGTGTCTTTGGTTTTGGTATCAGAGAAATACTGGCATTGTAAAAGGAGTTTCCGTTCGTTTATTTGTATCAACTAAACTGTTTTTGTACCCTCTGCCTGTCTTTAAGACTTTCTCTTTAACCCTGGTTTTCAGCAATTCAATTGTAATGTACCTTTGGTATGATTTTAAGTCTCTTCTGTGTGGGGTTTATTGAACTTCTAAGATTTTGGGGCTTATTGTTTTCTTAAAATTGTGGCCATCATTGCCTTAAATATTTTTCTATTCCACTTCTCTCAATTCTCTCTTCTATTTTGGGACTCTGAGTTACACCTGTTGGAGGTTGCCTGATATTGTCCCTAAGCTCATGAAGTCTTTCCCAATTACTTGAGGCCTTTTTCTTTGATCCTCAATCTCCGGGAACCTTCCTAAGAGAATTATGAAATGCATCTCAAAATTGTTAGGGAAGCATGAGGGAGGAAAGCATTTACCCCTACATTTTCAAGTTTTCTCTACATGAACACAAAGTTAATAACCATGGGAATCTCTCACTGTTCAGTTGCTTTAGGCAATGACTGTAAAAATCTGCATAATTGGTCTTTATAGCAGTGGCTGGAATAAGAGGTAGGATTAATAGGCCTCTGAGGTTTTATACAAGAGATGTCCAATACTCTCTGGGTGGATACTGTTGGATGAAAAAGGGTAGAGGTTTATGGGGTTGAGGAAAGAGTAGGGCGACTGAGTCTACTATAGTAGCATCCTAATTTTTTAAAATTTCTCTTGGTTTTTCTTTTTCCACTTTATCTAGCACATTACATTAACTTTATCATCTTGTTCATAGACATATTAAGTGTTTTCTAACTTTGAAGCTCTCTTATTTGAAAAATTTAATTATGTAAGGTACCTTATGCAAAGAAAAAACCGGACGAAGAAGACATCAATGAATTTAATATTCTCGTACAGAGATTCTAAAAAAAATTTTCTGTGTTACTGTCAAATAAGAACCTGGGTATAATATAAAATTTTCATAAATACTTATGAGAGGAAGCATAGAATAGAGTCCTCTGGATTAGAATCCCTGGATTTAATTTTTGGACTTTTACTTAATACTTTTATAATATTTGATTCAATGAGTTAATAGATATAAGAAATTTAGAATAATGCAGAATTGGTAGTAAATTTTCTTAAGTGTTAACTAGTATTATTTTCATTGTTACTTTTAAAGATTATCTTGGGTGAAAACTTGTAATTGTTTGCACAGAGTGTATATATATATGAATGTGTATGTATGGACATTAGTTTGTATTTTTATTTCTTATTGTAAGATTCTGAAATAGTGAAATTTAAAATACGAAATAATAGGAGCACCTGGGTGGCTCAGTTGATTAAGTGTCCAGCTTCGGCTCAGGTCATGATCTTACATTTCGTGAGTTTGAGCCCCGTGTTGGGCTCTGTGCTGACAGCTCAGAGCCTGGAACCTGCTTTAGATTCGGTTTCTCCTCCTCTCTCTGCTCCTCTCCTGCTCACACTTTCTCTCTCTCTGTCAAAAAGAAATATTTAAAAAAATTTATAAATATGAAATTGTATATCTAATTTTATTTAAAATATTTTCGATTTATACTTTCTCTTTTTTTTTCTTTTTTCTTACAGTCTTGGTCATTTTATATGTTGTTATTTGTAAATGCTATTATATACTATGTTGTTATTCTTTCTCTTTTCTTGTGCAGGACCAAAAGATCTCAGATCGCTATAACTGAAGGTATATTTGAACTTCCAAATCTCACAATTCAAGCTACAAGAGCACAGACACTTATGCTGCAAGCAATATATCAAAGTTGGTCTCATATTGGAAATGTCAACTCTTTATCAGTGAATGAAGCTTTGATGAACGAAGTTTTCCAAACTATAGGTAAGAGCACAATCTTCTTGACAAGTATTTGGAAAATTCTTACTAGTGGTGACTAATATTTTATTATTCAAATCCATAAGTATAGCCTGCTGAACTTAAATTGTTATAGTGTATTTCTGTGCAAGTGGATATTTATAGTTCCAAAAATACAGAATATGAGGTAAGCTGTTGAGTTTTATTCCCAGCAACCAATTTCTGGATATATTTTACAGTTTCAAGAGATTATTTTTTTACCAACGTCATGCACAATTAATCCTTTGGCCTTACATAGATAACTTCTGAGGAGGTCAATGTAATGTGTGTGTTTAAAATGATAGCCAAATCAAGTAAAGTGCAGTACGTCTGATTAGTAAATTGGAATAAAATTCTTGATCATGATATTTTAAAACATGGTAAGCAAATTATCCTTTTTGTGTACTCTTCCACCTTGAATGAATGAGTTAACTACTAAAAAGAAACAATCTGCTTGGATGCCAGGAAGGAGATACTATCTTTATCTTGTCACTTACTTTACAGGTGAACAAAAAACCTTACAGAATGTTTGCTTTTTTTGGTTGTCTCAGTTTAAAGTAATCTTGTTCGAGTTGTCAGTAACACTAAAGTAGTTTTGAAAGAAGGATGTATTTTTATTAAATATAATATCATACATAATAACCTGTTAATTTTCTACTTCATTTGCCTATAAGAATAAGACATTGGCTTTTTTGTTCTCGAATGATGCTTTTGAACATTTTAATTTGAGATCTTACTATGGGGGAATACATTATAAATTCTAAAAAAAACCCGCGGCATTACAATTAGAGCCCCACTCTTTTTAAAATGTTTATTTCTGAAAGAGAGAGAGGCAAAGTACAAGTGCGGGAGGGGCAGAGAGAGAGAGAGAGACAGACAGAATCCTAAGTGGACTTCAGGCTCTGAACTGTCAACACAGACCTTGACACGGGGTTTGAAGTCAAGAATGGTGTGATCATGAACAGAGCCAAAGTCAGATGCATAATCAACTGAGTCACCCAGGCGCCCCTAGAGCCCCTAGAGTCACATGCCTAGTGACTAATATAAAATTTTATATAGTTGTTTTGTGTCAGGTTTTAGGATCTATAAAGAATGACAAGGCAAATGGTTCATTAGCCTAGAAGTTGTTAACTTGCACCTTACGGAAAGCCTTTTGATTCTCTGAATCCTCTAAAATAGTATGCAAGTTTTAGTGTTTATATGAATACATACGGCTCCTCCCACACACATACACATATTTGTAATATCTTTTTAAATTTATTCTTTTATTAAATGTAGTTACTCTGCCCCTCAGTCTTTTGAGTTAAATCTATTTTTTCTTACGTTAGCATAGTTTACAGTTACCTTTACTTTGTTTTCATATTTGCTTGTACGTCCTCTTGCATTCTTTTACTTAACCTGTCTGTGGCTTTATGCTTTAGGTATGTGTGTTGGAAATAGCATATAGCTGGATATTTTCAATAAAGTTTTATGGTCTGTCTTTTAGCTAGTGAATTTAATCCATTTAGGTTATTGTGATTGTTTTGTGACTGTTTCTGTCATCTTATTTTTTGTCTCCTTTTGTATTGTTTTAACTATGCTTTTTAAAAAATTGCTATTTTTTTCCCTATTTCTACTTGTTTAGAATTCGTATGTTGCTGTTGAATTACTGGCTTAAAAAATATCTGCTAGGGGCACCTGGGTGACTCAGTCGGTTAAGAGTCCGACTTCAGCTCAGGTTATGATCTCGTGGTTTGTGAGTTCGAGCCCCACGTCGGGCTTGTGTGCAGACAGCTCAGAGCCTGGAGCCTGCTTCTGATTCTGTGTCTCCCTCTCTTTCTGCCCCTCCCCTCCTTGCACTCTTTCTCTCTCTCTCTCTCAAAAATAAATAAAAATTAAAAAATTAAAAAAAAACTGCATAGGGAAAAAACTTGTTGTCATTACCTTTAAAAAGTTAAATGTGGAGTTACCATATGACCCAAAATTTTATTTTTAGGTATAAAATTTAGGACACAAGATTATGTGTCCAACAAAATCTTGTACATGAATGTTCATAGCATTAGTCTTTTTCCATTTAAAAGTGCTTATTTTAAAAAGATTTTTATATGTAAGCTATTCACATTGTTGTTTTGATAGATACTGTGAAATGATTACTACAGTCAAGATAATTAATTTATATATTTCCTCACAGTTAACTATTTTTTTTAAATGTGTGAGTACACAAAAGCTATCCTGGCAGATTTCCAGGATACAGTGTACAGTATTAACTGTGGTCATTGTGCTGTACGTCATATTTCTAGGACTTACTCATTCAACATAACTGCAACTTTGTACCCTATGACCAACATCTCTCATTTCCCCCACTTCCCTGCCGCTGGTAACCACTGTTACTTCTAGTCTCTTTGTCTGTGAATTCAAGTTTTTTAGATCCCGCTTATAAAGGAGATAACAAAGCATTATTCTTTATAGCCAAAATGTGGAAACAAACACAAATGTCTATTAACTGATGAATGGATAAGTGAAGATGTTTTATCTCTGTACAATGGAATATTTTCAGACGTGAAAAGGAGGGAAGTACTGATACATGCTTTATAGCACATTTTAATGGATGAACCTTAAAATACCATGCTAACTAAGCAGAAGAAGCCAGGTGCAAAAAGTCACATATTATGATTCCATTTTTATGAAATGCTTATAAGAGGTGAATCCAGAGAGACCGAAAGTAGATTAATGGTTGCCAGAGTGGGGAAAGGAGGAGTAGGGAGTAATTGCTATTAGACATGAATGGGTTTTTGTTTTTGTCTTTTTTTTTTTTTTTTGGTGATAAAAATGTTCTGGAATTAGATAGTGGTGATATTTTATACTTGTGAATGTGCTGAATTGCACTTAATTGTATACATTAAAAGGGTGATATTATATTAATTTTATCTCTTAAAAAAGTTTTTAATTGTTGCGTATTAGATAGATTACATTTTTTAGTACTGTGGTCTGAATGTCTTGGTGCTTCCCAGATTCACGTGTTGAAATTCTAATGCCCAGTGTGATGGTATTAGGTGGTAGGGGCCTTTGGAAGGTTATTAAAGATCATGAGAGTGGAGTCCTTGTGAATGAAATTAATGTTTTTATAAAAGAGACCTGAGAGAGCTCCCTTGCCCTTTCCACCCTGTGAGGACACAACAAGAAGTTGGTAGTCTGCAAACCAGAAGATGTATACACCAGAACCTGACCATACTTGCACCTTGATTTT
The DNA here is from genome assembly GCA_030068075.1 of Paguma larvata. NCBI lineage: Eukaryota > Metazoa > Chordata > Mammalia > Carnivora > Viverridae > Paguma > Paguma larvata. The sequence goes on from CM057838.1 coordinate 43,500,398, forward strand.
GGACTTTGAGCCTCAAGAACTTTGAGAACTAAATTTCTGTTGTTAATAGGTTGCTCAGTCTGTAGTATTTTGTTATGGCAGCCTGAATGTGGTAAGATACTATGTTCTTGCCATTCATATGACCATAATCTTATGTGGAATTACTTTACAAAATCTGTTCTTTTAAAGGTCCTTACCCGTAAGGCCTGCAGTGAGCCCTTAATTGGCAGTAGCATTTATCACAATCTGAAATTCCCTAATTTGTTTATTTATCAGATTTCTATTTCCTGAGATGATCACTCCAGAGTTTGCTGGGTTAACTAGCTTAAGTCACCTGAAAATTCATGCTAATAAGTAGGCAATGGTGTTACTTACTTCTGTAATTTCCCATTTCACTGACTAAACTAATTCTCTATTTCCATTTTTAATTCTTTCAAATGGATTGTGCTATGATAAAACATTTAAAATTTCTTGGGGGGTGCCTGGGTGGCTCAGTTGGGTGGCTCAGTTGGTGTCCGACTTCGGCTCAGGTCATGATCTCACAGTTGTGAGTTCGAGCCCCGCGTCAGGGTCTGTGCTGACAGCTGAGAGACTGGAGACCACTTTAGATTCTTTATCTCCCTCTCTGTCTGCCCGTCTCCTGCTCATGCTCTGTCTCTTTCTCCCTTCAAAAATAAACAAATATTAAACTATTAAAAAAATTTCTTATCTTGGAAATATTCCATCCTAAGAACACTGGCACAGATAATACAAAGTGGATCGGACAGGTAACTACAGGTTAAGTGATTCATAACCTGATGTTTTGTCATTGAGAAACCTAAAATTATCATAACTGATTTTTTAAAGATTAGAGAAAGTCAGGAAAATGAAATGATGTTAGGAAGTTTCCCCTCTTTGCCAAGGAATTATATTTTTAATCAAATTAAGCAGCAGTAATAGATAATAGATGAATTAAAATGATTAGCTAAAGTATTTTTAAAAGGCCACATTTCCAAATGTCCAGTTTTCTTATATTTTTTTGCTCTAAGTATTCAGTTTATTATCTTTTCTTTGTTTTTAATTTAAGTTTTAGCATATAGCGTAATATTGGTTTCAGGAGTAGAATTCAGTGATTCATCACTTACATACAACATCAGTGCTTATGACAAGTGCCCTCCTTAATACCCATCCCCCATCTAGCCCATCTCTTACCCACCTCCCTCCATTACCCCTCAGTTTGTTCTCTGTCATTAAGGATCTCTTTGGTTTCTTTCCCTCTTCTTTTTTACCCCCTCCCCATATATTCATCTGTTTTGTTTCTTAAATTCCACATACGCATGAAATTATAGGGTATCTAACTAACTTATTTCACTTAGCATAATACACTCTAGCTCCATTCACATCATTGCGAATGGCAGGATTTCATTCTTTTTGCTGGCTGAGTAATATTGCATTGTGCATATGTATGGAAGTGTGCGTGTGTGTGTGTGTAGATATATATACATATACATCTTATTTGTCCATCATCAGTTGATGGACATTTGGTCTCTGTCAATAATTTGGCTGTTTATAGTGAATGCTATTATAAACGTTGGGGTGCATATACTCCTTCAAATCTGTATTTTTGTATCCTTTGGGTAAATACCTAGTAGTGCAGTTACTGGGTCATAGGGTAGTTCTATTTTTAGATTTTTGAAGGACCTCCATACTGTTTTCCACAGTGGCTACACTAGTTTGCATTCCCAGCAACAATGCAAGAGGGTTCCCCTTCTCCACATCCTCTCTAACACCTATTGTTTTTTATGTTGTTAATTTCAGGCATTCTGATAGGTGTGAGGTGGTATCTCATCATGTTTTTGATTTGTATGTCCCTGATGATGAGTAATGTTGAGCATCTTTTCATATGTCTGTTAGCCATCTGGATGTCTTCTTCTATTCACGTCTTCCGCTCATTTCTTAACTGGGTTATTTGTCTTTTGGGTGTTGAGTTCTTTAGATTTTAGGTAATAACTCTTTATCAGATGCGTTGTTTGCAAATATCTTTTCCCACTCTGTAGGCTGCCATTTAGTTTTGTTGATTGTTTCTTTTGCTGTGTAGGAGCTTTTTATCCAATAGTTCGTTTTCCCAATAGTTCATGTTTGCTTTTGTTTCCCTTGCCTTCGGCAATGTGTCTCATAAGAAGTTGCTCCCTGTGTTCTTCTCTATGATTTTGATGGTTTCCTGTCTCACATTTAGGTCTTTTCATCCATTTCTAATTTATTTTTGTGTATCATGTCATAAAGTGGTTCAGTTTCATTCTTCTGCATGTTACCGTCCAGTTTTCCCAGCACCATTTGTTGAAGAGAATGCCTTTTTCCTTTTGGATATTCTTTCCTGCTTTGTCGAAGATTATTTGACCATAAAGTTTCAGGTCCATTTCTGGGCTTTCTGTTCTGTTCCGTTGATCTATGTGTCTATTTTTGTGCCAGTGCCATACTAGCTTGATGACTACAGCACTGTAATATAGCTTGAAATCTGGATTTGTGATGCCTCCAGTTTTGTTTTTCTTTCTTAGGATTACTTTGGATATTTGAGGTCTTTTGTGGTTCCGTACGAATTTTAGGATTGTTCTAGCTATGTAAAAATTGCTGGTGGTATTTTGATAGGTATTGCATTAAATGTGTAGATTGCTTTGGGTAGTATAGACATTTTAACAGTGTTTGTTCTTCCATTCCATGAGCATGGAATACTTTTCCATTTCATTGTGTCATCAATTTGTTTTGTAAGTGTTTTATATTTTCCGGGTATAGACCTTTTACATCTTTAGCTAGGTTTATTCCTAGCTGTCTTATTGTTTTTGGTGCAATTGCAAATTGAAATTCCTTTATTTCTTTTTCTGCTACTTTGTTAGTGGTATATAGAAATGCAACAGGTTTCTATACATTGATTTTATATCCTGCAACTCTACTGAATTCATGTATTCCAGCAATTTTTTTTTAATGGAATATTTTGGGTTTTCTATGTAGAGTGTCATGTCATCTGCATATAGTGAAAATTTGACTTCATTCTTGCTGATTTGGATGCCTTTTATTTCTTTTTATTATCCAGTTGCTGAGGCTAAGACTTCGAGTATTACATTAAATAGTAGTGTTGAGAATGGTCGTCATTGTCTTGTTCCTGATTGTAGGGGAAAGGCTCTCAGTTTTTACTGTTGAAGATGATACTGACTGTGGGTCTTTTGCGCTTGGTCTTTAGGATGTTGAGTTATGTTCCATATATCCCTACTGTGTTGCGGGTCTTTATCAAGTATGATTGCTGTATTTTATCAATACTTTTTCTGCATTTATCGAAATGCTCGTATGGCTCTTTTTTTTTTTTTAAATTTTTTAATGTTTATTTATTTTTGAGACAGAGAGAGACAGAGCATGAGTGGGGGAGGGGCAGAGAGAGAGGAAGACACAGAATCCGAAGCAGGCTTCAGGCTCTGAGCTGTCAGCACAGAGCCCGACGCGGGGCTCGAACTCACAGACCGCAAGATCATGACCTGAGCCAAAGTCGGATGCTCAACCGACTGAGCCACCCAGGCGCCCCGATCGTATGGTTCTTTACCATTCCTTTTATTAATGTGGTGTATCATGTTGATTGATTTATGATATTGAACTAGCCCTGCAGTTGGGATTAAATCTCAGTCGATCATGGTGAATAATTTGTTTAATGTACCTTTGAATTCAATTTGCTAAGATTTGTTGAGAATTTTTGCATTCATGTTCTTCAGGGATCTTGGCCTATAATTCTGCTTTTTAGTGGGATCTTTTTCTGATTTTGGAATCAAGGTAATGCTGGCATCATATAATGAGTTTGGAAGTTTTCCTTCTCTATTTTTTTGGAACAGTTTGAGAATAGGTATTAACTCTTTTTTAAATGTCTGGTAGAATTCTCCTGGGAAGCCATCCGGCCCAGGACTTTTTGTTTTGGGAGATTTTTGATGTCTGATTAAATTCTTTTTGCTGTTTATGGCTCTGTTCAAATTTTCTATTCCTGTTTCAGTTTTGGTAGTTTGTGAGTTTCTAGGAATTTGTCCATTTCTTCCAGATTGCCGAGTTTGTTAGTATATAATTTTCCTAGTATTCTCTTATCATTGTTCATATTTCTGTGGTATTGGTTGTGATCTCTACCTTTCATTTGTGATTTTATCTATTGGGGTTCTTTCTCTTTTCTTTTTAATAAATCCGGCTAGGGGTTTATAAATTTCGTTAATTTTTTCAAAGAAGCAGCTCTTGGCTTTGTTGATCTGTTCTGTTTTTTTCCTTTTGTTTCTGTATCATTTAATTCTGCTCTAATCTTTATTATTTTCCTTCTTCTGCTGGCTTTAGACTTTATTTACAGTTCCTTTTCTAGCTCCTTTAGGTGTAGGATTAGGTTGTATATGCAGCCTTTCTTGCTTCTTGAGATAGGCCCGAATTGCAATATACTTCCCTCTTAGGGCTACCTTTGCTGCATCCCAAAGATTTTGGAGTGTCATGTTTTCATTTTCATTTGCTTCCATGTATTTTTTTTTTTTAATTTCTTCTTTAATTTTCTGGTTAACCTATTCATTCTTTACTAGGATGTTCTTTACCTCCATGTATTTGCGGACTTTCCAAGTTTTTTCTTGTGGTTCACTTCATGTTTTATAGAGTTGTGTTCTGAGAGTATGCATGGCATGATCCTGGTCTTCTTGTACTTGTTGGGGGCTGATTTGTGATCCAGTATGTGATCTGTTCTGGAGAATGTTTCATATGTACTCCGGAAGAATGTATTATCTACTACTTTAGGATAATATGTTTTGAATATATCTGTTAAGACCATCCAGTCCAGTGTGTCATTGAAAGCCATTGTTTCCTTGTTTATTTTCTGCTTAGGTGATCTGTCTGTTGCTTTAAGTGGGGTGTTAAGTTCCCCTACTATTACCGTGTTATTAGCAATGAATTTCCTTATGCTTGCAATTAATTGATTTATATATTTGGGGTATTCCAAATTGGGGGGCATAAATATTTACAATTATTAGAGTTTCTTTTTTTTAATTTTTAAAATATTTATTATTTTTGAGAGAGAGAGACAGAGAGCAAGCAGAAGGGGCAGAGAGAGAGAGAAACAGAATCAGAGCTGTCTGAACAAAGCCTGATCTGGGACTCAAACTCACAGACTGGGAGATCGTGACCTGAGCTGAAGTTAGCAGCTTTAACTGACTGAGCCACCCAGGTGCCCCAGTTTTGTTAGATTTCCAGATGATAGACTCCTTAATTATGATATAATGTGCCTTCTTCATTTCTTTTTACAGTTACTGTTTTATAATATAGTTTGCCTGATGTAAGTATGGTGGCTGTGACTTTATTTTGATGTCAATTAGCATGATAGATGGTTCTCCATCCCCTCACATTCAATCTGCAGGTGTCTTTAGGTCTAAAATGAGTCTCTTGTAGGCAGCATATAGATGGATCTTGTTTTTTTAATCCATTCTGATAACCTGGGTCTTTTGATTGGAGCATTTATTCCATTAACATTCTGAGTAATTATTGAAAGATATGAACTTACTGCCATTGTGTTACCCGTAGAGTTGGTGTTTCTGGTGATGCTCTCTGGTCCTTTCTAGTGGTCCTTTCTACTTTCTAGTCTTTATTGCTTTTAGTCTTCCCCTCTCCCCCATGAAAGAGTCCCCCTTAAAATTTCTTGGGGGGTGGTTTAGCAGTCATGAACTCCTTTAGTTTTTGTTTGTCTGGGAAAGTCTTTATCTTTCTTTCTAATTTGAATGACAGCCTTGCTGGATAGAGTATTCTTGAATGCATATTTATTACACTCAGCATGTCGACTATATCCCACCACTGTTTTCTGGCTGGCCAAGTGTCTATGCACAGAGCTGCTGCAAACCTGATGTGTCTTTCCTTGTACGTTAAGAGCTTTTTTTCTCTTGCTTCTTTCAGGATTTTTTTCCTTGTTTGTGTATTTTGTGATTTTGATTATGATGTTCTGTCGATGGCTGACTTTTGTTGAATTTAATGAAAGTTCTCTGTGCTTCTTGGATTTTGATGTTTGTGTCCTTCTCCAGACTAGGGAACTTTTCAGCTGTAATTTGTTCACATAAACCTTCTGTCCCTTTTTCTCTCTCTTCATCTTCTGGGACTCCTGTGATATGAATGTTGTTATGTTTTAATAAATTGCTGAATTCCTTAAGTCTGCCTTTGTGATCCCTAACCTTTATTTCTCTCTTCCTTTCAGCTTCATTATTTTTTCATAATTTTATCTATATTGCTAACTTGCTCCTCTGCCTCGTCCATTCTTATTTTTATGGCCGCCATTTTGATTTGTATCTCAGTTACAGCATTTTTAATTTTGGCCTGACTAGATTTTAATTGTTTTATCTCTGCAGAAAGAGATTCTCTGGCATCTTCTGTGTTTTTTTCCTATTCCAGCGAGCATACTTATAATCGTTGTTTTAAATTCTAGTTTAGACATCTTATATCTGCATTGACTAAATCCCTGCCCATCATTTCTGCCTGTTCTTTCTTTTGAGGTGAATTCCTTTGTCTTGTCATTTTGGAGAAAGAAAAAAAAAATAATAGAATGACATAAAAATTAAAAAAAAAAAAACAAACCTAGAGCCTGGGTGTGTTTGGTCTGCTTATTAACAGAAGCTTGATAGAAAAAAAATTAAAAATTAAAAAAATTTAAAAATAAAAACATAAAAAATAATTTGCTCTTCCAAGAAACAAAAGAACAACAATAACAAAAACAGAAAAAAAAGCAACAAGAACAACCCAAATGAAGCTAGATCTAGTTTCCCCTGGAGCTGAAACTTGGTAGCAGTCTATGATCAATAGACTAAGCCCATGGAAGGGATTTGTGCTGGTCTTCTGGGGAAGGAGCCCGCTGTTCTGATTCTCAGGGCCACTTGTTCTATTGGAGATGTATTTGGAGGGCACAGGGGAGGGTGGCTTGGTGTAACCACTCTATTCTCCACTTGGTGGCGCTGTTTAGCTCCCTGGGGTCAATCAGTGTTGGTGCACTAATGGTGAAAATGGCTTCACCCTGCTCTCTAAGTCTCCCCAGTAGGAAGTTTGTGCCCTCTGAGATGTTTGATCAGTCACCCCTCCTCTATCCTCTGCTTTCGTCAGCTCCCTACCTTCTTCCTGTTTATGTGTGAGCTATCTGCCTATCAGGCAGTGCCACTCTAGAATTTTATCTCAGGTGTGGCTGTGTTTCAAAACCCCACACTTCAGAAGACCCCTGAGGTTGGGACCAAATTGATCTTCTGGGGGAGGGTCTTGTGCTATGGCCAGCTTGTCCCAGGATACGGTCATGGCGGTGTATAGGGGCAGCTGCTCAGAGTTTGTGGTAATTGCAACATATAGCCAGTGAAAGAGTTTTCTCCCCTTAGCCTACATCTTTATTCTTATATGGGTGAACATGGCAGCTTGACGGCACCTGCTGGGCCTTTAGCCCATGGAAAGGCTGTATCACTTCTATAGAATGCATTTCAGGCAAGGGAACTGCTTCTCTCTATGGGACCCAGGGGATCCTCAGACCATGTAACCTACTCCCAGGGCTCTGCCCTGCTTCCTGAAGGGGGCACCACCAAGGGCTGACCTCTGAAGCTTAGACTCTACATTACATTGTTTATGAAAACCTGGTGGTATTGAAACCTTGTCCATTTTACCCCCCGTCAGTGTTTTTGGGAAACAGTTTTCTTGTGCAGTCCCCTATGCATTATTTCACTCCTTCTCTCTAGCTGCTTTCAGAGTGAGTGCTTTTTAGGCCAAACTTGGTATGCCGCTCTCTCTCCCTTTCTTTCTTCTCTCCTTATAAATGGCTCTCTCTCCTTATAAATGGCTCTCTCTCCTTTGTGGCACTGTGGTTCTTCTCTCCGCTAGTTCACCTCTCTGTGCCATGTACTGCTGTGTTCTTTCTCTCAAATAATGCAGATTGTTAATCCTTAAATCGATTTTCTAGATGTTCAAAATGATTCGATGTTGATCTAGCTGTGTTCAAGGAATGAGACAGCCCAGAGTCCCCTTACCACTCCGCCATCTTAACTACTCCCCTGTTTGTTTTATTCTTAATAGAGTGCTTATTAGTATTATGTCTTGAAATTTTCTATCTTAAGAAACAAGAAGTACATATTTAAGATGTAAAGTTTTAGCATTTTATTATTTTGGATCTGCGAGGTGTCAATAGACAACACTCAGCAATATTACACTTTAATATGCTGGTTTTAAGCATACGATCTTTTGTTTTACATCACCACTAATTGGTATTTACTACATCAATGAAGTGATTATGCTTTGTGTGTTCTTGGGCCTCTCAGGCTTTTATTCTCATAATGTGTGAAGTTCCATCGTACAGTTGGTTGTAAGCCGAGTACTTCTCTCCAACATGTGCACCTCACCTTCCATCATAATCTTGTGCTTCTAGCCTACCTTCCTATTAGCCTACCTGCCATCTTATTATTGATAGTTCATAACCCACAGCTAGTTTTTCTTGTCCATCACCCTAGTGTCTTTTCCTTCTGTTTATACTGAACATAGTTCTGATTTGATAACATTCTCCTACATTATTCTTTTTTCTTGGATAGCTAATTCTTTAACACAAGTCACAAGTCTTTTACTTTGGATTTAATACTAACTATATTCTACTAATTTTTCCAAAAAACGGAATTCTTTTTCCACTTGAATGCCTTTGCCCAGGTTTGCTCCCTTCCCCCATGGCAGAAACATTATATGTTGATTTCTTTCTTTTTAAATCTATTTCTTTCCACTAGTCCACATTTTTTTTTGTTTTTTAAATTTTATCTTTATTCCAGTATTGTTAACATGCAGTGTTATATTAGTTTCAAGTGTACAATATTAGTGATTCAACAATTTTATACATTAGTCAGTGCTCATCATGATGGGTGTACTCTTACTCCCTTTCACCTTTTTCACCCGGTCCGCCATCCATCTGCCCTCTGGTAATCATCAGTTCTCTGTAGTTAAAAGTCTGGTTCTTGGCTTGTTGCTCTCTTTCCTTTATTTATGTGTTTAAATTTTTTTCGATATTTATTTTTTAATTAAAAAAATTTTTTTAATATAATTTATTGTCAAATTGATTTCCATACAACACCCAGTGCTCATTCCAACAAGTGCCCTTCTCATTGCCCATCACCCACTTTCCCCTCTCCCCCAAACCCCACCAACCCTCAGTTTGTTCTCAGTATTTAAGAGTCTCTTATGGTTCGCCTCCCTCCCTCCCTCCCTGTGACTTTTTTTTTCCCCTTCCCCATGGTCTTCTGTTAAGTTTCTCAAGATCCACAGATATGAGTGAAAGGAATGTTTGTTTATTTTTGAGGGAGTGAGAGAGAGAGAGAGGGAGTGCTAGTGGGAAAGGGACAGAGAGAGAGGGAGACTCAGAATCCGAAGCAGGCTCCAGGCTCTGAGCTGTCAGCACAGAGCCTGATGCGGGGCTTGAACTCATGAACTGTGAGATCATGATCTGAGCCAAAATCGAAAGCTTAAACCAACTGAGCCATCCAGGCGCCCTTTCTTTATTTGTATGTTTTGTTTCTTAAATTCCACATATAATTTCCATAAAGTGAAATCATATGGTATTTGTCTTTCTCTGACTGACTTACTTCACTTAGCATTGTACTTTCTAGCTCCATCCTTTTTTTCTTTTTAAATTTTTTCTTTGTTAACGTTTTTTTATTTTTGAGAGACAGAGAGACAGAGTGTGAGCAGGGGAAGGGCAGAGAGAGAAGCAGACACAGAATCCAAAGCAGGTTCCAGGCTCTGAGCCATCAGCACAGAGCCCAATGTGGGGCTCGAACTCACAGACCGTGAGATCATGACCTGAGCTGAAGTCGGCCATTCAACCGACTGAGCCACCCATCCATGTTTTTGTAAATGGCAAGATTACATTCTCTCTTATGGCTGAATAATGTTCCATACATATATATATATATATACACACACACACACATATATATACATACATCATCTTTATCTGTTCATCTATTGATGGACATTTGGGCTGCTTCCATAGTTTGGCTATAGTAAATAATGCTGAAATCAGTATAGGGGTGCATGTATCCCTTTGTATTAGTGTTTTTGTATTTTTTGGGTAAATCCCAGTAGTGTGATTGCAGGATCATAGGGTAGTTCTGTTTTTAACTTAAAAAGAAAAAAAAAAAGCAAACTATATCATTTTCCAGAGTGGCTGCACCAGTTTGCATTCCCATCAACAGTGCAAGAGGGTTCCCCTTTCTCCGCATCTTCACCAGCACTTGTTGTTTCTAGTGGTGGTATTTTTCACCACTCTTACAGTTGTGAGGTATATCTCACTGCAGTTTTGATCTGCATTTCCCTGATGATGAGTGATGTTGAGCATCTTCTCATGTGTCTGTTGGCCATCTGGACGCCTTCTTTGGAAAAATAGCTATTCATGTCTTCTGCCCATTTTTTAATTGGGTTATTTATTTTTTGAGTGTTCAATTTGATGTGCTTTATATATTTTGGTTACTGCTTTTTGGATATGACATTTGCAAATATCTTCTCCCATTCTGCAGTTTATCTTTTAGTTTTGTTGATTGTTTCCTTCACTGTGCAGAAACTATTTATTTTGATGAAGCCCCAGAAGTTTATTTTTGCTTTTATTTCCCTTGCCTAAGGAGACCTATCTAGGAAGGTTGCTATGGCCAAATATCAGAGAAATTGCTGCCTACATTCTCTAGGATTTTGATGGTTTTCTGTCTCACATTTAAGTCTTTGATCCATTTTGAATTTGTTTTTGTGTATGGCATAACAAAGTGGTCCAGTTTCATTCTTTTGCCTGTAGCTGTCCAGTTTTCCTAACACCATGTGTTGAAGAGACTGTATTTTTCCCACTGGATGTTCTTTCCTTCTTTTATGAAGATTAATTGACTGTATAGTTATGGTTTCTATTCTGTTCTATTTATTTTTATGCCAGTTTTGATTACTACAGCTTTGTAATATAACTTGAAGTGTGGAATTGTGATACCTCGTTTTGTTTTCCTTTTTCAAGATTGCTTTGGCTATATTTCTGTTCATTGTAAAGTAATATTCCTTTGTACCTATATATCACATTTTATTCATCTGTTCACCAGTCGATGACTTTGGGTTGTTTCTACTTCTGACAGTTCTGATTCATGCCCTGAGCATTCATGTATAAGTTTTTGTGTGGATATATTATTTCATTTCTCTTGGTTGTATATCTAGAAATAGAATTGCTGGGTTGTATGGGAACTGCGTATTTAACCTTTTGAAGAATTGCTAGACTATTTTCCAAAGCAGCTATGTCATTGTGTATTCCCACCTGTAGTATGTGAATGTTCTGGTTTTTCCACAGTAACCATATTGTTACTACCCGGCATTTTAGTTCTAGCTATCCGAAAGGGTATGAAGTAGTGTTGCCTCATTGTGGTTTTGATTTGCATTTTTATTATGGATCATGATAATGAGTATCTTTTCTTACGCTTATTGGCTGTTTATATACCTTGTCTGTTCAAGTCTTCTGTTGATTTTTTAAATTAGCCTTTTAATCTTTTTGTTTTCAGCCATGAGAATCTTTATATATTCTAGATACAGGTCTCTTATCAGCCAATTGATTTGAAAATGTTTTCTGCAATACCATGGGTTATCTTTTCATTTTTCTCATGGTGACTTGTCTAATTTTTCTTTAATTGTAGCTTTAGGTACATCCTTACATTGGATCTTCTTATAATTTAGAATCTTTTCTTTTTTGTTACTGGTGCTTTTTCTTTTTCTCCCTTTTAATTATTTCAAACTTTGTCATGTCCTAGAATCCTTCCTGCTCTTATTACTCAGCTTGATTCCAAGACCAACAATTTCATTGATACTAACCTTCTAGATTAAATTTTTCCTTTCTTGTTTTGTTTTCTCCATGTCTACTCTGCAACATGTTTTGCTTGCAAATAAGAAATTTCTGTCTTCTCCTTACTACTATCAAAACATCGTTTTCATATCTGAACTGAACTGTTGCTGATTTTTGACTTTGTAGATTTATTTATCATTTTCAGAGAAAAAGTTTATTTAGAGAGAGAAAGCATGTGCACATGTCCACGTGTGAGTTGGAGTGGGGCAGACAGAGAGGAGAAAGAGAATCCCAAACAGGCTCCATGCTGCCAGCGCAGATCCTGACCTGGGGCTTGATCCCATGAACTGTGAGATCGTGACCTGAGCTGAAACCAAGAGTCAGACACTTAACTGACTGAGCACCCGGGCACCCTGGCATTGTAGATTTAGATTTAACTATAATCGAATTCCTATTTTACCATTTCTTTTAATTGTAGATTGTGACTTATTAGTTGGGTCGAAATTAACTTTGTTGGTTACTACTAAGAGTTTATAAAGAATAAAATGAAATAAAATGCATATAATGTAGTAAAAGCATTATGCTTATTCATAAACGTGAAAGAGGTACATTGTTAGTAAATAAATTATTGCTCTAAGTTTTTCCTTGGGGAGAATAGGAATTAAATTTCTATGCAATATCCTCTTAAAAACTGAGTTTTGCAAACTGAGAGGACATGAGAAATGCCTGAATAACAAAAAGAAAATCTATTGTTTTTCCAAAGAGAGAGTTCAAAGAATTAGATAATAATTAATGACATGCTTTTCAAATTCCTTACCTAGAAGATGTAGCATTGATATTTATGCCTTTTTGGAACGTGTGCAGTGGCACCTTGTCACTGGCAAAATACGTAATAAATTATAAGACAGTAATGGAAAATTTTAAAAATGAACATGTTTATTCTGAAGTCTCAATAGCAAAGAAAATACGCTTCTTGTTTCCCTGGTAATAATAACAGGAGGCTCTTAGTGAAGAGTGGTTAACGATAAGTAGTAAAATAATACAATTTTAAGTTTTATGTGTGTTGTATTTATGCTGCATTTTTACATAAGAAAACTAAGGACAGAAAATAATGTTATTCTTGGTTTACAAGTATAGAATTATTTCACAATTTCATTAATTTGATTTTATAAAATAACTATTTAACCGTATTTTTCCTTTTAATATCGGAAGCTGTTAAATAGATCTCTGTGTGTAAAAACAAATAACATTAGGTTTAATTTAATTGGTTCTTAAAACAGAATATTGCAGCAACTTTGTGCTTCAGTTTTCTTATTTGAAATGTTGGCGTAATAATGGTGCTTCAGAAATGCATTATCGAATTGAATTTCAAGTGTCAAATCTACAAAATGCCTTTAGGCATTTTTAGTCTACAGTATGTCACAGTAACAAGAGATGATTTTAATTTGTTGGATCAGTTAGTTCTATTTTGCAATGAGTTTGTCTAAGTCTTTAAGAGAACATGTGAAAATCGAATAATACATGTTTTATAAAGCTATAGTGATTTTTTCTCAGTCTTTCCAAAAATCAGAATTAAATGAGAAGATATTAGAATAACTAAGAAAAAGGCACCTATATAGCTGTTGGTTGAGCATCTGACTCTTGAATTTGGCTCAGGTCATGATCCCAGGGTTGTGGAATCAAGCCCCGCATTGGGTTCCATGCTGAGCATGGAGCCTGTTTGGGATTCTCTCTGCTCTGCCTCTTTCTCCTGCTCACCTGCACACGCTCTCTCTCTCAACAACAAGAACAAATTAATAAAATGCTCTATTCTAACGCTTGTAAAAACTTTGTGCATTGAATATTATATCTGTGTATTATGTATATTAATATGTTATATCCTATATAGATATTGGTATAGATTAAGTCTTAATATCTATGTCAGGTTATAGAAATATTTTCACTTTTTAACAATTGAAGTTTAGGAGAGATCTCTGAATTGTAGTTTGGAAATTCTGTCAGTAACTAATTATATATCAAAAGGAAAGTCATTCGTTTCATTGTATTTCATTTAACTTTTTAATCTGTATAATGGCTGTATCATCCCCTTACCTACTCAGAGTTCTTGTGAGTACAAAATATACTATTGTTTGTGGAGTTGATTTTTTTTTTTTTCCTGGATATAGAATCCTGCTGGAATCCTGCATATGGGAATACTACCTATGGAGCTTGTTCTAGGGAGACTGATAGAACAGTCTGGAGACTGATAATCCATATCAGAATTGGGGTGTCAGTGATTCGGTATCTTAGCTGAGAAGGTATAGGGTAAAGGTATATTCATAGAGTAAAGCAAAAAAGTAAATAGGATAATGAATAGTGAATTTGATGACTTAAGAATTAAATTTAAGACATTGGTTAGGTGTACTTGTTTGGATTTATTAAGAAATTGTGCATTGTGAGCCTTTAAATAGCTATTTACAAGAGGCCATACTTGGTTCACAGAGACCTATGATTAACCTATATATTCTCTCTTCTGGTACGGACTCCAAATGGGAGTGGAGCAGCAAACCTATAAGTGGTTATTGCAATGTGATGGAATAATAGAACTTCGAAACCTTCTCCTTTTGTCTACTTGTATCTACTTTACAGCTGTCAACTAAACATTTTTCGTCTAGCGAGCAGCATAATACAGGGAATGGATACCATAAACCTTACTTGAGTAGTCTGAATTGGCTCACCTTTTTTAGGTTGATGTTTCTCATGCTTTAAATTTCACTGGCTTTTTACCAGTAGTATTGATGTTGGCAGGTTATATATCCTGTGTTACACATGTGAAAATTTATGTTCAGAACAATTTAGTGTTTTTCCTAAAAATCATCCCACAGATATTCACTGATTAATTTGGTTAAGCCTAAGGTCCTTTGGATTTTCCTGTTGCTATTCTGCTACTTCAAACTACCTCTCTGGTAAATGAGACCAGAAATACAGTGATAGAATTAGTTTGCTAGTTTATCAGAAATTATATAATGAAAAAATAGCAAATATCAGAAATCTAACTAAAATAATAAATTGTAAAGAATAAAGCAGAGATGTTAAAGTTTGAACTAAATATATTTTAATTGGGATTATTGAATTACGTATTTTTGTTCATGTTTCTGATGGTTCTCAAATCATTGAGAGCCTAACCTTTGTCATTCTCCAGATAATAAAATAGAGTCACACATGGCTTTTTTTTGTTCAGGAAAACAAGGACTTGGCTACCACTTTTTCCTTATGCAGGTAGTTCATTGTTTTATTCAGTGTAGTTCCATTAATCTGGTATTTATAGGAAAATTGCTTTCAGACTTTAAAACCTATGCTGAAAGTGATCAAATAGACCTTTGAATCCCTCATTTAAGTGGTGTCTTAATGTTAAAATAAAAATCTCCTTTCCAGAATGTAACTGTAAAAGTATTTTATGCAAGATTTCATGTGGGATACCTTAATGGTTGAATAATAAATTTTACCTCATAAAAATGAAATTCAATAATACAGTAGCTTTCTCAGCTCAGTAGCATCTGGTCTATTCTCATGAGAGCCAATATTTTCCAACTCATTAGGATCATGTCGTTCTGTATGTCGTCAACATTGACTTAGCCAAGCTACCTTTACTTACATAACCGCCAAACTATTAAATAGGTCTCTTGTGGAGTGAAGTCAAATATTCCTCTTACTTTACTTCTGCCTTAGAAGAGGGGAAGAAAATGTACATACTGTAACATTTAAACATCTGGTCTAAAACCACATCAGTGTAACTCTGAGCAAAGTTACGGATATGGTATTCTTCCCAGGTGTGCATATAAAAAGGGTTTCGGAGTTGTCGAATAGTTCTTTAACCATTTAGGAAAAGGATTGTGATATAGTGATATGCTTTTTCTATTCCTCTGTTTGCAAACTTATTTTCCTACACCTAAAAAACACCCCCAATATGTTCTAAAATACATATTTCGAGCTGTTAGAAAATTTTCTTTCCAATAAGACATGGACTGTAAATTCATCTTGATCTTCAAAATAAAAATGAGTTGAGTTAGATTTGTGTTAAGAGGTATCAGTAATACTTCCTGATATTCAAATTGAGGTAAAAAGACTTTACTTTTGTGAATCTTGTGAGTTTTAAAGTGCCCTATATGAATTTTGCATTAATATGAATGTTGAATTTAAAGATTTGATTTCAGCTGAATTTGTGTTCAGGTATTGAAAGTTGTAGTATATGTAATGATTCTTAAGAAATGAAGAACCGCACAATTGTTTTTTCTGTGAGTACAGTTTAAAGAATTAAGAATGTACTGCATCTTTTCTGAATATGAACACAACCCTAGGTAATAAATCAGATGGGCTGGTTTTGTGTTTAAGTGAATAAAGAGACGAGGGAAGATGAATGCGCCCCCAGAATCCTGTCTGTTTAGCTTCACTTGTACATGTATGTTCTGGGAATCAGCATTCCCATTTTGATTTTCCAGAACAGAATAGCTCATTTTACATTAGAAGTTTTCTGTGCCCCACTTCTAATCCTGTTGTCACAGAATTCGTGTTTGGACCCCGGTATTCTCAGACATTATTCTTAGTGTTGGCCACTGTTGGATTTCACTGGATCCGTTCGCAAGTTGTTTTTGCAGTCTCGGTGTATACACACATTATACACTTACATTCAGTGACCTTACGTTAGGATATTTCTGAAACTATTAGAAAGTTGAATGTCTCGGAGTTGAACAATAAACTTACATGTTACAAGGGCTTAAAAAATAGAAATGCTTACGTGTCTTTCCTATTGGTATGGGATTCTTCAGACTGCAAAATTAAGGGAATATATGAGACTATCTCAGATGACCCGTGACTAAGGGACAGGAGATGGTATTTGGTTGTAGGAGCCTACCAGCCAGACATCTTTATTTCCACAAATTTTCTTACTCTCTCATCCTTGTTTTAAGTATAAGGTTTGAAGCCATTGCAACAGAGGGAATTAGATGACCATCTTTAGTTTACAAAGGCAAAAAAAAAAAAAAAAAAGACTAATTTTGTCATGTAAAGCTAATTTTACAGGTATCCTTATATAATGGGCAAGATTATTCAGACTGTATGAAACTATGAGCCTTTTCTGTTAATATGCTGGTATAGTGATTTTCTCCCTTATTTAATTTCTTAAAAACATTTTTTTAATATTTATTTTTGAGAGAGCACCCATGAGCAAGCGAGGGAGGGTCAGAGAGAGAGACACACACACACACACACACACACACACACACACTCTCTCTCTCTCTCTCTCTCTCTCTCTCTCTCTCTGAAGTAGGCTCCAGGATCTGAGCTGTCAGCACAGAGCCTGATGCAAGGCTTGAACTCACAAACTGAGAGATCATAACCTAAGTCAGAGTTAGATGCTTAACCGACTGAGCCACCCAGGCGCCCCTTATTTAATTTCTTCCTTTTATTGAAATATAATGGGTATTCACCACTGTATAAGTTTAATGTGTACAGCATAATGACTTAAAGTGTATTGTGAAATGATTACCTCTATAAGTTTAGTTAGCATCTGTCACTTCATATAGACACACACATACACACATGAAGAAGTTCTTTTCTTGTGGCGAGCACTTTTAGAATATACTTTCAGCAAATTTTTTATTTTTTTTTATTTATTTTTATTTTTTTATTTTTGAGACAGAGAGAGACAGAGCGTGAGTGGGGGAGGGGCAGAGAGAGAGGGAGACACAGAATGCGAAGCAGGCTCCAGGCTCTGAGTTGTCAGCACAGAGCCTGACGTGGGGCTCGAACTCACAGACCGCGAGATCATGACCTGAGCTGAAGTCGGACACTCAACCGACTGAGCCACCCAGGCGCCCCTCAGCAAATTTTAAATATACCACACAGCATTGTTAACTATAGTCATCATGTTATACATTACATCCCTAGTACTTCATTTGTCTTACAACTGGAAGTTTATATCTTTTGACTACTATCATCCAGTTACCTGACACCCCATTCTCCACCTCTGATAACCACAAATGGGTTCTCTTTTTCTACAAAGGTTTTTAGATTCCGCATAGAAATCATATGAAATGATACTTGTCTGTCTCTGACTTCTTTCACTTAGGATAATGCTCTCAAGCTTCATCCATATTGTTGTAAATGGCAGGATTTCCCTGTTTTATGGCTCAGTAATATTACATTGTTTACACACACACACACACACACCCCCACACACACCCACACACCCACACACCATTTTCTTTATTCATCTGTTGTTGGATACTACTGAGGTTGTTCCCATATCTTGGCTATTGTAAATAATGCTGAGTGAACATGGGAGTGCACATATCTCTTTGACATTTTATTTCCTTTGGATATATACTCATTATCACTGGATCATATGGTAGTTCTATTTTTAATTTTTTTAGAATCTCCATACCTTTTCCATAGTGGCCATGCCAATTTATAGCCCTACCAGCAGCATACATTTGTTCCCTTTTCTCCACATCCTTACCAGCATTCATCGATTTTTGTCTTTTTAAAAATAATTTTTAATGTTTATTTATTTTGAGAGAGAGAGCGAGAGAGGCAGAGAAGGAAAAGAGGGAGAGAACTCAGAAATGGGGGTGTAATTCAGGAACCAGGAGGTCATAATCTGAGCCCAGACCAAGAGTTAGATGCTTAACTGCCTGAACCACCCAGGCAACCTTCAACTCTTTTCTTTCTGATGAAAGCCAAATCTAACAGGTGTGAAGTGATATCTTTGTGGTTTTGATTTGCATTCCCTTAATAATGTTGATGTTGAGCATCTTTTCAATGTACTTGTTGGGCATTTGAATATCTTGTTCGGAAAATGCCTATACAGGTCTTTTGCCCATTTTTAAATTAGATTACTTCTCTTAGGTTGTAAGAGTTCTTTATATATTTTGGTTGTTAACTCTTGATAATGAAATAAATCAGATAAATGATTTGCAGCATTTTCTCTCATTCTGTAGGTTACCTTTTCATTTCGTTTATCATATCCCTTGCTCTGCAGAAGGTTACGTTTGAAGTAGTTATACTGGTTTATTTTTTTTATTTTGTTGCTTGTGTTTTGAGTGTCATATTGAAAAAATTGTTGCCAAGATCCATGTCAAGGAGTGTTTTATTTTTTAATCTCATAAGTTTTCTTTTAGGAGTTTTATGGTTTCAGATCTTAAATTTAAGTCTTTAATCTATTTTGAGTTAATTTTTGTAAGTGATGTAAGATAGGGATCAAGTTTCTTTCTTTTTTTTTTTTTTACCTGTGAATTCTAGGATTATTTTTTGAAGTGACTTTTTTCCATTGACTATTTTTGGTTCCCTAGTCAAATACTAGCTGTATATGGGCTCATTTTGTTCCATTGGTCTACATATCTGTTTTTATGCCAATACCCTATGATTTTGATTACTGTAGCTTTATAATATACCTTGAAATTAGGAAATGTGATAGTTCCCTCTTTATTCTTCTTTCTCAGTTTCCAGTCCATGAACATGGGATATCTTTCCATTTATTTGTGTCTTCTTCTCTTTCTTTCATCACTACCTTATAGTTTTCAGTGCACAGATCTTTTACTTTCTTGGTAAAATTCATGTGTATTTTATTTTTGATGCCATTATAAATGGAATTGTTTATTGTTTTTAGATAATTCATTACTTTATAGTTATGCTATTTATTTTTGTATGTTTTGCTTCCTACAACCTTACTGAATTCATTGATCTAACAGGTTTTTTGGTGTCGTCTTTAGGATTTTCTATATATGAAAGTAATTGTATAGGAGGCAATAATTAGAGAGTTAAAGGTCAGTGCCCAAAGTGAAAGCAAAAAGCTGCTTTGTTAAAGCAACAGTGCACTCTCAAGGGGAGAGAGAGTACACAAACCCAGAGGTGGAAACTGAGCTGAGGCTGCAGGAGTTCTTTCTTTTTATGTGAGCAGGATATTGCATTATGGACAGGGTGGTCTCTAATGGAGGCTACTTCCAATCATTTGGAGGACTCCCCCCACAGGTTGGGAGGGGGGTTTCTGATCCTACAAGGTATCTACCAAAACTGTCATGGCAGCCTTTCTGTTTTGGTGGGGGATATAACCACAATGCAAATGTATTTTAATGAGTCTAAGGGGTTACCCTGGGACAGAGGTGGAAGAGGAGAACTTGTGCTCTGTATCTGTGGCTCTTGGCTAGCCCTAAGGTCTTAGAAGCCACAGGTCAGAAAATGTGCCTTTGAACTAATAATATGTAACTATTTATCACCATATTTGCCTTCAGCTCATGTTTAACTGCCTTCTTTATATCCACAACACCCTTCCCGCCCCACCAACCCTCTTCAGGGACTTGGGACTCGGGACTCTTAAAATCTTTGTGGTCAGTGGATGAAGGTTCTTCAAGGCACTCCTTCCAGTGCACATATCTAGCCTCTACATAACATATATAACATGGGATCTGCAAATAGACAGTTTTACTTCTTCCTGTTCAGTTCTGATGCCTTTTGTTTCTTTCTTTTGCCTATTTGCTTACGGTAGGTCTTCCGGTACAGTTTTTAATAGGAATGGTGAAAGTGGGCATCCTTGTCTTATTCCTGATCTTAGAGAAAAAGCTTTCAACATTTCATCATTGAGTATGATGTTAGCTGTGGACTTGTCATGTAAGACCTATATTGTTGAGGTATGTTTCTTCTATACTATACCTAATTTGTCGAGAGTTTTTCATGAACAAATGTTGAATTTTGTTAAATGCTTTTTTGTGTGTCTATTGAAATGATTACATGTTTTTTTTTCTTTATTTGCATATTTTGAATCATCTTTGCACTCCAGGGATAAATCCCACTCGATCATTATGAATGATCTTTTTAATGTACTGTTGAATTTGACTTGCTACTACATAATCGAGACTATTTGCATCTATTTTCATTTGGGATAGTGCTGTAGTTTTCCTGTGGTGTCCTAACCTGGCTTTTGTATCAGGGTGTAATGCTAGCTTTGTGAAATGAGTTCGGTAGTGTTTCTTCCTCTTCAGTTTTTTTTTTTTTAATGAGTTTGGGAACCTTCTTATGAAACCCTGGGCCTTATTGGTTAGAACTTGCTGTCTTGTTGAGGATGGATAAATGGATGGATGGATGGATGGAGTAGCTGCCGGTGCACAAAGCCTTAAACACACACATGGACACAGATTGCTAAGGGGAAGTATTTCAGTGAGCATTACATCCTGAAGTAGGAGAGTATATGTGCCTGCCTGTATGGAAAAAAGTAAGTAAATTTTAATGTTTGGACATAGTCAAGAGGGTATGGCATGGGGGCAGCGAAATCAGACCCACCTCTGGATTTTGAATCTCAGGATATGAGTAGGAATGTGCTTGAAGGCCCCAGTGAATCCTGTTTTAGGGCCTTTGTTCAATAAAGCACTGAGCGAATTAAGTAACCAGCATCGTGTCCTGTGGAACCTCTTGACAAGACCATGGCAGGCCCTGATGGTGGGAGTGTAGCTGGGGTCAGGTCAGTGGTTTGCAGTTGGAAGACTCCTGAGGAGGTGGCTTTATGCTCTCTTCCCTGCCTTCCCTGGCCCTTCATTTCTTTGATGATGATCCTGGCTCATCCTTCATAAATGCTGCACCAAGAAAGCAAGAGTGATGGAGTCCGGAAAGAAAAGTAAGATAAAAACAGAGAGGGGGGAGGCAAACCATAAGAGACTCTTAAAGACAAAGAGCAAACTGAGAGTTGCTGGAGGGGAGAGAGGTGGGGGGGATGGGCTAAATGGCTGGTGGGCATTAAGGGAGGCACTTGTTGGAATGAGCACTGCATGTTTGTTGTATGGAAGTAATGAATCACTGGGTTCTACTCAGGAAACTAATACTACACTGTATGTTAACTAACTTGAATTTAAATAAATTTAAAAAAGTATGATACTGTCTTTTACTAGGGTCGTAACCTTTCTGTATTGATATTTTATATGAGAAATGTGTGTATAAAAATTTTCTGCAAAATAAAGTATTTCTAAATAATTTGAATAAATTTTCAGATATTACAAAGCAAAAAAAAAAAAAAAAAAAAAAAAACACGGTCAGTGACTTCTCGTTGCCCTCATGATAAACTTTAAAAACTCCTGGGGCACCTCAGTGGCTCAGTTGGTTAAATGTCAGACTTCAGGTCAGGTCATGGTCTCACGGTTTCTGAGTTAGAGCCCTGCATCAGACTATGCGCTGACAGTGTGGAGCATGTTTGGGATTCCCTCTCTGCCCTTTTCCCCTCCTCCTCTCAAAGTAAATAAACCTATAAACAAAACAAAACAAAGCAAAAAACTCCTGGTATGGCCCTTTAGGACCCAGGCCCTCTGCAGCCTCATTTCTCATGTCAGAGTCAAATCTCACATACCTTGGTTTTCATGTTTATTTGCCTTTGCTAAACAAAACAAAACAAAACAAAACAAAAATGCTGATTGATTACTTCTTTTCTGTTTTGACATTTAACATGAATATTAGTATTTGGTGTTAGCCTTAGTATTTCTCCTGCAAATACTTTTTTTTCACTCACCAAGCAGAGTTATTTTTTCTTTTGTATTATTGTGATTAACATATCAGCTCAGTTCAGCAGATTCATAGTACCTAGTAAGTGTTAGTTTTGGACTTTATTTTCAGAGATCTTCCAGTCTACCTGGGAAATATTTAATTTTTGATTACACACATCATTTTATATTGTAATTACTTTTGTGCTGAAGTTTTATGACAAAATCTAGCATGGTGTAATAGATCATATTTAGACACATCTCATGAACTTTCAGTTATGACCACTTAGTTGTGATAACTAGATTAAAAATTAATTGCGGCTATTCAATTAAAATAAATTTAATAAGTTATCGGTTTTAATTATTAAACACAGTAACATTTAATCCAGATTTTAATATAAAACATAAATAACAGTACTTTGACAAAAATGTTTTTGGTAAGTAATTAGAAGGAGCTTTTTTCTGTTTTAGTAAAGTTTAATTGATGGTGAGAGACAGCATTTAAAAATTTCATGTGATATTAGATTAATATTAGTTGTAAATTGGAAAGCGGAGTTCCTCATTTCTCCCCTATCTGACTCAACCTGCCTTTGTAGATCTTTCCCTGTAAGAAGTCATCACTTTTTTTTTAAATTTTTTTTTAATGTTTATTTATTTTTGAGAGACAGAGAGACAGAGCGTGTGCAGGGGAAGGGCACAGGGAGAGGGAGACACAGAAACTGAAGCAGGCTCCAGGCTCTCATGAGCCATCAGCACAGAGCCCGAGGTGGGGCTCCAACTCACAGACCGTGAGATCATGACCTGAGCTGAAGTTGGCCGCTCAACCAGCTGAGCCACCCAGGCGCCCCATCGCTTTTTAGTAATTCTTCACTTCTCTAAGAGCCTGCTTGCTATTCCACATTCTCCTTACTCTTCTCTACAGCTAGAATTACTCGATCTTGGTATATTTTACAGCTGTAACGTTTGATCCTATCATTAATCTGAGGGTGATTTAAGGAATACACAATAAGTGACTCAGGAGTATCTACTCCTTTGCAGTTAATTCTGCTTTGACTGCGTGCGTTAGCTCTTGCTGATTGAATTTCTACTTGAGTTGGCCAAGCTGTCATGTTGAACTGTCATTTGAGTTGCTGGATGCCAGCTTGTTCTACTAGGCTGCATTCTCTGTCTCATCAAAGAGTGAGGTCATAAATTTATGATCAGACTGCCATAGATTTTGGAGGATTTTCCTTAATTTTAGACCACTAGATGTGGTACTCCCCACTGCCTATTACCAGACCTCTTTGAAGGCATCCACCTGCTGGCTGGAGCCCCCCTTTTTATTAAGGTAATTATTGATTATATTACATTTGCTTGCTGAGGTACGTACTTAATTGTTTCTTATTGGACAGGTGTCTGTTCTATCACTCATCTCAACTTGTGCATTTTTCTCCATTCTCTAGATCAGGAGTTGTCATATATAGCTCACTGCTTATTTTAATAAATAAAATTTTATTGGCAATAAGTATTCTTATTCCTTTAAATATTGTCAATGGCTGCTTTTCCCCTACAAGAGCAGGGTGGAGTAGTTGGAGCAGAGACCATATGGTCCACAAATCCAAAAACATTTACTCTGAGGCCCTTGCCAGAAAAATTTTGTAGACCCCTGGTATAGTTTATAACCTTGTACTTTTTATTTGGTGCCTGTTTAAAATGTACTTTTTATTTCTTAGAGATTTTATGAAAAATTATTCTTGTGATTTCCATGTAATTTTTCAACTTACTTAATCATATATTAGGCAGAAGACATCCTGGACTTTAGATCATCTTCATTGTTAGCTTTTTTCATTTTTTAACTACCATTTTCCTAAAAGTGTCATCCAAAATAGATGTCTTATCCAAAATAGATGGGATTAAGTGATTATGGTAAGTGATACCTTCAACTTGTGTTTAATCATATACCCTTACCAAATATTGTCAGATTTATTTTCTTCTTTAAAAAAATTTTTTTAATATTTATTTTTGAGAGAGAGAGAGAGACACAGAGTGGGAGTGGGGGAGGGTTAGAGAGAATGGGAGTGACAGAGTCTGAAGCGAGCTCCAGACCCTGAGCTGTCAGCACAGAGCCCAACGTGGGGCCTGAACTCACGAACGGTGAGATCAGACCTGAGCCAAAGTCGGACGCTTAACCGACTGAGCTCCCCAGGCCCCCCGTCAGATTTATTTTCTAAGTATTTTACAATACATCCATTTCTCTCTATCTTTCTCTTGACACTTGAGGACAATTTCATCATTTCTTTTTCCCCTTCTGATCCATTGTCTAACATGTACCGGAGCGAGCTTTGAAAATTCAGATGTGACCATAGCACTCTTTCTCGACTTTCTGTTAATTGTAGGATAAAGACTCAAATCTGGCCCTGTACTCTATTAACCTTGCAGCTTCTCAAAGGAGCGGTGTTTCTTTTTATATTAGGGCTTTTCTCAAGACATTCCATCTTGCTGCAATGTTTTCCTCCCTCTCTTTCATCTGCTTACATATATTAACTTATCCTTCAGAGTCCAGCTCAAATGTCACTTCCTAGGACGATCCTTCTTCAAGTAGAAAATAGGTTCTCGAGGGCAGGTAGCATGTCTCATTTACTCCCATTCTGTCCTCAGCAACTGGTGTTTTCTCTGGAGAATATCTACAGATGGGACATTGGTTGTATGTCTGCTTTTTTTGATGAGCATTCAGAATGGAAATAGTTCACAAATTTTACCAATTCCTAAGATTATCCCTCTTTCCCCCAACTCCCAACCCTTGACACCATCTGCAGTTCAGGGGATGGGAGCTCGGAGATCTGTCTTGTTAGTCAGCAAAGCCAACCACCTAAAATAAAGGATATAATTAAATTATGGAAGATAGTTGATAGTAAGAAAAGAATATAATTTAAGCTACCTGTGAAAAATTGTTAAAATAGAATTGCTATGTGATTTTTTGTGTCTGGGGTTTCTAAGACCCCTACATTTGGAGATTCTCCAGAAGAACTGAAAGGACTTAGCATGTAGTTATAGTTAAGATTTATTATAGCAAGGTAATAAGGGTACCTGTCAGATCACAAGGGATAAGGACACAGGTAGTTGGGAGATATTCATACTTGTGCTGCTTCCTGTGAGGGGTACACCTGAGCATGCTCCAAAGCAGGTGTTGAGTATAAACCATATTTTCTGTGCAAAAGCCTGAGCACAGTAAACCATTCTTATCAATTAGAGAATGGAGGCAAGGCTAGTTCCAGTACGATCCAGTGAAGGGCTAACTTTCCAAATGGGCCTTTCGAAGGATAGCAGCCTTAGGCTTGCTATTGTTAAGTCTTTTCTGCATTGTTTTTAAAACAGTATTTATTTCACCTAATACAATCTGCTTTCTATTATAGTCATGGAGGTATTTTTAGCTAGATTCATCCTTTCCTGAACAAAGCCGGAGTTCTCTTAGTAACTAAGAAAGGAGAAAGAGTTTTAGGGAGACAGTTACCAATCCCTTTATTCTAAGATTTTTTCTTGTCTTCCTTAGGGAGGCATGCCTGATTGAATGATTTGAATGCCTGATGTAACAAACTGTGTGTGACACTCTTGTTCACTCTGCTTGAGCCACAGTGATCTTCATTCTGTTCTCTTCTTCTTCGAATATCCCACACTGTCTTCTATTTCAGAGCTTCTACTGTGTTGTACTCTTTGCCTGTCATTCCTCCCTTTTTTCCTTGGCTTCTCTCTATTTATCTTTTCCGTTTCAATGTAGACCTCATCTGTCTGTACCTCACTACCTTCTCTCCAAGTCTCTTAGAGTAGCCCTTCCCACATTACTTTCCAGATGTATTAAGATTGTCATTTACTTGTCTCTTTTCTAGAGGAATATATCCTCCTCCTAGCACGTCACAGGAAGAAATGAATTCAATATTGGGATTGGGGAGGAAAAGGAAGGAGGAGGAAGGAGAGAATGATTAAAAGTGTATAACATCTTTGAGTATGTAGTAACATATGTAGTAACTCAGAATTGTGCTTTCCAGGATGGTAGCTGCTAGCCATGTGTGGTTATTGAGAATTTACATATAGGTAATCTGAATTGAAATGGCTATAAGTATAAAATACTTACTAGATTCAAACACTTTTTGTAAAACAAAAGAATGTAAATCTTTTTTGCATCGAGTAAAAATGATAATATATTTGGTTAAATAAAAGTTTTGTTGAAATTAACTTCACTTATTTAAAAATTTTAAATCTTATTAAAACAAAATTATAAATTTTGTATATGGCTTACATTCTATTTCTTTTAAAAGCACTTGCTCAGAAAGCGAGATATGGATGTTTTACTTTAGTTTGAAGTCCTAAGAATTTGAACTTTTGGCTGTAATCAAGAAAAAGTAACTAACTGAAAAAAATCAGATTAGGTTTTTAAAAAATACTTTGTACTAGAACTAGTTTGGGGGCAAAATTAACATAAGATGCACTATTTACTTTTTCATCATTTAGGTAAGCATTCAAAACAATCATAAGGAATCATTTGGCAGGTTTATAAAAATAGTAGTCCATGTATGTGCCATTTCATAATAATAGTAACAATAAAATAATAACAATAATGGTTAACATAGAGGTGAATACTGTATGCCTAATGCTTTTCTAGTGGTTTCTGTGTGTTACCTCATTTAATCCTTAGAATTGGTTTTTTTCTTAGGTATGCAATTATTATTACCTTTCTTCAGATGGAGAGACTGGGGCACAGAAGTATTGAGTA
This sequence comes from Paguma larvata, assembly GCA_030068075.1. Classification (NCBI taxonomy): domain Eukaryota; kingdom Metazoa; phylum Chordata; class Mammalia; order Carnivora; family Viverridae; genus Paguma; species Paguma larvata. The sequence goes on from CM057838.1 coordinate 43,527,441, forward strand.
ATATGCTCAAGGACAAAGCATGTTTGAATCTTAATTTCCATATCTGATACTGATAGTACCTTTGAAGGTGATTTGGAGGATTAAATGAAGTAATATACTTTCAGATCTCTGGCCATGTGACTTATCACATACCCGGCTTTAATTTATTTTTTTATGTAATCTCTATACCCAATGTAGGACTCAAACTTCCAACCCCAAGACCAAGAGACACATGCTCTGTTCACTGAGCCAGCTTGTCTCCACCAATAAGTAATTTTGATTTGAATCAATTTGAGGTTATATATAGCTTTTAGTTTATACTTTTTAGTTGTAGTATATGTAGTGTTTTCATTTTCATTATTCTTAGTAATAGAGTGTTGAATTTCAGAAAAGAAAAGAACACAAATATGAAGCTTAGGAATCTTAAACTATTATAAAACATGTATGAATCGACTCCTTTTTTGTGAAAATCCTTCCAGGATAGAAATAGAGCTGTTACTTTTCTCAGTCCCTTTCCTCCCCCTCCTCCCCCTGCCCACCAAAAAACGCCAAAACCAAAGAGTAGGAAAATAAATCTAGTCTTGCTAGCAGCTAGGTTTGGTTTGGGCCAAATCTGGTTGTATCCTTTTGTTCACTTATCATCTATGGCTGCCTTTGTACTACAGTGCTGGATTTGAATAGATGCAGTAGAAATCCTATGACTCACAAAAACCAAAAACACTATCTGGTCCTTTTCATACCAGTTTTGTCTGACCCAGGACTGTATCAATCCAATAAGAGAATCCAGGTGACTGAGCCACAGTGAAGTTTGAATCCTAGGTTTCTTTGGCTGGATGGCTACCTGGAAGGTATACCAATTAGGGTTGTTCGGTGGCACTGCTTTTGGGGGAAAGTAAGGTGCATTCTGCCCAGGGTAGAATCCTGATGTTTCAAAATAGACGTATGTTAGAGGTTTACAAACAGGGTTCCCAGGCCAGATCTGGCCTATGGGCTGTCCTTGTATAGCTCACAAGCTAACAGTGCTTTTAAAATAACGTTAAAGAGTTGGGCTCTGAGGAGAGGAATGTGACAGAAATCATATGTAGCCCACAAAGCCTAAAATACTTACTTTCCGGTCCTTTCCAGGCAATGTTTCTGACCCTTTGTCTCTGTGATCCCCACTGCTTTTTTCCTTATCATTACCTTGGAGGTGGTCAGGAGGAGATGTACCCTTTATTAGAATAGCTGCATTTAGTGATCATACAACTTTACTGAATTATGTGGACCCAAAGAAGATGAGTGAGATAGAGTCAGAAATTTTCTTGAGTTGATTTATCAGGAGGCCATATCTGTGCTTGACAATATTAGATGCTTGTGGATTAGGAAGGGAGCACAGAATGTCCATCAACTATTCCAACTTTTGACCTTTATACGAGAAGGCACACCACTATTAACTGGTAACTGGTCCTAAATGCCAAAAAATATGTAGCGACTTAATTTCGAAATCCAAATTGGTATGTCCAGAGGTAGCTGATCAGACTGAATGGGAGTTAGAGGTTAGAGGTCTGATGGAATTTGCGAGGAATACCCTGGGCATGGATAGGGTGTCAGTACCTAGTGCAGTGTGGCCTTCACCACGTTATAAATTGGTTGACTTTGGGTAGTTACAAGTCAGCCTCATGTGGTAACCTCCGCATCAGAAACAGGGTCCTTTATGCGCAGTCTATGATGGTGAAAGTTTAACCATATTTAATACAATGATGGATTCAGGCAGCAGTGGTGGCAGTGTGGGTGGTGCAGGTTGAATCAAATTGGTCTCAGAGAAAGGCCACCACTGTGGGCACCAGAATGAATAACCCAGATCATTTGATCAGCTGTGATTTTTTTTTTCCCTAGTTTTTCCCCCCTCCTATATATACTTTGTGATACCTAATCTTTAACCTTTAATTGGCCAGTTTGTAGTTTTCCAATGGCAGACTAAAACAGCTAGGCCAATAGCAAAAACCAAAGGGTCAGTAAATTGAAACGAGATTTCTCAAGGTACCATTAGGCAGTTAGTTCTGAAAATGACCTTGAATTTTGCTCACTGAGCTGGTTTACACATTGCTGGAGCTGATGTTGAATAGCAGTAGTAGCACAGTAACACTATTATGTTTCATTTTAGTTGAATCCGCAGTGAATCACATCCAGGCATTTTGGGGAACCTCTATGTGTCAAATGCCCCATTAAGCCTATGGCTTTGCTTTCAGGAGGTGGAGTGGAGGTTAAGGTTCTTCTGGGGGAGGGCAGTAGCTGCTGCTTTTTCATGTAAATCCAAAATGTTGTGGCCAAGCCTGGTAGGCTGTTTTTAATTTGCTATTTCCATTTGACTAGGGATAGGTACCTTACCCAGGCTGAGTCAGTCATGGTGCCTACCTGAAAGTTAAAGATCCACAAGTCCCAAATTGAGCCAGTCAAATCCTTATCTGGGATTTTTGAACTTGGAACCAGAGAAAATGAGGTTAGTTTTTTTCTACTGGCAGGAGACCTAAAATGTGGGTATTGGGAGTTACCACGCTTTGTTTCTTGCTATGGTGACAAAATAGGGCTGCAGAGAAAGTGATCTAAAGAGATAAGGAAATAGAGTTCTGAAGTCACTTGAGACTCTGGTACCATTTGTTTCGATTTTTGTCTTTTCCTTGTTATCACTGGGTTTTCAATCCTTTGTGTTCTATAAGCCAATTCCAGCATTTTGTTTAAGCTGTTTGGATTTCCGTTTCTGTCCAATATGAGTCCTAACAATACACATCATTGTATTATACAAAGTATATATAATTACTCATGTTTTGGAATCTGCACCAGAGATATATTAATTGGTATTTCACCTTGATCCATTTCTATTATATTGATGTCATGTTGGAAGGAATGAAGAATATATGCACATTAAAGTAGATGTTATTTCTAAATTGGTCAAAGTTGTTATTCATAAAAAGTGAATCTCTAAGGCCAGGAAGAAGTATAAGAGATTAAAATGTGCTTTGGATTAAAGTAATAAAATTAGTAAGATTCGATTGGGACAAAAAATAAAAGTTATGGGTTATATTGGACACCTAGGGAATATGAATCTGAAGCTTGAATATGAGTCAGTACATGGATGAAAGAGCTAACATGATTTTGGCATTGATTCCAAATCAAAAGATTTATCAGAAGGACCGAGAAACTCTTCTTAATTTTATTCTCACTTCTCAGGATTTTGAGCAGTAGTGCTGATCACACATTAGAAATTATTTTTATATTATATTTATATTTATATTTTATATAAGCCATTTGAAAGAAAAAAAGGAAGAAAATTCTAAAATGAGAAAAATATTAGGTTTTTGAAGCAGAGAGACTCTTTAATGACTGTTCTCTAAAGAATATGTCTTTGAAGCTTATCCTTTTATACTGAAATCAAAACCTTTGTAACCAAATGACTCTTGCTTTTCTTTTTTAAATTTTAATTTTTTTTAAATTCATTTTTGAGAGACAGGGAGAGACAGAGCACGAGCTGGGGAGGGGCACAGAGAAAGGGAGACATAGGATCTGAAGCAGGCACCAGACTCTGAGCTGTCAGCACACAGCCCGATGCGGGGCTTGAACTCACAAACCATGAGATCACGACCTGAGCTGAAGTTGGAGGTGCAACCGACTGAGCCACCCAGGCGCCCTGACTCTTGCTTTTCTAAGTAATTCTTTTGGCCAGTTCTTTCCAATCCATAGACATTGCTGTGTTCACAGATTTTAAAAACTTCTTTGAAATAGTTTTTATAGTCAGTTTAGCAGCTGCATGAGGAAATTAGTACCATAGTTTGAAATACACCTTTCTTTTTCTTTTAAAGACTATATGTCAGAGAGAGAAACAAAATGTAGTTTTGCGTATATGTCCAAAATTGTGCTGTGTGTTAGAATATAAAGATGTGTTGAGATCCAGTGTCCTTTACCTTACCCATTGTTCTGAATGGTATTTCTTTCTTTCAAATATTCAGACTCACTTCTCAAATGATCCAGATTTGTCATCATTGGCATAATTCAGAAGAATGACTTATAGACCATAAATGTTATATGTGAAGAGTACCAAAAATGTTTCGATCAATGAAACATTGATACAGTTAGCTTAGGACCATTTTGAAGGACAATTCTTTTTTTTTTCTTTCCTTTCTGCATTTCTTTTTTTTAATTATTTATAATAGTTTATTTTCGAATTGGTTTACATATAACACACAGTGTTCATCCCAACACGTGCCCTCTTTAATGCCCGTCACCCCCTCTCCCCCCTCCCTTACCCCCCTCACCCTAGTTTGTTCTTAGTCTTTGAGAGTCTCTTATGTTTTATCTCCCTCCCTCTCTGTGTCTTTTTTTCCTTTCCCCCTCTTCCCCTCCCCCTGGTTTTTGCTTGTCTTGAAGGACAATTCTTGGCTGCCTGCTATAGTCCGGACTTTATGGTTTAAATTCTTCTCCCATGTTACCTGCCCCTCCCCATTGTCATTTACTAACGTAGGATCCTTAGGCAGATTACTTAGATTCTTGATTCAGTTTCTTCATTGTAAAATATGGATAATAACACATTTTTTTTATGGTTTGTAGTGATAAATTGCATTCATCACATTGCCTGGCTTAATAATTGGTGGCTGGTGTTATTAATTATACTGACAGCAACAATAAAATATATGCTGGATTACTTCATGATTTTATGAAAGGTAGCCGTTCTCTAATTCGATAAAGGGAAGAAATGAACTAAAACTAGGAGGAATTTTGTTTGATAGAAAGAAGAATCAGTGAGATTTTTAAATCCCTAAAACTAGAATGGAATAAGGCGACAGTTACTTAAAAATGCCATTGCATTTTTTTTCTTCTTTCTTTCTTTTTTTTAATGTTTGTTTATTTTTGAGAGAGAGAGCGAGCAGAGGAGGGGCAGAGGGAGAGGGAGACGCAGAATCCGAAGCAGGCTCCAGGCTCTGAGCTGTCAGCACAGAGCCCGACGTGGGGCTCGAACTCAAGGACCATGAGATCATGACCTGAGCTGAAGTCGGACATTTAACCGACTGAGCCATCCAGGTGCCCCTTTTGTTTGTTTTCTAATGCCCTTTCCCGAGGAAAGCACTGTTTATTTTTCTTGTAACATCTAGCATTGTTATAAGATGTCAGTTACTTAAATGTCTCCATTTCCTTTGAGTGGATTTTTAATGATTTTTTTAAGGCACATAGGTTTTATTTTTTTTTTTTTTTTTTTTTTTTTTTTAGGTTTCCCTGTATTTATTTATTTATTTATTTTTTTTTGTTATAATAGTTTATTTTCAAATTGGTTTACATATAACACCCAGTGTTCATCCCAACATGTGCCCTTTTTAATGCCCATCACCCCCTCTCCCCCCTCCCTCATCCCCCTTACCCTCAGTTTTTTCTTAGTCTTTGAGAGTCTCTTATGTTTTATCTCCCTCCCTCTCTGTGTCTTTTTTTCCTTTCCCCTCTTCCCCTCCCCCTGGTTTTTGCTTAGTTTCACAAAGTCCACCTATTCGTGGAAACATATGGTATCTGTCTTTTTCTGACTGACTTATTTCACTTAACATAATACCCTCCAGTTCCATCCATCTTGCTACACATGGCCAGATTTCATTTTTTCTCATTGCCACGTAGTAGTCCATTGTATATAAGTACCATAACTTCTTTATCCATTCGTCAGTTGATGGGCACTTGGTCTCTTTCCATGATTTGGCTATTGTCGAAAGTGCTGCTATGAACATTGGGGTACACGTGCTCCTATGCATCAGCATTCCTGTGTCTCTTGGGTAGATTCCTAGCAGGGCTATTGCTGGGTCATAGGGTAGCTCTATTTTCATTTTTTTGAGGAACCTCCACACCGTTTTCCAGAGTGGCTGCACCAGTTTGCATTCCCACCAACAGTGTAGGAGGGTGCCTACTTCTCCACATCCTCGCCAGCATCTATAGTTTCCTGATTTGTTCATTTTAGCCACTCTGACTGGTGTGAGGTGGTATCTCAGTGTAGTTTTGATTTGTATTTCCCTGATGATGAGTGACATTGAGCATCGTTTCATGTGTCTGTTGGCCATCTGAATGTCCCCTTTGGAGAAGTGTCTATTCATATCTTCCGCCCATTTCTTCACTGGGTTGTTTGTTTTTCGGGTTTGGAGTTTGGTAAGTTCTTTATAAATTTTAGATATTAGTCCTTTATCCGATATGTCATTTGCGATGATCTTTTCCCATTCCGTTGGTTGCCTATTCGTTTTGTTGGTTGTTTCTTTTGCCGAAGGCACATAGGTTTTAAATGTATACTTCAAAACATGGCTCTTATGTAAGTATTAAGTGTTTATTATTGGTATAATACCACTTTCAGTATTGGAGAAGATTTTAAGCAGTATGTTGGAAATTTTGTTTTTAATTATGAAAATTAGTTCCTTTGCTGTGTATTAAGAAAAAAAAATCCCACATATTATACTCTGATTTCAGATACTAATGCTTAAGGTAATGGATAGGAGCTTGCTTATGAAATAAATTTATCATGAAGCTCAAGTAAAAAATTGTGGATAAATTTAAAGAAAAATACTAACAATTGTATTAGGTAATTACTGGCTTACCCTGTGCCAGGCTCTCTTTTAAATACTTGATATTTATTGAGTTATTTAATCCTCAAAACAGTTATGAGAGGAATGTACTATTATTATCCGCATTGTATGATGAGAAACTGAAGCACAGAGACATGTGAACATCTCGTAAGCGTCAGAGCCGTAATATCATTCCATGTGTTCTGAGAGCATCCAAGCTCTTAGCTGCTGTGGAGTGCTGCTGCGTCTCTACTTTATTAAGTCATTAATGGTACAGATGATACATGGATAGCGTAGCAATAACATCGTTACACAGCTACATGACATTTGTGAAAACTGCTCTAAATAATTAGATACTTCTAATATATAATGAATATATTTCCACATACACATATATGGGATTTAATAGACATGGATTCAGACTGTCAAGGTTTTTCTAAGTATTACATGAAGCATTATTATTTTATCATGTCTTTAATATAATGAAATAATGCTTTATTGAAAAAGTATGGTGAGGTATAGTTAACAGTTTTTCACCACCTTGGCACCTGTTTTTGTAAAAAAGGAAATATTCATAATTTGGTTTTGAGAAAGTTGGTTTTTTATGTCATTCACACTGTACTCCAAACTGTTTGATATTTTAGTTTCAGGATTTAACTTCTAACAAAAGTCACGTGACATCAGCAGCGAGGTGCAGTGAAAGCTCTCTCAGGAATACTCTTAATAGAAAGGAAGATTTTGGGTCTGTGAGGTTGTGTGGGCTTGAATGTGATTTTTATTTGATATATGAGCTGTGACATTACTATTGCATGACTGAGATGTACTTGTAAGTGCCTTACTATGCAGATGGGTTTTTTTCTGAAACAAAGCCAGAAACAAAATCTTGAATGTGTTCATTTAGTGGGGAAAGAATACTTCATAGAAACATATGGAAACATTTCTAATTTTTTTTCATTAAATGAGCCTTTTACTTTCTGAGCATTTTTATGATTGTTCAAGTTAATATGTCATTTGCCTCATATTTTCCAAGTTTAGTGAGACATGGAAGTCTTATAGAACTGAGATGTTTTGAAACAACCAGATCACTTTGAGGAATGCATATATTAGGATTAGGTTTGATGCTTTTTAGAAAATTAGGATTGACTCATAAATATATTTTTCATTAGATTATTATCATTTTTAGTTATCTTAATATTATGATGTAATTTGATAAGGAGATGTATAGTAATTATTCTCTTTTTACTCATTTTTAAATTGTGAAAGCACAGCACAACATTAAAGGAAATCATAAAAGGAAAATATACCACTAGTATAACATGAGTTTTTAATTTTCCATGTTCCCCTCTAACCCATGTCCTTATACATAAAGTTTTACATGGTTCTCTATTATGTATATACCATTTTATGTTATGTTTTTCTTTTATAACATTACATTAAAATTTTTTTTTCTTTTTGGTGGTCACATACTTTGGTCTCTCCCATTGTAAAAAGCATACAGAGAAAATTTCTTTAGATTGATTCTAAGTCCCTCTCAACTTATCATTTATCTTTCTTTTTTCCTTCACAGAGAAGTAACTTAGAATGATATACATGATGCCTTTGCACTTAGCTTTGATGCTGAATCCAGCGTATATTTTGTAGTTTTTAATCTTCCTTGACTACATATTTGATACACACAGAACTCTCTTCTTGATTTGTGGACTCTTCTCCTTTGTCTTTTATCCTTGACCTTGAGAAGTACTTGGAGTAATCGCTTCCTCTTATGTGGCTTGAGCTACTACTCATACAGGGACAACTGCTTCATCGAATTCTCTAGTCCATATCTTCTTCCTGAAACTGAGAAATTCATTTGCATGTTCCAAGGTGTCTAAAACTCAATATATTCAAGATGAATTTTAACTTTTTCTCTCTCATCATAAGTAACGATATCACCATTTACCCGTTGTCTTAAGCAAAACACATAGGAGTCTTCATGTTTTGTCAGTTCTTCCTCTTAAATCTGTCTGACCTCTGCCCTCTCCTTTGTGTTATCATGTCTTTATTTTCAACTGGGATCTTAACCAAGTTATCTCCCAGTCCTTTCTTGTTCCTTTCTAATTCTTTGTCTCCATTGTAGTTTGTGATCTTTAGAAAATGTCTGATTATGTCCTTCAGTGGTTTCCCATTTGTCTTCAAGATAAAATTGGAACTTCTTTGTATGTCAGTGCAAGGTCATTTCATGATCCCTCAGACTTCCTCTCTGGAAATGTTCTTCAAGTCCTTTCCTTTAGCTTTTTTGAAATGCTGAGTGCCCAAATACATATAATCTCTCATGTTTCTTTATTGTTGCCCATGGTATTGCATCCGCTGGAACGCTTTTCCTGCTCTTATAACCATTTCCTCCTTTTGTCTGCCTAACTAATTCTTTTTCTTTAAGACGTAACTGAAGCTTCATATACTTTGGTTTGAGTTAGGTGTACTTCCTTTATATTCCCAGAGTATGCTGACTTCGATGATACCAGGTATATAGTATATGCTTCAAAAAAGTTTTTTAATTGAATTTTTTGTTAAAAATATTTTTTTTTAGAGAGAGTGTGGGTGAGGAAGAGGGGCAAAGGGGGAGAGAGAGAGAGATTCTTAAGCAGGTTCCATTATGAGCGGAGATCATGACCTGAGCCGAAATTAAGAGTTGGATACTTAAGTGACTTAGCCACTCAGGCACCCCATAATTGAATTATTAAATAGTATTCCATGGAATTAATTTTTCAGGGATTCGTTAACACTTGGAACTTAGGCGATTGGTAATTGTTTATTAGGTAAAACATTTTGCATCTTCATGCATGTTAATATTTTTAAAAGTTATTTTCTTGCACAACATCCGGAGAAATATTGACTCAAAAAAGTCACTTTTTACGACTCTTGGACATCATCTTTTGGGTAGTGTTCTTAGTATCAATCTTCCCCTATGTATATATTTAAGGTTATTTATAGTGATTTTCAGAAATCAGAATTATTGGTACTGTTAACACTTCTGCTATTTAAAGAAGTTTTTTATCCTTAAAAAACTGACCTTGCATAGTCATTAATTTTTGCATTTAGTAAATATATATATGCCACATTGTATGCCACTTTGGGAACAATAAATAATATTGGGAACACACTGGGAACACAAATAATATTAAAACTCTTATTTCTTCTTGGCTAGTTGCAAAATAGGCTTACCAAGAACTTCGAATAGAAACAAACACAATATAATTCATACAACTTATTACAGTAATTGGAGTTGCTTGTTAAATATGAAGACATCAGTGTAAATTTATTAATGCCATAAGTTTGACAAACTTTAGTTATATTTGGGAGTGACTTTATTACTTGAAAAATTCCCTTTTTCCATATTAACATTGTATTTTTGCTTTTATCCCTTATATTTAAGGAAGATTATATCAAGGTCAGATTTTAATGAGCAAAAAAGATGAAATTTTTTTCTTAGAAAAAACAATAATTTGCTGGAAAAGTTCAGTTTTATTTTTTTAACAAGTTGAGCTATTAGTATTTATAATATAGTTTATCTGTGTTTACTTCTTTATTCGAACTATTCTGATATGCTTTATATTTCAATATTAAAATATAAGCAGATGGTTATAGTATTTCTTTGTACATGATATCCACACAAGAACTCTTTGTACTGTTGGCAGTACTGTTACACGGTTCCTTACTACAGTAAGTAAATATATTACCTCAACCCTTAATCAGCCTACCATTGCCACTGATGACCCAATGCTTAAGTTGTAACCCTATGCTGCTGACCCACACTCTAGGGGCTTATTTTATTTTATTTTTTGATGCATTGCTGTAGGCAATTTTAAGGGTGTGGAACCAAGCCATTTTCTACCTTGGACTCATTTCCACTTTTATTTCCTATGGGAGGCTTAGCCTTCCTTTAAAATACTAGGACTGTAAAATTGTTCACCTTTTCTGTGATTACCATGTGGAGGAGTAATGCTATTTGCTCATTTTAACCCACCAAAATTTTAAAAAATTAGTAGGCTTAACCACTGGTGTTAAATAGTTCCCAAAATTAAAATTTCTAATTCATAAAATACTCTTTTGGTAAACCCTTTATTCTTTTGTATATGTGTGTTTTTCATGGTTTGGTTTTATGCTTATATGCTAGGAATGTTTGGCTTGCTGTTGTCCCAGGAGGGTGTAATTGAGAGCTGACAGGTTATATGAAGTTGAAAAGAAAATCAGTGAGTTGTAAAAAAGCAGTGCTTCATTTTTCCTTGGTAACTAATACATTGGTCGGTAGAAAGTATTCTGAAAAATTCAAAATGAATAGGCCTCTAAATTGCATAGGAGCTTTAAGTTTTAATATTAGTAATTGTCTCTCAAAACCATAATGAAGTTTATTTACTAAGAAGAATAAAGTTATTTTATTTTTAGAATACAGTATGTGAATGTTTGGGGATTGAATGTGCTGACTGTATTTACTCAACCTCACAGATAAAACTATGTAAAAATCATATATGCTTTTAAAGTTTTTTTTAAATTCTTCCCCCCCCCCTTTTTTTTTAATATTCAAGTTAGTTAACATACAGTGTAGTCTTGGCTTTAGGAGTAGAACCCAGTGATTCATCTCTTATGTATGACACCCAGTGCTTATCCTGAAAAGTGCCCTCCTTAATGCCCATCACCCATTTAACCCATCTCCCCACCCCCTCCAGCAAACGCTCAGTTTGTTCTCTGTATTTAAGAGTCTCTTATGGTTTGCCTCATCTGTGTTGTCATCTTATTTTTCTTTCTTTTCCCCTGTGTTCATTTGTTGAGTTTCTCAAATTCTGCATATGGGTGAAGTCATGGGATATCTGTCGTTCTCTGACTTATTTCACTTAGCATAACACCCTCCATTTCTATCCATATTGTTGCACATGGCAAGATTTCATTCTTCTTTGTCGGCGAGTAGTATTCCATTGTATGTATATACCACATCTTAATCCATTCATCAGTTGATGGACATTTGGGGGTCTTTCCATAATTTGGCTATTGTTGATAGTGCTGCTATAAACATTGGGGTGCCCCTTCTAATCAGCATTTTTGTACCCTTTGGATAAATTTCTCACAGTGCAATTGCTGGGTCATAGTGTAGTTTTATTTTTAATTTTTTGAGGAACTTCCATACTGTTTCCAGAGTGTCTGTACCAGTTTGCATTCTCACCAACAGTGCAAGAGGGTTCCCCTTTCTCTGCATCCTCCCCAGCATCTGTTGTTTCCTGAGTTGTTAATTTTAGCCATTCTGAGGTGTGAGGTAGTATCTCATTTGATGTGTAGTTCCCTGAATGTGAATGAACTAAATCCCCAATCAAAATACATAGGGTATCAGATAAAAAACACACACACAAAACAAAAATAAACAAGATCCATCTATATGCTATCTACAAGAGACTCATTTTAGACCTGAGGACACCCGCAGATTGAAAGCGAAGGATGGAGAACCATCTAACATACTAATGGACTTCAAAAGAAAGCTGAAGTAGCCATATTTATATCAAAATGGATTTTAAAACAAAGACTATAACAAGAAATGAAGAAGGGCATTATATCATAATTAAGCGGTCTATCCATCAAGAAGGCTAACAGTTGTCCATGTTTATGCCCCCAACTTGAAAGCACCCAAATATATAAATCAATCACAAACATAAGCAATTTTATTGATAAGAATACGGTACTTGCAGGTGATTTTAATACTCCACTTAAAGCAGTGGACAGATCATCTACTCAAAAAATCAGTATGGAAACAAAACCTCTGAACAACATATTGGACCAATGGACTTAACAGATACATTCAGAAAATTTCATCGAAAGTAGCAGAATGCACATTCTTCTTGAGTGCAGATGGAACATTCTCCAAAATAGATCGCATATTGGGTCACAAAACAGCCCTCAACAGGTACAAAAAGATTGAGATCATACCATTTGTATTTTCAGATCACAACGGTATGAAATTTGAAATCCCCCAGAAGAAAAAATTTGGAAAGCTCCCAAATACATGGAGGTTAAAGTTCAATTTCTTTCATCGTCAAGATATTTATAAAACATCTCACTTGAACCACATGTCTCATAAGGTGCAGCAGTTATTAGTGTGAGGCAGGCACATATTGAAGGAACTCCATCCTTGATAGGGAAACAGACATAGAAAAACATAAGAATAGTATGGTAGATACCCTAGACATTCAAAAGGGAGCCACAAAAAAAAGAACAGTTGATTATATTTGAAGGCTTCCTAGGGGACGTAACATTTGAATTAAGATTTATATGTAAATAAAGTAACAGTCTGCTAAGTGCCATTTAGTTTTGTTGGGAGTTTGAGGGAGTGTGTGTATCTGTGTGTGTGTTTGAATGTTAATGGAGAATGAGAGTGGTGGTTACTATTTAATCAGATGCTTGATATAAAATGAAAGCTCCATGCATTGTTAAAAATGCCATTTTAATTTCTTGGCATGAGGAGTGATATTTGAATTGTAAACAGTGCTGGTTGAATTCTTCAAGAAGCAGACACTGAGATGGAGTTAGGACTGCTAAGGGTTTACTGGGGAGGAACACCTATGAAAAGAAAAGAGGGGAATCAGGGTTGGTCAGGAGTAGTCATCACCTTGTGATGCTGACTTGACAGAGTCCCTACCAATCCTACAGAGACCTTTGGAACAAAGATAGAAAGAGTCCTGCATTGGGTGGGCATGACTAGGCCCTTCTACCACCATTTCTCAGGTGTTGGCTCTGTACTTGCCTGAGAGAGTGTGGCTTTGACCAGAAAGGTGAGGCAAACTCCAAAGAAGCTAGCATCTGAAGGCTTTCAGCTAATCACACTCCTTGCAGCTAGGCAGTGTGCCCTTTGTTGAAGACTGATCAATGGGGCACATCTTGTGTCTGCCACAAGAAACCAGAGTAGGATGGACCTTGGGATGATAACATTCATTCATTCAGTCAGCAAATATCATCGGACACTTACTCTGTGATAGGAGTAGCGCTGGGTATGGGTGGTTTAAGTATGTCCCTATTCTGTTGTAGGGCGTAGATTTGGAGGAAGGATATTCCAAGCAAGAAAGAATTTGGCATAAGGTATCTGTTAGCGGCAACAGCTTGGTAAAATGGAGAGAAAGAAAGAAGACCATTTTGGGTGGAGGAGAGGGACGGAGGGAAATGAAGTCAGAGAATTTGGTGAGAGCCACTAGAGCCTTCCAAGCCATATTAAGGACTTGGAAATTTATTCATTTGCAGTGAGAGGTCATGGAAGGATTTTAACCAAAGGAGTGAGACAGTTTGACTTCTGGTTTGAAAGTTTACTCCTCCTTATCAGATCCACATTCAGTAGTCATAATGTAAATATGTCTTGACTCCTGACTTACCATATACTATTTAGATGCTTGGAGAGTTCTTACACATTGTCGGCAGCAGCATAACATCTACAGAAAAGACATACACATGCACTCACTTAACGCACATGTCAAGTCCATTATTGGTTTGCTTTGCCCATTTTCAGTATTTCTATAGTAACTCATTAATTTGTTTTCAAGTAACTTATTCAGTTATAAGAGTCATATTTTAATTTTCAGTTGGCTATACAGAACTTATTTATTTTTTGGGTTAGCTCTGAAAAAAGTAAGTAAACTTTTTTATAGAAATTTTATTTAGGCATTTGAAACTCTTTATGAGAATGTGTTGATAATTTTTACAGTTTAACTAGCCCCTCATTGGATCCATACAGCTCTCTGGTCTGGTGTAGTACAGGACAGTATTTAAACATCCCAGGCTTCTGTTATAACAGAAACCTGCACATTGCTGGCTCCCAGAGCTGCTCTTATTTTTCTTGGGATCAGAAGCTTGCCGGTCTCCATAGGAATTTTTAGGACTCCGTCTCCACCCATATATTAACTTGCCTAATTAAGCATGTGACTCTTACTTAAGGTTTGTACTATTTATTGAAAATTAAGTTCCCGTTCTGACAAGCGTCTTGTCAATTCTAATATGAACCTTGTTTAATAATAGCATAACCATTTATTAATCATGTGACTTAGGTAAGTCTCTTTACCTCTTGAAGACTCCATTTCCTTTGTAGAATGAGTTAGACCCGTGGTACCTGCTTTATAGGCCTATTGTGAGAAGTAAGTGGAATAATAAAGAATGTTTGGCTTATCATGACTATTCTAGAAATAAAAGTTGTTGATATTTTTACTGTTACTTAAATGTGATTATTTATTAAGGATGTATGCAAGTACAGATTCAGTTTGGGTATTTATCTAAAGTCTACTCTTTGGCTTTAGCTCTGGTTTTTGCCTTTGAAAGACTGAACAGCAGAATAGCTCCTTCACTGTCATTTCTGGTATTCTTGAATTTGTGTGTGAAAATACTTACCATCATATATAACAGCCTAACAACGTCAGTAAAATAAATGAGGCATGTCACTTAGATTTATTATTACTGTCTCAGTTTTCACTTCGAATTACAGGTGGGCATTCTCTAACCAAGAATGAGCATTTTCTCATAGGGTTTATGTGTTGAAATTCTGTCAGTGACTTGAAGTATAAATATTAGATTCTGAGGCTCTTGAGTGGCTCAGTCGGTTAAGCATCTGACTCTTGATTTTGGCTCAAAGGATGATCTTATGTTTCATGAGTTCGAGCCCTGCATCTGGCTCTGCACTGGGAGTGTGAAGCCTGCTTGGTTTCTCTCTCTTTCCCTCTCTCTGCCTCTCCTTGCTTGCATGCTTTCTCTCTCTCTCAAAATAAATAAGCATTAAAAAAAATATTAAGTTCCAAGAGCTCAGGTTCACAAGAACAAAATATTACAAAGACCAGTTGTTGTAAAAGCTGTTAATTTTATGCAGAAAAGTAATATTTCAATGGTTAGGTAAAGGATTGATAGTTGTATTCATTTTCTGTTTTTTTTTTTTAATTTATTTTTATTTTTTTTTTATAGCAACAGGTCTCTAAAGAAAAGTTCCTATTTGGGAATTCATCACATCTTATATTATGACTCAGAATGACTGAGGAGAGAGAACTCAAAATGGTGTTATATAATATCTTAGAAGATCCTCGATTCAAATAAAATAATGAAAAAGTATAGAATATGAAAAGAAGGAATTATTAGGGAAAAATGAGACATCTAGAGCACATCCTATTTTCCCAGTCAAAATTAAGGACCTTAATAAGAATACTTTATAACCATTCCTATGGAGGTTTAAAATTAATTATATTACAGTAGAAGGAAAACTTAATAACTTGATAGAAACATTAGCATCATTAGTGTTAGCCAAAAAATGTTTTATTACCCTATCTACTTCTTTTGAAATTGAGCCTGTATTGAGTATTGCAAATGCGTTGAGACTACAGAAATAACAGCTGACCGAAGGTGAAAGAATGTTTGTGTGCAGCACTGTCAAATTAAGTCAGCTCTTAAAATGCTTAATAAAAATTTATAACAATAGTTAGGTTTTTATTAAAATTTATATTTACTCTTATGTTCCAGAAACATATATTCTTACAGTGATATTTGGCTTTGGCTGCAGCCAGATAGTATGTTGTATTTAATAGTATAGGAAAATAGTAAAATCTTCATCTGTTTTTTCTTCCTGTGTTCTTAACATACTTACCAATTTGCCCTAGTGTACAGAATGTTGGGTAATTTTGAAAGAAAGGATTTTTAATATCAAAATAATGCATTTTCTAAAATTTTTCAGAGGCTAGTTTCTATTTTAATTAATAGTAGATTGCATATTATATGTAAATTTGAAGGATTTCTTAGATGTTGCAACTATCAGATGTAAATTTGAAGGATTTCTTAGATGTTGCGTACTATCAGAACCTTTGCCAAATACTTTTCTTCTCAACCAAGCAATGGATTACATTAAATCACACTAAAAAAAACAAAAACTGAAGTTCCTTCTAACATCATTTATATATAAAGAATACTACCATAAAAACATGTTCTGTGTATTATTTCATTTCCCCCTTAGGTCAGTGCAGACAATATTTATTCTCAGTTCTTGTGTAAGATAGTTACTACAGCCACTTACTGTGAGATAGAGGGTGATACATAATAAAACAAAATTTTGCTTTTTGGTTTTTGCTACACTAGAACACTAGGGTAACCACTTATCGATTGCATTACCAATGAGTGACATGGAAAAGTGTTTACTGTGAGTGGGGGATGGAAATCTTAAAATTGAAAAGTTTCATAGTATCCAAATAAATAATATAGGACCTATTTTAATAATGCAAGAACTGGTTTAATTTAATTAACAGTGGTCTAATACGGTGTGCATTCCACTCATAGTAAACCACAGTAGCACTTACTGACTGAGCCTTCAAAGCACTAATGTTTTTCATCCACTTTGATTGACCAGATGTGTCATAGAGACATTCTCAAAAGTCTGGAAAACAGTTCTCATGGATTTTGCTTTAATGATAAGTCTGAAATACAGTTTATTTGTTGATATCAATTCAATGGAATTTAAAAAATCTGTTTTAATGACTTTTAAATATGAAAAGGTAATGATTTTACCATGTTTGCTGAAACAGAAAGCAGATGAATTAGAAGTATTTGTTTCTAGGTACAATCAGCAATAATCATCATGACCTATTGCAGTCACCTATAAAATTGCTAAATGAAGGCAAGTGGAGAATGGGGGGAAAAGGACGACATTTCTTATGTGTAGAAATTACTGGAAACTCTTGCCATTTCATAGTGGTGTGTCAGTTGTCTTAGACATTAGTTATAAAAAAATTCCAGTTCTATCACCATATTTTAACTTTCAGAGTAAATGAGATACCTGATATAGTTTTTCTCCCCACAAGTGTGCAGTGTTTGATTTACAGATACTTTTTGGATTACTTGATAAGAACTTTAAAAATTGCTGTGAAAGTGGTGCCTGGGTGGCTTAGTTGGTTAAGCGTCCCAACTCTTGATTTCGGCTCAGGTCATGATTTCATGGTTCGTGGGATTGAACCCTGTGTCAGGCTGATAGTGCAAAGCCTGCTTGGGTCTCTCTCTCTCTGTCTCTCTGACTGTTTCTCTCTCTCTCTCCCCCCTGCTCATGTGTGCTCTCCCTCTAAATAAACTCTTAAACAAATTACTATGGAAATAGAGGATTATAACTATAACATTCTATCACCATTATATTTCAATATGTTGCCAATGCAAGGGTAACAATTGAGGCTTTTTGTGAAGTTGGTGGGGCATGTGACCAGGATAGTAGTAAACAGGAAAACAAGCCATGAAAATGTATTGTCAATGAGAAATGAGAAGTGAATAAATAAATATTTAATAAAATCTCATGATTAAAATAGAACAAGTATCACAGATGTCTTTGGACTATAGGCAGGCTACACTATAGGGATATGGAATTAATTAAGGAAGCGTTTATTACTTGACTATGGTATGTACTTTTGGATGATCATTTTTTTACTTCGGAATGGTTGAATCCCTTATAAAACTCTTAATGATCCTCATTTCTCCAGCTTCATGTCCTGTCACTCTCACCCCTATCACCTGGTAGGTTCCACTCCCATGGAGCTCCTGTAATAGCTCCCGAACATAGTCCTTGCTCTTCCCTTAGGTTTGTGGCTCATGCTTTTTTTTTTTTTTTAATTGGCGTTTTCCAGTTCACCCTACCCTCACACCTTTTCCTGGCTTCTCTTTATCTTTTAGTATTTCTCTAGATCAGGCTGGGGCCCTTTTCTATATAGTTTTTTCAATTAAAAAGATTTTTTTAATTCTTATTTTTAATGTTTCAAGTTATCTATTTACCTATCTACCTAGAGAGCAAGAAGTAGAGGGGGGGAGAGAGAACTTTAAGCAGGCTCCACGACTAGCACAGTGCCCAATGCAGGACTTGATCTCATGACCCTGAGATTGTGACCTGAGCTAAAATCAAGAGTCAGATGCTTAACTGACTGAGACACCCAGTCACCCCATTTAATGTTTCAAGTTCTTATTTAAATTCTAGTTAAATAACATATAGTGTAATATTAGTTTCAGCAGTAGAATACAGCGATTCATCACTTAACCTATAACACCCATGCTCATCCCAACAAGTGCCCTCCTTAATATTTAATTTAAAAGCATCTTATGCTTCTATCATAGTACTCACTACATTTCATTGTAATTTCTTATTCATTTATCCATTTTTGAAATAAGTTTAAGAAAGCTTTTGTGGGAAAAGACAATGTTCGTGGTTAGTTAAGCACAAAATAAATATGTATTGCGTGAAAGGAGTCTGGTTCAGGTGTATACCAGTTTTTAAATTTAGGAAACAAATACTTAAATATTACCTCTTATTTAGTCCAGCATGGTGAGGATGGAGAGGGGGAGAGAAGAAGTGGCCATGAAGCAAGGTCAGATAAAAAGATGATACTTGCACTGAGTTTTGAAGCATGAGTGAATTGCAGGGAAGGGGAGAGAGAGGAAAAGAGAGAAAGGGGGAGGGAAGGAGAGAGAGAGAGAGAGAAAGAAAATCCCAAGCAGTCTCCATGCTATCAGTATAGAGCCCCATGCAGGGCTCCAACTCATATTGTGAGATCATGACCTGAGCCAAAATCAAGAGTTGGATGCTTAACTGACTGAGCCACCCAGGCGCCCCAAGGTCCTTGTATTTTAAACATAGATTCATCTTTATTTTTTCTGAATACACCTTGTGCGTAGAACAGGTGAAAACTTCCGGTAAAATTTGTATAGTCTAGAAACTATATCATTTAAAAGAGAAAAGAATAAACTGTGAATTAGGATTGAGAAAGCTTGAGTTCTGAATGTGTCTTCTACCTGATTAGTCATGGATTTTGGTTAAGTTACTTGACTTCTTAGAACTTCAGTTTCCTCTACTGTTTCAAACTGTGGAAAACAATGACTTAGTATTTTGAGAGTTGTTTATTTGCAATTAAATAAAAAGTAACAATAATACTAAATAGTCTGTAGATACATGGTCTTCTTTGTCTTAGAACCAGAAATGATTTTAAAGTTTTCCAGTCCCAGGGCACCTAAGGTTGCTCAGTTGGTTGAGTGTCTAACTTTCACTTAGGTTGTGTTCTTGTGGTTGGTGGGTTTGACCCCTGCGTTGGGGTCTGTGCTGACACCTCAGAGCCTGGAGCTTCCTTCACATTCTGTGTCTCCCTCTCTCTCTGCCTCTACTCCCGCTCACACTATGTCTGTCAGTCTCTCTTTCTCTCTCAAAAATAAACATTAGAAAAATAAAAAAAAAGTTTTCTAGACCCAATGTCAGGGAGTTTGTTTATGCACCCTTGCAAGTCAGTCCTGATTACCCCTGTAGCCAATTCTTGTTGTGATTTTCATCTCTATAGGTTAGTTTTGACTTTCTTGAAATTCATATAAATGGAATCATATAGTATGTATTGTTTTGTATCTTGTTTCTTTCAATGTTTATGTGATTCATGGATGTTACATGAATATACTATATATCCATGCTATGGATAATTATGCTAGCCTGTTTAATATTAGTCAAATAGATAGGTTGATATGTTCTAAGTAAAAACTAAGTTGCAGACCAACATGTACAGCATCAAGCCAGCTTTATTTTTAAGAGAACGATTGTCGTAGTCAGTATGTGTGTGCGCATCTGTATATGTTAATGATAGATGGATAGACAGGCCAGGTAGGTAGGTGGATTGACAGTTTTGTGTGGGAAAAGTTTTAAGGTATATAAAACAAGTACCAGTTGTTACCTCTTGGGAAGGTGTAGGGTATGGATGAGGTGGAGAGTAGAATATGCTAGAATATGTGTTTTTATAAACTAGAAAAAAAGCCAGGTGACTATGGGGACTTTGCTTTTTTGTGTTTTTTAATGTTTGTTTTTTTAGTATCTTTTGAATGGGGTGTGGGTAGAACATCCCCCTACCAAATAATGAAAAACTTTAAATATTCTCTTCCCCCCTGTTCTTATTTCAGGTCCTGAAAATTCTAAGTGTATAGAGAAATGCATCCTTTAAATTAGCTCTTAGCATTATAGAATTGCTCTTAACCTCCCACACATAAGAGTATTCCGCTCATTATGGATTTTCATGTGTGTTGGCTGTATGTGTGTGTAGATAACTGGCCAACCCTGCTCCTCTGATTCTCCATTCATTTCCTTTGAGAGGTCTCTTAAAAGTCCTTGTAATTGTTTAATACGTATAGAATTTTTAATTAGTGACATGATTCATTTAGGTAAATGACAAGCTTTTAAATATTTGTAGTGAATATTTTAAACTCCTAGAGATGTCTTACATTTGGTGACTGAGGCAAACAGAATTAGAATTAGTTTTAGGTATAGATTTAACTTCTAAACTTCTAAGGAGTCAGTGAAACCAACTTAAAAAAATGAGATTTGTATCATACCTTGTTATACTTTAGTCACTGTAATTTTATAATCAAATCTGTGCATACTAATACCATTATTAAATAACAATAATAAAACATTAACATTAATTGCTAGTAAAAAATAGTATATTTAAAAATCATATTATGACTGTAGTGATGTAGCTAGTCTCCAAAATGCCCACGAGTCTTGCTTCTCAGTGTTTATATCCTTCCGTAGACTCCTCCCCTTGAGTTTGGGCTAGCCCTGTGATGACTTGCTTTTGACCGATAGACTGTGGAGACAGTGTTACTGTGTGACTTCTGAGCGTACCTTGTAAGAGGCCTTGTAGCTTTTGCCTGAAAGTGAAGTTAGTGTCCCTGAGACCCTCATGTTGCGAGGAAGCCAAAGCTAGCCACCCAGAGAGGCTAGTGTAAGGAATGAGAGAGTGAGAGATGCATGCCTGTCTGACTTCAAAATGTTGCAGTCATCTTGGCTGATGGATCTGACATGAGCAGTGAAACCATCTTGAATCCCTAGCTCAGATGAGACTTCCGATGGTTCTAGCCCCAACCATCTAACTGTAGCTGCATGAGAGAGACCCAGGCAAGAACCACCCAGATTGAGTCCAGAAATACACAAAATTGTAAGAGCTAAGAATAGATTGTCGTTTTAAGCCACTAAGTTTTAGAGTACTTCCACTGGAATAAACTGGAAGTTACGGTTAACTAAAATGTGTTTTAAATGTATTTTAAGGTTGACATTGAGGGCCAAGATACTTTATTCACCCTTTGCCATTTGACATTTTTCTTGGGGACACTATTTCGTGCCAAAAGATACTGGTGTAAATGTTTGAGAGAGAATTGTAGATAAAGAGTTCTGAGTTTCAGAACCAAAAGTCAGCCTGATCCAACCTAGAGCTTTTAAGGCTACTAGGAAGCTTTAAAGAGCTATGAATCACACCTCAGGGACCCATCAGTAATATGGGGATCCAGGTGAATTCCAAGTATTTCCTATTTATAGTTACATAAAAGAACAAAAGAAGGTGAGATAATTTACTTTAAAAGAATTTTGATAATTATAAGCCTTTCATCCTTCCCTGTTATTTACTTAATTTTTTCCAATTTTAGATCATATTTTTGTGGTTAAATTAGACTATACTTGGTAGACTTAGGTTTCTAGTAGAAATACGGGATTTGTATCAGGTTAATATGATTTTTAAGTTCCTTCGTATCTTCCAGATAGAAGAAAACATGAATCCCCTGATGTCAGTGACTGCTAGTGTTTCTTGATTACTAAACTCTTTGACCTCAAGTTCACTGAAGATTAGTATATTAGGCATAATGCATTCAAGCTCATTTTCTAAGTTATCTTTCATGCTTTGTCAACTTCCAGGTGGACTTTGAGCATTTTGGGGCAAGTGTGGTTAAAGTAGTCATAATTATCAACTGCCTGAAGTACTTACCTGGTATTTTAAAGAATATTAATAAGGTCACATTTAATTTGCTTGGGAAGCTCTCACATGAGTGCAAAATGATCATGTCTTATATTTTCATTTATTTCTCTAGCCATTCGTAGGTTCATGTACTTTTGTATCATATTTGAGAACTAATTACTTGTTTATAGTCTAATGTTAGTATAGCATGTAACTTTTTTTAAAATGTTCTACATAATTTTGGACAGAAATCACATACATCACACATTAATCTTAAATGCATATGAATTGAAAAGTAGAATTATAGATATGACAAAATATATTATAGAACTGGCGAATGTTTTAAGGTATCCCAATTATGATTTGTAACTATTTAGATAAAAGTATGCATTTGGAATCACTTTTAAAAACCAAAGACAAATTTGAAGACCTTTTCAGTATTTAATAAACTAATTTATAGATTCTTGTGTATATTTAAAGCTAAAAAAACAATTTCCACTTTTCTCCAGCCATTCTAACAAAACTTAATAAGTAGGCATTGCTTTAAAAATGACACAATCCACCAGTTATTTGGTAAGACTAGCATAATCATAAATTTCCCATCCATGCTCTTTCCAAAAATACTAACCCATATTGTTCTCCCTGGACCTGTTGTAAGGATGACTAATCCAACTGCTGAGGTCTCCCTTTATGTGTTTGATGGAACACTTGGCTTGCTGGACCACAGCTGTGTGTTTATGTGCAGTGCACACCTGCAGGGGCCTGACAAATAGCTGTAGTATGCAGAGGATACAAAATTACCCTGGCAGCGCTGCAAATAAGGAAGTTTCTGTTTTGAAGTCCATATGTGTGTGTGCTTGAGATGCCAGCTGGTGTATTTATGTTGCATGCACAGATGTAAAACTGCCAACTGATTTTATACCAAATAAAGTCTAATCTTTTTATACGTACTTTGTGTCAAAGTTATGAAGTGGTACGTAAGAATGTTCTCACGACTTAGGTCTTTTAAAATAAAAGGTGCCGTTAAAAACATGAACTCTTGACATGACTAGGAAAGAGGATAGTGACATACATAGATGGTATTTTTTAACTGTTATCTTTGTGTGGAAGAATGTTATTATTGCTGTATCGTTATATAAATACAGGCTTGATTTATTATAATCATTAATGGTATATATCCTTTTTTTTGTATAGAGTCAGTCAGGTCTGTGTTTAATCCAATTTATGAATACTGAAATGTGAAAGCCAGATTTATATAGTTACTTGAAGGTTTTCACCTTTCTATATTATCAGTATACTTAATTTTAGCAAATCGAAATGATAGTTTTGGGTGGCATTTGTACCAATGTATTTAAATTTGTTCTGAAAGAAATACCAGCATTTATAAGGATAATGTTTTTTAAATCTAGGGAAATTTAAACATCAACATAAAAACAGTAGGAAAGCCATTTATTCCGAAGAACTTTTGAAAGAGTCAGGGTTTCAGTTTCTTTTAACATGTTCCCTCTAACCAAGTGAATACATCTATTTTATTTAATGTGTCCATCCTAAACAAGAATAACGATTTGATATTTGGTAGAATTGATCTTCAATTTAATACTTGCAAGTTAGACTTCTAGTGTCTGTTACTTAACTGCAGACTTATTTTAAAATTATAATTCTTCTATCCGATTAGTGTTTTATATAGTCATTTTCTCTAAGAACTATCATGGCTTACCAGCTAATGTATTTTTCAATATGTAGTTTCTATTGTTAATGGGCATGGCATGTTTTATTTGACTTATCTTTGAAAGTATTGACTTTTACTATATTTGAAATCTGTAACCAAATTAAGAATTTTTAGGCATTGCACAATGAGAACTGGTTATCTGAATGGTTATATTTGGTTTTGCTTTACGTATGATTTATAATGGTTTTTCTATTTGATCTGTTTTAGTTTATAAATATTTGTAAGGAGAGGAAAGGAGTTCAAGTGCTTATCCAGAACCATTAATTTTAATTAGGAAAAACACTGAGTGTGCTTCACATGTACATCTAAATACATGAATTCTTCTGGCCTTGATACAAGTTTGTTTTGACTTTGTATTTGTAGAGCTTCTGTATCATAGTTCCTTATTTAATTTTATTTGTGCTGAAGTTTTGATACCTTACTGATTATTCATTGTTATTGATAATATTAAAGCCATATATATTTTTATTAATGCCTTTATTTTTTTATTAAGTAGCATCTTAGTAGGCATGATTTCTCTTTCTTCAATAGTAGCATTACATTGTCACAAAAGGACGTGATTTTGCTTTTATTTCTGGCATGATTTTACCTGAACTTTATCATCTGATTTCAACAAATCGAAGAAGGGTCTGAGCTTTGAGAGTTGTCTCTTAGCCTTAAAAGTATGAATTTTGTTAGAATCAGGGTTCTCAATTCATGAAGACTGCTTGATTTGGAATAAGTTTTATATAATGAGACAGAAAGGTGGAATAGAAACCAAACCATAGCTCCTAATGACCAGCCTGAGTGATGGAATGGTCGGGCAAAATGTACAATTAAAAACACATCAGAAGTACAGTAAGAGACTAGAAAATTAAAAAAAAGAAAAAAAAAACATAAGGGCCGTGTAGTGTAGTTGGATGAGCTTTAGAGAAAAGGAATAGTAATTCTATTTTAATAAAGTTGATGTAAGTAAAGTTGATTAATAAGGCGATAGACTTAAAACTTTTCCTAAGGTTAGGGTGCAGCGTAGGTATTGAATAAATGCTGACTTTTTTTTTTTATGGCAGTAGGAGTAGGAACTTGAAATAAATTATTTACATAGGAAATAAAATATACATGTAAAGTTAACTCAGAAAAGAATAGAAACAGGAAAGATTGTTAATAAACAGAAGATTAATTGTTAATAAAATAAAAGAATATTTTAAGAAAGGACCAAATCTCAAATTTTTACAGCTACAAGACAGAACCTTTTATTACTCATTTGAGAGATTATGTTCCATACATTGCTTGGTTATTTAGTGCCAGGGCCAACTTCTTTTAGTAGGGTATCACTTCAAACACTGCTGCCGCCACTGCAGGTTGCAAGCACATGATTGAAGGCTTCTAGTTCTCAGCTCGTGCCCAGATGTCTTTCAATAACTATAGCCAGTAATTTCTTCAAATTGCTCACTTTATCAGCAGCACATGTCATCAATCCTGAAGTGGTTGCTCAAGTCAAACTGCAGAATCTTTAGCTTACAGACGCAGCTGCAAACAGGTGAACAGGCAGAAAGTAATTTGTGCAGCTTGGTGGCTGTCAGACGAAAGACAGACAATCTGTGTTTAAAACAGATTGCAGGCCCTGTATGGGCCAGACAAAAGGGATTTCTCCAACTGCAAATAATTCCAAGGTTAACATATTTTCCTTTCTGCCATTAGGTGATTTGTTAAAATTGGAAACAATGAACATTATAAATCTACACAGAAACTGGAGACAAGATGAAAGAGAAAATCAGATCACTAAATAGGTTTACATTTGTCTTTCCAAAGAAGTACAACTGGCATTCATAGAAGCTATTTTCTCACAAATTAAGCCAAGTTATAAAATAATTCTTTGAAACTTACAAGATTATAAATATTTCAAGTCGCATTAAGAATTACTGATATTAAAAAATAATGAAACCTGAACCAGTACAGTTTTAATAAATATTTTGGTTTTTAGAGTTAATTGTTAATTTGCAAATGTTAGTTTACTTTTTTCAAATATTCTTCAGTGTTTCCCTTGAAAGTTTATTAATGTAAATGTTCAAAGAAGCATATGTCAAAAATGTAAAACTCTTCAGCACATAAGGATCTATCATGGTTACAGAACAAAAATTCTTATGGATGAAAAAATTTTGAGGACTTAGGTGTTTAAAAGAGTATTCTTACATTTTACTCTCCTGGTAGTTACTGGAACATGGCTCTGAAAGCATCTTAACCTATTTGTTAAGATAGTTGCATTTTAGAGAATGTTCCACATTGGTTTAAGAATATTCATTTTGTCCATGTATCTTAAAATTCTGAATCATCAGTGTATTACTTGTCAGTATTTGTCCACATAAATGCTTACTAAAATAAGTAGGAAGGATTATGTTACATTTAGCTGCATGAGTATTTCATCATGGATGACTTCTGGAGAAGCTACACACAGTTATGTTTATATATTTAAAATATGTGTGTGGGTGCAAGCGCACGTGTGTGCGTATAGCACGTGAGAAGTAAAAGATTCGTCCTCCTTTGTTATTATCTACCTGAGCTCATGTCTCTGATACAGAGAGCAGCTGTAAATGGAGGTGACTGATTTATTCTCTTACTCTCTGGGTCTCTTCTACTTTTCTTTCATCTTTCATGATCATTTTTGTGTTGTTGTATTTGTGTTTAATGGTTAACGAATCTTCATAATACAAGGTTTAAGTACATAGCTTTCAGTGTCAAACTGGATTCAAGTCCCAGTTCAGTTATTTCGTGTGACCTTGGACAAAATGTTTAACCTCTCCAGTTCGGTTTTTCAGTGATGATAGTGCTATTTATGCAACTCACGTTTTTTGTGATGTTTCAGAAAAGGTAATATAAGGGATTGTGCATGGTGCCTTGCATGTATTTAAAGGTTCAATGTACCTTATCTATTTTCTGGCAGAATTGAAACATCCTGAGGAGAGGGAATGTGTTTGTCTTGCTCCTAGCTGCTTGGTTCCTAAGCATTTGTTATCATGCTTGAACACTGTAAGAATGTAACTAGTCAGAATGAACTTTTTGGTTCTGTAAATTTCAGAGTCCGCCTTGCTGATGGTTTTTAATGGTTAAGATCTTTCTTTGTCAGATACCTTGACTTTAGAAACTAGAACAATTCTGATATTTTTGAGTATAGACAAAATGAAGGGACATGAAAATTTTATTTTTTTCTTATTCAATTTACCTAAAACTAAGAAATTATTCTGCATTGTAGTTATTTTTTCAAATGCCATAGATGTTTTTCAGCTTTATTGAGGAAGAATTGACAAAATTGTAAGATTTGATATATTGTATTAAAAATTTTTTTAATGTTTATTTTTGAGAGAGGGGGAGAGACAGAGAGTGAGTGGGGGAGAGGCAGAGAGAGAGAGTGGGAAACAGAATCTGAAGCAGGCTCTAGGCTGCTCCCAACATGAGGCTTGAACTCACAGACCTTGAGATCCTGACCTGAGCTGAAGTCGGACACTCAGCTGACTGAGCCACCCAGGCGCCCCTTGATATATTGTATTTTTGAAAATAGTGGTGATTCGATATATACATTTCGAAAGGATTAACACATCCATCATACTTATTTTTATTTGGTGAGAATGTTTAAATTCTACTCTTAGCAAATTTTAATTGTACAATACTAGTTGCCATGTTATGCACATTTGATCCTTAGACTTGACTCATCTTTTAGCTGAAAATTTGTGTCTCTTTACCAAATAGTGTCTCCCCCTCTCTCCCTCTCTCTTTCTTTCTCTTTCTCGTTCTCTTTCCCTCTTTCCCTTCCCTTCCCCCTTCCCTTCCCCCTTCCCTTCCCCCTTCCCTTCCCCCTTCCCTTCCCCCTTCCCTTCCCCCTTCCCTTCCCCCTTCCCTTCCCCCTTCCCTTCCTAGTATAAGTGATACCTTGTAGTATTTCTGTTTTTCTGTCTGGACTTATTTCACTTAGCAGAATGCTCCCAAGTTATAACCATGTTGCTATAAACAGGACTTTTCTTTCTGGTGGCTGAATAATATTCCTATACGTAACACACACACACACCATATCATCGATACTGTTTATCATGGTTGTTTCCATATCTTGGCTATTGTAAATAATGATGTGAAGAATATGTTAATGCAGATATTTCTTTGAGTCAAATATCACTGATCTTAATGCCAGAATGTTTTGTGAGTATAAGGTTCTTGGTCTTCATCCTGGCCTACCATTGTTTCATTATTGGGCCAAAAATTGAGGATGTAAGAACACAAGTGTTAACTTTCAGTCTTATAGGTTTCTCATATCAAAACCGTTTTGCCTCTTGAGGAGTAGTTAGAACTTTTCAAATATGCTGATGTGCAGGCCTCGCACCAGACACGTCTTACTTTGAAATCCTTGAGGGTGGGACCTGGATGGTGGCCATTCAAGAAAAAAACCCAAAAAAACAAACCCACAAAAACCTCTTTATGTTAATGTAACATGGGTCCAGGCTTGAGAACAACTGCGCTAGAACAGAGATTGGCAAAGGATGGCCCATGGGCCAAATCTAACGCACTGTCTGTTTTTCCCTGGTACATAGCATGGTTATTTGGCTGTTTGTTTACTTGTTCTCTGCGGTCTTTTGTGCCACAACAATAGAGCTGAGTAAGTGCAGAAGCGACCTTGTGGCTCACAAAGCCTAAAATATTTGCTCTCTGGCTCTCTACAGGAAAAGATTGCTAACCCTTGCTTTAGATTTAAGTTCTGGTTAACACAGCTTTGCCAATTGCCTACATTTCTTGTTAGTCTTGATGTGATTGATTGCTGAATTAGCTAGATTCTTGGTTATATTTTTATTTCTTGCCTACCAGGTTGTGAGCTATTGGAGGACAGACACTATATTCTTTAGCTCTTTGAATACCTTAGCACTTAATAATATCCTTAATTTTGCATAGTTGTGTTCTAAGTAGGAGAGCATTGATTGATGTTAGCTATGGTCCTTAGGTTATTACATGAGGGTACCAGCAAGGGGCAGCATGGAGCTTTTGCCTTGCATTCTCGTTTATTATTTACTCATTCATCTGTAATATTACAATATGTTAAAACAAATGTTACACTGTTTTACACTATTACCAGGTCATAATTAAATAATTATGGCAAATATCCTAATTTTTAAAAATTTCTTTAATTCCCTCTAATCTATATTATTCCTTTAATCAGTTGCACTTAAGTTTCAGATCTGTCTCAGCTATAAAATAACATGCTACATTTTCATCATCACTACTTTAAAAATTGGTCTTCATTCCTGCTTCAAGAACTTCTGGCAATGAGTAGGGTATTTATGTCTTTAAAATCTTTTGGGGTCTGGCAGATACGAGATTGATCCAACTTTAAAATAGTTTGGCCTTACTTCCAGGTCTTTAATGAGTCAGAATTAGCTTTGCTTTTGTTACTAGTGTGGTTACAATAATTTTTTAATTGTGGGTTGCTTAGGACATGAAAGAATCCTATCTAGGCTTCTGTTTTATCTCCCTGGAATTAAGTGTCCAACTAGTTTTCAACTCTTACTACACGAAGTTTATTCAAGCATTGTCTTAGCATTTGTTTTCTGGTTATAGTTAGTATACATACATGTGTTATATATTTGTTAAGAAAGTAAGATCACCATCTTTAAAGGATTTTTCATTTGAGTTGTTGAATAAAGTGAGTATGTTATTTAGGGCAGGGAAAAAAATAAGCACTCAGGCAGGTTGCTGACTGCAGTCCAAATGGCTGATCAGAGAGTCTTTATATACATCGGTAATGTGTTGTGCAATATAAGCTGAAATATATTCCACAAGGGAGGAAAACGGAATAGGTTACATACGCTGTTCCTAAGTGCAATGAATGTAAAACTCCATTACTCACTTCAGGCAGGTGCTTTTTATATGAGGCTTTAAAGAAATATAAAACTGCTGGTGAAATGATTGGTTTGCACAGACACCACTTAGGTTCTAGTGCTTTGACCAGATAAGGAGGTTAAAAGTATTCTTGCAAACATTTCTTGAATGATTCGAGGATTGAAGGTTAATATTCTCTTGGTGTAATAACCCATCAGTATAAGCATTGTATAAAGTATGTGAAATGTGTCTCTGACTTGGTTATGAAAATCAGGGGTGAAGGAATAATGTTCAAGTTTTTTCTCTGATAATGACAAAGAAATGCCACTTACCAAAATTTATTCTTGATTTATATATGTATTTAATAGTATTTTTGAAGAACTACTTAAATAATATTTTTTTTGTCATTTTCAGTATTGTTCTTTAAGAACTTAAGATTATTTTTTAGGTATTAAGATTGGATAAACTTTTGGAATATAAAATACTTCTTTTTAGGGTAGCTGTACAATTAGTTGATGAATATCATAAAGAATTAGGAAGTATTCTAATTAGTCCATAAAAATTTATAGTGGGCCCACCTATACAAGTGCCTATATATCTCTTCCCTTCAAGTCTTAAAACAGGTACCTGCTTATAGTTTAAACACTGAACATTTTCCCACAAATGAATCTTCATAAGCATAAACTAAAAGAGAGATTGAAATAGTAATAAATAGGTGTTCAAATTTGTTTTAGGGTTTAAATATGTGAACCAGTGGGTTTTTTTAAAAACCTGTCCTAGATTGAGTAGTCAGTTGATTTCTCTTTTCTCCTCTCTTTCTTTCTCTCTCTTAATACAGAGGTGAAATTTACAGTACATACAATTAACAATTTTAAAATGTACAGTTCAGTGGTGCTTAGTGTATTTACAATGTGTAACTGCCAACTCTCTCTGGTTTAAAAACCTTTTCATCACTCCATAAGAAAACCCACACCCTTTTAGTAGTCACTCTTCACTCAGTCCTCTGCCCCATCTCCTGGTAACTTCTAATTGCTTTCTATTTTCTGTGGATTTACCTATTCTGGATATACCATATAAAAGGAATTATATAATATATTTAGGGGTTGACTTTTTCCTCTCTCGGAATACCCAGGAGATATAAGTTGTTGTGTGTATCAATAGTTTATTTTTATTGCTGCATCTCATTCCATAGTATGGATATATCACAATTTATTTAGCTATGTAGCTGTTGAAAAACATATGGGTTGTTTCCAGCTTTTGGCTGTTACTTATAAAACTGCTATAAACATTTTGTATACTTGTTTTTGTGTGAACATAAGTTTTCTGTGGCATAAATATTCAGGAATGTGGTTGCTAGGCTGTATAAAAGTTGCCACATTTAGGTTTGAAAGAAGCTGCCAAATTGTTTTCAGAAATGGCTGAACCATTTTACATTCCCACCAGTAATGTACGAGTGATCCATTTTCTCCACATACACATCAGGATTTGATTTTGTCACTGTATTTCATTTTAGCTGGCTGGGTAGGTGAATAGTAGTAATTTCCACTCCCTTGATAGCAATACCATGATGTTCATCTTTTTAGATGCTTAATTGACATCTGTATATCCCTTTAGTGAAATGTATGTTTATGTTTTAGCTCATCTTCTAATTGTATTGTTTGTGTTTTTACTGTTGAGTTTTGGGAGTTCTTTATATATTCTAAATACTAATCCTTTGTCAGATATCTGGTCTACAGATATTTTTTCTCAGTCTGTAGCTTACCTTTTCTTAAAAGGGCTTTACATAAAGCAAAATTTTTAGTTTTGATGAGGCCCCAATTTTTCCTTTGTGAATTGTGTTACCGTTAAGTCCAGGAACTCTTCTTTTCCTCTCCCTAGATTTGCAAAGATTTTCTCCTGTTTTCTTTCTTTTTATTTTTTTCTCTTTGAATGTTTGTAGTTCTACATTTACTTCGAAGTCCATGGTTCATATTGACTTTTTTTTTTTAAATAAAATGTTGGACCTACGTCGAGGTTCATTTGTTTTACCTTTGGATGTCCACATATTCCAGCATTATTTGTTGAAGAGGCTATCTTTCGTTCATTGAATTGCATTTGCAGCTTTGTTAAAAAGTATTTGGCATATGGGTGTTTGTATATTTCTGGATTCTCCATTCAGTTCCATGGATCCGTGTGTCTCGCACAAATACTGCATTGTCTTGATTACTGTAGCTGTATAATAAATCTTGAAATGAGTAGACCGACTCTTCCCACTTTCTTCTTTTTGGAATTGTTTTCAGTTATTCTAGTTCATTTGCCTTTCTATAAATATTGTTGAGTCTTCTAATCTATGAACACTGTATGTCCTCATTTATGTAGATCATTGCTTTCTTTCATCAGCATTTTATAGTTTTCAACATATAAGTCCAAATACTTTGTTAATTTTACTTCAATTTATTCCATTTTTTAGTGATCATAAATATTATTTTAGTATGCACATATATTTATTACTAGTATTTAAATGCACTGATTTTTCTAGTTTTGTTTTATATCCTACAGTCTTAGTAAAATTATTCTGGACATTAAATTCCTTGGGCTTTTTATACTTAGTTACATCAACTGTACAGAGGGATTGGTGTGTTGTTTTTGCTTGTTTGTTTGATTTTTCCCCCATTAAATACCTCTTATTTCTCTTTCTTCTCTTTACACTGGCTAGAACTTCCAGCATTTTGTTGAGTACCAGTGGTAGGAGCTGGCATCCTTGACTTTCTTCCGATCTTAGTGCAGAGCATTCAGTCTTTCACTAGTAAATAGTTTTAGGTATTTTTGTAGATGTTTTTTCTCATGTTAAGGAAGTTCTCTTTTCCTTTTTCCTTGAAAGCGTTTATCAGGAATCGGTATTGAATTTTGTCAGATGTATTTTCTGTATCAATAGAAATCATCATGATTTTTCTCCTTTAGCTCGTTAATATTATAGATTCTATTGATTTTCCAATATTGAACTAAACATCTATTCCTAGAATAAACCCTACTTGATCGTATATTATTTATATTTGTATTCATACAAATTAGTTGTTGAATTCCATTTTCTTATATTTTGTTAAGTATTTTCACATGTATATTGATAAGAAATATTTGTTTATAATTTTCCTTTTTTGTGTTTTCTTTGTTTTGGAATCAGGACAATTCTAGCTTCATAAAATGGAATAGGAAGTGTTTCCTCTTTTTCTGTGTCCTAGAACAGATTGTGTGGAAGAGATATTAATTCCTCTTTAGAGATTGAAGTCTTCATCTATCCAAAAAGTTTCACTTTTTGGGAGTGTTTCGATTGTTTCTTGACTCAACAATCTACATCATCAAAGTTGTCAAAGCATTGTTTATCTTATTAATTTTTTGATGTTTGCAGGGTTGGTAGTGATATCCCATTTCATTTCTGGTAATTGATTATCTAAGACTTCTCTGTTTTTGTGTTCTTCGTTAGTCTCACTAGAAGTTTGTCACTTTCACTGATTTTTTTAAAAAGCCAGTTTAAGTAAATTTCATTGGTTTCTGATGTCCTTACTATATTCTACCTCTGATTCCTTTGGGTTTATTTCGTTCTTCCTTTTCTACATTTTTAAGGTGAGAGCCTCAGATATTAACTTGAGACTTTTACTTTTCTAGTAATGTAACCATTTAGTGCTATGAAATTCCTTCTACACTTTAGTTGTGTGCCACAAATTTTGTTACGTTGTATTTTCATTTAGTTCAGTATATTTTTTTTGTGTTTTTATATTTCTCTGAGTATTCTTCATTGACTTGTGGAATATCTGGATTTCCTTAACATCTAAGTATCTGGAGATTTTCCTATTATCTTTTTTCTTACTGATTTCTAACTCAAATTTACTATGGTTGCTGAACAAACTGTTGATTTCAGTTCTTGTAAATTTGTTGAGATTCATTTATGTTCACAATAATGTGATCCATTTTGTTACAGATTCTTTGGGTGTTGAAAAGAATGTATATTCTGTTGTTCTGTAATATCAAGAAAAGTTTTTTGATTGATAATGTTTTTGACATCTTCTGTATCTTTGTTGATACTGTGTCCAGTTTTTCATCAGCTATGAGCTATGGTTTTTGCAGCTTTGTCATTGGTTTCATACACATTTAGGATTGATATATTTTTTTGGAGTATCTACTCTGGTAATTTTTGTTTGTTTTTTTCTCTCTCCTTTATCTGACATTAATAAAACCATTCCTGCTTTTTTAAAAAAATTGAGATTAAATTCAAATAACCTATACTGTTTAACCATATTAAAGTGTGCAATTAAGATGTTTTTATTATATTTGTAATGTGTAACCATTACTAGTGTCTAATTTTAGAATATATTTTATTACTCAAAAAGAAACTCCATACCACTACTCTCTATCCTGGCAACTACTAATTTATTGTGTCTCTGGATTTACCTATTTTCAATATTTCCTATAAGTAGAGTCATGTTTATGTGACCTTTTCTATCTGACTTACTTTAATTAGCATGCTTTCAGTGGTCATGTATGTTGTAATATTACTTATCAGTACTTCATTTCTTTTTATGGGTGAATAACAGTTCATAATATTGGTACTCCACATTTGTGTATCCATTCATTGGTTGGTGGACTTTTGAGTTTCCACTTTTTGCACGTTAACAGCAATGCTGTTAGAACATCCTTGTTCAAGCTTTTGTGTGGACATATGTTTCCACTTCTCTTGAGTACTTATTACCTAAGAGAGGAATTGCTGGCTGATACTGTATCTCTCTATGTTTAACTTTTTGGTGAATTACCAAGTTGTTTTCCATTTTGCATGCCCCATTTTGCATTCCCACCAACAATATATGAGAGTTCCAATTTTTCTATATCTTTGCTAATACGTGTTATAGTCTCTTTTTTTAAATAGCCATACTAGTTGGTTTGAAATGTCTTACTGTGTTCTACTTTTTTTGATTAATATTTGTGTAATCTATTTTTTTCTGCACTTTTACTTTGAACTCTCCTGCATTATTGTGTTGGGAGCCATTTTGGGCTCACAGGTTGAGACCCCTCCCTGTGTGGGCTCATAGGTTGAGACACCTCCCTGTGTGGAAAAGGCGGTTGAAGCAAAGCTCCCGCCGGCCAAGATGGCGCCTAGTCTTACCTCCTTCTAAATAATCTTTCAGGCTTGGATTTCTTGAACTGCTCTTGTTGGCCCAATGGGATATAATGCTCTTTGGGTTTATGGCATATGGAAAAGGGGACCTGAAGTGTGATGTCTTGATAGATAATATCTGAATGAGAGTAACCTGGCCAGAAGTAACCTCAAATTTGCCTCTTGGGGACAGGTTACACAAATTGATCATACAGAATAGCAGTTATGAGTTGGCTAGAAATTAGTAGACGTTAGGCCCCAAGATTGCTTGAACCAAACTAGATTTTCCCTGCAGGTATCGCATTGTGTTAATCGTCCCCTCAGCCTCACCATAAAACCTCAATGCACATCTCTGTAAAGCTTCTCTCAGTATTTGATTAACAGATTGATAGGAGAGATTGTAAAGAGACTTAGGACCTTCCCTGGAGGTTAGCCGAGCCCAAAAGTTAGCAGCACTGTTTATAGATAAGGTAACAGTAGCCAAACAAAAGTTGCTACACATATTTTCACTGATCAACAACAAATATTGAGCACCTCCCTGAGGTTAACATTTCACGAATCCTTTTGTAAATCTCATCCCCACGCTCCCTTATAATAAAAAGGCAATAACAAAATACTTTTATAGAAACTACCATAAAGAATAGATAGACATGAGCCCTTACCATATAGGCTCACTCACTCACAAAGGAAAAGAACTTAGACAAGCATTAGAGATCATGTCTCTACCAAGCGAATAATACCTCCTCCATTATGGTTAAGGATTATGAATAGAATGACTCCTAATCTACCTACAGATGATTAACATAGGTCTTAAGGCAACAATGTACAAGCCCTCTGTTTACCAAGGGCTACGACAATCCTGCTGTCTTCCTAAAAACTTTATCTCATTATTTCCTCTGCTCTGCCTCAAAAACAATGCATGATTTTGGAACCAAGTCATAGAAATGGTTACTGCCCAATCTTAGATAAAAATATCTCCTTCTAAGTCTGGGGGATTCACCAGTATGCCTACCTAAGAAAAATTGTAAATGATGCCTTGTCACGGATGTATTGTCACTCACTGCCTTTAAATAAAGAAACTAAGACCAGCAGGGCAGAGATGCCAGAATTACCAGAACCACCTGCTTGGTGATCAGACTACATCTCGTGGCTCTCTCATTCCTTTTGCCGGCCGTCCATCCTTTGGGGACCCCTGGACTCACTGGAGCTGGGCTCTGGCATTATTGTATTTACAGTTTCTTTTAGATAGCATACAGTGGGACTGGATTTTTAATCTAGTCTGCCAAATTTTAATTGCTAGATTTGGACCATTTACATTTTAATTTTTTTATTTTTAGAAAGAGAGTATGTGTATGTGCGCGCATGTGAGGGGCAGGGCAGGGGGAGAGAGAGAATATCTCAAGCAGGCTCACGCTCTTTAGCATGGAGCCCAACGCAGGACTCCATGTCATGACCTTGGGGTAATGATGTGAGCCAAAGTCAAGGGCTGGACATTCAACCAACAGTGCCACCCAGGCATCCCAAGACCATTTATATTTAGTGTAACTATGGGTAGGTTATGCCCTAAGGCTAACATTTTCGTTGGTTTTTGCTTTCTGGTAGATCTATTTTTAATTTTTCTTTTTTTGCCTTCTTGTTGGTTACTTAAACATTATTTAGAATTCTGTTTTCATTTACATGTAGCTCTTTTGAGTATATCTGTTGTGAAGGTTTTTTTTAGTGATCGTTTTAGGTGTACATTTCATATAGCTAACTTACTATAATCTAATGATATCATCAGTTTTTTAGTTGAAGTGATGCATAGAAACCATACTTTTATGTTTCTTTACTCTCTTCTATTTATTATACAATTATCTTAAATATTTCCTCTGTGTATGTTGAGAACCACATCAAATATTTTTGCTTCACCATGAAGCAGAGTTTAGAAACCTCAAGAAAAGAGGGAAAGTCT
This sequence comes from Paguma larvata, assembly GCA_030068075.1. Taxonomy (NCBI): domain Eukaryota; kingdom Metazoa; phylum Chordata; class Mammalia; order Carnivora; family Viverridae; genus Paguma; species Paguma larvata. The sequence goes on from CM057838.1 coordinate 43,564,372, forward strand.
TATATTTACTGTGCTTTTGCTTACTGTGTTTTTCATTTTTCCTAGTATTCTAAAGTTCCTTATTTTATTCTTTCTGTTTGGAGAACTTACTTTTCGTGTTCTTTTAGGGTAGATTTGCTACTGAAAATATCATTTCTTTCACACTAAAAGTTCTAAACCTAAAAATTCTACTAAGTTAAATACTTAACAAAATATTAACAAAGTTTCTTAGTTTTCCTTCAGTTGAAAATGTCTGATTTTCCCCTTCAGTCCTGAAGGATATTTTCAGCAGTTGAAAATATGCCACTTCTTATGTGCCTTTATGGTTTCTAATGAAACCGATAAGCTGCTGATATTTCAATTGCTTCTTCTCTATGGGTAAGGTATGTGTTTTAATTTCTTAGATTACTCTGGGGTCAGCTTTTTAATTTCAGGATTATATCTTTTGCCAGATTTGTACAGTTTTTAGCCATTACTTCTTCAGGTGCTTTTTCACCTCTATCTTCCTTGTCTCCTTTGGGAGGAGGACAGTCTGATGACATGATTGTTAGATTTCCTGTGATGTTTCCACAGGTCCCTGAAATTCTGTTCATTTATTTTTTCTATTTTCTCTGTAGCTGAGATGAGGTAATTCTATTGTTCTGTCTTCCAATTTAGTGATTTTTTTTCTTTGTCTTCTTCATTCTGGTTTTGAACTCACCCACTGAATTCCTTATTCTGTTATTGCATTTTCCAATTCTAAAATATGTATTTCGTTTGTTTTTTATGTCACTTTCTTTCTCTTCTCTTCCTTCTCTTCTTCTTTTACTATAACTTTCTATTTCTTTGTTAGATCTCTCTATTTTCATTTGTCTCAACTACACTTATAATTGCTTATGGAAACATTGTTATGATGACTACTTAAAAGTTTTTGTCAGATAGTTCCAATGTCTCCATCATCTCAGTGGCCCCTATTGTTGTTTTTTTTTGCATTTGGGATCTTGGTTTTTGGTTTAAGTTCTTTTCTTTTTTTAAAAAATTTTATTTATTTAAGTCACCTCTACACTGAACATGGGGCTCAAGCTTATGACCCTGAAATCAAGAATCGCATGCTCTTCCCATTGAGCCAACCGGGCACCCCGGTGTAAGTTATTTTTTTATTGAAACCTGGATATTTTGGATATTGGTGTCTGAGACTCTGGATTTTATTTAAACTTATGTTTTATCTGACTTCATCTGATAATTCTCTAGCAGTGGAAGGGGACATATGCCTTGTTACTACTGGGTGAGGATGGAAGTCCAGGTATTCCACTTGGCCTCCATTGCTATCTAAGGGGGCAGGCAGTTCTTGTAACTTCTGGCCCAAGATGGAAATTCCAGCTCTCCTTTAGAACGCCATTTGACATCTTTCAGTCTTGGAATAGTTGGGTTGCCTCATTGCTGTTCTCCATGAGGTCTCTGCTGACACCATGGTGGTGGTGGTGGTGGTGGTGGTGGTGGTGGTTGTGGTGGTGGTATGGCTCATCATGGCATCTTCTTCCAATAAAGGCTGTTTTGTTTGTTTACCTTGAAAATCTATTGTTTAGAGTAGTTACCATCATTAACTATTTAGCTGGATCTTCTGTATAGCTTGATATAGTTTCTACATTAGCACTTGCTGCTTCACCTGGCACTTTTATTAGGGAGATAGCTTCTTTCCTTAAATCTCATGAACCTACCTCTGCTAGCTTCAGACTTTTCATCTGCAGCTTCGTCACTTCCGTTGCCTTCAAAGAATTGAAGAGAGTTTGTGCCTTGCTCTGGATTAGGCTTTGGCTTACAGGAATGCTGTGACTCCTTTGGTCTTCTATGTAAGTGATTAAAACTTCATATCAGCAATAAGATTGTATCATTTGTGTGTTCACTGGGGTAGCACTTTTTATTTCCTTCAAGAACTTTCCCTTTGCATTCACAACTTGGCTAACTCTTTGGCACAAGAGGCTTAGCTTGTGGCCTGTCTTGGCTTTTGACATGCCTTCCTTGCTAAGCTTAATCATGTCTAGTTTTGATTTAGAATGAGAGACATGTGACTTACTTGAACATGTAGAGGCTATTGTCGGTTATTAATTGGCCTAATTTCAATATTGTTGTGTCTCAAGGATGAGGGAGACCCAAGAAGAGGTGGGAGAAATGGGGAATGGCTGGTTGGTGGAATAGTTGGAAAGCACACAACATATATTAACATGTGTTAACTGTCCAGTACGGTGTGTTCTTGGTGCTCCACAACATTACAATAGTAACCTCAAAGATCACTGATCAGAGATCACCAGAACAACTATGACAATAATGAAAATGTTTTAAATATTGTAAAAATTACCAAAATGTGACACAAAGACGTGAAGTGAGAAAAGTCTATTGGAAAAGTGGCACCGATAAACTTGCTTGACTCAGGATTGCCACAAACCTTCAATTTATAAAAAACGTGTTGTCCTTGAAAGACAACAAAGTGTAGTGGGGAAAAAAAAGTACACCTGTAGTTAAGTAGTCAGTGATCTTACCTGTTATTGTTAATATCTTTATGAAAATGATACTTGGAGGTCTGTGCCTTTTGAATGAATGGTGTTCACACCGGCCTTCTATTGGCTATCCTCATTGCGACATTGTGTCCAGGCAAAGACGGCATTCCAGAAGTGTGAAACTTTAGGTAGCTCCTTTTACGGCATTTCCATTTTTGGCATTTTGTACAATATGAAGTGGGGACATCCTTTTGTCGTTACTGGTTAACGACCAATAGTACTTTTCTCACTAGATTATGGATTTCATGAGAGAAGATTCTAAAATGGCCTTGTCTGCTCCTGTAGCTCCAGACTGTGGTTGGTGTTTGGTAGTCTTAATGAAAACTTAATTAAGTGAATGCATGAATGAATGAGACATGTAAGTCAAAATTAGTGTGTGCATGAGAGACCATGAGTAGGCGATAATGCTTAGGTGCAGACAAAACTTGCATCCTTACACCACGACGATTGCCTTCTCCAGTGAGAGACGCTCTGGAGTTGGATGCAGTAGATCTTTGATTTTATCATGGATTGGAGGTCAGTGATGGAAGGAGCAAGACTAGATCTTGGTTGCAGTCACTTCTTACTGTAAAAGACTAGCTTGTTGGGCTCAGAGTTTAATAGTGGTGAGGTAATTAGCTTGGCAGTTTTACTTTGTGGTGGAATTGAGAGTGCCTTATGGCAGAATATGAATTAAACTAAGGAAAGAAGAATGATCTTGTCTTTCATAGAGTGAGAATGTTGTATTTAATTTTATTCTACTGTGCCCTTTCCCAAATCCCCTTAAACACACACACACACACACACACAGTATTTCCTTAACTTAAAAGATAGTTTTTCTCTTTATTATGATCTCTTTTACTTTGTCAGCTAGTCATTTAACATCCTTCTGCATGTTAAAAATTAAAAAAAAAATCCTTGCTGCAATTTCCCTCTTGTGTTTATAATAAAGTGCTTTAAAATAGACTCTGGGCTTATGTGGTTCTGTCTGTCTGTCTGTCTGTCTATCTATCTATCTATCTATCTATCTATCTATCTATGTCCCTACCTACCTACCTATCTGAGAGAGTGCCTGAGTGGGGAAAAGGGGCAGAGAGAGGGAGGGGGAGAGGTAGAGAAAGAGGGATGGAGAGAGAATGAATTCCAAGCAGGCTCCATGCTTAGCCTGTCTCCCTTCCCACCCTGGCTCAGCCTGGGACTCAATCTCACAAACCATGAGATCATGACCTGAGCCGAAATCAAGAGCCAGACGCTTAACCGATGGAGCCATCCAAGTGCCCCTTTTGTGTGGTATTTTTAAATGATCTCATTTCATTTTTGCTTTAATGCCTGCATAGTTGCTTTGCTTTTTTCTTAATTTAGTGACCAAGAGTGATGGCTTCTTCTCCTTCTTCCCCACTTTCACTGTCAGAATATGGAGTTTAATATAATAAGACTTTCGCATAGTAGTCTTGCTTTGGATATTTCTCCCAGTGGCTATTAACTGAGAATTTAATTTCATATAGTTCTTTCCATATGTGTCATAAAATTACCTAATCCTAGAAGCAGGCACTTTGTGTTTTCTAAGTATTTTTATTTTCTATCTTATCCTAAGTGTTATTTTTTTGAAGTTCCTATATATAGATAATACTAAATGATCGTAAGTAGCAATTGGGCATTATTTAGTATTTCAGTCAAGACTTTTATATATAGAAAAACCACTGTAATATTGCATCACTTTGTTACTTGTATCACAAAGAAATAATTAGCATTCTTCACTTGGTATTTTAATTCTGGAAGCTAGGGGAGATAGAAAAGGTCACAGGAGCTATCCTTGCAGTATTAACTTGAAACATATTTACAGTTATTCCTTGACATTTTTTTCATCTTTCCCTAATGTCACTAACTGACTTTATCTAGTCCATATTTTTTCTATGACATGTACAAAAATATGGTAACTGCTTCATTTAGCTAGTGTAAGTTTTCTTTACGTTTTGAAAAATATTACTGACAGCGTATGAGAATATTGCTTTCTTCAGAGGATGCTTTTCTATATCTCATGATGTAGTAATGTAGTATTTAATCTCCTTCCAGTGGAGTTAATCATTGACTTTTAGAGCTAAAAAAATATCTTAGAGTCAAATCCAGCCAGTCACTTTTTTCTAATGAAGAAACTAAGCCACAGAGGTTTTAATCAAATTACAGAGCTATTTGATGGCACAATTTACACTAGAATAAAGGTCTAGTGATTATTGTATTTTCCAGTAAACTCCCTCATTATTCCCTAATGTACCGTAACCTGAACTTCCTCACTCCAAGCTTGTGTTGTTTAACAGTTATGAAAATAGGCTAGCTAATATTTACTGAATGCTTATATCCACTGTCCATTTATCATTTCAGTGCTCATGATTATTTTCTAAGGTAGTTTTGTACCCACTTTATGAATTTATACCAACTTTAGAGATAAGAAGACTGAAACAATACAGTTAAGTTCATTTCAGGGCTCCTAATGTGTTTAGTAGCTCTGCATACTCTCTGTTGTTTAAGCTAAAAGTAATTGTTGCTCCTTCATCTGCCATGAATAAAATCTTGTGGAAAAAATTCATTTTTAAGCTACATTTATTTACTGTGGAAATATGTAGTATATCTTGACATGACTTCTGTGCTTGGCAGCATGGCATACTAGTTAACCTGAAAACCTTTCCTCTGTAATGGTGGATAATATATAATATGCTGGGTAACATATAACATATAGTTCTAAGTGAATTACTGAGCCTGCGCACGTGCGGCTCACACACACACACACACACACACACACACACACGATGAAAGAAAAAGTCCAAACCAGGGAGGAAACCTAAAACCAAAGTTGGAAGCAGGCACTCAAGCTTTGAATGTCCTAATGGGCTGGCAAACTCACTTATCAGGGAGCTTGGATTTTAATCACCAAAAGGGGATGGAGACAAGAAGGGGAGAATTGGGAAGTGATGTTGCATTTCCCTAAGCTCATAACTTCTGAGTAGAAAGGTAGACTGTTTCAAAAATATGCTCTACTCTTGATTTAGCAAAGAAATTTCTTGTCTTGGCCTTGATGGGGGAAGTGGGAGCATGCTTTCCCCCAGATTTGTAACCACAGTCCTGTCCTCATTCAGATTTTAGTTCCTTGTGTAGTCTAGGAACCAGCAAGCAAGTTAACTTAAAACGTCATCCTGGTTGGACTGTTCATATCTCTGGATATCTAGTAGTAGACAGGTATGTGCTCTGGCTTATACCTTCAACTAAAGCAGTGTATTCCGAAAGCCTTGTGAAATGTAGACTCAGAATCCAGAATTACCAAGACCTTGAAAATAATCCATCGAGAGCAGGAGTTAGCAGAGATCTCCAATGACCAATTTAGATTCCTAGATTTTCAGATAATGTAATCATTGGAAACAGTATAAAATGGCTATGTTTAAAATTATTAAGGAAGCTAAAGATGGATTTGAAAATATGAAAGAGGCACAGATGTAGTCAATAAAAACTAAAGAATTTCAAAAAGAAAAATATAATCTTTGTAGTTAGAAGTCACTAAATGGAATATATAGATTAGACACAGCCAAAGACACTATTAGTGAACTTGAAGGTGGATATAAAGAACCTATGCAGAGTGTAGCACTGAGAAGAGAGATGAACATGTGAGATACGGGTAAAAAATTCCAGACACTAGAATGAGGTGATTCTAGTGACATTCTAGACATTCTATAATTAGACAATTATATATGTCTAATAAAGATTCTTCAGAAGAGAGACTAGGAGGAAGGTGAATATTTAGACTTTTTTTTAACCCCCCAAATTGATATGTGAATCTTCAGACTTAAGAATCATAACTCCTGAACAGGAAAAATAAATCTTTAGGTAGAGACATTGTCATGAAACCCCCACTATGCTAAAGAGAAACAAATATTTTAAAATTTTTTTATTTTTTTTATTTTTTAGAGACAGAGAGTGAGCAAGGGAAGGGTAGAGAGAGAGGGAGACACAGAATCTGAAGCAGGCTCCAGGCTCTGAGCTGTCAACACAGAGCCCGACGCGGGGCTCAAACTCACAAACCGTGAGATTATGACCTGAGCCGAAGTTGGCCGCTTAACCGACTGAGCCACCCAGGTGCCCCAGAAACAAATATTTAAAAGCAGCCCAAGGGAAAAAGAAATTAATGACATGATCTGCCAACAGTAATGTTAATTTTTAAATTTCCTGTATTTGGTGAAAAACTATTCTGAGTCGCTGTGCTCAGCGATCTGAAATTCTGTTTGACTAGCCCAACAATTTTATGATCCCGCTCTTTCCAATCAAAATCAGTTACTGAATCTTCTTGTCAGACTATATCCGTAAGTTGTAAGTTCTTCAGTACTCTAAGTAGCTCCACCCCCTTTCAAATGAAAACATTTCTTTTTCTAGTTCCTCATACACAGAAATGTCCATACTCCCACACCTGCAGTCATGACACAATAGGACAATCAATGTTAAGTATGTAAGCTTGAAGAGGAGCAGGTTAATTGTTAATATAGATTAGTTTTCCAAGAATGTATGCATTTAGTATATCAGAGATATGTAGGAGTGAGACTCTGGTTCATAGAGTTTTAAAGCTAGGAGCAAATTTCATTTTGTTAATCTTTATATTAAGAGTTATGTTATAAACTTGGTGACGGAAGTTTATTGTTTTAGATTAAGGCATCTCTTTTCATCAGTCTTGCAGTATGAAGCTGAGTCTTGTCAAATGTGTATTGCCATTGTTGGTGTAAAAAAAAATTAAGTATCATAGAAGCTGATGTGTAGTTATATGTTGGTCAGTAAATGCTTGTTGATTCTCTTTTTGCTGGTAATTACAGCAATATGGACAGGGAGGGATTGCTGAGATGCAAGTAAGGAGGGAACAATGAAAAGTACGTTCTGGAGGACTTTGTGATTTGTTCCCTGTTAATATTTAAAGTTCATTTCCGTCACCTGATTATCACTGGGCACTACACTTTCCAGATTATTTTTTATTTTTTGCTATTTAATTGGGTATGGTTCAGTGGTTTTATTTTATATTCTGTTGAAAATATTGAATGACTTTTACACAAATAATTTGGCTTAACTCAGCTGTGGAATGTTACTTCATTTGCTTTTCCATGTAAGAGCAACAAAATCATCATCCTTAACAACAATAGCAAAACAATCACTGTTTTTTAAACTTTGTTGTCTCCTATTTCCTTGTCTTATTAGAGGGAGGCATTTTTTTTTAATGTTTATTTATTTTTGAGAGACATAGAGAGAGTATGAGCAGGGGAAGGGCAGAGAGAGAGGGAGATACAGAATCCGAAGCAGGCTCCAGGCTCTGAGCTGTCAGCACAGAGCCCGACGCGGGGCTCGAACTCACAGACCATGAGATCATGACCTGAGCCGAAGTCGGCCGCTTAACCAACTGAGCCACCCAGGCACCCCGAGGGAGGCATTTTTAGTCTTTGTCACCTATTGAGTCTTAGATGTACCGAGTAAGCCAGTTAGTTCTATCTTACTCGTCCTTGCCTACCCAGCAGCTTCCATTCAGGCTCCTTTCTTCTCATGCGGTCAGTCTTTCATTTCACTTTCTCCCTTTATTCTTTCCCTGAAATGATAAATACTTACCTTTTACTATAAATCAACTATTAGGAAGCTGTTTCCTACTTTTTTTAATATAAATTTTTAAAGTTTATTTATTTATTTTGAGAGATGGAGGAGAGTGGAGAGAGAGAATCCCAGCAGGCTCCACACTGTCAGCATAGAGCCCAGTGTGGGGCTCAAACTCAGGAACCATGAGATCATGACCTAAGCTGAACTCGTTAGTGGGACACTTAACCAGCTGAGCCACTCAGGCTCCTCTGCGTACTGTTTTTTAATAGCTCTGCTAAAACGGCTATCCCTTCAATGCATATTTTCAAAGAATTTATCTTTTCCCTCTTTTAAAAGACTTTATTATTGGTTTACTAACCTGTTATCTTATTATTTTTGTGTATCCAGCATGGGTCCTGGCTGCTTGAGTGTCCTGAGTGGCATTTTGTTTTGTTTTATTAAATTAGAGTTTATAAGACTTGTAACGAAAAGCACAGTCCTATGGGCCCCTTTTATCTTCCCTACGTTTTTAGAGGCAATCATTTTATGCTTATTCTTAGATATTTACTCTAAATTTCCAAATAGAATGCTTACATCACAATTTTCTTCTCTTCCATGTGTAGATAATATCTACATAAATTCTAAACTTTTTTTTTTTTTTTTTTTTTTTTTTTTTTTAAAGAGAGCAAGAGCTAGGGGGCAAAGGGGCAAAGGAAGAGAAGGGGAGAGAAGAGAGAGTCTTAAGCAGCCTACACTCTTGTCACAGAGCCCAATGCAGGGCTCCATCCTACAACCCTGGTCATGACCTGAGCCCAAAATTAAGAGTTGGACGCTTAACCAACTGAGCCACTCAGGTGCCCCTACATACATTCTGCTATCACAGTCTTAGTGCCTTAAAACAACATAAATTTATTTCCTTACAGTTCTGTAGTTGAAAAGTCTGAAATGAGGGATGCATGGGTGGCTCAGTTGGTTAAGGGTCCTACTTCAGCTCAGGTCATGATTTCATGGTTTGTGAATCTGAGCCCCGCCTTGGGCTCTGTGCTGACAGCTCAGAGCCTGGATGGAGTCTGCTTCAGATTGTGTCTCCCTCTCTCTCTGCCCCTACCTGCCTCACACTGTGTCTCCCACCCTCCCTCCTCCCTCTCTCCCTGTCTCTCAGAAATAAATAAACAGTAAAAATATTATAAAGTATTGAAATGAGGGGTGCCTGGGTAGCTCAGTCTGTTAAGTGTCTGACTCTTGGTTTCAGCTCAGGTCATGAACTTATTGTGGGTTTGAGCCCAGTGTCAGGCTCTGAACTGGCAGTGCAGAGCTCGCTTGGAATTCTCTCTCTCCCCCTTTCTCTGCCCTTCCTCCACTCGCCTGCTCTCCCTCTCTCTCAAAAATAAACATTAAAAAAAAAAAAAGTATGGAATGAGTCTCATATGAAAATCAAGGTGTCAGCATGCTATATTCCTTTTGCAAGCTTCTCAGAATCTGTTTCCTTGCTTTTTCCACCTTCTGAAGGCCACCCGCATTCATTGGTCTGTGACCTTCATCCTTCATCTCAAAAGCCAGCAACATCACTGTGACAGTGCTTCTGTTACCACATGCCTTCTCTGATTCTCTTCTTTTGCTCCTTCCTTTCATTTTAAAGACCTTAGTGATTATATTGTGTCCACCAGGATGATGCAAGATAATTTCTCTATTTCAAATCAGCTGATTAACAAGCTTAATTCCATTGGCAACCTTAATTCTCCTTTGCCATGTAAGGTAATATACGGTATTCACAAATCTTGGGCCTAGGATGTGTACATCTTTGGTAGCAGTAGGTAGGGGTGGGGGTGGGGTGGCATTATCATGCCTACCAAAGAGGATTTAGCTTTTTGGACTGACACTCACTGACTGTCTCTTTAGTGTTTTTTTCTCCTGAATAATCCAATTATTAGATAATTTTTCGTTTAAATTTATATTCATTATTAATATATTATGACCATGTATGAATGGATTGTAATATATACTACCATTGAATAATTTTTCCATGTGCAACTTCTATTCCTGGAGTTAATAACCGCCCTATTAAAATTTGATTAGTGTTCTATGTACTTATTAATTCCCCAAAACTCTTACAGAAGATTCTCTTCTCTCAGTAGTTCAAATATGTGAAATAGTTTTAATTTTTGTAGTCATTATTCTTTTAGTGTACTATTTTTTCCTATTTTAATCTCTATTTCTTTTTTTTTTTGAAATTCAAATAACTTTTATTTAAATTGAAAATAATTAAAACTTCATTTATAGTCAAAATCCTTTTGTTATGAAAATCATGGGTATTTTTAGGTTAAGGCAGAGATATTTCTAGGTTAACAAGACCAGATTTGACTTTGGACTCATTCTTTAAACAAATCATAAAGAATGGAGGAAAAAATAAGTTATTTACAGAAAATAACTATATATGTACCAAGAGGTGTAAATTTGGTGACAAAAGAGACTTAAGCACATGCTGGCATCTCAGAAGCAGTTCTCAAAGAGCTTAATTTTATTTCTAATCCTACTGTAGAGCTGTCTTGAAGTTTCCCTTTATCATTGTCCATTCCCTTTTCTCTTATGTTAGATCCCTGTTTCTTGGATCACATATGTGATTCTCTCCTCATTTACTTCCTGTTTTCGGTGGAGCACAATTTCATAGTTATCTTTCCAGCAGAGGAAGTAAACTTTTTTTTTCAGATCTGATTATGTCTGATGAATCTTTCTTCTGCTTTCATATGTGATTGATAGTTTGGCTGTCCATAGACTTGTAGGTTGAGAATGATTTCTCTACAGTATTTTAAAAGCATTGCTTTATTGTCTCCTTGTTTTCCACTGTTGCTTTTGAGAAGTTTGATGCCATTCTAGTTGTATGTTGTATATTGGTATGTCATCTGTTTGTTTTTTTATGAATTTGTTTTTTTATCTCAGAGCTTTTAGCAGCTTCTGTTTCAGGTGGTGGACATCTCAAGGTATGCTTTTTCATTTGTTATGATGGATTTATGGTACATCTTTTTAAGTCGAAGCTCTCGTTCTGCAGTTTGGAGAAATCTTGAATTATTTCTTTATTTTCTCCCTTTTGTTCAATAGTCTTTTTGCAACTTTTGAGTTTTAGATATTTGTATGTTTGTGTTGATTCTTTCATTTTATTGTCATTTGTCTCCCATTTTTAGTCTCTTGGAATTTTTTGTTTTATTATATGGTAAATTTCTTCAACTCTCTTTTCTAGTTTTTCTATTTAAGGAGAATTAAGTCATGTTTTTAATATCTAACGGCTATTTTTTTTCTCTGAAATTTTTAACAGAACGTCTTGTTTTTGCTGTATCTTCTGTATTCTCTCTGAGGATAGTAATTATTATTACTAAGATTTTTGTTTTTGGCATTGTTTACCCCAACTTTCTCTGTGTTTTTTAAAATCATAAGCCTCTAACTCAGAGTTCTTAGAGAGTAATGAAATAAAGATCTCATCATCCAGTACATATCAGTACATATACTATGTATAAAATTTTAGACAATCTTCTCTTTAAAACATGCACCCTTTTCTTTGGTTGTATTCCCCAGTCCAAAGTTCTTTTGGTTTAACCTCTCCATAGTGAACTGTTAGTCTTTTGCCAGAATGAGTGTAGGGTAGTTAGTTGCATGGCTGTATGGATTAGGGGAAGGGATCTGTGGCTATTAGATGGACTTTGAGCCTCTCAGCTTTCTAGCCTCATTTGTATTCTTGCCCTCTGAATTGCCTGGTTTCTTTAATTTTTAATATTTCAGTGCTTACTACAGGTCAAGTTCCTTCTTAGTAGAGTAGAAAAAAGTGCATTGGGTAATGGAAGAAAGTCATTTCATTGCTACTTGTTCATCAAATACTCACCTTTCAAAATTTTGATGATACCTCTTGTCTCTTTGAATAAGCTCTTGCATATTCAGCTGTTGTCTTTTCCTTTTTATGTATTTGTGGGTTTAAGGCCCTAAAAAAATTTAACAGTTTTTTAATGGTGGTTAATAGAGGGGATATAGGTAAACTTATATGGAGTTCAACTCCTTAATCTTTTACTTAGATACACACACACATATGTAGGTCATTCTCGTTAGTTTATCTTTTAATAATTACAAGAGTGATCATAAGCTGATTACTGAACATCGGAGAGTTGACACTGAGGATTAAGGCCTTAGGGAGGATGGAAGAATTATGGCAGATCAGAAAGTCGGTGGAAAAAGAATCAGAGTTAATGGTGTACCACAGGACTAAGAATATGTGTTACCAGTTGCTATTTTCCAGAAACGAACTACAAGGAGAAGAAGTGACAGTGCATTATTTTATATTAAATTCTATTTTAAAAATTCAATATTATTTTTAGATTATCTCCTTGATAGTGTATACAATGTGAAATTATATTTCAGTACAGTGTCTTAGGGATTCCCTCTTATCCTCTAGTGGACTATGACTGCAGCATTTGAGTAAATGAATGTGAGAGTACTCTGTGAAAGGAATATTTCATAATTTAGATACTGTCATTATCTTTGTGATTGTCCTCTTGACTCAGGTCAGCTCTTCTCTCAATTAAGTTCTGTGTAAAGTTGAGCTCTTTTCTGATTTAAATACCTTGAACAGTAACTACAATACTTTGGCTTCAATATGTAACAATAGGAAACAGTAGCTTGCCTTTAGCTACATAATTACTCAGCTACTTAATTAATGTTGCTTCTATCCAAAGCCAGAGCTTTTTTGGTTTCAGAGCTTTTGTTCTTTTAGTTTCACCATGTTGTGGGAGATTTCCTTTCACACTTTCAGGAAGCAGTATTCATGTAGGACATGATGAATGGTGCTCTGACTTGTGTAATGTCAAGACTGTGTTCCTTTCAACCTTTTTAGTGCTTACTTTTGGGCGTTTTACAAATTTTGGTTTGAAGGTAGAGTGGAAAGAAACCAAGGTTATTTTTTAAGACTTTTCTGGGGCACCGAGGTGGCTCAGTCAGTTGTATGGACTCTTAATCTCAGCTCAGGTCTTGGTTTTAGGGCCGTGAATTCAAGCCACACATTTGGCTCCCTGCAGACAGGAGCCTCTCAAAAAAAAAAAAAAAAAAAGATTTCTATTTTAGGGGGGACCTGGCTAGCTCAGTCCGTCAAGCATGTGACTCTTGATCTCAGGGTCGTAAGTTCGAGCCCCATTTTGGGTGTAGAAATTACTTAAATAAATAAATAAACTTTAAAAAAAACCTAAAAAAATAAGACCTTTTTTTTTTTTTTTTAAAGAACAGTTTCAGGTTCATGGCAAAATTGAGGGGAAGTTAATTCCCATATATGCCTTGAACCACACATGCACAGCCTCTCCCAATATCAGCATCTCCCACGAGAGTGGTACTTGTGTTACAATGAATGAACCTGCACTCACATATCATAATCATCCAAAGGCTATAGTTTTCATTAACAAGATAATTTTTTACTAGTAGCTTTTCTTTGTTGTTGAAGTCCATCAAGAGATGACTGTAATTTATTTTTTTTTTAATCTGAACTTATGGCATTTAAAACATTTATAAAAAAAAGATTTTCTTGAGAAATTTGGCATAATGATGTGGTTTTTAAAACAAGTTTTGAAATATTTGAGAAATATAATGATCATAAAAATGTAAACTAAGTTCGTGAGAGTCTAAAACAAGATAATATATATATATATATGGGAGATTTATATGTATATAAATATATATATATATGTATATAATGAGATTCTTCCCAGAAGAGGTTCCAGGCAACTTTTTCTGATAAGAGTATTATATACAGCATGAATTAGATAATAACAAAGGCCTACCATTTGTCAGGGCACCTGACTGGCTCAGCCGGAAGTGCCTGTGACCCTTGATGTGTGGTGGCAAGTTTGAGCCCCATGTTAGGTGTAGAGTTTACATACATACATACATACATACATACATAAACAAACAAACAAACAAACATTGAGAAAAAAAAAAGGACCTACCATTTATGATTCAAGGTAGAGTCCGAATTGTTGTAAATTGTACAAGAAGCAGTGATATAAGATAACTTAAAAACAAAGAAATTTTGGCATATTCTTATTCTTTTGCTTTTACATCTACCAAAAGTTAATTCTTTTCATTCTGAACACCATCAGCAACCCTTGAGAGAACCATTCAGTAGCTCTTGTCTGCCGACCATTTTCTAGGTTCTATATATGCTTTGAAAAATTGACATCGAATGAAAGTCTCACTGTGGGGACTTTAGGGCCAGGGGAGGGTATCATTCCATTTTATATTCTTCTCATCTACCGTAATGATTGGAGCAGAGTAAATTATCCACTAATAACTTACCACAACTGCAATAGATGTTAAATACGTAGGGTAGCTCAGCCTCCTTTTTTATAAGGAGAAATGTGATTCAGGCTTTGCCTGTTTCTGACTTAAAACTTGCTAAAACCCTTATTTCTCTAAGTCTTGGTTTTCCCATCTACAAAATGGAAGAGTAATATTCACCACAGGATTTTGTTTTGTTTTATTTTGGAGATAAATAATACATAGTGTTTGACAGTAAGTGCTCAATGAGTGTTAAGTGCTATGATAATTAGTATTACCATTACTACTGTTAATACTATTACTATGTTTATTTAAATATTTTGGCATCATTTAATTTTCTGAGATACTTCTTTAGCTTTTTGAGTCATAGATTTCGAGAATCTGATAAAAATCTAATAACATTATAGAAGACTGTATTAATACATAACATTTTAGACTCCTGCTCTGAGGCTAATTGGTACCACTTGAAATGGAAACATCAGAAGTGGTATATATTGGAAAATAGCAACAATCAATACACATTTATATAACAACCACATAGAACTTAGTAAATCAATAGGTCCTTCTGAAGTGAGGATTGGTATGTAAGAAGGTGTTTAAGGTGATGTTTTTTAATTTGCAAATCGTGTCGTGTGCTAGTTAAACTGCAGATTCTTGGGCCACATCTCAGGAAAACACTTGGAGGATTATGCGGCTTCTTGAACATACTAAAGTTGAGATAAAAGATTTCAGAATAATATTTAACATATCTATCAGAGAAAATTTATGGTTTTCTTAATTATTCATACATTGTTCTGCTAAAAGGAGTTTCAGCTATGAATGATAGTTTATACTTGACCAAATGTGGAATGTAGTAAAGAAGAGAAATTATGTTGGTGGCTATTCATGAATATAGGCAAAATGAATGTAAAGTCTTCTCTGATGGAATCAAATTATATTCAATACCTTAGCTCTGTTACTACTGGGGGCCTTTGAGCAAAACTTAAGTCAACTCCTGCAGTCCAGTGTATCTTAATCTGAAAATGAGGTTAATAAACATTTTTGTTATAGGCCTTTTGTGAGGATTGAATAAGATAACACACATAACACAGAGTAAGTCCTCAGTAAATGTTAATCGATGATATTTTGTCATTATTACCATTTTAGTAATTTGCAGTATTGTCAATTCTTAACGTTTTTCTGCCTGTTTAATTCTCATCTATGGGGCCAAAATGAATTTTTCCCTTTTGAATTAAGTTTTCCCTACCATTTATTTCATGGTAATTATTCTCTTCCCCGCTTCAGTGTCCTTCAGCAAGTAGCATATAGTAGAGATGTTAATATCCACATTTTGTTAATTGATATAGAATACCTCTGATTTCTTTTGTCTGCATATGGTATGTCAGTTTCGCTTACAAGCTGTTGTGTTTTAACGTAGGAGCCGTTTCCAGCTGTCTTGTGTGTCTCTCCTTGTTCTACCTGACCAAGATATTTTGAGGAGTCTGTTTATTCAGAATGTTTCCTGTTTAAATTAAATGAAACTGAATTTATAAGTTAAATTTGTCCAAATGAAACTGAATTTATAAGTTAAATTTGTTTCACAAATAAGTTTCTTATTCTGTATTTTAAAAACAAACGTGATATTTTTAAGTTCTCCTGGTTTTTTTTAAACAAATATTTGTTTAAAATATTTACTTGTATTTCTTGAGCTTGACTAATCCAAAGCTGACTACATAGGTATAGTAATGAGAGTTCAGAATATTTATTTTAAAATTGCATCCTTTCACCTCCTAAATGCTAAACTATGAAACCTAACACAAATACCGTAAGAACATCTGAGGCAGATAATTAAAGTATAATTAAGTTTAAATGCCTTGGTGAAGGAGTATAAAAATTATTTAAATTCAATCGGCTAGTACATTTGCAGTTTTCTTTTATTAGGTGTGAAATCTAAGAATCCCCTGCCAACTCTTGAGGGCTCAATCCAGAATGTTGAATTGAAGTACTGCAGCACATCATTGGTCAAATGTGCCTCTGGGACCATGGGATCAATAAAAATTTGTGCCAAAGCCCCAGGTATGTGCAGCTGGACCGTGTAAAACTTTATTGCCTGTATAGGAGAATTGGCCTTGCATTTTACAAGGAGCGTTACTGAAACAAGAATTTGCTCATTGTTCCTATGAATCAGAGGTTTTAAATTTTTATTTTTACTTAAAAATTTTTTTAATTGTGCCAGGATGATACTTTTTTATTTTAATAAATTAATTTTTATTTAAGGAAAAAAACCTGCATAGCTATGAGAATGGGTAAGAGGGAGAAAAATTAAAAGTTTACTCTTATACTGTTGGGGGGATAAGAAGTATAGATATATATGACACTTAAAAGTAACTTAAAATGTTGTTAGTGTAATAAATAGATAACACAACCATTTTTCCATTTAAGGTTGTAATGGTCTTCATCATCCTGCCAATACTTTATTTCATAATATTTTCCATAAACTACTTGTAACTTAAGTTTTTTCAGTGCAACCTAAATTTCTAGGTAAGTTTTAAAAGAGGTACAGATTTTGTTGAATATTTAGAATACAGTATTTTCAAGTTGTTTCCTTTTATAATCTTATCTGAAATATTCTACATTCATTAGCTAAATATTAAGACTAGAGTTAAAAGTGCTTTTAACTTTATTAGTCCTACTTTTTAGAATATAAATGTACAGATAAAATGACCAAATATATCTGAAATGTTATATAATGATAGTATATTTTAAGATCAAGCATCCTCAAGCTACTCCTATGTATATATTTTAAAGTTTATTCGTTTATTTTGAGAGAGCGAGCGAGAACATGAGAATGTGCACATGAGTGGGAGAGGGGAAAAGGGAGGGGGAGAGAGTCCCAATCAGGTTGTGTGCTGTCAGAGCCTGATGTGGGGCTTGAACTCAGGACCCCTGAGATCATGACCTGAGCCACTCAGGTGCCCCTACTCCTATATTTTTTATAAGAATTTTTTCATTAATGTTTCTACTCAGGTGACAGTGGAAAAGAGAAGTTGATTCCATTGCTTCAGGGTCCTTCTGACACTAAAGACCTTCATAGCAGCAAATGGCTCAATGAGAGTAGAAAGCCAGAATCTCTCTTAGCTCCTGACTTGATAGCCTTCACAGTCCAAGTTCCACAGTATATGGACTACTGCCATAATTCTGGTGAGTACAAATTTATCATTATTCACTTACTTTGCATTTTCTCTTCCAGTAAGATTTTTAAAAAGGACTTTTAACCAATTTGTGTTCATTGGGATACTCTCTGCAGTTGTACTCTTTGAAAGTTAAGTGTTTTTGTATCATTTTTTGATAAATGATGTGTATATAAACAATAATGATTTTTATTTTATATGAGAGATAATTTATTGGTAGGTTGTAATAATCTTGGATTCATGTCTATTAAATCCAAATGAGTTTTAAAATATACCATATCATGTAATAAGTAGAAATGAGTAAAAAATTTAAAACATTGGAAAGAAAATATTTTTCCTTGAGATAGTAGCACTTTGTGACCGACCCATCATTTGCCGTATTAAAATTGGGGGTTTGGGCCTTATCTCTAGATTAGCGGAAAGAAAGAGATGTTGATAGTGGAACCAAGAAAAAAAATTTGAGATCAAGATACTATTTCTTAGAGTTATATATTTTTTTCCTAGTAACATTTTGCCTAGAATTGATATCATTTTATTCAACCCCAGAGTATAGCAAAGCCATACCTCTTATGTCGATTGGAAATACCGGAAAGATCAATGAAGACTAGGATTAAAAAAAAGATCAGTAGAGGCTTTGTCAGCCATAAGTTTGATTAGTCTGTATGTGGTTACTGAAGCAAATTGTCAAAACGTTTAGAAATGAAATTGCTATATATAGATTTCTTAAAAGGGTAAGGGGTGCCAATTGAAAAAAAAAATTAAATGGCTATTGAGGAAGTGGTTTCAAATAGCTGCCAAAGAGTAGAGCACTCTTAATATTTAACAAGTATTGTAACTTACAGAAAATGTTAAGCATCACTGCACTAAGTTCAAAGGAGAAACCATGAAAAGATTTGTAATTAACTAACTAGACAGAGTATATGGAGGCGAACATTTGAAGCAGTGCACAAGGACATGAAAAATATTTGAAAGATAAATTTTGTTACAGTAGCATTTCCAGCTGAATGGCATGCACATTAGAAACTGCAAATTAGTATTTGAAAGGTGAGTCTGAGGATCCTGTGTCAGCATCAGCATGCTTCTGAAAATAGTCCTCAAAAAGAAGTTTCAGCCTGGCGAAAATTGGTATGGAACCCAAAGGAAAAATGTGACGATGAAGCTCAACCCAAACTAAGACTGTGCATATGGATAAAAGATTTTACTTATCTTTTAGGCAGGGACTGATAAACATTTTAATAAAGAGCCATATAACTACTATTTTAGGCTTTGTGGGCTATACTGTCACTGTTTTAGGTATTGAGTTCTGTTATTCTAGCATAAAAACAGTTGTAGGCAAAATGTAAAGGAGTAGATTGGAATGTATTTCAATAAAACTTTATTCACAAAAACAAGGGATAGGCCAGATTTAGCTTATGTCATTTACTTCTGTTTTAAGAAAAAGGGAGTGGTGGTTAAATAAACATCATGCTTTTTAAAATGCTTATTTAATCGTGTTCCTTAAATATATTGCTTGGTGAACTTCTTTAAATAATTCTCCATACAGTAGTTTTTGACAGGTTTTGTTTTCAAATCACCACATTATTAGAATGTTATTAAAATGACCAGACCATTCAGTTAGAATTTTGATACCTAAGAAGGGGCTAAGCTTATTTTTTTTTAAATATAATTTATTGTCCAATTAGTTTCCATTCAACCCCCATTGGGGGCTAAGCTTATTAGAATCTACCACATATTCTTAGGTTGGAGAGGACCTCTCGTTTTTTGTTTTGCCATATACACAGTTAGAATTGATCAGATAAGCTTATAAACTGATCTTTCTCATAACAATATTTATATTATTGTAGGTTAAATGCATTTCTAGGGTCACAAAAATGTATTTGTATTTCTAGCTTTTTATATAGACCTAAAAGTAAACTATTATTTAAAAAATTATACCTATGATATTTTAGGGTAAGTTTTAGGTTTTTTCTTGCTGTAAGATTTTGTCTAATCTTCAACATTAGTGTTATGTTTAGTGATATATTTTTGGTTTGTGTGTAAAATTTTAATGTGGTTATGTATTTGATGCTTTGAAATTACTTCTTTGGGTATGTTTTAATCCTAAAATGTCATGTGTTTTTACTTAAACTACATTTACATAGTTAAGTGAGGGTATTTTTAAATTTAAATCCGTCATCCACTGTGCAACTGCCACCCACATTACTGACTTAGGTATTTATGATATGGTAATGAGAAGATTTGTAAGTATTATATTTTAAAGCCAGTTTTATAATATTGATTAATCTTATGTTCCTGTGACAAGATTAAAGTTGGACATGGGGATGTAGATGTGTCAGTGTATGTGTAACTCAGGAGCAGACAAACCTTCATTAATTTTAAATGAAGAAATAATTTATTAATAATCCTTCAAGATTTTACTGAAGTATCACCTTTGTAGCAAGTACTCACATGGCCACCGTATGCAAATTTTTCTCTCTCTTAAAAACAGGTGCATACACAGGCTTGCACACACACATTGACACATCTTGTTTTTCTTTTCTTTTTTGACACATCTTATTTTTCTACTCTTCACTTTTTCTTAGTATTTTTCATAGTTTACCATAATATGTATGTTGCTGATTTATCTTGTTGATTTTTTTCCTGCTCTTAGAATTTATGCTTCATTTAGGCAGGAATTTTTGTCTGTTTTGATTACTACTGTATTCCTATTCCATTGTAATAGCTAGAACAATATCCTGCATATAGTTGGCTTTCAACAAATATTTAAAGAATGAATGAATGAGCAAGTAAGTGATGATTACATTTACTTTTCTTTAGTTTTTGAGGTTGGAGCGCCTACGGGAAATGACACAGAATCAGAATTAGGTATTAATATCAATTAATGCCATAATTAGATATTAATAGGGCTGAAAGAAATCTAATGGTATTAATAAAATTCATTAAAAATATTTTACAATGTTTCGTAAAGATTTTGGGTAGTTAAATATTTCTAGTTGAATAATTAAAGGGAAACACAGGTTGTTAATAAATTTTTCCCATAGGTTTATAGAATTTGAGTGAAGAATATTCACAAATGATCAGCCAAGTGATGTGAGACAGATTGTGTGTTTTGGTGGTGTTTGGTGATCATTCTCACTGGCTTCTGAATGTCATGTGTGGAAGACAACTGCCTTTATGCATATGCTCCCAAATTGAAGGCGGGGGTTAAAACTAGGGGCCAGCAAATGTTTGAGATATATTATAAAAGTTGAGCTTCTGACTTCAGCTCAGGTCATGATCTCACAGTTCATGAGTTTGAGCCCCACATCAGGCTCTCAGCTGTCAGCACAGAGTCTGCTTCGGATCCTCTATCCGAATCTCTCTCTGAATGTCTCCCCTCCCCCACACATGCCTGCTTTCTCTCTCTCTCTCTCTCTCTCTCTCTCTCTCTCAAAAATAAACATTTTATTTTTAATGTTTATTTATTTTTTTTTATTTTTGAGACAGAGAGAGACAGAGCATGAGTGGGGGAGGGGCAGAGAGAGGGAGACATAGAATCTGAAGGAGGCTCCAGGCTCTGAGCTGTCAGTGCAGAGCCCGACGCGGGGCTTGAACTCATGGACCACGAGATCATGACCTGAGCTGAAGTCAGATGCTCAACTGACTGAGCCACCCAGGTGCCCCCCCAAAAATAAACATTTTAAAAAATGTTAAAAAAAAAAAGTCAGGAAGTAAGTTTTAAAAGAAGGTTGGTTAGGATAAAGAGGCAGAGTTCTTAGTAATCTCTACACCCAATGTGGGGCTCAAACTAACGACCCCAAGATCAACACTGATGCTTCTCTGACTGAGTCAGCCAGGCACCCGGAGGGAGGGTTTTTCGACTCTGATTTCAGAATGCAAGGGAATGGACAGCTTTTTAGTAATGGGAATTAGTCATTAATATAGCTGGAAGAAATCTAATGGTATTAGAAAAACTCATTATAAAAAGTTACTTTACAATTTAAAAATCATGTATATTGTTTGTTTATAAAATAGGTTTGTTTTCAGGAAAGCAAATGTTATTTGTTTCTTAAGAGAAGCATGTAGAGACCTAGGAAGTTGTTCAAGTGCTTAACAAGTCAGACTGTGAACTTTACCTGGGGCTTCTAACTCCATACATTTTCCCAGTGTCCTAAGCTGTTTATCGTTACTAAACACTGCAGACCCTAGGCCTGAAAGTCCTTAACTTTGAGGAGCTTCTTCCTCCCTTCATGCTAAGTACACGCTGTCAAGAGCTGTACTTTAGTGATGCCAAAGCATTTCTTGTGTTAGAAGCCGCAGGAACTCCCTTGCACTCCCTCCCCCTACTCAATTGCTTTGTCTACTTGACCGACTCTGATTGCAGTGAGGTGGCTGAAGGCTCTTGTGGGAGTCCAGTGTGTCAGCCCACATTCTGTATTGTCAATATTCACTGGAACTGCTCAGTGACGCTCTGATTTCTTAAGTTTGTGTAGATACTAGGAATCAGATAGAGGAATAAGATGCTCTTTGGCTGCTTCAGAGGCAGAAACACTTGACTATAATGGATGTATGTAAAATATTTTAAGATGGATTCTAAACATATTTTCCCCTATCTTTTAAATATAGACTGGCTCTTCTTCATATGCTA
This sequence comes from Paguma larvata, assembly GCA_030068075.1. Taxonomy (NCBI): domain Eukaryota; kingdom Metazoa; phylum Chordata; class Mammalia; order Carnivora; family Viverridae; genus Paguma; species Paguma larvata. The sequence continues at coordinate 43,586,553 of CM057838.1, forward strand.
CATTTTGTGTGTGGTTTATAGGAGGTTCTGCTTTAAAAATTTTTTTTTAATTTTTTTAATGTTTATGTTTGAGAGAGGGAGTCAGACTGCGAGTTGGGGAAGGGCAGAGAGAGAAGGAGATACAGAACCCAAAGAGGCTCCGGGCTCTGAGTTGTCAGCACAGAGCCCAATGCGGGGCTCGAACTCAGGAACCGCAAGATCAGGACCTGAGCCAAAGTTGGATGCTCAACCAACCCACATGAGCCTTCCAGGCACAACCCCCCCCCACCAGCAGGTTCGGCTTCTTAAAATGTTTGAGTCCTTGTTAATCTTGGGATTAATGTCAAAATAAATTTTGAGATGTCTGCTATTTAAGAATATAAAATGGTTACAAAGGACTATATGAATTTAGAATCAAAGGAACTTAGAGGTCTTCCATTTCAATTTCTAAGCCAATGTTAGGACTTTTTTTTTTTTTTTTACACGTGGCTTCCTTTTTCTGTGTGCTCTAGATCTCTTGGCTTTCTTTCAGTTTCTCACTGGTGATTATTCCTTTGCATATGCTGTCTTTCCTATCTGGGGTTCTCACAATTACCCTTATGCTTTTAACCTTATACTTGCTTAATTCCAGCTCAGTGTTAAGATCATAGCTCAACTACTACTCCTGCAGGAAGTCTTCCCTGATACTCCTTTCCCCCATTCCCCACCACTCAATTTAGTTAAGTAGCTCTATTATATTCATTTTTATAATTCACTGTACTTTTTTTCATAGCACTTAATGACAGTATATATTTACATAATTGGGTGGTTTGAATGCTATCTGTTTTCACCACTTGACAGTGAGTTGCATGAGGTCAGATTTACTTACTGGTTTACTTATCATTTTGTCTCCAGGAGTTAACATTGCCTGACACATAGGGAATGCTTTGAGAAGTCATTTGTTGAATGAATGAAGAAATGAACATTTATGACAGATGGTCAGGGGTATGAACGTATTGATAAGTAGTTAATCCACTAATAAATATTAACAGCCTTCCTCTTTCTCTCCCTATGTTTCTCCCTGCTTTTTCTTCTCCTTATGTACATATCTATCATTGGAGAGAATATCTACCAGATCTGTCTTTGTTAGCCATCTCTAATTACTATTAATTAGATCCTCTGTTTGTTGAACTGTACCTTCCATTTCTTGGTCTGGTTTTAGTCTTATGATATGAAATAATATACAAGCCTTAAATATGCCTGAAAAAACTTATCTTATTTTTCTTTAGTTTATTTCTCACTCTGATTATTCATCCTCTTTAGTCTTTGGAATTTACCTATGACCATACCCTTTCTGTTGAAACCTTATTCTTGGGCTCCAGGTGTTAAGAGACGAGTCTCCATAAGGCTTTTGAGGTTTTGCATATCTTGTGAATGGTGGCACTGATTGCTCTTTGTTCTGGACTATTTATATTCAAGGATGTTTGCCTCGGAAAGATAGATTTAGTGTCCCTCTGCAGCCAGTGGGGGAGGGTATGTTAACTGCCAGTTATAAAAGATTTGGTTCTTCAACTCAGGGTTCATCTCTTATCCTGTATTGCTCTGCATGGGTAGATATCAATCTGGATACATCTTTGTTGTCACCTCTGAGAAATTTGGGGGCAGAGGGAACTGATGCAAATGTGTTGATAGTCATGGTGCTTGCAATGCTATGAGTAGTAAAGACCTTTGTCTTTGACTCAGGAGTCTCCTGTCTTCCACGTCATTCATAACTGTGGTAGGGTAAAATCTGAGTCTCACAATTCTCGACACCAGAACAATGTAGTTTCTTATTTCTCCTTGCTGAACCATCTTCATGTCTCTCCTCAAATATGGAAGTCCCCCCTTATCTGCAGAGGATACGTTCCAAGACCCCCCCAGTGGATCCCTGAAATTGCAGATAGTACCGAATCCTATATACTAGTCTACCTATACATACATAAATGATAAAGTTTAAGTCATAAATTAGGCATAATAAGTTAACAACAATAATAAAATAGAACAATTATACAATATTCTGTAATAAAAATTTTATGAGTATGGTCTGACTCACAGAGCATCTTATTGTACTGTACTCACCTTTCTTGTGATGATATGAGATGATGAAATGAGATGATAGGAGACAAAGTGAGGTGAATGATGTAGGCATTGTGATATCAGGCTGCTGTTGACATTGTGAGATTCTGTCAGAAGAAGTATCATCTACTCTGGAGTGTGGTTGATCGTGGGGGACTGAAGCTATGGAAAGTGAACCTGCAGATAAAGGAGGACTCCTGTGTCTCTTTTACACCTTGGTCATTCCTGAGATTTTGTTACTGGTCTTCTCCTTTCAACTTGGGTGATGTAATCAACACTACTATTTTTAGCAACCCACCATATGTTATATCTTTTCTTTTGAGATCCAGACTCCAAATTTCAGCCACCTCTTGACCATTTCCCTGTGGATATTTTAATGGTGCCTAACACATTTAAAGCTAAACTCAATGTAATCCCTCCACCCCATTTCATACTCCATTATTCACTCTTTCAGTTAATGGTACTACTTCCCTCTTAATGCTGTAAATTTCAGCACTAGTTCAGTTGTTTCTTCTTTTCCCCCCTGCATATGGTAGATATTCCATAAAAGCTTTTTTTTTTAAAACTTAATAGTCCAGGCTAAACATAATAAATTTATTTTAGTCATTTCCCATATGATTTGTGTTGAGATTCATTGCCATACTGATTACTTCCACTACTTGTTCGAAAATGTCTCTCTTAAAATTTAACACAATCCTCCACATAGCACAAAGTGAAGAGTATGTTCCCAGATTTGTGTAGTGAACTTCTATTTAGTTACTGTTTGTTTTGAGTTTACGTGCCACTGGAAACAAGAATTATTCTTCACACAAACTACTTTTAAGACAGTTTTCCATATTTCATGTGTCTGTATTAGTTTATGAATTTACATGAAGAACTTTACACTTTTTCCTGAGAAATTTCATATAATTGATTTTGCCCCACCATTAGCAAAGAAGATACCTTTGACAGTATCTGTTGACTGTAGTTATTTGTACAAGTAAGATGAACATCCTATTTTTGCCTTTATATATAAAATACAAAATAACCGTTTCTTCTTAAGATTAGAAAACTAGAATTACGTGATTATGATGTTATTTTAAAATAATGAAAAACAAGTGTTCCTCTTAAAACGTCTTTTAAATATAATAGTTTAAGCCAATCTTCCTATTCCCCAGTGTAATCAGTTTAAGAAATAAATAACAAAGTTTTAAACTTTGCTAGCTTGTCCTATATTAAAAGTTATTTTATATTTTACCCATCAAATGTAAGCAACTTTTGATCACTGCTACTGGAAAGGAAAGTCACAATTGCAATTATTGTTTCTGGAAATTCCGTTAAATTGGGGGCAGTTCCCTTTCTTGATTAAAACATACCAGCAAACACACACAGTCTTATTTCACCACTCAAGTTGGTTGGTTAGAATGTGAATTGCTAAGGAGTTTCTAAAATGGAGGCAATACTTTAGATTGTAAATTTTAATTTATGGGGAATGGTTTTTTGTTCCAAAAAATTCTCCTTATAATATAGAATTAAGTGAATTGCCTTGAAGTTATGTTTTTAGTATTTTTGACAGGACACATGAGTAAGAATGCTTATATATTGTAGCAATTAAAGACAATTCACATTTGTGGTTTGGGCATAAATGTGTAAAAATTATACCCATCTATCTTATTACATTTCCTCTCTCCTCCCCAAGGACTTTACTATGTACTTTATCTGTAATTGTTGCCAGTTTTCTATCATGTTCCCACTGGGCTTCTGGTGCAAAAAATCTTATCCTCTTGATGACAGAGCTTGCCTGAATGATTTCATGCTCCTAGCATTTTTGTTCACGGGAATTAGGGGCAAAATGTAACTACAGCTGAACAGAACGTCTATTTTTGTAATTTTGGAGTTTAGGCTCTGTTATTGGAACTAAATGAAGAGATGCAGGTGTTCTCCAGTCCAAGCCCTTTGGGAGTTTTGATGGTAGATGCTTGAAAAGAAAATGCATGTGTTTCCAGAGTCAAACAGCAGCTGTGAGACAAGGATTTATGTTTTTCTCAGAACTTTGGGATTTCAAAATGTTACATTTAATCACAAGCACAGAAAGGGGAGCAAATGTTAAAGATGTTACGCATAAAAGTAAGTTTACTGATCTCTTTACCATACGAACTAGTTGTGGGAACATAGGAGCAAAGTGATTTTTAATCGTAATATAAACAATTTCTAAAGGATTATGATAGTTACCAGGACACAGTCTTTTGAGTATGTTGCATTTGTGGCATAGAGAATTTTTTTAATCCTACTAATTACTGAAGTTTTTTGTTGTTTGTTTTTCCCCCCCCATTTTAGACATACATGCACACACTCACACAATGAAAAGTTTGGTAAAGTATTTGCCAAATGCATTTTGACTATAAGTATTTTTCGTAAAGTTTAATATCTTGTAACAGCACAACACAATGTTTTTAAGTAGAAGAAATGTAAATTTCTGTCTCAGATAGTAATCAAGGGAATTTACAGATGTATTTAAAACATACATATACTAGAGCCGATATGTATTTCATAGTATTAATTGCTCTGTCTAGAAGGTACCCTGTTTTAATCATATTTTCCTTCAAAACTTATGGTTTTTTTTCTCTTGAGTCTTCTTTCCCCATGTTGTCTACATGCAACTGATTCCGATTCACTTAAAAATTTTCTTTTCTGTAAACCTGTGTGTGTGCAGTTCTGAAGCTGGGAGTGAATCCTTTGCCGTGCCTCAGAATCTAACCCTCTTCCTGATTGAAGTATTTCCTGGATGCCATGATGCTAGGAGACAGGAACAGGCTCAATAGCAGCAGGAAATTACTTTGTTCCTTTAAAAGGTCCCAGATTCTGGAGGCAAGCCAATGGGAGATACCCCATGAGACTTGTGAGTGACCAGTTGTTTCCTTCATTTATAGTACAGGGTCAACATTTTGCATTTTTTACTGCCTCTATAATAAAAAAGTGGCATTCAATGTAAAGAAGTAGCTTCATTTTTTAATAGCAAATTTCTATACAGGAGGTGTTTTAGGTTGTAATGGGCTTCACGTGAATATCACCATTAAATGTGTAATGTTTGGGGGTACCTGGGTGGTTCACTTGGTTAAGCATCTGACTTCAACTCAGGTCATGATCTCACTGCTTGTGAGTTCGAGCCTTGTGTTGTGCTCTGTGCTGACAGCTCAGAGTCTGGAGCCTGCCTCAGATTCTGTATCTCCCTCTCTCTCTGCCCCTCCCTTGCTCACACTCCGTCTCTCTCTGTCTCTCTTATTCTCTCTCTCTCAAAAGTAAATAAACATTACAAAAATTTAAATGTATAATGTTTTGTTTATACATATATTTTAAAGTTCATTTATTTTGAGAGAGTGCATGAGTGCGAGGAGAAGGGCAGAGAGAAAGAGAGGGAGAGAATCCTAAGTAGGCTCCCAGCTCAGCCCTGAGCCCGTGTGTGATCTCACAAACCATGAGATCGTGACCTGAGCTGAAATCAAGAGTCAGATGCTCAACTGATCCACCCAGGCGCCCAGTTTTATATATTTTTATATGAATCAAAAAAGATACCATTATCACTTCAGTTTATATTTTAGAAAATGATGTTTTCAAAGTGAGATTTTGTTTTTGCATTTCCTATCCGGATTTAAAGTTGGCTGTATGGTAGCTGTCATGTTGGCCAAAAAAGAATAGAAGCCTTAGTGAACCAGTAGGAATTGACTTATGAAACACTTAGAAGTGAAATTCACACTAGTCTTTATTACTTGACTCTTCCCTGTTTGTCTCACCCCTTCTAGAACAAGATTGATTCTACAGATAGCTTTTGGATTTCTTGTAGTCAATGCAACATCCATAGGAATCATCCTTATGCCATTGCTTTGTTTTGTGAATAAATGATGAGAATCAGCTATCCACTAATGTGCGAGAGTTTAAGCACTCTTTTGGGAGTTCCCCCCCCCCCAGCTTTCTCTGATGTTAGCCCTTATTCCTCTCCTTTACTTTTTCTCTTCCCAGTCAAGAACACCCTTCTAAGTAGCACTTGGACCATACATATCACATGACAAACAGTCCTATTTATAGTATTCCTTCCTCAGGAGAAACTTGGAGTTCTTAAGGGCAGGGATCATGACAAGTACATAATATGTATTTGGTACATACAGGGTAGTCCAAAGGCAATGATTTTTTGAGGACAGCCTTGTTGTCTATAGGCCCACATCATGTTATTGCTAAATTGGTCTGTGGGGTGGGGGGAGAGTATAGCCTAGATTCAGCCTGTTAAAGAATAACGGGGAAAGCAAAGTACAGTCATGACTCTTGTATAGATATGAAATGGACAAACATTAAAGATTATAAGCATCATTACCAATGAAAGAACCAGGTACATGTTAAATCCAGATCAAAGAGAATTAAAAAAAACACACAGACATTTATAGATGAGTAACGCTGTAATAAATTTGGAAATGGACATAAAACCAGCTTCTTCCATAGTGGGGAAGGGCCATCTGTTGAACTTGTACCTGACAGAATTTATTTGCATCTATATTCAAGAATTATTTTGCATTGCCATCAGTTATATACAAGGTACAGATTTGTAAGAAAGCTCAAATACAATGAAAGGTGCAGTCTCCACAGAATCAGACTCAGGTAACCTGGAGGAATGTACTCAAAACAATGCAGAGCTTTTCATTGAAGCACAAGGTTTTCCTTCAAGCCTTACTAAATTCCAGATGGCAAGGCTATTTTTAGCTGTGGGTGGTTTAAATATAGAGGCAGGTCAGAAGTAATTTTGTGAGGCAGAGATTCAATACATGGAGGGAAAATTAAAGGGAAATAGTGCCACCGGCAGAGGGCAGTGATGAAGTAACAGTTTCCTCATGTTCAAAGGTAGTGATTGTTGAATAATTGTGGGCTAATTCTGTAGACTATAACTTGAGTTAACTTTTGAAATTTTGCCATATAAAGGTCTCTTGAGCCAGGTGCTTTGCAAATACCTACACAACTTTCTAGGAAAAAAGGCTTTTTGTCTTTGTTTTGTGTTAAGTAAATAAAATGCTCTAAACTGATTTTTAAGTAAATAAGTGTTATAATTTATTAAGAAGTTTCTCTGTGGAAAGTATTCTTACAAAAAACATTTGAATATGTACTCAGATATTGCTTTAGGTATTAGAGGGGGAGGGAGTGTGTGTGTGTGTGTGTGTGTGTGTGTGTGTGTGTGTGTGTGTGTGTTTGTGTACAAGAAGGAGTTTCCTGACTTCACAGAGGTAACATTCTCAATTATAACATTTTTATTTTATTTGATAATTTGTTATTTGACACTTTTTCTTATGAGAATTAAGTGTTTTATGTAGTGTTATCCAAGCTAGAAGAGGCCTTCTTCAAACGTAAAAATTACGTCTTATCTGATTTTTTCCACTGAACAGATAGAATTCTGAAATAATGTGAAAGTATTTGCAAGAGTATACTACACAAAGTTGTGCAGAACTCAATTATAGATAAATAACAAAAACAAAAATAGAAATTCACCACAACAAAATGTCTGAAGGAGAGAAGAATAAGAAGCAAATAATAAACACGTGAAAAGCTTGAAACTAATAACTAGTCAATGAAATGGATATTAAAACAATAATAAGGAACGCTTTTTACCTGTGAAATTGATATCTGATAAATTATAAACTGAAAGCTAAGAAATTTATGAGATGAGCACTTTCATAAAGACCTGGTAGGACTGTGAATTGGTATAGCTTCTCCAGAAATCAATTTAAATTTTAAGGAACTAAAGAGTGGTCATCCTTCATAATCCCATTTCCAGACTCTAAGGAACTAATCCAAGATGCATTTAAAGACTTATATTTAAAACTTACGGGTATTCACATCAGCTTATTTATAATAATCATAGGTCATCTTTGTGGTCCAGGAGTAGGCAAATTATAAAATAGAGTACATTCATAAAAGAACATTTTTAAAATCAGCCAATAGAAAATACATATATCAGAAAATATATTAAAAGCTCAAAAATATGAACCTACATATGATACAGTTAAATTTAGTTTTAAACATTTCTTCTCTCTCAACAAAATATTAAAAGAGGCTTTGGGGGGGTCTAGTGTATGACTGAATTCAAGACAGCATAATTTGCATTTCTCCTTAAATAGTTTTAGTGTAGTGACTAAAATCACTTATTTTTTCCTATTTGTTTTCTATTTATAATTAAAATATATTTTTTCTTTAAATATAGTTGAAATTTTTTCATTAGTCCACTATCTGGGATAGTGCAAAACAAAACCTTCAATGAGTTTTGATTTAAGTATTTACTTGAAAGTTAACTCTTTAAAATATTTGAATACATTTTTATTTAAGAACAAAGAATTGTCATGGTTAAAATCCAAGGCCAACTCAAAGATTTTTTTATTTTAATGTTTCTTTATTCATTTGGAGAGATAGAGAGCACAAACAGTTGTAGGGCAGAGAGATAGGGGGAGAGAGAATTCCAAGCAGCTCTGCGTTGTCAGTGCAGAGCCTGACGTGGGGCTCCATCTCACAGACCGTGAGATCATGACCTGAGTGGAGATCAAGAGTTGGACCCTTAACCAACTGAATCACCCCAGCATCCCTAATTTTTTTTTTGAACTCAATAATGAAATTGAGATATTCTAAACTTTTAATGGAATCTAGTAGGCAATACTATAGAAATAGTACTTTATTGAAAAAATAAATCAGTATACTTAATACTTATAATCATTCTATTTAAGGTAAAAGTCGACTTAGGAGAACAGAATCATAAAAATATATCTTTGAATAAATAAATCATAAAAAGTTTATTTTGAAAGTTAATTTTACTTATGTTGAGAGAGAGCATGCAGGGGAGGGGCAGAGAAAGAAGGAGAGAGAGAGAATGCGAAGCAGGCTTTGCACTGTCAACGCAGAACTGGATGCAGGGCTTGAACTCACAAACCCTGAAATCATTATCTGAGCCAAAATCAAGGCTTGGACGCTTAACTAACTGAGCCACCCGAGCACTTGTAGAGAGATATTTAAAGATATTTATTGACATTTCTGGGACATCAGAGGTTGATAACAGTGCTACTTTTTTATTGTTTTTACCCTCATTTCCAAGTATAGCTGACCCTTGAATAATACAGGGGTGAGGGGCACTGATTCCCCACATAGTTGAAAATCCATGTATAACTTTTGACTCCTCCCAAACTTAACTACTAACAAATAGCTTGCTTTTCACTGGAAACCTTACCGATAACAGAGAGTCGATTAACATATATTTTGTGTGTTATATGTATTAATACTTGTCTTACAATAAAGTAGGCTAGAGAAAGGAAAATGTTATTAAGATCAAAAGGAGGAAAAAATTCTTTTATGGGTTGTATTTGTCAAAATATTTGTGTGTAAGTAAACTTGCACAGTACAAACCTGTTTTTCAGGGGTTAACTATAGTTTTCTTGTTTTTTCTTTCCCACTTAACATGTTACTTATGATTATTAGTTATGATTAGGGTTAATTCTGGACTCCAGTAGAGAATAGAACATTTTCTTGGAAAGTCTGGATAGGAAGTGACAGACAGGAAAAAGAAAAGTCAAGAATTTCAGTGTGCTCCTGATGAGGTTTTGGGGTGATGGTAGGGCTCGTGGAGTTGGGGCTGATGGCCAAGAAAGAATTCTTGAAGACTTGGGTTCGTGGGGTTCAGAGCTGAGGGACAAGAAAGAATTCTTGAAGACATCTTTGGTGCAAAAAGGTGATTTTATTAAAGCACAGGGGTGGGGGGTGCTTGGGTGGCTCAGTTGGTGGAGCATCTGACTTCGCCTCGGGTCATGATCTCATGGTTAGTGGGTTCGAGCTCCGCATTGGCCTCTCTGCTGACAGCTCAGAGCATGGAGCCTGTTTCAGATTCTGTGTGTGTGTCTCTCTCTCTGCCCCTCCCCTGCTCACATACTCTCTCTGTTAAAAATAAATAAACATTAAAAAATGTTTCTTTAAAGCACAGGGATGGGACCTGTGGGCAAGAACAGCTGTTCTGGGGTTGTGAAGGGTGACCGATTAGATACCATGGACTTGGGGGAGATAAAGTCAAAAGGGAAGTTTCCCAAGAGACTTTCATATGCTGAAGACTCACAGATTACTCAAGGCCTAACTGTTATCAAGCTAAGGTGGTTTTTCCCTCCATCAAAACATTAACATTAAGATTGTAGGGGATTCCTGGAGAAATGTTTAGCTCTGCCTTTGCCTCAAGTACTGGTCAATGGGCTGCAGGTTATAAGGAAATTTAATTTTACCTGCCATTGCCTTCTTGTCTTTGTTCCCAACTACACATGAAGGGGAGGGTGATAGGAGGGGCTCCAGGAAACGAGTCTATCTACAGGTTTCTGGAGATTAGGCTATTGCCTTTTTCTTATGACTTACTAAGATGCTATCAATTTAACCATTTGTTTTCTTTCCTTTACTGTGTCCTTTGGCTGCCAGGAGTGCCGGAGGAATGTCACACATATCCCAGCTTCGAGGGGTGGGGTGCTAGCTTGTGCTTTGCCCTCAGCTTGCCTTATGCTCCCTCATCACTCCAAGATGTGAGCATAAAACTTTCTGAAATAATGAGTTCTGGTTGATGAGAGGCGGGCACAGCTTGGCGACTAATACTTTTTGGGGGAGAAAAGGTAGCGATGGGCCTAAAACTGACGGGGCGATAGGCAGCCACTGAATGGAGAAGGAAGGAAAAAGAGGCAACATTAAACTAGAGGTTACTGGGTAAGAGGTATTTGGTTTTTTTTCTTAATTCAGTTTGATATTGTTAAATGGTTAATTTCCAGTTAACTTTAAAATAAGATTGTGTTATAATTACTAATCCTGTGTAAAGGCATATATTTTAAGGAAGAGGGACTTTCAAGATCATGTCTGGTCCAAAAGAAAAAATAAAGCAAACATTTTTCAGGTGGTCAGAGGTCACCAGAGTCCAGCAGTTAGTGACTGGAAGAGATCAGACAGACTTTCTTCTTGTCTGATGATCTTTTTATTATGTATCTTCATTTAAATGGCTCTTTTCAGGGAACCAAGTAGTTATCTTCACTCATTCTGCATGTATTTACCTTGTACTAGAACCTTAGGATGTAAAGATGAAAAAGACTAATGAACTTACAGTTCATTGAGGGAGATCTATAGGTAAAGCATATAACTAAAAGATAGTTAAAAAGTTATTATAAAACAAAGTAGTGTGGATTCACATTGAAGGAGGCCTTTACTCAGACTTGGGGAGAATTTCCTGGAATCAGTCACTTCTAAGATGAGAAGTTAATTATGAGCTAGAGGAGAAACAGTGGGTCAGGTTTCAGGAAAATGCAACTAAGGTCCCTGGAATGGCAGCTTAGTAAGAACAGGAGCATGGTAAGAGTTAGTGCCTGATTAGATCAGCAATCTCTTCCGGTTATGGCCTTGAAAACCATTTTAAAGGTTTTGGACTGAGTGCTAAAGGGAGCAATTGTAACTTTTTTTTCCTTTATCATACTTAGAAATCAAGTTAGGGAGCAGAATGGATGAGGGTAAGAGCCAGGAGGCAGGGAGATCAAGTAGGAGTTGCAGTGAAGAAAATGTCAATGAGGAGAGTTAATCTGTGAGATTGTAATGTGTTGGCATCAGCAGGAGTTGACAGTTTATTGAAGATGAAGGCTTAAAGAAAGGGCACACAGTAGGCAGCCACCCAGTGTTCTAGTTTGGAGAGCTGGATACACAGCAGGACAACTTTCACTGAGATGAGGAACAAAGGAACAAGAAGCAAGTTTTATTTAAGGTGATAGAGGCAATTGGTATAATACTAATATTTTTCTAGTTCTTCTTATGTGCTAGGTATTATTCCAGACATTTTAAATAGAACTCTAAGCAGTTTGACTCTAGAACTCATACTTTTAACCATTATAACAAAGAGCAAAGACTATGGAGAAAATCAGACCTTAAATCATTGATTATTCAGTTGATGGCTACTAGTTGCATGCATGACAGTGTTAGCGGCTGATAAAAAAGGTATTCAGTGGGGCGCCTGGGTTCCTCAGTTAAGTATCTGACTTTGGCTCAGGTCATAATCTCCTAGTTCGTGGGTTTGAGCCCCATGTTGGGCTCTGTGCTGTTAGCACAGAGCGTGGAACCTGCTTTGGATTCTGTATCTTTCTCTGTCTCTCTCTCAAAAATAAACTTAAAAATTTTAAAGATATTCAATACAGAGTCCCATTAAGTTGTATACATATACATACAGCTAATTCTAAAAACAAGCTTAACAAATGCTGCAAATGATTGGGTGAAAAGTTCTATCTGAAAATAGAGGAGAGGGATTAATTTGAGTTAAGAATGGAAGATTTAGTCGTGTTAGCAAAGGTTTCTCAAAGAGGAATTAATGTTTATGTCTGGAATGATAGAAGACTGCATATGAGTTGAAAATTAATTGTTTAAGCATTACAAGTACTTTTAATTGTCCTATATTTTGTTTTAAATGGTAATTATTAGTTTCAGTCCCTCTTTTTTAAAAAAATTTTTAATGTTTGTTTATTTTTGAGAGAAAGAGTATGAGTGGAAGAGGGGCAGAGAGATAGGGTTACACAGAATCCAAAGCAGGCTCCAGACTCTGAGCTGTCAGCACAGAGCCTGATGGTGGGGCTCGAACTCACAAACCAGGAGATCATGACCTGAGCCAAAGTTGGATGCTTAACTTACTGAGCCACCCATGCGCCCCAATCCCTATTTTTATAGAAGTGTAGAATATGTAATTATTGTTAGAAAGTGTTTAGTACATATTTATGGTGAAGTAGTTTTCTTTCTAAAGTATTTTAGTATATTCAGATAACTATAATCAAAACATTATATTTAAAAGTTTCCTATTTTATAATGTGATTGTAAAATAAAAAATATTTGCCATACTTGTTATTACTTCTTTTGTTTTCTAAGACAAAATTTTAAAGTTCAAATAAGAATTGGGACCATTAGATTGTATTTAGGTTTTATGTGGTTTAGCTTGGAGTTAATTATTAAGTACAACTTGATTTTTAGCCTTAGAAAAACAAATGCAGAAGTTAATAAACATTTTTTTTTATCGGATTCATTGTTAACAAAGCATAGCATAAGTAAATCTCAGCCTGTGAAAGGGATGACTTAACACAACTGTTGATGCATTTAGAGTGAAACATCTTTATCAAGTTAATATGAGAAGCAGTCATGCCCTACTTGAATTACTCATTTATTATAGCCGAACAGCAGCCTGCATGTGGACTTTGAAATCCTGGGAAAATAAGATGCCTGCATACATCCAAATGTTGAAAGCCTTTACTCCTTAGCAGCTGGGAAATGTTGGGCTCTGTTGTCATCCATTAGGTTTTTGGCCTTCAGGGAGATGTGATCAATTTAATTACTGACCAAGTTTATCCATTACTTTTAATGACTGTAGCCTCTGAAGTAAGCCTCTGAAGTTTGTAGCTTAAAAGATCATATTCAGATACTGTACATTTAAAATTTCTAAAAATTAAAACACATAGACCTAGATGATTATATTTTGCTTATATGTTTGTCACGTATACTCAGATCCCTAAAAATGTAAAATCATTTAGATATATTAATAGCGATTCATTTATTTACTTTAAGTGAAGTCTAAAATGTGTTTGTGTTTAAGAGTTAGAAAATATGTTCCACATATTTGCTCTTCTGGGGTAAATTTTATGTATTATATCTTTGTGTGTAAAATTTTTACGTTTTTCCTAAAATACAGTCTATGGTTATTTTGAATCACAATTATTTATAAACAAAACTGTTAATAATTATTTGTGCTTCTTGATCATCATCTTTTCACTACCATTTTGATGTCAAGTCCAAAGAGAATTAGAAAATATCATGGAGTGCTAGAGCATAGCTAAGAAAAGATTAATATTCTCTGAAGAAATGTTTCTGTAACTCTGCGGCTGTTACTCATGAATTCCGCTTCTTGCTCGGGAACCCAATCTTTGTGTAAATTCCTTGATCTCATGTTTAGTGTTTCTTAATTTATTAAATGATTGCAATACTAGGCACTGAATACCTTTGTGTTGACTGTCTATTGTATAAAGACGCCCCTTTAAAGAAGTCACTATTCATGTTACCAACCAAAGGAATTTGCTTATTGTTATTTATTACAGTGTTTTTTAAGCTGATGACAGTAAAATGATTATCCTAATGAAGTTGGTGTGTTATGACAGTATCCCACACATGGGAGTACAACTGAGGAAAGCACCATGCGGCTGAGTTGGTGACTCTGAGGCAAAATCGAAGATACCATGTTTGACTAGTTTGTATTTTTAAGTCAATATGTTAAAGTATTTGTCATAATTAAAAAGTATAAGGTTTTGGGGCACTTAGGTGACTCAGTCAGCTGAGCATCCAATTCTCGATTTTGGCTGTGGTCATGATCCCAGGGCTGTGGGATCAAGACCCACATTGGGCTCCATGTTGAGCAAGGAGCCACTTGAGATTCTCTCTCTCTCCCTCTGCCTTTCTCCTCCACTCATGCTCGCTCTCTTGATCTCTAAAATTAACAAAAAATGTAAGATATCATTCTCATTGACAATCGATGTTCCTAAACTTAGAGCCATTATGCTGGTGCCATACTGAGAAGAACTTGGAGAAATAATAACTAAGCACTAGAAAAGAGTTACAGAGATATAGCTGAAAGTAATACATTGTTAATACATATGATAGTTATTTAGTTATGTAATAACTTTATGTACAGGTTAACAAAATGCTGCTGAGCAATATAATTGGAAAAGAAGTAATAAGAGAAGTATGTTTTGATATGTGTTATTAAAAAAGTTTAAGTATTAGTTTATGATCAGAAGGAATCTGTTCTGAATTTGAAAGATGAATCTGAGTGGTCATAAATCATGTCAAAATAAAAGCAACAAAACATGTATATATATAATGTAAACAATTATTAACACTACACATGAGTTTATAATTGATTTACTTGACCTTTTTTTGACTTTTAATTATGTTTTTAGGTATTTTATCTGTACATAGCATTTCTGTTCCGGACCAGGTCAGAGACATGAAGAGCACATGTTGTTCTAGTGTACCCGTAAATTTTTAATAAACTTGTAATTGTGTTTGTAACTTTTTTGGGGGGTAAGATTTGGAAACCTGTCTAGCTCTTTTTGTTCTTACAAATCTAAGTAATGGGTTTTTGGAAAAATACTGTTGCATGGATTGATTAGGTTTTTTAATGTTTGTTTATTTTGAGAGAAAGAAAGAAAATCCCAAGCAGGCTCCACGCTATCACTGCAGGGCCTGATGCGGAGCTCAGACTCACAAACCATGAGATAGGATCTGAGCAGATATCAAGAGTCAGAGGCTTAACTAAACCACCCCTGGTGCCCTGATTGATTAGGTTTCTAAGACATTATTACTCAGCCATGTTCATATTGAATAGTATGTAAAACCATGTGCTGATTCATTCATTCTTTTTCCCAAAATGAAAATGCTCTTATTTTGATAAATACTTAGTGTGAGAATTGAAATGCAACAGAAGAATATATAGAAGTATTAGCAATCATCTACAGTACTGTGATATAAAGATTAACTAGTGTTAATATTTTGACAAACATCCTTTCAGATAATTTTTCTATGCTTAGGTATGTAAATACATAATCCTCCATGAATAATTTTCATGCCATATAGTCTCTACTCTACCTGTTTTCTCACTCCCATGTGTTTTAGTCCCATCTTTCTGTGACAATAAATATAGCTCTTCACCCTAATTTTATATGACATGGTAGCATTCTGTTGTATGCTTACATTTATAATTAATTTCTTCTAGGTAGGTAATATGATTGGTGGGTATTTGGATTTTTCTAATGTACTAATATAAGAAAAGGTGATGGGAATAATTTTTTTTAATAATAATTTGTGAACTTGACTAACAAAGTAAATTATTAAAAGCATATTTTGGTGTGTTATTTTGCATTTGAGAACCATTAAAGATTATTTTTCAAATACTTAATTGGTGCTAAATAAGTATAACTGTCAATTTTAAAATGCAAATGGTTAACATTGCAGAAATTTAAAAGAATCTTTCCTGTATGTCTTTAATACTCTTTGTTTCACGGTATATTTCTCTCCCTCTCTCTCTTTTTTTTTTTTTTTTGAAATTTCTGAGATGTCACAGAAGTAACTGTGGGCATGTAAATTTATTTTTTTCGGAAAGATTTAATGCTTATATCTACTGAAAATTATTTAGCAAATCATGTCTTCAGTTTCATTTGCAGCATCATTTAGGAGAAAGAGATTAGACTTTGGGATCAGGCAAACTTGTTTTCAAATACGTATTTGCTTTTAATATTGTTGTGACTTGGGAAATACACTTAAAACTCTCTGAGTTTTTTGTTTTCCCATCTGTAAAATTTGGAAAACAAATTCACTGCCTTATAGGGTTTCTTTGGAAGATTAAGTACAGTAAATGTAAAGGGCTAGTACCTCCTACTTAATTTTAGCCATGCAAAAACTTATGTTTGGGAAGTACCTAATACAGTTTGGCAGTTGTTTTATTACTTGTTTTTTATTTTCGTCAACAGAATGATTTCATATTTAATGTGAATTTATGTTTCAGTTTACTTTATTCTGCCAGATTTGTAGATTTTTTTTCTTAGTCTATCTTTACATTAAAAAATAAATTTATAATTAACATGAGGTGTAGGTAGTTTGCTTTGCTGTTTTGATACGTGATTGTGTAACTACAGCCTACTAATCTGAAGGAGCATGTGCCACAAAGAGAAGTTTTATTTACAAGATCAGACTTGTGTATGTTTATAAGACTTCAAATAACCTTCTTTCGAGTCCTTTTGATATACTTCCTGCAGCTGTCTTATTTTAGATCCCATTAAGCAAGTGTGTGTGTGTGTGTGTGTATGTGTGTGTGTGTGTGTGTATGTGTATGTGTGCGCGCGCGCGCGCGTCCTTGCATGTGCACGCGCGTAAAGCTAAGAGCGAGCACAGTGTGCAGGGCTCCATCAGTTATGTGCTCTTGTTTGGTCATCCCTCTCTTGATTCCAGTTCCCAAATACTAAGCTCCTTTATCTCTGGTTATACCTCAGTGAATAGCAGTGGGCCATTAATTTGCTCTTAGTGGTAAACAGGTCACTTATTCTAAATTAATTTTATGTCAATTTTGAAAAATAATTTGGTCAGTTAAAAAAATCTTTAAAGAGTGTTGATTGTGGTATACGTAATGTAACAGTATGCAAGTGCGACATCGAGTAACATTGCTATGTTGGGTAGCTTCTGTATCCTAACTAAACAAATGGTTTTTGAAATCTGCTTAAGCTTTTCTCAACACAGTGAGTAGCTTAAAGTGATCGCGGTACTAACACATCAATGTGTGACCAAGCCTAGTACATGTTTGAATAAGAGTACAGGTTTCCAGATCATTAACACTTTGTTTTTTCCAACTTAGGTGTTAATTATGAAAGAGAATTTACTTGGAGATGTGAAGGCGCTTCTTAAATTCTCTTGCTAGTTTTCCTTTTCTTTCACTTAACTGTTCAAGGGCAATTGCCTGCGTTACTCTAGCACTAGGTTCAAATTTCAACTCTATCATTTATTGGTGTTTGTCATTATGTGCTGGCTACCTTAGGTATTCTAATCTGGGAATTAGGAATATCAATAAATACTAGCCTACTTTATAGGGTTACTAAAAAGTTATATTAATAAGATGTCTTTTTTCGTCAACTAAGTTCTGTGCATATAATGAAAATATTAAATGCTTTTATTGGGTACTTACTAGTGTCAGACACTACTGTAAGGGTGCCGTCTCATTTTATCACAGTAACTCCAGTATGGAACATGAGCTTTGTTATTTGCTTTTTAAGTTGAAAGTTCTAATTGTACATGATCCATTAAAGATGTTTATGTAAGATGAGGCAGAACTCGAATTTGAAGTTCTTGGCTTTATCTACATACACCTAAAGATTAGTGAGAGAATGCACATTTATGTTTTAAGTTTAAATGTCTAAGGTATAGATGTATTCTTTCTTACAATTTTCAATTTAACTGATTATATTTTCCCACCAACTAAACTACCACTCAGAGTATCAAGTGTGAGAGGTACCACTGTGGTTATGTCTCTCTGTAGCTCCTTACTTAAATGTCTGAGAGCGGTCGGTCTAAGGCAGGGCCATCCAGATTTTCTGCTGCACTAGGGCTGCAATCGAGACATCTTTCAGGGGTTTGAAGATAGTGAATTTTCTGTCCGTTAGTAGACTTACCTTGTCATTGCTTCATATTCTCCAGCCAGGTTACTAGGACAGTCCCTAGTAATTTTTAGTAATTCCCTGTGCTTCTGATTAGCATTTCAGTATATTAATGCTGAATACCAGTAAAAATTATGACATATGAATAACATGAGAAAAGGTCTTAATTTGTTGTTTAAAGCAGTTGAGAAAGAGAAGTGATAGAGAAAGCATGATAATTTTCAAAGTTGATGCTGGAGACAATGGGCACACATTTCTCATATGGTTCAAATTTCCATGTAATTCATGCTGCGCTTTAACTTTATAACTAGCCGTATTTTCTCTATAGCGATACCACCATTAAAGGAATTGAGGTGCCATTAAGAATGATGAATGTTTTAAATATTTTAAAGGCTCTTGGATTCTTGAGATCAGTGAATCCAAAAGTGAAATTCTAGTAGTATAAGATCTTGAGCAGCTACAGAAACCCTGCCTGTGCATAGCCCCCCACACAATGCAGCTTGACTGCGCTTGTTTCTTTTGTGTGATTACTTAGTGCTGAGGGTGGCTCAGTGCCTGAAAGATTCTAGGTAAAGATATAGTAAAGATCTCTTACTAGAGAGATCTGCTTTTCCATTTATGCTCATAATCTACTTATTTGTTTATATCAGTAGTTCTCCACAGCTTCTGAGTACATTTTGATGTTGCATAATCCTAATTTACTAGAGTAATATCATTTATGATAGATGGTACAATATAGCGGTCAAAGCATGGGCTTTGAAATCAGACTGATTCTTGGCTCGATTATGTACTGTTTCTATGGTCACGGGCAAGTTTCTGGACTTTTCAGTACCTTTTGTCTTCTCATTGATAAGATAGGAATAATAATAGTACTGTGTCATGGGTTTGTCATGAAGGTTATGTGAACTCATATAAGTAAAGCATTTATTTAGAATGAGATTTGCATGTACCAATGTTAGTAGTTATCATTGTAATGACAAAAGTATGTGCCTGGAACTAAAAATACCCAAAAAAGTAGTCTTTATTTCCTGGTCCATCTGAAAATACTTTGTTATGAGAGGATATTCAGGTATATGGAAAGAAGGAACATTTTAATGAAGTTCGTATTTCCTGTTGGCAAGTATGATTGCTTTAAAAGAAAACGGTTTTTTTTTTCCATAGGATAAAGTATTGATTCTAGTGGCTTAAAGGAGTCGATATTATGTATCCAGCAATCTGTTGTTCCAGTCAGTTCTGTAAAGATAAAATGTTAAATTCGTGCTATCCTCAAGCATGCATAGTGCCAACATTTCCCCTGAGTGGCAGATGAAGTTCTGGTTATCTGTGAAAAAATGCCTCTTGGATTATTCACAGGCACAAAGACTCAGCACTTCCGACTTCTTTTCACCATTTTACTTCAGACTTGTACTTTGACCTGTATTCTTCTGTCAGTGAATGGTGGTATTAGCAGTCCAATCAGAAAACTAGGGATTGTCCTAAACTTTTCCCTTTCCTCATTTTCAGTCATTCCTGTTGGGGTAGCCACCACATCCTAAGACTTCTCTATAAAACTTTGCTGTAAGACAAATTTGGCCCTTTCACTTCCTTTTGAAATATTCCTTAATGATTCCCTCACTGCTTTCTGGATAAAGTTCAGACTTCTTAGCAGTGTTTACAACTCTAATATCGTATATAGTGTTTTCATATGCACGCTGTTCTCCCACTATGTGGAACCATCTTCCATTCCGTGAAATGCTGTTCTCCCTTGCCATTTTCATTTGTGTACACAATTTCAATACATAGGAAGCACTCCCTGCTTTTCTATTCCCCACTCTGTTCCACTGAAGCATTATTTCCATTGAAAATTCATGTGCAAATTTCTTTTCCAGGTGCCCCTCCTGTTTGCTTCTTCTCTGCATTCTGTAACCTTTTATGAATGTTTCGTTAAAGCACTTATAAAAAATTATTACTAATTTTGTCCGTGTCTTCCACTTATTTATGAGCAACTCAGATATAGGGACTCTTATTTATTTTGGGTTTGAACCCAAGCCCTCAGGATCAAGAGTTGCATGCTCTGCAGACTGAGCACGCTGGGTGCCCCTCTTACTATCTCTTAATGCTGAATATTTAGGTTTCGGCTTAGGGTTGTTCAGTAAAAGTGTTTTCAATAAAAGTTCATTTGCAAAATAGTTTTGAATGAGAATCACATCTTTGGGAATGGTTACCTGGTAAATTTATCTTTAATGGGAGATAATGGGAATTGCTAATAGTTATTCAGAGGCAAAAATAAGGAAATGGACTGAAATCCAAGTTTTTGCCCCTTTGACATTAGTCATTTTGTTAGTTTTCTTTCTCTTATTTATTTACCACTTTGACAGTAACTATTTGTTCTCATCTGCTCTTATGATACTGGTCATTCTGTCAAAAGGTGTCTCTTGAGGCGCCTGGCTGGCTCAGTCACTAGAGCATGCGGCTCGATCTCAGGATCATGAGTTCAAACCCTGCGATGAGTGCAGAGCCTACTTAAAAAGGTGTCTCTCACTTAGCCTACTTACAGCATCACTCTATTTAATTCTTAAATTTTTATTAATACATACTGATTTTACTAGATGACTAGAAATGTTAAAAGTTTCCCCCATATTTGGTATATTCATTGTAATAAACGTGAACAGGGTTCATTGAGCTGATTTAAGGGCATCTGGCAAATTGGTTGGGAGGACTAGTCCTTGGAGGACATGAAGTCAGGGAACTGGCATTTAGAGGACAAGCGGGCTGAATGGACAGGATAGATACATTAATTAGGGGGTTTTCCCTGAGACGGGTAACAGTCTTAGAATCTTAGTTCAGAGGTCAGGGCTTTGTGGACAGGAGGTAAAAATGATACCCAGAGTGCCAGGAAGGCTGATGTAGTAGAGATTATATGTCTTCATTATTGCTGGGAGGTATCTGACTTCAGCGGGAAGAGAATGTTGTTTAGGGGAGGCTGGCCTTGGGTGGCAGTGAATTCTCATTTCAAGCTGATAGAGCATATAAATAGTGAAGCACCTGGGCTCTGGTAGTGGATGGGGTACAGTTATGTTTATTGTACTGACACGGTTAGGTTCAAAAGACTGTTTTTGTCTATGAATAACATAGTTCAACTTAGTCCTTAACCAAAAGCAAGAGACTAATGTTCAGATCTATTTAGTGAATAAATTGAGTAGTTTTCTGTGCCATTGGCGGAACAAATTAAGCTTTCACTGGTTGAGTGCTTATACTTACACGGTGTAGTGTGGGAGGATTATCAGCCAGTTTGTCTTATTGGTTTATTGGCAGCAGAAAACACTTAAACTGAGTTTTCCCATGGAAGAGGTATCTTACTTGAAATCCCAGAACTTTTACTAAAAAATTTATGAAGTGGGATGACAGTAAATTACTGAAGAATCATCAAAGCAAGTATGTTATTAATTGACAATTTATTGACTTCATCCCCCAAGCCAGTTTAAAGAAAAGGGAGGGAGGGTTAGATTTCAAACTACACTTTGAATGCTGTGTGAGGTCTGTTTGAGATATTTTGGTTAGGCTGTGATTAATTAACTCAATTAAACAAGTATTAGTACATGAGTAAAAGAATGGTCTCTTACGGATCTGTCAAAGAGGTAATAATGGGTTCAGTACTGATAAAATTGTGAATCTGAATCTGATTAACATTAAAGGGGACACAGAATTCACCTGTCATCTTTAATCTTTTGATAAAGAGTGGCAATAATTCAGGGTTTCATATGTGTATTCTGTATTTTTAAATATATGTGTATGTTTGTATATTTAATCGACTAAGAGATAATAGGATTAAGCTTTAAACATCTCTTTTAATTGTTTTTTAAAATGCTAACTTTTCAGTTTGACTTCTAAAAATTGTTAGAAATTGCTGTCCTTGTGATTTATAGCTGTGCAGTTATATCATTTTACAAAACCTTACACATATAAAGACAGAGGTTTTGAAACTTTGCATCTTACTCTAAATATCCTTAAGAGGTAAAGAAGTGCTTCCAGTTTATGAACAAGAAAGTGTAATTCCCTAGCCAGAACCTTTTTTATTTTCCTCCTTTGAAAACCTCTGAATGTTGCGATACTGAATCCCTTTTCATCTGTTTCCTAAGTATGGTTTCATTTGTTTTTGTTAATTCTTTTTTAAAAAAATGTTTATTTATGGACGGAGGTGCAGAGAGAGAAGAGAAAGAATCCCACGCAGGCTCCATGCTGTCAGTGCAGATACCTACAATGGGGCTCAGTCTCACTAACTGCCAGGTCATGACCTGAGCCGAAATCAAGAGTCAGATGTTCAACTGACCGAGCCACCCAGGATCCCCTCTTTTTGTTAATTATGAAAACATTTATATACTATTTAATTGGTTATTAGTTTTACAATTTCCCATATTGTACCATCTCTTAAGTTTACAGGAGTCCTTATATATTCCGTGATATTTTAACAATTACTAATGGCCTGAGTTGAGGTCAAGTTCTGCCAAGAAGGAAAACTGCTTGCTTCTTTTATTAATCTGGTGGCAGTACAACTTGAGACTGACTACCATAAGTTAAGTTGTCTGCTTGAGAATTTATTGAACTTTGCTGGTAGTGTGAATTCAGACTGCAAATCTAGAATATTAGTTTATCATTCAAATATCCAAAGATGTGTTTTTGTCTCTCTGAGCAATATACAGCTTAAGTCAAACAAGCAACCTTTCACTTTGTGGCTTTCTTATTTCCCATTACACTGACAGCTTTGATATGTCAACTTTCTGCAAGACCTTTCTATTATGCTTAGTCATGTAATTAATAATGTCTTAGATATAATAAAATGTGAGGGCAATGTGTAACCAAAATGCAACTGCATGTAGGCAACAAGAACTGGTATGCGGCCTTGGGTCTACTTCACTGGTGGCATAGAATGAGCTTTGTAGGTCATCTTTTATGGCTAAAAGTGGTAGTGACCCTATCTACTATATTGCTTGCCATATTTATAATCAAGATCTTTTTGATTATGATCTCAGATCTGGCAATAAAACATAGTGTATCTTGCACAGTCATTTAGTGAGAAGCCTTTGACCGGAACTTTAGAAAAAGGTCTAGAGAAGCTGAACCACTAAATCATTATATAACCAGTGGCTTCTTAGTCTTATCTGTGGGGTGAGAGTATTGGAAGACTTCTGTAAAACAAGGATTTGCAATGAGGCAAGAATTATTCAACTCTTTCTTTTAAAAAAGATTATAGGGGCATCTGGGTGGCTCAGTTGGTTAAGCGTTTGACTCTTGGTTTCAGCTTAGGTCATAGTCTCACGGATTTTGAGGGCAAGCTCCATGTCGGCCTCTGCGCTGACAGTGTGGTGGAGCCTGCTTGGGATTCTCTGTCTTCTTCTCTCTCTGCCTTTCCCCTGCCCTTACTTTCCTCACCCACCTCTCTCTCTGTCTCAAAAAAAAAAAAAGTTTTGTCAAATGTAGGTATATGCACCAGTTTCTGTAAAAGTCATAAGCTAGTAGAATACTTGTTTCCTGTAGATGTGTGTGCCTCTCTCTATATATATTCCTTTCTTTAAAAAATTTTTTTAATGTTTTTTTTTTTTTGAGAAACAGAGACAGAGCATGAGAGGGGGAGGGGCAGAGAGAGAGAGGGAGACACAGAATCCAAAGCAGGCTCCAGGCTCCAAGCCATCAGCACAGAGCCCGATGCAGGCCTCTAACTCACAAGCCATGAGATCGTGACCTGAGCCGAAGTCAGATGCTTAACTGACTAAGCCACCCAGGCGCCTATATACGTATACACACACACATATACATATATATACATATACAAATATATATATACATATATATATTTCTAAACAATTATTTTGTGTTAGGAAAAATAGGAGACCCTTGGAAAACTTTAATTCACAATTATCATTTTAAACCTTGACTTTAGTTTTACAATTCAGATATTAATTGCATTGTATGCCCATTCTAATTTACTGCGTTTTCAAATTAAGCCTTTTTTTGTGTGAATTTTCATACTGGGTAGAAGTAATATTTAAATCTATGCACTCAATCAACAGATTGTGAGTAGAAGATATTTATAAAATAGTTGATGTAGTGGATTATTCAGTTCATGGACATACTGTCATTAAATAAGAATGTCGTGGAATCAGTTATCATTGTATGAATAAACATTCATCAAGCACTTAACTAGGAAATACAGGAAGTAAGAGAGATTGACCAATTCCAGTGAGATAAAATAGGGATTCTATATAGTGCTTTCAGTTTAGCTATTCCTATCCTGCCCAGATCTCCAGACAGAGAATAAACAAATTTGAATTCTAGGATAAGTAACTTTAGTTCAATATAAGGAAATACCTTGCTATTGAGAGTAATATATGAAAAATCTTCATGAGTAGAGTTGAATCTTTTAATTGGAATGGTTCCAGTTGTGTTTTATTAAGGGCAAAGACATAGCCTAGTTATGTCACAGTTAGGGGCACAATGGTATAGTGTAGTGATTCTTGACCCTATCAGATCTAATGCCCCTTTCTGTGACAGGTATTGTCTAAGACTCTTTACTATCTCGTTGGAAAATTCATAGTTAATGTACCTTTTTAAGTTGATAACTTATGGAGAAATCCATATAATACCACAATCATATTAAGGGAGAAATAAGAGGAAAGTAATTTATATATACATATATGTATATATAAATATTTAGAGTGTAACTAGTAGACATGATGAAGTGCTTACGTAAGACATTTAGCCTGCCACACGTGTTATATTGGGACATTTATAAGTCTTGCCTGTCTATGTGTTTGATAAATTGGCAGTGCGAACACTCAAGTGGAATAGTCAGGATGATCACATGCGTGACGTGATTTTCTGAAATAGTAAACACCATTGGTCAGATTCTCAATGTTTCATAATTTTTCTCCTGTAATGTGATAATTAAATTTTTGGAATTCTTGGTTTTTTTTTTAACCCCAAGAATTAAAAACCACTCTGTTTTTAGATGTAAAATGGAGTTAGATTATGGGCTCAAGTAATTATAAAGAGATTTTTCATTCACATGAATGCCTGGTAGGATATTTGAAAATTGTGTAGGATACAGGACTGTTCTTTGTTGTGTAGGGACTGTTTTGAGCATTGAACAAGTTTGAACATTCTCGGTTGGTACGTAATGTCTGTAGTGTCTTCTAATCATTGTGACCACCAGAAACATTAATTTCCTCTCCCAGAGGATGGTGGTACAATTCTCTTATAGAATCTACTGCCTGTAGAACAAATGGTACAGCTTGTAGGCAAGAGTTCCAGTATTGGATTTGAATTCGAGTTCTTCTACTTACTGACTTCCTATTGACTTTGTGCTGTTGGACAAGTTAGTTAACCTCTCATAGCCCCAGTTTCCTTTCTGGAAACCTGGGAAGATAATATCTTAGAGAATGAAGTGGATAAAATGTTATAATAGTGTATTTCAGGTATTTGACATGTGCTTCATGTGGGATGGAACTGTTTCTCTTTTAACCACCATGTCATTTTCCAGTACTAGTGGGCACTTAATAAATACTTGCTTCCTGGGAACCTTGGTGGCTAAGTTGGTTGAGGGTCTGACTCTTGATTTTGGATGGGTTCGAGATGACCATTGTGAGACGGAGCCTTCCATCAAGCTCTGTGCTTAGCTTGGAGCCTGCTTGGGATTCTCTCTCTCTCTCTCTCTCTCTCTCTCTCTCTCTCTCTCTCTCTCTCTCTCTCTCTCTCTCTCTCTCTCTCTCTCTCTCTCTCTCCCTCCCTCTCTCCCCCTCTCCCCCTCTCCCCTTCTGCCCTTCTGCCCTTCTCCCCTATTTGTATGTGTGTTCTCACTCTTGCTTGCTCTCTGTCTCTCAAAAAAAAAGTAAATAAAATACTTGCTTCCTGTTATTATGAACTCCTATGTCATACTATATTCCTGTATTGAAAGTATATGAGGAAGTGATTGCTTACAATAGGGTCCACAGTTATCATCTATGTCTCTATTCTTGTGTTGGGGAACTTGTGAATCTTAATTGAGATTGCTGTCTCTGGGATTATGGCCTCTAGTTTCCCAGAGAACATTAGATTAGAAATAGATGTCTAAAATTCCACATATGAGTGAAATCTTATGGTATATGTCTTTCTCTGATTGACTTATTTTGCTTAGCATAATACATTCTAGCTCCATCCACATTGCTGCAAATGGCAAGATTTCATTCTTTTTGATGGCTGAGCACTGGGGGTTGTATGTAAGGGATGATTGACTAAATTCTACTTCTGAAACGAATACTGCAGTATGTGTGAACTAAGTAAAATTTAAATTAAAAAAAATATGATGATTTACTTTCAGTTTTAAAGAGACCTGTGGGATAAGGGTCTACCTCTAAGCATGTTAGTTTCCCAGAATCTTAATGTTTTTCTTCTTCATTTATGTTGTTTTGCTAATGTCAGAGAGATAGTGGAGGCTATGGTCAAAGGCCAAGGACCTTGCCTCCTTTGTTAATCCTGAAATTTGTAACATAGATTTTTAAAATAAAGCATGAATAATTTCTTCCTATTTTTTAGCTCTTATTCTTCTTCCTGTGATTTTGGCCAACCAAAATTTATGTATTGTGCTTCTTCGGTAAATTATTTGCTATATTTGTCCTGTTATTTGATATGGTTAAGTCTTATTCTACTCAGTGCAAACTACTTACTAACAGACTAAGATGAAATAGTTACTTGTAATTTTAATGAGACTAATTACGTTAAAAATGTTGGAAGGAACTCCTAGCCTTCCCTTTTAAATTGTCATCCCATTTATTTAAAAGAGGAAGCATTTAATCTGTAAATGCTGCTTTTGCATTTTATAGAATGGTAAAGCTTACAAGTATTGAGGTTTCCCTCAAATAAATGTTTATTAAAATTTTAACTCACGTAAGTATATGATGATTATCATGAACAGGAGTTTTTTAAAGCAGCCACTTGCTTTGATATTTGCAGTGTGAAAAAGCTAAAATTTGCTATTTCTTTTCCTTTTATTCTTTAAGGTCCACCTTTGGGTCAGGCATTGCTGCTTTTGCAAATCTGCTTGCCCTAGACCTTGGGTGTAAGAGTTTAAGTTTCATTTTGATTCAATGACTGCTGCAGTCTTTAAAGCTTAAAGAAATGTTTAGCATTCATATGATTTAAGCAGTTGTCTTCTTTAAACATTGGGTCACTTCCATAAGAAAAGTAGCTCTGGTCAGTTGCAGATTCTGTTACCAAAATCTGATTCTGTAGCATTCCATAAAATTACTGAAACCTATTTGATTAAAATTCATATTGGGTCTGATGGTTTTAAGTTGTTTTAAAAACTGAAGATTATTTTATATACAATCTTAGGAATCAGCTTAAATAAGATAATGACTTTAAAGATAATTACCGTGTTTTATTACCTATAAAAAGTTAAAAACCTTTTAATCTATTCTCTGTTTTTACACTTATATCAGGTACAGGCTGAGACTGTGAGTTTTAAATTTGCATTTGAATAGCACATATACTTTCACTTTACTTGCAAATAACATTTTAGTTTTTTGCTTAGTAGGCTTATAAAGCATTTATTTAACTCCTGCCCTATAAAAAATGTGATTTGGGATATTGTGAGGATTTAGACTTAGCCATAATACATAATTAATTGTATTCAATCTTATTTCTGTCTGTTTGCAACACAAGGAGTTTCTAGACTTCTTAGATTTCTTTTGTGTGTATGTAGGAAAGGAGGTGGGATTTTGTGCCCTTTGAACTGCTGATCACAGTATAAATTCCTAAGTCTCTTTTTGCCTTCTGTGTTAAAATTATTGTAGGAAGCCAAAAAGGCAGCTTTTAAGTGTTAGAGAACACAATAAAATCAGGGCCTATTTACCTATATCCAAAGACTATGTGCTTGTTTAGTTATATCATTCTGATAAGAGCCTCAGTTGTTGGTTTGCTTGCTTTTGACTTTCTTAGAGTCATTTGTTATTGAAATGCCATTTACTACTAGTATATGGCAAAAACAATTAGGTTTTTCATGAGGTACTTGAGATCTACTGCCTCACTAAAATGTATAGGTGCTCTATTAAAATGTGTTCGTTTAGTAAGATCAGATTTAATAATTAGATTTAGGGTTTTACTAGATCATCGTTTTCACTTAATTGCAGGTACTAATCTTTATGTTGGATGGATGCATAAATATAATTTTGCATATTAAAAAAGTCTCCAGGGGTGCCTAGGTGACTTAGTTGATTAAGTGTCCAATTCTTGATTTCAGCTCAGGTTATGATTCTGCTGCTATTCCTGAGATCCAGCCCCATATTGGGCTCTGCGCTAACAGTGTGGAGTCTGCTTGGGATTCATTCTCTCTCTCTCTCTCTCTCTTCTCTCTCTCTCTCTCTCTCTCCCCCCCCTCTCTCTTTCTCTCTCTCCCCCCCACTCATTGGCATGTGCTATCTTTCTAAATAAATTAAAAAAAAAAAAGTTTCCAAATCTTTACTTAGGAGAACATAATAGGAAGATAAGAGTAAATTTTTTTTTTTTTTTAGCGTTTATTTATTTTTGAGAGACATAGAGACAGAGTTTGAGCAGGTCAGAGAGAGAGGGAGATACAGAATCTGAAGCAGGCTCCAGGCTCTGAGCTGTCAGCACAGAGCCCGATGCGGGGCTCGAACCCACAGACCGCGAGATCATGACCTGAGCCGAAGTCGGCCGCTTAACCAACTGAGCCACCCAGGCGCCCCAAGAGTAAATTTTTAATTTGAGGAGTGTTGATGAATTTTGGTCATAAAATTCAAGTCTAATGTGAATGATGATAACAGTGTTTGAGTTTTTAATATTAATCACTTTTCTTTTAGATTTGTTTTGCTTATGAGATTGAGAGCATGAATAGACCTTGAATTTTTGAACTGGGAATTTAATATGAATAAATTCCACATGTCTGTGTCAAAGATTTGTGTATGTGTGTGTGTGTGTATGTGTGTATATATATATATACATATTTTTTTAATTAGAGGTGGGATGCATAAATATGCATAGGCTTAGCTATTGAAAGAGTTCTATGTTGGTTTCTTTTTCTGTTCTATTTTATCTGCGTTCACAAAGGAATTTGGAGAATTGGAATGGATTAAAAGAAAAGGAACACTAGTTATTAGTATGGGAACAAGGACACATGGAAAACACACAGCAGTGGTTCTTAAACATTTTTATCTTAATTCTTTGATAGTTCACTCTGATGTGTGTTATCCTCTGCACCCTGTACTTAAAGGTCATTAATGCATTTTTACCAGAAAACTATTGTACAGAATCAGAGTGTGATTTCCTTTCCTTTGGGAAACTAGCGTGGGGGCAGTGGGTGTAACCTGCTCTCATGTCAGCTCCCTGGG
This sequence comes from Paguma larvata, assembly GCA_030068075.1. Taxonomy (NCBI): domain Eukaryota; kingdom Metazoa; phylum Chordata; class Mammalia; order Carnivora; family Viverridae; genus Paguma; species Paguma larvata. The sequence continues at coordinate 43,616,215 of CM057838.1, forward strand.
CTGTACACATTATTTAGTTTGCAGTCCTCACCTTTCCAACCCGTTTTTCTGATAGAGACTGTTGAGGCCTGAAAAACTGATGAACCTCTCCAGGTCCTGATGACAGTTCTGAGAAAGCTGTAATGCCTGGTACTCCATAGTTGTCCAGTAAGAGCTTTTAGGCAACGAACTCCAGCCCAGAGTAGAATGTAGGTTTCAGGTTTCATTGGGATAAATTTCTGTTCATTTTGGTAGTCTAAGAGTGGTTAATGCCCACTGTGAAGCTTCTTTAGGAGGTCTGTAGTATGGCCAACTAGAGAATGTAAAGATAGATTCAAGCGTGGGCTATTCCACTTAAAGATACTTGCTTACAGCATAGTTATCCAGAATGATTTAATAATTGTCATGAGAGCCAAATACTAGCAATGACAGTGATCATTAACTTGAAGGGTGAACAGATGGTGCATAGGCTTGGCCAGTTGGCCAGTTCATAGTCCGTCATTCCTGGTGAACAGAGGAAAAGGTGCAGGTGGATGCATCTAATAGGCGTATTTTCACTTATGCATATGCCACAAACTGTTCCATTTACCTCTTTTTTCCCTTTGATATTCACCCTGACTTCCTTAACTCCATGACTGTACATGCAGTGATGAGACTTCTTGCTTGGTTTCTTAACCGTCTCTCAGACACATAGTGGCAGAACCAGGAATTAAACCAGTATGTTCATGTCTCCAAGCTCTCTAGTATATATCATGCTGACTCAAATCTGGTGTCTGAGTGACTGGAAATGGTTGTAGTAGAGAATTATGTATAATTGTATAAAAGTGTAAATGTATAACTGTAAGCACAATTAAAAATTGATACAAGCTTCCAGGTACACTTGAAATCATACTGCTATACTGTCCTCCATAAAGTTGTAGTTCTAAATAATCAGCTTGTGTTCTGATTAATGTTGATTTGCTATGATACAAATTTTTGCCTTTATTTGACTTGCAACCTCCTTTATAGAGTTAGTGATTTATTGAATATCTTGGAAGCAAGTCCTTGACAGGCAGTATTTTAAGGTGAAATTGCTGGGTGAGGATTTTGTTAACCTGACATTTTGTGGTTTCGCCTCATAAAACTGGCAAAGGACTCTCAGCGTGGAATGTTAATGGGGTGAAGTAATGAATGCAGGCTGGGATACAAGCAACCAGACACAAGCAGTCCTATAGTTAATATTCCATGCTTCTTAGGGGAGGTCTTTGTAGACAGTAGCTTTACTAAAAGATAAAAGCAGTAGGAGATCTTTTTAACTCAGCAGTTGATCAAACTCTTTTTCTGAAACAAGAAGCCAAGCAATGGTATGAACATGGGAAAGTAATTAAAGTTATGCAAGTGCAATCTCTCATGAGAATTTTCACTTTCTCAAGCTATTGACGTAAATAATTACTGAGTACCTATTTCCTCTAACCAAATACTATCCTTTTTATTCCATTCAGCTTATAAGTATTCCTGTTTTACTTGCATTTCTCAATCTGTTGATACGATAACAAATTTAATGTTAGTTGTGCAGACTTTAGACTGGTTTTTAAGTGGGCATTTTAGAGTAGTTACCTTGGCGCTGTTATTTCAAAATGCATTGTACTAGAATTGTTTTATAAAAGTTAAAGTACCTCTTATACAAACTTTTTGAACACATATATAATATGCGACCAAATTACTTACAGTGCCTACTTAATTTTTTCACAAAGTGTCAGGTTTAAAAAAATCCTCACACAGCAACTCCAGCTTAAAATACTGCCTGTCATGGACTTGGATCCAAAATCATCAATAAATCACTAACTCTATAAAGCAGGTAGCAAGTCAAATAAAGGCAAAAATTTGCATCAGAGCACAATCAAGATTAATCAGAACCCAAGTGAGAAGCAGGAGGGAGAGAGAAGGCAGCACACTCCGGATAGGATATGAGCAGGGCAGAGCGCACTACCAACGTGCTGTGGCGTGCAGTGTTTGTTTTCTCTCCCTCCGTTCTTAAAGACTACTAATTGACTCTCTATATTTAACAAGTCTTGCGAATTCTACCTGTGTTTTGTAAGATGCTTGCTTATACATTTTATGAGTTCTACCTATATTTTATAAGATTAATTTACCATGTATGGTTAACATTTCTCAGGAATTTTATCCATTTGTTTGTTTTAATGTTCCTTTATTTATTTTGAGAGAGTGTATGTGTGTGTGGAGGAGGGGCAGAGAGAGAGAAAGAGAGAGAGAGAATCCCAAGCAGGCTGTGTCCTGTCAGTGCAGAGCCCAACAGGGGGCTTGAGCTCACAAAGAGATCTTGACCTGAGCAGAAATCAAGAGTCAGAGGCTCAACTGCCTGAGCCACCCAGGCACCCCAAGGTTTTCTTTCTTCCTTTTTTTTTTTTCATTTATAGTGTAACTGAATATTCTCAACCAATACATAACATGCACCTTGTAGGAATTGTGCTTCATCAAGGTTTACTCAGAGAAGCAGACCACTAGGAAATGTGCGTGTAAGGGATTCATTGAAAAAGATTTCTCCATCCTTAGCTGTGGGAGCTGTTTAAACTGTCTCTGGAAGTTGTTCCTTCTCTTTTCGTGCTGTTACCTGAAATCAGTAAGGCAAAACGTCAAGAAGGGAAGACAGACATGAAGTAAGGGAAAGCAAAGACAAAAGGGAACCTGTGAGCATTGGTGGAACCTGGTCTCTCCCTATTTCCGACTCTGATGATATAGTTGTCTTGTGATACAGTATGGTATCCTTAATCACATAGCTAACAGTGAACAATGCCCAGGAGTCAGCTGAGTTGAAGGAGGAGGTTTGGCAAAGTCTGGAGTTGCCGTGGGACTGGCTGCTTCCTGTGCGGACTAGGTGACCAGCAGATGAACAGAAGCATGCGTGGGAAGCAGTATTACCTATTGCCATGCTGGCAAAACGTTTTGAGTGAGAGAAGAATATGGCTGCTGCTTCACTTCTACCTTCCAAATCTTGCTGAAAACATCTTTGTAGCACAGACAAACTTTAAGCTATCTACAGAACAGAATTCTAAGAAGTATACTTCTAGTTTGTAGTCAGGTTGACATATTTAGATATGCCATTATGTTATATTTGAGATTAAATTTTTCTGAATTGATTCAACTCCTTTATAAGTAACAACAAGTAATTATTGAGCAATTACTCTGTGCCAAACACCATCCCTGTGCATACAATAGATTACTTAAATGTCACAACTATCATGGGAGGTATATTTACTCTTCTTTCTCTTTTTTAAAAATATGTGAGAAAGCCATAGCGCATAGAGGCTAAGTCACTTACCTGAGGTAGAGGTATAGCTAGTCCTTGATGGATAAAAGAGTTCAATCTCAGAAAGTTTAATAACAGTGTTGCTTTTAACCAGATATAAACCATAATCAAAGGAGGGGCACAGCAATGAGGATGGGTCAGTACAGCTTTCTACCAAGGAAACCAAGTAGTAATTTTTTGGTAATGGAGAGCTTTTGGGAGACGGAAAGGTCCAAAATAAATAGCCTGTGTGGAATGGCCCTGATAGGTGGTAGGTTACTGCAAATAATTTAATACCATTTGCTACTTTCTTTAATTAATAGGTGACATTGCTCCTCAGCTAAGACTTAAGGTGCTTATTGTGTCACGTAGAGTTCTCCTTGGCCTACTCTGTGTATGCCTCGGAGTATAAACACCCTCCTTTGAGAAGTCCTGCTCGGATGGTTTCTGAGGATCTGTTTAGTTTGGCTGTTCTTGGATGGTAGGACTTTTCTACTTGTGAAGTATGATCTTAACGATTTTTATGTGAAACACATTGAGTGAAATTTTAATTCTGTTGGCATTTTTTTGAGAGCTCTAGACCCTGTCTTTTAGTTCTGGGCATATTGTTCTAAACTTCATTCACTTCAATAAATAATACTTAAGGTAAGTAGCTACTGTGATTAGAATCTACACTATTTCCAAGCATGTTGTTTTAGTAAAATGAATGTCCGATTTTGAAAAGATATATTTATTTTTATTTTTATTTTTATTTTTTAAAATTTTTTTTTAAACGTTTATTTATTTTTGAGAGACATAGAGGCACAGCGTGAACAGGGGAAGGGGCAGAGAGAGAGGGAGACACAGAATCGGAAGCAGGCTCCAGGCTCTGAGCTGTCAGCACAGAGCCCGATGCGGGGCTCGAACTCACAGACCGCGAGATCATGCCCTGAGCTGAAGTTGGCCGCCCAACCGACTGAGCCACCCAGGCGCCCCTGAAAAGATATATTTTTAAGATATTCTGAAAGGAGTGTTTGATCTATGTATCTTGTTTGACAAAACCACCATTGGGAATGCTGATCAAAATTTTTCATCTACGTTTTTTGCCCTGACATCAGTGTGTGTTGTTAGTGGTTCAGGGAAATACAGGTGCTTCAAGCGGGGGAAACCTTGTTAGTTTTTAGCTATAAATAAAATTTATCTTTTTGCAGCATTACTGCCAATTTCAGTTTTGAAGCAGCTTACTCCTTCTGAGCCATCAGCTGCAGTGGATTCCATTAAACGTAACCATTAAGCATTCCCAGTGATCTTTACCTTTTGTTCGGTGCTATGACAGCATTTTCTCTGGGATTTCACTAAATAGTGTCCTTCTTATCATCTTGACAGATTCAAAAAGTAGACTACAGCACTGTTAGAAATTCTAACAGTAAGTATTCACTGGTTACTTTAGGTTATTTCATTATTCTTTTAGAGCAAAATAAGTTTTTGATGGTGGCTTTGTTGACATTTTGGACCAGATAATTCTTTGTTGTGGATGTTGTCTTGTGCATTTTAGGATATTTTGCAGGATCTTTAATCTCTACCCATTAGGTACCAATAAGTAGCTTCCAAGTTGTTACAACCAAAAATGTACCATGAAAACTGCAGCTGTTTAGAACCACAACTGTATTAGCGTGCATGTAAGGTATATGTTGACCAGTAGAGATGCTGTTTAGAAGTATTTGCCTAGGATTTTAGAAAAGAGCTTAAAATATGGGCATTTTTGGAGTCGTTATCTTGGGGCTGTTATTTCAGAGTGCACTGTACTAGAATTGTTTTACCTAAGTTAAAATACTTCTTATCAAAACTTTTTGATCATGTATATAATACTAAACAATAATAGTATTGTCCTAATTGTTATATTATTATCGCCATTACTAGAAAATATGAAGTCCTAATTAGAGTCCAGTGATGGAGTTTGTTTCTGTGTACTTAACTTTCTGATTTGGAGGGTGGGACTTTGGAAGAGAATGGTGAATTTGGGAATATGATCAAGTACTAAACAGGGTGAAAGAATAGGATTGTTCTTTCTGAACATCCTTTAAGATACTTGGTTTTTACCCTGGACTCAAGCTCCTTCATTATTCCTCCCCTGTGGTCTTTTCTTCTTTCTTCCCTTACTCCCACCCTCAGAGTGAATTAATTGTATCTCCTGAACATTCCCTTCATTTTTTAATATCCAAGTGTTGTCACCCATATTTTAATTTGTGATTGTCTCTTATCTTCCACTTTGTAGGAAAATGGAGTGCTGGGTTAAAAAGTGAAGGAGTTAGAAGGAAATCATAGGGGTGGAAGAGGTGACGTTAAGAAGTTAATTCATCTTGTCATTGTTTACAAACAGAATTGAAATAATCAATATCTTTTTTTTTAAGTCCATGATAATTTTATAAGTATCTGAAAGCCATTAGTTAAAATTTACTCTTTTTTTTGTTCTTGTCTTAAAGCAGTTTGGGACTAGCTTAGTTCTATATTGAATTATAGTATTAGGTGCTAATCAGTCTTGAAAATCCGTATTTTCTTTGGTAAAGATTGTTCCTTCATTTTTCAGCTTTCATTCGCATGTGTATTAAAGTGCTCTCCTTCAGATTTCTTAACATAGATAAGCTTACTGCACATCCATTGAACTTCCTCTAATTATTTTATATCTTTTTCAGAATAAGGATAAATGTTTCTACTAAACTCTTATCTAGTTAATCACAGGGGATAAGGCCTATAGAAAAAAAAAGGTGTGAAGACTGCTGAAAAGCTGGCCGTTTTTGTTATGAATTGGTCCTGTAAAGTTCTTACTTCACGGATCAGCTTTGTTCATTTTAAGCAGCGTGTCTTATCATTGCATTATAAACTAGTCATTTACTACAGTAGCTCCCACAGTGAATGCTAAATGACAGTGGAACTGTCAGATTGTGTAGCAACATTGTTTACAGCCTAATTCCAGCCTCTTGCATTTTACAGCTGTAGGGCAGATAGAACTCCTCTATGAAGAACTTCTCTGTTTTAATAGACTTCTGTTCTCATTAGCATAAATGACACTAGAAGTTATATTGAAGTAAAATTTTAAATCTGAATTGCTGAAAAGTGATACTTTTACCAGAAGATTAAGAATAATCTTAATTCAAAGAGTTGATTATATTAACATAAACCGTATGGGTTGTATTTGTGCATTTTTGTACAAATCAACACAATAAAAGTTCTTTATACATTTTGACTTCAGCGGTGTTTGGTGTAGATGAAATTGTAAAATTTAAGGCTGGAAGTGAAATCTGAAAACTGCTACAGAAAAACATGTAACTTTATTTAAAGTATTGTTTGTTATATGAGGCAGAAAAATACATTGAGTGATCTTTTATTTTGTAGGTAGAGGACAGAAAAAATTAGCAATATTTTGAGCTCACCATTGTAACCACGGAAGGATAGATAACTCAGTAATTTAAGAGAAATGAATAACAATATATTTAGTTTAAATTCGAGTTTGTTCTAGAGATATTCTGTTAATTTGAAATAATTTTTTTAGGGTAATAAAAAGTTAACATGCTAAAACCTTTAGGTGAAATCTTTGTTAAGTCATCTTAAAAGTAAGTATAAAATAAGTCATGATAAAATTTCCCTTGTGCTCTATAATTATGTAATTAAAAAACAAAATTAGAATATCTTCTTTTTTCCTGAATCTTTGCTAACATCTTCATTTATGTATTTCTTTATGTACTTTTGCCTCTTTGGGGGAAGGCTAAACAAAACAGTTATCAACTAACAATATCAATTATTTGAAACCTAATTACAAAGTCATCTTTTCAGAAGTTTGGGTATCATTGTAGTTATCATTTTGACAACCCCAGCAACATGATTAGATTGGAGGTTTGCTTCTTATCTGTTGTAGAAAATTTTTAATTTAATTGGTCTCAACAATATAGATAAATCAAGTGGAAGAAATTTTGTCCCATCTAATAACCTGATGTGTGAAACTATGCTAATTAAACTCATTGTAAAGACTCATTGGATCGTTTCAGTAATAGCTTGTGACTTATCTATTTTCCATTATTTGTCTTTTGGTTCATAGAGGAAATGACTGACTTTTATACCCAAGATTATTGAACTAAAATATTTTTAACAAGTCTTAATTAAATATTTGCAAAGAAAGAGAAAAATTAGGAATCAGTAAGGCTAAGATTTACAGTTACCACATTAGTTTTTTCATTAAATGGGTATTTTATGCAAGTAAGGGATCAGGTAACTTTTTTTCCCAGTCAGTTGTTTTAGGCCAAATTAAATTTCTTTGATATATTCCGAGGAGTTCATTCAGCAAATTCTTTGAGTGTCCCAAGGGACTCAGTGTGGAAAGGATGCTTACAGGCACGAAGTGAATGTCACACTTACCCTATATCCTTACTTAATTTCAGCACTTTATGTGCATTGACTTAGGTTATCCTTCAAAACATCCTTAAATGCACAGCATAGAATTCAAGATAAAAGACTTAGATTAAAATATTTTATTCATTCCTTACAATATTCCCCATAATAAAGGTGGTTCTTTAAATTTCCTACGTGAATTATAAACTTTTATATATTAGGCTTCAGTAACCTTCTCTCTTTTGTTCATTTATTTGTCTTGAAATTATACTGGTATTGCGTTAACCTCATTTTGATAGGAAAGGACAGGAAAACTTCAGTCACATGTTTTCTATAGCAGGGTAGTCAGTTTCCTCATTAAGAAGCAGTAAAGTGACTCCAGGGACTACTCAGAAAAGGGCTTAGCTCTCCAAGAGTGGTTTATCAGTTAATGCATACATGAAGGAATCAGAATTGTTTAGAGATACCTGTGTCAGCAGTCTCTTTACATCATAGTGTTTTTGTCTCTCTAAATAGTACCACTTAATGACAACTTTGCAATGAGAGTTTGGAGTATTGTAGAATTTCTGTATTTTAGAAAAGAGTAAGATGTTTAAAAATGTAATTTTATTATGATCTTACATCTTTAAATTACTGCTATTTTAGGGGTATCAGGGAGACATAAAATTAATGCCTAGAGAGTCTGTTTCTTGGAGAAAGATGTGCAAAAAAATAGAGGGCATATGTGTGTGTGTGTGTGTTTTAAATTTACTTTTTTAAATTAAGACTTTCATTTAGAGATAATTGTAGATTAACATGCAGTTCTAAAAGAAACACTAGAGAGATCGTATATACTACCCATCTTCTCCCAATGATAACATCCTGCGAAACTATAATACAATATCCCAATCAGGATATTGGCAATTCACTAATCTTATTCATATTTCTCTCATTTTATTTATATTACTGTGTGTGTGTAGGTGCATTCTATGTAATTGTATCACATGTTTAGGTTTCCGTATCTACTACCACAGTCAAAATACAGAACAGTTCCATTACCAAGATTCCTTCTTTTACCGTTTTATAAATCACACCTACTTGCTCTCTCCTTGCTTTCTCCTTCAGCCTACTCCAGCCCCATGTCTTAACCACTGACAACCACTAATCCACTCTCCATTTCTATAATTTCGTTAAAGAATGTGATATAAATGGAGTCGTGTATGTAGTGTGTAACCTTTTTGGGATGGCTCTTTTCATTCAGCATAACTGTCTGGAGATAAATATTTCTCATCATCTAGCCTTTTGCTCAATATTTTTGAAATTATGCATGATTTGTGTGTCAGTAGTTTATTATTTTTTATTGTTAAATAGTATTTTGAGTATATGGATATGATAGTTTTTCCATTCTATTGTTTTTTTTTTTTTTTTAATGTTTATTTTTTAGAGAGGGAGAGAGGGAGAGTGGGGAAGGGGCAGAGAGAGGGAGACACAGAATCTGAAGCAGGCTCCAGGCTCCAAGTTGTCAGCAGAGAGCCCGATGTGGAGCTCAAACTCACAAACCATGACATCATGACCTGAGCCGAAGTCAGACACTTAACCGACTGAGCCACCCAGGAGCCCCTCCATTCTATTGTTGATGGACATTCGGGTTGTTTCCAGTTGAGGGTTATTGTGATTAAAGCTGCTGTAAAATTCTTTACAAGTCTTTTGTGGGCATATATTTTCATTTCTGTTGCATGCATATTTAGGAATGGAATTGCATATATATAGGGTAGGTATGTGTGTTTTATAACAAAATGCTAAACCTTTTACCCAAGTGGTTCTGTGATTTAAAATACCCGCCATTGATCTGTGGGAGTTACAGTTCTGTCCATGTGCTTGTCAGTATTTGGTATAACCATTTTGATTATACCTTTTCTACTAAGCATGAAAAGATATCCCATGCTGATATTTATATTCATCTGATGACTAATGTTAATCTTTTCATTTGCTTTTTTGGTACTTAATACCTTATTTTGTGAAGTGTTTTTTCAAGTCTTTTGGTTGTTTTATATTGACACTTAGTCTTACTGAGTTGTTAGGGTTCCTTATATATTCTGCATATAAGTCAGGTATGTGTGTGGAGGATTTTTCTCTCTACTCTGCCCTTGTCTTTGTTTTTATAACAGTGTCTTATAAGGAGCAAAATTTAAAAATGTTGATGAAGTCAATTTTTCTATGATTAGTGCTCGTATTTTAGATTTTTAAAGAAATCTAACATAATCTTGTATATTTTTTTCTAAAAACTTTATAGTTTAGCTTTATTTGTAGGATGGTGATACATCTTAAATCATTTTTTGCGAATAGTGTTTGGCTAAGATCAAGGTTTTCAGTATTATTTTTTGCCCATTTGTTCATTCATTTGTTAAAGCACTGTCTATTGAAAAGTCTTTCTTTTCCTCATTGAATTGCATTGGCATCTTTGTCAAAACTCAGTTGACAGTATATTTATAGGTCTATTTCTGGAATGTCTGTTGTTTCATTAATGTATTTATGTTTACACCAGTATCCATGGTCTTATTTGCTGTAGTTGTGTCCTGAATCTTAACATCAGGTAGTTATGATGAGTCCTTAACTTTATCTTTTTTAAAGATTGTTTAATTTTTTTGTTTGCCAGGTAAATTTTAGAATCAACTTGTCAATTTCTATTTAAAGTCCTGTTAGACTTTTGATTGGGATTTCCTTAATTTGTGCTTAAACTTGGGGAGAAACTGACATCTTAACAATATTGAGTCTTTGAAATCCTGAACATGGTAAATGTCTCCATTTATTTAGGTCGGCTTTAGTTTTTCTCAGTAAGTTATTTACTTAGTTCTTGCCTACTGCATTGTATTTGCTTCCTTTCCTAATCATTCATCTCATAATCTGTTAGAGCACCTAGAGAATATTTTTCCGCCAGGGTATATTTATGTTTATTATTTTTTTAAATGTATGTTTATTTTTGAGAGGGGGCGGGCAGAGAGAGGGGAGCAGAGGATCCAAAGTGGGCTGTTAACACAGAAAACTGGATGTTGGACTTGAACTCATGAACCACAAGACATTACCTAAGCCGAAGTTAGTCGCTTAACTGGTTAACTGATTGGGCCACCCAGGGGCCCCTGTGCTTCAAATGTATATATTATAATTAGTGAGAAAAAGATTTAGTTATAATACTCAGTAGTTTTGAAGATACCTGATTATGTATTAAGGAATACCTGTTTTCAGAACTTTATATTTAAGCTTTTGATTTTCCGTAGAATATTAGAATGAGTTCACTTTTAGAGCTAGTTAATGAAAATAGTAACATCCAAATTATTTTGTTACATTATGATATTTGTTACATGTAATGTAATATAGTTACATTATAATGTTTGTAGAAACATTTTGAAATCCAGTGTCTCATGGTAGTGGCTTTGGAGACCTTTATATGTGCAGAATTCATTTGCTTTTGAAGCACAGGCATAACATCACTTTGTAATAATTGATGGAGATTGTTACCACGACATTTTAATACCTGTGACTAATAACAAGGAAGGGAAATTATCCTACTCTGTCTGTGCTAGCTTAGCGGTCATTCCTTTTTTCTTTCCCTTTTTTTTTTTTTTTTTTTAAGATTTTGTTTTTAAGTAATCTTTATACCCAATGTGGGCCTTGAAGTTACAATCCTGAGATCAAGAGTCACATGCTCTACCTAATGTGCCCTTTAGTATTTTGAAACGGACATAAAAATAGAGAATAATGTAATGAATATCTCAGCTTTAAAAGAAAGTCATTACAAATATATTTTGAGACTCCATTTTTTCTTTCCTCTTCTTCTCCTCCCTCTTTACCATATTAGAATTGGCCACTGCTTTGAAGGTAGCTGTCATTATTCCTGTGCCTATCTATGTCTTTATGCTTTTAGTATATGTATGTATGTATGACTTTAAAATTATCGAAGTTTCATATTGTTTTACATGTCTTGATTTCTTTGCTATTTGTATTCTTTTTTCTATTCAATATTAAGTTTTTATTCCTAGGACTCTTCAGTCATTTATGTAGTAATTTCTTTTATGAATATACTGCAGTTTACTCTCTCCTATGGTTCTCATATCTGATCATAACCCATCTGATGCCATGTTTCTTATACTAGCAGACAGTGTCAGGGTTAGGACAAAACTCCTGAGTGACAACATTGCACAGAGTTAACCTGGCTTTTTTGATCAATAGCACCAATAAGCAGATTTTTAGAGATGTTGTCCAGGTATCCCCAGAACTTGAACCAGGTGTCAGCAGTCAGGATATGGTCAGTAGCATACTCTCCTTTGACTTTGTTTTTTAAATGTTTATTTATTTTTGAGAGAGAGCGAGAGTGAGAAGGAGAGAGCAAGCAGGGAGATGCAGAGAGAGAAGGGGACAGAGAATCCCAAGCAGGCTCTGCTGTCAGCACAGAGCCTGATGCGGGACTGGAACTCATGAACTATGAGATCATGACCTGAGTCGAAATCAAAAGTCGGATGCTTAACTGACTGAGGCACCTACCCAAGCATCCTTTGAAAACTTTATTTTAAAAAATAAGTTTTCAAGTTCCGTGAAAATCTGTATTTCAGTTTTATTCCTTTATTCCTTTATTACTTTTTTATGTTTAATCTCTACACCCAGCATGGGATTCAAACTCACAACACTTATCTCTACTGACTAGGCCAGCCAGGGACCCCTGTATTTATATTTTAATTAAACTTGATTGAACTTACCTGTATTTTGTCTTGTGTATATGTTAGTGTGTGTTTGGGTGTCTCTTTTATCATACCCTGTGCATATAATTTTAATATTTTTTTGTTTCCTTTGTTTTAATTTATTGGGTAGGACTTCAACCACTAGAAGTGGTAATTTTCAGCTCCTTCCATTTCTTGATTAAGAAAAGTCCTAATGTTTCCCCATTGAGTGCGATATTTTATTACTTAAGTATGATGTGATGATAACTATATATCCAGTAGATACCTTAATCAGGTTTAAGATTTTTATTATTAAACTATACATACAGTCCTGCAACAAACCCATCTTAGTCATGATTTATTTTTATATAACTAAACTATCATGGAATAGTGTATGTCAGTGTTTGTGAGAGATAGTTAAAGCAGTGCTTGAAAGGTAATTTATACTTTTATGTAAGCCATAATATATACTATGTACATATATTATATAAGTCATCATGAAGAATGCACATATGTACTGGTTTTTTCTCTTTTTTTTTGCTTGTATTTTCCTTAGTCAGCTCTGGGATTTTTCTTAGTACTGTTTGGTCCTGTCCCTTCCTACATATTTCTTCCCACCTCCTTCCTCTTCTTCCTTATTTAAAAAAAAAAATCTTTTGTTTTCTTTGTGGTTTTTTCTTTGCACCACTGCAGCCTCATCTTCCTTACTCCTTCTCCCCTCCTCTTTTAACATTTTTAAACTACTGTTGCAATTCCTCTGATAGGTGTAGGGTATTCATATTTCCTGTTGAGTTAGTTTTGATGAATTTATTTTTTCTATGATGCTATATTGAAGGTTTGCCTTATTATTTCAAACTTGAAAAATTTACCTAGGTATAAAATTCTGCTTCAATTGTTAATGTTTTTGTAACTTGAGAAGTCCGCTGTTAGTCTGTTCATCATTTCTTTTTAGGTAATATGTCTATTCTCTCTACTTGATTTTATATCTTTTTGTTTACAGTTATTTTATGTAGTTTAATTTACTCAGTTGTGGTTTTCATTTTATTTATCCTATTTGGGAACCATTTGCTGTCTGAATCTGAGAATTTGTGTCTTTCATCAATTCTGGGAAATTTTCAGCTGTTGTTTCCTTAAATATTATTCTTTACTTTTCTTTCCTTCTGAAACTCTGATGAAACATATGTTGGATACTATCATTCCATCATTCTTGTATCTGTCCCTCTTTCATATTTTAATCTTTCTCTTTTTGTGTTACATTTTGAGTGATTTCTTCAGATTCACTAATTCTTGTATAATCTGATATTTAACCTATCTACTGTTTATAATTTCATTGAATAAATTTTAAAATTCATTTTAAATGAACCCCTTTGAGCACTGTATTCTTTTTTGATTGTATTTAGTTCTTAAGTTTTGTATTCCACCTTTTAGTTATTTAAATAATTTCAGCATTCTCTTATAATCTGCAATTAATTATGTGGTTATTTAAAATTTTGTTAGGTCTGTTTCCTGTGTTGTATTCTTTTCATAGATCATGATGACTTATTTCCTCATATTTTTACAAGTTTGAATTATTAGCATTCATTTGACAGTACATCATCTAAATTAGTTTTTTGTAGTCCATAGATATATTTAACAAGTTTTTTTTTGTTCTTTTCTACCAGGTGCCAGATTTTTCTAATTTATTCCTTTTTATTGTCTTTGTCCTTTTTTGATAATGCACACAATGGAAAATTGATCCTCTAATTCACTAGGTTTAAAGAAAACTATGTCAGATTTTATTTTGTAGTCTGTGTTTACTAATTATGTAGAAGGCCTTTTGTAATATACTTAATTTATAGGAATTTTCTTCTAATTCCTTTTATCATTTTAAAAAGGAAAGTAGACATACTAAAAGGTGCAACAATTTATTTTACAAGAATGTCCATAAACCCTTTTTTCAGCTAATGAAATGGAAAACTGCATTTTTCCATGAAGAAAACGTGGTTAAATATATATTTTAATTTAATTATATAATAATTTATCTATATATTTCCCTCTTGGCTCATTTTCTTTCTGCAAGCCAAGATAGTTGGTCACTATCTTGAGCCTGGCACTTCTCATTACTGTGGGTATTTTCATACTTTATGGAAAGTTTGTATGCAGGTATGTTTAATTCAACTATATATATGTATATATATAGAGTATACTTTTGCTTGATAATAAGTGATATTGTGATAGATTATAAAGATTGATATAAATTTCTCTCCTTTCTGTGACTCTTACAGTATCACATAATAGATCTTTTCATTACAATATAGTCTGTTTCTTCACCCTTTAATTTGGATTGGGCATGTGACTTGCTATAGCCAAAAGGACATTAGCAAACATAACAAAACAGAGGTTTAGAAGGGAATTGCATTCTGGAGTTTTCTTTTCTGCATTTGGAATCCTGAGACCACCATACGAACAATTTTGAGCTAGAATGTAAGAAACCATGGTGATGAGAGCTGAGGTGCCCTAACCCATAAGCAGTCAATATCCAGCTTACCTGATCCCTGACTACACATGTCAGAGTCAGCCTCAGCTGAGATCAACCAGGGCTACCAGAAAGACTTTCCAGGTAGGCGGTCCTTGAAATGGGTGACCTAATAAGCTAGGTGAATGATAGTTTGAAGCCTTTGAGTTTTGGAATGGTGTGTTAATAGCAAAAATTAGCTGTTAAAGGTATCATGACATATGGATTCTTTATCCACCTTCATTTTCTTATTCAGCTTATGATATCATATCTCATAGCTATTTAACTGTGGTTCATTCATTTTCTTTCTTTATATTATTCAATTATATGACTGTACTGCAGTGTTTTTATTTTTTTATTAATAATTATTTAAGTTAACATTTTTAAAAATTATAAATAATCCTCTCATGAACATTTTTGTACATGTCTCCTTATACACATGTGCAAGAATTTCAATATTTTAAGTTTCAGATCTAAGTTAAAAAAATTGAAAGTTAGGGGGTACCTGGGTGGCTCAGTTGGTTAAGTGTCTGACTCGTCTTAGGTCATGATCTCACGGTTAGTGAGGTCAAGCCCCGTGTTGGGCTCTGTGCTGACAGCTCAGAGCCTGGAGCCTACTTCGGATTCTGTGTCTCCCTCTGTCTCTGCCTCTCCCCTGCTCAGGTGTGTGTGCTCGCTCTCTCTCTCAAAGAGTAAATAAACATTAAAAATATTATAAGTTAGAAAATATTGTTCAGATCATGTTATAACTTGACCCTGTTCATTTCAGCAAGTTTGGATTTACTGAACTGGTATTATTAATTATACCAGACAGTCTTCATTTTATTGTTATAATATGCTTGTCGAGGTTAAAACTTGAACTCTGATACTGCTGAGGTGCATGTCATAAGATTTCTTTTTTTGTTACTAAGATTAATTTTATGGCCTTATGTGGGTTTTTTTTTGTTTTGGGCTTTATTGACATATAATTAACAAATAAATAGCCTTATGTTTTTTAGTTGCTAGCAAAATAAATTTTTTAGCCCATATTTAGCACACCACAATTCTGATCATAGATGAAATCAAGATTGCTAAGTAAAAGGATGATGAAAATAAACTTTTTCAGATGACATGGAAAAGTTATTTGTTTTACCTCTGCAGTGCTAAACACCATGGACATAAATTAGATGATGCTATTTCCCTGTGGAACCATTTAAAATAACCGTCTATTCTAAAAGTCAAATAAGGTGATTTTGATCAGAGAACGAGGCTTGGCATCAACATTTTAAAATTTGCTTTAAATGACATAAGAATGGCCGTATTATTTCATCTTCATGAAATACAAAAGTACAATCATCATGATCCATTACTTATAGGAAGCTATTAAAAATGACTTTATGTTTCAGTTTCTCATAGAACGTTTTGTTCTTAAGTATAAATTATCTGTATTTCTTCCATAATTTTAATGGTAACACATAAATATATAGTTTAAATATTTTGAAATACACAAAGTAAAACTTGAGTGCTTTTTTCATAGCATGAAACATTCTGCCAAGTGCCATCTTTGAATGTTATTTTGAGAAAATTTGCAACTCTCAAATGTTTGCCAGTTTTTCAGACTTAAAATAGATTATTTTCTGTCTCATGAAAAGAAGAATAGTTTATTTTTATGGAATGTGGGACACTTCATATTTAAAAATAGCATGCTTTTTATTCCTCTTACTATTTAGACTGATGTTTTCGGGAGTACAACTCAGTATCTCTTGCAAATATATCTTACATAGAATCTAGAATCATTAATGGAGAAAATAAAATATAGACCAATATGGTTTATGCGATCAGAATTATAGATAAAATACAGAATCCCTTGTTAAAGTCTCCTAAGAATATACAACAGAATATTAACATTTGTTATTTCTGGTGACTACGGGATTTTGAGTTCTTTCTTATATTCTCTATATTTTTAATATATTGTAGCATGCATGTATATTTTTATACTGCATGTGTTTCACAGATTTCATTGAAGTGGTAAAGACAGAGAGGATCACAGAAAGATCTGATACTTACCTTGTAGAATTTACAACTGAGAGGGGCAAGTAATCACACAGATGAATATAATAAAACTGAAATTGCAGTAGTATCACAGAAGAAAGAATCGTAATACTAGGAGAGATTATACAATAGAAAGACTTGGTTTGGAAAATTGGGGTAAGTTTTCTTGAAGACGTAATCAGTTTAGATATCAAGGAGTTAGCGTAGGCATTATGTAGGTGTAGAGGATCACTTTTCTGACAGAAGGTTACGTATGGTGAGTAGTAGGAACTGAAGAAGGGGAGAGAGCAAGTGGGAGAATGGAGCAGATGAAAGTGGAGAGAAAGGTAGGGACCGCACTACACTGAGACTTGTGTTCCCTGTAAGGAGTCATGTTTTCATCCATTAGAGCAATGCTAAGCCATTGAAAGGTGCAATACTGGTGGTGTTGACAGGATCAGATTGTATTTTGAAAAGGTCATTTTGGCTGTAGTGTGAAGAAATGGCACGATCAGTACATGTTGGCGTGAGAGTGGATGTTGGCGGACTAGCACTGAGGATACGATAGTAGTTCCTATGAGAAATAAGTAGTTTGATCTTGGCAGGGAGGCTGGATATGAAGAGGTATAGAAAATTCGAGGATTATTTAGGAGGTAAAATTCTCAGCATTTAGTGATGATGTATTGCAGCCATGAAGAGAGATATATTAAAGATAACATCTGGGTTTCTGACTAGCACAGTAGATACAATTAAAATAATAGAGGTAATAACATATTTAAAATAGTTTTCTAGAGAGGTTAGCAACTAAAATGAAATCACTTGGACTGTTTCTCAAAGTGAAATTATTTATGGTGGTAGAAGGTGAGTGGATCAGCAGATGGTTAAAAATATGAATCTCTTTCCAAGAATTACTTACCTTGATGTTAATTTTGGTTATATAGTAGTTATGTTCATGTTTAAATTGATACAGTTTTAAATTAGTTTTTTAAGTATAAAATATTTCAGTATTATTGGGAAAAAGAGAACTGTAATGGTAAATATAAAATAAAAATTAGAAGCACCCTTCTTGGTTTTCCTCGGGAAGATTTTTGCTGCTTTTAATAATTTATTCTATTTGAAAACCAGATTCTTGATTTGAAAATACTATTCTAAAATAAGGCTATTTGTCAACTAATCAATTCCTAAATATTTTTTGCTGTCGTTTATTCTGACATTTATTTTATAGTATTTGTAGCCTTTTGTTAGGTTTCTCTGTCTCATTATCCCCTTTCACTTATTTATCCCTCTTCCCACACAGATTCAGATCAGATAACTCCTTTGCTTCAAAACCACTTGTGGATTCCTCTTATAGCCCACAAGATTTGAGCTTAATCTTAATTAAGAATGGCATTGCCTGTTTGCTTTTAACTACTTGACCCTTTTATAATGCACTTTTCTTCTTCCTGAGCCGTGTGTGTGCGTGCCTGTGTGCGTTTTACTGCTTCGTTATCTTTAAGTATGCTTGCCTTCCTTCCTGGAATCTCTTTTTAGTGTGGAAAATACTGACAACTTTCTAGACCCAGATCAAACGTAATCTCTCTTAAAATGTGACCACTGCCGGGGCACCTGGGTGGCTTAGTCGGTTAGACATCCGACTTCGGCTCAGGTCCCGATCTTGCAGTTCATGAATTCAAGCCTTGCATCGGGCTCTGTGCTGACAGCTTGGAGGCTGGAACCTGTTTCAGATTCTGTGTTTCTTCTTTCTACCCCTTCCTCACTCATGCTCTCTCTCTCTCTCAAAATAAAAACATTTAAAAAATTAAAAAAAAAAAAACATGACCACTGCCTGGAAGACTTAGCAGGTTGTTGTTGTCAAATTTGTCTAAATTTTCAAACAGCATCCTACTTATACCTGTGCTACATGATGTGTGTACTTTAATTATTTATATATTGATTCCCATTAAATGTGAGTTTGCAAGAAAACTGGCATGTGATAGTTGTTCAGTAGACCTTTGCTATGAGTCCTGTTATAATGGAGGCAAAGAAAAAGTCGTCAAGTGTGTTAATATCTAGAAAGAAAAGAGACATAGGCATATCTTACTACAAATCAGGGTGGTAGTGTTAGAAGGGATGAAAATGTCCTTGCGAGCGTGGAAGGGGGGATGGTCAGGTCTAACTGGGAAATAGTTCATCCTCACAGAGGGGCTCAGTAGCCCTTAATCTCTTGTAATATAAAGTTATAGTCCATCATTCTTATGTTAGATCATCAGATGGATTATTTTTTTCTGCCCTCTTCTTGTAGAATCTTAGTATTCCCAAACACTAAAACAGGTCCAATTCCATAGTTTAAAACTTTTGATTTCCAAGTTATACTAGTAAATTATAGGCAGTCTTCTTCTTAAGTAATTTTGTTATCAATAATTTCAAATGTACAGACCCTGAGAGGTTATACCACACTATCATTATTCCTGCTACTGGGAGTAGGTAGGCTTTACACAAACAAAGTGATCTCATCCTGTTTTTTCAGAAGAGTTCCATCACCTTATTTCCAGTTCACTTTGATTCTGTAGCCTTTGTGCTCAGCACAAGGATCTCTTGGTTCATAAATAGCTCCACAGACTTTATTCTTAGAAATGGAGAGTAATCAAAAGAAGCTAATAAAAAGATGGAAAGAAAAATTTGTATTGATGAAGAAAACTTGAGCTTTAGCAGACAAAGAGAATAGCCTTCTGTATGATTGAAGAAGGATTTTTCTTTTAAGAAATTCCAAGAGACAAATTTGAAAATTTTATGCACTAAGAGCATAGTTTGATTAAATGCGTTTTTTTCCAAATTCCTAGTTCTAATGAATTTACTTAAAAGCAGAAAAACAGACAAAATCTTCTGTTCTTGATAATCATATATGTGTCAGTCCTGGGGGAAAAGACTGGCAAAAAAGAAGAGCAGTTTCATTGACTTTTTTAAGGAAAATTGTATGATAGAAGTTTATAGAGTAAAGCATTTAATCATGTAAAGTTAAAAGAAATAACCCTAGTACTCAAGTCCTTTGACATTGTAAAGTGGTGGAGTGAGGGGTTAAGGGGTGAGTAATTTCAGGACAAATAGAAGTTGGCTCATTGATTTTTAAAGGCAGGCATAAAGAGTCCCTCAGGTGTAAGGGGAAGTGCTCCTTCTGAGAAGAAACATTCTTAATGTAGCAAGCTGCTTCTAAAATAATGCATAGCGCTTGTTTGTTACTGTTATCACTTATTGAGAAAAAATAGCACTGGAGGCACTGCTGGATCTATTTCTTGCTATATTTACTTGACCTACGTCTCCCCCAAAGTCTCTCTCTTTTTTTGGAAGTGGTTGAACATATCTCCAAATAAGTCCTGGGTTCCATATCTTTGAGGAGGGCTCCTTCATAATTTGTAGCAGTTAAAACAATTATGATAAAAAGAGGAGCTTTGACGAGTACACTCGGTTGTTTTATAATATTCTATGATTTTATGTGACTGTTTTTTCCATTGTAAAAATCTTTATAGTAAAATACGTGTCTTACTTACAACTGATTAAATATGATAATATTGATTTCCAAAATGATGAGATCAGTGATTAAGAAAATAACTTACTATATTATGCTTGTTCTGTGAGAAAATAAGATTTGACTTAAGTCATTTCAACGATGTTTTATTTTCTAATTTTATAACACCTAATAACTGCAAAGAAATGTTTTTTAGAGACATAAAAATAGCATCACAAATTGCTTTTTGAGACTTAGGTAGTATTGAGAAACATTTTGATAACTTGAGAAATGACTTTCAATTTTCATTCTTAATGATTAAAAACTTACCACTTTGGGGGGAAATAATTTTTACGAGCATGCTACTCCAGGCCTTTTTTTCCTTTTGTATTTCAAAGTCTGTGCTTTCTAAACAATAAAGAAGAGATATCCTAGGATACAAGAAATACAACTTAAACTAAAATTAGATCTTTCATCAGATTCCTGAGACTGGTTTTAATTTTCCATAGATGTTTTTAGTGTGTTCACATGCTAGAAATTTGAATATCTTTAAATATTTATTCTCAAACTACATAAAAATTTGCCTACATTTAGAAAGCATATCAGAATTGGATTTTTAAATGGAAATTGCCTGTTATATAGAATAGGTTATCTTTAAAGTTTTCTTATATAGGGCAAACATATTGGTCAGAAATTTCTTTATTGAAAGTTGCCTCTATCCAGAATCACAACTTTTTAAAATATCAAGAATGTTTACTGCAGGCCATGCCAGTAGTCTTTTGAGACAGAAATCCAGTTCCGATTGAGCAGCATCCAGCGTGGAGTTTTTTTTGCTGAGGCAGAGACAAAGGAAAAAAGTATACATCCAAGAAAGAATACAGTATCTAGTCATGGGAGAAGGGAACTTGGAAAGTGACTGGTGGAAGACTAGAGAGCCTCTGAAAGAGGGCAAGGAGTTTATCAGAACTTCGTCTCCATTGGTGTTATTTGTGGGAGAGTGTAATTTCCCTTTGGTATTTAGGGTGGTGAAACCGTTAAGTAGAACTACACTACTTTAGCTCTACTGGTGTTTCTGCTTTCAAGCTTCCAGACTTGCTTTGCTGTATTCTTTACATCACACTAATTTTTCTCTTTAATGTAAAAAAGGGCATGTTGTTCCCTGCCCTCTCTTTTCACATTGACAGCAGAAAATTCCAACTGCTTTTCCTAACTCAAAAATCCCTACCTAACCTCTCCAATCTAATCTATGTTTCTACCCCTTTCATTTTATATTCTTACTACACTGTCTTTGTTGCTACTTAGGGCTGTTGTTTTAGCTGTGCCTTATGTTCGGAATGGTAGTCTTAATGCTTTGCACTTGGCCAGTTCTGTGTCTGCTTACATGTCACTTTCATAGAGAGCTCTTCATGACCACCCAGCATTAAGAAGTCATTCGGTCATGTTCTTGGCTCTTACAGTATTATTTTTTTTTTTTAAATTTTTTTTAACGTTTATTTATTTTTGAGAGACATAGAGATAGAGCATGAGCAGGGGAAGGGCAGAGAGAGAGGGAGACACAGAATCTGAAGCAGGCTCCAGGCTCTGATGAGCCATCAGCACCGAGCCCGATGTGGGGCTCGAACTCACAGACTGTGAGATCGTGACCTGAGCCGAAGTCGGCCGCTTAACCGACTGAGCCACCCAGGCGCCCCTCTTACAGTATTATAAGTCTTTGAATTATCCTTATCACTATATTTTCTTGGGTGTTTGCTTTTTTTTATTTCTCTATTAATTACTTTATCTGTAGTGACCAGAATATAGTTGGTGCCAGTAAACATTTGTTGGGCGAATGAATGTCTGAACTTCTGCTCTAGGGCCAGGTGTGCTACCCACATAATATCAGTGTATCTAGTCCAAGTAATACTATTCATAATTTTCAGAAACTTGCTTGCACTGTAAGTTTTATTGTAATGAAAACAAGACCTAATAGTGTGAAAGAATTTTCAGATTGAAATCTGGGAAACTAGATTTGAATCTTAGCACTTGCAGGTATAACATAAATTAAGTTTAGTCACTGTACTTCTGTGACTATGTTCTTCTGTAAAGTAACCTCTCATGGGGTTGTTCTGAAGTCTAAATAAAATGCTTATTTTGGAGTTTTTCATGAAGCACTATGCAGTTTAAGTTTTCTCTTGTTTCCCACAAAAGAAATGAAATATCTTTACCTATTTTTTAATCTTAAAGTAGTTTTAAAAGGTGAGTTTTAGGGGCACCTGGGTGGATCAGTCCGTTAAGCATCCAACTCTTGATCTCAGCTCAGGTCTTGATGTCAGGGTTGTTAGTTCAGGCCCCACATTGGACTCTGCTCTGGGTGTGAAGCCTACCCCCCCCAAAAAAAAGGCGAGCTTTAGTTTTATATCGTAATTTTACTACATGTATTATACAAATATGTAAGTTAAAGTTAAATACCATAGAGAATCTTGAGCATTGCTTATTGAGTATTTTATGAATTGCAAGCTGGTTTATTTAATAATTTCTTCAGCTTTTCTCCAGTTCTTTCATTTCTGTATCTTTTCCTTTCCTTTCTGTCATAATCATCCAGTTTCTTTTCGATTCATGTAATTTGAATCTAGTTTCTTTATGCTTTCTGCAGTATTTGTTATGGAAAATGTAAGTAATTAGCTAGAATCACGGATATAGTATTCATCTGTAGGCTTTGAGGGCTTTGGAAGAATAGAGTCCATTCAGCTTTTCTAAGTAATTTTTTTCTGTGTAAAATATTATGTTTAATCACATCAATCAATGCATGAACACACTTTTCTGCATCCATGCTCTCAGTTATGTATTATTAAACTATTATATATGTATTATGTATTATTAAACTGCCCAGAACACCCTTTCTTCCTCTTTTTCAACTATTAAAATCTATCTCTCCAAATTCAGTTAATGTCTACCTTCTCTCTCATGAGTTTCCCAACCTCTGTATCTAAAATGATTAACTATTTTTAAAAATGTGTGTCAACTCTTGTTTGTAGCTCATCATATTTTACCCTTTTTAATATGGTATTTTGTGTTTTTAAGTCATTGGTAATTAATCATTCTATTTTCCCCACTATGTTATTTTGTAGTTTTTAACAGTTATATTTTTTGTTAAGAAATTGTGTGTTTCTATTTAGATTTCAAGCTCTTGGAGGTCTCTTTATGTAGTGTCTGCTGTATCATATTTATTCATTTTATGTGCTTAATAAAAGGGTTTTGTTTTTGTTTTACTTCACATTAAACAGCCATTTATTTTGCTCCCAAAGGAAATAGTTGTATATTTTATGAGTGGCAGTATTGTGAAATGGTTAAGTGGCAGAGCTATTCTAGACATAATGCTTATGTTTGAGCCCAGCTTTACCACTTACTACTTGTAGGTCCTTGAGAAGGTCACTTCACCTCTCTTTATCCCAATTTTTTCATCTTTAATGAAGGAAATAATATATTTCAGGGTTGTTGTGTGGATTAAGAAAATAGACGTAAAATGCTTAACACATTACTTGGGACATAGTTACCACTCAGTATATACTGTCCTCATTAATATTAGCATAGATGTTTTATGGCATAGTGTAAAGAGGCTGAAGGTAGTCCTTCCTGAATCAGTGTGAACTAGGGATTATGTGGTTTGAGGATTAAGTGTTACTTTATATAAACACACACACACACACACACACACACAGAGCGGCCGCGCAAAAGCGACAGAGGGCATGTGCGAGCGCAAGATCTTGGTTTACGAGTATAATCCGTTCCGGAAACATGTTTGTAATCAAGAGCACTTGCATATCCAAGTGAATTTCCCCATAAGAAATAATGAAATTTTCATTAATTTTCAAGAAATAATGAAAACTCAGATATTTGTTTCACAATCCAAAAATATTCATATAAAAATGATTACAATACTGTAATAGAATACAAAATAATAAAGAAAATACAAAATATTAAGGAAAATAAATTAACCCACACTTATCTTTGAAAACCTTTGTGGCTGTGACAAGACAGAGGAGGGTTATTGTGTAGGACAGCTTTCAGTATCACTAACGGCATCACTGCTCTCTATTAGCTCAATGGAATCTTTTTCTTTTCGTGCAGCGTTAACAAGGAATCTGTAAGGAATCTATCCAAAGACACTTGATTTTGCCTCCTTTTGAGGGTTTCATGGAAATGTGACATTGCATTGTCCTTAAACAGAATCATCGTTCATACTGCTATATCCTTATTCAGGTGGTGCTTTTCTACAAAAATTTTGCACTGTTTCCATATTTTACACATTTCTCTAATCTTATTTGAAGTGAGGGATTTCTTCGCCTTTTTCTTTTCCTCCTCTGCAGACAAGATGCAGACGTAGACTTCTTATAAGATCTTACAATTTCGGCCACTCACATACATTGTTCGCCCTTCTTGATGATTTCCTTTGTAACTTCCACCATAATCATCTCTTTCTTACCGCCTTTCTTTTCAACCTTATCTGTATGGGGACCATTGTATACATTTGCACAGATGTTGACTACAGTACAGTGTTAATAAACTTTTGTCATATACTCTGTTTAATGTAACTGGCCATAAGGCAGCAGAGGAAAAGGTCTATATCTTCAGGGAGCCTGAACTAGAATGAAGCAAAGCATTCCTACAGTTACTCTTATATGGAAAAACAAAGGACTGTCCATTGGAGGTTTGAAGTGACAAAAAATACAGGAGTGCCCGTTGTGGGCACCTTCCAATGTTCTGAAAAATTCCTGATTTCTGCCAGACACTGTGGCCTGAGACTGAGCATCTGAGTATGGGAGATAATCACCCACAATCCCACAGTGAGGGAGAGGAAGGGCGAGAGAGGGAGAGAGAACCATTGGCTCAGTTGTGATCATGTGACATTCGGCATCATGTACTACTCACATTGCAAGACATCACTTGTTTATCAATTTAAAATTTATTAGCAATGTTTGCTTATTTTGCAGAACACTCATAGAATAAGTTATTCACAGTCCAAAATTTTACTGTATATCGTAAGTATATAAGTACTAAGCACATGTATGAAGTGGTAGAACAATTCTCTTTAGCAATGGTTTATTCTGAATTGCTGTTATATTTCTGGAAGGAGAACACTGCTTTTCTCCCTCCCCTCCTCCCTCCCCTCCTCCCTCCCCTCCTCCCTCCCCTCCTCCCTCCCCTCCTCCCTCCCATCTATCGATCGATTTGTCCGTCCGTCCGTCCATCTGTCCGTCCGTCCGTCCATCCATCCATCCATCCATCCATCCTTTCGTCTGTTCATCCATCTGTCTAATAGGGACTTAAAGCAACCGAAGGAAGGAAGATTCCAGCAGTTGGTTTAGTGTCTTTAGAACCTGAACTGTGAGAAAGCCTAACGTGCTTTTCTTTTCTTTTTTTTTTTTTAATTTTTTTTTAATTTTTTTTGACGTTTATTTATTTTTGAGAGATATAGAGACAGAGTATGAGCAGGGGAAGGGCAGAGAGAGAGGGAGATACAGAATCAGAAGCAGGCTCCAGGCTCTGAGCCATCAGCACAGAGCCCGACGCGGGGCTTGAACCCACAGACCGTGAGATCATGACCTGAGCCGAAGTTGGCCGCCCAACCAACTGAGCCACCCAGGCACCCCCTAACGTGCTTTTCTAAGACTCCAATACATTCAGAGGATGAGTGAGTATACAGAAATAAATAAAAGTGTTAATCTGGGGAACAGATTTTGAAAGTATGAATATGAGTTTCATTATATGAACTGTTACTATCTATACCTGTGTCCCATATAAGAACACTGTTTATAAAGAAGTCCTGATTTGTACATTATGGTAGTTTATTCATGGAGTATAAATTAGTAATTTTATTTGATAGCATAAAGATAGTTGCTCATAGTTATCTCTTTCTCATGTAAGTTATTTTGATTATATGAAAAGAATGCTGATGAAAACCAAATGTTAATTCTAGACAAATTTAAATTTATAACCTTTTTCTACCACCAACAGTAAAAACCTCTTCAAAGGGTTAATGTTTTGCTTTTCCCCTTAGACCTGAGGTTGTCACAGTTGGTATCCTCCTTGTGGGTCAGAGAGTCACATCTGAGGAGCACTGGTACTGGTCTATCCAGCCACTTGTAAGAGGATATTAGCACCATCTTGTGGTGCCTGCTGTGTGCTGTTCCCTGCCATTTACTTTTTTTAGTGCTCTGTCATTATACAAATCTTGATAACCAGAAAAGGAAAAGTAAGAAAGACCTCAGTTTGGCAGTTCTGTTTCTAAAACATATTCACTTTCTGATCATTGGACACTTTTTACTAGTGAATCCTTCACATAAATTTTTAATTTCAGATTTTTGCCTGTTTTGGTAATAATTGATTTAAAAGCTTCAAAATCTTAAGCATATATACCAAGATAGCTTTGAAACTGTGGGAATAATTACTTTGGCAAGTACTCTGGTAGATATTACTTTGTTTTTCTCTGGATTATATGAGATTAAAATAAATCCTATCAGATTGGGGTGCCTGGGTGCTCAGGCGGCTGAGTGCCTGACAATTTTGGCTCAAGTCATGATCCTGGGGTCATGGGATTGAGCCCCATGTCAGGCTCCTTGCTAAGCATGGAGCCTTCTTAACATTCTCTCTCTCTCTCTCTCTCTCTCTCTCTCTCTCTCTCTCTCTCTCTGTGTGTGTGTGTCTCTCTCTCTGCCCCTCCACTTAGGTGCTCTCTCTCGCTCTCTCTAATAAAAAATAATTTAAAAAATAATTGGAAGGATCTCCCTCAAAAGAAAGGAATTTAACACAGCGATGTGGATAATGATGAAATAATCAACAGTCGATAGAAATCAAAACCATTGTCTCTGAAAGGAAGGGATAACCTATGGAAGACAACTTTTTTTTTATTTTTTAATTTATTTATTTATTTTGAGAGAGATAGAGACAGCATGAGTGGGGAAGGGACAGAGAGAAAGGGAGATGGAGAATCCGAAGCAGGCTCCATGCCGCTAGCACAGAGCCCAGTGCGTGGCTCAAACCCACAACCGGAAGATCATGACCTGGCCAAACCAAAGAGTCAGACACTTAACTGACCGAGCCACCCAGGTGCACCTTGAAGACAGTCTTTTGAAACTAAGAGTTAAGCTTGCATACCAAAATTGACTTCCACTGTCAGTCAGTTTGTTTCTGTCAGTGGTACCACAAATTCTCTTAATTTGCCAAGTTACATAATAGACTATACCACCTTTTGCTTTTGTAGTAGATCATAACCAACTAGGCATAAATTCATAAAAAAGTATAATTAGAAAACAATATAAATCTATATTCTGAAATTATGCCCTTCCTATTTTTAAAATATTAACATATCCATGTTTTATGAGATGAAAGTAATTATAAATAATGAGGTTTTTAAAAATTTCCTTGATAAATATTGGTATAAAAAATAAAGTTACATTAATTAAGGAGTCAGCATTGTCTTAGATATAATATCTTCAAGTTTATGACATAGTGTTTAAAAAAACCCAGTGGTTTTTGTTTGTAATCAACTAATACTAATGCATGGGTTTGGTTACCTTATTTCCAATTCTTATGTTTTCTATATTGTTATTCGGTATTCTTATGCCCAAAGGCTTTCTTTGGAGGAGACCGATTGGGCTTAACTTACTAGCTATAGTAAACTTGAACAGGTTACAGCCTTTCCCTGATCCTCAGTTTTCTTATCTATGAAATGAAAAGGATAATAGCTGGTGTATAGTAATCAGCTCTTAGCAAACAATGGCTATTAACTTGGTGTTATCACCAGAAGAGGACTTGAGAGTGATCTTACCAAATAGTGTTACCGAACAATCCATTAGATACTTACTATAGTTTTAAGGAACTGATAGGTATTCAGTGCCCTTAGTATTGAAGGCGCAGAGCCATACCTCTTATATGTTGTCTTATATCAAGGGTTGGCAAACTTTTGCTAAATGGCCGGACAATAGTTGAGGTTTTACAGACCATAGGTGTCTGTGTCAGTTACTCAGCTCTGCTGTTGTAGCAGGAAACCAGGAATAGACAATATGTATATGAATGAATATACTTATGTTCCAATAAAAATTTATAGACACTGAAATTTGATTTTAATATAATCTTCACATCATGCAGTATAATTCTTTTGATATTTTCAACTGCTATAAAGTGTAAAAACCTTTCTTGGCTTGTGATCTGTATAAACACAGATAGTAGTTTGGTTTTGGCTTGCCGGCTATAGTTTACTGACTCCTTTCTTAGAGTCAAAACATTTGAAAGCAGGATAGAAGAATCTCTCCACAGTAGAGCATCAGAGACAGTATCTCCCATAAATGAGAGATATCAGGATTGTACATCTGGTGCAGCGGTAAAGCACTCTGTTCTTAATTAAGATAACTTTTGGAGAATAATATCCAGAATTGTTAGTCTTGCTTCCTGGCGTTATTAGATAAATTAGTCTCCCCCCCCGCCCCGCTGGGTGCTTAATGTACAGAATTATCCTACTCAGATATTAGCAGCTAGGGGCAGAGTAGTTCTCTCTTAGCTATTGTAAAGACATGCACAAATGGAAAAGAAGGTGTACTATTTGATATCGTTTCCATTCGATGTATGTAATAGAAGCCCTTGTCCACAAGGACCTGCTACCGAGGTGTATTTGATTAAGATACATCACTATCATGTATCATTTTGACCCTACTAGATTTTCATTTCTTGAATGTGCCTGTCATATCGCTGTATACCCTAACCCATTAGATGTTGAGTATTTTTTCCCCTTATATTTATCCCTTGGAAGACCGTTTTGTATGATTGGATACCTTAGCCAAATAATTCAACACATTTTTGGTGCTGGTAAATGACATTCCTAGTACTAGGATCTCTAAAACCAGAACTGTTCTTAGGTTTTCATCCAGTTTCATCACTGAGGTGTGATGATGGTGATGATGACTGCAGCAGCCATCACTTTGTAAGTTTCTGCTGTGTAACAGATAGAAACATTGTCTTATTTAGTCTTCATAACAACCCTATAAATTATGTGTTGTTAGTCTCATTTCGTTTAAGAAATCTACAGTTGAGTGATGTGGTCAGGGATATGTACTGCTAGTGTCAGTGCCGGATTCAGTCATATACCTTTGACTCCAAAACCTTCTGCCCTCCTGGGTTTCCATTAAACTTTGTACACGTTTAGGGCATTGCTGTTATTTATTTACTTACGTGTCTCTAGTAAATAAATATTGAGGAAGGCAGTGATCCTGTTTTAATTTGTCTTTGTACCTTTAGTTCCTATTCTATTTGGTGCCTAATAAATGTTGATTGAATTACTGATTGAATAACTGAGGACAGATTCAATATGATGGTGAAATAAGGGAAGAATGGCCTTATGTAAATTAGGAAGTCTCCATTATTAGTGTAGTATGAGTAAAGAGGGGCAATTACGGTAAAGTGGGTCCTGCCTCTAACTCATTCAGGGGTCTGGTGGCATCATTTAGGGCTATTGTCTTTGGAGACTATCTCTATTGTCAAATTATTAAGTATATAAAGTTATTGTTTTAGTGAGTTTTTAAAGAACTTTATTTTTTAATATTTATTTATTTTTGAGAGAGAGAGACAGAGCATGAGTGGGGGAGGGGCAGAGACAGAGAGGGAGACGCAGAATCTGAAGCAGGCTCCAGGCTCTGAGCTGTCAGCACAGAGCCCGACACGGGGCTTGAATTCACAAACTGTGAGATCATGACCTGAGCTGCAGTTAAACGCTTAACCGACTAAGCCACCCAGGTGCCCCTATAGTGAGTTTTTTTAATCATATGATTTTGAAGTATGTCATGATCAGGCCTAGAATATAGTGCCTAGAGTAGTGCCAGGTATATGAGTGTTTTGTTTTCTCTGTTTCTCTCTCTCTCTGCATTTATGTCTATATGCCCATACAGACACACACACACACACACACACACACACACACACACACATGTTTATATATATTTGGGATTGCAAGTAATTTGAAGTCAGTAGATCATAATTATTAAAATGAGAAACTCACTGAACCTTTATTAGAAGCCCCGTGTATAATAACACACACAAAGGTGAGTGTATATGTGTGTGGCTGTAAAGGCCAATGAGTACATCTCCCATCATGCCATACATGGATTCCCTAAAATCCTTGCATTTGGTGCATAAAATTATAGGGAAGATAGGATTAGAAGCAATTACCACTCAAAACATATGGAACTGTATGAGCAGAGTACTAAGGAAAACAGTAACAGTTTTAGTAAATACATTTGCACAGTTAAATCTTCGGCAGTTGTAATCAGCATCCATGTTAGGATAGCCTTAAATTCTGAGGCTCATGATTGGTTTGAGGTGCAGATCTTTGAGGAAAGTTCTTTTATAAGTGGTCAGTTTCATCAAAATAAAAAAATGTGAACCAATGTATAGACTTTCTCATCAGTGTGCTAAAAAGGGAGTAAATGGGGGGCACCTGGTGGCTCAGTTAATTAAGTGTCTGACTCTTGGTTTTGACTTAGATTATGATCTCACAGATTATGCCTGTGATCCAGCCTGGCATCAGACTCTGCACTGGGCGTGGAGCCTACTTAAGATTCTCTCTATTCTTCTCCCTCTGCCCCTCCCTTACTCTCACTCTCTCTCAAAAAAATAAAACAGAGTAAATGTCTTAGCATGTTATTTGTCTACACTCCCATCTTCTTCAGGTGGCTCAATATGTGGAAGGTGGAGTGATTCATGAAGCCCCTGAAGCAGTCACTTCTTGATTGAAAGGAAAGCGCTTTATTTCTATGGGATTGTCAAGGTTTTTTTCCTTAAGATCATCATATACTGTAAAGAGCTTTCTCTTTAATTGTAAGAAAGCTGAGAGCTTCAAATTGTGCTGAGAAAACCTCTACCTGAATCAACACAAACTTTTGGTTATATATCATTACCCCACCTAACCAATCATGAGTGAACTAATATCGCTTTAAAATAACATTAACTGTAGTGTGAAAGGCTGTTTAACTTTAAGCTTTTAGGTCAGAATAAGTAGATACTGACTTAAACTTTTTGTGAATCCAAAATAGGAAGAATTTTAGCAATTTTTTTTAATCTTTATTGTAACTAATAAACATCTAGTCATGGCCTATGGCATAGCGTTAGACCATGGAAAATAATGGGACTCGAAATAAAGTTAAGACTTAGGAACTAAAAGAGGTTACAGCAAAATTTAATTGCACATGGAGGAAGTAATAAGGTTTAGAACTGAAAGGGTATGGGGAGAATATGATATTTAACTTACTTTAAATTACTTATTTTATAAAAATCCATTAGTGGTTACTAGAAGTGGGTAAAAGAGAGAGAACTTATTTGAGAGGTATTACAGAAAAAAAGGTTATAAGTGCAGGGCTTTGTAGTCCTACAGATTTTGTTTTGAATCTTACATTCTGAGCTTATTAACTCTGATGATTTTGGTCATGTAACTTCATTTTTCTAGGGCCCAATTTTAACATTTATAAAATGAGTTTAATGTATAACCTACTTCTTTGGATCATTGTTGAAATAAATGAGATAAAGCCTAAGTGTTTAGAGTAGTGCCTAGCACATGAAAAGTGCTGTTACTTTTATTTTGCAACTTGGAAGCTCATGTGAACCCCAGTTTGATTACCCTTTTTTGTATTCTGGTACAGTGGTAACAACAATAGCAATTTAAGGTGAGATCATTATTGTGCCAGAAAGTCTTTGAGATTAGAAAAACACATAGTCTTGTTGACTAACCTCGCTGTAATTTTAAGAACCTCCTAAAAGCAGGTACTTACTGCTTCTTGGCAGTCTTCTGCCTCCCCCTAGTTCGCTGATCCTCTGCCCTCCAGAGCTTGCTGCTGGAAGTGGTGACTTTGGAGCAGAGCATTGGCATCATCTCAGGCTACACTAGATCTATAGAATCACAATGTGCATATTGATGAGATTCTCCAGGTAATTCTTACGCATGCTAAAGGGTGAGAAGCATTTCCCTTAAACCATTGTTTCTCACTCTCCAAATCCTCCCTCACCCCCAACTCTCTGCTTCTTTGAACCCATTTTATGGATGATGACTTTGCTTCCTACTTTCTGAAAAGAGTGTAGCTATGAGCAGAGACTCTCAGGCCTTCACAGAACCAGGTTTATTTCCTTTTAGTATGTGTAATTAGTACTCTGCCTTCTTGTTATTACTGTAAAAGAAATACCTGTGCTCTCATGTAAAACTTGTTCACTATCCTACCACTTCTCCCTACCCAAGGATCCCACTCCAGTAAATTTGTACTCATTCAGTTGTGTCATTCAGTTTTCCATCTCTGCTGGATCATTCTCTCTAGCATTGAAACATGCTGGGTTTTTTTCCTCCCGTCTCAAAAAAATGAAACACAAATGTCTTTGAATCTCATCCCTCACCAGCTACCACTGCAATTTTTTTTTGCCATCTTAGCAGTAAAACTTCTCAAAAGAATTGTCTCCATTTCTTCTCCTATTTCTGAATTTACTCCATTCAGTCTTTGGCTCCCTCCATTCCATTAAAACTGCTCTTATCCAAGTTACTAGTGACCTAAACATTGTTATATTTACCTGGCAGTTTAGAGTTTTCATTTTATCTAACATGACAGCAGTATTTAACAAAGTTAGTCACTGTCTTTTGAAATCCTTTCTTCCATTTGCTTCTTTTCTAGGTTTCATTTTTGTTTCTGAGTGCTTCTCAGTCATATTGTCTGGTTTCTCTTCATTTCCCATTCAAAATGTGTGATCTTTTTGGTCTAATTTTACTTAGCTTACTGGTTTCAAAGTTAATCCATATCATAGTACAGATTAGTACTTCATTCTTTTTTGTGGCCAAATAATATCCTTTTGTCTGTATATGCCATAATTTGTTTATTCATTCATTACGGACATTTGGATTGTTTCCACCTTCTGGCAGTTGTGAATAGTGCTGCTATGAACATGTGCATGCATACACTGTATGTAAGTACACAATGTGTATATACCTGTTGTCAGTTATTTTGGGAATAAATGTATTCCTGGATCCACATTTACTTTTTGAGGAACCTCCAAATTGTTGCCAAAACAGCTGAGCCATTTCATGTTTCCACACCAGCAATGAACTAGGGTTTCTATTTTTCTACATCTTTGCCAACATTTGTTATTTTCTGTTTTTCTTATTATGGTCATTCTAGTGGGTGTGAAGTACTAATTTGTGGTTTTGATTTGCATTTCCCATGATTAATGATGTTGAACGATTCTTCATGTGTTTATTGGCCATTCATATGCCATTTCCCTTTCTTCTCTCTGTGGAATACCAGAGGAGACCCTCTGAAGATCTATGGAGTCCTCTCCCTATGCAGCTGTCTCCCCTGTGGTACTCTTTCTTGAGAACTGAAACCACCCTGATCTTCCTGTACTCTCAGCTCCGTCTCCTCTAACTAGGAAGAGTGTTGGGCACTGTTTGGTTCCTCTCTCTGCACCATATCCTGGAAGTTGACTCAATGACAGTTGTAGGGCTAACCTCATTTTCTTTTAATGTTTATTTATTTTTGAGACAGAATCAGAGCGTGAGCAGGGGAGGGGCAGAGAGAGAGGGAGACAGAGAATCCCAAGCAGGCTCCAGGCTCTGAGCCGTCTGCACAGAGCCCGAAGTGGGACTTGAACTCATCAACCACAAGATTGTGACTAGAGCCGAAGTTGGGCGCTCAACCGACTGAGCCGCCCAGGTGCCCCTCATTTGTTTTTCATATGTCAGGGTCACAGTCCTTTGTGCCTGATATTCATTGTCTTGCATACCTTCGTTTCGTATATATTTTCTCAGTATTTTGATTGTTTCACATAGGAGGGTAAATCTGGACTTGTTATTCTCTCTTGGCCTGACATGAATCTCTCTCATCTTTAAACTGGAGAAAATGAGGCTCAGAGTGTGCCAAATTCATATGAACTCTGCTGAGATTCCTGTGAAGAATTCATGTCATCTTTCCATGTACCATCACCATCTGGGATGTTAAACATTTGTGCTTTGGCACTCTACTGGCTGGACTTGGCAGACTCTGGGGAGTTGGGAGGATAGATGTATAATCAATTGGTTTACTATGTCCGGGGTTGTGAACATTGATTATGATTCACCTGGGAGTGGAGAACTTTCTAAATGAAATTTGAATCTCTTCTAAGACTACTGGCAAGAACTGAAAAATTCTCAATAATGAAAATCACATGTTTTAAAAGAAATGGACCGAGGAATACTTACTTCGTTTTAGTGATGTTGCATTTTCCTTTTATTTGTAATGGAAATATATTTTCTTTCCAGGAATATTAAGAGACTTTGTGAGACAGACTTTTTTTTTTTTAATTAAGGCGCTTCGAATATTAGGAAACACTTAAAAATTCACATTTGTTCAAAAATACACTCACGTAAAAGCATGTCCTTATTATCAGTAATATATACTGACATATTCAGAGGCGAATGGGCAGCATATATTCATTGTACTCCCAAATGAATCAGTAAAAGATTCTATATGTATGTGGGTGCCCATGTGCGCGCCGTGTGCGTACGCACTTGCACACACACACACACACACACACACACCTATGTCTGTATGTGTAAAGAGATTGGAACCAAATTCAGACAGTTGGTGAATTTGTTTGAAGGTTTGATTGTGGAGTTTCTTGTACTATTCTTGCAATGCTGAAACTTGGAATTATATTAAACTAAAATTTGATCGTATTTAGAAACTCATAATATCATGACCAGTGACTGACTCCTAGGTGTGAAATATGACATTTCTTTTGTTTTGGCCTCTTCAGCTTCCATTTTCCTTTTATCTGATAATAGCTCTAAGCTATAAAACTCAAATGGGGTTGATTTCATAGGACTAGGACTGTACAAGTGACCATGCTTCAGACACCTGTTTTGTTTCTGACTTGACCTGATTAGTATGGCTGTGATCATAAGAACCAACCCAGTCCAAGGAGATTTATATATAAGAGTTGTAGTGAAATTACTGGGAAAAAGAAGCTACCATTGTGTTCTCAAGTGAGTAGGTTATTCTCTGAAACCTTCTTGTTGCTATTGGCCACTGTTTATAAGAGTTTACCTGAGAGCAGTGAAACAAATTTAGAGGAAATAAAACCTCAGTAAGAAGACTGTTGTTATATACATAAAACCAAATGATTTTAAAAGCTTAATTTGATCAGTATTTGATGCTTTGGACCATTCTCTTGAAAATACTGAAGAAAAAGAAATCTTGATTTTTTTGTGTGTCTTGATTCTATCCTTCTGACCATTCTTTAATTTCCTTTGTATATTCCTCCTTTCTTTTGGTGTTCTGTTCATAACCATCTCATTTCCTTGATGATCATTGTCTCTAGGTTAGTTTTTTCTCTGGACATAGTTTTAACTATACTTATATATGCATGTATTACTTTCATTGTCTTATCGTATCATATTTAAATTCATGTCTGTTTTTATTTTACATTATGGGTGTAACTTGATTAACATAACTCCTTCCTTTTCTATAACTCAATTATAGTTCTAGCCCCAGGAGTCCACCAAAAAATATTAGCTTCTATATTTTGACTACTAATAAATATCTTTACCTTGGTGTTCCATAGACATATTTTCTACTTCCCAATTGCTATCTTCATCCTTTCCTTCAAACCCATTTCTTGTTTTAGTACATTTCATCAATAATTATACTACTATATTCTTTGAGTGGCTCTGGTAATTTTTTTTTAATGTGTTTTTTTTTATTAACTTTTGAGACAGAGCGAGACAGAGCATGAGTGGGGGAGGGGCAGAGAGAGAGGGAGACACAGAATGCAAAGCAGGCTCCAGGCTCTGAGCTGTCAGCACAGAGCCCGACGCGGGGCTCGAACTCACAGACTGCGAGATCATGACCTGAGTCGAAGTCGGACGGGCTCTGGTAATT
The DNA here is from genome assembly GCA_030068075.1 of Paguma larvata. Taxonomy (NCBI): domain Eukaryota; kingdom Metazoa; phylum Chordata; class Mammalia; order Carnivora; family Viverridae; genus Paguma; species Paguma larvata. The sequence continues at coordinate 43,652,435 of CM057838.1, forward strand.
CTTATAGATCGCTTATATCTGTTTAGTTATAAAATACTATTTTACTTCTCAAATAAGATATTTCTATTTGACTTTTACTGTCTCAGATATGCCTTTGTGGCCTATGTCCTGGTTTTGTGATTAATGGTAAAAGTAGTTTGCAAATAATGTTGTTTATCCATTTTGCCTCTGACCCCTCATAATCCATGCTCCATTCATTTTGATGCTTCTGAAATGCACATTTGAGATTTCATCTCCTCCAACTTAGAAAGTAGGCAGTGTTATTTAACACCCTCAGAATAAAATATTAACTTCTTAAATGGGCATTCATGACCTGCTCATATGTTCTACTTTTCCTTAGCTCCAGCCTTTTTAAGCTACTTGAATGTTCCTAAATATTACCATACTCTGTCTAATCCATGTCTTTAACAAGTTCATCTCTGTTCCCGGAATGTCCTTTTTGCTTCTTGTCCAGTTGGCAGAATCCTACTTCTTTAGAACTCTACTCAGAAATCACTTGTCCTGTATAGCTTTTCCTCTTATTCTGAAGCATGTATTCTTACTTTTCACGTAGTTCTATAACTGTTGACTTCCCCTCTTTTATAATTTTTATTCTTCTCCTTCCCCACCCCATCTTCACAAGACTCCTGGACGTCTTGAGAATGCTATTTGTTCTATTTGCCTTTGAGAACTTTGAGAACTTTGCACAATATCTTGTTCATATTAATTCTATAAGTGGCATCTAAAGAATGGAAGAATGGGAGGGAGAGAAGAAGAAGAGGGGGTTATGTTAAATTATATACATGTAGTAAAGTGAAATAGGCATTGATTTAAATAGGCAAGTTAACATCAGCTTAAGATACCTGGTTTCAGTCAAATGCATATTCTTCAGGCAGGGAAATATAGAACACCTTGATTGATAATTCCCCTAAAATATATGTGATTTCAGAGAAGAGAGTGTGATTCCCGTAAGAGAACTTTTGCCAGAAGCAGCAAAAAGAGTAGTGTCTTGGATTCCTCAAAAAGCAGAGTTTAAGAGAAAGTCGTATGTGCTTCTATTATCAGGGATTATAGGCCCCGGATTAAGGTTATAAATCAGGAAAGTAGGGAGAGCTACATGGGAATTATGTAGTTGTCTATACTACTTTCCAGGACAGCTCTTTCTGGAAGACTTTTTCCACTGGCTGCCATATTTCACTGATAAAGGTTCTATTCCTCAGGGTACTATCTTTGTTGCTTTTCCAGCTGGTTCATGTATTTGTGGGCACTGAGTGAGGAGGTACCCCATTCCAAATCTTAAGACGTTAGCTAGGGTGGGGGAGGGGTAGTCTAGAGGTAAGGGGTAGGCACAAGACTGGACTCTATCAGTTTACCTTGTATGGAGTTGGTAAGAACCCATGTAGGCTGGTCACTACTGCAACTGCTGGAAAAAGAGACAGTTTGGGTTCAAGTGGAGAATTAGAGGTATCTAAGGTGCTAGAGAATAAAATATAATAGCTATCTATTAAAATGGACATAGGAAAAGACTTGTTATAAAACATGAGAAAATGTATATAGAATGTGATGTCAGTTATGATTTTAGAGGCTTTACTTGTTCTTGGCTAACCAGCTTCATGTGACTACAGTGTGGACATCTTGAAACAGCCGAGGTTTAAATCCTCAAATATTAGGTGTGTCATCTACACCAAAATGTTAATACTGACTACAAATATTTTCTTCTTTCTACTTCTTTGTTGACTATAAAATATCTCCAGCTATCTTATATGATTTATATAATCACAAAAACAGTGCCACATTGGAATATTGGAACCAGGCCAGAAAACTGATCTGTTTGTTATCAGTAATCCAACTGTATCTTACATTGAGTAGTAGTATTTGGAGTATGTTTTGGAGCCTATTTTCAAATATTTGCTTCTGGGTGAAATGAAGTTTTATTTTATAATGAGCGCCTGAAAGATTAAAGATAAATGTAATAATGTACCATATATTCATTTATTAATTCAGTATTGTCTATGTGCCAGACACTGTGCTTGGCATTGGAGGTACGTGAACAGTAGAGACGGTCTCTGATCTCATGAGGTTACATTCCATCTGAGAAGGAAGATAATGAGTAAACAAAAACTTCCGTGGTCATAAATGTTAAATAGTAAGAAACAATGAAACCGTGATGAATAATAGCGTGGAAGAACCTGATTTGATAGGCTGTTCTGGGACGGGCCTTCCTTATGGTTAACAGAAAGGCGACTGAGGGGCTGTAAAGAATTGATGGTGTTCAAGGGCAGCTGGCGCCTACTCATCATGAGTAGTGTGCCAGAGATGAGGTTGCGGAGGTGAGAGATGAGACATGGCTTGTAGGTGTGTCTTTGTATTTAAGGCAGAGGGGGTTGGTAAGGCAGTGTTTTGGCAGAGAAATAACAAAATCTGCTTTATCACCTAAACACATGAAATCCATAGCTTTGTAGACCCGTTGTTTTAAGTTGTTATTGTAAAGATAATTAAATCTCCATTAAGTAGAATGGAAGGTTAAAGAACTCTAGAAAGTAGAAGAAAAATTAACCCATCACCCAATCACAAGTCATTAAAATATTTTTATACATATTCTTCTAGTTTTATCCCAGTTTATTTTACCTTTTATTTAATTGCCTTTAAAATTTTTTTATGCTATAAGAAAGTTTCCATTATCACAGGGTTTGTAACTATAACTTTAAGGATTATGCTATGTACTATTTTATCACTTGAATACATCATACTTTGCGTTACCATTCCCCATTTTTGAAGATTTAGATTGTTTCAAATATTTTCTATTATAAATAACTATATGTGAAATTCTTAATACTAACTTCTGTATTTCGTTAGCATAGATTTTTGGAAATGGAATTAATTAGTTAAAAGATACTAAGTTTTTAATACTAAATTCATATACAAAACTACTAACAGTATGTTACCAAGGTTTGGGAAACTTTTTCTTAAGGGGCCGGATAGCACATGTTTTATGTTTGCAGGCCATGTAATGTCTCTAGGACCTACTTAGTTCTCCTGTTTTAGTGCAAAAGCCGCCAAAGACAATATGTTAATAAGTGGATATGACCGTGTTTCAAAATACTTTATTTAAAAATTTTTATAGAAATATCTCATAATTGTGGACCGAAGCCTGAACTATCAATTATACCATATCCTTACTAGTATTCGGATTTAACATGTTTTATTGTATGTCTAGAAGTTTTCGACATACAATATTTAACATATTTTAATATATGTCTAGGAGTTTTTGAATTAAATATGTTTGACCAATTTTTGCTCATTTCTTGTGTTTCAAAATAAAAAGGTAGTCTGAAATTAATACGCTTTATAATCATGATTGGTTTTAATAGCTATAGCAGTAATTCATCAATTTTCCTTGTGTTCTATATTTTTATACTTGTTCCATATTAATCTTTGATGTTTCAGAAGACTCTCATCCAATTTAGACTGCCCAAATGGTAATGACATCTATATATACCCTTTTAATAGTTTCAGGGATAGATATGATTTAATACTGGAATGCTGTTCAGAAACCAGAACTCTAATTTTGTTACTAATGCTCACAGCTGGGTAAGCTTTATAACCTTAAGAACTCTGTATAAGGCTTACTATTCCCTGCTCTTCAAATTCACTTGTATCTTAAAATGCTTTATGCCTGTGTTACATATGTGAAAACTGGAAGTATGGACAGGTAGAATGAAGTATTGGCATGTTTCAGAGACCTGTTGTTCTTTATGGTGTTCTATGTGATACAAATAGAATAAGATTCTAAATAACCATCAAGTGCTCTAGAAGTATTTTGGGAAAATAGTACGTAGGCTAAGTTAAGCATGCAGATTTATTTATTTATTTATTTTTTGCCTCAGCCACCAAGTCTCTCCCCCATACACCAAAAACAAGCCATATTGGGAGAAAAATCATTTTAGCCTCTGGTTACTTTGTGAAAACAAATATGGGGAGTTTTTATTTGGCTGGTTTTGATGCATATAGGAAAACAATTGACTGAAAATGTTTTGGTTTATTGTTGGGACTTGGTGATCCCAGGGTTCTTGTATTAAAAAAGCAGTTTGAATTTTTGAGAAATTGAGAAAAATAACTTGGCTGGAGAAGGATGACTGATGGAATGGAGGGTGTATCTTGGACTTAGAACAACTAGAAACTAATCGTGTGATTTATGCGATGAGATTTTTAGATGAAACGAGAAGTAATGATGTTAAGTACCAGAAAATACATGCTTATCTGGTCTTGATCAAAAAAGCATTGCTTTTAATTTCCAAGTTAAGATTTATTATTATTAATAAAAATTTTAGTATTCATGGATTTCATAATTAAATCAAAATGTACACTCTGTCTCAAAGCTAGTCTGTTGAGTACTACCATGATTTCAAGAGTCCTTTCCAACCTCTACTAGTGCATGGAATCTAAAACCAACAGACACTGTCTAATGTAGATGACTCAGGATTCCTCTTCCAGTTTGTTTCAAGAATCATTATAAAAACAAACGTATATTAAACCTCTTGCTAGAATCCATACCAAGAAATACAAGAATATGATCCTTCATTCTGTGTGCTTAAAATTTAAGCCAGATGTCGATAACTTAACATAATCAGCAAAATTAAAATGCTAAATCAGTATAATATATATTCAGTATTTAGAATTAGGCATGATCAGAGATGATCTCTATTGGCTTTAAATTATGAAACCAAACTAATACTCTTTTATTCCAAGTTATTATACATCAATTCATATTTTATGTATCATTAATTCAAAAGGTAATTCTATCATGTTTATACTGTCTATATAATGCTCATGGTCTTAAGTTATTTGCTGTACGCTAATACAATTAAGATATATGACAGAGTTTTGGGTCTATTAAAGAGATGAAGAAATACTTGAATTAATAAAACTATCATTATATTGGACAGTAGAAAATATTTTATTGAAGTGTGTAAGTGAATTGATAAGTTTTATAATTATATCTTGATTTATAATGTGTATTTTGATTGTGTTGTCCTCTAAGACTGAGTTCAGTTTAAAGTGAAGAATTGGTTTTAAAAGTTATTGTTCAGTTATAGTATTGTAGATTTGTAGATTTGTTCATACTGATTGGTTAGGGGTCACTGTGATGGGGGTTTTGAATAATGAAAATCCTGAATAAAGAACATTGACAAATTGTGGATAAATAAAAGAGACTTTTACAACATCTGGTAATTTTCTAAATGATTTTGTCTTGTGGTGAATCAAATTTTGGCTTCTGTTTCTTATATGAACCAAAGTTTTCATTGAAATTCAAAATTGATCAGGAAGGATGCTGGTGTAGCTTCTTCGTTTTAAAATACAAATAATTACTACCAAATCATGAAGTGATATGTTTCTTCTACCTTGATTTGTATACAACATGGTTCATAGAGTTGGATATCTTTTTCTACAGTATACTACTTGTGTATTGTTCCACATACATTCAGACATACTACTATTTTGTTTCAATAAGTGTGTATATATTATATTTTATGTTTAATTACATACATATATGTAATACCTGCAATTTCTGTGCAGTATACTTGTTTCTGTACTTCGATTTTTTCACTTTATTTTATTTTTTAAAAATGTTTATTTATTTTGAGAGAGAGAGCATGCACTCTTTTGAGCCAGGGAGGAGCAGAAAATGATGGAGAGATAGAATCCTAAGCAGGCTCCAGGCTGTCAGCATAGAGCCTGAGGCAGGGTTTGATCTCACAAACCATGAGATCATGTCCTGAGCCGAAATCAAGAGTTGGATGCTTAACTGATGGAGTCACCTAGTCCCTTTATTTTATTTTTTAAGTTCTTATTTTAATCATATAGTGCTTATCACAACAGGTGCACTCCTTAATCCCTATCACTAATTTCCCCCACTCACCTCCCCTCTGGTAACCATCACTTTGTCCTTTAAAGTTAAGAGTCTGTTTCTTGGTTTGGGTCTCCTTTTTGCTCTTTGTACCTTCGTTTTGTTTCTTAAATTCCACATATGAATGAAATCATACAGTATTTGTTTTTCTCTGACTTACTTATTTCACTTCAGCATTATACTGTCTAGCTCCATCTGTATCATTGCAGACAGCAATATTTCATTCTTTTATATGGCTCAGTAATATTCCACTGTGTGTGTGTACACACGCACACGCATTGTGTGTTTTGTATGTCTATATATACATGAATGTATACATGTCACATCTTTTTCCATTCATCAGCCGATGGAGATTTGGGCTATTTGCCCAATCTTGGCTATTGTAAATAATGCTGCTATAAACATTGGGATACATGTATCCCTTTGAATTAGTGGTTTTGTATTCTCTGGGTAAGTAGCCAGTAGTACAGTTGCTGGATTGTAGGATGGTTCTATTTTAAATCACTTGAGGAACCTCCATTCTGTTTTCCAGAATGGCTGCAATAGTTTACATTCCCACCAAAAGTGCATGGGGGTTCATTTCACTCCACATCTTTGCCAATACCTGTTGTTTCTTGTGTTGTTGGTTTTACCCATTCTGACGGGTGTGAGGTGATATCTCATTGTAGCCTTGACTTGCATTTTCCTGATGATAAGTGATAATAAACGTCTTTTCATGTAACTGTTGGCCATCAGAATGTCTTCTTTGGAGAATGTCTGCTCATGTCTTTTGCCTGTTTTTCAACTGATTTATTATCTTTTGGAGGGTGTCGAATTTGATAAGTTCTGTATAGATTTTGTATACTAATCTTTTGTTAGACATGCCATTTGCAAATATCTCCTCCATTCTGAAGGTTGCCTTTTAGTTTTATTGATTGCTTCCTTTGATGTGATTTTTTATTTTATTTTGACGTAGTCCCAATAGTTTATTTTTGCTTTTGTTTCCCTTGCCTCAGGAGACCTATCTAGAAAAATGTTCCTATGCGAACAGAGAAATTACCGATGGTAATTGATGGTTTCTTGTCTCCCGTTTAGATTTTGAATGCATTTTGAATTTATTTTTGTGTATGGTGTAAGAAAGTGATCCAGTTTCATTCTTTTGCATTATTGCTGTCCAGTTTTCCCAACACCATTTGTTAGATACATTTGTCTTTTTTTCCCATTGGATATTGTTTCCTGCTTTGTCAAAGATTAACTTGACCATATAATTGTTGGCTTGTGTCTGGATTTTTTATTCTGTTCCATTGATCTATGTCTCTCTTTGTGCCATTACCATACTGTTCTCTTTATTACAGTTTTGTAATATAACTTGAAATTGGGAATCGTGATATCTCCAGAGTTGCTTTTCTCTTTCAAGATTGCTTTTGCTATTCAGGATCTTTTATGGTTCTATACAAATTTCTGGATTATTCTTGTTCTGTGAAAAATGCTTTGTTATTTTTCTAGGGATTGCATTAAATGTGTAGATTGCCTTGGGCAGTTTAAACATTTTAACAATATTTTTGTTCTCCTAATCCATGAGCATGGAATGTCTTTCCATTTCTTTGTGTTCAATTTCATCATTGTTGTGTAGTTTTCAGAGTACGGGTCTTTTACCTCTTTGTTTAAGTTGATTCCTAGGTAGTTTATTGTTTTTAGTACAATTGTAAATGGGATTATTTTCTTAATTTCACTTTCTGCTGCTTCATTATTAGTGTATAGGAATGCAACAGATACCTGTATGTTGATTGTGTATCCTGCAACTTTACTGAATTTATTTATCAGTTCTATAGTTTTTTTGGTGGACTCTTGGGTTTTCTATACATAGTATCATGTCATCTGCAAGTAGTGAAAGTTCGACTTCTTTGCTGATTTTGATGCCTCATATTTCATTTTGTTGTCTGATTGCTGTGGCTACGACTTCCAGTACTATGTTGAATAAAAGTGGTGAGAGTGGACATCCTTGTCTTGTTTCTGACCTTAGGGGAAAGGCTCTGTTTTTCCTCATTGAGGATGACATCAGCTGTGGGTTTTCCATATATGGCCTTTATTATGTTGAGGTATGTTCCCTCTAAAGAGGGTTTTTATCATGAATGGATGTTGTTCTTTTTTGCTTGCTTTTTCTGCATCTGTTGAAATAATCATATGGTTTCTTGTCCTTTCTTTTTTATTGATGTGATGTATTACATTGACTGATTTGTAAATATTGAACCACCTTTGCCCCCAGGAATAAATCCCACTTGATTGTGGTGGATGATTTTTTTTTAACGTATTGTTGGGTTCAGTTTGCTAGTCTTTTCTTTAAGATTTTCGTGTATATACTCATCAGAGAAATTGGCCTGTAGTTCTCTTTTTCTGTGGTGTCTTTATCTGTTTTTTTCCAGGGTGTCAGGGTAAAGTGGCTTCATAGAATGAGTTTGGAAGTTTTCCTTCCTTTTCTATTTTTGGCAATACTCTTTTTTCACTTTGAGTATGTTATTTTCCATTATTTATGTATTCTATGTATATGTACTTCATAATTTAGTAGTTGAATAGTGTTCCATTAAAGAAATTACCATAATTTGACTATAGATGCTGATGTTATTTACATATTTTTTATTGTAGAAAGTACTACAAATGAGCATCTTTGTGCATATATTTTTAACAGCATTTACAAGTGTTACTAAAGGCTTCCAAGAACTAAATTTGCTGGGTCAGTGAGTATGTACGTTTAAAACTTTGATGCGTAATTAATTCCAAAGTGGCCTTCAAAATGCCTGTAGAGATTTCCATTCGTTTTAGCATACACAAAAGTGCTTTATCTTCCATAGCCTTATCTGTAATAGAATTTCATTTATGGTTTTGTTAATCTATCATTGGAAAATTATTTTTTGTTGTTGCTGTTTTACCTTGGATTTCTTTGCCGTTAATGATGTTGAGCATTAATGAAGGCTGCTTGTATTTATTCTGTGATTTGTCTATTTATATTTTTTGCCTATTTTTCTGTTTGTATAGCTTTTTTTTTTTTTTGAAATTTTGGGATGTTTTCCTGTATCATGAATATTACATGTGTGTTATGTATTTTTCTAGTATTTTCTTCTGGCTTGATCTTTGCCTTCAATTTGGTATACAGTTCATCATTTAGAAGTTCTAAGCTTTTCATTGTGATAGCTGTCTATAATTATCTTTATGGTTTTAGAGTTTTATATCTTGCGTGTGAAAGCTTTGAAACATCCCAAAGTTAATTGCTGACACAGTTTGAGATTAAAATTAAATTTCATTTGTGCATTCTTTGTCAATGGAGAAATAAGATACATGAATCAGATAGAAGGAGACCAATTATTACCTTAATGTCTGATAAAATTGGTTAACATTGGATCTGGAGAGAATGCGATACAACAGTAGGAAAAATAAACACACACACGCAGTCTCGACGAAATCCAATTCTTCTGCCTTCTCTGTGCCTGAATTGGACTGAAGAAAAACATGAAACCAGGATGAGTTAACTCACTTTCAATTTATGGCCAAGGGACACAATGGCTCCTTAATGTTGTAAAGCGATAAAATGTGTTACTATTTCACACATTAGGCAGTTTCCTAAAGCGCTCATAACGTTATCTCCCCAGTCATCCTTATTTTGAAATGATGGCATTCTTATTTACTGAGAAAGCTGAATTGAGTCAGTGGTTGAAAGGAGTTCTGTATTCTCAGGGTACACTTGCCTAGAGAATGGAGAGATCAGCGGTGGTAGGAAGTCTGAATGGTGGAGGCTAATTTGAATCAAAGGGTGAGCAAAAAGGATAGATGGAAAGAAGAAAGTACATATGTACATAAATAAGTGCTGAAGAAGTATTTTTATATGATATGGTTAGACTTATCAGTAAAATTGGTAAGTTTAGAGGACAGTAACGGGATCTACAATAAACTGAAAAATAAGACAAATATTTTGTTACACTATTTTCCTTCCAGTTACTACCATCCTGTTCTTTCTGCTCTGTGGGCATATATTTTAGTTCTTTGTGTAATTTGAATCCTACATTGCATTGTTGTTACTCATACTTTAAATAGTCATAAGTGTTTTAAAAGAGATTTAAAGATATAACATTTTTTAACAGGTCCTCTTTGTCTGCCAACATATTTAGTCTTTCTGGTGTTCTTCATTTCTTTTCTAGAATTGCATTTCCATCTTGTACAATTTCCTTTCACTCGAAAGCACTTCTCTTATTTTCCAGTAGCTCAAGTCTTTGGGAGGCAAAGCGTTTTTGTTATTTTGTTTTGGCTTTATTTTTAAAGCATATTTTCAGCAGCTATATCAATCTAGTTTGTCTTTCTTGTTTCAGCACTTCAGAGATACCATTCCATTGTTTTTGCATCACCATTATTTCCGAGGAGTCCTTATCCTGGTTCCCTTATATGTATTGTGGTTTTTTTTCTGAGTGTTTTAAAAATTTTTTTCTGTTTTTGATTTCCTGCAGTTTGATTGTGATGCGTCCAGATTTGTTTTTCTTTTTAATTATTCTTTTTGGGGTTTGCTTAGTTTTTTTTAATCTGTCACTTGATACTGTTTATCATTTTTGAAAAAAATTTTTTCAAGGAATTTTTCACTTCTTTTCCCTTTAGTTCATGCACACTATCTGCCTTTTTCACTATATTCTTTAACATGTTTATCAGAGTTGTTTTCAAGTCCTTGATAATTCCAATATTTATGGCACCTTTTGAACTTGTGCTAATGACAGTTTTCTTTTTTGATAATGAGTTATTTTTCTTTTACTGTGTTTCATAATTTTTTAATGAATGTTAAATGTTGTGTATAAAAAGAATAATAGTGCTTATGATAGAAAAATGTTTTTGCCCATAAAAAAAAAATCTCTTCTTTTGTCATGTAAGTGGTATAGTTGAGTTGGATCTAGTTTTGGCTTTCTTTTTTTCCCCTCTCATTTACTTTATTTTAAAATTTTTATTACTGAAGTCTAGTTGACATACATTGTTATGTTAGTTACAGGTATACAACATAGTGATTCAACAATTGCATACATTATGCAATGCCTATTACCATGTTGAGTGTAGTTACCGTCTGTTACCATATAACATTACTAAGATAATTAATATTGACTATATTCTTTATGCCATATGTTCTTTGCTTTCTCTTCTGCAGTTGAGCTGAGTCTGGTTCTTGATTTATTTGTATTCATCATAGGCTTCACAGTTCTTGGGAGCAGGATTGAAATTTTTCTTTCAGTATGGTTTGGGATTTTCTCTTAGTTTTCCTTGCCTTTAGTCAGACCTAACATGCTTTGTTCACTTGTCTGTATCAAGGGATCTATCTTATTCCCTCTTTCCTTCTTCTAGTCACAGATAGCCCTGGTTGGTGCTCACCAAAAAGTTCAGAATGACTGTGGGATTTCTTTCAGTTCTCCTTGTGCTCAGAAGTCATCAGGCTCCATGTGCCTGTATGTTAGAGGGGTCTTCCTCATTTCTCCAGGCCAGTGCCCTGCAGTCCTCTTGAGTATTTGGTGGAGGTGTGTTGAAAAGAAATGACAGATGGTACAGTCCTCTTGTGTCTAGTGTTTTCCAGGACTCTAAATTGTCATACTAGTCCCCATCCTCGTCTTTAAATATTTGTTAAAAGTTCTTTTTTTTTTTTCTCTTAACAACTTGTTTTTCTTCCTAGTGCTGTGCCAAGAATGAAACCCACTTTTCATTCCTTCCTGCCTCTGAAGGGCCTTTCACTTTGTTAATTTTTGTTCGTTAAGTTTCTTTACAAATTCTGCTGTCCGATGAAGGTTGAAAGGCTTTGATATGTTGGTTACATGGCTTGTTATTATTACAATGGGATCGAGTTCTCTTGTGATTTTCTAAGTCCTATGGGAAGGTGTGGTAATTGTTCGCTAAGTAACATGAGCTACCATATGCACGTACCTAAAAGTCTTAGGATTCATTTAGACTAACCTTGACAATTACCTTGGATAAAGTTGCCGCTAGTTAGCAGGTCATCTCTCTTGTGTCATTTCTTAGCCTCTGATTACTTATCTTGCCTTTTTTCTCTCCATATTTTTGATTCTTTCTTATTTGTTTACTTAACAGGCCAAAATTCTTGAAATTATTCTGAAAAACAAGAGTAGCAAATAATTCTTAAGAGCTACACAAATCTAAAAGGTCCTTGCTTTACTATAGCTGCATAATAGAAAAATAGTGAGTTTAGATGAAGATGAATATGTCTATGTCTTTTGTCTCATTCATTGGCTTAAGATAAAATGTAGGGTACTTGTCACCTTTTATAACTTGATATTTTACAGGATCATCTCATTGGTTGACATAGTTTCTATAGGTAACAAGCATGTATATAAATGCTGTGCACCTTTGGTTTTTCACTCTTATTTCATTCTCATTCTGCAGCTTAGGCTGTAACTGACAATGATGGTGGTGCCTTGGTTTAACTAATCTGTGAAGCCAGAGCGGAATGTGGATAAATGAACCATCTTGGCAGTGAGCAGAGAAAGAAAGCACACTTTTCTCATTAGTTGTCTTCCAGGCTAAAATTAAACAGAGTAATATATTGCCAAATTTTAGTGATTTATGGGGGATCTGTTCTAAGTAAACTCAGTATCAGACTAGTTGTCTGCACATTTATATGTCAGAACTTTTGTGTTATTTTTAAAGGTTCTGTCTTATAAATTGAGTTTAATGTGAAAATATCACATTAAATTTAAAAGAACATTATCTCTGTAATTTCAACTAAATTCATGTTAAATTAATAGATTATTCTTTTTTTATCAACTATTTAACATTTCCACAATTCCAGCCTATGTGTCATTTAGTCATCCCTGATATAATGTAATCACAAGACTTTTAGGAACATTAGTTGATGAAGTATTTTTTATCTTGTTCATTGTAACAAAATAAAACTTTCAAGATTAGTTTTCACACGAAAATATTTATTTGTTATATTTTTTTTCCTCCTCTCTCAAATCTCAATTAAAAAGAATGCTACTAACTTACTGAGAAAATTTTTAAAAAATTTCCTCAACACATTTACTTTATGACACATCTGACAAGATTTTTAAATGACTTGCCCAATATGGAGAATGTCTGTAATTTTTAAATTTTACCTTTTGTAGTTTGCATAGTGTTAAATTTATAAACTGCTTTGTTTATATAGGGCTTTTGGGTGTACTTTTCATAATTTCAAAAAAAAAGTTTGTATGTGCCTTGTACGTCAGATGCATAATATTAGGGATAGAAAAATTATCCTGATATATTCCTTTTTAAAAATGTAATTTTTAAAATTTTCTTCCTTTATATTCTTACAAAACATTTTCTACATACAAAAGAATACATGTTATGTATATATATATATTTTGAAGTAAAATCATATAATGAATAATATTAATTTTTTTGCGAAGAAGTTGATTGTGAATTTATTTGTATTTAAAAAGAATGTTTTTAATGTCTGTTTATTTTTGAAGTGGGGAGAGAGTGAGAGTGCAAGCCAGGGAGGGCCAGAGAGAGGGAGATGAATCCACAGCAGGCTCCAGGCTCTCAACTGTCAGCTCAGAGCCCCACATGGGGTTCAAACTCACTATACATGAGATCCTGACCTGAGCCAAAGTCGGATACTTAACCGACTGAGTCCCCAGGGGCACCAGTTTATTTGTGATTTTATTCCCCAGGTGATCATTCTTGTTGTTTGGAATATTTCTTTAATCTTCTTTTCCTTTCAGTGTTTGTACCTTCTTTCTAATTTGCTTAGTTAAATATTTTTATTTTTTTAAAGTTTTTATTTAATCTTCAGTTAACATACAGTGTAATAAGAGTTTCAGTGTACAATTTAGTGTTTCAACACTTCCATACAACACCTTGTGCTCACAACAACAGGTGCACGCCTTAATCCCAATCACCTGTCTCATCCATCCCCCACCCACCTCTGGTAACCATCAGTTTGTTGTCTAGTTAAGAGTCTGTTTCTTGGTTTCTCTCTCTCTCTCTCTCTCTCTCTCTCTCTCTCTCTGTCTCTGTCTCTCTCTTCCCTATGGTTGTTTGTTTTGCTTCTTAAATTCCTCATGTGACTGAAATCATATGGTATTTGTCTTTCTCTGATGCGTTTCCCTTAGCATAATGCTCTCTAGCTCCATCTGTGTCATTGCAAATGGCAAGATTTCATTTCTTTTATAGCTGAGTAATATTGCATTATATATGTATATATCACATTTTCTTTATCCATTTATCAATCCATGGACATTTGGGCTGTTTCCATAATTTGGCTCTTGTAGATAAACATCAGGGTGAATATATCCCTTTGAATTAGTATTTTTGTGTTCTTAAATACTAGTGAATCGCTGGATTGTAGGGTACTTCTATATTAAAAAGTATTTTTGAATGTTTATTTAATTTTGAAAGAGAGAGAGAGGGAGGAAGAGAGAACAGGGGAGGGGCAGCGAGACAGGAGATACAGAATCTGAAGCAGCCTCCTGGTTCCAAGCCGTCAGCACAGAGCCTGATGTGGGGCTAGAACTCATGGACTGGGAGATAATGACTTGAGCTGAAGTCAGACACTTAACAGATGGAGCCACCCAGGCACCCCAAGGTACATCTATTTTTAACTTCTTGAGGAACTTCCATACTGTTTGCCAGAGCGGCTGCACCAGTTTACATTTCCACCAATAGTGCAAGAGGGTTCCTCTTTCTCCACATCCTTGCCAACACCTTTTATTTCTTGTGTTGTTGATATTAGTCATTCTTGACAAGTATGAGGTGATATCTCATTGTAGTTTTAAATTACATTTTGTTTTACTTACACATTTTGGTTTTGTTGGGCTACTTGGTTTTGAGGCTTAACTATCTTTCAACAATTCTGTAAAGTTCTCAGCCATTATCTTCTTAACAATATTGCCTCTTCCCATTTTTTAGTATCTCCACCTGGAATATAATTAGACATATGTTTAGTCTTCTTATTCAGTCCTCATATTTCTTTACCTCATTGTAATAATCTTTCATTTTCTCTTTCAGGTGCACTCTAATGATTTCATGTTCTTCTTCCACTGCACTATTTTTCTCTTCAACTATGTCTAATTGGCTGTTAAACCAGCCCAATGAGTTTTTTACATCAAAATGTATAAATATGTGTAAATATTTCGCTTTTATAATTTCCATTTTTTCTTTAAATATGTTCTTTCCTGATATTTTCTCATTCTTTGATACTCTGTATGATACCATACTTTTGCATTTTAAACATTTTATTCATAGGTGCTTTATATTCTATATTCTAAGATCTCCAGTGCTTGTAAGCCTAAATTTGTTGTTTGTTGATTTTTCTTACTCCGTCTCCTAGAGTCAGTGGTGCTTTTTTGTTAAGGGAACCATTCCCAGATCATGATTTGTGGTAGTTACATGACAGTGATTTGGAGACTTTCCAAACAGAGTATTTTATTCTGTTTTTTGCCAATGGCTTAGAGGAACACTCCTCAGCAAGAAAATCTTAGGCTCATCTACCTCTCTTTTCTCTTGACCCCAGTTTGAGAATCCCAGTTATATCCTCATGGCAACTGTACTTTTTTTTTAATGTTCCCTTTTCAAGAAGTAACACATCTCAGATCTTTTCAGTAATTATTTTGGTGTTTCCATATTTTTTAAATAACGACTTTTTGTTCCTTTCTTGATTGTTTTCTTAAGAGCATAATTTATTAATGCCTTACAGTGGAAAATTGTATTTGACCAACTTTCACTCTCTCCTGCTTATATCATACTCTCAATATTGTTATATCATGTTTAATTAATTAGTGCATCTGTGTGTTTTTTAGAATTTACATACTTCTGTCTATAAATATAATTCATGGTATGATTATGTTGTATACTATGATTAGTTATCACTTCCTTTATAGCATTTGTTTTTCCTATATTTAATATTGTGTTTTATTGTTACTACATTTTCCGTGTACCTGTCACTACTTCACTGTTGTCATTTTGAGTATTCCTGTCACTTTTCTCCTGTGTTGTATCCTTGTCCCCTGGATTCCATATTCTTCTTTCTTATTGCAGTTGCTGTGTGTGTGTGTGTGTGTGTATGTGTGTGTGTGCATGTAACACATTTCTTTATTGTTAAGCATATTATTGTTAAGCATATATATTAAGCATTTCTTTATTGTTAAGCAAAGACATATTGGTGTCTTTAATATTTATGTGATTTTTAATTATAAAACAAATCATATTATAGTGGGCTTATGTGATAGGAAGTAGTCCATAGTTATTTAAATCCAACTGTAATTTCATTTCTTTATATAGAATTTAGAAAAGTCTTTTAACTTGTAAGATTGAATGATATATTCTTGAATTTAAATATTCTTGAATTCTTGAATTAAAATTCTAAAACTGTCCATTTAAATGTATACAGTTATTTTCTTTAAAAGGTTTAAATAAACAATTTTTATGCATTCTGTTATAGGAAAAAATACATAAATTATATTTTCTATTTGACTTCATTTATGACTCACCTTTTGGAGTCATCCTGTGTTTAGTTTCTCCTCATCATTCCTTCCTGATGTGTATTTGAGCGAATCATTGCTCAGCAGCCCATGCATCCGTGCATGGAAGTGGGTGGAATTGCTGTGGTCTCAGAATGCCGCTTTGAAATCTACACTGCATCTGGGTCCCTGGAAGAAGAAAGAGTGAAAGGTGGACTGTATTCGGAGTACACCTGACCATTTTTGCTTATTTGAAAATTCTGCGTAAAAGTTCTTTTTTTAATTCATTTTAAACATTTATCTTTTAATTCTTCTTAACATTTATTTATTTTTGAGAAAGAGACAGAGTGTGGATGTAGAAGGGGCAGAGGAGAAGAAGACACAGAATCCAAAGCAGCTCCAGGCTCTGAGCTGTCAACATAGAGCCCAATGCAGGGCTCAAACCCACAAACTGTGACATCATGACCTGAGCCGAAGTCGGACCCTCAACTGACTGAGGCACTCAGGCGCTCCTGTGGAAATGTTTAAAAAGGGTGGATATCTCTCTTGCTTGCTCTCCTCCATCATTCTATTTCTGTGTCTGTGTGGTTCACTTTTCATAGGACTTGGTAATAATAGTTACTGTGTTGTTTAGATAATGTGCAAAATTATAGAACAAGTTGCACCTAACTTGAGAACTCATGTATCATGTATTATAACTCTTTACCCCTACCATGTGGCAGTTACTTTTCTAGATACTGGAGTATACTTGAGAGCAAAAGTGACAAATACCCCTTACTTGATATTCCATATATCTCAGTAGAGACAATAATATTTTACCAAAAAATATATGTGGAAATACAAAAATATATTTATGGATCCACATAACCTGCACATAAATTAAGAATGGGATAGGCTTAGTTGGTTGAGCGGACGACTTTGGCTCAGGTCATGATCTCACAGTCTGTGAGTTCAATCTGCGCCTCGGGCTCTGCGCTGACAGCTCAGAGCCTGGAGCCTGCTTCGGATTCTGTGTCTCCCTCTCTCTCTGCCCTTCCCCTGCTCACACTCTGTCTCTGTGTCTCTCAAAAATAAATAAACGTTAAAAAATAGAATGGAATATTATGCTTTAGTTAAATCCTGTATGAGTTCTTTTTATCAGAGAGGGATTAAAATACTTTAGTATTTTAGTAAAATACTTGACTAGGATGGAGTTGCAACTTGTTACATTTCAGTTTTGTGTTTTATGTCAGAATGTTAGCCTGTGTTTCATCTAGGCAGATCTCTCTCTTGCTTCTGAACCTTTAATGCTGTAATTTGCAGTGATTTATTGAGTGGTTATAATAATCCTTCCTTTCACATCATGAATTAAGTTTGTAGTATAAACAAAAAGGGAGCTAATATTCTGTTCTCATGATCAATATAGAAATTACTTTTTGCCTAAAAAATAAAACTTCTTCTTCTTCTTAAAGACGGATTCACTTTCAATGAGATACAATTCATATTCCATAAAAATCACTATTTTAAACTACGTAACTTAAGTGGTTTTTAGTATATTTGCAAGATTGTGCAACGATCACCGTTTTCTAATTCTGGAACGTTTCAATCACTCCCCAAAGAGCCACATATCTATTAGCAGCAATTTTCCATTCTTTCCTCCCCCCGAGGCCCTGGCATCCACTAATTACCTTTTTTCTCTATGGTTTTGCCTGTTTTAGCCATTTCATATAAGTGGAATCATACAGTATGTGGTTTTCTATGACTGGCTTCTTTCACTTAGCATGTTTTCAAGGTGGTGGAACATGAATCAGTACTTTATTCCTTGTTATGCATAAATAATTTCCCATTATAAGGCTATATGACATTTTGTATATCCATTCAGCAATTCATGGACATTTGTGTCATTCCCACTTTTTAGCTATTATGAATACTGTTTTAGAAAGTCGAGTACAGATTTTTGAGTGAAAATATGATTTTAGTTCTCTTCGTACATACATAGGAATAAAATTGTTAGGTCATGTTGTGACTGTATATTTTGCTTCCTGAGGAAATGCCAAAGTATTTTTGAATGTATTTGCACCATTTTATGTTCCAACCAGCAGTATATGAAGTCTTGAATTCCTCCACATCTTTGTATGCACCTGTTAATTTTGTTAGCTATCCTACTTGGTGTGAAGTGATATAAAGCTTACTCTTTTTATGAAGAATTAAAACAGTTTTAAAATCTTGATTTTTTAGGTGCTGTACTTCTTTGTAGTGTACAAGGACTAGCTGTTAATATTGACCCAGTCTTATATACCTGGCTCATTTATCAGCCTCAGAAACGAACCAGTAGACATATGCAGCAGGTGAGAAACTTTTATAATGTATTCTCTTAATGAATAAATTGTTTTCTCAGTCATTCGTTAGAGGTCTATATTGTCTGTACTGATTTTTTTTTAAGGATATACCAGAATTCCTCTGTCCTCCACTCTTCCCCTTTCAAGCAGTTCTCTTCCTTCACTTCTAGACTGGAAACTACACCTCACAGTGGAGTTTTGTTGATTATTGAGGTGGATTTCTATGCAATTGCTTATAAAGCAGATACATTAGAAAGTAGTCCTATTACACTGGCCTGTTTTCTCTCATCGTGCTAGATGTTTGTTCCGAGTGTCTGATACATAAGACGCGTAGTAAATGTTAGCTTTCATTTTCATTATCACTGTATTTCTTCCATATCTTTAGGTTTATACAAACGGCATTCATTGGGTGCCTAATCCTTGGATTGGGATGGTTGGTGCCAAAGAGTTGGGATATGTGCTTCTTTAAAAGGGTATAAATTACGAAGTATAAAATAGCTAACTGTATTTTCTGAAATGCTTAAATGTATTCTCTGTGTCATGATACTTAAATGTAATTCTGACAGATGAATTTTATTCCCATTTTAAAGATGAAGAAATTGATGCTTGTTGAGATTTGCTTACCTATTGTCACACATAGTAAATGGCAGAACTAAATATTTTTTCAGGCCAAATTTATGCTATATTGCATTGCATTTTTCCATTAGACTTAATTGTAATTTTGTAATATTCTAATCAAAATAGCTTTGCAACTTTTTTTTTTTTTTTAAACACTTGGAACACTTCATGAATTTGCCTGTTATCCTTGTGTGGGGACCATTTTAATCTTCTCTGTATCCAGTTTTAGTATATGTGCTGCCAAAGTGAGCACTGCACCTTTATTCTGAACTTAAAGCTAGTCTATAGAAAAACACAGAATTTTATAATTATACAGTACAATAAATTACCTGAAGAGTACAATCCCTGGCTCAAGGAGCATCTTTTTTTTTTTTTTTTAATGTTTATTTATTTTCGAGAGAGAGAGAGCAAGAGCGAGCAGGGGAGGAGCAGAAAGAGATGGGGAGAAAGAGAGAATCCCAAGCAGGCTCCGAGCTGTCAGCACAAAGCCCGACATGGGGCTTGAACCCACAAGTTGTGAGATCATGACCTGAGTGGAAGTCCAACGCTTAACCAATCAAGTCCCCCAGGTACCCCAAGGAGCATATTTCAAAGGGGTCTTCTTGGGGTAGGTAGTTGGGTAGCTCATTTGGTTAAGCGTCCACTTCTTGATTTCATCTCAGGTCATGATCTCAGTGTTCGTGAGTTTGAGCCCCGCATCAGGCTCTGCACTGACAGCATGGAGTCTGCTTATTAGGATTCTCTTTCTCCCTTTCTCTCTGTCCCTGCCCTGCTCTCCCTCTCTCTCTCTTAAAAAATAAATTGATAAAAATATTTAAGGAGTTTTCTTCATCCTGGGTTTCATTAGAAATTTATGGCCTCCTTTCCCCAGTTTTATTCTTCTTTTTATCAGATAGTTACAGAATATGAGGCACTATGCTAGATACTGGGGCTACAGAAATAAAATTTATTTTTTAGTCTATCCCTTCCTCTAGAGGTATTTATTGTATTTGAGAATACAAAGAAATATAGTGATGCCAATTTTAAAAATTGTTATGTTAGAGCTGTATAGGATTATGTGGGTATGGGGAGGTGGTGGGGAAGACATACAGTTCTCACAGGCAGATAAGGTTGTTAAAAGGAGAAATTGACAGTTGACCCTGAGCATGAAAGGAATTAGCCAGACAGGGAAGTTTGCTCTACACTGAACTATGTAACAGAAGGAAAAAAAAAAAAGCATTAATTTGATAACAAAGGAACCTTTAGTGTTTCCAGAGTAGAGCCAAGTATGAGACTGATAAGAATTGGAAGCCAGTTCATAAAATGTTTTCTTTTTTTTCTTTTCTTTTCTTTTTTTTTTTTTTGTAATGGAAAGTGTTTGAGACTTTATTCTGAAGGGTGAAGAGTATCTATAGGAAACTGATACAAAGAAGTTTGAGAAGCATCTGGGTGGCTAGGTCAGTTAAGTGTCCGACTCTTGATTTCGTCTCAGGTCATGATCTCACAGTTGATGAGATTGAGCTCCACTTCAGGCTCTGTGCTGACAACACAGAGCCTGTTTGGGATTCTCTCTCCCTCTCTCTCTGCCCCTCCGCAGCTCATTCTCTCTCTCTCTCTCTCTCAAAAAGAAATAAATAAACATTTAAAAAAAAATTTGAATTTTAGAAAGTTTACTCTAACAGAATGTTGAATTAAACTAAAGAGGAAGAGGAAATATAGAAGTAATAAAAATTACCACACAATTCTCACCCGCACTATGAGGGAAAATAGGCCAGCAAATAGGACTATCTAAACTACTCTCTCTAATGTATCTGCTTTTCCAGGAATTGCATAGAAATTCACCTTAAAAGTCCATGAAACTAATGTCAGGGAGCATTTGAGAAATATTTTAATTGTAAGTTCTTTTTATTGCGATAAAATTGACATATTAGTTTTCAGATGTACAACATAATGATTTGATATTTGTATATACTGTGAAATTATCATTACAATAAATTTGGTTATCATCCATCACTATACACAGTTTCAAAATTTTTTCCTTGTTATGAGAACTTTCAAGATTTACTCTTTTAGCAGCTTTTAAATATACAATATGGTACTATTAACTATAGTCACATTGTTGTCTGTTACATCTCATGACCTATTTTTTTAATAAGTGGAAGTTTGTACCCTTTGATCCCTGTCACCATTCATTCCTACTGCCCCCACGAGTTTGTCTTTTTTTTTTTTTTGATGCCACATGTAAGTGAAATCATGTGGTATTTTTCTTTCTCTTCATTGTTTCACTTAGCCTAATTGCCTTATTAGATCCATCCATGATGTCACAAATGACAAGACTTCCTTCCTTCCTTTTTATGACTGAATAATATCCCACTGTAAATTCTTCATTGGTTATTTTATAAATGATGGGAATTAGGTCTACTTTACTAGAGCTATACCTGAAGATCAGATAACCTTCTTGCCGCTGAGATAGATCAAAAATTCATTTGATTGATACCAAGCACCTTTATTTATTTTTTAAATTCCTTTTTTTTTCCATGTTTGTTTATTTCTGAGAGAGAAACACACACAGAGTGTGAGGAGGAGAAGGGCAGAGAGAGACGGAGACACAGATTCTGAAGCAGGCTCTAGGCTTTGAGCTCAGCCCGATGCAGGGCTGGAACTCACAAACTATGAGACTGTGACCTGAGCTGAAGTCAGATGCTTAATTCCCTGAGCCACCCAGGCACCCCAGATACCAACTGTTGTTTTATAACAGTGTGAAATTAAATGTAAATACATATTTAAAAAAAGGTTTTTGAAAGTTCAAAAATAATAGTTTTGTTGAAAAAGTAATAAATACCCATAATTCTACTCATTCAGAGTTTCAAATAATATTGGGATAAACATCTTCATAGCTAAATCTTTGAGTTTTTCTTTAAGTATTCACTTAGAATATATTTTTGGAAAGTAATTAGTGGTTAGGAGCATGTGTTTCAGCGTATTTTGAAACCTTTCTTATATTGCCACACAGCCTCCAGAATTAGTTATAATTTATATTTCGCCATCGTTTCATAGTATTACTGTTTTACTACAGTTCATCCTATCTCAAAAAGATAGTTATTAAACTATCCTTAATCTACTATTTTTGTCTTCTATTTTTTAACATAGGGAATTGAAAGAATAGTGTAATTGACCCCAATGACCTTATCACCCGGGTTTAATAATTACCAACTGAAGACTACTCATTTTTACTTTTAAAACTCTGTTGGGTGAAAAAAAATGCCAATATTCTGTAGTGACAAAAATAGAGAAGATGGATAAACTCATTTTGTACTGTTACAGTGAATATTGATAAACTTGGCAGTATCTAGTAAAATTGAAAATGGACATAGCCTTTTTGCACTTTTTGATAAAACTGGGCTCTTAACAAAGGACCCTAGAACCCTAGGACCCTGAAGAGTTGTGTATAAGCCTGTTCTTGCAGTATTCATTACAGTGCTATAGACTGGAGACAACTTGAATGACTGTCTCTAAGGAAGTGGATAAATAAAACATAACATACTCACATGATATGATAATTTTTTATTAGAAATTATACAGTAGGTCTTAATACGGATGTCTCAAAATTATATTTAATGCAGAAATCAATTTTCAAAGGAAATATGCAATATGAAAGCATTAATGTATATTTCTTCCAAACTACCCAAATAAATAAATAAATAAGAAAATAAGTAAGTAAATGGTGTGTATGAATGTGTGTGGATAGAGATAGGTGTAAAACATTTCAAGGTTTATACCAGGATCATAATAGTGGTTGATTCTGGGAGGAATGGGCAGTTGGTTTGCAGTCAGAGGGGATTTTAGCTTTATCTGTAATATTTTGCTGGTCTCTAAAAAAAAAAAAAAAAAAAAGGAAAGATGATAAAAATGTTAACATCCTAGATTTATTGGATACAATGGGGACGTGTATGTTATTTTATTCTTTGTAATTTCCTGGGGTTTTTTTATATATATTAAATTAATAGGGAGAATTTTACAGGAAAAACAACAGAAGATTTTATGTATTTGGGGATCATGCAGTATTGATGCTGCAAGGGTAGGATACAACTAATGTTTGAGGAAATACCCCGTGCCAGGAGGTAGCAGAATATTAGAGAATAATGGGGGTTTGCTAAAAGTAAAGAGTTTATTTCGATATTTTTGAAATATCAAAGTCCTGGATACTCTATGTCCAGTATCTCTTCTTGCCTCACATATAGTGCCTACATTAGCAATCGTTCAGGAAATATTTATGGAGGGCCTTTTGGGATATCATTGTAGATATTTGGAATACAGTTGGGTAGAGAACATATCAGAACCTCGCTGTCTTCCGAAGAAGGGTTTTCCCTTGGGCTTTTAATGTCTTTCTGCCTATGTGAAAATGACCCAGTTTGAGTCACCCAAAGGATTGATTTTTTTGTTTGTTTTTTGTTGGATATGACCAGTATTATGGCTTTCATGAGTCTCATCTTTCAGCTATTTTAGCTTGAATTAAATATCACACCATACATAACATAATTTTTCTCTAATATATAATACGAGTCTGAACATGGTTATAATTTTTTGGAATACTTAGTCGTATTCTAGGTTTATAATTGATGGACAAGAAATTCAAGGGACTATGGAATCACTAAATACTACAACCTAATCACTAAATACTACAACCTAGGAGGAACTTCATTCCCATATTTTATAGTCGAGTAATTTTAAATGCATCAAAACTTAGTAGTATGTTGAACTATTCTCATCTTGGTCTTAAAATACTATTTCGTATTTACATTTGTATAAATATTATTAGTTTTACTAAATAATAGGAAAGCAGCTACTGTACATTGTAATGTTTCCCGCAACATATTTAATCTTTCCGTTTTCTCATTTTCAGCTTTCTTGTCCTTTTACTCAGCCTAACTAGCAACTTTTAAAATAATTTGCCCTCTCCCTCTATTTCATAATTATATTGCATAGTTAGATAATGTACCTCTGTTCTGATTGGAATATTTACTCATATTCAAAGTAATATTAAGTAATTAATATAGGTTGGGTGAGACTGAAAGTTGGGTCTTTTCACAGTGTGGTTGCTGTGCTGTTGAGAGTAACACTAGGCTGCCCTGCAGCTTAGCCAGGCCCTCCAGATTTACTGTCTGATGCAGCCGTATTACAGTTGTCATCTGTTGTTTCCCAAGCTGCAATTTCCTTCTCAATTTGTGGCTAAAACCCAACATTTGAGGATTGTTTTCCACCCAGTTCAACATTGATCTTTGATCCTGCAGCAAACTTAAAAAATACCTTTTTTTTTCTTTTTTGCCAAAAATCTGACAAGATTGTATTGGGCGTCATCAGCAGTAACATCAGACTTTATTTCACTGAATAAAGATGAAACAGCTGCTTTATTGTCCAATTCAGCACTCATGCATTCAATATAGTATCATAATGTTTTCCAGCTTTCTCTAGCTATAGATACTTTTCTACATTTTCTAAATATGCTGTGGATATCACTTAGACAAAATGTAGAAATTTTCAGTAATTCAGTTATTCAACTTAATAAAGTTGAACTGTAACATATAATTAATTACTTTATAGATGTCCTTAAAAATACTTTATAAGGGTAACGTTTTATTTTCTAATGATTATTATTCTCAAAGTTAATTATAGTTCTGATTTGCCTTTGCCATATTATCTTTATGCTTTATACCGAAATTTATTTTAAATTCCATTTATTTCCAAGCTATCTTATTTTTTCACATAGAATTGTAATTTCACATTGAAATTGTTAAGTGTCCCTGTGTGAATTTGTGTGTATAAGAGAGACAGATTCGAAGAGAGAGGGAGGAACCGAGGGAGGGACATATCGATTGATTTAAAATAACAAAGTTTCCACACCATTTATGAAGGACTTTCCTCAGTGTTGCCATGTTTAACCTTCACTGCTTAAGAAATAGTAAATAATTGAGTGTGGTTTTTTTGCCTCTCTCCAGCAGCCTGTGGTAGCTGTTCCTCTTGTTATGCCAATTAGCAGAAGGAAAGAGGATGAGGTGTCTGTTGGAAGTGCACCCCTGGCAAAGCAACAGTCATATCAGGCCTCCGAATATGCCAGCAGTCCTATAAAAACAAAAACAGTAACAGGTATGTGTCAAAAATTCTAAAGGGTATGTGACTTTACCCTATCTCTAAGCTTCTAAGATATCAAGTTATCCGGGCCACAATTTCATGAATGCTGGCCAAAGACACGAGACTCCTAGAATGGAGACAAAAGCCTTTATTATCTTACAGCATTAGTAGGAGCTAGGGTGTTAGTATTTTCTTGTGTCTCTGCTCTAGGCCTAATTTCCACAGGGTGGCACCAAGAAGGTCAGATGTTACCTATACAAAATGGATTATGTTACAGAAGAGGAACCTTCAATTTTGGGAACCCGAAGCTTTTCTAATGGCCGGAAAGCATGTCCGCCATTTTCTCTAGCGGGAGACACTATTTGTACTTTCAGTACTGTAAGCATACTTGGCCTTTGCTCAAAAGAGCAGGACAGTATCTCTGTCTTGTGAGGCTGTGTGCTATGCAGATATCCTTGAAGCACAATTGGGAACAAAGGCAGTCACTGCTTCTACTTTCAGGACATTCAGAAGCCCTAGAGACCGATAGAGAATTGTCTCCTGATAGTATGTTCTTTTTTAAAGTGAATTCTTGCAAAACACAATATATCTCCGTTTTCTCCCTCTCCCTTCCCTCATTTTCTTAGCTAGATCATCTATGCAAACACAGAATATAAATACTCTTCCATAAGACAATTTTAAATTTCCATTTGTAAAAGAAAACACTTTATCATTGCATTTCTGATTTAAATTATGTGACACAGAACTACATAGAAACTATGATCTTAGATTGTTTATGATTTGTGTGTCTTCCTTCTTGAATGCCCACCATTTTTACTTCTCTGGAAATCTTGGTGGTAGTGCTTTCTTGAGAATACTGTGTCCTAACCATTCTCTTTGCTCAGAATTAAGTTTCAGTAGTTTATGTTCTATTTTTAATTACAGTATACTGTTTCAGTTTGAGTCTTAATTTAAAAACTGTTTTATGAGGGGCGCCTGGGTGGCTCGGATGGTTAAGCGTCTGGTTCTTGATTTCAGCTCAGATCATGATCTCATGATTCGTGAGATCAAGCCCTGCATTGGGCTCTTTGCTGATAGCACGGAGCCTATGGGATTCTCTCTCTTCCTCTCTCTCTGCCTGTCCTCCACTTGTGCGTGTGCACTCTCTCTTAAAAAGTTTTATGAGCCTTTTTATCCACTCCTAAATGAAATTACCACTGTTTCACTGTTCATTATTTACATTGCAACATGAACTGCAGTGAATTTGGTAAATAAATTCATAGCCTTTTACACATCTTTTTTTTTTTATTATTCTTACCACCGTAACCTTTAAATTGTATAGTTCTGTTAGTGTTAACTATATTCACGTCATTACGAAATCCATATTTTAATTTTTTAACTGGATTTTACAATGGAGAAATGTTAGAGTTAATTTATGCCTGAATTCTTGTTAAAATTAGTTTTTATTTTTATAGTTTTAACCTAAGTTAGTCTTGGTCATAAGTTCATTCCTAACAATTATGTATTATTTTTGGCACATGAAGGGCAACAAAGCTTGGTGATACTGCACTGGGCTGGATTTTTGCCTTGCAATTATTCAACAGGAAGCAGACATCTTCCCCTTCCAATCACAATTAACCAATATTAAATAGCTGGCTCCAGGGAGAACATATGTCTGATGGTTGGAAATGTGTTGACAGCAGAACAATAGTGTTTCAGTACTACAGGCACATAGGGCAGGCCAAGCTAGAGTAAAAATATGTCTCACATGAAGACAGTATATTATCACAAAAATCTAAATAATCTTCTAGAGAATCTATTTTTGAAAACTAGGAACCCCCTAAAAGCTATGGCATCTGTTTACCCTATGTTTTAGAAATGTTATAAAAATTAATTTGGAACTGTTGATGAAAACGTTTGTAACGGAAATGAAAAATCGAAAAAGCAGGATGTTCCATAAATGGTAGCTTTTTAAAAAATACTATTTTTATCTTACATGTTTATATATTCTCTACTTCAAAGTACTATAAGTACACAGTTAAAATAATAGAAGGTCTTAAAATTCAACTCCTTGAATACTACTGAGATAATAAATTAAGACCTATGTTAATTAATGATGTGAATTTTAGTAGATCATGCCACAACTTAAAGGTATGGACCTTTAGCTTCTGACCATGATGGTGTAACAGGGACTAGATTTATATTTCTGCTATAAATAACTAAGAAACTTGTCTAAATATGGGGGGGGAGAGTAGTTCCTAGACATTGGAGAATAGGCAATACAGGACTGTGATTCATGGTAGAAGAGAAACAAAACAGTCGAGCCCTAGGATTGCCTTGACTTTCTTGCTAATAACGACACGTTCCAGCCCACAGATCAGGGTGCAATATATTAAGCTGAGCTCAGCTATCTGGCTGAATTGAAGCTTAGGGAGGTAGAGTGACTGAAGCATTTGGAGGTGGAGATGACTGCAAATCATGGAATTCTAGAGAGAGAAAGCTGTGTAGCAAAGAGCTAAAGAAATCAGCAGTAGTATTCTCATTTAATATTTGCTGAATAAATAGACATGCATGCATGGGATGAGACTTCATACAGTTGGGTAAAAGATGACAGAGAGACTGTGCTCTGAATGATTTCCGGAGTCACACAGGGCTGGAAGGTGAATTCTAAGGTCCTACTGTCCTTAGAATGCAATCCCGTTGATAATTCAGGACATTCAGTAGAGATTCTAGAAATTCCATGCCTCCATAGTGTCTTATGGAGATAAACTATTAAAACTGTAAAGGCTACCCTAGACTCATTTTAAACAGTTTTAAAAAAGTTCTGAAGCAACAAAAACAGTGAGTAAGTGCTGGCAAAGTAAAGCCCAACACTGTTAAGCCCAACACTGTTAAGAGGAATAGAAGATCCAGACATGTAACAACTTAAAAAAATCACAATGTAATACATTCTATCAAAAGCCAGTGGAGATGCAGAAAAGTAGGAAACTGACCAGAAAAACATGCCTAACATTACACTCTATAGCTACATCCCTGTCATTGCAAATGGCAAGATTTCATTCTTTTTGATGGCTGAGTAATATTCCTCTGCGTGTGTGTGTGTGTGTGTGTGTGTGTGTGTGTGTACACACACATACATATACACATACCACATCTTTATGCATTCATCAGTTGATGGACTAGGTGATGGGGATTAAGGAGGGGACTTGCCGTGATGAGCATCTGGTTGTATGGAAGTATCGAATCACTGTATTGTATACGTGAAACTAATACTACACTATATGTTAACTGGAATTTAAATAAAAACTTAAAAAATAAATCTCTCAATATGAATATTTACATTGTTTCTTTATTTATAAAGGAAGAATAATAGGTTAAACTATTTAATCCTCTTTAAAACATCTTTCTCAGTTTGATCACTGTTTTACTCTGTTCTTCATGTCCCACTTGGGAAATTTTTTTCCAGTGCTACGTGAGGTGCTTTGATGAAGCTATTTAGCAGATTATGGAGAATAACAGTTCAAAAGTAAGGAGCACCCTGGTAACTTTAAATAGTTAACATATTTTCTCAGTGTATTAATGCAACTGTAGGAAATTCACACACACAAAAATAAGATTCCATATTATGGTAGTCACTCTGTGATTATTAGTTGCCTTCTTTCATTTCTTAAAGGCAAAAATAGCCTTCAAAATCAGGTCTGTGCAAATTTAGTCATCTGCTATTTTACCTCTAATACCTAATATATAGCCAGCCAACTTCAGGGCATTCTTTTTTGTCAAGAGATTATTTTAAATTTTCAGCCCAGTCCCATAGGACTAAAATAGTGAAGAATTTTATGTCAGAGCTACCAGCAAGGATATAATGGGAAATACCTATACCTCTGTGATGAGCACGGAAAATTCTGCCACTCTTTAATTTAGGTGTCAGTTCAGTGTTAAGTTCGTGGATGACACTCAGAAGTGAAACACTGCTGCTGACATATTTTTTCTTCCCTAATACATATTTTTAAATATATCCCACAATCATTGATGTGTTTTAAAAAATAAATTTATGATGTTTCAGATGTTTATATTTTTTGTCAGTCTCAAGGAGAATTAAATATGAAAATCATGAAATTTTAAAAACACTGTGTTTATATTACAGATCAAGAAAAACTTCAGAATTTTTTAATAATTTTTTTTGACAACGAACTTAGGTTATCAAATATATATTCCTAATTACATTTTTTCTGACCTCATTTCAAAATATAGTATTTTTATTTTTTAACTGTTTTTTTTTTAAGTTTATTTATTTATTTTGAGAGAGAGAGAGAGAGAGCAGGGAAGGGGCAGAGAAAGAGGGGAAGAGAGAGAATCCTAAGCAGGCTCCACAGTGTCAGCACAGAGCCCGACGCGAGGCTCTGACCCATGAACTGTGAGATCATGACCTGAGCTGAAACCAATAGCTGGACACTTAACTGGCTTAGCCACCCAAGCGTCTCTCAAAATATAGTATTTTTAAACTAAGTGAGAGTTCAGTAATATAATAATTAAGGTTGCATTAATTTGGACTGAAAATATAGAAAACTCTCAGTAACAGTAGTTTAAACAAGATTGAGTTTTGTCTCTCATGTGGAAACTGAAGGGTAGACACTGCAAGGTGTTACGGCTCTCCTGGGTCAGGTACTTTCTTATTATACTGTGGGCGGCCTCTATTACCAGGCTTGACTAACAGTCCACAATGGAGGCTTCAACACTGTATCACTAAAATGCAGATTTTACTGAGCAGAAATGTGTAAGAAGAAGTTATCTTACCTCTTTGAGAAGTACAGAGAAGTTGTACACTTCAATTTTGTTTATATATTCTTGGCCAGAAAGTACTCATGTGATCATATGTAGAACTTATAGGATCTCAGGAATGTAATCTGTATTTTTAAGGCCCACATGCATGACCAAAACATTGAGCTCTAACTAAGAAAAAAAGAGGAGATAGATACTACAGATTATTTAGCAGCCTCTGCCACAGAACTTAAAATGGAATGTCATAAGCTGGAGTTTTGAGAGAAAGTAGAAAATATTTTCCTTTAAATGAGAATATCAGAAGACAAGGTCAGTAAAAGTGTTGTCATGTGTGAGATGTTGCCTAGATTTTTCACAGTGAGGGAGGTTTATGAGCCATTAACATATGGATCATACACAATCAAACCACAGAGTGTATCATCTCTCAGGGAAAGCATACACAGCAAAATGAGAAAAAAGCCCCAAATTAAATTCTGAGCAACTATTTCTTTAAAGACTAAGGAGAATGAGCCAATGGAGAGATTGAGAAGCATTATTCTGAGAAGTAAGCAACAAAGGTATATACATGTGTATACATACATATGTACGTATGACATATATATGACATAATTGAACAGCGCTTTAAGGTGAGGGTAGACAACCAGCTAGTATGCTGTAGACTCATCAGGAACAAAGAGGCAGAAGACTTTCAGTTGCCCAGAGGAGCTTCACTTGTTTGAAAATGAATGGGAATTGCAACAGCCACGATGTACACCACTCTGCCAAGAAATTTGAGTATATAGACACTTGGGTATGTCTGTAGAGAGGTAAAGAGGAGAGAAGGAAGTGTTGGAGATAAAGTAAAGTTGGGGATCATTTATACAGTGAGGTCACAAATGAAGCAAAATATAAGATCTTATAAACAGATGTAGTAATTTACAGAATTGCCTCTTCTGTGACAGAGTAGACGATAAGAGTAGGTATCGGTCAATTTACTTAATTTTCTCTCCACAAACAAGATAATGTAGGTTTAGTATTATTTTCTTTGCCCTATTTCAGAGATTATTAAGAGATGAAGAAATGTGTAATTTTTGGTGTGTAAGACACCTGGTTTGCTTATACAAGGAATGTATTCCTTTTAAGGAAACAAGAATTACACTTTCCCTTCTTTTTAATTTTTTATTTTTATTTATTTGATTTCTGTTTAATATGTTACTCCAAGTTGGGGTGCCTGAGTGGCTCAGTCGGTTGAGCTTCTGACTCTTGATTTCAGCCCAGGTCATGATTCCAGGGTCATGGAATCAAGCCCCATGTACTTACTGATTCTCTTTCTCCCTCTGCCCCACTTGTGCATTCTCTCTCTCTCAATCTCTCTCTCTCTAATAAAGAAAAATAAAAATATGTTTATCCAAATTTGTAATTCCATTAAGTCTTAAAAAAATAGTTTGAGGGGTGCCTGGGTGGTTCAGTTGGTTAAATGTCTGACTTCGGCTTGGGTTGTGGTCTCCTGGTTTGTGGGTTCAGGACCCACATCCGGCTTACAGCTGTCTGTAGAATCCCCATTGGATCCTCAGTCTCCCTCTCTCTCTGCCCCTCCTCTGCTTATGCTCACTCTTTCTATCTCTCTCAAAAAGTATATGAACATTAAGAAAATATTTTAAAAAATCATTTTATCCACAGGCAATATAACTTGTAGAATGGTTTTAAGTGGTGAGATTTCTAATTTTTGCTAGTAATAATTGCTCTGAAGGCATTGATGTATTTTGGATTCTAATTTTAAGAATTCTGTATTATAAATAAATAAAATATAGTTATTCATCTAACAATGTTTAAGTCATCCTTAATTTGATTAAACTTGAATGTTGAGCAGGTATGTTCCTAGTTATAGGGTGGAGTTAGTATTAATGTATGCAAACTAAATTTTTTGTGGACTTATGTGTATTAGAAGTTGCTCACTTTAATCATGTAGTTTAGCATAAAATTCCATTCCTTTTTGATTAATTAGATATTTAATTTCTTTGGAAAATGTTAAAGCATTGGAAAATATTGCATAATATACAATTGATTTTACTCTCTCAGGGATAAAATGTGGTTTAAAGTATATTTTCCTCTTTTGGAATAGAAAAATGTTTAAAATAAAATGAAGTATATCTAATGAGGTACATCAAAAACTTAAAAAAATTGGAAAAACAATTCAGAAAGTAATCAGAGAACTTATAGAAAATATACATTTACTAAATTGGCTTTTCTCATTTGTATTTTTAAGAACCATTATTTTTATTTCTAAACCTAGAATTTTTGAGGTAAAGTATTAAAAGTCTGTAGAACTTAACATAAGATTTACTATTCAAATTATATATGTTTATTTCTAAGTTTATCTTCCTAAAGAATTTAAACAGATGCTGTATTATAACTTGTTCTATCAGCCATGATAGTGTCGATGGTTGCAGCTATAGAGTATTTTTAACATTTTATTTTTTTAATGTTTCATAACCTATCTGTTCATCATTTGATGATACCCTTTTATAGACATATCTGGTAATTACACTACTCACTTGGTACTACAACATACCTGAATTTCTTGCATTGCTGGTTTTTCATATGAGGACTCCGCAAGTAAATCATCAGTTCATAAAGAAATCTATATTCTTTAGTGTGTCTCCTGGTGTGTCTTGCAGAATGTTTTATAATTAGTGTTTGTTCATTAATTCCAAGAACTTGTTGAGTTTTTTAAGCATACTAGGTTTATTGATTTTTATTTTTAAATATATTACAATTTATATAGCATGCACATAATTCTTTTTCTCTTGGAACTTTGGTTCTTGAAAATTGTGCATAATTATTATTCGTATTTGTACCTTCTTGACTTATTTTTAATTTCTCTACGACTTTAAAGCAGAAGACTTGTTTAGGCATGATTTATTTTAATATGTTCAATTTTACTCTCACTTTTTACTTTGTCAGTAGACTATAGACTATACTAGATTTTGTCAATGGAGATGACTTTAGAAGGTTAATTATATTAATGCTGAGAATTTACTTTTTAATTCTACATTCTATTGGAATTATTTTGTTTTGACTACATACGAGAAAAACTCCCACAAAAGCACTGTTTTTGGTTTCCATGAACACATTTGAGGCAGGCTCATATTTTGTTAAAAGCATTACGAAACAGTAAGTGATTAAATTAAAATAAGTACAGAGAACACAGACTGTTTGGAAATAGTTAATCTTTAGTAGCCTTCCACCTTTTTTCTTAGTGCGTTCCTATTTGATAAAAACCTTTGGGTGCGCATCTGGAGTACACCATTTATTGATACATACATTAAATATGTGTATCACCATAGTAATATACTATAAAGCATGCAAGAGAATTATAATTTCATTAACATTTAAATGCTTTCATTCTGATAGAATTTTAATATATCAGTATTTCAATAATGTGCTTCATTTCTTAAAATTTAATACTGTGTTATAAAAACTTAAAGTTTTAGTTCTTAATTCCGTTTATTTTAATAGTTGATTTTAGTGGCTGACATAGTTGATGAGCCACCTCACTGAGATACATTATATCCTAGAGGGAAAAGGCCATTGTTAATGCGCTGAGGACACTTATTTCTCAGTCCTACCCATTTTGTCAAAGGTCTTTATTAACATAAGGCTAGTAGATTTCCATCTTCCTTATATCAATAAGATAGTCTTCCAACTTAATGAAAAAGTGTTGCCTTTTTCTTTTAAATAAGTCAGTTATATCTTTAATACATAGGTTTACGTGTGTCTGTTACATAGGAATCTTTTAAAAATGTATATCCAAATTAGGATTAATTCAGTTAAAGGTAGAGAATAAAATTTATAAACCTGATGTGTGTATGTAGGTTGTAATATGCCACAACTAATTGAAAACCGGTGAAAGATTGAAGGGCCCCTGCCAATTTCTTCTTGTTGTTGATGTCTAATTTTCCTCAGTATACTTAGCATTTTGTTATCTGTAGTCTTCTGACATGGGGATGGAACTCAGTAATTCTACTTTACTATTAACAAACTATGTGTCTTTCTAGTTTTTAGATAAAAGTAAATACGAACAGACATTCTCATCTTTTTCCCCAGAGTCACTGAATGGTCTTAAAGTTTTGCACACTACATTATTGGAGTTCACTGCTGTAGTAGGATGTTGTTATATGGAAGTTTAGGATTATCTGAAAGAAGTCCCTCATAAGGCTCCGGCGAGGGAGTGCCAAGGAGCCTAGTTAAACTGGGAAAAGTAGTGACTAACATAGTTGAAGAAATCTTCCAGAGATGAAGATAAAATCAATAGCATCTTCAAATATGCAAGTTCAGGCAAAGTGTCATAGGGACACTGACTAGTGAACATTATAATGGAAGGAGTGAGAGCCAATTAAGCAAAGCAGGCAGTAAGGTTGGGTAGTTCTTGGAGAAGGAAGGTTGGGAAATGGCAAAGTAAGCCCCATGATATGCTCAGGCATTTTGGATGTAGGTCTGAGCAGGTACACCTATTAAAAATTGCCAGGTTTTCCTCTTAATTGATAGGTGTCTCCTTTAATAGGGAAGAACACGTTTTTAAATTAGGACTCTGGTTGCAAGAGACAGAAACTTTTTAAATATATTTTAAATTTTAAAAAGCAGGAATATTTTGTTGATTCATATAGCCAAAATGGTAAGAAAAGATCTTTTTTTGGCATAATTTCAAAACAGAGACTCCATACCATCAGGATTCTGCCTTTTCTCTTGGCTTACCTTTTTTTTTTTTTTTTTTTTTAACTGAACATAGGTATCTTGGCTTAGCAGTGTGCAAGCCTGTGGTTCCTCTGGACTCACATACTTAATTCTCTGTGGTCAAAGAGAAAGATCTGGTCTAGTACCTGTTGAAAATCTACCTGAGGAGGATTTTATTTGGCTTCTCTTGGGTCATGTGCATACATCTTACATAATCACTGTGGCCAGGGAGGTTAGGTGCTATGACTGGCCCAGCCACAGCCCAAGTTATCCCTTTCTGTCTTGAGGAGCATGAGATGTTATACCAGAAAATGGAAGGGTAGCAGAAACACAGCTCCTGGAATAATTTGTTAGTCAGGCATTCCAGTTCATGTCCTCTAATTTTTCATTTTATAATTAGTCACAACAGGTTTAAAACACAAAATGTTGACTATATAACACTTAGACTAAATCACATTCACAGATTTCTGTTTTGATAGGAATAAGGTAAATGATTTATGAAGGTATTACACAAATGAATTAGGAGCCCAGGAGAAAAAGAATCTAGACTTGAAAGGTACAGGCTGCATAAGGCAGACAGCAGCCTACAGCGGGTTTCGTGTGTTTCTTTATCTAGAGTTTATTTATTTGGGGTAAAGGAATTAGGAAGTGTTTTTGATGTTCTGCTTCACACAGTTTATTAATTTTGCAACTTTGTTTCATTATAAAGAATTTTTTCTAGTGATTCATTAATTTGAGCTATCATAAGATTTTAAAAATATGTCAGTTAATTTTGACGTTCTTTGAGAAAAAGTTGTGATGTTAATACGTACATTGAAAAGTTTTTGAATATAGAGTTCTTTGGAAATAAGTTATTTTAGTTTTTACATGAACTGGCAAGAATTCAGCAAAAATTCAACCAAATTGTTTTGTATGCAGTCTTCCTTCCCCCCCTTTTTAGCAGTCAGAACAAGATTATAGTTTCCAGATGAAATTCTGAATGTCACATGGTGATGACATATATTTTCCTGGTTGGCTCAGCATGAGATGCAATTTTGCATGCCATGTCACGCTGACTTGCAGAATCCAAAAGCCATTATTTCCCAAGGGGCTTTCAAGAGTGATAGTATCGAATGTAGTTTGTATTTTGATGAAAAGTCTCAGGCATTATTGCAGTTTCGATGGCAAGTTGCTTAAAGTTTATATACTATCTAAACTCTAGAAATTTAAAAATAGTCTTACAATGTAAAAATCACTTTTTCTTCAAGTTATTTAAATTCATGTTGCCAAATTAAGTTGCCAAAAATAATGATCAGGGTAAGATACAGATCAAGTTAAGAAGGTTGGTGGAAAAACCAGTAGATTAGGGACCAAAAAATCTAGCTTTTGATCCTATTCCTACTCCCATGTCAAGCTAACCTCATACCCCTACATTTTCTTCATTTAGAATATGATAATAAGTATACCAACAATAGCTCACAGATTTAAGTATCGTTACAAGACTTAAATAAAGCGGCACCTGGGTGCTCGTTGGTTAAGTTGTTGGACTCTAAATTTCAGCTCAGGTCATGATCTCCTGGTTTGTGAGTTTGAGCCCTGCATCAGGCTCTGCTCTGACAGCACGGAGCCTGCTTAGGATCCTCTGTCTCCCTCTCTCTGTCCTTCTCACCCCTGTGTTCTTTTTCTCCTTCTGTCTTCAAAAATAAATTTAAAGAATGAACATTTTAGGGGCACCTGGGTGGCTCAGTCGGTTAAGTGTCTGACTTTAGTTCAGGTCATGATCTTGTGGTCCGTGGGTTCAAGCCCCACATCAGGCTCTGTGCTGTCACTCAGAGCCTGGACCCTGCTTCAGAAACTGTGACTCCCTTTCTTCCTGCCCTTCCCCCGCTCATGCTCTGTCTCTTTCTCAAATAGAAATAATAAATAAAACATTTTTAAAAATTAAAAAAAAGAACATTTTTAAAAAAGAAAGATATGTGCAAGTTCTATAAAATAATAAAAACACATTCACATGGAAAGTAAATTTTACATTTTTTTATGTTTGCATTTTAAAAGGAAAGATATAAGCTCCAAGCAAATTGAAGCTTGTTGTTTTATCTAGTAGCTCCTGACCTTGCAGGGTAATTTTATATTTTCTTTTCTCTGTTTGATATTAATCATGTTAAAGTTGCCTTAAAGCCCAGTATTTCCATTCATGCTTACATACTAACACTTGTTTCACACTGATGATCTATTTTACATTTGTCTTAACTGAGTTGTTTTGTTATACCAGTCCCCCTCCCTCCCTCTCTCCCTTCTTTCCTTCCTCCTTCCCTTCCTTCCTCCTTCCCTTCCTTCCTCCTGTCTCACATCCATTTGTCTACATTTCTGTTTATCTTACAGGCCGCTCTAGCCTAATGTGTCAAATCTGTACAACTATGTACCCTCCCCCACCACCTTTGACCATGTTACTCAAGTATGAAACTTTGGATTCAGTGACTTTTTTCCCCTGTCCGTTCTGTTCATATGCTATATCCCAAATCAGAGCCTCCTCATTTCTTGTACAGAATAGCGTAAGGATGTCCTAAATAGTCTCATTTGGTCATTTCCAAATTATCTCATCATCTGTTCTCAGTTACCCTAATCCATTGTCCAGATGACAGCAAGAAATCATCCTTTTAAAAATCATTTTATTCCCTGCTTTAAAACACTTCAGTAACTTCTTATTGTGTTTGAGATAAAATCCAAACTCCTTACCATGGCCTGCAAAGTTTGACCTGATTTAGCCTCAGTCCTGTTCTTCCATTCATCATTTGTCATTTTTTTTTCTTGCAATGATCCTCTTTCATTTCTCCCAACACTCCATGCTTTTTCTTGCCTGGGATCTTTTGCGTGTGCTGTTTCCACTGTTTTCATTGCTCCCCCCACCACCACACATACTAACACACTCAAAATTGAAGTATTTTTATTTTATGTACAATGAGCAGGCATTAAAATAGGTATCTTGGAGGACTTGTTCAAGATGGCTCACATAGTCTGATTTAATGAAGCCCATATTCTTCCCATACCAAAGGCAACACTGGTGGCACATAGTGAGGCAGTATT
The DNA here is from genome assembly GCA_030068075.1 of Paguma larvata. Classification (NCBI taxonomy): domain Eukaryota; kingdom Metazoa; phylum Chordata; class Mammalia; order Carnivora; family Viverridae; genus Paguma; species Paguma larvata. The sequence goes on from CM057838.1 coordinate 43,690,354, forward strand.
GCCACATCAGACCTTGCCAGTGTGAGCAGATGTGGCAGGAATGACAGCCCAGGCCAGATTTCCTTGCATGGCTCAGGTAGAGCTGCTAGTGACCCATCTTGCTGCCTCAGATGCAAGAAGGCAGAAGTTCTTTGCTCTCTTCCTAGTTACGTACTCTTCAATGTTATCCTTTCAGCAAAGAAACCTTCTCTGTTCCGTCTTTCTCAAATAGGTCTGTGCCACTCCCCCAAGATTCCCTGCCTTAGCACTTCTTTTCTGTCCTTGTAACACCTATCATAGCCTTTCATTCTTTCTTTTCATCTCTGTGTCTAGCATGTACATCAAGGACCATATCTGACTTGTTCCCTTCTTTAAAAACGAGGTATATTGTCGAGAGTGCGGCTATGAACATTGGGGTACACGTGTCCCTATGCATCAGCATTCCTGTGTCTCTTGGGTAGATTCCTAGCAGTGCTATTGCTGGGTCATAGGATAGCTCTATTTATTTTTTTGAGGAACCTCCACACCGTTTTCCAGAGTGGCTGCACTAGTTTGCATTCCCACCAACAGTGTAGGACTACTACGTGGCAATGAGAAAAAATGAAATCTGGCCATGTGTAGCAACATGGATGGAACTGGAGGGTATTATGCTAAGTGAAATAAGTCAGTCAGAAAAAGACAGATACCATATGTTTCCACGCATAGGTGGATTTTGAGAGACTTAGCAAAAACCATGGGGGAGGGGAAGAGGGGAAAGGAAAAAAAGACAGAGGGAGGGAGATAAAACATAAGAGACTCTCAAAGACTAAAAACAAACTGAGGGTAAGGGGGGTGAGTGAGGGGGCAGAGGGGGTGACAGGCATTAAAGAGGGCACATGTTGGGATGAACACTTGGTGTTATATGTAAACCAATTTGAAAATAAACTATTAAAAAAATAAAAATAAAAAATAAAAATAAAAAAATAAAAAATAAATAAAATAAAAAACAAGGTATAATTGACAGATGTTACACTGATTTCAGGTGTACAGCATAGTGATACAATATACATATATATTGTAAATGATCACAGTTGGTCTAGCTGATACCCATCACTATACATAGCTACCAAAAATATTTTTTTGGAATGAAAATTTTTTTAATATTTACTCTCTGAGAGTCCATTAAATATGCAATTCAGTATTATTAACTATAGTCACCATGCTGTACATTACATCCCGTGACTTATTTATTTTATGCTGGAAATATGTACCTTTTCACCCCCCTTAAGCCATTTCACCTACACTCTTCACCTGTTTCATCCACCCCTTTACTCTGGAAACCAACAGCCTGTTCTTTGTATCTGTGAGTTTGGTGTTTGTTTTGTTTTTAGGTCCCACACAGAGTCAGGACCATACAGTATTTGTCTTTCTCTGTCTGACTTATTTCACTTAGCATACTGTCTTTGAGATCCATTTTTGTTATTACAAATGGCAAGATTTTCATCTTTTTTATGGCTGAATAATATTCCATTATATGTTTGCATATATTATATATATGTATACACACATGCATATATACATACAGATGCATATATGTATATATATGTATTAATCTCATTTTCTTTTTCCATTCATCCATAAGCAGACACTTAGGTTGTTTCTATATCTTGGCTAGTGTAAATAATACTGCAGTGAACATTGAGGTGCATATATCTTTTCTGGTTAGTATTTTCATTTTCTTTAGATAAATACCCAAAAGTGGAATTGTTAGATCATATAATAGTTCTGTTTTTAATTTTTAAAGGAACTTTCTATACTGTTTTTCATAACGGTTGCATGAATTTACATTCCAACCAGTAGTGCACAAGAATTCCCTTTTTTCCACATCCTCACCAGCACTTATTATAGCTTGTCTTTTTGATAATTGTCATTCTAACAGGGGAGAGGTAATAAATTATTTTGGTTTCGATTTGCATTTCCTTGATGATTAATGATTTTAAGCATCTTTTGTGTACCAAGGGACATCTGTATGCCTTCTTTGAAAAATGTTTGTTTAGACTTTCTGTCCAATTTTTAATCAGATAGTTGGATTTTTTGCTATTGAGTTGTATGAGTTCTTTACATATTTTGGATATTAACCCCTTGCCAGATATATGATTTACAGATATTTTTGCATATTCAGTAGTTTGCCTTTTCATTTTGTTGCTGGTTTCCTTTACTGTGCAGAAGCTTTTTGGTTTGATATAGTCGTACTAGTTTATTTTTGCTTTTGTTGCCTTTGCTTTTTGTGTCAGATCCAAAAAATGATCACCAAGATCAGTGTCCCAGAGCTTACGGCCTATGTGTTATGGTTCAGGTCTTACATTTTGTTAAGTCCTTAATCTATTTGAGTTGGTTTTTGTGTATGGCGTAAGATAGGGTTCCAGTTTCATTCTTCTGTATATGGCTGTCTAGTTTTCCCAACACCATTTATTGAAGAAACTGTTTTTTCCTCAAGATTTGTTTACTTCTTTCTTCCCAGAATCTAACAGTGATTTCTGGCATTGAGCAAATATTTAGTAAATAACTATACAAGTCAATAAAACCTTTTTCCCTTTATTTTTATTTAGGGGCTTAAATATCACATTCCTTAAACTTTTTGGTCCCTAGTTCTTTAATTGATTTATATGGATGTCCTATAACTTTTGATCTCTGTTCCCAGATTTCCCAGGGATATTTGTCAATTATTTAGAAGTAGTAGCTTGTAGTACATTTTAAATTGGTGCACATAATCATTCAGGGTATTCCTGCTACATCACACATTTAGTTATGTTTTGTAGTGTTGAATACTGACAAGAGTAGTCCAGGTATAACTCAGGATATTGACGTTTGATTTTATCTTTAGTCAGATAGTCAGTAAATATAATTTTTAGTTCCTACAGTGTTCTTAACTCTGTCTTAAGTACTTTGGGAATTTGAAAGCAGTAGATGACATGGCTCTTATTCTCATGAACTTTAGGTTCTAACAGTTAAAAAAAAAGTCATGTACAATGTGGCAGAATTTATAAAACTGAGGAAAATTCAGAGAAAAGGTGCCATTATTATAGACTTTAAGAACTGAAAAAGTTTTTCTTTTTTTTTAATTAATTTTTTCTTGCTCACTTAATTTTTTTTGAAATTTTTTTAACGTTTATTTATTTTTGAGAGACATAGAGACAGAGTATGAGCAGGGGAAGGGCAGAAAGAGAGGGAGATACAGAATCTGAAGCAGGTTCCAGGCTCTGAGCCATCAGCACAGAGCCTGATGCAGGGCTTGAACTCACAGACCGTGAGATTATGACCTGAGCCAAAGTCGGCCGCTTAACCAACTGAGCCACCCAGGCGCCCCTGAAAAAGTTTTTTATTAGAGAAGTACAACTTGTGGTAGGTCTTAAGTAGTTAAGATTTGCAATGATCAAGTTGGGATCTTGGATGGGAGTTACAGGGGGAAAACATTGATTGGAGTGGAGATTCTTCAGTGGAAATAGTGGAAAATAAAGTTGAATAGATTCAGAGGCAAGACCAGCTTATAGAAGGCTTTGAAAACCAGATAGGGTTTTGATTGAACCCAGAACTTTGATATTCTATCTATGGTGCTATTTATTCTTGAATAGTATCCTATGGTTGAGAGCAGTTTGTACATGGAGCAGAAGAACAAAGACTTTTCCAGAAATGTGAGTTACCCTTCTTTATAGAAATGAAAATTTTCAGCAGATTGGTAGCCATGGAAAAGGAGCAGAAAGTATAGAGTTAGAATATTTATGAACCTGAAAATTCACTTTTTTTTCTTTTGCAAGAGGTTTATTTATATTTCTCTCTAGTGACACCAAAATCATTATTAGCAGTATGAATAATAGTTTCTTTTCCTTAGCTATATATATATATATATATACGTGATTTAGAACAGAGTAAAAGGTCATTATAGGAGAATGATTCTATAATTATTGCACTTCCTACATTATAATAAAATTTTTTTAAATAACTGTGATTTAGTAAAGCTGTTACCCATCTAGTTCCCTTTTTCAAAGTATGCTTTTCAAAAGCACAGCCTACATCAAAAGATGTAAAGTCTTGTACATCTTTTTTACCCTTAGGTCCTAGTTACAAGTAGGCACTCAGTCACGCTTACTGAATTGAACTCTTATTTTTCCATCGTTCATAAGTTTTGGAAGAGGCCAACATTTTCCTCTTTCTCATTTTCAAGTGCTTTCCAACCCACAGCCACAGAATGGAAGAATAGGTCTATAATAGGATTTGTAGACTGGTATCGGTCTGACTTTATTCCTGCTTTGCTAAAATTCTCCAATTCCTTCTGAAATGTCCTGTAGACTTGAGGAAACGGGGGATTGGGAGAAAGGTGGTGGGGACGTGTTTCCTCTTCTACTGTATTCTCTAACCCAGTATTTCCGCTAGTATTTTTGCTTTCAAGGAAAAGCAAGGAGGTCAGCCAGGCTGGAGCAGAGATCACTGGGAAGAGGGATGGAAGAGGAAGTAAAAAGACAATTGGGAAGAAAAATCCTGTAGGGACTTAGAAGTCATCGTAAGGATTTGGACTAGTAAAAATGAGTGATACAGGATGCCAGAGAAGGGTATCGATTAGGGAAATGATAGGACTCTTTTTGGCTATTTTAATAGTATCACTTTGGGTGTTGTGTTGAGAATAGACTATAGGGAAGAAAGTATAGCAGCAGGTGGACCCGTTGATTTGTGGCTTATTGTGGTAGTGTATGCCTGTAATCATGGTGACTTGGCTGAGTGAAGTATCACTAGAGGAAACAAGGTCAAATTTATGATATATTTTGAGATAGAGCCAGTAGAATTATGCCAACTGTCTAGATGTGTAGTATGTGTGAGAGAGGGGATCACTTATTTTCACTGAGCAACTGGAAGGGTAGATTAGCTGTTTTCTGAAACTTTAAGGAATATAAAAGCAAAGGTGTGGGAATAGGAAGACGTAAGAGTTTTGCTTTGGCCATGCTAAGTTTGAAATTCCTATTAAACATTTAAATGGAGATGTTGAGTGGACAGATAAATAGTCTGGTGTTTAGAGGCTAGATCAAGAGTATTTCCTGGTAATTGCTACCATGTAGAGGATTCTTAACCCTAGGACACTAAGCGAGATCATCTAAGAGCGTTTGTAGAGAAGAGTAATGGTCCAAAGACTGAATCTTTGGATACTGCAACATTTAGAGTTCTGGAAAATGAAGAACTAGCAAGAAAACCAAGAAAGCTGGTAGTGAGGTAGGAAGGGAACATAGAGACAGTGGTGTCCAGAAGGATTTAAGAAAGTGTGTTAAGGTGGCAATAGCCAAATATTTCATCTTCCTCTAATAGGTCCTATTAGTCAGTGTTTTCCACCAGCTTTGAAAAACAGCCACAAAAATCTCAGTCTCCTGACACAAGAGAATTGATTTCTTGTTCAGGGAAAGTACATTGTTGTGTTCACAGTTTCTTAGCTATTTTACAAGCAGCGACTTGGGCATCTGCCATTTAGTCACACTGCTCGTCCTGTTCTTCATTCAGCCAACAGATAAGCAAAGGGAAAGAAATAGCAAAGCACACTTGCTCTTGATTGCCTCTAAAGCTTAGAGAGGTACTACGTAGCTTTAGGTCATATGTTATTGGTGAGACTCATTCACATAGGCTTACCTTGCTTCAGGCTAAGTAATATAGAGAAGCAGGTGGGAATGTTTAAGGAGGACTCTTGTCTCTTACACAAAGAGTAACAGTGATCCCCTAACTAAAATCTTCAAAGAGTAAGGGTGTTGACCTCTGGATCATATAGATTATTGCAGTAAAAAGTAGTGATGAGCGTATGGTTGGATGACATGAAATCCAAAGTGAGGCTTTTTTTAGGGAGGAGGTAAAATAAGACACTGAAAGTGGCAGTGAGGATCAGGGAAGCCTTTGAGCCCACTCCCAGGCCCAATTCTTTGCAGGATATGGCAGAGAAAACAGCTAGTTAAGAGGACTTCTTAGAAAGCAGTGTCCTCTGATTTGTTAGAAAAAAAAGATGGAGAGTAAGTTCACAGAAAAGTTTTAGGAAGATATGGAAGATTTTACTAGTGATGTATTTGAGTTCTAGAGGGCAGAACAGAAGAGATTTCAATGTCGTCGAATGATAAATGGCATCAGGTAGGGTTACACAGAGCTCTTTGGCGATAAGAATCTGGGTCATAAGGGATGTTTAGAGTTTTGGGCTTCTCCTGTTGGCCAACATAAATGGAGATGAGTGGAGATTAAGGACATGAAAGAATTAACCCCAGAATTATAAGACAAAGTTACATGACAATTGTTGGGGGCTGGAGGGATGTGGTGTTTTAGGATCACACAAGCTGGTTGGTTATTGGTACTCTAATTTTGTAATATATGTGTATGTATCAGGCACAGTTCTCAGTTCTGTAATCAAGTACAAAATATAACTTTTTTTTCTCTAGCAGAGATACAGAATTTATCTATGATCCTCAGTTATACGGGGCTAAAGAAGTAAGTAATGCAAAGTCAATTCGGGGTCACTCAGAGTTGGGTCAGAGTTTTATGGGGATAATGTTAAAGAAAGAATTTGACTCTTGTCTGGGTTCTGTGGCATCCTCCTCTCTCTCAGGCAGTGAAATCCACCCGGAATGTTTGGAGATATCTTTAAAAGTAGAAACCTCATATATCAACCAGTTTTTCCTTCTTTCTGAGTATTTAAAACAAGTTTGGGGGTGCCTGGTGTCTCAGTCAGTTGCGTGTCTGATTCTTCATTTCAGCTCAGGTCATGATCCCAAGGTCACGGGATCAAGCTCCACATCTGGCTCTGGGCTGAGCATGGAACCTGCTTGAGATTTTCATTCATTTTCTGTCTCACTCTCTCTCTTTTTGTCCCCCCCCCCCGCCTTCTGTCCCTCTCCTCCCTCATGAACATGCACTCTACTCTCGCAAATTAAAAAAAAAGAAAAAAAGTTTGAAGAAATGAAACTTAAGTGATTCTTTGAACAAATATTTAAAATTATATACTTAGTGGATACTTAACAATGATTGCAATTATATATCCCAATTTAGATCATTAGACAAAAGAATAATGAAACTTTTAAGCCTGGAGTTTTCCTTGGGCGTGCAGGCCCCTCAAATTAGTCAAAGATCAGAACTTCTTTTTCCTCCTATCCATTTAAAAGCAAAAGGATCAAATACAGGTCAAATAAACACATTTCATGAATTTATTTTGATTAATATCCAGAGTATGTTATGGGGTCATAATAGATCAGTTTGTAACTTCTGTATCACCAATCAAATAAAATGAGCAATATTGAGGGCAAGCAAAACAGCTCCTAATTGGTCTTCTGTTTTCACTCTCTCTCCCAATGATATACCTGTATATTACAATGATAAATATTCTGTATTAATATTAAAATCTTCACTTCTAAAACCTAAATTTTATTACATTTCCTTGCATAGAAATTTTCACTATCTTCTTAGTAACTTCAGGATAAACTTCATGTTTCTCAGCATGATACTTAAGGCGGTTCACAATTAGGGCTTAAACTTACCTTCCAGCCTATCTCCAGCTTAGCAGTTTCATCTGCTGTGCAGTACACTTCACACTAAATGCTTTCCCCTGTATTTTGTGCCTCTGTGCCTCTGTCGGTGTTCTGCCTGCAGCTCCTTCTCACTTAAGAATGTGTTCTGAACCCAAACTATGTTACCTCCGCTGTGAAGACTTTGCCAGTACTTGATTGAATTAGCCAGTCTGTAATTTGCAAAATATTTTAAAGCGTAGCATTCATCATCCTCTTTGACAGCTGTTGTACGTAATTAGATTTATATCTCCTATCTAGATTGTAAGCACTCGGAGGATAGGGATTGTCTCATATTTTTCAGCCCTTAACTGCAGTACCCTGGAATATAGTAAATAGACTTTTAATAACATTTTTGTTTATGATGAATGAGATTACTTTCTGCCTTCTTCCCCTCCCTTTTTTTTTTTTCCTTTTTTCTCTTTGTGCTTTCCACAACATAAATGTGAACATTCAGATTTTAGTAGTGATCTGATTAACCAAAGTTTTCTTATTTTTTTTTCTATAGTTTCCTAGTTGGCTGATCTTCAGTTTCTCTCTGAACTCTGAAAACTGTAAAGATCAGTGCTCAGGTTAAGGCTAAACTGCAGAAGGAGAAGCATTGTGAAGGTATTCATGAAGGACACATACTAAGTCACAACACCAATTTTGTAGAACTACAGGAAAACCAGCCTCATAATTTTAGAGTTGCACTTTGAATAACTTAATCATCATTGGAACTTAGTTCTGAGTATAAAATAGTGAAAAACAATACTAGCCTTGTCAAAAGTTGTAGCTATAAACAGGAGACTGTCTCTTCCAACTTCAAAATTCTTGATGCTCCTCTAAGGTCTCATGATGTTAACTCCAAAGGCTTCATTTGCTCATTTTCTACCCTGTGCTGTTATTTCTGATGGTGGTAGTGTTGGTTGTATTGTGGATGCACGCATGCGAACTGTCGTGGAAGTTCAAACTTCCTGTTGTTACTTGTTTTATTTTGGAATTAAGTCCAGGGTGAAAGAATGTTAATAGTCTTGGTGGCTCAGTGTAGCAATCAGTATATGACTTGACAGGCAGATTCTAGAGGCATTCGTATCTTTACTACTTACGACATGATGGCGTTACGGAGTGCTTTTTCTCTCCTCCCTTCTCTTCTCTCCCCTTTCTTTCCTTCCTCTTGCTTTTATTTCTTTCTTCTTTCTTTACAGATAGCAGAATGCCTGTCCCACACCATGGTTTTCCTCTGACATTTAGGCAACCTTTAATGCTTCTCTCTTGAGAGGTATGGATGAGAACACTGAAACCTGAATACCTGGAGTGATTCTAAGGTCACATATTTTGAATGGCAGAAGGAAAGGTGGTACCTAGGTTTCCCGATAGCGAGTTTATGCTTTGAGGAAGCTTATATGTAAATATATTTATTCCGTTAGTGTCTGTAATTCCATGACTGATGAGTGTTTTGTTTTTTAAAAAAATCTTAAAGCCTTCCACATGTATGTGTAAGCTCCTTGAGAACTGAGACCATGTCTATTTTATTCACTGTGGTTTTTCCAGTTTCTCATATAGTCCCTAATACATAGCAGGTGCTCCTTAAACAGTGTTGAATGATGTTTTTGCATATTGAAATTATGGGATATGTTGTCTTTTCTTTTTTTCTCTCTCTCTTCTCCTTCTCCTCCTCCTCCTCCTCCTCCTCCTCCTCCTCCTCCTCCTCCTCCTCCTCCCTCCTCCTCCTCCCCTCCTCCTCCTCCTCCCTCCTCCTCCCTCCTCCTCTCTCCTCCTCCCTCCTCCTCTCTCCTCCTCCTCCTCCTCCTCCTCCTCCTCTCCTCCTCCTCCTCTTTCCTTCCTATTCCTTCCTTCCTTCCTTTCTCTTCTTCCTTCCTTTCTCTTCCTATTTTTACATTTCTGATTTTTTACCAAATATCAGTATATATTAATTCTGTAATAAAAGTGTCTCCAAAGGTAGACCATTTATCAGCAAGAGAACACCTTAAGCCTGTGAAAAGCTAACACACTTTATCCTAGTCTTTTACGATGTCTTTGTGAACAAGATAATGAAACGTGATACTACATGTCATATTGTATCATGATGTGGTTTCTTTTCTGAGGCATTTACCCTCTTTCTCTTTCAAATCTCTCCACAGAAGCCTAAAAAGTATGCCATTTTAGATAGCCTGTGTTCTCCATTTGGCCATTAGCTTTCCGAACTTGTAACGGAGAAAAGTATCTCTCTGAAGCTTGCAACTCTACCCTCTTTATCTTTTCTTAGAAGTTCTTTTTGGTAGTCATCTTCTCTTTTTGCTTAAGGTTCTGTAAAGTATGCTGCCTCTCCAGGACGATCTACAACCTGAGTTGACAAGGCTTATTCCAGAAGGTTTTTTATTTTTATCTTAAGTTTCCTTTTAGGTAATTCAACTCTGCTTAAGGCTGCTACCCCTTGGCATAATAATGTCTTGGCTACGAGTACATGTCTGAATAGCTTGACATAAAGGAGAAATAAAGATCGGCACACTTTGCATCTTGGTGATTATGTAAAATTTGAAATAGAAAAATATTTAAACATGAAAGCCGTAAATCATAAATGTATACCTTACACAAAGTTGCATTTTTTACAAAAGTGTTTAATAATATGCTCTTAGGGAAAGATTTTAAGAAAGTACACATAGGATGTTTTTCAAAAAAGATACCGTAATGTACATAATTGGCTAATCACTATGTTATACACCTGAAACTAACATTGCATGTCAACTACAATTAAAATTCTGTCAATTGATTGAGTCAGCCAATATTTACCGAGCAAGTCACTGTATTGCTGTAGGTTGCTACATGAAATAGATCGAGGAAACATGGATTGCCCTTTCAGGGAAATGAGTATGTCTTGGCATCAGCGTTATAATGAATCAAGTGCCTAAATGTACCAATTGATAGTTAAATGTTGAAAGTTTAAAGGAAAAAATGCTATAGGAATTTTTTGTTGTTGTCACTCTCCTATTAGAAATCATTCTCTTTTATTGACCAGGTACTAACTTGACCTACTTTTTCGATAGCACCACTCTAAGGCTTTTACACAGCTGACGATAAAACCCCAAAACAAGGCTTAATTCTGAGAAAGAAACACTTACTAGGAGAAATGAGTTATATTGTTCTGGCTGAATAATATTTTTTGACTCTTTAATATCATGAAGTAACCTTTTTATTGTGAGAATCTTGAACTGAACAGTGTAAGCCATTTGGTATCAAATGCAGTATTTGGTGCCATTGGTTTACATACACTATCGAATGTTTAGAGTTACCATTTAACCATTGACATCATTACTCAAACCCTCAAAATAAGAACAGAGGTTTTTGACATACTGACTTTGGGTAATTGTTACCAGGTTCCAGTTCAGCCTCAAGAAGGAAAAGGAATGTTCTGATGTAAATCATTGAGAGGAAGAAGCAAAAAATAGGATCATTTAACTATTTGGCCTGAATTTCTAGCTTTATTTTTCAGCCAGTTTATCTAATTGGTGTTGCATTAATATGGACCTAAGGTTATTTCTTATTTGAAGAGTACGATGATTGGTGGGCAGGGCTCAAAATATATCTTAAAAGTTCAAGCATTAACTGCTTCCATTTATTACTATACCGTAATCACACGGCTTTACTGCTCCTTTTGGAAAGACAAATATTTAGATGTTTAATACAATATTCTCAAGAATTAAATATGTTATACAGGATTATGTCAGAATTCTGAGAGATTGTAGAGGAAGGACCAAATCTAATTTGAGGAAATCACTGACCATTTCTCAGAGGAAATGGTATCTAAGGTAGAACTAGAACAACAGGCTGATTGTGATAGGAGAGGAGGGAACTTATGTTTTCTATCTGGCGACTTTCAAGTTCTTTCTATACTTTACAGTTTTTTTCATCATCATTTTCCTATACATTTTTTTTAACGTTTATTTATGTTTGAAAGACAGAGACAGAGCATGAGCAGGGGAAGGGCAGAGAGAGAGGGAGACATAGAATCCGAAGCAGGCTCCGGGCTCCAAGCCCCGATGCGGGGCTCAAACTCACAGACCGTAAGATCATGACCTGAGCTGAAGTCGGCCACTTAACCGATTGAGCCATGCAGGTGCCCCCATTTTCCTATATTTATAGTACTTTCATGAACTGTTTTTATTATACACATTAAAACATTTAATATAAATAGTATTGTTGACATTAGATAATAGTATTTTTAATTTCTGACACTTAGATTAACTTTCTTTCCCTATTATGGTAAGTGACACAACTGAAACAATATGACTCCAAGTGCAGTACTTTTTTTGTTGTTTTTTTGTATTTACACACACACCACATCTTCTTTATCCATTCATTTATTGATGGACACTTGGACTGCTTCCGTAATTTGTCTATTATAAATATTGCTTCATTAAACAGGGGGACATACATGTATCGTTTCAAATTAGTATTTTTTATATTCTTTGGATAAAACCCAGTAGTACAATTACTGGATCATAGGGGAGTTTCATTTTTAACTTTTCGAGGACACTTCCTGCTGTTCTCTACAGTGCCTGCACCAGTTTGCATTCGTATCAGTGGTGCGCTAGGGTGCCTTTTTCTCCACATCCTAGCCAACACTTCTTGTTTCTTGTGTTTTTGATCTTAGCCGTTCTGACAGGTGTGAGGTGATATCTCATTATAGTTTTGATTTGTAATTCCCTAATAATGAATAACATTGAGCATCTTTTCTTGTGTCTGTTGGCCATTTGGATGTTTTCTTTGGAGAAGTGTCTCTTCCTGTCTTCTGCCCATTTAAAGTGGATTATTTGTTTCTTTGGGTGTTGAGTTGGAGAAGTTCTTTATGTATTTTAGATATTAACCCTGTTATCGAATATGTCATTCACAAATATTTTCTCCCACTCAGTAGGGTGCCTTTTGGTTTTCTTGATTGCTTCCTCTGCTGTGCAAATCATCTTATATTTACTCCCAGTAGTTTATTTTTGCTTCTGTTTCCCTTACCTCAGAAGACCTATCTAGAAAAATGTTGCTATAACCAATGTCAGAGAAATTACTGCCTATGCTCTTCTGTAGGTTTTTTATGGTTTCAGGAGTCACATTTAGGCCTTTCATCCATTTTGAATTTATTTTTGTGTGTGGTGAGAAAAAGTGGTCCAGTTTTATTTTTCTACATGTTGCTCCCCAGTTTTCCCAGCACCATTTGTTGAAGAGACTTTTTCCCATTAGTATTTTTTCCTACTTTGTTAAAGATTAATTGACCATGTAATTGTGGGTTTATTCCTGGATTTTCTATTCTTTCTTTTGTTCTGTTTGTATATTTTTGCATCAGTACCATACTGTTTTGATTACTACTGCTTTATAGTATAACTTGAAATCTGAAATTGTGATCCCTCTGACTTTAATTTCCTTCTTCAAGATTGCTTTGGCTCTTTGGAGTCTTTTTTAGTTCCATACAAATTTTAGGATTATTTGTTCTAGTTCTGTGAAAAATGCTATTGGTATTTTGATAGAGATTGCACAAATCTCTAGATCGTATTGGTTACTATGTACATTTTAACAATATTTGTTCTCCCAGTCCATGAGTATCGAATGTCTTTGTCATCTTCAATTTCTTTCATCAGAGTACAGGCCTTTCACCTGCTTGGTTAAGTTTATTTCTAAATATTTTATTATATTTGGTATATTTTTAAATAGGATTGTTTTCTTACTTTCACTTTCTGCTGCTTCATTATTAGTGTATAGAGATGCAGTAGATTTCTGCACATTGATTTTGTATCCTGTGACTTTACTGAATTTGTTTATCAGTTTTAGTAGTTTTTTGGTGGGAGTTTTACTTCTTCCTTACCAATTTGGATGCCTTTTTGTTGTCTCATTGCTGTGGCTAGGAGTTCCAGCTGTTTTGATTAAGAGTGGTGAGAATGGACATCCTTGTCTTGGTCTTAACCTTTGGGGAAAAGCTCTCAGTTTTTCACCATTGTGTATGATGTTAGTTGTGGGTTTTTATAGATGTCCTTTGTTAGGTTGAGGTATGTTCCTTTTAAGCCTAATTTGTTGAGGGTTCTTATCATGAATGGATGTTATACTTTGTCAAATGCTTTTTCTGCATTTGTTGAAATAATAATACAGTTTTATTTTTTCTTTTATTGATGTGATGTATTACATTGATTGATTTGCGATTATTGTACCAATCAGGAATAAATCTCAGTTGATCATGGTGGATGATTTTTTTTTTTAATGTATCGTTGGATTCAGTTTTTGTTAGCATTTTTGTTGAGGATTTTTGCATCTATGTTCATCAGAGATTTTGGCCTATAGGTCTTTCTTTTTTTCTAGCCTCAAAGAATCAACTTGGAAGTTTTCTTTCCTCTTCTGTTTTCTAGAATAGTTTGAGAAAAATAGGTATTAAGTTTTTTTTAAGTGTTTGGTAGAATTCATCTTTGAAGCTGTCTGGCCTTGGTGTTTTGATTTTTGGAAGTATTTTGATTACTGATTCAATTTCATTGCTTATAATTGATCGGTTCATATTTCTGTTTCTTCCTGATTCAGTTTTGAGATATTATATGTTTCTAGGAATTGATCTATTTGTTCTAGGTTCTCCAATTTGTTGGCATATAATTTTTCATAGTATTCTCTTACAGTCCTTCATGTTTCTGTGTTGGTATTTTTCCTGTTTCATTTCTAATTTTGTTTATTGGAGTCTCTCTCTCCTCTCTCTCTCTCTCCTCTCTCTCCTCTCCCTCTCTCCCTCTCCCTCTCTCCCTCTCCCTCTCTCCCTCTCCCCTCTCTCCCTCTCTCCCTCTCTCCCTCTCCCTCTCTCCCTCTCTCCCTCTCTCCCTCTCTCCCTCTCTCCCTTTCTTAAGTCTGGCTAAAGATTTATCAATTTTGATCTTTTCAAAGGACAGCTTCTGATTTCATTGATCTGATGGTTTTTTTGTTTGTTTTGTTTTTTTAGTTTTTATTTCATTTATTGTTTCCTTCCTTCTACTGGTGTTGAGTTTTGTTTGTTTCTCTTTCTTTTTCTAGCTCGTTTAGGTGTAAGATTAGGCTGTTTGAGACTTTTTCTTGTTTTCTCGAGGTGAGTTTATATTACTATATAATCTTCCCTCTTAAAACAGCTTTTGCTACGTCTCAAAGATTTTGCACTGTGTTTTCGTTTTGTCTCTATGTATTTTTTAATTTCCTATTTGATTTCTTGGTTGGCCATTTCATTATTTAGTAACATGTTATTTAACCTCCATGTATTTGTGCTCTTTCCAGATTTTTTATGGTTGATTTCTAGTTTCATATAGTTGTAGACAGAAAATGATGCGTGGTGTGACTGCAGTCTTTGAATTTGTTGAGACTTGTTTTCTGGCCTCATATATGATTTATTTTAGAGAATGGTTCATATGCACTTGAAAAGAATGTGTATTCTGCTTTAGAGTGGGAATTTGTAAATATGTCTATTGAAGGTATTTGATTCAGTGTGTCATTCAGAGCTACTTTTTCCTTGTTGATTTTCTGTTTGGATGATCTGTCCATTAATGTAAGTGGGGTGTTAAAGTCCCCTACTATTATTATTTTACTGTGGATTATTTCCTTTAAGTTTGTTATTAACTTCTTTATATATTTCCTTAGTAGGTGCATAAATATTTAATATTGTTATATGTTCTTCTTGATATGTCCCATATGATTATATAGTGTCCTTTGTCTCTTGTTATAGTCTTTGTTTTAAAGTCTGTTTTGTCCTATATAAATACTGCTACCCCGGCTTTCTTTTCACATCCATTTGCATGATAAATGCTTTTTGTTCCCTTCAGTTTCAATCTCTATGTGTCTTTAGGTCTGAAATTAGTCTCTTGTAGGCAACATGTAGATGGGTCTTGTTTTTTAATATATTCCCGCATTCTGTGTCTTTTGAGGGAGCGATTAGTCTATTTACAAACTAATTATGTATGTATTGTCATTTTGTTACATTTTTATGGTTGTTTTTGTAGTTCTTCTCTGTTCCTTTCTTCCCTTACTCTCTTCTCTCATGATTAGTTGGATTTTTCTTTGGTAGTATACTTGGGTTCCTTTGTGTTTATTGTTTGCATATCTGTTACTGGTTTTTGATTTGTGATTACCATTAGGTTTGTATGTAAGGTCTTCTGCAAATAGCAATCTGTATTAACTTGATGGTCTCTAAGTTGGAGTCCTGTCTTTATGTCTCTT
The DNA here is from genome assembly GCA_030068075.1 of Paguma larvata. Taxonomy (NCBI): domain Eukaryota; kingdom Metazoa; phylum Chordata; class Mammalia; order Carnivora; family Viverridae; genus Paguma; species Paguma larvata. Next base: position 43,706,064 of record CM057838.1, read on the forward strand.
GCATTTTGGTTATTTGGTGTCATACTTGATATTCTTGTATTTTGTGAGTTCCTTGACTGATTTTTTACAGGTATGTTAATTTTTACTGCTTTTTTGTTTCCTTCTACTCTTAGTTTTACTTTTACTTATGGTCTTTCTACTCAGAGTATCCCCTTTAACATTTCTTGTAAGACTGGTTTAGTGGTGAAGAATTCCTTATCTTTTCTTTGGGAAACTATTTCTCCTTCTGTTCTGAATGATAGCCATGCTAAATTTCAGCACTTTGAATAGATCACGCCATTCCCTTCTGGCCTGCATTTTCTGCTGAAAAATCAACTGATACCCTTATTGGATTTCCCTGGTACATAACTGTTTTTGTTTCTTTTGCTGCTTTTAAAATTCCCTATCACTAGTTTTTACCGTATGAAATACTATATGTCTTGGTGGTGTTCTCGTGTTTATTTTGTTGGGGATTCTCTGTTCATCCTTGATCTGGATTTCTGTTTCCTTCCCCATATTTGAGATATTTTAACTATTATTTTTTTCAAATACATTTCTGACCTCTTTTCTCTCTCTTCTCCTTCTGAGGTTCTAATACTGTGAATGTTATTACACTTGTTCTCCTTTTTGCTTTGGTCTCTTGCTGTGATTTTGTCCTGTTCTTTCATTTGGGACATATTCTTCTGTTTCTTCATTTTGTCTAACTCACTGTGTTTCTTTCTTTGTGTTAGGAAAGTCAACCACATCTCTTACTTCAAGAGACGATGAGTAGGCCTTATGATGAGTAGGTCCTATAGTGCCCTGCAGTGCAGTGTTCCCTGCTCAACAGAACCTCGGGTTTCCAGGGTGTCTCTTAGGTGTGTTGTGTACATCCTGCTTTTGTGACTGAGCCACTTTCCCCTTCAGTGCAGTTGTCTACAGTGGCTTTTTCTGCCTATTGTGGGCAGTTATTTGGTCCATGTGGTGTTAGTCTGGGGCCTCATGGGCTTGAGTCAGTTCAGGCATTTGCCCATGATGTAGTAGCACGGAAATGCAGGGCTCTTTCCCTGTGTTGTCCCTAAGAAGCTTTCATTGGTGGGCAGGACCTGAAATCTGACCAGCTGTCTTCCCTTAGCCCTCTGCTAGGGCCACATTCTTACTGGTATGTGTGGTTATCTATCCTAGTTTCTCAAGGAGTAGTATTTTCAAGTGGAGCTGTCCCCTGTCAGGGCTGCTTGCACCTTGCTAGGCCTGTGGTACCACCCTGGGGTGGGCTCTGTCCATGAGTGCATCAGAGGGGTGGATCTGCAAGGTCTGGAGGAAGGGGAGAACTGAGAGATTAGCAAGTTAGGTGGTGAGTGTGGGCACCAGTCTGGTTCCTCTGGGTGACCATGTGTTTATGGTGGGGGTTGGGGAGGTGGGGGAAGGGAATGGTGCCTGTCAGCTTCTTTTTTCCTGAATGACTTTCCTTGGAATCTCTGTTGCTCAGTGACAGGCTCTGAGATAAGTAAACTTATCTCAGGCACTTTTAAGAGGGCTGTTTCTGTGCTGTATCTCTGTGGGCTGTTGGTTGTGCTATCTCTTTAAAGGTGGGGACTCAGCTTCCTCTTCCCCTTCAGGCTCTCCCAGAGCCCAGTGTGCTGATGTTTAAAGTTCCAGGTTTTAAGTCCCTGTGGAGGTAAGAACATAGAACATTTGACCTCTCTGGTTTTCAAAGCCAAATGTTAAAGGGATTTGTCTTGCGTAAGTCTACTTCCCTGTGTGAGGATCTGTTTCTCTTTCCTCTCTAAGCCTGCAGGATCCTGCCTCCTGTGGATAGACTGAGGGTCCATTTAGCTCCTGACCATGTTTCTGACCATTTCCGTCCTCTTGAATGCAGCTTCTTCTTTACATGTAGTTGTATAGTTTTTACTGTCAGCTTTTGGGTTGTTTTCTGGGTTACTTACACTTATGTGAATGTTATATACTTGTACTCGTGGGTGGAGGTGAGCTTAGGGTCCTCCTACTCTGCCATCTCCGAGACGTCCTGGGCAGTACATTTTTCATGATGGAGAAATGAAGGATTAATATTGCACCAGGCTGGATCGTATGTATCTAAGAACCGATTGTTGATATTATTTTAACCAATAAATTTTGTGTCTCAAAAGTGCCTTACTTATTGTTGCAAAACAGTACCTTATTTATTTATTGTTGGAGACAGGAAGTATAATAGATACCAGATTTCATGTTAAATGTAGGTTTTTAAATAGGTTCAGTGAGAATGAACACATCTGATGATTTCTAAACAGCTGCTCGTACCATCATTTTGAGTAAGAATATGATATAGTCAGTTCATATTTGCTGGAACTAGAAGTTACCGTGACACAGGATCGGAAGAGATGCTTTAGCATAGTTATTAAAAGCATGGACCTTGGAGTCAGACTTCATAGATTCACATCCTTGTTTCGTGATTTACCAACTGGGTGACGTGGAATCAGTTACTTAATCTCTGTATGATCAGTTTTCTTATCCTGAAGTGGTGAGAATAAGAGTCTAAATAATAGTGTGTTGTTCCTTATGGGGTGGCTATAAGGTTTAAACCAAGTAATATTTGTAAAGCTCTTATAGCGAGACCTGGCATATAGCAGGTGTTACAGAGGCTTTGGTTAAATAAAATATATATCAAGATTGGCAGAATTATAGGAAGTTTTCATATCCTATCTGTGAAATATACATAACTACAGAAAATAAATGCCCTTTTTTTAAACTGTCTTCCTCATATCTTTTAGGAAATACATATTAAATATTAGTGTATAGTGTATACATTAGTGTATACATATTAAATAATAGTGTGATTTTGTACCTCCGATAGCAGATTATGATGTTTAATGAGAATTTTTAACTGCTTATGTTTTTCTTAGCTTTTTGAATCACATATAAATTTCAGAGCCTCCTTTAATATTTTTGCTAGGTCATTATATAGTAATTGTATGGCTTTTTGGTTAGTAATGACTTGAAATATTGCTTCACAGTCATGCGATAGTCCCGGGGTCCTTGTTCTGGCAAATCTAGGGGTCCATGAAGGATGGACAGTCAGGCGAAAGGAAATGAGAGAGCCACGAGAGAGATGTAGTCTGATGACCAAGCAGGCAGCCCTGGCAATTCTGGCATCTCCGTCATTCTGGAGTCTCCTCAATTCTGGCGTCTCTGCCCTGCTGGTCTCAGTCTTTGTTTTTAAAGATAGTGAGTGACATTACATCAATGAGTGACAGTCCATAGTTTGATCATTTTAACAATAATCCATTTTTACCAGCAAGGCTGCAACTTCCTCAATCCTGTATGTTGGTTTCAAGTTAATTAACATATAAATTTAGGGTGGGGGGAGAGAAGAGGGTGTTTCCTTAAGGCCTTAATGTTAATTATCTGTAAACAGGAGAAATCAGGGCATTGTTTTGAGGGCTATACTTCCAACTACAATGGGGGAGATGCATCCCATCCCCAAGATGCAACTTAAGGTTACTTCTCAACCTGTGAGCCCAAAGTGGCTCCCAACACGATAGTTTCCAAACTGTTTGATAATGTTAGCATTTATTAGATGGATTTATTTTGAAGTTTTCATAATGGTGTGTATTTGAAACTAATATTCTGTATTAGATTTTTAAATTTGACCGTAGAAATTTCTTTGGAAACCTTCGGTATTGATTGTTCAGAGTTTAAAATTTTGACTGCATCTAAAAATTTATTTCTATAGAATTTATTTTTTAAAGAAGTTTTAGATGTACAGTGAAATTGAGGAGAAGATACAGAGACTTCCCATGTATCCCCTTCCTCTCACATGCATAGACTCACCCCATCATCGACATCTTCTACCAAAGTGTTACATCGTTATAATTGATGAACTTATATGGTTATCACCCAAAGCCCATAGTTTACAGTAGGGTTCACTCCTAGTTATTGTACATTCTGTGGGTTTGGGCAAATTTATATTGACCTGTATCTACCAGTATAGTACCAGTGTAGTTTTATTACTGTCTCCTCCTCAACTCCTAGTAACCACTGATCTTCTTTCTGTTGCCATAGTTTTGCCTTTTCCAGAATGTCACGTAGTTCAAATTAGTATGTAGCTTTTTTCAGATTGGCTTCTTTCACTTAGTAATATGCATTTGAATTTCTTCCATGTGTTTTCATGGCCACATTTATAGATTCACCTTCTGAAGGATATCTTAGTCCTTCCAAATTTTGGCAGTTATGAATAAAGGTCCTGTAAATTTCTGTGTACAGATTTTGTGTGGTTGGCCTAGATTTAAGTCAGTTATTTAAATTGGCAGAATTCTACCATAGGTTTGGGTAACCGTTTTGTTCTCATAACTACTAATGTACAAAAGAAAGTGATGTAATACAAGTGAATAGAAAGCAAATTAATATGTGTTTTATTAAGAAATTATAACAGGTAACTCACTGTTGTAAAACAATTAATTCTGAAATACATGGAATAGAGTGTTAAATACCCCTTCGCTCTTAACCCTCATCAATTCCATTTTACTCCTCAGATGTAACCTCTGTCGTGGATTTGCTTTTTACTCTTCTGTAACTTTTTCTGTGAATGGTATAGACAACTCACACTCAAACTTACACATTATTTTAAAAAAATATTTGGATTATACTACACATATATATTTTTCTCATTTCACAAGATATCAAAAATCCACTTTTGTCATACCTATAACTGTTACTCATTTAAGCGAACAAATTATAATCTTCATTGCAGGTATTCCAAAGTTAATTTAACCATTTATTTTTTGATGGACAGATAAATTGCTTAGCATTTTCCTTCTCCATTTCCCCTCCCTTCTCACCTCTTTTCTTTTTTAACTGTTTGAAATAATACTGCTGATACTGACCATTCCTTAAAGTTGTTTGTATGCACCCACTCTCACATGTTATAGTATCTCTTTAGCATAGATTTTTAGAAATGGTATTATTTTGTAGAAAAATACTGCGTGTTTAAATTTTGATAGCTACAAATTGTCATCTGTTGTAATTCTACAAAATAGACCATATTTATATTCGCAGTGTATGAAAATTCTCACAAGAGCCTTCAACAACGACAAATTTTGTAAATATGCAAATTGATGCTTTAAAATGTTGCCAGTGTGACCACTGAAGAGGATACCTGATTTTTATCATAAGTTTTATTTGTTCCTTGGCAAGGATGGACACTCTAAGTTTCTTGGCCACATTATTTTTTTCTCTAACTTATCCGTTCATATTCTTTTCCATTTTTTATGGTTGTTGAGCTGTTTGTAACCTTGATATCTTCATTTAAACTAATGGAAATTGCAGCTTGATAGGTCTAAAAAACTAAGGTTTTTTTCCCTCTGAATTCTCCTCCTACAGCTCCATTCTTCCATCTGCTGAGACCTAACCCTTGGAGTCATCCTTCCTTCACTTTTCTCTCTTCCTGTATTTGTAGTCCGTGCAGTGAGGCCTGTAGGCTGTAAGTGGATACAGAGTTTCATCACTTCTTACTTCCTTCATTGCAGCCACCATCTTTCACATATTGTCTCTCTGTTTTAATACTTGCAGCTGATTTTCTGCAGAATAGCCAGAGAAAATCTTTTAAAACATGTCCAATAATTTTATGACTGTATTTAGACTCCATGATCATGTCCTAGCTTCTCCAAAGCAAAAGCGAACCTTCCTACCATGGCCCTTATGAGCTCTGTGTGACTGGTCCTTATTTATAGCTCTGACCCATTTCCTGCTTCTCTCACTCTTTACTTTGTTGTAGCCATCGTTGCTCCTATATTGTTTCTTGAAAATCCTGAGTACATACCTAACTCAGGACTTGTGCATTACTGTTTTATCTGTCTAGAAAGCTCTGCTCCCAGATCTCTCTATGGAGTTCTCCCAAACTCTTATTTTAAATAAACATTCTTTGAATTTATAATAAGCATAATGTGGTAGACTGTGGGTTTATAAATATGAGGAAAAAGGGTCTGTGCTCCATGCCCTTTAGATACTATTAATCTAAGGGGTGCCTGTGTTGGCCCAGTCGGTTGAGCTGATAGCTCAGAGCCTGGAGCCTGTTTTGGATTCTTTGTCTCCTCTCTCTGCCCCTACTCTGCTCTCTCTCTCTCTCTCAAAAATAAACAAACATTAAAATTAAAAAAAATTAATCTAGTGTAAATGCAAATGAGCCAAGTAGGGAAGATAAGGCAAGTATGAGTTGAGATACAGCTAAACTGTAGTTCACATAGTGGTGATATGGCAGCATTTACTTCACTTCGGAGAGCATTTTAGAACCATCAAACCTAATTTAATCCGAGTCTTAAAAAGAAAGATCTGGTTTATTTATTTTATGCTTCTTAAAAAGTACCTGACGTGGTACACACAAATTAATGTTTGTATTAACATACAATGTATAACATGTATATGGCTCTGTTTAGAAATAATATATGGTATAAATTATTAAGAGTAATTTCTGAAATTTTGCATTAAAATTGTTGAAATGCTCTGATTTCTGTAATTTAGATGGACAAAAATTTTAATAACACTATACAGAGTGGAATATCACATTTTGTTTTCTTAATATAGAAAGAAAGCCTTTTATGTAAGCACACACTTTTTTGGTTACTTTCAAAGTCAGTTTTTAAAGTTGGGGCAATAAAAATATGGGACACCTGGATGGCTCCGTCACTTAAGTCTGACTCTTGATTTCGGCCCAGATCATGATCTCAAGGTTTGTGGGATCAAGAGCAGAGCAGAGCCCACTTGAGATTCTCTCTCCCTCTCTCTCTGTGCCCCACCCCTGCTTGTTCACAGGTGTGTGCTTGTGCTCTCTCTCTGAAAGTAAATAAATAAACTTGTAAAAAAAATTGAGAGAGTCTGTGGATAAGGTTTTCTTATTAGGAGAATTCAAATATGGGAAGACCTGTTTCTTCTCTATTTTGGATGAATCAAGTGCTTTTTTGTTTTCAAGTAAGGTTTTTATTGAGGTATTTTTATACTCAGAAAAGGGTAAATTGTTAGGTTACAACTTAATTTTGGTAAAGTGTATATAAATCATGTATTCAGAAAATAGAATATTAGATTATAACATTGTTCCACAATACCACCTCCCAGTCACCAATCCCCAACAGGAGTAACTGACACTCTCCAGTCTTTTAACAAGTAAGTTTTGCTTATGTTTGAATAGTTGCAAAAATTAGTAATTCTATAATATAAAATGACTTATGATATTTTATAATCTTATTCAGAACTATTAAGCAAAGAAATAAATAATCTTGGACGTATTTTGTGAAACAGTGAAGTACATGTGTGTTAAATAATTAACTTCTTACACTTAGAATCTCGACCATTGTCAGGTTCCTGTGAAAGCCATGCTGAATATATCCGAAGGCTGTAGAAGTCCTGAAGAAAGAATGAAAGAATTTATTGGAGTAGTATGGAATGCAGTAAAGAGTCTCACACTGCAGGTAAAATAAAAGTTAGAAATGTCATGGTTTTAATTTCTATGATCCTTTTTCGTTTTTAGCACCTTTGATATTGATAAAAAATGATCTCACTGGTAACACTTAATATTGATAAAAAATAATCTCAGTTGTAACACTTGTGTATACCATCTCATTTCTATAACTTAGATGAAAACTATTGGTGCACTTCACATATTATTAACAAAATTGTTTGAAATATATACTGTTCTTCATAGTAACAAAATTACACAAATTTTGAGATGTTTCTCAAATTACAAAAATTCATTCTACTGTTTCTTTATTTTAAATGTAATTTAAAAGATTCTAGACAATACTAGACAATAGGCCAAGTTGGACAGTGGTCCTGGGACACCCAAGATAAAGTCAGCAGAGCTTAGTGACTAATGGCTTTGGGGACTGAGAAGGAGGAGGCTAAGTGGTGTTCCACATTAGCGTGGATGCATAATGATGGCATCAAATGTAAAAGAAGCAGCTTTGCAGAATCAGGGGCAAATAGGGAGTTTATGAATGCATTTGAAATACCTGTGATATCTCCGGGCTTCTATTGGACAGTAGGATGTTCCTATCTGGAGGTTAAGGAAGAGATTTCACAGTAGAGATATATTTTGGAAATATCTATAGATGGTTAAAACCAGGAGAATTGGTCATTCAAAAAATATGTAAAGTTGGAAGAGCAGTGGGTCAAAGGAATACCATTTCTAAGTAGATCCTGGAAGAAAACGTGTCCTTGAACGAAATTGTAGTAGAGAAATCAGAATGTAGGAGGAAAAGTCAGATAGTTCATGGAAGGTAAGGGTGTGTAGAATTTCAAGGAGCCAGTAGTTAACAGTATCAAATTCTGGATCTTAACTATGGACTTTTCTTTGCTTATCTGCAATGTGAAATGATTAAATTAAATAATGTTTTTTTTTTAAATTTTGTTTTCAATGTTTATTTATTTTTGAGAGACATAGAGACAGAGTATGAGCAGGGGAAGGGCACAGAGAGAGGGAGACACAGAATCCGAAGCAGGCTCCAGGCTCTGAGCCATCAGCACAGAGCCCGACGCAGGTCTCGAACTCACAGACCGTGAGATCATGACCTGAGCCGAAGTCGGGCGCTTAACCAACTGAGCCACCCAGGCGCCCCTAAGTTAAATAATGTTTAAGGTTTTTTCAATTCTGACATTCTTGTGAAATTCTTCTGGTCATTTTGCTTGTTTTATAATGATCCATTGCCTTCACTAGCTTTGTCACCAGCAATACACTGAATCTTAGATATCATTATGGATTAGTTATAAGTAGAGATATTGATGTTCCTCATTTTTTCTTTTAAAAAATTTTTATTTGTGGTAAGATACATTTAACATAAAATTTGCTGTGTTAACTATTTTTATGTTTGCAGTTTAGACTGATGTTCCTCATTTGACTAAGCTTGAGTATAAATTAACACATAATTACAGGAGTACTAGTGATTATATCTTTCTATAGGTTATTTCGAATATGACCCGGGCACTTGCTTCTTCATTCCTAGTCTTAGCCCTGTATTATACATGCTGTATATGTAGACATTTCCAGATGTTAATGTGTTCTGGAAAAGTTTAAAGATAAAACTTGATTCTGATTAAATGATTAAAATCTAGGCCCTAAAATTCTGAGTTTTTAAAATAATAGTGTCCATTTTCCAAGATGTTTTATGAACCAGAATATAAAACAGAAAACTCTGAAGTTGTCATCAGATAAAACAGAACATCATAACTTGAAGCCATCAAAGGATTATTCTCTTAGTGGAAGTTTGAACAAGTAAATGTGTTTGGAATCAGAATTTCTGGAAAATTGATTTTGGAGCCAAAGTTGATATTTGCTAAGCCCATGTTCTTTTTTCTTATAATAGACTTATATTGCATTAAGACATAAACAGTATTCTCTATAACCTATTTGTTTTTCAGTGGGAAAAGTGACTTCCACATTTCATCTTAATGGATTATGTTATAGTACTATATGTAGTCTTAAACAGTTTTTTAAAATGGGAACTCAGTTTCAGGGCCTTTTTCATGTAAGATTAGCACAGACTCAGTTCTTTGAAATTTTTCTCTATCAGTTGATCAGTAAAGATCTTATCTATTAGTCTTCAAAAAGCTACATCTTTATTCCAGAGCACATAATTGGCAATGGCATGCAAGTGACAAAATAGAAATACTCTGGCCTGGAATTCACTAATGAAGGAGTACATTGCCTTGGTTTTTGCCAAACTCAGTTTTCTTGTCTTTTATATTGAAGATCATGTTTCTGTTACCTGGCATTTTATAAATGTTTTTTGTAGATTCTGAAGCTTTCTGAGTGTCCTGTGTAATATAGTGGACTCTTTATTTTCCATACCACATTCCTTGATTTCGTTGTGTCAAAGTGCCTCAAGTCCCATAAGCTAGTTAAGCTAGACCAATTGAATTCTCTTTGCCAGGAAGTTAGATACTGAGTATGATCAACGATGTAATAATCAAATTGCATGATATACTTGATGTCCTCATATCCAGTGCACTTCCTGGCGTATCTCCATGATCAGATGAGGGTAGGCATTTGAGGCTAGACAGATAAATGACAACCACCTCACTTGTAAAAGTAATTATTTACATTTAAGCTTAAAATTTTGCAAAGAATCTAATCTTTCATTATAGGCATTGAGAAAGTGACAGCAATTGCATGGTAGTTTGTTAGAAGGAGGTAGTCTGTCATTCAAATGAAGGCATTTTTTCAAGTTGCCCCTTGGCAAATATTTATGTGGAAATATATTTGTTATAGTGCAAATAGAATACTGCTTATTTTGGTGGCCTTTAAATCCATAATTAGTTATAAGCTACAGTGTTTTAAAAGAAAAAGACTGCGAACATCTCTTATGAATCCATGAGAGCTAATACATGGATCTGACATGTAGGAGATCCTCAGTGTATGTTCATTGACATTATTTGATTTAGCAAACCTTTTAGTGAGAGTTAATACATTGTACCCTTATATCAGAGCTGATTCCCACCTCCCCACAATTACAGGTGAGGAAACTGAAGTCATGGAGAGATTAATTTGTTAAAAGTTCCATAGTTGAACCCATTTGGCTGACATGTCAGTTTTATTAATTATTAAGTTGTCTCTGTAAAATGAACTGATGAACAACATGTATTAAACTGTTTTAATTAACATCAGTATCTGATGCTAATAAAAATAATTGTGTTCGCTTATTAATTATTTCATACCTAATACATGCTAGACACAGTACTATGTACTGAGACTATACACAATATAGGCAAATTATCTGATATTACAGACCCTGTGTTCTAGTGAAAATTCTGTAAGACTATTTTAAAAACCCTCTTGTTTCAAGTTTTTTAAGTGGTGAGATTATGCCTTTTGTCTCTTTATTCCTGACTTCTAGTTCAGTTCGTGGTCAATATTAAAGAATTCATGAATTAAAGAAAAAGTGAATGGAAATATAACTTGAAATGTTTCCTCATGTATGTTTTTATTTGAAACTGTTTTCTGAATAATAAAATTCATAAAGAAACATTTCATTCTTCAGAAATTTTGCAAAATATAATTATCAATAAAGTTTTAAGTTTTGGGATGCCTAGGTGGCTCAGTCAGTGAAGCATTGACTTTGGCTCAGGTCATGATCTCACAGTCTGGGAGTTCAAGCACCGCATCGGGCTCTGTGCTGACAGCTCAGAGTCTAAAGCCTCCTTCAGATTCTGTGTCTACCCCTCTCTCTGCCCCTCCCCTGTTCACCCTCTGTCTCCATTTCTGTCTCCATTTCTGTCTCCATTTCTGTCTCCATTTCTGTCTCTCTCTCTCAAAGCTAAGTAAACATTTTAAAAATATTAAATAAAGGTTTAAAGGAAGGAATACATGTTATTGGCGAAGAGGAAATAGGAATGTTACTTAAAACTATAGAAAATAGGGGTGCCTGGGTGGCTCAGTCGGTTAAGCATCCTACTCTTGGTTTCAGCTCAGGTCATGATCTCACAGTTTGTGAGTTCAAACCACTTATCAGGCTTCATGCTGACAGTGGGGAGCCTGCTTGAGATTCTCTCTCTGCCTCTCTCTTGCTCACTCTTGCTGTCTCTCTCTCAAAAATAAATAAACTTTAAAAATGTTTTTAAATGTCTAGAAAATATGGTATAACAATTTGAAGCATTTGCTTTGAATTTTTTTTTTAATGTTTCTATTTATTTTTGAGAGAGAGAGAGACAAAGCACAAGTAGGAGAGGGGCAGAGAGAGAGAGAGACAGAATCTGAAGCAGTCTCCAGGCTCCAGCTGTCAGATATAACCCCACACGGGGCCAAACTCGCACCCCGTGAGATTGTGACCTGAACCAAAGTCAGACACTTAACCAACTGAGCCACCCAGATGCCCCGTAAAGCATTTACGTATAAAGTATTCTGTATAATGGACAGTGGGCTAATTTAAATGTTTAGATTAATGTATAAGTGAAACCTTAGTCTCTTTTTTTTAAACTGAGTTGTGAATGCAGTTATAGAGTATACAAATTAGAAACATCTAAGTTTACCAAACCTTACATATGAGAGATGGATTAGGCGTTCACAATGGCATATATCTTTTCACATGGCATATAAACTTGGAAACAATCCAAACAATCCATGACAGTAATTTCACTGATTAAAATAGGAATCGCAAATAATTTCTACTTTATTGGTTTATTCTCAGTGTATCGTACTTAGAGGTGTAGCCTTTGACCTAATAGGAATCAAAATAGAGGTGGTTCTACTTCAAGAATTTGTAATAATCCCTTCACTTTAACACATGAATGTGTTCAATATTGGCGAAAGAACACGTTGCTACCAAAACTGAAATAAGATCCTTGAAACAGAAAGGATGTTGCCATGGAAAAATGAAGTAACACTCAGTGCAGCTGTGATGCATTAATGAATAGGATATTTTTTTTAAAAGATCATTTGTGTTTGGTGTGGCTCAGAGGGTCCCAACCAGATGGTTTCCATGAGCAGGATCTGACCCCCGGTTTGAGGACTTCTTACTGGCAGATTACTTCATTTTCTCTCCCTTGGATTGTCAGATCCTTACATTAATGCAAAATTTACTGCTGCAGATTTATATTCACGTGCATAAATCACTCAGCATTTTACATTAAAACCACAATTTTAGACATACAGTTTAACAGTTATTTTAAAAGTGTAAAAAGATTTATGTGATAGTTGTAGTCTATATTAGAGATGTAACATTATAATAAGTTTGAGGAATTTAGATAATGTGTATGTTTTGGTTCTTATCATTACAGAAATCTCTAGAACACACATCATATTTTAGAAATTTTATTTTTTAGAGTTGTTATGTATCTCAGACTAATATATTCTTGAATATTTATTGCTCAGGTTGTTAAATTTGTTGAAATTTATTTCTGAATTAGTGGAATTTTGGAATATATTGTGATTTTGGAGATTTTTGGCATAACTTGTATTTATTCCACAAGATATACATGTTTATATTTGTATAGTGTGGCATATCAAACTACCTCACATTGTTGAAAACATTTTTAACATAGCATCAATACCTATGTGAGTGTTAAATACTGACTTTTTTTAGTTTGGCACTATAATCATAAATAATTGAATAATGAAATGGTATACTGAGAATATGTTCTCAGTATGCCGTAATACTTTGTACACTTGAACTTCAGTAATTGTGTTAAATATTTAAAAATATAAATGAGACAATGTATACTTCTGTTTCAGAATAAAAAATAGTGTAATCTTCTATCAAAGAGCTACTTAACATAAACAACTTAAATTAGGTTGCAAGATAAAATTCTAGAACCAAGAAATGAGGTCAGACTTCATGAAACTTGTATTTATTTTTGCAAAATTTTACTTATGTTTTTCTTCACCGAATTCAGTTTGTTCCAGCCACAAAAATGTTGAAGAAAAGATGAGTAAGTTTGCTTATTTATAAGGCTGGCAGATTATTTATCGTATCAAGGAATTCCAGACCTGTTACATACCATGCTCTCACTAGGAGCTATGTTACCTCAAGTGAAGATATATTGATGTATTCTTAGTTCTCTTTTATAAAATATAGTCTTTTAATTTGCTAGAATATCCAAGTATTTATCATGCAAACAATTTTAGTTTTTATTACATCTTCAGATAATAGCTTTGTATGCCAAATATTTTGTCGAAAATTAACAGACCTCATTTTGTATTTCCTTGAGAATAATTTAAGTATGTCAAGCTGTTTGAGCAGTTTGTGAATTAGGTACAAAATATTACTGTCTAAGAACGAACTGAGACTAATAGACTTTAGCTTATATTGCTTTTGAATTAAGAACTCATGATGAATTTAATTTTGATTTGAGATTCCTTAGTAATATTTTAACTCTCTAAGGTGTCAGGCAACCTAAGTAACTACACTAGGGATAAGAAAACATAAAAGTGTCACACGAAATCAAAATCTAAATAATAATTTGATGTATGATAAAAAAGGAATAATGGTCTCATATTTAAATCTTCTGAATTTTCATCACAATGTATCCTTATAATAAAATGTGATACACACACACACACACACACACACTCTTGAATGTTGGTATACGTGTAAATAAAAAAAAATGTGATACAAACCTGTTATATTTTAATATTTGTCTAGAGATATCATCTGAATATTTTAAACATTTTTCCTCGTATTTTACTTTGTAAAATGAAAACAAAAGACCTAATTCACACAGCAATAGCTGCGTGTGTGTGTGTGTGTGTGCGCGCGCGTGTGTATGTGTGTGTTTTAAGTGAGTACAGTACAATGCTGGTTGGTGCTAAGGCCTTAGTCGGTGTTAACAATCTAATGAACTGCAAAAGGAGGAGGATTTTCTCACCTTGTTTTGCCAGTACATTGTCTAATTCAGTCATGTTGCTTGGAAATAACTGTGAAAAGGCAGATATGTTTTCATCTCATTTCACTGTGCTTTTTGATTAAATTTATAGCAAGAAACAGAGTCCTTTTAAGTGTTAATTGTGTTCTTTAGTAAAAGTAACTCATAAGGACAAAATATGGTACGTTTCTTTTTTTTATTTTTGGCTTGCCTGTTTATTCTGATAACAATATTAAGTATTTGAGGGTATGTTAACATCTTTATATAGTCTGTTCTCAATATTTTAATTTTGCTTTTTTCCCCCCTAGCTTGAAGTACAGTCTTGTTGTGTGTTCATTCCAAATGATAGCCTGCCTTCCCCAAGTACAATTGTATCTGGTGACATTCCTGGAACAGTAAGAAGTTGGTACCACGGACAAACCAGCATGCCCGGAATGCTTGTCCTCTGTTTGCCTCAAATAAAGATTATTAGTGCCGGCCACAAGTATATGGAACCTCTGCAGGAGATTCCATTCGTCATTCCACGACCTATCCTTGAAGAAGGTAAGTTAAAAAAAATTCTTCCTATGGCTATTAAAATTTATAATAATGATTTTAGTTTTGTTTTTTTAACATGCCAGTGCTTATGTAAATCAGTCTTCTCATCGAAAGATCCACATGAAAATAGATTTATGTGATCTAAAAACAAGGGTGTACTAAGTAAGTGAACTAAGTGGTGCTGTTTCTTGACATCCACGCATTTTAATCATATTCATGTATGTATAAATAGACACTACAAACGATCTTATTTAACATAGAATAATCACTAAGATGTGAAGCATAGATCGAGAAGGCAGTTTTGGAAATTGGCATTAAGCCGAATTAAGAATAAGTAGATCTTAATTTAAGCTACTTGATTTATTGACAGATATGTAATCAAAGGAATATATTATTTACATCAAACATAATATATTTCTAGGCTTCTCATTTGTTAAGATACAGTAGATAATTGTGTGATGATTGGAGACATGACTCTTTAGTAAATACTTTGTGATACTGCAGAGTTTTTAGTTGCAAATTCATACCCTTTTGAATTTTTGACATATTCATCTCAAACAATATGTGAACCTAGAAGAGTTTTGAGTCACAAAGTAAATAATGTGAATCTTTATTTTAATGTGATTCAAATTTTTTACAGTGCTCAACAGTTCCATGCCCTGTTCATATTATTAAGATGTAAGCATGTGAGTGCTGATATCATTCAAATTACTACACTTAACTATCATTGAAAAACAGATACAGTCTGTGCAGTTTTTGATTTTGCCTTGGTGTTGATTTCTCTTTCCTTTTCTCTGTATTGGAATTTCCATCGAAATGTAGTTTCTTAGGTTTATCAGAAGTAGTAATGATTTTACTGCCAGAAATGAATGTTGGTACATCGTAAAATGAATACCATTATCATAAAATCATAAAATTCTAACAGTTAGAAGGAACTTCTTTAGAGCTCTTACCTGTGTGATTTTTGTCTTGATGCAAGCATTCTTTTTCTAGCATATTGGGTATATCCATTCTTTGATATTTCCTTTTGGTTATAAGCAGTTCTTTATTATCACAACAGCCATTGTATATCATATGTCATATCAAGGATCAAGGATGTGCTAGGCTCAGAAAATGAGCCGGGGCGTGTTTCCCTTTTTTTTTTTTCTTTTTAACTGTGGAATAGTTTTTGGAAGATTCAAGTAGTTTGTCCCTTAATTTTGTTTAATTACAACTCATAATATTATTCATGTAACAGCTTTTTTAGACATTATTTACATGTCGTAAAAATTTTTTATGTATACGATTAATTTTTAGTATATTTACAGTTTATACCACCATCACCACCATCATATTTAGAAGTTTTATCACTCCAAAAATAATCAGTATACCATTAGCAGTTACTTCTCTTTCTCCTTCCCCTGAAACCCTGGCAAATGCTGATCTTCCTATCTCTATGAATTTGCCTGTTCCAGACATTTAATATGAAGGGAATCACACAATATGTGGTCTTTTGTGACTGGCTTCTCATGGTAAGTCACTTACCATAATGCTTTTGAGGTTGATTTATTTATCAATCTTCATTTTTATGGCTGAATAATAATCCATTTTATGGATATACCATTTTTCTTTATCCACTCATTAGTTGGGCGATCCTTGTGTTGTTTTACACGTGTTGGCTATTATGAACAATACTGCTGTGATAATTTTTGCACATCTTTTCACATGGACACATTCTAATTTCTATTAACTATGTACCTAGTAGTAAAACTGTTGGGTTTTATAGTAGCTCTATGGTTAAGCTTTTGAGGAATTGACAGTCTGTCATCCAAAGTGTTTCTGCTGTTTTGCAGTTCCACATCAACATATGAAGGTTCTAATTTATTCAAGTTGTAGTTGTCTTTTTGGTGCTAACCATCCCAGTGGGTATGTGGGTTTTCATTTGCAGTTCCCTAATGATTAGTGATGTTGAATGTCTTTTCATGTGCTTATTGGCCATTTGTAGAACCTGTTTTTTATTTTCTTACCCTTTTCAAATACTTTGCCCACTTTGTAGTAGGGTTATTTATCTTTCGCTTTAATTGAGCAGTTCTTTATATATTCTGGATATTAGATTCTCATTAGATATATGATTTATAAATGTTTTCTCTCATTCTGTGGATTATCTTTTTACCAATTTGATTATTTCATTTCTTTTATAGTTTTAATTCCATTTTTCCCTGCTATATTAGACATTATTCCCTTGCTTTCTTTTTTTCAGTCTTAGAAATTAACACTCTTATTTGCAGCAACATGGATGGAACTGGAAGGTATTATGCTGAGTGAAGTAAGTCAGTGAGAGCAGAGCAGATATCATATGTTTTCATTCATATGTGGATCTTAAGTTGAGAAACTTAACAGAAGACCATGAGGGAAGGGAAGGGGAAAAAGAGTAATTACAGAGAGAGAGGGAGGCAAACCACAAGAGACTCTTAAATACAGAGAACAACTGAGGGTGGATGGGGGGGGGGGTAGGGGAGAGGAGAAAATGGGGATTGGGCATTGAGGAGGGCACTTGGTGGGATGAGCACTGGGTGTTGTATGTAAGCCAATTTGACAATAAATTGTTTTCATAAAAAAGAATTTAACACTCTTTATACTCTTAATCTTTGTTCTTTTTGTTAGTGTAAAATTTAGTTCTAGAAATACTAAGATGCATATTTAATTTATTAAATCATGCAGTAGTACATGCTGTTTACTCTGCTGCTGAACTGCCCACAGGTCTTTAAATGCTTTAATTCAGCAATTTTCTCCAGATTGATTGACCGTTACTGTTATATATTTTAATTTATCTTTTATTTTCCTGAACTTCATAAATTTAAATCATTAAAAAATTTGCATATATATTACATGTATACAATTAGTGCCAAGTTTGGAAAATTTATTCAGTAAATGGCCAGATAGTAAATATTTTCAGTTTCATCAGCTATATGGTTTTTGTAACTACTCAGCTTCGCTTCGTAGTACAGAAGCACCCACAAATAGTATGTCAGTGACTCGACACTCCAGTAAAACATTATTCACAAAATCTGATAATCAGTCACATTTGGTCATGGGCCACATCTGTTGACTCCTATACCAGTGCCTTATTAGTCATTCTTTGTCACAGCCTAGTCTTTCTTCTATCTCAGATAATTTTCCTTCTGCTTTTTTTTTAAATGATGTGCTTTAGCAAACTTAATATTTTTTGTTTGAAACTGTATTTTGCATTTTTTTGGAAAGATTCTTTCTTGCTATGTATATGGTTTCTTACCAATAATTTTGTTTTGGTCATTCAAGATGCTTTTGTGCTTGCTTTTGCTTTTCATTGCCCTCTGAAAAATTCACTGTCAGTTTGTGTTTTTTTGAATGTCTCTCTCTGGGCAGCTTTGAGAATTTTTTTTTTTTTAAGAATCTTCTTAATCTTTGTTCTTTTTAAGTTTAGTGTTGGTTTCTTTATGAGCTTTGCAAGTTTTCCGATATTTTCTCTTCATAAATTGCTTCTGCTTCAATCTTTCTACGTATATGTTAGACATTTATTTTTTTTTTTTTACTGTATTTTTCTTGTCTCCATTCTTTAGTATTTTTCTCTTTGACTTTCTGGCCTGTAGTCCGAGTAGTTTCCTCGATATTACAATTCATCAATTTTCTTTTCAGTTGTATTTACTGTGCTGTATCATACAGATATCATCATATAGAAATACATCAACTACTAGTATACAACTTGATGTATTTCATAAAATAAATCTACCCATGTTACTAGCTTCTGAATGAAGATCAAGAATTTTACCAACACCCAGGAGATCTTTTCTAGTCCCTTGCCGGTCTCTCTTACTTCAGAGGTGAATTGTATCAGGATGTCTAAACCCATAAATTATTTTTCTGTTTTTCAACTTTGGTAAAACTTCATTAAATTTTAAAATTTACTTATGATATTTTCATTTTCATTGATTTTTTAAAAATCTTTGTATTTAATTGATAATTTCCAAGGCTTCCTTATATTTCTTGATACATGGATCATTTATATTATTGTCTAAATCCTGCTGATTCTTGCCTATGTGCCTAGGTTCTTTGTGTAGTTTTTGTTTGTTTCTCTGTTGCTTCTTTTTGTTGGGGAGAGTCACTTATTTTTCCTGGAAGTACTTGTCTAGAAATTTTTTTGACAACGAGCTGAAAGATTCTTCCTGTGTAGTTCAAATTTAGTTCTGGTATATTGGAGGCATTAACCGGTTTATAGCCACTTGAAACTAGAGGCTTGTACGCCATTTAGATAATAATTCAAATTACAATCTCTTATGAGGCTTGGTTTATGGTTATGAGTATTTTCTTCCCTCTGTTCAAGGTTCAGGTTTCTGATAATGTAGAGAGGGTAAAAACAGGGCAGTTTTATTTCTAGTTTATTCTAACGTTAATATTGTAGCCATCTGCATTTAAGGCTTATGTTCTGTTAGGTTGTACAATGCAAGTGTCAACAAGGATGTTCCATTTCACCAGGTTTGAAATGCCTCAAGCAACTAAAGCCTTACTTTTTTTTGGAAAACTCACTAATGAATTTAAGAAGATAGGGAGTGCATGTCTGTGTGTGTAAAGCTGTCCATATAAATTTTATTCATAGTGTCTGTTACATATAAGCATTTTATAAATATATTCATCCTTTTCGTTTTTAACACAAAGGTCATTCAGGGCACTAAATCTACCAGGTTGCTGGAAATACAATCCCTCAGTGACCTGAAGATGTGGCAATATCCTACCCCCTTTTATCTAATGGATTTTATGAAAGGACTGATATTACTGCCCTACTATTCTTTATCTTTTGAATATTCTTTAAAATCCCTCTCACAGCACTCCTGCCAGCTTCTACTATTTGTCCTTTTGTATGATAAATTACTTTCTTCTCATCTTGTTT
Source organism: Paguma larvata (assembly GCA_030068075.1). Lineage (NCBI taxonomy): Eukaryota > Metazoa > Chordata > Mammalia > Carnivora > Viverridae > Paguma > Paguma larvata. Next base: position 43,725,802 of record CM057838.1, read on the forward strand.
TTCGAATACATTATGAATGACTTAAGAACTATAGAAGTCTCTATCTTTAAAGCAGGTGTTATATTCTCTGATATTTTATTCCTAGCCCTAAGTTCTAGATAGCATCTTAGTTTGTTTTGAACATTTAAGCAAATCACATATCAAATGGAGAGGGCAAGACTCAAATAGAAACTTCTAAAGTCGATTTTTCTTACTCCCCAGGAGAATATAGTATGACAATATAATCAGCACTGAAACCTGAAGTAAAAACAGTTTTTTTTACCATATAGTCATTCTCACTGGCCAAACCTACCTTGAGGGAAGGAGATTATTTCATGAGATTTGAACATCGGTTGTCTAATATCATGTTTTGTAGTCTCCACATGTTTGTTTTATCCAGATTTTTTTGTTATAATTGATTTCTGGTTTCATACTTTATGGTTAGAAAAGATATTGGTGTGATTTTAGTCTTCTTGAATTTATTGAGACTTATGTTGTAGCCTAACATGCCATCTCTCCTGGAGAATGTTCCATGTGTCCTTGAAGAGAAGTGCTTCTTCTGCTTTTGGGTAGAATAATCTGTGTATGTCTCTTTGGTCCATCTAATCTAATGTGTCTTTTAAGGCTAATGTTTTCTTACCAATTTTCTGTCTGAGTTATCTCTTCATCGATACAAGTGGAGTGTTAAAGTCTCCTACTATTATTTTGCTGCTATCTATTTCTGCCTTTACTTCTGTTAATTTTGCTTTATGTATTTAGGTGCTCCTATATTGGGTGCATAAATGTTTACAAATGTTATATCTTACTGTTGGATTGATTGTTTCATCATTATATAATGCTCTCTTTTATTTTAAAGTCTATTTTGAAGTCCAGAATCATGACACCTTCAGCATTGCTTTGCTTTTTCAGGATTGCTTTGGCTAATTCTGCTGCTGAAACCAGTATTGCAGTGTATGTTAACTAACTGGAATTTAAATAAAAATTTGAAAAGAAAAAAATAAAGTCTATTTTGTGTGACATAAGTATTGCTGCCCCAGCTTTCTTTTCAGTACTATTTGCATGAAATATCCTTTTCCATCCTCTCACTTTAAGTCCGTGTGTGTCTTTAGATATGAAGTGAGTCTCTTGTAGACATGTATATGGGTTTTGGTTTTTTAATTCATTCAGCCATTCCATGTCTTTTGATAGGAAGTTTAGTCCATTTACATTTAAAGTAATTATTCATAGGTATATATTTATTGTCATTTTGTTTATTATTTGCTGGCTGTTTTTTGTAGTTCTTCTCTGTTCCTTTTTCTCTCTTATGCTTTGATTGTTTTCTTTAGTGTTGTAGTTAGATTTTCTTTTGTGCATTTACTAGAAGTTTTTTCTTTGTGGTTACTGTGAGGTTTACATATATCATCTTATATATATAACAGTCATTTTAAAATTCACAGTAACTTAATTCTGAACACATTTCAAAGTCTTATAGTTTTACATTCCCCCACCTTATGTTTCATGTTTTTTTAAAGAAATAATTTTTAAAATGTTTATTTATTTTGCGTGAGAGAGAAAGAGTGCAGCAGGGGGAGGGGCTGAGAGCGAGGGATAGGGAGAAGTCAACACTCTCAACACAGAGCCTGATGTGGGGCTTGAACCCACGAATCTGAGATCATGAGCTCAGCCAAAATCAAGAGTTGGATGTGTAACTGACTCAGCTACCCACGCACCCCTTAGGTTTCATATTTTTGATGAATCATTTTACATCTTTTTATTTTATGTATCCCTGAACTAATTATTATATTTTTTATTTTTACAACTTTTATACTCCTCATACTTGGTTTATAAGTAATAATTCCACTACTTTTATTATTTATTTACCTTTTCCAGTGAGATTTTACTTTTGTATGTTTTCTTATTGAGTAGTCCATTTTATTTTTAGTTTAGAGTATTCATTTTAACATTTCTTGTAAGGCCGTAAGTAGATGAACTCCTTTAGTTTTTGCTTATCTAGAAAATTCTCAGTCTTTCTGAATGATAATGTCTGGGTAGAGAATTCTTGGTTGGCCATTTTTTTCCTTTTATCACTTTTATGTCACTCTTTTATGACCTATAAAGTTTCTGCTCAAATATTTACTAATTTTCTTGGGGGTTTTCCCTATATGCAATATGTTGCTTTTCTGTTGCTACTCTCTCTTTACTTTTTATCATTTTAATGACAATGGTCTTGGTGTGTTTCTCTTTGGATTCATCTTATTTGGGCCTCTCTGATCTTCTTGGACCTGGATGTCTGTTTGCTTCCCCCAGATTATGGATGTTTTAGCCATTATTTCTTCAAATAATTTTTTCTTGACTTTTCTAACTCTTTGCTCCTTCTGGGACGCGGATAATGAGAATGTTATTCCATATGATGTTCTCCCAGAGGTCCTTTAAGGTATCCTTCTTTTAATTTTTTTTAAATTTTTATGCTTTGTGTTTTCCGTTCCTTTGTTTTCCATTCATTGGTTGTGCTTCTGTTTCATCCATTCTGCCGTTGAACCGCTCTGGTATATTTATAAGTTTAGTTTTAATATGTTTGTGTTTTCTTCTTTTCTGTCTCTTTGTAGAAGTTCTTGGTGTTCCTCCATTGCTTAGATAGGTGAGCATCTTTATGACCATTACTTTGAAACTTTATTCTGGAATTTTGCCTCTCTCCATGTCATTAAGGTCTTTTTCTGTGGATTTGCCTTGTTCTTTGTTTTGAATATATTCCTCTGTCTACTCATTTTGCTTGTTTCTCTGTGTTTGTATGTATTAGGTGAAATGGCTATCTCCCTCAACCTTGAAGGAATAGTCTTGTGTAGGGGGTGTTTTGTGTGGCCCAGAAGCACTGTGTCCTGTGGCTACCAGAGTTAGGCATTCTGGGGGCATCCCAGCTATGTACATCCTGTGGGCTGTTCATCCGCTGGCTTTGATAGGGCTTCAGCTGTTATGTGTGCAAGGTGGAGCTCTGGGTACTTACCTGGCTTGTATATCTTGGCTACTGCATGGGGAGAGAGGGCTTCCAGCTACTTGCCTGTCCTGGTTGTGGCTTGCACTGTTGGGAGATTGTGTGTGACTTGGGAAACTCATCTGGCTTTTTTACACCTTGGGTGCTATGTGGAAGTGGGCAGGGCAGGAGGCCCACCCAGCCTGTTCATGGTTAGTGGTGGGTAGACCACACCCACCCACTGGTGCTAGAAAACTAGAAGGGGTCCACCTAAAATGGTACTTGTTGGCTCCTTCACCAACAAGGTAGGATGAGAATGCAAAAGTGGCTCTTGACAGCACTTCCATCCACTGATAAAATCCTTGGAGACTGCTTTTTTACCTTTTAAAATTATTTACCTATTTTCCCCCCTTGCAGATTCCTATATCTCTGGTAGCCACTATAAAATTAGTAAATGGATCTCCCTGTCTTATGGTCTAGGGGTGTTTTCTTGTTTTTGTCTGGACCACAGGGCAAATGAGTTTGTGGACAGATTTTTATTCTCTAACGTACTGTAATTCTCCTGGTATTAATCTTTGTTGGTATTCAAAACTAGGCATTTAATTTTTTTTAATGTTTATTTATTTTTGAGAGACAGAGAGCATGAATTGGGGAGGGTCAGAGAGACACACACACAGAATTCGAAGCAGGCTCCAGGCTCTGTGCTATTAGCACAGAGCCTGACATGGGGCTCAAACCCACAAACCATGAGATCATGACCTGAGCCGAAGTCAGATGCTCAACTGACTGAGCCTCCCAGGAGCCCCCAAACCAGACATTTTAGACCTTGTCTCCCTTAACTTTCCCAGGGTGTGTTCTGTATTTGTAGGAACCCTCCCTCTTGTGCCTCCTCTGAGGTGGTTTTTGGAACAAGGCATGTCTCCCTTTCCACCCTTCTATGTGTGTCTCTCTTGTCTTCTGTGTTGAGGTGCTGCTCTTCTAGTTCATGGGTCCTTTTTAGAGAACAAGTGTGTCACATGTAGTTAAAAATTTGTTGTGTCCACAGGAGGAGGTGAGTCCAGGGTCTTCCAGTGTCACCATCTTGAACTCTCTCATGAAAAATTGATGTTACCGAAACTACAGTGTGTGTGTGTGTTTAAGTTATTTGAGAAAGACAGGAGAGAGGGTGGTATTTATGTGTATGTATGCCTTAATACTCTTAGGTTGCAAGGAACAGAAATCAAGTCAGGATAATTTAAATAAAAATGGAACTTAATGATTCATTCTCCATATATTCTATTATAGAAAGCAACTTTGACTTTTAAAATTTGGATACTAATCTCACTATTTGACTCTGATAGTTATGAGCACCATGCTTTCAGTTAAAAGTTCTCTTATTTCTTTCTGTTTTCCTTGTCGTCACAACTCCTTTTGAGTTATTATTTTCTTGTTTTTGTCTTTGGTGTTGCTTAGTTATCATTCTGAATTATAGATTTCTCTTGAAACTGTAATTTATTGAAACCAATTATTTAAACTTATGATGGAGTGAATAACAAAGAATAACATTTTCTATGTGACCAAGGTTTTGTGCTTCAAACCTTTTGTTTGGTAGAAATATTTCAGTATATTGCTCTGTGTGTGTGTGTGTGTGTGTGTGTGCGTGTGTGTGTGTGTGTGTGTGTGTAGTTTCATACTGCTCTGATTTACAAAGGAAATTCACATACAGTGCTTCTGTAGAGAAGAGTAATGCCATTCTCCCCACTGCTTGCTACTGCCCAGCCCCAGCCTCAGTATCCTGTTCTGTGTTTGAACAAGAACAACTCTGTATGGTTGCAGGGCCTTAGCATATGCTACATATGTGACTGCCTCCTTCTTGATCTCTTCTCTAGCCTTTCTTCTCATTTTTCAGGCTTCCGTGTATTTCACTTGTCAGCTCCTTCTGTTCTGTGATCTTGCTGTTTTGACTCATCACTCTTAATACTCGTTTCCTAATTTTAATTATTTTTATTCAGCTCCTGATTCTCCTCCTAGGGTAAAAAGTGTAAGAAGCATATCTGTCTTGTTCACGGTACTACTCATATCATTTAGCACGATGAATGGCATGAAATAGGAGCTCACTAAATAGTTGTAGAGTATGCTATTCGGTAAATAATTTTTAGTTACTGTTAAGGAGAAAAAACCTTGAAAAATGAAAAGGTCAATTTTTGACGTGTCTTCAAGTTCATAAATAATTGAAAAGAATTCTTAGTCATTATGACATGGAAAAAAATGAAAAACAATTACAAAATGATCAGTAGGATGAGGATGGAGGGTTCTCCTAGATTTCAGGCATAACTGAATTTGGACTCCAGAAGTTCAAAATGAGGAACTGTTTGTTCAAACGTGTCATCTGATTTCAGTTGCCATAGAAAGGGAGAGAATATCTCTACTGTAGTCAGATCCAGTCTGTAGAGGGTGTTTGGGTCAAAATCTACGTCTTGAGTTTCATTAGGAAGCATTTGCAGTGAGGCTTGCAGATGTAATTTGCTACATCTATCTCACACCTCTGAGCAGATGGGTTTCTACACTGTGCCCAGTGGAGGTTTGTTTTTTCTTCTTTGAAAGAATTGCCTGCAACTTTAATAAAATATTTTGACTGAAATTGAATATTGAGATCTTTTATAAATTAAAACTTTGCTGCTGTTGGATTTAGTGAATTTTCATAGAAACTGATGTTAAAATTGTCGAGTATCTATGAAAAACAGATAAGCTACTTTTCCATGTAGCTTTTTTTCATCTTATTGGTTTATATTGTTATATCTTGAATTTTTTAATACCTCATTTTAATAATTATAATTTCCACTTATTCTGAAAGACAGTGTACTATTGCATTAGATTTTTTCCAGTTTTACTCAGTGCCTTTGACCAGAGTCCTTAATCCATATGTAAGTAAGCTACCTTGGGGAAAAGAAGAAGCTCAGAAAAGAGCTTAGGATTTGTTCTTGATGCTGCTGTTAAATAAATCTCTTGGAGACCATCGTGTGTATATGAAACGAAGGTGTTGAAATGCCTAAACGTAGTTAATGTAATTGCTGTATACATCGTCATATTCTCAGTAGCTCCCGTCCATCCTGCTCCATCATTTGTTTAGCTATGGATTCTGTGACTTTCAAAGTTTTGAGAATGAACCTTACTTAATTTATTCCCTGCCAGTTAACTTTTTATTTCCCAACAACCCCCCGACACACACATATGCAAACTTATTTTATACACAAAAACAAAAATGGCAGAACTAATTATATTTTTCCTTTAAAATATATAATTTAAAATTAACTTAAGATCATAAAAATTGTTTTTGAAATGATACCAAGGTAACATAGTCTCATTAAAGGAATTTTTAAAAATGGGATATAATTGACATGTAGCGTTGTGTAAGTCTAAGGTATATAACATTATTTTGATACATTTATATATTGCAATACGATTACCATCACGGTGTCAGCTAACACTTCTGTAGGTCACATAATTGTCATTTCCCTTTTGTGATGAGAACATTTAATACCTAGTCTCTTAGCAACTTTGAAATATTGACTATAATCACTAAGTTGTGCAGTAGGATTCCAGAACTACTTCTAGTTGCAAGTTTGTAACCTTTAATAATATCTCCCGAATTCTTCTACCACCAAGCCACGGTAACCACCATTCTACTCTGTTTCTATGAGTTCAGCTTGTTTAGATTCCATTTGTCTTCCTCTCTCTGACTTAGCTCACTTAGCATACGTTTTCATTAAAGGAACTTTTTAAAGCACGAATATACAGGAAAAAAGAAAAATCACTTTGATGATAACCAATATTAATAATTTAGTTTTGTATTTTTTCCCAGGGTTTGTTTTTTCTATTTTTTGTGATAAATATATACACAACATATACATATATAGTATCATGTTGTAAAATGATTATATTCATGATGTGCAGGAATTATGATTCCTGACAAATTTTTCTGTACTTTTTTTTTCCATTTCTTATATTATCATACACATTTCACAGGGGCTTAACATGTTTTGGAGCCATTTCCATTTAAAAGTAAGAGAATTCAAAAAAATATGCCTTAACTCTTTCTTGTGTTTAGTGAATGTGGACTTTCTCCTTTGTAAATCATATTTTCTCACGTTACAAGGAAAATTCATGTTGTTTAGGAAATGGGGGTTCAGTGATCTCTGATCGTCAACAGAAGAATATCAGAAGTGATCATTAGTGGCCAAAGTATGCCAGAGAGTGGAATGTAAATGAAGACTTTACAGTAGTAGCTCTGCTCACCCACTGACAAGTTGGGCTTGGCTGTTTCCTTTTCTACTACTGTCCCTATATTTTTAAACACCTCTATTGAAATATAATTTACATTCATAATATTTATTCATTGTTTGAGTACAGTTCAGTTATTTTGAGTAAATTTATAAAAATATGCAACCATCACCACAATCCAGTTGTATAAAATTTCTGTCACCTTAGATTTCCCTTATGTCCATTTTGCAATTAATTTCTGTTTCCCACACTTCAGCCCTAACCCCCACTTATCTGATTTTTGTCTTTATATACTTGACTTTTCTGGACATTTGTTAAAAGAGAATCATACAGCATGTAGTTTTTTGCGTCTTAGAACCTTATATATTTATGTATCAGCGTACCCAGGGTACATTGGTTTTTTTACTTGGTAGAATATTTTTAAGTTTTATTCATGATGGAGCATGTCTCAGTATGTACCATACGTTGCTGAGTAACACTTATTCTGTGGTTATATCACATTTTGTTTATTAATTTTACACTTGATATTCAGTTGCACAATTAACCAGTTTTTGACTATTATGATGAATGCTGCAATGAACATTTGGGTACATGTACGTATAAAGACAAAAGTTATGATTTATCGTGGATAGAGTCTTTGGGGTAGAATTACCGGATTTTATAGTAAGTTTTTGTTGAACATTTCAAGAAATTGCCCAACATTTCAGAAGTGATCGTACCATTTAACATTGCCACTATTAACATATTAGAGTTTTATTTTCAATATATCTTTGCCAGCACTTGGTATTTTTGCCATTTCAAGAAAGCATGGGGTACTTTATTGGGGAAGTCAGTTTGCGTTTCTGTAATGACTAATGATAGGGACTTTACCCTGGGTACATTTCTTAGTCAAATGTGCATTTAAATTGTCCATTTTTTAGTTATAATTTTTGAGCTGTAAGAGTTCTTATATGTTCTAGATGCAGGTCCTTTTCCAGATATATTATTTGAAAATATTTTCTTCTATTATGGGACTTTTATTTGCATTTTCTTTTTTTTTTTAATTTAAATTCCAGTTAGTTAATATGCAGTGTTATTAGTTTCAGGTATACAATATAGTGATTAACCACTTCCATACATCACCAGGTGCTCCTCACCTATTTCACCCGTCCCTCCACCTGCCTCTCCTCTGGTATCTGTCAGTTGTCTATAGTTAAGAGTCTAAGAACAATCTGAGGGTGAGGGAGGTGAGGGAGGGGGGAGAGGGGGTGACGGATATTAAAGAGGGCACATGTTGGGATGAACCCTGGGTGTTATATGTAAACCAATTTGAAAATAAACTATTATAATGAAAAAAAAAAAGAGTCTGTTTCTTGGTTTGCTGCTCTTCCTCTTTGATTCCCCCAACTCCATGCTTGTTTCATTTCTTAACTTGCACGTATGGTTGAAATCATATGGTATTTGTCTTTCTGACCAACTTACTTATTTCATTTAGCATAATACTCTATAGCTCCATTCACATCATTGCATATGGCAAGATATCATTCTCTTTTATGGGTCAGTAATACTCTATTGTGTATAAATACTGCATCGTCTTTATCTATTCATCAGTTGATGGATACTGGGGCTGTTTCCATAGTTTGCATTTGCATTTTCCTAAAAGTAAGTTTTGCAACATAAATTTTAGAATTTGATAAAATCTTTATCATTTTGTTTATTAATTATGCGTTGAGTGACTTAGTTTTAGCTCTTGTAGTTTGGTCTATAGTCCTTTTTTGATTTTTTTTTGTATGGTATGAGGTAAGAGTCTTATGTCCATTTTATTATATGTGGTGGATATTTAATTTTCTCAGCATCATATATTTGACAGATTGTCCTTATGGAGCTGTCTTGGCACTTTTGCTGAAAATCAATCAACCATGTATCTAAGTCATTTTGTTTTCCTGGACTCTCACTTCTATTCCAATGATCTATATGCATATCCTTGTGCCCGTACCACACAATGTTGATTACTGTGGTGTTATGTTGTCTTTGAAATTATATATACAATATATATAATTATACAATATATAATTATTATACAATATAATTATATAATACAAATTATATAACACATCCAACTTTCTTTTTTCTTCTTTGAAATTATTTTGTCTATGTTAGATTCTTTGCATTCTTACGCAAGTTTAAGCATTAGCTTATTGGTTTCTACAAAAAAAGGGCCAGCAAAGACTTTGATAGGAATTGTATTTAATTTGTAAATGAAATATGGGGATATTTCCCATCTCGACAATATTGAGTCCTTCAGTTTATGATCCTAAAATGTTTCTCCTTTTATTTATTTCTTCAATTTTATTCAGCAGTATTTGCAGATATCAGTGCATTGAATGCTTCGCATGTCCTTTGTTAAAATTTCCTTTGTTAAATGCATTTCATTTATTTTAAGTTGCTGTGAATTGAATTATGTTCTTATTTTCATTTTTTAAATTTTTCATTGCCTGTATCTAAAAGTATAATTTTCTATATTTCCCTCATAACTCGGAACCTCACCAAACTTGTTTATTCTGGTTGTTAGTGTGGATTCTCTGAAATTTTTTATAAGGTGAGCCATGCCACTTATGGATAAAGACTAGTCATGTTACTTCTTTCCTTCCAATCTACAAGTCATTGACTTTTTTTTTTTTTACCTTAATATACATTGACTGGAATCTCCAGTACAAAGCTGCGTAGAACTAATGAGAACACATATCCTGCCTTATTCCCAGGTTTAGAGAGAAAGCCTGTAGAATGTCACCACTAAGTATTATGTATGGTAGCTATGTATTTTTCATAGATGTCCTTCATCAGGTTGAGAAAAGTCCATTTTATTCCCAATTTTTTTTCAAGCTTTTTACCATGAAATGGTTTGGATTTTTTCAGATGCTTTTATGAAACCATTGAGATACTGGTGTGTGTGTGTGTGTGTGTGTGTGTGTGTGTGTGTGTGTGAGACTTTTACTATTAATGTGGTATATTAATCAGTTTTACATAATTAATTAAGTGATTAAACTAATCTTGGATTTGGAGATGCATCCTGCTTGGTTATGGTGTATCATTTCTTCATATGGTGCTGGACACAGTTTGCTTTTTAAAGGATTTTGTATATATTTTCATGACAGGTTTTAATTTCTAGTTTTCTGGCAGTGTATTCGTCTGGTTTTCATAACAGAATAATACTGGCCTTGTAGAATGAGACGGGAAGTCTTTCCACCTATTTTGTTTCTGGAAGAGTTCCTGGAGGAATGGTGTTATTCTGTTAATTTTGGTAGAAATCACCGTTGAAGACATGGGGAATGGGTAGACCTTTTTTGTAGAAAGTTTTGAAAGTAATAATTCAATCACTGTATTTGTTTTAGGTCTATTCAGATTTTCTATTCCTCTTCTAGTCAGTCTCAATAAATTGTGTTTAAAAAGTTGTCCATTTGTCTGAGTTGTCTAAATTGTTGGGGCATATAGAGTTGTTCATTATACTGTATTTTAATCCTTTTAAATTTCTTTAGGGTTGATAGTAATATTCCTCCTTTAATTCTTGATTTTGACAAGTTGTGGATTCTCCTTTTTTTAGGTTATTCTACTTAAAGGGTTATCACATTGCTGATCTATTCATAGAATCAACTTTTAGCTGTATCGATGTTTTTCTGTTGTGTTTCATTTATTTCTGCTCTAATCTGTATTTTTTTCTGCTGGCTTTGTGTCAAGTTTCATGTTCTTTTCTTCTGGATTCTTAAGGGGAAAACTTAGATTATTGATAAGACATTTTACTGTTGTATGATACAGACATTTCATACTGTAAACGTTTCTTTTAGCATTGCTTTAACTGCATTTCACAAATTTCCAAATACTGTTATTTTCGTTTACTTCACAATATTTTGAACTGTCCTCATGCTTTCTTCTGTGGCCCTTGGGTTGTTTAGAAACCGTGCATTGTTTAACTTCCTTGTATTTGAAAATTTCAGATTTCTATTTATTTTTGTTTTCTAATTAAATCAGATTGTGGTCTAGATGATATATTTAATAATTTTAATCCTTTTAACTAAATTAAGACTTGCATTATGGTCCATATGGTCTATTTCAGAGAGTATTCCATAGGTACTTCCATGAATTTTCTCCAGTAGTTGGTGCAGCATTCTACGTATGTCAGATCCTGTTTTATAGTCTTCTATAGCCATGCTGACTTTCTATGCACTTATTCTATCAATTATTGAGTGTGGAGTATTGAAACATTCAAGTGTTACTGTTTAGTTGCTTACTCTTTAAACCCTGTCCGTTTTTGCTTCATATATTTTGAAGCTTTGTAGTTAGATGTATATGCATATATAGTTGTTACAGCTTCCCAAGGTATTAACCCTATAATCCCTAATAAATGTCTTTCTCTTTATAATACTTTCTTAAATTTATTTTGTTTTTTATTATAGTTATTCCAACATTTTTATGCTTACAGTTTTATGATGTATTTTTCCCATCGTTTTACTTTAAAAATTTTTTAAGGTTTTATTTAGTTTTTGAGAGAGAGAGGGTAAGCAGGGATGGGGACAGAGAGAGAAGAGGAAAGAGGATACAAAGCAGGGTCCATGCTGACAGGCTGACAGCAGCAAGCCTGATGCAGTGCTTGAACTCACAAATGGTGAGATCAAGACCTGAGCTGAAGTCAGATGCCTGACTCAGCGACTCATGTGTCCCCCATCCTTTTACTTTAAATGTAGTTTTGTTTTTGAATGAAGGTAATTAATTTAGTTAGCTCTTGCTTTTTTCTGCATATCTTATTTTTAAGTGAAGTGTTTAGACCATCTATATTTTATATATTATTGATATATTTGAATGAAATAGGTCATTTGCTATTTTTTATCTGTTTCTTTTGTGTATTTTGTTCCTCTGATCTTCGTTTACTGCTTCCTATATTTGAAATGTATATTTTATTTTGTTTTTTAGTTTCAGGTTTTTATTCCAGTTTTGCAATTGTAATAAATCAGCTTCGTCAAGATTTGAGAATTTAGGGGAAATATTAAGTGCCATAACTGCCATATACCATAAAATATTTAATTTTGCGAACTTTTTTTTTAACTGATTGAAAAGTATTTACTGAATGTGACAATATTCCTGGCATGGGGGATAAAACAGTGAACTTTCTTTTTTTCTTTCAAAATTTGTTTTAAATTCTAGTCAGTTGAATTTTGTAATGTTAGTTTCAGGAGTAGAATTTAATGATTCGGGGTGCCTAGGTGACTCAGTCAGTTAACCATCCAACTCTTGATTTTGGCTCAGGTCATGATCTTGCGGTTGGTCAAATCAAACCCAAGTAGTGCTCTGCACTGACAGCGTAGACCTGCTTGGGATTCTCTCTCCCTCCCTTCCTCTGCCCCTTTCCCACTGGCTCTGTCTCTGTCTTTCTCTCTCTCTTTTTAAATAAATAAATAAACTTAAAAACTTATTATTTTATTTTATAAAAATAACCTATTTAATGATTCATCACTTACATATAACAGCCAGTGCTAATCACAAGTGCACTTCTTAATATCCATCATCCATTTAGCCCATCCGCCACCCACCTCCCAGGCCTCAACTCTCAGTTTATTCTCTATTGTTAAGAGTCTCTTATGCTTTGCTTCCATTTTTTCTTCCCCCCCACCCATGTTCATCCGTTTTGTTTCTTAAATTCCACTTATGAGTGAAATCAGGATGTTTTTCTTTCTCTACTGACTTATGTTGCTTAACATATTATACTCTATCCACATTATTGCAAGTAGCAAGATGTCATTCTTTTTGATAGTTGAGTGATACTCCATTGACTATATTTACCACATCTTTTTTATCTATTTATCAGATGATGGAAATTTGGGCTCATTCCATAATTTTGGCTGTTGTTGATAATGCTGCTATAAAAGGGGGTGCATGTGCCCCTTCAAATCTGTATTTTTGTATCCTTTGGGTAAAAATCTAGTGTGATTGCTGAGTCATGGGATAGTTCTAATTTTAACTTTCCGAGGAATTCCATACTCCAGTCCATAATGGCTGCACCAGTGTGCATTCCTACCAACACTGTAAAAGAGTTCCCCTCGCTCCATATCTTCACTAACATCTGTTGTTTCCTGTGTTGTTAATTTTAGCCATTCTGATAGCTGTGAGGTGGTCTCTCATTGTAGCTTTGATTTGTATTTCCCTGATGATGAGTGATGTTGAGCATCTTTTCGTGTGTCTGTTGGCCATCTGTTTGTCTTCTTTGGAAAAATGACTACTCATGTCTTAAGTATATTTCTTCAATGGGTTGTTTGCTTTTTAGGTGTTGAGCTTTGTAAATTCTTTATAGATTTTGTATACTAATCATTTATCAGATACTTCATTTGCAAATATCTTCTCCCACCCCATAGACTGCATTTTATTTCATTGATTGTTTTTCACTGTATAGGAACTTTCTATCTTGGTGAAGTCTCAATAATTTATTTTTGCTTTTGTTTCTCTTGCCTCTGGAGATGTGTCTAGTCAGAAGTTTTTCCTGTCAAGGTCAAAGAGGCTGCTGCCTGTGTTCTCCTCTAAAATTTTGGTGGTTTCCTGTCTCAGATTTAGGTTTTTCATCCATTTTGAAATTATTTTTGTGTATTGTGTAAAAAAGCGTTCCAGTTTCATTCTTCTGCATGCTGCTGTCCAGTTTTCCCAACACCATTTGTTGAAGAGACTGTCTTTTTTTTTTCCATTCTATATTCTTTCCTGCTTTTTTGAAGTTTATTTGACCATATGGTTGTGAGTCCATTCCTGGGTTTTTTATCTTGTTCCATTGATCTGTGTGTGTATTTCTGTGCCAGTACCCTACTGTCTTGATGACTACAGCTTTGTAATACAGCTTTAAGTGTGGAATTTTGATGCTCCCAAATTTTTTTGCTTTTCTTTATTAAGATTGCTTTGACTCTTCAGGTTCTTTTGTGATTCTATACAAATTTTAGGATTGTTTGTTCTAGCTCTGAGAAGAATGCTGGTGGTATTTTGATAGCAATCGTATTAAATGCATAGATTGCTTTGAGTACTATAGATATTTTAACAATATTTGTTCTTGTAATCCATGAGCATGGAATGTCTTTCCATTTCTTTGTGTCATCTTTAGTTTCTTTCATAAGTGTTCTATCATTTTCAGAGTACAGATCTTTTACCTTGTTGGTTAGGTTTATTAGCTAGGTTAGGTATCTTATGGTTTTTAGTGTTCTTGTAAATGAGATTGATTCCTTGGTTTCTCTTTCTGCTGATTTGCTATTGGTGTATAGAAATGCAATGGATTTTTATACATCGATTTTATATCATGTGTCTTTGTCGAATTTGTGTATCAGTTTTAGCAGTTTTTTGATGTCTTTTCTTTTCAGGTTTTCTACATAGAGTATCATGTTATTTGGGAATAGTGAAAGTTTAACTTCTTCCTTGCTGATTTGGATGCCTTTTTGTTGTGTGATTGCTGAGGCTAGGAGTTTTAGTACTATGTTAAATAACATTGTTGAGAGTGGTCATGCCTATCTTGTTCCTTCCTCTAGAAGGAAGGGCTGTCCGATTTTCCCCATCGAGGATGAGAATAGCTGTGGGTCTTTCATATATGGCCTTTTTGATGTTTTAGATGTTCTCTCTAGCCCTGCTTTGTTGAGGGTTTTTATCAAGAATGGATGGTTGGTGCTAGGTGGGTGATGTTTATTAAGGAGGGTACTTATTACAGTGAGCACAGGGTGTTGAGTGTAAGTGATGAATCATTGAATTCTGTGTCTGAAACCATTATTGCACTGTACGTTAACTAACTAGAATTTAAATAAAATTTGAAAAGAAAAAAATAAAAGAATTGATGCTGTATTTTGTCAAATGTTTTTTCTGCATCTAATGAGAAGATCATATGGTTCTTATCCTTTCTTTTATTAATGTACTTTTGGAGTCAGTTTGCCTAGTATCTTACTGAGAATTTTTACATCCCTATTCATTAGGGATGTTAGCCTGTAATTCTCCTTTTTAGTGGGATCTTTGTTTTGGGAATCAAGGTAATGCTGGTCTCATAGAATGAGTTTAGAAGTTTTCCTTCTATTTCTACTTTTTGAACACTTTAAGAGGAATAGGTATTATCCCTTCTTTAAATGTTTGGTAGAATTCCCCTGGGAAGATATATGGGCCTGGAGTTTTGTTTGTTGAGAGATTTTCGATTGCTGATTCAGTTTCTCTGCTGGTATGGGTCTGTTCAAATTTTCTATTTCTTTCTGTTTCAGTTTTGGTTAATTGTATGCTTCTAAGAATTTATCCATTTCTTCCAGATTGCCCAATTTGTTGGCACATAATTTTTTATAATATTGTCTTATAATTCTTTGTATTTCCATGGTATTGGTTGTGATCTCTCCTCTTTCATTCATGTTTTTATTTCTTTAGATTCTTTCTCTTTTTGATAAGTCTGACTACGGGTTTATTAATTTTATTCTTGCAAAGAATCAGCTCTTAGTTTTGTTTTATATATATACACATATATATATAGTTTCTATATAATTTATATCTGCTCTAATCTTTATTATTTCCCTTCTTCTGACTGTAGGCATCATTTATTCTTTTTCTAGCTCCTTCAGGCTTAAGGTTAGGTTGTATATTTGAGACTTTGCTTGCCTCTTGAGGTAGGCCTGTATTACTATACACTTGCATCTTATGACCACCGTTGTTCCATCCCAAAGATTCTGGACTGTGGGATTTTCATTTTCATTTGCATCCACTTAAAAAAAATTCGTTTTAATTTCCTGGTTAAGCCATTCATTCTTTTGTAGGATGTTCTTTAACTTCCATGTATTTGTGGTCTTCCCAAATTTTTCTTGTGGTTGACTTCAAGTTTCATAGCGTTGTGGTCAGAAAGTATCCATGGTGTGATCTCAGTCTTCTTGTACTTGTTTAGGCCTGATTTGTGACCCAGTATGTGATCTGTTCTGGCGAATGTTCCATGTGCACTCAAGAACGTGTATTCTGCTGCTTTAGGATGCAGTGTTCTGAATATGTGTCTTAAGTCCATCTGGTCAAGTGTGTCATTCAAAACCATTGTTTTCTTGTTGATTTTCTGCTTAGATGTTCTGTCCATTGCTGTAAACGGTATGTTAAAATCCCCTACTATTACTGAATTGTTATCAATGAGTTTCTTTATGTTATTGAGATATATATGTATTTATTTGGGGCATATGTAATTACAGTTGTTAGATCTTCTTGTTGGATAGACCCCTTTATGATGCTCTTCTTCATCCCTTGAGTCTTTGTTTTAAAGTCTACGTTCTCTAATATAAGTAGCATTCTTCTGACATCCATTAGTATGATAGATGTTTCTCCATTCCCTCACTTTCAGTCTGCAGATGTCTTAGGTCTAAAATGAGTCTCTTTTAGCCAACATATAGATGAGTATTTTCCTTTTCATCCTTTCTGATATCCTGTGTCTTCTGATTGGAACATTTAGTCCATTTACATTCAGAGTGATTATTGATAGATATGAAAAATGACTGTAAAGTCATTTTTTTCTGGAGAATTTCTGTGTTCATTTCTAGTCTTGTTGCCTTTGGTCTTTCTTATTCGAAGAGTCCCCTTTAATATTTCTTGCAAGACTGATTTAGTGGTCACCAACTTCTTAAGTTTTTGTTTGGGAAAGTCTTTATCTCTCCTTCTATTCTGAATGACAGCCTTGCTGGATAAAGTATTCTTGGCTGCATATTTTTCTATTCAGCGCATTGAATATATCATGCCACTCCGTTCTGGCCTGCCAGGTTTCTGTGGAGAGATCTGTTGCTAACCTGATTTATCTTCCCTTGTAGGTTAGCGATTTCTTTTCCCTTGCTGCTTTCAGGAGTGTTTCCTTATCTTTGTATTTTGCAAATTTGCTATGATATTTCTTGCTTGTTGGCATGCTTTTCTTGATTTTGATGGGAGTTCTCTGCGTAAACAAACAGACATCCAAATCCATGATCTCTTTTTAATGGCTGTGTAATATTCCATTGTGTGTGTATAGTCACATACACCACCTTTTCCTTATCCATGGACATTCAAATTGCTTCCATGTCTTGGCTGTTGTAAGTAATGCTGCAATAAATATAAGCTTGCATATCTTTTTGAGTTAGTGCTTTGATTTTTTCTCTGGCTAAATACCGAAGAGTAAATTTAATGTATCATATAGTATTTCAACTTTTAATTTTTTGAGTAATCTTTATAGTCTTCTCCACAGTGGCTGCACCAATTTGCATTCCCACCAACAGTGTATAAGGTTCTTTTTTTTTTTCTATATTCCTGTGAACACTTACTCTTTATTGTGTTTTAATATATTCTGACAGGTGTGAGGTGATATCTCATTGTGATTTGATTTTCAGTTCCCTTATGATGAGTGATGTTGAGCATCTTGACATGTGTCTGTTGGTCATCTTTATGTCTTTAGAGAAATGTCTGTTCATCTTTTTTGCCCATTTTTAATTGGATTTTTCATTTTGTGTGTGAGTGTTGTATAATATCTTATTTATTTTGGATGGTAACCTTTTATCAGATATGTCATTGCAAATGTCTTCTTCCTTTTCATACATTGCCTTTTAGTTTTGTTGATGATTCCCTTTGCTGTGCAGAAAGTTTTTAATTTTATACTTTTTAATTTTTAAAAATTTTAAAAAGCTTTTTATTTTGATGTAGTCCCAGTAATTTATATTTGTTTTTATTTCTCTTGCCTTGGAAATATATCTCGAAAAAGTTACTATGGCCAGTGTTGGAGAAATTACTGCTTGTGCTCTCTTCTAGGATTTTTATGGTTTCAAGTTTTACATTTAGGTCTTTAATCCATTTCGAGTTTATTTTTGTTTTTGATGTTAGAAAGTAGTGCACGTTAAGGGTACCTGAGTGGCTCAGTTGGTTAAGCATCTGACTTGTGATATTGACTCAGGTCATGATCTCATGGTTCGTGGAATGAAATCTTACACCTGACTCTGTGCTGATAGCATGGAGCCTGCTTAGGATTCTCTTTCTTAATCTCTCTCTGCCCCTCCCCTACTTGTGCACATGTGCACTCTCCCTCCCTCCCCAAATAAATAAACATTAAAAAAAAAAGAAGAAAAAAGAATATAGTCCTCTTTCATTCTTTTGCATGTTGCTGTACAGTTTTCCCAGCACTGTATTATAAAAATTCTGTCTTTTCCCCATTATATATTCTTGCCTCTTTTACATTGACATTGATTGATTGGCCATGGGTTTATTTCTTGGCTTTCTATTCTGTTCCATTGATCTCTGTAGATTTTTTTGTGCCAGTACTGTACTGTTTTCATATACAGCTTTATAGCATATCTTGAAATACGGTATTGTGATACCTGCAGCTTTGCTCTTTCTCAGGATCATTTTGGCTATTTGGAGTTTTCTGTAATTCTGTATAAATGTTATCGTTCTTCATTCTAGTTTTGTGAAAAATGCCATTGGTATTTTGATAGGGATTGCATAGAATCTGTAGCTTGCCATGGACATTTTAACAATATTTAATTTTTCCAATCTATCCAGTATCTTTCTATGTGTTTGCTTTGTCTTCATTTTCTTTCTTCAGTGTTTTATAGTTTTCAGAGTACAGGTCTTGTACCTCTTTGGTTATTTATTCCTAGATATTTTATTCTTTTTTGGTACAGTTTTATAAATGGTTGGTTTTTTAAAGTATCTCTTTCTTTGTCGTTAGTGTATAGAAATGCTACCCATTTCTAGGTGTTACTTTTGTATTGTGCTACTTTACTGAATCCATTTATTACTTCTAGTAGTTTTTTGGTGGAGTCTTCAGGATTTTCTCTGTATATCATGTCATCTGCATATGGTGACAGTTTAACTTCTTTTCCAATATAGTTGCCTCTTACTTCTTTTTCTTATCTGATTGTTCTAGCTAGGATTTGCAGTACTATGTTGAATAAAAGTGGTGAGAGTGGACATCCTTATCTTGTTCCTGACCTTATAGGGAAAATTCTCAGCTTTTTACCATTGACTGTGATAGCTGGGGGTTTTTCATATGGCCTTTACAATGTTGAAGTATGCCCTCTAACCCCAATTTGTTAGGTGTTTTATCATGAATGGATATTGAATCTTCTCAGATGCTTTTTCTACATCCTTTGAGATGAACATAGGTTTTTATCTTTGTTTTGTTGATGTGATACATGGTGATGATTGATTTGCAAATATTGATCTATCTTTTCATCTTGGAATAAGTCACACCTGATCTTAGTTAATGTCGTTTTTAATGTATTGTTGTATGCAGTTTGCTATTATTTGTTGAGGATTTTTGCATCTGTGTTTTTCAGGGATATTGTCCTGTAGTTTTCTTCCTTCTTTCTTTCCTTAGTTTTTGGGGTTTTTTTTGTTGTTTAATTTTTGTTTTTTTGTTTATTTGTTTGTTTGATGTCTACGCTGGTTTTGGCCAGTGTAATCTTGGCCTCATAGGATGTATTTAGAATCTTTGATATGTCTTCTATTCTTTGGAATGGTTTGTGGAAAATAGGTATTAACTTTTCTTTAAATGTCTGGTGGTGTTCACCTATGAGGTTGTTTAGTCCAAGACTTTTAGTTTTTGGTAGTTTTTTGATTACCAGTGCAATTTTGTTACTTGTAAACGGTCTGTTCAGATTTTCTATTTCTTCATGGCTCAGTTTTGGAAGATTGTATGTTTCTAGTCCGTATCTTCTAGGTTGTACAGTTTGTTGGCATGTAACTTTTCATAGTAATTCAATACAGTCTTTTGTCTTTCTGTTGTGTCAGTTGTTACTTCTCTCATTTTTTATTTTATTTATTTGGGTCTTTTCTCTTGATGAATCTGGCTAAGGGTTTGGCAATTTTGTTTATCTTTTCAAAGAACCATCCCTAGGTTTTATCGATTTTTTTTTTTTTTTTTGGTCTCTGTCATTTGTTTCTGATTGGATCTTAATTATTTCCTTTCTTCCAGTCACTTTGGATTTTGTTTTTCTCATTCCTTTTTGTGTAAGGTTAGATTGTTCATTTAAGCTTTTTCGTGGTTCTTAAGGAATGCTCGTGTTGCTATATTATTGCCTCTTAGAATTGCTTTCAGTGTGTAGCAAAGATTTTAGACTTTAGTGTTTTTATTTTCACTTATCTCCATGTATTTTCTTTATTTCTGATTTGATTGCTTCATTGACCAATTGGTTGTTTAGTATCATATTGTTTCATCTCCATGTGTTTGTGTGTTTTTACACTTTTTTTTTTCATGTGATTTATTTCTTGTTTCATACAGTTACTGGAAAAGATACACGGTATAATTTCAATCTTTGTTTTGAAAGCATTTATAAAAGAATGTTTATTTGCTAATGATGATGTTTACATGTCTTAGCAAAATACAGGCCATATATACAAAAGGCTTTCATGAAATGCACTTAGAAACGTGCATTCCCTTTTTGGTAAGGATATAGTGTGGGACAACACCTGCCTACAGTTGCTGCTTTGCATGAATGCCTTCCTCTCTCCAAGCTACTGCAAGGAATGCAACCATGGGGACTTGCAAGAGGTCCCTGTTTTCAGTTACTGAAAGCTGTGCGTTTCTCTCCTGCTTCCCATTCTCATTTCATTCTTCTTAAATTTATTGATGCTTGTTTTATGGCCTGTTATGTGATCTGTTTTGGAGAAGGTTTCCTGTGCAGTTGAGAAGAATGTGTATTCTGTTGTTTTGGGATGGAATATTCTGTATATTTCTGTTATGTCCATCTGGTCCATTGTGTCATTCAAAGCCATTGTTTCCTTATATTTTCTATCTAGATTATCTGTATATTGGTATAAGTGGAGTGTCCCCTACTATTATTACCATCAATTTCTCTCTTTATGTCTGTTAATATTTGCTTTATATATTTAGGTGCTCCGTTGTTGCTTGAGTAACTACAATTGTTATGTCCTTTTCTTGGATTGATATCTTTATCATTATGCAATGCCCTTATTGTCTCTTGTTACAGTCTTTGTTTTAAAGTCTATTTTGTTTGACACAAGTATTTCTACCTTGGCCTTTTTTGTTCCATTTACATAGTGAATGTTTTTCCATCTCTTTGCTTTCATTCTATGTGTGTCTTACGTCCAAGGTGAATCTCTTGTTGGTAGTATATAGATGAGTATTGTTTTCTATTCATTCCACTGCAGTATGTCTTTTGCCTGGAGCATTTAGGCTATTTACATTTAAAGTAATTATTGATAGGCATGTACTTACTTATTGCCATTTAAAAAGTTTGTTTTCTGGTGGTTTTTATAGTTCTTTGCTCCTTTCTTCTTCTTCTCCTTTGTGAATGATGAATATCTATTGTGTTATGTTTGGCTTGCTTTCTCTTTATTTTTTTGTGTACCATAGGTTTTGGGCTTGTTGTTACCATGAGGTTCTTATACAACATCCTAAGTAAATAGTCTATGTTAATATGATTGTCATTTAAGTTCAAACATGTAAAATTACCTGTTAAGATTATCATTCATATTTGAAGGAGGGAAAGAGTTTCCAAGACAAACAAAAGATAAAGGAGTTTATTACCACTAAACCAGCCTTACAAGAAGCTTTAAAGGCACTTCTTTAAGTGGAAAAGAAGTGACCATAATTAGAAGAATATGGTGAATAAAAAGATGTAAATATTGCAACATACAGATAACATGTGGAGAAGGGAGTGAAAAGACAGTGTGTGTGTGTGTGTGTGTGTGTGTGTGTGTGTGTGTGTGTGTGTGTGTGTGTGCACGCACGCGCGTGTTTAGAATGTGTTTGAATATCTTAACTGTTTTAAATAATGCTATAGTAAACATAGGTGTTCATACATCTTTCCAAATTAGTGCTTTTGTTGCTTCGAGTAAATAACCAGTAGTGGAATTCCTGGATCGTGTATGATAACTCTTTTTAACTTTTTGAGGCATTTCCATCCTGTGCTTTATAGTGGCTACACCGGTTTGCATTCCCACCAGCAGCACACAAGGGTTCCCTTTTCTCCACATCTTCACCAGTACTTGTTATTTCTTGTCTTTTGGATATTAGCCATTCTTACTGGTGTGAGATGGTATCTCTTCATGGTTCTGATTTGCATTTTCCTGTGATTAGGGATACTGAGCATTTTTTCATGTACCTATTGTTCATTTGTATGTCGTCTTTGGAATAATGTTTGTTCAGGTCCTCTGCCCTTTTTTAAATTGTCAATTATTTGGGAGTTTTGGGGTTGAGTTGTATAAGTTCCAAGTATAGAATTTTTGGTTGCAGAGCAAATAAATCTATAGGTTACTCTTTTTCATTTACCTGTTTTCTAGACATTTTGGCTGCTCTCTGCCAGGAAAATTTGTTATATTCATGTTATTATTAATTCCTCATTATTTAAATTAACATCACTTAGAATAAAGAACCCTTTATCTTAACTGTCTTAAATCAATTTAGTGCTAACTGGTTTGGGAAAATTGCGGCAGCACATTTGGCTCATTTTTGTATGTAAATCTGTCTCCAAAGTGTTATCGTCACATTAAATAGTAAAATATTTCTATTATATCGATTCATATTTAAAGTAAAAACGTGCCTGAGTCATACTGGATTGTGGGACATAAGGGAAAATCTTAGGAGAAGACACTTTTTTTGTTTGCTTCTAAAGACATTTAGTGAGTAAGGTTAAAAAAGCAAAGAAAAATGAGAGTGTCTCCAGTATCGACCTACTTTCTTATGTGCCATATTAATGTTGGTAAAGTGATTGACCTCGATCTTAAGTATGTACAGCTTTTCCTGTAGTCTAGTAGAGCATCTTTAGAAAGGGAAAAAACTTTCTAAATTTCCTTTCCGATTATTGATCATTACCCACCAAGATTTATGACCACAAATTAAATTTATAATATATATGATGAGGGTCTGATAATTAGTTACTGTTTGCTGACCCCAACATTGATAATAGAAAATTTTGAGTGTGTGTATATAATATATATATAATTTTCTTTGTTATCTAAACCTGTTTTTTATCTTCTGCCCCTAGTATTGTGTGAAATCAGCAGCATGTGATACAATATAAGGAAATCCACACTGATAATTTTTAAAATTTCTCTCAGTTGTAACTTAATATCACCTAATGAAGTCCAGCACCCCCTTCCCCTCTGTTGACACACGTAGCACACAGTCTTACTGAATTTTATTTATATATTTTTCCCCATAGCCCAGTTATGTCCGTTCTCTTTCAAGTTATTTAAGCTAAATTACATCACTTTGTATTCGTCATATTTTTGAAAATTATTTTATTGATATCTTTTTCTCTGTCAAAAATAGTTTTTAAAAATTCACACAGAAATGGCATTACCAGATATTTTTGTTTTTAGTTTTCTTGCTGTTTAGATACTTTGAAAACTTCTGAATTCTTCCATCAATAGTTTATCTAAAATAAAATATGTTACAGCATTAGAGCTTTACAATTAAAGTCAAATACTAGTCTTGAAGGTCTCGCAATCATATATGGTTCTGGAATGTTGTTCTTGGATGTCTGCGCATATTTTAGGGATATTCTAGAACATTATATTCCCAGTGTTATAAATAAGGTGTTTTTATTTCGTGTGTATGTGCATGTAAAAGGAATATTTGTGCAGCTAATGATTTGTTGCGATAATTTTTTTCAGAATGATTAATTGTGGGAATTTTTGTCATTTCATGTTAAAATCTCATCTTCTAGGTAGAGTGTGCTTTTTAAAAAGACAGTCTGCATACTAAATAAAAGTATTGCTTTAAAAGATTCTGTTGAAGACTTAAAATATGATATACCAAATTTCAATTTATTGTTCTCATTCCAAATAAGCAGCAGAGACACATATGAAACAGTACTAATGTCATTTGGGATTTTCTTTTTTAATTTAACAAATTTAAATGTGGTGCTCTTCATCCAACATAACCACCGTTTAGCATTTCTTGGATAACATAAAATTTGAAAAACTATATATAGCTCACTACCAGTTTTAAAATATGTAACCTGAAATCATTCCAGAATATTTTAAGACAAATTTGGCAAAGCGTTTATTTTGTAAATAGCATGGAACTCTGTGTAGGTTTTAAAATAATTTTAGAATTAGTTACAGATGATTTAAACTTTGTCATTCTTTCTTGGGGGCAAATATTTTAAATCTTAAGACAGGCACAGTACCACAGTGCCGACCACACATTATTATGCAGTTTTCATTGTTTCCAGTCAAGTTATTGTGGCCTACTATGTAGCTAGATTTATTCTATTCTCCAAGGCTCAATTTCAGAGATTCTAGTTTAAATCTTATGAAATATATTTGGTCAAGATATTTTCAGTGTTCAAACTTACAAGAATCTACCTTGTAGAATCTACTTATATCACCATTTATAGTTTAAATGCTTATTTATATTCCATATATATGGAATTCATAAATGACTCAGTTAGTAATTAACTTGGTTTTTTACTGTCATTGGAAGGTAACCTGAATCTAAAAATACAGTGTGACCCTGGTTCTATCCGTGTGGGCATATCTAGCACAGTGTAGGAAAAAAAGACTTAAAGGAAATAAAACGACGTTAATAGTTATTTGGAACAACAGGGTTTTGAGTAGTTTTGAATTTTCTTCTTTATATATTTTCTAATTTATCTTTATTGAGGCATTAGTTCCTTTCATTTGACTAGTTTTATTTTTCTTCTTTATACTTTTTAGTTTATAACTGATTTTGATTATTCTTCTTTATATGTTCTATTTTCTAATTTATCTTCAGTGAGGTACTAGTAACTCTCCAATTAGAAAATAAGTATTTTCAATATACTAAAAATAATTTTGCTACTTAAAAAGATGTCTACAATATCTCTACATACAAGTGCTAGTAGAATTGCAAAGTCAACACTATGTCATACTAATCTAAGTTGCATCAGTTGACATCTAAAGAATAAATGTTAATATATATTCCAATACTAAGTAAACTCTTAAAAATCATTTCACAAAGTACTTTATAGCTGCATTAAAAATGGTTTTATCTCATAATTTACATCAATCTGTGGTACATTAATAAAAAGTATAAAAGAAGAAAAGAATTTTTGCTTTTATTCCTGAAATTTATGTGCGCTTATTTTTTATCAAGTATATTTTATTTTAAAAATAACATGTTATACATAAGAATTAAGGTATCGATATGCATCGAGGATCTTACCCCCAGATATTCTGATTAATAAGTCCAAATTAAAAATCAGGAATCTGTGGTTTATATAAGGACACACCTGATTCTGGTACAGGTGATCCAAGAGACCATAATAGATTATTCTTTTCCTCTCTTATTCCTCAGCTCGATCTGTGGTCACCTTTAGTCCATGCAAAGATCATTGCGTTTTCCTGATAAACACATTTTCTGTGGTCTTCAAGGTAAAATGAGCACATCCCCAGCAGTTGTACAATGCGACAAACTAGGGTGAAGGAATAGGACGTTAGAACTTCTACTTATATCTGTATTTCATTTCCTTAAGTTCTATTTCTGCATGTTTTGTAATGTATATAATTATTGATTAGTAGTATGTTGCTATTTATGTTGCATGATGTGTATAATTATTGCTATAGTAGTGTTTTATAATAAATACAAATGTTAACATTTATCAAAGATTACTTTTAAACAGCATTTAACTTATTTAGCACATTGGTCTCTGGGATAGTATATTTGCTTTTTTGATGCTATATTAAATGTTTCACATTTCAAAAGTAGACAGTGGACTGTTAACTGTCAAGCAACAACTGTATTTTTATATGTGTGGTTCTCTCTCCCTTTTGTTCTTGTTATCAGGTAATGCTTTTCCTTGGACCATCAGATTGCATCATTTCAGCATGTATACCCTTTTCGGAAAACAAGTGACACTTTGCCTCGTGGAACCTATGGGTTGTACCTCTACTCTAGCTGTTACATCTCAAAAACTACTTGCTACAGGACCTGATACAAGGCATTCATTTGTTGTCTGTCTCCATGTGGACCTAGAGTCACTTCAGATAAAATGCTCAAACCCTCAGGTTAGTATATTTGATTTATGAAAGGAAATTTAAAATAATGTGATTTAAGAACAATTGTTACCAATTTTGTGAAGGGTTTCTCTTCCGTTTAGTGTCCTAAATTATTTTTAACAGAGTCCTCAAGATCAGAATGCTTAGATTAAGTATTGCTTTGAAGCTCTCTCAAGTTTTGTAATTTAAACTCTTCTGAAAATGTAATGGTGGCAGCATAAATGCATCTTTTGGCTGAAAGAATGAAATCAGTTGCAGATGTGAAGTGTTTAAATGCTGAAGAACTACTTTATTATCTGACTGGAAGAAGTGATCAAGTATAATTTTCAGCCAGATTCACACTCAGGACTTCTTTTGCTCAACATGTAATATTTTTTTTTTAAATTTTTTAATGTTTATTTATTTTTGAGAGAGAGAGAGAGAGAGAGAGAGAGAGAGGCAGAGTGTGAGTGGGGGAGATGCAGAGAGAGGGTGACACAGAATCCCAAGCAGGCTCCAGGCTATGAGCTGTCAGCACAGGGCCCGATGCGGGGCTTGAACTCACAAACCGGGAGATGATGACCTGAGCCGAAGTCAGACGCTTAACCGGCTGAGCCACCCAGGTGCCCCAATATTTTTTTTAAAAAACATTATTTACTACTTAAGAAATATATTTTGATAATCCTGAAACATTTTAATTGGTATAAGCCAAACATACTGAATTCCGTAGTGTTACAGTTTTATATGAATTCCAATCCCCGATTTATACAAATTACTAATTGCATACAGTTAATTTGTTTCTTTGACCTCAAGCAGACTCTGGTATACTTTCTACATAGATTGTCAGTGTTGAATACTATTTAAAATTATATTTTGAAATAATCCTTTTTAGATAGGTGTTGGATCTGACAGGTAAATGTTGATAAATCTATGTTTATCTCAGCATTAGTGGTTACAAGCCACTAATTAAGCCAGTTTTTAGAGTGTGTTTTTTAAAGTGGGTCCACATATTATTTCATATTTTATAGAGCCTCTTACCATCCTCCTTCTTTCTCCTCTTCTCCCTGCCTGGCTAGCGGAAGGTGGATTAAGGGGACCTAATGGTTGCCAGATTTCTAAATATCATATGAAGTTGTACAGTGTAAACTCTAGACTGTGGAAGTTTTTCAACATATATTATAATCTCCTAAAATAAGTACTAAAAATAATATGCAAAAATACAAAGAGACAAGGTGAAAAAGCCAAGAGACATATTAAAATGAAATATGAAAATAAATTAAAATATTCTAAACAAGTCAAGAAGTAGTAACAAGAGTTTAAAAACAGAAGATAGAAACCAAAAACAATAAAATAGTAGGGCTGAGATATTCTTGCCAATGATTATATTAAATGTTAATGATGTTAACTAGGAGTGTTTAGACCATGAGTTAGCAAACTAAAGCCTGCAGGCCAAAACCCATTTTTTACATTTTGTCTGAGGTTGCTTTCTGCAGAATTAAGTAGGAGCACCAGAAAACAGTATGGCTCACAAAGCCTAGAATACTTACTATCTGATTCTTTAACAAAAAAATGTTTACTGACCCCTGGTTCAACTATTCCTATGAAAAGGCAAAGATGGATAGAGTGGGAAAAACAGCAAGATTTCATTATATATTGCTTAAAAGAGAAGCACTTGAAATATAAAGAAACAGATACAATATAAATAAATGCATAAGAAAAATATACCATACAAACAGCAGAGGACGGCTGGACTTGGCATATTTCAATATCATATAAACATAAGGAAAAAGAGTACTACCAGAGACAAATAAGGACATGAAACAAAAATGGACAGAATTAAAGGAAAAAATAAATGATTCTGTTTAGTACTATGTAGTAGGAATTTTTTTTACGATCTCCCTCAGCAATTATAAACAACTAGATGAAAAATAATGTGGAGATATAGAAGGTAAAAAAAATAGACCACAGACATAGTAGGAAAGATTTATAATATCTTTCTCAGTGACTGATGAAACACACAGATAAAAATTAAGAAATAATTAGAGATAAAGTATGAAATATCCTACCAACTTGCCTTGATCTAATTGACATTTATAGAGTGCCATATCTAACAATCATGGAACAAACATTGGTTTTCAGGTGTACATTCCCTCATTTTGTTTGAGATCAAAATAAAGTACTGTATATTTTCACAGTCAAAGTATATTAGAAACCAGTAATTAACTAGAAAACTGTACAATAAACATGCTTATAAATCTGTGAATTAAAGACAAAATCACTTGGAAATAAAATATTTTGGTTTACTATATCCCCATAAAATGGGGATATAAAAGTACTCTTCAAAGGAAAGCATAATCTTAAATATTTACATTAGAAATGAAGAAAGATCCTAAGTCTTTCACTTAAGGTCCCACTTTAGAAAGCCAAGAAAAGAAGAAAATAAACCCAAAATAAGTAAAAGGAAGAAAATAAGAGGACGTTTATCACACAGATCCTACAAACTTTAAAAAGCATAATAGAATATGAACAACTTTATGCGAGCAAGTATAACAATTTTGGTAAAATAGAAATTTTGACAGAAAAATAACTGATAAAAAATGATACAAGAAGAAATAGAAAATCTGAATATCCTTACATATCTCTAATAGAAATTGTGATATCAGAACAAGTTTTATAAAGAAAAATTTTAGGCCCCAATGGGTGAATTTTGTCAAATAGTCAAGGGAAAAAGAAAAATTTCACAAATTTTTTTCCAGCTGTAGAATATGAAGGATTCCTTCCCAACTTGTTTATGAAGCCAGTATATATTTTTATACATTTTATTTTAAAGTTTAATTTATTTTCAGAGAGAGAGCATGCACAAGCAGGGGAGGAAGGGGCAGAGAGAGAGAGAGAGAGAGAGAGAGAGAGAGAGAGAGAAAGAGACTTCCAAACAGGCTCCATACTGTCAGCGTAGAACCCAATGTGGGGCTCAGTCCATGAACCTTGAGATCGTGACCTGGACTGAAATCAAGAGTCAGAGGCTCAACCGACTGAGCCACTCAGGTGCCCCAAAGCCAGCATGATTCTATTATCAGATCCTGAAACAAAAGAAGGAACTAGAAATCCCTCATGAAAATGTAAAATTCTTAACTAAATATTAGCAAATCAATTTAACAGTATATTAAAAAAGGTATCACATTATGACAAAGTAGAATTCATCTTAGAAATTCAAGCTTGGTTTAATAATCAAAAATCATTTGGTATAATTTACCATATCAATAACAGTTGAAAAAAATCATATGATAATTTCCATAGAAGCAGGTAAAACATTTGAAAAAGTTAACCACCCATTCATGATAAAAACTCTCAGCAAATTACAAATATTAAAGAAGTTTTCAAAACTATAAAGGATGTATATAGTAAATCAAACATCATACATAATATCATACTGACTTGTTTTCCACAAAAATCAGAAAAAAGGCCAGAATTCCTATTTTCATCACCTGCTCTATATCATCCTGAATGTTGTAGCCATTCCAATAAACCAAAGGAAGTCAAAAGGCATGAAGAAAAGAAATAAAACTCTATTTATATCTGATAAAATATTTTTTAGAAAATTCTAGAGAAATTAAGCAATTGTTACTGAAACTAATAAAATTATCAAGGTTGTAAGAGACAAGAGTAATGAATAAAAACTTATTTATTAGTATATATTAGCACCAAACAATTGGAAGGTTGAATGAATCCCTTCCATTTATATTGGTTCCCAGCAACATAAACAAATGAATCTAAAGATGTCCAAGTCCTCTACTATAAAAACCAGAAAGCATTTCTGGGAGAACTTAACACCTAACTGGACATACACCTGTTCACAGATTGGATGAGTCAATATTGTTCAAAGGGCAGCTTTCCCCAAATTGATCTTGATATTGGGCATGATCAAATTTAAAAACATTTTTCTCTTTGAAAGACTCGCTAACAGAGCAGAAAACCAAACACTAGGAGAAAGTATTTGTAAAATACTCATCAAACTATTAACAAAAGATTTCTTTAAAGTGTATTCATTTAGTTAGAGAGAGAGAGTGTGTGTGCACATGAGCAGAGAAGGGGTAGAGAGAGGAAGAGAGAAAATCTCAAGCAGGTTCTGTGCTAACAGTGTGGAACCCTACACAGGGCTAGAACCCACGAACCGTGACATCATGACCTTGATCTGAAACCAAGAGTCAGACGCTTAACCAACTGAGCCACCCAAGTGTCCCATGTTATGGAAAATATTTAAAGAACCCTTTCTAGCTGTTAACATGATGACAAAGAATAATTTATATAAAGGGGGTAAGATTTGAACAGACATTCACCACTCAAGATGTTATTGGTCAGTAAGCACATGAAAAGATGCACATCATCATTGTTCATCAGGAAAAATAAAATGAAACATGAAGACAATCCACTATACACTGATTAGCTTGGCTTAAATAAAAATGATTAGCATTGTGAACCATCTAGAATTCTTTGTATACTGCTGGTGTGAATATTAAAATTATACAGCTTTGGAAACAACTTGGAAATTCCTGAAAAAGTAGGACATACACTTAGCATGTGACCCAGCCATTCTTCCCTAAGTTTTTCCTCAGAGAAATCCAAATAAAATGGCAGTGCGGAGACTTTTACGTAGATGTATTTGGCAGCTTTATTTATATAGCCCAAAACTGATCACAACTCAAATGTTCATCACTAGATGAATAATTAAACAAATTATGACCTATCCATAAAATGTAATACTACTCAGTCATAAAAAGGCCTGAATTATTGATAAAATGCAACATAATGAATTAATATTGTAATCACTACACCAAGTGAACAAAATCAGATAAAGAGTACTTACTGTATAATTACAACTATATAAAATGTTAGAATATGCGGACTACTATATTTTGACAGATAGGTTCCTCGTTGCCTGGAGAAGGGAGGAGCAAGAAGAAGGAGGGAATGATCATAACAACAAATTACAAAAGGATACGAAGAAACTTCTGGGAAAAAATGGAAAAAATTTTTTGTACTCATAGTTTAATAGTTTAATCTCTATGTGATAGACAGCCAACTGCTACTTGGAGTTGTCTACCAGAGACCTTCTATTTTAGGAACTTAGAGAAGTCATT
Source organism: Paguma larvata (assembly GCA_030068075.1). Classification (NCBI taxonomy): domain Eukaryota; kingdom Metazoa; phylum Chordata; class Mammalia; order Carnivora; family Viverridae; genus Paguma; species Paguma larvata. The sequence continues at coordinate 43,757,065 of CM057838.1, forward strand.
ATAGCCTTGTCCTAGTCTACATGTTCTGGACATCCATAGCCATCCTAGCTGAGAATAAATTCTATTGCCATTAGCGTTTTAGCCTGGAAATCCATTATTTTGAATCTTTTTGAAAAAACTTCTTTTACTTTAAGATACTCAATAGTATTGTGATTTCTCTGGAATCTTATTAAATATAATGTTGTGGCTCAAATCTAGAGCTCTCGAGGATCTTTATTAGATACCCACTTTGTTTGGAACAGAGGTCAGGTTTTGTTGTTGTTTTTAGATATAAACTGGTTCTAAGCAAAGTCATCTCATAGGTTTCGGTCTCATGCCTGCCCCTCCTTTTGTCCTTACCGCCATCACCTGGCCCCCAGGGCCTCCTTGCCGCTCCCGAAATCCCAAGACCTTTTATTTTTGAGAATTAAACCGAGGCCGAGTGAAGCTCATTACCTCAAGAATGCCTTTACCCAAAACATAATAATTCTTCTCTGTTCATTTAATTTCAACTTTATCTTCTTGGTAAGTCCTCATAAACCCGCTCTGTTTAATTGTTATCAGCGTCTGTAACCAAAGTTGATCACAAGATTGTTGGGAAGTTTTGAAATATGTCAAAATACCTTGTAAACTCTGAAATGCTATAGAAATGCCATTTTGTTATTTAGATTCACTCTGATATAAAATGTGACACCCTCTTCGTAAATTGTTATGAATATCCCTGGTAGAACGTAGCAGTATTCCGGAAGGGATAGGAAGCCACAAAACAGTGTAACGCTTTGAAGAATCATTGTGTACTCAAAGATTTAGTGAAGAGTTAATACTCTTTTATATCCTTGTGTGCCAGATTAACCTAAATTTTAATGATAAAAAATGAGACTCCAGGTAAACCTCTTTCTTGTGAGTGGTTGCTTTAGCATCGGCTTCCAGACTCCCTCTGGATTCTATCAGAATTACAAAGGATGGTTTGATTTTTTTTTCCCCCAAGTGCAGAAAAATATTGAGTACTACTAGTGCAGTACTACATCCTTCAACCAGAAATGAGGAAAACAAGGATGAATGAGATAAACACACTGCTGGGGAGCGCAAATACCCTGTCTCCTCAGGGTATTCTAGGTGGACTAAGAATCAAGTGGACATGAGACAGATTGACAGGAGAAAATTAAATTTAATAGTGTAAATATGGGGATTCCTCGCAGACATAGAAATTCCAACAACAGGCAAAATGAGTTCTATATGTCATCTTGGACTAAGAAGAAAGGGTAGGAGTCTGAGACTTCAGAGAAAAGGAATGCAATTTACTGGAAGATGATAAAGAGTAATTGTTTAGTAAGCTAATATGTGCTGGGCCACTTAGAAACAAGGGACATGGAGGACTTTGACCAAACAGGCCTTGCTAGGTTCCTCCCCGTCTACCACACCTAGTTCATACCATAATGTAGTTCTTTGTGGTGACAGTTTTCTTCCTAGTGCAGGTCCTCTATCTAAATTCTTTGAGGTGGTTATGGGGGAGGCAGAGAGCTTTTCCTGAACCTGCTGGAACTGCTCTTTTTATTGCTTTTTAATTTAAAATAATCTTCATGCCAAAGTGGCTCATCGTGGGGTGGCCTGCTCTTGGCCCATACAACATGAGAAAGGCCACGCCTACACACATCTTAATGCCGCTGGCGAAAGCCACAGATAAAGAGCAAATCTTGAAAGTGTCTTGAGAAAAATGACACATTACATAGAAGAGAACCAAAATTTGATTATTCGCTCACTTCTGAGTATGAGGGAAGAAAAATATAACATCTTTAAATTGTGGGAGAAAAATGCAGCTTTTCAACCCAGAATTCTAAATTGAAAAGAATACATGTTTATGAATAAAGATTAGATAAAAACATTTTCACATAAAAGAATCTGTCACCAGTAGAACTGCACTACAAGGAATCCTAAAGGAAGTCACTCATACTGAAGGGATATGAAACCAGATGTTTGAGCATCTTTTTAAATGTTTCTTGGCCATTGAGTTTGCTCTCCTGTGAATTGGCAGTTCAGATTGTTTACATTAATTTGTATTTTCCTGATTATTTATAAGGATGAGCAGTTTTTAAATGTTTATTGGTCAGTGAATTTGTTTTACTAATTGATAATTCGTATCATTTACACAGTTTTTCTATTAAATTTCTTAGCAATTCTAAGAGCTTCCCGTAGGCTCGATAAATACAAACCCTGTAGTTGTAATGCAGTTATTTGATTGTATGGCATCTGTTACCAAAAAAGTTCAATCATTCTTGATGAAATATTATCTATAGGTCTATTTTTATTTTCTGGGGATCCTACCTCATAAAAAGAGTATAATGGGCCCCTAAAATACATCCATGGGGATCCCTAAATTTTCATTTACTATTTTTTTTATTTTTAAAATTAATGACTCAAAATAACTTTTTTTTTTCTTTTTTTCTTTTTTTTTTTTGTGAGTGGTTGTTCACTGACACATCTGTTTGGTTTTTGCGTTTATGAAGGATTGGGCTTCTTGAGGCCTTTTTTGTGTCATGGACCTCTTTGAGAATCCATTGACAGCTATGAGCCGGTTCTTAGAACAGTGCATATATCCACTAAATTTTGCATCTACTCTCAGAAGCTTTTATACATTGTAGCCAGTGTATAAGATTTTTGATTACTTTTTAAGGAAGTAATTTCTTCCTAAATATCATTTTTTTTAATTTATCCATTAGGAGTGATATCAGAAGTTTTGACACTGGTAGGTTAATTAATTTGATTCATTATTGCTTAGATACAAAGCCTGCAAGTAGTTTATGTATTTTAAAATACAATGTGCAACTCTGTATGTAGGGCAGGCCCAGGACATATGCATTGTCCTGTTAGACATTATTGTGGGTCTCTGTATCAACTGTATTAAACTAAACTACTGTGTCAGTTCCTAGAACTCATTGCCATTCAGGGGCCTTCGACATTATAAATATTTAACCTAGTTGAATAATCGGAGGTTTTGTTCCTAGGGATGATTTTCATTAACTTTTCTCTTTATCTTAACTTTTACCCAAGTTACCTAGTTCTCTTTAATGTCTTTAGTCACTATTCTCTTCAGATTTTTTTTTAATGTTTATTTATTTTGAGAGACACAGAGAGACAGAGAATGGGGAGGGGAGGGGCAAAGAGAGAGGGAGACACAGAATCCGAAGCAGGCTCCAGGCTCTGAGCCGTCAGCACAGAGCCCTGCATGGGGCTCGAACTCACAAACTGTGAGACCATGACCTGAGCCAAAGTCGGACACTTAACTGACTGAGCCACCCAGTGCCCCATAGTCACTAGTCTCTTCAACCTTAAAATTTGTATTTATTCTACAATTAAAGCTGGCTGTAGAATCCTCTTATTAATATAATAGAATTTCAATTTTCCCTTACCCAATAAATCGATATATTTTGTCTTACTAGAAGGCATTTCCAGGAACATAAAACCCTCTTTGCCCGTTTGGTTTTTAAGTATGTGGAACTAGAGGAAGAATCACTTTTATGCTCCTTTTTTTATCCTGTTTATTCATAGTTTTTATTCCTAAGTTATGTTCAGTTTTCAGTTAGGAAGTAGAATTTGGCATTACTGTCTAAGAACACAACATTGAGTTTAGACAAAACTAGATTTGTATTTTTGGTACCACTCATTTTTAATTTTTCTGAGCCCCTGATTTTTATCTTTACACAAAATTAGACTGGGTAAGGATTACGCTGTATATGCAAAGGCTTTTTTTTTAAAGGTTTTTTTTTTTTTTTAAGTTTTTGACCAAAAGTCTTTTCTCTTTTTTGAAATTGAGTTTTAATGATTGGTAATAACCTGCATACCAAATGAGCTAGCCTTTTAAGATCTGTATTCACTTAGAGCTCTTTGCTGTTCAACCAACGTGGAGTCGTAATCACTTGTTGAAATTCCATTCTCCTGCTTGGTCTCCACTGAAGTTGTAAATCCATGGTTTTCTTCTGTCTGCCTTTATGATTACTCTCTCCTAATATCTTGCAAGAGAAGTCCTTCTTCCCTAACTGGATACAGCTTTTTCATTGCCCCTCTGTCATCTCATGCACTTGGCTGTTGCTCTTGCTACTCTTAAGACTGAAGTGGCTTTTTGCATCCACTTAAATCGTGTCTCTCCTTTAGGCATGTATCACCTTGAGGCTTATCTCAGCCTCTCCAATCCAAGTAAGTCTCCTATATGATTGGTTATAGATTAAAAGAGAAAATATATGTGAATTTAAGTGTTAAGCAGTAAAATATTACATTTTTGATATTCATTAGGGTTTGATACACAAGATATTATTGATATGCAGTCACCTTCATACATAGTGTATATAAAGCTGCCTCACATGGTGCTCATCTTTAAGAAATTTTTGAAGTTTTATTGAGATATACTTACATTCAATAAACTGCACATTTAAATTATCTAATGCCGTAAGATTTGACACATGTACACCCATGAAACCATTCTCAGAATCAAGATAATGCATACATCCATCATCCTCAAAACTTTCTTTATGCCACCTCATAATCCTCCATTTTACTTCTTACCCCATCCTAGGGAACCACTAATTCTGTCATGGATAATTGTCATTTGCTAAGATTTTGTATAAATAGAATCATATAGTTGTAGTCTGTGTCTCTGTCTCTCCTTTTTTTTTTAAATTTTTTATTAACCTAACTTCTTTCATTCAGCATATTTATTTTGAGGTTAGGTCACGTTTTTCATGAATCCATAGTTGACTTCTTTTTACTGATAGCATTCTGTTGTATGGATATACCACATATGGTTGATCCACTGATTGGTGAACATTTGAGAGTTTTTTCCACTTGAGTGTTACATTAAGACTGCTATGAACATTTGTGTTCAGTCTTTGTGTGATATAAACTTCATTTTTCTTGGGGAACAGGAGTGCACTGACTGGATCATATGGTAGGTGTATGTCTTTTTCAGAAACCACCAAACTGTTCTAAATTTTGCATTCTTATCAGCAGTAAATAAGAGCTTCATCTTCGCCAATACTGATATGATCGGGCTTTTTGATTTTAGACATTTTAATAGGTGGGTAGTGGTAGCTTTCATTGGCATAGTTTTCAGTACAGCTTGAAGGATAAGAATTGAACATTTTTCTTCAATTTAAAAAATTTTTTTAAACCTTAATTTGGCATGTCTGAATTCTGTGATAGCAACTTTCTCCTTTGAAAATAAAAGTTGTTTAAGGTTTATGTCTGTGTTTGCTTGGCACATTACATACATACTTAGTGACTTTCATACATAATTATTTAAGGGTAACAGTTAAGGGAAATAAGAAATAGTGACAATAAAAGCATCAGTTCTCTTAAATAAATAAACTTTATGCCCTTAGAAGTATCTAGAACTTGTTTTCTTTGGTTTATGCTTTCCTTATTTGTCAGTTTTAATTGTTAAAGAAAAAGTAAAATAATCTTTTTATAAAATATGGTTTGCAATAAAATTGTTCCTTTTTAGAGAGAACTTATTCTCGATTATGAAGGACAAAAGAATTTGAACTAAAATTTTTCTGAGAGGTGTTTTGTAAGATCTCTAGCCATTAGATGATTTTTTTTTAAAACAAAAAGAGCTATAACCTGAGATTTGAGACTTCATCACACAAAAAGCAGGAGAAAACTGTAACCTAAGTACTGTTTTATATCAAATAAGAGTTGACAACAGTGTTTTTATGCATCTGTTCTGCCCACATAAGAAGCCAGCTCTATCATCTGGATGTGTCCTGAGGCTGAAACTTCTTATAAATATGGGAATTTCACCCTTTTTTTTTAATGGCAAGCAGAATATGGTCTCCAGCTGTGGATTTGCTTATATATTTTGTTTGCATTTTTTTCCTTGGGCTTGTTTTATACAGTGTATGGCAATATGTTGTCATACAAATTCTGTGATTAATGCTTATTTATGAAATCTTGTGTAAATATCTTAGAACTTAGTCAAACAATGTGCAAGTTAAACAGTTTTTTTCTCTGAATATTGGAATGACAAATCCAAGGGGAAGGGTAGGTTGAATAGTTTATGTTCTTTATCTATAGCAAAGTCTCACATGTAACATTTTCCTTTTACTATCCTGTTATGTCATTCTTTTTCATTTTACTTTGCTGGGTGAGAAATCCTGTTTCAGATCTATTCCTCCGAAAAGGAAGGAGAACTTAAATGTGGAAAACATTATTTGTGTGTAATTAAATCATATTTATTAGTATACATTTGACATCTAATGCTGATACCTCTGTTTAAGAGGCATTTCTTTGTGTTTGTTCTATTAGTTGTGTATTAAAAACAGTCTACTGTTTCATAAGCTGTTCAATTAACATTATTACTATATTAACACTGTTTTCCCCCCAAAAAAGCTAAATTGCCCATAAAATATCACAGTATGAATATGTGCAAACTTCAAGTATGAGTAAATTCATTATATCTATTTCAAATTCAAATCATAAAATACTTAAAATTGTAAACTTGTTATATGAATAGTTTCTTTGTATATCTCATCAGAATCATCATATCATAAAATATTCATGATCGTATACATTATTATATGTAATGAATAATAATTATATATCATAGATTACAGATAATGATATAATATCATGATCAGTGATACATGGATAGATTTTTGTTTCATATACTCTGTTTCCCTGGACTTGTTTTAATTTTCTGGCATGTAGTGATTTAGTCGGTTGTGACTGGAAATTGAAAGACTCGTTTTCCCTTTTTCTTCTGCTCAGGTGCAGCTCTTCTATGAGCTGACTGAGATCATGAATAAGGTCTGGAATAAGATTCAGAGGAGAGGTAATCTCAGTCCTTCGTCAGCCTATCCGGAAACCGTGGCGGGGCCTGTCCCTGGGTCTCCGGTGAGAAGCAGTGTAGGCACTGCTCCTCCAGATACCAGCACATGCAGCCCATCTGCTGATGTTGGAACTACTACTGAGGTAAGTGTTTCTGAAAGGTTCTGTTGCCAGTGAAGGGTGATATATACCACAGAGTTCTGTATCAGGGCTGAGAATGAAGATGACCTCACCTCTGTGGAAGCTGGCAGGTTCTGAAGGCTCATGGGGAGCTGTGGTAGCAGTGGCTATTTATTAATGTTCCTTTTAGGTCCAAGTATTTTAATTGCTTTCAGTAGGTAGTGGGGTAGTTCAGGACGGTGGGGTTCTATGAAATGGAAAAAACTGAGACACAGTAAGGGTATGTTTTCTCAGAAGTGTGGAAACTTAGAAGCTGAGTGAAAAAGAGACTCCTACTTCCCTTTCTCCTTCCTTCTCTGCCCCTGCCTTTTTTTGCGAACCAGGGTTTTCTTGTTATCTTTAAGTTAGTGGTTTTTAATCCTATCAAACCCAAAGTCTTCTTCTCCCTTCTAGTCATAAAAGGCTTTCTTTTCCTTTTTAACACCCTAACCTTACCTACATGCCAGTGCCTATTTTATAACAAATATTTTATAATGCCCCTTTACTCTCCTGAATGAAAAAAATAATTATGTAATGCACATATGCAAAAATATTTCAAAAATAATAGCTCAAAATATAAAGGATTAAAGGAGTGTAATTCAAAGTATAATAATATGTATTTCAACATATGTATAAAGTCTGTGACATAGACTTGTTCCCATCTGTATCCAGTACCACAAGTGGTACTTCTGTGGCATCATTTGTTGGTGGCATCATTTTTTGAAAAAGCGGCAAACTTGGTAGTTTCGAATAAAAGAAAGTTTATTCTTCCTTTCATTTCAATGTTTACATTTCTGGAACCCTTAATGTATAATTATAATAAAATTGTGCAGAAATGCCAAAAAAATTGTGTTTACATCTAAACCTGAATTCAGTTTTATTTCCAACTATATATCCACAAGATTTTCAACTGTGTAAATTTCTAGGAGATCATTTTGTTTTTCAGGATTGTCTTGGCTTCATCATAGAAGCTCTTAACTCCCCCTACTCCTAAGTCTTAATGCCAATAGTGACACCCAATCATTGAGTCAACCAAAAATATCCTAACACATTTCCCAAACACAGGGCTGAACTTGCACCACTTAGACTACTATAATAGATAGAAAAAGAAGTTATGTCTTTGTTTCTGCATAAAGACATTTCCTGTGGAAACAAAGCTATTGGCAAAATACAGAATGGGAAGAAGCAGCAAGTAAAGGGGATGTTACTTAAAAAAAAATCAATAAAGGCAATCAAACTCCGTTAAATGGCTTTTTTTTATTTGCTTTGAGGCTTTAACACAATAGAGTAGATCTGTTTGACAACTGCACAAGCAACTGCTCTATCCCCACTCATTCTAAATTGTGAGAAACACAGTGACCTAAGTGATGGGCTTTACTCTGCACCCTGCCTCCCAATGAGGCATAGGTCCAATCTAGGTATGTGCGGTTATGAGGTCAATGGGGCACACCTCTCCTAGGGTAAAGGCTTGCTTTCTCAGAGATTCCTACAGTTAGAATACAAAAGCTCCTGCAGTTAAAAACAAAACAAAACACAATAACAATATTGAATGTAATAGTTTTCAAACTTACTTAACCAAAGACTCTTTCTACATATTATTGCACAGAATACACTTTGAGAAATACTTTGAAAGAGTAATCAAAGCTTGGGGTGATAAGATGCTAACAAGAATAGTGTAAGTGAAATTGATATATGAAGTTAAATCATAGAGACATTCCACTGGCAGAAGAGTGTTCCATTAAACAATTGTCTGCTAAGTAATTTATTTACTGGGATGTCCAGATAAACATGACTACCTGTTTTGGGAAGTGGTCTTTTAGAAAGAGACATTTAAAAAAGCATTGAAAGACCAGAAAAGACAAGGCTCTGATGGAGTGGTCGCACCCATTGGTCACACATCTAGGGACTGCCGTTCATACAAAGTAGAGTATAAATGGTGCTCTGTGTTGCGCAGTCTCCAACCTACCCAAAAGGACATGGTAGCCCTGATATGAGATGTAATAGAGATGAACACGCCCTGTAATTATAGAAGTATGATTAACAAATTTATTTTATGGCATCTTTGGGCATTTCGCAGAGGAAGTAACATTTGAGAAGGGTCTTAAAAATAAATATAACATTAGTAGCAATTTCATTTTATGAGGTGTATTATAATAGCATAAGCCAGAAATGATGTCCTCATTAACCAAAATAGAGAAATTAACAAAGGGAGAGATTTTCTCAGTCTCATAAAAAGAAATTAATTTTAGGGCGCCTGGGTGGCTCAGTCAGTTAAGCTCCAACTCTTGATCTCAGCTCAGGTCTCGATCACAGGGTCATGAGTTTAAGCTCCACACTGGGCATGGAGCCTACTTAAAAAAGAAAAAAGAAAAAAATTAATTCTAATTTTGATAACAAGTTCCTTACATTACCGCAGTTAATTTAAATTTAGAATATTGAGGAGTCTTTCTGATTAAGTTGTAAACATAATGAACGAAAATGTTCCTAGTGAGTGTATTAGTTTTGTGTTGGCTGTGGATTTAATCTGACCTATGTGAAAAAGAACTGAAAATGAAAGATTCATAATGCAAAAAACGTATTTATTGGAGGAAGACCATTTAAAGCAGCTTACAAAAGGTAGCATAGACTTATGGAGGAAAAAGTGACAAATAATTTCAAAATCTACCATCTTACCTTGTTTATATACTCAGGAAAAGAGGTGAGTAGTCCGATATGGATTTGAAACCTACAGTTACTTGGGATACTTGTTCCCTGAGAAATATCTTAAAATAATTTAGCAGCCTTATTTTCTATAAACGGCAGGAAGATTTTTGTGAATACTGTTATGATAATCAGTGTTAGGGCTTTGATCTAACTTTGCAAATTAGAAAGAGGTGTCTTTGTATTGAATATTTAGTGTTTAATGTCTCCTCATGGTCTCAAGAAAATACTTATGTGGGGATCAAGGTTAACTATGTATCCACATGAGTTTAAATTTACCCCTTTGAGAATTAGCCAGTAAATGATGACATCTGAAAATACAATCATTGTTTTCTCCTGTGAGTATGAATGCTCGATCTCTGACTCAGTCTGTGGTTCAGTTCATCCAGAATTCTAACTTTGTGCGCAGGTTTTCATTTCTCATTTCTCTTTGTTTATTGTGCTGCTGGAACTGTGTGTAAATGATCTTTGTAATTTTCATTCCTTTACTTTTGAGTTCTAGCATATTAGATACGTTACTATGATCCGTTGGATTCCATTTTTAAAGTATTTTTACTAATTTTGAAGAATTTGGCTGTATATTTGAATATGTTACTTACTCAATGGGAAATACTAGATGTGAAATAAAAACTCTTTACTACCATCCATCCCCTGTTATCTTTATTATTAGTGGATAACCCTAATTTAAGCAACCGGTACAACGCTTGGTGTGCAGAGTGTTCTTGAATACGCGTATGTTAAATGATTTGGAAATATCAACTCATTAGGAATAAAATAAATCTGATATATTCTACTATAGAGCATGTATATATTACATCTCTGCAAGTATATTTTGATATGAATTCATAAAACTATGTGAGTTTATTTTTTTAAAAGTTTTGGTATTTTATTGTTTTAAACATAATTGTTTTATATATATATATTTTTTTATCAGATCCGTTGTCCATATTTTTTGAGAGTCTAATCCTGTTGTTTGTTGTGTTCTTAATTCTTGCTCTTAATAGATTGCTTAGTAGATTGCTGTTAATAGATTGTTTCCTTATGTGCTATGTAAACTTATATTAGGAGTTTTTCATTAACCTATGAGACTTTTATAGTGGTTGAGGCCCTATTACCACAAAGAGATTTTATGTGTTCGCATCTTTGATGGACTAACAGGGGCTGTTTCTAGCCCAAAACCTTTACTTTTAATTTCATATCTAGGAGTGTTTTGGAAACACTTCGGCAGTATGAAATCGAGCCCCCAAATCTGTATATACCTCAGGATTGTGTTTAAAAAGTCTCTAGGATAACTTTTTTGTCTATCTTGCTCAGATAGATAATTTCCTTTCTTGGGTTTATTCTGTTGTGTTTTCACATTTTTTTAAATTGGATACTTAGGTTAATAATATTCACCTTAAAAATTTAAATATTTAAAACATAGTCTTTTTATCTTACGAGGAATTTATAATATTTGAATTAGGGCATAGATAGGTGTCTACACGTAATATATAGGTAGACTGGGAAATTTAGCTCATAATGATTCTGCTTCCTAGAGACAATTCTGTATTACATAGAAGGGGGAGCAAAACTTTTGTTATATAGCAAAAAATAATAAAATGCTGAGTGTATGTTAGAATACTGATTGACAACTCAACCAAAAGTAAAAATTAACCAGATTAACCTCTAATGTTGGAAGTTTTGCTTCATGGCAAAATTTGACTTACATTCTTATTCTTCATTGATTCGGTGATTAAAATTGCTTTTAGTTTAAAGAAGATGTGGTGTGTGTGTGTGTGTGTGTGTGTGTGTGTGTGTATTTATACACACATAAATTTAACATCCATCACCATACATAGTTACAAGTTATTTTTTCTTGTGATGAGAACTTTTAAAACCCACTCTCTTAGCAACTTTCAGACGTACAGTCACCATGCTGTACATTACATCCCTCGGACTCACTTACTTTATAACTGAAAGTGTTTGTCTTTTGACCATGTGCACCTATTTTGACCCATATTCACTTTAAATTTAACTGAAAATAAATGCATTATAAATAATTACTGGAGATTGAGGAATGAACCACCTCATGCAGGATTTTTTTTAAGTTTTTATTTAAATTCCAGTTAGTTACCATACAGTGTAGTATTAGTTTCAGGTGTCCAACATAGTGATTCAACACTTCCATACAGCACCCAGTGCTCATCCCAGCAAGTTCACTCCTAATCCCCTTCACCTATTTCGCCCACACCCCACCCACCTTCCCTCTGGTAACCATCAGTTTGTTCCCTATAGGTAAGAGTCTGTTTCTTGGTTTGCCTCCCTCTCTCTTTCCTCCCTTTTATTTGTTGTTTTGTTTGCTAAATTCCACAGATGAGTGAAATCATACGGTATTTGTCTTTCTCCAACTGACTTATTTTGCTTAGTATTATACTCTCTAGCTCCATCCATGTTGTTGCAAATGGCAAGATTTAATTCTTTTTATGGCTGAATAATATTCCATTGTATGTGTGTGTATACACATATAAATATATATGTATAATATATATACACCACATCTTCTTTATCTTTTTCTTTGTCAGTGGACACTTGGGCTCTTTCCATATCTTGGCAATTGTAGATAATGCTGCTATAAACATCAGTGTGCATGTCTCCCTTTGAATTAGCATTTTTGTATCCTTTGGGTAAATAATAGTTTACTCGACAGTAGTGCAATTGCTAAATCATAAGGTTGTTCTGTTTTCAACTTTTTGAGGAACCTCCATACTGTTGTCCAGAATGGCTGTACCTGTTTGCAGTCCCACCAACAGTGCAAAAGGGTTCCCTTTTCTCCATATCCTTGTCAACACCTGTTATTTCTTGTGTTGTTAATTTTAGCAATTCTGACAGGTTTGCAGTGATATCTCATTATAGTTTTGATTTATATTTGATGATGAGTGGTGTTGAGCATCTTTTCATGTGTCTGTTAGCCATCACATTTCATGTGTCTGTTTTCCATCTTCTTTGGAAAAATGTCTATTCATGTTGTCTTCTGCCCATTTTGTAATTGGATTATTCATTTTTGGGGTGTTGAGTTTTATAAGTTCTTCATATACTTTGGATATAAACCTTTTATCAGACAGTTCATTTGAAAATATCTTGTTCCATTCTATAAGTTGTCTTTTAGTTTTGTTGATTTTTTCCTTTACGGTACAGAAGCTTTTTATTTTGATCTAGTCCCAGTAGTTTATTTTTGCTTGTTTCCTTGCCTCAGGAGACATATCTAGAAAGGAGTTGCTACGAGGTCACCTTACATTTGTTGTGCTTATTTGTATCAATTATTTATCAAGGGAATGCTTTGAAATCACAGTTTTGAATTTTTCATTTCTAATATTTGCATTCAAAAAAGTTAATACAATTTTTTAAATATTTACTATTTAAAGTATTTTCTTGCTGAGTTGCATCAGTTTTATTATTTTGACTATAAAGAATTTACTATAAATGAATCTAGTTTTAAAAAGTACACTCTTAACGATTATTTGCATTAAGTAGGAGTATTTATTTATATGATCCTCGAGTGATTTATACTTCTGAGTAATTTTTTTTTTTAATGTTGACATGTTGGTAGGAAGTACCATACTTCTCAGTGAATATAGCTCTAGCTTCCTGAACATCAGTCCGGATGGTGGTAGAGGGGAAAATAGGAGTAAGAGGAGTAACTACGAAGCTTGAAAACAGTTCATCATTTCCTCCCCCCTCGCACTGAAATAGTGAGAGCAAAGGTAGTGGAAACCACAGCAGGCCACTTGTTACTGTTGACTTAAGTACAAACCGTGGTGGAAGTGTTTAGCCCTTTGGGAAGTTTTGTGATTGAACAAGAATGCTGGAGTTATTTTGATAAGGGAGTGTAGCAATGTGGCCAAAACTATGATCATCCCTGAGCTCTAAAGCAGGCCAAGGATGAAGGGCCGCAGTGTTTGCTCTTCCAGATGAACAAAGATAAATTCAGCTAGGAAAATAAACTCAGTCTTTTGGTCAATTTGCAACAGAATGGTGAAAGAATTGAACTGTATATTTTAGAACTTGGCATAAAGAGGTGTGGGAAAATAGTTCAGCATCTCCAATTCTGGCTCTATTTTTGCTATAGATTTGGAAATAGAGCAGAAAATTAATGCACAAACATATTTAACAATACCACACCAAATGTTGTAAATCCAAAATGAAAATTGAAACTGCATGAGGAGGGAGAGCAACTTTTTCAGAAGTGCTTACTTATTAAATTTGAAACCACAGTGTTCTTAGCATTCCTACTGAATATACTAATAATACTTAAAAATCTAGGTCTCATTGATTTGAGGTGCTGCTTTCTCCACAGTTTCCATTCTTGGGAGTATAATGTTCTTCTAACTGTTCAAGGAGAATTTAATTTATGAATGCTTCTGCTCTAAGAATCTACCCATAAAAAAAGGCACGTCGCCTATATTATATTGTCTTTTATTGAATTTGTGTAAAATGCATCCTTTTCTGGGGTTAGTTTGTGCTTTTCATTAGATGTTGTGTTACTTTAAACAGCAACCAAAACCCTGAATTTTTGTATCACTTCTCAGTTTGTAAGAATTTCAACTGTAGCAGAGTTAGGACTACTTATTTTGGAGAAGCATTTATGTGAAAACATCACGAACAGTAAGCTGTTTGCTTTGCTCGGTGTAACTGGACCAAGGAATGACTACCCTATCTTCAGATTTCAGTCTATAATTTTCCGTCATAGTAAATCACAGGACACTATTGCTCTGCTGTGCTTGATGCCTAACTACTCCAACAATAAGTACTTGTCTGTCCTTTTGTGAAAATCTTCCCCATTTGGTCTCCTTAGCGAGTATTCAAGGAAATTAAATTTTCTTCTGATTGAAAGATATGGTAAAACTTAACCATGAGGTTAAGGTAAAAACTTCATCTAGGCGCTGAATGTACTTGAATAGAATACATGTCTGTGGTAATGAGAGCAGAAATTTTGATTTTGTTTTGTATGAGATTTTACTCATCATCCCTGTTGTTAGGTGTCTGACTCATGGCTTGACTAAGGGATGAGTGGCTTCTGCTTTGAGAAACTATCCATAGAAAACAATATACTGACCATGTTGTATTGTCTTGTATTAAGTTTTAAGGGATGTTTTGTTCTGGCTGTTGACTACCGGTCCTGACTCCTTAGCATAGAAGTGAGCATTTTGTTTGAGACATTCAAAGCAACAATGAACTATTAGAAGTTGAGGATATATGGCACAGGAAAACGTGCTGAAGTTAGAAAGATTACAAAATGAGAAAGGCAAGAGGGTATAGAATACCAAATTTTGTAAGACTGTGAGTATACAATTTCTAAGTAGTGGTTCAGTTTGCTGGTGATAATTATACCTACTAATTATGAATTGTTTATTACATGTAATCACTTTAGATCCATATTCTTATTTCTTCTTAGCAACCACTCTAAGAGATAAATACCAAAATAACCATTTTGCAGAGGAGGAAACAAAAACTCTCAGAGGCTAAATCACATGGTTAGGGTCTGAAGAAGTCCTTAACCTAGTGTATCATGCTGCTTTACCAGACTATGTTTAACTCCATATAACTAAAGCTTAAAATATATACACATCTTTTAAACAAATAAGCATGCTATAGTGTATTTGATTAATTCTTAGAGAGTGGGTTTGGGCTCCTTAGTATTTTTGAAGATTTTAAATGGACAGCAAAGTTGGGATTTTAAGAGCCCAAATACTTGGTAGCTAGTCCTTAAAACAACACAATACATGAGTGAGTGATCACCATCCCCGACACCATCTCTTCCTGCCTTGAGGCTGAAGCTATCCAACTTCAAACCAGGGTTTATAATTTTCTCCAGATCACTTAACAGCTGCTGAAAACATTTAACAAAAACAAGGACTGCCAAACAAACCTTTTACAGAAAGTTTGTTGGTTCCAAATATGGGAACTTACATATTCATAATTCATGATGTATTTATTGAACTGAATAAGCTCATGGTCTTTCCCTCTAGCTGTTTAGCCATAGAAGTCATTTTTAAAACTCTGTTGTCGGGGCGCCTGGCTGGCTGGCTCAAGTGGGAGAGCATGCTACTCTTAATCTTGGGGTTGTGGGTTCGAGCCCCACGTTGGGTGTAGAGATTACTTTAAAAAATTTTAAAAAGAACTATTGGCGCATCCAGCTTTTTAATGTCTTCTTATATTAAAATATGTGAGACAAAATAAATGTACTGCTGTTTCTTAAGCCATGCTAATTATGCTCATCACTTTGCATGGATATTATAGATTTATACATACATGCTGTATAGCAGGGGTAGACAAACTGTTTCTGTAAATGGCTAGATAGTAAATATTTTAGGTTTTGTGGCCCCATACTATCTCTATAGAAACTGCCTAACTGCTAAATAAAGTAGCCATAGGCAGTAGATAAATGAATGAATATGGCTGTGATCTAGTAAAACTTTATTTCCAGAAATAGAGCCTTCGGATTTTATGTTATCATTTTTTATTGTTATTTTTCTTTGTTACACAGTTGTTTTTTCTCATTCCAGGGAGATTCTGTACAGGCAGGTGATGATTCACCGTTCTCAGATTCTGTTACCTTGGAGCAAACTACAAGTAACATTGGTGGCTCCAGCGGACGTGTTAGTCTGTGGATGCAGTGGGTGCTCCCCAAAATTACTATAAAGCTCTTTGCTCCAGATCCTGAAAATAAAGGCACAGGTACAGGGTTACTTTTCTTATCTGCTAAAAAGTAAAATATTAAACACTATTTTTAGAGGAAATAGTAGACCTAGTTTTATTTATCACTGTCATTTAAAGTAAACAAACATCATTATGTCTTAAGGTGCTTTCTATTAGCAATACCTAAATTTTGTCTTTTTATATTAAAATTCGTTCCAAAAGCTGTGAAGTAACTTTTTCCTGGTTGTATTGATGCATTATATCGAAGCCATTAAAAGTATGACAAAGATTGTCAGATATAGCACTTCAAACATCAGTGCATTTCTTCTGTTTCGAAATAGGTGCCCTATCCTAATTGTGAGGCCTATATTGAAGCTACTTTTCCTACTATTGTAGACGCTTGTGTGGTTAATGAACAGAAAGTCATTTCCTCTCCAGGAGTTAAGGATATATAGATGAACATTAAATGTAAAACAGAAGGTTTTAATAGTGATTGCAGACCACTGCTGATTATGTTTGCTTCTCATTTCAGAGCTCTGTATGGTCAGTGAACTAGAAGATCTCAGTGCTTCCATAGACGTTCAGGATGTATATACCAAAGTGAAATGTAAAATAGAAAATTTCAACATTGATCACTATAGAAGCAGGTAAATAATGAATAATAAAGATGGGAAAAGCTATACTTTCTTTGAACACAGTCTGTATAAGAATTTTTATATTTTAATTTTATTAGTTACTTTTTGAAGTGCTGTACTTATTACCAAAGAGGGTTCCTAAGAGATAAATTGATTAATTCATTCATATATGGAATATAACAAAGTTTTATTTCATAAGATGGCAAATCTGTTCATAAATACCCATATTGCCATAGTAAATGAACTGAGCTGCTTTTACTAATCATCTTACACAATTTGTTGTTTTGTATATTTGCAAAGATACTGGAGACATAGTGGATGGTTTTGTTTTGCTGTGTACTTGCCATCCACTCTCCATACGAGTATAATCACAGATTAAAATGGAGCAACATCTTGTGGCTCTTTGTACCTTGCAGACTTTTCTTATCTCACCTTTGATTACTATACATGGGTAGATATTCCTAGACTAGATTTTTCTTTCCCTAAGAAATTTCTATCAAAAGTATTATTATAAAGAAATATAATGTATTTATAATAATAAATAATAGTAAAGTTTTAAACAACTGTATTTTGGTTTTTTTTTAATGTTTACTTATTTTTGAGGGAGAAAGAGACAGACCATGAATGGGGGAGGGGCAGAGAGAGAGAGAGAGGGAGGCACAGAATCCGAAGCAGTCTCCAGGCTCTGAGCTGTCAGCACAGAGCGCCACTTGGGGCTCAACCTCGTGAATCGCGAGATCATGACCTGAGCCGAAGTCGGATGCTTAACCAACCCAGATGCCACCAAAAAAGTAAAGTTTTAGATATCTTCTCAAAGATACATAGGAATTTTGTCATTAATCCCCCCCCCAAATTTATGAAAGCTTTTTGTTTTTGTTTTTGCTCTTAATACTATCCTGGAATTTATATTTTTTAATTGAATTATAATTCACATGCCATAAAACACATAATTTTTTAAATTATTTTTTAAACAGCATCATATATTTATTTTCAAAATAATTTAGTATAGAAACAGCTTTAAAGTCTAGTTTTTGGATTCATATATTCATTCAGCAGTTATTTATTGAGTGCCTACAGAAGCACGTATGTTTCTGTACCTTTATTGGTGCATCATATACCCTAAAAACAATCTTTTTTCCTTAACGGCTTTCTAATTTTGCATTAAAAGCGTTTGAATTTTTATTCTTCATCATATTGCTTATCACATATATCCTATTGCTTATGTCAATGACTATCAGATCTATCCAGTGAAAAGCTTGTGTCATAATTATGAAGTTCAAAATACTTTGCTGGGTATATATTAAAACCTGTTATAATAGTAGAATGTTATAAAAAATATAATTGCTTTTGTTATATTAACCATGAATCATTAATTGATCTTTGATAATGCAATGTTTAGCTCTTTAGGTCCTCCTGAATAGTATATCTCTGTATGAAAGTGATTTTTCAAGTGATGCATGATTATTATAGCTAAAATAATTTTCTGATGATGTGAACATTATAATCTATGTTCTAGATCATCAGTGACTTTACTGTTAAAATTCATGTAAGTTTTAAATATTTATTCATTGATATATTCAAAATATTTGTTGTGTGTTATGTGCACTATGCTAAGCACTGAGGAGGTAGTATTTAAGAAAAATAAACATAATTCAAGCTCCTACGGGCCTTGTGGTCTCATGGGTGAGGTAGAAATAACTATCAATAAGTATACAGTTTTACCAGTGAGACAAATGCTTCTAAGCATAACTCCCCAGTGTATAGTGCTGAAGTAAATTGTTCTTGATTACATTGTCAATTCCACGTTTTTCCACGTTTTCCACGTTAGTGTTGTTTATATAGTAACTATTTGAAATAGTTAATATATGCTCAATTTTTAACTCAGAAAAATTGAAGAGAACAGATAAGGTGAACTTATGTTTTCCAGGCCAGGGGAAGGTTGGCAGTCAGGACATTTTGAAGGAGTATTTCTACAGTGCAAAGAAAAACCTGTGGTGAGACTCATTTAGTAATTATGATTTTTTGAAAATATATTATAAACTGTTTATCTTTGTTCTTTCATTTCACTAGTCCTTTCCAATAGGACTAATGGTTACAAGAACTAGAGCTCAGATAAATTCTTTTTGACGTATTCTTCCAAAATTACATTATAAAATAAAACTATTGCTTTAAGCTGCTTGTGTTTTGTAACCATTTTCCTATTACAGCTATTAAGTAAATTTTTCAAAGACCGAAGGTAGGATTGCTTTCACTAAAATGTTTTATCATTAATGTATTATTATGCTTATTTTTTAGACCTTTTTCCTATTCATAAGTGAGTTCATGTTGGATTGTCCTTTATCAAAACTAAAAGTAGTAATTTTACACTAAAAGCAATTATTTTTCATTTACTTCCATTAACAATGCTTTTGCAGAAGATGGTCCAGACAGAGGCCATACCTAGCAGGGGCTCAGACCTGAGCCCATGCAAACTTGAGCAAAATTGAAACTATCCAGATTTTTTTGCTTATGGCTTTTATTGCTTTTTGTCTTTTCACCTTCTTTGCTCCTGTCCATCACCTCAAGCCTTGGGGAAGAGTGTTGGTCTTTGGGGCAATGTGGAGGTGTCTTCCTTTCCTGTACTGACAAGCTGAACAGACGCACCTTGTTGGTTCGACCCATCAGCAAGCAGGACCCTTTCAGTAATTGCTCTGGCTTCTTTCCTTCTGTAAGAAATCATTTTAAAATTATACTACAGAACTCCCACTAACAGGAATCCAGAGATGGAATTGAACTATCCATAGAGTCAACTCTTGATTTTTATTTTCCTCTGTATCATCCACTTTGTAAATGAACTCTACTTTTAACTCATAGACTGATTTTCTGGTACCATCTAATTTGTTTCTGGGTTACTTGTATATGCTCTTTTTCGCTCTGGTTTTGTGATTACAAACTAACTTTACCATCAGCATAAGAAAATAGAAGTGTAGGACATTAAGTGTAATGTTTTTTAAATTGTACATGTATAGAATAATCAAGAGTTGACCATTTTGCTTTGTCATTTCTTTTGTGACTCTTACTTAGATTGCTTTTTTCCCCTTTCTATTATGCCATTTCCTTCTCACAACTAATCCAAAGTGAGTTCATCTTATTTGGTGATCGTGAATCTGGACGAGGCTGCATGCCTGTCATTCCTGGATAGGAGATGAACACTAGACTGTGCAGTGGCTTTTAGAAGTTTAGAACCTTGTTTTTTTCTAGTGATACAATATATCTGGATATGTTATTAAGCTAATTATTTTAAGTGACATTCTTAAAGTCAAAGCAAATACATATAATTTAAAAATAATAACAATTCTCTTAAGAATTTTTTAAATCATTGTAAACATTAGATATTTTCTTAGCATGTGTGAACTATTTCCCCTTTTTTTGTAGCTCAAGAGGAATTTAAGACCTATATCCTTAAAAAGATAAAACTAGTCAAATATTTTAAACAATTGTGTTTAAATTGTATTCAAATAGCAAATGTTAGTTTCTGATTGGATTTCTGATTTTTTCTGAAATTTTAGTCTGAAAAAAATGTCTCTAAATGTGGCTTTTATATCAGTGGAAGTTCTGTTCAGTTTTATTTTCTCTCTTTGAATGGTTTTGGTGTCTATGAGATACATTCTTAATAACTTTTTTACATAGTTAATAATTTTAACATATATTCATAAAAAACCCAAACTTATTATTCATGCCCTTTAAAATTTTTCTACATTTGTATAAATTTTGCTAATACATCTTTAAATATCAGTGTTTTCTAACTTTTCATTTTAAAGAGTAGAAGATGTTGATTATTACCATATGAAATGTAGTATTTACATTATCTCAACTCCAGCTAGTATTCACTTATTCTTTCATTTTTTCCCCTCTTACATTAAGGGGGTTAAGGACGCAACAGTTCGACAAACTTTCTCTCATGGGAGTTTACATTCAAGAGTACCTACGTTCCTACATTCAGTATGCTTAAAATATATCTTCCAAATCAAAACATTTATACATTGAAGCGCCTTTTATGCTATTTCCAGGACTCAAGCAGAGCCACTGGTGAGGATTTGAGTTAGGTTACTTAGATTAGTGGTTGATTGGAGCCACACTCCCCCAGTCTAGTTGAAACATCTCAGTCAGACAGTGGTGCTGTGGGGCCTGCCACAGCCGTCCTTCTCCATCCAGTGGGTCCTGTTTTCCAGCAAGATGGAGATAAGACTGGTAGCACTTTTCCTTGCTTTACTGTATTTCTTTTGAGTATAGAAGGCAAAAGGAAAGGGGAATCAGGGAGGCAGGGAGAAAGCTGGGAACAGTAAAAACAAAACAGTAACCCTTCTGAGGGCACAGCAGTTATATATGAAAATTGATTATTTTGCACATCCATTTAACACCTACTTCCCAGGTTATTTTTAATGGTCAGAAACATAGAGATAAATTTTACCTCACCTTTCTTCATTGTAAAGTCCATATTAAAAACAAAATTAACAGTGACAGCTGAATTTCATACTATTTTCCTCTTGCTGTGTCATTAGGCGATAGGTAGCAACACGAGAGGAAGAAACTGGAAGTAAAAGAGCTTCACTAGTGCTGGGATAACACAGGCCTGGACATGTTGCTGCTTTGCCACTTTTGCTTTTTTCCTGTTTGTTGTTCTTCCTCAGAGTACTTCCTCTCTTGACATCACACATTGGACTGTAATAACCTAAAAACTAAATCAGGCCCTGGGAAGAGAGGTTGGGAATATGGAGTATAACAACTTAACTTTATGTCAAATGGTTTGTAATATAGGATTTTATGTACATTAATTGGTTCAGGAAAATCTTTTCAGGGGTTGTCCTTTAATGTCGAGAAATACAAAGTATGCATTTTATTTCACTCTTAAAAGTATGTTGATTTACTACAATTTGTTTATAGTGTGTAATTTAAATATAACTGGATAAGTTTTGTCAAAAATATTGAAGATATAATGATACACTTTTTACTTTCAGTCAAATATTGTGTATGTATTTATATAGGTAGCATTAAACTCAAGGAATAGGAGTTTGAATTGTAAGAGAGTTGATAGTTAGGTTTTATAAACAGAATAATAGCCACTGACAATATACAGGTTCTAAAAGACTCATGTTTTTGTGTGTGTGTTATGTTACTATCTCCTATAAACATGTATTAAATGATTGGTTTAGTTATCAAAGCATACTTATCAGTGAAGCTCTTTTTATGGGCTCAGTCTTCATATACATTAGCCAAATTATTAAAAGAAAAACTCTGTTCTCAGAAATGTTAGTTAAGTCAAAGGAAGTCAGTCATCTTTTCTATTCAGATTGTTGATTACAAACGGAAATACATTATATGGTTATTTCAGTTTCATCTGCATAAACAACATCTTTGTGACCCATATTATGACACCTTATTGGTACTTTTAATGAAGAATTATCAAGAATGAAAAGATAAAATCCAGAGATGACTTGTTGCAAATTCTGAATGTCACAGAGAATATAGAAATCATAGACACAGACACAACGAAGTTTAATTGCGTCTCTCAAGATCTAGAACTAGAACTCAGGATTCCTAATTTTCAGTTCAGCATTTTAAGCCTTAGATGGTTTTGCCCCATGTGTGGAATTGATCAGTAGTGTGCTCATCAGAGGGTGTAGACATAGTAAAAGGTTATAATACTAACTGCGATTACTTTTTGCTTTCACGTACTTTTTTGTTTGTTTGTTTAATGAAGTATGTATTGTGATTTCCTTTTTCTGGAACAGACAACAGCAAAACTTCTAGATGGCTCCCATCAGCAGCATGGATTTCTCTCTTTGACATATACAAAAGCTGTAACAAAAAATGTCCGCCACAAGTTAACATCAAGAAATGAGCGAAGAAGTTTTTATAAGTTATCTGAAGGTTTAACGGATGGTTCCCCTCATTTTCTTCATGAAATTCTTCTTTCAGCACAAGCTTTTGATATTGTCCTTTGTTTTCCTTTGCTTAATGCCATTGCAAGTATATTTCAAGCAAAACTACCAAGGACCCAAAAAGAGAAAAGAAAATCTTCTGGTCAGCCCATGAGGAGCCATACGTTGACTTCACGCAGCTTACCTTTGATTTATATCAACACGAGTGTAATCAGGATTTTTGTTCCAAAAATAGAAGAAATGCAGCCAAGTATTGAAGGTATGTCTTCAGAGTTTTTTTGGTCTGATTATACATAACTTCCATTTAGGGAGTTAAGTTGTCTATTCTTTTTTAATAGGATTGGTGGTTGTAGTTTGTACTCTGGTGTTGTAGAAAAAGGAAGTATGTTACAGTCATTCTACAACTAAACCTTTAGGAGATATATCAGGGTACTGGGTATGTTTCTGACTCAGTTACTAGAATAAAAACTAGATTTTTTTTTCCATCAGAATTTTTGCTAGTGAAGCTTATCTTACTGTCATTTGTTTTATTAAACTCAAATGTTAGATTTTATATACCTAAGGTAAGTAGAAATTAATTTTAAAAAAAGTAACCAACACCTAAGGCTCCTGTGGCTTCTTCCAGGCTTCTCAGTGCAAATTATTCTAGGTTTTAAAGTGAAATGAATTTGGGGGACCTGGCTGGCTCAGTTGGTAGAGCATCTGACTCTTCATCTCAGGGTTTTAAGTCCAAACCCACGTTGGGCATGGAGCCTACTAAAAAAATAAACATGAAATGAAATGAATTTATAATCCTCCTGCCTCCAACCATAAGAGTAACTTTAAAATTTTTGCTTCCCCCATGCTATAAAACAGTGAAGAACTTTAAGAATATTGAGTGAAATTCTAGTCCAGTGGTTCACATAGTATGAACTTGGAAGTTACAGAGACCTGAGTTCAAATCCCAGCCTTATTAGTTATAAAGTGTGAAATTTAAAGCAAGTTAATCTAAGTTCCTATGTATTAATGGTAATAGTAGTACTTAAGTTGATGGTAGACCTTACTGACAACTTACTTCTCAAATGATGACTACATGGAGACTACGTGAATAGTGCTAGCTGCATAGTTAGCTTTCAGTAAATGAGAGTTGAATCAGGAGATGTGCCCATTCTTTTAAAGTAGAATATTCGGAAGTCCCACATTTCACCACTGCTTATACCTCATTGGCCAAAACGTGGTCACATGGCTATACCTCACTGTGAGAGAGGCTGAGAAACAGTATTTCCCTAGGTGGTCTGGTGCCCAGCTCATAAATCAAGGCCCTGTGATTTAGAAAAGGAAGAGAGAATGGTAGTTGAGGGATAAGTACTAGCCTTTGCCACATGAAAACAGTAAAGCTTTTTTTTTTTTTTCATTTTAGTTATTATGTGGAGGAGGAAGAGCTTGAATGGTCAGTGATAGCAAATAAAAAAAAAAGAAAGAAAAAAAAGCACCTAGTTCATTCTGTTTCTTCTTGGAGCCTAGTCTCTTGTTCTGTCTCCCAAAGATAAATCTTAATTAGAGAAGGTTATTCTGCCTAACATTATAAATAATTAAAGGTTTATTCAAAGTAATGGTCCTTTTTAAAAAAAGTTCCATAAGTAAAAAACAAATCTGTAGAGCTTTTAGTTCTTAATACCAAGATGTGTAGAGATAAATTCAGTGTATTATACCTAATGGATTTTTTTTAATGTTTATTTTTAAGAGAGAAAGAGAGCAGGGAAGGACAGAGAGAGAGGGAGAGAGAAAGAGAGAATCCCAAGCACTGTCAGCACAGAGCCCAATGTAGGGCTCGAACCCGTGAACTGTGAGATCATGACCTGAGCCGAGATTAGCCAACTGAGCCACCCAGGTGCCCCTATACGTAATAGATTTTTAATACAAACCAGTTCCTCTTTTCTTTCTGATTTTTCTAGGAGCTGTCATAAAATTGATTACTTTGAGGTAAAATTAGTATTCTCTGCATATGCTGTATTCAGACAGTACTATATAGTTGTTTTCATCTGTTCTGAGAGTTTGTAGAAACACATGAATGGTAAAGAATAAAGTTAGTCTTCACTGAGCAATTACAAGTGATCTGAGAGGAAGCCACTAACCAGAAAAGAGGCTGCATGTTCATTGTGAGGCACTGACCTTTATGCTTTTTCCTTGTTATTATCTTTTATTATGTGAGTATCTAATGAATGTTTAATATGATATATATTAAAGTTACACAGGCAAAAAAGGAAACCTATATTTTTAAACAGTATAGCTCTCTGAGACCCATTTTGTGTCATAATAACATTTTCTCATAACTGTATAAGAAGAGGAATAACCATAAAAGGTCATGGAGATTTCAAGCTATCTTTTTGATTTTTCAACTGAGAATAGGGGAAAACACTATGAAACAGAAGTAGTTTGGCTTTGTTATTTGAGGAAACTCAGGATTAGTTTGGTAAAAGAGTTGGAAATAGTCCATTACATTTTAAAACTATCATTATATTGGGGCACCTGGGTGGCTTAGTTGGTTAAGTTTCTGATTCTTGATTTCGCCTCAGGTCATGGTCTCACTGGTTTGTGAGATTGAGCCCCATGTAGGGCTTTGAGTTGCAGCGTGGCGTCTACTTGGGATTCTTTCTCTTCCTGTCTCTCTGCCCCTTCCCACTTCTTGTCTCTTTTTCTCTGTCTCAGAATAAATAAATATTTTAAAATATCATTATATTACAGTATCTATAACTTTTTCCATTAAAATAAAATTGCAGAAAATTTGTATCCAGGTAAAAATAGGAATAAAGTTTTATGATATCTATATTATTAAAAAATTCTAATTTTTTTAGCAATTAAGGATTTTATTTTCTACAGATACCTTTCTGGTTAGTATAAAAGCATCTATGTTCCTAACCAGAGTGAGTTTCTTTAATTTCACTTAAAATAATTTATGTTAGTAAGCTTTTGTGCCTTCCTGAAAATTCTTTTTTTTTTTTTTTTTTTTTACTAAAAAAATTATTTTATTTTTGAGAGACCAAGAAAGTGGTCAGGGGAGGGGCAGAGAGAGAGGTAGACAGAGGATCCTTCTGCAGGATCTTTCAGCAGGAAGTAGGCTCCTACTGAAGCCTGAAGCGCAGAGCCCGATGGGGGGGGTTCGAAACCAGTAACCATGAGATAATGACCTGAGCCGATGTCAGAGGCTTAACGGACACAGCCACCCAGGTGCCCCAGATTTACTGAAAATTCTTTGTAGTGTGTATTTTGTGTTTTCATTCCATAATTTTGTAATCATTTTTATTTGAACATAAACAATTGGTAAGGCCCAAAACTTTATTGAAATCTAAGGGAAAAAATAAATGGTATTTGAGATGAGAGGGTAGGATGAGGTGGAGAGAAATATAGGAGTGCTGTATGAAAAAAACTGGGACAGGTCATACAGACAAATCAGGAAGCAAAGCAACCTATCTGACTGTGATGATTTTATACTGATATAGAAGCGTTCAGGAATTAGAGATAGTCCTCAAATTGTGTGATCTATTTGGCCTGTAAATAGTAATTGCCTTTTAACTAATCCCAGATTGAATCCTTTTTCCTCCCATCCCTAATGCTATTCTAAGGTCTCATGCCTTAAATTTCACATCCTAAAATATCAATATTAATCACAAATACAAATAGAAAGAGAATAAACCGAATATGTATGCTTCATCTCCCATTTAAGTTTTGAAATTGGGCCTAGAATATAAAGCAATAGTAGTACGTTGCTTTTTCAGGATGAGCCAGCCTGGCTTAGACTTTTTAAACAGGTGTTTAGTAGTGTTTATGCTGATACAGCTTCCAGAATCAGACAGGGTTACTCCTTAGTGTGCACATTTGATCTGTATTCAACATTTGCTTATTCATCATAAAGTATTTTTCCTGTTTGATGTACTGAATGATTTGGGATGTCTTTGACTGGTACTTGTTAATAGGGGGGACATTTTCATAGTGATTTATTTTTTCATTTCATTTAGATGTTCATTCTAGGATCCCTTTGAATAAAATTTTGTAACCATGAATACATGTGAGAGAAATTTATATGACAACTTCTTTTCACCATCCCCATTAGTGTCGCAGCCCTTAGGTGAACCTTATTTGTAGTGTTAAATGTTTCTTCTTAAGACAAACTTTATCTGGGGTGCCTGGGTGGCTCAATCAATCAAGTGGCCAACTTCGGCTCAGATTGTGTTCTCACGGGTCGAAGGCTTATGAATTTGAGCCCCGCATCGGGCTCTGTGCTGACAGCTCAGAACCTGGAGCCTCCTTCAGGTTCTGTGTCTCCCTCTCTCTCTGCCCCTCCTCTGTTCACACACTCTCTCTCTCTCAAAAAGAAATAAATATTAAAAGTTAAAAAACAAACTTTATAAATTATCTCAAACATTGAGTTAGAAGTTATTTTTTAATGTTTTTATTGTAGTAAAATACACATAACAGAGTTTTTCCATTTGTTATTATTTTGAAGTGTACATTAATGGCATAAATTGCATTTCCCATGTTTTACAACCATGCCACTACCTATTTCCAAAATGTTTTCATCATCACAAACTCTGTACCCATTAAGCAATAACTCTTCCAGCCCTTGGTAACATCTAATTTACCTTCTGTCTCTGAGTTTGCCTGTTCTGTACATATTTCATGTAAGCAGAATCAAATATTTGACATATTTCACTTAGCATGATGTTAGGTCCCTCCGAATTGTAGCAGGTATCAGAACTTCATCTTTATGGCTGGATAATACTTCATCATATGGACATGCCACATTTTGTTAACTTTCATCCATCAGATACTTGTGTTGTGTCCACTTTTGTGTTGACTCTTGTGAGTAATGTTGCTGTGAACATTGGCCTACAAGTGCCTGTTGGAGCCCATTTTCACTTCTCTTGGATCTGTACCTAGGAATGGAATTGCTGGATCATATGGTAATTCTGTGTTGAGAATTCCTTGTTTCTGAGGAACCTCCAGTCTGCTTGGACACCTTTTTGACTAAGGCAGGATTTGTGGTACTTTCTGAACAACACTAATGTCCAGGCGTAGTTCAGCGTATAAGAGGCCTCATTCTTAGTAAGGATGGGAGCACCTGTACACTGAGCACCTGAGCACCCCTTCAACGAGACAGTGCTCAGAAGTTCAGTAGTTAACTCTAGCTTCATTTTCCTGTCATTAACAGCAGTGGTTTATTGAAACAGGTTCTGTGCTTCCCTGATTTGTGTTCATGTCAGAAGGAATAAAAATCCGGCTATTTGAGAAAAGAGAGAAAACAGCTTTATTTCCTTTGTGTGTTTTGTTTTGTTTGTTCTTCTTTGGTTTACTGTGTTATAATCATTAACTAACACTACATATTATATAATTTTGTTGGTGTTGTATTAAATTTACCATTCAGTGGGGCACCTAGGTGGCTCAGTCTGTTTTAAGCATCCAACTCCGACTGACGTCATGTTCTCACGGTTCATGGGTACGAGCCCCGCATCGGGCTCTGTGCTGTCAGCTTGGAGCCCGGAGCCTGCTTTGGATTCTGTGTCTCCGTCTCTCTCTGTCCCTCCTCTGCTCAAGCTCTGTCTATCTCTCTCTCAAAAATAAATAAACCTTAAAAAAATAAAAAATAAATAAGTTTACTATTCAGCTGCTTTAACTAGGAAAATCCACAATTGATTGGAATTGTAAACATACTTCTAGAGTTTTTCTTTATTATTTTTAAAGTTCTTTGTTTTTTTGGTGGTGGTTATGGTAGGATTTTTAAGGTAGAATTTCAAAATTCAGATGCCTAAGTACTTCCTAAGCAAGTGACCTTGAATTAAGAGCATATGGGTAAAAAAGGTACATTTTGTTACAACTATTTTGGAAAATATAGTCTGTTTCTCTGTGAACTTGTCATTAATTTTAATCCTTTATACGAACACTGTTTGTAGTAAGCACCTTTTTAGTGGCATTTTTCATGATTTGGGTGAGTACGTATATAAATGAATTTATAAGGCCTACATTGTATTAAATGTATCTCTTTTCTTCTTTCGCCTTCTGCCTCTGTGTGTGTCTATATGTATGTCTGTATTTATATCTATATGTATATATCTGTATTTATATCTACATGTATATGTCTTATACATATATAGTTGACCCTTGAACAATGCAGAGATTAGGAGCACTAAGACCCCCTCCCCCACAGTTGAAAATCCTCATATAACTTTTGACTCCCCCACAACTTAACTGCTAATTGCCTACTGTTGATAGGAAGCCTTACCAATAGCATGAACAGTCACTTGACACATATTTTTGTATGTTATAGGTATTATATGCAGTATTCTTACAATAGTACCTAACTTTTTCTAAACTTTGTCAGTATATACATGGGCTTGCACAGTTCAAACCCTTGTTGTTTAAGGGTCAGCTGTACTTATATCTATAAACTATCCTTGAGAAGTAATGACTTTCCAGAATGTGCCTATCTATATAATTTACACTTACAAAAATGCCTGCCAAATATTCAAAAATTTTGGCACATTCTACCACATTTTTTGACACTTCGTCTTTCATCATTGCTGCTCTTAATTCAAATGATCATAAGTCACCCATGATAGCTTTGTGTAGGGTTATCATTACAGTAAGGGCTTTCTAAAAGTGTAACATTGCACAGTGGCAAGTTCAGATACTCTTGGGACTTTAGATGTTTTATTCTGTTGAGTTTATATCGAGAATCTTGAAGTTAGAGTCTCTGAAACACTTCTATTTCTTGTTGAATTTAAGAAAAGTTATTTATAAATAACGATCTTATGTTATCTAACAATTGTATGAAAATTCTGCTTCTTATTTAAATTTCTGGTTACTTAAGCTCATAATTTTAGAGCTGTTCATAACATTTTCATTTTCAATACACTCTCGCACCAAGAAAAGATAAAATCTTTTAGACTTACATTTCACATTACGTTAAATGTAAAAGTTTTTAATAGTTCATGTGTAAAGTCAGTTAATAATAAGAAAAATATACTTAACATTCTAATATTTTCTTTAAACAAATGATATTGAAAGTCTGGTTTTCAACTTGAATATTGTTTGCATTATGTGCAATCATTATCAAGATCCTAAATCTACAGGTGTTTGACTTCCAGTTAAGCTATTTATTTCAGAACAGAGGACTGTTTTTTGGATCTAATATGAGTCTTCTAGAGTAAGTAGTTCCGCATGAGCCTAAATTTTAAAAAATACAGTTCAAGCAAAGAAGGAAGGCATTCATTTTCATGTTGGAAATGCATCTAGAGGGAACATTTCCTCATATGGTCCAACTATTGAATGCAGGTGAAATAAACCAAAAAAGGGGAAACTTACTTTTTTCCATTTATAAAGTAACTAAAGAACTGAATCAAGGTACTTTGTTATATAAATATGTATTTTTATTTTTTCCTCTATCTCAAAGATATGTTTTGATAAGCTAAATACTTTCTATAATAAAATTATTTTTATTTAGTTTGTGAATGATCTGCATTAAGTGCTTTTTTTTATTATTAAAACTTTATAGTCAGTATAATCTAGTGAGAACACTTTTGGCTCTAACAGAAACAGAATTCTGTTCTTGGATCTGGCTTTGTATGTAACACCAAGTACGTCATTTTTCTTCCATATGTACCTCATTTACTGCAGTGTTTCTATTACATTTCAGACTTTTCATATGGTGAGTAGTATCTGTAGCCTGGAAGAACAGTTAGCAAGTATACTAATTGCACTTTTGTGGTACGGTCTATTCTCCAGGCTTACTATTTATTGATTTAATTGATGCCTGCTGCTTAATCAGAGGTTTTCCCCACATGGAACTATTTGATAAACTTGGCATAAAATGCAAGATCTGTGAAATGTAAACAATGTTCATAGTATAAGGACCTATAATCAAGCCAGACTTCTAGTCATTTGAAAATAGTACAGCTGCATGAGAAGCCGTTTTCTATTTGATCTTCTTTCCTGTGGACATTTAAAAGTACTGTCTTTATTGGAGCATCCACATGCTAATATTTATTATGATAGCTCATCTCTTTTTTCCCCGTTTTCTGTCCTAGCGACCCCTGCCTCCCATGTGTCTTGCCACTCCTTTTGTGTACATTTTATTCTGATTCCTTCTTTTCCTCGCTGAGTATCTTTCTTCTTGCTTTTCTGATTTTCTTAATTCTGACTTTCTTTTTTAGTCTAATCTAAGTCAGACCGTAGTGCGTGTACTGCTGAAGCAGCTGGAAACAATCTCTTAGCTTTTGCATTCTTTGGGCACCGCAGTTTGGGAACTATGGATTGTATGCCTTTGTAGGCATGTTCTGTTCAGGATATTCCTGAGGCCTCGCAGCCAGTCCTTTTCTGTCGCCTTTGTGGCAGACGATGGTTTCTTGAGAGAAACGATGAGTTTGATTGTTTTCTTCAAAACCCACAACGTTGTATGTTGTTAGCAATTTTAAACAACTTTTGAACAGCTACTACAATGGTGTCATCTGTTAGAGAAGAGGGAGTAGAAAATACGTTTACATTAATAGAAATTAATGGGGCCACAAAGAACCCTTATCCATTTCAAATGGTCCTTAGTAAAGACATCCAATTAGCCAGTGATTTATAGAAAAATTGTTGAACTTTATGAGAACATGGTAAAATGCTGCTTTATTCAATACAAAGGATCAGGATTTAAATATATCTATATATTTTTTATAGTTTTCTGAGATTACTTACCTTAGTGCTGATTCCACTAGGAGGTGGAACTTTTACATAGGTACGAGATTATTTCTCAAGCAATTTCACAGTAGAAATTACTTACATTGAAAAGTGCCTAGAATAATGAGTTGAAATGTCCTTGTATATTAAACAGTTACTTGGTGTTTTCTTTCTTCACCATCACAGCCATTATATTTCTTCTGGATTTTCTGACACATTACAACTTGAAGTGCTGTTATTGTGTCTGTGTGTGTGTGTGTCTGTGTGTGTGTGTGGTATTTAATTATTATTATGTAAATTTAAATTGCTTTGAGAATCTGTTACTGGCCTTGTGATCTTTAGTACATTTGTAGACAATAATATATTTGCACACTGCAATGCAATGTTAAAACCTAGGGCTGACAATCCCTTGAGAGAAAGATGTAGTAGTATATGATTATGAAATTTGATAAAAATACTACTTTAACACTACTTATATATATTTAACATCATCTGTTTCAATGTTGGGATGGCGTTGTTTTTTTAATTGCCATTTGAATTGTGTATAACAGAAAATTACTTAATGGACTATAAAGGAAATTGTTTTAAAAAGCATCAAATATTTTTATTTTTAACATAATTTTTTCCTCACCCTCGTTTATTTGTTTTATCTTAATGTGTCTCCACCCCATTATTTAGAGTTCTCCTTATGCATAAAGTACACACAGGCCCACTGAGTACCTCATGAATCTGTTTCTTTTATTACAGTTCATCAGGCAGCCAGAGAGGACACCGTGGTTTTGAAGATTGGCTCTGTTGCCATGGCTCCCCAAGCTGACAATCCCCTTGGCCGATCTGTCCTCAGGAAAGATATTTACCAGTAAGTTTATTTTCTTATATTCAATCTTGCAATAATTTCGTCCTGCAAAGAGGTACACTGATCAATAAAACTTGCTTAGTGTGGCCTGTAGAAATACTTTTCATTCGGGATCTTTTGATATTTAAAACCAGGTTTTTCTGATTTTCTTCAGTTGTGGGTTTTTAAATTCATTCAGACAAATCAAGTATTTCTGTGAAGTGTTGATGAATAACAGAATGTAAGTACCAAGTCTCCATAAAACTGAAGAAGCTCAGTTTGGAAAGTTTTAGCAGACTTTAAATTTGACCAAATCTCTAATCACATAAGAAAATGAGGTTCTCTCTAGAACTACCACATCCTACTGTAGTCATGTTGTATCAAATTGAAGCATTTTTTAAATTTAACTATAAGCCATTATTTGAAATGCAGGGCTATGGATGTCATGTGGATCAAAGCTGTAAAGAAAAGCAAACTTCTAAGGAGAAATTTCACAGTAAACACTTTCTGTGAAAATGCCATGCTCTGGGTTTTGTCACTGAGTATTTGCAAACCACACCAAGCATACATGGACGACTAAACTGGTGAACATATGTAATCAACATGATAAAAATAATACATCATTCATACTGGCACTGCTGCCAGACATGAAAGTGCAGTTGCAAATAATACCAAGTGAGAAAAATCACAGAAATACAGATGAACAAGTGTCTTATTCATCCTGCTGGTCTGCTTCTCAGATGAGGTAGTGTCACCCTTTTAAAAATAAATTTCTACTGTTCTCCAATAAATGTTACTGTTAGGAAAGTTTCTGATTTTCGTAATGTACTTCCCACCCAGAGGTTGATAGCAATTTTTCCTTTAAGTGGACCTAGGGATTTTATTTTCTCTAATTTTTCTATTATTTGAGTTGATTTCTTTTCTTTTGAACTATGTATCAGGTTCTCTTTCTTGTATTACTTTTGTTGGTAGCTTATAGTTATCATCCCTTCAGTAAGTTCTTATTTTGCTAGCTTGTGTAGACTCTCAGGATGTGAGGACTGAAGGAGGCTTCGGATTTTCTAATCCGACTGCCTTATTTTATAGGTTAGGAAACTAACTGTCTCTGGTTAAGTGATGATAGACACAAGATCACAACTCGTAACTTTTTACTCTCTCAGTGTCTAGGGAAAGGATTATGGTAGAATTTTTTTCTCAGTGAAAATAATTTAATTTTCTAACATTTGAAAGCGTTTTCAGCTATATTTATCTTTTGTTTTTCTTTTCAGAAGTAAGTGGCCCTTCCTTAAAGAGGGTCTTACTTACGGTGAAAGAAATATGTTTTACATTAAAAGATCTTATCACCATTAATAAAGTGAACTCATGAGTTACTTCCTTTCCTCCTCTACCCTCTTTCTGGCTCTTTAGAAGTCATTTGGGAAGATGGGGCTCTCATAAGCCTGTTTGTCATTACTTTCTTCTCGTTGTCCTTGAACGATTTTTTCTCAGTCACTGTCCTTATTTACTTGCCATATTTTCTTCATACCTATTTTTTCCTTCTCTTTTTGTGTCTTTATTCTTTACCTCTTCCTTTTCTATATTTCTTTCTTTTCTTTACTTTCTACCTTCTTTCCCTATCTCATTCCTTTCGCTATTTCACTACTTAAATTATTTTGTAGAATGTGGAAATGTAGTCAAAAAGTAAATTAAGTGTAAATAACATAGTATTTTTTTTATTTTTTTCTTAAGTTTTTATTTATTTTTGACAGAGAGAAAGAGTGAGCATGAACTAGAG
The DNA here is from genome assembly GCA_030068075.1 of Paguma larvata. NCBI lineage: Eukaryota > Metazoa > Chordata > Mammalia > Carnivora > Viverridae > Paguma > Paguma larvata. The sequence goes on from CM057838.1 coordinate 43,791,256, forward strand.
AGGGGCAGAGAGAGAGGGAGACAGAATCTGAAGCAGGCTCCAGGCTCTGTGCTGCCAGTACAGAGCCTGACGCGGGGCTCAAACTCACAAACCATGCGATCATGACCTGGGTCAAAGTCAGGTGCTCAACCGACTGAGCCACCCAGGTGCCCCAACATATAGTATCTTTTAGATCTTCAGTGCCTCACATCCTGACTCATGCAAAACATATAAAAATATGTACCAAGTACATACAAAGTACAGAAAAGGTACTTTATAGAATAAATGCCCCAATTTTTTTTATAATTGACAAACCACGGTGCACAGAATTTTTACATGATTTGCCAAAATCATACACTTAACTAAAGGCAGAGCACTTCAGAATCAATTTTTTATGAATTCCTTTCAGAGCTATTTTTTTTTATTTTTTTTTAACGTTTATTTTTGAGAGACAGAGCATGAGCAGGGGAAGGGCAGAGAGAGAGAGAGAGAGAGAGAGAGAGGCAGACGCAGAATCTGAAGCAGGCTCCAGGCTCCAAGCTATCAGCACAGAGCCTGACGCGGGGCTCGAACTCACAGACCGTTAGATCATGACCTGAACTGAAGTCGGACGCTTAACCGAGTGAGCCACCCAGGCGCCCCCAGAGCTATTTTTAAATATTTATTTTTATCATTTAGTCCCTCTCCTTCATCATATAATTTAGTCATTGCACTCACCTACTGCATGTTTTTACTTCTTCTTTCTTTTAATCTGCTCTTAGTACTTTTTCTTCCTCCCTTGACTTTTCTGACTTCCTCAACGAAATCAGTAGCATCTATAAAAAAATCCATAGCTAACATATTTGATGGTGAAAACTAGGTCCTTTCCCCCTAAGATCAGGAACATGACAAGGATATCTGCTGTCACCACTTCTACTTAGCATTATACTAGAGGTTCTAGATATGGCATTTAGGCAAGAAAATGAAATAAAAGACACCCAGATTGTAAGGAAGAAATAAAACTGCCTTTTTGTAGACAACATGATCTTGTATATACAAAATCTTAAGGAATCCACTGAAAAACTTTTGGGCAAGTTAAGTTCAGCAAGGTTGCAGAATACAGAATTAAATTATAAAAGTCAGCTCACAGTAACACTAAGCTACGAACTATCTAAAAGTGAAATTAAGAAAAATAATTCCATTTTTAATCACATCAAAAAGAATTAAATACTTATGAATAAATTTACCAAAAGAAGTGTAAAACTTAATCCTCTGAAAATTACAAAACATGGTTGAAAGAAATTAAAGATCTAAACCACGTGGAATTATATCCTGTGTACAAAGAATCTTAAAAAGATCTAAATAAATGAAATAATATCCCATGCACATAGATCAGAAGACTTAGATAATGTTAGATGGCAGTACTCCTCCAAATAATTTGCATTCATCACAATCCACACATCAAAATTTCAGCTAACTTATTGGCAGAAATTGACAGACTGGGTCTCAAATTCATATGGAAATTCAACAGACCCAAGCAATATTGCAAAGGAAGTTGGAAGGCGGACACATCTTGATTTCAAAACTTAGGATAAAACAATCATAATCAAGACAATGGAGTACTGGCATGAGGATAGATGTATGTCAATGAATGAACTGAGATTCCACAAATAAACCATCACATTTACTATCCATTGGTTTCTGATAAGAAAGCCAAGATAATTCAGTAGTAAGGAATAGTCTTTTCAACAAATAGTATTCAGACTACTGAATATTTACATGAACTTGGACGTTTACCTTATACCATACATAAAAATTACGATGTAAATATAAGAGATACAAATATAAGAAGTAAAATTCTGAAATTTATAGGAGGAAGGAAAGGAATAAATCTTTGTGCCCTCGGATTAGGTAATGACTTCTTAAAAATGACACCAAAAGCTAAGGAGGGCACAAAAGAAAAAAATAGATAAATTCAATTTTATTAAAATTGTAAATTTTTTTTAATAGAACTCTGTCAAGAAGGTGACAGTCTATAGAAGGTGAGAAAATATTTACAAATCATGTATCTTTTAAGAGATTCGTATCCACAATATGTAAAAAAAACTCTTACAGCTCAATAATAGAAGAACAACCCAATTAAAAAATGAGCAAAGGATTTGCATAGTTAAATATGCAAAGAAGATATAAACATGGCCAATAAGCACATGTTAAGATCTTCAACCCTGTTAGTCAGTAGAAACATGCAGGTCAAAACTGTACCCCGTAGTGTGGCTATAATAAAAAAGACAACTGATGTGGAGAAATTGGAACCCTCATACATTTCTGGTGGCAATGTAAAATGGTGCCGCTACTGTGAGAAACTCCTCATAAGGGTAAACATAGAGTTATCATGTGATGCAGCAATTCCACTCCTAGGTATGTCTCCAAGATAACGGAAAACTCCATCACACAAAAGCATACACACCCATGTTCATAGGAGCACTACTTACAATAGCTAGAAGTGGAAAATACCCAAAGGTTTTTCAGTTGACAAATGGCTAAACCAATGTGGTATACTCATAGAATAGTATTCTGCCAAAGAGAAGAATAAGGTCCATGTTTTAACATGGATCAACCTTGGAAAAACGCAGAGCAAAAAAAACCAGACACAAAAAGCCACATATTATATGATTCTATTTATATTTAAATGGAATGACCAGAATAGACAAATCCATCGAGACAGAAGAGTGGTTGCTAAGACAGAAGAGAAGAATGACTGCTAATGGGTGTAAAATTTCTTTTTGGGGTGATAATAATGTTCTAGAACTAGATAGTGATGTACAATCATCTATCCAGTGAGTACTTGTACAATGAAGGACATATAGTGAGTACAATGAGAATATGCAAAAAAAAACTAAATTATACACCTCAAGAAGGATCAATTTTATGGGATGTAAATCATATCAATAAAGCCGATTTTTATTTTTAAATCAAAGATTCATATCACAAATTGGTCCAGAGTAATTAAATTCCAGAGAGAGTAAAATACCTGTCCTAGGTGCGTGGAGACAGGATGTTCTTTTCACCTTTGAAATTATTTGCCTTATCTGGCTATAAGCAGAGGTATTTTATTGTGGAAAAGAGTAAACCAAGGGACATTTATTGATCATGGGCTAGAGTGACACATTGGAATCTGGAGGAACCCCAAACCCACAGTCATCCATAGTATTGTTTTTGAGTGTTGGGTTGGGAGAGGTTGCTGGTAAGAAGAAAACCAATTTCACAAAGTTTCACATTCCTTAAAAGATAAACCCATGTTGGAGGTGTACTCTTCAATACAGTAGTCACTAACTACTATGGCTCTTCTGCCTTTGAAATGTATCTAGTCCGGGGATGCCTGGCTCACTTAGTAGGTTGAGTGATGTACTCTTGGTTTCAGCTCAGGTCACAATCCTGGGGTTGTAGGATCGAACCCTGCATTGGGCTCTGTGCTGAGGGTGGAGCCTGCTTGGGACACCCTCCCTCTCCCCCGCCCCCTTCTCTCCTCCCCCTCCTCCCCAACCCCCTTCTCTTCCCATCTCATCTGCTGGCACTCTCTCTAAGATCAGGTAAGAAAAGAAAATTAAAAAAAAGAAATGTGGCTAGTCCAAACTGAGATATTCTGGAAGTATAACATATATACAATATTTTGAATAATTAATAAAATATCTCCTTAATCTTTATATTGATTTTATATAATGATAACCATAATTTTGATATGTTGAGTTACATTACTGCAACTATTTTCCACTGTTTTTTTAAACCTTTTTTCAATGTGGCTACTAGCAAATTTTAATTTACAGAAATAGCTCACATTTGTGGCTTGCATTATATTTCATATATATATATATTTATATATAGTGCATCTCTACTGGTAGAGGCCTACAATAAACACAGGATAAGTCTTGCCTTTGGGACCTTTGAAACCAGAGGTGAATTAAGTTCAAAGTTGTAAATCTGTCCCAACTTTTCATTAGCTCAGCTAATGATTGAATCAAAATTTTCCCCTGCTTACCCATTCTGCCTGGCAGGAAAATGTGTGACTTCTAGTCTTTTTATACATGATGTCCAATATATAACCAAAAATTCTAAGTTACCAAAGAAGCAAGGAAATCAGATCCATTATCAGGAGAAAATTTGGCTCATAGGAAAAGACCTACAGGTGATTGAGATGTTGGAACAGGTAGACAGGAGTTTGAAATAATTGTTATTAGTGTTCTAAAGAAAAATGTTGAAAACATAAAGAGTTCATAGAAATGAGGTCTAGTTAAAGTTCTGAAACTGAATAATACAGTATTTGAAATTAAAGACTCATTGGATACCTATAACAGCAAATGGACAAAGCAGAAGATTGGATTAGCGAATTTAGACATAGCTAAATAGAAATGATCCAAACTGAAACACAGAGAGGAGGAAAAAGAGACCAAGAGAACAAACTGAAAAACATGTAGGTCACTGCCGAATGGTCTAATGTACATGTAAGTAGAAGAAAGAACAACAAAAGGCATAACTAAAATGATAACCCTTGAGACTTTTCTAAAATTAACAATAGTCATTAACCAGTGGATCCAAGAGACCTAATACCCTATCCTCACTAAAAGCAAAATATATGCAAGGAAAACTACATCTAGGTACAATATGGTCAAATTACTGGAAATCAAAGATAAAGAGACTCCTCCCTGATGGGCTGAGGGTGAATGCTGAGCAAGGAGAGAGAGAATGCAACACCTGCCTCCCTCAACACAGGTTCCCAGGTCTAAAACATGTCTGTACTTGGGAGGGAGGAGATGCCTTTATCTTTAAAAAGGTTGGGTATTTTTATTATTAATATATATATTAAAATTTCAAAAATCCTAAATGTGACCAATAATATAAAAGAAACCTTTGAAGGAACAGTAAGACTGAAATAACTAAAGATCTTAAAGATAAGAAAACTAGGGGACATGAGACCGTTCTTTAAATACTGACCTATCATGTGTCACAGGGAATAGTTTTATTCCTTCTGAAGCTAAGAACAGACCTAAAATCATTAAGTTAGTGGATCTTACAGTGACAATTTGCAGCTCAATGGAATGAAGACCTTTCAGTTATAAAAGTCTAACAATAAATGGGGCTATTGTTCATTATGCCTTATTTAACAAATGTTTTTTGTGAGCCTACTGCACATTAGGTACTTTTCTAGGTATTGAGTGAATGTCAAGACAAAGAAAAAGCCTTGCACTCATGGGGGAGTCAGTCACAAATTAAGAAATGTGCTAGTATATTATAATTGTGGAGGCAGGGAAGAAGACAGGAAATGGGAGTTAGAGATGGACTTGATGGCCTAATAAGAGAAGGAATGGCTCATTGAGAAAGCTAAGGATTCCTGAAGCAGGAGGCTGCAAAGGAAGCCAGTGGCAGCTGAAGCAGTACATATGCCTGAGGCAATGTGGTAAGACACAGTATGGAGGAAACTTAGAGGCCATTGTTAGGAGCGTGGCTATCATTTCGAGTGGGATGTGGTTGTGGAGGAAAATAATCCACACATGCAGAATTTTGAAATAATGATTTTGTTGTTTACCAGTTATCTACCTGCAAAAAGAAATTATGGGATCACCAGCAGGGACTAAAAATATACATTTGAAAACAGGTGAAGTTTGCCTTTAATACAAAGAGAGTCACAGTTCAGAGAACAAATGGGAGTTTAACATTGATCTCTAAAGAAGTCATGTTAAGGATTATTTCTATCATTTGAATTAACTGAATGTGTGATATGAAAGTTTTCTGATTTTGAGGGGTTGATTTCTTCATCAGATGAGAAGCCTTTAGAGTTTTGAGCTGGAGGAGTGGCAGAATCCAGTTGACATTTAAGCAGATAATTCAGGCCAACATGTGAAGAATAGACTGCAGGCAGGGAAGGGCAAGGGTCTGTGACTGTTGCACTCATCTTGGCAGGAGACGATGGTGGTTTGGCTGATGGTAGTGGCTGTGGAGGTGATGAGAAGTGGTCAGATTCTGGACATATTTTAGAGGTAGATTCAGGAGAAGTTGCATATGGATTGCACGTGGAATTGGAGACAAAGGAGATAAGGATAATTCAGTTGTATGGCCTAAGCAACTGGAAAGATGAAATTAACTGAGGGAAGGAAAACTGTGGAAGGATGTAGTTTGGGGTTTGGCAGGTGGAGATCAGGAGTTCACATTTTTTTGAAATGTTGACTAGCTTAGGGGGTCCTGAGCTCCCCCTTGCTGATATAGCAGAGGCTAATCCACCAGGTAGAAAGCTAAGAGGGGCTTATATGTTGAATTAGACCAGTGCTGCTTTTAATGTTTACTCATTTTTGAGAGAGAGACAGATTATGAGCAGGGGAGGGACAGAGAGAAAGGGAGACACAGAATCTGAAGCAGGCTCTAGGCTCTGAGCTGTCAGCACAGAGCCCGATGTGGGTCTCGAACCCATGAACTGTGAGATCATGACCTGAGCCAAAGTTGCATGCTTAACCATTTAACCGGCTAAGCCACCCAGCCGTCTCTAGACCGGTGCTTCTTAAACTTAATGTACATATAAATCACCTAGAGATCTGTTCAAATGCAGGTTTAGACTAGGGAGGTCTGGAATGGGGCCTGAAACTCCATATTTGCACCAAGCTCCCAAGTGATTGGGTAGGACACTGATACTGAGGTGCTGCTTCAAGGCCCACACCTTGGGTAGCAGATTAGATGGCTTCCAAATCTTTTGAACAAAGAAGATTTTAAAAACATATTTTAATAAATGCTAATAATTTTTAATGCCAAAAATTCAAACATTGTGAAAAGCCCTTTGACAGCAAGTAAGTACCATTCATCCCCACATTTTCCTGCTCCCTAAGCAAGACCATCCTCAGTGGACTCTTTTTTTGAGTTCAAAGTTTTTACAGATTTGCAAATGATAGTAGTTGTTACTTTTAGAATCCATGATTCAGAAAATATAAAATAATAAAATGTGTTAAGTTACTGATAACTTATCTGAATTTGCACGCCATTACTCTCAAAAGATCTGACCCACTAGAAAACAACAGAGCATATATATAGCATGTTATTTATTCAACATTCGTGCCCAGCTCTGTGTTGTCACGAATGCCTCTCTTGACCCTCTACTGTTTTTACCTACTTCCTCCTTTTAGCCTACTGATCTTTCTAGCCTCCAACTACTAATTCCTGCCTAAGGTGATCTCCCAGTTACCTTTCACCTCCTTCTGAGATTCTCCTGTGATGTGTGTTCAACTGTTTTTTCCCTGACTTACACTGAAGTTCTGAAGCACGGTTTGGCCTGACAGATTTTCCTCTCTCTTACACAACCTCTTTCCCTCAGAGATGATTCAGGTTCTTGTCTCTGGCTAAAAAGCAACAGAGAAACAATTAGGGATAAAAGGTTATAAAGGCAGATTTAAAAAAAAAATGATCTGTGCTGAAAAGTGTTCCTTCATAGGCTGATTTAAGGAAATTAAGGATTATGAAGTAAAATGTTTAAATGTGTTTGTAGCTTAACCACATTAATGATTTAATAAATTTGGTTATACTTTTGTTATGTAAATGGTTTATATATATTTTTAGAGACTCTGTTCTTCAAATGCTGGTTATCATCTGCAGCTCAATAACTGGAGAGTTTCTGGTTGTTTCTACTAAAAAAAAAAAAAGGTATACATATAGGTCAGGACCTTACACCGTATGATAGTATACTTGCTATAGGAAAATTACATTGGATTTATATTATCTCTACTTCCTAGGACTTGCCTAAAAGTGTCACTGACTGTGAGGCCAAATACAATCTCCAAGTATTTTAACTTGATTTTCATTTTTTTAAATGATATTTAACTTTTTTTTTTAAATAAGAGAAATAGAATCAATAGCTCTATATCAGTCATTAGAACAGTAGGGATTTTTGAGATATTCATGCTGTCACATTGAATGTATGTATGTGTGCATTAATTCATTTATTACTTTGTAGTTTTTTCTTAAAAGATTCATTAATTATTTCACCTATTCAGCAGATACCTACTGAGCGCCTACAGTGTACTTGACACCTATGCTAGAAATGTACTTTTGAGTAGGACTTAATGGTATCTCCCTTCATTGAACTCAAGACCCCAACCATTTTATTCAAGTCAATGAAATCACATTGTAAAGCTCTGCTAAATTCAATAGCATAATAATTCACGCTTTGTCATTTGCTTAATGAAATAAGCAAAGTCTGAAGTTATTAACTTGCACCCTAAACCTTTTCATGTCCTTACAGTATTAGGTCTTACATCTTCTGAAAATTATTATAGGAGGAGAGAATGATTCCAGAAGTTCCATCCAGAGTTGTAGCTGGAAGGAATAGGGAAAGGTGTTCTTTATTTCCACTCAATGATTTTTCTTTTTAAAAATGGAATAGAATAGAAACAGTGACATTAGTTATTCATGAGTCTATTTAAGTAAATGCATCATATTTTCAGTATATTTTAGTGGTCTGTTTTTAAAAATCTGTTTATATTCCAAGTTTTAAAAAATTGTTTAGAATTTAGTTTATCATTATTTAGTAGTCTCCTTATCAAATTAAGATATGAAAAGTTAAAATAGGATTTTTTAAAATAAATTGTTGGAATGATACCTTTTTAATAGTAAATCTACCTTTATTTTACTCTCTTAATAAGCCTATATTAAAGTTTTTAAAATAAAAGTATAGTAGTGTTCATTTTTTCAGTTAAATGTTACTGAATTATGTGCAATCGAAAATAGAATCCCAGTGCTTGTTCTGATTAATGACTACTTCCTAACTTTGTGGCCATTGTTAACAGTTAGGTTGACACTTTCTTAGACCATTTCTGTGTATCTGTGAGAGAGTGAGAGACCGTCTCTACCTGTCTTAAATAATGGGGTCTAGATAGTGTTTTGCAGCGTGGATTTGTTTTAACTCGGTGTGTTGTGGACACCCTTCAGTGTAATCACATTCACAAATGCTTACCTGTTTTTGAACTGTTTTAGATACAGATCCAAAGACTATTTAAAAACTACGGTTTGTTTCTAGCCAACAAAGTGTTCTCCATTATTAAAAAACTCTGTGAAAACTTCTGTAGAACGCATTGTGACGAAGACTTCCCAGACTTCAAAATATCCCTGTACCTGGGAAACTGTAAAAGGAAAAGTTAGTTGTTTCTCTCAGTGTGATAGCCGCTGGGTTGTTCTTCAGAACAAATACATCAGTACCAACAGGACAGCTATTCTTTGTTACCATGTGAATTGAAAAGACCCAGGGGATTCACAGTTTAGTCCTACTGTATGAATTAGAATCTTGTAGGCATTTGGGCTTTAATGTCCCACTTGGAAACTCTGTTCAGCATCTGTAATAAGGTTTGATTTTTAACGTGACAAAATGTCTGTCTTTTAACCCAACATACCTCTTCTTCTGTGAGCTGACCTCAGCCTCTATTTCGAATCTTACCATTGTTTTCTTACAGAAGAGTCTTGTTCAAATTAAAATATTTTGTTTACCCCAGTAATGCTTAGTAGGTTCTTTGCTGTGGCCCTTGTGTATGTATGCATTTTCAATTTTCTTGAAATACAGTTTTTTTTCCAGGTTAGCCTTTCAAAGAGTTTTTATTATAAAAACTACATTGGAGAGGTTACGGATTCTTAAAAAATCTTTTTCTTTGGTATTCAATAAGGTTAATATAAAAATATTCCTAAGATCACATCTTTCTTTTAATGTCTCATTTAAATCCTTCTCTCTGTCTCTCTCTCTTTTTTTTTTTTTTTTTTGAAAACTTTCATAATCAGTTTACTTAGAATGTCTTCTTTCTTTGGCCTTCAGTACCAGTGCCTGAGGCACCTTTCCGCAACCGCAGCAGCAGTGGCAGTAATAGCTAATGTCTATTGAGTGCTTCCTTGTGTCAAGGATTCTACTTGATGTTTCAGTGTGATGCCTACTTCGCTATACCTTTAAGTAATAAGAGTCAGGTAGTATGACTGTCTGTACTTTAGAGACAGAAACTGAGTCTACAGACATTAAGTGATTTCTCCTGGGTCACACGTAAAATAAGTGACAGAACCTGTTCCCTTTGTTCATGCTCTTTGCCACTACATTTCGCTGCCTGTTTGACTGAGTTTCTTATAAGATGCTGGCTTTAACTTTTTGATTTGCAAATCATAAGAGACTCGCAAATACAGAGAACAAACTGAGGGTTGCCAGAGGGGTATAGGGTGGGTGGATGGGCGAAATGGGTGAGGGTGGGGACTTGTTAGGGTGAGCACTGGGTGTTACATGTAAGTGATGAATCACTAAATTCTACTCCTGACACCATTATTACAGTACATGTTAACTCACTTGGATTTAAATAAAAATTAAAAAAAAAATAAAAGCAGATCTTTAAAATCAAAAAAGATGCTGGCTTTAATTTACAATTAAACAGCATAGAACTCTAAGTTTGAACTTCATTTTTTTGAAGTTTTTTGAATTTTTTGAATGCATTCATGTTTCATTAAATTTTATAACTGTTGAGATGATAGATTTTTTTCTAACAATATTCTTGTTAACAATGAGTAAACGGAGGGGCACCTGGGCGGCTCATTCGGCTGAGCGCCCAACTTTAGCGCAGCTCATGATCTCACGGTTCATGGGTTCAAAGCCCCACGTCAGGCTCTGTGCTGACAACTCACAGCCTGGAGCCTGCTTTGGATTCTGTGTCTCCCTGTCTCTCTGCCCCTGACCTGCTCACTCTCTTTCTCTCAAAAATAAATAAACATAAAAAATAAATAAAAATTAAAAACAATGAGTATATTGAAAAAACTAAACGTCAGTAGTTTTAGTGCATTTTCCTAAGGTTTCCTAAAATATTCCGAGCTAGGATGGGCTTAGTATTATAGATATTAGAGCCATAATTTATGATGAAAACTCCTGTAAGTCTAGTGTTAGAGTTCTTTGGTCATTGGATGTACTTGAACATAAAGTCTATTTTAAAAGAATTTTCTTTAGGCTGTCCTTCTTACTGCATGATCTACATAAAATATCTCCCCATTAACATCCCTAGCTCACGATTTGGATCGTCATCAAGCTTTTTCTCACATCTGTTTTGAGCTCCGAAATGAATCGTGACCAGAATATAAGTATTAACATAGATTGGCTGACTAATAAACTCAGTACATTCCTGTAAATTTTATTTCATAATATATTTTAAATGATTATAAAACATAATGATAAATCTTTCTCTTTACCTTAGTATAATTTAATTATTTCTCTAGTTCTGTCTCAAAATTATGAAAGAGAAGGAAAAAGTTGAAACTCTTTTTTTCTTTGTTGTATTTCTGTCTTCTCCCCAGCATACTCTTACATATCACAACTTTTCTCCTAAATTGTGTAAAAGAAAGTATTGATTTTCTTATGTTAAATCAACTGTGTACTGTTTGTTCACATATATTTTTATACACAAAAATTATATCAAAGTTGAATAAGCATGTAATGTGGAATTTTAGTACTTTGGGTGTTTTCTGTCTCACCCTTGCAGTTGAGAAATACTGTGTTTAAACTACATATATGAAAATAGAGCTTATAGAATTAGACATATAGATTTGGAAGTCATTTGAGATTATACGTAGACTTCTGACGTCATATTGTCATACTGTCTAAAAATTCACAAAATTTTCAATATCCACCCTAAAAGACTTAAGCTAGTGATTATAACAAAATTTGCTTCATACTTTTTTCTAAAATATTTTATTAAAAAGAATTTTAAAATACTCAAAACATTTTTTCTTTTGTACTCTTTTTTTTTTTAATGTTTATTTATTTACTTTTGAGAGAGAGAGAGCACAAGCAAGGGAGGGACAGAGAGAGAGGGAGACACAGAATGGGGAGCAGCTCCAGGCTCCAAACTGTCAGCACAGAGCCCAAAGCGGGGCTCGAAACCACGGACCCTAAGATCGTGACCCAAGCTGAAGTCGGATCCTTAATCAACTGAGCCACCCAGGCGCCCCTCTTTTATACTCTTAATTACGATGTTTCTTACTGTTCATCTTTTACTTGAGAGAACTATATTCTTCTTATAATTGGATATTTGTGGAGTTCTGCATATAGCTCTTGGTTCATGCCATAAATATCTGTGGGTCTTCTGATGTCCCTTCTGGGATTTTTATCTGTGACTAATTTATTCCATAGCTTTAAAAAAAAAAATATTGTCAGTTGTTGAATTTTTCTGCCATTTCTTTTTTGCAGACATTCGCTAATCCTTTTTAGTGCATTCAGTACTTAATAGATTGAATGTAGTATTGGGTTTCAGTTTTTCTCCATAGAGAATTTCGTTCTCTTAGAACTTGTCTACAAGCATTATGTGAAAACTCCATGGTAACTTTGACTAACGTTTTACAGACATGTCTTATAAATGAGGCTTCTGACAGGTGTACTCTGTCTGTGGCAGTTGCATTTATGGAATTTTACTTTTGAAGAATTACAAAAGTTAGAGGAGCTGATTCATTTTCACCTTATCTTAGAAATCTTCTCCGAGAAGATTTCCATTACTAGTGCCCCTCCAGCGTTTCTGTTCCATTTATGCTTTCCTATGGACGACTTGTGCAATAGTGGTTGCTCTCTGCTTCTCACTGTGAGCCTGATGTGCTACCACTCGTCACAGTAAGAGTGTGAAAACATGCTTTGTTCTTTTATCATTGATAAGAAAATTTAACTTTCATTACAAAAATTCATTTTATGACTATAATTTTGGCAGCATAAGTGTTCAACATAAATCCACTTTCTAAATGGAAACTTTACTGGAAACTTGTAAAGCTGAATTTTTTTTAAAACTACTGTAAAAAAGTCTTAATTTTTTATTCACTTTGATACATAATCACATGAGTATTTTTTAAATTACACTTTACGCAAAATCAGGACTCAAGTATCTCATTTAAGATTTTAAATAAATAGACCTTGATGCAATCCGAGAGACAGACATTGGCATGCAACAGAATATTTCATCTACATTAAAACCTTGGCAGTATCTTTTTGTAACTTTTAACCTTCTAATGGTGATTCTGGCTTCTCGAAGGGTTAATGTTCCCAATATGAAATAACAGTAAATTGATGTAACCAGTGAAATTCATGGTTGAGACTAACTTAATTTTTTAATCTTGTTTTACATGTATATTTCAACAATATACTTAGGCCCAAACAATTGCTAATTGAAACATATGACCAACAGAAATTCACAGATGAGATTAATGTGATTAAAACCTGTGCATGTATGCTTTGAAAAATTGTCTTTATTTACAAATGAGATTATTCTTTTTCTGGAAATAGTAATTACAGTCTTTCTTTATTCCTAATCAATATGCAGCTCAGGGATTGGTATTTCTCTTCTGTTTCTTTCTCAATTTCACTTAAAGCCACCTTACCTTCTACACCAACTCTAAACTGTATTTTCCAGATATATTGTAAAGATCAAATTTTACAAATCTCCATAAAACTATGCCCTTCCCCTCCCAACCTTTAATTTCTTTCTAATTTTCTTTCTATATGAATGTTCTCAAAATAACCATTGTTTTGGTTTGGGGCAGGATATGTTTCATATCTAGTGACGTTATGTTCCTAATCCTATAATGCTTACTGTTGGTTTCAAGTAACCCCCTTTTAGCAAATCAGAGAGATTGGGATAGGAGGTATTTAGGGTAACTTGTCTAAAAGCTTTGTTCATAAATGCTATTGGCAGACTTTTAGTCCCTGTCGTGTTCTTCAGCTGATCTAGTGTGAAGGCTTTGGATTTATATTTGGCCCTCACCAAAGTAACTGCGTCTTTTGTGGCTTCCTGTAGCAGGATGTAGGTTTCCATGAATGCATTTCTATTTGTTGCCAAAAGCTACCTCAATAACAATGTTGAAATGCCTGTATTTTACTGTCATAGATTTTGGAATGTTATATGTATTTAACCCTTTTTATTGATATGTTTAGATGCTTTCCACTAGAAATTTATGTTGGAAACAAGTTACAGAATAATAGAATACATCTAGTTTCAGTTCATGACAGCTTTTTATTATAAACTTGGAAAATCTATCTTGTATTTCTTTCAAATACATTTTGGTTATATAAAGTATGCTGGATACGTAATATATGCATTTCTGATTATGTATTTTCATTGAGGCACTAACATTATCATGTGAAATTATATCTCAACACTTCCGGGTTTAGAGACAAGCGGGAGAAAGCATAGTTTACCTTTAAGGTACTTATGATGACTATTTAACAGAACCACTTGTCACAAGACCATTCTTTAAAGAACAGTAAAAATTGCTATTCTCTAAGTGTCTGGTAAAGGAGAATTACATTTTTTCTCAATTAATAACAAAGATTGAATATTATAACTTAAAGGTAACCCTCATGTTTATTCTTATGGTTATTCATATAATGTACCCTACTCATCACTCCAAAAGAATTAAAGAGTATATATAGAGCATAGAAAATAGATAAACAGATTTTTAAAAATCTGGGGACTCCTGGCTGGCTCAGTCGGTAGAACATCTGACTCTTGATCTCAGGGCCGTGAGTTCGAGCCCCATGTTGGGCCTAGAGCTTACTTAAAAAATAAAAATCTTTGACCAGTTTTGAGTTTAAGAAACTTGTAAATGTGAGCTACAGTGTTCGCTTTGTAATTTTAACTTGAGGAAGACCCCTTTTGCTCTGTTGACTAGGAGTGTCTACTGAGCCCTTTTTATCTCCTCTATATAAATGTAGAAACTAATGCAACGCTACTTAGAAAGCATCTATACATTCATTTAATTTTGTATGATTAATAATGTTACCTCTAACACATTGTATAAGAAGACTTGCTAACCACAAATAAGATGCTACTACCCCCAAAATACTTGTTTTTTGCATGAGATCAAGTAAATTTTTATTTTCTAAAGTACTGATTTAAACAACAGATATTAAATACACTTATCTTTATTTCTTATATTAGCGTACGTTCACTGAGGTCCCTGTCTTTAAATAAACGGTCCAATTGTACCTCTTTTGTGTACTAGAAATACTTATCCTCTATTTGTAGACCTTGTTTCCTCTGTGCTGAAGACAGATATTTTCTCAGTCAAATGCTTTTCTTGCCCATCATTTTTAACATTGAGCTTCGAGCAAAAACTAGATGCCTAAAAATTAGTCCACATTGACAAAGGTAGAAGAAATTCCAAATGCGATTCCAAAATAGATAAAAGTTAGCACATAACTAATTTTTTCTAGTTTGTCCTTTTTTTCATATCTTTACCTTGAGTTATAACTTAAATTTAGGAAAGTGCATTTATCATTTGTATAAGCTTGATGAACTTTTACATAGGTATGGCCATGGTACCACCACCCACCACTCCAGAAACTTTTCCTCATTGTCATCCGACCCAGTGCCTTCCACTCCAAAGATAAACATTATTCTGGCCTCTATAATCATAGATTATTTTTGATATAACTAAATGTTAAAATGGATTTTAAGTTGTGAAAACATTTTTTGTCAACATAGCTTATCATGTGTAAATCAACATAGTTGGTGAGCTGATGTCAAATCACACAATTCAAAAAGAAATGATTTTGATCAGAATTAAAGTGCAACTTTTAACTTCACTTGGTCAGACCTTAATATCAAATTTTCCATGTGAATCTTTAAAGAATGTAAGAAAAACATAAAAACTCCATGTAAGAAGATTAAAAATTTTTATTAATAAACAACTCTATTCATTAGACATATTCCTAAGATATACTTCAATAACTATGGTTATAATGTGAGCTTTTAAACCATTTTCTATGAATTTTATTTATTGCTGCACTTATTTAGCACACGTCATATACATAGATACACAGAACTTTTGTACATCATACAGTATATAGCTTCTCAAAAGGAAACGTCGCTTTTTATTCCAGGACTTCATTGTCCTCTAACTGAATTGACTGTCGTCCAGGTATGGGTTTGATAAACTGACACAACAGTGAAAAGAATCCCTGTCCCATGTCAGCTTATCAAACACACTGTGGACAGCATGCACGTGGCACTGAACACATTACCAGTCATTGAAGTTCTGAATAGAAGTCACGAAGCTCATGTTCAGTGAAACACAACCTCAGTATTTCCAGGTGATTTTAAAGAACACCTGATAAAACTGAGGTATAGTACCACAAAACTTTAAGAACAGTGCAAAAACTAGGGGAAAAAAATACATGCATAGAATTAAAGAATTGCAATGTTTCTGGTTCAATTTGGTGACAGAGTAGATATAAATGAAATATATGATAATTTCTTAATATTCTGTCATTCTGATAAAACCTGTCAAAATATACAGTAAACATATTTATACCATAGAATAACACAATAAAAACGAGTGTGTTTTGATTTTTTTTTTAGTCTTAGTTAATAGCAGAACAGATGTCTCTCAAGGAAAGTTATCTTTGCATCCGGATCTCTCACTATTTTTTTCCCAACTTAATTTATTTGAAAATGTTCATCCTCAGAAATTTAGCAGCCTTCACTTTGCATAGTGTGCCAGGGTCATTTGTTCAGGTTCCAGGCTAAGCATGGGCATATTAAAAAGAGAATCTTAAAATTTATTCCTCGGGCATAAATACATTCTGATAAAAAGATAACTTACAAGATGATGTAGGTCACAACACGTCTGCTTACATAATGTTCACCTTACTTTACATATTTTGAAACAAAATAATTAAATACATAATATTTGTGAGTGAATTTGCCTGGTATTACCTCATAAAAACGTGAAAACATATTTTTTATATTTATCTTCTTTACATTTTAACCCGGCAAAGAGGAAATGACATGATAAGTTACAGTACCTCCTCAGCCGAGCTCCTTCGCGGTGCTTCAAGTGGAAGTGGAGGGAGCAGTGTTGAGCAGAAGGCGCTCTTCCCTTTGGAGAAAACTGCAGTAGCCAAAAAGCCTGTTTAACCAGGGACTACTTTTAAATGTGTCTGGTCACCTCAAAGGATATGTAGAGCATTTCCTGCCAGTAGGATTAGAGGAAGGAAGCACCAGGCCAAAATGTTTGATGTGTGATGTACTGTAATTTCTTTCATGTGTTTGGTGGCTTTTATATGTTGATCAGTGTTCCGCTACCAATTGTGACCCTGGTGTGGTCCAGGTCATTAAAGCTCTATGTTCCTTAATGTATAGGGTCATTAACCGTACCTAAGAGCATTATTATAATTAAGGATACTGTTTTCTTTTAAACAACCACCTCTCATTTTCATTAAGATATTTATTTTTCATAATTGGATAATCTTCCAAGGGACTGATTCCCACGAAAGAGATGATTTAGTGTGAGGGACGGCCAATTCTGACATCACCATAGACAGCTCCTTACGTTTCCTCACTTTACCTTGTGTACCTGGTTTTTAGATCAGCATTTTCTTCTCACAGTCTCCTACAGGCATATAGAGTTCAAGAAGGAACCTAGCTACACCAGAGTGTAGTCTTCCTGGGCATGTGAATCTTAGAGGCAGTAAGAGTAAGTATTGACAAAATCACTCTCAGCACTGTTATACATCTTTAATGAAACAGACTTGACAATTACACATACTCTTTCCTCTTAAGATCACGGTTTTCTAAAGCATTGAAGTGCTAAACCACAATAGCTTTAGGCTGTTTTTTAAACATAAATGAGCAACAGTGGCGGATTATATATATGGCAAAGTTTGAAAACCATTTAAATGCTCAGCTCTAGAGGACGGGTTAATATAATAATGGTATATACATGCAGTGAAATTCGAAGCGACCATCATCACAAAAGACGATCCATGTGCCTGTTTATTAACATGAAATATACTTTAGGTATTTGGTAAGTGAACAAAGGCATTTTTAAAACTGCATATAGAGTAAGATGGTATCTACATACATGTTTATTTATTAATGAAAAATTCCCTGGGGGCACCTGGGTGGCTCACTTGGTTAAGGATTAGACTTCTGCTCAGGTCATGATCTCATGGTTTGTGAGTTCTAGCCCCATATCTGGCTTCGTGCAGACAGCTCAGAGCCTGGAGCCTGCTTCAGATTCTGTGTCTCCCTCTCTCCCTGCCTTCCCCCCACTCACGCACTCTCTTCCTCCCTGCCTCTCTAAAAAATAAACATAAAAAAGAAAGAAGAAAATAACCTGGATCGTTATAGGCCAGATTGTCAAAGGTAGTTACCTGTGATCATTGGTCTATGGGAAGTTATGTTCCTTGTCTTACTAATGTCTAAATATTTTCTAGATTTTTTTAGACTAATTTGAATTCTCTAACTGAAGTATTAAAAAGTAGGAAAAAATGGTAGCTTTATATCCATTATAACTTTAAGTCTTTAGATAATGTTTTAAATTTTTAGGGTTTTTTTTTCTATCTCCTTAATGTAAAATATATGAAAATACGTTCTTTATTTTTTCATATTTGTCTTTTCTGTGACATTTGTATTTACCTTTTGGATCTTTTTATAATGTTAATATGAAATCATTAGGTCACCCATTAGTTATTCAGCTCTCAACAACGATGGTTCCAAGGAAATATATGCTCTATTCTGGGTGTGTGTGTGTGTGTGTGTGTGTGTGTGTGTGTGTTGAGGATTACTTTATTTGTTTAAGGAACCAGTTTTATCTTATCCCCTCTTACAAGTACCTGGATATTTTTAGTCTTGTCTTTTGTCTCTCTCTCAGTGCTGGTGTTGGGTATAGTTTTAATACATTAATTTAATTGAGACTATAGGCAGGTACTAGCTTCCAAACGAGCTCTTTATAAAATGTTGAAATAATAAGTTGTCCTTCTTCTTTAAATAATCAATATTTTGCCATTTATCAATTTATTTAAAAATATTTGTGTGTTTACTATCTACCAGCTATTAGCTGGATATAAGGATGCATACATTGCATCTACAAAATGTAATAAAAATTTTCAGTCTTTACCTCCATGGACATAGTTTAGTCATTTTTATAATTAGGCTTAAATTATATTAATTGATTTTTTTAAATCATTTTTCCTAGGTAAAGAAATACACGGTACATGTAAAATATAAAAGAGAAACTCACTGAATGTTTTTCATACTTAGTGTATTAATGTAGCATCTATATTTATTTCATCTGGTAAGAAAAGATGTCACTAATATTGTAAACTAAAGTTATTTTCACCATAATTTAAATCAGTTTCAGATCATGGGTTATGCTGTTAATGTTTAGGATCAAAGTAATCATGATTGTGTTGTAAGCATAATAGTGTACAAAGTAAAAAAATATGAAAATTTTTTGTTAAAAATTATTTTTATAACTAAGACCTTTTATCAGTAGTTTGTGAACAATATTCATTTGGCTTTATAAAAAGTTGCATTTGTTTTCTGCACATTCTTTTCCGTTTTTCCCAACATGTTAAGATATAGGTGTACAACATGTATAATTTAAAAATATATTAATGTTGAATGAGAATTCTGGATTTTAATATAATAAAACTGCTATAATGAATAGATAAGTAAATAAATAGATATAATAGAGAAGTTGCTGATAGAAAAGATGCTTACAAGCTACATTATTATTCTCTTCTCTTATTGGAAGCAGCCATTCTTAGTGAAAGAATATTCTTTTTCTTTTTGGTACCCTAAAGTAGAAAACATATCTTCATTTCTATAAACAGTTATATTTTTAAGGAGTACTTTATGGTGTTCCCAGAAAGAAGAGATTTGAAAATCATCACCAGTTAAATTGGGAGTCATTTCGTAGCATCTCTTTAACAGCTGTTTGACCTCATTATTTCTCAGTTCATAAATTTTGTTTTGAATGCTTTTGTCCCAGCACACATGCTAAGGTGTGAGAAAAATTATTTTTTCCACCACTTTCATATCTCACTCAAGTTTATTGGTGAAATATTTTCTAGCTCTTCCATTATTTTGGACCATGTCTTTTTCACAAATAAGTTTTTGAATTTGAAGAATTCTTTAGTAAAACAAAATTTCATCTCTTCTAAATCAGTTTCTTTCCCCTTCCCTTTGAGAAACACATTTTTGTTTTGATACTTACTTTGTAACCAAAAATCTAGAAACCTAATTGTTCTCTGGCTTCACTGTAGTCTTGAGTCCCTGTACTTTCATCTTTTATATGTTTTTCCTTGCTATTGCTGAACGTCGTCTGATTCAAGATTATTTTCTTGAATTGTCACAGTATAGAGCACAAATACAAAAGGTTAAATATTTTTGTAGTAATTTTTCTGCTAACTTTTGGATTCATAAAAACTGCTAACTTTACATTGTTAGATTGTTTATATGTTGCTTTAATTCTTCCTTTTTCTTTTTTAATTATAGCTTAGAAAATGTCGATTTTAAGATGATAAAAGATTATTGTTCCATGGTATCATTTAAAGCTTGTATAAAATTTATTTGTAGAATAAATAATATAACTTAAATATTTTTATTAAATAGTTCATATTTTGCTAACTAACGTCAACAATGTATTACTATGGCATACCTAATTCTTGATGTACTATTAAGAATAAGCCTATCACATTTATTACCTCTGTATTTTTATATTTCTTGCCATGTTAGGACATTGATGCCCAAAGTAAATAAAAATATCTTTATACTTTAGAGAATAAAATAAGAAAATAATTTTATGTTCTTATTTTCCTGAATAAGAAAAAATTACCTTCATATTAGGAATGATATGTTACTGTTAGACTTCTGAGTGAAATAGGTAGTGATTTATTTTCAGCTTCATTAATTCCTGAATACATGGATAAAACACTGCATTTGGAATTCCTGTCTATAGCAATATGATTTAAACTTCATTATTTCTGGGAGTCTGAATAGTGCTCAGTCCTAGATTTATCTGAGATCTTTCTGGAAACTCATGAGATTAAATTTTTATAGGAAAAAGTTCCCAAAAGAAGAAAATTCTAATGCCAAGCCTTGGAAAACAGGTAGCACATATCTTGACAGTATGTACACTTATTACTAACAGGAATATCCCCAGAATGTCCTTGATGTAGCATTGCTGTTTAGAATCACAGAGTGTCCTAATTCATATCCATGTAATTAATCACATCTTGATTATAGATGTTAGATAAGAGAGATTTTCTCATAGAGAAGTCTTCTGGGCTATAGTAACAAGAGGGCATCTCGATGGAAGAGTTAGAACTAGTTGAAGGATACAATGAATTTTATGAATTTTATGCCAGGTAGAGAGAAAGCAAAAGTCAAAGAAGGAAGGCAAGTACATTTAGAGACATAAGTATTCTTGTTTTTCAGAGGTTTGATTACAAGAGCATAATGAGAGAGAGGTAGGGAAAAGTGATGGAGACCAGCTTGAATTCCTGGTTAAGGAATTTGTGCTTCATTGCCTGGATGAATGGGGAGGTTCTAAATATTTCTGATTAGGTTTGCATTATTTTTGGAGGATTAAACTCAGTGCCAAGCATATAGTAGGTGGTTGAAGAGCACAGATTCTGGTACTAGACTGCCCAGATTCAAATTCCACTTACCAGCAGAATGTGCTTGGTCAACATAAGGAACTTAACGGCCTAAATTTTCTAATCTGCAATTAATTACATAAATTAATGCATGCGAAGCATCTGAATTTGATGGGCACACAGTAAGTATTCAGAAATATTTACTGAATACTTTTTGTATTAGCTGTTACAGTGACTACGATGAATTTTTTTTAAATAACTGGGACTCCTGGGTGGCTTCGTCAGTTGGTTAAGTGTCCGACTTGGGTTCAGGTCATGATCTTGTGGTTGGTGAGTTCGAGCCCCTCATCGGGCTCTGTGCTGACAGCTCAGAGCCTGGAGCCTGCTTCGGATTCTGTGTGTCCCTCTCTCTGCCCTCCTCTGCTCGTACTCTGTCTCTCTCTCTCTCTCTCTCTCTTAAAGATAAATAAACATTAAAACTGTTTTTAAATAATTACTTAATCTGGCTGTTCTGTATTGGTTAAATTAGAGAAAGGATTACACCTTTAATCCTTATGCAAAGTTAAGTAAAATATCACTGACAAACTAAGAATTGTAATTTTTTTATATACCACAGAAAGCATATCCTGCCTTTATCCAACCTACTCAGATGGTCTATATCACTTTAAAATTCTCAGATAATTTCCAGTTTGTTGTTTAACCCTATTTAATACTAACATTTCATAGCATTTTATAATGTGCAGCATACCACCACATGTTTTACCTCCTCGGGTTTTCCACCTCATCCCTAGGCACTCCTTGGTACTGTTATTCTCATTTTACAGTAGAAAAAAAATAAAGCTCATACAGCTAGCCTGAGCTCTTAACTACTACATTGTAATTCTGCTTGACCTTTTTATATTATTATCATTCAAGTATAATTAACACCCAGTATTATGTTAGTTTCAGGTGTACAGTATAATGGTTCAACAATTCTATACATTACTCAGTGCTTATCACGATAAGTGCGCTATTAATCATCTTCACCTATTTGACTCCCCCACCCCACACCCACCTCCTCTCTGGCAACTGTCAGTTCATTCTCTATTTAAGTAGCTGTTTTCTTATTTGTCTCTTTTTTTTCTTTGTTTTAGTTCTTAAATTCCAGGAGATGAGTGAAATCATATGGTATTTGTCTTTCTCAGACTGATTTACTTCACTTAGCACTATACCCTCTGGGTCCATCATGTGGCTGCAGATGGCAAGATTTCACTCATTTTTATAGCTGAGTAATATTCCACTTCGTATGTATACCACACCTTTATCCATTCCTCTGTCAGTGGACAGTTTGGTTGCTTTGGTATCTTGGTTATTGTAAATAATGCTGCAAGGGGTGCTCATATCTTTTCAGATTAGTATATTTGTATTCTTTGGGTAAATACCCAGTAGTGGAATTACTGGATCATATGGTAATTGTGTGGTTAATTTGTTGAGGAACCTCCATACTGTCTTCCAGAGGGACTGCACCAGTTTACATTCCCACCAGTAGTGCCCGAGGGTTCCTTTTCCTTCAGTCCTCACCAACACTCGTTATCTCTTGTGTTTTTTATTTTAGCCATTCTGACAGGTATGAGGTGATATCTCATTGTTGTTTCAATTTGCGTCTCCCTGATAGTGATGTTGAGCATCTTTTCATGTGTCTGTTAGCCATCTCTGTGTGTTTTTTGGAAATATGTCTCTGCAGGCCCTTTGCCCATTTTTTAATTGGGTTGGTTTTTTTTTTTTTTTCCATGTCAAGTTGTATAAGTTCTTTACATATTTTTAACATTAATCCTTTATCAGATATGTCATTTGTAAATGACTTCTATTCAGTAGGTTGCCTTTTTGTTTTCCTTTTGCTATGTAAAAGCCGTTTATTTTGATGACCCAATAATTTAATTTTGCTTTCAACATTTAAACATTTAAAGAATTAATACTGATTCTTTTCAGTCTATTCCAAAAAATAGAAGACCAGGAAGAGCTTTCAAATTCATTCTATAAGACTAGCATCACCTTGACACCAAAATCAGCTAAAGACACTAAAAAAAAAAGAAAACTACCAGCCAATATCTCTGATGCATATAGATGCAAAAATCCTCAACGATATACAAGTAAACCCTGTACTTCCCTAAAAACAAAAATCATTAACCAAAGTCAGGTGAGATTTATCTTAGAGATGCAAGAGTGGTTCAGTGTTTATAAATCAAACAACATGATACATCACATTAGCAAAGGAGAGGATAAAAAACGTATCATCTCAGGCACTTGGGTGCCTCAGTTGGTTGAATGGGTGAGCCTCTGACTTTGGCTCATGTCATGATCACACGGCTCGTGAGTTCAAGCCCCACACCTGACTCTGCTGACAGCTCGGAGCCTGGAGCCTACTTTGGATTCTCTGTCTCCCTCTTTCTCTCCTCCTCCCCTGCATTCACTCTGTCTCTTTCTTTCTCTGTCAAAAATAAACATTAAAAAAATTTTTTTAGTTAAAAAAATTCTCAATAGATGCAGAAAAAAACATTTGACAAAGTACAGTATCCATTCATGATAAAAACCCTAAACACTGTAGGTTTAAAGGGAATATACCTCAATATAATAAAGGCCCTATGTTAAAAACCCACAGCTAACATCACACTCAGTGATGAAAAGCTGAGACCTTTTCCTCTGAGATCAGCAAGAAGACAAGGGTGTCCACTCTCACCGCTTGATCCAACATAGTACTGGAAGTTGTAGCCACAGCAATCACTCAAGGAAGGCAAACTACTACTAGAACTGATAAATGAATTCAGTAAAGTTGCAGGTTATAAAATTATTACACAAATTCCCTGCATTTGTATATACAATTACTGTGTATGCAGTAATAAAGTGACAGAAAATTTAAGAAAACAATCCCATTTATAATTGTACCAGAATACAATACCTAGAAATAAATAGAACCAAAGAGGAGAAAGACCTATACTCCAAAAACTATTAGAACACTGATGAAAAGTTAAAGTGACACAAATGGGAAGATATTCCATGCTCATGGATAAGGAGAACCAATATTGTTAAAATATCCACCCTACCCAAAGCATTCTACAGATTTAATGCAATCCCTATCAAAATACCAAAGCATTTTTTATAGAACTAGAACAAACAATCCTAAAATTTGTATGGAACCACAAAAGACCCGAATAGCCAAAGCATTCTTAAGAAGAACAGAGCTGGAAGTATCATAATCCTAGATTTTAAGACATTCTACAAAGTTGTAGTACTCAAAACAGTATGCTTTAGCCTTTTCATTGAAGCAACTATGTCAGAACAATATAGAAAATTTAAAAATTGCATTGTGTATAGTGTATACCCACTACCTACCTGTTCTGCAACTCGCTTTTTTTTTTAACTCTGACTTTATGCATGTAAGACTTAACCACTCAGATGTGCCTAATCTCATTCATAGATTTTTACTTCTATTTAATAACCCATTGCATCAGTATGCCAGGTGTTTAATCTTTCCCTCTAATAATGGACATTTAAGTTTTCAGTTTTTCTGTATCACATGTAGCGATGAATATTCTTCAGTATTCTCCTTATATACATCTATAATAGTTTCTCTAGAGTGGTACTTTACAAAAGAACTTACTGCAGAGATGGAAATATTATATATCTGCTCTAATACAGTAACCACTAGCTGCATGTGGCTCTCGAGCACTTAAACTGCGAATTAAAGAACTAAATTTTAAAAATTGTGTTGACTTTTAATTAACTTGATTTTCAATAGACACATACAGCTAGTGGGTATTGGACAGCATGGGCTCTAGGGTATATATATCTAGGAATGGAATGCCTAAGACATACGTTAGGCATAGCTTCAGCACTGCTAAGTATCACCAGAGTGTTCTTCAAAGTGACCGTATCAGGTTTACCTTTCCAGTAGCACAGTGTGAGAGTTGCCATTGCTCTACATGATGGCAAACACTTAGCATTAATACTTTGATAATGGGCACTACAAACAAGATTGTCAGAGGACTGGAAGTGCCTGGAAGACCCTTAGGTAAAAATATTTGCTCTGTACAACCAGAGGCAATGCTTTGATGTCCCAGTGTGATTAGGTGTATAGTTATGTGCCCTCTAATGTCTGGTGATAGAAAGGTAATACCCACCCATACAATAGGGAAAATATACCAAATTTTGAAGTCAAATGTGAGTCTATTTATTGATTACCAACTAGGAGATTATTGCTTGGCACCTTTCCTTAAACCGTCTTTATTCTGATTATTTTGCATGCAGAGATTTTTTTTAAGTTTTTTTTTTTTTTATTTTGAGAGAGAGCACATGCGAGAGAAAGAAGGAGGCAGAGAATCCCAAACAGGCTCCATGCTCAGCACAAAGCCCCATGTGGGGCTGGAACTCACGAACCGTGAGGTCATGACCTGAGCTGAGGTCTGACACTTAACCGACTGAGCCACCTAGGCACCGCTGAGATACTTATATTTTTAAAGTCACATATTAAGAGATTTCCCAAACCATTGATACCATTTTTTAAAACTATTTTCCTTTACAAATGGAGAGTTGCTTAATGGTTTTTGTATGGAATTTGAGAATCTTGACTCCTGGTCGACAATTTTTTAATGTTTGTTGGTCTGAAGCAATTCTCTTTTCTTTTAATGCTTATTTATTATTTTGAGAGGTAGAGAGAAGCAGAGCAGGGGAGGGGCAGAGAGAGAGAGGGAGACACAGATTCTGAAGCAGGCTCCAGACTCTGAGCCATCAACTCAGAGCCTGACATGGGACTCGAACTCACTGACTGTGAGATCATGACCTGAGCCAAAGTCGGACGCTCAACTGACTGAGCCACCCAGGCACCTCTGAAGCAATTCTATATGTTATAAACTATATAAAATAATGTGGCAACATTTTTTGAAAAGGTGTTGATTTGTTATATACCAAGTATCAAGGCTCCCTCTCCCATCAAATGTCTTACTGTAAATCTATTCTATAATCCTGGAACTGTTGTCTTCATTTAATTTAATCTAAACTCTCAGTTTTTCACCCATCTGTATACATTTACAATAAAATCTTGCATTTTATTTCGAAAACCACTTATCATATTGTTAGGTATAGAAAAGACTGAATTTGTAGTCGGAAGGTGTGGCTTCCAATTTGGACTCTGCCTTTACCCAACCTCCTTACCTAAATCATCAGGATCCGCAAAATAAATTCTACATATCACATCCTGTGGGTGGTGATCTACCAGAGATGATATTGCAAACTGTTAACACTGTATACAGATTAAAGTGGTATTATTAATACTATTACTGTGTGTATTTATAGATTTTGCATTACAAAAATAGTTAATAGTTTGGTGAGAGAATCAGAATGTTGTGGAACAAAATAATGTAATTAAAGAGACGAAGGTTTAAGTGATAGAATTAGGCATACTAATAAAAATGAATTTAGTAAGAGATAAATGGAGATGGCTTTATTAAAAATTATATTAAAGATTTTCCAGGAAAATTAAAATGAGGACTATTTTACATGAAGTCCAACTAATTCCCCTGCAGTTTGCTTTTTTATAAATACTCTTGTAAGGTTAAAGGGTTTTTTCTTCTTATAGAAGATAGTCATAAAGGTAGTAAGAACTTGCCTTTTCTGTTTAGTAATGTCCTATGAACATTTCTCTGGGTCATTAAATAGTCTTTTAAAACTTCATTTTTAATTTTTTTACCACTGTGTTTAAATACTACTGTTGTCACTAAAAACCTTTAGCCAAGATTTCGAGTAAAGGGGAGCCAATTTTGAATCCTGATTGAAATAATGATTTTTGAAAAGAAGTCTTTTTTTGTAAAAATATTTTAGGAGTAGAGATGATGTATAATGAGTAGTGATTTGAAGAATCTCAGAATGAAAAAGGATGTTAACATAGTTGGAATAAAGTCAGGATGGTCCATGATTTATGTGATAGAAGTTGATTTGCAGCCAGTGGTAGATTTTATAGAAGAATCATAAATCAGGAATGTTGCCAGAGATTTGTTGTAGAAACATTGGAAGCAAGTAGGAGGTCTGTCTCTTTAATAAGGACACATTGTAAATTTTATCTGTTTATTATACTACATCTTTAGAAGCCTAAAGAAAGGAAATTTATAGAAACCTAAAGAATGCAGGATCTTACTAAATTGACAGTTGGTTTTTCAAAGTCACCTATGTGGGAATTGTAGTAAAATACACTGCTAAGGGGCGCCTGGGTGGCTCAGTCAGTTGAGCGTCTGACTTCCGCTCACATCATGATCTCGCTCATGGGTTTGGGCCCCGCGTCGGGATCTGTGCTGACAGCTCAGAGCCTGGAGCCTGCTTCCGATTCTGTGTCTCCCTCTCTCTCTGCCCTTCCCCTGCTAATGTTTTGTCTCTCTCTCTCTCAAAATAAATAAATGCCAAAAAAAATTTAAAAAAAAATACACTGCTCAATCAGACCACTCTGGACTCTAATATATAAATGAAGCTTACTTTTATGCCAGGTACCTGCATTTTTTAGAAATCTCTGCAGATTTTATGTGAGCTCACCTGTAATGTAATAATTTAACATTCTAAAAAAATCTCTTAGATCTCATGTTATCAATGAATTATTGTATATTATACAAATCGAAGCTATGCAAATAAAATTGATTTATTCCAAAACTTAATGTTTGAAAATTAATGAAAGAATAGTATTTAAGAGTTGTATAACTTTATTAATGTAATAAGGAAGAGACTGCTACTCTTGTGAAACCTCATAGAGTGTAGTGTATGTTATGCTATTTAAAAGTTAAAAGGCTACTATGGCATTTGACAATGGTTTTGTTATTTCTTTTCTCTCTTATAAGCCAGACTGATTTTTCTAGGCTTGCATTTGCTGTTGTTGTTGTGTGTGTGTGTGTGTGTGTATAGTGTTGTCAAGCAATCTCTTTCACATCCTGTACTTACAGAGTTGGCTATTTGAGCCTATGTGTGGAATTTTGCATTTCTTCCTCTTAAGTTTCATCTTACTAGTTTTGTCTCTGTTCCATTATTTTAAGATCACTATAGAATCCTGTATACCCTCAGTCGTCATTATTATCTATACTTCCCAACTTGGTCATTTGAAAATTTGATAACACTGATTTATATGAATTCATTAAAAGTAATTATAAAAACTATTGAATAGAGCCAAATCCTCTATCATGTTATTAGAAACTTTAAGTAGTTATTATTTAGATCTAGTAGTAAGGGCGCTCTAAATCCATGTTTTTTGTCAAGTATGTATTTCTCCAATATATTTTTTTCTGTTTATTTTTTTCTGTTTATTTTTTATTTTTGAGAGAGAGTGAGCAGAAGAGGGGCAGAGAGAGATGGGAACAGAGAATCTAAAGCCAGCTCAGTATTGACAGCAGGGAGCCAGATGCGGAGCTCAAACTCAGGAACTGCTAGATCATGACCTGAGCCCAAGTCAGATGCTTTAACTGACTGAGCCACCCAGGTGTCCCTCCAGTATATTTTAAAACATATCTAAACTTAGTCACTTGCACATCTTTATAACATTTTATAACAGTGATGTTGTTTTCTCAATGCTATCATGGTAATATAACCAAAAAAGGAAATAGGTTTGGCTTGATTTACTCTTAATTCCTACAACTCTTAATATATGTCACTTTCTATTCTCAGCACTCAGAAAGCTTCTGAAGAATGACTAATCTATGTTGTTAAATATCAAAAACATAATTTTTTTTACAAAATTGAGGTAGCATTTCCATTTCTCTGTTTTCGAGTGTGTCTCTCAGTAATTTCTCTGAGATCATACTTGGATTCTTTGATGACATGAACAACTCTTCAATGCAGTGCATGTTCAGTTAATTCATTTCTTTAGAATATATTTCTTATGTGATCGGAGTTTGGTATATTTTGATATACTTTTCTCATTGATCATACATTGTATACTTTGTATCTTCTTAAATCATCTCATAAATCTGTACCCCATTTATAACCCCATTTGTGAGCAAATGACTTATCAGCTCAAGTCCCAACTGTTTGCTGGAGGGAAAAAAAATCCTTCAGAGCTGATATTTTCAAGATAAAATGTGAAAATCTAGCTTCTTATTTTCGTAACCAATGAGAGTACTTTGAGAAACTTCAAAGGTATGTTATATACTAATGAAATTGCCTATAATTTAGCCCTCAAAAAAATGATAAATATTGTTGTCATGTCATTATTACTTCATCATATTTTGTGGATTTATGCACATGATCATTTAATATTTGTGTAAAAACTATTTGTATAAAAAAGGTGAGTTTTATTATTGCCCCATCATAAAACCGTTTGTTGATGTAAAATATTTATTAAAAAGTTTGTATTAATTAAAAAGTAATTTTAGTTTGAAATGTATGAAATTCTTAGGAAGTAATTTAATAATTAGATGACCCTATTTTTTCTCCTTTATTCGTATAAAGCCCTTTTTTCTTTTGAGAATGTGAAATACACGATGAATGTTTTAGTATTCACTTTATCACTTGGACTAGAATTATGGAAAACTCATTTCTTTCATAATGTTCTGTTTATAGTCAAGGGATTATTATAGGGCCTATTTGTTTAAACAGAAGTCTCTGTATCCTCAGTGTACTTTTGGGTTTTATAATGCAGAGTGAGACCAGTAGAGTCAGTCCGAAAGCAGACCACTGGTTCTTTCTTATCCATCGTTGTAATAACAGTAACCAGGTATCATGTATAGTTATTAAACATGTTAATTAAAATTATCAGATTTAATCCCCATGAAAACTTACGTAGGTTCCACTATCCCCTTACAGAAGAAACTAGTAATCACTGAGTTAGCTGACTTCTCCAAGGACATATATCTTGTCAGTGGTAGAACCAGAATTTGAATGTAACTGCGACATTAAAATTCATGCTCTTGCAGCGGCACCTGGCCGACTCAGTCAGGTAGAACACGCGACTCCTGATCTCAGGGTTGTAAGTTCAAGTGCCACACTGGGTGTAGAGATTACTTAAAAATAAAATCTTAAAAAATAAAATTCATGTTCTTAGTAAATTATACTGCACTTTCTTTGACCTTGGAACTCTAATGGTAGCCAACTGTCTTGCAAATGTATGTCATCCATCATAGCGTGGGCTGGCTCAGAAAATATAAGGAAGTCCTAGGAAACCTGCCTCCTTTGTTGGAGGCATAATTGAGAAGTACATATACTGGCGTTTGTGAATCAGTTGTGCCAATGAGTGTATATAAAACATAAGATCTGAAGATGGAGCTCTAGAAATCACTCATATTGAAGGGACAAACAGAAGAAAAGAATCTGGGAAAGGAGATTACAGAAGGGCAGTCGAGGGAGTGTGGAAACACACAAGCTCATGGAAGACAATTTTAATGAAAAAGATTTTTATAATAATAGCTTCCAACATATGTAAATCATTTACTCTTTCAGATGCTACTTTGCATGAATTAACTCATTTGACTCTCCTCAGTAACTTCACTTTTCAGATGAATAAAATGAAGCATTGAAACTTAAGTTTGCTCAAAGACACTCAGTGGTATGTGACAGAGCTAGAATCATCCATCCAGGCAGGCTAAGTGTGCAGTCTGTGCTCTTCACCACATGCCATGCTGCCATTTTGAGTTGTCAAATGCCCAAAAAGGTTAGGTGAGTTAATGACTACATGTTACCCATTAGATCTTGTAATTAGAAAATCAGTTGGGGATCTTTTCCAGGAAATTTTCAGAGGACAGGTAGGGGTGACACCTGATTGTTCTTGGTTAGAGAAAATAAATCGCGAAAAAATAGAAATACTGAGAGAAAATAAATTTCTGGTTGAAGGGGAATATGAGAGAAAGGGCAGTAGCTAGACAGCATGAAGGGTCTTAGGGGGAACCTGTTTTCAACATCGTTTTGCCTAAAGGGTAAAGATACAGGAGAGAAAAAGAAAAAAAAAAAAGATTGCTTAAAGGCCCCAGGGAAGTGAAGGGCAAAGAGAAGAATATTTGTTATTTATTTAACTTCATATATTAAAAGCCTACCAGGTGTCAAGGCCTATGACTAAGTACATGGAGATGAGAAAATAGATACTGACCCAGCTTTACAGGGTGAAGTGAATTAACAGTATCTTGACCTTGAAGAGAAAGCTCTCTCCAAAGGTCTCTATGAAGGAAGCAGGACAAATATTAATTTCTCTGTTTTATAAATGAAATAGCCTTGGATTTATTGGTTCTTGTCCTTGCTCCTTTCACTTCAGATACCAGAGATATGATGTTCCAAGTCAAAGAGATGTGATACTGTCCATGTTAGAATTTGGTTTTAAAATCAATAAGGATGCTTGTTTACATTGAAACAAACAAACGAGGGAGAAAGCATATTTTTCAATCCCAGCGCAGACCTGACAAGTCACAGTTTCTGCAGGTGGGAACTTAACATTTTTATCAAGCTCCCAGGTGATTTTTTTGCACTCTGAGAACTCCTGCCCTATGTCATTGGTCATGGAAATCAGCAGTAGGTCTCAGCCTGATGGTCAACTACTTACATCCCAGCCCTGTATATTCTCAAAATTACTATCATTATGGAGACGTGGTACAAAAATGGAGACATTTAATTTAATCAAAGCATATACATTTTACCTCTCTTTACATTCCTATTTTCTGGCTTGTTTAACGTTTTGTAGATCTCAACTGAGCTGTAAGTAATGAATTTTATTTCTTTACAGTGAGCTCCCAAGATATGCCTATTCAGCAGTGAGCAGTATAAATGGTTCAACATGAGCTGTTCCTTATGTAAACATACAAAAGGCCTGACCCAGACTAAATCAATTTAAAAAGGAAAACATTAAAGCTATGTTTCCTGTTATATACTTAAAGTCTTCTTTGGTTCCTTATGATTATATTATTGACCAACGATTGCAGACTTTAGTTTATCCTCCCACACCACCTGCTGAACGGTTCAAATGGTATGGGAGATGAGTTTCGGAAGGGCAAAGCAATTACAATTATAACTCCTACATTTTAGCCAATAAAGCAGCTTTTTGTGTTAAGGGCAAGGAAGTTATGGGTATCTTGACTCACCCCCTTTCCTGATTTGAATTGCTAAAAGGTCTTAAATACTGTAATAAGGAGAGAGAGCAAAGTTCGTACAGCTTTTAGAGGTATGTGAATTTGAGACAAAGAAATTTGATTCTATTTATTATATCAAACGGTTCCAGGAAAAATTTAATTAGGAACTGAATCAATACAAGCTTTTCTTATTAAGATATTTTCAAAGTTTTCTCCAAACTTTATTGAGATAAATTGAGAAATAAAAATTGTATATGTTTGATATATGTATATAATTTGAAATTATTACCATAATCAAGCTAATTAACACATCCATCATTTTACAGTTACCTTTTTTTAATGAAAATTCTTAAGATCTGCTCTCTTAGTATATACCATTAACTCTCATCGTTATTTCGTACACTAGACCCTCAGAACTACTTAATTCATCTTATAACTGTAACTTTGTATTTTATTGTTTTTTCTCAATTTTACTGAGAAATAATGGGCATGTATCACGTAAGATTAAGATGTTCAGCATGATGGGGCACCTAAGTGGCTCAGCTAAGCGTCTGACTCTTGATTTTTGGCTCAGGTCATCATCTCATGGTTTGTGAGTTCAAAACCCGTGTCGGGCTCTGTGCCAATAGTGTGGAGCCCGCTTGGGATTCTCTCTCTGTCCCTCCTCTGCTCATGCTCTCTCTCTTAAAAATAAATAAAAATTTAAAAATTACTATAAAAAAGATGTAGAAGCATGATTTGATTTATATGTATTGTGAAATGATTATCACAGTAGACTCAACTAATATCTATCTTTTCATATACATACAATAAAAAGAAAAGAAAGAAGAAAAAGAAGAAAAAAAATTCTCCTTGTGATGAGAATGCTTAGGATTTACTCTTAAAACTTTCCTTAGATCATGTAGCAGCGTTAGCTATAGTCATCATGTTGTACGTTACATCCTTAGCACTGATTTCTCTTATAACTGGAAATTTGTGCTTCTCGACCACGTTCTTCAACTCTACCTCTGATAACCATAAGTCTCATCTCTTTTTCTGATCTCTCCCTCTTTGTTTTTTATTGCACATACAAATGAGATCACAGAGTATTTGTTTTTCTCTTATTTCACCTAGTATAATGCCTTCAGGGTCCATCCATGTTGCCACAAATGATTTCCTTGTGTGTGTGTGTGTGTGTGTGTTTAATAGCTGAATATTTCATTGTGTGTATGTGTATGTTACATCTTTATCCATTCACTCATTGATGAACACTTAGGTTCATTGTATTTTGTAAGGTAGACGTTAATATTAGGCATTTTGGTTCTTGCTAAAGCTATAAAGTTCTTTTCCTATGATGAGTTTCCTAGTAAAGTAACATTTTATTAGAATTCTTTGCTGTAATGTTTTGCAATTTCTTATGCTATGAAAATTTAGTGCACTAAATCAAAGCTCTCCTGATTAAAATTTATTCTCATTTTTGGCTTCACAGTCAAATTGTTTTTTACATTTTTTCCCCATAAATTGTTTTTCACTTTTAACAAGCTTTTTTTAAGTTATAAACATATACTTAGAGAAAATTGCATTTTAAAAATTGTAAAATGATTTATCTAGCATTTGGAGAAATGAAAATAAATTATCTTCAAATTGTGTCTGTATTTATACCTTAAAAAAAGATATAGTTAAATACATCTTTCACAAGACATCTCGTTCTCATACTAATTATTTAAAGTTAATACAGTATTTGAATATGTTTGAATGCTTTTTTATATTTATATTGAAGAATACTTTGAATATTTTATAATGACTGGAATGGGTTTAAGTATACATAAAACAAAATGGGCATCTTATACTTTAAAAAATAAAGACAAGTATTTCAAGTTGAGGAAAAAAGGTACTTTGTGGAAAACGAAGTAAATCAATGCACTATTGTATGTTTTCTGACTTGAATTGAAAATAAGTCATAAGGATCACATAATTGGAAAGAAATATTAGATTTTATTACCTAAGTCTGAAAAAATTACCATGTATTCATCTTTATCAGAGAAAAATTAAACCAAGCTTCTAAAGCTAAATCTTTAAATATTTTTGATCTTTATATTAACCTAAACTAATAAGCCAAATGGCCTACCTATATTATTTGTAATAGTAATTTAAATTTTATATTGAGAAATGCACAAGAATATGTTGTTTCTTGGATTTGATATCTCAGGAGGCTAAAAAATGATTGAAGAAAATGTATTTTTTAAAGATGCAGTTGTATTTTTAATTGGCCTCAACTTTCCACTATAAATTGTTATCTTAGAAAATACAGGGGGTGGGGGTTAATACAAACTAACCAGCATGCTATTAAAATGTTTTTAGATTGATGAAACAGATCAAACTAGAAAATTTGGATTGAATTCACTCAGTTGGAGTGATCGAATTGAGGGTCAGTGATGCTGTTTGCTCAGCATCTGGGTGAACCTCTCTTCCTCTCACTTGGTAATCATTTCACTTCTATTTAACCTTTTATGCAGAGGCCAAAGAGATAATCAAAGCAGGATGATATTTTTCTAACACTGAGGTTTTTATGATGTGGCAAGTTCTACGCTAGACTCCTTACCCCTCTTAATTTTTACAATTAAAACAGAAACTAAGCTGTTTCTCTACTCTCGACTGTTGTACTCCTACATAAATTCTGTAACCTTTTTGGCAGAGGAGAAGATGTCAATTAGCTAGATAAGCCTGACCTGCGGGCTGCACGTCTTCACCCTCAAGCCTGGGCCTAGTGCATTCTCGGACGCTCTGTGATGGAGGGACCAGTCTTTGGCTTGAAGTCTCACTAGCCTGTGGCTTTACTTCCTCCCATGCTTCTCTCCACGCCAGCCATTCAGAGCATCTTCAAGGTGTCTGCATATGCTGCCCTCTCACACCTCTGGGCCTTCGAACCTACTGTTTCCTCTGCGTGAAATAATTTTTTTTAATTATCCAAAACGAGATTGAGATTTCTCAAACTCCTTTAAACTTTACTTTCTCTTTTCTGGGCCCTTAGGTCTGAGTCAGGTGTCCCATTTGTATGCTTCCAATTGCATTCTACACGTAACCTTTTATAGCATTAACTGCTTTTTCGATTGCGTGAAAATCCCCAATTAGACTGTAAACTGGTTTAGGGCAGGAACCACACAGGGATCCAGTATCCCTAGGGCCTGTCGCTGGGCCTAGCAGGCAGTGCTCACTAAATAGCCCTTGAATAAATGAATGAATGAATGAATGAATGATTGCAAGTTTGCTCATTGGCCAAAGGGCTGTTAGATAGGAGAGAGTTTTAACAGTCTTGAGTAAAACACGGAATAGGGAAGAACTTGGTTGCTTTTTACTAGTTTTATTACATTACTAGCAGTTTTAACTGTCAGAATATAGTTTTAAAGTAGTCGTTTCCACATAGAAAAAGAGCTGTAAAAGGAGAAGTAGCATTATATTTGGTGGAAGAGATCAGAAGACAACCTTTATATAAATCCCATGGTGAAAAGGATAAGAAATCTCTTTAGGGATTGTGATAAGTTAGAGGAGACACTTTTTTCCATAATAAATTGTAAAATTTTTGTTCCTATAAATCTTTCTAATACCTTTTTATCTGTTTAATCTTCACAGCATCATAGTTGTTTTTTTTTATTGCAAATGTAGTTTATTAGACTTGCTATCTTTATCTTTTTTTTTTCCTTAAATACTGGAGGTTTGTCTATTTTAGGCTTTATTGATCTCTCTGAGTCTTTTTTATGTCATTAATTTCTGTTCTTATTTTCTTCCTTCTGTTTTTTTTTTTTTTAGTTTATTCTGCCTTGTTATGTTTAGCTTATTAATCTTGGACTTTACCAACATCCTCCATCATAGTAGTACATAATTACAATTGATGAACCTACGTTGACATATCATAATCACCCAAAGTCCATGGTTTACGTTAGGATTCAGTCTTGGTGTTATATGTTCTATATATTTGGACAGATGTATATAGTGTGGTATGTCACGTATCCATAATTACAGTATCATACAGATATTTTCACTGACCTAAATTGAGCACCTTTTCATCTACCTGTTGGCCAGTTACATGTCTTTGGAAGAATGTTTATTTCACATCCTTTGCCCATTTTAAAATAGAATATTTATGGTTTTTTGTTATTTAGTTGTATGAGTTCCTCGTGTATTTAGGATAGAACTCCTTAGCAGATACATGGTTTCCAAAATTTTCTCCTATTTCAGAGGTTGCCTTTTCATTTTGCTGATAATTTTCTTTGCTGAGCACAAGCTTTTTAGTTTGATAGACTCCTACTTATTTATTTCTGCTTTAGTTGCCCTTGCTTTTCGGGTCAAATCCAAGAAATCTTTGCCAAGACTGATGCCAAGGAACTTACCTCCTATGTTTTCTTCTAGGAGTTTTGTAATGTCAAATCTTGCATAACTTCCTGCATAAGGATAGCACAATATCAAAACCGAGAAACTGACGTCAGTACAATCCACAGCTGTATTCAGATTCAGCAGTTTCTGGATGTACTCCTATGTGATTATATGTGTATAGTTCTCTACAATTTTATCACATATGTAGATTATTTTAACCGTCATTGCAATCAAGATACAAAACTGTTCTATCACCAAGAGGCTCCCTGGGAGGGCCATTTTTAACTCACAGTTTCACTGCTTGTGTAGCCCTTTGTGGCCCCAGCTTTCTCTGTAGGGTCTCCAGTTAAGCTGATCCATCACCTTGGGTGGGCCTTGAGCTTTAAATCTCTTCCTCTGCAGTTACCAGAGCAGAACATCAGTGTCTGTGCAGGATTAAGCAGAAACCCTAAGAGCAAAAGCTGTCTTTGGCAGGTGCTTCTTAAATGTCCCTGGTTTCACTTGGGCAGGGGTCTAGGGTGGGAGAACTTTGACATTTCTGTTCTGTTGTGCCAACTCTGAGAGGTGTTTAAAAATTAATTTTTTTTCAAGCATTCTAGTTGTTTGAGGATGAAGATTCGTTCAGGGTTTCTGATATGCCTTATTTTGGAGACAGGTGATCCTGGAAATACTAAAGAACATTTATCTTGAGAGTTTTCCTTATGGTTTTACATAATTTGGAAAATAGGCTTTGTTTTATTCTTGGTGCTGATGCGTTTATGATTAGTTGGTAATTTGATGTTATTCAGAACCATGTAAGATTCTATTCAGAAATGGGCATAAAATTTATAATGCACCCTTTTGTGAATAGTTTAATATCTCAGCATATATTTTATTTAATATTGAAATAAATAAAGCACAGAGAAGTAAAATATTTTCTCCAAGCTCATGATTATTAGAAAATCTGAGAGTAAAGCTCATGTGAATCTTTCACTTATCCTGTTTTCTACAACTCGGATATAAATGGTTTTGCAATTGGCTTTTAAGTTAATTGAACTTTCAAATCACGTTACAAATACAGGTATGCATTTCAAAAACGAAGAAAAGAAAAAGAGAAAATATGAAATCTCCAACCCTGATGCTTAGAAAGTCTGAAGTTTTAAAATAAGCATGCGTAGAAGTATCTGGCTATTCCTAATTATACAAACCGTTTGCATTGGGAAAATAACCTGTGGGAAGTCATGTTTTCCACACATAGATAGCAGGAATATATCTCAATTTAAGACTAAGAAAAAATTTGGGGAATTTCAAGCCTACATGAAAAGCTCTGATGAGATTCAGTGTTTTGTGGTTGTAATCATGTGATTCTACATCGTCCATGTGCCAAGGGAAATAGACTGACGTTACTGCTGGGCCGGGTCACTTTGTCTTTTAATATCGCCCCGATTGTATTTCATAACATACTTTTTCTTCAGGGATTCTTCAAGTATTTTAGGTCTCCTTAAAAATATGTTTAGGGAATTTATTTGAAATGTGGAAAGCGTTGGCTAGTTTAAAATAAGGAAATGTAACTTTTCTATGGAGAATAGTAACCTAAGGAATAGGCCAGGCCACCATCGGCCCAAGACATTTGCTGTATGTTTGAATTTATGTGCATCCCAATCAAAAGTTTACTGTTTAAAGACTGTGGTCTTACTACCATGGACAGATAGGTTCTCCATTTGAGATTTATCAAGATTTGTGTCAGTTCAAATCAGTGAATTGAAACAGATTTACCCGATGACTTGATTGGAGAGTTGTTCCTGACTCCAAGAAATTGGTGGTATATTGGGAAAAACTGACAAGTCATTGAGACGTTACTGTACTTATAGAGAGACCTCAACAGTACAGAGTTGGGAGAGAGGGAGTTTGGAGAAAGATGGGGCAGGAAAGTGTTAATAGAAAGTGAAGTCTGAGATGGGCCTTTAAGCAGAATTATACCAGTATTCAAATGAAAGAAGAGTATTCTACCAAAACAGTGATATTCTAAATGTTACTCCCTCCTATCTTTACCCTCATTCGTTGTTTTTTTTCCTTTGCCTTCATTAGGGCAAATTGAAAAGGTTCATGTCCATTTTATGGGCTTTATTTCTAATTCAGTAATTTGGTTCAAGTAAAATTTCAGGGTATCTTCCTTTGCATGCCCATTCCCACTAGATTGAAATTGTTCAAACTTAGAAGAAAGAAAAAAAAAAAAGCAAAAACAAAAATGGCTTCAGCTCTTACCTTAGAGATCATGAGAATCCATCCATCTCTCTCTGGCTCCTGCTGTGTTTCTTGACCAATGCCTGTTTGTTTCCCTGTTCCCTATTACACCTCCCTTTGATATCTCCTTACCTGAACTGCCTGCCCGTTTAATTTCAGTTCTTTCCCTGCCACTCTCTTCATTGGTATCAGCCCTCACCTTGCCTCGCCCATTGGATGCTATGTCCACTCCGAAGCAGCTGGCGCACACACCTGCCATCTTGAGTCTCAGTAACCCTCCACCTTCCAGCCATATTTGACCAGCCGCCGGGCGTGTCTGACACTGCTTACTTTCAGTCTAAATTGCTTTCTCACCCCATTTCTTTGGTTTTTACACTACCCCCTGCCAACTAATTTCATCAATGTTCAGTTCCTATAATTAATTCAATTGTATTTTTTCTAATACCTGAAATTGTAGATTTTTTCAATATTTGTACTAGTAAAATATTTTATTTTGTGTTAATTGAAACTTTCATAGGGGCCATATATTATTTTCCTTTGGATGACTCCGTTTAAAGCATTTGTGAACCAAATCAAAACTAAAAAGTTCCCAAACTCACACAAACTTAGGTTTACCTCGCCTCTGAACCAGAGCACAGTTCTTTCCTGCCCACTATATTTTCTTGCTATTTTCATTCTAAAGCCCTCACGAAAAAGTTAACAATTTACTTCCTCTGATTTAGCTTTATGTTACTGATATTTTATTCATTTGCTTAGCACTGGGTCTAGTAAGGTCAAAGTTTCAAGTCTTTATGGGTCAGTTATCCTCGCTATGCCTCTGTATCAGTAGACAATACAGTCTTCTCAACAGTTTAGTCTGTGTGACAAGGGCAAAGGGTAAGAGAGTGCAATAGATCAACAAGGCTCTATCACCTTTCCTAACATCAAAGACCTGAGGAAGGTAGGTGATTAGCATTGGAAAGAAGACTGGGTTTAAGTCAGAAACCTGGGCTTGTACTTTGTGGTTTTGCTACATACTACCTCACTACTTTTGGCTGTCTTTCAACCTCACTCAGTTGTTTCTTCTTTAGTAAAAAAAGGAGATAATAATAGAGCCTCCAAAACATCCCAAGGATTCAAATC
This sequence comes from Paguma larvata, assembly GCA_030068075.1. Lineage (NCBI taxonomy): Eukaryota > Metazoa > Chordata > Mammalia > Carnivora > Viverridae > Paguma > Paguma larvata. The sequence continues at coordinate 43,831,372 of CM057838.1, forward strand.
ATATGTATGAAAGCATTTAGGAAAACAATACAGTGCTGGGAATAATATAAAAAATCATCGTAGGGTAGAGTACTGGACGTGATAATTTTGGGGTATACCTTCAAGTCCTCCTATGTGGCAACTTCCTAATATCTGCCTCAGAGATTTGAATAACCCAGTGAATCCATCAGTAATCCAAAGGAAAAAAGTGACAATGATACTATGTTAGGAAGCAAGATAAACAGAATATTTTATCTATTCACTTTTTTTCATTGCGTTTACAGGAGAGCTTTGAACTTGGGAATTCTTCGAGATCCTGGATCAGAAATTGAAGATAGACAATACCAAATAGATCTGCAGTCCATCAGTATCGGTACTGCCCAGTGGGACCAACTAAAACCGGAGAAGGAGAGTGCCACAGGAGGGGTGCTGCCAGAGAGTGAAAGAAATTCTCAAAATCCAGCCCTTGAGTGGAATATGGCCAGCAGGTAGGAAATTATTGAGAAACTTTGTACACTTTCTAATATTTCATTACCAGAAGAAGAGTTGGCGATAACATCTTTAGCATGCCCAATCTAAGTGCTTTGGTACCAGTCCTGCATTTCATGGCAAACGTAAAACATATTTTGTAATTGTAGCTGATGGTTTTGCTTAGAAGTCTGCTCGACATACCACTGTTACACTGTAATTATTACAAATTTAAGATTGTGTCAGCATGTTTTTTAAAGCTTGCTGTTTGAGGAAAGACTCTACTTCAGGCTAAGGATACATTCACATTTTTCCCTGAAATCCATTGTATTCAAGGTCAGATTATTTTTTTTAAGTCTCTCCTTTATGATGATAAGAGGAGAAAAGTAACAAAAGCAATTGATTGCCTTTATTGTTTTTAGTCCACTTTAAATAAAAGCACCTATGTCACCGAGAACATTTTTAAAGGAATTAGTTCTGAACGCGAGTTACAAGATTTGTGGAGAGCCGTTGCTATCTCACCCAGACTACTCGTGGTTTCTCATCAGAGTTAGGTACAGTTAGGTTAGAACAGAGATACTAGGCATTAAAAATGCTTTTATATATTGTAAATCTGAAAGTCTTAATGATTTTTTAAAAATTCGCTGATTTTTCACTTTTCATGTCGTTTGCTTGTGTGTGTGTGTTTGCTTATAAGATTCACTAACATCTGTTGCTTATAACACACCATGGTGGTTCCTTGGTTGAATTTCTTTAAAACATTGTGTGTACCCTTTGTTGTATACCTTTTGCAATGCTGATTGCCTTGGGGTTCTGCCTATACTTATACTACCAAAACTATATTTATCTATGTCTTGGCATTAATAATAGCAACAACTTTAATAATAGATTCTAAAATGCTTATCATTTACCTAACTTATTTAAATTAATTTTAACAGTAATGCTATCTGGTATGAATTGTTATCACTAATTCTACATGAGAAGTCTGAGGCCAAGGTAAAGAATGTGCCTACAACCAAATACCAAGTGGTAGTTGCTTCTTCAGGCACCCATATTCTTTTCTAATTCCATTTGGCTCTTTTCATAATGAGCTTCTTTCAGCTTCCTAAAAATAAGGTTTGTCACTTGCTAATAGGCCTTGGTATGTGATCTCTGCCTGGAACTCTCTTCACCCACCTTGTTTACTTGCCTAACTCCCATCATTCATCAGGCCTCAGAGTATAAACATCACCTTTTCCAGGAAGTCTTCCCCTGAGCTTCCACGAGAACACAGAAGGTTCCCCTTTTGTGTGCTCTTAACTTAGCATATTTAATTCTAATTATCTGTATACTTTTTCTGGGTCCTGAGGACAGATCTTTACCATGTAGTCCATTGGTTTATCGCTAGCGCAAAGGACTTTCATAGTATAAAATGTATTGTCATAGCCTTCGATTGACAAGTGATTGAATGTGCCCGAGTCGGGGTGCAAATTTGGGTGAAAAATCTCCCACTGCTGGCCAGCGGACATGTCAGGAGAGGGATGCGCCAGCACTCCCAGCACTTGGTCCTGCGTAGCGGACCTGGTGCATGTGCGCCTTCCGTGCACTGCACCAGTCCTGACCTGGAAACGTCACATACCAGCCAGGGCCTCAGCTTCCCTTCACTTTACTCATTGTGCAGATTCAGGAAATTCCAGCTTACATAATTTATAGGTCATCTTAAGAACTGCAGATTCTATCAACAAAGAAGATGGGGTTATTTTCCTAGGAAACTTTATGACCATCTCTCCTTAATTCAGCTGTACCTCTCCTATTCATTTCTTAATTTGTTTAAATAAAGAGCTTGTGTACCTGTATGTGTTTTAATAACAGAATTGAAACTGGGGCTCCTGGGTGGCTCAGTCAGTTAAGCATCCGACCTCCGCTCAGATCATGAACTCGTGGTTCTCAGGTTCAAGCCCCACGTCGGGCTCTGTGCTGACAGCTCAGAGCCTGGAGCCTGCTTCGGATTCTGTGTCTCCTTTTCTCGCTCTGCCCCTCCCCTGCTAACACTCTGTCAATCTCTCAAAAGTGAATAAACATTAAAAAAAAAATTGAAATTCATGTAACAAAATTAACCATTTAAAGCGAACAATTTACTGGCACTTTGTACATTCATAATACTGTGTAACTGCTGCCACTAATGTTGTTCTGAAACAATTCTTCACCCCAAAGTAAAATCCCCTACCCGGTAAGCATTTTCTTCTGCATCCCTCTCCCTCCCCATGGCCCCTGAAAAACACCAGTCTGCTTTCTGTTTCCATGGTTTTATGTATTCTGGGTATCTCATGTAAATGGAATCGTACAATATGTGACCTTTTGTGTCTGGCTCATTCACTTAACAAGATTTTGGAGGTTTTTCCACGTTGTAGCATGTGTCAGTATTTCATCGTTAGTTATCGTTAGATAATATTCCACCATATGTAAATACCACAGTTTATCTGTGCCATCTGTCGATGGGCATTTGGGGTGTTTCCACTTTTTAGCTATTATGGATAATATCGCTGTGGACATTTGTGTATGAGTACCTGTTTGGGTGCCTGTTTTCAGGTAGGAGGGATATATATCTAGGAATAGGATTTCAGGGTCATATGGTAATTCTATTTTTAACTTTTTCGAGGAGCTGCCAAACTATTTTCCGCAGCAGCTGAACCATTTGACATTTTCACCAGCCATGCTCAAGGGCTCCAGTTTCACCACATTCTCACCACCACTCTGCGCTTTTTTTTTTTAACTGTGACCATTCTATTGGACGTAATTTTGATTTTCATTTCCATAATGATTAATGATGTTGAGCAGCTCTTCATGTGCTTTGTGGCCATTTTTATATCTTCTTTGGAAAAAATGTTTATTCAAGCCTTTTTCCCATTTTTAAATTGAGTAGTTTGGTTTTTTGTTGATAATTTGTAGGATTCCTTTTTTCATTCTGGATGCTGTACCCCTATCTGATTCATAATTTGCAAATTATCTTTTCATTTTCTTGATAATGATCTTTGCTCGAATTTTTATAATTGATCTAAGAGTCCATTGCCAAATCCAAGGTCATGAAGTTTTATACCTATGTTTTAAAATTTTTTTTTAATCTGTATATTAGTTGATACACAATGTTTCACTAGTTTCAGGTGTACAGCATAGTGAGTCAGCTTTTCTGTATGTTATGCTGTGCCCACCACAAGTATAGCTACCATCTGTCACCATACAGCCTATTCCAGTATCTTTGCCTATTTTACCTATATTACCTATGATGGGCCTTTTATTTCGGTGACTTATAACTGAATGTAATGTATATGTATCTCCCACTCCCCTTCACCCATTTTGTCCATTCCCCTCACCCCCTTTCCTCTGGCAACCATCGGTTCTCTGTATTTATAGGTCTGATTCTGCTTTTTATTTCTTTATTCGTTTTTTTTAGGTTCCACGAGTGAGTGAAATCATATGATACTTGTTTTGAATTATTTCACTTAGCATAATACCGTCTAGGTCCATCCATGTTGTTACAGATGGCAAGATCTCATCCTTCTTATGGCTGCATAATAGTCTGTTGTGTATGTACATATGTGTGTGTGTGTGTGTGTGTATCACATCTTTCTTACCCATTTGTCTATCACTAAACATTTAGGTTGCTTCCGTATCTTGCCTGTTATAAATTAGGTTTTAATGCTGCATTAAACATATATTTTTTCAAATTCATATTTTCATTTTCTTTGGGTAAGTACCCAGTAGTGGATTTACTGAATCATATGGTATTTCTATTTTTAATTTTTTGAGGACCTCCATACTGTTTTCCATAGTAGCTGTACCAATTTACATTCCCACCAACAGTGTACAAAGTTTGCTTTTTCTCTACATCCTTACCAATACTTGTTATTCCTTGTGTTTTTATTTTAACCGTTCTGAAAGGTATGAGGTGATATCTCATTGTAGTTTAGATATGCATTTCCCTGATGTTGAGCGTCTTCTCGTCTGTCTGTTAGCTGTCTGTATGTCTTTGGAAAAGTGTCTTTAGGTCCTCTCTCCATTTTTTAAGTGGATTATTTGAGGGTTTTGTGTGTGTGTGTGTGTGTGTGTGTGTGTGTGTGTGTGTGTGTGTGTTTTGTTTTGTTTTGTTTTTGCTGGGTGGGGGTGTTGAGTTATAGAAGTTCATTATATATTTTGGATATTAACCCCTTACTGGATATATCATTTGTTTGCAAATATCTTCTCCTATTCAATAGGTTGCCTTTTTGTTTTGTTTTGTTGATGGTTTGTTTTGTTGATGGTTTCCTTCAGTATTCAAAAATGTTTTATTTTGACATGGTCCCAATAGTTTAATTTTGCTTTCATTTCCCTGGCCTTAGGAGACATACCTAGAAAAATGTTTCTGTAGCTGATATCAGAGAGATTACTGCCTGTGTTCTCTTCTCTTTTCTAGGATTTTTATGGTTTTAAGTCTCACATTTAAGTCTTAGGTCCCTTTTGAGTTTATTTTTGTGTGGGATATCAGAAAGTGGTCCAGCTTCATTCTTTTGCATGTTGCTCTTCAGTTATCCCTACACCATTTATTGAAGAGACTGTCTTTCCCCATTGTATATTCTTGCCTCTTTTGTCGTAGATTAACTGACCATATAAGCATGGGTTCCTTTCTGGACTTTCTATTCTGTTCCCTTGATCTATGTGGCTGTTTTTGTGCTGGCACCATACTGATTTGATTACTACAGCTCTGTAGTGTATCTTGAAATCCGTAATTGTGATCTGTACAGTTTTGTTCTTTTTTCTCAAGATTGCTTTCACAGTTGAGTTTCTCTATGGTTCCATAACAAATTTTATTATTATTTGTTCTAGTTCTGTGAAAAATGCTGTTGGTACTTTGATAAGGATTGCACTGAATCTGTGGATTGCTTTGGATAGTATGCACATTTAACAGTATTCATTCTTCCAGTCCATGAGCCTGGACTATCTTTTCATTTGTTTGTATCTTCTTCAGTTCTTTCATTAGTGTTTTATAGTTTTCAAAGTACAGATCTTTTACCTCCTTGGTTAAATTTATTCCTAGTTATTTTATTCTTTTCGATGATTTATGCCTATGCTTTATTCTATGAGTGTTATGAGTTTAGCTCTTATAGCTAGATTGTGGATTCATTTTGAGGAGTTTTTGTTTGTTTGTTTTTATATATAGTACAAAATAAAAGTTCAACTTTCTTCTTTAGCATGTGGAAATACAGTTTTTCCAGCACCATTTGATGAAGAGACTCTTCATTCCCCATTGGATGGTCTTGGCATGCTTGTCGAAAATTAAGGCTTTAGAATAACCATTATATGCCATAGAATGTCTTATACATTAGAGAAACAAAATGAAATAATTTCTGATATGTGTATGTCCCTTACAGGGCTCAGTGTCCAATCAAAGAGTTAATAGTTAAATTACCTATTAGAGTGCAGTGAGTAAAGAACTATGGTAGATATAAATATAGGATGTTTAGGATTATAGAAAAACCACATCAAAATCAGGATAAATACGTTCCATGTACATAGGACATCTTGGGCTAATTGATGTGATAGACACTTAAACGATAAATCTAAAATTGACATAGGTACAAAACAGAACATTTACAAAAATGAATGATGACCTCTATGGGTGGGTCTCAGGGAAGGCTTCACAGAGTACACAGCTTCTGAATTTGTTCCCACAGAGTATGAGTGGCAGGAGTGGAGAGGGGCTGTTTTGAACTAGGAAAGCAGTAGACCCTCAGGCCAGGAGTATGAAAATGTAGCATATTTTATCACTTTTGAATACCTAGTACATAATATGCTTGGCATTTAATAGGTACGTATTAAAGATTTGAGTGAATTAATGAAAGATTGATTAGATGATTAAGTAGAACTAGCAGATCAAGTAGCTGTGAATGTTTCTGAGAAATATTGATTCAAATGAAGATGAGACTTTATTTTTTTTAATAATAATTTATTGTCAAATTGGTTTCCATACAACACCCAGTGCTCATCCCAACAAGTGCCCTCCTCTGTGCCCACCACCCACTCTCCCCACTCTAGCAGCCCTCTCTCCCCTCAGTTTGTTCTTTGAGAGTCTCTCATGTCATGTCTAAAGATGAGACTTTAGACCTGATATAGCTTAGTAGTGCTGATTAATCTTGATAGAAATATAAAAAGAAGCTTAACATGATTATATTTTTGTTTTTCAGTAGGTATTATAGGTAAAATTCAAAAGATGCAGAAAGATACTGAGTGAAGAATAACTTGCCCCCTCCCTAGACTTATGTTAAATAACAACCTTTACAATGGTATTCATTCATTCCTTCTGAGTACATTACTCAACTTCCGTCTGCAATCAAAATGTGTTTCTATGTATATGTTGGGGAGAAGGGAATTTTTGCGTAAAAATGATCACATTTTGAAATGTGTAGATCTTCTAAAACCCCCATTTTTCAGCTGAGGAAATACATTAGGATTCAGTCAAGGCAGCAGAACCGTTATAAGTAGTATAGCAGAAGGGATTTCTTGTAGGAATAAGGCCTTCTTCAGTTGTAGAAGAAGCTGTGAAGTAAGGAAGTAACGATGGTGAATCAGAAACATGTCACCAGGCATGTCCAGCCACTGGAGGGACCCCTGGAGGTTGCTAGACAAGTCCGTAGGGGGGGGGGGGTTGCCTGTGTTTCTGGGGGTGAACCTACAGTTGTTAGTCTGCAGGGACAACGGTCAGGAAAAAGAGCCAGTCACAGAACTGAAAAGAGGGAAGACGACCTGGAATCTGCCAGCACCTCTGAATTTTACTGTATTTTAAAAAAGCATGACTTTCAGAGAATATTGGCCAGTATTTATTTCACTTACACCTCCAGATCTCATGTAATTTTCCCTCTAAACTCTGAACCATTTTTAGCAAGTTGTTACAGAACAAAATCACTATAAGGAACTAAGTTTCAGGAGGTTCCTTCCTTGCCTTGTGCAATGTCACTTAAAAGTAGAGCTAAGTATAGAACCCTGGTTTGCTACCTCTTACTCAACTGCTTTTCTTATACTCAGTGCTCTGACCCCTTACCTTGGGCTGCAGTTCATTGTTAGTTAATCACTTTTTCTTTTTCTCTCAGCAACCATTTTTACTATGTCTGGGTTTCTTTTATAACCTGAGGAAATGAAGTGCCGAGAACTAAAATAACCTGTACTGATGTCTGCCATATGCAGGTCACACAGCTAGTCACCATTGCCATTTTACATGGGGATTGGTGCTTTGAGGTGTGTAAGGGGAGAAATGGTGGTTTTCTTCCTTACGTATTGGCCAAGGATGTCCTTGGCAAGCTGAAAGGGTAGCATAGACATTAAAGGACGGATCTGTCTTGGCCAGTCTTATTCTTTGTTTCTTAGCATAGTTACTGACAGATAAGCTGGTAATCAGAAAATATTTAAATTGCATATAATCATCATAATAGTATATTATAAAATTTTCAAACCATAACGTCAGTTAATTTGTGGTCTTCTTACAGTTCCCAACATCATAATTGTTACATGTATGAATACAGATAATAATTCCCTGATTGATCCAAAGCCTTAAATAGTCAGGTTTCCCTCCTTCAACATTTTGTTTTTAAGAGAAGGATCCAAACAAGATTACGTCAACATTTACTTAAAAGTATATGAGCCTGGGTGGCTCAGTTGGATGAACGTCCAACTTGATTTCAACTCAGGTCATGATCTCATGGTTTATAGGCTCGAGCCCCACTTTGGGCCCTGTACTGACAGCATAGAGCCTGCTTGAGATTCTCTCTCTCCTCTCTCTTTGCCCCTCTACCACTCATACAGGCTCTCTCCCCACAAAAAATAAACATTGTTTTAAAAAGTATATGTGTAACATATAACTTTCATACATTATCCAGTGTTATTCTGTGAGCATTCCACATGATACATCAATACATGTTATTAAAGCTTTAAAAATAAAATAACATAAATTCCCTGATCGTTTTCCCTGTGGTGGATTCCCATTTATATCTTCAATTTCTAGTGAAGAAACTTTTCTCTGAGAAACTTTCAGTAGTCCCCTTGACTTTCCCTTCTCCACGAAGTTTATTTTGAAGTTTTTCCTTGGAAAAAGAGCTATCAAGTAGAATTAGATGCTAGAATTCCACACTATAGATACAAACAATTGGAAACTACAACCAGGGCTACTGACAATTGAACATTTAGTAAAATTGAATTGTTGATATTTCAATATAGAAATGCTCATAAGACCTTCCTTTAGAGGCTGGAATAAATGTGATCTCAGTAAATTTCTGATCTCAATCACAGATATTGGTTTGTTAGTTTATTTGGATGGAGGTAGTTTTTGTTTCTTGTTTTGTTTTTAGGGAATAAGAATATTTTAGCATTCTTTAATTTTGCCAAAATAAATTTTACTAGCATTTTATTTAAATGTCCCTAAAAATTATGCTGATTTCAGGTTGCAGTTCTTGTAGCATTATTCACAGATACTTTATATGTCTTTACAAGTTAATTAGGTCCCCTGCTGAAAGTTTTGACACCTGTCTGTTTTTTCCTTACCATTTTACTTCTACCTTATGATTATTTTTCAGTATTTTTTCTCCTAAACTGAGCTGCTCGCTTCCAACTTTGCCATTATATCCCCAGCTCCTAGCAGAGGGCCTTACACAATAGTGGACACTGAGTCCCTGTTCTCAAAATTTCATACAGCCATAAATGCTGTGAGAATAATAGGGCAATTTAACAGGATAAAGGCCCCCAGGAATTTTTTTTACAGTAGGGTTCAGGGAAGGCCTAATATAATACCTAATAACAAGAATGGACTATCCATGCAAATGACTGTGGAGTGCTTGTGTCGAGAGTGTTCTGACAGAGCAGAGACCTGTGCGTGGGAATCGGTGTTGCACACCTAAGGATCATTGCTGGTGGAGAGGAAAGGAATAATAGGTAAAGATTGGGGTAGGGAAGAGACTACATTCTGAATGGCTCTATAGGTCAAAACCTATAGTTATATAAAATCCAAAGAGTTTGAATTTTATGTTAATTATGTTAGAAAGTCACTGGATAGTGTTCCTCTTGGGGAAACAACCAAAAAACCAAAATAGGTTTTAAACTCTTAATTATATATTTGGTTTTTAAAGTTACTATAGAATGCCGATTATCCTAAATAAGAGGAATCTCTACAAATAAGTACAGTTAACCAACTTATAACAGATAGTTTTCCAGTTACCAGATTGTTTATAGTAAAGGTCTGTGAATATTTTTTTACACTGAGGAATAATCACTACAAGGGATCATTTCAGTTGATGAGAAGAACAAGACTTAAGTATCTTCTGATCAGCCATCTTCTGTCTGAAGCTCAGCTGTAATGCCATACCAAGAAAGTTTTCATGTTGAATAAAAACTGTTCACTGCACTCATAGACCATCTAGCACTTTTTATTCTTTTTAGTGGAATATTTTGGAAACATTCGTACCATTTTTCCTACTTACAGTCTTTAGTAATATACAGTTTTTGAATAGGGCTCTTAGAGTGCAGTAGTATTTCCCACAGAGTCATTCGAAGATGTATGGAAGATGGGCAGAAGAACCTTAGCATAAATTGGCTGAGCCCAAGAAAAATGACCATAGCCTTCCTAAACATGTATACTCATGAATGCATGTGGACACCTGTACCATCTTGTGTACTGACAATTTCAGAGAAATACACTTTTCCTTATTTTCAATCTACTCTTCCCAGAGACTAGCTGAGTAGCTTTTGTTAACTTAGATGATTACTTTCCTGTTATTTGTTTAGCACTTTATAACTGTCCAATCGTTTTTATCCTCACACAGGGTTTAATAAATTTCGATGGGTTTAATCCTCTGAGTTAGGTAGCAGGTGCAAATCACTATTCCATGTCCCTATTTTTTATGGACAGTGTAGAAATACATTAAATCATTGTTATAGTACCAGAGAAATATTTCTTCTATACCTCTCCTAACCTCATATTCCCTAGCATGCTAGAGATAATCTGTTTTCTCTGTTTGCTATCTTTTCTTCATCTTAGGTGATTACCTGTTTCACCAAGAGATATCTGATGGTGGATTTTATTGTATTGATCTGAACCAGGATTCATTGTGCTTCCTGAATCTGTGGTTTCTTATATATCATCAGGTCTGAAGACTTCTCAGCTATTAACTCTTCGCTATTGTCCCTTTTCCTTACTTTCTGTTCTCTCTTTTTGGAATACCAATTAAGTGTGCCAGACCTGCCCCTCCATGTCTCTTTTCTTTTAAACTTTGCATTTTAAAATTTATGTTAGTACATTCCTGGAATTTTCTCAAATCTGTATTCTAGTTTAATTTTTTCTTGAGCTATGTGTAAAATATTATTTACCACATCTATATATTTCATTTTAGTGACTGTATTTTTCATTTCTGGAAGTACCATTTGTTTTTCAAATCTGTTTTCACTCTTTTGATAGTACCTTGGTTTTTTCTTCCTCAATTTTATTCTATCCAGTATGTATTTAATAATTTTAAACAGATTTATTGTATTGTTCATAAATGGTAATTTCATTATCAGAAGTTCTTGATAATGAATTTGATAATGCGGTTGAATTTTCCTCTTGCTAATAAAGAATAACTTGGGGATGGTGGTATATAAAATAATCTGCGATTAGGAGCTTATCTTTAGTGGTCTTTGTCCCTGAGAATCCTTTTTGTCTGTTTGAGGGCATGTTTTCCAGACAGGTTTTGCATGCATCTATTTCTTTCTTTCTTTTTTTTTTTTAATGAAGTTTGTCTTTAATTTTTTTTAAATCTTTATTTATTTTTGAGAGAGTGGGAGACACAGCATGAGCAGGGGAGAGGCAGAGAGAGAGGGAGACACAGAATCTGAAGCAGGCTCCAGGCTCTGAGCTGTCAACACAGAGCCTGACATGGGGCTCGAACTCACGGACCGCGAGATCATGACCTGAGCCGAAGTCGGACGCTCAACCCACTGAGCCACCTAGGCGCCCCTGCATGCATCTATTTCTGACAGATGCCCCAGGGCTATGAAAAGTCTGATGCCAGTTTTATGTAAATAACTCAGAATGGGTATTTCCTAAACCAATTCAGTAATATAAATTATAGCTACCAAACACGCATGGGGGATTTCCCATTATTTTTCATCTTCTGGAGAGATCTCTGTTTTTTTTCAACAAGTTCTCTTGCCAATGTAGTCATATTTTCTCATTCTTCTCTATTTCTGATGGAAAATGCTCTGTCAAACCTTTAAGGGCCCCAGATCTAGGTAGACAGCTCACTTAAAAATCTTTCCCTGTTTGGGGTGTAAGGATTAGCCTGTTGTCTCAATATGACCATGAAAAAGTATATATTTTTATATATATACTTATATATATATATATGTATTCCCTACTACGCCTGAAACTAATATAACAACAGATGCCAACTATACTTAAATAGTAAATTTTTTTATGTATTTCAAGTTTTTATTTAAATTTTACTAAACAATAATATTAGTAATATTACAATAATACTGTAATACAATACAATAATATTGTAATATTAGTTTCAGGAGTAAATTTAGTGATTCATCACTTATTTACATATAACACCCGGTGCTCATCATAAGTGCCCTCCTTACTGTCCATCACCCATTTAGCTCATCTCCCCACCCACCTCTTCTGCAGCAACCCCAGTCTGTTCTCCACAGTTAGGAGTCTCTTATGGTTTGCCTCCCTCTCTTTTTTTTTCCTTTTCCCTAAATTTAAGAAACAAAACAGATGAACATAAGGGAAATCAACAGTAAAAAAAAAAAAAAAAGTGTAATAATCTATTCCCTTGATTCGTTTAGAGTAGCTAAGACCCTGAAGTCATCAACAATGTCAGTTAATACTTTGAGTTTCACTTGCCTTTTTTGTTATTTTATTTTATTTTTTTAAGTTTATTTATTTTTGAGAGAGTTGGGGAGAGGCAGAGAGAGAGAGAGGGAGACACAGAATCCAAAGCAGGCTCTAGGCTCCAAGCTGTCAGCACAGAGCCCGACACTGGGTCAAACCCACGAACCGTGAGATCATGACCTAAGCTGAAGTCGGACACCCAACCGACTGAGCCACACAGGCTCCCCCTTTTTTGTTTTTTTTTTAAATCTGTGCTCTTATCTAATAAAATATTGGCAGAATTTAATTCTTGTAATTATTTTGTCAGTAGTTATTTCTTTTGAAGTATTTCAGTCTATACAAATTTGTAATGATTTAAAAAGCATGTATCATTACCTCAAAGACTTACAAGAAATAACACAAAAGAAAAGTTAACATTATGTACCAGAAAAGTTATAGTTTTATAATAAAGGACTATTGACTTATTAATTTTTTTTATTTCTAAGGTCATAGGTCTTTCATATGTTGTGTTACTGGTTTAATTCATCACATTATGGGAAAAATATGATATGTGTACGTACTCTTTTTTTCCCCATTGGGTGTTTTAGTTAATATTTGCTGTTATTTGGTTCCCTGCCATCTTTTCCATTTTAAGGTATTTTTAATACATCATATATTTAAACACTCCCCTATGAGAGCACATCAGATGTTACATGTTTCTCACATTGACCATTTTATGGAACTTGAGCTATTAAGTTCTAATTATGGTGTCTCTCAGGATTGCAACCTTTCCTCTGCATTCACAGATTTTAATACTTCTTCCTGTGACCCTCCATCACCAGTACTCCTAATTCTTTAAAATTGACTTTCTTGAAATCCAATACTTATATGTCACAGAACCAGATGATCCAATTTGCTTTTTTGGCAGACACCATGTAAAGCTCTGCCCATTGCAAAATTGAACAAATGATACTAGTACTTTCTCTTTTCTGGACTACTCTGGTAAAAAGGATGTAGAAAGACTTGAGGTTATCTGACCCTTTTCATGAGGTAATTTATGCTAGCTCTCTGATCTCAGCTTCATCACTTAAAGTGAATAACAGAGACCTATTTATAAGGAATATTAATATAATGGTTCCAAGGAACTTTTGAGATACAGCTTTCTAGTAAAACATAGAACTATATATATACACATATATACATATATGTATTCATACATATACATAGTTTCATAGAATGAAATGTTTTCTTTCATTCTCAATAATGTTTTCCAATTTCATTTTCTACCATGTATTTAGTACTTCCTATGAAATTATTAGCAATTTTAATGTAGAGTGGAAATATTATGCTAAATAACTGATCACAGGTGAGAATATATAGAGAAGAATTAAAATAGAGGCCAAATGATGCTCCACTCTCAGGCCCAACAGTGTAACTCTCCTTGCAACTGGGTGGCTTTAGCCTAGCCTCTGATCCTCATTTCTTCATAGATAATACAGGACTAGTAATAGTTTTTACTTCACATACATGGTTGTTGCAAAGAACCATTCAGTATCAAAGTCACAAAAGCTGTTTCATGAACTGTATATAGAGTAAAAATCCATGAACTCAGTTCTTAGAACTTAAAGAAAGGAGATCATTCAGAGATTAAGAGGATATACTTGTAAAACTAGTAAAGTTGGAAAGATGACAGTTGTTAACCAGAAGGTCAGAGATATTAAAAATAGGAAATTAAAAATTATTACCAAATCATAAGGTTATTATTGGTAACAAAGATAATTAAATTATCTGTAAGAACAAAAGAAATTAAAAACAAAGTTATTTGTTGACAGGACAGGACTAATGAAATTAATTGCATCCAAATCTCTCAATAATTTTTTCCTATCTTTTATTAATCTGAAGTTAAGAATTGAAGTTGTAGCACTGTAGCTATAAAATGTACAATTAAGCACTCTCAAAATAATAATGTAATTTTATTATACATGTTTGTAGTGCAAAGACTTGTACAAACTTAATGAGAAATATCCCTGAAAAAATATGAAATGGCTAATCATTATTTACTTTGTTTTTTAGCATACGGCGGCATCAAGAAAGAAGAGCAATTTTGACTCCCATTTTAACAGATTTTTCTGTCCGAATAACTGGAGCACCTGCTATCATTTTCACCAAAATAATTTCTCCAGAAAATATGCACACTGAGGTCAGAACTTTATTTAGGGTTCATTTTAGTCCATATAATGGAGTAGCTTCTCTTTGTAAGTTAGGGGTTTTCTTAGTTTTAGTGTACAGGGTATCAAATTGCTTATTATTAATAAGTTATTATAACCAAAAATTATTGAATACTTTCTAGTACTGTTTAGTGACTGCTTTTCATGTAGTTATTCAAACTCCATTTAATCCTCATAATAATCCTATTAATTTCTTCTGCTATCCTCATTTTAGAGATGAGGAAACTGAAGCCTAGAGAGGCTAAGCTAACTCAAATAACTTGTCCACATTTTCACAAGTAGTAAGTAGCAGAGCATGGTATGAACCCAACTGCTCTGACCCCAGGCCATGTACTCCTGGCCTCTACAACCTCCTTCTAAAGAAAGCAACAACATTGACAGATAGCTCAGCGTTCTTACGTGGATTGCATCACCTGGAAAATTTTCAGTGCATTACCTTAGTGTTTACAACATCCTTAAGAAATAGATCCTGCTAGTATCCATATTTTATGGGTCTGGAAACTGAGATCAAAAAGATTAGGTAACTTGACCAGTGTTACTAGTCAGGTACTGGTGGGTGCAGATTTCAGGTCTTATCACTGTGGTATACTGCCTGTATGCCTCGAATAGAAATGTAATAGTAACGTGATCCATCCTAATCTAAAAAGTATTCTTCATGGAAGTTTATGTTATGCCAAAAACATAATCTCTTGATCATTCACAGTTACAGGCAGTTATGAAAAGTTCAGAAAAATTAAGTAAAGATTAAATATATTAATCTAAACCTATAAAACTTCACATTCATTCTCTGAGTGTTTAAAACCATTATTTTTGTAGATGTTACTTATTTGATGTTTATAATTGCCCTATCGGGAAAATAGGTTAGGCATGATATCTTATCCACTAAAAACTGTACAAAAATTAAGCAGGTCTACAAATATAGTTATTTAGTAACGCAGTTGTTTTAAAATACATGAATATATTCCTTTTCATCGTTACTTGAAGAATAAAATTTCTAACTATGATAAGTAAAAACAGGGAACTTGTGGAAGTAAAAATTATTTAACTCAAAATAAAAGGAATATTCATTCGCGCCATGCTGTTCTTTATGGCTGTATTAAAATCTACTCTAAGCTCTGTAGTTTGCATTTGGACCAGTCATAAGTCTCCTTAAGTCCGTTCCCTTGGATGACACCATAAGGATAAGGTTTGTTGGACGTTTCCAAGCATCCAAACATTGTCCACATTTCACTTCATGACAAGGGGCAGAACTTACGCTTACTAAGTGAAGCTTCTGGATTGTTTTTCATTCCTTCCTTCCTTCCCTGAATGGCTTTCCATCCATGAATGTTCAAGTGATTCAAGTTATGCAGAACAGCATCAGTTAAGTACTAGACATCAACCTAATGCTGCCAAGATTTTAGCAGCTTGAAGAAGTGAAATTAATTAGTCTAGCTATCTTTGGCTTCAGCCCTCTATTTTGTTATAAATCATTTGGAGTGTATACTTTGGAGAATACTCAAACCATACCACTTGTGATTGTAATTGCTTGCCTACAATTGCCTGTTTATATCTGTCTGCCCAACTAGATTGTAACCTCCTCAAGAGCGGGTTGCCATTCAAAGCCACCCTTATTCTTTGTAATATCCCTAGCAGTCCACTATAGTGCATATTACTTAGGAGATGCCCAGTAAATATTTGTTAGTTTGAATGAATGAACAAGATTATGCTAAAGAATTACATCATCACTTACATATGGAAATGATAGTAGGTTGAGGTATGAAAAAGGCAAGTGTATATGAAATGGTAAAAAATTAGTGTTTGTGTTGTTTCCCTGCAACTAGCACACGGCTCAGTGCACAGCAGGACCGTGTAAATGTTCATTAAATTAATCCATTAAACTGTGTCGCGTGGTTGTGCTCTCCATTTCTGCTATTCTCATTAACACATGAACTTGAGTCCCAGGAGAATTCATCAACGTAGTAAAGGTCAAATAAGTAAGAATGATAAATTATCATCTAATGGCGATCATGTATCTTTATCTGTATTCAGTTGTTGTTTTTTTCCTGTCCCTTTCAGGAGATTTTAGTGTGTGGCCATTCCTTGGAAGTGAATATAACCACAAACCTGGACTTCTTCCTAAGTGTGGCTCAAGTTCAACTCTTACATCAGTTAATAGTAGCAAATATGACTGGACTGGAACCATCAAGCAAGGCCACAGAGGTAACTATTACCTGATTTTGATTAGTCTTACTGCGTTTGTGCCAACTTTATATTCATAATAGGAAAACTATAATTAAATGCTTTCTAATTATTCTGTATTTAATTTTATTCAAAATACGGTCATAAATTACATTGGATTGGTGTTCCCTATTTTTGAAACTTGTTTGGCCTCTTTTCCTATCATGTACCTTTGCAGAATTGCTGTGGCTTAGCCTCAGAAAAGCCTCTGTTAAAATACGTGGTATTTGTATCCTGCTCCAGTTTTTAAAAAAGTACAACGCAAGAAACCTAGTATAGCTTTCACTTGCTCAGATACATTACAGGGATAGGGCCTCTTTTGGAAGTGAACTTTGTAATCGTACTATGGGAATATCTTCAATAAATAACTTCTAAAGCATTCGTTTCCCATGCTCAGTGAAGAATGGACACAATCATAAAAGTTGAATGCCTGCCTAGAATTTTAATTTTGATCGGTGTTGGTTGGAAGCCTGCATTGTAACCCCAAAGCATATCAGTGTGAAACAAAGAAAGCTTCTTATTAGTTGCTTCTCAGGATAATGTTTTCTTTCTTTTTTGTCTCCATACTTCTGTAATCCTATCTGTACTTAGGGTACATCTCCTATAAAACCTCAGGTGAAGAAGTCATTTAACTGAGAAGAAGACATAGGTTTTATATTTATCAAGAGTTATACAGAAGTTTATTTAAAAATAAGGGAAGGAAAAGGTGTTCACTGAGAGCTACTGAGGTGTTCACTGAGATGCTAGGCAGTGTGCCAGACATTTGCATGTAAGTCGAGCCTGCTGTCACAGTCATCTTGTGAGATTGACATGGGCATTATTATCATTTTACATATGAGGCTCAGGATAGTAAGTAACCTGCCTGAAATCATTCACACGAAGCTAAAACATGGTGGAACTAAGATTTAATTTAAGTCTTTCAAGTCAGTGCTCTTTCCAATCTACCACAGTTTGTGTACTCTATTATATTAGTCTCTCCGTCTTCTTTATTTTTAAAAAATTATTTCGAAATGACAAAGCTTTTATGTGTTATAATTAGACCATCTTTTACCATCCATGATTTCTGTTTGCTCTTTCTTAAGAAAGAATCTTTCTTAAGTGGGCTGTAGAGCTGGGGCTCCTGGGCGGCTCAATCAGTTAAGCATCTGACATTGACCTATGTCATGATCTCACCATTCCCAAGTTCAAGACCCACGCAGGGCTCTGTGCTGACTGCTCAGAGTCTGGAGCCTGTTTCAGATTCTGTGTCTACCTCTCTTTCTCTGCCCCTCCCCACTCATGCTGTGTCACTGTCTCGCCCTTAAAAATTAACATTAAAAAAAAAGGGCTGGAGAGCTATGTGGTGTCTAAAATATCAACTCTTTTCTTTTTTAATTTTTTAAGATTTATTTATTTTTGAGAGACAGACAGAGACAGAGTCCGAGCTGGGGAAGGGACAGAGAGAGAGAGGAAGACACAGAATCTGAAGCAGGCTCCAGGCTTTAAGCTGTCAGCACAGAGCCCATTGTGGGGCTCGAACTCACAAACTGCCATATCATGTCCTGAGCAGAAGTCATACGCTTGACCGACTCAGCCACCCAAGTGCCCCTATAGAACTTTTTTCTAATGTACATTAGACAATCTATAAGGATGTAATTATATGACCTGAAAACAAATAAAGCAAAAGATATTTTCCCATGGCATTTCGATGAAGTCCTTGAAGAAAGTAGGGTTGGAAATATTTTATATTCCTGTATTATTTGTGCCAAGTTTATGAATCTCTCACTCAGTGAAATCTAATTCATAGATTTCTGATGTATTTTAGGAATTTATACAACTTAGCAAATTTGTTGTTAACTCTTTACCCACCTACTTTTGGCAGTTATGAATAAAGCTACTATAAATATTCATCTTCAGACTTTTGTGTGGACGTAAGTTTTCAACTCCTTTGGGTAAATACAAAGAAGTGTGATTGCTGGATCATAGGGTCAGAATATGTTTAGTTTTATTCAAAACAAACAAACAAACAAAACCCCACCAAACTGTCTTCCAAAGTAGCTTATACAATTTTGCCTTCCCACTAGCAATGAAAGAGAGTTCCTGTCAGTCCATATTCTCGCCAGCATTTGGTGTTGTCAGTGGTCCAGATTTGGGCATTCTCTTAGGTGTGTAATGGTGTGTCTTTAGTTGTTTTAATATGCATCTCCCTGATGATACATGAGGTAGAGCATCTTTTCATATGCTTATTTTCCATCTGCATATCTTCTTTGGTGAAGGGCCTATAAAACTCTTTGGCTCATTTTTTAATTGGGTTGTTTTCTTACTGTTGAGTTTTAAGAGTTTCTTTGTATATTTTGGATAATAGTCCTTCATCAAATGTGTCTTCTGCAAATATTTTCTCCCAGTTTTGGCTCATTTTTCTAATTCCCTTCATACTGTCTTTCACAGAGCAGAAGTTTTTAATTTTAATAATTTCTTCCATGGATCATGTCTCTGGTGTTGGATCTAAAAAGGCATCGCCATACCCAAGATCATCTAGGTTTTCTCTTATGTTCTTTTCTCGGTCTTATAGTTACGTCTTTTACGTTTAAGTCTATAGTCCAAGCCTTAAGTTCATTTTTGTGAAGGGGATAAGGTCTGTATTTAAATTCATTTTCTTTTGCATGCGAATGTCTAGATTTTCCAGCACCAGTTGTTGAAGAGACTATCATTTGCTCCATTGTATTCCCTTTGCTCCTGTGTCAAAGGTCATTTGATTATATTCGTGAGAGTCTATTTCTGGGCTATCTGTTGCATTCCAGTGACCTATCTGTCCATTCTTTCACCAAGACCAAGCTGTGTTGATTACTGTAGCTTCATAGTAAGTCTTAAAGTGTGGCAGCATCCGTCCCCCCAACTCTGTTCTTCTTCGCTATTGTGGAAGATATTCTGACTCTTTTGCCTTTTCACATAAACTTGAGAATCAGTTTGCTAATAACCATGAAATAACTTCTGTAATTTTTATTAGGATTGCATCGAATCTATAAATCAAGTTAAGAAATGACATCTTGACAATATTGAGTCTTCCTATCCATGAACACAGAATATATCTCCACTTCAATTAGTTCTTTAATTTGGTTCATCTCAGTTTTATAGTTTTCCTATTTATATCTTGTATATATTTTGTTAGATTTATACCTAAGTGTGCCATTTTTTGGTATGCTACTGTAAATGCTATTCGTTTTTTATTTCCAATTCCACTTGTTAATTGTTGGTATATAGAAATTGAGTTTTGCATATTAACCTTATATCCTGCAACCTTGCTGTAATCAGTGATTCATCCCGAGAGTTTTTATATGAATTCTTTCAGATTTTCTGCATATGGACAATCCTGCCATCTGTGAATGAAGACAATTCTTTTTTCCTAATCTATAATACTGATATGTCCTTTTCTTGCCTTACTATACTAGCAAGGACTTGCGGTATGTTGAAAAATAGTAGTGAGAGACGATATCCTTGACTTTTCCCTGGTATTACTGGGAAAGTTTCAAGTTTCTCACTCTAGGTTTTTTGTAGATAATGTTTATCAAGTTGAGGACATATCTCTCTGTTCTTAGTTTACTGAGAGTTTTTATCATGAATGAGTTTGGATTTTTGTCACATGCTTTTTATTCATCTATTCATATGATCATTTGATTTTTCGTTTTTAGTTCGTTGATGTGATGAATTATATTAATTGATTTTTAAATGTTAAACGAGCCTTGTATACTTGGGATAAATCCCATTTAGTATAGTATGTAATTCTTTTTATACATCGTTGGATTATATTTGCTAGTAATTGGTTGAAGATTTTTGTGTCTTTGTTTATTAAAGATAGCAATCTGTAGTTTCCTTGTCATGTAATCTCTTTTTCTGGTTTTGGCGTTAGGGCAATGCCGGCCCTGTAGATTGAGTTAGGAAATATTTCTTCTGCTTCTTCTCTCTGAAGAGATTATAGAGAATTATGGTATAATTTCTTCCTTAAATGTTTGCTAGAAATCAGTGACTCCATCTAGGCCTGATGCTTTCTTTTTTAGAGGTCATTAATTATTGTTTGTTTCTTTAATAGATATAGGCCTATTCAGATCTTCTGTTTTTTCTTTTGAGTTTTGTCTGATTGTCTTTCAAGTAATTGGTCCATTTCTTTGAAACGGTCATCAAATGCGTGGACATGGATGTGTTCTAAATTCCTTTATTATCCTTTTAATTTCCATAAGATCTGTAGTGATGTCCCCTCTTTCATTTCTGATACTAGTAATTTGATTCTCCATCCCCCTGCCCTTTTTTTTTTTAATTAGCCTGGATAGAGGCTTTTATTGGTTTTATTATTTCTTTTCTTCTATTTCCTTTGGATGGTGATAATATTTCCAGACAGTCTTTGACAAAATTTTATTTGAGAGATTAACTTTAAAAATTATTCAAGAATGTGGTGAATGATTTTTGTTAATAGAGGAAACATCTACACTATAAACAATAGAGTAGAAAGATGGACAAACCTTGGAAATAGAAGTGAAAACAGTGGAACAATCTAAGGATTATTGCTTAAATCAACACTTACTATTAATTTTGATTGATATGGACAACAACACATACAACTTTCAAGTACATGGCTGAAAGAGAAGCCCTTCAGGGAGCCTGGTGGCTCAGTCAGTTAAATGTTCAACTTCAGCTCAGGTCATGATCTCACAGCTTGTGGGTTTAAGCCCTGCTTCAGGCTCTTTGCTGTCAGTGCAGAACGCACCTTGGATCCCTCTCTCTCTCTGCCCTTCCCCTGCTCTCTCTCTTACTCTTTCTCTCAAAAATAAATAAAACATTAAAAAGAGAGAGAGAGAAACACTTCAGGCAATAAAATGACCAGCTGATGGTTTAAGCAAATTCCCTTTCATGTTGATCAAAACTTTTCCAATATATTTGCTCCAAACAGTGTACTCTGCATGGGGTGACGTCACTGGATCATTCACCCTAAATTTATATTCTTTGATTTTAAGTGTCCCTTTTGAGTGCTATGACTTTTATTATTGCTGACTCCTAGAATGTTTCTCTTTTTTAAATTAACATTTTCTTGTTTCTCTATACTTATTATGGCAAGCTGAGAAAAACATAGATAAATAAACATTTAATATTCAAAAAGCCAAAGTGCATTTCATATTTATAAAGTACCTGTCCCTTCATACTCCATTCTGTAATTCATCTCTATGATGACAGTTGGTCCTATAACACAAGAACAACAGGAGTGTTATTTGGGTTTCTTACATCCTAGTTCCCTGCCATTTACAGGGAAGAGAGAGGGATCCAAGTTGTAGTCAACCTAGATAACTTCATAGTCAAATCCAAATGTACAGTTTCAACTTTTCTCTGGAAATAGAGCTCCACTACTCCTCCTTGATTTCTTTCCCATTATTTAACAGGGCTGTGGTGATTTACACAGTTGGTTTACTCTTTAGAAGATTCTTTGCCTTCTTGGAAGATAATCTTGGTCTCATAAAGGCCCAATTGTATAAAAGTGATTACTAGTATAATCATGACATTGATGCAAAAGGAATTAACGAGAGAGATTCTTTAGTAACATGTACCAATAAATGTCAGGAAATTTTTGAAAGAGAATGTGAATAAACAGAGAACTAAAGAATTTTAATTTGTGCAAGTCTGTTTATGGAAGAATAATGCAGGCCATTTTTATATAATAAAAGGAGACTAAAAAATGATTAAAAGTTTTCCTAATGCAGGAAACATTATAAGGTATGCAAAACATTATAACGAATTGTTCAAAAACGAAACAGATTCTACCTTTATATCATTTTATTTCAGTTGCTGTCACCCAAAAGATATAGCATAAAGAAAGATCATTTGTGTCACATTTTAAAGTATTAGACTTCTTTAAAGTGACATGAAAACTGAGTAATCTGTCTGAATCTGTAAAACCATAAGCAATATAGATAAGACATAACTACTATCCCGTTAACCTAAAATGGCTAGTTTATTTTTTATAATGTAATGTTATTTTTATCAAAGTAATACATAAACAACTGTTGCTAAGCTATATATCAAAACAGTATCAGTCTACTTTTTTGAAAATGTTTTTTTATTTTTGAGAGAGAGAGAGAGAGAGAGAGAGAGAGAGACAGAGACAGAGACAGGGTGTAAGTGGGGGAGGTGCAGAGAGCGAGGGAAACACAGAAACCAAAGCAGGCCCCAGGCTCTGAGCTGTCAGCACAGAGCCCAACTCAGGGCTTGAACTCACGAACAGCGAGATCATGATCTGAGCCAAAGTCATATACTCAACTGACTCAGCCACCCAGGCACCTCTAAAAATTTTTTTAATGTTTATTTTTGATATATGTATATATGTAGAGAGAAAGACAGAACATGAGCAGGGAAGGGGCAGAGAGAGATGAAGACAGAATCAGAAGCAGGCTCCAAGCTCTGAGATGTCATCACAGAGCCTGATGCTGGGCTCAAACTCAGAAGCCATGAGATCATGGCCTGAGCTGAAGTCATATGCCTAACCAACTGAGCCACTCAGGCACCCCTCAAAATAGTATCAGTTTCCTAATAACCCCACCTCATCCTGCTTAGCCACTTTTAACTCTTCTGGTATTTATCTCCATATTTCCGAATAAAACGAATAGACTACCATCTCTTAATTTACTCATTTTAGCATTGCCTATTCACTTGCTATTGATTGTAGATGAGGATTCCATCTCTGACCATTTCACTCTTCCATCTTCCAATATTCTTGTATCATAATTTTATATCACATTTTTAAAGTCAATAAGAACTATTTTCATTATAAAGACTATGTAAATATTGTTCATTGCTTAGCAAAGTAATAAAATGTGATTTTATTTCCTGTGATTGTTTTTTATGAAGTTTATCATTGCCACATTTTTTATTTACTCAGGTTTTTAAAAAAAATCTCTACCCCTTTTATCTTTCTCTCCACCCCAGGCCCAAGTCCCACCAATGACTCTATTTAATGCCAACAATTTAATTTTTCACACTTTGCAGCTTACAAAATAATGCCACTTTTTTCCCCCTCACTCAAAAAAATTTTTCCTAAGTTCTTTCTTCTTTCTCCATTCTGGACTGGTAGTTCTCTCAACCTGCTGCCAACTGGAGAAGACCATGATTTTCGAGGTCAGCGTAAAGTTAGAGAAATTATAGGGTATCAAGTAACTAATTGGTTTCTGTGAATATAAATTAGAAAAGTTGCCAGTATCTTTATCCCTCCATTTAAAATATCAAGCATTTGAGTTCCTATATAGACATATATTCGTATAGGAAAATGTTATAATAAGATTTATGATGTGTATCTAACAGAATTTACATGGGGGGTTATAGTTTGCTATAAAACAATATAATATGTTAGATTTTTTTATTATGTACTGTGATTGTGTATATACCCTATGGAATGGTGGTGGAAGTTGTTTTTTGGTGCTTTTTTTAGTATTTTAGTGTGGAAATAATTTGCTTTGGAGTTATTCTTCATTTTGGGAATTGGTTTTTAGTCACTGGTGAAAAGTTCTTGCAAGGCATACTTGACCAATCGAAGGACCGCTAGGGATAATTGGAAGTAGGAACTTAGGAGAAAAGAAGAAGGGGAAGGGACTTTGAATGGTGGTGCAGTAACGGGTTTTTTGGAGCAGAACATTAGGCAAGATAGGGAAATAGAGGAAAAGTATACCCCAAGAACACAGGCGAATGGAGGTGAGGTTTGAAAGCAGGAACTGAGACCAGTATGGGAGAGAATGTTGTTGTTCTGGTCTATCTTGATGTAGGCACAAATGGGAAAGCCCATATCAAAGGTTACATGTTTCTGTATTTAAAAAGGAGATTGGCATTTTGGGTGATGTGCATGTGTTGATTTTCCATCAGGGTTGCTATGCTGAGTATTTGTTTCCCTTCAGAGGCACCTGGATCTACCACTTGTAACCAGGCAATAAACACAGGCACCAATAAAATATGGATTCAAGCAGAGGCTAAAATGGACAAGAGAGCCCGTGAGGAAATACCCTGAATTTCTTAAAATCTAGACTGGAAAAGATATTAAATATTTTATTGCCTATCCTCGACAAGAGAAGGATTTCTTAGGTACATTGAACTACCACACCTGTCTCGATTTTACTTATGCCTTACAGATATTAAAAGTAGCATAATTGTCTCCTGATAAACAAGCTTAAGCTTAGAAACGCGTCATGGTTGTTCTAGGGTACATGCTGAACGTCGAGAAAACCATAAAAATCTTAATTTTCTAGCCATGCTTATGTGTATCTCATACAGATTTCTTGAACAGAAATCCTGTGACTGTATTAAGTTTTCCTAAGACTCTCTTAAACTTCCTGACCTGGTTGTGTTCAGCAGTATTCTTTGAGGGCTTACCATATACCAGGTATACTGGCTGCAGACTGAAAGAGGTATGAAAAATCAGTACACTGGGATTCCTGCCCTATAGGATTTTATAATCTGGTTGAGAAATAAAACATAGGTAAATGAATTCATAACTAAGACCTCAAGGCAGTAAATGAAAAATATTAAACAAGCTCTGTGGAAAATTAATATTATAGGAGTGATCCAGAATAGGAGAAGACTTTAAACCACGTGGTGAGAGATCTAGCTTCATGGGGAAGTCGGAACGAATAGGCAGAGAAGAATGAACTACCCATTTACTCAGTAAATATTGAAACTTTTGTATGTATCAATATAATGGATATTAGAGTGGCAGCATAAACAAGAGAGAGAAAGTTTCTGCTCTTATGTTCTAGTGCTCATATATTTCATGATGAAGATAGATAATAAATAATTGGAGTTAGATCAAGATATATAGTCATTTTTAGTTTCGTACACACACACACACACACACACACACACACACACACACAGCTAGTTGCATATATCAAATATGTTCCCTTTTCATCTGCCCAAAGTTAGTCATATGGTTGCACCTAGCTGCAAGGGAGGCTGAGAAATGTAATCTTTCTTTTTTTTCTTTCTTTTTTTTTTTTTTTGAGAGAAAGAGAGCATGAGCAGGGGAGGGGCAGAAAGAGAGGGAGAAAGAGAATCCCAAGCAGACTCCACACTGTCAGCAAAGAGCCCGATGTGGGGCTCGAACTCACGAACTGTGAGATCATGACCTGAGCTAAAACCAAGAGTCAGCCGATTAACTGACTGAGCCACCCAGGCACCCATGAGGAATGTACTCTTTCTAATATGTGGCCATGTACCATACTTAAAATTATTTTACTATGAAAGAAGGGGATGATGAATATCAGAATGCAGCCGACAGCCTTGGCCACAGAGACTTCAGGGTACCTGATAGCCAGAGCTAGAATATTCCTTTGAAAAGAAGTTTTGGCTGTCTTCAATACTTTGAACATACCATCAACTAAAGCCTAAAGCTACATACCATATAATATGGCAGAAATACTGTTGGCTTGCCAGTAGCTCAGTGCTGCTGTAGGGACAAGTATTGTCTTTGGCCAGTGTTTCTAACCATCTTCATCTGACAATAGAACTTTCTTTCCTTTGGCTAATCAGCATTCTCCTGTGTGGTTTTGCTGGGGATTCTCATTAGAGGGTAGACATGAGACTCAGGCCTGGCCAATCATTGTACTCCGTCTCCCTGTCATTTATTGGCCCAGATGCGGGCACACTACTCTGGCCAGGGCGTTGTTTTATATGAATACACTGAGAAGAATACACTCTCTTTCCTGCGGATCACTAAATCCAGATGTGAGCATACTGGAGCTTTCTTTGACCATGCTCCTCTCTTCTTTACCACTATCACATGAAGAAAACGTCTTTGTTTTTAAAAAGAAAGAGAGAAAGAAAAGAGTTGAACTCACAAAAATAAGGGAAGCTGAAAGTTGGAGAGAGAAAATCTTTGACATCATTTGACTTCTTCGACACAGTTCTAACCAATGAGACATGAGGAGAAGTGTTCAGTAGATTTCTAGGAAAGCCTTTGCCTTCTTGTTTGTTTGTTTTTTCCACCTTCTTGGAATAATGGCAATGGAAGTGACCAGCTACTTGTGACCATGAGGCAAAACATGATGACAAAGATGAGGACCAAAACCACACACTAAGTTTAGCAAAGTGGAGGACAAAATGATCCTGAGATGTAAGTGACATCATGAAGCCACTGTAACTGGCACTGGACTTTAAGTTATGTGGGGGAAATAAGCATAAATTAAGCCAGTAATTTTTGGCTTTTTATTACATGAAGCCAGACAGAATCCTTACTGATACAGACACTGTTACAGTATTTTAAGATGTAGATGCCCAGGGAAATGCTGAGCACACAATACGATTGGATGCATAATAAGTTTGTACAGTATAAGTTGTTAAGTGCTTTCCTTAATTCATAGGAATTCCTCTGTTCATGGAGATAGAAAAGAGAGATGTATACAACATACATATCAAAAGAACTAATAGTTATTGGTGATTAATTGTGTGTTTGATGGAGACAAGTACATATTGTGGAGGGCTTTGAATACTGGACTTAAATGTTTTAAGTAAGCAGGCAGTGGAGAGAAGTTGAAGTTAGTTGAGCTGTAGAATAACTTAAGCAGATGTCCTTCTGAGCTCAGACCCATTTTAGACTGGGCTTCTCAGTTTTCGTCACACGCTGGTAGTTAAAATAGTAATATTATTGTTACCTTTTTCTCTGTTCTAATTCAGTACAATATATTGTATCCTAATATAGTATCAGATTGTTTCAGTTAGGATTTGAAATAGCTGTAGCATATAATATCACCCATTTTTTCCAGCGGCTACAATTATTATTACAAAAAGAAAAGAGCACAATGCACACTGTTTTAAAGTTGACTGAACAGAGGAATGAGAAGGCCGAGATTGCCCTGGGTGGTTTGTCTGGCCGCAGTAATTGCTCTGTTACTCCTGGCTAGCAAGTAATCATCTTAATAAGCCCACTTACAGAAGTAGTGTATGTAAGGAGTAACACATGCTCATTTTCAAATCAGTGTTTTAGAGTAAATAAAAATTTTATAGCAAAATAAAAACCATATTTTTAGGGGCAAAGAATAGAACCGCATCACTGGGCATCTGAAGGTGGGGTTCTTTGATCCACACACTACATATCCTGAAGAAGAATGTAGACGATTATAACACTAATTGGGCATTTCTTCCTTTGCCCTCTCCTTCCTCTTCCACTTAACCACTTGGCTTTAGCCACATCCTTAGCTCTCCTTTCCTTTCAGTCTCTGGTAATGACTTACTCGGTAACCCATCCAATGCATGCTTGGTCCCTGTTCTTATACTCTCTTTGATAGCTAAAAATTCTGTTTCTTTACGAAAAATATCATTTACAAAAAAAAAACTTAACTTTAGCCATCAGAAAATATGCATTACTTATTTTGTTTCTTCAGTATTTCTAAAGTAATGGTGGATAGTCCCACTAAAGTAATGTTTCTATTTCCCCAGACTTTCTGCTATCATGTATCGTATTTGGCTTGTCTATAACTATTTAAAGAAAAAAGAACTACATAAACCACTATATCCAACTGTCTATGAAGTATGATAAAGTTACATTTTAAAAAATAATGTTACACTTATGCTGGTCAGAACAGGTCGAACCCCTGAGCTATATCTCATCTCCATTCCCAGTTAGCTCCTCTCCTCTCAAGATTGCTATTCCTTCAAATCTGTTTTATGTTGATAGTTTTCTCCTGTCTGTGCTGCTTCAGGTCTTTTCTCTGACCTTCGGTCTTATCTAAAAACTGCTCCTTTCTCACATTTTTCTTTTAATTTCCAGTGCTTTCTCTCAATACCTTATTCCTCATGACCTCCAAAAATGCTTGTAAATAAGGAGAAACACTCTACAAGACCAGTTCATAAGTAATTCCTTATCTTCTTTGAGTAAAAATATGATAAATGAGCTAGCTGTTCAAAATAACTGAGGATCCATCATTTGCTGGGTTTCCTATATGACAGTTTGTTCTAACAAGCAAGCCTCTGGGATTTCAATTACTATTACATAAAAGAACCAACTTAAAAAAATATATTAACATCAGAGCCATGGGAATGTATATAATTCTCATCTAAGATTTCATACATTTTTAAATTGCTTATTTCTAAAACTTTGGCTCTTCTTCAAAGGCTTTCTGCAGCAAATGACTAAAAATCCTCTCACAGAGTATAGAGGTATATAAAATAAACACCAAAGCCTAAACCCAATAATCTTCCTTCTATACTTTTTAAAGTTCCTTGACTTATAGCAAATGTGCTATAAGTGCCTTCCCACCTTTCTTTCTAAAAATCGGCCCATTCGGTAATGCACATTTGGAAGACACAAAAGGACCCTGGGAAAATGGAAGTATTCTGTATTGTGATTGTGGTGGTGATTACACAACTGTATACATTAGTTAAGGATTATATTCTATTATTTGCAAATTATACTCTGGTAAACCTGGCTTAAAAAATGTTCGGCCACTTCATAGCTCAGCTTTGGAAGACACAAAGTCCACTGACAATAGTGATTTCTATTAACGTCAGAGTATCTATTACAGAGGAGGCTACCCAGAATCCCTAACACCAGCTAACACTTTTTGGATACTTCTTATGTACCAGATGTTAAGTGTTTTATATCGCCTAACTCCTTTAGTCCTAACGGTGACCTTCTGAATTGGGGGCTTTGTCTCAGATTATACAGATATGGAAACCGAGTCTCAAGAAAATCACATAATTTGCCCAAGGTTATATAGCTAATAAGTATCAAAGCCCAGATATTTGCCCCACCCCCTACTCTGAGAATGTATTGGTTAGAGGAGCTATTAGAAGTAGTTCACTGACCTAACTGGTCTGGATATGGGTGTTTACAGGGAAAATTAAACAAAATTAATTTAACTGTTCTTACATAAAATTACCTTTTATTGTATTGCAATGGTAAGCCATTGAAGGATCTAAAACAAGAGTATCAAAAGAATGAAACTAGACCACTTTCTTACACCACTCACAAAAATAAATTCTAAATGGATAAAAGATCTGAATGTGAGGCAGGAAACCGTCAAAATCCTAGAGGAGAAAACAGGAAAAAGCCTCTTTGACCTAAGACGCACCAATTTCTTACTCGACATGTCTCCAAAGGCAAGAGAATTAAAAGCAAAGATGAACTATTGGGACCTCATCAAGATAAAAAGCTTCTGCACGGCAAAAGAAACAACCAACAAAACGAATAGGCAACCAACGGAATGGGAAAAGATCATCGCAAATGACATATCGGATAAAGGACTAATATCTAAAATTTATAAAGAACTTACCAAACTCCAAACCCGAAAAACAAACAACCCAGTGAAGAAATGGGCGGAAGATATGAATAGACACTTCTCCAAAGGGGACATTCAGATGGCCAACAGACACATGAAACGATGCTCAATGTCACTCAGCATCAGGGAAATACAAATCAAAACTACACTGAGATACCACCTCACACCAGTCAGAGTGGCTAAAATGAACAAATCAGGAAACTATAGATGCTGGCGAGGATGTGGAGAAGTAGGCACCCTCCTACACTGTTGGTGGGAATGCAAACTGGTGCAGCCACTCTGGAAAACGGTGTGGAGGTTCCTCAAAAAAATGAAAATAGAGCTACCCTATGACCCAGCAATAGCCCTGCTAGGAATCTACCCAAGAGACACAGGAATGCTGATGCATAGGAGCACGTGTACCCCAATGTTCATAGCAGCACTTTCGACAATAGCCAAATCATGGAAAGAGACCAAGTGCCCATCAACTGACGAATGGATAAAGAAGTTATGGTACTTATATACAATGGACTACTACGTGGCAATGAGAAAAAATGAAATCTGGCCATGTGTAGCAAGATGGATGGAACTGGAGGGTATTATGTTAAGTGAAATAAGTCAGTCAGAAAAAGACAGATACCATATGTTTCCACGAATAGGTGGACTTTGTGAAACTAAGCAAAAACCAGGGGGAGGGGAAGAGGGGAAAGAAAAAAAAGACACAAAGAGGGAGGGAGATAAAACATAAGAGACTCTCAAAGACTAAGAAAAAACTGAGGGTAAGGGGGATGAGGGAGGGGGGAGAGGGGGTGATGGGCATTAAAAAGGGCACATGTTGGGAGGAACACTGGGTGTTATATGTAAACCAATTTGGAAATAAACTATTATAACAAAAAAAAAAAATAAAAAAAATAAAACAAGAGTATGACATGATCAAGTGCACATTTGCAGTAGTGACAGATGGATGGTTAGGGAGACCACTGGAAGCTCTAGCAGGAATCCAGATGATGAGAGCCTCAGTGAAGAAGAGGAAGAAATCCGGGAATGAGCGATCTCTGCATTTGCTTGAAAAATGTATGTAAAGAGGGAAGCCCTGAGGAAAAAAGGTTATAATTACTCATTATTCTTTTTGAGTAAAAATATATATGAGCTGGTTCATCTCTGCACATGTGTTAATGGAAAGATAGTCCTTTTTATGCAAAATTCATATGTAATTTTATTTTGTTTATTTTTTTTAACACAACTTATTGTTAAATTGGCTTCCATACAACAACCAGTACTCTTCCCAACAAGTGCCCTCCTCAGTGCCCATCACCCACTTTCCCCTCTCCCCCACCCACCATCAACCCTCAGTTCGCTCTCTGTATTTAAGAGTCTCTTATGGTTTGCCTCCCTCCCTCTCTGTTTGTAACTTTTTTTCCCCCTTCCCTTTCCCCATGGTCTTCTGTTAAGTTTCTCAAGATCCACATTAGAGTGAACACATAGTATCTATCTTTCTCTGACTGACTTATTTCACTTAACATAATACCCTCCAGTTCCTCCACATTGCTGCAAATGGCAGGATTTCATTCTTTCTCATTGCCAAGTAGTATTCCATTGTGTATATAAACCATATCTTCTTTATCCATTTATCAGTTGATGGACACTTAGGCTGGAAAGATAGTGTTCTAGATCATTCTTTCTCCAGCTATTCTAAATTGGATGAGAACGGGCAATGACTCTTCTGCTACATGTTTGCTTACAGGCATCAGTTAGTTCTAAATTCACAGGCTACTGATTAGGATTTCGCTGCACTTTGTACCTTCTTGAACTCATGGTCAACTCAGTATTTCATTTGTGCCTCCAAAGAAAAATATTGGAGTAGATTATTGTCCTTATAAAGATTCAAGACATGGTTATTATAGTTGTTTATTGTTGTTGTTGTTGTTTTAATGTTTATTGATTTTGAGAGAGCATGAGCAGGGGAGAGGTAGAGAGAGGAGAGGGAAAATCCCAGGCAGGCTTCTCACTGTCAGCACAGAGCCCAATGTGGGGCTCGAGCTCATGAACCATATTATGACCTGAGCTGAAATCAAGAATAGGACACTTAATCAGGCACTCCTGGTTTTATTTCTAGGTATGGAAAAAACAAAGATGTTTAAATGTCAATGGGTAGGATTCAGTTGGAAGGCAAATTGAAATATATTAGGATGAGAAGGAAAAATTCATAATGTGCCATTCCTAAAATAATGAGAAAATAATATCCTACTAGTAAAAGCAGAGGGCTTGATGTTAGGAAGAAATTCACCTCTTCTAATAGAACAAAACGGGAGAAAAAGAGCATGGTCACAGCTGTAAGCAGGTGTATGTAGATTTAAGAATTCAGTACTAGGAAGTTGAGGTATCCATTTGATTATTTTTTATTCCAGAAATAAGATACAAGACAACTGTTAAGGAATGATACAGAGCTCTGAAATCTGAAATGGAAGGCAGTTACCTATTTATTTTATTTAAACTTTAATGTTTTTCCTAATAAATATAGATTAGAATTTATAGAGACACATACAAAACAATGGTAAAATATAAAGATTGCTAAAAATTAAGACCCAAGGAACAAAAAACACAACATAATTTCAGGCCAGAGGGCCTGAACCTCAGATTTGACTCTTCTGGCAGACAAAAGAAAGGAAGGTTGGGATACTAATAAATTTACTTAAAGGTTTGCTGACTAAATGTATAGATCTTTGTAAATACATATTTTATTTTAGAATGATTTTTTAATTAAAAAATATTTTTTAATGTTTATTTGTTTTTGAGAGAGAGAGCACAAGAGTGGGAGGTACAGAGAAAGAGGGGGAGACACAGATTCAAAAACAGGCTCCAGACTGAGTTGTCAGCACAGAGAGACCGATGTGGGGCTGAAACTCCTGAATTGTGAGATCATGACCTGAGCCGAAGTCTGACGCTCAACCAACTGAGCCACCCAGGCGGCCCCATTTTAGAAGAGTGTTAGATTTACAGAAAAGTTGCAAAAGTAGTATAGACGGTTCTCATATACCTTGCATCTAGTTTTCCTGACTTCTTACATTACTGACATCTTACGTTAGTATGTATGGTTCATTTGTCACAACTAATGAACCAGTATTGATACAATTATTAACTAGAGTCTATGCTTTATTCAGATTTCTTCAGTTTTCCTAAGAAAATTTTATGAATGTCCTTCTCTGTTCCAACATCCCATTAATGATATCATATTATATTTATTATGTCTTCATGAGCTCCTCTAGACTGTGACAGTTTCTCCTGTTTTCCTTGCTTTTCATGACCTTAACAGTTTTGAGGGGTGCTGGTCAGGTATTTTTTGGGATTTCATTTAATTTGGACTTGTATGATGTTGAGGGAGAGAATATCTACATAATCTTTTGGAATTCTTCTATACAAGAGAGTTTTTTATTCTTTTTCACTTAGGATATATGTTATAAATAGAGTAAATATTCCTTTCACACTCAAAAATTGTAAAAATTAATAGTATCAATTGCAACTGTAGTTAATCCCTTAAATGCCAGGCATTTTCTTGGCCTCTCAGAGCTCTATTTTCACCTGCAAAATGAAAGATTTGGACTTTGCTAGCTGGCTTTCACCTCTTTTTCTAGTCTTTCACTGGCGTGTTTGATGACCTGAGGGAAAGCCCAAGACTGACCTCCAGTGGTAATTGGTGCTTCTCTCCAAGAAATAAATACTTGTTTGTTGACTTGAGATGAGTTGAAATGAGATAGTCAAGAAAAAGTAACTCTCACAGCAAATCAGTTTCTAATTTATTCATTTATTGGTGGCTAATGACAAATCTCAATTTCTCTATGATATGACTAGAGAAATTTCTTTCTAGATATGACCCCAAAATATCTTTTTTTCTGCCCTGAAATTTGAGCCATTGGGGAGAAATGAGTCTAAACTCTCTTCATTGTATAGATAACTCTAATTCTGGGTATAATCATTTCATAAGTGTCTCTTTTGCTTAGGTGACTTCTTCACAGTAATTTAGTAGAGATTTTTTTTGTAGTCATTAATTTTAGTACTCTTAAAATATTTTCTGACATTGATTTCTCACTTTTCTCTTTTTTTCCTGAGGCTTCTCTCTCCGTATGGAACCCTATTCACATAAACTCTAGGACATTTTCCCCTAATAATCTCAGAATATATTGCAAACCTATGGAAGTTGGGTGCACCCCTATTGGGGAGATTCCTCTATTTTCAACATTCTCCAGGAGTGGATCTGTGTGTTCCAGGATCTGAAATTGATCCTTTTGAAAAAGAATGCAAATATAAATAAAAAAAACAAAACAAAACAATGCTCATGGTCTTGTAAAATGTCTTCTGCAAGCAAGAGGCTTTGAAGCTGAAATTTCTTATTAACTTTATGGTAAATATCCCTCAAGCAGTCTTGAATGAAAATTGACATTACCACTGTGTTAGTTTTCTATCGTTGCCTTTTGTAGAAGCCTCCTGCACACCATGGCTCACGGTCTCTTCCTTCCATCTTCAGTGCCAATAATGGCAGGTCAAGTCCTCAGTTGGCATCTCTATGACATTTTGTCATTGTATCTCTCTCTAACCACAGCAAAGAACAGTTCTTAAGCTTTTAAGGACTCATGTGGTTATATCGGGCCCACCCAAATAATCTAACATAACCTCCCCATTTCAAGTTCTGTAATCTTAATCACTTCTACAAAGTCTCTTTTGCCATGGAAGGTAACATATTTACAGGTTCTGGGGAAAAGGACATAGATATCTTTGGAAGAACACTTTTCTGTCTAACACATCACATAGGGGTGTGATTTCTGCCTTCTTTTCACTTGATGAAAATGACCAGTGACGTAGTCTTACTGACTCAAAAAGCTAGCAGTGAGCTACCAAACTCCAACAAGTCGAGGCATCTTGTCTAAAGTTAAAGGACACAGCAAAAAAGCCCAAGTGTATCTGTTGGGAGAAGATATGATACAGAGAAAAGAAGTTAGAAATTGTTTATTGTGTATCCAATTTGTATTTGGAGATTAGTGTTATGCTGTTGTAGCAATCTGTCCCTGACTTAAAATAACAATTTTTATGAGTATTATATTGTCCAAAACAAAAATGTTTACTGTACTGTCTTGATTTTTTTAGAAACCTCTTTAATGTTTGCCTTAATGGAAGACAGATTCTCATATCACTTTCTATTTTCAGTCTGTTGTAATATGTTGTTTTGGTTAAATATAGGGGAAAAAATCCAGCCTCATATATATACAGAGTCAGAAAAAGGAGTATTTTAATAACCTTTAAGTTAATTTTGGGTATTCTTCACTGTTTTTACAGTAAAATTTGAGATATGGTAGTCTCCCTTTTTATCTGTTTGACTTTATATTTTTCAACAGTTCTTTTGAGATATAGCCCACACATTATACAATTAGTTCATTTTAAGTGTGCACTTCTGTGGCTCTTAATATATTCAGAGTTGTGCAGCTGTCATCACTATCAATTTTAAAACATTTTCATCACCCCAAAATGAAACCCTGCATCCCTTAGCCGTGGCCCTTCAAGTCTCCTGTCCTCCCCAGCCCAGGCAACCACTAATCTCTTCTCTTTCTCTATGGATTTATCAATTTTAGACATTTCATATAAATAGAGTCATATTATATGTGTTTTCTTTTGACTAACTCCTTTTACTTCACATAATGTTAATATCATTCCTTTACATTTTGGTCTGTATTGGTGCTTCATTTCTATTCATTCCTAAATTATATTTCATTATATAGATGTATACCACATTTTTAAATCCACTATTCAGTGGCTAGGCCTTTGGTGAGTTTTCAGTTTGGGGCCAGTAATAATGTGTTTCTGTAAACGTTCACAAGCATGTTTTGTGTGGATATATATTTCCTTTTGTCTTGGGAATATGCCTGTAAGTGGAATCGCTGGATCATATTGTAACTCCGTGTTTAGTCGTGGTAAGTTCTTAAAAGATTAGCTACATGTGGAATGTGAAACCCTAACATTGGGCTTTTCTTACTCTCTTACAATGGACTTCCACTGACTCTTACCCATGCATGATTTTGTAACATCATTCGTTTGGAAGATAGTTGTTTACTTGGTTACACAGATTCTCCAAAAGTTGATATATTTTATTACATGACATCAAAAGTCACATTTGTTGATATTACTGATTAGCTCATCAGAAAAGCCCTAAATACTGGAAGCTGTCAGGTTCATGATAGAAAATACGGGTTTTCCATAGTGCTGATTTTTGCTTGAAAGTTTAAATATTCAGAATTATGTGGAATTGTAATATTTCCAGCTTTATTCTTTCTCAAGATTGCTTTGGCTATTCAGGATCTTTTGTGGTTCCATACAAATTTTAGGCTTATTTGTTCTAGTTCTGTGAAAAATACTGTTGGTATTTTGATAGGGGTACGTTGACTCTCTAGGTTGCTTTGGGTAGTGTAGACATTTTAACAATATGAATTTTTCCAGTTCATGAGCATGGTATGTTTTTCCAAGTGTTTGTGTTGTCTTCAGTTTCTTTCATCAGTCCAGGTCTTTCACCTACTTGGTTAAGTTAATTCCTAGGTATTTTATTCTTTTGATGGAATTGTAAATAGGACTGTTTTCTTAATTTCTCTTTCTACTACTTTGTTATTAGTGTATAGAAACATTGGATTGCTGTATATTAATTTTGTACCCTGAAATTTTACTGAATTCATTTATTAGTTCTAATAGTTCTTTGGTGGAGTCATTAGGGTTTGCTGTTCCTAGTATCATGTCATCTGCAAGTAATGACAGTTTTAATTCTAACAGTGTTGTGAGGTGACAGGTAGTAGCTACACTTGTGAAAACAGCATAATATATAGAGTTGTTGAGATGTACACTATGTTGTACATCTAAAACTAGTATGTGTCAACTACAATAAAAAAATTTTAATAAAAGAATGAGATGTCCCTTTACTTATAAAACTTCTTATTGCTGCAGATGTACATAAGACTTTTGCAATAAGCTGAATAAATCTACAAATTAACTTTCTTTATAAAATGTAATAAACATCAAATAAATTGTGTATAGGTAGTATATTAGCTGGTTGAAATCTGATTTCTGTCAGTGCTTTATTCGTGATGTAGTTTTTGGTAGAAAAGATACTATTGGGAAGACTTTTGAAATGCAAACTGTGTGTCTTAAAATTCTCAAGAATCAAGAGTTATAAATAGTACTGAGGATGATGATAGCAATAGGTAGTATTCATTAATTGCTTACCATTTGCCAGGGTCTATACTGTATTACTGCATGCATTATCTCATTTGTTTCTCAAACAGCTATGTTAGAATGATTCAGATACTACTAAGAATAAATAGACAAGAATCCCCACAGCTTTGGGTGTGGTCATCACTGGCATATATTTGCTATAAGACTGATTGTACTACCTTAAAACGAGCCTTTTCACTCTAAGCATTCATTTTTTTT
The DNA here is from genome assembly GCA_030068075.1 of Paguma larvata. Taxonomy (NCBI): domain Eukaryota; kingdom Metazoa; phylum Chordata; class Mammalia; order Carnivora; family Viverridae; genus Paguma; species Paguma larvata. The sequence continues at coordinate 43,868,838 of CM057838.1, forward strand.
AATTTATTTAAATTCAAGTTAGTTAACATACAGTGTAGTATTTGTTTCTGGTATAGAACCCAGTGATTCATCACTTAAACATAACACCCAGTGCTCATCCCAACAAGTGCCCTCCTCTGTGCCCGTCACCCATTCTCCCCCCTCCTATATCCCCCTCTCCCCTCAGTTTGTGTTTAGTCTTTGAGAGTCTCTTATGTTTTGTCTCCCTCCCTCTCTGTAGCTTTTTTCCTCTCCCTCTTCCCCTCCCTGGTTTTCTGTTAAGTCTTGCAAAGCCTGTTTTGTTTTGTTTTTTTAATGTTGATTTACTTTCGAAGGAGAGAGAGACAGAGCATGAGTGTATAAGGGGCAGAGAGGGAGAGAGACAGAGAATCCGAAGCAGGCTCCAGGCTCTGAGTTGTAGGCACAGAGCCTGATGTGGGGCTCAAACCCACCATCTGTGAGATCATGACCTGAACCAAAGTCAGACACTTAACCAATTGAGCCACCCAGGCATCCCCATCTCTTGTGTTTCTTAAATTCCACATATAAGGGAAAATACGTGATATTTGTCTTTCTGTGACTGACTTGTTTTGCTTAGCATGATACACTTTACTTCCATCCACGTTGTTGCAAATGGCAAGATTTCATTTCTTTTGATTGCTGAGTAGTATTCCATTGTATGTATATGCCACATCTCTTCTTTATCCATTCATCAGTCGATGGACAGTGGGCTCTTTCCGTAATTTGGCTATTATTGATAGAGCTGCTGTAAACACTGGGGTGCATGTGCCCCTTCAAATCAGCATTTGTATCCTTTGGATAAATAGTAATGCAATTGCTGGGTCCTAGCACAATTCGATTTTTATTTTTTGAGAATGCTGCATACTGTTTTCCAGAGTGGCTGTACCAGTTTGCATTCCCACCAACAGTGCAAAAATGTTCCCCTTTCTCCACTTCTTCACCCACATCTGTTGCTTCCGGAGTTGTTAATATTAGCCATTTTGATAGTTTTGATGGTTTTGATTTGTATTTATCTGATGATGAATGATGTTGAGCATCTTTTCATGTGTCTGTCAGCCATCTGGATATTGTCTTCAGAAAAGTGTCTATTCATGTCTTCTGCCCGTTTCTTCACTGGATTATTTGTTTTTTGAGGGGGTTAAGTTCAGTAAATTCTTTGGAGATTTTGGATACTGACCCTTTATCCAGTGTGTCATTTGCAAATATCTACTCCCATTCCATCGATCATCTTTTATTTTGTTCATTGTTTTCTTTCCTGCGCAGAGGCTTTTTATCTTCTTGAAGTCGCAGTAGTTCATTTTTGTTTGTATTTCCCTTGCGTCCAAAGACATGTCTAGTAAGAAGTTGCTGCAGCTCAGGTCAAAGAGGTTGCTGCCTGTTTTCTCCTGTAGAACTTTGATGGTTTCTTGTCCTATATTTAGTTCTGTCATCCATTTTGAATTTCTTTTTGTGTGTGGTATAAGAAAGTGGTCTTTCTGTATGTCACCATCCAGTTTTCCCAGCACCATTTGGTGAAGAACTCTTTTCTACTTTGTTGAAGGTTGGTTGGCCATTCTGGGTTCCCTTTTCTGTTCCACTGGTCTATGTGTCTGTTTTTGTGCCAGTAGCATACTGTCTTGATGATTAAAGGTTTGTAATACAGCTTCAAATCCAGAATTGTGATATCTCCATGTTTGGTTTTCTTTTTCAACATTACTTTGGATATTCAAGGTCTTCTTTGGTTCCGTACAAATTTTATATTCTAGCTCTATGAAGAATGCTGGTGTTATTTTGATAGGGATTCTATTGAGTGTGTAGATAGCTTTGGTTAGTATAGACTCACTATAAGCATTCTTATAAGCAGTCTTCTTTTTAAGAACAGGAATTATTTTGTCATAGGTGTTTTGTTAATTCTTATATCAGTTTTTTCTTTACCATAATTTGACTTCAGTTCCTATTTTAACAGTAGTAAAATGAACTGGAAAGTCTCCTAGCCTTTCTGTAAACTTAAAAAATATTGTTTTTCTTTCCAGAAATAGTGTTCTTATAGAACAGATATGATTTAGTTTTCCATAAAAAATACAGATGGAAGAAAGATAACATGTGATGTGTAATAATTTTAGGAGTCCATATCTGAGGACTCAGCATGTTAGTAAAGATGGTGATGATGATGACAGTGACAGTCATTCTTTGTATGCTTATTATCAGTATGGTAATTACTGTATGAACATTATCTCAGTTCTCTCTGTAACCCTATAAAATTTAGGTACTGTTCTTGTTCCCATTTTTCAAAGGGGAAACTGAAGCACAGATTTTTTTTTTTAGTTATTTTATCAAGACTGTACAATTGGTAAGTGATGAAGCCAACATTGCAACCCAAATTGCATGTCTACAATACTTGCTACTTTTGCCATTAGACTAGCATTCTGGATTCCTGATGGTGGCTTTAGGGCATGTTTCTTAACTTCTCTAATCTTCAGTGTCCTCACCTATCAAATGAGAGTAAAGAGTATCAGTTTCTTAGTTTTTCACAACTTTTTGAAGCTCACAAAAGGTTTTGGGTCTTTTGGGGCCTTGTCGTGAGTATAAATGAGAAAGCAAAGTATTCAGTAAAATTCTTCATACACAGAAGTGCTCAGTACATGATAATGTCTATAGCAATAATAATAATGAAATAAAGCCTCTTACTGCATATCTCATCTTCAACTATATGACCCTTACCACTGTGCTGCAGTACTAAATATCCTCCTGACTCCGCCTTCTGTCTTATTTTAAGCCAGTCCCATGGACAGAGCAGCCAGGAATAATCATCCTAAAGTTTATTTAGGATTTTAGCATTCCTTGGTTAAAAACCTCCAGTGCTTCCCTTTTGCCTGTTGAATTAAGTAAGAACTCAGCCTGAAACTCAAGTCTCTAGCATCTCTCTCCTGCGTTATCTTTCCTACACAGAATCTGTGTAGTTATCAACAGGGGTGGAGATACAATTGTTTGGAAAGACTTTAGTGTGTCCAGCTTACTGAAGTTCCACATCTGCCCGTAGACCGTTGGCGGCAGGGATGCTCTGCATCCTTCTGTGAGTGTGAACACTCTTAACACAAAGTGTCACTCAGATGTGGGCAGTCGACTTTTACCTCCTGCTTCCTAAAGATACTTCTGATTTTCCTACTATCATTCCTTTCTCCTGCCGTTTATTTGAATTTTTCTATCTCTCCTCCTGAATCTGTGACTTTTGTCACTTGATCTAGCCTTCAAAGCCAAGCTTAACATCACTTATACTCCCAGATCCCGCCAGTTTCTACCAGAACCACTCTCATACTTTTTTAATGTTTACTTCTTAAATCTCTTTACTCTTTACACCGGTCTATAATTATTTTTACTGAAGAAGGTATTTACTACCCTGCAGCTTTTTTTGAAGGAAGGTTCAAAGTCTGGTTCCTCTTTGAATGTCCAAAGGGTATAGGACTGTGTGTTATACTTTGCATTTATTTCTGAAGGATAGAGACCCTGTCTTAAATTCTTCGGGAATAAACACTACCTTATTTGTCTCGGGCCCATATTCACCAAAACTGAAAATGCTGTCCTATTCAGCATCTTTACTTCACTCTCTACATCAAACAGGGGACAGCATAATTCCTTTTAGGTACCAGGTGCTTAATATGTTTTGTCGCATGGACTGGTTGGTAGCCTGGAGCATATGTTAAAGGTGTAGATGTTTTCATGCTTTCATTCAGTTCGGTTTCATTTCTTTCATTCATAGATGTCAAAGCATCTCAGAACCTGCACAATAGGTTATGGAAATGTAAAGCTTGATAGATACAGGTTAACATGTTGGCATCCTATCAAAAAAGTGTATACACTGCGAACAAACCACTTTTTATCCTAGAAAGAAAGACACCAAGAAAGTATTGGTTTTTTTGTCTTGTCTTTATGGGAATGGGAGCCTCTTAGTACTTACTTAATTTCTACTCCTCCTCAATTAAATAAACAACAATAAATTAAATGACAAATTCAAAAGAGTACATAGATTTACACTTAGAGATTACTTGTAGTCTGCATAGACCAATATTTTCACTAGAGAAAAATAACTGCTTGAAAAATCTTTTATCTTATTTTTTTCTTTATCTTATTTTAAATTGTTACTCTTTTAAAAGTGTTTCAATATAAGAAGGAAGCCTAATGGGCTAGGGTGATTTTAACCTGAGTGTTACATGGGGATTTGGACTTGATCCAGGTCATTTAAAAATAGCTATACGGTACTTGATTATTTAAAACACAATTTATGATTACCTTATTTGGATTAAATATAAATTTATGTTATTTTGTATCATACTAAAATGATAATCTAGAAAAGAAGGCAGATACCTTTTATACCAAGTTTCAGTATAAAGTCTTTCTTGCCAAAATCACTGCCAGGACATTTTTCTTTAATGTTTATTTATTTTTGAAAGAGAAAGAGACACAGAGCATGAGCAGGGAAGGGGCAGAGAGAGAGGGAGACATATAATCCAAAGCAGGCTGAGCTGTCAGCACAGAGCCCGATGCGGGACTCAAGCTCACAAATGGTGAGTTACATGACCTGAGCCGAAGTCAGACACTTAACCAACTGAGCCACCCAGGCACCCTTAAGGACATTTTTCAAGTCTATTGAAATTTGCCTTCGTTTCAGTGCAATAATTAGAATGGTCAAAAAAGCTGCATTCAAATCCTAGGACAGCCACTTAAGGTCTTTGAAAGGTAGGCAGACTTTTGGTTTCTCTGAACCTCCTTCCTCATAATAACTTTGGATTAATACTCCTTAATTTTTAATATTATCGTGAAGCCTAGATGGTATTATATGATTAAGAAATTAGGTTCAGCTATTAGCAGATAAAACTCAGATGTTGTAGTAGTTATGACTCCTAGAATTTACTAATATAGGTTAATTTTACAAATTTTTTAAAGGGTTTATTCTTTAATAAAGAAAACTGCGTACTTAAATACGTTTTGACAATTTATAATTGATGGTTTTCTAAATTTCCTTTGGATCTTTCTGAAAATCTAAAGTAAACTGGTACTTACACACTGTGATATTATGGAAATATATCTGAACTAGGCATTAGAGAAATGGCTGGAAAATTTGCTTTGCCACTAATGATAGAATCTTGGTCAAGTCATTTGAGCACTGTGGGCTGTAGTTTCCTCCAGTATAAAATGGGAGAGTTAGGCCAAGGAGTTGCAGTAAGTGAAGTTAAAGCCCCTTTCAGTTCTGGAATTCAGTGATGATTTTTGGAATATTATTCATTCTAAAGGTCCAGTTTCTTTTCAGTTTTTTATTGTCCATGTTTTTTTAACTGACGTTAACACATGTTATGTAATATGTAATATATATACATATATGTGTGAATGGGTATTTTCTAAACCTGATGATGATAATCACCAAGGATGGTCATGAAAACTGGTTAGGGATCTCTAGAAATTCTGATTCAGTATGTGTGGAGAGGGTCACAGGAATCAGTAGTTTAATAAGTATCCAAGGTGATTCTTATCAAGCAAATTTAAACTGCTATGATATTTTACCTTATTTTATCTAATAGCTAATTTGAACTTTTTTACTCTTTTTTGGTGAGAGGAAGAGTCAGTATGCTGGGTTTGAATGCTGGGGTCCACCAGTTTGTGAACATCTACTTTCTTGAACAAATGTTTATTGTACATTTATAGGGCTAGATAATAAAGGACTGTATTACCTACTTGGAGAATTTTTAAAATAGCAGGATAGTTAGTAGTAGGCATATGGGGGAGGAAAAGGAGGTGAATAGAGATAAGCAGTTCTGCCTGTGGATGTGGAGGACTTTGAAAGCTAAATAGGTATTTCCCCAGCAGAAAATATGGGAAAGGATATCACAAGAAGGGAGAATAATGTGAACAAGAAAGTGTAAGAATGCTGGCAACTTTGAGCAATATTGTAGATGGGACAGGAGAGATCTGCTGGAGGAAAAGTGGCCTTCAGACAGAAAGGGCTATTAATGTAATTCTGAAAAGATTGGACTTCATTTTGAGGAGAATCTGATGGAAGGGATGAAGAGGTTGACAGGAATGTGCATATTTTAAAGTCCACTCTACCCAGGTCTGAAGGGTGCATTTGAGGAGTGATGACAAAGAAGACCCAGTGAAAAGACAACTGTAGTCTCTACTAGGAAGCATTACTAGTTATTATGAAGAGCCCAACCACTGGGGTCAGACTAACTGGCCTTGAATTCTGGTTCTGCCATTTATTGTAGGTTTCTAAACTTTTCTCATCTGTATATTTATGTGCCTAAATTTTTTCATGTATTAAACTGGGATATAACTCTACTACTTATTGTTTAGATTTGTTGTAAGGATGGAGTAAGAGAGTATGTTTAAAGTATTTGAAATGGTGCCCATAGTTAACACTTAGTCACTGTTAATAGGTGCCATTATTGTCATAGCTATAGTTGAGTCAGGGTTGCAAGGGTCATGATTAAACTGGAGGTGGCAAGAAAAGAACAGAAGTGAAAATAGAACAGTTTTTCAAAGACTTGGCAATATTTTAAATATATGAGGATTGGTGGAAAAAGTGAATCAAGAATGATTACCAAATTTTATACTTTGAGTGATTGGTTACCATTTAGCACATTTCAGCTGTTCAGAAATGATATTTTATAAGCAAAATACATTAACTTGTGTTTTCAATGCTGCATAGAATCATAGCTGTACCGATTAACACAGTTCGTTTCAGAGGAAATTTCATTTTAGGATTTAATTATTAAAACTACCCTGAAAGTTGTTATTGTTCTTAAACTCTTAGAATTTTAGAACTAGAATGGAAACATTGACACTCAAATCACAAATTATTACAGCTACCGAGTGAAAGATGCAGAACCAGAGTCTAGGTTTTCAGAGCCAAAAGAGGACTCTTCTCTAACCAACAAACCTGATATCTGATTAAAATCAGAAATGTATATAGATAAATAGACAAATAATATGATAACGGGTTAATAAAATTCTTTATGGAGTCTATTTAAGTATATACATCCACTATGATCTCAACAGATAAAAGGGTAAAAGAAATGCAAAAGCAAGAGGAAATAAAAACAGGTAAATGTAAGGAAAAGCTGTATTCAATTTAACTAGTAATCATACCTTACTAGTGATATATCAACTGGTACAAACTTTTTAGAATGTATTTTGGTAGTGGGTATCAAAAGCAGTGCAATTCTCATAGTTTTGTCTGCCAGTTTTGCTTCCAAGAAACTATCCTAAGCAATTATTAGAAATCTAGGATAAGTATTCATGTATAAAGTTATCCTTGGTAAAGTATACTGGTTTTAATATAAGTATATATTAAGTGTTTAAATACATTATAGAAAATAGAAGAAATAAATAACATATATGTACAAGTTATATACATAATATATACATATATACAAATTACATATACATAATTTAAATTTATTCAAATATTTATTGGGAATAAAACAGATAAAGTCTGTGCACTGAAATGGTCCTCTAAAATAAAGTTCTACAACGAGAGTTTTAAAAGGTAATTTATTCTTCTTTAGTAAAACAACAAAAGCAACAATAATATATTTCCATGTTCAAAATTCAGAGCATTAAAAAAATTATCACCTATAATTTTATTACCATCCATGAATAACGGTTAGAATACTGTCATATGTTTCCTTCCAGTTTCTCCTTCTCTTTTAATATGTATCTGTTCATACATTCACCTGTCCTTCCATCCCAAGTAATAAGTGAGCCAGTGTCATTTTATTTATACCTAGCCACTGAACCAATTTACTGAAGGTTAGCACTTCTTTTTTAATAAGAAAAAAATGAATAATTAAACAAAAGAGTATGTTCTTAAAAGTTTATATCCCCCAAAAGCAGAGATACCTAATTTTTAGTAGCCTCCATTTAGTAGAACAAAACTACAGAAAGTTGATAAAAATGAAGGAAGCATTATATTTTTATTTCAACCTATATTTGGCTTTTCAGGACATGAAAACATGGAAGTGGAGTGAAACTATAAATGATCTTGAGAATGAATCCAGTTTAATGGAAAATTTTTATTATACTTCTAAGGAGTTCCCCAGAACAATAAAAGTAGAGAAAGTTCTGTGGCTACTTCAACAACTGAAGTAAAGAGACTTAGTATTTCTAAAACCTCACATTTGGGATACCCTTTTGTACCTGAAAAACAAATTAGCTTTAAAGTAAAAAATCTCCACCTATAGTGGTACTGCATAGCAGAGCTCTATAAATGGTACCTTCTCTTCACTAAGAACAAAACCACATTTTGTATTTTATCAAATTTATTTTTTCCTTGAACCTTTTGGTTCACATTCCTTCTTAGTATTTGTATTGAATTGAAAAAAAAAGTATGGGCTTCTCATCTTCTAGCCATGATAGAATAAAAGACCAGACTGACTTTTCTTCCTTAAATAACTCAAACCCTAGATAAAATATATGGCAAATAGCTTTAGGCATTGGACAACAGGCAGTTCATGACAGGAAAGGATCAGATGAGATGAGCCCTGTAATGGCCCTGCCTTACTACCTTGAGAGTGTCCAGGTCATGGTATAGAAAGTGAATTAACCCATAGCCTAGTAGTCTTCTTGAGGAGACAAAGTTGAGAGTTTAGGAAAGTCAGGACAGCCAGAATTCACAGGAGAGAAATTGGAGGGAAAGAGACAGAGAGAAAACACACAAGAGCATATGACCTTGGGGATGGTAAATCCAAAAGGCACTCTTCAGCTGAGTGCTGATCAGAGCATGAATATGAGGAAGCTCTCTGAGGTTGGGGAAGACCACTGCAAGGGAGCTGGGCGAATACTCCTTGGAGCCAACACAGATCTTAGAATTCTTTGTTTCCCACCAGCCATGGTTTAAAATCTCATAATACATAGAGTATCAAGCAAAGTACTCCAAACAGTATTCCCTCAGTAGTAGGGAAAAAATTAGCCGCAGGCTGAACATGGCTCTAGTCCCTTCTGGGAGGGAAAAAAAAAAAAAGCTTAAAAGCAAGAACTGAAGGACCAAGTGTTTCCAAGTAATTATACTGCATCTCAAAATATTTAAAGTAATATTTAAAGAAATACAGATATTTAGAGTACAGAAATACTTTACTGTAAAGTTAAATTCATAATGTCCAGTGTCCAATAAAAACTACGAAGTGTGAGAAAAGCAAGAAAATATAACCCATAATAAGGAGGAAAAATTAGTCAATACAAACCGACCTCAAAATGACGAAGATGATCTCATTAGACAAGGACCTTAGTACAATTATTATAACATGTCATCTGTACAAGATGGTAGAGGAAACTGAACATACTGAAGAAACCCACGAAAGATTATTTTAAAACTTGAACTTCTAGAGATGAAAAGTACAATGTCTGAGATTAAAAACTAAACCGAATAGACTTCACAGCAAATTAGACACTATAGAATAAAATATTAGTAATCTTTATACATGGCAATAAAACAAAAAAGGACTGGAGGAAAAAGCAATAGGGTATCAACAAGCTGTGAAAAACTTAAGCCTAGTAGACATATAATTGTGATACTCAGGAGAGAGGAGAGAGAGACAGAGAAAAGAAAAAAAATTTAAGGAAATTTTGGCTAGATATTTCCAAATTTTATAAAAACTATAAATTTAGGAGATCCAAGAAGTTCATGAATCCTATACATCAGAAATATGAAGAAAACTCTACTATCATCAAATTGCTTAAAACCACTATGATAACTAAACAGTCTCGGGGCACCTGAGTGACTCAGTCAGTTAAGTGTGCAACTCTTGATCTCAGCTCAGGTCTTGATCCCATGGTTGTGAGTTCAAGCCCCGTGCTGGGCTCTGCACTGTACATGAAGTCTACTTAAAAAATAAAAGAAAAAAAAAAAGAAAAAAAAATCTTTACAATGGCCAGAGGGGGAAAAAATCATAATAAAAATGATAATGCTAGAAGATTGTTGGAAATGCAGGCCAGAAGACAATGGAATAACATTTTGAAGTAAAGGAAAAAAAAACATATTAACCTAGAGTTCTATATCCAGACAAATATGTTTTAAAAACCTGAGATAAAGTCATGATTTTGAAATAATTCATAACCAACAAAGCCACACCACAAGGAGTGTCAAGGAAACTTCTCTAGACAGGTGGAAAATGATACCAGGCAGGTATCTGCCTCTACACGAGAGAATGAAATCATATAAAAGATTTGTTCCCGGCACGTTTTTTTAATTGAAGAATGACTGACATACAATATTATCTTACTTTCAAGTGTACATCACAGTGGTTTGACACTTAGATTCATGACACAGTGCTCATCGTGATAAGTGTAGTTACAATCTGTGACCAAAGAAAGTTTTTACAGCATTATTGACAATATGCAGTACTTTTAATCCTTGTGATTTATTTATTCTATAACTGGAATTTTATACCTCCTAATCCCCTTCGCCTATTTTACCCATAGGTGATTTGGGGTACCTCTCTCCCCTCTAGCAAGCACCAGTTTGTTTTTTGTACTTATGAGTCCATCTTGGTTTTGTTTATTTACTTGTTTTGTTCTTTAGATTCCCCATTTAAGTGAAATTATATGGTATTTGTCTTTTTCTGTCTGACTTATTTCACTTGTAGATCCATCCATGTTATCACAAATGCAAGATTTCATTGTTCCTATGGCTTATATTTCATTGTGTTCTATATACCACATCTTCTTTATCCAGTCATCTGTCAATAGACATTTAAGTTTGCTCTCCCATCTTGGCTATTGTGAATGTCACTCCAGTAAACATAGGGTTGCATATATATCTTTTCAAATTAGTCTTTTTGTTTTCATCCAGGAAATACTGAGAGGTAGAATTACTGGTCTTACAGTATTTCTGTCTTTAATTTTTAGGGAACCTCCGTACTGTTTTACACAGTGGCGGCATCATTTTGCATTCACACCAATATTGCATGATGGTTCCCTTTTCTCCACATCCTTCCTAACACTTGCTATTTTTTCTCTTTTTGATACTAGCCATTCTGACTGTGTGAGGTGATATCACATTGTGGTTTTGATTTGCATTTCCCTACTGATTAGTGATTTGGGGTACCTTTTCAAGTGTCTCTTGGCCGTCTGTATGCTTTGAAAAACTTTCTATTCCTCTACCCATTATGTAACTGAATTGTTGGTGATTTTTTTGCTGTTGAGTTGAATGAGTTTTTAATTTTTATATTTTGGATATTAACCCCTTATCAGATACATGATTGACAAATACCTTCTCCCAATCAGTAAATTGCCTTTCTAGTTTATTGATGGTTTCCTTCACAGTGCAAAAGCTATTTAGTTGGGCGTGGTGCCAGTTGCCAATTTTTGCTTGTGTTTCTCTTGTCTGAGGTGATTAGAGTCAGAAAAGTATAGCTAAGGCTAATGTCTAAACTATTACTATGTTTTCTTTTAGGAGTTTCATGGTTTCATGCCTTACATTTAATCCATTTTGAGTTTATTTTTCTGTACAATGGTCCAGTTTCATTTTTTTGCATGTATCTGCCCTGTTTTTCTAACATTGTTTATTGAATAGTGTTCCCCATTGTATATTCAGTATATGCCTTCATTGTCATAGATTAATTGACCATGTAAGTATAGGTTTATTTCTGGGCTCTTTATTCTGTTCCGTTGATCTATTTGTCTAATTTTGTGCTCTTTTCATATTGTTTCGATTACTGTATAATGTATAATTTGAAACCTTGGATTGTAATACTATCAGTTTTATTCTTTTTTTAAGATTGCTTTGACTACTTAGGGTCTTTTGTGGTTCCATGCAAATTTTAGGATTATTTGTTCTAGTTCTGTGAAAAATGTCATTGATATATTGATAGGATTACACTGAATCTATATATTGTTTTTGGACATTTTAATAACATAAATTTTTCCATTCCATGGTCACGGTATATCTTTCCATTTATTTGCATTGTCTTCCATTTCTTTCTTTTATGTCTTATAATATTCAGAGTACAGGTCTTTCACTTCCTTGGTTAAATTTATCCTTAGGTATTTTATTCTTTTTAATTCAATTGTAATTGGCATTGTTTTCTTAATTTCTCTTTCTGCTACCTTGTTTTTAGTGTATAGAAATGGAACTGATTCCTGTATGTTAATTTTGTATCGTGCATCTTCACTGAATTCATTTATTACTTCTCAGGCTTTTTGGTGGAGTCTTTAGGATTTTTTATTTAAATATCTATATAGTATCACATCATTTGCAAATAGTGGCAATTTTACTTCTTCCACATTGTATGTCTTCCAATGTGAATGCCTTTTATTTCTTTTCTTCTCTTTTCTTCTCTTCTGTCTTCTTTCTTTTTTGTCTAATTGCTGTGGCTAGGTCTTCCAGACTGTGTTGAATAAAAGTCACAAGAGTAAGGGTGCCTAAGCGGCTCAGTCAGTTAAGCATACAACTCTTAGTTTCAGCTCAGGTCATAGTCTCATGGTTCATGAGTTTGAGCCCCACATCGGGCTCCACATTGACAGTGCATAGTGCAAAACCTGCTTGAGATTCTCTCTCCTTCTCTCTCTGCCTCTCCCTTGCTCACAGTCTCTTTCTCCAAAAAAATAAATGAACTTTTTTAAAAAAGTGGCAAGAGTAGACATCCTTGTCTTGTTCCTGATCTTAAGGGAAGAACTTTCAGCTTTTCACCATTGAGTATATTTTTAGCCATGGGCTTTTTCATGTATGGCCTTGATTACGTAGAGGTATGTTTCTTCTAAACCCACATTGTTGAGAGTTTTTATCATGAACAGATGTTAAATTTCGTCAAATGCTTTTTCTGTACCTATTGAAATGGTTATATGATTTTTATCCTTCATTTTCTTAATAAGGTATATCACTTGACTGGTTTGCAGATATTGAACCATCCTTGCATCCCTGGAATAAATTCCACTTGATCCTGGTGGATGATCCTCTTAATGTATTACTGAATTTTGTTTGCTAATATTTTGTTAAGGAATTCTGCATCTGTGTTCATCAAGGATATTGGCCTATAATTTTCTTTCTTTCTTTTTTTTTTTTTGTAGTTTCTTTGTCTGGTTTTGGTATTAGGGTAATGCTGATCTCATAACAAATTTGGAAGAATTGATGCTTCTTCAGTTTTTTTGGAAAATTTTGAGAAGGATAAATATGAGCTCTTCTTTAAATGACACCTTCTGGTCCTGGACTTTTGTTTATTGGGAGTTTTTCGATTACCAGTTCAATGTAGTTACTAGTAATCAATCTGTTTAGATTTTCTGTTTCTTCCTGATTCAGTCTTGGAAGATTGTATGTTTCTAGGAATTTGCCCATTTCTTCTAGGTTGTCCAGTTGTTGGCATATCATTTTTTTGTAGTAGTCTTTTATAATCCTTTGTATTTCTGTGGTGTTGGTTGTAACTTCTCTTTTCATTTCTGATATTATTTATTTGGGTCTTCTCTCTTTTTTTCTTGATGAATCTGGCTAAAGTTTTATCACTTTTGTTTATCTTTTCAAAGAACCTGCTGTTTAATTCTGTTCATTTATTTCTGCTCGGTCCTTTATTATTTCCTTCCTTCTACTAACTTTGTTCTTCTTTTCCTAGCTTCTTTAGGTGTAAGGTTACATTGCATATTTGAGATTTTTCTTGTTTCTTCGGGGGACTATAAACTTCCCTCTTAGAACTGTTTTTGCTGTATCTTAAAGATTTTGAACTATTGTATTTCCATTTTCATTTGTCTTCAGGTTGTTTTTAAATTTCCTCATTGATTTCTTCTTTGACCTATTGGTAGTTTACTAGCACTTTGTTTAACCTCCATCTTGTTTATGTTTCTTCCACTTTGTTTACTTGTAATTGATTTCCAGTTGCATACCATTGTGGTCAGAAAAGATGCTTAATATAATTCCAGTCTTCTTAAATTGATTGAGACTTATGTTGTAGCCTAACATATGATCTCTGCCGGAAATGTTCTATGTGTACTAGAAAAGGATGTGTATCCTGGTGTTTTTAGATGGAATGCTCTGTATCTATTTGTTAAGTTCATCTGACCTAATGTGTTGTTCAAAGCCACTGTTTCCTCATTGATTTTCTATCTAGATGTCCCTCTACTGATGTAAGTTGGTGCCAAAGTCTCTTATTATTATATTGCTGTTTGTTCCTCCCTTTACTTTCCCCTCTCTTTAGAAGTCTCTTTCAAAGACAATTAATTATTTGAAGTGAAAATAATAACAGTGTAAAAGAGGGGGTTATAACATATATGGAAGTGATAATAAATTGCATTTCGTACAGTATATTACACAATTGACCGGTATGTTTTGTACCAGGTACAAAAGCTGACAGAGGAATAATCGAAGTGTACTGTTGTAAGGTTCTCAGACTAAAAAGAAAGTGGTATAATATTACTTTAATATTACTTACTATAATAAGTTAAAATTTTTTAAATAATTTCAACAGATACAAACAGCAATTGAAGATTAATAAGATTTAACAATTCAAATAGGCAAATAAATTTGGAGCTAAGGATTGTATCTCTCCCATATTTCAAAAATAATTCCTCACATATTTGATCTATCTTAAGATTAAAAATGAAGGATGATGGTGTGTGAGATATCTACAAATAATATTATTTTGAGAGAGTAAAACCTAGATTTCTTAGTCATACATAGCTTGCTTTGGATAGAATTGGGTGTTACTGTTTTTAAGAAAGAAGAGGACAAGAGCCTGAACTTATACATCCATCACATTGGAAGATTTATAAACAGCTTTCCTACCCTCATTTCTAGGCTTTGTTGTTTGAAGAAGGCAAATTTATTTAGTGAATAAATAGTGCCAGCTCTAGCTCAAGCAAAATTGTTAAGCAGAAGAAATGTGTTGTCCATTTTCTGTCTTCTCCCACTTTTTTTTTTTTAAGTTTATGTATTTATCTGAAAAAGATAAGAGTCCAGGCAGGAGAGGGGCAGAGAGAGAGAGGAGAAAGAGAGAATCCCAAGCAGGCTCCACACTGCCAGCACAGAGCCCATCACGGGGCTTTATCTCCCCAACCACAAGATCATGACTGAGCCCAAGTTGGACTCTTCTCTGAGTGAGTCACCCAGGTGCCCCTCTTCTCCTACTTTTGTTGGCCACCAGCTTCATACCCAGCCCTGGCAGCTGATACGTGATCTCTCAAATATTGCATTGTGTTATTTTCTAATAATCTATTTCTCCAAAAAAGTAGGCATATCAGGTAAGCTGCACTTTGTTTTCTAAAGTAATAAATAATTAGTTTTAATATTAATAACATAGCTCCTTGGAGAACTGCACTTTGTTCCAGCTCCATGTGCCAACCAGTTGGGAAGAAGAGGAAAAGGGAAAATGATCTACTTCTTCCTCTGTGTGATATTTTGGCAATTATTTCAGCGTTGTTTCTTATTTAATAGTGACTGATTTAAAAAAAAAAACTTATACCACTGTGCATAGCAAATGTATTATATTTCCTTAATAATATTTCCTCATATTTATATTTCACAAATACTCAATCCATTGCTACTTAGACCCATCCCAAGGATTTTCACGTTTGGAAACTGTATCTTAGAAAGGCAAATGTCAAGGATAATCGGGTAGAGCCAATACTAGAACCTAGGTCTGCTAACCTTCCAGTTTAATTAAAATCTCCAAAGGAGAACAGAAAGTGTTGGGATTGAGTGACAGAATGGTTGTCTGTGTGTGGGAGACCGCTGGCAAGAACTCACCCAGGCTTTTTAAAGCCTTACTAGAATCCATTCCCTTATAATCTGTGAGAGAAGTATAAAGACTATACTTTATGGAGGTCCTAAGAGTTCTGTGCATGAACAGCCTTGGGAAACTGCTGCTGCTGTTGCTAAGCCCTGCCTGGCAATGAGATTCCACAGGAATCTGTTCTCTTGCTAACTCACTAAGATTCATTAGAAAACACTGCTGTTCACTGCAGCCTCTTCAACTTGGTGGACCTTCATACAGCCTTGTGAATACAGTCTTTAACTGTGTTCTGTTTTAGCTGTTTCATACATATCTTTTTTTTTAGTTATTAATCCTGTCTTTAAAATATCATTCTTTTGACTGGTTTTCCAAGTCAGCTGTGATGTCTATGGGTACAAATAACAGAAAAGCAAAAATTAGGATACAATAAGAAGATTTATTGGCTTCCATAACTTGAACTCCAGATTCAGAGCACACTTGAGGGTTCTCTCAGTTGAATACAGTTTCTTTTCTCTTGACTTCCTCTTGATACGTTGACTTCATCCTTAGACTGCGCTCCTCATAATTGCACTGTCGCTGTAATAATTGCTGGCTGTGTGTCTGTACTTCATAGCATATACTTGTTTCCCAAAGCTCTCTGATGGGGGTGATGAAGCTTTTTCCCAGAAGCCCTGAGGAAACTTCTTCCGATGAGTTATTAAACCAAATTGGATCGTGTGCCCATTCCTCATCCAAGCCCTATGATTTAGGGAGTTCCCTGTCTGAATGGCTTAGGCCTGAATTTCCAAATCAGTCACAGGAAAGGGACTTGTCGCACCCCTGGATCCTGGCAGTGGGGTTAACATTCCCTGAGATAAAGGGTGGAGTTGGGAGCGGATGGTGTGAAAAATGAGATTTCTCTCAGAAGAGGGGAAATTAAAGTAGAATGATGGACAGGTAACCAATAATGTCTGCTTCCATTGTTCGGTTTGGTTTGGTTTTTTTCCTCTTTTGGTTTTTAGGATCAGTATGGAATTTTAAAGAGTATGAGTTTGGGTTTAAGTCTAACTTTCAGAGAGCTACTGTGGCACTTAGCCAGTTTCCTTAACTCTCTAAGCCTCGGCTTCTCTGTAGGAATTTTGTAAGGATTAAAACTAATGTAGGTAAAGGACTTACCACATAAGAATGACTAGTTATTAAAATTTTTGTTAACTCTTAAAATTATAATCAGTGATGTAAAAGTGCCTTTTTTTCCTGCCGAGACCCATTCCTTCCCTAGTTATTAAAACAAGTGAGCCAAAAAAAAATTTCTTTAGAGAATCTAGCTTATAGGTATACAGATGCTTTCTATAAAACTATTTCATCTTTTTGCATGTTTGAATGCTTTTATGATGACATGTCAAAAATAATGGATTTACAAGAATGACAGTGTTGCAATAAAAAACACTAAGGGTGACTCAGAAATACCAAGCCAAAAATTCCTCTTCTCAAGACAGCAAAATGTAATCTAAATGATAATTCCATTGAACTGCAGGAATGATACTGTCCCCTTATGTGTCAAGCATTTCATTTCTTTATAAGGAAATGCGTGGTCTGAAATTCTGGGTTTCCTGCCTTCCAGTTGCTTGGCATTCATTAACCATTTTGTGTGTGTAGTCCATGACACAAAGGGATAATGAAGTATATGTGAAATCTCACTATATGAGCTCCGAAGTTACCCTTTCAGAAATAAAGGTTTCAGAGGTAGAGCAGTACATAGAAGGGAATCAGGAAAATGACTTTTTTTAAAATTTTTTTAACGTTTATTTATTTTTGAGACATAGAGACAGAGCGTGAGCAGGAGAAGGGCAGTGAGAGAGGGAGACACAGAATCAGAACACAGGCTCCAGGCTCTGAGCTTTCAGCACAGAGCCCGACGCAGGGCTCGAACTCACAGACCGCGAGATCATGACCTGAGCCGAAGTCGCCGCTTAACCGACTGAGCCACCCAGGCGCCCCAGGAAAATGACTTTTATTGACTCTCTGTTTTGTATGGTCCAGGGGCTCAATGGTTACAAGGATGAATAAAATATCTTTCCAACCTTGAAAGAGCTCATAGCTTAGGTCAGAAGATACCCCCAGTAACTAATAATGAAGAAATGCCATAATGAAATTGTGTCTGAGAATATACAGCAGGAAGAATTACTAAAAGATCCTCATAGCAATGACTATAACAGACTCCTTCAGTTAGGGTAAAATTGTTAAAGCTTGATATTATTTCCTATAGTTTTGTTTAAGAACACAGGAATCTGTTCTCTTGCTAACTCACTAAGATTCATAAGAAACCTAGACTTCACCTCCGAAAACTGGGTACATACTACTCCCTTTTGTCAGCAAAACTCCCAGCTCTCTGCAGTCCTATCATGTGGTTGAGAAAGATTGCCCGCATACGCTCTCTTGCCCATAAATAAGAATGAAAGGCCAGCAAGGGCAGGCCAAAGTTCTTTAAAAATAAATTGACAATAGTCTGGGCCAAGACTTTGACATTAACCCTACTTTTTCCTCTCCTGCCATATATCATTCTCCTCTCCCACAGGTCATATCTGAAGAGTTAGCTCTGTTCTGACCCCGCACTTTGGAATCAGTCCAGTTGACTCTTCCAGTGATGTGTAACGTGGCTCACCTTTCACTGCCGTTTCTATTCTGTCAGGTTGCCCGCTATTATTTTACCAGGGCTTTTTTTGTCCTCTCATTTTAGTGAACGTTTGGTTGCAGAATTCATTGTAATGGAATCAGACCTATGTAAGATATATCAATAAGATAAGGTAGCTATTGTCTCAGCAGCTCTTAGAAGGACACGGAGTGAAAAGGGTGAGGAAACCCCCAGAAAATATCTCAGAAGTCTTTCTCCAGTTTGTCAAGAGTTTATTCCAAGAACTTCTATATGCATTCATTCCTTTTTGTGAGATAGTGGCATGCATGAATGAATGAATGAATGAATGAATGAATGAATGAACGAACGAACGAACGAACGAATGAGCAAAAGCAATAGTAAAGTCGTGTGTAAAATGTTTGGCAAGCTGTAGGGAATATTAATAGCTTCTAACATTGCTGTAACTCTTTACGATGCATGGACCTTTTCACTTACATCATTTAATGTAATCTCATCCCATCCCTATAATGTAGATGATTTATTTATTTTATGTTGTCATCAGTGAGATACAAAGATGTTAAGGCCCCCTCACAGATTAAGTAGAAGAGCCAGGTTTTGACCTATAGAGCCTCCGATTCTAATTTCTGAGCCGTTTCATCTCACCCAAATTGTTCTTGAATCTAGGAGACAAGAAGCTGTAAACACATTTGGTTTTGGTAAGTGGAAGGGAAGCAGGAACTTGCAGGAACACTTCATTTCTAACTGGTAGACTAGAATATCCAGCTACTGCAGTGAGAAAAATGTTGATTCTGATGAATAAAAGATATGTAAGGCTTCCAATACAATTCTAACTAGAATGCCTGAGAAAAATAAAAGGCCATGGATTTATTTTTAATCTACATTGTATGTGTGGTGAGGAGAATGAACCGGGATTGTAATGTGAAAATTATGCCATTTCACCGTATGAGGGCAACATGTTCAAAATGGAACTCTTGACCTTTCTCTTCCTTCATACCTACTCCACCCATAGTCTTTTTTTTTTCATATCAGTCATTGACAACTCCCCTTTTTCCAGTTGCTAAAGCCAAAATTTGTGAGGTCATACTCACCTCCTTTTCTATTATACATCACATCTAATGTGTCAGGAAATCCAGTTGGCTCTACCTTCAAAATATATCCAGAATTCAACTTCTTCTCACTACCTTCACTGCTGTGCCCTGGCCCAAGCCATCATGTCTCACCTGCGTTACTAGGTGCATAGTTTCCTGACTTATCTCCTTTTTGTACTCTGTTATCTCGGCCTCATATTTGCAAAACAGCAGCCAGCGATTCTTTTAAAACCTAAGCTAAGTGTTTCTGTTGTCCCCTCAAAAACTTTTTTCACTGGCTCCTGTTTCTCTCAGAGAAAAATTAAAGTCTTTACAACAGTGGCTTTCCAGGGCCTGTGTGATCTGGCTCCTCTATTAGTCTCGACCTCTCCTGCTGCCTTCCCCAGTGACTGCTCTGCTCCAGCCGCACTGCCCCCCTTGCTATTTCCGGAGCATGCCTTGTAGGGACCTTTTCCAGCAGCTCCTTGCTCAGATGTCTCCTTTTTAATGAGGTCTACCATGACCACCCTTTTGAAATTTCTATCCTTCCTTAGAAATCCTGGTGTCCTTTACCTGCTTTTTTCTCATACCACCTCTGATTTAGTAACATACTATATGATTTACTTAGATTTATTACTTCTACTTTCTCATAATATAGGCTCCCCAAGAACAGGTTTTGGGGGTTTGTTTCAGTTTGGGTTTTTGTTCATTGATATGTCCTCCATGCCTAAAATTACTGGACACATAGCAGGAGCTCGGTGCCAATTTGTTAAATGAATAAATGATGGATGTATTTAATGTCTCTAAGCAAAGATTTTACAGTTGTTGAGGAGACACTCCTGTGCTGGTTCTGACAGCAGTTGACCAATATAATGCCCTATGCGATAAAACTATCAATAGAGGTGATAGAAACGAGAGAGATTCGTAGAGCTGAACAAAGTTAGAACGGTTACAAAATTCCTCAGGTAAAGACTAATGGTCTTTGTTATTCAAGGGAAAGGAGAATGTATGATGTAATTTCTATGGCTTCCTAACTTTACTTATGTAATAAGTAATACTTGACATGATATGGCTTTTCCAGATTTGTAAGGGAACCAGGTATTTTGCATTCATTTATTCAACAAGTAGTTTTCAACGTGCCTATTATGTACCAGGCACTGTGTAACTAATTTCAAATTAAAACTTGCTGCAACTATAAAGAATATGCTTCAGTATATCTGTATTTAATGAGGGAAAATGAAAGTCTCACTGGTTTGTTAGTTTCGCTTGCCAGCCTTGCTTGTATGTATTCCTTCAGCTTTTTGAAAATCAGATACTCCCCACATGCAGAGATAATGGTCCTCACCTATCATTAGTAGGACATATACTTGGACCTGTTCTTTTGCGATAATAATGTGAGTAGTGGCTCACATTTGCAAGAATGTTAGCCAGAATTAGGGATGTAGACTATGTCTATGAGCAGATTTTTTTCTGTGTGGATCTAACTTAACTAGATACTAGATGAACTGATTTGCCTGCACAGTCTATTATGTGGGCCCAGAAGATACAGAGATTGGAAAAGGTCATTAGCAGGTTATGTCTGTCGTTCTTGGCCAGCGCAGGATTGATCCTAACTGGTTTTGTAGTGCTCTAGCTGGCCTACATTTTTTGGGTTGACGCTCCATTTCCCTTTTAATGTAGTAAGCACTTCTTTCCCCTATAAAATAGTCCATTCTTTGAAATAGAAACAGCATTAGGTCTTTGTAACTTGGGTAGTTTTTAGCACTGGATTGTTTAGTTTGTAAAAATATTTGATTTAGACCGAGCTTGTGGCCTGATGATGTTTAGAAGAGTGCCAAAGTGTAACTCATAGAAGATGCCAGTAAAAACCATAGTTGGAAGAGATGAATAATGGTTGCGTCATTTTCCTGGTAGGTGTAACCAGGCCCGAAAATCCATCACTGCCATTTTTTAAATGTGTTCCTCAGAATAAAGTCAGCTGGTATTCTGTGAACTACATTAAGTATCAAAATAAAATATCTGCCAGTGCCTTGAGTCACTGTCCCACTGTCTTTACATTGTTCGGGAAGTTTTGTTTCATCCTTGGGTTTTATTGCCAAAAATAGCAGTAATATTTTTCCATGACTTTTAATAAGCATTTTAGTTCCAGTGAAAACCTTGAACATACCGGATTTTTCATTGTGACTTAACTTTGATATCAAGCAAATCCTTGTTAACAAACAGGTTCTTATAAAATATTTTAAAACCTCAGTCCCTAAAATATCTTCTCTTAAATAAATTCTGAAGACCAATACAACAGGAAAAAAGTAAGTACATTTAGTGAAAATAAAAGCCAGTCTTGTGAGTAACATGTGATAATCAAGTCAACACAACAGATCAGATTTCTAGACTAATAGGGCACAAATAATTTTAAGATTGAAATGAAGTAAATTAAATATATTTAAGTCTCCTTAATTAGTGCTGAGTTTTTCTAGAAATATTGAATGTTCAGTTTCCAGATTCCTGTTGTGAATGAAATACACTGCAATAATTGATAAAAGTGTATTTTTTTGTTTGCATATATGCCTTAGGCTATGTTAGGAAGAGCAGAGATGCCTGAAGTAGATGGAACCACAGAACCATCTCCTGCCCCATGGAGGAGGACAGAATGGGGAAAGGACAAAGAGAATGGAATGGAACGTGAATTATAGGCATCTTGCAGCATTTGGATACATTGATTAGGTGTTGGGAGGCAAGTAGCAAAAGGGAGTAGCATGATCCCTGTCTTTTCTTAAGCCCTTAGACCTGTAACCCTCTTTCGAAAGTAAGGGTATTCCTTCCCTTTCAAAAGAGTGGCATTGTCCTAAGGAGCACTGTCTTCAGTGGGGAACAGTGTGTGCACAGGTGTAGTTGGGGAATGGAATATAGGGCCCTGCCCCATGGTTAAGTAAGTAACCCATGAACAGAGACTGCTTTATTCACCGCAGTTCTTGAGAATATTTGTCTGTGACCTCAACCCCAATTTCTACAATAAAAGAACAAAGAGAGACACAAATGAAAACGAACTCTTTTCCTTTTTTTTGTTAGTTGGTAAGAATTCTCACAAAATTCCTTTTTCACAATATTCTCACTGCAACTGTGTCTCTTCAAGCCGAGGTTTGTATTGTCCTTATTTCACTTTTTTACTTCATCCCTGAGGCCAGGACCACAAAGAATACTCAAAAAGAAGGGATTCTCCCAGGGATTCTGGGAGAAAGCTGGATAGAATCTACAGAAAATCCCATTTCAGGCCAGCGCTCTCGGTATATGACCATATAATTTATCATCTGAACCGGAAAATTTGGGAAATCATAGTTCACATTATTGATAAAACAACAGGTGTGAAAAAAAGAACTGGCTTGGGTCATCCCAGACATTGCGGTCATTTGAATGAAGGGATGGGTAGGAAGCTCCTACTGCCTTAGCTCCAAACTCTTTTACTTCCTCTAAGGTTTCTTTTTTTTTTTTTTAATAATAGTTTATTTTCAAATTGGTTTACATATAACACCCAGTGTTCATCCCAACATGTGCCCTTTTTAATGGCCATCACCCCCTCTCCCCCCTCCCTCATCCCCCTTACCCTCAGTTTTTTTCTTAGTCTTTGAGAGTCTCTTATGTTTTATCTCCCTCCCTCTCTGTGTCTTTTTTTCCTTTCCCCTCTTCCCCTCCCTCTGGTTTTTGCTTAGTCTCACAAAGTCCACCTATTCGTGGAAACATATGGTATCTGTCTTTTTCTGACTGACTTATTTCACTTAACATAATACCCTCCAGTTCCATCCATCTGGCTACACATGGCCAGATTTCATTTTTTCTCATTGCCACGTAGTAGTCCATTGTATATAAGTACCATAACTTCTTTATCCATTCGTCAGTTGATGGGCACTTGGTCTCTTTCCATGATTTGGCTATTGTCGAAAGTGCTGCTGTGAACATTGGGGTACACGTGCTCCTATGCATCAGTATTCCTGTGTCTCTTGGGTAGATTCCTAGCAGTGCTATTGCTGGGTCATAGGGTAGCTCTATTTTCATTTTTTTGAGGAACCTCCACACCGTTTTCCAGAGCGGCTGCACCAGTTTGCATTCCCACCAACAGTGTAGGAGGGTGCCTACTTCTCCACATCCTCGCCAGCATCTATAGTTTCCTGATTTGTTCATTTTAGCCACTATAAAATGTCAGGGGAAATAGAAAAGCAAGAGAGAAAATCAGCAGAACCAAAACTCAATTCTTTGAAAAGATCAGCAAAAGTGACAAACTCTTAACTAGACTTACCGAGAAAAAGAAGACTCAGATTACTAAAATCTGAAATAAAAGAGGGAATGTGAGTATTGACTTTATGGAAATAAAAATAACTGCCATGTACAAAATTAACACAAACTGGATCCAGACCTACATGTAAGAGCTAAAACTATGCAGCCATAGAAGTAAATTTTTGTGACCTAAGGATTAGGCAACAATTTTTTAAATCTGTAACACAAAAAGCACAAGCAACCTAATTAGTTAATAGGACTTCATCACAATTGAGAAAATGAAAAGATAATCCACATAAGGGGTGAAAATATTTTCAAATCTCATGTCTAGTAAGAGATTTGTGTCTAGGACATATAAGGTATCCTTACATGTTAAGACGAAAAAACAAATGACCCAATTACAAAATGGGGTAAGGATCTGAATAGACATTTCTCCAAAGAAGATATTCAGATGGCCAAATGTACATAAAGAAACTATCGATACCATCAGCCATCAGGGAAATGGAAATCGGCTCCACTGTGAGACACCACCTCACACCCACTAGGATATCTGCTATCGTAAAGATAGATAACAACCAGTGCTGGTGAAGATGTGGAGAAACTGGAACCTTCATATACTTGGTAAAAATGTAAAAAGTTGCAGCTGTTTTGGGAAATAGTCTGTCTGGCAGTTCCTCAAAAGATTAAACAGAGTTATATGTATAACCTAACAGTTCTACTCTTACATATGTAACCAAGAGAAATAAAAACATTTGTCCACACAAAAACTTATATCTGACTATATATAGCAGCATTATTCATAATAACGAAAAGGTGGAAGCAGCCCACGTGTCCGACAACTAATGAACGAATAAATAGAATGTAATGTATCCATAAAATGGAATCTTACTCAGCCATAAAAAGAATGCTACAACGTGGATGAACTTTACATTGTCCAAAGTGAAAGAAGCCAGACACAAAAGACCACGTACTATATGATTTCATTTCTATGACATGTCTAGAATAGGCCAACCTATAGAGACAGGAAGTAAATTAGTGACTGCTAGGGACTGGCAGGGAGGGAGAAAACTGAGGAAGGAAAGTGATTAGTAATGGGTATGGGGTTTTAATTGGGAGTTACAAATGTAAAATTGATTGCGGTTATGTTTGCACAATCCTGTAAATATACCAAAGCCCAAATGTCCATTAACAGATGAATAGGTAAAGAACGTGTATACACACACACACACACACACACACACACATATACACACACACATACACACACAATGGAACATAACTCAGCCACAGAAAATAATGGAATCTTGGCATTTGCAGTGTTGTAAATAGAGCTAGAGAGTATTATGCTAAGTGAAATACACCAGAGAAAGACAAATATCATATGATTTCATTCATATGTGGAATTTAAGCAACAAAACAAACAAACATGGGGGAGTAGGGGGAGGAAAACCAGAAAATAGACTCTTAACTCTAGAGAACAATCTGAAGGTTACCAGAAGGGAGGTGGGCTGGGGAATGGGTTAAACAGGTGACGGATATTAAAGAGGACACTTGTGATGAGCGCTAGGTGTTATATGGAAGTGTTGAATTACTCTGTACTTAAAACTAATATTAGACTGTGTTAACTAACAGGAATTTAAATGAAAACTTGCAAGAAAAGCAAAAATTGATTTGTATACTTTAAATAGATAAATTATATGGCATGTGACTTATTATCTCAATAAAACATATATTTTAAAAATATGTCAATCATTCTTGTGTGGTTCCATCCAAATTTTAGGATTATTTGTTCTAGTTCTGTGAAAAATGCTGTTGATATTTTGATACGGACTGCATTAAATGTGTAGATTGCTTTGGGTAGTACAGACATTTTAACAATATTCTTCTAATCCATGAGCATGGAATGTCTTTCCATTTTGGGGGGTTATCTTTATTCTCTTTCGTCAGTGTTTTATAGTTTTCAGATTACAAGTTCTTCACCTCTTTGTTTAGGTTTATTCCTAGGTATCTTCTTGGTTTTGGTGCAGTTGTAAATAGAATTGATTCCTTAATTTCTCTTTCTGCTGCTTCATTATTCGTGTATACAAATGCAACAGATGACTGTACCTTGACTTTGTATCCTGAGATCTTACTAAATTCATTTTAAGTTCTAGTTTTTGGTTGAATCTTTCAGGTTTTCTATATATATTACAACGTCATCTGTGAATAGTAAGTTATTCTTCCAATTTGGATGCCTTTTATTTCTTTTTGTTGTCTGATAGCTGTGGCTCGGGCTTCCAGTACTGCATTAAATAACAGTGGTGAGAGTGGACGTCCCTGTCTTGTTCCGGACCATAGAGAGAGAGCTCTCAGTTTTTCCCTGTTTAGGATGCTAATTTCCTGTGGGTTTTTCATAGATGGTCTTTATTATGTTGAGTATGTTCCATCTGACCTACTTTGTTGAGAGTTTTTATCGTGAATGAATGTTGTACTTTGTCAGATGCTTTTTTTGCATTCATTGAAATGATCGTATGATCCTTATCTTTCTTTTATTACTGTGATGTATCGTGTTGATTAATTCGTAAGTGTTGAACCACTCTTGCAACCCAGGAATGAATCCCACTGACTGTGGGATTTGTATAGACCTACAAAAGACCCTGAATAGCCAAAGCAACCTTGAAAAAGAAAAGCAAAGCTGGAGGTATCGCAATTCCAGATTTCAGTTATATTACAAAGCTGTAGGAATCAAAACAGAATGATACACAAAAATAGACACATAGACCAGGGGGACAGAATAGAAAACCCAGAAATTAACCCACAATTATATTGTGCGTTAATCTTCAACAAAACATGAAAGAAAATTCACTGAGGTAAAGGCAGTCTCTTCAAGGAGTATTGGGAAAAGTAGACAGCAACG
Source organism: Paguma larvata (assembly GCA_030068075.1). NCBI lineage: Eukaryota > Metazoa > Chordata > Mammalia > Carnivora > Viverridae > Paguma > Paguma larvata. Next base: position 43,895,382 of record CM057838.1, read on the forward strand.
TGCAAAAGAATGAAGCTAGACCACATTCTTATACAAATAAATTCACAATGTATGAAAGACTTAAATGTGAGACCTGAAACCATAAAAATCTTAGAGGAGAACACAGGCAGTAACTTTTTTGACATCAGCCTAGCAACTTCCTTCTATATATGTCTCCTCAGACAAGGGAAACAGAAGCAAAAATAAACCGTTGGGACTTGTTCAAAATAAAAAGCTGCTTCTGCACCGCAAAGGAAACAATCACCAAAACTAAAAGGCAATCTACAGAATGGGAGAAGATATTTGCAAATGACATATCTGATAAGGGGTTAGTATCCAAAATATTTAAAAAACTTACACAACTCAACACCCAAAAAAACGCATAACCCAATTAAAAAATGGGCAGAAGACACAGACATTTTTCCAAAGAAGACGTGTTGATGGCCAACAGACACATGAAAAGATGCTCAGCATCACTCATCATCAGGGAAATACAAATCAAAACGACCATGAGATATTACATCACACCTGTCAGAATGGCCAAAATCAACAAGACAAGAAACAACAGGTGTTGACGAGGATGTGGAGAAAGGGGAACCCTAACACTCTTGCATGGTTGGTGGGAATGCAAACTGGTGCGGCCACTCTGGAAAACAGTATGGAGGATTGTCAGAAAGTTAAAAATAGAACTACCCTATAATCCAGCAATGGCACTACTAGGTATTTGCCCAAAGAATACAAAAATACTAATTCAGCGGGGTACATGGACACCAGTGTTAATAGCATTATCTGCAATAGCCAAATCATGAAAACAGGCCAGGAGTTGACTGATGAATGAATAGAGAACATATGAATGGATAAAGAAGATGTGGCATGTGGCTAATGGAATATTAGCCATAAAAAAGGAATGAAATCTCGCCATTTTCAACAACATGGATGGAGCTAGAGAATATTATGTAAGCGAAATACGTCAGTCAGAGAAAGAAAATACCATATGATTTCATTCATATGTGGAATTTAAGAAACAAAACAAACAAAGGGAAAAGAGGGAGAGCCACATCAAGAAACAGACTCTTAACTGTAGAAAACAAACTGATGGTTACCAGAATGGAGGTGAGTGGGGAGACGGATGAAATAAGTGATGAGGGTTAAGGAGTGCACTTGCTATGATGAGTACCGGGTGTCGTACGGAAGAGTTCAATCATCCCTAGGTTGTACACCTGAAACTAATAGTACACTTTATGTTACTAACTAACTGGAATTTAAATAAAAACTTTAAAATATTATATCAAGGGGTGGTTGACTGGTAGCAGATTTGAGTTTTGTGACCTTCACATCCACATGCATATCGCATTAATGATACAACCGTCCTAGGGTAACTTTGCTTTTATCTGTTTTCCATATTGTGCATTTTGACTACCCGTCCCTACCCACTACCCCATCACCCCATAAGATTTTCTTTGAAGAAAGAGTACTATGGCTATAAAGTAGTTTGAAAATCTCTGGAAACAATGAGCTCCAGAACCTCTCTTCCAGCTCGAAGAAGCATGATTCAGAGGCATTGAACTGAGAATTTGAATTTGGCCTACATTATCCCATTTTAACTCAACGTCAACAAAAGGAAAGCTGTGAACAAAGACAGTTTTTTCCCACATAGCTGCACACAGGTGTGACTTAGTGGAAACAGTGGAACTCAGCCAGCTCTTCAGTTCCCTAGTGCAGTGCTCTATCTCCAAGCTCTGCTTCCTGTTCTCGAATACACTGACTGCTAAAATAGACACACCTGGTCCCAGCACCTTGCAAATGGATTTTTCCTTTCAGCATTTCAAAATACATTCATATATTGATGAAGGCTTTCTTTGGGAAGCCATGTGTCTGAAATCAGTAATAAAAGCCTTGCTAGTCCCTGAGGTACTCATAATGGTATGTGTTGCTTCATTCCTTTACTCTTTTCTCCTACTTCTTTTTCCGTATTTTTTCATGCATCCATCCATCCATTTACAAAGTATATATTTGTGGAGTATCTACCATGTGCTTAACACTCGATATGTAATAGTGAACAAAATTAACTTATCCCTACAATTATGGATCCTGCCATCTAGTTTGAGAGACATTAACAACAACAGCAACAAGATTTACAAAGGTTTTAAACTGTGGTAAGGACTATGAAAGAAACAAACAAAGGTCCTCAATAGAGACTATGTAGATTATGGTTTTATAAGTTTATTTTATTTATTTTGAGAGAGAGGGAAAGCCAGCATGGGAAGGGCAGAGAAAGAGGAGGAGAGAATCCTAAGCAGCTTATTCTATCAGAGCAGAGGCCAGCACAGGACTTAATCCCATGGCCATGAGTTCATGACCTGAGCCAAAGTCAAGAGTCAGTTGCTCAACCATCTGAGCCACTGAGGAGCCCCTGTAGATTATGATTTTACAGTGAGCTCTGGAATCATATTGCCACTGCTCAGATCCCAGCTACACTATTTAACACAGGTACGTGTGATTTTATGCAAGTTATCTGGACCTCAGTTTCCTTATGTTTTTTTATTTTTTAATTATTTTTATTTTTTAATGTTAATTTTTTGAAAGAGAGAGCGAGCGGGAGACAGAGAATCCCAAGCAGTCTCCATGCTGTCATTGCAGAGCACAGTGGAAGCTCAAACCCACTAACCATGAGATTATGACCTGAACCAAAATCAAGAATAAGATAATTAACTGACTGAGCCACCCAGACATTCCTTTTTTTTTTTTTTAATTTTTAGAGAGAGAGAGCATGCAAGTGGGAAGAGGGGTGGAGAGGAGGGGGCAAAGGGGGGCTTAAACAAGGTCCACACTCAGCACAGATCCCAACGCAGGGCTCGACCTCACAACCATGACTAAGATCATGACCGGAGCCGAAATTGGATGCTCAACCTACTGAGCCACCAGGAGCCCCTTTATTTTCTCTGTCTTAAAATGGGGATAATAATAGTACCGACTTTACAGAGTTGCTCGGAGGATTAAATGAGTTGATATAGAAAAGTGTCTAATGTATACTAAGTGCACATAGAAAAGTACCAGACACCTTTTAAGCAGACAGTAAATGCTATCTGTGCATTGCTATTGCTTTAAAGAATATCAGGGAATCATCTAGTTAGGTTATCAGTGTTGCCCTCTTGATCACCAGCATCGTGGTCTTCCAATGTTTATCTTGCCTTGTGTACATGTTTCATGCACAGGATTTACAAAAATGGGCATAGCATGTTTTTGGACTCTAGAATCCTACAATCTAGGTAAGAGATGGAGGGGAAGTCTCCAAAGACGATAGCAGTAGAAGGTAGCATATGCTAAGTGCCAGATAAATGATGAAGATAGTATGTCCTACAGGACTATAGGAGAGAGAGGAGTTATTGTGGGCTCATAAAGGAAAGGCTTCATAGAGGAAATGCCCACTACGCTATGTATTACTTAATTTCACACCCCCATCTTGGGCATCTGGCCAGTTGCTTTCTGAATGATGGTGCTACGTGCAGTCTCTTTGTTCCCTACTCCCAGTGCAAATTTGATTATATTTATTTTTCCCAAGCACTGTTTGCCATTTATTTGCTTAGCAAGTTTATTTTTGCACTGTATATAGCAGTGTTTCTCAAATATTCGTGTGCATAAAAATTACTGGAAGTCTGTTATAATATGCTCAGGTCACCAGGTGTCACCTTCAGGTAAGATACTCTGGGCATGAGGCCTGAGAATCTCTGTTTTTACAGATGCCCTAGATTATTCTGATTCATGTGGTCAAAAGGCTATGGTTTAATGAATTCTGGCATAAAACTAAGAATTCAATTTCCTTAACCCGCCACGTAGAATCTTGCTTTTCCTGCCTTTCCAGCCTCATCCTCCACTATTCCCATCAGTACTTCTCTTGTTTGAGCCAAACGGGGCGTTTCCTTTGCCGTACACTTACCCACTCTCTTTTCTGTCTTTTGTCTCTTTTTCATTTATGTGGTTCCTTCCACCTCAGTGTTCTTACTGCCATTTCAACAACTTCAAATCCTGGTTTCTTTCAGTCTTGGAACAGATGTGTTTTGAAAGTGTCTTTAGTAAAGTATCTCTAACCTAGAAAGCAGGCTCCAAGTTTAACTGATCCTCGTGTCTCCTTTTTCACCCAGGGACCTCAATAAGCACTTTGCAAATGATTCACTTCATGTTTTTTCTTAATTCATACATTAAATATTTATGGAATGCCTACTGTGTACCAAGCACTATTTTGGGTGCTGGCGATAAAGTAGAAATATGGACACTCAGAAAGTCTCTGTTTTCAATAACCTTACATTCTAGTGAGATAAGCGTTTGCAAGTAAATATTTAAAATGTTTTGAAAAGAGTAATCTGGCAGTAATATATAGGATAAGTTAGGAAAGAGAAAGATCAGTGAAAGAAACTAATTAAGGAACTCATGTAATTCGCCAGTGGGGAGAGTGGGAAGGGCCAGTGAGAATAAAAAAATAGAAAGGAAAAACAGCAAGAGTAATTAATGAAATGAGGGGATGACTAGCAGTACTTGGTAGGGGAAAGAAAGGTATATTTAATATTTGAGCCTTTGGGGAAGGAACAAAAATGAAGTTAACCTATACAGATGATATTTTAAGGAAAAAGTAGTTTAGAATCATACGGTAATGTTTTATTTATTTATTTTAAATTTATTTTTGACCAGTCTAAGTTATTTATTTAAGCTATCTCCTGCCATAGCAAAGGGATGGAAGATGAGCATACTGGTCAACAGTTGATACAAGTAAGGAAAGTGAGCGTAAGGTCCCATACACTTTTCTGATCCATGTGAATAGTCATGGTCCATACCAGTGCTGTGGTCCACACTGGGTAGTGGTCCAAGTTCTCTTTATTCATCTTCATAGTCAGAAGTGGCTTCATATGAGAGTTATGGTATACAGTATAAATACTATCTTTCTAGGGAAAGGACTTGGACCTGATATGGAGACGGAGGTAGGCGACAAATTCAGGTCTCTTGTGCTCTCTGATGCAAATTCAGGAAGACATTTTCCTATGCCAGGGAGCGCTAAGAAGTGGGTGAGGACCTTCCACATGTGAGCTGCGCCCTCCTTGACATGGGCGCTACTCAACTTGGACCGCCCCAGCTGTGCCCTGGACTGCCCTACCAGCCCAGAAACTCAGTACCCAGCTGCCACCACCCTCTTCGACCTAGACCTGTGGTGATCTTTTAGCTGCATAATCTTTATAATGGGACATACAAGTAGAAACACTCAAAAGCAGTTAGAAATAGGAAGGTCTTGTAAGAGTCCAGCCCTCCCTCCTTCCTTTCTCCAACTCAGCTCACTAATATTCTGTCTTAGCCGTTCCAAGGCCAAAATCTTCCCAAGAAATAATCCTCATCATTTTGATTTTCCAGGGATGTGGCATCACTCCATATCTTAGCCCACTCTTCTGTCCTCCCAGTGTTGATGCAGAATGAGGTCTAAGCCTATCCCCAGAAAACCATCTCTAATTATAGCCCTCCCTTCCATGGTTCTTAGCTTGACTGGGGGTTTGGTTTGCTAGAAGAACTAGGAAGCCATCATAATTAAACTAAAGAGTCCTTTGGGGGGCGCCTGGGTGGCTCAGTCGGTTGAGCGTCCGACTTCAGCTCAGGTCATGATCTCGCGGTCTGTGAGTTCGAGCCCCGCGTCGGGCTCTGTGCTGACAGCGCAGAGCCTGGAGCCTGCTTCAGATTCTGTGTCTCCCTCTCTCTCTGCCCCTCCCCCGCTCATGCTCTGTCTCTCTCTGTCTCAAAAATAAATAAATATTAAAAAAAAAAAAAGAGTCCTATGGGACTTTGAGTATGGTGGTGAGTGCCATCATCTCCCTATTGAAGATCACTGTGGTCATTTATGACTCTTGGGGAAATAGGCGAAGTTTGGAAGATAGATTGTTAAAGCTTTAGCATACACATAGTTTGGGAAGCTACTTTCATTACCTGGAGAATCCTCTTTCTCCATTCTTGTAGTTGACCTTATTCTGATAAGGTCAGGTCAAAAAATTCAAGTCACCTCTGTCTCCTGTCTTTCTCTCATAATATCCAGCAATCCAATCCATCAGCAAATACAGGGGTGTGTGTGTGTGTGTGTGTGTGTGTTTATTGCATAAAATTTTGTAATCTGATTTCCACTCCATGAAGGCAAGGACTTGGTTTCTGCCATATCCCTAGTAGTGGCTGGAACATAGTATATGCTTAAAAATTTGTTGAATGAATGAATAATGGAAAATACTTTTTACACATTTTGCTTAATAATGTTGACATTGGCTCCATCTTCAAGAAGCTAAGAAAGTATTTTATCACAAAATTATTATAACTAAAGTCCAAACATTAACCAGAATTGACTAAATAATATTACCTTATAAATATGGTTAAAAAATAGAATCTTTATTCTTTAAGTAGAGAGAGATAAAATTTAAATACTAAGAACACTTCATTTAAGTGATGCTAATTTGGTAAACTATTATGAATATGATCTTCTGAAACTTAGTATTAACAGGAGACATTCTGATAAGGTCAGTTAGTAATCTTACAGCCGCTAGGATTAAAATTTATGAAAAATTTATTTAAAAGCTTTTTGAGGAAGTTTTCTCATGAGTTTCCAGACTTGCACACTCCTTTAATGTTTGTAGAGATGATGCTTGATGTTTGGGAGGAGATCATCTACATTTTCTTTTTTTACTTCTAGACTTTTATTCAGACAGATCCACATGATCAAGAATATCCTTAAGATACGTGTTGGATTGCCTTTGTTAATACACAGAAAGCTGTTTCCTTAGAACAGCGAGAATCCTTAGGACATAGCAGCATATGAAAATTAACTGATGCCGTAGGGCTAGCTGGCCTCACTATTGTTAGGAATACAGTATTTACTTGGTTTAGAGAATACTTCAGATTTCTACGGATTAAAGGGAGAGGTTATGATCAAAGCAGTTTGTGTGGAAGGTCATTTTAATGTAGTGATGATTTTTATGGAGTAGCAGCACAGAACCAAGTTCTTCTAATGGAAAAGAAGAATTACCTGCAGGGCATAAGCAAATGATTTTCTCTAGCATCTTGACCATTTTGCATTTCAGCTCCATTGTCTGTTGCATCATTAAGGTATTGATAACATAGGACACACGGAGAATCAGTGTGTAACTTTAGTTGAATTGAATTTGATCTGCTATCATGATGTTAGAGGGTAGCCAATAAAAGTTTTAACCGAATCTTGATGGACTTCAATAAAATCAGCTACATAGTAGAGAATACTGAGATTCAGGTTTACTTTGAAGAGAATCTACAGTTAACCGAACCAGATTTGTTTAGATTTAATAAATAGAATATATACAGTAATGAAAATCAGCTCAATATTTTTGTTAAATAACTTTTTTCTGTTTGGCAGTGAAAACCAGCTACTGGATAAAGTTAATTATGGATATACTTGAACCATTTTCATTACTTTTGTACTGAAAATGAGGGGAAGATTAGTTTTAAGAGCATGCTCTTGCATCACTTCCATAAACCCTACATGGTTTCCTTAAAAGGAGCCTATGTGATTTGAAGGACAAAATAATCAAGAGTTTGTATGTATTTTTATCAATAGAAATTTCTCCAAGTTCACTTACAGTTTTCTTATCAGAACTCTTATCAGGTTCAGAGTTGCAAGGCAAAGGCCCCCTGGAATAGTTAATAAGCATATTCTCCCTCTGCCCTGCTGCAGAAACTAAATGCAAACTTTTCTGTGACTCTTACAGAGAATGCATAGGCTCGGTAAACTTTCATCTGCTTCAGGGTCAGGGCTGATTCAATCTTAAGGCAAGTTTATGAGAGTGGCTGATGCGATACAGTTGTTTCTAGTAAAATCAGACTAGCTCTAAGGAGCCAATCTAAGTCCGTCTCTGAGTAAAATTCTATGAGAAACAGACTCCAACTCAGACACAATTGTAAACCCTGATATAATAAGGACTTGCAGCTGATTTAATCCTATTGAAAATCTTTAAGCAGCCATGAGACAAAATGGTTTCCACATTGACATCAGTGGTATGAACCTTGGATTTCATCAATATGAGAAATAGTTACCTGGTACACACAGTAGCCGCTTTTTAAGAATTAACATCACGGCCATTTCAAAGCAGGTTGTTGTTTCTAATGTAGAGGCATCTGTTTTGATAAAGATCCAAGTTCCACAATGTGTCAAGTTTTATTTTTTAAAAACTGAATTCATTACAAAAAGCAAACAAGTCAAACTTAAGTTCAGAAGTTAGTATAAATCAATTAGATCTAGTTTCCTTGAACAAACATGACCAACCTATTCTAATTTTATATGTGACAGACATAGAGAAAGAGAGGGAGAGAGAATGAGAACTGTTTCTAAGACCTTGTATGCAAAGTTTCACCTGGAACTAATTTTTTTTTCATGAATTAAAAGCTCCTGAAAATAAGCTTATGCTATGAAATCATATATGTATAAAAAGGACAGACACAAAAGCCTAAAGGTCAAAACTGCAGATGAAATCTCAATAAGTATGATTTGAACTTGTGTGGAGAGGTTGGTGTATGTAGTTTCTGTTTGTTTGTTTGGCTTACCATATTGAAACACACTGATAATAACCGAGGTATGATAGTCCATTTAGCACTTAGAACTGGTCCCTTTTTGTAATTTACAACTTTCATTAGAACAATAGACCAAACATGGATTATAGTAAAACATAACCTGCCTGAACTATCGCCATACTGCTATTACTGCAGTTAGCACTGGTCTTGAAATGTGAATATTTGAACTGATACTTAGCAGGCAGTAGTGGCCTCATACTGTTACTTCAAAGAGCCGGAAAAGTAACTTCATGAAAGGGAAAACTTGAAACTATAGTACTCTTTACCGTTCTATTTGTTAAGTGGTGATGGGTATCATTAGTTCTGCTCTTTTGCATAATTACTGCAGTATTGTGAACACTTTTTTTGGCCATCCAACTGGGAACAATTACATTATGTGGAATCTGGCATAACATTTGGCTTAGAGAAATAAAATCTGAAAAGCCTTTGTTTTCTAGCACTCTTGTTTCGGTAGTACCCAGTGCTTGTTCAAGTGATTTTTAAGTAAAAAATAACATGGATTGGTGACAGTTAAGGAGACGTTTCATAAAGAAGGTAATTTATTCTTTATAATTTTTTTAGTTAAATTAATGTGCTTAGATAAATTTTACCTAGCACATCACTGAGCTGTTATGGTAATTCATGCCTAAAATGATAACAAGTTTATTAAGAACGATGCTGACATCACTGAAAAGTTGAGACTTAAAGATAAACTTTGTTTGCCTGATTAAATCATTTCATCTGGTTGAAATTAAGTAATGCTGATAGTTAGGACAATTTGCTATTTATGTAAAACTTCCAAAGTAGGCTGTTTTTGTGTGAAAAGTATGCAACGACCTTCTCCCAGCAGCACCACCCTGCCCCATCCCAAAAACCAAAGTTCTAAAAGATACAGCTAGAAGAGTATGTTTGTAAGTGTTTAGACAATGAGGCACATAATTTTTTCAAGCTCGTAAAATTTTTTCTTTGTAATTCCAGTATGCGAAGCCATTAAAATACTGTAACTGATTTTTTATTGTATTTGATTTTGTGAGATCTTTACTTCTTTGAAGACACTACTACATTTTAGCAGGGATAGTAAAATTAGAATAAATGTCACAGTGATATACAGATAGCGATTGTCACTTTGGTTTTGTGGTTTCACACTTGATTTTTCATAATTTATAAGATGTGAAAAATGATCTTGTGATTGGCAAAAGATATTCTCATGAAGGTTAAAGTATGACTGTTACATGGTGGAAATAGTACTTCTCCATTGCTGTTGAAGAACCATAATTACAACAGGAAGGTGGGAGAATACGTAGATCTATCTATGCGTGGCGTATAGTTAAGAAGGTTTCCTTAAAATGACAAAACATTGGCATAGATGCTGAATTGCCCTTTTCCATCATCCACCAAAGCCCAAAATGTATTTGAGAACTTGTTAATTCTCAAGAGGTCCGTTTCTACCTATTTTTCTTTAAAAATTTAAATATCCATTTATTTGAAGCATTTTTATTAATGAGGCTAACTTTTGAATGTGCTCATAAAAATGTTGATAGGGCCAAACCAGAAGTTTCAGTCAATCTTATCTTTCTGTGCTCCAAAATGCTACTGAAGAACGTATAATTAATGTCATTTGAAATTATTTTAACGCATTCTTTGGTATTGTCACATACTCCCGTATGGTGTTAGCCACAGCTCCTGAGATACCGTGGCTCTTGCCAGACTGCAGGGTGAGCTAGTAAACTCACCTATCTCCCTGCATTAAACGGAGGAATTAGCTCCAGCTCCCCGGCTCCCATTATGGTTTTCAGCACCTTTCCCAGGGTGGCTAGTGTCTGTGCCACGGCTAGCTGGGAAAGGATGGGAAAAGGCACTGAAATGATCTAAGAAGTAAACTATCAACTTGACGTGTTTTCCTAGCTATTGAAAATCTTCTCATATTGAAACCCATTGATAGTGAAACTGTAGAATTCTTCTGATTTAAGTACCATCTGGTTGTGCTCAAGGCTTTAAAGCTGTTATCTCCGCATAAAATTTCAGAGCCCTATACTTTTTACTTCACCAAACTCTCCATTTTTAAGCCACAAATATTTTTCCAGCTCTTTCAGATTTTATCTAAAAGTATATTTTAACAGTATTTAAATAGTTCTTAAACAATAACAATTTATCTTGATAGATGGCATGCTGTGTTTTTTCATTTTATTTTAATTAGCCATTGTGGAACCAAATTCCCTTTTGTTTTAGTCTTTTAAATATTGTTTAATTATAGTTATCACGCCAGATATCTTAAAGGTTATTTTACCAATACAGTTTCATTTAACATAACCCATATGGAATCAATAGCCCAGTTTCCTAAAGTGAATGCTTGGAAAATCTTACATTCATATGTTAAGAGTACACATCCTTTCCTCATTAGTTGGAAAGTACAGGGATTTTGGCACGGGTTCTGTGTGGAAGCATTGTGCAGCTTTTATATGGATTTTGTTTTTAGCCTTTGATGACACTGTTTAGAATAGGAAGTATCTAATAAGTAAAGCATTTTGTCTCAAGTGCTGCCAGTGTGTTTAATATATGCCTGGAGGTCTGAAACATTATCTTCTTCACTACAGTAATATGCATTTAATTCTCTGAAAGCAGAAGGTCGAACTTTTAAAAGGGACGCAAAGTACATTTTCAAACAGGATAATTCAAAACATCTGGAAGAGGGGACCAGAGTAATGTACAGTTGGTTTTTATGGTTTAATCATGATCATGTTAATGCACACCAGTAGCTAATTAAAGAAAACTTTTATTGTCCGTTTTAAATGAGTTAGGTAAAGCGCGGGAGAGCCGATGTAACAGCAGTGCCCCGAGATCCCCGTTGCTGCCGCCTTCACTCGCAGCCAGCAGATACTGCTGCTTTTTGACAACTTAAATTATTAGTCCCCTCAGACAATAATAAAGCAAAAGTTATTTTCAGACTTACTACATGGTGAACTTTTCTCTTTCCACAAAGGAATAGTGAATGGATGCCCAAGTTTAGGGCTTCGCACACATAATTAATTATAAAACTTCTCAAGAGCAGGCCAGATACTCTTTAGTGTAATAGATAAATCTGCAGTGAACTGGTGACAAACCAATGGATATTTAAATATGCCTCAAAAATCATCAGCTTATTTATTTCAGTGCGGCAAATAGTGTGGAAACTTAGAAAAATGGAGGCGATCTTGGCTTGTAACCCAGTTTTAAGAATTTAGTTTCCTGGTACTGAGAAAGTCGTAGTTTTTTTTCCCCCCCAGTGAGAGTCAGAGTCTTTCATCTCTGGGTCATTGGTTCAAATTCCATTCTGCTCAGTAGTGACTAGAATTAGTTACCGTCTGACTTCTGTTCAGTAACCTGCATGACCCAAGCTGATAGCTGCCATCCTGCCCTTGCTGATTATTTATATCTCACGATCAGGCTACTTGACATTCAACTAGAGCCTAATGTGGCAATCTCAACACTTAATAGGGCTGGGCACTAAATATCATAACCTACGGGAGGTTTATTTTGTCATGTTAACACCGTTGGGGAACACTTAATTTACTTTAAGGAAGGAGAGACTGGATTTAAATGACAAATCTGTAAATCAGAAAAAGAAAACATAACACTCAGTGCATAGAAAGTCGTCCCACGTAGTTAACCGTGTTCGCCTTTCCTGACTGAGAGAATAAAAATAGTCGAGTTCTGGCTTTGAGTGTTCCACGGAACTCAACCTAAAAGAATTCTTTATTATTTCTATATTATGTTGTCTACAGATATTTTGTGTGTAACGCCTCAAAACGTGTGGGCAGTAAGTCCTAGGCTACTTTTTTCACATATTTTTTGAGAATTCCTATTTGGTTATGGGTCTGGTGTATATTTGAAATTTTTATAATAGGGGTAATTAAAAGCTTTAAAATTAAGTTATCATTTGGTAATTGCCTTGTTTTTTATTTTACTGAATTTTTATGTTAAATATGTTCCTTTGTTTATTTAGTCAGCCCACAGTTGTTAAGCTCTACCATGTTACATGGAATATCACGTGTGCTAGGAATACTAATGGCGTTCCCTCTTCCCCATGGCCTAATATCTGACTGACCTTATATCTGTTGATTAATCTCTTTGAGCTTCAGTTTCCTCAGCTGTGAATTGAGGATAATACTATTCCTTCAAAGAGTTATAACACTTGGTGTAGAAAATGTACGTGCTAACCTTTGGCAAAAAACAAACAATACCTCAGTGAGTGGTATCTTATTTTTGTGTCTTCAGTTGCTTACAGTTGAATTGCTCTGAGACAGAACACAGTATGAAAAGTGCTATGATAATATTACTTTGTTATAACAGTGTAAAAGCTGGTAAGACTGGCACCATCCAGTGGGATTGAGGAAGTCTTCCCAAAGAAAGTGACTTTTTTTTTTTTTTTAACCTACCCTGTATTGCAGCTGCTGTGTGTGTTGGACACACTAACTCATTTAGTGCTGAAGCAACTTTGTTGGTTGGATGTTAACGTTCCCAACGTGAGGTTGCAGACTCAGCAGAGACCGTGAGGACTGCTTGAAGTACGGTCAGCCCACTAGATAGACAGCGCAGATCAGGAGAGAGCCCACGAATATATCTGGAAAGATCTTAAGAGAACAGTATATGGAGAGGTCTGTGTCCACACGTGTTTATGTGCTAACAATCATGTATTTCTAGTCCGCAGAGCAATTTTTTTCATTTAATATTCTATCAGAAACTAACATATCAGCAAACATTTATAGATCTTCTCTTCAGCATGCCAGGCTCTGCATGAATCCTTAGCAATAGATAGAAGCCAAGTGCTGTGGCCCAGTCCTTCCGACAGTCCTTTACCTGGTAAGAGAGACCGCGTATGACAGCTGCCCATCATTAGGTATTTACTGTTTACCAGGCACTGTGCTGACCTCTATAAGCAAATTAGTTCGTTGAATCTTCAAACCCTTTGAGGTCAAATTTAATATCCCTGTTTTACAGATGAGGTTATGTAGCCTTAGAGAGGTTTTTGACTTGGCCAAAGTCCTACAGTCAGAAAGTATTGGGCTTGACCCCACAGCCATCTGCCTCTAGAGCCTATAAATATTTTAACACTGTCTAATACTGCCACCACAGAACATTTTAGGAGAAACTCAAAGTATGTGTAAAGTGCTAGGATCACCAAGCAGGTAAATGAGAGAACAGTTCTCAGACAAGTGTCGTTTGTTCTGAGTCTTGATGGATAGCTAAACATTTGTCAGCTACAAGAAGCTCAGAAGGGGCTCTCCAGGCAGGGAAGAGCACCACACAGATGGAATGGTCTGAGAGGACATGGTGTCTTCAGAGAACAGGGCTAAGTTGTTTTTGTTTCAAATAGTTCTTGTTGGACTTTTATAACAATATGTATCTCCCTCTGCCATCTTAAAATCAATATGCAAGAAATATTTTTAAAATTCTAATGATTTTTAAATCACTGTCTTGAATTAGTTAGCAGCCTTCCGCATTTTCATAAGCAACTCATAATAATTTGTACCATGTGGAAAAATGATACTATATACTATATTTATCAATCAAATTAGGCCTAAGAAGTGATAAGCACTACCCAATACTGGGGATTGGGGAATATTTTTCCATTGCTGGTGCTAATAGAAATTAATGCAGCCTTTCTGGAAGGGTGTCGACAATATCGAGTAACCTTAAACCTTTTTATGCCATTTACCTAGTAATTCCACTTTTAGGGGCCTTTTCTAAGGAAATACTAAGTGTTTTTTACAGATGTTTGTTGACAAAAATTAAAAACTAGAATGTTCAATTCTATGAAAATGGTTGGACAAATGTTCCTAACACTGAATGAAACATCATAAAGCCTTTTAAAACAGAATTTATGAAGAGTATATTAGCATCTTTAAAAATTGGGGTATAATTTGTCTCTATGGTATTATCATAAGTATAAAAGGATCAGGGGGGGACCTTTGTACAAGTGGAGAAAAAAATACTGAAAGGAAGTGCACTAAAACCTTACCATTGGTTATGTTTGGTGATAAGCGATAGTCGGAAGGATTTGGGTTTTTTCTCAGATTGGCCGTGGCTTCTGTAATGAATCTGTGTTACTTGGATAAAAAAAGCAAGTGAAGCATCTAGGTCTCAAGCAGACTAGTGCCTCACAAACTGATGGTTGGCAGACCTAAGAAAGGGGAAGCAGAGAAGCAAACTAGGGATGTCGGCGCGGCGCTGCCACCGTGACCAGAACTGCTGCCGCCACCAGGTTGTGCTTTGTTCTCCACACCGGGAGTGGTGTGCTGGGTGGAAAAGTCTGAGAATGAGTAGCCTTTAGTGCACAAAGGAAAAATCCACCGTCAACGGCTTTACTTCCTTCTATTTTGCTTCATCACTTACATATGCTCTTGCTTCAAGTCCTATTGTAGAGGAAATAACCTTCATTTTCAGTAAAGTACACTTTCTTTTACTTTACTTTTCTTTGTCCTTCGTAATTTAAGACTGCTGACTTTTCCCTCCCTTTCCTCCTATCCAAAAACATGTAAATTAATTCTGTAATGACCAGAGTAAACAGTATAAGCTACTTCCACCTAAAATATTATTTCAGCCAATAGTAATCATGATTTGGAAATAGGAGTTTATTGCACTACTTAAAAAAAATCACTGTAAATAATAGTAATATATTCTTTAAAGAAGCATTTTTAAATATATGCTACTGTTAGTATTAGTCCAAAGACAGAAAGTCTGACTCAAAATATACTCAAAGGTGTATGTTAATAATAGAAATGCACATTTGATGCTTTTTCTCAAGTATTCCCTTGGCGTTTTAATATGAATAATTTTTTGAATGGTCATTTTTATGATTACTCTGATATAGGTTATACTAGAGCCATTTTAACAATATATTCATATAACGTCCTTTATATAACACTTGGCATGTAACTAGTTTAAAATATTTTGTTTTTCCTTACAGATCTCTAAGCAGGAACAGAAAAAAACGGATCCATTTGACGGAAATGTGGCCGAAACCTCATCTCGGTACAGTGGTGCCCAGGATAGTGGAATTGGCAGTGACAGTGTTAAAATCAGAATAGTACAAATAGAGCAGCACAGCGGTACCAGCCAGCATCGCATCGCCCGTCCCTCGCGCCAGTCATCAATTGTAAAAAATCTCAATTTTATTCCCTTTGACGTATTTATTACTGCAAGTAGAATCTCACTAATGACCTATTCCTGCACGGCCATACCCAAATCAAAATCACAAGAACATAAGGATGATGAAAAAACAGGCAAGAGTTCATTAAGTCTCCCAGAAGTCGATACGGATGTTGCTCAGCCCAGCCAGGCACGTATCTCTACCATCACAGCAGAAGATCTCCTGAGCAGCGGGTCTTTTCCTTCAGGGAGAAAAATAGGGGCCGTCTCCCTTGAAAGTCTCCACGCATCCACAAGGTCATCTGCTAGACAGGCACTGGGTATAACTATTGTTCGGCAGCCTGGTCGAAGAGGAACCGGCGACTTGCAGCTGGAACCTTTTTTGTACTTTATTGTGTCCCAGCCTTCTTTGCTTCTAAGTTGTCACCACAGAAGGCAGCGAGTGGAAATATCCATTTTCGATGCAGTGCTTAAAGGGGTGGCCTCTGATTACAGATGTACAGGTAAGAGCCTTCACATTGACCGGAGTGCTAATAACTACTACTGCTACTACATAGTAACTTTTATTCCCCGCATATCAAGATCGATCAAACAGAAAACAGCTGGCAGACCAGACAAGCCTTCTTTTCTCTGCGGAATATGTAAATATGTAAAGTTCACGTCCCACAGCTGAATCATGTTTAAGCAAGTGTTTGAAATGTATCAACGTTGAGCCTCACTGTTCTTACCGTGCCTCTGAATATTCATTTTTTTTTCAAGAGCTGAATGAAACAGGGGTTCTTTCCGGCCTATAGAAATGCTTAAGAACTTCCAGTGATTGGGAAGTAAAGCTTTTTTTCATATTAATGGCCCACGGGTATGCTTTCCATATTAATGCAGCTGTTCAGGTTGAAAACAAAATAAGAGGAAAGGGGGCTGTCGTAAACAGAAAGTCCATTGGATGAAAAAAAAACTTAGAATTGAGGTTTATCGTTTTGGTGTTCTTTTGATCTAATCATCTTGCTGTAACAGCATTATATCAAATGTATTTGAGAAAGTTTGTTAGTAAGGTCAGATCATTTAAAGATGTTTATACATGTATAAGACACACATCTATTAGTGGTATTGGCCAACTGGCTCTTGTTTCTCCATCCATACCTTTCTTATAACCAGAGATCTTCCTACATTATAATAATTATATTGAACTTCTGAAGCTTGGTCCCTATTAAGAGTAGGAAAGCGATCAGGAGGTTGGATTTAAAACATACTGGCTGATAGTAACAAGGCTAATGGAAACGGGGTCAAAGTACAGAGAGCTTTTCCCTGAGTTGATGTAGAATTGGAGATTTGGCTAGAGACCCGGAAGGGATAGCTGGGCCATCTAAGATTCGGTTTTGGAAGAAGGTCTTAGCAAGCTCGGGTATAAATCAGGCATTTTTATTGCTATCAGGTGGTACCATCTAGCAGATGGAAGCCAGCAGTGAGGCATTTGGAGAATTTGTCCAATCCGGAAGTAAAGCTGGTTTGTTCTTAGCATAAAGGAGAACGATTTTACACAGCAGGCTCCTGGAGAGTAGATGGCAGGTGTGAGGATCAGGATTCATTTCAGCCCAAGGAAGGAGGGTCAGAGGAGCCCTTAGCTCCCGCTGAAGCGTAGTACAAGTCCTCTACTTTGGAAAAGGGCGACTAGCCAGTTGCTAAGGAAGAACAACCTAGGGTTACCTCCTAGACTGCCTGCTTGCCTTCTCTCCATTCATGTGCTGGAACTCACTCAGACTGGCTTGCAAGAGCCCATTGTTAAATTTTTAGGAACTTTGAAAGATAGTTGTTAAACCACTGGTAGTTTAAATCGGCCAGGGTGAGAATATTTAGCCACGTAGATGGGCAAATGCTGTCAGTCAGCTCTCGGCTCTGAGAGCCAGTTAAACATGTACCAGTAACCACTGCTTGCCTTCCTCAAACACGTTCTCATTTACCGAGTCCATATAATACAATAGGAAATACAATAGGTCCATCAGTGGCACTGAAGATGGGAATGGCACTGAGATTGATGTTTCATGTGGTTCAAGAACTCATGCCTACATATCTGCTACCTGTTTGGGGGTCTCCTTAGTATTGGCCAAAACTATATGCAGGAATGGGAAAACAAGTCTTAATTCTAAGGCCCTCCTTAAGTTCTTACAGCTGTAGTTGCCTACAGGTTTGTAGCTTCAGTGGCCTCTACTAAGAAATACTGTTACTGAGTTCAGCAAAATTATCAGGGCTCACATCAAAGATGTGCATTTGAATTATAATCAGTTCTTCGGCTGAAATAATAAAGTACTTTTTGTTTAAAAAACTCCTTGGGGGTGCCTGGCTGGCTCAGTCAGTGGTGTATGCGACTCTTGACCTCAGTCAGGTTGAGAGATTACTTAAAAATAAAATCTTTATAAAAAATTTAAATTAAAAATAAATTTTAAAAATAAAAAAATATTTATAAATCCTTGTATGTAGACCAACATGGAGCTCATTTTCTGTAGATGAAGCTTAGAGTGAAGGTTATGAGCCAGTTCACAACAGGGGGTCCCGCGTGGGAGGAAAATGGCTTGCATACCTTCTAAGGAGCATCCTTTGCATAATATTCTTGTGGGTGTCTTTCTTTACACAGAATGTGTCTACTGGGACATTTACATTATCAAAAAAAAGAATTATCAATAAAAATTATCACGTTTCTTTTTTTTTAATGCTTATTTATTTTTGAGACAGAGAGAGACAGAGCATGAGCAGGGGAAGGGCAGAGAGAGAGGGAGACACAGAGTGTGAAGCAGGCTCCAGGCTCTGAGCTGCCAGCACAGAGCCCGATGCAGGGCTCAAACTCAGACTGCGAGTTCATGACCTGAGCCGAAGTCGGACGCTCAACCGACTGAGCCACCCAGGCGCCCCAATTATTTCTTAAAAATGAATTTTATCAGAAAATAAGTTGTTAAAATATGGTGGCTAAAAAAGTTAGAGAAGCAACTAGTGTATATTGAGAATTCATTCTGTGCCAGACATTGAACTGACTTCTTTAAATGTATTTTCTCATTTAATTCTCATAACAACTCTATGCGAAATGCTGTATATAATCCCATCTTAAAGAAGAGGAAACTGAAGTGTGCAGAAGTTAAGTAACTTGTCCAAGATTACAGGACCTAGCAATAAACAAAGCTAAAATTCAAAACAAGATTCATTGGACTCCTAAGTCCGGTCTCTCTCCCTGGGGTAAAGAGAAAGACGTGAATCTGCAATTCCCTGTCAGCCTTCATTGTCCACGCCAGAATGTGCAAATGATTCCCTCTGTAATGTTTTTTTTAAACTGGTGAAGTTTTGTATGTTAAATGTGTCATGGAACACAGTACTGCCTCCCTTGGTAGTGTGACAAACCTAAGTTTTCATTCTAGCTCTGTTATTTACAAGATGTATGCCTATCTATAGGGCAATTGAAGATAGATAATTCATGAAAGTACTTAGCGTTGAGTCAAGCAAGTAGTAGGCCCGAATAAATGTTCACGTTTACTGCTTTAGCTATTGTGATTAAACGGCAAAAAAGATTACCAAACTGGGGACCAGAAAGCCTGGAATTTAATATTAGCTTTGCCAGTAATCAGCAGGGTGATCTTAACCAGGCAGTTTACTTCCTCGAGTTTCTGTTTTCTTATTTGTAAAATGTGATGCTTATGACAGATACTAACAAGGTCCATTCCGATTCTAAAGGTTCATTATTCCGTAATTTGGACTTCATCTTCCCATACTCACCTTTCTAAAAATATTTATACTGCTTCGGCCACAGGGAGTTGACATCTGTGAGTGCCCTTTAAGAATAAAACATATTCCGACTTGTCTTAAAGATGCAGATTTTCTTTTGACATTCTAGTGGAGCACTAATTTGCTTATTCAGTGTTTTGAATGCATAAATTTTATTAAATATTAATGAAGTTATATTTTTAAAGCTGACCCAGGGAATTTCTAGTTTAAATTGGTCCATTTGAGTGAACTATTCAAGTCCCATTGTCAATTTAGTTAACCAGGAACACTTCTTGTAGCACTTTTCCTTCCTAAAGAAAAGACCGTTCTGTTTCATGTCCAGGAATCTTTTGAAGCCGTGTTAATCGTGTGGGTAAGAAAAAGAAGAAAGATAAGAATGCCTGTAGTGATAACATTCAAGGGAGGAGAAAAGTTGAGGTGGCCGGTTTCATTTCTGGATTCTAAAGTGAGTCATTGCATTGTCTTAATTGGAAGGATAAAAAGGGGTGTCATCATAAAACTAACTTTCTTTTTTTTTTTAATTTTTTTTAATGTTTATTTATTTTTGAGACAGAGAGAGATAGAGCATGAGTGGGGGAGGGGCAGAGAGAGAGGGAGACACAGAATCAGAAGCAGGCTCCAGGCTCTGAGCCGTCAGCACAGAGCCCGACGCGGGGCTTGAACTCACAGACCGCAAGATCATGACCTGAGCTGAAGTCAGATGCTCAACCGACTGAGCCACCCAGGCGCCCCTAAAACTAACTTTCTAAGAAAGATCGAGGAAAAGTTAAAGTCATTGTAAGTTAAAAATGAAAGAGATAACATATTACATCTTTCTGTAATATTTATACTCAGTTTATTTATTGAGGTATAATTGACATACAGTATTTCAGGTATAAAAACAGTGATTCGACATTTGTTTACATTGTAAAATGGTCACCATAGTAAGTTGTTACCATCTGTCACCTCACAAAGTTAATCATGTTTTGTTGAATATATTCCCCATGCTGTATGTTATAGCCCCATTACTTCATTTATTTTATAATTGGAAGTTTGTACTTGTTAATTTCCTTCACCCATTAGGGCCTTCCCAACCTCCCTCCCCTCTGCAGTTGCCAGCCTATTCTCTGTATCTATGAGTCTGGGTTTTCTTTTGTTTTTTAGATCCCACATATAAGTAAAGTTATATGGTATTTGTCTTTCTCTGGTTGACTGATTTCACTTTGCATGATAACCCTTCAGGTCCATCCATGTTGTCACAGGTAGCAAGATTTCATTCATTTTAATGGCTGAGTTGTATTCCTGTGTGTGTGTGTGTGTGTGTGTGTGTGTGTGTGTGTGTGTGTGTGGGTGTGGTGGGTGGTGTATATATATATGGTAGCTCTAACTTTTTTTTAAGTTTATATATATATATATTTTTTTTTTTGAGAGAGAGAGAATGTGAGTGGGGGAGGGAGCAGAGAGGGAGAATCCCAAAGAAGCTCCACGCTGTTAGTGCAGAGCCGGACTTGCAGCTTGAACTTAGAAACTGTGAGATCACAACCTGAGCTAAAATCAAGAGGCACATACTTAACTGACTGAACCACCCAGATGCCCCAAATAGTAGCTTTAACTTTTTGAGGAAACTTCATGCTGTTTTCCATAGTAGCTGCACCAATTTGCATTCCCGCTAACAGTGGACAGAAGTTCCCTTTTCTCCACATCATCACTAACACTAGTCATTTCTTATCTTTTTGAGAATAATCATTCCCACAGGTATGTAGTGATATCTCATAGTGGTTTTGATTTTCATTTCCCGGATGATTAGTGATGGTGAGGATATTTTCATTTGCCTGTTGGCCATCGGTATATCTCCTTAGGAAAAATGTCTATTCAGATTCTCTGCCCATATCATAAACAGATTGTTTGCTTTTGTGAAATTATAAGAGTTTTCATGTATTTTGGATATTAACCCCTGATTGGACATATCATTTACAAATGTCTTCTCCCATTCGGTAGGTTGTTTTTTTAGTTCATTGATGGTTTCCTTTACTGGGCAGAAGCTTTCTAGCTTGATACAGTTAGTCCTTTGTTTATTTTTGCTTTTGTTTCCCTTGTTTCTGGAGTCAGGTCAAAAAAGACATCATTAAGACTGATATCAAGAAGCTTACTGGCTACGTTTTCTTCTAGGAATTTAATGGTTTCAGCTCTTACATTGAACTCTAATCTGATTTGAATTGGTGTTTGTATGGTGTTAAGATAGTGGTCTAGTTTCATTCTTTTGCTTTCGCTCGTAGCTGCCCAATTTTTCCAACACAATTTACTAAAAAGACTATCATTTCCCGATTGTATATTCTTGCCTCCTTTGTTGAACATTACCTGAACATATATGCGTGAGTTTATTTTGGGGCTTTTTAATTCTATTCCATTGATCGATATGTCTGTTTTTATGCCAATGCCATACTTTTTTCATTACTGTAGTTTTATAGGATAGTTTGAAATCAGGGACCCCGATATCTCCAGCTTTGTTCTTCTTTCTCAGGATTGCTTTGGCTATTCTTGGTCTTTTGTGGTCCCATACAAATTTTAGATTGTTTGTTCTAGTTCTGTGAAAAAACGTCGTTGGAATTTCAGTAGGAATTACATTGAATCTGCAGATTGCTTTGGGGAGTATGGAATGTTAGTAATATTCATCCATCCAGTCTGTGAGCGTGGAATATCTTTCCATTTATTTGCATCATCTTCAGTCTTTTTCACCAGCGTCTTATAGTTTACAATGTTGAGGTCTTCTATCCCTCGATTAAATTTATTCCTCGGCACTTTATTCTTTCTGATGCAATTGTAAATGGGATTGTTTTCTCGATTTCTCTTTTTGCTACTTTCATTATTAGCAGAAATACAACACATATACATTTTTATATATTAATTTTTAATCTTGAAATTTACCGACTTCATTTATTCTAATAGTTTTTTTAGTGGTCTTTAGAGATACTCTTCCGCTGTTTTCTTTCCTCTGTGCTTTCTGGTGAGAAATCCGTGGTAGTCACAGTCATTGTTTCCATATCTGTACTGTGCTGATTTTCTCTAGGTGCTTTCAAGATTTTTTCTTTATATTTGGTTTTCTGTAGGTTGATTATAATATGTCTGAGCTTGATTTCTTTGAATTTATCCTGGTTGAGGTTTTCTGATCTCCTTAACTCTATAACTGTATGCTTTTTAAAACTGAATCCAGGAACTTTTAAGCTATTATTACTTTAAATGTTTTTCTGCACCAATCTTTTTTGGACACCAACATTAAATGTTTTATATTGTTTCACAAGTCCCCGAGACGCCATTCTTTTTTTTTTTTCTTTTTTTCTTTTTTCCTATTTTCTTTTCTCTACTCTGTTCTTCGTATTAGATCATTTCTATTGAATTTTCTGGTCCTAAAATTTTTATTTGTTTCTTTTCTATAGTTTCTGTTTCTCTTCTGAGAACTTCTATAACTCCACTCATTTCAAGCATGTCACTGCCACCTGCCCCCATCCCCCTCATACACACACACTGTACCCACCCTTGGGGCAAAACCAAGAGAGAAAAAAGAAATATAAAAGTATAAAAGGCCACAGGTTTTTCCTACGCTCTTGAAATCACAGAAGCCTTATTTCCAGATGTAAGGACTCTTGGCTGTTCTTGCCATCACTGTGCACCACAACCTAAGACTCGCTTTCAAGTCAAAAGTTGTGAGAGAAAAGAGGAAAAACAAAACAAATTGGGAAACATGCTACCACAGGAGTCCTATCTGCAAGTTTGACTCTCCTCCCCAAACTACATTGTTCTTGTTTACTTTTAAGAGTCCTCGGGCATTTGCTTTTCATATTTTCTCTCAAGTTTTTGATTGTAAGCAGCATGAGTTAGGTTGCAGTGAGCTTATTACAACTTTGGCTGGCACCAGACGTCTTCCAATTTTAAAATAACAAAATTATTATCTAGTCTATTAGCAGAGACATGGTTTTCTGAGAAACTTAATACAGGATTTCCTCCAGAAGCTGATACTTTAACATCTTTACATCTGTGAGCGCAGATCAGTTAATATGCTGTAATGAATAAACTGCTCCCAGGGAGTTGTCAGCATTAACTTGATTCTGCACGTGTCACCGTTAAGCAAAGAACGTGTCCAGATACTCAAAGGGTGGTAATGGTGTTCTCTCCTGCGTTCCTGAGGGATTTCCTTTCATATATTATAAAATCAAATTAGGAGAAGTGCTGTGAAATTCATTGTCCCTCATGTCAGTCTGCCTTCTCAGCACATGTGACCGATAAATACACGTGTGTATATTATATATACCACTCATGCATATATATTTATTTGAAAACCTAAATTCTATGAGAGGCCACCCAGAATACAGGATAAATGGAATCTATATTTATGCCTCTAGCTGCATCTTTTTCTTAGAAACCTGAAGTGACGTAGAACTGATGACAATTGCTTATAACTTTGAAAGATTGATAAAGTATCACTGCCAATCTGCCTCATTTAGTGATCTCAAATCATGCCAGCTATACCTGCAAGTGTATTTTTGTGCGGTCATTTGTTTTACTCGCCAGAGCTTAAGTAATGGCAGGTTATGGAAAGCCTAAATTACCAACTCGCATTTCTTTTATGACTCTTACTGTTAATAGTAACCTATAAATGATCTTCCGTCCAGTCCAGGTAGATCTACATCTGCGAGTTAACAAGTTTCCTTTTAAAATATTAAAATAATGTGACAGTGGGCTTTTCCATGTCCTTCTTACCTGAAGCAACTTCTAACAAAAATGAGATCTTCAGCCACCACCTTTATATGGAGCAGCTGTAATATTGGCAGTTCACATTTAAAAAAAGATGTATCTAGTTGTTTTTAACATAATCGTATTAGTCGTGTTTATAAATATTTAAAAATTGGTATTTATTTTGTTTAAGGTAATGGAATCCAGATTTGAAATTGCCTCATATCTTGACTATGCAGCCCAAGGCAGACTTAAAAAGTCATTTTTCTTCTTGTTTGTTTGGGGCTTTTTGTTTGTTTTTGAAGAAATGACTGTGCCATCTGGTCTGGTCAGTTGTGAAGGAGTTGAACCATTCTGAGGGAATTTAACTAACCCCTGTACTTCCTCAGCACACAGACGGTCCAGTAGCTTGTTACTCATTGTTTGCCAGGAACCAACAAACCAATCTGAAGACAATTGCTTCATCTCCCCTGCAACTTCTTTACTTTACTGTAATTTTTCAAGCATCAGCTAGACTAAAATAGAGAAATTAGAATTGATGAGAATTCATACCAAAAGAGCGGTAACAACACACTTCTGTGGATGACAGAAATATCCACAGCATGGTATCCTAGTATAGGACACTTCCTACTTTTAAAGTTTTATGAAAGTTTTCATCTGTGACTTCAGGTCTAATTAAGAGGCCAACATGGAAGAATTCAATAAGAGCTGAAGATTTGGAGTCAGTCAGTCCCGAGTTCTAATCCCAGCTCTGCGGCTTAACAGCTGTGTGATCTTGGGCAAGTTACTTCCTCTTTCTAAGCCTCGGGCCTTGTCTAGAGTACGGAGAGAATGCTGGTGGCGGTCGATGTGAGAATGCAGTGGTGTACATGAGCTCTTAGCTGAGTGTGTAGCACGGGCTCCGTGCACGTTAATACTGTCGTCGTTTTTATCATCACTGTTAACATCCTTAAGCTGAGTCTAAAAATAGTGGTTGTAATCGGCCAAAAGCATTCTTTCTAGTGCAATTTATAGCCATTGTGTAGTTTGAAAATTTTCAGTTACAGTAATTGGCTTCTTTACCCTTTCGTGAATAGGTCTGCAGAAAATGTGCCAGAGACATCTGAGTAAACCAACAGTTGGAAAATCATAAACTGCCTTCTTCCACCTCATAAATCATATCTCGATTTCATTTCGTTATTGTGACTTTAAGAGAAGGATTGAATTACACGTCTCTTTAGAATTAAAGGTTTTGCTAATGTCTCTGGAAAGGCTTAGAATTAACCTGTGACTTTAATGTCATAATGATCACAACTTGAACATTTATCTGAAAATTTAGCTGCTGGGAACATTTCTTGCTGGCCAGTAATAGGAAGTGAAACTATTACTTTGACAGAAATCAGCCAGTAAGTAGTTCTCTCAAATGCGAGGCACCCTCGAGCATCACTCAGAGAGTGTTGTGGGGAGAGAGTTAAGTAGATGTGCCCCGGCCAGCAGGGGGAGTTAACATATGGGGAAGGATATTGGAACGGAAATCAGAAACTTTGACCTGTAGTCTTGACTCCTTAGCCAAGATTCTTTTGATGCAAATAACTAAACTTCTTGGTGCTTTAGTTTCCTTATCTCTAAAAAGGGTATAATACTATCTGGTCTCTGTCGTTTCATGGTTTAATCTTCGCTCCAAGTGAGATATCTATGAAATGCCTTGGGACTATGAAATATTATTCAACTCTAAGCGGGGCTTCTGTAGTTATTAACAATAGAAGGAAGAGCTTAATGGGTCTTCCCTTTTGAACATAGGAAGACTAGCGTCCTGGCCCTTTTGACATCCTTCTTGATCATCAGGATCTACTTAGAATGCATGAGAAATGGAAGGAATCATTTAAAGCCACTGAATTGGCCTTCAGTGTTACTGAACCAAGACTTTGCTCAGAGCAGACAAGGGGTTTAAAATTGGGATTAAGTTGATCTTCCTTAGAGACATATATAGACTACATTTTCTCTCCGTACAGCACCCTATATTTACCTGCCCTGAATTTTAATCAAATGTTGTCCTCCTGTAAATCATCTGAAGCCCGCACTAGAATTTAACATGAAAACAACCAAATAGAAAATAAATCAAGAAAACCACAGAGCAGCATGGAAAATAAAAGGAATTCATTGAAATGATACTTTGCATATTATCTGCTGGTTAGCAACGTAATTCCTTTTACTTAGCAAGATATGGAAGTCATCGTTCTAAAGTAAGAGCCAATGGGCACTGATATTCACACATCCTGGCAGCCTATTTAATCCTTCCTGTTCCTCTTCTGGGTTCTAGGCTTGGGATTTCAAACCAGGAAATTTCCTCTTCCCTTTCCCATCAAATCTTAGGACGTACAAGGTACAGAGCGTGAGAATAAGTGCTTATGGAGTTGGCCAAATGCCTGGATGTCAACAAGGAGATAGTGGCACTTACTCTGCATCCACAGCAATTTAGAATTGGTTTCTCGGCTGATTTTGCTGTTCTGACATTGAATGGTTACTGTGTTCTGTGGATATAGGTTCCTTCACAACTTAATTTTCAGGCATCTTGAGGTTTTATGGACTACATTTGCTTCTGTGGCTCCATTAAAAAAAAAGAAGAAAAAGGTGACACTTAAACTAAGGATCATAAAAGAAATACAGGAAATAGGAGAAACCCAGTAGGCCTGTATGTAGCTTTGCCTTTTTTATATACAGTGCTCAAAAGGTGACTGTTCTGATCATGACCTTTACACTGCAGCCGTTGAGTACAGCCAAATCAAGCCCCACACTGGCTTCTGAAAGAGGCCCCTTTGGAGGTTTAACAGTATTAATTTCATAGATAGGGGCAAATGATCTAGATCCTCCAAAAATGCTTAGCTTTAAATGTCATTCAAGTTCTATTAAGAAACACCTTTGCGTATTCTTGGCCGGGCACAAAAGGATTCAGCTGAAAAATCTAGGAGCATCTTGTCAGGGAACTTTGGGAGAGGAAGGAAGAGTAGAGAATCTCTGAACCCTCACCTGCTACCCTGATTCTTTTAAGTATTTTCTCCCTTTCTCCTCTGGCTGTGAATTCTGCCTGATCTTACTCAACAAAAGAAGGCTGTGTGAAATTGAAATTCTCATGTACTCGCCATGTTTATTGGACATTGAAAATTATTTTAAAGTGTAATTTCCATCTTTTCTTTGTATAAAAGTTGATATACCCAGAGACCTTACTAAAAGGAGTCTCTAACTTCTAGTTTAAAAACTGGAAAAGAGTCGTTTTGGTTTGCAGATTATTTACTTCTTGATTCATACATTGGCCAGCTATTTCTAAGGGGTGGAAAAGAACGCAAGAATATAATTTTGATAATTACCAGAACCGAAGTGCAGAGCAATTGCACTATAATTTCTCCTCAGCCAGGAGAATTTAATAGAAAAGTAAAGAGCATTGACAAGTATTTTAAACCTCAATAATAATTTTAAGAATTAAATACAAGTAAACTTACTACTGGTTTTTAAGATCAAAATCAGGTATACTTTCCACTAATAAACAAAGAGTTTTATATTTTACCTATTATATTCCTCTTATTTCATATCAGTGATAAAAAAAGATTTTTCAAAATTAGAAAGCAAAAACAAAAACTGGGAGGAGTAGACGCTTGAAAAGCACCACACATACGTACTCTTTTTATTTAAAGTTTGTGTTTTAGAAACAAAATAGCAACTGTTATTGAACTTCTACCATGACATGTCCCGTACTAAACACGTTGTATATATTATCTGATATAATATTCTCAACAACCCACAGTCTAGTGGATTGTCCCCATTTTGGAGAGTCCGTGAAGTTAAAATTAAATTTACCCCATTTAAGGAATCAGGACTTAACCCCAAATCTGTCTGCCTCCAAAGTTCATGTTCTTTTCATTACCCTGAATTTTCTACTATGTTACAAACTGATGTAAGTTCTCCCATAGAACAAAATGTGAGAAAGCTCAATGAAAGTAGGGCTGTCTGTGTTCAGTAAGTCCTACGTCCATGACAGACTATTTTATAAACCTCTTCTGTATGACAATATCATATCACCTGTCAGTTGTCCTCAAGAGTTCACCAAAAGTCACTTAAACTTGTTTCGTAAACATAGCAACCCTGCGTACCGCACGCCGAAGAGAGCTTGTCTCCCTAAGCTGCCCTAGATGCCACTTTGGTTCTGTGGCAGCCCAGGATAGGTCTGGGCTCCTTCACTATGGCAGGCTACAGCATGCTTGTAACCCATAACAGGTCATTGAAGATTTTGAAGGAAAAAAAAAAAAAAAAGCAAAGCAAATAAAAGCCTAGTCTTATTTCTTTTGAAAAACCAAACATTAGACCCTTCTGGACTTTCTGGAACTGATAAAATGAAGACAGAAGTAAACATTGAGGCTTTTTGCAGCGCTACATCATACAAACACTTTATGCTTCTGAGGAATTTGCGATATTTTGATCACATACTACTGTCAGAAAGGAAACCCAGTGCAAGCAGGAAGTTACTGAAACTTAAATCTGCAAGAGTAGTATAGGGAGCACATTAATTTTAATCAGTAATGATAACATTAGCATCAGTAGAACTTCAGATGAAAGCATGATGTAATTTGAAAAGTTGTTGATAATACTGAGCAGGATTTTGTGACCCAGGATTGCAAGCCAGCAACAGGATCAGATCAATACAGCAAGAAGCTAATACCAAGAGTAAGGTGATAAACTATCTACCTACTGGAGAAAACATGGTTGAAACGAGATACCCAATTAATCAAAAGTTTATTTTTCAGCATTCATCCCCCAAATTTCAGTTAGTAACATTTCTTCCAGTACCACAAGTTGACAAGAACTTTCCACCATAGGAAAATGTTGTATCGTTGGCATTGCTCCATATTTGCATTAGCACTCATTTTCCACAAAAATGTAAAAGACAAAGGTACCACAAGAACATCGAATCAAAGGGGCAAAAACATTATCGTGACTGTAGTTACTTGCATCCTCCACAACAGATTCTTTGCCTGGAACTGCCAGGCAAAGTCACCGTTGGGCTAACTGCTTTCTGCCTTCCTTAACCAACCTACTCATAGAGATGTCCTTGAGCACAGAGATGGCTAAGAGAAA
Source organism: Paguma larvata (assembly GCA_030068075.1). NCBI lineage: Eukaryota > Metazoa > Chordata > Mammalia > Carnivora > Viverridae > Paguma > Paguma larvata. The sequence goes on from CM057838.1 coordinate 43,924,659, forward strand.
GCAGAAAGAGGCACAGATTCTCGACTGTTCTGTAAACCTGGGGTTGATAAAAGCAACTGTTGGGGAAGATGGGGAGAGTCAGGAAGAAATAATGGCGGCTTAGAGTCTCCTTCGAGTCCTCTTTATAAGAGCTGCTTAGCTTTCAAATAAACAAGTTCTTATGGCATTGGGATTTTTTAAAATTCAAAGTTCTTTATTCACATAGCAAAAGAAATGAAAACGTTGATTTTGCAATGGCTAACACTTAGAAATATCTGGTGTAAAAGTAACTGGACTTCATTAAATATTCAGTGTTATGCCAGTCTTTAAAATGGGAAAATTATCACTAAAATCTGTGGGGAAACATCTTCTAATTGGGGCCTCAGTAAAAATTCAGCTGAATTATGACAAAGAAATTTCATGCCACAAAGTAGAGCAAAGCAGAGTAGAATAAAGTAGAATAGAATAAAGCTTCCAAAATCTGTAGCGTTCAGCTGTTCTATATGAGCTTGGAAAACAAACTTTTTGTTAAGTAGAAGACTGCAAAGAAAATAATCAAGTTTATTTTCCAAGTTTCATTTTGAGTTGTTCGCACTGAATCGTGTTATATTTTATATAATTTAAAGGTTACGCAGAAACTTACTTAACTCTGTGAATATTCACTGAGGGTTAAAAAATAACGAGCATCAGTACAAAGACTACTTTTATCAGATGCAGAGGAGGACCTCCCAAGCAGTTAAGTGAAATGAAGGTTTATGAAGAAGAGCAAAGTGAGCCACAGGCACAAAGAATACAGTCTGAAACAAGTCTCTGTGAGAGCCAATAATATCTTGATCCATCTGTGAACGGACTGGAGACTTTCTGAATCTTCTCTTTGGGTGTTCTCTGTGACAGGATATGATGAAGTATTTTCTTTTGGAGGCCAGGTCAACCCAGAAGAAAAACAAAGGGCATAACTTCGTCAATACCAATGTCTTATTGAAGTGACTTCTCACTGACTTTCAACAAGATTAATGGCTCTGAGCAATTTGTTCTGACCCATTTCCCTCACTCCAAAACTCCTAATAAGATACTACTTTCTCCTGTTTCTTAGACTCAGGGACAACAGCATAAATGTGCTCGTCTCCATCAGCAGAAGCTTACTTTTTTGAGAGCTTCCTGTGCTCAAATACGTGTTTCCTAAATACGGAGAAGAAAACTATCGAAGTCTGAAGGAGCTTCCAGTATGAAGTAGTCATCCCTGCTTGTCACTTTATTTATATTCTGTTCCCAGACTCCTTTAATCTTAGTTTGTCTGGTACTTTCCCAGCTACACTGACCCTGAGGAATGTGTAATCCGAATCCCATTTTCCAGACTTGATGATGGAATTAAGGAGAAGTTAAATTGAAGATATTACAGGAAGTCTAAAAGTCATGCCCCTCATCTTCTAGCCGTTAGAGCATAAGGGACGAAATAGTGACTTGCAAACCCGAGCTTTTTCTGTGGGATTCTGATAGACCTGCTATTGCTGCTGCAGCACGTAACCGTGTGAATAGAGGCATATCCAAAGTAGAGATTTTAGCTAAAACTGGGAGAGTAGCCACTCTCCTGTCATACATTCAGTATCCATCGACCATGCAACCTGTATTTTACTGGATGTTCCTAATTTGTTATTCTGTTCTGTCAGCTCTATAAATACAGCTGTACTTTTAAACCAGTTGTACCACCATATTAAAACCAATAATATCGTTAAACCAGTAATGGGTGGGGGGGTGGTGAGCAGAAATAATCATTGAAAGTTTGGCTTCTTTAGATAGATTTCTAGACTTTTCCATGTTTTTAAATTCCTACTTCCTATTCTGCTTCCTGGTATTGCCTGCCAGTTTGTTTATTTCATCTCTGGTAAGTTCTACCCCCTGTAATTGCCCCAGTGCAGATTCCAGATGGCCAGGCCCTCTAACTTCTATGAAAAGGGAAGCAATCTCCATGAAACCTATCTCCCCTACTTGGAAAACCCTCGTTCTTATTATCAGAGCTTGGTGCTTCCCCATCTATACTTTGATGAAGGTAGAACATCAAAATATTATTCCTTTGAAATGTTTTTTTCTCTCTGCTTCATTTATTTTTCGATGTTTTGTGTGTCATTCTGCTTTTTCTTGAGCTGTGAACATAGGCCCACATCTCATGATGTGCTTAGCATCATCTTGAAGGTGATCATCCCCCAGTGTGTACATACGTATGCATATAGGTTTGTTTCTTTAAGATAGAGTCTCACCTGTGCCCTGAGTACAAAAGCATGGATATTGAGAATTTGGGTACTCACTCATTTTCAACCCTCTCCCCTACTCTTGCAAAAATACAGTATTTATACTCTGATCGGCCATATATGGGAGGATCTGTTTCTCCTTCTCTCCTGTACAAGATACTGTCAATCTTTTTAACTTATGCTAATCTGATGAATAAAAAACTACTTGGTGTTTTAATTTGTGTATGGTGGATTGTCAGGCTGAACATTTTTCTTATTTTTCATAAAACTGCTCTCTAGAAGGATTAAACAACTTAAGGTAAAAAAAATCTTTAAAAAGTTTCAAGAAAATATAGGAAAATATATAATCACCTAGAGATAAACCCAGTAAATAATAGTTAATTTTTTTACCACATCTATTTTTAAAAAGTATGCATGCAGAAAGCATCAGAATGTATTTTAAGGACAACTACCATACCAAGGGGAAGCATTTGCTGTGTATGACAGACAAACATTAACACCCACAATGTAGCAAGAGAAAAAAACTAATAGAAAAATGAGTAAGTAAATATTTTGTAGAAGATGAATCAAATGGCCAATAAATAAAGAGATGCTTGGGGCGCCTGGGTGGCTCGGCGGGTTAAGCGTCCGACTTCAGCTCAGGTCATGATTTCATGATTCATGGGTTCGACCCCTGCATGAGGCTGTGTGCTGCCAGCTCAGAACCTGAAGCCTGCTTCAGATTCTGTGTCTCCTCTCTCTCTGCCCCTCCCCTGCTCATTATATTCTTTCCCTCTCTCTTTCAAAACTAAACATTGAAAAAAATATTTTTAAAAAAATGAGAAGATGCTTAACCGCTCGCTCTTTACTACTAACACTATAAAATGGCTACCTGACTGTGTCAGTACATACGGATCTTCTTGATTCTTCTAAACAACTGCATGGATGACCACTGTTGATTTAAGCATTACTCTGTTGATGGACTTCTAGGTCGTTTTCTACTTTTTGCTGTGATTAACATTTCTACAGTGTGTGTGTGTGCACGCATTACACAGGTGTTATTAGTTTTTTAAGTCTTGGCCTGTCCTATAGATGAAAACTTCTACTTATTTAAAATGTTTTTCTTTGATTATTATTACGATTTAGTGTCTCATAATGTTTATATGCCATTTGTTTCCTTCATCTCTTAATTGCTTCTTTATTAATTCATTTAATAATTGCTTATTCTTTCCTCTACCCATTTCTCTATGTTAATACCTATATTGATTATAGGAGCTCTTTATAGATTAATGATATCCCTTTTCTGTCACATGAGTTTGAATATATAATTCCTGTAACTTGCTTGACTTAGCCTAAATTTTCTTTACTAGCCTTTTACACATCGTATTAACATTTCTACATCAGTGTAATTCTTCTCTGTCCATTAGTTAGTTACATCACTTATGCCTGTTTCTCTCTGAGGTCATTGTTCTCTAGATTGTGTTCTCTTCATAACAAAGAACTGTGCCTCCTCTTACGAGTCTCACACAGTACCATTTACTTGATAATAAATGCTTCTTGATGATGGTTACGTAGGTGAGAATCTAGAAATAGACACTCAGGTTCTGTCAAGTTACGTAGCTCCTATGAATTGATTATAGATCCTACCAGCACCAGACTTTGTTATCGTTTCATGACACTTGACCATTATATTTGAAAGAGAGATTAATATAGTGTTACTATGTAATGGATCTACTATGCATATTCTTACTGCTTTAAATTCACTGATCATATAAAAAGAGAAGAATGCACTAGTTTAGTGTTTGATCTTTACCACATAGATCTAACGTCACGATCAATTGCTTTCACTGTTTTCTTTGAAATCACATAAAGGTTCGTATGTGCCAAATTTCATAAGAATCACATGATAAGGTCAAGAAATACAAATTCCAAGGCAGAATTTATATGCCCAGTTCACATATGACAGTAATACTATATAACCATATGTTGACTATAATACACTGTATGTAAATGCTATTCTTGAAAGCAATCCAATCAATAAAACTTAAAATAAATAACACTTTAAGAACACATCTCAGATCGACTGAAAATGGAATAGATGGACTCTATGGCAAGAACATCCCTATAAAATTGACATTCAGAGGCTATTAAAACAGAGAGAGTAAAACAATCTTGAAACTAAAGAAAAACTGTGAATATTTAGAAGTTTTTTTAAAAGCCTACTACATTGTATGCCAAGATACAGCAGTCGTTTTTATTTAAAGAGCTATTTCAATAAAAACTGGATTGCCAAGCAGTAAAAAGCAAATTCTGCTTGCCATCACCAATAGCTAAAAAATACTTCTTAAAGAATATACTACATAAACCCAAAAAAAAAGTAAAAAAATACACAGTAACAGAAAAAGTCAAAACAGAAAAAGTCAAGATTTAGTCATAATTGGGACTAATAAAAGATTGACCAATTTTTATCGTTAAAGAAGGTTATGGGAAAGCTACTGAAGTTAACTTCAAAAGCCTAGCAGTAAAAAGTGATTGTAACGTCAGTAAAACTCTGAAACAGATCAAATAGACCCTAAGTAGTACTAATCCACTGCATCTTTGAACATATAGTTGCCTTTTTTTTTTTAAGCTGAAAAGCTTGCCTTTTTTTCTTTAATTTGTTTCCAGCATCCTGTTTGAAAAAAAGAAGAAAGAAAAGAAATCCAACTATACAACTGTTAACAGCAGCTCAGAGTACAGAAACTTTACCTTCACCCAAAGATGATATAAGTTAAAATTTGAAATGACTTTTCCTTTTTGGCCTGATTCTGAAAAACATGGTTTCATCATTCCAATGTAGAGAGAGTTTCTCTTTCTCCAAAGTACTTGTATGACTAGTAAAGTTACAAACAGAATGAATCAGCGAAGGTTACATACAGTGAATTTAACCGTATTTTCTTCTTCAGCTGAAGCTCTTACACCAAAATGAGATGTTTGTGATGTGATTGACATCTTTTATTTAAATTTTGTCACTTCAGATCCTGGAAAGACTCTGCCTGAATCTCTTGATTACTGCACAGTTTGGCTACAGACAGTGCCTGGGGAAATAGACAGCAAAAGTGGTATTCCACCTTCCCTGGTAACGCTGCAAATTAAAGACTTTCTTAATGGACCAGGTAAGAAAGTCACAATTCAAATGTGTGTACATTTTTTTCTTGCGAGTATATTAACACCTACTTGGGGTGTTAGTCATTGTGACATTCCTTGCCAAAAATAAATAATTCGTTTGTCTTCCAGAAATGTATTCTTCTCAGACTGCCCATTCTAGAGATTAAAAGGCAAATACTAAACATGCATTAAAAATTGCCTTTAGTCATAGTTATCAGTTAAACAATAACTGACTATAAGCATAAGGGACTGTAAGTCAAAGGCCCAAAACTTTATTTCTACGTTTCCTGCTAATTGTGTGACCTTAGGCAGTTGATCTAATCTCCTGTGCCTCAGTTTCCTTACTGTAAACAAAGTGGATGGATGGATGGATGAGATATATGATATACATATGTAAGCCATTAAACATCGATATATTCAATTAGATAAATAAGTATACTTACTTCAAATTCTCAACAAAGTGCTTGAGACACATTAACACTCAGGTTTAGGTAGACAGATATGGTCATCAAAATGTATTGACGGCTTTTTAGTCCCAGGTACTAAATGCTTTCCATACTAATATAGCCCCAAAGAGGAGCCTCTGCAAGTATCCCTATTTTATGAATTAGGAAGCTAAGACTTAGAAGAGTGAAGTAAATTGCCCAAGGTCTTACCGGCATTGGAGCCATTCAACCCCAGGTCTTTATGATTCTAAAGACCTAGATCACTTCTGTACTGCACTAATTTTAACAGAACTAGAGGGTTCTCCTCTCTCCTCCTCCTCCTTCTCCTCCTTCTCCTTCTCCTTCTCCTCCTCCTCCTTCTCCTTCTCCTTCTCCTTCTCTTTCTCCTTCTCCTTCTCTTTCTTGCTCTTCTCATGTTCCTCCTCAGTGATATCTTAACTATTTAAGAAAAATGACTATTTCCTTTTGTCCTTTTGTTATTTTATACTTACAGTGCTTCAGAACTTATTAGTCATCAAAAGAATATTAGTTTCCTCATTAGGAATTTAAAACAATGGGGGCAGCTGGATGGCTGTCATTTGAACACCCAACTCTTCATTTCAGCTCAGGTCATTATCCCACGGTCATGGGATCAAGCACCATGTCAGACTCCATGCTGACCATAGAGCCTGCCTAAGATCTCTCTCTGTCTCTCTCTCTCTCCCCCTCTCTCTCCCCCTCTCTCTCCCCCTCTCTCTCCCCCTCTCTCCCCCCTCTCTCCCCCCTCTCTCCCCCCCTCTCTCCCCCTCTCTCTCCCCCCCTCTCTCCCACTCTCTCTCTCCCCCCCTCTCTCCCACTCTCTCTCTCTCTCCCCCTCTCTCCTACTCTCTCTCCCCCTCTCTCCTACTCTCTCTCTCCCCCCCTCTCTCCCACTCTCTCTCCCACTCTCTCCCTTCTTCTTTCCCTCTCTCTCCCTCCCTCCTCCTCTCCCTCTCTCTTTCTCCCTCTCCCCCTCCTTTTGCCCCTCTCTCTCACTCAACTCTCTTTCTAAAATGAAATTTAAATAAGAATTTAAAACAATGGTGTGACGCGGTCTTACATCTCTAGCAGTACTCTGCAAGGCATGAATTTCAACAAGTGGTAACGATCCGTATGTGGACCCGGTTAAGTGTGTGTCGTGGCATACCGATGCACTTAGGATCCACGGCTACAGATTGAAGAAGGCCGCTTATCCTCCTGCCTGGTGCAAAGAGAGTCAAGGGCCACCTACACTGGTCATTTCATGAGGGCCTAGTTCTTCTTAAGTATGATTCTCCAGTGCTGGGATTTAAAAGGTATAGAAGTGTGAAGAACTATTTCTAATCATTGTAAGTACCTAGCCATGGTTTTAAAGACTCAAATGAAAGCGAGAAGCTAATGATAAAGGCTAAGAGAGTCATTAAAGTTGGAAGAAGCCTTTGGGTGAGGTAATGGATAGATCGAGAGTGATGAGAGTCCGCAGACTTGGCTGGTGAGTGTGAAACACCGTATTTTATAGAATCCAAGCCACCATCAATTGTAGGAAAAACATTTTATGTACAACGAAAAAAGAAAACGTATCTGCTATTTAAACTGTGATACAGTGCTTTCTTATGACCTGAGTCTTTTGTAGTTTCTGATTTTTTTTTGGTTTTAGGCACCGTCTTTCTCACTTAAGCTAGAAAGTTTGCTTCTAGTTTACATTTGATTGATGTATTTGTTAAAGGATGGGACCTGCAAATCAGTAGTTGTATACTATATTTTTATGGCAACCAAATAAGGTGAATTTCAGGAGATATGTCAATGAATGAATGAATGATTATGCATATAATTCTAGCAACTAATGTGACTTGAGTAGTAGAAATGTGACTTATGTTATTCAAATAAGAATCATAATCTATCTGGAGATTCAAACTTTTAAACAAATGAATTGAAAGCATTATTTTATAGTAGCGCTGTTCAAACTTGAGTGTGCAATTGAAGCATCTCTGGTGAGCTTGTTAAAATGCAAATAATTTAATAGTTTTAGAAGGCAGAAATGAAATTCTACGTTTCTAATAAGCTCCCAGTAAGGTGGATGCTATTGGTCTGGAGAATAAACATTTGTAACAGGTTTTCATATGAATCATATGTGAATGAATGATACACACACACACACACACACACACACACACACACATATGCACACACGCCTGTTGAGGACCAAACTGCAGATATTTTGAGGCATAGGAAAGAGAATGACAGGAAAAATGATGAGCAGTTTTTTAAATAGTACCTTTATTATGAAAAATCAAATACAATGTCCAATTAATGGCTTAAGTTCTTCCAAGTCTAAAACATTTTCATGAAGAATAGTTTTCTTTAACAACTGGAGGGAAGATTAGTTTGAATGGTATATCAGCTGTGTGGGATTTCACTAATATGAGCCTGACATCTTCAAAATGCTCCAGAATTTACTATTTGAGACAAAAATTTCCTTACTGTAAATAATTTGTCATGTAAGGTATGTAAGTACATGTTATTCCATAGACTAATTATATTCCCTTACTACACAGCCAAATTACCATTCTATATTAATTTGGAGATCAAGAGAAATACAGAATATGTAAAGCATTTCTTACCGTAGGAATGTATTATTTTATAGATTTTTGGCAAGTCAAGAAAATTAAATTTTTTCCAGATTTTAGATAATAGTAGTATACATTAAGAGAAATATTATTAATGCTGAGACTGAGGGGAAAGCTTCAGCTTTAGAGTATTCCCCAATGTCATTCCCTTCCTTTAAAAAATTTTTTTAAAAAAGCTATTTTTTTAGTGTTGCAAATAATGTTTCTGATTTTTATATGGGGTTATCTCATTAAGAATCTTTTGCTACTATTAGTTTTTTTTTTTTATTTAGATGCACATCTTTTTCTTTTTTTAATTTGAGAGAGAGAGAGAGAGAGAACATGCAAGTGGGGGAGAGAGAGAATCCCAAGCAGGCTTCACACTTGGCATGAAGCCCAACACAGGGTTCAATCCCATGATCCTGGGATCATGACCCGAGCTAAAATCAAGAGTCGGACTCAACCAGCCGAGCCACCCAGGCACCCCTAGAGGCACACCTTATTTAAGTATTATTCCCAAGGTTTTATGCTCCAGTTCTAAAATGGTATATTATTCTTTTCTTGCTCCTGAATTAACATTTCAGTAGCAATAAAAGCTACAACCCTGAAGAATACAGGAAATACTGATTACGCTACCTAACTTTAAGTTTTCATCTTAAAGGTACAAACGTAACAGCTTTTGAATTCAGCCTTACAGATTTATTTTTCAGGGATTATTTATCTAAACAACATGATACAATGCTGCTTTTTAGCGTTCGTTTTTGGAAAAATAATTCAGAGTTCTCGGGTATTCTCTTATTTCCTCCGTTCACTTAGTAGTACCTTAGAGCAAATGGTAGGTCCCAACTTTTACATCAAAAACCCCTTCAAAGCTCTCTCCACCCCCATCTCCTTCCTTCAGAGGCAACAATTGTACCCATTAGCAAGGTCAGTGGCTTGGAGAAACCTGGAAAACAGCAGCTACCAGAAACCCACTAGAATAATATCTCCAGCAGGTGATAGATTAGTTGGAACAAATTGGAACCATTGCAGTTCAGCAATCCTGGTTTCTTTCAAGCTGTTTTTAAAATGTCGTCATTTTAATACACAATCTAAGCCCTGCGGAACAGTCCACAGCAGGTTAATTTGAATCATATGATGTGTCACTGCCCTCAGCTGACATGAGCTCTATTCCATGTGTGAAGCCATAATAAATCCATTCCCAACCGAGGAAAATTCCCCGTGAGAAGGTGAACTAATCCAGGCCTCACACTGGCATGCTAGCCCTCCATAATTGAAAGCAGGGCCACCTGTTCCCAGCACAGCTAGCCTATAGAGAAAAAAATTAGCATTAGATCAGATACTTCTTATATTGAAAAATCATTCATAGTTCTTGCAAATTCAGATTCCGCTGTGAATTGCTTGGTATGACATCATAGAGAAACACAGGAATGTGCCCACTTGATCCCAGTTTAAAAGTTTTGTTAGCCATAGGATTCCTTAACTTTGAAATGAGAAAAAAATTTTTTTAATTTAATGAGAGCTGACACGTGAGAAGAAGAACTGGGAAGGGTGCATATTTTTCTAATTAACTCAGGGTCATTTGTAAAAACATTTGCGCTCCCTGGTATTTTTTTTCATTGTTCCTTTGCAGACATATTTTTGAGCACTGTCACTGTAATGACATTTAATGAAATGACATTTAAATGACAACAAAGAAAAATCTGTGATGCCAAACTGGGAGAATATTACCACATCATTTATATTTTATTATAAATTAATTAGCATACTACAATCTTCATATAGTTTAAGTAACAGTTATTTCAAACACAGTTTTGACTGTAATTTCACATTGATTTTACGATACCTGGTGTCTCTAGATGAAACACCTAACCACTGAAAATTTTTTCTTTTAATAAAATAATTTCTTTAGTCTCTCCCTGTTTAACCTGTTCATTAATTTGCCCTTACAGTCTTCAGGTCTTTTTAATTTCATTCCGGTTTTAGACTGGTTTCAGCTCTGGCTTTAATTGATTTTTGTTTTAAAAATTTATTTGACTTTTAATTGGTTGTGATCCTATTTTTAATACTGTTTTCTTCTATTTTATGGATTAACTTGCTGCTTTGTAGGTTGCAGTGATTTTCTTTACTTGTAAAAATTTTCTAACCATTCCAGTATAGTCCCATTCCCATAAATTTCTTTGATTTGAATGAAAATAGATACTTATTAAATCATGTAAAATATTACTTTAAAAAACTTCTGAGATACAGTACCACACCATTCAAATAGCTTTATATAAGTAGACAGTAGAGGATACTTATTTTTGAAATGTTTTTACTTTTCTTGGTGATCTCTGCTTTTATATTCTGTCCTTACTAAATTTTTTACTCAGTGGGGATTAATTCAGATCTATCTTGAAAGCACAGGTTCAGTGGAATTTCTGGAGTGGGAAGTGAAGAATATGTAACACAGTATTTAAACATAAGATTTTATTGTGAAAGAAAGCATCTTAAAGAACTCATTTTAATTAATTCCTCTCAATGTTGCCCTGATAGTTAACCCTTTGCCTCTTTTCTCTTTCCACCCATGGGGCCGAGGCCCACACCTTAATTCAGTTTTACAGCCAGCCCAGCTAGCTATCTTCTATAGTTAAGAAATGTAAACTAGTTTACAGAACTATTAAGAACCTTGACTTTTACATTTCCTGGGTTTTATGCGTTCCAATTTGCAGTGTCAGCATTACATTTTCATAGTTTATTTTCCCCGTGATTTATCAAAATGAAACCGTAAACTTGATGTCAGGATGTCAAATAGTGAATGGACCAAGAATTTTAAAACACAGGAAAGAAAGCCTTTCATTATTTCAACCTCACTTTTTCAACTATAACTTGTATTATTGGAAGAGATGAGAAAAGTGGATGACTTTTAATTTTTAATAAACTTTTTTTTTCTTTTATTCACATAACATGATTTTAATACCAAAATTTTCACTGTTGACTCAGTAAGTCATATGAAGAGACTTTAAATCTCCTTTGAAAGTCAGGCTGACAGTGGTGCCTCCAGGGGACCACACCTGACCAAGTCATAGGACCCAAAGAGTCACAGAAGCTGGTTGAGGAGGCCACGAAGTGGTTAAGAGGTGGCTCAGGGTCTCCTTCGGGGAGGTCAGTGGTGTGGCAATTACTTAGATTCTTTATTTCTTCATGTGGTCTAATTGTCAGGATTACTTCCTCTGCTGAAGAGAATGAGGTAATTGGAGGGATATCTCTCTAGGATCATGCAGCAGACTAAGGCCGAAGAGAGTATGATTTGGCTTCTCCTCAGTGGAACCTTCCCACCTTGCGCTTGCACGCAGGTCTTCTTCCCTAGCTCTCTAACCTGGGCCTGCCCAACAACACGGTCTGCAGCCTCTTGTCCATCCCTCTGTACGGACAGTAACCTCCGCCATCTCTTTTACACTAACGACTCCCAAGTGCCTAGCTCTGGTTTTGACTTATCCAACTCCAGAACTATTTCCCCATCGGCCTATTAGATGTGCTTAGTTATTTAAAATTCAGTATTTTCACATTAAATTAAACCATTTTCTCTCCTCTGCTTATTTATCCCTGCCCTGAGTATAGTTTCCAAATATCTTTACATGTGCCAGTGATGGCCACATTATTCCAGTCATGTCTGCTCCAGATTTTACTGTCATTTTTGATTCATTCTTTTTTTTTTTTTTTTTTATTCCAAGTCCTTTTTGTTTTTCTTTGAACTGGTCCTCCATTTTGCCTTCTACCTGCCTGGTTTAGGTTTATGCCCTGATTACTTCCTTAGTCTGTTTACAAGCAAGCCTTACTCCAGATTCTCCTTTAACTCACTAATCCTGTTGTCCCCTGTGCCCTGCCGAACTTCCATGACGTTGACCACTCACCTGCTTCAGTCCATCTGGTCAAAGCCCTCCTCAGCCCTCAAGGCTCTCTCTAATCTGGTGTCATCTGGCTTAGCTGTCACTAAACAGGTGATCCTAAGATGTTTTAGTTCTTTGAGCCTCACTATTTTCTTCTATAACATAAGAGAGGCGTTTTAAGATTCCTTCAAGTTTGAAAATGACGGCTGTAACCCCTAATGGAACTCTTCGTTTATTTTCACAACAGTATTTATGAGCAATCGCAGTATGCCAAGCACTGCTTGAAGCATTGAAAATACAGTGGCGAGCAAAAGATAGTCCCTCCTCTCAACAAATGCATATAATCTGGTAGAAAAGACAGTTACAAAATAGTTACAAAAAGCAGTTTATAATAAGCTAATACACGTGTCATAAAGTTCTACAGATTCATAAGAGAGCGGAGATTCAGGGAAGGTTCTCTGAACGACTGACCCTGCCGCCGAGTTGCACAGGATGAAAGGGAGTTAACGAAGGACCGTGGAGGGGAGGGTAGATCTTAGAGAGGATATGTGCAAAAGATGCTGTGGTGAGAGGTATCCGCGTCATATTAAATGAAGGCAGGAAAGAGTGAGGAAACCAGTGCTTTCAAGTGAGGCTCTAAAGGGAGCCAGAGGCCAGGCCTTTCTGGTCATAAGAAAGGATTTTAGGACTTTTATCTTGAGAGTGGTGAGGAGCCATTAAAGAGCTTTCAGCAGGACATGTATGTAGTGGGGGAGGGAGGAGGTGTGAGGTGTGTGTGTTGCATTTTGAAAAGATAACTCTAGCTGCAGAGTGGAGGTTCAGTAAGAGGGCCTAGCGTAGATGGAAGGGCGCAATTAGAATATTGCAGTAGTACTGGTGAGAGGTAATTGTAAGTTGGATCAGAGAACTGTGATAGAAATGGGGCGCCTGAGTGGCTCATTCAGTTAAGATTCTGACTTCGACTCCGGTCATGATCTCACAGTTCATGGGTTTGAGCCCCCACATCAGGCTCTCTGCTGTCAGCGCAGAGCCCGCTTCAGATCTTCTATCTCCCTTTCTCTCCGCCACTCCCCCGTGTACGCGCGTGTGCATGCAAACAGGTGCTCTCTCTCTCAAAAATAAAAATTAAAAAAAAAGAGAGAAATAGGAAGAAGTGAAAGATTTGGTAGATAGTGGGAAGGCAGAATCTACAGACCATGGTAGTAGAGTAGAGGGAGGGGGAGTAATGAAGAAGATTTAAACATGGCTTCTGGGTTTCTGACTGACTTGATGATAGATCATGCTTTGTCCCCATAAAATTCATATGTTGAAACTCTGATCTCTACTCTGATGGTATTTGGAGATGGAGATTTGGGAGTTAATTAGGTTTAGACGGTCATGAGGGTGGAGCTCCCTCATGATGGGATAGGACACTTATAAAAAGAGTTATCATAGAGCTTGCCATCTCTCTCTCTCTTGCCATGTGAGGACACATTAAGAAGGTAGCCATCTACAAGCTAGAAAGAGAGTTTTCACCAGAAACCAATCATGGTGGCACCCTGATCTCAGAATTCTAGTCTCTAGAACTGTGGAGAAATAAATATCTATTGTTTAAACCACAAGATGCTGGATTTTGTTATGGCACCCCAAGTTAAGTCAGTTGGTTTACTGAGATAAAAATACTTGAAGAGAACCACATTGTTTTTGTTTTGTTTCCATTTGTGAGAGTACAGAGAGATCATGAGTTTTGTCTTGGATATGTTAAGTTCGTGGCAATTATTCAGACAGATCTGGAGCTCACAAGACCAAGACTAGTAATAAACAATTGGATGTTTTGTAGTCTTGGGGATATAGATTCTAATTCAAGCCATGGTGGTGGATGAGAGATTACTCAAGGAAAGAGTTAGAGAAAAAGTAGAGAAAAGAGCCTAAGACTTCTTGAAGAGGCCCAAACAGGATTTACTGGCCAGGAGAAGGAGCCTAGAAAGGAAATTGTGGGCTAGGAGGAAAATTTGAAAATCGTAATTGTGAAAAAAACAAGTCAGTAGTGCTTTGAGATTAAGAAAGATGAGAAATTGGAACTACCTAGTGGATTTATAGACATGGTGACTGCAAGCATTTTCTCCCTGTTGGGGTACTCTGGATGGAAACTAGTCTAGAATACACTGAAGTAAGCAGGGGGGAAAAAGTTGTAGAAGCAGAGAGTATAAATAACTCCTTTAGGAGGTTTGTGAAGAAGAAGAAGAAGAAGAAGAAGAAGAAGAAGAAGAAGAAGAAGAAGAAGAAGAGGAAGAGGAAGAGGAAGAGGAAGAGGAAGAGGAAGAGGAAGAGGAAGAGGAAGAGGAAGAGGAAGAAGAAGAAGAAGAAGAAAGAAAGAAGAAAGAAAGAAGAAGAAGAAGAAAGGGTAGAATATGAAGAACCATTTAGGATCCTGGTTTGGGGATTTTATTTTTATGATGAAAGAGACTTGGAACTCTTTCCGTAAGGAATCCAGTCGAGAGAATAATTGGATAAACTAAAAAGAGAAAAGATAAAGGTGGGTCCCTTAGAAAGAGGGAAGGAGAGGAGTGCGGGGCGGCTCAGTCGGTTGGGCATCCAACTTCAGCACAGGTCACGTTCCCACGGTTTGTGAGTTCGACTCCCTCTGACAGTCTAGAACCTGGAACCTGTTTCAGATTCTGTGTCTTCCTCTCTCTTTCTGCCCCTCCCCCGCTCAAACTCTTTCAAAAATGAGGAAATGTAAAAAAAAATGTTAAAAAAAGGATCCAATATATATTTGAAAAAAAAAAAAACAGCTTTAAATTAGAGAAGCAACAGATGCTCTGTTTTATATAACAAATTAAGGAGCGGGGAGGAAAAGGACATATGCAGATAGGTTTTTAGCTCGGTAGCAAGAAATTGAGGGAAATGTAGTAACTTTCTCCAGGAAGCTAGAAGCAAGATCACCTATTGAAGTTGAGGAGGGAGGAGAGGAGTTTGATGGTTTGGGGACAGAATGGCGTGAAATCATCTTCCAAATAGGACTTTTTCATATGCCACACTCACTCTCATCTCTGTGCCTTTTTTTTTTTTAACTTTTATATTATGGAAAATTTCAAGCATATACAAAAGTAGACTGAATAGGATCTAGAACCTCCTGCTAAAATAATTGTCAGCTATTGGCCAATCTTGTTTCTCCTGTCCGCTCCCTCACTTTCTGTATTATTTGAAGCAAACCCCATGTATCATATATCATCTGTAATATTTCAGCATTAAGTATCTCTAAAATATAACAACTTTTAAAAAACATAATCACAATACTATTAATCAAACTAATCATTCTTCAGTGTTATCAAATATGTAGTTAGTATTCATTCAAATTTCCAGTTATTCCATACATATCGTAATGTGTGTGGATGTGTGGGTGTTGGTGTGCATGTATATTTCTTGAGGGTTTTTTTTGGTTTTGTTTGTTTTTTTTTTTAACCAGGAGCCATATATGTTCTATGCATAACTACTGGTTGATATGTATTTCTAGTATCTTTTAATCATTAGGTTTTCTCCTCTATTATTTTTCATCTCATTTAACTTATATATTGAAACCAAATCATTGAATTTGGAGAGTTTACAACAGTTTGGATTTTGTCTCTTCCTCTCTCTTCTCTATTTCCTACACATAAATTGGTAGTTGGTTTAATCTATTCAGGTTTGCTTATTATTTTTTTTATTATTATTATTTTCAGCAAGACTATTCTGTAAAATGGTTTGTATTGTGCCATCAGAAGGCACATGATATCTGAAGGTCTCTTTCTGTGACGTTAAAAGCCATTGATGCTGAATGCCTGAATTCATTGGAGGTTGCAAATAGTAATATTTTAATTTTAACACTCCTTTTTTCATCTATTAACTAAAATACTTCTAGGGCTGAGTCTGGGTGGCTCAGTCAGGTAAGCGTCTGACTTCAGCTTAGGTCATGATCTCACAAGTCATGGGTTCGAGCTCCACGTCGGGCTCTGTGCTGACAGCTCAGAGCCTGGAGCCTGCTTCAGATTCTGTGTCTCCATCTCTCTCTGCACCATCCCCCATTCACACTCTGTCTCTTTCTCAAATATAAACATTAAATAAAATTAAAATAAAATACTTCTATAAAAAGAAACGTTCCTTCATCTACTACTTGGTTACTCAGTAGTATTGTTCACCTAGGAAAGATAAAATAAATACTTAATTCTTTTAGTTACCCATTTTCAAAAAGGTATTGATTGTCTAGGTGAGAGTTTTCCAATATATAGACATATATCATATCATCACAATGTACACTTTAAATATATTACAATTTCATTGTCATTGCTACTTTAATAAAGCTGAGGAAAAAATGAATCATTTTCCTAAAGTATTCCAAAGGTGGCCAATTAGTTATTGCTTGGTATTCTTAAGTCATTATTTTTAATACTACTCAAATTATCTTATCATTGGAAGTGGGAGCCTCTACAAATTGGCTTCTTCATGTTTTTAATCTTCCCTCACTGTGGAATCCTTCTTCCCTAATCTCAAAACAAGAGACGGCTGTTCCCAAGAAGCAGCTCTGCTGTCTCCAACCAAGGGTGAGTACGTGCCACCACTGAAAAAAGCAAAAAATTAAAATTAAAAAAAAAGAACATAGACACCAAAAGAGCAAAGAACTGCCAGAATTATTAGAGCAATAGAATGTGCTCAGCCCTTTTTGATGGCTGTTCCGAGGGAAAGAAGTCATTTAGATAAGTTCAGTTCAGTACATTCATTCTAGAAAAGCAGTACAATTTCCCTATACTCAGTTTGTGTTTTGCTTTTTTCGGGAGATACGGTATAGTCCAAAACTTGGTGCTCGATCGTAAGAATGTGTGCGTGAGAACAACAGTAGTGGTGACGATGCTCACATCCCGGTTGTACGCACCGTGAACTGCCGCTGGCTGACCCAGGCAGGACCGTGTGTCAGTCCATGTCTCTGAGTCTCTTCAGCAGCACGTGTGACTGCTTGCTTGTACCCAGTTCCGCTTGATACACCATTGTTCATTGAAGGCCTCACATCTGCCACCATTGCGGTCTTTACACTTCACACCCTCAGTAAAAACACATTGATCTCATTGTCATGGGCAACGGTCCAGGTTTTCTAGCTCTCACACCTGTGAATACTCAGTCTCCACTGTCCATTATCAGGAATACATTTACTTGGACACTGTCACAAAAAATCTCAATTTGAATTGCTGAATAAGAGAAAAAATGTACTATGACCTAATAATAAAAAAATATTTTTATTAGAGATACTATGCTGCATAAAACTAAGCTTGATTCATTCTGTGTTTTGCATTTGCCTCTCTAAAATGGCGCAGGGCACCATCATTCCTGTGCCTACATGGTGCCACCACCCTGGATGCGCTGACTGTTTCCCTAGCAAGGCTTGCTTGTCTAAAAAGAAAATATGTCTTTTGCAAATAAGATTCCAAAGGAAGAAACACTTAACAAAGAGATTTTCTTTCATAAATGTTATGATTTGGGTATAACAAGACATATTGAATCCATTGGGTTTTTGGTAATAGATTTCAAAATACATCATAAATGTAAGTAATATGATGACTAATGGGTCAAGTAAAGTTGGAACATTTTAAATGAGAAAATAGCTGGAACAGTTTTCAGGAAACTTTTCCAGTTGATGTTTGGTCCCCCACAAGGTGTGTATTAACATAAACTTAGGGGAATCACCTCTGGGGCTTGAATTCGCTCTCTGATTTCATTACTACAATATGATTCTTTTCCTTTCACTATTAAGTCATCTCCTAGGGTGATGGGAGCATAAAATAAGTGTAATTTATTTGTATTTGTCTAATCTCCTCTTAACTCAATAGTCATCTCATCATTCTGTTTCCTGGTAGCTGTTCAGAAAGTTTTGAAGGGAAATTAGAGTCTAATAATTGACAGGCATGGGTTTACTTGGTAACTTAAAGATATGGAATGTGTTCTGGGGATGGTGAGAAATTGTATCTGGCAGAGAAATAGATGACTCAGCTGGGAGATTCTCTGTTACTGCATATTCTTAAAACCCAAACTTTGAAAGTAATCTATTTATTAAAATTCAGTGAGGATTATGAAAAAATTACAAACCTTTTTAAAACAATCTGGTAATAATTGGAATAAAATCCACCTTAACAATCTGTGCCTGGTTCTTCATCCAGGTATATTTCCAGTTCTCGTAAAACATTATTCTGTATGGTTCCTGCTATGTCCCTGTTGAATAAAATTTTTCTAGTCCATTTTTATTAATGTTTTCATAATGATGAAGTTAATGCTTTTCATCAATTTTTAAGTATAAATACCAGAAAATATATTGCTTAATTTTTATATTTATTTTTTTTATGTTTAAACATACCAGACTTCTTTGTTGCATAATTTTTCACATTTATAAAAATAATATTCCTGTCATTATGAGACTAAAAACACTTACAATAAAGGCACTAATTTTCTTCCTCAAAAAAGTGACTGCTAGTTCGAGGATGTGAAAAGCTTTAGAAGCACTGTGTAATAAATGTAACAATACAAATTTGTTAAATTTGTCACATTTTTATTTTTTTATTTGCTTTTTTTTCCTTTTTTTTCTTTTTAATATAATTTATTGTCAAATTGGCTAACATACAGTGTGTAAAGTGTTCTCTTGGTTTTGGAGGTAGATTCCCATGGTTCACTGCTTACATACAACACCCGGTGCTCATCCCAACACGTGACCTCCTCAATGCCCATCACCCATTTTCCTCTCTCCCCCATGACCCCGCATCAACCCTCAGTCTGTTCTCTGTATTTAAGAGTCTCTTATGGTTTGTCTCCCTCCTTCTCTGTAACTATTTTTCCCCCTCCCTTCCCCCATGGTTGGTCTTCTGTTAAGTTTCTCAAGATCCACATATAAGTGAAAACATGATCTCTGTCTCTCTTCTCTGTCTTATTTCACTCACCATAATACCCTCCAATTCCAGCCATGTTGCTGCAAATGGCATGATTTCATTCTTTCTTAGTGCCAAGTAGTATTCCGTTGTACATATAAACCACATCTTCTTTATCCTTTCATCAGTCGATGGGCTCTTTCCATAATTTGGCTATTGTTGAAAGCGCTGCTGTAAACACTGGGGTACAAGTGTCCCTATGGATCAGCACTCCTGTATCCTTTGGGTAAGTTCCTAATATTGCTATTGCTATTTTTAATATTTTGAGGAACCTCCACGTTTGTATTCCCACCAACAACACAAAAGGGTTCTCGTTTTTTCACGTCCTCACCAGCATCTGTTGTTTCCTGAGTTGTTCATTTTAGCCACTCTGACCAGTGTGAGGTGGTATCTCAGTGTGGTTTTGATTTGTGTTTCCCTGATGATGAGTGACGTTGAGCATCTTTTCATGTGTCTGTTGGCCATCTGGATGTCTTCTTTGGAGAAGCGTCTATTCATGTCTTCTGCCCTTTTCTTCACTGGATTATTTGTGTTTTGGGTGTTGAGTTTGGTAAGTTATTTATAGACTTTGGATACTAACCCTTTATCTGATATGTCATTTGCAAGTATCTTTTCCCATTCTATTGGGTGCCTTTTAGTTTCGTTGATTGTTTCCTTTGCAGTGCAGAAGCTTTTTATCTTGATGAGGTCCTAGTAGTTCATTTTTGCTTTTAATTCCCTTGCCGTTGGAGACGTGTCAAGCAAGAAATTGCTGCGGCTGAGGTCAAAGAAGTTGTTGCCTGCTTTCTCCTCTAAGGTTTTGATGGTTTCCTGTCTTACATTTAGGTCTTTCATCCATTTTGAGTTTATTTTTTGTGTATGGTGTAAGAGTGGTCTAGTTGCATTCAGCATGTTGCTGTCCAGTTCTCCCAGCACCATTGTCTTTTTTCCATTGGATACTCTTTCCTGCTTTGTCAAAGATTAGTTGGCCATACATTTATGGCTCCAGTTCTGGGTTCTCTGTTCTCTTCCACTGGTCTATGTGTCTGTTTTTTTGCCAATACCATACTGTCTTGATGATTACAGCTTTGTAGTAGAGGCTAAAGTCCAGGATTGTGATGCCTCCCACTTTTTCTTTTTCAATATTACTTTGGCTATTCGGGGTCTTTTGTGATTCCATACAAATTTTAGGATTGTTTGTTGTACCTTTGAGAAGAATGCCGGTGCACTTTTGTTCGGGATTGCATTGAATGTGTAGGTTGCTTTGGGTATTATTGACATTTTAACAATATTCTTCCAATCCATGAGCATGGAATGTTTTTTCATTTCTTTGTATCTTCTTCAGTTTCCTTCCTGAGTTTTCTATAGTTTTCAGTATACATATCTTTTATATCTTTGGTTAGATTTATTCCTAGATAATCTTGATGGTTCTTGGTGCAATTGTAAATGGGATCAATTTCTTGATATCTCTTTCTGTTGCTTCATTATTGGTGTATAGAAATAAAACCAATTTCTGTACATTGATTTTTGCACACTGCAACTTTGCTGAATTCATGTATCAGCTCTAGCAGATTTTTGGTAGAGTCTGTTGGGTTTTCCATGTAAGAGTATCATGTCATCTGCGAAGAGTAAAAGTTTGACTTTATCTTTGCCAATTTTGATGCCTTTTATTTCATTTTGTTTCTGATTGCTGATGCTAGGACTTCCAACACTAGATTAAACAACAGTGGTGAGAGTGGACATCCCTGTCGTGTTCCTGATCTCAATTTGCCACATGTTTAGATGTGACAGTAGCTTCATGAGTTTAGTTGAAGGATTCATACGCGTGGATGAACTTTACACAGCAGTCAAGGGCACTCTTTCCTTTGTGGTGCTTTTCATCGTGGTTCTTTCTGTCTTTTGGTGTAGCTGGTAGTTTGGAAAGGAATATCTGGTATTACAAGATAGCCTCATTTCAGCCCTGTTTTGGGGGCTCTTGGCTTTCTAGGATTGTCCAGCTTGCCCGAATGGGACTGCGCAGCCCCCTTGTTTCCACATAGAACTAGCTCTGAGGGAGCAGAGATGAGGAACTGTGTGTCCCAATAGGGGACACTATGCACAGAGGTTGCACTGTATGCAAGCAAATATGCAAAAAAAAATTTAAGGTAAATTACTTAAATGTTTGAAGTATCAATTTGTTTCTTATAAAAAGTGAACAGCCGTCTTGTCCTATGTATATATAGCTCTACTAGAGTTCTGAACTTTATGAAAGCTTGCATCACCTACTGCTCAGTAATTGAGAAATTGTATTTCTAAGTTTAAGATAACCAAAAAATGAAGTTTTGATGCATACATCACAGTTTTGACATGACCCAACAGGAAGGATAAATCAAGTGACCAGAGTATCCAAACAAGAAGCCCTCCTTGACCAATCTGTTGGTCTGAGAAAGTGTCATCCAGAAAGCAGCAGCACAAAAAAATCATATTAAAAATTCACATTTCAAATTCATGAAATGAAGAAATATATAAGAAATTTAAATAATTAAATTTTCAAAATATGTTTAAAATAATTCTGTAGCATTTATGCTTCTAAAATTATTAAAGTTAAAAATCATACTGACACTCTTGGGACAAACTGTATGAGAGAGGGAAATCTAAGATACTGCTTCAGAATGTCATTTTTCTAGGATTTGTTGAGTCCTGATTAATTGTTGTGTATAACTAGTGACCTAATAGAGATTCATGACTCTTAAAGATAGAACAAGACAAGCTGTAAATAATTATGTATTTTCCATCTCCACTTAGCGCTGTTACACTTGTATTGAATAAATATTATGGGCTCTCCTCCATGTTGCTTTTGGAAATGGATCTTTCTTATTTCAGGCTATTCGAAGAAGTTTTATTTGGTAAAACAAGGTCAATAATGTGAGTCAAATAGATTCATATTTGAAACTCACCAATATTAGATTTTAGTACACGTTTCTTTTTCTGAATTATCAGTGTTTGAACTCTACTGACAAAAATAAACCTTCTTTTAAAATATGTTCTGTCATACAAGCCAAGTCCTATGAAAGAATATATTCACTCTTGTGAATGAAACTTCTTTAGGTAGCACTAAACTGACCTGTGCTTTTGAGTTTTATAGGATTAACTGACTCTGGTTGTTAAACCCTTAATTTTCATGTGCCACATTGTAAGATCAGGAATAACATTTGCAAGTAGTGTTCCATCTTTTTCACTTTCTATAGAAGGGCTGCCTGTAATCTCTTCATTAAAGGTATTAGAGCATAAATGTTCTACTACCTGGTTACAGGAGTTATGGAGGGGTTTAGGAAAGGAAACCTAAAAAAACTAACCTAGTACCCATTTGGTTAACACTTAGGCCTAAAGTAGATTTCTCTTACATATAAGAGCCATGGACATACTCAAAATGTTAG
The DNA here is from genome assembly GCA_030068075.1 of Paguma larvata. Lineage (NCBI taxonomy): Eukaryota > Metazoa > Chordata > Mammalia > Carnivora > Viverridae > Paguma > Paguma larvata. Next base: position 43,947,246 of record CM057838.1, read on the forward strand.
GCATTTTGAAAAACACACATGAGACTAAAAAATAATGCAATGGAGTGGGGGAAAAACTTCTATCATGCATATGGCAAAGTCATTGAAATAACATTGTTTTTTATTTTTTAAATTAATATGCAATAAAATTTTCCTTTTTGGTGTACAGTTCTGTGAATTTTAATACATGCACAGATTTGTTAAGTGCTACCACAATCAAGGTATAAAACAGTTTCATCATCCAAAAAAACACCTCTCATGGTATTTCTTCATACTTACACCCTCCCCCAAACTCTAATCTGTGATAATTATTGCTCTCCATCACTTTAAGGGATTTTGTTTGTTTGTTTTGCCTTTTTGAGAATGTCATACAAATGGAATCCTATAGCATGTAGCTTTTTTGGACTATCTTCTTTCCCTTTCACTTGAGACTCAACAAAGTGTTGCACGGTAACAGTAGTGTATTCCTTTTTATTGCTGAGTAGCGTTCCATTATGTGGGGGTGCTGCAGTTTAACAATTTATCCATTGAAGTACATCTAAATTGTTTCCAGTTTTGGTGATTATGAATAGAACTACTTTAAACATTTGCGTATAAGTTGTGTGAACATAAATTTTTGTTCCTTTATGATAAATACCTAGCTGTGAGATTACTGCATCATATAAATCGTATATGAAACTGCTAAAATGTTTTCCGGAATGAGTGTACATCCTTTGGCATTCCCACCAGTAATGCACGAGAATCCCACTAGCTCCAGCTTCTCTACAGCACTCTATATTGTGACTCTATATAGTCATTATTTTTTATTTTAGTCCTTCTAAACATGCTTATCTGCCATTCATGTATCCTCTTTGGTGAAGTGTCTATTCAAATCTTGTGCCCATTGTAAAATTAGGCTGTTTGTTCCTTATTACTGAATTTTGAAAGTTCTTTATTGTATTCTGGATACAAATCTTTTGTCAGATAAGCAGTTTTCTCCCAGTACATATCTTGTTCTTTTTATTCTCTTAACACTACTTTTTACAGAGCAAAAGTTTTTAGTGACGAGGTTCAATTTATAACTTTTTTTGTTTTTATTTTATTTTTGAGAGACATAGAGACAGAGCATGAGCAGGGGAAGGGCAGAGAGAGGGAGACACAGAATCCGAAGCAGGCTCCAGACTCTGAGCTGTCAGCACAGAGCCCGACGCGGGGCTCGAACTCACAGACCGTGAGATCATGACCTGAGCTGAAGTCAGCTGCTTAACCAACTGAGCCACCCAGGCGCCCCTATAACTTTTTTAATGAACACAATTTTTTTTGGCACTATGTATAAGAACCCTGCCTAACTCCAGGACTTAGAAGATTTTTTCCTATGTTTTCATCTAAAAAAATGTTTTAATTTTGTATTTTGTATTTAGATCCATGATGTATGATCCATTTCGAGTTAATTTTGTATAAGGTATATAGTTGGGTTCAGGCCTTTTTTTTTTTTTTTTTTTTTGCATGTGGACATCTAGCACCGTTTTTTAATAAAACTATCCTACATTGAATTGCCTTTGTACCTTTTCCAAAAATCATTTGACATTTTTTTGGACTCTATTTTTGTTTTGTTCCACTGATATATGTGTATATCCCTTCTCCAAGACTATACTCTCTTGATCACAGTGGCTTCCTGCTAAGTCTTAAAATCTTGTAATGAAAGTCCTCCAGTATTAACTCTTATTTTTCAACTGTTTTTAGTATTCTAGTTATTTTGCTTTCCTCTGTAAATTTTATAATCAGCTTTTCTGTATCTGAATAAGTACTAATGGGACTCTGATTGGAATTGTTTTAAATCTATAAATCAGTTTGGAGAAGATAGACATCTTTACTATGTCGAGTCATCCAGTCCATGAATATATGTACAGTATGTGCCACTATTAAATCTTTTTTGATATTTCATTAGCATCTTGTAGTGTTTGCAATATAGATCCTATAGGTATTTTAGATTTATTCTTAGGTATTTTATTTACAGCTATAATAAATGTAATTTTTTAAAAATTTGTATTCCAACTGCACATTGCTAATTTGTAGAAACTGTATTGATTTTTGTATGGTAATCCTGTATTCTAAAATCTTGCCAAATTCACTTGTAAATTCTAGGAATTTTTCTATATATTCCATGGAGTTTTCTACGTGAACATGTCATCTATGTAGACACTTCCCCTTCCAATCTTTATTCTTTTTATTTCTCTTTCTTGAGTTACTGCACTTGGGTAGAATGTTTAACATCATTTTGAGTATAAGTAGTTAGAGTGGATATCCTTGCCTTGTTTCTGATCTTAGAGAAGAAGCATTTGACCCTTCATGATTAAAGATGATGTTAGCTATAGGTTTTCACCTGTGAACTTTATCAGATTAAGGAAGCTCCCCTCTACTGATAGTTTCTTAAGAGTTCTCATAAATGGATATAGGATTTTTCAAAACATTTACCGCATCGATTAGAATGATCTTTTTGTGTTTTTTTTAACTGTTAACATCAGAACATCATTTGTTGTGTGTTTTTTTAATGTTTATTTATTTTTGAGAGAGAGAGGGGGGGGGGGCAGAGAGAGAGGGTGACAAAAGATCCAAGCAGGCTCCGTGCTGTCAGTGCAGCTCGGGGCTCAAACTCATGAACTGCAAGACCATGGCCTGAACCAAGGTTGGCCGCTCAACCAACTGAGCCACCCAGTTGCTCCAACATCATTACTTTGATTGATTTTCTAATATTGAGCCAACTGTGTACTCTTAGCATAAACCCCTCTTGGTCATGTGTTATGTTATTAGTTTTATATATTGCTGGACTTGATTTCTAATTTTTTTTTGAGAATTTTTATGTCTCCATTCTTAAGGTTAGTTTTACTATTTTTGTCTGGTTTTGGTATCAATAATGATGGTTTCTCCTCTTCTCTTTTCTGTGGCACAAGAAAATGAATAAAAGAAAGAAAAAAAGAGGGATTCTCATAGATGCTCTTGTGAGCACTAGGAATTCTCTTCTCACTTCCTGAAGCCGGAAATAGAGGGTTTCTCCTCATATCCCTTCTCTCCACACCTCGTGCTCACTTTGGACTACCGTTAGTCCAATACAACAGGAAAAATTACAAACTCACCTCCATTTTGATGATATTTTGGAATCTAGTCATCTTTTCCAGTCTTCCCGTTAGCATTTACTTTTCAGCTTCCTCAAATAGCTACTCTGTGTAGGTTTTATAACTGCATTCTCTCCAGCTTCTGAATCTGGATGAAGTGAGTGAGAGGGACAGGATTCTGTCTTTCCTGCAATCCTTAAATAATTTTTAGAGAAAGGGAGCTGGCAACTAACAAAGAGCAAGGTATATTAGATATTTTTGCTTTGAGAGAAAAGATAAAAAAGAAGCCTAGGCCTTGAAACTTCATTTATATCCCCGTTAGAAACTGGAAATGTTGTGTAACTAAATATACATGTGGAATTGGTGTTTGTTTTCTATTGATACATAATAAACACGAATGTAGTGGCATGCAGCAACATAAATTTATTATCTCACAATCCTGTAGGTCAGAAGTCCATGTGGGTTCAGCTGGATTCTCTGCTTAGAATGTCACAAGGCCAAAATCAAGATGTCAGTTGGACTGGGCTCTAGTCTGGGAGGTCCAGAGAAGAAACTCATTCTAGTTGTTCACATAATCCTGTTCCTTGTGGTTGTAGGATTGAGGTACCTAATTACTTGTTAGCTGTTGGTCAGGGTTCCCCTCAGTTCTAGGGCCACTCATTCCTTTTCACATGACCCCCATCATCCCCAAAGCAGCAGTGACATATAATAGAACCTTCTCATGCTTCAAGTCTCTCTGACTTCCCTTTCTGCCTCCTTCATATATAGGGTTTATATATTAAAGGGCGTATATATTTAGGCCAACCAGATAATTTCTGTGTCTTAAATTCAACTGACCTAGTCTTTTTATCACAGCTATAAAATCCCTTCACAGCACAGTGGTACCTAAAGTAGTATTTGGTTTAATAACCAGGGGAGAGACATCTTGGGCAGGGGAGTCATCTCTAGAATTCTGCCTACCACAGAACTAGATGAGAATGTTTGGGGGTGCTCCAGCATGAAGAGATCAGACGTACTTCATGCTGAGTTGGAGGCCCAATGCTACATATTAATGATGAAAAACAGGCACTCAAGGAACTTCTTGATTGGTGGAAGATATAATCTCATAAAAAGATACTTGTGCAAGGCCAGCTTTGTGGATCAACTTTTTGCAGAAAATGCTAGCACTATCCTGAAGATTAGGCATTAAGCAAAGAAAGAGTACAGCAGACCAAAGGACCGACCTGAGCAAAGGCCTCGTGGTATGACATAGCAAGAGCTGGAGGAAGTAGACTCTATAAACTGTGTGATATTTCTGGAAACTTCATGTGTGAGAGAGAGAATGGCTGCAGATAAAGAAAGGCAGGGTCTTTTTTTTTCCATTCTAAGGAGCTTGGTCTTTTATACCATAGGTAAAGAAGAACCATTAAAGAGTTTTAAACAGGAATGAGTAGATCACATTTGAAACAGATCATTTGGAAATTATTCTGGAGACTGGATTAAGGGAAATTGTCTAGACAGAGAAATCATTTAGGCAGCTTTATAATAGCTGAACAGTATCAAAGCCATGGAGGGGAAAAAATGGGGAGTGGCTGGAATGCTGGAGAGGAGATTGGTTTCAAGCAATATTTTGGGAGTTGAACTTAATCATTGAAGATTTGGACAGGAAAAGATGACATGAAATGAGTCGAAAAGTCCGATTTCTGATTTGAGCCACTTGGTAGATTATAGAGCCATTAACTGAGACAGGGAATAGAGCATGTCCACAAGGAGTTAGTGGATTGTTGTGATAAAAGGATTAGCTTATGGGAGTTCAGTAGAAAGGAAAGATTCATTCATTTTTTTCCTTCATTACATCATTAAATACCCATTTAGTACTCACTGTGGACTGGACAGTAGTTTAGGTACTCAGAATATTAAGATGTAGGACAGCCCTTACTGTCCAGGAGCTCACAGTTCACTGGACTGTGACAGATATGTAAGAAGGTAACTATAAAAATACATAAATAGGTGCACAGGGTATTCTGGAAGCATTGCATGAGAAGCATCTTACTTGGCCACAGGGGTCAAGAAAGACTTCCTGGAGGATGTGACTCAAGGGCTAAGTCTCAAAGGATAAGTTCAGATTATAACCAGAGATGTAAACAGGTTTTTCTGTGTCACCGGGACCACAGTGATACTACAATAGGATCCATATCAAGGTAGTAGTCAGCAAATCATACATACCATTCCACCAGTGATTGACAGTCTACAGACCGGGAAAATGGATCCCTTAGGTTCTGCAGTTGGTTTAGGTGGATTTTGGGCAACTTTCCTGAATGGATCGTTAAATTGTGTCTAGGGCTGCAAAAGGAACACTTCAGACCCTTTGTTTAGGTCTGCACGTTATGAATCCAGACAAAAGCAGATATTTCTGGCCCCGGTATTTGAGTCTTCTTTCTGCTATAGCTTTGTTTTGTTTTCCTGTTGGTGCTTTCATCTGTTAAGATTGTCCTCTTTTTTTTCATTGTGGCAAAAGGTGGTATCATATTCTGTGAGGCCATGGAATTTGGAAGCCCACGTAAAGAGTGTAGGCAGAGTAATTAAATGTATGAGTCATTCGAACCATCCAGTTTTCTTAAAGTATTTAGCCCACCAGCTTCTCTCAGTACTCACAAATCTACAAATCTAAAATAATGCCTTTCAAGTGGTGCTGCTGGTATAACAGAAACTCCCAAGTGGAAGAAAGAAGTTGAACCCCTACCTCACACAGTACTTAGAAGTTAATGTAAGAACAATCACAGACCTAAATGTGAGAGGTAAAACTAAAAAACGTATAAAAGAAAACATAAGTATCAGTCTTCATGACACTGGGTTAGCAATGGTTTCTTGATATGACCCCAAAAGCATAATCAAAATAATAAATAAATTGAACTTCACAGAAAATTAAAGTCTTCTGTGCTACAGATGATAGTATCAAAAAAAAAAAAAAAACTGAGAAAGTCCACAGAATGGGAGAAAATATTTGCAAATCCTATATTTGATAGGCACTTGTATCCAGCATATACAAAGAACTCGGATAATTCAGTAATAAAAAGATAACCCAATTTTAAAATGACCAAAAGATGTGAATAAGTATTTCTCCAGGAATATCTACAAATGGCCAATCAGCACATGACAAAGTGCTCAACATCATTCATCGTTAGTTGTCTACTGGAAAGGATCAGACATCTAACTCACCCTCTACAATACTATAATGTCCCCTGATCCCCCTATTTTTTTTAACAGAAAAAAATACCCTAACTTAAATGAATTATTTTTTCACCTCCTATTGACATCGCGACTCACACAGCCTACAGTTTACCTAGTTAGAGTGTACAATTCAGTGGTGTTGTTGTAACCTGACGAGAGCGTGCAATTATTGCCTCTGTCTGCTGCCAGAACATTAGCGTCACCACACACAATTCCAGTAACAAACTGAAATAGCTGCTTAATTTTGCCTCAGAGCGAGAGGGCAGAAATCTGTGGGGGCCTTTAGTCTATCAGGAGCAGTCACACGGACTGAGGCAGGAGGGCAGGCATGTAAGTAGTCCAGGGAAAGTGTTCCTTCGAGTAACTACATGGAAAAACAGTTAGGTGACGAGTAAAAGAGTGATAGCATCTGGCATCCTAATGAGTCCACCGTACAAGTGCAGGGAAACTTAAACAGGAGCTTGCCAGGAAAAGGAGGACTTCTATTCCATGACAGAGCTTCAATAATTTTCTTATCTTTTTTAATTCTATAGCAGATATCAACTTGGATATATCAAAGCCTTTGAAAGCAAACCTGAGTTTTACCAAGCTGGATCAGATAAACCGTTTTTTAAAGAAGATAAGAGGTGTACACAGCAAAGAGAGCTCAGCCCCGTCGGACACCTCGTTGAATAAGGATGAGTTTCCAGCCTCAAAATGTTACCGTGGAAAGTGGTCTAAACCTAAAGCTCATGGTGATGGAGCCCAGAAGATTCCATTTCAAGAAAACCTGTGGAGGACTATTTCTTGCTTTCAAAAAATTACTGTCCGTACTACTCAGATTGTGGTCTCCATGGAAACCGTTCCGCATCCTAATAAACCGTGCCTGTTAGCATCTTTATCGGCCCTCAGTGGAAGCCTTAACGTCAAAGCAGCACAAAAAGCACCTGGTAAGTCACAGAAAGGAGGGAGAGTGAGAAGATAATATGATTTGTTAACATCTGAAAATGCATAATTTTTGAAGATTCATAAAGCTTAAAAGTTTTAAGGACCCCTACAGAGGGAGACATTTCTGGTCTGTGGCCTTATTTTAACCGATAATTTTATAACAAATCCTTCGAACCTAAATATTCTAACACTCTAAATTAAACTGTTTGTATCCATCTCTTCGGGCATGTTCCTACAAAGGCCTACAAAGCAAAACCATCCATTTCTAAATTTCTTTTTACTTAGAATGGTGGTAATGGAGCGGGGGAGTATCAGGTTTTGTGAACCCTTAGAGCAGTGCTTCCCAAAGTGTGGTCTCAGAACCCACAGCGTCAGCATCACCTAGGAACTTGCTAGAAATGCCAGTTTTCAGACCCTACCCCTGACCTGCTGAATCAAAAACGCTGGGCATGAAGCCCAGAAATCTGTGTTCCAAAAGCTCTGCAGGTGATTCACATGCACTCGATTAGGTCGCTGGTCACAATTTATTTAAAAAGAGAAAAAATTGTTCTGGTGGCAGGTGTGCTGCACAAAGTGTAGAGATAGAAACCGAGGCTTCACTCTGCGAGGACAATACCATTGACAGTGCCGGCAATGCCCGACAGAAAAGGCCCAGCCTGGCGAAGAGTGGCATGCACTCTGCAAACTGGTTGTCGTTGATGGGTGGAGAGCTGAGAAATTAACGGGCAGTGACATCTACATTTTTTTTGCTTTTGCTACCATGACTAAAGCGTTATGTGCACTTTCACACTGAATCAGAAAGGGGAGGCAGAAGGAATGGGAGGAGGGGAAGAGGAAAGACAAGGTACAGGTGGGAAGTAACACTTTTCAATCACAGAACCTGCTACTGTGGGAGTTCGGGGCACAATGCCAGAAATTTTACTTTGAAAGTAAAAGTAGCAACAGGGAAATATTTTTTTCCACTTTAATTTGCAGGAAAGAATTGGGGCTAAAGGGATAGCATAGGGGATAAAGTAAATCCCGAAATTCTACACGACTTAGTTGCTTACTAAGAAGTGGTTAAGTGGCAGCTGGAGACTCACTGGAACTTAGTTCCACACAGCCAGTTTGGGCACAGTAGTTTAAGAGATAAAGGGAAAGTTTTATGGTGGAGAAGTACAAATTTTGGGCCAAAAAGTCAATGATTTATTTCTTTCTCACCAGAAATATTTGCGACCAAGCCAGCTAAAAGCACTGTATTTTTTTTTATTGTCTTAAAAGTTAGAAATGAAAAATGTAAGGTCCATGGGACATGAAAGACTATGAAACACTGGAGGCTACAATGCCTGATTTATCCACAAATAAACTGCAACCCAGACAAGGCTGGGCCCATTCCCACGCCTTTCCAGTTGTACCTTAATCATAGTAGGGAAAGGTTAGCACTCAGACCGAGGGAAAGAATTTAAATAGACTATACTCAAGTCTAGGTCCTTTTCTGTTTTCTTCCTCGTTTCTTGCTTTATTCGTTTTCTACTCATATTTTACCCACTTTTAGTGGTATCTGTCCTCAGTAAACATCTCTAAAATGGAGTTAAAATCCTCTAACTGAACTACAAGCTGGTAGACTCATTCTACTTTTGTAACTTGTTCTTTTTTCCCTTCATACTAGAAAGACTACTTACCCCATCCCTTTTACAATCATGCCCTTAGTTAAACACAGAATTAGAAACTATAGCTCCTACAAAGACGTACTTTATACAAGTGTAACGTATAGTGACCAACAGACGTTCTAAAATAGTTACTTCTGTCAACAAATCAAAGCGAAGGTAGCTAGCTATTTAATAGGAACACTTTTATTACGAGAACATAACAAACACCAAATATGTTTTCCCTACATTCTCTTCAATGTAGTGGCATGCTCAAACAGTTTAAGAAGATAACAAAGCCAGCAGAGTAACAATTAATTATAATTAAATAAAACTGGGTTAAGTTCTAGTTATTGCTGATGGATGATTTCTGAGCAATTATTAGAGATTAGAGCAATTATTATGAGAGATTATTACATATTTGTCATAAATTGATTTTTTTAGCTAACCAAAACTTTTTAAGTCCGGTATCACTTAAGCTTTGAACATTAATTTCATTATATTGAATATCTTAAAAAATCCATGCTTTGCAACCTGGATGAAATATACTCAAATCTGTATTCAAGGTATATTTTTGATGAGTGGTAAAAAGCATCCCCACCCCCGAACCCCGCGCGCGCGCGCGCACACACACACACACACACACACACACACACACACAAATCCCCTCTTACCAGTAGTTCTGTTTCTTTTCGTATTCTGCAAGCGACATTGTTCTGCACTGAACTAAACTTTTTTTTTATAGTGTATCTTTGAGCTCAACGGAGTTAATGTCAGATTTTTATAGTTTGAATCTAATACAGAAATACTTAACTGTGTCTTTGATTTTACAGTTTATATAACTGTTGTGACCATCTGCAGCAGCTGCACTTTTCAAATTATTTGCCGAACCAAATTGAGCACAGTGACAAAAGTAGTCATCTCAGATGTACTATTAAACAGAGAAAGAGAAAGAAGCATCGCCTTGGTACAGTATAGCCATCTGCCGTACAGATGTTATTGTATAGAATGACTTAAGATAAAATAATTGTAGAAAATTTTCATTAAAACCTCAGCAATTTGCACTTGTTTATGCGAATCTGCATAACTCCCCAATGAGACAACACACTTGGGGTTTCTCTGGTTCTCGCTCACTTTCTCTTTGATCCTTTTTGATGTGCTGACTTTAATAAACACAGTCAAAAACACTGCAAAAACATCATGGAAAAAACTACAAAGGAACAATTATAGCAGCAGAAACTACTCTAATCCCTAACTTACGCAAGCTATTTTTAGTGAAATATTTTTTTTAACACTCTTTATGTGACAATGTTATATAAACAGGGTAAAACGGTCCTTTCCAGATGAGTTTTAATTTAGGAGCTGAAATAGACTTGTAATGCCAGAGGAATCTTATGTTGTAAGTAATATTTAGAGAAACACAATGGGGAATGTGTTATAGGCTGTAAGGTACAAAAAATATTTGAGTTCATCTAATGATTGTATTTTTTTTTGTCATCTAAACCGTCCTAAGTTTAGGGGAAGAGTACAGGGAAAGGGAATGATGAAAGCCTGCCAGGGGAAAGTTAGTCTTCTTCGCAAGACATTGATAATGCACTTAAATCAAGAGCCATTCTCATATTCGTTTACTGGTTTTTGCAACAAAATGTATACAAATTATTTACTGAAACGTTTTCATCATTTGAAACAAAATGAAATGGCTAAATATTTTCAACTTCAAAGAAAGGAAATCTACAAGTTTTCCTTCCTTCTGTCCTGTCCTGTGACCCTAAACTATGAGAGTTTCAAGGGACTTGATTTTTTCTAAATTCTACTCTGCAGATGCTGGTGTAACGGGGACTTAAAAAAACCGAACTCGTATTTCTGCTAGAGTACTTATAGTAGTTCTTCCATATGTCTTTGGTAAAAGAGCCCTAAAGTTCTGATTTTAGTAGATGTAATGCTTAGATTTTTTTTAAGGTGGTATATAATATTGAAAAAAATAACAGTGAATCTCATTTAGAGATTGTATCTTACTTTCTGCAACATTTTAAGGCCAATATATTTCTTTTGCTCTCCGTTAACTCCGTCCCATTCTACAGTGTGTCCTTTTAAAAAAACAACCCCATTCCCCCTACCTACACACCCAACACACGATCCTTTTGCCGTTTGAAGTATGTCATTTTGGAGAAACCATAAGTATGTAGCTATAAATTGTGAACGTAGTGCTGCACTTTGCACAGGCAGGGTGGGGAGTGAGCTGCAGACGTTAGCTCCCCTTGTCAGGGTAAATTATGGCTCTATTAGGGCAGCACTCCTTAAGTTTTGGCAAACAAGGGTACACAATTCAGGCTGTGAAATGGCTGTACTTTAGGCTGCCGTGCTCTTGCTCAGGGACCCTTGGATTAGCAACCTCATGGAGATAAGGAAAAAGGAAATTGGGTATGAACAAGCTGATGGCACAGAGGGTTGGGGGGAGAGCCTACGTGAGGCCAGCGTGGTTCGCCAAATTGGGAAAAAGTTGCAAAGATCCTCTTTCCATAGGCACTTAGGAGACTTTTCATCCGTGGCAGAAAGCAAGGAGTTGAACCCCTTCTGTTCAGAGAGCTGTCACTCAAATAACTTTCACTACCCCAGTCTCTGTCATCCAGATGTACTTATCTTTACGTATAAACAAAAGTAGAGAGGAGGAAGGCGGAACCACATTATCTTTCACGTGCACAAATGCCTCTTCTTGTGTTCACTGAATTCAGGACCAAACAAATGCAAAGAACCTAGAGTTCTTTTTATGTACCGAAAAGTGAAACCCAGTCATTAATTGATACAAAGCGGAGCTCCAGCTTTTCATTCCGTAGTTAACTGGATCTCCTGAGGAAAATCTCTTAAGGCGTTGTCATAGCGTTGGATACTGCAGAGATGCAAGTAAGCCTAAGGGGAAATAAAACATTAAATTAGATATGACTACCTAAAATAATATGTTGCAATAGTGAGCCATTTACAACACCCCAAAGACTTGGGTTACTTTTAGAAAGAAACAGCTTCTCTTTCCAATCCCTGAACAATAGGAAATGAATTCTTTGACAGTGAAAGCCAGAGGACACACTTAACTTTCAAGCCACCACCGAGGATTGAAGTAGGAGTACAGCTTGTAGACAGCTATACAAATCACTAACAAACCTTAATGAATATTGGGTGTGGGCATCAGGGTCCTGTCATTTTTGACACTGTGTCCCAAGTAGCCTAAACCCAACACTCAGGGAAAGGTGGAGACCTCATTGGGTCTGTAACATCTGGGATTTTATTTGTCATTTTGGCATACCCCGCAAGCGCAAAAGAAAGAGTAAAAGGGGATTATCTTGACAATGAAATGAGTTACTGAATCTTGTGATAATGAAAAGCAGAAGAATTCTAATGCCTTTCTATAGTCCCTGAGGTAGAGGTGCGTTTATAGTTGTGCAGAAGTAAAACGTAGGCAGGCAGAACAGATGGCCTGGAGTCCCTGAAACATGACACCCCTCATCTCAGAACTGAGTACCACTATTAATCCCGGTCAGATTCCCTCTTATTACTTTATAACAAGGTTCAAAGTTGCTACTGATGAACTGGCGTATCCCTCTTGTTTTACTCTTAAATTACCTGTATCGATTACTGATTTTTTTCAACAGTAATATTTTTCTATACACACTGATGGACTATTGAGACATTCAAAAGAAGTCGAATAGGAAGTTCTAAAAACTGAATGAGAAATAAGTAGCAAAAGTAAAATGCCCATAACTTTTTTTCATAATAATGTGTCATATTATTTCTCTAATATGATGGGAAATAAAAACCATAAATGTGTAAGATACTCTTTGGGGAGTAATTCTTTCGGCCTCTTCTTAGAAATCACATGCAGTGGAGAAGAAATCCCACCATACAAATTTTATTCTCCTCGTCATAATTGTTACCATAATAGATGATCAGCTAGAGTTTAGGATAGTCGTAGGCAATATTAATACTGTTGTCTTAGATCTTTTTTTCACACCCCTCAAAAAGAGAGGTAAAAAATTAAGAATGTCTTATGTTCTTTTAAAAGAAAAAACCCACTGGGGAATAAACGCCGTTCAGATATGTTTACACGGTTACTTCCTCTTTTGTTTAACTAAATTATATTAATGCAGTCTTCTAGGTCTTTCATTTGGGATACTTAAATTTTTCTGTTTTAAAATGTTTGTGCATTTTTTAAATGTCTGTTACACGATTACTGTTCTTCGTATACATTTTTTGTTTTAGTGCTGCGTGGTTACTATAGCTGCTTTGGATTCCGATGGGAAGCCTTTAAAATACATAGGAGAGTAACTTTAGACATTAAGAAGATAACCGCTGGGTTGAATTTCTAATGTGTTAAAAACCGTCTAATAAGCACCCACGTTAGGACACTGAGGACTGTCGTGTGCTGTGGTGTAGTGAACATGAGGTACCTGCCCAGCCTTTCGTAGAGGGAGATGAGCTCATCTCAGAGAGATAACCATCTCTGACTTTTTCTTCTGATTCATCATCGACCTGAACTCCATTTGAACCTTGTTAGACAAAAAACAAGCAGAATTCCTGGCCCAAACTATAAAATATAATTAAGCCCTTTTGAAATGATGTGTAAAAGAACATTGCCGTACCCCCACTTATAACCACTGCCACCACCACAACCAATAAAGTTAAATCAAGCACTGCCTGTAATGGATTAAAATAATAAATGTTCCTGGATTTCAGTGTTTGAAGTACTTGAAGAAAACAGGCTCCCAGCAACCCGGGTAGCTGAATGCAGGAGAGACATTTATTAATGACGAGTTCAAGGATTTGGCCTGTTTAAGATCATTACTTTCTGTTTACCGTGTGTTACACATCTTTTATATTTTTACACAGCCCACATGTGTCCACATGCAATAATGAAAGCTTTTTTTCCAACAGAAGAATTGTTAATTGTGTAAATGTGGTTCTCTTGGGGAATGTGAAGTCTTCCTAGGACTCCGCTCCTTCTAATGAGAAATCCAGCACAATTATACGCGTCCAAGTATATCCACCTTCAATCCTGTCTCTTGCTAAATTGGTCTGTTTCTTCTATTGTTTTTAGTTACCAAATTCCAAACTTAACCTAGACAACTAGAAAACTGTCGGCCTTGGGTTATGTATTTTAGAATTGTGTCCCATTGCAGTAGACTTTTTGTATCTTAAATACTGTAGAAAAAAAATCTTTTTATTTCTTCTTTCTTAACAAAGGTATGGTAAAGAATGATTTCTCTAGTTTTAGGTACATTTGGGAGGGGGGGAGGGCAACTGGTAAAAAATTCCCATATATACCTATTTAAAACAGAGTGTTCATTGGACCAGAGGAAAAAGGGCATTTGAGATTAGAAAAAAAAAAAAAATTATCAATTGACATAAAGATAACTTGTTGCAAAGTGCTTTTAGAGAAGAAAGTTTCCAGTCCTAGCTAGTAATTAAGTATTGGAGATCTTAATAGTTTCTCCTCTATACCCTATAGGTCACTGTTAGGTGAAATGGACAAGAATTGTCGTAACCCTCAGTGCTGGGACTGTGGAAACAGAGAAGATTAGGATTCATTTCTCTCCCCCCACTCTACCGAGTCTGTGACAGCATTTACTTTTGCCTGCGGTCACAGCAAATTGCCCTCTCATCCACATAAGCCATGAGTAGGCTATTTGCTAGGAAAGTTTCTGGCAAAGCAGCCTCGTCAGTGATGAGTGACTCAGGACACATCTTAGATGTTCTTTTGCTCTCTGGCTGGGCCTCTGGACCTGTAGGCTATGTTGGCATAACATACTGAGGCCATGAAAGAGAGCTGAGGACGGGAAAGAGCATTTATTCACAACCCTGTTGCCAATTGGAAAAATGAAATTACTAAGAGCTAACTAATAGCAGTAGCTTTTATAGAGCAACCTGGTGCTGGAAGGAGGCAGACAGAATCTGAATCCTGGCCCTGCTACTTACTGGCAGCTGATCGTGGTAAAGGCTACAACACAGCTCATTTCCAAAATGAAGGCAAAAATACTTAATTCACAGGCTTCTTGAAAGGATTAGGTGTAGAGTACCCTACACATTCCTTGGCACAAATTCATTTAATTCCTCTATAAATATTGGTCTTTTTGTATCTTCCCTCCCTTCCCTCTCCCAACACCACATGAACACTAAAGTCACAGATCATTAAATTCTTGAGTTTAAAATTATATTAAAGATCATGCTTTTCTTTATCAAGAACCCTCTTTTATCCTTTTCTCTCGTAGACCCCATGATCCAAACACATTGCATTTAGGATTAGATAGCACACATAACCAGCGACTTGATATGACTATAACCAAAAAGAAATTTTCTTCTTTCATCCCCGAGCCTGTTTCAGATAGATTTAGAATTTCTTTCGGGCTCTTTGAAGTACTGAAAATGCCTCATGAGCCACCATTACCATGTGGAACTCCCTCAGGGTCAAAGAACCCTGGGTTGAGGCCCACTGAGCTAGTCCTAACTCCTTCCTTGAGTTAAGGGTAAAAGATTAAGTGATTCGCCCAAGGACATTCTGAGGCGGAGTGGGGGGCTACACCGTGTCTCCTGGCCTTGGGTCATCTGTTACACCAGTCTTCAAACACCTGGATTTTGCAGATCAGGACCAATCTCTAAACCGTTGTGGGAAATTATTAAGCAAGTCATTTTGCTTTCAACACTGTTTGATTAAGTTTATACCAGTTCTTCCATCCATGTAACTTACCTTAAAAAAATTCACAGCAGTTTCCTCATGTAATTAAATTAGCCAGCTACTGTATTCCTCTAAGAAACTTTCAAAGTGTGTATTTACTGTTGTTCTTTCCTCTAGAAGAAGGTCATCATATACTTTCCAATGTGCACAGTCAGATCCGCCCGTCTGCTGAAGGAAAAAAAAAAAAAAAATGAAACAAAAAACAGAGCCACATGGTTCAATCAAGTTTTTTTTTTTTTTCCTAACAAACTAACACTACTGTGAAAACAGTGAGCATGGTGGCAGGTTGGAGAGGAAGGAAGAGGCAAAGCTTATCATCCATTACTCTTTGGTATTTTAGTTTTTTTCTAGAACCTGAGAGTTCCGAAACATTTCTCAAAAAATACTTCTCCCAGAAAAAGGGCAAGTATAAATAGTCAATTTAGTAGACAGTTTCGTCCTTGATGAGTAATTCCCTCTTTCTTTATGTGAAGGAAAAAAAAAATCCTATTCATGCTTCTTGTCATTTTATCATGGCTAAAAGAAGAGATTTGGGTTAGAGTAGGGGTCTCGGCTTTTACTCACTGGCAAGGACTGGGCGAGAGTACCTGGGAATTGGAAATCCCACCCAGGAGAAATCATCGGATGGGATGGGATACACATTAGCAATGCCCAGTTGGGCTCTTATTTTGATGCCTAAGCTTTTTAGGAACCTTGTTCGAGAGCACCAGCATCCCTTCCAACACAAACATCAGTGTCCATGTAGTTCTCTGACAGCTTTGTTATGTTTTGATACATACATTAATCTTACTCTGTACTCTAGTTGACTATATTAATAGGCACAAACCTGTAGGCATATTACAAAATAGAATAATTACGATCTGATCAACTTACATAGTCTGATTAAGGGGGATAAACAAGTTTGTTTTTTCATGGTTAAAATACCCAAATGCCATTTTTGTGTGCTTCAGCATCGTTAATTGAAGGAACTAGAAATGAGAAGTGTCATGATCGTCTCTTTACGAACGTTTCTTATAAAATCTTTTTCTAGTCATCCAGTTACTTAGGGTCCTCTCTTTTTTTTTTTTAATTTTTTTAAACGTTTTTATTTATTTTTGAGAGACATAGAGACAGTGTGAGCAGGGGAAGAGAAGAGAGAGAGGGAGACACAGAATCCGAAGCAGGCTCCAGGCTCTGAGCCATCAGCACAGAGCCCGACGCGGGACTTGAACTCACAGACCATGAGATCATGACCTGACCTGAAGTCTGCCGCTTAACCAACTGAGCCACCCGGGCGCCCCCTTAGGGTCCTCTCTTTATGGATCCTCTCTTTATAGAAATTTATAAATTTTTTTCTTCCTCACTTTTTGAGGCACCCTGATGCTTCACTATTATGCAAATTGACCTGTAGATCTACCTGACCCATGCTTGCTGATTTTTTAGTAGCCTTAGACTATTTCCAGCTGTATAAAAAAAAAAAACCTGGATATGTTTTGCTAGCACATGTCATCACTGAGTATCCTTTGTCCTGACACACAGAAGCATCGATTTAGATTGCGTTTTGCACCGTCAGCATGTAAGAATAGGAGCCCTACCAAGTGTCTAGTAGAGACTGACCATGTAGGGCTGGCAGCATTTTGTAAACATTCTCCAAAACAAGCGGTTTGCCTTTATTAGTCTTGTGAAGGAGTATTTTAAAGGTCATGAAACTACTTGTTCCTTGAACTCAATTTTTACACTCAGTGAAAAGTATGTCAGGATGCAAAGCAAGCAAGATTATTCGTTTATCATACCAGTTATTTCTGAAATTACTTCTCGCTGTTGTTACACCTCATTTAGCTTAATTAAATCTCTGCCCCGGATTTGCTGGAGCTGAAATTAAAAATACAAACACAGATTTTTGAAAGAGGCCAATGGGATAATCAGGCAGAAAAGCATTCCGTTGACTGGAAGGGGGTGGAAGAGGTGGTACACTGGGTCAAAATGACCTGATCACACAATTGCTCAATGCAGCGTGGGGTCCTCGATGGACCCCGGAACAGGAAGAGGACACGAGGGGAGAAATGTGAAATTCAAATAGGCTCTATAAATTAGTAGTACCGCGGTTAATTTACTGGCTCTTGAGAATCGTACTATAGTTTCCATACGTTGTTAACTTTAAGGGAAGCTGAGCGAATGAGATCAGCTTTTCTAAAAGCCTAAGATTATTTCAAAATTAAAAGATTTTTAAAACGACCTGATCAGTGATCCAGTAAGTAACTTGAATAATATTCATGCTTTAAAAGTGTCAGTGGCCATTTAAAATCTAGCCTTTCACAGTGTATTTCTTTATTTTTTTTTCTTCTCTCCACATACTCTTTTTGGAAATCCAGGAGGAAAATGAACAGTTCAGAATTGTAAAGGATAACACATAAATACCTATACATTTACCCGCCAGAACAAATGTAAACATTTTGTCATATTGGCAGTATGTACACAGACATGTGCACACACACACACACACACACACACACACACACAGAGAGAGAGATAAAACGTCACAAAACCACTCAGGCTTTCCCAATGCTAAGAAGATAGCGCTTTATAGTTTATATATATAGTCGTTTTGTCCAGTAGTGCATGAGTCCAGTAGGAAGAATCGTTAGCATTCCTGAACTCACTTTCTCTTGCCATTTATACCAGATTTAAAATGTGTAAGCACCCAGTGTACATGAGCTCTGAGTATTCTCTGTGGTCCTGCGTTCATGTGTGTAGTGATATATAAGACGAGATTGACTTTATCCTAAGGAAGGTATTTAGCATGCTTCCTGATGAAAAAACAGAAAGGAGGGGGTGATGTCCCGTAGGCTCGCTTCTCACTGAGTGAAAGAAAGGGAAAAGGAAAATTAATAACCCTGTCATGAGTCCCAGGGATTATTTTCATATTTTGTGGTGAAAGTGTGAAGTTTGGCTTACCATTTATAAATGACCCTTTGTGAAATTCATCCCCACTCTTTATTATGAAGTGATCATCATAATCTCTTATTACCAGTCATTTCCGCCAAGATTAAAACCACTTGAACTAACATGTTTTTCTATTATTTTGTTGTAGCTTTTTAAAAAGCAGGAAATGTTCAAAAGGAAACAGAGATTCTCTTTTAAACTGAAAAGCGGGTACTTGTGGATGAACCTTTCTGTGGTGCCACAGATAACTGGAACCCCTCATTGAAGAGCAAAGCCACAGCAGACTGGTGTGTGTAGCCAGCGTAGTGGGCACATGAGTAGGAGTTAAATCAGTTGCATAAGCCGCGGACGTGAACCACACCTCCTCTCCTTGTAGGTGAAGGGACCAGACAGGACACATTTGTGTCTCTAACCGTGTGTTTTCTTAATGCCTTTAGGCAGTGCCTGTTCTGTGTCCTCACTGCCAACGTAAGCATCTTAAATTCTCAGTGCCACCTGTGTGTTTAAACAAGTCCATCATCAATGCTGGTAGATCTGACATGGAGGCAAGTCCAAACTGTAAAAGGATTACAAAGACACAAGAATAGAGTGAGGAGTAGACTAGTGAGGAAAAGAATGAGAGGGAAAAGAAAAGAATGAAGAGCGACTTATCAAGCAAATACTTGATCAGGGTGAAAGAATTGACAGCACAAAGGAGAATATAAAGCGGAAAAAAAAAAAAGATTCTTACGATAACAGGGAAGTGTCCCATGTTTTTCCACAGTTTGCTTGCTTAACAGAGTCAATATTACAATGTCGTTGATTGATTTTTCTCCTCTAGTACTTCCTGAGATCTCGGAACTAGAGGCTGGGTAATTGCCAAGGAAAAATCTGACGTGAAAGAAAATTGCAAATTATTTATTTTACCTTTGTATACCCAGTATATGGTAGATAACCAGTAAATGTTGGTTGAATAATGAACACATGCACGCGCAAATATCAAGGTGGAGGTGATATCCGAAAACCTTACAAGTAGATAGAAGCATGGGAGTAACACGTGCTTCAGGAATTAGGCATGGCGTTTGCATTCTGTCATAAGAAATTGTTCGTAAAGCCATAAGAGTAGAGAAATTCACTGGAGTAAGAGATTGAGGGTGGGAGAAAAAATAGGAGACTGTGGATTACCTTTGGCAATCCCTTTAGTTACAGAACGTATATCAATTGGGATGCTCTGAGTTATAAATGACAGAAAACCCAACCTAAGCTGATTTATGCAGTCTCATATAGGTGAAAAGCTTGGGCCCAGTGCTGTCTCAGTCATGGCAGAATCCATTAGGTCTTTCTTCTGTGTTACACAGCTTCAGCCGCAGACCTCACATGGTGGCTGCTAGCAGCTCCGGCACCTTCATTTGGTTAACTTCAAAACCTGGGAGCAAGGGAAAGGTCACTTTCCTAGAAGTGTTAGTGTATCTCATTGATTTTTCATTGAATTCCATGCTCATCCTGGAGCCAAACCAAACTCCAGAGTATCGAACATGAAAATCAAAAAGTATGGCAAGTTTCCAGCCCTACTAGCCTACATCCTGGGAAAGCAGTCATAGATTCGGCCGTTGCTGAAATAAAGCTACACCTGGAACAGTGCCTGCCTCAAGTGCAAGGTCACTGTATCTCGGGCACATTGTGGCTCCTCGTGGCCTCCTCACTGCTCACCTGAGTCTGGCCCGCTTTCTTTCTCCGTATCGCAGGCTCCTGAATACTGGCCTGACCATTGGCTTCCTACTTCTGGGCCATTTTCCTGACAGCCCCTACTTTTGTCTTTATTCTCCCAAGAATTCTAAATATCCCATATTCTCTACCCAAGCAAAAATAGAATAGGATTCATGGGACAGCAATGAGGTGTTCATGTGTTTAAGCTGTCAACATTTCGATATTTGTTTGTAGTAATTCAAGTTCAGAATTTTTCTCACCTCCTTCCTCACCCCAATCAATAAATGCTTCTAATTGTATAACTTAGGGGAATTAAGAAGAACCTTCCATCAACCCTACTTAAGTTCTTGTTTGAGAAGAGATAGGCACTTACGTATCTATACGTAAGATATAATGACACAAATTCTGTCATCCCAGTACTGGATATTTTAGGCAAAACCTCAGAAACCAATTTAGACAGTACAATAGCAGAATTTTGAAGTAGTTCCTGCATAAGTAGAAATATCTAGTAAGACCCAAAGTCTGTATGTATTAAGTTCTACAAAGATTTTATCATATACTTACAAATACCTGAGTATAAACGAAAGCTGTTATAGAGTGAGAAAAGTAATCTTGTTCATCTATATACTCCAGACAAAATGTTGGCAAGCCCATTCTTAACGAGACTCCAGAGATAAATATCAACCCTTTCTTTTGATAGTCTTTTCTTTGATAAATACCTTTGCTCCCATGAAGTTGTCCTTTACGTCTGTCTTAGTTCTTTTTCTTTAATTTTGATCACGTCTAAGTGATATTTTAGGAATGGTTAAAAATCAACATAGTAGAAGGGGGGGACTCAGCAGGTTTTACACTATCCTAGGAAGAGATACAAATGAGCCAAGGGAGAAGGCTAGAAACCACTCTTTGGTGCTGGATTAGAACCAGGGTATCAACATGAATTCATGATTTTTAATATATTTTCTGATGGGTAGATACAGAAATACAGATGTGTGTGTAAAATGCCGATATACATAGATGTACACACACACACACACACACTTCTTAGCCCTCTCTGCTCAGACAGCCTAGAACCAGTGACACCCTAGTAGCAATGAGCGTACCTACCAGCCAGATTTTGTTTTCCAGATACCATTCTTCAGCAAAAGAAACCCAGACCCTTTGGAGAAATGACTGTTGCCAGAGATGAGATAGGAAAAATAATACGATAAGCCTAAAACATCTTAGATAGCCAGAAAATTAAGAAGTTCTCAAAAAATGATGGGAGCGCATCCAGAAGACACAGGAGCCAACCTGAAGGCGTTCTCAGTGCCCAAAGCTGGATGAACTTAAGTAAATGATAGTATTAGTTTATAACCCATAACATAAAATAAATACTCATGAGTCCATACTCCTACAAATAAATAATTGAACTAATAAATTGGAGTAGAAGGGACAGCTCTTCTTACCACAGAATGCTAATTAAGAAATGTAGAAGAGTAAGAAAAATGGGAAATGAACATTATCACATACCACAGTAATAATCGTTGCAGGCAAGAACCATCAATGAAAGCTAAACCATTAGTGGGGAAAAGTTTGGTGTAAAAGAGGATACGTTCATGGCCTTCATATATCTCCCCCACAAGATATTTGTTATTTTCAAATGGAAAAATAGCCATTTTACAGTGACGAAACCTGGCAGACACCACTTTAAGCATGTGATCAGAGTTAATATTGCCAATAGTAAAACATCGATATCACTCCAATATGACACACTGAGAAGGGCATCACTTCGCTGGGATTCTCGCCGAAAATGTATAACTTCATTCTAATGAGAAAACATCACATAAACTCGAGAGACTTTCAGCAAATAATTGGCCTGGACTATTCAAGAGCATCAGGGTCGTTACAGACAAAGATTGCTGGAGGATCCGTCACAGATTAAAGGAGATTCAGGAGACTTGCCAACTAAATTCAGCGGGGATCTTATTTGGATCCTGGGCCATAAAAAGGACATTAGTGGGGAAAATGGCAAAATTTACATAAGATCTGTAGATTACTTAATAGTATGATATCAGTGTTCATTTCCTGATTCCTATATTTCTGCTATTGGTTACACAGCTGGGTGAGGAGTGTATGGGAACTCTATATTTTTGCAACTTTTAGGTGATTCTAACATAGCTTCAAAATAAAAGGCGTTTTGTGTGATTTCTTTTAGAGGAGGGAGACCTGGAATGGATGGCTTCTAAGGTCTCCTCCACCCGGCCTTATTATTCTATGGCACAGTGATGCAAAATGAAGAATGGCAAAGATGTCAGCACTTTTCTGTTTTGTCTGTCCATTAAGAAATACGTTGAGACAGACGAAAGTCGGATCAGATTGTAAACTGACAACTCAGTTTGGTGGAATGTGTCCCGAAGAGCTACTGTTGTTCCCAGTACTACACTGAATAACATGATCTTTGGCTCCAGGATGGTCAGTCTACTGGGGCTTGACTATGATGTGGTCTTCCCCGTTAATCACTTAGCTTACCCAAGACTCTCTTCCTGGATGTTTTAAAACAATGGAGGTGGATTAGAATGATTCAGAAATTAAGTCTTGGAATAAGAGAACAAGAGCCCCCAAAGTGTGCCCTGAGAGTTTTTTAATCTGAGTGTCTGACAAGGTAACGAGAAACATTCAATAAGATAAGCAACCCAGAAGGCCTTTGGAATTAAACATTTTGTGTATGAGGAACCGGTGGAATATTCACATTAAGATTACTGGGAGATAATTGGGTATTTCACTTTAGGGCAGAATGGAGATGCATGTATTTGGGAATAAAGAGAAAAGTAATTCTGACATTCCCTTAATGCTCATTTGCCAGATGATTGCACTAAATCAAGCCTATGGTTTCATAATCCCATTATGACAAATTTCTCAATAATAAATTGGTAGGTTTCATTTAGCAGATATTTACTGTTAAAAAGTAAATATTTCAGCAAATGTCAGGAAGTTATGACTCGAGTTCTAAACTCCATCAGTGGAGATGATTTTTGATTCTTGGGTATTTAGGGGCCTGTTTCTTTCTTTCTTTTTTATTTTTAATTTTCTGTTTCATTTTTTCTTTAAGTGAGGTGTAGCAGTGAATCAAGAAAATTGTGTCAGGGGCGCCTGGGTGGCTCAGTCGGTTGAGCGTCCGACTTCGGCTCAGGTCATGATCTCGCGGTCTGCAAGTTCGAGCCCCGCGTCGGGTTCTGTGCTGACAGCTCAGAGCCTGGAACCTGCTTCACATTCTGTGTCTCCCTCTATCTCTGCCCCTCCCCCACTCATGTTGTCTCTCTGTCTCAAAAATAAATAAACATTAAAAAATTTAAAAAAAAAATTGTGTCAATGAAATGGAAGTCTTAGTGCCAAAATCTAGTGGGAAAAGTTAAGAAACGGATTTCCACCCTCCTCATTTTTAACAAAAGCCTTAGCCCTAACTTATGTGGGCATGATGTCTTCCATGGAAGATTAGAAGTTCTGTATCTCATTTCTGCAGTAGGAGCATACAACCGATATGAAGTTTTCAAGTCTCCACAGAATTGAAAAGTCAATGTGGGCACTGTACTTTGAAACGTGTATACTGTGGGCCTAAGGTGTTTTTTAATCTTTCATCTCTTTTAAGGATCAAATATCATTAGAAAAATAAGCCATGGGCATTATAAACGTGGTCTGGTGAAATTCAATATTCACAATGACAATTCAGAATATGAGCTCCTTGGGGGAAAGTTAACCCACCACTCTAACTTTGCATCCAAAATAACTTGAAGTGTGCCGTTGGTTTTATGAAAAGGTTTTGATCTGCACTTCTAGTTGAAGTTCAAAAGAAAACCTACATTTTAAAGTGTATTCTTTTTCTGGGTCTATTGACTTTGAACTATAGCATATAGTTTTTCTCATAAATCTAACCTGCCACTATCTGTTTTTAAGACTTTGTAAACTTCAAGTGGTTATGATGTGTGAAGTTTGGATTAAACTAAAATTTTTAGAAAACACATGTTATATATTTTGATTGTTTTGAATTTTAACATGGGCCAGTCAAAAACTTGAGTGTCTAGCAAAGTAATATACTCTACTCTGTTACTGTAAGAAATCACAGAAAATTGCCCTTTCCCATCATGTTAACAATAGACAAATGAAGCAGCTGTTCTTATTCTTAATGTAGTTGTTTGAAAAACTCGAACAATTTAATGAAAATGTCTCTACTCATAAAACTTAAAATGCTCACACATGGAAAAAGTCATAACGTTTTGGCAAATATTTCTTTGTTAGGAATGCGAATGAGGTATACCTGCTTCATAACTAGAATTCTGGGTAAGTGGCATAAAAATGTGGGGGAAGGCCAACAGAAAAAGAAGCTTCTGACAAAGGATGAAGGAAAGCTCTTTAAAAAATATAGATAGCTCTTGCTCAAATGTATTTTTTGACAAGGAATAATTATAATATATACACCTCTCTTTTTTTTTTCCAGGCGTAATTCTTGGGTCATCATTTCTACTCAGTATAAATGATTTTCTGCTTAAAACAAGTCTCAAAGAAAGAAATCGGATTCTGATCGGACCATGCTGTGCTACTGTCAGTCTGGAAGCTAAATGGTGTAAACACAGTGGCAGTCCAGGCCCAGAGCAGTCCGTACCAAAAATATCCATTGATTTAGGAGGAGGTCTGCTTCAGGTCTGTGGGGATCGGCCACATTTTCCCCCTAAGTTTTCAACTAGCCTTTGTTCATTATTTTGGTTTTGGTTTTGTTTTTGTTTTGAGAGAGAAAGCATGGAAGTAGGGGAAAAAGGCAGAGGGAGAGAGAATCTTAAGCAAGCTATGTGCAGGGCTGGCTCTTAGAACCATGAGATCATGACCTGAGCCGAAATTAAAAGAGTGGGATAGTTAACAACCAACTAGGGTCAACCAGGCACTCCCATCTTGGTTCATTTTTTGAACTGTTTCACTAAATTTTGATATGGTGAGAAAGAGTATTATCAGATTGATTTCTTACTAAGCTTTTTTAACAGCTTTATTGAGATACAATTCACATTCCATACAATTTACCTAATTAAAGTGTATGATTCAGTGGTTGGCTAGTATGTTCCCAAAGGTGCGTGTGATAATCACTACAGTCCATTTTAGAACGTTTCTACATACGCACCCTCACAACCCTGTACCCGTTAGCATTCATTCCCCATTATCCTCCGATCCCCTCTCTAGGTCTAGACAACTACTAACCCATTTTCCGTCTCCACGTATTTGACTGTTTAGACATTGCATGTGAATGGAGTCAGACCATATGTGATCTTTTGCGACTGGCTTCTTTCCTTAGCACAGTGTTTTCAAGGTTCATCCTTACTGTAGCAGGTGCCAGCACTCCATTTCTTTTTATGGACCCAATAATATTCCACTGCCTGGACAGACCACATTTTATTTATCCATTCATCAATTGAGGGACATTTGGTTTCTGTCCACTTCGGGCTATTATGAATGATGCTGCTGGGAACATTTGTGTGCAAGTTTTTGTGTGGACACATGTTTTCATTTCTCTTGGGTATGTTACTAGCACTAGAATTGCTGGGTCATTAAACTTTTTCCTGATGGTAGACTTTTCTAATTACAAAAGAGTCAACGTGTCTCAAGCACCATGTCAGCAGCAATATGTACGAACCATTTGCTCATCAGGTTCCTTACATATTATAAACACCTGATGATTGACACTTGACGTATATTCAGTCGCAGCCTTGTAAGCATTTGATTTACAGCCCTGTATGGCCTGCGTGAGGGTATGCAACTTATTCCTTGGTAACTTTCTGTTTGGTTAGATGTGAGTGTATTCTTTATATGATTGGATGTCCCCCAAGTTGGACATAAATCCGAAAATCTTGAGAAATCCCTAATTACAGAAAATGGAAATGACTAATTTGTTAATAATGGAGGCATATTATATGTGAACTTCTTGTTTTCATCTAAAAGTTGTATTCCCTCAACTTTTTCACCATTTTTTTTTTACCAATACGGAGCTAGATGTGGAAGAATTCTAATAACTTTTTGCTTTGTGTTGCTTTGGGGATTTTCAGCATCCATCAGAAATCTTCATGTATTTAACAATAAGCATGTGTTAACAATAAGTTAATAACAATAATAGCTATATTGTTATTTTCCTAAGACAGCAAAGTAACTCCACATTAAAATCAACAGTAAGACAAAAATAGAGCATACCATCTCTCTGTTAGAAAGTCACTCTCTCGACAGTTTAAAGCCTGGAGCATAGTTCTCAATTTCCCAGCTCAACTTTTCACCTATTTCTATTTTTCAGTATCCAATAAAAATAAGATTGATGAGAACAAAAGTAGACTTAGTGTCATATCTCTTACCTTGCCTTAATTCTAGAAAGCAGGACCTAAACTTAAGTTTAAAACTTACCCACAGGGATAAGGTTATTTTTTCCTACTTTATATATTTTTTCCATTGTTAATCGGGTTCTCTTAAAAATAATGATTGTATTGCCTTTGTCCAATATCTTTAGAAAAATAGAACATTATTGACATTTTGAGCCCTTTGACATTAATCACTACGACCCACTGGTCATACTTCTGTTATATTCTAATACTCTTCACATGCAGAAAAAGAGAATTTCATCCTCTTTATTACAGGAAACACCAGGCCTTAGTCCTAAAACTCTACTCTACCTCCTGTAGGGTTGATTCTCAGGGGCTGTGGAATACTGAATGTTGGCGCATTCTCCCTAAACACAGAAGTTGGGAGCCTTCTGAGTTCAGGTGCATTGAGCACCTTCCCTCTCTTGTTCTCTGACGGGTAAAAGTGCAAAGAAAGGAACCCTATAATTAAGATGTGTTTATTTAATCTCATGACAAAATGTCGTAAGCTGTTCCACAAGGTTTTTTTATTATTTTATTAACATCTTGGCCTGGAGTATCTTCAGTGCCTTCTCTCCGACTGCAGTAGGTATTGTTTTCTCTCTTAGCTAAGTTAACTCTTAAAAAATTACCTCGTGTTAACATAATTTCGTTGGTAATTCAGCATTGAAAATTGATTGATATTCACACAATTTATGATGTAATTGACTTCATGTTTTTATGTATTTACTCAAGTAATAGAATTTCATCCCATAGGTCAATGACTTCTTAGAAATTATAGTTTAGTTATCGTCAATAATTAAATTGAACATAATGACGGTCCCGCATTAATTCAAGTATGATTGTGCCTAATTATTCTCATGAAATGTTTGTATTTCAAAGCCACTAAAATTTTTCATACGATTTTTAAAGGTTTTCTGGGGTCAAGAACATTTGAATTGTTTAGTTCTTCTACACGAATTACTCCATGGATACCTTAACCAAGAGGGAAAGTTTGCAGTGCACGTTCCTGAAGCAGTGCCACAAATGCCATCTCCTATAGAAAAGAACCAGATGTTTAAAAGTGAACAAAGTTCAGATGACCTACGGACAGGCCTATTCCAATATATACGAGATGCTGGTAAGTAGCAACAGCTTCATTATGAGAGAGTTTTACCTGCACATTCACTAAGTAACACATCAAGATCACTGGAAAAGTTCATTCATACCTGCAGTACAAGAACGGTACATTACCAGTCAGTCTCTCCTAAGAGAAAATTCTTAATTTGTTCCTACCTCAAACCACATAGAAATGTAAAAATGACCAGCCAGTCTTTTATATTCTTTCATCTTCATAATTTTCTGTGATAAATCAACATGTTCCCTTCCAAAAGCATACAGTTAATTATCTTTTCATTTTACAGAACCTTCGAAAATGCCCGGTGTCTATGAAGTCTTGTTTTACAATGAAACTGAAGATAGCCCAGGGATGATGTTATGGAGATACCCAGAACCTAGGGTGCTCACTCTTGTGCGGATAACTCCTGTGCCCTTCAACACCACAGAGGATCCGGATATTAGCACGGCGGACCTTGGCGATATGCTACAGGTAGGTAGTGACTAGTCATTTTTAAATAAAAGCAGTGGAAAAGTATTGATTAGGTACTAGGAAAAAAATATTAGAGCATACCTAGTTTTTCCATCAATAACATCAGGGAAATACACCATATGTGTGTGTGTGTGTGTGTGTGTTTGTGTGTATACAAGTTGTATACAATACACACACACACACACATATATTAAGAAATTTTAAAATAGGGAATAATGTAATTCAGATATATGTAATTTAAATGTAATTCAGATAATGTAATTTAAATTCTAAATATATATATTTAGAAATTTGAAAATAGGGAATAATATAACTCAGATGTATGATACATGGCAGTTTCGAGAGTTCTCAATTCCACTCTTAGCCGTTTTGTCAGTAGGTTACATTATATGGTCTCTAACTGTCATGGGACAGGTGTCATTCAGTTCAACACACATTTTTAAAATACCTACCATGTGGTCCCACTCTTCAGCATTTCTGGAACTGCCTTATGAAATAAAGTATGTCCACGTAAGACCAGAATGGATGACTCAGTTTTCGTCTTTATTTCCAGAGCTAGTCTTAGGCTTGAGGTAGACTGATAGGAAAACCATCTAACCAGTGATCATAGTCCATATGATTTTGTGAAAATTTGTTGCTTGTCAGTTCCCTGAGTTTAATATAAATGTCACTGTCGATATCACTACATTATCATTCTACTTATTAATATCCTACAGATCTGAATTTCTCCAAAAATTTGTTTTCCTCTTGGTTTTCCACCTATTAGTAGATGATACAACCATCTACTCACAGCAATGAGATCGCTCTCTTTCCTTGACCCCCCCACGTCTAATTCATCAACGAGTTCTTGCAGTTCTGCCTCCAAAATATGTCCCTGTTCCATCTACTTCTCTCTTTTTGCGAGGACAACTGGAGTCCAGGCTACCGCCTTTCTGCTCCCTGCTACAGTAGCTTCCTAATTGGTCTCAGTGATTCCATTCTTGACTCGCTGTAATGCATTTTCTGATGCAGCTAAAGTGATCTTCTTTAAATGTAAATCAGGTCACATCACTCCCATAATTTAAAACCTGAGGGTGCCTTCCTCTACTTCTTACAACAGAATTGAACCATCTTGCTATAACCTGTAGGACGTCTGATCTGTGCCCTGTCTACCTTTCTGACTTGGTCTCATACCAGACTCCCCGTTTCTCACTGTGCTCCAGCTATACTGGCCCCTTAATTTCTCTTTGAGCATACCACTGACAGTCATTTCTGTTGCTCTTTTCCCCAATTTTGTTAGTCAGGTACTGGCTCAAATGTCTTACTGTGCCTGGTTCACTACCACTTCTTTACTCGAAATTACATGACCTTGTTTCACTTTCCTCATAGCTCTTACTGCTGTTTAGGATTATCATATGCCTTTATTTGTTGACTTTCTCTCTACCATTAGAAAATAAGCTTCTTGTATTTCTTCATCACTCTTACCCAGCCCTGGGTACATAGAGATATTCACTAATTTTTTTAAATGACTGCTCTATACTTAACGAATAGGAGAAATCCAAGATTCATATTAACATAATGGCACATTAGCATATTAACATTAACATATTATATGCTTATTTAATTCTTGTTTAAATTCCCGGTTATAATACATTTAGTCAGATGTTCATCTTCTGAATTGGTAACAATAAAATATGTTATCATTTTGTCAAGCGAACTTGAGTGTTCAGAACTATCTGATTTGCTAAGATGTCAACAGTCTCTACTTTGATTCTTGTGGTGAGAATTTTTAAAATCTACTCTCTTAGCAACTCTACTCTGAGTCTTCAAATTTTTAAATTTGTTTCCCCTCCTTTTAAGATCATATTCATGATCATTTTCTCTACCAGCATTCTTGGATTATTTTTGCTAAGTAAGATAGCAGTATCTTTGAATATTCCCGTCTTATTAGAATTGTCCAGATGCAGAACACCTGTAGTATTTTCAATAAAAATGAAAAGACTCATATATCAAAGTTTCAGTGTCATGTAAGTGCTTCTCTCTCACTCTTCTAGGGTTCATATTTATAACTACGTGTTAATACATTACCTACTGGTAGTAGTATTGTGCCAGTCATATTAAAGAAGGCATTTGAGGTTGTAAGTCCATTCACCGATGACGTGTTATCTTCGCACCGACAGTGGAGATGCAGAAGAGCATTGTGGTTTAGAGAGTGACCTCTAGCCGGAATGCCTGGGTTCAAATTCTGATGCTGCCACTCGCACACTATGTCACCTTCGACAAGTAACTTAATGTCTCAGCCTTAGGTTTTTTGTTCTGTTTTTATTCCATCAATAAAATGAGGCTATTTTGGTAGTGTAATGATTAGAGGAATTAATGTTTGAAGACACATAGGACAATGCCTGACACATAGTGTGTGCTATTTAACATTCAAGTGTGAGCACTACCAATTACTAGCATGAAAAACTTGTCAAAAGTTTTTTCATCAGACATAAGCATGGGCCAGGCCAGAGAGAGTGGGGGCTGATGATTCTGCAATCAGCTGGAGTCGTCCAGGAGATCTGGCACAGATCCAGGGTCCAGATGGCAGACTTGTCACAGGAGCAAAGCAATGCGTGAAGGAAGCCTGGCAGGTTGCAACCAGCGAAGAGTTGGTATCAGAGAGGTCGTGCCGTATTTCACACCTTGTTGGAGAGACAGGAACTGAGATGTGGGCAGAGTTCAAAGACAAGGATGCTGATCTAAGAATCAAGAGAAGGTTGACCTAGTATCAGGTAAAGGGAGAGTTCGACCCCAGCAGTAAGAAGGAACACCCAGAATTTGATAACTGGGATGGAAGAATAAAGCAGGACTGGCAGAAGGTTGCCATGCTAAGTTCTCGATCTAATCCTTATGTTCCCCTCACCAGGAGCAGAATTTGGCCAGAGGGATGGGGTGAGCCTCATTTGTAGAAATACCTCTCAGGGTTGCAATCTTAGAACTATACAAACTATTTTGTTTCCTTGGAGCTTCTGTTGAGAACAGAAAATATGTTGCATGAATCATAGCTTTGATTCAATATGACAGCTTTTTCCCTGAGCTCTTGCGGTGCCAGACCTTGGGCCTGCTCCTGGGGATACGGTCCTCAACTGAACGCTGGAATTAATGTTATTTACCTTTCAGAGATGTTGCAAGAATTGAACGAAATATTATACCTAAAACAAATAAATGCCTTACACATAGTGAGACTTCAGCAAATGTTCATTTCTTACCTTCCACTCACTCCTCCTTCACAAGGAAATGCCTGGACCCCTAAAAGAACCTTCTAAATAGAATTCCAGCCTTCAGTCTTTCTTCCTTCCTGCCATCTTACTAAGTTCTTAAAGGAACAAGTGAATCGTATCAATTCTTTGAGAAAACCTTTCAATGATTCAGTCTCCCTAGTAGACTGACCTTGAGGGCCCTGCATAACCTCTCCAGCACCACCCACCTTTACCCTTCACTCCATCACACATGATCTGCCCTCTAGTCAGACACCTATTCAGCCTTTACCAAACCTACCTGTGACAGCCCGACTTCCATACCACTCCCTCTTCATTTGAATCTCCCCTTTCTCTGCTCGAAAGCCTCCCCCTACTTCCAAAAGAGCCCCTCTGCCCTCTACTCCTTGAAGCCTTTCCTGGATGCCAACTCCAAACATAGTACCCTCTTCCTCTGTAGTCCTGTGACACTCCATAGCACCACTTTTATGCTATTTCTCCCCTTATTCCCCACATTTTGACTGTGTTCTTATCTTGTCTCCTAGATTGTTGGTTTCCAATGGTATTGATCATATCAAATGTGTCATTATGTCCCTTACAGTGTCTCCTGCAGTGGAGATGTTCCGTATATCAAACGGATGCATGAATGTCATGTTCCTTTTTTGTGTTACTCAAAAGTATTACATCGTTTGTCACTATTTTATGGAGTTGTTGAATGAGTTTGGGTTTTGCAAACTGAATCATGTCAAGATGCATTGTGTTATGCTTCAGTGGTATTATCTACCGTAAACACACAGTCTAATGTCATTATGTTACATAGGCTTTTGGTGAGATCACTGAATATATTGCCAAGCCCACTGCCCCCTAGACAGAGGCTAGTTCTTAAATACAAAGATAAGTTAATCTCTTTGGTTTTAGGCCTAAAAACAGAATCAGGTTTGGTTGACTTTTTTGAGGACCGTTTAGTTCCTAAAAAACTGACCGTATAGAGTTCACTTCAGATTTGTCCATTTGTATATCTTTCCATGATTGATAATGGGATTTATAAACAGGCTCCCCATATGAGTTTATGGAATTTATTTTGCAATTGGAATGAAAAATAGGAAAAACATGTTTATGATATTAAATGCAACTAACCATAGGTTCTGAATAAAGACCCTGAAATTAATGTTCACAGAAAGCAAAAGGAGCTCATTTTGTGGTCAGTTCATAATGTTTATAATGTTAAATTTTAAGTATTCGTAGTATATGTAGATATCAATAAAATTACAACTTGTACGGTGGAGTAATGCCATCAACCTAGGAGGAATTTTGCATCATCTTACATGAGCTTAAATATCAGAATTTCCGGCACGATGCCTAGCATTCTAAGTTTTCCTTTCCTCATCCTATTGTGTCCACTGCCTACTTAGGATTCAATTTTGGAAATATAGGTATACCCGGGTTGTAGAATTTTAATCTGTTTTTGGAGTAAAATTGGCAACGGATATTTTCATTATCACACAGACCTCTCATGGTGCTTATTCTCTTCTCTCGGTACTGCATTATTCTTGTTTTGTATTTATTTTCACAATTTGTATTTATTTATTTGCCCTGAATTTTTAGGTGTCTTCATTTGGTATGTGAGAATAGGCCACACTAACTATCATCTTTCTTCAAAGATCTTAAGAGTAAAGGCTTGAGCATTACAATTCAAGACAAACACTAATGGATTGGGATCACAGAAGCAATTTAAACAGATGGGGAGCAAAGTTAAAGAAATGAAGTTTGGTATTGATTACAACGTAGATTAAAAGGAAAGATGTAAAAGCTAAAGTCAGGAATTCCTTTAATGCAAGAAGCATCTAGGGTGTACATAAGATTCCTGGCGTGCAAGTCAGAGGAGAAGGAAAGAAAATGTTTAAATAATTTGAGGAAAAGTGAACACAGGTTCACAAAACTTTACACTAGAAAAATTAGATACTTAGATTCAAATGTATACCTTCAGAAAATATGAATATAATTAACAAATGATAAGAAAAACATCTCTGTTATTTGTATATCCAACTCCAAAGCCTTTCTCACCCACAAATACTTATTTACTGTCCTGTTTTTATAGCGTCAGGGGACTACAGTGCATAGACAGTGAGGATATAAACGCATAGATCTGTCCCTGCTCATACAGGGTTTATAATCTACTTGAAAGTAGAGGGCATAATTGCATATGCAAACACATAAGACAGAATACCTGGATAATAAGATAGACCTGCACATTCATAGAGGAGGAATCCAAATAACTCGGGGAATTCTGGCATCTGAAAAGTCAATCGCATTAATTGGGACAAAAAGAATTAATTTGTTCCTAAAGCTGTATGATTTCACAGCACTTTCTCAGTAAAAAAGCATTTTCAAGCATCAGAATCTAGTGCAGAATTCTTACACAAGAAAAACATGACTGAGTCCATAAACGATATCTTCGCGAGGATAACAGGAAGAAAAAAGACAAAAGCAAGCTGTGTCATTTGTTTGTTTCTGGTGGGGAAGGAGAACAGCAAGCCAAAGAAATCAGCGCTCTCACGTCCAGTTCGTTTTTGTTTATTCAGTTCGAAAGTCAGGGAAATTAGCTTTTAAAGTTACACTCATACGATTATAAAAATCAAAGTGAAACCACAGTGGAAGAATCATGAAGAAAAAACTTGCATACTCAGAAACCAGGGAGAGAATCTAAATGGTTGAGATCTGGATTATTTTTGCTCCAATGTGTTATGATCATTCATTTTTTTATACCCAAAACAGTGCTAGGCGTTTTGTATAATAACCTCATTAAATCTCATTTTATTCTGTCAGGTGCTCATTATCCCCATTTTATAACTGGGGAAACTGAGACTGAGAGAAATTAACTGGACTTGAATTCTAAAACTTAAAGTGGGAGAGCCAGAATTTTGTCCCAGATCTTTCTGATCCCAAAACCCATGTTTTTTACCCTATTTATAAAACATTGGGATGATAATTGTACATGACACATACTGGTGATAGCGAGCTACTCTGTTGAGAAATGTGGAAAGAAGGAAAATAAAATTCTCTTTTTTACTTCAAACTATTAAATCGTGACTCCGACCCAAAATATGCAAAATAACCTTAAATTAAAAAAAAGGACTCCTAGACACACAAGATGGATTGGATATTAAGATATCTAAAGGAAGAATGTTTCCCTCAGAAGGAAAATTGGTCAGCTCTAGAAGCCTGGGAGGGTCACAGAAGCATTTGTTGGCAGAAGATCTTCTGGCGGCATCTAAAGAAACGGTGCCCAAGCGTCTGGTTCACCTGGTAGCTAAATCCCCTTTATGGAGATGAATGTATCAGCTGTCAGATCTCTGTGTCTAACATTCAAATCATGTAACCACCCAAATAACCTTCTAAAACTCTGGCTCCCAGTGCAATCTGTCTACAGAGAGAGTATCATACCTTGCTCAGGCCAGCATCAATATCCAGGCTGCTTGGCAGTTATATATCTCATGGTAAATTAATAACCTGGCATCTGGTTTATATATCAATCTCTAGTGAACTTTGTTGCCTGACTCAGCATTCGCAAGTCTAGTCAGTGCTAGGACACCATGGAAGTGTTCTGAGACAGGAAGACCGATGGCCAGATCTTGAATCAGGGTGAATCCATCATGCTAAGTACCCTCTTGTGGCTACCTGCCTTCCTAGCAGGCTGGTCTTTGCCAAATGACATCTTTATTATACATGGTGTCACAAACCTTTCTGAACAAAATTATACTCTGACTACCTTGAAGAGTTGTGAGAAGTGGGTATACTATATTTAGAGCACCAGCTTAGTGCTTACATAAAGGCTTAGTAAATTATTATTCCAACACACAGTAAATGGTAGCTGCTATCGGTATCATCATCATCATCATCGTCGTATCAACTGATCGAAGAAGCTGGGCCCTGCTGTAGACCAAGAAAGCACTTCTGAGAAAGTCGTTCTCAGAAGGACTGTGTTTATAGCCTGTTAATGTCAGAACAGTTGTTAGGAATGCCTGGCCGCGCCTGTGACCAGCGGCATGTTTTCGCTGACTGGGAATGGCTGCTCTAAGAGACACTGCGTTCCCAAAGCTACACGGTCAGGGCCTCGAAGGTAATATGTCAGCTATAGTCCTCTAGGTTGCAGGTAGCAGAAACCCCACGGAAGCGGGGCTTAAAAAAAACCAGACGGGTGTCAAGATACGGTGGGGAGTTCTAGAGGCCAAGGGCAGCTGGGCCTCTTGAAGGACGAGGCCAGGAATGGAAGATAGGAATTCAGCGGAGTATTTACACACTGTCATTTTTGCTCTGCTTCTTTCCCTACGTTTGCTTCATTCTTCCTTTTCAACAGACTAGCTTTTTTCCTGCTTCTCTGGCCACGTGGTGGTCTCCCCGCAATTCCCAGGGCAAAATTCTCAGAGTCTCCATTTATAAGTCCAGCGTTAGTCCAGTTCCACATTCCCGATCGACCTAGAGAGGTGTCAGGTGCTCTTGGCTCATTCAGCTATGGCCGCAACCAACATGACTGTGACTTAGGGGTCATCGTGAACTTTGCAGATACCCCCAAAAGGAACCCATTCTATGTCAGACCTCTCCTGCTGTTCTCGTTTTTCACCCTGGCTGGTTTGCCCACGCTCGTGGTCAGTGCTGGCCTCACCCTGACAGCTGCTGCTTCCCAATCTGACAGACTCTGAAGGTCTGTGCAGCATATTCTGCTCTTCCAAGAGGAAAGCCTGTTGTGTATGGCCTATAGTGTTAGAGAAGAATCACCACTGGCAGAAGACCTCTAGAAATACAGCCTCACTAAAGAAAAACTTTACTCCTTTTTGCTCTGGTTTTTCCAACTTTCCCCTTTGCAGATACCTAGCAACACGCTTCTCTCTGTACATCAAAGGCTGTCTGTCTGCATCTGGAGAAAAGCCTCTTGTCACTTCTTAAAACTTGTCATTGTCCTCCCCTAGCATCTTCCCAAAATATCAATTAGGCAAGCTCCTGTGCCTTCCTGACACATAGGAGATATTTGCTTGTCCCCAAAATGCTTAAAGTCAATACCTTTCTTGGTCAGTGTTTCCCCTCTAATGCAATGACTGTATGGTAGCTTCACGGATTCTGCACTCTCCCAGTTCTAATGATACAGGAGAGCTGCATATCTAAGGTAATTTTCTGTTTTTGAAATCAAGTGGACAATGTGATGTCTCATGTCCGTAGCTTCATGGGGATTTGTGTTTGGTTTTCTGATAATATTTTATCTTACCTACTCACCCACAGACAGAACTAAAGTTTCATTAAAAATCGTAGTGGTGTTCTCCTTTTTCATAATGACGTGGAAAATGTTTCAAGTCAAACAGTGATACCCAGTATTATCCAATAAATTAAAAACTAGACTTTTGCTGCTTTAAACTTGACTTTACAAGCTTCCGGTAGTTCTAAAGCACATGTACCTGATAGGCAAAGGTTATGATATTAGCACATGGTGACACTACATAAAAAGAATCCTTCCGTGAGTTATTTGCCATCTAATATGATGTGCCTCTTCTATGCACAGCTTTAAAAGAATAAAAGGAAGTATTCTTGGGTGTTTCTTTTCAGCTATGTTGGGCGGTTCACTTACAGCTGCAAATATGTTCCCAGAATCCTGAGCCTTTTTATTTTATAAGCACCTCCTGCCCCTGGCAGCTGTACTAATGTGTCCCAAAGGGCTTTGCTCCTATCCATCATCTTTAGGAGGGGTGCTCAAAGCCCAGATATGAGATACATTGTTGTTGAAATGCAGAAAGAAAGAAAAAAAGTCTTGGGGGCCTTGAGGAAGTAAGAGGCAAAACCAGACTCTGAGGAAATAAAGGAAAAGGAAAAGTCCTGTGTACCCAGCGGACACAATAATAAATGGTTTTGAATGATGGGTAAGAGTGCTGGATCGACTACTAAGTGTTCTACATCCAGAAGCCTTGCTTCCTTTTTTGGACAGTGAGGGGGGAACCTAAAATAGAGCATTCCCTGAACACACTTTTAATCATTCTGTCTTTGTGGTGGTGTAAAAGTATGAAAAAAAGGATCTAGGAATATATTGAAAAGAGCTCTACTTTAAAACTTTGAGATTAACTCAGATCAGACAGATACAAGGACGTGAGCAAGGGCCACAAGGGCTGCAGAGACAGACAGGGTGCTAGTTCTGCTCTCAAGGCATCTGTAGTCTTTCAGGAGGGGTAATAAGTACACAAAATAAGGCAAGGCAGAACGCGAAGTGTCACAAGTAGAGTTTCCATGTGACTGGAAAAACAGGAAAAGGCTTCACGGAGGAGATGGCGATCGAAGGGCTCCCTGAAGGCTGAGTAGGGTTTCAGCATAAAATGAAGGGAAAGGGAATATGAAGAAAAAAATAAGTCTGAGCACAATTTCAGAATTGAGTAAGAGAAGACAGAACTCGTTATCTGGGAGGTGGCGAATAGTCTGGTCTGGCTGGCGTAGGTTCTACAAGTAAGGGATTAGCGCGAGGGTGGTAAGCTGCAGGCATGATTTCTTAGTCCATGTTCCTTTCCGTGGAGGGAAATAAAGAGGTAACGTGTTCGTGGTGAGCCCAGTGTGTACCCGGCACAGACCTCGTGCTCTTCTGCGTCACGTCCCCACGAGCCTCACTGTAATGCCGCATAGCGGGTCCTATTGCCTCTACTTCTCTACTTTAGAGCCAAGGTAACTCAGGTTCTGAGAAGTCTTATGATTTTCCAAGGCTCACAGAATAAGTAAGGAGCTAAAACCAAGAGTCAAAGCCAAGTTTGTATGAATTTTTTTCTTCTGTGTTGTGCTATGTTGGTGCCTTTTAGATGGAGTCGTGTTTGATTCGATAAGCATTGGAGAGCGATTGGCAGCCCAGGCCTTTGGGTAAATTGATTTACTAGTCTGGTAAAGAATAGACTGTAGAAAGAAGAGATCAGACATGAGAAGACCTGTTAGGGGTCTCAGAGAAGAGACAGCAGAGGCTGTAAGCTGGGGCAGGGTCGGGGACAGGGTATGAGGAAAAAGAAGTGAATACAGGAGGCGCTGTAGAGAAAAAAAAAATCTATGCTCTCAACAACTAACAGTCAATTAATGGGAGTAAGGGAAGTCATAGATGACTGCTAGACGTAAGCTCAGTGGGCAGTGTGATAAGGCTATCTACAAAATTTTGGAAATGAGAAGTGTGTCTTGTGCTAGGTACTATTCCTTATGCTCAGCACCAAACCCAGAGTATATCTGTTCTGAAATCAGCTCTACAGAGGTGAGTGATCTCCCCTTATCACAGGCAAGAAAGCTGAGAATCTGAAAAGTTAAATGAGTTGCCACAGGCCTCTTCTGCCTGAAAAGTGTGTGACTGCACATAGATTTACCATACAGTTTCAAG
The DNA here is from genome assembly GCA_030068075.1 of Paguma larvata. Lineage (NCBI taxonomy): Eukaryota > Metazoa > Chordata > Mammalia > Carnivora > Viverridae > Paguma > Paguma larvata. Next base: position 43,985,957 of record CM057838.1, read on the forward strand.
GAGTTTATGGATTCCTGTAAAGTATATACGAATCCTCAAGGGAGAATCCCGACAATACGGGAAAAACACTGTTGGAGCTACTGAGATCTGTGTCAGTTAGGATTAGGTTCACATATGAGAGACAGAAAATACCAAATGACAGCAACCTAAAACTGATGTTTCTTTTCCCATCATACCTGAGAACAGTCTGAAGGTAGACAGACTAGGACTGTCAGGATCTCCACAAAGTTGAGAGGACCTGGGCATCTTCCTGCTGCTCTCTTATCCAGAATGGTGTCACCTGGCCACTCCTGGTGAAAGCGGAAATGGGGACTCTTTGCTGAGGAAGAAAGGAAAGAGAGCTGGTGAGAGACAACAAGCATTCCCCGGCGACACCGCTGAAGTGACTCCCACGGGTCCCTCCTGCTGCACTGGCCACCCCTGGGACCCACTCCTGCTTCTCGCCTGGTGGGGAAAGTCATTGTTCAGTCTGTAAGGCAGTAAGAGAACTTGCTTTCTACTTCCCTAGTGAGCTGTCTGCTGAAGCAGCATTTGTAGAGAAAACTGAAAAAGCAAATGATATTTTGGATGGATGGATGGATGGATAGATAGATAGATAGATAGATAGATAGATAGATAGATAGATAGATAGATAGATAGATAAAGTAGGTAGGTAATTTGAAATGCTAGCATTCCTTGCCCTTCAAAAATAAGAGGTCAGGAAGGAATTCGTCAATAGGACATGCTTTTAAAGTAAATGGTAGTGCTGTTGCCAGGTCATAGGGTAGTTCGATTTTTAATTGCAAACGGGAAGAATAGCGAAGTTATTGTTGTCCTCTCACTGTATTTGGTGGTAGAAATTTCATTTGTTTATTTCTCTTTCCTATTAAATAGTCTTCCGTTAAAAGGTGAGGGGAAGCATTTCTTTCTGGAAATGAAGAAGTATGCTTAGCAATGTGTTTAATGTGTACTTCTCAGTATGAAAAATGTTTGGGATGTAAAAAAAAAAACCCATGAAACGAAAGTAAATATGAATCAATGGTCTATAATCATCTTTTTATGAATTATTCTTCCCCAATAGAAGTATTTTCACCCTAGGAAAGCCACAATCAAACCCATTATTCATAAAGTATAAATTATTTCCTGAAAGCTACAATGTTGAGGAAAAAAACGAAATACAGATGGAGAAAAATAAACTGCAGAGAGGTAATATAGCCCATTTGTTAAGAACAAAGATTCTGGAACCAAAGTAGCTGAGTCCAGATTCAAGGTTTGCTGAGTGACCTTAGGCAAGATACTTAACTTCTCTGTACCTCAGCTTCCTTATGTGCAAATTAGGTATAGTAACAGTCCATACCTCTGAGTTGCTAGGAAGAATAAATGCTTGTTAGATGTAAAAAGCATTCAGGTCAGTGTCTAGCACATAGTGCTAGCAATTCTTACTTTCCTCTAAGGGCTTACCGTCTCCAGGTGCCAGTGTGACTCTTGCTCTGCCCTTGGTTTTTTTTTTTTAATGTTTATTTATTTTTGAGAGACATAGAGGCACAGCGTGAACAGGGGAAGGGCAGAGAGAGAAGGAGACACAGAATCAGAAGCAAGTTCCAGGCTCTGAGCCATCAGCACAGAGCCCGACCCTGGGCTAGAACTCACAGACCGCGAGATCATGACCTGAGCCGAAGTCGGACGCTCAACCGACTGAGCCACCCAGGCGCCCCTGCCCTCGATTTTTAATGTTGGAGAAGAACTTTTTTTTTTTTTTTTATCACAAACTACAAATTCTTTATCCCTTTACTCATCCTTTTCATAAAGACATTAGCCTGAAAAATTCATTTTTGTCATGTATTTTCAACTATACATGCCTTCCATTTTTTCACTCAACTCATAGGAAAAAAGAAATTAAATTTGAGATTTAAATTTACATGTTTTATACCAACCTCTTCAGATACTACATCAAAGTTAAGAATCTTGGTTCTCTTATACTGTTAACACTTTTTATTAATGTTTATTTATTTATTTTTGAGAGAGAGAGTGAGCACAAGCACAAGTGGAGGAGGGGCAGAGAGAGAGAGAGAGAGGGAGACACAGAGTCCAGAGCAGGCTCCAGACTCTGAGCTGTCAGCACAGAGCTCGACGACCCACAAACTGTGAGATCATGACCTGAGCTGAAGTTGGATGCCTAACCGACTGAGCCACCTGGGCACCCCAGCACTTTTTTTTTTTTTAGCAACTTTACTGAGATATAATTCACATCCCATCCAATTCACTCACCTAACGGGTATCATTTGCTCGGTTCTTAGTCTATTCACAGACTTGTGCAATCATCACCACAATCAATTTCCAAACATTCTCATCTTCGTAAAAGGAAACCTAGTGCTATCACCCTTCAGTCTTCCCAACCCCCAGCCCTAAACAGCCACTAATTTGCTTTCCGTGTCTACATATTTATATATTCTGGACATTTCATATGAATGAAATCATATCATTTGTGGTCTTTTGTGACTGGCTTTTCTGTCACTTAGCATAATGTTTTCACAGTTCACCCATGTTGTATCATGGATCAGTATTTCATTCCTTTTTGTTTACAAATAATACTCCATTGTATGGATATACCATGTTTTACTTACTTACCAATCATCAGTTGAAGGACATTTGAATGTTAGCACTTTGCGGATCCTTTCCTGTTTTACTTAGCCTCTATTCTGTCCTACAAACTTGGACCAAAGGTAATGATGATGATTAATAATATTTAAAAGTTGTCCTTACAAGCATCTTTCCAAGAACGTCAAAGCTTAATGAAACATGCATCAACTATCACCCAGTTTTGTACAGTAAGTGTTACTTGAAGTGCAGAGAAAGAAGTTAATATGTAGTTCGATAAGCTTGAAAAGTAGGTTTAAAGCCAGATAGTAGAGGATTTTAATGCTATGCTGAGACTCTTGGCTTTATTTCATAAGCGCTTTATTGTGTGAGGGTAGTCATTAAAGTTATTGAACTGAGTAACGACCATGACTGATTACAGAGGGAAAGATGAATTAGAGACTGGAGATTGGGCTGCCTGGAGACCTATTCAGAGCACCATCACTGAGCAGTAGTGAGAATGATGGTTGGGATAGGAAGGAGGAAATGCATGTAAGAGAGAAACATCTGGAGGTAGAATAAATAGATTTCAATGTCTGGGTGCAGATGATAATAGGAGGGGGAAATTAAATGACTCTAGCCTTAGTTACTGGTTAGATGACATACTATCAATGGGGCCTGGAAATGTCAAAGGAGAAATGGGGTAGTCAGGATTATGGAAAAGATACTAAGTTCTGCACTGAACACTTATAATTTAAGATTTTGGAGGACTAATTATGATGAAATGCCTACCACAAGTTTGGGAATGCAGGAAACCAATTCAGAAAAGAATCAGGTTTAAGAAATTAAACCATTTAAGAAATGGTTTGGCCAGTCATCCTCATAGAAGTAAAAATTGAAGCCATGAAAGTCAAATAGGGAGAAGTCACACTCAGAGACTCTGAGTGAAGACCTTGAAGATAAGAGAACTGAAAATAGAACCATGAGAAATCTCACTGTGTCTAATAAATAAATAGTAGGTTAGGAATTGTGGTGGCTTCAATAGTGTCCCCCCAAAATTCATTTCCACCCAGAACCCCAGAATGTGACTTTATTTGGAAGTAGGGTTTTTGCAACTGCAATTAAGTTGTGATGAAGTCACAATACAGTAGAGTGGGCCATAATCCAGCGATTGGTATTCTTATAAGAAGAGGGAAATTTGGACAGAGACAAATGTACATAGGGGAGAAGGCCATGTGAAGATAGAGGAAGCCGAGGTTGAAGTGATATAGCTACGCACCAAGGAATACCAAGAATTGCCAGGAGCCATCAGAAGCTGGGAGAAGGCAAGGAAGGAGTCTTCCCTAGAGCCTTCAGCGGACCATGGCCCTGCTGACACTTTGATTTTGGACTTCTAGCCTCTAGAATTGTGAGAAAATAAATTTCTGTTGTTTTAAGCCAGCAAGTTTGTGGTAATTTGGTATGGAAACGTCAGGATACTAATACATAAATCAGCAAAGAAATGGCCAGAGAGGAAGGCCTAGGAGACAACAGTGTCAGTTTAAAGGCATAGTGAAAAGTTTAAGAAGCATGGGGGGACTCTGCAGTACCATAACTACCAAGAGAGTACATTGTAGACTGGAAAAAAAAAAAAAAAGAAAGAAACAAAGCTGTGGATTTGACAACTTGAGGTCACTGTTGACTTGGAGAGAAGTTTTAGTCACGAAGGCACCATGGAAGAGCCATTTCCCTACAATAACGCATCTACTTGGGATCTGTGCTTGCGTCACATTGGGTTTAATTGTTTAACATTCTCACTAGACTAAATTCCATGAGAATAGGGCTCTGTTCCTCATTCATCAGTGTTTCCTGGTCACCCAGAAACTGGAATGTGGGGAAGGAATTGAAGGATGGAGAGGAGAAGCTAGGAATTAGAAAAGAAGTTGTTAATTGGTTTATGTTCAGTCTGTGACGTTACTGGTAGGAGAGTTGAGTCATAAGGTTAAGTCTTTAGAGATAGAAGAAATTAGAAACAAAAAGTCCGTTCTTTAAGAAAGGTCATGAGATTACAAATGGCAAAGACTAAATGAAGTGTTGGTTGATATCCATATGCTGTGTATATTAGCCAACAAACCTTGATAAACAGTAGTATGCCAAGAACAAAAATAGAGAGAGGTTGGAAAAAGACCCCAAGGTTTCAGTATAGGAAGAGGTAATTTTTTAACTCCTCCCCCTCATTTATGGTGTTCTATTTAACACCATCCACAGTCCTAAGAGAACTATATAGTAATCACTCTTAATCCTCACAAAGCTATAAAACCTGTTAACATCCACATTTTACAAATGATGAAACTAAGGTTCAAAGAGATCACGTAACTTTTCCAAGGGCATACCAGTACTGGATAGTAAAGGCAGGATTCTTTCTCAGGATTTCTGATTCTAGAATCCACATTCTTAACTAGAGGGATGGATCTATACTTGTAGATTGATGGAAAAAGTCGACATCGTATTGAATTTGAAGTACTTCAGGGGATCTTCTTGAAGATGTCCTTTGTGAGACTTATGATGAGTGTTTCTTAAATTTTGCTGGTCTGTGGGATGGTCAAAGCAGCAACTTCCTCTAAGCACAGACTTTTTGAAAAGACCTCTTGTTCTCCATTCAGATTCTATACTCTATAATGCATTTGTGTTAGTTTTACTATTATAAAAGAGTATTCTGTCTATGTCATTACTCATTCTGTTCGTTAATGGGGGAGATCCTCTTGCATTTTATAAAGTCAACCTAAGCCAAAGCTTGTGTCAGACAGTTTCACCATCTCAGTGTCAGTGTTTTGAAAGCCTAGACTCAGTGTCAATAAGTAACTGCAGACGGCAACCATTTTTTCCTGCTTTATCAGCCATAGTGGTGAATCACTGAGCAGAGATAGATGCTCACAATACTGCCAAACGCAGTTAAATAACATGTTGGTTTTAGGTGTGTATAGGAAGGACTTTTGTTAAGTATGTTTTCTTGTTAACAGTTCGCTCGAATAGTGGACTGGAATGGTTTGCTTACCTGTTATACAGGAGACACCCCCTTCAAACCATCTCAAGGAAATAATACTCATCAAAAGACATTTTCAGTGAAGAGAGAGGACCGACGTGGTTCTTTGCTTTGGGGAGTGTCGCCATATATAAGCTAAACTAGGATTCTCAAAGACTCCTCACCACAGTCAGCTTCTTGAACACAACTCTCAAACTTCATCTTACTGCAGTGATCTTGCAATGTACATAAAGTGCATTTAGTTTTATATTTGTCCATTGGAAAATAATTAGCCTTAGAAAAATATTTGCTACATATGCCAACTTTGAACCATTCTTTGGAAATAGACCATAATTCTATTAATCTTACCCATATTTTTACCCTTCATTATGACATCTTTTTTTTCTCTGCAAGGAGAAGTCAATTCCAAACATTGACCAGTAACTTTTTCTCTTTAGCTAAATCACGGTATATCTCTGTAAAAGGGTAAACTTCAGAGTTTCTTCCTATTTCATTACAAGCGTATCTTAAAAGATGAGCACTCAAATTAGTGTTTTTTAAATCTTTTTTGAAACACTCTATTAAGCACATTAAGAAAATTCAAAACTAAACTTTGATGTAAGGTACTCCTAGTGATTGTAGTGTATTTAGTGTTTTAGTATTTGCAGAATAAAAAATGGTCTTGAAGAATCAACTTTCTGACAGCTTATCCTATTATAGAGTAGGCTCCATCTAGATATACAACCCTACATTTGTTCCCAAGCAATACTTTGATCTCTTTAAAATTTATGTACCATGTTGCAACTTCAGTAGTTATTTTCTCATGATTATAAAATAGGCCCTCATTAATACCATCACATTGATATAGTCAACATAGGCCAATAAAATAACTAACTCACTAATGCCAGTGGTAAGGCAAAGAACCTCAGTCTATCAAGAGATTATTCAAGTATACATTCTCAGTATATTAAAATGTATCATTTGATAGTATCATCGATGGCACTTTTTTTTTTTAATTTAAAATAGTTTATTTTCAAATTGGTTTACATAAAACACCCAGTGTTCATCCCAACATGTGCCCTTTTTTAATGCCCATCACCCCCTCTCCCCCGCCCATCTCCCTCACCCTCAGTTTGTTCTTAGTCTTTGAGAGTCTCTTATGTTTTATCTCCCTCCCTCTCTGTGTCTCTTTTTTCTTTCCCCTCTTCCCCTCCCCCTGGTTTTTGCTTAGTCTCACCAAGTCACTCATCATCAGGGAAATACAAATCAAAACTACACTGCGATACCACCTCACACCAGTCAGAGTGGCTAAAATAAACAAATCAGGAAACTATAGATGCTGGCGAGGATGTGGAGAAGTAGGCACCCTCCTACATTGTTGGTGGGAATGCAAACTGGTGCAGCCACTCTGGAAAACGGTGTGGAGGTTCCTCAAAAAAATGAAAATAGAGCTACCCTATGATCCAGCAATAGCCCTGCTAGGATGGCACTTTTTTTATTGAAGTATAATTAACATGTAGCATTATATTAGTTTCAGGTATGATTTGATAGTTGTGTGTATTACTAAATGATCACAATAAATCTAGTTAACATCCATCACCATACATAATTCCAAACAAAATTGGTGTGTGTGTGATGAAAACTTTTAAGATACACTCTCTTAGCAACTTTCAGATCTACAACACAGTATTAACCATGGTCACCATGCTCCACATTGCATTCCCATGACTGACTGACTTTATAACTGGAAATTTGTACCTTGTAACCCTTTGCCTATTTTGCCCACCCCCACCCTTGCCCCTGACGACCACCAGTCTGTTCTGTGAACTTCGTTTTATGGTTTGCTTCTTTGTTTGTTTTTAGATTCTACACATAATTGAGATCATATAGCATTTGTCTTTCTTTGTCCGACTTACTTCACATAGCATAATGCCTTCAAAGTATATCCACGTGGTCACAAATGGCAAGATTTCATTCTCTTTTATGGCTGAATAATTTTCCATTATGTATATATCGCACATTTTCCTTATTCATCTATCTACCTGACGGATCTGTCAGGTTGTTTCCTTATCTCGGCCATTGTAAATAACGCTGCAGTGAACATAGGGGTGCATAATTCTTTTCAAGATAAATACCCAGTAGCGACATTCCTGGATCATATGGTAATTCTATTTTTATTTTTCTTAAGAACTTCCCTACTGTTTTCCATAGTGGCTGCACCAATTTATAATCCCAACAAAAGTGCACAAGGGTTCCCTTTTTTTCCACATCCTCAGCAACACTTGTAGTTTCTCGTGCTTTTGGTAATTGCCGTTCTGACAGGTATGAGATGATACCTCACTGGTGGTTTGATTTGCATTTCCCTGATGATAGGCGATGTCAAGTATCTTTTTCCTGCCTGTTGCCCATCTGTCTGTCTGTCTTTGGAAACAGGTCTACTCCGATCTTCTGCCCTTTTCTATTTGGATTGTTTGTTTTTGTGTTTGTGAGCATCTAGTAATTCTTTCTATATTGTAGATATTAGCTCCTTAGTGGATATTTGATTTGTATTTTCTCCCATGATGGCAGTTTTCTTTAGCTCTCTTTTTCCCTCTTCCTCCTTTTTTTCTTGGTTTTGATTGAATACTGATGTGACCTTTTCTGAGATATGTGCATGGTTTTATACATTGTTTCTGTTTGATGAGCTCCATCTGCTAACATGGTTCTTAAACTGATTTTGAAGGAAAACTTCAAGCAAATTTTTTAATTTTTTAAATTGATATGTATATTATATGATTCCTTAAAAAAGACCTCTATCATTCAGTCAGTTTTAGTTGGGAAAAAAATCTGATGATTCCCTGTGAAAAAAATTCTAGGTCTGTGTTATGAAAACATTTCAAACATACAAAATGGAGAGAATACTATAATAAACTCTATGTTTCTTTCACACATTTTTAATAATTGTCAATATCCTCTTGACCTTGTTACATCTATTCTCCTCAACATTTTTTGTTGATGCTGATATTGTTTTTCTGGATTATTTCTTTTTAATTTTTTATTTTTTTTTATTGAGAGAGAGCAAGTACACACGCAAGCAGGGAAGGGACAGAAGAGGGAGGGTGAGAATCCCAAGTGGGCTCCACACTCAGCAAAGGAGTCCAGTACGGGGGCTCAATCTCACCACCATGAGATCATGACCTGAGCCAAAATCAAGAGTAGGATGCTTAACCGACTGACCCACCAAGGCACACCTGGAATATATATTTTTTAAATCCCAGTTATCATAGCATTTCAACCATAAAGACTTAGGTAAACATTTGGTAACAGGTAAAAATATTTAGCTCTAACTTCAATGTCTTTATCATAGCCAGCAAAATTATAATAATTCCTTGATATCATCATATCATTGTCTACATTTGATTCTCCTCTATTGTCTCAAAAATATTTTTTAGGGTTGGTTTGTTTGAATCAGATCCCACTGAGGTCCACACGTTATGTTTGATTGATACGGTTCTTACGTATATAACAGTTCCCCCCCTTCTTTTCTCCTCTGTCATTTATTTGTTGAAGAAATTGGATCGTTTGACCTATAGAATTTTCTACATTTTGGGTTTTGACTCAAAGTTTATAATACTATTTAATATTTTGTTTTCTGTGTATTTTATGTAATCTAAATAACTGTTATGGTGGCTTGATTAGATTTCAGCTTTTTTTTTTTTTTTTTGAAAGAATATTTCCCAAGGGACGCAATATTCTCCCTATCGCATCACAACCAGAGGTGCGTGTTGTCTGCTTATTTCACTTTCTTTTTTAATTTTTTAATATTTATTTATTCTTGAGAGAGAGAGAGACAGAGTGCGAGTGAGGAAGGGAGAGAGAGAGAGAGGGAGACACAAAATCTGACGCAGGTTCCAGACTCCGAGCTGTCAGCACAGAGCCTGACACGGGGCTCGAACTCACAAACTGTGAGATCACGACCTGAGCTGAAGTCGGACGCTTAACTGACTGAGCCATCTGGGTGCCCCTATTTCACTTTTAGTGATGTTAAAATTGATCAGATGATGTCAGATGGATCCATCATTATCAGGTCTCACCCTTCAACCTTTACATACTGATTTTTCCATAGTTTGTGAGCAGTTTGCCCAGCCCACAGAAATTAATTCACCGATTCATCCTTCTCTAAAAGGAAAGAAGCGGCTTGCATTTATTGGGCTATTTCTATGTGCCAGAAATTTTGCTGGGCAGTGTCTAAATTCTTTCATCTGCTCTTCCCAGTATGCATTCCATAATGTCATTACAGTTTTATAGGTAAAGAAACTATGAATAGAATTTACTCAAGGTTATATAGCTAGCAAGTGAACCTAGTTTTGCTAGTTTTAGTTGGTTTTGTTAAAAATTAACCTAGAAAATATTAATTCTCATTTATATATAGAATAGATAGATTAAAGCCAAAAACCAAACTTAAGGAGAATGACAACATCTGCAGCATTTGTATTACTATCAATGAAGGGAAGTTCATGTCATCTAAGCTAAGGACTTCCCATGTCCCAGTTCTGTACCATTGGAGCCCAGCAAATAATTTATCTCAGTCTTAAATATCCCTTTAATGGACTAAACATATATGGTAGTTCATTTTATGGAAAGCTGTGAGGCCTGCCAAATAACATTTTTATAAAATGAAAACTATATCATAAAGCATTTTCTAATAGCGAGGCATGTTAAGCACTCCAGTGTTGATGAGAGAAATCTCGAAATCTTTTCTACATGTCTTTAAACATCATTTGTCTTCACGGTTTGGGGTTACTGTCCAGAGCAGCAAGTTGATGTCTATATGACCTCCCAAAGTCCTTTGCAATCCTGCGATTCTCACACTGATGAATTCAAACAGGAAAGCATTATTGGGCCAAAACTCGAGTGTCTTCAGAGCCAGAATGTAGGGAAAGTTACAAAATACAGATGTCTGTCAGGGATGAGGTCCAAAGGGAGAAGCAGGCCAGAAGTTAGAAATAGATATGTTTTTGTACAAAAAAAAAAAACAACTTTGAATTTGGCTTTTGGCCAGAGGAATTTTTTTAATACTTAGATCAAACTATTAAGCTATAATATTCAGTCAAGATCCAATAAAGTCCTGGGGTTGATGATGTATAGTTGAAAAAAATCATACTTCATTACATTTAAGGAAACTCAGAATAACTCTCAGTTCCTTAGACCTGTGCCAGATTGTACCTTTTAGAGAATCTGTAATCCTATATTTTTCTGTCATGGGCAGAATCATTCTGATGCTCTTCGGAATTGTCAGCTTTTGTATATGGAGAATTATAAATGAAAATCAGCGCCTTTCAATATTGTATAATCATTTAAGATATGGCAAAAATGTTTATGCTCTTCAATCCTAAAAATAATCCATTCTTTTTTTATGGAAAATTCTCTGAAATTAATACCATCTATTTTTTTTTAGTGTTTGTTTATTTTTGAGAGAGAGAGAAAGAGAGAGAGAGACATGGAGCGCAAGCAGGGAGGGGCAGAGAGAGAGGGAGACACAGAATCCAAAGCAGGCTCCAGGCTCTGAGCTGTCAGCACAGAGCCCAACATGGGGCTCAAACTCACAGACTGCAGGATCATGAGCTCATGGAACAGAAATAATGTGTAAAACCATGCACATATCTTAAACAAGGTCAAACTGGTATTGAATCAAAAACAAGAAAAAAAGGAAGAAGGGAGAAAAAAGAGAGCTAAAAAAGTGCCATCACAGGAGAAAATACTTGCAAATCATATATCCACTAATATCCCCTGCAAAATCATGACCTGAGCCGAAGTCGTATGCTTCATCAACTCCGGCGCCCCAATTCCATCTATTTTAATTGCTTACTAAATTTTTAAGAATCGCTTATATTAGGGAATATAAAAGAATTTGTTCTTCACGGGGTTTTTTGTTTTTTGTTTTTTGTTTTTTTTTTACTTTTTCAAGAGTGACATGTTCCAAGAATACTTTTTTTTCCCTTGGGCAGCAGGGTCAGGGGAAGAAGATCACAGTGGGGAACACCCACGAAGGTGCTGGCCATTCTCCGTAAATATAAAAATTGACCTACAGTCACGACTGTTTGTTGGGTGTTTTGGTTTTTTTTTACCCATCCATACTATTTTTTATTTTTCCGTGTTACATTTTTTTTCCCAAGAATCTTAGAGAAAATTTTGCCACATAAAGCTTGTGATGTACCCCTAAACAGCAAATTAGGTGTCTGTGGCTTTCATTCTAGTCTGTGATGTGTTCTGAATTTAACTAAATCGTCTAAAAAAGCATTCCCAAAACTCATCTTTTCCACATTACATTCTTTTTACATGATGATTCGCTTAACAGGACATAGGTCACCACCAAATAATGGTGGTCAGTACAGCCAGAAATTCTATCTGCAAATTTATGAAGAAAGAGCCAGTCATTCTAGCCCAGAAACTTGCCTCCCTGTAGATTTTCTAAGAGGTGATTTTGCAAGACTTAGAAAATTATAGGTATCTATGAGAGCCTCCTTTGTTCCCTTAGCCACCTGAAACCTGAAAACAAACCAAGTGGTGTGATGGGTTTAGTTGATATGTAAACAGACATATTTTCTAACACCCTGTGGCTCTTCTTAATGGTAAACCAGAGAAGTATAAGGTTAAGCGTGATTGGCACTAAACCCCTGTAAGTCATTATTTCAGGCAAATCTGACATGACAGGTAATAGGAAAAGAATCATGATTAGTTTCAAAGACATTCATGTTTTCTTGTAAGGGTATCATAGATACACCATAGATATGGCCGACGACTTCTTTGCATTCCACTTTGGGGCCCTATGTTGAGGTGGTCATTTGAGAATATGATTGTCTCAGGAAACTATATAGTCTACTCATGTTTGCTTTATCAGATTTGAACATATGATTTCAAACTCCAAGTGCTTTTATGTGGTGTGAACAAAATTATATACCTAATAACAAAAAATTAATGCTTCCTAATTTTCAAGTTTATATTCAAATACATGTTATTGATTTTTCAAAACAGACACTCCACAATGGTTTGCACCAATTACATTGTCATTTTTTGTCAGTTGGATTTATATATATCTGAAATATAACAGTTCGCATTTAATTTAATGGTATGAATTTTGTATTCATTTATAATGTAATATTTCCAAGATAGAGAATGCCTTCAGTAGAATCTTGAAAAGATAAAACACATCTTGTACGTATGTGAATTTGTTATTTTTCTGTGTTCATTTCTTGCCACTTCTTCCAGAAAGCCTTCCCTGATATTTTCTGTCTCCATGCAGGCAGGGAACATTGCCCCTTTTTAGCACACCCATGTTACCCTGGGCCTATTTATATTACTGATTCCCTCCTTAACTCTGGGCTTCTTGAGGGCAGAGTTTGTATGATATTTATCTTTGATCTCTAATGCCTGTCATAGTACCAAGTGGGTACTGACTGTGATTGAGTGAAAGCCTAAAAAAAAAAAAAAAATAGGATAAGTTTACCCTAATGCATTGAGACTGTCTCCTCAAAGTAACTGCCAAAGTAAGGCCTTTGCCTGCAGGCGGTGTAGCCTGGGTTTTATACCATTGGCACGATCTGTTCAGTGAATCTGGGAAACCTCCTGAAAGAGAAGCCTGAAGACAAGGGGACCCTTGCAAAATTTCTGGTAGAAGTTTTGAACAAAGAGAATAGCAGCTGGGATTATGTGCTTATTCTACACAGGGTTCCTTTGAGGAAAGGCAGGAAGTTACAGAGGTACCCAAGCTGGAATTCAGCATGTGCAAGTATGCGTAGATAACTACAACACAAAATAGTATTACTAAATGTCATAAGAAGACTTTAAGTTCTGTATGTTTTGGGCATTCGGAAGAGAGATCACTTCTCATTTGGATGATTGGAGAAGGGTGTTTTGTTGTTTTCGTGGGAGGAGGTGAAGAGAATAGTTTTGAAAGATGGAGGAGATTTCAGGTAGCATTGATGGAGATAAATTGATGACAGCTAAAGGCATATGTAATGTAAAAGTAGAAGGTTAGTCTGGAAAGACAGGGAGGGGCCAGAATTTGCACATAGTTCCTTAGGAATGTTCATGGAATTTGCACACAGCATCATTTTTATCACACTGAGATTTATTCCCCTAGGACACTTATCCAGAATATCAGAGGTCAACCAAGGTTACTATTTTGAAAACTACACAGTACAGTCTGCCCCTTACTCAGGAGATGATTAGGCAGGCCTAGTTTCTTTAATTTTTTATAATTTTTTTTCTTTTTCCTTCCCGTTATGTGCCTGAAAATAAGTCTTCTCATCATACTTTCATCAGAGTCAAAATCACAGGAGTCACTTGCCTGCTTATTAGCAGCTTGCCTTTATCACAGAAACAATAAATACTTGATGAATAAATTAAGTGTAATTGATAAACTAATCTCATTCTTATACATATATTTATGTATGTGTGTGACTTATATGGTACATATGAATATATAAAATAATTATAAATATTGTCAAAAATTATGAAGAGTCTGAGTTTTATCTCATTTGCAGTTGAACAGTGTAACCTGCCACACTCCCACGGATACTGATAGAAAACACAAAAATACTGGATCAGAGATGAAGGACAGCTTATTACCTACAACAGAGTGCATATGCGCTGCTTTCCAACCCTCAGTTTCCTCAGTGTAGCATGAGAAGAGCTAGATGACACTGGCACACGCAATGAGTTACTTTACAGAAGGGGAACCCAGAACTTGGGGAACCTGAATCTTTTATAATGGGCAATAAGCATGCCTGCCCTTTTCTTTGTAAGGAGACATTATCTCTTTCTTCCATAGCTGTTCGCTATGCATAGGTCTTTGGAAAGATAGTCTGGAACAAAGACAATGCTTTTACTTCTAAGATGTGTAGAAACATGATAGACTCATGAAGAGTTTTTTGCCAACAGACATATATTCTAAAGGGCCTCTGTAAGGACAAAACTATTCATCTAATTGAGGGATCAGCAAACTATATGGTCTGCAGGCCAAATACAGCCCAGCATCTATTCTTGTAAATAAAGTTTCATTAGAACACAGGCATATACTCATTTAGGTATTATCTACATGCTACAATTGGCAAAGTCACGTAGTTGGAACAGAGAGCACATTATTTGTATATGTGTGGGTGTATATGTGTATATATATATATATATATTTATATGTATATAATACTCCCACACACACATACTTCCTCACATGTTTGATATCTAGACTTTTCCAGAAAAGTTTGTTGACCCCTGTTCTAGTTTAAACACTTAGGACAAGCCTTTATAAAATATGCTAAGCTTCCTTTGTGTATTAAAATATTGTCAGATTTTTAAAAGTTAATCTGGAATCCCTGTTGACTTCTTCCCAATTAGTAAGGGTTATACTATCTATACTATAGTTCTCTTTCTTATTTTAAAGAATTATTAAGAGCAATTATCAATGATTACTGTATTTATAAATTTTTTAGTTTTAAGAACAATCATAAAGCAAGTTATTGCAATATATAAGTATTTGGTTTATGAGCATTGCCTATTTGTCAGGTTGCATAGTTTCAAGATCCTTAAAATCAGGTAACTAAAATACAAGAGTCAATATACTGAAGTAAATAAGGTCTCTGAGTTCTAGAATCCAGCAGAATCCTTAGTAGGTTGTGTAACCCTTTGGAGTTCTCTTGTTCTCATCTGTAAAATGGATATATCCTTAACTAATTCACAATAATCAGGATTAAAATAAAATAACGTAAATCTTGGCACATCGTATATACTTTAAGATAGAACTCTCTTCCTAAAATATAAACTTAAAAACCAAACTCTGTATGTATGTGTTACTTTAGAGTTGAGAAAAGCTAGAAAAATCTTATTATCTAATTTTCTATAGATAAGAAAATTGAGACTCAGATTGGTTAAGTGAATTCAACTCAAGGTGACAAATCTAGTCAGCAACTAAATTTAGATAATAATTAAGCTTTCCCTGATTCCCAATTAGTGTTCTTTACAGTATACTGTGTACATTTCATTGCTTCATACAAATGAGTAAAATACCTGAACAGTTACAGATGAGACTAGAACACGGTACTGAGTTGAGGACTTGTCTTACTTTTAAAAGAAACCACAAAATAGTAAAGGTGCCCCTGCTTTAGGTTAGTTTCGACTCAGAAGTTCTGAATATATTTTTGTTATTTCTCTTTAAGGAAGAATGTTATCTAGAAACATGTCATATGACACACCTGCATTTGCTTGAAACTTGGTAGCTTGATAAATTGATAAGATAACTGGGTCATATGTTAAGGTTTTTGAAAAACCAACCCAAACACAGATCCTAATAAAAGAATGTTACATATTTCCTTTTAAAGGCTAAAAAGTATTTCTCAGGGCTCTTAAATTACCATATTTTGATACCAAGGGAAAATAAAATCTGGAGTTAGAGTCTTGTTTGTACTTAGAGGGTTTTCCGGACAGGAAGGCAGTCTTGATGCAATGCAGTAAGCCACAATACCAGTGGGGCATTACAGGTGAAAACTCTGCAGCTGTACCCCTTCACCACAATGTATTACAACTGTACGCTGGAAGATTTCCTGTACAGAAATAGGGTTTGGTTAACTTTGTTTCCCAAGAGTAGATCACATTCAAATGTTATAAAATCATGATTTCCTGCATTTGAATACTTGTGGTTTCTCAACTGGTTCCAATATTTTAAGTTCTTTTTGTGTGTGTGTATAGCTCCCATTAGTTGAAGATGTATAGAAGCTTTCCTTTTCCTTCACAATCAACTAAAAAGCAGATACATAGAAAAAGAAACTAAAAACATTGGAGATTGCAAACGTATTCATATTACATGTCATCATTAAATGGTAGATTTATACTTTGAAGTAGAAATTTAAAAGCTCAGCAAATGTCATTGTCAGAATACATTTTTTAACTATTAACTATTGAAAAGTATCTCTACTCAATTGCATTTGTTCTCTGTAATGTTCTGTTGTCATTATAAATAACTGATGATGAGAAATGTTCTTCTTATTTAGAAGGACAGTTAAGTTGAATCATAATTATAAATAGAAACTTCTGTATTGTATGAAGGCGATGCTGGGGGGTTTTTTGGTTTGTTTTGTTTTAGCTTATTGGATTTTAATGATTATATTGTTGTCCATTTATCCTAATTTCTACATATATGGTGTCTCTTATAGTCACCCTTCAATCCACTATTTCATTCTCAGATCTTTTTATATTTTAACTATTACCGACTCTCTTCCAGTCGTCAGTTAAAAACTCTGTAACCTATCTATCTCTAATCTTTCCAGTGCATTCCCCGTGGGGAGTATACTTCGTGTTAATACCAGTTTGATACTGTTATAAATACAGCATATACTTTTAATTAGTTAATGAGGTAAAATAACTGTATATTAGCACAATAAGAGTTTCACAACAATTACTCTTTCAAAAGTTATCAAATAAAAACATTCCAGTGTGAAAAGCCTTCATTTCACCCCACCCCAAGGGTGATGTCAGAAAGAATTTGAGGAAATTGATTACTTTTAAGGCTGCTTATGGCAGTAGATAACAGATACAGTTTTCACCTAACCAAAAAATTCAAAAGGAAAAACTGTAGAACGAGATGTTTACAGAGTCTTTGAAAAGCTGCAGCAGATTCCCGGGAAACCAAGACAACACGCACATGGTTAGGGCTGTGTACTCTCCCTGGCCTCTGCACACTGCGCAAGATTAACCTGAGAGCGCCCTGTCTCTCACCAGGCTCTGTGCAAGCAGGAAAGGAAAGCTAAGGCAGAGTTGAAGGCATGTCTCAACAGGCATATAGAGCCCCTCAGCAAAGACTTGGGGGCTTATTGGTTCTAGATCTTTAAGAAATTCTCTCATCATTAACTGACCACTAAGCTCACCAAGTAGAGACTCCAGTGGCCACACAACCAAGAATATGTACTTTTTAGAACCGATGCATAAATGTTACTAAGCACAAACAACAACTGCAGGAAATAGCAATGACAAGAAACCTTGAGCGAGGGAGAGAATTTCTATAGTTGTCACTATTTATTAGTAATATAATAGTAATATAGTTAGTACCCATTAACATAATAACATTTTGTGTCAGTTAAAATATCCAATTTTCAGGGGCACCTGGGTGGCTCAGTCGGTTAAGTGTCTGACTTCAGCTCAGGTCATGATCTTGTAGTTTGTGAGTTTGAGCTACACCTCGGGCTCCGTACTGACAGCTCAGAGCCTGGAGCCTGCTTTGGATTCTGTTTCCCTCTCTCTTCCCCTCTACTGCTTGTACTCTCTCTATCTCTGTCAAAAATAAATAAAAAAATTAAAATTAATAAATAATAAAAAAACCTTAAATAAAATGTCCAGTTTTCAACAAAAAAGTATGTGATATGCAAAGAAAGTATGGCCCATATATGGGAAAAAGCAATCAATAAAAGCTGTCCCTCAGAAGCCCAGATGTTGATCTTGCTAGACAAAGACTTTAGCTACCTATTTTAATATGTTCTAAGATTCTAAAGAAATCCATGTCTAAAGAACTAAAGGGAAATATGCACCAAGTATATCAATATATAGAATTTCTAAGATTCTAAAGAAATCCATGTCTAAAGAACTAAAGGGAAATATGCACCAAGTATATCAATAGATAGAAATTATAAAGAAAAAAATTAAATAGAAATCTCCAAGTGAAAAAGTATAGTAACTGAAATGAAAAGTTTACTAGAGAGGCTCAACAGCAGATTTGAGTAGGGAAGAAAGAATTAGTATGCTTAAAGATAAGTTGATTGAGATTATTGAGTCTGAAGAACAGAAAGAAAGAAGAATTAAGACAAATGAACAGAGCCCCAGAGACTTGTGGAATACCATCAAGTATATCAAGATATGCATGATGATAGTCCTAAAGGAGAGGAAAGAGAGAGAAAGAATACTTGAAGAAATCATTAATGGCTGAACACTTGCCAAGATGGATTTAAAAACACCAAAAAACAAAACAAAAAAAACCATTAGTGTACACATCCAAGAGCTCAATGAACTCCAGGTAGAATAAACTCCAAGATTTCCACACCAAATCCAATCACCCTGCCAAAAGACAACTTGTTGACTCATCATATATATATGTAAGGGACACTCAATCAGATTAACAACTGATTTCTCATCAGCAACCATGCAGGCCAGAACCAGAGAAATAACATATTCAATGTGCTGAAAGAAAAAGCCTACTGAAGAGAAAACATTTGCCAAAATAAGTCACTAAAAATGACTGCGATAAATGGTAAAGATCAAAATGGATTCCACATTCATATTTCTTCCCGAGAATCCACTTTAAAGGAATGGGAACTGGAAATTGTAAATGACACATTATGAGGGCTGTTTTTCTTCTTTAAAGATGATTAGTCGAAGAACATAGGATTCCTAATCAGTAGGTCTGTCTTGTTAAATGTGTGTTCTTGAACACAATACTGAACTTCTCTGGGCCACAGTTAACCAACTGTAAAATGGGATTAATGTTTTCTAACTAAGGTAATCTATGAAAAAAATCTTGAGGTGCCTGGATGGCTCATTCAATTAAGCATCTGACTCTTGATTTTGGCTCACGTTGTAAGATCGAGCCCTGTGTCAGACTCTGCGCTGACAGCACAGAGCTTGCTTAGGATTCTCTTTCCCTTTCTCTGCCCCTCTTGCGCTCACACACCTGTCTCTATTCTATCTCTCTCAAAATAAATAAATAATTTTTTTTTAAAGAAAAATCTTTGTAAGTTGCGAAGGGCTATTCACAAGGTAGTTTCTTCTGCCGCAGCTGCCATCAGAGTTATTACTACAAAAGCATAGGTGACGGTGGAAAAGCAGCTGTTCTTCCCTACTGTAATCACCTGGTAACTTGGTATCCTGGGAACTCTGGAAAGGTGGTGGGAGGAGTAGTAAAGGTGGTCTCCCCTGCTGTGACCAGGCTTTCATAACTTAGTCCTGACCAGAAGTTTCAGCTTTGTAGTCACTGACGAGCCCTACACAGCTACTCTGCCTCTCTTTGTCTAATACAAAGTAAACGATAGTTGAAGCACACAGACTACATCACTTGCTACCTCTCCTCTCTCTCTGCCAGCTCTTTATTATGCACGTAGATACAGGGAAGACCCTTTCTCTGTGTCCTCGTCCTAGGTTGCTTAGTGTGCCTGAGTGGGCAAGGGGGCAGTGGCCCAGCTTCAGCAGCCCCTGCCCAGAGAAATCGAAGCTGTTTATCTCTGAGGACACATGGGCATTTGCAACCTTGCTAATAGTCTTGGCAGTACTATTAAGTAATAAAAACAAATTAAGTGCCAAAATATTCTTTGTACCAGAAATACTTTTAAATAGCCAACACACATGCAAATCTTCCCAAATTAGCCATCAAATGGAAACAAATTGTGGAATAACATTTTAAATGCAAAAATACATGTGCTCTTACCAACTGGCAGATAGACAACCTAAAATGTATTCATATGCAAAGACCACATATGCGTAGAGAACAGTTTATTATGTATGGCTGGCTAATTTTTTAGATTCTGTCAAATAATGGATAGGAAAACAAAATGTTATAAAAAAAATATATAATCTTGACAGTCATTTGAAATGTACCATGTGTTACATGTGGAATGTTTTCCAGTGAAACCAATTTACTTGTTCCCACTTCCCATGACTCAGTATTAGATATTCAAGCTTTCTAAACTATTTTTTGGCAACCAAGCTTCCTTGGAATGGTCCTCTTTCCTTCAAGTTGTTCAGTGCAGGCATTAATAATAAATCCTAGTTATAGATATGTAACTAAAGATCATTCGCGTCATCTCTTTCAAACCTAAAAGCACATAATAAAGTTATTTTAAATAGATCACACAAAACAGAGCACAGGGTTACTCCATGAGAATAATTAATTGCTACCATATGAAGCACAATCTGACTACGTTCCGTTTTTAGTTTAATTGTGTTACTACTAACCTAGAGATTAGCTGGGCCTGTCAACTCCTAACTGAAAGGCAAAGGAAGTGAGCTAATGTAAGCTTTGCTGAAAGTAGGCGTGACTGCGAAATAAAATGGAAGGGCTCGGTATATAAAACAAGACCTTTGTAAAAAAGATTGTTTAAGAAGGTAAACATGTTACCTTTTCAGCACCTATCTTCATCTTAAAAACCTTATTAAGCATATATACCACATATTAGACTTTGTGCTATTAATTCCTCAGAGGAATAGCTAGACTTCTTTAAGAATCCTTCTCAGAGAGGGGCGCCTGGGTGGCTCAGTCGGTTAAGTGGCCGACTTCAGCTCAGGTCATGATCTCATGGTCTTTGGGTTCAAGCCCTGCATCAGGCTCTGTGCTGACAGCTCAGAGCCTGGAGCCTGCTTCCAATTTTGTGTCTCCCTCTCTCTCTGCCCCTCCCCTGCTCACACTCTGTCTCTATGTCTCTCAAAAATAAATAAACGTTAAAAAAATAAATAAAATTAAAAAAAAAAAAAGAATCCTTCTCGGAGAACACAAAGAACACAAGCCAGACCTCAGGAAGGAGCAGTAGGCTGACATCTAGAACCAAAACCATTGTCCCCAAACCCTCCTAAATCGGGACTCCCTGCCAACACATGCCTCTCTTCCTTCCTTCCTAGTCACTCCCCAGACGAGGAGATCTCTCCCCTCGTGTACAGATACAGATTTGTATCCCTTTTTCCTCCTCTTACCGACCTCCTCTCTTCCACATCCCAGACCCTTCCACTGAACCCTCTGGAACACGTGCTCTATGATTAGTGAACTCCCCTAAACCTCAACCTTTTCTTCAGGCATTTCCCTGCCCCTTTACCTTAGATAAAATCTTACTGTCCCCTGGGGCTCTGTGCCACTCTCTCCCCCGAGGAGTCAGAAGAGGAGATGTTCTTGCTCACCAGTGCCACTTGCCTTTACTCCTGTGAAATCTCCCTGCTCCTTTGAGACCCACTCCATCCAATGATTTGTCATCCCCACCCTTCTTTGTTGTTGTCATCTACTAATTTTTTGGTCACTCTCCCTAATTCTCAGTCTTTGGCCCATGGCCTCTTTTTTTTTTTTTTCCAAATTTTTATTTAAATTCTAGTTAGTTAACTTATAATACAATATTAGTTTCTAGAGTAGAATTTAGCGATTCATCACTTACATAAAACACCCAGTGCTCATCACGAGGGCCCTCCTTAATACCCGTCACCCACTTAGCCCACTTCGCCCGCTTCCCTGCCATCAGCATCCACGCAGATGACCCAGCCAACACCTCAGCTCGACCTCCTCACTCAGTGATCTTCTCCACAACATCCAGCTTCTCGCTGTCACATACAAGCCGCAGACCTTGTCATCACCCCAGACTGTTCTGCCTCCTAAATCACTCCTCCCAGCATCTCATCTCACCTGCAGTCTCTCTCTCCAGCCTGCTCACTCAAGTCCTACTATGGTCGTTCATTAAACAGGATACAAACCTATATAAACTATATTTAAACCTATCCCTGCTTTCTCCCTGTCCGTCATTGCGCTCTGTTTTCTCATCCCCTTTTAACCAGTTTGTATATTTTTTTATTTTATTTTTTCTAATGTTTGTTTATTTTGAGAGAAAGAGAGTACGCGTGGGAGGGGCAGAGAGACAGAAGCAGAGACAGAATCCCAAGCAGGCTCGGTGCCGACAGCGCAGCTGACAACAGGGGAATAAGACTCGTGATCCATGAGATCATCATCTTAGCTGAAACCAGAAGTCAGACACTCAACCAGCTGAGCCACCTAGGAGCCCCTCGACCAGTTTATATGCTTAATTCATCATTTAAAACACCCTTTTGCAAATAAATACCCTGAACTTTGTTGCTCTGTCTTTCCATTACACTTTCCTGACAAAAGGCTAAGGCTGGACAGACCAAAAGCTGTGACCATGAACTCCCTCTTCCACTCTTCAGAATAGCCAACTCCTTACTTCAGATTTCCACTTGACTAGTTCATTGGTACCTCTAATTCAGCTTCCCCGAAAATGAACTCCTAGCCCTCCCCCCCATTCCCCGCTACCCCACATATACCACAGCTTACTCTCCGGTTAGACACATCAGTCACCCATCTCAGTAAATGATGTCAGCATCCACACAGCCGTTCAGGCCAGAAACCTGGGGGTCATCCTTGACACTTCCCTCTCCTCATATCTACTCAGTTAACAAATTTTTATGTCCCTAGAGTCTCCCCCCAATCACTCTGCTGCCCCCATCCGTACTAAGTGCAGACCACTATACTCACCTCCTGCCTGGCCCTTAATCCAGCCTTGCCCCTCTTTTAACCCATTCTCTACATAGTATCCAGAAGCTTTTAAAATAAACACACATTTGACTGCATTACTTCTTTGCTTAAAACTCTTTGAAGATAACCCATCGATAACGAAGGTAAAGTCAAAAATCCTTAATGTATCCTAAAAACAGTGTTTTTCTTACCTACATTTCACAAATGAGGGAACTGAGGCCCAGAGTCATTAAATACATTGCCCAAGTTGTACAGCAGTGACTTAAGCGTCAGGGCCAGGATTTTATCGTATGGGAGTGTCATACCAAAAAGATGTTTAATGGAGAATTAAGGAAATATAAAGATTATATCTATGTGGTTAATAAATTTATGGCTTAATATATATTTGAATAGACAATTGACTAAAATTACCTTTAACATAATTGTGGGGTTCCTGGGTGGCTCAGTTGGTTAAGTTTACAATTTTGGCTCAAGTCATAATTCACGGTTCATGAGGTCAAGCCCCACATCAGGCTCTGCACTAACAGTGCTTGGAGACTGCTTGGGATATTCTCTCTCTCTCTCTCTCTCTCTCTCTCTCTCAAAATAAATAAACTTTAAAAACCAAATAAAAATAAAATACTAATTGTAATCATTATTAGCTTTGCTTTGGAAGTTTTGAAGACAAATACATTCTTATAATGAGAAAAAGGATTAAATATGCTTTTGCAAATGTACTTCCAGACATACAGTTTACAATTATTTCAACAGAAGTTTATTTGGAGTGAATTTATTAATACCCCTTTGTTTACCAAGGAAAATAGGGTTATACAAAGGAAAATTCTGACAGCCGCATAGCTGACATATTTGGGGATTTATTTCTTTAGTAGTTTTCTATTGTTTTCTGAATTTTCAGAATTGTCTATAATGCTCAAATTGAGGTATGTAACCACAGAGCCAGCCTCACACAAAGTTGTGAACTAAATAAAGTTTTTCTTTGGCTCTCTTCCAAATCTCTCTTTTTGAACTCTTCACTCCTCCTTCCCTGAGTGCCAGTGTTGGTACAGTCCACTTTCATTGTCCATAAACTGCCTCATGGCTTCCCACAATGGTTCCCAGCTTGGGTTGCCTTGTGTTATGGACCTATTCCAACTGTTGCCTTGCACATCAAAACTTACTAGATTTTTTTCCCTTAAAGCCCCACTCTGCTTTCCAATGTGACAGCCAATTTTCATAAGCTATTGTATATTAATTTTAATGGAGAACTTCTGGAGACAATACCAGAAACAAGTCCTTTCACTCTATTTCCTACCAAAAAGATAAGTTTGAACTTTACATTCTATTCTTCGCATTACAAAAAATAACAGGTATATTAAATGTGCTTTTTCTAAACTCATTTGCCCTCCTCCACTGAGATTCATATATCTTACCTCTGCTTCCTACATTTTGTCCACCTCTGGTTATGATCGTCCTAAACCAAAGGACTGACTCATTGGCAGTCACCGGCAGTCCAGAGAGGAGATAAGCAGTGAGGTACTCCGTTATCTCTCAAGTCACAGCCAGCATGGAGGGCCACATTTTAATAGACATACAGCAGAAAACTGCCTCGAGCTATGATGACAGTGTCCTGAATATCCAGGTTCAAGGTTTATTATTTTCTTCTCACAGGCCCAACCCATTGTTAAGGAATCTAGCAATTAGGAACCTTCATCACAACCTAGCTTATTCTGGTAACAATACCCAAGCTTTAGAAGTGTTCTTTGAGCATGAGAAAGATAAATAATTCATAGCTAACATTTTTTAAGCTTTTACTATATGGTATTATATGAGATACTTTGTCTCTTTTAAATCTCACAGTTCATGAGATAGTTCACTTATTATCTCCTTTTTAGAAATAAGGAAACTACTGTTGGAGAAATTAATTTGCCCAAGAACTCCTAGCTAATGGGGCTAGGCATTGAATTCCATTAGGTCTGACACCAAAGTTCACGCTTTCATCTTGTATACTTCTTCATGGAGAATTTTTAATGTGCCAGAGATGGACGGAATCACCTAGTATGCATATATACATTCATTCATTCATGAATTATTCATTCATTCATTCAGCAGCTTTTTTTTTTTTTTTTGAACATTCACTGTGTACACTTTGCCAAGTGCTGTGAACATCCAGAGCTTAGCCAAATGGAAATCATTCCCTCAAGGAATGTGCCTACCAGGGAAGATGTCATGTATAGAAATAACTATAACGTGAGGTATACAGTGATAAGAGCTATGAAACAGATTCCCTTTTTAAAAGTACTATCGGAGTCCAGAAAAGGGAGAGCATTTTTCCATCTGGGGAGGTGAAAAGGCTCCAAGAAAAGTGGTATTTCATTTGGACCTTGATAGATGGGAAGGATTTAAACATGAGACAATGAGAAATGGGAGAGCGTACGGGTATTTCAGGCTGAGAGAGACTATTGCAACAAAAGACCCAGAGAGGAGAAAGTTAGAAAGAGAAAAGGAGAGAATTTCAAGAAATGGTGGGGAAAAGTGGATTACTATGAATGTGTTAACCAGAACATACGCCTCTATTTCATTACACCGTTAGCCTCTTAGGCATATCCATTTTAGCATCTCTCTGTATACAAATGCTCAAGTCCCTCTTTAAAGAAAAGAAACTTTGTTACGGGTAGAGGTAAATAACTCTCATTGAAAGATTCAGAATCACTTATTTTGAAAAGAAAGGTGAAGGAGAAATCCCCATTCATTCAGGAAGCTTTCGTCAAGATTCTCTTATGTCCCCAAAATGGTGTTTAGATGCTAGGAATAGATTTTTAAATAATGTGTCATTTTTACCTCAAGGATCTCAGAGCCAACGAAAGGAGACAAACATGTAAATAGGGAATTGCATAGTGTAATTAGTTTTATGGTAGAGGAGTGATTTAGAAGTGGCACAATCACTGCCTCAGAAGAGAAAATGCTTCTAAAAGAGGTGATACATCTAAGCCCAGTCCTTTTCTTTTTTTAAAGACAAATGTGATTAACCTACGTGTTCTATTTTAAAGCTTTTTTTTTAATTTAGTAATGTATGTTGAATGTCTTTCATGTTAGTATATATAGATATTACTTATTCATTTTAATGGTTGAATAGTAACCTATTCTGTAGATCTGCATGCTATATTTAACTAATCCCCTCTTGATGGATATTTGAGTTGTTTCTGATTTCTTACTAATACACCCAGTGCTGAAATAAATACACGCTTGTATTAGAATCTCTGTAAACAAACTCTTAAATATATACTTCCAAGGACTTAATAGATCTAGATCTTGCTAAATTACCTGCCAAAAATAGTGGGTGAAAATGCTTATTCCCAGAATATGTCCTATGAATTCTATGGCCCAGAAATTGGAACCGTTGGTTTTTTAAAACTGCCAGACTAATACACTAAAAATATTACATTATTAATTTGAATTTGAATTTCTTTAAGTGTTAGGGAAGTTGACTATCTTTTTTTTTTTAAGTTTATTTATTTTGAAAGAGACAGAAACAGCAAGAGTGGGGAAGGGGCAGAGAGAGAGGGAGACACAGTATCTGAAGCAGGCTCCAGGCTCTGAGCTGTCAGCACACCGTCCGATGCAGGACTCAAACTCAGGTGCCATGAGATCATGACCTGAGCCAAAGTTGGATGATTAACCAGCTGAGCCACCCAGGTGCCCCAACTATCTCTTTTTATTTATTTATTTATTTATTTATTTATTTATTTATTTGTGCACAAGCAGGGGAGAGGCAGAGGGAGAGAGAGAGAGAAGGAAGGAAGAATGAATGAATGAATGAATGAATGAATGAATGAATGAATGAATGAATCCAAGGCAGGCAGCATGCCCAGTGCAGAGTCCAATGCAGGGCTCAATCTCACAACCTTGAGATCATGATAAGAGTCGAAATCAGGAATTAGATGCTTAACCGATTGAGCCACTCAGGTGCCCCTGAAGTAGATTATCTTTTCATGTTTACTGGCCAATTATTTTTCTTTTTCTGTGTACTAATTACTGTCAGAGTCTAGGATTTTACTGTATGCAGGCTAATAAATGAGCCTGTTAGTGTTTCCTGGCTGCTGGCAGAAGACCTAAGACTCATGGGTTAGAAACAGACAACCTTGTTACTCAGGGCACAACAGCCACCCTGAGCATCAAGTTTGTACTTTGCCCGCGGGTCCCACTAGGGCTGCAGAACAGCCCTCAGGGGGATGGTTTGCATGCAGAAGGTGTGTGGGACGGCCGAGGGACGTGGAGCTTGTCAAACCCACCACTTCTAGAGCAAGTCTGCTCTTTGTCCTAAAGAGAGATTTTACCTCATCCCCCAGAGTTGCTCTCTGTAAACACACCCTGAGGACGAGCCCCAGTTAAGGGCTTTCAGAGCCTCGGACCCTCTGCAGACCGAGCAGTAACATGCAGGGAAGGTCAAGGCCCATGGCTAATTGCCTTTTCCAACGTCTTTCCTTATTTTTCTATATGCTTATTTATCATTTTTTCATTGATTTGTAAGCGTTCTCTGCTCTCACAACAATTATTCATAGATCTGTCATAGAATATTACCTGTCTTCTCCTAGTCTGCTTTTTTTTTTTTTAATTTGATTTTATCCGCTGTGGTTTTGTGGGGGGATTTTCTTCCATGGGTTTCATGCCATACGTATAAAAAGAAAGCTATCCTGTTATGGTAAAAACAGTAACTGATTTTTTTTCTCTTAAGCTTTCAGTTTTGGCCTTTAACATTTTGATCCTTTTGGAATCTACTTTCATATAGGAATGATGCAGGAACCTAGTTTGGTTTTACAAAAATAGCTAGACCGTTCTTGCAACCTAATTTCTTGTCTTTTTCCCCCTTGTTTGAAATGGTATCTGCCTTACACACTAAAATTAATCCGTATTTATCTTACTTATCTTAACACTATTTTTTGTTCTGTTTCTTCTATTTGTAGGTTACTCCCCGAATCTTATCTTTTAATTGCTATAGCTTTATAATATACTTACATCTGGTAGAATTTGTTCCTCACTGTTTCCCTTTTATTTAAATTTTTTTTTGGCTTTTTTCACATATTATTCTTGAATGAGTCTTTTAAAATAAAGTAGGTGTGGCGCCTGGCTGGCTCAGTTGGTTAAGCATCCGACTCTTGATTTCAGGTCAGGTCATGATCTCATGGTTTGTGTGATCGAGCCCTGTGTCGGGCTCTGTGCTGAGCATGGAGCCTGCTTGGGATTCTCTCTCCCTCTCTCTTTGTTCCTCCTCCACTCATGTGTGTGCTCTCTCAAAATAAATAAACTGTAAAAAAAAAAAAAAAAAAAAAAAAAAAAGTAGATATACAAGGTGAATATAGAATTTCTGTGAAAAGAAATTCTAAACTATCTTTTACAACTTTATCCCTTTATAAAAGTCTCATTGTTATAACTTTTATGGTTTAATATATATTTCAATATATATATATAGAACTGTAAATAGTTTCTATTTGCAACTTCTAAAATCTTCTCTATTTTAATATAGATTCCTTGTAGTTTGGAATACTGGGATGAACTCCAGAAGGTTTTTGTTGCATTTCAAGAATTCAGTCTGTCCGAAAGCAAAGTTTGTGAACTGCAGTTGCCAGATATCAATCTTGTGAATGACCAGAAGAAATTGGTATCCTCGGATCTTTGGAGAATTGTCTTGAACAGCAATCAGAATGGTGCTGATGACCAAAGGTAACTCAGTGAAAAATGAAATGGTGACACTCTACTAGGAAACAGTCAAGTCCACTTCTCTGGTGACCCCTCACTTGGCGGTATCTCAGCTGTCAAGCCACTGTGTCTGTGTGAACTACAGATGAGAGCTAGGAATTAAGATAGAAGGTGATATCTCAGAGTCTGTGTACTAACAACCCTAAATTGTATTCATAATCTGGGCTTATGAGCCCTCAGTAAGAACCTGTTCCTTAAATATAAAAACAAAAGGTGCAAAAAAAACAAACTACCAAAAAAAAAAAAAAAAATCTAGTTGTCCTGAACCAAAAAATATAAAGGAAGGAGCCATTAATTCTCCAACAGACTCTTAATGACACAGTAAACAATATGCGTAATGACAACCTGGGGCATTAGGAGAAAGATTAAATAAAGTGAATTGTCTGCCTCTAAAAAGATAAATTTGGGAAATATTTCTTAAGTGATTTAAAAAAAAAAAACTTTAAAAGACAGACCTCTAGACATTAAAAACTGGGCTAACCAAAATAACTTCTATCCAAAGGGTTTCTAGATAGCTCTAGACTCTATTTGGCCATGGTGAATCTCCCGAGCTGTAGACTTCAGGTATTCCGAATCATGTCCTCAGCCTCCCTGCTCCACAGCTCCTGCGGGGTATCTGGTTAGTGGCGGAACAGGGCCAGGTTCTCGGTTTCCAGTGTTTGCCTGCTTGATCCATCCACTAACTTAGAGAAGAAAAAAATTGGCTTCAGTAACCTATTCTTCAGCGCTTCTTCCAGTTCACATATCCCTCTTAATTAAGCCTTTCTGTCCACGCTCCCGTAAAAGGTGAGAAAAAGAGACTAAATCACGATCAGCGGAACAGTTTTCTTGGGTCATATGATCGTACGTGCACGGCGGGCCCAGCCCATCTTGCTGTCCATCGCTTCCAGTGTCCTGCCTTCCAGTTCTCCGGATGAGGTGGCTTTAACATGATCTTACTCCTCTTACATATTCCCTCCTTCCCCCCTCCAACAACATTCTGACACTAACACAGAGAAAAAAATCTCCATTACTCGTGACACCCTGCAAAGAAACTGTTTTCTCTTTTCTGTTACCTTTATTTTTGCCCATTAAGGTGTCCCTTTACAAGGTTATAATTGTGTGTGTGTGTAGCACATCACATTGCATTCCTATTCCTACTTGATACAAATAGTTGTGAATGCTTTCTCTATTTGTATTAGTAATGATATGTGTTCATTGAAGGGCATTTGGGAAATAAAGGAAATTCCACCACCCATAATCGTATCACACTGAAACCTCTGTTATCACTTTAATAGTTAACATGCTACTTTCAATAGTTAAAATATTAACATTTTAATAGTAGCCTTACTTTGACTACTTTGTATGCTTAATAATAATGTTTTATACTTTATATATTCTATTTCTGGGTCATTTGGGCTTTTTAAGAATAGTTACTTTTCTATTACCTAGTAATTACAACTAGTAAAAAGATATTAAAGGAGAGGCATCTTAATTATACCTATTTGCATAATGCAGCAATGGAAAGAACACCCATCCTGTGAGTAGTCAGCAAATGGATAGGAAGATCTCCTATTCTAAGTTACAGGTTTCCTCGTCAGAAACCGGGAAATCTCAGAAAATAAAGCTATAAGTAATGAAATTGTGTTTTTTTTTTTTTAATCCGAGTTTCATTATCAGTATCAAATTAGAAATCATTTCTTGATTCTAATCATGAAAGAATGCATTTTCTGCATTGAAAGAAGCATTTCAGACAAGGTTAATTCCCCTGAATCTGAAACATTCATAAAAATTACTTTCGTGGTAGGCTTAGCACTACAGAAACATGGAACCTTTAGGGAACGGAAATTTATGCAGACAATCAAATTCAGGCAATTTTTCACCAAGCTTTTGACAGTGTAATCACAGACTTTTGTCCTCACCTGGGATTTTTCAAGTTACCTAATATTTCACAATCGATCTTGCTTTGTTTGACATTAACCATTTTTCAGACAGAATTTGATATTAATGAAATTAAATTTAAAGAGTTGGTTTAAAAGTCCACATAATCAGACCCTACTAAGACACTTTTCAGAAGGAACAATAAATATAGTTTATCCAATCCCTAGAAAGAAAACATTAGTGCTATAATAATATGTCAACATTTCATGTAGAAAGAAAACTGTTAACAGTTAGCTCCAGTATATTCTGTCATGAGAAATTCAGAACTGGAGGAAAACCTGATGCTTTTGTGATTAGAGATTATCTTAATATTCTCGGTGGTTTGAGAAGGATATTCAAGAGATTATTGTACATTCCAGGAAGAAAGTTTATAAAAATAAGTCCCATAAAGTTTAGTCTTCAAAAAAAAAAAAAAAAAAAAAGGCAGCAGCAGCAAAGAGAGTCTTGTCTACAATTGGCATAAAGTTACTACAGTGTAGGGCAGCTCCGTGGATGAGCATCAGTATATGTATGCAAATAGAAGCACTACTTAATAGAGACTTCCAAGTTAGAAGACCTGGACTGAAGTCCTGGATCCATCATCAGCTAGGTAGTTGGCCTGGAGAAACCGATTTCTGAGTTGAGGCCTTAAGAAATGAATAGGAGCTAACCAGGCCAAGGAGTGGCAGGTAGCCTGCATTACAAAGGACTGGAGACAACAGAACCAGTCTCTTAAGCCTTTGTCTGTTTATCCCAGACAGGTAGATTATCTTTATTCATTGCCTGTGGATTTGTAATAATGACATTCCACCGTCTTTAACGAGCGGTTTGCTCGATCATATGAAAATGAATGATTGGTAATGATTATGCTTTTTTGAAGGTAGCATTTGAAGTAGGTAACTTCAAAACCGTGGGCAGGATTAAGCGATGGTACAGCATCCTGGGGCTAGGAATCCTGGAGAACCATCCCATCCTTAGTTAGAGCTGAGGGACCAGGGGAATACCTGCTTCAGCCCACTCTCCTCTCTCCTTCTCATCTCCTGTGGGCACCTCCTGCCGGCTGAACCAAAGAACAAGCCAGAGGACAAAGCAGCTTGTTGAGAGAGTCCAGTGGCAGAGAAGAGGATGAGGAAGGGTGTAGAAAATGGATCTAGAGAGCAAACAGAAAGTAGCTGGTAACTACACATTCTATTTGGAATTTACAGTTTCTTATCCAGTGACTGGCCTGAGAAGGAAAAAAGGGAAGCAGAATGGTGGGCCCAGTTCTCAGGCTTTGGGCCACTCTGCCAGGTTCCCTGGGTTTGGAATCAATTAGATGTCTTCTGTTGGACCAGAGCAACTGTCTTAATTTGTTTCCCCCTTTTAACCTCCACTCCAAATGACTAATTCCAGAAGTATGTGACTATATCAAGTCACACATTACAGGTAATTATCATGTAGCACAGTAATAACTGTGCAGATCTTGATATATATGTCAGTTAACTTTGTGACCAGTTATTTGATGATAATACTAAGCTCTCTTCACCCATGCTTAAGTCTTTGGTGGTTTGTTGTCTTTGGTGCACGGTCATTTTCTCACAACTTTAGAACATGGGAAAGCAGATTGCTTATAAGGACTTCTTATCCCCACCCCCAAAATGCTGGTTAATGGAAGAAGGCATCTTAGGAAAAAAAGTGACTTAAGAAAAAAAAAATGGTATAAGGGTGTGTGACTCTCTCTTCATGCAATGAAAGTTGAAACTCTGTTGTGATTTTTGGAGTACTTTCATCTTTGGTTGTGCCGAAACAAAATATTTTCTCCTACTCCCACTTTTCTCATAAAAGAGGCCACAGTCTCCTCATATTTGGTAATCTCTGAGACAGTGACCAGCAGTTTTGTTTTGTTTTGTTTTGCTGTTTTTGAAGAGAAGACAATCCTTGATTGTTGCATAGATCGACAGTGAAGAAATTAGAGAAAGAGCATCGTGACGATCAAGTCTCTGGATGGGCTCTTTTCTCTCCACCAGTTGAACTGTCTCCTGCCAGAAGATGACTGTGGCCTCCAGATTCATTCCTGTCCATTTGTCTACTTGGATGTACACTTTTAGATATACCTAAATTTGTTGAGTACCATTTCAAAAAATCATTTGACTTTCATCAACCATTTGGGTGTAGACCAAAATATTCTTTATGAGGGCTAAACATGAGTTTGCCTTCTCTCCCCCCCGGTGGGGGAGTCGGGGGGAAGGATGCTTGTATTTTTCCCCAGGTGTCTTTTTGAGGCCTTTTACTCTTTCCTTTGAGTTGGTGATTGAACTCTGTGTAACAACAGGGAGTAACAACAGGGAGTTGGTCTTTTGCTAGGTAATCCTTCTTCCCTTACACATTCCCGATAGTATTCAGTGTTCACCTAAAGTTTCTATGCTGATGATATTAACATGACCCAGAAGTCTCTGTGTCATGGTGCTTATTCTCTGAACTGCTGAAGATTCTTTCTCTCTCTTTTTAATGTCAGATACAAAGGAGTCCTTTACCTGAGGACCTGTTTAAGCCTGTTTTTTAAGCCATGGATTACAACCCATTTAGTGGGTCATGAAATTAAGTTAACAGGTTGCAGCCTAATTGTTTCTAATAAAATAAAAAATATTGGTGTGAAAAGGACAAATAGCAAATAATTCCACTTCTATGAGATACCAAGAGTAGCAAATTTATAGAGACAGAGTAGAATGGTGCTCATCAGGGTTTGGGGAGAGAGGATTAGGGAGTTACCATTGAAGCGATACAGAGTTTGAGTTTAGGAAGATGAAAAATTCTGGAGATGGATGGCGCTGACAGTTGCACAACAGCGTGAATGTACTTAATTCCACTGAACTGTACACTTGGTTAAAATAGTAAATTTACGTCATATATGATAGTATATTTATAATATATATTCATATATATTATGTTATATATTTATGTTATACATCTTTTTTATTTTTAATAAGCCTACGTCCCCACCCCTGCCCATTTTACATGTGTACTAGAGTACAATAAAAGTATATTTTTTTACTTTGGGTTCTAATTACAACATCTTAAAAATGATGATTCTAAGGGGTCGAGAGAACTTGGTGCAGAGACACACACATCCTCCCTTGCCTTCTCGTAATCATGCAGCTCTCTCCCAGGATGGACAGCGCAGTGTTTTCGCAGGAGGCAGAGAGAGTGTAGGTGAACGAGCTGAAGGTAATCACCAACAATTAATGCTAAACTAAGAAACCAATATGGTACCCTGTTTGCCAACTAGAAGTAGAATTTTTTTTCTGTTAAGGAGTGTTAGATATACTGACCAGTTCATATGCAGTATTTCCTTTAATACTCAGTCATTCAATTACTGCACCCGTTTTACAAATAAAAAACCGAGATTGAGCCGGGCCGTGATGCAACTTGTCCAAGGTCGTAATATCAATGATAGAAGTGCAAGCATCTTCAGTAGGTTCTCTCACCGCATTATTCTCTGCTTTATTTTGCTATATTATAAAGCCTTTCTTACTACACAGGGATCCAGAGAAAAGCTCAAGCCTTCATCAGTTAAGTCAGATCATTTTTGGGTACCTGCACTGCTATAGGGATTTACCCCAGAGTGGCATCCGGGAGTGAATCTTTAAGGACTGTGCCTTGGTCTGAGCAATGCCTATGGATCAGTCAAGACACAGACGTACTAAAACATTCCTTGTTTAAAGAGGTGATACCCCTCTATAAGCCACCTCTCTAGAGGACAGTTGATAAGTAACCTTTTGGCAAAAATGAAGATGTGGATATGTAAAACTCCTGCCATAATTTCCACTTTTTAGAATGTTTCCGCTATTCTAAAAATCTGAGTTTCTGTGAATCTTAGAGATATTTCAACTAACTACTGAATCTTGAGTTCTGTGTATTATTACCGTTTGAGAGGTGTTACTAGGAATCGCCATTTTGACTTGCCTCTCTATTTCTGCCAAGTATACATCTCATAAATTATGTTTTTCCTTTTGATACCTGGGTCAAAGTTTAGTGTACCTAATTAAGGAAATTACACAAATACAGCTGCTCCTAGTGTCCCTAAGAGGGTCATCACCATTATATATGACTGTTGAGATCTTTTTTTTCTTTAATTATTTTAAGTTTATTTCTTTTTTGAGAGGCAGAGAGTGAGCAGGGGAGGGGCAGAGAGAGGGAGTCACAATCCAAAGCGGGCTCCAGGCTCTGAACTGTCATCACACAGCCCTACATGGGTCTTGAATTTAGGAACCGCAAGATCACGACCTGAGCCACAGTCAGACGTTTAACCGACAGAGCTACCCAGGTGCCCCTACTGTTGAGATCTTTTTAATCCTTGTGTAATGATGATCAAATTGAGTGTGGAAAAACTATAATTTTACTGATTCAAAATACATTTAAAGTATATTCAGATTGTATATACATATTAATTTTGTGTTTAAGAAATTTTACTTTTGACTCCAATTTTTCAGTAAGTCTGAATTTTTAAATATAGATTAGCTCAGCAGTTATTTTAGTCAGGATTTTAAGATCGAAGGAATATTACTAATTACTTGAGTATGTTAGGAGTTACTTATATAGTAAAAATATCTAAAAAAAAACCCTCTAAAAATTTATGTGTACATTTAATTTAGAAAAAAGTAAAGAATTAATTTGTTAATAATTGCAGCACATATCCATGTTTTAGCAGCCTTTTTCAATTTTTTTTTAAATGTTTATTCATTTTTGAGAGAGAGAGACAGAGCAGAGCATTAGCAGGGGAGGGGCAGAGAGAGAGGGAGACACAGAATCTGAAGCAGGCTCCAGGCTCTAAGCTGTCAGCCCAAAGCCCGATGCAGGGCTCGAACCCACGAACCGTGAGATCATGACCTGAGCCGAAGTCAGACGTTCAACCAACTGAGCCACCCAGGCACCCCTTCAATGTTAAACATAGTATCTCATACTCTCAAGATAGGAAAATAAATCTTGGGAAATCTAAAGAGGGTCAAAAATTGTAGTTGGCAAGAGAAACGTTTCAGAGAAACACCTCAAATTGTGTACTCACTATTTCAAAACTGATCTCATAGAACTCTCGCCTGGATTTTTAATAATATTTTGACATCATACCTTATTTCTAACAACTTCTGAAAGTAGTTCAAATGTGTAAAACACACGTATAGCTAATACATTTTGCTCTTTCTGAATAAATACAAGTTTTGATTTTACCTAGCGAATGAAATCTGTTATTCATAACGCCACAAATAAATTCCTAGAAGGCGGTTTGGATTAGTATGCCCATTTATAGAAGTTTCAGACTATACTTAGATGCATTTCTTGGACATAGCATTTAATCAGTAACAAACTGCCTCAGAGTTTGTGTTTTCTTTGTAGGCACTGGAGATTTACTAACATTGCAGTAAATACCACCACATAACTATAAACCCCTTAAAGTTAAATACTCAGTAAATGTGTTGGAATGCTCCTAGCTTTCATTTTCACAACTTCTTTCAACACTTAGCTGAGGAGTCACACCCTGAGAACCCCACAGGTTGCCCCTCACGCCATTCCGAGTTCCTCTCATGTTTCTGCTCCGGCAGCACTTCTGACTTTCCTGGTCCTGGGTGGTGGTTCTATTTGATAATGTTTCTAAATGTCTGCGTGTTTTATATCACCAGTTAGTTGGTGAGTTCTTTGAAAACCAAGGATTTATTTCCTTAGTTTTCCTGTCATAGTTCTCCCTAGAATACTGTAAATCACAGTGTTTCTCCTTTGGGCTCCTTGTGGACTTGGAAGCCAGGCTACCATAACTGTAGAACAAGTTTCAGGTTTGGAAAGAAGAAGGTGGAGGAGGGTGAGAGAAAATGGGGCAGCATCTATTCAGTGATCCACAATTACCAGAATGTATCTTACCCCATCCCAATCCCCAGTTCTCATGCCTCTGCTAGCCCTGAGGTGAGGCAGTGAGGCGGCGTGTTTCCCCACGCATACCAGCAGCCACCATGTACAAACTCTTCCCTCCTACAGATGCTTTCACTATTCCTTTTTAATGAGATTTTACCCATTTAAAGTGGTGTTAGGAGGATGGGCAAGTGAAGAGAGGACGCATGCAGTATAATTGTCCACAGGACCTTGGTTCTTCTGGTCATGGTCATAACTTTTATATCTCCTAGTAATTAGTGGGTGTTCAATAAAGCATATTGACTAGCTCATAGCAACATGGATGTGAACAATCCGAAGAAGTAAAACAAAGTGCAACATTTCTGGTGACACTGACAGTATTGGGTTTTGGAACAGCAGAGTCATGCTCCAAATTGTGTTGGTCTTAAACTAATAGAAGATCAAGTTGTCTATAAATTATGTGAGATGTGGATGGAAGAAAATTGGGTTGGAGGTAGGTCAATATGACCTGGAGTTTGAGGAATCCATTGAGATTATTCTAACAATAACTTCTAGACAATAATCAGCATGAAAGTCGTTTTTAAAAACAGCTAAGTCATGTGAGTAAATACAGAAGATTTGATGATAACATATTAACTATAGGATTACGAGTGCTAGCTTTAGAAACCCTTCTAGAAAGACATTTTACATACATGGTATTGGGAAATCTAGGTTACTGATCTTCTTTTATTACTTATTTCCCATAGCTCTGCCAGTGAATCTGGTTCCCAAAGCACCTGTGACCAACTTGTAACTCCAACAGCCCTAGCTGCCTGTACCAGAGTCGACTCCTGTTTTACCCCGTGGTTTGTCCCATCTCTTTGCATTTCCTTCCAGTTCGCTCACCTGGAGTTCCATCTTTGTCATCACCTTGATCAACTAGGCACAGGTACTCTTTACTCGAGCATCAGAATAACATCCACGTAATACTTACTGTTTTTCTTGAGTGTTCTCAAGACACAGTTCATTCATTTTTACCCAGATAACTTATTTTCTTTTCAGGAAGTAAAAAGTTGCGGTTGGATTTTCATTTTGTAAATCACAGCATTAGTGATGTTGCTGAGTGCCGTGGTTGCTAATCACTTCCACACCCCAACCTGCCTTCCTACTGACTGCCGCCCACGTGGTGGCGGAAATTTTTAGAAGAGGCATTCATTTCTTCTCACGACACTGGCAAAATTATTCTTGAAGCTGGCTTCATATAACAGGTGTCCCCCTTACTTATTTCATATGATGTCGAACCATCATATGGCCCTATAATATAGATTACCAGTAGTATTGAACTGACGTGATTTTGCATGCTTCCTAATGAGGATTTTCAAGGAAGTTACAAACATTGCAGCTTTTCCTCTTATTCCCGTTAGGACCTTTTTGAAAGAAATACATCTGTTTCTGTTCTATGTCCTGAGCCATTACATTAATGATGGGTAGATTCCAAAAGTATTTGATATTACCTGATTTCAAAAGCATGAATATATTCTACCAAAGATGGGCACACTCTCCAGTAATTGAAAGCACTATTGATTTTACAAGTTGGTAAGGTGGAAGATTAAATTTTCCCACACACTGTAAGTGGCCTTTTATAATGTTACTAAGGTTACACGAATAATTATGCCTAAAAGTCCGTACCAGACCATTCCTAGTTAGAACATTTTGGTTCAGGTTTTCAACCTACATGTAATGGAAAAGGAAAACGAATCAGATTTAAAAAATCAGATTAAAACTAAACACAGCTGCTGTTAAGCATCTTGCCTTTTCAGCAAAAAAAAAAAAAAAAATGGAATTTAACCTGCTTTTTCTAACTCTCTTTGAGTCATGTTTTTGTTTTTGAGATTCGGTTGATAGATACGGAGCATTTCATAAAACCCTCCTTAGATATTTACCTCCTCCTCATTTGATTTGTCGTCTTCGGTGATCAAATTTTTGTCTGTGAACGTGAATGTAAATATGTTTGAGACGTGCTGATTGAACAAAACAGTTTTGTTTGCAAATACCAGAGGCTAACTCAAATATTGCAATGCCTTCAAGAGAACTCCCGCATTTATTAAACAGCAAATAAGGAATTCAGTAACCAAAAAGTGCATAACTTAAATGTCATCTCTTGGTTTCCGTAAAATACTGGCTCATCTCGATCGCTGTTTTTCTTGTTTGCAGCTCCCCCGCAATACCTACAGCCATTTATTTCCGATAAAAATGTGCCCTCGGAACTCGAATACATGATTATCGCCTTCAGAGAGCCGCACCTGTATCTTCGACAGTGGAACAATAGTTCCATCTGTCGGGAGATCCGGTTCTCAGCCCAAGCGGACTGTAAACTTCTCGAGTGCAGAAATGTCACGATGCAAAGCGTGGTGAAGCCCTTCAGCATCTTCGGGCAGATTGCCGTTGCCCACGACGCAGCAGAGAAGCTGCTTGACTGCACCGTCGTAGTGGACTCGATAGGTGTAAACTTCGGGCAACACGCGGTGCATTCTCTCCACACTGCAGTACAAGCTTGGCAGCAGGTACGCACGTCCCAGCCTGGTTTACAGCGTGTCTGCGTGTGATCTTTTACTAGGCGCTCTATGTTATCGCTTCTAATAGTAAGTTAAGCACAAACAAAAATGGGAGAGAGCGAAGAATTTGATGGGCACCGTCACATTTGGGGTTTTCTCTGTTTTGGCAAAGTGAGGCCTGTTATTTTTCAAAGCTTCGGAGACTATGGGTCCTCTACACATGCATAGGAGATCATGCCCACATTTTTGTGACTAATGTACCACATCTGTGCGGAAAGTAACATATTCCCAGAAATTTTTTCCAAGTATTACGGCTTTACTTTGCCAAAGCTTCAACTTAGTTATGTATCAGATTGTCTAAGCATCCATTGCAGAGACGAAGAACCTGTGTGAGCCTTTCTTTTCAGCTTTTCAAAGAGAAAAAGCAGTGAGAAGAAATGCGTAAGTCCAAACAGTCTTGGTGTTTTCCCCTGCGATTCCTCTGCCATTTTTCAATCAGGTGAAGACTCTTCGATCGATAATTGTCTTTTTTTTTTTTACTTTTATCTCTTGCCAGAAAGTCGCCATATCAAAAAAGGGGATGAAGTGTAAGTCTCTGCTGAATGGCATATTTAAAATGAGGAATCTGTCCGTGCCACTAGCATGAAAATAATTTCACAGAATGTTCAGATAATAGTGTGCTCCACGTTTCTCATCGTCAATATAGTATTGTATTTCCATGAAGTTTGTGTTGCTGTTTAAGCCGAGACATTTCCCCACATTTTGTATATGCTGCCTGCATTTGCGCGTAGCTGACTCCCCAGGAGAAATGGCCACTGACCTCATGGGGAGAGGGGGTGGGCGAGGGGGGGCTTTGAGTTCACTAACTGAAGAATTTTTATGGGAATAAACTCTTCTCTTTATATGCATGAAGACCTATATAAGACTAAGGAATTAATTACCTAACATGGCACTACAATAGCAAAGGGAAAGAAGATAACACATCTGTTTTGTATTTTAAAATTCTTTTTTAAGGGCATTCCATGGTTTTCTTGTTGCAGAGGACATGCGTAAAATAAGAGCTAGTGTGATCTAAATCTTTGCAGCTGGTTCGAATAGTGATGTGAAAAAAACCTCCATGGCTCCAATTTCTGTTTTTTGTCATATTTCGAACAATGCATTTAATAAAAAACAAACCTAGAAAAATATAAAAGAGTCATTGATAGAGCGTTTAAACCCAGGATATTTTCGTCTTGGTATCAGCGCCATTATTAGAGGACTCATGTGCAGCAACTACTGCAACATGGCCTTCAGAAATAATCAGTTTCCTTCCAGGGTAAAAATATTCTCTTAGACACAGCTATACATATACATAAAATACGGTGCATAAATATTTAAATGTCTTAAACCACATCAGAGTGCGAATGACTGACTGGCTAACACAGTGCCTTGAAGGAATATTCAGAGTTTTTTTAAAAATGGAATTGTATATTTGATTAAGTAGAGCCATATGTCACGTAGCATATTGCTGACAGGTACATTCTATGAATAGTTGATTCTGATTTATACAGGGATTTGGCAATGTTAACATGAGCCACAAGAGGATATACTTCTGTAATTGTTGCTGTAATTTTCTTGTTTCCTCCCATGTCAAGGGTACTTGCCACCAAGTTTTAATGTGGTAGGCATCTAACCCTGTGTACTCTAATGTAAATACAAAAATGCACTGCTTTGAAATTATAGGACATTTGACATTGAAATGGGTTTATAGAGGGTTATTAAGTTCATTGTTTCTAAGAAATTATGAATGTGGTTTATTCCCTTAGAGGGGAAGCTTAGTTTCCCAAGTTTCGATTCTATTGTGTGTATGATGCTCATATACAGTCCGATTATTGCCGATGAGAAATAGAATTTAATAAGAAAGGTGAGTTATTTGAGTTTGCCACATGCTTTTATCAGATTCCTATCTGAGACAAGTCATTTGTATCCACTGTGGGTGGACCAGACAGTTGAGGCATGAAACAATTTGGCCTTTCACCTTTAGATCACAAGTTCAAGATTAACAGAAGCCCTCATCAGTGTCTGATTTCTCAGGCTGTAGGTTTTTTTTTCTCTTTTGTAAATGATTAATGTTTTGCGAAACCAGATTAAGGACCCAAAACGCCACTTGCAGTTTGCTTTATATTTCTATGCCATATTCCACAATGGGACAAAATGACATTTAAAGGGGATTTTTACTTAAAAACGAAGGTTATGCTCATATGCTCATGTGTCTTATCTTATGCCAGAATGACGTCTGTCTCTGGTTAGTTGCAAACGCCTGCACGATACTCGAGCACAACTCTCAAATGTAAATAAGTCATCTTTTAATTACAAATCTGAGTGAGCATCCTGAGATTTAGACAGTATGATGTCCTATAAAATGTGTACGAACTGTTTTATAATATACCAGAATTTAAGACACTCCAAGAAAGACTTAAACCTATTACGGTTGTAATGAACTCCGCAGATGAAGGGACAGTAGAGAAACAGTTCCCTGAGGACTTTGAGTATTCCGTAGAAACATGTAAACAGCCCCCTTGTGTTCTTCCATTTACATTTTTCTAAAACACTCATCATTTATTAAAGGTCAGTTTTTAGAGATGAGGAAAGTAATATGATTTTTTTTTTTTTTCTGCTCAAGCCCCATCTGGTGACTTAACCTCTGTGTTACCAGCAGATAGATCCCAATTCATTATGAAAACTGACTTTCAATCTCAGGATATCTATCTAAGTGGGAGTTTGGAATCCTATCCCTTTCTTCATGTTTGTACTCTTGGTCCTAAAGGAGAGAAAAATGTTTACAAGGAGAGCAGTTTATGTTGATTATATAATGCTAAATGGAAACATATCATCAAAATAATTATAGACTGTGACTCCAGTTTGATTCAAGATTTATAAATCTTTAAATATGTAAGGCATATAAAAATAAGATTAGGTAGTATCGACTAGAATAGAAATAGGCAGGACACTCAAAGAGGAAAAATTGCTAGAAGAAAATGCACCAAAATATTAACAGCAGTTATTTGAGTGTAAAATTATAGACTTAAAAAAAAAATCCATACTTTTTGTATTTTCTGATTTTTCCTGAATACCTTTGAACAGGTATTCATTTATAACTTTGAAAATTAATTTACCCATGTGTTTGTTTCACACGTGTTTATCGAGTGCTTCTGTGGCAGGCATTATGCTGAGTACTGGAGATAAGAATTATGAATAACACAGACCTGGTCCCTGCCCTTATGCAGCATAGATTCTAATGATGGAGGCAAGGGTGAACCCAAAGTCAAATAATTTCTTAGTCCCCGTAGGGAAAGTGAAACAGTAGAGTATTATGCGAGCATAAAATAGACAGACGTGACCTAGCCTGGGGGTGTCCCAGAAGACTACTCAGAAGTAACCTGCCAACAGGAACCCAAAAGCTGAGTGGAAGGAAGTTAGTCAAGCGCAAAGGAAAAGAGATCCAAGCAAGGGAAAGGCGCAGAGGCAGGAAGGAGTTCGACGTGTTGACCAACTCGAAACGGGGGCCAGTGTGGTATTGGAGGGGCTGGGAAGCACTCGCAGGCCTGGGGTGTAGCAAGCAAGTGGAGAGTGTCTCAAGGTGCGGCAGGGGCCAGGTCAGGCAGGACATTTAAACCCCACTGGCAGCCGGGCTTTGAAATCACAGCTCATGATTAAAAGCCACAGCAGAGAGTAGGGTAGACAACAGATAGTTGTGGGTTGTCATTGCTTTGACCCGAGACTCTATATTGTGATTCATGTGACCGTCGAGCAAGGTCCCCCTCCTTGAGAACAGGGAGATTGGTGAGAATAGATGAATGACAGAGTGAGAAGTCCTCAAGGGTATTTGGAAGAAGGAGGTGTGTCAGAGCCTGTCCATCAACTGCAGCCAGAAAGCACTGCCCATCCACTTAGGGGCCCTTTTTGACCAGGAGTGGATTCTACCTCCCAGCATACCTGTTCTTCAAGAGGTTCTAGGTAGTGTCTTGGTCAAGGCTGGATTCCAGTTACTTTCATCCTTAGACTCCTTGGCTCTAGGTCTCATAATCACTTAAATCACTACGCTCGTGAGTAATGTGTCCCCTTTTACTCTCTCTCCCCTT
Source organism: Paguma larvata (assembly GCA_030068075.1). NCBI lineage: Eukaryota > Metazoa > Chordata > Mammalia > Carnivora > Viverridae > Paguma > Paguma larvata. The sequence goes on from CM057838.1 coordinate 44,028,929, forward strand.
GGGAAAATGGCAAATGACGAGTGTGACATTATGCCATTTAACTCCACAACCAGGAAGTAGAGGCCAAGTGGGGAAGCATCCGTTACCTGGTACCTCCCACTGTCTGCAAATTGATTGGCTAATTAAGATTTTTTTCTTGCATTCTCAACTCGAGCATCTATCTAAAGATTCATTTACCAAAAGTATGCTTACCGCTTTTTCAGCAATAACCTAACCAGAGTGATAAAAGAGTAAGTCCAGAAACGCTCCGTCGCTCTGCCCCTGTTTTGATCCGACAGCAACCAATGGAGACCCCATTAAGCTGAGAGGGGAGGTGTCAGCACAGGAACATATTACCAATTTGTTGAGCCTCAGCAGATTAATGGGAGACATGAGCTGATTGATGACTATTAGCTGAAACAGACACCAGCAACTGTTTTTCAACTAACATGATCGCTCTTGAAAACTGCAGCTTGGCTTACACGGACTCTGAAGTCGATCTGTTTTGTGTGCTCAGCCTTTTAACAATGGAAGGAAAGTTATGGTTTTATTTACATCTCTCCCTGAGCAGACTTGCACACACACATCCACCCTCCCCCTTAAGGGATCTGGGGATGTATTACCTAAATGATCCTTGCTTTCTGTAGGGTACAAACTGTGGCTTTGGTAATTGGTCTTGATTGTCGAGTTTAGAAGGCCAGGAACATGGTAATTCTAGCCTCCAGTACTCTCAAAAACGTGCCCTACTCAGTACAGCATTCTCTGCAGCATGTTAATTCATTTTAAAATGTTAAAAGTTTGAGGGATCTCATTGTTCTTTTACTCTTCTGTGTGTATGATTTATTTTGCAGGAGTATAAATCAAAACATATTCTTGGAACATTTAAGATCTCTTTAAGGTATTTTTTGTGCTTATCCTGGAAGTATAGAATACTTTGTATACCAGAGCTAATGACAACAGATCTTTTAGTGTTTCTGTGTTGTAACAATCGCCACCGGGCAGACAGCTGCCAAACATCTTGCAATTAATCTGATGCACGTTGGCTTTCGTATTCTTTTTCTTTCAGAACAAATGCCCTGAGGTAGAGGAGTTGGTCTTCAGCCATTTTGTGATCTGTAATGACACACAGGAGACACTGCGGTTTGGCCAGGTGGATACCGATGAAAATATTCTGCTGGCGAGTCTCCGTAGTCACCAGTACAGCTGGCGCTCTCACAAATCCCCACAGGTATCTGAGAAACAGCCTTACAAACACAGCAATTGTTAAGGTTGGGGATTCATTTATTCTGCATGTGTGTGCCTGTGTCCAGTTATTTCTCTTTCAAAGTCTCCCAAGGAACCACACGGTGTAGATGCATCTGACAGAAACCCAGAAAGGTTTAGAGATGGGAGCACGGTGCACCCGTGCTTCTCTTGGAAGGGACAGTCTCCCGTTCCGCACAGGTGCGGGAGGTGGCAGGGAGGAGGGGCCGCACGGCGTGGTGATGATGAGGTCGGACTCTAGCACCAGAGTTCGCAGGCTTTCATCCTGGGTCTGTGTCACCTTGCTTTACTCGCTGTGCCTCAGTTTTCCCATATGTAAAATGGGGATGATGACAGCACCTGTTTTATAGGGTTGGGAGGACTAACTGAGTTACTGTGCATAATGGCACCAGGATGGTGCTCGAGACACTGGAAGTATTTACGTGTTGCCTATCATTATTTATTCATTCATTCTCTTTTCACTGTGTACATTCTCTGCCAGGCTTTTGCTAGGCCCTGGGAATCGAAAGACAGGGAAGTCACAGTCCTGGCCCTCGAAGGACAGCTCACGATCTGTGACCAATGGGGCACTGAGAAAAGACATACCAAAGGATGTCTGTTTTCCAAGTAGTATAATTCCATTTTCCTGTCCGTTTAGATGGGAATAATTAGAGGGCTGTACCCTGCAGGGATCATATGAGGATGAATTAAAGACAAAGATGTGGTCTTAAATGAGTAAAAGAAATACTAGGAAATCTTCTCAAGAATAATGTATTTCTAAAACTCTGAGTAATAAGGAAACTACTGCTCGTGATTAAAAGAAAGTCATTAGATTAGAGAACAAGTTTTCCCATCTGGTCTATAGACCAGCTTCACAGTATGTTGTGCCTTCAGGGTCCCTGTTGCTTTTCTTTTTCTTTTTCTTTTTTTTTCTCTTTTCTCCCAGTAGCTAGATTCTGACTTCTTACTTGCTCTTTCATTATTGTCACACCACTAGCATAAATTTTGGAAAGGTAGCTACAGTACATTCTTATTTAAGAATATTTATTTAATTTGCAAACCACATAAATCCTTTCTTAATAGAAATCCTTAACAAATATTTCGCAAACGAGGTGCATGTCGTACTCCTGTTTGTAGAGTGAATGACATGCCCTCGTTTTCTCATGTTTCTCTCGAGAAACTTCCAGGTTCGAGTTGTTAAGTTGTTTACTTGTTTGCCATTCCTAACATAAAGGCCAGCTTGTGTGCTTGTTTCAAAATATCTTTTTTGAGTTTTTTTTTTCTTAACTAATTGCAAAAGGGAGAACATACAGCTTTGTGGACCAAACCAAAAAACACCTATAATCCCAACCACTCAGAGACAGCCCATGTTAATACATGTTGTGCAGCCTTTTAGATGGTCTTAAAGATTCCATCGTAGTTGCGTTTTCAGCAGTGAACTGGTAGGGACAGGAGAAGGCGCAGCCCTGGGTACCCGTACTGCACACGTGGCCACCGCACCCACGCCCACACAGGCTCAGGCCTCAGCCCATGGAAACAAAGTGCAGGAAACTTACCTCCCCTCCCAGTCATTTTAAGATGCACAGACCACCATGGCCCTTGGTGACCCTCAAGATTCCCAGATACTGGAGCCGGGATAAGAAGGGTGATCCTAAGAGCAGCTGGCTCAGGGGTTTGGAGGAACAGGAATCTTCACGTTAAGAGACATGCGGTGTCTTCCAGCCCTACACCTTCACATTTATACCCTCTTGCATGTTTTCAAGGTCTTTTCGAATTTGTTACTAGTTTTGTTTTCACAATATCCATGTGTGGTTTGTATTATTTGTTATGCATAGGTTATGGGTAAGGAGACAGAGAAATGTTAAGCTGTCTTCGAGTTGGGACTGAATCCTGTATCTTTTGATTCGCCATATAGTGTTATTTCTACAACATCGCACACCCCTCCTAGGTTTGGGCTACGTGATTTGTCTGCTAACGTAGGCAAGCTGTGAAGTTTCAGGTGACAGGCTGAGAAATCACGAGTCTAATACTCCACATTTAAATCTAGACTAATGTGGGATTCTTAGTCCAAGTGAATCCCTTGCAAAGTCTTAAGGGTGTTACCAAAAACAATAGGAACCTTTTTATGACAAACTGGAAACCAGACAAATGTCTATTAAACTTTTTTTCCTTTCTAATTTGTGACTGCATCCTCCGAATACAAATTTTAATGAACTATAGTCATTATAATCTTGAGGCTAAAACTTCGATCAACTTTGTTACAAAAACAATAACAGTGTCTCTTTACAAAGCTCCGTAGGTTACAGGAAGTGTGTTTTAGGACCCTCTGAAGCCAGAAGTCTTAATGTGCCCAGAGGGTCTTCATGGAATTCCTTACATCCACAATTGCAAATTCTGTTGTGTTCTAATGAGAGGTTACATCTGAGGATCAACAACACTAGCCACTTAGCTTCACACTGCACCTGGAGGTAGTCACAAGCGAGCAAACTGCCCCCTTTTCCAGACTCCACGTCATATCCTGCGTCGCCCAGCAGGCTTGGTTTTAGGAACATTTGTGTCTACATGTTTATGCTACCTTGGGTGTTAGTCAATTCATAGTCTCAGCGAGGATTTCCAAAGTTCATAGAACTGAACTCCACTGAACAATGTAGCTTATATTGCAGAGATCAAGAAAGTGGCGACTACACCTGGAAAGGTTTCAAAGAGGTCAGCGTATCTTCGAACCACACAGGAGGTTGCTAACAACAGTCAGTCCCAACAGGATGGGAAGAAACATGGACACAACCAATTCCAGAAATCCAAAGCCGATTTTACAACCGAAAAGTTGTAAACTCTTCTTATAGTTTCTAACACATGCTCTGAGGCAGAATCACTTAACATGCTGGAGATCCCGCAACAGTTGCTTGCCTATACAAACACAGGGAGAACAAAACTAATTCCTAGGGAGCAGTTGAACATATTCAGCTGCACAATCATATGTGGCACCACAAAGGGCCCTTAAATATCCCCATTCAGTAGACTTCAGATCAGGTCGGATGAGAACAATAACCAGCAAGAGATTGGTCTTCAAAAAAGTGCTCCCCATTCTATGAAGTTGAATCTAAGGACCGTGGGTGTGAGTTTGTGAACTCTTTCCCCAGAACATGAGCAGTACGTGCAGCGTAGAGTCAAGAGAAGCTTTGTTTAACGTAGCCAAGCTGAATATAAGCACCCCCGTCAATGAGTAGGATTTGTGCGTAGACTGTTCAAATTACCTTTCTTTCCTGGTTAATAGAGAGCACTGTCGGCTACTTAAGCTTGAAATAGTTGTGCCTCTACCTGGTGTGTACGGAATTACATTTGCTTTTGCCCTCGCAACATGCATTATTTATAGATGATGCCTTTTTTAGAATTGCAGAATTCCAACTACCGGGGACTTAATTTAGTAAGCAAGCCATCTAGCAAGGTGAAAATGGGCTGTGGCTCCAAAATGGACACAATTGAAAATTTCTTGGGCTCCTGAAAAATGGCAGCTATTTTAAAATGCTAACTGTAACAAGAGCAGCAGAGCATCTGGGACATAACTCATTAAGGCGGTCAGATGTAGTGAAGAAAATAGAAACCCTGCGTTCCTCCAAGGCAGAGACTGGCGAACGCTCTGTGTGGAGAGCCTGGTAGTGCATGCTTTCGGCTTTCAGGGCCTTCCTGTCTCTCTGACAGCTGTTCTGCTCTGCACAAAAGCAGCCATGATGAAAGACTGTGGCTGTGTTCCAGTAAAACCTCATTTATAGACTATGAAATTTAAATTTCAATAATTTTCACACATCACGAAATTGTATTCTTCTGGGTTTTTTCCCCCAACCATTTAAAAATGTAAAAACCATTTTTAGCTCACAGGCTGTACAAAAATAGGCAGTGTACCACATTCGGCCGACAGGCCATGGTTTGCAAGCCCTGCTTTACCGTCTCTCAGTTGACAAAACTCCACAGACTAGAGGCTCCTTACTCATTTGTTTCACTCTGACCTAAATACTATTTGTATCACTTGAAAACTTGGCAAAATGTTTCTGAAATTGAGAAATGACAGGTAATTGTTTAAATCTGACACATGTAATCAACCTGTACTCCCTACATAACAGTAAAATGTGTTTATTTGACTTCTTCAAGGCCTGTATAGATAGAAAGTTCTCCAGTTCACTGTTCATATATAAAAATATATTAAAGTGAGATCTGATCATTTTTCCTCCTGTCTAAAAGGAAAGTAATAGGTTTTGAGCATCTGTCTGTCTTATGGGAAGTCCAGCCAGTGTGCGTTTCATTAACTAGACTGTAATTCTTAGTCACCTGCCACTCTTTCCGTATCCATTTCTGTCATGCATACGCGTACACACACGTAAAGAAAGAGCGTGTTTCTTGTTGTCACATTCAGTTTTAAAAATTGAAAAGCAGTCTTAGGGAGACAAGGAAATATTCTATGTTAGCAAAACTGTCTAAAGGGATACATTTTTCAGGTGTTTACCTCCGCTGTTTTATGGCACGTGGCATGCATGTTGAAGTCTGTTTAGAAGGTGCCAATAGAATCGATACTGCTTTTCTAGAAAGCAATTTGATAAGAAGCAGACAAGCTATTAAAATGGTCATAGCCTTCAACTCAGTAAATCCCCTACTAGTAATCTACTCTCAGGAAATAATCCAAATTAAAAGGAAGGCTTATATATACACACACACACAAAAATGTTTATCACAATTTTATTTATAGGATAAAAAAATTGAAAAAATATTTACTTTTTGAGGCAATAGTTGAGTAAAAACTAATATGTTCATATGATAAACAATTATAGGACTTTCGAATTTTTACATAGAAAGAGGAAGTGCTATCATATCCTATCAGTCAAAAAACAGAATATAAACAGTATATATCTGTAGTACGATCTTAGCAATATAAGAACACATGAATAGAAAATACTGGAAGGAGATATGTCAGAATGTTGTTGCCAGTGGTTGCATCTGAGTGGTAGGTTAAGATGACATTTTTCCACTTTATTACATTTTTCATATAGGTCTCAACTTTTTTAAATAAGGGATATAGGGGAGCCTGGGTGACTCACTTTAGCGTCTGACTCTTTATTTCTGCTCAGGTCACGATCTCGCAGTTTGTGAGTTTGAGCCCCATGTCGGCCTCCAGTTGACAGCGTGGAGCCTGCCTGGGACTCTCTCCCCTCTCTCTCTCTCTGCCCCTCCTCCCACTCACCTGTTCTCTCTCTCTCTCAAAATAAATAAATGAACATTAAAAAATAAATAAAAGAAAATGAGGGATATAGATTATTAAAGCAGAAAGAAGTAAAAACCCTGAAAGAATTTATACAAAGACTAAAAGGAATTTCAAACACTAACAGAAGAGTGGCAAGTGCAGTGATTTATCAGTAACAATTGTCTTTATTCTCATGTGAATGATTGCAAGTTTCTGTCAAATTTTCTCTTAATTATAACTTAGCCTTACTCTAATCTGTCTTCCAGACTACATCTCAAGCATTCCTAAATAATGCTTTAATTATTATAATTTCCTGTCCAAAAATCTTTATAGCCTCTCCATCATCTATTAAATATCCAAATTATCTGGCATCCAAAGCCTGACTCGGTCACTCACAAGCCCTCCTGTCTGCTATTATTTCTCTCTAGCTGCTGATTTAGTCTCCCTTCCTCCCGTTCATTTTTACTCAGTACATGTTAATTTATTGCGTGTATTTAAATATGTTCCTTTTTGTAAAGAACCTACTCTCTAATGAGGGAGTCAGAAAAGTAAACAAATTTTTATAGCCACGATCAGTATCTATCAAGATACTAATGAACTAATTCAAGACGAGAAGAAATGATGGGTTAGTGAATTAAAATAGTAACCATAAGGAAGACAAGTGAGGGATTCAGGAAATACAGTCCTTTGCTTCTGGATGTGGGCAGGGTCTTCAAGGGAACTCAAAAGAAAATGTTTACAAATCTCACATGAGGATGAGAATCTGGCAAGGCTTCCTGGTGGAAGGCATATTTGTATTGAATTGTAATGTTTAAGTAAGAGTTAGGCAGTGAAGTGAGGGCGGTGGTGGTGTTCCAGATAAAGGAATCAACATGTGTGAAAGCCGCAGTGGCGTGACACAATGTGGCACGGAAGGACAACTGGGCTGACTTGACTGCGGTGTGGAGTATACACGCGAGACTGCGAGACCGCCCCCTGAGGGGCCCCGGTGTGCTGTGCTAAGCAGCTTTGATGCTGTCTTGAGGCAGTGGTGACACAAAGGCAGGGGAAACTACGTACTGGAAGAGGTCAAAGTTGTTTTTCCCCCGATGCTGGGTTGGAAGGATGAGGAGAAGTTGGCCCGGTGAACAATAGTGGGCAAGCGCATGAGGCAGGACCAGGGAGGTAGGTGTGTATATGTAACTAGCATGTCGTGCTCCAGGGGACTCAGCTTTTGTTCAAAATAACTCAGGCATGGAAACTGTGTGGCCCCACTGGAGAGATGTGTGTTGGAAAACTGGCTCTTTGGTGCTGATGGGGAAGCCCCGATATGTAGGGCCGGCTAATTTGAATGATGTGAATATTGCCGCCATAGCCGATCTCAAGCTACCAATGATGTAATGACCAGCTCACAAAATTCCTGAATGTTTAGCACTTCTTTTTCACAAACGCGTATGAGCCACCTGCAGCACACCACTATTTGGAGACTTATGTTCCAAAGAGCCTGGCAATCCATTTTGAGGAGATACACCTGTATGTGATCGGCAACTTTTGGCTACTAGAGGGCTTTAAGTGAGGGTCACGAGGATCACAGTGACATCTCAGAAAGATCCCTGTGGTGTAGTTAAAAAGACAGCCCAGAGGAGATTGAGAATGCAAACAGAGAGTACTGTGGACCTTGCTGCTGAGCCCGGGAGTGACAGAGGTGATAGGCACTGAGCCAAGACAGAGTAGAAGTCATAGCTTGGTGCGAATGTTTAGCAAACTCATCCTTCTGTGAATAATAGCTATGAGTTCTGAGCAAAACACAGAAACTACTACCTCTGGAAACTGAACAAAGGCAGGCAGATTTCGGAGGGGAATCAAAACTTGAGGGGCGCCTGGGTGGCTCAGTCGGTTGAGCATCCAACTTCGGCTCAGGTCATGATCTCACAGTCTGTGAGTTCGAGCCCCGCGTCGGGCTCTGTGCTGACAGCTCAGAGCCTGGAGCCTGCTTCACATTCTGTGTCTCCCTCTCTCTGCGCTCCTCCCCCACTCATGCTCTGTCTCTCTCTGTCTCAAAAATAAATAAACATTAAAAAAAAAAAAAAACTTGAGCAAGTGACGTGCAGAGTGAATTTCCTATTTTTTGTGGCTTTGCCTTGATGGCGGCTCCAGTTGGTTCATCACGGGGGTAGTCCATCATCTTCCTGGCCTAAGGTACCAGGAGAAAGAGCTCAGGCCACCAAGACTGCTAGAGAGTGAGGAAGAAACCTTGGAAAGGGGAAAGCCAGAAAGGGGGGAAATAATTTGGCTCAGTGGTCTGCTGACTGCTGAGCCATATGTGCGTGGAGAAAACTGGAAGCAGCCTGTACCCAGGGCTTAAAGAACTGAACTAATCTGAGCTGCCACTTGCCCAGGTGTAAGTTTTCAGATTGAGTCTAAATAAATTGACTACTCATTAAATTAAAACCTTTAAGATTCTGGAGCAATTATAAGAAAATCCAGAGTCTCCACCACAAAACATTTACAGTGTCCATAATATAAACCAAAATTATTTGACAGATCTTACGAATCTCAAAGCAAAAAAGAAAGAAAGAAAATGTAGTTCAATATCTAGAGAAAAATAGTTAACAGAAGCCAACACTACAATGACCTAGAGGTTAGAATTGCCAGACGTATACTTTAAAGCAACTATTGCAAAGGTGAAGTTATTTTACAGATGTAATTAAGGTCCCAAATTAGTTGATTCTGAATTAATCAAAAGGGAAATTTTTGTGTGGACATAATTTAATCAGATAAAAGCCCTAAAACAGGGACCGGGCCCTTTTGTGAGCAGAGTGAGACACACACGCATGTTTCTGCTCACCTTGAAAGAAGCAAACTGTCGCGTCATCCCTGCCTTTGAGGAGGCTGTCTGGCAGGAAGCTGTGGGAAGCCTCCAGGACCTGCAAGTGGCTGCCAGTCCCAGTCGTTAGTAAGTCAGAGCCCTCATCCAGTAGCCACAGGGGAATGGATTCTGCCAACAACCTGAGTGCGCTTGGAAGCGAATCCTTCTCTGCTTGGACTCCTGACCCACAGACAGAGTGATGGCAAATGTATGTTCTTCTAAGCTGCTAAATTTGTGGCAATTTGTCATTCAGTGATAGAAATATAATATAACATGACAAAAGAAAAAAGTCAGTAAGCTTGAAGTTAGATCAGTAGAAATCAGCCTGAAAGAGAGAGAAGAGAGAGAAAGTTCCAAACAAAATGAGCAGAACTGCAGGGACCTGTGGGACAATTTCAAAAGGTCTCACAGATGAGGAATTGCAACCCAAGGATGCCAGGAGAGTGAGAGCACGGGGCCACCAAAAAAATAAATAAATAAATAAATAAATAAAATAAAAATATCAAAAAATGTCCTAAGTTTTCTGAAAGCTAGGAATTTGTAGACCAAAGAAGCTTAGAAAACTCCAGACATTTCCAAAAAAAAAAAAAAAAAACTCACACTCGTGCACCTCATAATGAAACTACTAGAAACCAAAGATAAAGATAAAGTCTTGAGGATTAGCTGGAGGAAAACTGTAGAGGAAACAGTACCAATGAACTTCTCTTTAGATATCACGGAGGCTAGAAGACAATGGAACAAAATCTTCAAAGTGCTAGGAGAAGTTTCACTCAGGAAGTGATCTATTTGGAAGCTATTTGGGAGTTTCAGTCATTGGTCATGAAAGGATTTGGTTATTGGTCATGAAAGAGAAGGGCCAAGTTTGACTCTGAGGTTTCAGACTTAGGGGACATGTTGGTAGAATTGCTGTTGGCCCAAGACAGGGAAATGAGTAGAAAGACAGAAGACAGGAACTGAGGGTACTGAGGATGGAATAGGGTATGAGAGCACAACAGAGTGATTCTAAAATCCATTTTGGACACATTGAGTCTCGGATTGCTTGGAAAGGCAGAAAGGATGATATATTAGGAAAAACACAGATTTTAAGCCATAAATGCCTGAGTTTCACTCCTAAACTTTATTAGCTGTATCAGATTAGAAAAATTTCTTAATTCCTTGGAACCTCAGCTTCCTATTCTGCAAATCCAAGAGATTTTTGTGAATATCTCATGAAATAACATTCAGAGAGTGTCTGGTAAATATGAACTCAGTTCTCTATAACCAAATCTTCCTTTTCTTCCCTTCCCTTTTTACTTCTAACAAGACATCCAAGTGGCCATGTAGAGAAGGCAAATTGAATATGAGAGTCAGGATCTCAAAAGAATAATCCGGCCTGGAGGTAAAAATTGGGTGTATCATCAGTGGCTAGGTAGCGGTGGGAATAGATACGCATACCCACGGAGACAGTGCTAACAGAAGAGGGCTTTGTTAGTTACCTCTTGCTATAAAACAATGTACAGCAGTGGTATGAGCCCAGGATGACTATAGACACTCCCACTTATAAAAGAATTTTAAAAAGGAGGCCCATCAAAGTTACTGGTCCATAGAAATTCTAATAGCCAACCAGTAAATGTCAGAAGTTTCTCTGTTAGTAATCATTCATACTCCTGCCCAGGAATAATTGTCCATGGCTCATGGCTTTGGACTCTTGGCTCAAACCTCAAATCCATCCCTTTCCATGAAAAGTGTCCTCTGTTCGCACTTCTCAGTTTTCTCAGCCTGCTTTCTATCAGTAGAATTGTGAAGAATCACAGGCCTCTTTACCATTTTGTACCATCTTTGTCTCTTTCAGTCTAAACTGACAGTGTTTCTTCCAATACAGTTCTTTAAACAGCTCCGTGGGTCTCTTGTTAATCTTACTGAGGTTTGTTACAGTAGACAAAAATCATCTGTCTCTTCAAGATAATTCTTTCTCTGTTTTGGGATTTGCCAACACTGCTGAAGGACATCACCCTTAAGTGTCTCAGAAGCCCCATCGTTTGAATAGTTTGCTGAAACACCGATTTAGATTTTTCTGAGATCCTAACAAAGTATTTTATAGCCACATCCTTAGCTTCATCCCTAAACCCAGCTTTCCTGGTCATGACCTGGATTCGATCTTTGCCTAGAAACCATTTCTTGATTTTAGCATCATTTGCCTTCTAGAAGGCTAGAAATGTTCAAAACTAGCCAGTCATGGCTACTGTTTATCTAACAGTTCTTCCTTCAGCTTCTGTCACCACTCCCAGACTTTGATATAGGCAACAGATAGAAGCTAGGAGGTACTTAACACTGCCCAGAACTCTCCTTAGCTAGATCACATAGTTGATTAGAAACATTTCTTTTTTTTCTTTTTTCCTTTTTCTTTTCTTTTTGTTTCTTTTTTTTTTTTCTCCCTTTTTTTTTTTTCTTTTTGAGAGATACCAAGAAGGCTCCATACTGTCAGTGCAGAGCCTGATATAGGGCTCAATGTCACAGACCATGAGATCATGACCTGAACCAAAGTCTAGAGTCAGACGCTTAACTGACTGAGCCACCCAGCTTCCCTGATTGGGCACATCTCTACTTCCCCTGTCACTTCAGATTGTAGTGTTGCTAAACTCTCCCTGCCACTGCATAACAAAGATCCCCTTTCCTCCAGCATCCACTAACATTTTCCTCATGTCCTCACTGACAGCCTTCTCTACAGCCAAGAAGATATTAAAAATATCTTTGAATCACCTTAGACATTCATCAACACTCTTCTCAAGTCCTTGCAATTTCTGCCCACTTGCCCGCTCCAAGGCCCCTTGCATTTTTTAGGCTTTTGTTATAATAGCAGTCTACTCGGAGATACCAAAATCTATATTAGTTCCATTTTGCTGTTTAGTAAATTACCCCAAAACTTGAGTAGATAAAACAACAAACATTTTTTTAACCTCCATTTCATTAGCCAAGAATTTTGGGAGTCGTAGTTGTAGCTAAGAGTCTCTGAGAAGGCTGTAGTCAAGACATCTGCTGGAACTACAGTCATCTAAAGGCTTGACCGGGCTGGAGGATCCATTTCCAAAATGGCTCTTGGCAAGAAGACTTGGCTCTTTGCTATAAGGATCTCTCCATAGACTTGGTTGAGTATATCATGACATAGCAACTGGCTTCCCCCAGATCAGGTTATCCAAGGTAGAACAAGACAGAAGCCATAGTGTCTTTTATGACCTAGGCTCAGAAGTCATTCATTGTCATTTCTGTGATATCCTAGTGGTTACACAGAGCAGCCCTATTTAGCGTAGGAGGAAACTACAGAAAGACCCAAGTAACAGGAGACAAGGATCAGTGGAGAGATCTTGGAGGTGGGCTGCCATAAGGAATAATAGTAGAATTTGGGGGGTAGGCTGAGGAATGGGATCCACTGAAAAAGAATAAGATGTATGAGGAAAACTAAGACATAACAGGAAAAGTAGAACATACAGTATTCTAAAAGCCAAGAAAGGAGACTATCTAGAGATACAGAATTACCAGAGCCTTATGGAAATTGAATGAGACAAGAACTGAAGAGACCATTGCATTTGGCAATTGAGAGGTCATGGGTGACTCAAGGAAAGCATATTCATGGCAAAATAGGGATTGAAGCCAAATCGAAGGGGGTTGAAAATGAACAGAAAATGAGGAAATGGAGACAATCAGCATAAAAAAAATTTTTTAATCTCGATTGGGTGTTAGCTAGAGAAAGCTGCTAGAGAAATCCAAACATGGATTTTAAATGGAAGAAACTTAAACATGCTATATATGAGAAGAAATAAATAGAAGAGATTGATACGCAGAAGAGGAAAAATGATTAATGGCATAAAAGGTTAGAAGGAGAGAAGAGGAAAGAATCCTCTGGATGGGAGGAAGTTTCTATCAGGTAGCTATTGCTGCCTAACAAAGCACCCCAAACTTTAGTAGCTTAAAAAAACTTATTAGCTCATGAGTCTCTTGGCCAGAAATCTAGATGCAATCAGAAGGTTCCTCTGCCGGTGTCTGCGGGGCTCACTTGCGAGGCTGCCATCGGCTGGTAGGCCACCTGGGGCCCCCTGGTCCTAGATGGCCTCACCTACATGTGTGGTAGTTGGCAGGCTGTTGGCCAGGATACTCTTGGATCTCTTCCACGTGACCGCCCCAGGAGCCTCACCCAGACAGGAAAGCAAGAGGAGAAGCAACAAAGCCATTTGAGCCTAAACTCAGAGCTCGTGCAGTCTCCTGCTACACCGTTAGGCAGAGCGAGTCCGTTTAGGCCAGGTCCAGAGAATGAGGACCTAGGTTTTACCTCTTACTGAGAGTTGCTGAGAGGATTTGTGGCCACATGCGACTTACCACAAAAGCCTCCTCTTATTTTGAGACAGGAGAGAGAGAATGAGGATGAGTGTGAATGTAGATGAGGTTTTGCTGAAAGTAAAAAGAGAAAAAAAAAAGAGGCTATAAAAAAGTAACTTTCCACAGTATCTAATCCTGTATCCTGCTCGTATTAGGCATTTGGTAAACATTCACTGAATAGGGTTTTTATTTACTTCTAACATTTCTGACATTTCTCAAGAAGATACACTTACAAGCTTAGCTATTTCAACTATATGAAAATTATTGAACTCTGAAATCGGAAAACACTATTAAGTAGTGTTTTTTGCATCAGATTGGATATTTTGTGCATACCGTACAGGCACACAAAAAGAGGTCCTCCAATCTCAAAATGTATGGTTCTGTAAACTGTCAATGAAGTTGGACTTTCAATTACCAGTGGTCCTGGTGTCCACACATCGTCCCCTGTGACCTCCCACTGGCGTCTAGTGAAAATTCTGACAGAACTAGGAGAGCCCTGCAGGAGGGGATTCACCGTATACTCCAGATGAGAGCACTTTCAGGTCCACATGCATGTCCAGCTCTTCCCAATTTATTTATTTTTTTTTAATTTAAGTAAACGCTACGCCACACATAGGGCTCAAACTCACAACCTTGAGACCAAGAGTTGCATGATTTACCGACTGAGCCAGCCAGGCGCCCCCAACGCTTCTCAGTTTAACTGTGAAAAATTCTTAACTAGTTTGTCATAAACCAAAAGTACATTGTACATTGCACCAAATATTACGTATTTAAAGTAAATCACTTCAAGTCAGCTGTGCCACACATTATCTCCTTCTCTAGCCATGGAAGCGGATTCCCAGAAACCTACAGGATCGCCCTTGTTGGGTAGGGCACAGCTGTCTGCAACTAGCAATTCCATGTGGGGAGGAAGGATTGTATGCCTTTGCTCCCCAGTGGCAGTAACAAGCTTCTTTTTACTGTTGCTGACATTAAGATAGCTAAAATCAACAGTGAGGTAAACACTTCTTGGGACCATCTGGCAAGGATTTTAATCCAAAATTTTCTTAAACACTGACTCCATTTCAGTACCCAGAACCTACTGTCCAGTCACCATCGGCTGCATTTTTATTTCAGTTTTAAGCAGTAATTGAAACAGCAAAATAGTAGTCTGTAGACTCTGTCCCTTCACCTTTCTCTCTTAAAATATTTCAGTTTCATGAGAGAGTCCAGGAGACTTACATTCTCTAAGGAAGCTTAGAGGGCCTTGCGAGGTCACCAGCAGAGGTAAACGGGGCCCTAACGGTTTTGGTCGTTAAGTACCTAGTAGGTGGAGCATACTTAGAATTTCTCCATTATCTCTTGAGAGATGCGCTTACTCTAAATGAAAGGGAGAAGTTTGGGACTGACTTTTTCTTATTCCTGTGTATTTCAAAGCTTCTTTGTAAAAATCGTTTGCAGTATGACCTAGTTAAGACTTTTAAAGGTCTTTCACCAGAAATGGCAAAGGTAGGATTGAGATAGAGCACTTTTTTTCAGTCCCGGGGCTGATTTCTGGAGTTTTCTATAAGCCTGCATGAAAGAGAACAACTGGGGATTATTTCAGCTGTGAAGCACCCAGAGGAATGACTGCTGGTGCTGCTAATGGTCTCTCTGTCCCTCCTCTGGCAATAAATTTTAGATATTGAAATATAGCTTTGGAGAAAAATGTACTGAAGATTCCTTAAGCTTTTTACAAGACACTCAAAGGCTTTTCACAAGCCCGTGCTCTGGAAATGTGAATTCTTGATGTCTAAACATAAAGGTCCTTTACCGAACTAATTTTAAATGTGAATTTTAATACAGAGTACTTGGAGAAAGGGAATGCAGCTGGACCATTAAAGCATGGTATTTTTCCATTTTTAAGTAATGGGAAATACTGATTAAGCATGTTATAAAGATTTCAGCATACATAATGTGATTGTGTCTAATCATAACCTATTAGCACAAGCCTGTACCAAAAGCATTAACTCTATTAAAGACAATGGCATACCTATTATACTGTGGCACTTTTTAATTATTTCCATACTGAACAGGATATTGAAGAGCTTATTATCTAAAGGTCAGAATAATGCCCAAGACATGGCCAAGCCCAATGAGTGTCAGATGCATGGAATGTTGGATGACTTCATAGTTATGAAATTATTTCATTTCTCATGATAATTCCTGACTTGCCAAGTTAGTGAATTTTAAGAACTCTGAGAGCAGATTTTAAGATAAATGTGAAATAATCCATACTTTTGGAGTCAGGGACTTCCCTTCAGGCATTAGTTCATATTTGACTTGCTTGACTTACACTTGGGGATAAAATGAGTTAGGACAAGGTCTTAGATACCACATTCCCGTACTGGGAAAGAAAACCAACTTGCACAACTTTGGCTCATGTTTCTTGTTACACAGGCACTGAGAAGCAGCGGTTGCCATGAAATACTTTATTTAACCTTTACAAAAATGTTTTCTTAGTATGGCAAGGCAGTTTAGTTAAATGAAAATAAATAACTATAAAAACTTTGGATTTCTTTTATATCCATCTGTTGACTTTTTTTTCTAATTAAAAATTAAGGATAACAATTATAATTGTCTAAATTGCCATAATGACTAAAAATGAAGATTTCGTAAAACTATTTTATCTTTTCTTAGGACACATGTCGACATGTCTTCTATTTTACATTAATGTAAATTTCGCTGAATGATGAATGTTTCATTTGAGAACAAGTTAAAAGTATTTGTTCAGACCTTGGTTAGGTTTCTCTATTGTTTCTATTTGTATTTAGTCAAAATTGATTTTCAGACAAACAAAACTCTTCGGCTCGCAGACTCAAAATATTTCTCCAAACCTGAATGACTATTAGGAAGTATCTCTAGTGTCTTGCCTCATTGGCTTCCATTTCCCAGCTCACCTAAATTATTTTTTATTATTTCTATCCAGTGTATTCTTTTCTCTTCCCCTGAAGAGTTGGGTCCAACCAAGAACAAGGCGACCATTGACTTTTACTCTATCGAAGGAGTATGTCTACATAGCACCAAAATCTCCTCCTGGCTGTTGGTGCAACTCAGTTAAGCAATTAAAGTTCTATTTATTTTATTGAATTATTTTAAAAGAAAATATTAATTTCATATTATATGAACAAACCATCCTTTTTTGTACTCACACATACACATACATATCACATTTTTCTAAATTTTTGCTCTTCAACCCTTGGTGGTAGTATCAGGGGTAAACAGTCTCAAAGACTGTCACACAATTCTGGACATAAGGCGGCCATTATTATCATGTTTTTTTTCAGTCACGTATCATTTAAATATCAGAAAGTCCACACCCTTTGGAAACATGAAAACAATATATGTGTAATGCTGAAATGACCTCTTTTTTTTTTTAAGTTTGTTTATTTTGAGAGAGACAGAGACAGCACAAGTAGGGGAAGGACAGAGAGAAAGGGAGAGAGAGAATCCCAAGCAGGCTCTGTGCGGTCAGCGCAAAGCCCAACCTGGGGCTCAAGCATACAGCACCATGAGATCGTGACCTGAGCTGAAAACCAAGAGTCAGATGATTAACCAACTGAGCCACCCAGGTGCCCTAGAAATGACCTCTTCAAAAGCCTCTCTATCATTTCATACTTCTTTTACTGTACATATCTATGTCTGACTTCATGATTAATATGTCCCCAAAATTTATGCACAAGTTATATCTGTAATATATGAATTTGCTCATGAAATCTTTTTGCAAAAATTTTTGAAGTATATTATTTTCCCTAATTTAGATAATTTCGATTTAGATCTTTTTTTCAAAAATTTTTTTAACCTTGATTCATGTTTGAGAGACAGAGTATAAACAGGAGAGGGGCAGAGACAGAGGGAGACATAGAATCTGAAGCAGGCTCTAGGCTCTGAGCTGTCAGCACAGGGCCTGATGCAGGGCGCAAACCCTCAAACTGTGAAACCACGACCTGAGCTGAAGTTGGATGCTTAATCGACTGAGCCACCCAGGCGCCCCTAGATTTAGATCATTTTTGAGCAGAGAATACACATTAAGCCTCCCGTTATTTTGTAGACAATGAATATGTCAAAAGTATCACAATTAATTATCCTGCTCTTGCTTCTTTTTTAACTTATTTTTCTCTAAGTATTTAATTTTTAGCGAGAGACTGGACAGAGACTGATGCCTGAACAGCAAAAAACTGTAAATAATGTTTGAGTTTAGATTTCTGTGTATACATACTTACAAAATATAAGTCTTTTTGAATTTTAGTAAGATTCTGTGGCTTGACTATAGATACATTGAAACACGTATTACGCCTTAATATGTGTGACACTTGACATCCTGCTTTCCCCATGGAAACTCAGACTGCATGATGAAAGGATACGATGTATTGTTATAAAGCTATGAAGACCGATCAATACAATATATGATAGACTCAGGTCTTTTTTATATTAATTATGTATATTTTGTTTTTCTTTCATACTTGTGACATTTTCTCTCTGATTTCTTTATATATTTCTGCTTTCGCTTTGTGTATAATCACAAAGGTTTTCTAATTTTTCTTCCCTAGTCGTTATTCATACATGCTCTGCTTCCATCAGAGTAGATGGTTACTTTATAAATGCATTTTTTAGTTTCCTTGCATTTATTGTTCTTTCCTTTTCATCTGTTCGTTTTCACCTCATATCAGACTGTTCTTTCCTCTCAGTGGTTTTCTGTAGTTTTCCAGAAATCACATATTCTTGCAGAATTCTAGTTTAAAGAAAACCAAAAACTTCCTGATTTTTTTTCCCTAAATTCTGCAACAGGATATTTAGGTTAACTTGTGTCTTCTTCCCCTCACTTTTTATTTATTTTTTTTAATTTTTTTAACGTTTATTTATTTCTGAGACATAGAGACAGAGCGTGAGCAGAAGGGCAGAGAGAGAGGGAGAAACAGAATCTGAAGCAGGCTCCAGGCTCCGAGCTGTCAGCACAGAGCCCGACGCGGGGCTTGAACTCACAGACTGCAAGATCATGACCTGAGCCAAAGTTGGCCACTTAACCGACTGAGCCACCCAGGCACCCCTATTTACACCCCGCACTTTTTAAGATGATATTCTCTTTCCTTTTCTTTGTAGTATTTTTTCGGAGGTCTCATGGCTTATATTCACTGTTCGTTGGTGATTATAGTATATGCATTGTCCTTGGTTAGACTGTGTTATCACTGGAGGAATGGTGCACTGTCTCTTCTCACTTCCAGCAATAGGCCAGAGTGATAAAGTCTATTCCTGCCTCGCTTTCCATTTTCTAGCTGGTGTGTCCTACTGTTTCTCAACTATACAGAGGTGACAGCTTCTCCTGCATCCTTTCATGCCTCTCTGAAAGTTCAAATGGTCAAAATTTACGAAAAGCTACAATTTCCCTTGTTCACAGCTGTTTTTGTTGTTTGTTTTTCCTGACTCTTTCTTCCTCCGTAATGTTTGTCTTGTGATGACCTTTTCTAAAATAAAGTGGTGTACTGCTACGATCTGTTTTTCCCCGGGAGCTCCTATCTCTGTATAGATCTAGAAAGACCAGGGAGACAGTGACTAGCATAACATCAAACAGCCCAGGAAACTGTCAGTTACTTTATATCACTGTCTCTGTTGCTTTAGTCCCTGCTATTGACTGATGACTGATGCCCTGAGGAAAAGTGGCAATTACCACCCTAACAGTTCACTGCCTCTTCAGCCTCCCTTTCTGCGCCACTTTCGCATGGGCAGGACTTCCTAACCCTTACGTCTCCTCATCCCCCGGAACCGACACACATGCCTCTTGGCTGCGTGAGACCAAGATCTGGCCTCCTAAACCAATGACTTTTATTCTCGTAGGACTCTTTCCTTTCCAGGATCGAAACTCAGTGGTTCTATTTGGGTTAGGATCAAAGTTAGTAGAGGAACACAAGATGATGAGTGCATACTATAAAGTTAATTTTCCAAATTACATTGACAAGAATAGGACAAGAAGTTGTTTGCACAAATGTTTTGAAGCTATAGCTTGCTACTTTATGACTTGTCCTGGTTTGTAATGCAGCGTGCCTTGTAGACATTAATTTTGTATAGAAAGAACCACTCCGAGTGAGGCCGTCGCCTGCTTTTGTTTATCAGAAACAACAGCCCCGTATTATCTTTTATTTACTCTACTTCAGCCTGTCTTTTTTCGTGTTCTTTCTTTGGGTAACTAAATACGCCCTCCGGTCAATCTTTTAACTCTCCAGCAGAACACCCCCGGAGTCCTACAACAACTTTTCCTTCCTCTCATAAAATTTTGCAGCATAATTTTTCTTGCTAAATATCTGTTTCCTCCACTCTATTGTGAGAATTTTCAGTGCATGTAATGTGTCTCATTCCTCTCTATATCCACCATGTGTAGTACGTCGGCTTATGATACACATTTAATAGATGTAGATCCTAAAAATATTTGCTAAATTGAAAAAAAAAAACAACCAACCTATTGCCCTCGGAAGAAAAGCTCAGATAATTATATTAAACTGCTCCAGGGATCCTCTGAATAAGTAATAGAGCAAACCAGACCCTATGGGAGCAGCACCGAGGCTACAGAGGTGAACGGACCATCATGCCACCCATTTAGCAAAGTGCCAGCCGTGCAGGGAGAGCAGCGATCCCGCCTAGGACTGATGGGGAGATTTCACGCAGGAAGCTGAATCTGAGTTTTTAAAATAGAAATATGTCATTTCTTATTCCTTAAAATGCAGGCTCTGTATGCTTTCTGTTAGACATTTTTCTTCTTAATCACATTAATGTTTATCTGATTGCAAAATAATACATATTTATAGTATGAAATTTGGAAATTACAGAAAAGCACACAAAACACACAAAGGAAAACTTAAAACACAGAATCCCACAACCCCAAGATGACCACAGTTAGCATTCTGCCATATTTCTAGCCATTTTCTCCCCTGAAGTAGGCATATGTACTTTTTCTTCATTTTACAGAAATGGAATGTATATTCCATGTATCTTTCTGAAATGTGCTTTTTTTTTTTTTTGGTTAATCTATTGTTAACTAATATTGTTAATGTTTTTGCATGCTGTGATTTTTTTCTTCAGCAACTTGAGAGGATTCTACAATACAAGCATGGTTAAGCATACCTTACTCTGAGTAAGCGCACCTCAATTCAAATCTTACCCCTTGCCCTCCCCAGCACGGGGGGCCCTGAGCAGCTCACTCAGCCTCTCTGGAACTCAGTTTGCTTCTTCATCTGTAAAATGAAACAGAAGCATCTACTTTGTAAGATTGTTTTAAGGAATAAAAGAGCAAATCTATGAAAAGCACTTAGCCCAGTTCTTGGCACGTAGTATGTGTCTAACAAATGATAGCTTTAATTGTTTCTACAACATTTTACTTGATCAGTTTAGTAATGCAGAATTTTCATTATTAAAACAATACCGGAATACGCTTACATCTAGGTAAATCTTTGCACGTGTGTGTAATTACTACCCTGTGATAAATTCCTATGTAGAATTGATGAGTCTGTGTCTGAAACTAAGATTTTTGACAAGGATTTCCCTCCACTACAGTCTCTATTCTACTGAACATTTTGTGAGTATGCTGGGTTTCCCTTTTTTGTAAGGGGCTCTTTGGGCTGATTAGACAGTGTTCGTGGCTTTCATTGAATTCATTCGTGAGGGAAAAGCTACAAGCACTCCCAGGAAGAGCACACTCCCAACACTAGCGCAGTGAGAGTGGAGTCTCCAGTGTATCAGCCCCAGGAATATTGATTTGGAAATCTTTCTTTTTCTTTTTCCTTTTTCTTCCAAAATACACTGCATCAAAGAGTCTAAGTTATCCACTAGAAAATAAATCAATGTGATTTATTTCCACTTTCCTCATTCCTTACTTATGAGATTGTGTTCTATAAATAAATGTAAATGAGTGCATAGGGTCCTGAGGTTTCCAGTATTGAATCAGGGTGACACCAAGCACCAGCCATTATCTAGAAATGTTTCCACTTGGTTTTTTAGCATTATGGCGGATACTCCGAACATCCTAAAATTTAACTGCCTTAAAAAAAAAAAAAACAATAATGAGCAACATATTTCATTTCACTTTTATGTTAATTTGTTGGTGTGTAATGTACCATCAGTCTACTCGCACATTTGAAACAAGCAGTTAAACTTTGAACTGTGTTATTTGATCGGTAGCTTTCCAGATATTATTTTAGACAGACAAGAATCTTGGAAAATATTTTAACTTAATCTTCACTCATAATACTCACCTACTGTGTCCTTTGAGATCTACCTTATGCTTTAATATCAATATTGCAGTATCTGAATTACAGATCTGAGGGATTACATTGTAGTTTAATCTAGTTTCATTATCCACATAAGACAAATCTCCTATGTTGGAAGGTCGTTCAAAAAACAGAATGTTTTTAAGATTACATTATCTTGATGAGCACCAAATAATACATAGAATTGTTGAATCACTATATTGTATACCTGAAACAAATTTAACACTATGTTAACTACACCAGAATTAAAATTTTTAAAAATATGTAGACAAAAGGAAAAATTAAAAAATAGGAATTATTTAATTATTGCAGCCTAAAGCCATATTCTAAATATTTTTATTTAATATTCAATTTTATGATATTTTTTACATAAATATCACCACTAAAAATTTTTAATGTCTACTTTAGGTTACTTTTCAATAATTTTCACTCATTTATTAATTAAATATCTATTGAATTTAGATAATGCACTAGGCTCTTGGGATATAGTGATAAGTTTAGAAGTTTAAAAAATATATATGAGGCCTAAGCTTTAATATATATACTAATATGTACATATATTCAATAGTTTATTTCACTTGGATTGAATGTTAATTTTTTAGAACTCCTAAAGCTTCCACAAAAAATATAATGGATTGGGAAAATTTTTGAAGTTATTTAGATTTTCAGTTTCTTTTTAGAATATTACATATTACTATACAGTAAATTACTATCAAATGCAAAAAAAAATATAGGTGAATCTGAAGACAAATTTTTTACTTGTGTTTACTTAGGTAGAAATTATCTTGATAACAGTTTTAAAATGAATAGTGAGGGGTGCCTGGGCGGCTCTTTTGGTTGAGCATCCAACTCTTGATTTCGGCTCAGGTCGTGATCCCAGGGTCATGGGATTGAGTCCTGCATCGGGCTCTACACTAAGCATGGAACCTACTTAAGATTCTCTTACGTAATCTCCCTCTGCCCCTCTCTCCCAGTTGCTCTCTCTCTCTCTCTCTCTCTCAAATAAATAAAAAGAAAAGAAATAGTGAAATAAGTTCACAGACAAGTATCCTGTACCTTCATTTATATTTAAGGTATAATTTTTAAAATTTGGTCTTCCCCTTTTCTTTCTCTTCCTTGGTGTACCCTGTATTCGTAGATTTCATCCTATTTTTCTTTCCTCTGTAACTGATTCAGGAATTCTCCCTTTGGAGGTGACTGTGGGTGGTCCTGAGAGCTGACCCCAAACCCCTGGTCAGTAATTCAGTTTTCATTTTTATTTTCTATTGAAAAAACAAAATGAACAGAAAGCTGTATATGTTTCCATTTGAGGTCTTCAGTGGACAAACTACGAATTTAGTCTGGCTGCCAGTGCAGCCCTGGAGGGGTGGGGGTGCAGGATCTGCTGGAAAAAAAGAAAATGTAGTCTCTCGGGACCTTCCAACAAGTGTGGCCACTGTACAACCTGCCTTATTGCTTAGTTTCAGTTCCCATTGAGAAGTTCAAACAAGAGTTGTTCCTATTTTGACTTCTCTTCCCCAATGGAAAGTATTAGACACTAGCTAAGTAGGCCAAAAAGAATGAAAAGCCTGAATAGAAAAGATGGTAGAGGAAGTGAGTCAGTAAGGGAAACTTAATAGGAACGAGGGGAAAGAAAATTTCCAAGTCGATAAGAGAACATAAAAATACCATGGGCTCCAGGCAATAAAGGGTAGTAATTTTTTGCTAATGCTGTTTCTTCATCTTTCTCATGTTTTCATATTTCTGGCCCACCTTGCCTCACCTCTTGACTAGCGCCCTCGTACCTCCACACTCCACTCTTACCCTTCTTTCAACACACTGCTCCCTTATACCGAAGGCCTCAGTGACTACCCTCTAGTTCCTCAATAAAGCACACATTTCTCACTTAGTAAATCAGTGCTGGCCACAGTCTACATCTCCCGGTCTGACCTTATCCCTCGCTCCTGTTTTTCATGTTCCCTTTTCTCTAGCCAGTCAAGACTAGTAACTTTGCCCCCAAGCATACCTTCTGACTTTCACATCACATGTTGTCCTTTGGCCCAGAAAGGAACCGTCATCTTTGCCAGTTGAAATCCTGTGGTAACTCTGAGACCCAGCTGCTTCATGAAGCTCTCCTAATCATCGCAGCCTAGAGCAAGCCCTCCTTTCTCTAGACTCCTGTACCATTTTGTACCTCCCCTAATGCCTCTTTTTATTCATTTGTGCGTGCTTTATTTTCCCTATAAGATCATAAGCTCTTTGCAGGACAAAGAACACAGCTCTTCCTCCTTATTTCCTTATTTCCTCCATAGTGGCTAGCATATCACCTTTCTTATAGTAACTGAGTGGAAAGAAAAGAAAAGAAAAGAAAAAAGAAATGCATTGGATGAATGATAAAAAGAAATCTTATTAGGATCAGGTAGTTGAACACAAAGTTCAAATTTTTATGCCTGATTTATTGTTCCTTCAGTATAGAAATAAAGACAGACCTATGAGTATTTGTTATTAAATGGAGATTTCGGTACCTACAGCAGTGAAATTTAATCCTTTGTTCCAACGAGAACAGAACTCGCCACACTCACTCAATGTCCGTGAGTGTCAGCACTGCTGTCTAGTGTCTGGATCCGTCACTCGCGGGAAGGAGGACCAAATAGTGCTGGGCCTTCTCAGTCCCTCTTTGTAGATTTTCTCTCTTAGGAACGTAGTTCCTTCCTTAATAAATTATCTCTCTCTAATAGCTATTTAGATGCCTTTAACAGTAGACCAAACATTACAAATATTCTACTGGTGATGCATGTGGGGAGAAGTGTTAGGTTTTTCTCCCACCTAACTTTTCTGTGTGAACTAAATCCAAACGTATCAGAATTTTCATAACTCAGAGAAAATATCCGCACCAACATTTTGAGAACAAATAGCTGCCTTGCGAAACCTGACAGCATATTCCTTGGTGACAGTCAGTAAAAGCTGTGTACACAGAGTGAGCGGCTACCTAAAACTGAGCTCATATGCAAATGTGAACACCCTCCAATTAAAATTACATCGTGTACATTAAGCCTTTCTTCAGAGGCTGTGGAATTTTCAGGAAAAATATAACCGAGCTTGACCTTAAGTACCTTGCCTCATTATTTTTTTGTCATTTCCAGCTACTAGTCTCTCCAAAGAAAACAACTTTCTTGTTTCTTTTAGTTTTGTGTGTGCCCTGAGCTTTTATTCCCAACTGGTGCTACAAAAAACTGAAATGGTTCCAAACACCACTATTGTTTTTCTTTTTTTTTTCTCTGTAACTAATATTTAAAGATCAAAGATAACTCTGGTACTTTTATGTTGTAGAGTGTGTATAAGACCAAATTTTCCCTAAAGGTATTTGCTGTCCAGGGTTTTTTTTTCCTTTTCTTTAATTTTCTTTCCTTCTTTTCTTTCTCTTTCTTTCTCTCTCTTTCTTCCTGTCTTTCCTTCTTTGTTTCTTTTTTCAGCTGTTAGCTTTCTTCTTTAGAAGTCCTCTGAATGGAAGCTTCTTGATATCACAGGGTCACTGGCAGTTGTATGGAGGAAGAACTGGAGTGGGACCAGGATGAGTTAAGAGGTTTTTAAAAAATATTTTAGTAAGGTATTTAAAAACCGAAAGAAAAAAGAAAAAGAAAAAAACCCTCCCTTAACTTTCCACCAAAATCATATTGTGATGACTACTACCTTGGGAAATTTTTTAATTTAAGCACCTTCTAAATGCTCCTTCTAATGCTAAAACTAAAAAATAATCTTTCCATCAAAAGCCTTTTTTTATTAGAACAATTCCCATGTAAATTCTTAATGTGTTCATTTTAAGGGCCTATTATGATAGCTCTTATTACAATATTTTTACAGTTTTATTCATTCTGTTAATTGGGAAAATGTTTCATATGATTAGCTTTGGGTTCATTCTTTTAAAGTATTCGATATATTGGGGCACCTGGGTGGCTCAGTTGGTTAAATATCTGACTTCAACTGAGGTCATGATCTCATGGTTCCTGGGTTCAAGCCCCACGTCAGGCTCTGTGCTAACAGCTCAGAGCCTGGAGCCTGCTTCGAACTCTATGTCTCCCTCTCTCTTTCTGCCCTTCCCTGCTCATACTGTGTCTCTCTCTCTCTGTCTCTCTCCCAAAAATAAATAAAACATTAAAAATTTTTTAATAAAAACTTACATATGATCTGAAAGAAAATCGTGAGTTTGTGTATCATATAAATGTTTTTCCTAAAATGTCCATTTTATTTTCTTAGTAATTATACAGAACATTGTTTATCTTCATTGGGTCCTAAAGAAGCGGTAATTATTATATTGTTTTGGAATACTTGTTCAGTTAAACTGATGTTCTTAGCTGCATTTAGTAAGTAGGAGTAGAAATAGAAAATATTTGATGATCATGGAAGAAATCTAAATATTACCAAAAGTGGCAGTACGGTATGAGTAAATATGACTGTGAATCAGAAGACTGATTTGGCAAAACTGACAACAGATACACGCTAGAAAAATAGAACAAAGACATAC
Source organism: Paguma larvata (assembly GCA_030068075.1). Lineage (NCBI taxonomy): Eukaryota > Metazoa > Chordata > Mammalia > Carnivora > Viverridae > Paguma > Paguma larvata. Next base: position 44,055,352 of record CM057838.1, read on the forward strand.
TTTCTCATACTTTCAAAATGTTGAAGGTAGTTCTAATTCGATATATGTGATCTCATAAAAACAACACATTGAAGGAACTGCTTCCTCAGATTGCTATTTTGTTCTTCATCAAAAGCAAAAATAAAGAATGGCAATTTAGGGTCAAAAATAACGCCACAAATGAAATTTTGCTTTAATTACTGTCTAGCCATAAGAAGGAATAAACTATCGGCCAAGACCAGTATTCTTTGATCTCACATTTCAACCTTCTTGTCCTCCAGATGATTGAAATGGTTTTTTCGCAAATGTTCAACAGGCCTTTTACCATTTGATAGGACAATTATTTTTAAGAAGGTTTAAAATGTGATCTGGAAAACCACATTGAGTCTCTGTGGCATATTTGCTATTCTTAGCCTGGGCGAATAAGCTGGAAGTGGATGAATAATGCAGGTTAGAAAGAAAACAGATGCTAAATATTATAAATAGGAAGGTTTTCCAGCAATGAGACTTTCATTTTAGGACTAGATTTTTGTTGGCACTTTTGGCATTATGATGATTATTGTTTTTCTCTCCAGCTGTTACACATCTGTATTGAAGGTTGGGGCAATTGGCGCTGGTCAGAGCCCTTCAGCGTGGACCATGCCGGGACTTTTATTAGAACTATTCAGTACAAGGGTCGAACTGCCTCACTCATCATCAAGGTGCAGCCACTCAATGGGGTGCAAAAACAGGTGAGTTCCTTGTGTCCATGACCCAGACATCTCTTACTTATTCGATGTCATTAGTGAAGGGAAACTTAAAGAAATGAAAAAAATCAATGATCATTTTTAAAAAAAGATTCCAGTGGGATGCCTAGTCCTGCCTCCTACTACTATGCACGAGCTTGTCAGTGACCCTGAGGATGATGATGGCTTCAAACCTTTTGTCCCACATCTTTTATAAGAGCTGCTAACGAGCAGTAAAATTTACTGATTTTAGTTTCACCTCTTCTCCCTGTCACCACCTACCTTCTGGTAGAGGTGCTAATGAGCTGTGAAATGGCCAAAAGGCCTTTATTAAGAAGGAAAAGAAGCACAGGATGCTGGGGACTCTGGATAATCCAAAGGTGGATAACCAGGAGTCGGTTCTCATACACGCAAGAATAATCTTTGAGAAAGTGTTGTGATACCTCCCATGACAGAGTGGGCCTGGGTCTCCAGCAGGCTTTCTTTTCCGAGGAGTTAATATTAACTGCAGTAAAAATTCACTACAGTCTAACTCTTGGCATATAAAACCTAAGCTCTCAGCACATATTTTTACGTATTTTATAAAACTTCCTTTTGGCTGTTTTTGAAGTTCTAAGACTGCAAAGGGGAAAAAAAAGTATCTGACACTTTTTTTGTGTTCTTAAGATGTGAAAATGTGGTTTTTAAAAGATGTTTTTCAAGCATGGCGCATATGACAAGAGTAGAAAGAAAAAAAGGAAGTATTAAAATCTGAAAACCGGCTTCACAGCGCACATAATAACTGGATTTGTCATAAGAGTTTTAACATACACATCAGCATCTGGGTTGTAACAGTCTACCCAGAGCTTATGCGAACGGAGGACATGATAGAAACAGCCCCCCAGTCTCTGGACAAGGAAAAGGGAAGCTCTCCTTAGCAGGCAACGCGGGCTACTCCATTGCCCGTACTTGGCAGACAGGAAGCGACTAGTGAGGTGAACCATAGGACCCGTACCATATACGTCTTTGGTCTGCACCTAATCAGGGAGCTGGACTTCATGTTCTCATTACTGTGGGCAACAGCGGTAAAAAGAATATAGCAGAAGAGTTTTCCCAATGAACTGGCCGTTCTTCAAGTGGTTGGTGATTGAAGTGGAACAGAGTAAAGAGAAAGACCCTATGTGACACAATCTTCACTCTTTTTTTCCTTTTTTAACTTTTTATTGTCAAATTGGTTTCTATACAACACCCAGTGCTCATCCCAACCTGTGCCCTGCTCAGTGTAATCTTCACTCTTAAATTGCAAGTTTATATAAACCCAACAATGTACACACCAACAGTAAGTGTGAAGGACACTTAGAGGTTTCACTAAGAAGATATGACTCAAGTTGAGCTTTGGATCACATGTAGAATTTGGATTAAGAGAGGGCCTTCCAAGTAGGCAGTGTAACAGAAAGATGGAAATATGGGTCAGATGGGCCTTCCTGGGGCTCAGGATGGAAGCGGCTTAGCCAGCATGAGCTTTGAGCTAGAAAGTCCTAGGAACAGTACGTGTCTCTGACTTGCATCTGCCTTCAGGACTCTTACTTGGATATGCTCTCAACGAGTGTCTGCCCAATGAATACACTCTGGTTTTCTGATTCTGTCACTCATGGTGTTTGAAGAATGCCTTCTCCACCTTCCCATTCACCGGCGTGCCTGAGAAACGGTCACTCAGCATCCATTTGAACACTCCATGGGATCAGAGGCTCGTTATCGTACATGGCAGCCCTTTCCATAGTTGGTTACCTCCAGCTGTACATGAACCTCTTTCCAAGTTTTGAGCCAAAATCTCTCACCATTTGGCCACTTTATACCATTCATCGCAACTTGTGAGGCATACCCAGCTTGTGGTGAGGGCACTGTAAGTTGTCTCTCCCCCATATTACAGCCCTTCAGAAACATCCCAGTTCATTCAGCTCTTTTGCATATGGTTGCTAGAACAGTTACCAGTTAGTAGAATGGCGGGGTCGCTCCATGGAGAGATGGTTCTCATGGTATATCCTGGTGGTTAACATCATAGCCAGTCTGGCTGTATCCCCTTGCTGCCTGTGTGATCTTCAGCAAGTTATTTAACCTCTTTGATCAATTTCCTGATCTGTGAAAGGGGGATAGTGATTGTGCCTTTGTCACAAAGTTAGTGGGAAAATTAAATGAGTTTGTATATGTGACGTGCTTGCAGTAGTGCCTGGCCCCCTGTCATAACTCAGTAGATTATAGGTACAATTCTGAAGTATTCCCAGGCATGAGTAACAGGAAATGGACTTTGTTGTGTTACAGTAGCACCTCTTGCTTGCATACATATTATGTATCTTTAAGGAATAAAATTAAATTTCAGGGATAAATTAATATATGCAGTGTTTCTGAACAGATACTACATATTGCAACAGTATACCCTAAGTCAAAAAGCAGGCCATGGATGTACCTTTTTTGAAAATTTTCACAAAATCTTACCTACCTTTTTTCCCCTGATAATAAAAGATTTCTCAGCCTTACTATTTATTACTTGATATCTTAGGCAAATTTCTTAACCTTCCTGTGCCTCCATATGGCCTTTGTAGAAGAAAAACACCCAATAAATAGTTCCTTGTGGTCATTTTTATGTTGACTGTTTTTAAATATTCCTGAAAACACAGAAAAGTCTAAAGTAGAAAAAAAATTACCCGTATTTCTGCCACCCAAAGGTAAATAGTTTAGTGTGTTTTCCTACTCTCTTTCTCGATGGAGATACTTTTTAACCAACTCGAGATCTGATTATAATTAGTCTTTCAACTTGTTTTTTTCACTTAACATTATATAATGCTTATCTTCTCATGTTATCTGAAATTCCCGAACTATCCTTTTAATGGTCACATAGTAATTTGCCATATGGTATGCTGAAATGCCTTCAGACATCCCTCCCCTTGTTGCTGCACTTTTAGATAATTGCCAATTTGTTGCCATAATAAATCCTTAAACAGATATCTTTGCATATACATATTATGTCCAAATGTCTGTGTCTGTCCTTAAAATAATTTGCTATAAAATTTAATTACCTAAGCAAAGGATGTGAGTGTTTTTGGGGTGCTCGATACATGTTCCCAGACTGAAAAGATATACTTTATTCTTTAACCAAAATTCATTGTTTTGTGTCACCAGATTCTTGTTAGGGCCACATTAGTCCTTCAAATAACTAAGTGTATAAATTTGTGCTGATTTTCTGAGTTTTTCAAACTGTTAGCATTTCTTAAAAATCTTGATGCAAAGAGGGGTTCAAGTCAGACTAACAAAAAGTTTTCCGTACATTAGAAGTTTAAGCGATCCTTTTTATCATTCTGTTAATATCAAACATACAGATTTTAAAGGCATCTGCCAAATCACATTTCAGGATTTCCAAATGGTATTTGTATCATTGAATGTTTTAGAATTATTTTCAGTAGAACTCCCTCTCACACTTTTCTCTGCTTGTATTCTATTATAATAGATGCTGTTATTAAAAAAAAAAAAAAAGAATCTAGCTAAACAGGAAAGGACTATTTGGAAGGCAGTAATGGAACCATAAGCCAGCCTCCCTCTGCACGTACTTTTTGAAAGAAGTGTCGTCTTGTCCCGCAGGAACTGGAAGTCCATTTTCCATTCCCATTGTCATGGGAGGCACATGCACACGTAATTTATATGTTGCGTTTTAGAATTTATTGTCCTAGCCAAATGAGATTGGACTCTAAATTAGGGCCGTTTTAAAAACTTAGCAAAATAATGAAAAGTGGGACACAGAACGAGCAGTTCGGTTAACCTAGAAGGAAGCAAATGGAAAGTGGTTTGAACTGAACCCAGGTGATACTGAAAGGTTCAGTAGGCCACCAACTTCAAAACAACTGCTGCATGTATCAGGGCTATAAAAAGTCTGTCTCGTCTTTGGCGGGATTTCATTTTTTATTGTCAGGGTAGATTACCCGAAATTCAGATTAGCTCCAGCTAAAGTACATCAGAGACACAGGATTTCCTCAATTAGCCAGCTTGGGGAGGAAGATAGGAATCAAGGTTTCAGAAGAGCTTTGCAGATTCCTTCCTCTCTCACATGTTGGCCTCTTCCCTTCTACCCCACCTGGGCTGGGAAATTTGCAGTAAACTGCAGCTGCCTAATTACGAAGCTCCGTTAGGGGAAGTGAGGGTGTGCAGCTCCCTGATGTACCTTCACTGCATCACATGCCCCTGGATGATGGAGAATTGGCTAGTGCGCACTTGACTGATGCCGTTTGGTTATCTGTATCCTGCCTTTCGTATACGCCTCTCATTTCTCCAGTTGAATGAAAACTGACCACATACAAAATCTCAAGAACTTTGTACATTATGCAGCTACCCCTGTACACACACTGGCTTCCACGCTTCCCATCCCCTCATTGAGGGAAGCTTTACCACTCTAAAATCTTCAATGTACATATGTATATATGGATATATATATTTGTATCTTTATACATACACTTTTAATCATGGTTAAGATATCATTTTCCAGTGCATCTGGTGTTCAGGAGTTATTCTTTAATATCACTATTCTTCTTGGCACTGATCTAATAAGAGTTCTGAAACCTGCTAAGTAAAATCACATGTGGAAATCTTCAATACACATCTTTGTGGCTTTGGGGAAAGAGGAGAATTAGTGTGAAACCTGGAAATGTGTATTAAAGAGAAACCCTACATTAAAAAAAATTAAGTAGCTGTCTTCAACTGATAAATTAATCTTGAAATTCTAACCATAATTTTCAAAATGAAGGCACTGTAAGTGTTGCCACTTTGAAGAAAAGCAGACATGGCTCGCCCTGAACCTTGCGTGGGAGCAGCCATGAAGAACACCGCTCTGAGGAGTAGCCATTTTGGATTTTCCTTCATCTAAGTAGCCTTTCCTCCCTGGCCACTTTTAAGGGTTTTCTTTTTATCAAATTTGAAAGCCTATTTAACAAGCTTTATAGTTGAAAATGAAACTATAAAAACCCACCAAGAGGATCTTTGTCTTTAGACAAAGTGAGTCCCAGATGGTTGCAGAGATTCTGTGGTTTCTGTGAGAGACAGCAAAATTCTCTCCTAAATCTCATGGGGCCCAAAGGTTCTGAAGCCAGAGCAGTATGCATACATTGCCAGGCCTAGGCACACCAAGAGTAAGAACAGAATTAAATACTGCCTCAGAGCTTTCACGTGTTTGTTTAAAGTTAGGCGACACTAAGGCCTCATAAGAGTTAACCGTGAATGCCTGGTAACCCCTAGTATATGCTAAAGAAAAGCTTGCCTGCTAACTCAGGACTCACGGTCCAGTTGACTTCTGTGTTTGTTACTGAGAAAACATTGTTTTAAAAGATTACTATGGAATAGTACCTAGGAGTAATGTAATAGTTAAACACAGCTTGGTTTTTACAGATATTCTCCTTCTAAAGAAAATTCAAAAGAATAGATAGTTGGAAAATAGGTGTTTAAGAAAATGCTAAACTTCACTGTTCAACTAATGCCATTTGAAACAACAATGACGTTTTATTTTTGGTCTGTCAACCTAGCAAGTTTGTTTTGGGTAAATAATAGTTCTCTCATAAATAATTATTCGTATTTATTTGTGTAAATAATAGTTTACTTACAAAGATGTTTACAGAGTACTCTTAATCACATAGGAAAATGTATCAATTAGGATGTTTTCAGTTTGAAACAACAAAATAGGCTTTTTAATCTTCATAGTAAGTTAATGAGGCAGAGACTATTCCTTTTTTACATTTATTATCTTACATAAGAAGAATGAAGAAGGCGAGTTAGGTGTTGGTTAATTAAGCAACTCAGTGCTGTATCTTCTGCTCTTGCTATCCCGTTGGATTTGCCTTTTTTGTCTTAAGATGGCTGCGAAAGCTGTGTGTGTGTGTGTGTGTGTGTGTGTGTGTGTGTGTGTGTGTGTGTGCGCGCGCATATATATCCTCTCATAACATCTCCCATGACAGACAAGAAGCAGGGCTTTCTCTTCTCAAATTGTCTCTGTTATCGAGGAGTAAATGTTTCCCAGAGCCTTTTATCGATCTTCCCTTTTCATATTATTAGCCAGAGAGCATCCCGTGTTCACCCCTAAAATAATCATTGGCAAAAGGAGACTAGAATTACCAGGATTCATTTGTACCAGTTATAGTAGATTCTGGGGTTTGTGGAGGTGTCCACTTTTCCCAGGTACTTTGCTGCTTTTTGAGACCTAAGCCAAATGAGGGTTATTAATATCAAGGGAAAAGAAAGGACTACCTATTTAGAATGGAACCAGTGGGATCTACCACATTTACATTACGATGGGCAGTTTTTATTCTTTTCTATATAGTTTCTACGTTTTCTTAATTAGTAGGTATGAATGTTATAAAAGACAGACTTTCAGAGCGATTATCAGCACAGACTCTAGGCCAGAGAGTCTGGGTAACGTCATGCAAGTTATCCATCATCTCCACGCGTGTTTTCCCTTGTTAAGATGACGAGTCATAGTAGCACCTATTTCATATGGTTGCTGTGAGAATAAAAGTTAATTTGTAAAAATGAATATACACACTTACATATACATGCGGTATGCATATGTGTGCAGAGAAGGGGAAGGAGAGATTTATTTTAAATTGGCTCACACAATCATGGAGGCCGAAACCCAGAAGAGCTGATGTGTAGTTCCAGCCAGAAATCCAACAAGCTAAAGACCCAAGAAGAGCTGATGTTTTTTGGTCCGTGTCCAAAGGCCAGGAAAGACCGAGGTCTCAGCTCAGCTGGAGGAATCCCTCTTACTCAGGCTCTTTGTTCTCTTCAGGTCTTCGGCTGACAGGATGAGGCCCACCCACGTGAGGGAGGGCACTCTTCTGTACTCAGTTTACCAACACACAGTGAACCTCACCCAGAAACACCTTCACAGGCACCCAGAATGATGCTCAGTCAAATATCTCTGCAGCCTGTGGCCCATTCGAGTCAGCACATAAAATTAACCATCACATCCTTAGACCTATAAGTAAGCCACATATATATGGGTGTGTGTGTGGGTGGGTGGGTGGGTGTGAGAGTGCGCGCGCACACGCAAGAGAGAGAGAGAAATTACTATTTTTATAATGTGGAAAAATATTACAAATTAGAAAATCTAGTATATGAATGTCCTTTCTTTTCCAATCATGGTGAGTATTCATATCACAGAAGGATTCACTGCACAGGAATAAATTTTGCATTATCTTTTCAATTTCAGCCAATTTCAAAGACATTTCTTAATGCCTGCTGTGAACTATACTCTTAGCTGGATGACAAATTGGGAAATGCATGGGTTTAATGGATAAATCTGTGTGTTTTACAAAGATACATGCTTCTATTCTATGGGGAAAACCTGAAAAAAATAAAATATAATTAGGTATCTGAGTTAAAAGTTGTTTTTTTTTTATCAGTTTATAAAGTGATCTCTTATTGCATAAGACTGCCAGAAACCCTTGGAGACCAGCCTTGGGAACAGATAAGTCACCAGTTGGCCCCTCAGCCACCAGAGCTGAAGTCTTGTTTCCGGGACTGCCACAGCATGTGACCCCACTGACTACTGCATCGTGGTCGGTCCCCGCTCTCGGAGCTTCAGCAACACCACTTCTCCTGGTTTACGTCCAGCCCCCCTTTGCCTCTTCTTCTCCGACTTCTTGCCCCTGAATCTGCCCCAAAACTGTTGGTCAGTTTTAGTTTAAACCTCCATCTCTTTTCCAGGCCAGCCGCCTTTTGTCTGTGCGCATCAGCAACGCTTTCGTTCCATAGGTCTTTTATCTCCAGCCCCACCTGCCTCTCCAGCACACAACCAGTATTTCTAGCTGGATGTGGACCCTGCCCGTGCTGTCCTTTGAGTGGTGTAAACTCAGCATGACCAAAGCAAATAGGACCAAGCCTTTCTTTTTGTCTGCTGTAAATAAGCTAATGACTTCATTTTCTTTCCGTTCAAACCAACAAGTTTACTGTTGGAACAGTTACATATTTCCAGTTGATGAAATCTGAATTGATGAAGCTTTATTTATTTATTTATTTATTTATTTATTTATTGTCTTTTAGATTATCATCTGTGGAAGACAGATCATCTGTAGTTACTTGTCTCAAAGTATAGAACTAAAAGTCGTTCAGCATTACATTGGTCAAGATGGACAAGCTGTGATTCGAGAACATTTCGACTGCCTCACAGCCAAGCAGAAATTACCTTCATACATACTCGAAAACAGCGAGCTGACAGAGTTGTGTGTAAAGGCCGAAGGAGATGAAGATTGGTCAAGAGACGTGTGCTTGGAATCTAAGTCCCCCGAGTACAGCATTGTCATCCAGGTATAACAAGTATTACAGTCTGGAATAGAGCAGCTTTAAAAATAAAATTTCTCACTATTCTCTTTATTCAGTTTAGCACTTTCTTTAAAAACTGACCTGTACAAAAGAGGGAGACCTGAAATAGTATAAAAAGACTTTGAATATTGCTTCTCAAAGTGTTTGCCTCCCGTCCCACAACCACACAGTTGTATCAGCTCCCAGAGTTCTTAGAGCCAAGACTCTACCCCTTTCAGGTAGAGGCAAGTTATATCCTGAGAAGGATCCTGATGCACCAGGGCTTGGGGGTGGGTTGTGGGGAGGTGAAGGGACGCTGTCCTCCCCACTTGAGAATCTTTGTAATGGACCGTTAATTTTTTTTTTTTAAATAATTTATTGTCAAATTGGTTTCCATACAACACCCAGTGCTCATCCAACAAGTGCCGTTAATTTCTCATCTCTTCCTTGCCTCTCGCCACCATCGCTTTCATTCCCATGAGGGACAAATCTACTCAGCCGTTCTCCCACTTACATCAGTCTCTCCTCATACCAAATCCCTTTGTCTTTAAGAAAACATTGGCTTCATTGACTCACTGCACATTCACTTTATGCCATAATGAAATCTGGTTTTGCTTAGTTATTCTTTGTTTTTAGTGACTTTTTTCTATAACTTTAAACTTTTTAATCCTCCAAGCTGACATTATATCTGCGCCTCATTCTGATTAATTAATACACTGTTTAATGTTTAATAGAAGCCCTTTTCTACCTCATCTGCAGGTGCCATCTTCAAACAGTTCCATCTTTTATGTCTGGTGCACAGTTTTGACATTAGAACCCAGCTCTCAAGTGCAACAGCGAATGGTGAGTGCTTTCCAATCTTAAAATACGGTATATGACTCTGACCTCTCCTGTTCTGAAATAAATTAAGGTCAGAGTGACCCAGGGACGAGATTTATTACAAGTTTGTTTCAGCATCAAACAGCTGGAATACTGCAACAAAGCAAATATGAAAGTTGTTCTGTCCTTTTATTTTTATAGATTGTGTTCAGCCCTCTCTTTATCATGAGAAGTCATCTTCTGGACCCCATTATCATACATTTGGAGAAGAGGAGTCTGGGATTGAGCGAAACACAAATTATTCCCGGGAAAGGACAGGAAAAACCCCTGCAAAACATAGAACCTGACCTTGTACATCACCTGACATTTCAAGCAAGGTATTGGGAAAAGTCCTTACATTTTCCTAAGAGAGATTCAGTAGAAGAGCAACGTAGTACTCTTGAGGGGAAGAAGGAAGATAGAATTTTTTGTAGGGTTCCTTCTGAGAATGTTATTTTAAAATGGCCCTGCCTAGTGTTCTCTTATCCTCTTCAATAGTTTTGGATAAACAAACTTAAAAATAAACAGAGGGATCAGAAAATTTAATTGTCCCATAATTTTTTTTCAGTGGGAGAAGAGACAAATAGAGCTGTCAGCCCAGCATGTGAGGAGCGGGGGCAGGGAGAAGGGGCCAGGGCCCATATCAGCCAAAAACTGTGTTACCAATCCCTAAATCACCAAAGAGTGCCTCGATCTCACCAAAAAAGTATTGGTCCATAATACATATATGGTTAGATTTTTTTTTTCAATAAATTGTAGACCACTTTAGAAATCTGATGTTTACTCCTGTTTTTCCCTTTCCATTGCCTAGAGAAGAAGTCGATCCCTCACACTGTGCCGTCCCCATCTCCACATCCCTCATTAAGCAAATAGCCACCAAGATACACCCTGGAGGCACAGTTAATCAGATCCTGGATGAATTCTGTGGGCCAGAAAAGCCCCTTCAACCCATGTGGCCCTATAATAAAAAGGATTCTGACAGGTAATGTTCTCCAGCAATCTTTTTCTACAAACATTTCTCAATATTAATCCATAAATGACCATTCACCAAAATATTAGATACCATAAAAAGTGTTTAAAAAAAAAAAGATATTTGCATGCATCTATCCAATTCCGACCTTTTATTGTCTGGGTAGACGTATTTTGTAGACTGCTTTACTCACAATCTAGAACATAATTGCATGAAAAGTTTCTTTCTGCTGGATGCAAGCTCGGCGTTGGATGAGGCTAGTGAAGAGGTGTCATACAAGAGCGTTGTGTGTCTGGAATCCTTAAACATATTTCATGAATGCTGAAGTTATCATATTTCATTGAGTCTCTTGGATGTGGTATTTGGAACAGGAATGAACAGCTGAGTCAGTGGGATAGCCCAATGCGAGTGAAGCTGTCAGTCTGGAAGCCATATGTTAGAACCTTGTTGATAGAACTTCTACCCTGGGCCCTGCTTATCAATCAATCCAAGTGGGACCTCTGGTTGTTTGAAGGAGAGAAGATTGTTCTACAGGTTCCTGCTGGCAAAATTATTATCCCTCCTAATTTTCAGGTACTATAACTTTTCTTAAGCTAATATGAATTCTTTTCTTTCAACAGCTAGCCTTTATTCTGAAGTTGCATTTATGTTCTTAACAGAATCAGTTGTAGAAAACCGTCGTCTTAGATGCATGTGTAAGGGGTATGGAATGTTCTTTGATATTCAGAGACATTTCAGATGTCTTTTTTCCTCCCATCAGCAGTATTCACACTTGAGTTATCATTAAATTTGATAACTTCTACTAGTTACAATTTCATTTTCATCGTGTGCAGCATATTTGACAAGCATTAGGATTGGCCTGCCCAGGGTACGTTAAAGATATAGAGTCCTATTCTGTGCTAACCCACTCCCTAGATAAATTTGCGCTTCTTACAGAAATTCTCTGGCGTCCGCAAGATGGGTAAGGATCGAGGATTTCTGAACAACTGTTTTGTCAGAGCCCCTTTTCGTTTATAAGTGGACTTGGATGTCCATAATCGTAGGTGTCCACCTAGTCGTTGATGATAACAATATGGAGTCATTGCTGGCATAGGGGGAAGCCCTAATGTAAAACAGAATTTCACAGCAAGGCTGTACTCCATCACAAGAGAACTTTCTTGATAAGGCTAACCCATTTCGAGAAAGTACATAAATCTCTAAGAAAAGAGAGTACAAGGACCTCCTAAATAAAATGTTTTCCTGGTGGGGAACAATTGAAGAGTACTTTTCTTGAGCTACAGTTCATGAACATCTTTATTCAATTGCATTTTCCTGGGTTTTTTTTTCTTTTTTTTTTTAATAATCAGATGATGTTACCTTATGGAATTGGAATGCCGACCTGCATGTACCTAAAGTTGCATATTATTCTTTCATCAAATGAAATGAAACCCTTAGTTTTTAAGTCTTTGTTATTTATAGGGGAGCCACAGTTTGGGTTGGTTTTTTTTTTCCCGCTTCCATAAATAGGAATTCCATCGTGAATCAAAGAAAACATTGGGAACTACAATAAAATGTATGTTGCCATTACAAAAACAAAAACAAAACTCGTAAAGGGATTTGGTTGCCTAAGTAGGCCTATTATATAATATAAAAAATTCCTGCGAATTGAGGTACCAATATCAAAGTTAAGAAAAATACTTTATAATCGAGGCATTCTTTTTCCAGGAGGCTTTTCAAATTGGAATATACTGGGCAAATACAAACACTGTGCATAAGTCAGTGGCAATTAAACTGGTCCATAACCTGACGTCTCCAAAGTGGAAAGATGGAGGTAATGGTGAAGTCGTGTCATTGGACGAAGAAGGGTTTGTTGACGCTGAAGTAAGACTCGGTGCTTTCCCAGGACATCAGAAGGTAGGAGCAAAGTCTGCGTGGCTCAGGGGAAATCGCATGCCCACCCCTCAACCTGTTTAAAATGAGTCTCCCCTTTTCTTTTTAATCCCTTCTTGGTATGACTTGCGCAAGGCAATTTATAACAGTGAAACATGTGATTTCTTTCTTAGGCCTCTCTCTTATACAGGATTTTTTTTTTTCCGTTAGCAGTGATAAAAGCCATGTCACATAATTTATCCAATAACCACTCTATTTCAGAACACTCAGCAGTCACTTGATTGATCGTATGTGGGGGAAAAATGAACTTCTTCCAAAATATCCACAAATTGTACTTGGCCTCCTTTTCTTAGAGCAGGAAGTACAGTTGCTAACATTCTGAGCACTGAGTGAAAGGACAAACCTCCTGTTAGCAAAGGTTACGTTCCTGGAAAGGGCATCTTCGCAAAATCCACTCTGATTTTCCCGTAGAGCCAAATGGCATGTGGGAGTTATATTCCTAAACAGAGGACTGGTACCCATGTCTTTAATGATATCAATACAGAAAACATACTTCATCAGTTATTTAACTAAATACAAATGGTGTGGGATCTTTAGCATCAACTTTTTCTAAACACTATGAAAGGCAATTAAGTTGAATAATACAGTAACAAATCCCAGTAGCCCGTATGTATGAAAGCACAGTATCATAGCGTACTATGTCAAGGTCTCAGGCCGTACTTAATAACATCTTCGTTATTTCAGCCCTCCCAAATCAGAAGAAGAAGGGCTACTTCATCATACTAGTATGATTTAGAATGACCTTTCTCTGGGGAGAAGTTAGATTTTGACAGGCATCTTTGAAGAGCCTCTTGAAAAAAGTAAGGGTCATTTGGTGACTTTTTAAAAATAAATTTCTCTATACAAAGAAGTTGGTTTCTCTTCAGTATTCAAGGCTGGTATCCATTTCCTCAGAGTTGTCTGGGCAACACATGTTTATGTTCTGCCGGCCAAACTCCTGTAACATGGGTGTGAATGGCAAAGAGCTGTAAGCGTGAATCACCCGAAGCTGAATAGTTGTAAGTTGAGAACGACCATCAAAACCTGGAAAAAAATGTCATGCCATACAGTCCAACACCCAATACCTCCAGCACCTCACAAAGTGGCCACGGCCAATGCGGAATACATGTGAAGGAATGAATGGACTGTTGGAAAATATATTATTACATAGATTTATATCATTATTCTCTCCTAGTTTTTTAGTCTCAGGACCCCTTTGCTCTCTTAAAAATTTTTGCAGACCTCCAAAACCCTTTTGTTCATGTGGGCTATAGCTATTATATCCAGCCAACTAGAAATTAAAACAAAAACTCCAGACCCCAAGAATACACAAACATATATTCTGTATGTATGCCTTGACAGCGATGACATCATAGGTCGTATAACCCCTGGAAAATGCCACTGTACACTCAAGAGGGAATTCGAATAGAAAAGACAGTCATGCCTTAGTATTATTATAAAAATATTTTTGACCTCTGGACACCCTTTGAAAGGATCTCAAAGACCCCCCACCCGCACCCCCCGCCACACACACAAGGGTCCCAGGCCACACTTTGGGAACCGCTCTCCTGACTTTACCATTTACTAAGCGGGTATCTTCTCTGAGCACCAGTCCGTCATACAACGTAGTAAGGTAATGAGATGATACACGCGGAGGTTAAGAGCTGCACCACAGGACCAGACTGCTTGGTTTTCCATCCCAACTAGACCCCTCTCTGTCTTTTTCACCTTGGGCAGGTTACATGACCTCTTCGAGCCTCATTGCCCTCTTCTGTAAAATGCAGACAGCAGTAGCTGCCCCGTGTGAGGATTCGTGAGTTAGCATGCGTAGATACTTAGAACAAGCGGAGCACAAGAAAGCAGGTGTGCAAGGGCCACTCGGTGGTGGTCTCAGGGCTCCTGTTGGTCCCTCCCAGGCCTTCAGCAAGATGGCTGCCGGAATGAGCATGAGGAAGAGGAGGAGGAGTGCTCAGCTTCATGTTGAAAACACACAAGTGTTCCTACTAAATACTTTGGGAGGGAATTGGCTAACCACCTTGGAAACACCAGAAGTAACCGGTGTGCTAGGACACCTGTTGTAAATAGTGGTCCTTTTGGGGGGCTGGGACCTCTTTGAGACTGAAAGGGGACTCTGACGAGTGTGCTGGAACAAAAGGTAAAATTGGTACTGTCATGGGCAAACCAAGAGATAAAATGACCCTTTAAAAAGGAGACATTTTTATATGCCTTACAGTATTTTGAAAATCACTCTTTCCTCACTTGTCTTGCAGTTATGTCAATTTTGCATCTCCTCCATGGTACAGCAGGGTATCCAGATTCTTCAGATTGAAGACAAGACCGTGATAATCAATAATATGCCATATCAGATATTTTATAAACCGCAGTTGTCTGTCTCCAAACCCCACTTTGGAACGGAGGTAAGAGTTCATGAACATTATTGATTTCTCTTCAGTTTTGATAAATTAGCAATGAGTAAGATTAATTTTTTAGCCTAGAAAAAAAAGAAGGAAATGAACACTGAATATAGGTAAAGAGAAATTTATTTTTTGTTGGATTAAAACCACGGACGTGGTGGTTAGCGCTCCCCAGGTAACGAACGAGCGGAAATCCTACGAAGCCGCAGGGCCCGGCGCACTTCTGGATTCGTGCCGCCTGGGCCCCAGCTGCTCGGACGCCGCAGCGCCCTTTGCCAGCAACTCTGGCGACAGCAAAGCCCCGCCAGTGGGGCAGGGGGCCTGAGGACTGGCTCCCGGGTCTCACGGAAAAGAGCATCTGTCCCGCAGGCCGAGGTGCCTGGAGGAGCCCCGTGGGCGGGGGGCGCCCCCGGCTGAGCCGCACGCGTGGAAACCCTGACTTCCCTGCCCCCCGAGGAGAGTACGTGTGAAAAGGTACCAGCTCATTTATGTTAGCATCCCACTGGCAGAATATGTGGAAAAGAAATTCAGGAAAGATTTTTGATTCTCTTCTTTATACAGTTAAAATGAACACTTCTATTTTGAGAGAGTCAAGAGATATTTTAAAAGGACTTAAAAACACGCTATGCTAAGTGGTAAGCTGTTGTTGCATGCAATTGAAACTATCACATAGAAAAGTATTTTCTTTCTTTGCCTCTGTCTGCATTTATTTTTATCCCTTTCAGCTCCTAAAAATTACATTAGAATGGTAAAATAGGGTGAAAGTCTTAGTCTTTTAAGCTTACAGTGCATTATAGTATTTACAAATATGTCAGAATAATAGGATTCCATTTTGGTTCTTCGAAGTATCAGTAGAATCACTATGTGACCAGAAGTACCCGGTCGGGAAATAGAGGTCAGCAGTGTTTCCATTTGAGGTGAGGATTTGGCAAGAGAATCAGCATGCGTGCGGATAATTCTCCGGCTCCTCCCCCCTGGGGCTTCCCGAGACACTGGGCCAGGGATTTCCGCGCTGACGTTTCCTCCCCCAAAATAGCCATGATTTTGCATTCCTTACAGGTTTTTGGTGACAATTAAGCGAGCCAATATGAGTAAAAAGGCCAGGCACTTGGGAAATGGTAGTAGCCGGCATCACAGCGAACTCCTGATTTGCCTCAGCTCTGGAGCTTTGGAGAAGAGGGGAGGGCCCACGTACTTCCGGGCAGCCGAGGAGTGTCCCCTTTTTCCACCCTACCTTGCTTCGGGCAGTTGTAGGAATTATTTTCCAAGACATGATAATCCCTAGCCTCTCCAGGAGACGCGTGGAACAGTGGGAAAACCACCAAACAGGAAGCAGGAAGCCTGGCCCAGGCCAGGCTTTGCCACTCACTGTCTTTGTGATGTTGGACAAGTCAGGTGCTCTCCGGAAAGCAGCTTCCTCAGATGTGAAAGAGGAGTTTTAAATAAAGTATCTCTAAAGGTCCTTTTTAAGTCAAACTTCTGAGACTCTCTAATGTGCCAGAAACCCTGTGGAATTTCAACTGAGGGTTGGGATCAGAGCTTCCTCCTCCCTCAGGATGTGAGCCTTAAGCAAAGTTTGTCTTCTGAGCTCCCAGTTGACCGTTCTGTATCTCCTTCAGCTCTCTTCTTCCCAAGGCCCCTCAGAGCACACCCTTTCCGTTCGGCCATACCCATCCAAGAGGACTCTCTCCCCAGCATGCGGCTTGTCTGCCCTTAGGACAGACATCTAGTTTTTGCAGTATCTGGGGGACACTGAGAACTTTGCATCACCTTCTAAATCACCCAGCCTTGTCATGTTTCATTATGCCTAGAAAAGCAGACCTGCTCCCGCTGCTCGTCATGGTCTCATTAGGGCTTTCTCGTGGGAATGGGATGCTAACCCATCCATGTCCCCCACCCGGCCACCTCCCGAGACTACATGCGTATGGTTTCTTAGAAGCTGTGTTCCCCTCCTCTGGTGCAGTAACTGTGCTCTGTCGGCATTGTCTTTTCCTTTTTCAGTATTTTCACGTTCCAGACAGTACCACTTTCAGCATCTGCCCAGGCGGAGAGCAGCAGCCCGCTGTGAAGTCCTGCTCCCTTCCTTGCTGGGACCTAATGCCCGATCTCAGCCAGTCGCCCCTGGATGCATCCCTGCTGCAGAAACAGATCTTGCTGGCCTTTTCTCCTGCCTCAGGGGCCGGCGGCTCGCAGTGCTGGAGCCTGCCGGCTATAGTTAGACACGAGTTTCCCAGACAGAGCGTGGCCGTGCCTCTCGGAAGTTGTGGGCAGAACGGATTCTGCACCAGGTATTTTACCTCTGCGTGAATGCCCTTCTTAGCTTGTTGCCGTAGTGCTTCATCACAGGCGCCAGGGGAGACAGGAGGGCAGCTGCGGTGCTCACCACGTGTAAAACCAGCTGTTACTTTCATTTATTTATTTTTATTTTTAATACTTCTTTATTTTTGAGAGAGCACACGGGCAGGGGAGAGGCAGAGAGAGAGGGAGACACGGAATCCAAAGCAGGCTCCAGGCTCCAAGCTGTCAGTACGGACCCTGACGCGGGGCTCGAACTCACAAACCCAGAGATCATGACCTGAGCCGAAGTTGGACACTTAACCGACTGAGCCACCCGGGTGCCCCCGGTTTTACTTTTACTTTTAATGGCTTCGAGACATTGTACACAATTGGGCAAACATTGTGATCACATTTGGGGTGCCACAGTGTTCTACTGATGAGATTTTTCCCTTATGCAGCTTATACTGGGGGGAAATGATGGCGTTTGTCGCATAGAATAGCAGCAATACGTCAGAATGAAAAGATAGCCTTCTGTGATGACTTCTTAGCCTCTGTCAAGGGTTAAAATATGAGAGAGTCAAGTTGGAAAACCTTTTTCCTTTCCCATATTTTACATGTACTTCAAAATGGAATTTTTCTTTAAAAGTCATTAGCAGAGATAACTTAGATAAACACAAGTCACAGAAGGCTCTGTTCTGTGGTTGTTCCTGCACGCAAGTTACTCCAATTACCGATTACCAATTATGCAAATAACAACCACAGAATCAAGCCGGAGACATGTAATGGTTTGTTCATACTGGACTTTTATTTTGTGGTTGTTTTGCATGCAATACGTCCTTTCTCTAGCTGTCAGGAATAACTTATTTATGGTATATGTAAAAAGTACAAAAGAAAACATATTGTGCGCTTACTAGAGGTTCCTTTTTCCCTTGATTGTGAATTCACGTACTTGAGATTTGAGCTATTCTAACTTTCAGAGGTCTATAGAGATTTCTAGTAGTAATATTTTAAAAAATAACTTCCTAACTCACATTATCCATAATAGTAAGGCTCTGTTCCCTACACGTCTCTTCTTCCTTCACAACATTCAGAAACATCCTGATTTTATAAACACTTTTCATCCCTGATTCCGGAGAGGAGTGGTTATATTTATATTCTGCCTGGAGAAGTTAAGTGTGGTGAGTTTAAGGAAGTATTTCTTCAAGTAGTGCGAACTTATGTCGAGAAAACAAAATTTATTTTTAAAACTGAAAGACAAAATTTAAAATAAAGTTGCATTTGGAAATGATGTTTAAAATTCTAAGAATTCAAAGACATGATTTTATTAATATAACTTAATCTTATCTATAAATACTAAACTAGATATTCGATTGAAAATACCATATGTTAGTCCTGGCCCCCAGCTTTCTTGGCTAGGGAGAAGAAATTTCTCTGAGGTTGGCTTGCCCCAGCTCTTTTCAAAATCAGGCTGAGAAAAGAGCTTTGGTATGAGTCCAAGGACTGTAGTCTGCAAGTGAATTCGCTTCCTACAGCCCCATCTCCTCCTCCCTCCTCTCCCCTCCCCTCCCCTCCCGTCAGCCCTACAGTGCACCTTTGACAGTGTCATGAATGTGATTTCCCCAAATGCTACTGGACAATCCACTTTGGCGTTTTAGGCAAATACTATGGGAAGGACTCACCCTGGTGAACAGGATAAATGGCCCATGGGAAATTCTCTACTGCGTTATCAACCCCTTTTCATCAGTGTATACTGAGGGCTGCATTTGGCTGATACCTGATTTCTTTGATTAATTAGATCAGTCCATGTCATTTAAACCTCAGAGAGCGTTTTTGTTTTTTTTTTTTTTTGTTCCTGTTTTGATATGAAATATCATCTGGTAGTCTAGGGTGTGAACTGGAAGAGTTTCGTCTCTCTGTTGTAGAGACAGCCTGTGCCCACACCGCAGTTTTTCTACCGCCGATTAATACAGCTTTGCTCTTGGCACACAAAGTGGATGTCACGTAAAGTATGATGTTGTGAAAACTGACAGCAGGCATTATGAGCCTACCTACCTTTAAAATATAAAAAGAGCCAGAACCCACGGTCTCTAGCAGTCTTTCTAAAAAGCACATCAGCTCCTCTTAGGCCCAAATTTACCAAGCAGTTTTGAGGAAGAGGGCACTCCATGTGAAGAGCTTAAGGCACATTTGCACAAAGGAGAGCAGAGCAGGACACAGAGGTTAGCGCAGGGTTGTCCAGAATTCCCTGAGTGGTGGAAAGTGTGTTTTTCCCCTTTTAAATAATTTTTTACGTCTTGGAATATCTTATGATAATTATGTGTTACTCTTGTCGAGAAAGAGCAGGTAAAGCTGTAATTAGTGTATGATCGTTAATAGATGAGCGGATGGCCTCCTTTCTCTGAAAAACACTTCCTGTGATTGATAGAAGCGACGGTGTTGCGGAGTTGTGACTATTACATGGACCAGGAGAGAAAGCGTTCATCTTTTCTAAACCGCTTCTGTCATTCAATTTGATTTCCCTCCAGGGCAGTAGCGCTGACGTATCAAGAACACTTTGGAGTGACTTATTTAACCCTCTCAGAAGACCCTAGTCCTCGGATAATTTTCCACAACCGATGTCCAGTAACAATCCTTATAAAGGAGAATATCAAAGGTATATATTATAGCATCAAATTTAAATAATATAAAACCTATAATCTTTGGGGGGTTTTAATTTAGTAGCTACCTGTGATCCTGTGAAGAACTTATAAAGTATCCTTCATCCTTCTTTGAGATGTTTCTCCTGCCCATTATGTTTACTATCCCTTCGTCTCCGTCTTCAGGGCCTGAGTCTGCATATGCTTTTTTTTTTTTTTAAGATATTCCAAAGTTCGAAGTTTACTGCAGAAGAATTCCTTCTGAGTGTTCCGTTCATCACGAACTGTATCATCAGATATCCAGCTATCCAGACTGCAAGACCAAAGACTTACTTCCTAGCCTCTTTTTGAGAGTAGAGTCTCTGGAGGACGCAACGACTGAGTGGAGCGATGCCGTCGACATCAACCATCAGGGAACACAGGTCAGTGGGCCACGCGCGTGCCCGGCAAGGCACACGTTCCCTTTTCTAACTCTCCATGCTTGTCTGCTTTCAAACAGCGTTTGCTCGGTGCTGAACTTCTTATCTCCACACGAGGTTGCATGCGTATCCATTTCTGCGTCCTCACTAGGTTATAAATGCTCAGATACAAAACGTACCTCCACCGTGTCCTCTACAGCTGTTTACCAGAGAGGAGCACTTGGTAAAGGCAAGCACGTTGGGTCTGATCCAAGGTCAAAAATGAAATAAAATTGTTAGACTCCTCTGTACAGAAGGTAGTCCTACCGTCCAGGTTTTAGGACAATTGTTATGTCAACCCTAGATTCATCCCCTCTTTTGAAAGTATTAGAATGTAATTTAAAAATATACATATTTTTCCTAGAAGTACATAACACTCTGCCAATATAAGTGTAGCTAAAAAACCCTGAACAGATAAAATGTCCCAATTTGTCTCTATCTTACTCTCAGTGCTAGTGGTGTTTTACTTTTGTTAAAAATGACATATGAACCTGGCATTTCATTTCTGATGTACTTAAACATTTCCCATTTCTAGGCGTATAATTCCCTGGCATTAAAACACACACACACAGTGTTCTACCCCCGTCGCCACTCTCTGTTCCCTCATCCCCAACCGAAACGCTGCACACGGTAGGCAGTCCCTCTCCATTCTCCCCCCGCTCAGCCCCTGGTAGCCCCCTGTTGTACCGTGTGTCTCTGAACTTGTCAGGTTCTAGGCACCTCGTATAAGTGGAATCACCCAGTATTTGTCTTGCTGTGCCTGGCTAATTTCACTTTGCGTCGTATTTTCAGAGTTCACTCATCCGTGTTGCAGCGTGTGTCACAACTTCATTCCATTTTATGGCCAAGTGATATTGTGCTGTCCTTTGTCACAGTTCTTTCATACCTAGTAATTCATTTGACCTTCACAACGAGCTTGTGCAGTAGGTCCCTTTGTCGTGGTTACAGGACACATATTAAAGTCATAAGTACAATAATGACTGTCACTTCATAATCGCTCACTGTATGCCAGGCACCGTGCTGGGCCTGTCCGTTCATTCCCGTCTGACCTTTCCAGCAGCCGCACAGCATGGGACTGTCATCCCCATGTTACAGAGGTGAGGACTGAGGCCTCCGGAAGTAACATGCCTTGGTTCCTATGTGTTACAAAAGAAGGGACTGGGGTTTTATCCTGACCTGCCAGACTCCAGAGCACCGCTCCAAACCTCCATGCTGTAAATGCTACCTCCTACCTGGGATTCCGGAACTCCCCTCCGCCCCAGCCGCCACATTCTGTCTCATCTCCCAGGAGATTCTGTCTTCACTCCTGTGAACTCTCCCCACCGCTAGCCCCTCTGCACGTTCACTTAACATTTGTGACATTAAATTGCGTTTATTTCTGTAAATGATCTCCTACCAACTCAGGCTTCCTGGCAGTCAGATACCTGCCTTAGTCATCCTCAGGCTATAGCAGAGTGCCTGTCCCCACCGGAAGGCCTTAGTAAACATCACACCAGTACGTGAATGACCGTGTGAATGAGAAGATGAGGTTAAGCGAGAGAGATCCTATAAGGGAGGAGAAGAGAGCCCCCAGCCCTAACCTCGGGAAACGCCAGCATGTCAGCGCAGAGCAGCAAAAGAGACTGAGAGGGAACAAACAGAGTGGCAGGAGGAGAAACAGAACGCCCCTGACAGACAAAGTTCACAGGCTGTAAAATGGTGGAGAGAGAGAAGCAAGGTAGCAATTGGAAATGACAGGTTCAGAGGCACCGGGAGGGGGGGCGTGGAGGAACGTGTGAGAATTGTGTTCCAGGAGTGAGGCCGTGAAACAGAGGAGGTCAGCGAGGAGGACGCTCTTTCCGTACTGCAGGGATGGAGTCAGTGAAGAAGTGGAAAAGACAGTGAGGAGCTGCCCAGAGAGACAAGGCCCAGCACAGGGAGTGTAGTTCTTGAACAGAAGGACCACGTCCTCTTCCCCGGCTGTAGAAAAGAGGTGGGAACGGGCACAGGGAGGGAGAGCTGTTTGGAGGGAGGCGCCAGGAAGTTGAATTGATGCACGCTGGCCTTAAGTTTATTGTAAAGTTTGGAACAAATCGTCTGCTGAGAGAGAGAGGGAAAGGGCTGGGGGCCTGGGGAGAGAAGCAGCCTCAGAAACAGGTGGAGGCCGTGGCCACGGACAGGGACGGGTGCAAGAATGGATGAGCAGCCTGGGGGCCACCGTCACCTTGGATACCTGCCCGTGTACTGGCTCCACATTACACAGGGGTGTGGTTTCTTCTGTCCGCAGCACTCGTGACACTGAAAATCTGTCAGCTCCGTGCAGCCTCAGGAGACATTCCTGGTCTCATTAACGTACAAAACAAATATTGCAAGCGGTTTGAAGATTTTCAGAACTTTGCTTACTTCTCTCTGTCTCGGGAATTCTTGACAATAGGCATTCTGCCTGCCAAACCTTATTTCAGGAATTCCCATTCACTCTAAATTTCCTCAAACCTTTGTAGTCACAGATACTTCAAAGCTAGGAGGAGGTACTCTTTCCAACACCCTTATCATCCCTGGTCTGAGGACCCAGCAAAGGCTCGTGTTCCCATTAATCTTTGAGGAGCTGTGTGCCATATGTCCTGCAGACCGCAGCTCACTTCCTACTCTGCAGGAAGACTTGTTTCAGGCCCTCACCGACATCTCCTCAGTAATACACCAGGGCATATAAATCACTGGGGAGTGAAGGGAGCTGTGTCCTCTGATGAAAGGAAGCAGCCCCTTCTGTAGGAGTGAGTTCGTCTTCCAGGAGCCTTTCCTCAGCCCCTTGGTCTGAGGTGCGTGATGCCAATTTCCAAGCCGACCTTAAAAAGCAGGATTAAAACACTATAAAATCCCCAGTATTGCCTCCGGGAAGAAAACTCCTTTAGCTTTTGCCAGAGATAGGCCCTTCGCCTCAGTTTTGGAAACAGGACAGCGTCGTGTTGCATAATTTTGAAATGGAATATGAGAGGGAATGTGCAGAAAATAAGTTCGTAATCACACAAAGAAGTGTGATCAGGAGTTATTGGGAAGACCCGATAGCATGTAGGCCACAAAATTCCGACCGTATTTGCTGTGTGGTTTCCAGGGCTGTGTGACCAGCTCACACCTGGCTGGAAGACACCTCCTCGTTGTTCAGACAGAGCCCCTCATGCAGCAACTGGTTCTCTCATCCGTAACGTTACAGGGAGTGGTAGCCTGACTGACTGTAGGGGAAAACATCTTTAGATTCCAAATAAATAAGTAAAGACCTAAATAATGAGCTTACATTGACCGTTTTAAGTCACAATTTTGATCCTATCAGGAAAATAGGTTAGAACCCTGCATAGTTGACAGGATTTCAGTTTCTGTTAGTCAGAAGCCTTATTTTTGTCAGCGTTAGACAATATTTTTTGAATAAAAAAGTACGAAGAAAACGTAGTTACCATTTAACTAACATGAACACTAAAGAGGCATGCTTCGGTCATCAATCAACAAATACTTATTGAGTTTCTAATACGTGCCAGATATTATAACTTAGTGCTGGGACTTCAGGAAGTACAGTGAACTAACGGGAACACCACCGCCCTGGCCTCCCACGAGATGACGCATGGAGGAGATGATAAGCGAGTGATCACCTAGGTCGTCGTGTTATGAAGTCCGGTAAGAACGACGAAGGGAAGGTATAGTTGTCGTATTAGGGTGAACAGCAGCCTTGTTTGGGAGGCCAAGGAATATCTCTGGTAAGAGACCTTGCATCTCTGCCTTCAAGTTGAACAGGCATTAAGTAGACAAAAAAAGTGGGAGACTTTTCTTGGCAGAAAGAGCAACATGTTTGAAGCTTTGGTGCTCAGAGAGGGAGCCTGGTCCTTTCGGGAATCTAAATGCCAGTGTGGCCATAGTGCCGGATGAAGAAAAAGGGGGGTGGGAGAAGGGTTTGGTGAGACAATTCAAGGCCAAACCCAGCAAGATTCTGTGTCTGCGCCCAAGGATTTGGGTTTTTATCTTCAGAACCTTGGGAAGTCTTTGAATTATTTAGGAAACGCAGTTTCTGAGCCGCTGAAACAGCAAAGAAGAATGAGCAGAAAGTTTGCGGGTGAGTTTTCTTCTCAAAAGATTCAGTGAATTCTCATCATCTTTGACTCTTAGCAGAAGTCTTCAGCGAAGTCAGCATCACCAGTGTTTTCTTCTCGGTGTGTGAAAGACGGGGAATGACAGTCCTTCACGTTTGGATAGCTCCGTACCATTGACAAAGCGCTCTCACGTCCACGGTCTCAATTCTTTCGTTCATTCATCCTGCAAACTTTTATTGAGGAACTATCAAGGGCCAAACCCTTTTCCCTAAATAAGGCATTACTCCTGCAGGCTTCAGGGACCTGAGCGTAAGTAAATAAATGCAGTCAAGTGGAGTAAGTCCTAAGACAGAGCCTTTGATCACGGCAAAAATTCTAGGATCGTTAGGGCAATAATTTTATGTTTATTTTCCTGATGAGGGGATTCAGGCTTAAAGAGTAATGAGCTAGGCGGTTTATAACTAAGCAGGATCAGGCCGGGACCTGGACCTGCCCACATGTGGCCCGGTTCTGTTTTCCCTGCACCAGACTGAGGCCGCTGTCTATCCTTTGGAGTCCAGCCCTGCCTGCCGGTATCGCTCCCTGAAGGTTCGTGAGAGCACACGTTACAAGAGGTTTTCTAATCTCCACTTTACCCAGGGGAGGAGTCTCTTCCACGACATCTGCCCTCAGTGTCCTCAGTCTCTTCCACGACATCTGGGGCTCAGTCCCGCAGTGACTACAGGAAAGTTTCTGCTTGTATCCAGCGAAAGCCATGCCTCTGTGGCACCCGCTCAGTCATCCTTGTTTCACCCTCTGGGGCATCACAGACTGTTTACTTCCCCCTCTAATATAGCAACACTGCAATTATTTGAAGGCAGCTTCAACATCTTCTCTAAGTGTTCCCTTATCCAGGCCAAACATTTCTGGTTCCTTGAATCATTCCTTCAGTAAATGTGATTTCCAGACCCATCACCACAGTTACCCTTGTCTGAATACACTAGTGTGTTATGTTCCCTTTTAAAAATCTGGCAGCCAGAATTATACAGAGTATTCCAAATGTGGTCTAACCAGCTATTACCTCCCTGTGCTTCCATTAATAAAGTAGAAGATTGAGTTAGCTCTTTATTAACAAGTTCAGGCCGTTTGTTATTATTGAACTTGTGGTCAACCACATCCCCCAGGTCTTTATCATATGATCGCCGTACAGCTGACTTTTTGAACCCTGTGACAGGACTTTACATTTATCCCCGATAAATTAAATCTTGTTGCTGTTGGCCTAGTCCAGCCTGTTGAAATCACTTTAAAAAAAATTCGTGATGCTGTCATCCAACATATTAAGTATCCTTGGTAGCTCTGTGTCATCTATAGATGTGGTGAGCATGCATTCTACATCTTCGTCCAAGTCCTTAATAAACATGTTGAACAAGACAAGTCCAAGGTCTACATACAATGGTGAATCACTAGATACTGCCCTAATGTGTGGGTTCAGTCGGCCACTAACACACCAAACTGTACTGTCATCTAGCCTACATGTCTTAAATACGAAAATGCATCTAAAGCACTTTTTAAACCATACTATATAAGATGTTGCGTATCTTGCTTACAAGGTTATCATGAGACATTTTGGTAAGTGCCTTGTTGAACCAGGATGCAAGTGTGTAATCAGCCCACTTGGTGCAGATTAGAGAGCAGTAACCCTGAGCACTAATGAGCATGTAGTCATTTTCCGAGATACCTTTAGCCTCCATCCAGGAATTTTTACACAGAAAAAAGTTACCAATCCAAGTGAGTGTCTGATTTGTAAAATGCATAGTACAGATGGTTTGGCCTCTTGCTTACTTCACTCGCCTTCCCATTCATCCCGTATCAGGGCCAGAGGGGGTATCAGCGAGCTGGTACCCACTTCCGAACAACTGCCAAGTGCCTAGAGTCTTCTGTGTGTGTACAGTTTGTTCCAGCTGAGTCACGGTGCTTTTAAGGATGCGTGGAGTAGAGATTTTCCTAAATAATTTTCAGTAATTATACAGCGGGAAGAATTATACCCAGAATAACGCTATTTTGTTTTCACGCTTATCCACCCTTTTCTCATTTTAGAAATTGATCCTTTTAGGAATTCATTTCCCTTCTTTTACCCTCCGAGAGATCTCATCTCATCGCTTGAGCTACCAGCTATCATCCAGTCACTCTCAGAGCTCTTTCTGGCCCCTCCATCCCTCCTAAGCTCCAAGTCTGTGTTCTTAGCCACCCACCAGACATCGCCGCCTGAAACTCCCAGCACCTCAGACCCAGCATGTCTGAACCCAAAGTGATCATTTTTACTTTCCCCAAGCCAGCTTCTCCTAGAGTTGTCACTTCAGTGATTGTTATCATCATTTTCCCAGTATAAAAGCCTTCAATCATATTTATGTAAACTTGCTTTGAATTCCTGCCTTATGTCAAGCGCTCTACAAATATCATTAGTCCCTGCCACGTCCCTTAGAGGTAGATGCTACTGGAAGCTCAGAGAAGTCGACTTGCACAAACCAAGGGGACCCGGGATCCAAACCCAGACTGTATCTCTCCTACTTTGGCTCAGCGCCTTCCTTTCCCTCTCTTCCCCCTACCCATCCAGGAAGTCGCCAGGTGCTGGCGGAAATCCCTCAGAAATGTCTCTGGTTCTGCCCCTTCTCTCTGTGACCATGATCCACTCCAGGCCGCTTACCCATTTTCCCTCTCCCAGATTTTAGCAATAGTCCCTTAAAGGGTCTCTGTGTTGTCAGCCTCTTCACCTTCAAGTCTGTCTCCACAAGTACCACCAAAGTGATTACTAAAACACAAGAGTCCAGCGCAGGGAAGGCTCTCCAGGCCTTAAACTCCAGACCTTAAACTGCTTAAAACAGACCACTACCTGAGACCAGGCAGGCTACATTCAACTCCCTTATTCTCTCCACAGGTTAGGTAGGGGTCAGTCCTCCATGCAAATCTCTTCTTCCCTTCAAAGCCCAAGCCTTGACTTCTTCCATATCATGGTTTTCATTGTTAAGATATTTTCTGACAAGCCACTTCATCTAGAGAAATAAGTAGTAACTTTTCAATTTATTCCTTCCCGAAATAGGGAGTAAAATTTTACATGAAAGATGAGTTTTAGCCAAAAGGCAGAACAAACGACATGACTGATTGATTTATCTGCAGACCTACCCCTGGAGGCTGAGTGTCTGTCATCTACAAGCTAGAGACCCAGGGAAACCGTAGTGTAATTCAGTCTGGGTCCAAAGGCCTGAGAACCAAGGGATTTGATGGCGTAAATTCACTAGAAGAAGATGAAACCAGATGTCCTAGCTCAACAGTGAGGCAGGAGAAAAGGGGGCAGGCCCTCAACAGACTGGGTGTGCCCCCCCACACCGGAGAAGGCAATCTGCTGAGTCCATGATTCAAATGCTAATCCCATCCGGAAACACCCTCACAGACAGATGAAACACTGCTTCGCCTGGGCACCCTGTGACCCGTCAGGCTGACACAAAATCACTCATCACAAAAAAAAGTGAGAACCTGAGGTGAGGGCAACATGAGTCAGATAGAAGAAAGAGAATTAGAAAGGGAGGAGGCCCAGGAAGATGTATCCTATGGCTCTTGGAGCCCAGGTGAAGAAGAAATCGGTAAAATACTGGAGGAGGGGAGTGCGGAAGGAGTTTTAATAACACTTCTACCTAATTTTAAGTCTCCCTCAGCTGCAGTGCTGGGACACTTTATAGCTCCCTCCGGATTATCCTTGGATTGTCACATATGGCCTGTGGCGGGAAAGACAGGGAGTGAAGGGAAGAGAGACTTTCAGGAATTCATTCTTTTATTTCTTGTGTCCCATTGAAACTTTAATTCTGTTTTTTTTTTTTTCTTTTTTTAAGAGAAAGAGTACAATCTTGAGCAGTAGAGGGAGAAAGAGAGAATTTAAGCAGGCACCATGCCCACCGCCGGGGCTTCACGTGAGACTCGATCTCATAACCTTTGAGATCATGAACTCATCTTGGCCAATACCAAGGGTTGGACACTTAACCAACTGAGCCACCCAGGCGTCCCCTGTAACTTATTAACGTAGTAAAATAAATTGGTATAATTTTTTAAAACACTGTTTGCTATATATATAAATGTAATAAGCAATCATTTTAATGCTCAGTAGGTTGAGCATCAGACTCTTGATTTCAGTTCAGGTTGTGATCTCACAGTTCGTGAGATCAAGCCCCACATCCAGCTCTGTGCTGACAGCATGGAGCCTACTTGGGACTCTCTCTCCCCTTCTCTCTCTGCCCCTCCCCTGCTCACGCTCTCTTTCAAAATAAATAAGCTAAAAAAAGAGAACTGTAGAAAAGCACATGTTTTGTTGAAGTGTTTCTTATCTGTAATTGTAGTAAAAGACAGTGTACTAAGTGAAGGGCAGACATAGGCCCGGAGTGGTGTTCTTATACCCATACGTGTGAGAGAAAGTCTTACTGATCGAAGTGCTCTGACACAGATACAAAGAGTATCCTCCCCAGTGTTTTGTGGTCAGAGCAGCAGGTCTCCGACTGTATGTTGCCCATAGCATCCCCCACACCACCAGTGTGAAGTGAAGAAAGAAAAAACACCTAAGTGATGGCATTGATCAGGACTGGCAGCTTATTCTGCAGTAATGAACTCAGCAACAACAAGAGAAGTCCCCTTGGCCATCACTCATCTAATCCTTCCCTTCTCCCACACATACAACAAACACATGGCCTCCACAGGGTTCTGATGAGACACCACATCCCACTGGAAATCCAGTACTTCTGAGTGATGCTCGCTTAGTCCGGACGTGAGTCCTTTCTCTGGAGACCTGTGTTGGAAAGGGGAAGGATGAGACCTAGCAGTAGCCTCTCATCCGTGACAAGTCCGAAAAGTTTCTGAGCGCATAACTGTGGAACGTACCTTGAAGCAAGGACTGGTCTTGGAGCCCTGTTTCTGCTCTTGGTACTGCACTCTCCCCATTTTCCTTCCAGCCCCTGGACCTACCCTCAGAGATCTTCCTCAGTCACATCTGAAGCTCAAGTAACCTCAGTCTCTTGTAGTCCAGGCTCACGAGTGTATTCTTCAGTAGTCATTTCTCAAACACTATTTGATTCCAGAGAATTCATGTACTGATAGCCACATCCGTGGTCCTTATCAGGGCGTATTCCTGTGCTTTCTTGCTTCCCCGCCTCTAGATTTAAGAGAGCTTCTATGGCAGAGTTATACTCTTAATCTAAACTTTTTTCTGAGTCACTTTAATAATTAAGAGGTTCTAACAGTGAGTGTGATGCCTGTACATAGCCCTAGGGCTGAGTGTTAATCTCCCCTCATATTCAAACGCTAAACTTTGGTCTCTTGCTGTTTGAGGTCAAAAGCATTTCTAGCTTTGCAAGGCCCTGAATTTCTGCAATCTCTCTCTATTGTCTTTCATTTTTATTTGCAAACTGGCAAATTCTTTCGTGAGCTCATCTCTTCTTCAGAATGCATTTCCAGAGATGGCCAGTAGTAGGCAACACACACTACTAATGTTTTGTTTTCAAACCTCATCTTCTGGAGGTACAAATGGATGAGCTTTACAATCTGCCTCCCACATAATCTCAGGCAACAGTTTTACTAAATAGTCTTGCTACTTCATAATATGAATTCCCATTCTGATCCCTTTCAATATCAGTTTCTACTGCCTGGCCCTTAAGCCAAGGATTCATACATTAGGTTTCTGCTGGAACCCTACTTCCGTTACCAGTATCTATATTGGTATAGGCTAGGTTAGGCTGCCTATCAGAACCCTAGAATTTGTTTCTTGCTCATGCTTTGTGCCCAGGGAGCTCTGTTCTCCGTGGTCAGTCAGGGATGAAGGTTGATGGAGTTTCTATCACTTTCTATCTGCCCCATTGTAACAAACCACCCCAAAACCTAGAGGCTTGAAAGCAATTAACTTCTCATGAGTCTGAAGGTTCGGTTGGGTGACTTTTCTGCAGGATGAGCCTGGGACCACTCATGCAGCCGCATTCAGTTGGAAGTTGGCTGAGGGACGAGTTCAGCTGGAAAGTCTGGGCATCTCTCTCACCATGTGGTCTCTCCCCTTTAGGGAGGCCAGACCAGGCTTCCTCACATGGTTGGCAGGAGGACAGACTCCAGGAAGCAAGCTTTATCAAACTTTTTGCCTCCTGTCGCTGAGACCCCATCAGGTGACGACAGCCACATAGCCAAGCTCTGTATCTGTAGGGGAGTGGACTAAGCCAGGGCATGGGGCTGGGCATGCGGCTGCCACAACCAGCTCGACCAGGAGCCCACAAGCTTTTTCTTCAAAAAGTTTCTTCTTTTAGGCTTTGCAGACCAAACCATCAGACCAAACAAGGACTTATTTTAAAACCTCTGGGGGAACCTAGGTACAGGTGCCTAATTTCTCTCTGGTAGGTAGATACGTAACTCCCTAATCCCTCGAGCTGCCACTGTACAAAATGCTTTGCATTGTGAGCAGTTTCTCTACCTGGGGAAGGAGACAGGGATAGGCTCCAAGAATTAAAGTATTAAAGTCCATATTTCTTCCGTTCTAGTGGTGAGTGAAAGGGACACCCAGCAAAATTTTTCTCTGGAGTTCAGAGTCTTGACCAGAAGAAGTACCTTAAAGGTTTAGGTTCATTCGTCTGCTTCAGAGTCCCTTGGGCAGTTAACAGAAACCATCAGCTTGCCTTATCTTCACCATCTTGGAAGCTACAAGCGTCTTCATTTCCTAAGGCTTAAAGATGACTGTGACAATGAACAGAACAGTAAATATTTCCCTTGTTGACTCTCTCCTTCCCTCCTCCGAGGGGTGTCCACTAAAACCCTGGGACACGCACTGAAGTTATGGGGAGTCACCAAGAGAGGGAAATACAGGTGGGGCCTCAGGAAGGTCAGACGTCTGTGCCAGATGAATAGTCCCACATCTATAAGCCTAGTAAAGACGCAGATGACTTCCTTGTATATCATGCAAGATAATAAATGTGAACGTTTCTCAAATAATACCTGTTTTGTTTTAGATTCATGAGCTGAGCCATTTTTTAAGTTGGCTGCACAGCAGATTTTATCACAGTCAAATTCAGTTTTTACCTTAGAACAGATAAGGCAAATTCAGGATACGGGGTCTTTCGAAACAGATATTTTTGCAAAACAATCCATTTGGGAAACCTGTCCATAGAGAACCCACTGACTCCACTCCTGCCCTCAAGAAGCTGACAATCTAACAATTCAGTCAGGCGTATGAACAGGTTTGAGATGAAATAGAAATATGGTCAAAGTACCTTAGGAATGTTGGAGTTAGTATCAAGCTGAGGAAGGGGTAGGAAAACTAGATAGCACCTTCGGGGCAAAGGCATCCTTAAGGAGCATGTGCAGAGATACACAGGGTTTGGAAAGGCCCTGTCTGCGGAAGGCGTCTTCTGGGCCCACGGAGTGCCGAGTGGCAGTCAAAGGCCTCAGCTAACGCAGCAGCCATAGGATGAAAAAGAAGGCACTAGGGGAGGAGCCTGCAGAGCTGGGGCATCAGAGGACTGCTGTGCTCCAGGAGATGAGAGGGAGGAGGCAGAGGTGACGCCCAGGTGGCCTGGGTACTGCACATGGTCAGGATTTCTGAAGGAGGAGCCACTGTGCCAGGAAAGAAACCCAGCGACATTGAAGTCACTTCCCGGTTTGAGTCTGTGACTGTCCCCTGTGGCTTTGTGCACACTCTTTCTGGTGTCGTCATTTGGTCAGAATTCCAACATGCTCATTACATGTCAGGCAGGCCCCTGGCTTTGTTCCGTCATCGGGGAATTTGCAGTCTTCTATTTGCTGCCCCAACAGGAATAAAGGGCCCAGACTTGGACTGAATCGATACTGCAAATTATCAGAATCCTCATTCCCGAACATAAGGAGGTTCTTGCCCCTGCTCTCAGGTAATGCTGGCTGTGAACATGATGTTCTTGGAGTTGTTTTTCAAATAGCTCTGTTCTGTTTTCAAATATTTATCCATTTAAGCAACCTTGGTATTTAATGCTGAAAGGACATCTGTTCTGCTGGCCTGGCACCTGCTTCTGAGATGGAACTTTGTTTAGGTCTAAGTCCACCTTCCCAGGGAAGAAAAATTAGTTTCAACTCCAAACAAATGAAGTTATCTGACACTATTAGTACAAGTTACCTGAGGGGGACTGAGAGACTGTGAGGGGATTAGGACCTGTGGACATCCGTTGGTAGATTTTTCTGGTAGTAAGTCAACACTCAAGAGCCTGAAAGTTGTTTACATGTTGCATTTCAAGTCCTGAGTTTCAGGGTTGGTTTGTTTTTTCCACAGAAGTTGATACGCACACATAAAGCTGGCCCGTGGCTGGGCTCCAGCCCATGCAGAGCTTTGCCAATTCCAAAGAAGCAGAGAAGTAAGACACTCAGACCCCATCATCCATCATTGTTTTTTTTTCTATGAACCTTACAGCTGGATATTGAAAAATCTGGATTTGATCTTTCTTTCTTTTTTTTTTTTCTTCATTTTAAGTCAGCTGTATAGCCTGTACACATAGATATAAAGAAATATAACCAGAAAGTGTTTGTGATATTGAATCAGAACTTAAGACGTATGAAAGCAACCATTTCAGTTGTGTTTCTTACTTCTTTTTAATCAGATTCCGATTATTCTTTTCACAGGTTGTGTTCCTGACTGGCTTTGGCTATGTGTATGTGGACATTGTCCTTCAGTGTGGCACGGTCTTTATCACTGTGGCCCCAGAAGGGAAAATGGGACCTATTTTAACCACTACCAACAGGTAGGATTAATTATTATCCCAGTCACAGTATGGTAAGCTTGCCCATCAAAAGGTTACAAACCTGGGATGCCTGGGTGGCTCACTCAGTTAAGCGTCAACTCATCTACATCATGGTCGTGAGCTTGAGCCCCACATGGGGCTAAGCGTGCTAAGCATGGAGCCTGCTCAAGATTCTTTTTCTCCCTCTTCTTCTGCCCCTCCCATGTTCACACTTGTGCCCATTCTCTCTGTCTCTCGGAAAGGAAGGAGAGGAGAAGAGAGGAAAGGAGAGGAGAGGAGAGGAGAGGAAAAAGCAAAAGCAAATAGAATATAAAATTGAATATACAGGGGCACCTGGATGGTTCAGTCGGTTAAGTGTCTGACTTCGGCTCAGGTTGTAATCTTGCAGTCCATGGGTTCAAGCCCCACATCAGATTGTGCCGACAGCTCAGAGCCTGGAGTCTGCTTCAGGTTCTGTGTCTCCCCCTCTCTCTGCCCTCCTCCACCATTCGCACAATCTCTCTCTCTAAAAATAAATAAACATAAAAAAATTTTTAATTTAATATATAGCTATGATTAGTCATTATCCTAGGTATGTATGTGTGTGTATATATATGTATACACACACACACACACACAGATACTTCTCCGTTCACACATTCTCACACATACAGGCCCAGAAAACACTCCTAGAACTAAGACTCAAAAGAAAGAATCAAGAGGCACCTGGATGGCTCAGACAGTTAAATGTCTGACTTCAGCTCAGGTCATGATCTTGCATTTCGAAAGTTCAAGCCCTGCATCGGTCTCTGTGCTGACAGGTCAGAGCCTGGAGCCTGCTTTCGATTCTGTGTCTCCCCCGCTCACACTTGGTGTCTCTCTCTCTGTCTCTCTCTCTCAAAAATAAATAAACATTTAAAAAAATTTTTTAGAGAATCAAAATTGTTACTGTATGTGGGAGTTATAAGTGATTATCTAATAATTTTCTGCATTTTGATTTTCTACAAGAAGAATTTATTTTATAATAAAAAAGTTTATTATTATTTAAAAATTTATTTAAAATATAAAATAACAATACTAACTTCCATGCTTCGTTTAAGCCTTTTTAAAAAAAGTTCCTTGCTTTTCGTAAGAACTTTTTAATTTGGACCTGCCAAATTATTATTAATTTGAATTTACAGTATTTCAAACAAGGTTGGGTAGAATGTTTTCTTTGCCCAGAAGTGTCTGTAAAAAATAAACAGCATAACAAAATTGGAGACTAAATATAAAATTACATAACATAAAATTTCAAGCCTGCACAACAATTTCAAAAACATTTGTCTAGGGCATTAATCATAGTAGCAACAAATTATACACTGAGTGGTAGAAATAGGAAAGGCACAAGTATTTACTAGTATTTGTTGAATAAATGAATGAAGGAAATATTACACCCTTTCTTTGAAGTGCTTACTGGACGCCAGGTGCTAGTCTAGGGATGGGGATACAACAGTGACTAAGAAGACCAGAATCTCTGCTCTCAAAGAGATGATCCCATTTTCCTAGGTGTAGAATGGAAGACAGAATAAACATAATTAAAAACAGACATTTTATGGGACAGTAGAAGGTTGGCTTTCTGCAGGGATAAGGTAAGAAAGACCAGGAGTGCCAGGGCCTAAGGACAGAGACGACATAATTTTTAAAAACCAGTGTAGGTAAGCCTTCCCACGAAGTTGACATTTGACTAAAGACTCAAAGCCTGCAAGGGGGTTAGTAATGTGAGTATCTGGTGGAGAGCCTTCCAGATGGAGGGCACAGCTGGTTCAAAGGTCTGAAGCCGCGGGCCTGTCATATTGGAGCCTCAGGGAAGAGGCCACTGTGGGCCAAACAGAGTGGATGAAAGTGGAAATAGTATCTGAGGCCAGAGCGTTAAGGGCTGGGAGAGGGGGACGTTGTGCAGAACTTAGTTTTATTTCTGAATGAAATGGAGAAATCATCAGAGCATTTTGAGTGGAGAAGTGACATAATCTGACCTAAATTTTTAGAAAGAAAAATTTATTTCATTGAAGTATACTGTATAGAAGGGAGGGTGGGAGCAGTGACACTAGTTAGGAGATTGTCACAGGTACCCACACTAGAGTTGCTGACGGCTTACACTATAGTGGGATGAGTGGAAGTGGGAAGGAATGGTCAGATTCTGGATGTACCTTCTAAGAAAAAACCATTGGGTTTTCCCTGATGCACTGGACAGGGGTTAAAAATAGAGACATCAAGGAGGACTCCTACACTTGGGCTCTAAGCAAATGATAGGATGTAGCTGCCATTAACTGAGAGGGGAAAGACCATATGTAGGTCGGGGTAGGGGGCATGATCTAGAGTTTGATTAGAGACATGACAAGTTGAGATGTTTTTTACCATAGAAGTGACTACATGGGGAGACAGTTCGATATAGAAGCCTGGCACTTGGGTCGCCCTGGGCTGACTGTGGGACTTCGGGAGCCATGAGCACGCAGACAGCACATCAGGGCCGTGGGCCCGGGCGAGATCTCCCAGTGGGGGAGGCCTAGACAGAAGAACAGAAGAGGGCAAGGGCTGAGCCTTGGGCCCCTGAACTCTCAGTGATCAGGGAGAAGAGGAGGGGGTCACACAGTGACTGAGAAGTAGAAGAGAAGACCTACCGAAAGTGTTTCCAGAGGAAAGGAGTTATCGACGAGGTGAAATGCCATTGTAGGCCACGTGAGCCACAGACTGAAAGGCCATCATTCGATCTGGCCACACAGAAGTCATTTGGCGAGAGTTGCTTCGGTAGACCGTGGGGGCAGAAGCCCACTTGGACCAAGGTGAAGAGAGAATGGAAGGCAGCCAGCAGACAATGTGTGTAGAAGTTTTTATGTAAGGGAGAACAGAAAACTGAGAAGTAGCTAGAGGAGGAAATGGAGTTACAAGAGGGATTTTGAAGGCAGGAGAAACAGCATCTGTTGTAAGCTACTGGAAATGAAGAAAAAAAGGATAAAAGAGATGGGCGGGTAGCTAAAGTGATGCCCTTGAGGAGGTGAGAGCAGAAAGGTTTTGTGCACCGTGGACAGGTTGGCCTGAGGCAGGAGCGGCCACAGTTCAGCTCTGGAGATGGTGGGGAGAGCCAGACCCACAGCAGAGACACCACTAGAGGTGTCTGGGGGCTCATGGTGAGTTTTCTTCTCTTTGTTTTACTCCAAGGCGAGGAGTCATGGTGATTTGATTTTACCTTTCTGCCTTGCGATGATCATAGAGAATTAATGCACACACGCTAGAAGAATTTTGGAGTACAATTCGGGCGTTGACAAGGGAAGCATGTACAGAACATGACAAGAACCTGTACCGGTCCCATAGGGGACATTCCCCAGTATTGTTGGGAATGTGGCGGGTTCGTCCAGACACCACGATCCAAAAGTTGAATTCTTATTGTTTCTTATGAGAATCTGAGGGAATACCAGGAGGGGTGTAATAAGGCCCTATTGAAAGGAAGGGAGTGGGAGGGAAGGAAAGAGAAGAAAAAGGAAAGAAAAAGAAGAGCAGAGGGAGACTAATGTTCTTCTCCTTTCTCCTCTAGAACTCTGGAGAAGACTGTGACATTTAAAATGTTCATCACTCAGTTGAGCGTGGTGGTATTTGATGACCTCACCCACCACAGACTATCCTCTGAACTTCTGAGACTCACACTGGACAACGTTTTTCTCCAGATGGCCCCCATGACTGGCCACCTCCCCGGGGAGGAGGTCGCCACAGCGCCCTTCCAGCCTCACTGTGTGGAAGTCTACTGTGGGGACCTGCAGTTAGACAACCAGCTGTATAACAAGTCCAATTTCCACTTCGCTGTCTTAGTCTGCCAGGGGGAGAAAACAGAACCCATGCAGTGTCCCAAAATGCAAAGCCTCCTCGTATCCAGCAGAGAGCTGGAAGAATACAAGAAAAATTGTTTCATCAAACTTTGCCTCACCTTAACCGAGGGCAAGAGCTTCTTATTTGATGATATTAACGAGTTCAGTTTTGAACTGAAACCTGCCCGGTTGTATGTGGAAGATACATTTGTGTACTACATCAGAACTCTGTTCCAGACCTACCTTCCTGACAGCACCCTGGCCGGTCACCCCGAGGCACTCGCCGGTGGTAAACAGGCGTTGCCCGTGCAGGTCAGACAGCACGCCAGGGCCTTGGTGAATCCTGTGAAGCTACGGAAACTGGTGATACAGCCGGTGAATCTCCTCGTCAGCATCCACGCTTCCCTCAAGCTGTACATAGCCTCCGACCACACGCCGCTCTCCTTCTCAGTGTTTGAAAGAGGCCCCGTCTTCACCACAGCCAGGCAGCTCGTCCACGCCCTGGCGATGCACTATGCCGCGGGGGCTCTTTTCAGAGCAGGTGAGGTCACACGCTGAGGGTCCTCGAGGAGCTAGAGCCTGGGCTGAAAGGAATTGCTCCAGGGAGTGCCTCGTCAACTTCAAGAACTAGGGAGGCACTACTGTGAGAGGGGGAGAGTGTGGGCTTTGCAGTTAGTCAGCCCTGGATTTTTTTTTTAATTTTTTTTTTTAATGTTTATTTATTTTTGAGACAGAGAGAGACAGAGCATGAGCGGGGGAGGGGCAGAGAGAGAGGGAGACACAGAATGTGAAGCAGGCTCCAGGCTCTGAGCCGTCAGCACAGAGCCCGACGCGGGGCTCGAACTCACAGACCGCGAGATCATGACCTGATCCGAAGTCGGACGCTCAACTGACTGGGCCACCCAGGTGCCCCTGGATTTTTTTTTAAGTGGGCTCCGCACTTCAACTTAGCTGAAAGTGTGGGGCTTGAACTCACAACCCTAAGATCACCACCTGAGATCAGGAGTCGGAAGCTTAACCGACTGACCCACCTGGGTGCCCGAGTCACACCTGGATTGAAATCCACCCTCTGTCACTGCCTGAGGCCTTGGGCAAGTTATTGAACTTCCCTAAGTTTCAGTTTCCGCATCTCTAAAATGGGTTTTAAGATTTCTGAGAGGATAAAATAAAAGCCCTTGGCACTTAATAAACACTCAAGCAGTAGTAGCTTTTATATTTGCCATGATGCAACTTAGACTGTTAATTCTGTTTAGCAAACAGTTGTTAGCTCCCTGCGGGTTCAAGGCTCTGTACGGGCACACCATTGCAGTCTGGAAAAGTAGCCCCGGCCCTCAGCCCCTGGGCCTACACGAAATCCAGTTGTAGCTTGTTGGCTTCCCTCATTAAGGTGAGGAATTCAGAGGATTTGTGTGCTCATAAGGTACATAAAGAGCCCTCTACCTACCCAGTGTGGCCCTGCCTGTGTAGACAGATCACAGAAAGGAAGTGGTTGGTTCTTCTCAGGTCAGCTTCTCCACAGACCTGAGATGGACAAGTCTGCGGGGGGTGGTTTGAATGTGAATATGAAAATGAGCGCCGTACGGTGAGTACCGTGTGCTGAAGGTTGAGTGGAGGGGACAGAGTGATCTCAGAATAGGCTACAGTAATTGGCAACAGAACACACGTTCCTGACCTCAGTTCACTCCAACACGGTTTCAGTTTGATTACCCAGCTCCTTATGTTCCCGTGAATTCAGGCTACAAACACCAACCAATGTTGGTCTTGTAGGTCCTTTCTAGCAAAGAATATGGCAGCCTTCCTTTCTGAGAGTAACAGAGGTGAGAGTGTCTCTGACCTCGTACTTGGTGAAAGCATTCCTGTATAAGCTTAACGTTGTAACAGTAAATGATCCATGTTGTTGCCAGACTGGTGAGATTACATTTTCTCCATAATGAAATTCATAGAGTCAATAAGGTTCCCCAGAAGTCTTAACTGAAAATGACAAGATCAGGGAGGGCCCGCCTGGACTATTGTTTTGATAGCTTGCACAACAATGAAGAAAATAGTTCCTTCTTGCTAAGAAATCACTTAAAAATAAGCAGTTAACATTTCAAATTTAATAGGTGGGTATATTTATAAACAATTCTAGAAAGTTAGCCTTTCAGGCAGTGTTTGCTTTTAACATGAGAAGCAGGCACGTAAGTTACTGGGCTCCGGTGCGGGGCCCGGGCAGGACTAAGCCTCCTGCCCGGCCACCACAGAATGCTGAGGTGTGGGCGGATGACCACTTAGGTGATGAGCTGGCCGAGAAACTCCCAACCGTGGCACCATGGAGCCATGTCCCTGCAGCCTGTGTGCTAAAAATGCTCTCTCTGTTTTGCTTTTTGTTTTTAATGAGCTTCCACAAGAACATTCTGTTTGGATTTTTTGTAATCCACCTAAAAATCCTCTAAGCTGTTGTCCTAGCCTCATTATATGGTGGGACAAGAAATTCTAATATAGAGGGCCAAGTTTCTAGAGCCTGTTGGGAATTCTGTCGCTAAAACCCTGCAGACAGAATGGGAAGATCATAGCAGGTTTCCAGCACCCGGGTGGAAGACGTTTCAAGAGAGAGAATGTACTAGCGTTTTCGTAGAGGAAGGGGGAGGGCTGGCCTGGGAATGAACAAGCTGCATCTGTATCTCACGTGGGTCAGGATTCACCCACTGAACTTGAATAGAAGGTTCTTGACTGGGAGGGTCGAAATACCCTGACCTCATTTCCAGGGAAGTCTGTGGATTCACCTTGAGGGAGGTTTTAAAAGTAAACAGTCAAGTAATTAGAAGTGAGTAGCCCTATTTGAAGGAAAGAATGTGGGCGTTCTAATTCCCTGGGGTCCCTCTACACCCAAGTCTCAATTTGATGGGAAGTCAGACAGACACTCTTTCCCAACAAAATTTCCAAACATATAGGCAAAAGGTATATTTGCTTCTGGAAGAAAATACAGGAGTGTCCTCAGATGCTTTCTGCCCTTTTCTGGCTCGCTCCCATGCCGCTGAGAAGTAGCTCTGGTCCACACATGGCCCTCCCGTCAGGCAGCACTCCTCATCCAGGAGACCCTACCGCCTTCTGGTGGCTGGGGGAGCCAGATGGGGAGGCTGGGTGGCATCCCTTCACTCTGCGCCCACTGTGTTGACTCCAAAGGGCCCACTGTAGATGGTGCTTGGCAATATCTTACTCTCCTTCTTTTATCTGTGTGTGAAATCTATGGAGAGAAGGAGAATTGAGATGTTTCTAGAACAACTCACTGCCTGCAGGTGGAACCTTATAACTATTGCAGGCTAAAGGGAATCTGCTCTTTCTTTACCTACAGAGAGAGCCCTCCAGGGACCCCCATTCTACAACCTTCCTCAATACCCTGCCTGCTCATTGCCGCCCGGGCTCACAGAAAGAAGGTGGGTGGGCTATGCAAGCAGATAAACCTAGTTTGGCAACCCAGCCCACATGTCTAAGCAGCGGGGAAATTGTGAGCACTTGACTTGATCTCGGAGCCACATTCCCTCCTCTTCCTGCCTAGAAGGAGTGGAAGTGGAGACAAAGTAACACCACATCAGCTTCACCTCTGCCCCTGAGGCTGCTCCCCCTGACCCCAGGGAGAAGCCCTGTCATTAGCTCATCATTATGTAAAGGGAGGTAACAGTACTTCCTTTGCACAGATACTGTGAGCATTAAATAAGCTGAATGTCTGGCACCCACAGGCCCTCCCACTTACAGTCCTTATCTTCATGAAAGTGATTCCCTCTTTTAACCTGAACCCTAGTGTTATCTTCCTAATGTTCCAGAGAAGAGGAATGGGCTCAAAATTTAAGAATGTCTCTCTCTACAGGGGCTGATCCTGGAGCCCTCCAGGGCTCTGGCTTGGTTTTTGCAGCCACACCTTGCTGAGCCTCTGGGATCAGTGACTTGACCCAGAGTCTGTCTCAGGCTTGTCCTCCTAGAATCTGCTGGTGAGGCAGGATTCGCTCCCACACGAGTCCTGTCCCCACGCCTCCCCACGAGAGTACTCTTGGCCCCAGTCTGGTGGGGGGCTCGTGGTTCCCAGAAGAAGTCGCCTGTCTAGAATCTCGAGTTTAGCCCGTGGCCTTGCCAGGACCTCCAGTCCTCTGGGTGAAAGTCCAAGCCCCCTCCCCGGGGAGCAAGGTGAAGGGAAGCCACGGTGGAGCTCACACCACAGCCACGTTCCCACGGGGCAGCGTACACCGCAGTCAGGCCACTGAGCAGGCCGGCCCCTGGCAAGCCCCTGCTCAAATAGGAAACCAGACCCAACGCTCCCCTCCTGGGACACTGGAAGGGAACACTCCCCTCTCGCTAACCTAATCAGTATGTCCATGTCACCGATGTTTACACAACTGAAGCCAGGGTTGAAGGGGAGACGTTTGTCTGGCTCTAGCTCTGCTCCAAAGGAAAGCTCTCAGCTGGGTAGGATTGGGAAAGATTAAAAATAACTCCTCCATCCTTGTCAGAACTTTGCATCTCCTTTGCAACACCCCATTTAGCATCTGGCCTCCTCCCCCGGCCAGGCGTCTCCTCCCCCTCCTAGTGCCTCCACTGCCCTGAGGTGGTTCCGAAGACCACTTCCCAGCCTGCAAACACCTGCACCCAGAGAGACCGCCCAC
Source organism: Paguma larvata (assembly GCA_030068075.1). Taxonomy (NCBI): domain Eukaryota; kingdom Metazoa; phylum Chordata; class Mammalia; order Carnivora; family Viverridae; genus Paguma; species Paguma larvata. Next base: position 44,097,147 of record CM057838.1, read on the forward strand.
CCTTCCTCGGGTGCCTGGGAGCCGCGTCCCCTCGCACGCGGGTCCCTCTTAGCAGGATACGAGAGGCTCAGGCGAGGAAGTCATATTAAAGCTATTTGTGAGGCTGCCAGAGGTTCACTTTGATTTATAAAGTATGAAAGTTTGCCATTTCTGAATTCACAGCGAATGAGTTATTTCCCAGATTCCGCTCCAGAGGACCTTAGTACCTTCTCAATTCCAGTGTGAAAAATGAACCGCAGGGAAAATGGGTCACTTTTCCCAAACGTTGAGAGTGCCGTGTTTGAGGTTTCAGTAACCCCTTCCCTTTGGTCCCTTCCAGGCTGGGTGGTTGGATCTCTGGAAATCCTCGGCAGCCCCGCGAGTTTGGTGCGAAGCGTCGGGAACGGCATCGCCGACTTCTTCAGGCTTCCGTACGAGGGGCTGACCAGAGGCCCCGGAGCCTTTGTGAGTGGAGTCTCCAGGGGGACAACATCATTTGTAAAGCACATTTCCAAAGGTAGCCGCTTTGGTTTCTTTTCATAATGCTTCATGTTCATTCCTTCCTTTATTTATTTATTTTTTTCTTTTTAAAGAACGCGTTACAGCTTCCAGGGCCTTCAGTGTGCCTCTACCTTTGTTCGGCCCGTTACGTTGCTATGAAATGTTGGATTTGTAACAAAGCTCACGTCTAACGTCTTATGTTTTAAACAGATCGCTGCTTGCCTGCAGTGTGTGAAAATGTCTCAGAAACTTCAGAATCTTAAACCTCCCATTGGGAAAACAAGCATTGGCTCAACTGTTATTCCATGCGATAAATACAGAAATACTAAAGGTGTTCAGGACTTCTGCTAAACATCAGAAACCCTACACTGTGTTGCCTCTTCCTTTTTTTTAAATGTAGATACAGTTGTCATAACTTCTGGAAGGATATGGATACGTTTTGACATGGAAGCGGATTTGGAGGGGAACCAGCCAGCTTTCGTCCGGCACGCTACGTCAACAGTGCCATCTTGTGGCCCAGATAGGTGACGGGGTGCAGAAGCCGGACCGCTGCCCACGGGAAGGGGAATGTTTTCGTTTTACCCCTGTGTGTGCTTGACGATATTTTGGTCAGGTTGGCAGTGACTCGGCAACTAACAAGGGCCATCTGAGTCCCCTTTTCTTCTCAGCAGGAGGCAGGGAAAACAGGGCAAAGGGCTTCTCCCCCATAAAAGGCTTTTTAATGTCAACAGTGCTGTGAGTCTGTTACGAGTGGGCAGGTTATAGAAGTCTCTAGAAGGCTCAAAAGCAGAGGAGCTTGAAATATGAGCGCCCATCATCCTGGGGGGTGTGGGGGGGGCGCTGGCAAGAGAACGGCAAGACCAGTAAACCGAGTTGTGTGGACGAGGCCCGGCCCGCTCCCCCGGGCCCCAGCCGTCCGGGAGGCCCGGGAGCTGAGCGCCGGACGAGCTCACAGATGAGTCACTGGCGGGTTTCTCACTCCCGACACTTGAGTCTTTGCGGTTCTGTTGTTTTTATTTTCAAATAAGACAACCGACACCTGTTAAACTGAAGCCTGCGGTGATTTTAGCGTACTGACTCACTGAATGTTTTTTACACTCGTGCCCTCCTCCTCTGAGCGAAAGCTGTTTCATTCGCCGGTGTCTGCGTGTGCGCATGGACTTCTTTTCAGGTTACCGGTGAAGATGCAGCGGCAAAAAAGACCTCTCCCGTCTCTTCCTGGAGCCGGATCTCCTCTCCCAGATGCGTGAGCTCGTCGGTGTCAGGGTCTGTCCATCGGTGTCTTCAGTGTGGTTTCACTGACACCGTACAGACTTGCCAGAAAACTAGTCCTGGCTCTCCCGCGTCGTCTCCCCTTTAGTGTCCTCACTTCTGTCAGTTAACATCCGAGAATCAAAACTGCACGTGTTCTGTGCAGCACCAGTCGCCGTTGCCCCAGAACGTCCAGTGAGACGGTTGAGAGTCTCCCTTTCCTGTGACTGGAGAAAGAGGGAATACGTTTTATTCCTAAGTAGAATTATGTCTTTACAATCCAAGATTCACCAGCATGACCTTAACCTCTAAAATGAGCGCAAATTTTACCCCTCAAAACTAGGCCTCCCTGAGGACTTTGACACTATTGTTTGACAATCAACAGTGAACGCTTTCGTCTGAAACTCTGGGCATTTTTCTGGCAACAGAGATTCTCATCCAACCCATTTTGAGGCGTGCTGTCACTCTTATGAGCAAGTGTTAACCTTCACCTCGTTTTCTTCAGGCTGTTGCTTCACGCTGCCCACAGGAAGCCATCGTCACTCACCCCCTGGGCAGGTCCCGAGGGCACCCCTCCCCCACACCAGCCCTGTGAGGCCTTCTCCCCAGGGGCACACCATATACGTGACCGTGAGGCCAACCCGCGTGCTCTTGTGCCCTCAGGTACCCTCACCTCCATCACCAACCTGGCCACGAGCCTGGCCCGGAACATGGACCGCCTCTCGCTGGACGAGGAACACTACAACCGGCAGGAAGAGTGGCGGCGGCAGCTCCCCGAGAGCCTGGGCGAGGGGCTGCGACAGGGCCTGTCCCGCCTGGGCATCAGCCTGCTCGGTAAGGGGCTGCGGGGGACCCGAGCTCGCAGCTCTGCGCGCCGGCCAGGTGCCCGTCCCCCAGGCCTAGGGGTGGTGGTGCAGTTTCCATGCTTCCTACAGACGAGGCTGAGGTTCAGGGAGGGGAGGGCACTCCCTCTGCTTCCTGCCCTGCATCTGTGAGGCCTTGGGACAGGACCTCTTTTCCAGAGCCATCGTGCGGCCATGCCGGGGCCATCCCCGGACCTGCCCGGCTAGAGGCTCACCTGCACAGATGCCCACGCTCCCCCTCCCCCCCTTATAAGTGTCGTCCTTCCATAGGCGCCCCCCCGAGTGTGGGGTGGCAGCACGCAGCCGCTGTTCCCTTGTCACGGTCACAGGCAGGCTTGGCCACCACACACATACTGCAGATGCTCACGTTCGAGAAGCACTTGAGCGACGTGCAAATGTCACGTAAACTTCAGTGAGGCGCCCGCTCCCTCTATTTTTTTCACGAGTGCAGGCCCCGCCCGACTCCGAGTAATTCCCGTTTGTCGAGCAGCCAGATGGTATAGTTAGAAGCGAAGACGGCCGTGGATGTTTCCAAGGACTACAAATGTTCGAAAAATAAGTTGCTTTGGAAAAATCTATAAAAAGGAAGCTTCAGAGCTGAAGTTTTGCAGAGCAGGATTTTCAAGGGTATCTTTTGTTTATTTGTTTGCAAAGGAATTTAAAACTGTATTGCTTGGCGGCCGGCCTGCCGCGCATCAGAAGGAGTGTGCATCTCAGGGAGATCAAAGTGCCCCAGAGCAGGGAGCGCAGAGGTCAGACAAGAGGAGCTTGAGAGGATTTGTCCTCTCGCCAGGCTGCAGCTCTAGCCTCAGCCCTCAGCCCGCAGCGCGGCTGGCCGAGGCCCTGGGAGGAAGTCGTAAGATGTTACAAGCCCAGGTTCAGTTACTGGAAATTGTTTAAGTCCTAACATTCCGTGGTGTGGGGGCACCGTCGTGTGGCGGTGCGTGGAAACTGGGAGGCTTACGTGTAACCTGGGATGGAACTTCTGGGTAGAGGAGCAGCCCCGGGGGCCAGGGCGGCTGCTCCGGGGAAGGCACAGTGGCATGGGAGCAAGCCACATTCCTGAGGGGCCAGCGGACCCAGGCTGGGGTGTCCGGGTCCCTTCTTTGTGACCTCAGGCATGTTCTTCTCTTCTCTGAACCCGGGTTTCTCCTTTGTAAATTGGGGCTGGTAATAACGTGATTAGAGGTAATAATAGTGACCTGTGCCAGGCAAAGCGTCCATGTTTGGTAAACAGCACCACGCATGCTCATTATTAGGTTCTGGTAGCAAAAAAACCTGTAATAGTTGCCTCTTTTCAAAGAGCGTCCGCCCAAAGAGAGACATGTGAGCAATGGCGGGAGCGGTCTTGCTTTAGTTTTAATTCAAGGGATTAAGTTGCTGGAACCACAGGAAGTGACTGAGGTTATCTTGGAGGCTTCAGGTCATTGGTTGGGGTCTTTGGGGCCTTTTTTTTTTTTTTGCTAAGAATTGTGGGCTTCCAGGCCCTCTGTGCTGGGCAGGAGAACTCCCTTCCCTCTAGCCCAGCTCTGTTTGGGGTTCACAGATGCTCAGCAGAGGAGACCCGAGCTGGCTGGCCTGCGGCTGCGTCCATCCCAACCAGTCCGTTGTCTTCCCACCCAGAGAAGCCCACACCCTCTACCCTGCCACTGTGTAAATTGTGCCTGATGGTAGACATCCATTAGGTGAGGAGCCACGATCCTGCCTCTGTGGTGTCCCACTTTTTAATTCGGCGCCTGTAGTTGACCGAGCTAGAGAGTCCTGAACTCCGATCTTTGCTGGATCACGTCTTGTACGTCCGCATCCATGCGAGGGAATCGTTTAGTCTGTCTGTGAAACTTCAGTGGGCTCACAGTCCTTCTGCATCTCTGGTAATGTCCAAAAACCTCGGCGTTCTGTGGATGGCGGGAATCCCTCCCGGGTGTGCGCTGACAGCACCTGCCGGCACCGGCCCGAGCCCCGGCCCCCAGCAGCCCCGCCTCCGGCCGCGCACCCTGAGCGGCGGCGGGCCCTTTGCCTGCTCCTCAGACACTTTTAGTTCCCGGTGGGCATCTCCGAGTTGGCCTAAACCAGCTGCCTTCCCTCTGGGAGTTCAAGAACTCTCTGTCCCACTTAATCACCAGGTCATCTCAAAACGTCCGGCCCTAGAACTACCTGATGTGTGGCAGGAAGACCAGACGAGGAACAGGACCAGTCAAGTCCCCTCACCTGGGAAATTATAGATTTATCACCATTTAATTTATCCCCAGAAATGGTGCGTAAAACTGCTAAATGCAATGAAGTGCCTGACTGAAGTTAGAGCTATTATCATTTTGTTCGAAACCCATGCTTAGTGGAATCAAAATATTAGTTCCACAGTTTCTTCCTCTAGAAGAAACATAAACAACCCAGTCAGTAAAAATATATTGAAAGACCACTTGAGAGTCGACAAAGCATGGTCACGTGTCATCCTGTCTGATGCGCGAGCCCTAGGCACGGATATGAAGTTAAGGGACTTGCCCAGGTCAAACCTCCGCCAGGACGAGGCCTGGGCTTTTCCACATGTCACCCACCCTGGAGGGCTCCAAGCCTGGAAACAATCAGGATGTGGGGAGACTGAACAATTGAAAGTTCCAGGGTAGGAAAAACACATTTTCCCCAAATGTTTATGGGTTTGGTGGGCCTTCTTGCCTCTGTTTCGCCCTCATGGGGACACTGTGGAGTGTTACGAAGTACTTGAAAAATCAAAGGGAGTCGTTAGCTGCCAGGCCCCGCCGCATCCCACCGCAGCGCCCGAGTCAGCGCCCGAGTCAGTGAGGAAGTGTCGGCTGGCCGGCTGGCCGAGAGATGCCTCCAGGGCGCTTGCAGGAGCTCCCCCCTGTTCGAGAAGGCAGCGGCTTTGGGGAAAACTCTGTTTAGCTACGGAACTGGTCATAAGGCTTCCCCACAGGTACCAGATCCGCTCCCCAAACACCCCCCTTTCCCCTGCACCCTGGAGCCTGGGCTGACAGAGGTTGTGAGCTCTGCGTCACAGTCACACTCCCTGTTCCCTCCCAGACGTGACTTCTCTCTCGTGAATACCAAAAGCAGGATGTCAGAGCTTGCTTCTCTGATCCCCTTCTCTCGGGCTGCCTGCCTGCCTGCCTGCCTGCCTGCGGCGGAAGATTCTGGCTTTCCCGGCAGCCACGCCCTCCATGTCCGCAGCCACGGCCACGCTTGGTCTGCCATTCGGAATTCCAACAAAACGGGCCTCTTCCAGGTGAACCAGGACGTTTGCCCTCGAGTGAGTGAGGAAGAGCCAGGCACCAGGACTTGGCACGTACAAGCAGTCGCTCCGATGCCACTATCGGCCATCAGCAGGCGGGTTGCAGTTAGCGGGCAACTTGGGAATTACCGAGTGCTTCCTTCCCAGTGAAGTGAATCTGTCCTAGGCTCAAGCTAGAATACTAATATACTCTGTGTGTAGGTCTGGTTTGTCTCTGAAGTGGTGCGCTGTAGTGTCCCGCCTTGGGCCTGTGCCTCTGCTGTTGTGATTTAAAAAAAAAAAAAAAAAAAGTGTCCAAAATAAAATTACAGCATGTGGTGAGGGCAGCACCAAATAGCCACATCGTTCCGTTCCCTTGTTTAACAAAGAAAGCCTTCCTCCTCCAACTAAAGGGTAGCGAAGGAAACACCCCCCCACCCCCCCCACCCCCGTTTCTGCCTCGCCCAGCACACTCGGAGTGCACGGAAACTCCCCTGCGGGGCGCGCTTCCTTCCGCACCTCCCTTCATCACATCACAGCCGTCTCCATGTGGCCGCCCACCCCGTGGGCCTGATGCCAACAGACAAGTTTGGGGATCAGTTTCCACTACTTAGAGCAGAGTTCAAGTATATGACAGTAAATAATTTACCAGTTGCGGGATTTAGCCGGATTATGCGAGAGCCTTCTGAAGCCCTAAGAGAAGCTGCCTCTCTCAAGGCCGGGCTGCAGACACCACAAAATGGCTGCTAGTCTCTCACGGCCTCTCTGGGCTCCGGCTTGCACCTGGTGACCAGTGAGGTGTTGGTGTGTGTGACGGGCCAGCTTTCCCCCTCCAGGGTCTGGTGCTGGGCGAGGGCGTGTGATCTGACAGCTCCTTCTCCACCCCTGAGAATCTAACACCTTGTCATGAGGCTCCGACTTTCCACTCTCTGGGCTGCCCAAATAGTTGATCTATCAAAGCCGTGGTTCCTGAGCCCTCCCTGTGGCTGGTGGCCGGAGACAGTGGAAGATCAAAGGGGAGTTTCACTGGGATACCTGTTTGCACTTAGGCAGGTGGAAGTGAGAGGTTAGAGCTCTGCGTGGGTATATTCCTTGTATACGTTAGGCCTGGCCCGTTAAAAGGAAGTGGAAGTTTCTCCATGAAGCAACCACTGGCCCCTCAACTCCATCTTAATAGTCTGAATGGAAATCTGCCCTTGAGAAAAGGCATTTCGTAAATAATTTAATCCATCGGTGAGTTTGTATTTACTTCCGTTTTCTTACTGACTTAAGCAGGGAGACCTTTCAAAGAAATCAGATAATGACGTGACAAAAGTTATATTCTTTGAGTCAATGCTATTGCCTTTGAACCGTCTACTCCGAGATGATCTGAAGAGAAGACCCCACGGTCCTTGCCTCTGCCGGGCACAAATGGCGGCCAGCGCCCCCACTGACACTTCCCGGCTGCTCTGACTCCCGACCTCGTGGATGGACAGCAGAACATCACAGTCCTCCTTTTTTTTTTTTTTAAGTCTTTTTTTTTTTATTATAATAGTTTATTTTCAAATTGGTTTACATATAACACCCAGTGTTCATCCCAACACGTGCCCTCTTTAATATCCGTCACCCCCTCTCCCCCCTCCCTCACCTCCCTCACCTCCCTCACCTCCCTCACCCTCAGATTGTTCTTAGTCTTTTAGAGTCTCTTATGTTTCTCTTCAGATCGAATAAATCTTTCACAGTCCTCCTTTTAAACACACGAGGCAAGCTCCCCAGCCTGAGTGCCAGGATGGGGGCGGGGTCTCGAGGGTGCTGAACCAGGGACCCTTCAGTCCTCCACAGCCAGGGCAGCTGGGGCCAGTTGGGAGCAGCTTCCTCTCCCTCCCCAGTCAGTTGTTGAGAAGGTTTGGGAAGCTTTGCTCTAGGCTGAGAAACAGACCCGTCGCCTCAGGTCATTCTTAATCTGTCGATACATAAATTTAAATGGCTCTGTCCAAATTCAGAGGAATGGAATCTATGAAGAACATTCCCTTTATAACTGACCTGAAGGAACTGGCCTTTGTTTTACTGGATTTTGTTCAGGGGAATATTACTTGAAATTAGCAGGTCATTAACAGAGACCTGGAAATCTCCATTTACCCAAGAGACTTTGAGTTAGTGGCATTTGGAATAATGGGTTTTGACATGTACTGAAATTTCTACCAGGGGGACTGTGCCTTTTCCATCCTCTTTCCATTAATCCTAGCAGGATTAAGTCGAAAACAGAAAACTCTGTCAAGAACTGTAATGAAATTTTTACCTCTTACTGAGTTAGAGAACTCTCCACTCCATCATTGGAAAAACAAAACAAAACAAAACCGGGACTGGTGGAGCCTTTACTAGATCTCCTCATGGGTCCCTCAGAGTGACAGGAACAAGGACACTGAGGGATTCGCCCTCCGGGATACCTGACCGGGCTGCCCTCTGGGAAAACCGGGAGAGCAGACGCGGAGAGCGGGATCTGTTCTGAAGTGAAGAGTCAGCGGCCAAACCTCAATTGAAGTAGGAAGGAAGGAAGTTTTTCTAAGACCGGCAGAGCGAAGGGCCTATTTCTTAAACAGGATCATTGAATAGCTTGGTGGTTTAAAGCTGGGCTGGGACTCTGCCTCTCTCGATGCAAATCCTGGCTCAAGCATAGGACAACTGTGTGACCTTGGGGACAAACTCCTCCTTAACCTCTCTGTGCTCAGCGGCCTTCTCTAGGAGCTGAGGATAAAAACCATGTCTGACTCCTGGGATTATGAGGACTAATGATCTCATACAAATAACACTCAGTATAGTCCCCAGCACATAGCAAGCACTCAAAAGGGATTAGCTATAATATAGATAATTGCTGTATCAACAATTACTCTATTATATTAATATATTAATATTATTAAAGAATTGCTCTTATCATGGTTAAAAGGGAGAACACGGAAAGGGGATGGTCTCTTGCAGTTTTTCCACCCTCCTAGTTCAGTGTGACTTTATTAGGCTGAGCAGGCTCACTCTCTCCTCTTTATCTTCTGGACAAAGGCGTGTGAGTGCCACTTTGGAATAGTCTGACTTTTTTATTAAATTCTGAACTGGACTTCACAGATCCCAACTGTGATGCACCAAAAACCAGGTCTGAATATTACGTTCCGGTGAAGACCGTAAATGTCTGACTCAGTGCCCAGGGAACGTTCGTAATTGACGAGTAAGCGTATAGGAAGGAATTTTACAAATAAAACTGTTCTGGACTGAAGGTTTTCACTTCCTCAGGATTTTCAGCCTCAGTCCTCACTAGAGGCTTTTGCTGGTTTTCAGGTGCAATCGCTGGCATAGTGGATCAGCCCATGCAGAACTTCCAGAGAACATCCGAGGCTCACGCGTCAGCGGGACACAAGGCCAAGGGTGTCATCTCGGGCGTGGGGAAAGGAATCATGGGCGTGTTCACAAAGCCCATCGGAGGAGCCGCTGAGCTCGTGTCACAGACCGGCTACGGTAAGTCACGGAGCACCCGACCGGCCAGCCCAGACATCACCGATTCATCCGAGTTGGTCCACCAGGGACTCCGAGTTAATCTAGGCCTTGGGGTGGCAAAGCAGGGAAAATAAAATGGATACAGCTACAAATAGGTAAACCGCTGTCTTTCTCACCTCCTTACGCTTAGGAGGTGCAAAGAGTAAAATCGTACTCCTAATCATAAATTATAATCATTAAAGGCCCAGGAAGTCAATTTGTAATTTCATTATCTCTATGTCACAGAATCTTTTGACAGGACATCTAACAAAATAGACTTTGGCGAGAAGTAACCAGTTAGAGGTTGAGGGTAGTTGAGAGCAAGATGTAGAAAATATTGAAGCAGAGGGTAGAATGTTGACTTTTTCTGGTGCCCAGTTTGAAAGGGAAAGTAGGTTCTAAGGCAGGAAGATCTCTATCTGTAGGTGACGTGTATGGATTTTGGAGACACAGGAGCATGTGCGTGCAGGCGTGCGTACGCAGGTTTGCACACACAGGCCCAGAGAGCCCTGCTTCTGCAGACTCTGCTGTGGCCCCTGGGCCGAGCACCTGGAAACCCTTTCCCCAAGCGGACGGCTGCGGGAAACCGGGGCTCGTGGCACCACCTGCTCTTGGATGGGGGGGCGCCAGGGCAGCTCGTACACTTGCGTGCGCGCAGGAGTGATGGGCGTGCGACAGGGAGCACCTCCCCACGTGTGGTTTTCTGCCTTCTTGGCAAAGCACACGAAAGTGCCTTGATAGACAAGTGATGGTTACCTTTTTACCTACACTCGGGGTCCTCATTCTGGTCCTGACGCCGGCTGTCTGGCCACTCTCACAGACTGGAGGAGGGCCGGGCTGTCAGACTCGCAGGCCCTCTGCCTCCGGCCGTACCATCGGGGTACGTTTCACTGCAAGCACCCCGCACCTCCGTGGGGCTGACACCAGTGTCTGAGAGGAGGAGAGCGAGGGACAAACGCCCACACCCAGGCAACCAACCCGAGGGGCTCCTTTAAGAGACCACACAGACGCGAACATGTGTTCCTTTTGGCTTTTCCCCTCGCCTCCTCCCTCCCCATTTCTCTCTCTTTCTCTCTCCCCCCACCCTTTCTGTGAATGACATTTTCACTCACAGGGAACGGGGCACAAAGAACTGCCAACTGCCGTAGCCCAAGAGCGGCCCCAGGCACCCTCCCTTTATCAGATGCTTCCATGTCAGCAGACGGCGTCCCTGGTGCCGCAGACCCTGGCCCATCCTTCATAAACTCCTTTGTTCCTCAGGCCCGGGACCTCTCCCTTGGGTCAGAGCATCTCAGAGCGGAGCTTCACGTGGCTTGTTGCTTTCCATCATTCTTGTAAAACTTTTATTACCGCACTGAAGGTTTTACAGACCACTAACTCTCAGTCTAATGACTGTGCCTCGTTTATAAACATTTACAAGCCCTTGGGAAGCACACATGCTGTACCATCTTTGGTCCTGGGGAGTCTCTCTGGAGGCCTGCGTGGTGCTGCTGGGTGCCCTCGTTTGGTGCCGGCACCAGGGAGAGCGTGTCATAAACCAGCGGCCCCACGAGTGCTCATAAATGTATATGGATTCGTGTCCAACAGCTGGATTAAGTCGCCGAAATACTGTATCTAGGCAAACCATGTGCCTTTGTGTGCATCTCTGTGTGTGTTGTTTTTTATTGTTTGCCCAGCCCAGCCCAGATACAGAAGTATTGTTAACATGAAGCAAGGAAGTCGGCTAACAGTCTTGACTTTTTTATCGCATAAGTTGTAATGCTGTGTGAGCTATTGCTCAGGACCGATTGCTCCCAGGAGCGCGATGCTTCCATTAATTGCCAGTCCCGTCTCTGCTCGGACTGTCGTTCATTCATTTTTCAGCTTGTAGCTCATGTATGATCACCAGAGTTGAGAGCATTGCAGTGTTTAATGATTATCTATCTATACGACTGCTTCCAAAGATTTGACATCATTTTGGATCTGTAGTGGTTTATGGATGGCTATAAGCAGATGACGTCACTATAGTGTGGAACTGGTTTTCAGAAAACAACTAGTAAAACTCCCTTCCTTCTCTTACCACAGGTATTTTACATGGAGCTGGTCTTTCTCAGCTTCCCAAACAGCGCTATCAGCCAAGCGATTTACATGCCGACCAGGCCCCAAACAGCCACGTCAAATATGTCTGGTAAAATTATCTCGATGCTCGTTCAGCTGCACACGCATGTTAACAGGGCCTGGCTTGCTGTCAAGCTAACAGGGAGCGGCCGCGGTCAGCATCTAGGGCAGCACGAGGCCATCGTAGTGCCAGGGAAAGGCTGCCGTCCCCAGATGTGGGGTGCCTTCTCGCGCACCCCTTGGGGGAGACTGCACACTGACCAAGCAGCCTTGGCCTGTGAGGGGACCAGGGATTCTCTACGAAACCAGCGTTCTAATCAGGGGTGGCGTTTCTAACAGGAAGAAAAGGAGCTAGCCAGAGCTGAGGTAAATCCTTGTCCCCAGGAAGGAGCTGGATTCGATTGACCAGAATCAGTTTGAGAACTAAAGGGACAATTACATTTGAAGCGAAAGTTAAGAATCAGATTGGCCAGGGCCCTTTGCCTTTGGGGAACTTTGTGGAAGAATGCCCCAGGCCTTGGTACAGTGGGTGCTGATATAGGACCATCTTTTCCAGACTGGCTTTTAGCCTCCCTTTTCTCCTCTGAAACAGGAAAATGCTTCAGTCTCTGGGCAGACCGGAAGTCCACATGGCCCTGGATGTGGTTCTGGTGAGGGGCTCGGGCCAGGAGCACGAAGGGTGCCTGCTGCTGACCTCGGAAGTGCTCTTCGTGGTGAGTGTCAGCGAGGACACGCAGCAGCAGGCCTTCCCGGTCACGGAGATCGACTGTGCACAGGACAGCAAGCAAGACAACCTGCTCGTCGTGCAGCTCAGGCAGCCACGAGTGGCCTGTGACGTGGAGGTACGTTTCAGACAACAGGGCGACGGCGTGGCTAACTGCCGGGGATGTGGAGATGCGGGCTGGCAGCCGGTAACCAGGCAGTTGAGCCTGCAGCCCCGTAGAGTGGCTGCTGGAGCCCAGGAGGGCCCTCAGAGGAAGCGGCGTGGGGGGGCCAGGGGGTGGGGCAGAAGGAAGTCGGGAAGCCCCAACCCAGATGTGTATGTGAGCGTTCCATAGGGGAGCCCAGCAGTAGGCCAGGGACTCGAGGCCTGGGGGCTATGCCACGGTGTGACCTGAGCGAGGCTTGGTTGTCAGGGGGCCGGGGTGCCAAAGTAGGACGGCAGAGCTCCAGAACAAACAGGTGTGTCCTGGAAGGGCCAGGGCCGAGGCAGCAATTCCGTGCTGCTGCTCCAGAGCAGGCACAGAGTCTGCTGCAGCGGTCTGGAGGCACAGGAAACAAGTTCACAAACCAGGAAGGAGGTCTCTCTCTCTCTCTCCCCCCCATTTCCACTCCACTGTATTCTGTGTGCCTCTCTGTTCCCTTTCCCACGGGGCACGTTGCCATCCCTCAAGTACTCTGGGGTACCTCCTGGGATGCTGCTTAGGCTCTCGGGGCAGCTCCCTGGCCACAGCCTGGCCTGCTCCTGTACTGCATGCTGGCTCCCGACCACACAGAAGTTGACATGGGATGGAGGCCCAGGCAGGGCACACTAGGTGTCAGGGGTGAGCCCTGACAAGAGTGACACCAGCTTCCGACAGTCCAGCGGTGAGCAGGTGCACCCCGTGGAAAACTGCTCTGTTCCTGCCTCCCCGCCGACTGCCTGATCCATGGGGCTTGAAGAGTTGACCTAAGAAACAGACCTGTTTTTCCACACAGCAAGGGGTGTGTAGGTCAGTGGCGAGCTGGGGCCTGCTGGTCCTAACCTGAGGTCTGAGTGGCCCCAGAAAAGGACAGCAAACCTGCCTCCAGCAGGTCCTGCGCAATTCTTTATTTTCTTCCTGGTAAGGGAGCCTGTGTCTCCCTCGCACCACTGTTTGGGTAAAATTATCTGAGAGGAGGGAAGGCAGCCAACCACAACAACTCTGAGATTTCTCTAGCTTCTTGGATCCTAATCAGTCGGGCTTTAAGCTGGGGCTTGGCACTAGGCGTACATTGCTGCTTCGAGTTGATGACTTTCTGGGAATAAACAGAGGTCAGATGTCCAGGCTGACTTTAGATCTGCCAAAATCTTCTGATCCAATTGACAATGAAGCAGCAGTGATCTGGCTACAGGATTTGGCAAGGGATAGTATCATTATCTTCAAGTCCTTGGTCCTTAACGAGAAACTTCCAAGGCCCTAAGGAATCTTTGTTCCTTAGCTGCTTGGGAAATATTTCGTATCTTAAAATGAGACTGGAGATGCAGCTTTTGCTGTTAAACTGTCTCTACTGTCTTCAGTTGTGATCCTTCTCCCTTCGGCTTTTGTTTGAGGAGGGCACTGTGAGGAATTCTAGCTGGGAAGGCACAGACCTGCCTCTCTAGGGGGTAATGAGATGATAGCTGGAGTCACCGCTCCTAGAAGCTGCCAAGGTTAATTGAGACCATGGGATCACCGAGTCAGAGGCAGAAGCACTGCCACTCTGGACACCATGCTCAACGCTTGTCCTCCATCAGTACTCGGCGTGAACAGGGGGCTGGGAGTGAGGGGGAAGAGGCGGGAAGAGATGACTGAGGGCAGGAATACTGCCGGGCAGCACCTGGCTGTCCTGGCACAGGCCAGAAACCCAAATTCTTTGAATCTACCCCCTCAACTCCTCTTTACCTCCCCCCTCAACCCCTAAGAAACAGGAAGTAACTGCCTCCTCAGTCCTGTGTCCAAACCCAGACCCCCTTCCCTACTCACCCCAAAGGAGACCCAAACTTTAGAACAAAACGCCCATTTCTTTTCTGAGACCGTACGCCCTTCCTTAGGAGTGCTGTGACCCAGTGAACGTACAAACCAAGGCAGGGGAGTCACTTAGCAGTGCTGCTTGACACGGTGACTTTTCCTCAACTGCTGTCAGTCAGGACTAGTCACGTACAAACCTAACCCACAGATGGAAACCTGGGTTAAGAAGACTACCTGCTGTCTTCCAGGGAAAAGTAAGAACAGTATTTGAAGATCTTTATATACAATGGCTTTTCTGTTTTTTTGCTTTAGACACTAGGAAACACAGCTCCTTTGAAATTTGGAAGGAATTAATTTGTAGATGACATCATTCAGTATACTGAAATGTGGCAGGATTCAGATTTTTTAAAATCAGCATTTGCTTTTCTTGGTTAAATGCAGCCATTTTTAGGGTAATAATTGCTTAATATGCCTGGCACATTATTGAAATCCCTTATGAGAGGCTCAAAATGAGTCAGAAGGTCAATTTATTCCTTGGCCAGGTTCCTTTCACAGCACGGGTTTTCCTGTGCTGCTGTTCAGGAGGAGCAATTAAGACTTTCTGTGTTTTCAAAGCTTTCCAGCTGCATTCTGACCCCATCAGATGATATCATCAGAGCTCTGGCTTCTGCCTGGTGGTACACAGCTTTCATCTGTCAGTGAAACTTTGGGGGCCTTTCTTTCCCGAGCGTAAAAATACAAGGTCCAAACTCTAACGGATACCCTACTTATTTCTCTGGCAGCCCCTTCCTCCTTACCGTCCACTGGCTTTGTACAGCTTTTAAAAGACACCCTTGGCTGCCCCGTTTCCATGCCCTACACAGAAACACAGAAATTCTTTACGATGCAACTACCTTGAGAACTCAAAAGCCCTTGTTAATTCTTACCCAGAGCGGTCTTGCCAACATTTGGTTGGTACAGAGCCACTGAAAGGTCAGTGGCTACCTGATTCCCACAGATCAGTGGTTTACACTGGAAATGCCCCAGTCCACGTGACCTACACACTAGACAGCCGCAGAATCTCAGGGTGGGAAGAATTTATAGCTCCAACTGCCTTTGATGGGTGATTTCTCAGAAAATCTCACTTAAGAACTGAGGTAGTATATCTCAGTTCTCCTATTTGAGTTCCACTGAAGATGAGCCAGACTTTTATGAACCATAAATGTACTTTGCATCCTCCCTTTTTTTCCATAAAAATTTCCCCTTCCTCTGCCCAGTTTTTTTTATTTTCTCTGGCTTTAAATCCTAGTGTTTATAAAAACAGAAAATGTTACAGTTCAAAAGGTATTTATTTTTTTTAATGCTCTGTCCAAAGCCACTGGTTTGAAAGAGGTGCTCTTCTCCAGAATTTTTTCTGTTAAAATGAAGAGGCTTAAGGAGACAGGCAAACAGAACTTTTATGCAGAGGAAAGATACTCTTCTTTGTTCCTGAGCTGGTTAGTAAAGAGCAGTGACAGATGTTTAAGAGTAAATGAGTAAAATGTTACCAAATCATCAACTTCAAAGGTGAATTTCACACACCACCAAATGCGTATTCAGAGGAGGTTGTCCTAACAGTCTCATGCAGAGCTTCGTCTGTACTGCTGAAAGCGCGGGGTTATCACTGCCACCGCTCAGAGGAAAAATAAAAAGCAGCACCGTTTTTGGATAAAATGGCTTTATTAGAGGACCTAAAGGTATAATGTGTAGATGTATCAAGGCAAAAACAAGGAATAATTTTGTCACGGGAGTCCCATTACGAGGATTCGGCAACTAAAGACTCTTTATTTTTGGATCCCAGGTGGATGGAGCCCGAGAGAGACTGTCAGAACAACAGTACAACAGACTTGTGGACTACATCACAAAGACATCCTGTCACCTGGCCCCCAGCTGCTCGTCCATGCAGACAGCATGCCCCGTGGTGGCCGTGGAGCCACTCCCCTCCACCATGAAAACATACCATTATATGGTCGAGCCACATTTTGCTCAGGTCTTCATTAGTAAATTTAACATGGTAAAAAATAAAGCCCTGAGGAAAGGGTTCCCTTGAGTGCGCTCTGAGGCGCTGATCCCTGCGTACAATTTATTTTTGAAAAAGAAAACTAGCTCTATAGTATCTAAGATGAACACAAGGCCGATATTTTCATTTTAGGTAATTTTTCAGCCTCCTTAAAATTAATTCAGATTCTTTTCCCTAAAACTAAGAAGATACTTTAAAATACAATTAAAAAAAAAACAAAACTTGTTCCTTTCCCGTTGGAAACAGTGATTAAAAAGGGTCTCTGTTGTCATCATCACACATGGATTCCCTTTTGCTCTCTAATAATATTTGCTAAATTGTTTAATTAAGATCTGTTAACTCTCTGCTCTAACACAAAATGTGGTCAGGCCTTAGCATGGAGAGACTGGTTAAAACTTCATTCCCAACCGCATCTGTTTCTAGGCTAAAAGACTGTCTTGGCTTAATACCCTCGTCTGCAAACATTTGGAATCTTTAAGTGCTTAGGATTTTATTGTTTAACTTGTTAAATTTATTACTTAAATGTGATGCTCTTCTTTAAGTAAAACCTGCTATGTATATTCCTACTTTAAAGGCTGCATTTTACTGAAATTTACAAGACCTTCTCATGACTGTCCAGGTACAGTGTGGAAAAAATGTCTCTCCGATTTATTTTAGCAAGCTTAGAGTAAATCCAGTGTCCATCAATGAAAACAGAGCACCCAGAGCGTTCAGGTGAGTTCTCTAGCTCCATAAATAACTTTGACACTTTCTTCTGGAAGGGTTTTAGCAGGATATTCATACTGCCCTGGCATATTGGAAGGGAGTCAAGAACCCCAGCGTTAACCTTAACAACGAATCTGTCCAAATAGTTTATTCTGAATTGACTTGATCCAATATAAAAATATTCCCAATGACTGATATTATTTCTGCACTTAAGGATGGGTTTTTATCAAGACCCTGGGTTACCAGATACCATCTTGGTCCGTAAAAATCTCACTCTGATTAAATATATCCAAACTGGGTCTACAAACTGTTACATATAACTGTGAGATGCTAAGAAAATTCAGTTTCAAATGCCCACTAATTTTTAATTAAATCTCAAATGTCACGGGCATGAGAAGTCACTGTGTAGTTTCTAATGACTGTTAATGAACAATTCAGGCTAAATCTGAGAAACTGATTCTTCCATTAGTTTGTTGTGTCACACTCATTTAGGATAGTGATAGCTTTGTCAACCTCAAGAGTAACTATTTTTAAGAATGTAAATATGTATTAATTATTGTATCTTTTATGGTCATTTTGCATACTACTTCTAAGAACTGTTACATAAATTGTTGAAAATAAAGGGAATCCTTGAATTACTGACCACACACAAATGCGTACTGTCGCCAGGTGTTTTTCAAATGCAGGTTTTCACCAATTCCTGCGTTTAATATGCCTCACAATGTTAGGACCCAAGAATTCTGCAGGAGTTAAAAAGGTGAAGAAACAATTTTTGTTATCCTAATAAAGTGACAATCAGTGATAAAATTAGCTTAGGCTAAAATAAAATTTTAAAGTTCTCTGTAGTATTACTTTGTTCACAATAAAAGCATTAATAATTAATACAGGGGAGAAAGGTCCCCCCCTCAAAAAAGTTTCCACACTCTTGTCATTAGCAGACATTAATGTAACTTTTTTGGACTAGATGTATATTCCAACTTACATATACATAATGATAGCTCTTCAACAGTGAGTAAAAGAACCCTTATACTTTATCAATTACATCTGGTAATTAATCCAGCAGGGCTACCAAACAGTGACAGTGAAGCACAAGGACCTATCTTAGAAAACAATGTTCTCTGTCCCTTCTAAGAGCATAAAATATAGTTGTTTGTAGGCTCCTCCAGACCTCCTTAACTCGTGACACAGGACCAAGAAAGGAACCTAGCAGTATTTCGGTGAAATTAACCTCAGAGCAATGAAAAAATCCTAAAACAATGAAACCCTTAAGAAATCTTGAAATCAAGTTATCTTCCTAAGGTTCATAAACACAGTTAAAATCTTGTAATTCTGATGCAAGCACTGAAATACAAGTAAGAATAAATGAGCAAAGACTTACTGTCCACAGTATCTGTTAGTTTATTTATCACGAGAAACTATTCCATAACCCAATATTCATGTTTCATAGTTCAGGAACACAGGTCAGTGACAAACTTCCATGGAACTCAACCCAAAGACATTCTGTGAAAAAAACACAGTGGCTTAGTTAATGACAAGCACTCTGCTAATACCTCACCACCCTTAAGGTCACATGATGTCCCCTCCTGCTACTGGAGACTACACTTGGCTCACTCACCTTCTACCCAGGAGAAGACCATTTCAAGCAGCCTGGGCTCCAGGTTCCCTCTCTACCAAGGTCCCTGACCGCCCTAACCAGTTTTGGGCATATAACCCCCTACTCTGACTTCCTTTCACTCACCAAGTTCTGCCCTTTTCTTCCCTCTCAAGTCCACTCTCCTCCATTCCCTCCTCACACCACATACTGTTCTGAAAAGCAGCAGCCCATCTGTCCTAAAGAGTATTTCTATCCCTCTCCAAACCTGTTTTCCTTATTAGTTTTTAAACACAATCAACTTCTCATTAAAAAAAAAAGTAAAAAGTATTTAAAAATTAGCCTTTTAACATCCAATTATGAAATGCATACCCACTGTGGAAACTGAAAATGTCAAGGTTAAGAAAATCAGCAGGTAAGATTCAACACAGAACCATTAATATTTGCTTGATCTTTTCATTTTTACCTTAAGTCTTTTTTCCCCTGTGTAATTTTTATTGAACACAGAGCACCGCTGGAGTGCCTGGGTGGCACAGTCAGTTAAGCATCCAACTCTTGGTTTCAGCTCAGGTCATGATCTCACAGTTCATGAGTTTCAGCCCCACATCACGCTCTGTGCTGACACTGTGGAGCCTGCTTGTGATTCTCTCTCCCCATCTCTCTCTGACCCTCCCCGACTCACACTATGTCTCAAGCTTAAAAAAAAAACACCCTCTATATAAAATATTTTCTATTATACAGTAATTTCATGTTACTCTGTGAATTTCATTTCTAATGGATATAATAGTCCATGGTATGAGAAAAATCCTAATTCCTTATCAATTTTCTAATCTTTGGAAATAAAGTTCTTCCTATTTTTTCTATTATAAGTTATATGGTAGATATTTCATACATGCATCTATCTGCATTTCAGATATTCCTTTGAAATAAACTACAGGGGCACCTGGGTGGCTCAGTCGGTTAAATGTCAGACTCTTGATTTCAGCTCAGGTCATGATCTCACGGTTTGTGAAATGAAGCCCCGTGCGCACTGTCCGCGCAGAGCCTGCTTGGGATTCTCTCTCTCCTCTCCCTCTCTCAAAAAATAAACTTAAAATAAAAAGCTACAGAAAACAAACACTAATAAAACAAGAAAAACACACTAAGCAGCAGGAAATATGGACTTCTCACTCTTGCCCCACCCCATCCTTGGTGCAGCACAGTGTGGTCAGGAGAAAACTAATTCCTGGCTCCTCCCTCAGGACAGAAGGTAAATAAAAATCGCTTACAACATTCTGGCTTGTTTGAGAGCTTTCCAAGAGACTGTTCTCTAACTTGCCTATCTCAGAGCACTGGACCTGTGTGGCATACTTGAGATATTAGACTGTAAGCAGCTGAAAGTGGTGGTGAGTCCCAGGACACAAGAGCTACAAAGGACCTGCAGACTCACAGGCACCTATGGGCAAGAGACAATGGGCACAGGAATACAACAGAACAGCTAACGCTCTAGAGGAAGCGGGGATGAGACGCTCAGAGAAATCTAACACTTAAAAAGCAACCAAGTATACACAAGAACTGGAACAAAAAAGCGCACACACACACACACACACACACACACACACAAGAAAGATGTATCTCCAGAAAAAGTTTAAGACAACCCTAAGCCTTTATGCCAAGTTGTTTAGTGAAGACTTCCCCACAAAGACGGAGAGGGGATGGCTATTATTCAAATACCCTAATTTCAACAAAGGACATACAAAGAAAGGGAAATATGGTCTATTCAAAGGAACAAAATAAATTTTTAAAAACTGATACTAAAGAAATACAAGCCTCTAACTAAAAAAAGACTTTAAAACAACAGTCTTAAATACTGCTCAATGAGCTAAAGGAGAACTTGGGCAGACAACAAATGAAATTGGGGAAACGATATACAAACAGAACATCGACAAAAAAATGGTTTTAAAAAATCGCAAATATGGTGCACAAAAATACAGTAAAAAAAAAAGTGAATGGAAAGATATACCATACTCATGGATTGAAGACTTAATAAATATTGTTCAAACGTCCATACTACCCAAAGCAATCTAGAGATTCAATGCAATCTCTATCAAAATGCCAACAGCATTTTTCACAGAACTAGAGCAAATAATCCTCTAATGTATATGGAACCACAAAGACACCGAAAGCCAAAGCAATCCTGAGAAAGAACAAAGCTAGAGTTATCAATCCCAAATTTCAAAATATCTTACACAGCAATAGTAACCAAAACAGTATAGTACTCGCACAAAAACAGACACACAGATCAATGGAACAGAACAGAGCCCAGAAATAAACCCACACTTATATGGTCAATTAATCTACATGACAAAAGGGAAAAGACAATCTCTTCAATAAATGATACTAGGAAAACTGAATTGCTTTCTTATGCCATACACAAAAATAAATTCAAAATGGATTAAAGACCTAAATGTGAGACCTAAAACCATAAAAGTCCTAAAGAAAGCATAGAAAGTAATCTTTTGGATGCAGCCTTAGCAACATATTTATGGACATGTCTCCTCAGACAAGGGAAACAAAACCGAAAATAAACTATTTGGACTACACCAAAATACAAAGCTTTTGCACAGCAAAAGAAAGCATCAACAAAATGAAAAAGCAACCTACTGAATGGAAGAAGATATTTGTACACCAAGTATCTGATAAGGGGTTAATATCCAAAGCACATAAAAAATTGTACAACTCAATACCAAAAAATCCCCAAATAATCCAATTAAAAATAGGCAGATGACCCGAACATTTTTCCAAAGAAGACATACAATGCCAACAGATAAGTGAAAAGATGATCAGTATCACAAATCATTACGGAAATGCAAAATCAAAACCACAATGAGGTATCACCTCACACCAGTCAGAATGGTAGTATCAAAAAGACAAGAGATAACAAGTGTTGGCAAGGATGTGGAGAAAAGAAAACTCTGGTACACTGTTGGTGGGAATGTAAATTGTGCAAGCACTGTGGAAAATAGTACAGAGATTTTTCAAAAAGTTAAAAACAGAATTACCGTATGATCCAGTAATTCCACTACTGGGTGTATACACACACACACACACACAATTATTACTCAGCCATAATAAAGAATGAGATCTTGCCAACTGTAACAATACGGATGAATCTACAGGATATTATGTTAAGGGAAGCAAGTCAGGGAACACTCAAATATACAGAAGCAGATGCAGGCAGGCAGGGAGGGGAGTAAGGAGATGGGTAAAATGGGTGAAAGGTTTTAAGCGGTACAAACTTCTAGTTACAAAACAAATCATGTGAATGGAAAGTAACAGTATAGGGAGAAAAAAATACTTAATTATGAACACATGCAAACTACCACAACATAATTAAAGCCATATATGAAAAGCCCATAGCTAGTATCATACTTACTGGTCAAAGCCTGAAAGCTTCTTCTCTAAGATCAAGAAAAAGATAAGGATGCCTATTCTTACCACTCGTATTCAATAAAATACTGGAAGGGCTAGCCAAAGCAAGTAAGCAAGAGAAAGAAATAAAAGACATCCAAATTGGGAAGGAAGAAGTAAAATTACCTGTTTGCAGATGACCTGGTCTTATATATAGAAAACCCTAAAGGTTCCCCCCCACCAAAAAAAACACCTTAGAATAAACTAATTCAGCAAAGTTGCAGGATACAAAAATCAACACATGAAAGCCAGTTGTGTTCTATCTACTAACAATGAATCATCAGAAAAAAATTAAGAAAACAATTCTAATTATAATAGCATCCAAAAAAATTAAATACACAGGAATACTTAACCAAGAATGCAAAAACCTTATGTACTGAAACTACAAAACACTTCTTTGTAAAGATACAAATAAATGGAAAGGCCTCTCATGTTCATGGAGTGGAATACTTAGAATTGCTAAGATGCCCGAAGTGAGCTACGTATATAATGCAATCTCCATCTCAACAGCATTTTTGCAGTAGAAAAATCCAGCCTAAAATTCAGAGAGAATATCAAGGGACCCTGAATAACCAAAGCAATCTCAAAGAAGACAAAGTTGGAGGACCAACGCTTCCTAATTTCAAGTTACTATAAAGTAATCAAAATAGTATGGTACTGACCTAATATAAACCAATGCAACAGAACATATACAGTCCAAAATAAGCCCTCATATATACAGTCCAAAAATTACCAACAAAGGTACCAAGACCATCCAGTTGGAAAAGGACAGTTTTCTCAACAAATGCTATTGGGAAACTGGATATTCACAAAAAAGAAAGAAATTGGACCCTTTTCGAATCTTGTATCTCAGATTAACTCAAATGGATCAAAGACCTAAATGTAAGAGCTAAAACTATAAAACCTTTAAGAAAACATAAGAGAAGCTTCATGACACTGGAACTTAAAAGAAAATGTAACAAATGGCACCTGTGTGGCTCAGTCTGTTAAGCATCCGACTTGGCTCAGGTCATGATCCTGCAGTTAGTGGGTTCGAGTCCTGCAATGGGCTCTGTCCTGACAGCTCAGAGCCTGGAGCCTGCTTTGAATTCTGTGTCTCCCTCTCTGCCTCACCCCCACTCACATTCTGTCTCTCTCTCTCTCTCTCTCAAAAATGAATGAACATTAAAAAAGAGAATTTTAAAAAAGAAAAAAAGAAAACAGAAGCTTCCTGACATTCGATCTGGAACATTTCTTGGATGGGACACCAAAAGCATGGGCAACAAAAACAAAAATTACATAGACTCCATCAAAATTTTAAATGTCTGTGCAAAGGACACAATCAACAGAGTGAAAAGCAATCTCTAGAATGGGAAAAAAATATTTACAAATCATATATAAGAATTTAAAGAACAACTCAACAACAACAAAAACCCCAATCTGATTAATATGGGTGAAGAACCTGATCAGACATTTTTGCAAAGAGGACATACAAATGGTCAACAAGCATGAGAAAAGATGCTCAACATCATTAACCATTAGGTCAAATTTTCCATTAATTAGGGAAATAAAAATGAAAATCAAAATCCAGTACCACCTCACATCCATTAGGATGGCTACTATGAGGGAAAACACAAAACAAAACTATGCAAGAAATGGCAAGGTATGTAGTGAAACTGAAACCTTTCTACACTGTCGATAGAGTATAAAATGACACAGCTGCTATATTAAACAGTATAGTGGTTCCTTTCAATAAAGATGGAACTACTATATGATCCAACAACTCTGCTTCTGGGTACATACTCAAAAATATTAAAAGGAGGGATTCTACAGAAATTTTTGCACATATCACAGCAACATTATTTACAGTCGTCAGAAGGTGGAAGCAATCCAAATGTCCACCAAAGATGAATGAAAATGCAAAATGTGGTATATACATACCATGGGATGTTATTTAGCCTTAAAGAGGAAATAAATCTGATACATACTATAACAGATGAATTCTGAGGACATTATATTAAGTAAAATAAGTCACAAAAAGACAAATACTATATGTTTCCACTTAAATAAAGCACCTAGAGTAGTCAAATTCAGAGACAGTAAGTGGTTGCCAGAGAATGGGAGAATGGAGACTAGTTCAATGGGTAATTCTGCAAGATGAAGAGTTCCGGAGATAAATACCTTCACATTGTTGCACAACCCATCTGTATATTTTACAATTTAAAAAAAAAATTTTAAACAGTAACTTCAAACAGTTATATTACCTTTATATTCCAAAATCATTTTGCACTCTGGAAGATACCAGCCTTCTTCATCTCCTCAAAATCTTTCATGGAATCATAATTTCTGTAGAAATCTGCATATGCCTTCTTTCTTGGTTCGGCCACAGCAAACTAAAAAGTAACATTTCCCATTAGGGCTTATTTTTTAAATCATTAGAAACAATATCCAAGACAACATAAATCGTAACATTTTGTGTTCACCTTTAACTTAAACTGTGTTTTCTAAGACAAAGGTTGGAAGCGCTGACACAGATGCAAGGGAAGAGCCTCAAGAAAACTATGCAGCAAGAGGTGCCTTCCTTGCCTGGGGACAGATTACTCCTTTGGATGGGTGGGGGTATGCACACTGGTAAGAACCAAATGAAGATATCCAAAAAGCTAAAAGGTTTTAGGGAGAAGAAAGCTGCCTTCCCTCCAGCAAAACCCAAATATCCCCACAATTGATACATGCTAAAATATTCTGGTTCAATTTACATTACTTTCAAAGGCGTCAGACCAACTCAGTACCCACCTGCCTCTAAAAGGCACAGGAAGCTTTCTATCTGGTAAGAACAGTTCCAGGTAATTTACACTTCAACATCATTTAAGCCCTTAGAATAGACACTGAACTGTTTTACATGAGGTATTGGGACTCAGAACTTAAGTTTTAAGTTCTAGGTTATTTACAGTCATCAGAAGGTGATTAAGGTCCAGGAAGAAGCACTAGTTGGTAGATGGGTCAACCAGGATTCAAACCCAGGTCTGTCATTTGACAAAGGTTTTATTTTCCTTAAAACACTACCTAGTGGATTTCAATGCATGGGTTATAATCCAAATCAAATCCCATCCTGCATATAAAAACCAGTAAAAACATTCAAGTGGCAAACTACATCCGTTAAGGTATTGCAGAAATACACGGAATCATGACACTTGCTACTAATACAGTAAGAACCCTTTACCTGACAAGTTTTACTGCCTCACCTCCTATCTAAATTCCCAATTTCTTTCTTCCAAGGAAACCGAGAGGCAGGAGCCCCAAATGCAACCCTCTGAACGGAGGCCAGCTCATTACCCAGAAGATAACTGAGCACTTCTTGTTAGAACAAGAAAAATATTCTTCCTTGTAAAAACATAGTACTAGCTAGGGACACCTGGGTGGCTCAGCTGGTTGAGCATCTGACTTTGGCTCAGGTCATGATTTTGCAGTTTGCGGATTCCGGCCCCTGAGTCAGGCTCTGTGCTGACAGCTCAGAGCCTGGAGCCTGCTTCAAATTCTTTGTCTCCCTCTCTCTCTGCTCCTCCCCTGCTTGCACTCTGTCTCTCTCTCTCCCAAAAATAAACAAACATTAAAAAAAATTTTTTAATAAAAATTAAAATAAAAACATGATACACTAAAGAAGACAAAAATAAAGTAAAAGGCTCAGTCGGTGAACCCAAAAATAAAAGTAATGGGTGTTATAGCCCCACCTAAATTATTTTGTTTTCTGTTACACTTTAAATAGACTTTTAAGTCAAAAATGTGGACTTCAGCAACAAAAAAATATAAACTATCAATTTAGATCCACTTTAGATGAGTTACTTGAAAGCCATAAAATCTATATCCGAGGCCGCACACAAAACAAGCTAATACCTGAAAGTTTAGGATAAGCCTAATTTATGGAACAGTAATTGCTCTACCTACAGGGGAAATCCCTTCAGGATAAGTCGTGCCTCAAAATCTAACCCATATTCATGAATTTAGGCTTAGCAGATTAACTTAACCAAAAACGATTTACTTGTGCAACTTCACGTAAAAAGCATAAAAGTTGATTAAAATTGTGAATGTAAGTCAAAACTAATAAAGGCCAAATCAACAAAGCACTCTTACACTAACTGGACAGGGGAAAGGAAGGAAGTGAGCATCTACCAAAAGAATCAAGTTTACACCTGCCTTAATTCTTTAATAAGAATTTGGATTTCTCAGTGCTTTGGGAACTTTCCATTCAATCAAACACTAACTGTACACAAACACTGACTAATCTACCAAGCAAATTTTAAAACTTTTCATTCAGAATAGACAGACTATATGGGTCTGCCATGGTCCCAGCTCTTAATATAGTAGAAGAAACACACCCTAAAGCAAGTATTACTTAAAATACAATGTGCCCAATACTGTAAAAACAGTCTGGTACAAAGTGACTGAGAACCTAGCAGGGCACAACCAACCCAACTGTCAGAATAGGCTGCAATTCGAAAAAGGACACATTTGAGCGGGTCCTTGAGGATAAACTGGAATTTGCCAAGAGATGAGATGAAGACATTACTGTTGTATATGAAATCATGGGAGAAAGCAGAATTGGGTAACAGCAACTAGTCACAAAGGGCTGGAGAACTGGATATATTAGGACTGCTGGGAAGATGATGGAAAGGCAGAAGGGCTAATCAGAAAGTATCTTAAAATCAAAACTAAATTTCAGCAAATCATCCCCGATCCATTAGTGAGCAATGAAACCAATTTAGAAGATTGCAGCCAGTAGTTAATGTATTTACTACCAGATCAGAAGTAGTAAAGTACTACTTAGTAAAAAGTAAGTACAAATACTAATCACATTAGTAGTAATGTATTTACTACTAATAGATCAAAGTTTGAAAGCAACTGCACACAGGGCATTCAGGAACCCAAAGACACAAACAGATCTATTCTATATATTTTTAAGTTTATTTATTTATTTTGAGAAAGAGAGAACGTAAGCAGTTGAGGGTCAGAGAGACAGAGAATTCCAAGCACTAACAGTGCAGAGCCCTACATGGGGCTCAAACCATAAGATCGTGACCTGAGCTGAAACAAGAGTCAGATGCTTACTTAACCAACTGAGCCACCCATGCACCCCAAACAGATCTATTCTGGAAGCTAAGGTTAAACGTGGCAAGAATCCACACAATTTACAAAGGCCTCAAGTTTGATAGAGACAATGAGGACACTGAGAGTGAAGAAATGAGTCCCCCAAATTTCTCTCCTTACCCCCACTTCTTTTACTCATCCATCCATCCCATCCTTTTCCCACATTTATTTCATACCCACTATATGCCAGGGAGAAAAGACCTCACGGGGCAAAGGGTTTACTGTTTTGTGCTTATCTCTTCAAAGGGTCCCAATGCACAGACCTCTTAGTGTTTCTGTTCAAGCTATTCTCCCTCCCCTTAGCACTTCAAATTTACCCTTTCAAGGCACAAATTCTACCTTCCCTATCAAAAAGCTATGGCCCACACTGTGACCCACAATATCCCCCTCTCCCACTAAGAGAAACAAAGACATCAAGCAACTATCAGAGTACAGATCCCTAGTACGTGGAGGACAGGTCCTTCTTATCCATCTTTATTTTTCCAAACTGTACATAAGCTGCTCCAGGAATAGCTCTGGGAAATGAAAAGTTCTTTCATTTTTATTCTGTCTTGCAAGAATATCTAATTTTTTCACCTCCCCCAACTTGACTCTAACTTCTTTAAAGACACATATTTAGATTTAGATGTATATACACTTAGTAAACTCCAAACCACCTGGAACTCTATACCACCTACCACTGTACTAAATTTTAGACACTACATCTTATTCAACAGATACTTTTAAGCAGCTACTTGTGTGTCAGGCAACTGACAATGGGTTGCCACTGTGAACAAAAAAAGCACCCTGCCCTAATGAAGCTCACAGTCTACTAAAAACTACAAGAACCAAACACTAAAATTATCAAGTACAAAGCATTGCAAAGCTTTAATTCTCTCATGGGCCATTATGACACACGGTCATAAACACAAGTATTATCATAAATATTTTTATAGAAAAAAGTTGTAAATGTAACATGGAGACTTAGAGATAAGTAAGATAATACTATAGAGTATTCTGGGAAAAGGTGGCGTAAGAACACCAGGAATCTCTCCCAAACTATACAACAACTGCACTAGGGCCATCTGCCTAAAGTAACCATCCTGAAACTTTGGATCTCTTGAAGGCATACAATTTGCAGGAAGGCTTAAACTGTAAACTGCAGTCAGGTTAATTACCTATTCCCCACCCCTTAAAGCAGGCAGCTGTGTATTCTTGGAGCAGCTTTCACACAGCTGTGTGGAACCAAGATGGGACAGAAGGACCCTCTCCACCATATACAAGGATCTGTACTCTGATAGCTGACTGCTGCTTTTGTTCACAGAGACACAAACAGGCTGGTAGCCATTGCTGTTGCACTCCCCCTACTTTTCACCAGCTGAGCAACTTCCAGGGAACTTAAAAGGATAGAGCACCTTTTTCCCCCTCCCTTCATTTTTCTCTTTTTCTATTTTTGGGAGACAGACATTAAAGACTAGGATATTCAAAGGCATCTACATTGACAATTCTCATAGAGACTGCAGAATGGATTAAAAAATGATCCCACTAGGGGTGATTGGGTGACTCAGTCATGCATCCAACTTAAGCTCAGGTCATTATTTCGTGTTCCATGAGTTCAAGTCCCACATCAGGCTCTGTGCTGACAGCTCAGAGCCTGGAGCCTGCTTCAGATTCTGTGTCTCCCTCTCTCTCTCTGCCCCTCCCCTCCTCACGCTCTATCTCTGTCTCTCAACAATGAATAAATGTTGGGGCGCCTGGGTGGCTCAGTCGGTTGAGCGTCCGACTTCAGCTCAGGTCATGATCTCACAGTCTGTGAGTTCGAGCCCCGCGTCGGGCTCTGTGCTAACAGCTCAGAGCCTGGAGCCTGCTTCCGATTCTGTGTCTCCCTCTCTCTCTGCCCCTCCCCCACTCATGCTCTGTCTCTCTCTGTCTCAAAAATAAATTAAAAAAAAACATTAAAAAAAAAAAAAAAACAATGAATAAATGTTAAAGAAAAAAGAAAAAGACCCAACCATACATGCTTTCTACAACAGTCTCATTTCAGATCCAAAAATACAAGCAGGCTGAAAGAGAAACAGTGAAAAAAGATGTCCTATGCAAACAGTAACCAAAGAGAGTGGCTATACCATATCAGACAAAATAGACTTTAAATCAAATAAAGTTACAAGAGACAAATATATTCATAAAAGCATCAATAAGACAAGAACTTATAACAATTAAAAACATTTACTCACCTAATAACACCAGCAAAATATATACAGCAAAAGCTGACACAAATGAAGATAAAAATAGTTCTCCAATAACAGCTGAAGACTTTAATAATTAAGCCCAATCTCAATAATAGACAAAACCAGACCTAAGTAAGGAAACAGGGGACTTAACTCACTAAACCAACCTGATCTAACACATATACAAAGAACATTCCACCCAACAACAGAAAACACATTCTTCTCAATTCCACATGGGATATTTTCCAGGACAGACCAAACAGGCCACAAATTAAGTCTCAATAGATTTAAAAAGATAGATATACAAAGTATGTCCTCTGATCACAATGGGATGAAATTAATATCAGTAACAGAAAAAAAACTGGAAAATTCACAAAACTATAAAGATAAAGCAACAAACAGTTAAACAACCAATGGATCAAAGAAGAAATCACGAATGAAATTAGAAAATATTTGAGGACAAATGAAATGAAAGCACAACACACCAAAACTTATGGGACACAATGAAAGCAGTGCTAAGGGGGGAAATTTTTAGCTATAAACACACATATTAAAAAACAAGAGAGATCTCAAATCAGCAAGCTAACATTACAACTTAAGGAACTAGGAAAAAGAACAAAATAATCCAAAAGCTAGAAGGAAGGAAATAATAAAGATTAGAACAGAGATCAACAAAACAGAGACCAGAAAAACAAGGCCGAAAACTGGTTCTTCAAAAACATAAACAAAATTGACAATCCTTTAGCAAGATGGGCAAAGAACAAAGAAGGAAAGATTCAAATTACTAAAATCAGAAATGAAAGTGAGGACATTACTACAGATTCTACAGAAATAAAAAGGATTATAAGAGAATAGTATGAACGACTGTACACCAACAGATTGGATAACATATATTTAATGGATAAATTCCTACAAACACAAAACCTACCAAGACTAAATCACAAAGAAAGAGAAAATCTGAATATAACTACTAAGGATATTAAATCAGTAATCGAAAATCTCCCAACTAAAAAAAGCCCTGAACCTGATTACTTCATTGGTTAATTCTACAAAACAACAATAACAAAAAACAAAACTAAATACCAATCCTTCTGAAATCTTTCCAAGCAACTGAAGTAGAGGAACACTAACTCATTTTATGAGACCAGCATTACCCTGATACCAAAGCCAGACAAAACACTGAGAAAACTACATACCAATATCCCCTACAAACACTGATGCAAAAATCCTTGACAAGATACTAGCAAACTGAATTCAGCAGCATATTAAAAGGACTGTATACCATTATCAAGTGAGGTTTACTCCTGGAATGCATGGATGGTTCAACATACAAAACCAATGTAATACACATTAAAAGAATAAAAGGGAAAAAAAAATAATAATCTCGATGCAGACAAAGCATCTGACAAATTCAATACCCTTTCATGATAGAAAAAAAAAAAAAAAAACACTCAAACTAGGAACAGATTGAAACTACCTCCACATAACCCACAAGATGTCCGCTTCTGTCACTTCTATTCAACACAGTACGCTAAATCCTAGCCAGAGCAATTAGGCAAGCAAGAGAGGTAACAGGCATCCAAATGAGAAAGGAAAAAGCGAAATCATCTGTCTACAGATGATATGTGTAGAAAACCCTAAAAATTCCACACAGGAAAAAAACCTGTTACATAGCAGCAAAGTCAGCACGATGTAAAATGTAAGATGGTGCTACAGAAAACAGTATGGCGTTGCTTAAAAAATTACACACAGAATTATCAAAAGATCCATCAATTCCACTTCGGGATATATACTGAAAAAAAAAGACTCGGAAAAGCAGGGTCTTGAAGAGATCCCTGAACCCATGTTCATAGAAGCATTATTCACAATAGCTAAAAGATGGAAACAACCCAAGTGTCCATCAAAGGTGAATGAATAAGCAACCTGCAGTATTGATATACCACGGAATATTATTTGGCCTTAAAAAGGAAGGAAATTCTGACACATGCTACAACATGGATGAACCTTGAGGACATTATGCTAAGTGAAATAAGCCAGTTACAAAGAGACAAAATACTGTATGATTCCATTTACATGAGGTACCGAGAGCAGTCAAATTAAGACAGAGTAGAATTGTTCCATGGGCTGGAGTGGGGAAGGGATGGGTTTATTGTTAAGTGGGTATAGTTTTAGTTTTACAAGATGAAAGAGTTATGGAGATGGATGGTGGTGATGGTCATACATTATAAATATATTTAATACCGCAGAACTGTACGCATAAAAATGGCTACATTTTATGTATTCTACCACAATACAAAAAAGAATTATTAAAAAAAAAAAAACCCAAAGGGCATAACATTAAAATTCACAGAAGGCAGAGTGTTAATATGCGGTTCTGTGGCAACACATTCTTAAGGCTACTAAACAGAACTACTGCCTTCCGGACATCCCTCTGCTTGAATAAAACTATATCCTTGCGTTACGGTCTGAACTGTGTCTTCCAAAACTCGTGTGCTGACGTCTTAAGCCCCTAATACCTCAGAATGTAACCATATTTGGAGATAGGTCTTTAAAGAGGTAAACTAAAATGAGGTTTGTAGGGTGAGATCTCATCCAATATGACTAGCGTCTTTGCAAGAGGAAACGCAAACAAAAACATGCTAGCGCAGAGAACCACGGGAAGACAAAGGGAGAACCCCACCTACAAGCCAAGGAGACAGGCTTCAAAAGAAACCCACCTTGCAGCCACACTGCCCTCGGATCTCCAGCCTCCAGAACAGTTAATAAATATTAAGTCACCCAATTTGCTGCACTTTGTCTGGCAGCCCTGGCACACTAATACGGCTTCCCTTAAAGTTGAAGAACAAGCTAACCAGGGAATATGAGGTATTTTCCTGTCGCACTGAGGTAAATGGAGGAAAGGGGCAGGGAGGGAGTTTCTTTAAAACACTCAGAACTACTTATGAAAACAAAATACATTTTTAAATTTAAACACATTTTCTGGACCACAGGCACAGAGTAGAAATCAAACATACATACCTTATAGAAAGCTGCAACCCCCAGGGATACAGCGAATGCTCCAACAATATGAAATCGCAGACGCCTGGCCAGAAGGCCTCGCATCTGAGGTTTCGTCAAAGCACCGGAAGTCATGGTAGTTATTCTCCTTTGAAAGTAAAATAATAAAAACAACTCTTAGAACATAAAAAGATACCTGAAGGACTCTTACAATAATGCACTTTAGTACCTAGAGGGGCACAGGTATGATTCCTCCCACAAAGCCCAAGGTGTTTAAAGGCTTAGCCTGCTTCATGGTTTTGTGGGGATTTTTCCCCAGAGGCATGCTGAACGACAACCCTAAATAAGCCAGATCACTGCGGCACAACAAGAGTAACCCGGGAGCAAAAACTACAAACAAAATTACCTCGACCATAGGAGAGAGAAACAGTGGCTCTAGACTGACAAGTGCAAACGCATTTATAGCGTTTACTCTTGTGCGAGCTTACTATCAGCTCATAAATCCCATTGCACTGATGAGAAAACTGGGGCACGCGAAGGAGACTTTTCCAAGGTCACGCGGTGAAAGATTTAAACTCGGGCAGGAGCCCGGCCGTGGCCTCCAGGGCCCACCTAGTGACCTCTGCGCGGCTCCGCAGACCTTCGGCCCAAGGCGGCCGGGGCGCTGGGGTCGAATGGCCGCGTGCGCGCTGGGAGGTTGCCGGACGCCCACCTTCCACCCCCCACCCCATTCCGCCAGGCACCGCGACCCTTCTCCAGCTTCCTGAGAGTATAATCACCAACGTTATCACACAGCGAGCACCCACGTCGCGCCGACCCAGCCGGCTGTTTCCCCTATCCTGCCCCTTAGCCTCAAGACCACCTGAGGAAGAAACCGCCGCTCCCTTTTCACAGGTGAAAACGCAGAGGCCAGACAAATCAAATGACCTAACCAAGGTCACGCTGACTGGAGGAAAAAGCACAGCCGAGACCAGGCCCGGGCCGGCCGCCCGCCTCCGAAGCCCAGCTGCCTGCTCCAGACCCCTGCAGCCCAGCCGGCCCCCGGGGGCCCTCGCGGTCAGCCCGCACGACCCTCCAGAGGCCGCGGCAGGAGCGTGCAGGGGTCGAGCCAACGAGAAGTTAGAAGCTCCTGACCGCAGAGATGCAAGCACAACTCAATTCCAGGGCAGAGCGAGAGCAGGCAACGGATGCAGCAGTTATGAGAGACCAGAGAAAGGACGCAAAAGACAACACTCACCTCTACACCAACCTCAAACCCAACGTCCTTCCTGATAACAGAAATGGACGGCGGTCCAGCTGAACGCAGGCGCAGAAGCAGCGGAGAGGACCCAGCGACGGTGGCCGGAAGAGTTCAAAAGACCTCCAGCGCGCTTCCAGACGCCCACAGCTGAAGTTCAAGGGTGTGATTAACTTCCTCCCTGTGGGACGTTAGACTAAGGACTTGACCTTATGAGTCAGTTTCCTTAGCAAATTGGAGATTTTATTCTTATTCATATACACAGTTGATATGAATTTATTAGCGAATACAAAGATATTTAATATGTGAATTTTTTTAAATGTACCTTACAAATACAGTACAAATCATCCTGGGCCCACAGAGTGCGCGAACCATGTGCACGAACTGCCACTTTCATTACAACTATCCTCATGTGAATAATCATCTGGTTTGGGTAAAGGGTGAATAAGATAGCCAAGTTCCAGGACCTCAGAGCCCAGCTGATGAGACGACATAAACCGATTTATATTAATCCCTAGTGGAGGGCACTTCCACAGAAACATGACCCAGAGAAACAATTACACCCCTGGCAGAGCTGAACAAGCTCAGATGGGAGTATTTGTGTGGGGGTTTTATTAAAAAGATAAATATATTTTTAATGTTTATTTATTCTTGAGAGAGAGAGAAAGACCCAATGGGGGAAGAGCAAAGAAAGAGGGGGACAGAGGATCCCAAATGGGCTCTCTGCTGAAAGCAGAGAGCATGATGGGGGGTTTGAATTCAGGAACTGGGAGATCATTTCCTAAGCTGATGTCAACCACTTAATTGACTGAGCCCCCCAGTCACCACAAGAGACAAATATTTTAAAGGAAGACAACTGGAAGTTTGTGGAAAGTGGTATGTAAGGGTAAAGTGCTCATGCCTTAGGAGTGCCAAGCTTGGTTTTTATTGAAATAACCTGGATTTATAGTGTTGTTTAAGTCAACTTAGCAAGCACTGTGAAAGATACACTGGGATTCAAAATATACATGATATAGATTCAACATACATTGACTGAGCATTTACTATATACCAGGCTCTGCTACATAGTAGGACAAAAAGATGCTAATTGAGGATCAAAGTGAGTTTTGTACCTCAGTAACAATCTTTTTCGGACCTCTCGTCAACCATCTATCCTGCTAAAAATCTTCACAGGGGTTTGCCCAAGTGGTAACTTATTCCCATTTTCTTTCCATCCCCACTCCCACAACTAGCCCAGAGAGAAAGCAGTAAATTTGAGAATTTACAGGGATTCCTCTGTGTTGAATACTCTGGGAAAGCTTCAAGGAAGTAATGGAAGTCATGGAAATGGAGCTGAAACTCAGTCTAATGGAGAGGCCTGGATAAGTGGAGAAATCTAAGAGACAAAATTAGTCAGAAGAATATGGCAAAGACAGACATACTCAGGGAACAGAAGTTGGCCTGGATGGAGTGTTCATTGGTGGTTTAGGAACACTGGATGGGTAGAGAAGCACAGGGTCGATCACAATAATCCACGGTGACACATGAATAGACCCTGAACGATAGGGTGAATAAAAAGGACGCATATGTGGGTTCTGTTCTAGAACCTAACAAACCTGTAATGGAGTCTCAGCTCATGACCTTCTGGCTGGAAAATTTCTTAATCTTTCTAAGTCTGCTTTCTCCTTCGTAAAATGGTATCCTTTTTTCTTTAATGACATATGTAACTCAGTATATTAGTATTAGCATTAGTATTATTTTAACACATAATCAATATAAAAATTATTAGTGAGATTTTTGCATTCGTTTCTCATCCTAAGTCTTTGAAGTCTCGTGTGTATTTTTCGAGTATAGTACATCTCAATTCAGACTAGCCGCTTTTCAGTTTCTCATTGTCACATATATTACTGGACAGTATAGTTAAAACACTTTAGTCGTAAGAGAATGCTCAAGATCTGTTGGTAAATAAAAAGGCAGACTGCAAAACTATGCTGCATGATCAAATTGTGTATCACATGCATGAAAATATACGTATGTGTGGATATGCAGAAAATAGTATTGAAAAGAGATCACAACAGATACTTGTATTGGGGATAATTTTTTATATTTTGTCTACCTTTATGTATCTTATGTTTGATCATGCCTTTCTTTTATAGTTAGAAAAAAACAGATGTGATTTCTAAAGGAGAGATGTATTTGTTTCTTATTGTCACTGAAACAAATTACCACAAACTTACCTTAGAACAACACAAATTTGTTACCTTGCAGTTCTGTAGTTCAGTAGTCTGATACAAGTCTCACTGGACTAAAATCAATGTGCCAGCAGGGTTGTATTCCTTCTGAACACTTGAGAGCAGAATCTGTTTTCCTTGCTTTTTCCAGTTTCCAGAGGCTGCCTACGTTACTTGGCTCATGGTCCCCTTCCTCTATTTTCAAAGCCAGCTACGTTGCTTCTCTCTGGCCCCACTTTCGATGTCACATCTCTTACTCTGATTGTTCTTTTCTGCCTCCCTCTTCCATATTCTCCCTTGTGATTACATTGGGTCTACTTGGATAATCAAGGGTAAGCCTCCTATTTTCATGTCAGCTGATTAGCAACCTCAATTTCACCTGCAACTCCGTTCCCCTTTGCTTTATAACATAACATGATCTAGGGATTAGGACATGGAATCCAACTTGGAAGGGTCATTTTTCTGCCTATCACAAAAGGCATAGTCATGACTGCACTATCTAACAAATAGTTCTATTCTCCTCTCAGGCATATAGTAAGACTATACTTGCTTTGGATATGACTTGCTTTGGCCAATGCAATAGAAGTGGAAGTGACATGTGTCGATTCTGGGTAGAAGCTTTACAACACAGTATGTGGTTTGCCATGTTCTTTTTGCCCTGACTGTGTTAGAAAGGAAGAATTGATTAAGATGGCACCTGTGCCAGCTGGATCTGAGAAAGTTCAAGATAAGCAGAGCCTCTCTACACTTTTGCACTGGCCAGACTCTGTGAGTGAGAAATAGATGGTAGCGTATTATTCCACTGAGATTCAGGGGTCATTTGGGCCTATAGACAAACTTAGCTCCTCCTGACTGGTAAAAGGGGTTAAGAAATGTATCTGTCTTAGTTAGGGGAGTGTGTGTGTAAATGCTGAGACAGGTTAAGCGACAGAGACCACGAGAGTGTGAAGAGGAAATGGGGACATTAAGGTGGGGGGTGGGGAGGACACTGTAAATGAGCTATGTTGATCACCACTTTCTCCTAAGTTAAAACAAAATGGCTCGTCCATGTTAGGGGCATCTTCGGGCCCACCTTTGAGCTCTAGAGAGGCTGTGAAGTTCTCAGAGAAGCCCTAAATTGTCTAATAGAACCCATCCGCTGCTCAAGAGCCCTCCAGCTGCTAGCCCAAGGGAACCCTAGATGTTTGGGGCCCTCAGGAGGGGTTTTCCCTGAGGCATCACCTCCTCAAGTCTCCTTGGGCTGAGAGGGTACTGTATTCTAGGGGACTCTGGACCCCCTGATGTTTGTACATGGATCAGGGACATGTTTGATGTCATCCCAGGACAGAGTTACTGCCTCACTGCGTCTGTCGGCCCTAGGGAGCACTCAGTAGTTTGCAAAACATGTTCACTTTTGTGTTTTCATTTTGTCCTCTCAAAAATCCCATGAGATGAAGAGGGATTCTTGTTTTTAATTTTTATATTTTAAATTAAATGTTTATCTATTTTGAGAGAGAGAGGGTGTGTGTGCGTGCGCATGCAGGGGAGGAGCAGAGAAAGGATCCCAAGTGGGCTCCATACTGTTAGCAAAGAGCCCAAGGTGGAGATCAATCCCATCAACTACAACATCATGACCTGAGCCAAGATCGAGAGTCGGACACTCAACTGACTAAGCCTCCCAGGAGCCCAAGGGATTCCTGTTTTTAGATAAAGATGCTGAGGGTTACAGTGGTAGAAAAATAGCAGAACTGGGAATAGAATCTAGAGTGAGATTCGTCCCACACCAGGGCTGCGGAGACTACTTCCAGAGGAAGAAATCTACCTCAGTGAACACCACTCAGTAGTCTACAATGGTTTGTGGAGCACCTGCTCTGTGCTCTGTGTTGCTATCCCTCATGGCTGAGAGTGTGATTCTGAGAAGCCACAGAAGACACTCCCCGAATCAGTAGATTATTTCATAACCTTACATTTCTGTTTAATTGAGTAAATATATTCTCCCAGGTCACACTTAGAAAATGTAAGAAGTTATTAATTCATACTAATAGTAATGAGGTCTGTGCAATAACTAATTAGATTTGGTGCTTTTTCGGCCACTTCTGAGCTAGCAGTGATTAAAAACAATTTTCCTGGAATTGAGTTGACATCATTCCCAGAAGCTGTACATGGAGATGTTCTGACCCGATGAAGCCCTCTATGAAATGAGGCTATTAAATGAAAGAGTCATGTTAAACTCAGCTGCATTAATAATACATAAAGGGCAAAAAAAACAAAACCAAAGTTTACTAGATAGAAAAGAAAAAGCAAGCAAACCAAGATAATATGGGAATATCTTATTTTAACTTCTAAGAGGGCACAACAAAGCCAAAAGATACGTTATCGCTCTACGATAGGACACTGGATAACTTTTGATTTGAAAGAGTCTCTTAGTAGTTACTCTGCGATCTCACTTTAAACTTGGATTGATTTTCACTTATAAATGTGTCGAACTAGTCATGGGGCGCCTGGATGGCTCAGTAGGTTAAGTGTCCGACTTTAGCTCAGGTCGTGATCTCATGGTTTGTGGGTTCAAGCCCCGCGTCGGGCTCTGTGCTGACAGCTCAGAGCCTGGAGCCTACTTCAGATTCTGTGTCTCGGTCTCTCTCTGCCCCTCCTCTGCTTGCATTCTGTCTTTCTCTTTCTCTCATAAATAAATAAATAAATAAATAAATAAATAAATAAATAAATAAATAAATATTTA
Source organism: Paguma larvata (assembly GCA_030068075.1). Taxonomy (NCBI): domain Eukaryota; kingdom Metazoa; phylum Chordata; class Mammalia; order Carnivora; family Viverridae; genus Paguma; species Paguma larvata. The sequence continues at coordinate 44,135,524 of CM057838.1, forward strand.
AAAATTACATGAATATATAAATGTGTTGAACTAGTCAAATTCAATACACATGGCTGTCTCTAGCATCCAGATGGTCCTCTGGGTAGACTGTTACCTTGTGCTAGCAGCACACAGTCCTGGGAGACTGCGTGGTCATCCTAACACTGGGCCACCTTTAAAATCAGGGGCCGGGGTGCTTGGGTGGCTCAGTTGGTTAAGCCTCCGACTTCAGCTCAGGTCATGTGTGGGTTTGAGCCCCATATTGGGCTCTGTGCTGACAGCTCAGAGCCTGGAGCCTGCTTCAGATTCTGTCTCCATCTCTCTCTGCCCCTCCCCTGCTCGTGCTCTGTCTCTCTGTTTCTCTCTCGTGCAAAAATAAATAAACATTAAAAAAACTAAAAATAAATAAACAAAATCAGGGGCCCAAGCAAACCTTTCAGGAAGGCCATCTCACCCATTATTACCTGAAAAAATGGGTCCACCTGGCCCCATTTATACACCAAACCCCTTCACACTTACCTTTAGCCTTCACTGGATTAGACAAAGCCTGAATGTAAAATGTACCCAATATTCAAATTATAGCATATGAAGAATAAACAAATCTACATGTGGGATTTTAAGCATTTTAAAGAATAAGCTAAACCAAATCCTCCCACTGTAATTCAAAAAGTATTTACATAGCACTTACTTTGTTCCCCGTTTTGTGCCAGCTATTATGGGGGGTGGGAAGGAATTGTAAAACCCAGCCTCTGTACTTTAGTATCTGGTAATTTCATTAAAGAGAAGATTCGTGAAACCCTATACAAAAGAATAATGTTCAAACCAAAATGAGATGGAAATAGCTAAGGCAGAGGAAAGTTTGGAAGAGGAGAGATCAGTGTGAGATGGACCCTTCATTCATTCAACAAATATTTACCAAATATGAACTGTGGGCCAAGCGCTATTCTACACACTAGAGATACGGTATGAAAAATACAAAGTTGTTGCTTTCATGGAGTTTATGTTGTCACATGGAACACTGAGGGCACACCAGTACCCAAATAAATACATGCTATAGTGTCCGACAGTGGTTAAGGGCTGTGACAAATGAGTTCTGGTGTGGTGCCCTTTTAATTGGAGGCCGGAAACACCCTCTCTGAGGAGCTGGACTTTGAGCAGAATCGTTACTGACGTGAGGCATGAGCTCCGTAAAGATCTGGGAGAAGAGTGTTCTCTGCAGAGAGAACGGCAAGGGAGGTGACATGATGTGGCTGTGTTCCTTTTTGCAAAGGCTCATGGGACTGGAACTGAGTAAGCATGCGGGAGATGTCCAACCTGGCCCAGGAGACATCACTCAAGTGAAGTCTTCTTGTTGACTTGAAGTCCCATGTTGACTTGACATGGGATTAGTTTGTCATCCTGAGCAGATGGCGAGAACATTCCAGCTGATCAGTTAAATTTCTACTTGTAATTGGGTTAATTAGAGAAAAGTACTGAGAATTAGAAAGTTACATTTCCTACATATCTATATGGCTTACCTTTGAGGACTCAAGTTAACTGTTCCTATAACATCTATTTGCTCCCTCATCAACTATTTTGGGTTTTAATTGCTCTCTCTTTTTAAAAAACTGTTCTCGGGCATCTGCATGGCTTAGTCAGTTGAGCACCTGACTTCAGCTCAGGTCATGATCTCATAGTTGGTGAGTTCGAGCCCCTCATTGGACTCTGTGCTGGCAGCTCAGAGCCTGGAGCCTTCTTTGGATTCTGTGTCACCCTCTCTTTCTGCTGCCATCCCCCATATTCTCTCTCTGTCTGTCTCTCTCTCAAAAATATAAAGAGTTTTTAATAAAGAAAGCTAAAATGTTAAAAAATTAATAAAATGTTAAAAAGACCATTCTCAGACTGATGATGATAAAGGAAGCAAAATGGGAATGAATAATCCTGTCTTCATACTACCTTCTGTAAGCAGTGGTCTTGCCTCTTTGAAGAGCTTAGCTTTCAAACCCCTTTGAAGGCCTCTAAATTGAATTATCAATTTATGGGAAATACAAGGGACAGAGGACCATGTTAAACACCACCACAGGGATGCAGTTGGCAGAATCCAGATTGTGGGGAACTCTACAGAACAACCCGGTTTCTTTCAAAAACTGTTTGTGAGGAACACAGAAAGGTAGACAGTGAGAAACATAGGGAAAACTTATAGAGTAAAAGAGACTGCAGGAACATGTCAACCAATCACAATGTGTAGAACTTATTTGGATCCCAACGCAAACTGTAGAGAGAAAAAGACAAAAAACCTACAAATACGTATGACCTGGAGGTAATTGGAAATTTGAACACTAATAGTTTATTTATGATATTAAGGAATTACTGTGGAATCTCTTTTTAGGATGGTAATGGCATTATGGTTTAGAAATGCATACCAAAATACTTTTCAGTCAAATGAGATGATTAGTCTTTGCTTCGAAATCATATAAGTGGGCACGGCAGACAGGTGGGCAGGAGTGGGGGCGCATTGATGGGGAGGGAAATAAATCAGGAGTTGGCAAACTGTTTCTATAAAGGGCCAGATCATGGCTGTGGGCCAAGGTCTTTGTTGCCACTACTCAACGCCGTCATTGTTAAAGCAGCCACAGACAAAATATAAAGAATGAGTATGATTATATTCCAATACAACTTTATAAAAACAGGGAGTGAGGTGGACTTGGCCTTTGGTTACCCCTGGTAAAAATGGTCATTATTGTAGCTGGATCATGGTTACATGAGAGTCCTTTACATGACTCTGTCTACTTTAGCGTACGTTTGACATTTTCCATAATACGATATTTAAAATGAGTTAATGTCTTTATCACATTCAAACCTCAGACCACTCAACAGCCTTCTCACCATTATTCTTTAATTTTTTTTAGAGAGGGGGGAGGGGCAGAGAGACAGGGAGAGAGAGAATCCGAAGCAGGCTCCATACTGAGCATAGATTCGAAGCAGGCTCCATACTGAGCATAGAGCCTCCATACTGAGCAGGCTCCATACTGAGCATAGAGCTCCATACTGATCTCACAACTGTGAGATCATGACCTGAGCCGAAATCAAGAGTCAGACACACAACCAGCTGAGCCACCCAGACGCCTCTCATCTTTATTCTTGCAGGTGAATATCCTTCCTCTACCTGACTTGGTTCACATACCCTTCAACTCTCCTTTTGTGTATGGACTTTTAAACATCGAACTCACATGAGGACGCTTTGAACAACCACATTAATTTCATTGTGGCCTCCCTACTTTCTGCCACGTTGAGATTATTCTTCCATATATGAATTTTTTAAATTTTAAAGTTTCTGCTTTGTTTTGTTTTATTTTCACTGTTTGACTTTCTCATTCCCCTTAAGCTACCCTACTTTAAGTGGAATGAGGCCACACCCAGAATTTCTCTAAATAACTTAAGACATCTAAAAACCCTGCTTCTCTCAGTCTAAGGTGCTTATTCCACAAATATTTACTGAGACAACTATGAGCCAGACTTTATGGCGGTGCCTGTGGAAGCAAATATAAATTTGATTCAGTCCCAAATCATGGGGAGCTCCCAGAGTTCCACAAACTCTCCCTTTCCTATCTTCAACACCAAAACACCGTCCTCTAAGTTCTTCACCTCTTTCATATCACCAGTTATTCTCATTATGGGTAGAATTCAGCTCAGTATATCAGTTGCCTGTGCTTTTCCTTTTGCCTTCTAGAAAGACAGATTGACTCAAGGGTAAGTAAAGATGGCTGCAGCCCCAGGAAAGAGGGAGCCTGGAACGTAACACAGAGTTTCCTGAGCTTCGATTATCTGTACATTCTAACACCTATTACTTACTTAACATTTTTTTAAACGTTTTTATTTATTTTTGAGAGACGTAGAGACAGAGTGTGAGCAAGGGAAGGGCAGAGAGAGAGGGAGACACAGAATCCAAAGCAGGCTCCAGGCTCTGAGCCATCAGCACAGAGCCCAATGTGGGGTTCAAACTCACAGACCGTGAGATCATGACCTGAGCGGAAGTCGGCCACTTAACCTACTGAGCCACCCAGGCGCCCCACTTAACATTTTTTAATTGACTCGTTTTAAAAAATTGATGTAGCCATTAATATTTGAAGATGCTAACTTTGGCTTTCCCACTGTCCATACCTCCAGCATTCACCTGGGAGAAAGACTTTTCTGTACACACTATCCTCAAGGTTATCAATTTCCTGAAGTTATTTTAAACCTCCCAGTTTATTTTTTTTAACGTTTATTTATTCATTTTGAGAGAGGGGAGGGACAGAGAGAGCGCACGTGCGAGAGAATCCCAAACAGGCTCTATGCTGTCAGCACAGACCCCAAGGTGAGACTCTATCTCACGAACCGCGAGATCATGACCTGACGCTAAATCAAAGAGTCTCAGACACTTAAACGACGGAGCCACCCAGGAGCCCCTAAACCTCCCAGTTGAGTCTTAAAAGCCACCGCTTTTGATTAGTGTGAGCTTTCTAGGGGAAACAAAAGTTTTAGAGAATCAAAACTAAGCCCATCAGGAAGAAGGGCATAAAGAGAGTAGATTATAAGCAGTAAGTGCAAAATACGCATGATCCTCAAAGGGAAATGAAAGGTGAGAGTAGGGTAATCAGGAAAGATGTAACTGGAGCCTGAATGCTTCATGGGTGGCAGAGAGGCGGGTCAGGCTAATTCTAGCAGGTGCTGTCAAGGAGCGCTTCTTATAATTGAATGTGCGGGCAGGGTCTGGCTCAGGGGATCTGGGACCGCTGCGTTTCTAACAAGCTCGCAGGCACTACTGCTATTTTTGACCCACAGGCTGTGTTCGGATTAGCAAGGCTGGAGGAAATCCCAACTGCTCCCATGGTCTCCTGGGGAGGATCTGTTCTGAGACTCAACTGTGGGCTTGCTTAGAGGGGTGAGAAGGACCAAAAAATAGGCTTCAGGAGCTGGCGCCAGGGCCCAGTGTCAAGACTCGATGAGACTGCATCGGACCCTGTGAAGGGACAGAGCAGACAAGGCACCCTGTTCTGCCCTGATGCCAGAATAAATGTCACTCCAGGGTGAAGGGAAGAGGAAGGGGACGTCATTCTAAGGAGAATCCCGAACCGACCCCAAAAAGATTGACTTTTAGATTGGGGTTGATTAATTAGATCGTCCTTTCTGTTGCTGAGGCAGAATTGAGCCCAAGGCTAATGTGATTTCAATTGTAGGGAAATAAAATGAAATTTCTGCATATGCGAGCACTCTATGTAAAATTTCATCCTTGCTAAAATGTTTACCTACCATTTTTATAATATGTTATAAATTATACGTAACATATAAATTATATAATTTAAAGTAAATTCTATATAAATTTAATATCACTACAGTACAAAAGCCAGGATAACTTGGGGACCAAATCATTCTATTGATGTCTGATTGAAAGCTCCAAATCTAACTCTATAAAAAGGCTTAAAGAATGTCTTTTTGACTAATCAGATGAAGGAGTAGTGAAAAGGGATGTTTAGGTGTTTTCCCTTGAAGTCGCTTGAAAGAAATCTAAAAGATAAAAGAAAAATGTTTCTTCTTCCCAGAGGAGATAATAAAACTCTTTAGGATGAGGTGTCCTATTCGTGACAGATCTTGCCGGGGTCCAGGGGCTCAATGTCAGTCTGTCCTGCCCCTTCCCCAGATTCCGGAGAACAGCAGAAATCTCATGCATCACAGAGTACGCTCCTCTGAGGTGGCGAACTGGCAATAGCCCCCAAAGGGCCCATCTACCTTTTTCAGTGTGGGAAGCTGTGTGAAAACAACCCAATTCCGTTATCTGTCATGAAAGCTTTCCCTTTAAGTTATGTGTATAAAGAAGACTTAAGAACTGTGGACTTGAAAGTTCATGTTCTGTGAAGTGTAACCCTGACCCCTACAAGCCCACAGTTATTGTCGAGCACTAATGCTAGTACTTGAAGTGACATCACTTTTCTGAAAGGTATAAAAAACTAGGACATTTCTTTTCCAAGCTCTTTCTTTTATTCATGAAGGTAAAACGGATCCTATGTCTGTGTGGAAGCTTTTTTTTTTTTTCAAATAAAGAGTTTGAAACTTTTGTTTTATTTTCTATCTCCCACGTATTATAATCTGTCCTTTGATGGGGGGAAATTCCTGCTCTGTCTCTTTGTAATACTGAGGTTTTTAAAATTATGGTAAAATATACAGAACTTAAAATTTATCATCTTAGCTATTTTTAAATGGACAGTTCAATAGCGTTAAGGATATTCACATGGTTATGCAATCAATTTCTAAAACTTTATCTTACAAAACCAGACCTCTAGATCTAGCAAACAATTCCGTTTTCCAAGCTCCCATGCTCCAACCTCCTTCCCACCTCTCAAAGCCCCTGGCAATCAACATTCTACTTTCTGCCTCTATGAATTCGACTACTGTAGGGACCTCACGTAAGTGGAAACATACAATATCTGTCTTTCTGTGACCGGCTTACTTCGCTTAGTATAATGTCCTCAAGGTTCATGCATGTTGTAGCATGTGACAGAATTTTCTTTCTTTCTTTCCTTTCTTTGTAAGGCCATTGTAGGCATATACCATACTTTTTTAATGTAGTCCTCTGTCAATAAACATTGAGATTGCTTCCACTTTCTGGCTATTTTGAACAACGCTGCTATGAACATGGGTGTATAGATATTGGTTTGAGACACTGCTTTCTGGCATATCTCTCCCTCTCTCAGAAATATATATGAGGACACGAATTTATAATTTTTAAAAGTTTTTTCCCCATGAATCAACTCTTAGGGATTAGGTTTTTTTGTTTTGTTTCATATTACACAGTTCTGTCTCTGAAGACTTTGGTTCCCCATCCATACTTAAGAATGAGGCACTATAAAAGCTCACCGTCAGCCCTTTTTTTAGTTTTTTTGTTTGTTTGTTTTATGAATTTGCCTAAATTCTTTTCCCCCAGCTTTTTAAAGGTATAATTGAAAAAAATAAAAATTGTTTTTATGTAGGTTGTACAATGTGATTTTTTTTCCTTTTTAAGGTGTACAATGTGATGATTTAATATACTATACTTTGTGAAATTACACACGATGGGATACTATTCAGCCATAAAAGAGAAAATCCTGCTATTTGTGACAACATGGATAGACCTTGACGGCATTAAATGGAATAAACCAGACAAAGAAAAACAATTACTATACAACCCCACTTACCTGTGGAATCTAAAAAGTTCGAACTCATAGACTCAGAGAGAAGAGTGATGATTGCCAGGGGTGGGGGTTGGTGGGAAATGGGGAGATCTTGGTTGAAGGGCACGAACTCTCAGTTACAAGATGAATCTAATGTACAGCACGGTGACTATAGTTAATATTGTATTATATTCTTGAAATTTACTGAGAGTAGATCTTAACTGTTCGCACAATACATGCAAAACAAATAGTATCTTTCCATTTCTTTTGAAACTGAACCAATCGATCAATCTCTCCTTCTCACTCTTGCTGTCTCTGTCTCTCTCTCTCATTGCTTGGAGAGAGTGAAGCATTCTCTGCAGAGATGTGCAGGGGCTGAATATCCTACCTACAGATTTTCCAGTAACTCCTCTGTTTCTAGCCCCATATTCTGCCCTGTCGGCAGACCTGACACTTCTGAATTCCAAGTCCTCCAGGCTTCTGAGGAGTTCCCGTACAGTCTCCCCAACTACAACATCCACCACGCACTCTTTTAAGTGGAGTTTACTCCTCCCTGCCTCCTTTAATCCTCTATTACCCACTTTAGTCTCTAGAAATTTGTTGAAATCTCTGATCAACTGGTGCCCTCTATTTATTTTTGTGAGTTCATAACTTTACCATTTATGGTAATTTTTAGGGCTTTGGAGGGAGAGGAGCTAAACACACATGTTTCATCCACCATATTGAATTACAAGTCTGAAAGCGTAGTTCAAGAGTCTTACCAATTGCCACTGATCTTCTTCCTGCAGACGTAGGCTCCCATCTGGGATCATTTCTATGCAGCCCTGGGAACTTCCTAAGTATTTCCTGCAGATCTAGGGCCAACAAATTCTCTCAGCTTTTGTTTTTCTGAAAATGCCTAGATTTGGCCATCATTTTTCCATTTAAAAAAACTTACTTTGAATTAATTTTAAGCTTACAGAAAATTGCAAGAATAGTACAAAGAACTCCCAAGAGTTCCTTTTAAGTGGTAACATTTAATTGTCAACATTTTGCCACATTTGCTTAATCATTTTATCTGTCTTTCTCTCTCTGGCTCTGTATATGCTTTATATATGTCATAATTTTTGACATTATACATAACATAATTTTGTATAATATATGTGCTACATATAGTTTTTGAACCCATTTGAAAGGAAGTTGTGGATATAACAACTTGGATTTAGGGACTTAGCATAGCAACGATACTATCACGTAATCCACGGACCCCACTCACATTTCACTGACTGTCTTGATAATATTCTTTATAAGTCTACAATCCAATCCAGGGTCACGTATTGCATTTAATTACCATGCTTTTGAATTTCCTTTAATCTGAAAGCTTATATGTTTTCAGTCTTTCACAACCTTGACATTTTTGAAGAATCTGCGTCACTTACCTTGCGGAATATCGTTCGGTTTGGGTTTGTCTGGTAAATCCTTATTATTTAAGAGAGGCTTTTTTCTGCTTGTTTGGTAGGAATAACATAGAAGCGATGCTGTGTCCTTCTTGGTGCATCTATCAGAGGGCACGCAATGCTAGTTGTCCTCATTACTGGTAATGTTAAATTTTACTGCTTGGTGAAGACGGTGTTTGTCCCTAAATAGCCAAAATGGTCTTGAAAAAGAAAAAGTTGGAGGACTCACTCTTCTCAGTTACAAAGCTAGAGTATCGAAAGCAGTGTGGTATTGCCATAAAGACAGATGTATAGACCAATGCGATCGAATACGCAGTCCCAAAATAAACTCTTACATACACAGTCAAATGATTTTCCACAAAATCATTTAATGGGGAAGAGCATTTAATGGGGGAAGGACAATCTTTTCAACAAATACTCTTGGGAAATTGGATATTTACAGACAAAAGGAATAAGATGGACCCTTTCCTTATATTATATCCAAAAACTAACTCAAAATGGATCAACGACCCAAAGGTAAGAACTAAATTGTAAAATTCTCAGAAGAGAACATAAGAGAATCTTCATAACATTGAGTCTTGGTTATGATATCAAAAGTACAAGCAACAACAACAAAAATTAGATAAATTAGTACATCAAAATTTAAAACGTTTTTGAACCAAAGGACACAATGAACAGAGTAAAGAGGTAACTTACAGATAAAAGGAAAATATTTGCCAATTCTGTATTTCATACGGGGCTAATATTCAGAATATATAAAGAACTCCTACTTGGGGTGCCTGGATGGCTGAGTCAGCTAAGCACCTGACTTCAGTTCAGGTCAAGATCTCATCGCTCATAAGTTCAAGCCTTGCATCGGACTCTCTCCTGTCAAGGTGGAGCCTGCTTCATTCCTGTCTCCCTCTCTCCCTCTGCCCCTCCCCAGTTCATGCTTTCTGTCTCAAAAATAAATAAAAACATCAATAAAAATTTTTAAAGAACTCCTACAACTCAACAACAATAAAAAAATTTCAAAAATGGGCAAAGGACATGAACAGAAACTTCTCTAAGATATCTGAATGGCCAATAAGCACATGAAAGCATGCTCAATATTATGAATCATTGGGAAATGCAAATCAAAACCACAATGAAATGCCATTTTACATCCATTAGAATGGCTATTATCAAAAAGAAAAAAAGAAAAAACAAAAACAAAAACCAGAAAATAACAAGTGTTGGAGAGGATGTAAAAAAACAAAAACAAAAACAAAAACACCAGGAATCCTTGTGCCCTGCTGGTAGGAATATAAAATGTTACAGCTATTATGGAAAATAGTATGACAGTTCCTCAAAAAATTAAACATGGAATTAGCATACAGCAATCCTACTTCTGGGTACATACCCAAAAGAAATGAAAGCAGGGTCTTGAAGAGATATTGGTACCCTCATGTTATAACAGTATTATTTATAATAGCTAAGACATGGAAGCAACCCAGTGTCCATTGATCGATGTAGGGATAAACAAAATGTGGCATATACATATAACTGAATATTATTCAGCCTTAAAAAGAAAGGAAATTCTGCTGCATGCTACTATAGCAACGAACCTTGAAGACATTGCGCTAAGTGAAATAAACCAGTCACAGAAAGACAAATAATGTACGATTTCATTCAAATGAGGTACCCGGAATCATCAAATTCATAAAGACAGAAAATAGAATAGTGCTTGCCTGGGGCTGTGGAAAGCAGGGAATGTAGTTTTATTCTTCGATGGGTACCTAGTTTTACTTTGGGAAGATGAAAAGTTTCTGGAGATAGATAGTAGTGATGGTTGCACAACAATATGAATGTACTTAATGCCAAGGAACTGTACACTTGAAATGCAAATTTTACATTATGTAGATTTTACAATAAAAAAGGCACACGCCATGTTTCTCCATAGCAAAGTAAATAAGAAATAAGTACCTTATAGTTACCATATTTGTTACTTCCTTTATTAGCATTGAAAATATGACTCCCATGATCCTCATTATATTATTTGTCAATCAAGCTCTCAACCATGGAGGCCATCTCCTATCTCTGCCTCCACCAACCATGATAGCCAAATCCTTTACTCTGGCCCCACTGATGGTGCCTTTTGAATTCTCGCCTCTGATAAAAGTGAATTGACGGCCCTCAATTTTTTAGGATATTTTCACTGGCTATAGAATTTCGGGTTGATGGTTTCTTTTTTTTTCCGATCTTACTTTAAAGGATGTCATTCCAACTGGCTTCCACTGTTTCTGATAAAAAGTCAGCCATCATTCTTACTGTTGTACTCCAAATGTACGTTTGTTTGTTTTTTTCCTCTGGGTGCTTTTAAATTTTTCTCATTATCTTTGTTTTTCAGCAGTTTGACTCTGATGATACCTGTATAATCGCCTCAGTCTCGCTTCTCCTTCCGCAGTGACCCTGGGGACTGACCACATTACAAGACAGAAGGAGCCCGGAAATCAGAGTCAGTGCTTGAGGGAGACCCAGGAAGAAAAGCTGACTGCCCCACAAAGACTGAGGTTGGTAAACAAACAGACAACAACAATATCAACAAAAAGTTTTGGGATTTTAAGCCACTTAGATTTCGGGGTTTACTACCATAGTAGAGCCTGGCCTGTGTGACTAGTGTATTAATCAAAGCATGCAATAAGACTATTTCCAACAAGTAAAAAGGAAGCTAGTTAGCATGTATATTCTTATCACCTCTGAACAATACCATGAGTGTACGCTAGGTATGAGTATTTAGATGAAAGCTAGCACACACACATGTGCACAGACACACACATATTTAAACTGCAATGCCACGAACGTAGGTCTCAGAGATCATTTGAAAAATAACTTCCATATTTTAAAAATGTGACTTTCTCATTTCATGCTTTGAGAGTTCAAGCGGTCAATCAAGTCTTAAATGACCAACGATACAAAATCATACTCACAAGCACTGTATTATCAACATATTTTGTAACAGAGGGGGAAAAAAAAAAAACTATGTCTTCAAAGTTAGTGTCTTTAGGCCCAGTATTGGAATCTGAACCAAAGCCAAACAACACATTTTAGAAAAAGTAAATACTTTTTTTTATTTTAATTTTTTTAATGTTTATTTCCTTTTGAGAGAGTGAGAGACAGAGAGAAGGGGGGAGAGACAGAGAGAGAGAGGGAGACACAGAATCCAAATCAGGGTCCAGGCTCTGAGCTGTCAGCACAGAGCCTCAGGCAAATCTCAAACCCGGAAACCATGAGTTCATGACCTGAACCAAAGTCGGACGCTTAACCAACCCAGCCACCCAGGCGCCCCAGAAAAATCAAATACTTTTAAGGAGATTGTTCCACCTGACACAGAAGTATGCAATTTGTACTTACTAACTGATTGTCTATTCCATTTTTAAGAAACCAGCACTGTTATTATTAAGGTCAACGAGAAGACTTGTTCACTTAATATCAGAATTGGACTTGAATTCTCCCTTGACATTGAGGCTAGGCATCACAAGCATGCAAATTTGAGTTGGTCTTAGATGGGCCGAAAAGAGAATTAATGCTGGGAGTCATCATGATTTAATGATATAAACTGTTAGCACTGTATCTGTGCATAACTTAGCCTCTTTGTATCCCAGCTATCTCACATGTAAAATAAATTTTTGCTGATGGTTCTGGTTCTTGTAAGGAATGTTGAATAACTTGATACATAAAAACCACTTAATGTGAAAATCATCATCACGGTCAATATCATCATCCTCTAGTAAGGGAATTCAGATGTTATTAGTACTGACAACAGCTTTATCATCCATCTTGTGTAAGAATGTGAAAAAAAGAATGTAAGCAGTATCATTTTGGATCTTTTTTCATATTGTTAAGTAAAACACAAATATTGCTATAAATGGCATACATGTTAAACACCTGAGAATTGTAATAGGTGTTTTCTTTAAGTTTTATTTATTTATTTTGAGAGAGAGAGTGCATTACAGGGAGGGGCAGAGAGAGAGAGAGAGAGAGAGAGAGAGAATCCTAAGCAGGCTCCACACTGGCAGCAGCGCACAGCCCAACACAGGGCTCAAACCCACAAACCGTGAGATCATGACCTGAGCCAAAATCAAGAGTTGGACATTTAACTCATAGAGCCACCCAGGTGCCCTAAGTGACAGGTGTTTTAAAAGTATATAAAATATATTTCTGAACTAGATTTCTCTATATTTCAAAACAAACTTTCAATTAAATGTTAGAAAAATCAAAGCGTGACATCTTGGAAAAGATACTTTTAAATTATGAGGAAAGCAGCCTTAAGCAAGCCATATACAGATTTTTTTCTCATGCTTTTTCTTTTTAAATGTTTATTTATTTATTTTGAGTGAGAGCCAAGTGAGGGAGAGGCAGAGAGAGAGGAAGAGAGAGAATCCCAAGTAGGCTCTGTGCTGACAGTGCAGAGCCTGGCCTGACATAGGGTTCAATCTCACAAACCGTGAGAACATGACCTGAGCCAAAATCGAGTCGGATGCTGAACCAACTGAGCCACCCAGGCGCCCTTTTTTTCCTCATACTTTAAAAAAACTGTTTTGGAACCAATCTGTCATTCCTTTGTGTTTGCACACACACATATTAGACAGAACACAGGGGTTATATTAATACAAATACAGCCAATCAGACCTCAAGGTAAATACATGTATCATAAATTATCTTTTCATTAGTTAATCCCAGATACCCAGGTTCTTGGAAGTATGGTGGGATCACATTCATCAGAAGGTCTCAAGGGACACATAAAGCTTTCAAATATGTGAGGATTTGAATAAGGTAACCTGGCAAATAGAGCTTTGAACTTGGCAGGGTAGCTTGCTACATCTACAGCACAGATTCACAAAGTATCCTTTCCATCTCTCTTGGTTCACAGGCGGCCAACTAACAGGGCCAAGTCAGTCCACTAAACAAGGGTGTTATGTTCCAGGCTCACTGAATCTGGCATTTCAAGAGGGGCTTGTTTTTCCTCCTCCCCAGTTAGCTAGGGTTGGAAAATCCAAGGGTAGAAAATTTAACTATAACCTCAGGAGCTCGAAGTACAATGCTTATAAAACCACCCGTCTATCTCTTCAAAGGCTTTAAATCTACCACAAGGCTCACCGCACATGCTGCCCAAAAAAACACTGAGCCGACACTTTCCAGCACAATCACAAGGCAGCATGCTGATAAGGTAACCTTAGAACCCACCAAAAATACATGGCACCTTCTGAGCTGCTAAAATCTTAGCAGGCAAATTAATACAACTCATTGTGGGTTTATTCAACTAAAATATGATGGCCGTAGCATAGCACTAACCAAAACCCTTAAGAAGTTGGTCACAGACAAAGCTTCTCCCAGCCTACAGCTGCAGATTTGAGCTTGACTGTCTGTACAGGATTTCCAGGGGGGCCAAAGACCTGTGGAACTGGAAATTGTCCCTTAAATTAGCATGAATACATTCATAAAGGATTTACGAAGCCATGGAACCGTCCATTTCACAAAGTTGGAATGCTGTTGGATTATGCATTATTCGGGACTTTTTTAAAAAAAATCCTAAAATGAACTGTTTTTAGTTTATTGTTTTTTTCTTGAAAAAAATCTAATTAGGAAAAAGTAGGTCTCATATTTCTGTTGCATTGAAAGGTTCGAGCTCCATGATTAATAGTATTGGCAGCAAATAGAGTAAACAGTCCTCCTTAAATGTATTTTGATTACATTTAGAGTTCCACTTAAGATGCACTTTGCCGTGTTCAGTGTGGTGCTAGACATGGGTGGAACACCAACAGATATTTTTCCAAGCAGGAGGCATGGGATTGCTAAAATCCTCAGTCTCCACCACAACATTAATTAGTGTGTTTCACCAACCAAGGCTGTAAGATTTGTAAATGAAACTCTAGAAGGGGCATCAAGCTAGAACAGGATATGGAAGCCAAATGGAAAACATGAACTAATAAAAGAAAAAAGCTAAACTAGCTAGAAGTCTTGGTTTCGTCTTTGAAGTCCGTTCAAGTCTCACATGCTTTAATTCTGATGTAATCTTAAAATGGTGGGTACAAACAAGAACTCAGAAACAGCTTTTGTAACTTTTGGACCAACTGCACATGAATCAGTTTGTTGATGGCTATAATGATTACACAGGGGTCTTCGCTGAATTACATCTGAGTTAAAACCGTCATTCTCCTTAGGCTGAGTATAATGAATAGTCATGAACAAGAAGAGCCATCCTCCAAACACATTCCCTCCCCCATCACACACACACTTATAAAAACTTTTACACAGTATGCTACATTTTGTTGATAAATCACATTATTAGTCCTAACGGCGTAAGCTCTTGCACGCCAGCACATTCTTCCTGTATGACAATGTGTTTGTTCTTTCTTTGTCCTGTCATTTGTCTCATTTCACATCCTAGTTAATGAGATGATTGCTTTTTTGTGTGCAAGAATATTTTTCTGAGAAGATAGATTCTCTTGATTTGAAAAGGAATATATTTCTGGCAGGATGAGAACTTCGAGCACATATGGCAGACAGGACCATGTCCATAATAATCTTAATGGACAAAAAAATTCTTCAATTAGAATCACGATCCATTAAGTGTATTCTTCTTGTCTACTGATGAGCCTTAAAAATGAATCGTACAGGGGCGCTTGGGGGGCTCAGGCGGTTAATCGTCCAACTCTTGATTTCAGCTCAGGTCATGATCCCAGGGTCGTGGGATCAAGCCCTGCATCAGCTTGGTTAAGATTCTCTCTCTCGCCCTCTGCCCGTCCCCAACTTGCATGTGTGCGCACAAATTAAAGAAAATTTTTTTAATGAATAGTACACAAAATGAAAAAATGCACACTGACTTTTTATAACATCCATTTAAAATTCATAAGTAGAATAAGTGTTATCACTACATTATAAAGCATTTTTCACAATTATAATTACTATTAATTATTCTTAGAAATAAATTTAGGCCATTTTCTTATTTTGATGACAAATGGAAAAGTTTAATTCATATATATTACTTTGAATTAAAAAGAAGCCTACATAAAAGATAACAGATTTGGAATGCCTAGGTGTCTCAGTCACTTGGGCGTCTGACTTTGGCTCACGTCATGATCTCATGGTTCGTGTGTTCGAGCCCCGTGTCAGACTCGGTGCTAACACCTCACAACCTGGAGCCTGCTTCAGATTCTGTGTCTCCCTCTTTCTTTGCCCCTCCCCCACTTGTGCTCTCTTTCTCAAAAATAAACACTACAAAAAAAGATAAACAGATTTGATTAAAAGTATTATACATGATGACAGTACTCATGATGGGAACTGAATAGGTGGGTTTATATTTATTTATAGAATATATATCTGAATAATTAACAAACAAGGGCACCTAAGAACCACAATGACATAGGAATAGGCTGTGGGACATATGCAAGTGCAGAGTAACATGATGACAGTGCTATTGTATTTTGACAGTAGAAAATAACCCCCAGGAATAAGAAGAAAAAGCCATTGCCATGGTTTTCTGGTAGGCAATTACAAAATTTCAGCTTCACTAAATTATTGAGTGCCGAAGAAGTGTTGAGAATATGCATATGACATCCAAGCAAAAAGTGTAACCCAATCGATAAGCACTATAGACAGATATGTACAAGGAATGCAGGACAAAAGGGAAAAAGATCAGCTGAGTCGTGTTGAGAGGCAGGGGGACGGGGTCAGAGAAAGCTTTAAGGAGAGGAGAGTGTTTGGATTGGGTCTTTGAAAAATGAATAGGACTTTGAAGGTAGAAGAGGGAAGGTATTCCCAGGCAGATGGGAATGGAAATTGCAGGTATGAAATCACAATGACCTATTTGTGAGTTGTAAGTAATGCATTCAGTGATTTTCAAAGTGTGGTCTGTAGACTCCTCTTTCAGGGAAGCCATGAGACCAAAATCATTTTCATACTAATACTAAGATGTTATGTGCTTTTTCACTGCGTTGATAGTTACACTGATGATGCCATAGTGAGTGAGACAGCTGACCTCTTTTCTGTGTATCAAGGCAGTAGCACTACGTCTCTTCAATGTCTGGCTTAAAAAAAGATGGTTGAATTGTCATATCTGCCTCTGTTTTCAATCTGTTACAATATGTTATTTGCAACAAAAATGTAAAACAGTGCCGCTCTTTTCCCTAAATTGTATTGTTTCAAAAGTATAATTTTTAAAAATAAAAATATGTAATTGATGTTAATACATTTATTGACATTTATGTTTTATATGTTTGCTATTGATGATTAATAAATCTTTTTGAAAATTCTGTTTTAATTTATAATTCAGTAAATATCAATAGACATAAACCACACAAGCAAAAGATCTTTGGGGTCCTTAATATTGTTAGGAATATAAAAGGGACCTGAGACCAAACATGTGGATACTCTCTGGTTTTACTGCATGCAAGAAGAGATGACAGACATGTCGTGACATGTGAGATAACAGAGGGGCATGGTACTGGATGCTGAGGCCGATGCTGAGGCTTTTCCTATAGGAAAAGGCATCATCTTAGTAGTCCTTTGATAATACCAGCAAACACTTTAAATACAAACGAAAAATAAAGATACACATACCATACCCTCCTTTGCTGTAATTGAGTAGTAATTCAGTAATTTTTTGTACATCGCTTTATGGAGATATAATTTACACATCATAATATTCACTTATTTTAAGATTCAATGATTTTTTAATAGGAGTATGGCAACGATCATCACAAGCCAGCTTTAGAATATGTTCATCTCCCCAAAGAGATCCCTTATACCCATTGATGGACGGTTAATGCTTCCATCGGCCCCAAGCAACCATTAATTTTTGCCTCTACAGATTTTCCTTTTCTGGAAATTTTATTTGAATGGAATCATAGAATGTTATTTATCTGTTTTCTTTCACTTAACATAATGTTTTTGAGGGTCATATATGTTGTAGCATGTATTAGTTTATTCTTTTTTATTGCTGGGTAATAGTAATATTACCATACCGATGTTGTAATGACAACATTTCATTTATCTGTTCGCCAATTGATTTTTGTGTAGTTATTCACATTTTGGCTTTTATGAATAATGCTACGAATATAAGCATGCAAATTTTTGTGTAGAAATGCTTTTGTTTCTGGGTAGATTCCCAGGAGTCAAACTGCTAAGAAGCATACTAAATACATATTCGACTTTTTAAGGAACTGCCAAATTTCTTCAAAGTGCCAGTTACATTCCTACCAGCAATGTAATGAGGATTGCAGTTTCTCCGTATCCTTGCCAACACTTCTTAATGTCATTTTGATTGTAGCTACCCTGGTGAGTGTCAGTTGGTATCTCATTGTGGTTTTCCTTTGCATTTCCCTAATGATTAACGGTATTGAATATATTTCCAAGTGGTTATTGGTGATTCACCTATTTTCCTTGGTGAAATGTTTATTCCAATATCTTGCTGATTGCAAAATTGCGTTGTCCTCTCATTACTGAATTGCAAGAATTCTTTATATATTCTAGACATAAATCCTTTGGCAGATATACAATCTGCAATATTTTCTTTCAGTCCTTGGTTTGTCTTTTCATTTTCCTAGTGGGATCTTTTGAAGTATAAAAGTTTTAGAATTTTGTGAAGTCCTTCCATTTCTATTTTTTTGAACAGTTTGAGAAGAATAGGTATTAACTCTTCTCTTCTTTAAATCTTTGGTAGAATTTCCCTGGGAAGCCATCTAGCCCTGGATTTTTGTTTTGGGAGATTTTCGATCACCAATGTCTTTGCTGGTTACGGGTCTGTTCAAATTTTATGTCTTCCTGTTTCCATTTTGGTAGTTTATATATTTCTAGGAATTTATCCATTTCTTTATGATTGCCCAGTTTTGGTGGTGTATAATTTTTCATAATGTTCTTATCATTGTATTTCCGTGGTGTTGGTTGTGACCTCTCCTCTCTCATTCATGATTTATTTGGGTCGTTTCTCTTCTCTTTTTGATACATCTGGCTTCAGGTTTATCAATTTTATTCTTTTAAGAACCAGCTCCTTGGGGCACCCGGGTGGCTCAGTCAGTTAAGTGTCCAACTTAAGCTCAGGTCATGATCTCAGTTCAAGAGTTCAAGCCCCACGTCAAGCTCTGTGCTCACAAGCTCAGAGCCTGGAGGCTGCTTCTGATTCTGTGTCTCCCTCTCTCTGCCCCTCCCCACTTGTGCTCTGTCTCTCCCTCTCAAAACTAAATAAAAATATTAAAAAATTAAAAAAAAAAAAGAACAAGCTCCTAGTTTCATTGATATGTTCTACTGTGGTTTTTTGTTTGCTTTCTGCTCTATCTTTTCTTTAAGTTTATTTATTAATTTTGAAGAGCGAGAGAGAGAGCAAGAGTAAGAATGGGGGAGGGCAGAGAGAGAGAGGGAGAGAAAGAATCCCAGGCAGACTCCGCACTGTCAGCAGTGGGCCCAAAGCAGGGCTCAATCCCACAAACCAGGACCTGAACTGATATCAAGAGTTGGATGCTTAACCAACTAAGCCACCCAGGTGCCCCCTGCTCTCATCTTTAATATTTGCCTTCTTCTTCTGGCTTTAGGATTCATTTGCTGTTCCTTTTCTAGCTCTTTTAGATGTAAGATTGTGTATTTGAGATTTTTCTTGCTTCTAAGGTAGACCTATTGATATATACTTCCTTCTTATGACTGCTTTTGCTGAATTCCAAAGATTTTGGACCATCTTATTTTCATTTTCATTTGCTTCCATGTATTTTTAAGATTTCTTCTTTAACTTCCTGGTTAATTCACTCATTATTTTGTAGGTTGTACTTTAACCTCCATGTATTTGTGGTCTTACTAAATTTTTTCTTGTGGTTGACTTCAAAGTTCATAGCATTGTGGTCTGAAAATATGCACGGTATGATCTCAAACTTTTTGTATTTGTTGAGGCCTGATCTGTGACCCGGTATGTGATCTATTCTGGAGAATGTTCCATGTGCCCTCAAAAAGAATGTGTATTCTCTTGCTCTGGGATGAAATTATTCTGAATATAACTGCTAGTCCATCTGGTCCACTGTGTCATTGTTTCCTTGTTGATTTTCTGCTTAGATGATGTGTCCATTGCTGTAAGTGGGGTGTTAAAATTCCCTACTATTATTGTATTGTTATCAATGAGTTTCTTTATGTTTGTAATTAATTGATTTATATATTTTTATATATTTATATATATATCTAACTTGGGGGCATATATACTTACAATTGTTAGATCTTCTTGTTGGATAGATCCCTTTAAGATAATATAGTGCCCTTCTTCATCTCTTGTTACAGTCTTTGGTTTAAAATATAGGTTCATCTGAAACTATGGGTTGATGGAGGGAAGTGGGTGGGAGATGGGCTAGATGGGTGATGGGTACTAAGGAAGGTATTTGTTGTAATGAGCACTAGGTGTTGTATATAATTAATGAATCACTAAATTCTACTCCTGAAATATTGCACTGTGTGTTAACTAAAATTTAAATACAAAAATTAAAAATAAATCTAGTTTGTCTGATATAAGTATGGCTACTCTGGCTTTCTTTTGACTTCCATTAGCATGATAGATGGTTCTCCATCTCCTCACTTTCGATTGGCAGGTGTCTTAGGTATAAAATGAGTATTTTGTAGGTAGCGTACAAATGAACCCTGGTATTTTATCCATTCTGATATCCTATGTCTTTGGATTTGAGCATCCAGTCCATTTACAGTCAGAGTGATTATTGATAGACATGAACTTAGTGCCACTGTATTACCTGTAAAGTTGTTTCTGAAGATTCTGTTCCTTTCTAGGCTTTGGCACTTTTGGTCTTTCTTTCCCAAAGAGTCCTCCTTACCATTTTTTCAGGGTTAGCTTAGTCATGAACTCCTTTAGTTTTTGTTTGACTAGGAAACTCTTTACCTCTCCTATTCTGAATGACAGCCTTGCTGGATAAAGTATTTTTGGCTGCAGATTTTTTCCATTCAGCACATTGAATATATTATGCCACTCTGTTCTGGCTTGCCAAGTTTCTGGGGGAGAGATCTGCAGCTAGCTTAATGGGTCTTCCCATGAGAACTTAGGGACTTCTTTTGTCTTGTTGCTTTAAGGATTTTTTTCTTTATCCATATATTTTGCTAATTTATAACTACAAGATGTCTTGGTATTGTCCTGCTTTTGCTGATTTTGATGGGACATCTCTGTGCTTTCTGGATTTGAATGCCTGTTTCCTTCCCCACATTAGGGAAGCTTTCAGCTGTTATTTCCTCAAATTAACCTTCTCCTTTTTCTCTCCTTCTGGGACTCCTATTATACGAATGTTATTATGTTTGATGTAGTCACTGAGTTCCCTAAGTCTATCCTTGTGATCCATAATTCTTTCTTTTGTTCAACTTCATTATTTTCCATTATCCTATCTTTTAATCACTTATTTGTTCCTCTGCTTCTTCCATCCTTGTGGTCATCACAATCGATCTGTTTTGAATTTGTTATTGCATTTTTCATGCCTGATTGTTTTTTCTTTTATCTCTGCACAAGGTCTCCTCGATGCCTTCCATGCTTTTCTCAAGCCCACTGAGTATCCTTATGACTGTTGCTTTAAATTCTTCATCAGATATTACTTGTATCTGTTTTGATTAGATCCCTGGCCATGATCTTTTCTTGTTCTTTCTTTTGGGATGAATTCCTCCATTTTGGCATTTTGTTTAGGTCTCTGTCTTCTGTGCATTAATAAAGGCTGTTTTCTGTTCCTCAGAGTAATGGCTTTATTAAGAAGTGATAATATATATTGTCCAGGGCCTGGCACTTCAGGACGGATTTCTGGCGCATGCTATATGCACTCTGCTGCTATGTTTTGGCTGCTCTTTCTCTCAGGTCAGTCTTCTGCAGTTTCTCCTTGCCTGCAGTGAGGAGTGTTTGGACTTTGTCCAGCATGTGGAGTTTTAACTAGGTGTGCTTTGGTCTGCTTGTTCAAAAAAGCCAGAACCTATATTCACTAGAGCTGAAGCTTTGCAGCACTGTTTGGTCACTAGACTTGTTGTGTGCAGGGGGTTTGTGCTGGTCTTCTGGGGGAAGGGTCTGTTGAGGCTCTCTCAAACACACTTCCCCAGTAAAAAAGCACCTTCAGAGTGCAGGGTGAGTGGGGTTTGGTGTAAGTGACTCAAGCCTCCACTGTGGGCACTGTGCTGCTCACAGAAGTCCTTCTGTGCTGATGGGCCTGGGATAAAAATGGCATCAGCCTGCTCTCTCATCCCCAAAGAGGGGAGTTTACACCTACTGCTGTCCAGGAAGCCCTCACAAAAGAGTGAACAGTCTCCCCTTGTGTGTCCCAGGTGTCCCTGAGATCACTGCTTCCACCCTGTGTCTGGGCCGTCTGCCCACCTGGTGGTGCAGTGTTCCTGTGTTTCATCTCAGGCATGCTGCCTGTGTTTCAAAACTCTAAATTTTAGGGACCTGGTATGGCACGGACCCACACTGACCCTCTGGGGGAAGGTCTTACTGCATTGTGGCTGGTGCCAGTTTGTCCCAGAAGTACAGTCTCACAAACGTGCAGGGGCTTGGAGTTTGTGGTAAAACACAGCAAAACTCCTGCATCCAGGTTAGGTTTCTCAGCAGGGGTCTCTGCTTCTATGCTAATGAATGGGGTAGGGCAATGGTGCCCCTCCAGTTCTTTTGTCCCTTGAGAGGCAGTGCCACCTCTCCCAAATGCACTCCAAGGAGGGGAACTGTCTCTCTCAGTGTGGCCCAGGGGAACCTCGGACCACATCATCCACTCCTGGGCCTCTGGCCTCATTCCCCACGGGAGCACCTCTATGCCCTCCAGGCTCCACACCCTCCACAGGAAAGATTTCTAAAACTTCAGTCTTCGAGCTCCACTGCTTGTATGAACTTATGATAATCAGCCCCTCTCGTTTTCCCGGTCAATGGTTTCGGTGAAGTGTTTTTCTTGTGCAATCCCCTGTGCAGTGCTCACATGCATGCTCTCTTTCTCTCTCTCACTCCCTCACCTCTCTCCATGATCAAGGCTCCCACCCCTCCCCGGCACTTGCGATTCTTTTCTCCCCCAAATCATGTTTCTGAACCTCCTACCTTCTGTCATGTGGCCTCTTTCTTCCCTATATTTGTGCAGTTTGTTCTCTCAGTCCTCAGATGGATTTCTTGGGTGTTCAGAATGATTTGATATTTATCTAGCTGTGTTCTAGGGATGAGGCAAGCATAGGGTCTCCCTACTACTCTGCCATCTTAACTTCACATCTCCATTTATTTAGATCTTTACTTTCTCCCAGCAATGTCATGCAGTTTTCAACGTATGAGTCTTTGCACTTCTTCTGTTGATATTATTCATTAGCATTTTATCTATCACGTTATTATTGTGAATAAAATGTGTTCGCTGTGCCTGTTTTAGTTTCTTTATTGTTAGTACAGGGAAACACAATTGACTTTGTATATTGATCATGAATTCTGCAACTCCGATGAATTTGTGCATTGCTTCTAGCTTTTGTGCACTCCTTAGAATGCTCTACACAGAGAATCATGCCATCTGCAAATAAAGACAGCTTTGCTTTTTCCTCTCCAGTCTGAATACATTTGCTTTTTCTTGCCCGATTGTATCGGCTAGACTCTCTACCACAATGATAAAAAGAGGTGGCAAGGGTAGATGTCCTTGCTTTAGTTGTAATCTTCGAAGGAAAGCTTTTAGTTTTTCACTATTAAGTATAAGTTAGCTGTAGGGTTTTTTGTAGATGATCTTTATTTTCTTTTTTTCTCTCAACTTGTTGAGAGTTTTTATTAAAATAGGTGTTAGGTTTTGTCAAGTGCTTCTTTGTCTATTGAAATTATCATGTGGCTTTATCCTTTTTTTAATACAGTGTATTACACTAAATGGTTTTTGGATTTTAAACCATCTTTGCATGTATGTGCTTTTGAGATCCCTGGATATGAATATTAGTGTTTTCTGTTAACTTTGGGATGTTTTGACTTCTCTTAATTTATTTTTACCTCGCCTTTCTCTCTTTGCTTTCTGGGGCTCCTTTAATGCATATGCTGTGGGCTTGATGGTGCTCCACATTTCCTGAGGATCATTTATTTTCTTTCTGTTCTTCAGGTAGGCTAATCTCTACTGATCCATCTCCAAGTTCACTGATTCTTTCTTCTGCCAGCTCAGATATGCTGTTAAACTCCCCTGGTAAATTTTAAAATTTCAGTTATTGTTCTTTCCATTTGTTTCAAAATGTTTTTCTTTTTATTGATATTCTCTAATTATTGTCAGCATTCTTTCTTGGATCATTTAAAGGTTCCTTTATTTTAGCATGTGTCTAACAGCTGATTTGAAGTCTTTGTCTGCAAGTTCTAACACGTGGGCCCCCACCCAGTTTCTACTGACCACATTTCTTCCTGTGTATGGGTTATATTTCCCTATTTCTTTACATGTCTTTAATTTTTTGTTGAAAATTTGACATTTGAAAATTTGGATTCTGCATTCACCATCCATCTCATGGGGTTGTTACTTTTGTTTGTTATTTGTTTAGTGACTTGCCTGGGCTAATTCTACAGAGATTCCTCTATAGTGTGCAGTTGCTTATGTCTCTGTCATTTAAAAAAATATTCTTGGGGCACCTGGGTGGCTGTCAGTTGAGCATCTGACTTCAGCCCAGGTCATGATCTCACAATTTGTGAGTGCAAGCCCTGCGTCAGGCTCTGTGCTGACAGCGCGGAGCCTGAAGCCTGCTTCGGATGCTGTGTCTCCCTCCCTCACTGCTCCTCTTCCACTTGTGCTCTGTTTTACTTTGTCTCTCAAAAATAATGTTAAAAACAATATTCTTGCTTCTGCTTTAAAGCCAGCTTCCTAGGAGTCACTTGTGGATTAGCATCATCTAGAGAGGAGTCAATGATTGGTAAGAAGTTGCACTTAAAACACTTTGAGCTAGTAAGGTTTTCATTCTCTGCTGATGCATCGATGTATGGTTGAGGGACTGCAATCAAAGTTTATGCAGTCTATAAGACTGCCCCAACTTTTACTTTCTGAGTAAACAGGATTCATATTAATCAAACAAGCTATGAGAAGACAGGGTTCTCTCTGATTTCTGTTGAACATGTGTGCAACCCTAAATAAGCCTACTAGCTTTCAAACCACTAGGGATATGAAAAAGGTTTCCAATGACCACTATGCCTCTCTCATTTGTAACTGGTCTTGTTAGTACATTGCTTGCTCCAGCCAGTGGGCAGGACCTCAGTCTATTTGTGTCGTGTGGGGTTCAAACCTATGAACCCTGAGATCATGATGTGAGCCAAGATCAAGAGTCATACACTTAACTGACTGAGACACCAGGTGCCCCGGACTGTCTTACTGTTTTGAAAAAAACTCCCGGGCATGAGTTTTTCCATGTTCTTAAAATTAAATCAGACCCTTTTAAGGCAAGGCTGCTGGTCCTTATGGTCTACAGCACCCTTGTAGAACTACTACATCATAGAGCAGGATGGAAGGGATGAAAACAGCCCTAAACCAAGCCCTTAAACTTAGGGTTTCCCAACGGTTCCTACCAAGGTTCAGTAGTTTTTCTTGAATAAACACTATTTGTTGTATACCTTTTCAATTTCTAGAATTCCCAAGGGGCTGGGGCAATGTTGTTTAGTTTTGCACCTTCTTTTTGGCGAGATAATTTGTGAGCTTCTCACTCAGCCATTCTAGAAGTCCCACCCTATTTAGCAATGCATGTTTGTTTGTTTTTATTTAGGTTGCCAAAAACATCAAATTTGATATGCCAAAACTAAGCATATACTTAATAATGTCTTTCTAAAAACCCCACAGATACAATAATAAGGAAGCCCAAAAAAAGAATGAATGTTTAACAGTTTTGAGAACGAAAAAGGAACCTGTCAGTGGACCAGAAATTTTGACAGTACTTACAAGGTAGAAAGCTGACAGGATCGTGTTGACATATAAACCAGAGGTGAGAACAGAAACTAAACTATGATACTTTGAAACTACAATGATAAGAACAGAAATTATGATTAAGATGAAATCACAATTCATCTTATTGGCAGGAACTGTAAAAACACCTTGGGTAATGGATTGAATTTTATATTCCTTCCCAAATTCTTCTAGTGAAATCCTAATGGCCAATATGATAGTACAGGAGACAGGGCTTTGGGCAGGTGATTGGTCCTGAGAGCAGAACCCTAAAGAGTGAGATTCATGTCCTTATGAAAATATGGACATAAGGAAATGAAAATATGAAAATTTTTATATGAAAATATGAAAGATACCCCAAAGTGCTCCCTCCTCCCTTCTGCCATGTGTGCACACAATGAGAAGACAGCCAGCTATGACCGAAGAAGAGGGTTCTCACCAGACACCAAAAACTGCTGGGGTCTTCTTGATCTTGGACATCCAGCCTCCAGAACTGTGAGAATAAGTTTCTGCTGTTTATAAGCCACGCAGTCTAAGATATTCTATTAAAGCAGCCTAAACTAAGATACTTTGTTGGATCCTGATTCTACTCCATGGGAGAAGCGTCATTTCCCATAGTCCTCTGGGGTCCCTGGCTTTACCTTCTGAAATAAATTTTCCTTATATATTATCTTCTAGGCCACATTTAAAGTTGGCATTGGAAAGTGGGCCTCTTTGGAGGTTGTACAATTTTCATAGCTTGCTTTCTGATGATGCAAGTTTGGGGGCCTCGTGGTTGTTTTATAGATTGAAAAATTACAGGCATTTTCGGGCCAAGCTTGTGGTTTTGTTGAGAATACAATTCCATCAAAATTTAGTAAGCTTTCAGTCTATTTACTACCAGTTGGTTCCATGTCAAAATCTCTTCTGGTCTCAGTTCTTAAGCCTGCCAACTCCCTTATTTTATTTATTCACTTCTATGCTTAGCACATTTCCCTGTTATTTTAATGGTGGCTATTTTAAGGTCACATAAAACAATAGGCTAAATTAGAAAGGCAATACCTCTACTTTGACCTTTGTTACAGGGTCATTAAAGTCTTAATGAGAAACGTTTGAAAGGGCATTTTCCAAAGGCTTTGCTAGTGGGGC